>OY728129.1:1669582466-1679582466 GCA_963277665.1 Viscum album | reverse complement strand
GAACCAAGTTAATGATGAATGTAATTGTAAATGAAATGATTTTGCTCTAGAAAAAAATGGTATGGGAGTTTGAGTACCAATATTATCACTATATTTACATATCCTATGAATCATTCTATAATATCAAATAAGAATAGAGGGGAACATATTTCTAATGAGTATTCCATGGTAAATTTTCTTAAATTCAGTAGCTCTTCTAATATTTGTTTTTGATTAATAGATCGGTTCTATTGAAATGAAAATTTTCTTTATTCAATATTTGTAATATGAAAAAACATTTTGGATATTTTTTATTTAAGAAGTGATGTGCAACGGTAGGGGAATATAATCACAAATACATGGTAGAAATATATAATTGAATAATTTGAATAGTACAAGTTCAAGAACATATTTTTCAATAAGCACTATTCGTATATTCTTCATATGAATATAGAAAATATTATTTCATGATATTAAAGAAAATAATGATAAATCTATTAATACCTACGAGGTTAATATTATAATTCTCTCAAGGTAAGATTATGGTATTATCATCCAACTAGAAAGTGTGTTTGATATAATCTTCAGTGGCTTAAAACTAATTCTTTTAATGGATTTGTCCAGCCGATACTACAATAGAAATTAAGGGATTTTGTGTAGCGATATCATAGTGGATATGGAAGTTGGATTTCCATATCAATATCATGTTTTTGATAAGAAATGGAAGATGAATATTACATGAGAATATAAAATCCAAGGAAAAAATATGACATTTGTTTTTATTCTAAAACATGGTGGAATATTTCATAAAGTGATTGGTAAATTTCATATGTGTTGGAAAGATGGGTATGGTGAATTGATTACTTAAGTGATGGTAAAAAGAAAAATAATGATGAAAATATAGAAAATGAAACAAGTAATAAACCTCCCATACATCAATGTTTCATGTGTAAGGATAAATGTAATTATGTAACAAAATCCCTTATCCAATGTTTATCGATGATGATCGATTCTAGATATCTTTTAAGAAAAAAAAGGAAAATCAGTTGAAAAACATATTGGGGATATACAGTATGATGACAACGTAGATGAATAATTGAGTGTTTATGTAATGGAATTCAAGAATAATAATGAATTGTTCTAGTAATCACGAATAGTGATTGACGTAGAATGTTGTTATTTTTGGAAAAATTGGACTAAGGAAGGGTAACCATAATATGTGCATGATTTTGGGATAATGAAAAATAGATATGTTTGATTATGGTGAAAATTTATTTTTTTATTAATGACATTTCGGATGATAAGATAAGGTGGATTATGATATCATGGATGCAGTTTATTGAACTTTTGGATTTATGGTATGTGGAAAGAGTTATATTTTGAAAGAATTTATATTTTAACTAAGGTTTTAGGGTAATTCAGGTAACTACTATATTTCAAGAGATTTCATGACAATGGTCTTCACATGTTTAGTGTGTAACGACTAAGTGATACATCAAATTGTATGGGTGATTAATGATATGTTGATTTTTGAAATACCATACTATTTTTTTATTTTTAATCCACTGGAAAGAACACAAAGGTATCCATTAATGATATTTTTATGTTAAAATTTGGATAAGGTTTTAGAGATTAATGTATTATCTCTACATATAAGGATTTATACATATTAGATAACTTGAGTTAACATATGTTTTTTAGATTGATTATAAAGATAGATTTAATGTCCTGTAATTACATTTATGAATCTAATGATATGATAATTATTTAGGTATGAAAATTAACCATCTTTTTTTTGAATTAGAGATGAAGTAAAAAATTGATCATGGCATAATGAAATAATGAAATTATTCTGAAAATTTTTAATGAAATCAGGTAAGAATTTCTTAAAATGAAATTTATTCAACTCTAGGGAAAGGATATTTAAACCAAGAATATTATCACAATACCTTATTATCAAATAAATCAAATGCTCCCTTATATCATCACATAGTTATGGCTTATTGACTGTTAGCTTTATCCTAACCATGTTCTCAAACACTCTGCATCCAAACATGATAGTTATATTTCTCTTACATGTTCATGCGTCCTATTTCCCCAAATGTTATCCAATGGGAACCCTAGTTATGAGTTCCATTTTGGTAATTGTTATGTTTCTAACTTACACTATTTAAATTTAATTTTAGTTTTTATTTTTACGATATGAGTTTCTATGAAATAAAAATTCAAGTAATAAACTGTTCATAACAGAGATGCATTTTTAGGGATAAATCCATTTTAATGGGGGTAGAATGTTACACCCTTAGATTTTTGTAAAATATTTTTTTAAATAATCTATTTTCATTAATTCTAAGCATTTAATTCTACACAGTGTTAAGATTACACTACATGAACCACCGTATTAGCTTGCTTTACATGCAAAACAATTTTTCTACAAAATAAAATATAATTATTATATTTATTTAAATAAAAAAATTAAAACCTTTTAGTTATAATGTAGGGTATGATTTGGATTAACTGAATTATGAATGAATGGTTTACAATTTAAAGGAAGTATTTTTCTGAAATTCAATTTAAATGTGCACAATTATGTTTTATAATAATAAAATAAAAAAGTTACAGTTTCAGTATTTTAGTAATTAAATATATATATATATAATATTTAATATAATTTTAAAAATTCATCCATTATGTTTTTAAGATATGATATAAAAATAAATCCAGTTTTATGCTTAAAAGTTTATTTATTTCAAGTAGTTTTAGCACCTTTTAATGGATCAATTTTTTTAATTCTATTTTTTTACATTTTTATAAATTATATTTTAACAAATAAATATCATCATTGAATGTGAAATTTCGAAATTTACTTTTGTTAAATGTTATGAATTTTTATGATAAGTTTTATGTAATGATGAATAGTATAAATACTGATTTTTATTCAAAAAATTATTTAATTTTAGAGACATTACATTGTAAAAATATATTTTTGATTTTTATAAAACATAAATTCAATGAATATATTTTTAAATTAAATATTATGGGTTTTAGAAAAAATTATATAATAATTTCCTATAAAAACATATTGTCTTTAAAAAGGGCCTTTTTTTTAAAAAAATTTTGTTTTTCATGTCATTTCACCGGTTTTATTCAATATTTAATTCAATAACTTATTTTTTTGAATATTAAAAAAGAGATTAAAATTTTATATTCATAATATAAAAATTAATTTCATATTTCTATGTTAATTGTTTCAAAAATTAATAGTAACCATGGTAAATTGTGTTACCACATTAAAGGGTAAATTGAATAATCTGTGTTAACATTAAAATAATAAAGACTATAAATTGACTCTAACCCAAGCCAAAAATTTTATTGTATTATGATAATTACCCTTTAACACATAAGAATATAAATTATGTTGTTTAATAGATACATTTCAAGGAATGATACTTATATAATATTTAATTCAATAAATGTCACTAAATTTCACATTCTTGGTCTTAAATAAATCTTATATGTCTACATGGAGCTCAAATTATTTTATGAACGAATATAAAATATTATAAAAATTTTAATTAATTTATTATTATGATTTAAATTTATTTCTAAATTTAATAAGTAAAATAATTACCATTAATGCATATGCTGCACTGATGCAATGCTTGTGCAAGCAAATGAGAAATCCATAAAATGATTTTAATTAACATTATAAAAACAATTAAATGACACAAAAAAAATTATATCTTATTTTTCGAATAAATATAGACCAAAATAATACATGGGTTTAATTTATGGCCATTTTGATCAACATTTAAATTATTATTACATTAATAATATTTTATCTAAAAAGTCAATGTCGTCACATTCTTGTTTTTAATAACTATTACTTTTTTAATATGTGGCTTTATGAAATTTATATTTGACTATATAAACTATTTAGAAAGATAAATGATTTATTTTTATAATAGTAATTTATTTATAATTTTTAGTAAATATATAATTACCTTAAATAAGTATATCAATATTTTAGAGTAATTATTCAACAAATGGAAAAATTAAAATAACTGATATTAAAAATATTAAAAGAAATATATTTTGAATTAATAACGGTTAAAAAAAATTTTCTACGTTAATTTGACTTAATGGTGGTGTATTAAATTATTTTTTAAAGTTTACTTTCAATGTATATTTTCTTAAATTCAATTTATTGAATAGTGCCACAATTTAGACAAATGATATCTTATGAAAATAATATATCATTAAATTGTTTAAAATTTATAAAAAAAATTAACAAATACAAAGTGATTATTATAAGTTCTAAAATTTCATAAATTTATCATTTATGGGTTATTAAAACCATAAAAGTATAATATTAGAATGTTTTTATTTTAATGGGATTCTTACAATAGTTAAAAGTATAATGGGTTAACTATAGATTAATCAAAATGATATGATTTAAAATTGTACAGAAACATGTCTAAAACATATAGGATTATAATATAAAAATTTATAGCTTTTTATATTCTATAAAAAATAATTTTATATTAAATTTTCATTGATATTTAACGGATTATCAATTAATATGTTAATAAATTCATAATGTGCTCAAAAATTAATTATAAAAGGGTACCTCCTCACTCACTTATTCATAACACATTGATATTTCTAGATCAATAAATATCATCCAAATTATCTTATAAAAATCCCTATTATAATTATAATTTTTCTCTCCCAAAAATACCACCCCTTTAGTCCTTTAGAGAGATCTAAAGGATCTTTTTAGAAAAATAAGTAATCACTCTAACTGATCACTCTCTTTTTGTACTCTTACAAGACTCTTATAAATATAATATATATATATATATAATAAAACAATAAAATAATAATACTAAATATGATTAAATTTTATTATAAATATGAACACACCATTATACACCCCCTTTCCAATCAAACAGGAAAAGAAAGTATCACTTGTCGGTATGTACGGTTGAACCTCTCCACGTAGAAATACAATTAATTTTCCATCACCAACATTTATGATTTTCATTTATGAAGGGTTTAACATTTATATGTTATATTTATGGAAAAATGTTCATTATATATTAATAATATCATATCTACCATTTTACAAACTAATCTTTTGGGAAATGATAATATCCCTCATGTATATGTATGGCTTACCATCTCCTCAAGGCAATGTGATCTGTTTTTAATCACTATTTCACATGAATTGCAATAAGGGTGAATATTATGAATATTTATAATATATATGACATAAATATGATTCTAGAATGATTATATATCATAAAAAAATATTTATTAAAAAATGAATAGAAAATCCAAATAGCATTCTTGCGTACGTATGACCTACCATCTTCATGAATGGTGTATTTTATTTTATATATCATAATTTTATAATCACTATAAATACATATATAATTAATATATATATATATATATATATATATATTATGTATATCATGTTTATTATAATTTTTATTATGATATCTTTAACTATTTATGATGGCCTAGGATATTTAGTCAACACATGAATGAAAAAAAAAACATTTATTACCAAAAACATAACATTAACATGGGGTTCTTAATAAGTGAGTAATATAAATTCATATGTAAATAATATCTGGTATTATATATATATATATATATATTTATCATAAAATTATATTTATTATACAAGAGGATTAAACATATACTAATGAAGTCAAGACATATAGTATGTGATTTTAGTCTATTTTTCATTTCTATGGGATATATGTCTTATATAGTACTTGTTTCTTCTAAATAGTGTATATAATTCCTATTAATGTATTTTATGTGTATTATCTATAATATTATGTTATTTGCATATCCAACTAAATGTATTTCTATAATGTGTCTTACTATTCTACTAATAATAAATAAATGAGTGTTTTTTTCACAATCTCAATAATATTTTGGATTATTTTGTTTTTAGTCATTTTTGGGTAATATATATCTAACACTTAATAATTTAATATAAATTATTTAAAAAATTCCTTTAATATTATTATATTAATATTTTATGTTACTCATGATTTATTTTTTATGATAAAATTTGAAAAAGAATATTTTTTCCTTTTTGTAATGAAGGATCATTTTGAATTTACGACATAAATATATGGAAGGAATGTTTTTAAAAAAATATGGCATGGGATGGATTTTCTACCATAATTATTAATTAATTCATTGAAGAGTCCTTTACATTATTACAAGGTTATTATTATTATAAAATATTTTTAATTTAAAATTTCATGGAATTTTATGCAAATAAATATTTTTAAATGCGGAGAGGATATTTTCCACATGAAATATTTTTTAGTGATCCATCAAGTTTATTTTTAACACAAGAAACCATTATTTGATGTAAACTATTTTTTAAGGGGTATATTTATCAAGGATAAGATCCATAGTGTTCTAATGGTTGGTATATGTTTATCATGGAATGATATTTATGGAAAGAGCTTCCTTCCAGGGGTTATGTTTTGATTGAATAATGACGATCTAACACATTTCTTTTCATTGGTTTTGATATTATAAAAGATTTGTGTTCTTATGAAAAGAATCTATATAGTTTAAATTATGTGATATTTGGGACATATATCTTTGTTCAATGCACTGGGTAATGATTTATATCGTATGAGATAAATAAGACTATAATGAGGATTGACTATGGCTTAGAAGTACAATGATTTAATGGGAATTATACTCGGTTATGTAAAACATGGTCATAATAAGGATGAACACTATTATGTAAAATAAATTTTCAACTATGATGGTTCTGTAAATGATCCTTGAACAATATAGAAATTATTTTATATGCTTATGTGTAGTCAAAATTCCATGCCATATGTTATACTCTCAAGGAATATGTTTTTTTTGTTTTTTTAAATAATATAATGATTAATTACATGACCTCATATGATGATCTTGGATACATAGGATTTGAATTTCAATTATTTTTATTTATATATGAATTTTGATTCGGTTTTGATGGATATATATTTGGTTTACCATTATTGAGAATCTAGTCACACCATTTTGGTATGTTTCTTTTCCCCAGGTTATAATGAAATATTTTATATTGGAAAATTAATAGGAAGATTTTTATTGGAGATGTTTTTTATATTTAAAATAATTATAATATTGTGTTCCATGCTTCCAGGGTCACTAATCTATTAATGTCGTTAATCATCTTTTTGTGTAATGTAATGAATATTCATCTAAAATGATATAAAATCATTTTGAGAAAATCATGGGTTGTTATACTCAATAAATGGAAATTGTACAACTACATTAGGATCTATATGATTAAGAATAAGCCTGGAAAATATCATATAGATCCTCCACAAATTCAAATTTACAATAAATATCAGGTATAATATGTTTCATCATAATATTGGAAAATATAACATAATAAGGGAGTGATCACATTCCTAGTAAGGTAAATCATATACCATGTGCTATCATATAATTAACAAGGCTTGAATAATATTTCATGAAGTAAATAACAATAAAATATTTCTATATAGTTTATCACATGATCTTGAAATAGATCTGTAGATAATATTATCACATAGATAGAAATAACTGGGTTCATATTGATAGAATTTATATTGACATAATTGTTAAGGCCTTGCACCAGGACATTACAGGCCATTAGTTCATTATTCCAAGAAATATAATAGTTATCAAGAACATATCCATGAAATATATATAAATGGGTTTGAATGAAACAAATAATTTTTTTTCATGAGAGCTAAAAATTATACTTGGTTAATGTTTTCCTGAATTTCACTTCAATAAATTATGTACAACACATTAATTATATAAACTAAATTAATACAAATATATTATGTCTGTATTTAGAAGGTTATATCTTATAAATAATAATAAATGAGATTAAAACCATTTAAAATAATGTCTTTAATTGAAGGGAAATAAAAAATGTGCAACTATAATACACTTTTATGAATATTTTAAAATGTATAAGTTATGAGTAACATTAAAATTTAATTTTAAAAGAGGTAAAATAAAATTTTAAAACACTACATTAATTTGAAACCTAGTTATAGATCCTAGATAATGCCATTAATTATTTAAAATAAAATTTTTAGTGGATGATAAAAATGATCATAGAAGAAAAGTGATTTTAACACCTTTAAACAACTATGTTCTAATCCCACACCAAAAAAGGGATAAAAAATACATTTTAAATTTGGTTAATTTAAATACAAAGCACATAAGATATAAAAAAAATTAGGATTCCAAATATAATGCAGATCATTAGAAAGAATGTAAAATATGCGCACAGAATAAAAATAATCACTAAAGAGAATTATAATTATTCCTAACAAAGTCATAATTATATGGAGATAAAATACCTATATAATAATTATTTAAATAAAAATACTAAATTTACACATATACAAAGAGAATTTATAATATAAAACACTTGGTTGTAAGAAACCAATGATAAATGTAAAAAGTTCTGTATGAAACATTAAAACTTAAAATAAATAAATTTTGAAATGAAAAAACCCAAGAACATTATATTTTAAAGGAATAATAATATTAAAGGCATTTAAAAAAATAAAATTTAAATCCATCAAAAAGGGTGCAATAAATAAATCAATTTATAGAATTAACCCAAATTATAAAAATAATGAAAAAAATAGCAACATAACTCAGTCAAAAAAAATGTGTTCCAATAAAAAATTACATCTTGACTAACACATGAATCAAAATGCAACTAATAAAGGAAATATATTTGGATTATTTTTTACCATTAATTCTCTAAAAATATATTAAAATAATTTCTTAGAATTTAAATCAAATGAATAACATATATTAGGAAAACCAGTTTAAATGTTATAAAACATCTCAAAGAGTCACAATTAAGACAAAGAAACATTTATATCACCATTATCATACAATTTGAAAGAAATTAAATTGTAGAACATGATTTTTTTTAAACCCATATATTTTATGACATGTTAGGATAAAATTATTACATTACTACTATATAAACCATAAAAGTTAAATAAGTGGTCAATACAAATCTTATGTGAAAAAAGAAAAATTGGGATTAAATTACGCTTACCATTAATACTTCATTGCCAAACTAGTTATATCCTCATGCATTAAAATAAATTAATCTCCAATTTATTACACTAAATCATACATATAATCCTTAATAATATTTATTTGTATTCATTTTTACAAAAATATTAGTATATTGAATTTTATTTTACTCATTGGATGAATTAATATTTTTTAACACTTATTTTATAATATACATCTCAATTATTGATTATATATTATAAATATATAATTTAAAGATATTTAATTTTACAGAAATTGATTTCTTTTAATGTTTTTTAATGTTATATTTACCATTCATTAGGGTTTTAGTTATGATTCTTAGTGAAGAAATTGGTAACAAGCTTGATTAAGAGATGTTAACGAATGAGTTGTTGGTTCTTTATAAAATATTATATATTTATATAAAATTTCAATATATTAATTCATTATATAATTATTTCATTCCAAATTAACGGGTATTTTTATTTTCTTAGTTATATATAATATAAATTTATATCATTGTTCATGTAAGTTGTTAAACGAACCAAAAAATATATAGGCTATAATCAATGAATGATTATTGTTTGAAAACTAATTCTAACGGAATATTATTATAATCAGTGTAGAATAATAATATTATATATATTTTATTTATTTAGTCAACTATATTTTAATACATATGGACAAGTAATAATATACATGATTAAATATGAAATATGGAACACTCATAGAGGCGGTAGCCCACATGTATTCATGAGAGACCCATTCATTATCCATAAATCTAGATTATTATAGGGAATGGGTTATTATTATTTTTATTTAAATAATGACTTAAATTTCATATTAATCAATTAAAAATTCTTTCATAAGCATCCATTTATGTCAGTGATGAAAAACAACCATGTTGTTCATAGAGTCGATAGGATGAACGTATCCATGATGACGTCATGAATTTTTTTAATGAACTTGTAGGAAGATAGGAAATTTATTTTACATTAGTTTAATCATATTTACTATGATTAATAATACTAATTTTATAATAATTTAATTGGAATAATTGGCTTGGGGGAACATATAAGAAAAATATAATTAAGGGAGATTAGTTGAGAACATTACCTATACTATTGGATTTTTTTCCCTTGGGTAACACCAGAAGGATCCATAAATATTTACTTTTAAAATAAAAAGGATAATGTAATTTTTATAAATAGTATAGGAGAGGCCTGGGTAGAGTTTCGGTTGGGAAAAAGAATTATAATGGGTGGAAAATGAGGTAGACGTGAGCTCCTTTTATAAGTAGAGAAAATGGTAATTTTATAAATACCAATTATATTTTCAAGGATTATGTGTCACTATTGAATATTAAATTGATTTGAAAATTGGAAATAGAGAGGTTATATATAATAAAATATCTATCAATCCTCTTAAATTAATTTTTACATATATATTAAACATGTTTCAAGTATTTTACCAATAGTTTTGTATATTTTTGGACTTTGGTTTTTCCCTATGTAACTAGTTTTTATGGAAGTAATTTAAATTTTATTAAAAATTTAAGGTTAGATGTCAAATGATATTTTGATACTTCAATCATAAATTTATGCTCCTTATTATTTAATTATATTTATATTAATTATAAAATATACTTTTATATTTACACATTAGTAGTATAGGAAAATAGTTTTTTAGAAAACTGTTCTTCCACTAATAATAGTTTTTAATTATTTTATTATTAATTAACAATTAAATTCATATTAATATATTAATATATAGGTTTAATAATTTTGCTATCATTAATTTTGATAAATTTTAAATTTATTTTCTTAGATAGTAATTTTGTAATGTTAGTTTTTTTGACTAATACTTTTCGTACATAAAATATTATGTATAGGCCATCTAAATTATATAAAATATTTCAAAGATGAATGTTTTACATATTCAATACAAATTTATAATCATAAAAAGTTTTATATAAGTGAATTAATTTTCACTTACATCATGTTATAGTCATAAATTATAATGTTTTATTGAAGACTGTATTGTTCACTATTCAAATACAAATCAATTTTTATGACTAATAAATATTTTATTATTTTATTAATATTGAGATTATAAATACAAAAATAAAGTTGATTTTTTAAAATTTGTATTATATAATATATATATTTAGCTTCTATAAAATATAAAAAAATAATGAAAATTATTTTCATAGTTAAATAAAATTTTAAAATATTTACTATTATTATTAATATTTCTTATCAATGAACAATTAATTTTTTATTAATATATTATTCAAAAAAATATATTTATTTATTTTTAAAATATTTTGATTCCTAAAAAAATCACATGAAAAATAATTTTTTGATAACTTTTATTTTAATTTATAAATTAGTATTATAAGTAATACATCTACACTAATTGAGATTTATTAATGAATTATTTTTAATCAATATCATTACTTTTTTATTTATACATACATTTAATAATTATTTTAAATTTATTTCTACCTTAAAATTCAACAAATATAATTTAAAATCTGTATAACGTTTCATGGATGTTTTTTGTTTGGAATTGTGTGTGAAAAATTATATTTAACATATTTGAGTCTAATGAAAAAATATTATAAAATATTTGGAATTGTGGTGGACAACCTGGGTGTTGAGGGGGGATAATTGGATAATATTGGAATCCTCCTATAGCTCCTCATGTTGGGGCACCACTAGATCCTATGTTATAGCCACCTCCCTGAGGAGCACAATGTCTTCCTCAGAAAGCTATGTAGTCATATTTCTATTTCTGAGGTGAACATCTATCCACTACCTTACTACCCAATACAGCATGTCTACTCATGTAGTTATGATCCAAATTTCATCCTGAACAATAGGCCTATAATATCCTACATTTTAGTTCACTGGATCCATTACGTGACTCTCATGATATTGGTAATAAAAAAATATGACCACACACGAATATGTTTCCAAAGATATGATCATTACAGTTCTAGAAGACCAACTAAAACTAATGACTCTACTCTTAGATTATATTTAGGACCACACCCACCATTTATACCTCTCTATTGATCGCAATGAGAAAAGTGAGATATTGACCCTCGAGTCCCACCTCCAGAAGGACTTGAGTTTGTTACTAGAACCGAGGGTAAAAAGATATGACGATATGGGATGAATTTCCATTTATAATAAAAAAGACTGATATGTAGGATGGATAAAACTAAAATAACCCCATGAAAAAGTATAAAATAAATCTAAACTGACCACGATACATATAAAAATAAAAATGGATACATATAAAAGTCTCCAAATGAAATACAAAAATAGTAAAAACTATGTCAACAACAAAGAAATAACTCGAATGTTCTAAACTAGAAAAATCCAGTATGGTCCACAATGTCTTCTTGAAACCTATGAAATAGATTATATATACATAGGGTATGCATACATGTATACTAATTGGGAATGAAAATATATCTTGTGCACATTTAAAAGGAGCGTACTCATGCACCTGTTGGAAAGTAGTAGAACCATACAGAACCTAAACTGGTATACTATACAAAATCCAAACCATACCAAGGATCATTCACAAAATAACACATCCACATTATGTAATATAACATATAGAACATAAATGGTAGGATGAACGACACCACTTTAAAGCCGAATATCTATTCACACATGCCAAGGAAAAATTACATTTCCCACCTGCCTGTTTGGAATATACCACGTCACATCCCACCCGTACAAACCTAGGCCACCCAACACATCCCACCCACAAAAACGTGGGACTCACAAAACATCCTAACCTCACACACCGGGACATCACAACACATCCCTCCCACATACAATTGGGCCACACAACACATCCTACCCACACACACCAGGGTCCCACAATGGTTCACATCTCATTATAAAGAGACCTAGGACAACATGTCACATCTCATCCCTAAGACACATAGGATAACACATTGCATATCATCTTGTTGACCCCTATGACATCACATCACACCTCATCCCATCAAAACCTTTGATTACACTTCTCAACCACCATCTAAGGCACTAACATACCTCTATACATCATATCCAGTGTAATACCTACGTTGCATGAAATAGAGAGTAGGTAATAGAGGTTGGCCAACTATCCATCCCCCCACTAGGATATTTGGGAAAGTCACAATCCCCTATGATTATAGGGGTGTTTAGAATGTAGTGTTTAACAAGGGTGCGCTACGTATAGAAATCACAGGAACATACAACATATATATATATATATATATACATATAATAACATCATGCAAGCCCATCATAATATTTTATAACAAGAACATACCATCTCACAGACTCTACACAATCCCATGATCCTCTATATACATTAAAACCTTAAAAAAGTCAAATATTATTTTTCGGTCATTAATCTATATTAAAGATTCTATGTTTTCTCAATAATTTCCAATTTATCATCTTCATTGATTTATGAAATCAACATTCATTAGAAAACCACTTTAATTTTAAAATTCATATTATTTAAAATTTCTGACCTATTTTTATATATATTAACTTGAACCAGTTACTCAGCACTTCCCATTATCATTTCCCTTGATAAAAATTCCCATTTTAAATTATTATCATGAAATATTAATTCCATTAATACTTTGGTAGATATAAAAAAACAGCATGTTGGTCGGAGTGGACACTCAAGAGGGGGGGTGAATTGAGTTCCAATTAAAATTTCTGTTAAAAACAATTTCTATTAAAATCCCCCAATTTCAAAAACAAATTAAACTGTAGTGAATTTATATAGATTATAAAGGTTCAATTAGTTTCTCAAAGATTGATTAATTCTCAGTTAATCTTAATCTTATGATTAAATTAACTTTTGAAACTAACTTACTGATTTATAACAAATGTAAACACTTTCGAATTTAATTATCAAAGTAGCTTTGAAGATAGATTATATTTCAAAGTAATAGCAGCGGAATATGAAATAAATATGTATAGTATGGATATAGAGTATAACTACAAACACAGAAAATTAACCAAGAGGTTCAGTCTCAAGCCGAGACTTAGTCCTCTCAAAAGTTTATATAAAAATGATCCACACCCTGGATCGGGGTTAACAACAGTGAACACACTATCCAGGTCACAAGACCTCTACCACAGTTCTTCGTGGGAAAAAAAACAACAGCAGCCAGCTGTCCAGGTCACAAGACCTCTACCACTATCCACAGTGGGAAATGAAGTGTAAAAGGGTTTGCTAAGGATTTACAGATCCTCCAGTGAAAGTACAGGAGTCAGTGTGTGTGTTTAATACAGCAGATAACACACACTGCTCAAAATGTAGAATAAATAAATCACAGAGCAGAGATGGAGAGTTTAGAAATGGCTCTAGTGATTTTCAGTGTAGTTCTGGACTCGTCTTGAATTGATCAGAAGTGATTCTGAGTCCTCTTCTCGATTTTGTTTGAGAAGCAGAGTGTCATATGCTTCAGATTCACATGCAGTGAGATGTAGTCGATGAAGCTCTTCGATATTCTTTTGTATGCACACACTCTTCTTGAGTAGGCTTGATTGTATATATGATTCTGTCTTTCTTCGGTTCTTCTTTTATGCACATAGCTCTTCTTGAGTATGTCGTATGACTTCCTTATCTCTGTGTCGGTTCTTTTTTTCTCACTGTTGTCTCTGTTCTTGTTTTTATATCACGTGCTCCGTAGGACAGAAGAGGTTTCCTTTCCGCAGGTACGAGGTACGGTTTCCTGTCATCCGAAAACCTTTTATTAATAATCTGTCAGAGCATTAAAATATACCTAATATGACCGTAGGTTAGATTAAATCAAATTGGCAAAGAAAAAAGTAGAAATATAATAATAATAGACTGGTCGAGAATGTATGTCACTGTGGACTTCAACTGTGGTCTTCCAACTGTGGACTTCCTTCTGACTGCTGACTTCAACAAAAGGCTTGCTGTCTGTAGGCTTGCAATGGTAGCTTTTACTCCATGTAACTGTAGCCTCTCTAACTGTAGACTTGTAATATCAAATTTGTAGAACTGTAACCTTTGTCAACTGTAGACCTCGATCATCAGTAGACTTAGTCGAAAGAAGTTGTCTAACTGTAACCTTGACTGTAGACTTATAACTGTAGGCTTGTTCGACTGCGAACTTGTTCCAACTGTAGACTTGTTCGACTGTGAACTTGAGTAGAGAAAACTTTGAAAAGAAGTCTTGTAACTGTGACCTTCGTCTGTGAGCTTTGAAAATAGATAGCGGTAGACTCATGACTGTAAGCTTGTATTAGTCTTCGACTGTAACCTTGTAACTGTGAACTTATTGCAACAGTAACTTAAGGTGACAGTTAGCTGTAACTGTGACTTTGAAAAGAAAACTCTGACTGGTAGCTAACAATACTAAAATTATGTAAATACTACTATAAGCTGTTACAGTAAAGTTATGAGAGTAAGAATATGAATTGTTTAGAATAAAATACGTTTAATCATAGAATAATAAGATTAATGCAAGGTTTTAATACATCATAATCAATGTTTAAGCATGAGTTGGGATTATCAAAACAGGTGATTCCAACAATCTCCCCCTTTTTGATAATCACAAATTATGTCAGTATGGAATGAAATATAGATGTACCAGAGAGAAGTGTGCAAAACACAGTATTAGCAATATGAGCACAAAAATTAGGTATAACCCTCAAGGATTTCTCCCTCTTTGTATAGGTTCATTTCTCCCCCGAGTTTTCCCTATTTTTCCCTATTTCTCCCCCTTTGTGATTAACAAAAAGAAAGACAGAGAGAGAGAACATTGTATTAATAATGAGTACATTACATGACCCAAAACGTGAATACATGATCCCTATCAAAAAACATAAACAGACTCAATCCTCTTCATCTGTAGGTAAGGGATCTTTTCCTTTGGAGGAAGAAGATGGAGCAGTAGGTGAAAGATCAACAGGCTTAGGAATTGTATCAGGAATGACTGGAGGGGCAGCAACAGATGCTCCTGAAGGCCTGTAGTGAGTAGCTTGCCGAGGTATCAGTGGTCTAAGGATTCTGAGGGCATCAGCAGGAGACATTACTGAAGAACCACTGGGGTTGGAGACAGGTAGGGCAGGAGGAACTATAACAGGTGTGCAGTCCACATGAAGAAAAGGTAGGAGCAGATTCCTGAAATCCATGATGATGTTTCCTCCTCTGTCCATGGCAGATAAGAAGTCATTTTTGTTTTCCAAGAATTTATCCAAAGCCCGGGTCAACTCTCGTAGCTTGCTAACTTGTTCTTTGAAAGCTTGAGTTACAGGAGGCAGCTTCATAGTTTCTAGCATGAGCTTGAAGTGATGGTTCAACTGATGCTTGGTGAAAACCCGATCAGAGTAATAATCCACTTTACTTTTGATGGCCTCCTGAGAAGCAGTAGCAGCCTGCAGGTGCTCACGAACAAAGCCACTGACTTCTCTTGTAGTAGCAAGGATCTGTAGGTCTGATGTGTCATTTGCACGTTCCCGGTAAGCTCTTCTCTGAGCAGGCTTCTAAACTGCTCAAGGTCTACAGGAGAGCTAGATGAAGGAAGGGACTTGACTGAGAATGCCACTGTCTCCTTGAAAGACTGAGTCAGATTTCCAATGACTTTCTGAATGACAACATCCTGATTGCTAAAGTGTTCTTTTACTGATTTCTTGAAAGCTTCAAATACTTCCACAAACTGCTTGACCACTTCTTTGATGTATCGAATCTCACTGGCCACTTGTGTCTGAGAACTGCTCAGGGAAGTTAAAGAAGCAACTGATTGTCTGAGGGCCACTACTGCTCCAGTCCAGCTTTCAATTTGAGTGTGGCACACTTTCATTTCATCCATCACTTCTTTGATTGGACTTCCCACAACACATCCTAGAGATAATTCTAAGGATTGTTCTACATTTTTCAGCTCGTCAAAAAGACTGGTTTTCAATTCAGCAACAGACTATCTGATGGTCTCCTTCATTTCATTCTTTAAGTATTCAAGGTCTTCCTTGGTGGCCAATCTTTCAGTTTCTAACACTGGAGAGATGTTAGTTAGGATAACTGGATTTCTAGGTGGTTGTTTTTCCTCATCTGAATCCTCATAATTGAGTCCTAACACCATGTATCCTGGATCTGAGGTCCATCCTTCTATATCATACAGTACAGAGACTGAACCAAAACGCTCCCCCTCACTTGGAGCTCCTTCCTGAATATTTTCTACTATCTGCTCGACTCTGGGTAACTCTAAGTTCTCTTCTATAGCTCTAGAAGGTTCCACACTTGCTTCCTCTGTAGGTTCAGCAGTGAGGTTAGCCTCCCTTTCTGTTGAGTCATTAACCACTTCCATGACAACAGTAGTAGAGACCACTCCTGCTTCCTGGTCAGACACTGACTTGTCTGTATACCCTATCAGAGGGCTCATACTAAGTTCTTCTGTTTCTTTAACACTGATCTTCTCTTCATCTTCTGCAACAGTTTCTTGATTTTCATGTGAAGCTCCAGCCTCTTCTGCTTTGACTGTATCATCCTCGTCAGAGGTGTCCTTGACAAAATATTGAGATTCTTCTTCTTCTTCTGTAGACTCAGTCTCACTGTCTCTTAGAACAGGTTCTCTACTAGGTAGTTCTTTTGGAGGGCTTGCTGCTCCAAACGCCACTATCCTGAAAGGACTGTGAGTAGTCTCAGGATCACTCCCTTCATCAATTGGGGTGTTCTATCTTGCAGAGTCACCAACTACTACAGTCTGTTCATCATCTGAGTATACAGGTTCAGTCTCATCAGGCTTTAAGCCTGGATCTATCCTATCTCTCGGTCTAGAGGGATAAGTAGAAGGGCTAAATTGCTCATAGATTCTCTCCTCATCATTCACCCATGATTTCTTCTAGGGATTCCAAATGATCCTCATGAATTTGCAGATTACTTTCGAGATACATACACTGTTCTTTGCCACTATCAACTCTTCCTGACTTCCAGCTGCACCTTTCACTTTCAACATTACCGAAATGAGTTTAGCATGAAACAAGGCACTTGATTTTGAGCTTCCCTTTATCATGTCCTCCATTTGAGCCATCAGCAACCTACAAAGGTTGACCTTCCTTCCATGTTTTAATAAGTACATCAAGTAAATATCCTGGTGCTTCAGAGTTGCAAAATCTCCTCTTCTAGGACTCAGTATATGCTGAATAAACTTAAACAGAAGCCTGTCCTCTCCACTCATTTCAGCGGCAATAATATTTCTTACTGTGCCATCACCTGTCAGTTCTTCCAGAGCCGTCACATGATCAAAGATTCCACTATTTGGAGGAGCCGTTCCAGAATAGTAGTTGTAAATACCCTCATGAGGAACTCTTAAACATGCAGCCCATTCAACAGATGAAAAACTGACTTCATTTCCGTTTACTCTGGATACCAGTCTATGCAGATCATCCTCTTCCTCAAACTGTAGATATTCATAGAATTCCTTCACCAGCTTCGGGTAGTACGGTCCATTATTGTTTGCGAAGCATTCGGTCCATCCTTGCTCATTAAGCACTGCCGGTACTAATGATCTGCTCGATAAAATCCACTCTTCACTTAGCTCCTTCTCAGCAACTATTTCTCTCTTAGTCAGATGTGGATTAACAGGTCTTATCGAGGCGTTCCCGGTGCCACTGGATTCTACTCGAGTCCTCTTTGGCATTGGTGCATCTTCATTGACAATCGGGGGTCGCTTTGTTCTGGCCATTGGAACTGAATGAGGTTTCGAGGTTCGGTTGAAGGTTTAGGGTTTAGGACTTGAGAGAGCAAGGGTCGAGATGAGTGGATTGAGATATGTTCAATGTTCTCAATTTTATCATTTAGGGATTTAGAGATAAAAGTATAAAGAAAAGAAACGGTTCGAATTCCTGCAAAAATAAAATAAGGTTAAACAGCGAAACAGCCTACAGAGAGATGTAACAGAGAGGTACACCGGTGAGGTCTAACTGTGAGGTTTCAACTGTGAGTTTTCAACTGTGAGGTTTCAACTATGAGGTTTCAACTGTGAGGTTTCAACTGTGAGGTTTCAACTGTGAGGTTTCAACTGTGAGGTTTCAACTGTGAGGTTTCAACTGTGAGGTTTCAACTGTGAGGTTTCAACTGTGAGGTTTCAACTGTGAGGTTTCAACTGTGAGGTTTCAACTGTGAGGTTTCAACTGTGAGGTTTCAACTGTGAGGTTTCAACTGTGAGGTTTCAACTGTGAGGTTTCAACTGTGAGGTTTCAACTGTGAGGTTTCAACTGTGCTATAATTAATCATACCTAACTCATGTTTGATGTAACTTAATCTCTCAGAATTCAAAGGCTTTGTAAAAATATCAGCTAACTGATGTTCAGTGCCAGTGAACTCAAGAGTGATATCACCTTTTTGATAATGATCCCTCAGAAAGTGATGTCTCACATCAATATGTTTTGTCCTAGCATGAGATACTAGATTTTTAGAAATGTTAATAGCACTTGTATTATCACACCTTATAGAGACATGTTTGAATTGATATCCATAGTCTAGTAAAGTGTGTTTCATCCACAATATTTGTGCACAACAGCTACCTGCAGCTATATACTCAGCTTCGGCAGTAGACAATGCAACAGAATTCTGCTTCTTACTACACTAAGATACTAGTGACTTGCCTAAAATGTGACATGTTCCAGAGGTGCTCTTTCTATATAACTTGCAGCCAGCAAAATCAGCATCAGAATAACTTAATAAATCAAATGATTGTCCTTTTGGATAAAATAATCCCAAATTGGGAGTATGTTTTACATATTTGAAAATCCTTTTAACAGCAGTCAAATGAGACTCTTTTGGATTGGCTTGAAACTGAGCACACATGCATACACTGAACATGATGTCAGGTCTACTGGCAGTAAGGTACAGTAGACTACCTATCATACCTCTGTAATTGGTTTGATCCACTGGTTCACCAGTTTCATCGCTGTCCAACTTGCAAGTGGTGCTCATAGGTGTGTCACTGCCTTTGGTGCCATCCAAAGAAAAACGTTTTAGAAGATCTTTAATATATTTACTTTGGTTCAAAATAATACCATTTTTATTTTGAAAGATCTGAAATCCAAGGAAAAATTTGAGTTCTCCCATTAAACTCATTTCAATCTCATTTTGCATTATTTTTGAAAAATCAACACATAAAGAATTTTTAGAAGATCCAAAAATAATATCATCCACATGTACTATTAAGACATCTTTAGAAATCCATTTAATAAAAAGAGTAGGATCAGCTATCCCTTTAGTAAATCCTTTCGAAATAAGAAACGAGTTGAGCCTATCATACCAAGCTCTTGGAGCTTGATTTAAACCATATAAAGCTTTAGATAGTTTAAAAACATGATTAGAAAAATGGGGATTTGTAAAACCTGGAGGTTGTTCCACAAATACATCCTAAATTATATATCCATTTAGAAAAGAACTTTTTACATCCATTTGATATAGTTTGAAATTCAGATGAGCAGCATAAGCAAGTAATATCCTAATGGCCTCTAGTCTAGCCACGGGTGAAAAGGTTTCCTCATAGTCTATTCCTTCTTCCTGACTATACCCTTGTGCAACTAGCCTAGCTTTGTTTCTGATTATATTACCAAATTCATCAACTTTGTTTCTAAACACCCATTTAGTGCCTATGGTAAGAGTGTATTTAGGTCTTTCCACTAATTCCCAAACTTTGTTTCTTTCAAACTGATTTAGTTCTTCTTGCATAGACATTACCCAGAATTCATCACTGATAGCATCATTGACATTTTTGGGTTCAAGCTGTGAAAGAAAAGCTTGATGTTCAACCTGATCTCTTAGAGAAGCTCTAGTTTGTGTTCCTCTATCAAGATTACCAACAACAGCATCTAAAGGATGATTCTTTAGAATCCTAGTTGATTTGGTAAAGGTTGAACTAGAGATTTCAGGTTCATTTATAGGTTCGGGTTCCACAGAGGAAGATTCTGGAAAAAGTCCAGAACTGGATGTTTTTATTACAGGTTCTTTAGATTTGTCATTTAGGTCCAGAACAGATAAGTCTTCTTCAACATCTTCAAGAGAAGTTTTAGACTCATGTGGATCAGTCTCATCAAACTTGATGTGAACAGATTCTTCCACACATTTGGTTTTCTTATTGAACACTCTATAGGCTTTACTAGACATAGAGTAACCCAGGAAAATTCCTTCATCACTTTTTGGAGAAAATTTATCAAGATTATCATTAGTATTCAGAATAAAGACTTTGCAACCAAAAACTCTAAAGTAATTAACCTTAGGCTTCCTATTATTCCACAACTCATAAGGGGTTTTCTTAAGAACCGGTCTAATCAAGACTCTATTAATAACATAGCAGGCTGTATTTACAGCTTCAGCCCAAAAGTAAACAGGCAGGTCATGTTCATTAAGCATAGTCCTTGCAATTTCTTGCAGGGTTCGGTTTCTTCTTTCCACTACACCATTCTGTTGAGGTGTCCTAGGAGCAGAAAAATTGTGAGCATAGCCATTGTGTGAGCAGTAAGATTCAAATTCTTGATTCTCAAACTCACGGCCATGATCACTCCTCAAGGTCTTAATCTTAAGTCCACTAAGATTTTCTACAGACTTAGAGTATTTAACAAAGGAAGAGCAGGCTTCATTTTTGTGAGCTAGAAAGTATACCCAAGTATATCTAGAAAAGTCATCTACAAGAACATAAACATAGTGCTTCCCATTTAGACTTGAAATTCTTGATGGTCCAAACAAATCCATGTGAACCAGTTCAAGTGGTTGAGAAGTTGAAACTTCTTTCTTTGGTTTAAAAGAAACTTTGTGTTGTTTTCCCTTTTGACAGGGATTACACACTTTGTCATTTGGGAATTCAAGCTTAGGTAGGTCTCTAACTAGGTGTTTCTTAGAGAGTTTTCTAAGTGAGTGAATGTTGCAGTGTCCTAATCTCCTATGCCATAGCCAAGAATCTTTATGAAAAGCATTTAAGCAAGTAACATTATGTTTAGCTAAAGTGTTTAAGTCAACAATATAAACATTTTCATTTCTTAAGGCAGAAAATATTAAAGCATTTTTGGAATTATAAACATCACAAGAATTGTTTTCAAACTTGACATTAAAACCATCATCACACAATTGAGAAATGCTAAGTAGGTTGTACTTAAGTCCATCAACAAATAAAACTTTGGAAATTAATACTGAGTCAGTGTTACCAATCTGGCCTAAGCCGATGATTTTTCCTTTTGAGTTATCACCAAAAGTGACATATCCTCCATCAACCTTTATTAAGCTTTTGAAGCACGAATAGTCCCCAGACAAGAGTCTTGAACATCCACTGTCTAAGTACCATACCTTCTTGTAATTTCTTTTCAAACAGATTTCCTACAAAACAGATTAGAAAGGAAATGACTTTGGTACCCAGATTTTCTTGGGTCCAGATATGTTAGCAATCAAGGATTTAGGTACCCAGATTTGTTTTATGGGTCCCATATAATTAATAGATGCAACAGATTTAGAGAGATATACTTTATTTGATCTATAACTATTTAAATAACCAGTTGAGGCATACGAATTTCCAAAACTGGAACTATCAGGATTTTTTCCAGACTTGGGAATAAATCGGGTTTTAGTAAACTGTCTTTGTCCAGGTTGGTATCCCAAGCCAGTAGCATACTTAGGTGCAACTTGCTTTCCTAGCAGTTGGGTTAGAGTATCTCTTCCATTTGTGAATGTTTCTAAGTCCTTTCTAAGTTGTTCATTAGATAGTTTCAGTTCTGTATTCTCCTTTAATAATTGAACATTTTTCTCTTTTTCTACATCAAGTGCAGACTTGACACTTGCAGTAAGAGCATGTTGTTTCTTTAAAGACTTATATTTATCCTTTAGTTCATTACACGTTTCTTCCATCATATTACAGTATTCAATCAATTCATATTTAGACATATTTTCAGAATCATAACCAGATTCTGCTTCACCTTCAGAATAATAAGAGTTTAAAGTGGGAGTGTCTAAGGTTACCTCAGATGTGTTTGTCATGAAACACATATTAGCACGATTTCTTTCAGAATCACTGGATTCTGATTCACTTGTGCTGTCTTCTGAAGCACTCCAGGTGGCCTTCATAGCTTTCTTATAATTCTTGTCCTTGTACTCATATTTCTTCTTGAATTTTAACTTAGGACAGTCAGCTTTGATGTGTCCTTTCATTTTACATTCATAGCAAACTATGTCTTCTTCTTTATCAGTTTTCTTCCAATCTTTCTTCCACTTACCTTGTCTATCATACTTACCCTTGTAGATTGGTTTTCTGAAGAACTTCTTCTTCCTATAGAACTTCTTGAATGTCCTTGATATTTGTGCCATCTCGGCATCACTGTCAGAATCTAAGTCTTCACTAGATGAGCTTTCAATTGGTATATGCACTTTCTCCTTGTCTTTGCTCTATGATGCAGTAGATTTAAAAGCTACAGATTTTCGTTTTGGTTCCTCATCTTCCTCTTTATTTACCTTGAGCTCTTCTTCGTACATCATCAGCTTACCAATTAACTCCTTGACAGGCAAAGTTCCAATATCACAGGATTCTCTAATTGAAACGGATGTGCCTCTCCATCTGTCAGGCAGACATCTCAATAATCTCATGATTTGCTCCTTTGCTGGAACAATCTTTCCGAGTGAGCTCATTGTGTTGACTATCTCATTAAACCTGAGATACATATCAAAAATAGGTTCATCAGCTTTCATCTTAAAGTTTTCATATTTGATAGTATAAGTATTTAACCGCATTTCCTTGACATTAGTTGTTCCTTCATGAGAAACAGCTAAGGTGTCCCAGATTTCAAAAGCAGTTTTACATGCAGAAATTCTATTGAATTCCTCATCTCCTAGAGCATAGTAGAGAGCATTCACAGCCTTACAATTATTATTGTAAGCTACCTTAGTAGGTTCATCCCAAGTTATTCTTTCAGTTTCTGGAATCTTGTATTGAGACTCTATGGCAGTCCAAATGTCAAAACCCATACTTTCCAAATGAATTTTCATTTTGAGCTTCCATTGGGCATAATTCACACCATTAAAGAAGGGTGGCCTATTAGTAGCAGCACCTTCTAGTCTATTATTCATAAAGAAATTTTAGAAAATGATTTAAAGAGATAAAATTTAGAACTAACAGAAATTTAAGATCTTTTAGATAAAACTACAATCACAGTTTAAAAACAGAGAGTTAAAATAAAACTTTGAGCAAGTATAACAGAGATAAACACTCCCTCTGATACCAAATGTTGGTCAGAGTGGACACTCAAGAGGGGGGGTTAATTGAGTTCCAATTAAAATTTCTGTTAAAAACAATTTCTATTAAAATCCCCCAATTTCAAAAACAAATTAAACTGTAGTGAATTTATATAGATTATAAAGGTTCAATTAGTTTCTCAAAGATTGATTAATTCTCAGTTAATCTTAATCTTATGATTAAATTAACTTTTGAAACTAACTTACTGATTTATAAAAAATGTAAACACTTGCGAATTTAATTATCAAAGTAGATTTGAAGATAGATTATATTTCAATGTAATAGCAGCGGAATATGAAATAAATATGTATAGTATGGATATAGAGTATAACTACAAACACAGAAAATTAACCAAGAGGTTCAGTCTCAAGCCGAGACTTAGTCCTCTCAAAAGTTTATATAAAAATGATCCACACCCTGGATCGGGGTTAACAATAGTGAACACACTGTCCAGGTCACAAGACCTCTACCACAGTTCTTCGTGGGAAAACAAACAACAGCAGCCATCTGTCCAGGTCACAAGACCTCTACCACTATCCACAGTGGGAAATGAAGTGTAAAAGGGTTTGCTAAGGATTTACAGATCCTCCAGTGAAAGTACAGGAGTCAGTGTGTGTGTTTAATACAGCAGATAACACACACTTCTCAAAATGTAGAATAAATAAATCACGGAGCAGAGATGGAGAGTTTAGAAATGGCTCTAGTGATTTTCAGTGTAGTTCTGGACTCGTCTTGAATTGATCAGAAGTGATTCTGAGTCCTCTTCTCGATTTTGTTTGAGAAGAAGAGTGTCATATGCTTCAGATTCACAGGCAGTGAGATGTAGTCGATGAAGCTCTTCGATATTCTTTTGTATGCACACACTCTTCTTGAGTAGGCTTGATTGTATATATGATTCTGTCTTGCTTCGGTTCTTCTTTTATGCACAGATCTCTTCTTGAGTATGTCGTATGACTTCCTTATCTCTGTGTCGGTTCTTTTTTCTCACTGTTGTCTCTGTTCTTGTTTTTATATCACGTGCTCCGTAGGACAGAAGAGGTTTCCTTTCCGCAGGTACGTGGTACGGTTTCCTGTCATCCGACAACCTTTTATTAATAATCTGTCAGAGCATTAAAATATACCTAATATGACTGTTGGTTAGATTAAATCAAATTGGTAAAGAAAAAAGTAGAAATATAATAATAATAGACTGTTCGAGAATGTATGTCACTGTGGACTTCAACTGTGGTCTTCCAACTGTGGACTTCCTTCTGACTGCTGACTTCAACAAAAGGCTTGCTGTCTGTAGGCTTGCAATGGTAGCTTTTACTCCATGTAACTGTAGCCTCTCTAACTGTAGACTTTTAATATCAAATTTGTAGAACTGTAACCTTTGTCAACTGTAGACCTCGATCATCAGTAGACTTAGTCGACAGAAGCTGTCTAACTGTAACCTTGACTGTAGACTTATAACTGTAGGCTTGTTCGACTGCGAACTTGTTCCAACTGTAGACTTGTTCAACTGTGAACTTGAGCAGAGAAATCTTTGAACAGAAGTCTTGTAACTGTGACCTTCGTCTGTGAGCTTTGACAATAGATAGCGGTAGACTCGTGACTGTAAGCTTGTATTACTCTTCGACTGTAACCTTGTAACTGTGAACTTATTGCAACAGTAACTTAAGGTGACAGTTAGCTGTAACTGTGACTTTGAAAAGAAAACTCTAACTGGTAGCTAACAATACTAAACTAATGTAAATACTACTGTAAGCTGTTACAGTAAAGTTATGAGAGTAAGAATATGAATTGTTTAGAATAAAATACGTTTAAGCATAGAATAATAAGATTAATGCAAGGTTTTAATACATCATAATCAATGTTTAAGCATGAGTTGGGATTATCAAAACAGGTGATTCCAACACAGCACACACAACATAAGAAAAAAAACACATCCCAACTACCACATCCACATCACCTTAAAACCACATACACTTTTATAGCCCCACTATATATCCCTACCAAAACCAACATCTTATCCCCATAGCACTATCGTCCCATTACAAAAATCGCATCCTTGTTGCATAAAATTTCCATCAATTACCCCATATATCACAATAGAGTCATATTTTATCCATCATATATCCGGAACCAACCCCCCGACTCACAATTATATCCACAAAAATGTTACAAAATATAAAATAGAAAAACATAATTTCAGATTTATTAGCGAACCCCTGATTAAATTTCACTTATTTTAGAGTGTTATCATAGAAACCATATAATCCTAGGGAATCCATTTATTTTAACTGAATTTACATGGTTATCCAATTATATAATATTTTTCTTTAGCATCCCCATAAAATACATGTGTTTCCCAACCCATAAAATAGTTCACAAAAAATCACCCCCAACGACCAAAATTTTTAGTGATTATTTAGCCAATTAAATTCAAAACGTTGATCTAAATATCAATAAAATTTCCGGATCATACATTTCACCCCAAATTACATTTTTATTGTTATTAAACTAATCTAATTCCCTATATTAATTTGGATAAAATAATATTCATAAGAGGTGACAATAATAATCCTATACCTCATGATACACATAATGAAAACTAAATGAAAAATCTTCTTGAAAGAAATATTATCGATAAATCCTTTTTCCTAGGCATGATTCACAAAAATGGGGGGTGCGTACATGAGGAAAATCTCCAAGTAAATGTTAACAAATGTCACCAACCAGGTAACATGAATCATTTAATAATATGGATTCTTAACCTACCTTATGGAGAGAAATGAGATAGAATGAATTGGGGGAAGGTATTCAATTTTAACGTATTTTATCCAAAACTCACATGTTTTGGACCAGTTTAGAATTTCTATTGAAGTGGATCACATTTCACAACATGTTTTGATAATTTAATAGCCTCCAAATTCTTTAAAATTCGATGATATGATATATATCTATTGAAACAAATTCAAAAACACTTAAATATGTCATTAAACTCATTTTATGTCCAAAATGACATCGAAAGGGAAGGATTGGGAAATCTAGAAACACTGTTCACTACAACCACCATGGAGTCACCGCTAGCAAATCACTACCAGATGAGTCACCACCAGTGATTCATGTCCATATAGTCACCACTAGATTAGTAACTACTAAGTGATTCATTGACAACATGTAACTGTCAGATGAGTCGTAGCTAGAAAGATACTAATAGGAAGAGCTACCACTAGAATGAACTACCACCAGAATGTTCTACCATTGGAAATGTCTCACTATTGGAAGAGTTTTACAATTGTAAATTCCCCCCATTAGAAATGTCTCACTGTTGGATATGTCTCACTATAGTAAATGTCTCACCATTAGAATTTCCCTTAATTATAATGTCTCATATGTCCCAAAGCACATCATAATACCCTCATACACCTCAAACAATAGATTTCTAAAAAATTAATGGCCCAAAAAACCTTTACGGTTACATAATATATATCTCCAACTATTCCTAAACTTGAGAATACAAAACCATGAAAGTTTAAAACCATGTATGTCTCTATGAAACAATCAATTTAGATACCTCTTAAGTTTCCTGATATATTTGGAACACAAAAACCATTATTAAAAGAAGTTTAAATCATTATAATACATTAAAAACAATCTATGAGTGAGGTACCTCTCAAAAAATAACACAGTCACACAGAAATCAATAACATGTTTATTATGAAATACCTAAAAATCAAACTACTATAATTACCCCATGGATTGTAACATATTCCAAAAAAAACACCATTTTATATTCAATCGAAGAAAATGATTTTTGTTATAGTAGAAAGAATTGTAATCCATTTTACATTAATGAATTCACATAGATATTCAACTATATATGTACCCATTCATGAATTATCATAATTTCCTAATCTATAAAATTAGAACTCCAAACATTTAAAACTCATCATGCTTAATATGTAATGAATAAATAGATTACCGTGCTCGAGTGTAAATTTATTAACATCCTATAAAAGTAATTTATGACACATTATTGAACTATATTGGTGAAGTATTGTAAAATGTAAGAAGGATTTTTCAAATGATTTATTACTTTCCTTACATGTATAAGAACATTTTATTTTGATGCATGTGATGTTTGAAAACATAGATATTAAATCATTTTCATGAAAAATAAAAAATGAATTTAGTAGTATATGAAAACAACTCTAAGTCAATAAACATTTTTTAAACATTTTTGTTTCCTGAAATTAATTAAAATGAACTTATCAAACACTAAAAAAAAATTATAAAATGACTTTTTCATCAACCTTCTTCTCAAGACATTATAAAAAAATTATAATCATTCATCTTTTAAAAGAAATATTCATTTCTACTGAAAAAATATATTATGAACTTTACCAAGATAATAGTAATACAATTTAGCATCAAATTTAGAAAACATGAATTAAAAAATGTCATGCATCAGAATCATGACATGATTTTTTAATGTACCAACTTATCTAGTTTTAATATTTTTCTGGTTTTTTCATCAAAACATTAAATACCAAGAGCATGCTTATACAGAAACAACAAGGGGGTTAACCTTCCATATTTATGTTTTTCACAGGTGCATGTCATTACATGTAGAATTTTCAAATATCATTCCTCTACCAACATGAAAACATATATTAATATAGATAGAGATACCACAAGTATAAAAATCAAATTAACTCATCCACAAAATCATGATATTGTTCTATTTGTGTAGCACTCACTCACCAAAATGGTTTAAAAATGTGTTTTAATATATTGAATCTTGATATGGGGAAAGAGTTTCCATATATTAATATGATTGAGGGCATAACACGTGAAATAAATATAATATCAAACTCAAAAAAAAAACGGACCAACATGGTTGTATTCGAAACCCATACTTTAAAAAAATTAGGCATAGGTGGTTCTCCCATATTTATTGATTACATGATTTCCAAAATTACCAGTTTATTTTATTTCCAAATTTATGTGATTGTCAGTTTTTATGAGACCTGAGAGATTATACCAAAAAAACCTATCACAAAAAAATCTATCAAACAATAAAATATACATATATCTTCCGCCACATGTTACTATTACTATATAGTAAAACCACTGGTTTAACATCCTAACAAACACAAATTTCTAGCAGACAATTCATGAAACCACATCATTGCACCACTTTACCATCCATAAGAAAATACCATTTTTATATAACCACTTTCACCATACAATAATCAATATTTCCTCAACCAACAATCACCACTAAAATCAACCATCAAGACCCAAGAAGACAAATCATGTAATCACATTTCTAATTTAAATATATTATCTTCTTTGGGTAGCAATGACTCACCCATAAGGTTTCTATCAAGAAAATGAATATTGATTAAGGATAAGGTTTCCCCCTCTTGATATGATTGATGTTTTAAATATCAGGTGACACAAGGGATCACAAAAACAATAATCATAGAAAACAAAAACACATATAATCTTCTAGAACTGTTTAGGGGATTACATTATTTCATCTTATTTTTTCACATGAATTCATTCACAAAATTTTAAAATTTACATGAAAAATAATTTCATTAGTCATATATAGGTTTTTATTATTTTAATAAATTGTTTGTTCAATGTATTGGTCATTTAAAGAATCTTAGTGTCTACAACAATCACAACACAAACAAGGTTTCCCACAACTACTATATTTTCCAAGGCAAAACAACATATCAATTCAATGATTACAATGAAACCACAAACAAAACTCATAATTTTCAATATATTTCTAGTGAAATATCATATTTTTTATTTAAAATATCTATATCATGCATCCACATTAATGAAAGAAAAATTTAAAACATGATATATCACACACCATGTTTAATATGGTTAAACAAGAAATTCTGAGTTTATATTATTATCATATAAATAAACTTACAAATTCACTAATGAAATTAAACATGTTATTCTCCTATGTCAAACTCAAACTCTACATTCCATAATCAACATACTTCCATGATTATCAAAGTAAAACATGCTTTTGGACCAAAAATTTTAAAACTAAAGATGTTGTATTATAATATTTCAGGATTTATCATTCATAGACTAAATATTCTTTAATAAATTCATGGCTCAGGAAAACATGATTTTAGAAAAAAAATTAAATCTATTAATTTTGTATTTATATATTTAATATTTTATCATGATCAAATATTTTAATACATACCCACAATTCTTATAGAATCATCAAAATGAAAAATTCTTTCTTAAAATGAAATGAAAAAACTACACATGTTGAATTAATTTTTTTATTTATCAAGCTAGGTAAAATGATTATTAAATAATTTCATAGTACATGAAAACATGATTATATACATAAATAAGGAAAACAAGATTCTATATAGATATTTAAATGTAATATATTAAACACAAGAAAGTCACTCATACTAGAATTTTTCTAGTTCTCACCCCAATGATTTGAACATTGGGAATGCTTTCTATAACAGACTACTCATGACTTAACATGTTAGGTATCATTATTTATGTGGTTAGAAATTCATATTAGTCATTAAATAATAAGTTTAATCACTTATATAGTTATAAATCTAAAAAAGTTACCATATATCATTCATATCAATTTCCAAAATTTAGAAAAAAAATGTCGCATGGTTTTTTACCAAAGAACATGCTTAAAAAATATGGTTATATCAATACAATATAATTTAAGTTGATGGAAAAATCAGTATAATGTTATTCATTCATCGATTCCAAATTCAAAAAAAATTTAATAATTAATATTTTCAATCAAAAAAATTGTGAATATAAAATTTCAAATCCACATTTTACTATAATTAAACAGTACGTGATTTTGACAATTTACAAATGGAAAGAATAAAATAAATATTATATCACATGGAAACTAGAATACTTATAAGAATGGATTTATTGTAATTTATTTTGTCATTCCAAGGCGAACTATACATGGAGGTTATATGCTTTATGGAGGATTCCAAAATTAAATTGTTGATCTTAACTAAATACACTAAGCATGTTTCTCTACAAATATACATTATTAGAAAAACTAGAAGGTGTGTTTTAAATATCTAACAATAGAATAAAAATTAAATTTATTTAGAATCATTTAATCAAAAGAAACCCACAATTATATCCAAACCTCAAGATGGTATAAAAAAAAGTAATGTCATTAAACCATCATATTAGTCATTCCATATGGTTATAAGAATATTTCAACAGATAATTAATGAATTTTATTAGAAATAAAAGCATGGGAAAAGTCATAGAAACAAATATAAAATTTAATAATTCATTTAATTTAATTTATCATCACAAAATAAACTAAATATGAAAATAACACAAGTCATCATGATTCAAGTACCTCTCATAGGTCTCTACACTACAAGTAGTGCTTCCTCACTTGGTTGTCCAATAGACTCAGAGTCCTTACAATGGATAACATGGGGCCCTAAAATCATGTGTCAAAACTAGTGTTCCCTAGAATATGTCAGTCACTATGATCATCTGAAACTATTTCCTGATATTCCAATGCATTCTTCATTGTTCCTAACTCCAAACATCACCATAACTCTAAACAATCATCACTAATACTGCCCGATCAAGACCACATACCTCTACAGAAACCCCTCTTACGTTGGAAATAATGAATGTGACATAATGACCATCAAGTCCCATCCCCAGTTTCCTCAAGATGGCTAAAAGCACTGATGCTATAAAAATCTCCTAATATTAGTGGCATTACACATCATAATAAAACAATATCAAGATATATGATAAATAAACATAAAAAACTCCATGAAATTAAAAAAAAAATCCAAACCATCACACATGCTTGTAAAAATGAAAAAATATACATAAGAAAACTCCAAATAAAAGACCAAAACATTAAAAACTAAGGTAGAAATACAGTAAAAACGCTAAATTTCAGAGCATGAAATCACCATCATGGTCCACAATGACCTCATAGAAACCTGAATGTAGTTTTTATTTTCATAGGGTGATCAAATTGGTAAACTCATTAGGAAATCCAATGTCTCTCAAGAAAATGTGAAAAGAGAATACTAATGAACCCGTGTGAAAGAAATAAGACGAAACAGAACATAAACATGTACACTAAACATAATACCAACATTACCATGCATCACTCACCAAATAATGCATCTCTGTAATATAATATAATATAAATCACAACTATGGTACAGTACCCCACACCACATTACCACATATTAGTCCCTCCCACACAACAAAAAACAACATGGTTCTCCCACCTATTCTAAACATACCACATCACATCCCACCTTCACACACTTGGGACTCATAACACATATTTCTTGCACACAATTGGTCCTCATAACCCATCGTACATGCAAAACAATGGGCTCACATCAGTTAATTCCCACACACACCAATTCCCTACAACACATCACTTCTCATCATGAAGTGACCTGGTACATCATTCCACATCTCATCCTTAAAAATCTGGGAAACCACATAAAATATAATCGTGAAGACACCTAGGACATCAAATTACATCTCATCCCAAAGAAACATGGTATACCACATCTCAAAAACAATCTAATACAGAAGAAAACCTCTTGCCATCATTACCTATTTAATACCTACCTCACCTGGATGTGAGAGAAGGGAAGAGCGGGTAGCCAACCATCCATCCCCCACTGGGAGTTTTGGGAAAGACACCCTCCCCTGTGAAAATGGGGGTGTTCTGTATATATTTCTAAACATGATTGGGGTGCGTAGAGATATTATAAGAAAATATAATTTTGTTTATATATATAGATACATTAAAAATACCATCTTATAGTTTTATAACATAAAAAACTATCTAACTGAATCCCCACATTTGATGCCACCTCTAAATGCATAAAAACAAACAAAAAGACACAATCAATAATATATTTTCAATATTTAATCCATATTACAGAGTCTCCATTTTTGAAATAATTTCAACTACATAATTCTCTTAGATTTTTGAAATCCACATTCATTAGAAAGTCCATTTCATTTATAATTACATATTATTTCATAATTATGACCCATTTTTTATATATGTACATAAACCAATGAATCAAAACAACTAATCATTAATTACAACATTAAACATGTCCATTTTAAATTATTAGTGTACATTATTAATTTCATTAATAATTGGGTAGATATAACCGAAAAAACCACACAATATATGAAAAACACCATAGCCCAATTACCACATGAACATCACCTTATAGTCATATCCACTTTCGTATCCCCTCTTCATAACCTTACCAAAACCACAATCCAATCCCAATTTCACCACTGTACCATTACAAAACCGTTTTCCCCACAGTATAAAACATCTCATCCACTACCCTGCATATCGCAACATAGTCATATTTTATCCAATATATCATCATATCCAACATATATCTCACAACAATGTCCACGAAAATGGTAAAACACTTAACAGAGGAAATTATACTTTCATTTTTAGTAGATAATCCTTTATTAACATTCACATATTTAGGGTGTTATCATAGAAACCATATAATCCTAGGGAATCCATTTATTCAAACCGAATGTACGTGGTTAACCATGTATGTAATAAGTAACATTAATAGAAACATAGTATGTATGTATTCCACAACCCATAAACTACTTTAAAAATAAGTACCCCCAATGGTGACAATTTTCAATGGACATTTAGTCCATACAATTCACAATGTTGATCAAAATATCAATAAAATGTAGGATCATTGGTCACTTTACCTAGCCCATGTTTGTTGTTATTAAACTAATTCGATTATCTATAACAATTTTTAAGAAACCATGGTCCAAAGAGAGGACAATAATAAACATCTCTATCATGATACAAATAAATAGCATGGAATAAAATTCTATCTTAGATAAAAGATGATTGAAAAAAGCATTTTTTTTCTTGGCTTGCTTCACTAAAATTGGGGGTGTGTACATGATGAAACTCTTGATAGAAACATGAACCATCTGCACCAACCAGGTTACATAACTTACATGGGAATAATGATTTGGATTTTTCCATTTCATTATAAAGGACTAGGAGTCAAGTATTGGATGTTCTCTTTCTTTGAAATATTAGGTCCAGAACTTCTGAGATTTGAAGTAATATAGAATTTCAATTAATGCGTATAACATTAAACCATGAGGTTATACCTTTCAAAACCCTATTAATTTTTTTTAATATCAATGATATGATTTATATAACTTTAAAAAACATCAAAACCACTTAAATATGGAATTAATATCATTTTCAATCAAAATGAAAAAACTGAGAAAATATATAAACATTTGTCACTATCTCAAGTAGGTAGTCACTTGCAGGGATCCACTAGGTGGGTGCCACTGCTAGTGAGTCTCTACCAAACGATTCACCATCAATAAGTTAGTACATGGGACTCACCACCAGATGAGTCACTGCCAGAAAGGCACTGCCCGAAGAGTCAACACCAGCGAGATACTTCCACAATGAGCTACCAACATAATGAGCTAATTATAGAATGAACTACCATTATAAATGTATCCCCATTGGAAATGTCTCATAATTGTAAATGTCCCACCATTTTAAATTTATCCCCATTGTATATGTCTCACCATTGGAAATGTCTCACCATTGTAATGTATCACCATTGGAATGTCCCACTATTAGAAATCCACATATGTCCTAAAAAAGCCACAAACTAACCTCAAACACCTCAAACACTTGATTTCCCAATGTAATATACCAGATAGTCTGGTCCATTACAATAACTTCTTGAATAACATAATGCCTACAGAACCTCTTCTCAAAGAATCTTGATCAGAACAACTATCTTTGGAACCATAGGTTTTTTAATATTTAGATGAATAATACCTAGTCAAATGTCATTATATGGGACATTCTCAAACTGATTCATTAAAATGATCCCATCACAAAGCACATAAAATATTACATCATGTGATTAAATAACCTCTACTTCTAAAAAGAAGAATATATTATATACTATTTTATATCCAACAACTCTTATAATTTAAAAAATATATTTTTATACAAGTGATACACTATGTAAAATATGTTCTTTTTCTATACTCATGGATGGGACTCCAGATATTACTTTTTGAAAATCAAGGTCAAATAACAACAAGATTCTATGTTGATAATGTTGGACTCTATCACCACCATATGATTGGTAGGAATCTGAACTATTTAGAAGACTTGAATCATTTTTGTATGATTGTCCTCAGCTTAATAAGGTTCAAAATAACCTCAAAACCTAGGTAATGATTTCATTTAGAACTCATTAATAAAACTTAGCCAATGTTAATTCTCATTTTGTACCCCTATAATGATCAAATACTAATAATTTTGTGGAACATCCTTCTACACCCTGAGAGGTGGACTTTTTCTCTACATTATTGGTGGAGAAAAAACACCCTAAACATTTGGTATAGATTTTTTTTGATCTGGACTAGAAAAAGAAGAAACATTTCTCCCTAGTTGTTGATGGGAAGTAAAATTAGTCACACATGCTTGTCATGAACCTACCATAGGAATCTGATTTTTTTGGGTGGAGGTAACCTATAACTGATAAGAAGAACCATATAATTAATATATTTCTTTTAAATTTTCATGAAATAAAATTGAAATCAGTTAAACACTACTATTTTATTTATATAATGATTTATTTTTTCCATTCAATTAGATCAATAATGTTTTAAGTAAATAATAAGTATATTGGTGTTTAGGTGAATTGATACATTATGCACCACAGAGATATTGAGTTCATTTTTCTAAAATAAGAACTTCATAACCATTGAAATTTTTCCCCTAAATTAAAAACCCTATCATTACATGACACTTAAATTATAACTTTATCCCAAAGAAAAAACCCACTTTGTGGTCACCCTGACATAAGATGGCCCACCCTAACCCCCCCCCCCCCTAGGCTAGTGGTAAATAAATTATGCCATAACAATCCCATTTATAAAAGACCAGGGTAAAGATGATTCACATTATGTGAATATAACATTTCATTAGAGACCATAAACCATTTCACTTATATAGAGAAAAACATAATTACATAGGATATATTAATGTAGTCTCGAATAATTAAAGCAATTATAGTCTACAATTCTTATGACAAACACATTGATAAATAAATGAATAATGTGTTCTTAACCAATAATTTAAAGTGGAAATATAAATTCCTAAAACCCAAAGAAAAATAATCATAAAGAAATAAAGTATAAGTGGACTTTTTAATGAAATAGCTCAATATAATAACATTTTCATCTACTATCACCTCTTAGTACTACAATGGTCAAACAATTCTATTCAAACTAAGGTCATTAATAAACAATATATCATTATCATATGACATGAAACATGTATGTGAAATTTCAATGCATATATGAGTATATAAATACCAATTATAACACCTGATAATATACCATGAAGAAATGGGAAGGACTCGTTAGCTAAAACCACTTTTGAAAATTGAAGAAAGAAACCCCATATATGTTTTAAAGAAATGGAACTCAAGCTATATTAGTGTGTCAGGATCTACCAATCCCAACAATTGGAGAATCTTTCTAAATTGTATCCAAAGTATCTGAATCACCAAACCTTACTTTACCTCTCAGAATCTATATTGAAGGATGAATTTCATTTCACAAATGATAAATTCTGATCAAGGGAGTAAAAAATATAGTGAAGGACATAAACCACATCATGTAAAGTATGTTTAATGAGGGAGTATCCAAATATATGTGAAAAGAAATTTTACCTATGAGTTGATGTAACACCCATATGTTTTTATTTAAATAATTTTTCATCATTAGTATCTTAGTTTGCACGTAATCGGGAAATTAAAAAAAACAAAGAGTGTCCCATATTTTGAAATTACTATTATATCCTAGAGTTAGGTTAGTAGGAATAATTATAAATAACTAACAAGAATGCATTATGAATTCAATATCTCTCAATTATTTATGAAAAATATAAATCAATAAGATATTAGTATTTTTGAGTGAATTAATTTTTTTAATGTAATTAATGAGATAGAGATGTGTTATAAACTTACTAAAATATTTTTGATATTAATCTAATGTATATTTTAGTCATATGGTATAAATATAACCTAATTTTATGTATACAAAACCTATTTTTTTAAAAGGTTATTTTTACCCTATTGAATGGTTAACCCCTTTTAAATAAATATTTTTGAACATTGATATTTTTTACATGACAACATAAACATTTTATTTTGAAAAGATTTTTAAAAATTTACTTTGGATGTATTTTTGATATTTTTATAATAACATTAATTCTTTTATAAATAGTAAAAATATACAAAATTTTAATTGAAAATATTTTTTTCATTGAAATGATCTATATGGTTGAATTAAAATATTTAATGGCTTAAAATTATAAATATAATATATATATACCATCTAATATAATTTAGGTTATTTTTTAATGTGACATTAAATTCTGATGTAAAAACATTTCCATATTTTGAAATATGTTAAATTTTAAATCATGTTTTCTCATTTCAACATTGAGATTAATTTTAAATTAATTATTGAAACTATTGTGTTTTTAATTTTGAAGAATTGATTTCAAATTTTTAATCACTAGGTCCAAATTTTATAAATATATTTTCTTTATTTTTGGGAAATATTAGAAGAAAATCGGTTAATTTTATTGACATGGTAAAAGGTTAAATTTTCTAATTAAGGATAAAACAATATTACAAAATTACCATATCCCTTGTATTAATATAATTGGATGATTAAATTTTTTTTTAAAACATTCTTGGGTCGAAATGGTATCCATCAAAATCCACTTGGATGATATTAGAACATTTAATTTATTTTATTTAACAAAAAGTGAAATAAGTCTCAATCAAACATTAATAAATAAATAATTCTTAATATAAGGTTATACAGAAGATAAATTCGATTATAAATATTAATTTCAATTCTATAAGGTTTTTTTTTATCATGAATATTAATTTTTAATTTTTAGGAAACAAATTACAAACATAAAGACTTATAAATGGATTATGAAACAATTATATAATTGATGAGAAAACAATAAAACAATTTTTATTAAAATATTAATAAATATACAAGTGAACAAACATTTGACCAAACATTATTGTTCGATTATATATCATCCTTAATTATCAAATTTTAGACTTATTGACCATTTGGAGGATTATGGATATTATTATTAATATTATATTAGTTTATTTAATGTGAGGATACATTTTCCATATTTATGTTTTAAAAGAGTATTGCATTTTTAATGTGCATTTTTAAGATGATAAATACAACTACAAGCAATATTCTGAAGAATAATAGATTTATATTCCTCATATTATTTTGTTTTTATTTTTTATTTAATAAATAAGAATATTAAATAGTTATACAAAACCGAAGTAGTAATTATTTTATTAATGAAGAGATCAAATAAATGTTATTACAAATATTTTAATAAATGTTATTTTGTTAAATTTTTATGTAAAATGTATTTTATTGATTACCTTGACCCGTTAGGGATCAAATGAAATATTTTTTTCTTCTATTTCCATTTTTTATTTTTATATTTTTAACAATCCATGAAAGAAATAGTGTCTAAATTGACACTATAGATATCTTCTCCAAATAATTTTTTCATGATTTATTTAAAAATCCTAATTTTTTTTTTAGAATTTATAAAAAACTTTATATGGTATAAAATTTTATAAATTATTCATTCATTTTATAATTGAATTCAAATATGTAAATATTTTACCATCTAAATATTGAAATATTTGTAACCCTAGTTAAAATTTAAATTGAATAACTAAGTGTTATATAAAATGATAATTCTTATATAGTCATAAAAACTTGTCTAAATTTTATCATTTGAAGAGGTTAAAACCCTATATCGTCTCATATTTTATAATTATAAATTTTGGTGGTTTTATGTGGGATTTTATTTTATTATAAATTAATATATTTGAGGTTTCCAAAACTGCCCCTCACATCAATTATAAAAGGTAAATACCTCCCCCAATACTTCACATTAGTTTGAGCCTTCAATATCGACTATATCCTAACCATTTCCCTTAATAAATTCCCTATAAAAATTTTATTAGTCCATGTGTGGTTAAAAGGCCTTCTCTAGTTATTTATGTGGAGATTTAGATGAGTCACGTTGAAGAAGATGTAATATCATTTACCGATTCTTTCAAACTCCTTTCTTCATCTACTTACACCTCACGAGTTGATTCATTATAACATAATAAATTCACTAGTAATTATATAATTAATCGTTATTGTGATTATGAAAAAACCATAGTCCACTGTCCAATCATCTTATGAAAAATGAAATCACAACGTGTGTGTACATATGACTTATAACCACTACGTCGTGGTGTGATCTTTTTTTCATGGCCACCATCCATGGATGGGTATAATGATATTATTAATAAATATATATTTGATTAATATAAATTAACATTCATTCTGAGATATTTTAAACCATCCTTTTTAATAACATTTAATTATTATGATAATGATATAGTTTCTCGTGTGTACGTACATCTTACCATATCCACGATGCGATGTGATTCATGCTACAAAACCATCATTAATGAATGATTATATAAATTATTTGAATGAATAAATATGATATAAATTATAAAAATAACATTACATAAATGAAATATATATAAACTAAAAATTTAAATAATAACTTATCTGACAAAACAAGCATAAGAACATAAAGGGTTAATACCTGAATAATGAGTAACAATGAAATTCTAATAAAAATACATTAAAATAAAATCATAAATGTTATCATAAAAATTATTATTATATGATAATAAGTCAATAAAATTATTTAAATCATTATACAAGATGTTTAGATTCAAACAAAGCATATCGGACCTATGGTATGGGAAAAATTTTCAAATATTTTGTTTTTCCATGATTGGTTATTCATAAGTATTTACTGGGGTATATAAATAATCCACATCCATGTTTCCATAATATTGATTTCAAAATATTCTTTATAATTTTTTATAATTTTTTTAACTCAATTTTATTCATTGGAAAATTTTTACAAAATGCTATTAATGTAATCGTTTTCTATTTTTGATATGAGGTACTTTTTAACTTTTCTAGAAAATGTATTTGAAAAATGTATTTTTAACCTGTATGAAATGAATGGATATTTATGATTTCATTAAAAATTATTTAACTTAATATTATTCATACAAGATTAAAATTTTATTTTAATGTAAATATTTTACATCTAAAATTGGGTTGCATTTTAAGAAATGAAATCATTTTTGAAGAAAAACCCATATTTTCTTCAAGAATTAATTTCAACTGTTTTATCAAAAAAAATTACATCTAACATGAATATATATATATAAGGTTATCCCTATTACTACTATAATTTGATTGTGTTTATGATGGAATATTATTTCCAATTATTTCTCTGGGGGGCACATCTATTTATGCGGATGTGTTGTGCTGTTGACCTGAATTTACACTTCCCAAAGGTGAGCAGCATCTGTCACTTATTCAGGGATGTTTTCCCCTTGATATAAATGGGATGATGGCATTTTAGTTCATCATTATATAAACTCCTCCTTCGAACTAATTACCTGGTCGGGGACTCCCTTAAATATTAATATATTGTTCGTGAAACTTTTTCTAATTCCATGTCTTTTTTGATTCAAGCTAATTACACTACATCTTTCAGGAGATTCAAAGGGGTCAAGTTAGGGATACATCCTTCGATCAGGGGAGTATTATTGTTAGACATTATTGGAATGTCTGGACACTGAAGAAATGATATTTCTTGGTTTATTCCCCTTATTTTATGGGTTCTCAAGGTCTTGGAAGCCAGATGCATCCAACATCAAGTGCGGTGAATTATATTCCATGGGCATGTCCCTGAGGATGTCCTGAATTTACCATGCATAACAAAGGGTATGTCATGAGTTTAATTTCTAGAAGAGATGTATCAGACTGATGAAAACACTGATGGGAGTGGACCAAATTGGTGCAGCCCCAAGAGGGGGAACCTAAGCGGTTTACTGGATGAGTGGATCAAAACTTCAAATGAAGATGGATATGAGGATATATGGGTCCCTATTAAGGGGATTATAGGGTTTACCATTTTCTAGGATTGATCCTTAGTGAGTTTTATTATATACCATTTGCAGAGGAAAACAATTAAAAACCATGTTTTTTTAAGGGGTGATGAATCGGGGTGTACATAAAAGACAACGACCCAGAGACATGCTAGGAATTATGCATGGGTATTGGCCCATCGCAAGTGTGTCACTCTTGGTTGGATGGTTATGGGTTCTATGGGAATTATGCATGCTTAACAGCTTAAGGGAATAGCATGATTCCACTATGATGTGGAGGCCATGTTAAGAATCATGATGGCTGATGGAATGTGGAATGAAGTGGATGAGAGTAATTTTATGGAGTCATTGTATATATGGCATTGATGTTGAGATTTACCTCAGAGAGTATTCCTACATACCCTATGGAAGGTAATAAATTTCCACATAGTTCGGTGGGATTATGGGACACTTGATATGGTGTCCCATGAGAATGAGTGCATGGATGAGACTCGAAGAATGTGGAACCTTCTGGTTGCGGCATGACCTTCCCGAAATGCAAAATGGGCTCAAGGGAGAGACTTGGATGAGACATGAGTGATGATATTGAACCTCACGTATACATATTACAATTCATTATAGAAAGGGATAAAATTCAACATAGTTTATGAAGGGGCATAGAATCAGGGCGTGTGTATAGTAAAGTTACCCAACATCATCCTATGGTTACTCGTGGTCAGCAGGCCGATAGTTGGTCAGACGCCATAGTCGAGGAAAAGGGAATTGGTCCCCATTAAAGTGGAATAAAACGACTTACTATATATTGGTATTGTACCTCAGGTATTCCTCTTACAAACCATTTCTCGGGAGAAAGGGGTCAAAACCCGCATAGTTTGTATGGTTTTATCAGTTTTGGGGTTGAACCTCAAACAAGATTCCTACATACCCTGTCTAGGAGACAGGGATCAAAACAGACATTTTTTCACTACATTAATTTTATCATCATGCATGATGAATAGATACATAATTTAACATCATGAATAATGAGGGTGAACTGACTTGATGTAGTCTAAACTGATAAGTGATGGGCTTGAACCCAGGGGAGGCCTTCTACGATCCCTTCCTGGAGAGAGAAATGATCAAATTCCATGTATTTCAGCTAAAAAGGATAGGGATTATTTAGTTAGGTATCCCATGAGTTTTTTTGACATCACTATAGGGGTGGACCAAGGCTATGGGTCCCAATAAAGGGGACAACTTTGTTTTCTAGTGTTTCGGTTTGAACATCGGGGAGACATATTACATACACTGTCTAGGATATAGGGAACAAAACCCACATAGTTAGGGGTGAAAAAGGGCGAGTCATACCCTATAAGGAGGTCTGAGGATGATTCCATAGTAGGTTCTTACTCTTAACCCACTTGAGTCATGCTCGTTGTGAGAAACAAAAGTTATCAAAGACCCGATGATCACATCACAAAAGCTACATCTTCGAGGAGTATGGTGGATCTTCTGCATGGTTGGTGGATAAGGGAGATGGAGATTGGGATTTATTCCCTGATGGATTCAAGAGGGCGACAATGCCTAAAGGGATAGATATGGGGTATCAGAGGTCCTTGTGCCCGACAATCCTCTAGAAAATTTGCTCGATATTATATAGGAAGACTAAGGATGCTACCTTCCGTGGGAAACTCTAGGGGCTTACGCCAAGATGGTTTCCCTTCACCGCATAAAAATTTTATTCCATCCAAGGAGGATCTTATTCCATGTGATGAAGATGTCACTCTCCTAGAGACCTGTGGGTAATGAAAAAGTCAAAGACGAGTCACCCTGTGTATGTTGAATGGAGCGAGGCAACAATTTAATGTCATGTGATGAGGACTAGGGTTCAGGGATGTTTAATATCTTAATGCTCAGAGAATTATGATTCACTCCTCACCCTTATGGCATACATAACTAATTCCCACCCATATTTGGGGAAGGGAAGGCATCATCAATTCCATGGTGTGGTGGGGTTTTGGAGTGATACATTGAGCCTATCATGTAAGCATGACTATGTGAATAAATAATAGACATTAGTGTACCTAGGAAATGAATCATTATGAAAAGAAAATAATTATTAAGAACCTCATCAGGGACCTTAAAATAACTTTGTACAAACCTGGAGGGTCATACATTATAATATTTTGTGATGTAGTAGGGTTCACAAGAAAGGAAATTACGAAGCTCTAGTGATCCTCATAGTGGAGAGACTCTAAAAAGTGGTATTCTTTGATAATTGGAGTGTCTTTTCATAGTTATGAGGTATACAGGCGTACAATGGGTGATTCATGATGTTCGTGTGATTTCACAAAGTAGTACGTCACAGAGCATGGATGCCTTACATAGAATGACATAGTGAAGTGATGTACTTTGTGAAGAATAGTGACCCTCTCTTAGAATGAGATCAATAAATTCATGGAAGGTACTTCATGAATCATGAATGCTTCATGAATCCCTAAATTACTTTAGAGAGCTCATTCCTTTATGATGGATTGTGTGCATCAGGAAGTGCATCCCTGCATGGGGAGAGGATGTATTTGAGCTAAGGTAACTGTATTTCTCAATGATGAAGTACCATTAAGAGCTCATGTTTTCTCAATTCATCATTGAGTATAGAGTGATTCAGGAATTTAGAGCTGAGAAGGTGAGGGGCCTAGGTATACATCCTTTGGGTATGAGGTAAGCCCGATATTTATAGTTGAGAGGTGGCGTGAAGATCTGAAAGCTCACTTCAAATCCATGTGGATCGTTTCTATTAGAATCCAATTGTGTCAAGTTTATTTTAATTATGGAGTTGACTATCATCCCCTCCGTGGTGCATAAGCCTACTTCATTCCCTCTAAGGCCCTTGCAAAGGAATCCATAAATGTTCGAGTGATTGTAGTGGTTTTATGGCTCTGTTCGTGGCACTAAGCATTCCATAAATTATGTCATAAACATAGAGACTTCAACCTCTTTCCTCTTTGGAGATCACATAGGGGGACATGAATTCACTTTGGACGTAGAAAAAAGGGGCTTTTTGCAGACCGTAGTGCTAAAGGGAATCACGAAGAAGCTTTGCGAAGAAACCCTTTTAGAATTGGGGTGATCTTTGCATATTTTACCTCTCTATACATTTTGGTACCAAAAATTGACCCCTCCCCTCAAACATGGAGCTGAGGAGAGAAATATGGACAATGTTTGAGGGTAGATCTCCAAAATTATTAGGTTAATCACAATACAAGATCATGAAGCAGGGTCAAGATGAGGATATGCGATGCATGAGTTGGGAATGTCGTGAATCTCACTGCAGCCAAACATTCTGTGATGCTCAAATGTATTTTTCAATAAATAGGGAAGGATGAAACCTATTGTGTTCTTAATTATCTCTACATTTTCATTATTGGGCTCTTCGTCCACGAAGATCCGCATGCTCTATGACCAGGCTTTGCGAATCAGACCCTCTTTTGCTCTGCAGTGCACATTGAGTATTCCCACTAAATGATTTGTGTGCTTTGTGACCATTTTCTGTGTGATCTATGGTAGGACTCTGCAACCTATCTTTATGATAGATCCCTATGATCGAGCATCGCAATCTATCTCTACAAACTTCAAAATAAATTCTAATGTTTTGGATGGAATGGCTCGCCAAGGGGTCTCTGAGGATGCTTCCGGGGGGGCAGAGATGGATGATAACCTAGAAATTATGGAATATGAGTGGAGACATTCAGAAAAATAATATTTGGTGGAGATATTTCCGGAAAACCAAAAGAGATAACCCCTCTGAAAAAGGCTTCCTCTATATAGATTTAGTCTAAGGGATGATGTTCTCATTGCTGAAGCAAGTAGGGATGGGCTAGCCTATTGGTTCATGAGTATTTCATGCTAGCGCTACTGGTCATGGGGTCAAATGTCATTATTGGGAGGATCATACAACCTTGAATACAAAAATCTTGTATATTAATGTTAAAAATATTTATTGTATTTCATTGAATCCATAGGTATCTCCCCATAATACCACACCATTTTGAAGGTGGCCTTGGGGATCCTGGAGAAGGGGTGGACCGATGAGTGGGATAAGCACTAAGGAGTAAACTCCACAGATGATTGGGAATGGTATTACTTGGTTTGTGCCTCATGTGAGGAGTTTTGGGTGGAGAGGAGGTGAGTGGGCCTATATGACGGGGCATGGGCCTCCGAATTCAACATCTACCGGCCAAAAAATTCATGTTAGAGTTGCTGATCATATTTGGTCATTGAGGACCAACACTTTTCATTTCCACCCCAAGTAGGTCGTTATTAGCTTCTAGGATCTACAAAAAACCTTGGGGACTTTGATATAGGGGGTGATTTATGACGAGATCATCCCTGCTGCGAATACATGTGCAGACCCAGAGAAGCTGTTGCTATTGGAAAATGTATTGATGGACATTTTTTCAACAAAGGAAAAGTAATTAGTGAGGGATGTCCACTTTAAGCAATAGATTATGAGGCTCATGAGTTTTCCTTTAGAAGGTACTTTTTCATGTGATTCCTCCCACTTTCCTAAAGGGGGTCCAGTGCAACATGGAGTACTCATACGGGTGAATCATGGTGGATATCTAGTAGAAGACATGGGGGATCTCTATCATAACTGAGCTACAATCGGTGATTAGGTTGGCTACATTAATTTTCGTGATCATTTACAGCTAGATACTACTAGTGAGTGACATAAACATGGGTGTACGATGAAGATCCATTATCATAGCATCCAAGATGGAGATGGGGGAGCGAAGGAATATGGGCATTTCGATGATGGATAAGATATGAAATACTCTGTGGCATATGAGTGATGGGAAAAAGCCACATAGGGTGTTCGGGCCATTCCAACTTCTGTATTGGTGGAAATCACAGCTTATGGATGCTTATGAATACCCGAACACCCTTTCCCATATAGGTTTTGACTTTTGACTGGCTATTTTGAATGCATTGTGGAGTTTCTTGACCATGTTGATCACACTAATGGTATTGAATCATGTCTTAAAGGCGGAAGAGTTCAGATTTCTTCCATTCCCGTTACCCAAATATATTTTCACTTATGACTGCAAAGGATCATAGGAGCATCCGTCCTCCCTATTGGCCTTTCATGATGGATTCCTAGTGGTGTTGGTCGACTGTGAGACTCTATGTGAGTATTACACCCCAACACTGATTCACGAGGCTGTTCTGGGGCATACATAGGCTGACTCCACAGGTCTAATTTGTAGAACACCATGAGGACCATCCATGTGTGATGAGGTGGATATTCCTCCTTTCACACTAGAGGATGTGATGATGTGGAATGATATAGCTCCTCGCAAAACCATCTATGGGCTCATGAATGAGTATTCTATGATTTGGGAGGTAGCCTACCCAGGGGTGATTTAGAAGTGGCGGACCATCCTAGCTATTGAATTTGTGGTTCCTCAACCTCGAGGTAAGGGTCTGAAGGCATCAAGAACATCCCATGGTGGTGATGTTGCAGTAGCGCTAAGAGCCACACCGATTGAGAGGCAGGCATTAGAGGTAGACGTAGAGTTCATAGAAGATCAATGACAGCTAGAGGGGAGGCCACACAGGGGGTTCAATATGATACCTACTTATTCTTTAGGGAAGCTGTAAAACCATATAAACATGCCTGAGTATGTTGTTTTCTCAGAGGCTTGGGAGATTCGGGATGTTAACATAATATTAATCAATCCCTCCAAGATGTGGCACCATCTGAACCATATAAATATGGATTTTTTAGGTACTGGAAATGTTAGAATAGGATGTGCGGTATCGGAGGGAAAATGGGAGCATTACATTGCCAAGATGGAGGACTTCATGCACTCTCGTGGTACCCCATGTCTACTGCTGTATCGGGTGAATGTACTTCCTAATCAAATGGTCCTTCTGTAGTTTTCTGCCTCTGAATTGAGGGTTCTCTTCCCTCAACTAGAAGAATCAAATGGTTCTTCCTGGGGGGATGAGTCTTGTAGATGGATACCTCTGGTGGAAGGTGAGGATGCAAATTTAGAGTTAGAAGAGTTGGTAGAGTATCTTGAGGAAAACCCTAAATCATTTTCCTATGGTTCTCATCCAGGTTACTTCTTCCTTATCAACTAACATTTAACCATTATATGAGGGAATAATATGCAAAAACAACTCATGTTCAATAGTATATGTAGGTGCGGGAGCTTCATGATATGCATGTGTGACCACAGTGATTAATCTTATTAGTAGGGACACAAAACCCTAGATGGTTCTCCCAAAGTCTTCATATTTCCCAACCATATTCAGTTGGAATACATCAGAATTTCGGCAGAAACATCTTAGGGGATAGACTGACTATTTAATCTCTATAAGTCTTCTTCACCGAATTTATAATTTTCATCAATTGAATCAAGAAAAGTGACATATATTTATTATGACATGTGAAATTCTTCAAATTTCATGGGCCACATTAGCAGGGTAGGGAGGGGGTCCTAGAACTGCCTTTCCATGTGGAACACAGATATTTGAGGAAGGAGGTTCCCATATTGACCAAGCCTCATCACTCCCGATCATATGTGGGACTATCAGTAGGACCGGACCAGAAGTCATCGAGGAGGATTCAGATGATGGCATCAATTTTATTACATGGTACCTTACCTACCCCACCAGAAACTCGATGAAGATCCAACAGATGAGTTCCTAGAGGTGTTCCCCATATATGAGCCCACCGACCAAGAGGACTGAGATGAGACGACTTTCGGTGAATATGATATAAAGGTCGTCGGTCAGTGGTCATGGAAGCTGATCAAGTGCTTCATTAGTGATACCCCATAATCAAAAAGGATAGTCCATATGGGGACGCTTCATTACTATCTATGCAAATAATGTGCTAGAAGATTGTATGCCATCATTCTCATATGATCAACTGAGACTTCATGGAAGATAAAATATAAGATCCTGACCACCTCCTCAGTGTGGGATGGAAAAGAGAAAATATGTGAAAATCAAGAGACTCAAGTAGGCCTAGCATTAGATCCATCAACTGAGGGCCCATTAGAATGAGTATTTAAATTTCCTCAATGCACAATATAGTCTCATATCGTGACTAAGGGTCTAGCTAGTAGTGGTCGAGGAATAGATGAGGCAGGCCTCCAAAGAGATGGTTATTATTTTAGGAGAAAAGGATTGGTGTTGGATCGAGGCTAATGGACTACGACCCATTTCCATCAAGGGGATGAAGAGAATAAAATATGACATCTGATATTGGACACCACAAGATAGACAGTGGTGGATTTGGGAGGCTCTATTGAAGGGGTCAGCCCATCTATGGGAGTGGAAAATCCTTGGGTGATGTAATTTCTGTAAACTCTTAAACATAATTTCATGAATTTATTGTTTATTTAGGTTTCATGTATGAGTTCAGTTATTTGGTTTGGTTTGCTGCATTTTTTTTCAAATTTGTGAAATACCAAATTATTAATACCTCAGATCACATGGGTCGTACCTGATGTGAGAAACCAAGGATGACTGCATTGTTATTCCGTTTGAATATGAGAGTGCTAACTAGGATTTTGGAATCTAGGGTTTGAACAACCAATCCAGATTTTTGAGAAGAAGATGGGAAACCAGACTGGACAATTATGTTCTCAGAGTAGTCGAATTGTAGTTTTCACAATGTATTCTAGTAAACGAGCAGGGTAATACTAGGGGTGTTAAAATCAATCCAAATATAGGGGAGTTGAAATTTTTAATCACTATACACAAAAATCTGAACAATGTAGGGATGACATGGCAATGAAGGATGACTGTTGACTATGTCCGAAAAATAGTATCCCTATTTTTTTGGCCTAAAATTTAGTAAACAAATGAGGTCTGACCCCTGGACATGTTCAAAATATTAGTCCTGACTCGGAATGTCCTCTCTTAGTATTTGATAATGTTAGCCTAGGAGAGTAGGTGATCCATTTTCTGAGCATCCATATGGTTAGGGGGATCCTTCGGGAATAAAATATTTTGAGGATCCAAATATTGGTCTCAAAAAGATAGGATGGTTGATTGATGTGTTGTTCGAATGGAGTCTAACACTAACTAAATTATTCCACTCTAATGAAAACACATTAGTTGGGAACATCGGTCTAAACAAGGATCAAACCTATATCTAGTGTAACGCCCCGACCCCAGCTACCCAGAGTCGGTGCATTACTTTGTAACATTGGAATGATCACAAAAGATCAGGTCTCGAAAGAATGAATAGTTTAGTAGACTTGGAAACACTAGATACATTCATAAATGTTACATTACATCATAAAGTGAAAAACTAATAACAAAGTCTTCATAGTCAACACTCATATCCTCTTCTGACTTTCCCTGCAGGTCATTCATAAAATACTTCTTCACATCCTGGAAAATATTAAAACATTGAAAGGGGTGAGCTCAGATGCTCACTAAGGATAACAATATTGCAGAAGCTTTCATAAATAAACATAAACATTTAAGGCAATGTATGACTAAAACAAAAGCCTTTTAAACTAGAACATAAACATAATATGGAAAAAGTAAAATGAGATAATTCCATTTACTTCCTCACATGGATATTCTATTGGTCGAATAATCACATGCAATATCAATAACCACTTTCATAATGAGGGAATGTATAATGCCAGACATTCTGAAACATTTTGTCAAGGCCTCAGCCAAAATGTCTAAAATGATTAAGGCCTCGGCCAAAACCATAAATCAAATTGGGAAAGGGCCTCGGCCAATTCCACGTCTAGTTGTCTCATGAGACCTACCGATGCATTGAGGAGCTATAGCGGGCTCCACCCGTCACATATTAAGTCCAATACATTCCTCATATGAATAGGTTTAAACATAACATAAATATTCGTATTAAAACTAGCATACTAAATGTCAACAATTTCTCCATAATCTATGGATTGTATAAAAATAACACATCCACAATCAAATATTTCCCAAAATGTTCAATGGAAGTTTTGTATCATAAATCAATTTCAATTAAACTTAAAACCCATCAAAGGATGTTGACATAGATTAAATCAAAGCTATTTGAGAGAAATATCTCTCCTTTTTGAAATCATTTAAAAGTCCCATAATTATAAAATAATACATTTACTTTGAAGATATTGTTATAAGCTTGTTAGGGAAGCTTCGAAGAAGTTATAATGGCGGAAAATAGCCGCACCCGCCGTATAAGTTAAAAAACATTCTTACATTAAATTTGTCAAAAAGGACAAAAAAGTACATTGTTTGGAAAACGACGGTAATATTCCTTTCAAAAAAACATATAAGGGTATAAATTACTTTAACCCATTATCCATTTAATAGTACAAATGTTTTGAAAGACATTTTTAAGAAACATGGATGTGGATGATAACGAGGTCCCAGTAGATAATTATGTACAAACAACCTTGGATAATGAAGAGGTTGTGAAGTAAACCCTTACCTTGTACTTTTACATGGTTGGGGTAGGTTAACCTCCTGTATAATGGTGAAATAATTGTTATTAAATTATAAAATAATCATATACATTCATATGATATCATATATGATCTTTTAACATTGCTTTGTTAACAATATCTTAGATTTATCGTTGTTTCGGGTGTTAACTTACTCGGTTTTGTAAGTCATGTTTTCATGGATAGGTTGTATCTTATTCATATATAGAAGGATATCATGTCCTTAAACATTATTTTTAGATCATTTAATGATAATTATACTTGAATGGATACGACGGAGAATGAATCTCATCGCGTTCGTGGAGACGGTAGTCCGTACGTACGCACGAGCGACAATATCATTATTTTGATATTAAAATAATATATAATTGTATAGTATATCATATATACAGAATCATTATCATTTTATATTTATTATTTACATGAATTACATATCATTATTATACCCATCTAAATAATAATATATTGAATAACAATTACACCACGATGTGGAGACGGTAAGCCGAACGTACGCACGTATGGTGACATGTCATTCAAATGATGGGTAGAATACTGAATATGGTTGTTCCATATTTATAATAACATCACAGTATATAGAAGATACTGGAGTTATAATTTTAGAATTTAAATAATAAACAAATAGGGAGTGGAAGAAGAAAGAAACTTGAAAGAGGGTGATGAAAATGTTACCTCTTCTTCGGGTTCTTCCTTTTGAATTGATCAAAAGGACTCCTTAGGATGGCTTTCTGACTAACGTAAAGCTTCTAGGATGAAGGGATAGAAGTTGGGAGAGTATTTGGGAAGAGTTTGTCCGAACCAAAAGTTTTGATAGTGTGAATAAGGTGGTGGAGGTGGGGGCCTTTTATAAGAGGAGAGGAGGGGCTCTTTTGGAAAGATTGAAATGTTACATTATTATACAATGCTTTTCGGATTCTAAAGGTCCCAAACTTATATAATTCGTGTATAAGGTGATAAGGGTTCGAAATCTACCCATCCAATAGTCTTTGGACAAGTGTAAGCCTTGGATTTTACATTATCATTTCATTTTATAAAAATCGTTAAATAATGAGGTCATCGCTGCATCATAATGATGTCATAAATAATTTAATTTATATAATGTCTAAAAATTATAAAAAAACTACTATGATGTTAGGAATCTTTTTATCTTTCTAATGAATATTTATAGTCAAAATTTGGACTTGTGTATCCCCACATAAAAACTGTTTTAGTAAAACAACTCATGTTTGTGTCAATTTAATTTTAACATTAAATAAATATATATTAATGTCATTTTCCAACCAAAGTGGCTACATGGGGTCCCCAAGTTGACCCATGGGATTTCTGGGTCGGCCATGACTCATCCAATAGGAGTAGGACAAGTTTCAAGCTCATCTCATATTATTAAAACATTATTTTTACCTTAAACTACACTAATTACCTCTAATCGCGATTAAGAACTTAAAAGTTACTATTCACCAAAAAATTATTTTAATCTCATTGAACCAAATTTTACTTCTTAATGACAACCATGTATGTTGGATTTTTGAAAATCAAATCACAGAAGTGGTAATATTTCATTTTAACGAAAAATCAGTTTTTAACAACCACTTAGTGGTTTCACTATTCATCAAAAATTGAAGTTTTTCAGAATAAGGCCAAAAATTTCACCCTAAGCTATAATTGATATTCCGAATTCAAAAATGATGTCTATTTTACAAAATTCCAAATATATAAGTTTCATTAATTAATTTTATAATTAATTCCCGCTGTTACAACAAATAGCGTGTTTTTAAGAAACAAATTATATCAAAAGATTGGCAATTGTTTATGTCCAATTTCAATGTTAAATTATTTCTAATGACCACCATTGGATAAAATGGTAAAAATATATTCTAATTATACTTTAAAACCACTAAATAGTATAATTTATCACTATGAATTATTTTTATTAAAAATGTTTGTTTTAAGTATTTTTCACTATTCATAAAAAATTAGAAGTTCTCAGAAAAATACCAAAAATTCAACATAGGCTAATTTCGATATTCCAAATCCAAAAATGAAGTCCATTTTTAAATATAAAATTTCTATAATTTTAAAAAGTGGTTATTACTATTCATAACGGCTACTTTGATTAGTTGCGGTGTTTTAGAACTCGAAGTTGCATACAATGCAAGCTATTGCATTATTGAATGAGAAGCGTATCGTGGGAGCTCGGGGTGTTACATTCTCCACAACTTCAATAAATTGCGTCCTCGCAATTTGAAATTTTTTTCTTTGAAAATAAAAGGTTGAAAAGAGAAAATACCTTTGTGGTAAACCCACATCGGAAATAAGGTTAATAAAATTTCGTCTTAATAAGAGGGAAATGGAAATTAGAAAGTCACCACCAAACTATGATCTCGATAAGGAGAACATTGGTGGCAATTAGAGACATATAATTGGAGGGAAAAAGTAAATATTTGTATGGAGTTATTGAGGTCATCAATCATAATCAACTATCAAATTGAGGGCCTCAAAGCCTTCAATCTATGTTGATTTAAAATATCATCAGTTCAACAAGACATAAGGTATTAGGATAACACATTTTTTTTGTTTTAATATCCCTTTACTAAATTTTAAGAATTAATTTATTCATTGAATAAGATATAGGTATATATATATTTATGTTTGACAATTAGAGTTTCAACCTTCAACTCATCTTTCACTCAAAAAGATAATAGAACTCAAAAATATTATACTTATCCTAATTGTATAAGGTTCCAAATATTAACACATACCATTTAGATTAGTAAAATTATTTTGTAATAACCAGGGACTTCCTGTAGGCTAGTGGTAGGAAATAAAGGCCTGTCGCACTGTGGTTGTGGGTTCGATTCCTGCAGCTTTGTCAGACGTGACGGGTTATGCCCCACCCTGCAGGTTGTCCTTTTCCTAAAAATATAGTACTATACTATTCCAAAATTAATCTTCATAAATGTTTTAACCTTAAAAAATACAATCCAAAGTTCAACTTAATCCATTCCAACCTTTATAGTTATCCAAAATACCTCTGTCCAGGCTTTCTCTAAAAGGTCTCTTAATTTCAAAATCAATTTATCAGATTCCCGAAACAAATTAAAGTTTCTCTTTTTGTCACATACTAAAAATATGATTACCTTAATCAAATTAAAACCTTACTGAAATCAACAAGTACTACAGTACAATCCTTATATATATATATATCACATTAATCTAATAACCAGAATATAATCCGTGAGTCCAAAAGCACCAATACATTAGTTATTCTGCTTCAACTGTAGTAATAGCATAAGATTGTCCTAGATCCCATGGCCTTTTCTGAGGTAAGTTTCCCTGACGCTTAGGACATTCATTTGCATAATTCCCCATTTCCCTACAATTGTAGCATTCAACATTGATGTCCTCTTTCTTTCCCTTGCAATCACGCGCCTAGTGACCTTTTTCTCCACATTTATAACAAACTCCCATTCCTTTTAGGCAAGTACCAGGGTGATTCTTCCCACAATTATCACATAATGGAAAATCATTCTTTCCCTTTTCCCTTTATCTGTCTCTTGTTCCACCGTTCTCTTCTTATCTTGCTTTACTTTGTTGTCATAAGACTTAGAGAATTCCTTTTCTGTCTTGATAGCACATGAGACAATATCTTCGTATCTTGAGAATGATTGTTATACTAAAGCTCGACGGAGAAATGGTTTTAACCCATCAAATAAACGATCAATCTTACCTCTTGGGTTACATATATAATCTGCAGCATACCTCGCTAACCTTGTAAAGTTGGCCTCATACTTTGCGACATTCTCATCCTCCTTTTGTTTCAGACTCAGAAATTTCCTTTCCAGATCTTCTCTATGGTCATGAGGTAAGTATTTTTCTAAGAAAAGATCTTTGAACTCCCTCCATTACATATTCGATATGTCATCATCTTCCTTTGTGTTTTGAATCAATGACCACCATTGATCAGCATCTCCAGTGAGGCGGTAAACTGCCATGACAACTTTCTCCCATTCACTACTCCCCAAGGCATGGAATATTTTTTCTAAGGAATTTATCCATTGCTCAGCTACAGTAGGATTTGTACTCCCATTGAAGGTTGGTGGTTGTTGCCTCATGAAACGGTCTAGCATTGATCCTCCATGTTGCGGATCAGGGTGCTCCATACGAGTAAGGTTATTATTCATAACCTGCGTGAGTTGTCCCAGTACGGTGAGAAGCTGATCAGCACCATTTGTATCACTAGCTCCAACATAATTATCTTGAGTAGGAGGGAAATCCCTACACGGAGTGCGTGCATTGATACGGTTTCCATTCCTTCCACTAGGCGCCATTTCTAAACAATGGCATAAACTAGATTAGTTTATGAAATAAAATACATAATTCCATATTTGTAAAACACTTTACATAAATTGAACTATTTATGGATATAATCCATAATCATAAAAAGAAATGTTTCCTTTGAGGAAGTATATACTCATAACCCTTCATAGTGGTTTGTAAAGAAAATGAGAATTATCCTAAGCATATCCCTCGGGAGTGTCGTAACCAAGAGTGCAGCAAGGCCCGTTGTCGTGCACCAGTTCCCGTTCGAGTCTAGATCAAAGCGGTGTTTTCGGGTTTTACCCCTAGGTACAACTGTGCCAGAGCCACCTCTACCTGCTTGTATCCAGACATGGATGTATTGCTCGGAAAACTCACAAAATCTCTATAATACCAAAATTCTAGGAAGTTTTTCTATACTAATCCTCAAAGTCTATCTTCGGGCTATGTTTTCTAATCAGAGTTTATCTAAATCTAGCTTCCAAGGTTAGTACTAAACTGCCTCTGATACCAACTGTAACGCCCCGACCCCAGCTACCCAGAGTCGGTGCATTACTTTGTAACATTGGAATGATCACAAAAGTTCACGTCTCGAAAGACCGATTAGTTTAGTAGCCTTGGAAACACTAGATACATTCATAAATGTTACATTGCATCATAAAGTGAAAAAACTAATAACAAAGTCTTCATAGTCCACACTCATATCCTCTTCGGACTATCCCTGCAGGTCATTCATAAATAAACATAAACATTTAAGGCAATGTTTGACTAAAACAAAAGCCTTTTAAACTAGAACATCAACATAATATGGAAAAAGTAAAATGAGATAATGCCAATTACTTCCTCACATGGATATTCTACTGGTCGAATAATCACATGCAATATCAATAACCATTTTCATAATGAGGGAATGTATAATGCCAGACATTCTGAAACATTTTCTCAAGGCCTCGGCCAAGACGTCTAAAATGATTAAGGCCTCGGCCAAAACCATAAATCAAATTGGGAAAGGGCCTCGGCCAATTCCACGTCTAGTTGTCTCATGAGACCTACCGATGCATCGAGGAGCTATAGCGGGCTCCACCCGTCACATATTAAGTCCAATACATTTCTCATATGAATAGGTTTAAACATAACATAAATATTCGTATTAAAACTAGCATACGAAATGTCAACAATTTCTCCATAAACTATGGATGGTATAAAAATAACACATCCACAGTCAAATATTTCACAAAATGTTCAATGGAAGTTTTGTATCATAAATCAATTTCAATTAAACTTAAAACCCATCAAAGGATGTTGACATAGATGAAATACAAGCTATTTGAGAGAAATATCTCTCCTTTTTGAAATAATTTAAAAGTCCCATAATTATAAAATAATACATTTACTTTGAAAATATTCTTATAAGCTTGTTAGGGAAGCTTCGACGAAGTTATAATGGCGGAAAATAGCCGCACCCGCCGTATAAGTTAAAAAAACATTCTTACCTTAAATTTGTCAAACAGGTCAAAAAGTACATTGTTTGGAAAACGACGGTAAGATTCCTTTCAAAAACGTATAAGGGTGTAAATGACTTTAACCCATTTTCCATTTAATAGTAAAAATGTTTTGAAATACATTTTTAAGAAACATGGATGTAGATGATAACGAGGTCCCAGTAGATAATTATGAATAAACAACCTTGGATAATGAAGAGGTTGTGTAGTAAACCCTTACCTTGTACTTTTCCTTGGTTGGGGTAGGTTAACCTCTTGTATAATGGTGAAATAATTGTTATTAAATTATACAAGAATCATATACATTCATATGATATCATATAAGATCTTTTAACATTGCTTTGTTAACAATATCTTAGATTTATCGTCGTTTCGGGTGTTAACTTACTCGTTTTCGTAAGTCGTGTTTTCATGGATATGATGTATCTTATTCGTATCCATAATGATATCATGTTCTTAAACATTATTTTTAGATCATCTAATGATAATTATACTTGAATGGATACGACGGAGAATGAATCTCATCGCGTTCGTGGAGACGGTAGTCCGTACGTACGCACGAGCGCCAATATCATTATTTTGATATTAAAATAATATATAATTGGATAGTATATCATATATACAGAGTCATTATCATGTTATATTTATTATGTACATGAATTACATGTCATTATTATACCCATCTAAATAATAATATATTGAATAACAATTACACCACGACGTGGAGACGGTAAGCCGTACGTACGCACGTATGGTGACATGTCATTCAAATGATGGGTAGAATACTGAATATGGTTGTTCCATATTTATAATAACATCACAGTATATAGAAGATACTGGAGTTATAATTTTAGAATTGAAATAATAAACAAAGAGGGAGTGGAAGAAGAAAGAAACTTGAAAGAGGGTGATGAAAATGTTACCTCTTCTTCGGGTTCTTCCTTTTGATTTGATCAAAAGGACTCCTTAGGATGACTTTTTGACTAAAGTAAATCTTCTAGGATGAAGGGAGAGAAGTTGGGAGAGTATTTGGGTAGAGTTTGGCCGAACCAAAAGGCTTGAATGTGTGAATAAGGTGGTGGAGGTGGGAGCCTTTTATAAGAGGAGAGGAGGGGATCTTTTGGAAAGATTGAAATGTTACATTATTATACAATGCTTTTCGGATTCTAAAGGTCCCACACTTATATAATTCGTGGATAAGGTGATAAGGGTTCTAAATCTACCCATCCAATAGTCTTTGGACAAGTGTAAGCCTTGGATTTCACATTATCTTTTCATTTTATTAAAATCGTTAAATAATGAGGTCATCGCTTCGTCATAATGATGTCATAAATAATTTAATTTATTTAATGTCTAAAAATTATAAAAAAAATACGATGATATAGGAAATATTTTTATCTTTATAAATAATATTTATAGTCAAAATGTGGACTTGTGTAACCCCACTTAAAAACTGTTTTAGTAAAACAACTCATGTTTGTGTCAATTTAATTTTAACATTAAATAAATATATATTAATGTCATTTTCCAACCAATGTGGCTCCATGGGGTCCCCAAGTTGACCCATGGGTTGTCTTGGTCGGAAATGACTCATACAATAGGAGTAGGACAAGTTTCAAGCTCATAACATATTATTAAAACATTATTTTTACCTTAAACTACACTAATTACCTCTAATCGCGATTAAGAACATAAAAGTTACTATTCACCATAAAATTATTTTAATTTCATTGAACCAAATTTTACTTATTAATGACAACCATGTATGTCGGATTTTTGAAAATCAAATCACAGAAGTGGTAATATTTCATTTTAACGAAAAATCAGTTTTTAACAACCACTTAGTGGTTTCACTATTCATCAAAAATTAAAGTTTTTCAGAATAAGGCCAAAATTTCACCCTAAGCTATAATTGATATTCCAAATTCAAAAATGATGTCTATTTTAAAAAATTCCAAACATATAAGTTTCATTAATTAATTTTATAATTAATTCCCGCTGTTACAACAAATAGCGTGTTTTTAAGAAACAATTTATATCAAAAGATTGGCAATTGTTTATGTCCAATTTCGATGTTAAATTAATTCTAATGACCACCATTGGATAAAATGGTAAAAATATATTCTAATTATACTTTAAAACCACTAAATAGTATAATTTATCACTATGAATTATTTTGATTAAAAAAGTTGTTTTTAAGTATTTTTCACTATTCATAAAAAATTAGAAGTTCTCAGAAAAATAACAAAAATTCAACATAGGCTAATTTCGATATTCTGAATCCAGAAATGAAGTCCATTTTGAAATATAAAATTTCTATAATTTTAAAAAAAATTTATTACTATTCATAACGGCTACTTTGATTAGTCGCGGTGTTTTAGAACTCGAAGTTGCGTACAATGCAAGCTATTGAATTATTGAATGAGAAGCGTATCGTGGATGCTAGGGGTGTTACATATAGACTAGGCCCCTCTAGTGAGGACCTAGAATTCCTTGAAATTTTACTTCATGTATATGAGGATGATATACGTGTAGTTTAACATCTTATATTGAGGGAGGAGGAAATGAAAGGTTCATAAAGGGAGTATTAGGCCAACACAGCCATATATAGGGTATAAAAGTGTATGGATGGATCTAGGGAACTAGACATCTAGATATCTCTATCTATCCCTCTAAGGTGGGAATCAAGCCATACAATGTTCTGTAATACCCATTCAATTTAATGGCATGTGATAAAGACACAAGGGGGAAGCGATCTCTTAAAGTGTACGTAATACGGTGACCTTAAAACCAATGTGAATGATGAGGGAAGAAATTCAACCCCACGTCATGTGCCTCCAGCAGAGATCTCAGGCCAAGGGGCCAAAAAGAATAATTTTTTGCTCGAACCGAGGTGAAATTCAGGGGGTGCTCCTATGTATCCCATAAATATGGGAATCAATATGGATTTTGTTTTCAATGTGCTATGTGGAGAGAGACAAACACCGGAGAGGGAAAAATCATTGATGGAGAAGCTAATGTATCCCATAATTATCATGGGGAATTTTGAATTTATCTGGGTTAGAATTGTATATTAATGTCATACATTGAATATTTGGTTACCCAAAAAAATGTGTGGTGTGGTACATATCCCAACGTGAATGAGGACATAATCAATCCATACCACACCACATAATCTTTGGGGAAATCTTAGTTCAATAGACCAAAGATGGTGAAATTTTGGCTGGGGCTGAGACAAAGTGTTCGGGAATTACGACATACCCTATTAAGAGGGGAATAAAGCCATACATATTTCACATATTGTAGTTTAATTTCATGGAAGTTGAAGGGAATGTGTAGTTCATCCACACCAGTAAAAATCCAACCAAAACCAATAAGCCCATGTGAGTCAATCTTGATGTGGGAAAAAGGATTACTAATGATATTTTCTTGGTAAATGGAGGAACACATTATAGTAAATGGAATTCAAGGTGAATGACGTCCTAATATTATGAATCTCCTAAGTAATGCACATATATGGGTGGAGGGGAAAGACCGAGTGTGGTGGAATTCCACATAAACATAAGGAAGTGGAAATATGTGAATTTGGGCACCTAAGATCTAGATCACTATGATGGGGGCGTGCCAATAGAGGATAACTATTGACTATGTTCGAATAAAAGCATATGTTTTTGTTATCCTGGCATGGGGATAGACAAATGAGGGTCAACCACTAACCATGATAAAAAATGGGACCTGTCACAAAATTTTGTCGGAGGTCTTTTAGGGTGTTGGCCAAATATGGTAGGTGAGCCAATGTGGCATGATACCAGTCTGGAAAATGGTTCCCTTTAGACATGGATGAGGATGCAGATCCAAATAATGGTCTCATGAGGGATGGACATGAAATAAGGGAATGTTCATATGAAATTCCACATGATGGATTCTTTTAAATGACACATTTGTGTATGGAAATGTGACATGTAAGATAGATGGAGTCGAATCCCTTTCTAAGAACAAGGGTTTTGGGAATAAAACTCATATATTAAGAGGGGACTTGGTTTAATGGAATTTTCACATGGTGGAAATGTATCAAAACCCGACGTGAGTGAGGACAAAGGCGGCATCCCATATTGTGATACATCCCTAGGGCTGGACCCGAAGACTAAACATTCGAGTGTTCCTTCGTATACCATGAGGAAAGTAATAAACCCACACATAGCTCTCACTGAAGGATCGTATTTTATAGTCATAGGGCTCAAACTGGGTTGGGCTCAGACAAGGGAGACATGGTGTGGTTGTTTCAAAAACCGAGGTGAATGAGGATATAAAGAGTACACACCACATCACGTGATTCTGATAGAGTTCGAACCAAGGGGGTGGAAAAATGATAGGATTTGAGATACCAGGGGTTGGACTCAAAGACAAAATTTCTAGGCATTCCTATGTATCCCATGAGGATGTGAATCAAGCCACACAAAGCTCTAGAAAATGATATACATTTTACTATCATGTGAAAAGGATGGATTGACCATAGTTTTATTTTCATTGAGATTACACCATACTGGAAAAGAGAAATGGAGACACATGGTGTGACTATTACCAAACCAAAGTGAATGAGGACAATAGGAGTCCATATCACACCATGTGCTCCCATGTGAGATTTTAGGTTAAGGGACCAAAAATGAATGTTGGCTTTTCACTGAGGCAAAGTGACCAGGCATTCCTACACACCCCATTATGATAGGAATCAATCCATATATTGGTATGTAAAATGGATTTTTAGGCTACTAATGCTTGGGACAATACTGTTGTATTGGTCTGGATGACACACCAAAAGAAGCATCATATGATGGATCTTGTTTGTTCAGTTGGGTGGCTGTGTTTTCTTCAACAAATTATCCTAGGTCAAAGAATCCAGGCTTCGCTATAGAAATCATGTCAAATATAGGCCTTGAAAAAATGGCATGATGGATGACATGTACCAATCATGATGTCCCCTTGAGTGACGACACTACAATGTGGTGTCATTTCTCATCATGTGGCCAGGAAAATAATTCCATAGTTTAGGGTCTAATGATAGGACCAACCCATTCATTTTAACATCATGTGGAGAAGAAGTGATAGTTTAATGTCATATGGGACTAGTGAAACCTCGAAGGGGGAAACCATAGGAAAATGGGCTAGAAAAGATCAGAGGAAATGGGGATGGACCCAAACGAAAAATGTCTAGGAATTCCTACATATCCCTTGAGGATGGGAGTCAATTCATATGTAGTTCTGAAAGATGTCGTGCAATTTAATGTCGTGAGATATGGATGAGGTAACATTATAGTTTATGGTCAAAGAGCTTAGAACGAAAGACGTGAGACTATTCCAAGTAGATGTAAATCATAACATAATCCCTAAGCCTACATGAGGTGTTATCGATGTAAGAAATAAGGGAAGACAATGTCTTCGCAACATGTGGAATACAGAGAAAGGGGAAATTGTCTAGATACTTGAATGACACCACACAATGGATTCACCCTCTTATTGCGCAAACACACACTGAGAGATAGCACCCAGAGTGTATAAATTACACTTGGACATGACAGAGTGGAGAATGATGTGAATCATGAAACCAATATTTGAGGCCTAATAGTGGTGGTGTAATGATGGAAGATGATTTTTTACCATGTTCAAAAAACAACATCCATATCATGTTACCCAAAATGGGAAAAACAATTGAAAATCAATCGCTGAACTCATTTTCAATGTTGGAATTATCTAAAATGTTCATTCAAAATCTTCAGGGACATTGGCATGAGATGGTAGGAGTGCCCTAAGGCTTATAATCCATGTCGTTTGAGGGTTATTTTGAATGTGAAAGATTATAAAAGCGAAAATAAGGGGAAACATGATAAATGGAAATGGACAAAAACATGCCAATGTAGAATCCAACACTCTATGTCCTGAACCAGAGTGCTTCTAGGTTCGTTGGTGATTTTCCAAACAGGGTTGAGGGGCCCATTTTGAGAGCAGATGACAAGTTATGATGAGTGGAGGTTAGGGGGATATTGGGATATCGAGAGAGAGGTATGTGGCATCACTATTGAAAACCTGACCTGAATGGGGAAATAAGACCACACCCCACCACATACCCCTCTCAGAGGACATAGACCAATTTTTCAAAAGAGAGAGATTATTTTTATGAAATAGGTCTAGAACCGAATAAAAAATTTGTGGGTTTTCCTACATATCCCATGTGGATAGTAATAAATCCATACATAGTTCAAAAGGGTCATGTTATTTAAGGTCATTTGGTAATGATAAGGGATGATCATAGGTTATGGTCATAGAACTAGGACCGAGATGCCCCGTTTAATGTCATTTTTGTGGGACATATGGATAGAAAGGGTGAATCACCGTGCATGTCATTTGGGAGACTACATAATGGAAATAATGAATTAGGATAACTACTAACCTTGTGCACAACACAATATCGCCCTCATGTAGCCTGGAAGAGGAACAAACAATTTAGCGTCTACTGTGGAAAACATTCACAATGCGGGACTTGTGTCAAATTGTTGTTTCAGATCCTAGGATATGTTTTCTCTAAAAGGTACATGATAAAATTTGGCATGAAAATAGGCCATTAGAGGGGGACCTTTCAGATATGAATGATGATGGAAACCCCAATAGTGGGACATATAAAGAATGGTGGGACTCGTGGAGTTTACAATATTGCAGAAAGGATGATGGATGAACGATGTGTGTGGAGTGGAAAATATATCACTAATTGAATGAGTATATACAATCTGTATCACAAAACACAAACCTATATGAGGACTTGGGCTATAACCCTGAAAAGGTAGAGGGACCTGAGGCTAGGCCACAGGTGATAGGTCCCTGCCAGTTTACAGTTTATTGTCATGCGAGATGAGTGAGGATTTTTCTTACATTCATAATCTCAGATAGATAATCTAGACTAAATTTGTGAGGTTAGGATGGTGGTGATCTTAGTTTACGATCATAAATCTCGGACCACGATTACGTGACACTATTATGGGTATTTCCTTACCAAATATCTTCAGTCCACATGAACAATTCTTGGTGTGGGAAACAAGGAATGGGATTAGGTTCTCCCCAGTATTTAAGTGTATGACAATGAAGGAAGAGATTATGTGGGGTTGACCCCAACCATTCCCACATTCCTCTCAAGGTACACTGATGTTCTAAGTGATAGTAGGATGAAAATAATCCTTGCATTTGATATTTGGTACATACTGGGGTGGTGATAACGATGGAGGATGGATGATGACCATGTTCAAAACTTATCATCTATATAGGGTTACCTAAAATGGGAAAAAAATTAGCATCAACCACTAACCATAGTTGAAACGTGGGAAATTAATAAAAGTTTCATTCAAGACCCTCTAATACATTGGCCCAAAAAGGTAGGAAATCCATAAGGCCAAGCATCCATAACGTTTAGGGGTCCTTTCAGGTGAGAATTTTGATGGAGACCTAAATAAAGGGGACATGTTAAGCGTGAGTATGCTCATGAATTTTAACATCAAGTTGTAAGGACGAAAGAGGCAGAGAGCTCCACAAAGAGGAATATGTTATACAATCATAATTAACCAAATGTGAATGAAAGAAAACAAGGCATGCACCACATCATGTGTTTTGAAAAGAATCTATGCCAGGGGGCCGGACTTACGGAGAGATATTGAATTTTGGGGATGGGCCCAAAGACAGAATGTCTACTCGTAGTTTAAAATCATGTAGGATAGAAAATATTTTTAATATCTTTTGGGACAAAAAAGAATTTTAATGTCACATTGGATGGGTTTAGAGTTGTTTTATATCCTTCAACCTAGATGAAGCATGACGTTTATCATTATGTGGTGAATATGGTATAGTTTAAAGTCATGCGGGATTGTGCTTACTCAAGAAAGGTACTACTTGAGGAATTTGGAATCAGTGGGGGGGAGTAATACACTCACCATTAATATTATCCTAGGAGTATATGCCATTGGGGTAAAAACATGTGAATGATTTAAGGTCTTTACCATTTGGGTTCCAATTTCTGTGGTTTCCTACCATGTATCATTAGCATTCTCAGGGCCAACACCATGTCAGATTTTATGAAATAACCGAGGTGAAATTTCTAGTCTAAAGCTCTGACTATCTTGTTCTATTGCCTCTATAGATTTTGCAGGGCATGAAGCCTCTTCTCGTCGAGCACTACCAGTTCATCCATATGGATTTCGGCTACCTTGTATGGTGTCTTTTTATTATAGATAGCTTTGAACAATGAGAGAAATTGAATCTCAACGGGAATAACTGCATATATACCATACACTAGAGAATATGGGGTGACCTGAGTGTAATGAGGAGTCCTTGTCCAGTAAGCCAAGAGAGCGTTTGGGGTGTTTGTCTGACCGAATCTTCTTGTTCGGACCATCCTTCTTATGAAGAATGTTAGAGAGAGATTTATTGAAATCCCAATCTGCATATTTTCTTTCACATTATAGTAGGAGGGTTGGTTATAAAAATTATTTTACTTGGTATACAATTTCTACAATTCAGATTCATGGATGTTGGTTTCGTTATCAGTGAGGATGGTGTGAGGGACTTCGAATCGGTAGATGATATTGGAGCTCACAAATTCAATGATGGAATGGTCCTTGACCTTCTTGGGTGGAACTGCCTCATCCCACATAAAAAATAAATCTGTAGTAGTCATGATGAACCTACACTGGAGAGCTGTCACCTGTGGATAGGTTCCCATGACATTGAGTCCTAAAACCGCAAGGGTCTAAGAATACATGGATGTGTGGAGAGGTTCTAGATACCGATGCACAAAATATGTGTGGATTTGGAACGCATAGAACTTCTTGTAAAACTAGATATAATAATGGATCATGGAAGGAAAAAAACCCTAATCTCTATATCTAGTGAATTCTTTTTATCCCGGTCTGAATAGTCCCTCAGGAACCGGCATGAACTTCTTTCATGACCTAAGAAATATCACCTCCCTGAATGAAAAGTAGGAGAATCCCATCAAACCTGTGTATGTAGGGGATCTGATCAAGACTGTGACCACTCTAGAGTGTGAACTACAATGTACTCCAATATATTTTCACACTCTCATCATGGTATACTGGGAGATTACTGTGCAGGTGATACTCGATAAAGGGGGACCTCTAGTTAAGAGTCACTTCCAACACTATGGTAGGGTGACCTGGATGTCTTTCCATGGAGGAACATGTGGTATGGTGGCTTAATTATGGTATATCATCATCATACGGAGTAATAGGAGTGAATAATATCTGATGCACCACATGGATAATCAAATAATCATGCTCATGCTCAAAAAAATATGCGGCCAAGTAGGGAAGGTGTCGGGTTGAATGATCATAGAATGAGGGACATGAGTAAATTCAGATTGTTATGGGAAATGGGCCATCAACTGACAGGTATGTTTTAATAGTGGTATGATCTCTAGTTTCTTGATGACATACTCACCATTGATCTTCTTGGTGTCTATTTAAGAGTCCCATTTCACATGTAACTAGGGATCATCAATCTTAAGGGCTAGCTCGAGACCAGTAATGAGAGCGTTGTACTCTTCCGTATTGTTGGTACAACCTTCTGAAAATAGGTATGAACAAGGTAGAATATTTTTTTTGGAATGATGAAGATGACACCCATGACCAATCAATTTAGTTTGGGATCCTTGAGTATTTTACATGTAGGGCTTTAGGAAGCACCATAAATGTTGATTTTCCAATATAGAATGGCTTGATCTACCATAAGGATTTCCACATCTGGGAAATAAAAATCCATATACTAGATCACAGGGGGTGAATGGGCAGCATGGAAGTATGCCAATTCAAGTCCCTTAATGGAATTTTGGGGTAATACTGTGGTGTAAAACTACTAGAGGATCACTTCCCACCGATCTAGAATGTCTGTCCACATAGGGGGTTCAGAATATAGATCCACAGATACACTCGAGACACTATCTATATATCATGGTTATGCATGTAAAGTTTCTATTTTTTCTCTGTGAATACCAGATTAAGGTATCTCTTATCGATAGAGGAATATCTTATATCTGTATCTAGGAGAATGCGTCTAAGATAGTATAAACTATTGATCGTTCCCTCAATGTTTTTCTGGGTGGGAAGGGAACTAATAGATCACACCAGAGCGGTCACATAGAGTACCAAAAGCTTTCTATAAATGGGTGGCATCAAGACCAGAGTTTGTAAAAGGTACATCTTGATTTCCTAAAAAGTATTCTGGCACTCCACATCCCACTAATAATTAGTACCATCCATTTTGAGCCAGGAGGAGGGCTTACACTTTCTTTCCAGATTTGTAATGAGTCAGTGTATATAGGTTAAGTGGACTTCGAAGACTCAGAGCTCACAAATGTTGCTCAGAACAGACATCAGATAGGTGGCCTTGATTTTCTCCAGATCGATCTTGATGGCTTAATATCTAATAATTAATCCGAGAATCATTTTGGAGGAGACCCAAAAGGTGAACTTCAATGGGTTTTTCTTCTTATGGAAGGATCGAAGTAAGATGGAAACATTCTCAAGATCATTGATATAGTCCTCACACTTGAGAGATTTAACCACCAGATTATCCACATGGAATCTCACCAATTTACAAAAGATCTTTTTAAATATGAGATGAATGACACACTAATCGGGGGAACCCATATTGTTTAGACCTATGGCATTACCTAGTAGCAGAAAGTATCTTGTGGTTCTCTAAAGGCTATAGAATCTTCACCCTCAGGGGCCTTTCAAATTTTATTATGCATGGAATATATATCCTTGAAGGGGATAGCTTGGGACGCAGTGGTGGTGTCATTCCACAGTTTCGTAGAAGGAAGAGGAAATTCATCCTTCAAATAGTGATAGATTAGATCACAGAAGTCGATGAAGTCTCTGATCTGTATATTCTTTTTTCTAATGGGAATAATGATAGATAACCATTTGGGATACTGGACCTCCCTAACAATGTTTTCTCTGATGACCTTATCTTCCTCATCCTGAACCACAGAATTGTGAGAAGGGTGCATCTTTCTGGGAGGATGATTGAACCTAAGATGATTTAGAGGAAGACTAAGGAGGTGGACGACGACTTGAGAATCTAAACCTGGAATCTCATCATAACATCAAGAAAATTAATCAGGAAGCTACTTCATGAAGTCCATGTATTGATGTTTATCTTCGACAGGAATAACGACACTAATCAATATGGGTTTTGGATTTTTATTATCACTAAAGTTACCCTATACCAATTCATTGACCGTGGTGGATACAACCTCTTAAAATGATAGAGGACCATCATCTCAATCATCCTCTTCAATCGCGGAGGAGGGATCCTTGGTTTGTGGTGATTTTTATGAGTTGACAGATCCTAATAAGACACTGGTTCCGGTCTGAGTGGTAGTGGACATCACATCGAGGAGCTCTTGGACTGTCAAAACCATAGTAATTAACGTTGTCACCACGAATCCATTTGGAATTCATCCCAAGGGGACACTCTTGATGATATCAAAGAAATAGTGGTGCTTCGACATGATCCAGTTTATACCAACACAACGAAATAACTAAGTAAGACGTATTGTTTTTTCCATGGGTGGATATCCTGATACCATATTGGAGTAGGGGTCTCTAGGATCAACCATGTATTATTTTTATTGGAATAAGATGTGATCTACCAGCTTCCAATATTCTGGATAATGTACTTCCCCCTCATTCAAGAAAAAACAAATCCTTTTTCCCAATTCTAGGGTTTTGGCCTCCAATTGGTGGATAGGGAAAATTTCAGCATCATTCAGGTCTTTCCACGGGTCGGTTTCAGCCACATTGTGTTCAACCTCGTTAGCCTGATTGTTTTTTTCCTTTCTCTTTTAGTGTTTGGCATCTAGGTAGTGGCCATCACAATATGAAAAGGGAGATGTATAACCATGTATTATTCCTAATTGACCATTAAGGTAGTACTTATGGAATTGATGAGACGAATAAGGGACCGCCACAAGCAGGTGCAGCCCTGTCCTATCCAACAATGGGATGTTGGCGGTGTATTATGAGACAATCATAAACTTGGTACTGGAAACCAAGAACCAAAATGGGTCTTTAGGCAGATATTTCAAACTGATGATTATTCATTCCTATCATAACCTTTAATATATAGGTCATAGGGACTCAAATAATCCTCATACAACCCAAACATTCAATGCTTTTAGGTTGTGATGAGGTTGATCACTAACCCTGAATCGACATGATAGTGGAGAAACTCTACACCACTAATATGGAATGTTATCTATAGTGGGAAGATATGACTTTGAATTGGAGAACCTTTATCTACTCCAGATAAAGGTATAATGACCTGACATTTAGAATACTCGATCGCCTTAGTATAGAAGGCTTATGCGGATTCTAACTCCATCACATACTAGAGTGGCTTTTTAAAGAATCAACATGGGCTTCATGAATATCTGCTGATCGGTGAAGAGCCTCGAGGATATAGAGCTTCTCAAGAATTCTAGAAATATGCTTAATGATATCACACTTTTGTGTCGAGTCTGAACTTCTCTTTTCCTGAGGTTATTCTATGGAACGAGGTATGATGGGTCCTTTTGGAGGAACTGGCACCCCACTGGTGATGAGGATCGCTACTGGGAATGGTGGCTTTTCCAATGCTTCTTTACCAATGGTTTTCTAAAACCATTGGTAAAGAAGGGCCAGGAAACCCTTTCCCAATAGTTTCGTTGGTCAAGGGATGTCAAAGGCACCCTTTCATAACGGTTCTAGTAAACTGTTGGGAAAGGGTGCCTTGGACTCCCCTTTACCAATGGTTTTTAAAAACCATTGGTATATGTTTACTCCAAATACAGTCAGCTGCCGCTCCTCTCCCCCATTAACGATAGAACCCTAAATCTCTCAAGGTCTCGGTTCCTCTTGCGACTTCCCCCATCCGAACCTCTGAAAATCTATCCAAATCATCTCAAATCAGGTATTTAATTATTTATACACATAAAATATTTAAGTGCTACCTTCTTTTTGTTGTTATTAATCTCATATTTTAGTTTTGAGTTTTGATTTTGATTTGTATATCATTTTATTGTGTTTTGATTTAATCTATACATTCTCCATTCCAATCCATTTAATTAAATAAATCTATTACCCTCCATCGAAGAAGAAACATATCTAATTAATTGTGGTTGGATTCTATTTTTTCTAAGTATGTGTTTTTATGTGTTTTCTTCATATTGTAATTAATTGTTACATGGAAATTTATTTATATGTGTTTATTAATTTTTAGCAGTGTTTTTTTAAATCTTTCCTTAAAATTCCTTGAGGAAAGTGTTTTATTAAAATGAATTTTTTTAATAAGTCTTGAGTAATGTAATTTTTTATAGTGCACTATGTGACTATGTTTGGTATTTAGTAACACATGAGATAACTGGTCTGTGAGAATGTGTTGTGAAAGAGATTACATGGTTGTTTCAAGATTATATTTACATTTTGATCCTATTAATGAGTTGTTTCAAAGATACTTTGAGATATTTACCTTATGTTTATTGGTGAAAACTGGGATCTGTAGAGGTGTTTCATGATTAAGACATATAATTACTACTAAACATGTGGATAAACCATGCATAGTAGTGAATTATTGAAATTTTTGTTGTTTTTAGTCCTTTTTTATTTGGAGTTTCTTTTGATGCTGATGTTTATTATTGATACCTATTATGGGAATTTATTTTATTTTCTAAATCGACTGAGACTCCCCCACTATGCACAGTGTATGCAACCTCTACCCTTACTTAATAATTCTATTTACATAGCCTATGCAACCTCTACCCTCTTTTAATCAGTGAAATCAAGTAAATTATTCCAGCCTTCATTCTCACTAGCATTTAAGAAATTGAATGATGTAATCCCATCCTCACATGATTTCATAGCTTATATAGTGTCCAACATATGGTATACGTGATTTTGAATTCATCAGTTAACCAGGATCATATATTCTATTTCCCCCAAGATGACTATACTAATATAACATTAGGGCCAATTAAATATGGTTCTCATTGTATGTTTTATATTATGTGTCCTTATAGGCCAATACTCACTTTTATGAGGGTGGCGTGCTTTTCACTACCAATGTCGGCAAGTGTAGACATCAATAAAAATGATAGATAAGTAACAAGTTTAATTTAGTAATGTTGTTATCATTGACATACTTTATTATTAATATCAAATTTAAAAATAAATGTTTTTCTATACATAATGAAATTAAATCTTATTAAAATCCATGAACAACCTATTAGTGTAGAAGCCTAAAATTTATTCACTCATGGGGTGCGCTTGACTTGGGGATGTAATTGGGTAATGAATGGTATGACCATAGAGGTGCCAATAATATGTTATTGAACATGAGTGAGTTATTTGGGATTCCGATAACACATAATGAGACCTGATTCATGTGCCTCTTATAGACCTAATGAAAATGAATATAAATAAATTTTAATATAATTTATGAGTAATTGTTCTTTACATTATTTTAATAGTTCACTAAATCGACTAAAAAAATCATCCTATATTGTTTACTAAAATGTATTTTCTATTAAAGTTCAATCCTATTGAATTGTTTATGACAAAATGAATTATATAAATTCTTTTTACAGAATGGACAGAAGTTGGATGTATGAAACTGATCGGATCTCAAGTGATTTTCAAAACAATTTTGGGAGCTTTATAAATTTTACATTTCACAATGCTTCAGATAGTGGACGCATACACTTACCAGGTTCCAATTGTGTTGGTAGACCTTGGTTGAGCAGTGAATAAGAATGATACCACATAACCAAAAATGGTTTTCAAGAAAAATACTTTGTGTGGTATCACAATGGGGAGAAAATGAAATCTCAAATTTGTGATAATTGAAATGAAAGGACTAGAATGGAGAATTTGATAGATGATCGGTTTTTGTTTATTCCTCATCATGAAAAGGAAATGATTTAGACTCAAGAAGACTTCAATATGAGGAAAACTGATGCATCTTGTGAAAATGATGATATTGATACGGTGAAAAAATTGAATGATGTTGCCACGACTCCAATATATTGACAATGTGTTAAAATGAAAAGGCTGGAATATGAATCTGATTGTCTCATGGGAAAACTATGTATGGGATTTCTAATACAACAATCGATTACATTCTTACCCTCTTGAAGGATTTACATCCAAATGATGCAGATATTCCCTTAAACCACTATATGGCATGAAAGTTAGTTGACGAACTTGGATTTTCAAGAAACAAAATTCATGCTTGCCCGAAAGATTGCAATTTATTCTGGGAGGAAAACGCTGAATGAAATGATTGTATAAAATTTGGAACATCCTGTTGGAAGTCAAAATCCGATAGAACACCATCCCATGTTCCATAGAAATTAATGTGGCACTTTCCATTGATCCCCAAACTGTAGAATCTTTTTATGTCTAATGACATATCAATAAAAATGAGATGACATGATGCTTAGAGAAAGAAGACTAATGATGAGTTAGTTCATCCTGCAGATGTATTTGCATGGCAGAGATTTGATGCTCGACATCCTGATTTTGCAGCTGACGTGTGTAATGTGAGGCAAGGTCTTTCATGCGATGGTTTTAATCCATTTGGGAAGATGCTTACTTTGCACAACACATGGCTAGTTTTTATACACATTTATAATCTTCCCCCATGGTTGTGTATGAAAAAACCTTTCACTTTCATGAGTATACTCATATCTGGTCCTACTGATCCCGAAATTGATATTGATGTATACATGTAACCTTTAATAAAAGAGTGGAAACTTATTTGGGATGTGGGTGTGCGCACATACGATTCATGATCAAAAAACATATTTCAGATGATTGTTGCACTTACGTGGATGATCAATGATTTTTTCACCTATGCAATGATGTCTGGATGGAGCACGAAGGGAAAATTGTCATGCCTAGTTTTTATAAATAATACATGATCCAGAATACTGAAACATCGTTGTAGTATCAGTTTAATGGGACATTGAATATTCATTCCAAATGATAGTCCATATACAATGAAACGTTGAAGATTTGATAATACCATAGAGACTGATGATCCAACTCAGTGTATGTCTGGAACTGAGGTGCTTAATGAATTGAAAGATTCCAGTTTTTCATTCAGGATGGGTCAAATAAAATCTGGAAAGAGAAAGAATTTTTCCACTGAAACATGATACAATTGGAGGAAGAGGAGTATCTTTTTTTGATTTTCCTTATTAGTCAACCAATTTGTTGCGTCATCGCTTCGACGTAATGCATATTGAAATAATATATGTTAAATGTTGCTTTTGATTCTTAAAAATGTCAAGGGGAAGAAAAAAAGATGATTTACGATCTTGTCGTGACTTGGTGGATTGGGGCATCAGACCAGAATTGCATCTTGTGCGTATCAATGAAAATAAATGGAAACTCCCATGTGCTTCTTATGTGATGACACCTACGGAAAAAACCATTTATGGAAGTATTATATACTATTAGAGTTCCTGATGGCTATTCAAGCAACATATCTAAAGTGGTCAACAAAATAGAGTTGGTGCTAAAATCCTTGAAGACTCATTATTATCACGTTCTACTACATGAGTTTATTCAAATAGAAATCTGTCATATTTTTTCCAATAATGTAAGGGTAAAAGTTATTTGGTTTTGCCATTTTTTAGAGATCTCTATGCTAAGAATGTGTCCATGCTTTTCTTGAAAAAAATGTTGACAGATGCCCCATTAATTTTGTGTGAGTTGGAGAAAATATTTCCTCCATCATTTTTCACATGCATGATGCATCTGACTGAACATATTACCACTAAATTACTTCTCAGAGGACCTGTTTCATTTCGTTGGATTTATACAAATGAAATAAATATGTACAGATTAAATTCTTATGTACGAAATAGGAATCATCCCAAAGGATCTATCGTGAATGGTTACCTGGCTCCAGAATGTATGGATTTCTACTCAATGTATTTGTATTATCTTACTACAAGAATGAATAGAACAATGATAAATGAAGAATAACAGTATGAGAAAATTGAACCTAGTTTTCTATCACATCATCAAACATGAGGAATTCCTAGATCATATACATTGAAGACATTAATCCATGAAGAGAGGGAGATGGAATATAGCATATTGTTGTTCTACTGTGATTTATTCGATGAATATATCAGGTAACTAAATTGAATTTTTATATCTTACATATATATCTGTTAAACTATTCATATTTTTTATCTCAAGAGAACCTAACATAATGATAAATAGGAAGCATCATTCTTTATCTTTGAGAAGGAGAGAGAATTTTCATAGCAAAGAGTTTTCTGCTTGGTTAAAATTGAAGGTAAAAATATTACTGTTTAAAAAAATTATATCAATATTTAATTAAGTTTAATATTCATTTATATTTCACGTATTGAGTTTATATGTTGACTCTGTCTCCGAGGAAATAAGAGCTTTGTCTTTTGGTCCTAATATCGTGGTTCGTGACTGTAAATCAATTGTTATCAATGGGTACAAATTTATTGTCACTGAAAGAGAAAAGAACATGAGAACACAACATGATGGTGTTATGGTTACTGCCACAACAGATTGTTATGCTAGTTCATCAGATAGTAGACCGCGATTTGAAAATTTTGGTTATTATGGAGTCATTGAGAAAACAATAATATTGGATTATTACTTTCATGGACGAGTCACAATGATGAAATTCCATTGGTTTGATTCGATAATGAGACAGGGAACATTTATTTATGATTGTGAATTTTGAGTAATTAATATGACTCGCACTCTTTCTACCAATGAACCATATGTGTTGGCATAAATGGATAAACAAGTTTTTTATGTCGAAGACCACCTTCGACCAGAATTTGGTGTCATAGTTGAATTAATTCCAATACATATTTTTGATGATGGTGATGATGTAATTGACATTGTCCCTAGATCCATTGGAACCAATCCATTTATTTCTTTTGATGACTCCAATAGCACAATTTTCAGAGTTGATTGTGAATCTGAAGTTGTGATTGAAAATATATAGAATCATTCATCCATGTTCTAAATTATTTTGGTTTACCTCGAGTTGGGTTATTAAGGTTGGTAATATTAATATTGATATAGTATTGATCACAAATATTTTTTAGCTGACTTGACTGTTATGTCAATTTTCAATGTTTATTTGTTGCAGTTTTATTTGAATTTCATTTTCTAATTTGGAATTGAACTGTATTCAAATATATTCAAACAATATTTCTATCTTGGTGAACATTACAACTTGTATGATTTGTTAAATCCATTCAAGCTCTTCTAAAAAAATTGAAAGCTAAATTACCAATAAATCCCCCTATTCCCTCATATAATTAGTTTTTTGGGTTACACATTTGTTTAATTTTTCTAATTAATTACATATTTGTTTTCAAAAGTAGGAAATGCATCAAAATGAAGAGAGACGAAGGAAAACAATGTTGGAGAATAATCATCGAATAGAGGAGATGGGCGTTCCACCATTAGTACCTACAGTGAGTACTTTATTTCATGTATATATATTTAATGAATATATAATGTCATATGATTACTTTTTTTGTAATGATATTGGTAGGATCCACCTCTACGTCGATAGTTATTCGATGAGGAGCCTAGTACTAGTCCTAGTACTCAGGCCAGTGGTACGAGGAGGGTTCGTACCAGAGGTGGACGAGCAGCTTCGCATACCTAACTAGACCCTGCCTCTCCCACTGACATGTCATCCTTTCCAAATTCTAATCCCAGTGTGTCGTTAGGGACACACGAGATATTTAGTCCTCCCATGTTTTCACCACCTTTTGCATCTTTTGGCCCATCATTTTCATATCCCATGATGATTCCCACTCCCCATTCAGAATTTAGTCATACAGCTGTCCCATATTCTTTTCCTTCTACTTATGTATCTCCAAGTTTCTATATTCCATCATCTTCGACTCTTGTTCCACCACAGGGTGTTCCATCAGTTTCTGTGGATCTAGTGGCGCTCAGGGATCAGACTGAAGCAGGTATATTTATAGAACCATAATAATTTTTTATAGAAATATTTATTTTCATTATGACATGTTTTGATAAAATAATTGTTTTTCTTTCATGACAGATACATCTACAGAAAGGAGGCAGGGGCGGGGGCGTACACACATGCGTTCGTTGTGCAACCGCCGAACACAGGTTATGGTGGATTCCAATGAAGACAACCAAATTGTTGAGAAAATAGGGCCGCAATGTCGGAGTTTTTTGGCGATGCTTGCCAAATAATCTGACATCATTCCCGTCATCCCTTTATCATGGTGACATTTTCCACATGACTTCATGGATAGAGCTTGGGAAGAGATATGGGTAAAAAATCTGTTTTATTTAAAGCCATGAATTATTTTTCTATTTATATGAATTAATATTTTGATGTCAGCTTTGATTTAACATTCCTGATGGTGAGGCTGCATGACCGGAACATCTAAAGGATTTATGAGAAATTTGGAGAGCCTACAAGCATGAGTTTTATATTGGCTGGCGTGCTAGAGTTGGCACTGAGTTAGAAGCGGTACCAGTCATGGATGATTGTCCTATAGAGCAGTATCATCAGATGATTACTCATTGGATGACTACCCAGTTTAAGGTATGAATTACATTTGAGGAATTTAAATAATAAATTTCATGTTTTTCATTAATATTATCCTTATAGAATTTTTTTTTGGAATCATCTGGAAAAAATAAAAAAAATTGATGCAAAAAAATACCTCCACACACTAGGACGTACTACGATGTCAGATCATGAGAAGAAGGAGGTATGAAAATTGTTTATAAGTTTTCTTTACGACTTAAACTTTATTTTGGTTCCTCAATTATTTAATCTTTTGCTAAAGATTTCATATAACTTTAGTTTTCAAAGTTATTGTAGAGGCAAATACAGAATATTGAAGGACATGTGCCTCGAGAAAAACTGTTTTGCTTGAGTAGATGGAAAAAGGATAGAAGTGTCGTCAAAGAAGTGATTCAGCAGCAAATTATAAGTTTTAATCTGTTGATTTTATATTTTAATATATATTTTGTAACTTAATAATATATTTATATTTGTAACAGGCTACATTAGAGGCCCTCGATTCCCAAGAACCAGAAAATTTTGGGCCCACTGATCACTTACATCAGGTGTTGAGAGAGGAACATCCTGGAAGACTACACTGATGACATAACATAGCCCTGATGAGGTATTGGCCCTCCTTAGGTAAATGTTTTAGTGCCACCAAGCTGTAGAAAGTTAGGTCATAAGTAGAACAGGCCGAGAAAATGGCCATAGAGATGGAAGAACAGTCTACTAGGGAAAACAGTGCATTTATGAAATTTATTGATGTTCTACATCCAACACATCCACTAGAGGCCAGCCCAACCTTTGATGAATATATATCGTCGAAATGTTCTATATATGGTGCACCAGTTGGCAGCTCTAGTGGTGGTCAAGATGATGTCATGCCTGACAATGATGATGAAGAGGAGTCTGATGCGGAAGAGGAGGGAGAGGAGGAGGGTGAGGTGGATGGAAAGGCCGAGGAGGAGGGCGAGGGCGAGGAGGAGGGTGTTGAGGAGGGCGAGGACGATGATGGAGATGAGGATAAGGGTGATGATGGTGGTGGCGATGGCGATGGTGATGTGGGAAAAATTGATATGTTACATTTTTGACTAATATTACCGAGATTTTATGTTTAGTATATTCTAGTTGATGGTTTTATCTAGACCATTAGTCTAGTATTGGAGTTGAGTTATTTTTATGTATTGTCTATTTTCATGGATGTTGTTGTCTTTTAGAGGTTGCGGTGTATCTTGAGAATGTTTATAGAGTTTTGTGTGTTTGGGAACTCCCTGGACAGACCCCCTCCTTCCTGGACCCTGGACAACCCCCCACCATCCTCCTTAGAACCCGGACAGCCCCCTGGATAGCCACCCGGAAGGCCCCCCCCCCCCCCACCATCCTCATTGGACCTTGGACAGCCCCGTAGACAGCCCCCTGGACAGCCCCCCAGATAGCCCCCTGGACAGCCCCCCCCCTCCTCCCTGGACCCCAGACAGCCCCACAGACATCCCTACGGACAACCCCCCACCCTCATCCAGGGACCCCGGACAACCCCCCCAAACACCCCCCGGACAGCCCCCCACCCTCCTCCCTGGACCCTTGATAGCCCCTATACAGCCCCCCACCCTCCATGATTTCACATGCTTTGATTATTTCTCTGATCATGCAATGTTATTTAGGATTATTCCATTTATGTATGTCTTGAAGTAAATGAATGTCTTGGAAAGCTTATTAAGTGAAAACAACAACTATAATATGGAAATCTGCCTCAATCTGAGGCCCGGTGTGGCCGGCACCACTCAAAGTGTCTCTCTTTTGTTTAAAATGGATTTCATTTTAAGTGAAACAACTACTAGCATACAAAAAACTGACCAAACAGATTCTGATTTTGTTGATACATTATCACAATGAGCCATGGGTCATATGTGACGTGTACGAGTCAACCATGCCTCAATCCGAGGCGCAGTGTATCCGAAACCATTCACAGTGTCTCTCTTTTATTTAAAATGGACATCATTTTAAGTGAAAAAAAGTGACATAGGAAAATCTGACCAAATTCACAACGATCCATGGGTCATATGTTACGTGTACGAGTCTACCTCATCTAAATCCAAGGCATAGTGTGGCTGGTACAACTCTAACTCTGTCTCTTTTGTTTAAAATGGACAGGATTATAAGTGGAAAGAACAACTGGCATACGAAAAACCGACCAAACGCATTCGTATTCTGTTAATAAATTATCACTACGATCCATGGGTCATATGTGATGTGTACGAGCCAACCTGAGCTCAATCTGAGTCGTGGTGTGGCCGGGATCACTCTAAGTGTCTTTCTTTAGTTTAAAATGAACAAAATTTTAAGTACATATTGAAAACCAACCAAACACATTCGGTTTCTATTGAAATTTAAAAGAACGATCCATGGGTCATGTGTGATGTGTACAAGTCAACCTCGCCTCAATTCAAGGTGCGGTGTGGCTGAAACCACTCAAAGTGTCTCTCTTTTATTTAAAATGGACTTCAATTTAAATGAAAACAACAACTAGCATACAGAAAACTGACCAAACAGATTATGATTGTATTGATACTTTAGCACAACGATCCATGGCTCATATGTGACGTGTTCGAGTCAACCCCGACTCAATCTGAGGCACGATGTGGCTGACACCATTCATAGTGTCTCTCTTTTGTTTAAAATGGACATCATTTTAATTGAAAACAACAACTGACATATGAAAAAAATAACCAAACGCAGTTGAAATCTGTCTATGCTTTATGAAAATGATCCATGGGTCATATGCGATGTTTACGAGTCAACCCCACCTCAATCCAAGGCACAGCGTGGCCGGGACCACTCTAAGTGTCTCTCTTTGGTTTCCAAAGGATATCATTTTAAGTGAAATCATCAACTGGCATACGGAAAACCGGCCAAACACATTCAGATTACTTTGATACATTAGGAAAATGATCCATGGGTCATTTGAGATGTGCACAAGTCAACCCCATCTAAATCTGAGACGCGGTGTGGCCGGTACCACTCTAACTCTGTCACTTTTATTTAAAATGGACATGATTATAAGTGAAAAGAACAACTGGCATACGGAAAACTGACCAAATGCATTCAGATTCTATTCATAATTTATCACAATGATCCATGGGTCATATGTGATGTGTACATCCAACTCGGGCTCAATCCGAGTCACGGTGTTTCTGACATCACTCTTAAGTGTCTCTCTTTTGGTTAAAATTGACAACATTTTAAATACATACGAAAAACTGACCAAACACATTCAGTTTCCATTCAAACATTATGAGAACAATCCATGGGTCATATTTGAGGTGTACGAGTAAACCTCGCCTCAATTCGAGGCATGTTGTAGCTGACACCACTCAAAGTGTCTATCTTTTGTTTAAAATTGACTTCATTTTAAGTGAAAACAACACCTAGCATACGGAAAAATGACCAAAAGGATTTTGATTGTGTCAATACATTAGAATAATGATCCATGGGTCATATTTGATGTGTATGATTCAACCCCTCCTCAATCCGAGGCACGGTGTGGCTGACACCATTCATAGTGTCTCCCTTTTGATTAAAATGGACATCATTTTAAATGAAAACAACAAGTGACATAAGAAAAACTAACCAAACACATTCTAAATGTGGTCATGCTTTAGGAAAATGATATGTGGGTCATATGTGAAGTTTATGAGTCAACCCCATCTCAATTTGAGGCGTGGTGTGGTCGACACCACTCTAAATGTCTCTCTTTTGTTTCAAAAGGATATCATTTTAAGTTAAAACATCAACTGGCATATGGAAAACTAACCATATGCATTCAGACTGGGTTGATTATTTAGGAAAATGATCCATGGGTCATTGGAGACATGTACGAGTCAACCCCATCTAAATCCAAGGCATGTTGTGGCCGATACCACTCTAACTCTGTCTCTTTTGTTTAAAATGGACAAGATTATAAGTGAAAAGATCAACTGGCATACGGAAAACCAACCAAACGCATTCAGATTCTATTGATAATTTATGAAAATGATCCATGGGTCATATGAGATGTGTAAGAGCCAACCTGGGGTCAATCTGAGTCACAGTGTGGCCGGGATCACTCTAAGTGTCTCTCTTTTGTTTAAAATGGACAACATTTTAAGTACATACAGAAATCTGACCAAACTCATTCGGTTTCCAATGAAACTTTAGGAGAACGATACATGGGTCATATTTGACGTGTATGAGGCAACCTAGCCTCATTCCAAGTAATGTTGTGGCCGAAACCACTCAAAGCGTATCTCTTTTGTTTAAAATGGAGTTCATTTTAAGTGAAAACAACAAAAATCATACGGAATACCGACCAAACGGATTCTGATTGGGTCGAAACATTATCACAATGATCCATGGGTCATATGTGACATGTATGAGTCAACCCCGCCTTAATCCGAGGCACATTGTGGCTGACACCATTCATAGTGTCTCCCTTCTGTTTAAAATGGACATCATTTTAATTGAAATCAACAAGTGATATATGAAAAACTGACCAAATGCATTTGAAATTTGTCGATGCTTTAGTAAAACGATCCATGGGTCATATGTGATTTGTACGAGTCAACCCTGCCTCAATCTGAAGTGAGGTTTGTCCGGCATCACTCTAAGTGTCTCTCTTTTGTTTCAAAAGGATATCATTTTAAGTGAAAACATCAACTGGCATACAGAAAACTGACTAAACACTTTCGGATTATGTTGATACATTGGGAAAATGATTCATGGGTCATTTGGGACTGGTACAAGTCAACCCCATCTAAATCCTAGGTGCGGGGTGGCCGGTACCACTCTATCTCTGTCTCTTTTTCTTAAAATGGACAGGATTATAAGTGAAAAGAACAACTGGAATACGGAAATCTTACCAGACCCATTCTGATTCTGTTGATAATTTATCACAACGATCCATGGGTCATATGTGATGTGTACCAGACCACCCGGTCTCAATCCGAGTCGCGATGTGGCTGGGATCACTCTAAGTGTCTCTCTTTTGTTTAAAATGGACAACATTTTAAGTACATACGGAAAACTGACAAAACAATTTCGGTTTCAATTAAAACTTTAGAAGAAAAATCCATGGGTCATATGTGACGTGTACGAGGAAACCTCACCTCAATATGAGGCACAATTTGGCTGACACCACTCAAAGTGTCTCTCTTTTGTTTAAAATGGACTTCATTTGAAGTGAAAACAACAACTAGCATACAGAAAACTGACCAAACGGGTTTTGATTTTGTCGATACATTAGAAAAGCGATCCATGGGTCATACGTGATGTGTAAGAGTCAACCCCGCCTCAATCCAAGGTACATTGTGGCTGACACCATTCATAGTGTCTCTCTTTTGTTTAAAATAGACATCATTTTAAGTGAAAAAAACAACTGACATACGAAAAACTGATCAAATGCATTCAAACTCTGTTGATGCTTTAGGACAATGATCCATGGGTCATATGTGAATTGTATGTGTCAACCCCACCTCAATCCAAGGCATGGTGTTTCCGAGACCACTCTAAGTGTCTCTCTTTTGTTTCAAAAGGATATCATTTTAAGTGAAAACATCAACTGGAACACGGAAAACTGACCAAACACATCAGATAGTGTTGATACATTATGAAAATGATCCATGAGACATTTGAGGCATGTACGAGTCAACCCCATCTAAATACAAGGCACAGTGTGGCCCGTACAACTCTAACTTTGTCTCTTTTGTTTAAAAGGGAAAGGATTATAAGTAAAAAAGAACAACTAGAATATGGAAAACTGACCAAACGCATTCAGATTCTATTGATAATTTATCACAATGATCCATGCGTCATATGTGATTGTAAGAGCTAACTCGAGATCAATCTGAGTCGAGGTGTGGCCTGGATCACTCTAAATGCCTCTCTATTGATTAAAATGGACAACATTTTAAGTACATATGAAAAACAGAACAAACACATTCAGTTTCTGTTGAAACTTTATCAGAAAGAACCATAGGTCATATGTAATGTGCATGAGTAAACCTCACCTCAATCTGAGGCATGGTGTGGCCAACACCACTCAATGTGTCTCTCTTTTGTTTAAAACAGACTTCATTTTAAGTGAAAACAACAACTAGAATACGGAAAACCGAACAAACGGATTCTGATTGTGTCAATACTTTAGAACAACGATCCATGAGCCATATTTTGTAAGAATGGTATAGAGTAAGAGGTTTACAACCTCTGATACAAATTGTAGGATCGAAATATAATATGAGATGCTCAATATACAAGAGGGGGGTGAATTGTATACTTTAAAAATTCCTTTGGAACCTTTTAAAGTTTGTTATGATTAACTAAAGTTTCCTTAAGAAAAGGAAAGGGCTAAGTTTAAAAAAGTTAAACTAAGTAGATTCAAACACCTCTAACACCAAACTAAACTTGGAAAGAGATTCCAAAAGTAGGTTCCGGAAATATGGTTCTGGAATTTTAAACTTAACAAAAGTTACAATATTATATTCTACCTTAAAGAGTATAGAATCTAAATGAATCAGAGTAAGTAAGGAAGTATAAGAAAGTTATACTTTCCTTAAGATACAAATTGCAGCGGAATAAAAACAAGTAGTAAAACTACTAGTAACAGGATAATAGTCTTTTAACCCCAAGAGAAGGTTATCCAACAACCTTGGATAAAGGTCCCTTGATTTATACTTTCAAGCAAGTCTGTCTTACCCACACCAGGGTAAGCCCTCGATACGAAGATCGGAGTCTCTGTCTTGCTATCCCCGCAAGCACTCAACTTCAAGGTAGTTGGCAACCTCTGTCCTCCTCAGCAAGGAAGCCCTCGAACTTTAAGGTAGTCGGCACCTCTGTCTTCCTATCCCCGGAAGCCCTCGAATGTAATCACCAACATTCAGAGTCGCACGAAGCTTTGAGAGTTAATAAGAGCCTCTCTCTCTCTAGAATTCACTTCAACAGCACGTAGGCACAAAACTCAGTCGTTTTTTCCAACAGCTACGAGCTCTTTCAAATGAGCTCCTATTTATAGGTAAGGTTGGATCCTTCTCCAACGGTCATATTTTCCTTAAATATCGGAGGGACCTGTACACTTGTCACATAGACAACGGTTAGTTTATAACAAAATGGACGACTTCGTTTTATAACAAAACAAGTGTAACAGAATGTACGACTTCGTTTTAAACTCTAACAAAAAGGTTCGGAATGAAAACTTCGGAGTGAAAGTTCGGAGTGAATAAATTCAGAGTGTATAAAACAATGATAATCAGATTCTGTTTAATAGGTGAATTCGGAATGAGAATTCGGAATAGGAATTCATCATCAGAAATCGTAATGAGAATTCATCATCAGAATTCGTAATAAGAATTTGTCATCAAAATTCATAATGAGAATTCTTCATCAGAATTCGTAATGGGAATTCGGAATGAGATTTCTTCATTAGAATTCGTAATGGGAATTCTTCATTGGAATTCGTAATGAGAATTCGGAATGAGATTTCTTCATTAGAATTCGTAATGGAAATTCTTCATTGGAATTCGTAATGAGAATTTGGAATGATATTTCTTCATTAGAATTCGTAATGAGAATTCTTCATCAGAATTCGTATCGTGAATCTGGAATAGAACTTAGTCAGAGTTCATATCCCGAATTCAGAATGAAACTTCCTTATAGTTCTTGTCCAGAATCCGAACCCTAAAACAGAATGCTTTATATCAAAGTTTCAATGATTCCGAGAAAATGAATCCGAAACTTATACTTAAGAAAAATATGGATGAAAATATGATAAGGATAATTCTTCTTATAAAAGCGATTTTCCTTAAGAAAGCATTTTTCCTTATAAGAGCAATTTTCCTTATAAAAGCAATTTTCCTTATAAAAGCAATTTTCCTTAAGATAAGATGTTTGTGATTTTCAAAACAAGAAGGAATGGAAAAGTCATAAGGAAAACCTTATTGACTCAACATATTTGACGTGTACGAGTTGATCGTGCCTCAATCTGAGGCGCAGTGTGGCCGACAACATCCATAATGTCTCTCTTTTGTTTAAAATGGACATCATTTTAAGTGAAAACAACAACTGGCATAAGAAAAACTGACCAAATGCATTCAAAATGTGTTGATGCTTTAGGAAAATGATCCATGGGTCATATGTGATGTGTAAGAGTCAACCCCTCCTCAATACGAGGCTTGGTGTGGCTGGAAACACTCTAAGTGTCTCTCTTTTGTTTCAAAAGGATATCATTTTAAGTACATACATAAAACTGACCAAACAGATTCTGATTGTGTTGATACTTTAGCAGAATGATCCATGGGTCATATGTGACGTGTACGAATCAACCCTGCCTCAATCTGAGACACGGTGTGGCCGGTACCACTCAAAGTGTCTATCTTTTTGTTTGAAAAGGACATCATTTAATGTGAAAACATCAACAGACATACGGAAAACTGACCAAATGTATTCGGATTGTGTTGATACTTTAGGAAAAGAATACATGCATCATTTGAGACATGTACTCTTCAACCCCGTCTAAATCTGAGATGCGGTGTGGCCGGTACCACTCTAACTGTGTCTCTTTTGTTTAAAATGGAAAGGATTATATGTTAAATGAACAACTGGCATATGAAAAACTGACCAAATGCAGTCAATATATGTTAAAACTTTAGGAAAACGATCCATCGGTCATATGTTACGTGTAAAAGTCAACCGAACCTCAATCTAAGGTGCGGTGTGGCTGAGACCACCCAAAGTGTCTCTCTTATGTTTAAAATGGACAACATTTTAAGTACCTACAGAAAACTGACCAAACATATTCTGATTGTGTTCATATTTTAGAACAATGATCCATTGGTCATTTGTGATGTGTATGAGTCAACCTCGCCTCAATCCGAGGAATGGTGTGGCTAGAACCACTCAAATTATCTCTCTTTTCTTTAAAAAGCAATTCATTTTATGTTAAAACAACAACTGATATACAGAAACCCGACCAAATGCTTTCAGAATATGTTGATATGTTAGGACAATGATCCATGGTTCCTTTGTGACGTGTACAAGTAAACCTAGCCTCAATATGAGGCATGGTGAGGGAGGTATCACTCCAGGTGTATGTATTTTGTTTAAAATGGACATCATTTCTTGTAAAAACATATGGTATATGAAAAACCAAACAAATTATGAATTGAATTCTGGATTCCACATATAATTGTCATCTAAATTTTAAATTTAATTCTAAATGAATTATGTATGTTTATAATTATATTATGAATTCTGATTTATTTCTGGATGTATATTATTCCAGGATGCATTATATGTTAAATGTGTATGAATTTGTTCTCTATATGTATGTGTTAGTTGGTTATTATAGGTAAATGAAATGTATATGTATGTGTTAGTTTATTTCAGGTACAATAATTTGAAATGATTGAAAATAAGAGGGGAAAATTGCACAAAAATGAGAGGGTTTCTACTGTTCAAATTGTAGGCTAGTAGCCAGCAATTTGCACAGCATAGGCTATTCCAATGGTTTGAAACCGCTGGCATAGCCTCCTTGAGTTTTTTTTTTCCAATGGTTCTATGAACCGTTGGTAAAACTAATTTCCCAATGGTTTAGAAACGGTTGGGAAAGAAGCTGTCTGCATGGTTTTTCCAACGGTTTAAGCCAAACAATTGGGAAAAACTATCCCAATGGTTTGGCACAACTATTGGGAGAGGTTCATTTTTTCTAACCTATCTGAACAGTTCAGTGTAAATCACTGGGAAAAGCATTACCAATGGCATACTTCCCTATATTTTTCAAAACTATTGGTATAATATATACGAACGGTTCTGCAACCTTTCCCAATGGTTTAGAACCATTGGGAAATCCTGCAATTCCAGTAGTGAATTTCTGGGTTCTCACTAGTCGAATCATGATGGGAGGCCTTCTGATGTGGTCTAGATGATTGATAAATATCCACATTATAACATGGCTGATAGTAGCATGATCGAGGTGTCTCTTCCTGATCAAGTATTACAAATGGAAACTAATGTGGATCAGGTGAAACAAGATGATAAGGTTGTGCATGCTGATATCTACATTGGAATTGTTGTCTTGTTTGGGTGGCTTGCATATACTAGCTGGAAGTATTGATCGGGGAATTCTGACGACTCACATAACTATTTATCTATTGACACTAGAAATGGATGGGGATGTTGCGAGGATCCGTCTAGCACTCCTCGTCATTGGGAATCATGTTTGGGTTAAGTATCTCAGCGGTGTTAACTAAAGAAAACCCATGCTTATCACATTCAGAATACTACATCACTGGGAGGATTATGGGGGAATTCAGCAACTAAAGGATCATGAAATCATCAAGTGTATGGGATGATGGTGGAATCATTGGGGAACTTTGTTTCCCTTGCGCAACTGATGCTTGCCATTCTGGTAAGAGGAAGATTGAGATGCTAACTCAGAAATAGTGGTTGCAGGTGACATATATACTTCTAAAGGCCTAGGTCGATTTGAAAACACAAGGACAATACCAAGATCATAAAGACTACCTTAACAGCCATATAGTAGTTATATTTTTGAGACCCTTAGTTAGGAACCTTCTGCCACCAGCCCTTGTTATCACTACTGTTGTCAGGTTGTAAGAATATACATGCCACCTATACGGGGATGAACCCAACGTAACTATATTGTTATCAACCTAGTCTCAGATCCAGTATTTAAACACATTTCACTACTAGAGGGTGTGCCCCAGGATCCAGTTATTGGGGCATTAATTTGGGAGATCATGGAGATATACCTCGCCATGCCTCTCACATTCCTGCTACCCTAGAATTTCTTACACCATGGAAAATTGGATAGAACTGGGGTCCTGAGACTCATTAAATGAGTAGGTCATGTTACTTATATCAGGTAACGAGGATCTTGGGACCCTGGCGTTGATGAGGGGCTGGAAGAGCCTATCAAATAGGCGGATCCTGATTATCACTCCTTGGTGGTGGTGGTGTGTTATGTGGGGGCGCCTGCCGATTCTGAGGCGGGTTCTTGTGGGATGGAGGTTGCGCCTAAGGTGGTGATCCTATGCAATGATGTGGAGGTGGCCCCACTGGTAATAACACCATATACTCATGGTCCTCTATTTGGGCTACTACAGCGGTCTCGACCTTAGCCACTCTTCTCGTGGAAACTACGGGAGGCAACAGATGTGCATGCTTGGCCTACTTGAAGGCTTCCTCTAGGAATTTTGCATTATCAAAGAAATCCTAAAATTCCCCTTGGTAATTTTGAGTGTAGAGAGAGGGTATTATTTTAGTTTTGAAATTTCCAACACACATTGTCAGCAACAGTTCCTGAGTTAGTTGTATATCAAGGGTGTAGATGAGGCCTTTCAACTAAGAAAAAAAGTCTGCGAAGTACTCTTCGAGCCATTAATTTCACATGAATAGGTCTATAATACTCGTCTTATTGTTGGTGAAACAGAACTGGTAATGAAACTACCTACGAATAAATCCCAACCAGCTACAAACCCAATGTGTAGTTTGTTGTACCATAAAAATGCATGTCCTTCCAATGTATGTACGAAACACTGGTGTTTGGAGGACTACTACTGTGCTGGATTTACCATCATGGGTCAACACCTTGAGATAATGTGGTCCAAATGTTTTAGTGGGTCTCCCATACCATTAATGTGGGAAATAGTAGAATTCCTGAAACTACGGGGGTGCTAGAATATCATCCATCCATGCCGTAAGTGGCATTCCATTAGGTAGAATTTCCACGTTTCGAATTTCCAAATCCATGAGGTGGGAAATGAGTGCAACCATTAGAACATCTGGGCAAGGATTATGGTATTGGTAAGGACCCCTGAACACCAATGAATTGGTAGGATTCTCAACATGATATGAAGGCATTTCAGCTCATGGAGAGGCTTGTCGGATGACCTGTCAGATTTTTGAGGGAACAAACTACAGAGTTGTTAGGGGAACTTGATTCGGGTACCAAAGATTGTTATCACCCAATTTTGGTGGATTTGGTGAGGCATACCATGCCCTCTTTTTATAAACACTAAAATCTACCATTTCTATGTGCATAGAATGGTAAGGGTCTCCACGGGGAAACTAGCCTGGGGAGGGTGTACCTACGCCTACTTCCCTAGTCGTGGATTTTCATAGTCTGTTTTCTATTCCATGGAATGTTCAGTGAGAAGTTAGTCGACCATATATTTATGTTCTATTATATTTTGATGAAACACATATTTTTAGGTTCAACCTCCATCATTTGTACTGATCCAGATGGGTCATATGATTTGATGACACCAAGATTCTCTTTTCCGTTATTGGGATTCTAACCAAGGTCTAATGACATGGATGTTGGAGAAAGGTCCAATAAATTTATCTATTGGAGAGTAACCCTTCCAAAAGAATTAAAAATGTGTGCCCCCCCCCGAGGGGGGTGTTCTCTTCAATGAGCTCTATAGTTTTATTTTCCCCTGATTTTTCAGCCATGTTAACCATGGTTGTATTGAATGCATGTCTGCAATATCACCTGGCATGTTAGGCTAGTTCTAGAGATAACTAAAATGAATTTCCACATAATACCTCCAACCATGGATTTGAATGTGGGGGGAATATTCCATGATAATCCTATGAAGCACTTTAAAGCTCTTAACACATCACTGCTAGAGGGCCCAATGGAAACCAGGTGACTCAGGGTGCTGGGCCATAGGGAAAGCAACAAAGTCGATAATGCAGAATTACTAGAGAATATATTTAATGGGCTCCTACATAATGGGGTATTCCACCCACTGATAACAATGATGTAAGAGAATCGCCCAGAGTGTTTAAAAAAAGATGAAAACCTCCTCCTAGGTAATATATTCAGGTGTACTGAAGTTCGTTGTTGTAACTGTCCAGAACATCTCTAGGAAATGTTCCACTACAAGGATGTCCCACAAGTTCCTCCACTTAGATTTGCGGTTTGTCCCTTTTTTGCTTAATTCATCAACTATGGGTGGCTACGAGACCAGTAATGGAACTGAATCATATCACTAAGATTGTTGGCTGGTCATTAGAGAATGTTGTTAGTAATATGATAAGCCACACACAAATTGGGTTGTCCTCTAAATAATGAATACACTACACCACCACATATCAGTAACACATACTAGAGACCACAAAATCTCATGTAGCAACTATGGTTACAGATAGTGGGTCATGCTATTTATCATCCTCTATTTTCCCCAAGAAAAACTCACCTTGACCTCATGGTGTGGTAGAGAATGATCTTGTTGATGATAGGGATGATTACATGGACAATCCCTATACGGAGGCCAAATCTTCCTCCTATGGGATATATCATCGTATGGAGGAGGGGATTTGATGGACCTCACTTTCTAAAAGTATAAGTCTTATACACCTTATTCATGCCCGGACCCCTGACATAGAGGATCGAGGAGAGGGTTCCATTGAAAAATTACACTCTACCTCAGTGTCTAAGAAGAATATGGGTTTAATCATTGTCTTAAACATCCCATAATTCTTCCTTTGGTGGTGAAGACCCTCCCTCCTTCCTCGGGATAGTTCATCATAGTTGGGTAGGTTTTTGACATGAGGATGATCTTTGGAAGAATTATTGTTGGGGAAGAGAAGACTTCAACCTAGATGAGATGGGGTGTTAGGAGCACCCAAAACAATTCCAAAAGGAACATGGAGATGGATTTTCTGACTATTATTTGGTGTGTGGAGGGAAGCTCCGTGGGAACTGTTGGAGCAGTTAGGACCTCTGACGGAAATAGTGGGAGAATGAGAAATACATTCAGGTTTGTTTCTCTTAGTAGTGACGGTACGAGGGGGGCCTCCGTATTGGTTACACAAAACACATGGAAGACCTCTACATTGGGTTCCAATGAGGTTATGTAGACCTATAATTATATAATTAAAGGTATGAGGAGTACCATAATCGGTTGCAGTAAGATCATGTGGAAGACCCCCACACTATTGTTTGACCGGGTGATGAGGATCTCCGCATCAACGATCTGTGATGGGAGGAATGAATCCATATATTGGAGCGTGGGTGCAGAAGAAACATCCATGCTATATGTCAATTTGGTGGGGAGGGCCTCCACTTGAACTAATGCTGGAATGAGGAGGACCACCATGCTGAGATTTAGAGTGGGGGGGACATGCGTTCTCATTGGTGGTGGCACAGGGAGTTCTTCCATGATGGACATCATTGTCATTGGTCTACACATGATGGGAACCACCTATGTTGGAAACAAAAATTCACCATAACCTTCCCGTGGGGTGGTTGGGGCCATGATTAGGGTTGGGAGTGAATTTTCTCTTATTTATAATAAACAAGGCATTGATGGTATGTGCTGGCAGTAGCACGGGCCACTGTAGCCATTGATGATGACCCCCCTAGATGGAAACTCCCTCAGCTTACGCCTCACATTGTAGTTGGCTTAAACGGACTGAGGCTAGTGGTGTGGGCATATAACTCACCCACACCATAGCATGTGGGATCAGATGGTGGTGATAACGCGGCCTCATGAGGGCTCTCCTTGGCTTCCCCTGAGATGGTTTCACAACTGGTATGGCCCATATTTCCCTCACCTCATTCTTATAATGGATCAATTTGTCAAATATTTCTTGGGAGGGGCTCCAAAAATGATTGATGGTTGGAGTGAGGATCAATGGATTAATGTAAAGCACATGGGGGTGGTGGAGACGACAATGCGTAGAAGCCTATTGGTCATGTCGTTCCATACTTTGAGATGGGATAATCTCTTATTACTCATACCAGCGAACGAGGTTGTTGATCTCCCTTGTCTGAACTATTTTAGATGGTGAGATGGGGAATGGGCACCCAAAATCAATGGGTGTGAAGGTTTTCACCATTGATATGGAGCCACATGGGATTTCCCCATTAGTGTTTCCCTAGACCATACATTGGTGGGTGAGTGGTGATCATTTTCCTATCATTGTAGCTTGGGCCCTCCAATGGAGGGAGATTTCACCAACAACATTTGAAAGGAAGAAATCAAAGTCCATTCCCCAGTTCTATACCTTCTCCCAGGATTTGTAAATAGGATCCATATCAGCACAGTGCAGGCCGGGATTCCGAACATTTAACATCCCCATTCTTAGGTGACTTTCACACCAGGTCTACTTTTTTCTTAAAAGGACCTGGTTCCAGATAGCTAGATCTAGTGACTTGCTTCTACACTGTTGTCTCAAACACTACTAATCTCCACATTTAGGAGAATAGTTTCACATTATGTTTACCATTTCTATCTCTGATGCTTTCTCCAGGGCACACACCTATCAGTGGGACACAATGTGATGTTGAACCACATTCCCGCTTTCCAAAGGTAGGTGGCATCCATTTCTTAAACAGGGACATTTTCTCCTTGATCAAAATGGGATGATGGGATGTTAGTTCCTCCATATTTGGATTCCTTCGCAAAACTCGTCACCTTGTCTGGGTATCCCATAAAGAGTAAGATGTTGTTCATGAAAATGTTCCCGGTGCCATATCATTTTGGAGGAGATTAATTATATGTCTTCTTTCTTGACATTACAATGGGTCATGTCAGGGATGTATCCATCGATTGAGGGAGTAGTCACGTTGGACATCACTAGAATTTCTGGAAACAGAATTACTGATGCGTCTGGTTTTGTTCCCATATGACAGGGCATCTTGAGGGAACAAAAGCCCGATTCAACCCATGTCAAGTTTAAGGAATTATATTCCATACGATTTTTCCTTTGGTTTTCCTCATATTTAGATTCTTATCACATAGTATGCCATGAGATTAACATCTAGAAAAGATTGATCATACCGATCAGAACATGGACAGGAGTGGATGAGATGGGTTTACCCCTAAGAGGGGGAACCTAATTGGTTTACAAGATGAGTGGATCAAAACCTCCGATGAAAAAAGATCTGAGTATTCATGGGAACCTATTAAAGGGTCGATGGGGTTTAACATTGGCTGGTATTTAAACACTTGGAGGGTTTTATGTACCATGTGCAGATGATAGGGTTCAAAACCCATGTAGTTTGAAGGGGGGATCAATCTAGGTGTACACAAAGGACAATGACCCAAGGACATGATGGGGTGTATGCATGGATAGTATCCCATCACAAGAAGTTAACTCTTGTTTCGATGGTTATGGATTGTGTGGGAATTATGAATGGTTAGCTGCCTGAGTGAATAGTGTGATTCCATCGAGATGTGGTGGCTCGGGTAATAATCCGGATGGATGATGGAGAGTGGAAGGAAGTGGATGAGAGTAAGGTGATAATACCATCGTAAATATGACTATGATTTTGTGTTTGAAACTGAGATATGATTCTAACATAAATTATTGCAAGGAATCAAATGTCACCAGAGTTTCGTGGGATGATGTGACACATGATATAGCAGCATATGAGAATTGATTCATGGATGATACCTAAAGGAAGTAGAACCTTTGGGTTGGGGCATGACCTTCCTAAAACACAAATGGGGCTCAAGGGAGTGACTAGGATGAGACATGAGTGATGGTAATGATCCTAAGGGTAGATTCTTACATATCCTTATGGAAGGGAATCAAATCCCATGTAGTTAATGATGGGGTATAGAATAGAGGTGTGCATATATGACATAGACATGATGACATTCTTAGGTTACATGTGGTTAGCGGCCCAAGAGTTGGTTCGACTTACTGGGGGCGGACTATGGAATAGGTACAAAATAAAGGAGAAAAAACAGCATACCATAGATTGGGATTGAACATTAGAGACAGCATATATGTATAATTTCACAGACGATAGGGACCAAAACCCATATAGTTCATATTGGTTTACCACTTTTTGGGGTTGAACATAATGGAGGGTTCCAACCTCCCCTGTCTAGGAGACAGGGATCAAAACCCACGTAGTTTGAATACATGTAGTTTAGTGTCATGCTAGATCAAAAGGGGCATATAGTTTAACATCATATAGGACAGGCGTGAACCGATGTGAAGTAGTCGAGACTGATATGTGATGGGCTTGAACCTCATAGAGGCTTCCTACATACAATTCCTGCAAATGGAAAGGATCAAAGTCCATGTAGTTTGGCTGGAAAAGAATGGGTCTTACACACTAAGGCTTCCTGATAGTTTGTCAGATTTCACTAATGGGGAAGACTAAAGATGTGGGTCCCAATAAAGGGGACAACGAGGATTACCAGTGTTTAGGGTTGAACCTTATCGAGGCTTCCTACATACAATATCAAGAATATAGGGATTAGAACCCATGTAGTTTAGGGGGGAAAAGGATGGGGCTTACACACTAAGCCAGCACAATGAGGATTCTATGGTTTGTGCTTTCTATAAGACCAGTTGATACATTCTCAGTGTGAGAAACAAGTGGCGGAAAGGAATAGACAATCACATCGCAAAATCAATGTTAAAGCGGAATAGAGGAGTGATTATTCATGGTTAGTGGCCTGGGAAGATGGATATTGGGACATACTCCTGGGTGGAGGCCTGATGGTGATAAATACCAATGAGAGTGGGACAAGTTTTCCTAGGTCCTTATGCCAGTATCTCATCTAGACTTTTCACATGGAAGGATAATGGATGAGAAATGATACAACATCCTGTAAGAAAGAATATGGGAATATACCAAGATGTTATTGCTTCCCCAAAAAATAGATGTTATTCCTTGCAGGGAGGATCTCATTCCATGCTGGGAATATCTAACTCATGTGGATACTAGTGGGTGTAGAAAATGTCTGAGATGGGGCACCATGTATATATTTCATGGGTCGAGGATACAGTTTAACGTCTAGTGTGAATGGTGAGGGTTCTTGGAAATTTAACATCAAATGGCTTGGATGATGAGGATTCAATATTCACCCCCAAGTCATACATAATTGATACCCACCCACATCTGGGGAAGGGAAGGAATCAACAATTCCATGGGGAGGAGCGGTTTTGGAGTGTTCTGTTGAGAGTCTCATGTTTTCATGGCTATGCGAAGAAGAAATAACCATTAGCATGCTAATGTGAAGAATCACAAGGCTATGAAATGAAATAGGAAGCACCACCCAAGGGACATTGAAATCACTTTTTTCCAACATGGAGGGTCATATACAAGAAGGGTTTTTGAATCTAAAGGGTTCTCGGGAAAGGAACAAATGAATTTCTAGATCTCCACAGAGTGGAGAGACTCCAAGAAGGGCATGCTTCATGATGTGGAGTAGCCAGCATAGGAATGAGGTATACATGCATAAAAAGTGTGATTCCTGATGATAAATTGATTTCATAGAGTATGATTATGTAGAGCATTGATGGCTTCCAAATAATGACACTACAAAGTGATGTACTTTGAGATGCATAGTGATTGTAACTTAGAATGGTGTCCACATGTGCATGGAAGATAATTAGTGATGCATGAGTGCTTTGTGAAGCCTTGATTTCCCATAGGGAGCACTTTCCATTATAATGGACCATGGTCTTCATGAAGGGCATACTTTCATTGACAGGGGTTGTATTTGAGCTATTGGAAAGGCATTTCACAAAGCTCAAGTACCTTGAAGAGCTTATTTTTTTAAAAGTATCAAAGAGAATAGGGGTATTCAAAATTTGAGAGACAAGAAGTTGAATGGTTTGGGTATCTATCCTTTGTGTCCTTGGGAATCCCGTTATTTATTGGAGAGAGGAAGAATGAAGATCTGACAGCTCATTATGATGCCACGTGGCAATTTTCGATAAGATGCAGATTGCGTCAAGTTTTTTGTAACTGCAGAGTTGACCATCATCCACTTAGTGGAATAAAATCCACTTATATTCCCCAAGAGGATCTCAAAATGTATTCTATCATTTTCCAAGGGATCATAGAGGAAATCTAAATCCCTCCATGGTGTGATATTTTTCTTCAATTTTGTCGTAACTATGATGTATTCTGCCAATTTCCTCTGCGGCGATCGCAGAGGGGTACAAAGATTTTCGCCGGCCACAGTGCTGAGGTTATTTTATCTATAATTGGTGTGGAAGGAATTAATGAAAGAGCATCACCAGGCATCCTTTTGGCATTGGTGTGCTCTCTGAATATTTTTACTCTATACACATTTTGGCACCAACAATATTTTAGTAAATTCATTTGTCTTATATGAATTATGATGGAATTATGATTTAGAAACTCATTTTATTTCATGTGTTATAATATAGTGAAAATTTTATATTTTTGTGTCATGCATAATAAGGTTTTTATTATGAGATGGGTGTGACCTATATCTCCCTTCAATGAATTGGGTAATGATTTATATCTCATGAGATAGACATGACTAGAATGACATGTAAATCTGGTTTAATAATACATGTTTGGAATGAGGAGTGAACTCGGTTCAATAATCCAGTTCAATATTTCAAGATTTATAATTAATCATCTTAGTATTGGATTTCTTTCAATTAGTAACCTTATGATATACAAGAAAACAAAAATTATTATTCTTATAATTTTTTAAAAATAATATCAACTGTTTTATATTTAACTTCAAATAAAATAATGTAAAATTTGATTCAAAAGCTAATGAAGGTATAATTATTGGGAAATATTAATCAGCCAAGAAATAAATAATCTTTAACAAAGGATGAAAATATTTAAATAATAAAACCTTATTTTTTATGAAAAATTTCCAAAATATATTTCTCATATTTTTTTAAAAAATTCACATTTCAATTAATTCTTTTAAAACTAAATAAGTTAATATAGAAATTGAATCTCCTTCAAACTAAATACATAAATATATTTAAAAAATCTAAAGAACATCCACTTTAGAAATTTATTGGATATTTTCAAGAATGAAATCATACTTGATGATCAGTTATAATATCAGTTTGATAATCATAGATTTGTCTCAAACCAAGAACCCGAAAACATTAAAATTTTAAATTGGGATATTCTAAAAATATATAAATAGAATAAAATGACACAAAATTATGTATTTCCAATGATGTATATACATAATTATCATCCCACCATAGGTTACAAATCTATTATTAGGAATATGTTTAATTTTTAGGGAAAAATCACTTCAAATAAATATCTTTTTATAGATAAAGGAAAAAACCAATATGAATTAATCAACTATGGTGAAACCTATGAATATGTTACTCTATTAGAATCTAATAAAATCATGTTAGCATTTAACTATTTTCTTACTTTCAAACTCATTAAAATAAATATCAATAGATCCTTTTTTGATTAACTTTAAAAAATATTTATGGAAGAACTCCGTGGTTGTGAAAATACACCTTCCAAAAATACTGTTTTTTGATTTAATGAATGATCATAATGGTTAAAAACTAGAAAACTGTGATTTTAATAAATTTATATCAAAATTTATTAAATCAAATGGGTTTAAAATGAATAAAATAATATTCCACTTTTTTATAAAATACATCTAAAATGATTTTTTTCTTGCTAATAATTATGTTGATAACATAATATTATTATCTAGAAATGAGAATATTTATTACAATTTTTTTATTTAATGTAAATGGAATTTGAAATTATCATTATGTTTGAACTCAATTAACTTATAAGATTTCGTATTTCTTGAATAAATGTTGGTTGTTTTGTAAACTAGGAAAAATACACTAACAAACTATTAAAATGAGTTGGTACAAATCATGATAAGAAAATTAGTATGGATATGAGTATAACCTATTATATATTGATTAATTAATATGATAATAAGGTCAAGAACATTATATTTATAATTATGATTGGTAGTCTACATTACACACTACAACCTGACCTACTATAATGTGAAATGTTTCTCTTTTTATGATTTTCAATATAATAAATTAAAATATCATTTTGAAAAACATTAAAGGGATATTATTTATTTTAATGTCAACAAATATCATGGATAGTGTTATAAAATTATATTTTTATGAATTAATTTTTTTCCAATGATTATTTTGGATTATGAAAACTAAATAGGAAAGGTACAAGGAAGAATTTACACACACTTAAAAATTATCTCATCTCATGAAGCATTAAGAACCGAAACTCAGATTTTATTTCTAAAGACAAAGAATAATTCATATCCACTGGGAATTTTAATATACCTATAATATAGATTATGCATAGCCTCATAGAATTTGGGCTTACATTTCACCATATTCTTATTAAATTTGATAACAATAGTGATATTAATATCTCTAAAAACCTATCTCTCACTCCTAAAATAAACACATTTACATTAGATAACATTTAATAAGAGATCAACTTCATATATTTGATATTTTAATGGAAATGTTTTAGACATAATTTAACTCATTGATATATTAAAAAAAACTCTATCCATTTATCAGTATGAATCTATTAATTGTTAATTAAGAATATTGTTTTATTGAAACCTTCCAATTAATCTATTCATATCATGGGTTATTTTTTAAAATAATTTTAATATTTTAAAAACATTAAATCTCATATTTATATTTTCATTTTAACATTGAGATAATCCCATTATCTCACTTTTTCTATAATTTTATGGTGGTCCCTTATATATATTAATTCACAAATATTCAATTATGAATACATTAATTTTCAAATTTCATTTTATAGTTTTCAAAATGTTTTTATGTTAATTCAATCTTAAATATTTTACATCTAAACATGTATTGTTTATCATTTTTTACTATTCTGAATTATGTATGATATATAATATAAATATATTTTAATTTTTTTCAAAACATATTTTAGAAATATGTATATTATAAATATATTTTTTGAAAATTATTCCTTTTTTATCTCTCTTAAATTATGTATAATGTTTGGTAAAAACATTTATATATACTTACATCTCAAACAATATTCTTGAGTTTTTTTGGTGTCATAGAAAATGAAAAATGACACATAATTATGTTTTACCTCAAAATTACTTTTTGAAACAATTAAAAGAATTAATTAAAGTAAATACATTCATTGAAAAAGTATTTCTATAGTGAATGTATGTTCCAATGTTTTAATTTATAATATTTATTATTTAGTTTTTCTCATTTTCCTTTTCTCTTAATATTTCTCATTCAGAGTTTTACTATTTATTAATTTCCTTTCTATATCTCATTTTATTATTATTTATTCATTTTAATATTTTCTCTATTTATCACATAGTCTTATCAAAAGGATATTTTAATTTTCTGATGTGTTTTGAAAATTCATTTTATTTATCTTTTGAATGCGATCTCCTCCATCAGATTTCTCTTCAAAACATCATTTTTTATATTTTATAATCTATCATTCGTGTATAAAATAAAATCACAAATTTTTCTAATTCTTCATCATGTTATATTTTTTATATTAAAAATGAGGATAAGTATTTTGTTATAATTTGGAAAAGAATTAAAATTTTGTTAGTGATTACTTTCTTTTAAAAGGGATATCTATTTAAAATCTCTTTAAAAGCTATTTATCTTATTAGTAACTTTTATACTTAATTACCCAATGATCGAATGAAATATAATGTCAGCATCTAGAATATATTTTCTATCTCTTTCATATTTTCATTTTCATTATAATTTCTATTAAGTCCTTTGCCTATTAAAAATTGGAGGATTGTTGTAAATCTATCTCCCATGGTGTTTTCATGATCACAAACATTAACTTATATTAATAATGATTTCATTTGAGTGAGTTTTTTTATTTAACTTGAAATATCATGTGATGTGAAGAGATGAAATATTAAATATATTTTAAAATAATTATATTGTCATACATTAATAATTTTGTAGGTTTGAATAACATGGAATATTTCTCTACAAACAAAAGTATAATTTGAAGGATGTATACATGGAACTATTCAAAAGTGATCTAATACAGACTATACCAGCTACCCAGTGCAAGGAACATTCCCAAAATATCTATGTGTCCACACTATCACATGAGTTGATGTCACTTCATCCATCCATTAATGATCACCAATAGTCTAGTGGAGATTTCATAATTGATCTATTTCAAACTAATTCTTTTAGAGAGCTAGTGGAGGTATATTTGTTTAATATATAGGGTTCCTAACGTATAGTTCCGTAATGGTAGTCCACTAGATACATAGTAGTTGGTACATGGTATCTGGTGGCATTGATGTTTCTATTATTATTTTCAATTTAATATTGTATAATATATATTTATATTGATTTTCATTAGATAAATCACCCCCACATAATTATATGAAGTTCATATTCCACTTATAACCTATAAATGGTGTTACATAGAAACGTGGAAGATATAAAATGATGAATAAAATTATATCAAATCAAATTGACCCAAACTAATTAATAATCTCAAATTCATGTCAATGGTCCATTCACATTTATCAATAACTAAACGTCTATCACATTTTCTCTCAAATCACTAATCCCATTTTTTTAATTCCTCATAATAAATATTTGTTAGTGGTGTTGTGATAGGATTTCTCAAAAAAACCACTCTCTTATATTCGACATTATACAGTGTGTTCAAACACTATAGAAGTGAGGGATTGTTTTCTTTTTACCTATGAATCTCAATAGGTTGATTAGAAAACAAAATTATGTGGAACTTGTTTCCATATCTCTACCAAGATCAAGGAATTAATAATATTGAACACTCGATATAAGGGGTAGAAATATAGCGTCTCAAACCAAGCTATTCTAAATCCATTATCAATTGTATTTGCTTTCCCAAAATATTATTGGATTTCATCATTCAATATTGATATTCAATTAAATTCATAAATTTGATATAATCATTTCAACAATTAATCTATTTCAATAGTACCCATTGTATATATATCTGATTTTTCAATTACTACCTTCTTATTTTATTACATGATCAACTAATCATCATATATTATATTTAACATTTCTATCTCTATTGATTTTTAAAAATAAAAATATCCCCCATCATTATATTTTTTATTACCAAAGGATACAAACATGTGTAATGAAAATTAAAATTGGAAAGAAAAATATTTGTTTAATAATTGAATGAATTTCATCCCCTATACTATATAAGATATGTATAAGTAAGAAATTATTCACCTACAATAAAAAAAATTAAAGTGAATAAATAATGAGAAGGTATAATGGGGATGTTACTATTAATCATTTAAAATATGGAGAACGTCATATTAAAGGCACAAGATAGGTTAATATAGTCTTCAAAAAAATAAAAAAATATATAATGTTTTGTTATGGAATGATTGAGACATAATCCCATAAGTGTGGGAAATATATATAACTCAAAAAATAAAATTCAAATCACCCAAAAGACTATCACAGTAAAAAGATGTGACAAAACCACATTATGACATAAACAAGAGTAAATTGTATTATTTATTCAATTAATAGAGAATAATATTATTTTTATTTGAATTTATTAATCCCAATTAAGAATAATGTTGTATTTGTTGTAAAAATATGTTGATTAGTTAGGATGAAGTTTGCGTTGAGGTACTTATCATAGAATAAAAATTATTGGAAGATAATACTTAGATGATAAAATAACCATGTTGAATGATTCTATGAAATAATCCCTTATTTGAGTTTATTTTATAGCATATATTTATGGATAAAAAATATAGGTTCTTTTGGATACCAAGACACTAGAATATACTATTCATAATGTGTTTTTTGATGATTTGTAATTGGACGATTAAATAGCCGTGATGGAAAATGGAAAATAATTACTAAAATATAGTAGAAACCATCAATAGAATTTTTTTATACAAGGCATATGAATTTCATGTTAAATTTATTTGGAGTATGTTTTTATTTCGATTGAAGGGATTTATGATTCCATACAAATATCTAAAAAGGAATTAATTTTAATTGAAAATTCATCTAGTATAATTATTATTATATAGAATTTTGAATAAAATTTGGTTAATTGTGAGTTCATAAGATTTGTTTCACACATAAAAAGGGTATAAAACAATTTTAAAGTGAATTTAAGGATTTAATAACATTATTGATGGACATTGTTAGGGTATGTTAAAATTATTTAAGCGTCATGGAATAATTTCTATGGATTTCTTCTGAATAAATATTTTCAAAATGGAAAATTTATGAACATTATATATTTAAAAAATGTGACTCATAAAGTTGATATGAGGCTTTGAAAGGGATATGTATAGTTTCTATATGGTTCAATAATTTGTAAAGGTGTGTTATCTATAAAAAAATGTATTGTATAAACTATTTGTGGATCATACCAGGACTTTTTAACGTCTCCCTTAGATATTAAATCGGTTGTTCCCTGAACATTGTAAGGTTCATTCATTTTTCTAAAAATGAAAAAATGACCTTCATATGGTTTAGATTTTGTATGTTTCATCTTTATATGTTATAATTTCATAATTTTAACAAGGTATTTTTTATGGATCTATAAATTTTTATCTTTTTATAATTCTATAGAATAAAAAATTTAAGATTTCATGAAAAGAAATATGAAGATAGACAATAATTCATATGATTTTATTTTGTGGAAAAATAATTTAAACATAACAATTACTTATAATATTATGATTCATGATTTTTGATGAAGAGATTTATTAAATTAGATCTGGTTACCTATTTTGAAGAGTAAAATATAGACACAATGTTTTCAAAGAATAAATAAAATAATATTATATTGAACATTCTGAATAATTATCACGTTTTGTGGATTTTTTCATGTCATAATATATAATGGGGAAAATATATTACGTGAAAGATTTATATTGTAATATTTGAATCAATGGAAATCATTATACAATGGAATAGAAACATATAGTTGAAATAGTTTAAATAAATTTTTCTATTCATAAAGTAAATAAATGTGAAAAAGGGCCAATGAATATTTGGTACCATGTGGGTGTTATGAGACTGAGTCTTGTGGTTGAGCATTAAAAGAATTTGAAGAGATAAGAAATGTGGATATTATATTCTTTAGGTTTAGTGAATATGTGATATTTGATATGGAAGGTTGATGTGTTCTTGTTAATGAATTCATTGATTTGAAGAGGATTTTGATCATAGAATACAGCCTAAGAGGATTATAGTGTTACCTGTGGAATATAATAAAATTATATATTTCTAATCACTATATATAACATTAATTGTTGACACAACATGAATAAAGATTTTATTATTAATTAATAATGGTTTGGAAGGATTTTTGGTTCCATAATTATATAAAATTCATCACGATACCCTTTTATGTGATGTTAATTGATAATAAAAGATGGTTTTTTATGTGAATGTGATAAAAAACAAAAACAATATCAGGGAAGTGGTTATCCTTAAAGAAGGAAAACATCATTAAAAATGATATATATATATATCTTCTAAATCAATGAGTATCATGGGATAATGGTGTTAAATATACTTTATAGTTTTTGGGGTTTTCAAAAAATATATATAGTTAAAGACTTTGTCATGGGTGATTTCAAATGATATCTGATTATTGGGTACTTAGGTGCCGCAGAGTGGCTGACCAAGGTCATATCTCAAAGGAGAAAGTAAATATAACAATGTATTAAAGGTATTTTGAAAATAAAATAAAAGTAAATAAGAAAACTAATTAAAAGGATGATAGTTTTTTTATTGTTTATAAATCTAGAATAATTTTCTGGAAGAAGATTATATTTTATTGTTTTTATTTTCTGAAATGATGTTCAATTAAAATGACCAAACAAATGATGTTTTTTAGAAAATAATTAAAAGTCATAATTGATATAACTATAGATCTTCACTAAATTATTTAAAAATATCATTTAAATCAATATCCAATTATTTATAATCCCTTAATTTTTTAACCACAAAACCCTGTGAGAATTAACTTAAGAACCAAGTTGGAATTAATTAAACCCTATGCTTGCATTGAAACATGCAATCGCGTCACCAAAGATTGATTAATGTTCTAAATCTATATTGTGGTTAGTGGTAAATTAAAGCATATATACATTCTATAAAATTAGGATTAATTAATATTAGTTATTACATTTGAACTCTATTAATTTATCCAACGTGGTCTTGTTTTACTGATTAGTTTTTCACTCTCAAAATTTACACAAATTATCAACATTGTGTGTTTTTATAATAGTTGTTCAATTTATTATCTAGTTACTTATAATTAAAACCCCAATTGATTAATCATATTATGTTAATTAAATAATATCATTGATTCAATATAAATGAATGAATATGTTAAGAGGTTGATCGATTACTAAAAATAACTATTATTCCATGGGCGTTGTAGTCATCATAGAAACGTTTTGCATGTGTAAATGATTAGCAAGGGTATAATCCAATTTCAATTCGAATTTTTATTAAAGACCAAATTGGATGAGTAAATAAGAAGATAATTGAACAAAACAGATTAAATTAGACGAAATAGAAGATGAAGGAACACGTTTATTATGAAAATGAAAACATTACAACATGAAGAAGAAGAAGAAGGATTCAAGGAGGGGATCCTTGCTTCAAGAGATACCCCTCTTAAAATGGGTTTATAATTTGAGTGAAAAAAATTATCATTTTCCTTAAAACTCCTAATTAACGTCCCAACCACTCCAAATGATAAAAACACCAATTTATCGAGTAGAGGATAGGCTAGTTTTAAAGATTTTTCACGTTTTAATTGGGAAATTCGGCCAAATAATGTAATACTAATTGATCAATCTATTCGACCACCAAAATGCGAGTATCAGTTGTCCCTCGAGAAGGACGATTTATTCTAAAATCATATATATATATCCCCTCAATATTTTGGACTAATATAAGAAAAAAAGGAATATGTTGTGGCCAAAATACCGAACTAATGTCCAATATTGTGATTTCATTCCATCTTCGATTTTATGGCCCATTTAGTCCAATCAAATGAATAATTGATCTCATATCTCTTGAATGAAATTTGTATACCAATATGTAAGGAACATATTTATAAATTTGAAGATCAAATATTACATATCAAAATATTTATGTTCGAAATACTACAATAAATTGTAAAGGTTAAAACAGTATTTTTTACCAAATTCTGAAATGAATTATCTAATCCCAATTATTTTATAAATAAACATTTTTAAAACAATGAGAGAAATTGTGTCCTTTATTATCAATAAAATATTCATCAAATATGTGTTTTATCAACTCCCCCATACTTACCCTTTTTCACTCCTAGGCAAAACCCCATATCATGTATTCAAAAAAATTGTGACAATATATGCATGTTCATATTTTTCAATCCACAATATAGATATAAGAAAAGTAAAAATACCATCAAGAGTCAATATTTATAAATATTAATGTGAATTTCTTATAAATTGTGTCAAGACAACATCCAATGAATTCATAACACTAATCATAGAGAAACAATTCACGGGTCTACCATACCACTAATTCTCCATGTGTTTGTGTTCTATCTATTCCCTACTCACAAATCCACCCTTTATTCAACATATTCTGATCATGTAAAACAATTATTCTTACATGGTTTAATTCACAAAACCTATTATACATTCCTTTTAAATTATATTTCATGACCCACTCACTTATGCATTCCCAAAATTCAAACCATAAGATCCTTACCATGATATCCACATATGTTTAATGTTTCATCACTCCCATTATTTATTATTATTGTTGTTGTTTATTTTTATGTTTCACTTGGAAATAATGTCACAATCAACTCTCAACCCTTGTTTGATATCCTCACAATACTAATTTTAATAGTTATAACATGATCAAAGATCAATGAAGAGTGGTTTTCTACTCATCCAGGAAACAACACATATTTTTTTAGGGCATACAATAGTCGGAAATTATGTTTCATCAAATTTGAAGGGATTTAAAATGTGAAAATATAGATAAAAAATAATAATACCAAGTATGTGTACCTGAGAAGTAATAATGATTCTCATCAGGGAAAGTGGACTGATGTGGTAGCTGGTCCAAGGTGTCCTACTCTAGTGTGTGAGTAAGCCTACTCATGTGGTCCGCCACCAGGGTTTTTGACCCCTTCTTTTCCATTATCTCAATATCAAATTATTCAAGAAGTATCATCCTTTAGATAAGTATGGGTTTTGCATTTGGATTCTACAAGAGGTACCTTAGAGCTGCATGGTCTGAAAAAACTACTTTAGAGCCCAATAAATATGAACAGAATTTATCAAAAAAAAAATATGATGCCATTAAATAAATTTTTTTTGGTAGTGTATCTTTATTGTGATGAATCCAATGTCCTCTATGAAAAGGAAATCACATGTGAACGTCCCTCCACCCTATGTGATAAGACATCTCCAACTGCGAAGTTAGACGCACCACACATAATCACAAAAGGATGCTCCCATATTTGGGGCTATATGATCAGTGGTGTTGTCAGAAACATCTTTATATCATTTAAGAAATTCCTAAAAGAATAGACATGACCAAAATCGGAATCCTCTTGATGTAATCAGGACATAAGAAAATAAATATTACTGAACTATATGATAAATTGACAACAAAATGATGCATGCCCTATGAATGATCTAACATCACACACACATGAAAAATATGGTAAGGATCAAATAATATATAACATATATTTATCAACCTATATAAAATTTCTTAACAATACATTCCCAAAGACAATGTTATGCTCTACTATAAAATGACACCTTTCAATGTTCAAGAACAAATTGTTTTCAGTACAACAATTGAACACCTTTATCTTACTTGAGATACACTCATCAATTGACGACCCATACACTGTAAAAGCATCTATAAATACCTCCATTCTAATCCTAATTAAATTATAAAAAATACTCACCATGCATCTATGGAAGGTACATGGGGGATTACAAAGTCCAAATGGAATCCTCTTGTTGGAAAATGTGTAGAATTGAAATGTGAGTGTGGGATTCTATTGATCCTCCAAAGTTGTATAAACCTAAAAATATCCACAAAATGCATCCTATAAAAAATAAAATGTCTTCCTATTTAGTCTCTCAAGAATTTGATCAATAAATGGGTGTGCGAAATTTTCCTTGGGAGTGGGCTGATTTAGTTTCCTACAATCAATACACACATGCCAACTGTTTTCCACCCTCATCAGAACTAACTCCTCTATATCATTTTATAAAAATAGTAACACCAATTTTCATAGATATAACCTGAATAGGACTCAACCACTATGAATCTAAAATGGAATATATTATAACTCCCTTGATAAATTTTTCATCCTTTTTTTACAACCTCAAAAAGTGTTGGACTCAGTCTCATTTTTGGCTGCCTAACAGGTTTAGCCCCATTATACAAAAGAATCCTATACCTGAAAATAGAGGGTATAATACCAGATATGTCTGCCAAAGTCTAACTGATTTTAAATATGTTCTCCCTCAAAATATTCAAAAGGTTTTATTCATGTTCAAAAATAATATTGTTAGCAATTATAATGAGGTAATAACTTGCCAATTAACAAGTATGTGTATTTTATATTTAGAGGCAATGGATTGAGTTTTAGTTTATGGGGTTGTTGTATGGATGGAGACATAGAAGGAACTAAAATATGTTCACAAGGATAAACATTATCATAATAATCTTATTCAATATCAGGGAATAATTCACCAAATCCATCTGCATACCCAACATCCATGTCATAATTACATTACATAGGATCAAAATGAAAACCTAAATCCATTTTAAATTAAATCTAAGAGAGTATTGCGCATTATCAATATGTCTGGAAGTACTCTTAGACATAAAACTAGAACCAATTCTCATAATCTCCCTAATAATAGGACAATCAAAATCCATGGGGTTTTTACTTAGTAGTTCGAAATGAGAGATAATAAAAGCATAATGGTCCTATAATGGGTACTTCATGGAGTCTAAAACATTAAATATCACATCTTTATCTCCATAATCAATGGAATGTTTACCATCAATAAAATTTATGAATCTTTTCATAGTTTTGAGGAAGGGCCTACAAATTATAATCAAAGAAAGTGAAATTACCTGATCATCTTCCATTTGAAGCACGTAAAAATATATTAAAATGACCATGTTACTTACTTGGACTAGAAAATCCTCCTAGAATCCCACTAGATATTTGGTAGATCTATTTTCCAAATACAACACTACTCTTGTCGGCTTCAAATCAGTAACCTGTAAGGATGAGAATATAGATTGAGGCATCAAATTTATGAAAGCTCCCAAATCACAAATAACATAAGAATAATGTAAGTCCCCTATAGTGAATGGTATGTGGGTTATCCTCAGATCCTTGCACTTTATTATTATTACAAAAGTTAGTTTAATTAGTTCTAAAACATTATTTCCGAGATTGATCGTCTCATTTCCCATTAGCCCTCTTTGATTGGTACAATGTTCTTTTAAAAAATTTGAATACCTTGGGATTTTATTAATGGATTCCAGTAAAGGGATATTAATCTCCATGTTCTTGAATGTCTCCAAAACTTATTTTTTTAATTGCCTCATCGTCCATCATTTGGGTTTGAACAACGGTATTTAGAAAAAAGGGGGTTAGGAGGAATATCATCAATCATTTTATTACCATTATCTTTCTCCTTTGGTTTCTCGTAAGCTATTATGGAATGGGGATTCACCATTTTTGAGGTGAATCGTAGTGGAATGATAGATGCATATGTATTAGTTTCTTTCTTCCCAATTCTCAATATGATGGCACGAAAATTTCCCTTGGGAATTATATTAGGTTAGGAAGGAATATTTCTAGAGTTCATAAAAACTAGTTTATGGAGGGTAGTGGAAATCTAGCTCATTTATGTCTTCAATTCCGTCATCACCTAACCATGACTCTTCTGCTCCATCTATTGATTAAGGTCAATTTTTATAAAAAAATATCATCAATATTAGTATCTACCTTTGGTTGAGAAGTCCCTCTTTGTTGACTTTTTTATTATTAGGCATCAAATTTCATTTGGGTTGGTGGAATCCATGTTGTTATGGGGGAGGTTGCTGGAAGTTTTATAGAAAATTGGGCCTCTGTTGTGGTCCAGAGCCATACCTCATGGCCAGTTGATCGTTTCACCCTTGGTTGTATGATGGTGAAAATGAATAATACCTTTTTTGAGTATTTGGCAGTTTCTTCTTTTGATATGATCTCATAGGAAATATGGTAGTGTAATCGTCTGTCTCCTGTAATTGGGGAAAATAGTCAGTTGGTTGGTCCCTTTCAGTGAAAATTTTGTAAGGACTTGAAGGGGTGGGTTGGGTTTTATTTTTAGAAAAATAAATCTACCTCATCATAGTGGTAAACTCTTTAAATATGGTATCAATTAAATGTCTCTCATGAGAAGGACTTACCTGATGTACTCCCTTAACATGCGGTGTACCTAGATCGTCAACTTGTTGGGAATTTTGGGACGTTTTTTCAATCAATGCACATGCAGCTACTGGTGCCATGTCCACCAGTACTCCTCGAGCCTTGGAATCCCCCATGATCCTCTCCATAGGCGTTATTCACTCATAGATGCATTGGATGAGGACTTTCTCATTGATTTGGTGATGTAGGCATCTTGCACACAACTTTTTGAATGGCACCCAATACTCATACATTGGCACCCCTTGGGATTGCTTGATCCCCAGGATATCATTATGAATGAAAGTGGTCCTTGATACTGGAGAAAATCTTTTCATGAAGAGATGTTTCAAATCATTCCAACATGTTACATCTTCAGGTTGTAAATAAAACATCCAATACCTTGCAACTCCATCAAGTTAGAACGGGAAAGGAATTAGTTTTATTTGATCCTTTGTTACATTCCTTGGTTTAAGGGATGATAAAAACCACATTAAAATCATTGGATATGTTTTTTATCCACACAAGTATATCCATGAAACATTGGAAGAAGGTGAATTAATTCATATTTTAGTTCAAATTCCAATTTGAGATTCGGGTGTGCAATAAAATTTACTGGATATTTAATACCAGGTGAAACCAATTAACGAATAGTTATATTGAGTTCATTATTATTTTTTTAACCATTGGATCTTCATTTTTTTGGATTTCGAAGTGTTTCCAATTTATGGGTTCCATAAATGGAGTAATTAATTAATTGGTTTAATGTTAAAACTTATCATAGACTGAGAATGTCAGATTTGAGCTCAATGGATACATTCAATCTTAGGTACATGATCTAAATGATCCTCGTGATTAGTTTTTATAATAAATCAATGAATGATAAAAAATAAATGAATAAATTTAAATCATAATAAAAATAAAATAAATTTTAATTGGTCTGATAAATATAAAAGAAGAGAGTAAGTGAACAAAAACCTAGGAAAGGGGAATAATGAATGAAATTATAGAAGTAAATAATTAAATAAAAAATAAAATAAATATCTATAAGTTGTTAAATAAATTATTTGCCTCATTGTAAGCTAGGATATTTCAAAAGGCATTTTCACAAGCACTTTCAAATGATATAATATTCTTGGGTACTTAGGTCCAGCAGAGTGGTTGACCAAGGTTGTCTCTAAAAGAAGGGAGTAAATTTAACAACATATAAAGTTATTTTGGAAATAAAATAAATTTAAATAGGAACACTAATTAAAATAATGTGTGTTTTTTATATTTTATAAATAATAGTAGGTTTTATAGAAGTATATTTTATTGGTTTTGTTTTAAATTTTGAAAAGAATTTTGATTAAAAGGACACAACAATAAGATGTTTTTTAGAAAATATTAAAAATGCACAATAGATCTTACTCTAACTCTTCATTAAATTACTTATCATTATCATTTAAATCAATATCCACTTAACAATGATCCTTTAAGTTTTTTACCTCCAAACAATATGACAATTAACTTAATCAGTATGATGAAATTAATTAAACCCTAGGCTAACATTGAAACATGCAATCACGACAGCCCGCTTTTATTAGTGTTTTAAATCTAGATTATGGACTATGGAAAATTAAGGAATATATACATTCTAGAAAATTATTATTAATGGATATAAGGGAATATATTTTAACTTTACCAATTTATCCCTCATGGTCTTGTTTTACTAATTAAATTTTCACTCTCACAATTTACACAAATTTTTTACCTCCCGTGTTATTGTATTAATTGATCAATTGATTACATAGTTTCTTATAATTAAAAAAATAAATTCATTACTAATATTAAGTGAAACAAAGTTTCTCATTGATTCTAAATATATTAATTAATAATGTTATAGGTACATTGATTTCAAAAAATAACTACTCTTTTATGGGTGGTGTAGTTACCGTCGAAACATTTTGCATGTGAAAATGTTCAGAAATGGTATAACACAATTTCATGTCTACAATTGATTCTTGCCTAAATAGGATGATTATAAAATAATATAATTTTAAAAAAAAATATCAAAGAGAATAAATATTATAGGAATAAAGATGTTTATGATGCAAATGAGAACATTACAAACATGAAAGAGAATTAGTAGGCTATGAGGAGGGGATCCTTTATTCTAGACCTACACCTCTTACAATGGATGGAGAATTTTGGTGAAACCAATTATCTTCTTCCTTCAATCTCATAATGAACTTACCAAACCTCCCCCCCCCCCCAAATTATAAAAACACCATTTTATGGAGTGGACGAGTGTGTAGGTTTAAGGAGGATTCAAGTGTGAATGGGGAAATTAAGCCAAATAAATTAATCCAACATGAACCACTTGTTTAACCACCAAAACACATGAATATTATATACTTCCAAAAGATTTCATTGTGAAAAAATGAGTCTTCAAGCTCATATTAGAATTTGGTACTAATCCGAGCATAGATGAATACGTAATGTCCCAAATATAGAACTAATGTCCAATCGGGGGAGTCCAGCCCATCTTTGACTTCATGGACCATTATGTCCAATAAAATGGGCATTTTAGCTCATATGGTCTGAATGCAAGTTTTCTCCCATTAATTCATTAAAATATTAACATAATTGTATGTTCAAATAATATATATCAAAATATTTAGCTTTGAAATGCTATAGTGAATTTTATAGGGTAATACTATAATTTTTACCAAATTATCAAATGAATGATCTAATACCAACAATTTTATAAATAAACATATTTAACAAAATGTGAGGATTTTTTTTCATTTATAATCAATAAAATATTCAAAAAAATGTTTTTTATCATATATAAACATATATTCACACCCTCATAATGTTCATCACCATAATGTGATCTAATAAATTGGAATATGAGTTGTTCTACTCTGTAAAATGTTCCTCATGTGTTTGATATGGATCAATAAAAATCTGTAAAAAAATGAAATTATAATGTTTTATGTAAAATTCCTTAAAATATGAATAAAGATAATGTTACCTAACAATAACTGTCTTGGAATTTTTTTTCTTGATTCTATATAAAATATGTTCAGTGACTAGATAGATATGATCATTGTCACTATTAAGAAATAATTATATTTAAAATTATAGAAAATCTAGTAATTGATTTTTTTATTTATCTATGACATTTATAAAATGTTTAATGGGATACAAAACTCTAAATTCAATTTAGAGGAAGCATCACAACATCGACAAAAGAAACAAAAAAGGTGAATGGAGATAAATTTAAGATCAATTGAAATATTTGTTGAGGTATAAGAATATATTATGTTATTAAAATTTTTGAATTCATTATAAGGGAACATTCAATTTTTCATTCCATTAAAGGGTTTGTGAAACTGTTGAATATTTTACCACAGAGAGGATGTTGTTATGAATTTGAATATTAAAATTTTATTCAATGATCAATTTATTTTAAGATCATGATCTAGATTACATTACCATTTATGAACTCTATAGTAATATCCTAAATTATGATTTGAGAAGAGTAGTGACACTAAATAGAATTCAATAAAATAAAATAAAATATACATCAATTCCTTCAAATACCAAAAAAGTTAATAATGATCTCGAATTATCTAATAATGAAAAAAAATTAAGGGATTTATAAAACATTTAATATAATATAAATAATATTCACATAAGGGATTTTATATAAAGAGGTAAACATACATTAAAATGATTTAATTAGGGAATGGTTGGTCATTTTGACTACCTATTATCCAATAAAAATTAGTGGATTAAATTATGATTATAAAGAAACAATGAAGACAAAAAAATATAATAGATAATATAATGATAATTATTTCAAATGTAAATATGAATATTTCACATGGATCATCCCAAAATTAAAAAAATATCAATGCAATAAGGTGTCATATATCATTGACAAAGTGATAATGATGAGGGAGATACTAAGCAATCCATTCTTATGATACTCATGAAATAAAAAAAGGATAAATTGACTCATCATTGATTGGATAAAAAATAAATAGTATATTATAGAAATATAAAAATAAAAAATACACTATGATAATGGATATAAATATCTTTTTAAATTAAATTATTCTATTGAGAGAAGATCATGAATATTTGAAAATATATAATGACAACTAAATATGAACAGTTTGTTGAACAACACCATCCAATCAAATGAAACGATAATATGAAACATAATATTTTGGATAATTTAATAATCCTTTAAGATTTTAGTTCTAATATTATACTAAGGAATAAGAATGTTGATATTGTTATAAAATGATTGCAGAAATTGAGAATTAATAAGAGAAAATGAGATTTGATTTTAATAAATCTATTGAAAGTGGTATTAAATTTGAGGAATTACTATTGCTAAAAATAGATTTTTTTCATGTTATTAAATAGGGGAAATAACCATTTGTAGTATATTATTTTTAAACATTAAGGGATTTTGAATGGCCAATATTGGTAATAAACAATTTTCCCAAAACATATTCATTTATATAAAGGAGAAAGTATAACCTATTAAGTGTATGAATGTTTTATTAATGATTGGAATGAAATGATAATTATAAAATATTAATGTTCAGTTAATGGGTTGAGATATAATACTATAATTTCAAGAAGATTTATACATTAAGGTGATTTTTTTTAAAATTGTGATTCCAAAGTTGTCCACTATATGATCAAGTAAGGTTAATATTACTAATGCATATAAGGCCAGGTCATCCTAGCCCAATAATTATGAATTTAATAAAATAAATAGATGTATTGAAGGATCCTATTCTATATAAATAAACTATTATTATTTTAAAGACATTAAAGAAAATAAAAATAGTGAAAACAAACCACATCGGTGTTTACATTAAAAAAGAGAACATTATAGCTAATTCACTCACATGTTTGTGGGAAAATAAAAAATTATCCATTAGTGGAGAAAAGTAAATTATTAATATTATTGATGATTTCCCATGAATTGGATGTATCATAATTAAGTATCCCAAGTTTAAAAACATTGAAATAATCATGATTTCCATTATACTTACATAAAAACACAGTTTTTTCATTCATAATATCAAGGACTCATAATGATACCGAATACATATAGAATCATGAGCACTTGAGAGGTCTCTTTTAGTTTACCTTTTGAGAAACCCAATCATGGATACATCATCCTTTATGGATGCCTTTTCTGGTTGAGATGTCAAGTTGAACGAACCACTTAATGACCCAAGTGTTCATATTTGTCTTGAACAGAAGACTTTTTGACAACGGAGTCACTCGTTAATAGGATTCCCTTTTAATAAGGTACTCCTCCTCTCCTAGGATATTTGATATGTACTTATTAGTATGTTTTTTCAGTGTCAACCCTATTTAAACTACTTAATAAATACACTCGAATCTATTATGTTCATTAGTTTTCACATTTTATTACTAAACACCAAAAATGTTGTTTTTCAATTTACTTTGAAAGATGAATACTATGGTTTCTGTATAAGGAATTTTTGAATGATTGGTGGATTCCCCATGAAAGTATTTAAATGGTCCCTAGACACTGATCACATATTCGAACCACCCATCATCCCAAGTCGGATAGGATTTTTTCCCTTAGTCGTAACCATCAAATGGACATATCTTTTCCCCATTCTAGCTTAATTATGCATCTATTGAAAATAGACTATACTAAAAAGATATTTTAGTACCCTAAGTTGTGACGTTTTTCATTAAAATTGACATCTCTCAACTTCTTATGTCTGTTTTTTGCATTCAAAATGGTGATTTATCCTTTTGTCAAGAGATAACATATGTAAAATATACCATCTTATTGTAACATATGTAAAAAAAGTGGTCATTCCTCTAAATATTGAAATCATGAATTAAACGTCCCATGTCCTATCACCTATAAAAATTCATTATGGTTGGAAATTTCTATGAATAATTTGGTACCTAAGGAGTCTAAGGATCAAGATGATATGAACTAAGGGATTCCTATACCCTTTGTTGGACCTGTTGATTCCCAACCACCATAGGAGACTATGTGGAATGATAATGCCCAATCAAACCCAGATATAGTGGATATGGTGATTCGTATAAGAACCCCACCTAATCAGGATGTGTCTTTCCATCCTATACAGTATCATCCTCTCAGTCTTATTTTTTGAATCTTTATCTAGATTTATAGATGATGTTAATAGTGCCCAACCAAATTTGGTTACCTTAGAAGGTGATCCATCTATTCCTAATGAAAAACTTGAGACACGCTCTAAATCAAGTGAATTCAATCAATATAGACTTTATCATGTTATCAAAATTGAGAAGGACTAACTATAATGAAGTGCTAAAAAATGGAAGAAGTCGATTGTCGACCCAGATGGATTTATTACTCCACCCCCCCTCCCCCCACAAAAAAAACCCTAAAAAATATCTATTTCTCTATGTTACATATAACTATTGTCACTGAAACCTTTGGGATTAAATTATAAAAATCTATGATCCATCCTCGGGTATGAGTTGGTGGGGATCACTTTTCAAAATTAGATGAAGATAATTCCTCCCATCCTCTGATGAAGTTCTGTCAGATGATTCATTTATTATGTGGAATTGAACACATGTTATCAAGGAGGTTTATGAGGGGTAATATTATTCCTAGATCAAATAAAAAGAGAGGTAGAACTTTGGAATGTATCTTAATAAGGAAATAATTATATATGAACACACTAGTGCAGAAAACGTTTTTTACGTCACCATTTTTTACGTCGGTTATATAAAACCGACGTCATAATATGTAAAACGAGGGTTTTTACGTCGGTTATTTCTTAACCGACGTAAAAACCTGTGTTCGGTACACCTTTAACGTCGGTTATAAAAATAACCGACGTTATTAATCGCCCGCCTTCGTTTTTTACGTCGGTTATAAAAATAACCGACGTAAAAAACGCGGTTTCGAAGGCCTTTTTACGTCGGTTATTGAATAACCGACGTAACAAACGCGGTTTTTGTAGGCTTTTTTACGTCGGTTATAAAATAACCGACGTAAAAAAAGATTCCGCAGATGTTTTTGACGTCGGTTATTCCATAACCGACGTAAAAAAACGCGGATTTTGATCCCTTTATAACGTCGGTTATAAAATAACCGACGTAAAAAATGAATCGGAGGAAGGTTTTTGACGTCGGTTATTGAAATAACCGACGTTATAAATGTTTTTAAAACAATTATCACGTCGGTTATTGAATAACCGACGTGATAACTCATTTAAAAATTTACACAGACCCGTGGATTGTCATTCGCGAGTTTACCTTCGACAGTCGCGACTCGTCTCTCTCGCGCGTAAACCCGAATCGGCTCGTCCATTTCGTTGGTTTAGATTCGTTTTGTGATCATCGTTTCTCATATTTAATCTCCTCGGATCAATCATCTAAACTCGCAGCACTCAGGTAATCCTCCCAATCGTTCGTTTTTTTTCGCGGATAGTATATATATATGTGTTGTGATTTTTTTGTTGAAACTAGCTAAGATTCTTCGATTGCGAACCCTTTTAACTCGTTTTGGCACCATAATCTTATTTATCATCCCTAGATCTATTTGTTCGACTTGCAATATTGAGTAATTTTATGATTTCACTAATTTTTCATCGTTTTCTATAAATCCCCGAGAGGGTTGGGGCGTGTCCATTTGGATGGGTTGCCCTTTTACAGTTGTTACTACTTTATTCACACACAACCATGGCATAGGTGCATGGATTTGGGGTCGGGGGGAGTCCAGGGGGGTTTACAAGGGGGTGGGTGGGTGTGGGGGGCTGTCCAAGGGTGTGGGTGGGTGTTGGGGGTGTCCAGGGGGGTGTCCAAGGGGTAGGGGGTGGGGGTGGTGTTTAGGAGGGGTGGGGGGGCTGTCCAGAGGGTTGGGGGTGTCCAGGGGGGTGTCCAAGCAGGTCCGGGGTGGGGAGTTGTGTCCAGGAGGGGTGGGGGTGCTTTCTAGAGGGGTCGGGGGCTGTCCAGAGGGGTCGGGGGGTGTCCAGGGTGGTGTCCAAGGGGATGGGTGGGTGTGGGGGGCTGTCCAAGGGGGTGGCGTCCTGTCTAGAGGGGTCGGTGGGGTGTCCAGGGGGTGTCCAAGGGGGTGGATGGGTGTGGGGGGCTGTCCAAGTGGGTGGCGGCCTCTCCAGAGGGTATTTGGGGTTGTCCGGGTGGGTGGGGGGGCTGCCCAGAGGGTTGGGGGATGTCCAGGGGGTGTCCAAGGGGGTAGGGGGTGGGGGTGGTGTCCAGGAGGGGTGGGGGCTGTCCAGAGGGGTCGGGGGCTGTCCAGAGGGTTGGGGGGTGTCCAGGGGGGTGTCCAAGCAGGTCGGGGGTGGGGGGTTGTGTCCAGGAGGGGTGGGGATGCTTTCTAGAGGGGTCGGGGGCTGTCCAGAGGGGTCGGGGGGTGTCCAGGGTGGTGTCCAAGGGGATGGGTGGGTGTGGGGGGCTGTCCAAGGGAGTGGCGGCCTGTCCAGAGGGGTCGGTGGGGTGTCCAGGGGGGTTTCCAAGGGGGTGGATGGGTGTGGGGGGCTGTCCAAGGGGGTGGATGGTTGTGGGGGGATGTCCAAGTGGGTGGCGGCCTCTCCAGAGGGTATTTGGGGTTGTCCGGGTGGGTGGGGGGCTGCCCAGAGGGGTGGGGGTGGTGTCCAGGAGGGGTGGGGGGCTGTCCAGAGGGGTCGGGGGCTGTCCAGAGGGTTGGGGGGGGTGTCCAAGTAGGTCGGGGGTGGGGGGTTGTGTCCAGGAGGGGTGGGGGTGCTTTCTAGAGGGGTCGGGGGCTGTCCAGAGGGGTCGGGGGGTGTCCAGGGTGGTGTCCAAGGGGATGGGTGGGTGTGGGGGGCTGTCCAAGGGGGTGGCGGCCTGTCCAGAGGGGTCGGTGGGGTGTCCAGGGGGGTGTCTAAGGGGGTGGATGGGTATGGGGGGTTGTCCAAGGGGGTGGATGGGTGTGGGGGGCTGTCCAAGTGGGTGGCGGCCTCTCCAGAGGGTATTTGGGGTTGTCCGGGTGGGTGGGGGGGCAGCCCAGTGGGTTGGGGGATGTCCAGGGGGGTGTCCAAGGAGGTAGGGGGTGGGGGGTGGTGTCCAGGAGGGGTGGGGGGCTGTCCAGAGGGGTCGGGGGGTGTCCAGGGGGGTTTACAAGGGGGTGGGTGGGTGTGGGGGGCTGTCCAAGGGTGTGGGTGGGCGTTGGGGGTGTCCAGGGGGGTGTCCAAGGGGGTAGGGGGTGGGGGTGGTGTTTAGGAGGGGTGGGGGGCTGTCCAGAGGGTTGGGGGGTGTCCAGGGGGGTGTCCAAGCAGGTTGGGGGTGGGGGTTGTGTCCAGGAGGGGTGGGGGGCTGTCCAGAGGGGTCGGGGGGTGTCCAGGGGGGTTTGCACATCGATTTGTTTTATATTTCAAAATTGTTTACATTCAAATTATGATTTTTTTCATATAAACATATATTTGTCTTATCTAAAAAATATATATATTTTTGCTATTTGTTATAGGTAATAATGAGTCGAAGTTGGATTACGGCACATCGAATGAGCAATGAATATGAGGAAGGTGTTGATGCCTTTTTGGAATTTGTTAAACGAAATGTTCCAAGTAGTGACATTTTTTTCTGTCCATGCCTGAAATGTCTGAATATGAAGAAGTTGAAAAGTAGAGAGATAAAAGATCATCTGATTTGTCATGGTTTCAATCCGAGTTACAACCCTTGGATTTGGCATGGCGAAACTGGACAGAATGTCACTGATGATAATGAATCGCAAGATGGTAACTCTGATGGAATTGAAGAAATGATTCGCGATATTGTAGCAGAACAAATTGAGATAGAACCGACAGTTGCATGTCTATATGGTGATGCCGAAAAACCATTATATCCTGGTTGTACAGATTTTACGGTTTTGTCGGCGGTGTTAAGATTGATTAACCTGAAGGAGAAACATGGATGGAGTGACAGAAGTTTTACAGAGCTGCTACAATTGATGAAAGACATTCTTCCAAAAGATAACGATCTTCCAGATTCACATTATAAGGCCAAAAAAATATTATGCCCGATGGGATTGGGATACAGGAAAATACATGCCTGTCCGAATGACTGCATTATATATAGGAAGGAATATGAATTTCTGAAAGAGTGTCCTAAATGTGGGACATCACGATATAAGGTGAAAGAAAAATCACAAGCTGATGTAGAGATTACAAAGCTCCCTTCAAAGGTATTTTGGTATCTTTCTATAATTCCTCGTTTCAAACGTTTATTTGCTAATTCACATGATGCAAAAAGGTTAAGATGGCATGCTGATGAGCGGGTATGTGATGGAAAAATACGTCATCCAGCTGATTGTCCACAATGGAAGAAAATTGATTCCCAGTACCCTACATTTGGAAATGAAATTAGAAATCTGAGACTAGGCTTGTGCACAGATGGAATGAATCCATACCGAACCCTCAGTAGCACACATAGTTCATGGCCTGTTTTATTGGTAATTTAAAACCTCTCTCCTGAAGTTTGTATGAAGAGCAAATATATCATGTTGAGTATCATGATCTCTGGTCCAAAGCAACCCGGCAATGATATTGATGTATACTTGTCACCGCTGATTGATGATTTGAAACTGTTATGGGCTGATGGTATTAGGGTGTATGATTCTTATAAAATGGAATATTTTCAACTGCATGCAGTGCTTCTATTCACTATAAATGACGTCCCAGCATATGGAAATTTGTCTGGATACAGTGTTAAAGGGCATAAAGCATGTCCAATTTGCGAACAACAGACGTCATATTGTCAATTGCATCATGGGAGGAAAACAGTGTACATGGGTCATCGAAAGTTTTGGCCTATGGATCACCCTTATAGAAGACTAAAAAAGGCATTCAATGGCTCACAAGAATTTGATACTTCTCCTCAACCTTTATCCCCAAAATTGTATTTTGAGAGGGTGAAAAACCTTGATGTGACATTGGGAAAGACACAGAAATCTGGTAATGATAGACATATTTGGAAGAAAAGGTCAATATTTTTTGAGCTACCATATTGGAGGTATCATGAAGTCAAACATAATATTGATGTCATGCACGTGGAGAAGAATATCTGTGATTATTTGATCGGAACATTGCTAGATATTAAAGGAAAGACAAAAGATGGGTTGAATGCAAGGTTAGACCTACTGTCAATGGGAATACGTTTGGAGTTAGCTCCCACTCCTAAAGGAAGACGAACATTTCTTCCCCCGGCTTGTCATACATTATCGAAGAGGGAGAAAAGTAGCTTCTGTCAGTGTCTTCATGATATCAAAGTGCCTCAAGGTTATTCTTCAAATGTAAAAAATTTTGTCTCATTGAAAGACTTGAAGTTGATAGGTATGAAATCACATGATTTTCACGTCATGATGCAACAAATTCTACCAGTTGCACTGCGTGGAATATTGCCCATCCGTGTCAGAAAGACTATAATGAGGTTGTGTTATTTTTTCAATTCAATTTGCAACAAGGCGATTGATGTGAATGCTTTGAACATTTTGGAAAAGGATGCAATTTTTATACTTTGTCATTTGGAAATGTATTTTCCTCCAACTTTTTTTGATATGATGGTGCATTTAATGATTCATCTGGTTCGAGAAATAAGGCTTTGTGGACCTCTATATCTTCGTTGGATGTATCCTTTTGAAAGGTATATGAAAATATTAAAGGGATATGTTAAAAATTCATATCGACCTGAAGCCTCCATTATTGAAAAGTATATTTCTGAGGAGGTAGCAGAGTTTTGTACGAGCTACTTGGCTACGGCGCAACACATAGGTTTGCCTCCATCTCGCCATGAACGGGTTAATAATGAGGGAAAGGGGATTCGTGGCTTGAAAGTCAAATCACTGTCAGCTGAACATATGAAGAAGTTAGAATCATACATCTTGAATAACATAGCTGATGTTCAACCATATATCACATTGCATATTAATGAGTTGAAACAATGTCGTCCAAAGAAGAAAGAAATGTGGATTTTGAATGAGCACAACAAAACTTTTTTGCCATGGTTTAAAAAGACCTTGCTTGGTAGATCAGATGTATCAGAGACATTAAAATGGATAGTGGGTGGTCCATCTTTAAATGTGATAACATGGTCCGCTTATGACATTAATGGCTATACATTTCATACGAAAACTCAGGACAACAGAAGTGCAGTTCAGAATAGTGGTGTATTGGTGTTTGCAGAAGCAATGCATTTTTCGAGTGCTAAGGACAGAAACCCAATTTCGGCATCAAGTGCATATTATGGAGTGATTGAAGACATATGGGAGGCTGATTACTTTAAAATTAAAGTTCCCGTTTTTAACTGTAAATGGTTTATCGGTAACAACAGTGTCAGACACGATGAATTTGGAATGACACTTGTTAATCTGAATAGATTGGAAGACACAGCTGATTCTTTTATAATGGAAACACATGCCAAACAAATTTTCTATGTAGTAGATCAATCAGATATGCAGTGGGCTGTTGTTTTACAAGGGAAAAACCAATATGTTGGTGAGGATGAATTTGATGAAGATGCTGATTTATGTGAGATCCCTACTTCCTTGGAAAGATTAACAGAACATAATGATGAGTATGTTGAAGACATGGTTTGTGCCATAAGGAACGATCACGACGAAGGAATTTGGGAAAACAATCCAACTGTACATTCCTAAAATTATAGGTAACACAAGTTTATTTCTTGTTTACATTTAGTTTTTTCATATAATGTTAGATACTGTAAATTTTTTACTTATTAAAACATGTATCAAACAAAACAATAAAAACCGTAAAGAGGAGAAGTTCTGGGCGCACCGGCTGGCCGGTGGCGGTGGTCCAGAACAAAGCTCTGTCTGGTCCACCGGCCGGCCGGTGGTGATCCAGCGGCCGGCCGGTGGACCAGACAGAGAGCCTTCCTCTCTGTCTGGATCACCACTGGCCGGCCGGTGATGAGCCAGCGGCCGGCCGGTGGTGATCCAGCGGCCGGCCGGTGGTCCAGACAGAGGAAGGCTGTCTGGTCCACCGGTCGGCCGGTGGTGAGCCAGCGGCCGGCCGGTGGCACCAGGCAGTGGGCAAGTCTACTGTCTGGGTCCTCCGGCCGGCCGGTGAGCTCACACCGGCGGACCGGTGGACTCAGTGAGTCCACTTTTCAGCTTTCTTGGGCCAACTCCTTGGCAACCTTTTGCCTGTGTTTACCATGTTTATCATTGTTTAACATGCTTACCATATTACCAATGTTTACTATTATGTAATTTAGTACACTTTTCTATTTGTGAACTAATGTTTGTTTTTTTGATTTGAAGGAAAATGACAGATCAAACAGTTGATCAGCCACATGATTCTGGAGATGAGCATATTGGTCATACATCTGGGGAGGAACATTCACATGCTCCTATTACGACAAAGAGTTCAAAGGTTGGTAAGTGTGGGTGCACACGTTTACCAAAATTATCACTTGCTCGTACGAAGGAGGAGAGGATAGTCGTGGAGTTTGATGATGATGATATTCCTAGAGGTCCAAATGCTAAAGATTTTAAGGGTTTTGTAGCAACTCAGGCTAAGAGCAAAGTAAACATTCTCTATGATGATTGGAGAAGTGTGGATAAGGCGATAATTTCTCAGCTGTGGGAGACCATTTTGGTAAGATCTTTTGCTATTGTTTGACTGTTCTTTAAATGTTTCTAGTATATATAATATTTTTAACCTCTTTTTTATCAGATGACATTTGATATTCCTGACACTGGAGGAGTCAGGAAGAAATGCTTATCGTTGGCTGCTAGGAGATGGAGGGATTTCAAATCAACCCTCTCATCTGATTTCATTTATGGTCATAGGAGTCGTGAGAATCCATGTCGTATATATCCTTTTATAGATGAAGACACATGGAGACAATTTTTTGAAAGTAGAAGAAAAGAATCATTTTTGGTAAGGGCAATGTAAACTTTTATAAGCTTTCTTATATAAATGATCTTATTATTGTTTTGTTAATGATTACTTATTCTTAATTTACAGCAAACAAGGAAAGCTCATCAAGAGATCCAATCTAAAAATGTATACCCTCATAGTTTATCTCGGGGAGGGTATGCATTATTGGAAGAACAAATGATGGCAGAAAAATTTCAACAACTAAGTGCTGAGTCTTCAAGCTCTGGAGAGGTGGCCCCTCCATCCCCTCCATCTAGACATGAGAAATGGAAAAGAGCTCGGAAGGGCAAAAAAGGACAATATCTTTCGGAAGAATCGAGACTCGTAGTTGAGAGGATTGTAAGATATCTATTTTATTTATTTGAGTTTACTATTTTCGTCATATATTTCCAATCATTATAGAAATGTTCAATTAATTATTACAGGACTCTCTTGAGGAGAAGAGTTCACAGGGGACATTTACACCATCTGGGAGGGAAGATATTTTATCTGTGGCATTGGGAAAGCCCGAACATCCTGGCCGTGTAAGAGGATATCCGGCAGGTGTATCGGTAAGAAAAGTGTTGCCACGTTCCTCAACTTCTAACGTTGAGGGAGTTTATAAAAAAAAAATAGAATCCTTGGAGGCTGAAGTCCATAATATTAATGCGACAATGGAGGACAAGATTAGAGCATCGGTGCAGTTAATGTTTGCAGACTTGCAAAGACAATTTCAGGGTGCAGCTCCCACTCCACCTCTCCCAGTAGCTCCCACTCCCCCACCTCAGCCTGCGGACCCCATTTTTGATCCTCCTCCTCCACCGCAGCTACCTACTTATTGTGAGTTGTATGTTGATGATCCTCAACATCATATAGTTGCATATGGGATGGTATATTGTATAGGAGATACAGTTCATCATCAACAGTTAGAGGTAGAGAATCAGAGGGTCACTGTACAGGATATTATAGATAGATCAGCTCGGATACCATTACCTACAGATGAGGTGACGACAGTTGGACATAGTATCGGCCATTTTTTACTTTGGCCATCCAGACTTCTTCGACTCATTACCATAGAGGTATGGATGTTATATCTTTTATTTTATATTTTTATTAATGTTTTATCATTTGAAAACTAATATATTTTTCAATTTAATTTTACAGGAATACTTCAAAGGTAAAGAAATACTGTATAGACAACAACAAAGACAGATAGCTATGACATCAGATGCAGATACTAGCAGTCTTGACAAATTGTCAAGATATTCAAATTTGTTGGCGGATCATTATGACTTTACAATGGAAGCTCATGTCTGTGGACGTGAACTATGTGTGGGGATTATGAAAACTGATATCATTGAGTTTGTCACTGGAGATAAGTTGGGCATCAACGTGGTGGAAATTTTTATCATGTAAGTCTTAACACCTTTTCCTTGCGTTATATTTATTAAACATGTATACTTATGTCTGCTTTGTATTAGGTATCTGTATAAAATTTGTGAGAGGAATGAGCTGACAGATGTATATGGATTCGTGGACCCACAATTGATTTCCCCTGAAGCATGGGCATTGGATGAGGAACAAAGAATGCTTTATATTGCTGATAGATTTGAAAAGAATGTAATCACACAGTGTTGGATGATGCCTTTTTGTGAGAGGTATGAAACACATCCCTCTCAAAGAGTTAATTATCTTTTAACATAAAAAACCACTAACGTTAAATTTCCTTTTATCAGGGATCATTGGATGTTAGGGGTTTTTTGCCCTAGGGAGAAAACACTTTATTGGATATGCTCTCTCCATGCTGATGTGCGAGAAAGTTTTAAGAATATATTGGAAACTTAAGTTTCAATTTCACAATAGTTTTATATATTATAATGAATTTTAAATTTACCCCATTCGTATTATTTTCTAACAGGGCATGGGTCCACTTTCGAAAAAGCGCAAAGAAAAGGAATTTCAAGATCAAATATGTACATGCGAAGGTAAATATCCATTTATAATTTGTACATTTTGATTTATTACATAAAAATAATATATTGAATTTACACTCATTCAAACAGAAATGTCATGAGCAACAAGGCATCATCGAATGCGGATATTACATGTTAAGATTAATGTATGAAATAATAACAACTGGGACAGTTCTGAGTTTTGACCTGGTAAGATTTCCTCTTTCTCATAATATTTCAATTTGATTTATTCATTATACACGTTGACTACTATCCTTTTCCTTTGTAGCTTTTTGATGACCCTCAACCCTATACTGCTGAAGATATCAAACACTTACAAGTGGAGTGGTCAAATTATTTTACAGGTTTGATTGACTTTTAGTTGTTTGTAATGTAAAATGTAATTTTGAATATTGTCAATGTAATTGTGTATTTCGTAGTCGTTTAGGTTGGATTTAGTTTTTTTTGAAGTTGACAGTGTAAGTTTTGAATGTTATATAAGTGAATGTTTAATTTTTCTCTACTTCTTGTTTTGGTCTACTGTTATGGTTTTTCTGGTCTGGATTTTGGTATGGGGGGGAGAGGTTCCAAGGGGGTGGGTGGGTGTTTGGGGGGTGTCCAAGGGATATTGGAGGGGTGTCCAAGGTGTGTTTGGGGCTGTCCTAGGGGTCGGGGGGGGTGTAAATGAGGTGGGAGTTCTGTCCAAGGGGCTGGTTGGGTGTAAATGAGGGTGGGGGGCTGTCCAAGGGGTGGGGGTGTCCAAGGGGTGGGGGGTGTCCAAGGGATATGGGAGTGGTGTCCAAGGGGTGGGTGGTGTAAATGAGGGTGGGGGGGCTGTCCAAGGGGTGGGGGGTGTCCACGGGTTGTGGTGGGGCTCCAATGTGGTGGGGGAGGGCTGGCCAGTTTGTTAGGTGGGTATAGATGAGGGTGGGGTTCAGTTGGGGCTTGGGGGAGGGCTGGCATGGTTATTTTTGTTTGGTTTCGGGTTGCTTTTTGGTGAGAGCAGTGCAATTATTTAAAAAAAAAATTTCTTTCACGTCGGTTATTTTATAACCGACGTGGTAAATAAATCGGTAGGGGGTTATCACGTCGGTATTTTCTAGAACCGACGTGATAAACCGTTCCTGGGGCTTTTATCACGTCGGTTCTTAATATAACCGACGTGCTAAAAGGCCTGGGAATCGATTTACCACGTCAGTTATTGGATAACCGACGTGCTAAAACGTTTCCCAGGCCTTTTTATCACATCCGTTATATTAAGAACCGACGTGATAAAAGCCCCGGGAACGGTTTATCACGTCGGTTCTAGAAAAAACCGTTGTGATAAACGATATCCCAGGCGTTTTATCACGTCGGTTTAGGGAATAACCGACGTGATAAAGCCCCCCAGCGCATATTTATCATGTCGGTTATTATATGAACCGACGTGATAACCACCGTGATGTTAGGGATATTACGTCGGGTTTTAAATAACCGACGTAAAAAACATTATTTATAACGTTGTCCGTATTAACGTCGCCTAAAAACCGACGTAAATAATAAAAAATAACCGACGTAAAAAATGTTTTCTGCACTAGTGACACCATAACATAATAGAAAGATTATTTGATGAGGTGGAAGATGAACATGATAGAAATCATGATTTATATTTTCTACACTTCTCTTAGGAATAAGTGTTCGTGGAAGGGTATTTACAAGGATTTTGATCCATTGATATGGTTCTGATTTTTCTGCTTCAGATGTTTTTATTCTTCTTTCTTCATCTTATTGTTGCATGTCGAGTGTTTTTGTTGTTGGACCATTTTTTGTGGGGTTTATATTTCAATTTATAGAAGATATTTATCTAATAATGGTGACCATATTTTTTATTTATTTTTGGGGGAACGTTTTACTTTGGGATAATGATGGAACATTTTGAACATAAGTTAAAATTGAATATGAAGGACTTAAAGTCATGCATTGGTTCATAGTGGTTGGGTTCATGGGCTCTATTCTTATTTCACTTTTTTTTTTGTTATTGATGGGTGTCATACTATGAACTAATAGAGGGATAGGTTGATGATTGACTTGATAAAGAGATGCGTGTATGATGCTTTTCACTTTGGGGTTGATGGTCAATAATGTGATATAAAATCTATTATTGTATGGTTATGAAAGAGTTTCCCATTGAACAAAATTTTTCCTACAATTTTTGTGCATTGTTTGAGTATTTATATGACTATAGGGTTGTCATTGATGCCTATATATTGACGGTGAGTTTACTTATTCTTGTTATGTTTGTTCTTTCATCTGATCCTTGATCTGAATGAAGTTGCAAACCCACAATATTCTAATTTTGATCACTGATGATAAATTTGTTCTATTGTACTCATGTATGGTCTATTTTCATTAATCATGTTGGATGTTATTTAGTTATTGTATTTATTATTATAATGTTCAAGAATTATCTAGATGTTATTTTACAAGATGATTGTCACACCCCGATCTTCCACGATACGCTTCTCATTCAATAATGCAATAGCTTGCATTGTACGCGACTTCGAGTTCTAACACACCGCGACTAATCAAAGTAGCTGTTATGAATAGTAATAACCACTTTTTAAAATTATAGAAATTTTATATTTCAAAATGGACATCATTTTTGTATTTGTAATATCGAAATTATCCTAAGTTGAATTTTATGTAACTTTCTGAGAACTTCCAATTTTTTTATGAATAGTGAAAAATACTTAAACAACTTTTTTAATAAAAATAATTTATTTTGATAAATTATACTATTTAGTGGTTTTAAAGTATAATTAGTATATATTTTTACCATTTTATCCAATGGTGGTCATTAGAATTAATTTAACATTGAAATTGGGCATAAACAATTGCCAATCTTTTGATATAAATTGTTTCTTAAAAACACGCTATTTGTTGTGACAGTGGGAATTAATTATAAAATTAATTAATTCAACTTATATGATTGGAATTTTTTAAAATAGACATCATTTTTGAATTCAGAATATCAATTATAGCTTAGGATGAAATTTTGGCCTTATTCTGAAAAACTTCAATTTTTGATGAATAGTTAAACCACTAAGTGGTTATTAAAAACTGATTTTTCGTTAAAATGAAATATTACCACTTCTGTGATTTTATTTTCAAAAATAAGACATACATGGTTGTCATTAAGAAGTAAAATGTGGTTCAATGAGATGAAAATAATTTTTTGGTGAATAGTAACTTTTAAGTTCTTAATCCCGATTAGAGATAATTAGTGTAGTTTAAGGTAAAGATAATGTTTTCATAATATGAGATGAGCTTGAAATTTGTCCTAAACCTATTGGATGAGTCATGGCCGACCAAGACAACCGATGGGTCAGCTTGGGGACCCCATGGAGCCACTTTCGTTGGAAAATGACATTAATATATATTTATTTAATGTTAAAATTAAATTGACACAAACATGAGTTGTTTTACTAAAACAGATTTTAAGTGAGGTTACACAAGTCCAAATTTTGACTATAAATATTCATTAGAAAGTTAAAAAGATTTCCTACATCATAGAATTTTTTTTATAATTTTTAGACATTAAATAAAGTAAATTATTTATGACATCATTATGATGCAGCGATGACCTCATTATTTAACGATTTTAATAAAATGAAATGATAATGTAAAATCCAAGGCTTAAACTTGTCCAAAGACTATTGTATGGGTATATTTCGAACTCGTATCACCTTATCCACGAATTATATATGTGTGGGACCTTTAGAATACGAAATGCATTGTAAAATAATGTAACATTTCAATCTTTCCAAAAGAGCCCCTCCTCTCCACTTATAAAAGGCGCCCACCTCTCCCACCTCATTTACACATTCAAGCCATTTGGCTCGGCCAACCTCTGCCCAAATACTCTCCCAAATTCCCCCTCTTACTCCTAGAAGCCTAACATTGGGATGAACTCTTCTCAAGCAAGCTTTTGGCTCAAATCAAAAAGAGTTACCCGATTTTGAGGTAATGTCTTCTCTAATGTTGTTTTGTTTTATTTTTCTTCTCCAACCCCCTAAACTCTTTTTATTCATTCCTTTTGTAACAACACTAGTATCATAAATATACTAGGATTTTGTTATAAGAAGTATTCGAGCTACACTTACACACACCTACATCTAATGGTTAAAGAACATACGGTTTCTGTGGATGGCGAATTTCTGCCTCACGAAAAGATGATTGTTCAACACTCATATAACACCTTCAAAGGTGGCCATTAAGATGTCACTATTTGTATATATGATATATAATATTTTTATGTTTTACTTATGCTTCTGTATTTCTCATTTATGGAATACTTTATGATTTCCATTATGGGTAAAATGCGATAATTTCATTTTAGGAAGTGCGGACTACCGCCCCCTCAAAGTGATTTGAATCGTTAATGCCATATGTGGGATGTATAAAGGATGGATTAAATGGTATTATACAATATATTATACTGTAATTATATTATAAATTTATATCATTATTATTTCATTCCATTAAATATGAAATAGAAATGAAAGTAGCGTTCATGCGTACGTACAGCTTACCGTCTCCATGAACGCTGCATTTCATTTCTTACCTCTAAATGTTACGTGAAATTATGAATGAATGTATATACTGTATATATATATTTTATATGATATCTAAATCATGAATATAATTATGGATATAATGGATATTTCACCACATGAACAACTTGTAATTATAAGAATTTTATTTTTGACTCAAGTACCTAAGATCGACAAAACGACCGTTATTAACTTAAATAATTAAATAATGTTCATAACATGGTAATAAGTGATATAAATGGAATAATGAACATGAAAAAGGTTCTTAAGTAAATATAAATTAACTCTAGTTTATTGTTAAGGAGGTTAAAGAACGGTCGAGTCAGGACAAGATGCAAGGTAAGGGAACTTCTTAACCAAATTTATATTCTTTGGGTTAATCTCCTACTTTAAAATTATTTCATGATATTATTATGTCCTATTTTGTATTTTTACTTTCTTCATGTGTACCTATAGTGAATACACATAATAGATCTATTTTATTTTAAAAATGAACTTTTTAAGTACTTCGTCTCAATCTCCTTTCATTGAGGCATATTTGGTTTTATACACAACTTTCATTTATATAGTGTATAAACCCCTTTGAATTTTACGTTTATTCAAAAGGTTTTCTTTTATAATTATGTGATTTTTAAATGATTTCAAAAAAGAGATATTTCTCTCCAATATATGAAAATCCAGTGCAAATGTATACGTATTTAATGCAAGCTTAAAAATGTTTTCAGAAAACCCAACTCTCGAGTGTGGTAGACAGGAAGGGATTGGGCATGGACCCATCATGGCCTGTAATTAGTCGAGAAGTCTCAGAATTAGTTATTTTGTTTTCAGAAGCTTGCATAATGTTTTTAGAAAAACACTGGATTATATTTGAGCAATTTTAAATGTAAGTATCTTCTAAAAAATTACATCAGTAGGTCTCATGAGACAACTAGACGTGGAATTGGCCGAGGCCCTTTACCAATTTGATTTATGGTTTTGGCCGAGGCCTTAATCATTTTAGACATCTTGGCCGAGGCCTTGACAAAATGTTTCAGAATGTCTGGCATTATACATTCCCTCATTATGAAAGTGGTTATTGATATTGTATGTGATTATTCGACCAGTAGAATATCCATGTGAAGAAGTAAATGGCATTATCTCATTTTACTTTTTCCATATTATGTTGATGTTCAAGTTTAAAAGGCTTTTGTTTTAGTTATACATTGCCTTAAATGTTTATGTTTATTTATGAAAGCTTCCGCAATATTGTTATCCTTACTGAGCATCTGAGCTCACCCCTTTCAATGTTTTAATATTTTCCAGGATGTGAAAAAGTATTTTATGAATGACCTGCAGGGATTGTCAGAAGAGGATATGAGTGTGGACTATGGAGACTTTGTTATTTTAGTTTTTCACTTTATGATGTAATGTAATGTTTACGAATGTATATAGTGTTTCCAAGGCTACTAAACTATCAGTCTTTTGAGACTTGATCTTTTGTGATCATGACAATGTTACGAAGTAATGCACCAACTCTCGGTAGCTGGGGTCGGGGTGTTACAGCTGGTATCAGAAGTAGTTTAGTACTAACCTTGGAAGTTATATTTAGATAAACTCTGATTAGAGAACATAGCCCAAAGATAGACTTTGAGGATTAGTATAGAAGAACTTCCTTGAATTTTGTTATTGTAGAGATTTTGTGAGTTTTCCGAGCAATACATCCCTGTCTGGATGCGAGCAGGTAGAGGCGGCTCTGGCACAGATGTACCTAGGGGTAAAACCTGAAAACACCACTTTGATCTGGACTCGAACGGGAACTGGTGCATGACAACAGGACTTGTTGCACTCTTGGTTACGACACTCCCGGGGGATATGCTTAGGATAATTCTCATTTTCTTTACAAACCACTATGAACGGTTATGAGTATATACTTCCTCAAATAAAACCTTTTTATGATTATGGATTATATCCATAAATAGTTCAATTTATGTTAAGTATTTTATATGTATGGAATTATGTATTTTGATTCATAAACTAATCTAGTTTATGCCATTGTTTAGAAATGGCGCCTAGTGGAAGGAATGGAAACAGTATCAATGCACGCACTCCGTGTAGGGATTTCCCTCCTGCTCAAGATAATTGTGGTGGAGCTAGTGATACAACTGGTGTTGATCAGCTTCTCACCGTACTGGGACAACTCACGCAGGTTATGAATAATAACCTTACTCGTATGGATCCCCCTGATCCGCAACGTGGAGAATCAATGTTAGACCGCTTCATGAGGCAACAACCACCTACATTTAATGGGGGTACAAATCCATTAGTAGCTGAGCAATGGATAAACTCTTTAGAGAAAATATTTCATGCCTTGGGGAGTAGTGAAAGGGAAAAGGTTATCATGGCAGTTTACCGCCTCACTGGAGATGCTGATCAATGGTGGTCATTGATTCAAAACACAGAGGAAGATGATGAAGTATCGAATATGGAATGGAGGGAGTTCAAGGAGATTTTCCTAGAAAAATACTATCCTCGTGACCATCGAGCAGATATGGAAAGACAATTTTTGAGTCTGAGACAAAAGGAGGATGAGAATGTCGCAAAGTATGAAGCCAACTTTACAAGGTTAGCGAGGCATGCTGCAGATTATATACGTAACCCATGAAGTAAGATTGATCGTTTCTTTGATGGGTTAAAACCGTTTCTCCATCGAGCATTAGTCTCACAAACCTTCTCAACATACGAAGATATTGTCTCATGTGCTATAAAGACAAAAAAGGAATTCTCGAAGTCTTGTGACAACAAAGTAAAGCAAGAGAAGAAGAGAACAGTGGAACAAGAAATGGATAAAGGGAAAAAGGGAAAGAAGGATTTTCCATTATGTGATAGTTTTGGGAATTATCACCACGGTGCTTGTCTAAAAGGAATGGGAGTTTGTTATAAATGTGGAGAAAAAGGTCACCAGGCGCGTGATTGCAAGGGAAAGAAAGAGGCTATCAATGTTGATTGCTACAATTGTAGATAAATGGGGAATTATGCAAATGAATGTCCTAAGCGTCAAGGAATCTTACCTCATAAAAGGCCAAGGGATCAAGGCCAATCTTATGCTCTGACTACAGTTGAAGTGGAATAATTATTGTATTTGTGTTTTTGGACTCAAGAACTAGATTATGGTTATAAGAATAATGTGATATATATAAGGATTGTACTGAAGTACATGTTGTTTTCATTAAGAATTTAATATGATGAAGGTAATCATATTTTTAGTATCTGACAATAAGAGGAACTTTTCTTTTTTTGGGGAATCTGATGTTACAATTGATTTTGGAATTTAGAGACCTTTTAGAGAAAGTCTGGACGGAGGTATTTTGGATAACTATTAAGGTTGGCATGGATTAAGTTGAACCATGGATAATATTGTTTAAGGTTAAAGAATTTCTGAAGATTATTTTTGGAATATTATAATACTATAGTTTTAGGAAAAAGGACAACCTGCAGGGTGGGGCATAACCCGTCGCGTCGGACAAATCGGCAGGAATCGAACCCACAATCATGGTGCGACAAGCCTTTTTTTTCCTACCACTAGCCTACAGGAAGTCCCTGGTTATTAAAAAATAATTTCACTAATCTAAATTGTATGTGTTAACATTTGGAACCTTATACAATTAGGATAAGTATAATATTTTTGAGTTCTATTATCGTTTTGAGTGAAAGATGAGTTGAAGGTTGAAACTATAATTGTCAAGCATAAATATATATATACCTATCTCTTATTCAATGAATAAATTAATTCTAAAACTTTAGTAAAGGGATATTAAAACCAAAAAATGTGTTATCCTAATACCTTATGTCTTGTTGAACTTATGATATTTTAAATCAACATAGATTGAAGGATTTGAGGCCCTCAATTTGACAGTTGATTGTGATTGATGACCTCAATCACTCCCTACAAATATTTACGTTTTCCTCCAATTATATGTCTCTTATTGCCACCAATGTTCTCCTAATCGAGATCATAATTGGGTGGTGACTTTTTAATTTCCCTTTCCCTCTTATTAAGGCTAACTTTTATTAATCTTATTTCCGATGTGGGTTTTCCACAAGGGTATTTTCCTTTTCAACCTTTTATTTTCAAAGAAAAATTTCAAATTTCGAGGACGCAATTTATTGAAGGAGGAAGAATGTAACACCCCGAGCTTCCACGATACGATTCTCATTCAATAATGCAATAGCTTGCATTGTACGCGACTTCGAGTTCTAACACACCGCGACTAATCAAAGTAGCCGTTATGAATAGTAATAACCACTTTTTTAAATTATAGAAATTTTATATTTCAAAATGGACTTCATTTTTGTATTTGTAATATTGAAATTATCCTAAGTTGAATTTTATGTAACTTTCTGAGAACTTCCAATTTTTTTATGAATAGTGAAAAATACTTAAAACAAATTTTTTAATCAAAATAATTTATTGTGATAAATTATACTATTTAGTGGTTTTAAAGTATAATTAGAATATATTTTTACCATTTTATCCAATGGTGGTCATTAGAATTAATTTAACATTGAAATTGGACATAAACAATTGCCAATCTTTTGATATAAATTGTTTCTTAAAAACACGCTATTTGTTGTGATAGCGGGAATTAATTATAAAATTAATTAATGCAAATTATATGTTTGGAATTTTGTAAAATAGACATCATTTTTGAATTCGGGATATCAATTATAGCTTAGGGTGAAATTTTGGCCTTATTCTGAAAAACATCAATTTTTGATGAATAGTGAAACCACTAAGTGGTTGTTAAAAACTGATTTTTCGTTAAAATGAAATATTACCACTTCTGTGATTTGATTTTCAAAAATCCGACATACATGGTTGTCATTAAGAAGTAAAATGTGGTTCAATGAGATTAAAATAATTTTTTGGTGAATAGTAACTTTTAAGTTCTTAATCGCGATTAGAGATAATTAGTGTAGTTTAAGGTAAAGATAATGTTTTCATAAAATGAGATGAGCTTGAAACTTTTCCTACACCTATTGGATGAGTCATGGCCGGAAAAGACAACCAATGGGTCAACTTGGGGACCCCATGGAGCAACTTTGGTTGGAAAATGACATTAATATATATTTATTTAATGTTAAAATTAAATTGACACAAACATCAGTTGTTTTACTAATACTGACTTTAAGTGGGGTTACAGAAGTCCAAATTTTGACTATAAATATTAATTATAAAGGTAAAAAAATTTCCTACATCATAGTATTTTTTTATAATTTTTAGGCATTAAATAAATTAAATTATTTATGACATCATTATGATGCAGCGATGACCTCATTATTTAACGATTTTAATAAAATGAAAATATAATGTAAAATCCAAGGCATACACTTTTCCAAAGACTATTGTATGGGTAGATTTAGAACCCTTATCACCTTATCCACGAATTATATAAGTGTGGGACCTTTAGAATACGAAAATCATTGTAAAATAATGTAACATTTCAATCTTTCCAAAAGAGCCCCTCCTCTCCACTTATAAAAGGCCCCCACCTCTCCCACCTCATTTACACATTCAAGCCATTTGGGTCGGCCAACCTCTGCCCAAATACTCTCCCAACTTCCCCCTATTACTCCTAGAAGCCTCACTTTGTGCAGAACTCTTCTCAAGCAAGCCTTTGGCTCAAATCAAAAAGAGTTACCCGATTTTGAGGTAATGTCTTCTCTAATGTTGTTTTGTTTTATTTTTCTTCTCCAACCCCCTAAACTATTTTTATTCATTTCTTTTGTAACAACAACAGTATACTAAATATACTAGTATGTTGTTATAAGAAGGATTCGAGCTACACTTACACACACCTACATCTAATGGTTAAAGAACATACGGTTTCTGTGGATGGCGAATTTCTTCACCACAAAACGATGATTGTTCAACACTCATATAACACCATGAAAGGTGTCCATTAAGAGGTCACTATTTTTATATATGATATATAATATGTTTATGTTTTACTTATGCTTCTGTATTTCTCATTTATGGAATACTTTATGATTTCCATTATGGGTAAAACGCGATAATTTCATTTTAGGAAGTGCGGACTACCGCCCCCTCAATGTGATTTGAATCGTTAATTCCATGTGTGGGATGTATAAAGGATGGATTAAATGGTATTATACACTATATTATACTTTAATTATATTATAAATTTATATCATTATGATTTCATTCCATTAAATACGAAATAGAAATGAAAGTAGCGTTCATGCGTACGTACGGCTTACCGTCTCCATGAACGGTGCATTTCATTTCTTACCTCTAAATGTTACGTGACATTATGAATGAATGTATATACTGTATATATATGATGTATATGATATCTAAATCATGAATATAATTCTGGATATAAAGGATATTTAACCACATGAACAACTTGTAATTATAAGAAGTTTATTTTTGACTCAAGTACCAAAGATCGACAAAACGACCGTTATTAACTTAAATAATTAAATAATGTTCATAACATGGTAATAAGAGATATAAATGGAATAATGAACATGAAAAAGGTTCTTAAGTAAATAGAAATTAACTCTAGTTTATTATTCAGGAGGTTAAAGAATGGTCGAGTCAGGACAAGACGCAAGGTAAGGGAACTTCTTAACCCGATTTCTATTCTTTGGGTTAATCTCCTACTTTCAAATTATTTCATGATATTATTATGTCCTATTTTGTATTTTTACTTTCTTCATGTGTACCTATAGTGAATACACATAATAGATCTATTTTATTTTAAAAATGATCTTTTTAAGTACTTCGTCTCAATCTCCTTTCATTGAGGCATATTTGGTTTTATACACAACTTTCATTTATATAGTGTATAAACCCCTTTGACATTTACTTTTATTCAAAAGGTATTCTTTTATAATTATGTGATTTTTAAATGATTTCAAAAAAGAGATATCTCTCTCCAATATATCAAAATCCAGTGCAAATGTATACGTATTTAACGCAAGCTTAAAAATGTTTTCAGAAAACCCGACTCTCGAGTGTGGTAGACAGGAAGGGATTGGGCATGGACCCATCATGGCCTGTAATTAGTCGAGAAGTCTCAGAATTAGTTATTTTGTTTTCAGAAGCTTGCATAATGTTTTTAGAAAAACACTAGATTATATTTGAGAAATTTTAAATGTAAGTATCTTCTAAAAAATTACATCAGTAGGTCTCATGAGACAACTAGACGTGGAATTGGTCGAGGCCCTTTCCCAATTTGATTTATGGTTTTGGCCGAGGCCTTAATCATTTTAGACGTCTTGGATGAGGCCTTGAAAAAATGTTTCAGAATGTCTGGAATTATACATTCCCTCATTATGAAAGTGTTTATTGATATTGTATGTGATTATTCGACCAGTAGAATATCCATGTGAAGAAGTAAATGGCATTATCTCATTGTACTTTTTCCATATTATGTTGATGTTCAAGTTTAAAAGGCTTTTGTTTTAGTTATACATTGCCTTAAATGTTTATGTTTATTTATGAAAGCTTCCGCAATATTGTTATCCTTACTGAGAATCTGAGCTCACCCCTTTCAATGTTTTAATATTTTCCAGGATGTGAAGAAGTATTTTATGAATGACCTGCTGGGATTGTCAGAAGAGGATATGAGTGTGGACTATGGAGACTTTGTTATTGTATTTTTCACTTTATGATGTAATGTAACGTTTACGAATGTATCTAGTGTTTCCAAGGCTACTAAACTAATCGGTCTTTCGAGACTTGAGCTTTTGTGATCATGAAAATGTTACGAAGTAATGCACCGACTCTGGGTAGCTGGGGTCGGGGCGTTATAATGATGGTGCTATTTGGATATCGCATAATCTCTCAATTTCTGTGGAGTTGAGGTTGATGCTGCATCTAACATTGGTTTCTGAAAAATGTCAACTTTGGATTTATTGTTCTAATAATTACTCAAATTAAATTTTTTAAATTACTCCCTTGTCTGTTCATTAATTTTATTCATTCATGGTGCATTTGTAGTGCACCTCATGTATTCAATGTAACTTATCTTTTATTAAGAAACTATTGGAGATCATATGTTTTACTAACTCACGATCTGAGATTTTCTTATAATGATATTGAATATGATAAAAAATAGTTCAATTAATATCTTTATAAATAGAAAAGTTTATATACCTTTACTTCTCCATATACTCTATAAAGGAATTGTTTAGATGAAATAATGAACACAATTCTAGTAGATATGGATAGAAAAATGGTTTCATTGTGTAATAAACAATTATATTTTTGGTTATAGGACATTTTACCTTCTGAAATAATTCATAAAAAAGTAATTTGATAACAAACTCAGGCATGATTAAAAATGAAAATTGGATCATGAAAACCTATTTGTAAAGAAGTTTAGGGTGTTTGGGAGATAATAATTGAACAAAATAAAAGAAAAAGTAGTATAATCTTTAATTAAAAGGTTAAATATAAAAGCATAAGATATTAATGTAAATTTTTTTTACATAATATAATCTCATTGATATCTTTCATTACACACATGCCTGATATTCTAAATAAAGAACATTCTGTTTGATAACATATACAACACAGAACACTAATCCTAAATTAATTGTCATATATATTTTTAAATATTCTCAATATAACCTAGGTGATGAATTGGGGTGTATGAATAGGATTAAACAAATTATAAAATCGATATGGATGGGTAAAATTCCATGATAATTTATTAATTTTTTCTTATTATATAGTCTCTCAAATTTTTAGTATATTCATTTTGTTCTTTAAAATAAATATTCTTTAAAAAATGTTTTTATTTTTCATTTTATGTTTTCCGTTTTAAAAAATATACACAATTTTTATAAATTTTATTTTATAAAAATAATATCATTTTTCAAATCATCATATCAATATTATATTATAGAAAATGTTTGGTATTTCTAAAAAAGTTTATTTTTTTGTAAATAGTTAAAATTAATTATTTTTCAAATATCATAATATCATTGAATTAAATTATGTGATAATATATTCATATTATTATTTTAATTTAATATTGATCATTTTTTATTTAATTAGATTAAAAATAATTAATTATATTTTAATAATATTTATACCAAATTTTGATATAATTTTATTTTTAAGATTAAATGTAAAAAAATTATCAAAAATTAATGTGTAATATTTTTTCCATTTTAATAATGTAAAATAATAAATTATTATAAATTATTTAATTGATATATATATATATATTATGTATAATTTTATTTGAATTTTAATATATCTCATTATGATCACTTCAAATATAGTTAACATAAGACCATATTATGCTTAAAAATCATTTCTTGAAAACCCAATTTTGACACATTTGTCTAATTTAATTTTAATTAAATTCCATCACTTATGTGAATTTATTTTTGAAATATTGATTCCTTATATTATCACCGTTATTTTTATTATATAATATATTAAATTTAATTTTGGTTCAACATTATTAGTGGGATCAATAAAAAAATTAACATAGAAAATTATAAAATGGATTTACAGTGGGATTGAACTAAGAAGATAGGTGTTAAAAATTCATAGAAACATGTTTAAATTAAATTTTATGGAAATATATAACTATAATAACATGTATTGTTTTATAATGATCCATTTACATTCCTTTTTGTATTATGAAAAATGAGGGTATGATTTATTCTCTTTAGAAATTTAATGTCGGTTCTCCTAATCATTTATAAAAGGGAACTTCCTACCCTATTCTATTTACACGTCTCAATCAATTTTTTCCAACAATACCATACAAAAAATACTTTCATAAATTATAAATGTGATTTTATACCCAAAATACCATCCATATTGTCATTTATAAGAGAGTCAAAGTAGGATTTTCTAAGTAAAGAATTTTTTTACAATAAACTCTCTCGTTTTAATTATTCATGCCAACATTAAATTATATCAAAACATCTTCAATATAATAAAAATAACATATATTATATACTGATATGTTATTATATATATTTAATAATATTTATCTATCTCATTCTCCTACAAATGGGAAACAAATCTACTCCCTATGTGCACAATAGACTATCACCTCACAAACAGATGTAATTTGTTTTCCATCACACACCCATATGGATTTTCATAATGATTAACAGAATGAATATTTTTAATAACTATGAAATTATATTAGTTATTGAAAATTAAATCACCAGCTACACCTCTTTACATTTTTTCATTAAGGAAATGATATTGTTGCCTCTGCGTATGTATGGCTTACCGTCTCCATCAGGAGATGGGACTCATTTTCCATTTTAAAAATTCAATAACTATTTTTACAATTTATTTGATGAATAAATGTGATATTAATAAACTTAATGTGAAAGTAATAAGAATTTAACTATAACTTTTCCATAATTATCTAATATAATATGAAAAAACATCCATGATAAAACTTGTAAATTAACAACGAAAACAATTCTAATAAAGAAATATTATTAACAGGCGGGTGGTAAGATGTTACAAGAGGATAATATAAGATATTGTGAATATTAATATTTTTCATTAATAAATTAATAACAATATTGAAACCATTATATAGTATTTTAATAAATTTTCAACTAAATTGAATTGTGAGGTATGGGTATACATCTCAATATCACTTCAATGTGGAATATTTTAGTATTATGCACATCATTTCATTTGTATATTATATATAATACATATTATAAATGATATAATGGGAGTACTTCTAGATTAATGGTATTTTAAGTTTAAATTTTATTTATTTATGTCTATTTGACTTCAAAAATATTAAGTGGTAAAAAAATTAATAACTCAGTTTTTTTCAATGGGTTATAATACTTCATTATTGTCATTGAAATTCTCTAATTTTTTTTGTAATGAAATTTAATCGTTTTAAATTTTTTTACACTCGTTCTATGTGGATTTGTATTAAATTCAAATAATAAATACATTTATTAATTTTTTTATTCAATGTTATGGTTATTATAAGGGTTTCTCATTTCAAACTATATTCTTGGGAGTTAGGTTATATTATACACATATCATCATTAGTGAGGTGTATCTACTACACATTCGATATGTTATATCATGAAATTATTTATATTAATTGTATTTACTCTTAAATTTTATTTTACATATTTTATTTTAATATCACTCAAAAGGTACCAAATTCGTAAGATATTTATGTTTCATTCACATTTTGAACGTGATTTTAAAATTTAAGAGGTTATCTCCCTCAAATATGTTTTTAAATATATTTTTTCTATATATAAATTTCAATGAAACATATTTTGGTATATTCTACATTGGGGATAAGTTATAATTATACTTTTCTTATTCTTTCTCTAGATTATATATGATCAATTTGACTAGGGGATTTTATAAAGTTCTAAGTACAGATTACGTTTTGTAAGCATTAAATTTACGATGAAATATTCAAATCAATGTTTGAATAATGGTTATAAATTTGGCTATAAATCAATATAATATACCATATATAAACTTATTTGATAACATTTAAAACATTTATATTTACAATGATTTGATTTTATTATTATTTGATTGAATGGGGAAATATACATATTTCATGTTATTTATTCAGTACAGATATTTATTTAAAGGGAACATTTTTCTTGAATTCAATTGAAAATTACATATATGAGGAATTAATATGAGATGATGTAGTGGGTGGGGCCTAGATTTATATATAACCTTGATGAACTAATAGTTTCATTGGGTGAATCAATAATCTTGAATTAAATGTGTTTCTTCCAATAGTTTTAACTTGAATTATAAAATGTATTGATGATAATGATTATGTAATGTCTGCTATTAAGCATTTTCTTTCATTAATAAATTTATTATTATTATACATGAAATTATTTCTCTGATATTATAGAATCATTTATTTATACCAAATTTATTTATTAAATGGAATATGTGTTTAGTTATTTACATTATTATATTAATTATACCTTATCGAGTCATGATAGTCCTATTATTGATTAAATAACAAGCTACTTTAGTTATTTACATTTTTATATTAATTTTGTCTTATATAATCCTTACTATAAGGTTATTATTTAAAAGGTTTTTTTGTTTTGTTATTTTTCTTTCCCTATTTATTATTCATTACTAATTATGTTTAATTTTTTCATTATAGATTCAGCTCTACAAAACACTTAAAGTAAATTTTATCTCATCCTTATTTCATTTACATTCATAAGGATATGATGAAGGAATCATTGAATGAATATAAGGGCACTAAATTTTTACCTTCACTATATTTTAGTTCTGGATTTCAAAAAAATTAATGACATATGTATGTATTTATTTTACAATGACTACTAAACTATTGATCTTTTGGTGTATGATTGATTGTATCTCGAAGAGTTGTAATAATTTCACCACAAAATATGGGCTTATAGGTTCAAAGTATTTATAATTGGTATAATAGAAATTTTAGTATACATATTGGAAAATAGATCTTGATTGACATATATTAGGCACCAATACCCATTGGTATTCTTTGATGTCAAATATAGAAGAATGCCGTAATGATTTAATATAGAAGTGTTTGTGTGATTTTTCCTATAAATATATCCCTTTACAAATAATAAAAATGGACATGGGTCTGGCATGGTTGTACCATGGGGTAATAACTCTATAAACAGGTTATTAGACATTGACAGTATTATCACCTAATGCATGATAGCGTTGTTTATAACACACATAGTATGAAACTCCCAAAGCATATGTATAAGATAATTCACATTTTCATTACCAATAATTATAAGGTATTTAAAAATAATGAAATCTCCAAAGAGAATAAATTTATTACCCATATGGCTATAGTTAAATATTTTTATCAACATCATTTTTTAATAAGTATAAGGTTGATAATTTTTTAAGTCATAGAAACCCATTCCATATTTTTACTTAATTAATGTATCTTTGAGGTTTTTCTTTTTAATTAATAAATTTTTGATTAATATGTAACCTTTATGTATACTTTGTGTTTTAGTGAAGGGGTTATTTGAGAAAAAATGATTTTATATTTTGTTTAAAAATGTTTGATATTATGTATAACCTTAATAGTTAATATGATCAATGATGTTAAAGTAATAATAGTACATTATTATTATTTGATACTTTAAAATAAATAAGTCGCATATAAAACATTAATTGAAAAAATATGATATCATTATTAATGTCATTTTTAAGATGATAATCATATTTTTGGGAGTTGTATAATAATTATATTTATATTGTTTCATAAAAAGGAGAACCCATATACTGGTTGTCAACCAGTCCCATTTTGAAGTTTTGTAGAGCATGATCCCACAACCAATGGGTGACTAGGGTACAATTCCTACCACAGACATACATGATTTTCTATGTATTTTTTCATTAATATTACATAAAATCATTCATGGATAAATATTATGTTAAACATTAGAGGTTACTGTTTATGTATGCTGATTAATGTTTAGTTTTGATTACTCATTCTAAATAATTTGATATTTGGAAATATGTAAGACACGTAATGAATGAATTGTTACACTTTTATGGATCATATGGTCTAAATGGAATGATGGATTTTTTTTATTAATATTGGATAATACCCATTTTAAGGGTATCAAGGGAACCCTTATATGGAACTTAGGCTTTGTGACATTGCATGACCAGAAGGTCTTAGGGGAATTTAAATAGTCTATAACTACTTGATAGTGTATATGACACACAACACCGAGCCAAAATTTCTTTTAAGATAATATTGATATATTATTATTATAACATATTTATTGAATTAGATTGTATGAATAGGATTATAAAATTATTAAATATATATAGGGATCCCAATAAGAAAAAATTATATTCAAAATCATTTTAAATAATAACTCATTTTGTAAAGACATTTTATGATTCAATGTATATACTAATCAAAAATGGTTTTGTTTTTCATTTTATGTTTCAAATTATAATAAATTTATAAAAAATTTAAAACATGTATTTTAAAAAAATTATATAATTTTTAATTAATAAAATAAAAATTATTAGGGTGGAATTTTGTGATTTTTCTAGAAATTTTAAATATTTATTTAATAGTGAAAAATTCCGATCGTTAAAATATTGTCATATATTTTCATTAAATTAATTATTACTATAATATTTATTGAATATGAAATAAATATTAAAAATTATAATATACTTATATTTAAAATAATTTATTAAATTTTGATAATCATTATTACAATATTTAATACAAGTTTATTTCTATGATTAAAATCACAATTCATCGAAAATAGTTTGTAAATGCATAATACTATTAAATTATTATTAATTAAAATAAAAAGTAATGACAAATAATTAAAATTAAATTTAATCATTTTATATATAACTATATGATTTTAAATCCATCACATGATTACTACTAGTCATATAGGTATTATATGGTCATCTAATTCATGAAAAAATGAAGTTCTTGAAAATCACATTATAGAGACGACATTGGGTTTTATTTTAAATTATATTAATGAAATTATGTGAAATGAATTTGGAAAAATGGATTCCATATTTAAATTAATTATTATTTATATTATATAAAAATTTAAATGTAATTTTGTTTCATAATGAATAGAAAAATTTTTAAAAGTTTTATACCATAGTAAAGATGAAAATGTTTTTATCAGGTGTTAAACGAATATTATATGGTTGAAAATACATAATTTTTTTATAAATTCTATTTTGTGGATGTATATCATCCTTATCCCATATATGGTTCAAAATTAATCAATTTCTTATAATTTTTTAGTCTAAAAAATATGGGAATGCTTTATTCTTTTAAAAAATTCCATGTGTGTCCTCCTTGTTAATTGTAATAGGGTAAAATATCCCCTCCCTAATTCGGACATATCAAGACTTATTTATCAACCAAAACCTACTAAAATCATTGACCAATATCCTTAAAAACAATATAGATTATTTGTTATTAAAAAAAACAGTATGGTTTATAATAAGAAATACAATGGGGGTTCTTCTGAAGGAAGTTAATTGTCTTCAAAAAGAAAATTCTTTTTAATAATGAATTTTCTACAATCAATTATTTCATAAAAAATCAAAAATAATAAAAATAGTTTCACCTATATACTGATATGTTATTAATTTTTTGGAATAAATTTTATCACCGTCACCCACTATCAAGAGGGGAACAAAGCCACTGCTCATTTGTACAACAGAGTATTACCTCATGAATTAATGTAATTTGTTTTACATCATCAACTCTAATGGATAGTGAAAATTATTGATAAAATTTATATATATTAAAAGTATGATATGATATTCATTATTTAAAATTTATACATAATATAATTTATTTCAGTTTCACCCATTATGTGAATGATTTTGTCTCTCATGCTAACATACAACCTACATCTCCTCGAATCCATGTGACTCATTTTGCGTGGCCAACATTAAATAATCATATGAACAATTCATTAAATATTTAAATATGGTATTTATAACATCAATATCAATCTATATATGATGGATATATATCCTATATACAAGAAAAATAACATTTATCACAAAACATACATGAGAAAATATGGAAATTAACACCTGATACAATAGAAATAATGAAATAATATTAAATAATATGTGTCACAAGATTATAAGAGGATAAAATTTGATATAAAAAATTTGAATATTTTCATGGTATAGATTAAAAAACTTCAAAAAAACCATTATACAATTGTATAAAACATGTTCAACTAGAGGGAAGTGGGAGGTAAGGGAATTCCTTTCAATTATACTTCATTGATGAAAATTTAAATAGTATGCCTCTCATTTCATATAAATGTTGTATATAATTCACATTTTATATGAAATGTAATGAAAACATCATATTTCAGGTTAATTTTTTCAATTTTAATTTTTTGAGGGTATTTTACTTTATAATTACTGAGTGGTAAATGATTTCATAGCTCTATTTTTATCATTGGGATATATTACATAATCATTATACTTTAATTTCTTTGATTATTTATGAATTGATATTTTATTATCTAATTATTTCTATATAGTTGTCTTATCTAGATTTACATTTGATACACATAATATATTCATTTATTAATTATTTTATCAATGTTATGATCATTATAATGGTTTATCATCATAAATTATCGTCTTTGGGATTTAAGTTATGTTATAAAACTATATTATTTTATTAAGAGTATCTACTAACCATTTGATATGTACTATCATGAATCTCTTAGTATTAAATTTATTTTTTTCATTTAATCTTATTCCTTTCATGGGATCTGATATATAAAAGTTACCATTGGGGTTGGATTCATATCTTTTAATCTCATTTTATTCATAATTCTTTATACATGAGTTTTCATTAATTTATTTTATTATATAACTATTTAAAAACACCATTTGATTTTTTATCCTATGGTTATTCATTGTATTTTCATGTAATATTACTATTTTACTCTTCTTAGTGTATAAAAGTGTTGGGAAATGTTTTTATTAAAATCCTTTTTAATTTCTATATTTAGTTGAAAAAAGTTTTTCATCCAAAGACATATTTATAAAAATATTCAAAAATAAATTATGATTATGATTTAAAGTGATTATAACTTACTAATTAATTTTTTAAAAAAATGAATGGAATCTTCTTACCATTTTCCAAAAATGTAATTTTTTACTTTTTTTATGAAAATATGTAATGAACATTAATTTATACCTAATTTTCATAACCAAATCATTTCCTTCATCGTGAACACCCATTTTAAAAAAAATTCGTTGAAAACATTTTAATGATATCTTCAACAATGAAAATTAGTATAATAATATGAAATTATGGTTTTCTAAAAATTGGTTTTTAAATTTATAATTTTATTTTCATTAATAATGTTTTTAAGGATATCTTCATGATATTTCTATTAGTTAATGACTACAAACATTCATTTAATATATACTCAATAAGGGATTTTTCGTAATAATATAATCCTTATTCATTCTATAGATGTTTTAGGATCAAGTTGAAAATAGAATGTACTAACATTACCTTTATTGATAATTTTTTTAATCATTATATATCCACATAAATATTAACTTTCTTATGATAATTGTATATAAATTTACACTAAACATCCTTTTTATTTTTAATGAATATTCTTATTTCTTAAACTGTGTATAACTTCTACATATTGCATTTAAATATGAAATTTATTTGATTGAATAGGGAAATATAGTTATTTTTCATTCATTTCTCAATATATAAATATAATTAGAAGGCATATTAATCATGAATTATATTGACCATTTTATATAAGTGAAATAAGTTAGAGATGAAATGATAAATGGGCCCAAAAACTATATATCCCCATGATGCATCGATAACCATATTGGGTGAACTAGTAATATTGAACTAAATGGGTATTTACCGATACATTTAAAAAATATTTTGAATGGACTTGAAGGTATATATGTCTTGATGTTTGAGATAATGACATCCAATAAGATGAATTTTTCCCTAAGAATGTAGTTATTATTATCCAAATGATTATTCCCTTGATATTATATATGTATTAATTTTTTGATTAGGTTTTTGATTAAATGGAATGTGTGGAACATTATATACATTTCCAAATTTTCTACTACTTAAATAATGTTGATATTTAAGTTATTTATTGTAAGGAATTTGTGTTCGGTTATCTACCATTCCTTGTTGATTATGTCATATCTAAGCATGTTAGTGATGTTATTGATGAAATGGATTGTGTGTTCAGATATTTTACTTTTGATGTTATTTATTCCAAGTTTATCATTGTAACGTCCTAGTTCCTGGGGACTCCCAGAGGTTCTCTGAACCCAATTGGTCATGTAACATCAAGTTCATATCCCCAAGTGCTAGAGGCTACTGACTAGAAGCAATAGACAAAGTGTGATAATGGGGAAACTATGCCATCATTTGGGAGATTATAAATGTTGAAAATTAAATTTTATACAATAGAGGAAGCAGTACTGCCATAAAACAAGAGTAAATAGCTGAAGACTGATAGTAGTATTACAACTGGAGCATATAGAAATGTTTCGTGTCACATGTGTCTATGAAAGCATCCAAAAAAGTCACAATTATAGAAATACAATACATAAACCCATGATAAAAAATGTAGTATACTCTAACATCATCACAAGCCTCATCTTAGTCCCATGCACCCCAGATCCAATAAAAATCATGTACATGATGAAGATCGGTGCTTTCTCTTATCTATACCTACAACCGTATAATCTTTTTTGGTCCAAAGAATGACCCAAACATGATCTAAGATGAATCCCACTGGGTAACCAAGAAAATATCTCTTCCTAACTGACAGTGAATATTTATATAGTTGGTAATATTGAAAATGAATCAATAAACTTATAAGTTCTTAAAAGTAAACAATCATACAGTTTCAAATTACATTCATTTACATTTATTAATTTTTAAATACGTGAAAAAATATAACATAAGGATCTAGCATGTGGTCTCTATCCCCTATATAATAGTAACAACAGAGGTCTCAGAAGGCCATATAAACAAACATTTAAGACTAAGTCTAGGTTTTTGATTTGTCTTTGGAGAATCATCACAATAATTCAATTATTCAGAAGCAACACTCAGGGAAACTTATCACAGTCTATCTGCTCTAGTTTATTATATCTTCAATTCCAGTAATTATAACCCTATAGGTAGCTCTCATGATCTATCCACATTGATCCCACATATCAAAAAACATTTAAAAATGACAACCTGAGCATCTCTCCGGGTCAGTACCCCTTTGTATTCATAGAAACAATAAAAAATGACCACCTTGAACCTCTAATGTTCAATACAGTAGGGTCCAACATTCATTTAATAACAGCCCTTTGGGTTGCTCTCTTGGTCTAAACCCTCTTGTCTATGACTACCCAAAAACTCTCACAGTCAACACCTTTTATTCCACATAACTACAATTCATACATAAATGACCCTACTCCGGGAAGCCACTGTATTAAATTCCCTTTAGTCAAAATTTAACAACATGTAACACATGTATCTCAAAAAAATTGTAACCCCATCCTAACAACATGAGGCTTGAAAACAAAGAAATCCTAATAGGAATTTCTAGACCATATTTCTATTACAAATAAATAATGGTAAAGGCACCCTTAATAATGTTATAAAACCTTATGCATATGAAATAACCATTTCTCAATCTACCAAGTCATAGCAGGTATTTAATGGGGTATGATTCCAAAACACGCAATACCCTAAAAATGGTTATTCATCACTTTTAGTATATATAATCCAAATTCAATCGAAGAAAGGAACAAACCACCTATCATGGTGTTTTATGATGAAAAATATTGAACATAGTACCTTGAATCATACTATAATTATATAGATCTAAAAAAAGTGTACAATATATCAACCATGATTAACCCATGAGATAAATGGAATTGGAAAGATAGGCTCACCAGAAATATAGAACTCATCTATGGGAATCCAACGCACTCGGCGATGTCTTAATCAGAGAACAGATAGAGAAATTGAAGGAGTTTTAAGTTCTTCGGTCCTTTTTAAATTTCTTATACAAACCTTGGGGATAAGAAGTTGTTTCTGGAGATGACATGCAACCCCACAATGATCCATCAATTAATAATAAAAGTACACAGTGTGTTATTTTAATGTTCACTCTTTGTAATAGCCTCAACTAGCACCTACTTTAGGCGGTCTGTCAGGTCACTTACATGGACATGTACTCGGTCGTTACATGTCCAGTACATGACTGTATGTGCCAACAAGGTACACGATGTGGACAAAAAAATCATTTCCTCCTTTTTCCACACAAACAACCCAAAATCAAGATCCATTCTTGAAATGAAGATCTGGGTTCTTATAATCTTTCCCATTTAAATAAATGCATCCCTAAATTTCAATTCCTTGGGTGGTGAAGAAGAATCTTAAAACAGCTTTTGAAACTATGATCATACGTCATCTGCCCTCCCCCATGTCATGTCCTATTCTTGCCCGTTCATCCACAACACCCTTATGAGAGTAACATACTGTACATGAAGAACCTTGGTGCTGCAATCCAAAATCCTTATACGGTGCTTCTAAAAGCATTCATCCACTTCCAAATCAACCTCCTCGTGTTAAAAACATGATATGTGTCTCAAAAATTAATGTTCTATCTATGAAACATTGAAGATTTCGTGCATAGAGCAGTACATTTGAGGTAACTGCAACAGATTAGAAACCTTCCATACTATCTCCTAGACCTAAAATGGCCCACCATATCTCAGTGAATGCTTTTCATGCCTAAAAATCCTTCTGTGTCCCAGCATCTACTTTACACTTAAGAAAACATGATCCTCGTCCTCGAACTCCATAGGTCATATTTTTCGATCAACATATGATTTATGGATGGAGTGTGTAGTACCCATCCTCTTATGAATCAACTCCACCTACTATGTGGTGTCGTGGACAAGATGAGGTCCAGACATAACTACTTCTCAGTCCTCCGGCCAACATATGGGTTATCATAATGGCCTACCATAAGCCTCATAATGTTCTATCTGAATCATCACATGAAAGCATTTATTATAGAAAAACACCGCTAGGGGTATGTGTGTCTCCCAAGAGCCCATGTAATCTTGGATTCATTCTTGATGTATATCCTCCAAAACAATAATTGTGCACTCGGACTATCCATTTGTCTTGAGAAGGTAATCTATACCCAGAAGTACCTATATACCCAAAGCTCATTGTAGTCCCTTCCAGACATCAGAAGTAAACTGGTTGTCCCTGCCTAAAATGATATAGTTCAGAACCACATGCAACATACAATATCTCTAATGTAAAACCATCCAAGATCATCAACACCAATGGTGTTCTTAATAGGAATGAAATGTACAACATTAATGAGCTATTAGAGATCTACACATAATGTATTGTTACCACAATACAAGAAAAATTAATAAAACACTTCAAAGCACCCCCCCCATGTGTTTGAGCGATGCTACCAGCATGATTTCCTTTAACTGGGTGAACTAGAACACAACTATTGTCATCACGGTGGTCTCACAGAAAGGGATGTTCATACCAAAAATGACATCCGTAAAACTGGTCACACAATCCTTCCCCATATGAATATACATATTTTCACATCACACCCAACTTTAACTAGCAGGGTGTTCAAACTGGCTCACTCGAACCATACTCCTAGAACAAGAATGAGAATGAGTCAAACCATTGTTGGATGACTATCTTAGAAATTTCTGGATTAGAAGGTCGACATATTTCAATAAACAGTAAACACCTTTTCCCAAGGCACCATGTTCTCACAACGAAACCGTTAACTGAATCCTAGCTCTATCACTCAGTGATGCACCTATGTAACACCATCCCTTCATCTCTAATAATGGCATGCCACAGCATGAAAAAAAACATAATTCTAGATCCATCCCACTATAATTATTAACTCTTTAAGAATTACATCTAAGCCCAAATAAAATTCTATGATAACCATATATTAATCAACCTAGAGTCTAAATAACTCTCTAAGGTGGTCCATACACCCCGTAAAAGTGAGACTTTGGTGTGAATCAAAAAATTACACATAAGAAAACTAACTGAACCCCGAACAGAATCTACATGGGGGTCAAGTGAAGGATTTGGTAGGCATCAATAGTATATACAAGGTTTTCTAACACATGAATTCAAGTATCTAACAGGATTACCCAAGCCTCTACTGAAACCACATATCTAATTCCCAACATGGAAAGAGATCATGAACCAATCTGAGGACTTATATCATAGTACATAGTATAACTGGAACACTCTTAGTGCACGGGGGACATCGTCAAGATATGTGACGCGCTTGCTTCTTAAAAAAGTTCACACTAAGAGGAATTCAATGATTACTAGTAAAGGATATTCGAACCACTATTGGTTGACCTTCATAAGTAGACTCGTCTATACTTGTCCACACATCGTCATTTAACCATACACTACAATGTTGTGCTGCCTAGCAAGCACAACCATGAAACAACACTTGCATGCATCAAATGAATTCAAGTGAAAATGACCATTTCTGAATGGTCCTTTATTGTGATCCTTCTACCCGGAAAGAACACATTTGAAACAAAACTGTCATGAATCTCCCCACCTTGGAGTGTCGTATTTGTCGAGAAGGACGATCTGATTGTCAAACGAGCTAGTTCATAACTAACTTAATTGTACATGTGTCATTCCATCATCCAAGATCACCATGTCCCATCCCTTGACATGAATTCGAAAAGATAAAACTGGCTGGCATGTCAAAACACCCTTGTCCCGGAATTTTCTCTCCAGTTGTGGGAGGAAATGGTTCCATAAAGCTTAGGTCACTCTACCTCGAAGATAACCCAAGAACATACACTACAGTTTAATGCATGATGATATAACTGATCTCAATGTATCATTTAAACCTTAAAAACATGATGGTTATTGCATATATTGGAATACAATACCTTGATTTTACAAGATTAGCAACACATTTTTGGGGACTATGCATAGGTTGTCCAACCTATGAATCCTCATACCAGATAGCTAACACATGTATTAGATCAAAATCACATCATTTACACTACCATTGGCTCATTTGACAATGTACCAAGTCATCCATTACTAATGAAAATGGAGGTTTACATGACCTCTTAACAGCCGACCATGCCTAAGGTATGTCTAACCCATAGATCCACGCGAAGTTCAATCTTATTCCCACATCAAAAAGTCAAGGCATAATAACTAACCCTCCGAAAATGGATGTCATTTGAAACTAGAAGTCTTACTTGGGACAATGACACATATACCCCACCATCATCAATATCTCTTTTTAGAAAACAAGACAACCAACTCTAAGAGTTCTACCTATCATTGTCTAGTATCTTATGAAGCATATGAATCAACATCCACTAATAGGTTCCAAACAATAGATTCACTTTGTTCAAAATCCCTTGGGGAACAACTTTAGCTCAATGGGTCAAAGAGAAACATGAAATTCTCACAAAAATTCATTTAAAACCATTAAAAACTATAAAATTCCATCACAAATGGCGAGTTAACATGTAAGATCCTTTTTATAAACCATGTAAACCTACTAGGATCTTGTTATACCAACCTGGGTCTTCAAAAAGGGAACCCCATAATAGTTGTTTAACCACACAAAGCATGAACACATAAGCAGTTCATTATATAAAAACCCCCTTCTAGTGTATGTGAGCAGAGGAAACCCACAAGAGGTCTTGAATGGGAATGTGAAAGGGAATCCCATGACATGGATCCTATAAATGGTAAAAAGATGAGGGATCCTAATAGGGAATGACTAGAAGCAATAGGTCTCATGACCACATAGTTTTGAAGGCACTTCTCACATAGGAAACATCCTCAAAATCAAAACGACATGAGAGATATCTCACAGCTCTTATGGGGTCAAATGTCTCTGCTAGATTGCTTTGAACACCCAACCACTCATTTACACATTGATCAGACTACCAATAGACATATAAAAATGGTAAATGGAAGAAGAACTTATCGATCTTGAAAAAAATCCCAAAAATACTGCTAGGAGCCCTCATAATTTTCCACAGGTTCCACCATCATGATCTATGCATAAAAATACCAAGAAAGGACTACTCATGGGGTCCAAAACAGATATCAGAGGATACAACAGGACCATACCCTCAAAAGGTACAAAATATGACTACACGGAGTGTAGAACTCATACACGGAATGCACACTCACACTCTTACATAGAAGTGTACCCACTGCTGTATAGGCATGTAAATATTACAAGTACATGATGTGCCATCCCGTAACACGATGTGTACTCAAGTCCTCTCTCCTATCAATGTCCTTCTACATATACAGTCTCAATGGGTTCTATTTACAAAAATCTACATAGGGTGTACTTAATCCTCACAACATGTCCTTAACAGGACTCAACAAGGTGGGTTATCCCCCACACAACTAGAACCACACAGTTTCTACTTGGTGACACTCTATTCCATGTTCACTCTAGAGATGGCTTGTATGACCTATGTTCTAACCACCCATGTCATTATTCACATGTTCATATACATGGTGGAATCTACATGTAATACATAAACGAGACACGGTGTGTTCAACCAATGTTTCATCCACCCGTGTCATTTATCTTGCGGCCGGATACACAATCTTTGTTGCATAGCATGTACTCCCATTACATAGCGAGTTCTACCAAATGTTTATCAACCCCATGTCTCTTTTTCCAAATTCAGTCAGATGGTTAGAGACTATATTTCATATACATATAGTATATAGTGTGTACTTCTGAAAAGTTGTTTCTTCCATAACATAAGGACACACAGCTTCTGTTCATAACATCATATGCCGCGTTGTTTGGGTTTTCGAATATTAGGCCTCTGAATCATCCATCGAAACGTTAAAAACACATATTTTTGTCCAAGGCATGAAAAATTCCAACCCTTCGGAGCCTATAAACCCCATGAATCAATGTATGGAATCCATTTTACAACATAAAATGAAAATATTTGCTTTAAAGTTCAACCATTATCTACCAAATTCTGATCCAAGAGGGCCCAAAATACCCTAGGGACCAATGTTTGGCATCCATCCAAATAAAACTTTTCATATTCCCATCCCCAATCAAAATATCTGGTATTATATCATGGCATAAATCACAATAACATGAATATTTTTTAAACATCTATCACAACAACATGCAATCAGTAATGCATCCTAAATGGAAGGACAAGAATGCATGACATGTGATCTCAAGAAAATTCCTATATGATTCATGAGATGTAATAACCTCATATGATAAGGTTTTAACATAAATTCAACCACAATGATATCAATAATAATAGCACAAAACATGTTTGTCACCCAATAGTGCAATAAAATCAACTGTAACAATTATAAAACCATGAAAATTGAAATATTTGAGGAAACATGGCTTTTCCAAACACGTTGGTTAGATACTCCCAGGAACACCTTATTACCAACTACAAATTCCTTCCCATCCCTATATATAGGATAAAAATAGAAACAAAATTATAAAATAACCTCCTCTCATACCACTTTTTGACATTTTGGTTCCGGGTGCTGCACAATGGTTCTGCAAACCCAGTAGGTCACATGACCTCAAGTGAATTTCCCCAAATTCTAGAGACTGCCATCTTGAAGCGAGGGTCACAATGTGATAATTGTGAAACTATTCCTTCATTAGCAGAGTATACATAGTAGAAATAAAATAATAAACAATAGTGGAAGCAGTATTACGATACAACAAGAGTAAACAACGGAAGAGTGATTATAATATAAAAACTAGAGCATATATAAATGGTTCATGTCGCATGTGTCTAGGAAAGTAGTCAAAGTTGTCGCAATGATGGAAATACGATAAAAACCCAAGTAAAAAAATAGTAAACTCCAATAGCATTATAAGCCTCATCTTGGTCTCATTCTCTCCAACTCCAAAAGTAATCAAATAACTGATGAAGAAGGGTGTGTTCCCTTATCTATACCTATTACCATATAATCTGTTTGGGTCTAAAAGAATGACTCATACTGGGTGTGAGAATAATCCCAATAGGAAACAACTATAATTTATATTAATATCTATTGGTGAATATTTATATAAGTAGTAATATGAAAAAAAGAGGAAATAAAATAAGAAGTACTCAAAAATAAACAAACCTACAGTTTCCAATTAGACTCATTATCATTTATTAATTATTCAATATGTTTAATAATGTAACCTTAGGATATATCCTAAGATCTATATACCCCTATATAATAGTAACAATAGATTTCTCAGAAGACCATCTAAATAAACATGTAAGACTGATCCCCAGCATGTGCTTTGGCTTGGAAAACTCATAACAATTATTCAATAATTTTTAAGAAACCCTATGAGAATATTTTCACAGTATAACCCCTCTGGTTCAATATATCATCAATTAAATAAATAATGTCCATTGGAGTATCTCTCAATATCTAACCCCTTTGATCCTACATGCCAAAAAACATTTAAAATCCACCACATGGGAATCTTTCACCGTCAATACCCCCTTGGTATGTATAACAAAAATAAACAAATATTACCAGATATAAGATCTCATAGAAAATTCCATAGGGTCCAACATTAAATTAATAATGACCCTCTCAGAAACTCTCATGGTCTAGCCCCTTTGGCCTATGACAACCTGACATCTCTCATAGTCAATACCTCTAGGTCAACATTACTATAACTCATACATAAATGACTCTAATTTAGAAATCCCTCGTAGTCAATTCCGCTTGGTCAAACATTTACAATTCCAAACATGTGCATCTCAAATAAATAGTATGCCGATCCTAACAAAAGAAGTCATGGAAAAAAAAGCTATCATAATAGGCATTTAATGACCAAATAACCATAATCATTTAAACAAGTGAAACACACACATTAGAATGGTATAAAACCTTATTCATAGTAAATGACACTTTCTCAATCTAACAAACCATAACAAGTATTTAACAACGTTAAATTGCAAAACAAAAAATATGCTAAACATGGGTATTTGGCACTTTAATATTATATAATCCAAAGAAAACTGAAAAAATTCCCAAGCCACTTACCCTGATGTTGTATGATAAACAATTTCAATTTTCAACACTTGAATCGTCATAGAATGATGTAGATCTTAAAAAAGGGTAAAAAGGATCAACAAGGAATAACCCATGATAGAAGGGGAATTAGGAAGAGAGGCTTTAGGGAATGAAAGAACTCACCTATGAGAATACAACACACATGGAGAAGTCTCAATCAGAGAATAGACAGAGAAACGAGGGTGGCGGGAGCTCTATGTTCATTGTCCATTCGTCCCTCTCCTACATGAATATAGGGGAGAAGAAGTGTGTTTTGGAGATAAGAAACGACCCACTAAGATTAATAAATTAAAAAGAAAATTACACAAGGTGTTAATTTAATTATAAAGGATTATACTAGCATCAACTGACCCCCACGTTAGGTGGTCTTCCAGGTAACCTTCATACCCATGTACTTAGCTATTACACAACCTGCACACATATATATGTGGAAACCATGTACACGACATCTACACAGGAGTACACGACGTGTACTTTGAAAAACATTATTTCTTCCTTTCTCCTCAAAACAACACGAAATCAATATCCGTACATGAAATTAATATCCATGTTCTTACAATAATGATATATTTATTCATGATAGATTTCTATTTACGTAAGTCTTACTAATAAATTTTTTATCTCTCATATTTTTTCCTTTCCAAATGATATTAACAAGGAAACATTGAATGAGTTTTGGGGATGCATAATTTTCAATTTCAAAACATTTTTTTTCATGTTTTCAAATTTAATAAAATATTCAAGTATGTATAAATCTTACTAAGAAAACGAAACTAATTATTTTTTTGAGATTTGATTGGTTTTGTCTAGGAATTATTTAATAATTTAAGCACTAGGTTTTGGTTTACTAGGTGAATGGTTATTGCATACAAGATAAAATCATTCATGGTTACACACTCAATAGTAGTTATAATATATGTTACAAGAAATATCCCAAAGACTTCTAGAGAGTAATGATGTTATAGTAATTAAATATTAATCAAATATCACACAGTACAAAATAATAATAGATAAAGATAATGTTGATAGATAATTACCTACTAAGGATTTCATTAATTTCAAATAAATTAAAATTAGTGATATATAATATACAGAATCCATTAATTTTTTAGTATATTTGAATATTAGAGGAATTAATGAAATACAGAGGAATAATTTTGACATTAAAATGTTTTTTCCGCATCTACATTTGGGGTGTGAAAACTGGAAATAATTTTGTCAGAACCAATAACATTATTTTACTATAATATATTGACCGATAATTATTATATGAATAATTTAAACATAAGGAATGTATCAAGGACATGATTAATTAATAGGATCAAATTAAACATAATTAAATAGGAAAACGTTTCTTAAATATAAGAGAGGTATTTATTATTTGGGTTGTTCCTGATGTTTTTGTTGGGGGTCGCGCATCTATCTGTGGAGGAGGACGCGGGGCTGTTTCCCCACGTTCCAGCTTTCCAAAGGTGACCAGCATCCACTCTTTATTTAGGGACGCCTTCTCCATGATTGAAATAGGGTGATGGGATGTCAGTTCTTCCTTCCGTGGATTCCTCCTCAGATCTCGCCACTAAGTCTGGGTCTCCCTCAAAGACTTAAGATGGTGTGCGTGAAACTCTTCCTGGCACCATATCTTCATGGACACCAGTTAATTACAATACTATTGTCAGGACATTCCAAGGGGTCTAGTCAGGGCAGCAACCTTAGGTTAGGGGAGTAGTCACGTTGGGTATCACTGGTAGGTCTGGATGCTGGGGGATTGGCGTGTCTGTCTTCTGTCCCTTATTATAGGGCTTCTCGAGGGTGTGGAAGCCCGAGGAATCCCACATCAAATGCGGGGAATCGTATTCCATGGGAATGTATCTGAGGTTTTCCTCAATTTCCCATGTTTTAAATAGGGTATTCCATGAGGCTAACGTCCAGTGGAGACAGGTGAGATAGATCGGAACAATAATTAGAGTGGATCAATTAGAGTAACCCCCTGAATGGACCACTTATAGTGGGGCCATCATGTGAGTGGATTCCTGAATATTGATTGATGGAATGGGGAGTGGGGTGGGGTGATCCCACCGGGACATGGCAGCTCGGGTGAGGATCAAGATGATTATTGAAGTGAAGGGGGGATGAAACATGGACATCACAAGGGAGATGGGGATGTTGGGCTTGATCCTTGAAGAGGCATCCTATATATCCTTGTGGCAGGGAATCAAAGTCCACCTAGTTCGGTGGGATGATGAGACACATGAAAAGGAAACCCATGAGAAAGGATGCATGGATTGGACCTTAAAGAAGTGGAACCTCCAGGTTGGGGCATGAGCTTCCTGAGAAAAATAGGCTCGGGGGAGAGATCAGGATGAGAGAGGAGTGATGGGCTCGAACCTCATGGAGGCTTCCTACGTATCCCTGTTGTAGGGAATCAAGTTCCACGTAGTTCAGGATGGGGTGTATTGTTTAACAACATGTGGGATGGGGGAAAATCTAACGTGGAGATGGTCTGAATGACTGGGTGGTGGGCTTGAACCTCGTGGAGGCTTCCTACGTACCAAGCCTTAACATGGACCAAAGTCCCTGTATTTCGGGTATGGGTTGGGTCTTACACTCTGATGTGGTCCAAAGTGTTGGGGAACCGACGTGAATATGGTTGGAATGACTGTGTGGTGGGATTGAACCTCCTGGAGGCTTCCTTCGTACTATGCATTGACAAGGACCAAAGTCCCATTAGTTCGGGTATGGGATGGGTCTTACACTCTAAAGCGGCCCAAGGTGTTGGTGAACTGATGTGAAGATGGTCGGAACGACCGGGTGGTGGGCTTGAACCTCGTGGAGGCTTCCTACATACAATGCCTTGACATGGATCAATTTCCCCATAGTTCGGGTTCGTGTTTGTGGACTACACTATGAGGCGGCCAAAAGTGGTGGGCTTGAACCTTGTGGAGGCTTTCTACGTTCCATGCCTTGACATGGATCAAGGTCCCTATAGTTCGGGTATGTGTTGGGGCTTACACTCTGAGAAGGCCCATGGTGTTGGGTTTGAATCTGATGGAGTCGTCCTACGTACCATGCCTTGACATGGATCAAATTCCTCATAGTTGGAGTATGGTGTTTGGGGATTACACTCTGAGGCGACCCATGGTGGTGGGATTGAACCTCATGGAGGATTCCTACATACCCTGCCTTGACACGGATCAAATTACATGTAGTACAAGTATTGGTTGGCGCTTACACTATGAGATAGCCCAAGGTGTTGCCCATGAACATCGTGAAGGCTTCCTACATAACATGCCTTGACATGGATTAATGTCCCCATAGATCAGATATCGGTTCGGGGTTATAATCTTATGCAGCCTAAGGTGTTTTTGTCAAGGTTGGTGCTTTATCTAAGCTCACATGAGTCATGCTCGGTGTGAGAAACATGAGATAGCAGAGACCTGATGATCACGTCGTGAAAGGTGCATCCGTGGGAAGTAGGGTGGCTCTTATAGGTGGAGTGGATCGAAGAGGAAACAAGGGATTACAAATAGTTCGCAGACCATGAAGTTGGGGCTTACTCCAGGATGGAGGCTCAAGGGGACACATCATAGCCGGAGAGGGATTTGGGACCGAAGAAAAGAGGGTCCAAGTGTCCATTCCATTATTTTCTAGCCCTAAGTACCAAAGATAAAAGGAGCATGGATGTTTCCACCTACATGAAAAGATAGTGGATTACACCGAGAGGGCCGGCCTTTCCCCGCAGACAAACTCCACTCCAATAAAGAAGATATCATCCCCTGTGAGGGGTGATCCCATCCCCGTGGAGACTACTGGTCTTGGTGAACTTCCTTGGTGGGGGACCCTGAGTGTGAGGCACGAGGCTAGGTCACAGTTGAACGTCATGTTCTGAGGATGATGGTGCTTGGCATTTTAACGTCCTCCTGCTCGGATGAGGTGGGTTCACTCTGCACCCCAAGGACTTACAAAACTAGTACCCTCTACTCCTTGGTGCAAAGAGGGGACATGCAAAGCCGTGGAAAGGGGGTATCATAGAGATAACCATCAAGGGGTCCATGTTATCATGGATATGCGAAGAATAAATATATTTTTGCGTTCCTATGCAATGATTTATGAGGCAAAGCAATGAAATGGGAAGAACCGTCCTAGGGACTTTCAAGTTACTCCGTACGAGCCTAGAAGGTCATGCGGGGAAATGGTGTACGATGTGGAAGCCCGAGGCATCATAGAAATCAATGAATGGCTTCCATAATAAGATCATCATACACATGTTCATAGGTATGCCGAAGGAGTATGGGGAACGGGGTTCCGTCGAGTTGCACATAATCTTTGAGGCTTGCGCACAAAATATGCAGCCCTATGTGAAAAACACTAGTCCAGAGTGAAATCTTTGAGTATTAGCATTATAGTGGTGCCCATGATTTGCACACAACTAGAAAGGATTGGAAGCACGGGGTATGAATTGCATGTAATCGTGAGAGGCCGCATGTAATGACTGGCATGTGTGCAATTGAAGGATATTCTATGCAATTATATGGATTGCGCACAAGTTGAAGGTATTTTGCATAGGGGGGACCACGAAGGGATTTGAATTTAGTATAAACCAAGGGGATGTCACATGAAGGTGGACCCCGGGGGTGACATGGAGTGAAAAGAACTATACCTGAAATCCATCATTGTGCACAAGAAAGGTGAATTTCACGCATGAGAGCTGGTTCAAATTCCTCTGCCTGAATGTTGAAGAGGTATCCTTCTATTTATATGAATTTGGTGGTGCAGAAAATAGGTCAGCAAGAAATAATTGTGTGCTGAGGTCAGTGGCATGAAATTTCAACCGCACGGGGGCGGGGGTGTGAAATATTTCTTCCCCCAGCCACAAAACTCTCATGAATCTAGGAGCTTTCCGCGCAGGGAAAAAAAAATTGCACGCCTATGAATTTATTTCACATGACTCTTTTGGTCCCCCCATACTGGGTCACTGGATCCAAATATGACATAGCTTTGTCATTTTGAAACCATCTTCATCCTTTGAGAATTTTTCAGTGTCTATAAATACCCCCCTTGGAATTGGATCGGCAAGGGGACACAATGATTGAATTCTAAGGGAAACGTCGAAATGCATAACTTAGGGGGGGGGTCTGTGCGCTCTAAAAACTGAAGCAGCGCGCAAAACCTTAAGGGGCACGGAATACGATTTTCATGTGTACACGCGCATAAACCAGGACTTTCTTATAAAAATCTACAGTGGGTCTCATACTCCATACGAATTTCCTTACGTGGCAAGCTCCGAGATCTCGTGCGTGAAAATTTATCTGGTCCCACGTGAAAACCCACTCTGTTTGTGCACAATTCCACCAAGATCAGGCATAGAGTTACGTGCAAACATGGGATTTTTCGCACCACAACCAGATATTTATCCACAGTCACTGATTTTTCATGCCATCTTCTCCAATTTCGTGCCATCTACTCGAAAACTTGTCAGAAGAAGATGGCCGCAAATCTGGATGATGAGGGAGAAGACGCTACTCGGAGGGATGAAATGGCCGCCAACCCTGAGGTTTATGGTGCCCAAAGGATTGTCTCCAATAACCATTCCCTTTTCAATACTCTAACCCCTTCCCAAATAGAGTTTGACATGTCCAACAACCATCTACTATGGGACTTCAGTATGTTAGTGGAGGTCCATTTTCCAGGTTTTGAAGTTGATACACCATGGTCATGGGTGACCTGTGAGGATGATCTCCCTCGATAAAAAATCACCATAAATGGTCATATTTCCAATGTAACTAGGCATATGGATGTTTAAATTATGAATCCAAGGACTAGGACCATCTCAGTGAGTGACCCTGTTATGGAGAGTTCCCTGACCCTCTACGCAAGAACCTTCCCTCAGAGCGTCACTAATGAGGCTAAAGGTTGGCTGTAGGACTGGGACCTACGATCCAGAGGCAACTTCACCAATGAAAGGGCATGGGAATACTAGTTTCACTACACATGTGACCAATTTGGAGCTGATCTATGACATATTGGCTTGTTTGAGGTGGTGTGGTTGTCACAATTTCACTTCTACTGCTAGCATGAGCTTGGGCTAAAGTTTTTCACGCGATGGCCCCCTAATACCAATACCTTTGGTCTTCATCATGGAAAAGTTGATATCAGTCTCTATGACATTCACTACATCGGGGGTATCCCTTTGGAGGACAACCAATATGATGAATTCCTTCCGCCAATGAGCACCTGGGGAGACGGATCATGAACCCCCATGCTAACATGGCACTTATTGGAGCTGGCTAAGGAGAGGCTGGGGGTCAAATATTTCTTGAAGGAAATCACTTACAAGGACTGGTTTAGCCTATTCTTCGAAAGGGATCCAACAGTCAAGATGCCAGTGTGAGGGAGACAGTGTCGAACAATGGAACAGAGGAGCAAGATCAGATCTTACTCGAGTATCTTGGAAGCGGGGAACTACTAGTTGTGGCGCTAAAACATAAATGAGATTAGGGACATGAATGTTCTGTACACCGATTCCTTGCCACATTCCTGAGCAGGTGGCTCTTTCTAGTGAGGGACGTAAGGATGGGAGTCCATCCAGCTACCCTGGTGATGGCTGGCATCATGGATACTAAAAAATGATTCAATCTGGGGGTCCCTGTGCTGGCTCGTCTGTATGCCATTTTGGGATGCATCTCGAGAGGGGGGTCACCTAGGAGAATCATTTCCCCCTTATATATATTCTATGGTTGTGTTGCGGCTCATTGAGGCGGATATACCTTCCCAAACGTCGTCCGTCCTCCAGGTAATGGTATGCGACCTTCCCTGCTAAACATTTTCGGGGTCACTCCGCTGATGCTCAATGAGGAGGGAGTAAGGATTAGAATTGGTAATCATGCCAACTTCACTTTCAGCCAATTCCCCAACCTAACTCTCCAGATGATAGACGATGGGCAAGGATCACTGGAGAAAAGGGAGTACTTTCAAACCATCAGAGGTGGGGTGCATGTGGCCCATATTGATGGGAAGATCTTCTGTGAGCCTTACGTGTTGCCCAGATTCACCATGTAGTTTGGGTTCCTCCAATGAATTCCAAAAAAAGTATACCCAGATGTCTGGGAAGAAAGGAATCCATGCGTTCCTTGCCAAATTTTGTTGATTTTCATGACCTATGGCTCTGGCGACGTCATCACCCTTCCTCCCACCAGAGCTAATGTCGGCCTCTCAACCGATTATGTTGAACATTGGGCCATAGTATACCCTGAGGGGATTTTGCGGCAGCGAGTTCGGCATGTCTATGTTTCCGGTGTGGAAACTGGGTGGCGGGAGAGTATGCAGAGTGTCGTTATTGGGGTACGACATGATGCACGTCAGACAAAGGGGCCCACATAGGCAAAGACTTCAGAAGTGGGGATATCGCATGGTGTTTCCACGCCCTCATCGCCTAGGGGAGGAGAGTCCAATAGAGCAAACAAGGAACTTCCCGTGAAGAAAATAAGATATCGGTTTCCACCTTCTCATGATGCAATCATCCCGACCCTACAGTCGGATTAGCTAAACCTACATCATTCAGTGAGTACTGAATCCCTCTAGCAAAATATAGTTCCAGACGAGATCCAGCTGCTATAATTCGGGCTTGTTCAGGTTGTCAATAGAATGAAATTCCGTCGTCATCATGCGTATCTGACGGCCATGGACATGTACGCATGCCATTGGGGTCAGCGTGTGGAGCCATATTTCTTGATGAATGTGATTCTTGGATAGGTGCATGATCCAAAAAGGATGTCTTTGGAGGATGATGACAGCAATAATGAGCTGGAGGGAGGCGACACAGAAGTGGAGGAGGCAGAAGGATAAGGTTAAGGAGAAGAGGTGCCTGAAGCTGAAGGGTATCAAGGGCCATCCCACCAAGGGTGTCTCCGAGAGAGAAGCGAGATCATCAGCTCTAATATAGATGTGACTGAGCTACTTGAGGTTTTCTTCAACCCTTATCTATCATCATCCTTTTATCCACTCCCTTTTTCAATCCTTAATACACCCTCCTTATCTTACTCAAGAGAATATTGGTTCTCATCAAGAGTCTCCAGTCAAAAGAGGGGGGAGTGCTAATTGAACAAGGTGGGGCACCGACGCCCATTATTGAACTAACGATCACTGAGGGATCCCATCCTATGATATCTCCTGTAGCATCCAGAACACTAGAGGTTGGTTCCTTGGGTTCCTGTAAGATACTTGCTTTGATACTGATACTTACTGTCATAGGACACAATTGATTAGATTGCTCCTGGTATGTATATTGGTCATGGCATTGGAGGCTCATCGGGCAGCTAAGCCCAGACCATCCATGAGCGAGTCAATGAAAAATGTACTATCCTATCCCAGACGTGCCCCCCAAACTGGGTCTCCCCCAGCAATCGGTGAGAAGAGAGAGGTGGACACCAGTGGCGCTGCTGTCGGGGTAGGGCCAGCAGTTCACGAAGGTGCCACCAGGGTCGAGGTGAGAGGGGAAGGTCGCTCCGATGCTGAAGAGCCTATCCCACCTTGGAGGAATATCCGAGGAAGACCCTGTTTCTATCCTGTTATTTGTTTTTACTATCTACCATCCCATTGATCCCGAGGAAATTGGCGATTCATGATCGAAAGAGGCCTAGGAGATCCAGATGACGTGACACAATGGGTGGAAGTGCATCAGGCATTTTCTCATTCAGCCTCAGATGGAATTGCTGAAGAAGATGGGATCACTCCACACCAGAATGTGTTTCCTGTGTGCTGGGGGGTCAGATGCACAATGCCTTCACTCGACGGTTCATGAATACATGGCTAGGAAGATGTGTGAGAGCATCCAGCACTCCGAAGTCACCTAGTGTCTGGAGGAGTCAGAGAGTACCCAGGCATTTTTGAAGGTAGATCAGGAGGTCTAACGCCTTGAAGAACAGGGGAAAGAATAGGAGATATTCAACACAAACAGTTTTGAGCTCATGGAGAAGATGATGAAACAGTTGGCAGACACCCAAGAACAACTAGTGGAAGCGATTCACCAGATGACTAAACATCAAACTAAACAAGCGCGACCATGGGATAGGGTCAGTTAATAGTTCCTCACAGCTACTGCTGAAGAGAGGGTCCTTAGTGGGCGGCAAGTAGTCCTAGAGGCCACCAGCCAAAAGTTAGCGGCATTGGAATTATCCATCTAGGAATACAACCCTTAAGGGCCCATATTTTGGCCTAACTCATAAACATATTTTTCCTTAAATCTTCTTATTTTGATCTATATGTATGAGAAAATTTATCTACTTGTCCTCTTGGTTTAATTCACATAACCATAATCCCAAAATAAATATCAATCCATTCCTAAGCTCATGTGGGTCATACCCGATTGAGAAACAATGGATGATCGTACTATCACTTTTTTTGATCGCGAAAGTGTCATCCAAGCTTCGGGTATTCAAGATTAGAATTCGGATTTTCGAGGAGAAGAGGGAGGCCCGATCAAAGGAAGAGGACCTCAGACTGATCGATGTATCATCTTCTCGTCATACTCTAGTACACAAGTGGGTAAATACAAGGGGAATTATAATCAGTTTGAACATAGTGGAATGAAAAATGTGAATCACGTTACCCCAAATTCAGAAAACTGTGGGAGGGGCATGGTAATAAAGGAAAATTGTTGACCGTGTTCAAAACATAGCATCCCTATTGTGTTAGCCTAAAATGGGGACCACAAATGAGGGTCGACTACTGACCATGTTCGAAACATGGTACCTAAATCAAAATATCATCCACCAGTCTTCCAGAACATTGGCCCAGGACAACAGGCGGGCCATAAGTCGAGCATCCATACTATTAGTGGGTCCCTTCATAAATGAAGGAGGATGATAGTCAGAATAAGGGGCATGAAAAGCGAGGAATGTGAAGTGGTGGTTTTTTCGAATAGAATCGAACACTCTTGAAATTATGCCACTGTAGTGGAAGAACATTAGGTGGGCGAATTAATCTGATCATGGAACATTCCTACTTTAAGGGAGGTCCTCTCTAGTGATGGAATTATTGCATCCCAATATCATTATAGGGAATTTCAAACTTGTTCAAGACAAATTTTGCAGTTACACAACTCCCTGAGGGGTTAGGCCTAGGGGCTGACAGTGGGAGAGAATGGGATTTTTGATTCTCATGGCTGGACCCGAGAAGAAAAGTCTGGGCATTCCTATATATCCCATAATGATGGGAATCAAGATGCATGTAGTTCTGGAAAGTGTATTAGTTTATGGTATTAGAACTCGGACCACAGACAATAGGAAATCTGGGAGAGCCATGGCGATGTAATTCATACAACACGATGTGAATGAGGATGAGGTCCACATCATCATGTGTTCCCTATGGAGGTTTTAGGTCGAGGGACTGAAAATGAAAGTTAGGCTAGGCCCGGGAGTAGGGCGCACAGGCGTTCCTACATACACCATAAGAATGGGAATCAATCCATAGGTAGTTCTAAGGGGTGGCACGGTAAGGTACTAGTGCAAAGGATGAAATGGGTGTGCGGGTTTGGCCCTCATACTAAAAGGAGCGTCATTTGATAGATCTTGTTTTTCCTTTAGGGTAGATATTTTTTAGGCGACAAAACAAGGACCTACAGATCCCAGTATCACCAAGGGAATCAATCCATATATTGGCGTTTACAAATGGTATGGTGGATGACTGATACCCAACGTGATGACCGATATGATGAGGTCATCACAATGTAGTGCCGTTTTTTTTTCGGGCAGTCAGGACAATATCATCACACTTTAGGGTCATGTGATAAGACCAGATAGAACAATTTAAAGTCATATGGCATGGACATGAAGGAATGATCCCGATGCGACAAAGCATTTCCTACATGAATGATGACGAGGTTCACACCATCACCGTGTGCATTCTAGGAAAGGAGCCTTGGGCCAAGATGCCAGTAAGGATCATAGGATAAGGGGTGGGAGAAGCTAACTCCCATTTGAGCTGGGCCTGGAAACGCAATGTCTAGGTGATCCTACATATCCCATGAGGATGAGAATCGAGCCGCACATAGTTCGTAAAGAAGATCTTAGTTTATGGTTTTAGTGCTCGAACTGTGGGATCCCTGAAGAAAGTTGTATTGCAGCTTTTTCCCCCTGACGTGTGGAGGTTCATAGAGTGATAGTTTCAAGAGTATTGAAATTCTACCTGAACATGATGGGGTGGAACATAATGTGAATCATGTAACCAAAATTCAATGCCTAAAGGGGCTGGCATGGAGATAGAGGATTACTGCTGACCATGTTCGCAACACAACATCAATGTCGTGTTATCCTGAGATAGGGACAAACAAATGAGCATCGACCACTGATCATATTCACAACGTGGGACTTGAATCATTTTTTTTTCTAGAAACCACCAGGGATATTGGCCCGTAATGGTAGGAGATCCCTTAGGACTAGTTTCCATGCTGTTTGGAGGTCATCTCGGGTGTGAAAGATAATGGAAGCCCAAATGAAGAGGAAAAAGAAGCCTGAAAAGTGAATGGAAACTATCCCATGTTGAATCCGACACTCCAGGTCCTAGACTAGAGTACTCTTGGACACTTCAGCGAATCATTGAAAAGGGTTGAGGGGCTCAACTTGGGAGCGTCAAATTCTCACAACTGAGTATTGAAAAAATATATGGCTAACTCTCATGAGAAAAAAAGGGGCATGACACTATTGCCACAAACCCAACGTGAAGGAGGGCCTGATCATGTACCACACCTATATATCTCTCTCATGGAAGGGGATAGGCCAAGGAGCCTAGGTGACCAGAATATCTCTAAGAGATAGGGATGGACCCAAAATCTAAATTTTCAGTTGTCCTACATATCCCATAAGGATGGGAATCAAGCCGCACATAGTTATTGAATGTGTAGTTTAACGTCATGAAGTACTATGTGCAGATTAACGTCATGTGGGACAATATAGTTTAAAAGACATGTTAGACTGTGCAGTTTAACGTCTTGCTAGACTTTGTAGTTTACCATCATGCTTGACTGTGCAGTTTAACGTCATGCTAGACTATGCAGTTTAACGTCATGTTGGACAGGGGTGTAGTTTAGGGTCATGCGAGACCATCCAGTTTAAGGGCGTGTAAGACCATCATCTAGTTTAAGGTCATGTAGGACCTGCAGTTTAAGGTTATACATGACCTAAAGGGATCATGCAATGTATTTCTTGAAGATCTTGGCATTAGTAGGAGGATTTATGTTCTCACCATCCATGGTCACCAAGTAGTATGCTCTATTGGGGTAAACCTTATGAACAATGAAAGGTCCTTACCATTTGGGATCTAACTTGGGTGGTTTTATATAAGGTATCATTGGTTCCTTGAGGGGCAATACCAAGTCTCCTTGCATAAAAGAGAAGAGGCGAACCTTCTTGTTGAAGGCTCAAGCAATCCTGCTCTGATGACACTCTAGATTGTGCAGGGCACAAAGCCTATTCTCTTCAAGTGATTCCAATTCAGATAGATATATTAAAGCTACTCTATCCAGTACTTTATAGTCATAGACCACTATGCGCATTCAGGGAAACTAAATCTCTATGGGCAAGAAGACCTCAGTTCTGAATACGAAGGAATACCGGGTAACCTGGGTGGGATTACAATTCATTGCCCGATATGCCCAAAGGGTGTTGGGGAGCTTGTCCTACTAACTCTTTTTGTTTTGGCCACCCATTTTTGAAAAATTATATAGTGGGTTTTGTTGAACTCCCTAATATTCCCATTCGCCTATGTGTGATAGCAGGATGTATGGTTTGAACGGATGTGATACTTGGAGTACAATTTCTTTAGTTCATCTGCTCGGATGTTTCTATCTTTATTCGTGAGGATTGCGTGTGGGACTCAAAATCGGTAAATGATGTTGGATATCATGAAGAAAATGATAGAACGGGCCTCAAATTCCTTGAGTTGAACTACCTCTTCCAACATGGAAAAGAAATCTGTAGCAGTCATGATAAACCGGCATTGGCGAGCTGTTGCTGGTGGATATGGCCCTATGACATCTAATATCCATACTGAAAAGGGCCAAGAGTACTTGGTAGTGTGGAGAGGCTCTGGTGGCTGATGAAAAAAGTTATCATGAACATGGCATGCATGGAACCTCTTGGAAAACTCGATGCAGTTGTTGATCATAGAGGGCCAGAAGTACCCCATTCTCCAGATCAGATGAGATAGTTTTAGCCCAGCCAGATGGGCACCGCAGGAAACGGTGTGAACATCCTACACGACCTGAGAAATCTCAACTTATTGGATTAAACGGAGAATAACACCGTCAAACCCACACTTGTAGAGGATCTGGTCAAGACTGGGACCACTCTGGAGGGTAAACTACAGCGCGCAGTGTCAGATTCACTTGCACTGATCCTGGTCGGACGGGAGATTACCGTTTTGGAGGTACTCATCCAAGGGGGGGGGGGGTCCTCCAATCAGAAATCATTTCGACCACTGCATTAGAACAACCCGAGGGTTCTAATGTAGGTGCGCTAATGGTATGATGGCTTACTTTTGGTCTATCACCACCATTCGGGGTAACTAGAGAAATGACTCTTCGATGTGCCACGTGGATAATCATATCATCTTGTTTGGGCTCTGCATGTATTTCAACTAAGATTCCAAAAGCATCTGCTCTTCAATTATTTGAAAAAGGTATATGGATAACCAGGCCAAGATGGGAACTGGTCCATTAACTAGAAATTGCGTTTTAACAGTTGTATGATCAATGTCTTCATGAAAACATAGTCGTTGTTGACCTACTTAATGACTAGCCCGGAGTGCCCTTTTACATGTAAATGGGGAACTTCAATCTCGAGGGCGAGCTCGAGTCCAGTAATGAGGGCATGATACTATACCTCATTATTTGTGCAGCCTTCAGATATTATGAATGAATATGGTAGAATGGATTGCACCGGGGTAATAAAAATGATACCCATGCCTACTATGTTGAGTCGATGATAATTGAGACTCCTACCGGTGGGGCTCTGGGAGGTGCCATCAAAGTGCATCTTCCAACACAGGACAACGTGATCAACTAATATGATTTTCTCATTGGGATAATCCAATTCCATATACTGGTCAGAGGGGGTTGGATGCGCAACATGGAAATTGGTCAACGCCTATCCTTTGATAGCCTTCTAGGGCACGAACCAGATGTAAAACTACTAGAGGATTACCTCCCACCATGCTAGTCGGTCAGTCAACATGGGATGACCTAGGATGTACTTCAACGGGTCTACTTTGAACACTAGCTGTACCTCATGGTTCTGCAGGTAATTTCACAATTTCATTACAGAAAACATGAGCGCAAGAAGGCTCTTCTAGATGGGGGAGTATATGGTCTCCATATCGAGAAGCATGCAGTTGAGGTAGAAGAGGCTTTTATATGTCCCCTCATTGTTCTTCTATGCGAAAAGGGCGCCAAGGGTCCATTCCAAGGCGATGACATAGAGGACCAGTGGCTTCCCGGAGACGGGTGTCATCAAGACCGGAGGATGGAGTATATACTGCTTGATTTCTTCAATGTCGGTCTAGCAGTCCTCATCCCACTCATAAGCAGTGCCCTTCTTCATGAGACGAGAGAATGGATTAGATTTTCCAGCCAAATTCACAATGAATCAGCGTATGTAGGCCAAGTGTCCATGGAAACTTTGAATCTCCCGAATATTACTTAGGGGAGGCATCTGGCTGATGGACTTGATCTTCTCCGGGTTGATCTTGATTCCTCAGTACCTGAAAACAAAGCCAAGGAACTTGCCATAGGTGGTGCCGAAGGAACACATTAATGTGTTCATCATTAGGTGGTGGGAATGGAGGAAGCCTAACACTTTCTGAAGGTCTTTTATAAGGTCATAGATTTAGTGATATTTGACCACCAGATCATACACTAATAATTCCACCAATGTCCTGAGGATTGGCTTGAATATGTAATTCATGGCCCGCCTATAGGTGGCACCAGCATTATTCATGCCAAAGGGCATAACCTGGTAATAGAAAGTACTTTGGGGCGCCCTAAAAGTGGTGGAATCTTAATACTCAGGGGCCTCTGGATCTGATTATATCCAGAGTAACCATCCATGAAGGATAGATTTTGGAATCCAGCCGTAGCGTCGATCAATAATTCTATCACTATAAGGGGAAAATCATCCTTCGAATAGTGATGGTTGAGGTCTCAGAAGTAGATGAAGAATCTTATATGTCTATTCATTTTCCTTATTGGTACAATGTTGGCCAGCCATTTGGGGTAATGGACCTCTTTGATGAAGATGGCTATGATGATTTTTTCAACATCGGCCTCAACCATGGCACCATGAGATGGATGCATCTTTATGGGAGGTTGTTTGAACCTGTGATGATTTGCTGAAAGACCAAGGTGGTGGATGGATACCCGAGGATGTAGTCCAAGCATCTCATCGTAACTCCAGGAAAATACGTCACGGTTCTATTTAAGGAAGTCTATGTAACACTGCTACTCCTCCAGGAGCATGGCGGTGCTGATCAATGTGGGTCTTGGGTTGGCCTCGCTTCTGATGTTCACCTGAACCAACTCGTCGACTATTGTAGAGATGCCTTCTTCAAGGGCTGGTAGAGCTTCCAAAAGATCTTTTTCTTCACTTGCGGAGGATGGATTCCAAGTGGGTGAAGCTTCCTCTGTATTGTATGAACCTGGCGGGAGGCTGGTACCAGTCTGGACAACAGTGGACAGCATATAAGGAGATTCATGCACCGCTGAGACCATAGCGATGAAGGAAGTCGATCCAATACCATATGTTCTTCTGCCCCAGGGGGCCATGATTGATGATATAAAATCAATAGTGGCGCATCGACTTGAGTTGGTTAATCCATTCCTAGAAAAACATTCACATATGACGTACTGTCATTGCCATGGGGTGGACATCCCGATATCGTACGGGGGTGGGAGGCTCCATGATCACCTAAGCCTGGTCTGTGTAGGAGTATGAGGTGATTCTCTACCATTTCGTGGTCATGGGAAAATGACACCCTCTTTTACCAGAAACAACAAATCATTCCCCCATTTCGAGTTTTGTTTCCTCCAATCAATGGATTGGAAAGACTTAGGCATTATCCAGACCTTCCTAGGGGTCAATTGTGATCGTGATGGGCTCAACCTCACTTGCTAGAATCTGCTTATCCTTTTTCTTTTAATATTCATCTTCCAGATAATGGGATTCACAAGAGGCGAAAGAAGATGCATCACCTTGGAGTACACCAACTCACAATTTAGTGAGTACTTGAGGCACAGGTGATATGATGAGGGGACCTCCTCATGCAAGTGGAGCCATGGTCTTCCAATCAACTCATTATACGCGGTGTCATGGGAGACAACCATAAACTCGATGTTAGAAACTAGGCTATCAAACTAGGTCTTCCAATGGATCTTACAGACTGGGGTCTGTTCAGTCCCACCGTATCACTGGATTCTTAAATTGGAGTGATTCAGGTCATCTTCGAATAACCCTAGCTTCCATAGTGTTTGTGTCGGTATAAGGTTTTTCGCAGAGTCATTGTCAACAAGACAACGGTGAACCTCCATGCTGTTAAATTGGCCTGTGATGTGTGGTGGGAAGAAGTGTCCCTATATGGGAGAGCCATCATCCACTCTAGAGAATTAAATGATGACCTGACATTCAGTGTTCTCGACCACTTCAGCATGAAAGGCTTCTGCAGCTGCTACCTCCGTCACAAACTGTGGGAGGCTTATTAAAGCCTAAGATAGTTCTTTGTGTATATCTTGCGATAATTGAAGGGATTAATGGATGGAATTCCTCAATAGGATGCCAAAGATGTTCTTGAGAACATTATAATTTTGCGCCAGGCACAAAATTATGCTTACAGGAAGCTTCTCTGTGATTAAAGGCATGGTGGGCCCTGCCGGCTGGACTGGCGGCTGGATGGTACTGGGTATATCCCGCTAATAACTAGTTGATGCTCAAAGAGTATCTATCGGATGAGGAAATGATGTATTATATTGTCCTGTAGAAGGGAGAAGCAGGTCATGACACGACTGAAGTGGTTCCTCCTAATGTAGTAGCACAAACGGTGGTGGAGGTGGGCCGGTCTACACCGGATGGAGAGGCTATGCATGCTGAGCTCAGTGCTAGGCTTTCTATCTAGTCTCAGTGGCATACACATCCTAGCAAGAAGTTCCAAATAATTCTCCTCGATGATCCATATGGTAGCAGCTCCGCCGATGTTGGCGTCGGATGGGGACATTGGAAAGGGTCGCCTAGTGATCCCCCTCTGTGGGAGTCATGTTGGGGTTTAAAAACATAACAGTATTAACCGAAGTGTACCCTTGAATGTCACATGAAGATTCATCCATCACATGGTGAATTCTGGGGGTAATCCCCATATCTGGGGGCATTAAGTCACCAAGAGTATGAGATGATGATGGAATTGGTGGGAAGTGTTGCTTTTTCTTGCGTCGCCAATGCTTGCTCTTATGGGAAGAGGTCGGCTGAGATGATGATGAAGAAGTGGTAGTGACGTTTTCCAGAGGCTCATGCTGATTCAGGCATGCTTGAATGATGCCCTGGGAATGAGAAACCATCTTTCGAGCCATCTAGTCATCGTACATCTGGGACTCATGGTTGGAAACCTGCTGCCACCCGCCTTCGCTGTCGCTACTGCTATCTGACATCACAAAGACACCCACAACATGTTCCAGGGTCTGGCCGAACCTGGATATGTTGTTGTAAATATGGTCTTGGATCTAGTACTTGAACACATAGCATTGCATGAGGGTGTTCCCCAGGATCCAGTGATAAGGGTAGTAGTTGGGGCGATCAGTGAGATTCGCCTCTTCTGGCTTTCGGCACTCAGGCAGTCATACAATTCCCTACTCTATGGCACTGCAGAAGTGACTAGGGACCTAAGAATTATTTAATGTGTAGGTCCAATTTCTTCTGTCTAGAAAGGGGGCTTGTGGAGCCTGGCCTAGAAGAGGGGTCAGAGGAGCCTTTCGATGAGGAGGAACTTGATTATCTCAACTAGGAGGTGGCAGCGCATTACGAGGAGGTGCATGCTGATTTTGAGGTGGTATTTGTTAGGATTGAAGTTGTTCTAGTGGTAGAGAACCTCTGTGGGGCTGCGAAGGAGGATCCACTATTAGAAACTCTACTTGTTTGGGGGCCTCTATCTGGGCTACAGCGGTGGGCTCATCTCTGACAGCCCTCCCCTCTTGGATTACATGGGGTAACGGACATGCCTGGCTGGCCTGTTGTAGTTCTTCTTCGAGAAGATATGCCTTATCTGATAAGTCTCGGAACCCTCCGAGATAGTTCTGAGTGATCATGGAGGTAACCATCTCCATATTTACATTCCATACACACATCGTTAGTAATTTTTTCTGAGTCAGCGGCATGTCAAAGGAGTATGTGTGCCCCTTCCACCGGGCGATAGATTTCGTGACTCGCTCATCAGGCCTTTATTTTAACATGAAGAGGTCTATGATGCTCATTTTCTAGGTGGTAGAGCTAAACTGGTAAAAGAATTACCAGTGAAGGTCCTCCCAGCTGGTCACGAATCCGATAGGGAGCTGACCATAGTAGATAAATGTCTTCCACTCCTGTGTCTAAATAAAACACTGGTCCTTGTTGGCCTCCTGCTATGCTGGAGTTCCTAACATATGCCCACACATTGAGTTGAAGTGGGCTAGGTGCCGTGGCGGGTCCCCCATCCAATTAAACGGGGAGAATATGGGATTCCTGAAACCCAGAGGTGCTGGTATATGAACCACCCATGCCGGATATGGCTTACCATCTAGTAAGATTGCCACCTTTCACATTAAAAATGCCTCTAGGCGGGTGATGAGTGCCTCCATTGGACCATCTAGACGTGGTTCCCTTTCTTTATAGGGGTCCGTAACCATGAGCACATTTCTAGGTTCTTAAATGCGGTAGAAAAGCTCAGTGGCTTGTGGAGTGGCTCGTGGAGCAACCCTTGGGGCAGCCAGGGGAGCTCGAGTAGGGTTCTTGGGATTGTCGCACCATTCAGGAGGGTTTGGAGAGACATAATGTGCCCCCTTTCTTGTAATCTCTGGCTTCCACCCTATCTGTGGTAGCGGCATGATCGGGGTTTCCTAGGGGTAGCTCGCCAATGAATAGTTATTCCTACCCCTGCTGCCCTTGCCTAGGATCACCATACTCGGTTCGTCACTCCACAACGTGTTCAGCCAGAATTTTGTCAACCAACTTCTTCTGCTCAGCCAGTTGCTAGAGCTATGTGGCCTTCTCGGGGTCCTCTTCCATTTTTTTCACTAATGCAGATGGGTCAGAGTGTTTGAAAGCTCCAACGTGCTCTTTTCCATTGCCGGAATTCTGGCTAAGTACCAATACCTCTGTGGGTGTAGGGAGACCTAGGAGGTTCTTTTGCAGATGTGTAATCCTCCCCAATGGGTCCAATAGTGGGGGAACATCCTTAGGGAGGAAGTTCACATCATGATGTTCCAGATCATTTCCCCTCTCGACAGAACAGTCATGTTGACTGCAACTCTTCTCAGGGGCTTGTCCTCAAAGACACCTAGCGAGTCAGGCTGCCAGTGAATAGTACTGAAGAGGAGGGCAGCATACTACCCCCAGCCACACACTTGCACATGGGAGGTAGCATCTTTTATAACCTTTTGAAGTACATAGAAACTCTAAATGCATTTTTGTTAGAGGGCCCTGTGGTGACTAGGTGACTCGGGGTGCGGGACCATTGGGAGTGTGGACAGCTCAACTAGATGGAACTGTTTGCCGATATATTCAAAATGCACTTGGCTCTTCTGATACGTCACTCGCTGATGTAGGAGGTGGAAGTGCATCGCCTAGAGGTTTCCATGGAGACAATCAACTTCCTCTGGGGTGAGACATTCCGGTGCACAAAAATTTGGTCCTACTACCGGCCAAAACTTATCAGGGAAGTGGTTCGCTGTGAGGATGGTCTAGAAGATCTTGGATCAGATTCAATGTATGGCCCCCGATTGCCCCACTCTTCAACTAGGGGTGGCTGAGGAACTGGAAAAAGTACTGAGGTAGACCAATGGGATGACGGGCTGGCCAGTAGAGAGTATGGCGAGCGGGCTGACTGGCCACCGATTATCAGGCTGTCCTTTAAGGAATTTAGTATCCTAGCTAATATATCACAATAGGATGAACCAACTACCAATGCTTCTAACACAACATCATCATCTGTTGAGGATGAGTTATGTCGCGGCCCATCTTCCATTGACCCCCAAAATATCTCTCTGCAGTCTCTAGCCAAGGCAGAGGGAACTTCCGGAGATGATGGTGGTGACTATGTGGTCAGTCCCTGGGGACATTCCAGGTTCTCGTTCTCTTGGATATACCTTCAGAGGGTGACAAGGATCCTTTGGACCTCGCATTCTGGGAGTATGAGGTTGATGCACCTTGTCCATTCCCCAATCCTCAACTCAATGGACTGTGGGAAGGGCTCCAGAGCTGAGTTGTACTTCACCTCAGAGTCTGAGAAGCGGACTGGTTTGATTCATGTCATCCCTCCCCAAACATCCTCTTGCGGTGGCGACCACCTTCTCTCCTACCCCTGGTTGGATTTTTGTGGCAAGGCCCACTTCTAGCATTAGGAGGTCCTTCAACCATACTGGTACTAGGGAAGAGAGAGCTCCAACAAAGTGGGATGTGGGCGAGGAGAACCGGAAAAAATGTCAAATAGGATACAGGGGTGACCTCCATGGGAAGCACTGGAGTAGGAAGGACCTCTACTAGAGCTAACATAAGTAGAGGTAGGAGCGGTATGAGCATGGGTAGGACCTTCATTCTCACTTCCCCTGACTACCTCAGTGTGAGTAAGGTCCTCAGACCAGTAAATTCAAGCATGGGCAGGACCTCCATACTGGGCGTTGGTGAAGTGATGTTGGCCTCCACCCCTCCGACCGCTGGGGCATAGAGGAACTTTGCTGACTAGTATGAGGACATGGGGAGGACTTCTAGGTTGGCAAGTGACCATATGTGCAATGTATCTATACCTACGGTCTGCGATAGGGGGAGTGACCTCATACCCAGCATAGTGAGCACCAGAGAGACCCCCATACGGAGTGTTACTGTCACGGTGAAGACCCTCACTTGGGTTTAAGGTGGCATGCGGTAGACCTCCAAGACGTGGTTGGAAGCAGGGAGTACCTACACCTTCTGCAGTGTCTTTATGGAGTGGGCCTCAGCACTGGGTGGTATTACTACAGATTGGTCTACATCGGCCATTGCTCGTGCTGGCGACTAACAGAGTCGACCCAGCCTGCTCGTGGGATGGTTGGGGCCTTGATCTCTATCTGGCATATAACATTCCCTGCTCAATGTATGTGGGGAGTTGGGGATATGAGTCCGCGGTGGATCGGTCCATAGTAGTCGCTAACTTTGACACCCCACGACAGGCATCCTATCCCATTTGCGCCCGACGCTGGCGTCGGGTTAGGTGAACCAGAGCCGGTGGTTCTAGCACCTGGCTTTCCTGCTCCATGGCTCGGGGAATCGGTTGGTGGCATTGACGCATCCTAGTGGGAGCCCATGGAGTGGGACACCGATCGTGGCGACTCGGACATCCCCTACCTCGTCAGTGTACGGTGGAGATTAGTCAAGGCGTTTTGGGGACAAGCTCCTGAAATGATTGAATGTTGGGGTGGGGAGCAGCGGCTCCCTGCGTGGCCCTCAAGGGTGGCATTGACGGTGAGGCGCAGCCACCTCTAGATTTATGTGGGCCATATCCTTGGTGGGGATGATCCCTTTATCCTCATACCTACATACAAGGTCATTAATTACCCTTTGCAAGATAATCTCTGATGGGGACAAGTGGCGTGGGTGCCCAGCATTCATGGCGGTTGAGGTCTTCATGGAAAAGGTGGAACCGAGTGGGGTGGTCGTGTCGATATTACCCCTACCCGTGCACCGGTGGGCAGGTGGTGATCATGTTCTGGATGCAACAAATGTGTTCTTGAAAGTAGGGAGATGAACTCATTAACACTGATAAGAAAAGAAATCGACAACCAGTTCCCCAACACCATTTCCTCTTCTGTGGCTGGTAAGAGGGATCCACACTAACAACGTCATATAACGGGATGCTCAACGTCCTAACATTTCCAACACTTGACAAGTTTCCCATCTGGCCTGATGTTTTCTTGGTGGGACCTGGTGCTGGATGACGGGGTCTGGTGACCTGCTAATCCTCTGATTCCTTGAACGCTACTAGTCTCTATATTGAGGAGAAGATCTTCATGTCGGGTTCATCATTTCTATTTTTGACGCTTTCATCGGGGCGTGCGCATCCGTCTGTAGAGGAGGACACAGAGATATTTCCCTACATTCCCGCATTCCAAAGGCAGGCAACATCTGGTCCTTATTCTAGGACATCTACTCCTTGATTGAAACGGGATGATGGGATGTCAGTTATTCCTTCCATAGATTCCTCAATGGAGCTCATCACCTAGTCCACCCTCATAGAGATAAGACGTTGTTCATGAAACTCATCCCGACGTAATATCTTCATGGACACTAGTAAATTACACAGCTTCTATCAGGACATTCCAAGGGTCCAGTTAGGTCAGGAACCTTCAGTAAGGGGAGTAGTCACGTTCAGCATCACTGCTGTGTATGGACGTTGGGGGATTGGCGTGTTTGTCTTTTATCCCTTATTATAGGGCTTCTCAAGGGCATGGAAGTCTGAGGCTTCCCACATCGAACACGGGGAATCATATTCCATGGGAATGTATCTGAGATTTTCCTCAGCTTCCCATGTTTAACACAGGGTATGTTTTGAGTTTAACATCTAGTGGAGATAGATAAGAATGATCAGAACACTGATTAGAGTGGATCAGATGGAGGAACCCCCTGGAGGGAACACCGATACTGGGGCCATCATGTGAGTGGCTTCCTGAATGTGGTTTGATGGAATGGGGAGGGGGTATCATGATTCCACTTGGACATGGCGGTCTGGGTGAGGATTAGGATGGGTACTGAAGTAATGGGGGGATGAAACATGGCCATTTCAAGGAAAATGGTAAAGTTGGGCTTGAGCCTCTAAGAGGATTCCTGCATATCTGCATTGAAAAAAATGAATGTCTGCATAGTTCGGTGGGACGACGGGACACCTCAGGAGGAAACCCATGAGAATGGATGCATGGATTGGACCCAGAAGAAGTGAAACCTCCGGGATGGGGCATGATCTTCTTGAGACACATAGGCTCATGGGAGAGATAATGATGAGACATGAGTGATGGGCTCGAACCTCATGGAGGCTTCCTACATATCCATATGGAAAGGAATCAAAGTCCACGTATTTTAGGATAGGGTGTACCATTTAACGTTATGCGGGATGGGGGATAACCTGATGTGAAGATGGTCGGAACGATCAGGTGTTGGGCTTGAACCTCATAGATGCTTCCTATGTACCATGCCTGGACATGGATCAAAATCCCATTAGATCGGGTTGGTGTTTGGGGCTTACACTCTAAGGCGGCCCATGGTGATGGGCTTGAACCTCGTGGAGGATTCCTATATACCATGCCTTTACATGGATCAAAGTCCATGTAGTTCAGTTATGGGTTGTGGATTACACTCTGAGGTGGCCTATGGTGTTGGGCTTGATCCTCGTGGAGGCTTCCTATGTACCTTGGCTTGACATGGATCAAAGTCCTCATAGTCCAGGTATGGTGTTTGGGGATTACACTCAGAGGTAGCCCAAGGTAGTGGGCTTGAACCTCAGGGAGGCTTCTTATGTACCATTCCTTGACATGGATCAATGTCCCTGTAGTTTGGGTATGGGTTGGGAATTACACTCTGAGGTATCCCAAGGTGTTGGGGTTAAACCTCGTGGAGGCTTCCTACGTACCATTTCTTGACATGGATCGAATTCCCCATAGTTTGGGTATGGGTTGGGGCTTACACTCCGAGGCGGCCCAAGGTGTTGGTCATGGTCGGTGCTTGCTCTAAGCTCACGTCAGTCGTGCACAGTGTGAGAAACAAGAGATAGTAGAGTCCTGAAGATCATTTCATGAAAGGTGTATCCATGGGATGTAGGGTGGGGATTACATGCGGAGTGGATTGAAGTGGAAATAAGGGCATACGCATGGACCGCATCCCAAGAAGTTGAGGCTTACTCTCGGATGGAGGCCCGAGGAGACAAAGCATAGTGGGAGAGGGATTTGGGGCCTATGAAAGGAGGGGCCCAGTGTCCATCCCGCCCTGTACTAGCCTTGGGGATTGAAGATGAAAAGACAAGCAGTGATGTTCCCTCCTACAAGAATATCTAGGGGCTTACGCTGAGATGACTTCCCTTTCCCCATGGACAAACACCTCTCCGATATGGAGGATATCATCCACTGTGAGGGGTGATCCCATCCCGGTGGAGACAAGTCAGCGTGGAGAATTTCCAAGGTGGGGGACCCTCCATGTGAGGCATGGGGCCAGGTCATATTTTAACTTCAATTGTTGAGGACGATGGTGCCTAGCAGTTTAATGTCCTATAGCTCAGACGAGACAGGTTCACTCCGCACCCCTATGACTTACATAACTAGTACCCTCTGCTCCTTGGTGCAAAGAAGGGACATGACAAGCTATAGCGAGGGGGGTGTAATAGAGTGAAACATCGAGGGGTCCATGTTAGCATGGCTAACCGAAGAAGCAATATCTGTATGAGTGTCTATGCAAAGAAGCATGAGGTGAAGAAACGCAGTGGGATGAACCATCCAAGGGACATTGATGTTACTTCCTAGGAGTCTAGAAGGTCGTACGGGAAAACATTGTACGATGTGGATTTCAAAGGCATGAGAGACACCTGGGAATGGACTCCATAATAAGAGCATTGGACACACGTGAAATGGTATGCCCATGGAGTACGGGGAATGCGGTTCCGTAGAGTTGCGCACAACCTTCGAGGCTTGCACGTGAAATAAGAAGACCTGTGCGAAAAACACCATATTGACATGAAATCAGTGAGGATTAGTGCATAGGTGGAGCTGAGGCTTTGCTCATGACTAGAAAGGATTGCACACAAGGAGTAAAAATTGTGTGCAATTGGGAGAGGTTGTGCGCAATGACTGCTATGCGTGTAATTGAAGGGGGTTGCACGAAATGACTGGGGGTGCACGAAATTGAAGGGGACTACACACAATTGGCCGGCATGCATGCATGTGGAAGGAATTTCATGTAGGGGGGACTCCTATGTGATTTGAATTTAGTCTAAACTAAGGGGATCTCGCGCAGAGGTAGACCCTGGGAGCAACATGGTGTGAAAAGAACTGTACCTGAAATCCTTCTTTGCGTGCACGTAAGGTGAATTTCACTCACAAGAGCCAGTTCAAATTCTTCTGCCTAGAAGTAAAAGGGGTCCACTTCTATTTATAGGTGTTCATAGGCAGAAAAAATAGGTCGGCGCGATATAATTGTGAGCCGAGGTGGCAGCGTGAAATGTCAACCACAGGGGGGGTGTGGGCGCAAAATATTTCGCACCCCCACTACAGAACTCTCGTGAATCCCAGAGCTTTCCGTGTGAAGCATTTTTTTGTAAACCTATGAATTTATTTCACATGACTCTTCTGGGCCACCCAAACTGGGTCTCCAAATCTGAATTAGACTTCTCTTTATCGTTTTGAAACCTTCTTCATCCCTTGATATTTTTTCAGCATCTATAAGGGTAAATGTGTTTTTAGGGTTAAGTTAAATGTGAAATGGGAAGTGCGTAGAAACAATGATAGACTAGTATGTATTGGGTATTAAACAATTAAATCTATTTACATCTATGAAACATTTTATAAAAATTCTAGGCATGAATATATTAATATCCATATAGCTATTTAAAGTCATAAATTTTATAATCTATTCCAAATAGATGTTCCGTAAATATTTTTGAATGGTGACATAAATAAATGAGTGTGTATGGAGAAAAATTAATGATTAATTCCAAATATAAATTGATATATGATGTGAATTTTTATGTAGTATCTCTATGATTTTATGTACCATCTATAATTTTCGTATTTAAATCTTCAGTAAAATTTGGGAGGCCTAAAACTAAAGAAATGAGTGGTGCAAACTATTTAAAATGAATATAAAACGAACACCATATTAGTGTTTTTGGTTTTTTATATTATTGAAATTTTCTATTCAAATATTAAGGAATGATTTGAACAATAATTATTATTGTATATGAATGGATGATTTGAAATTTCAGTTTGTGGAGAAAGATATTTTTTCTTGGGTCTTTATTCCCATGTAGTTGATTTCATTTTTATTAGAAAAATAAATATGTTGTGGGTATATTAAATATGTTTTATATGAATGAATAAAAATTATTTTATAAAAAAAATTAGTGGATATTTTACTATGAAAGTTTATGGTTGAAAAAATAGTTAATGAAAAGTATTTCTTCTATTTAATGGTAAATCGTATGTACTTGATCACATGAAAGAGTTATATTATTTATCCTATGGATTATAATAAAATATTTTAATGTACTCCTAAGTAAAAAAATTATTTAATAATAAATATGATTCCATGATATATTTAAAATATAATCAATTTTGGTCTTAATAAAATAAATCATAAGGAATATGATCTGGAGGGGTTTGTATATGATGACACTATATAAATAGTTGTTGAATTAAAAATTACCGAATTGAATCATTTATCATTTGTAAAAACATTGTTTGATAACACTCAATGAAGTAATTATCTTTTACCTAGATTTATTCAGAGTATTAATATCTAGGTTCAACAAATGAAACTTTTCAAAATATCTTAATGATGTCACAACATGAATGCATGATTGTTAAAGATTAATACCCACTGGTATTTGGATATTATAATCATAGTTCCATATATTTTGACAAAAAATAAATAACATCACTTCATACCAAAATATAATGATATTAAATAACATCATATAAGAGAGAATGTGGATGAAGGTGTTCTAAAACATCATTTTATTCTATTAATGTAACAAAAATTTGATATTTTTACCAATCCCCTCATAAATATGTATTTTGTGACGTTGGGTCATGACATGGGATTGCAACATTTTTTTCATAATTGAGGTATATTTTGTGTTGATTCCACCTCTATTTTAATATTTTTAAGTTTAATTATATTGAGACGATTCCATCACTAGGGGATAAAACAATTTTCTTTATTTATGATCTATTTTATTGTTTTTAGTGAGTGTATGAAGATGAGTGGCTATAAAATATCATTATTTGTGAACATCATATAGATAATGCTGAATTAGAATTTCATGAATTATTTTATGAAGGATAAAAATTTTTCTTGAGTTAATAACTCCTAATTAATATAATATTCTTGGCCATATATACTTGGATTATATTTATTTATTTATATTTTATCTCAAGATATTAATTAAAATATTATAGTTATTAAATATGTTTTTATTTTTAATAATGGTGAGAAGAGATGAATTTTATTTAAAAAATTGGGGATATTGTGGAACCCACATTAGGATTATGTTGTATTTATTATCATTACATGTTGTAAAGTTATTATGATGTTTGTGATGAATTGTTACTCATACACATATGAGTAATGAGATTTTATATTTATGTAGTGGAATATATTTCTGAAAAACTATTATTAATAAAACTCTTTGATGAGATTATATTGGATTTGGCCTTCATTGATATTAATGAAAATTATTTCTGTATAAAAACTAATAACATTTTAATATGGTGGAGTGTGTTTTGAGAAGCTGGTTATTGGGTATATTAAAGATAAATTAATTATATTATAAATTTATGTATAAGTCTATATAAAAATTAACCAAATATTTTTTATATCCAATTCTATGGATATTTTTGAAAAATGTTTTTGATTGATACTTTGATTCTCATTGATGTTTTTCAAAATGCATGATGATAATTAAAAATTATTTAGTTTTTGTTAAAATTATTTACACATTAATACTAATGTAACATCATTACAATGAATATTTTACTTAGTGCAAGATCAAAAGAGTATTTTGACACTATAGAAGGGAATTAATCAATTATTAATATATTTGGGTATTTTATTAGGGTATTTTAAAAATTTATACGAATAAGTTCTCAATTATAAATGGTCGTAGAATATTTTATAAGAGTATTCTAAACATTGTATGTTTTTCTTCTTGATTAACGTCTGAATGGGATAATTCATATTGTTTTTATCATTCGTATGGATACAAAAGGATGATAATAAGGTTTATTTTAATAATTATAATGATATTGAGAAGTCTTTTTATGTTTATTTAATTCATTATTTCGTTACAAATATATAGAAATATTAACATAAGAATATTGTAAGGTTTATACACGGTCTTCATAAGGGTTTCTAGTGATCATCATAATTTTACTCCCTAAAATTCATAAGGTTAACACTTCTATTAATAATAAGACGATTAACTTCATAAACTTCAAATCATAGTCAATCTCTCCATTATAAGGTTAATTTTTTTAAGGTTCACCTTAGATATTATATGGTTTAACACTTTTTGAAATTGACAAAATTTTATACATTGAAAAATATGAAATTTCTAGAATATTTATTCTAAAGATATAGTCAAATTATATTGATGTTATGATATTGAATATTATTTATACATTGTAATTATCTATATAATTATAATTCAATACATTTTATGATGGGAGTTAGGGAAGATAAGATGGAAACATTGGTGATGAAGAAAACAATTTCACAATGCTTTCTTATGGGAACTTCATTTTTATGTTGGTTTATATATTTTAATACTCTCTACATCAGTAATATTTTTCTACTCTATAGTATAATGCGATAGAGGAATAGAAATTTTGGTAGATATTTTCATTGTAATATGAAGAGATTCTATAGAAAATGATTCACTACTTTTCTAGATGAATTTATGATAATTTAAATTTATTTTTTTCTAGAGTAAATAAATGAGAAATGGAGTCTATGAAATTTCTCATATTGAGTTGATGTTAGAGATAGAGTCACCATATTGAGCCTCAATGATATTTTTGGGGATGAGAATTATGGTGATTATATTCACATTGTTTAATTAATGTAAGATAAGTGGTTGAGATGGAATATTTATTCTTAATAATTTATGTATTTATGTGATAAGAATTATGAGTGTGGATGAAATCCCTTAAGGATTGTTTTATTACATGAAGAAGAAGATCAATATCATATCAGCTAATCTATGGATCTAATCTTCATGGGTGATTTTTTACCATTTTTTTTTTCAATTTTTATTAATGATTGATTTTTTCTTGACTCTAGAATTCAGTCTGAGATAAAATTCATACACCTTCCTAAATTCATTCTTGATTATAAAATATTGACAATGTGTGTCAGATAAATACCACCACAAACCAAGGTTATAGTCATCTGTAAAAAAGTTGAAACAATTAAATAAATTACCTATATATATATTTCCTTTTTAAATTAGTAATTATATTTATATAATGGTGTTGAATAAGAATGATAGCTGAAGGGATGTTCCAAAAATCTAAAAACAAATATTCACCCTATTTTACTGTTTATTACCTTTTTTGTGAGAAAATATATAGAATTTTTTATGAAATCAAAATAATATTATCCAAAACTACATGAATTAATTTTTAATGTATGATTTTTTAAAATTCACACACAAACTCACACACACACACACATATATATATATATATATTACCATTATCATATGTTTGGTTCATGTTAAAAATGTATGATCAACATGATGATATAAATGTTTAACAAGAAGAATAATATGTAATTTTTGGAGGTAGTTTAGGTGGATCTATACAATATATTAATTTATACACTAATTGAGGTCATATTAATTATATATTATTAATTGAATAAATTAAAAGGTTTTCACATATGACATTAATAAATCAAGAAATGTTGGTTCTTTATTACATTTGATGATACAGGTGGATATTAAAGAGGAAGTATGTTATAAATATACAATAATTGATATTTAATAATAGACTATAATTCACAAATAAAATGGTGTAATATTATCAAAAAAATAAATGAAATTTAATGTATATTTATAAATGAGGATAACTATAACCTCCTATGAATTTAGAGTGTTTTTTGCTTCAAATAAGTTTTTTGTGTTTGATAGTTCTCTTGACAAGAAACCCTTAACATAAAACAAAAAATTGTATATTATAACATTGAAATCATATTAATTTGTATGAATATAAATAAAAACATTTTAAATATATATATATATATATTTTTATATTATTTCAAATTTATTTATTATTTTATAATATATAAGTACTTAATTTTCTATAGTTCCATTTTATTATTCAAATATGTGTTTTATTTAAAATTTGTATTTCATAATTTTTGATAGTAAAGATTATAAATACTTTATACTATAATTAGAAATTGAATTTCTGAAATATTATATCTTTATCAAAATTATACTATCAAAATTAGTTTAGGGTAATGTCTTCTGATTTTTCAGATAGTATTGATTTTTCATTGAATCTTATAAAATATTTTTTTTAAATATAATTTCTAATATTTAAAAAAAACATTAGGAATTGAATTTGGTCACAAATTAACATATTTATCTGGTGGATATAAATAATATAATTAAATAAATGGGAATCATCATTATAATTTATTTTGACATATGACCATTTTTTGGATTAAAAACACAATATTTGTAAAAACTATTTTTCTAATGTGAATTGATTTCATGCAATTTATTTTAACAAATTGATAATGAATATATATATTAATAATATTTATAGATTATATTTAAATTATATTTTTTTTATGGTCATATAATTTTTTTCCCATGTTGTGGAACAATAATAAATTTATTTTTATACATAAATTAAATTTTTCATAAAAAAATATTTCATTACATTTTTCATAATTCTTTTAAAATGAAATTATTCTACTTAAAAATTTTAAGCTTATAAAATCAATAAAATATTCTTAATTATTATAATTTATATTATTAAATTTTTTAAATTTATTTATTTTATTTACGAATAGTACCTATTTTTTCAAAATGTAGAAAATTTTATTGATAAAAAAGTGGGGGATTACAGAAGTCTAAAGTAAGGAATTTTGCTGACATCCTGAGCATAATAAGGGATTAATTTCGAAGGGAGATCATACATCCAATGCAATTCTTGAGTAACTCCATGATTGGAAAGCCCATCAGCGATCATGTTGGCTTCACAGATGGCGTGAGTTGCGATGAAGTTAAGCCCAATGAGCGAATTCAAACAGTCCATCCAGCAGGTAGTAAGAGGTCAAGCATGGTGAATTGTACCATTCCAGATGGCCTGAATGATTGAAGTAGAGTCGCTCTCAATCAAGATATTATTCCAGCTTTGTAATCTGGAAAAGGTGATGGCATGGATGACGCCCATCATCTCATCTTCCAAAGTAGTAGAGGAACCGCAAGATCCATAGAAGTATCCAAGAATCTGGTCCAGGTGATTTCTGAAGACAGAACCACAGCCCGCTGGTCCCGGGTTGCCTTTGGAGTCTCCATTCACATTGATTTTAATCCATCTCGTGGGGGGAATCCAAAACACATCAAGAGTAGAGTGGGGGAAAGGGTAGATACCCTCCACCCCAATACATCTAAGGATTCCAAGGTCACAGATAGAATTGTTGTAGTGAGATTTTTGGATAAAATATGCTTCGCAAAAATCCATGAGGAATCTCGTTTTCCCTACATTAATTTTAGAAGAATTATTATGGAAAATTAATTAATTTTAACCATACCAGATAATATGAAGAAGTTCTACAACCTCTACAACCAGAAGGTTTTTGATTTGCTGAGACGTAGGCAAATCCAATCAATTCTAAATCTTCATGTTGATGGTATCAAAAAGAATCCATATTCACTCAAAATGTCAAGAATATAATGCCAGGGAGTGGATTCTGTGTCACAGGAGAGAAATAGATGATTGATATTCTCTCTATGTTGATTGCACATACCACATTTTGAACAAAGAGTAATCCTGAAATTTTGTAAGCAGTTATCTGTGGGGATTCTTTGATGGGAAATCATCCAGAATAAAGTAAATCATGATTGTTTTATCTGGGATTTTTTGAATTTATCTAGACAGGGATGATCATTGTCAACATTTTTGAAAAGGAACATATAATAGAATTTGGAGTAAAGAATCCCATTGTGCGTAGGTTCCCAAATAAGTAAATCATTAGTATTAACAAAATGATAATTATCAACAATTTGAATAAAATTCTCAGGTAGATCGAGGTTATGCATATGAACGATCAACTTAATTGAATCCTGATGATAGAGAGTGGGATGGTTGTTATCTGTCAAGGAGATTAGGGGAACACCAGTCCAATTATCAAACCAAAATTTTACGCTGGAATCCTTAGTGGATAAACATCTAGAGTTAGACATAATAGACATGAAAGTACATTTGATGGAGGTCCAAATGGAGGACTTAAGAGGGTAGAGATGATTGTTTCTAAGCTCATCAAGGAAGATAGCTCTGAGGAAATTTATGGAGGATGAGGTGTTCTGAATAATTTTCCATGTAAGTCTAGTTTTCAGGGCCTCATTGAACATAGAGATATTTTTTATGCCAATCCCTTCTTTATCAACAGGTTTGCAGCAAGAGGTCCAGGGGATAGTCCCCAAATTCCTCTCCATAGTGCTACCATTCCAAAAAAAAAATTTATAACAGCATTAATGCATTTTAAAAGATTTTTGGCCATTTATATATCATCGTTGAATAAACATGTTTAGAAACATTTGTATATTTCACCATGAAAGGTCTCCCAGCCATCGAAAGGGACTTACCCTTCCAGGATGAATGGTGCCTAAGCATATGGTCCGCAATGTGAGAGAAGTAAACCGCTTTAGGTGTACCCCAAAATATAGGCACACCAAGGTAGGTAAAGGGGAGAGAGCCTTCTTTGACGCCCAAGATGTTAGATATGGAATGTTTTTGTCCCGGATGAAAGTCTTTACTGAAAATGAAAGAAGATTTCATCTAGTTGATGTGTTGACTAGAGACATCCTGATAGTGGAGCAGGATATATTTAAGTTTGAGAATGTTCCTTTTGTCTCCCTGGGTAAAGAGAATAATGTCATCTGCATAAAGAAGATACAAAGGAATATGTACATTTCTGGAGGCAAATATAGGTTTTATGGTTCCTTTATCAATATCATGGGAGATCAACCGACTCATGTAGTCTTCCGCAATGGATAATAAAATAGCAGAGAGAGGGTCACCCTGCCGCACTCATATAGTGTAGTTGAAATAACCTCTAGGAGAGGCATCAATGAGGATAGAGATGTGGGCAGAGCTGAATAAAGACTTTATTCTATTAATGAAAATTTCATTGATGCTGCATTGTGATAAAACTTTGTACATAAATATCCAATCAATGGTATCAAAGGCCTTCCCAATATCAAGTTTGATAGAAACATTTCCACTTTTACTCTTTTGGTTTAAAAGATTAATGTATTCATAGTCTAGACAGATGCAGTCTTGAATAGATCTGGATTTTATGAAACCAAATTGGTTCCAAGAAACTATTTTGATACAAATGGATGTCATTCTATTGGAAATTAATTTTGTGATAATTTTGAATAGATAATTGATAAGGGCAATGGGTCTGAAGTTCTATATCACATTAGTGATCTCCATTTTGGGAATGAGAACAAGGGATTGGGAGTTAAGGCCATGTGGAAGAATAACTTTGGAGAAGAAGACTTTAACCAGAAGAAAATAATCTTCTTGACGAATATACCAATGTTTTTTATAGAAGCCATTATTAAAACCATCCAGACCAAGAGCACTGTCAAGATTAAGGATGATGATAGTGTCTCTGATTTCATGATCAAAAGGGATGTTGTTCAGAAGAGTGATATCTTCATCAACAACCAGAGTATGAATGATTTCAGGTTTAAGGTCTTTATCAATATTATCACCATTTAAAATATTTTCAAAATAAGAGACAAAGTGATTTTCAATTCCTTCATCAGTGTCAAAAATTTGGTTCCCATTTCTGAGAAAGGCTAGGAGTTTATAGGTTTTCCTAACCGTATAAAGGGTGGTATAGAATTTAGTATTTCTATCCCCATCATTAAGCCATTTTGATTTAAATATTTGTATTTTAAGATTATCCTTGAGGTTGAGTAAGGAGATTAGCTTAGAAGAAAAGGTGATTTCCTGTTCAGAGTCCTGAGCAATGTTTGAAGAAGAATTGATATTCTAAAGTTGGTTAAGATTTTTTTCAAGAAGGTTGATGTTATTATCCAATTAAAAAACCTTTCCTTTTCACCAACTTTTAATAGTTTTCTTTAACATATTTAACTTCATTGGGAAAGTAAACAAGTCAAAATGACCATGAATTTTATTCCATGTGTTCTTTATGATGCATATACATTCAGGGTTTGAATACCAAGTAGTGTTATATCTAAAAGGAGCCCTCAATTTACTTTTTCTGTAGGAGAAGGAAAGAAAGATGGGATGATGGTCGTAGGAGATTATCACAAGGGTAATGCTATAGATATTATTCCAACTATAAAGGGAATGGGAATTAGTAAAGGCCATATCTAATTTACTGGAAACATTTCTGTTATAGTGCTTATTATACGAAGTAAATTTATTACCCAAGAGATTAACCTCTCTGAGGTTGTTCATTTCAATACAAGCATTAAATTCCCTAGTGGAAATAGGAGCGGGAGGAGGACCAATTTTATCACTCAAAGCAAGGATGGAATTGAAGTCACCAATAATAAACCAAGGATGGAAAATAGAATCATTAATACTAGAGAGATCATTCCAAAGTTATCTCCTTTCTTGATACTTGTTATAAGAATAAAAAAAATTTGAGAAAATGTGTATGATCTCAAAGATGTAGTCACAAGTAAGGGATTGAATCGAACAGCTATATATGTTAACATTTTCTAATGAAGATTGAGCAAATAGCCATAAATATTCAGAAGGGGATCCATTGTTATATGCCCCTATGAAATAGTACCTAGGATGGGCTTGATTTGAGCACGAGGAAAAGTTAATTTTAGGTTCATAAATAGAAATAAGGTTTGGAGTGTGAGTATTGGTGAATCTTTTAAGGACGTTGAAGGTGTCATGATTTTCAATTCCTAGACAATTACAGAACAAAATATTCATTTTGACTATTTCTTGGTGGGGATGTCCCCCTTTTTTTAGAAGTTACAGTCTTAGACCTGGTGGAAATTCCGGATGAGTGATCTTTCACAGAATTCTCATGATTAACCTGCAATTTTATGTGCATGGGAAAAGTAGAATCAGCTGTATCTATGCCCTTCATGTTAGAAAGAGATTGTATAGGAAGATTAAGAGGGTGTTTCTTGCACTCAGGTCCTTGAGAGCAGTACACTGGAGTCCTTGGTCTTGTACAAGAGAATAATTGGGGACAAAAGGTTCTGCAGCTCCAGAAGACATGGGATGATGTTGTGTGGAATTCTCTATATCTGTATGAGAATGAAGAGGAGGAATAAAAGTGGAATTCATGTAAGCAGAATCCATACAGGAAGTAGATTGATAATCATGGACTTTTATTGAGACAAAATTGAGAATAGAAGGTCCTAGGAGTTTAGAATGTTTGGAAATAGTACCTATGTTAATGAAATTTCACACAATTAAAAGGGGTATAATTGTGTTACAACTATAGGGTAAAACATTCAAATCCTTATAACAGTTTTCCATATCCTTTTAGAAGAGTTTTTTTTCACTAAATATATTTTTAAGGAGTTAAATAATGAATTTTGAAATTCAATATTCAAATTTGGAACCTAAGTTTTACTTTTGTGAAGATAAGTAGTATTTTTTTCATATTAAAAAATTATTTATGATTAGATTCTTTAATTGGAATTATTGGAAGATTATATTTTAAATGTTTTTTCTCAAGTTGTCTAAAAAATTACTTTTTATTTTTTAACTAAACAAATCAGGAAAACCATTTTAATTAATTTCATGGTAAAATTATTTTCACTCTTAAATCAGGTATTTTTCTAAAAAAATTCATTTATGTGTTCGGTGTTGTCATTATAAAAATAATTTATATAAAAAATATATATTTAATCTAATTTTATGAGTTATATAAATAGTATCATGCTTTTAATTTTTTTTTGTAATACCCATTTTTTCTTATTGTTATGTTATCATGGTAAATATTAACTTATCACAATTAAGGATAAAATAGGTTTAAGGTGTTTAACTCAGGGATAAGGATTAAAATTTTTATAAATAATGACTAATTCTAATTGTTTTGTATTATTATGACCCTATAGTATCTTATAGTAGTATTTTCTATTTCTTGGTGCCACATTCCATGATTATGATATTTAAATTATATAACAGTTTATGTAATACTAAGTATGCCCTTTTCTTAGAATATAAATGAGTACCACCTATATTACGATGTAGAAAACATGGAAAATCGAACAAAGTCTTTACCTACAATTTGGTGTTTATAGTTTCCATCCCCACATTCTAGAGCATTTTTACTTCTAAAATACAATACATTCAAGGAATATTGAGTAATCTAAATTTTTTTCTCAATATAGAAGTATAACTCTAAATCCATTATATTAAATTTTTTTTATACAACTTGTAAATAAATGGTATATATTATATATTATGTAATTCAAAATATGAAATATTATTAAATGTTATTATGATGAATTATAATCCTTTTTAAAAATACATTATGTCTAATTTGAAATAAATAGTTTCACTTGTGCATAAATGTGGACTACCACCTCCATACAATGATATAATCCATTATCCCAAACTATAATCTATGTTCTATTATTATAATATATTTCATGATTATATATTAATTATAATAAATAAATTTAATTTCTGATTTATCATAAATTTTCTATTTTCTTATCTTTCCATTGATTGAATAATTATGATGTCACTTATGATAACATGTCAAATCCCACATCCAAAATCTATGTGATAAATTGACATTTTTTGTTTTTATAGATGATAATAAGGATAGATTTAATGAATATATACGATATAATGGGTATAATAATGATTCTATTATGGTTATTTTTTAACTAACATTTAATTTGATCACCGAGAAGTTGAAATATCACTCGTACGTATGTACGAACTACCATATCTATTAGGTAATGTAAATAACTTTTTCCTTGCTTCATTATATAAAATGTTATAAAGGTTAGTGTAATTATTAGATAAAAGGATAATGAAATTATTAAAATTATAGATATGATGAAACCAAGATCAATATATTAGGCCTGAGGTATTCGATCTGAAACATGGATAAACAATTATGAAGCTATAAAATAACGCAATGACTTTAATAGATAATTGTTAATATTGTGTGATATGATGTTATATATTAATAATATATAGTATAATATATATGATTATTTCTCTTCAATATATTTTGAATAAATTATACTTTATCATAGAGGTTGATTGATAACATACAAAGTAAACTCATGCTTGAGGTATAGGTTTATAATCGTAAATTTTCTTCTTTGTGAGATATGTTATATTACACTCCTATTATTTTTGAGGTGTTATTACTTAACATATTACATTTAATATCACTAATATACTCATAATAAATATATTTTTGATTTATTTTATTTTATTTTTTGTGGTTCTTACTATTTAAAATTTACCAAAGGGGGATGGTATTTAAGTTATTATTTCATTTTAATGGGGATTGATTATGCTTGGATTTATAATTCAATTATTTAATATGTTCTATTTCTTATAAACCATATAAATTTATATTCACAACATTATTTCCATAAATATTTATGTTTTATTAATATTATAATATATTTGGTACTAAAAATTGTTCTAATTAGTTTTTATATGAAAAAATGACCTCATTTCCCCTATTTTGGAAGGAAATATATTTTCTCACACATATATATATATTCAATATTTTCATGACTATTTTTAATTATTCCTCAAAAATATTATGATGTAAATTTTATCCATTTTTTTATTTGTATAAACTGGATTAAAAATACTTTTTTTGGTATTTCTAAATATGTTTTTTAATTGAAGCAGTAAACATAATAATTTTTTTAATGATTATAGAATGAAAAAAATTTATATCCTTCATAACCACAAAATTATTTAATGATTTTTTTGTAAATATCATTATTTCAATTCAAATAAAAGGTGGTAGATATTATTTCTTATTTTTTTCTATATTCTATTTCAAAATGAAAAGGGTGTATTCCAAATTAAATTTTATAATTTATAGTGTAAATGCATTTTCATCTATGATGAAATATTTGGTTGTCAGATATGATTCAATAGGGATATGGTTATATAATTCCATTAGTTTTCATTCTCTAAAAGGTTTATTATGATGATAATTAAATGTTATTTCATCCCAAATCTTTTCTATGGGTTTCGGGATGATGAAATCACGTGTTTTATGAAATTGTGCAATATATAAAATATAATTTTATGTGATTGGTGTGTCCATTATAGACCTCCAATGCATTGGTTGATGATTGATAATTCAGCATATAATTATGTTATTTGTTAACTTTATTTTGTGTTCACAATATGAAATAGGGCATTGTTACATAACTATGAGATTATACATTGATATGATTAATTGTCCATAAGTTTATGTGTGGACCTATTATCCCACCGAAACATTTTGTGTGTAGATAGTTTCATATCAATAAGATTATGTAAATGCATTATTTCATATTTAAGAAAATGTACCTATTTTATTCTATTTAAAATTGTTATCAATTTTTTAAATATATATTTTCATTATATTCCTATGTTTATGATATTTTCTCATGACTAATGATTGACAGTTGATGATGCTACCGTCTTAGGTATTTTTTAATTTATTATGAAAGAGAAATATTCCATGGATTAGGATTGCATATATTAAAATTCTGGGTATTACAACTTAATTTTATGATATTTTTCTCGTAAAATTATTTTCATGTTATACTTAAATTAATATTGATATATCCCTTGTTTTCAATTATCAAGAACTAGAAATCACCATATACATTATTTCTTTTTTCCAGTGACGTGAAGAAATGATTCATATATGATATTTGCATAAAGAGAGTCTGATGTGAAAAACTATGTAGTAGCTACTATAGATCATTTATATAACAATATTTTCTATAAATGCTTCCAAATTTCTAAATGATTATTGTTCTGGAGTGCAAATAATGTTTTTTATTGAATATTTTTCTAAAAGGGGTGATATTATTTAAAAAAATAGGTTACACTATTGTTTTTTTAATAACATAATATTATTAAAATCACTTTTTAGGAAATCTGTGAAACCGGTCCCAGTCAGTCTAGAGGAGAAGCCTCATAAGAGAAAACAAATTCATCAAAGCATATACTTAGCCTATTAGTGTTGTTCTCTCTATCAATATTCTAATTCATAAGCCACTCCATTGCATCAGGGTCATCGAAGATAATATCCTCAAAGAGATACACCATTTTTTCCCAGGTTCGAGTATACTCTCCTTATCTAATGTTCCAGTCAATGAAGCCACTCATCAGGGTCATATCATGTTTGTCGATATAATTATTCAACTAGATGATGAACTCCACATGAATATACATTCCCATCATATCAGCTTCTTCCATTGGGATGTGGAGAAAAATAAATTCATCCACCATTTCATCCTCAGATTGGAGGATAGGTTCTTTAGAGTCATTTTCCATTTCAGTAATGTTAACACTAGCATTACAACTCACAATTAACAAGTCATTGCTGATTCCCTAAACCATAACTTGAGGATTCTCCTTCACAACACCCATGTATGATGATGAACTTTCATTCCCACATGGTTTATCTTTTTTACCTGATCATGTCTTAATCGGTTTTGGTAAAGGCATGTAGTTCATAAACCCTTCTCCTTCATCTTCTTAGGAATTTTCCCCTCCTCTCCAGCCTTAGTTAATCAAAAATCATCCTTAGACTCCACAAATTTTGTGTTTCCTCCATCAGGATCACAGGGAGAATCTTGTACAAGCCCATTGGTTCCCAAAAACACAAAGGTGTTGTGGGTCTGAACACCATATTGTAAAAATCAATTTCTTGTTGATTCATTACTGAACCCGAACTATAAGCACTCTGATTTAGAGTGATTTGAGGTTCATTCACCACCCCATCCATCAAAACCACAAATTCTTTCCTAGAAAAGATCCCAAATTATCCATAGGGAATCTGTAAAGATAGTTCATCAACCCACATGGCCAATGGTTTACCCGTGTCCCGGTCCCTCCAATCATCCTTAAGCCGATCAAATACCCCTTCCACAAAGGTTTTATCAACCTTTGTTTTCACTGGATTTCTCTGAACTACATTTCATGCCAATTTATTAGTCTGTTGAACATCATATACCTTCCTAGACTACACTGTAACCTTCCCCATGGGAACGCCTTATCTACAGTTTGCATCCAAGTGACCTAGTAGACCACAGGATGAAAAGAACTCCAACCAATGGTCAAAGATCACCATATTCTTACACAGTACCTCCTCACTAGTTTCAATCCACATATACTCAACCAGTGGCATCGACCCATCAACCTCCACACACCTGCATGGGTTGATCAGATGAAATATAGAATCAGTATGTGATTTCACACTGAGAAACTGACCCCCTAAATATCCTTACATATGTATAATCATATGATTTTGGAATGGGAGAGGTATTTGGGGAAGACATACCCAAACAGTAATTGTAGGATAATAATGAGTCCATTATAAATCATAGCTCCACTAAAACAGATAGAAGTTTCATTGACCACACTTCATAGGATCACACAATAGAACAAAAAAAAATCATCTGATGAAGTACATCGTACCATCAAATTCCTTTTATTCAACAAAATAACAACTGCTCATTCATGAACCCTGAATATTAAAAGACAAACATTTCAAATTCATCCACCAAAGGCTGTTTGTTCAAAAATTATTCCACCAGTGTTAGGTTTAGTAAGATCAGTTCCTTTTTATAGTCTAAAACAGATAGCGGAATCATGGAATCGCCTTCTCGAATACTAGGGATCTTAGGACCTACATTAATCGCAGGAAAGTTTAGAATCGAATCAAGATCATTAAAGTGTAATAATTCCAACATTTGGCCATTCTGATGATGTCATGTATCCTCCCCCCTCCCGTCGACTAGTGATAGAGGGGGAGCGTCGTCATCTCCATTAGGGTTTCCCCATCGTTGCTTCGAGCTCCCGCCTCCCTCCCATACCGCACCTGGTCCACTATAGTTGATATGAAACCCGGATTAAGACAATCCTTGAAGATTAAAATTATATAGAATTTTTAAAACCCTTAGTTATAAGGCATTTTTTGGATAATATCCTACATGTTTTCTATGTTAGATATTATCTATTTTCTAGTAATATATCCTTGACTATACATTACAAATTGGTTTTCTATTATTAAAATTAAATCTATGGGTAATAAAATCAAATTGAATTGGTTGAGTATATAATTTTTATCATTCAAATACATGTTTAATGGTTCCATAATATGCAATTGTTTTGAACCTCCTTAGAGATATGCATGGCATAACTCGCATTTTCCTTATAAACTATTATAATGGATTTGAATTAATGATAATAATTAATGTCCTAGTTTAAATCTAATGTTATAATAATTTTCATGACTTGGTCATCCTATAATATGGGTCTCATTTAAATTTATATTTTACTAATTGTTTGAAAATTTTATTTACCAATCCATAAGGGAACTATTTGATATATTTAAAATCCTTGGGGATTTGTTTTTAAGGAAATAAACCACTAATTTATATATATTTTTCATAGACTACACTTGATGTAAGGACAAATTTATTTAGATTTTAAGTTAACTAATACTCATTATTTATTCATTAAGTATGAGACAATATCATGTTTCCTAAAAAAAAATAGTATATTTGCTACCTTCCTTTGGGTATCGAAATTGATGAACAATAATGAAATATCACAATTATTAATTATGGATATTTTAATATCCATTTCTTGAAAACTAAAATTGATAATGTATTAACCAATGATAGTACTAGAAAATATATTGTAACAGGAGTTCCCTATCTCGATGGTAGTAGGGTTTCATTGTTAATTTCTCCTTCTCTATTGTGCTTCCTCTCTTTTGGTCCTTCTTCTCTAAGAGAGGATCATTAGGGTTTGGTGAGCATCAAAATTCTGAGGATTGATTCCCTGTAAATCCCAATTCTATCAAAACATCGATGCCATTTTTTGGAATCTTTATCGGTGAAGCCTCATATTTTAATGGAACGTCCCTTGTTGTATACATGGTTCTAATTTCATCAACCTCTATCTCTCTTCTTACTTCAACCCCATTTCTCTGGGTTTTCAATACTTCTTTTTGAAGTGGAGCCAGTTTGTTTTTGATAGAGATGGTATGTGTCAAGGAAATTGTCAATAACATTAGGATCTAGGATGTAGACTCGTATTTTTAATGGGTTTTAATAAAAAATGAAAATGGTATAGGGTTTCAACAATAATTTAAAACAGGACATGATATGCAGGAACCCCATTCACACATATTTGATCACAAGAAGCTATGTGAATATGGTTCATGCATCCTAGTCATATCACAAGATGTGGGAACCCCATTCACATGTCCTTCATAAAGTGGATGCAGGATGCGTGAACCCCATCCACGATTCGTCCAGAATTTTTAATTTTTTTAATACTTTTATATTAAAAACATTCGTTTTTATTTTACTTTTTAATTTTATTGTTTATATATATATATAAAAATATTTTTCAGCATTATTTATCTAATATTTAATATCCCGCACTACTGAAATTACAGAAGTACAAATTCTAAAAAAACCCTCACCCAGGGCTCCCTTTTTTAAGAGTACTTGCCCTAGATATCACTCTGTATTTCCGATCTAGAATTCAGGTTCTCCCTTTCCTACTCGACACATTCTGCATTTTCATTGTGGGATTCAGAAATGTATTAATAATGTGGCTTTGAAAGAATATAAAATATTAACTATAAGACAAATATAAATGAAACATAATACATTGATTAAATATATTAGAAATAGTGAAAAGTAGAAATAATTTTCTAAAAAATGTTGATGAAAAATAATTTATAAGATTTTAAAACCACCAACATTAAACATAAAAATATCTCAAGTATATGACTTTAAATGATTATAAAAGATAAACTATAAGGCCAATATAAATGAAAATTAAAGAATTGATTAAAAATATAATAAATAGTTGAAAATAAAAATAATTTTGTAAAATGTATTGAGGAAAAATAATTTATAATATTTCAAAACCACTTACTTTAAACATACAAATGTTTCATGTAGGAGGCTTTGAAAAATTAATAAAATGAAATATAAGACAAATGAAAATGAAACATAAAATGTGGATTAAACATGTAATGATTAGTAAATAATTAATTAGTTAATTAGTAATATAATTATTCATTATATAATAATTAATTAGTTAATCAAAAATAAAATAATTAATTACTAAGTACTAATTACTGATATACAATAATTAATTAGTTATTTAAAAATATATTTATACAATAATTAATTAGTTAATTATTAATATAATTATTTATTATATAAAAATTAATTACTGAAATAGTAATATAATTATTCACTATAATTATTCATTGTAATTATTAATTAATTAGTTAATTAGTAATATAATTATTTATTATAATTATTTATTATTTATTATAAAATAATTATTTAGTTAATTAGTAATACAATTATTAGTTCTAATTGGAAATATAATAACTAATTATAATTATTAATTGTTAATTAAATATTAAATATTTAGTTAATTAGTAATATAAGTATTTATTATTTATTATCTATTATTTATTATTTATTATATAATAATAAATTAGTTAATTAGTAATATAATTATTAATTATAATTACTAATTACATATTATACAATAATTAATTATTTAATTTTTAATCTAATTAATAATTATACAGAAATTAATTTTTTAATTATAATTATTAATTATATATTATATATTGTATATTAACAAATTAGTTAATTAGTAATATAATTAGTAATTATAATAAGTAATGTGATTATTAATTATAATAATAATTATTATTTATATAATAATTAATTAGTTAATTGGTAATTTAATTATTATTTATATTTATTAATTACTAATAAACAATAATTAATTATTTAATTCGCAATACAATTAAATAATAATTAATAATTTAATTAGTATTATATTTATTAATTATACTATAAATAAATAAATAATTAATTATAAATATATTTATTTAATATAATTAATCATGTTAATTATTAATTATATAATAATTATTAGTTATATAATAATTAATTAGATAATTAATAATTATATTATTAATTATATAATATTTAATTAGTAAATTAGTAATATAATTATTAATTATAATTAGTAATATAATTATTAATTATAGTTAAACATTATGAATAATATAATCAGTGTTCAAGTCAATAGGACTGATGCTGGTGCGGATAATCATAGGTAGGGGAGTAGCAGTGATGCTTTGTGTAAGGGCATGCAGGGGATTGTTTTGAATTCTGAAATGAACCACATGCAGGGGTTTTCTCCTGCTGTGAAGAAAATTGGGTCTGCTGGAGGTAAGGATAATAGAATAGTGGATCTTGTTGGCAACTGGAGATGTCAGGGTAATGCTGCTAGTGGTGTGATGATCACAATACCCATGGGGAATCGGTTCCAAGAGTTAAGCATGGCAATTGGGGATGAAATTCCTCCTTTATGTGGAAGTGGATGCAGGAAGAATGAGTCAAAGGAGGATGCAGTAGTGGGTAAAGGTGGGATAGATGCTAAACATGAAATGGTGGAGCAACCTCACTATTTGGACATGATTGATATGAATAACCGGTTTCAACAAAATTAGTTAGTGAAGTTTCCAGAGATATAGTGCCATGGGAAATGGGGGGATCTTACTAACAGTGATAAAGAAAATGAATGGAACACAGTTAGGCCATCATACAGTGTGATTTTCAATGTGGTGAACAAGGCACTTCCAGTGATCCCGGACAAGGTGATTGTATCTCCGCGAGGAAGGATGAGGAAGGACTACTCCCATTTGACAAAGTCGATGCCTACCCGATATACTGTCAGGAGTATGCAATCGTCCACTGAGTTTCTTGAGCTAGAGTGGTTGAATCTGAAGAGGAAGTATGCTAAGGTTCTAAAGCACTATGAGAGTTCTGTGTGGGAAACAACGACTGAGGAAGAGTCTTTTTATCATGTCTGTGGTTAGGGGTGTGACTTTGGGTACATGTTGTGACTATGTTGGGTCTGTAATTCTTGTTTCCTGCTTTTTATTTTATTTTAATAATTGGTCAAGGGTTCTGCCTCTGGTTACGCGTTCCTGATATTATATAATTAATAATGACATTACTAATTAACTAACTACTTATATTAATAATAATTAATAATTAATAATTATATTACTAGTTTACTAATTAAAAATTATATAATTTTTAATTACATTACTAATTAACTAATTAATTTATTTCTATTTCATATTTGTTTAATCCATGTATTATGATTTATTTTAATTTTTTCTTTTAATGAATACTATATATTTTTTATGGGACACTTTCGTGAAACATTTTTAAGTTTCTATTTGGTGGGTTTGAAAGCTTGTAAATTATTTTTCATCAACATTTTTTAAAAAAATATTTTATTTTAATCTATTTCTTATATTTTTAATCCAAGCCTTAATTTTCATTTATATTGGTCTTATATTTTATATTTTAATAGCTTATCAAAGCTACATACACTACTGGAAAATAGGTCTATACCCACGGTTTTCCAAAAAACCGTGGGTATAGAGTCCCACTATGCCCATGGTTTTCCAAAACAGTGGGTATAAGGATAGTATGTGAACCTATACCCACGGTTTTCCAAAACCATGGGTATAGTTCACCTATAACTATGGTTGTCCCAAATATTTTGGGTATTGTTTTCTTTTAAGACCTATACCCACGGTTTTGGAGAAAACCCTGTGTATAGGGTATTTTCTGAAGACTTATACCGACAGTTCTTTAAAACCGTAGGTATTGCGGTTTTTTTTAAAACCTATACCCACGGTTCTCTAAAACCGTGGGTATAGATTTTCCACTTTATGGCGGGAAAAAACATTAGGCGGGACACGAAAAAAATTTGGCGGGGAGACAATTTTTCATGGATCATATTAATATATATAAGCAGATGAATGCATATATAATATGTAGTAATGACAGCTCCGTTGGTGCTTTACCGAAATGCGGTGTTGAGTTCCATTGTGAGACGTCGGTTCAAGTTTCTACAGCAGAGTTTTTTGAATTTAGTTAATTTTTATATTAATATATATTGGCCGATAATTGAATAAGTAACAGATTAAATTAACATCTTGTTTCGTCCGACGTGGGGAGCTGGCGGGATGGGTTGGTGGAGGCGCGAGTTTGAATTCCCGAGGAAGCATTTTTTGAATACGCGATGTGGAGCTAATTAATATATATTATCTTATATATGTATATTTAACATATAAAATTCCTAGCTCGGTTGGTTCAGAGTCTCGCTCTCAGGTATCAGGTTTAGCGTTCAAACCATACTGAGCGCATTTTTTTAAAAATTAATATCTTCCCCACGGTTTTCAAACCGTGGGGAAAGTTCCTACCACAGTGTACACCGTGATGTTTCTGTGTGACACACCTATACCCACGGTTCTACCAAATCGTGGGTATAGGTCAAGACCCCTATACCGATGCCGTTCCAGCCCATGTTTCGCAAAACTGTGGGTATAGGCCCTTTTTCAAGTAGTGATACTTGAACCATTCTTAAGTTTCATGTAGGTTGGTTGTAATTCTTATAAATTATGTTTCATCAACATTTCATAAAAAGTCATTTTCTTCTACAATTTATTGTATTTTTAATCAATGTGTTAATTTTCATTTATATTGGTGTTATATTTTATATTTTATAGTCTTTCAATGTTACATAGTGGAATCCTTTTTCTAGTTTCAATTTGGTGGTTTTGAAAGCATATAAATTTTTATTGGTCAATATTTATTAAACAATTATTTTTATTTTCAACAATTTATTATATTTTTAATCCATGTTTTTATTATCATTTATATTCATCTTATAGTTTATATTTTATAGTCATCCAATGCCACATACATGAAACATTTATGAATCTTACATCGGATATGTAGATTTTTTTTGTAGGAAGGGGAGAACCTAAACCCCACATCAAAAATGCATATTAATTTCAAGGGAAAGCCCCCTTATTACAGGGAGCCCTAGATGTGGGATTTTATCAAAATCCCGATTGTTGTAATTGAAGTACTACAGGATATTAAATAGAATATAATTTTTGATGAAATATTTTTTAATTTATATATATAAACAAACCAAAACAAAAAAATTAAAAAAAATTAAAAAACAAAAAAATTGGAAAAATTATAAAATATTTCTTGAGTAAGTGTAAATGTGATTCATGCATCTTGTGATCCATTTTTTAAAAATATACTGAATCCTATCCAATATAAAAAAGATTAAAAAAACTGTTAAAAAATTCACATGGACTCAGATAGAAGAAATAGGTTCGACCAATGGTAAGAGTGTTATTCTCTTCACCAGTTTACTCCTTGATTTTCTTTATGTAACTATTTTTTCCTTTTGATGTTCCAAGTTGTTCTACATATCCTTGGTTTTCTATTCCATTTTATTTGTCACCATGACACATGAAAACATTTTGGTTGAGGTCGGTGGATCCCATTGTGTTTTGGATTGTCCTTTTAGCCTCAATGATGTTAAATCTGTTGTGGAGATCTTTTTGGTGTAGTGGAATAATTTTTGGTTTCTTGGTAGTCCTATGGTTCATCATTTGGGAGCATTACCGATGAATCCCTCACATTTGGTCGACCATCATCATAGGATCCATTTATGATTTTCTTTTTTATTGTTGTGATTTCACTTCTTTGTGGTGTTCTTGGTGTGGCTGTGTGTTACTGGCACATAGTGGCAGTCACAATGGTTTTTGGTTCCTCACTAGTGTCCAAGTATCTTCTGATGCATCAATGGTTCTTCTAGGCTCCCATTTGTTGGCCCTATCATAGTCCACTCTCCAGTTTCCTCTTCTCCTATATCGAGTGTGATGTTATCCATGGATTATGGCAATGCTTTCATGATGATTGAAAATTGGATTGTTGATTTAGGTGTTGTGAAAGGTGGTGATTGATGTGTGGTGTGTGGTATGTGTATCCATGGCTGTTTTTCCATCCTTAGGTGGATTTCTGTGGGTTTGGTTCTTTTTGGATTTACATTTTTGTGTTTAATGGGGATGTTCTCCATTTACCATTAAAATGAGCTTTCAAAAATATATAAAAAAGATAATTAGTTAATATAGAGAATTTAATCCAATGGTTTGTGTCGATATTAGATAAAAGAGGAAGTTTTTTTTTCATATTCTTAATATCAGATGAGTAGTCACTAGGAAAATGAGATTGAAATAATCCTAAATAAAAAGGGAAACTAACATTTTTCTAATGAAATTAATGGGATACATGGTTTTGTAATAAATGGGATAACATATTTGGAATCTTTAATGGTGTTACCTTTCCTATTTTATTATATGAAGTTATTTTAATGGTTTTGAGACTATCATTATTATACATTGTTCTCATGATAAGGGTAGTGATCTTGGGGGATGATGGGTCTTCTATAAACTATTATAAATGAGTGATAATATAGTTATATGAGTTATATAAAAATGTATTTGATTATATTCCACAACAAAAAAATGGTTTTTATGAGCGCTAAAAAAATCCTCTATCATTACTAAAAAATAACTGAGAGTCGAGGCACTATTAAAAAGTGGGTCCCATTTATCAGCACTAAAAAAATGCATATAAAGGAACATTTTATCAGTGCTTTTTAAAAGCAGTGATAAAAGTTTAAAAATTTTAAATATTTTTTTAAAAAATCTATAAATCAGAAGGTTTTAATAGTTCTTGACACTCTTTCAACAGCACATATGTGCATTAGCCTCGTCCTCATACCCCCACAGTCCCCAGACCCTCACCCCCATATTTTAATAGTGCTAATGCTCACCCTTCAACTGCATGCACCATTGCCTCCTCTTGGTTTTGAACCTAATACTTGTCATCTTGTGCACCTACACCTTTACCACTCACACATCTTATTAACATTTCCTTTTAATGATTTATCTATTTTTATATATTTCTATATATTTAGCCATATTTTTTGTATATTATATATTTATATTAATATTTATATTTAGTTATATTAATATATATATATATATATATATATTCATATATACATGTGAATATATATATATATATATATTAATATGTACATTTATAGTTAGTTTTATTTGTATATTTATATACTTAAATATTTATTCAAATATTAATATATATTTATATTTATTTATTTATATATATTCATTTATTTTTTATCAGTATATTTATTTGTATATTAATATATAATTATATTATCAGTGTTAATTAAATGTATGAAATATGTTTTTTTGTGTGTGTAAATAAATAAATACATACATATATACAACATACGTACACACACACACATATTATATGTTGATATGTAAGTATAATTATACATATTTATATGTATCTATTTATATTTACATATATTATATATTAATATGTACATACATATGTTAAAATATATAAATAATATATATATGTTTGTTAATATAGACACACACACACACAAATATATATATATATATAAACAGACACACACGCATTATATAGGTATAGAAACTCAAATATTTCTATTTTAAATAAATTGATTTTAGTTTTCATTTATATAAATGTTATATATTGAGAAATATATTTAATATGTAAATATGATATATTGTTTATTTATAAAATTATATTGTTATGTGTGAATATATAAAAAATTTATATATTTTTATATATTTGATTATAAATAACAATACATTATGAAAAAAGATAGAATTTTAAATCAATAATATCAATATTAATATAATCTATATGAATAAATACATTTCAATATCATAAATCAGAAAATACATAATTAAATACGGCTGAAATTCCAATAAATGTTAAAAAAATATGGGTATCTTGACTAAAACATGATTTTTGTGGATTTTGAGGACTTTTGAGGATAAAAAAGAGATAGATGATTACATGTGTCACTAATGACATAAAGCCCGTCGCAAGCTTCCTTTGATATGTGGTGGAGGTCAAATGGATACCCAGATCAGAAGATATGTTCCTTTGAAGTTGGAGTTCTTTTTTCAACTTATTTTAGATATTATTTGGATTTTTTGATTTTTTGTGTCTACAAATTGCAATGAAGTGACAATTAGTAGATAATAATTAAAAAATTGTTAATTAATAATATTTTTCATTTATTTTATATGCAATTTTCTCTAACAAACATAAATGTTAAGTGTAAATGTCTATTAATACTTATCTAAAACATTTTTAAAAAATATATATTATATTTATATCAATATTTATTTATTTATTTATTTATTTTTATATTTTTTTGAAGTCTACAATTTATTAGTGCTAGATAAAAGCATTAATAAACCCACAGTTATTAGTGCTACATAAAAATATCTGGTAAAGGGGTCCCCTATAACAACACAGAAAAACGTCCTCATAAAGGATGGGAGCTTTATTTTTGCTAAAAAACACTGATAAAGTGGTACTTTTAATAGTACTTTATAATTCTATTAAAGTACCCTTTATCAGAATTTTTTTTGGGTTGTTAAAGGTTGGCACTGTGAAAACCCTATTTTTTGGTAGTGTTCCTTAGATTTTACTTCTCAATGGAGGTTGGAAAGAAAATTAGATAGATTCATATTTATATTTTATCCATATATAAAATGATAGAGTTTCTGATATCGACTTCTTCCTACTAACCATATGAAAATAATCTAAAATGGAATGAAATAAAAAGTGAATAAATTTTATATGTCAAAATAATTAAGTTATTTTGTTCGTGGGACTAAAACATAATATTCAAGTCTTGAGATTGGTATTCTATAACTATTATAAATATTTTTAACAATGATCCCTAATATAACTGAATTTGTATTTTCATCATTTTACATGAATAATGAATAAATACAGATATGAAATGTGCATTTAAAGTTTAGATGTCTTAGTATAAATTTCTACATCATTATACCATATCAAATTTGTATTGGTGATATGATTTTCGGAGAATTCATAAAAAATTATAAAGGGACAAAATATGGATTATTAGTATTGGGAATGAATATTGAAGCCATAGGGGGTGTCAAATACAATGTAAATGAATGTTATACCATAAAAATATTAAAATGATATTTGGAATATATTATTAAATATATACAGACGTGATTCAATAGTTATCATGGTGAAACATTAATCACATCGAAACCATTAAAATTATTTAGATATAGTACCTATAATCTCTAATTAATGGTTTATAAACTGAGTGATTTCTATTTTCTAGGATATTTAAGTCCTTGAATATGACATTGAAATGTGATAATTGTTAGACTACTTCTATATAGACACACATTATACCTCAATTCAAAATTCATTACATTAAATGGAAGGGATATCACCACTATATAGATTAAATTTATTTAATGAAGTATAATAGAATATTTTTTGAGAATGAATAAATATTTCCCAATAATATACAATAAGATATATTCTATGATATTCTATTCTATATAAATCATCATAAGGAATTTTTTGTAAGGGGTAAAGAAACCGATGGAGAAATAAATTTACTCTCTTATTATCCAATATATACAAATAAAAATTCATAGAAAAAGTTATAATAATTTTTTTTATAAAAATTATGAATTATTCCACAATGTATATTTTAATTATTCAGAAATAAGATGATAGTGTTAATTCTCTTTGGGGTCCCTCTAATAATGTTATGAACTATATAATGTTTTGTTAAGGAAAATTTAAATATATAAATTTACTCTCCCATTTAAATGAATTTTTTAATGTGTTAGATATGAAATAATAAAATGATATCATTGAAGAAAATATTGAATGCATCATTACTATTATCGTCGAATTAAAATGTGTAAATGTTAATGAATATGTAATGTTGAGATATAAGGTGAATCCGAATAGAATATCAAACTCGATATAGCCATGTGCAATATATTTCCCTAAGATTTCATGAAAAGAATAAAATAATATAATTAATGACTTTTAAGCCACCATAAAATGAACAAATTGTGACATTGAAAACCTAATATAAGAGTTGAATATAATAAAATCCAAAAAAATAATTATCTTGAAACTTAAGTGCTGAAGATTATATAAGTTTATGAGAAATCAATAATCAATGACGTATTTCACTATGTTAAATGATATGATTAAGCATATTGATAAAATTATGCAACAGGTGGTCAAACATAGAAGATATGTGAATAACCAAGTAATAAATTATAATTTCTATATATGTAAACTATAAATACATTAATGTTTTGGAGTATATTAAATGGTGAATAAAATGATAAGGTTATAAAATATTTATTGATCCTTGAGGATTTTGAAATCAATAAACACCCACATCATTATAGAATTGTTGGATTGGTGTATGATGGAATATAATAGTAATTAAATCCAATGAATATAAGTATTATGTGAAACCCATGAAGAAAATAGAATTTAGTGAGTCTAAAAATATAGAAATTATATAAAATGTCACTCAACTAGAATAAAAAGTGTTATACTGTCAATTTTATTTAGCTTGAGGTTATTCATTGAATCATCAGATCATTTAAATTCAGAAGAAAGATGAAAATAATTTTGAAATAATTATCATGATCTTCTCAAATAAAATTTATTAAAAAATAAAATTTATTTTCATTTCATATGAATGTTATTGAGAATTTTATTTTTATAAATAAAAATTTTATTTGACAAGAATTAAAATAGATTCACATATTAGATGAATTGATCTTACTCTGAGAAGATTTATTATACCCTTATCCCTCTCATGGTGTTTTCATGATTAAATACACTCTCCTATGTTTATTATGATTTAATTTGTGTAATTTTAATTGTTTATTTTGAGTACTATATGATGGTAATAACAATCATATAAATTATATTATGATGTATTGTTTATGGATTTAACCAATGTTCAGTTTCTCAAGGGCTTAGAATCTAGTTATATGATCTAATGATGTCTATTAAGGTAAATGGATGTGGAATTTTTAGAAAATTATCATCAACATTACTAGGTTTAGGAAGTATAGTTTTTCTTACATAAGGGTCAGAACATCAACATTATTGGTGAGTCCAAAGAAATCTTCTAAAATCATGGTTTTGGGTGAAAGTCAGTTTTGGGTTGGAAGTGAAGATCTGGGGAATTATATTTGTGATCTCCTACTGGTTTCTATGGTATATGAAAAATTAATCCCTATATGGTGTGGTTCAATATGTAAAGTTCATCTAGATCTGTATTAAATCTACTGTGGAAGATCATGGAATCAGCTCCTTCTTCTGCACTTGTAATTCCATTAGTTTGAAGACAAAGGCTATGGACTTGGGTATTTATTTTGGAAGGAGATTCAAATCTCCAAATCATGGATTTATCATAATACTTCGTCATTTTAGCACCACAAGCATCCATGATACTCTTTACTTTGAATTATACAATATCATGTGTTGTATGCAACTTTGAGTTCTAACACACCACAACCAATCAAACTAGTCGTTATTAATAGTAATACCCAATTTTTGAAATATTAAATATTTTATCATTCAAGAAGGACTTCATTTTTGGATTCAGACTATTGAAATTAGCTTAGGGTAAATTTTTGGTACGTTTCTGATAACTTTCATATGCTGATGAATAGTGAAAGTTACTAAATTTTAATTAAAAACGACATTTTTAATCTAATTGATTAATAGTGATAAATTATTCATTTGAATGGTTTTAAAGTATAATTAGACTATATTTTTATCATTTAATACTATTTATATAATTATTAGTAATTTCACATTAAAATTTGACATAAACAAGTGTCAATCTTTTGATAGTTATTATTTCATAAAAACAAGCTTTCTGTTTTGACAACGAGAATTAATTTTAAATTAATTTCTTCCACTTATTCGTTTTGAATTTGAAAAAATGGATCACATATTTGGAATCAAGAGGTCTAAATTTTTTAAATAGGTAACTTTTATTTTTAGCCATTTGGAATATTTACTTTAGTAAATATTTTATTTACTATGGTTAAAGGGGTAAATCCAGTAAATAAGGTTACAAAATAATATTATAACTATATTAAATAACCCTGACACATGTCCTAAACCTATTTTATGATACATTTATGACCATGGAAATCCATAGGTCTATTTCGGGACCCCATGGATCCAATTGGGAGTAATAATGACATTTTATATTAAATAATCTAAATTGAAGACTAAAATAACAAAAGAAAATATATTTTAATAAAACAAATTTTATATGAGGTTATATAATTTATATATTAGAATATAAATAGTCATTAGAAATATAAAAATATTTCCTACCTCCTGATATTTTTTTAAAAAAATTTATGCCTAAAAGAAATATATTTATATATGACACAATAATGATGCACTATTTATTTTATTAATAAAACAATGAAATAAATGATATTATAAATATTAAAATAAATATAATTTTAAAGTTTTGATGCCATAAAAAAGTTTTATAGGTTCCTATGACATGTTATTGTTGATTATATGTATTTATTTCAATGTAATAATGTTGTTAGGACTTTAACAAAAACCAATTATTAAATAATTTTAAAATTAACATAAATGAGTTTTTAAAAGAAATAAACTATTATTGGTTGATTTAATAATCATCAAAATATTAGGATCAACCAAAATACTTATAAAATGATCTCTTTATTCTTAATGAACCACTTTGGGTTCTTTTGGAAGTTTATAGTATGTTTATTAACAATATAATATAAAAAATACAAAATGGCATGGTAAATGTCAAACTATTTAACTAAGAATTAAATCTAAAAGATAAGGTTAATATGGTGACCCAAACCTATCTAAAACATATTGGATGATTGGTTTTCGATACATCCCCACCTTATACATTAATGAATTTATTTTTTAGCCATTAGAAACCGAAATTTATTTTATTATAAAATAATATTTCAAGCTTTTACTAAGGTTCCCCTCACCTCTCTTATAAAAGGGCACTCCCCCTTCTCTCTAATTCACACCTTCAAAGCCTTTTGGATCATCTGGAACCTACCCAAATTCCCTATAAACTATCATTACTTAATCCTATAGGCCTTTCTTTAGTCATAAAACCAACCTATGGAGCCATTTTTATCTAATCAAAACGAATAACCCGAAGAAGAGGTAGATATTTCATCACCCCTTTCATGTTTCTTTCTTCTTCCACATCCTATTTATTTGTTATTTCTATTCTAAAATTATAACTCAATTATCTTCTATATACTGTGATGTTATTATTAAAATTTTAAAACCATATTCATTATTTTATCCATCCTTTGAATGACATGTCACTATACATGCATACGTACGGCTTGTCGTCTCCATGTCGTTGTGTAATTGTTATTCAATACATTATTATTTGTATAGGTATAATAATGATGTATAATTTATTTACATAATAAATATAACATGATAATGATTCTGTATATATGATATCCCATCCAATTATATATTATTTTAATATCAAAATAATGATATTGTCGCTTGTGCGTTCGTACGGATTACCGTCTCCCTGAATGTGATGAGATTCATTCCCTATCGCATCCATTCAAGAATAATTTTCAATAAATGATTAAATATAATGTTTAAATAATTAATATTATTCTGAATATGAATAATATACATCCTATCCATAAAAAAAATTACTTAGGTAACAAACCATACAAAGGAAAATGAATTAGTTAACACCTGAAACGACGACAATACAAAGATATTATTAACAAAGAAATGTTAAAAGATCAATTATGATATCATATTAATGTAAATGATTCATGTATAATTTAATAACTATTATTTCACCATAATACATGAGGTTAACCTACCCTTGAACTCGGAAATATACATTGTAACTGTTAATTTCACAATCTCTTTATTATCCGAGGTTGCTTTTGCGTAAGTATCTACTAGGACCTCTTTATCATACGTATCCATGCTTCTTAAAAATGTATTCCAAAATATTTATACTATTTACTAGTCTATGTGTTAAAGTGATTTATATCCTTGTCTGAATTTTTATAAAATGTTTTCAAATGAATCATTCCATCGTTTTTCATACATGGTACTTTATGACATTTTCTACAAAATCAAGGTAAGAATGTTTTTTTAACTTATACAGTGGGTGGAGCTATTTTTTGTCGTTATAACATTGTCAAAGCTTCCCTTACAAGATTATAAGAATATTTTCAAATATAAATGTTTTCTTTTATAATTACATGACCTTTAAATGATTTCAAAATAGAAATAAATATTTCTCTAAAAAGGTTTTGATTTTATCTATGTCAACATACATTGATGGATTTTATGTTTCATTGAAGTTGATTTATTATAATAAAAAACATCCATATTGTATTGAAGGATTTGTGATATGTTTGACTACGGATGTGTTAATTCATACGATTCATGGTTTATGGATATAGTATTTTCATTTCTTATGCCAGTTTTAATATGAATGTTTATATTATGTTTAAACCTTTTTATATGGGGAATTCATTGGACTTAGTAAGTGATAGGTGAAGCCCTCTATAGCTCCTCGATGCATCAGTAGGTACCATGAGAAAAACTAGTGTCTTGGCACAAGACCTTGACAACATCTTTATTGTAGTCTTGGTATAAGGCCTTGACTGTGTGGTTATGAAAGTCTCGCATTATGAATTCCATCATTATGAATGTGGTTATGGCTATTTCATGTGATTATTAGACTAGTAGAATATCCTTGTGGGTAAGTAAATGGAATTATTTTGATATATATTTTCCATATTAAGATGATTTTTATATCAAAAAGGATTTTATTTTAGTTCTATACATTTCCATAAATGTTTATGTTTATTTATGAATGTTTCTGCTATATTGGTATCCTTACTAAGAATCTGAACTCACCCCTTTCTATGTTTTATTTTTCCTAGGATGCGAAAAAGTATATTATGACTGACCTACAGGGATATTCTATGATATCTCAATGTTGTCAATGGAAACAATGATATTGTAGTTTTCCATTTTATGATGTAATGTAATCCTTATGAATGTATATAGTACTTCCAAGGATACTAAACTAATCGGCCATTTGAGACTTGATCTTTTATGATCAATCCAATGTTATGTAATAATGAACCAACTATGAGTAACTAGGGTCGGGGTGTTATAGTTGGTATTAGATGAATTTTTGTACAAGCCTTGGAAACTAGATTTAGATAAACTCTGATTAGAGCACATAGCCCTAAGATAGTCTTTGAGGATTATAATTGAAGAACGTATTAGAATTTTGGTATTGTATAGATTTTGTGAGTTTTTCCAAGAAATAAATCTTTTTCTGGATACGAGTAGGTAGGGGTAGTTTTGGCACAGACGTACCTAGGGGTAAAACCAGAAAACAGTGCTTTGAGCTAGACTTGAATGGGAACTGGTGCATGACAATGGGCCTTGCTGCACTCTTGGTTATGACACTCCTAGGGGATATGCTTACAATAATTCTAATTTTCTTTTCAAACCATTATGAAAGGTTTATAAGTATATAATCCCTCAAAAAAAACATTTTTATGATTACGAATTATCTCTATAAACTGTTCAATTTATGTTAAGTGTTTTACCAGTTTGGAATTATGTATTTTCATTCATTAACTAATATAGTTTATGCCATTGTTTAGAAATGGAGCCTAGTAGAAGGAATGTAAACTGTATCAATGAATGCGCTCCATGTAGGTATTTACCTCCTACTCAAGATATTTATAGTGGAGTTGGTTATACAATTGGTGCTGATCATCTAATCACCATAATGGAAAAACTCACTCATTTTATGAATAATAACCTTACCCGTATGGAGCACCCTGATCCATAGTGTGAAGGATCAATGTTATATCACTTAATGAGGAAATAACCACCAAAATTCAATGGGGGTAAAATCCACTAGTAGCTGAGCAAAGTATAAATTCCTTAGAGAAAATATTCCAAACCTTGGGGAGTAGTGAAAGGGAACAAGTTGTCATGGAAGTTTACGGCCTCGCTAGAGATGCTGATCAATGGTGGTCATTGATTCGTAACACAAAGGAAGATTATGAAGTATAAAATATGTAATGGAGGGAGTTTAAATAGATTTTCTTCGAAAAATACTTTCCTCGTGACCGTCGAGCAGATATAGAAAGGAAATTTCTGAGTTTGAGGCAAAAGGAAGATAACAATATTGCAATGTATGAGGCTAACATTACATGGTTAGCGAGGAATGCTGCAGATTATATTGGTAACCCAAGAAGTAAGATAGACTATTTCTTTGATGGGTTAAAACCACTTCTTCATAGAGAATTAGTCTCACAGTCCTTCTCATCATACGAAGATATTGTCTCTTGTGCTATCAAGAAAGAAAAAGAATCCTATAATTCATGTGACTTAAAAAAAATATAGAAAACTCGGGATCTTTTGAAAACTCTTGAAATAGAAATAAGGGGAAGAAGGGAAAAGTTGAATATCCATCTTGTAGTAAATGTGGGATGAAACACCCTGGTACTTGCTTGAAGGGAATGTGAGTCGGTCAAAAGTGTGGTTAAAAAAGCCGCCAAGCTCGTGATTGTAAGGGGAAGAAAGAGGCAGTCAGTGTTGAATGCTACAATTGTAGAGAAAGGGGACATTATTCAAATGAATGTCATATGCATCAAGGGTACTTACATAAGAAGAGTCCAAGGGGTCAAGGCCAAGCTTATGTTATCCCTACTACGGAGGTTGAATCTCTGAAAGATATAGTGCAGGTAATTTAACAGTTTCCTTGAGTTTAGCCAGTGCTTTATTAGATTCTAGATCATCGCATTGTTTCGTATCATCCCAATTTTCTATGAAAATGAGATATTTCCATTTTGATTTAACAATGGAGTTTTCAGTCAAAACTCTTAAGGGAAGTATCATTGCAACAATGTTTCGTTAATCAGTCCCCATTAGGGAATATAAATGTTCTTTATCTGCTGATCTCATTGTCATACCCCTGATTGGATTTGATATATTCCATGGTATGGATTATATTTTATACCATGATGTAAATAATTATTGTAATAAGAAGGAGGTTACTATTTTGGATGATGATGATAAAGAACACATTATCTTTATGGAAGAATTGTCACAACATAATTCTTATCTATATCCACCCCCAGTAGCTCAACTAAATTCAATTATTGGGGAGGAAGAGAATGAAATAACTTTGGGTGAGGAAAGAAATGTTCAAATAGAGGATGTACAGATTATGAAAGAATATGTTGATGTGATTTTACAGGATTTACTAGTATGTCCTCTTGAATGAGATATTTAGTTTTCAATTGATTTAATTCCTACATCAAGTCCCATATCGAAGAACCCTTGTAGAATGGACACATTGGAATTAGGGGAACTAAATAAACAACTATAGTAATCGACTAATAAGGGATTTATTCACCCTAGTGTTTCTCCATGGGGAGCCCCTGTTCTTTTTGTTGAGAAGAATGATGGAACTATGAGGTAGTGAATTGACTACAGGGAGATCAATGTTATAACAATAATGAATAATTATCCCCAACCTCGCATTGATTATTTATTCGACCAAATTCATAGAGATCAATACTTTTCAAAGATTGACCTTCTATCTGGATATCATCAGTTGTGTGTGAAGAAGGAAGACATTCTGAAAAAATCATTTCGAACCCGGTACGGGCATTACGAGTTTACAGTAATGCCTTTCTGGATTGACTAATTCACCCTATGTCTTTATGGATCTAATGAATAGAGTTTTCAAGGGATATCTTGATGACTTTTTATTGGTATTTATTGATGATATCTTGGTATACTCCAAAATCTACAAAGATCATGAAATGTTTTTGCGCATTATTCTACACACTATTAGAAGACAATAATTATATGGGAATTTTAGAAAGTGTGAATTCTAGCTTTAGGATATTTCTTTTCTTGGCCATATTATCTCTAAAGATGGAATCTCTATTGGTCCTTTAAATACCAAGGCAATCTATTAATGACCAGCACTGACGATTATAACTGAGGTACGCAGTTTTATTGGTTTAGCATGTTATTATCGATGTTTCATCCATAATTTTGACCGATTTACTAACCCCTTAACCAAGCTCACATGTAAAGGGGTTAATTTTTTTTTGGACAAAATATTGTGAATAATGTTTTGAATAACTGATGATAATATTAGTCAATGCTCCTATATTTAATCTTCCATCGGGGTATTATGGGTTTGTTATTTATAGTGTTGTTTCAAAGAAAGGAATTGGTTGTGTCCTTATGCAGAATGATAAAGTTATTACCTATGCATCACAACAGCTAAACATTCACGAGGAAAACTATCCTACTCATCGTCTTGAGTTAGCAACTGTAACCTTTTCTTTGTAGTTATGGAGGAATTATCTTTATGGTGAAAAATGTGAGATTTATACTGATCACAAGAGTTTGATGTATATTTTCTCATAGAAATAACTGAACATGAGTCAAATATGATGGTTTGAACTACTCAAGTATTAGGATTGCGCGATAGACTACCACACTGGGAAGGAAAATAAGGTTTCAGATGCTTTGAGCAGAAAATGTCATGGAGTTTTGAACAAGATGAGAGTTTAAAGGGATCATATTCTCATGGATCTAATAAATATGGTTTTGGGAATAACCATGTAAGTTGGATCATCAATACTTTTTCAAATGGTTGATAAACCATCTTTACTAGAAACTATATAGATTTCTCATACCAGTGATAAAGAGTTTCAAAAGAATACTAAAACTGTGAATAATGGGAGATTGAGTGACTCCGTATATGAAGATGGAATTTTGAAATTTGGGTAGAGAGTTTGTGTTCTTGATATACTTGATCTAAAATGGGAATTATTGTATGATTCTCATAGTTCAAACTTCTCTATACACCCTGTGAGCACCAAAATGTATAGTGATTTGAAGGAACATATTTTGTGGGACAACATGAAGAGAGAGATTGCTGATTTTTTGTCAAGATGTATGGTTTGTCGACATGTGAAAGCTAGAAGAAAACAACCAAGACGATTCATGCAACCTCTTCCCATACCTAAGTAGAAATGGGACAATATTACGATGGACTTTGTCACGGGACTACCAAAGACTCCTAGAAGAAAGGATACAATATGGGACATTGTTTATCGTCTTACCAAGTTAGCACATTTTCTTGCTCTAAGAGAAGATTTACCACTTGAACATCTAGAAAGACAATATATTAATGAACTTGTGAGACTTAATGGAGTACCCCTATCGATTTTTTCTGATCATGATCCATGTTTTTCATCAAGATTATGGAAGAGTCTTCAGAAATCCTTGGATACCTAACTTCATTTGAGCACTGCCTACAACCCTCAAACTGATGGACAATCAGAACGAACTATTCAAACCTTAGAAGACATGTTGAGATCTTTATCACTTGAATTTCAAGGTATATGGGATCAATATCTTCCTCTTGTAGAATTTTCCAATAACAATAGCTTTCATTCAAGTATTCAGATGACACCATATTAAGCGCTATACAAAAATAGATTTCACACACCAACCAGTTGGGATGATGTTGGTTATAGAAAACTCGTAGGCCCAGAACTTGTGGAGGAAACGATGGAAATGGTGAAGGTAATCCAAACCCACATCAAAGAATCTCAATGTAGGCAGAAGTTTTATGCTGATAATCAGAGGAAGGATTTGGAATTTCAGGTAGGATATCATGTTTTCTCAAAGGTATCTTAATGGAAGGGTGTTATATATTTTGGAAAGATGGGAAATTTGCGTCCCATGTACATAGGACCTTTAGAAATTCTAGAACAAATTGGTGATGTAGCTTACAATTTGGAAATTCCGCCAAGTCTCTCTAATGTTCACGATGTGTTCCATGTATAACTGTTGAGAAAATACAAGCTTGACCCAATGCATGTACTAACCTATTTGGAATTATTAATAGAACCTGATCTATCTTATTTTCATGTTCCTATCATGTTTCTTGATACAAGAGAACAAGTTTTGAGAAACCGGGTGACTCATCTGGTAAAAGTTCGATGGATAATCCATAAGTTGGAAGAGGCAACGTGGGAACCTGGGGAACTTATGATGAAGAAACACCCGAGTTTTTTTACATATTAATACTATAGAAATTTGAAGGACAAAATTATTTTAAGGAGGGGAAAATGTAATACCCCATTCTTTCATAGTACACTTCTTTTTGGAAAAATACAATAGTGTGTGTTGTACACAACTTTAAGTTCTAACACAACACAACCAATCAAACTAGAAGTTATGAATTATAATACCCAATTTTTGAAATTTTATACATTTTATCTTTCAAAATGGACATAATTTTTGCATTATAAATATTTAAATTAGTGTAGGGTAAATTTTTGATACTTTTTTGATAACTTTCATATTTTGATGAACAGTGAATATTATTAAATTTTAATTAAAAACAAAATTTTTAATCTAAATAATTATTATGGAAAAATTATTCATTTGAATGGATTGGTAGTATAATTAGATTATATTTTTATCATTTAATACAATTTATGTCATTTTATGTAATTTCAAATATAAATTTGACATAAACAAGTGTCAATATTTTGATAGTTAATATTTCATAAAAACATGCCTTTTGTTTTGACAATGGGAATTGATTTTAAATTCATTTTTCCACCTCTGTGTTTTGAATTTAGAAAAATGGATCCCATATTTGGAATTAGGATGTTGAAATTGTGCAAATCGGTAACTTTTATTTTCTGACATTTGGAATATTTACTTAAGTAAATATTTTATTTACCGTGGTTAAAGTGGTAAATCCAGTAAATTAGGAAAACAAATAATATTATAATAATATTGAATTACCATAACACGTCTATTAACCCTATTGGCTGATATATGTCCTAATACGGGCATCCTTGGCTCTATTTGGTGACCCCATATAGCCACTTGGGAGTGGTAATGACATTTTCTATTAAATAATCTAAAGTAAAGACAAAAATAACAAAAGAAAATATCATTTTATAAAAAAATAATATATGAGGTTATATAATTGATCTATTCAACTATAAATAGTCATTAGGAATATAAAAAGATTCCCTACCTCATGATATTTTATTTAAAACATTTAGACATAAAATAAATATATTTATATATGACACTATAATGATGCAGTATTTTCCTTATTAATAAAACAATCAAATAAATGATATTGAAAATAATAAAATAAATATAATTTGAATGTTTTGATTCCAAAAACAACTTTTATAGGTGACTAAGATATGTTAGGGTTGATTGTATGTATTTAGTTTTAAGAAATAATGTTTTTGGAACTTTAACAAAAATCAATTATTAAATAATCTCAAAATTGACATAAATGAGATTTTAAATCAAGTATAATATTATTGGATGATATAATAATCATAAAAATATAAGGTTCTGACAAAAGACTTATATAGTTATTTTTTTATCAATAATGAACTACATGGTATTCTCTTGTAAGTTTATTGTATGTTTATCAAAAATATAATATTAAAAATACAAAGAGGCGTGATAAATGTCAAACTATTTAACTAAGAATTAAATATAAAAGATAAAGTTAATATAGTGACCCCAACCTATATAAAGCCTATTGGTTGATTGTTTTTAGACCCATCCACACCTTATCCTTTAAATAATTTATTTTTGAGCTATTTTAAACCTAAAATTATTTTATTATAACATAATTTTTTTTCTTTTCCTAAGGTTCCTCTCACCCCTCTTATAAAAGCGCACTCCCCCTTCTCTTTAAATCACATCATCGAAGTATTTTGGCTTGGCGAAACCCTCCCCAAATACCCTTTCAACATTCCTACCTTTCTCCTATTGGACTTACTTTAGTCATAAATACAACCTAAATATCCCTTTTGATCAAATCAAAAGGAAGAACCCGAATAAGAGGTAAATATTTCATCATCTCTTTCATGTTTCTTCCTTCTTCCACTTACTCTTTCTTTCTTATTTCCATTATAAAATAATAAATCAAGTATCTTATATATACTGTTATGTTATTATAAATATTGTACAACCATATTAATTATTATATCCATCCATTTAATGACATTTCACCATACGTGCGTACGTACGGCTTGCCATCTCCATGTCATTGTGTAATTGTTATATGATACATTATTATTTGAATGGGTATAATAATGATGTGTAATTAATGTAAATAATAAATATAACATGAGAAATATTCTCTATATATGATATACCATCCAATTTTATATTATTTTAATATCAAAATAATGATATTTTTGCTCGTGCGTACGTACGGATTACCATGTCCACGAATGCGATGAGATTCATTCTACATTGTATCCCTTCAAGACTAAACTTCATTAGATGATTAAAGATAATGTTTAAAGACTTAATATCAATATGAATATGAATAAGATACATCCCATCCATAATAAAAATTAATTACATAACAAATCATACAAAGGAAAATGAATCAGTTAACACCCGAAAAGACGATAATACTAAGATATTATTAAAAAGAAATATTAAAAGATCATATATGATATCATGTTAATGTATATAATTTTTGAATAATTTAATAACAATTATTTTACCATTATACAAGAGGTTAACCTAACCTCGACCAAGGAAATGAACAAGGTAAGGGTTAATTTCACAATCACTTTATTATACGAGTTTTCTTTTACGTAAGTATCTACTAGGACCTCTTTATCATCCATATCCATGTTTCATAAAAATGTATTCCAAATTTTTTTCTGTTTACTAGACTATGGTTTAAATTCATTTATACCCTTGTTTGACTTTTTATAAAATTGTTTTAAAGTAATATTTTTGTCATTTTTCAAATAGGGTACTTTATGACATTTTCCAAAAAATTAAGGAAAGAATGTTTTTTTAACTTATAAGGTGGGTGCGGGGATATTCTGCCGTTATACCATTGTCTAAGCTTCCCAAAAAATATTATAAGAATGTTTTCAAATATAAATGTTTTCTTTCATCATTATGTGACATTTAAATTATTTCTAAATTGAAAGAGTTATTTTCCTAAAAAGGTTTTTCTTTCATCTATGTCAACATTTTTTAATAGATTTTATGTTTTTCTGATGTTGGTTTATTATGATACAAAACATCCATATTGTATTGAATGTTTTGTGATATGTTTGAATGTAGATGTGTTATATCATACGATTCATGGTTTATGAATATAGTATTGACATTTTGTATGCCAGTTTTAAAACGAATGATTATGTTATGTTTATTCCTTTTCATATAGGGAATAAATTGGACATAGTAAGTGACAGGTGGATCCCGCTATAGCTCCTCGATGCATCGATAGATCTAATGAGACAAACTAGTCTCTAGGAACTAGGCCTTGAAAAAATCTTATTTATAGTCTTCGAACAAGGCCTTGGCTATGTGGTTAAGAAAGTCTGACATTATGCATTCCATCATTATTAAAGTGGGTATTGATATTGTATGTGATTTTTTGACTTGTAGAATATCCATTTGATTAAGTAAATAGAATTATTTTGATTTATATTTTCCATATTATGACGAAGTTAATGTTTAAAAGGCTTTTGTTTTATTTCTAAACATTTCCTTAAATGTTTATGCTTATTTATGAAAGTTTCCACTATATTGGTATCCTTACTCACCATCTAAGCTCACCCATTTCTATGTTTTATTTTTCCCATGATACGAAGAAGTATATTATGAATGACCTACAGGGATAGTGTATGGGATATCAGTTTTCTCCAAGTAAATAATGTTTTTTAGTTTTCCATTTTATGATGTAATGTAAACCTTATGAATGCATCTAGTACTTCGAAGGCTACTAAACTAATCGTTTTTTTGAGACTTGATCTTTTGGGATCATGCCAATGATATGTAATAATGTACCGAATCTGGGTAACTAGGCTCGAGGCATTATAGTCATGATCGATTGTTTTAAAAAATAGAACTATTATGTTCCTTGGGATCTGTTTTACTAAATCTGGTTCTATAAAAATTATATTAACCAAAATATCTTTGTATATCATTCCTCGAGAGAAGGGAATTCCGCTGCTGACTCTCCATATATCAAAGGTAGGCCAGGAGAGACCATGACCATTTACTATGTCTTTGGGTCTCTTCCTAATGATTTCAAAGAATTTGTTTTGAATTATTCCCTAGGTATACACTACTTCTGTCCCTATCATTTTTTGGTCCCGATTTCTTATTTACATGTTTTGTTTCATGGAAAAAAATTAACTTTTTTAGTATAGTGATCGGTTGACTCGTTAGCCTACTATTGGAGTCCAAATAAAAATATGGTGGTGATGATAGAACTAAACTCTTATATAAGAAGTCCACAATATATCTTGTGGAGGTATATTGGATTGAAAAAACATAGTCAATATGTATAAAAACATCTAGGTATCCCATCAGCTATCCAATAGAGGTGATCGGGGAACTGGTGGCATTGAAGCTACTATAAAAGTGTTCATTTAATGTGATTAAATAAGAAATTGTGATGGTCTTCTTTGGATTAATTATCCACAATGAATTCTTAATGGTTCCCGATGCTATTGGAACCTAAAAATTTAGTAACCTAGAATCGTATAATATACATGTTTCTCCAAACAATGACCTCTGATTGAATCGATGCTAAATCAAAATATAGAAAGGACCACATAAATTCACATTCTCATTCCTTAGTCTATAAAAGGTTTTGTCCCATTCTCTCAATTCTCTAATAATAATTTTTCATCAATCATAAAATAGATTTCTGGGTGGAATTGTGATGGGTAATCTCAAGAAAAAAACTCTATTCTATTCACATTTATCCAATGGGTTATCACATGGAAATATACGGGACAATTTAATTTTTATATAGGTGTTGGTCACGAGGCTCTCAGAGAACACAGTTATGTGGGGATATTATTTTTATCACTTTAATTATCTTGGGGTTAATTATATTTACCAATAAAGTTGAGGGTTGGATATGTTGGGGATCACAACATGCTCAGGAAAAACCCTCTATCAATTATGTTTTCTCTCAATTTAGTTGATCATATTGAATCATTTAATATCAAAACAAATAGTTTCATAAGACTAATATGATAATGTGTACAATCAATATACTTTAATAATAGAAATTTAATATGGATCACATTTCTTAATTTTCACTTTATCAACTATATTACGTTATTTATTAATCTTTTTTTTGATTTTCCATGTATATACCTAATTTAAATTTTATATGTAAATTCATCCATATAATTCCATTTAATGTTATAAAAAATATTTAATAATGGTGTTCATAGTATTTTAAAATTTTTGTTTCCAAAATTTTAATTTTTAAATTTTAATCAATTTTATAGCTTGATCTTGGAAATATTGAGTCCAAAAATTCTTCACATGATTCTATTTTTTTATGTAAGTGATTATTAATATTGGAAAAAACATGTGTCAACTATAGAAGTATTTTTTCCCATGATTAGAAAACATTAATTCAAGAACATGTGCCAGAAATATAATATAAAGAAGAATTTACTCTTAATGATTATATTTACATTAAACATAACTGAAAATCTATAAATTTAATTCATTAAAATTTAGATTATATTAAGTTCAATCATTTATATACATGGAATAGATACTATAAAATATATAAATTATTAGAAGTTATAAATTAATTAATAAATAATGTAATTGAATCATTATTAGATATGTATTGGAATGATTTTTTATGTTTCACTCTACATTCTAATGAATCTATTATTAGATTATTTATTATGTTTACTAATATTTTCAATATATAATTTCCATCAATGGATATTTTTTTACAAAAAATATAATAAATAAAATCTGTTTGGTTTTACCTATCACATGAGCTACCAAAATCACAAACAATCATGAATTAAAGGATTTGAATAAATTTGATGTTAAATAACACATCTAATCATTAATTAAATATAATATTACAAGAAATCAACATGAAAAAATGCAAATAAGGAAGAAAAAATTTGAATAAAAATATCAACCTAAATGAAAATTATGATGATTTATCTTGAGGTGATGAAATACATTACTCAAATGACCAATAACATGAAAAAAATAAGCAGATGAATATTTTCCAATATTCCAAGAAGTTAAATCAAAGCGTTGAATCAGATGTTAAGTGGTATGAATGTAAAAAAAGAAATTTCACATCAGGATAGAGTTCCCCAAATATTAAAATATTCATAATGAAAATAAATAATGTAATAATGATTTATAAGTTAAAATTTAAAGTGTCGGTGATTACACTATGGGATCAATATCTATAACCAATTCATGTGTGACAAGTTCTAGGTGACTTATTAAATAATTTGAAGAAAAAATTGAGGTTATTTACCCCTATTTTTTTGTCCCCCTATTCTTATTCTCCTAATTCTTTCCCTTTTACTTATTAATCTTTCTTCTGTATTTACTTTTTAATGATGCCCTAAAATAAATTCATGATCAACTCACAAATGGTTTTCAACAACTTTCTTCAAAAAAATGATATCGATTATAAATATAATGAAGAACTAAATAAAAAATATACAATTCCCAAATAAAAGGGTGTTCCCTAAATGGAAAAATTATAATTACCCATAAAACATAAGAATCATTTTTTAATAAAATATAATATACCATTAAATACATCGACAATTATCTTACAAAATTCACCTAAGAAGAAAAAATTAAATTCTATTTTATTGGATGTATATGGGTTCATATTAATTTATCTAATTCGGCATGCATAAAAATAAATCCATCAATTTTTAATAAAGGTTATGTGGAAGATAAAGATTTATATTATTCTAAAATAATTGGTTATTTAATTTAGAATTTGAGGGAATGAATGAATGATATAGAAAACCTATTTCAATTAATCATTTGGATATATTTTTAAATATAATTCCATATTCCAAAAAAAATTGGATTGAAAAATAATTATTCGATAAAATTAGTAGATACAATTCTGTTTTTTTATCGAGATATTTAGTGTTCTTTCTAGGAAATTTCTCTTTACAGAAAAAAATAATAAGCACTATGGTACCTTGATAGTGGTTTCATGAGAAAATTTTGTGGAAACTTGCCTCAATATAATGTAATTGATAAATGAGAATCAGGTCATGTCACTGTCAAAGATAAATATAAAGGTATGATAATTATTAAAGGTGTCCTCTATATTTTTACATTAAATATTATTAAAATTTATTTTTATTCTAAAAGGATTTAAAAAAGTGTTTTAATTTTTGGATAATTTTATGAAAGTTGTTTTAAAATTTATTATTAAAAAATAAATTCATTGTTTTTAAATAATTATTACATAATTTATTTACCATATCCCAATTTCATAATATTTATAAAATAAATTTAAAATCTCATGTTATAAAAATGCATAAATTATTAACTGTAAAAGTTTTTAGTTTGAGGATTTATAATTGAATACCTAGTTACTAAAACACACACCCACTTGAAAAAATCAATATTTATCAACTTGAAAAATATCTACAGAAACTGTATTTCATGTATGACATGGTTTTTGAAGAATGTCAAAGTTATAAGAAACTCAAATCACCTTTTCGGTATCTAAATTTTTATCTTCTTAAAATGATCATGAATTATTTTATCTTGATTTATTCAGACCATTTAAAATTTAATTTCAATGAGTTAAATCCTATATATTCATATTTTTTAATAATAATACATGATTCTTTTTTGCTCATATTAATCACATAAAAATGAAGATTATAAATCCTTCACCACGATTTTTAAAATAGTAGAAAATGAAAAATGTTTTAAAATAATTTCAATTATAATTAATCATTATTTTGAATTTTACAATAATTAATTCAATTAATTATATTCTATTAAATTATATAATCAATGGGTATTTTTCATTTAACACCTCAATAAAATGGGGTGGATGATTTTTTAAGACATACCATCCCTGAAATTGATTAGATTATTTAAAATGAATTTAATTTATGAAAATATTTTTGGCCTAATTTCAATAATAGTATATTCATTATAATTTATCATGCTCAGATAATAATATAATTTTAATTATAACCCTTACAATATATGGGGAAATAAAAATCTCAAATTCATTTTTTAACTTCTTTTTCAATTGTATTATTTTTAAAACTAAATATAATCATGGATTTTATTTTCAAAATATAATGAATGTATCTATACTAGGTAGTCCAAATCAATCTAACCATACTCAATCATCAGTAATAGTAGAAAAATTATTAATGAAAAATCCATGTTTCTATGAGGAAAATTGAACAAAATTTATTTCTCAAAATGTTTTTGAAATTGCTTTTTTAGTTAAACCCTTTCACAATAAATATGTGAATGAAGAAAAATAATCTCTTTCAGATCCATTTAATAAATCAATTAATTAATATATTGAGAAAACCATTTATAATATCATTATATAATTTCAATAAGGAATTTTTACAATAATATCCCTCATAAATCGGGTTAAGAATCATTGATATGTCTCTAACATAGAACCCCAAAACATTAACAATGAAAATTAAGATTTTTCAATGAAAAAAAAAACTTAATCTACTCCCCCAAGATGATGTGTGGTATCTAATGGAATAACATAAGGATCAAAACATCATATGTTATAAATTATATTTTATGGATTTGTTTGATGATAATGGTAATATAAATAGAAAAATAAATCTTTTAGTAACTAAAGGTTAACACCAAGAAGAATGATTCATCTATGTTGACTCATTTTCCACATTAAATTATTAGAAACTATTATAATCATGTTTGAATTCACATATTATCTTAATTTTGATCTCAATAAAATTTATATAAAATTTTTATTTTTTAATAGTTTAATTTTAAAATATTTTATGCAACATCCACCTAGTTATGAAAATAAACTTTTTAAAATTTATTTTTAAATTAATGATACAAATTTTTTGTTTTAGAAAAGACTCTTGGGAGTTATATAAATGTATAAAATATTTTGTTTTATTTAATAGTTTTAAAATGTGTAAATCATATTCTATTTTTTTTATAAAAAACATCTCAAATGATTTTTTGATCACTAAAACAAGTGTAGGTGATGTAATTTTATTCTCTAATAATTTGAAACGAGCATTATGGGTGAACTCAAATTTTTTCATTTTTTCCAAAATTCAAAATTAAATTATTATATTTATCAATGTTTATAAAAATACTCTAATGAACTCTTAAAAAGTTTTTCATAGACCATTGTATAAAAATTTGTTTTCCGATTGATGGATGAATCTGATAGGCTGGTCAAGAATTTTATTTAATGAATTATTATTGGTAGCCTAAATCATCAAACTCCAACCCAACCATATATCATGTGAAATGTTTTTAATTTTTTTAATTTTCAATCAAATCCAATAGAATCACATTTCTAAACTATCAAAAATATTTCTTTTATTGGAATAGAACTAAATATCTTGGCTTATTTTATCCAAAATAGATATATTTTAAATTAGATAGTTTTTAATGTTGATATTGGATTATTCCAACTAAATTGGAAAATTAAAAGTGGGATTTATACCTACATAGAAAAAACATAATCTCATAAGTTATTTGGAACCATAACATAGTTTCTCTTTCTGAAGATGAAGCATAATTCATATGCACTTGGAGTTGTTTTACCCAAATAATATAGATAAAGAACACTCTCTGAGACATTGTTATTACATATTATTGAATCCATATTATGTTTGATAATACTAGGGATATTAATATCTCCAAAAAACCGATCTGACACTCATTTTCTAAACACATTTACCCTTGTAACTATTTTATAATAGATCACATTCATAACATTGATATTTTTTGGAATTTAAACAAAAATTATATCAACTAAATGATATATTCAGTTTAACTATATTCATAAATAATTTTTAATTCATTAATTGTTAATTAGGAATGGTTTTCAGTGACTTGTTCCAATTGATCTATGGATATCTTTGGTTTTCTTCTAAAACCATTTTTAGATTCTTAAAACATGAATATCATATTTATGCATTTATTTTATCTTGGATATAATACCTTTATATTTGTGGTTCTATCATTTGAGGGAGATCCTTTTAACTATTAATTCTAAAATATTTATTTGGGGAGAAATTAATTTTTAATTTTGATTTTAAAAATTTAAAAATAATTTTTTTCTGAATTTAATTTTAAATGTTTTACTTTACAAAAAATGTATTGTTTTTCATATTTTTGTTTTTTCCTAAATAATTTATTATTACTAATTTAAGTATATTTTTAATTAACTTTTCAAAACATATTTGTGAAACTGTATATTATATACATATTTTTAATAATGATTTTTTTATCTCTCTTAAAGAAATTATAATAATGAGTAAAAAATTTATATATACTTAAATCTCTAATAATAATCATGAGTTTTCTATTGAATAATTAAAATTGAATAATTATACCTAATTATGTTTCAACTAAAAGTAACATTATCGAATAAGTAAATCAATAAAATAATATAAATTCATTCATTTAAGAATGTAGTTATATGTTGAACGTATATGCCAATTTTTAATTTATCATCATTTTGTTATTCCCTTTTTTCTTCATTTTTTTATCTTCTTCTTTATTTATATTTTATATTCTTCCCCCTATTTTATTTATTTTATATATCACATTAGTTTCTTGTCTATTCATTTCAAATTCATCACTCGCTATCTTTCTCTAAAATACTCATATTAAATTGGTATTTGAATGATAAGATGTGTTTAAAAAATATCATTTATTTTCTTGTTTTTAAAATTACTTCCTATTTAACCTATCTATTCATGTTAATTTTTTAGTTTTTAATATATCCAATCATTTTTTCCAAAAAATCGGTGATTTTCTTGTTCATCGTCATGGTATATTTTTTATAAAAAGAAATGGCACAAAATTTAGGAAATGACTAATTTTTCCTCAAAATAAGATGTTTCCTTAAAATTTATAATTTCATTTTATAATAGGTGGAAATTTGAAATAGTTTTTTTTTACATATCAAAGAGATAGGGTTCTTAGTGTAATTAAAATTTTTAATTTAATTTGACAAATAGGTATAATTATTGTATTTTAATTCATGAAATGTGTTAATGATGGCGTAAGTGATTTTTTTAATGGGGGAGTTATTGAATATTTGTGTTGTTTTTAATGTGATAGATTTATTTACCCATTGATCTCATTTAATATCATTTCAACACCATGAATTCATTTTCTATTTCTTTCACTTTTTAATTTTCACTTATTTTATATTTCATGTAAGGTTTTTTTTATTATTAAAAACTGGGAGATCATTATAAATCTCTCTTGAATGGTGTTTTAATTATCACAAATAGTTGCCTATATCTATAATGATTATATTCCAGTGAGTTTATTTATTTATTATGAATTTTGTGTGATGTAAATCATAGAAAATTAGAATATATAATGATATTCTTAAATCCATGACTAATTATTTTGCTTCTATGAGAACATAATTTTTTTTATATAATCGAAAAAATACATTAAGGGAGTGTAAGAAGCACCAATTTATGGTGAACTAGTACATACAATATCAGTTACTCGGTGTATATAACTAGTTGAACAGTTACATGGGTCCATAATATCACTTAAACAAAAGACCCTCTAGCCATATGTTAAAATAACACTATTGATTTAGCCATGATGATAAAACTAAAAATTCTATACATATTCTGATGGTTAGTCATTGGATATGTACTTGTTACTTGTACTAGTTCCTGATATATTGTCCCCTCAACATAGTCATCTTGCTACAATGTAGATACTACTAGGTATCTAGTGACATTGATGTTTCTGTTATGAGTTTTAATTTATAATATTCTCATATGTATTTATGAGGGTATTATTTAGCTTCATTACCATCAAACAATTTCAGAAGGTTATCAGCCCTCTTATATCCTATAAATGGTGTCACGTTAATTATTTGAATATTAAAAATACATCAAACAGTTCTCTCTGATTGAAAGGTTATTGAATCACTAATAACCTCAAATTTCTCTTCATTATAAATTCTAATTTATGAATATATAATATTATCTAACATTCTCTCTAAAATAAATAATAGTACTTTTTTTATAACATATAGAAAGTGTTTGGGAGTTGTATTGTAAAAGGTTTTCTAAAAAAACTCTCAAATAATAACCACTCTACAATGGGATCATTTTCTATAAAAGTGAGTTATTGTATACTAGGATAATATTAAAGATGAAGATGGTGACCATATAAAAAACATTTCAGGGAAAGGTTTCATGTAATTTTCTAAGATCAAAGGAATCTTAATATTACGCTTTCAAGTTGAGTGGTGGAAATTTATAGGCTCAAACCAATCTATTCAAAACTCATTCTAAATTTATTTACTCTCTATAAACATTATGATATTTCATCATTCAATATTTATATAATTAATTACAACATTTTGTATGATTGTTTCAGTTATTAATCTACTTTAATAGTAAAAATTTAATATATATCATATTTTTCCATTATTTTATGGTTGATTTATTCATGATATCAATTAATTGTAAAATTATGCATTTATCTTTTCTAAATTTATTACTTTTGAAAAATAAAATCTTTCCCCTTTTTCAATTTACTTCAAAAAAAATTCCAACTTGTTGAATGATAATTGAAATTGGAACTAACAAATTTAGTTTCCCCATTGAATTAATGTAATCCCCTATCATAGAGATGATATTGTAATTAATAAAGTATAAACATAAAAATTAAAAAACATGGGTTAAGTGAATCAATATTTACGACGTAAAATGTTGAATGTACAATAAAAAATTAAAATGGTGGAGATATTCATATTAAAGGCTCCGAAGAGGTTAATACATGAGTTAAATAAATAAATAATAATAATATTTTTAGACGAATGTTTTGAGACAAAATCTCTTAAGTGTAAGTAAATTTTATGACTCTTAAAATGAAATTCACATTACCCAAATTTCATTCACAGTAAAAAGTAGAGAAAAAAATATATGAAATACTTTTGAGGAAAATGTATTACTTATTAAATTAATAGAGAATAATATTATATTTATTTTAATTTATCATAACAAATTAATGATTATATTTTATTTGTTTTGAATATGTGTGATGAATTTTGTTTTGAGATTATTCTCATACACACACCTATAACAGGAGATTATGCTTATATCATAGAATATATTGCTACATTGGTTTTATAAAGTAATACCATTAATGTGATTTTTGTATATCTAGTATTCATAAATAATAAATATCGGTTATTTTGTATACAATGATACTATATTCCACTTATTTGAATGATTTTTTAATGTTGTGTGCTACGAATATTAAGTTGTAGAGTCTGCGGATGGAAAATAATTATTATAATATAGGATAAATGAAAAATTGAATGTTTAAATCTTTGGAATTTCAATTTTATTTTGAATATTATTAGAGTATGTTTTTATTTTGATTGATGTTATTGATAATATATTTAGAAAATATAAAATAATCCGAATCTATGTTGAATATTTTTTATTAGTTATTATGTACTAGAATTATGAAGAAAATTTTTATAATTGTGAGTTCATAAGATTGGGTTCAAACATTAAAAAAGTATCAACCACTTTAAAAGTAAATTTGAGTATTTCATATTATTATTAATAAACTACATGTTTAAATTATAACATTTTAAAAGTCATGGAATACTTTATAAAGATGTCTTCTAATTATTTTAAAAATATAGAATTCATGGAAATCATATGTTTATCTAAGGAATCTCTAATGATTTATTTGATACTTTGAATGATACATGAGTATTGATCATATGGTTCAATAAATTTTTATGTTGAATTAGCTATAAAATATGGTAATATATGAACTTTGTATGGTGCATACCATGAAATTGGAAGGTTGTGTAGTGACCTTCAAAAGGTTGTTCTCTTATCATTATAAGGTTCATTAAATATTTAAAATTGAGAGTATGAGATTCATATGTTTCAAAATTTATTAGGTACATATTCATATGTAATAAGTTAATAATTTCCATGAGATACTATTTAATGTTCAACACGTTAAGAAATTTTAAGAATTATATTAAATAAGCATTTCATGATATATCTGAAAAATATTATAAATATGGACTAAAATTAATATTATGATATGTTATTAATAAATGATTTGAAATATATAACTATTATTATAAATATGATTCAAGATATTTTGTGATAGGTTTTTAAGGGGACTTGGTTACATATTGTGAAGAGGAATATTATTTGAAAAAAATTTCTATGAATCAAATCAAACCAATGTTGATTCAACCATTTGAATAGTATTTATTCTTCGGAAATTTTTCCATGCAATAATATATTATGGAGGAAAATATATTTCATGAGAAATTTGTGCTGTAATGTGAGGATACATGACAATAATATTTCACGGTATTTCTATATATATTATAAATAGTTTAAATGCATGTTTATTTTATCATTGAAATAAATATGAATAAAGGGCCAAGATATATCTAAAATCACATGGTTGTTATTAGACATAGTAACATGGTTGAGTATTGAAATGATTTGAAGTGTTATTAATTATGTAGATTATATTCATGTTTTTTAGAGAATATATGATAAGATATTTAGAAACTAGTTGTGTTCTTTTTAATTGTTTCATCGATTTGAAGAGGATTCTAAGTGCATAGAATAAGCCATGAGGAATATATTGTATTAAGAGAAGGATAATAAAATTGTGTTCATCCAATACATAGATGGAATCTTCATTATTTACACAACTTCAATAAATAATTTAATATTCATTTATACTAGTTCTTGATGTCTTTTTGGTGGTATTATTCTATTAAATTTCATCGTTAGACCCCTACATGGGTTGATTATAGATAATATAATAATGATTGATAATCCATGGGGTAAAAGACACATCCAAAATGGGATATAGGTATCATTAATGAAGGTAAACCTAGTTCCAAAATTTTATATATATATCTTCTACAATAGTTATCAAATTGAATGTATGGTGTCGAATAAGAATGAGAGTTTAATAGGTTTTCAAAAAATACATAAGCATAGATTCACCACCTCTTAGTGTTTATAACACATAATGGAATACAGTAAATTGGTATATGAGTGGATCTACTCAATGTTATTACAGTCATGTGTTTGATATGGATCAATATATCTTGGTTAAAAATATGAAATTATAATATTTAATGGAAAATTGTTTAAAATTTATATAGAGGTAATAATACCTTACATTCTATATCTTTTTATTTTTGTTTGTGATTCTATGTAAAATTTTATTTTAGTGCTAATAAAGATGTGATATTTATCTCTATTTAGAAATAAATATATTTAAAATTATTGAAATTCAATGAATGTATTATACTATTCTTTATCAGAGAAATTATTAACATGTATAATGGGATATGAAATTGTTAATTTTATTTTGAGGATGTTTTGAAACATCTATAAAAAAACCAAAAAGGTTAAAGGATATAAATTTCATATCAGTATACATATTTTAAGAGATATATTTGTATATTAATTTACTATAATTAATGAATTATTTACAAGGTATCATTTTATTGTTCCAATCATTAGAGGGTTTGTAAAAATTCATGAATATCTTACCCTAGACAGGAATTTGATGAGTTTTTTAAAAAACAAATTCCATTGAAATATCTCTATATATGTAGATAAATATCTAGATTAAATTAACATTTATAATCTCTATAGTGATTTCATGAATTATGAAATAATAATAGTTGTTAATATAAAATACATGTGAAAAAATAAAAGAAAATTTCAATGAATTCCATAAAATAAATAAAAATTAAATATGGGCATGAATTCGCTAATGATAATGAAAATACTAGAGAGTTTTATAAAATGCTATCTTTCATTTCAAGAAACATCAAATGTTGTAATTTTAGGTATATAATTAATCATATATTGTAATGATTTAATTTGGGAATGCTTTTCCATTACACTGAAAAATTTTCAATGAAAATAAGATGAGTAAATTACTATAATTAAGATTCTAGGAAGACCATATATATGAGAGATTATATTTAGAAAATTATATTAAATGGAATTATGAAAAATTCTCATAGATCGTATAAAAATGAAAATATATCAAATAAAGATGGTTTATAAGGCAATGATGAAACTGATAATGATGGGGGAGCTACTTGAGATTCCATTCATTTGGAAATCATGAAATAAAAAGTAGAATAATCAGAATCATTAGATATTGTCTCAAAATTAAATAGTGATTATGTTATATAATAATAAGAAACATAAAAATAATACACTACGATAATGGACATAAAAATATTTTTTTAGGAAACAATTATATTTATACAGGATGAGACTCAATTAGAATAATGAGGAAAAAAATCATATAAAGATTAATACACGCCATCCTATCGAATAAAATGATAATATGATAAATTATATTGATGGAAAAAAGATGAATCATTAAATATGTGACTTATAATATTAACCTTAGGGATAATAAAGTTGATAAAGAGAAGAAACAATAGGTGAAATTTATAATGAGGAAGATTAATGCAATTTTATTTTAATAAACCCATTAAAAATTGGTGTGTTTTTTAAGAAATAAGTATTAGGTATTGTAATTACTCAGGTAATAGGATATGTTGATGAAAACATTTCTATTTTATCAACTCGAGAGAAAGATATGAATTTAAAATAATAATCTATAATGTAGAAGCCTAAATTACTCATACAATCTGATGAAAAGTAAAAATATATTCAGATTTAATGGATAAGTATTATGAACACCAAATCAATTCAACCTCAAGAGTTTACGAGAAAAATCTCAAAAGGGACATTATTAGTCAATCACAATATAAAAATTGAAAAACATATTGAAAAAACTAAATCAATAACTATAGTTATAAAGAAATTGAGTTTTTAAGGTTATTAAAATTAGTGTGGTGTTTTTTTCACATGTCTTTAAACTATTTTAATATAAAGCATCTACCAATACTGATAAGTTCATAATAAAAATGGGGGTATGACTATCATCTATGAGAACTTAGAAGAATCATTAACAACATGATAAGAATAGTCAACTATTAAATAGTTTTGGAAGCATGGAAGAGGTATGGGGAAGGGGTGATCTAGAAAGAATCACATATAATGTATATATTTATCTTATTCCAACAAATTTGAATATAATTTCTTGGATTGGAAATAAACTAAATCAATTTTAGATCTAATATTAGGCTAATATTGTCGAGGATGCATTAAGGAAATGAAAATTTCAAAACCGTAAATTATAGAAATTTGTTATTCTTCTAAAATTATTATATATTTATATTACATGAATAATGTAAAAATATAATAAATAGGGTAAATTTCAATTCTTATTATAATATTTTTAAAAACTAATGGATTTGTAAACGAAAATATTATAATTAACAAATATTTCCATCAATGTATCATTTAAATAAGGGAAAAAGTATAACATATTTTTTGTATCAATTTTTTATAATAATGAAGATGAGGTCATATTTATATATAATGTTGGTTTATTAAAGTTTTTGAATGATAATTTTATAATTTGACGTGGTTTTAGAAACCAAGGATATATTTTTAAAACTGATTATTTCAAAGTAGAAAATTATATGTTCTAGAAATATGAATAATACTACTATATATACGGTCTTGTCATCCAATATAGATAATGAGGAATTTAGTTAGATAATGATAATTATGGAATGTTCTCATTCAGAAGGAATATAATATTACTATTTTGATGAAATTAAAGAATGGTCAAATTTTGAAAACATCATATGAGGTTGTTTACATTAAAAAAAGAGTACAAAAAAATTCACATAGATGTCTATGGGACAATAAAAAAATAAATTAGTGGATAAAAATAATTTATTACTTTTATTGATGTTTTAACATGAATAACATGCAAATTTTTTTGTCTTAAATGTCTAAAACATTGGACATATTCAATATTTCAATAATACATGTAAATTGATAAATATTTTTGTCAATCATAATATGCAGGTCTTATAATGATACAAAATATCAAAATTGTTATTTCAATAAATAATGTAATAAACATGGTGTTTTACATGAATTTACTAATCCATATACTCTATATGGGAACAGGGGATGAAATAAATATTTCATCCCCAGTAGATATTTCTAGAGAAATTATTGTATTGTATGATACAACAATATATTTTTGGTTACTGGAAATTAAAAAGTCTAGATTCAATCAAAAAAATGTCTGTTGAGGCCAAACATATAGGTGAATCATAATGAAAATTGGTTCAAGAAGACCCATATATAATGAACACTAGGGATTTTGGGAACCAATAGTATATGAAAACAAATGGAAACAGTAATATAAACATTGATTAGAAGGTGGAATGAAAAACCATAAGATTTTAAACTGTATTTATGTTAAAAAAATTAATATTATTTATAGCCTGTTTTACTTGAAACCATGATATTTTAAATGATGTATATTTTGTTTCACAATGTATACAACATAGAACAATAATCCTAAATGAACCGTGAGATACTATTTAAGTATGGGTATTGTAACGTGGACACTGAATTGGAGTGTATGAATAGGACTAACAAAATAATAAAATATATATATAGGGTTTCAAATAAATAATATTTATTGATATTTTCTTAGAAAATAATCACTCAGGTTTTGAGTAAAGACACTTTAGGCTTCAAAATATATTTTATTAAAAAACATTTTTATTTATCATTTTAGGTTTGAAATTATAAAAAATATAAACCCATTTTAAAATTTTATTGTACAAAAATTATTTCATTTTTTAAATGATAACATCAAAATTATCATAGTGTTATTTTTGGGTTTTTTTTCAAAAGGTCACTTTTTTAGTGAATAGTTAAATACAGATTTTTCAAATACAGTAATATCATTTAATAAATTTTGTAATATTAAGCCAAACTTTATCATTTAATTTAATTTTAATGAAAAACTATTATTAATTTATATTAAATATAATTCATTACATTTAAATCAACTTTATAACCAATTTTGACTTATGTTTTTTAGGCTTCAAAGTGCACTTTTTAAAAAAAAAATTATTTTGTAATGTTACTCCATTTTGCTAAATTAATATAATAATTCATCATAAATTATTCCAAGGAAATTATTAGAATATATATAAAACTATATTAATTAAAATATATCTCATGATTATCACTATTCCTATAGTTAAGAAAAGATCATCTTAAAGTTGAAAAAAAAATCATTTTCTGAAAAACCTTTTTTGACATGATTGTAAAGTTAATTTTAAAATAAACTATGAAACTTATATCAATTAATATTTTAGATATGTATTTAATATATGGAATCATCATAATTTATATTATATAATATGTTTAACTTAATTTTTTAGATTAATTATTAGTAAAAACAAAAAAAAAATTATTTTACCATCACAAAGGATATAATTTCATTACAACTAGGTTAAATTAAAAAGATAAGTGTTAAAATGGCATAACTTTTTTTCTAAATAAACTTTTTTTGAAATATATAAATATTATCACATATATGGTTAAATAATGATCCATTTTATTTCATTGAAGAATGTGTCAAATGTTGGTATTATTTATTATTTTAAAAAATTTAATGTTTATCCTCCTCCTCAATTATAAAAATGAAATACATCCCCAAACTTCTTTAAACATCTCAAGAAATTTTTCTCATAGAAGCATTATAATTTTTCTCCCCAAAATACAAAGACAGATTATATATATGTTTTATTCCCAAAATACCTACTCTAGTGTCTTTAATTAACTATCCAATATAGTTTCTTCTAAGAAAAGGTAATTGTATAATTGAAGATCTCTCTTTTAAATTATTCTTTATAACCTTCAATTATATTATAACACTTAAAATATAATAACAAAAACATTTCCCATATACATGGATGTCATTAATTTTATTTAATAATATGTATCTTTCTCTTCCTCCCTAAAATGGGAAACAAATCAATGCCTCATGCATACAACAGACCATCACCACACAAATTGATGTAATTTTGTTTCTCTCACCCAAAAATATATATTATCATCAAGATTGATATAATGAATTTATATTAAAAAATTTTAAATAATATTATTTTTCTAAAATTAATAAATCATCCACTTCTATACCCTTTTACACATTAAGGGATTGATATCGTCATTCATGCCTACGTATGACCTACCGTCTCTAAAAAGCAATGTGAATAATATTCAATTTATAATATTTAAGAATGGTTTTTATCAATTTGTAAAATAAGTAATATATGATATTTATATCATTAATATGATTATATATATATAAACTATAACTATTATATAATAATCAAATATTTCATTACCAGACATGCATGAGAGAAGAAGGCAATTAACATAAGAAACATTGGCAATAATGAAATATTATTAATGAAAATGTGGTAATATGTTAGAAGAGGAGAATATAAGATATTATAAATATTAATATAGTTATGTTATAAGCTGAGAACTTAATTAAAACAATTAAATAGTGTTTTAATGAACATTCCACTAAAGGGAAGTGTAAAGTAATGGACTTTATCTCAGTTTCCAATCATTTATCAATATTTTAATGTTATGCACATAATTTTCTTTATATAATTTATATAATACCTATTATACATGAAATATAAGTATAAATTAATGATTAATTGTATTTTATGTTTAAATTTGAATTATTTATGGGCAATTGACTTGAAAATTACTATGTGGTAAATAATTTAATTAATCAATTTCTATTCATTAGGTTATTATACTTCATCATTTCCTTAGAAATTATATGATTATGTGTTTAATGGTTTTTTATTATCATATATTATATTTTAACATGTTTTACATGGGATTAAATTTAATACACCAAATCAATTAATTTATTAATTTTTGATTCAATGTTACGATCATTGTAAGGGTTCCTCATTTCAAATTGTATTCGTTGGGACATATGTTATGTTATTGACCTATAATTATTCATGTGGTAAATATACGTCCCCTTTGATATATAACATAATTATTCTATTTATATTCATGTTATTTAATATTTCCTTTTTTATTCATTTTACAGGTCTTATGATTCCAAATTTTCCAAAGTGGAATGATATTTGTTTTTCAATCTCATTTAAAAATGTTATATTTAAAAAGTGATAATTTTATCTTCTTTAATAAAAATTATTTAAATTATTTTTATTTTATTTATTTTATTTATTTTATTTATTTTTATATATATCAAAAACCCTTTATATTATATATTCTCTAATAGGGAAATGTTTTAATTATACCTTTATTATTATTATCTTGATGGTATACAATCAATTTGATCAGGGAATGTATTCATATTCTCAAACTTGTTTAATTTCTATAATAATTAAATATTTATTCAAATATATACATTCTTAATATTATTGGATATAAATTTCTACTATAATTCTATATTATTTATCATGGTTAATATTTATTATTATTATTTATATCATATCTAAAAACAATGTTTTAATTTGATGGTTATTTGATTTATTGGGGAAATATTTATGAGTTTTTATTTTTTATTAGATATACATATAAATTTATAAGGAATGATTCGCAAGAGATTAATAAAAAAGTATATATATAAGTAATTCATTACAAATGGTGTGATGTGTGTTTCCTTGAATTATATTGCTTCTTGATGAATTAATAGTCTCATGAGGAAAATCTGTAACCAAACATTAAATGGGTTTTTACCAATAGTTTTAAAACATCTTTCGAAAAGTCTTGATTATAAATATATCATGATGTATAAGATCATGATGTCTAATATCATGTATTTAAATTATTATGAATTCAGTTATTATTATCTATGAAATTATTTCACTGATATTAGCAATACATGCATAATTTTATCTTGACATTTATTAAATTTAATGTGTTTTCAATTATTTACCATGGTATATCTATTGTACCTTCTAAAATTGTGATACTAACGTTATTGACTAAATTAAATGTATTTTAAGTTATTTACCCTTCCATATTTATTATTCATTATCTAATAATTATAGTCATATTATTCTTTAGATGTTATTTTTTAATGAATATTTTCCATTCCATAATAATTATGACTTATTAATTCTGCTTTAATTATTCATGATAGATTCCATACGAATAAAATCACACTGAGAATTTGAGATCTCTCTTATTATGTTTCCTTTCCACAATATATGAAAAATTAATATTTTAATGAATTCAAGGATACTAAATTTTCTACTTTCAATATGTTTTATTTCATTATTTCAAATATAATTAAGGGTTGATGTATATATCTAGTTTATAATGCCTATTAAACTCTTTGTTCATTTGGGATGTGATTTCTTATAAATAGAAACAATATAATAATGTGACTACCCACTCTGAGCTTCTAGGATAAGGGTCGTTAAATATTTTACATGAGAAAGTTGAGAAGAAATATTGGGAAGTAGATTTTGGAAGACGTATATTAGGTATGAATACACTTTAGTAGACATTGATGATATATATAAAATAAGTTCATAATGTTTTTCTATATAATATATTCTGTGGATTTCCCTCAAAATAATTTCCTATCTAGATACTACAAGAGTACATGGTTCTCGTATAGTTTTACCACAGGGTAATCACTCTGTAAATGTAAAATTAAGCATTGACTCGATCAAAACCTAGTGAATGATAAAGTTCCTTAAAATGTAGCTAGTTTTCCATTATCGGGGGATATGTATAAGATACAGTACTAGAAAACTAACATATACCAATGGTTTGGAACCATTGGTATATGCCTCCAAACCGTTGGTATAGCCTATACCAATGGTTTGGAAAACCGTAGCCAAGTAAGCTGTTGGGATAGGTCTATACCAACGGTTTTGCGAAAACCGTTGGTATAGACATATACCAATAATTTTTGAAACCATTGGTATAAGTAATATGAAAATATATACCAACGGTTATGGAACCGTTGGTATATGTAATTCAGAAAAAAACATTCGCTGGGATTTCATCCTAGGACCCATAGTTTATCATTGAACAACTTAACCACTAACCTAACATGACTTTTGTGAACATAATTACATAAATATATATATATATATATATGTATTGTCATATTTTTTTTTAAATTTTGATTTATATAATGTTCTTGGTAAGAAGACATGATAAAAATTCTCAGGACCTATACCAACGGTTGTCAAAACCGTTGGTATAGGTCTATACCAATAGTTTTGACAACCGTTGGTATAGTTCTTGAATATGGAATTTATTTTGGGCTAAAGGTTGATTTCCAGGGGACCTTTCCCAATGTTTTTGGAAAACCTTTGGGATAGGTATACCCTTCCCCAACAGTTTGGACAAACCGTTGGGAAAGGTGTCCACAAAGTGGACGTTTCCCAACGGTTTTGGCCAAACCGTTGGGAAAGGTGGCTAGAAAGTGGACTTTTCCCAATGGTTTGGCCAAACTGTTGGGATAGGTATACCCTTTCCAAACGTTTTTGGAAAATCGTTGGGAAAAGTGGCCAAAAAGTGGGATTTCCGAACGGTTTGGCCAAACCATTGGGAAAAAGGAAATATACCAATAGTTTGTAAAAAGTGTTGGTATAAAAGCGTTGGGAAAAGTCAGGTTTCCAGTAGTGATAATTCACATTTTATTTACAAACCATTGTGGGGTATTTTAAAAAAAATAAATCCACAACGATAATAAATTTATTATTCAGATGGAAATAATTAAATATTTTAAGCCACATTCATCGGTTAATAAGTATATAGTATATAGAATTTTTAAAAGCATGGATATCCATTCTGTGGTTTTATGTTATGGAAGTAACCCTAACACTATAATTTATTTTCAATATAGGTTTGAGTAATATTTAACCCTTATTTGTAACATATTTTTAGAAATAAGGTTATTTTATAAATAATTATTTTATATTTTCGAAAAATATGGTTAATATTATTATTATCCTCTTCAGTTAATATGATCATTGATGTGAATGTAATAATTTTTAATTCATATTTATTTTTATTGTAAAATAAATATGTCATATAGAAATAATTAATGACTAAAATATAATTTGATGAATAATTTAATTACTAATGATTATAATAATATTTTTCAAAATTTTATATGAATAATATTAATGTGGTTTTATAAAAATGTAAACCCATATTTTGGGTGATAACATATCATATTGGGAATGTATACGTGGCATAAACCCCCAACTGAATGGTGACTAGGCTGCAATGCATACCACTGGCCTACATGATGTTCTATATATTTTTTTAAATTCTTATTTAAAATATTTCATGTTTAAATATTAAGAAGAACTGTGGGGGGTATTTTTTATCCATAAATATTAATGTATTGTTTTGATGACTCATTTTAAACATATTAGTTTTCAAAAATATTTAAGATACTTAAAGAAGGGTATGCGACACTTTTATAGATCTTATAATCAATTGAAATCTATTTTTTTATATTTATTTATAAAAATTTTAGATTTTATATTCAATAATTTGATAATTTTTTTATGTGGAAATTGATCAGATCATAACCGTCATAACCAAATAATTAAATTATTCTTATGAAATATAAATATATCAGGACGGTTCCTTATATTTGTAGAAATTTTACGAATTACTCAACTTTCGTAAATTTATATAAAAATAAAAATGATCTCATATTACCATCATATTAAATAAATAAATTTAAATTGAAAATATCACATATTTATTGTTTTATGTTTATTGAATTTCCATTAATCATTCACTTTCTTGAAATCAGTAATCGGTATAACCCCCCATTATTATTATCTCATTTCTCCCATGTTCATATTTTTACTTCCCACCAATATTATCCTATATAGAAACCTATTTATTATTAATAAATAGGAAATTCATATTTGAAATTACATATTTTAAGTGGAATTTTTATTAACCCTTTTAATGATGTGGGTTTTCAATAAATTTATTTCTGAATATAAAACGCATTATTTCTGAGAACATGTTCAATTTTAGAGGACAAGATTTATTAACATTTCGGATAATGTATAACCATGGTATTTTAAATTCTATTTATTCTATATAAATTTAATCTCTCTCATATCTTCCAGTACGCACTAAACTGAGATTTTAATAGATGAAAATCATGTTTGATAGCGTATGCGACACATAAAACTAATCCTAAACAATCTTTGAGATAATATTTAAATATTACAGCTCAAACATAGTCATTGAATTAGATAGAATGAATAGAATTAACCATATTATGAAATATATATTGACATGTCCTAATTGGAAAATAATTGAGAATTTTTTTATAAATAATCGGTCATTTTTGTAAAGTCAATTTATACTTGAAAATCTACTTTCTATAAAAAATGTTTTTAATTTTAATTTTATTTTTAAAAAATAATAAATTTTTATAATTTTATAAATTTAATTTTATAAAATTAGTATAATTTTTTATATCATATAATAGAAGGAAAATTGCGGTGGATTTTTTATATTTTTTTTAAAATGTTGAATATTCATTGAATTGTAAAAAATATTATCCTTTGAAATATCGTTATTTATTTGCATTAAATTATCTTATATTATGGTCTCATTATTATTTTTATTTTATTTAAATGTAATAAAATTATAAATTAATTATATTTAAAATAATTAATTACATTTAAATAATATTTCTCCTTGAATTTAACATAATACTATTTCTATGAAAAAAATTGAAAACTCATTATAATTGTATAATATTTCTACATTTTTATTAATTAAAATCATAATTATTGATAAATTATTGAAATGAAATGTATATATTATGTATATAACTATATAGATTTAAATATATATCCTGAATATTACATGTCATATAGTTATTATACTATCATCTTATTCTTGAATAATGAATTTCATAAAAACTAGTTTTTCAACACATATTTTGGATTTATTTTAAATAATATTATTTTAATTATATAACTTTATTTTGGATAAAAATATTTCATATTTGAAGTAATAATTATTAATATTATAAAACAAGTTTAACATAATATTTTCTCATAATGAATAGTGACACTAGTAAAAAAAATATTTTACCATGGTAAAGGTGAAAATGGATTTATCAGGGGTTAAACTATGAATATATAGAGTGATGTATCCTAGAAATTTCCTAAATCCAATTTTTTTGACATATTACAACTTTATCATATATATGGTTTTACGATAAACCCTTTTGTAGAATAATGGAATCATAAAAATGTGGTTATGATTTATACTTTTCAATATTTCCATGTGTGTCCTCCTCATCAATTATAATAGGTAATGTGCTACCCTCTCTACTTAACAACTCTCAAGCCATTTAGAACAACAAAAACCTACCAAAATAACTCCCTAATATACTCAAACACATTATGGAGGTTCTTTTCATCCTATAAGTCCAACCCTAGGCTCCATAAAAGATATACAGTGGGGGTTCTTTTATGGAATGTAATTGTCTTCACTGAGATATTTATTTTTAATTATTAATTTTACACCATATATTATGTATTAAAACATAAAATATAAAAACAATAGTATCCCATATATTATTATATGTTATTATGATAATGTAATAAAATTTATCCACCCACACCCCTATCAAATTGGAAACCAAGTTGCCGATTGTGTGTGTGGATGACTTTTTCTTCGTGAATTGGTGTGACTTATTTTCCTTCCCCCACTCTCATGGATAGTAAATATAAATGAAAAAAATAATATATATATGTATATATATATATAATTTTATGATATTATATATATTGAATTTACACATCATCTAATTTCTTTCACTTCCACCCATTATGTGATTGATATTGTCCCTTGTGCTAACATACGACCAACTTCTCAATGAAGAAATGTGAATCATTTTCCATGTCAAACTTTCATGAATGTTATTAAAAATCCATTGAATATGTAAATATTATATTTAGAACATTAATATAATTCTTTATGTGATGGAACGATATCCAACATGTAATAATTTGAACATTCATGAATAAAACATTCATGAGAAAATAAGTGAATTAACACAAGAATCAAAGGTAATAATGAAATATAATTAATGAATGGGATGTATGATGTTATAATAGTAAAAAAATATGATATTATAAATATATATATATATAGTTCTTATATAAATTTATAACATTAATAAAATCATTATATATTAGGTTAAAAGATGTTCAACTAAAGGGAAGTATGATGTAAGGGACTTTGTTTCAATTTACATTCATTAGAACAAATTAATGTTTTACACATAATATATTTTATATGTATTATATAATTCTAATTTTACCTAATATATCTTGAATACTTCATATTTCCTCATAAAATATGTTTTTGTTTCAATTATATAAGGGTATTTGACCTCATAATTACAAAGTGGTAAAGAATTTCATCACTCAAATTTATTTTTCATTGGGTTATATTAATTCATCATTATTGTTGATATTATTTGATTATTTTTTAAATTAAATTGTATTAAATAATAATGTATTTATATTTTTTATTTTTTATTTACATTGGATAGACATAACCAATATTTTTTTATTTCTTAAATGTTCTGATAATTATAAGGGGTTGTCTTCTAAATTTCTATTCTTTGGGTTATAGGTTATGTTATAAAACTATTTTATTTTTGGAGATTTATATACTACCACTTTGGTGTATAATATCATGAGTCTATTTATATTCATTTAATTTAGTTTTTCATTTAATATGATTCTTTTCAATGGTCTTATGATTCAAAAGATACCAATGTTGTCAGAGATTTATGTATCAATCTAATTTTAATAGGGATTATTTATACATGAGTTAACATTGAAAAAAATTATTAGAAAAATTTATAATAAACACAATATATTTTTTTATCCTTTTACTATTCATGGTATTTTCATGTAATAGTCTAATTTTACTCTCATTTATGCTTAAAATTATTGGGAAATGATTTTATTAATGTCGGACATCATTTCTATATTATGTGGAAATTCATTTTTTCCAAGTCCATATTTTTAATAAATGTTTCCAAAATATTTTACTTTGGTTTTTTAATATAAGTTTTACCTATAATTAAATTTTATATGACGTTTTTAATGTAATATTCCTCTCATTTTCAAAACAATGTATTTCTAACATTTCTTATGAAAATGTTAACGAAATATTATTTGTATCATACTTGCAATGAATAGAAAATTATCATTGTTATGACCAATGATTGAATTAAATATTATTTAACAATATTATATAGTTATGTTTAATAAAAATATTTTTTCCAATATTCTAGAAATTTCTAGTTTGTAAAAATGATTTTCAACGAGAAAATGGTATTTTCCATAAGAATGATTATTTAAAGATACCTTTAGGGTATTTATATTCATCAATGAATGTAATAATTTACTTTACACATAATCCACTAGGTATATGTTGTAATGATATTATCCCAATTCTTTCTATAGGTGTTTTAGGATCCATTTGATAAGAGAATGTAATGAACTTTTATTTTTTAAATATTTATTGTAGTAATATTCTATCATTGTAAATATATAATTTCTTGTGATCATTGAACATAAATTTACACTGAATATCCATGTTATTTTTTATGGTTATTATTATTTCTTAAACTATATATCATTTCTATCTATGTTTACTTACATTTAAATTTATTTGATTGAATAGGGAAATATCGATATTCCATATTATTTAATCAATATACAAATTTATTGATAATCCATATTGATTATGAATTGAAGTCTTCCTTTGATTTAAGTAGATTTTGTTGGACATGTAGTGACATGTGGGTCCTAGAAATATATATCCCCTCAATATATTGAAATCATAATGAGGATAATCATCAATATATATCTAAATTGGGTTTTTCATATAATTTTAATGCATCTTATTAATAATCTTGATAATATAGATTTCATCATGTTTGAGATCATGACAACCAATATTATCTATTTCCTTCCCTATCGATTTAGTTATTATTAAAGATGAAATGTTTTTCCTTTATATTATCCAGGAATATATTTTATGATGTTGTCATTCATTAAATGAAATTCGTGTTATGTTATATTACTAAATGTGATTTTTATTTCATATATAATACTAATAGTGAAGATATTGATTGAATGGAATGTGTGTTTAGTTATTTACCTTTCCATGTTGATTATACCATATCTAATTATGGAACTCATGATATTGTTGAAATGTCATGTGTGATCAGATATATTCTTTATTATATTGATTACAATTATTCAATTATGTTGTATATATTCAGGATATATTCTTTTTAACATAACTACTACTAATAATTTGAAGTCACAAAATTGTATTTCTTTCCCTTGAATATTATGAATTATTCATTGATTGATTTTAGGGATGTCGAATTTTTAATTTCAATATATTTTTCTCTCATTTATTCACATATAATAAATGAATCAATCATGTATCTATTATGACATGAAAGTAAAATATTTATTCCTTTGTTATTTTATCATTTTTATCTAGGACCAATTGTATAATGTATCATCTATCTCTGGTGTAATGAATTTTGGGTATTTACATAGAATGCAAAATCTTCCTTGGTAACACACTCAATGGATGTTCTTATAGATGTTACCAAAAAATACCCAAGAGACTTTGGGAATGTGAGGATGTAATGGTCATTGAAAATTAATAAAATATAATGTATTAAAATATAAAATATGATAAATGTGATATTAATATATCAAAAACTAACGATAACATTGAACATGAAAAATAGATTCTATTTAATGATGTAGATTCTACCTACTCCAATGAAGATTTCATGGGTTTGAATATTATAGAAATGAATGCATGACTATGGTATCATTTTGACACTAATAATATTTTTGGGTATCTAAATTATTGGGGTTCAAATTAGATGTATTGTTTTGGAACCAATAACACTATTTTACTATATTATATTTATCCGCATAACATTGACGAATCATTTTAAAAAAATGAATATATATTGGATAAAAATGAATAATTGGATAAATTTTAAAATAAAACAAAAATGGTAAATTTATCACAATCTGAGAGAGACAAATATAATTTTGGGAAAAGGGTTTTAAATAATAATATGACTATGAAATATAAAGTGTGTTGAAACAACGATAAACTGGTATATGAGGGATATTAAAAAATGAAAGAGATTCACTTTGAGGAAACATTTTATCCACAATTAAGATAAGAATATATTTAAATAATTATAGGTATTTCAACTAATATATTCTATAAATGTTTTCTATTGGATATTCAATCATATATTTGGAATGGGGAGATAAATAAATAAGTTTGAATGGAGAAAAATGTGGGATTTATTCAAATTATTGATTGAAGTTTGGTGTGAATGTTGATGAAGGATCTCTTTGGTTTTATGTAGGCCCCAAGGGATGGGTATTTCAATCATTCCGTATTCAAATAAGTATAAAATTCATGAATTGTGAGTAGTAAATAAATTCATATATAAATAATACCAACACCTTATAACTCTTTCTGATTGATTATATTAAAAAAATTATCAATTAATATAAAGAGGAATGATATATGGGATAATTCTCTATATATATGAAAGAATTATTTAAATTTTAAATTTTTAGAGAAATATATTTTTTTCATCGGTCTTCGTATTAACCATGTAGTTTATTTAATTTTAATTTCACAAGAGAAATATGTTATAGATCTCTTAAATAAGATTGATACACAATAATATAGATGTTTTTATAAACATATTTAACTACGTATCTAAATGACAATGTATAATGATATCATGATAGTTAATGATATGTAGTTTCAATGATTAATGGAAAGTCTCATGTGCTTGATAACAAGAAATACTGATATTGTATATATTGTAACCCTTTATGCTATATTTTAATCTAGTCCTGAATAACAAGATATTTTTATAGGAAATAATATTCGGATATATATTTAAATATATTCAATTTTTCTGAAGAAAATGATTCATAATGAACATTACTGAGAGGGGATTATAGATAAAGATGGGGTAGAAATAGTTTATGATACAAATATTACATTAGCTGGATAATATTTCATTGGAAAAAAATTTATTTTATAACACTCTAAGTAACAATAATCAAATACCTTTAGTAATTATGAATATGAATATGAGGTTTCATCAAATGAATCATTTCCAAAAATCTATATGATGTTAGAACATGATGAATTCATTATTAAATTTGAATACCAACTGGTTATTGGGTATTATAATCAAATTTATGTAAATTGGAAGAAAAATATAGAACATCAGTCCATATACCAACATATTGACATAAAAAAATAATAAATGATATTGTTGATAAAGGTATTCTAAAACTATATATTTTTTCTATTTAAGTTAAAAACAGATGATATTATTTCAAATACCATCATAAATGATCCTTTTAAGAATTTTAAGAATGAAATGGGATTGCAACCCATTTCGCGACATGGTGTTTTATAATTATTAATTTTCATCATCAATATTGATAAAATTAATTCTATGTATAATTAAAATATTCCATATTTACATGGATAAAACTATTCTACATATTTATGAGAAATATTAACATGTTTACTAATTATATAAACCTGAGTGGCTAATCAAATTAGTTTTTTTTGTGATATTTATATTGAGTGAACAAAATTAAATTTTCTGAAATTATTTTCCTATGGAATAGAATCATTCGTGAGTTAATTTCTCTTATTTTGAACTCTAATATAGTCCAATAAGACTTAATGTGTATTATTGTATGGATATTTGATTTGATGATATTGATGACAAATACTATAGTTATAAATTATGGTTTTATTTTCAATAAGTGGGAGATTAAATAGAAATTATTGGAAACTATAAAATAAAGGATTTTTGAAACCACGTAATAGTTATGTTTTATTTTTTATCAGTAAATGTTTAAATTTTATGTTTATTTTTGTGTTTCATATTTTCTAATACACATAAGAGAAAATTAACTTCATATTTTTTTCTTGGAATATATTTCATGAATGATTCTTTGTAAGAAAACATTACAAGTAATGATTGTCGATCTAACCTTCATAGAGGCCAAGGAAAAAAATTGTATATAAATAATAAACCTATTATATTATGGAATGTGTTTTGAGACACTAATGATTGGTTAGATTAATGTGTAGTTAATTATGTGGTAAATTTCTAGAAACAATTAAATTTAAATCATACAAAGAATTTTTATATCGAAGGAGATTTATTTTTATGATAAATTTAATTTCATGATGTTTTTATTTTACTTATGTGTTTCTTAATTAATTGAAAATATTTAAAAAAAAATTAGTTTTAGTTCAATGTATTTAATGTTCAATACCAATTTGACATCATTATAACGAATACATTGATACGGGAAAAGTCAAAAGAGTATTTTCAAAATATATACTAGTATCACCCACTTTATCTTAAAATTTTGGGATTTTAGAAGCGTATTTCCAAACATCATAAGATTAAATTAATACTTATATCAAATCATAAAGTGTTTTAGAAGAGTATCCAAAATGTTATATGGTTTCCTTTTAATGAATTGTTTGATATCAAATATTCATGGAGTTTTAATTCTTATCCAAGGAATATATTGAGGATTATTTTAGAATTCATATTTTTAATGAGAATTGTTATTATGGTTAAATATTTCATAGGGTTTTTACAAATATATAAATATATTAACATAAGAATATTGTAAGGATTATAACTGGAATTCATAAAGTTGTCTAGTGATCATCATAAGGTTGTTCCATAAATTTAGTAATGATTTAACATTTGTGATGAATGGGAAGATGAAATTCATAAGATTTAAATATTTATTATGTTTACAATTATATGGTATATTTTTGTATGGTTCAAATAGTATATTTTAGGGTTCAAAACTTTTTAAAATTTTGATAATTATATAAATTAACAAATCCGAAATTTTTATAATAATTATTCTAAAGATGGAATTAAATTGAAATGATTTTATACTATTAATTACTATATAGATTTTGTAATTTTTTATATATTTATAATTCAATAAATTTTATGATGGGAGTTGTGGAAGATTAATTGGCTATATGTGTTGAACAGGTAAATTGTGTCTTGAAGTTGACCAAGGAGTACTTCCTTACAATGTGAGTTCGATTATTTTAATATCATTCATACTTTCAATATTTTTCCAAACCATAGTATGTGGTATAAGAATAGTGATTTCAGAATATATTTTCATTGTAATATGACAAAACAATATAGAAAATGATATACTACTTGTCCATATGATGTTATAATAGTTTAAATGAATTTGGATTTTATAGAATAAATAAATGTGAAATAGAGGTTATGATATTTTTTATATCAGGTTGATGTCATGAGATAGAATCATCAGTTTTGACCTTAAGTTCATATTAGGTTATTTGATTAATAAATATTATATTCAAATTGTTTAATTAATATATGATAAGTTATTTAGAGGGAATATGTGTTATTGATATGTTATTTATTAATGTGATGTGAATTATTAGTGTAGAGAACATTCCATGATGATTGTTGTATTATACATTAAATAAAATAAACCTCATCTCAGATAATGTATGGATTTGATCGTAAATAGGAATATATCATCAATGATTTATCTATTTTTCATTCTTATTAGTTCTTTATTTTTTATACCATCATTTTTTGGGATCAATGTCATACACATTTCTAAGATCATTCTTGATAATAAAAGATAGGCTATGTGTATAGAATAAAAACCACCACACACTAGGGTTATAATAAAACATAAAAAGGTGAAAATATTAAATAAACGACCTATATATAATTATTATTTTTTTCAATCATTTAGTATCTTTATTTAGTGTTGCTGAATAAGGATGAGAGTTGAATAAATTTTACAAAGATATCGAAACATAAATTCACCTAGTAATATTTTTTATAACATTTTGTGTGAGGAAAAAATGTGATTGTGGGGCGAAATTCTAAATAATATTAACCAAAACTCCATGATTTTGAATAAAACTTATATATAATTGAATTTTACTAATAAAATATTTATGGTGCATAATAAAAAGGTAAGATCAACTTGGTGATATAAATGTTCAGCATCAAGAAGAATATAGACTGTTGGGAGGTAGTGTAGGTGGGTGTGTGCATTTATTTTAATTAGAATGAAAATTGAGGTCAAATGAATGATATATTTATTATTTAATACAAAAAATTTAATTCATTGATCTATTTAATACATCAAAAATCGTTTTTTCAGGATTATATTTTATGATATATGATGATAATAAATTTTATTCATGATAGAAATATAAAATATTTGATATTTAACAATGTAGAATAATTACCAAATAAATTTATGGATAATTATAGAAAATTTATAGGACACATTTAAAATATTTTTCTGAAATTACAAATGTAACGCCCTAATATAAATATAATTTTCCTTAAATAAATTTTAAGTACTTTGTAGTTTTCTTAGAATGAAACACCAACATTAAAAAAAATATATTATAACAATACTATAAAATTAATGGGTATGAATAAGAATAAAAAGAATGTAAAATTATATATACATTTTATAATTATTTCAAATTTATTTATTAGTGTGTAATATATAAGTAGACAATTTTCTATACTTTAATTTTATTCTTCTAATATATATTTTATTTAAAAAAATTAATTCTTTTTTAGATTAAATATTATAAGTTATTTTTACATCATTATAAATTGTATTTTATAAAAAGGATATCTTTTTCAAAATTAAAATATAAAAATTATTTGAGGGTAATGTTTAGTGATTAAAAAATTATTTTTCATTGATTTCTAAAAATAGATTTTTTTAAACTATCATTCATATTATTTCAAAAGTCCAATTAGGCACTTAATTTGATACTAAATTAAGATAAGTATCCTTTTGTTACCTATTATGTAATTAATTTAATAATAACTATCTTGATACATGATTTTGTTATATGTTCTTTTTTTAGCTTAAAACCCATTTTTATTTACAATATATATATATATATAATGTGATTTATCTCAATTAATATTATAAAATTACTAAATAATACTCATATTAATATTATTTATAGATTATTTATTCGATAAAATTATTTTTTATTCAATTATTGGTTTTTAACTTTTGTAGAATAAGAATAAATCAACTATTTTGCATAAAATGAAATTTGATCTAAAAATCTATTTCATTCTATTTTTCAAAATTATTTTTCAATGAATTTATTATATATAAAAATAATTAATCCTATAGAATGGATCTAATATTTTGATTCATAACAATTAATAAAATTAATTTTATAGAATTAATTTTTTTCATTATGAATAATAACCACGTTAAAGATTTTCACCTAGTTAATAGAGCTAAAACTTTGTTAAACTTATTGTGTAAAACATTAAAATCTATCTAAGATTTTACTTTATCCCATGAAAATAGTGGTTTTAACTAAATATATTTATATGGATTTAAATAATATATTTTAAAATTTAAAATGCAAATATCAAAGTTATGATTTACTTTTCAGATGTTAAGTTATATATTATTCAAATTTAAAATTATTTATTAGTAATAACATTTAATCTAATGATTGGAAGATTCCAATTTGATTTTTATTTATCAAATAATCTTAAAATCATTAATTTTTTTACATTTTAAGCAAAAAACAGGCATACCATCTTGTTATTTATTTTCATTGTAAAATTATTTTCACTCTCAAATCAGGTATTTATCTACAATATGTTATTTAGGTGTTCTGTGTTCTTATATTAGAATTATTTTCTACTACCTATATAAATTGAATCTAATAAAATTTATTATAATCATGGAATCATTATTTCTGAATTACATGTTATCTACCTTTTTTTCAAATCAATATATTATCAATATACAAATTATTTTGCCAAAGTTATGGTTAAAATGGGTTGAAGTGTTTTGACATCGTGATAAGGATTAAAATAAATATAGAACATATGTAAATGTAATTAATTCAATTTTATTTGGTGTTATACCATATTATATAAATAATTTAGGTTCATTGGTTCCACTTGGCATGATTATGATATTTATATTATATAATATTATAAATAATTCCATTTGGTACTTTTCCATACAATATAAATGGATACCACCTATCTTAACCTATACACATCATGAGACATATATATAGGACCTTAAATTATATTTTATTTTTATAGTTTCCCTCTCGGCATCCTAGAACATTGGGTCTTTCTAAAATACTATACTTTCAGGGAATATTGTGTAAGCCAAAATTCTTTTCTCAACAAAGTGGTATAACTCTAAACTGGGTACTTTCAAAAAATATTTCTATGACAAAAAAATATATTCAATATATTATAAAATAATTAATTCAAAATAATAATTAATATTTTTTGTTTTTATGATGATTTATCAAAAAATTTACAAATACTTTACATCTAATTGGAAATGAAAACTTTCAATTGTGCATAAATGTACACTACCACCTACACAAAATGATATGATTCATTCTCCCTCACAATAATCCATTGTTGGTTATTATTATTTATTTAATTTTTTTATATGATATATATGAACTAATAAAACTTTTTTAATTATAATATGTTTTATATTTTCTAAACATTCTATTTGTTGAATAATTATCATGTCACTCCAGAGTACATGTAAATAACCACAAGACAAATCGGTGTGATTCTATTTTCTTTTTTGAATTACATGGTGGAAAATAAATAAATATTTAATGATTATTAATGATATCATTGATATAATAATGATTCATTATTGGTGAATTATTACTTTCCTATCTTCCATTTTGATCATTGAAAAGTGGAATCATCACTCATGCCTATCTATAGAATATAGTTTCTCTGAACTAATATTAATAACTTTTTCATCACATCATTATATGAAAATTTAATAAAATTGTATATAATTATTAATGCAAACACTGCTGAAATTTTTAAATTTATGTATACAATTGAACAAAGATCGATGTACAAGTCTCAGGTCTTCCGAACTGAGTTATGGATAAAAACCGAAGCAGTTGTCAAATGAAATAATTATTTAAAACAACAGTGCTAATAAATGTGTGATAATATGTTATCATTCAACCATATAAAGTATGATATTTCATCATATTTTTCTAAAATATATTTATATAAAATATAAATTTTTTTTGTTTGATTTTTTAACTTTTATAAATTATGAGGATTCCTGAGGTAAAGGTTTTTGATATCAATTCTCTTCTTTATGAAAAATGTTATTTTACACACATATATTATTTTATCAGGTGATAGTACATATCATTTTATGTTTTATATCACTACTGAACTGATTATAATTATATTTTAGTTTCATTTAAAATTATGTTTCACAGTTCTTACTATTCAAAAGTTACCAAAGTGTTAAGTTATTTATGTTTTTATATCATTTTAATATGGATTGATTATGCTTGAATTAATAATTGATGTATTATATATGATTCATATCAGATAAAAAATATTAATTTTTATTCACCACTATTTTTTATGAATATTTGTGATTTAGTACTAATATAATCTATTTGTTAATATAGAAGGTTTAGAAAAGAATTTCGAAAAAATATGACATTATTTCCCTTATTTTGGTTAGAAATGTCTTTCTTCCATATCAATGTTTTTTAAAATTTTCAATAATATTTTTTACAATTATTCATAGATTTTTTGGATTTAATTTTATTAATGTTTTAATTATTATAAAAATTTTCATAAACATTATTCTTATCATTTTTAAAAAAATTTCTCTTTTACCGAAGGAGGGAATATAATTATTTATTTATGGATACAATATGAAAACAAATTCAATCAGTCATGACCACTAAATTATTTTTACATACAAGATAATTTTTCTGTTTTCTTTTAAAATAATTTATTTTACATAATAATTTATACTTATTTGGATATTATGTTTTTGACTTCAAAATAAAAATTTTGTCTTCCAAGTTAAATTTTCCATGTTTTCCTTTAAATTGATATTTCATCTAGGATGACATCCTTTAATGTTACATATATTTCAATAGGTATATTATTCTATAATTACACTATTTTTATTTCTCTATATGGTTAATGATTTTGATAATTAAATGTTTATGAATCCCATTTCTTTATAAAAGGTTATTGTATAATGATATGGTGTGTTTTTGTAATCTCGTGAAATATTTAATTTATAATGTTTTTTGATGGGTTGTTCTAATAAAAACATCCAATTCATTTGGTAAATATTGACTACTCATGAGATAATTATTTTATGTTTGAAATTTTTTTTATTTTCACATCATGAGATGTGGACCTTGATCCATATCTATATTTTTTTGGTGTGGATCTGGTTTCTTCTCCATACGTTTAGGCATGGATCTATTTTCATACCACAATTTTTTTATAGGCCAAGTTTCATGTAAATATGTTTATAAGAGGACATTATTTTCATGTACTTAGAATAATGAGCTATATTTCTTTTATTTATACATAATAACAATGTTATAAACATATGTTTTCACTATATTCCTATGTTTATGATATTCACCTATGGCTCAAGATTGATTATAAATGATTCTACACACTTCTGGATTTTGTCTTTTATTTTGGTATATCATTATTCAATGACTCTTGATTAATAATATTTAAAAATATTGGGTGTGACTACTTCATTATATGATATTTTTCTCATAATCTTATCTGTATGTTATACTTAACTGTATATTCATATCTCCCCTATTTTACATTATTGAGAACGGGTAATAACCATTTACTCTTTATCAATTTACCTTAGATATGAATAGATGATTTATATATGGTATTTCTACAAATGGTGAATGCTAGTAAAACTAAATTGGTAGATAATATGGATCATTTATATACTAATCTTTTTATATCCATGTTTCCAATGATTCTAAAATATTGTGGCCCTAGAGTGTATAGTAATGTTTTGAATTGAATATTTTTCTATTAAGTTAAAATAGTTATGAAAAAAGTTATAGCTTAGTATAATTGGTAATAAATATTGTTTTAGATAATTTAGGGAGACTACTGATATAAAAAACATTTAAAATTGTTATGTATAAGTAAAATTATTTAATTATATACTTATTTATTGTTAAGGTAGAGATTATGTGGTTTTCCTAATATTATATCTATCAGTGGATATTATATATGTATTTGGAGTTGATAACTTAGATTCTAGGATTAATAATACCAAATTTATTTTTTCAAGGGGATCTCGTCTATTATTCAGATTCAAGGTAAATGGTCTTTACTTTGCAAATGGTTTGACCCACCTAAGATATATTCTTGGTTTAACTAATATTTTCCTTATAAAAAATTATAATAGATTCAAATTCTATGTAACACATGAAGAGATAGATTAAACCTAATTTTATAAGATGTCTTCATTATTTATAAATACTAAAAAAAAATCATGAATATATTATTTCTCAGTAAAATTATGTTTTGTCACACTATGATTTTTTGGTTTTAGTCAATGATACGAACTTTGTGGAGATGAGTTAATACACGATTTTGCAGACAATGAAATGATAATACCTGTTAGTAAAAAAGTGATATGGGATATATAATGTGATACCATGTGTTTATAAATAACTTACTGTCATAACATCTAATAAACATCCCAAATAATGTAGTGGTAATGGATGAACAAAAAATATAAACATGGAGTTTGATAAAGACATTGGAGAAAAGAAGATTTATCTTCTTATATTTTCAAAATGTGTTAAGAAGTTCTCAATGGACTATATTAAATGAATATGAAGATGTTTTATGAGTGGAAAATAAGGTCATAAATAATTTTACATCTTATAAAAAATGATAAAATTTATAGAAGAAAATGTAGTTAACCTAATTGAAAATTTTTAGTTTATTATATTACAAGTGGGGAAATGGGAATAATCTATGTCCACAACCTAATACAGCGGTTCACTCTATGAAAATGATGGAAAAATGATTTTCCAATAATTTATGTGAAAGGATAGATGTATTTATGTATTATTGTTCAATGATTGTGTTCTAGAATTCTTCTATCAAGGATTTTCTTATTATTAGAATCATTAATTATCTATGGTTTATACTTCAGTTGTTTTTCATTATGGATTTGAATGTTTATATTAAATTATTCTATAAACATAAAAACTGATTAGTGGTAATGTGATATTCTATTTTTTAAAACACATTAGTGATTGGTAGGTAACACATTATATGTAAAATGTTATGAGATAATAGTATTTAGTTTAGATAAATAGTTGATTGATGTCGACATGGTGAACTATATGGTAGTCATGACAATTAAATTAACTAGTGATTTGATGAATCAATTATTAATGATTAATATTATTATATTTTTAGTTTTATAAAAAATATTTTCAGTAGTTTTTTGATTTTTTTATTGAATTAATAGGGATCATATTTGGAATTAAATATGTTTTTGTTGAGATTTTATGGTGATTTTGTTAATAAGATTATTTTAGAAAAATATACGATAAAAGTATTAAAATATTTGTTAAGTGTCATTATATAGTATTTCAAGTTTTCTAGGGATATATTTTAATGTTGACATAAAAACAATATGTTATCAAAAGTTATATATTTATGGATTTTTTAATTTTTTTCATGCATATATATATATAAGGAGTATTGTGATTTACCATTTATGTAACAGAATAATATGATCATTGGATATTATTATTGAGGATTTATAGATTAATGTAATATATGTATCTATATGAGGTAACATTTGAAAACCAATGTTGGTTTTCCTAAATATATAACCACATAAGGAATGAATTTTCATTAATTTAAAAATATTATGATATACTAAATGTTAGTTTTAGTTCCTTATGCATTGAAATTTCATCCTAATTATTAATTTTTTGGAGGAATATATTATGTCTAAATTGACATAACAATAACATGATGATGAAATTATGATTATGATATTTAGTGAAATTTTATGAAATTTAGTATGTTTATTTTTTCTATTTTGAATATATTGATAGAAAATGAATTCCACAAATTTAATAAAAGTATATTTTAAAAAATTCATTCATTCTTATTGATATTTTAAATATCTATTATCTTAATTAGACAATACTAATTTATGGTTTTCAGTTATTTAATTTATAATAATTATTGAATTTATTTTCAACAACGTTCTCAATTACTTTCCATATTTATTTTCACGTTTAATTTTTAAACATGTCTATATTTTTACATCAAAATATTTTTTGTTATTTTGAAAACTTATTTTATGGTTATTCTAGAAAGCCACCATAATTCCATTTCCTGCTTTTCTAATGTATTTTTTATTATCCCTTTTGTTATGTATGTTTTCAATAATGGTATTTTCGAAAGATAAATCAATTTTTATGAAGCTGAAAATTAATATGTACTAATTTATTTAAGGGTTTTATGTTATAATTATATGAGATTTTATAGTATATTTATCTTTTAATAAATTGTAAGTGTTCTATAGATTTCTCGATGGTCAACATCGTGCTTAAAATAAAACATGATATATTTTAAAATATTATTTAATTTGATGGTTATGAAGATAACTAACAATATTTTTGAAAATATAAAAATATAATACATAATTCAAATTAATTAATTAATTATTATTATTTATATACTCAAATTTATTTACAATGGTTATGTTCCCAAAAAAATAAGTTTTCTGCAAAAATAGAATTTAATTATTTTTATGAGAAAATATATTAATTTATTTATACCATTTGTAGAAAATTACTTTTCGAAAAATAATATTGTGTTTGTAAAAAACATATCAAAATTATATAAGTGAAATTTTTCAGAAATTTTTTAAGAATATTGATTTTTCTGTGAAGTGGAAAACATTTTTAATTTTATTATTTATATTCATTAAATTTTCCTGTTATACATTAAATTTGAATTTAAATTAAAATAATTATCATTTAAATATAAATAATTTAATAGATTATATATGAATAATATTTATACTTAAATTAGGTATAAGTTAATTTTTTGATTTAAAAACAAAATTTTTAAAGTACTGTTTTTACATGAACAATCTGTTTTATCTATATTAATTTAATAAAAAATTATAAATAAGTTATTTAATGATATGTAAATATAATATATTCAATAAAATTTTATTAATTTAATTTTTTTGTTTTTACTTGTCATTGAATTAATAAATTAATTTTATAACTTAAAAATGCATTCTTTTAAACAATTTTCCTTACCTTTTTCATACAGAGTTCGAAATTAATTTCCAAAAAAATTATAAAGTAAAATTTGTTATATGGATTCCATATTTGTAATCATAAAAATTAATATAATATAATCTAATCTATTTAAGGATTTTCATTATGAATACAATCCTTGTTAATGATTTTTCACCTTGGTAAAAGTGGTAAACCTAGGTTAAAACTATGGGGCCAGACATTAAAATATCTTTAACGCTATCAATTGTCCTATTTCTAGAGTTGTTTTAAAAAATATATTTGTTTAAATATTTAAATAATACATTTTAAAACTTTTTTCATATTTAGAACCCATGATTGACTTTTTGTAAGTAAAGATATATTTTATTCCAATTGAAAACTATTTGTTGGTTTGTAAATTTAATTAAATGGATGAAATATTCTATTGGGTTTTTTATTTCTCAATTTCTAAACAATTTATTTATTAAACTCAGAAAATTCATGGAAACAAATTAATTACGTTATTTCTATTTAAAATTATTTTTACTCTTAAATCACGTATTTTATTAAGAACCAGTTTTCTTGTGTTTTGTTTTATTATATTAAAGGTGATTTCAACCACCTATATAAATTTAATATGATAAAATGAATTCTAAATATGTAATAACTAGGTCAAAAAAATTGTGATTCCTAATTTATTTTTTTAATAAAATTATGTATCAGGATAAAAAGTCAAGTAATCACAACTATGGCTAAAATAGAGTTAATTTTTTTACTAGAATATAAGGCTTAAAAAGATTCCAAAACATTTGTAAATGTAATTAGTATATTATATTTTTACTATATTGGATCATATATTATAGTTTTTTGTTCCTTTTTACAAATTTTCATGATTATTATATTTATATTATTCGATATTTTAGTTAATTCTATGGATGTCCTTTTCCACCCCTATAAAAGGTCACCATCTCTCATATCTTATCGACACATAATTATCCTTTTATAATGGACAATACCAACCATAATATTCTCTTATATTCCTTCCAAACATCCTATATATTCGATTCTATCCAAAATAATATTCAATTATGTCTTAAGATACATACCCAACATAGTTTCTTGTATAAATCATAACAGAATATATTCAAATTCTTTTCCTGTTATACATACTCTAACTATATGGTATCCACTATAAATTAGTAACTTATTTATATAAAATATTAATAATTTCTATTAAGAATATGAACCAAATATTTTCTAATTCTTTCCATCAAATTGAAAAATAAAAATATTCCATGTGTGTACATGTGGACTATCATATACATGAATTAGTATCATTCATAATACATGAACATAATTCAAGAATTTTTATTATGATATTTTTAATTTTTATATATTATATGGGTTACATAATTATAATTCTAGTTTCTGAATATGTTTTCTACCTTCCTATCTTTCCATTGGTTGAAAAATATTAATGTTTCTTGTGTATACGTGTCACTACCAAAATCATGAAGAGATAATTTGTTTTTTTATCTTTACATGGATGGGAATAAAGATAGATTAAATTAATATATGTTAAAAATTTTAAATTAAAATTATTCAGCAGGGGTGAATATATATTTACCTTTCTTTTAGTCCTATCATCAATAATTGGAAACATCTTATGTGCGTATGTCTTGACTATTATCATGATTAAGTGATCTAAGTATTTTTTTCATTACCACATAATTTGAATTTTTATAATGGATTATATAATTATTATATATGAGACATATGAAATGATTAAAATTTTAAATCATATATAAACAGGATCAAAGAATAAGGATCAAGACTATTAGACAAAAAAATGAATAAAAAACTAAACAGTTATCATACAGAATAGTTATTTTAATATATGAATTATCAATAAATGTTTGATATGATTGATATAAGACAAATGATATTATTTAAAATCTAATTAATAATTTGTTCTCAACTATAATAGTGTGAATTGAAATTATTTCATTTCCAATGTACTCTAGGGATGTTAATAGGTGGGGTATGTCAATGTTCAGAGGTGACAATATTAATTGTGGGAATTATGTTTGTTAGGAGGCGTGAATTCCCATATATTTAATGAAAAATGATTTAAATTTTTATTAAAAAAATGTAATTCCTTATAAAATTATACATAGACATAAAAAAAACATGGGATTCTAGAACATATCTATGATATGACCTGAATTCTATGTTTATGAACACTATAGTTTGTGGAATAGGTCATGAAAATTTTGATTGAGTATTTCAAGGTTGAGAAGTCTAAGAAATATGTAATAAAATATTATTCCCTTAAAAAGGTATGTAAAATGTGATAGATCATCAAAATAATACTATAAAACTGATGTTTCATAAATTCATAATGATAGAAGGATATTTCTTAACAAAACTACATGGAAGACTCCCTAATATTATGGATAATGTTGATACTTTATGGGGACCAATTTTATAGCCTAATTAAGCCTAAAAATCCTAATAATTCAACCACTTATATGTATTGAGATCATGGAGGATATAAAAAATCAATGAAGGTATCGAATATCAAAATTAAAACATCATTAGAACTCTAATACTATATAAGGTAGAAAGTGATTCTAAATTTAGAGAGAATAATTTAGTTAATAAATTAAATGATTCATTGAAAAGTTCTATATTTATAGAATATATGAAGAATTTGGGTGTAAATTTTTTTGAACAATCTCAAGAAGAAGATACCTATGGATATTTTTGATCAAATGATGTTCTTTCATAGTTTTAATGGAATTTAAAGAATTTCTATAATTTGAGAAGAGGTTTTATGAAATTCTAAAACATTTATGTGAATTTTGATGGAAACTCTAAATAAGTGAGATTCCATGAATGAAAAAAGAATGGTAACATCCATCCTTACTATCAGCAAATTCAATAAAAGAATAATTCTGAGAAAAATATTTTTATGATTTATTGTTATAAGAATAAATACAAGATGGAAATGAAATCCACGTGGAGTTCATATGAAAATTCTATTTATTATATATAATTATAATCAGAATCTAAAATATCTAATAAAATGGATGAAATTTTCTTTATAGAGCATTAAAATAAATTATATGGTTATTATTATTCTGAACATGAGTTTGGGTATGATGATGGAAATTCTGCATATGAAAAATTGTATGAATACTATACCATATTGGACATTATTATGAGATTTATAAAATTAAAACAATTTCCCTTAAAAATTAAAACCATTAATTTTTTAATAAAGGTTAAATCATAATTAAAAAAATTTAGAACTGAATACATTATTAGAAAACTCTACCGCAACATGTATTGAATAGAATAAAAAAATTAATATTTACAAAAATATTTTTAGAATCATAAATATTATAATTGTTTGAACTAAAATGGATGATTACATTAATACAATTATTTGTAAATACAATCAAAACGTTAAAATAATGGTATATGAAGAAAGGGTAAAAAATCCAAGCTTCATAAATAAATTTTATACCATGTTCTTAATATAGAAACATGTCTCATATTACATGATTTAATTGTGGAATAAATGTTTATATTGTAAATTATTCATATCTAAGAAATATTAAAATGTGTAGAATAATTAAAGCTGCTATTTTTGAAATAATTCCCGATTGAAATTTTCTTTGCAGAATATGAAAACTTATTTGTGTTTTAAAATCACTTATATCTAACATTCCCCAACCCAATAGTGTTTGGTTAAAAAAATATGTTTTCATTGATTTCTCATTGTAGGGAACATGACACAAAAATAGAAATTCATAATTGTTTATAGACAATGAACAGATCAAGGAATATAAGGGGATATTTCTCCATCCACCATAAATTATCTAATATTGATAGAGATTATTCCACCTTTGGTAAAAATATAAAATGAAATATATTTGTAATTAGATCTATAATAAACCCACTTTAACAAAAGAATATATGTTAATGACATAAATAAAAACATAATAAATTTTTATCAACATTAGGATGATGGTTATTTGGTTTATTGTTCAAACAATAACTTATTAGTATTTAATGAAAACTCATCAATGATTAAAGCACGAAGAATTTATAATTTATACACTATATGTCATAAATAATATTATAGATAGGATTTATGTTGTGTTAATGATGAATTAGATTAATAATATATTTTTATTATAAAATGAATTGATATTTTTTGTTTAGTCCTTAATAAATATATCAAAAATAAATTTTAATTCTTATTTCTTAACACTAAGTTGGATAAAAGAAATAATTTCATGCATGTAAAATGTGAAAGAAACACAGAAAATATTTTGAACTAAGAGGTTTCCACTTCTAAGAACCATGAACATATCAATATGGATCTATTTGGACCAACCAGAAATTAAATCCCATATATTAGATTTATTTTTAAGTTCTCGTTGAGGATTTTTCAATATTTACTTATATATATTTTTTTATACAAAAATTTGATACTTTTTTTACAATAATTGTATTTGACTTTTGATAAATTAAAAATATATTAAATTTATTTTTTTAAGATGCGATCTTAAAGGATAATCAAGGAATTAAAAATTCATTTAATTTTAGTAAAATAAAATTATTAATAAGTATTTGCTTTCTCTTAGGAATCCTCAACGAAATATGGTTGTTGAAAGGATAAATTATACAATTCATGAAATTATTATAAAAATTGTATGTGAATATAAATTTCTAACTCAATTATTTAGATTAGGATATTGATATAACATGTTATGTAATTAATAGAGTTCTAATAACACATGTACTAAATATTAATCCTAATTAGTTATTAAATAATAGAAAAATAAATGTAAGATAGAATAATGTGTTTGGATTTATGGTTTGTATCCAAAACTATAGGATAAATCTTGTTAAATGTTATCTAAAAATTGGTGAGGGAATAATCGTATATAATTATACTACATCAAAATATTATAGAGTTTTCAGTACAAGGTGAATACTTGTTGAAGAATAAAAGCATGTGACATTTTATTAATATAATCCTTTTTATAAATAAATGAATAAAGTAAATATGTAAAGTGATTATATAGAATAAATTTGAAATGAATATATTTTTAACAATGAAACAGATGATGATATGGAAGTATAATTTGTGAAACAAAATATTGAATGTATTGATACTAGTGGACCATCATGTGTATTATAGAGAAATCCTACAAACCTTAAAGACAAAATTCTAGAAATTTGTATATGATATTTAGTTTTAGGACTTTTGAACAGATGAAATTTTGGAAATATAATACAAATATTTCTTTTTTGTCAACTTTAACCAATAACATTATAAGAAGATTTTGTAGATGAGACATGGTTTTTAGGAATTAAAGATGATTTAAACTAATTAAAATAGAAAAAGGTATTAGTATTAGTATGTAAAACTTTTGATTATGATATTATTTAAATTAAATGGTGATTTAAGAGAAAATAATATTATCATGGATTGATCATTTGAAATAAATATAGATTTTTTGAAAATTTTTATAATTAAGAAGAATGAATATATTGTGAAGAGACCTTTTCCAAAATAACTAATTTAGAAGAAATTAGAATCCTTCTAACAAATTTATCTTTTATAAATTTCAAATTTTAACTTATGGAAGTTAAAAATTAATTTATAAATGGGTTTTAATGTATGAAGATTATGTTGAATAATATCCAAGATTCCAAGTACAACTTTTTCAAAATTCATTATTTAAACATACTAAATATCTCTATGGATACAAATAATCACCTATATATCAGTATAAAATATTAATCTCCATTCAGTTATCAAATGGTTTTATTGTGGGATTAGAAGTACAAATTATATTGAACAAAACATCATCAAATGGTACATTTCTTAGGTAATATATATGTTTTTGTGGTCATTTTTTGGTCCACAAACCAAAAATGATGTAATGAATTCTCATAATCCAGGATAAATTATTTTCAATTGATTATTATAGGTGAGTTAAACTATATCATTTCATTTAAAATATATCGAAATTTCTTTTAGAAATATTTTAAAAAAATGAAAAAAAAAACATTCTTCATTTACCTAAAATGTTTGGACTTCAAAATAGTAAATCCTATTCAACATCCATTTTTTACAATATTATAATTGACTTGGATTAGGCCGAAAAAACGTTTTCAAAAAAGTTATGTAGAGAAATAATTAGAAGCCTACATTATCAAGTTTTATGAAGGACAGACATTATGCTTTCATTATTTATTTGTTCTATATTTCTATAAAATACAAAAGAATCAAATTCCAATGATTCCAATATAATTTTATGATTTAAAAAAGGGAACAATTCCTATAATCTAATTTTCCAAAAACCACTAAATTTAGTTTAGATTCATAGTTATATATTGACTTGGATGGGGGTAAATTATATTGAAAAAGGGAATTTGTAACCTATCATATTTTAGGTAGATCCTTTGTGTCATGGTCTATAAAGAAAAAACATTGTCGTGTATTATCAACTTCTAAATTTGAATACATTGAAGTTTCTATGTATATGTGATATGGATTAAACACAACCCACATACATTATAGTATTAATTTTAATTATGTTCTAATCAAATATGATAACACATCTGTAATGATTATATATAAGATTATGATAAAAAATTCTATAACAGTGCTCATTGATTTAATATATCATTTCTAAAGATATCAATAATAAAAGGTAGTGTCTATTTAGAATTTAATTTCCTAGAATACCCATTAGAATACATATTTTAAAATTCAATTTTTTTTGTTTTCATATGTGATTTTATCAATTCTAAATTAGGTTTGATAAATTTTATTGAATTATATTTTGCATATTTCACAGTATAGTAAGATTGAATTTATATTTATTAAATATAAATTTACATAATTTCATTAAAAATATAGTGATACTATGTTCAATTATAATCACATTCTAATATGTTATGTTGGATTGTTTTTTGATGACTATCCCCAGAAAAATTACATGACTCTTTGGTTTCCACAATATGAATAAAATAGAACCAGACTGATAATTAACAATTTTCTAACATCAAAGCCCCCATTTCCTCACCTATAAACCATAATAAACCTTATGAGTTAATCCTTACAACCTTACTAAACCATTAAAAATGAATAAATAGATAGATGGTGGTACTACTAGTATGGTCACACTATCATGGTATATAAGAATATTTTTGAGAGGAAGAGTTATTTATATCAGCCATTTGGATTGAATAGTCAGGTTTCTCATGAAACTAATCAATCACCAAGGATTGGAGTAATTTTTGACCAAATAAAATAGATTTTTTCTTTGGGGATAAATATTGAGTGTTTTATGAAAACACTGTGTTTTATTTTTTTTTTATTTTCAATAACATGTCACTATTAAAACAAAAAAAATCGTTTTAATCTATTTTAAAGTAATGGATGATGTATTTTTATACCCTCGTGAAGTTCATTATGATTTCAACTCTTCCATACCTCTAGTAAATTATGTGAAACATATAGATATAATGAAAATCCATTATTAAATCTAGATAATGATATTAATTATGTGAAATACATGGAACAAAAGGGTGATGTTTTTGTGATGTTTATTCAATTTGAAATTTCTATATGCAATGATGCGTTTGAAAAAAATCATATTTCATGATGTTATGTAGTTTTATATTATAGGGATAAAACAATATCGTAAACATTTTTCGATTACTAATGAGAAATATTTTCTATATCAATAATAAATATGTGAATTTCAATCCCTTTGGATGGTTATTAATAATTATATTTTTTAAATCCTATGTTAGTAAAGATGAGACCACAACCACTCAATATCAATAGATTAAAAATATAAGTTCTAGTGTAATAAATCATAGTAAATTTTAATAGAATTCTTCTTCGAGTATATAATTTCTAATTTGTTCAGATAATGTAGTTTAGTAGGACCCTTCTATTGTTCACGGTTTGTATAATCTTTTAGTGAGTGATTATGATGTTCTTGTCCAAGTGACGTACACCAGATACAAGGATTTGAAAAAGAAAATTTCTATTTTTTCCCATTGTAGCATACTGGCTGACCCAAGTCATCTCACATTAGGAGCATTCCAAATTATTCACTCACTTAATCTAATTCACCTGAACAAATTATATTTTTATTTTAATCTAGGAATGTGATAGAATTTAAAAGAAATAAATGATTAAACTAATACTCAATGAAATTTTTTAATTAGTTAGGAAAGAACCTATCCATTATGGTTTGGTTTTTGGATTCCATTATTCTCCTTATTTTTATTAAGATAATGTTTGTTAGTGAAATTATGAGATCTCATGTTTGAATTAATATTATTTATTTACTGGTTTTAAAGCTTGAATTCATTTTTAAATATTAAAATCATCAACTCCAATAATCAAGGGAGATGGAACACCTCAGTCAAGTGTGTAATATCACCGATTACTTATCTCCATCGTATGTTATTTCATCAACTAAATGGATCAACTCCATCATATGAAGATCTAATATCTAGTCAAAGGGATATAAATTATTTAAAATAATAATAAAAATATGCTTTATATAAGTTTTGTTGTGGAAGATCTCAACTCCCCTTCACATCACTCTTTTCATCAAAAGCATAATAAAACATAAGAATTTAATTATATAATACATGAAATTTCCATATACCTCACTCAAGAAAAGCCTTTGGTTAGCCCCTCAAAATCTGAGTAAAGAGGTCTCAAAGGTATGATGAGAAATAATAGAAGAATAAAATAAAATGATATAATAAAAAATAAAAGGGAAGAGAAAAGAAGAAGAAACACACACTTGAAAGAAGAAAAATAAATAATATAAGAGAAATAATGATAAAAATAATACTTTAATGGGTGTGAGTGATATGAAACAAAAATAAAAATAATGAACGAATTTCATTGTACTTAAATGAAACCAAGTTAAAATTACTTTTTTAAATAAAATTTCAAATAAACAAAAATAAAAATTAAATAAAGAAAATGTGTGTTGCATCATCCCTTCCAGAATCTGTCCTCTGAAATATTGATCAATTTTGGAACACCATGATTTCTTCTTAATTTTCTCAAATAGTCAACGAAAAATTTATTCAAAATTGTGTTATAAATTTTAACTCAAAATTTCAACTTCCTCCACTATCTGTAGAAGAATTTATGGCCCAATTACTCTGAGGGTTTATTCTAGACGAATGTCCAATAAATATTTATGTAATGTTAAGAATAAAATAGCCACCATAATAAGTGAATAACTCAGTGTAATTTAATAGATAAATGCATTAATGAATTACCTTTCAAATAAATTTTTAATCACATCAATTAGAGATGTGAATGTTTATTTATGCATGTTTTTCAGAGGTGGGGTCCACTCTGTCTGCCTGAATGGTTCATTCAATTTATTGTTTTTCTCAGGCCATTATAAGTTTGATTCATCTATTTTTACTAAATACAAAGATGGATATAATAAATTAATGAATTTAAATATAAGAAATTAATCAAACTAGAATTATATTTTTAATGTAATGCCCAAAATACCAAAGTGATTCAAATATGATAAAATCATAGAATTACATATTTTTCACATTTCATCCCAAAACACACAATAAATCCCAAATTTTTAAAAATAATCTAAAATTTAAAACTTTTGAATATTTAATTAATAAAATTATATATAAAAAATGGGTAAAATATTATCTCTCTGACTAAAATCCTTCATGTTTAACTACACCATTCGAAGAAACTATTGAGAGTAGTGATGTAAATGAACTTCTGGAAAATCAAACACTTTCTGATATACATATATGTGTTTGTATTATCATTTTATAAAACAAATTAATCAAGTAATAGACTATTCTAGGGGCTCATTCATGAGTACATTAGGTGATTTATTCCACTAATCATAGAATTGATTCATCATCATTTTTACGTGTTTCTAATAAAAAGTAATATTTAACCTCTATCATTATAGGATTGATCAGTTTTTCTCAGAGTTGTCCATCGATTCTACATCTGAAAAAAATCACTTTTTTAAATATCACCATATTTAGAATCTAGTTGATCATTTATAAAATAGTTTGTTCATTTTATCAATCAGGATGCAAATTGTGATATCGTAAAAGTTGAAAAAGATGATGCCAATCATAATGTAGCATGAAAAATATATAGATAAGAATATAGAGGTCACTCTTACATTATAGAAGTACCAAAATTTATGAAAATAAAAATGATGATGAAAATGTTATTTTAGAATAAGATTGTGGTTCTAATGTCAACCAAGACTAGTTCTTTATAATTCCATCCCATCATATGAGTTTTTAGATTCCTGTAGTTGAAAAAATTTCAATGGATGAAAGTAATTGATCAATTTATTTTTAGATTATGTATGCGGTTGATTTGATGAAAAATTATTTGATCGTTTCCTTAGTAGAGTTAAGGATTCATCATGTGCATCCATTCTCCAAATTATATTTTGATGAGTCAAAGGTATTAACTGCATTTTTCATAGGGAAATTTTCATTTGGATCATTTAAAAAATACTTTGGGAATAGTTTTTTTGTTTATGCTACTGTAGAATAAAAAATGGAATGTATGTCTCAGTAAAGGTACACTTTTAATTTTTTTTCCTTATTATCTATGTAGAGTTAACTAATCTTAAAATATATTCTCAATGATCTTAAAAATAACATGATTTATAATATTAGAAATATTCTAACAATTCTAGGGAGCGAAATAGAAATGATTAATAAATATCTAATGGAAAAGATTAATTTTATTAAGGAAATAAAACTAGAAAATCTATTCACATTGGTTTAAGTAAAAAATGAAACTACATTTATTATTAATGGGTTATGAAAATTGAATGTATCAATGGATAATAGAATTCACTATTGGATGAAAAAATTGTAAATATTCCGCAGGTTTTTTAAAAATTGTGAGATAAAACAATTATTTAGAATAAGAATATAAAGATTTATTTTCTAATACCTAAGAATGATGGATTACATATAAATGTAATGTAATTTTGTTGTCTTCATCAGTTTGAACTACAAACATTATTTTTATTGGTTTGTATTATTACCTATTTTATGTATGCATGAATTTCATTATTAATTGTTCTTAAAAGGTTGATGTTCATAATTACATTGAAATTTTTTCTCAAAGGATGTCTAATTGTTTAAAAACTCTAAGATATTAATACAAAACATATATAGTAATGTGAAATAAGATATTCATACCTCCACCGAACCATCTTTTAGAAATACATTCTCTTGGAAAATCCATAATTTATTGGCATTTAAATACATATTAATTATGTAAATAAATATTAAATCCCACTAAGATATATTAAAAGTATAATATCATGTTTTATAATGAATTTTCATTTCATTTTCTTCCACTTCCACTAAGATCCCATTCATCCCTTTAGATATCATTTGTTTTTCATAATCATAACAAGATTCACATGACCTCAAATACATTAATATTAGGATTGTTAATGGATAGAAATCCATATATGGTGGAATGTTTCAGAATATAAGAGATTGAATAAGATAAAGTGATGATTCTCCTCTACCTACCTATTCTAATCTATTCATCAAACCCAAATAATTTAAAATACCATTATAAAAACATCATCCTACCATATAGAACTGAACTTTTTCTTAGTTGTTAATTTAACTATCTAATAATTATAATAAACATTTGAATGGTTTCTTATATATATGCTTTATAATTTTTTTTATGTATTATCATTATTTATTCTAATATATTATTTTCATTAATATATGTATCTATGATCATAATTATTTTTATAACAATTTTTACTATCTAAATATTATTTTTATATATCCATACAAAATTTTATTCATATTTAGAACATCTTATTCATTATATTTATATATGTACCTATGAATCATAAATTGCATTCTACTTCATTGTTCGTTATCATTTTATTCCAAAAATTGTAGAAATAAATATATATATATGGTAAAAAAAGTAAATCACTAAAATTAATTACGTTTTAAATTATTATATAATTTTTTTATCATTAAGTTGATTTTTAATCATAAAAAATTAATATATTGTTTGAAACAATTATGTATTTCAAACACATAGCAGATTGTAATATGGTTTTATAATTTAAAAAATACCTATTTTTGTTCTCATGATTTTATCATGAGTATTTAATATTTTAACTCTAATTTTTCTTATATGTTTTGAAATATTTATTGAATATATTTTAATGTAATTTATCATACATGAGAAAAATGATATTTATTCATCTAGAATATATATATTTCCTAGAGAAACATACCACACATAGCAATTTTATCTTATGCATAACATAATTATCATAAAGTGTAAACATAGTATATAAACTGCAATTTAATTCTACATGAGATAAATTAATCTTTTGGCATCCTAGTTTTGAATGATTATCTTTAAATAATATTTTAGGAAAATTAAATTATATACCTTATGTTTGAACATATAAATTTTAGTCTAAAGAATATTATGAGAATACATTTATCATATGAAAAGGAAATTCATAAATGGATTATCATAAGGAAATTAGATGAATTTTTGAATGTAATGTCTCATGAATTAGTAAGTTATTATCTTATAATGATTAATTATCTTATAAAACAATTAATTGGATTATTCTTAGGAAATGATGATGTAAAAGATCTATTTTTTCTAACTAAGATTCTTTGTAAATTACATTACATAAAATATTCTTTATACATATCTCTTTCGAAGAATATTCTATCATCCATATCTTCATGATTATACTTGTAATTATAGAATAATCTATCAATAATTAAATTTATTCATTTTGGTATGTTAGAAATAGAGCGGTCTAAATATCAGAAGATAGATTTAGATAAGGTTCTTTTATACCAATAATGGAATGATCTTTTGATGAATATTTATGACATATACATCGTAAGATATTATTCTATATTTCAAAATGGAATCACTGCATTAAGAACTTAACTAATCAAATTTTGAAAAGAATTTTTTATTTGAATTTTTGGATTATTGAGGGTGAATAAGTTTAAATTCAAAATATAATATATAAATTGATGAGTTTTCTACTGCAATAATGTATAGATGTATGCAAGTGAAAAATAGAAATAACAATCTATGTACATAATAAAAATAAGATATCATACATGACGATAATCTATTGAGAATACAACACGTGAAGTTATTTTATAGATATTTGTCTAATAATATCATCCTTTGACATTAATTTATTATTATCTCATCTTCTTTGCATGTATCTTCTACTACTCTGAGTTGTTGCTTCCAACTATATGATGCATCGTTATTCCAAACAAAATTTAACATAACTACTATCTTTAGTAATTTATATTCATTATATTATAACCATTAATAATTATTGTAACTGAATATTATATTTTAATTTTCCAAGACAATTTTAACAAGTAACAACTTCTTCCACTTAGCAGAGATCCCTCAGAAGAAGTACTAATATAGTGAAATCATTATAATCATTTAGTAGAATGTTAGTAAAGTATAATATGTTATTCTTATTCCCCAAAACACTAAAATTCACTTATATTAGATCTATTACATTATGAATTTATTTTACACTACCAATTTTTATTACAGAGAACATTAGAACCAACATACCTTGAAGAGGGTGGTTTGAAATTAAAGGAAAAAAATTAAAAGAAATTATTTCACCCCTAAAAGAGTCATTGTGTATCCAATAATTAGGAAAAAAGGATGTAATATTTAAATAATATATGGAATGATATATATTTTTATTGTTATAGAATATATTAATATTACAAATAAATTTGTTATATATCAATTTAAAATGTATAGGATTCATAATTACACTTGATGTAATAGTTTTTTATTACAAATTATTTTCATTGCGAAATATGATATTTTAGGAACATATTTTCTTTTAGTAGGTAAATTTACTAACCCTTTAACATGTTTTATCATAAATATATTAATTATCATGTTATTTATTATTTAATTTTATATTATTCTTTCATGGGGATTATCAATGAAAACTTATTTAGAAGGAAATTTATTAATGTATCAGTCTAATTTAAATTGGGATTGATTATGCTTGAATGTTCCATGAAAGATAATTTTTTTTCTTATCTGGTAAACTTAATTTATTTCTATTATACCATATTTATATATAAAATATTATGTTTTTCCTACCACTTACATATCTTTTGTAAAAAACAATTCTCAATGAATATCTTATGAAAAATATTAACTTATTTAAATAAATTATATTGGAAAAAAAATTTCTACCAAGTCTATGTTTTATAAGAGTTTGAAAGGAATAATTTTGACTATAAACAATGACATCTTAAATTAAATATTACAGATATTTGAATTATAATTTTTTTCAAACAATCTTATTTTAATTTTCTAAAAACGTTATTATTACTAAATAATTGAATATAATTGTTGTTTCAACAATTACAACATTAATGAAATTTATGAACATCATCAAAGCTCAATTATTAAAATAATCCTTCACATGTTTCAAGTGTTACTTAATAACAATTTCCTTAATATTATATAAAAAAAATTATTTCATGAAATTTATCTTAAAATAGAAAGGGTATTTTCAATGATAATATTTTGAAGGGATATTTTAAAGGAAAATTTCATCTATGATGGCATATATTGATGTGACATATGTTTTTTTTGGAATTAGATTCTTTGATTCCATCCACATTATTTTCCTATATTTTTTAATTATTATGATGAATTTTTTATGGAATCAATTTATTTTCTATGAGTTTTGAGATGAATAAGTGATGACTGTATTTGTGGTCTTTTGGAGATTGTATGGTATAATGTTAAATGTATGGTGGGTACATTATTTCCTACTGATTTATTGGGTAAATATACCTAACTCATGAGTTTAATATACATTGTGTTAAATGGATTTCATATTCACAACATGATGTATGGACTTGGATTAATGCCATTATATTTTTTATTGATCGGTTTTCTTGTCCATTAAATTATCTATGGGTTTTTTTCATTTCCATATATTCATGCATGTATATACTTTCATGTCCAGAAGGTCATGATAGAATGTGGTATATTTTGCTTATATTAATGAGTGATCCAAATTATATTTATATATGTGTATGATGTTATAATGTTATGTTTTCTAACTATTGTATGCCTATTATATAATCTAATGGCTCATAATTTTTTATATATGAGTCTAAAATCTAATTGAATTTTTATTTTTATTATTGTAAATAATTATTCCATGACTCTTTATTAAAGTTATTTAATTGATCGGTTATGGATCTTTATGTTATGATGTTACTCTCATACTATTATGACCATGTAATACCTAAATTATTATTGATATCTCCCTTGTTTACCCTTAATAATAATCATTTATGAAACATTATTCTATATATGTTTCCCTATGAAATTAAGGGTGGTTTTATATAAGATATATATATTAATGGTATAGTATGTGAATAACTAAGTGGGTCTTGATTTAGATATTTTAGTACATGTTTTATATGAATTTGTGCTTCCACTGACAATAATCCATTAGATTGTTGGAATGGATCATATTGTTATGTATTAAATAGCTATATAATAAGATGAAATGTTTTTATATAAATATTATGAGTCATTATAACAACATTAAAAGTGGGATAGTTTAATTATGTAATTAAATGGTCAAAAATGTGGATAAACTAATATTGATAATAAATAGTCCTTAAATGAAATTATTAATGAATATATCTATAATTTTATTTAAAAATAAACTATTAATTACTATGATGTTGTGAAGAGATGAATCCTTATGATATTTGGTTTAATGAAAAACCATGTTTGGATTAAATTTCTATAATTTAAAGTAAATTATTTATGTCAAATAAAAAAATCTATAAGGAAAATTACTAATAAAATGAGAAAAATGTATATATATATTTTATATCATATATAGTAATAAAAATTATTCAATTATATGTATGGAAATATTATTGACTGTTATGATTTCATTATGTTTAATAATGGACAAGAAAATAACTCAAATAAGGAAGAAATTCATGGAGGAAACGTTGATAAAAATAAATATATTTTAATTCAAAATCCACAAAACAGATTATAAATTTTTTTTTCATATTATGGTGATATTTATGGAGATAAAATTCCAAAAATATGTTAAAATCCAATAATTAAAACAAAACCTAATGTGAAATACAATGTTGGGGACAAAATAGACCGAGTTTAACTAAGGATAGAAAATTAATATTATTTCTCTTATTAAACAATGAAATTATGAAAAACAGTGAATGAATAATGTGGGTTCAAATAAATAAATTAAAATAATTACTAAATTGAGAAGAATAATATATGATATCATATTTGATGCACAATTGATAAAAATATAATTCGAACCAAGTAGGATCTCATTGAAATAAGAAATAGGAAGAATAATTTTAAAAAATTCAAGGATTATTCTCAAATAAAAGGAATAGAATCCAATGAAAAAATTTATCACGCTATATCATATGAATAAATAAGATTGATATTATATATTTTTACCCATCAAATGTTTTAAAAATTGAAAATGGATGTGGAATTAATACTTTAAAAATCATATTAGAATAAAATGAGTAAATGGGGCTATTATATCATTGTCTCTTAGAAATGATGAATTTTATTTATTTATAATATATATAGTATTGTATATATTCAAACATTCTCTTAGAGAGTTGTATACAATTATGTATCAATTATTAAATGAAATAAGATTTTAATATAGTATAGATTATCATAACATGTCTGTGAAGAAGTTTTTATGGATAAATTAACGATGTTATTTTTTCACAACATGGTATTTCTTGGATTAAATAATGAATGTTGCAATTAGTATTCATATAAAAATGAATGGATTTTAAATAATTGTGTTTTTTTTTGTAAAATTTTAATGAATTATGGGTTAATCAAAATTTTATTAGAATGATTATCTATCAATCTAAATATTCAATGTAAGTGTCATAGTGTTTTCAAAAGGTAAAGAACACACATATTTCCACCACCATTGTAACATGGTTAAATCACTCTCGTGATGAAGGTGGTTTTTTTTAAGATAAGGGAATATCAAAAAATCATTAATCTTTACTTTAATTGATAAAAACCTAAAAAGTTATTTTATTTAATATTAATCCTGATCCAAATCGATCTAATGGAATTTATCTTACTAGTAGTGAGATGGATACACCAACACGTCAAAGTAATATTGAATTATTACATGATATACGTTTCAATAACAAGTGTGTTATTTAATTAATAAATATTGATTAGTTTGGATCTATGTAAGAATAAAAATATAAATTCTATGGTTCCTCCCACTAATTAATCAAGGGGAATACATCAAAACTTATTGAGAAAAATTTCATATCATTATTCATAATGTAATCCAAATACATAGCTTCGAAGAAAAACATTTTGTCATGTTAATTTCAATGAATCCAAGAAACAGAATGTTGGAGAAAATATATTCTTACCTCTGTCAATTATCTATGATAATGTTAGTGTAATTAATCTGTGATAAATTATAGTGTGACACTCATAATAGACCAAATTGACCTTAAATACCATTTAATTAAATAAAAACATGAGATAAGATTTATGATGTTGGAATACTTATAAATGATAAGTCATGTTATAAATATTATAAATAAGTATCTCAAATGATAGGTATTTGAGAAAAAATATATTTATGAATAGATTTCAATTGAATATTTTTATGAGAAGGAATATAGAAAAATACCCCTCTTTCTATTAAAATTAATGATCTAATATTTTTCTATATGTGTGTGTTGAAATATTTTGTTAAATTATTTCAAAATTATCTTATTTTTTAATGGTAGTGATAATTATAAAATTTTATTATTAATAGGATTTAAAAATTCAATATCATGGGGATATCAAAGAGTAAAATATCCAAGTATAAAATATTTTTGGTTGTGAAAGAAAAATATTTATTTAGGTGGAGATCAAAGCTAGGGAAAATTAAATCATGAATCATATTGAGTTAAATTATTTAATCTTGTATCTATGAACTTGTTTTAAAAAAATTCCAAAAAATAAATGCATTTTATTTTGTAGAAAATTTATTATGGAAATGAATTTTTAATTTAAATCAATAGAAATCTATAACGATATTTAATATTATTAAATATGGTGTTTCTAAAAGAAATTATGGTGGGATATTAATTAGTGTGGAATTAAATATATTTATCATTATTATATTATAAAACACCATGATAAATAAAACTATTGTAATCATTGAATTTGTGTTGAGAATCATAGAGATTTTTAGTGATGTGAAAGTGGTTGGAATGATGATTAAATAAAAAGTAAACCATAGTGGATCTGTTGATTTTTTTACAATCTTCAATTAGAGGAATTAAATTTTTGAATTAAATTGAATTTTCTATTATTGAAAAAGTGTAGAATGGATTTATATTTATTGGGGTTGATTATTATATCAATTAAGATTAAATTATTATTTTTATAGATCTTTTTCACTATATTACAACATTAACTGGGAAACTGTAGAAGATATTATGATAGATAATTCTTGGAATACATGTTTTTATGCCAAATCCCAATAAATTATGGAATAATATTTTATTTTTCATGGAAAAATAATCAGAAAAAAATAAATTAAATTCTTTCCCCAAGAAAAAAATGAAACATCATTATATATAATTTGTTTTAATGGAGTGTTAATTACTAACTAACTGATATTTTTTATTGATAAGAGGAGAAAAAGAACACCGCACCAACCCTTTAAGGAGGAAAAAAGTGATGTAGACCCAAGGAATCCCCTTGGACTACACTCTTGCACTCAACGTGAATAGAGTCTATACTATCATAAATCTGAAGCTCCTCATCCATCCCACCCACCTAGCTAGTGAGTCAGCCATGAAATTGGATTCCCTTCAACTGTGATGGACCTTGCACCCCTGATTAGTATCTCTTTGGAAATTGAGAATATGATAAGACAACTCATAAGGGATCGCATATAATCCTTACAAATCCCTCAAAAGGACTTCAGAGTTGGATTTGATCTCAGCAACCTAAAAACTATGGCTTCTTCAAACCATTATTCTGGTGAGAAGGTCCCACACTTCTGCTCCTAATGAGATTATCGAACCATAAAAAGCCCTGAAACTGAGATGAACTGAACCCCAGGAGCCCCATATCACCCCACATACCCTCATGACCAATTCCATAAACGATCCATCCACATTTAGGTTCATCCCACTTTTGAGGGGTTTCCATGTAATCCAATGGTTTCTCCCCCTATTCAGATTGTGGGGCTGATTGGTAATGTTGTGAATAGACACCGAAGCCTACCCTACCTTAACTAACAAGTCCAGGTTGGTGATGAATGCACTTAATGGCATCTACATGAATAAAAGAGAGTGACTGGATACTAGAAGAACACTATTACAAGCCTCTCGACTGGTCCAGCATATTGACACAAATATGATCGTCCAAGAAGAGCTCTCAAAGGTCCTATTCTCAGTCCTGTGAAACCATGAAGACAGAAAACCCTGCATGGAAATAGATTCTCTATCCATATTTAGAAGGGGAATAAACATGGACCACAACTAAGAAGCCCAATGGATCTATAAGAATACATTAAAAGTCAACTCTGACCTTGGGTTCACATAGCATTAGCAGTGAGAAGCCATGGAGATTCCCTTTTTTGAAAGTTCTCCTCCATTAGAATAGCCTTATTTTTTATATACCAGTCAAAGAAGTTCATTCTCATAGAAATCTCTTTACACCAAACCATTGGTGCCCACCCATCTGAAGCAACATCTTCTTTGAATATTCCCTTGTAATCTCATATTTTAAACTTTCTTGTACCCAATCTGGTGAAGAAACATATATCTAGTTCATCACTTCGGACAATATTTTTAAATAAGTACATCTGTTTAGGGTTCAGTGCAGCCTAATTGAAGTCATACTTTGTCTTATCTTCATTGAAATAAGTATCTAGAGACGGGAATCCTAGGAAATGTAGTCATTCACCAGCCCAGATAGATTCCCAGAAATTGATGTCTCCCCTTCCAATAACCCACCATGTGTAATCATGCATCATCTCGATGTGCGAAGCCATGAAGCATGCCAAACTAGTCATACCACGTTTCCCACTCAGTCCCCATTAAGGGTCATAAAAACCCTTAAAAAACCATTCCCATAATGAATCACTAGTAATAACCTCCCAATACAACCAACCTTGCATTCCCATAATGATTTCGTTAATAGCCCAAAGGTAAACCCCCCCCCTTCGGCGACTAGATTTGCCAAGATCTGACCCGAAGCACAGTGACATCACCCAGCCTCTATCGCATCCCACACGAAGGTGTTCATCATTCATTCCATTTATTCAACCAAACCTTTCATAGGATTAATGTTGGAGAAAATATGCATCGGAATAGATGTGAGTACGTTGTTGATCAACATGACCCGTCCTCCAAACGACAAAAACTTATTCTTCCAACTAAAGATCCTTCCTAGAAACAGGTCTACAATATTGTCTATGTGTTGCTTCTTGATGTAGCAACACAAAATTTAAACACTAATGTACCATATTGGTAACTACATCTGCTGAAAACTAAGGATATATTGGATACCTCTACATATACTAACTGCGCAAATTTTTTTGAGATAAACACATGAAACTTGGAGGAGTTGATACCCTAACTGCTTAGGGGACCATATTTATCCATAATATCCATGAGGTAGAGAAGATAACTACTCATTTAATTCATGAAAATCAGTAAGTCATCATCAAACTTATGAAAGGAAATACTCTATATACCCCGCCTACCACAAAAAGGTATCATTATGCCCTCCTCCAAACTACAATTTCGATTCTGTGACGGTACATCCTGTTAAAATATGATGAGTATTGGGGACAACAGATCCCCTTGATGAACCCCCCAGACTGATTTGAAATAGCCGAAGCACTTCCCCATTAGAGAGACTGATAGTGAGGGAGATGAATAACACCTAAAACAGAGGTCTCAAAACTCCTCTAGATACGTTAACCTCCTCATAATCCAAATAATGGAGCTCCATTCAACATTATCATATGTCTTGGTCATTTCAACATGGAAAATGACATTGGATACCACTGACTGCTGCTGGAGGTCATTTACAAGATCACTAGAAATGCCAACCACCCCTTGATGACCCTCAATTAACTATCTAATTTTATTGGTGGTGTCTTTGTTTCATTATTTATTTTACATGAGGTTATTAATTTAAATATTTTAACAATAATGACACCATTGAATATTTTAAAATATCATGGTGCATTATTATCAAAATAAGATAATAGATCATTAGAAATAAATTTTATTAATGTGTCTATTCAAAAACCCATGATATTTAGTATTTTATGGTAACTATAGTTCCTCGTACTATGGTGAAATATAAAATATTTTTTTTATGGTAAGATATAATTTTTTTTGATTTCCCATATTCATTAAATATTGAAACAAAGAAAAAAAATTGAATGACATATAATATGTTTACTTTTTTAATTGGCATTTTACCATGATCATAATCTTGAACACATTGGGTGAATAACCTCTGGATCGAAAGTGACTCGATGACTATAGTACAAGCTATTTGGAATGGAATTATTCATATTGCATGGCCAATTAAAACCCTCTTGATGTAATTCCTCCTCTCTCTTAGAGATCTTAACTATATCATCACCCAGTTGTATCAAGAAGAAAACACGGTTGCATATAGTCTGGCCAACATGGGAGTCAATCAGGACATTAGTTATTTTGAAGACATCCCCATTGCTATGATTTCCTTGCTTGAAAATGATTGAAATATGATACCATTTTTTAGAATCTTGTAATCCGTCTCTTTTTTTAATAATATTTGTGCTTTGGTGGTCTTTGACCAAGGCATCGCCTTTTAAAAAATAGAAATAAAGAGACATACAACTTTATTAATAGGATTGTATCTATATAAATGAATATGATAAAAGGTATAAACACAATGAATGAAATTATTTAGTTTATTTCATACATGGAAGAGGGACAAAAAATAATCCACATGGGTTAAAATTATTAAACCATAATAAAATATTAATCTAATACTGAGGGATAAGGAAGATATTATCCATGATAAAATAATTTATATTCATGTCAAAAATAGTGGTTTTTTAAAATGTTTTTTTAATAATGTTCCAAAATATAAATTCATGTACTCAATTATATAATTTTATCTATAGTTTTTAACCTACATTGTTTATTTTATTTCTCAACAAATGTAGTCGAAAAAAGAAGTCAACAATCATGATCTAAGTCATTCTTTCATCCAACCTGACACCTGAACCAATCCGAGACAAGGCTCTAGAGGAATTCTTGATCCCTATATGATAGAAATTAATTCTAAGAATCAATTACAAAAAAATATCAAAAATATTTAACCTAATAAAATAAGGAAATAAATAAACTAGACATAGAATGTTACAAAACCAGGATGATTAGTAATCACTGAATGTAGTTAATAAAAGGATATGGTCCAAAGACAACTACTAAATATTATAAAATGAAACTCAATACAAAACAAAACAAAACCAACCTGACTGACATGATCTCCATGTTACCTTTTGGTCGACACAAAGTAAAAATAATAATCTGCTCCAAAAGCATTCTTGAACCAAAAAACTAAACCTTTAATTTTGATCAAGTCTACAGATTCCAATTAAAATAAGTAGGGTGTGAGAATAAATAGGTTAGTATATAATCACTATAGATTCTCTAATTTCTATTTCACAAAAAATGTCACAAACAAAAGTTATAAATACATTTAGAAGGTAAGGTTTAGATCATTTAAAAAACCAAAAACATAATCCCCTTTTAAAAAAACCCATAAATCAGTTTTCTCTTTTCAAAATAGATTTCTATTTTATAATTTTTTTATACAGCTGCTACCTAGTAGATGGAACAAAAATATTTGATTAGGAGAAACACTAAAAAAAGAAATATCATTTTTACACAAGTTCGGATATAAAAAAAAGTGAGTTAGGGGTAAAACAATAATATAAAAAAAATTATTCATAGGAATTTCAAAAAACATATCTAGAAGAAATCCCTGGATGTAGTCATTTTGGAATCGCCTAATAGAGTATGGTGTAGCTCAACAATAAATAAAAAATGTACTCTTTAAACTAACCACTCTAGTGGCACATCCCAGTTGAACTCTCAGTAAATCCAAGGGTACCAACCTATCTAATTGGGGTAGATAAACATATTTCACTCAAACCTCTATGTGACTCCCATGAACTCCTTGATATTAGTAAAAAATGAATCAAAAATTCCTTATATGTATGTCTCAATCAAATAACCCATATAAACAACTCTTTTTTAGACCAAACACCAAAACCCCCAATAAGATGACAATATCCACATAGGATCCACCACAATGGTTCCCATATCACACTAATTCATACACAAGTTCCAGCTGGGTCTTTGCATTAATTGAGTTCTAAGTCCACTTCCCAAAATACCATAAGGTTGAAATCAAGCCTTACTTTTTACAAATCCACGCACCTTTCCAAGACTATTTATAAAACTTATTTGAAATCAAACAACACCCTAATATTTTCTCAGTGGGTATTTTCTACAATTTATATATCAAACTACACAAAATCTTTTCTGACAATCCAAATATCAAGAAATAATATTTCGAACAACATATAAAATCTTATGAATACTATGTAACCATTTTGGAAACACCTATTGTTTTAATTAACTATTGAGAAAGAAGAGGGAAAAGGAAGAGAAGAAAATTATGGTGGATAAGTGTTTATAAATACATATTTCAAAGTAAATATCATTATGGAAAGCGGGTCATAATTTTTGTTAGCATCCATATGTGTAGCCCATTAAAATGTGGATGTTCCCACATCCAAATGAACACACATTAAAATCCAATATAGAACCAAGAACCATTTTAAATGCCACCATTTCAACTACCACAAAACAAAACAATTTCACATAAGAGCTAAAACAAAAATTGGAAATTTCCCTAAATCCCAAGGCTATGTTTCATAAGAAAAACCAGATAAACAAATTTGTATAGACGAAAAACACAACCAAATCACCTAATTTGAACATTAAAATCCAAACAAATTTTTATCGGCAAATTTTCATGAACCTATAAATGAGAATAATGGTAGATACCCTTTAAAAACAAATTTTCTTGAAATTTACACTATGAAAAAACTATAAGAATTTAACTAACATTCAAAAAATATGATCAACACATTTTAAGAATAAATATAGGAAAGGTCAATAATCAATGGAATGTTTCATAACTTAAAATAATGAAAAAACCTAACATAATAATTTTTTCATGCACCAACACTTTTGGGGAAGAAATTAATATGACTAATGGGTGATCCACATCCCCTAACATCAATGAAACACGTCCCACACATCAAAAATATTCTCTAGTGTTTTTAGTTGAGACAAAAAACCAATAAAAATTTAACAAATCAAGATATGAGGAGGAAGACCACAATGAATCAACCTTAAAACGAAAATAACTCACCTTATATTCGAAGGAGAACTAAGGGAGGAAGTGGAACAAAGGGAATGGAGTTTAGGAGTCCATTTGTGAGCTAAAAGTGAGACAAGGGGGAGGAAGTCCTTAATGGGGTTATAAAAATAGCGGGAAATATTTGAAATATCATTTTTTATAAATCTACAAAACTCACATTGTTAGACTGCATGGTTTCAAAAAATATTCACCTAATGTGAATGCCCAACTAGAGAGTAGGGACACCCTGAAGTGTATGTCAGAAAAGGTTCATAAATTGTTTCCCAACTATGTGATTTGGCTCTATCAAATAGAAGAGACTTCACAAATGATTTCTAAATTTTTCCTCTAAACCATGTGCAATATATTCACCATGTCCTAGAAACCAACCCCCAAGCTGCATAGTTTATCCTAGGCCTCGTACGGTTTGACCCAAGCAGGGTTTTGTTTATACAATGAAATATGTGCAATCCAAAATTGAACTAAAAACACTATATACCTTAAAATGTCCCATGTTTTACCCTTAATCAATTCACAACAACCATTCAAAAGTCCAAAACTGACCAAATGCCTTTAAAACTCAAAAATATATACTAAGAAATCAACCATATCCTCAACCAATGGAACACAACCCAGTAAAAGAATAAAATAAAGGAAATATTGTGGTTTGGGTGTTACAATTTTTTCCAAAATATTAAATTTATTTCCCAATAAATTCACATAGCTATTTGTGGAATCAAACTCGAGCTCAAATATTAATGAGACTATAAAAAACCACAAACCTTGGTTTGACATCAAACTCCACAAGTCACACCTGACTAAATCTAATTGTAACATAAATAATAAGTATTTCAAAAAAGTGGAAGGTTTTAACCACCACAATAACTCAATGAACACCATGGAACTACTACAATGTGTTCTAATTCGTGAACACCCAAAATGAACCAAAAACCCCCAACATAATTTGAAATACATGAAGGGAACTAATAATGAACCCCTAGACAAGTCTATACATATCTACTATAAGAATAGTCAAAAAAAGACCAATAATCAAAAATTTATAACAATAAAACTATCTTAATCCTTAGTGTAAAGAAAATAAAACAACTAAGCTACTTTTATAGACACAAAGAAACTCGCAAAAAAATGGAACAAAAAATAAACAAACATTCATCCATTTCCATTACAACATGGGAGACGATTCTAGGCCATGAATTTCACCATTAAAAAATCATGATAGCATGGAGAGATTTAACCTAGGTTCTATTCCGAGAGCCCAAATGTATTGAAGTATCTTCAACCCCATAGTCCAGAGATGAAATCATATAATCTATACTTCAATTTCTATCCACTATTATTACAAAACATTTATAGATGACCCATGTGGCCACATCGGTGATAACACTTTCAATGATTCTAATTGGATGGATGTGAAATCGTGGAATGAAAAAACTAGAAGCACATGAATGATTTTTACAATTATCGAAGAACTAGAGTAATTAAATAAAAAACCAAAATAATAGGTTCCTTTATCACACAATTCTCACTGGATGGGATACCATCATGAGCACTAAGAGAAACCGAATTTCAAACTGCCTATACTCTACGAAAAAACTCAGCTATGAGCACCTCAACCACAATCCTTTTGAATACAACTTTTTTTAATGATTTTAATCACTCCATGATTGTTTTATGGAGACCCCATAAAAAGAGAGGAATTTTATGTGGATCTGAAGAGTCTATCTCTAAAGAAAAATAAACCAACTTCTTGAAATGGTCAACACAAGATTTCACTATTTGCTGACCTTGCTGAAAGCACAAGATATATACCACTTTCCTTATTTCCACCTACTCAGGTAAAAATCATCAGAAGAATGTGTACCTAAATATATTCGAAGTCATCGCAACATCCAATGATATTGGTACGAATAGCCCCCATCGATCCAAATATTGACCCACAATTGAACCCAAAATTGCATACGCTCTCATAGTTTTGGGAGTTCGAGAAGACGTGAAGTCAACATTGTCTTAATAATGCCACTACATAGCCTATAAAGGAGAAAATAAATCATTAAATACTATAAACGATCAATAATAACTTAGATGTACCACCCTAATCAGAGTTTGGGTATGCCCAACAATAGGAAGAGACCCTACAAAAACCATTAGGACAATTCTAGGAGTCATTATCTAGGAAGAAATATTATACTATACTAAAATAAATATCAACAAATATTTAATAAAAAACAACACCAAAAGGAAAATAACTAAATAAAAATCCAAAAAACACAAAAAGGAACCATAATCCTTTTTAAAAAACACCTTTTTCATTCACATTAAAAAACACATAGTCCCAATGATAAATTCTGAAAACCAAAGACATTTTTTCAAAATTAATTCACATACCATGTCCTGACTAAAAACCCTTAAAACCATCATCTTTTTAGATCCTCATTCCAAAAAACATTTTTTATTTCAAAATACACGTAGTGGACAAATCCAAATAAAAAAACACACCGAACATCTGAAATATGTAACTACCAATGATACAAAAATAGCTTATGTGGTTTGGTTGATAATGCCCAAAGAAAACATCAATTTCTATATATTCCATTATCCATGAACCCATTCCCACGTGATGAACCATTCCATGTAAGACACCTTATAACACCATATCACAACTATTATCATTACCCATCCCCATAACCAATAAAATAAAAAAGGCTAAAATCTCTAAATACCAATAGAAACATGGGGATCAAAAAGAGAAAGGGTTCATGATGTCTTTTATGTACCTAAATATCAAGACATGATAGTCCTGATATATAGTTTAGTATATTTCCCAAATAAAAATGGATCCTTTCATACATTTGTTCATGAACCATGTTAGGTTTTCGACCAACCTGATAGCTGACACACTCTAAGATAAGGCCTAAACGGAGTTCTCTATCCTCCAAAGTTTGAAAATGGATTAGTATATAATTAATAAACTATATGGGAATGATTTATAAAAATAAAAATATGAAATAAAAAACCAGATAGAGAATTTATCAAAACCAAGAGGATCTATAAACATTATATTTAATAGATACAACAATAGGGTCCAAATAAGATGCACTAGAAAAAAACTGGAAACCAAAAAAATCAAAATAAAATAACATATTCTCAATATAACCTTCGGTTAACCCCCAAAAATATTTCTAAAATTCTCTAAAATAAATCATGATCCAAAAATCAATGCCTACAAAAAAGCTAGGGTCTACCGATGTTGAGTGGCGCAAATGGTGTGCGAGCAGAAACTGCTCATTAGATAATCAGTTAGAGTTCACATAATTCATTTCCTAAAAAGTTAATAAAACCATGTTTTAAATACATTACGAGAAAAGGTTTCAATAATTTTAATGTAGAAAACATAAATTCCATTTATGAAAACAACTAAAACCAATTTTATCTTTTCAAAATTGATTTTCATTTTAAAATTGGTTTATAAATCATTATCCTAGATGAAGTAATCAAAATAGTTGATCAAGATCAATACTATAAATAAATAAAACTAACCAATAAGATATACACTTGAAGTGATATAAAACAAAGAAAAAGAGTAAATCAACCACATACAGAATAATTATCATGGGAATTTCCTAATCACCTCTATAGGTAATACCTAGACATAATTATATTGGACTCACCTACTGGAATATTGTGAAGATCCATCATCAAAAAAAAATTGTACTATATAAACATGAAAATCTAATGGAACGTCCCACCTGGCATATCATCAAATCCTGAGGATACCAAACCATTCAATTTAAGGTGATAAGAAACCATACATTAAAATCTACATAATTCATTGGAATCCCATGATAATAGTACAAGGTGAAAGGGGAGGTCCTCACATCTGTGGATTAAATAAATAACCTTCCACCACTATTCATTCCCATCCCAAACAATGACACCACCAATGTTATGGCCTTCTCCTCATTGTTTCCACCATATAGGTTCCCATATCACTCTAATTCATACACAACCTCCAATTGGGAATTCACATAAATTGATTTCCAAACCTACTTTCCAAAATACCACAATGTACCGATCAATCCTTAAAATTCAAAAATCCAATCATATCTCTGAAACAATTTCCAAAAATGAGTTAAAAACATACAACACCTTCAAAAGTTCCCAATTTTCTTTTTCACTATTTAGAAATAATTCCAAACATGATAATTACCAATCGGACATACATTATCAAAAAAATGAAATCATTTGAATACCTTGTTAAAATTTTGGAAAAACATTTGGTTTGAAAGAAACAATTGGAAAGAAGAGGGATAAGAGGGTAGAGGAAATGAGGGGTGAGTAGTGGTTGAAAATATTTATTTTAAAATGAACAGAATTTTCAAAAATACATAATCATTTATGTGCCCATCCATATGTGTACTCCATGCAAATATGGATTTTCCCATATGTTATGTCCCACTCATAAAAAACCAAGAGAATACCAAAAAACCATTTTGAAATCCCCCATTTACACTACTATAAAACATAAAAATTGCACACCAGTTATAAAACATAAATATGCAATTAAACATACATCTAAGGCTCAATTCCATAAGGAAAACTAACTCATAAAATCTCTAGAAAGGATAAAAAAATCAAAACACCTAATTTCATCACTATAGGCCAAACACATATTTATCAAACACTTTGTATACAATTATATATAAGAATAATTGTATAACCCCATTGAAAACCCATATTAATTGTAGTTAAAATCCAAAAACACCATATTAAATAAAAATTTCACCCCAAAAATATGATTAGAATATTTTTAGAAACAATCAAGGAAATATCAACAATTGACATAATGTTATAAAATAGAATTTAAATAAAACAACACCGTTAGTAATGTATTAATGCAATAAAACATTTGTTCATAGAAAATATATTTGTTAGGTATGATCCCCACTCCATAAAATTAGAGAAATAAATACCACACATAGAAAATATCCTATAAGGATATTCCAAGACAAAACCCACTTAATGGAATCCAAGAAATCTAGAGAGGTATAATAGGAGAAGAATAAATCAACCAAAAAACCAATAGAACTCACCACATATAGAATGATGTTTCACCAAGGGTGGAGGAGGAAGTAAGAGAAATGTGGTTTGGGAGCCCCTTCATGTGATAAAAATGAGTCAAGGGGGAGGAAATCACAAAATGGGTTAAAACATTACAGTGAAAAACATGAAATTTAATGTTTTATCATATCTAAGTAATATTCATGATTAATTCACATGGTTTGATAAATCATGTTCCAACCATTTTCACCATATTTGATAGAAGGGACTCCCTACACAATTTGGCTGCATGGTTTGGTAAATCATGTACCAACCATGTGGTTTTTCCCTATCAAATTGCAGAGCCTTTCTAGTTACATTATGCATGGTTCCTCTTAACGATGTGCATGCCACATACCATGTTCCAGACAGAAACACAAATTCTTCATATTTTTTCCATTGTCTGAAACATTTTGGACCAATCAATACATAGGCCAAGTAAATCAAACTATAAAAGATGAAACTAAACTGAAAACACCCTCTTCCTTAACATACGGAATAGTTTACCCTCAAACTATGCACAGATATCATTCATAAGTCTAAAACTCACATAAAAACTTTAAATCTCAATAATTATTACTAGGAACTCAAGCAGAAATTCAACCAAGAGAACAAAAACCAATAAAATTATAAAATAAAATAAATACTATTCTTAGGGAGAAACACAACAAAAGAGTGATACTAATGATAATTAATATTTAGTTCATTATATGTTTTGTAATTTTTAATGAGTTCATAAAAATGACTACCAAATGTATGAGTTTAATTAGGTAGGGAAAATTACAATATTCTATGTGTAGTAATGAAATATAATGTGTAATCTATTCATTATGTGACTGTTTTAGGTGAGGTATTTTGTGAATTTTTTTAGAAGATCAAAAAACCATTGTTTTAATTAATATTCCATTTTATAAACATTGATAGTTGATGAAGTTTTTTTTAAATATGTGATAAAAATAAAATAATGAATATATTTCATGGTTTTTGTAATCCCATGCCACCATGAACTGCTAGACTTGTGTCTGGACAAGTAATTGGTACATGAACTCAGGCATGCCTTCCCATATGCCAGATCAAACCCTATAGTTTTAGGGTTTTAGGTGTTACCATGTGGTGACTATACCTTCATGTCAAGGTATGTAACAAAATTAAAAAAATAGATATCATTACTAATAAAAAATAATTAGATACCACATAATAAAAGCAATTATTCAACAAATATAATATGTGAGTATGTTGTCATACAAACACAAGGTCATGCCAATAATCATATACTAATCCCCAACTATGCTAGTAAAAAAAGAAAGAAACTCAAAGAGGATCTACTACTATATTATTTCTTATCACATCCTCAACTCTAATTCCATTCTATGATATCCCACAACACCGTGAAACATTGTTCATGTACCCTACATTAATATGTGATCATTTATGCTTTATCTAGTACCCATGTTCCATTTCCACCTAGGTAGGGTGTGAGTAAAACATAACAAGGATCCACTAATGGGGTCCCAAACATAACATGTGTGGAAGTTTAAATAGATGTTACATGATAATATATATATATATATATATGAAGAATAAATAATATAACCACCACTGATACATGGGTTATAAGGTGACATCTGAGATCAAATTTTCATGCTTTAATGGGTGCTATATGTATTTAAGCATGTTGTATACCCTACTAGATAATATCAGGTATAATAATAAATATAAGGGGACATCCAAGGAGTCCATAATATGAAAACCAAATGAACATTATTTGAAAACCAATGAATTAATTATAGTAATACTCATTGAATCATTAATAAAAATATATAATATTTATAAAGCAACCCTCTCCAAATCCCAAATAATAATCTATGAATTCTATGTCATCATGTTCATCATAAAATATTATGGGAATACTAATTATCCATCATATTAGATTCAAGATCAATATCTCTTTGAGTATCCTTAGTTTCCCATATTTGTAGTTTTTTAATCCCAGGTAATATTTTATGAATTAAACGTCTTATGGTATTAAAAATATTTGAGGAAGTAATCTATGAATCCATATAGAAGTAGGATCATTAGTAGATCCAAAGTAGAATGCAATGTTTCCATTTTTAAATTTTGACTCCTAGGTAATATACCAATAATTCCATATGTGTATAACCTATGAATATTGGGTAATAAAAAAATCATTCTATGTAGGAAAATTAAAAATATGTGGTAACATATAATAATTTATATATAGGCATAAATTCCAAACAATAAATAACATCCTGGGAATTCTTGACTTCATGTTTTTGTCATTTAATCCACTATAGTGCGTCTCAAATAATAATAAATTGATTTTTCCAGCATCCCATAACATCCCAAATAACTTAGTTCAGAATCCAATTTGAATAGACTACCACTATTGTGGAAGGAATATCTATCTCACACCATCGATTTAGGTGTTAAGGTGACACTTGTGATTGATATCATATGTATCTTTAATCCCACCCTCTCTTGGTTCAACATTACATGAGGGATCTGACCATCATCCCATTGTTCATTTTATAGCATGGAACTCGTATATAGCATCAACTAACGTGATATCAACTATTAGGAGAAACCCACCATTTTAAGGGAATAAAATCCTGAAATATCATAATGATCACCATACATCCACACTAGACATATATATTAATCCCCACAACCATTTTTCTTAGGGGTTTTTATAATGAAAATAACATATTCCATAGATATCTTCGATTGGTCTCCTAACTCAACATATCATAAATCTGCCCATGGTATACCCACCCAAGTATAAACATACTAGTGTGTGTGGAACAATCATGACAATCTCTACTTATATATCTAAATAAATTAAGGCATCCTATTGTCACACTATGGTCTACATAGGCTTGTCATTGTAGCCCCTCACAATCCCTTATATTTATATTCTAGGGGAAAATTTACATAGAAAACTATTAATATAAATTTTCATTTCATTTATATGAATATGTCTTTGTATATTTCAATTAAAATATATTATAATAAATACCTTGATCATCAGTGGTTATGGAATCACACCAATTCTCAAGATTCCATCGATCCTTTAACACCTACAGCAATACATATTCATTTTTTGTTTATAAAAATTTATTCAATCTAAAATTTATATCAGCCAGTAAGTAAAGACCACAGATCACATACTATATAGAAAAATCTTAAGCCAAATCAATATGATAATGGGACCACTTACAAGATATAAAATCATATACTTTAATAATAACTTGACCTCTCTCTCCCATGATCATATAATTATTTTCCCTGATCATTTCATCTCATGATATTGTATCTCATGTAACAACATAAAATTCAATTAATTGTAACAATTTCTAATTTAATAAATATTTTTAATTTATTATTAGTAAATTCATAACAACACACATGTCACCACATTGCACAAAAATAAAAACCAACCCCACTTTTAATATCTATGACATACCGTGAACAATATCAATAGTAAAATCCCAAACATCAATCTCTTATAAATTGACCAATTAAAAAAATTAGAAAAAAATTCTATATCGGTTTATTGGGTAAAATACCATTCATGGAACAGTGAGAACCAATTTATTTTGATTCAAATGGGATTTCATCTACCATTTACATCCAATATCCCCATTATTAACAGATAATTCTACCATGCCCATGATAAAAAATTTCCAATTCAATAGTCCAAATTTCATAATTTGGGAACACGATATATGGGTTGAAACCAATGAAAAATTGAGGGACATTGAAATATTTACCTAAATATTTCCTTTGAATCAAATGTGACTTCGTTATGAAAATAATCTATATAGATACACCCCAAGAATTGTTTAGGGGGGTAACTTCCCCACTTGAGAGTAGATCTGTATTTTATATGTAATGTGATGATCTAATTCCCCCACTAAAATGTTTTCTTAGTCATTTAATTAATATATTAGAAATTTTTGGAGCTCGTTTGGCTGTATAAGGGTGGATCACCATGTAGGGGTAGACATATATGAGAATCTAATGTAAGGTTCATCCCAATGATGGAACTGCATAAGGAACTATACATTAATGGTGGCCAATTAGAGATCACTTGATATATAGTTCCCCACATAATGGTGTCCATGTTTAGGTCCATCCACGTAAGGGTGGAATGGTATGGGTTACCCACATATGGGTGACCATATTAGGGACATCCTTTGTATAGTGACAATGTATGTGTCTTCCAGGAATGAGTGACCCACATATGAGTCAACATATATGAGTGAAAACATAAGGATCACCATGTAGAGGTCTTTCAAACCCTCTTATCTAAGATTGAAATTTTTAATATTTCAAAAAATTGTGGCTTTATATTGGTTTCCAACATATGGGTGAGTTCTGAAAGGGACATCCTTGTAAGAGTGTCTCATATATGGGCCATGTAACATAAGATATTCCCTTTACTCAAGGATATCCCTTGATTGGGACAAAAAAACAACTCATTAGTACTCGAGTCAACACCCAAGCCTTAAAACATATAAAAAATTATTATCCATGGTTATACCAACTTATGGACATTGAATTTTAATCACAGATACCAAAATCATCCAAAAAATAGAATAAAAAATTGAAATACTACATAAAGATCACTACCTAGAATGATGAAGGTCTTTAAAACATCCCCACATTTAACTTTTCATCCCTATGGATCCATGGTGTTCATTCAATCATTACCAATATATATATTGGTTTTAAAATATTTATTGACCCCACATGATCTAATATTGAATTATAAATGTGTTTCTTCTATAAAAATCAACATATATCAATTATTATTCTCCACGAGTCATGTTACTCGATTACCACCATTGTCAATCATTGGTATAGACTTAAACTCCTACCATATATCCCAAGGCACCGATGTTTCCTCGATCAATTCACCGTTAATCTATTATTTCTCCTCACCATAAGACTCATTCCATAAAGTTAAATCATCATCCATGGTTATCTCCACTACTATTACATCTAATGAAAATCATATCTTCTATGATAAATTAAAATTCAATGTCTGGTTTTTGTCTCATCACGCCAAATATCTTGAATAATATCCAGTCCTCCTCTAGCCGAACCATTTTTTAATTTCACAACTGTACCCATCGTCAAATTATGAAAATATATTTTTATAATTACTTAACTAGATAATGTATCACTTTATATTATAATACATTCAATGAATAATATATCGTATAGTTGGAATAATTCCATGATGGGTCCTTTAACAACTACAACCCTTGTCATGATCTCCCCTCAACATAAACACATCATCAATCCCATAGACCATCAGATCACACCCAACACCACCATGAAAGAAATTCCAATGATAAGAGTCCTTATAAAAGATATTAAATAATTAATAACTAGAATACTAGATTTTTCTCAACTATCCAATTATTAGAATCATCAATCCCATTAACCTACTTGTACAAGGGTTGTTATCCTATGACTCATAAGAATATCCCCACTATAAGGGTGTAATTATCATCACTCAAATGGACCAAAACACTAATCTACATAGACCACAAATTTTCCATTACCACGCTTAATAAAATGGGGTTGTTGTATTATTTATAGCAAAGTGAAAACAGGAACCATCCATATCTATTTTTTTCAACTCACAGAGAACCATATTCTATGAATCTCTTAAATATCCAGTTGAAACCCGGGTCACAAAATATAATAGCCAAAAGTTCATCACCCTTCATATGGATTTCCTTGTATAACTACATAATAATTACCTCAATAGGTTCTAATATCATATTTTTATCTATCCTCTCGATCCATGATCACCCACCTATCAAAACTGATCTTGGATAAAATTTGGATTGTCTTTAACACTGCACTTTAATCCATTTTTAATGTCACCTCCCATAATAGAAGTACATTATCCATTTTCATAAAACCATTGAGCCACCATTCCTATATGATAAAACATTAAAACCACTGGATATAATCAATTTTGTTTAAACTGATTTATAAAAATAATCGCATTGACCACATTCAATTGCATGAGTCTTCTATTATAATGGATCTAAAAAAACCTTGTTTACCAAAATAAATCATACCCACTGTTTCTGACACTTTCATTGGGGTGCACGCGTCCTTCTTCTTGAGTGAGATAGGTGCGGCTTTGTTACCCCGCATTCCCACCTTCCAAAGGCACGTGGAATTCATTCCTTATTCAGGGACATTTTCTCCTTGATCAAAATTGGATGATGGGTTGTCCGTTCTTCCTTCCTTGGATTCCTCCTCAGAACTCGTCACGTAGTCCGTGTCTCCCTCATCAATTTAATATGTTGTTCGCGAAACTCGTCACGGTGTCATATCTTCATGGACACCAGTTAATTATGCTGCTTCTATCAGGACATTCCAAGGGGTCCGGTAGGGGAAGCAACCTTTAGTTAAGAGATTAGTTTGGTTGGGGAATCGCTGGCCTATCTGGACACTGGTGGATTGGCATGTTTTTCTTCTGTCCCTTATTATAGGGATTCATGATGGTGTGGAATCCTGAGGCATCCCACATCGAATGTGGGGAATCATATGCCATGGGCATCTGTCTGAGGTTTTCCTCAGCATCCTATGCTTAACACAGGGTATGTCGTAAGTTTAAAATCCAGCAGATATGGAATGACGGTGATTAGAACACTGACTCGAGTGGATCATATAGATGAACCCCCTAGAGGGAACATCGATATTAGGGCCATCCCGTTAGAGGCCTCCCGAATGCTTTTAGACGGAACAGGGAATGGAATAGAATGATCCCACTGGGATGTGGTAGCCCGGGTAAGGATCAGGATGGATGATGGAGAGGTTGATAGGAATGGTTAATGGTATGAGACCGTCATGAGGACGATGGAAGTTTCAGGCTTGATCCTCAATGAGGCTTCCTACGTATCCTCGTGGTAGGGAATCAAAATCTGCATAGTTCATCTGTCGGAGGCTTGCCGCTTAATGGGGTCACAACGGTTTACCGCGGAATGGGTTTTATAGTTTAAAATCACACATATTAGGGGAGAATTGGTATGAAATGAGATGGAATGGCTGGGGTTTGGGCTTGAACCATGTGGAGGCCTCCTACGTACCTTACCTTATCAAGGATCAAAGACCACGTAGTTCAAGATGGGGTGGGGCTTATACCCTAGGCTACCCTCGGTGTTGGTGAACTAACTTGATGATGGTTAGAACGACTGGGGTGGTGGTCATGAATCTCATGGATTCTTCCTACCTACCCTGCCTTGGCAAAGATCAATGTCATGGTAGTTTGGGTTGGATTAGGGCATACACTCTAAGTCGGCCCATGTGATGCGGGATTTGGTGAACTGATGTAAAAGTGGACCTATGGTCTATGTGGATGGTGGGTTTGAACCACATGGAGGCTTCCTACGTACCCTGCCCTGGCTAGGATCAAAGTACACATAGTTTGGTATGGGTGTGGAATAAAATTTAATGTCATACGAGACGTTGGAATTTTGGGCATATGCTCTGAGGCAGCACAAGGTGTTTGGGGCTTGGACCTCATGGAGACTTTCTACATACCATTCCTTGATAAGGATCAAAGTCCCTGTAGTTCGGGTTGTATTGGGGCATACACTCTGAGGTGGCCCAAGGTGTTGGTGAACCAATAGGGTCAAAATGACTAGGTGGTGGGATTTCACATTGTGGAGGTTTCCTATGTACCATTCCTTGACATGGATCAAATTCCCCATAGTTCAGGTGATACAGTTTAACGTCATGCGGGATGGGGGAATTTGGGGCTTCCCCTCTAACAAAGCCCAAGGTGTTGGTGAACCGACATGGTCAGAACGACCAGGTGGTGGTCTTGAACCTCTTGGAGGCTTCCTACGTACCATACCTTGACATGGATCAGTGTCCCCATAGTTCAGGTGATATAGTTTATTGTCATGCAGGACATGGGAATTTGGGGATTATGCTCTGAGGCGGCCCAAGCTGTTGGTGAACTGACATGGTCGGAATGACTAGGTGGTGGGAATGAAACTTGTGGAGGCTTCCTACAAACCATGCCTTGACATGGATCAATGTTCCTTTAGATCGGGTTGGATTGGGGATTACACTCTGAGTTGGCCCAAGGTGTTGGTGAACCGACATGGTCGAAACAAACAGGTGGTGGTCTTGAACATCATGGAGGATTCCTACGTACCATGCCTTGACATGGATCAAAGTCCCTGTAGTTCGGGTGATACAGTTTAACATCATGCAGGACGGGTGAGATGTCATGGTCGATGCTTACTCTAAGCCCATGTGAGTCATGCTTGGTGTGAGAAACAGGAGGCAGCAAAGGCCTGACGACCACATCACGAAAGGTTCGTCTATGGGAAGTGAAGAGGGGATAAATTATGGGGCGGCACAGGGAGTGAAATATTGTGACTTACTCTAGGATGGAGTCCCGATGGAAAAAAAGACCATCTGGAGATGGAAATGGTTACAAGAACCCAAGTCCCTATCTACCCTCTTGGTCCTTGACACCCCAGAATTGAGGAGGAGTAGGGATGCTACCTCATAAAAAAAGGGCTAGGGGATTAAACCAAAGTTGTTGCCCTTCCCCCGCGAACAACGTTGTTCCCATAAAGAGGATATCATCCCCTGTAGAGACCAGGGGGTGTGGAGAATGTCCAAGTTGGGGGAACCCCATGTGAGAGGCACGGGGCCAGGTCATAGTTTAACGTCATGTGCTAAGGAAAATGGTGTTTGGCAGTTTAACGTCCTGCAGCTCAGACGAAGTGGGTGTGCTCCACAACCCTTGGACTTACATAACGGGTACCCTCTTCTCATTGTGGGTGGGAAGGCACTGGTAACGCTGTGGTGAGGGGGTGTAATGGAGGGAACCATCGAGGGGTCCACGTTAGCGTAGCTATGTGAAGAAGCAATAGCCGTAAGTGTGCCTATGAAAAGAAGCATTAGGAAAAGAAACGCAATGGGTTATATCATCCAGGGGACATTGACGTAACATCATGAAAACTTGGATGGTCGCACAAGAAAAGGAATTTCCAAGAATAGGGGGCTATAGGTGGGGGCATTGTGATGCTCTATTGCTCTGTGTGGAGGAGGGAACTTGTGAAGGGGTGTGCTTTGTGAAGTGGGGTGCCGTATCCTTATCATGGGGTGGAGGTTCATATGGGAGGTTCTTCACTAAGTGGAGAGGCATTCACGATGCACTGCCTCACGGAGAAAATGTGCCTCGTGAAGCAAGGTGTGTGGAAGCAATGTGCTTCGCAGAGTATAGTGACCCTGCCTTAGCATGGGGATCATGTGTACATGAAGGGTGTTTCATGAATAATAAACACTATGCGACGATCTGGGTCCCCTTGGGGATCCCCTTCCTTCTAAAAAGCCCTTAGGATTCATGAAAGGAATCCCTCTCAAAATAGGGGATGAAAACGAGACAATGGGGAGACACTTCACGGAGCGGAAGTACCTCGCGCAGCACATTGTTCGTAGAGCAGAATGATGCTTCATGATTTGGGAGCTGGGATTCCGAAAGGTCGGATTGTCCATCCCTTGGGCTCAGGGGGATCACGGTATTTATAGGCGAGGGGTGATGCATAGTAGAACTCACATAGCATGAAGAGGGAATAGGTTTCATCGCAGTGGGTTGCGAACGTAAACTGCAGTCACGGAGCGTCCCGACTCCTTACATCACGGATGGCTCGCGAACGTCAAATGATATCACGGAGCGTCCCACCTCCTTGCTTCTAGGTGGTCCAACGAATGTGAAATAAAGTCATGGAGAATCCCATATCCTTCGTGGAGGCCGCACTGCTGGTGGAACTCCACGAAGGGGCTTCGCGAGGCAGTTCTTTAGGGCCTTCTTCGGGCCTCTTCTTTGTCCCGAATTTTGGCGCCAACAAATTCCCCCCTCCGAATTTGAGCTTTGAAGAGATCAACGGTCAAATTATGAGAGAAATCGCCAAAATCCTCAGTTATTCGCAGTGTTGACTCACAAAGAAGGCTCGCGAGGCGGATATGGGACGTACAGGCTGAGCCCGCTGTAAAGCTCCATGCGAACTGGACGCATTGTGAAGCTCTGAATGTCGTCGCCTATAAATAGGAGGGGTGACCTCCCTTTTGTTCTTTCCCTTATCCGTGATTTTCTATTTTTGTGCTCTCAATTCGCGATGCTCTTCGTACTTCGTGAGTGTTCTCTGTGAATCGAGTCTTCGTGGCACATAGCGAGTCATCGACTCTGCATTTGCAATTCGTGATCCGGCATTGAACGCATAAGAAACCCTCTACGAACAGTCATCATGAGCCGAATCTGTGAATGCGCTCCGCGGAAGATCATCACTATCCAACTAAAAAATGTCCGAGTTCCAGAAATGAATGGCCCCCTAAGAAGTAGCCCAGGAGGTCCTTGCGGATGCTGCCCGGAGGGATGAAATGGCGAACAGTCTGGGTCTTAGAGAGTTAGTTCGGAGCCACTTGGACCATAGTTCATTGGAAGAACTTCTTTCGGAGGTCCAGAAGAACTACCCACTGTGTAGGAGGTTTCCCTTGTATGGATTTGGGCTGAGGTATGATGTCTTCGTCACTGAAGAAAGTAGGGACGAGCCAGCTTACTTGTTCTGGAGCACGCCATGCTAGCACCGATGGTTCAAGGCACCCGATGGTCATTCTTAGGAGGACTTCATTTCTATCATTGTTGACAAGTTATACAATCATCTGAACAATATCAACAGGAAGTCATTGCAGCTGTAGATGTCCCCTCATATGTACCGAACCATCCTCAAGGTGGCACTAGAAAACCTGAAGAAGGGGTGGTCGGAGGATTGCGACCTGCACCAGGGAATAAACATTATAGATGATTGGTCCTAGGCCTATTGGGTTGGCACCTCGTGTGAGGAGTTTGGGGTAGAGATTAGAAGAGTGGGGTTGTATGAGGCAGCTTGGGCTTCCGATTCCATATCTACTAGCATAAGAAGCTAATGTCGGAGTTGTTGAGCTGGTGGTCACCGGCGACTAATACCTTCCACCTGCATCACGGTGATGTCGGCATCAGCCTATGGGATATGCATCAGATCTCGGGGGTCCCGATATTGGGAGCGATGTATGAAGAATTCCTCCCAGATATGGGTGCGTGGGAGGATCCAAAGAAGATTCTAGGTATGGAGATGGCATTGATGGAGCTCCTACCCAGGAAGCATAAGGATGCGGTGAGGGATGTTCACATCAAGCTTTGGTTCAAGATGTTTTTGAACTTCCCGATAGACCATCAGTTCATGGCGAGGCCTAGAACTTTCCCAAAGGGGGCCCAGAGTAAGGAAAACTCATACTAGTGGCTGTTGGAGAATAGCGAGTGGAGAACCTAGGGGTTCAGTGTTAGCACTGAAAAACAGCAAATAGTCAGGCTGGCGGCGTTCATCGCAACTCTCATCTATGGTTGGATTCTACTGGTGAGGGATACAAACATGGGAGTGCATCCATTCCCTTTTATCATAGCATCCCCATTGGAGACAGGATGTCAGGTCAACCTAGGGATCCTGATTCTCTCCAAGTTGTACAAAATGTTATCGCACATCAGTGAGGGGAAAAGGCCACAGAGGGTATGCAGGCTATTCCATATCCTGTATGGGTGCATGGTGGAACACATTAGGGGGGTATTTGTGTATCTAAACCCCATATTTCCTCCAAGGTCGAACTTCTATCCCTCAATCTTGAATGTCGTGGGGAGCTTTCCGACCAAGCTGACCGCACCCTCGGTTCTGAACCGGGTGTGGAAGGGGGTGGAATTCAATTTCTGCATGTTCCTGTTGCCGATGGGGGAATTTAAATGACAATGGTGGGGAATAGAAGATCATCGGGCATGTCTCCTGTACTTTCGAGGTGGAGTCTTGGTGGCCAAGGTGGACTGAGAGCGTCTCTGCGAGCCATACACACCACACCGGTTTGCAAGGCAATTTTGGTGCCTGTAGTGGCTGACCCCACTGGTCTATCTGGGGGTGCGCTACGAGGGTCACCCATGTGTGATGAGGCTAATGTGGCTCATGTTCAGATGGGAATACAGGAAGATTCGGAATGTACTTCCTCTGCCGACCATCGTCCTTGGGCTGGTAAAGGAATATGCTCAGAGCTGGGAGGCGGCCTATCTAGGGGAGATGCTGATGCAGATAACCATACGGGTTGGTGAGGGTGAGATTCCCCAATCTTGAGGTCGAGGCCGAAAGGCGGAAAGGGCATCCCACCATGGCAGGACTTCTGTAGCGGCGACGATCATGCCAGTTGAGGGGGATGAAGTGGTGGCAGATCCAGCAGCAGTAGCGGAAATGGTTTTCCTAGGAGAAAAAAGTAATCCAGAGGGGTGGCCACCGAGAAGATTCTGCAAGATTTCTACTCAGGCATCAGGGAAATGGTTACGCCATATTGACATGTCTGAAAATGCTATCTTCTCGGAGGCCTGGGAAATCTGAGAAGTCAACCGGAAATTCCTCAGCCCATCTGAGTTATAGAATCACCTTAACCACCTCAGGATGGACTTGTTGGGGATTGGCCCCATTAGAGTCGGTTTTGCAGTATCCCAGGAAGAGGCGGAGAGATACATATCCTAGATTGAGGACTTTATCCATTTGCGAGATTCCCTAAACCAGATGAAAGATAGATTTAGGGTGTTATTGGGTCGTACATTCCCTCCACTACTGTGGGCAACTGACCTGAGGGAATGCATCCCTCTACCGGAAGAATCGGACAAGTCCTTCTTGGGAGACGAGGCTGGTAGAGAGAGTCCACCAGAGGAGGGTGAGGTCGGTGTTCATTCCTCGTATCTCAATGATTTTGAGGAGGCCCTCGAGGTAAAACCACAAGTTCCTTCTTCAGGGCATTCTCTTAGGTTACTCTGGATTTCTCATCAGCATATGCACTGTGCAGGAGGACTTTGTGGATAGACCTCGTTCCTACACCTCAGTGGGTGCCGATGCGGGAACATTGGGATCCACACCCATGGCTGCATCAATATCTGTGTCTTGCGGGGATAGGACACTTGAGGCAGCTCCCCCAGAGTCTCCAGACCTTCCAACCATTTACGGGGGGCCACAACTCGGGGTTATAACAACATCAGCCGGGGAGAGAGACCAAGGATTTTACCTTTTTAAGTCTTCTCTACTGAATTCACAACTGTCATCCCCTGACCATGTTAACTGACATTCATGTCCCCTTTTTTTCATGTACAGTCCTTCAATTGGCATGGGCCGCTGCAGCGAAGTTGTTCTAGGATTCTGGTAGCTCCCTTCCCAGGGGCATGCCAATGGTCGTGGAGGTGGACATCCAACCTCACCGGGCTGTAGCGCTACCAACCACTAGCAATAATTCCAGAGATACTGCACCTGAAATTAATGAGGTGGGATCCGATGATGAGGATCAACCAGACTGTACCGGCCCCACCACGCCCGATCCAACGCCTGATGTGGACCTGGCTGAGGAGTTCCTGGGGGAATAACCTGCATACGAACCTTCCAATTGTTCCGATTGGGATGAGATGGCATCTAATGAGGAGGACAACAAAATAGCATGCCAATGATCATGGAATCTGATCACGTGCTTCATCAGTAACACCCCCAAGCATTATGGTTGGATGAGATGGAAGGACTTCTCTTGAGGCTATGCGAACTATGTGTTGGGGGAGTGGATTCCCAATTCCCCCACATGCTCATCCGAGATATTATGGAGAAAATGATTTAGGGGTATGATCGTGGCCTTAGCATAGGATGGCAGCGGAAGATGTCGGTGAACATCAAGAGGCTCTGTGAGGCCGAAAACGAGGTTAAACGGTTGCAGGCTCGAGCAGATGGGCATTCTGCTTCTCTTGATGCACATTCAGTGCTCGTATCATGGCAGAAAGCCTTGCTAGAAGAGTCCAAGGAGGTCATAAAGCGATCCTCTAAAGAGATGTACGTTATACAGACTAGTGTGGAGCGTTCTCGGGTCACAGCCAGTGAACTGTGCCCCTCTCGTTGTCGAGAAGGAGCGGGAGGTAAACAAGCGGCAGCAACTCCTAGACACCACCAGCCAGGGGGTGGTGGAGCTACAATTTCCCTTTGATGAGGTCAATCGTTCCATGGGGGGAGTCGACCCCTGGGTACTGTAATGATTAAAAACAACTAAACATACTTTTATGCTTTGATTATTTGAATTCTATACCAGGAATTAGTTCTGTTCTTTACATTGGTTTATTGCATCTTTATGATGTTCGTGAAGCATCTAGTGATCACTCCCTATGATGAAGTGGGTTAGGCCCGATGTGAGAAATAAGGGATGACCACCTTGTCATCCCATCCGAACGTAGGAGTGAAAACCAAGCTTCATGAATCCGGGGTTTGGAAAACCGGTCTGGATTTTCGGGAGGAAATGGGAGAGACCTGACTGGAGAATTAAGCTCTCATAATAGCCGAATTACCGTCTTCCTAGTGTGCTCTTGTGTAGAAATGGGGTAATGCCCGAGGTTCTGAAATTGATCCAAATAGATGGGAATGGGAGGCATGAATTAGGATACCCAGGATTTGGAACATTTTATGGGTGGTGTGACAATAAAGAATAACTGTTTACTGCATTCTAAACACATCATTCTTATTGCATTAGCCTGGAGTGGGGATAGAAAATGAGGGTCGACCACGGACCATGTTCAAAAACTTGGACCAGACTCAAAATGTCATTCGTTAGACTTCTGGAACATTGGCCCAGGATAATAGTCAGGTCATAGGCCGAGCATCAATATTGTTAGGGGGTTCCTCCAGACGTGAAAGAGGAGGAGGGTCCGAATAAGGGGCATGAAAAGCATGGTTTGTTGAGTGAGGGTTTATTCGAACAGAATCCAACACTCTTGAAATTACACCACCATGGTGGTAAGCACACTAGATGGACGTATCGGCTTGATAATGGATGATTCCATCTTTTAGACAGGGCCTCTCTGGTGATGGAGTCGTTGCATCCCAATGTCATCTTGGGATATCCCAAACTTGTTCAGGTCAAAGTTGCAGTTACACGGTTCCCCACAAGGGGTTAGGATAGGGGGCCAAAAATGGGGAGGAACATGATTTATGATTCCTAGGGATGGAGCCTAGGAAAAATTCCAGGGTGTCCCTATGTATCCAATTAGGATAGGAATCAATCCGTACGTAGTTTTGGAAGCACAGTTTAACATCATGTGGGATGATGAGAAGCCTGGTTACACCGGTGCACATCCTACCAAATCTACTAAGCCCACGTGAGTTTTTCTTGATGTGGTAAACAAGAATTGGTGGTGGGACTTCCTAAAACAAGAAGGAACATGTTGTGGAAAAGGTATTTTTGGTAAATGTTGGACCAGTGATGTTAACCCATCCTTGTAGTGCACCTATACGTGCGAAGAGATAAAGACGTGTATGTCGGAATTACACTTTAACATGAGGAAGTGGAAATGTGTGAATCATGAAGCTAGAAATCTGGACCACAATGATGGTGGCGTGATGATGGAGGATAAATATTGACCATAGAAGAAACACAACATCCTAATTGTGATGTCCTGAAATGGGAATATTCAAATGAGGGTCGACTGTTGACCATGTTCGAAACACCGGACCTATTGCAAATGTTGTTTGAGATCCTTCGAGGCGTTGGCCTAGTATGGTAGGTGAGCCAATGCAGCATGGGACCAGGCCATTAGGCGGTCCCTTAAAATGTAAAAGAGTATGAGGATCCAAATAATGAGCTCATGAATCTTGGACATGGAATGAGGGGAATGTCCCCATGAAAATTACACATTTCAAGCTCTTTGTCAAACACGTCTAAATATGACAACGAGACGTATTAGATAGAGTGAGTCAAGTGGTTTCCCATAGGGAGATCATAGTTCATGGTTGTATAACTTGGACAATGGATGGTATAAAACACAGGAGACACATGGTGGGGTAATTACAAAAACCCAACATGAATGGGAACTGCGGGTTCCGACCACCATGTGTTCCTTGGCGAGGTTTTAGGTCAAGGGACCGAAAACACGAGTTGAGGTGGGCCTGAGGCAAAGTACACATGCATTCCTACGTACCCCATGATGATGGGGATCAAGATGTATGTAGTTCTAGAGGTGTCACGGTAAGGTACCAGTGACAGGGATAAAAAAATGGTGTGCAGACGCAGCCCTCACACCAAGAGAAGCAGTATTTGATATATCTTTTTTTTCTTTTAGGGTGACTGTTTTTTTTTGTGAAGAGATAGTCTTAGTGTAGCAAGACCTAGAATCGCCAAAATAATCAAACCATAGAAGGCACTGACAAATGGCATGGCATGTGACCAATCCCAAACATGGTGTCCCTTGACTAAGAATATCATGATGGAATGCCATTTTTTATCATGCAGCCAGGATGATAATGTCATATTTTAGGGTCATGTGATAGGACCAGGCAACATAGTTTAAAGGCGTATGGCTTGGACATGAAGGAAATCACATTATGTGATATAGCATACCCGATGTGAATGAGGACATATTCTAACACCACACTGTACACAATTCCAAAAAAGGATCATCTGGCCAAGGGGCCTGAATAAAGGTAAGAAGGTTAGGGGTAAGAGAAACTAGCTCCCAACTGAGCTGGACTCAAAAAAGAGATGTCCATGTGTTTCTACTTATCCCATAAGGATGGTAATCAAGCCACACATATTTATGGATGAGATCATAGTTTAAGGTCTTAGAGCTTGGAATATGGATGGAGTGAAAACTTTTAAAGTAAGTGCAGACCTCAACCCGATCCCTAAGCCCACGTGAGTTACAATTGGTGTGGGATATAAGGGAGGAAGATTCCTATTACAATATCTTTAATGCACACCAAAATTAAATCGATGTGGAGCCCCGAATGATGCCCCTATCATGGATTTGGTCCTCATAACACACAGATGCGCACTGAGGAATAGTACCAGGAGTTTTAAAGTTCTACTTGGACATGATGAGGTGGAGAAGGATGTGAATCCTGTAACCAACATTTTGGGATTAATGTGGTTGGTGTGGAGATGGAGGATAACTGTTGACCATGTTGAAAACAAAGTATCCATATCATGTTAGCCTAAAATGGGAACAACAAATGAGCATCGACCGCTGACCATATTTGTAATGCGGGATTTTATCATCTTGTTGTCCGCGACCCTCGAGGACGTTGTCCTGTAGTGGTAGGATGGACCTTAGGCCTAGAATCCATACCATTCAAGGGCCCTTCCATGTGTGAAATGTGATAGAATCCCTAATGAAGGGGAACACAAAGCCTGAAAAGTGGGTGGAAACATGTCTGAGCAGAGTCCGACATTCCTAGTAATAAACCAAAGTACCCTTAGGCACATTGATGAACCTCTGAAAATGGTCAAAGAGGGTGCTCAGGAGGGAGAGGCACAAGGTTTGGTCATTACAATCCCTATATAAATGAGGAAATAATCACATTCCATGCCCTATACTCTTCTCCTCGGGGAAGGGTAGGCCAAGGGGCCAAGGTGAAAGGGAGATTTCTGGGAGATGGATCTGTACCTGAAGTCTAGAAATTTGGGCGGTCCTAAGTATCCCACGAGGATGGTAATCAAGCCACACATAGTTCATTAAGGCACCCTGGGGTAATATTCCCTAACAAGGGGGGTGTACGACATGGTGAGTAACCTGACGTGGATGGGGACAAAAACCCACACCACACCGTACAATCCCATAAGAGAGAACCTAGGCCGGGTGCCTCAAAAGGCCAGGGGCCTAAGGCTAAAACTCGTTCGGAAAGGCCTAACCAGTCTATAGTTTAATGTCTTTCCATGAAGATGAGGGTAGAGGGGTCGAGAAGGCCAAGGGACCTGAAGCTGAACCTCAGTTTGAAAGGCTCGACCAGTTTGTAGATTAACATCTTGCAGTGAGGACAAGGGTCGGGGATGAGGTGTCTCACCAAGGGATGTGTACGGAACTGTGAAAACCCCTACATGAAGGAGGATATAATCCCATACAATGTTGTACAATCCCAGAAGAGATAACCCAGGCCGGGGAATTGAAAAGGCCAAGGGGCCTGAGGCTGGGCCTCATATGGAAGGCCATATGCCCTCTTGTATGGTTACAGTCTAATCACAGCTCCTAAGTCCGTGTGATTGGTGCTTAGTGTGGAAGACCAGGAACCGGTCTCGTCTCTCCCCATCAAACAGGTCCTGATAGCTGGCATTGCCCGAAGGGAGTTCATCACTTGGAGAAACAACGGTGAAGAATGAACCACTATGCTCGATGTTTGAGACATATTGGGGTGGTGCTAACAATCTAGGACAATTGTTGACCTTATTCGAAACACAACATCCCTATAGTGACCTGAAATGGGAGAAACAAATGTTCATGAACCGCTGACCATATTTGAAATGATGGAATTGTATTTTCTTTTTTCTTAACATCCTCGAGGGTGTTGGTCCGAAGTGGTAAGAGAGCCTTTAGGTATAGAATACATACCATTCGGGGGCCCTTCCAGATGGGGAATATGATGGAGTCCCAATCAAAGGAGTGGGTGAAGCATTGCTGTACCCATCTCTAAAAGAGGAGAACGTCTCCAAGGAGTGGGACGTACTTCCGGATCGAGGTTCTCTCAATGTGAGTTGGGGAAAGAGTCTGCACCCCACCATATATCTTGACCCGAGGGGAAGCTTCTGGTGTTTGGGTTGGGCCAACAAACAAAATGTATGGGAATTCCTATGTGTCCCATGAGGATGGGAATCAAGCCATACGTAGTTATTGAAGGCCATTAAGTTTAACGTCATGCGGTGAGGATGTGGGAGGATAGAAGAATGAATAGTGGGTGCATGGTGTGGCCATTACAATCATGGTATGAATGGTTCTAAGGAAGCCTTCACCATATCGTGCAAGGATCCTCCAAGAGAACTATACCCAGGGGGATAGTCAAAGAGAAGAGCTCGGGGCTGGGCTAAATATTAGGAGTATTAGCATTATTACATGTCCTATAAGGATGAGAATCAAGCCAAATATAGTTCTTAAAATTTTGTTTAACTTCATGTTAGACAATGAACAATTTTGAAATAAATGTTTATGTGACTCCCATAAGCATTAGTGGTGTTTTTATGGAGTGAATTTTGGGGTGTCTAAATATTTCATTTTCATGGGTTGGTGTGAATTAAAGATTTATCTGGATATGGATCTATTGGATTTTACATCACCAACGTTACAACATAAGGTCACAATAAATTGTTCCTCTTGTGATGACTAGGGTTATGAGGGATATACCTCAACTTACAAGTGAGGTTCTGTTAGAATGATTATAAAATTGGGATAATTTAATATATCCCTAAATGGAGGTTTTTTTTTCATGGATGCATGAATTAATAATGAAGGAGTATTTTTGGTCCTATTATATTTAAATTATAGATATATATAAATATATATATCATGTTCAATAGTATTTATGAACATCTTTTATTTTATACAAAATGATAGCTAAATTATTACTTTTTTAGGACTTGTGTGAGAAGTTGTTGGGGGATTTATTACAGGGTTATATACTAACCCCATGCAATTTCATATTAGTAAATATTCATATAATTTTATTTTATGTAGGTATACGTAATAACTATCCTTTAGTTTGACATCTTCATGTTGAGGTTATATAATATTAAGGTGGGAGCTTAAAATTTGTCATATAGTGGATGTTGTTGTAGTTCAATGTTTTAATCCTTTTTTTATCTATTGATTTCTTAGATATTAGAGTAATATTTGTTTTTATTATTGAATAATAAACTATAATTATTATTATAATAGTTATTTTTCATTTTCATGTTTTTATAATACATTAGAGCTATATTATTACATTAAACTTTTATATTATAGTATTTTATTTATTTAGGTTAATCTTCACAAACTATATCATAATACTAGGGGAATTTATTCTAAAACAACTAATACATAATGGATTCACCTATTTCTATCAGAATGTTTCTGATATACATGTTTAAGGGTCTGAGTTGGGATATTAAAATTTTGTTATTTTGGAAAATTCCATCATTCATGATGGTTTTCATAGATTAATGATATGTTGGGACATGGAACAATGGATATAAAATGATATAGATAAAATCTTTATATGAATAATCAGGTACTCATTTTATTGTGGCTGAACAAAATTAAACACTTTTATGCATGTATTATTCCATCATTTTGGGTTTAATATATGAGAGTTTGGTATCTTTTATTAGTCAAGATACTTCTAATTATACCATCATAATTCATATAAAATTTAAAAGATAAAAATTTTAAACTTTTATATTATGATATTTCATGGTGTGTAATTATATGTTTTATGTCTTAAAACTAATCATTGGAGTTCTTTTAGTGTGCTTATAGTAAAATAAAACTAGTCAGAAGACAAAAATATTAGTTGGAGTGTGCCACTGAGAATGTGTTTCCACATAAACCACATCTAAATCCTTATCTTTTAAGAATCATTATTGAATATTTTCATCCATTAGAAAAAGAAAATCAGAAGGTTGAACCACATTACATTGATCTATTAATCAAATTTAAAAGGAAAACTCATCTAATGATTCTGGGTGATGTATGACCTAAGCATGAAAATTAATGGTTTGTTAGGATGAATCAAATAATAAATTTTCATTCAACTCAAAATGAATAAAATTTAATTCTCGTAGTATACATGCTCAAATTCATACCAAATTAATGATGAGATAAACCCTTCTAAAATAAGGGTTTTTAGGGTATTTCATAAGAGGTAGGTGAGGAATTTTTTAACAAATCATATATCTAAATATATTTTACATATTAATTATATTATATTAATTTTATCTCAAGGAAGTATATATCATAATTTGGAAAATATAGATCTTGGTTTACATAACCTACTCCCTTATACCAAAATTGAAAGCTTGTAAGTTTCACATACTATTAAGGTTCTAATCGAGTTTACAATCTTTAATTCACATTATGGTAGACTTGTTTTACATTAACAAATAAATGAATATTTTGAAAAAGATACCATTATTTAAGAAAGACATTGTAGGGAATATTAGTTGAAGGAACACTATTCTTCCTTGGATTGATTTACTAAAGGTAATTCCATGGGTACTACAATATATTTAAAATCACCATATTTTCATGGGGGGATGTTCAATGAGGGGTTTACCAACAAATATTTTATGTAACATAGTCTATAAAATGAATAAATGTGTTGTTTTATTATATAGGGTTCTATTCTTCTTGTTTTGACATTATTGAATGAATTGAAAACATTATGATGCCCACTCTTTTATTTTGTATCAACTGAAAATTCTAATGGTTTTACATGATATGATAAAGCCTCATGTTATGAGAATGAAGAAACTATCCCGGAAACAATATCATAATTGATTTAAATGTTTAGTATGTTCAATTTCTATAGATGTAGTCTATTTTTGATATAAATACACTATCTTGGAAATTGACACCTTTGATCTTGTATTGGGAATAAACTAGTTTGTATCATTTGAATACATATTGGCCACTAAATGTGGTGAGATAACTTCAAATATGGTGATGGTTTTTTCATATTATCCCTGGGTAATGAGACATGAATTATGGAATCTAAAGACAAACAATCCCTCATTTTTCATTTTTTGAAATGAATAATCATTCCACACACAAATTGTCTCACAAATTAATTATAAAATTGTTTAGTGTATTGGATAATTAGAAATATAAAAAAATTATTTTTATATAATCACTTATATATTTCTCCATTAATTTTTAACTCTCATCCCTAATCTAAATATTTCAATTTTAAATTTTTATGAAATCCATGTATTCCAAAAAACATTTATGAAAAAATGAAACTATTTATTCATAACATTATCTTTAGAGATATAAAACTATAAATAATTCATTAGATATATATAAAGTATGAAACCCATAATCATTCATTCATACGAGTTCCATATGAAATCAAATAATTTATATTAACATAAAGAAACCATGGGAATAAAATGTTTTCACAACAATTTATAATAAATTAGCATAAAATAAAATATAAAAATCAAACCATGATTGATTGATACCAAAAAAATGAAAAACCTAAACCATTTTTTAAAAGTAGGACATATTTGGTTACATAAGAATTATTAATCTATTAAAGAAGAAACTTTTTAAAATTAATGATATATATTAATACATTTTTTATTAGAATATACATGTAAATATTATCTTAAAAAGATATTATCTTTTTCTAACATTCAAAAAATAATTTATTTTAAGATGATGATAAATATTCTAAAAAATCCTATCAGATAATTTCCAATAAATAGTCATTGTTCTGAAATAATGTATATTTTAAAATTGTGAAGTATAAGGGATCAATATAATATATTAGAAAGGAAATCCATTTAAATATTTTAAAATTTATATATTTGAAAAATTATATCATTAAAAGGATAATGAAAAATTCTTGAAAATAATAATAAATAGGAATACAATGATCATAAATTAAAATTATAATTTTATTATTCACTAGGTAATGGTCAAAATTGGTAGTATACAAAACATGGATATTAATAAGAAATTCATAAAATATTTAGGAATTATTATTAACAAAATTTAATTATTATTATACAGTAGATTCATCAAGATCGAATGACCTGGTGTGAAACGTGTTTTTATTAAAAAGAATCTACATATAATACACAACATCATCATATAGAGGAATAAATCTATCCCGAATGATTATTTTCAAATAGGATAGATTCTAAATAAAGGAAAATATTTGAGTCATGAAAACATGTTACCTTAATAATAGACATTAATGAATGTTCTTGAATCCCCTATGTAATAAAAATAAATAACATAATAACATATTTTGTAACATTATTCGCATATATAAAAAAATTTAAACATCATTTATAATCATTTAATAAAAATTTATTCGTTAGTTATCATTTATTATTTTTTTCATTGAATGTTATCCGATTTGATTGTTTGTTTAGTAATGGTTTTGTTATTATGGAGTGAACTATTATTTATTGATTAAAATTTAATAATTATGATATTGTTTTTGGTAACGTAAAATATATTTCATGTTCTTTATAAATTTATGAATTCATTCTATGATATTTAGATTAATAGTTCTTATATATGAAATTGGAAACAATCAAGTTTCATTGAGTTTAACAAATGAACAATTGTATCTTTATTAATGAGTATAAAATTAACGATACCATTAAATAACCAAATTAAAAAAGCATTTAATTTTTTATATAATATATTATCAATAATTATGTTCTAATACTCATCAAATATATTATTTTTTGTAAATGTTCAAGTTGGTATTTAGGCCGAACCAAACATGAACATACAATATTTAAAGGATGGTTATGATGTGATTTAGTGGTAATATTATTATTTTAGAGATATAATGATATTTTATTAGATTTTAATATTAATATATATATCAATTTTTTGTATCTATATGAAGAGGTAATTTATTTAAAGTAATTACATAATATAAATAAATTGTTTTTAATCTTAATATTATTGTTTTAGAAAGTTTAATTTAAAATGATCATTTGTTTTCTCATATCAATAATAATTTTTCCAAATAATATTACCCAAATATTAATAATTATATAGAAACATATTTATAAGTTAATAATTTAATCATGAACATCATTTGTAGAAGGTCATGAATAAGTGAACACACCTTTCCTTAAATGTGGTACACTTTACGTACTCGTGGAGGATGATTTCATTTTCTATAAAATGGGAGAAATTATATATTTTATATATAATTATATAATATATCTCATGTTATATATATCAATCTTAATTACTAAATTCCAAAATAGGAACTTACATTTATTTTTGGTGAAATAAAATAATGTATGACGCTTCATGGATGTGGATGTCCACATATACTCTTGAATGTCGTTTTTGTTTTCCATAAATGAATTGGGGAAATGTGATTAATAATGTTCAAATTTAAAATGATAAAAATTAGGTATAAAAAATTACTAATTTAATTATATTTCAATTAGAAAAATTAAATTTCCGAATGTGATATAAAAGAGAAAAGAAGTTAGGGACAAATATGAGTTCATGGTTAAGTGTTTTTCTATCCATTGGAGGACCCATTGTAAATTTAAAGACTATTATATTTTATTGTGCCAAAAATATAAAGAAAGTGCAATGGGATTATAATGTAATAAACTAAGGGGCGATTTTATAGAGGAAAAAAATCTGGTGTTATCTTGGAGGGGTGGTGAGATTACCCTTTAATAATTGATGAGAATGAATGTTTTATAAATATATCATCTTAATATAAAGTGAACACATGTTTTACATGTTTAGAAAACAAAAAAATATAAAATTATGGTATAGAGAAAATTTATTTCTGAATAACTCCCCAACCACTCAATTCAAAAAATGTTTTTAAATTTTTAGTCATTTTTTCCATTTGGATAATTCTTTTTAGAACATTGGATTTTACTCTGGAAACTAGTTTTAACCTTACTATTACATTTTTATAAATAAAATTAAAATTATTCATATTGAATAATTTGTACTTTAAAATTATTTTAATTAAGTCCATTTTATTAATTTATATTCTAATAGTGGAAAATTATTTTAATATAAAAAATATATATTATATATAAATAGTAAAGGATGATTCAACTTCTGTTCAAATATGTAAAATATACAATAATATATGAAACATAATATTTTTAAAAATAATTATTTGGTTAACAAAATGAATTCAAATATTTCCATATTATATTTATATCATAATTGTTTTATAAAATTTATGGTTATTATTACAATTACATAATTCACTATTCTTATTAAAATCTATCAGTTTAGAACAAACTAAAAATTTTCCTTTGGGTAATTTTGATGCATACAATTCAAAAATTAATTTACTTCTATCGAATTAATGTACAAAAGGTCTGGAAATTAATAATAATAATAAAATTCCTATGTGGAAAAGAAAATACATTTTAAGAAATAGAAATGAATCTTATATTAATATATTATTTTACATAGTATTAATAAGCTGGTTACATTTATAGACACTGAATAACTTAGTGTCTATAATATTATTTTCATATTTAATAATTTTTGTATTAAATTAATCCAACATTAAATTTAGTTTTGTGTTTTATGTTAGACAGACTACTAAGAATGATCTTTATCTAAGGAATAAGTATTTACCAGATTAGTGAGACATTACATTCGACCCAATTGAAGGTATTTTTTTGAATAATTTTATTAATGGGAAGGACACATTTGATTGTACTATTTTATTCTTACATTCCTAAGTTTTATGTATCTATATAAAATATATCATTCCTCCATAGAACATTTACCCAATACATTGTCAGTTTTTCAGCACTTTTTCACTTTGATCATGGATATCCACTGATTATTCCATACACGAGAGTTCATGTTCCTATTTGATGGATATTTTGTTCAATTAATGTGATGTTTATTTCAATAACTTCTTAAAAACACATTAAATAAATCATATTCCTTGGAGAGTTCATAATTGTGTGTAATGTGATAAGCTACATCCCCATAATAATCAAGGATCTCGAAGGGATTAATATACCTAGGGAACAACTTCCCTTTCATCTCAAATATCCTAAACCACTACTATTTAGATATCTAGAGGAACACCTAACCAAAAAAAGTAAACTCTAGATATCCTCAAGGATTGAATACATGAATATGAGTTTCAACATTTTGAATAATTCATCTTTTATTGAATGGTTTGACCCTATACCAAAAATTTTTGGACAATGTCAGGACCTATCTACTTTCTCTCTCCAACATCATCCCAACATGTTGGAGTCCTACATCTACTATCATAAGAAGCCTTATATAGTGAAATTTTAATGATCCATTAAATTTTTTTGTTTTAAGTGAACTCTACCATTATCATGTTTTGTTTCCAGTATCCATGAAATGTCATCAAGTATGATCTTATAATATCTTATAGAGTTTGGAGGGTCATCTCATATTGAACATCTATCTAAAACTCATAATAAGTGTTGAAAATTATAACATTCTCTAAATCCCATAGAATGTTTTTCTAGAACATAAATGTAGGCCTCTGATCATGATCTGATACAACGTATAGTGGCATCCCATTATATATTTGAATTTCTCTTATTTATGTCATGGATAATTGTACAAGAGATAAATCATCAATGATATCAATAAATATTAATGAATTTTTGTTTTTATCACTATAATCAAAGTCGAATTATAGCCATTAGTTATCCCATGGTATCCCACAAAAAATCCATGGTAATGTTTTTACATTTATATATGAGTATGGGTAATGGTGATGATATACACCTATAATTGTTTCGTCCAACCTTCACATGGTGGCACACCATGCCTAGAAATATTCTTTTGCAATCTCCCTATTCATGTTATCCCAAAAAATGTTTTTCTATGATCCTTATACACCATAATTCTACCTAGTTGAATAAATTAGGGAAATCTATGTGCATAATCCAACAATTAACTCTTTAATTTTATTTTTTCTTTGATGCATGTCTAGGTTCTAAACTATATCAGTAAATATATATCAGAAACTATCTTAAAAATAATTACTAAATTGTTATATAGTTGTGAATCATCTTTTTAGTATTCATCGATCATCATATGAATAGATGGTTGAGCAGTCAATTGGGTAAGATAATAATTCTATCATTACCTTATGATTTAATGATTAATTAATTTAAAATATATAATAATTAAATCCTTATCAATCCAAATCACTGATAAAATATAATGATAAATTCTACTTAGAAATCACCCACATTCATTTTCTTCCCAAGGTGGTAATGTGTTTATTAGTCATAATCATTTATCAAACCCAACTATCTCCTTTGGCGCATTTTTTTGACTCCTTATATGTGAATATATATTTCAAAATCTTGGGTCAGTGTATATATAAAAAAATTAATTATAAATAAAACACCACTAAATAATTAATATAAATAAATCCACTACCATATGTTAATAATATTATAGTTTATTTTGATATTGCTTCTCTTATTGATTTTTTACCTAATAAAAAATCTTACAATTATTCTTGATGATGTATTCTAAAACTTTTTTTGTAGAACTGATATATATTACAAACCCTTCTTTATTGAAATGAAATTTTTCTATGTGTTTTGTTTCCAAAAACTTATTTATTTCAATAACTATTTCTTCACATTCAACAATTATATTTTATTTCACTCCCTTTTTTATTAACATAGTTATAGAATATTAGTTCCATGAGAAATTAATATAAATGTTATATAATATCTCTCTACATAAAGTAAAATATAGATATTAATTACAATATTCAATCATGTCCATTTACTAATAAAAATTTTTATGGATAAAAAAATATGACCATGTTTGTGATTATATTACCCAAAAACAATACATTTTGTAGACACAGTTCACAGTTTGTAGAAATGAAATACATGTTATCCTTTATTATGGTCATTAACAGAATCCACAAAGGATATTCAGACTCTTCCATTCTCTTGGAATATATTATAATATAATATATAAAGAAAAATACTAATTATCCATGGTAGTTTGTAAGGAAACTATACATTATATATATGAAGATGGTGAGACAATTTGTAAGACAAATAGAATCACTCAAAATTAATATTTCTCAAGCCTCATATAGAAGGATGTCTTTGAAATATCTACACCTTTGATCCTTAACTGATAATACCTATATCTAAGGAAAATATTTTTTAAGTACTGATATACTCTACATTTATGAAACATAGAATCAATATAGGGTTAATGATACATTTTCTTGATCATATTTTTATTAAGATAATAATAATAAATTCAATGAAAAATTAATCCATTTATCAATTTTAAGTGGATTATAAGTGAAAACAAATGACAGTGGATGTTGTCACCTGAAATAATTGATAAAAATATGCTCCCACAATTGGAGAGTTACAAATTATTATGTGATTAAAATAATTATTCATAACATTTAATAGTTTTTTGAGTATTATTACCATGGTTTTTACACCAACACCCACCATACCTTTGTGTTAATTTGAAAAATCACCATATTTTCCATTACACTCAATGTTAGTTCGGTTCACCCTTATTCAATCCATTAAATTAAATAAAATAATGTTTAGGGTCTTATGTTAGTAAATTTATTCATGAAAAGCTGTGATATTAGATTAAAAAATCCTAAATGATATGAATACCCTATATTATGAATCAATGTGCATCAATCTATGTTATCTATGGAAAATTTTGTTGGGTTATTTAACCTTAACAAATATCCCTAATCATGGTTTATAATGAGAATCATAATTAACAAAAGAATGTATCATTGGTGGGGAAATCTAGCTATTCAGTCTTAGGCCCACTCATTATCTATCGTGTATAGACTGAGTAGATACTCGAACGACCATTTTTATGGTGAATAACTATAGGTTCATATGTTCCACATCTAAATCTACATTCCAATATCAAAATTGGAATTTTAGTTTAGGAACAACTAAATAGTATTTATTTTACCAAAACATCAAGACGTTATAAAATATAGAGCCTCTTACTTACGATTCTCTCTAGTGTTATCTAAACTAATCCCCAAAATAAAACATCCTTACATTAATACAAACTATATCGAGCCAATACCGATGAACACAAAAAAATTACTATTTTACCAGAATAGTCACATGAACTAAACCACTAAAAGATTATTTTAATGAAGGGTATGCTACATAAACTACTTATTTTAAAATACTTGACAAAATTTTCTTATAGACACTCAACTATATGTAACCATATAAACTTCTCATATGAAATAACCATGTTCATATCATTTTTAATGAAAACATATGAATAGGGTACACTCAAACAACCAATATGGGAAACATATCCTCTATTAATAATGGATATATCATAAAAATGATATATTATTATAAGATTTCCTTTGAAATTCACACTTCATGGAGGTTACTTGCAAGTGGTTGAATTTTATGCAGTAATTCACATCATGTTCTCTATTTTTTAATGTTTTAAAATGGGTTTGTTCATGGAACCATAAACACCCAATAGTAATATATCCATGAGGGACCTTATTTCCAAAGGAAGGTTATCACTGGAGAGACTTTTTAATGATTATTAGGGACACGTATTTGTTTAGAGGATGTGAGGTTTCTCAAATCAAACCATTTGGGGGGGAATTATTTATCACTCATATACCCTCTTATATATTTTTTAAATGTTCCTGAATCCTTTATTAATTCCCAAGTATGATGTGGTTCACTCATGAATTATCAGTCAATTATTATCATTTGCGATGTTTAGAATCATCAGTATGCATATGAAGTTCTTCATTAATAGATATATCTCTATATATTAGAGATTTTCCATTAATGGTCTACCCTTATATACTAACTAGAGACTCTTTGGTCATTAGTACAATAATTCTAGTTTTCAAACCACACTATGAGGCACTCTTGAGTGTATAATTTTCTAGAGAGATGATAATTGTTATGATGTTGTGATCGAACCCATGTGATGGGATTCATACATATACTAATTAAAAGTAATCGGAACCCACATAATTAGGTGCATATTAATGGGTAACATCTATACTTTTTAGGTCATTTAATAAGGACCTAACTATTTATTTTTACGTCATGTGGTGAGGATGTATAGGTGAAAGGTTTCTAGTCAATGTTTGTTGTGAGACATATGCTAGAGAAGCCTAATAAACATGTAAGGAATATGAATTTCTTGTTTGAAATAGACCATAATAGGAACATGACCTAGTGACAATAGGTTTCATTTGGGGTGTTGGGTTTTGACCCTATGTAGGCCTCCTATGTCTCCCATTTGGATAGTAATCAAAGACCATGTAGTTTGTTTATGAGGAAACTCACATATGGAGGCTCTTTTCATGCTTATCTTACATGGGATTATGGACATTTGAGAGGATTATGGTTGGGCATATTCATGAAAATGATTCCTCATATAAAGGGTGATGATTGATTTGTCGAATCATGGTTATTCAGAGGAATTTTATAGTCCTACACCTGATAATGAATACCAAATGTAAAATTTCATTACAGATTCTTGAAGAAGATTCCCTTGATGATTTTGGGAATTTGGTTAGGTCAAACTCCTAAGGAGGATTCCCATTTATTTTAGACCTTAGGTAGGTGTCCAACTTGTTATTTCTATACGGGGACACTATGTTTTCATAATTCAGTAATTTTGGGTTTCATGCCTTATTCATAAATAGGATTCCATTGATGATTTTGGGATAATGAGTTTGTCATGGTTACCGCCAACCTCTAAGACCACATGAGTCTCTCTTGATGAGAGAAATAATAGGAAGAATATGATCTAATAACCGACATGAATTTCTTTTTCCTGATATTGGATTTGGGAACATGATGACTCACACTGATTGAGCACTCTTAAGGATAGTGAGAGGAAGATTTAAAAGATGGTTTTTTGTTATAACATACATTTGAACATGTGGGTTCCATGTTGATAGATATCCACTATGTCCAAATGAGTCAGGATGAGTCACTCATTCAATTAGTGTAAAATTGGAATTATAATATCTTCTAAATAACACACTTCTCCTTCTCTATTTGTGGAGGAGTCCTAGGGTATATGAGAGATAGGAGAGGACTCTAGTTCCCATCCCATATCTGATTCGGTAGCTATGTGGGTGAGGAGAAGCAAGAGTGAAACATCATATAAGAAAAGATATGGGATTAATCCAAGAGGTATGATCGTAAATTGGTTCTTTATTAAGCGTGGAGGATTCCATTCTATGTTTAATGTAAAGTACTATGTAATACTCACCCTTTCTATATGAAACTGAAGGCTTCAGTTCATAGAGACAATAATGGTTGTACATGATCCTAACATAAGTATCTGAGAATGGGAACTCCCTAGAACTGTTCCTAGGTTTTGGGTCCTCGTGATCATGGGAATGACAATCCCCACACACCCTGAGGATCCAAATCATCTTTTATGACATGTTAAAGAAATATCTATCCCTTGTAATAAAAATCCAAATGGGAGGCATGATATTGTACCATTTCACATAGGTGTTAAAGTCTTAAGGCTTTGTTGTAGGTTTTGACAAGGTGGTATTCAGATAATGGAGCCATTGGATTAGGATTCCTACCATTGGAGTCATATAAATATACTAAAAGAGAGGCTTGCAAAGGTCCTATAATAGAGTGTAGAGTGCCCTGCACATAGACTATGATGAACAGTATGTGCTTCTAATTGGGGGTATGAGCCTGCACAAGCTGGGTGTGTCTTAAGAAATTGACCTCCTTGGAAATTATAATTTGGTAAGGCTTTAGCCTAGGAACAATGGGTTTCCTTAGGTTCCCCTGTAAATGTATCTCATTATATCCCTTATACATGAAAACATGACTCACTCTGGTGGTGATCACTAGGGGAGATCAGGTCCTTATGTGGGTTTCTTATCTTTGAGAACCTCACGAGACTTTGAATTCACTTATTCACCTTAATTATTCATTATCTTGGGTTTCAGAGAGTTACCAAGATAGTTTTTGGAGACCCTGGTGAAGGGGATACTCAACCAGAGGTTATGTGATTCTTATGAATTTTCATTAATCTGAATGAAGATCCCAATGGTCCCATTTATAGGAAATTGGGGACCTTAGCTAAAGGAGGTAGGAATTTTAGTTCTGATGCACAATTCATTAAAAAATTTCTCTTTTCAAGGGTGGAATTCCTTTTGGTTCTACATTGGGGGTTATGTGGGATGTATGATGTGTAGGTTTCTAGTCATTATTCAGTTTATGAAAGCCCATTGATTAATTGAGGGACTCGTTAGCGCCCTAAAATTATTAAATTCATCCTCATAATATTCTTATCCATCTTGAAAAATTTGAGAGTCAAAAATATCCTCCTAGGATTATATCATCACGACATAGGTGGTTATTGTCTTCAAGAAGAACGGGAAACCATTTTGAAGGATGTTTTTGTTAATTGTGTAGGGTTCTGGCAAAAGGTTGTGATATAGAACTGATGCACTAGTACCCAATGAAGATTAGGTGAGCAGGTCACTGACATAGACTAGGTTTTTCTATAAATACCATGGGCCCCTTTGTAGGTTTTCTCACATTCTAGTTTTGTGTTTTCTCTCTCAATGCATAGGTAGTCCTCTCAACTCTACAGAAAATCCATTTTCATGAAGGTCTCTAGGAATATTTCCAAAGGTACAACCCTTTGCCTGAATGTACTAGGTTTGGAACCTAGCCAAAGGCACTATTCTTAGAACCTTGTTGAAGGTTCTATGTGTGTAATCTGCTCAAAGGTGTTTCATGATTTCATTCCTTTACCAAAATATGGAATTATTTTATATCAAGAGTTAACTTCTCTAAGTCATAAATTAAACATAATGGGAGAACATGGTGCCATATTTATAGTTTTTGATTGGACTCTTCAATTTCTACTTTTGAACAGGCTTCTACTTATTATTTTGTGATAATTAAAGATACTAGTCCTAATTAACTTGACATAGTTGAGTCCACTCTTTCAAAGCTGGTGAAGCATTTGGTACAGTACCAATATTAGTACCTATAATGTTATTACCATACCTTTTATGGGAACTGACTTCAGAGTTACTCTATTTTTTCTAGGGTTAAGATTTTCATCCTTAAGTCATGTTTTTTGAATTATATCAACTACCATTCAACAAAAATATCCTCCAAGGGAATTTATATTTAAAATGAAATATTATTTGTTGGTTGTATTATAAATCATAATGTACGCACTCCAGATATAATGTTTCACATATAAGAGTTGAGGCCGCATTGTTATGATTCAACCTTTTACACATCACAGAACTACCAAATGTAAGGCTATATGGAGGACTAGGTAATATTCTCTTGAGGGGGAATTAGGCCTGTGTGGATGTGGGAATACTAGGTGCACTAAACATGTAGTGATTTCAATAAAAAACTGAAAGATTCCCATATTTATGAGTTCATTTGGGTATGCTAGACCTATGCCTAAAAGAACACAAATATCACTCCAAGATAATGTGTCGATGGAGTTAAAAAACAAATTCCTTCCACATGACGCATGTTGATAATTTCATCATACTATGGGATTTATAGCAAATTGTTTCAGGAAACATCCTTGGAGAGATATATGATGAGTTCATCCCAATGAATAAAAAATGGGATTATGTTTATAGGAAAATTTTTTTAGACCATGAAATTTATAATATGGAAAATAAATTTAATATGAAACGTCCTCTCCCATGGGATGAAATCCATTCGAAAATATGGATGAATGATTTCTTACAACTCATAGAAGAAGGTCCCAATTTTATGTTAACTAATAAATTTCTAACCATAGAGAATCAGGGAACTCCCGACACATTTAGGACTATAATGGATAAGGAAAATTATACCTATTGGGGATATAACATCAATCATAATGCCGATTTGAAGACATTCTAGGCCCGATTTTCTATCATGTGGCTAAGTGTCTATCAAATTTTGGTCTGAGAGTCTAATGGTGGATTGAGGCTAGAGTCTTTTTTATTGTGGCCCAATTAGAAGAGGGTAAGTACATCGATTGGATTCCCATGTCATAGTGTTAACTTAATATCTTTTTCTGTATACATATAATATGAATTCCCTTTTTAGAATTTAAGGTTCATTTCATGTGTTGTGTTGGTGGATCATAACAAACTATAGTTCATATGTGCCATTGAGCCTAGTTAAAATCTCTGGAAGACGATTTTTACAATCCATTTAGGTTATCTCTGGAATCTAGCCATTAAACCTAAAGTATTATGAGGTAATAATTATTCATACTATGTGAGGTAAATTTCATTCCTCAAGGTAACCTACTAATAGGGACATTTATTGAAGAAGATAAGGAGAAGAATTGTGAGATGAGGGTGTACACGATAGTATTTAGTGACAGTGGGCCGATGACCTCTATTTTATGTGAGATTAGTTATCAGGATTGTGCTTTATATCAATTTTGCCACTATTTTAAATTTCCTCAACAATCAATCACCGTTCCCTCTACACATGTTCAGTTGTAGAAGCATTTAATGGTGGCTTGACAATTTTGGATCCTAGTGCAAATGGTGGTATGAAAAATATTGATCACTCATCCATCTTTATATGAATCAATCATGCTAGAGGATAGGTCATCAAAAAATGGATTAAATTATACACATAGGGGTATTAGATAAGGTTATTTACCTAGTTAAGGCCATGGCAACTACTAGTCCTCTAATGCATGGTCGGAAGGCCCAGGTTGAAGGTGATGATACTAAAACACTAGAAACATTGAAGTAATACTAGGTGAGGACCACTAAGGGGACTAGGGTTTAGAGGATCTCACCTCCTTCACCAAGGTGATACAAATGTATCTACCAAGAGGATATTCATGCTCCATCCCCTTATTCTCCCATGAATGTACGTAGGCCTGAAAGGCTATTATATAGAAGGGTGTATAGTCTTCCTCACATGCTACCATATTAGAATCCATGTATGCACAACCCTTAGTGATCAATGTCTATGAGATCATAATTCATTATGTGATAGATGAATGGGAGTTTCTCCAAATGGGCCTTCTAATCCCATAGGTGGGAGATATCAAAGCTCCCTCTGATATGCACCATTAAAACAATATGGAAGAGTTGATGAGGTGTCTTTAGGTGTTGGATGATTATATATATGTAATGGATTATCAGGCATTGTACACAAGGTGAGTGTCTAAAATTTTTGATAGAGGAATGTATGAGGGGGTGCATGATCATACCAAGGTGGAATGAGACATCTACTTTATACCTATGGATTTATTTCTATTTTAACCCATAATTTTTCTACAAATTCATATTACATCATTAATATTATGGGGAATTTATATTTCATTTCACAAGGGATAAAAGAGGAGTAATAGTTTAAGAGGGAAAATAAACATAGGAATATGTGTCACTGAGGTATGTGCCTACAGTAAATCCCATTAAGTTATTGAATAAGGTCCATTAACCCCCAAAACTATCAACAATTTAGAGGAAAATGATGAAGAAAAATGTAGCAGGATCTCCTCATTCAACCCCCAAGTCCTTATTTTTATAGGACTAAGTCCGGATCCTCATTGCCTCGAGATTGGAAGAATAAGAGGGTGATGAAGTTGGCTTCATGCATGCATTGAAGTATTTTCTTGTGAGTCTATTGATATCCTACCCTTCCCTACAATCTCTTTCTTCTCATACCGGTTTTCTGTAGAATCTACATCTCTTTCCTTTCTTAAGGGATCTAAAATAGGTCATTCTAGGATATAAGAAGATATTATAATAGAGGGATATAATATCGATAATGAATATGTCCTTTTAGTGGATGAATCATCCAGGCCTGGGTCCATATCTACCCCCAGTCAAGTAGATATGGGAGAGGACCATGGTATTGTTAGACGCATCTCATTAGGTCTCATGTGTGGTTTTTTACATTACTCTTCTCATGATATTTTAGATCTGTCGCAGGTACCAAAAACCCATGTTTTAGTATTCAATATTTTACATGTTGTCACTCTGGAAGGGGCCGATATGGATCTATGGAATTCTGATGAAGTTGGTGATTCTAAACATAGCTCTATGGGTCCTGATAATTTTATTCCTACTTGGTAGTTTGTATATGGGTTCAATGAAGGATCAAATTTGGGTTCCAAGAAACACACCTCGTATATCGGTATTGGACAGGATACTATGATACTTAACGTTACTAATCAATAACCATGTGATTAAATTAATCATTACATTTATATTATAGGTTCCCTAAAAGTGTTTGGGAATTTTTAAGAGGAATTATAAGAATGTGAGTTTTTTATTCTTACATTTTTTTAATCTTAATTTACATTCAGTCACTCGATGTTTCACATCAAAGAACAACCTATACAACATTTTCTATAGAGAAATTTTCCTTGTCACATCATGAATGTGTCATTCAAGTCTATGCTACACATATAGTATAGGGAGAAATAGATAACAATCGTGAACTTGAAAATTATCAAGATCTTTTGGTACCATGTTTTGAGAAAACTCATAAGGTTGTTCCTACTCTATGATCTAAGGATGGGGGAACTAGATTCGTATCAATTTTGATAGTCGATCTAATAATGGGATTGTGTCAGTAACCTTTTTATCCACTTTAGTTCCATTTAAACTTTTTGAATTCACAATTTTAATGAGAAGGGTCAAATGCTATTTAATTTCATCGACTATGACAACTAGACTTGAGATGGAGGATTCCATGCCAGTTCCATCAACATTGGTATGTAAGGATGATGTTATTTTTTAGGGAGAAGTATAAGGTTTACTATTTAGTTCACTAATCAAGGATTATGTGTTTCCCTCAAAGAGTAGCTATGAGTCTGATCTGGATATACATGAGGCAATTCACCCTACACATCTCCTTGTCTGGTGGGATATCTAGATGTTATATGGTAATATTACTCTTCAAGACATGCAACCATGACTTCTCTAACTTCCATTCAATATTTCTAGGCTGGGATATGTAAGGTTTTATTGCTATGAGATCCATTATATGATGAAGTTAATCATCTAGGAAAGGTATGAGTATCAAAGGTTGCAGTATATTGAGGTGAAGAATGAAGGTGATTTTAATTATATCATATATATCACAATCCATGTCGAGGTTAGCAACTCCATAGAAGAGGAAGAGTATTAATATTGCATAAGTGAAATTTATCTCCAAATAAAGCACCAAGATGAAGTGTTAAATGCTTTAGTGGAAGTTGTAGTCCAACTCCACCAATCATTGTTAGGGGATTTGGAAACAATTATAGATGTTATTGGTTCATAGTAGAAGAATATTTCAAAAGATGAGTAGGATACTACTACACAAATAGCTTTTCTTAGATAATCTTCACTAGTTTCTCAAGGTTCAGTTGAGATTTTAAAATACTATGTGGAGGAAAAATTGTAAAATTTGGTAGAGAGGCTATAGCATGTGGATGTTTACATGTATTTTACAAAATAAATGAGTTGTATTCATTATGATTCCCAATCACATATTTATCTATCCCTATTTTCTTTTTGAGATTGTTGACGCTCCTTTCGTCACATAATCTAAAGATTGGAAAAGGGGAATATCTGAGCTCAAAGTGATTCATCCTTTGAAGAAATCATCAAAAATCGACAAAGGCATGAACAAGGATTCAAAAGCACAAGGGTCGCGCAAGTTCCCTCACTATCACGCAAGTATACTTGTGCGCCACATAATGGTCACGCAAGTGACTTGCCCGCCCTAAAGGATAACCACACGGGGTCTTCTCTAGCCTATAAATAGACCTTATGGGCCCCCATTTGAGAAGGAATGTTTTTCCAGAATGCACATACAGAGCTCTGAACACCCAAGTCTCTTCTTCAGGTCTTCTTAACTATTCTAAGGTAATTCATTACCTAGAATGGATGGTTTAAACAAGAGTAGTAAGGTCTAAGTGTTAGAATTCACTAACACTTGCGCGCCTAAGTGTTTTACCCTTAAGGTAAATGAACACACTTTCGCGCCGTCATACTTCTTCACCAGAACTTGCATGCCATCTTCTGGAAAGACTCTAGGGATAATACCAAGGGTTTGAGCCAAGTCTCTCCCAAGTATTACCCTAAGGGATGAAAATCGCGCAAGTAACCATGTGTTGCGCATGTATACTTGACCGACCAGGACTTGCGCGCCCACGTAGTACCTGCATGCCTGCCAGGACTTGCGCGCCCCTACCTTTTTGGGTGCCTTTCCTACCCTTTTCACCCCTCTTATGTAATTCCACCTCTACTATTCAAGATTCAGTCTTCAAGACACTCTAAAAATCCATTTATGGCTTGATTTATTGATTTGGATTCCTTATCTGGAAGAAACCCCGTATAAAATCTCTCAAAATCTAGTGTTTTCTAGATCTTTATGTCACCAAAGTTTGAGATTTCATTCATTCAACCTCATCCTTTAAGATGAGATAATCCTTAACTTGGGTATCCTTTTTAGGAATAAGACCCAGTCATAATTCCCCAAATTATGGGCATCCTTCTCAGGAGTCAGCCCAAAACCTTAATTCCACTAACATGGGCCTCCTTTTCAGAAGTAATCCCCAATCCAAATTCTCAAATTTGGGAATCCTCCTTAGGAGTAATCCCCATGTCTTCTTTTAACATGGGCCTCCTTTTCAGGAGTAATCCCCAGTCCAAGTCCTCATTAATTTGGGCATCTTCTTTAGGAGTAAGTCCCAAGTCCCCTAATCTGGGCATCCTCCTTAGGAGTAAGCCCCAGTATTAAAGTCTCAAATATGGGCATCCTCCTCAGGAGAAAGCCCTAACCATAATTCCCTTAACTTGGTCCTCCTTTTCAAGATTAATCCCCAGTCTCAAATATGGGAATCCTCCTTGGGAATAAGCCCCAAGTACGTTAATTTTTAAATCCATTTAACCTAGGCCTCCATTTTAGGAATAAGCCCCAGTCTTAATTTCTCTTAACCAGTCATAATTCCTTTTGATCTGGGCTTCATTCTCATGAGTAAAACCCAATCATAAGTCCCCTCTTAACTTGGGAATCTTCCTTAGGAGTGAGCTCTAAGATTAAAGTATCCAAATCTCCATGAAGCACATATACCTTTACGGACACTGTTCGTGGATTTCTTCCCTGAAGTAAATCTTATTCTTCATCTATTTTTGGGCAATCATACCTATATAATCCCCACATAATTTCTTATGATTTCACCTTTCATGGCACAATTGTCTGGTTTCACTGATACCTCTTGTTTCTCACACCGAGTATGACTCACATGAGCTTAGAGTGTAAAAGTAATCATGACATCTTTCATGAGCCATCAATCATGCGTAAACATCATACTCCCTTACTCGAACTAAGTGGGTTATGATTCCTTTTACAAAAAAAAAAGGATACGTAGGTAGCCCATCAGTGGGTACGATCCCAACTCTGAAATAATCCATGTCCTCCTGAATGACAATAAACTTCAAGTGCCCCACTGAGTGGATTTAAAACCAGTATGGTCATCATAATAACCAAGATAATTTTATGTATTTTTAAGGATACCATCAACTAAAAATCTCTAACAAATACAGATGATTCTTCATCGATGAAAAACCTCGAATACATATAAAAGATTCTCTGAATTTCCTACATATCGATCATTGATTGTAAGACTAAAGGAAAGCTCATTTTATACATGGTAATGTAATTAGGATTCACGAACATAACTTAAATCTATAAAGAGACTCCCAGAGTAGACAATAATTCCCCTAAAAAGGTTTGATGAGTCCGACCTCCCATCCCCTCGACCAATGCAAATTCCTAATCCTCATCATTCCACAACTAATGAGAGCCTACCTTTAAAAAGTAGTTCCAAATGGATATGGAATCATTGGATGTTTCCGGTTCTATGAACAAACCCATTAGAAACCGATTGGAATGTTTGAACCTTCAATCAACGAGGTCATCCCCGATTCCAGAGGGAAAAAATTGGTAAACCTGACCTGAATCCTTAACAAAGTTAAAATAATGTTTTTCTTATTTGTTAGGCCCATTTTTAAACTCAATGGGAGGGCCAACAAAAACAATCATTGAAATATATGCTCATCTAAAAGATGTAGTGGCTGAATTTATCTTGATTATGTCTGTTACATCAAATAGGCACTCTTTTCCAAGATTTCATGCATTCTAAGAAATGGATGCTCTCAAGTTCACACCTGTGAATACTGCTGTTGTGAATGTCATTGGTGGTACTCCTACTGGATCATCATCTGCTCTAAGGATGACATCACCTACTCAGTGTCTTCAACGCTGGGTATCAAATGCGCTAGTTAAGGAGTACAGTCAAAACGGTATTATTCCATCTCTGGAGGCTGCCCGACAAACCCTCCAGGTAAATAATTCACCCTGGTCATCCAGACAATGACGACCAGTGATCAAGAAGCAGGAGGTGCTAACCACTGTCTCCAACCGTTTCGGGTCATTATCCTCGGAATGCAATCACCATTCACTCCCGTATTATGGGGAGGTGAATGAGTAGGTCCCTCATGGCCTTAATTCAAGGAAGCAGGAGTCCTTCCCGAGGGCTCCCATCAACAATCGCCGCCAGACTCGTGCGGCAGTGCGCCCTCAACACGATGAGGGTGTCGACTCTAGGCGTTCGGCTCAGGTTCCTCGAACCCGAGCAAGCAAGACGAATCGCCAGATGTGAAATCCGGTCAGAAGTGAGTGGGTTCTCATCTCTGCCATCTCCGGAGAAGTCCACCAACCTAACTTGGTGGAAAGCAACGAGCAGGCACACACACCTTCCCGTTTTAATTCCGTTGTCCAGCAGACTCGTCTGGCAGCCTCACGCCAATCTCACCAGGCAATTCTGATGGAGTACAATAGGCAGGAATATACACCTGTTTATACATCATCAGCTAGTCAGCAGGCGCGTCTGACTACATATGATGGAGCTCGTCATGCACGTTCGGCGAAGTGCAATCAGCAGGCACATACACCTGCTAGTATTGATCAATCCTACCAACAGTCTCACTTGGTAGCATTCGGATAAGTCAGTCGGAAAGCTCCGGCGACAAACAGGAGAAGACTCAACTCTCTGCCCCGACACTTGAGTACTGTCAGGATGCACATACAGGAAATGGAGGATAGGAGCAAGCACACACACCTACTCCAAGTATGGAATGGACATATATCCTCCTTCCGATAGTTGAAGTCACCAAGAATATTCTATCAATGGTGAAAGATCACAAGAAAATCCATGCTTATATTCTGGATGCCTTCCAGGATATTATAACAGCTTCAGCAGTATCTCAAGGAAATACACATATATCTATCTCTACTAGTGGAGTGACACATCAATAGTTCACTCCGGAACAGACACACACATCTGTTCCAGGCCAAGAGGGTTGTGGGGCATACTCCCCCATATTATACGGACAACCATGTCAGGAACATACACCAGATTTTAGTAGAGATAGTCAGCCTAACCTGGACATACCTCTTGATCAGGCACATACACTTGCTTAGAGCAGCCACTTTCATCAACAAGTGGTTTCCAAGGGGAGTAAGTAGGCGTCTAAGAAGAAAACCCGCCCAACACAATCAGGAGATCAAGAGCCAATCTGTAACAAGACCTTTCTCGATGTTGGAGTCCTTGAATCCCTCAGACAGTTATCTGTTGGAATGAAAGATTCTACTCCCTTAGTTCCCAATAATGGGAACATTAATTCCGAAGGTCTTCAATAGACACTTCCTCATAGAGGATTTCTTCATGACAATTCGATCAATCTCGAAGTTTCATCACCAGATGAGGGCTACAATTACCCTCTGTGTAGCCATAAGACCAAGGAGAAAGAGATCTCATCTTTTGCTATAACACACCACGGTGGTCCTCCACATAATGATGAATTTCGCTGCGAAAGTCCTCTCCGTAGTAGGGATGCCCATTTCTCAGAAAATACTCCAGTGGACAATGTAGTGCCGAGAAATCCTTCTTATCTTGAGGAACTTTCAAATGCAAAACCAGTCATATCTGATGCTTCATCTCTAGCATGTGAAATAATTTCTCAATCAGAAGATATCCCAGGTTATAGATCATTCTCGAAACCACCCCTAAGTCATGCATCTTCTAGTTTGATCAATGATTTCTCTACTAATCTTGATGAATCCGATGAAGCAACAAGGAAGAACCAGCTCTGGTCAATTTAGGTAGAAGAATCATCATTGAATGATAAAGAGGAAATACTAAACATGAGAAAACAACTGGTGAAAGGTGAAGTGCCAGTCCTGTTTTGGCCTCTGGCTGACTCTTGTTATGACATTCCAGAGATTTTGACGGAAGATGGAATTCATGATATTCGTCTTAACATATGGAAAACTCTTTACCAGTTGAAAAAGAAATTATTATCTTATGATAAATATGAAAATCATGTTAAGATAATAGAAGGGTTACAACATCAAATTGACTTGGAATCTCTATCAGTCTCTCGATATCCGAAGGCTAAAAAGTAGCAGAGAGCCCTTCAATGTTCATGCCTTGGTGAACTAAAGAGATTGCGCCAGTTAATTGCTAATGCCCCATCTAGTATTCATGTCAGAGGATGGGGTGTTCATAGAGAACTAAATTTCACTGTGCTCTCCAGTCAGCAAATCCCACTGAAAATGGTATCATGCAATGTTATTGCCCATGGCCGGCCACAATCAAATAGCTTTGTTTGTAATCAAAAGCTTTCCCAAGAATAGGTCTCAACTAGTTCCTCTCAAAATCAGGAATACATATAACAAATTGTTGAATTACTCTTTCATCAAGAAAATGAGAATAATGAACAGGCCTATCGTATGGATCAAGAACATCATCAAGTGACAGAAGTGTTGGAAATCATCCAACAGTCTTTTGAACCGGGTGATAAAAGTGGATACAGGTTAATGAATCCAACTAATTTCCATACTAAAGTCTGCAAGATCAGGATAGCTTTTAAGAAAGTATCTGACATATCATGTCAAGATCCACCCTAGCTTGCCAGACTGGGGACTCTTTTAAACCAGCCCTCGGAATCAAGAAATAGAATTCATGGAGTTGAGCGGGAACAACAGGAACGGCCCCAGTCCACCGGACTGGGGAATTTTTCAAATCGTCAATCCCCTCCTCAGAGAAATTCTATCTTTTCTCGATTGGGGAAGAAGCCTCAATAGGAACATAGAGCCAAATTATCAAGAGCTTCTCTCCAAATTACGGTTCGTCAAGAATTTCCTAAAAGATTGAATCAACAAAAGGCCATGTCTCATCAAAGACATGGACGAAGAAAATATCACAGAAATGCTAATAGAAGGGATGCAATGTGTTATGCATAAATTAATGTCATCAATGTCGTTGTTGCTGATCCACCAGATGAGGCTCATTCAGAGTGATAAAATGAAGAGAATCCTGCTCAAGAAGTTGTACACACAAACACAAATGAAGAAGGTGTGTGTACATGAAATCAAAGGATTACTCAGAACCTGGGTGTTCCTTCAAATAACCCACTTCCCCGTCTCCTAAAGAGATCAAACAAGGGGAAGAGAAAGAATCAGGTTACATATACTTCCTCTGGAGAAGGCCATTCTCTCTCACTAGAGAAAATATTTGCACAAGAGGAGGATGAAATGAAATAATTGAGGAGGTTGAACACAGAACTACTTCAAGTTATTCATCCTCCTAAGCATGCTGGAGTCAGTCAGCCAAGGGAGTTTGTTGCATCTACTACGGTGGATCAAGAATATCCTCCTTTATCAGTACACCCTCACAGGTCTAATCCTACAAGTCAAGTGCAACAAAAATTGGCAGTGCTATCATCAGTTGCAGTACCAGCTGCCATACCTGTCCAGACTCCAGTCATTGCACATACCTAATTCCAAGTTCAACCAGATGTTTCTCAAAAGTTAATAACTACCATTGAGTCATTAACATCTCGGTTAGAGACTATGGAAGGGATGCGTGCACAGGTTCAACCAGAAATGAATGCTTACCCTTAATTGGTAGATTCAATCTCTCCCCCATCAAGTTTTGGGATCCCTGTATTCCTTTTTTTCAATGGATCAGGTGACCCTGAACAACATTTCACACATTACGTGTCTTGTTGTGATCCTATGATGGGAACTCTGGAGTAGCAAGAAGCAGTGAAACTTAGATGCTTTGTGCGAACCTTGCAAGGACCAGCCTTTGTCTGGTACACAAGCTTGAAACCCCAGTCAATTACCAGATTGGAAGATCTTCGTCAACGATTTCTTCTTCAATTCTGCTCAACTTTTCCAAAGACAACAGTTTTTGATCTTACAAATTGTAAGCAAAGAGTGAAAGAAAAAGTCTCTGATTTCATTGCTGGCTAGAAGGGATTAACATATTACCTAACCTTAGCACTCCCCCAAGAAGAACTGTTTCCAGTCTGGGTGGAAAATTTTCGTAACGAATTACGCACACCGTTAATCCCTGTGAAATACACAGGAGGGTTCTGAGACCTTACTTCAATCGCTCAAGATATTGAAGATTCTCTTATTCAAGAATAAGGCTAAATCTCGTGTAATTTCATCAGCTCCAGGAAGGAGAATGGGTAAAGTAGAGACTGCTACAGTTATGCTTATACAAGCACATGTACCTGCTTCTACTTCAAAACCTTCATCTTCTTGAAGGTCTCCACCTCCTGAGTGCCAACAACAAAGTTCGTTTCGTCAAGATGATCAAAGAGATCAAATACAAAAAAAATTTGATGATCTAAAAAGAAAAACATACTCTTTCTGAAATGAACAAGTTCCTGGTTACTTCATTTCGGCTCTGGAAAATAATTTGGTTCAGTTTCCACGGCCCAAAAGGCCAAACAAGAAAGGAGATGAAGATCATCCCAATTATTTCCCCTTTAATCAAATGTTGGGGCATCCCATATAGGAGTGTTTTGTCTTCAAAGACCTCCTACAAAAGATGGTCGACTCGGGACAAGTCAAACTGAAAGGCTCTTCATCCCAGGTATCATGTGTTACTGCTATAGTTCCAGGGGAGTAAGGCGAGTGGCAGGAAGTCAAAAGAAAAAATGCACAAAAATATGATGAATGGATGGTTAGAAATATGAGCAACCGAAGTCATGCTATTTTTCAAACACAATTGAAGAAACCAATTGTACCTTCAGCCATGAATGTCGCAGAAAAACCCACTTCATCAGAGAAAAAATCCTCAAAGAAACGGCATGATTCAAAGAAAGAAAAAGAATTAGAAGAAGATGAGTATGTGTCAAAGCCTATGTTTTCTTTTACCCTGGCAGACTACATTCCATCTACTTCAAATCAATGGGCACCGTCCCACCAAACAGTACAACCTAAACATGCTAATCAGGAAGAGCCTTCATCAGATGAAGAGTTGATTTTTAGTTCTGTAAATATGATTCAATTAACAGATCCATATGCCAGTCGAAATTTTGATTTCGATGAGGATAAATTCCATGTATCAAATAGATGAATCAGAGGAAGTTCCAGAGGCTCAAGATACAGGGGAAGACGTGGATCTTTCCGAATCCACTATTCCAATTCTACCCCTTCTAGAACTGTGTACGCAGCAAAAACTCGTGGTAGATCCCTTCAGTGAGCTCAGTAAGAACAAGCAAGTTCTTCTACCAATAGCAAATTCAGTCCTGGCACAGATTTTCTAGAAGACCAGTTGAAGGTTCCATCTTCTTCCTCTCAGCAACAAAATGGATCTAATCAGTATAATCTTCCAAAACCATGAATATTTCCAACTCCTATCCCGATGCAAGAAGCATCAAATTCCAAAGCATCTGCTTCCAAGGAACCTGCTAAACCACATGTTCCTGTTGGAAAACGCATACCTCTGGATCAAAAGTATGATGTATTGAAACACCTGGCCCAAGTACCGGCCAAGTTATCAATTTTGGATGCTTTTAATCTGACAAAAGATCTTTAGGAAGCACTTATTGAGGCTTTGTAATGTCCTCAGGAGTTTGAAATTGAAATTGTTGCAGCTGAAGTCTATCACATAGAGAATAGTCCTTCAGAATTCCATGCAATAATTTCGTTTACTGATAAGGATGAAGATGATGTTGTTCATTGGAATATTATACGTTTGTGCTTATCTAGAATGGTCAATGGTGTAGACGTCCGAAGAGATTTTATTGACAATGGTTTAGGAGTCAACCTCATGCCCATTCATACACTTCATCGATTGGGCCTCATGGAATCTTATTTATATCCTATTACCATGATGTTACAAGGATATGATAAAAATGAACAAGAACCACTGGGCGAAGTTACACTCAGAACTTAGTTTGGAGATCTTGTATCCAATTCAGATTTCATGGTTGTTGATCAAGACTCAGCCTTCATCATCTAGCTTAGAAGACCCTGGCTACATTAACATGCGGCTATCCCTTCATCATACAATCAATGTCTCAAATATTGTTTCGATGGTCAAGTTGGTACATTTTATGGTGATAAGGCCCCGTTCAAGACATTTCAGTCTCAATACATTGAGGCGGAATTCTATCACATGAAGCGGAGGGAGAAATCCACAACAAAGAAGATTACCGAAATTAATGCTCCATATGGTTTGGAGAAGATTCCAGTAAATCCATTTGCGCATTTGAGTATAGATTATGTGTTTTCTATCAGTCAAATTGATTCGATAGACCCAAATCAAAATACTATTATGGAAAGATCCATAATGTCAATTACAGCAATCATGCCAGACAACATGGGAGAAATTGGTGATCCTCTATGAAGTGATGAAAGCCAAATTGGTGACATCTTCATTTCATCTGTTGAAATACAAGAAGTATATACTTTTCCAATATGTCCAGAAGAAGTTATAGAAACATTGTACGTGAACAATGATGTCGATTCCCAATCCATCATCTCCTCTTTATTACCCAAATAAGACCATTCATCATCAATCGGGTCGAAAATGGAAGTTTCTTCTTCAAGATGTCCAAATTTTGACATCTCTTCTGATGTTGAAAATTATGCTTCATCATCTACTATGCAAGTAGAAATGGAAGAAATAACACATGTTGAAGAAGAAGATGATGATCTCAGAGATGCTCCTCCAGCATTTGAAGAGGGTATCTCTACCACCGTGGATGAACTCAGAGAAATAAATATAGGTACAAAAGAAGATCCACACCCCACTTTAATCAGTGTGTCCATGACTCTTGAAGAATAAGAGATGTATATTTCCTTTTAAAAGAAAAATCTAGAAATATTTTCTTGGAACTATACAGAGATTCCTGGGCTTGATCATGATGTTTCTACTCATCATTTGGGTTTACCATAAAAACATCGAGGATTTAAGCAAGCCGCGAGAGGAACACACCCAACTTATGCTTCAAAAATTAAAGCTGAAGTGGATAAGCCTATCAAAGTTAACTTCGTCATAGAAGTTCAATATCCCAAGTGTTTGGCTAATATTGTCCCTACAAAGAAGAAGAATTGAAAAATTAGAGTTTTCATCGATTTCAAAGATCTTAATCGGCATTGTCCTAAGGATGATTTCCCAGTTCCAATTATAGAACTTTTATTTGATACAACAGTTGGCTATGAAGAACCTTCCTTCATGGATGGATATTCTGGATATAATCAAATCCGAATGGCCCCAGAAGATGAGGAATTCACAGCATTCAGAGCCCCTCAGGGTGTGTTTTGCTACCGGGTAATGCCCTTTGGCTTAAAAAATGCGGGCGCAACATATCAGTGTGCCATGAATCGTATCTTCAAACCCTTTCTAGGGAAGTTTGTTGAATTCTATGTAGACGATTTGGTGGTTAAATCCAAACAAATTTCTAATCACTTCGCTGATTTGGAAGTCATATTCCGCAAGCTCCGACAACATAATTTGAAGATGAACCCCTTAAAATGTGCTTTTGGGGTAACCTCGGGAAAATTTCTCGGCTTTTTTGTACGCCATTGTGGTATTGAAGTCAATCCTGAAAAGACAAAGTCAATCCTTGATATGTCACTTCCTCAAAATTTGAAATAATTAAGAGGACTTCAAGTACACTTAGCCTATATTCGGCGTTTCATCACCAATTTGTCAGGAAAAAGTCTACCCTTCACCAAATTGATGAAGAGGGGAGTCACTTACCAGTGGACTGAATAATGTCAAGAAGCATTCGATATTCTAAAGAAATACCTCTTGAGTCCACCGGCACTCATGCCACTTGTTGAAGAAATACCACTTATCCTCTACATGATAGTTCTAGAGAGATCATTGGGTGCCTTTCTTGCTTAGAAGAGTGATGCTGGGAATGAAAACAACCTCTATTACCTCAGTTGGACTATGCATGAAGCAAAAACCCAGTATTCAAGTATTGAGAAGTGCTGTCTAGCATTAATCTTTGCAGTGCAGAATTTGAGACACTACCTGCAACATCACGATGTCCAATTGGTATCTCGCAATAACCCTCTCTAATTCATCCTTAGTCGTCCAATTCTTACAGGATGTATGGAAAGGTGGGAAGTTATTTTGTAGCAATTCGACATTCAGTAAGTGTCTCAAAAGGCAATAAAGGGCCAAGATTTGGCTGATTTCCTGGCTGAACACCCTTCAATGGAAGACACATCTTCAGATATTGAACTCCCTGATGAGGAAGTCTTCTATATTCAAGAAAGTCCTCACGCATGGGAAATGTATTTCGATGGTGCTTCCAGAAGTCCAACAGGGAGGCGGTACAAATAATGAAGCAGAATACCAAGCTCTCATCACATGATTGGAGTTGGCACTTCAACCACAAGTGAATCACTTATAGGTGAAAGGTGATTCCGACCTGGTAATCAAACAAGTCAATGGGGATTATGAAATCAGAAAATAAGAACTAATCCCTTTGTATGATTACGTCAGAGAGATAATGGCAGAATTTCCTATGGAATCGATATTTTTTTATGTCCCACGATCACAAAATGCCCAAGATGATGCACTGGCTAATATTGCTACAGCTCTGGAAGATCCAAATCGGTATATGACAACCATAATTATTTCCCACCATCGTACAGTTTCACCTTATGTTCAAACCAAAACAGAGGGAATCAATGAAATTAGTCCATTCCTAAACCATATGGTCATACTACAGGATGGATGACACCTATCCGGGAATACCTTAAAAATTGAACACTTCCGCCTGATAGATCCGGGAAAGAACAAGTCCGGAGACATGTGGTCAATTTCACTGTTTATGATATCCCAGATCACTTAGAGAAATTTCTCTACAAAAGGGGTTTTGTTGGAGTTATCTTCATATTCATTGATGGTGAAGAGACACTGACTATCATGAAAGAAGTGCATGCAGGAGTCTGTGGTGCCCATCAGTCTGGACACAGACTATCTGATCAAATTAGAAGGCTTGGATACTTTTGGCCTTCAATGATACAAGACTGTGTTGATTTCACAAAGAAGTTTCATTCATGCCAAGTACATGACAACTTCATTCCTCATCCCCCAGAGTTGCTTCAAACTGCTAAATAATTGTGGCCATTTTCCACATGGGGAATGGATGTAGTAGGACATTATCCTTCGGCTACAGCTAAGCAATTTAAGTACATTCTTACTGATACTGACTTCTTTTCCAAATGGGCAGAGGCAATACCCCTCAAAGAAGTCAGTTCTAAATGCATTGTTAGCTTCATCAAGTATAACATCATTACCAGATTTGGTGTCCCTCGTACCATATTGATGGACAATGGCACCAACTTCTGTTCATTTGAGGTGAAGAAGATGTATCATGAATACAACATCAAATCCAACTATTCATCTCGGTATCATGCAGCAGCCAATGGCCAGATAGAAGCCTTCAATAAGACTCTGTCAAATATACTGCAAAAGATGGTGGTTAAAGATATGAAATCATGGCCTGATAAACTCTTCCATGCTTTATGGGCTTATCGAACTACCTCTCTCAATGAAACTCTGTCAACTCCATATTCACTGATATATGGAATGGAAGTTGTCTTGCCCATTGATGTTCAATTGCCTTCACTTAGAGTAGCCATTTGAGATCAGTCATCTACAGATGAGAAATCTCAAAAGAGATTGAATGAATTGAAACAGTTGGATGAGAAAAGATTGTGCACTTTGCACCACTTGGAAGTCTATCATAATTGAATAGCATGAGCATTTAACAAAAAAGTTAATCTTCGTTCATTCACTCGGGGAGAATTGGTATTAGTTCTCAGAAATCCAATGATACCAGGAAAGAAACCTCCCAAGCTTGATCCAAAATGGGAAGGACCTTATTCAACACATAGGGTCTACTCCTATGGAGCTTATTCATTAATCTCAATGGATGGAGAACTCATCACTACACCAAAAAATGCAGTATTTTTGAAGAAATATTTTGTATAAACACAAAATATATCATCACTGGTTCGGTATGACCTTAAACTGCACCACCGTCCAGCAAGACGTTAAACTGCATAACCAACGGTCCATGCATATGACCCTAAACTATTGCACATAAGTCCAACATGATGCTAAACTATGAAAAAGTTCCCTAATTCATCCAACATGACATAAAATGATGTACTATTTTGTCATCACTGCATGACATTAAAATGCACAGTCCCCCTTTCGTCCAACATGATGTTAAACTATATTGTCCTCATCGTCCTAACTACATGATGCTAATCTATACAGAAAGTCCTTGATATGTCCTACATGACATTAAACTATACTTTTTCCCTCCTACATGACACTAAACTTTGCATCACCAATAGTCCTAACTGCAAGACTTTAAACTGCATAGTCCCTTTATATGTCCTACATGACATTAAAATGTGCATCGTTAAGGTTGTTTTTACCTCTTTTTTCTCACACCGAGTATGACTCATGTGAGCTTAGAGAAAAATTCAACCATAACACTCTCTCTCGGCTACTAACCATGTGTAAGTCCCAACAACAGCATTTTTTTATGTCGTTGTCCCCAAGAACAACATGATCATTAATTCATTATTTAATGGAACTGTGTGGACTTTGATCCGTGCCTTCCAGGCTGGGTACGTAGGCAACCTCCCATGGTTCAATCCCAAAATCAATCTCTTCACATCGGTTCACCTCCATCGCATATGATGTTAATTCGTGAAACTGCCCCTAGAATCAATATCTTTACATTGGTTCACTTTCTTCCTTGCTATACGACGTTAAACTATACAACACTGTTTTGTCCAGTATGACAATAAACTAAAAATATTATTTGATACCCTCACCTGAGAGGGAATCATTATTTACATTGATTTTTCAATCGTGTTTTATTCCAAAGACTGCGTGCATACATGGAAATTCCCAAACCTTTTATCTTGGGTTAAACCATCATTTCACTAGAGCCCATTTTCACCCTTCACATGTACAAACCAATTTTGTATAGAGGGTAGTTATATAACTACGTGGGCTTAATTCCCATCCTTATGGGATACGTAGGAATGTTCGAGTGTCCCTAGAATCCAGCCCCATGTCTTCGGGACTAACCCCAATTTCCACTTTCAGTCCCTTGGCTGAAAAGTCCCCATGAAAACACACACTGTGTATTTCTTATAATGTTCCAATCTCTATGACCCTAAACTAAGATCTCTAATACTTTTGTCCCACACAATGTTAAACTGTAGTTTAAGAACTACGTAAGTCTTGATTCCCATCCTTATGAGATACATAATGAAGTCCAACATTTCAATTCAGGACCCAGCCACAACATTATTATGGTTAGTATTGATCTGTGTATCTCTGTATAAATTGGAAAATACCCATCTTTATGTGTCATAATCCTAACCTTAAATATTTTCAAATATTAATAACCCTTTTCTTGACTTTTAATCACAAAAATGTCAAATTCCTGAGAGTTCTATTACCTGACTATGTAGTACACGCCCTTAGGTGGCCTTGCATAAATAGTCTCCATAATAGATTTGTCAGCCAAAAGATACTATTATTTGACTATGCATCCAATTCCATTAGGTGGCCCTGCATAATTCAACCCCCTAATAGGCTTGTCGGATACTGGTAACTTAATTCTTAGGAAGAAAGCCTATTTTGTCCTTATTGGTCTTAAATGATAGTATGTAGGGATCTGCAAAAAAATAGTCATCCTTAACATATTTTTCCCATATCCTATTTCATGATCCGAAAGTATTCAAGTCTATGGTTTATATTCTCCTTCCCTACGTTTGGGCTTCATAGGAGTGATGTTCATCCATTTCTTCGATATTCTTGTTTGGAAATATCTTCTCCATATTCCAGTACCACTTTCCATACAGAAAACTCTATACTTTGTAAAATTTGAATCTTCATAAACTTTCACTGGCTTTTTAGCACAAGAAAAGTAAATTTCTGAGAGTTCTTTTTCCTGACTATACAGCATGTACCCTTAGGCGACCTTTCATAAACAGTCTACATAACAGACTTGTTATCCAAAAGATGCTATTTATTTGACTATGCATCCAATTCCCTTAGGTTACCCTGAATAATTCAACCCCCTAACGGGTTTGTTAAATAATGGAAACTTTATTCTTGGAAACTACTTCATCTTATTCTTTTTAGCTCTTTTTCATATCATTCTTCAGATCCAAATTTTCTTAAGATATAGTTTACATTTTTTCCCTCATACTTGAGTATGGTAATATGTTTTCAGATAAATTGTCAAAGAATCAAGTCAATTCTAATTCATTTGGTCAAAGATATTTTGACCTTAAACATTAGCCTCTTTATGTCCAACGTGCATGACTTTAAACTGCTGACAAAATACAAAGGAACTCTGAATAGAAGTCAAGTTCCGACTCACTAAACATGCATCTTGTATGATTTAGGTAATATTGAGAAATTAAAATATTCAAAGTTTGAAGGTTTATTTACATTAATCCTAATAAAAATATAACTATTCTTACTAGGACCATTGGCTTAGGTAAAATTTAAAGCATGTAGCAAAAGAATTCAGGTACAAATGATTGAAGATGAAAGTGTTTTTCACTGATACACAGGAGATAGAAGGACATCCACAGACTGGAGTCTCTTCACTTTTTCAAGAATTACAATATTCTTTGAACATAACTCTTCATTTGATTTACGGAATCCAGAGCTTCATCAGCAACCACCTGGAATTCAATCATTCAACATGATACAATAAGAGATGCAGTGATACCATCTCTTCTTGGAACAATTGTAAAAGGATGTTCTCGAGTGCAGTTTGAGAAAATTTTATGCTGATCAAATAGTGAATATGTTTCTGTCCAAGAGACTTGGAAGATGGATACATGGATTTGAGAATGGAGCATTGGAAGTAACGTTCCATTTGGAGAGAGTATTCTTTTTAGATATTGCTCTAATGCCATGTTTGTCTTCTCTCCACCAACCGACGGCGGAAAACATTTCATCCCATGGGTTTTCCATTTTCATATCTGCAAGGAAATGACATGGAGGAAAAATTTGAAAGTTCACACTATTGTTGTTGATATTAATGTACAACATAACTGAAATAGAGGAGTAGCAGTGCAGCTGCATCTCAGGAATATAGTTCTTTTCATTTGGAACATTGACTCCTTGCAGATGACCATGACCATATAGATACAGGTAGATTCTCTGTGGGAAATTAAGATGATATTTCTTCAAGTACTTAGCCAAATATGGGAGAGTGTTGTCACAAATATCATAGTAATCATGGAAAAAAATGTTCATCATTTCATCAATCCGCTTTATAGCGAGTTCATCAGCCATTCTGATTCTCCTGAGAGCCATTGAATCTGCAAAAAAGTTGAATAAACTAACTCTTAAATGGGTTTATTTTTCATAAAATTTGTGAATGAATTCAGAAAACTGGAAAAGGAATTAAGGCGTGCAAGTCTAAACATGGCGCGCAAGTGTTAATGTGTCATGCTATTTTTTGACTCGCAAGTATAAACCGTGCAAGTCCAAACACCTCTACAGCAGTGCGACAACAAAGAAACAACGGAAAATAGAGCAACATGTGTAGCGAAGGCCACTTACGTGGAGAGAGATCGAAATTTTGAAATCCATATGCTTTGTATGGAAATGGGGCCACGTATTTATAGTCCACAACCGTACCTTGCGTGCCGAAGTCTGTCCAGCTAGAAGTTGCATGCCATACCTTGTGCACCACATCTTGCGCGTCATACACTTGTATGCCGCCTTTCATTTAGTTTTCTATATTTCCTCATAGTCACATCCTCATTTCTTTTGGATCCAAATCTGAGGGGGGGAATTTTGTTGACTCTCCTTTCTTCACAGAATCTAAAGATTGGAAAAGGGGAATATCTGAGCTCAAAGTGATTCATCCTTTGAAGAAATCATCAATAATCGAAAATGGCATGAACAAGGCTTCAAAATCACAAGGGTCGCGCAAGTTCTATCAACGTCGTGCAAGTATACTTGCGCACCACATAATGGTCGTGCAAGTGACTTTTTCACCCTAAAGGATAACCGCCTAGGGTCTTCTCTAGTCTATAAATAGACCCTATGGTCCCCCCATTTGAGGAGGAATTTTTTTCCAAAATTCATAGACAGAGCTCTGAACGCCCAAGTCTTTTCTTCAGGTCTTCTGAACTCTTCTAAGGTAATTCTTTACCTATAATGGAAGGTCTAAACAAGAGTAGTAAGGTCTAAGTGTTATAATTCACTAACACTTGCGCGCCTAAGTGTTTTATCCTTAATGGAAATGAACACACTTGCGCGCCGCCTTACTTCTTCACCAGAACTTGTGCGCCATCTTCTGGAAAGCCTCTAGGGATAATACCAACAGTTTGAGCCAAGTCTCACCAATGTATTACCCTAAGGGATGAAAATCATGCAAGTAACCATGTGTCGTGCAGGTATACCTGTGCGACCAGGACTTGCATGCCCATGCAGTACCTGCGCGCCTGCCAGGACTTGCGCGCCCCTACCTTTTTGGGTTCCTTTCTTGCCCATTTCACCCCTCTTATGTCATTCCACCTATCATATTCAAGATTCAGTCATCAAGACACTCTTCAAATCCATTTTTGTCATGATTTATTGATTTGGATTCCATATCTGAAAGGAACTCCCTAGAACATCTCTCAAAATCTAGTGATTTATAGATCATTATGTCACCGAGGATTGAGATTTCATTCATTCAACCTCATCATTTAAGATGAGAGAATCCTTAACCTAGGTCTCCTTTTCATGAATAATCCCCAGTCATAATTCTCAAATTTGGGCATCCTCTTTAGGAGTAATCCCCAAGTCTTCTTTAACCTGGGCCTCCTTTTCAGGATTAAGCCCCAGTCATAATTCCCCAAATTATAGGCATCCTCCTCAGGAGTATGCCCTAATATACAGGATCCATATATACAGGATCATTTTCAAATATCATCTTGTTCAAAACTCCATGATATTTTATTCTCAATGCATCTTCAACCTTATTTGCCTTCCCGGGGTGGTAGTGTATAGTGAAATCATAATCCTTGAGTAGTTCAAGACATCTCTTTTGCCTCATGTTGAGTAATTTCTGTGAGAAAATATACTATAAACTCTTGTGATCGGTATATGTCTCCCATTTTTCACCATAGAGATAATTTCTCCATATCTTCAAAGAAAGTATTACAATAGCTAACTCAAGATCATGAGTAGGATATTTTTTGTTCATTAATTTTCAGCTGTCGTGATGCATAGCCAATAACACTATCATTATGCATGAGGACACAACCGAGTCCTTTATTTGAAGAATCACTATAAATAAGAAACCCATAATTCCCCAATGTTAGAGTCAATATAGGAGGATTGAATAATCTTCTCTTCAGTTCATCATAACATTATTCAAACTTTTTTTTCCAAATAAATTTAACCCCCTTACGTGTGAGCTTCGTTAATGGGTTAGCCAATTGGGAAAAGTTCTGGATCAAATTCCGATAATAACCTGGAAAGACAATAAAACTGTGTACCTTAGTTATACTCATCGATGTTGGCCATTCTTGGATTTCTCTTTTCTTAGAAGTATCAACAGAGATTCCATCCTTATAGACAATATGTCCAAGAAAAAAATTCTCCTGAAGCCAGAATTCACACTTGAAAAACTTCCCATATAATTCATGTCTTCTCAGAGATTTCAATATAATGCGCAAGTGATTTTCATGATATTCATAGATATTGGAGTATACAAATATATCATCAATAAACACCACTAAAATTTCTTCAAGATATTTCTTGAAAACAATGTTCATTAGATCCATGAAAACTGAGGGTGCATTATTCAGTCCAAAAGGCATTACTGTAAACTCGTAATGCATGTACCTAGTTTGAAATGATATCTTTGGAATGTCTTCCTTATTCACACACAACTGATGGTATCAGGATGGAAGGTAAATCTTTGAAAAGTATTGAGCTCCATGTAGTTGGTCAAATAAATCATTAATACAAGGTAGGGGATACTTGTTCTTTATTGTTATAGCATTGATCTCCCTATAGTCGATACATAACCTCATAGATCCATCTTTCTTTTTAACAAAATGGACAGGGGCTCCCCATGGAGAAACACTTGGGCGAATAAATCTCTTATTACTCAATTCATCTAGTTGTTTCTTTAGTTCAACTAATTCCACCGTGGTCATTCTATAAGGGGTCTTTGATATAGGCCTTGAAAAAGGAATTAAATCAATGGAAAACACAATTTCTCAATCTGGAGGATGTCCAGGTAAATATTCTGGAAACACATCAACATATTCTCTCAAAATAGGTATATTCTCTATTTGAACAATCTTTTATTCACCCACAGTCATTTCATTCTCTTCCACCCCAATAATTGATTTTAGTTGAGCTATTGAGGGTGGATCTAGATAAGAATTAGGTGGTGATGAATCTTCTCTAAAGATAAGGAGTTCTTTATCATCATCATCAAAAATAGTAACCTCCTTAATCTTATAATAAATTTTTGCATCATGGTCCGAAATCCAATCCATACCAAGGATTATATCAAATTCAATCATGGGTATGATGATGGGATCAGCAGATAATGAATATTTATATGCTCTAATGGGGACTGATTCACAATTTTTTTTGCATTTATACTTCCCTTATGATTTTTGACTTACAACTCCCTTGTTAAATCAAATTGTAAAGGTCTAATTTTCATACCAAATAGGGATGATATGAAACAATGTGATGATCCAAAATCAAATAAAGAATTTGCTAAACTTAAATAAACCATTAAATTACCTGCCACCACGTCTTTCGGAGCTTCTACCTTAGCAGTAGTGATAACATAAGCTTGGCCATGATCCCTTGTACTTTTCTTAGTTAAGTTACCCTGATGCTTAAGACATTTATTTGCATAATTTCCCATCTCCCTGCAATTCTACCATTGAACATCGTTAGCTTCTTTCTTCCCCTTGCAATCACGAACTTGGTGGCCTTTTTCACCACACTTGTAACAGACTCACATTCCCTTCATGAAAGTACAAGGGTGTATCTTCCCACATTTAATATAGGATGGATATTGATCTTTTCCCTTCTTCCCCTTATTTTTATTCCTATAGTGATCAGAATATCTCTTCTTCTCTTTATTTTCTTTAAAGTCGTAAGACTTAGAGAATTCTTTTTTGTCTTGATAGAAAATGTGACAATATCTTCGTACGACGAGAAGGATTGTGATACTAATTCTTGATTGAGAAATGGTTTTAACCCATCAAAGAAATTATCAACATTAATTCTTGGGTTATGTATATAATCTACTACATTCCTCGCTAACCTTGTAAAGTTAGCCTCATACTTTGTGACATTATCATCTTCCTTTTGTCTCAGACTCAGAAATTGTCTTTCCATATCCGCTCAATGGTCATGAGGAAAGTATTTTTCTATAAAAATCTCTTCAAATTCCCTCCATTCCATATTTGATACTTCATCATCTTCCTTCATGTTTTGAATCAACGACCACCATTGATCAGCATCTCCATTGAGGCGGTAAACTTCCATGAAAACTTTTTCCCTTTCTCTACTCCCCAAGGCATGGAATATTTTCTCTATGGAATTTATCCATTTCTTACCCACTATTGTATTTGAACTCCCATTGAATGTTGGTGGTTTTTTCCTCATGAAGTGATATAACATTGATCCTCAACATGGTTGATCGGGGTTCTCCATATGGGTAAGGTTATTATTCATAACCTGAGTGAGTTGTCCCAGTATGGTGATAAGCTAATAAGAACTAGTTATATCACTAGATACAATATAATTATCTTGAGCAGGAGGGAAATCCCTACATGGAGTGCGTGCATTGATACAATTTCCATTCCTTCCACTAGGTTACATTTCTAAACAATGGCATACACTAGATTAGTTTATGAATCTCAATAAATAAATCCAAACATAAAAAACACTTAACATAAATTGAACAGTTTATTTATATAATCCATAATCATAAACAAAAATTCTTTGAGGAAGTATATACACATAAACCATTCATAATGGTTTGTAAAGAAAATGAGAATTATCCTATGCATATCCCCCGGGAGTTTTTTAACCAAGAGTACATCAAGGCCTGTTATCTTGCACCAGTTCCCATTCGATTCTCACTCAAAAAGGTGTTTTTAGGTTTTACCACTAGGTACATTTGTTCCAGAGACACCTCTACCAGCTCGTATCTATATAGGGATATATTTCTTCGAAAACTCCAAAAATCTCTACAATACCAAAATTCTATGAAGTTCTTCTATACTAATCCTTAAAGTCTATATTAGGGCTATGTGCTCTAAGCAGAGTATATCTAAATCTTGCTTCCAAGGTTTGTACTAAACTTCCTCTAATACCAACTATAATTCCCCAACCCCAGTTACCCAGAGTCAGTTCATTATTGCATAACATTGGCATGATCACACAAGATCAAGTCTCAAAAGACCAATTAGTTTAGTAGCCTTTGAAACACTAGATACATTCATAAATGTCACATTACATCATAAAGTGAAAAACTATAATAACATAGTCTTCATAGTCCACACTCATATCCCCTTAAGACTATCCCTACAGGTCAGTCATAAAATATTTCTTCACATCCTGGGAAAAATAAAACATAGAAAGGGGTGAGCTCAGATGCTCAGTAAGGACAACAATATAGAAGAAACATATATAAATAAACATAAACATTTAAGGCAATGTATGACTAAAACAAAATCCTTTTAAACTGGAACTTCAACATAATATGGAAAAAATAAAATGAAATAATTCCATTTAATTATTCACATGGATATTATACTCATCGCATAATCACATGAAATATCAATAACCACTTTCATAATGATGGAATGTGTAATTCCAGACTATCATAACCAAAAATTCAAGGCCTTGTGCCAAGACTACATATACGATTTTGTCATGGCCTTGGGCCAAGAAACTATTTTTTCTCATGAGACAAACCAATGCATCGAGGATCTATATCGGGCTCCACCCGTCACTTACTAAGTCCAATGCATTCCTCATATGAACTAGTTTAAACATAACATAAACATTTGTATTAAAACTAGCATATGAAATGTCAATAAATTCTCTATAAACCATGAATGAAATAAAAATAACACATCCACAGTAAAAAATATCACAAAACCTTCAATACAATATGGATGCTTTTTATTATAATAAATCAACTTCAAATAATCTTATAATCCATCAAAGGATGTTGACATAGAAGAAATTAAAACTATTTGTGAGAAATATATATTTTTTGAAATCATTTAAAAGTCACATAATTATTAATGAAAACATTTACTTTGAAAATATAATTATAATCTTGTACGGGAAGCTTCAACTATTTTATAACGGTGGAAAATAGCAGCACCCGCCGTATAAGTTAAAAAAGACATTCTTACCTTAATTTTTTCGAAAAGGTTAAAAAGGACCTTGTTTGGAAAATGACGAAAAGATTACTTTATAAAAAAAATATAAAAAATAAAAAAAGGGTATAAATGACTTTAACCCATAGTCTGTAAAATATTAATAATGTTTTTAAATACATTTTTATGAAACATGGATGTGTATGATAAAGAGGTCCCAGTAGATAATTACGTATAAACAACCTTGGAAAATGAAGAGATTGTGAAATAAACCCTTAACTTGTACTTTTACATGGTTGAGGGTAAGTTAACCTCCTGTATAATGGTGAAATAATTGTTATTAAATTATACATGAATCATATTAATTAATATGATATCATATATGATCTTTTAACATTGATCTGTTAATAATATCTTAGTATTATCGTCGTTTCGGGTGTTAACAGATTCGTTTTCCTTTATATTCTTTGTTATGTGAGAAATATTTATTAGGGATGGGATGTATCATATTTATATCCAGAATTATATCAATTCCATGAACATTATTTTTTATCATCAATTGAGAATTATACTTGAATGGATGCGATGGGGAATGAATCTCATTGCGTTCGTGGAGAAGGTAGTTTGTACGTACGCATGAGCGACAATATCATACTTTTGATATTAAAATAATATGTAATTGGATTATATATCATATATACAGAATAATTATAATGTTGTATTTATTATTTACTTCAATTATACATCATTATCATAATCATCCAAATAATAATGTGTTGAATAACAATTACACCACGATGTGGAGATGGTAAACCGTACGTACACACGTATGGTGACGTTTCATTCAACGGATGGATAAAATAGTGAATATGGTTGTACCATATTTATAATAACATCACAGTAAATATAAGATATTGGAGTTAATATTTTATAATGGAAATAAAAAATAAAGAAGAAGTGGAAGAAGAAAGGAACTTGAAAGATGGTGGTGAGATTTTTACCTCTTCTTCAGGTTCTTCATTTTGATTTGGTCAAAAGGGCTCCTTAAGATGGATTTCATACTAAATTAAGGCCTCTAGGATGAATTTAGGGAATTTGATAGGGTATTAGGGCAAGTTATAGCCAATCCAAAATACTTTTAAGGTGTGAATTAGAGAGAAGGGGGGGGGGGTTCCCTTTTATAAGAGGGGTGAGGGGAACCTTTGGAAAAGCTAGAAATATAATGTTATAAAAAATTCATATTCGATTTATAATGGATCCAAAGTATATTATTTAAAGGATAAGGTTGGGATGGATCGAAAACTACTAAACCAATAGGTTTTAGACTGGTTTGGGTCACTATATTAACATTATCTTTTTGATTTAACTCTTAGTTAAATAGTTTGACATTTACCATGTCTCTTTGTATTTTTATATTATATAGTTAATAAACTAACTATATACTTACAATCGAACCCAAAGTGGTTCATTAATCACACACCTATAATTATATAAGTCTCTTTGCCGAACCTTAGATTTTTAGGAATTGAATATCAATTAATAATATAATATTTTTTTAAAAAAACTATTTTATGTCAATTTTGACACTATTTAATAATTGATTTTTTTACAGTCATAAAAACTTTATTAATTCGAACAAAATTCATTTATTCAATCCTAGAATGTCATATTAACCTATGAAATTAATTTAATTCATAAAAAGTCTCAAATTACATTTATTTGGATATTTATAATATCAATTAGTTTAATATTTCATTAATTAGGTATTTACTGCTTCACCATTGTGTTATAAATAAACTAAATTATTTAATATCTAAAAATTATAAATAAAATACCATTATTTATGAAATTATTTTATATCTCTAATAAATATTTACAATCGAATTTATCTTATTTTTAACCCTATATTAAAATGTTTTAGTTATTAAACATTGATTTTAACTCTTTTAACTCTTCTTTGAATTAAATAATAATAAATGTCCTAATATAATCCAAGTGGACCAAAGAGGTTCATATTTTATTCCTAAGGTTTTTTTGTCGAATTATACTTATCCAATAGAATTAGGACATGTTTTAGGGTAATAATAATATCATTTTTAACCTTAATTACCCTATTTACTTTTAATCGTGGTAAATAAAAGTAAAAAGTTACTATTCACCTAAAATTATTTTTATCTTATTGAACCACATTTTTCTACTTGATATTAACCATTTCTCTTGGATTTTCTAAATTCCACTCACAAAAGTGGTAAAATTTTGTTTTATGTGAATTTGGAAATTCTCTTCGGAGATGGGTAAAAGACGGTGAAAAGTTCTATAAAATTTTTAATATATATAAAATTATTATAAATTGACTCCAATGAATTAAATTGAACTTATATAGGTATTATGTATCAATTTTTACCTAAAATAAATTTAAATAAAATAAATAATTATTTAAAAAAAAAATCGGTTTTAAATGATAACTCGGTGTTTTTCACTATTCATCAAAAATTGAATGTTTTTAGAAAAATACCAAAATTTCACCCTAGGATAATTTCGATATTCCGAATCCAAAAAATGAAGTCCATTTTTAAAGATAAAATGTATAAAATTTCAAAAATCGGTTATTATTATTCATATCGACTAGTTCGATTGGTTGTGGTGTGTTAGAACTCGAAGTTGCGTACAACACACGCAACTATATTATTCAAAGAGAAGCATACCGTGGAAGATTGGGGCGTTACCCCTAACCCCATGTGATCTATACTCGGTGTGAGAAACAAGGGTTGGGAAACATATTTTTATCCATGACACAAAGGAAAAAAATTTGAAGGGTAGGGGTATTATGATTTTTTTAGTGGATGGGCTAGTAAATATTGTCTTGGAGCCTCTACATATCTTTTGGGGATTAGTATCAATCCATATATGGTTTATGATGTTCCATGCAGATTAAAGTCATATGTTCAAGACATTATCCATTTATTTTAACAACATGAGGTAAGGACGTAGATGAACTGGTGTGAAAAAGGGGAAATGTTACGGTTGTTCCAAATGAAGGAAATATGGGCATCACTAAATATTTAATGGGAATGAGAATAAATCCACACTTAGTTCATTCGATGTTCACTATACAATTATGACATGTAGAGATAGTAGAGGATTTATTTTTTATATATATTGTTATTGGACCCAATACCAAATATTTGAGCATCACTACGTATCTCATTTGAATGAGAATCAATCCCAAAATTTGTTTTAGAAACAAATTGGTTCAGCTCATCAATTAGTCATTGACATGGGGTAATGGGTTTTATGTATTTTCTAGAATAATGGTAGGACCAAAAACATGAGTTCTATGCCTCACAACACATCTCATTTTAAAGAGAATCCAACCATATGTTTTTTAAAATTTCTATATGTTGATATAGTTCGTACATAGGGAAAATGTTAATTTCTCAATACATTCATGGTTGGACCTAGGATTGGAAATCTTGGAATCACTATGTATCTCGTTGGAATAATAATGAAGCCAAACATATTTACTGAATATTTGGAAATATTAAAGTCATGCAGAAAAGATTTTGACCATAAATTTTAGAATATTTTGATAAAGGCATGGGTTACTATACATGAATGAAATATTGAAGTTGTACCAAGGGATAGGACATTGGTGTTAATATGTATCTTAGTAGATCAAGAATCAATACACACATAGTTATTGAAATGGTTTCCTATCATAGTTTGATTCATACACATGGAAAACGTGATATATTTTATTCATTTTTAGACCCAAGGATGGAATTCATGGTTTCACTACATATCCCATTGTAATGAAAATCAAGACACATATACTTATTTAAAAGATCGTTCAATTTATCATTATATAATGAAGAATTTTTTCATGTAATTTATCATATTGAAGTAAGGAAGTGAAAATGTTTGGGATTATTCCTTTAAGGGGGGCCAAATAACATTATGGAGTGGCAATGATGTGAGTGGAACTTATGAATTGGTGTATCCTATCTTTTCATCCTCATGTCTAGCCAAAAGGGAATCAAGAACAAATGTGGGGTTAGAGGGATGTGATTGGAAAATATACATAAAATAGATTCCCATATTTAAGGGACACATGGAGTGTCTCATCTCATGGTGTTTCAGGGCTTTATTAACATCAAATGAGAGGAATGTTAACCGTGTAGTTTAATGTCACAGGGAAAGGTCAAATGGTGTGGTGTAGTTTTAGGTCTTACGACTAGAACCATATGTCATGTAGTTTAACATCGTGTACAAAGGAAAATGATATAGCATAGTTTAACATTGTGCGGATTAAACATTAAATCATTCCATTTATGGTCATATGATAAACACCATCTATGAAATTTAACATCTTAAATATGGGATGTTTATAGTGCTATTATGTTTAACATCATGTAGTTATGATGCGATTCATGTGATTACATGAATCACATCTTCAAGAACCTTTATATGGTTGGATTTGTAATGGTTTCCCCATTCATAGAGGTCAAAGAAGTAATCTCTGTTAGATTGGGGATTGTATATAGAGTAAATTCCCTTGCACTTCGTATCAAACATTAGTGGTTTCATGAATGGTATCATTGGATTCCTAAGGAACAATACCAATTCTTCCGGGAGGAATGAATGGAAGGTAACATTCTTATTAAATACCCATGCTACACGATTTTGATATAATTATAAGTGATAGAAGGTGTGGAATATATTTTCATAAAGCTTCTCCAATTCATCTAGTTATTTCTAAGACTTTTCATCTATAGATATTGAGCCACATATAGAAATGTGAATATATGGTAATAGGAATTCAAAGGGAATTATTCTTATGTTCCATATATTAGTGAGTACAAAGATGACCTTGTATTAGTATGGGTTATAGTTTGATAAGCCCATAAATCATGAAAGATCGTTTTAGTTAAAGACTTTTTATATTTTTCCATCATCTTTTGGAGTATATTCGATAGATTATTGTTTAAATCATCTATCTATCAGTGATAGGATACATGATAGAGGTATTAATGGTTGGATTAGATATTTTACTCCAGGAATAGTTTTCCCACCTCTAAAGAACATAATTGTTTTCCATTTTCCATCTTTAATTTGAAAGGGACACAAAATATAGTAATGATGTTAAATTTTGAAAAGATAAAACTATTTTGGCCTTCAATTTATTGAGAGGTATTTCCTCAGTTTATTTGGAGGTGAAATTAATAGTAGTCAGGATATAGTTGAACTACTTGGTTGTGGCTAGAGGGTAAGGTCACACAACATCAATTCTCCATTTGGAATATGGATGTTACTATTTTTATATATGTTTAAACTATATGGTTGGATGGGTGAAGGTGGAATGTACTTAGTAGTAATTACATGTCTTGGGGAATATTTTGAAATATTGTTTCATCAAAGGCTAGAAGTATTTGGGCCAACAGATTTAATTTTAAATACTATATCCCGACTTGGAGGAATACCATGATCTTGTGTGTACTTATTCTATAATAGCCACAATCTATACACTATTAACTCATATAAGAATAACTCTATCTAATCCTCATTTATAGTGATCTTTATGGTGATTTATCCCCTCACAAAGAGTGTTGTCAACTGCTCTCCATTGAATTTTCCTTTTCCACACTCTATCTTGTAGTATTAATCCATCTAGAATATAGTCCATGATGGGAATCATCCTTACCATTGTTTGAACATACAACTCAAGGATAGGTATAGATTTGTTGAACTCATACATTTTGACATCAACAGAAGGTGATACCATTAGGTAATATGAAATGACTATGACTCTTTAAAACTAATTTGGATCTACCATAGTGGTGAATAGATTTTCTAATACATCTTCCTGGGAATTATTTTTTCTTGGGATGTGAGTTGGTGTTGTCTCTAATGGTAATTATGTCGTTAACCATCAGACGTAGTCAAGAATGGGGATCATCTCTTCTTTTCAAATGGCGTAGTCCCCATTGATATGTTTATTTACCAACCTCGAGCAGCCTTTCACCAATAGGTGATCCAGTAGCATTTTGACAACCAGTTAAAAATATTTAATGGGGGCCTAATATTCTTCCTCGTTATTGTTAAACCATTTTGATAATAGGAATCAATGATGTAAATCTACATTCAATGGAGAGATAATCATGATCCCTACCCAACATTGTTTATCTTAGGGTCATCCAATGTTGCTTCAGCTGATTGGTATTTTGTAAGGAAATATTATAATTCATGACCATTCACTTATTTTTGAGGAATGAATTTTATATGAAGTTGAAGTAGAAAAACTACCCATTGTACCTAATGTATTTCCAACATAAGATTAATGTGGACAAATTTGAGTGGGTTATTATGGGAGGAAAATTAGAGTTTATGTTGTTGTGTGTAATTCCTCAATTTATAAACTACAAATATTAATTCAATGTTACTCTACATGATATACTCAAAATCATTATTAGAATCCAACATGGTTCAATTAATATAATAATAGTTTTTTATTCCAGAATCATTCTTTTTCACAAGGAAGTAGCCCAATGATCAATCTAGGGTTATCACATAGAGAATGAGTGGATTTCCCTCAATGGGTGGTGATAACACTGGTGTGATCAAGTGGTATTTTATATTGTTTTCAAATTCATCCTGGAAGACATTGGTCCATTGATATGTAACCCCATTCATCATAAATCTGGTGAAGGGAAGACACTTGCCTATATGGTTGGCTATGAAACATCGGATGTAATCATTATTTTCGAGAATTCCTCTATACTCTCTATTGTTTTGAGAGGGTGAAATTCTAGGGATAATATTAGTTTTCTTAGTATTGACATTTATATTTTGATGACATATAATGAATTTGAGAAATTTAACAATCCTATACCAAATGCCCATTATTAGCGGTTTATCTTAAGTGTATGTTGTTTTATCTTGTTGTAGATGATATCCTGGTCATTTGGGTGGTCAGAACATTATCAGTAATTAACCACTATATTTTCAACATATACTTTAATAAACATCCCAAAATTAATTTGATGATGCAATTCATTGCATGTTGGTATGTGGAACCTATATTCATCAATCTAAAGGTAATTCCTCGATAGCAGAATACTCCCTGGGCGGGGTTGGATGAGGTGGATTCATCATCATCTAGGGATATCATAAATATTTTGTACCCATAATAGAAATACATGAATTAGATGTATTTATAATGTGTAGTTGTATTAATAAAGAATTTTATAATTCGAACCATGATTTCTTCCTTCAGACAATGCTGATTGAGATCCCTAAAGGCTATGTAATCACTAATCTTCCCATTCTTCAATTTCATAGGTAATATTTTGTTTTGACTTTTTAGATACAATACCTCTCCAATCAAGTTAACCATGATGACTTTTTATACTTCTACCTCGGTTTTGGAGGAATAATATGATTGTGTTCATCTAGATGCCTGTTTTTACCCTCAGTGGTCTTTTGGAAGACCCATGTGATGGAAGGCCACATTAGGATTAGGTCCTGGTATCACTATGTAAATATAGGAAAACAGATTCTGGGTTTTCCTCATGAAGGAAGTATATAATAAATATTCATCAGAATTCATGGGTTCACCATTAAAATTGGGATTTGGATCTTTAGATTTACCTATATTAAACTCTCTGAGTTCTTCAATTGGTGTATATATACCCTCGTCTAATATTGAAGGGGTGTCTATAAGGTCTTCCTCCTCTTCCCCTTACCCATTCTTTAACTCTTCCTCCATTTCTTAAAAAGTATTTGATGAAGAAATATTCTTTGATTTAGGGTAGAAGTCATCATCTAGAAATCTATAAGATGAAAAAAGAGTTTTGGGATAAATCAACAACATGAGATCTTCTTGTAACCTTAAACGGGGAATGAGGGACTAAGATTTAGACACTTCATTTACCCATATTTTCATTAAAAGCATTCCCCACCTAGATAATGGAACTACATAATATTGGAGCTCAGGAGAGGAAATGAAGAAACATCCATCGAATATTACATTATTTATTAGAGATTTGAGAGATTCTTCAGTGCCATTAGATATATATTTCACAATTAACATCACTGAATTCATTGAATGTGTGGTGGAATTTGGGCCAACAACCTTGATTTGATCGATATTTATGACGTAAAATGAACGGATCTTTTTTAAAGGATTATTCGGGATGATATCTAAACTATTTTGGGAAATTATTCAAGAGACATCATTAACCATATATTGTTTCCCTTCCTTATAATAGAATCATGCTCTAACGTATTTTTACACACAATAGTTGAATAGGGATTTATCACCATTTAATGTCCCAATTTGATCATTTTAAAAATATATGAGGCATTGGTGTTATAACAAGGGGATATCTACATGCAGGTATAGCAATAGTCTTCCCAATATAACATTAATTTTTCTATCATGTCTGATAACCATAAATTTTGATTTAGGAATAGGATCCCTAAACAAGGTCTTAAGTTTGATTCACCAAGTTGATTTTTCTCATTCTATTCATAACTCGGTAAAAATACAAAGAGGGAGAGTGTGATTCATTGAAATCCATATGGTGGAGTGTTCCGGTCAGGATGTGGATGACTCTTAAGCCATTGTTGATGAAGTCTTGTTATATATCTATGTCATTTATCCTGCTAGATATATAAAATGTCATGGCGTGTCCTTATATGATGGTATCATTGTCTTTGTATATGAAATAGATTATTGGTTTGAGTTCTTTAGGATCATTATCAGCACAATATACCTCCACATATTCAACCTTGCCTTAAAATTCTTGATGACCTCATAAGGACTAGATAAATTCTCCCCGTAGAAATATTGAAAAACACAAAGAAAGATAGATTGATAACATGGTTGGAACCATGCCTATTTTCTTTAAAAAATACTATTTTTCCCTTGGGGTATTTGTACCTATTATGGGGATTCTAAAATATACGTACATTAGGAGATGAATTATTTGATGCGGAAATACCATCCATCAGAATAGGATATGAAGGTACTTAATCTCTTGGTGGGTTAGGATGAGTATGTTGTCATAAACATTGGGGATAATTAGGTGATGACATATCCAATAATATATCTTCTAGGATGATTGTGTCCAGATGTACCCTTACATGTGTGTGGGAACTTATTTTCTCCCACAAATATGTTTAGAGATCTCCCCCACAAATTTCAAGTGTGTAGATGGTTCGATCAGGGGAGTTGTTGATGTTATTACTTGTGGAACAACGAAATCCTCCCATGAATCTGTGAATTTGAAGGCCTTATTCCCTAGTTCCTCAATCAAGCATGGGGAATTCCAGTTCAAAATCAATCCCATATTTTGTGATGGAATCAATTAAGTGAAGAACATAAATGGAACAGAAGATCAACACCACCCATAAGGATGTCTTCTCTTGATGGGTTGACTCTTATTATACCAATTTTTAGGGAGGTGCTCAACCTTTCATGACTGTAGGCATGAAGGCCACTAAATTTATTAACAAAATAATCTTTGGTATAGGCTCATATTCCTATTTTTTCTTCTTTATCTACCATCCATATATCTTTTTTAAAGGTTTTATTTTAGAAGACTTAGCTACTGGTGATGTTGTTTGTGTTTTAGTGGAATTTGTTGAAGCAACAATTATTTTATTCAACTATGATGGGAGAGTATCATGTTTTCATTTAATAATTTTTGTGACAATACAGTCATTTAACATCTATATACTATTTTTGTTACTGTATTTCCATTAATTTATCTTCTCTATAATACAAGGAGAAAAATTCAAACCCCAAGAAGATAAATTATTTAGCTTCACATTCCACGAGTCCACCATATAATTCAAGGGGGAATTGAAATCAAAAAACACTTAGATGTGGCACTCAAACATATTATGAAAGTGAAAATAGTTTGTTAGATATTCATCACATTCGTTGATGGGCTTCCCAGACTTTGGAAACATGAATAAATTTCTTTCCAATTTCAAGATGATGTATCTAGAGACTTGGACATTTGAAAAATAATAGACCCTATTTTCAATCTCCTCGTAATATTTTTTCTTGTGCTCCCTTTGAGAATCCTAACAACGCGTCTGATGTTACTAATTCATGGTAGGTGGATCCAAATTATATGGTGTGGGAGTGGGTACAAGGTCTTTATTATGTGTAATATTAGTGTACTCTAATATCCATGCTCTCTTTCCTTGAGATTATGAAATTTCATGGGCCTTGTATTTGGTCACTTCTATATCATCTTCTTCCCTTTGAGAAATTTCAGAAAGGTCTTGAAACCCTCTAGTGTATTTATTATTGATTAGCGGTGTTCATAAAACATCACTAGATTCTCTATATAGATGGGAAATCACTCCTCTTGGGGGTGTATTATGTTCAAGGAGTACATAAATTCTTTCCACTAATAAATTGACTCTTAGATTCTTTCATTCTCTCAAAACATACATATAAAAACCATGCTCTTTATTACAAACAAAAAAATTATTTATTAAAGAATCATGAACATAACACAACTCCAAGGATCGAGAGGTATAATGTCTTTGAAAATTATTAATTTTACATAACAACATAAAACATGAAATGCGACATGTTTATTGAAAAATTCTTTTACATGACCACAACATTCTTTCTTACTAATCATTGCATGGTATAACATAAGGAAAAAAATTAAAAATGGTGAGATTTAAATCCCATTAAGGGAGTAAAAAAGGATTAAAATGAATAATACAATACATTTTAGGCAATAGTCATATCAATGGAGCACAAAAGAAACATGAATATAAAGGCATGATATAACATGATTATCAAAACATGGAAATGTGTAATATAACATAAAACAATATATTAGCATAAGCAAAGGATCATTGCACATGGATTAGAATGATTAAACACTAATTACACATGAATTAGCATTATTAAATAGTCATTATTCATGGTGTATAATGATAATAATCTATTCCCATTACATTGGAGGGCTATCATGGTGAAGCATTCATAAACATTTAAAACTCATGATTATGTGTGCCATATAGATCATATAAAGAGGATTCATTCAACATCATCATTAATTCCATGATAATTTAATGTGGAATAAAAACATGAATTTATATAATCAATAATTATATTTTCATATAGGTGAATACCCTTGATATTTAAATGGGCATGGTATTCATTACCTGATGATTATTGCATGGAAAACCATGGTGCAATTTCGGCAACCTAATGGCCTGACAAAAAAATCATAAAAAATTTTAATGAGAGATAAAGGGGTATCTTATCATCTATAAATGAAATAGAATGTAAGGGGGTCATATAAATATATTTTACAACACAAAAATTTTTGAAATAGAACGCATAACATAATATAGAAACTTGATGAAAGAGGGGAAATAGAATAACTCTTATGAAATTTCAACATGGTAACAGGTGCAAATGGGAAGGATTAATGAGGGATAAAGAGGTATCCCATCATATAAACATAATAATGGATTTATGGGGGAGGTATTACAAAATAACCCATCATTGTTAACTGAAAATATGAGGGTGTAACAATATAATGAAACATTGATAAATATGGTAAATGAAGGAAAGTGGGGATCCCTTATTTGAGTGTGTGACTTAAAAAGCTTAAATAGGGGATTCATGAGCTCTTGGGGTGATTTTGGAGAATTATATAGAGGGTTTGGAAGAGTATGGATGTGATAAAAAGTAGTTTCATGATGATAATTGTGAGTTCGGGTGTTTTTTAGAGGAAATGAGGGGGTAATTTTTCCATATTTTACAAACTAAGGTTTTGGAATCTATATAATTAAATATTCAAAACCAGAAAAAACCATGGTTTTTGCCCAATGTTTTTACAAAGATATGTGTAAAAAATGTTTTATAAGGAAAATGTATTATGATATTAAAATATTTCACTTGATTATGTGGAGGTGGGCCAGAGTTTCAAAGAAATGATTTTAAATTCCTAAAATAGCGTATATGTCGTGGAGGATTCACAAAGTCTTATTAAAATGAATAAAATAAATCTAAAATAAGATTATATTAATTGGAAAACATATATTTGTCATGGAATACCCATTGTGTTGTTTATTAGATCATTTTGGGGCCATTATGAATTCATAAAACACATATTTTAGTTATATAGTATTTAATTTTTACCCAAAAATTTGATTGTCTCAAGAAATTATGAAAAATTAACTATTCGATAATTTTGATGTCCTTATTCAAAAAATAATATTCGTTTAATCTATATAATTTTATAAATATGTGAATTCTCATTTTTAAAATGAATAATGACATTTCTTGATAATTTATAGGTTTTCACAAAAATAGTTTTTAAACCTTATTAAAAATTACATTTTACTTCATAAAAATTATAATAATATTTATTATTAATAAAACATTTTGATATTAATATTGTGTCAAAATATTAATTATTTCAAAAATTCAATAATTCCTTATTATAAATTCAATAAAAAATCACTTTATGTTTTATCGTAAAAAAATCTAACTCTTATCAAACGGATTACCTAATTAATTACAAATAAGGAATATATATAATAATCATTTAAATTATTTTTTGAGATTATTATTAAAAAATATAGTTTAATATAATAATATATATATTTCTCAAAAGTAACATTTTTACTAAAAGAATCAACTTTTCAAATTCACCATTTTTAAGAAATAATATTCTCAATTAAGAATTGATAGAATAAGACTTTTTTTAATAAAAAGGGATTACTAATTAATTAACTAATACCTTATGAAATAACCTCTTATACCACGCACATAAGACCCATGAGTAAGGTGTGCGATAATGAAAGTCTCTTGGGGAGGATTAGATTACATCACCCAGGTTTAAATCTTTATTTACTTGAACTTCTCACATAATAGATTCCATTTATACTTAATGTGTTAAAGCATAGCTTGGGATTGGTCAAGAGTGAAACCTACTGATATTTCATCTTTTCCAAGCTCTGAAAAATGAACATCGTATGGACTGAGTCTACTAGATGAGATCATCCTCTACTTTTTCTATGTCAAGGGGATTTTAAGAAAACATATATTTATACTAGTCTTGTGATCATTGTTCAAAGTCTATATTATCAATGATAATGATACATAATGGTTATTCAAACACAATAATAAAAAAAGAGTTCATGTGTTTTCACTATCCATAAGTCAATAAAAGAATGATAATTTTATTCCCAATAGATAAGGCCATTACAACATTCCACCCTTAAGAAATATCTCCGTAAAAATTTAATTTTTCCACACTAAAATAGATAAGGGTAACTATTCCCCAACACTTTTTCTAGTTCCCAAATTGCATCTTCAAACTTGTGGTTTCTCCAAGACACCTTAATGAGGGGCATCGTCTTATTTCGTATAAATTGTTCTCTATGATCTGAGATCTTCACTAGATTATCTTCATTAGGGAGGTCATTCTCGCATGGAACCACCTTTGGATTGAGTATATACTATGGGTCTGGTATGTACTTTCTCAAGAGTGATACATAGAATATATCATGTAGTTGTGAAAAGTTTGATGGGGGTGTTAGTCGATATGCAACATATCAGATGTGATCAAGGCTCTTAAAATGGCTGATTAACATGGACGAAGCTTTCCCTTCTTCTTAAATCTCATCAATCTCTTCCATGGTGATATGTGGATGAATAGCATATCTCAAACATCAAACTCTACGTCTCATCGATGGTTTTCAACATAACTCTTTTATTGACTCTGAGTAGCTTTGATGTAGTGAAAGATGGTCTTATACTTCCCCAACACTTTTTTAACTATTTTAATACCTAGAATATTTTCCTCCCCAACATGATGGTGTTCATGAACCTCTTCTCATAAAGGGATTCATAAAGAGTTCTTTGGATCCTTTAGTTGAAACTCTACTTTTATGTGAACTCAACCAGTGGAAGATAGTGATCACATCCTCCTTTGAAGTCCATGGAGCATGCTCTCAACATGACCTCAAGTGTTTGGATAGTACTATTAGATTGGTCATCCATTTGAGGATGATAAATAATACTGATCTTCAGCTCAGTATTCAGTTTTTGTTTGGGATTATTCCAAAACTACGAGGTAAATCCTAGATCTCGAACATATACAATTGATAATGGTACATCACGCATCATTACCACTTCTTTAATTTATATCTATACCGGTTGATCCAAAGAGAAATCATATCTAATTTCAATAAAGTTTGCAATCTTTGTTAGATGATCCAAAATATCCATGATAGCATTGTTTCCTTTGGATGTCTTTGGTGGTTCGAGGAAAAATTCCATGACGATGGTCTCCCAATTTCATGTGGGTATAGTTAATGGTAGCATCATACCCTTGTTCATCTACCTCAAAACCTTCACTTGATGACATACTTGGAACATTGATGTATATTCAGTGATCTTCTTCTTCATGTTATCTCCCCAATAATACTCATGATGATCCCTATACATCTTTCTATTTCCATGGTGAATAGAGAAATTTTAACAATGTGCATTATCCAAATATTCTTTTATTAACTCCATATTTTATAGAACACATAGTATTGACCAAATTAAAACAATACCTTCTTTTTTTACATTGAACTCCAATGATGTCCTTTTTCAGATACTTTCCACTTTCTTCTCAATTACCACATTATCCATTTAATCATTATTTAACCTTTAAATAAGATATGGATGATCAATAATTTGGGAAATGATTAAATATGTTCCCTTTAATATGATTCTCATTTCCATCTTCATCAAATATAATAATATTTATTCCTTTTCGGGTCTCATCAATGAATAAGTTGTTGGATCCTTTCTACTTAGATGTCTGCCACTTTATTCTATTTCCCCATAAGGTGGTGAACTTGGTATTCATAGTCTCTAATAAGATTTAACCATCTTCCTTGGCACATATTCAACTCTTTCGGTGTGAATATATACTTGAGGATTTTAGGATATGTATATATTTCACAATTTAACCCAAAGAGGTAATGTCACCAAATATTCAAAACGAAGATCACTTTATCCATGTCCAAAACATGTGTAAGATAGTTTTACTCATGAATTTCCAATTTCCATGAAGCATAGGAAATGAAATTGTAATATTTCATCACCACACAACCCAATCCCTTCTTCAAATCATCACTAAATACCACAAAATGTTCTCCACTTGTGGGTAGTGTGAGCAGGGGTGCAGTAATAAGCCTACATTTCAACTCCTTGAATATCTCTTCACATTCACCATTATTTAAAAAATTTACTCCATTATGAGTTAGCTTGGTAAGAGGGTTTGAAAATCATGATACATTTCTCAAAAATCTGTGATAATATCCCTCTATCTCAAAGAGTCTAGGAATATCCTTCACAGATGATGGCATCGGACGTCCATCTATTGCATTTTCCTTGGAGGGTTTCATAGATATCCCATTTCTTATGATGATATAAACTAAAAATGGGACTTCGTTCAACCAGATCACATGTTACTATTAGAGTTTTTCCATTCATATGTTACTATTTTGAGAAAATATAAAGGATATTAGGACCCTTTAAGACATGGTTCTATGATGTTCTTGGGAATATCTTCATACAACTCAAAATAATAAATTTTTGTGTCTATTTATCTTATTATAGTTGATATAGTTTCACCATTGTGGGATAAATATGAATTGTGATGTTTATATTTATATTATTTTGAAATTAATTATCCTTCATCCAATGAAATATGGGAAATCATAATTGTTACATGAAATATTATAGGGTCCTAGAATTTAAATTCCTTGCATATTACCACTCTATATAGAAGAATTTCACTACTTTGATTTGCCTATGATTCATGTGATTGTTGATTGATCCATGATTTGTATACATTCCCCTTCTACTAAATTTTTTTATAGGTATATAAATATTTAGTTATCATATTTTTTGTTATAGTTTGATGGTGGTATCATAAATTGTTTTTTTCTACCAATGTCAGATATGTACCTATCATTGCACAATATGCTCTTTAGAAATGATTGAGTGATTATGAGTTTCAACACATGAGGTGTATTGGACCTCATGGATTTGAAAGGGTATTTTAATGAGTTTTTTTATCATATTAGATGTTACATTTTCAAACTGAATGTAGATAAGGATAAATATAAATTAAATGGATTTCTATTTTAGTGACATAGTGGATGGGACCATATTCACATGGAATGGAGATCAATTTTAATCAAACCATGAAATATATATATAATAAAATGAAAACATTGAAATTAAATCTTGAATTAAAATAAATTTTTTTAAGAAAATGAGGAGAGGAAAAATAATTGAACGTTCATCTACATGAACCAATCTAAATTAAATTCAATTACATAATAATACTCGTGAGTTATAAGTAAGTAGTTGGGGTATTATACCTTGGCCAGTGATCCCATATTCTTGTGATATGATTTTGGTAGTTATTAAATATATTAAAAAAAATTCTAAAGCATGTTTTTGGAATTTTTACAGATATAACATCATGACATCCTTATGTCAGGTACTAAGATGGTGGTGACGACCACGCTACAGAGATGGTGGGCCCTGATTGACTAGTATTACTGCTAGGAGAACCACATGAGGCACAACATGAAATTTTTGATCTATGAATTTATACTCAACTTCGTGAGTGTTTTCTACATCTGATGCATTCCTTGTAGTGTTCTCTATGACTGAATCCTTATATTTCTAATCTAACTCCTATGTTCTTATAGTAGTATCCTCCAAGCTTTTCATGGGATGGAGGACCACAATATGCTGAGTCTTGGATGGAGGCCCCTCTCTCAGTCATAGAACATCTGGAAACACCTCCAGAGTGGAGGTTCTAGATTTTCACCAAAATGATTTATGATTCGACCAAGATTTGGTGGGATGTGATAAACCAGGATGGTCGTCATTAAGTTATGTTATGGGAAACATCTAGACTATCTTTCATGAGTAATTTTTTCCTTAAATGCAAAGAGATGACCGATCCAGATATTCTAAGCACCTAAATCAAGGTGTTATGTAATTTATTGACTATTAATCATGCTTTACTTAGATTCAGTGATTTTAAATAATTCTATCTTGTGGTGAGATATCATGTTAAAGACACTTCACTAATGGGCTCAATCATGATATATGTACTTAGGTGAATGTCTTTCACCCTCTAACTTTATTTTTGATCATGAATTAGGCCCTAATCACTGAACAAAACCTATAAGAAATAGATATTTCTTGGTACATAATTTTTTACTGAGACATGGGTGTAGTTATTCTAGTAATAGGAATCATACCCTTTAAGTTTCTAATCATAGTAGTGGTGATAAAAATATCCATAATGAAAGCTCCATTATATTAAATATGTGTGTTCCTAAGGGGCATCTGAATCCAAGAGTGATACAAAACCTCTTGAGTGTCGTGCTCTTAGCCATATGAAGTGTCTTCAAGAAATCTATTGGACCATTCCATCTACTTCTAGTGGTAGATGAACCACAATGACTCCCCCTTCAGGGGAAATATCTTTTTCACCTTGTTCGTATGGGAGATAGAGTAGAAGTGGAATAACTTCTCGAGGAGGAGGTTATGGTTGTAGTATCTGGACTTCTAATTATCAATTCTAGTAGAGCAGTCTTGATTAGCGTAGTCCAAAAGTATAACATGGTTGTTGATCAGGCCAGATGCATGGAATAAAATTGGTAACATAGGAGTAGGGTGTATGTGTGTCTATAGTATGAGTTATTATTCTAATAGCCTCCATTATTGTATCTACTTTATTTAATATAGATTATTAAAAAAAATATCTTTATCCAATATGGAAAGTCAATAGATATAGATTCAGTATTAATATGGAGTTATGATCCTGGATATACCATTGGGAGTATGGCCAGTGGTCATATCCCAATGCAAGGGGTGCACCCATAAGGATAGAAGTTATCCCTTTATAGGGGGATCTTTTTGATGACATGATTTGATTTGATTTTATTATTAGGAGGTATTGGTTTGATCCAAATCACTTATATGTGGGATGATTTTCATCAAAGGTTGATGATTACATCGCTATAGGATTGTAGTTATCTCCACAAGGGTGGGTGAAATGTCCAACATGGTAGATATAGACCATAGCTTCATGGCCTATGTGGAGTGATAGTTCATAATGATGGTCTATTCATAGATAAATAGGGAATACATCTAACATACTTTCTTACTATACTAGATCATTTTAGGGAGGCATTTCTAGATGATTTTTTATTTCATTGTACCTCATTAGAGAAAGGAATATTTTTCAACCAATAACTTTTCAAGAAATATCGAGTGCTCATTCCTCTATATAGGATGGAACATGCTGAGTTATAAGATTTTAAGAGTTAACAAGAGGATATGGGGTCTTAGTGCTTTATCCAACTAAGTACATCATCATTGAGTTCTCCCATGATTTTCACTAAGAAGGTGGATGTGACCCTTCTTTTATGCATGGGTAATCGATTGTCGAACCCTCTTATAATTAAGAACTGGTATCCACTACCTAGAATAAGTGATCTATTTTACTATCTCAGAGGAGCTAGGGAAATATCGATGATTGGCCTGAGATCAGGCTATCATTAGGTGTGGTTACGGCCTTCAGATATACCACATATATATTTTTATATTTATGGACTTTATGATTTTCTTATTATACTTTTCATTCTTATGAAAACACATTACATTTTCATAGATTTTATGACATTCTTCTTTCCACCCCTATCTAGATTCCATTTCCATGGTCCTTAAGGATGGCATATTGGTGTATTCTCAGACATGTAGTCACCATGATAAACACCTCAATATCATTTTAAATACACCATGATGGAATATAAAATAATAAAATCTTGATAAATTCCACTTCAGTGTCTAAAAATTCACTTATTCTATCTTATTATCTTGCAATCATGAGTATCTGTTCGGCCAGATAATTTGACTATTATAGTTCTATAGGAGTAGCATATAACATCTTTGACATATGGAGTTTCATGGGTGATATGGATATTACATTTATATCATACAGTGATTCTCTGCCATTTTTACAAATCTTATTTCCTTTATAAATAAGGGTTTTAATTTTCTATGGTTGGAACCATGTGATAAATACATTGTGATGTTGAAAGGAATGACTACCTCGAGAACTATTCTAATTATTCCAAAGACTGGTAGTGGCTATAAAGTGTGTTTTGATTAATTGTGAATTCAAATTAATGTAGTGTTGATGTTGAATGATAGGTTATTTCCATATATATTTTTTCATATTATCCCTCATGATAAAAACTACTCAATTCATGGCCTCGAGATAATGGAAGTAGTTCATCCTTTATGCTATTATAGACATTATTAGATGGGTGAGGACATAGTTGTGTATATAAAAAACAATAGACTAAAATATATATCCTCACAATAAGAATCTAATCTTAGACAATAAATATGGGTCAAATATCTTCATTCCTTTTTTTTTCATCTTTTCTATATGTCTGGAAAGGGTAATGCAGTAGAAAATTCATTGAGGAAAAAAAATCAGGCATAAGACGTATCGTAATCCAATGATGAATAGAAATTGATGGACCTATTTTTCAAGTTTTTTCTAGAGTATCACAATTGTAATGAGAAAAAGTTTCTTACATCGTTGATAGTCACCTCTTAACTTCTTGATATGGTGATGAGAAAATAGTTTTCATATCCTGAGGGTTTGTCCCTATGAGAGAGTTTTTCTAGTGAGGACCTGCCCCTTGATTAGAATTTGGAATGAGATGATGTTATATGTTCAAATGGATGTATTTGGGATCCTATATATATGAGATATATTATAAATGTGTAGTTCGTCTAGGAATATCCTAGATGTATCACGAAATGTGACATCGGTATTGGAGGCATGGAATGAATCTAAAAATAGAATGTTTTATCAAAATTGATCCACTTATCAGTATGTGAATGTGGATCAGCAGTGACCTAGAGGATTAGTAAAACTACTTCTAGTCCAATGATGGGAATGGGAGGATTTTTATATAGAATCTATAGTAGGGTTACCAATAATTCTTTTAAGTAGTCATGCAGTTTGGGTAGTCTTGGATCAACTATGAAATGTATCCCACACCTTCTAGTCCATGAGATTTTTATAGTTTATTATTTTGGAAGACTATATGATAATGGTATTATAATAATACATGGGTATCTCATTCTATTGATTCATATAGTAATTCTCATTTCAAATTAAGGTTCTAGAAGGGTTTATAGAGAGCTGTGGGTACATGGGTACTTCTGAACACAACCTTTCACCCTTAGACCGATGACCATTTAAAAGAAATGATTAGGTGTTAGAGTAAATTATCTAATAATAAATACTTTATTTTTTTTGGTATTGGAAGAATCATATACCTCTCACTGATTTCACCTATATTAATTTATATAAGGTAACGATTCATATGGATCTGAATGAGGCCTTGTATGGTAGGTCATTCAACTCACCCATATGTTTGTTTGAGGGAGAAAATTTAGTACAAAAAGTTATTTATCCCATACAAGAGACTCTAGAGTTGGTTAAGATGATCTGAGTTGTATTTATATTACTCAGTCTAGAAAAAAATCATAGGATAATATCCATCAATGTCCCTTGGAGTTTTATGTCTGGTATTTGTTTTTGGTGGGTATCTTCTAGGAGTGGGCATATATCGATAAGGAGGTAAGGGAATCTATCTCAATTCTTTGTTGGGACATTTTATATTTTGTATAGTGTTGCACTGGTAGCCTATTTGTTTCTAATACCTTGGATGTACCTTTCAATTAATTACATCTTTAACATTTCACATCATCACCATTGACATGTGGACCCATCTCATTGTTTTGATCCTATAGAGTTTGAGTTAGATGTTGATTCCCTATTTGAGGATTATCTTATATGAATCATTGACCATGGAACGAAGGATTTTCAAAGTCGGTCTACCCCTTTAGTGTGTATACTATGGAATAATGGCCATGTATATGACAAGACATGTGAGGGGGAGGCCTACGTAAATTCCTAGTGGCTAGATTGTTCTCCGAAAGTGTTTTTCCTCCCATAAAAGCTGAACTCGAGGTAGATTTTCTTTAAGGGAGAGATATTGTAGGAACATAGTTCATCTATAATCTATGGATCCTTTAAATTTTGGACTAATTATTTGTCTCCAACATAATATTTATTCATAAAGAGTTCATGGTTGTTTTGGGGGTGTCAAGATATTTTCCATAGTTTATAACCCCCAGATAGTGGAGAAGGGAACTATGTTGCATAGTTAGTAGAAACTATGTGAGATAGACTATATGGTTTCCAAAAAATATATGTGGAGTTTCAGAGGGTGATTAAGGGAACACGAGTTTACCTAAACCCGATACCAGTCGGTGTTCACCCATGAAAAATGTTTTCTATTTTTACTAGAGATTAAATTCATAATTAACACATGGTTTCTGTAATTGTGTGACCTCACTATGCATGTACCCTCTTATGGAATTGAACCAGGAATGGTCAACACATAGTTTATCCAACTATGTAGCCAAACCGTGTGGCCCAAATATTTTGGGTAAAATTAATACTTCTCTCTTAAATCTAAAAAAAACATTCCCCACCTTTTTTATCCTCTAATGGACTTGAGGCTTATTTTCATCCTATAATTATCTCTCAATACTCTTTTCATAGGTTTTCATATTTCTTATTTGTTCGAAGTCCATTATTATCCTCATTATTCTTGTTTGATGGACATCAGTAAGTACTCTATTCATATTGAGCTTCATATTTTTTCCTCCCCTCTATGATGTTATTATGATATAGGACCATTCTCCATATATTAATGGAATTGAAATTCTCTTCCAATTTTTTATGATCTGGTCTAAGATAAAGGCTTATACTGGATAATGAGAGTTATATAGGCTTGAGGAAGGTGGTATATAAATCATTTCTCATGTCTCACTATTTTAGAAACTATCATTATAGCATGTGTACCAATTTCACCGGGCATTGCGTATTCAGTTCACATTACATTCACATAATCATTGTACTTTTATTATAGAGAATTTTTCATAATTTTTCATCATTCCAATGGAGTTAGGAACCTCGAATCCATTCACTCCTTGTAGGGTTTGAAACTTATTATACATTTATTGAGTTTTTATGACTATATGAACCACTGTTTGGGTGTTATTTGACTTTGAATTTATAAAATGAAAGTTTTCTAATTTAATTTATGAATTGTTAATGGATATTAAACTATAGTATCACTTTACCCATAAAATCTAAGTGTTTAAAATCAATTAATAGACCTTTTAAAAGGTTAATTTCAGGTATATTTATATATACCACCTAGCATAGTTAATTAAAAATGAAATTATTATGGGTCCATGTCCTGAACATTCCTTGTCGTGTTTATGAAAGGTAAATGAATGAACCAAATAATTAAATATAAAAATAATGTAATATGGTTTCATGAATAGTTATCCTTTTCACATAATATAAATTGGTATGGAATGAACCTATTGAAATTTAAAATGGAGGGGGTATGAAATGGAATAAATTTATTAATGAGTTTTTTGTAACATTTTTATTTTATATGGACCTGTTATTTTATATTTGAGTTGTAAAGCATGAGTTATTAGTGTATTTTTGAGTTAATTCCAGGATAAATCAAAAGATTCCATTCCAATTCATGGAGTTTATTTCCAATCGAGGTACCAACCTTGGACCATTGTCCCCATCTAATATTAGATGACCAAAATGATATCATAATATCGTTTCACTAACTTCCAAATATTATGATTACATTGATACACTCCTTGGATCTAGCATGATGTCCATATAAATGTTATGAATTGGAATCACCCCATTGGGCCCAATCATGCTGAGCCCATTTTACCATGGGTATATCCTTGGACTCGGTTAAAACTATTTAAAATAGAATTACATTGGTGATTCCCATTGGATTATATGCCTTCCCCTAATCGAGAGGCTTCAGGTATTATGTATTTGGATCAACCACTGAGATAAAAAATTCTTTGGTTATTACCCTGGATACTCTTTTATTATTATCATCATCATAGTATTCCTTGGGTATTTACTTGTATCATTTTTATTATTATCATCGTCATAAAATTCCTTGTTACACCTTGAATCTATTATTACTAATATCCTAATACAATTTCATTATTGTTACCCCACAGAAGACTTATCTATATAAAATAAACAGAAGTGAAATTATTAAATCGTATCATGTTCAAATATATTTCTAACTGATGTTGAAGAATGTATTAGTTATTTATTTGGAATTAATTTATTTTTTATATACACCTACGCATAGTGTTAGTTTATATTCAAGTAATAAATGTTATAGAAGTCATTAGTGGTGTCCTACTAAGATTTATCTTACATTATATCTAGGTCATTGATGGTACCAAGTTAAATTACATATATAATGGTTTAAAAAAGTTGAATAATCTCACACTAAACACATAATATTTCTTTCTTTATTTAGGATTAGTTCTAGTATAATATGACATATCCAACACTCAGTTTTCATGGATAGTTTCTTTTCTTTTATTTATTTTGTATTGTATATATTTAAAACATCCATGTATACATTATTTTCTTCTTTATAGATTGATGAGATATATTATAATAGTTATTAAATTGTTCAATTTATATTAATTGATGGTAATTTACTACTTATATTTTTATGTCTTACTCCACTACTATGGGTTATTAGTATACATGTTATAACCTATGTTTCTATTGTTCCATATGATTATATATTCTTATATTATTTATTAGTTATTTCTTATCCACTAAAAATCATTCTAGTTATAATAGAATAGCCTACCCATGAACACACCCAACAATATCCATAGGATATCAGTTCTAGTTGGTAGCATCTATCATACAAGGGGATGGGGTTTAGGGCCATGTGGCCCACCAGCTTAGGGATACATTGAGAGACATCCATGAATGGGATATCAAATCATCATTCCCAGATAATTATAGGAACTATAGTAAATGATTCATGATTTTTTATGATGTTATAAATTCATTCATTGATATTTTTTGTTATTGTTATTTTAGATAAAATGCGAGACAATATTGTTTTATTTATTTTTAACAATCAAATTGTGGTGTAATAATTGAAAACATTAATACTAATGATACCATTAAAAGACAAAATATCCAAATATTTATATATTTTTTTGGTGTATTTCATCTAACTATGTTATCATTCTCATCCATAGTATAATTTTATTTCATTAATGAATTAGACAGTAAGACTGACCTAAAAATAAACATAGCATAATTCATGGATGATTATGATGTAATTTAGTTTAAGTATATTAATTTTAAAATAATATTGAATTTTTTGGTTTCATAAATGTGAAATATTAGGTTTTATATGAATTATAAGAATAATAATTTGATATGAAACTATTACATGATATGAATAAATTTTTTTCCTCTTAGTACACTCGTTTTAGATGGTTTAATTTACAATGATCCTTGTTTTTCATATCATTAATAGGATGTAAAATTTATTTGATTAGAATCCTGATTGTTTTATAAACATAATATTTATCCATTAAACCCATTATTACAATAATCTATGTTTTAAAGTCACAACAAAAACAATAAATTATTCCATGGTGACACTAAAAACATTTTATAAATATAATAATTATTTGATAAATTCCATATTTATATCATCCTTTCATAGTTGTGACTGAAAATTAAACATAAAACTTCACGACGTTGGACGTCCGCACACATGCATGAAAGATGGTTTAATTATCAGTATGGAAAAGGGGGAAAGGTTTGTTAATAGTTATTCTTTTGGGGAAAAATGTAGAGTAAATAAATAATAATTTCATTATACTAGAATGAAAAAAATGTGATATGGTATTTCATGATAGAAATGAAATTAATTTAGGGAGAAAATTGTACTCACGTTGAAGACATAAGATTTCCCTTGGTGGAATCCTAAGAAATGGAGGGATTATAACAATTTATTGTTAAATGAAGGTAAAGGAATTGAAATAGTCATCTACGTGAATGATAAAGGGTCGATTTTGAAGTCTATAAAGAGATTAATATTTTCATAGAAGGGGTGGTGATAGTCACCTTTATGAGTGATGAGAATTAAATGTTCGAAAATATTTAATCTTATTAAAAATAAAACAAATGTTTCAGAAATAAAAAATAACCTAAAATATAAAATAATGGTGTGAAGATAATGTTTGATTTGTAAAAACCTCCTCCACTCAATTTCAAAAAAAAAATTTAACATGTAGTGAATTTGACCTCTTTGGTTCACCCTATTACCACTTTTTCTATTACCATGGTAAATAGTTTTGTTATCGGTAATTCATTTTAATGAATGAAAATAAAATGAAATTTATTTAATAATTTTGACCTTATAATTAAAATTTTAAAATCCATTTATTTAGATTATTTTTTATTAAAGTGTAAAAAAATATTTTTATATTAATAAATGAATAATGTATTAAAATGACTTTAAATCATGTTACACATTATATTCTAAAATACAAAATATAATTTTATAGATTAACTTTAATATTTTAAATCCTAGATATTTTCCACTAAAATATATTCACAAATTATATGTTATTATTATATTCTTATTATGTAATTAAATTCAATGTTTTGTATATAAATTGTATTTGGAACCATTCATTTGAAAATCAATATGTTTAGAAAAAACCCCAAAATTAAATATATGATAATTTTTACCTATGGAATTCAAGAATTAGTTTTATTTGATCAAAATAGTGCTCTTAGTGTGATTCGATATAATTTGAATATAAACTATATTTGGGAGACGTATGTATTTTATATTAAAAATTAATGTATTTTTTATTATTATACCTCTTTACACTTTCAAAATAAGGTTGTTAATATTTTTTAAACCATCTAATTTTTAGGATATAATATAATGGTAAAATTTAATAATATTTATTAATGTCAAATGGTTTTATTTTTGGCTTGGTGTTATGTGTGATACATGATCATGAGAATGATATTATTTTATATACTGGTTGTTCAATAATATTGTGGTTTATATTGTGAATACCAGAAGAGAAGGACCTCTAGTAAGGGATTTTGGAACTACATCTCATCAGTTGGAAATTGTAACCTTGGTTAGAAGTGATATAGTCTAAATACTGGATATTACATGTATATTATATTGACACCCTAATGTATTTCTTGAAAACCTCTTTTGCCTGTTTCATAAAATTGATGTTCAGTTTTTAACCTACACACTTAAACAAATAAAACCCATTTCACTTGTATAATATTGAATAAAACCAAGAAAAATTATGAAAACAAAAGGTCTAGTAAAAATAATTGTTATGAAATGGATTTATAAGACCAAGTACATATACATAGGCCACACTAATTTTATTTATAAATAATAATAATGAGGCTCTTTGAATATGATTCAATTATCATAGAATGAACATGTTATGGTTAAAAATAGATATTTACATCCTATAATTTGTGATTTTTCCTTTCAATTGAATGGATCAATTTAATTATCTATGATTTATTTATGATCATGGTACCACAAACATTGATATAAGAAGAAGGATATTCCAAGAATAACTTTTAGATGTTTTTATGGACAATATGAATACTTTGGTATTCCCTTTGATATTGTAAAACAACAAAATATTTATCCTTTAAGGGATGAACCATATGATTACAAATACCTTTCCTGTTTATTTTTATTTTTTTATGACATCATATTATACTCTCATAATAGGTATTGTCATTAAATGAACATGAAATTTTAATTTTTCACATAATGAGATCTCCACCTCTATGAAATATTATCTATATTTGACCTATGTAATTAAGATGTTTCATTATATGAGAATTTAGTTTTTGAAATGTTAATTTAAATTAAACCAGAGAATATTGAGGCTTTCATGTCTTGAGATGCACCAAAGATAGTATTAAATATACAAATAATTCATGGATTAGTTATATTTTACCATAGATTCATCAATGATTTATCACATCTATATTCCTTATTGAGAACATTAAAAAATAATATCTTACCATTTTACAAGAGTATTAATTTTTAGGAATAATATAATGAGATTATGACTCAACATAAATTAGAACATATTCTAATATTTCTTGAATAGTTTTAGGGATATATTTTTTATTTTAATGTTTCTAGTTCTAAACAGGGTTGCATTATCATACTTGAGAATAAATGATATCTTATAGTTCATGATAATTTATGTAACATGCATATTACTTAAAAATTCCTAATGTACAATTACCCATGAAATTCTATGTGTTTAAAACATTGATCCAATATCTATTTGATTAAAAGATTGTTATATTGAAACAACAAAAACATTTAAATAACATTTTATCATAAAGGAACTTGTACCTTAGGTAAGGACATTTTATTGAGTACCGTAAAAAAATTTATTTTGAATTGGTTTATATGGTAGGGAAATATAATTCAATGTCTGATGATCTAAGTCATGGATATTATAATATCATGGACAAAGAAGATCAAGGCCAATTGAAACTAAGGAGCTAAGGGTTTTTTTATCTGAATGATGTCATGTTTTGGAATAGTAAGCAAAGAAATATATTTTGGAAGTGGTGAAGATTAATCTAGAACTAAATTCTATTATCTTTGACTGAGACCCTAGATATACCCATTGGTTTTTGTAGTGATTGAAATAATTTTGGAACCTATTTTACCATGGGAATGGAGCACAATCATCATATGGATAGAAAATCAGAGAAAAATATCCATATAAGGAAATACATTCTTAAAGAATGTGTGATGGAATTTGGTGGTTTATATGAAGCCTTTTTTCTTTTTAATGTTTCTCTATAATAATTATTATTAAAACAATATATATATATATGGATCTATTTTATTCATTATAGGATCATCCATATTGATATCCAAATAGTTTTATTGAGGCTAGGGGAAATATAGTTATTTTAATAAGTCTGATTCTTGAGACTTATGGAAAACATTTTGCGCATTTGGAACTAAATAGTAACAGCCCATATCTATCATAAATATTATTCATATCTACATCACTAGAAAATTTCATTTCTCATGGGAGATATATTATAGTTGTGAGTATCTCTATGATTTGGGGGGAATCATTTGGGTTTGTTAGGTAAACCAGCTATTGCGTATGTTATGCCATTTTAGATTCTCTAAAATATTGAAGATGTTTACTATTAACTAGATTTACATTCATGATTAAATTTTGTTTATAATGGATTCAATTTATCCCTACAATAGAAGTGATAGATTAGTATTGATCATGTGATTTTTTGGGATAACCATACACATGATATGTATTCAACATTTATTCAATCCCTCATTAAAAATAATTATGTGAAAAAATCATAAACATTAATGGAACACATATCCCATTTTTATAGGTATTATTGAATAATAAAAAAGAACACAAATAGACATGGGAATGGATAACTTCATAGAATGTAATGGCATGATTTTTGTAACGAATATAAAAACCTCCTTTTTTCAAGGCATGGAAATCCCATTAGTGTGAATAATTTAACTCTAATGGTTTAATTTATTGACCATTTGTATTATTTATTTTTATGTTATAATGATATTTGGGTTATTTTTAGGATGTTCCAAAGTATTTTTAGATATTTTTGGAACTTATTGATGGGTGAATGGTTCAGGGAAACCATGAAGAATATCTATGTACCCATAGGTGATAAAATTGGTATATAGGCGCAGGAGGACATATGTATGCATAACTTGGGTAAACTATATGAGGAAATAATATAACCCTAGTATTTTTCATGTAGTAGAATACACAATGTTTTCTATAATTTATTAATTCATGAAACCTTAAAATTTATAAATTTTAAGGGATCCAAAAACAATTTTACTCATACATCCCACAAAAAACATATAATTTCTATCCATAATATTTATATTGTTATAAATTTATTTCTTGGGGTATTTTTGAGGTTATCATGACACTAGATGTTTTTGTACTTGAATAATAGTATGTTTGGGAATGATATCAATTGTAAGGATTTCATCTCTTATTAACTGTTATTTTCTTCATGGATTTTTCACATGTGTTTTATGGACGTTTTACTGCAATACATTATAGGAGTGTTTTTAGGGTTAAAATATAGTATTTTGTATTTTTTATAGTCGTGATAATACTTTACATGGTATATAACATATATCTTACTATACATACATATAACAAGGATTATTTTTTTTCAAAAGATTGATAGTCACCACTTTTTGTGTAAAACTCATAGTAAATTAAATTTTATGTATATATTTTAATATCTTATTTTTTGGAAATAATAGTTATGGGTTAATCCCACAACATGTTTGGAAAATAAATAAGTTGTGTTTATGATTTCAGGGAATGACTTTCCATGACTATAAATTTACAATTTCCATGGATTGGTGTGCGATCATGGTGAATATGGAAATGGAATTACTGTTTCATAAATAGATACATTGAATTAATTTGTCCACCTATTATTATATAACTGTTTCATGACTTATGTCTAGAGGAATGGGTTTCATCTCATGAATGTTTTACATTTAGAGGATATATTGTATTTTTTATTCATTTTTTTATTACATGTAACTGTGATAGTTGGGATGAGTGTAGTTCATGTGTGTGAGATATTTGTTCTTGAGTTTTTCTTGCTGTTATTAATTAACAATAGAAATAGTTATATATAATATTAAATAAACATTATGAATCTATTAAATTTTAAATAAAATGTGACGTAACATGCTCTTATTTTACTTGTGTGTGTGGGAAGTTTCTAGAAGATTTCCAATTGGTCTATATGCCAACCCCCAATATGTGTATAATGGTAAATTTTAATATATTTTTTTGGAATAATATAGGTAAGGGGAATACCAATTTCTTCAATCTTATAGAATCTGGAGGATGTTGTCAAGGGTGAAGGTGGTGGGTGTTTAGAGGTAGTCAGTGGTTGGAGATTTTTGTATTTCCACATTAACCCCATTATTTCTCTATTTAGTTGTTGGGTATTATATACTTAAATTGTCTAATTATAGACTATTATGACTCTGAGTATTATTAAGATATATATATCTAGTTTTTTCATGTTTTAATCTTGCATATTATCTATGTTCTTTTATTGGAGTTATCTATTAAATGTTGTATCATATGAGATGTTGAATCATCCCCCAGTGAAATTGCAATACCTTAGGAATTTATTCATTACCTTTATTGTTAATGGGTTGCACCTAAGGATAGTTTACATATGATCATGCCCAAGTGGATGAGTTAGGATAGGGATGATATAGTTCGTATCTCAACACAATAATGAAGCAATTTAAGTGATCATCAAAACGAAAGAATGATTATGGAAGTAGGTGTAAGATATTAATATATTAAATAAGTGAAAAAAATATAAAACCTATTTCATATTCTCAAAAATATAAATTCAATATATATTTATTTTCCAGAAAAAGTCATATGTATCATTGGAGTAATAGTCAAATTAACCAATGGAATTGAATAAATTTACTCAATACAAAGCTGTTTAATATATTCCATTTTTTTGATAAATAATATATTGATGCATTATGTTGTAAATGAAAAGATGTATTGTTCTCACATATTAATATTTAGATGAATGTTGTTTAAATCTTGGATATAATACTATCATATATGAGTGTAGCCCAAATTAAGAATTCAATACATTTACATAAGTATTTAACCTCATTTATTATTATTTTAACATTGATAGTATATATTATATTTATTTCATATATGTATACCGCTTTAAGTGTGTTTAAGAGTTTTAAAAGGAGTGGTTATTAGAATTGTTCTTATTTTTGGAGGATGTTCAGATATGGTAATGTGATAAATTATACATGTATATAATTGGAATCTTACTCACATAATCATGGAAATTTACATGATTACCAGGCATTGTACACCACATAATAATGAATTTGTTTAAATAAGAACACAAATATGGTTGAGATAGAACATACTATGATATTTGAACATGGACCATCCCATTATTTATAATGTAAATTGATTTTTTTAGTGATTCATATTAAAAATTATTATTCATATTATAAATATTAAAAACAATTACCGATTATTTTTATTATTGTATGAAGTAATTATCAATGTAATATAATATAATTTTATGTTTCTATATAATAAAAGTTACAAATATAGAGGTATTAATGATACATTTAAGGATATTCATTAAATGGTCCTATTAAAATATAGAATCAAGAAAGATTTTTTATACTAATAATCTAAAAGTGGTTGAATACTCTTTTGAGGAATGAAGATATAAAGAGAAACTGGTTGAAAATAAATAAATATATACATTAAAATTATTATATGAAAAAATTTCTTGTGGAGAGATATATAATTAATTTAATTTATATATTCTAAGTGATAGGGAGTGTTTTTATTCTATTCATCAATGGTTATTAATTACGTAATGATATAAAAAACATTTAGTGATGAAAATGAAATCATTTGAATATGGATTTTGTGGATGATTAAAACTCATAAAAAAAATTATTTCTAAAGATGGATTACAATATGTAAAGGAATATTTGAATCATAATGAGTAGATAAAATTAATTGATGTGAAACTAAAATATATTGACAGAGAAAACCCAATGTTGTTGGTTCCAAGACTAATATATTACATTGTTAGTAAAAAAAGTATGTATTTCAAAACAAACATAATTAAAGAGGTATAATGTAATGAATATGAAGATGTATTTTATTAAGGGATACTCTCATGTTTAATAATAAGGATTTGATGATTTATTTTATGTTATTACAACTTTTGAAACTATAAAAACAATTATTTTTCTATTAATCAAAACAAATATGTGATACTTATAATGGATTTCAAGTCATAATTTCATAATAGAGGGATTTTGTGAGTGTTTTATATTAACTAACCTAATGATTTTATACTATGAATGATAATAGATTTTTGTATTAAATATAATATCTTTTTTAGTTTTGAAAAAAATACACATGATTTTCATACATGATGTTAGATGCATGTCAAATGTATTGGAAAATCTAGAATGGATGAGTTAAAAAACTTATTTTGTACTCATCAATGAAATAACTCCCCATTATTATTTATCTTTTTAACTGACTTATATATTAAATTGATGGTTATTTTGATAAGTATTTTTCAACTCTTATGGGGAAGTGTTTTTAGTTATAAATTCTATAATATATGAGGCATTTATTAGGTTATTAATGTAGTAAAGAAGATGATCATATTTTTCTTCTTATGATTATACACTCCATAAATATTGAAGAATAGAAAAATGGGATTTCTATGTTCTACTTCTACTCCTATATAAGTAGGAAAAAACATTATCGGATGGTGAATGAATTTTTTCTACTAGATAGATATAAAACTTATTTGTTTTATTTTTAGTCTATTTGACTAATTCATGAATAAAGATTATATGTACAGAGTCACTGTGTGATTTATATCAATGTACACTAAAGTAATCCCACCTCATAGAAGTTAATTTAATTCTATGGATTGGAATATGAATGTGAATAAAACATTTGATTATTGATTTTGTGATATAATATTATTAAGAATTTGTATGAATTGTTGGTTAGGGGTTGAAAATCTGTTTGAAGTGAAATAAGTTTTTGATCATTCCATATGATGAATGATAAAGATAAACTTATGTATCATGAGTTTTATGTATAAGTATATGTATATCTAGAAGCACTATTTATAAAATATAAATAATTTAAAATGATATGATGATATCAAAATAGAAATTTTAGAATGAGAGTTTAAAAACCAAAAGGAATGGTTGGTCATTATAATTTAAGTGACTTATATAAGAAGAATAATTTTATTAAATGATATGGTGATGTTTATATAGATAATATAATGGATTATCTATAAGTATGTTTGATGAATTAATAATTTCCAAAAATATTTATATTATGTTTTATTATATAGTTTTAGATAATTGGTATGTGTATATAATATAGTTCACAATGTAGTTACATAAATTGTATTATTCTAGAAGATATGTTACTGAACCAATTAATGTGAATTTTAATGATAAGTTTAGATATTTTTTAGAATAAAAAAATATTGATATTGAATATTGTAATGGGAAATCATAGTGTTGTTTTAGGATAATTCAGAATAAAAGGAGTCATGTGGATAAAGTTCATGGAACAAGATGGACATGAGGATCTTTTTCACTCATAATAATATTAAATAGTATTATAATGATTAAATTTGAATATTTATATTTTGAATAATGTTATAGAATGGAAGATTATTCATAAGAATAAATGATAAGGGTAATGATAAATTTTGTATACTGATTAAAAAATGTATATAGGATTAGGATGGAGAAGTGTAGAAGTAGGTGTAAAAGTGGAAGAATGTTTATCTGTAAAATTATTAATATTCACAAACTAAAGAAGTTTAAATGAAGCTCATGATTATATTTTTTACCAATACAAAAATATGTCTTCTGTTGAGAAATATAAATGATTTGTATGGAAATAAGAAACTTTGTTTAATGGAAATGATGAATTTTGTGGATTTTTTAGGTAGTACTACAAACGACGATTCTTTTAGAAAGAGTTTAGGATATATGATAATGATAGAAAAGATTAAATTCCAAAGCTAAAACATATTTGTAATAGTAGTTCCAATAGAAGTTCTGATACAGTAGATAAACACAGAATGTTCCAAAATTGATGAACTAGGAGGTGAATTAATTTTAATGATTCCATGATATTATTCATGAAATAAATATCATTATACATAATCTATTTTTAAAACTAAGATTTGAGGAATTATTATGGAATGAATAATGGTTATTTTAAGATAATAAATTCTTAATTGTAAATGTATGGAAGACAAATGTTTGAAATTTACAATGATAGTATGTCCTCATTTCATATATATTTCATGCATAAATCATTGTTTAAAGGAATATAGATTTCTTAAATTAAATATTGATGAGTCTGAGAGAAATTGACCTGAATCTTTCTATAAAATTTAGTCATGGAAGAATATATTTTCTATTCTTTAAAATTAGTGACTAATTAAAAATTTCTACTAAAAAATTAATATCATTTATAAATTTAATTAATTAAATCGTTATTTTTTACCAATATCAAATAATTGACATTTAGGATAGTGAGAATCATATTTTGTGATTTTACACACTAATATTCTTGATTAAGTAAGGATGTTTTAATTATGAATGTTTTGAAGGATAATATTGGGATAAATAATTTTTTATAGAAGAAATATAGTGGTAATAAAGTTTCTCATTATGGTTTGGATACATAATAAACTATAATGATCTATTACATCCATAATCAAGAGACCATTATTGGGAGATAGTGTTGGGAAAAGTATGATACCTTTCTACCTTTTGTAATTACTTTACTATATTACCGGAAAAACATTCCATCAGACATTAATCAAATATAAAAATATCAAAAAGTTTATTCTCCAACATATTGGGAGAACATTTTAAAAATATAATGTATCTTATGTTATATGGTATTAATCTATTATGATTATGGATAATACATAAATAGAGAAAGGATGAATATTATAACAAGTCATAATAGTTAATTTCATAAATATTATTTTAAAATGTTTAACATTGATTCATGCCCTTCATAGTGTTAATCTAATTTATATGATCTTAATATAATATTACGTTAATCAAAACTCAATTTAAAATATCTTTTTTTGACAGTGGTACAGATATTCAATCTCAATTATATCACCATTAGAGTCACACGATTATTTTATTGAATGAGGTACCATTAATTGAAGAAAATTATTATTCCTTTTCTTATTTATCTTTTATAATATTTTATTGATTCTTCTAATGTGTGTTTTATACCAATTATAATAGAAAACACCATGACTTATTATGGTTAAAATAATTTAAAATTTGATAGTTATAAATAGAATTAAGTTGTAATATCTTTATCTAAAAATGTTGTTACAATGGTAATCGGACTAAAAACCTTCCAATAATATTTTGGAAAACATGAAAATATTATTGTAGACAATTTCATGGTTAAGGAAGATAATATATAAATATAGAGAAAAATGTTTTCATAAGATATAATGGTTTATAAAGTAACTATATATGATTTTTTATGACTTTGAATTTTATTTTTATAAACATTTACTATTTTTTGAGATACTTTTGATAATTATATTATTTTCATGAAGATATAGAGAATATTATGTTACTTTTTTTAGTAGTAAAATTTTGATATTGTAAGATAGATATAATTTATTTCTTGATTGAATATATAAGATACATATATATTATGAGATAAAGAAAGCTCATATTTTCTTGCAGAATAAAATGGTGAAAAGGTAGATGAAATTCAATGTATTGAGGAATATTAAAATACCATAAAAATGTTATTACTACCCTATTAAAACTAAAAATGAAAAGTAAATGGATGATACGATTAAGGGGATAATGGATCTTATCGTAAAGAACATCAGAAAAAGAAATGATATGTATAAAGGTCAAATCCCACTAAATTGTCTTATGTGTGGTGATATTGGGGATTTTTTATATTATTATCTAATCATAAATTAATTGTGAATTTTAATGATTTGTAAGAATAAATAATTCTGAGAAACGAGTAAGGAATGAAGATTTAAGGAAACTAAAAAGCCTAGTGCAATTAAGAAATTATTTCCATGATGTAAATGAGAAAGTATAATGAACAAATAAAATGAATACCACTTCACTGTGATTATTAAATTAGAATGATAAGTTAATAAATTTTTTTCATATTTTGGGATATAATTGATAAACATAACATAACCTTAATTAGTAGAGAAGGTAAGGATACATATGATGAATACATGTAGAAAGAGAAACACGATGCTTATCTAGATTAAACTACTAAATAAAAAAATAAAAACTATTGAATAAATGGTATGAATGGAAAAATGAAATTTATTAATCATTACTCAAGATGAAATTTGATAATATTGATCAAAAGAATGTATAAAATAAAAATATTACAGAATAATTATCATATTAAAATACATTAATAGAAAAATTGTTCCAAAAAAAAAGAATTTATGCAATTTACAATAAACTTTTCTTGATGATAACATATGAATAAATAATAAAATAAAGGTAGGGAAATAATTTCATGATCATATCATGGTAAAAAAATTTATTTCCCAAAAACATAGGTAATGTCTAATCTTGATAAACTCAATGTTGTTAAATCTCTTTTTACTGATAGAGTTGGTTATAAAACTAAATTTCGGTATGTTTTTAATAAGATTAATATTTTGAAATGAACTTACAAATATTTAAGAACTCCACAAAACAATGGAAAATTGAAAAATAATTTGTTTGGATAATTAAAATATGTTTTTATACATAAATCATGTGAATATGGAGGACTAGGCTTTTCAGGTTGGTTTTTGTGTTTTGGAATGTTTGGTAAAAACATATGTTTAATTATAAAATAATATTTTCCTTGGATTCAAAGATGGAATGAATTGGGGGGGCACAGTGAAATTGAATTCCATGAGAATAAATCTACAAAAAATATAATCAAATTATATTTGATTTTTTGGAAGTAGTTTTAATAAAAATTTGACCAATTTTGTTTTCTGATGAATATATAACAACTCTAAAAATATATTTTCCTCATGTCAAATGAGTGTATCAAATATTAATAAAGAGTAATGTACATTGGTCCATAATTTCTCATGAGCCTCTAAAAGGTAATTGGAACATGAATTCATGATACTGGATGGTCCTCTAACATTATAGATAATGCGCATATTACAATGAATTTTTTAATTCCATGATGGAGGTACAATTATAAATGGGAATTAAATTAATTTAAAAATTATAAGTTTTTATATAACTATGATGATAGTCCTCAAATTGAAATTTAATGACTATTTACTTATAAAAGGGATTGAAAAAACCTTTTGAAGGTGTCATAACTTTTAGATTATGTGAATGAAGATATTTTTTGAAATACAAATCTTGTTTCATTATGTTATTGTAAGACATATGCATTATCACTAGAGGGGAAATAATAATTGTTATCCTATTCCAAATTAGTGATTATGGTTACTGTTGTTATCTTAGTATTAACAATGAAAATCATATTTTCTATAAAATAATTGTTCATCCTAGTTAAATGAGTTTTTGAAGAATCTTAAAGGATTATGTGGTGAGAGAATCTTATCCTCTTTGGATGATGATATCTCTCTCAAGGTGGAGTATGAGAGATTGCCTGATTTCTGTCATAACTATCAATTTATTGGACATGCAAAAGAGAGGTGTTTTAAAAATATTGCTTGCGCCTTTTTCTCATTAAAAGGACATCATGAGACTTCTTGTAGGAAGAATGTGAAGAAACATTCAATGCAGGCCAACGCATCACGAGCAGCAGATGATACCCCACAAAAGTCTGCCCATGAGCCTTAAGTGGATAAAGATACGGATCCGGAGAATCAAACAGAGGAGTGCACTACTGTGGGTGAAGGTAACATGATGCCAGAAGTGATTATGGGAAAGGAGAAGGAGAAAATGGACCCTATTCTGGCGGAGCAAGGTGAGCTGATTTCAGGGACTCGCATGGAAATTCTTAAACTAAACGACTCGCATGACATCAAGGGAAGATGGGATGAATTTGAGGATTATTCTCCAACAAAACAAACATACAGTCAGGTTTTGTCCAAAGGGAAAAATTTTGTGGTGGATGTTGAAGGATCTCAACCTGTTCCTTCTAGGAAAGCGAGACCGAGGAGGGATTACTCATACCTAAAGCCAACCATGGTTACCAGGTCACATCGCAATATGGAAATTGAGTCTGACTAGGATGGTGACTATGACACATCATATCATTGTGAAGTTGACATTTGAATTTTTCTTTATGCTTCTACTTAGGTACGAGGGCATGTGTGCTTGTATGACCCCGTCATCTTTCATGTTGTCTTTTGTATTCCTTTTTTAATAAGATGGGATATGCCCTAATCTTTTGGCTATAAAAATATATAATTTATATTATTCAACAAAACATTAATACACTAGGGTTGATCTTCATTTTGTAATAATAATTTATAATTCCAATAAGAATAACAATAAAATATTCATCAGACATGATTTTGATTCATTAGAGATCTTTAAAATATTCATAGAAAACATTGAGAAATATATTATAGTATATATTATGATATAATGAAATTATAATTAATTGGAATTCACTACAAATTATTTTGGTACTTATATTTATAATCATGTGATTATATATAAATACATTTATCCTTATTTACCCAAATTAAATAGAATTGTATAATAGGAAAAAATATCATTTTTTTCATAACGGGACAAACTTTTCTTCAAAAATTAAAACCCTCAAAAAATTTATAAATATGATTCAAGTAAAACATTCCATATTGAAAATATATACCAATTTAGAATTGAATCAACGAATATTATTATAAAACTAGTAATAGAATGACCCCACAAAGTAATATTTCCATGTTCCGGGTAGCCCCTTATTTTTTTAATATCAAAATGATATATTTAATAATTTATATGAAAAATATATTTAATGAAATTTTATGAGATATATATCTTTTAGATGCAGTTAAAAATGATAAAAGAAAAGAAAACACAATATTATAGATTTTAATGTTTTGAAAATCATTGAAAATAGGATATATTTGAGAGTGGCATGTGAAGGATATATTGAAGAATTTGAGGAAGATAACATGTATAATTATTGAAAAGATATTTAAAACGAAAATTTTTATAAATCTAATCATGTTAATCCTAATTGTGAAAAATGAAATGATGCTGATGATGTTTCTCAAATTTGATAACTATTTTTTATGATAGAAAAGAATATAGAACATAAAAAATATCATTAGAGGTCAGGAACCAACCATATAGTCAAGGAAAAAATGTATTCTCAAAAATAACACAACACTTGTTTAAAAAGTTGTATCAAATTCAAATTATGAGTAGTTAAATATAATGGGTATATATTTATATAAATGGATATTTAATTAAATAAAATTAAATGATTGTTGTGATGTTATTAAAAGACATAAAATATATTCTGTAACTCAATACACCAAGTTACTCAAAAAATTTATCAACATTATATTTTATATTTCCATAAATGAGGCGGTATTGGAATGTAACCGTTATTATCTGGTGAAAGGTGTAGAATTGGAAAAAATATTTTGATCTATTATAAGAAATGTGAAAATCGGGATGCTTCTAGCTGTTTCAATATATGAACATTATCAATTTTATCAAATATATTAAAAAATTTAATTACTAAAGGGATATTATAATGGATATTTTATAAAGAATAATAAAAGATTAATTATTTATAATTATGGTAATTTGGAATGTCTGTTAAATAATTCCTTGTATTAGTTGTGAAAAAACCTATATAGCATGGTATTAAAAATTTGGTTTCTTCTTGAATGAAATAAAAGTAGCAAGGGTACTATTATCCTTATTATTTATATTGATGAATTTTTTTTTCATGTGATGAACATAATTATTATGTTGGATTTTAAGAACAAATAATGATGACTTTCTAGTTATAAATTATTTATAAGGATCTGTTTATTTTAGGGATAATATTTTGTATAGAAAGAAAAATATATTTTCTTATCTTAGTATAAATGTTATAATATATTATTAATATATTTTTTAAATTGAAAACTATAAAATTCATTGATAGCCATTGATGTTTTTTTGAACTAATTAAGGACAATGTATGGAAATTTTTTAAGGAGGTGGACTTTAGGAAGAGTATTTGGAGATTTTTTTATGTAAAATATAATGTAAAAATATTTTTTAGTTAGTAAATTTATTTCCTAAATATCAATGTTATCTAAAGTAGTCACACATTTTTGATACCATGAAAATACACATATATATTGAAGAAACATTTTTTTATGGTTCGATATTATAAATAATTGATGAATTGAAATTTTAAAGATTCACTGATGATGATTTGTATGGGGATTGTAATTATAGAAAAATAATATCAAACGGAAATTCATTTTCTTGGTTAAGATATTTGAGTTCAAATTGTAGGAATATCAACTCTTTAGTGTGATATCATGGGAATACAAATATTTTATTACTATACATAAATGTACACCAAGGATTTAGATGAAAGAGAAACAATAATTCCTAAAGGTCAATTCTCAAATTCATTAGAGGATTTCAAGTGTGAATAAATTTAAAATTTCTCTATCTACAAATAATGAACAACACAAGATTTAAATAGATTGATATCGAATATCATTTTACTAAATTGAATATTTCAAATAGAGTTGTGCGGATGGAATATTTTTCAAAAAGAAACATATTGATTTGATGTTAACTAAATCTATGCCAAGGGATAGATTTGGTATGTTGATGATGAAAATAGATTTTGATCCACTCTCTCATAAGCATGGAATATTTGGAATATTTAGAAATAAATTGGATGCTATTAGAAAATAAGGAAGAATAATATAACTTTTTTATACCGTATTTATAAAATTGAAAACCATTTTATTGTTAAAATATTTTGTATTCGTTGATAATATTTTGGGGGTTGAAAATCATAAGACACAAATTTCATGTCCTAGTAGGACAAAATTGTCTAAAAAAATATTTCCCTATTATTATTTTGTTATCATATTTATATTTTTGAATATATTTTATTTGATAAAACATAATTTTTAATTGAATTTGAAAAGTAATCAAAATTTGGGCTAATGAATGACCCATGTCATTGTTTATGTTTTTATTATTTTCATGGTAACTTTTTGTACGAATTGTTAACTATGGAAAAATTTTTCAAGTGAAATATGTTTTTGATCATTTTAGAAGAATAATCTGAAATATGATGTTATTGATGATGAGTCATAGATAATAAATCAACATTGGGAGAATATAATTACATTTTTTATTCATAGATTATAATTCATAAACAACGTATCATAAATACTAAAATAAAATAGGTGTATTATAGAAAAATGGTGTCATGTGTTTGAACCTTTAGGGATATGTGGTATTGTATTCTGGATTAGTGTTCTTTACATTTGATTCAGTGAAAAGGTTGAATTCGAATTGATGGATCATTAAATTTAGGGATGAGTTTTCATTGATATAAAGTTCTCTAGATAATGGTTACTCTATCGTGATAAAAATTATAAAAGTAACATAACTTGTGATATATTTTCATATGATGTATTCCAAAGGAATATATTAATATTCAATTGTTTAATAAATATCATACACCATTTTTGGGACTGATTTAGAATTCCCATTGACTTGTTTATGGATAATTAAAACATCAGAGGTATGTTCATTCCTTTGGTTACTATAATTCATCGAGTCTAAAGTGGACTAGGTTCACTCATAAATGAAAAATGAAAGATCAAAGGTCATCTATAACCCTTCTACTATTCCCAAATATGTTGGGTTTTTTTCCACAAATAAATATAACCATCTCTATATGATTATTGAATAATAAGATATAGAGGCACAACCTAATATTTCCCTTCAGCAAGTGACTCCTTGGTAAAACTAATAATTCCAATAATAATATTAGTCCTCTTATTCCTGATTCACCATACCTTATAGAAATAACTAATTCATGATGAATTATTCATTCAAAAAAATGTGGGATGGTTAAATTGAGGTCTGAGCGACTCGTATTCAAAAGAAAATCCAACATAAAATCATAGAAGAAGAAATGAACAAATCATTAAAAAAATGAAAGTATCAATCTCAAATTATAAACAACAACTAGTAAATAATAGTTTCCAAAAGTATATTCCAATCCACTCATAAATGATCTCATTTATCTCTTCCATCTTTCCATGATCCCCTTCATCTATATGAATGATTAAAATTTGAGGTCCTCTTATAAATTGATAATCGATAGATCTAAAAAATAAAAATTAGCATGAAATAACCTATATAGTTAAATTATCAAGGAATAAAATTTTAAAATGTCCATATGGTGTCTGATTACATCCATGGTGCAAGATCCATTCTATTTTATAGATCCCAAAAATTATTCTATCATTTTTTAAGCCTCCAATTATCATTGTACATTACACCTAATGTTTATTTGTGGTTTAACTATATACAGATTTACCTCCAAGTGAGTTGTGACATGGATGGGTTCACACTACAAGGACATCATGTACTCTAAATATCATGCATAGTAAATGTTTTAACTACCACAAAGTGATTGATTATTCGATAATGTGAATATCATCCCCATATTTTTTAGTTAAAAATACCAATATGAAATAATCTATTTGGTTGTTGGGTGAACGGTGGTGTGGTTTTATTTTTCTAGGCCACACATGAGACTTCTGTTTAGAATAGTTATCCTTTATTAATCTCCATGAATAATGATCTTAATAAATGAGTACCACTAGTACCATCCCAAATTTTTTCTAATGCATAACATTTCCCCACATCTAGGGATATTATTCTCACTATAATTTCTTAACTACAACCCATTCTATGATATCCTCAATTATAATTCCTCTCAACCAAATCACTATGGTTATGATTGGTTTCATGATTTATTATTGGATTGATATCTTATGGTTAATGTATGATTTGAAAAAATTATTTATAATTTTTTATATATATGTAAAATATTATAAGGAAGGTGTCTTTATACGATGGCACAACTCTTGAACCGGTATTCAAATATTTCTTAAATGGGGGAATTGTAATACAGTTTTCCTTGCATTTATTAAAAATAAATATAATATTCATATTTTATTAAACTTTTAAATTTTTAAGAAATTATTAAATGTTGATGCTAAAAAATTATTTGATTCGAAATAATATACAAAAATAGTGGCAAAAAATATGAATTTAGGACTCATTAAACACTTTGACATTTAAATATTTGTATATCCCACAGAATGTTATAGTATCCTATCAACATGAATTCACATTCCTACAAGATAAACATATAAATGATAATACTCATATACATTAATTCATCACTAAAAATATTATTATAACAATATCCTTTCAATTAAAATGTTTCATATTTTCTATCTTTCATAATTCCATTTATAAAAAAACATACTCTCTTTCACTTTAATTATACAACAATTCATTAATAAACATTACATTCCTGATCTAACTAATTTTATATTTTTACCTTATCACTCAAAGTAACAATTTAATAAATTTATTCTCATACCTCTTTTATATTCTCCTAACCATTATCTTATAAAAAATATAAATACTAAACCTAATAACATGGAATATCATACTAATCTTGAAGACATCATAGAATGTCTCAAATGATTCTAAGGATTATATATGTTTAAATATTTATGTTAAAAAGAATAATATATGGATCAATGATATGGTTAATTTTAATAGAATATTTTATGATAGACATGGGAGGTTCAGTGATAATGTTTTATTAAAATTGAATCACAAACACTTCTCAACATAAAATAAAGGTTCATAAATATGAAAATAATATACAATAAATGCTATTTTATCTTCCAAAAAATGAATAATTACTTAAGTATTTTCCTTTGGGAATAATACTACATTAAACAAATAAACCATATTTTACCTCCTCGCAATAAATATTTTATTAGTTATAACAACTTCATAATCTTTGTAAGATTTATTTTTTTCATTCCCAAGCCATAACAAATATTTTCATTTTTTGTTTCTCTTTTTTTAGAGGGTAAACACTTAAATACAAGAGAAGATAATCATGAAAATTCCCTATTATCCCATATGAACAATGTATAACATTATTATATTTAAAAAAATCCCCCTCTTCCATGTACAACCCCTCTTCCACATATAATAAATTTAATATAATGAGAAATTCCAAGAGTATGATATTAATTATAAAATTTGATTGTAATTTAGATCTTTATAACAAGGTTATACAATTATTCTTTGAGATTATGGAAGGAATAAATATAATGGTGGGATATAATCGATAAAGTGGATAAAAATAAAATATTCCTCAATTATATTAATATTATTACATATGATCATGGATTTAAATAGATGTAATGAGTATTCTTGTTTTCTATATGTACCAATATTCTTAAAATAATGGTGTATAAGAAATAACATGAGATATATGTTCTATAACACTCTCACTAATGAAAAAAATGTATTTGGAGTAATAAATCATGGTATAATTACTAATAATTAATCAATTAAATGTAATATTTTAACAATTAAAATATATAATCAAAAGGAAATCATTAATCACTATTAAAAACAACAGCAAACTAAAATATATAATCTACAGATAAAAATTTCCACTCACGTATTCATTATTTATGATTATGAAAAATCAAATTCTCTGCATTATCAAATTATTTATTTCATATAATAACATATCATAGATACAAAATGGAAAATCATAAAATGGATACATTTTCACCTCCCCAACACTTTAATAATGATTTTTACCCAATGTTAGAGATATGTTAGAGACAATGTAGGTATAGTGAAAAGAAATATATAAAGGGAAGTGAATAAATGAAATAAAGGGATAATAAGATCCCTAGTGAATATCGTTATAGTGGCATAGTCAATGAATTTTTTTGATGAAGAGTGATGTTGAAATCTATGAAATTGGACCCACCATCATGATTATTCAGTAAAATCATTGAAAATTAAATATTAAAAAATTAAAGGATGTAATGTACCAAGATTAATCAGGACGAATATGACTATTGATATTAAAAAATGACACATATTTTCTATGATTAACAAGATTTAATATTATAAGGATTAAATATATCCTGAAAATGAAAACTAACCATAATCAATTAAACAAAATAGAGGAAATATCCTACTAATCCAGAGTCGTCTCACCATATTTTCCATCAGGCTATACCTGAGCCAGTGTATAGGGAGGTTTAATATTATTAGGCCCTATGCATTGGTGTCTTAATAATATGTTCAGTGTAATAACATGGTCGAAGATCGTAGATAGAGTTGGAGGTCAAATTAAGAAATTCTTTGTCAATAAATCTAATCATTGAGGGTGAATCATATTTTTTCCACCAATATAGTGTTTTGTATCAATATCTAACTGGCATTGAGAATCATAATGAATGATATATAAACTTCCCTCTAGTGTGATATCTTGATAATATGACCACTATAAGGTGTTCAAAAAGAATCAAAATTGGATATGCCACCATTTGGAAAGGGTCTATAGATAGAAGGGACTATATGTAGGGGTGGACATAAAATGAAATTTCAATTTCTCTATATCTAGATTCATACAATTCTTTGGGTAAGATTGATGTGGATGATTGAGTGGCTCCCCCAAATAAATATTTATTCATTAACATATATAAATGAATATGCACAACAAAATAGAAATCATGTTTCTATTATTCTACTCAACTCCTCTTTCTGAATGGATAGGGTTTCCATTGGAATTAAATTAGTAACTAGTTTATTTAGAGGAGCTAAATGTTGAGAGGTTCCATGAGAAAAATATCCCTCCAACTTATTTTATGTAGAATTTAGGGAATATTCCACAAAATATATATATTTATGTCCATCCGTTTTCAAGAGTCTCATATGGGATATGAGGGAAAATCATGTTGTTAAATATTTCCTAGAAAATTTATGGGTTGAATAACACAATAGAAATTAATAGTTCATTCTAGGTGTGTGATGAAATTTATTCCAAAAAGTTTCATCATACAAACATTCATATCTATCTAAAATGTTATGTCCACTATTTTGAGCTAAGATGTAATAAAAATATCATGAAGTAATTCAATATCATAAACATCCTTCGAATCTAAGATAGTTTTCATGTTTATAGTCACTAATGAATACATTACATTATCATCAATAAAAATTCATTATATTACTACACTGTCCAATGTTTTCCTGATCCTGATGGACTTATTTTTAAACCACTGCAACATTAATTAATGAGTATCATCAAAACAAAATTAGCATTGTTGGTGGGTTTTTAATCCCATGTGTGTGAAATCCACCTATTAAATGTCATGGGTGAGAAGATGTTGTATGTTTGGAGTAGGGGTGATGTGTTGGTTAGGAAGGGTTTGTGGGAAGGATCTTTCCATTAATCAGAAGTGAATCTTCTAGATTGTATTAAATTTCATTTATGTGTGTCCTAATTCTTGGTTGTGGGTTTGGATTTGGTAGGTTTTTTATATTTAGATGTTTCGGGATGGGTTTTACTATATCAGATCCAAGGTTGAGGTTTGGGAGTATGTTTTATTTATTCTATTGATGATAATGATTTTTTGGTTTCATGTTTGGTGGTTGATGTGTTAGTGAATGTATAAGGTGATAAAAAGATAAATTACTATACTCGTTCTATATTAATTTGATTGAAGTGTGTGATACGGTGAAGGGATTTGATATTTTAGATATTTATATAAATTATATTTATAAAATAGTTTATTTGATATATATTAATAGCGGGGATGGTTCAAGGGAAAAGGAATGTAAAAACATATGACTTCTATTGTTGGGAGTAGTAATTTTTTATAAAACATATCAAGAGTCACAATATCAAGTTCAAAATTCAATAATATAGAGGGCTAGAGTACTGGGTGTTCAGATAATTGGAGCTTGGGGGAAGTGAAAACATCTATGTGAAGATAGGACAAACACCATTTTTTATAATCTTTAATATCATTTTTGAGTGTTTTTTGTTCAATACAATGTTGTTTCTATCATTTTTTCCCCAATCTCTAAACTAAAACACTAATTTACCCATACTATAAAAATTTGTAACACCTATAGTATGGGGGTGTCAAATATTCCAGTCGGTATTCATCATGAAACATTACAATATTCTATATCTCTATATCATGGGATAAATAAATTCCATATTGTTTACTCAAGTAGTCTTAAAATGTTTTTTGTAACATGAATAATCCAATTTTATAATTTTTATTTACCCTCTGATCGATACCCCCCTCAACTCATTTCCTTTTTCTATACATTCATAGAGAATTTTGAGATTCCTAATAGAAATTCATGTGATAAAAAATAATATATTCATGTATGAATCTACTGCCTAGAAAAATGATATGCACTAAAGGGGTAAAATAATTAAAAAAAGAAAGAATAATTTCCTTGGTTTCTATTAATTTTTGCTTTATTGAAGGTCAAAATCTTAGTGATCCTATTCCTTATATTTCAATTATGAATCCTCCCTATTATAATTGTCGATATAAACATTATGTTTATTCATGTTGATCATAAAAATCGGTTATTCATTCATCTAAATTTCCACATCACTAGGAGGAAAATGATTGCATAACTATGAATAGTCCAAAACATCATGACATAATCTTCCTTAGAATAAGAAACAAACATGTGTTAAACAAAAATAAATTTTCTCATATGATAAGTTATTTTCTTCATATATAATGATAATTCCATCATATACTCATTTTTTATATATCTCATCACTAGAATGAGATCTCTTCTGATCTATTCACACTCATCTAACTCCAGAAATATCCTCATCCTAGCTAAATATTCATTCAAGTTTTCTATAATAACTCTACAAAATGATTGATGGGTGATATCCAAAGGATTATGGAATAGTTTCTCATACACCAACTGAAATAGATACTTTTCTAACAGTTTCATATTAATTATTCCTCAATCCCAAAAATAACTATCGCATTTTCTTTAACAATCAATCCTTAAAGATTATACATGTTTTCAAAAAAAAATTCATTTATTTGTTATGTAGATCCACCTATCTATAGGTTTGAATATGAAATAACATGCACACTTTATAAATTACTGAATATTTTTTAAAAAATTACACAAAAATTTGATTATCAATGTGACTTTTCATATCACTAGAAAGTACAATCAAAACCCCAAATTTAGATATCCTTTTTCCTTTAAAAACATTTCCATTATTTTTTCTTTCGTAGTTATTATCACATCATATCCACACACTTTGAAATTTATTTAATATAAACCATGATGTATGTGTGACAAATGTGTTTGAAAATGGATCGTGAAATCTATTTCCTTCACATTGATAGTTCAAATTCCAAAGTTTTATTTTGGTTCAATTCACCTTTCTGTCAAATATATCCATTCCAATGACAAAAATCAAACATAGTAATAAAAGATATATAAAATCTAAGACATGTTAAATATAAAATCCAAATTATCATAAAAATTTACATAGTTAACTCCAATACATGATGTCCCCTATAGTTGAGGAGTGGTAGAACTAGAGTGCACTTCCCTTGTCACTATCAGGACCACTTCTTTAAATTATATCATCAAATAACATACTCAATATCAAAAGATAACCCAAAAAATATTTTCAATCATGAATAAGATTCCAATTAATGTTTATGGAAAACAATGAATTAATACTATTGGCGAACATGTAAGATTCAATATCCAAATACCATAGACTACCTTATAGATCCAAGTCAAATAGGTTCTCATTTATCAATTAATATTGAATATCACCTTATTATTCTATTAGAAGGTTTCGTAGATTGAGTAAACAAATATTTTCAGTAATATCATTGTTTTTCCCTTTCATGTCATGAATTTCGATAAATAATTGCTATATCAACTAAATACACCTTGTCAAGAATGGTATGACATTCTTCTATTCTAGTAAATATAATAGTGAAACATGATTGATATGAACCCAAACTTTTAAAATTATAATATATTTTCCCATCTTATCAAAAGTAAAGACCACAAAATGGAATTCATTTTCATTAGGGGTGTAATTTTGATGATCCCTCGTCAATGTTCAAACTTCAATTTTAATGGGCTAATAATCCAGTTCTTAATTGGAATAAGAATTGTTCCCATTGTTTATCCTCTTCCATAACACATCAAATCGATGAGTTCATTCCATTTATGTTGAAGTAAATTTGGGGAAGTGATAAACTGTGACTTCATATCCCAGTTGGATTCCATTCATTGATCATCTATGTTATATTTGATGAGTTTTTCTATCATGTGTGTGATGAGTTATGAAACCAATTGCAATTCCGAGAAAAATAATCAGTAAAAACAATTGTGGTCCCAAAATATTTGGATATCCAAAATGGTTTTTGGGTCATTCAATCCCCTGATCAAATTCATTTTCACAGGCCTAACATATATTCCATATTTTTAAATTCATTAATGAATAACAATAATATACTCTTTAATGATTTAACATTTCATGTAATTCAAAACCTGATATGTATACCCACATATTTTCTTAATTTAATATATATCCACTAAAATAAATTAAAATACCACCCATAGATTGATAATTATTCCATGAAATCATCACAAAAATCTCCCATTATTTGCAAAAAAATTGTTTCATGGACCACTGGAATGTGTAATGTGCAATACATAGACCAAAAGATATTCATTAGTATATGAATATATAGCATCAAGCAACATTATCAAATCAAAAAAGTATGTTTAATATTAAGGGTTTATCATTAATAATTTCGTATGATCTTTTATGTTTATATTATTGAAAATTAGTAAATAAAATACATAAAAAACTGTAATCTTTTACAATGTTAGTTTTTTTCATAAAAACATGGATTTATATTTATAAGCTTATTTGATTCATGAATATTTTTTTTCAATTATGAAATTTCAAAAGCGAAATGTTAAAGATTTATATAGTTCATATACATGAATAAGTCCTATGAAATACGTTTTAAAATGTGGGATGCAGAAAAAAATCTCAGTAAGGGATATGAAAATAATGGAAACCCATTAATCAAGTTAAAATCATGAAAACTCTTATATATGTTTTTCTTTATCATAATAATATATTGATCCCATAAGTAATAAATATCCACCTGAAAAAATAGATAATATATTATAAAAAACTTTTGAAACCCGTTTCCAATAATAAACAAACCATAATAGCATTATGAGGCACATGGGAAATTATGAAATCATTTCTTTCAAAACCAACCATTAAAATTTAAAAGTTACAATTCATTCCTTACCTCAGGAAATAAAATTATTTTCATAAAACCCTTAGAATGAATGAGATTGGTATCTTAGAGTTTTATTGAAGTGAAAACAATTATTTCCTATTGAATATTCAAAAATATAGTGTTCTTATATAATTTTTATAGGATCACAATGGTAGAATCCTTGGTGATAGTACTATTTTTGAAGATGATTGTTTTTGTTTTGACATTTAAGAGGCGTAGTATAGGGGTTGTCTGTAGAAAATTTTTAAAAATTTTGATAGATGAATTTGCGTTTAATAATTTTATATATATTAGTGTGAGTTAATTATTTTTTTTGGACGTTTATGATGTCATTGAGATTCTCTATATATTTTATTAAAATAACAACCACTAAATAAGATTATTTTGATTGAGATTTCCAACTATAGAGGATTTAATCCAAACCATAATTAACTATTTTTCTAATATTAATCAAAACATGGTAATGGTAGCCAGTTTTTGGTTGAAATATTCCTTGTAATCCACACATTCATCAAATCATGTCCTTAATCAAGGAATGTTTTAGTTTAACATACAAAATATTAACATAAATAATATTTTACGAGAAACGTCACTCAATCACTTGGCATTATAAAATTATAATTCACACCAAATTTTAAATTACTCATCCATTGATCTGTTTAATAATTTTTAATATTTATTTTTTTTAAATAAAATAAAAATAATTGAATAATAAAAAACTTTTCACCTAAGACACACACAAATTGTGAATGGAGTTAAACATGATTTTGGAAGGAATGAGAATGTGAAATAGGGATTGTATTTCAACGGGATATAAAATACTTTAATACCATATATATTTCAAAACATAATGTGGATTATAATTATATATGATTATGAATAAACATTCATTAATATTCTATTGAAATGAAATCAAACATACACAATTATAATTGAAAATAAGTGAAAACCAACATGAAAAGGAAAATGGATGAGAGGTTTCTCTTATGAAGATAGGGTATAGAAATATACACCTAGAGCTTATAATTAGTATGGTCATGAATAATCCCCTCCTTTATTTAATAAATGAAAACCTCTTTCAAGAATAATAAATAAGTGTATTTATATCCCAAGGTGGTGGATTATTTCCATTACAAAACCTCCCCTCTAATTGGCTCACCAATTTGACCCTTTATAAAGTTGAATCACCATATATAATATTGTCCAATGTTTTATAAATTTATTTGTATTGAAATCCTTAAAATTTTGGCATCCATTTGTCTTTTAAATACATATTTATGGGGGTTTTTCTAAACCAAGTGTTGTTGTGTATTTTTAACCATACTTTTTCAAAGGCCACAGTATGAATTGTATTTTTTCTACGAATATTCCCGCAAATATAAAACATTTATTCTCTAATTAGTGGATATTATAAGATAACTTTATCCACAAAACATTATTTCTTAATTGGACAAATATATTTTGAGATAATTCATGAATTATAGTCTATTATAAAGGCCCAGATAGAATTGTTGAATGGATTTTCATACCATAATTTGGCCACATATTTTTTTATTTGTGACATGAAATATTTATTCATTATTTCATTTAATTTACCATGAATTTTCGGGGAGTATGAATGAATTTTTACTAATAGATTTTTACCATAAAATATAACACCACAGCTATTGAGGTTTCATTATCAAATTCACTGGGTCTTATTATTTGGTCTATATAGTCCTCAAGATGGAAAAATCGGCCACTGTTCTAGTTGAATGATTTTTTTTGAATTTTGAGTAAGTTAGACTAAAAATGAATTATAAAATTATTTTGATCATTATATTGAATAATATGTTGTTATAATTAATCATTAATTTTTTAAGAAATTTAAGCAATTATCCTTATATGTGTTTATAATAAGACCATGAACATTTATTGAAAATTAATAATATTTTAGAAAAAATCTAATAATTGGAGTGGCATAAAATAATTAATTGATATGTATTATGAAATCCACATAATTAATACAATTCATTTCCTCAGGAACACTGAACATAAACACAAAACAAATTCTTGCACACACACACCGTCAAATGTAAAAATTTTATTTTCACCAACCTGGAGAGTTATACAGAAGTCCAATTATTGAAATATAATTCCAAAAAAAATTAATAAATCATGTGTTAGTATAATTATTTTTAATTTTAATAATTTTAATTGGAAAATGAGGACTCTCAAAACACAGTACTCTCTCAATGATTTGGGTACTTCAATCATTCACCCCACGAAAGTGAAAATTATCGAGTTTATATGATATCTCATCTTAAATTCCCCATTATAAAGTGAACAATAATCAAGAAGTATTTTTAGGGTTTCTTTTGTGGCTATGGGATGGTAGTAATATACTGTTAAAAAATAGTTTAAAATAAGGGTAAAACACCGACATTAGATAAATAATGCAATTTTTTGAAATATGACTTGTAACGTTATGTAATTATATATTTACAAGGGAAATAATGTGTAATAGACATATAAATATAGAAAAACATTGCATGTGGATGAAATAAATGAAATATTTATAAAATAAATAATACCTCGCAATGACAAAGAAAAAGGTGAAAAAGTGATTTTGTTATTATTTTTAATTTTATTTTTTCAAAAGTAGATCATGGAAGAAATTTCATTATCATTTTTCAACCCTTATTTGATCACATGTAAAGACCCAAACTCCTATTAATGAAAATTAGACTTAATTTAATGAAATTCATTATACTATAAAATGGTTATATAAGACATATGAACATCCATAGTTTTATGTTTTCAGATTTTAGAATACCATTAATTATTGTTACCATTTCTAATATAGTCGTTGAATAGTGATAACACGATTACTATAAATATAGGGCTTCAAAAAATCCAATTTAATTGATAAATGAATTGATGTCCTCATTTATTAGAATTTCCCCATATAAATCCCATTTTTTAAAGCTCGAAAAGGAGGTAGCGTCATTTGGACATACTCTTGATCAATCACATTCCATGCTTTAACACATTAATCTTGAATTGAAATGAAAATGAGAGAAGTGGAAGTAAATAGGGATTACCACCAGAGTGATGTTATCTGAGACACCCCATTAGTATGTCTCCATCATACACCTTACCCATAGTTATTATTGGGGTGTTATAAGGGGTTTTTTGATAATACCCTGGAAGTATGATTATGTGCATTATTTTTTTCTAGAATAAATAATATACATTAATTTTATTATTGTTACTTTGTATATGGGTTTTAAAGCACATATGGTATTTTTAGTTAATATTAAATTATGAAATATATTTTTATAAATAAATGGATATTTTAATAAAATATTATTTAAAAAGATATTATTACTAAATTACTTTTTCTTAAATATAAACGTTTTTATAATTATTTATGAATACCATTAAAATTTTCATTATGTTTTGAAAAATATTTTTGTCAAAACCCATGAATTTTCAAAAAATAATCTATTTTTAGATAAAATTAATATAATTTTTGGATTCAGGAAATCAAAATTATCTAACTATTAATTTTTCATAATTTTCTTGGGGGAGTTGAATTTTTTTTAAAAGTATGTACTCTTTGAATATATAATGTGTTTTATGACATAATAATTACCTAATTTTGGTTTGACAAAATACTATAAAAATGATTTTGGCCAATATATGTTTTATCTTTAAAATAATGTGATTTTTGATTTTTTTTTTATGTTCCCTTAGTGGCACACTTGTACATGAAATGAAATGTTTATATAGGGTGTACCCTGATAGTACTACAATGCATTGGTTAAAGATTATTATCTTGATAAATCATGTAAATTAAGGGTTTTTACTCATTCTAATTCATGTTCAATTCAGTCTTACTCATTATAATTCATGTTTAATTAGGGTTTACACATGTTCCATGTGCAATTAGCCTTGGATCATGCTAATATCATGTTAAATGTTGATGCCACATTTCCATGATATAATAATCATCATATATCATTACTTTATGTTAATATTTATATTGATCTCTATTGATATTCATATTGCCTAACATGTACTATATTCAACATTTTTGCCTTGTTTACACCTTTACTAGGCATTATAGCTCACCATTTTCTTAAGCATTCCCTTAGGTTATCCCATGCAATGCTATGTATGAAGGAATGTTGATGTCATGTAATAGATATTTTCAATAAAGATGTTGTATTTTATGTTCTATGTTGTTAAATAATGTTCCAAATTTCCCATGAAATTAGATCCCTCGATCCTCAATGTTTTATTAAGTGAACATTTATGTAATAAATCACGTTTATGTGTGTAGAAAAGACCAGGATTCATATAGTTGGTATCAGAGGATAGGTTTAGTTATATTTGCGATTAAGATTAGAAAAACCTTGTGAAATCCTTAAGGATAAGACTAAGTATAATAAAAACAATCCTAAATTTTTGTGTGTATTGAGTAAGTGGTTTATCAAGAAAATAAATCCTTCATTGGATAAGAACAAGTAGAGGTTTCTTGGGCATAGAAGTATCTAACGGTAAAACCTGAAAACACCACATTGAGATATACACAAATGGGAACTACTGTATAAAAACAAGTCTTGTTTCACTCTTGGTTTGACTCTCCTGGGGGATATTCTTTGGTAAGTTTATAATCTTAGTATGAACCATTATTAATGGAATAAACAAATTACACTACGAATAATTGTCAAGAAGTAGATCATAGGTAACATAGATTGAAGCCTATAATTTCATAAGTAAAGGAAAAAAATGTTATTTATAAGTTATCCATTTTTCGTTGTATTCCCCTTTATGTGTTATGACTACCTTTACTTTTATTCCAACCAATGGCCAGTAATAGGAGGACTTAGGCAGAAAACCGATTCAAAGACCAATGAAATGATTGTTCTAATGAGATTTCCAATCCGATGTTAGTAGGAATCGCAAACACAGTCCTGATAATCTCTCAGTTAACTCATGTTTTGAATAGAAACATGGTTCAAGATGAACATCACCCCTAAAAATAATAAGCTGCAATCGATAGCTTCATGAGTCAATGTCCTCCTACTTTTAGTGGATCAACTGACCCCTCAATCGACAAAAATTGGATCAACTCCATTGAAAAGATATTCTCCACACTTCAATGTTCCGAACAAGAGAAGTTTCACTAGGATTCCTTTATTATGGATGGTTAAGTTGATCAATGGTGGACATTGATCAAAAATATGAAGCCTAAGGATGACATTGAGCCATTGGAATGAAAATATTTTTGAAAATTGTTTATGATAAATAATTGTCGTGCACCCTTCGACTGAAGATGGAAATGGACTTCCTTTACCTAAAGCAAAAAAAATATGATGAATCCATCTGATAATACTTGGAAAAAATCACATGGATTTCACGATACACCTTCTTCTTTGTCATTACACAGAAATTAATAGTTGAACTCTTCTTCGGTGGGCTAAAACCTAGCCTCTAGAAAGCCCTAGTGATCTAGGACTTCGATAACTATGAGGAAATTGTCTAATATTACCTCAAATATTGAATGGATATTATAGAATATTAGGGGTATCATGGGTATAAGAAGTATAAATTGGACTTTAGTTTTGGAATTTTGGTGGATAAATATAACATTGCTAAGAAATTCCTACACCCCACTTTGCAAAGGTGTAGAAAAAATGCCTCCATAAATTGGCTAAATCGGACGAGGAAATGCTTTAGGAGGGGAAGAGAAGGGAACATGTCCATTATTTGATGACAATAAAGACAAGTTACTACGATAGAGGAGAGGAACACTCTGTTCAAGCCTCAACACATTGTCCATTGCTTCAACTGAAAAAATTATAGCAATTTGAAAACTAGTTCCTTAAGACAAGTTTTTTTGGAGGAAACCAAGATCCTCTAAGGCATCAAGGGGGGGTTTTGTCATCACTACTACGGAAGAAAACCCTAACAATGAAGTGGTGACAGGTACTCTAGTAATTCATTCAAAAATAGAGAACGAACATTTTTTATTCTGGTTCTTTGAAATCTTTTATATCCCAAAATTTTAGTAAAAAAACTCCAACACCATCACAAATCAATGAAGTAAAGAGGTTGGTGAGGACGAAAAATGGGGTAATTATTGCATCCCATGAATATAACTCCTTCACTATCATGATTTGTGGTATGAACTTCCTAGATAACCTCATCATACTAAATCTATTGTAATTTTATGCAATTCATGGAATGCATTGGATTTCTCTATATATAGCCAACATAAATGGCTTTGAGAGGGAAATAACTCCATATATGGACAATCAACCCATGTTTCTGTACATGTGCAATGATGAGGATGAATATTCTTTGGCACCATCATCTCAAGGGTGGATATTAATTCCTTATGAGCATGAATATCTATCTAAGATGATTGATCCTAAGGAAGAAACCATCCTTGAAGACATGCCTACTGTGAGAGATTTTGCTATAGTGTTTCCCAAGTAATTGTATGGTCTTCCTCCTCAAAGAGATGTTGAATTATTTATTGATATTATACATGGGGAGTTACCAATAACAAGACTCCATATAGAATGGATGTTTTGGAGATTGTGGAGATAATGAAACAACTAGAGAAGAATCTGTATGAAGGGTTTATACACCCATGTGCTACACCATGTGGTGCACCCGTCCACTTCGTCATCAAGAAGGATGTGTTAATGCACCTTTGCATTGATTGTCATGAGCTCAACAAAATCCCGATAAAGAACAAGTATCATCTACCACAAATTTATGACTTGTTCGATTATCTATGTGGAGCACAATACTTATCCAAGGTGGATTTGTTTTTGGGATATTACCATGTAAGGGTGAAGAAGGAGGATATCCCCAATAATTCTTTTCATAAAAGATACGAGAACTATGATTTCATATTCACGCCTTTAATACTCACTAATGATCTAGAAATCATCATATACATGATGAATAGATTATTTATTAATTACCTCTACAAATTTTTGGTAGAATTTATAGACTATATTATAATAATATAAAAACCCAAGGAGGTGCATGAAGAGAGTCTAAGAACATTACTAGAGACATTGTGAAAGGATAATATCTATGGAAAGTATAGAAAGGGAGTGTTCTGGTTGAAGGATGTCACAATATTGGGTTCTATCATCAGTAGAAATGGTATATCTATGGATTCCTCCAAGACTGCTGCAATTGAGGGATGGATAAGGCCAAAATTGGTGAGGAATATCTGAATCTTCCTAGCAGTAGTTGGATATTATAATCGATTTGTGAGAAATTTATCTCGATTTTCCATACCTCTTACCAAGCTAACATGTAAGGGTGTCAATTTTCCATGTAGTGATTAATGAAAAGATGGCTTCAAGGAGTTGAAAAGGTGGAATATCACTTTGTTCGTTCTCACAGTACCAACAAGTGGATAACATTTTGTTGTATTCAGTAATGTTCGATGAAGGTATTGGGTTGTGTGTTGATGAAAAATGAAAAATTCATTGCTTGTGCTTCAAAGAAATTAAATTTTCTTGAGAAAAACTATCCAAAACATGATCTGGAGTTGGTTGTAGTAATATTATCTTTGAAAATTTGGCGACATTACCTCTTTGGGGAGATGTGTGAAATATATATGGATCACAAAAGCCTCAAGTATATGTTCACAGAGAAAATGTTGAATATGTACCAATGAATATGGTTAGGGATGATCAAATACTATTATTTCATAATCTATTACCACCCAAGGAAAGGGAACTAGGTGGAAGATGCTCAAAGTAGAATGGACCCAAGGATTTTTTCATTGATGTTAATTAAAAAAGGACTCAATTTTCTTATATTTGATGAATATGGAAAAGTGAATCCTAAAAAAGGGAACATCATCAATCCTTTCACAAATATTTTCTCAACACTCTCTTTTGGAATGGATAAATTATGCTCAAAAAGATAATGTGGTAATTTAGACGAAAGTGGAAACTATAGGAAAAGAGATATCCTCATAGTTCAATGTCAATGAAGAAGGGATTGTGGTATTTGGGACATGGATATGTGTTCGATAAATTCAACAGATAAATAATTGACTTTTGGATGATGTGCGTAGTTAGAATTTATCCATTCACCTAGGAAACATAATGATATATCGTGATCTCCGAGATAATTATTGGTGGGATAACATGAAGAAGGATATCGTTGAGTATACATCAAAGTTACTATTATGTCAACATGTGAAGGAAAAGAGGCAGAAGTCTAAAATGATGGTGCAACCATTACCCATACCATGATGGAAATGGGAGAACAACACCATGGACTTTATCACCGGAGATAGGAAGACAACCAAAGGAAACAATGTAATCTATGTTGTTGTAGGTTTTCTTTTAAAGACTTCACACTGTATTGCAATTTGAGAGGATTTATCATTGGATCAACTTGTATAGATAAACATACGAGAAGTGGTAAGGCTTCATGTGGTGCCACTATCTATTTTATCTAATCGAGATCCAAGATTCACCTCTATATTCTAGAAAATTCTCAAACAAACTCTGAATACCTAGCTGAACATTAGTTTGGGTTATCATCCTCATACTGATGGGAAATTTCAGTAGTATATATAGCCACTTGAGTACATGTTGAGAGTAGGATCAATGTACTTCAATGGAAGATTGGATCAACATCTTCCCCTTGTTTAGTTATCTTGCAATAATAGTTTCAAATCATGCATCCAAATGGCTCCTTGTGAACCCCTTTGTGGAAAGAGGTGAACAACACTGGCTTGTTGGGATGTAGTTAAGTAGTGATAACTTCTAGGTTCTAAAATGGTAGATGAAATGGTTGATAATGTTAAGACCATCCAATTTCACTTAAAAGATGCTCAGAGTCGAAAAAAGAGCTATGCTGACAATCTTCGATGAGGCCTAGAGTTTGATGTTGGTGATATGGTATTCCTCCACATATCACCTTGGAAGAGAGTTATGAGATATGGGGAGAAGGGAAAGCTTAGTCCATGGTACATTGACCCTTTTGATATCTTTGATCACATTATAGTAGTGGCATATCGACTAGAACTCACACCGACCCTATCTTAAGTACATAATATATTCTATGTATAATACTTGAGGAAGTAAATACCTGACACATCACATGTAATCAATCCACAGGTGGTACCATTAGAGAATGAACTCTCCTATTAATTAATTAATAATTTTATTTTAAATTTAATATTTATAAAATTTGTATTTATAATTTAGTTTTTATGATTCTCTTACAATATTTATTTAGGTGTATTTGTTTATTTTTTTCATTTTCAATTTATCTTTTAATTTTATTTTGTGTTTAATTAATTATTTATAGTTTAATGATTAATTATATATATTTAAATAATAAATTAAATATTGGCATTGAGTTATAGTTCAGGTATAATATCTATATTTTAATTTTTATTAATTATTTAAATAATTAATTATTTTTAGATGGTTGTTTTTATAATTAATATCTTTTTATTATTTATATAAATAATTAATCATTTTTAAATTTCCTGTTAATTTTGATTAATATTTAATTTTTATTGTTTTAAATATCAATTTTTTTATTGTTATTTTATTTCACATGTCTGTTCTGTAGGATATAATTAGGTTTATGTTGTTTGTCAGCATAAGTTACTTAGAAGGAACATAAGAAGAATTTGTTGAAATGATGCTTAGGGTATTTTTAAGTAAGGTGTCCTATATGTGAATTCATATGGGACATTAAAGTTATATTGTTTTAGGAAATATAATTTAGCCATCTGAATATTTTGCATCTGCTGGCACAAAAGAATTATTATATGAAGAAATTCAATACCATTATTTTTTAGTGTTGATTATTACCAAATTAATATTTCTAGGTTGATTTCACAAGATTTATTCTCATAGAGAGGTGTTTTGACTTGTTGATTTATTTTCAACGTGTTTGAAGAAGGTTTTTAGGCCACGATTATGATTCTTGATTGAGAAAATTAAGGTTTTATCAAAATTTGTTCTAATAAAATATTAATATGATGATCTATAGTGAGGTTTTTAGATGATGCTTATGTATCATAGTAGTGATTCAGATTGACCTTGAGAATCATTTTTGTTGTATTTAAATGTTTTCTTGAAAGTTTATTTGATGATGATGATATTTTATGTATTTGTTACCAAATTCTACATAGATGGAAAATAACACACACTATATGATCATTCAATTTCATGAAGTTGAAATTGATGTTTGTATAGGAGTTTATTTTGAGTTCATCATGATTTGAGGAATTTTTTGAATCAATCATCATGAGGTTGTTCCAGTTTACATTAAAGTTATAGTGTATCAGTGTTGATTCCAACTAGACCTCAAATAATTTATTTTTTAAATAATTAAATTACATTGAGATGGATCAATAATTATATGTGGGAAAGTGGATGGAATTTTATGAGGTATTTCACTAATGATACCAAGTAGTTGGACGAGGTAAAATAAAAAAATATACAGGTAGTGGTAACCAAAACATAAAATTAGTTAATGGAATTAGTGTGTGGTTTTATTGAAATAAAATGGGAAGTCTAAAAGATAGTGGATTGATTAGTAAACCGGTAGATAAACACATACAAATATATTGGGAGATGTGAGAAAATATATGAGAGTGAAATCGGGAGATATTCTTGGTAGTCGCTCCAACTGTGAGAGCCAATGAAGATGAATATTGATGTGTACTAATGTTATTGGAAATTTCCAACTAAAATTAAATTATATGAAACTATTTTATTTACTTGGTGAATCTATTATGAGTTTTCAATTTCTTTAACTTCATGATTTTAGTTCAATCCATATTATTCAATTTGTAGTGCAATTCCTTCGTAAAGTTGCATTCATCTATCATTTTTTTTATTCTTTTCCCTAACATTCATAGTACGACACACATCCAAAATTTAATTTGATGAACCTTGAATTTAGCTCATTAATTTTAGATTCATTTGATTTTGAAGAATATCCACACTCTATAAACTAATAAATATTTCATTGATGAATTTTGAGTACAATGAGTGTTGTTAATGTCTTCATTTTTTAAAACTGTTGAATGCATTGACAAACTCCTTAGTAATTGAGTTTCCCTTCCAAAATCACAGTTTAAGGTTCATTTTAATTAATGTAATGAGGTGATTGATTTTATTTTTCCCTTTTATTAAAATTATTAAAATGTTAACACCACGAAAAATTTATAAGAAATAAATATCTATATGAATCTCTAGTTAGGATGTGGTTTTCTCTTATTTATTGAAATTAACTACTACAGACATTCAATTTTTTCCAAAAAAATTATTTTTTAAAATTTTTTTATTTGATTCGTGATTGTTTTTATTTCCATCAGTATAAATCCTGTCAAAAACAATTAATATTATTAAAAAATAAAAATAAGAAAAGCATGGCCAAAGAACAGCTACCGGGCAGTCCCATAAGGAGAGAACTGTAGTTACTAATTTACTATATTTAATAGTTTTATAATCTCAATATTGGATTAATATAACAAAAAAAACACTAATCATAAATTGGTTCCACTTCTAGGGAGGCTTCCATTGTTTTTTGAAAAAACAATTCTAATAAAGAAATAATCAATAAAAAATTATTATATTTAATTTTTTTCTTCTCTTTCATGGAATCCATAAAATTAGAGAAAAAACACATAAATTATTAGAAAATAAGAATGAGAAGGAAAAAAATTGTATTACAAAAATATTTATAACTTTTAAACATCCCAAAGAGAAACAAAAAAATAATTTCCCTAAAATTTGAATTTTTTTAAAAAATTATTAAGGAATATTCCTGACTAGAGATTGTTAAAGGATTTTGTTACTCCTGATTTTGAAAATCAACTCAATCATATGGGGTACCATAACATAGTCCTAACATTCAAGAATAAATCTCTCATGATTGTCCATTTTCTAAAATATCATTTTTTTTCTAGTAGAAGACCCAAATAAGAATCTTAGAGAGTTCTGTATAGTGTTTATTTCCATAAAAGCACAACAAGTTAATTAAGAACAAATTAAGATGAGAGAATTTCATTTTTTCCTTATAGGCAGTAGATAATGAGTGTTTTTACTACTCTCAGTCAACTTTACAGGGGAGTTGGTATCAATTGAAAAATATCTTCCTTGAAAATTGATCCCTTCTTCTAGGGCTTCCACACATTGAAATGATATATATGTGATTATGCAGTTAAAAGGAGATACATTATAAAAATTCTATTATAGATTAAGGGAGTTATGCTATATTTATCCTAATCAATAGATTTCTGATCTATTTTTTAATCTAAATTATTCATAAAGGATTAATTTTAATGGATATATGTATGATTGATGCTACTATTGGAGGAATATTAGTGGTAACAACTCTAATATAAGATAGAAATATCATTTCTAAAATGGAATAAAAATGAAATATTTTGGTTATAGGTGTTTAATTCATGTTAAGAAAGATATGGATGTGTATGCTTCTAATTTTTATATTATCATAATTGATAATTAATTGAGTAAACTTGTGAGAATGATGAAACAAATTATTACTATTTTTATTCTTTCACAATCTTAACCTAGACTAGTTTATCCAATTTAGAACATTGTGGCATTTTTTCTACCATTGATAATTTTAATGATCAATGTTCACAACTAATTAAATCTTATAAAAATTTCAATGGGATCTTTCCTAGAAAATCTATCCAGAATAACCCAAATAACTAGTTTCCCAATCGAAATTTCAAATATTGGATATATCAATCGAACTAAAATTTCAACAAAAGACAGAAAAAAATAATCAATAGGTTTATTATTAATGATCAAACAAAATTAATTTATATCCATAAAATATTAATCAATATCCTTGGTACTACTTGGATTAATTTGGAAATCAATCTTTAAGGAATTGATAATACATTTAGAATGAAGAGAATCAGAAACATCAAGTTAATCAATGAATTTATTCACACCTTAAATTCATGGTTAAAAAGAAACAATATATTTCACAATAATAACTGTTTCAATAAACTATTATTACACAACAAGTTCAAATAGAAATCAAAATACTTTTTCTAAAGAATTTAAAAAGTGCTAATTTTTTTCCCAATCTGATGTGAATCTATGAGGAAGAGAGAATGTGAATTCAATAGACTTAAGAAGTGGAATTAAGAATCATAAATCCTAAGCTATAAACATAGGACAAGAACCTAATACAAAATGGTCCATCTTCTAAAATAAGTTTCAAATCACATGAATAGTGATAAAATCACCTCCTAAAGTGTCAATGTAACATCCCAACCTGGATTACCATCAACCCAGTAGCTGTAACGATGCGTTACATAGCCTCAAGCGCATATTCTCACATGCTAGATGATTCTGAATAGCAGCGGGGGTCTCAAGATGTGATGGTTGGGAGAATATAGCCTCTTATCATAGTATCACATTGTTAATATCCTATAATAAATAGTAGAAATTAGCAGAAGCAGTAAATAAGGAATTGAAATGTAGTATAAGATATTTTTTACATAACTGAATAAAATTGGCCATTTCCAGTTTATACAATGCATATATGATTGATGAAACATAAGATAAATAATTACACAAATATTATGATTTACAACATATTAAAAAATAATTAAAATAAATAAATCCCCATAGGAGATCTCCATGAGCATCTTAAGCTCCAGCTCGTCCCTTAACTCCTAACTCCCATGTACCAGAAATATATCAATAAAACTAAACCCTGAAAATATAAGGTCTGCTTGGCTACCAAGGGTACCCGAGTTGGGTGTGAGATTTAAATATGAGTAGGATCGCACACACAAAGTCCAGCCACATCAATATAGTTCTATGTAAATTAAATAGTGTGCATGTATTGAATATTTAAAGAAGGAACATAAAAAATATACAACCACCTATCCCGGGTCCTAAGGGGCAGCTAACGACCATACCTACTTCGTATCATAGCAGAAATGAGTCTGATCAAGGACTATATATATAATAATATTATTATATATATATATATAATCCTATTATATGAACCAAGTGTGTACCGATCCGAAATGGTCATATAACATGGATACTATTTCTAGATGGATAGGGATGTAGCTTATAGAAAATTGTCACCAATGGAACCCCTCATGGTCTAACCAATACTCTAACATGTAACCTCTCACAGTCTTCCTAAAAACATTCATAGTCCATTAGAGAACAACATGTAATCTCACACCATCTCCCTACTTAAAGGCTCTCACATTTCTTCAGAATCAAACATAGAAGCTCACTGAATCTTCCTACTCAGGGCTCTCAAGGTCCTTTGGAATCAAATATGAAAACTCACATAGTATTTGTCCCTATTTGATTTCATGATCCCATGGATCCCCATTCAATATAAGTTGTAAACATTCCTAACATATAATAAAATAATAATAATTTTCTCATTCTCTTATTAATTCATTTCATTTATATCCTACAACATGTTCACATATCCAATTAAAAACACGAGGCAAAGACCTATCAGGAATTTCATTAACTAGAATCAATTACATTTCTAACCACTATCATTATTATAATATATTTCATAAGTCATTTCCTCTTATATATTTCAATATCAATGCCATATTTATAATTTAATACATAAGGCATAAGCTTTAATTCTTTTCAAATATCCATTAGAAATGGCATAATCATATATATCTGTGTGTGTGTGTGTGTTTGATTCAACACATGATGAAAGTACCTCTCATGAATGTTATTAATCATGAAATTTATCTTTTAATAATTCTTAACAATTCAACAGAATTATTTGATATAACCTCAAAAGATGGCATGTTCGTATTCATGGTTTGAAACATGAGGAATCATGAAACAACCCAAAATTTTGAATAAATCTTGTTTCCTAATTTTGTGTGTTATTCTATTTTTATACTCAACAAAACTGTTTCATTTTATAACATGAGAATAATTAAAATGAGACCGTTGGGTTTTGAATTTCATATTACCATTGGTCAATATGACCGCTGGAAACTAAACTTTTCGATTATTGTCTCTAAATAAAAGTGATCTTGGATAATTAATATAGAAAGAATATTTGATGGCCTCATCCAGTAGTCTCGGGCCAATCGAAGACCATCTAACGGAACTTGGGAAGGAGGTAGCACCACTGGGCTTTGCTCGGGACCAATCCTAAGCCGAACTTCATCGTGTGAAGCTAGAACGGAATCGCTTTCGCGAGAAGTTCAAACTGATAGAAATTACTACTCGTGCAATGTTGGCCGAGCCACCCCAAGATTCTATCACCCTATCACACATTACTCTTAAGTCCAATGCTGGTGTTATAAGGGGCTATATAACAAGACCATAACTACCTTGTGTAATCCTTTGTTATAAATAAAATTTTGTTCTCTTCTTATGGTGAAGTTTGTGAATTTTCAAAAGTCTGGATAAATATAGTATGCATAATTTTTATGATTTTTAGAAAAAAAATATTTTAAACATGTTTATGTAAACCTTAAATAATTAAAAATGTGTAATGATTTTAAAAAATGGTCTTCTACAATTATGTTCAGTATGAAATTTAGAATCTAATAAGATCAACTTAATTTTTGATGAATAGTAAATTATGAATAGTGAATTTATGTTTAGGATCAGTAATGTGACAAAATGGATTAGTAATCTCACTTAAAGAGAGTATTAATATAAACTAGGCACCTTGATTAAGTAATGAGATTCAATAAAGAAGGTAAATAACTGTTTCAGAAATTATTAGTCAAGTATTACTTTTTTCACGTGAATAGTGTTTTTTAATTAAAAATTAAATTAAAAATATTTAGAAAATTATTTTTATAAAATGGATTTCATTTTTGAACCCAAAGCATCGATATTATATTAAGGTAATTTTTGGGGATTTTTCTGATAAAAATGAATTTTCAGTGAATAGTGTATTTATTTAAAAATTAAATTAAAAATATTTAGAAAATTATTTTTATAAAATGGAGTTCATTTTTGAAATAATAACATTGATATTTTGTTAAGGTGAAATTTTGGGATTTTTATGAGAAAGTTGAATTTTCAGTGAATAGTAAAAATACAGTTTTAGGATTTCGGTATGTTTAATGACATCATAACTGTGTCATGATGATTTCAGGATATATTTTAAGGGTTGGACGACAAAATGTGATGATTGTGGGGGGGGACCCATGTGGCCAAACTCCATGGTAAATACCATGGGAGAGCCCATGGTTTTGACAAAACCACCTATGAGGTGTCCATTGGCCATTAATGCCTTGCCCCCTCACTTTCCCTATAAATACCAAGCCATCCTCTCATCAATTCGACTCTCAACTCTCCCCCAACTAAGCTCTGGTCTCATTACCTCCCAAGGAGTCCTCCCAAGGTGCCCCCAAGCTCTCAAAGTCCCAACCTTTGAGTTTTAAGAGTTATGATTTAAGGTAAGGGATCCTACCTCTCTCTTTCTTTCAAGTAATCTCTTTTATGTCATTTCTTTTATGCTCAATGATCTTATGTTGAATTATGTTCTTTTATATTCCTCTTACATTCCATTTCATGTTCATATTATGAGATAACCCCTCTTTCTATCATCAATTTGTTTTAAGAAATTTTAAGTGGCGCTGTTAGGCTGCCGAATTTTTAAGGGATTCTTTCACCTTTCTCATTTTTCAAAGTTCTACTTTCATGTCAAGTCTTTCATGTTCCTTTTTATTATGTCATTTTATGATATATATATCTAGCATATTGATATTTTATGTTCATATTATGAGAGACCATATTTTTATCTCATCAATTCATTTTTTTTTGATGTTTAAGTGTCGCCATTAGGATGTCGAATTTTTAAGGGATTCTTTCACCTTTCTCATTTTTTCAAAGTTCTACTTTCATGTCAAGTCTTTAAAGTTACTTTTTATTATGTTGGGGTATGATCTCTATATCTATCATACTGATATTTTATGATCATATTATGAGAGACCCTATTTTTATCTCGTCAATTCATTTTTGTTGAAGTTTAAGTGGCTCCGTTAGGATGCCGAATTTTTAAGGGATTCTTTCACCTTTTTCATTTTTCAAAGTTCTACTTTCATGTCATGTCTTTCATGATCCTTTTTATTATGTTGGGTTATGATCTCTATATCTATCATACTGATCATTTATGTTCATATTATGAGAGAACCTATTTGATCTCTTCAATCCATTTTGGATGTTTTAAGTGACGTCGTTAGGCTGCCGAATTCTCCTAAGAGAAAACTTATTTTTTTTGTCTTCCTTTCAAGTTCTTCGTTTCATATGTTGTATTATTCAAATTTCATTACCATGTTCTTAAATCCTTTATATTATGTTCCCCTACTGTTTTATGGATCTTTTATGAGTGGTTGACCCATGTCCCCTCTCTTTTCAATGTTTTTTAAAATCTCATAACATAGCCGTTATGACGCAGAATTTCGGTCTCAAAATGTCTCTCTATTATCCTCAAATTCATTTATTTTATTAATTGAATAATCAAAGTTATTTCTTTTAAAGGGGTATTCACATATATACCAAAATTTTCTATTTTAAATTTTGGGATTTACATACACGAGATCCTCTTTCCCTTTCCGTGGGTTTAAAGTGACATAAAGATCATGTCTTCAAAGCAGTTTTTAAAACGTTATGATGATGAAATGGAATCCATTTCTTTTATTCTATACGGTTGTTTATGAAATTATTTATGATGATATATGTGGCTCACATGATAATAAATAAAAATTACGAGTGTGCCCTGATAGCGCTCCAATGCATTGGGTAAAGACTTAATCTCTAGAGATGGACATTTTTAACAACTCCTTGGTGAATAACCTTGGTAATTTTTAAGGACACCTTGGGGATGGACCTTGGTGAAACATAAATGATTTTCAATATTAAATGTTTTAGCCACATATTCATGTTATTAAATATGTTATTTTTATTATGATATGCCTCATGATTTCATTATCATGCCTTAAAGTTCTTTTTCATGACATTTTTGATATATCTCAAGTTTATAAGTTAAATGTTTCCCCTTGTTTCCCTTATTGGGCCTTCTGCTCACCCTTTATTTTGATGTATTTCCCCAGGTTATGAGATGCAATTATGAACCTAGGATAAACATAAGAAGAATCCTATCAAGTGTTTAATAATAATGTTTTATGTTTTCATGTTTTAAGTTCCGGGTTTCCAAGACACTAAACCTTAAATATCATCGGTTTTGTAAAATGTAATGAAAGTTTATGTAATAAAAAGGTGGGATGCTGTAGTTGGTATCAAAGGATGGTTTAGTTATTTGTGGAAATTAGGATATTAAACTTTAGTAAAAACCCTTTAGAAAAGATTAAATATAAGAAAATATTCCTGGTATTTTGGTGAGTATTGAGTAAGGGGTTGCCAAGAAAATACATCCCTGTCTGGATATGAGCAGGTAGAGGTGGCTCTGGCACAGATGTACATAGGGGTAAAACCCAAAAACACCGCTTTGAGCTAGACTCGAACAGGAACTAGTACACGACAATGGGACTTGCTGCACTCTTGGTTATGACACTCCTGGGGGATATGCTTTGGTAAACTCATAAGCTTAGTAGGAACCATTATTTAAAGAACAAAGATAAAAAAAATAAAGATTCACATAAGAATATATGATCATGGATAACCTAGTTTGGAACCTAGGGGATCACAAGTTTGGGTATAATTTTCTTCTACAAGTTATCCTTATATACATTAAATTCCTTTTCCTAATTATTGGATAAGTATTTAACCTCCTAATTGTACTTTCTTTTCTTAGTTAATGGTGGGAAATGGAAGAACATGTACCAACAACCAATGTGATAGGAAATGTGAAGATTTCCTTATTAATATGACAGAGATGATTAGGGGATTAAAAGATGATGATTATTTTTGAAGACGTTCACTATTTTGGGACCCCTATTTGATCGAGGTAAATATATTACTATGGTATTTTCTTTGAGGAGTAAAGTTTGACTTATATTTTGAAGAATAGATGAATTTAAGGTGGACTTAGAGTAATTTAGGTTACAGATGGAAATGATTAAACTGTCTTGGGGAAAATATTTTTAGGTTAGCTACTTTTGTTATAAGATGTTAGGAGTGGTTGATGTTGTCTGGAGATGAACGATGAAGTTTATTTTGGAAGACTATGTTATCAAATCCTTCTTGTATTTGGGTTTCAATCTTAGTTTGGTTTATTTTGAGAAATTTTACGGACAGTTATTTATGGAATGGTCTATGATGAACTTTGGGTAGTACCATAGAACTTTGAAGATTTAAAATTAGTTTCCCTTCCTATGGGATTCTTTCTTTTTGAAGAGTTGTTTTATCTTACCCTTTCTATTTTATGGATAATAAAATAAATAGATAGTTAATCTTTAGTGGATTATGTGATTCTCTAGAAAATGATTCTTGTGCGTTGATGAGACCAAGTAGTTTTGAATGCTCATCATTTGGAGAAAATATTATTTTTGGTAGAAACTTATTAAATAATGAAACTCTACATGAAGGTAGGTATATTTCCCTGTGTTTTATTCTATGTAGTAAATGAATTTCTCAAAACTATGAAAAGGAACGTAAAAAAATGTTTTATGTTAAATATTCCTACAGGGAAATCAAATACCATTTAACCCATCATAAGTTTGTGGTTTTCTTGTTATTAACTTTCTCCTAATCATGTTTTCTATCACTCTCCCTCATAACATGACCCTTTGTTTTCTACTCCATTTCCATGTTTTCCTACATGGAATCCTAGTATATGTTAACTTAGCTGGCCTTTTTTACTTCTCTTTCTTTCTTTTAAAGTAATAGTGTTACTGACTCTTTTTTCGATGTGGGACTTTCAATGAAATTTCCAGTCCCAATTTTAAAAATTGTGAGGATGCAATTTCTTAAGGGGGGAATATTGTAACAACCCGAAATTTTGAATAAATTTTGTTTCCTAATTTTGTGTGTTATGTTATTTTTATACTCACAAAAACTATTTCATTTGATAACATGGGTATAATTAAAATGAGACCATTGGGTTTTGACTGTCATGTGACCATTGGTCAATATGACCGCTAGAGACTAAACGTTTCGGTTATTGTCTCTAAATACAATTGATCTTGGTTAATGAATATAGAAAAAGATTTGATGGCCTCATCCAGTAGTCTCAGGCCAATCGAAGCCCATCTAACGGAACTTTGGAAAGAGGTAGCACCACTCGGCTTTGCATTGGACCAAACCCAAGCCGAACTTCATCGTGTGAAGCTAGAACGGAATCGCCTTCGCGAGAAGTTCAAATTGATAGAAATTACTACTCATGAAATGTTGGTCGAGCCACCCCAATATTCTATCACCCTATCACACCTTACTCTTAGGTCCTATGCTGGTGTTATAAGGGGCTATGTAACGAGACCATAACTGCCTTGTGTAATCCTTTGTTATAAATAAAATTATGTTCTCTTCTTATGGTGATGTTTGTGAATTTTCAAATGTCCAGATTAATATAGTATGCATATTTTTGATGAATTTTGGAAGAAGGATATTTTAAAAATGTTTATGTAAACCATAAATAATTAAAAAAGTGTAATGATTTTCGAAAACTTATCTTCTACAATTATGTTCAGTTTGAAATTTAAAATCTAATAAGATCAACTTAATTTTTGATGAATAGTAGATTATGAATAGTGATTTTATGCTTAGGATTAGTAATGTGACAAAATGGATTTTTAATATTGCTTAAATAAAGTGTTAATATAATCTTGGCACCTTGATTAAGTAATGAGATTCAATAAAATAGGGAAATAACTATTTCAGAAATTATTAGTCAAGTATTAGTTTTTTCTGGTGAATAGTGTTTTTTAATTAAAAATTAAATAAAAATTATTTAAGAATTTATTTTTATAAAATGGATTTCATTTTTGAACTCAGAGAATCGATATTATGTTAAAGTAATTTTTGGGGATTTTCTGATAAAAATGAATTTTCGGTGAATAGTGTATTTATTTAGAAATTAAATTAAAAGTATTTAGAAATTATATTTATAAAATGGATTTCATTTTTGAAATCAGAACATTGATATTTTGTTAAGGTGATATTTTGGGGTTTTTCTAAGAAAGTTGAATTTTCAGTGAATAGTAAAAATACAGTTTTAGGGTTTGAGTATGTTTAATGACATCATAACTATGTCATGATGATTTCATGAGATCTTTTAAGGGTTGGACGACCACAGGTGATAAATTATTGTCTAGGGGGACCCATGTGGCCTAACTCAATGGGAAATACCATGGGAGAGCCCATGGTTTTCCCAAAACAACCAATGAGGTGTCCCTTGGCCATTAATGCCTTGCCCCCTCACTTTCCCTATAAATACCAAGCCATACTCTCATCCATTAGACTCCAAACTCTCCCCCAACAAAGATATAGTCTCATTACCTCCCAAGGTGTCCTCCCAATGTTCTCCCAAGCCCTCAAGGTCCCAAACTTTGAGTTTTAAGAGTTACATTTTAAGGTAAGGGATCATACCTCTCTCTTTCTTTCAAGTAATCTCCTTTATGTCAATTCTTTTATGATCCATGATCTTATGTTGGAGGATGTTCTTTTATATTACTCTTAATTCCCTTTTCATGTTCATATGATGAGATACCCCCTCTTTCTCTCATCAATTAGTTTTATGAATGTTTAAGTGGCGCCGTTAGGCTGCCGAATGTTTAAGGGATTCTTTCACCTTTCTCATTTTTCGAAGTTCTACTTTCATGTGAAGAATTTAAAGTTAATTTTTATTATGTTGGGGTATGATATATATATAAATAATACTTATATTTTATGTTAATATTATCAGAGACCCTATTTTTATCTCGTCAATTCATTTTTGTTGAAGTTTAAGTGGCGTCGTTAGGATGCTGAATTTTTTAAGGATTCTTTCACTTTTTCTCATTTTTTCAAAGGTATACTTTCATGTCAAGTCTTTCAAGTTCCATTTTATTATGTTGGAGTATGATCTATATATCTATAATAATGATATTCTATGTTCATATGATGAGAGACCCTATTTTTATCTCGTCCATTCATTCTTGTTGAAGTATAAGTGGCCCCGTTAGGTTGCCGAATATTTAAGGGATTCTTTCACCTTTATCATTTTTCAAAGTTCTACTTTCATGTCAAGTCTTTCAAGTTCCTTTTTATTATTTTGGGGTATTATCTCTATATCTATCATACTGATCATTTATTTTCATATTATGAGAGACCCTATTTGACCTCGTCAATCCATTTTGGAACTTTTATGTGACGTCGTTAGGCTGCCGAATTCTCATAAGAGAAATCTTATTTTTTGTATTCCTTTCAAGTACTTCGTTTCATATGGTATATCATTAAAATTTCATTACCATGTTCTTAAATTCTTTATATTCTGTTCCCTTACTATTTTATGGATCATTAATGAGTGCGTGACCCATGTCCCCTCTCTTTTCAATGTTTTCTAAAACCTCGTAACATAGCCGTAATGACGCAGAATTTCCATCTCAAAATGTCTCTCTCTTATCCTAAAATTCATTTATTTTATTAATTGAATACTCAAACCTCATTATTATAATTGGGTATTCACATATATACCAAAATGTTCTATTTTAAATTCTGGTATTTACATACACAAGATCTGTTTTCCCTTCCCGTGGGTTTAAAGTGACATAAATATCATGTCTTTAAAGAAGTTTTTAAAACGTTATGATTATGAAATGAAACCCATTTATTTTATTATATATGGGTTTTTTATGAAATTATTGATGATGATATATGTGGATCACATGATAATAAAGACAAATTAAGGGTGTGCCATGATAGTGCTCCAATGCATTGGGTAAAGGCATAATCTCTAGAGATGACTATTTTTAACGACACCTTGGTGAATAACCTTGGTAATTTTTAATGACACCTTGGGGATGGACCTTGGTGAAATGGAAATGATTGTCAATATTAAATTTTTGTATCCATATCATCAAGTTATGAAATACATTATTTTTGTTATGATATGCCTCATTATTTCTTTCTCATGCCTTAAAGTTCTTTTTCATGACATTGTTGATGTATCTCAAGTTCACATGTTAAATGTTTCCCCTTGTTTCCCTTACTGGGCCTTCTGCTCACCCTTTCTTTTGATGTATGTCCCCAGATTATGAGATGCAGTTATGAACCTAGGATGAACATAAGGAGAATCCTTTCAAGTGTTTAAAAATAATTTTTTATATTTTCATGTTTTATGTTCCTAGTTTCCAAGACATTAAACCTTAAAGATCCTCGGTTTTGTAAAATGTAATGAACGTTTATGTGATAAAAAGTCAGGATTCTATAGTTGTTATCAAAGGATGGTTTATTTATTTGTGGAAATTAGGATATGAAAACTTTAGGAAGAACCCTTTATAAAAGTTTAAATATAGGAAATATTCCGGGTATTTTGGTGAGTATTGAGTAAAGGGTTTCCAAGAAAATACATCCCTGTCTGGATACGAGCAGGTAGAGGTGGCTCTGGAACAGATGTACATAGGGGTAAAACCCAAAAACACCGCTTTGAGCTAGACTCGAATGGGAACGGGTACACGAAAATGGGAATTGATGCACTCTTGGTTACGACACTCTCAGGGGATATGCTTTGGTAAATTCATAAGCATTGTATGAACCATTATTAAATGAACAAATATAAAAAAATAGAGATTCACATAAGAATATATGATCATGGATAACCTAGTTTGGAACCTAGGGGATCACAAGATAGGGTATAATTTTCTTCTACAAGTTATCCTTATATGCTTTAAGTTCCTTTTCCCAATTATTGGATAAGTATTTAAGCCCATAATTCTACTTACTTTTCTTAGTTAATGTTGGGTAATGGAAGAACATGTCCCAACAAACAATGTGATAGGAAAAGTAAAGATTGCATTATTAATATGACAGAGTTGATTAGGGGATTAAAATATGATTATTATTTTGGAAGACGTTCACTATTCTGTGACCCCTATTTGATCGAGGTAAATAGATTAATACGGTATTTTCCTTGGGGAGTAAAGGTTGACTTATATTTTTAAGAATCGATGAATTTATGGTGGACTTAGAGTAATTTAGGTTACTTATGAAAATGATTAACCTATCTTGGGGAAAATATGTTTAGGTTAGCTACTTTTGTTATAAGATTGTAGGATTTGTTGATGTTGTTCGGAGATTAAAGATGAAGTTTATTTTGGATGACTATGTTATCAAATCCTTCTTGTATTTGGGTTTCAATCTTAGTTTGGTTTATTTTGAGGAATTTTAAGGACAGTTATTTATGGAATAGTCTATGATGAACTTTGGGTAGTACCATGGAACTTTTAAGATTTAAAAGTAGTTTCCCTTCCTATGGGATTCTTTCTTTTTGAAGAGTTGTTTCATCTTACCCTTTCTATTTTATGGATAATAGAAGAAATAGATAGTTAATCTTTAGTGGATTATGTGATTCTCTAGAAGATGATTCTTGTGATTTTATGAGACCAAGTAGTTTTGAATGCTCATCATTGGGAGAAAAGATTAGTTTTGGTATAAACATATTAAAGGATGAAACTCTATATGATGGTAGGTAAATTTCATTGTGTTTTATTCTATGTAGTAAATGAATTCCTCAAAACTATGAAAAGGAACGTAAAACAAAAATGTGTTCTGTTAATGTTTCCTACTGGGAAATCAAATACCATTTAACCCATCATAAGTTTGTGATTTTATTTTTGTTAAATTTCTCCTAATCATGTTTTCTATCACTCTCCCTCAGAACGTGACCCTTTGTTTTCTCCTCCATGTCCATGTTTTCCTACATGGAATCCTAGTATAGGTTAAATCGGGTGACCTTTTTACTTCCCTTTGTTTCTTTTAATGTAATACTGTTACTGGCCCTTTTTCCAATGTGGGACTTTCAATGAAATTTCCAATCCCAATTTTAAAAATCGCGAGGACGCAATTTCTTAAGGGGGGAAGATTGTAACAACCTGAAATTTTGAATAAATTCTTTTCCTAATTTTGTGTGTTATTTTATTTTTATACTCAACACAACTGTTTCATTTGATAACATGAGTATAATTAAAACTAGACCATTGGGTTTTGACTATCATATGACCATTGGTCAATATGACCTCTGGAAACTAAATGTTTCGATTATTGTCTCTAAATACAAGTTATCTTGGTTAATTAATATAGAAATAATATTTGATGGCCTCATCCAGTAGTCTCGAGCCAATCGAATCCCATCTAACGAAACTTGGGAAGGAGGTAGCACCACTGGGCTTTCCCCTGGACGAAACCCAAGCCGAAATTCATCGTGTGAAGCTAGAACGAAATCGCCTTTGTGAGAAGTTCAAAGTGATAGAAAATACAACTCGTGAAATGTTGGCCGAGTCACCCTAAGATTTTATCACCCTAGCACACCTTACTCTTAGGTCCTATGCTGGTGTTAGAAGGGGCTATGTAACGAGACCATAACTGCCTTGTGTAATCCATTGTTATAAATAAAAGTGTGTTCTCTTCTAATGGTGAAGTTTGTGAATTTTAAAATGTCCGGATAAATATAGTATGCATATTTTCTATGAATTTTAGAAAAAGGATATTTTAAAAATGTTTATGTAAACCTTAAATAATTAAAAAGTGTAATGATTTTAAAAAACTGGTCTTCTAAAATTATGTTCAGTACGAAATTTAGAATCTAATAAGATCAACATAATTTTTGATGAATAGTAAATTATGAATAGTGATTTAATGCTTATGATTAGTAATGTGACCAAATGGATTAGTAATCTCACTTAAAGAAAGTATTAATATAATCTAGGCACCTTGATTAAGTAATGAGATTCAATAAAATAGGAAAATAACTGTTTCAGAAATTATTAGTCAAGTATTAGTTTTTTCAAGTGAATAGTGTTTTTAAATTAAAAATTAAATTAAAAATATTTAGAAAATTATTTTTATAAAATAGATTTCATTTTTGAACTCAGAGCATCGATATTATATTAAGGTAATTTTTGGGGATTTTTCTGATAAGAATGAATTTTCGATGAATAGTGTATTTATTTAAAAATTAAATTAAAAATAATTAGAAAATTATGTTTATAGAATGGAGTTCATTTTTGAAATCAGAACATTGATATTCTGTTAAGGTGAAATTTTGGGATTTTTATGAGAAAGTTGAATTTTCAGTGAATAGTAAAAATACAGTTTTAGGGTTTCAGTATGTTTAATGACATCATAACTATGTCATGATGATGTCATGAGATATTTTAAGAGTTGGATGACTAAAGATGATGAATTATTGTCTGGGGGGACCCATGTGGCCAAACTCCATGGAAAATTCCATGGGAGAGCCCATGGTTTTGCCAAAACCACCAATGAGGTGTCCCTTGGCCATTAATGCCTTGCCCCCTCACTTTCCCTATAAATATCAAGCCATCCTCTCGTCCATTCGACTCCTAAATCCCCCCCAACGAATCTCCGGTCTCATTACCTCCAAAGGAGTCCTCCCAAGGTGCCCCCAAGCCCTCAAAGTCCCAACCATTGCATTTTAAGGGTTATGTTTTATTGTAAGGGATCCTACCATTCTCTTTCATTCAACTAATCTCTTTTATGTCATTTCTTTTATGCTCCATGATATTATGTTGGAGGATGTTCTTTTATATTCCTCTTACTTCCCTTTTCATGTTCATATTATGAGAGACCCCCTCTTTCTCTCATCAATTTGTTTTAAGAATGTTTATGTGGCGTCGTTAGGCTGCCAAATGTTTAAGGGATTCTTTCACCTTTCTCATTTTTCAAAGTTCTACTTTCATGTCAAGTCTTTCAAGTTCCTTTTTATTATGTTTGGGTATGATATCTATATCTATCATACAGATATTTTATGTTCATATTATGAGAGACCATATTTTGATCTCATCAATTCGTTTTTGTTGATGTTTACGTGGCGCTGTTAGGATGCTGAATATTTAAGGGATTCTTTCACCTTTCTCATTTTTTCGAAGTTCTACTTTCATGTCAAGTCTTTCAAGTTACATTTTATTATGTTGGGGTATGATATATATATCTATCATAATGATAGTTTATTTTCATATGATGAGACACCCTATTTTGATCTCGTCAATTCATTTTTGTTGAAGTTTAAGTGGCGCCGTTAGGATGATGAATTTTTAAGGGATTCTTTCAACTTTCTTATTTTTCGAAGTTCTACTTTCTTGTCAAGTCTTTCAAGTTATTTTTTATTATGTTTGGGTATGATATCTATATCTATCACACGGATAATTTATGTTCATGTGATGAGAGACCCTAATTGACCTTTTCAATCCATTTTGGAAGATTTATGTGATGTTGTTAGGCTGCCGAATTCTCATAAGAGAAATCCAATTTTTTGTCTTCCTTTCATGTTCTTCGTTTCATATGGTATATCGTTAAAATTTCATTACCATGTTCTTAAATCCTTTATATTTTGTTCCCATACTGTTTTATGGATCATTTATGAGTGGGTGACCCATGTCCCCTCTCTTTTCAATGTTATCTAAAACCTCATAACATAGTCCTTATGACGCAGAATTTCCGTCGCAAAATGTCTCTCTCTTATCCTCAAATTCATTTATTTTATTAAGTGAATACTCAAATATCTTTATTCTAAAGGGGTTTTCACATATATACCAAAATATTCTATTTTAAATTCTGGGATTTACATACATGAGATCTGCTTTCCCTTTCCGTGGGTTTAAAGTGACATAAGGATCATGTCTTTAAAGCAGTTCTTAAAACGTTATGATTATGAAATGAAACCCATTTATTATATGATATGTGGGTTTTTTATGAAATGATTGATTATGATATATGCGGCTCACATTATAATAAAGACAAATTATGGTTGCACCCTGATAGTGCTCTAATGCATTGGGTAAAGACTTAATCTCTAGAGATGACCATTTTTAACGATGCCTTGGTGAATAACCTTGGTAATTTTTAATGACACCTTGGTGATGGACCTTGGTGAAATGAAAATGATTGTCAATATTAAATGTTGTATCCAAATATTCAATTTATGAATTATGTTATTTTTATTATGATATACCTCATGATTTCTTTCTCATGCCTTAATGTTCTTTTTCATGAGATTGTTTATGTATCTCAAGTTCACATGTTAAATGATTCCCCATGTTTCCCTTACAGGGCCTTCTGCTCACCCTTTCTTTTGATTTATGTCCCCAGGTTATGAGATTCAGTTATGAACCTAGGATTAACATAAGGATAATCCTTTCAAGTGTTTAAGAAGAATGTTTTATGTTTTATGTTTTATGTTCCTGGTTTCCAAGACACTAAACCTTAAAGATCCTTGCTTTTGTAAAATGTAATGAATGTTTATGTGATAAAAAGGTGGGATGCTATAAATCACCTCTGACGTACCTAGTTAAGAAATATCCAACATCATTTAAAACCTTTCATCTCATATAAAACATATTATAAAGTGTAACTAAGATCATGGTCTTATAATCCCTTATTTCAATCCATTTCACACAATTTTCATTCAATTTAATAAAACATGATAATCAGTCCATTAAACTCAATGAACTCTTAGAAGGTGTCATTTAAAAAGGGAAACTACCTAATTGGGTACTTCCAATTTATAAAATAGGACAAATTACGAAAGATTCACTTTATCAATCATAGCCAGAAATCATAAAGAAACATTAGAAAACAATTCAAGAAAACAAAAATTTCTAAACCATACTTTTAAGATGGAATACAGTACACCTCCATTGGAGGGGTTTTATTATAAAAACATGACATTGATTTCAAAAAAATAATTTATCAGATTTAAGAATTTCTTTAACTTCATCAAAAGAAGAATTTATTCTAAATTCCATACCACATTAATTAAAATATAAGAACTATGTGATAATTAATTTATTAATGTATTACTAGAATTAAAGGGAAAAGTAATGGTACCCTACATCAAGAAATAGACAACCCAACTCTCAACACTTATTAGATTTAGTGGCTACCTCTAGAAAATACTTACACATGCACACAAATACACTTATATACATATATATATATATATCATTTTCATCCAATTCATGTATTCCCCTCTCCATGAGGGAATATATAAGAGGAAGATATATATATTTATACATACCTATGTACATGTGTGTGTGCCTTCACAGGCAATCGAAACTCACTACAACAAGTATGATAATCATAAAAAAACAGTGAAAAGGTTCACAAAACCACAATAAAATTCTCAAAAACCCATAAAATGGTTATGACCCTAAAAATGAAAGTGTGAAACCAAGAAAAGGACAAAGAACTCAACCTTGGATGGTAGCATCGAATCATAGAAACCCAATACACTTCGCCTTAAGAAATATATATCAGAATACACATGAAAACAACACGAGTGAGGAATTACACACCCTAAAGTTAGATGAATCCAAAAAAATATCAACCCTAACCCTAGGGTTTTTCACCAATCATGAGGGGAAATGGGGAGACCTCAAGTAGTCCTAAAATAAAAGGATAACAGAAGAGGAAGTCTTAGCTCAACTCATCATATAATAATTATGTATAAATCCAAGCAGATCATTGATCGAATTGGGATCCATGAGGGTTGGGTGCATCACACACATATGGGTTAGTCTGAGGGGTCTCTCACTAGTGTAGGGAAGAGGGGAGAGGTAGTGTCTATGTTTTAAATTAATTTAATTTACTTATTTTTTCAAATAGGTAACCATGCTCGATTTGTGCCACTTGGGTTTTCAAACTCTGATTCAACTGTGCACCCACCAATGGACACATGGGGAACCCCGCATGGGCTAGCCCACACAGTTAGCCTATGAATCCATACACTTTTTGGTTAATACTCTTGACATATAGCCTATGTGAAAATTGTAGTGTGGGGTAGGTGCACCGTTTTGAAAGTAGTGTGCAGCCCATGAGAATCACTTGTGCCCACCATCTGTTGGCTGCATGGTTCACTGTTGAGGGTCATAAGGTTTCATACAAACATTGCACCCCCTACATCTCCTTTAAAACTAAATAGTACGGGTCTATCACTCCCAAAACACCTCGGGCCACCCGAAAATATTTTGAATACTGCACCAAAGTCAAAAAACCTCACATTTAATGGTTACAATGATTTGAATTAAGTTCTAAATGTCAGTTTTAAAAATTTCATGTTCTGTAAACAAATATTTTCAAATTCATTTGGTTTTTTCATCCAGTACAAAATATTAATCATTACAACCTTCCTACCATAGAACTTATCATCCTTAATAAGCCTTTAGGAACAACGTAGAAAACACCCTTCCTGCAAGGGTGGCGAATATTTTCTCCCTTGATTGTATTTTGTTTCTAAACATCCAATTCACCATCAAGGATCACTTTAAACACACATAAACTGAAGCCATCAAAACCCGATCCAGTGCTCATTCTATAACTATGACATCGAGATAGCTCTTACCCTAGAATGTTTATCTGGAGGCATGATCACATCATCATCTAATCAAGAATATGCCCAAAGGTTCCTCCCACCATAATTTTAAATGTTAAGAAGACAATTCCAAATCGTAGAATAACCCACCATTGGAATTTCCTTACAATAACACATCTAAATGTTATATCAATTTTTATCACATGATTCCCAAAACTTATAAAATGGTCGAAACCCATTATCCTCAAATACCTATTCGATCCAGCTATTCATTAAAAGCATCAGCCAATTCAAACCAAATGTGTCTACACTATAAGATGTACCAAATATGGTCCTTAACTGACTATGCACTTTGGAAAGAGGGTTAATTATTCAAGCCACTCTATCTGACATACCATTCTCAAAATTATTGGCATATACGACTGGTATATTTCAATAAAATAACCACACCTTCATCCACGGAACCAATCATTTACCAAAATAATGTAAAATGATGCTCATACATAACTTATGGTGATATCCTGAGACCAACCACGAAGTAAACCATGCATATCGTGTGCAACAACAAAGGACAACCACCCAATAAGATCAATAACATTTAAATATTTAGCATGGAAAAATACCAATGATCTATTAGTGTATATAATCTGATTTCAAGATAGGAAACATGATCTTCGCTTAGCAGAGTACACTAACTGTGGAATAAGAATTACCAGTAGATTTATTGAACCACTACTGATCAACTAACATTGAAAGAAACTCTTCTTCAACTATCGACACACCAACATTTAAAAAAACACATTCCCTTTCTATGTAATGAATTAAATGATTGTTCAACTTACCATATAAGTCCAAACATGGACAACGGTTATTCTAATTTGTTAGTTACACCTCCATCCACATCAAAGATGTGCTAACAAAAAAGCACATACAAGATTTAAGACTCACAATCTGTAAAGGATTTCAAATATAACCAACCATATTTCTATGGATCTATTTAGTTATATTATTTCAACTTGGAAGGGAATATTTATCAAAACCAATGAGACACTCTTCATATTAAAAGTGTCTTACTCACAAATGAAAAAACACTAGCCGCTCTAAGAATGCTCCATCAAAGCCACATTAATTTTATATGTGACATTCACCTAAGTCACACTCACATATATCAATTATAAAAAAATCGTAAAAACATAGATGGAATGGAACAAAAAAACTACTGTTTCATAACACCTGGGTCTCTAGAAATTCTTCCCTTAAATTGGGATAAAATAAATTCTTTAACTCATGGGTCACACTGTTATAGAGATGATGTGAGATAATACTCAATAGCACATGTAATTTATTTTAGAGTCGTATCGATTCATAAAACCACAAACCTTGAATAAATCTTAAATATTCATCAATTAATAAGAATAATAAAGGCTAAAATGACATACAAAGTGCCTGGACATGCCATAAGAATGTCTAACATATTGAAAATGAGAACCATATGATGCTCATAACCACGTAAAGGTTCAATGTTTCCATGAACACCCATCCAAAAAATGGTGTCATTTGATATTGAATGTCCTAAAAGGGAAAATGGCTCCTGAATGACACAAAACATAATAAAACTTATAAGAATTATCAAGTAAAAAAAGATCTAAGGGCCATACCTAATATTGGTTTTCCCTTTATGAAGCAAAAGCACAAACCCTTTCACTAATCCATGCAAAATAGAAGTCACTAGCACAAAATCCCAATTTCCAATCCATTGTTAAAAGGAAATAATGCATACATAAATCACTCATGCTTCCATTCCAAGGAAACTCAATGATAAGTATGAACTACTCTAACATGAGTGCCTTAAAAAGAGGAAACCACTACATGTTAAATTTTTTGTCCCTTTATATTTAATCACATTTAATCTTTGATTCTAAAAAGGTTCCAATAAATAATCATGTTCCATTTTTCAAAACAAAAACCAAAGTGAATCAATTTCAACCCACACCACAAGAAAAAGGGAAAATATATCAAAAATACTTTTAAAAACATTTTAAGAAAATACATTTCACCATAAATAAAAAATATAACCTCTAATTCCTTTTTAATTGATATAAGGAGACGTACGAGTGTCCCACTAAGACATCCTAGTTCTCTAGAAATGACACCAATAGTAGTTACTCTGATTTTAACCTTATAAACACCCATACTAGGTTATCTCATAAGTTACATACAACTAATTGACCAACATGGGTATAATTTTTCATTTTATAAATTAACTAATTCATTTTGTATTCATGAAAAATATCATTTCATCCAAACCTTCTCAAAAATAAAATATGCCTTTACCAATTATATGGATTTCCATTTTCCAATTCATGAAGCACCCAAACACAACATGGATTGAAAATTAGATCCCATTAATAAAAATCTAGTCCCATTTTAGAATATAAAATTCTTCAAAATAACATTCCAATTGAATGGGTGGCCATTTACCAACCAATAAAGCACCCACGAAATTTACAGTCTCGAATTTGGATCCATTTTAATCAAAATAAAATTTTCTTAAATAGATGAATTCTATAATCCTTTTTCAATTGTAGAATAGATGGTTTTCTATTTCACAACTTTTAGGTTCCTATACACCTTATAATGGAAAACTGGATGATTTCATAATTAAAACCAATAATCATTTCCCTTGCAACTAATTTCATAGTAACAAAATGACATGTTGTTATAAGAAATAACATTGAATATTGTTATGAAATAGAAACATGGAATATAATATTGGTAATACATGTTGAAAAACCAAAAAACAAGGCATATAAATAGATCAGTATGTTATATAATCAATCATGGAACAATACTCAAGGTATAGAGTCAAACCAACAAGAATCCTATAAAATGAAGCTTCATAGAATGTCCAATGCATGAAATTTAATTCCTTATTTTTATAATAGGATAAATGTAATGATGCATCCTTTACAAACCAAGAAAATGATATAAGTACCATAAAATTACATAAATCATAATCATCAGAAAGTACACTAGTTGCATGAGGTGAAATCATATCAATTGTAATAGAAACTAATAGAAACATTAATCTCATCCCTGACCACCTGGTCATTTATTATACATTGGTTGATAAATCTCAAGAATGACTATTAATATAGTGCTGAAACATTCCTATTATCATGTCTTCCAACCCAAAATAGTATAAAAAAGGAAAAAATATCTCTGAATCTACGTTGTAACATCCTAATCTAACATGCCATCAAACCTGTAGTTGAACCATGGGTAACATGCCCTCAGGCTAGTCTCCCCTTACCCTAAAGGAATATGACTAGTAGATTGGATCTCATGAGGTGATAGTGGAGAGAATATACCCTCTTATCATAGATTTACAGTGGTAATATAAGAGAATAAATAGTGGATAGTAGAGTAAGTAGTAGATATGGAATGATAAAGTAGTGAAATGAATATTTTATAACTGAATAAAAGTGACCAGTACCAGTTTATATAATACATGGATGATGGATGATTCATAAGCTAAAGCATTTTAAAAAACATGCAATATAATACAATAAAAAATAAATAATTGGAACCAATACCCTTGGGAAATCTCCATAAGAAACCTGAGCTCTAACTCATTATATTTCTCCAAACTCCCATGTACAAGCAATAGAACAATCAACATAAATACTAAAAATATAAGGTCTACTCGTATACCATTTTTTCCTGAGCAGGGTGTGATATATAAATATTTGTAGGCCATCAACCATGGTGTTTAGAACATTAGAGATTGTTCTATTTAAATTAAATACTGTGAAGGTATAAGGAATTTATAGATGGAACTGAATAAATAGAAAACCATCCATGAAGGGTCTTATGGGACATGTGATGAATATATCGGCTTCAGATCATAGCTTGAACGAGTCTGATCAAGGAATATATATATATATATATAGTATATATATAGTATATCTATATACATAATCCTATTATATGAGCCATTTACATATTTATTCCAAATGGTCATATACAATGGATACCATTTCTGGATGAACATGGATAGAGTTTGTAGACATCCGTCGCCAGGGGAAATTATCATGGTCTAATACCTGGTCCAATATGGAATTTGTCATTGTATTCCTATTCAAATTCTTTCACATTCCTTTGGAAATCAATATGAAAACTCACATTATCTCCCTACTAAATGTTTCTCATAGTCTTATGGAATCCTATATGAAATCTAGTAGTCTATATACTCAAGGCTCTCATGGTCCTTTTGTAATTCAATATGCAACCTCATATATTATTTCTCCTGGAGGGTTCTCACGGTCTGTTGGCTCCCCAGCCTATATATGGATTAATCATTAATAACATATAAGGCATGTGGCATAAACCTCTCATGTTCTTATTAATCCATTTCATTAATATAATAAGGCATGTTCACATATCTAATTAAAAATATGAGGCAAAGACCTCTCATGCATGTCATTGAGGAGAATCAATTAAATTTATATCCAGTGTAAGTATAATAATATATTTAATAATTCAGTACCTCTTATGTATTTTAATTGAAATTCCATATTCATAATTTAATACATAAGACATAACCTCTTATTCATTTCAAATAACCATTAGAAATGATATGGTCGCGTGTATATATATATATATATATATATATATATATATATATTTGTGTGTGTGTGATTCAACAAATTAGGAAAGGAAATCAAATAAATGTGATTAATCAGAAAAATTAAATTCTATTAAGGCCTTACCATTCAAAATAAGTATTTCATATAACAGGGAATGAAGGAATGTTCATATTCCGGGTTAACAACATGAGGCATCACCTATCATGTTCCATGCTATCCAATGTAAAATTTTATTTAAAATGATCCAACTCATATTAAACATTTTATAAAGCATAATGAACGGCATGGTTTTACCATAAAATGGTTTATTCAATTTAAAATCATTTTCAATAAATTTTCTAAAACATGAAAATCAATCTATTAAACTCAATGAACTCCAATGATGAGTCATTGAAGAAGGGAATTTACCTATTTGGGTCATTCTAATTTTTAAAATAGTCCAAAGTCTTAAACATGTCATTTATTAATCAGAGACTCAAATAATAATGAAAATTAAAGAAAGAATCCAAGAAATAATAAATTTCTATACCTTGACTTTTATCTTAGAGACACCAAACCACCATTGGAGGGGTTTTATTAAAAAATCATGACATTGTTTTCAATAAACTCAACTATCACAATTACTAATTTCATTATATTTTTTAAAGGAATAATTTAGTAAAAAAACATGATGTATTATTTAAAAACTAATATACATGCGATAATTAATTAATTAATGCATTGTTACAATTAAAGGGTTAATGAATGAGACACTACCTCAAGTAGTAGACCATGCAGACTCTCATCACTTGTATTATTTCGTGGAGTCCACTCAAAACAACTCCACACCTAGAATCACATACACATAGACTCACACACATATCCTATAATCTAATGCATATTTTCTCCTCTCCATGAGGGAATATGTATGAGGAAGATATATATTCACACACAATACCTATGTGTGTGTGTGCCTTCAAGGATAATCAAAAAATCACTATAACAAATACTAGAACCATAGTAACATAGAGGAAAGGTTCCACACACCTCAATAAAATTACTAGAACCCATAAACACCTTCATACCCCAAAAAACAAGGTTTTAAACAAAGAAATAGATTGAGAACCTCGCCTAAAATGGATGTGAAGAACCAAAACTAGCCGATCCACTTCACCTTCTATAGAGGATGTCAGAATATGCACGAACACGGCCCAGGTGAGGCCCCACAGACCCTAAATTCAGAGGAAATCCAAAACCAAGATCAACACCAATCCTAGGGTTTTTTTTGCGATCATGAGGGTCAACGGTGGGACCTAAATTTCTCTTGAAATTGATGGATAAGAGAATGGGAAGTCGTACGTTTTTTCATCAAACAATTATCATGTAGAAATCTGATTGGATCATCGATTGAAGAGGGGGAAATGAGAGAGGGGTGTGTCATGCACCATTAGGGTTCACAATAGTGATATCACAAAAGTGGATGGGGAGAGGTGGTAGTTTTTTTGTTTTCATTTTTCATTTTATTTTAATATATTAAAATTTAATTAATTTATTAATAGGTAACCACCCAAGGTTTGGGCCGCGCAGTTTGTCAAACAGTGCACCAACTATGCACCATCTACTAAACACCTAGGGAACCTTGCACAAGATGGCCAACACGGTTATCCTAACCATGAATAAACTATGTAAAATAAATTCAAACTACCTCTACCAATTATATTTATACTATATACATAACTACAGAGGGATGCATGGTTTTAGACAAACTGTGTACCCTCAACACCTTCATTAGAACATGATTTTTTAGGCCCAACTTTCTTGAACTTCTAGGAAAACCATGGAAACATGTTGGGCCCCCAACCAAGTCCAAAAAAATACATTCAATGTTTCCAATGATAAAAATTAATTTATAAAGATTGGTTTTAAATATAATCATTTAGTAAATGAACATGTTCAAATTTTCATGGTTTTATCATCTGGTTCAAAACAAGGATTGTTACCATCAAAAAACCATTTGAAACATTTGGGGACCCTGCTAAATATTCACAACAGCCTTATATATATATTCTATATGAATAAGTAAAATTGAACAAGAAGAGGGAAATTCAACTTGAATAAACCTTTAGGGATTTAATTAATCTAATGAGATCTTACAATGGGAAAAGTAAAGATGGTGCTTCTATGAAAATGAATACGGAGCCACCGCCGTATCATTTGTTAAGCCCTCCTATTAATAACAACAATGAAATGTAAATAAACAAGGCTTCAATTGAATGTTATAAAAAAATCCAAATTAATATCACTTTGTTAGATTTTGTGAAATAGATTCCTCGTTATGGAAACTTTTTCAAGGATATGTGTGCTTGTTAGATGAAAATCAAGGTAGGTGGGAAAGGTAATTTGTGAAGAAATGTTTCATCCATGATCCAACACCTCCTCCATATAATCTAAAATGATCCTTGGAAATTTTTTACCCCATGTTTCATTTGTAATCATTTGTTTGAAGATACGATCTAAAATTTGGGAGTCTCCAGAAATGTGATACTTTATTTTCTATTTATATATTTTTAGGTGGGAGAGCATAATAAATATATAATTTTCATATATCTAGCTAATAATATCATAGATAATCTATAAGGTGTTATTGAAGATATTTTAGTATTGGTTAAATATTTAGTTTTACATACTGATTTTTATGTTCTAGACATGGGAGATGGTTATTTTATCTCACATGCACAAATTTCAGGGAAACCATTATTGAAATCTTATAAATCAATAATCAATGTTCATAAAGGTACATATTCATTAGAGTTAGGAGGTATTATAATAAATTTTAAAGTTTTTTCTAATCAATGACACATCTGGTGGATGCTCATTCTACACACTGTGTTAATATGATTGGTTGGTTTTTCATAGAATTGATTCCTAATTCAATTAGATATCACTAACTTATATATTCATTAGAAATATAAATTATCTTTAAAATATACCTTTATCTTACAAAAAAAATATTTTTAATCTAAAAATTATGAAATATAAAGTTATAATTAGTCTGAAATTAAATCTATCCTTTCAAAAATTGTATTCCATTTTTGAATTAATTAACATGTTAGGAATGATATTTTTTGAAAATTATGTTGAATATGATGAGAATGTATATAAAACATTTTAATCCTATTCTACTATGAAAAATAATGATTTAATGAATGAAATTGATTTATATTTTTATGTAATTGACATTAATTCTTCTCAAAATGTAATTGAATAGTCACCTCATTTCATTGACCTTGAATTTAAATATTCTCTTGGGAAGGGAATAAATATTATTCTTAAAAATGAATGTGCTCCTGGTTTAAGAGATTGTGATTCTACTATTCTTGATGTTGTTTTAGTGGATGAAAAAGAAATTAAAGAAACCATAGAACTCCTGTTATCAAATGAGGACAACCATTATGTACTTGAACTCAATCCATTACTAGAAAAATTTTAAATATTCTTATTTAGTGGAGACAATTTTTACTTCTTATAATTTGTGTACGGTTATATAATGGGAAAGGGAAAAAACTCTTGGAGGTCCTTAGGATGAATATGAAGGAAAAGGGTTGTTAATTAGATAATTTTATTTATTTTTTTCCTTTAGTGTTGATCCATATGATTCTTCCTCAGGTTGATTTCAATCCTATTAGAAAATTTCAAAGGAGTTCAGATCCCATCCATCATGAGGTAGTTAAGAAAAATGTTAACAATTTTTTGGTTCTATGCATAATATTTCCCACATATGAGAGCTTATGGGTAATTGAAATAAATAGAATTCATATAGAGGATGATTCAATGTTTTCAAAAATGAATTAGGAGGTTTAGTTCCAACTATGATACCAAATAAATGGAGGGTATGCATCGATTATAGGATAATGAACCTAGGGACTACAAAGTAAACCTTTCCTTTATATTTTCATAATCAAATTCCTATGAGGTTGGTAAGTCAATAACATTATTTATGTGTATTTTATGGTTACTTATATATTCATGGAGTCCTAAGGGACCAAGGCAAAAAAGCCTTCACATGTTATTTTGGAACCTATTCTGGTTGAAAAATTATATTCGGACTATATAATGATCCTGCCACCTTCCAAAGATGCATTCTTTGAATTTTTTCTAGGTATCTTGAAGAATACATAGAAGTTTTTATGGATGATTTTATAGAATATGGTATATATTTTGAGGGTTTTCTGAAGATTCTAGGATCCATTTATGGCGTCTTCATTGAGAATAACCTTATTTTCAAATATGAAAATTGCAATTTAATGGTTTAGAATGGATTTTTTCTTATCCCTAAAAGGTATAAGGATGTAGATAATTTTGGAAACTATAAACTTGATATCATCTTCTCCCTCACTTTTCCTAATAATGTGAAATATATTAGATCATTTCTTATCCATTTGGGATTTTATAGTTGATTCATAATGGATTTTATTTAGACTGCATTTACTTTAAATATATTACTTTAGAAAGATATTCTTATTGTATTTGATGATAATATTAATGAATCCTTTAATAAACTGATATATAAGATTGTGTCCCCACGAATAGTTCGACCACATAATTATAATTTTCCTTTTGAGTTGATGAAAAATGCTTCAAAGTCATATTTTGTGGATGTTATTTGTAAAATAGTGGAAAATAAATATCATATCATTTCACATGAATATGGAGCTCTAGATTCTTCTTAATTTAATTACTCCTCAACTAAGAAAAAAATTCTAGATTTTTTATTTTTTCTTGATAAGATTAGAAGTTATCTCTAAGGAACTATAGTTGTTGTTTTGTTGATGATTCTACAATTTTTGAATCTCATAATGAATATATAATCAAAAACAATTATGGTAAGATAGATTGTGTTACATCAATATTTTGATATTGAGATATAATATAAGAAGTTAATTAAGAACACTCTAGAAAATCATTTGAGTTGGTTAACTGTGGATTTTTTTATAGATAAAACTTTTTTTGAACCAATTAAGGAGATTTGTTCTAGGGAGAAGTTTTATTTTTCTGCTATTGAAAAAAAGTCCATTGTTTTCAAACATAATGAATTTTAAAGATACTAAAATAGTTCCACACTGGGATTCCAAGAAAAAAGTTATAAGACTTATTAGTGAGTCAAAGAAATATGTCTAGTATGATCCTTACATGTAGAATTGAAGAAGAGAACATATTTTTAGGAGGTGTATTCTAAATTAATAAATTACACCAGTTATTAAATTATTCCACACACTACTAGAATTCAAGGTATTTATGATGTGTTATTTATGATGGGATCCCATCGCAAAAAAGCTTTAGTGATGGGGCCCTATCCCAAATTTCCCATTGTAGAAAACGACGTCGCAAAAAATATTATTTGTGATCGGCCCTTCACAAATAATATTTTTTTGTGACAGGAAACATCACCGTCACAAATGGTTTTCTTTTATATATAAAAAAGATATTTGCGATGGGTTGTCCCAAATAAGCTATTGCAATGGGACTTTCATTCTGTATAAAATAGGCAAATAAAAACATATTTGTGACGGGACCATCACAAATAAGTTGTTGCAAAGGGACATTCATACCATCGAAAATAGGACAATAAATAACATATTTGTGATGGGGTCCCAACGTAAATAGCCCCGTTGCAAATGCTGAAAAAAAATAATTAATATAAATCATATAATATTATATAATATTATATAATAATAATATCAATATTTATAATACAAAAAATTATATTATTATAATATTAATAATAAAATTATATATATAATAAAATTATAAATTATTGATATCAGAATATAATAATAATAAGAATTCTATTAATATAAATAATATTATATTACATAATAATAATATTAATATTTATAATATAATAAATTCATATAATATTATTATTATTTTTAAAATAAAGATACATATTTGTGAAAAAATATTATTAATATTCTTAAAATTATAAAATATTAAAATTCTCAATATTCACATCAAATATAAAATATTTAAAAAATTATTGATAAAATATTATTATTATTATTATTAAAATAAACAGACATTAAAAATAATACTAATAAGAAATAAAATATTAAAAAAAAAATCAATAAATTAGGCTATATTCGCACCAATATAAAAAAAGAGAAATTGTAAATAGTTAATATTATAATAAGCTACGAACTCAAATGTTTGTTACATGTAAAAAAATCTCCGAGGGTGGATAATCTGGAGGACATGGAAGAGATGGTGGAGGAAACTCCATCCATAAACTACGAGTCAGATGGTGCATGTACTCCATCTGTTCCTGATGTCACTCCTCATATTGACACATCTCCTCATCGTGCTGCTGATGATTTCGACACATCTCCTCATCGTGCTGCTCCTTCCACTACTTCTCCCACTAACGCATCTACTCTTGCTCATGATTATTACTAATTATTCCTAATTTAGCAATACTTAGCAATACATAGAAAAACTGCTCATGATTATTACTAACTATTACTAATTTAGCAATACATAGCAATATTTAACAAAATGAAAACTGCTTGAATAATGAAAGGAAATTTGGTAATCATCGTTGTAGAGATGATTACAAATTTTCTATTCATTATCCAACCAGTATTTGTTTACTAAATATAATTTTATCTTATTATTACTAATAAAAAATTATATAATCAGTATTTATGAAAAAACCATATTAATATTATTAAAATGATAAAAAAATTATAAAATATTAAAATTATCAATATTCATAACAGGCTTTGCTCTTTTCTTAACATGTTCAAATTTCAAAGGGTTTCCAATTGTAAGCTCAAGCGCAATAAAAATTTTGTGTCAGCCATGCCCAATGTAAACTCCATAATAGCCCTTGCATGGCTGATCACCTCGCAAGTAGTGTTGTAATAGGACGACTAAAGTAATGTCATTTTGGTCTCTAAGAATCATCTAGATCTTTTTACAAAGATCATTCCTCCTTAAAAATTTGACGGGATGTTAGTATCTTTCCCTTAACATTTCGAGGAAGAATGGTCTTTGTTAAGAGTCATGTGAGATAATTCTTATAGATGATAAGGGCATGACTTCTGTTTTCCAATTGCAACACTACTTGCAAAGTGATCAACCAAGAAAGGACAATTATATATAATTATATCTAATTATTACTAATTATTACTTATTATTACTAATTATTACTAATTATTACTAAATATTACTAATTATATCTATTTATTACTAATTATTACTAATTATTTCTAATTAATACAAATTATTTCTAATTATTACTAATTATTACTAATTATTACTAATTATTAATACTTATTACTATTTATTACTAATTATTACTATTTATTACTATTTATTGCTAATTATTCCTATTTATTACTAATTATTCTTATTAATTACTAATTATTCTTATTTATAACTAATTATTTATATTTAATACTAACTATTACTATTTATTACTAACTATTACTATTTATTACTAAGTATAACTATTTATTAAAATTTATTACTATTTATTACTATTTATTACTCTTTATTACTAATTATTACTAATTATAAAAAATTATTACTAATTATTACAATTTATTCCTAATTATTACTAATTATTTCAAATTATTGCTAATTATTCTTAATTATAGCTAATTATTCCTAATTATTCCTAATTATTGCTATTTATTTCTAATTTTTTGAAATTAGTTCTAATTATTCTTAATTATTCGTAATTATTATTAATTATTCCAAATTATTGCTATTTATTACAATTTATTACAATTTATTTCTAATTATTCCTAATTATTTCTAATTATTTCTAATTATTCATAATTATTGATAATTATTCCTAATTATTTCTAATTATTCCTAATTATTCCTAATTATTAGTATTTTTAGTAATTATTACTAATTATTAGTATTTATTTGTAATTATTACTAATTATTACTAATTATTACTAATTATTACTAATTATTGCTAATTATTCCTAATTATTGCTAATTATTGCTAATTATTTCTAAATATTACTAATTATTGCTAAATTTTACTAATTATTAGTAATTATTCCTAATTATTAGTAAATATTACTATTTATTAATATTTATTCCTAATTATTACTAATTATTCCTAATTATTACTAATTATTCCTAATTATTACTAATTATTCCTAATTATTACTAATTATTCCTATTTATTAATATTTATTTCTATTTATTACAAATTATTTCTATTTATTACACATTATTGTTAATTATTACTAATTATTCTTAATTATTGCTATTTATTGCAATTTATTTCTAATTATAGCTAATTATTGCTAATTATTTCTAATTATTTCTAATTATTGCTAATTATTGATAATTATTCCTAATTATTACGAATTATTGATAATTAATACAATTTATTTCTAATTATTGCTAATTATTTCTAATTATTGCGAATTATTCCTAATTATTGCTATTTATTGCTAAGTATTAGCATTTATTGATAATTATTAGTATTTATTAGTATTTATTTCAAATTATTAGTATTTATTACTAATCATTGCAATTTATTACTAATTATTACTATTTATTGCTAATTATTCCAATTTATTACTAATTATTATTAAGTATTGTTAATTATTGTTAATTATTACTAATTTTTGCTAATTATTACAAATTATATCTAATTATTACTAATTATTGATAATTATTCTTAATTGTTACTAATTATACCTAATTATTGCAAATTATTACTAATTATTAGTGAGTATTACTAATTATAACTACTTATTCATAATTATTCGTAATTATTTCTAATTATTACTAGTTATTCCTAATTATTACTAATTATTAATATTTATTAATATTTATTTCAATTTATTACTAATTATTGCTATTTATTACAAATTATTGCTAATTATTACTAATTTTTACTAATTATTCCTAATTATTCAAAATTGTTTCTAATTATTAATTTTTATTTCTATTTATTGCTAATTATTTATAATTATTGCTAATTAATGCTAATTATTAGAACTTATTAGTAATTATTAGTAAATATTAGAATTTATTACTAATTATTAGAATTTATTACTAATTATTAGAATTTATTACTAACTATTACAATTTAATACTAATTATTATTAATTATTCCTAATTATTATTAATTATTCCTAATTATTACTAATTATTCATATTTATTACTAATTATTCATATTTTTTACTATTTATTGCTATTTATTACTAACTGTTGCTATTTATTGCTTATTATTGCTAATAATACCTAATTATACCTAATTATTGCTAATTCTAACTACTTATTTCTAATTATTCCTAATTATTGCTAATTGTTACTAATTATTTCTAATTATTGCTGATTATTTCTAATTATTCTTAATTATTGCTAATTATTTCAAATTATTGCTAATTATTCCATATTATTAGTATTTATTGCTAATTATTAGTATTTATTAGTAATTATTAGTATTTATTAGTATTTATTGTAATTATTACAATTTATTCCTAATTATTACAATTTATTACTAATTATTACATTTTATTACTAATTATTATTAATTGTTACTATTTATTGCTATTTATTACTAATTATTGCTAATTATTACTAATTATTGGTAATTATTCTTATTATTGCTAATTATTCCTAATTATTACGAATTATTACTAATTATTAATATTTATTCCTAATTATTCCTAATTATTACTACTTATTCCAAATTATTACTAATTATTCCTATTTATTACTATTTATTGATATTTATTACCAATTGTTATTAATTACTACAAATTAATTATATACAATACTAATTATCATTAATAATTAATAATTAATACTAATTATTAAAAATTAATACTAAAAATTTCAATTTATTAGTACAAATAAATACTAATGACAAAACAATTTAAATTTAATTTATTACATCTAATCAACAATAAAAACATTAACAAAAAAATAATGAAATAAATAATAAATTAAAAAAACATAAATACGTTTAAGACTAATTTTCTATTGATGTAGATGGCTACACAACTTCTTGAACAAGAAATTACCTTAGAAAAATTCTCTCTCTAAAATCCGAGTTTAGAGAGAGAGGATTTAAAATTTGAGAGGAATTAGAGGAAAACGGATCGGGTTATATATAGGTTAGATTATTTGCGACGGGTATCCCGTCGCAAATAGTATCTTTTGCGATGGGTCCCTTCGAAAATACATACGCCCGCATTAATTATTATCAGCGGTTAAAAAGTTATTTATGACTGGACTCGTCGCAAATAGTCCATGATGACACACCTTTTGCGACGAAACGACATCCCGTCGCAAAAAGCTATAAATCGCCGCCGGTTATTTGCGATGGGGCCCGTCGTAAATACATAACTATTTGCGATGGTGGGATCGCACCGTCGCAAATAACCTTCTCGCGGTTTAGCGTGCTATCCACGCCAAACTATTTGCGAAGGGAGACGCAATCTCGTCGCAAATAGTTGGTTATTTATGACGGGTCGTTACCTCCGTCGCAAATAACCTCTTGGACTGACCTTTTGCAACGGGATTTATTCCCATCGCAAAAAGCCCTTTTTCCCGTAGTGACACTTTTAGTTATGATAGTTACCTTGTGACACAAGAGATTTCTATAAATGTGATAGATTCAGGATTATACTATCCGACCATTTTTGTAAGAACCTGGATCTTCTTTTCAGGTATGCTTTTCCATTTTTCTGGAGTTTTGTTGAAAAATGAATTATCTGGAAATTTTCGAAGTACATGTCATGTACTTTCTGAGTACACGTCGTGTACTCTTCTCCGGCTCAAAGCCGTGTGCGGCCGTTCCTGGGCCACACACACGGTGTGTAGGGGTGGCGTGGAGGCTGTTTTTAGCGGAGTACGGAAAAACCGACTACACACCTTGTACATTAAAAATACACGTCATTTAATTTTCTTTTTTTTCATTAAATGGACCGGGGTCGCGCCTAACCCCTAATTTCATCTTCTTCTCCAGATTCCGTCCGCCCGGGAGTGACCATACGGCCGGATCTTCGACGAGCTGCCGCCTCTTCGTCCATTCTCCGATTCGGGTGCGGTCAATTGCGTTTGAATCGCAGCGGTGAGCTCTCCCTTCTGCTTGAGTCTTGTTTTTTGATTCCTCCTTGATTTCAAGTTATCATAGGTTGAGCGTTTTGTGCGTTTTGTCAGATCTACGTCATTCTAAGGGGAATCTGTCATCGTTGTTCACGTATATCGATCTCCTAGGATCGAGGTCGGTGGATTGTGTCTTTCCATATAAAGTTGATGAATATTTTGTGCAATTTCCACCAATACCCTTGAACGGGGTATTGCGTGTTCCTGTTTTTCCCTTTTTGTATTGCCTGCTTTGCTTGATTGCTAGAGTAGAAGTTTTGCATGTGATTATGGTAGCTTTACTGTACCTTGGATGTTTGCTATGCTTGTTTTGCCTGTTTGGAATTTTTCCTGTTTCCATGCTTAGTCATAGGATAGTGGAACTGCTACCTTGTTATGCTGCTGAGCCTTAGTTGATAGCCAAGTAGTTCTTGAGGTTTACTTGGACGATGTACACGTATGCTGAGCATGTTTTACCTTTCACTCTAGACTGTGAGAACCTAGAGTAGTAGACCAAAGGAAGAATTGACAGAAGGGCTTCTCCAGAGTGTCTTTTAATTACGATGCGAGACCACAGGGGGAATTGATGTTGAGTGCTTCCTCAGAGAGTCTGTAGTTCCTCGACGAGGGCCACAGAGAGAATAGACGTTGAGTGCTTCCCCAGAGAGCCTTTAGCACGATACGAGACTATAGGGGGAATTGACAGTGAGTGCTTCCCCAGAGAGTATTAATTTCATAGCTGAACCAGAGGGGTGAGACTGTGTGTGCCTCCTATAGGGTTGCTAGTACTTATAGGTTGAACCATAGGGGTTAGGCTGTGAGAGCTGCCCAGAGGGTTACCTTGTTTCTTCTTGTTGCTGGCTGTTTACTTGTGTACTTTAGTTGTTAGAACTGTGGATTGTAGCTGCTTGTGCTTTCATGTTTACTGCTTCTTGTTATATTACAGCCATGTATTCATTGACTGTTAGGCACAAATCTTTGGGTGGTTGCCTACTGGGATTGTATCTCACACCCTGTTTGGGCCATGCTTTTTGGCCCAATCAGACTATATTGTTGCAGGTATAGATAAGGGAAAGCTCCCTTCTACTTTAGGTTCTTGATTGCACTGGAGCTGGAGAGCACGGGACCGAGTCATGTCTCGTGATGCTGAGGATTTACCTTTTTTTCCTTTGCACTTTTTTTTCAGTTTTACTTCAACACGTTGGTTGTTTGTTGCTTCCATAAACATATGTACCATGTTGCATTATTATTATTTTATCTATTTCTTCCGTTGTTCAGTTCAATTGTTCTATGTTGTTGATTTTTTCTGCTATTGTGTCTGGTTGTTTTTCCACTGTATACTTTACCGAATGAGGGCATGGTTTCCCCATAGACTCACCAAGGCCCTCACTGCTAGTTGGCATCCTCTGGCATTTGGGGAAACGCGCTTGTGGTCATGTGGCGAACCGGGTGCGGCGCACCAGTGGAGGGGCTCCGGATTCGGGTCATTACAATTTTCAAATTTTTTCTATTTGTATTATAGGGATGGTAAAAATTTTAAATTCCAAGGAAAATTTTCTCAAAGACATGAGATAGGACAAAACACTTATTGTTTTCTGGCATCTTTGATGTTTTGTTAATGTATTTTATGGGACCATTTGTTAGTTACATTTGATTATTTCATATCTTAATTTTAGTTTATTGTGTTTCAATGTGGATTGAAGATATCACAACTAGAAACAATGATGCTAGAGTGGTTTCCTAGTTTTCCAGGAGTAATTTATTTGTAGATTTGGGATGACTATATTTTTTCTCACGGACCAGGGCACCCAAATAAGACCCTTGAGGCTTTTTTGAAAAGATATGGGGTACATCATGATGTTTCTACACTCTATAAGTAGCAAATGTATAGAAAGAATGATATTTCAAATTGATATATTAAGTATATTCGGGATAATTCCGTTAACCTGAATAGAAAATATTGCAGCATGAGACATAAGGATTCTCTTTCGTTTTATAGGAATTCTTATAATAATCATACGAGGATTTCACCTTATAAGTTCTTTTTTAAAGAGATTTTCATTTTTATTTTTAGGTTGAGCAAAAAAAAATTATTTATTTAAATATTATAATTTGAATATGTTATATGCTTTAAAAGATAGGATGTTGTGCTCGCAAGAGTAAGAAGGCATAAGAAATAATTCTTTTGAAAATGAAAGGGGTTTTAAGGGAAAATGTAACTTTTTAATGATAAGATGATTTAGAATAAAGTGTTTGATTTTGGAGATAAGGTACATGTGTAAAACTCCAGGAAGACTATTTTCTTATGTAAATTTAATTTCAAATGGGATGGACCATTTATTGTAACTAATATTTTCCCTTTTTGTGATTTACTGATCCAAGATCCTAGGAAATATTTTTTATTTACTATTAATGGAAATTGGCTGAAACATTTTAGATATGGTAATAAGGAAAAAATATTCCATTTAAAATAACTTGATTCAACCCCTCACTTCCTAATATCTGGTTTCTTTCTTACTTGTGTTTAATATTTCATGAACTTAATTTCAATCTGTTTATAACTTCTGGAATTTTAGTTCAAAGTAAAGGAAATTTATTAAATTCAATAAGGGGTGAATTTTAGTGGATATGAAGATAGATAAATATTTTATTTTTGGTGTGTGTTTCATAATAATTACACTCATTCTCATAGACATTAAATCTATTTTTTGTTGCTACATTGGTCTTAAATTGCTAGAATATTTGAAATGAAATATGTTTTTTATACTGAATTTTTAGTGCTAAGAATTTCAAGTTTCTACCAGTAAAATAATTTATTTTTTTATTGTGTATTATTTCTAAATAATACCACATTTTCGTGAAAATTATTTCTTCCCACATCTTGAAAATTCTCAAGTATTAATATTATATTTTTAAAATTTATCTTTGAAGTGGTGACCAGTTGTGAGTTTCTATGGATTATTTTCTTTTTTCCCTATTTTAATTGTGTGGGAAAATTACATTGGACTTTTCCATCACCCTTTTGAACATGAATGTTATGTACTAAATTAAAAATCTATTTGAAGAATAAAAATATAATAAATATGTTTTCTCTAACTTATGATTAACATTGTGGAAAATGTGGAGATTTAGTGTGGGAGAGGGGGCATTTTGTGTCGATATGTTCCATTAAGAATGCCCCTAAAACCCCCCCAAAAATAATTTATACATTGATTTTCTCTCAATATTCAATGAATATTCTCAATTATCTCTAAATTGTTTGTAATGTTTTACTATTATGTATCAACTTTAAGGTGATTAGTTTTATATTAACTCTTGGAATTCATTGAGTAAATTATTTTCCATTATCATCTTGATAACTAGTTGACTTTGGTAAAGAATTATTATAATGTTTTACAATTGAATATTTCCCTTGAATATTTTAACTTAGATTCAAACTCATAAAATATGAATTTAAATGGATTATCAAATGAGAATCCAAATCTAGGTAGAAAATTTTCATTTATTTTCATATTATTGGATGAGTTATTTATACACCATTTAATTTATTAAGTTCTCTCATCAATGTAGAGTGTCTAGTTTTTTATTAATTTATGTATGTCAATTATCATAGAGGTAAAGTGAATTTCGGACATACATATGAATTCAAATTGATTTGGATTTAATCTGAATTCAAGTTTGTAATATCAATTATTTTGTTAATATAATATTAAAATTTTCATTGTAAAATACATAATTTATATGGTGTAAAATATTTTCACTACTTGATAAAATCCATGAGGGAAGTCATTTTTAAAACCAATTTTTCACAGAAGCACAGTATTTTAATCATCGAATTTTATTTAATCCATTGAATTTGATTAATTATTTTCTTATGGAATAGAAGAACACATGGGTAGGGGATTCAATTTGGCTGCATTTTGATACATTTTTTCAAAATAACTTATTTAATTAATTTTTTTTTTTAAATTAATGTTTTAACTAATTAACACACATTGATGATAATGTTATGTTAAAATAATATAATAGTTAAAATAATTATTTTATGTTTAATTAATGATTCTTTTTTATTTGAATTTTAAATCTTTTGAACATTTTTTTTATTAATTAATATTGTTTTTATCTTAAAATATTTATTTAAGAGTATTTTTATATTTTTTCATTTTTTATTTACCATTTTTTGTTTTTTTTGTTTTAATTAATTAATATTAGTTTAATTATTAATTCTAATTATTCAATTAATTTAATAATTACTCACCTTGAATTATAAATCATATATATTATTTACCTTTTCAATATTTTGTAGTTATTTAATCTTTAAATTATAATTAGCTGGTAGTTTTTTTATCATTTTTATATTTTCATTAATTTTTAAATTAATTAATCAATTTAAAATTTTATGTGAATTGTTTCTAATATTTAATTTTTATTGTTTTAAGTATTTATTTCTTATTATTAATTTGTTTTACTTTTCTATTGTGCATAACTTAATATTTTTTTAAATTCTGTATCAACATAAGATATTTTGAACGAATCTAAAAATAATAGTTTGAAAATGATTTATAGGTTATTTTTAAGGGATTTTCTTCATTATATTATCCATATGCCCTATTAGCATAAGGAAATTTTAGGAAATAGAATATAGTCCTAGATATTTTTTATATCTTTCAGTGTAAAAGTATAATTTTCAGTACTTGTAATAAAATTGAAAGAGTCATGAAATAGAAAATATTGTGTAAGATATATTTATCTTAACCATATATCTTAATAATCCACCGCATGAGACCAACTGAAGAGATACATCCCATGTTACACCAATAATATTTAGTATTGGAAAAACCCAGATCTATTCCCCATTGATGCTGAATCTACCACCATTGTTTTCCTTCTTTATTTAGGCTTTGAACTGTCATGAACCCAAGGTGTCGAGTTGTTTTTGTTGTCAATCAAATCCTAAGAAAGCCTCACGGTCATTGATGAAGATAAAGATCATGCATATTCAATTAAAATCCTACCAAAACCAACCAAGGATTAAACCTTTGAAATATTAGAACCCTAGTGTTTATCAGCTTTTGAATTCTTGAATTGACATCGTCATTTTCCAATTGAGTCACCACCATCAAGAACTAATGCCAAGACCACTGTTGTTCCGATGAGGACCCCATATCCTAAATTACGTAGATTAGAAGTTAGTTGATGAAGGATTTCACATACTATGAACCCACCTAATGTAACTATTTCCTTATTCAAAGATGAGTATGGGGTCTCACATCTATGTCTACTATCCCTGAAGACCAATGGTGTGTCTTCTGATGAAGATCGGAGATGTGAAGTGTTGACTGTTAATGAAAACTTGATTCAAATTACTGTTTGGAGTATAAAGGATTGAAGCTAGGGTAGAGGTTTTTTAATTTGTTTATTCATTGTCAACCCCTTATAATATGGTTTCAATCTGATTTGAATCTCGTTATTTGAGAAAAGTTGAGTTTGAACTTCATTTTTTTATCAATGAAGAAGAACATGAGACAGACTGATGTTTCTTGCTGAAGATTATGGGTTCTATTTCTGATTTGGATCAATCTCTAGATCTATTTTTTGATGGCTATAAATTTTTTCATGCATGTTTCTTTGACGCTGAAGTGAATTCATGTTTTTTCTATAGTATAGTGTAGAGATTAACAATGACACATACTAGGTGAATGTTTAATTTCCCGATTTGGAAATTGAACATTGGATACGAGGTTAATTTGAGTTCGTGATGGTTTGAGGAATTTTTTGAATCAATCATATTAAAGATGATCCAATTTCCAGTCAATTTTTGAATCATCCTTGAAGTTCCCAACATGAAATCAAATTAATTATTATTCAAATAATTAAATCATTATAAGCTGGTGTAATAATTACATGTTCTGAAGAGGTATGAATTCGTTGAGTAGTTTTTCTATAGCTATAGGGTAGTCGAAAAGGCCAAATAAAAAATACATGTAGTGATAACTAAAACGTCAAATTAGAAAATGATTTCATTGTGTAGTTTGAGGAAAATAAAATGGTAAGAGAACAAAATATATTAAATAGATTCGTAAATTGATAAATAAAATAAAATAAAAATTTACTGATGTTAAAAGAAGATACATGAATGAATTTAGGAGATGTTCTTAGATAACAATACAACACTAGGAGCTAATGAAGTTAGATATTAATGTGTGCTACCACTTCATAGAGATTTCTAGATAAACATAAATTAATATAAACTAATTGATTCAAATAGTTATTCCTTTATGAAATTTTAATTTTTTTAATGTTATTAATTTAATTCATTTGAGATTCTTGAATTTTGAAAAGTAATTTCATCTTGATGCTTCATTCATCTCCCATTTTTATATTCATTTCTTTTTATTCTTTGTATGACTCATCTTTAAATGAATGTGGGGAACTCTAGATACATCTCATTATTTTTAGTAGAGTTGGAGTACGAAGACGATTCACATGGTTTAAATTTTTTATTCATTGATCGAATAATTTTGAGTATAGTGAGTGTGGTATGTGTATTTTATTTTTATGACGGTTTAAATCATAGATCGAATCCTTTAGAAAGGAGTTATACTTCCCAAATATACTTTGTTGTCACATATTAATTAACTGAATGAGATGAAATATTTGATATTTTAGTCCTTTATTGAAATAATTAATGTTATGAAAACCTACACGAAATGATGAAAAAATAATGATCTCTATGAATCACTGGTCAGGATGTCTTTTATATTGTGTATTGAAATACTATTCTACCATCATTAAATTTGTTTTAGGTAATTTCATTCCTATTGTAATTTTTTTGTACAATAAATCATGATTATTTTTCTTTCAATAATTATAATCCCATTGAAATGAATTAAAAACATTAATGTAGAATGTATAAAAATAATGAAAAAATAACCCCATATATAATTCTATATATGAGACAACCTTGCAAGATTCATTGCAATAGCTCTTAGGTTTATAATTTTTAGTTAGTATTTAAATGAAAAAAAATTATAATAATCATGACATCGATGAATGTTTTCTCCATAGATAATAACCCCTCATATATGTTTTTCAATAATAGGTTTTAAGGATTTGGTGGTGTGGTAATGTTTCAATAAGAATTTTAAACGTCTCAAAATACTCATGGAGTGATTCATTTGGGAATTGATGGATACAAGATAATTCATTTCAAACAGAATAAGGATGAGATATAGTGATGAATAAACCTTAATGTTCCACTTATGGAACTAGGTGGGAGGTAATAGATCCATGAAATTGTAGAGAATTCAAGGGATAAAGGTGATTCTCAATGTTTTATTTCTTCTCCAAAATCCACTTTTGGATTAAATATAGAGAATGCCACTAGAAATTCATTGAGATGAAGAAAATAATAATCATCTTATAGACTATAAAAATGAGGTAAAAGATAAATCAATCCTGGTTTGAGATTGAAATGAAGCTAGATATATGGATATAGAATATTAATTTGTTAGTAATTCATATCAGGGGTAGTGAGTTCTATTGGGATTATCAATAGGATTCCCCATGTCTATAATGATTTTATGGGAAATGAGGGGGTCTTTAGTGATTTTATTATCCCTAATGTTCCTCTATTGTCTATGAAGATTTCAATTGATTTTTGGGTCCAAAATTTTAGATGGATTGTTTGAGAGGTTATGGTGAATTCTGTGAAATTTTGAAAGGGTGAGCAAAGATGGATTTTATTTTTGTTTTTATTTTCATGTATTTATCGGTTTTTTGAATTTTTCTATAGTGATACAAAACTATAAACAACTTATCTCACTATCCCTAAAAATGCATCCACTTAAGGCATGGATGATAGTCTCCTATCAACTGTTAAAAGGTCTGGTTTTCTTTTATATTATTCACAAAGTTACTCATGCCAAATCTGTAGTGATGATACTATTTTTGGGGTCGATTGTTTTTTTATTTGAGTGAAGGACTGTTTTTGGAGATTAATTAAACAAATATTGGATTAATTTAGGTATAAAATTTTATAATTATTTGGGTGATACAATTATTGGAAATTTTGTTTCATGACATCATTCAATATTCTAATATCTTGTATTAAATTAACACCCACTTCCCTGGACTGTTTTGATCAAAATGCCCTTATGGTGAATCTTTAATATAATAATCAACATAACTAGGGTTATAAAATTTATAATAATATTTTATGGTAATTATTATGGTTCCAATAAAATAGGTAATACACAATTAAAAAAACACGACATTAATCCATGAAACTTTATATTTTACATACACAATGTTAACATGAAAAATATTTAAATTGAAAAATGTCTGAGTCACTTGAAATCCCAAATTTATGACACACCTGAATAGATGGTTTACTCATCCCTTGATATATATTATGTTTAGGGTGATGATTTAAAAATATAAGATAAAGAAAAGAACAATAAAATAGTTGTGTGTTGAACATACCCACAAATGATAAAGGTAGTTAAACACATATTATATATTGAATGAGAAAAAGAGATAGGGGAGGGTTTTCACCTAGATTTTAATAATATTAATAACTTAATATTTCAAAAAATAATTTGGATAATAATTAGATATGATGATGATGAATCATGAATTAATATTCAACTGAAATTAAAACAAACCAACACAATTACAATTGATAACAAGTGAAAATGAAAAAAATAGGACTATAGTATATGATTCTCTTATTGATACAGTATTATGGAAATTATTCCTATGACCTTATAAAGAAAACTTCCATCACAATTTTCCTCCTTGAGTGGTGAAATTTCAATCTCTTTTAAGGATATGAGGAGAGTGTTTTTATAGACCATGGTGGGGGATTTTTCATATTCTAGAACTTCCCTATAAGATTGATTGCTAATGTGGCCATTTAGAAAGATTAATAAAGAGATATATTATTAATAAAAGTTATAGATATTTATTTTTACAATTCATCCTCCAAATATTTTTTCCATTGGATGTTTCAATCAATAGTTATGGATATTCAATTAAATTGTGTGTTTCTGTCTAGCTTTATATTGACATTTTCGATGGACACAATGTGAATTTATTTTATGAAAGGTGACTTCCATTAATAATAACCATTTACTCTAAAATATTTTTAACATATATGATTAGTTTCACCATAAAAATTAAAACTCAATAAGAAATCTATATAAAGAGTAAATTAAAGATGTGTGGGCTATGATCAATTCCCAGATAGAATTTGGGGCTAGTATTTTGTACATTAGATGGTCCATTTTTTGATTTATTTGGGGATATAAATTTTTTAACCAATATTTAATGGAATTTAATTATAATTATGGTGTAGTATCAATGAATTTTGACCACTAGAATGATGCTAAAAATCTAAAATTACAACATATAGAGTTTAATTGTTAGATTAATTGCATCCTCCTTTATAGCGCATATGGACCATCAAATATGCAATTTTTCCAAACCTCATGTGGAATGATTTATTTCAATATCAATATGGAACACTAGAAAATAATAATTGTGTCATTTTGGAATGGTATAATTAAAAATATACTCAAATAATAAAACTATAGTGTAATTGAATTAATCCAAATTATTCACTTTATATCTATTTCTAATCAGATTAGAAACATTGAATAAAAACTAATCATTTGTTATTAACTATTTAGGGATGTTAGTAACAAAAAATTATGAATTAATATGTAATATCATTAATATTGATAACTGCTATTCGTTCAATTTTTTAGAAAGGTTTTGAGAAAAAAAATCCCTAATAATTCTTTTGGAGTAAACTAAACAGTTAACCCACTCATTTTCAAATTTGGGTACTAAAGAGTTAACCATTGAATTATAGTGATATATTGAGCTCAAGTGTCCTTGAGAGATATTTTTATAATATTTATATTTTTTTATCATAAATCTCATGAAATAATCATTTAAAATCATATGAAAATTAGTTTTCATTTTCAAAATTACAAATGATAAATATCATTTTATTCTGAAAACACATAAAAATGAAAATTAACAAGGTGTCTTACAGTAAGATATTTATATAAAATATATAAGAATATATAAGTGAATTTTATGGATGAATAACATTTATAATAGTGAGAAAATTATTAATTATATATATATTAAATATATTACTTTATTTCCATTGTTAATTGTAAAAATTTATCAATCTAAAATTTTTTGAAATGATTTATTTGTAAAACATATTAATTAATGTTAAAAATTATGTAAAATTATCTTTATATATGTTTATATATAAACATGAAAATACTTGTAACTCTTGAGCTTAGATTCAAGTTAGTAAAAATTATATTTTAATATAAATATATTAAAATGAATATTTTAATATTTAATGGTAAAAAAACTAAAATTTTAATATATTATTATCAATTATGAACAAAAAAAGTCAAAATAAACCAAGAATTAGTTTTATGAAAATGCCTTGATGAAATAAGTTTTTATGAATAATTGAAAAATACATATTTATAAATCAATAATTTTATAAGTAATAATAATTTATAATATATAGAATTAAAAATTTATTGACTATCAATTTTATAGACATGATAATATTAGAATTTGGTGGTGAAAGTGATAATTTTTCAAAAAAAAATTTAAAGCTTAATGTCACTACATTTAAATAATCAAAAATAGTCTTCAGTGATAAATTTTTAAAATGAAATTTATAGATTATAGATATTATAATATGAACATAAATATAAATAATGAGGATTTCAATCCATATAGTTCATGTAATTTCATCTAATGTAGGAAAATTCATTTATGGGAGATGTATTGTTTAGACATCTTCTAGGCTTATTTTTAAATGAAATTACAAAAATAAAATAATTAAATTTTATAAAATGATAAAGAACAATTAATATTTTTTAAAAATTTCAACATAATATTTTTTTATATTTAATGGTAAAATATTTAATATTTATTATCCAAATTAAGAAAAAAGTGTTTATAAAATGCATAATCTAAAAAGAAATGATCTAAAATAACAAAAAACATGATTAAACCACCTCATTCAGGATTATTTTTACTATAACCTTATCGATTTTTTATTATCTATCATTTATGCTCCATTTTTTAATGGATTATACTTAGTATTATTTAAAATCATTTGAAATGCTACAGGTGTGCCACCCACCGCAATTATAAAAGGGCACAACCTCACATAATATATTCACACCTCTAAATCCATTTATGTTTAATAAAGAATAATAAAATTTCTCCCCAAAATTTTATCCAAGTTATAGAGATTCTCGTATTATCAAATTACTGACCCTAGGGTCCTTCATAATAATTTCATTTAAGTTTTCTCTAAAAGAATGTAATTGCCTTCACCAAGAAATTTTTTTTGAATTATTATTTAACAACCTTAAATTATGTCATAAAAATTAAAATATAATAACAATATAATATATCATAAAATGATATTTTAATTTTTATTTGAATAATATTTATATATCTATTTCTATATCAAATTTTAAATAAAACCACTGCTCGTCTGTATGATGGACTACCACCTCACGGACTGACGTAATAAGTTTTCTATCATTGACTCACATAAATAATAAAAATAGTGGAAATAATATATTTATATGATACTAATATAGTTATATTAATTTTTAAAATTTTATATATTTTATACATACTTACACATATACTCATTAAGTAAGGATAATGTTGTTTGTGCTTACGTACGACCTACCATATCAATTAAGAAATGTGATTAATTTTATGTGCCTAAATATTAGGAATGAGTATAAAAATGAATATAATAAATAAATATTCTATTTTTAACACTGATATAACTAGAGAGATAATGGAGATATGTAGTATTCCCTGTATTTTTAACATCAATGACAAAACATGCATGAGAAAATATTTTAGTTAACACATGAAACAATTGTAAAAATGAAATTTTTTTAATGAATAGAGGATAAGATGTTATAATAGTTTCATATATGATATTATAAATATTAATATAATCCTATTATAAATTAACATCATGTGAAAACCCATTTTATAGGTGGTTAAGGTGGGTTCAAATTTATAAAAGTGTGATTTAATGGATTTCATCACAATTTCCACTCCATTGAGATATCTTTTTCTTATTATTCATTGATTAAAATTAATGAGTTTCACATACCTCAAATTTTAATTATTAAAAATGAATATATATTGGTTAATGATGATTACTAATTTCATTTCAAGATTACTCATTCAAGGTGTAATAATTGAAAAGCTAATAAATGGGTAATAATTGGATTTGCAATCTCATTTTTTGGGATTTCCCTTATTTTATCTTCAGTAATATTATAATATATCTTCAATAAACTACATTAATTTCCTAATCATAAATATATTTAATTTTATTCAACATTTTAATACAATAATCACATTATTGAAACATAAAACAAAAAAAATAATCATCCCAAATAAAAATTCAATTTTTTCCATTTTGATTATCTATATATCTCATAGATATCCATAGATTTAATTTTTTTAAGTCATTTTAATTTAAAAATGTTATTTATTTTTGAAATGTGATGTTATCCTTAACATTTTATAATTTTTAATGGAATCTTTCTGATGTTTTCAAAAAAGGGATATTTTCAAAAAATTAGAAAATTAAAAATAAAGGTTCCTTTTTAATTTTAATGTTGTTGACAAACATTCCTACCCCAATAACTATTTTATAATATTTATATTCTTCTAAAATTTTTATATGGTTTAAAAAAATATGTTTAATTAAATAATATTTTATTATTTTACATATATTTTTTATTCTCCTTATAACATTAATTCATTAATAACCATTAAGTCAGATGAAGTTATTGTCATATTTTATCACTTATTAATTTTTGGCTGTCCACATACTTATAAAAAATTAAAATTTGTATGATCTGTGGTCATTAAATATACCTAAAATATAAATATTATTTTGATCCTAGATATGATTATTTCATAAAATGTATACTATTTATATATATTTTATTTTACATTGAATGTTATTTAATTGAGTTGGGAAATATTAATATTCCCTATTCATTATTCAATAAAAACCTTTATTGTTAAAGAGTATTTATTTATTCATTAAATCATTAATTTGATAAATGAGGATTGATTTGGATCTATATTGAATGGTGAGGCCCAAAATTATTTATCCCTTGGATGTATAGATATATCTCATGAAAAAATTAATTTGGACAACTTAAATGGGGTTTTTTTGTATACCTACAAATAAAATAAACATTCCCAGAATAATAATTTTATGGTAAATATATCATGATGTATGAGATCATGGCATCAAATATTTAGCATTTAATTCATTAATATTACTATTATTGATATAAATGATATTATATAATCAATTTTATCCATGGATGCATTTTACAATAATGTTATGTATTAAATACCATGATTTTTCAATTGTATAGATTTTTTTTTATTTTTATCATTATTTTCTCTTGGTATCTTCCATGTTACCTAAATCTAATTGAGTATTTGAGATCCCCTTTATTTTGTTTTAGTTCATGTGGTCATGAAGAAGAAGAATTTAAATGATTATCAAGGATACATAACATTTGATTTTGTTATGTTTTATAATTTATTTCCTATGAAATATGGGAATCATTCATGTATTTTGTTATTTAAGACTAAAAAACTTATCAATCATCAATGATGTGATCCCTTATATCATATACCAATGTAATAAGTAGGCACAAACATCTGGTTACTGGAGTTTGGGTTCTTACCATTCTTTATAAATTTAAATGAACATTATATTGAAGGAAAATTATTTGAACAGAATATATAATATTTTTTAGTGATATATACATAAATGTAAGTATCATTTTTAACTTATTTTATTTTTTTACTAAATGTATTTAGTTCATGTTGGATTTTTTTGGGTCATTTAGTTTAAATCCTTAAAAAACATTGGTTCCCTAACCATAGTCCAAGGAGAAATGGTCAAATTACCAAAATAATATATATTATTTTTCTTCAATTATCATTTTTATACATTTAATATAATTTAATAACTATCCATATAAGGTTATCATAAACATGAAGCACATCTTTTCTTAGAGACTGAAGTATATACATACACAAGAATGACATTTTCAATTTTCTAATAAATGATAATAAAATAATGTGGATAATAATTTTATTTTAAATAATCACAACTATGATATAAATTCTCTATTCATTCATTTTTAATCATACTTTTTATCTTCCATGTGAGGCGGTAATTAAAAATGAATCAATGTTCTTTGTTGATATGGTAGTTTACATATACGTATGAGTCACATTATCATTTTAAAATGCATGGGAAATATGAATATTATTATAATATAGACCTTGATGAATCATAATAATATCTTAAATATCATAACTTTTTACGAAATCTATAATTTTTTCCATCCATGTGTCATAGTGTTGAAAAATTAAACAAATCATTCTAGGAAGGTGGTAGTACACACATATGTATGAGTAATGTTTTCATTACCCATAGAATGGAAAAGGAGATGAGAATTGATTATCAAATGTTGGTAATTATACATTAATATATATTTTATACTTATGTTATTATATTATAATTTTTATGATTGTTTTTTTAGGATTTAATATTAAAAATAAACACTAACTAACTTGACTAAGAGTTATACCACTTATTTGGAAAGCCTCCTTTGGAATACACCATTATATTTATTAGGTTCTTTTTCTAGTGAGAAATAGACATTGAGGTAAAGGGGATAGAATATAGGAAGGTACATAGGTTGTTAAATTCTGATCTCAACAGATAAGTGTTTTGTGAATATGTGATGAGAGGAATTTCAATTTTATAAATGAGTGGAGTTTCACTCTTGTAAGTGTTCATAACTATTTCAAATTATAATTTCATTACTCATGGAAAGGTTATCCTAAATCAATTACTTTTGGAATTAAGGTGATAAATGTTTAAATAATATTACTAAATAAGAATTAATATATGATTTTTTGACTTTATCAGTTATTTTTTATAATAATTAACATGTTTTAACTATTACAATGATAACTAATTTTTACCACCGAGACAATTTATTGTGAAAAATTTAAATTATCTGAATTGTTAATTCAAGCACACAATTATGTATATTAAATCATTTTTTCATTATTCAATATCTATAAGAGTTAGAAATCAATATTAATATAAGAACTATAAATGCATTTAAAATGATATTTAAAAAAATTAAGTTTCTAAGCCTAAGAATATATTTATACCAAAACAAATCATAATGTTGATTACTATATAATTAATTAGAATATTTTTATACAAAGATGACTTATGATAGTTTAATAAAAATAAAAATATTATTGGAATTTAATTATTTAAAATTTACTCAAAAAGTTTATAAAAATATATATTATGAAATATTCACACAGAAATCATTCTTTTAAGAAAAATATTAAAACATCAGTATTACAAATTAAATGATATAAATCCAAACTTTTAACATTTTTATATTATTAAAATTACAAAGTAAATACATTTACCTTTTAAATAAATCCAAATATTATATTGAAATGTAATTTAGTTAAATAATTCTTTTTCTTTTTTGATTGAAATATATTATGAAATTATTTATAATTTTATTTTGAATATGAATACAACAAAAGAATAATTTTAAATTATAATGTTTATTTATTTCTATGATTATATAGGTTTTTCCATTAATTCCCCCTTTTTGAATTTTTTTCCACAAAATTTTATTTATTTCTATTACAATTGTTGGTGTTTTTTATCATATATTTTTCTGATTCCAATATTTCAACCTCAATTTTGATATTCTTCTATAAATGATTACCCTTGTGAAACAACTTGTTTTTCAAAACCAAATATCTAAAATCCAATATATAAAAAATCTTTTCTTAATATTAAAAAAACATTTCCTATTATATAACAGTGGTGATCAATTATTTTGATAAATCGGAAACTTATTTCCATTATAGTGAAACATTAAATATTTATGTACCTGAGATAAAATCATAGTAAAGGATAATCCTTAAAAAACAAATCCCACATTTCAATAATAGAATATGTTCCATTAAACCAAAAAATTCCATTTTTAAAAACACATGAAACATTTTTTATAGATAATTTATAAAATAAATTATCGTCATCCTTGAAAAAAATAACTTCCTTCATGTAATATGTATTATTATTTTACCTACTCTAAAAAGAATCCAGGTGATGACAAATCATCATTAACTTATTTTCTAGTTTTTATACTAGTTATGTTCCTAAAAACAACATTTCCCTTCTTGTCACCAACATGTTTGAGTTTAACAATACTTTTCATATAATTCTATAAAAGGTGTAATATATATACTGGAATGAAAACTATTATTATATGAAAATTCAACTAATTAACGATATTATTTGTAAACGTAATTATAATATAATGGTAGTGGCGGATTAATATAATCAAAATTATAAATTATTCACTATAATTGTCTAGAATATTGAGAATGAAGAGTTATATTGTGATTAAATTAGTACCCAATGACTTTTGATGTACTATCCCAAAATTAGTTTTAAATTTGGGATCCATATAGATAAAATAGAGATAGAGAGTTCACGTAATCTAAATATCTCTTTAATATTATGTATTGAATAATAATAAAAATTCATAATATTCAAAAATAAATAAAAAATAAAAATATTTATCAAAATTGTGAATAATAACCAAAATTTCGATATTTCCGTGTGATATATTTGGTATTCCCACCATAAAATTCATCTATATATTCTTCCAATTATATTTGGTCACTATAATAAAATATTAAATTGTATTTGTTAATTTTCAACCATCATTAACCAATTGACCTGTTAAATATTCATTGTAAAATAAAAAATATCCCTATTCATTCTATATATAACATATAAAATTCTTAATGTTCATTATACATCTTATTGTCGTCAAAATTAATATAAAACAAAGATATATGAGCTTAAATCAACAATTCATTCTTCAAGAGGGAATAATGTGTAGCATAATATCTTTATCTAAATAATATAACACCTTCTTTTTCAATGTGAAATTTAAGAATCTTATCCTTATTATCAAAAACTAATCATTCAGGAAAAATATGATCTTCCTATTGAGCATGTGTCAATATTCCTAGAAAATATGATTGCACTGGCTCATGAAAAAAATGATTTGGAGTTACCGGATATAAAATTACTTGTATAAAATCCATCAAATCATTAATAAGGGAACATTAACAAAACATTTAATTTAAAAAAATTAATTAAATTTCTGACTCAATGAATTAGCTTCATTGTTATATAAAATAAAATATGGGTAATCATGAGAATAATCCCTTATCAGTTCTATCCATCTTTACTACCTCATTAACAATTCATTTTGAGTGAATATGTACCTCATACTATTATATTTGTTATATATTTCACATTTATTCCCTAAAAAATGATTTCTCGATATTTTTAAATTAAAAACTAAATCAACAAGTTCATGATCATGTGTAGGATAACTCAAAACAAGGGTTTTCCATTTTGGTGAAATATATGTAATCAATCAATAATTATGCATCAAAATAGAATTAAATGCCTTTAGTTAGGAATAAATGTAAATGAAAAATTAGTCATTTCATGTTTGAATATGTAACACAAGATATATAACCAATATTTTTTTTATTTAAATAATTTATCTCAAATTTTATCTATATAAATTTAAAACTATTTCATGATAATGTTGTTATTGGCGGGGATAGCTAAAATTGAATTTTTTATATAAAATCTACTTTTTTTCAAATAATTTAACAAACATAAAATATTAGTGACATTTGTTGGTGGTTTACACTCTTCAATCAATTTAGTTCTAGTGGGATCAAATGTTATTCAATATTTTGTAATAGTGTGGTAATTGAAATTAATTTTCTTCAAAAAAATCATATTTACTCAAGTTTCTATTATATGTTTTTATTCCTGTATAAAAACCATAAAAATTTCGTACATTGACTTTAAATTTTAGAATAAACCACATTTCATCCAAGGAAACAAGAATAAATTTACCTAAATACATAAGGAATACTCAATTCATAAGCTTTGGGAATATTGTAGGTGACTTAATCATCCCAAAATACCTAACTAAAAAATAATAATGGTCATACCTTGTATGTAATAATTTAATAATAATATCTTCACACTGAATATTCAGTAAGTTATACCCAATCCTGAGATCAATCTTTGAAAAATGTTACGTTCACCTGATCAGATCAAATAAATCATTGGTATAAGGAAAAAATTATTTTTCTAAATAATGATATTGTATAATAAATAAAAAATATCATAGAAGATTCATTATTCATAATAATGATAAAATATCACTATCTATGTCCTTATCATGAGGATAGTCAAGTTTTTATTTATAAATCTCCAGATATAACATAGTGGCTAACCACGGGGTCACTCTCAATAAAGCAGTCTCAAATGACCAAGTGAACTTTCTAAAAAAACATTTTTTATATCATATATTTTGAAAACATCAAACAAAAATAATTAAAACTGTGTGTAAAAACACCGTAAGGGGTAAGAAAAAATGTGAATGAACAAAAATATAATAGAATAAACAATAAACAATTAAGAATTTTGAAAAGGAATAAAGACACAGATAAGGGATATCGGCATGAACAAAGCTAAATCTAGGTTACTCTACCCTCTACTCTTTATAATATAAAATGTTAAAAATTAATCAAATACATTCAAACTCACTAATTGCATGACTAATGACTCAGATCACACACCAATATCACTTAAATTTGAACACATGAAGACCAAACTTCTTTAGTGCACGAGAAACCCTGTATAATGAAAACTGAATTATCCAGCAAACTAATTTTGGAATGAAATCTCACAATTTAAAATTATTATGTTAGATCATCAAATTGCACAACTAATCTCAAATTATCAATTTGAGAAATCAATAACAGAATGGACTAAGAAGTTAGAGGAGAGAGTAGCAAACTGATTTTTTTCATGGGTTCACTTTTCCTTAGGAGAATTCACAGACATTATTTTCTATGGGGAAGAAGATGACGATGATTTCATAAAATATATAATATCCATATAACATAGGGTTTCACTATGGATCCTGACTCAAAAATTAGATATCCATTAGTGGAGATTTCATATCATAACATAAAGAATGGAAGAATTAATGAAACATCACAATTCAAACAAAATCATAATTTAATTACAAACGCAACATATTTATAGAAGATAAAAATTAAAATGAAAACAAAGAAGAAGAGGATTGAGAAATTAAAGTGAAGGGCCTCATCTCCAAGGTGAATGTGAGGAGTCTGTGGTATGAATTCTGTTTGTGGAGTGACCCCCTATCCAAAAAGACATTTCAGATATCTTATTATTCAAAAATGAAATCATAAAAAATGAAACTAATAGGAAGCAACATCCCCACGTGGCATGATTTGATCTTCTCAGCATTGGTTCTTCAGTGACATCAAAATGGGTGTAGAAAATAACTTTCAATGACCTGTTAATCCTCTCATACTTTCCCCATTATCACCTTATGTTATCAATGAATCTATGGGTTGCTTCCCTTGTGCAGAACACCCAAAAAACACAAAGGTGTCATGTAGTAAAAATGTGAAACCATATTATATATATATATATATATATATTCATATTTATGTTTACTTTTAGATTTAAATTTCTATTTTAAACATATATAAATTATAAAATTTAATTAAAAATAATATGTACATAAATATAAGTGTTAATAAACATATATAAATAATTAATATTGTTAATATTTTTATGTTTATACTATTTATTATTATATAATATTATATATTATAATTATAATTATTATAGAATATTTAGTTATATATATAATTTTATAATTATTATATATTTTATTTTTATTTTTTATATATTATAAAAAATAAAATCAAATAAGGGGTGGGGGTTCGACTCAAACAGGATGTGGGGAGGGTTAGGTTCGATGGGTCTGATGGTTTTTCGGTTCCTAGTGGCATCGAAAATGGGTGAAAATAGCTAATGGTGGCAAGTATTAGTCCCGATCTTCTAACTGAAATTGGTTTAGTTTTTCTTAGTAGTTCTTGAGCCGATTGAATATTCCCAGATCTATGAAAAAAATTGAAATTTTAGTCAAATTTGGTTTCCTTTTTTCTAATATGATTGACACTAAATCTATTGATCAATTTCATGTTCATTTTTACTGTGGTGATTGATGATATTTTGGGATATTTGTGTTGTTGATTTTCTGGTTGCGCTTGTTTGTTTGATTTTTTTCGGCTACTGGTGTGAACTATATAAGGTGGATGTGGAAGTCATGGTTATGTGTTGGTAGACACTACTAGGGAGGAGTGTGATAGTTTGATGATAGAGAAGGGGTGATGGAAGGAGTGGATGGGGTTGCAACGATGGAGACCCCACTAGTAGTGAGGGCTAGTGATGTAAATTTGTGGGACCACCAGCACTGACAGAGGTGTAATGTAAGGGAACACCTTATTGTATGAAATGGGAGGCACATCTAGCATAGGGCTATGATATGACGGGAAAAATTAAAAATTGAGGAAAGTGGTAGTGTGCGGGGTGAAAGTGAGCGTGGATCGTGGGAAAGAGGCACCACCAGAAAGCTTGGCGATGTGATGTGGGAGTCACCTCTAGAAGGTATAGTGTTGGTGGTGTGAAGAATAATGTGGGGTGTGGCAGTGAATCATTGTGGTGCCACTGAAATTCTTCTGATGACAAGAGCACCTACACAGAAATGAATCAGACAATGATTAAAATAAAAATAAAGAAATAATAAATCAAAATCAAAAGTATAAATAAATAATAAACTTCTTATGTTAGAATTTTTTAAAACAAAATAATTTTAGTTATTTAATAAATAAATAATTAAAGATTAGTATTTATGAAAATTTATTTTAATAATAATCAAAATTTTTTGCATAAATTAGTTAACACATTAATAAATTAAATAATTAATGAAAATAAAATAAAATAAAGAAATAAAATAATTAAAAAAACATTTAATTAATTAAATTACATTATTAAAATTAATTTATTTAATTAATGTTCCCAAAAAAAGTTAATTATTTATTAACCAAATAATTAATTAAATTAAAGAATTAATAAAGTTAATTTTTTTGAAAATAAAAAGAAATGAAAAAAAAGAAACCATAAAAAGAATGAAAAAATAAAATTTAAATAAAAACAAAATAAAATTGAAAATTGAAGTAGATTGAATTATTATATTTTAAAATTTTTGAAAATGATAAAGATAATCTATAAAATACATAATATTAACACATAATCATATTTTTAACAATTTTATTCATACAATATAGCAAATTATTAATAATTAAGATAAATTTTTTTTATAATAAATATTGAATAGAATGTGACAAATGGTGTGGAAAAAAGTAATGAAAATAATCCACATAACCCCCCCCCCCCACACGCACACAATTATGTCCTTATTTATTATAAATAAATGCATTATTTTGACTTTTTAAAATAGAATAAATTATTTTTCAAATTAAGTTTTAAAATTACCTGGTCGCACTTTAATAAATAGTGGAACAGGACCAGAACTGTCTTTCAATGAAATTGTTCACAAAAGTGTTCCTACCTAACTTCAAAAACCTACTAGAAATAAATAGTATCATAGATTCATTAACTATTCAAATATTCCACTCCTCCTTTATCAATATACATAATTGTTTTCTTCAATTCCAGTTCTATTTCCAATTTAAAAATTAATGACCTGTTAGATAAAAGTAGAATTAAAATCCTAAACAAAAGAACCTTTAATTATAACATTCTCTGAGGTTCCAAAAATTTAGAAGATCAATTTTATTTGATTCACTTCATTGATAGAACTCAAATTATCTTCAACAAAGTCAATTGTACCCTTCATCATTTGGGTTCAAAATTCACCGAACTAAAATTTGTTTATTTTTTATAGAGCATAAAACATAAATTTTTCCCAGCCATATTTCATGTGAAAATCACTCTACCTATCACTTTTTGAAATTGAAATTGGATGTTATTTATTAATAGGGATGTAATCAGTTCTCTTGTCTCAGAGACTCACCATGGGATCCCATTTTTCTATTTTACTCCAGTTACAAAGGACTTAATTAATTTTCATTTTAGTAGGATTAATTAGGTTATTTTTTATAAAAAGATGAGTCCCCTAGGATCGAATTATAATTTATAGTTTTGAAAATCCATGATACTAATTATATAAAAATTTATCATATATCACCCTCTTCATTAATTTCTAATTAGAAAATTCATAAAAATATTATGTTACTGCACATATCAATCATACAACCCTAATAGTTTTTGAATCAGTGAAACCCTTATCTGCCAACAGGTTGGTATCCACTAGGCAGGACAAAAATGATGTCAAATTTGAATACATATACACTTATTTTGTGATATAATGTTCTTATATTGTTTAATGAATTTTAATTTTTTTGAAAAAAAATAAAATTGGACATATTTTTTACAAAAAACCACTGGGAATTGATATGAGAAAATGAACCATCATTCCAACACATAAAACTGAACACGGTTCCCAATGTAGAATCTCAATGTGATAGACAACATAGTTTAAAATAGATGTAAAATTTAGCATGAAAAGAACATTAAAGGTATCATTAAGTACAAAATTTTGTTTTCCACATACAAAAAAAAGAAGAAAAAAACAAAAAAAGGTTAAAAAACAAGAGAAACCACCCCCATCCACCAATAGAAGTGAAGTTAAATTTTTTAAAAGTTCACGATTTATTTTTTTATAAATATAAAAAAGGTTTCTTCTACTCAGTTCAAATAGTAGTTTGATTATAAATGTAGTATAACATACAGCAGTAGTGACACTAATGTTAAAAAAATGTGTTCAAAGTAATTTTCACAAATCGTCTTAAAAAATATTTTCAAATTATTAGATATAATCAATTTAACACCTAAGTAAGAAACATAGTTCAAACTTTTCACAAATAAAATAATGATTCCACATACATAATTCCAAGTAGCATGTAATACGAATTCACATATTTAAAAAATTCATAATTAAAAACAATACTTACCTGAGGTAGCAGGTTTTAATTGTTCCCTCCCACTATTTTCTCTATGAAAGAACTTTGGTTGAATCATTAAAGTACCTAAAAAATAAAAATATTTATCACTAGACATAAAAAATTAATGATCAAAGTGAAATGAAACCAGAGTAGGGTTAAGGAGTTTTATCCACAATCTTCAGTTTTCTTCCCCCTTTTGATTAAAATGATTGCCACGTGGAAAAGATTCCTTATTATTGACATTATTAAAAACAAAACAAATCCAAACAAAAATCATAGTGAACCTAAAGAAATAATTTAATAAATGATAATCTTGGGATAACCTACTAGTGGGTGCTGTATTTTGAGTGTCCATAGTTGGACAGTGAGTAGATCAACCCCAGCCTGATGCGTGATGTGGTTTATTTCGTAATAACCACCAGATGTGGTTCTGGACAAAATTATAGACTTATAGCTTGAGAGGTACATTTTGGATAGCTTCCTTCCAATATCTCCCCCTAGTGTAGGAGTACCTCAGGTGTAATACTAGTTGGTAGAATAAAATTGGGGGTACTTCCCCTATTATACATCTAATGGTTGAGTGTACATTGGAAGATATAAATCATCACTAGGATGAGAAATGTCTAATTTTTTAATCCAATAAAATAATTTCTATTGGGAAATGGAAAATTTTACAACATCCTTCGCTATCTATGTGTACTCCTTCAGTATTTCCTCATTAATAGTATCGCCCAATGTGGAATTTTCATCCATAATTGAGAGTTCCAATAGCTTCCTCAGCAGATCTAGCTTTAAATTTCTCACTCCCTAGGATATCATAAAGATGACTTACATCTTCAATACTTGTAGTGGGAGAAACATAATTGATGTCATATTTAATAAAATCAAAAACAGGTTCTTCAACAAAAAAACCTTGGTATAATATAATTTATCTTCTCTAAGTTTATCAAGGGATCCATGGAGTATATCTATGAAATGATTTGGGTATTCAACCTCCTCTTTCATCTCTTCAAACTATATGGCCCTTGATGTGATTTCATCTAAGGAGAAGGTAAGGATTTCATGTTATGGATCATCTTGTGAAAACAAGGGGAAATCATTAAACATTTCAATACACAAAAATTCATTGAATGATGTACATGAAATAAAATGATCTCCTATATTATGCCCAGATTCTTTGATTTCCTCACATCGCATATCCTCCCAACTCTTTAGAATTGATTCTTGATGCAGATCATGAATTTTCAACAGCATGTCATAGGGTACCCAATCCTCAAAAATAGGCAACTCAAACATCATGCCTCTCCTTCAATTTCTTTTTTCCACTATTCATAGTTTCATTCTAAGAGATGAAACCCTAGCGTCTTTTTGGAGTACATCCTTTCTCTTTTGGTCCCATGGAATTAGGTAGGTAGGTCCGAGGAAGTCAGTGATTCTCCTGGTAGCAAGAAAATCTTTCATGGAAGATACCTTCCCCTCTTAACCCTTATTGATATGGTTCAACCTATGTGCATATTATTATTTTATTTGATGACAGACAACCCTTATAGTATCTGAAGTCTCTCCTATTGGTATGGAATATAACTAGAATCAAAATTTAGATACATACTTATACAATTCATTCACATCAAGAAAATCATTCTTATCATTATTATTATTAGTAAAAGAGATGATGGTGGACATATTGTTCCATTTTTGTGTTTTTTATTAATTTGTTTTAGTTTTTTCTATAAAAATGGAGAAACCACTCAATAAAACGTTGCTTCCCTAACAACGACACCAAAATTATACTTTATCCTTGTCATGAGGATTTCTAAGCTTACATTTATAAATTCCAATATAAAGAACACTGTCTAACCTCAGAGTTTCTCCTAAGGAAGCAATGCCAAGTGACTAAGTAATATTTCTAAAAATATTTTTCTATTTTTAGTATTTTTAAAACATTAAAAAAAATGATTACTGTGTTGAAAAATACATTAATGGAGAAGAAAAAAAGTGAATGAACCAAAGGCTAAGACAGGATATAAGAAGAAATGAAGAATCAAGAAAATAAATAAAGGCACAGACAACAAATGTGGGAAATAACAAATCCAAATCATGGTCACTCCAGCTCTAACTCCCTATTATTTACCATCATAAAAATTAATCAAAAAATATAAACCTTACTAAGTAAATTAATGATAACTCGAATAACACAAAAATTTCATTTAAAATTGAACAAAAAACAATGAATTTCAATAGTGCTCTATCATTACTCTATTTTACAAACTAAATTCTCCAAGGAACTCATTGTAGAAAAAAATTATAACAAGCCATAATGATTATGTTAGATCATCAAATTTCACAACCATCTTCTTTTTCTCTGTTCTAATAGTCAATAAGGGAAGGGGAGAAGAAGATATATGAAAGAGTAGTGAACTGATTTTATAGACAGTTTTTATTTCTCTTAACCTAATTCACAAATGTGATTATATAAGGAGAATAAGAAGTAGGTGATTGTGTTGAAGATAGAATCTCCAGATTGTGATTGGTTTGACTACTTGGATCCATCCTCAAAAATTAGATATCTATCACTATTTATTTAAGATCATGGTACGAGGTGATAAATAATGAATGAAACATCACAATTCAAAAAAACACAATTTAATTAAAAAAATGAATTTATAGAGTGCAAAAATGAAAATGAAAACAAAAATAGAGAGATAGAGAATATAGAAATAGAAGAGTAGGGTCTCTTCTGTAGGATAAAGACAATCCCTATTTCGAGATGAATGGATGGATTGTTTGGTATGACTAATGGTTATGGAGTATCCCACTTTCCCAATACAGGAGATGTATTTAATCTTATTTGAAAATGAAAATAGGAAAAAATGAAATTAATAGGTCGCAACATCCCCCACATGGTATGCCTTTATGTGCTCTTCATTAACTCTTTACTGAAATCCAAATGGGTGCATCAAATATCTTTCAATAACGTATGTATCCTCTCATTATTTACCCATTATCACTTTCTGTTTTCCTAACCTCCAAGAGTTGTTTTCCATTTGCAAAACAATAGAAAAACACAAATATGTCAGAAAATAAAAATCTATAACTATTATATCTATATATATTTATATAACTACATTTTTTTTATTGTTAGATTTATATTTACTAATTTAAACACATATATATATATTATTGAAATTTATTATAAAATAATATGTACATAAATATATGTGTTACTAAACATATATAAATAATTAATTTTTTCCATCAATTAATGGTTTTACTATTTATTATTATATATTATTATGATGTATTATTAATATTATTATAACATATATTCCTATATTTATATTTTTATAATTTTTATACATGTTATTATATATATATTATATATTATAAAAAATCAAATCAAATCAAATTAGGGGTGGAGTATCAAACTGAACATGAAGTGGGGAGGAGTGGGTTCGGCGGCGTTGATGTTGGATTAGCTCCTAACAACTTGGAAACTAGGTAGAAATGGACAATGGTGCTAAGTCTAGGTCTAGATTTACTAACAAAAACTAGGTATGTTTTTTAGTAGTTCTTGAGATGATTCAATATTTTCAAATCTGAGAAAAAAATGAAATTCAAGTCAAATCAGATTTCACTTGTTCTGAGATGATTGTAAATAAATCTCCTGATTGGTTTCATGTTTATTTCTACTATGCCTGTCAATTTTTTTGGGATGCTGATGTTTTTTATTTTTTTGTTGTGTAGCTTCTGTTGATTTTTTTTTTGGAATGGCATTGTGAACTATGAAAGGTGGAGGAGAAATTGTGGGCATTGTGTCCGAAGACACTACTATGAAGGAGTACAGAAATGTGAGGATAGATAAGGGTTGATGGAAGGAGTGGATGGAGGTGAGACAAGGGACACCCTGCTGGTAGTGAGGGATGTAAGTGTTATGGTTTGGCATCACCAGAAATATCAGAAGGGTCATATGGAGCGAACACCTGATGGTGTGAGACGGGAGACACCACCAACTAAAGGTTTGCAATGTGATGGAAAAAATTTAAAATTGAGGAAAGTAAAAATGTGAGGGGTGAATGTGGGCATTGATAGTGGGAAGAAGGCACCACCAAAGAACCTGGTGGTGTGAAGTGGGAGTCACTGTTCAGAAGTATTGCGGTAGCAATGTGAATAGTAACAGGGGGTCTAGTGATGGCTCATTACGTTACTGTTGGAATTTATCTGATGATAAAAGAACATTCACAAAAATTAAGCAAACAAACAATTAAATCGAAATAAATTAATAATAAATTAAAATTAAAAATAAAATATAAATTAAACTTCTGGATTTAAATTTTAGTAAAAAAATTTAATATTACCTATTCAATAAATAATTAATTTCACTTTATAGTTTATTAAAAATTAATTTCATCATAATTAAAACAAATTTCATAAATTAGTGTACACATCAATCAATTAAATAATTAAAGAAACTATAATAAATTAGAGTAACAAATTAATTAAAATAATTTTAATTAATTGAAGTAAAATATTATAATGAATTTAATTAATAATAGTCTAAAAAACAAAATTCAATTATTTATTAATAGAATAATTAATTAAATTAATGAATTGATACCAAAATTATTATCAAAATAAAATGAAATGGAAAAAATAAAAGAATGAAAATAATGAAAAATTATAATATAAACGAAAACAAAACAAAATAATCAAGAAGAATCAATTATAATATTTTAAAATTATTCAAAATGAAAAATAACCAATAAAATACTAATTTTTAACACATAACCATATATTTGACAATTTGATACATACAATAAAACAATTGATACAAATTAATTAAGAAGAATTATTTTGATAATAAAAAGAGTAAAAAGTGAATATATTGTAGAAAGTGTTGAGTCAAAAGTCCTCTTTTGACTTCTATATCATGTTTTGGAAATCACAAATGTATTCTATCATATTTTGGAAATTAAAATTGACATCTATCATGTTTAATCGTATCGTACAATGATGATCGTACAGACCATATCGTATCATACAATACTGATCAAACAGATCGTACTGACCATGTTGATCGTACTGATCATGCTGATCGTACTTACCATATCGTATCGTACAATACTGATCGTACATACCATGCCAATCGTACAATGCTGATCATACTGAATATGTAAATTGTATTGACTCTGTTACTCATAACATTTATTACATGCTTATTTCAATTCTTAGTCAAAAACACTTATTACATTTTAATCGCACCCATGTTTTTCATTTATATATATCTTATGTACAAACAAAAATGATGTCGTTGAGTTAGTTACAAACTAATCAAAACGATGCCCTACTTTCTGTTTCAATATGACCGTTGGAGGTAATATGACCGTTGGAACCCAAGGCCTATAAATAGGAGGTCATTTGAAGATGAGGGTATGAAGAAATAAATGAAGAGACTTCGTGAACTACCAAGATTATAGAGAGAGACATTGTGACTTCTCTCATCTGCCTTGTGAATCCGATCATCGTATCGAAGGCTTTAAAGTGATTGAAAGACAGAGGTGCCGATTACCTATAAAATCAAGGGCTGCCAGGGATAGGCAGACAGACGTGCCGATCATCGTATCGAGGGCTGTCGGGGATAGGCAGACAGACGTGCCAATCATCGTATCGAGGGCTGCTGAGGATATGCAAACAGGCGTGCCGATCATCGTATCGAGGGCTGCCGGGGATAGGCAGACAGACCTGTCGATCATCGTATCGAGGGCTCACCAAGGTGTTAGTGAGATAGACCTTTTATCCTAGGTGAAAGGATAACCCTTCTCTTTGGGTTAAAAGAATTGTAATACTATTACATTTCCTCTGTTACTTGTATTAGAAAGGAATTTGTATTGTTTCTTTTCTTCTTTACATATTGAATTGTAATTGTTTCAATTACAATCATTCTATTACATTTTGTATTGATTGATTCTATACGCTTTAAGGTAGAATCACTCATCTTTGTATTACTCTGATTAATGTGTTCATCTTGAATAAAATTGTTTTACATTACATTAGTATTACAATACATCATTCTTTTTATATTCTATACTGTTTTGGGTGTTTGTATTTGTATTTGTTTAAGATCATTTAAACTAATCTCTTAGTTGCTAAAACTCTAAGGTTTTTAAAACTACAATTCACCCCCCACCCCCTCTTGTATTGTTCCATCTAATAGACATACATATCTATATATTTGATCCAACAGAAAGTAGTAGTGAAATTAAGCCATATTAATCACCCCAAAGGGATGTTCTAGTTTGAATGAACTCATTAAAAAAGAAAATCTAGTAATTTCATATTTAAATAAAATAGTTTTCTAAGAGCAATTCAGTAAGGGGTTTTTAAATTTGGAAACATAATATACTCTAAATAACCATTAAATTTATCCTTATAATAAATAATGAGACTAGATAAATAATTAAAAAATATATCCATATAATATTTTACTACTAAAAAATATCTAAATTGAACAGTTTCTTCAATTTGAATAATATATAGATGGTAAAATCAACTCATATTTTTTTATCAATTTATAAGCTTCATTATATGTTAATAGTGTGTTAAATTAATTATAATATAAAAAGGAAAAATTATTTTACTCTTCAGTATATTTTACCACAATAAACTGAACACTAATCCATAAAAATTATAAAAAACAATATAATAGGAAAGACAACAAGGCCTATCTAAAAAACAATTCCAAATATAATAAGAAGAAGAATTTAATAAATTCTCGGTTATATTATACTACAGTTTAGATTGTTGACCCAAATCTCTTCAATTTATATTTTGATTTGGTATTACCATTTTTCATGAAAATTTAACCAATATAAAATAATTCATAGATCACAGATCAAACATTACATTAGCGTAATCAGAATAAACTTTTAATTTAATATCCATCTCTTCTTTCAAGGGTCCCACATCTCCCTTATTAGTATAGAAATAAATTTTCACACAATTGTATATATGATCATTAAAATTCCAACCATGACAAAGTAAATTAATTAAACAATTAACAAAATTACTCAGCTAATTTTAATTAATATGAATATCTACTTACTGATTATCTGTTTTCTGTTTACATGTTTAATCAGAAAAATTTTCATACATACATGATCCAAAAGAAGAATCTTACCAAATCATAAATAATTTCATGATCCTATCAAACATTATATAAAATATCTTTTATAAATTTGTAACACATTTGGAGCATACCTCTATATTTCATAGTTTTATGATTTTTCATTGATTCGACCATATATTATTTCTTCCTCATTTCATAAAGTGGTATGCCTGTATTAGAAAACCACTTCTCAATATTTTGTAATATTGAACAATTTACTAATGAAATTTAATTCATGATAGGATAACACTCATTATAAACACAGTTTCATACCTACAAATAAATTTTACATTTATGGTTGGAAATTAAATTTGTTGCATACCCAAAAAAAAATCATGAAATTTTATTTATAAGTGGCCACTATGTATTATTCATTTTTCATTCACTCCATGAATTTAATTTCAATTCTATGTTGAATAACCAATGAAAAATACATTTAAAGATAAAATTATTAAATATTGGACACTCCATTACATCATTCTCATCCATTTCCTTCCATTACCATGGTAATCTTAATTTTACATCACCATTGACTATATTAACCTTCAAAATCATTAATATAAAGAATTCAATTTTTATTATCCGTTCTTACCATAAAAAATATCTTCTCTAATTCATTTATCCATATTTCATATTTCATCAAGTATGAAGATTCACTAAAATTCAGATGCTTCTATTATATAAAATGATCCACTATAGGCAAGTTCTTATATATGGAAATTAGTTTCACTCTTTCTTTGGTTCCACCACTAATAGAACACTACAAAAAATTTAAAAAAACTACAAAATAATTCATTCATTTCCATTCTAAGTATCTAATATGGATGAGTATTATCCCCTTAATGCCTTATAATGTCATATTCCAAATTTACTCAGTGGAAAACCAATATTAATATACATGTTTTTTATAAGCAAATATGAAAATACTCTAAATAAATTTCTTTAAAATACAACCATAAATCTGAATTAATTAAGATTGTCCTTTTAATATTATTTTAACCATTGAATTTATCTAAAATTTCACCAATACTAACTCGAATATCCCATTACATTAAAAATTTGTTCAATTAAATGATTGGTACACCCTGACCCCAAAATCCCAGAGCCATTAAATTATTTTATTACATTTTCATTGTTATAATGAATCAAATCCAGAAGGATCGTTTAGTTTAGTAGTCTAGGAATGCCAGATTACATACATGATACCCATAATGCATTGGGAAACAAGAATTACAAGAATGATACATAATGAAAAGGAAAATAAACTAAATTGTTGAATTCTTAATCATATTATTCTTCTTCATGACATGGGGAAAGGAAACACAACAAGGGTGAACTCAAATACACAGAAATGGTACATAGAGAGGAAACAATAATGAGTCAATATGAATAAATTAACAATGAAATGAAAATACCTGATAACACATGTCATTCCAATAACTTGATAAGGAATAATCAATAAGACATCATAAAAAACTATAACTCATCTCATCTAAATCAATAATCTAAGAATGAAATGCATCAACAGATATGTCGACACAAAATATCAGGGATTAATAATAACTAAATACAGAAAATGAAATACATCCATAGATATATCGACACAAAATATCATTGATTAAAAATGACTAAATATTAAAAGGGGTAAATTATTAATTTATTTGAATCCCTGTTTCTTAGGTACATGGTGCCTTTACCCTAATGACCTTTCCTAAGACATTTTTCAAAATATCAGGTTAAAACCCATCTATTTTGGCCAAATGATTTATCTCATGAGACTATTGAAGCCTTGAGGGACCATCTAGAACTAAGACCCACCCATTTCATACCCATATAAATAATTTCCCATATTCATGGACAATTTTTCTTATCAAAATGTAACCATATAGAATAAAGATAAGGATTTACCAATAATTCCCTAATTAATAAAATAAATGCCAAATGAACACCATATATAAAATCATATATGGTTTAAGAAAAAATAATATCCAATGGGTGATAATATGGATATTCAAGATAATTTATAATTAAAAATTATTACCATAAAGTTATTGTTTCCATGATAAAGATACAATCACAAAAAGAAGTTAGATTTTAAAGATAAGCATTAAGAATAACATTTAGGAAATTCGTCATTAAACATCCTAAAGTGTATCATACCAAATAAATCATTTAATTAATAACACCCATGATTGAAAGATTTTAATACAATAAAGAAACTAATTAATGATATGATTTATAAAAGGGTAAGTAGAGACACTATATAAAATGATTGTGTGGCATATATGGTACATGCCTTATAAAAAGAAAAGTAGGACAAGAATCCCTTAGCATAACAAGCCTTTTTCTATATGGCCATTATACTCCTTTATAGTGTTTTAAAATATGTTCCTAACTTATACTAGAACCATAATAATATGTATAATATCATATATTAAATCTTTTTAATATGTTATTACCCATTTGAAAAAAAAATTCATTAATATTACTATTTCGGGTGTCAATTGCCTAGTTTTCTTGAGTATGCTTTAACTTGTTATTTATTGTTACTATTAAATTGATCTTAATTTAATCATTTAAATATTTTAATCCATGACTAAATTATCTTATATATTTGGTACTTATTTATTTATATTAGTCCATAATATTTGATGATTGCAAATAAATTGCACCATTCTTGGAGACAATAGGTCATACGTACACATCAACGCTACATTAATTTATTTTTTCTATTGAAAGAATGAATATAAATGATACATACATATATTTTAATTCTAGTATCATATATATTTTATATATTTTACATAGGTTTATTATAAACACCCTTTATATGTTCCATGTATGGCATGAAGGATTAGTATCGCTTTGAGGGGGCGGTAGTCAACACATCCTCAAACAAAATTATCATATTTACACAAGATGGAAAGAATAAAGTAATTTTCTAAATAAAAATTAAATAAGAATAAAGACATTATAAATATAAAAATTAACATATATAAACTTATTTTCCATCATAATCACCCCCATGAAAGGTGTTAATGTAAATATGAAGAATTACCATTCTATGGGGCAATAGTTCACTGTATATAGAAACAGTATGTTCGTTACCAATTATATGAAGGTGTGTGTAAGTTTATGTAAAAATATTAACATATAAACGTCATAGTATATTGAAGATACTTGTTGTTTCAGTTATTAATATAATAATAAAAGTATAGGGATTGGATAATTGAAATGAAACTAGAAACTCTTGAGAGAAGATTTTACCACCTAATCGGGTAACTTATTATGTTTTAAACCAAAGGACTTCCTTTTAAATATTTATACCCAAAATGAGGACTCTAGTACTAGTTTGTGGATTTTAAAAGACTATTTGGTTATGTCTTGGCCGAACCTAAGTGGTTTTAGAGGTATAAAGAAGTGGGAGAGTGCTTTATTTGTTCTAGTGTAGGGGGAGAGGGGATCTTTTAAATACAAAAAGTATTCATTAATGAGAGTTTTACCTTATGTAAAGTTCATAAAAATGGAAAAATAATGGATTAATGTAGAATAATGGTTGATTAAAATTGGAACCACACAAAAATATTAGCAAATTAATTATTTGGTTTCATAACATCTATGATTTCCCAGTTTTATCATTTTGTTTTTTGTTAAGGCATATGTTTTTCTAATCTAAATAATATAACAATTAAGACTTATTTTTTTATTATTATATAATATATATCCACTAATTCATTTATATGATATCTAATTTATAAAATTAAAATCCATTTTTTTGGAAATTAATATTAAAATAAACGCATGTGACATGCTAAAATACAACATAAACTCGAACCGTGTTAACAATGTTTTTAAAATATATTTGTCAATATGTTAATTTTAAAATATAAATTGGTCCATTAATATACCATATTTAATATTTATTAACAATTATGATTCACTTGTTAGAATATTGGTTTTTTTAATTTTAAATCATATAATCATATTAAATTTATTGTTAAATAAAAATAATGTCACTTTGACATTATTTATTTAGTATAATTTTAAAAAATATAAAAAAACTAGTTTAAATAAAATAAATCATGTTTAAAGCTTGGTAAATTATATATTCATATAGAAAATAATTAATTACAATCATTCATTCAATAAAAGTCACTTTAAATATTTATAGTATGATTTTATTTAGTTTATTATTAAATAAGCAATCATTATATTGTCATTTCTTATTCATTTTAAGAAACTAGATCATCTCTAAAAATTATTGAAAATTATTATGAAAAAAACCTATTTATCTTCCAAAAGGATATGTATAATCCAAAATATTTTATCCAAAAGGTGATATATTTGAATTATTTCCATGAAATTGGTTTTGGAAAAGTGTCTATGTCTTTTTGGTCTTTAAGATTAAGGTTTAGTCCATTATTATGCTTAATTTTACCTTAATCATAGTGTTTAACTTTAATAACTTCCACATTTTTTTCCATAAAAATTAAGTTGATCTTATTAGAACATAAATATTATACACATTACAATAGTTTATGTCAGATTTTAGAAATTCAAATCATAGAAGTGTAGAAATTAAGATTAACGATAATCTCGTAGATGGGTGAGTTAATTGGTTTTCGTAGAAAAATGTTCAAAAAATTGTTACATTTTATATTCAATTTCAAAGTCAAATTGACTCTAATAAAGTAAAATGTATTAAAATATTTATAATTTATATAATTTTACATTATTAAAATTTTAAAATAAAATTTAACATCAATCATTATTTAATAAAAAATGTTGCTTTTACCTAAATTGTTGTAATATTTACTATTCATCAAAAAAAAATTGTTTCTTAGAAAATGTCCAAAAATTCACCCTAATATAAGTTCTACATTCTTATTTAAAAATTATTTTTAATCTCAGAAATAAAATTTAAAAAATAGGAAAAATTAAGATTTAAAATAAGTTCACCATTAAAATGCGGTAAAACTTGGTCTTGTGTATAACACACGCAAATTCAGGGTTCCATATAGCAAATGATTTTCATTGTGTATGAATAATTATAACCAAAAAACAAATATTTATTCTAAAAATGAAAATATTGTAAATTATTCGGTTTTTATATTCTCCACATCTTAATTAAATTTTATCCTCACAATTTCATCTTGATCTCAGTAATCTGGGTATTGAAAATAAACTATTGTTGAAAGTCCCTTGTCATAAAAACTACTAATATCACATCTTATTAATAAAATATAAAGGAAAGTAAATTAGTCACATAATTATGTTCCCTAAAATGATAACATAGGTGGGAAATAGAAACATGTATATGGAAGAAAATTCCACCAATTAAGTTCTATTGGAGAGTGCTAGAGATCATAGTTAAGAGAAAGTTAACAATCAAAAGGTCATAAATCCATGATGATCTAATGGGCCATTTTCTTAATTTGAATGTAACGTACTAGGAAAAATAATTAATTCAAAACAATATTTCCTAGAGTTTATTAATTCATTCACTCTTTATGTCCCTAATTAAATATACATTTTTATTTTATAAACATGATCTTATCCTTTGGTTGTTCCTTGAATCACTTCCACTTCATATCATAACACATGATGCTTCAAATAGAGAAGTAATACATTAACAACTAAAATATCAGCCAATGATCAAACATTTCAATATGATCCAACATATTAAAAATATGGGCACTGAATTTTAAAAATTAACTCATCATTAGCCTTTAATCAACATCAATAAGGTCTTGATTTTCACATTACAAACATGCGAATGACTTGATCATAATTCCTCTTGAAATATGGTAATAAAAAAAATTATAATAAATTTTATTGGAAACATGAATTCTTCCTTCTTCCTTATGTAAAAAAATAGTAATTGGATAAATTATTTTAATCTAAAAGTGTTTTAAACTCCATCAATTATAGCATAGAACTCTTATCGACAAGTCTTTAATTAGTTAAAAGGTAGTCAGCAATTATCCAAATCAATCATTTATTCCTAATTATCATTCTATCAAGAACCAATTAAAGGGTTATATTTCCCTAAATCTCATGTTTTCTAAAAACATTAACTCTCTACATAATATCATTTCATGGTACCATTTATCAAATGATCTAAATCTTTAATGAAAAAGTTCTGTAGTATAGTCCTCATATATTCCATAAATATTATAACCAATACATCACTGGTAAAATATTAAAATGAAATAATTCTTGAATATATGTTTTTATCATTCTTATTTATCTATGATAGTATCATAATTTAACCATTATCCTGTATCATTTTTAGGGTATATTCCTTTGATGCTTGAGACATTGATTTTTATACTGTATCATCTCCATATAATGGAAACTTTTAATAGTGTAATATTCTTTATTTCTCTTATAATAATGAAATTAAAGCCCATTTTCCACACTTATAACAAACTCTCATTCCCTTAAATAACATAACAGAGTGTTTCTTTCCAAAATTATCACATGAAGGAGAATCCATCTTTCCTATCATCATTTTAGACTCATTCCCTTTTATAAGGTTCATAAATGACCTCTTCTTATTTAGTTTCATACAAATATATTAGACATGGGGAATTATTTACCCATATTATTATCAAAACATATTATGTCCTCATATGATGGGAAATTTGATAGACTATATTCCTTTAAAAATGTTGTCATGAGATCATGGAATATTTCATCCTTACTCTTGGGATCAGGTGCACCGGTGAGATTCATATTCCTTTTACTATGTCAGATTTCTAAAAATGGCATATACTGGATTAAATCATAACATAATTTATAGTTCAAAAAATGGTATTGGACATAGATTTATACATCGTCAATCTTAGAATCATAAAATGTTACATCTTTTGGGTAATTTTTACTTCTAAATCCTTCATAATGGTTTCAAAATAACATATAAGTTATCCAAAGCATATCCCTTTGGAGTGTCAAACCATATTCATAGTAAGGCTCTATGTCATGTACTAGGTTACCCAGAGTCAGGCCCGAACCCCCTTATGGGATAAATTATTCCTAGGTAAATTTTTGTCTAAAAAACATTCACTTGTAGTATCCATACAGTGAATTATTTGTAGAAATATGCACATAATATTACCTTTACCAAATTTATAGAATGTTCTTCTATAATTATCATCAATGTAAATTTTAGGGTTATACTCTCTTTATCTATTTTTTTTTAAATCTAGTTTCTATGGTTGTTGATAATTTTTCGTTGATACCTTATTTAATGCCTTGATCCCAGAAGCCTTGATCCAATGCATTATTTTATTACATTAGCATTGATACAAGGAATCAAATACCTATAGACCAATCAGTTTGGAAATCATGGAATGCTAGATTACATATATGACACCCAAAATCCATTGGGAATCTATGACTATAAGCATGAAATATATAAAAAATAAAATAATTATGTCCTTAAAGTCTTATTCAAAGACTTCTCCTTTATGACATTGTAAATGAAACATAATAAAGGTATTCTCAAATGAGAATTAAGGTTAAGTAATGGGGAAATAATAATGAATCAATATGAATAAATGAACATTGGAAAGGTAAATAACTAATAACACATTCCATTTAAATAACAAGATAATGAAAAATAAATATATTAGGGTAATAAATTATAACTTGTGACATCTAAATCAATAAAAAGAGAATGAAGTACATCCTTAGATTTGTTGAAGCAAAATATCATGGATGAATAATTACTGAATCTTGAAAATAAAATGTGTTCCTATACATGTCAACAAAAAATTTCATAGATGAAATATACCTGAATATTAAAGAAAATGATTCTTAATTATTGTATAATACTTTTCGTAGGTACAAGAAACTTTTACCATCAATACATTTCTAATGAAAATTTACAAAATTTCTGGTAAAACACCATCTCATTTGGCCAATTAATTCATCTCATGAGACTACTAATGCATCAAGTGGTTATCTATAACCAGGCCACACCCTTATCGTACTAGTCCAAAGAATATCTAAAAGTACTGAAAAATGTTCCCTACAAAATGCATTCATATTGAATAGAAGATACAAATTTATCAATAACTCATCAGTTAATCAAATAACTATCATGTGAACACCGAATGTAAAATAATATACATATTAGGAAAGAAAATATCCATTGTTTGAGAATATGTATTCTGAAGTTAATTTATAATGATAAATCATTACAATAAATTCATTTTTTCCATGATAAAGTTGAAAATCTCAAAAGGAAGTGATATTTCAAAGATAACCATTATGAATATGTTTTGGGAAATTGATGATTAAACATCCCAAAGTGTCCCATACAACTTGAAACATTTAATTAACAATAACCACGAAGAAAATATTTTCATACCATGAAGAAAAATGATAATTTATATAATCAATAAAGGTAATTTGATACACTATACAAATTAAGTGTTCGGTTTATATGGTGTTTGCCTTATGAAAAGAAAAGTAAGACAAAAATCCCTTACCATAACCATACTTTTGGAATTTGGTATTCATCCACCTTTATAGTGGTTTAAAATATGTTACTATTATATACTAGATCCATATGGATTTTTATAATATCATATATTAATTCATTATAATATTTGATTTCCAATTTGTTAACAATAATAATTAATTTTACTACTTCGGCTGTTAATTGCCTAGTTTTCTCGAGTAAGATTTATCTTGTTATTTTTTTCTCCTATTTCATAGATCATGATTTCATAATATCTATATTGTAAACCATGACTAAATTATATAAAAAATTTAGTACATGTGTTTTTATAGTATTCCCAAATAATTCAATATTAGAAATGATGTTCACTATTCATGGAGATGGTAGGTCCTACATATGCATGAACATTACTTTAAATTCATTGTCGTATTAAAATAATTAATATAAATTATTCATAGCTATATTTTAATTATAGCATCATATAAATGTTATATATGTTACATATGATTATTATAACCATTCTGTATATGTTTCATGTATGTCATGAACGATTCATACCACTTTGAGGGGGAGGTAGTCCACACATCCTCAAACGTAATTATCATATCTACAAAAGATGGAAAGAATAAAGGAATGTTATAAATAAAAAGTACATAAGAATATTGAAATTATAAATATCATATATAACATATATAAATATAGTGTCCATTATAATAGCCAATATAATAAGTGGTAAGGTAAAAATGAACAATCATAATTTCATAAACACAACTAGAAAAACCAGCTACTTGTTGGAACAACTTTGTATATAAGGTTGTATTTTTTGTCAACAGTTGTCAATGAAGATCAAAATAAAGGAGATCAAGAAGCACACCAATTAAATGGAGGAATGAAAGATCAAAATGAAGGAGATCATGAAGTAATCCGATGTAGTGGAGGAATGGTAATTCAGACGATTTTTGTACTGATCATAAGTTCAAAGAACATGTGTCAAAGGTGATACATTGTTTACAACAATGAAGAATGTGAGGTGTAATCCATATGAGGATGATTAAAGAAGAATGGGGTTTTTTGGATGAAGACTATTCAATTCCTCCTTATTGTATGAGAACCATGGGTTTTGATGAAGACTATGCAATTCCTCATTATTGCATGAGAACCATGGGTTTTTTATGTAGACCATGCAATTACTCATGATTGCATGAGAACCATTCAAGAGACTTCTTGACGAATTCAATCATATGGTTTGCATGAAGTAGATCATGATAGTTTATGAATAAGGAAATGTGCAAATGATAGGAATTCTAAGATGGTTGTGTGGGGATTGGAGTTCTGAGATAGCCATACACATCACATTGTCATATATGATGATGATGCTAAAGTTATGCCTTCAAAGAATACATATCACAATAGTGGATTTTGTGATAAAAGAAGAAGAGTTGTTGAAGGATATATATCACCAAGAATAAGTGCTTTTGAGGTGATCGTGCTTGTTGACAAAGAGATTCCATGGTGGAATGTCGAGTTTAAGGACTGTGGATAATGATACATTTTTTATTTAAGAAAAATCGACAAAGGAATGGATGATCTGGAGGCAGACAAAAAGATAAGATACAAGGTGGAACCATTTCCTCGTGTTTTCCAAATTTTTGGGCCAGAAAATCGAAAAATGAAGAAAAGTGGTTTTCGCAGAGATACTTGCATGTCGTGTACTTGATGAAAAGGGAACATGCACGCCTAGTTTTTTTCAAGATCAGAACATAGAAAAATGGCAAAGGAAATTGGGTTGTGCAAGTGTTGGGTTGGTCGCGCAGATGACCTACGCACCGTGAAGAGACTTGCATGTCGGTGCGTAGAAAGATTAAAAACTTGCGCACCTATTGTTTTTCAAGAATAGAACTTAAAAATATGGCATAGGAAATAAGGTCATTCAAGTATTGGTTGGGTCACTCAAGTGAGTTGCGTAATAGAGGCTAGCGGAGATGAGCTGTGTGCTGAGACTTGCGCACCGAGGGATGACTTGCGTGCCACCACATTGGTTGACCAAATGCCTATAAATACTAGACCAACCCTCCTCATTTTCTATGGAGTTTAACACTTAGAAAAATCAGATCTCCCATCACGCAGGTGTGGATGTCGTGCAAGTAGTGTGTGGTCACGTAGGTAGACTTGTGCTTCAGTGTTTGAAGTTGTGAGCTGGTTGTTGGTTGCGCACCCAAGGCAGTTTGGGTGAGAAAGGAAGTGTGTCGCACAGGTTAGATGTTGAGGAAGGCAGTGTCGCGCATGTGGTTTGGTGATACCTACACACCAGTTTAGTCCTGCATGCCGAAGACTTACGCGTCGTATTGGGACTTCCACGCCAGGCTTAGAGAAGAGTTCTAGGTGTTGTTGGAGTATGCCCGTCCTTTTTTGGAGCTACATGAAAGTCGGAAGATTTCCCAGAACCTTCGGTGCAAAGTGAGATTGAATAGGAAATCTAAAGGATATGCATGATCTCATGAATTCATGGAGAACTTATTCTGATAGTGCAATGTAATCTGAGCTTCATTTATTGAGAAATCACAAAAGTGATTGTGATTAAGGCAAAAGAATACAAGGTGATCTAGTGCATTCAGTCATTGCAATAAAGAAGAAGGATTGAACTGAAAGGAGCATCATCTCGGAACCCTGATGCAAGCAAAGTCTCATGATGAACAGGAGACAAAGAGCTTCATGTCTATCTATTGAAGAGACCTTCACGTCTATAAACTGAGTGGGACTTCACCAATGGCAGTGAGCCAAGGGGAGTCAACGGGAGTGACCTGTGGGATGTAGTGAGCTATCCCTGAACCTTTTGTAAATGCAGTGAGCCTGGGACAGAGTGACTGTTCCCAAACCATTGTAATCCATAACTTGTGAAGATTAGTGGAATTTGGTACGACCAGCAAATTATCGTCATATGCTCCTTGGATGTAGCCCTTAGTGGCGAACCAAGTAAAATTGATGTGTTGTCTCTTTTCATGTGAATGATTCATTTCTGGTCATATCCATCATACAGGTTTAAGTAGTTATTACCAATGTAGGAACAAGATCCACAACTTTAAGAAGAAAAATTTGACACCCTGATTCACCCCTCCCCTCTCAGGGTGTCCTGGGGTCCTACACTACTCTCAAAAACCTATATCCACAGTTTTAAAACCATGTATATTGGTGGATATTTAATAGTATTCTGTGGTTTATAGACATGGTTTTCAAAACTATGGCTATAGGCTATTTTTTCAAGGGTTGTAGAAATATTTTTCAATATCAGGGCTATTAGTCTCTCGTGCTTCTATGAAAAACATTTCCCACCCAAAAAAGTATGAATTTATTTTTCCATAGTTTTCAAGCTATTACCATGATTTTTTTAATATATATACTCATATATTTATATGTATACACACTCAAAGTGTTCAACAGTATAGTGGTGAGGTCGCTGATATAAAAAGTGGAGGTGCATGGATAAAAACGTGATGGAAACATATATTTTTATTTTATTTCCATGGTTTAATGACACTATAGCCACCATTTTAATCTAGGGAATAGGAAACTACTTCCACAGTTTAAACCATGGCTACATGTTAGATTCCATAGTAGAAAATTTTGAGGACTATTTCCATGTTTTAGAAAACATTGGCAATAGCTCATACCCTACATCCATAGAGATAGCATCCATGATTGAAAAAACAATTGTAGTAGGCTACAACTATGGTTTTCAGAATTATTGTCATGGTTTTGAACTGTGGCAATAGCCCTTTTTCTATTTGTGGAGGCAGTACTTCTCCATACATGAAAATAGTATGTTATTTACCCATTAGATGGTTATGTGTGTAAGTGAAGATGAATAGTAACATAAAAATATCATATTATAAATATTATATTGATTTTTTAATGCTAGAATTGAATAATAAGAGTATAGGGAGTGGAAAATGGAAATGAAACTGAAAATATTGATAGAAGGTGTTACCTATTCATCAGGTAACATTTTTAGTTTTATATTGAAAGACTTTATTAGAATTATTTCATCCAAATGGCATACTTATACGTCTACTGGGTGTTGGTGGACTCTTTGAGAAGGCTTTGTATGAACCACTGTGATTTTAGAGGTGTAAATAAGTGGGAGAGTTCTTGCCTTTTATAGTGGAGGGGGAGTGTCACTCTTGTAAATAACAAAAGTTGTTCATTAATTGGAGTTTTTCCTTACATAAAGTCCCTCCAAAATGTAAATTTAATTATGAAAATAAGATTATTGGCCAATTAAAACCTCCACTACAAAAAAAATATGTTCATATTAATAATTTTGTACCTTAATATCTGTGATTCGCCAATTTTATCATTTTCGTTTTTATTGAAGCATCTAGTTTTCTAGTCTAATTAATCTAACCATTAAAAATTAAAAAAAAATATGATTTCATAGATAATATAGAGACACTTAATTATTAATATTATTTATAAATTATAAAATTAAAATCCCACTTTTTTTAGAAATTAATTTTAAAAGATGTGCAAGTGACACTCTAAAATACAGCTTAAACTCAGATCGTGTTAACAATGTTTTTACAATATATCAGTCAATAGGTTAATTATAAAACATAAATAGGTCCATTAATATACTATCTTTAATATTTATTAAAACTTATAAATATATTTTTAAAATATATGTTTTTTATTAATTTTAAATCTTTTAATAAAATGTAATTTATTGTAAAATAACAATAATGTCAATTTAACATTATTTATTTAATTTAATTTTAAACAATATAAAATATATTGGAAATAAAATATATTAATTTTATATTTGGGTAAAAAATAAATTAATCTAAAAAACATTTAATGAAAATAATTAGATCAATAAACCACACTTTTTATATTTATAGTATCATTTAATTTAGTTAATTATTAATTAAATAATCTCTATATTGGAAATTATAGAGTATTTGAAGTAACTAAATCATCTATAAAAAATATTGAATTTTATTATGATAAAAATAAAACATTTAAATTTTAATAGTATATGTATAACCAAAAATATGATGATTTTTACATATCTCAATGTTTTATAATTATTGAATGTTAGGAAAGTTCCATTCTTGATTTTTTATCAAACATAACCTTTTATGTTGGGAACATAAATTTAATAATATTCCATTAACCCATAATATTTCAACCAAGATGGTATATAGTCTAATTATTGGTATTTAATGGACTTTGTACTAGTTTAAATTTCATTTTGGTCCTTAAGATTAAGGTTTAGTCCCTTATTAATCTTAATTTTTATTTTAATCGCCATAATTACTTTTAATCACTCTTACTAATCATTTTTTGTTAAAAATAATTTTGATAATATTAGAACACAAATTTTATACTTATTACAACAATGTATTTATGATTTTCATAATTCACATCACAGAAGTAGGAAAATTAAGATTAACGCTAATCTCACAAATGGGTGAGTTAACTAGTTTGAGTAGAAAAAATTGTTTAAAGAATGTTAAGTTTTTATATTCAATTTCAAAGTGAAATTGATTATAATAAATTAAATTGTATTAATATATTTATAATTGATATAGCATTACATTATAAGACATTTAAAATATAATTTTACACCAATCATTATTTAAATGAAATTTTTGTTTTTTATTAAATTGCAGACTTTTTTACTATTCAACAAAAAAATGAAATTTCTCCAAATAATTCCTAACATTCACACTAAGATAATTTAGAAATTAAAAATTAAAAAATTAATTTTTTAAAAAATTTAATAAAAGTGTCAAAATTTTCTTTTAATATAGGTCTTCCAAAAGATGATCGTAAAACTCGGTCTTACGTAAATGTAATCTAATTTAGAGTTTTGTGTAGCGTAAGATTAACATTGTATATAATGCATGAAAAAAATTTATATTTATTCTAAAAATTAAAATATTGTTATTTTTGGGGGGGTTTACACTTATTTAACTCCATTTTAACTTTAATTTCATGGCGGGTTGTTCATTTTGACATGAACTAATCTTTTTCAAAAATTATATTACATAAACTATACAACAATATGATTTTAATCAAATGGATTATAAATATTAAATTTCACATGATATTTTTGTTTTTTTAGTTGTATATAATTAATAAAAAATTACATAAAATTGTGTTCACATTCACATGATGTGAATTTCCTCCACAAAATAGGGCTTTCAGTTTCTTACTATCATGTGAATTTCACATTATAGTTTTGTTTTTTGGTCTTATCTTCATTTAATTTATGTTCAAAGTGTGATGGTTGAACTTTATATATATATTAATCATCATTAGATCATGTTAATACATATATAAGTGTTTTGTGAACCAGAAAACCTCATTAATGGATATAAATTAAATCCATCAGTCTAGTAAAAAACATGAAAACTCCTGTTTAAATGTTTTCAACAATAAAATTTTTAGCACATAACAAAAACATATCTACATGAAAACATAAAAAATTTCTCAATCAAATAATTTTAATACAATTAAAAATATTATTAAAACCATAAATTAATTATAAGTAAGGTGAAAACTAATGAAATGTTTCTTTAGAATCAAAATATTCGTTTTTAAAACATCATAATCATTCCTTATGTCATGAAATCAAAATGTTTCCATAAAATGCATTAGCATGGATGACGTAGGTTCCTGGGAGAATTATATTAATAACATATTTTAACTCTTTATTAACATGTTTCAGAATAACTAATTCCCCATTAATTATATTAGAGTAACCTACCCAGTTATCTCCCCCATTTTCAATATTCAAAGACTTAATCTTTACCCAATAATTTGAAGATCACTATCAAGCTTGATCATAATCTGTAACTATATCATTCTCACCCATTATTATATATAATAATAATATATCATAAAATTATTTAAACATTTCTATTATTGAAAATTTCTATCATAAAACCCTTCAAAACTCATTCAAACCTATTATCAAATAAAATTTCATTTTACTATAAACATAACTTGAAATATCCTTTTCCTTCCTAAATAATTTGAAATGATAAAATCACTGACAAAGAACAATATGATATCCCTTAAAAACAAATATAATATTTTATATGAGTCACAACATTAAATAATGGCATTAATATAAGGAAAATGTGCTCAAGCATTATATGTTAAAAATATTCTTTTTCAACTTTTGTGGAAATTCAATACATAGCCATTCATAAAACATTGATATGATTTAATTTTAAACCTCTTAATTCATGGAATGAAATAGATGAAATTTACCTTTAACAATATTTGATCTATAAATAATAAATTCCTAATGTAATTTTAAATAATATGGATATGGAGTAAAATAGTTAAAAAGGTTTACTTTAAAAATATATTTAATGAAAAATATATTACCTTAAGTCCTATATATCTTCTTATATTCTATAACTAATAAGTAAAAAAATTCTTTATTTATGTAAATAATTAATACAATTTTATGTTTGTTTCATTATAATTATTCCTTTTATTTCATTTATTACCTTTTTTTATTTATTAAAATCATTATGTTCAGATTCGACGTTCTAGGGTCAATAGTGTATGAAATCATAATAGCATTGATGTGATGACCATGGTTAATTGGATTATAGTTACATTACATAAATAATATTCCAATAGTTACAATTATAATTTTTTACATAAAATTTAATTTTATATCCACCAATGTATGACATTTATTAAAAATGAAGCATTGATTTAATGGAGATAGTAGTATTTATGTATTCATGAATAGAGTTATGATTTTTCTATTAGTAGAAAAATAAATAATATATATAATAATTTATTTAAAAAATATGTATTTTTTATTTATAATTTATTTATTAATTCCATCATTACATCTATCCATGTATAGAATTAATGAAAACTGAATCACATCACCTTCTCTAGGTGGGTTTCGAAACATATGCAGAAGAGATAACATCATTTTCAAAAACATGCTTGGGTAAGTAGGTAAGTAATATATGATCATTAATTATTCCTGAGTATTTCATAAATATCTTATATATTCATTTTATATACTATTATAACTATCTATGGGGAGAAGTAAAGAAAAACAAATCACACCGTAATGTGGAGGTGGTAGTCCACATGTATGAACAAGAGATGATATCATTCCACATATGATAGAGAATTATATGAGAGTGTGTTGTATCATATTAATAAAAATATTTTAGTATATTGTATATATTTATTTTACTATATATGGTTGTCTAAAATTGGTATGTAGTATATAGAAGAATAAATAAAAATGAATGAACTTGGTTAAGAGTTATACATATTATTTGGAAAAACTCATTTTTCATGCACATTAATCATTCTTATGATTTTATTTTTAAAAGAAAAACAACAATTAGATGAAAATAATGAAATAATGAATGTTTTTGGGAATATATTTTTAAATATAGTGTTCTCAATATTTGTGAATAAGTTATAGTATGTGGCATCCTTTTATAAGTGAGGGTAGTTAACCTCTTATAATTATTATCAACATTTAAATATTATATATGTATTACTAACAGACTAGTGGAACTAAATGAGAATTTTTTTGAGGATAAATTTACATGAATCTGAATATTATCATTCCAAAATAGTTAATCAATGTTTTGATGGACTTATCACCTATTTTTTACCTCAATTAACATTTTTTACCTTTACAATTTTAACTAATTTTAATTGTGGTAACAATTCAAAATGAAATATAAGGAAATTGACCTCAGTACTATATTTGAAAATCATTATTACAAATAAGAAATAAATTTTTTTTATGATTCTTTCTATATAAGTGGCTAAAATTAACTATAATATAAGAATTAATAAATCAATATAAAATAATTTTTTTGAAAAATGCCTTTTTATTAATAAAATTGAATTTATTCCAAAATCAGGTGTAAAATTGGTTATTATGAAATTTATTGGAATATTTTTTGTCAATGTAAAAAAAATTGTACTATAAAACTAATCCATAATAAAATGTAACTATTTTAAATTCTTAAAATGAATATATAGTTTCTATAAAAATTAAAGTTTTATCATTATTCACCCAAAAATAAGTATTTTTAAAAAACCACAAAAATTCATCATTAGTGATACTTGATATGTTGAATCCCAAAATAAATTCTTTTTTGTAAAATTCATATTATATATTAATAAAATTTATGTAATTACCTAGACTCTAGTTGCCTATAGGTGGTGGTTACTTTATTATATTGGAATTAGATACAAATAATCACATCCTAGTAAACCAAATAGTTTAGTAGTCTTATAATACAAGATACATATATTAGTATTACATTATAATCAAAAACAAAAATATTAAAAATTATTTCCTTTCATAATACCATTATTCTCTTTGATTATCCCTACATGTCAATCATAATATACTTCCTGACATCCTATGTAAAACAATAAGAAAAACGGGTACCTAAGATGCTTAGTAAGCACATGTGTATAGTGTAATGTTAAAAATACATGAATAATTTGGAATGAAATGAATCAGAATTTAATAATTCCATATATATAATCAAATTGGATAAAAAATATTTATGGATATCATAAGTAATCAAACAATCACATTGAAATAAATAACTAGTCAAATAATGAGGTAAATGGATAATGGTGTACATCATAATCATATTGTTGATGTCCCTTTCCATGATATATTACATAAATGGATAAGGAATCCCCCAATAACCAAACAATTTTATCTCATGAGACATACTGATGAAACATGGGTCTATAGTGGAAAACTCCCATCGAATACTACGTCCAATACATTCATAGTATGAAAGATGCGAAACATAATCAACATAAAAATTATCATTTAAAATATAATAAGATATTAAAATAAATTTCCTAATCAATAAAGAAAATTGTTAACCATCCAATGTCATTTAGAGAATGGTATCAAAATAGTACATCGTCGGTCAGGCATATCATAAACCTTCTAGAGGAATAATAGGGATAGTAGCATCATCACATATACCCTAAATAGTAACTATTAAACAAGAATTATTTCATATATTAATTTAATTGGCATTAATATGTATTGATAATATTTCTAAGAAAAATAAAAATTACACTTTTAGAAAAAAATATTTTTAGAATCTTTACAGTTATGAAGGAAAACATTTTCATTTAAAAAACATATAAACCTATAAAGTTAGTTTCAAATACATTATTAGACATTAAGGTTGTAAAATAAACTCTTGTAATATATTTTAAAAAGAATTCCATTAATTATGTTCTTCAGAATGTTTGAAATGTTTTTTTAATAAAATGACAAGAATATTTCATTCAAAATATTTAATTGAAAGTGAAACATCGGTAAAAATTATGTTAAAAATTTATAGGTAAATATTTAAAATATATGAAAATATATATTCAAAAATTGGATATTGAATAAAAATAATCCCTCGGTTAATGAGTTTGATCGTTTTGTTTTCGGTTCGTGGGATCTCCAAGAACGAGCGGTGGTGGGTTTACTCGACAATAGGCAGATTATGGTTCGCTTCGAGACGGAGGCTGATTTGATAAAAGCATGGTCAAGCGCACCTCGTTTTTACAAGGGATCTCGTTTTCTACTGCTGCGGTGGTCTTTCGACCTACACATGAAAAGGGACTCACCTTCAATCGTAGTTTGGGTATGTTTTCCCAAGCTTCCCTTACTGTTCCAGAACCCTGAAATTATCCGAATGCTTGGAAATATGGTAGGTAGATTCCTTTGTGCGGATAGTCGAACTGAAGCGCTCTGTCATCCAGTGAATCCTCGTGTTTGTGTTGAGATAGACGCATCTAGATCTCCCTTTGAGTGTGTTTTTTTCATGATCGGTGAAGAGTACCGCTTTAAACAGCGGGTGATTTATGAAGATTGGATTGATTTATGTGGGTCTTGCAGGAGGTTAGGGCACTCGACCGAGGTCTGCCGTAGGGGACTTCCTCCTCGGTCGACCAAGGGAGATGATAAAGGGAAATATATACCGCCGGCCTTGAAGGGGAATAACTGTTTGCAGGTTGAGGAGGGTTCTCACTCGATACCGATGGAGCCGGATACCAGAGGAGAATGCTCTGGGGTGGCTTCGGTGACACTGGATTGTGAATTAGTCAGGACTGGTAAGGCAATTCTGGAGGGTGATTCGGGTCCTGGTTCTTTGGATGGTAAGGGGCCAGGTAGTCATCCGAATTTGGATTGTTCGAAGGAATCCAGGGGATTGGATCCTGTGGCTCCCCCCTTTATACCTTTGAGTAATAGATTCTCTATCATTGCCGAGGATGGTAGATCTGAATGCCTGGAAGAGAATGATTTTGCAGGTAAGGAGAATGGTGACAGGGCCTTAGAGGATCAGTTGGCTGGAGGTTTGGAGACTGAAGTTGGCTTGGTCATAATGGAGGCTATGGAGGTTATGCAAGAGGGTGACAGGGGACTGGGGTTAGAGGGATCACCCTTGGCTGTTTGCACTGAAACCAGAAACTCCAATGTGGTGGGAGCCGATGAGAGCCAGGTTGAGCAGGGCCTGAAAGCAGTCCCTACGGCAACAGTGGATGAAGGTGTTTCAGTGGGGGTGCTTCTGCCGGTGATGGGGAACCCTACTACGGGTCAGGATGACAAAGGAAGGTATTTCCCTTTGGGAGGGACAGAGAAGGTGAGCGGAACAGGTGACCGCTTGTTCAGTGAGGTGGTACAGAGTGAGCAAACCTCTTTTCCAGACGGAGGGCCTGGTTCACCCTCAGTAAGACGTCGGTCAAGGAAGGATTACTCATGTCTCCCGCGGCCTATGCAGACTCGTTCAGAATCTAGGAAGAAAGGCAAGGTCGCTGTGTCTTTTGCGAACAACATTGTGACTGATAGGATTTCACCAGACCCTGTTCTGGAACTTCTCAGGAATCGGGTGCAAAGTCCTCAGTATTGGAGGACACTAGGTTGGGAAACAGCCTCGACCACTGGAGAAGATGAGTCTGGAAGGGGATGCAGATAGGAGTACGCATTTGATGATTTTCACTAATGTTTTTAGTGTGTTGATTGTTGTTTCTGGGTTTATGTTGTGGTTGTATGCATGGGAACCGAAACCCATTAAACCGGCTATTGAAAATAAAAAAAATGGATTTCCAGTGTTCAATTGATGGGTTAAAAGAATGGTAAATGAAAAAATATCATTTATTGAATTTTTATGATATCATATAAATCATATATATTAATGAAATTCATCCTTATTAATATTCATGTATTAAAAAATAAAAATAATCACATCAGGTCATAGAGGTGGTAGTCCACACATTCAAAAGTGCAACCCTATCATTTAATAACTGTTTTGGAGGAATGAATGTATATATAATATTATTATTTAGGTGTTATACTTATGATAAATATATACTATTTAAAAACTGAAAGTATAATAATTATCATCCATAATAGTTCGTAATGAATAATGAATTGTAGGACCACATGGATATGGTAAGTTGTATATATGCACTTATGATATTTTAACTTCAAATTTTATTAGAAAAAGTGTAGGTGTAAGGTTCCTAGAACCATTCAAATAGATTCGGTATAAAAAAAATGTTGAGTATTTTTTATAAAATTAATTTAAAATATGTAGTCCATTATATAGTCGATGATCTTTTCTAGTCGAGTATTTGGAGTTAATGGAATAAAAATTACATTTTATCAATGTTTAAACAATAAATAAAAAAACATGATTGGAATGTTATCATAATAAATCTATAAAAATGCTATCATTTTTGAAAACTTATAAATGATCCTAAATTTTTTTTAAACATAGGGTGTGTAAAATTTCCCATTAATAGGTTTTCAAAACCTTGTGAAAAACCATTTTGAGAATATCCTTATGAAAACTCCATTGAATTTATTTTATTTAGATCAAAATACATATTCCATATATTTTTTAAAAATTATAATTCATGTGTTTCCAAATATATAATTGGAAAAAAAAATTGAATATCCTTTGAAAATACATATTATTTATAAACCATCATCGTTATTTTTTTTCAAAATATAACAATATTAAAATTATTTTTAATTTCCTTTAAATACATGATTTTGAAAAATAAAATTTAGAATTATAATAGATTTTATAATTCTTATTAATTGAAAATATAATAATTCCATTTAAAATAATTATGATTTAAAAATATTGTAATACTTCTAAAAAATATTTACATTTGAAAAAATTATAATGCATTCGAGATAACATAATGATTTTGAAATATTATTAAAAAAATCAATGGTTTTCAAGAAAACAAAATATCAGAAATTGAAACCATGTGAAAACATGAAACTTAACAGGCTATCTGGGCCTAACCACTTCCAGAGGGATGGGTTCACTCCCAAATTCTCATTGATGTTTACAATGTTCATGTCCCTAATTTTAACAAACAATTTTAATCTTTCCATACACACACATAGACACACACACACACATAGATATATGTATATCAATGGAGTTTTACTCTAAAACATGACCATGTCTTATTACATAAAGACACATATATTAATATATATTAAGTTCCATTGCAAAAAAATATGATTGATTTGGAGAAACAAATCTCATAAAAATTATAATTTTCATAAATTCATTTTATTTTATTAGTGGAATAATTAACATTCATGTATATAGAATTTAATTCATAAACATATAAAATACACATTATAGAAATAGAACATAAAATAATATTATTATTCTTTCAAAATTAACCATTACTGAAAGTTATTAGATATATGATTACATGGTTCAAAACATGATATTTGATGATATAATTTGATATAAAAAATAATGGTGTGAAGTTATGAATACTTCACATGAAATAATAGTAATTGTAAAATTACTATTTAAATAAAACAATGTTTTTAACTGTATACATATATAATTTTTCATAAATAAAGAATTCATGAGAAAAAATTTATACTCTAAAAGTATAATTTGGAAAGAAATATTATATTACACACATAAAATCACAAAAAACAATATTTTTAATGAAACATTATTTCATCACATTAACATAATTTTGAAATTTTCCAGAAAATATATTATCAAAACTCCGATTTTTGGAAAATTTTCATGAATATGAAATATTAATAATTTAATATTTTGAAATTATAGTTAGTTGTGTGCGTATATAAATATATATATACACACATATCATAAGTATATAAACTCTTAATCTTTGATAATAATTTCTTTGTCACATAAAATTTAAGTGGTTGTCAATAAAATCCAAGATGTTGTACAACTTCTGAATATGAATTTATAAAAACATCTAATTGATTTAAAAAAAATTAAATGTCATTACATATATAAAAATTAAGAAATACAGTCATTCATAAATAATATATATAAAAATTGATTATAAATTAATAATAATAAATATATATTTGAAATTTGGAAATAGTATATATATATAATTTGTTAATATAAATTTTGAATTTGAAAATTTATATATATATATATATATATATATATATATTCACCCTAATGAGGTTATAGAAATAAAAATCAAGGGAAAATGCCTGCTCGAATTCTAAATGGAGGTGGAAGGAGAGAAAGATAGATAAGGGTATTGGGGGAAGGGACTTCTTCTACAAATGTTAATAGGGTTGTCCATATGAATGAAAATTAATATATATATATATATATATGAAAATTTTATTTAGCAGTGGATTCCCAGAGAATCCAGGATTTTGAAGGTGGATACTACATAACTCAAAATATTCTTCTTATGACCTACAGGGATTTTATTGGAGTGTTTCAAAATCAATGATTCTTATAAACATAACCCAAAAAAAATTTATTTAAGATACAAATGTGTTTTCCAATTTTTGATATAAACATATACTTGTGTGTTTAATTATGTGTACTATTTTTAATGATTCTTTGAGAATAAAGGATCCTCAAGTGTTCTATGGTTTTATGTATACCATTAAAATAGTATAGGGTGTGCCTTATCATCAAGGTAAATTCATCATTGTTTGAACATTTTGCATAGGTAAAATATATATTAATTTTGATAAACAGAAAGGAGGAGGAGGACAAGGAATCTTGATTTTGGAAGAAAGGATGAATGTAACTATGTTTGTGTTCCTAGAGAAGAATCTATGAACAGTGAGTGAGGGAGGAAGAAGACGATGCAGATAATATTATTAGAAAACATTGACAATTTGACCAAATGTCTATGATCTAAATAGAGATTTAATTTCAGGAGAATAGAACTCTGAAAATGCGCCCCACATTAAAATAATATTATGTTATCTGTTGTAAGATACCATCCTTTTTTCAGGATTAAATCATTTTTAGTGACTATGGGGTGTCTTTTTTTTTAAATCGAAAAACTGATTTATCAATAAAATTTGAGAAAATGTGTTAAAGGTCTAAACTTCCAGTTGATATCTTGTAATATTTAATTGAATATTTTTGGATTTCAACACTAAGTTAGTGTTAGATTATGAGGCCTGTAAAGTCTTGGTGAAGACTGAATAAAAATATTAAATAAAATATATTAGACACCACTTTTTATTCAAAATAATGGAATTACTAAAAATGGTTCATCATATGGGACATTTGATACTATAGTTGTGTTTGTAACCAGCTGTTTACCTTGGGTTAGTTATACCATTTGTAGGTGTTCTATGTTTGGACATCTATCTTATGAAAATAACCTTTTTTATATTTAATCAATTTTTGAATCCAATTATTGAACATTAAAAAAATTAATATCTATCAAATGATGCATCGTATGATAAATTGGATACAATTTTTGACTCTCTAATGGGGGTTTACCCTAGTTAGAGTATAACTATTATACGCAATTGACATTTCTTATTATTTTATTTTTAGGTTAAATAATTAATTTTATTAATTTAATAATTATTCCAAAATTATTTTTGTTAAATGAAATTAAGACAACATGTATTTTAATATTTACTAGGATACTAAAAATATTATTATTATTATTAAGTGTATAATAATAATATTATTATTATTTCCAAAAAATGACTGGAAAGAATACATGTATAATTAAATATCATTTTTCACTTAAATGATGAACATTTCACCACATGTGACTATTTGTGGTTGATCAATATTATAACTATAATATTATTAGTCAATACCAAATAAATGAAAATGTTATGTTAATATTAATTTATTAACAATTATGAACATTTAATGTATGTTGTTGGTGAAATTTTAACGGTGAAAGATAGTTTATAATGATGATAATAATAATAATAATAATAATAATAATAAGAACAATAATAATTGTTTTTGTTGTTATTATTATTAAATATAGAAATGAATTATTTTCAAAACACTATTTAATCCATAACTCTTTCGTATAGTATTAGATCAGCATGTTTTCAGTGGCAGCATCACCCTGAAATTGAGGCGGTCATTTCAAGACCAATGTTGAATATTTAATTCAGGATCATGGTACGGGTCCATGATACACCTAATATTATGATGAGATTTCTGTGATTTTAGTGGAAAAATGTAACAACTATTAAATGACATGAAATGGGAATTCAGTTCGTGTAATTATGACACACAATAACTTAAAAACATGTATGCAGCGTCGTGTGTACCTCCGCACATTTCTTTTTTACTGTAGACACCTGCCACACCTCCTCAATGAACTAAGGCTCCTCCGTAGAGCCTCTTCCTTGAATCGGTACTCCCCCAAAAACCACTTTATTTGAACGAAACCCCTCCATGAACCACTGTATTCGACTAAATACCCTTTGCGCACCTCTGTAGTATTTGTTTCTTCTTGTTTGGGATCCATCTCTCTTCCTCTCCTCTTCCTATATAAAAGAAATATATTTTTTAGATGTGGGATCTAGATCTATATATAGGATTTTTGGATTTAGATATATATTTAAGATATCTTGTTTCATTTTATTTTGGATTTAGGTTTTGGATCTAGACTATGTTCTTAATTTTGTTCTTGATGGGTCCTCTTCAAATTAGGATTATCTGTTGGAAAGAGTTCATCAATATTCTTTAGGTAGGTGGTCTAAAATTCAAATCTCATAGTCTTTGTTACAATTATGTGTATATAACTGTATAATTTCTACTAGATGTTTAGAAATTCTGTTCTTGATTAAATTAATAAATTAGGTGAATTAATTGATCAAAATATATGGGATTTTGGGATTTTGGGATTTCAGATCATGAATAAATAATTGTTAAATCAATTTTGAGATATCTAGATTATTTTATTTAGATAATTAATTTCAGAATTAATAATGGTATATTATTTTTATGAATTGAATAATTAATTGTTGAATTAATTATGAGCATATGAAATTATGATTTTGTACAATCAATTTTTTTTGAATTAATTACAGTGAATTAGAGATTATTGAAATTGTCAAATTATTCAAAAATATAATTATTTTTATATTTGAAGGTATTGAATATATATAGTAAATAATAGAATTAATTATTATAATTTTTATGATTAATAAATTGATTTACATGGAACAATTAATTGTTAAATTAATAAGGGTAACCAATTTATCGGAGATAGAATAATAAATTGATTAATTAATTGGGTTTATTGAATTATTTATATATGGAATAATTAGTTTTAGAATTAATTAATGGGAGTAGAGTTATTATTTAGTTGATAAATTAAATAACAATGATGAGTTATATTAATTATTCATGGTGATTAATTAATTGAATCGGGGGATAATTAATTGGTGAGTTAAATATAAAATTATTGAATTATAAGTTGCGAATAATTAATTAGGTGAATTAATTATTACATGTAAAGTTGAGAAATGATTAATTAATTATTGAATTAACTAATCGATTTTATTTGGTTAATAAATTGATGAATTAATTAACAGATATGAAGTGAACAATTAATTGATGAATTAATTAAATAGTTTTTCATTATTAATTAACAGCTAAAATTATTTAATAAAGTAGATGTGACTAATTAAAACTTAGATTAATTAATGGAAATGGATTATAATTAACTAATTTATGAATTAATTAATGGAATGAAGGTAGTTAAATAATTGTGGAATTAATTAATGGAGTTGTAGTAATAAATTAATTCATGAATTAATTGAAAGTATTTTTATGACTATTTAATTATGTAAATTAATTAATAAAACTAAAGTGATTAATTATTCATAGGATTAATTAATGGAAATTGGTTATGATTTATTAAATGGATGTAGTAAATTAATTATCAAATTAATTAATATAGTTGATGTGACCAATTAATTGATGAATTAATTGCAGGTATTTTTACGATTTATTAATTGTGGAAATTAATTAAGGAAACTAATATAATTACATATTTGTTGGATTAATTAATGGTAAGGGCTTATTATTAATTAGTTTTGGAATTTATTAATGAAATTGATGTGGTAAATTAATTATTGAATTAATTAACAGAGTTGAAGTTCCAAAATAAAATGATGAATTAATTGAAGAGATTCTTATGATTCATTAATTATGGAAATTAAATAATTAAACAGAGGTAATTAGTTAATAGTTGGATTAATTCAGGTAAATGGGTTATGATTTATTAATTTTTTAATTAATTAATGGATTGGATGTAGTTAATTAATTATTGAATTAATTAATGATGTTTAAGTGATCAATTAATTATAGAATTAAATGAAGGTATAGTTATGATTAATTAATTGTAGAAATTAATTAATGAAACTAACATGATTAATTAATAATTGGATTATTTAATGTGAATGGATTATGATTAATTAATGTTTGAATTATTTAATTGAATTGATATAGTTAATTAACTGTTGAATTAATAAACGGAGTTAAAGTGACAAATAACATGACAAATAAATTGAGGGGATTGTTATGATTCTTTAATTATGTAAAATAATTACTAAAATTAGTGTGATTAATTAATCATTAGGTAAATTAATAGAAATAGGTTATAATTAATTAATGTGAATTTTAGAAATTTAATAAACCTTTTGTATTTATTAACAAAGATGGAATTACTGATTACTTTTTGAATTAATTAAATGATTTAATATGTTTAATTGATTCTGAATTAATTGGTGGAATTTTTTGTGAAAAAGGAATTGGTTATGAAAATTTTGGCAGGGATTGGAACATGGGATAACTCGGGTGTTAGAAGGATATTAAAGGAATAAGACCAAGTGAGATTCAAATAATGTTGACTCAAGGACTGTTTGAGCCTTATAATAAGGAGATCGAGGGAGATTTTAATGATGGTTACATAAGGACTATGTGAGCCTAGAGGGATGAAAATTGTGTGAGGTTATAATTATTAGTCAATAGACCATGTGATCCTTCGAGGGTAAATTACCATGAGATCATTCCTATTTTTCGTAAGAAGAATTTATGCGTTTTTTTATTACTTACTTTAGATCCTTTAGGTTAGAGACTATAGTGCACGTTACTCATGCCAAACATATTTACATGTTTTATGAATTTGATGAAATGTGATTTGTAACAATGAGTGGTAACATAGACATTAAAAATTATGATATCCCTAGGGGATAGCTCAGACATTATCATGATCCAAAGTAGATATTGAGATTAAGGTGTCCTTAGAAACCTAAGGGATTATGCAGTTAAATATAAGATAATTGAATAAACGAAAAAAAATTTACTTTATTACATGTTTTTATTTCATTATTCAATTTTATACACTATTATTGACGGTATTTATTTTACATTCCATTGGTGGTGGCCTACTATGTTGTACTCACACCCTACTCTAGCTACCTTATCAGAACCTGAATAAATAGGTTAAGGGGAAAGACCTTATGTTAGATGACTGAGTTGGGGATGGATCATCAATGAGGGAAATAGATGTGGTTTGGGACCCACTTGGAGTTGTTTTAAGTTCCATTATTTATATTGGGTTATGAATATTGATACTGACTATATAATATGGAATGAAATGTTATCCATTCAATGAAATATTCTGTTACTTGTTTTGGTTATCTTGTGACATGGGTGTTTCTATGGTTTTTTATATTCTTCTTATATTTCTAATTTATTTCATCTAGTGTATTACTCTACGAAAAAGTGGGTATAGTCTCCCAAAGATCAACTTATCATACCCTCATTGAATATCAGCGGCCTCTAGCATATGGGGAGGTGTATTGAGGTCTTGTGGCGATCTGAATCGGGGCACTGATGTGTGGCACTTGGGAAGAGACATTACAAAGTGGAAACATAGGATTTTTTCTTTTCTTCCTCTATTGTATTACTATTTGGAAAGGGTATAAGGTTGAATAAGAATAATCGGTCTTAGTTATGAGTGTGTCCAAGAGAGTAGTTAACCCTTGTACAGGGGAAACCCCAAGTACCAACGGTGCGATTGTTGGTATTGATGTATGTTGTTATAGTTAAATATTATTTCACTATTTTTGATGCACTTGTTGTGTGATCTGGTTATTATTTTTGATATTTCTAGATAATTACTCATAGCCCTAAATGAAATGATAGTTGAGATTTCAAGCAGCATTCTAAGAACTCATGATTATTTTGTCAATATTCATCATTTTTTGTATGCATGTGAATATGGGTTAGGGTTAATTGGTTGAACATGAACGTTTTTTCCTTGCGTGTGAAATTGAATTGAAAATGGTTCTTTACATGAAATTGATAAATATTGTAAAATTATGCCAGATGTGAATAAATGGGTGTCTAAAAGACAAAATTGAATAATGAGAATGTTTTTACCCTTGTTAACCATGACCTAGGTGTAGGATGCCTAAGGGTAGTGATATTGCCTCAGTTTTGACCATGTGGTGAGATAAAAGTTGTAAATTCATGATATTGTTTTGTGTAAATTCATTTTTTTTAATTCTGTTAATTTTTTGAATTGACAATCCCTTTTTTTGTTCATTTGACCCCTACTGTGGGTAGTTTTGGTAGTGAGAATTCTTTAGTTTGAGAACTCAGTTGTTGGTTCTGTGAAAGACCTTATGGTTTTGGATCAATGTGGTGGGATCTTGGTGGTAAGGAAATCTCGATAATTTTTCCAGGTTAAGGTGTTTCAATAGTGGGAGGTAAAATCGATAATGAAATATTGGTGGCGTTTTTCATCGATGACTTCTTAGAGTACTTTTAATTAGATATGATCATGTACCAAACCTTGACATCATCCCATGTATGATGATAAATATATGGAATTATGCCTATATAAATGAATTAGTTTTGGTTGGATATGGGGACCCTTAGAGGTCGTGATTTTGAAGATGTATATTTTTTGGGCTAATGATGTGAGTTATGTTATTAGCAGTTTACGGATCAGATTTTTAAGACTGACTGAAACTAAATGAATATTATGTGACATGGGCCCTAGGGGTTGATTTATTTGATAATTCAATGTTAACTATGCTCTTAAGATTGTGATTTATATATCAATAATAGGTGTGTGGTGAAATACCATCTGGTTGAAATGGTGGCATATGAATTCTAATGGGGAACATATAGGGTTCATGTTTATATTTATCATAGAAATGTCAGGTTATCCTTGTAGGTGGTGGATGTACATCCTTTCTAGTATTTTTTTTATGGCAAGGCTATGTGGCAATGTTGTATGGTTTCTTTTGGTTCATGGGAATAGTGAGTTGGGGAACGTGTCTGGTATGTTGTGGATGTTGAGATTATGACCAATGTGTTCTTTGATGAGAATCAAAAAAGGCTATTTGAAAGTAGTGAAAAGGTATTTATCTGAATGATTTTTTGATAGTTCATATATTATGGAAGTATGAATGTGATAATGAGGATACATGGGAGATAGAAGTGGATAATAGGGTGCAATGGCCAGACCTTCTTTGACTCAGAAACATATAGGTGATTGGGAGTATAACTTGAGGATGTGCTACTAAAAGGTGGGGAGACTGTAAGATCATATTCTTTTTCTAGGTCTGAATATTGTGAAATTTTGGGAGGAAATATTTTTTCCTTGTTTTAATTCATAATAATTATTTATCACTAAAAGTTTTATAAAATTGTTAAAGGACTTAAATTCCAGTTATCATCTTGGAATATTCAAATGAATATTTTTTGAGTTCGATGTAGAGTATGTGTGAGATTCCTAGGCCTACGAAGTCTTGGTGAAGACATAATAAATATATTAAATATAATATATTAATTGTACACTTTTTATTCAAAATAATTAAATAACTCAAAAAATGGTGCAATGTATTGGAACTCCTAGACCACTATTGTGTTTTGAACTAGATTCTTACCCTATGCGGCGTATAAAATTTTTAAGCATCAGATGTTTGGAATTCTTGCTCTAAAAAATAAAATTTAACATTTAATTATTTTTTTAATCCATTTTTTATATTAAATAAATAATATATCTCAATCGGTTCATCATATGATAAATCTACGACATCTGTTGATTCTAGAATCACGGTTTTCCCTAGTCAGGGTATAGCTTTTATACACAATGGACATTTGATGTTCTTTAATTTTTACGTTAAATAAATGATTTTCATAATTTTTAATTAATCTGACATTAATTAAATTAATTTATATGAAGAAAATGTGTATTTTAATATTTACTTGGAATACAAAATTATTAATATTGTTATAAAGTTTATTATTATTATTATTATTATTTTCAAACAAAATAAAGGGAAAAGTAATTGTGTAATTAAATATTTCTTTTCACTTAAACGTTCGATGATTCTTCACGTGTGAATATTTGTGGTTGAAAAATGAAATAGAGGTGAAATTATTAGTCAATACAAAATAAATTCAAAATGTGGGGTTAATATTAATATATTGACTATTACCATCATTTAATAAATTCTTTTGGAAAATCATTAATAGTGAAAGATACATTATAATAATATTATTATTATTTATTATTATTTTTTATTATATTTAGGAAATAATATTTTTCAAAACAATGTTTCAGTTGTAACTCTTCAATATGGGGTCAGGTTAAAATTCCATTTGAGAAAACGTGACACTAAAATTGAGGTAGTCATTTCAACACTAATTTTGAATATTTATTTTCAACTCATGGTACTGGTCCCTGAAATGGCTAATATTATGATGGGTTTCATGAGATTTTAATGGAAAAAATTGACAACCATTACGTGACATTACATGGGAATTCATATAGCGTAATTTGTAAGCCTTGCAAATAAAAAACATGTATCCAGAATTTTGTGACGCACATCACATGCCTTTCTATACTGCAGACACTTCACACACCTCTTCCATGAACCAATGATCCTCTGTAGAGCCTCCACCTTAGACCAAAATACCCCCATTCTCCTCCACCTTGGACCGAAACTAGTCCACACACCACCGTCATTAACTAAAAACCCTCCACACACCTCTTAGGTATTGTTTTTGTTCTTATTTAAGACATATCTATCTTCTTCTCATCTTTCATGATAAAAGAAAGATGTTTATCCACTGTTGGATCTAGATCTAGTTTTTTTGAATCTAGATATACGATTTTTGGATTTATATCTAGATTTAGGAGATCTTGTATCATTTAATTGGGGATTTAGGTTTCAGATCGGGATTGTGTACTTCTTCATGTTCTTGATGGATCCGCTTCAAAATTGGATTATATGTGGGAAATCATTTGTCACTGTTCTTGAGTTATGTGGTCTAAAATTGAAATATAATATTCATAGTTACAATTATATGTATGTAATTGTATAATTCTTGATAGATTTGTTGGAAATAAATTCAGTATTAAATTAATTAACTTGATGAATTAATTACATAAAATATATATGGAATTGGGATATTGGGGTTTTAGATCAGGAAAATTTAACTATTAAATTTATTGTGAGATATCATGATTGTTGATTTTAGAAAACTAATTTCAGAATTAGTTATAGGATATTGATGTTATGAATCAAATAGTAATGGGTGAATTTATTATGTGACAATGATATTGTGATTTGGTATAATTAATTTTTTTGAATTAATTATAGCGATTTAGAGATTATTGAAAATGAATAATTATTTTATAATATAATTATTATTGTATTTCATTTGTTCAATAGGGATAGTTAATTATAGAATTAATTATTACAGTTTCTATTATTATTAATTTTTTTTTGACATGGAACAATTAATTGGGATATTATTTGTGGTAAATGATTTGTTAGAGATAGAATAATTCATTTATTAATTAGTTAGGGTTATTGAATTGTTTTTCATTGGGATGAATTAATTGTAGAATTAATTAATGGGAGTAGAGTTTTTATTAAATTGATAAATTAAATAATGTGGTTGAGATAGGGTAATTAATCATAAGAATTAATTAATGGAATTGGGGGATAAATAATTGATTAGTTAATTATTGACTTGTTGAATTATAAATTGTGAATAATTAACTTGTGAATTAATTATTTGATGTTAATATGAAAAATTATTAATTAATTGTTGAATTAATTAATGGACTTTATTTGGTTCATAAGTTGGTTAATTAAATAATGTAGCTAATGTGAACAATTAATTCATGAACTAATTGAAGAGATTGTTTTGATTAATTACTTTTGGAAATAAATTAATGAAACTGACATGATTAATTAATCATTTGACTAGTTAATGGAAATGAGTTATTATTATTTATTTTTAGAATTAATAAACTGAATTAATGTAGTTAATTAATAATTGAAAAGATTAACAGAGTTAAAGTAACAAATTAATTGATGAATTATTTGAAGGTTTTGTTATGATTAATTAATTTTGCGAATTTAAAAAAACAATATTAATTAATCTCAAGATTAATTAATGGAAAAGGATTATGATTAATTAATTTTTTATTTATTTAATTGAATTGATGTAGTTAATTAATTGTTGAATTAACATATTTCGATGGAATAACCAACGAATTGATGATTTAATTGAATGTGTTGTCATGATTAATTAATTATGGAAATTAATTAATTGGACTACTCTGATTAACTAATCATCGGATTAATTAATGTGAATGGGTTTTTGAATAATTAATTTTTGAATTAATTAACGAAATGGATGTATTTAATTAATTTTTCAATTAAATAATGGAGTTTATGTGACTAATAAATTTATTAATTAATTGCATACATTATTTTGATAAATTAATCATGGAAATTATTGAATAAAAGTTACATGATTAATTAATCATTGGATTAATTAATTTTTGAATTAATTGTTAAAATGGATGTAGTTACTTAATATTTGAATTATTTAATGGAGTATAAGTGACCAATTAATTGATGAATTATTGAAGGTGTTGTTATGATTAATTAGTTGTCGAAATTAATTATTGAAACAAACGTGATTCATTAATCGTTTGATTAATTAATAGAATTGGGTTATTATTAATTAATTTTTGAATTAATCATTGGAATGGATGTAGTTAATTAATTGATGAGTTACTTAGGAAAGTTTAAGTGACCAATCAATGGATGAATTAATTGAATGGATTTTTATAATTAATTAATTGTGGAAATTAAATATTGTAAATGATGTGATTAGTGAATTGTTGGGTAAATTAACGGAAATGGGTTGTGATTAATTTATTGGTGAATTAATTAATATAAAATGAAGATGTTAATTAATTATTGAATTAATTAATGAATATGGGATTTCCAATTAGTTTTTGAATTAATTGAACTATTTAATATGATTACTTAATTTGGAATTAATTAATGGAATGTTTGGTGACATTGTAATTAGCTCTGATAATGTTAGCATGGAGTGGCACATGTGATGACCAGTGTACGAGAATGATATTAAATATATAATACCAATAGATATTCAAATATTGTTTACTTAAGGGTCATTAGAGCCTTATGGGAAGAAGAATGAGAGAGATTCTAAAATTGGTTACTTAAAGAATGTGTGAGCCTTAGGGAAAAAGGCTATGTGAGCTTTTAATTGTTTTTCAATGAACTATGTGAGCCTTCGGGGGAATATGATGAGAGATTTAATTTTTTTTCTAGGAATATTTTGTGCTTAATTTGATATTACTCACTTTAGACCGTTGAGGTTAGATCCCATATTGAACATTACTCATCTCATATTGATTTACATGTTTTACGAATTTGATGAAATTTGTTTTTTAATGTTGAATAGTAACATGGAAATTCATTATTATGATATCCCTAGGTGATAGTTCTGACTCCAGCTGAGTTGCAGAAGGTATTGAGATTCAGGTGTCCTTGGGAACCTAAGGGATAATGATGTTAAATACATGATAATTGAATAAATGTAAACTATTTACTTTATTACTCATATTTATATATTTATACAACATCATAAACTATTATTGAATGGATTTGTTTTAGACGTCATTGGTGGTAGCATATTGAGTTGTACTCACACCCTAATTAGGCTTCTTGATCGGTACCTAAATAAACATTATGTTTTCTGTAATAGTTAAGGGAAAAGGCCATGTGTTAGATAGAGGAGTTGGGGATAGAACATGGATGGGGGAACCATATGTGGTTTGGCACCTGCATGGAAGATTTTTTAGTGTCTTTATTAATATTGGGTTTTCATATTGACAGCTAGAACATAATATGGCTTGGCATTTTTCCCATTTAGTCAAATAAGGTATTACACATTTTGGTTATCTTGTGACTTTGGTATTGTTATGTTTATTTATATGATTCTACTATTGTTTATTTATTTTTACTCGTGTGTTACTCTAATAAAAAGATGGTATAGTCTCCCCAATATCGACATACTAGACCCTTGCTTCTAGCCGGTAGCCTCTAGCATATGGGGAGGCATGTTTGAGGTTATGTAGAAGTCGGTCTCGGGGCACCGGCGACTGGCACCTGGTTCGGGACATTACAACTGCTCTCATATAAGATAAATAGTGAGTACATATTGCTACATTCTTGTAATAGGATTTTCATCTAATGAGCCTTATACATGGGTTCATTCCAAATATTCCCTAAATATATGGATGACCTCAGTGCTTATACATTGGCCATGCATTCACATTATACCAAACCCATGCTCTCTACCTCGGAGCTCGATAGTCAAGGATTGCTCCCACCTGTGGTCAAGAATGCCTAGCATTCTCCTCCTATATGGTTGTGCTTGCAAGGATATTATGCATGGATAACCCATTTTGGAATAATAAATAATTACTTAACTGAATTAAAATGGTAAATATAATAGATTCATGATTTAATAATTTTTTTAAAAAAACATTTAAATGTATTGTGTTTCTTTTAATCATTTCACATTTAACTGTGACTATGTGTAATTATTAATAATATTATTAAATTGTATTTTAAGTATATCATTATAAATTCAAATTCATTAATTCTTTATAAAATAAAAAAAATTGTTAATGAGCCATTTTTATTACACTTTTATTCATAATGGTTTTAATACAAATAATTATTATTAGATATTAAAAAGTATTATCATATTCGGTCAAAAAAACTTAAAATTTAATTTTTTTTATTATAGTTATCTCATGTTTAAAAATAGTATGTTATATATTAAAACCATGATATTTTTAAAATAATAAAAATTAATATATATCATTATTAGAATTTAATACACCTTTATTAGAACATGATATTTTTTTATAAGGGAAATTCATATTAAATATCCTTTTAAATAATTTATGAACTACCAATATTTATGTTATCAAAATAACACCTAAATTATAAAATATCCTTAAAGGTATTATTAATAGACTAAGAATTTTTATGTATAAATATATTTATTCAAAGAGTAAAAAAAACTTTCTCAATAACATATCTAGGAAAATAGAAATAATATTTTATAAAAAAAAATTAATTTTTTAATCCAATACATATTAATTGTAGAAAGAAAATCAATAATTTTATAAAAGAATATATCTAAACACACACTAATTAGTTTTAAATTATAATGAAATAAATTTACTGCACTTTGATTTTAATGTAAAGATACTCAAATTCTTTTGATTTTACATTCTACCCCCCTTAAATTGAATTTTATCCTCAAAATTAATTTTTCATAAATAAGAAAAATTAATAAATTCATTTTTTAGAATTTTGAAAATTAAAATCCATATATTTCTACATTAATAAAGGTAATTTAATTACCTATTAGTTTTTAAGTACATTTCTAGATCATATATTTTTCCTCAATTTGAAATGTTATAAAATAGAGGTTCTATTAAAGAATATACTTATAAACATTAATTACTTTTAACCAAATTCATAATTATCAACTGTTATCTTACCATTTCTTCAATACCAAGTGTCTGATCTTAACATCCATGCTTCATGATCAGATAAAAAAATAATGTTTTCTATTTTGCTACAAATATAGCTAAAAATATACAATCCATTATACAGCTAAGGATCATTTCTCTTATAGGCATTGGAGGAAAAGGAACAATTATTTATGATTTTCAGAGTAAATAATAAATAAAAATGCAGTGAGAGGACCTGTGTCATGCTTGATCCTTATTGATGTTAACCTCCTTTCAAGCATCTAAATGAGCCTCAATGCAGTTTAAAAAAATAGTGTTACTAGAATTTCCCAATAAGGGGTTTTAAAATCCAATGAAATCCCTTTTTGAGAAAACTTTTTTAATAAATCTATTTAATTTTTTTCAATATATTGGTATAAATATTTGTTATATAGTTTTCAAAAAAATAAGTCTATTTGTAACAAAATATTTATTTGGAAAAAAAAATTAAAAATCTGTTTATAAAAAATATAATTTTGAATAAATGATTAAAAAAATATTTTTTCCAAATATAATAACATTTAAATTTTTTAAAATTCACCGAAAACATGATTTTGAATACAAGTTTTCATAACATAATACCAATAAAAAACATAATCATTAAAAATATTATAATACATTTGACAATACTAACACGTAAAATATATTATAATACCGAGGAAAATAATTATGCATCGAAGAAAGTACAATGCCATTGAAAATAAATAATGACTTGAAAATAGTATATAATAATCTAGTTGTTTTTAGAAAATTATTCATCCTTAGAAAAAAACTATGTGAAAAATTGAAACATTGATGGTTGTCTGGTCTAACACACTTACAAAGGGATGTGCACACTACCCATTTCCCAATCATGTTTAAAAAGATATACATCCAAATTTTTATAATATATTTTTATCTTTACTTAAATATATATTGTATAGAACTATTATTACGTGTAATGCATTGATATATATATATATATATATATATTCAGTGCGATGATCTATGATAACATGCAATTATGAGGCCTGATATGCCCAAAATTAATTTAATAAATATATTAAGTATATTTTATATTATGTGTGCATATTATTTTTAACTAAAGTGGTTCATCTCTTAAATATATTCCCAAAATAGAAATATGAGTCAATGATTTAGTTGGGAACAAATTTTTTACCCTAGGCATGGTATAAAATTGTTCACTACAGGGCCTTGAGATATCTCCCCCATTGAAGGTTCTTTTAGTTGGATAATTAATTAAATTATATTTATTTATTTAAACTAAATTAAATATCTATAAGATCACATCTATAGATAATACTCTAGGGTTAGCTGTATAAAACCATAGATGATTCTAAATATTTCTTCCTCGTTCCATTGGAAAATCATCTTCTGAAGACGATGAATCACTAGATCTGGGCATATCAGGATGCAACGAACCCAATAAATTTTTCCATCCATTGGTGAGAATTTTCTTCGATGACTAATAATTATATACCATGGTATTAGTCAACAATTCTTAGTTTACACCCTTGCTGATTAAATTGGTGGACCATCATCATCCCTTTTATGATATTCCCCAATTTGTTTAATTGCAAGTGACCTCTAATTGAAATTTCAATTGGTTAAACTTGTTTTCTAACCCATATATCCCTATTCATGACTTATGGAAATGAAATCTTGTTCAACGATGATTAAAAAAAATCTTGTTCCTTCCTCCCATAATTTCTTTATTTTTATTCATTGTAGGACCATGTGGTCCCTATTGAACATTAATGAGTGATACCAATCATGATTGAACCCTAGGATTCATGGAGTAATTGTTTTTGTGTTATGTATTGAATAAACAATAATGATTTTGGACTGATTAGGGGTTTTTAGTGATATTTTTTAATGAATATAAATCAAATCCTCAATGACAGAAGGACCCGATTGTCTGCGGTGCAAGACGGTGCATACGAAGCATTAGGAATTAAATTTAAAACCACATGATGGCTAGAATACTCCGATTAAAAATACATAAACTCATTTCATGTGGAGGAAAGTCCAAAATAAAATTCAATACAATGGACCTAGGGAATGGTACATGGATATGTGATTCTGAAAAAAAAAATCTTGACTACAAGAAGTGTATTTCGAAGAACACATGTCGTATTGGTACATGGCTGTTATAGCTAGGGATTTAATGGATTATGAGAATCAGACACTTTTTTAGACCCCCACATGTAGTGTGAACTTATTATTGTGGAATAGTTTTGTACAATGGATGTAAATGGTCATAGGAATGTCTGGACATGCTATGCACCAAAGTACATGGACACATGACAGATACTCGGATATGACCAAGAACATGGGTGGGACCCCCAGTGGCATGGGAAGTTAATTTATATCCTCTACATTCCATGTAACAGTGTTTGATTGATCTTAAACTCTTGGGTCATGACTAGGTTACGGAGTTGGACCACACATTGTGTGGGTCCCCTCACATATAGTGTACCCCCTAGATTATTATGGAGAAACCTCAATATTGTGTATGTATTTCATTTAAACTTAGTTTTTTCCATGAGTAGACTATCCATAGTGTCTTTTTGTAGAATGAGATGGTTCCCACAATTTTTGAATTTTAATATATTATGTGATAGTTTTTAGGAATGTGACTTTTTTATGTGATGTTTGATGATAGTAGTGATTAGGTACGATCACTATAGGAATCACGCGTGGAACCCTCCTGTTTGAATGTGAATGGGACCTTGATGATTGTTAGAGTATAACCCTTCAATTCGACTGGGCATGGGGCATATACATACATTTAGAGTGGATCCCTCTTGTTGGGTTGGGCATGATTCCTCTATCGACTCTTATGAGTAGAACCCTCCTATAGAGTAAGGACATGGTTCATCTAGCATCAGATAGTGGAACCCTCCTACGGATTCAAGGAATGGGTCCTCTAGAATAAGAGAGTGGAACCCTCCTTTGGAGACAGGGTATGGGTTCTCTAGTATTAGAGATTGTGACCATCATACTAGTTAGTTATTGGGTCCACTATTGATTATCAACGAGAAAAACCCACCTAATGGCAGGACATGAGTCTTCTATCGACTATTATAGTGGGACCCAATTATGGTACCAAGTCATGGGTCCCCTATCTAGAGATTGTTTCTGTTTGATTGTGGGGCACATTGATGTGGAATGGTTTGATTTGTATGTTTTCTTCTGTATAGATAGGTGAGATGTTTCACAACATTGTTGGACATTTGGAAATGTTGGAGACTCTTTTAATAGGTTAGGTTGTGATATGGATATCCTCTTAAAATATTTTTTTGTTTACTTTTTACTAAGTACAAATATATATCCATAATATTGGATTTAGTTACTCTCATTCAATGGGTTGAAAAAACACACATATTATACCAAGTGGTTTCAATCTGTTGGTTAGTATTATTAGTTGAGGTTACTCACTTTCTATGGGTGGAAAATACTTGATGTGTAGTCCATATATAAATCATGTTGAGCCCCTTCTATTTATATAAGGTTACTAATTCTATTGATTTGTTTCACCTACATCCAATTTATTATCTATTATCATTCATTTACTATTTTATCTATTACTTCTCCAATGTGATATTTTAAGGCGTCCCACTAGGTATATATATACTCACCCCTACATGCAATTTTACCACATCTTTAGTGTCTTATAATGATGACAAGACAGTCTACGGTTACTACATATGGTCTTAGAGATACTTGTTACATTGGACCACATATGGTTGTAGTATCTTTGAGATAATAATCTAGGAACTCTCAAGATTTTACTTTCCAATCTTTCCATCTTACTAGAAAATCCTATATTATGATCCTTACTTATCATTTTTCACTAATTTACTCTTGTATGATCTGGAGGATTTACATGTGTGGTTGGTCACTTAGTATTTTTTTCATCTATTAATATTATTCTTTTCTGCTTATTAATTGAGATGGATGTGTCTTTTTTCATATAATTACTTTTGAAATGGATTCCCTTGGTTATATATTCCTTCGATGCTGGTCTCCAACACTTTTCATATGGAGGTGGGATAGGGGTAGTTGTGAATTGAGCCCCAGTTGGGGTTGGATAATAAATTATTGGTATCAAAGGTGGTCCCATACTAGGTTTGAGTTTCTCTATAGTAACCTTATGGGTATGTGGTAGGGATTTGGGGAAAAATGTTCAATGTGTGTCAAGTGCAGCTCTTAAGCCTGAGAACTAAGTGATGGTATCCGCGTTTGATGTATTTATTCACATGGACTTTCACTACACTCTTATCAAATTTACACATCAAGAAATTAGTTATAGGGATCAATGGTATATAAATCACATGTGAATGACTCTTTGAATATTCTTCTTGAGTTGAATCCCCATTTTTTTATATATATAAGTTCTCATTTGAATTTGGTATGTCTTTATTAAATTTCATGATGCCTCTTTAATGATATCCAACCAGGATACCAGTTTTAGACCGTGAAGATGATCTAATGAATTAAGAGACATTAGTTCATGCTCCATACAACAAGCATCATACTCCATGGGGGAAGTATAATCACTACCACATATCGTGTAAAATATTATCCAGCTAATCAAGACGAGGATACAAATAGGCTTAGTGTACTATATGAATTATTATGCTAGAGGACACTAAAGTTCCATGGTGATCCATATCCACAAATAGTAGAGGATTTTCTAGAGTTGGGAGGTCCATGTCTTCAGTCTCATCCATACACCGATAAATCTGGTGTTCACACCCTAATATCTCATTTTCCACAGATAATCTGGGGGTTGGTGGAGCTTTGTTTTCCATATTCAAGTGCAGTTGACACTCTCATGGAGAAACATCCATCAGTTATTCCTTGAGGAGTACTAATCCTCATATTTTCACTCTTTTTAGATTCAGGAGCTTCTGCAGCTGCTGTAAGGAAGGATGAAAGTTGTTGAGTATGCAGTGAGATTGAAAACCCTTAAAACTCACTAACTTGACATGAGCAGATATGGCTACTTCTCATCACGAAAGATTGATCAGGGACTCCGCTGAGACATCTGTTCCATCTTGGATGTTATTTGCATCCCCAACTATGTTGGGGTGTTGGATTATGTACTAGTGATAGATATATTCTTATCTGAGGGATTCCATTTAGATGGAGCCAGTAGTGGGCATCATGGAGCTGATTTGTTTGGAGTAGTTAGCAGGATCAAGTTAGAATAATTTTTCATAGAACACCCTATTGTGATCAGACTCATATTCATTGTCATGTGGAACATAGACCAATCATTGGACTAGGTAATAACATATATGGGTGGTTCATTTCTTGTGAATGGAAACGTCCCATAGAGTGATACTTCTCGACTAGACACAATTAAGAGAATGGGTAGATAACCGATGAACCTCCATGGTAGTGGATTCATCATGATCTGGGATCTTCTATGTGAGGATAGGGTGGTCCCCAAGGGGGACGATGTAGAAGACGAGAAATATGAGCTATGGGTGGTGGATGAAAATATGATATCCTTCCACCACCACCACCATGAATCCCATGTACGGATTAAGGAGTTAGAGGTTGAGGACACATGTAGATATAGTATTTGGATGCCTAAGTCCCACTGGGATGAGTTATTATTAGAGGTATAATATATGTTTATTATAATATTTTTTCATTATTAATAGACACATGTTCTAATCACTCCATCATCCCTATACACCAGTTTCAAGAGATGAAGATCCTAATCGAGCCTTTTTTCCAACAGCTTCATCTTGAGAATCCTACAGGGAATGCATCTTTAATATATTTTATCTACAGGTAGTGTGGGCTATTATGAGGAAGAGAGAGGGTCATTTTTGAACTTTTGGTCTTCATGATGTAACCATATGACATTATCTTGGCTATGGATTGGTTTTCCATATTCAAATACCGGACTGACTATCAATGCAATGAGTCAAATTCCTACACACTAATGGGATGAGATTATCCATTGTGGGTGATAGAGATACCATGAATGGTCAAATCAGTAATTTGAACATGGTATTATATCACATCACCCATCAGTTATGGAATATTACCCTTTGTATAGAAGTCTTTTCTGGAATCAGTATTCATTCTACTATGGATGATTTCATGAACTTCTTCTCTGAGTACAATTTGGGCCTACCCCTAAGGTGAGAGATGGATTTTGGTATTGATATGCTTCATGGGACTACTCTGATGTATTTTTCCTCAAATTAGATAACCCCTACTAAGCTCTGGGATGTATGGTTATAGTTGGAGTACATTCAAGCGAGCTGTTATATCGGGCATACTATTTCCCATAGGGTATATTTAGTGATATATGTGAAAATGGTGATGAGATTGTATAAATTTTCATTGATCATAATCTCATGAATCAGACCATGATAAATAAAATGTAACCATTAAGAAGTATCGAGGACCTCTTGAACAAATTCATGGTGCGAGATGGTTCCTAAAGATCAATATCATGTTTGGATACCATTAGTTTATGGTTTGTGAGGCTAATATTCTAATTCTAGAATTCTGATGTCGTTATAGACATTATGAGTTTATGGTGATTCCCATTGGTGGGGCAAGTTACCCACCATATTTATGGTGTTCATGAACCCGATCATTTAGACCTACATGGACTAGTTTGTGTTTATCTTCATCGATGACATACTCATATACTATATATTAGAGGAGGATCAAGAAAATCACTTGAGGATGGTTCTATATTTTCATTGAGAGAAAATACATTATGGGAAGAAATCAAATTGAATGTTATGGACTCATGTGGTTCAAATTATGGGGAACATATTTTTTGAGCTTGGTTTAGTCATGATCCTAGTGAAGATATAAGTGGTGCTTTCTTGGTTTCCACCCAAAAGAATATTATAGGTAATGATATTTATTTTATTATTAGGGTAATACTTGAGTATAGTGGAATACATCTCTATTATTTTATCCCCACTGAACACTATAATTTTTAAAGGGAGGTATTTTACATTAACATAGTAGTTCCATAGTGCTTTGAGAAGTTGAGGCAGAGGATGGTGAGTTCTCATATATTAATATTTCCACAATAAGGCATGGTGTACATAGTTTATTACAATGCCTCAGGTGATAGGATCAGATTCATGTGTTTCAAACATTAGTAATTTTCACATATGTGTCGTGCTAGTTGACACCCCATGAGAAGAATTACATATCCCATGACCTAGAGATTTCAAGGGTAGTTTTTCTCCCTAAAGATGTCGATTCACTATCATTTACGAGATTACATAGTTGTTTAATTAAACAATCCGGGTCTTAGGTACTTTCCCACATAGAGAAAATTAAACCTAATATAGTTGTGCTGGTAAAATTTATTGTAGGACTATTATATCGATATAGTATATAATCCAAGAAAAAGAAAGGTGGAAGTTGATTTCATTAGTAATAATTCACATTCTCTCTTGATGTAGGAGGCTTTAGAGAAGTTTGTTTCCTTGAGTATGACCCTGTTAGAGTAGGAGGGGGTATCAATCCATCAGTTGATAGTGTCAAGTCCTCTAATTCTTAAGAATGTTAGTGAGTCCTTGCTAATGTTCCAGGACTGTAAGGCATTATCTGACAATATATCTAATGTAGATTCAAAAGATGGATATTATTAAGGATGGAATCGTGTTATCCATTCTAGGTATGAATGTTGGTCCACCCCATGATGTGGGATGAGGTGAAGTGAGAGTTCCTAAATTATCCCCTCATTGTACATCATGGTGTGAGGAAGATGTAAAGAGACCTTTAATAGTAGTTTTGGTTGTCCAAAATGATATTTATCAGAGCAGATGTCATCTCTCGGTGCCTCACCTATTTATTGGTGAAGAATATTCACTAGGTTCTAGTAGGTTTCTTGTATTTCATTGAGATTTATGAGTGAATGTGGGATAGAATATCCATGTATTTTGTGATCAAAATTCCATAAAATGTGAAGGTCCATTATTCTATCTTGGTGATAGATGATGGACTCAAAAATTTTTCAGAATCCATTTATATTAAACATACGAGTTATGTAGAGAGTTTGGGGTAGATGTAAATACAAGTGATTAATCACCTTTATTGGGTTCCCTTGAATATTTTCTATATATACATCATGTAGTTAACATGATGATTGTAGAGTGGTTAGTATGATGAATTAGAGAAATAGATGAGGGTTAGTACAACAATTCACCACCAAAATAATGGAAATAATGATTGAACTATCAAAGTGTTGGAGTATATACTAAGGTGTTGTGAGTTATACTTTGCATAGAGATGGGAGTATCACGTTCCCTATGTAGAGATTGTGTACCAAAACATCTAACACAATACTGTCAACATGACACCATTTAAGGCATGTATGAGAGACCCTGTAGGAAACCCTTGTTCTTGACAGATATTGGAGAGAAATTAATTTTTTTCTATATTTTTTCTATCCAATGATGTAGAAGGACAATGTCATTTATGATAGGATGAGTACAACCCATAGTTAGTAGAAATCTTATGGAGGTTACTTTTATAGAGCCTTGAAGTTCGAGTATGTTCACCACATTTTCCTACGAGTCTGTCCAAGATGAGTATTGTTGACTTTTGTCTAGTGTTAATTCTCTCCATGATGTTTATCAAGACGTTCGAGATCATGCAGAGAGCTGGTAATGTTAATTAACACCTCAGCCTACCCCCATAGCTAGATCAGGTGCATGATGTCTTCAACTGATCTTAGTTGATGAAATACATCCATGAAGATATGCATGTAACAAACTAGGGAGAGTATGATATCATGGGTGGAAAAATAGTTGTGGAGTACCCAGTGGAATTCATGGATCATCAATGGAAGACCCTGCGTGGATAGACCATCACCTTTGAACACATTTTGTGGTAGCACAAGATCATCTATGAGATCTCCTATGAGCTCAGTATCCAAATTTCAGCTCAATATCATGAGTTTTTTTGTCTAGAATTTTATTTTTGGGGATGAAAATAATGAAGGATGGAATTATTAAGAGACATATTCGTTTCCCAATAGGAAATTTAAATCATTCTACATATATTTTAGAATCCTGAAGATAACATGACTTATGAATCTGAGGCCCAATATGGTTAAAAATAATTTTATAAATAAATTAAAAATATTTTATATTATAAAAGAAAATGGTATAACTATAAAATGGAATCTAAAATTAGAAATCTAAGACCAAAAATTAGTCTAAAATGTGTTTCCTACCCAAGGAGAGACCTAAAACTGGTTAGTATGGGGCGTCGGGATATCTCATATATTTGCGGTGCAATCAGTTGGTCGATTAATTAAATTAATTAAATAATTTATTGATTTAATCTGACTAAAATGTATATAATATCAATTATATGGATAATCCTCCATGGATAGCCATATAAAACCTAGGCAGATTCTATATCATTCTTTATCCTTCCATTTTTTAATCGACTCTTGATAATGATTAATCTTCATATTTGAGCAGATCTGGACACAGTGAAAACAATGACATCTTACATTTGTTTGAGATCACGTTCTTGGATTAATAATCATATAATATCAAGGTATGATATGTCAATTTTTGGTTTATTCCCTTATTGATTAAATTAATTGACTAGGATCATCACTTTTATGATATTCCCCAATTATAGCCTTTGAAATCACCTATGTATTTAAATTTCAATTAATGATTATTGTTTTTTCACTCAGATAGCCCTATTTAGGGTCATTTTAAATTATGTTTTTTCCAATGAAATTAAAACATCTATTCATGTGCCTTTCTCCAAAAAACTTCTTTGAATTTTTTCACCTGTTGAACTATGCGGTCCCAGTTCAATATTATTGGGCAGTACTAAGCCAAATTAGACGCCAAATTTGTTGTGGAATCATGTTTGAGGGAAAGATTGAATAACTGAGGATTCTTTTAGAATTATTACATGATTTGGGTGATCATTTTGAATTTTGAAAATAAAATTTTCAACGATAGAAGGACCTAAGCATATAAGATGTGAGATGGTGCATACAAAGCATCGATGACTAGTTATATGGCCACTAGATGGATGTAATCTTCCATTAGAATAAAAATTTAGTAATATTACATGAATATGAGGCCAAAATTGAAGTTAAAAGGAAATATCTAGAGTGTGGAATGTGGATCCAATATTTTGAAATAATCTTTAATATACACCATGTATTTTAATGCACACACGATGTGGCAGTCCCTCACTTCAAAGACTATGATTTCAGTTAATTATAAGTATCACACATTGTGTTCCCTCCCCCCCCCCCCCCCACACACACACACCATGTAACATTATTTTGGTGGACCCGGTATGCAGTGTCTGTGTTTGTGGGCAAGCGAATATATAAAAATTCCATGTACTAAAGTAAACAGACACTAGATGGACATACAGAAATGACCAAGAATACGGGTGGGACCCCGAGTGGCATGGGAATGCCATATAGATCCTCTATATTATATGTATCAATAAATGTTTGATGATATATGTACTTAAAGGGATATGAACAAGTGATGGAGTGGTACGACACACCATATAATTCCACTCACACATTGTGTACCTATTGGTTCCTTTTCTGAAATCGTCTATCATCCATATATCCGTTGGTTGAACTTTTAATATAGTCGGCATGTATCCTAAAATGAGTGGGTTTTCACATATTAGATTATGGTTCCACACATTGTGGAATTAGAGATGTGAATTGAGATGTTTCAGGTATGAATCCTATCTAGATGAAGCTTGGCGATGACTATGATCATGTAGGATCACCAGAGGCAACCCAATTGAAACCCTTTAGCTGGGATGGACATGGGTCCTTGATGAATTTTTTGGTGTAACCCTCCAACTGTGTTGTGCATGGGACCACTATACAGTTTTAGAGTGGATCTGTCTAACTGGGTTGGGTATGGGTCCACTAAAGACTCTTAGTATTGGAACCCCCTACAGTGTCAGGGAAAGGGTCCTCTATCATTTTAGAGTGGTACCTTTCTGTATAGTCGGGTTATGGGTCCACTTACATCAAAGATTGGAACCCACCTATAGATTAAGGGAATGGGTCCCATAGTACCAGAGAGTGGAACACTCCTGCAGTGTAGGTAATGGGTCCTCTATTGACTATTATCAATTGAAACCCTCATTATGGGTAAGTCATGGTTCCTCCATCTAAAATTAGAGTTAAACCCTCCTCTTGTACTAGGGAATGATTCCTTAACCTAGATATTGTTCCCCTTTATTGTGTGGAATAGTGATGATGTTTAGCATTAAATTGAGGTTTTCTACTTGGCAGAAACACGTTATTTGGTCATTAATGTTGTAATTATGGATCTTTTTATTACCCTTTATACTATTTGGCCTCACTGAAAGAGGTCCCCTTACTATATCATCTAGTATTATTTCGAATGTGAATATATATATATATATATATTTATATATATTGGTAATAATGGATTTAGCTAATCTCCTTCCATTGGTTGAAATGTGACATGGGATATTCCAAGAACATTCCATGATTTTTTTCTCATGGTTGTATGAGGTTTATCTTCTAATATTAGTAGAAAAGATTTGACTTGAAGCCAATATACGCATAGTTTAGGGAAACTTGTAAAAGTATGAGGCCACTTCTTTTCTTGTGTTGATTTGTATCCCATTTATTATCTACTATCATTCATTTCCTATTGTATCTCTTACTAATACTCCTTCATATTTTAGGTTTTCCTAGTGTGTATGTATATATTCACCCTTGAATGGCCTTTTCTAACATGTTTCATGTGTTATGAAGATGATGGGTATATCGTCAGTGACTACAAATAAGCATAGGTATACTTTGAATTTTGGGCCGCATTAGGTGGTCACAACATGGAGATCAAGAGCTGGGATCTCTTAGAATTTTACATTCCAGTTTTTTCATGTTTGGACATCTATCAGGTTGGGTCTGTAATATTTTCCATTAAATGTCTGATTTCACTACAATGCTCTTGTACTATCTAGATTATTCACATGGATGGTTGTTACCATAGAAAATTTTCAACTCTTATTTTTGGTACTCTACACTTCTGCATTGAGATGGCTATTTGTGTGTATACATTTACTTGGGAAACGGTCTCCATGTGTTAATTAATCCTTCTGTGTAGGTCACCAGCCCCTAGACTATAAAGGCGAGCTTGGGGTAATTATGACTCAATCCTGGTTAGGGACGGATCGTGAAATATATATATATATATATATATATCATTATAGTTTATCCATTAAAAACATTCAGCACATTATTACATGTATGAAAATATATTTATGTATTTGTGTGTGTGTTCATATATATGAAATTTCATAGGAATCATTTGCTATATTTGGAGAAACCAAATCACTTGAAGATTTGGCTTTTCATAAAGGATTGTAATATTAATGATGGAATAATTGGCATCCATATATTTTAAATTTAATTCATAAAATCATAAAATCAACATTATTGAAATCTAACATAAAATGGTAATCATTATCATTTAAAATTCATCTGTAAATAAATCTATTAGATACTCATTTTCATAATCTATAATTTGATATTTCATGATCTCATTTTATATATAAAATTATGTTGTGTATGTATGAATCCATTCTATAAAATAATAGGAATTAGAAATTTAATATTTACATAAAATAAAACATTTAACAATATACATATGTAATTTCTCTTTCATAAATAATTTATTAGGGAAAATAAATTAAACTCTTAATATATAATTTTTAAAACAAACTTATATTAAACACATTAAATCATAATAATTATTATTATTAATATATCATTTTATTATCCCGTGAACATTATATTGAATGTATCATCTTAAGTAAGATCATAACTCAAATTTAAGGTACATTTTCATGCATATTAAATATTAGCCAATTAAAATTATGCAATGATATTTGATTGTGAATATGTTTATATATATATAGAAACACTCACAAATATCATAAGTATAAAACTGTATATCTATGAGAAAAAAATAATTGAAAAATTAGAAATAAGAGTTTTTAATGAAACCCAAAAAGTTGTAAAACCTTTCAATGTGAGTTTATACATGCAAATAATAGTTTTAAAAATAAATGGAATCCCTTTTCAAGGATTTAAATTTGAAAATACTTTATTTTATAATTATATTACATAAAAATGAATTTATAGTGAAAATAACACATATAGAAACATGAAATTTAGAAATAGTATATATATTTACATATATATACTTGAAATTTTAAAATATTATATATATATATATATACACTTATACTCAATAAACAGGTATTGAAATCAAAATCAATAGAATCTGCCTACTCGAATGCCCGATTGAGGTGGAATGAGAGGGAGTTAAAGGAGGATATTGGGGGAAGGGTCTTCTTCCATTCAAGATAATGGGTCTCCCCCTATGAAATAATATATATATATTCACATATTTTCTTGGGGAATAACTTCCAAGGAAATTGGGATTTTGATGTTACCTACTGCAGACCATAAAACAATGTTCCTATGACCTACGTGGATAATACCAAGTGATTCAAAATCATAGAATTTTGTAAAATTAACCCAATGAACTTGTTTTTTTATTTAAAATATAAAATCATGTTTCAATAATCTCATAAAAACATACATGTGTATTCATTTATGCATAATTGTTTTAATGGTTCTTTGAGAAGATAGGATCATCATGGTGTTAGTGGGTTTTAGTAGATCATGAATATATTTTGAGGTGTACATTATCATCATGGTGAAATATTAATTATTAGCATATTATTTATAGGTCAGTCTTCTTTTTTACTGCTTTAGAAGGAGGAGGAAATGGAAATGTGATCCATGAAGCATGATTAATGGAAACTTCACCTAAATTCTGGGAGAAGAATCTATGAACAGTGATGGTGGGAGGAAGAATATGAGGCATTAGAGATGATCAGAAAACTGTGACAATTTAACCCCATGGATATCATATGAATGGTTTTTTAACATTAGGTGAATAGTACCCATATAAACACATCCCACATTGATAGATTGTGTGGTTCACCATTCCCATATAAGTAATAATGTGTGTTCAGCTAACCAGAAGCTTGTAATGGGCTCTGTAACCGATGGACCTTGAGCATGGGACTATGCAGGTGCCTCCTAAACTGTGTATGTCCTCGGGCCTTATACACGGGCCCTATGAGTATGTTGTACCCAACCCAATATCCCTTCCTCTGAGCTTGGTGTTCATGGTTAACCCCCACCTATTATTGAGCATGCCCAAAATGCTCACAATATATGGTTTATCTTTCTAGGACACTAAAATAGTGACCCTACTTTTTTATACATAACTATTACATCTTTTTTATGATTTAAAATATAATAGTGTTACACAAACATGATCCAAAGGTTTAGTGTCTTAGAAAAATTAGGACCATATATAACTTCTACACAATAAAACATAGTCATTAATTTAATTTCTTCTTCTCTAACTTCTTAGTGGCTCTAATTTTCTCCCTAGTATATGTAATAACTTGAGGATATACAACAAATAAAGGGGTAAACTAAAATCCCAAAATAAGAATAGATAAGAACAGGGATCAATATAACATGGGTGAAAATAATAATAATCATCATAAAATAATTAGTGGATAATCATAATAATCATTGAAGGAAGCATTAGATAATGGTATGAAATGTGTTCATTCATAAAAATGAAACATCATGTCTTAGTGGTTAACTACCACACTAGTTGTGAAAAAAGATAGCAACATGTTCATGAAAAACATATGTGTATAATAATAGCATCATAATCATTAACTAAGAATAATTTTCATGTATATTGTATGTTATCTAATGATATACACCACATTACCCTATGTACTAGAGTGCAATATAATTTTGTATGCACCCGTGACATCATAACATTTATATAATAATGAATTCCATGTATATCATATAAAAATTGTTTCCATAAAATCAACATGGAATGGAAATGGGTATCATGATAATTTCATAAATCAAACAATAATGAATCATAATTGGGGTTCCAAATAAAAATAGGTAATAAAACACATGTATAATAATCATCAATACTGAGTGAATAAGAAACAATCTCAAGAGAAGTAAAAGATGTTTTTTAAAGAGAATGTATATTTTGGTAAAATCATTGAATTTTTTAAAAAATATGATTGAAAGAATGTATTTCCAATAAAGGAAAAAATTAATATAAAATAAATAATATTTTAGTAATATTAAAATAACATCCATAATTAAATTTATAATGGAAGTGGATTAACCTAAAGTATGGAAATTGGGTTTGAGAATCCCCCTACCTAATGATTGAATTATTTATTTACATTAATATCCTAGATAATAATTTTTTTTATTAATTTATATAAAAAACCTATTATTCATATATTTTATTAATTATTATTTTATTATGTTATTTTTTGGACTTTTTATTAGTTATAGTGTTCAATTTCACCGTTTGAGAGTGTTCATTTTCTTGGATTTCCAGATTGCTTCACTTGTATACATGTATATATAATCATGTGAAAAGAAAATACATCTCTAGAACTGTGAATATATATTATTAATGAACATTTAGAGTATTAAATGATCTTACATATCCTTTTTTATATGTTTTCCATATAAATTATTAGACAATATTTTAAGGAAATATATTTAGATTAATTTTGGATGTTTTTAGACCATCATGAACTCATTTCGTTTTATTATTTAATATTTTGTAAATATGTAAGTTATAGAAAATATAAAGGGTTATAAAAATAATTTAAGACATGTTTCAACCATTATAATGGTTTTTTGAACATCCTTGAAGGTCGTGATAGAAAATGAAAATGCATCATCCATGATATCACCAATTGACACATCATGGTCGATGCTCTCATGTATAAAGTAAAAGGGAGAGTAGGGGAGTTTTATAGATAAATTATCAATTATCATAATAATATTAAAGTATATAAAAGATATATGAGTTATAATTCCACATGAATATGGGAGGTGAATAGATAATAAAAAAATATTATAAATTCAAATGTAATTAAAAGAAAATGAAAGAGAACATTACCTCTAGAATTATCCTCATTGAGAACCTTAATATAGACATTTTATTTGGTATTTTGTTGAGAAAAATTGATCCTAGACATGGGTAATATGCATGTAAATACTTTTGATCAGAAATTTTACATTAATCATGGAATTGGAGATCTGATAAGAAGAGGTGGAGAGGGCTGGTATTTATAGGGTATGAGAGTGGGGTTTTCTGTTAATTTTATTCATCAATTTATTATTTTGGATCAATACAAGGAATATATTTTAGTCCCATGAATAAATATAGTTATGTTATAAGTTGATTTATAAATTATGGTCTTATGTCAGAAATTCATAATGTTTGACTTAATAATTCAAGTTTTTGGAAAATACTATAAATTACCATATTTCACTATTCACTAAAAATTCAACTATTTTAGAAAAATTCTAGAAACATCAATCAAAACATTTTTAAATATTAAAAAATTAAACAGAAACTCTGATTTATGAAAATAATTTTCTATATATGATGTATTTATTTTTAATTAAAATCATCATTTACTCATAAAAATAATTATTTTGAAATTATATCAGCTTTTAAAATTATTACTGATTTTATGTAACATTAAAAAAATACTTAAGGTGTGACAAAATTATATTATAATAATAATACAGAAAAATATTAATTTATGAAGCAATTTTATAAAAATAAATTATCTTTTAAATTATTATATTATTTATAAAATTGTAACAAAATATTTATGTTTTACCAAAATACCAATACGTAATTTATCAGTTTTAAAACATCTATCTACTTATCCTATGATATAATTATATCATATTTTAATTTATAAGATGTCGAAATTATATTTATACTTTCATAGGTGAGGTTATTATTCTCTTCATCCTATAACTATACTAAATGATCATGTTACTATTCCGAAGTGGAAGTTATTATTCCTTTGATATAAGTTCCTTAATTTCTTCAAATAACACTTATTTCATTCTTTATTTATGAGGATTATGTTTTTATTGTGATACCTTTAATATTTATGTGTTTGATACTGTAAAAATATATAAGAAGGGAAATCCCATTGATAAAAGTTTGGGATGTTAAAAATAATACTGGATGGCCCTATTCTTTTGTATTAGAAAGAATTACTTAAATGAATTAAAATGAAAAATATAATTATTTTACCATTAAACAGTTATATTTTTTAATCTTATGTGTGTATTATGTATCAAATGAGAAATTTATATTTAATAGTTATTATATGTTATTATTATTATTAAATTTTATTTTATTTAGATATCTTTAAATTCAAGTTGATTACATCATAAAAAAAAATCCAAATTTAATAATGAGTAATTGTTTCGTAACATTTTTATGTAAAAGGGATTTAATACAGATAATTATTTTTATATATTAAATAATAACATCATATTCTCTAAAAAATTTAAAAATTATTTTAATCCTATAATTATCACTAATTCGAAAATAGTAAGTTGAATATTAAACCATGATATTTACAAAACTATAAAAATACATTTACAATCATCATAAATTTTAATACAATATTATTAGTATAATGTGTAGATTTATAATGAAAATTTTTATTAAATACACTTCTAAATAATTTATGAATTAATTGAATTTTTGTTGTTAAAATAATATCTAATTTATGAAATATCTTTAATGGTCTAATTAATATATTAATAAACATAAAGTATAAATAAAATTACTCTAAGAATAAAAATAATTTATAATAACATATCTAAGAGAATATAAAATATATTTTATTAAATTAAGTTCATATTAAAATTAAAATAATATTTGGAAATAAATAATTTATTTCATAAATTAATGTATTTTGATACTCATTATTTGGTTTTAAATTATAAATTAATTAATTTACTCGACATTAATTTATAGGGAAATACACAAATTTCTATGATGTTAGAGTGTGTAATGGTGGTTTCATAATCTTAATAAAATTTTATTATATTTAGGATATTGAATATATTATTTTATTATAATTTCAATAGATTTATAAAATGTAAAAAAAGAATAAAATGAAAGTGATTGGGTAAGATAATTGCTTCTTCTTCGGGATATCTTCACTAGATCCATTATATAGGGATGTAAGATTGGTAATTTATGGAGAATAGAACCTATAGAAAAAATATCATCATGTTGAGAAGAGTAATGATCTAGTTTTGGATAATCTAGATGGATAAATGTTGTGTGATAATGTGAAGGAGGATGTTCATTTTCCATTGTGGTTAAGACAACCTTTCGAATTTCAAAAGAGATTAATTATTTATAACTAGTTTTTTTCATATGACTTCAAATAAAAATGTATGTTAAGATATTGTAGGATCACATTGTAATTAAATCAATTGACATATTTTAGACATGTTTTGGTGTTTATTTAATCCTTATCATTCTGATAAACCCATTGGTTATTTATTTTTGACCTTAACTATGGTAACCACTATTTTAATCATAATGAGTTAATAATTTTACTATGAATGGAAACATGAATCAAAATTTTACCATGTAATATGTGTTCAACTATATTTAATTCACATGGAAAAAGATAATGTTTTTATTAATTATAAATAATTTAATAAAAACATTATTTTGATAAATTAAAATTAATTTCAATTTTGAAATTATTCATTTAATTTGACACCGAATATATCAATACAAAGTGAAAACTAAAATATAAATCTTTAAAACAACTATTATAAGTCATATAAATATAGGAAATTATTTTTCCACATTAACTCATTCAAAATTTATCAAAATTAATTTTTTTTCAATCAATTATTATATTTTCATATATATTAAATAAATACTATATTATCAATGAAATTGAATTTAATGTAATTATATAATTTTATAAAATTTATAATAAACTAATATGACTGAAATAATTTCATTACCTTAAAAATATAACTTTAGGTTTATTCATATCATTATTGTTTCACTATATAGACACAAAAAAGTTATTAAAAAGAAAGTGAGTGACATTTTGAAACTATATTGGATTTCAATAATTTATAAGTCAAGTTTATATAAAATTGATATTAGAAACTCTAATTAATGCCTAAGGCGGTGGGTAAAAAAATAATATTCATCCAACAAAATGTTTTATGAATAATGTTTCTATTATCACATTGTTTTAACATAAATAAACCAAATATACAATTTACCAATGTGATAAATATTACAATGGTTAATATTATTATTTTTACCAAAAATATAATTCTAAAAATTAGAAAATAAGAAAGTATTTATTATAAATATTTAATTTATTTTTTTAAATTAAATACCTATAATTATAAAAATTTAATTTACAAATAATTATGCAAAACACACTAAAACAGGTTTTTAGAAAAAAGGTGTTTTTAAAAATTAATGTGGATTTATTCTTATCCCATGAAAAAAAAATTATATGAATGATAAAAAATTATAATGAAAATATTTAATATAAATTTATTTAAAATCAATCATTAATAGTGACTAAATCAATTTAATGTGATATAAATATATTTCATAATAAATGATGTTTAAAAAAATACATTTTTATTTTTTAAATTTGTTAATTTTTTTTTCAATTGATAAACTACACATTTATTCTATAAATTTATAAACCACATATTTGAAAAAAATTAGTTATTACTATGTATTCCAACTGATTTAACAGATTTTATATAACAGTCACATAATCATAGATTTCAGTTCATTTGAACAAGGTGATGTGTGAAGTTCTATCTTTCAAAGATATTAAATTTATTTAAAAAGAAACTTTCAATAAATTATTGGGGTGTTACATTCTACCTACCATAAAAAATTTAATCCTTTAAATTTCCTAAATTTGACCATATAAATATATTTTCATAGTTCATTAACATAATTTTCTCATGAACCCACATCACCTCTTCTACCTTATGATTTTTCTAAAGTTCCTTTTCTAGAAAATTCATCTGAGTCCATAAAACATGTTCTATAGTGTCCAAAATATGGATATTCTAATTAGAGTAAGATATGTTAGGTTGAAATTATATTTCATTTGATGCGATAACATTCTTCAGGTATGGATTTCACTTCCTTAACAATGATAAATCTAAAAAATCATGTACTTTAGAAAATATTTGTGGCATTCCTAAAATTTTAGGCCATAAATCCAATTAATTCTAGGATTTAAAATGTTTTGATATACCTAGAGAATATTATTCCTTTCTTACTGAATCATCTGACACCCTCCCATGGGGATACATTCGAGAAAATATAATCTCCCACATGAAATTCCAAAATCATATCTACGGTTATGGACAATGATTTTTTTCATACATCAAGATATTTTGATAAGGGTTTAAAATGTATTTATATTTTATATTTTTCGTCTACAATTTATGTTCCTACAAGCTTCCATTTTACATCCCCATCCCCACAAGTTAGTGTACATAATATCATTACTTAAAATAATTTATAAGATTCCATTTTAATACATGAATGAAATAAAAAGTAATAGGAAAATTATACAAAACATAAATATTGATCCAACATACCGTGAAAATAATGCGAGTAATAACACAAAATTTCTTATAATGATTAGGTAATACTTTTTTAACACCATTCAGTTTGACAGTGATTGGTGGTGCTTGCACGTAGCTCAGTATCATGATATATTTGATGATTTTTCCAAATTTTTGAGATAAATCATAGACCATGATTAGGAATAATTGAAATAGGTTCACCATGAAGTCCAAGAACATCATTAATATTAAATAGTTCAAGGTGATGTAATGGGAAAATATTTTTGAAAATAATGGAATGTGAAATTTTTTTAAGTTGATCAATACAAACCCATATTACATCGTTCATTCTTGGCGTCTTTGGTAATTGATTGAAACTTTACATAGTAATGTCCTCCCATTTCCATGTAGTAATAGTTATGGGCATCATGAATCCTCTATAATGTAGTCTCCAAACCATAAATTGTTTAAGAACAAAAAATATTAACATCTATCAAGTAATTTCTTGCTTTATATTATCCCAACAAAAATGTTCCACCAAATTCATATATATCTTTGTGCTACTACGGTGTATAGAGAAATTCAGGCTATGATCATTTTCAACCAAACTATTTTTGTCAAGTAAAATAACATTATTGTCATGTAAGCACCAAAAATTAAGAACCAGGCATCAAGTACAAGGGGATAACACATTACTGACACATGCCAGACCAATGTACCAATCCACAAAAACCACCTCGGTATGTGCATATCCTAACATAACACACTAAAAAACACGAAAATCACAAATCATAGCCGACACAACAATAAAAGATAAAATAAATATAGGAACCATCAAGGGAGGATGACTGGTGGTGAAGTATTCATTGACAGACCTCCGAAATGAGGACCCCCGAGACCTCCGACCCACCATGGATGATGCAACAAAATAATAGAGTTCTCGAATATTTCTACCTTCACCAAATCCACCAAAAAAATATAAAAAATGATGGAATGAATCGGAAAAAACCAAATTGGGGTCATTCATGAAGGAGCATGATGAAATAGTAGAGCCATCCATGAAAATTTGGAAATATCCATGAACCAAAAAGGAAACAAAAGGCACTGCATATTAAACCAGAGGGGAATTCAGTTGTGAACATTTGAGGAGAGGACATCATCGACATTGAGTGTTCTCTCATGTTCAATGTGCATCATAATACTAGCCCAAGAAATGAAAATAATGATCTTTCATCATCATTACACCAATAAAACCAAAAAATTGTGCAAGGATTCATCATTTTAGACACATTGTCACTGACCGTTGAAGCTCGATAAATCCCTCGACATTGGTCGGCGCCACGAACTGGTCCCATGTTAAACCACTATTCGTTGTTTATATACCTATGCGAATTCTATATCGTGGTTTCCCATGAACACTCTAGACAATGATCCTTTGATACATAGGACCATGACTTGATGCTGATTCAGAATGGGGAGTGAATGCGAATCGATGATATACATGCAGAAGCAGAAGCAGATAAGGTGACACATAGTAGAGAAAGAAACAAGGATGAGTGGGGACGATGAGTGATGTGACCGAAGAAAACCATAGATTCTAAAAGATATAATCATTATTGGATAATTATATATTTATATTGGTTAGATAAGGAACCTAAATATTCATTCCAAGTTTCTAAAAAATAATAATATACAAACTATTCAATTTCCCATCATTTTTAGCATTGATATTATTTTGAAAATTATCATTATAATATTGATAACAAATTATATGTTCTAATAATTATGGTTTTGAAATCATTTGAAAAATGGGTGATGTTTCCCCTTCCTTAAAAATTATGATATCCATCATTACAATATCCATGGACACAATATCCTGGTAAATCCCCATTTCTCTCAGAACACCGTGATCATTCCCGCCCAATTCATATTTTACTTTATTCGACTTCACAGGGAGATAGGGTACTAAGATATCATAATTATTGAGTATATTAATCCATTTCCATTTCCTCGTGTTTAGTTCATTATATTATAATATTTATTTCAAACTCTTGTGACTTGTATATATGGTAGATATATTACCATTGAGATATTGTCTCTATATATTCAAAAAATATATTATGGGTACTAAATTGATATCATGATTTGGAAATTTATCTTCATGATTTCTTAAATACCTCAATATATATTAAATAACCCCATCATTCTACATATGGACACAACCATGTACCTTTCATGATATATAACTATATGTCACAAATCCACCCCAACCTGATGGTTGATTCATGATGAAAGAATTAACCAATCTAGGAATGAAATTACTTTTGAAACATTCAGTGTACTAATTTTCCAAAAGGAACCTAATATATCATTGTTGAGGGTCACTTTATTTTAATCATTAACTAGTCAATTTTACAGTTCCTTAATCTGTTTTGGTGTGCATGCAAAATGTAAACATAGACAAGAGTACATAAATGTTTTAACAACACTAGGATACCCCCTGGATTATTTAGTCATGACATGACATTCATAAAAATAACTATGATCTCAATTATCATTAAATGATTTATCTTGGAAACTCATATTCCTAAGATCACTACCTTATAAATTTTAAGGATATATTACTTCATCCCAATTGTAAATACCTTTGTTTTTCCATCATTTTCTTACTAAAAAATTGAAATTATCATGTTCATAGTTTATGGAAATGTATGACCCCAATACATCATTTCATTCTTGGAATGAATCTTTAGGTAGAAGAGTTTCTCTATTGAGGTCATACTAGGCTGCTTTTTCACCTCTATGAACTCATCGTGATATAAAACATCCTTAAAATTACTAAATATATAGAAAAAAATATCTTTACTATATCTAGAGTAAAGAAACTCTTTATAAATTGTATGGAACTTCAATATATGGTAATTATTCAATACAAAATATCCATTTATATAATAAACCTTCCTTACTCTCTTAGAATTTGGTATGGAAATGTATTCTTTATGAAGAGCTTATCCTCTAAAATTTTTATATTCAATGTTCAATGAATTTATCCCTATATGTATTCTGATTAAGATCCCCTTCTTGATAGAAGGAGGTTGTTTTCTAATTAATTTGACACTCTGTAAGATCAATTTAGGGATTCAAAAGCTACTTATAAATCCTTTATCATTCCTCCATGATTTCTCTAAATAAATATTATTAATGAAATGATTCTAGAAACCTAAAAACCCATGGATACAATATATTTTGAAGAGATATATTGTATAACCCTTAATTTTGTAATTTATACTATGTAGTCAGTTCTATGACGGTGCATACATCAATTATTTATATATTACTATGGTATAGTCATGAAAAAATAATCATAGAAATGTACACTATAGTGTAAAAGCATATAGCTGAACAGATCGAAAAACAAATTCACACAAAAACTCATCTTAAATCCCATATAATTTATTGTATGACCTCCTCAAACAACTTATGAGACTAAACTATTTGTAGTGTTGAAATGTCAATGTTGTCTGATATTCTATAGGAGCACAAAACTCAAATAATTTACTCCTATAGAATTTAGACCCTCCATGGTGCATGACATATCTATTTCATGGAATTATTAATCTATATAGGGACCATGGAATATTCTTCTCTCTTATATCATGTTCACCATAAAAACACCAATTACAATGAAATTCTTCTAGGAAAACATATACACTATTGTTATTTTGGTTGTGATATATCCTATAAATTTCTACTAACACATAAGAATTTTGTCATAAATTCTATGGAATTTAAGTCTCTTCAAATCATCCAATCTCTAGTTGTGATTATTAAGGCCATCTCCCAACGTCCTCCATGTTTCCACCCTTTTAAATGAACTTGTTCCTCAACAGTTCCTCCCTACAGAGAAAAACAATACATCCTTTAGAATACAGGTGCCCATGTGATTTCAATCATGAATCCTTAACCATAGGTTATGTATGGAGTTAATGTTTTTACTGCATGGTTGATCATTATCCCAATACATATATGGTCAAGCTGTCTTGGATGGGAAACCATGGTTGGCCTTCATTTTTACATCTTCTATCCATTATTTTGTTGCAACAATCAACACAATAGAATAGTCATGGTGACTATAGCAGTGATAATTTTGTGAGTTTACCTCAAATTTATCATGTGTGATGCAGTTAGATGCACTATGGAATATCTTTGATAACTCCCTTCATAATACTTCCACTACCTCCACCATTATAGTGTGGTCTTTCCCATTTTGGCCATCTATCACTCATGTGAAACATATTCTATGAAGTTAACTATTTGAATTCCATAAGACACCTCCATTCAACTAATCATCACATTATCAACACATATAAATCTAGATTCTAACAGTAAACCTTGTCCGTCATATTTTTGATCTACCAATCTCCCAAGGAACACATCACCAATTTGGTAATCTTTAACTTTTTTTTCTATAATTCTAATGTCAAAAAATTCATCTATATTTTTATAGATGGAAATAGGAAACATGGACCTTAAAATCATCCATATTTATTATCAATCAACCCTGACTGATAATATATTCAATAACCTTGACCTTCCTTATTAACAGGAAATCCAACATCAATTTTTTGGGATTACTAACAAATGATGAAAAAGATTATTCCCTTTGGAACAACCAGATGGGGATATTTCAAGTAAAATTTTCCTTTATATGTATATATATTTGTGTAAATAGAAGCACGATACATGCCATAAGAATATGTATATATGTATAAATGATATAAGATTGTATCAAATTAGTAGAATTAATTCTTTATAGTAAATATTTATCATTTCTAAAATATATTTGTCTAATTAATTTTAAATATAGAAATATTTATTTATTTATTTTTTATAATGTTCTTCCAGGAAGACTCACTAAGAGATATATTCTCATAATTTATATTCTAATATAATTTCATGAAGGGGGTATCCTTTATTATGGGATAAAATGAGAACTGAAAAATTTAGTGAATTAAGACCCATGCCATGTAGTGGTCTATATAATTTCCACATGACACTACGTCTATTCTCCCCATTATTAAAAACTAAAAAAAAGAAATATTGAAAAAATTTACCATGTATATTATGTATCCATTAAAGGAAGTATCTAAAAATAATATATTTATTTATTTATTTATTTTATTTAATATTACAATTTTTTGAATTTATCTCACTGATATAACATTTGAAAAATATTATTTTAGGTCACCTTTTTAGAGAACGAAACATACGGTGCCTTTATCCCAAAGGGTATGATGGATATTCAAACCACTTATTTAAAAATCTAGAACACTTGTGCCACATCTGAGGGTATCATGACTGTATCAATTTTAGGAATGTTTTTCAGAGACACCCATAACGTGAAATTAATGTGGGAGTAATATTATGTAGAAATATCTTCTTTGATGGTTGATCTATCATAATTGGATGAGTTAATAGATGATAAATTTAAGTCAAATATATCAGTTATGAATGAAGAAGTTATGATATATACACAACATGGCTAGACTATCTACCCAAATACCCTGCCACTTTATTAAGACATAACTATGTGCAATGAGGTGAATTTTGGAGATCCTCATGTAAATATTGTAGTATATAGCATTATACTTCATCTGGGGGATCATATAGATAGTCTTCCAATATTGTTGTTTTAGGTAAGATTTGAGGTAAATGATATTATATATTCATCCAATATAGTTTCATTTCAAACTTAAGAGGTCTCAATATTTGATCAAAGTATTCATTATTTTATACTTTGGCGAGAAATTGTTTTCTTCAGCTAATATATGAGGTATGGATTAATTTCTATTTTTTACTTATAATTAAATTCAAAATCACTTGTAATATTTTTTACATTATCCTTATATAGAAGTTTTTGAAATTTTAGGATAAACTGTAAAGGAAATGAAAATGTTAGGTTCTATCACCTTAAAATATTCCCCAGGATGTTGATCATGTTGCAAAGTCAAAAAAAATTGATACTACATTAGATATTTATTATAATTTTTCTGAGATTGATAATATTTTGTGAATATAATATGTAACGACCCGAGAGAAACCATGTTTTGTTTTTTTTGACAACTTTGCTTTCCAATATCACCCGTTAAATGAACCAATAAACAACTAATAAGGTAACAATAATAAAATGCATAAAATAGATGAAAACTCCTTTTATTCAAATAAGAAACATCACGGATACAACTTCCACTGACCGAACAAGAAGATAAATTAACCCAAAATCCCAACTAAGAACCTGATTACAACAATGGGGAGACCGCTTAAAACCACTAAGAGCCCAAGAATGCGGTAGGGGTTTCGAGCGTCCATCATAATGAACATGAGGATGGCCGAAGCCACTGCAACCGTGCTGAGCACCAAGGGAATCATGTGAACCATCTTTCCTTTTCTCCTTCGATTGCCTGGAGTGAGGGACACCCCGAGACCAGACCCTTTTATAAGCACCCTAATCTGACCGTTGAACCCCAAACGACCATAAATTTGACCGTTGGTTTCCCCAAGAATCTAATGTTTTATTTTGACCGTTGGTTTTTCTTATCTTATAATTTTTATTTTGACCGTTAGAAATAAAATGATTTACCCCAAAAGGATCGGAATGCTAATTGTGTAATTTGATTTAATGTTTATAAGTGACATCAATGATAATTTAATCAATTTATGTCTTGTTTCCCAAAAATGCAAATTATGTTTTATAAAAAAATTAACATTATTATTCACTACATTATTTTCTTGATTTGAGCAATTAAAATTTTATGTTGTAAATATATTAAAGCTAATGGGTTTTTTTTGTATAAAAATGTATTAACCCTTGAGTTATATATATATATATACATATTGCATCAAATCAAATAACTCTTTTTCTCTAAATTAATTTTAAGGGCTAATGTTAATACAAATGTTTATAACTTGGATAAACGGTTTCGTAAACTACATCAAATTATGGTTCCTTTTACTTATCTGTTTCGTGGTGATGATATTTATATCAACACACTTTTAAGTATGATTAAATGTAGTTGCGTTTAATAATAATCTTTAATTAAGAAAAAAAATTAAGGTAGTTAACTAATAAAGGAAATTAAAATATATATGTGTGTGTGTTATGTTTTGATTACCCAATGTTTTTAATCCTTGTTTTTCATAATGAAATGTTAAGTAATTAGAAAATATGGTTTAATAATAATAATGATACTATAATAATAATTATTGGTGTTTTAAAAATAAAATATATATATATATATAATAATATGTTTTGATTGAATCAATATATATTTTTTATTTGGCCAATGACATTTTTTTAAAAAAAATAATAATAATAAAATCTGGATTAATCATTAAATTTTTTTTTAAAAAACAATGTTGTAATTCATTAATACAAAAAAGTAAAACAACTTTTCTTATGAACTATAGAAAATCGCGTTTTTTTTAACGCTGCTTCAACCGGAGTCGTTCGATCTGGGCACTCCGATCGTGGTCGTCCGTCTTCTTTAAAGTCGGGATACGTATGAGCCGCACGATCACCTCTCGTGCGATCCCGCTCGTCCGCTGTTTTCCAGCTTTCTTTCTTCCTCGCGTCCTGTGTCTCCTTCATCTTCTTCGCCGCGCAGCTGGACCAGTAGGGTGTAGGACATCTTCTTCCTCTCGTAGGCCGGCCAGTAGACCTTTCTTTTCCCCTCTTTTCCATGGTTTGACACCGACCTCGCCTCGGATTCCTCGGACCGACGACTCCCCCGAAGTCCTCCATCTTCTTCTTCTATTTTTTTAAACCCCTGTTGCACTAAAGCAGAACGTTGGCACCCGAGTTCCCTTGATCTCTCCGACTTCTAGACCTCGTCACTGCTGCGCTTTCCTCTCCTCTCCGAACTGGTAAGGGTCGGACTATTTTTTTTAAGTTTGTTTAAGCTTCGGTTTTTATTTATATAAATATATATGTTTTATATATATGTGTGTATACCTTTTGTATTTTATGCCTTCGGTTTCTCTTGCCTCGACTACATCTTCTCTCCAAGCAAGGTAAGGGTCGTGTTCTGTATCTCTTAAGTTTACTTAAGTTTCAGGTTATATATAGATATATATATGTATATACATGTTATATGTATATGTATATCTTCTGCGTTTTCTCTTTCGGTTCCTCTTGCCTCGGCAACATCTCCTCTCCGAGCAAGGTAGGAAGCCAGTTTTTAATTTGGTACGGTTTGGTCAAGTTTCAGTTTATATAAATGTGTAAATATATATACATGTTATATATATACTTATGGTGTGTGTGAAACCGGTGCAAACCTAGAACATGGGGTCCCTCTCGGCTTAAAGAACCAATTAGGAGTAAGGGGGAAAATCCTCTTCTTGTTTCCTACCATTTATGTAAGTTTTATATAGTTAGAAATTTGATGTGTAATTGTGTATAAAAATATACAGGACCATATAAACCTGTTATAACTATTCCTTGAACCGATCTTGTCAGCCCCTTTGTGAAAACCTAAAATTGGGGGTAAGGGTTCGAAGGATCTGTTTTTATTTGGGTGCAAGTTCTTACCTTTCACACCTTCTGTTTATATATGTATGTATATATATATATTTATATACACATATGTATAAGATGATAAACGCAAGTATACAACCTTTCCTCAATGTTTATAACCCTGATTTTTCCTTTCGTCTAAAAAATGGAGATTTTGAGTAATTGAATGAATGGATAAAATTATGCAAGTGAATGAAGTATATTGTTGCATATATATATACATGTGGTTTTATCAATGTGTATATACATTAATATGAACTTGGTTCCCATGTTTTTTAATTTATTACAATATAGCATGATGAAGTTTATCAAAATAGTTTACACAATTATATACATGATTTCCCCCAAGGTGGACTTGATTATGCACATTGTAACCTCAACTGCCTGTATTAAATGCCTATGATATCCATTTATCATCATACGTGTAAGTTATGAATGACCATGCTTTAATTGGGTATTATGATGTATTTAATGTTAAGTGTTATGTTTATTTTCTTAAAATCCATGTTTTCAAATGTTTAGATAACTTTTTATATGCACGGAGCTTTAGCATGCATGTCATAATGTTTTTAATGATTAAACTGTTTTCATGTTATGAATACCTATGTGAAAATGGGGTTTAATTATGAATGTATGGAACCCTATGAATGAATGACCATTTCAAGATATGTAAGGGATGTATAGGACTTACATGTGACGGGTGCGCCCGGAATTATACAGCGCTCCAATGCATTGGGTAAAGCAGGAGTCTCATGAGACGATTATCTGCGATGGTCTTGGCAGATAGCCATGGCTTGAGCTATCAAGGAAACGGGGTGGGCAGTGATCCTTGAACCGTTAAGTATGTTATACGGTCTTGACGAAAGGTCTTGAAAAAGTCCAGTAATATGCATTCCCTCTGCACGTAATGATAAAGGTCAACCAGGAGTTAGTTCAACTAACAGGACAACCCCTAGTTGAAAGCTCCCATGACCATGAGAATGCAATTTATGTGTCCAGAACTATTTTTCATATGGTAAACTATTAGATGATCTGTTTTTTTCATGAACCATGATATGCATGTTTTCCCTACTTAGCCATATAATTCTTTTAGAATTAAAGTAACCTTGTTTGAATATTATACATTGTTTATCCTTCCTATGTCAGGCTCTCTGATCATGTTTACTTTAAATCTTATTTCAAATACGTTCTTCTTTATGCAAGTGGTTTTCAAAGAATGATGGATTTCATGTTTTAAGAAAAGATAATGTTTTGTTTTAGCACAGTGTTTTATTCTCTTCAAAAGGACTTCTTTGAGAAACGATTTTCTAAAAATGTTTTAAAACCCCTTACTGGGCATATTTGCTCACCCTACATTTTTGTTTAAATATTTTCAGGCATGGTTGGTACTAATGAAGTCAATCAGAAGCAGCTGGTTTCCCAGAATCCCGAGCCTCGCGATCTTCTGTAGTAATGAGACATGATATTTAATTTGTAATGATGTAATGTTAAGTATATCATGTCTCATTAAGCACCCTGGGTTTGGGGGTCGCTATAGTTGGTATCAGAGGATGGGTTCAGGAAACTCTAGAAAACCAAGTGATATAAATATATTGTTAAGACTGACTAAGTAAAAATGTTATAACATTCAGATGGCTGATGTACCTACTGACCTTTTGTCACTTCCCACTGAGGCTCTAGAAAACATTATATCACTAGCTAGCCATGAGAACTTTCTAAATTATGCCCAAATTCGCATGATGTGTAAGCACCTGTATGATGTGTCAAACTCATCTAGGGTTCTTAGTCTCCACCGGGGATTGGGGATGGATTATCTCCTAATGATGATGACCCAATTTCCCTCTTATGCACGTCGGGGAAAGTATCACGAAGGACTCTTCCGAGTGTTCACAACTGGCGAGGGATTTGGCACAATGCTGGATAACCCCTTTCAAGAAGCTTCTGCTACCGGAGAGCTCCGAGCGGCTTACCTGTGCCAGATTTTGCACTACGGCTTCTGGGGCCAGTTAATGGACTTTGGAGCGTTGGAAAATGAGTCCACTCTTGTGTCTCTTAGGCAAGAAGTGTACACCGATGTCTCCCAACTCCATACCCCTCACGCTAAACTCAGGAGGCGTTATAAATGTTCACATGAGTTTAGTCATGTCTGTTCATCTTGTGTGTGGTTTGAAGAGTTAGGAAGTTTTGCCACTCTTTGTGGCGTACGTCTTATAAACTAAGACTTTGTCGTATAAGCTTTTTCATAAATGGAAGTTTCTTGTTTACCTTTTATGTCTCCTCCTTATCACTGTTGTAAAGAGTTTCCCTTCGATGTTTGCTTTCAGATGGATAGTCAAACGAACTTCTCATCCCTACTCGATGAGCTAGTAGAAGTCATCTTGATCAAGGCATGCATGGTGGATTATCCATCCTTTCTCCACCTGCGAGGGTCCTGCCAGCATTTTCTCGATCTAGCAAACAGTCCAGAGATCCTTCGTTTATGTCAAGAGGATGATCGTGTCTTTCACCTCGTTGCCACGACTCAACTCCTCTGCTACATGTGAAGGGGAAGATACATTGAGGGCCAGTTCCAGTGTTTCACTCTGGCACAAAACTTTTCTGCCAGAGCGTGCTTCCTCGTGGCCGCCCGGGATGGCCAGCTCAGTGCAGCCTACATGTTCCAAGTCTTGAATCTCAGTCTCCTCAACCGCATCATCCCTATCGACTACCTCGAGCATGATGTGGCCAGAAGATTCATCAAAGTGTTTATCTACTTGGATGTTTCCGAGCTTTGCATCGCACGAGCCTCCCTTTGGAAGCCCGTGTGCAGTACGCACGAACAGGAGTTCAAGGAGTACTGTTCGAGGTGCATCTCGGATAGGGAAACGGAAGAGTTGTGTGACAACTTCGGTATTCCGTTAACCGAGCCAGATCCACTGTTTCGGTAGTGTTCTACGTATGGGGTTTCAGTTTTCACTTTTTATGATAGAATTGCGAGGGCGCAATTCTTTTAAGGGGGAAGTGATGTAAAGACTCGAGAGAAACCATGTTTTGTTTTTTTTTTTGACATGTTTGTTTTCCAATATCACCCGTTATGTGAACAAACAAACAACTAAGAAGGTAACAATAATAAAATGCATCAAATGGATGAAAACTCCTTTTATTCAAATAAGCAACGTCATGGCTACAACTTCCACTGAGTGAACAAGAAGATAAATTAACCCAAAATCCCAACTAAGAACCCGATTAAAATAATGGGGAGACCGCTTAAAACCACTAAGAGCCCAAGAATGCGGTAGGGGTTTCGAGCATCCATCATAATGAACATGAGGATGGCCGAAGCCACTGAAACCGTGCTGAGCACCAAGGGAATCATGCGAACCATCTTTACTTTTCTCCTTCGGTCGCCTGGAGTGAGGGACACCCTAAGACCAAACCCTTTTATAAGCACCCTAATCTGACCATTGAACCCCAAACGACTATAAATTTGACCGTTGGTTTCCCCAAGAATCTAATGTTTTATTTTGACCGTTGGTTTTTCTTATCTTCTAAGTTTTATTTTGACTGTTGGAAATAAAATGATTTACCCCAAAAGGATCGGAATGCTAATTGTGTAATTTACTTTAATGTTTAGAAGTGACATCAATGATAATTTAATCAATTTATGTCTTGTTTTCCCAAAAATGTGAATTATGTTTTATAAAAAAAATAACATTATTATTCACTACACTTATTTTCTTGATTTGAGCAATTAAAATTTTATGTTGTAATTATATTAAAGCTAATGGGTTTTTATTTGGTCGAAAAATGTATTAACCCTTGAGTTATATATATATATATATATATATATATATACATATTGCATCAAATCAAATAACTTGTTTTCTCTAAATTAAATTTAAGGGCTAATGTTAATACAAATGTTTATAACTTGGATAAACGGTTTTGGAAACTATGTCAAATTATGGTTTCTTGTACTTATGTGATTCATGGTGAGGATATTTATATCGACACACTTTTAAGTATGATTAAATGAAGTTGTGTTTAATAATAATCTTTAATTAAAAAAAATAAATTATGGTAGTTAACTAATAAAGGAAATTAATATATATATATATATATATATCTGTGTGTTATGTTTTGATTACCCAATATTTTTAATCTTTGTTTTTCACAATGAAATGTTAAGTAATTAGTAAATATGTTTTATTAATAATAATGATAGTATAATAAGAAATATTGGTGTTTTAAAAATAAAATATATATATATATAATAATATGTTTTGATTGAATCAATATATATATTTTATTTGGCCAATAACCTTTTTTAAAATAATAATAATAATAATAAAAGCTGGATTAATCATTAAATTTTTTTATAAAAAAACAATGTTGTAATACATTAATAAAAAAAATAGTAAAACAACTTTTCTTAAGAACTGTAGAAACCCGCATTTTTTTAACGCTTCTTCAACCGGTTCCGTTCGATCTAGGCACTCTGATCGCGGTCGTCCATCTTCTTTTAATCCAGGCTACGTATGAGCCACACGATCAACTCTCGTGCAATCCCAGCCGTCCGCTGTTTTCCAGCTTTCTTCCTTCACCGCGTCCTGTGTCTCCTTCATCTTCTTCGCCGCGCAGCTAGACCAGTAGGGTGTAAGACATCTTCTTCCTCTCATAGGCCGGATAGTAGACCTCGCTTTGCACCTCTTTTCCACAGGTTGACACCAAACTCGCCTCGGATGCCTCGGACCGACGACTCCCCCAAAGTCCTCCATCTTCTTCTTCTGTTTTTTTTTAACCCTGGTTGCACCGAAGCAGAACGTTGGCACCCGAGTTCCCTTGATCTCTCCAACTTCTGGACCTCATCACTGTTGCGCTTTCCTCTCCTCTCCGAACTGGTAAGGGTCAGACTCTTTTTTTTAAGTTTGTTTAAGCTTCAGTTTTCATTTATATAAATATATACGTTTTATATATATATATGTGTGTATACCTTCTGTATTTTATGCCTTCAGTTTCTCTTCCATCGACTACATATTCTCTCCAAGCAAGGTAAGGGTCGTGTTCTTTTTCTATTAAGTTTACTTAAGTTTCGGGTTATATATAGATATATATATATGTATATACATGTTATATATATATGTATATCTTCTATGTTTGCTCTTTCAGTTCCTCTTGCCTCGGCTACATCTCCTCTCCGAGCAAGGTAGGAAGCAGGTTTTTAATTTGGTACGGTTTGGTCAAGTTTCAGTTTATATAAATGGGTAAATATATATACATGTTATATATATACTTATTGTGTGTGTGAAACCGGTGCAAACCTAGACCATGGGATCCCTCTCGGTTTAAAGAACCAATTATGAGTAAGGGGGAAAATCCCCTTCTTGTTTCCTACCATTTAATTAAGTTTTATATAGTTATACATTTGATGTGTAATTGTGTATAAAAATATATAGGACCATATAAACCTGTTTTAACTATTCCTAGAACCGATCTTGTCAGCCCCTTTGTGAAAACCTAAAATTGGGGGTAAGGGTTCGAAGGATCTGTTTTTATTTGGGTGCAGGTTCTTACCTTTCACACCTTGTGTTTATATATGTATGTATATATATAAATTTATATACACATATGTATAAGATGATAAATGCAAGTATACAACCTTTCCTCAATGTTTATAACCATGATTTTTCCTTTCGTCTAAAAAAAATGGAGATTTTGAGTAATTGAATGAATGGATAAAATTATGCAATTGAATGAAGTATATTGTTGTATATATATATACATGTGGTTATATCAATGTTTATATACATTAAATATGAACTTTGTTCCCATGTTTTGTAATTTATTACAATATAGCATGATGAAGTTTATCAAAAGAGTTTACACAATTATATACATGATTTCCCCCAAGGTGGACTTGATTATGCACATTGTAACCTCAACCGCCTGTATTAAACGCCTATGATATCCATTTATCATCATATGTGTAAGTTATGAACGGCCATGCTTTAATTGGGTATTATGATGTATGGAATGTTAAGTGTTATGTTTATTTTCTTAAAATCCATGTTTTCAAATGTTAAGATAACTTTTTATCTGCACGGAGCTTTAGCATGCATGTCATAATGTTTTTAATGATTAAACTATTTTCATGTTATGAATACGTATGTGAAAATGGGGTTTAATTATGAATGTATGGAACCCTATGAATGAATGACCATGTCAAGATATGTGAGGGATGTATAGGACTTACATGTGACGGGTGCGCCCAGAATTATACAGTGCTCCAATGCATTGGGTAAAGAAGGAGTCTCATGAGACGATTATGTGCGACGGTCTTGGCAGATATCCATGGCTCGAGCTATCAAGGAAACAGGGTGGGCAGTGAGACTTGACCTGTTAAGTATGTTATATGGTCTTGACGAAAGGTCTTGACGAAAGGTCTTGAAAAATTTAGGATTATGCATTCCCTCTGCATGTAATGATAAAGGTCAACCAGGGGTTAGTTCAACTATCCATACAACCCCTAGTTAAAAGCTCCCATGACCATGAGAATGCAATTTATGTGTCAAGAACTGTTTTTCATACTGTAAACTGTTAGATGATCTGTTTTTTTCATGAACTATGATATTCATGTTTTCCATGCTTAGCCATAGAATTCTTTTAGAATTAAAGTCACCTTGTTTGAATATTATGCATTGTTTACCTTTCCTATGTTGCACTCTCTGATCATGTTTACTTTAAAGCTTATTTCAAGTACGTGCTTCTTTGTGCAAGTGGTTTTCAAAGAATGATGGATTTCCTGTTTTAAGTAAAGATAATGTTTTGTTTTAGCAAAGTGTTTTATTCTCTTCAAATGGACTTATTTGAGAAAGGATTTTCTAAAAATGTTTTAAAACCCCTTACTGGGCATATTTGATCACCCTACATTTTTGTTTAAAATTTTTCAGGCATGGTTGGTACTAATGAAGTCAATCAGAAGCAGCTGGTTTCCTAGAATCCTGAGCCTCGCGATCTTCTGTAGTATTGAGACATGATATTTAATTTGTAATGATGTAATGTTAAGTATATCATGTCTCATTAAGCACCCTGGGTTTGGGGGTCTCTACATAATATATCTTATATAATTTCAAAAAAAAAATCTTGGAGGTTGTAAATTTATACCAGATCACTGTACCCATTTTTTAGTTTTCTCTCATGTATGAAAATTTCAATAAATAATTGTATATCATTCAGTAAAAATATGTTATATTGACTTAATTAATTTCATTTATAATTAGTTATATCCAAACTCTTATCATAAAATATAATTGAACTTAAATTTATGTTTTTATATAGCCATAATAAATTTTAATATCTATGAAATATAAAAACAAAAATGATATAATTGACTATATATTTATATATATCAGAATTATTTAAAAAACACATTGATTATATGTCTGATTTTCCATACCATTACTAGTAATAAAAAAATTAATTAAAAATCAATATTAATTATCTTATTATTAATGAATAATTTTTTGTATTTTAGTTAAATTTGGATGTTATGTATATTTTTTCCAAATGAATGTATTGTATATTGGTTTTGATCATTACTGGGAGGTGTTTGAGTAAAATTTCATAAGTTGTTAATGGTTCCTATCATGTTCTATTATTTTAGTTCCTTAATAATAATATATTATATTTACATATGTTTTTATAATTAGTGTTTAAAATTAAAATATATACTTTATTGACATTAATAGGAGTCATAAATCAACACGACAATAAAAAATTAATTTGTGATTTGTTCTGGTAGAATACTTTTATGTCAGTGAATAATTGTTTTTCATAAATACCTAGTATTTATATTTTAAAATATAGTATCATAAACATAGTGTCATCCTAAATTTGGTAATGTTAAAATTTTGTATTCTGTTCTACATTTTATGCATGAGAAAATCATGTCAATAATTTTTTTTAAATGTTCATTTCAATAACACTTAAAAAATTTTGTCATATTTTTATAATAATTACACTATATAATCTATTTTTTATGTTTCTCTATATATATAAAAACTACTTGAAACACCTTCAAAATATAATTGCATATTATTTTACATGTTTTAATAATTTTGATTTTAGTTTCATTTAGATGTATATTTTTATATTTTCTGAGTGGGTTAATGATTTTTACTATAAATTGCTCTATTATTATTTTTTTAAACATTTTTGTGGTAAAAGTTTTTTTTATTTGTATATAAGTATCTATTTTGAAATAATATTTAATTTGTTCATCTTTCAAAGTTTATTTCAATATAAATCATTGTCAAATGACAAGTATCAAAGCTTCTAACATCATTTTTCATTAAAAACAATGTTGAAATCATAATATATTTTTGTCTTTTGAAAATGGTTTTAATGTCTTTTTTAATGAAAAAATATTTTGGAATCCATGTATAAATTCTTTAATTGTACCTTTATAGAAAAAATTATGTGTAAATCGCCTATATTTTATATTTTTAATGGGTTTTAATTGAAAAAAATGTATACCTTCATTTAATATCCCACACTATATGTCTCGCGTATTAACTTATCTTATTTGATGACATTTAATGGAAATGAAACCAATATTAATGGTGTTTTTTAGCTAGTGTCTGGGCTACCATATTCACAAAGAAAAATGTATTGTTTTCATTAACCATTATACTTGACTGGTTCTAATGATAAATTTAATAAATAATTATGATATCGAGAATATATTTAATATTAATAAATTATAAAAAAATTATAAAATTCCCCCATTTAATGAAAAATGATATCACCAACAAAGATTACACACGAACTCCCACCTCCATTAATAATCATTGATTTTCCATTTTTATATTTTCAACACAAAAATTCATGGACTATAATGAGAATATATATTACTAGAAAATATGTTCTTTATTAAAAAATTATGGTTCTTGGAATATAATTGGATATCCTATTATCAATAAGTGAAATAAACATCAGGGAAAAAACCAACAGTCTAAATAAGTATTCTAGGAGAAAATAATTATTTCTTAATACAATATAATAACATTTTATAGTTTATATTATTCATATAATTCATTCCAATTATGATATATAATATTAAAAAACCTTATATATATAAATTATAAATAAGTTATGAATTTATTTCGACTAAATCACTTCATAATAATCGTTTAATTTTGGTAATTCTAATATGGGTTTGTATATCCACAAACATAAATGATGTTATATATTTATATAATGTATTTTTATATGAATTAAATTACTTATAATGTTTGATATAATTAAGAAAATAATTATTTTATTTTATATCTATAGAGGAAACATTAATATTGAACTAATATGTAAATATATAAAAATTACTTTTTTAAAAATCAATAAAACATGCCCATTAGAGGTTTTATCTTCATGTATTGTAATCTAACCACACATAGAACGAAATTATAAGAATATAAATAATTATAAATCATCTGTTCCATTTTATTGAATGATCTAGTAATGATGAACTTTTGTATAAGAACAAATGAAAACAATGCTATTATGAAACTAGTTCAAAACAATCAAGATTACTCACACATGATATACAAAATAGATAATAACTAATAAATATACATAAATAGAATAATTAGAAATGAAATTTGTAATAGAATATCTATATATATGAAATATTTTATCAAAAACGGTATTAAGATAGTTATTTGTTCATATAGTATATTTAAGTGATTTCATAGAAGTAAATAATTATTTTAAGTTTTGGTTGCCATACATTTTGACCCCTTGAGAAATATTTCTTATTATAAATGATTTTTCTTTTTTATGGTGTATTTACAACCCTTAATATAAGTTCTATCACGATCTTTTAATTATTATCGGTATCTAAGGTTCCATATTAATTTCAATATATTAATGTGTATTGGCTCAATAGTTTATAAGGTCGTAAGGTACCATTCATTTCAAATTCCTTTTCATGAGACATGTTTTTTATTTCACATCACGTTCAAATTATATAGCTTATATACTACATATCTGATCTATTATATAATGAATTTTATTTCATTCATGGTTTTGGAAGCTCAATTACATGATCTATATTTCTAATTGGTTTTTATTAGTACATTTCTTAAGCCATCATAATGCTCAAAAATTCAATATTTTTGGATATAAATTTAATGATTCCCATATTATATGAAAATAAAAAATTAATATCTTTTATATCTTATGACACTTGCTAACCCAATTTTAAATGAATTGTGATATAAATGATTTATTAAAATGGAATTTTATAACCTAGATATAAAATTGGTGGGTATGAATAGAGATAACTGAAATATTAAATGTATATGAATCATACATGTATAAAATAAAATTTTTGGTTATAAATTTATTAGAAATAAAAATTAAAAACATTTGAATGTAGAATAAATGTCTTCATAAAAAACTATTTTTATGCACACAATATTTTCTTATATAAATATATTTTATTAATCACTATTGGTGGCTGATTTTAATGAATTTTAAATATTATATATTCAATTAAATTTATACTAAATCATATGATATTTTTTTAACCATGAGAAATAATAAATATAGTTTTATGGTTAAAATAATTATTCATAAAAGAAAAGGTTAGTCGCATTTTGATAATATAAATTTTTTTTTAAAAATATACTTTTATAAACATTATCTGAAATAAATGTATTTTTATTTTAATAATAAATGAAAAATTATCTTGTAGTGATGTTTTGATAACTTTCTGAATATATTAATTTTGTAATGAATATTAAAAAATACAGATTATTATCAAAAAATTCCATTTTTTAATGAACTTAATGTGACCAATTTTTAAAAATGGTTATAAAAAGTATCATTGAAAATTTATAGAATAATTAATCAAATTCAGTGCATTGGAATTAATATTATGTTTATTTAAAAAAACCATTTATACTTATGAAAACAGTTTGGAAAAACACATTTTCATTGCGCTTATGATGTTTATTTTAAAACATATACTTACACTTTTGTAAATTTAATTCTAAAAAATGGATTTCATATAATGAATCAAAATAATTAATAATATATAATAATTTCAACAAAATTTTGGGTTGTAATGAATAGTAAAAATAGATAAATTTTATTTCCAAGTGATTCACGCTCAAATTTATCCAAGAGATGAAGGTAGAACGATCCTTGTAGTTTATCATGGGTTTTTGAATCCTCGGAGACCTAAGAAAAATCCTATAGATATGTACATTCTATGGACTATTTTTGGCTATGAAGTTGCCAACATGGGTTGATTTTATATGGGTTTAAGTGAACTCTAAGGCACTGAAGTTAATTCAATCTCTATATTATGAGTTGATCCTAGGTTATCACTTGGGGTGGATTGGACGCATTCCCTTTTCAACTATTTCAATTTCTTATATTTGTGATGAGTTCATTTAAGAAGATCAAACAAAATCATCACTCACTGGTTTAATGCCTAAACACCCTAATACTAATCACCTATACACTTCAAATATCTAAGCTTTGATCACTCTAAGGTGATAGTTCATATTATCACTTGAAGTGTGTGACCTTAAAATTCAATACGGATGAAGATGTTTTAAAATCATCAAATAAAAATATCATTTTAAAGAAGTGATTAGTGATTAAGGTTATGTTAAATTACATCCAATCCATCCCCTTGCTACTCCCTTGGATCAACCTGTAAGTGGGTTTTCCCTCCATTGATTCTATGGCATCAATGGAAGTGGGAAGTAGACTCATAAGGAAGGAATTGGAGAAGTAAAAAAATGAAATAACAATCACTCCACCGTTGTGTGATAATCTCACAAGGTTTGGTATGAACAAGTTCACACCTTGAACCAACGGTATCAAAGTGATATTGGGAAGAATATAATAATAAGATAAGAATAACTTTCATTAAGAAATAAGGACGAATTAAAACAACTTCCATGAGAATGAAATGCGATTACAAACACAAAGCGACAGCATAACATTACAATGAAACCAAGAACCAATGATTAAAAACTCATCCATCACCACTAACTTAAATAGGAATTTTGGGATCCTTGGGTCGAGCCTCCAATAGTACAAAGCATCCCACTTGATTATAGTATTCCTAGGGTGGTGGAAAGCTTGTGGAACTTGGACTTTTCCACTCTTGACCCGAGGTGCCATCCAACTTGAAACTACCGAACAGACACTTTTGTAAGACCATATATCTGGCCTAATTAGAGTGGGATATAGAAGATAAAAATGGATCCCAATATGTCTCCTAACCACCTGTAAAAGTTGGACCCATTTGGAGTTGTGTAATCTGACATATGATTATATTGGTAGGATTTTTTTCTGGGCCACAGAATCTGACCCAGAATTTTATCTCCAAATTGGGCCACCTTAATGTCCACCATGGATGCCAAATTAGCACTGGATCCTTGAGAATTACTTGTTCTTAGACATGTATTCTAGAATCACAAGAAATTTTGGCTTTATTGGGCCTGTATGTTGGGAACCACATTCACATCACTGGGTTGGTGTCCAATCTGACTTCTCCAGAATTGTTTCCTTTCATCAAAAAATATCCCTATATTCTTCCATTAATTCTCCACTGATCCCTGAATGAAATATGTTCATATTGATGTGTAGATCAATTTCCTAAAATATAAAATTAAAATATGGATAAATACATTCCATAAAATTAGATGAATCATTTGGTACTTTAAATGACGTTAAAAAATGTATCACATAATAGTGTATTTTAAGAAGGAATTACAATCATAATGTGAAATGATGTTCAAAGTGTAAAATGAACTAAAATGGTGTTTATTAATAATAAAGAACATTAATATTATATATATTAAAAATGAATATTAGCCTCATTTATTGGATAATCACGCCACCCAACTTGAGTTTTTCTAGTCCCGAGCAAAATATATATCAATAATATGAAATTCGAATTCCCTTTTCCAAAAAATATTTAATACACAATGATCACCAAAACCCTTATACCAAGCAATCATGAAACCCATAAAAATATTTTAATACAAGATAGTCTCATAAAGAATATTCCAATCCCAATCCCATTCCTTTTTTCAAATTCATTTCCATATTTTATCTAATATAAATTAAGTATGAGGATGCGTTGTGTATCACAATAAACATGGGGGTTTATCTTTATTCAAGCAGGAAATGATGGAAGCACTAGGTGGAATCACATTTCAATATAAATATGAGTATTCAATTTTTTTTCTTTTCTTTTGAAATTTTTCCATGCTAATTGAAATTTCACTCAAAAGATTCAACCCCTATAGCGAGACTTTGCCGATGACTCCTAGGCTCAAAGACCTTAGGGAACCAAGTGATGCCCATATACTCAGGCATCATCTCGAGTTAAATCAGTCAAAAAAAAATTCAAATTACCAAAAATAGATATAAAATTACTAAATCTTGGTCAGAAAACTATGGAGTCACGATCCCTAAGTGATGAAATCCATGCATTAGGTCATTTCATTGCTCTGCATGCAAATATATTTTTTTATAAATAAAATAAAATACTCATATTAAAACAAAAATGATCACCAAACATATGCTATTTATTTGGGGGACCCCATGAACTCAAAATAATACCCCCAATTTCCAAAGGATGTGCGTTGTGATTCTTTTTTTATTTGGATGCAAATAAAAACAATGAAATATCACATTGGATAGCCATACTTTCCAAAATCTATGCTCATGAAATTATACAGGGATTAAAATTAGAATTGGGGAATGCTAAATTATTTGATGTTTAGTTTCAAAGTGTGCAATGTGTATTACCATGTTCAAAGTTAAATAATTTTCCCTTCCATTTACACATATTTTTTTAAATCATTAAATTTTGTTTGACACAAAATAATTTTTTAATTTTATCTCCCCCCCCAACTTAAAATAACACTGACCCTAGTGTTTGAAGAAAAGAAAATTTAGAAGGAGGTAGAGCCAGAGAATGGGAGTTCAAAAAGGAATTTGAATACGAGGATCATGGAATAAATTTACCTAGTGGTTGAATTTGAAGTTCTTACTGCTCTAATTCATTCCTTTAATATCCATGTCACTTGCAGAGTTCCCTAGTAGAAAAAGGAAAAAAGAGAGAGAGAAAACAAATAAACAAACAAACAAAACAAAACAAAAAAATTGCATATATATATATATATATATATATAATAAAGAAAGTAAAATATAATTATATATATATAAATTATAGAATAAGGAAGCACAAAAATCTGTAGTTCAGTGGTAAGCACACGCCCCTGTCTCCCTTCGGTCCCAGGTTCGAATCCCCACGACTTCACCGGTTGTTAAGGGGTTTTCCCCAAGACCTACAATGTGGCATTTTTTTATTACTATATTTTTATTTATTTTTTATATATTATTATTTTAACCTACAAACACTTAAAAATAAAATAAAATTAACTGATGATACATTGTCTTATTTTTAAATTTCTGGGTAAGGTATTACTCAAGGATTACACCATGTGACACGGATGAATATGGAACACCCCTTTCATACCCATCCATACTCATAATAGAAGAACAGGTCAAAAATCTATCTTTTTATTAAATATAAAAATGATTAATTATTCTTATTTAAAATATAATTTTGATCAAAACAACAAAATGATAGGAAACTTGAAAACCATGGGTTGCCTCCCATACAGCTCTTTGTTTAACGTCATTAGCTCGACATGGAACCCTAATTGACTAATTATTTTCATCATCTAAGGTGGGTTCACACAATTATTCATCAACTTCATGTTTTTGGAATGGTTCAATGAATGGTTTGACTCTATGACAATTAACTTTTAAGGTTTGACCATTGGTGGGATCTTGAATTTCTACAGCCCCATGGGGGTACACATTCTGCACTATGTATGGACCTGACCATCTAGACCTTAAAATTCCTGGGTGTAAATGAATATTTGAACTATAAAAGAGCACAAATTTTCCCAGTTCAAAATTTTTGACTTTGATATTCCTATATTTTTAGGATAAAAATCTACCTTTATTGATCCTTGAATTTTCATAAGCCTTCATCCATAGTTCCTCCATTTCATTGATATCTAATTTACTTTTTGTTCTGGCCAATGATAGATCATAATCCATTTTCTTAATTTCCCAAAAGGACTTATGCTCAATTTCAATAGGTAAATGTCATGCTTTTTCATAAACCAACCTATATGGTGACATTCTTAGGATGGTTTTGTATGTTGTACGATATGCCCAAAGAGAATCCAAGAGTTTCTCATACCAATATTTCCAAGAAGTATTGACCGTTTTCTCAAGAATTTTTCTGATTTCTTAATTGGATAACTAATCTTAACCATTGATCTATGGGTGGTAAGCAGTGGATACTTTGTGAGAAATTCCATAATTTTCCATGAGTGATGAGAATGGACGATTGCAAAAATGAGTTCCACGATCACTAATGATAGCTCTAGGAATTCCAAATTTAGAGAATATGTTTTCTTTTAGGAATCTAATCACAGATTGATGATCATTGGATTTTGTGGGAATGGCCTCAAACCATTTTGAGACATAATCAACAGCTAAGAGAATATAGAGGTATCCCCTAGAGTTTGGGAAAGGTCCCATGGAATCGATTCACTAACAGTCAAAGATTTCAATCACTATGATGGGAGTGAGTGGCATTTGATTTCTTTTTGTGATGTACCCTAATTGTTGACACCTAGGACAACTTTGACAAAATGTGTAGGAGTCCCTTGAGAGATTGGGTCTGAAGAGACCACACTGAAGAATCTTAGCAGATGTTTTCTTAGAGGAAAACTCACCTACACATGCCTCACTATGATAGAATTTAAGGATGGACTCTTGTTCAGATTCTAGGACACACCTCTTAATGACATGGTAAGGGCAGAACTTATAGAGGTATGGATCATCAAACACATAGTTCCTAACATCAGAAAGAAATTTCCTTCGATCTTGAGTCCCTAATATTTTTGGGATGACTCTTGTAACTAAGAAATTGGCTCTGTCGGCATACCAAGGGCATTCACTCACAGAGTATAGGTGTTCATCAGGAAATGAATCAGACATAGAAAGGTGATTTGAGTTGTCTTTGAATTCTGTCCTAGAGAGGTAATCAGGTACATCATTTTCAACACCCTTTTTATCCTTGATTATGAGGTAAAATTCTAGTAAGAGAAGGACCCACCTAATCAGTCTGGCCTTAGCATCTTGTTTTTGGAAGAGGTATTTTAGTGCAGAATGGTCAGTTAACATAGTGATGGGGGATCCTAAGTGGTAGAACCTAAAATTCTCTCAGGAAAAAACAATTTCAAGTAACTCCTTTTCAGTGGTGGTGTAGTTGATTTGGGCATCATTTAAGGATTTTCTTACATAATAAATGACATAAGGAGTTTTATCACAACGTTGTCCTAACACAGCTCTGACAGCAATTCACTGGCATCACACATAAGTTTGAAAGGAAGGCTCCAATTTGGAGATTTCATAATGGGAGGATAGGTGAGAGATGATTTGACGGTTGATAATGAACCCTCTCTACTTTCTGTCCAAACAAATGGAGCATCCTTTACTAGAATAGGAAAAAAGAGATGGGAAATTAAACTAAATCCCTTGATGAATCTTCTATAGAAACCAGCATTTCCTAAGAAATACCTCACTTCCTTGACAGTTTTTGGTGATGGAAGGTGACTAATTATTTCAACCATGGATTTATCAACTTCAATCCCCCTACCTGAGACTAGATGGCCTAGAACTCATACCTCGTAAACCATTAAATGACAATTTTTCCAGTTTAGGACTAGATTCTTTTCTTCACATCTTGACAATACTCTCTCTACATACCTGAGACATCCCTCAAATGTATCCCCAAACACAGAGAAGTCATCAATGAAGACCTCTAGAAAATCCCCTACCATGTCTGATAATATTCCCATCATGCACCACTAGAAGGTTCCAGGGGCAATACATAACCCAAAGGGCATGTGTTTGAAATCAAAGGTTCCAAATGGACTTGTGAATGTAGTCTTCCCTTAATCCTCTAGGGAGACCTCAATTCGATTATACCCTGAGTACCCATCTAAGAAACAGTATAAGGTATGACCTACCACTCTCTCAAGGACTAGGTTAATGAATGGTAATGGGAAATGGTCCTTCTTGGTGAATGAGTTTAGATTACTATAATCAATGCAGACCCTCCATCCACTACTCACCCAAGCTGGAAGAATCTCTCCATACATATTGGTTATCACTGTGATTCCTTCCTTCTTGGGAACCACTTGGATTGGGATGACCCACTCACTCTTAGATATGGGATATATGATACCATCATTTAACAATTTCAGATGTTCCTTCCTTACTACCTCCATGAGATTAGGATTGAGTCACTATTGAGGTTGACGACATGACTTTGAATCAGATTCTAGAACAATCCTATGAGTCCCGATAAGTGGGCTAATCCCAGAAATATTAGACAGGGTCCAACCAATGTCTTTCTTACATTTCCTAAGGACATCTAGAAGAATCCTCTCATGATTGGCTTTAAGAGAAGAAGAAATTTCAATATTATGTGTTTGATTTTCCCCTAGGAAGGCATTCTTGAGTGCAGCGAGAAGTTACTTCAATTCAAGATCAGGTTGGTTCAGAATTTTAGCAGAATATTGGGACATTGGATCAAGATCAATTTCATTTCATAGAGTTTTAGATTGGATTGATTCCCCACATGTAGAAGTTTCAGCTACTATATTGGCCTGATCAGATTTATGGAAAGAATTTGAAGTGGTCTCCATGAAAATGGTTTCCTGAAAGGTTTCACTGATTGTTTGACCTAAGACTTCATCATAAGAGTAATTTGAAAATGATTCAATCCAAGGAGATATACTTCATTCATGTGAACAAAGGAAACCAATCTCATCCTGACTTAAACAACCATCAAATATTCCTTGATGTTCTATGGGTTCATTATCAATGCTTCCTATCATGTTTACTTCATGAATGTCCCCGTCATCCCCTATTTGTGATCTTTCATTATAGATGTTCAAGTCTAGACTCTTGTTCCCAAAGGTGATGGTCGTGTTCCCATTTCGAACTCGGATAACAGAGTTGATTGTTGCAAGGAAGGGACAACCAAGGATAATTGGGTTTGTTCCAAATTTCCTAAGTTTGGATGGTTGTCAAGGACAATGAAGTCATCAGGGTAGATGAATTTTTCAACCATTACCAGAACGTCCTTTAAAATACCCTATGGAACCCTAATGCTATGATTAGAAAGTTGAAGTGTGACATATGTGGGTTGGAGTTTTTCTGGGCCTAACTGGCAGTACACAGCATAGGGAATGATATTGAAACCTGAACCAAGGTCACACAAGTCCTTGACAACTTTTCTCTCTCCTAGTTCAACATTGATGTAAGGGAAACCTGGGTCTTTCAACTTAGGAGGAATAATCCCTTGAATGTTGGTACTCACATTAGCTGCCAAAAGGACTTGGTTTTTATGTGAAATTTTTCTTTTAAAAGTGCACAAGTCCTTAAGGAACATTTAGTGGGCTCTTATGGTTTGGATTTCATTGAGAAGGTGAATGTTCATCTTGACTTGTGAGAATATTTCCCTCAATGTTTCAATCAATTCAGGCTTGGTTTTCCCCCTCATATGTTGAGGAAATGGTGTAGGTTGTGGGGTTGTTTGTTGAAGAGTTGTTTCTTTGACAATGTTATCATGTTTTTTAGTTTTATCATTTGATTCATTTGAATTTTTATCCAAGTTTAAATCTTTAGGTGGGTTCTGAATTAGTTTTTCAGGTTTCTCAATTGGTTTCCCACTTCTTAAAATAGTCACAGCCTTTAGTTTTTCATTAGTTGTTTGAGTAAAACACGACTCTCCCATTGATGTTGAGGATTGACCCGCCTGAGTAGGAATGGGTACCTTTCTAGTTTTGATGGTTTGAATTTCTTGTTTAAGGGAAGGGACTTCTGAGTTTATCCTTTCCATTTGTTTTCATAGTTGTTCTAGTAGGCTTTGTGGAACAGTTTGGGTTGGTGCTTGAGAATATTGGTTTATCCCGAGGTGATATTTTAGAGGTGGGATGGTTTGTTGAAAATGGACCAGTGGCTGTTGGTATTGAAAAGTTTGGGTTTGGAACTAGTTATGGTTTTGGTAGTTTTGTTGGGGGTAAGGATTTTGTCCCTGTGGTTGGCTAGGTTGCTGGTTATCTTTCCAGCGGAAGCCTGGGTGGTCAATATACCTTGGGTTGAAGTTGTTTTAGTATTGAGTCTTTTTAAAGGTCAAAGAATTTACTTCCACTGGGGGTCCTCCTAATAGAACATCCTTGATGGATGGAATGGTTGGGCAGTTGTCAGTTTTGTGGTCATGTTTATCACAAATTGTGCAAATAGGGTCTACAATTTGTATTTCATGGATTTTTCTAAGGTCTATCTCTTCAACCTTCCTAGAGAGTGCTGTGAGTTTAGCCCTAAGGATTTCCTCTTCTCTAAGTGTATGAATTCCAGTAGTTTTTTGTGGATTTTCAGAATAAGGTGAAGTTCCCAATGTTTGGTTTTGTTCAGAAAGGCTTTCTAGATACTCGTAAGCATCATTTGGGGCTTTGTTTTTAAGGGTTTCATTACACATCATGTCAATGAACTGTTTGTTCCCCGGACCCAACCCTTTGTAGAAAATAATCACTTGTTCAGGAATAGAAAAACCATGGTGTGGAACCATGTTTAGAGTGTCTTTTAACCTCTCCCATGTTTCATAGAATGACTCTCCCTATTTTTCAAAAAAAAATTGGATGCTCTTTTTAAGTGAAATTGTTTTGTGGTGGGGAAAGTATTTTTTTAGAATTCTCTTTTTAGTTGGTACCAATAGTTGATGGATGATGGTATCAAATGTTTTAGCCAATTTTTAGCTTGGTCCTTTAATGAAAAATGAAATAGCCTCATCTTAGCTGATTCTAGTTGATGTGGGGGACACATGGTTTCTACAATGTCATTGAACTCCTTAATGTGAAGGTAGGGCATATCGAAATCCATTCCATGGATTGTGGGAAGGTGGTTTAGGACATGGGTTTTAAATATGTAGTCGGAATATCCTAGGGAATTGTGTCTAATGCATGAGGGGACATTGGTCCAGGAAGGTTTGAGGTAGTCATTCATGGTTTGATCAATTGCATTCCCCAAGTTTGGGGCTCCCTCATTTGGGTTTCCATTTTGTTTCCCACCCGTGTTTATGAGTTGGATTCTTTGAGAACCTTCCTTTGAAATAGGCTCAATTTTTGACTCTGGAGTATTATGAAGATTAGGATCTAATGGAAATTGTTCTCTTGGTGTACTTTACTCCCCAACCCTAGGACTATCCACCCTAACTAGATGGTTTGATTGATCACAGGTGTAGGCGGACATGCGCCAAAAGAAAAAAAAACAAGAAAGGAAAAAGATAAGAGAATTTGGATGAGAAAAGAATAAATGGGGGAGAATAGAATGGTTGTTTATATGAATTACTTGGGTATTTGGAAACATCACCAAAATTTGATTCACGCTAAAATTTACCCAAGAGATGAAGGTAGAACAGTCTTTGTAGTTTAGCTTGGGTTGTCGAATCCTCGAAGACCTAAGAAGAAACCTATAGACACGTAAATTCTATGGACAATTTTTGTCTATGAAGTAACCAAAATGGGTTGATTTTATATGGGTTTAATTGAAATCTAAGACTCTGAATTTAATTCAATTTTTAAAGTATGATTTGATCCTAGCTTATCACTTGGGGTGGATTGGACACATTCCCTTTTCAACTATTTCAATTTCTTATATTTGAGATGAGTTCATTTAAAGAAGATCAAAAAAAATAATCACTCACCGGTTTAATTCCTACACACCCTAATACTAATCACCTATACACTTGAAGGATAAAATATTTGTGCACTCCAAGGTCAAGGTTTCTATTATCACTTGAAGTGCATGACCTTAAAATTCAATAAGGATGAAGAAGTTTTAAAATCATCAAATAAAAATCTCATTTTAAAGAAGTGATTATTGATTAAGGTAGTGATAAATAACATCCAATCCATCCCCTTGATACTCACTTGGATCAACCCATAAGTGGGTTAGCCATCCATTGATTCTATGGTTTCAATGGAAGCAGGAAGTAGACTCATAATGGAGGAATTGGAGAAGTAAAAAAAGAATGAAATAACAATCACTCCACCGTTGTGTGATAAAATCACAAGGTTTGGTATGAACAAGTTCACACCTTGAACCAACAATATCAAAATGATATGGGGAAGAATAGAATAATGAGGGAAGAAGAACTTTTATTAAGAAACAAGGATGAATTAAAACAACTTACATGAGAAAGAAATGTGATTACAAACACAAAGCGGCAACATAACATTATAATGAAACCAAGCACCAATGATGAAAAAATCATCCATTACCATTACCTTAAATAGGAATTTCGAGAGCCTTGGGTCGATCCTCCATCAGTACAAAGCATACCACTTCATTATGGTAGGCCTAGGGTGGTGGAAAGCTTGTTGAACTTGGACTTTTCCACTCTTGACCTGAGGTGGCATCCAGCTTGCAACTACCGAACAGACGTGCTCATAAGACCTTCTAGATGGCCGAATTACAGTGGTCCATAGAATAAGAAAATATAGACACGGATGTCTTCTAAACATTTGTAAATTTTGGGCCTATTTGGAGTTTTGTACTCCGATACATGATTATATTGGTAAGGGTTTTTCTGGGCCGCAGAATCTGGCACAAAATTTTATTTCCAAATTGGGACGCCTTAATGACCACCGTGGAAGCCTAATTAGCACCGGATCCTTAGAAATGATTTGTTCCTCTAAATTTCTTCTAGAATATAAATATTCTTGGGCTTCATTGGGCATGTATGTTGGGCCCCACATTCTCATCAGTGGTCTGGTGTCCAATCTGACTTCTCCAGAATTGTTTCCTTTCATCACAAAATATCCCCATCTTCTTCCATAAATTCTCCATTGATCTCTGAATGAAACATTTTCATATTTAAGTGTAGATATATTTCCCAAAATATAAAATTAAAATATGGATAAATACATTCCTTAAAATTAGATGAATCATTGGGTACTTTAAATGATGTTAAAAAAATGTATCACATAATAGTGCATTTTAAGAAGGAATTACAATCATAATGTGAAATGATTTTCAACATGTAAAATTAACTAAAATGGTGTTTATGAATAATAAAGAACATTATTATTATAAATATTAACAATGTATATTAGCCTCATTTATTTTCTAATCACCAAGGTTAAGGGGAAAAGGGGTTCACCAGGGGTTAAACTAGAAAAAATGCCCTAAAATAATCTAGAAGATTATATATTATATATTTTATATAGATATTTTAACAATAACTCTTACATGGTCCGATAATGATCCATTTTAAGACTTTATGTGTGAAAAACATGGGTATAATTCATTTCCCTCTCCACCTATATTAAACACCCACCACATCTCTCATCTTCCACACACATCAAGAGACTATTAGATTTTACAATACCTAACCAAATTCCATATTTTCTTCCCTCCCTATGTCCTAGGGGCCTTTTTTATTATTAAACAATCCAAATAATTATTTTTTAGATAACAAAAAAAGATTGATCGAAGAAGAGGTTTCATTCTGAAGTGAGTGTTTATATTTTATATTGTTTTAGACCCCCAAACAATCTATTCAAAACATGATTAAATAAAAAAATACACATATTACATATACATGGATATTATTATTTTATTTAAATAACTTATATCAATCTACCCTTCCATTAAATGTGAAACCAAACTTTCGATCACGTTTATGGAGAACTACGACCTTGGGAACCGATATCATTATTTTTCCATCGTTGCATTTTATTGACCGATATGATTACGGATTTAACTGATTAAAATGATATTTTTGAAATTAATATAATTATATATTTATAATATCATATATAACTTCATAACATCCAATCCATTGTAAAACCACAATGTTGCTCATGCATATGTGTGGACTACCATCTCCATGAAGTGATGTGAAATGTTTTTCATTTTATTTTTACATGGGAATAAATAAGGACAGATTTAATGAATAATTGTTACATATATTATATAATAATGATTCTATAAAGGTCTAATAATAGTTTTTATTCATTCGTTCACTTCATTAAAAATGGAAACAATGTTCACGCATATGTATGACCTACAATATACATGAATGGTTTGATTAATTTTTCAATCAATATATTTTATGGAATTATATAAATTCATATATAATGTATACATATAATAATTATATCATATTAAAAATATATATTTTATGGAAACATGATAAAAAGGGGCCAAAACTAATGAACAATAATGTACATAAAAAACAGAGTAGTTCTAACCTATAATAGTGATTTTAATATAAAAATTTAAAGTGTAGTATTAAATTTCTATAATTAAATCACATGTGGTATTATATATATTAATATAATCTAGTAATAGATTTATAATAATTATATTTTTATCATATATGTGGTTCAAACATGTATAAAGGAGATCAGGCTAGATGCAAGGGTTCCTCGTCTCACATTTGCATCCATGAGAGTTATGCCATATTCACCACTGATTTGTTTTGCATGGTCTATATACTACCCATTAAAAATGTTATATACTGAATATATTTTTTTCTTGGTTATTAAATTTTCATTTCAATTTATTTATTTCTTGGTTCTTATGATGTTGATGATACCATAGGGGTAAGGGTTTATTTTACAATCTCATTTTAATCATGATTGTTTATGATTGAATTTAAATTAAAGGACATTATCTTATCATTGATTAATAAAACCCATTCATTTTCACCCCTGTAGTAATTCATTAAATATTTAAGTAACACTTCTATCTTAATATCATTGAGATTTAGAATTATTGAGAATATGTTTTTATGCAAATATGACATTATTTATGTTGAAATAGTGGGTGACCTAGACCCAACGATGCAGTGCTTCTGATTACCATATTATGTATACAGTAAGTTATGCATGAGGATAACTTACCACTATAATATATATATATATATATATATATATATCTTCATCCACTATTTAATGGTAATATCATAGTTTAATTATCGTATCAAAATGTAATAGCAGATCTTAGGCTATAATGAGAACCTCGAGATACAATGACATTAATCTTAAACGAAGGTCATATGGTCTAAATACATCATACGGACTGGACATAGTAGATGTATGACAATAAGGTGTTTTGGTCCCCTAATAATTGTTACTCCTTCACATGAATTTCTCACATGGTGATCTCTAGTAATGAGATCATGAGGAAAGACACATTAATAAGAACACCACATGTTTTGGGTGTCATTTGTTGTTCCTATCTACAGACAAGTGTAGCGGTTTCCCAAATTGAGATAATTACCAATGAGTAACATTTTATTGCATACTTTGATACAAGTCAAAATCCATGATATTGGAATCATAGTGAGGTAGCTTTTGTTGGGTGCATCGTTGGTGGTATGATATTGGTTGAATGGTCAAGAAAGGATTTGTCACTTCTGGGTTTTGGAAGTTGTATTTCTTAGGCCAGGGTGATTAGGTTGGTGCTACCTTTATAAGTCTTTTGCAAAAAAAAAGTAAAAATATAAATCTATCAGGATAGATCAAAAAATAATAAAGCAAGAAAAGGGCCATGATACCAGTGTGCACCCTATTTTATGAGATATATAAAGACAAAGAGATTATAATACCCAGTATCTGTTCATAGGTTGGTAGTTGTTTTTATAAATATCCTTATCTATTTATGGTCCTTGATTTGTTAAGAGAATCCACTCTTGGTTTATGTATTTTATTCACAGCTATCAATATAAGGGCCTAGAGGGTCACACACAATAGCATATTGAAAAATCCACCATATTTGATAGAATATGTATAATGGGCAAGGTGGTCCCCACCATGAGGTTCGAGTGTTGTTTAAGGGATCAATCACCAAAGAAATAAATAAATTCATTATTATTCAAGTTGTGAATAGTTTGGATTTAATTTATTTGATGTATTAATAAGTTAAGTAAATAAAAAAATATTGTTCAAATGAATATTATTTTAATATTCAAGGTTCGTTTAATATCTTTCAGGATGATGAGTGGAGTTAAATGACTCAGGTTTATCACGTAATATATCATTTATATATTATAAGAATGTGAAAAATAATAAATAATATTGATGTGTTTTAGTTCATCATAATTATTTATTTAGTGGATGTCAAATTTACAGGGGTTGGGGAATCCAACTAGGTATTTAGAGGATACACTATAAATATAGAGAGTCTCTCTCCCAATAGACATTTCATTAATTTATGGATAATAAATTATCTCTCCTCTCACTTCCTTGAGAGATTCTATCCCTCTCAAGTAAAGATCCAATAAGACCTCCAAAAATAAAAGGTATAGGATCACAATGATTCTCGGGACGTCGAATGCATCATCAAAACATCGTGCTAGCACTCAGATTTTGATGATCGGCACTCCCAAAGATTGTTAAAGTACGTGTGGGAAATCTATAGGGATCCCTAGATGGATCCTTCAATCAGAAATCCACAGTGACGAGTTTTTGTTGAGCGTGACATCAGTCATGAATATGTATGTTTTGAGTTTTAATTTTGTGATCTTCTAAATTTACACGAGGTCATCGGACCCTATTGGGGCTCGGATCATCGGTGATGAAATGTCATGTCGTCCTATTGATTAAAAATTTTAAAATCCCATATCCACTGACTTCCGCTATAGGCCCCAATTCCTTCAAGTGGTATAAGAGTGAGCATATATAATTTCATATCCATGAAAAATTAATATCCATGAAAATATGTTGAGGCTTTAAAATCAAACTCAATAGTTCAAACCGCGCGTCGATCCGATTTCAAATGTCAATGTTATACAGATTTTCAATTTTTGATTGGATCAAATTTGTAGTTTGATCATGGGTATTAAAATTTCATTTTTTTTTTGTTTCGGATAATGGAGATCGAGCCAGGATCCGATCAGATTTTCAATTCATTGGAAATAATTATTTTATTATTCGAATAAAATTATAATAAAATTATAATAATAATATATTATTAATTTATTATAATAATTGTATTATTATTATAAATAAAGGATAATTTATCCTTTTAGAATTTTTTTGGAATGGTGTGTAGAAGTCATAGATAAATGAAAAATAATGGAGCTGTGTGGAAAATAGAAGTAGGGGTTTGGGCAGCTAATTCAAAAGGTAATAAAAAAGGGGTGACGTGAAGCCAATCGGCCCCCGGTTAGTGAGCCTTCTCCACGCCACCAAAACTTGTAGTGCCTTCCGCTGTCCGCCACCAGCCCGCAACCGCACCACCCCTCTGTACTGCAGCCACTAGCCGCCCATCAGACCTCGAAACCATGGGTCTGCCACCCTGAACCCCGTAGTAAGACAGCATGCCGCCACCAAATGTTCTTCTATTCTCCTACAGGCAGAATGATGTAGCCTCACCTTAATCATGTGACCGTAGATATAACAGGCCCCGAGCACCAAGCTCGAGCACCACCCGCTCAGCTGACCACGACACACTAGTGGCTTCCACTCAACTAGCGGCTTCCCCTCTTGGACATTGGGTCTGTTCAGATCCAGAAATGGCCGGTTGGTCAACCCTTTTTCCAGCCAGATCCAGTAGATCCAATCTTGAACCACCCCAAGGTACCCTAGTACCTCTTTTTAGGGCTTGAAACACATGGGAAATTGCCCAAGCGGGTTTACTCGACTACTGGTGTTGAGCACCGACCCATGTATGTCTACATTTAATTATTTAATTATTTGATGAATTTTAATTTTTATCGTGCATTTTTACTCGACTACTGGTGTTGATCACCGACCCATGTATGTCTACATTTAATTATTTAATTATTTAATTATTTAACTATGTGTGATGTTTTTAATTAATTAAATGATTGTATATGCATCGTATTTGTTTTTTGATTAAATGTATAAGGGCCTACGTGCCCAATTTTATCTGATGTACATTACACCACTATTCCCCTCAACCTACACGTGATTTTTTTTTTACTTCGTACAAAGAAGGTGTATGACATGTATCCCGCCAAGATGAGGTAGTGTGTATTGATCAATATGATGAAAGACGTCATGTGGACCCCACAAAGACATGGTAGTACTCCAAGAAGCTATGTTGACCCCGCCAACATGAGGCAATACTCTAATCGAGCAGTAGACATTGTGGATGGGGGTGAGCAGCGTTTAGAGTCCAGTTGTAACATAGGCATGATGCCCTTATGTAATTTAGTTTCTCAATACAAGTCAGGTACTAGTTTACCTTTATTCATTTTTTTATTATTATATATATTTTATAATATCCAGAAAATAAATAAAATAATAAAAATTAAAATGAATATAGAAGCGACTTGTGTTTTTTTATTAATGTTCAGTTTTGAGCACGACCACATAGATGAAAAAGATTGATATAAATGGATTACATTTTTCAAGAAAAAAGACAAAAACACTCAATGTAATATTAGTTCATTATCCCCTTCCATCATTCATTTTTGAACAATGCCAGGTGTTTAGGGGCTGGTCATGCCAATGATGAGGGTGTCTCTTACCACTAAGGAGTTCTTATAAGAGTGATGTGTTAACTTAACTAAAATTGCAGAAAATTAATATCCAAATCTAGCTAGATGTAATTTTAGAGGCAAGCATTGAGTAAAAATATAAGATTTTTGATGATGGTATATCACTCAACTGATCAAGGAACTGAGACTTAATGTGGTTTGCCAGCCAAAATCCTACCTTGAACCCTCAAAGTAATGAGGTATACATAGCATGTAGACTATAAAGGGAGGTTCAGGGATATTTGACACATGATTTCTGAAGTGAAAGAGTATTTTGATTCTAGTATAGAGAGTTCCTAGAATTTGATAAAATAGTGGGAGACATTTTATGATTATATTAATCAGTAATGTATAATTTAGTAATCAACATAAAAGTACAAATATGCAATTGTTCATTTTTGTAGATTAAGGGATTATAAAACCACAATCCAATATGTGATAAATATTGGACAAAGTTAATGTGAAAAGTATAACAAATTTCCAGGTGTAGTACATGTCCTCCCGCACATTACAATAATATAGAATATTCAAGGTGTTGTTCTCCCTATTCCTGTTAATCCTCCTTAGGAAGAAAGGGTGTTAAAAATTCTTATAGGACACTCATGAGTCATGCATATGATTATTCTTTCATAATTTTATCTTCACCATCTAATGTAATTTTCTGTCATTACATCATGACTTGGATGATATCACATGTAGTATCATCTCAAAGAATTTACCAAGGAGAAAGTTAAACAATATTTGAATGTGATGATTACACTGGATTTTTCTAAACATAAATGGATGTCTATAATCTTTTAAGAAATCACATTATTATAATTTTTCACCCAATTACTCAGGTTTATTTTATGGATTCAAATGTACAATATTGAGTAAATTATTTATTGCCTTTTTAGTAAAGGATCTCCAAGTAATTAGAATATTAAAGAAATTACCATCCATAATTCATATAGAGAATGAAATGACAGATAATGAGAAAAGGCCAAGGGACAGTTATGCCAAAGTCACCGTCATAATTTCGTTCAATGAATATAAAACGATTATATAAAATGAGGATATTTTCATCTCATATCAAGATATAATTTATAAAAGTTTAAAAACATAGTGTATATTAGTCAAATAAAAGTGTTGTTTCTGACATGCTTCTTGGGTATCAAATACAATATGACTTTTCATATATATGTATTTTAATACAGTAACCATGTATGTATAGAAATGTTACATTAAGTAAGGTGTCTCTTCAAGAACCCGAGAATGGGTGATTCCTATGTCAATGGTAAAAAACACATAACTTCTTATTTCCAAGTGATTGATTCTAGTTGAAAAAGTTATTGATCATAACAAAAACATTTATCTAATTTTTCATAGGGTTATAATGAGACATTTTTTCAAGTTTAGGAATAAATGTTGTTATTGCTGTCTCATACTGATCAAATATTTTAGTGGTACATGAATCATAGGCAGTAAGTGATTAATATAAAAATATAAAACTTATTTACCCAGTCATGGAAAGATTATTCTTGGTCATGTAAAACTAAATGTATACATCCATTGTATACCCAGTATGGTATTTTGGATCGGCATAGATAAAAACTTCTAGTATAATTAATGTATTTCATTTAGACAATGAAACATTTAGAAATAAAGGTATGTCACAATGCTTGTGGAGTTAGTTCGATAAGGGAATGTGGACTATTCCAAGAGAAAGCTAGAAATTAAGATACACCATCAAATTCATTTATGATATTAAGTAATGTGAAATGAAAATATAATCTTGGTCAGAAGATATAATGTTCTTCTAATTGGGATGACAAATAATATATTTACCAATCATTCATCGATCATGATAATGTAGTGTGGAGTAATTCTTAAATGAACATTACCTTATCTACATGATGGCATTGATGTTGATAATGAAGATTGATGACTATTATTATGTGTTAACATTGATAAAAAAAATGTAGCATGGATCAATTATTAAACACACATTTTCTAAATCATAGTTATTATATAAGTAGTTTCAATGTTACAACCTATAGTAACTTCCATCATATTCAAGATGTGAATTGTAAATAACGACAAAAACCCATAAGAAATATTCCAATTAAAAATTGAAAGATTGATATCATATGTGTTATAGTATGATGGGAATCCATTTTCATATGACATGTGTATGAAGAAAAGTGTTTGTTAAGATAAAAACAAACATGCATCTAGATAAACACATGGTGCATCTATGTAATTATCCACACAATTGCTTAGTATATTATAAAAATCCCTACGATAAAAAATTGGTAGTCATGCGATAGAATGCATTTTTATAAAAAGGGTATACATCTCTACTAGAGATACTGGGAGCAATATTGACATGGATTTAGTCAATCCTTGAGATGTACAAATGGCTGGAATATATATAGGATCCCCCAGAACATTTGTAATAGGAATGTTCCAGAGGATCATATTGCGTAGGAAGGTTAAAAACCATGGTAATGGTTTTATATTCACTGTGGTCGGTGATACATTATTCATTGAGAATAATAATTCATACAAGTATACAATATCTGTAAATTAGCTAAGATCAACAAGAATAATAAAATACAATAATTTATTCGATGTATCAAAGTGAAAAGGGGTTTATAAATTGAATACTCTCACAAATATTCATGTGAATTGATACATGTGTGGTAGAAGAGAAGTACCAGTAAGGCTTGATTGGTTATACCTAGTCGGTAAGCTTAAATACATTATAATTTAACTTTTAATAACTATCTTGTAAGATAATTTTATTGGCCATTGCATGTCAAGATCAACTTTCATGGAAGGTTTCCAATTACGCAACTAGAAAGGTATGATTACATAATATTATTTCAATAAGTGTTGCAAGTGACTGAAATCCATTTTTGTATTAAATTAAGCAACAAGCACCGATAGAATTCATTTGGAATGAATCTTTTCCATGTATCAACGAATAGTTAGAGGGATCGCTAAGGTTTTCCAAGTGAAATATGTTGGGAAACATATGGAAAATATATATTGGTTATATAATTAGTTAAGACCAAGATAAAAATAATTGTCCAATGATTGACTTAAAGTAGGTACCTATGTTCTAGGGAATAGGATCTACTATGGTCGATTTAATGATTTCTTGGACCTAGAGAATTGTACATACAGTGACATAGTATTAAAAAAATACAAACAATTCAAATTATGAATTGTTTTAAATGTAAAATGGAATAATCTCTCTAGGTTAACATGTTTAGAACATGGGAGGAGATTAAATTTGTGAGTTGAGTTCCATACACTTCAGCGATGGATCAATCACATATACAATGATATGTAAAAGAGTTGATATTTCCAAGATATACATTATGGTAGGAAGATATCAATTATATCCAGAAGAACTAAAATTTAAGTAGTTATAACTATCTGATTGTATTTTGACACGTACAAAAGATATGTACCAAGTAAGTGGAGGAGAAGGATACTAGTTATTGTAGGACACAAACTAGTCTTTCTTAGATCAATTTGATCTTGTATCATAGTTAGGATAAGATGATGAGATATTCAGGCTCAAAAAATACAGTGGTAGCCATACCTACAAACATTTAGTAAGTCACAACTTCTAAGTAATATAAAAGAAGTTATCAAATGCAATTATTTGTTCATGTTCATGGAAACGCACCTAGTGAAGTACTATGACAATGAAAATTATGATATTCTCACAAGCCAAGATGTCATGTTTATGATAGTGAAAAAAGGGATATTCTAACATCCCAAGTAAGTAATGAATAATAGATATTTTTATATATGTCTATTAATGATTAAGATAGTGTTTTAGAGGCTTAAAATGAAAATAAATCCAATCTTAAGCATGGAATACACTAATATTCTTAAAAGATTGTTTTACTGCCTTATGATGGAAAACCCTTTTTAAATCTATATTTGACAATTTTATATACTATGTTTGTCAAAATAAACTTATTCTTTATGATTGGGACATCAAAATTTACTTTGTGTGAATTTTTGATATTTTTATGACAATGTACATTTTTTAATGAATAGTGAAAAATACTACATTTTACATCAAAACTGCTTTTTAATCTAATTTATTTATATGATTATATTATCTTTTGAATTGGTCTTAATAGGTAATATGAATATATTTTTACCATTTAATCCAATGGTGGTCATTGGAATCAATTTCACTTTGAAATTGGACTTAAACTAGTGTCAATCTTTTGATACTTATTGTTTCATAAAAACACGCTATTTGCTCTGACAGCGGGAATTAATTATTAACTTAATTAATGTGACTTATATGTTTTGAATTTTGTAAAATAGATTTCATTTTTGAATTCGTAATATCAAATATAGCTTAGGGTGAATTTTTGGTAATTTTCTGAAAAACTCCATTTTTAGATGAATAGTGAAACCACTAAGTGGTACTTATAAAGACTGATTTTCCGTTTAAATGAAATTTTTCCATCATTGTGTTTTGAATTTCAAAAATCCGACATACATGGTTGTCATTAAGATGTAAAATGTGGTTCAATGAGATTATAATAATTTTTTGGTGAATAGTAACTTATTATGTTCTTAATTGCGATTAGTGGTAATTAGGGTAGTTTAAGGTATAAATAATGCTTTCATAATATGAAATGACCTAGACACATGTTCCAACCTTATTGGTTGTGTCATGGCCGACCACGACAAGCCATGGGTCAACTTGGGGACCCCATTGATCCACTTTTGTTGGGAAATGACAAAAATAACTTTTTATTTAATGTAAAAGTAAAAATGACACAAACATAATATGTTTTACGAAAACAATTTTTACATGGGCTTATAAAGATCAGATTTTTGATTATAAATAGTCATTGGAAATCTAAAAGGATTTCCGACATCATAGTATTTTTTTTATAATTTTTAAACATTAAATAAATTAAATTATTTATGACATAATAATGATGCAGCGATGATATCATTATTTGACGATTTAAATAAAATGGAAAGATAATGTAAAATCTATGAACTACAATGTCCAAAACCAATTGGATGAGTGGATGTTGAACCCTTATCACCTTATCCACGAATTATATCAATGTGGGACCTTTTAAAACCGAAACACATTTTCAAATAAAGTAATATTTCTTTACTTTCCAAAAGTGCCCCTCCTCTCCTCTTATAAAAGGCCCCCACCTCTACCTCATTTCACACACTCCTCAAGCCTTTGGCTCGGCCAACCCCTGCCCATTTACTCTCTCCACATCCCTCTACTCATCCTAGAGGATTCTCTTTGGGCAGAATCCTTTCAAAGGAAGCCTTTAGGCTCAAATCAAAAGGAGTTACACTTTTAAAGGTAATTCATTCTCTCATGTTCATTTGTTTTATTTTGCTTCTCCAACCCCCTAAACTCTTTTTATTTACTTCTTTTGTAACAACACCAGTATCTTAAATATACTAGTATGTTGTTAAAAGATTTATTTGAGCTACACTCTCACACAACTACATCAAATGTTTAAAAAACATACGATTTCTGTGGATGGAAAAATTCTGCCTCCCGAAACGATGATTGTTCAATACTCATTTAACACCTTCAAAGGTGGCCATTATGATGTCAAAATTTTTATATATGATATATGATATGTTTATGTTTTCCTTAATATTCTGTTTTTTTAATTTTGGGCATACCTTTATGGTTTCCATTATGGGTAAACACGATATCTTCATTTTAGGAAGTGCGGACTACCGCCCCCTGAAAGTGATTTGATTCGTTAATACCATATGTGGGATGTGTAAAGGATAAAGTTAATGATATTATATATGTTATTATATTGTAATTATAATATACTCTTATATAATTATTATTCCATTCCAAAAAAAATACGAAATAGAAATGGAAGTAGCGTTCATGCGTACGTACGGCTTACCGTCTCCATGAACGGTGCATTTCATTTCATACCTCTAAATGTGATGTAATATTATAAATACATGTATATGCTGAATATATATGATGTATATGTTATCCAAATCATTAATATCATTCTGGATATAACGAACCTTTGACCAAATTAACAACATGTAAGTGTAAGAAGTCTATTTTTGACTTAAGAACCAAATACCGACAAAATTAACATTATTAGCTTAAATGATTACATGATGCCCATAACATGGTATAAAAGGAATAATGAACTTGAAAAAGGTTCTTACGCAAGTAGAGATTAACTCAAGTTTATTATTCATGAGATTAAAGAACGGTCGGGTCAAGTCGGATACGAGGTATGGGACTTCGTCTCAATCTCCTTTCTTTGAGGCATATTTTATTTTATACACAACTTTCTTTTTTACAGTGTATATACCCCTTTGACTTTTACATTTATTCAAAAGGAATCTTTTTTATAAGAAGCGTTTACTAAACGACAAAAGGAAATGTTTTTTTCGTACGTATGCGGCGACAACGACTTCTCCGCCGTCGTGACCGTTATTTGAGTTTCGACTTCCTCTACAAGACATACCTTCTTTTTTAAAAGAAAAATAAATAACATGTTTTACTTTTCTTTTATTTTGGTATTGAAAATGGTTTTCACAATGTTTTTGTGTTGTATTGATATCTTGTGATTGAAATGTGGAAATGTTATGTTTCCATTATGCATGTTTTATGTGATATGATTATGTTATGGTTCTTGGGCATTATTATGAAGACGGGTGGTTCCGTGATAAACTAAGGGCGGGTGAGCCCGATATAGCTCTCCAATGCATTGGGTAACGTGAAGGAGTGAAACGTTAAGGTTTCTACGAAGAGATTTTAGGGAATATACTGTGATGGGTATTCCAAACGTAACCAAGAGGGTTACTCCCTACGTAAGAATGTTATGAATGCCTCAAGTTACCTTTATGTCCTATGATTTCTATGATTTATTCATGATTTTATGAGGTATGTTAAAGTGCCTATGTTTTATGGTTAAAGTATGATTTCATTCTTATGTATATATGTACCCATGTTTCCTTTCCATGTTTTTATAACCCATACTGATCTTTTTATGCTCATCCCATGTTTTTTTGAAATGTTTTTCACAGGTCAAGGGAAAGGTACATGATATGATGATAGTGTCAAGGAAGTGTCAAGAAATAATCCATGTTTTATTTTAAATGTGTTTCCATTGATGGGAATGAAGAATACTATCTTTATGTAACCACTTTTTTTATATGTAGAATGTAATGCAAGTTTTATGATCTAATTCTCTAAAACTCTAAACCGAAAAGATCCTCAATGTGTAATCTTGTAATAACTCAAGATTAAGTAAGGTTTAAGGCTGGGGCCTTATAGTTGGTATCAAAGGTCGGTTTAGATAACTTTAGGAGTTATAATTCTATTAAATGATTATCCAAAAATATTGTTTTTGAAATGATATAGCATTTAAAGATTACCATGTTGCTTTATCTAAGACATGTTTGTTCAGAATGGTTTTCCGCAGAGGAAATAGGGAAGCAGTGCTAGGAAGGCATACAGAAGGAAATAACCTTCCGAATCAGCATCCAGAAATGGTCGGAATTGGAACGGAACAGTTTGTTGCAGTAATGGCGCAGTTGAATCAAGCGATAAATGGAGGTGGTATCCATACACGAGATCAGCCAGACCAACAACCGATGAACATGTTAGTGGTGGAACATTTCATGAGGCAACATCTACCATCATTCAGAGGATCATCTGACCCTGTTCTAGCTGAAGGGTGGATTAAAGCACTGGAGAAGATTTTTGATGTCATGAGGTGTTCAGACAATCAGAAGGTTAGTCTTTCTATTTACCGTTTGGAGGGTGAAGCAGATCAGTGGTGGTCTATGGTTAAAAATATCAGGGACGCAAATGAGATTTATGCTCTTGACTAGGATGAATTCAAAGGTATGTTTCTTGAGAAGTATTTTCCTAAGGATGTTCGACTTAGGATGGAAAAGCAATTCCTGGAATTGAGGCAAGAGGAAGACTCAGTGGGTGACTATGAAGAAAGGTTCACTCGATTGGCAAGGTATGCTCCAAATTTTATTCGAGACCTTGATAGTAAAATCAATCGTTTTTACTCAGGATTAATGCCAAAATATCGAATATCATTAGCTTCTCGTGAGTTTAAAAGTTATGAAAAGCTTGTTCGATGTGCTGAGAAGTTGGAAATGGAGTTTGCCAATGACTAAGTGTTCTATAACAACCAGGAGAAGAAGAGACCGAGGTGGCAGGAGAAAGGTAATAATTCTTCAAAAAAGTCTGATGGTAAGAGAACTAAGTTTCCAGTTTGTGATAAATGTGGCAAAATGCATGCTGGGGAATGTCTTCTGAATTCTGGAAAGTGCTACCGATGTGGTAAGATGGGACATAAGTCACGTGATTGCACTGAAAAGGATCAAGGTGAAGGTAAGAACAAATTTGATTTACAGTTAGTGAAATGTTATAAGTGCAATGAGATGGGTCACTATGCAAACGAGTGTCCGACAAAGAGATTGAGTGATAGGAAGCAGTTAGACTACAAGCAGAAAGGGGTGGTGAAATCCTTTGCAACTACTTCAGCAGATGTCGGGCCATCAAATGATGTTGTATCAAGTACTTTGTTTGTTTTTTCAGATTATGCCAGTGTGTTGTTTGATTCGGGGTCTACACATTCTTTCATCTCTGAAACCTCTTCTAGTAAAATGGTAATACCATCTCAAGAAATGACTCCTGAAATTTTGGTAAAAACACCTGGGGGAAATGTTGAGGCAAAAAGAATTTATAAGAATCTTCCTATCCTTATCTGTGGAAAGAACCTACTTGAAAACCTTATTGTTCTACCTCTAGTAGAGTTTGATGTTATCATCGGTATGAATTGGCTCTCTATTTACCATGATAAGATTTACTGTAGAGATAAAGAAGTTTCTTTTCAGAAAAACTTTCAGTTTGTTTACAGGAATGAACCCTTACTTTTGATAACATATCAAGAGGCTGAGAAACTTGTAAAAGATGGAAATGAATGTTACCTTGCACACGTCGTTGAAAATAGAGGAACTGTTCAGATTAATGATGTGCCAGTGGTAAATGAGTATCCTGATGTTTTTCCTGATGAGTTTCCTGGAATAATACCAGATCGGGAAGTTGAGTTTACTGTGGACTTAGTTCCTAATGCTAAGACAATTTCAAAACCCCCTTATCGAATGGCACAAATTGAACTTTTAGAGTTGAAGGAGCAGTTACAAGATTTATTAGAGAAAGGTTTCATTAGACCTAGCACATCACCATGGGGTGCTCCTGTTTTATTTGTTAAAAAGAAAGATGGTTCTATGAGACTTTGCATTGATTATAGAGCCTTGAATAATATCACTATTAAGAACAAATATCCTTTGCCTCATATCGATGATTTGTTTGATCAGCTCCAGGGAGCTCAGTTTTTTTTCAAAGATTGACTTGAGATCGGGGTACCATCAGCTGAAGGTAAAGGAGGCAGATATTCCAAAGACCGTGTTCCGTACGATATATGGCCATTATGAATTTGTAGTAATGCCTTTTGGGCTAACCAATGCACCTGCTGTATTCATGGATTTAATGAATAGAATTTTCCATGAGTTCTTGGATAAGTTTGTGGTGGTTTTCATTGATGATATTTTGGTGTTTTCTAAAAGTAAAGAGGAGCATGAAAGACATTTATGGGTTATCTTTCAAACCTTAAAAGAAAAGAAACTGTATGGGAAATTCAGCAAGTGTGAGTTTTGGTTGCAACAAATTTCTTTCCTTGGTCACATTGTTTCTAAAGATGGAATAACTGTTGATCCTGCAAAAACAAAAGTTGTGGAAGAATGGCCAAGACCCACAAATGTAACCGAGATTCGTAGCTTCCTTGGTTTGGCGGGCTATTACCGAAGGTTTGTTAGAAATTTTTCACGGTTATCTAGTCCAATGACTAAGCTAACTCGGAAGGGTGTTAAGTTTATCTGGACAAAAGAATGTGATGATTGTTTTCAGGAATTTAAAAGAAGATTGGTGAATGCTCCAGTTTTGGCACTACCTTCCAAGAATGGTGAGTTTGTTATATACAGTGATGCTTCACTGAAAGGACTTGGTTGCGTCCTAATGCAGAATGATCAGGTAATTGCTTATGCTTCACGACAGTTGAAAACTCATGAGGTAAATTACCCTACACATGATTCGGAATTAGCTGCTGTTGTTTTTGATTTAAAAATTTTGAGGCATCATTTGTATGGAGTAAAGTGTGAAATATATACCGATCACAAAAGTTTAAAGTATATATTCACTTAGAAAGAGTTAAACATGAGACAGAGGAGATGGCTAGAATTAATCAAGGATTATGATTGTACAATTCATTACCATCCGGGAAAAGAAAATAAAGTGGCTGATGCTTTGAGTCGAAAAAGTAATGCTTCATTAGCAATGTTGCGTTTGGAACGTGATCCTTTGGTCAAGGATTTGATGAACTTTTGCATAGAAGTTGTTGGTGTAGGAAGTCCTTCTGTTTTGTTTTAGGTATCAGTGAGATCTTCTCTATCAGATAGAATCAAGCAAGCAAAGAAGCAAGACAGTGAGTTGCAGAAAAAGGTAGAGCTGGTTCAGAAAGGTAAGTTTCCTGAATTCAACATTGATAATGATTGTGTTTTGAGATTTGGGAAGAGATTGTGTGTGCCTTTTGATTCACATTTGAAGAGAGATTTGTTATGTGAAGCTCATAGTTCTCCGTTTTCAGTTCATCTGGGCAGTACTAAGATGTATAGAGATCTGTGGAAGTATTACTGGTGGGATGGAATGAAAAGAGACATTGCTGATTTTACTGTAAAGTGTTTGACATGTCAACAGGTTAAAGAAGAGCGGCAGTTACCGAAAGGGATGATTCAGCCTTTACCAGTGCCAGAGTGGAAATGGGAGAATATATCCATGGACTTTGTTTTTGGATTACCGAAGACATCTCGAGGTAATAATGCAATCTGGGATATTGTTGATCGCTTGACCAAATCTGCTCATTTCTTTGCTATACGAGATACTTTATCTCTTGATCAACTTTACCGTTTGTATCTTAAAGAAATAGTTAGGTTGCATGGAGTTCCTCTCTCCATTGTATCGGATCGTGATCCTATGTTTACTTCTAACTTTTGGAAAGGCCTTCAGAAGTCGTTGGGTACTGAATTAAATTTTAGTACAGCTTTTCATCCTCAATCAGATGGGCAGTCAGAACGAACAATTCAGACATTGGAGGATATGCTACGATCTTGTTCTATGGATTATCAGGGAAGTTGGGACCAACATCTTTCTTTGGTTGAGTTTTCTTATAATAATAGCTTTCATTCCAGTATACAGATGACACCATTTCAGGAATTATATGGGAAGCGGTGTCGAACTCCAGCTTTCTGGGATGAAGTGGGTGAAAGGAAGTTGATGGGACCAGAATTGGTAGAAGAGATGGCATAAAATGTTCAGCTGATTCAGAAACACATGAGAACAGCTCAGAGCAGGCAGAAGAGTTATGCGGATAACCGGAGGAAGGATCTATCTTTCGAGGTAGGTGATCATGTTTTTCTCAAGGTTTCTCCTTGGAAAAGTGTGATGAGATTTGGTAAGAAAGAAAAGCTGAGTCCAAGGTTTATTAGACCATATGAAATTCTGGAGAGAGTTAGATCAGTTTCATATCGGGGGGCTTTACCTCAGAGTTTATCTCAGGTACACAATGTTTTTCATGTTTCAATGTTGAGGAACTATATGTTAGATCCATCTCATGTTTTGAGTCCAGAGGTAGTTCAGCTGGAAGAGAACCTATCTTATGAGGAACAACCGGTCCAGATTCATGACCATAGGAAGCAAGTGTTACAGAATAAGGTGATTAAGAAAGTAAAGGTTTTGTAGAAAAACCACATGATTGAATAGGCAACATGGGAATCTGAAAATGCAATGAGGGATAAGTACCCCCATTTATTCGATAAGTAAATAAATTGCGGGGACACAATTTTCTAAAGGGGGGAAGGATGTAACATCCCAAGTAAGTAATGAATAATAGATATTTTTATATATGTCTATTAATGATTAAGATAGTGTTTTAGAGGCTTAAAATGAAAATAAATCCAATCTTAAGCATGGAATACACTAATATTCTTAAAAGATTGTTTTACTGCCTTATGATGGAAAACCCTTTTTAAATCTATATTTGACAATTTTATAAACTATGTTTGTCAAAATAAACTTATTCTTTATGATTGGGACATCAAAATTTACTTTGTGTGAATTTTTGGTATTTTTCTGACAATGTTCATTGTTTAATGAATAGTGAAAAATACTGCATTTTACATCAAAAATGCTTTTTAATCTAATTTATTTATATGATTAGATTATCTTTTTAATTGGTCTTAATGTGTAATATGAATATATTTTTACCATTTAATCCAATGGTGGTCATTGGAATCAATTTCACTTTGAAATTGGACTTCAACTAGTGTCAATCTTTTGATACTTATTGTTTCATAAAAACACGCTATTTGCTTTGACAGCGGGAATTAATTATTAAATTAATTAATGTGACTTATATGTTTTGAATTTTGTAAAATAGATTTCATTTTTGAATTCGTAATATCAAATATATCTTAGGGTGAATTTTTGGTAATTTTCTGAAAAACTCCAATTTTTGATGAATAGTGAAACCACTAAGTGGTACTTATAAAGACTGATTTTCCGTTTAAATGAAATTTTGCCATCATTGTGTTTTGAATTTCAAAAATCTGACATACATGGTTGTCATTAAGAAGTAAAATGTGGTTCAATGATATTATAATAATTTTTTGGTAAATAGTAACTTATTAAGTTCTTAATCGCGATTAGTGGTAATTAGGGTAGTTTAAGGTATAAATAATGCTTTAATAATATGAAATGACCTAGACACATGTCCCAACCTTATTGGTTGTGTCATGGACGACCAAGACAAGCCATGGGTCAACTTGGGGACCCCATGGATCCACTTTTGTTGGGAAATGACAAAAATAACTTTTTATTTAATGTAAAAGTAAAAATGACACAAACATAATATGTTTTACGAAAATAATTTTTACATGGGCTTATAAAGATCAGATGTTTTATTATAAATAGTCATTGGAACGCTAAAACGATTTCCTACATCATAGTAGTTTTTTTTATAATTTTTAGACATTAAATAAATTAAATTATTTATGACATAATAATGATGCAGCGATGACATCATTATTTGACGATTTAAATAAAATGGAAAGATAATGTAAAATATATGAACTACACATGTCAAAAACCAATTGGATGTGTGGATGTAGAACCCTTATCACCTTATACACGAATTATATCAATGTGGGACCTTTTAAAACCGAAACACATTTTCTTATAAAGTAATATTTCTTTACGTTCCAAAAGTACCCCTCCTCTCCTCTTATAAAAGGCCCCCACCTCTACCTCATTTCACACACTCCTCAAGCCTTTGGCTCGGCCAACCCCTGCCCATTTACTCTCTCCAAATCCCTCTACTCATCCTAGAGGATACCCTTTGGGCAGAATCCTTTCAAAGGAAGCCTTTAGGCTCAAATCATTAGGAGTTACACTTTTAAAGGTAATTCATTCTCTCATGTTCATTTGTTTTATTTTGCTTCTCCAACCCCCTAAACTCTTTTTATTTACTTATTTTGTAACAACAGCAGTATCTGAAATATACTAGGATGTTGTTATAAGATTTATTTGAGCTAAACTCTCACAAAACTACATCAAATGGTTAAATAACATACGGTTTCCGTGGATGGCGAAATTCCGCCTCCCGAAACGATGATTGTTCAATACTCATTTAACACCTTCAAAGGTGGCCATTATGATGTCACTATTTTTATATATGATATATGATATGTTTATGTTTTCCTTAAGCTTATGTGTTTTTCATTTTGGGCATACATTTATGGTTTCCATTATGGGAAAACACGATATCTTCATTTTAGGAAGTGCGGACTACCGCCCCTGAAAGTGATTTGATTCGTTAATACCATATGTGGGATGTGTAAAGGATAAAGTTAATGATATTATATATGTTATTATACTATAATTATAATATACTCTTATATAATTATGATTACATTCCAAAAAAAATACAAAATAGAAATGGAAGTAGCGTTCATGCGTACGTACGACTTACCGTCTCCATGAACGGTGCATTTCATTTCTTACCTCTAAATGTGAGGTAATATTATAAATACATGTATATGATGAATATATATGATGTATATTTTATCCAAATCATTAATACCATTCTGGATATAACGAACCTTTGACCAAATTAACAACATGTAAGTGTAAGAAGTCTATTTTTGACTTAAGAACCAAATACCGACAAAATGAACATTATTAACTTAAATGATTACATGATGTCCATAACATGGTATAAAAGGAATAATGAACTTGAAAAAGGTTCTTAAGCAAGTAGAGATTAACTCAAGTTTATTATTCAGGAGATTAAAGAACGGTCGGGTCAAGTCGGATACGAGGCATGGGACTTCGTCTCAATCTCCTTTCTTTGAGGCATATTTTATTTTATACACAACTTTCTTTTATACGGTGTATAAACCCCTTTGACTTTTACATTTATTCAAAAGGAATATTTTTTATACGAAACGTTTACTAAACGACATAAGGGAATGTTTTTGTCGTACGTATGCGGCGACAACGACTTCTCCACCGTCGTGACCGTTATTTGAGTTTTGACTTCCTCTACAAGCCATACCTTCTTTTTTAAAAGAAAAATAAATACCATGTTTTACTTTTCTTTTATTTTGGTATTGAAAATGGTTTTCACAATGTTTTTGTGTTGTATTGATATCTTGTGATTTAAATGTGGAAATGTTATGTTTCCTTTATGCATGTTTTATGTGATACGATTATGTTATGGTTCTTGGGCATTATTATGAAGACGGGTGGTTCCGTGATAAACTAAGGGCGGGTGAGCCCGATATAGCTCTCCAATTCATTGGGTAACACGTAGGAGTGAAACGTTAAGGTTTCTCTGAAGAGATTTTAGGGAATATACTGTGATGGGTATCCCAAACGTAACCAAGAGGGTTACTCCATACGTAAGAATGTTAAGAATGCCTCAAGTTACCTTTATGTCCTATGATTTCTATGATTTATTCATGATTTTATGAGGTATGTTAAAGTGCCTATGTTTTATGGGTAAAGTATGATTTCATTCTTATGTATATATGTACCCATGTTTCCGTTCCATGTTTTTATAACCCATACTGAGCTTTTTATGCTCATCCTAAGTTTTTTTGAAATGTTTTTCACAGGTCAAGGGAAAGGTACATGATATGATGATAGTGTCAAGGAAGTGTCAATAAATAATCCATGTTTTATTTTAATTGTGTTTCCATTGATGGGAATGAAGAATACTATCTTTATGTAACCACTTTGTTTATATGTGGAATGTAATGCGATTTTTATGATCTAATTCTCTAAAACTCTAAACCCGAAAAGATCCTCAATGTGTAATCTTGTAATAACTCAATATTAAGTAAGGTTTAAGGCTGGGGCCTTATAGAAATACCCAGGGATACCATATCGTGATAAGTTTTAATCAAGGAGATGAGGTCATATATAACAGAATAGTCATGTGGTAGAAACCTGGAAGACATAACATCTAAAGTCATTACACATGGAAAACAAGATCTTTATCTTACGAGTAGCTAAAAAGTATGGTTATCAATTTTACTCTAGTGAAAGTGGGAATTATGAAATATTTGGTTCCCTAGAAAAATATATGTAGAACATTTGATTACCATATCGTGTATACAATATGTTATACATGATGATAACAAACCATTATATTGTAGATATTTCTGTATCCATTTCTTAATGGAGATTTCCTAGGTTAAATTTTTTATCAATAGGCTATAGTAGATCTCGTGATACAATGAGAACCTCGAGATACAATGATATTAATATTGAAAAATGGTCATGTGGTCTAGATATATAACACTGACTGGCCATGGTAGACGTATAACTATACGGTGTTGGGGGATCATAAGCATTGATAATTCATATCATGATGTTCAAAATTTGTGATCTCTACTAGTGATATAATAAGCATGGACCCGCTAATTGTAACACCATATGTTTTGGGTATCATTAGTTGTTCCTATTATCTGTTAAGTGGGGATATTTCCCCACAACATAAATTCCCTAAATAGAAAATCTCCATGAAAATTTAGCTCTTTGTCGAAATTATTAGGGTTGATGGATGATTTTAGAATGGACGTGGAATGCATGAAATTCCCTAGTAAATTCCTCATAGACCTATGTCATGTTTTATGAGTAGTTACCCCCTGCCTTTTGATTTGGTGGGAGATATTACTCCCAATATGATGAGTGTTATAGGATCCAACATGGAGTTCTTCTATGATTGCATGAATCTCTCTCTATATTATGCATCTGAGGATGATTCCATCAAATCCTTCATTATTGTTTTTTTTCTTCTAATTTTGGTAATCCATTAGGGTAATGTTTGTTGCACAATGCTTAATATATTCCATTTTGGATCAGTCTGTTTTGAGATTCCAATATCAGAGATAAAAAATTATGGGATCCATCCATATAGGGGTTTGAGATGGTTCATCTCGATCCAAGGTGGTGTTTACACTGTTAATTTCTCCCTTCTCAATGACTATGATTGATGATACCATTATTTAGTGCATTATATGAAATATTGCTTCATTCTGATAAGTGTCATCCATGATTGTGGAAGCCTTATCCAATGTGTAGGTGTCAAAATTCTTTTATTGGGTAACATGATGAAATGTGGGCTAAAAAGGGAACACTACCATCGGTTCCATGGAATAACAAGTGATAGGTTCCAATTATTCATTTTTAATTTCATATTCACCATTTACCTTCTTTGTCAATTGATCTGAATCCCCTCTGATATTTAGGTAGGATATCTATAGAAATAGGTCCGGTTCTTAGATAGAAATAAGGTCTTGGTATTCTTACTCATTATTTTTGTATCCTTCAGATTTTATAAAAGTGTATGGAAAATTTTATTTTTATATAGAAAGAAATAAAATAACATAGCAAACCTGACCGAGGTTTACATTACCATCCTTTTGCTGATAGGACATTTTTAGTGCCATCAAAATAATTATCCCATGTCATAGGAGATTCATGGGTATAGACAACCTCCACATCACAAGGTTCAGTGTCTTATGATGTACATTCTAGGGGGTATGTAACATGAGGAAATCACTAAGGGATTTCCCTTTCACTGCCTTTTATGACATGAATTGGATATCATATTTTTTCATAATGACTACTCATTAGTCCAAGAACCCAGTCAATATATGATAAAAAGGGATGTACTTTAGTGTATAAATATGAGATACCATATGGACTTAATGGTTCTACATGTAATGACTCCACATTTTAACTGTGAAGATGAGTGAAATATAGTTTTCCTCGACATCATATTATTGGGTCTTAATACCTAGCATTGTTCAAAAAAGGTTATATATAGTTTTCTCTCTCCCAGCATCATTTTTCAATATAGTGAGGGTGTTGTGTGAGTGTTTCATGGAATCTACATATAAAATAGATGGATTTACTTCTACTAATGTCATCAGTACCAAGGGTGTATTAAATACTACATGATACATTAAAATGATTCTTGGATTTCCCCATACCATTTTTAGTTGATTCCCTTCTTCATTATCCTGATGAAAGGGACAAAATTGTTTACCATGTTATCTATGAAATACCAAATGTAAGAAAACTTCCCTCAGATTACCTAGAGTTCATTGGGATTTCTGGGGGATGACATTTCTAAAATAGGAATAGCCTTTCCTAGATTGTCCTTGATTCCATGGTGGCATAACATAAATCCAAGTAACTTTTATGATGTTACTCTGAAAGATAATTTCAGAGGATTTATCTTAAAAATATGATTTCACATCTTGTCCAACACCATTTGATGCTCCATAAAGTGATCACATCACTGTAGGTATTTGACCATTGGGTCAGTGACAGAAAATTCTGTTATTCTTCTGAAGAATTGATTAAATATATGATGCATTATATGTTGATAAGTGGGGTTAACATTGTTTATGGTAAATTTCATTAAATGATAACAAAATATCCATTGATGCACTTTTATGGCCTTGGACACTTCATCGTTATGGTCCATAATTATATAATTGTACTCTGAATACCCATCCATGAAGCAATAGACATTGAATTCAGCTATTGGATCAGTCAAGGGATTAGTGATTGTCATTGGAAAGTCATACTTTGGGAAATTATGATTATATTCTATGAAATAAATTAAGACCCTGATTTTTCCATTTTTTTAATATGGATAGAATTGAAAATCTATATTGGGTATTTCAATTCATAAAAAAAGTTCTCATTGATCAAATTTCCCATGTCCTCCACTACATTTTTATCTTGAGAGGGGTGTGTCCTAATGGATTTCTGATTGATGCATTGGTAGTCATCAGGTAAATTGAGTTGGAACATAGCCACCTCTAGATTATGTTCTGGAATTTCGGTATAATTCCCAGTGATCACACATCAATGTTAATTTAGAAATTTGATGTACATATCTTCCTCTGTAAGATAAATTTCATCACTACTCAGAGTAGGCTATGCGTCTTCTTCTCATACCGTATTTACATGGATAATCTAACCGATGATGGTGGAGAAAACTTCCTAAAATGATGGTGTGTAGTTCAAGAGGTCATACTCTAATTCTTCCACCACTAATTCAGTGGAGGAATTTTTATATAGAGGAATAAATATGGGGCCATCTGGGTCACTATTGGGTTAAGTGAGTCTATGAGAAGGGAAATTATCATCCCTTACTGCCTAATACATTGTAGAGATATGTCGATGTTGGTTGTATTTTACACTACCACTTGGGATGAGAGGGGCTTGGGCCTCTATGACCTAGTATATCCCCTCAACTAGTTTATGGGTAGTACACTGTCATTGTCAATCTTACTCTAAGGATTTTTTTTGTTCTCCCTATGACATTGGAGGACACAACCTTTATATTATCTTCCACCAGTTTTTTTATTTACTCTTTTTAGAGACTTGCTTCAACATATACAGAATAAAATGTCTCAAAGGGGGAACTATCACCATGTATTATGATGAATATTCCAACAATTTTCTATTTCATACACTAATGTAATGTTAAAAAACCCTCTACATGGATTTGGAGCTAGGGTCTTCAAAGTAACGAATTATATATTATTTATTAAGGGATAACCATAAACTCAGTAACAGTTGTTAGATCCCTAACCTAATATTTGAGATTGATCTTCCTAAGTGGTATTTGTCTATTCTTATCATACACTTGAATGGTTATATTTGAGGGTGATATGTATCATTCAATATACACGAAATATCAAAGGGTTAGAACATGGATCATATTGAACATATAACCATTATATATTAGATCCTTATGAATTTAAACATTATTGAGTCTTCCCAAAACATATAGGGGCCTAGTGTGCCCTTGGATGACCTCTTCCTTATCCTAGTTATTGAAAGAGATGGAGACATGGAATTATGATGGCATGGTATCCACATAATAAACATAGGTTGTATAGAATTAAATCGGGAACTTCTGTGGGATCTGGAGGGATTCAATGAGTGCCTCTATGAGTTATTTGGAAAGATATAACATATCTAGGATTAAGATCACGTTTGGGAAAATTTATTGGTCGTTTAGAATGTTGTATGATTGTGATAGCGGTTGGTAATTCCTAAGGTGAGGCTTCGTCTTACTATATGGGTTCATAGTTGAGTAATTTGAAGAGGAAATAAAAAGTGATTATGAAGAGGTCAAGGGGGAATCCACTATTAGTGGATATTGTCATTTTAACCATCCCTATTATATATACAGATCAGATAATCACACCCCCGCTAGGTGGTCATGCATGAAAACTGGGAATAAATGTTCTATAGAGGGTTATGAGACACCACCATGTCTCTATTTAGATTAGAGTTCTTTACCATGGGTATTAGCTGTAGATATGTCTTTTTTTGAGATGTGACCCAACTATTTTGTCGGACGACACTAGTGTCATCCTCGGTATCCTCCTCTTATGTGCATGTGGCCTCATGTTCCCCGGTTTAGTGGAACAAAATAATACTCAGTGGAATATTCATCATTATTGATGGGATTTTCCAAGTGTATCACGTTAAAATAACCAAATATGATCTCCTAATATGATGATGGATCCATTTTATGGTATGGTTCCCATTCTTTGGATGTTTTAGGAAAGAAAGGTTAAGAGGTAGAGCTTGCATTTGAGAATAATATGACTCATCCTTTTTTGTTTCCTCTTTCTTTGTATTGTTGTTTCCACCTTAGTGATGAATATATGACATCACGTTCATAGGTGGTGGTGCTATTGTGGGTATTTGAATCTATTATCTAAGGGTGGAATGAGCTCAGTCTAATGTTTTCCATGTCATCTAGTTTTTAAACTTCTATCCACACCTGTCCAGAACTTTCTACTAATCATACTCTTCTTCTATCTGGGAAATGGTAATGTAGGTCACATGATATGAGAATTTATCAAAAACAAAATTTCCAAAATTTACTATCCCTTGATGTATGTCTCTGAAGTAAACACATTCCTAAATAATATGACCAAACTTTTCATTGAAAAGTAAGTAGTCCATACGATTTTTGTGGATTGCCTCATTGGAATTCTTAGGCTATGGTAACTTGAGAAGGTTATTGTCCATGGATTCATTGAAGTAACTAGAGAAATTTTCATTTTTAAATGTGTGTTATTTATTATTTTTTCCCTCAAATAATAGGTGACATAGATTTCTCTATGCTTCCTACAAAGATAATTTTTGTGGTTGTTGTCCTTCAATCGATGTTTCTAGGTGTTTCAGGACCATCTTCGGTCATTGGATAGGAAGTATTGCTAGTTTATTAGTGATAGTTGTATCTTTGTCTTTCCATATCCTTATACCTTTTTTTGAGGTAATGAGTTGATATATAACTTGGGTTCACTGAATGGTTTCTTCCAAATGTTGGTCCATTTATGTGAATACAAAGAACCCACCTAGATACTTCATTAGGAACATAGTTGTTTGAAACTCATCCCATGTATTTTCAGAACAGAGTTCCAACTATTTCTCCTGTGACAGGGGCATACTGATGGAATAGGATACAAACATCCACATAACATTTAAATCATAAACTCTATCATTTTTTCATTTATTTCACTTCGTTGGGTTGATCATTTTCTTCCCTCAACATGTAACTAAACTAGTAAAAGAAATCTTGAAGTAGGTAATTACATATAGAAACGGCTCCCACTGGATGGATAATGTATAAAACAAAGGTCGACCCTATTATATTCTGTACAAAACACCACAACTTTGTCTGCACCAACAGAATTTGAGGGACCATCACCCGACCACTTTGGGATATGAAGTGAGTGAGATATTGTTCATCATATCCTACTCTGTTAATGCTAGAGAAGGTAGGATTTCCAAAATTTAGTTGGGGAGAAGTTCCATCCATCCACTAGGGATATAGATTCCTCACAGAAAACACAGGTGTGTTTCTCCCTTCCATGACTTCCATTTAGGGATCTAGGGACTCACTGTCAATACCAAGCTCAGGGGGTACTGCTGTCTGATATACCTCCCGTCTACAGGGATAATGTGGGGTCGATGTTGTTATCCCACCTTCATCTCCCCCTAATTCTTGATTCTTCATTAAAATGAATGATCATTTTATTGTGTGACAGGTTTTCACTACAATGGAGGGATGTCATGGTAATTTTCAACTTCTTCATTTAGATAAATCAGATCCCTAGATTTTGATCCTAACAGAAACATCACTACAATGGAGGGATGTCATGGTAAGCACGTTCCCCTGTCTCCCTTCGCTCCCAGGTTCGAATCCCCATGACTTCACCGTTTGTGACGGGGTTTTCCCCAAGACCTACAATGTGGCATTTTTTATTATTATATTTTTATTTATTTTTTATTTATTATTATTTTAACCTACAAACACTTAAAAATAAAATAAAATTAACTGATGATACATTGTCTTATTTTTAAATTTATGGGTAAGGTATTACTCAAGGATTACACCACATGACACGGATGAATATGGCACTCCCCTTTCATACCCATCCATACTCATAATAGAAGAACATGTCAAAAATCTATTTTTTTATTAAATATAAAAATGATTAATTATTCTTATTTAAAATATAATGTTGATCAAAACAAAAAAATGATAGGAAACTTGAAAACCATGGGCTGCCTCCCATACAACTCTTTGTTTAACGTCATTAGCTCGACATGGAACCCTAATTGATTAATTATTTTTGTCATCTAAGGTGGGTTCACACAATTATTCATTAACTTCATGTTTTTGGAATGGTTCAATGAATGGTTTGACTCTATGAAAATTAACCTTTAAGGTTTGACCATTGGTGGGATCTTTAATTTATACAGCCCCATGGGGGTACACCTTATGCACTATGTATGGACCTGACCATCTAGACCTTAAAATTCCTGGGTGTAAATGAATTTTTGAACTATAAAAGCGCACAAATTTTCCCAGTTCAAAATGTTTGACATTGATATTCCTATATTTTTAGGATAAAACTATATCTTTATTGATCCTTGAATTTTCATAAGCCTTCATCCATAGTTCCTTCAGTTCATTGATATCTAATTTACTTTTTGTTCTGGCCAATGAGAGATCATAATCCAATTTCTTAATTCTCCAAAAGGACTTATGCTAAATTTCAACTGGTAAATGTCATGGTTTTCCATAAACCAACCTATATGGTGACATTCCTAGTATGGTTTTGTATGTTGTACGATATGCCCAAAGAGAATCCAAGAGTTTCTCAGACCAATATTTCCAAGAAGTATTGACCGTTTTCTCAAGAATTTTTTTTATTTCTTGATTGGATAACTAAGCTTGACCATTGATCTATGGGTGGTAAGCAGTGGATACTTTGTGAGAAATTCCATAATTTTCCATGAGTGATGAGAATGGACGATTGCAAAAATGAGTTCCACGATCACTAATCATAGCTCTAGGAATTCCAAATTTAGAGAATATGTTTTCTTTTTGGAATCTAATCACAGTTTGATGATCATTGGATTTTGTGGGAATGGCCTCAACCCATTTTGAGACATAATCAATAGCTAAGAGAATGTATAGGTATCCCCTAGAGTTTGGGAAAGGTCTCATGGAATTGATTCACTAACAGTCAAAGATTTCAATCACTAAGATGGGAGTGAGTGGAACTTGATTTCTTTTTGTGATGTACCATAATTTTTGACACCTAGGACATCTTTGACAAAATGTGTAGGATTCCCTTGAGAGATTGGGTCTGAAGAGACCACACTGAAGAATCTTAGCAGATGTTTTCATAGAGGAAAACTGACCTACACATGCCTCACTATGATAGAATTTATGGATGGACTCTTGTTCAGATTCTAGGACACACCTCTTAATGACATAGTCAGGGCAGAACTTATAGAGGTATGGATCATCAAACACATAGTGCCTAACATCAGAGAGAAATTTCTTTCGATCTTGAGTCCCTAATATTTTTGGGATGACTATTGTAACTAAGAAATTGGCTCTGTCGGCATACCAAGGGCAGTCACTCACAGAGTATAGGTGTTCATCATGGAATTAATCAGACACAGAAAGGTGATTTGAGTTGTCTTTGAATTCTATCCTAGAGAGTTAATCAGGTACAACATTTTCAACACCCTTTTTATCCCTGATTGTCAGGTCAAATTCTAGTAAGAGAAGGACCCACCTAATCAGTCTGGCCTTAGCATCTTGTTTTTGGAAGAGGAATTTTAGTGCAGAATGGTCAGTTAACACAGTGATGGGGGATCCTAAGAGGTAGTACCTAAACTTCTATAAGGAAAAACCAATTTCAAGTAACTCCTTTTCAGTGGTGGTGTAGTTGATTTAGGCATCATTTAAGGATTTTCTTACATAATAAATGACATAAGGAATTTTATCACAACGTTTTCCTAACACAGCTCTGACAGCATGTCACTGGCATCACACATAAGTTTGAAAGGAAGGCTCTAATTTGGAGATTTCATAGTGGGAGGATAGGTGAGAGATGATTTGATGGTTGAGAATGAACCCTCACTGCTTTCTGTCCAAACAAATGAATCATCCTTTACTAGAATAGGAAAAAAGAGATGGGAAATTAAACTAAAGACCTTGATGAATCTTCTATAGAAACCAGAATTTCCTAAGAACGACCTCACTTACTTGACAGTTTTTGGTGATGGAAGGTGACGAATTACTTCAACCACGGCTTTATCAACTTCAATACCCCTACCTGAGACTAGATGCCCTAGATCTAGTCCCACGTAAACCCTTAAATGAAAATTTTTCCAGTTTAGAACTATATTCTTTTCTTCACATCTTGACAATACTCTCTCCACATACCTGATACATCCCCAAAATGTATCCCCAAACACAGAGAATTAATCAATGAAGACCTATAGAAGCTCCCCTACCATGTCTGATAATATTCCCATCATTCACCACTAGAATGTTACAGAGGAATTACATAACCCGAAGGGCATGTGTTTGAAATCAAAGGTGCCAACTGGACTTGTGAATGTAGTCTTCCCTTAATCCTCTAGAGAGACCTCAATTTGATTATACCCTGAGTACCCATCTAAGAAATAGTATAAGGTATGACCTACCACTCACTCAAGGACTTCATTAATGAATGGTACGGGGAAATGGTACTTCTTGGTGAATGAGTTTAGATTCCTATAATCAATGCAGACCCTCCATCCACTACTCAACCAAGCTGGAAGAATCTCTCCATACTTATTGGTTATCACTGTGACTCCTTTCTTCTTGGGAACCACTTGGATTGGGATGACCCACTCACTCTCAGCTATGGGATATATGATACCAGCTTTTAACAATTTCAGAAGTTCCTTCCTTACTACCTCCATGAGATTAGGATTGAGTCACTGTTGAGGTTGACGACATGACTTTGAATCAGATTCTAGAACAATCCTATGAGTCCCGATAAGTGGGATAATCCTAGAAATATTATACAGGGTCCAACCAATGTCTCTCTTACATTTCCTAAGGACATCTAGAAGAATCCTCTCATGATTGGATTTAAGAGAAGAAGAAATTTCAATATTATATGTTTGATTTTCCACTAGGAAGGCATTCTTGAGTGCAGCGAGAAGTTCTTTCAATTCAAGATCAGGTTGGTTCATAATTTTAGCAGAAGATTGGGACATTGGATCAAGATCAATTTCATTTCCTAGAGTTTTAGATTGGATTGATTCCCCACCTGTAGAAGTTTCAGCTACTATATTGGCCTGATCAGATCTATGGAAGGAATTTGGAGTGGTCTCCATGAAAATGGTTTCCTGAAAGGTTTCACTGATTGTTTGACCTAAGACTTCATCATAAGAGTAATTTGAAAATGATTCAATCCATGGAGATATACTTCCTTCATATGAACAAAGGAAACCAATCTCATCCTGACTTAAACATCCATAAAATATTCCTTGATGTTATATGGGTTCATTATCAATGCTTCCTATCATGTTTACTTCATGAATGTCCCTGTTATCCCCAATTTGTGATCTTTCATTATAGATGTTCAAGTCTAGACTCTTGTTCCCAAAGGTGATGGTCATGTTCCCATTTCGAACTCAGATAACAGAGTTGATTGTTGCAAGGAAGGTATGACCAAAGATAATTGGGGTCTGTTCCTTATTTCCTAAGTTTGGATGGTTGTCAAGGACAATGAAGTCATCAGGGTAGATGAATTTTTCAACCATTACCAGAACGTCCTTTAAAATACCCTTTGGAACCCTAATGCTATGATTAGAAAGTTGATGTGTGACATATGTGGGTTGGAGTTTTTCTAGGCCTAACTGGCAGTACACAACATAGGTAATGATATTGAAACTAGCACCTAGGTCACACAAGTCCTTGACAACTTTTCTCTCTCCTAGTTCAACATTGATGTAAGGGAAACCTGGGTCTTTCAACTTAGGAGGAATAATCCCTTGAATGTTGGTACTCACATTATCTGCCAAAAGGACTTGGTTTTTTTGTGAAAATTTTCTTTTAAAAGTGAACACGTCCTTAAGGAACATTTAGTGGGATGGTATGGTTTGGATTGTATTGAGAAGGTGAATGTTCATCTTGACTTGTGAGAATATTTCCCTTAATGTTTCACTCAATTTAGGCTTGGTTTTCCCCCTCATATGTAGAGGAAATGGTGTAGGTTGTGGGGTTGTTCGTTGAAGAGTTGTTTCTTTGACAAAGTTATCATGTTTTTTAGTTTTATCATTTGATTCATTTGAATTTTCATCCAAGTTTAAATCTTCAGGTGGGTTCTGAATTAGTTTTTCAGGTTTCTCAATTGATTTCCCACTTCTTAAAATTTTCACAGCCTTTAGTTGTTCATGAGTTGTTTGAGTAAAACACGACTCTCCCCTTGATGTTGAGGATGGAACCGCCTGAGTAATAATGGGTACCTTTATAGTTTTTATGGTTTGAATTTCTTGTTTAAGGGAAGAGACTTCTGATTTTATCCTTTCCATTTGTTTGCACAGTTGTTCTAGTAGGCTTTGTGGAACAGTTTGGGTTGGGGCTTGAGAATATTGGTTTATCCCGAGGGGATATTTTAGAGGTGGGATGGTTTGTTGAAAATGGACCGGTGGCTATTGGTATTGGAATGTTTGGGTTCGGAACTGGTTATGGTTTTGGTAGTTTTGTTAGGTGTAAGGATTTTGTCCCTCTGGTTGGCTATGTTGCTGGTTATTTTTCCAGCGGAAGCCTGGGTGGTCAATATTCCTTGGGTTGAAGTTGTTTTAGTATTTAGGATTTTTAATGTTCAAAGAATTTACTTCCACTAGGGGTCCTCCTAAAAGAACATCCTTGATGGATGGAATGGTTGGGAAGTTGTCAGTTTTTTGGTCATGTTTATCACAAATTGTGCAAATAGGGTCTACAATTTGTATTTCATGGAATTTTCTAAGGTTTATCTCTTCAACCATCCTAGAGAGTGCTGTGAGTTTAGCCCTAAGGATTTCCTCTTCTCTAAGTGTATGAATTCCAGTACTTTTTTGTGGCTTTTCAGAATAAGGTGAAGTTCCCCATGTTTGGTTTTGTTCAGAAAGGCTTTCTAGATACTCGTAGGCATCATTTGGGGCTTTGTTTTTAAAGGTTCCATTACACATCATGTCAATGAACTGTTTGTTCCCCAGACCCAACCCTTTGTAGAAAATACTCACTTGTTCAGGAATTGAAAAACCATGGTGTGGAACCATGTTTAGAGTGTCTTTTAACCTCTCCCATGTTTCATAGAATGACTCTCCATCTTTTTCAAAAAAGTATTGGATGCTCTTTTTAAGTGAAATTGTTTTTGTGGTGGGGAAAGTATTTTTTTAGAATTCTCTTTTTAGTTGGTTCGAAGAGTTGATGGATGATGGTGTCAAATTTTTTAGCCAATTTTTTTCTCCGTCCTTTAAAGAAAATTGAAATAGCCTCATCTTAGCTGATTCTAGTTGATGTAGGGGACACATGGTTTCTACAATGTCATTTAACTCCTTAATGTGAAGGTAGGGAATATCGAAATCCATTCCATGGATTGTGGGAAGGTGGTTTAGGACATGGGGTTTAAATATGTAGTTGGAATCTCCTAGGGAATTGTGTCTAATGCATGAGGGGGCATTGGTCCAGGAAGGTTTTAGGTAGTCATTCATGGTTTGATCAATTGCATTCCCCAAGTTTGGGTCTCCCTCATTTGGGTTTCCATTTTGTTTCCCACCCATGTTTATGAGTTGGATTCTTTAAGAACCTTCCTTTGAAATAGGCTCAATTTTTGACTCTGGAGTGTTATAAAGATTAGGATCTAATGGAAAGTGTTCTCTTGGTGTACTTTACTTCCCAACCCCAGGACTATCCACCCTAACTAGACAGTTTGATTGATCACAGATGTAGGCGGACATGTGCCAAAAGAAAAAAAACGAGAAAGAGAAAAGATAAGATAATTTGGATGAGAAAAGAATAAATGGCGGAGAATAGAATGGTTGTTTATATGAATTACTTGGGTCTATGGAAACAGCACCAAAATTTGATTCACGCTAAAATTTACCCAAGAGATGAAGGTAGAACAATCTTTGTAGTTTAGCTTGGGTTGTCGAATCCTCAGAGACCTAAGAAGAAACCTATAGACACGTAAATTCTATGGACAATTCTTGGCTATGAAGTAACCAAAATGGGTTGATTTTATATGGGTTTAATTTAAATCTAAGACTCTGAATTTAATTCAATTTTTAAAGTAAGATTTTATCCTAGGTTATCACTTGGGGTGGATTGGACACATTCCCTTTTCAACAATTTCAATTTCTTATATTCACGATGAGTTCATATAAAGAAGACCAAAATAATAATCACTCACTGGTTTAATGCCTACACACCCTAATACTAATCACCTATACACTTGAAGGATCAAATCTTTGAGCACTCCAAGGTGAAGGTTTGTATTATCACTTGAAGTGCATGAACATAAAATTCAATAAGGATGAAGAATTTTTAAAATCATCAAATAAAAATCTCATTTTAAAGAAGTGATTAGTGATTAAGGTAGTGATAAATAACATCCAATCCATCCCCTTGATACTCACTTGGATCAACCCATAAGTGGGTTAGCCATCCATTGATGCTATGGTTTCAATGGAAGCGGGAAGTAGACACATAAGGGAGGAATTGGAGAAGGAAAAAAATAATGAAATAACAATCACTCCACCGTTGTGTGATAAAATCACAAGGTTTGGTATGAACAAGTTCACACCTTGAACCAACAGTATCAAAGTGATATGGGGAAGAATAGAATAATAAGGGAAGAAGAAATTTTATTAAGAAACAAGGATGAATTAAAACAACATACATGAGAAAGAAATGTGATTACAAACACAAAGCGGGAGCATAAGATTACAATGAAACCAAGTACCAAAGATTAAAAAAAATCACCCATCACCATTACCTTAAATAGGAATTTTGGGAGCCTTGGGTAGATCCTCCATCAGTACAAAGCATCCCACTTGATTATGGTAGGCCTAGGGTGGTGGAATGCCTGTGGAACTTGGACTTTTCCACTCTTGACCTGAGGTGGCATCCAGCTTTCAACCACCAAACAGACGTGCTCATAAGACCTTCTAGATGGCCGAATTAGAGTGGTCCATAGACGCAGAAAATGGAGACACAGATGTCATATAAACACTTGTAAATGTTGGACCTATTTGGAGTTGTTTACTCCGAGACATGATTATATTGTTAGGAGTTTTTTTGGGCCGCAGAATCTGGCACAAAATTGTATTTCCAAATTGGGACGCCTTAATGACCACCGTGGAAGCCTAATTAGCACCGGATCCATTGAAATGATTTGTTCCTATAAATTTCTTCTATAATCTAAATAATTTTGGGCTTCATTGGGCATGTATGTTGGGCCCCACATTCTCATCAGTGGTCTGGTGTCCAATCTAACTTCTCCAGAATTGTTTCCTTTCATCACAAAATATCCCCATCTTCTTCCATGAATTCTCCATTGATCTCTGAATGAAACATTTTAATATTTAAGTGTAGATAAATTTCCCAAAATATAAAATTAAAATATGGATAAATACATTCCTTAAAATTAGATGAATCATTGTGTACTTTAAATGTTGTTAAAAAAATGTATCACATAATAGTGCATTTTAAGAAGGAATTACAATCATAATGTGAAATGATGGTCAAAGTGTAAAATTCACTAAAATGGTGTTTATGAATAATAAAGAACATTAATATTATAAATATTAACAATGCATATTAGCCTCATTTATTTTCTTATCACCAAGGTTAAGGGGAAAAGGGGTTCACCAGGGGTTAGACTAGAAAAAATTCCCTAAAATAATCTAGAAGATTATATATTATATATTTTTTATATATATTTTAACAATAACTCTTACATGGTCCGATAATGGTCCATTTTTAGACTTTATGTGTGAAAAACATGGGTATAATTCATTTCCCTCTACCCCTATATTAAACACCCACCACATCTCTCATCTTCCACACTCATCAAGAGACTATTAGATTTTCCAATACCTAAGAAAATTCCATATTTTCTTCCCTCCCTATTTCCTAGGGGCCTTTTTTATTATTAAATAATACGAATAATTATTTTATTGATAACAAAAAAAGTTTGATCGAAGAAGAGGTTTCATTCGGAAGTGAGTGTTTATATTTTATATGTTTTTAGACACCCAAACAATCTATTCAAAACATGATTAAATAATAAAATACACATATTACATATACATGGATATTATTATTTTATTTAAATAACTTATATCAATCTACCCTTCCATTAAATGTGAAACCAAACTTTCGATCATGTTTATGGAGAACTATGACCTTGGGAACCGATATCATTATTTTTCCATCGTTGCATTTTATGGACCGATATGATTACATATTTAACTGATTAAAATGATATTTTTGAAATTAATATAATTATATATTTATAATATCATATATAAATTCGTAACCTCCAATGCATTGTAAAACCACAATGTTGCTCATGCATATGTGTGGACTACCATCTCCATGAAGTGATGTGAAATGTTTTTCACTTTATTTTTACATGGTAATAAATAAGGACAGATTTAATGAATAATTGTTACATATATTATATAATAATGATTCTATAAAGGTCGAATAATAGTTTTTATTCTTTCGTTCACTTCATTAAAAAATAGAAACAATGTTCACGCATACGTATGACCTACAATATACATGAATTGTTTGATTAATTTTACAATCAATAAATTTTATGGAAATATATAAATTCATATATAATGTATATATATAATAATTATATCATATTAAAAATATATATTTGTTGGAAACATGATAAAAAAGGGACTATAACTAATGAACAATAATGTACATAAAAAACAGAGCAGTTCTCACCTATAATAGTGATTTTAATATAAAAATTTAAAGTGTAGTATTAAAATTATATAATTAAATCACATGTGATATTATATATATTAATATAATCTAGTAATACATTTATAATAATTCTATTTTCATCATATATGAGGTTCAGACATGTATATAGGAGATCAGACTAGATGCAAGGGTTCCTCGTCTCACATTTACATCCATGAGAGTTATGCCATATTCACCACTGATTTGTTTTCCATGGTGAATATACTACCCAATAAATATGTAATATACTGAATATATTTTTTTCTTGGTTACTAAATTTTCATTTCAATTTATTTATTTCTTGGTTCTTATGATGTTGATGATACCATTTGAGTAAGGGTTTATTTTACAATCTCATTTTAATCATGATTGTTTATGATTGAATTTAAATTAAAGGACATTATCTTATCGTTGATTAATAAAACCCATTCATTTTCACCCCTATAGTAATTCATTAAATATTTAAGTAACACTACTGTCTTAATATCTTGGAGATTTCGAATTATTGAGAATATGTTTTTATGAAAATATGACATTATTTATGTTGAAATAGTGGGTGACCTAGACCCAATGATGCAATGCTTCTGATTACCATATTATGTATACCGTAAGTTATGCATGAGGATAAATTACCACTATAGTATATATATATATATATATTTCTTCATCCACTATTTAATGGTAATGTCATAGATTAATTATCGTATCAAAATGTAATAGCAGATATTAGGCTATAATGAGAACCTCGAGATACAATGACATTAATCTTAAACGAAGGTCATATGGTCTAAATACATCATAATGACTGGATATAGTAGATGTATGACAATAAGGTGTTTAGGTCCCCTAATAATTGATACTCCTTCACATGAATTTCTCACACGATGATCTCTAGTAATGAGATCATGAGGAAAGACACATTAATAAGAACACCACATGTTTTGGTGTCATTTGTTGTTCCTATCTACAGACAAGTGTAGTGGTATCCCAACTTGAGATAATTACCAATGTGTAACATTTTATTGAAAACTTTGATACAAGTCAAAATCCATGATATTGGAATCATAGTGAGGTAGCTTGTGTTGGGTGCATCGTTGGTGGTATGATATTGGTTGAATGGTCAAGAATGGATTTGTTGCTTCCGGGTTTTGGAAGTTGTATTTCTTAGGTCAGGGTGATTAGGTTGGTGCTACCTTCATAAGTCTTTTGCAAAAAAAAATTAAAAATATAAATCTATCAGGATAGATCAAAAAATAATAAATCAAGATAAGGGCTATGACACAAGTGTGCACCCTGTTTTATGAGATATATAAAGACAAAGAGATTATAATACCCAGTATCTATTCATAGGTTGGTAGTTGTTTTTATAAATATCCCCATCTCTTTATGGTCCTTGATTTGTTAAGAGAATCCACCCTTGGTTTATGTATTTTTTCACAGTTATCAATATAAGGGTCTAGAGGGTCACACACAATAGCATATTGAAAAATCCACCATATTTGATAGAATATGTATAATGAGAAAGGTGGTCCCCACCACGGGGTTCGAGTGTTGTTTAAGGGATCAATCTCCAAAGAAATAAATAAATTCATTATTATTCAAGTTGTGAATAATTTGGATTTAATTTATTTGATGTATTAATAAGATAAGTAAATAAAAAAAATATTGTTCAAATGAATATTATTTTAATATTCAAAGTTCGTTTAATATCTTTCAGGATGATTAGTGGAGTTAAATGACTCATGTTTATCACGTAATATATCATTTATATATTATAAGTATGTGAAAAATAATAAATAATATTGATGCGTTTTAGTTCATCATAATTATTTATTTAGTGGATGTCAAATTTACAGGGGTTGGGGAATCCAACTAGGTATTTAGAGGATACACTATAAATATAGAGAGTCTCTCTCCCAATAGACAGTTCATTAATTTATGGATAATAAATTATCTCTCCTCTCACTTCCTTGAGAGAGTCTATCCCTCTCAAGTAAAGATCCAATAAGACCTTCAAAACTAAAAGGTAGAGGATCACAATGATTCTCGGGACGTCGAATGCATCATCAAAACACCGTGCTAGCACTCAGATTTTGATGATCGGCACTCCCAAAGATTTTTAAAGTACGTGTGGGAAATCTAGAGGGATCCCTAGATGGATCCTTCAATCAGAAATCCACAGTGACGAGTTTTTGTTGAGCGTGACATCAGTCATGAATAGGTATGTTTCGAGTTTTAATTTTGTGATCTTCTAAATTTACACGAGGTCATCGGACCCTATTGGGGCTCGGATCATCGGTGATGAAATGTCATGTCGTCCTATTGATTAAAAATTTTAAAATCCCCTATCCATTGACTTCCGCTATAGGCCCCAATTCCTTCAAGTGGTATAAGAGTGATCATATATAATTTCATATCCATGAAAAATTAATATCCATGAAAATATGTTGAGGCTTTAAAATCGAACTCAATAGTTCAAACCGCGCGTCGATCCGATTTCAAATGTCAATGTTATACAGATTTTCCATTTTTGATTGGATCAAATTTGTAGTTTGATCATGGGTATTAAAATTTCATTTTTTTTTGTTTCGGATACTGGAGATCGAGCCAGGATCCGATCAGATTTTCAATTCATTAGAAATAATTATTTTATTATTCGAATAAAATTATAATAAAATTATAATAATAATAGATTATTAATTTATTATAATAATTGTATTATTATTATAAATAAAGGCTAATTTATCCTTTTAGAATTTTTTTGGAACGGTGTGTAGAAGTCATAGATAAATGAAAAATAATGGAGCTGTGTGGAAAATAGAAGTAGGGGTTTGGGCAGCTAATTCAAAAGGTAATAAAAAAGGGGTGACAGGAAGCCAATGGGCCCCCGGTTAGTGATCCTTCTCCACGCCACCAAAACTTGTTGTGCCTTCCCCTGTCCGCCAGCAGCCCGCAACCGCAGCACCCCTCTGTACTGGCGCCACTTCCTCCTTCAACCGAAGCCACCAATTCCCCAACATGTCGCACTTGTCTAGCTGGCGACCTCCCCATGGGTTTCCCTCTCTAGCAGACTCCCATGCAGATTGCCCTCTAGTGGCCTCGCTATCCCAAATCTGACTAGATCTGGATGGATCTCGCTGCCTTATGGGTGTCGTGCCTCCCAAGCGGGTTTACTCGACTACTGGTGTTGAGCACCGACCCATGTATGTCTACATTTAATTATTTAATTATTTAATTATTTAACTATGGGTGATGTTTTTAATTAATTAAATGATTGTATATGCATCATATTTGTTTTTTGATTAAATGTATAAGGGCCTACGTGCCCAATTTTATCTGATGTACATTACACCACTAGTCCCCCCAACCTACACGTGAGTTTTTTTTTACTTCGTACAAAGAAGGTGTATGACATGTATCCCGCCAAGATGAGGTAGTGTGTATTGATCAATATGATGAAAGACGTCATGTGGACCCCACAAAGACATGGTAGTACTCCAAGAAGCTATGTGGACCCCGCCAACATGAGGCAATACTCTAATCGAGCAGTAGACATTGTGGATGGGGGTGAGCAGTGTTTAGATTCCAGTTGTAACATAGGCATGATGCCCTTATGTCATTTAGTTTCTCAACACAAGTCAAGTACTAGTTTACCTTTATTCATTTTTTTATTATTTTATATATTTTATAATAGCCAGAAAATAAATAAAATAATAAAAATTAAAATGAATATAGAAGCGATATTTGTTTTTTTATTAATGTTCAGTTTTGAGCACGACCACATAGATGAAAAAGATTGATATAAATGGATTACATTTTTCAGGAAAAAAGACAAAAACACTCAAAGTAATATTAGTTCATTATCCCCTTCCATCATTCATTTTTGAACAATGCCAGGTGTTTAGGGGCTGGTCATGCCAATGATGAGGGTGTCTCTTGCCACTAAGGAGTTCTTATAAGAGTGATGTGTTAACTTAACTAAAATTGCAGAAAATTAATATCCAAATCTAGCTAGATGTAATTTTATAGGAAAGCATTGAGTAAAAAGATAAGATTTTTGATGATGGTACATCACTCAACTGATCAAGGAACTGAGACTTAATGTGGTTTTCTAGCCAAAATCCTACCTTGAACCCTCAAAGTAATGGGGTATACATAGCATGTAGACTATAAAGGGAGGTTCAGTGATATTTGAGACATGATTTCTGAAGTGAAAGAGTATTTTGATTCTAGTATAGAGAGTTCATAGAATTTGATAAAATAGTGGGAGACATTTTATGATTATATTAATCAGTAATGTATAATTTAGTAATCAACATAAAAGTACAAATATGCTATTGTTCATTTTTGTAGATTAAGGGATTATAAAACCACAATCCAATATGTGATAAATATTGGACAAAGTTAATGTGAAAAGTATAACAAATTTCCAGGTGTAGAACATGTCCTCCCGCACATTACAATAATATAGAATATTCAAGGTGTTGTTCTCCCTATTCCTGTTAATCCTCCTCAGGAAGAAAGGGTGTTAAAAATGCTTATAGGACACTCATGAGTCATGCATATGATTATTCTTTCATAATTTTATCTTCAACATATAATGTAATTTTCTGTCATTACATCATGACATGGATGATATCACATGTAGTATCATCTCAAAGAAGTTACCAAGGAGAAAGTTAAACAATATTTGAATGTGATGATTACACTGGATTTTTCTAAACATAAATGGACGTTTATGATCTTTTAAGAAATCAAATTATTATAATTTTTCACCCAATTACTCAAGTTTATTTTAGGGATTCAAATGTACAATATTGAGTAAATTATTTATTGCCTTTTTAGTAAACGATCTCCAAGTAATTAGAATATTAAAGAAATTACCATCCATAATTCATATAGAGAATGAAATGACAGATAATGAGAAAAGGCCAATGGAAAGTTACGCCAAAGGCACCGTCGTAATTTAGTTCAATGAATAGAAAACAATTATTTAAAATGAGGTTATTTGGATCTCAAATCATGATATAATTTAAGAAAGTTTAAAAACATCATGTATATTAGTCAAATAAAAGTGTTGTTTCTGAAATCCTTCTTGGGTATCAATTACAATATGACTTTTCATATATATGTATTTTATTACAGTAACCATGTATGTATAGAAATGTTACATTAAGTAAGGTGTCTTTTCAAGAACCCGAGAAAGGGTGATTCCTATGTCAATGGTAAAAAACACATAACTTCTTATTTCCAAGTGATTGATTCTAGTTGAAAAAGTTATTGATCATAACAAAAACATTTATCTAATTTTTCATAGGGTTATAATGAGACAATTTTTCAAGTTTAGGAATAAATGTTGTTATTGCTGTCTCATACTGATCAAATATTTTAGTGGTACATGAATCATAGGCAGTAAGTGATTAATATAAAAATGTAAGACTTATTTACCCAGTCATGGAAAGATTATTCTTTGTCATGTAAAACTAAATGTATATATCTAGTGTATACCCAGTATGGTATTTTGGATCGGCATAGATAAACACTTCTAGTATAATAAATCTATTTCATTTAGACAATGAAACATTTAGAAATAAAGGTATGTCACAATGCTTGTGGAGTTAGTTCGATAAGGGAATGTGGACTATTCCAATATAAAGCTAGAAATTAAGATACACCATCAAATTCATTTATGATATTAAGTAATGTGAAATGAAAATATAATCTTGGTCATAAGATATAAGGTTCTTCTAATTGGGATGACAAATAATATATTTACCAAGCATTCATCGATCATGATAATGTAGTGTGGAGTAATTCTTAAATGAAAATTACCTTATCTACATAACGACATTGATGTTGATAAAGAAGATTGATTACTATTATTATGTGTTAACATTGATAAAAAAAATGTAGCATGGGTCAATTATTAAACACACATTTTCTAAATCATAGTTATTATACAAGTAGTTTCAATGTTACAACCTATAGTAACTTCCATCTTATTCAAGATGTGAATTGTAAATAACGACAAAAACTCATAAGCAATATTCCAATTAAAAATTGAAAGATTGATATCATATGTGTTATAGTATGATGGGAATCCATTTTCATAAGACATGTGTATGAAGAAAAGTGTTTGTTAAGATAAAAACAAACATGCATCTAGATAAAAACATGGTGCATCTATGTAATTATCCACACAATTTCTTAGTATATTATAAAAATCCCTACGATAAAAAATTGGTAGTCATGCGATAGAATGCATTTTTATAAAAAGGGTATACATCTCTACTAGAGATACTGGGAGAAATATTGACATGGATTTAGTCAATCCTTGAGATGTACAAAAGGTTGGAATATATATAGGATCCCCCAAAACATTTGTAATAGGAATGTTCCAGAGGATCATATTGCGTAGGAAGGTTAAAAACCATGGTAATGGTTTTATATTCACTGTGGTCGGTGATACATTATTCATTGAGAATAATAATTCATACAAGTATACAATATCTGTAAATTAGCTAAGATCAACAAGAATAATAAAATACAATAATTTATTCCATGTATCAAAGTGAAAAGGGGATTATAAATTGAATACTCTCACAAATATTCATGTGAATTGATACATGGGTGGTAGAAGAGAAGTACCAGTAAGGCTTGATTGGTTATACCTAGTCGGTAAGCTTAAATACATTATAATTTAACTTTTAATAACTATCTTCTAAGATAATTTTATTGGCCATCGCATGTCAAGATCAACTTTCATGGAAGGATTCCAATTACACAACTAGAAAGGTATGATTACATAATATGATTCCAATAAGTGTTGCAAGTGACAGAAATCCATTTTTTTATTAAATTAAGCAACAAGCACCGATAGAATTCATTTGGAATGAATCTTTTCCATGTATCAACCAATAGTTAGAGGGAATGCTAAGGTTTTCCAAGTGAAATATGTTGGGAAACATATGTAAAATATATATTGGTTATAGAATTAGTTAAGACCAAGATAAAAATAATTGTCCAATGATTGACTTAAAGTAGGAACCTATGTTCTAGGGAATAGGATCTACTAAGGTCGATTTAATGGTTTCATGGACCTAGAGAATTGTACATACAGTGACCTAGTATTAAAAAATACAAACTATTCAAATTATGAATTGTTTTAAATGTAAAATGGAATAATCTCTCTAGGTTAACATATTTAGAACATGGGAGGAGATTAAATTTGTGAGTTGAGTTCCATACACTTCTGTGATGGATCAATCACATATACCATGATATGTAAAAGAGTTGATATTTCCAAGATGTACTTTATGGTAGGAAGATATCAATTATATCCAGAAGAACTACAATTTAAGTAGTTATAACTATATGATTGTATTTTGTCACGTACAAAAGATATGTACCAAGTAAGTGGAGGAGAAGGATACAAGTTATTGTAGGACACAAACTAGTCTTTCTTAGATCAATTTGATCTTGTATCATAGTTAGGATAAGATGATGAGATATTCAGGCTAAAAAAATCTTGTGGTAACCATACCTACAAACATTGAGTAAGTCACAACTTCTAAGGAAGATAAAATAAGTTATCAAATGCAATGATTTGTTCATGTTCATGGAAACACACCTAGTGAAGTACTATGAGAATGAAAATTATGATATTCTCACAATCCAAGATTTCATGTTTATGATAGTGAAAAAAGGGATATACCCAGGGATACCATATCGTGATAAGTTTTAATCAAGCAGATGAGGTCATATATAACAGAATAGTCATGCGGTAGAAACCTGGAAGACATAACATCTAAATTCACTACACATGGAAAACAAGATCTTTATCTTACGAGTAGCTAAAAAGTATGGTTATCAATTTTACTCTAGTGCAAGTGGGAATTATGAAATATTTGGTTCCCTATAAAAATATATGTAGAACTTTTGATTACCATATCGTGTATACAATATGTTATACATGATGATAACAAACCATTATATTGTAGATATTTCTGTATCCATTTCTTAATGGAAATGTCCTAGGTTAATTTTTTTATCAATAGGCTATAGTAGATCTCGTGATACAATGAGAACCTCAAGATACAATGACATTAATCTTGAACAATGGTCATGTGGTCTAGATATATAACACTGACTGGCCATAGTAGATGTATAACTATACGGTGTTGGGGGATCATAAGCATTGATAATTCATATCATGATGTTCAAAATTTGTGATCTCTACTAGTGAGATAATAAGTATGGACCCGCTAATTGTAACACCATATGTTTTGGGTATCATTAGTTGTTCCTATTATTGGACATGTGTATTGGTCTCCCATCTTGAGACCATTACCAATATGTTCCATTTGATTGCATACTTTGACACAATAAAAAAACCTTTGATATCTAAATATTGGTGAGGTATCTTTTGTTAGATGTGTCGTTGGTGGAATGACATTAGTTTAATTGTCAAGAAAGTATTTTCCACTTCTGGGTTATAGAAGACGCATATCTCAGGCCATGTTGATCATGTTGTTACTACCTTAATAAGATTTAGCCAAAGAAGTCAAAAGTTAAATCCATCTGGATAGATCAATAAATAATAAATAAAGAAAAGGGAGATGACACAATTGTGCGCCATACTTCGTGAAATATTTAGAGACAAATAATTTATATTACCCAGTACATGTTCATTAGTTGGTAGTCATTGTTATTACTATCCTTATCTCTTTAGGGGACTTGATGGGTTTCTAGAATTCGCCCTTGTTCTATGGATTTTATTCATTTCCATAAATATTAGGGCCCATAGGGTCAAATAGAATAGTGTATTCAGGAATCCTCCCGATTCTGTTGAATTGGTATAATGGACATGGTGGGACCCACCAAAGGTCTGAGTGGTGTCATGGGTCATGATCTCCAATGAAAAAAATAAATTACTTATTATTAAATTTATGAATAATTTTGATATAATGTATTTAATTTATTTACATGTTATGTAAATATGACAAAATATTATTCAAATGAATATAAATTTAATATTCAATGATTGCTTAATATTATGCGACATGACGTGTAGAGTTAAATGACTCGAGCTTATCATGTCATATAAATTTTATATATTAAAAGTATGAGATAAAATAATATATAATATTGATGCATTTTAGTTCATCATAATTATTTATTTAGTGGGCGTTAAATTTACTAGGGTTGGGGAATCCAACCAAGTATATAAGAGTTCAACTATAAGTAGAGAGAGATACTCTCTCCCAACAGAATATTCATTCATTTATCGATGTGAACTTCTCTCTCCAAATGATTCCTAGAGAGATATTCTCTCCATGTTAAGTGATGATCCAAGAACACATTCAATAATCAAATGTAGAGGATTGCGTTGATCATCTGGGCATTGAAGACATCATTAGAAATCCACGATAGCACCCATATTTCGACGATCAGTGCTCCTGTGGATTTTTAAAGTGACTGTGGACAATCTAGAGTGATCCCTCTATAGATCCTTCGACAAATTATCACCGAACCTGAGTTGTAGTCCATCACAACATCAGTCAGTAATAAGTATGTTTATAGTTTTATTATTGTTGCCCTTTAAATTTACCCGAGATCCTCATATCATACTAGGGCACAGATCATCGGCCAAAAAATTCACGTCATCATGTCGATTAAAAATATTCAAATCCCCAACCCATTGGCTTCTGCAGTGGGACCTACTCCCTTCAATTTATTCCTCCATCAGAAAAACGTTTTCATCCAAATCTAGGTTTTCTAAAAATTATTTCAATAGTATTTTTAATGGTATACTCTATTTGTTTAATATCATATTCCCAAATCATTGTATTTTTTTAATTTTATTTATAAGAATGTGCCTATTTTTTACAAATAATTTACCTTATTCGTTTCTTACAAAAAGTGATAAGAATCATTGTTCTAACATACTCGATATAAATGGAACATTCCTATAATAATATCCACCCATTTCTTTGAAGCTTCAATTAGTAGTTTACAAGTGTACTTTCATAGAAATTGTTTTTTTAATATTCTATATATTTTTAGTTTTTAAAATTATTTCTCAATGTGGAAATATTTTTTTCATTAGAAATGATTTTATATGAATTGTTTTGATATTAAAGGAGATGAATAAGGTGTATTTATTTTTTCTAGAAGGTGGATTGGGAGGGGTTTAATTTCTTGAAAAATCATTGATGTTGGTTCAAAATTTTCATTCTTAATAGAATATCCCAATGGTTCCCATATTTGAAACTGAGTATAAACATTTTTTTCAAAAGCATGTGGTCTGTTGGGGTTCATACCCAATAACACTTACAAACACACATTGGTCGAGAGTATGGGAGGTCAGGCTCATCACACCCTTTGGTGAGAATTATTTCGTACTCCAAGAATTTCTTATAGATTTAATATATTTTATTGAATCTTGTCCTAATCCCTATATGGGACTGGTTACCCTAACAAAATGAATTTCAATTAACCCTCATCCACAATCCTAATGCAGAACATGTTACCCTCAATGAAAATAGTAGAGGATGAATCACTTTTATTCATGAAGGAGAAACTTTTGGTGAATCCATTTGTATGTATTCAAGTATCATTACACATTGAACCTAATGGGTAGCATCATAAATGTTGAGGAAGTATAGCCAAATTTCATTTAATTTGTGGCTATGCGTGGAGGCAGTTAATATGATAAGGATGGGATTGAGAAATTATGAGGTGTCATACATATCCTATTTATAGTAGGAATCCAAACCCTCCATGTTTAATAAATCCCATCCAGTTTAACTTCATGAAGAAAGGATATATGTGAAGGAACTTAAGAACATGGTATTTCAATTTGAGTCTTTGGTATATGTCTTATGAGTCCAAATTAGGACAAGAATCATAGTTATTTTAGTTTTTTCACACTTTGGAGTGGCCCTATGGAAGATGAACTTATATGGAGGTAATCATATCAGGACAGTCATCAGGTATTACACATTGAGGTTACCATAGCTGTTATAGATTAATAATGCAAATGATATGACCATTAAAGATCCCTGAGATCATGTGAGACATGATTGATGTGATAAAAAAGGGATAACATGTAATGAGCTTCAATGTATATTGATAAAATTTGTATATACTTGGAAATACCTTGGGATGTTTAATATAGAGCTTGGTCCTTAGTAAGACCTCCTAAGTATCCTGGTTATAGTGGGAATCAAAGTCATCATAGTTCAATTGGCTTCTCATTCTGCTGATAGATGAGGTAGAATGATCAAACCATATTAAATATTAGGTTTTGATGGTTGAAATTTCAGAGAAATAAGTGGGAATAAACTAATGTGGATGACCATTTTAGTTCAATAGTTAGGAAGTCATTATACGTAGCCTCGTTATTATAGGAATCAGAGTTCCAATAGTTCTATAAAATAGGGATTACACCCTGATGTTGCCCTTATATTAATGTATATATCCAATTATGTCACTGATCGGGGTTTACACACTAAGGTTGTCATAGTATGCATGTTGTTATATTTTTTTGTTGATCAGGGATTACACATTGAGGATTCCCTAGTATTAATGATGTGATCGTTATAACTCCCTAAGCCCACATGAGATATGATCGATGTGGAAAAAAAGGGATAGAAGATAATAAGTCGTTCTACTTTTGGATTTATGACTTATGTGTTGGGGATACCCCAGTGATATGCTTTAATATAGAGCTTTGGCCTTCAGAAGGTGACCAACGTATCCTGGTTATAACAAGAATCAATGTCATAATAGTTGAGTTGATAAAGGAGTACATATTGAGGTTCCCCCTTATGAAGGATGGAAAAGGTAATCATGTATGTGGGTGCCTGATGTATTGAATTGCGATGAATAAGGATAACATGGTAGAGGAAATTTCAAGACATCATTGGTTGATCCTAGAATACCTTTCATGATCTTTTCTGACATGTTTAGAGGGTGTTTCAAGATCCTGCAAACTTGACCTAGTTCCATCAAGAATAATGGTTGAAACTCTTGGTGGGGATCTTGATAGTTAGTGTGACGTGTTTGGATGATTATATAAATCTTGGAAGACTTGATCGGGTGTAATAACAAAGGCCAACCGACATGTTCGAAGGAAGTCGCATGATCTGGATAGATTGCTCAGAGGACATCAAGGGAACCTGTCAACCGTTCATGATTCCATAGAGGTATATAGATGACATGTATGTGTGTCTCTATAAGATCTAGGTGACATGTATAGATGACAGTGTGTGGTATGGATGGGGATCCTAGAGACATTCATAAGATTTGGGTGGTATACCTAGGGGGTTCCATGTGAGTTGCTATGAAATTTCCATGGAAGACCATACAATCCCAACCATATAACAAAAGAGAATCACATGATCTGAGATACATGTCCTGGTTATGTTTCATGACATGGATAGTTCATGCAAAAAACATGGGTATTATTTTATGTTTTGTTCACTTAAGTGTCTCATATTGTTACTCCATATACCAGCCTTTTATTTCATATGCCTTGTATTTTTTTATTGTTATCTTCATTATGTCTCACATGAATGATCAATTATGTGGGAGGTCCTTTGAATAAACATTCATGATTTCTTTTTATGGTATATGAGTGATCATGCAAATTTCCAATGTATGTCACATGATACACTTAAGTGTTTCACCATATTTTACCTGTCAAAAAGCCATTATAATTGTGTGATCAGCTGGTTAGAGAAATATTCTCTCATGCATGAATGTGTTAGTTTGAGGATCCAAATATTCATTTTTTGATTTTTGGGTTTGGGTATTTATATGCTTCACCACCAAAATTATTCACAACATTTGGTGGAGGTTATCTCCTAAATACAATATAGATTTGGTGGAGGGATTTGATGTCATTCATTTTTTGAGATCCTTTTATACACCATTCCATGGGTGTGTCGTTATTTAAAGTGACCATGAGACCATCTGGTCATATACCCAACTATTGGATTATATCCTATTAATCGGCCTTTCCGAATCATGTGTGATTCCAAGGGACATTTACATTGATAGGTTGATATGTCCATGGGAATTTACGAGATCAGGGTGCCTATTGAAAGGAATTCTCAAGATCTTAGTCAACTTATATGGGAACTTTCATAAGACAAGTATGGATTTTATGGGGGGTTCCTAAGATAAATTTCTCTTTCGAAAGGTATATTTCTAGGGCTTCTAGATTTTATGACCATAAGAGGATGCCTCCTTTCCCTATTATTTAATTATTTTATTTTACAAATTCTTTGGGATCATGAAATATTACACGAGTGTAGTAAAAGAAAATATCCCTCCCAACTGATGACTTGTCATATGACCAACAAATGGTATTATGGTGATGTGTTAGAATTTCATTGTAAAACCCATATTCTTTCCTTATATAGTCCATGTGAGAGTGTCATGATCGCTTGGGCATGTATGAATCCATTCGAGTGGCGATATTGATAAGCTAGTGGGCTCTCACACAGTGAGGTGGACCTGTGGCCATAGGGTTATGGTGTCCCATGAACCATATGGGTTACATCACAAGATTTTTAATATTGTAATAAGATCCCACCTTTACTTCCATTTTATTTCAATATTTATTTTACAATTTCATGGTAAGTCATGATATTTATCAAGTGTTGTTGAGGAAAATCATTATCCCTATTGGTGATGTATCATTTGTCCCACAACAGAGTTTATAGTGATGCATGAGAAATATCATGGAAAACCCTTCCTGTTTTTATGGCCAAAGTGGAGCATGAGACATCCTGGATATATATGATTCCCTTCGTGTGATAGAGGTGACATGCCAGTGGGCTCTTACACGATTGGGAGGATATGTCACTGGATATTTTAATGTTTACCATTAGTTTCATGGGAGCATCATGTTACTTTTATGTCTACATGATCCTCCCACCTTTCGATATTTTCCTCTGTATTTTTCAAGGATTTTTGGAAGGCTTGTCCAGTTCTTGATCCCTGAAAATTCTTTTGATCTGAGGGTGCTCATCTAGCTTCTTCCACGTGACCAGTGAGTGTCTAGGACAACATAAAAAGAACAAGGAGTATTTGTAATTGTGGAATCTTGGGATCTTCTGTAGGATATGATCTATGCATGTTTCATTCATGTGTCCTTGGGAATGTCTTGTGATCACGTGTCTCCAGATTATTATGTGATTCACGAGCTCTCAAAACTATTTATACATTTATTTTGTGGGTAAGATAATACTCATATTCAGGTATTTCTTCCTTTATTAATTTTATAATGATCATTTAGTGGGAATAAACAAATCCCCACCCACCCTCCGGAGTGATGTCTATAGTGAAAAGGGATCACATTTGAGGAATATAAACTCTTTCATGAGGCTTTGGCGCCATTTCCATTTAGTGTCTTTTGGAAAATCATGGTTTATCATGTGATATTATGTATTCTATAGAATTCCTTATAAACTAGAGAGTGAATATGGGATCATTAACCAGTTACCCCACTTATTAGAGATCTTGTACCCTACCTCTATCATGTAATACTTTCAGAAGACCCTTATGTAGGAATTGATCATGAGATCCGTTCGCGAGAATTTCCCATGAGAATCAATTCACAATACCTACTTTTCCCAGGTTCCAGTTTGAATCAACCAAGAACTAGATTTCAATCATTTTTTTAACTTCATCCATATGGATGAATGAATTAATTTTAATGGATTTCAAGTCTTGTTGTCCTGATCTCATGATCCTTTGTCTATTATACAGATCACATGACCATATCAATGTCACTTGATCATGAGTCTTTTAAGGGGCCACACATTTGTGAGATGTTCTATGTGATATCTTTGTGAACTAAGTGATCCATAATTCCTTTATGTGATCATGAATTCCATGTTGATTCATGTGATGCACATGATGCTACTAGAATTTTATATATTTCTTTTTAAAAGTATTAAATTTATAATCTTGATATATGGCTCTTACTATTGTTCATACGGATTCTAGAACTAATCATGGTTCCTTTAATATGGATAATCAATGGGTCATGACTGTTAGAAACTGTAATGACAACCCTAGACACCACATGAGTTCTAATAATGAGGCTCTAAAATAGCTTCTTCCATCCATGCTCCAGAATTATCCTTTATCACAAAATATTCTTCTATACGGGATTGTCTTAGTAGATGATGTTTCCATTCCTAAATTTGATAATAATTTGTCATCTTATTGGATGTCTAATTATCTTGACTATATTTAGATGAAAATTTTCAAGTATGCAGGACTAGTCAAAGTGAGATCCCACTTGTTTTATTAAATGTTTTAAAACACTCCCTTGCATCCAAATGGTTGTGATTCCACTGACCATCCCATCACTCAAAGTTATTCAAGTATATTTGACTCTTCTCTATACAACCATGGTGGTGTATGGATCTCTAATTTTTATCTCAATTATGGTGGTATCTTTACTGATGAATATGTATGGCCATTTCAGGTTAGTAAAAGTTGTATAGAGATTTTTTGACTAGTAATATTTCATCCAACCTAATGAAGAATTATGTATTTCCCAATTTATTATTTACCATCAAAATGATATTCTTAGGAAATTGGTAATTTAGTGGTCCTCTAGAAAAAAATCATTTAATCTATCCTACAATGTTAAAGTAATTAGTATTTGGGATTTCTACTTTCTAGGTGTGATCCCACCTCTTAGAGTGATGAATGAAAAATTTCTTCATGTTGTAGATTTCATGAAAAACCCCATTTTCAAACTCTAGTCTTGGAGATGAAAATTATTATCATTTTTAATGATAATATAAGAAAAAAGTTTAATATGTGATCCCTTATCACTTTTAATGATTGGATAAAAATTTTACTTTATCCTAAAAGAGCTAGGTTGACAACTATATGCCCCCATCAGTCCCCTTCTCAGTGGGTCTGTGACTGTGCTGGTTCATATTGGACCATTTTGGATGTTGGGGATCATACCTCTTGGAGATTCTAAGTAAACAAAGAGATATCTATATGACATATGCTAATGGAATTCATTTCCATGTTTCTGTATAGATGAATTTTCTAATATGGGGATGCACTTTCAAGAATTGATGATAGTACACTGGTGATGGAAGAATATATATTTGAGGGATAATGCCTTAATCTTGTGGAGCCAACACATGTAGACCTTTTTTAAAATGTAGACCCCATTCATTAGGGAAGAATCACCTATAGTATTAGTTTTACTTTTGAGATATTATTTGGTTGGATAGGGGAACATTTATATTGCTACAAACACTAAAATACCACCAAGATCCCTAATTCCATATCTCGTCCCACGTTGCTTAATATAGATGGGGTGAGGGCTATGTCACTAGGATCTAATGAGGATACCATTTTGATGAGGTGATTTTAGATATTTTATTTCATCCTTTATTAGTAACTGACTAGTAATGTCATTGATATTAGTAATGGCTCTCTTGATTAAGGGTTATAGAAGATCTCTCATTGGGATGATGTTCCTGCATCCTTGTTGGACGAGTTGATAATCTATGATCCTTATACACCTTATCAGGTTTCTCCTTAGTTCGTATTTACCCAAAGTGTATCCCTACTTACCTTTTCTAGTATATGAGGAGATAGACACCCAAGGATCATTCAACAGTTTTTGTTGATGATCACACTTAAAGACACTGATACTGAGATCATTCTTCAATTTGCTAATGCTCATTCCTTTATTTCTCTATATTATGTGCAATCATGGGTAATAACCTACCTGGGTGGTGTGCTAGGTCGAATGGTTCCTCACATGGAAAAATAATTTTCCTAATTGGCTCATTTTTTCATAATAATGATGGATTTGATTATGAAATTCAGTGGCCCAGGGCTGGAGACTCAAGTGTCAAAACATATCCTATGATTTCAAAAATCGATTCACACATTTCTTTTATGGGAGGTGTGGTAAGAGACTGATCACCAAAAATAGTGGTTCTCCTAGGAGAGTTCCATAGGAATGTGAAATTTTATGTCAGGTAAAAGAAAATCAACCATTCATTTTAATGTCATGCAGTGAGGACTCATGTTATTCCATCTAAGGACTTTCATTTAGGACCTTGCTGAACCTAACATGATCTTTTATGACCATTTCATGTGGGGAAGCCTTTACTAAAATTTCTATGCTCGTGTGATCCATGATCAATGATAGAAACAACTAATGGAAACATTTCATCTCACCATGCAATGTAGATTATGGATTGGATATAGAGATATATTATCATGTGGTGGGTAGACCAAGATATTTAATCATGGAATCCATACACATCTCATTGAAATGGGAATCAAGTTATTTATTGTTCTAGAAAGCCTTATAGATTAATGTTGTGAGGTTAGGATATCAGAAATTCATAACTTCTTGCAATGAGGACGTCAGTTACTTGATGTGAAATGGATTTAACAAAATGGATTGGTAAAACGAGAGGTTTGGTCATCACTACTTATCATGGATGGAAGGAATCATTACACATGTTGTTATTAGTTGATAGAGTCCCTATAAGGATTTGACTCTCACATGGGGAGGGAGGAATTTCATCCCTCTTTCAAACAGATCTAGCTCGTGCATGGTGATTCAACAGTGAGATAACACTTCTCATAATTTTTAGTGTCACGTGATGAGGATATAATCCATGTAGATTAATGTCATATGGTAAAGATTGGTTCTGAGTAGTTTATCTCCATGTGGTTAGGACATGATATGATGTGCAGTTTATGTCTTATTGTAAGGACATAAGATGTTGTGTAATTCACTATATTTCATCCATGATGACAGTTGTCGGATGATATCTGTTTAATTTATTTCATTAGAAACCTCAAATTAATGGGGTTTATGACATGTTCCCCATCCATTATACCCATTGAGTAATCTTTGTTGTGATAGACCTTATGTATGATATAAGGACCTTATCTTCTAGGTTCCACCTTTGGAAGATCCATCCCTGATATCATTTGTGGTCTTGCGACCCAAAACTAGTTCTCCTCATACGAATTAATAGACATGAAACCTTTTATTAAAGGATCTTTTGATCTTATTGTGATGGAAAACAATGTTTTAAAATGTAGGTAATCTGCTCTCATCGAGCAGCTCAAATTTATCCATCCTAATTTGTAAATTCTGATCATCTGAGAGTTTTCCACAAATGGATATTTAGAGTAAAGGCGTCTGTACATCTATGGGTAACACTACCTCGGTCCCATACACTATTGACTATTGTGTTTCTTGTATAGAATTACACACGGTAGTAAAATATGCCTATAAATCATAGAGGATCCTCTACTGAAATGAATAATTAGGCTTTTCTCCATATTCTTGAGTATATTTGATATATTCTTAGTAAAGGCCTCTATATAACCTTTTTCTACTACATTATTGTGATATAAGTGATTAGAATTAATTTTTTACTCCTTGTACATTTTCTCCAACTATGTAGAATAGAAATAGTTATCATTTTCTATCAATATTTTTCTATGGACTCTGAACCTACTGATAATATGGGGCTTTTATATGTTGATAATGTTATTTTCCATGACATAATTTTGGGGATATTTCCTTATACTATTTAGAAAATACGTCAGTGCAATTAAGGATATAATTGAAATACTTATCTGTGAAATGGGGATATGGCCCCACAACATCAATTCCCTAAATAGAAAATGTCCATGAAAATTTAGCTCTTTGTTGAAATTCTCAGGGTTGATGGATGATTTTAGAATGGACGTGGAATGCATGAAATTCCCTAGTAAATTCCACATAGTCCTATATCATGTTTTATGAGTAGTTACCCCCTGCCTCCTGATTTGGTGGGAGATATTCCTCCCAATATGATGGGTGTTATAGGATCCAACATGGAGTTCTTCCATGATTGCATGAATCTCTCTCTATATTATGCATCTGAGGATGATTCCATCAAATCCTTCATTATAGTTTTTTTTCTAATTTTGGTAATCCATTAGGGTAATGTTTTTTTCACAATGCTTAATATATTCCATTTTGGATCAGTCTGTTTTGAGATTCAAATATCAGAGATAAAAACTTATGGGATCCATCCATATAGGGGTTTGAGATGGTTCATCTCGATCCAAGGTGGTGTTTACACTGTTAATTTCTCCCTTCTCAAAGACTATGATTGATTATACCATTATTTAGTGCATTATATGAACGATTGCTCCATTCTGATTAGTGTCATCCATGATTGTGGAAGCCTTATCCAATGTGTAGGTATCAAAATTTTGTTTTTGGGTAACATGATGAAATGTGGGCTAAAAAGGGAACACTACCATCGGTTCCATGGAATAACAAGTGATAGGTTCCAATTATTCATTTTTAATTTCATATTCACCATTTACCTTCTTTGTCAATTGATCTGAATCCCCTTTGATATTTAGGTAGGATATCTATAGAAATAGGTCAAGTTCTTAGATAGATATAAGGTCTTGGTATTCTTATTCATTATTTTTGTATCCTTCAGATAATATAAAAGTGTATGGAAAATTTTATTTTTATATAGAAAGAAATAAAATAACATAGCCAACCTGAATGAGGTTTAAATTACCATCCTTTTGCTGATAGGACATTTGTAGTGCCATCAAAATAATTATCCCATGTCGTAGGAGATTCATGGGTATAGACAACCTCCACATCACGGGGTTCAGTGTCTTATGATGTACATTATAGGGGGTATGTAACATGATGAAATCACTAAGGTATTTCCCTTTCACCGTATTTTATGACATGAATTGGATAACATATTGTTGCATAATGACTACTCATTAGTCCAAGAACCCAGTCAATACATGATAAAAAGGGATGTAATTTAGTGTATAAATATGAGATACCATATGGATATAATGGTGCTACATGTAATGAATCCACATTTTCACCGTGAAGATGAGTGAAATATAGTTTTCCTTGACATCATAGTATTGGATCTTAATACCTATCATTGTTCAAAAAAGGTTATAGATAGTTTTCTCTCTCCCCACATCATTTTTCAATATAGTGAGGGTGTTGTGTGAGTGTTTCATGGCATCAAAATATAAAATAGATGGATTTACTTATACTAATGTCATCAGTACCAAGGGTGTATTAAATACTAGATGATACATTAAAATGATTCTTGGATTTCCCCATACCATTTTAAGTTGATTCCCTTCTTCATTATCCTGATGAAAGGGACAAAATTGTTTACCATGTTATCTATGAAATATGAAATGTAAGAAAAATTCCCTCAGATTACCTAGAGTTCATTGGGATTTCTGGGGGATGACATTTCTAAAATAGGACTAGCCTTTCCTAGTTTCTCCTTAATTCCATGGTGGCATAACATAAATCCATGTAACATGTTTGATGTTACTATGAAAGATAATTTCAGAGGATTTATCTTAAAAATATGATTTCACATCCTGTCCAAGACCATTTGATGCTCCATGAAGTGATCACATCACTGTAGGTATTTGACCACTGGGTCAGCGACAGAAAATTCTTTTATTCTTCTGAAGAATGGATTAAATATATGATGCATTATATGTTGATAAGTTGGGTTAACATTGTTTATGGTAAATGTCATTAAATGATAACAAAATATCCATTGATGCACTTTTACGGCCTTGTAATATTCATCGTTATGGTCCATAATTATATAATTGTACTCTGAATACCTATCCATGAAGCAATAGACATTGAATTCAGGTATTGGATCAATCAAGGGATTAGTGATTGTCATTGGAAAGTCATACTTTGGAAATTATGATTATTTTATATGAAATAAATTAAGACCACTATTTTTCCATTTTTTTCTTAATATGGATAGAATTGAAAATCTATATTGGGTATTTCAATTCATAAAAAAAGTTCTCTTTGATCAATTTTCCCATGTCCTCCTCTACATTTTTATCTTGAGAGGGGTGTGTCCTAATGGATTTCCGATTGATGCATTGGTAGTCATCAGATAAATTGAGTTGGAACATAGCCACCTCTAGATTATGTTCTGGAATTTTTGTATAATTCCTAGTGATCACACATCAATGTTAATTTAGAAATTTGATGTACATATCTTCCTTTGTAAGATAAATTTCATCAGTACTCAGAGTAGGCTATGCGTCTTCTTCTCATACCATATTTACATGGCTAATCTAACCGATGATGGTGGAGAAAACTTCCTAAAATGATGGTGTGTAGTTAAAGAGGTCATCCTCTAATTCTTCCACCACTAAGTCAGTGTAGGCATTCTTATATAGTGGAATAAATATGGGTCAATCTTGGTCACTATTGGGTTAAGTGAGTCTATGAGAAGTGAAATAATCATCCTTTACTGCCTAATACATTGTAGAGATATGTCGATGTTGGTTGTATTTTACCCTTCCGCTTGGGATGGGAGGGGCTTGGGCCTCTATGACCCAGTATGTCACCTCAACTAGTTTATGGGTAGTACACTATCATTGTCAATATTACTCTAAGGATTTTTTGTTATTCTCCCTATGACATTGGAGGATACAACCGTCATATCATCTTCCACCAATTTTTTTATTTACTCTTTTTAGAGACTTGCTTCAATATATATAGAATCAAATGTCTCAAAGGGGGAACTATCACCATGTAGTATGATGAATATTCCAATGATTTTCTATTTCATACACTAATGGAATGTTAAAAAACACTCTAAATAGATTTGGAGCTAGGGTCTTCAAACTAGGGAATTATATATGATTTATTAGGGGATAACCATAAACTCAGTAACAATTGTTAGATCCCTAAAATAATATTTGAGATTGATCCTCCTAAGAGGTATTTTTCAATTCTTATCATACACTTGAATGGTTATATTTGAGGGTGGTATGTGTCCTTTAATATACACCAAATATCAAAGGGTTAGGATAGGGATCATGTCAAACATATAACCATTATATATTAGATCCCTATGAATTTAAACTTTATTGAGTCTTCCTAAAACATATAGGGGCCTAGTGTGCCCTTGGATGCCCTCTTCCTTATCCTAGTTATTTAAAGAGATGGAGAAATGGAATTATGATGGCATGGTATCCACATAATAAACATAGGTTGTATAGAATTCAATCCGGAACAACTTTGGGATTTGGAGGGATTCAATGAGTTCCTATATGAGTTCTTTGGAATGATGGAACATATCTAGGATTAAGATCACGTTTGGGAAAATTTCTTGGTAATTTATAATGTTTTATTATTGTGATAGCGGTTGGTAATTCCTAAGGTGAGGCTTTTTCTTACTATATGGGTTCATAGTTGAGTAATTTGAGGAGGAAATAAAAAGTTATTATGAAGACTTCAAGGGGGAATCCACTATTAGTGGATATTGTCATTTGAACCATACCTATTATATATACAGATCAGATAATCACACCCTCGCTAGGTGGTCATGCAAGATAACTGGGAATAAATGTTCTATAGAGGGTTCTGAGACACCACCATGTCTCTATTTAGATTAGAGTTCTTTACCATGGGTATTAGCTATAGATATGTCTTTTTTCGAGATGTGACCAAACTATTTTGTCGGACGACACTAGTTTCGTCCTCGGTATCCTCCTCTTATGTGCATGTGGCCTCATGTTCCCCGGTTTAGTGAAACAAAATAATACTCAGTGGAATATTCATCATTATTGATGGGATTTTCCAAGTGTATCACATTAAAATAACCAAATATGTTCTCCTAATATGATGAGGGTTCCATTTTATGGTATGGTTCCCATGCTTTGTATGTTTTAGGGAAGAAATGTTAAGAGGTAGAACTTGCATTTGAGAATATTATGACTCATCCTTTTCGGTTTCCTCTTTCTTTGTATTGTTGATTCCACCTTAGTGATGAATATATGACATCACGTTAATAGGTGGTGGTGCTATTATGGGTCTTTCAATATATTATCTAATGGTGGAATGAGCTCAGTCTAATGTTTTCCAAGTCATCTAGTTTTTAAAATTATATCCACACCTGTCCAGAACTTTCTACTAATAATCCTCTTCTTCTATCTGGGAAACAGTAATGTAGGTCACATGATCTGAGAATTTATCAAAAAAAAAATTTCCAAAATTAACTATCCCTTGATGTATGTCTATTATGTAAACGCATTCCTAGATAATATGACCCAACTTTTATTTGAAAAGTATGTAGTCCGGATGATTTTTGTGGATTCCCTCATTGGAATTCTTAGGCTATGGTAACTTGAGCGGGTTATTGTCCATGGATTCATTGAAGTAACTAGAGACATTTTCATTTTTAAATGTGTGTTATTTATTATTTTTTTCCTCAAATAATAGGTGACATAAATTTCTCTATGCTTCCTACCAAGATAAGTTTTGTGGTTGGTGTCCTTCAATCGAAGTTTCTAGGTGTTTCAAGACCATCTTAGGTCATTGGATTGGAAGTATTGCTAGTTTGATAGTGAAAGTTGTATCTTTTTCTTTCCCTATCCTTATTCGTTTTTTGAGGTAATGAGTTGATATATAATTTGGGTTCACTGATTGGTTCCTTCCAAATGTTGTTCCATTTATTTGAATACAAGGAACCCACCTGGATACTTCATTAGAAACATAGTTGTTTGAAACTCATCCCATGTATTTTCAGAACAGAGTTCCAACTATTTCTCCTGTGACAGGGGCATACTGATGGAATTGGATACAAACATCCACATAACTTTTAAATCATAAACTCTATCATTTTTTCATTTATTTCACTTCGTTGGGTTGATCATTTTCTTCCCTCAACATGTAACTAAAATAGTAAAAGAAATCATGAAGTAGGTAATTACATATAGCAACGGCTCCCACTGGATGGATAATGTATAAAACAAAGGTCGACCCTATTATATTCTGTACAAAAAAACACAACTTTGTCAGCTCCAATAGAATTTGAGGGCCCATCACCCGACCACTTTTCGATATGAAGTGAGTGAGATATTGTTCATAATATCCTACTCTGTTAATGCTAGAGAAGGTAGGATTTCTAAAATTTAGTTGGGGAGAAGTTCCATCCATCCACTAGGGATATGGATTCCTAATAGAAAACACATGTGTGTTTCTCCCTTCCATGACTTCCATTCAAGGAGTTAGGGACTCACTGTCAATACCAAGCTCAGGGGGTACTGTTGTCTGATATACCTCTAATCTACAGGGATAATGTGGGGGTCGATGTTGTTATCCCACCTTCATCTCCCCCTAATTCTTGATTCTTCACTAAAATTAATGATCATCCTTTTGTGTAACAGGTTTTCACTACAATGGAGGGATGTTATGGTAATTTTCAACTTCTTCATTTAGATAGATCGGATCCCTAGATTTTGATCCTAACAGAAACTCATATACTTATATTCCAAGAGGATTAGATCATTCTATATTTATGGGAGGATAAATATTTTCATCAACCTGAAGATGATACCCAAAGATACTATTTCCACTATGTAGCTCTATGTAGAGTTTTTTGAGACTGTGTATCTCATTCTCATATTGTAAGAACTTTTCCTCTATTGAATGAACATTAAAATTTTGTGTGGTGATTGGTATTTGGCCAAACCTTTTCCCTTTTCAATGTAAATTTTCTTCCATAGTGGATGAAAATAATTATTTGGATCTCCCAAATTTTGTAACCACCTATGGTTTCGGTTATGTGAAACCTTAGTTGGTAAATCAAAATCACCTTCCCCTAGGGGTAGTTTGTCCATGATACAGTCCTACATATTTTCATCTTGATCAAAAATAACTTTCTTGTTGAATGTGATGAATTTTTCATAGGTGTAGTGGGAAATGGTGGTTGTTTCATCACATTAAACACAATAGAATGAATCTAAACATCTTACATTATAGTCGTTTCTTAATACCTTTTCCATATTTAAACATTTTGTATTGTGTACTTGGTAGGGTATAATTTTAAACATAGTACACTCATCATATCTTGGCCTTCGAGTAATTAAATTGAAGGAGTTTTATATCATGATTTCCAAATAAGCCCTGAATAACAAAGGGTTGTCTTACTGGTAGAGAAATACATTGGAAGTCAATCATTGATTTTTACCTCCCACCATGGAAAATATTGATTCTCTATGGTTATTATGATGATGAAAATTCCCCCAACCCTATGGGATGGGAGTTATCTAGAACCATAATTGGTATTGATTGATCCAATTTTTGATGATGTGATACATCTAATATGGTAGTTGATGACTCCTAGGAAGGAAAAGGGAGATATAAATGCCCCCAGTCTAGTAGTATGGGGTTGATATGGAATCATCTTTGATTTCCCCAAGACCCTCTCAAAGATTGATGAATATGGTGATGATGATTGAGATTTAAATACCCTAATACAATGGGTTGGGGGTTGTTTTCCTTGTCTAAAAACATCTCCAGAATACCCCCTAAAAATTAACGATCTAAGGGGTGGTGGTGGTGGTAAATATTCTATCAACCTGGTGGGTTGGGTTCACTCATGGATTGATGTTATAGAAGTAACTATTGTGACCTATTTTTTTGTGTAGCAGTTGGGATCATGAGGGATCTAGGTGCCATGACAACCCATAATTGGAATCATTATTTATTGCAAGTCATCTGGTCAGTCAGAACATCAGCTTCTATGTATGAGAGACATCTCATTGTAGTGAGAGACCCATTTTAAAGATCTGTTTGATATTATCTCCCTTTGTTCATGATTTCATGGCACTGTTGAAGTGGGGGGATTTAATTTTGGTGACCAAATATACTAAGCGTTACATGGTCCATTTATTTCACCAGAGGCCATGACATTATTGGATGTTATTTATATGGGGTTCTGTTATACCAGTGGTGTGGTGAAGTGTAATTCTCCATACATTCCATATCCTCAATTATGGAAACATGATGTGGATTTAGAGATCAGATGTTAATGATTTTTGAAGCAATAGAAGAAATCATGTTTCAAATTTTCACTGTTCTTTTACGATTTTGGATCCCAGTCCATAGTGATACAATCCAAGAGGTGCTGAAAAAAAAATTATCTTAATGTTCTGAAGGTGAACCTCATATCCTAGATAAGGGAGGTGACTATTCTATATTCACAATTAAGTTTACCATATATTTTTTGGCAGGAAAAGAATGAAATAGTTTTCTATATAATCGATCATCCCATTTTTTTAAATGGAAACAAGATAGAAAACCATGGGGAGGTTGTTTCCATATAACTCTCTACATATATAAATTTTGGATTCTTCTTTATCATCTTGCAAGAATCCATTCTATCATATGATTTAAGGTGATTATCGATGTTTCCTACTGACTAGAGTGGATTTCTTTTGGAAGTTAATGGGTAACTATATAATTTTTACCCCAATGTTTTCACCACATCCATCTACTAAGGCATATGGGTTTTAAACACCTCTTTACACAATTGTTTCTGGGAAATAGAAGGGTTTCCCTATCTGTGGGACCTATCACTAGGGGAGGTTGACCATAAAGGATGTTAGGAGTAGAGTCCCTATTATTCGTCTACACACTACTATGATGAGGAAAATTATTGTAATGATTATATTATAAGTCAGTTGAATGATTTATGTATCATTGGGTTGTTGCGAATGTGTCTTGAAAAACAACATGGACACTACAATTGAGCAGATTAGGGATATGATCCTTATTCTACATCATGGCTAGAATATGTTTTCCTTCCTTCTGGAATTAGTTCATGATAAGAACCTGTTGTATGATGGTTTCCAAACTATATTTATAACCCCATGGTGCTAGAACAGTAGTATCCCCTTGAGGATAATCTTTTAGATTATTCTAATGTGATTCTTCATTATTTTTAGGAATATAAACCTAACCTGAGGCATTTTTTACTCTCACTTTGTGAACGTTGGTCATAACGGGAGTATGATCCCGATCCCGAGCATTTGGAATATTCCACTGGTACTTCTTGATATGAATATGATTTGATCCAAGGGATTGTTCGACGTTCACTTGGTGTGCCCCGATTAGAGGAAGAATATTATCTGAGTATTAATATATATTGCACCGCAAATTATTATAGTAGACCTCCAGAATTGGAGAATGGACAAGTGTCTCATCTAATATTTCCTAAGATAGATGCAAGTGAAATTTTTCTTTTCTGAAATTAGGAATGTGCACCTGGATTATGTGATCTACTAGAATATTCCTTGAATATTCAATGATAGGAATACGAGGCTATCCCAAGGATTTTTTTATCACAAGGTGAGCCTTAGTAAGAATGGAGATATGATCCTGATCTTGGGAATTTTGAGTATTACACTAGTCTTTTTGAATGAAACTATGAGAATGTCACATGGCATGTTCCCCTCTCAATTATTGATCCTCAGTAAGGGTAGGTATATGTGCCAAACCATTACCATTTGGAATATGCAACCATAATTTTGTAATATGAATGTGCCCCAATCCCAAGGCTTGTGCCAATATCACCTAGTGATCCCTAGTTGGAATTGGAATATGATCCCAGTAATATAACTCATCATTTATCTAAATATAATAATAATAATCCTAGATGTGAGTAAGAATGTGTTATTGATCAAGAGAAACCACTTTTTCAAAAGGATCAGAGTGTTGATATTCCCTAGATGTAGGGCTATTAGTATTCTCATCTCCATGTATCTATACCAGTTTCATAATATGTCGGAAGAGTTATCCATTAGTTGTTAAGATGAAATGAAATTTTAGAAAAGTGTGCATAGATATATAATCCTCTATATTTTACATCCCTAATATATACAAAAAGATATCATCTATTGAAGTGGGGATATGAACCATTTTATATCCCATGTTTCTAATAGATTATGCTGATGTGATTCATGCATGGGGGTACAGATATGCACCTCCCCCATGACTACTATAAGAATTTTCAGCTGACTTTTTCCGAGTGAGAAGGGATATGAACCTACTCACTAGTTACTACTAGAATATGCTGGAAGACATCATCAATTTTAGTGGGGATATGAGCCCTATAATTTTTATCCAGATCCTTTGTCGCCCAATTTAGCTTCCTTATTTCACATTCATTTGTATCAAAGGTGGCAGTGTTTTAGTTTGTACCCTATGTTGGTGACTGATAGATATCATTGGGATGGATCTGGTTATGGAAATTTATAAGATCCCTCATTGGTGGCTGCTAAATTGGAAGGGTGCCGTAGTTGACTTCATGGTCCACCTTCATAAGATACTGAGGGTGCTTATTGTCGGCCTCAATGGATAAGCTCCTGAAGCAGCTGGTTGTTTCAACGAGGGAAACATTATTTACTGCATATTTTCATGGATGGGGAATATTGATTGGTTTTTTAAAATTGATACCCTCACAATAAAATTCATGGGTCGGGATTATACAATGATGATGATATTCCTAAACCATTTTATTCCCAACCTGATTTTGAATTTGTTGTGTGTGTGTGTGATGATATTTTGTAACCCTTGGAGGTTCCAACTATAGATGAATTTCCATAAATTTCATAGGATGAAGTCATTAACTTGGACCAGGGTATTGTTGATGAGATAATTTTCTATATCCACGTAGAAAAAAAGTACATGTTTGTCGATCAATAAAATATCATAGGCATGGTATGTTCTCAATCAGATATGAAAGGTTAACACTTTTGTCCTTTTATTCATGATCCACCTATTCTTCTCATGTGGAGTTGTCGAAGATAGGATGGTCTTATATCATAAGAACAATGGTAATAGAGGATCAGTTGTAATTTTCATTTCATGTTTTCTATGATTCTGAATGATGTGAGAATAACATTTCATGATGAATGATCAATTAATCATTCTATTATTTATCACATTCATGTTAGGTTAAACATATTTGTATTTTTATAGTGTGAAAAAATTTTCTGACGCATGGTCAATCGATCATTCTGTTATTGGAACGATTCGTGTCAGGTTCACCATTTATGAGTTTGTATGGTGTGTAAAACAAATGGTCTGACACCTATTCCACTTATCGTTTTTTTATTTGATAGAATCATGCTGGGTTCAAAATCTTGGTTTTGATAAAAATGAGACGACTGAGGTGAATTTAGATTTTACCAATGGTTGATTGTGCGGGGTTCAATTTCGTGAAGAATCATTGGCATCATGAAAAAAATTTCATTATTAATATAAACAATAAACAGTTCTCATAACAATAATTTTGTACATACTTTCATTCTACAGTTAGGTTTTTAGTTGGGGTTTTAAACTGAATGACGATTAGAAAATCACATTGGTCAAGATGATGGGAGGTCGGGATCATTGTACCATTTGGGGGAATTTATTCCTACTTCTAGACTATCTTATTGATATAATATATGTTCATTCATAACATACTAATCCCTATATGGGACCGGTTACCCTAAAACAATGACCTTCAAATATCCCTCTTCTATAATCCCAATATTGAATGGGATACCCTCATGGAAGTGATAATAAGTTGAATATATTTTATTCCTGAAAGAGAATCTTTTGGTAAATCTATCTGTATGTATTAGAGGTTCATTATCTATTTCTCTTAACATTTACCTAAATATTGGTTGAAGTTGTATATCTAGATGATTGATAATTTTCTTCCATACAAGGATGCATTTAATATATCAGGGTTGGTATTGTACCTTATGAGGCATCCTCTATATCCTATTTATAGAAGGATTCAATATCCAAATATTTATTTAAATCTCATGTAATATTACTTAATGTTGAACAGACTTATGTTTGGTCACTTAGGTATAGGATATTTATTCTTGATTCACGAGGATATGTTCTACATATAATAATTACAGAAAGAATTAGAGTTATCATAGTACATGCATGAACTTGGAATAATCCCCAAGGTAGATTAACTTTTATAGAGATAATCATATCATGGAACAAATTGGCGCTTACACAATGAGGTTGACATGGCTGGTAGAGATTAATGATGTGAATGATATGACAATTTCAATTCCCTAAGTTCATGTGAGCTATGATTTGTGTGAGAAAAAATGAATTTTTTTTATTAATTCTCATTTCATATTGATATATGAATTATGTGATGGGACAAGCATTAGGGTGTTCAATGTTGAGCTTGGTACTTGGGAAGGCATCATGTATATCCTAGTTATAATAGGAAATAATGTCATTGTAGTTCTGTTGGATTCTCATTTCTTTAATTGATGAGGTAGAATGATCAGTCCCAGGGAATGATTAGGTCTCAATATTTGATATGTGGGAGAAATGAGTGAAATTACACTAAAGTTCATTCCCATTAGAGTTTCTACCTTAGGAAGTTTTCCAATTTATCTCAGTTATTATTGGAATTAGAGTTCCCATAGTTTAGTGGATCTAGGTTAACACATTGAGGTTACAAAAATTTTGGTATAGATGTCAAATTTTTCATCTAATCGAGGGATACACCTAGTGGTTTACCCAGTATGCCATTAGTTGTATTATTATTTGATTTGGGCTTACACATTGAGGTTTTAAAAGTATAAATGATGTAATCATTGAAACTCCTTATGGAAACTTGAGCTATGCTCAGTGTGGGAAACAAGGGAAGGAAAATAATTTGTCTTATAACATGTGGATGTGGGACTTATGTGTTGGTACATATCAATTGAAGTGTTTTAATATAGATCTCATTCCTTAGGAAGATGTCTTGCATATCTTGGTTATAGAAAGAATCAGATTCATCATAGTTTTATTGATGGAAGATTAAACACCAAGGTTACCATTATAGAGGATGGGCAAGGTTATCAAGTCCTAGGGTGACTGATTGATGTTCCATGCATATCTTCTAGACATACATTGATTTTCTACTTGAAATGCCTCGATTTTCAGCTTGAAATGTCATGGTATGTTGGCATGGAAAGTCCAAAGATAATCACATGATCCTATTGACCTGTACAAGGGATGCAATAAAATATTTATGTCATGTATGTATTCCATCACATTTCTGTGTATGAAATTTCTGTTAGACATCATAAGACCTCGCTAATTGATCTTGGAATCCGTCACATTTTATCAGCTGACACAATTGGTGGGAATCATTGCATTCAACTAACATTCGTTGTTTATATCATGAAATATAGTTGGGAGGATTTGAGGGAATCATGAGGGACAGTGTGACATGTCTGGAGGGTGCTACATGTTCAGTATGACATGTTCTGGTATCTTCGTGAAGGATGGATTAAATTTCTATAGGATGTTGTAATATATGGCATTCCTTTTCAGAGGACGTCATGAGAATTAGTCGATCGATCTTGATGACATTGTGAGCCATATCTGACATATACCGGGGTGTTTTTATGATATGAGTGACATGTTTAGAAGATATTTTTAGGTCTAGATGGTGATCCAATAAGGATTTATAAGACATGGGTGGCATATCCAAGGGGTTACATGGGACATTCAATGACACATACATTGAAATATTCCTTATCCAAATAGTAAAATGATGGAGTGTCACATAATTTGAGAGATATGTCCTCATACTGTCACATGTCCTAGGTGGTTCATGAAAATTACATGAGGATCAAAGTATATTTTCTTAGCATAATTATCATACCTTTTTTTCTTAGTCTTGACCTTTTATTTATTATTACATAGATTTGTTTAGTGTTATCTTATTAAATTATCTTTTGACTTGTTATGTATGAAAGATGTCCTTTTAAAAATATAATAAGATTCATTCATGTGATCTATTTGGGATCATTCCATGTTTATATGCATGTTAAATGATTATATTAGGGGGTTCCATAGATTTTTCCTTCTAAAAACCATTTCCAATTGAGAGATCATACACTTGGATAAATCTACACTAATGCTTGAGTTTGCCGACGTGAGGATCCAAAAATGTATTTTTTGATTTTTAGGTTGAGGATTTATAGGGATATACAATACATATATTCATATCTTTTCACATATTCTAACATGTAAATCTAGTCTATAGTTATTGGAGAGATTTGTTGACATGTGTTTTGTGAGATCCTATTGTGGGCCATTCTAGAGGCATCACATGATTTTCAGCAACCATGATACAAACCCCCCCAACACACCATTTATTGGATTATATCAAATTAATGGTTTATTTACTAATAATGTGGTAACTCTAATATAATTTTACATTTTTAGGTATATTTGTCAATGGGACTTCGTGAGATCAGGGCGCCTATCAAAGGTATTTTAAGAAATCTTAGGCTACTTTTATAGGAACTTTTACTAGATAAGGATAGATTTTCAGGGAGATTTTGTGATATAAACTTGTCCTAATGAAGGGCTATTGTGAGTTCATTAATTTTTTTATGACATCAAGAGGCTCCCAAAATTTATCTCATATAACCTTCTTTTAGTTTACAAATTCTTGGGTATCTTGCGAACATGCATGAGTATTGTCAAATACAATCACTATCCCCTCTGGTGATGTGTCGTGTGACCAATAATGGTTCATGTGGTGACACATAATCATTTCATTGAAACACCACTATATTTTCCATATGGATATGGAAGGGGATCACAAGATTGATGGGTCATGTTCGAAGCCCTTCCCATGGAGAGGGGGTCCCAACAACGAGCTCTTACATAGCGAGCTAGACATGTTTCTAGGGGCATACGGTGTCATGTGAACTATATATGGTTCATCATATGATATTAATGGCCAGAAGAGGCTCCCCATGTCCCCTTTTTATTTTATTTTTTATTTTACATTGTCCTAGGATCAGATGATTTTTCTCCAGTGTTGTCATGTACAATCATCCTCCTAACCATTTATGTGTCACATGACAAAAAAAGTGTCTTATGGTGATGTGTAAGGATTATCATGGATAAACCCTTGTTCCTATTTTTTTGAGCCAAAGGGGTAGTGTGAGACTTCCTAGATATTTAATATTCCCTTCACTTGAAGGGGTGACATGTCATTTTGGATCATAAATGATAAAGAGGATATGTATTATCAGATTTCATGGTGTCTCACAAGCTCCATGGGTGTGTCACATGAGTTTCAAAACCATAAGAGGCACCAACATTTTGGATATTCTAAACACTATTTTCTAGGTATTTTGGATGGCTTGTGAGGCACCCAATTCTTGACAATTCACATAATCTGGGGGTTCTTTTCCGGCTATTCCTAAGAGATCAACATGCATCACGAAAGAATTTACCATAACAAGGAGGCTTTGTCAAAGGGGATTCATAGGATCTACGACCAATTACATGCTACAAATGGCTGTTTCTTATGTCCTTATGAAGTTATCATGATTGAATGTATCTTGGAGGCTTATTCGATCCACGAGTTCTAGCTTCCATCTCTTACTTTTTTTCCGGGAATATAGTAACCATATTTGGATATTTATTTTTGTTTTTATGATGCTCATTTGGTGGTAATTAACATGGAAATTAATGGAATTTATATTTAACAGTGACAACAACCCTCATTTTTCATATATCAATTGGTAATATTTAATAATGATATCATTATTATTATTTCTCAAGATGCAGTATGATAGGTTTGACTGGGGATTTCCAATTTTGATACCATTAACCACATTATTATGTGTTGTTTATGATTCTGTTTATCAATTTGGTAAATTATTAACATTTATTTTCTATTTTTCAAATATTAACTTTTACTTTGATTTAGAATAGGGAGGTCTATTGAGACAAACTAGCTTGGGGGTTTGACCAAGGCCTAACAATTTTACGTATGATGCCATGGAATGAGGATTTGATGGTATAAATTTCTTGGAATTTGGCCTTGATGATATGTTTTAGATGTCTAATATTATGAATTATAGTATTTTGAATTCATTTATTTATGTCTATTTTAATATTTTATTTTTTTATGATATCCATGTGTAAGATTCAACATCATCATTATTTATATGACATTATTTTGTCATGATTTATTATTCTTTATATTGTTTATTCCATATTATCTTATGATATATGAATAACCTCACTGAGCATATGATCCTACCACATTATTATATTTCTTTTCACTAGGATTTCATAATGTGTATTATGTTTGATATGTAGGGATGTTCTAAACTGAATAATGATGTAGTCAAATAAAATCTTATGTTTAATTTTTATTTTTAAAATGTGTTTTGTGTTCCGAGTTTGTATGTTTTTTCCAAGAACATTAAACTTCATGGTCTATTGGGATATGAATCCCTATTTATAGTTATAATGTAATAATGTAAACACTGACACTAGCTTAGTAGGGTTAGGGTCTTTATAGTTTCTATTACAGTATGTTTTGTAGAATCGTTTAGAACAATATTTTTGAAAACATAGCTTCAAGAACAAAACCATATGATAAACTATGAAGAAAAGTACAAAAGAACATCCTATCATTTTTGTGACAAAAAGAATATTAGGTTTTTCCTAGATATACATATTCTTCTAGATAGTAATAGTGTATGTGGGTGTAAAAGAGTTATACATAATGGTAACAACTTTGAAATAGGAACATTGGGATTTGATTCTATCATCAACGGATGCAAGAAAACTAGCCATGCCGTAAAACATGATTAACACTGTAAGGGTATATGCTTTGGATAATTCTTATTTTCTTTAAAATTTATCATAAAGGATATAAATATATAATAACATTGAAATACCTAATTAAAACATATAGTTTCACAGATAGAAAAATTGTCATGATTTAGACATCATATACATGATTTTTCAAATTGGATCACATGGATCAATATTGATGATGGCCATGTTAAACATTTTGGTTATAGTAATTGAATGAAGCTAAAACAATGATTTTGAGGTTTTGAATGGTTTTATAAATTATTAATGAAAAATATTTATACTAGTTATATGAATACAATTATATAATGAAATGTCTCTAAGAATCTATATTCATAACCAAAATGATCAGACATTGAGTTAGTAGTGAACGGAACTAATTGTATGATGATTGCATCTCTAGTATATTATTCTTCTCCAATTGATGTTATTGGTAATGTTCTTCTTGAAAATATTTTTGTTATGCCTCTAGTAAAATTTTATACTATCCTAGTAAGGTATTTCATTTATCAACAAAAAAACCACTATGCCAAAATTTGTATTTAGTGGCATTTCTTTTCGTTTCGTGGCGGTTTAAACCGCTGCAAAATCATTCTACGACAGTTTTGGAAAACCGCCGCTAAATTGTGCGTCGGGAAATAATTAGCGGTAGTTATTAGCGGCAATTTAAACTGTCACTAAATCGTTTTAATTTTTTTATTTTTTTTTATTTTTTTAATTTTATAATTAGCGGGGATTTTTTAGCGGCTGTTTAAACCGTCGCTAAATCATTTTTAATATTTTTTTATTTTTTTTTAATTTTTTTAATTTTATTTATATTTTTTATTTTTTATTTCTTTATTTTTTATATTATTAATTAATTAATTTATTTTTTATTATTTATTTTTTCAATTTATTTATTTATGTATCTATTTATTTATTTTCATTATTTATTATTATTATTACCATGAACATGCCCGTCCATCTGCATGCATAAGCCAATGTCCATGCACATGCCCATACAGATGCCCATGCACATGCCCATGTCATATATATAAATTCTACATTGGGGGAGATTTAAACCCCTTACCTATTTCTTATTCTCTAAACAATTTACCACTCCAGGAGACTCTTCATGTGGCCAATAAATCAAATTTAATATACTTAGACACACACACATACACACAAATATATTAATTGGAAAAACAAGTAATACATAACAAATAGATACAAACTAAATAATTATTAATCAATAATCAATAATTAATAATTAGTTATATATAATATATAAATTATAATATATAATATATAATACAAAATATATAACATTTAATATATGACATATAATATATAATACATAATACATAATACATAATACATAATAGATAATTTCTAATATCAAATATGTAATATATAATATATTTTATATATTTTATATTATGTATTATATAATAGATAATATATAATACAGAATATATAATAGATAATATAAAATAGATAATATATAATATATAATATATACTATATACTATATACTATATAATATATAATATATAACATAATATATATATATATATAAGTAATGTATAAATAGTAAATTAATTAAAAAATAATTTAATATATGATAAATAAATAAAAAGTAATAATAAATGAATAAATAATAGATAAATAAATAAATAAATAATAATAATAATATATAATATATAATATATAACAAATAATAAATAATATATAATAAATAATAAATAATAAATAATATTTAATATTTAATATTTAATAATTAATAAATAATTAATAACTAATAATTAATAGTTAATAATTAATAATAACTAATAATTAATAATTGACTATTAATAATTAATAATTACTAATTTATAATTTATTTTTAAAAATTTATAAATAATTTATAAATTATTAATAAATTATTAATAAATAAATAATAAATAATTAATAGATAAAGAATAATGAATAAATAAATAATAAATGAATAATCAAATAATAATAAATTAATATTTAATAAATTAATATTTCATAAATTAATAAATAAATTAATAAATAATAAATAATAAATAATAAATAATATGTTATGAATTTTATATTATCTATTATATTATGTATTATATAATAGATAATATATAATACATAGAATATAATAGATAATAAATAATAGATAATAGATAATATATAATATATAATAGGTAATAGATAATATATAATATATAACATAATATATATATAAGTAATGTATAAATAATAAATTAATTACAAAATAATTTAATATATTATAATTAAATATAAGTCAATAATAAATTAATAAATAATTGATAAATAAATAAATAAAAAATAATAAAGAATAAAGAATATATAATAAATAATAAATAGTAAATAATTAATAATTAATAATTAAAAAATAAAAATTAATAATAACTAATAAATATTAATTAATAATTGATCATTAAGAATTATGAATTAATTAATAATAATTTATATTTAAAAATTTATAAATAATTTATAAATAATTAATAAATAAATAATAAATAAATAATAAATATTGAATAATAAATAAATAAATAAATAAATAATAAATGAATAATAAACTAATAACAAATTAATAATTAGTAAATTAAAAATAAATTAAAAATAAATTAAAAAATAATAAATAGTAAATAGAATATAATAAATAAGAACGAATAATGAATAAATAATAAATAAATAATCAAATAAATAAACACATACATAAATAAATAGATAAATAATTAATAATTAATTAAAAATTAAAAATTAATAATTAATAACTAATAATTACAAATAACTAATCATTAATAATTATAAAATGAATAATTCTTAATTATTAATTAATATTATAATTTTAATATTTAATATGCAATATTCAATATTGAATACTAATTAAATAATTAATAAATAGTCTATAAATAATCAATAATAAATAAATAATTACATAAATAAAGAGATAAATAAATAATAAATATTTAATAATTAATAATTAATAATAACTAATAACTAATAATTGATAATGATAAAATTAATAATTAATAATTAATAATTAATATTATAATTTTAATATTTAATATTTAATATGCAATATTAAATATTAAATATTTAATAAATAATTTATAATTAATTTATAATTTATTAATTAATAATAAATAATTAATAATTAATTAATAAATAATAATTAATTAGTAAATGAATAATAAACTAATAATAAATTAATGATAACTAATAACTTATAATTAATTAATTATTTTTTATAAATAATAATTTGTTAATTAATAATTAATAATTAATTAACAAATAATGAATAACGAATAAATAAATAAATAAATAATAAATAAATAATGAATAATAAACTAACATTAAATAATTAATAATTAAAAATAAATTAATAATTAATGTGTACATAATAACTAAATAATAAAAAAATAAGTAAGTAAATAAATTAATAAATAAATAATAAATAATAATTAGATAAATAAATAAATAAATAAACAATTTAAAAAAATAAATCATAAAACGTTAAGAACCTCTGAAAACCCTACAAACACTAAAATTGACATAAAATATGATCTGATATTCATTTTTCAGTGCCACAACCAGTCAAATCGAAGATCATGAAATGATCTTCGATATTATATGTGGTATAGGTTGAACGGACACTTTGATCAAAAGTTATAACCATTTTAATTTTAAGAAATCGGTGTCTCCAAATAAAACCTATAATTCGGAGGCCTTTTGGGCCTTTTATATGAAATAAAACGGGGTACAATATGCAGAGAGTTAGTACCAGGCCAACGATTTGTAGAGCTCATTATAGGCTTCAATTTGATTTGTGGTAGAGCCCAAACGGACACCCGGATTAAAAGTTATGGTCATTTGAAAGTCGAGTTCGATTTTCGACTTTTGAATTTTGAATATATTTTCTTACTTTGATTGTCACATGATTTAAATCTCACTTTGTTTTTTCTCATTTGATAAACTTCTATTTGACTGGTTGTGGAGATGAAATGGACACTTAGATCAGAAGTTATGGTTATTTGATATCGATGACTGTTCTTCAACTTATTTAAGATTTGCTTTCTGTTTAAAAATATTATTATCAAATAATTATTAATATTAATTAATTGACACATTATAAATATATAAAAATATAAAGAATAAACTATATTTTATTGTAAATAATAAAATAATAAAAATTAATTAATAATAAATAGTAAATAATTTTTAAATTTTTTTTAATTTTTTTCTTAAATTTCGCGGCGGTTTCCAAAAAATCGCCGTTATTTTGCGGTGGTTTTTTTAAAACCCTATGTTAAAAGAATTAATTTTTTCAGAAAATATTTTTAAAAAAAATTAAAAATGTTTTTGAAAAAAAGACCTTCAGTTTATTCACGGCGGTTCTAAAAACCGCCGCTAAAACACTGTTATCTTGTAGTGACCCCACATCAGCTTCTAAGGAAGGGAATTCATGTTTGATAATTTGATCCAATATTTGATTGTATTTTAGGGATAAAATAAATATGATTTCATGAGAAAAATCACATACACTATAAGGGTCATGATTCTATTTAAAAATGGTTTTTTATCTCATATGGATGTGGTAAAACATGATAAAGAAAAAATAACTATTGAACATGAGTTTGTTAATTTATTTCAAGAAGATAATCCCATATATCCATTGATTTGTGTAGTTTAAATATTAATATAACTCCTACATGGGGCTACACCAATTTTGAAGAAAAAATATACAATATCCTTCATTTAATTAAAAAATTAATGAAAAAACTCATAGAGAATATTGACAAGAGATTCATTCTTCCAACTACATCACCACAGGGCGATTTAGTACTTTTTGTAAATAAAAAAAACATATCACTGTGACTTTTCATTCATTATCAATAACATAACAAGATAAATATGATGAAAACTAATCTTATACACCATATAAATGAATTTTTGGATTAATTTTTGAATTTAAAATGACCCCAACATCTCATATATATAAATATTTTATCTTTATTTATAAATATTCAATACATAAAATAATGATCCATGCTAAAATCATATAGATCTTCTACCTTTGTAGACATGGACACAAAAATAACTTGTTTATAAGTGACCTAGTCCATCTAAAACTATGTTCATCATAAATATAAAACTTATAATACATATCAAACATAATACCATTCAACTTTACATGTGGAAGGAAAACATTTGAATTTTTTATCTCAGAATCTTTGTCATGGTAAACAAGTGAGATATCCATATATCATGGGCATAATTGTATAAGAACGTCAGAATAACATTTGAAAAATAAACCCTAAATCTCAAATATCATAAATAGAGTTCATGTCATGAATAATAGAAGTTCATAGAACCTGAATCATAATGGAATCAAAGAACACGAACACTGCAAACATAACATTTGAAAAAGGAATAGATTTTTGGAATACACATATGAATATAAAATCACATCCTTATTAGTTTAAGGATTATTTCCATGACTATCATAATGGAATGAGTTCAATCACAAAACTATCATAGTATTCAATATTCACTTAATGACTATCATAGTGGATAGATTACCTTACTGAATTTGGTTCACTCCACATTCTAGCGCTATTTATCTCATGGGAAAACAATCATTACTCAATTTATTAGAGGGCGACATAGGTACCACCCATCACAAAATGACAATCAGATATATTTGTTTTATAAGGTCATAAAAATTTACTATATCATAACCATTAAATAAAGTGGGTTTCATAAACATTTTTTCATGACAAAATCCATGGAAATGAAATATGTTTCATAGTTATGTTATTATTTAATCAAAGCATAACCCTTGGAAAATAGAATAAATTTTCATGTAAATCATGTCATCATTAAACAAAAACCATTGAATGAAATAAAAATAATGGTATCCATGGATAATATTTTCAGTAAATCAAAAGTGAAATCAAAAGATTTTATCTTATATGAAAATTTATTTTTAAAGGAAATTTATTTGGAAGGTTTCTTAATGAAACTATCATTTCTTTGAAAACTACCTTTTTAAATATTAAAAATGCATAATATATTTTTTAAATAAATTTATTTTATATTAAAAATGAAATATTTTAATGGAATATTAAATTATAAAAAATGTTCATGACATTGGTATATTTCATTTATACCGTACATGTTAAAAGAAAGAATCCTTAAAAAATTTATAAGACATATGGGCATTGTCATGAAAATGACATGAGGATTCCTAAAAAAATTACAATTTAAACATGTATAATAATTTTTATAATAATGTTTTTTCATAAGGATAATTTTTTTTAAAAAATTGTATTGGGAGTAGAAAAATTAGAAGAAAAAGATATATAAAGTGGTTTTTTCATAAAAATGTTTTTTGAACAACATAGTATATAAAGAGAGTAAAACGTAGGGGAAAGTTAATTATCATGATATAAAATTTATAGAATGAATTTAATTAGTTTCATAAGATATGGATCATAATATTTCATCATTGAAATCATAATCAAATATAATCCTGAGGAATAATTACATTTTAACATCAAACCTTTACCACTGTTGTATCCTTTGAATCGTATGACCCATTAAAGAATAACATAAAACGAAACATTAAATATCATAAAAATATTTATATTAATGATATAACATTTCATAAGGGTATTATATACCCCTCATAATATAATATAGGTGATTAACATTACTTTTGTACCACAGAAGTCAATTTGAGGAAAATATTCCTTACATTAAGTCATGATATCCTTTGTAAATGTTCAAACCTTGTGAATAATACAGATGTTTTTATAAAAAATATATTACAGAACCATATATATATATATATATATATAACCATATATTATTTATTTAGGAGCTTTTATTACTTATTTATTAACAATCCCATGATAAAGTCACATTTTGGGCAACAATTTCTTTGTTTTTCATGTATGTTTCGATTTAATATTCATAGTCTTATTAATTTGATCATATATCCATAATATAAACTATTATAACCATGATATAAATATCAAATATATTCAGTATGTATTTGTTTATAGTTATCGATAAATGTTTTAGGGAGAAAATGAAATACACCATTCATTAAGGCGGTAGGTCAAATGTTTGTGTGAACCCTATCTCTATTTTATCAGAGGATTGAAGTAAATAAAGGTATATAAAGGATTAAAATTAAGCCAAATTTTTTATATAATATATATATCATATTCTCATTACACCCATCCTTATTACATTCCATGTAAAACAAGAATGAGTCGTATCACATAATGATGAGGTTTCCTGCCTTACACCTGAGCGACATTATCGTAATCATGAAGAATATAATGATAGATGTTATATATGATACCATTATTACATAAATATAACAATATAATTTTTATATATACATTTAATCCACCGTTATATCCATCCATGAGTGGTGGTGATAGAAAATATATAACATCGGTTCGCTAGGCGGTTGTCTAATGTACACAGGAATGATGATTTTGTATACCATTTGATGAAAGTGTATATTTTTGTAGGTAATTACCTTAACATAACAACATAAAAGTATATATAATATAAATATGTTATTTCATCATCATGATTTAATAATAATTTATTGATTTTAATGAAGAAATCAAATAAAACACTTTGTTAGAGATGTTACCTCTTCTTCAGATAGCTTCTTTTGTTTTGCAACAAAATCCTTCTTATGTGGGGATTTATGAAAAAAATAAGTAATCTAGGATGGTATTATTGAATTTATAAAGATATTTCTGAAGTTATTCATTGAAAAAATTTCATTTAGAAGTGTTAACAGATCAAGATAAGGGGCGACCTTCTATAAGCGAGGTTAGTGGCACACTATTAATGTTTTGAAAAGAAAAAGATATACCCACGTTTTCCACAAGACAGAAGGATTAAAAAATGGACCATTCACCTATATTATAAATTATAAAGTATAACTATTTCTATAAAACTAGTGTCATTCATGTTTTGGTCACTTTTAACACTTAATTTTTTGTTTAACCTCCCCCACCAATAAACCCATTTTTCCCTTAACCATGCTTAATAATTTTATCATTTTAGAATTAATAATTTAAAAAATAATTCAATAATAATAGATAATAAAAATTATCGTGAATAAAACTATGGAATATATTTTTGCAAATTAAACTCACCAAAATCAAAAAATTAAATTTACTATTAAACCAACAGGTATGATGGGAAAGTCGTTTTCCCAATAGAAAATGTTCAAAACTTTTAATAATAATTAATTAAAAATTCAATATAAAAATAACTAAAACAAAATATTTTAGATAATTAAGTATATAATTGATGTAAATTTACTTTTAAAATAATGTACTATAAAAAAGGATCCTTATAAATAACTTAATTTAAATGGTAGTTATAAAAAAACCAGTATTTTCATTATTCATTGAAAAAGGAATCATTTAAGAATTATCATAAAAAATATACCAATGATAATTTTATAATGGTGATTCCAAAAATTGATTAATATATTATCCCATTAAATTTCAAATTTTTCAATAATTAATTTTATTATTATTCAAAAAATAATTAAGAATAAATGTTTTTAGAAAATAATTTCAAAACATATAAAAAACATATCAAATATTATTTAAATTTTTTATCAGCATGGTTTCACAATATATTTCCATAATAAAAAATGTTTTAAATTTGGATTTCATGATTCATTAAACCATGATTAATGTCTAGGTAATTTTTTTAAATAATAACATATCGTGGTTTGTTAACACTCAATGTATCATGTAACTTGATTTATCAAAATGATTAAATTTATTCTAAAAATAGATTTCCAAAAATAATATAATGATGAATTTGAAACCCCTTAAAGTTAATTTCTATTTAAAAAATCCATCTCCTTGAAAAAAATATATGAGGTTACTTCTCCCTCATTATATCTTCGTGTTCCCATGCTGCATCATCAAAAATATTATTTAACCATAAAATTTTTAACATGTCGGTATTCTTATTGAATATAAATTTAATTGTATAATACAGAATCACTAATTCCTCATAATAAATATCTTATTTCACTTGTATATCCTCTTATTTCAATTCAAGTTAAGGATCAAGTATGTAATTCCTTAAGAGAGATACATGGAACACATCATGAAACTTGATAGAGGTTTGGTTAAAGCACCAACTGATATCTTGATGTCCATATATGATCAGTTATTTTAAATCGACGGATATACCTATGGAATTGATTCCCTTCTTTCAAAATATCATTTCCTTATTCCATAAATAAATTTATATAAACACCTTATCAACCACTTTAAATTCTATATCACATCAATGATTATCATTATAAGATTCCTATCAACTTAGACCCACAATAAAATTTTTTAATGGACCTATCATTCTCTCAAATTTATTCTTCTCTATTAGTACCTAACTTAATTGTTTCTCAAACTTCATTTTATAACATTGTATCACTATATTTCTCTCTATATGTGGATTTGTAAGGAGTAATTTAAATACACTTATGAAGGTTATTATTATAGGAAAATTCCACCAGAGGAAGATGTTAATCACAAAAAACACAAAAATACATTGAATACGATCTCAAAATATCCTCTATGGTTTAAATAATTCTCCTTGAAAAATCATCTCTATAAGGATGATAGACAGTATAGAAACTCTACTCTATATGAAGATATTTTTGAATAATACTCTTGAAATTTAAGGTAAACAATATATCCCGATCATCAACAACGGAATATGGTAATACATAAATCATTAAATATTATATAGTGTATATCCTGAAAAGTTGATATATAGATAAATGATATTTTATAGTGATGAAGTTTTAATAATATTTATGACGATCAACTACAACACATATATAATTATACCCATTATACATTTTGGGGAGTCCAATGAAAAAAAATCCATGGTGATGGTTTACCATTTATATTCTGGTATGTGTAATGTATGTAACATCCCCTTATAATTTTTTCTCTCACCCTTGATGTAATAACATACATATCACCAAGATACAATCATTTTTACATCTCAATATATTCCATCCCACTATAAATACTCATTAAAATCTATATACATATTTATATATCCCTGATGAATTAATAATGTAGAACTATGAACTTCCTTTAGCAACGCATTCATAAAATATGGAATATAAAGAAAAAATATATAGATACTCGACCTTATCATTCCCTTATGATCAAAATTAACATTAGCAATATTTCTAACCATGTTTTCAACTCAACATCATCATTTTTCACCTCTATAAACTTCACATTGATATATGGATGGACAATAAATTATGAAAGATATGATTTATTTAATTCCTCATGGATTTCCAAATACATCCATTTACAAAAAATTATTTTTTTCATTTCATTATTATAATCATGGATAAGTAAGAATAATCATTTTGAATTAAAGTATTAGACAACTTTTTAACTTTAACGTGGTGGTAATGTATTGAAATTAATAATAATTAATTAGCTCAAACCATCTTTTTTTGTGCATATTCAACTACATATCTATTAATATATACAATAAAGGTTTGTCATTAGTATGTATATCACAATTTTATCAATTAAAATAATGCATCCATTTCAATAATCCAAAAATTTTCCCAATTAACTCCTTGTCACGAGTTGGGTAAATTTTCTCAAGAAACATCAACTTTTATGTGGTGAATGATATAACCATGTCCTTCAAAATAAGAATTCTTCCCAATACCTTCATGGACAAATCACTATAGATTATAAACACTTTCATAATATAGGATACTCTATTAAAATTGGAATTAATTAATATTATATTTTATACTATCATGATCTCCTCGTACTCATATGTCAAGAGGAAATTGGATCCCTTTCGGGTTAACATGGTGATTTCATTTTATAGTAATGATAATTTCTCCACAATCCATCAATAATTTCATGATAATCCAAGAAAACTATTGATCTTAGTCATCATAGTTAGTATTTTACAACAATAATTAGCATCCTCATTGATGGATCTAAGAATATACTATCCCATTAGACTGTGTAACCAAAACATGAAACCATTTGCATCTAAAATGAACACTTTTTATGTTTTTCATATTTTCCCCATTCCTGAGGATATTTTTTACAATTATATAGTGTTCTCCATGGTCTTACATATACTTTGAATATATAATAATATAATATTTAATGAGTACCACAAAATGATAAAGGTGATCTATAAGGAATCTATTAATTAAATAGATGAATATAGTGGTATATTATAAAAATAAAGTGGAATCAATATATATCAATAGTTTCAATTCCTTGTATTGAATATTTTCAAGGTTATATCCTCCTTCTTGAACCTCAATTGATGATGTCCATGATAAAGGTCACTTTTCTAAAGGCATTAATATCCACACAGTTGATCAAAGAGGTCATCAATACGGGGTATAAAAAACATGTTCATGATTGTGATCATGTTTAGTTTCTAAAAGTAAATGCATATTTCAAATGATACATCATTATTTTTAAGAAAATTAATACATATACCCCATGGTGAAACACTTGGTTGAATTAATCCCTTAACAAGGTTCTCCTGTTGTTTTTTCCAATTCAAACAACTCAATCAAGGCCAATATATATGGTGTATTTGGAAAAAGGTGTGTCACCAAGTATGAGTTTTGATGAGAACTAAACATTACATATTTGTGGAAGTCTATAAAACCTTTCTAGAAAAAATCAATAAATTGCTAAATTTTCTGTAAATATTATATGTTGAGTTTATCCTTAATAATCATAGATAAAATCCCCACTTTAATATGAATAAAAAACCATATAAGAGATGTTATTTCCAATAGAAGTTCATATTTATCATCATAGAGATAATCGATATTAGGTTGGATTTGAATATCAGGTGTGACTTTCCGTCCTTGATAAATACTATTGGATTTATATATACAATTCCAATCTATTCATGAGTTAACAAAAAATTTGACAAAGGGAATAATGATTTTTTGTATGAATTTGATTCTCGCATTCATAAACCAGAGAGGAATCATATACTTGAGATGAGATCATCATAACATTAAGGGTTTTCATTCCTAATTCGACATCAAATTATTTGGGTGGAATCATGAAACCCATAAAAATTCTACATATATAAATGAATGGTTATATAATTTAGAAAATAAGAAATTTCAGTTCTATATTGGATGGTATGTGTACCTTTCAACACATTATTATCACACCACTTAGAGTAAATATTTATTACATGAGATTTTTCCTTTGTATCTTGGATTAAGAGGTTACTAAATTTTGATCATCATCACTAACCATCATATATGGGAATTGGAAATCATAATGTCCATACTCCTTGTATTTCAAACACTAGAGTGTGGGTGGGTATTATATAATGATTTCCCTATATTTACATTGTTAGATAACTTATTACCCTCATATTAGTACTTTATTTCCCAATATCATTCTCTTATACACTTAAAACACTTACCTGTACCCTTAAGAGAATTTTATCCTTGTTTCTGAAGACACCTTGAGCAAGGTGGAATGACCATCTTATTATCTCCATGGTTTCAAGAGTTTTATTTTAACTCCATCATCCATTATTTAAACCATGAGATTTATTGGTAAATATGATCATTATTTCGTAAATTAGTGAATATAAAATGATTTATTTATGGATACTAAGGCCTTTTATGTCTAACACCATTCAGGTACTTGGTTTCAAGAAACTGAAGAATTGATCATCTTTACTTTTAGTTTGGATGATAATTCTAGATGTGTACCTCGAAAATCATGAAACATATTTCTTATAGTTACCCACAAATTCATTATCCTTATAAAATAGCTTATGAAATTCCTTCTCTATTTTTTATGTAAAATAAAATGGAATTATTTAATAAAAAATATGATCTTAAAAACATTATACTCCACATATTCAATTTTATAATATTTTCTAATATAAGTGTTGAGATCCCACTATTTACCCTCTTTTCGTTCATAATGATAGACAACCAAAATGAAATTTTCATGATAAAAACATTGGGCAGCCAAAAATATATTTTTCATTGGTACTAATGCATTACTCAGTAACTATCAAATTAGTAGAAGAACTAAATAAAGCTGAACATTTATTCTTATAAGACTCAACGGAATGAGGTTCCCTCCATTGGTTGTTTGGAAGTTCATTTGGATTAATTGCTTGAGAATGTTTTGTGAATATAGTATCATGATTTTTAATTCAATATTCAATAAATTTGGATGATTTAGAGGAAAATCATTACATTTTCCATCAAACTTAACATTAACATGTTTTATTCAGGTTATATCTATTTAATAAAAAACAAATACTATTTTTAGAAACAATAATCATAGTTGGTAATCAAATATTATTGAAAAATTACTTTTAGGATCTCTAGACCATGAAAAATGCTTCTTAATATATGAAACATCAATTTAATCATAGGTCATTCGTAATCATTATCTATTTAGATCATTCTTAGTTGTTTGAAAATATTTTTTGAATTTAAAAAGAATATCCCCAAACAGTGTCAAACTATGCTTGAATCACGAGACACTATTGTGCACCAGGTGACGATCTAGTCAAGGTAAACACACCTTTTTTGATTTATTACATCTATTTATCAATGTTACAAAGACTCATAAACTTGTTGTATTTAAAAAGTGATGTAATTTCATAGAAACCACTCACACACTCAATGACCATAACTATAGTACATTTTAAATTATTTTGATACATCTACAGTATTATCATTTGAGATATCCTTAGAGATATCGATAATGATCTCTAATACTTGTTTCCAAAGGATAACTGATCATTTATTTGGTACAAAAAATAAATAACTAATCCTCTAATGTATAAATTTTATTTGTGAAAATACCATTATTAATTACAAAACATAATGATCCAAACCAAAATCATTTAGTCATTATACCATTCAAAATGTAGACACATAAATGATAAGTCCATAATTGAGATACATCATATACAACTATTTTCATAATAACTATCACCATTATTACACATATCATACATAAATCCCTTATCATAACCAGGGTAAGGAAAAAAGGTTTATCTTAGATTCTCATTAATGGTAAAATTGTAAATATCAATATATCATGAGGATAAGTGTATTATAACATGAGATTCACATTTTGAAACCGTACCCTTCATATCATCGATCATAAACGTGACTCATGGAATAAATATTCTTAGTTCATAAGAAATTAATCAAAATGGAATCAAAGAACATGAATAATGATAAGATAACGTTTTAATAAGAAGTAGATATGTTCTATACACATAATCATATGAAATAATTTCATTAATAGTTAATTGGTTATTTATAAGAACATCAGAGTGGATTTTAATCACTCCTAAAACCATCATTGTAATAAAATTTCACTACCAAAACTATGATAGTTGAAAAAATCCATTATTTCACTAAATTTACACCCCATTTCGGTCCACATTATCTCATAACATATTAATGTTTGACAAAGGAATTTGAGGGAGATATAGGTCCCACCCATCACATAATTAAAATCAAATATTTCTTCCACAAGATCATACAACATTAATCAAATCAAATCCCATGTAATAAAATATGTTTCATAATCATTTCATTATAGTAAACCTATTGAAAAGATACATGATTCAAAATCATTTCATCATCTAATCAAATAATAAAATATAGATACAGAAATAGGATTCATAAGAATATTATCATCATAAATACAAACTATTTATTGAAATAATAAGAATGGAATCCTGAGATAATTTTTTTATTAAGTAAAACATAACCTCAAAGGGTTTCATCTTTGATGGAAAATCATTCTAAAACAAAATTAACTTGGAACGTTTCTTGAGGAAAATATCCATTATTTGAAAATCTTAATTTTTAAAATTAAGAATTCATAAAATAATTTGTAAATATCTATTTTTACAAAAAACATTGAAAACATATAAGGTATTATTTCATTAAAACAATTTTCACAATTTTGGGAAATTGAATTCACTCTATACATGTTTAAACAAATATTCCTTTCACATTTTTGATAAATGTCAAATGGGACTTGTTTGGAAACATTAATGATTCTTTAAATCATAATATTGTAAAAAAATAAAATTGGGGAAATAATTAATTAAATAAATAATTTTTATAGTGATTACAACTAATTTGAATTTTTTTTCATAAAACATGGTTTTGGAAGAAAAATGATTTTTTGACCAAAGAGAGAAAATATGACTTTTATTAAAAAGAAATTTTAAACTATTAAGAAAAGAGTGGTTGGAAATTGAAAGTGAAACATATATTTAATAGTATAATAATTGAAAAAAATTGTAAAAAATTTCCTTATATATGGATTCATAGATGAATATAGGTGCATGACATAACTTATCTACAAAAGAAGGAAATTTGAGACAAAATCCCTTACCTTAAGTCTGTAATTCCTTATTACACATTCAAAACTCATATATAATAAAAATTAATTTATTAATAATATATTAAAGTACTATCATTATATATATTGTACTATATATTATTTACTTATAACATTTTACTGCATGTTTATTAAAAATTCCATGTTAAAGTCACATCTTTTCCTTTAAATGCTTTGTTTTCCATATTTTTTTTAAATTTATTTTATTCCACATATATTTATCATGGATCCATCATATATATAATATTAAACACGATATAGGTTTAATATATTTTCATTGTAAATTAAAATATAGTAATTTATAAATGATAGAGATAAAGAATGAAATGAATTGTTTATGGAGATCGTAGACCGTAGGTACGATTGAATTTTGTTTCCATTTTCTCAATGAAATAGATGAAAGAATATGAAAGAATATATTTACATTATAGAATAATTTTATGTGACATATATAACATTTCTTCATTAAACCCATAATTATTACCCACCGTGTATAGTTTGAATGAATCTAATCAATTCACGATGTTATAGTCTAACGTATAAATTAGCGATGGTATTATATTCTAATAGAATAGAAAGTAAAAGAAATGTATGCGTTATAATAATTCGATAATTATAATAAAATCACATTTAAAATATATAAACAATTAAAACATAATCATATATATATGTGATAGGTGGTGATGGAAAACAGATAACATCTATTCATGAGGAAATTGTCGACCGTACACAGGAATAACGATATCATATCTAATCTGATTGAAGTATAGTTGAGGGTAGATATTTATCTTAACCTAAAAAAATCTTAGTATATGGATGATATTTAGGTTATTATTTCATCAGGTTTTAATAATAATCTATGGAGGTGGATGAATAAATAAAATAAAATGTTGTGTTAAGGAAGATTTCTCTTCTCCAGACAACATATTTTGGTTTGCAACAAAATACTTCCTAGGATAGGCATATGACCAAAATATAGATTAAGGATAATAAGAGGGAGGTAATAAATTCATTTCTTGTCTAAAAATGGTTATTGCATGTATAATGATGATATTATAAGGGGTGTCCTTTTATAATTGAGGTGAGTGACATAATGGTTATTTTTAGAAAATAATGGTATACCCAGATTTTTTACTTGATAAAATTATATAATATGGAACATTTTTTGTCCATATAAATGATAATTTGTAATTTCTTCTATAAATTATTATTTATAAAATATTTGGATCATTTTTATCCCTTATTAGTTTAGTTTATCCCCCCCCCCCAATATACCCATTTTTACCCTAATCGAGGTAAATATTTTTTACTCTTTTTAACATTAATTATGGATAAAATTTTTGTTAAAATTATTAGATAATATATATTTTTATGAATATAAATATATATTCTATTTTTTAAAATTAAAATCACATGAATGGAATAATATTATTTAATATTAAACCCATAGGTGAGGTAAGAAATCATTTTTCTGTTTAAAAAATGTTTAGAAGCTTAAAATGTTTTTATATAAATATTAAATATTTCAATGATTAAAATGACCTAAAATATATTAATATAAATATTATTTAACAAACATTAATTAAAAAAATAAAAAAATAAACCAAATTTTTTATTTAAATTAAATCGAATTTTTTCAATAAAACCAGTATTTTTAGTATTAATCGAAAAATATATCTGTTCAGAAAGATATGAAAAAATTAAACCTAAGATAATTTTTACATGAGTATTTCAAAAATAAATATTAATTTATAAAATTCATTTTCTAAATGCACCAAAATATAATGTTATTTTTTTTAAAGAATATAAATAAATAACATTCTTTAGAAAATTATATTTTCAATTCATATAATGACTTTATCAAATATTAATTACTTTTTAATCAATTTTTTTTCTTTATATAAAAAATAATACATAGTATTGAAAATATTGTTTTTACTATTCATTCTTCCATAATTAATGGTAGGGTATTAATGGTTGTGTTTAAATAAAAATATATGACAGTTAGTGAAATCTGAGTATTGTGGGTAAGGAAATATATCGATGAAATTAAATTTATTAAGAAAATATTTCATAAAATCCCATGGTGTTATAGAGGAGATCCGTAAATTTACAAAGTTTATCTTTGATATTTTTAATATCAAATTAGTTTGATAAACAAAACATATATAATAAATCCTTCTATATAATGAATGGAGACTATTAATTTACATTGATGCCTTTTTTTCTAACAAATTCACACACTATCTTCATTAATATAACGAATGTGGTCTTTAGATTATATAATTATATATTCAAATAGTATGTAATATCATGAAAATCATTTTAAAAATTTACTAAATACTATAAGCAAGGAAATAATGCATTAAAAATTTACCTAGTGTGAATTTTGGATTTGGAATGTTTCATTCTTGGGTCGTAAAATATCATATGAGGGTGTATCAGAAGATCTTTCAAAGAAAAATTTATATAGAAATGTACATGATCAACAATAGTTACTAATATATTAGTTTTCTTTTTTATATATATTATCATCAATTTCTGGAGAATATGTCATATAATTATAAACCACTCACCATGTTAACATGAAAGGGAGTGAAGTTCCTTTGTATAAATGGATGTTTGGATAAATTCTAGGAATTGAATAGTAGGGTTCTTAGCAAACCTATACGTATATTACCCTATTGTGTTGAATGGGTTTAAATATGTAGTGATTCATCAATAAAGGGATTTGGATGAATCCTAAAGAAGAATGGTATGGTGATAATATATACCTCATGATAATTGAATGTTCAAGAGAAATATTACATAAGCCTTAATTTTGAGTTTTTCTAATATAAATTTTTCATTAAGGATATAGAGGTATTTTCATTATAGATAAATATGTGATTTATATATACTGATCATAATAGTTTAAGGAATATAATATAATAGAAGGAGTTGAACATGAAATAAAAAATATGGTGAGTTCTAATTAATGATTTGGATTTCTCAATACATTATCACCCTAGGAAGGTGAACATGGTGGTTGATGCTCTATGTTTGATATAAATTTATTGATTATTTATGATAAGGATTACAAAATAACAAATATTTATATATTTACAAAGGATGGTTATAAAAATATTGATGGAAGGGGAAGAATCATATCTGTGTCAAATGAATTCACAACAATAAATACATCTGAGTAATAAAGAGGCACAAAGGAAAGATGTGGAAATATTGAAAAAGGAGAGAAATGTTCTTGTGTTTAACCCTGATTGGGATGGAATGATAAGATTGAGGAATCATGTATGTGTCTCTTCCATTATAGATCTGAAGATAGATATTTTGGATTAGGACGATAACTCTTATTATCTCTATATACTTGAATCTTGATGATGAATATATATTTTAAATAGTATATTTAGCTGTATGGAATAAAGATATATATCATAGAGATTATATCTTTTTTCTTGGTATTCTTGCATACAAAGGTTAAGGGATGGATTTATTAGGTGATGATACAACCATTACCATATCATAATGTAAATTGGAACACATCATTTGGGATTTTTTTCATTAGACTCCCGAACAATTGAAGTGACATAATGATAAATGGTTATTGTTGATCATCTTATAAATTCATCACACTAAATTTCTATAAATTAAGAATTATTAATTGATTATTTTTCCCAAATAAACATTATATAAGAGGCATGTATTCAAAGAATAACACATTTTATTATACCTGATAGGGATCTGTGGAGTGATCATTATATGAAGTTGTGTTTCTGTAATATACATCACAGATAGATATATCATAAATTTAAATGAACAATTAAAACCGTATAGGATATTATAATATCATATTCTATGTGTTTTAAAGGTTTTTAGAATAAAAAACGTCCCCCAATTGGGTTTTATTATAATAATAGAATTCACATGGGAATATAAATGGATCCTTATGAAGTCCCCAAAAATAATATATGTAAAACACCAATGTTTTATGATTAAGAAATGGAAGTAAATCTATTAGTATTATATCTAGAATAATAAATAGAAGAGGTGGTAAGAGTCATTCACAAACACATAATAGAATTATTTAGTCGATAGAAAACGTATGATGATAACCGTAAACGTGATCTGGAGTTTGATGTTTGTGAGAAATAATTTCTATGAATTTATCCATGGAATAATGCTGCCAAATTTTTTAATAACGGAAATAATATCCATAGGTATATTGTTTCCATCGATGTGCCGGATCGATTTGGTATAGTAACTTATGCTTTGGTGCTTCCACAGAAACTCTAACATGTTCATGATGTTTTTAAAGTTTCTCTCTTGAGAAAGTACATACCAGATCTTTCACACTTACTAAACTCAAATATCATAACTTTGGAGTGTGAAATTTTTTATGAAGGTAAACTGGAGTATATTTATGATCATAGAGAGAAAGTGATATGAAATATGACCACTCAACTGGTCAAAGTGTAGTGGAAAATCCTACAATAATACCTAGCTACATAGGAACCTCAATTTGTGATCAGTAAAAATTATTCTAATTTGATTGTATTAGAGTCATGAAATTTATAGGGATAAATTATTTCAATTGGTGTTATATGTAACACCATAAGAATTTATAAAATATTATTTTCAATTAAATTTATTATTTTTGATAGCTTACGATACATGAAAACTAAATTATAATGAACCATGATAAAATTAATATTATTCAAACATTGTCATTATAAACTATTTGTTAAATCAGTGGATATGGATGGAAATAAATAAATAATAAAAATTATATGGATTACACATTTATTATATAATTTCATTGGTTTTAAATTGAATATAAATAAAAAAATAAAAAATTTAAATTACAAGAAACATTTTCTTAAAAAAATATGTTATACATAAAATGTTTTATTTGCATAATAAATTAAATTAATGAATAATTATTTTAGTTTAATTAAATTTATATACTATTAATTAAATTAAATTTTTTAATATTCAGTTAATATTTTTATAAGAATGGGAAAAAATATACCAAATTTTACTATTAAAAAGAATATTATTCTAAAAATGGTTTCATCACATATTTCAAACTTATTTTAAAACTAAGGTTTCCCAATTTTAAAAAATTCAATTTAATTAATGAATTTTTTTAAATCGTCATTTATAAATTTTCTATGAATTAATTTCTTATAATTTTTTGATAAGATTATTTTTCAATAAATAATAAAACAAATAAGAAATTTTATAGAAAATTAACATTTTCATTTAAAAATTTAACAGATTTGTTTTTTTTAATTAAATTGTTATAAATTAAAATTATCAAAATTATAACATTAATTATCCAACTTATTTTATAATAACAATTTTTATGTTAAATTTTGATAGAAAAACCTTTTCACTTATGAGAAAATTTTCTCTCGAAACATGATTTTTCATAACCCTTATGAGTTTTATTTCTATTATATTCTTCAACATATATTATTTGAATTTTGAATAATGGAACTCATATTTGGAATTGTATTAATTAATATAATTTAATAATTTAATCTTAGTGTTTTTATATTAAATAGTAAAAACATTAAAAATTAGTTACCGTAGTTAAGGATTGAACTGGTATACTGAAGGTTAAACTAAAATTAATAGGGTGATACTTACATATAAAAATGTATAATTTAATTATTAATAGAAATATATTCATTTTATATCTTTAATAGTTCAATAACGTTTCTTGATTGAGCCTTTTGTGTGTAAAAACATGCTTATTATTCCTTATTTTAAAAATGTCCAAGTGTATCCTCTTCCTGTATTATAAATGGAATCCCCCCTCTATTCTCTTATAAATACATTTAGAGAACTTTATGATCCCCAAATACCTATAAAAATTCAATCCTTATTTCCCTCCCCACACCACATATTGATTTTTTTAAACCCTCTTAAGAAGGTTATTAGGGATAACCTACAGAGATTTTTAAATGAATATGTATCGTTCTCAACCAAAATTTTTTATTTTATTACATCTATAACCTCCTTAAAATATTAGAAAAATATGATGAAATAATTAAACTATTATCTCTTATATAGTTAGATTTTACTTTTTGTTCAAATCATATATACAACTCCTCTCCAATTAATTACCTAAAGAAACTGTTGACCGTGTGGTGGACTTCCTCCTCGCGGACCGTTGTCATTCATTTTCTATCACCATATTTCAATGATATAAATACCGATTGTGTTAGTTTATTTTAAACATATTTATTTATAAGTATACTTTTAAAATTATAAAATCACATATACCATCATAACATCTAGTCTTTTTCAAAATGATAACATCATTTGTGCCTTCATGTGGACTACCACTTCCATAGAAAAATGTGAATCATTGTTCATATTATTTTTTCGTGGATAGTAATGAGGATAGATTTAATGAATATAAAGGATATATAATATATAATTATAATTTTCTAAAAGATAAATATTTTTTACTCTTCTTTCGTTCCATCCTTCAAAATGTAAAACACCGTTCATGAGTATATGAAAACTTAGGTCACCAGGAACATTGTAATTCATTTTTTTCATCTCTATATTTTGGAAATTTTTCAAAAATAAAATATAAAAAGCATAGATAATATTCATGTAAGTTTTATGATTTTTATATGGTGGAATAATGATCAAAATATAGGTACCAAAACTACCAAGCCAGAACATTCATGAAAAACGATGAAGTTATCACCCGAAATAATGAATTTAATAATGAATTGTTAATAAAAAGGCGGAAAAGGTTATAAGTAAATATTATATAATTAAATATATATGATTATGATTATATAATATCTGTATAATAATTAAATATTTATTATATAGGATTATAGGACATGTAATAATGAAATCAATCTTAATGTAAAGGTTTCTCATCTCACTTTTACTTATGTGAGACACATTCCATATTCACAACTATTTTTTTACAATGTATATATCCCAATAAAAATGATATATCAGGAATCTATTTATATTGATGTTATTTAACGTTTCATTTGATTTTATTTATTTATGATGATAATGATGTAAAATATATCTAAGTTATAAGGGTTTATTTCACAATCTTATTTTAATTGATATTATTTGTGCATGAATATAACTTAAAGAAACCTATATGATAATTTTTTAATAAAACATAGTAATTTTATTATACATTGGTTATTCATGAAATTTTCATTTAATAATGTCATTTTATCCTCAATTTTACTTAAAATGATTGATAAAATGTTTTTCAAGGTATATGACATTCATTCTCTCTATAATAATAAAAATTATTTCTTCTAAATCATGGGTTTCTTAAAAAATCAATTATGTTTTTTATATTATCCTGTGATTTTACGATGAAAATGTTACCCATTATTTTATTTTTACAGAATGTGTAAAATGAAGTGTCCCTATCATTTTACAAATTATGATATTTTTTACTTTTCTTAGAAAAATGTTAAAGGAATATTTGATTTAATGTAATTGGAATAAGTGGTATATTCCCACCATATTTTCCACTCTAGGTATTTAATAATCCTTTTCATGTTTTTTGGGTATAACGAGAGCCTTAAAAAAAGGAAATGACTAATTCATAGAATAAAAATAATATCAAAAAAGTAAAAAGGAATATTTTTTACAGTAATTATTTTTCAAAAACGAAGAATCTCAGTACGAACCTTTCTACACCATATCAATTTCAGATGAGTGAACACTTTAAAAATATCTTTTCAAAGAAAATGTTTTTTATATATTCTACAAATTTGATTCACTTACAATTACTTTTTAAAGTGAAAAGTATATTTTCCTCAAGATTTAATTTAATGGAATTTTATAGTACTTTTATTTATCAATGATAATAACCCTCATATTTCTTATGCTTCATTGGAAAATTATTTTAATGATAACAAACTTATTATTTCTTCCTATGGTTTTTCATCAGTTTGACTGGGGATGTATTAGTTTTATACCATTCTTCTTATAACTCTTGTTAGTTCATGATTATTTTTATATATTGGGGAAATTATAGAAAGTATATATGCTACTTTTTAAGATAACTATTTTATATCGACTATGTTTCTCCACTTTCATATTGGGAATGAATTATACTTATTATGTGAAATAAGGTGACGGCTATAACCCCCAGATGCGTTGATAGGTCTCATAAGACAATATAACATAGAAACTTGGTTTATTTCTTACCCATTTATGTAATATTTATTTGGATGTGGTGTTGATGGTATATAATCCTTTCCACGAGGACATAACCGTATGATTCATCTATTGAAAATTATATATTATCTAATTGCAAAATCAGTTATTGATGTACATTATAATGTTATATTTGTTATGATATCCATAGATATGTTTCTAGTTCATGTGATTATTTAAAATGGATTATTTAATCATTATTTATTCTTGTAGTAATACTCATTACATAATATATTCCACTATATACAAACCCTTTTTGAGAATATTTTCTAACCCATTAATTATTTTTCTAATCCCCATGATTCACATATGTGTATTATGATTTATTTTCAAGGTTATAATAGATAAAATAATGACTCACATGAAGAAAATACTTGGTTATATCTTATTTATTCTAAAGTATTATGGGTTCCATATATGAATCTAGTTTACCAAACTAAAAAACTACATGATGCTTCTGAATGCATTTCCTATCATCTAGTGCCAATTTAATAATGTCCTCACCGACTCTGGGTTACTTGGGTAAGGATGTTTACAAAAGTGGGGTTTTCCATGAAATTACATACCTGTATAGCTACTGTAAAGTGGTTACACCTATGGAAAAGATTCACATAGGGATAATAACCCTTAAAAGAATGTTTAATTTTAATTAAATCTATACTATGTACATGATGAGTTTTCCTAAGGCTATACATCTTGTTAGAAACTATAATATGATATGATTTTTATAATCCAAACGATTTTTATGAACTATAATAATGGATTTTAAAAAAACTTTATTTCGTCTCCTACCTTTGCAAAATATTTAATTAAATTACCATCTTTTGTTGACAATATTTCATTTTGAATGTATCCTCTCCACCACTTAAACATTATTTATTTTAACTGGGTATATATTAATACATTTATAATACCATGTATATTTTTATATGATTTTATTATATTTTCTTGTGTAGAATTTTTTTTCATTGAATAAGATAATATTTGTTTTTCGTACCTTGATTATATACATATAATATTTTTTTATATATCCCTTATTTAATTATAAGTTCCTTATAGATTTTTAAAAATTGACTAATTAACTCATATGTTTAATGCATTAGACATAATTGTTTATGGGAGGGGATCAATATAGAGAGCCCCTTAATGAATTTTTATGTCTCAAAACGCAAACTATCTTGGGAATTTTCATATGACTTTCCCATTTAAATATGATATCCTATAAGGACGCCTTGGTGGTATATTTATGATGTAAAACATTTTACATTCCATTCATATGATATCTCTATATTTTATACATGTTATTATTTTTTCATTGATATATTATTCCCTTATTTTTATTTGATTGTGTAATTATTCATGTCAATTGTGTTTTCCCGATACTATTTTTTCCAACATTACATTAAGATAGACTCAGTTGTACAATAGTCCTTTCTAAAAATCAATGACCACTATTATTTTGTTTTATATTCCAACAGAAACCAAGATGAGAAATATGTGTTGTTTTAAATGATCTAATTAAAGAGACAATAATTATCTCATTTTGTTTTTATTTAGTTTTTTATGTTATAAAATATATTGGGAAATTGATTATGTATCTAGTATTCCAAGACTAATAATCTATTAGATTATCTATGAAATATTTATTATTATACAATTATTTTATTATATTTACTGACCATTGTATTTTGGGGAAAAATGTAATAAAAATTTTATGTGATGTGGATTATTATTTTAACCACCTCTGTTATAAATTTCATATTTTTAATCTTTAGGATGATTCCCCCCATGGTTTCAAGGTGTTCCCTGATAAAATTTATATTCTTTGGAGATTTTCTTGGGGTGCATGCTTAGGAACATGGGTTCAAAACCATGTATTATAAACTATGCACCTTTTTTGGTTGTGGATATAATGGAACAATTATTTTGTGCATGGTATGTTAACCATGAGGTAAAATCAGGGATATATAGGGTTTGATATTGTTTCTGATGCAATGTCCATGTATGGTTTGGTAGATCATGTGAGACAACCGTGCATCCTACCAATTTTAGTTTATTTTTATTTTATTTTCACATTCTGTTTTTATTGTGAAATCCACAAAAATCATTCCTTATTCAAATACCATGACCCAAATCCCCTCAAAGTGTATCTCCCTCCTTCTTAAAGCTCTCTAATTAACATTGGAGTAGTTATCAGGTGGGTTTTTATCCCGTATAAGAGGTATGGCATTATCTTGTCATTATCTCTTGATTTTATTATTTCAATCAAATTTACTTTAACCCTTAAAGGATTGAGTGGCTGAGTTTATTTCTAAGGGTTTTTAGGATTTAGGTCTTTTGTATTGTGATGTTTGTGTGGAATCATAAGAGTTAATATTTAGTGTATTTCCTCAAATGTGATATAATTCCACAACATTAGGTAAATGTTTACATCTCATATCCTGATATTTAAGATGTCCATTAATGTTTTATGATTTAAAAGTTTATTTAATAAAGGTAACAATGTGCATGACATGTTTATTTGACTTATCATGGTTTCATTAGTATCACTTGGTTTTCATTTGTGTCTATAAGTTATCATAAAAATTATGTGGTTCTTTTGTGTAAATTTATGTTTTATGAATTCATCAACTTTAATAAAATTCCAAATATTTTTGTCATTGGGAATTTTTTTTAATATTGGTTTTAATCTAAATGGGGTTTTCGAAGTGAGTATCATTTTTGTATTTATAAGGTATTATTTTTTCAAAATATTGGTGTTGTTTAATAAATATAAATGCAGTATCAAATGGGTTGTTTTATTGTGATTTTTTTGATCATGATTTCCATTATAATTTTTTGTTAATTCAATATTTTATTCAAGGTAATTTCAAATTTATATGATATATGTTATAAACCAGTGTCCTGATATACACTAAATTATTCCATGATTGGTTTTTGTTCATTATACCTTTTAGAGAACTATTGTACAAGTTGATGATGATAAATTTATACATGCGATGTATGTTGGGATGTTATTCTTATTGTGATGGTGTTTTGGGATTATTTCTAAGGGATGTATTTGAGGGGGGGGGGGGGAAGGTATGATTTTGGTGTCATCCCTTGGGGACTTTTTATTAACATGTGTCTACATTGTACTTGTTCATAGACCACCTCCTTTAGTTGTTCCTTGAGGATTACTAAGTTACTATCTAGGAATTAGTTAGACATTTCTAGGGAAGTTTATATTACACACTAGACAATCTCTACTAGTTTTACTTAATACCACTAAAGTGGGGTGTTAATGATGAGACTAATTATGAGTCATTCAATTGACAAATGTGCGATTTTAACTTATTGGTAGAAGTTCTAACTTTGTGCCTATAATACTATCCTATTAGTTCCTATAGTGTTTTATCATTCTACATATTATATCTTATTCCTTTCATTGTAAATTCATATGTGTTTTGCTGATTTTTGGATGGACTTTATTGATGTATTGATCTTATTATGATTTATTCTTCATTTTGGTGAGTTCTACTCCATTGTTTATATTATTTCTCACTTTATAAGGATGTGGTTTCATTGACCTTAATTCCATGATTTAATTTAGGTTGGATTTGTAAAATCATTTAGGTAAATATGTGTGGAAATGGTTTCAATTAGAGGGATTTACAGAAAATAAGTTTGAAATGTTACAAACCATTTTTGGGTTTACACTCAAAATAATGCCCTTTCATAGATAAATTATGTGTTTTTAATTGGTATGGTTTTAGTAAAATTTCTTTTATCATGTTTTAAAAATGGTGTGATTTTGATTAAGTGCCTGGTTAATGTTTTTTTTACATTTATAAAATTGAATGTAAAATTAAAACCTATTTGTTATATTATTTTCATTCTTGACGTTTTATTTTATATTATAGAAAGAATGAATTAGAAACATGGTGGTATCATACTGGATTTGAAACACCCCAACATACATTTATTGTTGGTTATATAGTCTTCATATCTAATTTAATAATATTTATGTCTTGAATAATGAGTTAGATATGGTGTCATTTTCCATAAGGAAGAGTATGGTTACTGAGATAAAGTTGTTGACTTGTGAGTCACATTGAGATAGAGATCTTGCATTTTGATTCATGGAATAAGTATGTTTTATTTTTAGATTTATCCTCTTTGGTTAACAATTCTATTTTATTAAATTTACGTTTATGTTTTGTTATAATATATTAATGTTTTGTTTATTTAATATTCCATTATCCATTTATCTTAGTCATTTTATTTTTATTCCATGTTTGGATGATATGATAGGTCTAATGCGGGAGAAACCATCCCTAATTTCTATTTTTATTCACTACACAATTGTTCTTTTCTTGGGGGAACTCCTCAGTTACTGGGAAAGTGGGTTTGGGGACAGTTTGAGTGGTGACCTATCGTGGTTCATTACCAAATGGTATCATATGTTCAGGGATCTAATTTCCATAGTATCCTAAGCCTTTGTATGTTCATTAGTTATTTGGGGTGTTCATAGAATGGAGATATTATTATGGGAACTCAATAGGTTAGTGCATGGATATTGTATCTATCTCTTTCTCACCCAAATCCTCAAGTTAACATGGATGGATCATATTTTTTCCTTGATATTGATTTATTATTTGATAGAGTTTGTGGATTATGTTTTGATCCCTTGGGAATTTGGTCCTTATAGTTGTTTTTTTGGGTTTCATTGGGGATCTTATGTATTGTTTTTCGGAGTTAAATTAAAGGAAATAAAATATATGATGTTATTTGATAGGGCATAAAAAACCATGAAATATCCAAAAAATTTATTCTAGACACTATATAAAAACCAACTCATGATTGGAATGTCACTATGTAAAAATCTATTCAACATCACAATTGATTTTTTATCTAGATAACTTGAACATTTATTTTTCTAGTGTGAGTAAGGGAAATGTGATATGGGCCTTGGTTTTTATTATTATATGTTATCATCTTTATGTTTCATTTAAGGCGTGTATTATACATCAATTTTTCTATTATTCAGGTAACATGAAATTAATTGTATGTGTTTGTGAAATTGATTTCATGGGAAATGTTTTTTTCTAAAGAAATTACTTAGGCAATTTTTGTGAAGTTATCAGGGGTTCATAAAATATTATTAAAGAGTTGTCTTTATATCAAAATTTGAAAAAACAATTGTTCTTGATACATTTATGTTATGGGGACATTATTTTAAAAGGTTATCCCCTTTTTAGGGAATCCAATTTTTTCCAAATTATACTTTCACTATAGTGGTTTGTGTTTTAAAATGATAGGATATTTGAAAAGTATTTTAAGTAGAGAGACTGTGTGTTCTAATTTAAAACTCAAATGTGGGTTTTGGTTTTTAAACAAGTTGTGTTTATTTTGAACTTGGTTTTAGAATAATTCTAAAAGTAACCATGTAAGTATGGGGCCTAGGGATGGAATGTTATAAATGGATTCCATTTTTTAAAGATATAAGGCCAAATATTGGGGATTCATTGGGGTTCAAAATATGATTCTTGAAATGATATTCATGTATTTTTATAATGTGTGATCTATGTTCCCATTATGTGTTTTTGGAATTATTTGTGTGATTTTGTGTTATGACCAATGAGTTTATATGTAAAAGATTATATTATGTGGGCCACTCCAAATATAAGATTATAATGAAAATGTAGATTTTCTATCTTAGGGGTCTTTCCACCTTCAATTGATGTTGAGATAACTCTTAAAGGAGTGGTATATGTCATTACCTTCTCATAGTGTCATGATTTGGATGGATCTAAAGAGGTGTTAATTTAATGATTCTTTAATAGAATTTTAGGTTTATTGGTTTAGTATATTTAATTTTTGTTGATTGATGAATTTTTTAGGATCACCTTTTCATGGAATCTCTCATATGAGTTATAGTTTGGGACCTTTTTCGTTTAGGATTTGAAATGTTTAATGTTTTATGGATTAGTGGCCATCATTGGAGTAACTATTGGGTGTTAGATTGATCTCCTTAGGAAGAATATCCATGTTTATTGTTGATCTCATTGATTTCATATCAATTTTTTATTTTTTAATCCTTGAACCAATGTTTTCATGTATTTTTCTTTAGCTTATCATTGTGGGTTGTGTTCCCTTTGGGAGTTTATGAATTCCTTATTGCATGTTTATGTTTGTTTTTCTCAAGTATTGTTTGGACCATGGGTTGTTTATAGTATGATATTTTTTAAAGGAAAGGAACCAATGTAATGTTTTTGGATGCTTAGGGTGTAGTTTTATTACCTTGTGGGAAGGGGGTTTCACTGGGCGGTGTTTTCTAAATGAATTTTCATGAGATGATATTATGAGGAATTTGATCTAAACACCATCGTATTCTAATTTTTACCTTTAATTAAGTTATTTATTTTTGTATCTTAATGAATCGTGGTTATTCCTCTTTAATTGCATATTTTTAATGTTTAATTAAACTTATTTTTATATGCCTTGGGATGTTTCAAATAGTATTTTTCTATTGGTGGTTCTAAAAATGTTTTAGGTTTTTGGATTTTATCAATGAAACCTGTAAATTTAAATTATAGATTTGGGGAATGTTGTAACTCAAAAAAATTATATTAATAATTTTAATGATATTATATTATATTCTACCAATTATTTTATTTTTAAATTGTGGGTAGGTTGATTCATTATATCATTCTAATAGGGTTTTTGATTCCAGGATCGAGTGTTGATCGGGTCTATTGACATTTTTTATTGTTCTAGAGGATGTGATCACTTTTACTATTTAAAGATAGTCTTCATGATTATTTAAGTCTTTTATCTTTAATTATTAACTTAATTTTGGTTTTAGTTATCTAATTTCTCATCCTTATTTAGAAATTATAAATGGTAGGGAGATCTCTTCCAAGTATCATTATGTTATCATATTTTCTCTATAGTATTCTGTTGTAATGACTTTGGTTTGGATATGTTATTGTTTGGATATTGTGACGTCAAATGATCCATAGGTGAGGGTTATGAAATTTAATTTTATTTATACTTGAATTCAATATGATCTTATGAGTATTGGTTGGTATATAGATATTCTCACTCTTATATCAGATCATATGAATGGATTTCCCAACATTATCTTCTATTGTCTCTTCACATTAATTCAGTTATTAGTGGCATGGTTGGGAGTCTGTGAAATCTCATGGTGTCACATTTTATTTTTTAATATAATTTTTTATTTCTTCCTTTCATTCAAGTAATATCAGGTTGAAATTTATGGTTTTGGGAGATTTTGTAGGGGTGTACAGTAAAGTGCACAGTTTTGAAACCATTCAGTAGAAACCATGTGACTTCTGAATTAGTGGGAAAATTTTAATTAATGTTCTATTCATTGTTAGGTATCCCATGTGAGAAAACCAGGAGTCATCTTTGGTTATAGATAGTGGCAGATTCATGGTATGTGCATAGTTTGACTAACTATGCAAGAAAACCATGTGGTTTTCCCACTTTGTGGTATTTTTGGTCTAATCCCTTTCTTTGTTATTTGGGACATCCATTCTATTAAAAAACCATTAGATAAACATTATCCAAATTCCATTAAATGGGTTCTCCCTCATTATTTAAGCTTCTCTATAATTTTTTTGTAGTTCTTTGGTGGTCAATTATCAGGATAAAGCAGTATGAGATTCCCCCTTTTACCCTATTGATATATAAATTTTTCTACAAGTTTGTATAACCCTAGTGAAAAATGGTGTTCTATTTACATGTTAATGCTAACGAATAACTAATACCTTTAGTTTGAAAAGGTTTTCAGTCATCCAAAGGGTTACCTTCTAGTGTATTTATCAACGGTGAAAAAATTCAACAACTTGGAGTCAGTTATTTCATTTTGAATTTTTTTTATTTAAGAGTTCCATAAATGATTGATTCTTTAAATGTGTTTTCATTATGATAATGATTTATATTATATCTAGGTTTTTTGATAATTTTTTTCTTTTTCATCACATTGTTTTTATTTTTCATATACTGTAAATTTTAAAAGTGGTGTTTTAATGGAAGTGGGTTTTTTATGCATTCTACAAGTTTGATAAAAAACCAAATACTGTTTTTATGGATAAAAAACATTGTGTTTTATTCCTAATAAGGTTTTTAATGTGGCTCCCCTTTTATGTTTAATTGGTTTTCTTATATTAGGGATGTGGTTTTGTTTTATAAATTGACATGGAGTTTCTATTATTTTATTTAATTTCAATTATTAATGATCATGATTTATTTTAGAACAACTTTTAGATTCAAAATTTTATATATTGGATTCATAAATGTATATTTTATATTTGATAAGTTAAATTTTCCATAGTCTCATTATGATATGATTCTTAATTGATGCTTATTATTCCATAATGATCCCACTTCCACTTGTCAATGATATTATGTTTTACCATGTTTCAGATATTGTGATGTGATTCATGATCGGCAGATATCTTGGGGATCTTTCTAAAGATTGTATGTCATGTGGTAAGGACATGATTATTGTTTTTGACCTTGAGTAATTATTAATCTTATGTGATGATATTTTATTTGTTAACGAACCACCTCATTTTATGATTCTTAGGATACCTAGGTCAATTAGTGGGACGTAGTGGGATGTTTCTAGGCAAGTTGATATTATGAAATGGCAAGTTAATCCTAGTTGTATGTAATAAAATATTGGTGGTGTCACCAATAATACTAGAAAAAATTTATTCAGTTAACAAATGTGTGATTGTTACCTATTGGATGTAGGTCTACATTTTTATGTCGTATACTATCATGTTAGTCCCTATGGTGTTTCCTCTTTATAAGTATGATATGTTATATAATTTAGAAATATATTTCATGTGTGTTGATTATTGTTCGGATGATATTTCATTATTTGTTTGAACTTATTGTGCTTTTTTCAAGATGTTGGAATGATATTTTCTATAAATATGATGAAATTATTTATGACCTTCTATGGTTCTGATTTCATTATTGTTTCCTTTGATTCCTTTCATACCATCAAAATGGGTGTGTAAAACAATTTAGATTATAAAGTCTAGAAATTATCTCAAATTTTTAATTTTGATAGAAATTATTTTTGAGGTATTTTAAATTTTCTGTGGGATTACATTGAGGTCATGTTGTTTCAAATGTAAAATGTCAAGATTTTGAATTGGCACAGTTTTAATAAATTCCCTAATAAATTTTTTTTAAATGGTTTTGTTTGAGAAATTATTATTTTTTGTTTTGTTTACTTTTATATCATTAAAAGTTAAATGAAACCCTATTTTTTATATTATCTTTAATGTATTACTTTTTATTTCTTTTATAAAAGTAATTAATATTAATATATTTGGATTACACCTTAAATACTTATGTTAATGGGCATGTAGTATTCATTTATGGTGAAAGATTCTTCATTCCATAGCTTTCTTATTGGATCTAATGTAATAATATTTGGTGATATTAATAGTTATTGGTAACTTGATGGGGGATTGTGAGTCACAAGGATATAGTGATCTGACCATTGATTTCATTGAACAATTTGTCTTGAGTTTTGGTTTTGGCCTCTTTGGAATTCCTTCATATTTCGTTCACTTTCTTTTTATGTATTGTAATTTCTAATTAAATTTTGGTTTATTGGATATGTTCCCTATAATTTTTCTTTATCCCTTAATTATTATGCCTTGTTTGTATGTTATTTTAGTTATCTTGATTTTTAAAGTAACCCCAATAGTAATATTAATATCATATACACTTTTCCTCCTCCTTAGGGATTGGGGATGCTCCTCAGGTATGTGGTGGGGTTGACTAGGCACATGTTCGGGTTGAGGCATATGCAAATTCATTATAATTTGAAACCGTGTGGTCCATATTTAGAGGAATATAATATTATAGAAAAAATGTTATGAAAAATACCTAATAATTTAAGGATATTTTTCTTGGAAATCCAATTAAGAATTTTATATTATAATTAAATATCATGTGTTAATTACATGTATTTCATTATTTAGAGAATATGACTAATTGAAGGAGTAGTAACAGTATCAATATCAATTGTTAATGTAGCGAGGATCATCCAAATAATGTCAATGAGGTCAGATCTGGAGGTAATCAAATCGTAATAATTTTTGGGATGCTGACCCATGTAATGAAAAATAACTTCTTCCACATAGATCAGGATTACAATATATAATGATGTGTTACGATGTTTGAAAAATTAATCTAATATAAACCTTAATCATTCTACATAACTATTAATATTTTGGAATCTAATTAATGGATCATGTTTCAAAAACATATATTTCACTATTTGGGAAGTCGGGAAAGGGAAATTTTATTCATGTAAGTATATTATTTATGGGAGATGCATGTTAATGATGGTAAATAATTCCAAATAGTAAATACTATGAAGAGGAATAGCCCATGGAATGGATAAATTTAAAGGAAATATTATATTAATAATACAATAATCTTATGTAATGGGTGAAAATGGAATGAAAATTCCTCAATATCAAATATATTTATGATTAACATTTTGTTGAGTAAGAGGGAAACATTATAAGGTTATATAGACATGTTTTAGATTATCTATATAACTTAGATATAAATATTTATCATTTCATTAATGGGATAAAGATAATCCATCGAAGGGAATTACTCTCTAAATAATTATCACCATATAAGGATATTTTCTCAAGTGTCATTGTGACAATAATGGATTTCTCTATAACATGTTTCATAAAAGGTAATATATTTAAGAAGAGGTCTATTAAGCACCATGTAATAAAAACATTCATTGGGTAATAAAAGAATATTTTAATTTCCCACATTTAACAACTATGTAATGAAACACTGGGAATTTCTTGAAGGGAATGAAAGTTTGAATCATAAATGGGTAAAGACCACAAATCCCTACAATACAAACTAATATCATAAGTTGTTGATGTTAAATGATTTGTCTTTATAAATATAGGGCACTATGATAAAGAATTACCAAATTTTAAGGGAATTTACCAAGGAAAGGGTTAATGGAACATCATATACATTTGTTTATCACGAAAGTTGAGGTCGATGTGCCATATTTTATAATAAGTTGTACAGTGATGCTAAATAATAGTTATATAAAAATTTAGATGATTATTGGTCTACATACTTTACATCATGAATGATTTTTTATAACATTGAATTGTCATATAATAATATGTGAAATGATTTGTATGTTAACACATAAAATGGGATTATAATTATTAAACATTTTGCTAAATAATACTCTATTATGATTCATTTATATTACCTTATGGAAAAACATGATATTCATTCCTATTGTTGATTTTGACATAATCCTTTATTTATATTGGATTGCAATGTATAATTCTGTAATTTCTTTCCATGATAAGTATATTACTATTTGGGAAAGAACAAGTCTGGCGACGTGTGGTCAATATTACTCTTTATGATAGCCCAGATCTCCTAGAAAAAATTATCTACAAGTGAGGTTTTGATGGAATTGTCTTCAGATGTATTGATGGTGAAGTGAAAATGGCGGTCATGAAAGAAGTACATGCAGGAGTTTGTGGTGCCCACCAGTCTAGACATAGACTATTTGATCAAGTTTCGAAGGCTTGGATACTTCTGGCCTTCAATGATACAATATTTTGTTGATTTCAGTAAGAAGTGTCATTCTTTCCAAGTATATTCCAATTTCATTCATCAACCCCCAGAGTTTCTTCATACATCTAAATAATCATGTCCATTTCCAAGTGGGGAATGGATTTAGTAGGACCTTAACCTTATCCCACTTCCCAGCAATTTAAGTATATTCTTACTAATAATGACTTCTTTTCCAAATGGGTAGAGGCAATAACTCTCAAAGAAGTTAGTTCCAAAAGAATTGTTAGCTTCATCAAGTCTAACATCATTACATAATTTGGTTTCTGTCATACCATTTTGACGGATAATAGAACCAACTTCTGTTCATCCGAGGTAAGGAAGTTGTATCAAGAATACAACATCAAATGCAAATATTCATCTTGGTATCACGCACCGACCAATGAAAAAATAGAAGCCTTCAAGAAGACTCTTTCAAACATACTACAAAATATGGTGGATAAAGATAATAAATCATGCCCTGATAACCATTTTTAGGATTTATGGGCTTATCAGACCACCACCCGCACTGCTACGCGGTCGACTCCATATTCATTGGTATATGGAATAGAAGCAGTCTTTCCCATTGAGGTTCAATTAACTTCGCTCAGAGTTTCCATTTGCGATCAGTCATCTACAGATGAAAAATATCAAACGAGATTGGATGAATTGGAATGATTAGATGAAAAAATATTGTGCACCCTGCACCACTTGGAAGTCCATCAGAATCAGATAGCATGAGATTTCAACAAAAAAGTTCGTCTTCATTCATTCATTCAAGGAGAATTGGTATTGGTCCTCAAAAATCCAATGATACCAGGAAAGAAACGTCCAAAGCATGAGTCAAAGTGGGAAGTACCTTACTCAATACATAAGGTCTACTCCAATGGAGCTTATTCTTTAATCTCAATGGACGGAGAACTCATTACAACTTCAACCCATGAAATATTCTTGAAAAGTATTTTGTGTAACACCAATGCACTTATTTCCAAGCTACATGACGTTAAACTCGGCATCACTGGTCCATGCATATGACCTTAAACTATTTTAGCCCTTACTGCAAGACATTAAACTGCATGGGACCTTTTTTCCTTACTACAGGACATTAAACTGCATAGCCCCTTTATCTTCCAACATGATGTTAAACTGTCATGAACAAGTCCGAGTCGACCCTGAACTGGTCACTCAGGCCTGCTCGCGAAAAGTCCTGAGAGGTGTTCCCGATCCTCCCGGGATGGAGACAAGAACCAAGGGCGTCAATAGAGTACACAAGGTAATGATTTCTCCCATACATAAACAATCAAAAAAACATCGGAAATAAACGGACAACCCAAAATGAATTTATATAAACATCGAAGTAAACATTATTTATAAAAGAAACTAAAAGTAGAACAAAACCAACAACTCAACTGAACAATCCCGATGACCAAATAACTCCATGTGACACTTCTGGTCACTGTCCAACACAATGATCAAACATAGCCCAAGGCGATCAAACTCAAGCTGAAACCTGCACAAGGGCTAAAAAAAGAAGAAGACTATAGGTGTGAGTATTAAAACTCAGTAGGTTAGCCTGATATTACATTCCCAATGGAATTTCTTTAAAATAAAAGAAACATCAATTTCATGTTTTAAATAAAAGATATAAATGTATGTTTTTAAAATGATGTTCCATGCTATAATAGTTATCAGAAAAAACGTTCGTGTTTTATAAAAAAAATGCAAGTAACAATTTTTCAAAGAGGTGAAACTTCAAAATGAAAATTGTTTTTATGAGGGCTGATTTAAAGAATATTAACTTTTAAATAAATCACACACACTACTGAAATTACCAACCAAACACACAGTATGCCGACGGTGACCACAAAAGATCCAATGAGCACAAGTCATGGGAACACCCCTAGGTACTAGTCAGTTGTGACCCCCAGGTACCTCGTATCTCTATGAAAGTAACCATAATAAATATCCATTCTCATGCATGAGCCACTACTAGGGAACATACCCATATACTAGTGTTCCCCAATAATTATCATCAACAGAGTTTAGTTAGTGCTGTAATCATTAAACTTGCTACGTGAAATAAGGGACAAACCCCAGAAAATCGCAAGCATACTAGTACAGGTCCACCCACCTAGATACCCAGGTTCCCTTTAGTGCTCAATAATGTTACACATATTATAAAATACACATTTCACATCCAAATTCCATTCCTAGCCCATAAAAACATAAATATCCCATAAACGTTCTTCACATTTCTTACACGAATCAAGAAACCGCTAAATATTTTCGTAAAATAATTTCATGAAGTGTATCGAGGCTTTGCACATAAAACTCTTTCAAAAACACTCTTTCAATTATAAACACACATCAAAACCAAGAAAAATAATATTTGGAAGCCCTAAAAACATTTAATAAAATCATTTCAGGGACCATAAATCAATCCCAATAGCACAACTTCGTATATACAAGTAATACACTCTTTCGTTTTTAGGAAATCCCAAACAGGCCTTTAAACATTTTCTCAAAACTAACGTTTGATGAAGTCATGCATTTCAATTTTATTAAGGAGGTGTGTAAAACCCATTTAAATAATAAAACCATATTCATAAATCCCTTAAAACACTTAGGTGACATATTCAAAACACAATCATTTTTATATGAATGTGAAATGAGCCATTTTTCGGCAACTAAGGCCAAAACATGTTGTAAAAAAAACCAATTGATTGTAAAACAAAATCCAAATTTTAAAGACATAAAAGGATCCCAAAATAATTTTCCTACATGCTGAAAATATATTTAAAAATCCAAACAAATTATTTTAAATTGCACTAGACACATAAAATCCAACCGGGCAATTTATCGAACACATGGCATGCACTCTTTAACAAAACAAATTATTTTAAGAAATTAAAAATGGATAAAATGACACTTTCATGCCATAAAGTTAATCAAGCGACTGATACATATTCAAAATACCATAAACCTAGTGTGAAAGCTCATGGAATAATTTATCAAACAAGAGGAATGCACATTTATACCAAAACAACAATATTTTTAACAAAATAAGTCATAAAACATAATTTAAAAACAAAACCATTTGAACCAAAGTTTAATAGAAGAAAATATCATATAAATAAAGATATAATATAATTAAAATTATAAAACTTAAATGATAATGGTTTTTTCAAGGGGTATCCTATCTCAAATCCTTGGTGTAATGGAAACGCACACCCGAAATCACCCGTCGCGGGTTTATAAACCATAAAACTATAACGAAAAGACCTAAATTAATATAAAATCAATCAAAAACTATGGTATAATAGAACCATAAGTCGATCATTACTAGGGGAGATTATAAAACCAAGAAAAATTGAAAGGAGGAAGAAGAGGGAGGATAAAGGATATGAAATCTCACCTTTTCCACAGGAAAACATTTAGAATTCCATTAGTTCTGCACCCCTATAGAAAATGTAATGGAATAAAACTTCATTTAGAGTCTATTAAGGTCTGTAAGAACCATGTAAAGAGGATTTTTTTGAAAAAGAGCACGAATTGAATGATTTATGTGTAAAACGATTTACCTTATCAATTATGGGCGATTTGAGATATCTTGAGAACATTCTCCCTAATCTGAGACCCATATGAGCTCCAAAGAGGGAAAAATAGATGTTGAGGGTGAGGATAGAGTTATTGGCTTCTTGGGGGAGGTCGAATCCCCGAACAAGTTTAAAAAATGAAAAATATATAAAGAAGACAAATTATTTTTTAAAAACAGGAAATGGGCCCAAGGGATGGCCCAATACCTATATAAGTAACCCCAATTAACCATTCTTATAAATTTATATGGGGTAAAAAAGGCTATTTAAGTTTTAATATGTCAGTATAGGACACGTGGGAAGTTGAATGGGTGAAAAAGAATGAAAAACAAAAGAGTTATAAAAGAAACAAATTTGGGTTTTAAAACTGGAAATGGGCTCACCGTTGGCCCAAATCATGAAGTAACCACCATTTCTTCAAAAACTCCTAAACAAGAAATGAGGATCCCAAATTAGGGTGGTTAGAAATATATTAAACTTTAAAACTCAAGATTAATATCACCAAATACCCATGAAAAGGATTGGGATTTCCAATGGTCCGGATCAATACAAAGGCAAAAAAAACCGGGTGTGACAATTCTCCCCCCATTAAATCTTTCCGCCCCCAGAAAGCCAAAACACTTTCCAGCTGGAAAAATCAACACCTAAGGATTCCTTAACAAAATAATCTAGCCTTTGAAGATAAGTAAATATCAATCACCCACAATGAAACTTAATACTATTTCCCAAACAAAACACAACTCACAACCATGTTCGGTGAATCAACAGAAAGATGAAGCCACCACCTTCACAACCAAGCCAAGAACCTGATTTTTGGGGCTTCTCCCAATGAACCCAACCATCAACCAAAACAAATAGCACTCACAAAATCAAAATATTCTTTCATATTCCATAATGGACTCCCCACCATTAAGAAACAACTATCACCAGAAAAGTTATTATGATGAAAATCCAGGAGACCCATGGTGGGTCTCCCCAGTATTAGAAACCAACTAGCAACAAACAGAAAAGAATTCAACATGATCTAGAATTGGTCCTCACTCAAACAATCCAAAAAAAATCCTACAGAAACCTAATATACCAATTTAATAGGGTTACAACATGAATATATAAACCATCCACTCCCGAACGGAGGGGACAAGAACCTAGCAAACATATTTAGCATAGATCTGGACCCCCACCACTTGGGGATGGGAGGGAAGGGGGCCCAATAATTTGTCCACTGAAACCACAAAAGAAACAATGAAACTACGCAAAACTCTCCACCTATTAATATGTAACACCAATACTACACCTGAGTTTTACAGGCGGTCCAGACAGGGACATTGATTGAAAACCCACATCCATGAAGGCATAAACATAGACAATGTGTGAGGGGTAATTCCACCATGCTTGTTGAGACAAAGGGAAATTAAAATAAATGAGGAACCAAAAAAATGACATAGAAACTAAATTACCAAAACAAATGAGGAATGATCCTAATAGAGCACTCCACACCTCTGGTGATTTCCTGAATACGTGAAAAGCTTCACTCCAAGGCCTATGGCTGGAGCCCCGATTCTTAAAGTATATACTGCACCGCAGTCAGTTGATGATGATTAAACCACTCAAAAAACTCACTTTCCCACCAAAAAACCTTTATCTAAATAGGAACACGTAGATATATATCAATATTATGTCTAACTCTGAACTAGGGGCAGAATTCACAAGGAATAAGACGAAACATATCAACATCACCGAATACAACTGCTCTGTCCAAAAGAATTATCATGACCTAGAAGCACTTTTAATAGATCCCAAACAGCTATCTATTCCAACAAACAGGTTGAGGCATCATCAAAAGAGGTGGATTCAACATTTTAAATGAATCCTTAGGTTGATCACCAGGAAATATTTCCAATGGATAACTATCCATGGCCACATCACAACATCAAACACATCATTAGCAACCCAATAAAAATTACTCCAAAACTGAGCCACCAACAAGATCTCATCTCAAGATACATCAAGAGTATGAATTATAGATCACAAGGATGATTATTGAATAAACAACTCTTCTAAGACATAGAAAATAAACTATCCACATAACCATTGGTTTATAAAAAAGGCCAAAAAATTTCAAACTCAAAACACTTTTGAAAAAAAACTCACTTGGTGGGTTTCCACATTCACCAATGGTGTTTCATCAAGTCTCACTCACATGAACATTTCCATGCCACCCCAGGCACCCAACCACCATGGAATATAGTCCATCCTTCCAGCTATCAATAAAACTATGCATGTGAGAACCCATGAAAGCACCATAGGACAAAACAAAACAACATCATTCCAAAAATCATTTACCTTAAAAAGGAACACCAAACACGAAGTCAAAAACCCTTTTCATATTTCACAAAAAAACCACAATTCATTAAGATCCATTTGATTAAAAACCTACCCCATTTCATTTTTAACAACATTTAAATTAACCAAACCACTCTAAACAACCCCTTCCCATTTTTTTTAAATTCAGCAATGTATATTTTCATAATCCATGTTCCATTGAGACCGATACCCTTTCTAGGAAAACACCAACCGATCAAATCCAATTTCCAAAACTAATTTATCCAATTCAGAAAAATTTTAACATCCAAAAATACCCCATTTAAAACAATGATCCAGAATCACCATAAAATGATTCACAATTTCAAAACATTTTATTTCAACAAACACTAGTTTTGATTATGGATAATCCAATCCCTTTAAATAATTTCCACTTCCCTCCATTTTTTTTTACAAAAACACAACCTTTCAAAACCATTCTTATATTTAATTTTTTGGAAACCCCCCTTTTTCACTTTTCAAAATCCAAGCCTTCCTTTAAAACCCATTTCCATAATTCTCACAGAACAATTTTAAAAACAAAAATTCAGAATTCAAGAAAGGTTTAAGAGAGCCAAAAAAAGGGAACTAGTGTCGGTGGGTGACTTGACCATATGGTTGGAGGCCATATTTCAACCACAACACCAACACAGAGAGACTTATTTGGACCATTCCTCTGCTACACATGGATTTCCAGGCCCTGCGAGCTCATCAAGGCTATTATTCAGACACCCCTTGTCATATCCCAACACCAAACAATCAACAAGAACAAAGGACAGTAATAAAACCAGACTTCCCATGGAAACCTGAGGATTACAATGAGAATGATTTCACGACGCACTTATTGAACCTACCCATCGAGTCCCAAAAATCCCACTCTATATACCTTGAAATCCCCAAAATAATAAGGGCACTCTAAAAATAAAGCCTTGCTAAGATCCGACCTCCTCTGATACCATTTTGTCATGAACCAGTCCGAGTCGACCCTAAACCGGTCACCCAGGCCAGCTCGCGACAAGTCCCGAGAGGCGTTCCCGATTCTTCTGGGATGGAGAAATCACCAAGGGAATCCATATAGTACACAAGGGAATGATTTCAATCATACATAAACAATCAATCAAACAACAGAAATAAACGGACAACCTAAAATGAATTTATATAAACATTGAAGTAAACATTATTTGTACAAGAAACTAAAAGTAAAACAAAACTAAAAACTCAAATGCACAATCCTGATGACCAAATAAATCCATGTGACACTTCTGTTAACTCTCCAACACAATGATCAAACATTTCCCAAGGAGATCGAACTCAAGCTGAATCCTGCACAAGGGCTAAAAGAAGAAGAAGACTATAGGCATGAGTACTAAAACTCAGTAGGTTAGCTTGATATTGTATTCCCAAAGCACTTCCTTTAAAATAAAAGAAACATAAATTTCATGTTTTAAATATAAGATATAAATGTATGTTTTTCAAATGATGTTCCATGATATAATAGTTATCAGAAAAAACTTTCATGTTTTATAAACCAAAAATGAAAGTAACAATTTTTCAAAGAGGTGAAACTTGAAAATGAAAATTGTTTTAATGAGGGATGCTTTAAAGAATTTTAACTTTTAAATAAATCACACACACTACTAAAATTACCAACCAAACACACCGTATGCCGTAGGTGACTACAAATGATCCAATGAGCACAAGTCATGGGAACACCCCTAGGTACTGTTCAGTTGTGATCCCCAGGTACCTCGTATCTCGGTGAAAGTAACCAAAATAAATATCCATTATCATGCACGAGACACAAGTTGGGAACATAACCATAACCTAGTGGTCCACAATAATCATCATCATCATAGTTTAGTTAGTGTTTTCATCGTCAAACTTGCTACGTGAAACAGGGGCCAAACCCCACAGAATCACTAGCATACTAGTACAGGTCCGCCCACCTAGATACCCGGGATTCCATTAGTGCTCAATCAAGTTACACATATTATAAAATACACATTTCCAATCCAAATTACATTCCCAAACCATAAAAATACAAACATCCCATAAATTTGCTTCACATTTCTTACACGAATAAACAAACCGCTAAATATTTTCATAAAACAATTTCATGAAGTGTATTGAGGCTTTGCACATAAAACTCATTCAAAAGCACTCTTTAAATTATAAACACCCATAAAAAACATAAAAAATCATATTTTTCATCCCTAAAAACATTTAATAAAATCGTTTCATGGATCATAATACAATCCCAATTGCACAACTTGGTATATTCAATTAATATAGTCCTTAATTTTTAGGAAATGCCAAACTAGCCTTTAAACATTTTCTAAAAACTAAATTTTTACGATGTTATGAATTTAAATTTTATTAAGGAGGTGTGTAAAAAACATTTACAGAATAAAAACACATTCATAAATCCCTTAAAACAATTAGGTGACATATTGAAAACACGGACATTTTTATATGAATGTGAAACATGCCATTTTTCGGCAACTCGAGCCAAAACATGTTGTAAAAAAACCAATTGTTTGTAATAAAAAATCCAAATTTTAAAACCATAAAAGGATCCCAAAATAATTTTTTTACATGCTGAAAATATATTTAAAAATCCAAACAAATTATTTTAAATTGCACTAGACACATAAAATCCAACCGGGAAATTTATCGAACACATGGAATGCACTCTTTAACAAAACAACTTATGTTAATCACTTAAAAAGGGATAAAACACCACTTTCATGCCATAATGTTTATCATGTTTCTGAGACATTTTCAAAATTCCATTAACCTAGTGTGAAATCTCATGGAATAATTTATCAAACAGGAGGAGTTCACATTTATACCAAAACAACTATATTTTTAACAAAATAAGTCATAAAACATAATTTGAAAAAAAAACCTTTAGAACCAAAGTTTCACAGCAGAAAATATAATATAAATAAGGATATAATATAATTAAAATGATTAAACTTAAATGATAATGGTTTGTGCAAGGGGTATCCTACCTCAAATCCTTGGCGTAACTGAAACGCACACCCGAAATCACCCATCGTGGGTTTATAAACCATAAAAATATGAAGAACAGACCTAAATTAATATAAAATCCATCAAAAAACTTGGTATAAAATAAACCTAGGTCGATCATGACTAGGAGAGATTATAAAACCAAGAAAAATTGAAAGGAGGAAGAAGAGGGGGGTAAAGGAGATGGAATCTCACCTTTTCCACAGGAAAACCTTTCATATTCCATTAGATATGTACCCATAGAGAAAAGGGAATGGGATTAAACTTCAATTAGAGTCTTTTAAAGTCTGGAATAACCAGGTAAAAAATAGTTTTTTGAAAAATAGCACGAATTTAATGAGTTATGTGTAAAATGATTTACCTTATCAATTTTGGGAGATTTGAGATAACCTGAGAACTTTCTCCCTAATAAACCACCCATATGAACTCCAAAGTGGGTAAATAGATTATGAGGGTGAGTATAGAGTTATTTGATTCTTGGGGGAGGTGGAATCACCAAATCATATTAAAAAATGAAAAAGATATAAAATAATCCAATTATTTTTTTTAAACAGGAAATGGGCCCATGGGCTGGCCCAATACCTAAATAAGTAACCCCAATTCACCATGCTTATAAATTCATATGGGGTAAAAAAGGCTATGTAAGTTTTAATTTTTTAGTATAGGACAAGTGGGATGTTTAATGGGTAAAAAAGGATGAAAAACAAAAGAGTTATAAAAGAAACAAATTTGGTTTTTAAAACTAGAAATGGGCTCACTGTTGGCCCAAATCATGAAGTAACCACCCTTTCTTCAAAAACTGCTAAACAAGAAATAGGGATCCCAAATTAGGGTGGTTAGACATATATGAATATTTAAAACTCAAGATTCATCTCACCAAATACCCATGAAAAGGATCAGGATTTCCAATGGACCGGATCAATACAAAGAGAAAAAAAACTGGGTGTGACATAAACTGTTCGTCCGAGCAGCAACACGTTAAACTGCCAAGCACCCCATGTCTATGACACATGTAATTTAAACTATGAAATAGTCCCTTATAAATCCTACATGACATTAAACTTTGCATCGTTAGGGTTGTTTCTACCTCTTATTTATCACACCGAGCATGAATCACTTGAGCTTAGAGTATGCTTCAACCAAAACACCATCTCTGGGCCTCTAACCATGCATAAGTCCCAACATCATCTTTGTTTTGTCCTCAAGTATAGAATAATAACTAATTCATTCTTAATAGAACTATGCTGACTTTGATCCATGCCTTCTAGGCTAGGTACGTAGGCAACCTCTCGAGGTTCAATCCCACAACCAATCTATTCACGTTCTTCACCTCCATCTCATACGATGTTGATCTGTGAAGTAGCATAAAACCAATATCTTTACATTGGTTCACCTTTGTCCCACATGACATTAAACTATGTACGTCCCTTTTTTCCCTGCTACATGACACTAAACTGTGCAGCACCATCATCCTTGCTATATGACGTTAAACTATACAGTCCCCAGTTGTCCCTTGCCTGAGAGGAAATCATCATTGACATTTATCTCAAATCATGTCATATTTCAAAGACAACATGCATAAATAGTAATTCCTGAACCTTAAATCTTGGGTCAAACCATCATTTCAGTAAAGTCCCCTTTCACCCTTCACATGTACTAACCCAATCTGTACATAGGGTATTTCAAGAACAACGTATGACTTGATTCCCATCCGTATGGGATATGTAGGAACATTCGAGCATCCCTCAAACCCAGCCCCAAGTCTTTGGGCCTAACCCCAAATTCCACTTTCAGTCCCCTAGCTGAAAAATCTCCCTGTGAAAACATGAATGTGGTATGGAAACTATGGTTTTCATTCACATAAGGTTTATAAAACACCCAATTTGTATTCCTCATTATGGTTTGTGCTCTATGAACCTAAACTATGATCACCAACACTCTCGTCCCACATAACGTTAAACTATATTTCAAGAACTATGTAAGGCTTGATTCCCATCCTTATGGGATACATAGTGAAGTCCAGCATCTCAATTCAGGACCCAACCACAACATGATTATGGTAAACATTGTTCTATGAATCTCTTCCATGAATTTAACAATACCCATTTTCATATGCCAAACTCCTAACATTAAATACTTCCAGATCTCCATAACCCTTTTCTTGACTTTTGGTCACAAAATATCTGATACTCAGGAATTCTTTTTCCTGACAATGCTATACATGTCCTTAGGTGGCCTTGAATAAGTAGTCTATATAACGGACCTGTCATCCAAAAGATACTATTATTTGACTACGCATCCAATTCCCTTAAGTTTCCCTGCATAATTAAACCCCCTAATGGGGTTTTCAAATAGTGGTAACTTCATTATTGGGAGAAAAAACTCTTTTGTATTTATTTGCCTTGATGAAAATATGTAGGGATCTGCAAAAATAGCCATCCTTAACATATTTGTCCCATAATATTTTTCATGATCTAAAAGTAATTAAGTCTATGGTTTATATCTACATTCCCTATGTTTGGTTCAGACCTTGGCAGGAGTGACATTCATCCAATTCTTTGACACTCTTGAATGGGAATATCCTCTCCATATTCAAGTACCCCTCCCCATACGAAAAACTCTATGCTTTGGAAAATTTGAATCTCCCTAAACTTCCACTGGATTTTTAGCAATAGAAAAGTAAAATTTCTGAGAGTTCTTTGGTTTGACTATGCAGCACATGCCCTTAGGCGGCCTTGCATAAGTAGTCTAAAAAACAGACCTGTCATAAAAAAGATGCTATTAGTTGACTATGTAGCCAATGCCCTTAAGTGTCCTTGCATAATTCAACCCCCTAATGGGTTTGTTAAATAGTGGCAACATCACTCTTAAGAAATACTTCCTCTAATGCACCTTATCACTTTTTTTTCATATCATCACACGTATTCAAAATTTCTTATGTCACAGTTTAAATGTTTTCGCCCATACTTAAATGTTGTATTATGTTTCCATACAAATTATCAAGGAATTGAGTCAATTTTTATCCATTTTGTCAAATCTATTTGACCTTAAACATTAGCCTTTTTTATTTTCGACATTCATGACATTAAACTGCCAACAAAAGACAGGGTACTCATTAAATTGGGAACTTGTAAAAGGAAATATGAACAAAAGTAAAGTTCCGGATCACTAAACGTACATATTGTATGATTTAGGAAATATTGAGCAAAAAATGATGAAACGTTTGTGGGATTGTTTGTATAATCCTAGAAAAAATTAAACTATGCTTACAAGGCCCATTGTCTTAGGTAAAATTAATTAAAGAAAGTATCAAGAGAATGAAGGTTTAAATGATTGTAGATGAAAGTGTTTTTAATTGATGAACAAGAGTTAGATGGACATCCACATATTGGAGTCTCTTCCCTTTTTCAAGAATTACAAGAGGCTTTCAACATAACTATACATTTGATTTACAGCATCCTGAGCCTCATCAGTAGCCACTTGAAGTTCATTCACTCGACTAGCTTCACTCCTTTCAGTTTGATGGAGTGATTTCCTGGCATCTGTGATGGATTTCATACCGTTTTTTTACTCTTTCTAGTGAATTATTAAGATGGTCAAGTTCCCTAGTAATAGCATCTAACTTATGTTGATGGTGAATCTACTGGACAAATTTCCCCTCAATCTAATGCTTCATCTCATTCAACTTTTCAGCATGATCAACCTCAGCTCGGGACACCGCATCCTCGAATTTGCTGATATTGGTCAATAGCCTCACTCTGGTCAGATCATGATTGTACCTTTGCTCCTGCTCCCTCCTTAAGATGACATGTTTCACTGTGGCATGGATCTCTTGATATCCAGAACCGCTAAGTCCCAGCATGATGAACATGGATGATAGTCATGGGATCTTCAAAGACAGCTCTTCAAGATGCACATTAGATATGATCTACCATATATTCTTCCATGTATTACGACATGAGAATTGGAACACCTTTTGTACCTCCGGGTCTGATTCAGCATCACTATCACAGGGAGGAATATAGTCTGGGATTAATGAACTTAAAGAAGTTCCATGTTCTACTCCTTCCCCCCTAACCCTTGTTACTTCACTTTCTACTCCCACTAGGGAGGTGTTTGAGGCTTCAACTCAAGATCTAGCCACTGGAATTGACGGATCGACATAGTTAATTGAATGTTTTTGTTAGTGTCAAAGGATAAAAATAGTTGATTAAGCAGTCTTGAAAATTAAGTACATCCACAAATATTATTATCTCTTACCCAATAGTAGATCAACAACATGAGAAGGATCCTTCCCCTCTTACCTAGATTCAAAAGGATTTTTAGGATGGGTTTTAGGAAGCTCTACTAGGTTCAGATTTACTTGAGCTAGCATCTCTGCAATAATAGGGTTCCCTCTACCCCCTTCAGGCATTGGCAGGTCAGCATCTTGCTCAGACAGAACTTCACATTTCAACCAATCATGGTTAGAGATGTAATAAGAAATTTTTAATGGGATGAAAGAAAACACTCACATCCAAAATCTTCTAAATCACATGGTAATTAAACATGATCTAAAATTTCTTCAAATGATGCACCAAGATTCATCATTTCATCTAGTGATATATCAGATTTCGGGTTAGTCTCACCAGTGGGAGAATTTGATATGTCTTCTTGGAGACGAGCATCCTATGGCCTCTAACCCTGGATAGCTTCTTTAGAGAAAATTGCAGAGTCAGTTGTATTTTACACCAAATGTTCTGGTATAGGTGTTGAACCTAATGTATCACAGAATGGAAGTCATTTGATGTTTTTATTCAAAATTATATAAAGTATTGTTAATTTACCAGAAGAAGGTTCTTCTCTCCTTGTAGCAGCAACATGAGTCGTACTGGGAATAGATGCTGGTTCTTCTTCAGGAGCATCCAGATCAGCATGAATTTGTGACTGTTCCCTAGCACCCTTCATCATCCTTAGAGGAGGGTCAGTCCTCTCCCTCAAGGGGGATATCGAGGATGCCCTTGCAATCCCAAAAAGTATGAGAAATATTTTTTCATGAGTTACGATTCATTACTATCTGAAGTACTTACCACTACTGATGAATCATTTAGTTGTGGAGTTCTTCATTTGATGATTTTGCTTATTTGGATTTTTGGGTGTGTTGACATCATCACCTACAAATACAAGAATTGGAGAATTAAAATACCTATCTAGCTCCTTGTCCATGGCTTGTCGGCCTAGAGATACTTCACCCGGTTCATGGGTAGATTCAGTAACTCTGATAGCGGTGCCACTAGGGATGTGTTGTGGTGAAGGTACCTCATCAGTTCCTTTCTTTATAAGCTGCAGGATGAAGAAATTAATTTCCTTGAGTAACAAAATCTTTGACTAAAATCATGTTTCAAAGAAAATAATGAAAGAGACATAAATCATCAGGAGCCATGTAATCATGCCACTCCTCATCCACTGAAGCATAAATCCCTTCAGTGGTGCCACAATTCATCATTTCTTTCTCCCTCTTGGTGATAGTAATGGAATCATCAGTGGCATATATGAGCATCTCCAACTCTCTGATATAAGCCCACACTTCATCAAGGTTATCCTCGAAACAGATATCTGTAGAAGCCCAATGATTCCCCACTCCAGGGATGTGTAGCCCTTCACATAAGTCCTTCCAGGTGGTTCCAGCTTCACAATATAAACTATGCCATGTCTGGACAGCCTCTGGTCATAAATAGTCAGCATGTGCACCAGAATGCTACGAGGAGGGTCCTTCAATCTTGGCCTTCAATTTCTTCCCAGATTCTGCAATTCCAGATAAAGAATAAGAAAATAAAATTTGCTGCTCTATAAAATATTGGCAATAAAATTTCATTGATGATATAACTCACGGGGAGTCGATGTAGTAGGTCTCTTAACTCTGTAAGGAGGATTATATATGGCACAAGGCCACTTGGATGTATGTCGCGCCTCATCATCCCCATCCTGGGAATCTGGTGAATCAGCCTCGGGTGAGGAACCTGGTGAATCAGCTCCAGGTGTGGAAGAGTCACCTTCCAGATGAAGGGTTTCTTTCCTAACAGTTCTCTTCTTTTTCCCCACCCAATGAACCGGATGATTCAGTACCCCTTCAGGGTATGATGCTACCCAGTTCTCGATATACCATGTTTTCAAGTGACTCGTCGCTCCAGCAACTGGTATTTCAAACACTGCCCCAGTCTTCTCCATAGCTGTCAGCATCCAACGTTGTTAGGCAACAATTGGATGATGATCTAACTTGACATGCACAGGAGGGGATATGACAATCAGCTAAAGACACTTGAATTGGTGTGAAAATATATATGGAGCATAGGGCTCACATATAATCTCTTTGTCAATTATATTGGCCAATACACCATCTCTGAATACGAGCATGTAAGACCTCAATTCTAGGCTAGCTGTTCCATCATCAACAAACCACCCAGTTGGCATGTTTCTATAAGGAAAGAAATAGAATTCCTTGAACATGATCAGCCTCACTTTCATATCATATGGTTTAAGGGATAACGGAAAAATTCCAGAATATGTCTACACAGATGGACTAAAAGAACATCCAGGAAACAATACTCTACTCTGTACAACATATGTTCGGAAGTTAGTGGTGATCCATCCCCCAAAAACATGTAATGGTACCACTATTATCAAAGGAGACATACCCATATAGACATGGAGTAAGCTCCTGTGAATTTTCGCTAAAATTGGGGTATCCAACCCAACCATTTTCCTCTCAGCCAACATGGCCACAATAACGAAGGTCCCCGGCCTAACGCCTCCCTTTGAATCCCTAACTGTAAGAAGATAAATACTGAGACACAAGGCTATGAATCCCACCAGATGGGTATTTTTTGGGATTCTTTGATCCACTTCATACCCCCAATTTTCAAATTATCCTACTTCCAGTGTTGGCCAGAATGTGCCAAGATCACCCCTCTTCTCTGTTCTGGGGCAGCTGGTAGGATGAGTACAGGTGACCCCTTCTTATTCTTCTTGATAAGAAACATATCCATCCACTCCTCTGGATGAATTTACTTTCTAGAATGAGTTTTGGTGGTCTTTGAATTATTTAGATTGTGGAAAATTTTCAATAATTATTGAGCCCAAGCCAGAGTCTTCATCGAATCATTCCAAGTCACCTTGGGGGAATGAATTAATCATACATATTGCCCAAAATTGGAGCCCCCTGAGATCTTTTAGAAATCCCATAAACTAATTCCTACTTCTCGATGAGTCATATGAAAAGAATTGGTTTCTGGGCTCTAGTGACTGATTATCACTGGCACAAAGTTATCATTCCTGTAGACATATGTCTGCCCAACCAGGACAGCTTCATATATTTCCTATACCTTCAAATTTTCAAAAAAATCTATAAAGTTTTGTGGCACCCAATATTTCCACATCCAAGTTGGATTCACACATCCTCTAGGACGGAATTCCCAACTCTTCTTATAGCCTTTGGAATGATCCATCTGAGAATTTCAAAAGATTGAGGGATAACAATGCAACTACAGATCAAGCTTGTGAGGTATCAGATCTGGGGAACAAGGGCTATGATGCATTATGTAGGACTTCTCCACTATTACAGCATTAACAAATGATCCTGAAACTGAAACATTTGTTCAGGAAAATTTGGTGTAAGTTTGAAACCAAGAATGCGGGAGATAGTTCTTTGGCTCTGGAATGTTGTCTCCTTATAGATGACCATGGCCATTTAAAGGCAGGTAAATACTTTGTGGGAACATTACATGATATTTCATCAAGTACTTGTCCAATTCTGGGAGAGTGATGTCGCAGATATCATAATAATCATGGCCAATGATGTTCATCATGTCACCAATACCCTTGCTAGCCAACTCATTAGCCGATACAATTCTTTTGGGATATATTGAATCTGCAGAAAGATCAAATAATACAATTTTAAGTAAGTCAGTTTTTCATAAAATTTGTTAAGAAATCGAAAAAAATGGTTAAGGAATTACGGAGTGCAAGTATAATCTTGGCACACATGTCTAAGTTGGTCGCACAAGTTTTATCACACTAGTATTGGCGCGAAATCCAAAAACAGACTAAGGAAGCATGACATAATGAACAGAAGTGCAGATGAGGAAAAAAACCAAGACACTCGCACGACGAGATCTCACTTGCGCGATGAGAGTGAGAATATTTGGAAGTCTGGTGGTTTGTGTCAAGTGAGATCTATATTAATAGGCGAGGCCATACCCCTGCACGCTACTACCTGCACGCCGCTTCAAGCACACTCATACATGCGCGCCTATGAATCCTTGGTTTTCTCCTTTACCTCAGAGTCAAACCCTCTTTCCGTTTTCGGATCCAACTTTTATGGGGGACTTTTATTGACTCTCATTTTTGTCACAGAGTCCAATGATTGACTAAGGGGAATACCTTGAGCAAAGAAGATATAAGATTCATCAAATATTGCAAAGACATTAAGCCACACACGTATACCTGTGCACCAGCCTTTGGCATGCATGTCACTTGCACGCCAGACATGAGGTGGGAAAGTCACTTGTGCAACATAATTGAAATTTTTCCCAATCCTTAGGTGGCCTATAAATAACCCCTGTGGCCCCCCATTCTGGAGACGAAAAATAAAAAACTCAGATTTAAGCTCTGGATTCCCTAGTATCTTCTATAAGTCTTCAAAACACTTCTAAGTAAATTCTTTACCTAGAATGAAATCTCTAAAGAGGAATAATAAGGCCTAATTATTAGAACTCATCATTACTTGTGCGCCTAAGTATCCAACCCTTTAAGGAATGTGATGATACTAGTGCACCACATTTCCCTCTCAAGGAAACTTGTGCGCCACCCATCTGAAAGCCTCTTGGGATGATACTTAGGGCTCCAATTCAAAGTCTCCCATGTATCACTTCACAGGTTCTTCATCACCCAATTGAACTAATGTCGCGCAAGTATACTTGCATGACCAGGACTTGCGTGCAAGACCAATACTTGCGCACCTCCTCCCAATTCAATTTCTTTCCTCAAATCCAGCTTTACTCTTCATGATATAGCCCTCAAAACCCCCTTCAAATACACTTATGGCATGATTTATTTGTTTTCTTCCTTATATGAATGGAGTTCAGTGGAATATCTCCCAAAACCTTGTGATTTATATAACCTTATATCACTATGATTAGAGGTTACCTTCATTCAACCTCATCCCTTCAGATGAGAGTGACTTTGATTTGGGCATTCTTCTCAGGAGTATGCCCCAATCGTAAGTCCCTTTAACTTTGGGCCTCCTTCTCAGGATTAATCCCTAGGTTATAAGTTAAAGTTCCCCATAATCTGGGAATCCTCCTTAGGAGTAAGCCACAAATTAAGAATCTAAATGTCCATAAAGAACAAATTCCTTTATGGACCTTGTTAATGGGAATCCACCTTAGGTGTAAGCCCCAAATTAAGAATCTAAATCTCCATAAAGCACAAATACCATTATGGACCTTGTTAATGGGAATCCTCCTTAGGAGTAAGCCCCAAGATCCCCCTAATTTGGGCATTCTCCTCAGGAGTAATCCCCAAGTTATAGTATCCAAATCTCCATAAATCATGAATATTTTTATGGAACTTGTTCCTAGGCTTCTTTCCAGATGTAAATCCTTGTCTTCACCTACTTGGGCAGTCACACATACATAAGCCCCATATATTTCCTTGTGACCACATCTTTCATGGAACTAATTGTCAAGTTTACTAATACCTCTTGTTTCTCACACCGAGCATGACTCACGTGAGCTTAGAGTGTAAAAGTAACCACGACACATCTCTTTGGGCCATTAATCAGATATAATCCCCACACGTCTTAATCAAACTATGTGGACATTGATCTCTACCTTAATATTAGAGTACGTAGGAAGCCTTTCTAAGGTTCAAGCCCTTCACCCAATAATTATCATCCGTCCCATATGATGTTAAACTATATTTTAATTCCCAAACTACATGGGTTCTGATTCCTCTTTAACAAGGATACAGAAGTAGCCCATCTGCGGGTATGATCCCAAATCTAAAATAATCTATGTCCTTCTAAATATCAATAAACATCAAGTTCCCCACTGAGTGTATTTAAAACCAGTATGGTCATCATAATGACCAAGATATTTCTATATAATGTATTGAAGGATACCATTGAATGAGAATCTCCAATACATATAGATTATTCTCCATCGATGAAGATCTTAAAATACATATAAAATATTCTCTAAATCCCATAAATATCAATCATTGATTGCAAAGTCTAAAATAAAAACTCATTTTTATTCTTGGTAAATTAATAAGGATTTGTGAACATAACTTAAATCTATAAGAGAGTCCCCGAGTAGACAGTAATTCGCCCCAAAAAGGTGTGATGAGTCTGACCTCCCATCCTCTCAACCAATGCAAATTCGTAAGCCTCATCAGTCCATAACTAATGAGAACCTACCTTTGGAAAGTAGGTCCAAATGGATATAGAATCATTGTATGATTCCGACTTTATGAATAAACCCATTAGAAACCAATTGAAATGTTTGAACCTTAAACAAACAAGTTCATCCCCATTTCCAGAAGAAACACCCCCATAAATATTCCATAGACCTTGTAAAGGAGTAAAGATCATATTTTTTTTGGAAATTAGACTAATAGATAAGGGCTTTGACCAACCGACTTAAAAGAATCTCCTCCTTCCATGAAAGTAACTCCAATCCTCATGAGCCCTAGAATAACCACATTGTAACTTTAAACCCCTATGTTTTTAAGTCATCCCTTTTATGCCGACCACATATTCCATGAACATAAAAGGTCTATGATAGAAGTCCATAAACTATTGTGCATCAAAATTCCAATATATAAGACCTTATACTAAAACACATCAAAGGTCCATTCTAGAGGACCATATATGTCAACACATCATATGTATGAGGTAAAATACCCCAATCTAAAGAAATATCATTTCCAAGATAAAATACCATAAAATAATGAAATATCATGTCCACACGTGAAGCCCAAAAACTAATATTCATCAAAGTTCAAAGCTAGAAGACCACAATATATAGCACATAAAGGATTCAGTCTATAGGACCATAAAATAAATAACATCAATGGTCTCAACTAAAATATCCTAAACTAAATCAACATCATATCCAAGCTAAAAGACCCTAAACTAAAGAAATATCATATCTAAAAAAAGACCATAAACTAAAACACATCAAAGGTCCTACCTAGTAGACCATAAACTACAACACATCAATGTTCCGACCTAAAAGACTCAAAATAAAAACAATATCAGTTTCGAGATAATAAAAAACTGAAATCAATATCATATCAAATATATAAGACTCTAAACTAAAAAAATATTTGGTCCATGCTAAAAAAACTCTAAATTAAAGTAATATCAAATCTAATCTAAAAGAAAATAAATTAAAGAAATATAGGGTCCAAGCTAAAAGACCATGACCAAAAGAAATGAAATGTTTGAGCTAAAAGTCCTTAAATCTACAGCACATCAGTGAAATAGTCTACAAAAATCAAAATATTCCCATCATATGGCTTTGTTAAATAGAAATATTCTCTCACTAAGCCTATTTTCTTTAGAAAAACATATAGAAAACTCCATACAAGAAATATATCCTAAACATGCATCTCGAGAGACAAAAAAGGGTTTTGTAGGGGATCATAAATAAAATCAAAACACTGAGAAATGCATTATACATCTCTCAAAGAGGGAGAATCCCACCCATTTGATGGATGCCCAAAAGGGTGATTCCCACATCACTATGTAAAAAATGGAATATGTTGGTTCATGGGCACAAACAACTAATCATCTATCAATGGATGACATACTTGAGGTAGATAATGAATTGGAAAATCCACAATACTTTATAAAGAATAACCTTGTATAGATGATAAAAAACCACTTAAAAATTTTCTTGACCTAGATTGTTCATGCCCACTCATAATATAATTTTTTGACCTTTATAAAGATCCCATATTTAGCTCTATCCAATGCCAGGATTCCATAGAAAGGAGGAAAATATATTCAAATAGTTTGGAACTATATTTTAGTGAGTTAATTTGTATCCATCCAAAACCAGGATAGAGTTTTCCAATAGATAAGAAAAACTTGTGGGTCAAACTACGACTAGAATACCTTCTTTAGTGATTACCGTCTAAATGAACTATGAATAAGTTTACAATTGGTGAAATAAGAAATTAATATCTAAATGAGGAATGAATAAACCGTCCATCAAATCAAACTTGTAAATATAATTCATTGATATAGAGTATAATTTTGGATATCAATTGATAGGAATTTCTTTAGAAAATCATTATAATAATTTACACAATATCAGAGGTTGGTGTTTTGATTTCTGGAAATCATGTCTCTTTGATTGGTTGTAACTAAATCAGTGCTATGTGAATTGGAAGCCATATGATAATATGTAAATAGTGTATGTCAAAGAAAGAGAATATAACATATTGTCAAATAAAGACGAAATAAACATCAATCATCATGAGAATCACATGAATCATTAAGGGGGTTGCAAATCACAAAAGGATTTTATAAACCATGTAACCGCCAGAGGTCTTGCGGGTCACATAAATCTTGTAGGGAATCACATAACTTCATGAACCAATGAGACTCATGATATAATGACTTTAACATGGTCATGATAATTTCTTGATAATTGATTTTTAATTTGACCATGTAATGGCCTAGGTTTTTGGGGTCCGTTAATTGGTGAACATATGATGTTTGAGGTGTTCTGGGTGGTCTGAAAGGCCATCCCAGCTTCTCGGTAAAGCTTAAGACTCCTAGAAGTAGCCTTGGCCTACCGGTAGCATGGGCCTACTAGTAGCCTCGGCCTACCGGTAGCTCCACGGGTTTTTTCAGTAGTGCCTCCTTTTTTCACGAATTGGTTTTAAACTGTGTTTTCACCTCTTTAAGACTGTTTTAATGAGAATTAATGATGATTAATTAAATGATTGGTGAGGAAGCCTCCTTAAATGAAAAACTATGCATTGGTCATTCCTTTAACTGCGTTTTCTGAAACGCCTGTAGGGCATCCTGTGAGGATTCCTTCCTTGGTTACGGAGTTGTGCATCAGTTTTAACCACCCCGAAGGGCAGTGAACTTTTAAGTTGGATGTTTGGGGTGGCCCAGCCGTGTGGTCAACCCACAATCCCCCTTCTTCCACGGTTTCGAGGTTTTGTCTCTATATCTTAACCATCCTGGAAATGTTGTATCTCATCCTTTATAACCTAAAGGCTTCTCTTCTCACTGGTTTTCTATTTTTCTCACCCTATTCTCAGAGTTCCCTTCCTCCCAACGAGTTGTACCCCCATTGCGAAGTTTTCATTGATCGCGTACAGTGGAATTCCTACAACTCCTGATTTCCAGTTTCCATGCGAGGACGTAATGTCGATCCTTGATCAATTAGGTAGGGATATTAACTCTGTCTCTCCTCCTTATGTATCATGCGGTGTGGGTGTTCTATGGTTCCCACGAGGCAGTAAATCAATTATGTAATGAATATAATAACCGGTTAAAGAACAGGGATGAGGAAGTATGTTATTGTTGTTACATGTTTTTACCCATGATTTCCCTATGATGTTGTTATGAATAGAATGGGCTTAGGCCTACTGAAAATCATGGACTTTGGGGGCCTTTTTTGTGCACCTATTCTATGCTATGTTTTACGCAACGTTTGTTGAATGGGAATCATGTATAAATCAGTTAAACACTTAAACATGGATGTTGAATATGAATGCCCATAACCTTGTGTGATCCCCCCTGTTGAACTAAATAATATAAGAGAATGAATTATGAATGTTGGTATTGTTCAGTTATGAAATGGGTGAAGGGGTGAATGTGTTTTGTTATTGATGGGTGAATAGTGGGGCTGTGAATGGTGTGGTTGGAATGGAATGAGTGGTTCTGTGGTTGTGGTGGTGTTTGGCAGTAGGGCTGAAGGTTGGGTTATGAACATGAATAAAAGTGGAACGTAAATAATGAACTGGGTAGAATGGTAATCAATTAATGTGGGGATAACCTATGTTCTGTTGTGTTTTTCTTTGGTTCCAGTTTTTCGAGGGATTCCATTAATCCCACTTTGATGTTATTATTTATAAGAGAATATGTTGTGAATGCTTAAATTACCTGATGGTTTTCCTTAATTCATTATTATTGTTTCACGTGTGTCTGTTCCTGTTAGTTGCCTAGTAGTGAAGGGATTAACTCATACTGAACTGTTATGAAATGATAACTTGAATAGGGAAACTGGGAACTGTTTATTGTGTGCCTGTTTTCTGAGGCAGCAGTGCTTGTACACCTTCTTGTATCTGTTTGAGGAGCCATAGGTTGGGATGTGTGGTGATATATATATGTAACTGTATGTTTTGTGTTTATTCACAACCCACCCACGTTGGGAACTTAGTTTCAGACACCCTATCGTATGGGGAAGGGTGTTTCCCCTAGTTACTCTCCTTCCTGCTCTCTCTTCCCTTGGCTGTGATGGCTGGAGGCGACCTTACTCCCATGATTATTTGGGTAGGTTTTGATTGGTGTGTTGTTAGTGCAGGACTCTTCGGGAAGGTTTGTTTTCCTAGGTGTCTTCGAGATGAGGCCCAGGTGTATACGGGCATGGATTGATGGTTGTGAGCCGAAGTGCGTGCGGGAAGGGATGTGTGTTTGTGAGGCCTAGGTGTGTGCAGGCAGGGATGTGGATGGTTGTGAGGCCCAGGTGTGTGCGGGCAGGAAGAGCCTGGTAGCATCCAGAATTTTGCCATTAGGGATGAGCAGTTAGCTACTGGGGGAAATGGTGGTGTGGGGTACCCAAATGTTTTGTTCTTACTATTACCTAACTGCTTGTGTTATTTGGTGAGCTTGGCCGGTGAGGTGGGATTGATAGATTCCATGATAGATGTTGGTTCTTCTTCTTCTCACGGGACATTATGACATCTCCCCACTTGTGCACGATATCTATAGGTTTTCCTACTGAGTATACCTTGTATGCTCACCCTATGTTTACTTTCAGGTTTCTAGGAGGACATCAGAGGCCGTGCGAGACCTTACTAGTCTAGACGTTGGAGTTGCTGTTGGTTGTTGTTTTCTGCTTAGACTTTTCTTTTCATGTTGGTTTTGTACCTTGGAGTTCTAGTACATTTTTTAGTTTTTTTTCACTAAAACATGCATGTAGTTTGGTTTTCTTTTGAGTTTTCTATATATGGTGGTGTATGGTGTTGACTCATTCTTTCTCCAAATCATGGTTAACTAAAAAAAGGTTAATGCCTCCCATATTGTGAAAATGTTACACTCTTGGTGGTAGTCACCACTCTGGGGCCTACTGGAGGCAGGAATAAGGGGTCATTAACTCGTCTTCGACATCATGAAGGAAGGGCGAGGACCTTTGTCGCCCCATCAACCGTCTTGCCGAAGGTGGGTCGTGACAGAATGGTATCAAAGGGAGGTTTTATGGATAGGTTGGAGTATGGAGTTAGGCACAGTGAGGATTGCATGGGATCGTACGGAAACAATGTTAGGTGATCTCTGTTCATGAAATAGACCAGGGAGGACCGGCTAGGACACATGATTTTAGGGACCCCCAGGATCCGATGCGAGGACTCTGAGAATATCAAACGACCAAGTGAGACTACATTTATTGCAGGGTAGAGACCCTAGGGAAGGTACATGAATAATAATGATTGTGTTTTTAATTCATTTGGGGCACCTTGGGGAGAAAATTTTAATAATAATAATAATAATAATTCATTTTCTACTTGGGCTTAGGCATTCTTTGTTTACCTTGCAGCTATGGAACCCAGATGTTATCCACAAGTGACTCGGGCAGTTGAGGCCTAGTGGATTGAGGAAGTTGACCAATAGAGGGTTGACCGAGATGAGGAGTACGACTTGTGGCTGAGGGCTCTGCACTCCTTCCAGTGACAAACCCTCGAGAAGTACGAGGGAAGCGTTTCTGACTCAGTAACTGAGGGATGGCTCGAGGAGCTAGCCATCACCTTCTCTGTGATTTGTGCTCCGAGTGAGTACTGGGTTCTATTGGCCATCAGTCAGTTCAGAAGAGCAGTGCGTCAGTGGTGGGCACTTTTCCTGGGAGAGAAGACAGAGGTAGAGGTTTCATGGGCCAGTTTCGAGAAGAATTTCATGAGGAGTTCCTCTCTTCTATGGGGAAGGCATAGAAGTGACATGTGTTGCTCTCCCTTCCGTAGGGAAGCATGTTAATGAGGGAGCTAGGGATCAAGTTAAATTATCTATTGCACTTTTCCCTGAATCTCTTTCTGGATGAGGACTCTCAGGAAAGACGGTTAGAGGAAGAACTCCATCCTTCTCTTCAGTATGATGTCACTCCCTTCACTCTTCTAACGTACCTAGCAGTACATAAGAAGGCCGAGATAGTAGAGAGGATGCACTCATAGGGAGGCACACCACGAGAAGGGAACCAGATGAGTTCATCAAAGGGGAAGGCGCTCAACAGCAGGTCTCCAGCGATAGGGCCTTCCAGATTTCGACAAGCAGGGATTAGACCTCATCAGTTCCATTCCTGAGATTATGGCCCTCACCCCTTTTCCACAGGTCCAGGACCGAAGTTTTTCTCTTGAGGAGTTTCCAAGCATGTCCAGATCAAGTGTCTGACTCGAGCTCCACATGGTGGAGGTGTTTAGTTTCAACACCCACCTCAGCAGCATCTGTTGCCGGTGTGGCCTTCCCAGCAGCAGTAAAAGAAGCAGCAGGCCCCTGGCCCACTGAGGGATGACCTTGTAGGAGGAGTCCGACACCAGGGTTCTCCTCAGGGACCTCGACCAGGGCATGGTCGGGGAGGTGGTCGACAACAGCGAGGAAGAGGAGCTGGGCGTGGACAGTTCCACACCACAGAGTTAGTATCTCCGGGAGGACCAGAGGTCATTCGAGGTATGATCAGTTTATTCAGCACTCTTGTTTCTGCCTAGATTGTTTTGAGAGCTTCAAACTCCATTTTCACACCTGATTTAGCCCATGATATGGGTCTGGATGCCGAGAGACATTTTGTTCCCCTAGTGTTGAGAACACCATTTGGGGGTCAGACCAGCGTATCTTACTTTTTTCGGGGATGTAGACTGATGTTGGGACTACATCAGTCAAGTGTATTCCTTCTATCTTTGCAGATCCAGAAATATGATTTCATTCTAGGAATCGACTGGTTATTCTCCGTGCATGACATCATCGACTGTTATCAGAGAAGGATTAAATTCTCCAATGAGGATGGAGGGCGTGTGGCTTTTATTGTGGAGAAGAGTTATTAGGTGGGGAGTCGACATGCGGAGCCACTCCTTTATATGCTGGACGTGGTGTCAGTGGAGTCGGAAGATGCAGGAATGATGGATTTCCCAGAGGTCATAAGAGATTTCCTTGATGTCTTCATCGATGAGGTTGTGACTCTACCCCCTCAACGTGACGTTGAGTTTGGGATAGACTTACAACCTAGTGCCCACCCGATCTCGATGGCTCCTTATCGGATGGAACCTTCTGAGTTGCCGGAGTTGCAGATTCAAATTGACTATCTGATGGAGAGGGGCTTTGTTTGACCCAGCATGTCACTGTGCATGCTCCAGTTTTGTTTGTTAAGAAGGCAGATGGCAGTCTACGACTGTGCGTAGACTACCGGAGGTTGAATCAGGTGACGGTCAAGAATCGTTACCCCCTCCTGAGGATAGACGATCTTTTTGACCAGCTGATGGGAGAAAGTTGTTTCTCTAAGATTGATCTGTAGTCTGGATAACACCATTTGAGAGTGAAGGAGGGTGATATCTCAAAGATGGATTTTAGGTGCACATATGGCCACTTTGAGTTCATGGTCATGCCGTTTGGTGTAACAAACTCACCAACTATGTTCATGAACCTCATGGACTCTATCTTCCGAGAGTTTCTGGACTCCTTTGTTGTGGTGTTCATCGATGAAATCCTTATCTACTCAAGATCAGAGGAAGATCACATTGAGCATCTTAAGAAAATTTTGGGAGTTCTTCGACACCACCATCTTTATGGGAAACTATCTAAGTGAAAGTTCTTGACATGAGAAGTACATTTCCTTGGAAATGTGGTGTCTCACAAGGGAATAACAGTAGACCCGTCGAAGGTATAGGCAGTTGTTTCATGGGAAGCACCCAAGAATATTGCAGAAGATCATAGTTTCCTGAGTTTTCTAGGCTATTACTGGATTTTTGTGCCCAACTTCTCTCGATTTGCAGCTCCGTTGACAGCTTTCACTAGGAAGGACCAAGCCTTCGTGTGGAGCGACCAGTGCCAGACAGCTCTTGGCTACCAAAATGAGAAGCTAGTTAGTGCTCCAGTACTCAGATTACCAGAGGAAGGGGTGTTGTTTGAAGTGTTCTGTGATGCTTCTGGCCTTGGGTTGGGATGTGTGCTGATTCAGAAACAAGGAGTGATCTCTTATGGGTCTAGGAAGTTACGTCCACATGAACGTAACTATGCCACCCACGATCTGGATCTTTCAGCCTTGGTGTTCGCATTGATGTTTTCTCAAATCACAAGATCTCGTGTTATGTCTTTTCCCAGCATGATCTGAACTTGCGGAAGTGGATATGGGTCGAGTTCCTCCAAGAATAAAACTTCGAGATCTCTTATACTGAGGGAATTGGAAATGTTGTGGTTGATGACCTACGAAGGAAATCACAGAAAGAAGTGGATCAGGAATATGCAGATTTATGGAGAGTGATGGAAGAGTTAACAACACTTCATTTGGATGCAAGGGTCGAAGGTGGAAGAGGCTGTCTATTTTAGATGACTGTAGTTTCCTCTTTAGTGGTGTAGGTGGAAAAGTCTCAGTGGGGGGACTCAGAGGTGGAAGTGATGTGAGATCGTGTTTATCAGGGAAATCCTCCTGAGGGATGGTTGGAGGATGGTCAGCATCAGATTCTTTTCCATGGAATGATTTTTGTTCCGGAGATTATGCATAAAGGAGTTATCCGTGAGTTCCATGGATCAGCTTTAGCGGTACATCCTTGGGTCTCAAAGATGTACCAAGGCCTGATGGGAATGTTTTGGTGGCCCGGGGTAAAGCGGGCGGTGGAAGAGTTTGTGTCTATGTGCCTAGTGTGTTAGAAAGTGGAGGCTAAACACTGTTTTCCTGGAAGGTTGTTATAGCCTTTAGATGTTCCCGAGTGGAAGTGGGATGACATCTCGATGGACTACATCATAGGGATGCCCAGGGCTCAGGGAGGCTATGATGCCATCTGGGTAGTGGTGGATCAGTTGACAAAATCAGATCACTTCTTGGTGATTAAGGAGTCGATCCCGATGAGTACCTTAGCCTAGAGGTACATCGATGTGGTGGTGCGGCTGCATGGGATTCTGAGATCTATTGTCTCTGATCGAGACACGCGGTTTAACTCATGAGTCTGGAGGGGATTACTGCATGCCTTTGGCACCTGGCTATGACATAGCACTGCTTTGCACCCTCAGAAAAATGGGCAGACATAACGAACGATCCAGACATTGGAAGACATACTGTGGGAATGTGTTCTGGATTTTGGGGGATCATGGTTACGAAACTTGCCTCTGGTGGAATTTTCTTATAACAATAGATTCCACTCTACTATTGGCATGACACTGTTTGAGGCCTTGTATGGAAGGCCGTGTCGTTCACCTGTTTGCTGGATGAAGATTGGGGAAGCAGTTGTTATTAGGCCAGAAGTGGTGCACGACACCACTGAGAAGGTTCATCTCAAGAGTGAGAGGATGAAGGAAGCCTAGGACTGGCCAAAGTCTTATGCCAATCGTAGGAGGAGGTCCTTGGAGTTCGAGGTTGGAAATCATGTGTTCTTAAAGGTTTCCCCTCGATGTGGGCAGTGAAGGTTTGGGAAGGAGAGTAAGCTCTCCCCTAGGTTCATCAGACCTTTCGAGGTGCTAGGACGAGTTGGTGAGGTGGCGTATCAGCTGGCGTTGCCACCTCAGTTGGAGAAAGTTCACAACATCTTTCACGTCTCCAAGCATTGTCGATATCTACACGAAAACTACCACATCATCGATTGGGGAGAGTTAGATGTTGAAAATGATGCAACCTTCATAAATTGACCAACCAAGATAGAGGATCATAAAGAGAAAGTGATTCATGGATGAACCATCCCCTTGGTTCATGTGTTGTGGAGGCATGGTGGCCTGGAGGAGAGAACATGGGAGCGGGAGGCCCAGTTACGCGTTCAGTTTCCAGACCAGTTTTGACATCCTTGTTGTTTTTGTTCTAAGTTTTGTTGAGATGTTTCACCTTGTGCTTTAATATATGAAATTCTTGTTCTGCTTGTTTTGTCACCGAATGTATGATGATGGGAAAACCTGACTGCTAATCAAGGCGTATTAATATGGATGCGATTAAACCCATGCATGCGAGTCAGTGCCAACCAAAGCGAATAATATCTTGACATGTAGGAAGGGACTCCATGACTTAGGTGTTGAAAAGTGTGATACTTGTGCTTGTTGTGAATGTTTGTGGTTCATAACTCTTGGGAGAGTAATCCTGGATGTAGGGGGGTTCTATTCCAGCTTTCGAACAACTCAAGGGTTTTCCCCTAAGAACTATCTTTAGAGGGTGGTTGTTTGGACCCCTCTTTTCTCCATTTTGGTTTGTTATTATATTCTCGGGGAAAAGAATAGTTTCAGAAGTATCTGATGTAATGGCCTGAGGTTTTGGGGTCCATTAATTGGTGAAAATATGATGTTTGAGGTGTTCTGGGTGGTCTAGATGGCCATCCCAACTTCTCGATGAAGCTTAAGACTCCTAGTGGTAGCCTCGGCCTACCGGTAGCCTTGGCCTACCGGTAGCCTCAGCCTATCAGTGACCTTGGGGTACCATTAGCTCGATGGGTTTTCCAGTAGCGCCTCCTTTTTGCGCGAATTGGTTTTAAACTGTGTTCTCACCTTTTTAAGCTTATTTTAAAACACATTAATGATGATTAATTTAATTATTGGTGAGGTAACCTCTTTAAATGAAAAACCATGCATTGGTTATGCCTTTAACCGCATTTTCAGAAACTCTTTTAGGGCATCCTGTGAGGAGTCCTTCCTTGGATAATGAGGTGTGCGTCGGTTTTGACTTCCCAGAAGGGCGGGGACCTTTTAAGTTGGACATGTGGGGTGGCCCAGCCGTGTGGTGAACCCACGGTCCCTCTTCCTCCACAGTTTTGAGTTTTTCTATCCATAACTTAACCGTCTCGGGAATGCTGTATCTCCACCTATATATCCTAAAGGATTCTCTTCTCACTGGTTTTATCTTTTTCTCACCCTATGCTCGGAGTACCCTTCCTCTTGATGAGTTGTACCCCCATTTCAAAATTTTCATTGACCGCGTTCCGTGGAATTCCTGCTACTCATGATTTCCACTTAACATGTGAGGACATAACGTCGACCCTTAATCAATCAGGTAGGGATCTTAACTTTGTCTCTCCTCCTTATGTATCATGAGGGGTGGGTGTTCTATGGTTCCCACAAGGAAGTAAATCAATTCTGTAATGAAGATGATATCTGGTTAAAGAACGGGGACGATGAATTTTGTTAATGTTGTGACATGTTTTTACCAATGCTTTCCCTATGATATTTTTATGAATTGAATGGGATTATGCCTACTGAAAATCACGGTCATTGGGGGCCTTTGTTTTCGCACCTTTTCTATGCTCTGTTTTACGCATCGTTTGGTGAATGTGAATCATTTATGAATCAGCTAAACACTTAAACATGGATTTTGGATATGAATGCCCATAACCTTGTGTGATCACCCCAGTTAAAATAAATAATATAAGAGAATGAATTATGAATGTTGGGATGGTTCAGTTATGAAATGGGTGAAGGGGTGAATGTGTTTTGTTTTGGATGGGTGAACAGCGAGGCTGTGAATGGTGTGGTTGGAATGACAAGAGTTATTGTGTGTCTGTGGTGGTGTTTGGATACAGGACTGCAGGTTGGGTTGTGAACATGAATAAAAGTGGAAAGTAAATAATGAACTGGGTATAATGGTAATGAATTAATGTGGGGATAACCGATGGTTTGTTGGGTTTTTCTTTGGTTCCAGTTTTTTGAGGTATTCCACTGATCCAACTTTGATGTTATTATTTACAAGAGAACCGGTTGTGAATGCTTAAATTAATTGATGGGTTTCCTTCCTATTTTATTATTGTTTCATTTGTTTCTGTCCTTGTTTGTTGCCCAGTACTGAAGGGATTAACTCATACTGAACTGTTTTGAAATGATAACTTGAATAGGGAAACCAGAAACTATTTGTTCTGTGCCTGTTTTCTGAGGCAGTAGTGCTTGTGCACATGATTGTATCTGTATGCGGATCCATAGGTTGGTCTATGTCTTGATATATATATATATATATATGTAATTGTATGTTTTGTGTTTAGTCACACCAAACACGCATTGGGAACATAGTGTCGGACACCCCATTTTATGAGGAATGGTGTTTCCCCAAAGTTAATCCCCTTCCTTCCCCCTCTTCTCTTAGTTGTGATGGCTTCAGGTGTCCATACACCCAAGATTATTCAGGTAGGTTTTGATTGGTGTGTTGTTAGCCCAGGAATCTTCGGGCATGTTTGTTTTCCTAGGTGTCTTTGGGATGAGGCCTAGGTGTGTGCGGGCAGGGATGGATGGTTGTGAGGCCTAGGTGGGAGCGGGCAGGGATGTGTGGTTGTGAGGCCCAGGTGTGTGCGGCCAGGGATGTGGATGGTTGTGAGGCCCAGGTGTGTGTGGGTAGGAAGAGCCTGGTAGTGTCAGGGAGTTTTCCATTAAGGATGAGCAGCTAGCTAGTGGGGGAAATGGTGGTGCAGGGTACCCAAATGTTTTGTTCTACTATTACATTATTGCTTGTGTTATTTGGTGAGCGTGGCCAGTGAGGTGGGATTGATAGATTCCTTGATAGATGTTGGTTCTTCTGCTTCTCACGGGACTTTATAACGTCTCCCAACTTTTACACAAGAGCTTTAGGTTTTCCTACTGAGAATAATTTGTATTCTCACCCTACGTTTACTTTCAGGTTTCTAGAAGGACTTCAGAGGCCATGAGAGACCTTACTAGTATGGACGTTGGAGTTTCTATTGGTTGCTGTTGTTTTTTCCTTAGCCTTTTCTTTTCCTTTTGGTTTTGTACCTTGGAGTTATTGTAGTTTGTTCAGTTTTCTTATTAAAACATGCATACAGTTTTGTTTTCTTTTGAGTTTTCTATATATGGTGGTGTTTTGTGTTTACTCATTCTTTCTCCAAATCCTGGTTAACTAAAAAAAGGGTAATTCCTCCCATATTGTGTAAATGTTACACCCTTGGTGCTAGTCAACACTCTGGGGCCTACTGGAGCTGGGACTCGGGGGTCATTATCTCGTATTCAACTTCAGGAAGGAAGGGTGGGGGCCTTTTCCACCCCTTCCATCGTCTTGCCAAAGGTGGGTAATGACAGACCATGCCACCATATCTCTTGCAACCATAAAAAATCACTATCCTCATGGATGAAGTTCAAATAAATTATGGATATATAGATCATGGATGGCTCAAACAAACACCCCAGCAAAACCAGTCTTTCAGAATAGTTCTCAAGAAGAATTATTGCGACAAGATCTCATGATCGTTCCTGTAGAATGATCTTTAGATAAGGACAAACAATGACATCATGGTTAGATATCTACATGAATGAGTATCTAGTAAAATGAAGTCATGTTATCCTTGCCTATATGTAGAGAATTTGACAAAATACCAAGGGTCTCCCAATAGACCAAACATCTACCAAGACAATGACTCATGTAAACTCTAAAGACTCAGGTGGGCATTTTCATTCCATAGAACCAAACCCTTGTCCCCCCAACTGTTTCTCTAGAGGGGGGGGGGGTATTTTGGTGCTCACCAAATGAGCATCGAACAATTCATAAATAAAGAAATACCTGGATATTGGTATTATTACCCATGCAAAGGGAAGGGAAGAAAATGTGGATGAGGGACACAAATAATGTAATCTTATAAGGTATTATTCAAGATCACGAGTTCATGAGAAGGCACCACGTGTTGCACATAACCTGTAATGAATCCTATAGAGATACTTTTCATAAGTCCTCCTACTATTGCAAAGGCACCTCATATAATTAGTGGTCATGTGGTGCTGAACATATTTTCATGAAACGTCACATTTATTATATTTTTAATGTCTATTTATAGTATATGGAATGTCCTAGGTCATCTCTCAAGGAACATTGGATTCTTATAGTGTGTATTTTTTATAATTATTAATAAAAGAGGGGGTGGTTCTGAAAATAGTATAAAAATAAATGACATAATATATGGAATTTAATAGTTGATAAATAATATTTTTGATTTAATAATTAATTGAGAAGCTAGTTATTTCATTTTCACCAAATATTTTGGTCCTTTCATCATTCTAAAAAATTAACATGGTTTAATGGGATCCTTTGGTTGAGGGTTTTTGATATCTTGATTCCCCTCTATCTCACAGAAAAAATACATAAATAACCACCCCTTGAGAAAAATAATCTTTTTGTCATGATTTGGACATAAGATAAGAGTAATTCCTTCTAAATCATAATTATATATCATGTATTCATGTAATAAAGAGGATGATTGTGTTCTGCAATCAGAACAACCCACGATCCGCACATGAAATCTCAACCCAGTCATTGTTGAGATAAAATTTTTTTAACTTGATTAAACCAAATCAAATAATTCATAGGAGAATCATGGTAAGATAAAACATAAGTAAAATAAAATCATAGAGAAATCTAATAATGCCAGTAGAATAAGAACTTCTAAAACTACCTCCCATGTATGTGTAGCTTCCTCAAAAATGAATACCCACCATTTAGATCCCTATATATAGGAAGATGAGACTCGGGTGGACCTTTAACTTAATCCTTTACCCCCCATGAAGATAGGGTCCTCAAGAACATATTGTATGACAATAATAATCATTTGGGATTCTAAATTGGTAGTTATTTTCTTCTAGTTATAACTTAGATATGGGGATCCAATGATTCTATTTTATAGGCAGTGTGGAAGGTGGTTTTTGGCACATAGATTTCCTAAAACCACTTGGGCCATTTTTTAGGCATCTATAAAGTCTTATTATGCTTTTGAAAAAATTACAAACATGTTTCACCCCCTCTTGAATGTTGGAACCAAAACATTTTCATCATTTGGAGGTCAAAATATTTAAATATGGAAAAAACACAATACACCACTATTGACTTTATAAAGATTCAATGTCTTGGATATATCAGTCTGGTTGGGTCAACAGATCCCTAGATTGAGCTCAGGTTCCTTCATAAAAGTTATAGCCAAAAGCGTTCTAGATGATCTTAACAAATTAAATCCCAATTATATGCATGTATTAGAAGAAGTGTTTAGTTTAGTCCACTAGGGTTCTTGGAATATTTCATAGTTTGTTCCATTTTTATTCAACTTCATCTCGAACCATCCAAATCACCTCTAACTATACTGAAATAATCTAAAAAAATTTAAATTTACCCATTTTAAAAGTGATTAAACATAAATAATTGAATAAAAAATCATGTGAAATTTGTTATCAAATTTATATCCTATGATACAAAATTATTTTTACAGAGTGAAGTAAGTGTAAAAATTAATTGTGAATCACTACACATTCACACCCCCACACCTAAATATTTGCACTCCTAGTAAAAGACTCATTTCAAAAAATTATACAAGGATATATTATTGATTTCATTAGTATTTAACATTAAATATTTAATTCCTGATATCATTGTGATCAAACAAAAAAATCCCACCAAGTAATCATTCCTAGTGATCATGGAAAAATTTTTCATGTGGATTATATAAAAACCAAATTCCAAGAGATGCATGATACTAATCTACAAAAATATTCCAAAATATAACCATGTCACTGATTCTCCATTTGTGTGTGTGAAAACCATTTCATGCTATTTTTGAAACTATCTATCAAGTGAATATATGTTATTTAAAAAAATTGATTAAATGATTCTATCTTTTGAACCTGCCCTACATCATTTGGAATAAAATTTAAAGCCCCACTCACTTAATAATTCCCAAAAGTCAGACCATGATCTCCTGACCATGAAACACCCACATGTTGTACATTTCATCAATTCCCTCATTTATTATTATTTTTGTTTTTAAGATGAACATGGAAAAAATCACACACTCATCACTCAACCCTTGTTTTATCTCCTCATGACACTAATTGTAATAGTAATAACAATATAAAAGGTCAAGGAAGAGTTATTTTTTAACTTCTAATGACACAACCCATATTTTTGTGATTTTTTTGTTTTTTTATTTTATGATATTTATAGAGTAGAATAGTCGGATAACAGTTATATTTGCAAAGGTCAATCTTGTACAGTAATGAAATGGATTGGATAAGGAAAAAATGTATGAAAAAAATTATTTTTAAAGTATAGAATCATTAAACTAACTTATATTTAACTTTTATTAATTAATAAATAATCACACATCATGTTTGGGTGTAAATATGTGTGGAGGTATTCAGTTACACAATTTTCCAATAAACTAATCACATAAGGGTTACCATTCATTGCAAAGTTTTCAAAATATTAAAATTAATTATATCATAAAAAAACCATTTTACTAGAAAAAGACATGAATAAATGTTATATTAAAACCCAAACACACTTTTTATTAGTGATTTTTGTAAAATACTATGAAATAGAGAAAATTACATATGCAATTCAAAAAATTTCCTAAGTGGGAATAATTTCCTAAGATTATGTGGGAATAATTTTACATGATTATGTGGGAATAGAAAATTAATATCTCATCACAAAAGCAAGGTATATAGGGGGTAAGTGAGAATACTATACAACAAGGGAAAATCGGAAAAATAAGAAAGATGATGAAATATCCAGACTAACCTAGGAATGAACCCATCACCCCCCACACACACACCTATAGTATTCACCACCTGTAGAGTAATGAAATAGAATATTTAAAGGAATGATAAAACTGAGTTGTTGTCATTCGTAGGTTACTTCTTAAAATTAATGTTCTTCCATCGAGGAATCTAGAATGGCTTTGTCAAAGTGCATTAGCCGCTGCCCATTGACAGTAAATGTTTATTCTGTTTATTCATTTGTATCATAAGAACACCAAATGGATACAAATTTTAACTGTATATTGACCAAAACAATAGGAACAAATAATTATTTGATGCACATTCATCCTTTCACTATAGATGATGTTCTTCCCAATGTGAAATTGATCATAAAGGACGAGACGACCATGGAAAGCCATGGTTCACGCCTTATAAATTTCGAAGTTCTCATATGAATGACTTCTCATTTCCTATGGATCTTAAATCTATAACTTCCAATGGTACCTATGTGCGAAAAATCATAATTTCATTATTTAATGTCCCCGTAGTCTCGATTCTCTATCTATATAAGTAGGTGAAGACTCTTAACGAAAACAAGCTAATATGGTAACATTAAAATGGGTTTATTAAAGGCATTATGATAGGACCAAAATTTATCATTGAGTCTAAGACTCCAATATTTTATGTGGGACCGAATAGTATTTTCATGAATTTTTTTACCTCTCTTTGAAACCTCAGCGTGACCATTGGTTTGTGGGTGATAAAGAGTAGACACTCGATTCCCAAACCCATACCTGCAAAAATGTGATTGCATTGTTTTTTTATAAATGAGAACCTTGGTCACTAATAAAGAACCCATATAATCCAAAACTTCAAAATATTTTTTTTCTCAGAAATTACACAACTCTATTGGAATCATGTATCCTTGTAGATCAGTCCTCTACCCATTAGGACACATAATCAACTATCAATGGAATGTACAAGTTCCTAATGGAATTCAAAAATGGTCCAATAATCTAATTAATTGAAACATAGAACATGTAATGATAAATTAATGGTTTCTGGGGAATTTAACTTTTTTATAGAAATTCCCGATTATTTGACAATTAAGACATGATTTACAAAAAACATTGGCATCCTGAAATATTGTTCTCCAAAAGAGACCATAATTGAGGACCTTGTAACCAATAAATTGGGGAATATTGTGGTCTCCACAATCTAGAGTGTGGAAGAACCTAAGGACCGACTTGAATTATCTATCCGGAACACAAAGCCTAAGGACTTTCTCACTACATGTGCACCAATGGTAGAGTTCATCCCAAATGTTCCAATAGGGCTAAACTTTTAGATGGAAAACATGGTTTTTGTTGAAATCAGTCAGAATGAATGATGATACCAAATAATATATAGTTTTTTATATCAGGGAATAATATCATTCACTCTTTATAAATTTTCATCAGGAAACATGTTATTTATGGGAATAAAAGGGGATGATTCAATGTCTGAGGATGGGGGGATATTTTTAATATGGTTATCCACTATATTATCTACTCATTTTTATTATTAATTTATATATTAAATTCAGGATATAGGATCATCCAACAAATGGGATGTGTTATGTCTTTCGGTTTCATAAATTGATACTTGGGGGATTCACATTCTGATAAGACAATGAATTTGGACCCTAAAAGTTATGAGTGGAATTTGTCCAAGAAAAACATGATGTAAATGAATTATTATTTTTGTGTTATTTTCTTGGGCAAAGTTCAATAAGAACGAGTTATTGGATATGAAATGTAAATATCAATTAACCTGTTGTGATAAGACAACCACAACTGCATAATTAGAGGTGTCACACATGAGTTCAAATGGTAAATCTTAGTTTGGATTTGGGATTATCAGGGGTGATGTGAGACTCAATATCAATTTTCTAATAGATTCCTCACATCATATATCTAAAAAAATTCCTTTTCTTTTTGTATTGAGTGGGAGATGGGGAGTGAAATTATTTTAATGTCATGAATTAAACGATGATAAAATCCACAATGGACTATGAATGAACCAACATCTAATATATCTTTTGGGAATAGTTGGGAAGAATTGATATCCACTCTTTATTTATCTATGTGGATACCATCCCCAGAAATGACATTCCCAAGTATTATAACTTCTTTCATCATGAGATGGAATTTACCATAATTTAATACAAGACTATTTTCAATATAGAAATGTAGGAAAAAACCAAAATACTCAAAAAATCATCAAAATACGATCCATAAACAATTACATCATTCCTGAATACTTCAATTTAATTCTCCATGTAATTGAAAAATACAAACCATGAATTGTTGGAATGTACTGGGGGAATTAGATATATCAAATGGCATACTTCCATATAAGCATTTCCCAAAGGGGGAAAACAGGTTTAATTTTACGGATCGTTTAGGGAAATATGGATATGAAAGAATCTAGAATACCCATCAGGAAAATTGCAATGGTTCTTCACCATTAACCTCTATAGAATCTGGTCAATTAATGGTAATGGTAAATGGTCTTTCCTAGTGTGTGTTAGTCGACAATAGTCTATACAAGAACACTAACTCTTCTACACATGGGTTGTAACCAATTCATTATACTCATTTTTAATTATATTAAGACGTTTTTATTGGGAACTAACTATACTGGACTAACCAGTTGGCTATCAGAGATGTGGTAAATGATTCCCATAGGAAATTATAATGATACCACATTTTTTAACTACATAGAAAAGGTTACGTTTTAGCTGATGTTGTGCATGCCTCACTGGTTTATACTCAATATATTATGTGTGAAACTTTGTGGGATAAAACTAGGAATTCAAAGAAGTTTCCATACCAATGATTGTTTATACTCCCTTAAAATTTCATATTGGCATAATTCATTCCCTGAATGGAGTTAAATAGCAATAATGATAGTTATCTTGTTTCCATTGTCTATCTTTGAATATTTAAAAAATTTATGAAGTTTTTTAAGATCCAATTAATGAAAATTTATGAATTATGGTTGTAAATGGGAAGGTGGGAGGTCACTAATATCATATAACTGCTCAATGGTTACATCCTCAGATGAGGAGTGATATTTTACAAGCATAGAATAGTCATCGATGGTCATGGGATACTCAATGATCAAGAACTAATTAATTGACAAACATGCATTAAATTTTTCTAAACCAATAAAAAATTATATGTGTGATTAAATAAATAGAGTTTCCATCAAGGATAAAAACTATGAAAGTGGATTTAGTGAAAGAGAATAAGTTTGTTTAGGGTAGGGGTGTACATCAATTTAATTAATTAAAAGTGAGTAATGATCTTCTAAGGGTTTATCTATGGCATAATGGATGTTATAGTGGACAATAAAACCACCAAACTCCATAGGTAATGTACCATTATGTACATTAATTATGGTTTTTTTAATTTTAAATATATACCACCCATATATAATAAACGTTTGTCTATTCATACTATCATCATCATCATTATTGTCTTTTATAAAAATAGCAAGGTCAAAAGTAACAAGTAACAAAAGGACCCAAGTATGGAGAATACCCCTCCAACCAAGGGAGAGTTGAAGGAGGCCTAAAGTAATGTAACCCCATTGCATCCCCTTTGATGTACTCCAGACCTTTAGGCTGAATGCTATGTGACGTGTGAATGAGCACTGCCGCCCCCTGGGCATTTCCAGGGCAGCTAGGTGGTCGGCCACTTTGTTCCCCTCCCTCCAGGTATGCGTCACTCGAGTATTCTTGCCAATCAGATTCATGCACCTCCTAATCTCATAGAAAATTGACCATGGGGGTGTCTCGTAACCTAGAAGGGAATTATAAACAATTAGGGAGTTGGTTTCCACCTCTGAGGTCATGATCCCTTTCTGGTGGCAAATGGAGAGGCCAGTCAGTAATTCTTTTGCCTCCTCCTGAAGTATGGTACCACTTCTTAATCTGGAGGAGAAGGCCAAAAAGGTAGATCCCTGATGATCCCGCACCACTCCTCCCCCCTTCATAGTCCCCTGTAGACAAGATCAATCGGTATTCATACTATTATTTTCTATTTTAATCATAGAAAAAACAGTATAAAAAATCTATTTTCACCCTCACAACAACATCCTCTAACACACAAGTGGGGTGTGTTGTACTTTGGTTTTCTAGTTGAATAATAAATCCAATGGGATTTAGTTCCCCAAACTATATTGATGTGAAAATAGAGTGAGGCATCATATTTATAGATGCTCCCAAATCAATTATAGCATTCTAAAATAAATACTACCCTATGGTGCACAGAATCGAGAATATTCTAGGATCATTACATTTGGTAGAAATTAATGGATATATCAATGTGGAGATATTCCTCCCCACGAAAACATCTTGTAACCTTTAATTCACTTTTGGTGTGTATACATCTCTTTCAAAAACATGTAGAATCATATAATTTTCTTCACGACCTCAATCAGTGGATTGGTAACTTGCATTTTGTTTAAATTTCAGAAGATTTACTAATCAAGATCAATTTATTTTTGATCTCTCGGTTTTGTGGACCTTTTTAAAATGGAAGAGGAATGGTTTGTCTAGGTTTCTCATCAACAGGCACACTGTTTCTATTTGTGGTATTTTTCTCTGGATAAGGATTTATTTCTCTTTGGCCATTTTCAATGGTTGGAATAATGTATTTCTTAGGAGGGGATGGCACTAATGTAAGAGTCATTTGGATTTTAAGTTTTTTCCACTCGAAATGGTGATGGTACTAACATTTCTCTTATCCATAGTGTTAATTACTGTTTGAGAGAGTAGTTAACCTGAACCATGACTTTTGATTTCGCACACCATGTCAGTGAGGTGGCCTAATTGGGTTTTTGGTATTTTTTGAGAGAAATAGGTCATTTAAATTTGACTGAACATCATGGTTAGTTCATAATTATAGAAAATTATCATGTTATAATGAAATAATTTGGATGAGGGTTTTCAAGATATTAATTCCCCTCTTGTATCTTAATATTATTCATAATGAACCAACCCTTGAGAGAAAAATTTTTTTGTCATGGTTTGGACCTTAATCAAAGAGTGATGACTGCCAAATCATATTTATATCTCCTGTATATGTGTAATAAAGAGGATTATTGTGTTGTCTAATTAGAAAACCTATGATTACCACTTGAAATCTCAACCTAATCAATGTTGGTATAAACCGTTTTTCACTTGATTAGACCACATCAATCAATTTAGAGTAGAATCATGTTAAGATATAACATAAGTAAAATAATTCACACATAAATTAAACAAAACTCATATAATAACAAATGACAGAAATCCCTCTCATGTTTGTGTAGCTTCTTCGAAATGACTGTCCACCATTTATCTTTTCATCAAAAGGTAGAGTAGGCTTGGGTAGAATTTCTCCATCATCCATGATCCCCCTATGAGGATAGGGGCTTCCAAAACATCATGGATGTGGAGAGGACTCATTTGGGTATCCAAATTGTAAAATAATTTCTCCTAATTCTAACATACAAATAAGGTTCCCATGGTTCCATTTTATAGGCAAAGGTTATGGTCATTTTAAAAACATCGATTTCTTAAAAACAGTTCACCCTTTGTTTTAAGAATTAAAAATGTCTTATCATGCTTTGAAAAATCTAAACCAATTCAAAACCACAACATGATGATCTCCCATATGGAATCATTTTTAGGTCAAATAATCAATATATAGAAGAAACAGACACACCGCTTTTGACATTGTATATATTTGGTGGCTTGGAAAGATTAGTCTAGTTTGGCCACCATATTGAGTAATTGGGGTTCAGTTCCTTCAAAAATTTTGTAGTGCACTAAATATTCTATCAGACCAAAAATGTTCAGTCCAATTGGATGCACGTGTTAGTATATGTGTGTGGGTGATTCCAATAGGGTTCTTAGAATCTTGATCATTTTGGCCCATTTTTATTCTGCTTTATCCTAGGCCCTTCAAATCACCTCCAATTACAATGAAATCATCCAAATATGTATAATTCCCTTTTTGAAAATGATTAAAAAATAATTGAGGAAAAAACTAAGTGAAATTTGTTATTAATTTTAGAATTTATGACACATAATAAGTTTAACACAATGATGTGATGGTGAAAATGAATATTGTATATCTATACGGTCAGTCAGTAGCTAGATAAGCTCCACCATGACACACAGATTATCAACTAGTGGGTCCCTAAAAAACCATGAAAAAATCATTAGAAAATATGATAAAAATATCCAAATAGAGGGAGCCTCTTGAGCTCATAAAGATCACGTGACACGTCACGGATGGATATAATGATTGTCCTTGACAACATCCAGGAAAACACATGAGACCCCCGAGCCTTTTTAAAATAAAATAAGGAAATAAAAATAAGGAGGTGGGATATACTTGAGGTCGTAAATGCCACGTGATGCACCCCTGATGATTTGAAAGGCACTGAAAGATCATGATTACATGTCTACCTCATCTTGTGAAATCCCTTTGGCTTGTCATCCTCATAACGTGAAGAGAATTGGGTATGTCCTTGTGACCTCATGGTCCCGTTTAGGCTCTCTAAGGTCAAACATACGGGTTTTTCAATGAAATGATCACGCATTACCAGATAATCATTTTTAGTCACATGACACAGTACTAAAAAATAGAGTAATCTTCCTTGACAATACTCATGTAATCTCACTTGATCCCCGGCCATTGTAAAATAAACAAATAAAATAAAAGGGGATGATTTAGGAAAATTTAATTATCACAAATCTCCTGATAAATTTTATGGATGTCTGTAACATGGTCTTGCAAGAATCCAGGACAAGTTGGACTAATCGAGTGAAGGCCCCTTGACAAACCAAACCTATCTCAAGGGAAATTCCAGATAAGCCACTTGAGATCACACAAAGGCTTTTCAACCAAAATCGTGATCTCATGAAGTCCCTTGTTCATATCAATATGAAAACATGGAATTCATTTGGTGTATCGATGGAAGTAATCAAGGCCATTTCAATTAGAGATAATCCAACATTCTAGGCATTGGTGGAGTACTCTTGTCGTTGCTGAAAATCAGGTGATTCCCTTGAAGCAATCCACGGAAGTAACTCATGAAGGCACATGACACTAATGTACTTCACCGACTCTACCCTTGATCCATGTGAGATACATCACGTAATTTTGTGTACAATAGGGGTGGTGAGTCATATATATCTCCCACCCCAGCATGGAAATAATTACGTTCAGCACTAAGTAAATGAAAAAACTCTTGAAACCTCTCCTCGGTTCTATATTAGATATCTTGGATTAGATGATCTCATTATTGGAATGTTTTTATGAGATAATATACTGACAAGTATCATGACCTATCATGATCCTTTCATAAATCACATCACATTATCACTCATATCTCGTGCAAAGGAATTCTCCGAGGACACACGAGGGACAACCCAAACATCCTTTAGATCATGTGATACATTAAACAAAATAAAACTAAATAAATCTATGTAATTAGAGATATTAAGGATATAATTAATAAATATAAAAGGGATGCATATGTGAAATACACACATGTCAATCCATATGAATCTTTCATGAACTATCTAGGTCATACGAAAAAAACGTGGACATGTGTCCTATATCTTGAAACACTCCTTGGGTGTACTATATAGATCATTCAAAGTTCTCTATACATTTCGAAGAAATTCATATTGTACCCCTAGGGAATTCCAATATCATCTCCTGAAAGCCCCTGGATTCTTCATTCTAGCCTTGTGATACTCTTCAGGCATGTCACCTAGCCTTCATGGAAGCACCCATTCATGGAATCTTGGTCTCATGATGGCACTCGAGAATGTCAATTAGAACTCATGACACCCTCAAGGTAGACCATCTAGGTCGTGAAATATTGTATAAACATGCCATATAGGTATCAAGATGTCCTCTAGATATTCAATATATGAATTTTGATGTCATCCAGACAAGTCATCCTAGACATGTGAAACCTTCCTAAATATGTTACATGAACTCACGTGACACTCTTCAAGGGTGTCATCCATCTCTCTTGATGACACCAAGGTATGTCATCCAGATCACGTGGCTTCCTCTTGACTTGTCAGCCATGGACATGTGAAGGTCTACAGAGAAAACCATCTTGGTATTGTGATGTCCTATAGATGATTCATCCTAGATCATATGATAATCATAAGACATGCCATCCAGGATAAAAGGCATCTCATGTACAAGAGAGTTGGATCATGAGATAGTTTTGGGACCCATCAATAATACATTATATGAAATTTTAAGCATACAATCGAGGATTTTCAAGTGGAAAATAAATGTGCATTAGGAAAGAAAGCAGTCTGAGACAAAAATGGATTCCTAGGACTTCATAATTTTGTTCATCCTCATTGTCTAAGAACCAATAATAAGGGAAACATCATCATGTAATCTCGGACAAAATGAACTTGGATAACTCTGATTCCTTTTATAACAAGTATACATAGGACTCCTTCCTAATTCATAATATCTATACCAAAAAACAAAATGGTCATCCCTGTACATAAGTGTCACATTCATAAGTAGTGAAACTAATCATTTTTCTTCCCTTATTTCCTACACCAATCATAGGAAACATGGGCATTGAGAGTCATAATGATCATATCATTTTCATCATAAATGTTTACAAGGAAAATAGAATCCTATGACTTTATAACATTTTCCATCTTCAACATGTATGACCTGATGATATGGGTGGCCTCAGAGTTTAAGTCCTACAAAGTGAACTAAGAGGAATCCGATTCTTGAAATAATTAGGACACATCAGACTCTTTCCTAAAACTCCAGCACCACATTAAATGACCCCAAGGAAATTCCCATACCATAATTCCAAAATTCTCATGAAATGAAATTGATTGATATAAATACATTGTTTCTCAAAAAAAGAAAATTTCACATGGACTTATGGAATTGTAATAATAATATCATCTTATATAAAAACATTTTTAATGGAAAAGGCATTGTTAGTGTGTAATACCTAATCAACTAAACTATGAGAAATATGATTCCTATAGTAACCAGGATACATATGATTCTTTCTAGAGGTCTAAGCTTAATTAAAAATTAATTTTAAGGTAATACCCATGTATTTAAAATTTCAAACATTGAGATCCAATCATTCACATGGACTGATTATTCTACCTCATCCCTCGGTGATTTAAGAAAAAAAAAACTTTAATGACTCTGATTTCATCCATATTTTGGATATATAGGACTCATTTCCAAGTCTTGATATCAATATTGAAGTAACCCATGGGTCGTCCCAATGTATAATCCCCACATCAATATGGAATGAAGCCAATTATTTTCCATCCCTTGTTTATCACATTGAGTAGAGCTCACATGGGCTCAAGGATCCATAATAAACATGTCATTGGAATCATGAATTACCACCATAAAAGGGAGTATTAGAATGTAATCCTCAAAGAGTGGATTGATTTAAACCTCCATTATATGAGGAAATATAACTTAGGGGAAATTTCCAAGGGTTTTATCGAATTGTGATAATTCTAATTCATACCATTACTAGGATACATAGGATGTCTCAATGAAACATGAGCTCAAATATTCGTAAAACAAATTATCAAACATATATCCTCTCCACATGACATAAAACATATTGGGTTTTAATAATCTTCTTGGGTTTCTATTCCTGTAATAAAAAGGATACATTGGATGCCTCATAATGGAAAAATCCCCTCCTTAGAATATTAACCACCTCTATATGTGATAAAAATATGGAATTATTTGGTCGTATAGATTTAAAATATTTTGAATCAATTAAGTACAAGAAAATGGATGAAGAACCTATGATACATACATATTGATTAAATATTGAGATTCTCCCATTTTTTGTGTGAAAAAGTTGATATTTAACCTACAATTTTTTTGTTAAGGTAACTGGTCCCATATCAGGACTTGGAAGAGATTATAGAACATATCATAAATCTGTAAGAGAGTCACAATGTTGGTAAAAATTCCCTTTAAAATAGTAGGATGAGTATAGCCTCTAATCCCCTTGACCAATGTGATTCCCAAATAGTTAATAGGTTTAAAACCCTAATTGGCCACCTGCCTTTGGAAAGTAGGTATGTTCCCAGTTATGGATGAGGGGACCGTTGGGAGTCTCCATACATAGCAACAATGGAAACCTGATGATAATGATTATACATGAAATCAACCCCCCCCCCATAATTTACCATCATACTGAACTAAACATGTGATGTAGTCATCTCTTCAGACATTGAAATAAATATTTTTTTGAACTAGAGATTTTTTATGTGAATAGTGAAACTGTAGTTTTTATCGAAACTGTATATTTAAAGAAATTATTATTATATGATAAATAATCACATATTTATAAATAATTATGAATCAAAATTATATACTGACTTTATTAAACCATTATTTAACACATAATAAACATAATTATTATTTTCCTTTAAAAGGAAATTGTTTTTTTGGTTTTTTAATTAAATATTATTTTGATAAAATTTAGTTTAGGGTTTCATTGAAATCTAAAAATAACTTTTTATAATTATCCAATTTATATCATGAGAATAAATAAAAATTTGTAATTTATTCATTTTAACGAAATTTAAGTGTCAAAAATAGATTTTTCCAAAAATAAGCTTTTACATGTTACATTTTCTAATGTTAAAATGAACTTATCTTACCCATATTATTTCCAAACAAAAAAATTTATTTCATAGTTCTAATATTTCTTCCCAAATTATATAATAAAGTCCATTTTTAGAGGAATTAAATTTAAATTACCTAGGTAATTACTAATCTCGATGTTGGAACAAAAAAAAGTTAAAATTCATATATCAAAGGACTAAAATACATGTTCATAGAACATGTTAAAATTAATTTTTGATGTATTATCAACATTATATTACCCCCCACCTATCCAATATTTTCCATTTTTTACAACATGACATGTGAATCATGTTCCCTTTCTATGTTATGTAGAAGTATTTACAAATATCATTTCTCACTACTTTTAAAATGGTTCTCTAAGCACCCCTTAAATACCATTGAAAAATTCTGTTTAGTCATGAATATTTTTTCTTATTTATTCCCATATAATTCAATATTTTTCATTGAAGATAATGGTTATATGATATTATCACAATCCCTCCCTTTCCTAGGAGTCCTCTAGAGGAAATCCCAACTCCTCTACATGAGTACTAAATTTCCCTAAGTTCTTTTATTTTTTAATATCACATTTTCAGTTATATTATAATCACTAATATATAATTTAATCATCATATTTTATATAATAAATTATATTATGTTCATGAAATATATTTAAAACTTCGTTTCTCTTTTCCCATAAGGAAAATAGAAATGTGGTTTGTGCATGTGTGTGGACTATCACCTCTATGAAGATGCATGTTTTTAATTCATCAACCACCTTGACCGAATGATCCAATTTTTTAATTTAAAAAATAATTATTATATTTATCATATATTATGGACTCTAAAATGATAAAATGTAGTATATATTTCTTATATTATTTGAAAAAAAATTATCAACCATGATTATTTGAAGACAACTACCTCAATGGAATGATTGATTTCTCTTTTTTGTATTTTCATAACATACATTAATGAATGTTAATGGTAATAGGCTTAAATGGTAAATATTATTTTAATGAAATTATTTATATTTTAAGGCTTAATAGAAGATCTTGTGTGTTCATAAAATAAATAAAATGTTATTGATCTGATAGATCATGTACAATATTTAAATGGTGTGAATTCCATGACCAATGAATTTTTTGCATCTAATATTTACTTTAAGAAACCTGAAATATATAAAAGATCCTTACATGGTAAATTTAAAATTAATTTATTTAACATATAATTATTATGTTACCTTGGAAGATGTTATTCATTTGATGGTGATGAAGTTGAACATCAGAAATAAACTTTTTTATTATTATTATTGCAATTACAAGATCTAAGTGTAGAATTCAAAAAGCGGGGATCCATAAATTATATTTTGATCTCTAAAAATCACAGATGGATTTGTGGGTACTAGTATGAAATATCAATAGTCTTATATTTTTCACCTTGTTCACTTATCCTTCGAGCTTGAATGATTTCTTCTTGTTCTTGAGAATATGAGAGAAAGAGTAATCAATAGAGAAATACATTGTGCACAAAAATTCTCATTTCCCAAATTACCCTACACAATAGACCTATCCATCAATTTACAAATCTAGGATTTATGTTAAATATTATTTAATTTCATACTAGTCATTAAATAATATAATAATTTGTAAAACCCATATGAAATAATAATAATAATAATAATAATTTTATTATTATCATTTCATGGTTCAAAAACTATCATTACTAATAATATATATTATTTTACCAGCTTGTAAATATACATTTTTCTATAGAAATGGTATATGTCAATTTTAACTCCTCAAGATTTATTTCAAACCATAATAAATATGTCATCCATAAAAAAAAATGTAATCGATAAAAACATGAATAAAATTATTCCTCAGTGTAGAGAATAATATTTATTCTATTAAAAATATTGAAATTAAAATTGAAATTAATTTAGATCAATGAAATCACTTAAATTTTGAGTATCTAGGAATCATTTTATTGTAAATAAGAATAAATACCTAAAGTACAAGACTTGATATCCCATAGGACTTTATTTTTTTTAATTATTTTCAATAATCCCCTTTTTAAGTGTTGAATGGGAACCCTAAAATTAAATTTTCTATATGCTTGGATACGGTACAGGACCAATAGGTCTTATGGAAATCGTAAAAACATTGACTACTTGAAACCTACCCTCCTCAGCATATTCATCATGATCATCTCTCCAACTTTTCATGGTAGTTTAGATAGTTGTCTTGTAAAGAGAGGCACAAGCCTGGTACTGATGGCAATGTCATACCCTCTCATTATTCCAAATTTGATTGCCCTAATCTGGTGAATGAACACTACTCTTGAATCATCCTATGGAGATAGTTCCTTGTAGAATCAGTCTGAGCATCTACACATCAGGTGCCCCGAAGGCCATGAGGTGGCCTAGAGGCCACAATAATGGCTTGAAAGCCTTACTTAACCAAAGGCCTGGGTGGCATGATGTCCTCAATGTCTCTAAGACCAAACTAGTGGCCCAAGGATAATAGTTCCTACTACTACAGTACCAAACAAAACCTAATATAGTACCCACACAATATTCTATAGTAACATGGATTTATGCCTCCGCCTGATTTTGAACCTAGGTCTCATAGATGCACTTAGAGAGACCTCACCAACTGGGCTGAGGCTCATGTTCTAATCCCCAAAGTACACGATTATGGTCTATGGATGGGTCAATGTATCTAAGTGTAAGAACAAAATGCCTTAATGTTAACAACCACAAATTAATCCTCACTATGTAATATAACCTCTTTATCAATGTATCTCATCCAGAAGGTTTCAAAATCATTTCAAAATTTTATATTCTAAATATTTAATTTTTTACTATATCAAATTGAAAAGTCCTTACACCATGTCCTTGGAATTTTTTTTTGTTTTTATTCGCAGAAAAGTATTAATATATAAACTTCAATAAATATGGATGAGACAAATCCTTCCTTGAATTATTAATTAATAACACATCTCTCATGAAACACCCAACATATCCAAATTCAATGTGAACTATATATTCATGGTTTATTAAATACATTTACGCGAGAGATTAATAATGAATAATATGAATATTCATAAATTCAAAATACCATTACATTCACTCATATATAAAAATATTAAATGACACCAAAACAGGAAGAATTCTTACTAATGGGTCAATTTTCATAATCTTCTATCATGGAGATTACGAAGTGTGATATTCATGAGAAGAAGTCTCATCCATTTAAGAGTAAACTCAATTTATTGAAACATTTTTCATGTCCCATCATAGAAATATATCTTATCATAAAACAATGTTTAGGAATATCGTCATTTTATTTCAAGGTTCACATAAAAGTAGGGAACTACATAAAGCTAATCAATGTGACATAAAATCTTGGATGTTATTATATTAAAGTAATATCCAAAAATGAACAATATATAACAATATATTTTATTAATACTAAAATAATTTAATATACATATAATCAATGTAAGTCCAATTTTTCCTAGGAAAAGAACTCAAAAAATCTCCCAATTAGACTAGAGTTAGCTGCCGATGACTTTCAATCTGTGAGACCTCACATGAATACTATGTTTCTATTGAGTCAAGGGGTTATTCAAAGGGTCCTCCACATTTACATCCCTAGAAATACTACACATATGATCCAAAAATATCTAATAAAAATACCTTAAGGTTTGATACATCCAAATAATGTGCTTCATTTGATGAAGATACCTTGTCTCATTTGAGAGAGACACAAATATAGTACTGTCAAAATATAATGTGATAAGATATTTACTACTTGGTATCATGTCAAAATCATGGATGATGTTTTGTATCTATAATGACTTTTTAGCTACCTCATAATCTGAAATATAATAATAATCCACCATATAACCTATGACCAAAACCATATAAGATCTCTTGAAACTAATAACACCTACATTAAAAATAGTTATATATCATGTCTATTATTTCTTATTATCCTTAACTATTTAGAAACTATAATTTTTATATCATTTGATGACAAATTAAATATCTCTACTTTTAATATGGAACATATCTTTAGTACACCTCATATACTTAACCATAGTCATGACAACAATATTTTGGTTGTCACCTATGTTAGCATTATAATTCCCTACTACACTTAAGGGATATGAAACATATAGCTTAATACATAACATAACATTCATCACTGTTCCAATTTCATACTTTTATAGAATCCTCTCTTATCATTGTTTTTACTCATGTGTCTAAGGACAAATATTCATATAAATACAATGTCCATGTGACACAATGAAATATCCCCTCTTGGATTTTTTCTTACTAATGTTATTCAGTGTCTTGTTAATATATTTTCTTTGACATGGGCTGAGATACCATTTGAATCTATTGGGATGGATCCTGATATCAAGATTATATTTTTCTACCCTAATTCATTCATGTATAATTATTTACTAAACTAGGACATAAAAAACATTAGGACAAGTATTTTTATTCCAATAAGTAATGTGTAATTAACATATATTATAATGAAAGAGGCCACAAAACCAGTAATGTATTTATAGATATAAGAACCATATTGGTTCATTATGAAACAAAATTCCATTATGGACTTATCAAATTGAATGTTATATATCCTATATGGATCTATTAATTGATAAATTTATTATTGTAAATTATATTTCATGTTTTCATTATTTTGAGACACAAATCATTCTAATTTTATTATACACACATCTTCGTGAAGGTTCTAGTAAAATAAATATATATTGACATCCATTTTAAAAATATCATAGTCATGGAATGTCATAATGAAATTATTAATTATAAAGTAGTTTAGTATAGATACTATTTAAAATATTTCATTTTAATTAACTCTATTACACTATTTTATCCCTTTTGAATCCATTCATGACATATTTGTACTAACATTACCATCCATATCTAGTTTCTTCTTAAATATAAATTCATAAAAAATGGTATTAACATCCACTAGAAGACATACCAGAATTCATATAGGGTTAAGAGATATATAATCCATTTCTAAATTCATGGATTATTTCCAATTGTTTTCATTGGTGGCACTTACTAGTTCATTTTAGGTTAGAGGGATATTATTATTAAAAAATTATGAGTCACTATTTTTAGTGACTAGAAAAATTAAATGTTTTGGTTCTCTATCATCTATTGTACTACTATGTAGTATTTATGTATCTGGATTATCATTTTCAATGGGGATTTGTAGAATTGTTTTAGGAAAACCTGTGGTTATCTTGATACTAAAATCGATAAAATTCTATATATCAATAAATATATAATTGATAGAAGTGATACTTTTGTAGAAATGAGGGATGTTCTTCATCCATAATCTTTTTTATGAAGGAATGTATAATTATTTTACCTTTATACTATGTGGATAACCTCGAACAATATGCTTTGTGCCTCAGGGGGAAATCAGGTTTCCTGTTGAAGACTTATAATATACATCACAACACTACCCATATAGGTTTGACATCATGGGTTTACTTCCACTCCAAAATTGTTATACAATACCATATTTCACTTTATATGTCACTCGTTTTAGTGTCAATGATGTTGTTTATATCATGAATCCCTATAAGGAATATGGTTGATTCTCAAGGGTTATTATTGATCTCACCATGTCCAACATGGTCAAGTTCATCCTATTGCATACATCGTTCCATTAATGTTTTTAAAAATTGGTCAAGTTATATAATATCTAAAACTCCTATAAATAATCAATGGAGTGTTAATTATGATATTATCTACCTTGGTTAGTGAATATTTTCTTAGTCCTTTTAATGATATAGTTTTCAACTCCATTCTTATATTCCTTATTTTTTTTAAATGAATAAAACTTATATCTCATAATGTTGACATGCTATTTTTACTAACATCATAATTTAAAGTTAATAAGTATTAGGACCCACTCTATAAATCAATTATAAAAGGTCCAAAACATTTTCTTTAACTTATTTAAGACGATCCTTGGCACTTTTACCTTTTCCACAAAATTTGGATTTAGTCATTTTGTTTAGATATATGTGATACATACACAAAGTTTTATTTTTAAATGAAATGAAATAATTGTGTTTTTGAAATTTAGTAAAAAAAAATTCATTTGTATAACCAAGATGTTGATTCCATAGTTTATTATGGAATGATTCATGTGGAGAAATGTAATTATTGATTTCAATTACTTGGTTTTTATAGTCCAACACCAAAATATTTTTCAATAAATGATCCATACTATAAAAAAGTTAGATTTTTAAAATAAGTGGGAGTTTTCCCAAATATGAAAATAAATCCATTTGCATCATGTTTTTATATCAATATCATTTTTTTGTTAATATATGGAACATAATAACAAGATATCAAAACCATGATAATTAAATTTGGTTATGTGAGGTGGTTTTCATTGATATCAATAAAAACAAGTTTATATTAATTAGATTCTCATGGATCGACCTCCCCTCATTCAATATTTAAATATCTTGTTAGTTCCAATATTTTAATAAAAATTTTAGTACCACTAGATGAATCGAATTCCCAAATTCTAGAAATATATAAGTTTCACATAGTAAATAACACACTAGACGATCCCCCTTGATCTTTGATGGGTGAAATTTTTTTAGTTCCCTAACATTGAACATGAAAAAATATATCATCATGTTATATTACATTCCCCTTGACATTTCCATTCATGGAAGGGTGTTTTGAAGAACATTTGGGCTTTTATATCCTCTTTTGGAAATTCTGTTTCATCATCATAAGGGAAGAATGCATTTCATGAAATATTTAATTATCCAGATGGAGAAGAAGAGTAATCATATCTATGGGAGAGTTAGATTTTTTTTCATATTAAAATTAACAAATAAAAATATATTCTATGAGTGAGTAATGAAGGAATGAGATCATTGATCAATTTACCATGGAGATTAATCCAAAGAAACTCTAGGTTCTCAATGTATCCATTAAGTATTACTACATGAGACCCATCTTGGTAACCCTCTCCAATGATGCAATAAGAATGAACCATGTAATCTTAAATTGTTTATGCGATTCAAATTCATGGTAAAAATCATGGATATGATTGATGTACTATATGAATCTATGTTGTCAATAGAATTGATGAGTTTACTATAAATAGCAGATATCATCACACATTGAAAGTCGACCGAGTCATTAAAATATTTTTCATTGACAAAAACCTATTTATCACTCGCCTCCTTAACTGGTGGATAATTTATTGAGGATTATAGAATATAATATTTCCCTTCATGTTTAACACAACCTAATGGAATCTAAACCATTTTTGTAAATTATTAACAATGAGGAAATAAAATTCTCTAATATAGATCATAGTGATAGTGTGGATGATGAACAATCAATTTATTCTATAATTTAAAATATAATATTATTATAGACTATTTGATTCAAAATAATGATTGAAATAATACAAGTCTATTTTATTAAATTTACATATATTTTAAAATTTCCAAAAAAAATCAAGTCTTAATAGATTTCACCATTAAATTCAGAATTTATAGTTTCCCTGACATTCTAATGGTACATATCCATATTTACCATCTTAATTATCAATACATTGGACATGAGAACCATGATAAGGTATTTAGGTTTTTGGGTATTTACAACTGTGGTATTTTAGTTCTTTTATTCATTAAGTGGACTATCTAATCCAAAACAATGAACTATAATTTTCTCTACACCTGCCTCCAAGTCTGTATTTAACAAACATTGGATGTTAAATACTATATAAATTCAGTTATGCAGATTGAAAATATAAGTTAATATTTCCATATAATTAAACTTTTCCCCAATCATTCTCAAAATGACACATTTACTATGTGTTCATCTTAATTCAGATGATGGATGGAATTATGACTTAGTATTTGTTAATCCCACAGGGTAAAAGAGACGCCTTAGTTGAGCCTTGAAATTAATCTTTTCTGTTTTATGAATATTTGAGGGAAAAATTGTAGAAACCAATGGATTTAAGAGATGACGGGAAAGGTTCATAGTTAAGTTGCATAATGTTTTTACCATGTAGTATGATATTGTGTGGTTCTAGTGGAATTTCTCATGGTTTGAGCATGATTAGTGAAATCAAGCAACATGACCTATGATCCTTGTGGAATTTATGGTTATTATATAAGGGTGTCAAATGGTTTTAGAATAGGTTTCCCAAAAAATGTGTCACCCTATGAAATAAATCTACCACTCGAATTTAATGGATAATAGGGGGCACAGTTAAGGTGAATGGTTAACTAAGCCATTAGCCTCCCCTAGGAAACTGTTCAAGCACCCTTCGAACTCTTATAAAGTGAGATTTTAACCTTTTAAATTTATTATTATTTATAATAACCCTTGAATCTATTTTTTTCTCATTATTATCTTTAACTGGTGATTTGGCGGCATCTCCCATTGGATGATATGTGGAATTCCTACATTTTTTATTGATTATCTCAAGGTATTTAGAATTTTTATCTATGTTGTATTTTTCGTCATATATTCAAATGGGATCGCTTTTTATATCATGTTTTGGAACCCAAATGGGTTGTTCATGCTGAATCTATGGGGATATAAATAATATTTATGTGTTTCTTATGGATCTAGTTTCATGAGGAACTAATCTACTCTTCCTTTGATGTTGTTGTTGAAGGTGATTAATTATACCTCTATTCCTAATGTAGGTATTTCTATAGAGTTGGTAAATTCTATAAATTTTTTATCATTATTTAAAATTTCCACTGTTTTTTTATTTTATGGAATTTAATTTGGTTTCAAAGGATTTCATGGAAAGATAAATGTTTTTAATGGTTTTTTCATTTAAAATGTTTTTATTTATACTAAATGTTTGATTAAGTCCTTGAATGGTGATTTAGATTCCGAAATGGGTTTTTAAAATCCTATGTGGATTGTAATTGATTTTAAAATATTGTATAAATTTTCTTATGGATTTGAAATGGTTTTTTAAAAACATTTAACATTGGGAACCTTGGGTGTGTCGGGAAATAGACATATGCAGTTATAGTATGTGTGGTACCAATATAGGTTACTTGGGGGATATCGAAATACAATGGAAAGGAACTATATTGGTTGGTAAAAACATAGTCCTTGTTTAGGATATTTTATATCTAATATGTTTTCTTGTAGGCTTGGGCCCAATATGGAGTTTATTGTTATCAATAGTTTATTTACCATATGAAGGGTTTTTTCATGAGTAGTTTCTCATAGTTTTTCACATGAGGTTGTATCACATGGTTTTTCATGATTTATATTTCATGGATTTGTGTTTATATGCTTATTATATAGTGTGTGGATATGATTTCACATTTTATAAATTATACATTTCATATTTTTTGGATTTTTTATTCTGAATGAAATTTATAAAAACTAATGGAAAATGATTTAAAAATGTGTTTGGATTTAATAACATGTTTTCTAAAATTGTTTTTTAAGAGATAATACTATTTTATTCATGTAATTATACCATTTATAGAATCTATTGTGGCATTCATCTTGGGTTTGTTCTCACAAATCACATTAACACTTGGTGTGGTTGTAGATGCTTTATTGCCCGATTTAGGCAATATGAAGGGAATCTTGTATAATGTCATCTTCTATTGTTGTCTCAGCATTAATATCATTTTTTTTGGATGTGATGATGGGTTTCATGGAAACCTCATTGTTTTTTATTATTTATATTATGGTTTATCCTGTTTGTGTTGGGTTTTATTGATCATGGCTGTGTCTCTTTTATTCTTTGTATTCATTCATTTTAATTTTTTGTTTTGATTATATTCAAGAACTATTTCCATTTTATTTTTTACACCTCACCATTTTGATGGACCAACTTTGGTGCCTTGTATTATTTACATTGGTTATTATGTTACATTTTGGCATTTAATGTATGCTCAGTTAGATGTTTGTAATCACTTCCTGTATTTAGTTATATTATTTGGGTAGACAAATGTCTGGACCATCGAAATTTAATTATAATGTGATGGAGGGTTCCTAGGTAGCTCACTTTTATTTCTGAACATGAGCTACCATGGGTGGTTGGAATATTTTTACCAGGGTTGATACTTAGTGTTTGTTGATATTTTAATGAACTAAATGGGAATTTTATTTCGAAGAATGTTTTCCCTCTAAAATTATCATATTTGTTTCATATAATTTTAATTTATTTAATTTATTTGTTTTTTAAAGCATGGAAATTAATTATTATAATTGGTTATAATATTTATGAATGCACTCAAAGATGATTGGTCACTGTATTTTTCTTAATATACAATTAATGTAAGAAGATAACATCCCAATTCATTAGTGTATGTTGGGATAGTGGTACTATAATAAAAATCTACAATGGACCCTTCTTTTGATGATGTTATAATCCTCACAATTCAAACTCAAAGAAAAGTGTGTATTGGGAACACATGTTTTGTGGTGGATCATGGATCATAATTTTCTATGTAGTTTCCACCCATCATCTATGGTGATTAATGACCCCAGGAATATAAAGAGTGGCTTGTAGGGGTTTAGGGGATCTTAAAATTTTCAAGACACCTAAAGAATATAAGGTGGATTTGATCATGTATATTTTTAAATAAACAAGTAGAATATAGGGGGACACTATTCTTCAATAAAAATTTCAAGTGGATTATACATGGACTTCTCTTATATACTATTTTATCTATATTCCGAATAAGAGAGTTCACAAGTGAAGAAGAACTAATAGTTTTAGAACATGGATAATTGGAATGTAACATTAAAAAATATTCAAAAATTTTGATGAGAAGGTGCATCTGGTACAAGTTCTTGTCAAATAATGAGTACCTAAATGGTCATAGGATTGAATTGGGACTGATTCAAAATATTCAGTTAATGATGATTCTCATTTTTGTTTAGATATTTATGGATGTAGTTGACAAAACATCTTTGGTTGAGTCATACACAACTATAAAGAATTTTTTATGTTTGATCATTAATTGGTTCAGTTATACAGGGTGTGTTTTCTTGATAGAAAAGTTAATTAAAGGGTGTTATGATATCCTTAGGACAAGTTTTATGGTCTTTGTTAGGATATCAATAGTTTTTATAATAACAATGTTGAAGCATTGTAACAATAATAAAAACGATATGGACGCATAAAATAATTTTTATCATTGGAAATTGTCGATCCATTTGAATCATTTTTGTGAGAGGATATTCTAGGGATGTAAGGGTTAATAGACTCTGACCAATGCTTCATATGTTCATAGATAATCTTTCCATAATAGTTGGTCTAGTCCTCAGAAAAAGGATGATGTTCATGTGGCTAATATCGGACAACATTATTTGACTGATTATGTGCCAGAGAATTATGTGTTGAGTCAAAATTCTTCTATTGAGTTTTATATTCCTTTTTTAAATCACAAAACCACTTTTAAAATTAATTCAAATGTTATTTTATTTTAACATAATTTATTTTCAACATTTTATCATTATGATTCTTATATTCATATGATAATAATATTACCCAAATGTTTTATAGAAGTAATACATTACTAGATTATTGTTATGAACCACAATATGATTCACATCATAATAAAAAAATATGATTTTCATCAGACACACTAATTATTATTTCCATCATACACACCATTCAATATCATAATGATAAGATAAATCGTACTAACTGCCTTAACAAAAATCAACATACTCATTTAATGATCAAAATATATTTTATCAGAAGAGTTAAATTATTTTCTGGCCCATTATATCATATCTATAAAATATAATCTTATCATAATGAATTGAAACCCATTTAAAAAAATGATGTTATATATTCTGTTACTATAATCTTTATAAAATGATGTCATCATTTCAGTTTTAAGATGACCATTGGAGTTCTAGGTGTCCAATTCCCTATGCATTTTCAAGAGAAAATCTGACCATTGGAATCCAAGATGACCATTGGAACATTGGCCTATATCTATGAGATCATTTGAAATGCTTAATGTTGAAGTGATTTTGAAATTTTATATGAATTTGAGACATCCTGCGAGAGCTCTGTCAAATTGATACTTTGTGATAAAGACACTAAAGTCAAGTTGTAAACTGCTCATTCTACATACCTATTACTCTCAAGAGTTTTTCTTTTCCATGTTCAATAAAATAATTGGAGAATATGATTGAGGGATTAAATGTATAGGAAGAGAGATTTGTTGATCATTTAGGGATCTATTTCTTCTACACAAAGGAATATTGTGGTTTTGATCATCTTCATGATCAAGGGATTGTGGTGATTGAGAGATAGAAGTTAATCATCATATCACGGGATTACCATAGTGTGGGTAAGTGAGACTTTCTTGAAGGTTTAAATCAAGGGACTCTTTTTCAAGGTTATTGGATACCCTTATCTTTGGGTTAAAATAATTTTATACTTTTAGTTGATTACATTTACAATTCATTGTAATATAAAGAGAATAAATTTATATATTTATCTTTATAATCTTTATTTAGTTAATGTGATCTTTATAATTAAAATTTTAGTGATTATGATATATTAATTTACTAAAAAATATTTAGTGCGCTTTATGATTGAATTGTTGTATTTTTTACTTTCATAATTGTAACCATTTGGATTACAATCCTTTACACACATACCATGTTTAAATCATTTCAATTGTGAATATGATTAATTTCATTTAAAACATGTGGATTAATTTATTCCAATCAACCTAATTATGATACTCTTATAACCAGAACCAGGACTCAGTCCAATTACTATTTTAAAATTTTAAGAGGTATTGTGAATTTAATTAGTTTAAATTATTTTATGGACAAAAAATGAATTTTTTTAACCTATAATTCAACCCCCCCTTTCATTTTTCTATCAGCGTATACATTAGGATCAAAAAATTGGTAATAGATAAGGTTTCAACTTCTTATATATTACCTTACATTACATTTTCTAGTTAGTTATATTTCTTTTATAAACATTTTTTTTATAAAAATTTGTTACACCATTGTATTTAGTTGAAAAAGAAATTCTGAATTGTTTTAAATATGGGAGGACATAATGTCAGTTCAATTGAAAATATAAATCCTACAAGACCTCTAATTTTGGATAGAAATGATTATGAATATTGGAGAGATAGAATAAATACTTTTGTGATCAACATGGGGGTTGATAAATTTTTTATGATGACTAGTGACTAAAAAATTCTTGACAAGGGAGTTATAGTTTTTACTAATCAAGAAAAGATGGAATATTAACTGAATTATAAGGTATAAAATAAATTTCATTTTTCCCCGACTAGAAATATATATATATATATATATATATATCCAATTTTTATCTGATGAAGTAGCCAATATTATTTGGATGAAGCTAGATATAACTCATTTCGGTACTTCTAATGCTACTGAGACTAGAACATCTATGTTCACAGAAGACAACCATGATTTTGAATTACCTTATGGAGAACCTTCTTGTACAGTACAAGATTGATTTATAAAAATTGTGAATAGTTTAAAATCTATGAGAGAAAAAGGACTCAATGATGAAATCCTAGTTGAAAATATTAGAGATATCATTCCAAATGAATAGTAATAAAAAAGGAAAGATGTTTATGAGTTAATAAAAGTTACAAATGATACTCCTAATGAGTTTCTGGGAACACTTTTTAAATATGATATCTGATTTAAAAGAGATGCCTAAAAGAAAAATACAAAAAATGGAGGAGTTGCTTTTAAACCTACCAAAAATCAAAATAAAACCAAGACACCTAATAAAGTTGTTAATTCTACAATCACAAAGAATGTATTAGTTCAATCAAACTCATGTGAATCATGAAATTTAGAAGATCAATTATCAAATCATGTTAAAAGGGTGAAGAGAATTATTATAAAGAATAATATTCATTATAGATATAAGAAAAGTGAAAAGGATAAGAAATACATGAATGTCTCTGAAGTTACATGTTATTAATGTAAGAAATATGGACACCTCAGACCGATTACTATAAGCTGAAATGGAATTATAAAAAGGAAATCCATTTTAAAAGTAATCATAAAAGTACTATAATTCAAAAGGAAAGAACGTATTAAAGTAAAATGACTCATAGAGTGATACTTTTGGAGATTATTCATTTGAATCCTTGGAAAATAAAACTTTGGATAGAAGAATATTTGTATTCTTTCTAGAATACATATTTAAAATCAATGTTTAATGGAAATGGTTTACACTGCTGAATCTTTGACTATTATTCCATTAAATGAAATCCTTCCTGATCAGAATGGTGAAATTTATTCTAATAAATATAATTCCATAGTAGAAGATTTTTATTTATTTTCATATGATGAGGTTTATACAATTGAAAAATTACATGGAAATGATAACTGTAAAGTTAATAAGAAAATTGAAAAGGAAAATGATTGAATAATTATTCTAACAAAATAAGTTCTGATATTTTTAAAGATATTGATAAGAATTATTTAACATTGAACATGTTTCTAAGACCCTTGAGGATACTAATTTTGAGTATAATAATCTTTCAAAATATTTTGAAAAAGTAATTTTTGAAAAAAAAGTTTTATATTCAAAGCTCACTTCTGAATCTAATACTACTTTGGATAAAAAATTATTTTTAAAACAAAAGTCTCAATTTTTCTCCATATAGAAACTTTTAAAAAAAATTACCACTGGTAAATATGGTTTTGACATAATTTATACATAACATCATTCATAAGGTAATAATTCTAGAATGGGATATACTCATTCAAAACCATTTTTTAGTAACAATTACATTGCCCATAAAAATTCCCCCCTTTTCAAAAAGTAGCAATGTGGATGTTATAGGAATAAATAAATTCCCTTAAATAAAATTTAGTATTTGGGGTTCCACAAATCTCATTATTTAAAACAAATGTTGGTTCCACAAATTTTTCATTCTAACATGTCAAGATCCAAAAAAGTTCAGATTCCAAAAACCTAATTGTTCTATTTTCATGGAAAAAAATAATGTACCAACCACAATAATATATGGAACATGGATAGTGGATTTTCCAGACAACTGATAGGAAAAAAATACAATTTTGAACTATTTTTGAAATGAAAGGTGTAAGAGTTACATTTGGATACAATGCTTAATGAATGATTGTTGTTATATGTAATAGTTTTCTTCTTCAAAAATATTTTATTTTAAATGTGTTATCTATTAAGTGTCATAAACACAACCTTATATGTATAGTTAAATAATGTGATAAATTATATGTTGTTAATTATAGGAATGATAAATGTGTAGTACACAACTCCAAAGATTAATTCACTCTTTCTTCACATCGGAATGAAAATGTACACACACTCACTAATAATGGCATGAGTTTTATTAAAAATAAAATACTACGTGACAAAAATAGTGAAATATCTATAAGTAAAAAACCATTCACACCACTCACATGAAAAACACATAGATATTATTCAAAAAGTTATTCAGTATCACAAACTAAGAGGAGATATTAATTTACAATTTATCAGAACTCAACAACACCTGGTTGATATACTTATAAAACCATTACCTTTCAATCGATTTGAATACATTAAACTGAAGCTAGGAATTATCAGTATATCTTAATAATTCATATCTACTTAATGTTTAAACCATCTCTTTACATTATGTTATTTTTTTCAAAAGGGTAGTATAAATGTTTTTCCCTTTTATAAAAAAAATCTGGAAACATAAATATTTTTATCACCAGAAAATCTTTTCTCCAAAAATTGTTCTTGACTCAATATAATTTTTCAGCACAATAATGATCAACAATAGAAAAATTTTCATCTTGAATTTTTTATTTTTCATTTTCAAAAATTTTCCCCTTCTTAAAGGTTTTATTTTCTTTTGAATAAAAATTTATTGAAACCAATACAGCAATTATGATATTTTGAAAGTAACAATTCATTATACTTTTCACTTTTCATTAAATACATTTGTGTTTGTTGGTATTCATTTTTAAAACATTTCATCAGATTCACATTGAATATTATAATGTGTTTATTAAAAATTTTCAAGAGATCATTTATATCAACATTTGGATCTCCTAGATCATATTGAAACAATAGAAGTTCAATAGACATATTTCCTTCACTAATATAAAGGGACCCCTACCTATCCCACATAAATTGTCCTTTTTTGTGATGAATCTCTACTGCTCCTAAAATAGCGTAGACTAAATATTTTAGTACTAATTTTTTTAAACCATACTCATTTATAAATCATTAGAAACATCTCCAAAAAATAGTACTGAAAGATTACTAAAAAATTAAGTTCTTTTAAGAAATATTTCACACTCTAGAGTTTTATGCCAGGTATGACTGGTCTCTAAATATAATCATTCTATTTTATGTATGGGAGTTAGTATGTGATGAAAAACATAAAAAACATGATACAATTATTGCAGATAAAGTCATACTGCTATATAAAACTATGAAGATTAATGATAACATAAAGGTATCTTTTCGTATTTATTATTATCAAATTAGCATGTTAGCTATAAAAGAAACACATTTTCTTAATTTTATATCTTTAGGAGATGATTTTTTTCACTCACACTTGTTTCAAAATAAAAGGGAACATTTAAAAATGAAAGGACTGAAAATTATCTTATTTAGATTCATGAAGATAAATGAAAAAACACTCATCTTACAGTCGATAATCGACTAATCGCACTCTGGATGCAAGGTTTCATAATTCCCATGAGTGGTGATTCAGAAACTCTCAATGCTTTAGATGTATTTAGAATTGATTATATTTTGAGTAAGAGGAATATCAACATGATGGGTTATATTTTTGAAACCATTACTAATATCAAGTTTAGTGAAATCATGTTCTCATTGATCATGTTTCCATCCATACAGAGTAAGTTCATTCAGGAAATATTAATGTTTTGAAATTTTCCTCTTAATTCGATGATGATAAATCTTAGTGTTATTTGGATTATTGAAAATATAGCAAGGAGAATGAAATTTCATGTTGATCCATAATCTAAAAATTATAATAACTATGTTGAAGATGAAATTTCAAAATAGATAGTCGGAGGAAGCCAATTAATAACAAAAAAATCATTATCAATCATTCCAGAGAATGAAAAGAAATCCCAGTATGAAATAATAGTAATATTGAAGAAGAAAATGAATGCCTCAGATGAAATTTCAGTTATGTGGAGAGAAGATAATTATAAAATAAAAAATACCCATAGTTTGGCCTCAATCATGATAAGGCTCATGCCGAAAGGATTCAGACCGATGACACTGTCAAAGAACAAGAAAATGGATATAATAAGAAAAATAGAAAGTCTAGGAGTTCTAATATTGATATTTTTATTAAAAGTGTTGAAAAATAAAGTGTTAGAAATAATCTCAGGGAACCGATTCTAATAGAAACATTTACCCCCTTTGTACAAGATTTGGATCCACCCAAAGTTTATCAAGAAAATGTTTTATAAGAATAAGATGATATTGAAATGATACAAATAAATAAATATCATATCAAATAAGATGATAGAGATTATGGTTAAAAATCTTAAGAACAATAATTTAAAGAAAATGAATATGGTGAAGAATAAATGTTTCAATCTGATAAAGTTCATATGAAACCATTATATGTGACTTCATGTAGGATACCATCTATAGAAGGAGAAAATAAAAAACATGTCCCAATAGTTAACTTCATCCATTTTTCACATTAGGAGGAACATAACATATCCTATGTCAATCAGAATTAGAATTTAGATAATGAAAATTCTAGAAGATAGATTGTAGAGATTCCCTATTACGAGGAATACAATGATTCCAACCATACTATCTCCTTGAAAATAGATCATTATGTTAATCATAATCATAGAACAATTTAAAAGTAAATCCCTTATATAACAATAATTGAATTGAATGTTTATTTTATTTCATAAAATCAAAACAAAATATCAAACTCTATTAAGATTCAGAGAAAAAGAATGATGAAACTCAAGGATAACCTCAATGTGTTTGATGAAAGCTCTATAAAGCATAGAAATTATTATAATTTTTTAAAAATGGTCTCATTAGTATGAGGAAGTATAAAATATCATGAATAAAAAATATAGGATCATAGAGGACTTTTTATTTAACTCTCAACTTTATTCAAGAAGTTGGAATATGATACTACTCAAAAATTGAAAGTGTTCAGAGTCATAGAAGAAAGATAGCCCTAAGATTTCCAATTGACTGAAAAAAAAGATTTATATTCAATCTAAAGATGAAAAAACTAATTTCTTATAAGTATTAGATCATTAATTTTAAAAAAAAATCCTACCAATTGATAAGAATTTAGTTCCAGAGAAGAAGGGAAAAAAATAAGGAATCCAAAATTCATTTTCTAGAAGGGAAGATGAAATCATAGGAAAAAGTGATTCTTAACTAGGACTAATTGTTTGAAGATCAAGAACTAAAATTCCAGTCTCAACATGAATTTCTTTGTAAAGCTTATGGTGTATAGGAAATAATTCAAAAATATGATGAAAAATGTTTTAGATGTCATGAAGAATGATATGGATAATGGAAAAGAAAAGTAATGAATCATTTTGAACTATTATTTTAATGTTTTTGAAACTCCAATGAAATAGTTTAACATCACCATCTCTATTGAATGAATGTTTCTATGTTTTGGATGAATGTTCATTCACTTTTAATGATGATAATATTATTTATATCCTCATAATTTCTGTTTCTCTATCCCTTTTTAGGTATTAGAAGTTCTTCCCTATTCCTCTTTGAAAATCACAAAGAAATAAAAGGTGTCATATAGGGGATAATGTATTTAATGAGGGGAGAATAAGATAATGATAATTAAAATAATAGTTATTTTATTAAGGGTGTAATTTTTATAGAATATGATCTTCAAGATGTTGTTATCCTAATGGGAAGATTTGATGTATTTGTACCGTAGTCTAAGGTGTTTTAAAAACTCAAAGGGTGATAAGAATATGTGTTCCTTTATAAATAAGTAACTTTTAAGTAATCTTATATTTGTTTTAAATCATGGTTTTTTCTCACCAAAAAGAAGTATATTGTTGTGTTAAAAGTCTTCTTCTGACATTTCTATTCTATTTTTTGGAAATCATAAACACTCTTTTGAAATGAATTTATATATAGTTTTATTTTATCAAGATATTTGTTTTACATTTTATCTTCATGATTCTAATATGCTTATGATAATAATCATACCCCTGTGTTTTATAGAATTAATACATTACATAATTATCAATATGAACTAGCATATGATTGACATCTTACACAGAAAATGGGATTTACATCAGACATGCCAATTAATATTTCCATCATACATGCCATCCAATATCTCATTGAAAAGATAAATCGTATTTACAATCTTAAAAAATCATCATATTCATTTTCTATTTACATTCCATTTTATTGAAATAGTTATATTATTTCTGGACACATTTTATCATATGTAAAAACATTATTTTATCGTAATAAATAAAAAAAACTTCTAAATAAAAATAATGTCATATATTTTATTTCAATATGCTATATAAAATTATTTCATTGTTTCGGTTTTAATATGGAAATTATTGTGCCAAGTCTCCAGGTCCCATTGATATTTCACGGGAAAATCCAACCATCAAAATCCACGATTACAATGGGAAAATTATCTTATAAATATTATATCATTTGAATGAGCTCAATGATATAGTGTTGCTGATCTTTTTTATGAATTCGAGACATTCTACAAGAGAACCATAAAATTACTGCTTCCTGAGAAAAAAATATAACGTCAAGTAATTACCTACCTGTTCTATATACTTATTACTTATCATAGTTTTTATTTTATTAGTGTGATATATATTGTTGGTTCTTACATTTTAGAGCTACTATGGATATGAAGAATGTTTTGCCAATCATTTTTAGATGAAGGGCTTCCAAGGATTGGAAGAAAAAAGTGTTCGACACCTTCTTGATCGAGGAATTGTGATACCTAAACAAAATCCAATCCTTATATTGAGGGATTACCCTAGTGTGGGTAAAAAATACTTTCTTGAAAGTATAAATCGAGGTATGTTTACCCATGGTTATTGGATACCCTTCTCTTTGGGTTAATAGAATTGTATTTTTTTAATTTTTTACATTTATGATTCTATGTAATACAAAAAGAAACATTTTATAAATTCATCTTTATATTCATGATTTTGTGATTAGAATATTTTTTATTAAAATTTTAGTGATTTAAATCTTTTCATTTACTCAAAATGATTTAGTTCAATTGATGATTGAATCTTTGTATTATTTTACTCCGATCATTGTAACCATTATGATTACAATATTTTACACGCTTACCTGATTTAAATCATTTCAACCATGAAATTGATTAATTTCATTTACTACATGTGGATTAATATATCATAATATAACTGATTATGAAACTTTTATAATTATATCCAGAGCCCAATCATGTTAATGTTTTAATATATTAAGAGGTGTTGTATAAGTGAATTAGTTTAAATTCTTTTAATCTAAAATCCATTATGGATAAAAATAAATGTTCTTAAACCTACAATTCACCCCGCTTGTGGTGTTCCATCAGCATATACGTTATTATCAAACAATTGTTATTAGAGTAGGTTACCAATACTTATATATTAGAATAAATTACATTTTAATGTTAGTTATATTTATTTTATTAATTTTTGTTTATAAATATATGTTACACTGACATATTTTTTGGAAAAAGAAATTTTTTATTACTTTAATGATGGGAGGAATTGATTTCAATTCAATTTAAAATATAAATCCTATAAGACCACCAATATTTTATAGAAATTATTATTAGTATTGGGAAAATAGAAGGATGATTTTTTTGATCAACATAGGATTTGATAAATATATTATGCCGACTGGTGTCTAAAATTATTGACTAGGAAGTAAGAGTTTGTACCAATAAAAAAAGTAGTAATATATGCTGAATTATAAGTTACTAAATTATTTACATTGTTCCTTGACTAGAAATATATACAGTAATTTTTTATCTTGTGAAGAATATAATAGTATTTGGAAGACTATAAAGATAACTCATGTTGGTACTTCTTAAGTTGTTGAAACTAGAAGAGCTATAATACAAGCAGACTATCAGGAATTTGAATTCCCTTATGAATAATGAGTTTGTAAGGTACACAACCTATTTATGAAAATTGTGAATAGTTTACAATATATAAGTGAAAAAAGACTATATGATGAGATCTTATTTAAAATGATCATAGATATCATTAAAAATTAATCGGAACCAAAAAATAATGTTGTTGAATATTCCAGAAAAGTTAATTATGTTACTCTTGATGAATTGTTTAGAAAAAAATTTCAATATGAGAACAGATTGATAATAGATGCATGAAAGAAAAATAAATATATTGGAGGAGTTTATTTTACATCTACTTGAAATTAAAATAATACCAATACCACTGAATGATTTGTTACATCTACAAAGACAATGAATGTAGTAGTTCAATTAGACACTTTTTAATTAGATCATTCAAAAATGAGTTAGCCTATATTCCTTGGAGGACAAACAATATAATTGGAAATAATGACTTTATGTTCATATATAAGAAAAGTAATAAGGATAATAAAGACAATAATGATTCTATAGTTACTAGTTATGAATTTAAGAAAACTGGACACATTAGACCTGATTGGAATAAGCTAAAAATGATGGATATAAATGAAATACATTACGAAAGGAATTAGATAAATTAATATAAGTAAAATGGAAAGAATGTATTGAAGGAGAATGATTGTATTAGTGCTATCAGTGGTGAATATTTAGATGAATACTTGGAAAATGAAAACTCCAGAGAGAAGAATATTAGTCTTCTAGTGAGAATATGTATATAAAATAAATGTTTCATGGAAAAAATACATACTACTAAAACATTGACTAATATGTATTTAAATTCAAAAACTCATGATGTGAATATATATATTTTTCTCTTGATGAGGATAATTCCTTAGAAAAAGATAATTTATTATCTTTATATGAATAGGTTTCTAGATTTTCAAAATTACATGAAAATGAAAATTGTAATGTTAATAAGAAACTTGAAAAAAATGCTACAATATGTGTTTTAACAAAATAAGTATCAAATATTTATAATGATAATGATAAGAAATATTTCAAAAATGATTCTATTTCTAAAACATTTGAGGTTTCTAATTCTGACAAGAATGACATTTCAAAAGAATATTAAAAAGTCATTTCTGTGAATTTTTTTTTGATATTCAAAACCTACTTCTTGGTATAATATAATTAAGGATATTAATTTATTTTTAAAACTAAGGGCAAAAATTTTCTATTTAAATAATAATTTTACACACTTTACCACAGGTAATGATGGTTTTGATAGAATGTATAAATAACTTCTTCTCTAAGGTAATAGTTCACGAGTGGGATATACTCATTCTTAAATATTTTTAGAAAAAACTACTTTGTCCAATAAAATAACCCATTTTTCACAAATTATCAATGTGGAGCTCATTGGAATAAAAAAATTTCCTTAAATGAAATTCAATATGGGGGGTTCAGCCAGTCCCATTTTTAAAAACAAATCTGGGTTCCCAAAAATTTTCATTCTAACATTTCAATATCCAAAAAAGATTGGATTCTGAAAACCTAATTTTTTATTTTCATGAAAACAAATAATGTTACAACAACATGAATATATGGTAAATGTATAGTGGATGATATTGACACAGTATTGGTAACACATTTCTGAAAATTTTATTTAAATGAAAGTTGTAAGAGTAACCATTAGATATAAATCTCAAGAAGGATTGTTGTTATACGTAATATTTTTCTTCATAGAAAAGTTTTGATTTAAAATATTTTATTAGTTAATGGTCTTCAGCACAACCTTATTATAATAATTCAATTATGTGATGAAGTTTACCTTTTTAATTTTAGGAATGATAAATTTGTTTTACATAATTGCAATTATGAAATCATTCTTTATTCCCATCGACATGAGAATGTATACTCACTCCATGGTTATGGAATGAGTATTACTATAACTCAAATACTATGTGATAATAGTAGTGACCTATCTCTAAGAAAAAACCATTAACACCACTCACATAAAAAACATATATATATTAGGCATCACTTTCTTAGGGATCACAAACTAAAAAGAGATATAATTTTTCAATTTATTGTAATTCAAGAACACATTGATTATATATTTTCAAAACCATTACATTCTGATAAAATTGAATACATATTAAACATAAGCTAAGAATGATCATTATAAACTAATCATTCATATATACTCTCTGTTTAAGCCATCTCATTACTTTATGTTTATCTTTTTTTTAAATGGTAGTACATTTTTTCACTATTTTTTAAAATAAATCTGCAACACAATATTTTGTTGGCACAACAAAAATATTTCAGCACCACTAAATTTTCCCACACAACATATTTTTTCAGCAACAAATTTTTTTAGCACCATAGCTCTTTTTATACTCAATTTATTTATTGTGATATTCAATTTTTTCCCTTATTAAATGTTTTACTTTATTTTTAAAAACAATTATTTGCAACCAACAAATTTATCTTGAGATTCTGAAAGGTAAAATTCTATATACTTTTCACTTTGTGTTCTAAACATTTATGTTTGTTGGTATTTGTTATAAAAACATTTCATCAGATTCACTTTTGAATATGATAAATGATTTACTAAAAAAATCAATAGTTCAATTATTTTATCAATTGGATCTCTTATATCTCATCTAATCCATATAAGTTTAACCATTATATATCATTTTCCTATATAACGGGACCCCCCAATTCCACATTAGTTTCCATTTTTTTTTGTGATAAAGCTCTACTGCTCCTCAAATAGCCAAGATTAAGGATTTATATTCTCAATGTTTTAAATCGTACTCATGTATAAATCATCATCAAATTATCCAAAGGACATGTAATAGAATCATTACTCAAAAATTATGTTCTCCTAGGAAATATTTCTCACCAGATATTTTTATGAAAAGTACGATTCGTCTCTAAAAATAATAATTTGGATTCATGGATGTGAGATTGTATGTGTGGAAAACACTAAAAATAATGACCTTATAATCATAAATAAAGTCATAAAATTATATAAAAATATGGTAGTTTATGGTTATTTAATGGTATAAATTCATATTTATGATAGTGAAATCAGAATTTCTGCTAAACAAGAAGCACACTTTCTTAATGTTCTATTTTAATGAGAATATTTTTTTCCATACATAAGTTTCCAAGAGAAAAAACGGGAAATTTATAAAGTAATGTATTAAGAACTATATTTTTTATATTCATGAAGACACATGAATAAACACTCATCTTTCAGAATATAATTGTCTAACCAAATTCTAGATGCAAGTTTTCTTAATTATTAGATGTGGTGATAGGGAAACTCTCAATATTTCATATGTCCTTACACTTGATTATCTTGTGAATATGAGTAAGATCAACTTAATGGGTTAAATTTTTGTGAAACCATTAATAATCTCATGTTTGGTGCAATCAAGTCCTAGTTGATCATATTTTTAGCTATCTTGAGAATATTAATTCATGAAATATTTATGTTTTGAAATATTTTAATTAATTCAGTGCTGAGAAATCTGAGATTTATTTGGATTATTAAAAATATAGTAAGGAGGATAAAATTTCTTTTGATCAAGAATCTAAAGCATCTGTTAAGTATGTTGAATATAAAATTCTAAAAGAGGTAACTGGAGGAAGCCAATGAATTCCAATACAATCATTACCGATCATTTTGAATAGTAAAAAGAAATAAAAATCTAAAATAGAAATATAGTCGAAGAATAAAGATAATTTCTCATATGAAATTGAATCTATGTTGAGAGAAGATCATGCTAAAAGAAAAGAATGACACCCAATGTTTGGTCTCAATCCTATTAAGGCTCCTGGTGAAACAATTTTGACTGATGAATCCCTCAAAGAAAAAAATAGGAAATGAATTAGAATAAGAGAAAGGATGAATGTTTTGATAGTAGTAGTTTGATGAGAAGTGTTAAAAAATAAAGTTGTAGAATCAGTATCAGGGAACCTATTCCAAATGAGACAACTACCTCCTCTGTAGAAGATTTAGATCCACCAAATGTCTCTAAAGAAAATTTTTCAAAATATCAACATGATACTAAAATTAAAAAAATAAATGATTATCTCAGACAAAAATATGATAATTAAGTAGAATAATTATAAAAAAAGAATTAAATGAAAAAGAATCTTGTGAAGAATTTTTTTTCAATTTGATAAAATTCCAATGAAATAACCTAATGTGACTACTTATAAGATACCATCTTCCGATGGGAAACCAAAAAAGAAGTCACAAAATTTATTTTCATTCATCTTTTGGATAAAGAGGAACAAACTAGATCCAATTTTAATTAAAATTATAATTTAGATGATGAATATTTAAGAAGATATATCATAGAACTTCCCAAATATGATGAATACACTGATTTATACCAAACAATCTGTTTAAAAAGAGACCAATATATTGTTTATACTCTTAAGAGAATTTAATATGAAAACACATACTTACCGAAAATAGATGATAAAATAGATTTTGATATAAAAAATCAAAAAATTGTTCATAATATATCTTGCTTCGGCGAAAAAGAATGATGAAGCTCAAGGTTGTCTTCAAAGTGTTTGATGAAAGATCTAAATATAACATAAACGCTCACAATTTTTTTTGAAATGGTCTCATAAGTCCGAGGAAATTATAAAACATAATAAAGAAAAAATTAAGGATTTAATTGGACTTGTGAATGAACTTTCAACTGCATTCAACAATTTGGAAAATTATACTACTCAAAAATTAATTATTTTCTATGGACCAGAACAAATAGAGTATGAATATTTAAAAGTGATTGAAATGAAAATGAATGTTTTTCAATCTATATTTGCAAAAATAATATTTTATAAGGATGAGATCGTTGAGCTTAAAAATCAAAATATCTTACTGATTGATAGTATTAAAGTCCATGAGAGGAAGATAAAATATTATGAATCCATAATTCATACATTGGAAGAAAAGATGAAATCCTAGGAAGAAGTGATTCATACCTAGTAATAATTGTTTAATGATTATGAATAGAAATTCCAGTCTAAAAAAGAATCTGTTGAAACAATCATGTAGGATAGGAAATAATTCAAAAAGATGAAGAAAATTGTTGTAGATCTCATGACGAAGGATAAAAAGAAGAAAAAAGAAAATAAATCAATCTTTTTGAACTCTAGTTTTACTATTTATAAAACACAAATACAAGGATTTAACATCTAAATATATTGTTATTTAATGTTTTATATTTTTTTGATGAATTTTAATTCACTTTTAAAAATGATCAAATTATTTAGTTCCTCATATGTTTTGTTTCTATAACCCCTTTTCAGCTATTAAAAGATATTCCCTATTCCTTTTGTTAAAATCACAAATGGGGAGAATGTGGTATATAAGGGGGAGAATGTACTTGATAGAATGATAATGAGAAAAAGATAATTAAAAGAATAATTATTTTATTAAGGGGTATTTTTTATAGAATACAATCCTTAAAGATTTTATTATCCTAAGAGGGATCTTAGTCATATTTGAACCATATTCAGAGGAGTTTTAAAACTCTATGGGTGATAAGAAAAAGTTATCACTTATGAATATTACATTTTTAGATAATATTATATTTGTTTTAAATTACGGTTTGTTCTTTCCATAAATGGGAGATTTTTGAGGTAAAAGACTTTTTTTGAATTTTATATTCCTTTTTGTTTTGTAAATCACAAACACTCTTTTAAAATGAATTCATATATTATTTTACTCTATAATGATTTCTATTTTACATTTTATCATTATGACTCTCATATGAATATGATAATAATTTTACTATATGTTTTTTAGAAATAATACTTTACATGATTATCATTATGACCCAAGATATGATTTTCATCACAATCACTAAATGTGATTTTCATCCGATAGATCAATTACAATTTATATAATACACACCATTCAATATAAAATTGAAAAGGTAAATAATATAATATCAAATGAATTGAAAACCTTTTATATTAAAATGATTTCATATATTCTGTTTCATCCTGATTTATAAAAACTATTTCATTGTTTTAGTTTTAAGATGATTGTTGGCGTGATAGGACTCCAAGTACCTCTACATTTTCAAGAGAAAATATAACCATAAGGATCCATGATGATAGTAGGGACATTAGCCTATAAATACTACATCATTTGAATGATCTCGAGGAAAAAGTGATGTTGTCCTTTTTTTACAAATTTGAGACATCCTATGAAATATATTTCTAATTTTTAATTTGGGAAAAAGTCTCTAAAGTCATCTTGTGATCATCTCATTCTACACAATTTTAAATCTCAATATTTTTTATTTTCTTAGTGAGGAAATGATCATTCATGATTATGATTGAGATATTCTGTGGATATGAAGAAAGGTGTTCCAATAATTTTCATATCGAGATCTTCCTTGTATTGGACAAAAAAGGTTTTGATCACCTTCTTGATCAGCATAGGGGGATAGAAATATAAAGTCCAATCATTATAGTGAGGGCTTACACTAGTGTTGGTAAGACAAAAATTCTTGAAAGTATAAATTAATGAATGTTTATCCAAGGTTATTGTATACCCATATCTTTGGGATAAAAGTTTTTTATTATTTTTATTTTTTACATTTCTGATACTTTGTAATAGAAAAAGAATCATTTTATATATTAATCTTTATATTAATTATTTAGTGATTGAGTTAATTTTTATTGAATGTTTTGTGATTGTGATCTTTTCGTTCTCTCATAATGATTCAGTACACTTTATGAATGAATAGTTGTATATTTTTACTCTGATCATCCTAACCATTGTGATTATAGTATTTTCCATTCTTACCCTATTTAAATCATTTCAACCATGAATACGATAAATTTCATTTCTAACCTATATATTAATTTATCACAATCAAACCGATTACAAAACATTTATAAACGGATCGAGGGCTATTCCTGATTAATGTTTTAGTATATTAATAGGTATTGTTATTTGAATTAGATTAAATTATTTTAAATGAAATTACATTAAGGATAAAAATGAATTTTTTTAAACCTAAAATTCTCTCCTGGTATTTTGTTCATCAACACATACATTACAATCAGACAATCTAATGTGGGGACAACTACTATTATAGGTAAGGTTCTTATTTCAACTACAATGTTACTAGATTTTTTTAATACTAGTGTTACTCATTATATTATATCATCAATGTTAATTAACATGTTAGTATTATGTTTGGATGTTATTCTATTAAAGTTATACCATTCCAATCATTTGGGAATGAGCTCCAAACATGGTTTCTAGTGTCCTGAATGTCGAGTGATGGTTGGTGATTTTGAGGTGCTTGGGACTTCTTACTGCTGGATCGTGGAATCATCTACATGATTATAATAAAAAATTGGTTGATTAGTGTTATGGTATAGATTGAAATTTATTTACCTTAGGATCATTTCTTATATGTTGATGGGGCTACTCATGGTATTCAATGTATGTGAGACTATAGAGAAAGAAGGGAATGGACTTTTGTTCCCTATTCTGGGGTAATCTTGTGCCAATTATCTTAAATGTTTCTTCATTTTTGTGAACATTTTAGGGAAATTATCTACTAGTGGTGTTTCATGATTATCTCATGGTATTGCTTAATGAATTTTTTAGTTCACCACCAGAATGAGAGACCGTATTTTCTATTGACTTTCTCCTCGGTAATTTCCCCATGTATATGAAATATTATCATATAGAACCATTTATGTTGGTGGAAATTAATTTCTACCATGAGAAAATAGATAGTAGAGGATTTATTCAATCTATTGTTTCACCACGGGCTTCACATGTCCTCATTACCAAGAATGAATATAGGAGTCTCATACATTGAATAGAATATTGAAAATTAAATAGGGTGATTTTTTAGAAAAAAAGTATCTTTTTCCTAAGATTAATGGTCTTTTTGAACAAATTATAAGGAACTGTTTATTTTAAAAGATTTACATACAGTCATGGTATCACCAATTGAGATACATAGAATATGATATATATATATATAAGACAATGTTTAACAGGTTGTATGGAATTTTTGATTTTCTCGTTATAGAATTCGGTGTCACTAACAGTGCGGTTGTATTCAAAGATTTGACTAAACTATTATTTTATTGGTTATTGGAAACATTTTTAGTGGTTATCATAGATAATATTTTGGTTTACAACATGTTAGAGGAGGATAATATAAACCATTTGGATATAATTCTTAGAATCGTTAAGGAATAGAAACTATAAGGTATGATTTCAAAATTGGGTTTTTGGGTCAGGGAAGGGATATTTATGTGGCATATGATGTCTGAGAGTATCATCTTAGTGGACCCTAAAAAAATAAAAAAAAAATATGTCATAGGTGCATCATAGAAATGTGTTTGATATCGGTAGCTTCTTGGTTATATCCGATTACTATAGATAATTTATTCATAATTTCTCTATGCTTGCATCTTCGATGATAGATTCAACTAGTAAGGGTTTAATTTTTGAATGGAGTGAAAAATGGAAGAGACATTTTTAATACATGAAGGTTATTATGACTTGAGCATCAATTTTTATTCTTTGAGAACCATGTTTGGGTTATGATTTTTTCTGTGATTCTTTAGGAATGGGTTTGGAATTTTTTTCATGAATTGAAATATTTTGGTAGCCTATGGAAACTTCTAGTTACTCCCTCACGAGAATATATACCCTATCCACAATATTGAGTTGGATTTTATTATCCATGCACTCAACAAATTGTGTCACTATCTTTTTGAGGAGCGATTAAAAGTGTCTTCTGATAATAAAAGCCTAAAATAAATTATTACAAAGAGGGATATGAACATTCAGAAAAGAATCAAGGCGGAGTATCTACAAACTTATAATTATGATATTGCATGCACTCATAATAATGGTAATGTGGTTCCCAAGGCACTAAGAAAATCATTACCAACACAATCCATGATGTAAACAGTTGAGGAATTTTCTCTGTTGATTTTTTTTCCAGGATCGGATTAGTAGTTAAAGATGTTGGTGGACATGTCTTTGTGGACTTTATGAAAGATGAATCATCATTTAATGATTGATATCATCTCAATAAGGTTATAGACAGATATTTCCAACCCTTTAGTAAAAGAATTTATGTTGGGGAGACGTCATGCGAGTGGTCTTGGTCTCGTATTAAAGGTTTGTGAATTTTTAGCAGGTTGGATGTTTCAATTTCCCTAAGGTATTAATTAATGGAATGTGGACACTAGTCAATTTGGTGGATTCATAATAGGGATACCGATATGTATCACAACTTGAGACGCCAATATTGGTGGCGAGGAAATTAGAGGTTGATTCCAAATTCTGATTCGTGGTGCCTTACTTTACTAAAAATTAATACATAACACTAGGGATCTACTATTTTGTGGAAAACATTAACCATTATAGTATAAATGTTTGATGTGATTTCCATGTACAATGTCCTTAGTTTTCTAAGAACTCGACATGGGAAGGATGAAATTTCAGTGATCATTCATTAACATATCAAATAATCTAATTTACTACTAATCAAGGAGGAGATGAAAGTTGAACATCCCAAAAAAGTATACATATGAGACATTGTGATAAATAATGGGGTTACCTCTGTCATTAAATGTGATAGGGACCCAAGGTTCAAATCCAGGTTCTGGAATTGTTTACAAGAGGAAAAGGGTTCTGAGAAAAAATTATACATGAATTATCATATGCATACAGATGGATAGATAGAGAAAGATAACCATGTTCTTGGAGATATTATATGGGCTTTTTTTCTTGATTTATTTAGTTCTTGGTAGAAGAATTTTCCTATGGTTAAATATTCATATAACAATAGTTAATAGGATTCAATCATGATGGAACCATTGTAAGCATTTTATGAGTGGTCGTGCAGATCTCCCTTATGATGGGATGTGTTGGGAGACTGATATTTATTTGGAAAGAATCACGCACTGGAGATGACAGAAAAGGTATAGTCGATCAAAAATAGGTTGGTCACAAGATATAGCCATAAAAAATATTATATGTAAATTCCACTTTATCATCTAGAGTATGAGGTTGTTGATTGGTTTTTTCTCATAGTTTAACCTCATTCAATTCATCGTTGGTTTCCTTAGAAGGGTAAGTTAGAACCAACATTTGTTGTCCCCTTTGATATCATGTAATTATTTGAATGATTAAATATCTGTTGCACCTTTCTTATTTCTTGACACGATTCATTACATGATTCGTGTCCCCCAGATAAGAGGGTATCATCTAGATCATTCCCATGTGACTAGTTGGAAGTATTATGATCATGAACCAGATACTATCATTTTTGAAAAACCAGATCAGATTATGATCTCAAAGATAAGTTACTACATGGTTAAATGATTCCTTTTTTTGGGATTCAATGACAGTGATAACAGGATAACCTTGAGATATAGGGGATAGAATCATTGATGTGATAGTAGTTTCATTTTATTTTTGTGGGTCCAAAATCTTGAGTAAATTCTACGGTCATTAATAGGTTATGGTGTGGAGAATTTAGATTCCCTCCATGTCATAGGTATTCCATAGATGAGCCTTGGTCTATCTCTTTTGAATTATGGGTTGATTTGGGGGATTTGAGGATGAAAAAAGTGTTCATTGGAAAACTATAATGACTCACTATAATGTAATATGATTTTTTAATAATGATGTTACCATTATATTTTCCTATTTTAGGATCCAGTAGTGTTTTTATAGTTTGGGTATAGTTATTCAAACAAGGAGATATGAAATATGAATAGTATAGTGTGTCTGCTGTATTTTGTGTGACCCCTAGTGAAATATTTACAACCCATGATTGAATGGAATGTCAGGGATCATAGTTAAGGTCAACAATTATTTTAACCATGCATCCTCCATAGGAATCCATGCGAACTCGCTTTAAAATCATAAAGGGGTAGATTTTACCCTTTATACATAGTCGGTATTAAGTATAATCACCCCCAAATCTCATTTTGGATTATCCAAATCTTTCCCTAATTCATCTTAAGTATCTACTATTTGAATTTAAGTGGAATTTCATATTTTTTTGATGGTCCATCTCAAGGTATGGTATTTTTTTTATCATGTTTTTCATTTTCATCATAGATTGCCATTATTTCTCTTCATTTCCCATCTTTTAGAATCCAAAAGGGTTTTTATTTCAGATATTTGGTGGTTGATAAGGGATTGATGTGTTTCTTATGGATATGGGATCGTGAGGACCTGATCTACACTTCCTTGTTCGCCATTTTTAAGGTGATTAATTCATCCTACATTCTTGAGGTAGGTGTTTCTATACAATAGGTTAATTCACTGAATTTCTAAAATTTATTGTAAAACCATTGTACTTTTCAATTAATTCTTGTTTTTAAACTATATTTTTCCTAGATAAATTTTTTTAAAGAGTTTTTCTTTGAAAATGAGTTTTTCGATACTATGTTTTTTATTAAATGATTTAAGGGTGGTCTTGATTAAAAAATGGGTTTTCAAACATTGAATAATGTTTTCATGGAATTCAAAATGTTTTTAGAATTATGATCATTGTTTTGAAATGGTTTATGAAAAACATGGATCATTGGGAACCATGTGTGTTTCAGTAAAGAGACATAGATGGACCTATGGTGTGTGGTAACAAATAAAGTCTACTTTGGTATATTAATGGAATAGGGATTGAAATTATATTGGATGGTGCCAATACAGTCTAGGTACATGCTATTCTATTTTTATTACCTATTACTATAGTATAGAGACTAATCTCACCATGATTCACTATTTTATTTCACCCATATAGAATTGTACTAAAAAGATTTTGTATTTTAAATTCAATTTATTATAATAATTTTGATTTCATGTTTGATTCAATAATTGAATTTTTATCACTATTAAGAAGGTAAATTTCACTTGTTTTTATTTATTCATTGTATTTGGAGGTGATATGAAGGGCCCATGATGAAGTTGAAAAAAATGGGCTAAACTGTGAAAGATTACAAGCACCCCATTGGACTCAAATAGAAATCGTAACCAATATGTATATCCAATTAGGCTAAAATATTGAGGGAAGATCCAAAATTATTTTCTCTGAATCTTCTATGAATACACCAAATCCCACACCATCCATTACATAGCCTAACCAAACGTGCATTTCCAATACACAGGATGTGACTGAATTCAAAATTTATGTTTCATATTTTGGATGTATCTTGAATGTTTTGTCACCAATGACTCAAAAATTTAGATGGAGATATTCAAGAAGTGGGAATTATTTTTTCTCTAAAGTGATATAATTATTTTTAACCACCGAAAAAATGGGACAACTGGTTTATCATAATATGGGTTCCAAAAAGCACCATCCACTTTTATTATAAAACAATACCTTGGTAACTCCATTAGTAAGTTCTAACTTCTATAAAATATCTATTATTTTGGAGAACAAATGTATCCCTAATCTCATACAAGATGTTTAGAGGCCCCTATTCTAATATGGGGAACCTACTCCTCTCGATGTTGAGCTAAATGGTGGACATTCATTTCAAGAGAGCCACCAAAAATATAATGTGGGTTTTGGAAAATGTTATTCTGATTGATTGGTGTAATTATTTTGTGAAATATTTCATTTATGCATTATCTTAAATTTCTCTTCTGTTGAATTCATGGATTTGGTACACATATATGGAATGATTTTCATTTCAATACTAATTTTGTTGAGATGTATGTGGGAATATTGGGTTGTTCTAATTGGACATCAAAATCATCCAATTAATCTCACACATATATAATATTTTTTATGGATTTTTATCTATTGTTATTTTCTTGAGGTCCAAACCTTGAAAACATAATTTTTTAGTTAAGGGTTGGTTATTTGTGCATTTTTTTAAAGGGAATGAGGTGAATCGAGAGCTTGATAACCTTTATCGAATGATTCCATTAAACCTTGTTTTATTTTTAGAATAATGAAATATATTTGTAGTGAACATGGAATGAATTCCATCTCTCTTAATTCATAAAACAACACCTTTATTTTCCAAATATTTAAATTTTAAAATTTTTCTATTTTCTTAAAAATGTTTTAAAAAACAACCATATTCTAGAAATTTTTTATTTAAAATGTACACATTAATCCAACAAACATTCCTTGAGATATTAATTAATATCTTATCTAGATTATAAATCAACATAAAAAATGTAATCAATTTTATGTTTCATGAAAACAAATTAAAATATTTTCTCTCACTACTAGAATTAAATGTATTTGTGACGGGGTATTTGTGATGGGATCCCGTCGCAAATATCCCATTACAGAAAACGCCATCGCAAAAAATATTATCTGCGACGGGCCTGTCACAATTAATATTTTTTGCAATGGGAAACCTCACCATCATAAATAAGTATCTGATTATATACTTATATATATAATTTCTTTTTCGATGGGTCGGTCCCAAATACTGTTTTGCGACATGCCTGTAATCCCGTCACAAATTGTTTTTGAAAATATTTATTACGCCTATTATTGACGGGCCCGGCGCAAATAGTATTTGAGACGGACCCGTAATCCCATTGCAAATACCTTTTTTAAGAAAAAAAATATTCAGACTTTTTGTGATGGGACCCCGTCCCAACAGAGCCCGTCGAAAATAATAAATAAATTTTTTAAAAAATAAATTTAATAAAATTATGATTTTTGAAAAATTAATTTTAATATTATTAAAATAATAAAAAAATAAAAATATTAACACTCTCAATATTCCCAAGAAAATATAAAAAAATATAATATTAATATGATTATTGAAAAATTAATTTTAATATTATTAAAATAATAAAAATAAAATATTAAATATTAAATTTCTCAATATTCACAAAAAAATATAAAAAAAATCATAATACCCAGCAATTTAGTCTGAGGTAAGAGCCTCTAACCATGTATAAAATAAAAGGAAAAATAGTACAGTCATATAGTTATACAGTCATCCATAACGAAACCAGAGCCAACCAGAAAAGAGAAACTACATATCATAGTAACCATAGTCCTCACCATATCTATAGACATCCTCCACAGTAGCTGATTCCCACTCCGAGTTTGATTCATTTTGCTTCAACACCTTGGAATACTTCCTTCTAAGCTCCAGTTTCTCCACTAATATTTGTGCCTTACATGGTTGTTTTCAAACACGACCCTTCTTAGCAGTACGGACATCCCCTCTTTCATTCCTACACGATGAACTGGTTGATACAGGCTTTGGTAGGTATGAATAGTCCTTCCTTGGCCTCCTCTTTCGTGGAGTAGTCACAACACCTTCACTTTCAGACATCTTCTTCTGTCCACCATGAACAATATCACTATATGAAGGTCTTGTGGAACCTCCACCATTCTCTTTATCACTATTAGAAATGTTCCCCAATTTATCTATGACATTCACAGAAACAAAACTCTTGAATCCAACATCACTCTTCCCCAAGATGTCATCTGAGGTGGTCAGAGACTCTCCTCCAGTCTGAGAGAGCCTATTATGATCAATCACAATTAGTCAATGAGGGTTCAACTCACTGGCAACGCCACATAGTGACTCTGTTCTTGGGATATCCACTGCGACACTTTCCTAATTATTAAGACCCTCAAGATCTTGCTGATCATCCATCACAATGAGTGACTCCTCCTGCTCAAACCCATAAAATATATTACCAGAAGAGGCCCAACCATATGGGGCATGATTATCCTTATCAAGTCCTCCTCCTTTATCCCTCATATTTCTAGAGATCGGCTGCACTTGGCATAAATTATCAGCTTCCTCTAGTAAAGGTGTACCTCTAACACCAAGATCACCTTTGAGCAGGTCAAAAACCTGCTTCACTGTTGGATGATCCCGCACCTCCTTCAGTGCACAAACATGTGTATTCACCTCGATTCTTGTATCTTGACATGTCCCCCACTCCATGTTTGTAGAATTCTATGCATCTTTATGGAAAGGTGTCCCCATGTGGTTTCCCCAATCAGTGATGCCAATACCGACACCAACACACTCCGCATCCCTGTCCCTGACCACACCCCCTCGTGCATTCAAAGGGCCTGATGGATTACCCAAAATAAGAGTGGGAGACGATCCAAAAGCATCACCACCAAAATCGCATCGCACTTCCATCGCCTAAGAGAATCCCTTATTTCCTCCACTACGACAAAACAAATCAGCATGACCAAATCTGTAGTAGTGCACATAGTAGCGCATCCATAACTCGAAGAGGAATTATTGATTCTAACGGAATTCCTTGTTGTCTATGATCCAGAAACGATTCACCGATGTCCTAGAGACATCAACTCCACAAACATCTACGGACAAATCGGGTGACACACAAACTCAGTTCGGCGGTCGGAACATAAATAACATCCAATAATATCTCTGATTGTACAAAGAATAGAAGGATTTTGGAAGGATAGAGGTAATCCAGGGAGGCTTACCCACGTTGTGATTGTCAGTGGATCTCACCGCATATGAAAGTTGAAGCTCCAACGAAACAGGTAGAAGGAAAATCCCTTGTATCTTCGAGGGTCCCTGTACCAGGTAGTAATCAAATCCTCGTTCGACCCCAATCGGACCATGATATGACTCCAATCAAGTAGACTGACAACTGAATGTTCATGAAGCTTCCAAGAATCAGATAAAAAATGCTTGAACTCGTCAACTGATGGTCACTGAGGACGAAATCGGGCGACAAGGGTGAGTTTGCAAAGGTCTGCAGCACCATTAATCTCCACCAGGAGAAGGGGAATCTGTGATGCCTCCAGGAAAAGATCTGAAACCTTTGGGGTGAGATGAATCCTCTGAAAAGGAAGATGAGAATCAGGATGAGAGCGTGAAGAGAAAGGCCTACCCTGCTCATACGGAAGCGGTCACACAACTCCCCACTCCGATTGAGAGGGGGGAGCAGAACGAAGCTGCATCTGAACTAGGTCATCATCATGGAGGAAGCCGGAGATTTGGCCTTTCCTTGTGTAAAAAAATCATAATATATTATTATGATTATTGAAAAATTAATTTTAATATTATTAAAATAATTAAAAAAATAAAAAAATTTAAAATTATCAATATTCACAAAAAAATATAAAAAAAACCTAAAATATTTTTATTATTATTATTATTAGTAAAATAAAAAAATATTGAAAAATATAATATTGAAAAAATATATTTAATACAATTATGATTAATGAAACAATATTATTATTATTAGAAGAATAAAAAAATCTCAATATTCACAAAAACAAATCATAAAATATTAAAAATTATATTATTTAGTAATTGCGCTGATATAAAAGACAGAAACTGTAAATAGTTCATATTATAATAAATTTAAATTCAAATGTTTTTGAAATAAAAAAAAATCCCTAGGGGGTCTTCTTTTGGAGGAGGTGGAGGAGTTGAAGGAGATGGTGGAGGAAACTTCATCCCTAAACTACGATTCAGACGGCATATGTACTCAATCTGTGCATGATGCTGCTACTCCCATCGATGAATCTCCTCATCGTGCTGCTGCTGTTGCTGACGCATCTCTTCATGCTCCTTCTGTAAACTCTCTATAAGGTCATTCTGAGCTCAGAACTGCTCCTGATACTGTGAGCCAGAAGATGATGCCTCTCCATGAGCTCCTCTCGAGCTGGATGCCGGCATCGTAGTAGTACCATAATAATTACCAGGAGTCACATGAGAGCCGATACCAACTACTCAGCCCTTCTCAAATCTATAGTGAGTCGCCTGTATCCATGCTGCCTCATCTAAATGGTTGGCACTGGTCTGACCAGTCACTTCATCCTGTCCCTCAGCCACTGTCTGAGAAGTCTTAGCCTGATATGACTCCTTCAGTTCCAATGTGAAATTAAAATTGTGAAAATATTAGATGTAGTTAATTTTCAAACTGAAAAAAATAAGACTAAACACAATCTGACACTGGCGATAACCTCTAATCTCTCCAGTGGATGGATCACTGTACATCCTCTGATAATCAGCGTACTCTGAAATATCAGGATGCTCGACTGCCTATATTAATATAAAATAAACTATTTATATTTTAAGTTATATAAAATATTATTAAAAAATACTTACCAGATGCTCTTTATGCATACTGAATGTACAACTACTAGCTTGATGTGTCACATCCTGTCTCCCCCAGTTCTGCCGACCCAATGAATACCTCCTATGAAATCCACTACCCAACCAGTGTGCACATAAGCCATCCCAAACCTGAGATGAAATGTACTCTGGTCAGAGGGCTCTACATGACTCATCATATACTGTCGCTCATGCTTTCTTAATGGCCATCTTTCTCAAATTGTGCCAAAATTGATGGAAACTCTCATGCATATTCACCTCCCCTGCTGCATGGATATCGTCACGCATGATATCATCTATGGGATACTATAAACCATACAAATAATTTATAATATAATGTTATTAATAAAATAAATTTGAAAATTAATAATATTTATTTACGTACCAGCCAATGATTGTACATTCTGATATGCACATCAATGTGAATCTATTCCTATGTGGTCCATGGATGAAAATAATAATTGCGCAAGATAGTGCTCCTATATCCCACAGTTACATGTGCAAAACTGTGATAAAAGAAAAAATAATCAAACAATTAGTATATATATAAATAATTAAAATAAATCTAAATAAAATATACAGGTTACCATAACTCTGTGTGTGTGGATCAAAGCCAAGACATGGATATCACTCGGGGATAGGTTCAGGAATCATGAGTCATGCAAGACTGCGCCCCCTCCGTGTACCTCCTAAACCATCAGTAGGTTGAGGGTCAGATGATCCCACATCCCCCTCATGCAAAGGTAGCTCAGCCTCCGGTAACTTAGGTTATAGATCAGAGTCCATTTGAAACACAAAATGATTTTTGTTAATAGATAGTTGAATATAACCATTATATATAGATATATATTAGTTATGAACATAACCATCATTTAATTGTGTCAATGTTCACGTTCATCATTATCTTTATATCTGATGTTGTTAATGTCTTCATATTACTCCCCGACATCATCAATATCCATATGAGTTTTACTTTCATCATCCCTTGTCATTTCAATTTCATTTGTAACAACATTTACATCTTCGTCAACATGGAGCCTTAATTGTGGTGTGCCCCCATCGATATTCATATTTCATTGTGAAAAATATTGATTTTTGAGTAGTCTCCTGAAAAATTTCAATTTATTCCACTTCATTGGAACCACATTCAGTTTGAGTAAATTGATTTTCCCATGATTTAATTTTTATTATGCTCCACCAATCACCCAAGTCTCTTGAAGTAGCACAGTACTTTGCGTAATAAATTTTATGTGCTTGTTGAGCTAGTAAAAATGGATTTTATTTATAGAAACATTAGATGTACTAACACCATTACTCTGCAATGCATATAACTCATCAATCAATGGTTTCAAATAAACATCAATATTATTTTTCGGATGTCCTAGGATTAGTAAGGTCAAAAAGATATAGGGATCCTTCATCAACATCCATGGAGGTAGATTGTACGGAGTTATAAATAAAGGCCAACATGAATACTAACTACCATAGGAACCAAACTGATAGAAACCATCAGTAGAAAGTCCCAATTGCACGTTTCAGGCTTCTAAAACAAAAGACGGATGCAGACGATCAAAATGTTTCCATGAATCACCATCAGATGGATGATTCAAGCTTTTACTAGCTGAAATATTTGTTTTATGCAATGACATCATTAACGCAGTATTATGAGACATAAATAAACATTGCAGCCAGGGTGTAAGGGGGAAATATCTCAACTGTTTTACAGGAATCGATCTAGACTTACCGAGTTGGGCTTCTTTATACCTCGATTGTCCACATGTTTTAAAACTATCCAATGACTCATTTTCACCATAATATAAGATGAAATAATTTTCACATGCATTAATCTCCCGATAAATAAGGCCTAGATTATGAACTATCCTTTTTATCTCTTAGTAATTTGCAAGAAACACATTTCCTTTAGGTAATAGTGTTTTAACCAAAGAAAATATCTGATCAAAAGAGTTGTCTGACATTGCATTATCTAATTTAATAGCCATAAATATTGCAACCACTTCTAATTTTCTTATCTTGAAATTAGGATATAATGCATCCTCAGCAGACCTCAACAACTCATAAAATTTATATGGTTTCAACTCAGGAGTTAAATCAATATCATCGTGAGTTTCAGTTTGATGAATCGACGGACCTGCAACATCATGTACTAAATTTTGGAACTGTGATGGATCCAGAATCATGTTATTAGTATCTTCTCTGGAACTACGTTCACAATGTAGATTCCAAAATACATAATCTGGTTGAAAACCAAACCACAAGAGATGTCCCCCAACCTTGTCAAATGTGTCAAACATTCTTAGAGCACATTTTTTACAAGGAAACATAATTGTGACTTCTGAAACATATTATGGTTTTGATGATGTGAATGCTATCAAAGCTTCAACACCGTAAATATATACAAGATTTAATCCAGAGCCAAATGGATTTTTGTGTTACTTTATCGATGCGCGATCATCGAATAATGACGGATGTTGACTTCTTTGTTCCATATTTTTCAAAAAAAATATAAAATCATCAATGTTTATGGAATAATTTGAAATTATAAAAATAATATTTTAAAAAAGAAAATAAATAATTACTACTACTTATTAATAATTACCAATAATTAAAGGAGACACAATTTCTAGTGGATTGATGACTACTCTTTTGTCCGACGGCTCAATTACTTGAATCTTTCTCACACTGAAATCACAATTAAGAATATGGTCTGGGGTACACATATTAATTATTGTATGCATGAGAATAAATATTCGTATCTCCGTCCAGATTCTTCATTCTAATTTTAGTGTGAGAAAGATGCAAGTAAATGAGCCGTCAGACAAAAGAGCCTCCTTTCCGTCGATGAATCGTCTACTTCCAAATGTCACTGCCTGAAAAAATTATAAAAAATATGACCCTACAAATTCGTATCCAATCTCATGTATATCATATTGAATATATCCTATGTACCAGCATATTTTTCATATTGTTTTTAGTTAGTGAGAGTTGAAAGGAGAAAAGTCATCGAGCAAAATGAGTTCCGTCAATCCACTAGAAATTGTGTCATGTTCTTGGAATTTATTAAAATTTATTAAAATTTCTTCTTAACTATTCCTAACTAGTTATTACTATTTTTTACTATTTATTACTAATAATTACTAATTTATCAATACTTCGCAATACTTAGCAAAATGAAAACATCTTGAATAATGAAAGGAAATTTGGTAATCATTATTGTGGAGATGATTACAAAATTTTCCCTTCATTATCTAAGATGTTTTCATTTACTAGTTATAATTATATATAATTATTATTAATAAAAAATTATATTATCAATATTTATGAAAAAACAATATTAATATTATTAAAATAATAAAAAATTTATAAAATATTAAAAATATGAATACTCACAACAGGCTTTGCTCTATTCTTAACATGATCAAATCTCAAAGGGCCTCCAATTGTCAGGTTATGCACAATAAAAAGTTTGTGTCAGCCATGTCCGTTATAAACTCTATAATTGTCCTTGCATAGTTGATCACCTCCCAAGTAGTGTTGCAATAGGACGACCAAAGGAATTTCATTATCGTCTCTAGGAATCATCTCGCTCCCTTTATATAGATCATTCTTCCTTAAAAATTTGAGAGGACATAATCTTCAAGGAAGAATGGTCTATATAAAGGGTCATGTGAGATAATTCTTATAAATGAGAAGGGAATGACTTGGGTTGTCCTATTGCAGTGCTACTTGCAAGGTGATAAACCAAGCAAGGACAATTATATCTAATTATTTCTAATTATTACTAATTATTACTAATTATTACTAATTATTACTAATTATGACTAATTATGACTAATTATGACTAATTATGACTAATTATAACTAATTATGAATAATTACGACTAATTATGACTAATTATGACTAATTATTACTAATTATTACTAATTATATCTAATTATAGCTAATTATATCTACTTATTACTAATTATTACTAATTATTACTAATTATTACTAATTATTACTAATTATTACTAATTATTACTAATTATTACAAATTATTACTAATTGTTACTAATTATATCTAATTATTACTAATTATTACTAGTTATTACTAATTATTACTAATTATAACAAATTATATCTAATTATATCTAATTATTACTATTTGTTTCTAATTATTTCTAATTATTAGTAATTATTAGTAATTATTAGTAATTATTACTATTTATTGATAATTATTCCTAATTATTGCTAATTATTCTTAATTATTTCTAATTAATAATAATTATTGTTAAATATTACTAATTATTGCTAAATATTACTAATTATTAGTATTTATTCTTAATTATTATTATTTATTCTAAATTATTCAAGTTATTCTTTTTTATAACAAATTGTTACTATTTATTACTAACTATTACTATTTATTCCTAATTATTTCTAATTATTCCTAATTATTGATAATTATTGCTATTTATTTCTATTTATTACTAATTATCACTATTTATTCCTAATTGTTGCATATTATTTCTAATTATAGCCAATTATTCCTAATTATTTCTAATTATTGCAAATTATTTCTAATTATTGATGATTATTGCTAATTATTAGTATTAATTAGTAGTTATTACTAATTATTAGTATTTATTAATAATTATTACAATTTATTAATAATTTTTAATTTTTTTACTAATTATTACAATTTGTTACTAATTATTATTAATTATTTCTAATTATTATTAATTATTTCTAATTATTAGTAATTATTTCTAATTATTCCTAATTATTGTTAATTATTTCTAATTATTTCTAATTATTACTAATTATTAGTAAGTATTACTAATTATAAGAATTTATTCCGAATTATTCGTAATTATTCGTAATTATTACTAATTATTCCTTATTATTACTAATTATTCCTATTTATTAATATTTATTTATTTTTATTACTAATTATGGTTATTTAATGCTAATTATTGCTAGTTATTTCTATTAATTGCTAATTATTTTTAATTATTCTTAATTATTTCTAATTATTACTAATTATTTCTAAATATTCCTAATTATTTCTAATTATTTCTAATTATTAGTATTTATTAGTAATTATTAATAATTATTAGTATTTATTACAAATTATTAGGATTTATTACTAATTATTACAATTTATTACCAATTATTACAATTTATTAAAATTTATTATAATTTGTTACTAACTATTACAATTTATTACTAATCATTACAAATTATTCCTAATTATTATTAATTATTACTAATTATTCCTATTTATTACTAATTCTTCCTATTTTTTAGTATTTATTTCTATTTATTGCTAATTATTGATATTTATTGCTAATTATTGATAATTATTGAGAATTAATTTTAATTATTGTTAATTATTGCTAATTATTCATAATTATTTGCTAATTATTCCGAATTATTGATAATTTTTTCTATTTATTGCTATTTATTTCTAATTATTGCTAATTATTTCTAATTATTGCTAATTATTTCTAATTATTAGTATTTATTACTAATTATTAGTATTTATTAGTAATTATTAGTACTTATTAGTATTTATTACTAATTATTACAATTTATTACTAATTATTACAATTTATTACTAATTATTACAATTTAATACTAATTATATTTAATTATTGTTATTTATTGCTATTTATTAATAATTATTGCGAATTATTACTAATTATTTCCAATTATTGCTAAATATGGCTAATAATTTATAATTATTTCTAATTATTACTTATTATTAATTTTTATTCCTAATTATTCCAAATTATTACTAATTATTACTATTTATTACTATTTATTGATTTTTATTAACAATTATTATTAATTACTACAAATTAATTATATACATTACTAATTATCATTAATAATTAATAATTACTACTAATTATTAAAAATTAATACTAAAAATTTCAATTTATTAGTACAGATAAATAATAATGAAAAATCAATTTAAATGTAATTTAATTACAACTAATCAACAATAAAAAAAATTAACATAAAAAATGAAATAAATAAAAAAATTAAAAAAACATAAATATCTTTAAGACTGATTTTCTATTGATGCAGACGGCTTCCCAACTTTTTCGTGACCAAAAAAATTAACTTAAAAAATTCTCTTTCTAAAATCCGAGTTTAGAGAGAAACATGATCTAAAATTTGAGAGGAATGAGAGGAAAAACAGATGATGATATATATAGGATGGGTTATTTGCGATGGGATTATTTGCGACGGGTATCCCGTCTCAAATAGTATCTTTTATGATGGGACCCGATGCAAATACCTACGCCCGCATTAATTACTGTCAGCGGTTAAAAAGTTATTTGTGACAGGTCCCGTCGCAAATAGTCCCTGCCTGACAAACCTTTTGCGACGGGACGACATCCCATCACAAAAGGCTATAAACCGCCGCTGGTTATTTGCGACGGGCCCCTTTATAAAAGGTGTCTCATCACAATTAGCTATAAACTGCCGTCGGTTATTTGCAACGGGCTCCGTCACAAATACTTAACTATTTGCGACGCTGGGATCCCATCATCGCAAATAACCTTTGCGTAGTTTGGCATGCTATCCGCACCAAACTATTCGCGACGGGAGACGAAATCCCATCGCAAATATTTGCTTATTTTCGAAGGGTTGTTACCCTAGTCGCAAATAACCTCTTGGACGTACCTTTTGCGATGGGATTTATTCCCGTCGGAAAAGGCCAGTCACAAAAAAGTCATTTTTCCCGTATTCTCTATTTATGGGGAGTGATTTTCTATTTAGTGCATTTTTTTGATAAGATATTAATTAATTTTGTGATTATTTTTTTTATCTTATACCGTAAATATCTTTTTGTGGTTTTATTTATTTATTATGTTGGTTGTGTGAATGATGTGTTCTACTACAAGATATTTTCCTCAATTCAACCCCAAATTGTTTAGGATCCTACGTCAATAACACGGAGACACATAAGACATTCCATTGAAGGGGGACACACCTCATCTTGGTACTTTTATAAACCCCTCTTCATTTAGAAAAATATTAGAAACAAAAAATTAATTTCATTAAAAGGAAGAAAATAATAAAACACTAAAAGAACTAAACTCTTCAGATATTCATATCCAACCCACTAATATCTTAATGCAAGGTGGAGCACCAAACAGTGATCTAAAATATGATCTAATTCACTTATTACCAATATTTCATAGACTTGATAGAGGATACCCACATATGAATTTAAAGGAATATCATACTGTGTGTTCTATACTAAAACACAATAATGTGGAGAAGAAATATTAAAGATTAGAGAATTCACTTTTTCATTACATGAAAATAAAAAACATTGGTTTTATTATGTTAATTCTTCTATTAGACGCTGGGCCGAAATGTAAATAATTTTTCATGAAAAATATATCCCAAACTTTTGAATAGAAAAAATAATGCAAAATTTTTGTGGGATAAGACAATCTAAAGGGGAAACACTTCATGAATACTAGGAATGATTTAATAGTATTTTATCAATTTTCCCACACAACCAAATAAGTGAGCACATTTTAACACAATATTTTTATAAAGATTTAATTCCTATTGATTGAAACATGATTGATGCCACTGTCAGTGGTGGACTAGTATATAAGACCACAATTACTACAAGAAACCTAATTGCGAACATAGAATAAAATACACAACAATTTTGTTCAAGGTCTAGTATACCCATTCGATGTGTCTATGTATGTAAATGATTTGAATTTGAGGAGAAGTAGAAAACTGGGTTTGAAGAGGTATGTACCCTTCTTAGACAACTTTTTCTCTCCTAAGGGAAATCCCAACCTCATCATACTATAAATTGTGGTATTTATTCTTCCAAAACCAACTATTTTGACCAATGCCCTCAACTTGGTGAAATATCTGAGAGATGTGATGCAATCCTTCTAGGTATCCCCTATAACCACCCCTTTAGGCAATAACCTTACTATCCATCCAACCCTGGGTGTAAATAAAATGAATAATATATTTTAGGGTATAATCAAACCAACCTCAACAACCATGGAACCAATCGGGGTAGAGTAGTTATCCACCACCGTGACCAATAAATCCTCAGCCAAGACAAATGAATTCCTAAAAACAACCTAAAAACCTAAACCAGGACATGAATACATGATGAAACAAGTGGCTATATATAATCTCTAATTCCAACAAACCGCCCAGGTTTTCATATAAGACCTAGAAACCAATTAGTACAACTATCCAGCTTAATGGAGGAAATCAAAATCCTTGGGTCAGGTAACCTACCCTCTCAAGCACTAGTAAACCCTAAGGATACATGATATTATAGTTCCATCACCCTTTTTAGTAGAACACAACATAAAATCCAAATAAAACCTCAAATAGAGTCATCCCCACCCTAGTAAACTTCCATTCCAACAATCTCAAATCACTATGATAAGAAAAATAGTTTCCCTGAGAAAAGTCCCACTAAAGGATGGAGTGTGTCTATCGATGAGCTTCCTAGACCAATCATTCCATTTCCATTTCCCCAAAGTGCCGCCCAACCAAGAAAAAGGGTAAACTGAAGTTGATAATAGAATCTTGGAAATTCTTACAAATGTGAATGTTAATATTTCAATGATTTATGATGTAAATAAAATTCAACGATAAACCATATTTTTAAAGGATATGTGGGTACACAAAATGTGACATCATGGTGATGAAAAGTGATCATGGTAAGTAACAAATCTACATTGATAGAACAATAAATTCCCCCAAAATGCAATGATCCAAGAACATTCTTGATTCCATTCACCATTCGGGATTATTCCTTTTCTGATGTAAGGCTTGATTTTGGTGCCTTTATATATGTGATGACTCGCTCTATTTTCTCCACATTGTAGGTTATGTAATTGAATCCAATTAGAATTGTTTTGAACCTATAAAACTAGAGTATAACACACCCCAATACTTTGTTAGAGGATGTTCTAGTGAGGGTGAATTTTTTAATTTTTCCTATTAATTTTTATGTGCTTACAAAGGAAGATTATAGAATGAATTTACATGCCCCAATTATATTGGGGAGGCCTATCATGAAAACTACCAATACCATAATTAATTTCCACAATAGTACATTATTTATGAATTTTGGTGGTGATATTTTTCCCTTCATTATCCTTGATTCCATGAAGCACCCCACAAAATAAAATTCATCATATTCAATTAACTCTATTGATGTACTCGCTTCCCCTGAAAAAACGTCACTTATTTCTGAAAATCCTTTTTCTAAGTTTTCATTATTGATAGATATTTTAGGAAATAAACCCTGAATAGAATGTTGTACAGGTTTAGAAAATGTTTAATCATTTGTTTTAATTGATGATTTCTTTAACACTGAGGATCCCATGACTGTCAATGATACATCTAGGATTGTAAAATCTCATTAATCATCAGAGGATATTACCACTGAGTATTAAGATGATATTATTGACCCCTCATTTTAACATTCACTGCCATAAATCCAAAAAATTCCTGAATTGGAACATAATCCTCGACCTCAAATTTGGAAATTTTCATATCTTGAGAATCAAAACAATCGTCCTATCATCATTTATAGTTCACTCGATCTTGAGCATGAATTGTGACTTCTTGAAAATTTTAGGGAGTATAAACAAGCTTTGGGATGGACACTTTTTAACTTTATTAGTCTTAGCCCATCAATTTTCACAAATCTTATATTGTTGAATGATGAGGCAAAAATAATGAGTCAGGAATAACATAGACTGAAACCAGAAGACTTACATGTTATTAAAAATGAGGCAATAAAATTATTGGTTGTTGAAACAATTTACCCCATCTATAATATCCAATACATTGGTTTAGGGAAGATAGTTTTACAAAACAACCTGTAAAGTCCCGAAAATTCTAGGCAAATTTTCTTTTTTCCTTAAATTCAGGGGATTTTTACGAGTCTACAAAAATTTACGGCACATGATTCTGAGGCCCAGTGTGCCCGAAATCAATTTCTGAAGTTTTTTTTAGGTACGTTCAGTAAACATACAAGCCGGATATTATAACTTTTGAACCATTACTCAGAACTGAAATCTGAGGGCACCGTTAAACTCGCAGCGTTAGTGATTTCTTAGTGAGACCTTGAACGCAGTTGCGTTCTAATGAAAATGGAATTTATATTTTGTGTTTTTAATATGTTAAATAAAAAAACTGTAGATTTTGTTTTATTTTTAAGGTTGTTAAAACCTCCAAGAGGTGGTTAGTGGTGGGATCCACCACACCCAAACCTCCCATGGGAGGTTACGGTGGTGGGGCCCACCCGCACATAACCTCCCCTGGGATGATATACTCGGTGGGGCCCACATGGGCTTTAAAATCCCTTTAACCCCTCATTTATGTGGGATTAAACTCTCCACATTCCCCCATTAATTTAATGTGCCAACCCTCACAATTAATTAATTGAACTCTTCCATTTAATTAATTGGCACCCATTTGATTTCTTTTGAATTCTTTCTAACTATTAAAATAATAGATAGTCTTTTATTGTTTTTGGTTGGCAATTCATTTGGTGGATCCTTGAGAGAAAATTTGATGAAGTTAATCCTATCAACGAAGAATGTGATGAATGTCTCTTCCGCCAATGAAGAACAACAATCAACATTCTTCGATGATCGACCAAACCAAAGGAGAAGGATCTGACTGTGAAGAACATCGAAGACGCTTCTTCCTTGATCTCCTACCCAGATGCTTTCCGACGTCAATGAATCGACCTCTTCCATTCCTATTATTCCACATCAACAAATGAAAAGCGAGGTAGGGGGTTTGAGTTGAATTAATTACTGTTCTTTGCCTTACAATATTTTGGAATGAGAGTTTCCGATTGATAACGCCATAACGAGGAGGGCTAGGACCGCACAAACTCAGCCCAAACCCCGCATTGTTTTTATCATTTGTTGATGACAGTGGAGGTACAATCCTACTTCCAGAGGAATGGGACATTGTGAAAGAAAATGTGTCTTGCGACGGGCCGACCACGAATAATCCTGCGGCGCAAGGTCGCCGGGTCGCCAAGAGGGCGCGACACCACCGTGCCACGTGGAAAGAGAGCCATGGCCAGGGTAGGCCGCAGTGCAGGTGCGCAATACTGTCCTTCCACGCAGAGGCTAGTAGAGGACCGCAACTAGGGTGGTCTGCGGCGGAGGGGCGTGGCGCCGTCGCGCTGCGTATGTGGTGCAGAACTGCGGCCCTGGAGGGCCATGGCGGAGGAGCGCAGGGCCGTCGCGTCGCGCCGGTGGGGCGGAGAGGCTGGCCCTCAGCCAGCCGGGAGGAGCGGGGCACCATCGGGTCCAGTGTGTGCTAGACCGACGCCACCTAGCATTAGTTGGAGTTCCACCAAAACAGTAGAGCTTTTCGGGAGCTAGGGGGCATGTGACATCCCCTTGGGCCACGGCTTAAGCAGAATCCACGAGTCGTCGGGCCGCCCTAAGGTCGGGCCGCCCATCCGGGACACCCAATCAGGTTGGGCCGCTTCCTTGGACCGGGTCATACTTGAAGATCGAGTCAGACTCTAGTCTGGACCTGGGTCGGGCCGGTTCAGTCCGACTGAGTCGAATAGGAACTGGACCCGCTTTGGCCTATTTACACCTCTTCACCCATATCATGGGCTACGAGTGTCTGATCAACGAACCGTCTACAACGACAGAAATAATATAACGATAAGGTACTTTTGGAATACCTCACTTGAGGTTTAGATACAATTGGGGTACAGTCAGGTTGGTTTGAACCTAAAAACCAACCGGGCCACTGGAACGGAAACACCAATATCTCACAGACCGGGCGTCCAATTGATACGACGTTTGTTGCATTGAGATCCCTATGATGAGGAGGAACTTTGTGAAACTTATAATTAGGACTTCGTGATAGTTGGGGTATTGACCTATAGCTCATGGAGCAGATCCTCATGAAGACGAGCGAGCGGAGTGCGGAGACCAAGTAGCTGGCTGAGACCTGACAATTGCTGACCTTTCGACTTGGACTGTTTCGACTAGCCTAGTGGAGAGCACCTCTTTGTGATGTAGAAGACCCACATTGGGTACCACCTATGTGTGATGCAATAGACCCACGATACTCAATAGAAGGAGTACCTTAGTATGCTATGAGGGGGAGCGCCTCTGTGTGAGCGCGACAGACCCACAATGGGGAGTGCCTCTGTGTGATGTAGTAGACTCATGGTACACGATAGGCAGAGTACCACAGCAGTCCAGGACAGTGGGAAGCACCTATGTGTGACGCGGCAATCCCACAATACTCTGTATAGGAGGAGTACACTAGCAGCCGAGGTTTTGATAGTTTGACTGGGAGTGTTACATGTTACCTCCCCTAGAATAAAAATCATTGTTTTGAGTTGAGTTAGTGACTTTTGTGTTTACCACATGATTGAGATGGGTTACCTGATAACTTAGATATATGCATGGGAATATACCTATGTAAGGGTTGTCCATTGAATCATTACCATGTGGATATCCTTGTTTGATATTGTGAGACCCTAAGGGTCTCAAGGTCCCTACTGAGTATCGTTATTGTCACCCATGCACGACCTATGCCTGAACCTTGTTGTGTTGGATGCAGTTGACGGACAACGCTGATGGAGGCTGAGAGCACCAAGACTGGATGGTACCCGAAGGTTTAATATACGACGAGTCGGTACACAGAGGAGTCTGGTGGACGTGGAGTGCTGAGGTGGCCATCTATAGCTACCCTTTAGGTAGGAACCCCGAAGGACGATCCAGGAGCTGCACTTTACCTTTCAGCTATTTGTCCCTTTTTCTATTGCACATGCTTTCAATTGTACCTCTACTTTACTGTTGGGCTTGTATTTTCGGCCCCTTTTTCTTTCCATCACTTCTTCTATATACAATTTTTCTTAGTGTTTTGCTTCCAGTTGTATACTTTGATTGTGTGTGTTTAATTTTTATAAAGGAAATGCCTTCCCATCTTAGTGGTTTACACCTTTGGTGATAGTTTTCAGCCCATGGACTATTGAAGGTCGGCTAGGGGTAGTCACGTCAGAAGTCCCGCGGACGGGTCATGACAAATTTGTATCAGAGTAGTCGCTTCTACCACAGAACTTAAGAATCTGATCACTATTTTCTCTGAAGCAACAGTGTTAAGGATACTAAGTGTGGTTTTCAGGTCAGGGAGTCCAGTGTTGGTGCGGTGCCTGATTTATCCATATACCAGGACCCTAAATTCTGTTTTCTGACTCAGTGCTTGAAAACACTGATTACGTGTGTGTTTTCAAAAGTTTTTTTAGGTCAGATCAACCAGGTCAGCTCACCAGGTATAGTCATTTGATCGTGTCAGATCATGTTTCTTTTTGGATGCCTCCCCATAGAGCCCTGAGAGTTGTATGCTCTAGCAGCCCACCGAGCATCGATGCTTCGGTGTAGGGACCTTTACCAGCGTAGGCACCAGTGGTACCACTTCCTGTTGGGCCACCAATGTCACTAGCCCGAACAGAAGATGATGCACACCGCTTGAGCACGTTGCATGAGTTCCAACACCAGAGGCCACCTAGGTTATGTGGAGAGATGGACCCACAGGTGGTTGAGGATTGACTGTTGGCTATGGTGAGAGTTTTTAGGCTAGTAGGGACACCAGCAGACTACATGGTGATCCATGCTGCCAGTCTCTTTCAAGCAGTAGTAGGCAGATGATGAAGCCTAATGCTTCAAGTTCATGTCGAGGCGACACTTCTTTGGACATAATTCAAGAGCTTGTTCCTGGAAGAGTTTGTACCAGGCACCCTTCGAACGGTGAAAATACAAAAGCTACTACATCTATAGTAGGGTAGCATAACTGTAGTATAGTACTTGGAAAGGTTCACCGACCTTCGTGCTACTCCACAGATATGTTACGAGACCCATTATTAGGACCCAGACCTTCGAGCGGCACTACTTGAAAATAGACGTATCCCCACGGTTTTCCCCAAAACCGTGGGTATAGGTAAATTTTCAGAACCTATACCCACGTTTTTGGAAACCAGTATACCCACGGTTTTCCAAAACCGTTGGTATAAGGTTACATATCCCCACGATTTTGGAGAAAACTGTGGGGATAGGTCTGGGTTAAAATATCTATACCCACGGTTATGGAAAACCATGAGTATAAGTTTCGCATGTGTGCGCGGAATTTTTTTTTCGTGGGAAGGATTTTTTGGCGGGTGTCCTATACCCACGGTTCTTCCCTCTATACCCACGGATTATATTTCTATATTTAACTAAATATAAATATATATACATAAAAGTAGTGTTGGTGTAGTGGTTAAGTGCTTCATATGCAGCGGAGAGGTTGTGGTTCGAAACCCGCCGACCGCATTATTTAAGGACTTATACCCACTGTTTTGAAACCGTGGGGAAATCCCTTTGACACCGTGGAATTTGAATATGTTTTGTTTACACGGTAGCAGAACACCTATACCCATGTTTTTGGAAAACCATGGGTATAGGCTACGGACCTATACCGATGACGTTCCAGCACACGGTTCCCAAAACCGTGGGTATAGCCTTTACCCACGGTTTTGGGGGCTATACCCACGGTTTTGAACTGCAGCTATAGTCTATTTTTCTAGTAGTACAGGGACTCAGGCAAGAGAACATGGCTTCGGTGATCTCCCATAGCATCCCGATGTAGGCGAGGGTGTTAGAGAGAGCCCTTTTAGTAGAGTGTTTTCTTACTGAGCAGACAATAGCTTCAAGACCCACTACTAGTCGACAATCAGTGGAGTCTTTTGTAGCTACGAGTATAAAGATGTAAAAGAGTTCCAAGACGACCAGACCCATGGGTGGACGACCGCAGGAATCAGGATCAATTGTGCGGGGCACTCGAGGCAGTGAATTACCTTCCAGGAGAAGGCAGTGTTACTCATGTGGCGGGCAGGGTTACATGGCGTGTGACTATCCAACCAACCGTTCAGACGATCTGTAGACAGTTGAGAAACCTCCTAGGCAGATGTAGAGGTTCGATTGAGGCATTCCGTAGGGCGCAGGCGGATGTGGAAGAGGAGTTGGTGGAGCAGCTGACAGTTTACGAGGTTTTGAGGTGTTTCCACAACCACCACCAGGAGTTCTACCCCGATAGTAGGGAGAAGGTGAAAAGGGGAGTGATCAACTTCAAGAAGTTTATGCTTACGACTATGGTACTCCAGAGATGATTCAAGGTACTGTTTGTGTCTACTCCACCTTAGTTGCAGTTCTTATAGACACAGGTACCAGTCATTCATTCATAGCCACTGCCTTTGTTTGGAGCTTGGAGGTTCAGATGGAGCCGTTGGCTAGATCCTTATGGCTAGAGACTCTTATGGGAGAATTATTGACAATTACGCACTAGTTCCAGTAGTGTTAGAAAACTCTAGGAGGCGAGAGCTTCACCTGGGATCACCTCTTAGCGGAATTGAGTCCTTACGATGTCATCTTGGGTATGGACTAGTTATCTATAGTCTATGATCATATTGACTATATTAGGTTAAAATTGCGGTGTTTCATCATGGATGAGACCATTTTCACCTTCACCGGTGAGAAGGGAACCATTGCAGTGTAGGACGAACTTACTCGGATGAGGGTGCAGCCAATCACTCATCAGTTAACTTGCCTTACCCTCAGAGTAGTTGATGTGGAGAATCCGACTTATCCTGTAGCTGTGGACTAGTACACGGATGTTTTCCCTGATGATGTTCCCGGACTACCTCCTCGTAGATAGGTTGACTTCTACATTGAACTGTACCTCGAGACGACACTGATATCTACTCCAGCATATCCCATAGCTCCGGCTGAGCTTCGTGAACTGTGGGTATAGCTAGTGGACTTGTATGGGAAGGGATTCATCCGGCCCAATGTTTCTCCCTGGGAAGCCCTAATTCTATTCTCCAAGAGGGCGTATGGGAGCTTGAGGATCTGTGTTGACTAATGTCTCCTGAATCAGGTGACCATGAAGAACAAGTACCCACTCTCAAGGATTGACGATCTCTTTGATCAGCTGAAGGGAGCATGATGGTTCTGGAAGATAAACCTCATATAAAGCTATCACTAGCTCAGAGTTTGATATGATGATGTATAGAAGATGACCTTCAGGTGTCGGTATGACCACTACGAGTTCTTGGTTATGCCCTTAGGTGTAACCAATTCTCCAGCCGTGTTCATGTGTCAAATGAACAGGATCTTCTAGCCTTTCCTTGATCACTTTGTCGTGGTCTTCATCGATGACATTTTGATCTACTCAACTACTGAGGCAGAACATGCCTACCATTTGTAGGTAGTACCTGATACACTCTGAGTGTACCAACTTCATGGTAAGCTCTCGAAGTTCCATTTTTGGATTTTATAGGTTCACTTATTGGGACATGTCATCTTGGAGGCAAGAGTTGCAGTAGATCCAGTGAAAATTGCGGCGGTACTTGCTTAGGAGCCACCCAGGAGTGGGACGGGGTATGGAGTTTCCTGGTCTTGGCTTGGTACTATCATAGATTCGTTCTAGAATTCTCCAGAGTTGCAAAACAACTATCATACTTAATGAAGAAGGGGTAACCCTTTGTCTGGTCGGAGAGATACCATCAGAGCTTTCAGGAGCTGAGGCAGAGGTTGACTAGTGCCCCCATATTGAGGCTTCCAAAGGAGGTCTTAGGGTACATAGTTTACTATGACACATTAGGGACTGAACTTCAGTGTGTCTTGATGCAGGAGTGAGCAGTGAATGCTTATGGTTCTCTGCAACTGAGACAACACGAGAAAAACTATGCTACCCATGACCTAAAGTTTGTAGCAGTGGTATTCTCCTTGAATATGTAGTGGCACTATCTGATGGGAGAACGTTTCACTGTGTACTCTGATCACAATATTCTCAGGTATATCTTCTCTCAGAAGGACCTGAACTTGAGACAATAGCGATGGCTTGAGTCCCTCTAGTACTATGACTTCAATATAGTCTATAGTCCTGGGAAGGGGAAGATTGTGGCAGATGCACTCAGCTGGAGGACTAGTATACAACTTCTATGAGAGGCAACATAGCAACTGGATACCTTACAGATATCCTTTGGGGATGGGGATAGAGCAGCCTATCTACAATCTCCCACAGCCACTCCTCTACTTCTTCAGCGAGTTAGGGAGGCGCAGTGTGGGGACGCTGACTGCGAGACTCAACTTACTCAGATATCCACAGGGCAGGCACCTGATGGATTTTGTGAAGGTGGGGAGCACGTCATCCTCTTCAGAGGACGTACCATGGTACAATTTTCACATCATGGGGATGTTTTGAGGGAGTTCCACACTTTCCCTTTAGCGGTACATCCAGAAGTGGTGAAGATGTACTAGGACCTTCGACGACAGCACTAGGGACTAGGTATGAAGAAGGAGGTAGCGGAGTTTGTCTCGTGGTGCCTCACTTGTCAGCAATTAAAGGTAGAGCACCAGGTACCGGTAGGATTGGTTCATCCCTTAGAGCTCCCAGAGTAGAAGTGTGATGGTATATCCCAGGACTTCGTGACAGGTCTTCCACGTACATCCGGGAGTCATGATTCGATTTGGGTGATCATCGACCGACTCACCATGTCGGCCCACTTCCTACCGATCAGAGATCCAGGACCAGTAGAGAGATTGTGACGCCTATATGTGTTGTATACTATGCTTTTACATGGATTACCCACTTCTATAGTCTCCAACCATGACACATGATTTAATTCCTAGATATGAAAGGGGTTACAGGAGGCATACGGGGTGCAGCTTCATTTAACCACTACCTTCCATCATCAAACGAATGGTTAGAATTGACGGACCATCCATACCCACGAGGACATTCTTTTTATTGTGTCCTTGACTTCAGTCGTAGTTGGGAGGACCAATTGACTTTGGTGGAGTTTGCATACAACAACATCTATCACTCCACCATTGTTATGGCACACATTGAGGCCTTGTATGGTCGACCTTGCATATCTCCACTGTGTTGGATAGACCCTAGGGGTTCAGCACTAGTGGGACCCTAGATGGTACGAGCTACCACAGAGAAGGTGCAGATCATCCATGAGTGGATAAAGACTACACAGAGCAGGTATAAGTCGTATGCTAAAAGGAGACGGAGACCTCTGGAGTTTGAGGATGGAGACCACGTCTTTATATGGGTCTCACCACGATGACGTATATAGATATTTTATTGATGTAGAAAGGTATCTCTGTGGTTCATCAGAACTTTCTAGGTCCTCAGATGATTTGGTGAGGTGGCTTTACTCTTAGACCATCCACCTTAGTTGCATCGTGTGCATGACACCTTCCATGTATCTTAGCTAAGGAGATACGTGCACGACCCATCCCACATCGTCGACCATAGGGAGTTGGACACTGATGGCAGGGCAAATTTCACGAAGGTTCTAGTAGAGATTGAGGATCGACAGGAGCGGGTCCTACGTGGATGGTCTATACCTCTTGTGTAAATTCCCGGACAACACAGACACCTCTAAGAGAGTACATGGGAGCGGGAGGATCAGATGCGTGCTCAGTACCCCCATTTGTTCCCTTAGTTTGAGATGTAGCTTATGGGGATGTAATTCCCTGAGGTGGGGAGAAAGTAAAGACCCAAAAATTCAATAGATTTTTTTTCTTAAATTCATAAGATATTTACGAGTCCGTGAAATGTTACAGCGCTTGATTTTGAGGCCCGATGTGCCTATAATCAATTTCTGAAGTTTATTATGGGTACGTTTAGTAAATGTAGGAGTGGGATTTTATAACTTTTGAACCGGTTCTCAGAACCAAAATCTGAGGGCACCATAGAACTCACAGCATCATAGATCGCTCGGTGAGTCTTTCACCACAGTTGCGTTCTAAAGAGAATGGATGTTAGATTTTGGGTTTTTAATAAGTCAAATAAAAATAAGTGTAGCTTATTTTTATTTATAAGGTTGTTAAAACCTTCAAGAGGTGGTTAGTGGTGGGGGCCACCACACCCTAAATTCCCATTGGAGGTTATGGTGGTGGGCCCCACCCGCACATAACCTCCCTTGGGAGGATATCCTTAGTGCGACCCACATGGTCTTTAAACCACCTCTAACCCCCCCATTTAGGAGGGATGAAACTCTCCACCTTCCCCCATTAATTTAAGGTGCCAACCCTCACAATTAATTAACTGAACTCTTCCATTAAATTAATTGGAACCCATTTGATTTCTTTTGAATTATTTCCAACCATTAAAGTAATAGATTGTCTATTATAGTTGTTGGTTTTAAATTCATTTAGTGGAGAATTGAGAGAGAATTTGGAGAACTTCATCCTCTCAATGAAGAACGCGAAAAATGCCTCTTCTGCCAATGATGAACGACAAACACCTTTCTTCAATCTTCAACCGAACCAAAGGAGAAGGAGACGACCAAGAAGAATGCCGATGACGCTTCTTCCTCGGTCTCCTACCCAGATGCTTTCTGACATTAACAAATCATCATCCACTATTCCTCTTCTTCCACCATCAATGAACAAAAATAGAGGTAGGGGGTTTGAGTTTAATTCATCATTGTTCTTCACCTAACAATATTTTGGAATGAGAGTTGCTGATAATTCCATAATGAGGAGGGCTCAGACCACATGAACACAGCCCGACCATCCCCCTTTGTAGTTCTCATATTATGATGATGGTGGCAGTGTAATCCTACCACAGGAGGACCAGACCATGGTAAAAGTAATGGCGGCCGAAGATGGGCCAACCGTGAAGAAACCGGCAACGCAAGGCCACCGAGTTGCTAAGAGGGTGCGGCACCAGCGAGCCACACTGAAGGAGAGCTTGGCGGAGGTGCGCGGAGGCTAGTAAAGGGTCGCGGCCAGGGCGGGGCATGGCGGAGGGGTGAGAAAGCGTTGCGCTGCTGTATTGGTGAAGAACCATGTAGAGGGCGTGGCACGGAGGAGGGGCGTGGTGCCGCCGCACCGTGCTGATGGTGTAGAACCGTGACCAGGGCGGGCCGCAGTGGAGGAGCACCGCGTCGGCGTTCCACACCGGTGGTGCGGAGCCATTGGCCTCTCGGATATCCGAGAGGAGCGGGACCTTGTCGGGTCTCGCGTGTGATGGACCAACACCACCTGACATCGATTGGAGTTCCACCCGAACGACATAGCCATTCGGGAGCCAGGGGCACATAGCTTCCCCATGGACGCTGCTTCGGTAGACCCCGCGAGCTGCTGGGCCACCGGGCCGCCATCGGGTTGGGCCGCCCACTCGGGCCGGGCCGACCTCTCCGGTCAAGGAACCTCCTCAGACAGGGTCAGACCCGTGGATTTGTTAGGATGACATAACTCTGAGTATTATATACTCTATGATACCAAATGTAGGATCAAAATAAGAATGAGATTCTCATATATAAGAGGGGGTGAATTGTTCCTTTTAAAATTCCTTAAGGAAATTTTAGAATGGTTATGTTTAACAATGTTAAACAAAATAATTTACAAAACCTCTATTAGTACAAAAGACTTTCTGGATTTTGGAATAGTGATTCTAAAAATGGAACTTAATAAAAATTACAAAGATTAAGATTCTACCTTAAAGATTATAGAATCTAACTAAATCAGAGTACAAGTAAGGAAGTATAAGAAAGTTATACTTTCCTTAGTAATACAAAATATAGTGGAAAAACAAGTAGTAAAACTACAAGTAATAAACAATAACTATTTTAACCCAAAGAGAAGGGTATCCAAAAACCTTGGATAAAAGTCCCTTGATTTATACTTTCAAGAAAGTCTGTCTTACCCACACCAGGGTAAGCCCTCGATATGAATATCGGAGTCTATCTTGATATCCCCGTAAGCCCTAAACTATCAGGTAGTCATCCCCACTGTCTTCCTCAGTAAGGAATACCTCAACATGAAGGTGTTGGAACCTCTGTCTTTCTATCCCCGGAATCCCTCGATTGTAATCACCAACAATCAGAGTCGCACAAAGCAAGTCTGCACAAGGAAAATTTTGAACAAGCTTTTCAAACTTTTTTCACGAAGCATTGAGAGGTGATAAGAGAATCTATCTCTAGAAATCACTTCAATAGAATGAAATAACAGATCTCAGAGAAATGTCAAAGTTGTAGCTTCTTTTCAAATGAGCTCATATTTATAGGCGAAGCTCTAACGGTCGGCTCCCTCCTCTAACGGTCATATTGTTCCTTGAATTTCAGAGGGACCTGTACACATGTCAGTCAACTAATAGTTAGTCAATAACTTAAAGCATGACATCATTTTGTAATGAAACAAGTGTTAGTATAAGTAAAAATGATGTTCAGAATGCAAGAAGACACAATTTTGGAGTCTAACCAAAAAATAATTCAGAGTCTATAATAAAGAGATATTCAGATTCTGTTTTATAGGAATTCAGAACCTGAATTCTGTAGAAATCCAGAGTCTGGTTTCACTAGAATTCAAAATCTGAACTTACATGTTCGCAGTCGAACTTATAGATGTTTGGATTCGATCTCATAGATGTTTAGAGTCGAACTAGTTGAAGTTCGGAGTCAAACTCATAGAAGTTCAGAGTCGAACACATAGAAGTTTGGAGTCGAACTAGTAGAAGTTCAGAGTCAAAATCATAGATATTCGGAGTCGAAATCATAGAATTTCGGAGTTGAACTACTATAAATTCAGAGTCCAGAATTCGGAGTTGAACTCTGTTAGAGTTCGTATCCAGAATTCAGAATGGAACTTCATTAGAGTTCATATCCAGAATTCAGATCATAAAACAGAATTCTTCATATCTAAATATTATATGATTCCGTGGTTTTGGGTATGAATCTGATATTTTTACTTAATAAAAATATTGATATGTATAAGGAAATCTAGGTTAGGGTAAATTTCCTTAATAAATGAAATTTTCCTTAGAGAAGTAAAATATAGATTTGCTTAAGTATAAGGTGTTTGTGATTTTCAAAACAAAAAAAATTATAAAGTCCTAAGGAAAACCTTATTGACTCAACAGGATTGATTCAGACCCTGTTCCGGACCCGGGTTGGGCCAGGTCAGTCTGACTGAGTCGGATCGGACCCAGACTCACTTTGGCCTGTTTACACATTTTCTCCCATATCTTGGGCTACGAGAGTCCGATCGAAGAACCGTATACAGTGACATATATCTTATAATGAGACAGTCCTTTTGGCATACCCCACTTGTTGTTTCCATACATTTGGGGTATGGTCGGGTTGTTTTGAACCTAAAAACCAACAAGGGCCCCTGGAAGAGAAACACCAATAACTCACAGACCAGGCGTCTAGTTGAAGCATCTTCTGTTGAGTTGAGATCCCTATGACAAGACAGAACTTTTAGATACTTCTACTTTGGAATTCGTGACAGTTGGGGTATCGACCAGTAGCTCATGGAGCAGATCCTCCCAGAGATTAGCAAGGGGTGTGTAGAGACCTAGTAGATGGATGAGACCTGATGACTACTAAACTTTCGACTCAGATTGTTTTGACTATCCCAGTGGGGAGCGCCTCTATGTGATGCAGCAGACCCACAGTGGGGAGTTCCTTAGTGTGACGCAGCAGACCCACGATGATCGACAGGAGGAGTAACTCAACTGGCTATGAGGGGGATTACCTCTATGTGAGCACGATAGACCCACAATGGGGAGTGCCTCTGTGTGATGCAACAAACCCACAGTACTCAACAGGAGGAGTAACAAAGTAGTCTAGGATAGTGGGAAGCCCCTCTGTTTGACGCGACATGCCCACCGTACTCTGTAGAGGAGTAGTACACCAGTAGCTGAGGTTTCGATAGTTTGACTAAGAGTGTTACATGTTACCACCCCTAGAATAGAAATCCTGGTTTTGAGCTAAGTCAGTGAGTTTACTGTTTACCTCGCGATTGAGATGGGTTACTAGATAACTTAGGTATATATATGGGTATATACCTAAGAAAGGGTTATCTATTGAATCTTTATGTTGTGGATTTCCTTGTTGGATATTGTGAGACCTTGAGGGTCTTAGGGTCCCTACTAAGTATCGTTATACTCACCCTTGCATGGGCTATGCCCGCACCTTGTTGTGTTGGATGTAGAAGACGAACAGTGCTGGCGGAGGCCGAGAGCGCCAAGACTAGATGGTTCCTGGAGGTGGACCTTACGACGAGTCGATACATAGAGGAGTCGTACGGATGTGGAGTGCTGAGTTGGCCATCTATACCTACCCTTTATGTAGGAACCCCGGAGGATGATCCATGAGTTTCTCTTTAACTTTCATCTATTTGTCCCATTTTCAGTTGTACTTGTTTTTATTTGTACCTGCACTTCACTATTGGGCTTGTATTTTCAGCCCCTTTTTCTCTCATTCAATTCTTCCGTTTATAGTTTTTATTAGGGTTTTGATTCCAGTTGTGTAGTCTGATTGTGTGTGTTTACTTTTTATAAAGTCAATGCCTTTTTAGCTTATGGATTTATTCCTTTGGTGCTAGTCGTTATCCCCTGGCCTATGGAAGGTGGGCTTGGGGTAGTCACGACATGGGTTTTGAGGACGTGTCATGAAACATCCGGTTTAATGGTAATTTAAAATAAAAACAATGAATTGGTTCCAAATTAGGTCTGGAATAGTTGGAGTTTCTATATGGAAAATCACTGACTAAATAACACATTAGGACTAGCCATTTACCATTTTCATTTAATAATCATATTATAGATAAGATAAAAAGGAAGTCCCATTACTGTTTCCTTGAAGGGTATTTTGGATAAATTCATATCCATATTTCCTCTAATGATCCAGAAAAAGACATCCTTAACTTGACCCATTAGCACATTTTCATATAAGAGGATGCCATTTCATATTTTCCATGCTTCTTTTACTTTCCAGTAATGCATGGTTAGTATTTTTTGAATTACCTATAGGATTGAATTGAAGTATTCCAAAATGATGTTAATGATTATGGCTCCACTTTTGATCAGGTTTTGAGTATTCTTATTTTTTTACTACACCACTGCATTAAAAAGAATATTGTATTATATTAAGAGAAATGAAATTTCCTAGTGAAAAAAGTTATAGTACTTCTACATGTCATTAATATGGATGGTTTCCATGTAGATATATCAGAATTTGATGTCATTTATTTCTTAAAATTCCCCAATGTTGTGTGTGATGTGCAATCATTTTTAGGTCAGGTTGAATTTTACCATCATTTTATTCCAGAATTTAGAATTATTGCACACATCCTCTCTAGATTACTCAAAAAAGAAAGACTTTTTTTATAATTAATGTGAAGAATCTTGTAAAAAATTTAAATAAAGTCTCACATAACCCCTAATAATCTAACCACCTCAATGGGATATACCATTTGATCTCATTTTTGAATCCTCTAAATATTTCGTTGGCTCAGTCTTATCATAACAGGTCGATAGAGAACCACATGTCATAGCTTATTCTTTGATCACATGTGACCCTTCCTAAGAAAAATACAGCAGAAATAAAAAAATAATTTATGGGAAAAATGTTTTCCAAGGATAAATTAAGGAAATAAATTTTGGGGTTAAAAGTTATTTTGTTCTCATACCATGTAGCCCTCCAGTATCTCCTTACAAAACAAGAATCTAAAAAATGTCTCATTCACAAGATGATCCTCCTTCTAGAATAAAATTTATAAAGTAGGGATAAAATAATGAGAAGACAATGTGGTGGTTTACCATATCAATAGGATCCTACCATCCACGTACATTGACTAGTCCCCCTATATTCTTATAAATTAAATGCTTCCTGATGATAAATTGTTCTGAGTATAATGTTTAATTCCATGGTATGGAGAAATTGTATATTCTTTTTTAGCATCTTTCATTCCTTCTTATTTTAATGAAACCCAATCTGTTCATCTAAAACATAAGTCATATTGGTAAATTTGGTATGATCCTACCTTTGGTGCACATGTCATGATCATTTCCTTTGGTGTTGAGTTCTTGATAGTGAGTTTCAATCTGTCCTTAGTTTCATTCACCCTCTTTCATGTGGGGCCACGTTGATTCCCAATGAACTTGTCACATGGTCATTAATTCAAGTATCTTTTAGAAAACATTATTTTAAGATGCCCAATATTTCTGTAAATATTTTCCTCAATATCCAAGAATGGGGAATGTCAATAAATGAAATGAATTTCCACAACAACCTTTACTCTTAACCGAAACATGGGATGTTTGGGGAATTGAATTTATGGGTACATTTCCCAATTCCCTTGGAAACATGTTCATTATTCTTGAATTAGATTGTGTGTCAAAATGAGTAGAGGTATGATCCATGTGGACTGATGATTCCAATACATTTCTAGAATTTTCATGAACAAAAATTTTCTATAGGTTTGGATTACCTAGGTTCATCATTAGTAAAAAAGGTTGTAATTTCTGCAATCGAACAATGCAATCAATTTTTCATCGGTATGGGGTCATACATCAAGTTTCCAATACTTCTCACCAACAAACCAATTGTCAAGAAGAGATGTAAAATTGAAGGTTAAAACAAATTCATGAAAAAAATAATTCAACCCAATAGAAAATATTGGAGTCTTAGACTCATTGATTCATTAGGGGCTTACCGTACTAACATTGAAAATTTACATTAGAATGTCACCTTATAATGTTTTTTAGAATGATTTTCACCTACCAATAGAGATGGAGAACTAAGAATACTAGGAAATTAAATAATGAAATTATAATCATTATGTTATAGAATCTCAAATGAAGCTACAGATTCAAGATATGGAGGAAATCCATTGTGATTCTCATGAGAACTATCGAATTACAACGATACAAATAAAGGATTCCCATGACCATATCATCCTTCATCATTCATTCCACATTAGTCATAAGGTCCTCTATATCAATGTACAAATGAATTTTCATCTAGGTAAGATTTCTTCCCCCTGGTTTTGTTCGCACACTATTACTAATGTCTATCAATTTTGTGTTATTCAGGTTACAAATTATGGAAAAAAATAAACCTTCACTATCAATGGGTAGTAGGTAAAGCACATTCAGAATGCCATTCCAGAGTCCCCGATGGAGGAAATCTATGCTCAACATGTAATCGAAGAATGAAAAACAAAATATTTTGTCCTTCAATCTGATATTATCTTTTATTACAGTGAGTACACTTCATACTCTATGTGTGGGGGATGGGCACATTTCTTGGTTAGTTTCGAATTTTCATTATCTTTCTTATTTCTATATTTTTATACTGCATAATACTATTATTACATTCCAAATTATTTCCCCACCACTTTTGTGATGGAATATTCATTTCCTATTCCCACTTAATCATGGAAATTGATTCCCACTTAATAATGTAAATTATTGATAATTCATGAAAATTTACACTATTTCAAGCTGTTTTATCATTAAAAATCATTTCACTTATAGAATGTGTGTTTTTTTCATGAATTTAACTATTATTTTTGACTTGTTCCCAAATTTTTTTTATTTGTTGATAATGTGAATGGTTGAATTATCTTGAATCCTTTGGTGAGAATGTTTCCCTTTGTGTGAGTAGTGTATAGAAAAATTGTGTCCTATAATATATCCACCCATTTATTCACACGACCATGAAGTGTGAATTTTTCCTACTCAATTTATGGTTAATATAAGTTATGTTAATATTTTTCATCTATCCAAAATAATATTTTCACACATTCATTCTTTATATCATATATTACATTATTGTACTAGAATAACCTTTGTGTGGGTACCTATTTTCTGACTGTTTTATGCCCTAAAAAAACAATTAACTAAAAATAAAAAAATAGAAAAAGGCATAAATATGGGTTTTCCCTTAGGCAGGTCAAAAACCACTCTTCCTTGAATTTTTATTTTGTTATAACTATTAAAATTACTTTTGTGAGGAGATCAAAAAAGGGTTTCATAATGATTGTGAGATTTGTTCCAAGTTCTAATTTTGAAAAAAATGAGGGGAGTAATGAAATGTACATTATATAAGGATATCTAGTTAGATATGTTATGTTTTATCTTCTAAGAATTATTATGTTAGTGGTTCTTGATATTTGGGTGAACATGTTATAGTGAAGCTTTGGTGGATTGGATTATTTAACCAAAAAATTTAAAATTACCAATATTTCCTGGATAGAAAGTGGATGTAATAGCATGAAATGGTTTTCACCAACACACATGGATAGTTTGTGACATAATTTAATTTTTATTATTTTCTCAAATTGGTATCATTTATATAATTAAATTTCATTTTGATACAATTTATGAGACCTCTTTTTCAATGATCACTAATAATAACTAATTGGTGTACTTTTTGATTTGATCACATTTCTTTAATGAATGTAAATTTAAATGTATAAACATTATTGAGTTTTGAATATATACATCAATAATTTTAGGAAATATTTATTTTCCCAGGAGATAAAATTTTTAGGTGTGGGGGTGTGATCGCACTATGATTCACTATTTTATTTCACCATTATACCATTGTGTTAAACTAATTTTGTATTATAAATTATAATTATTAGAGAAAAATCACTTCATTTGTAATTCAATCATTTAATTTTTTTAAATGTTAATAAGATTAATTTCACTTGTTTTTTATGCTTTCATTGTAGTTGGAAGTGACTTGGAGGGCTCATAAAAAAGTTGAAGAAAAATTATCCAAATTATGCAGTTTTCCAAGCACCCTAGTGGAGTCAAATGGAAACTATAACTAATCCATGCATCCAATCAGGATAAAATATTTTGGGATGATCCAAAATTAGGTGGAATAAGACTATTATGATGACACAAAATCCCAATTCATCAATTATGTTTCTTAACCATACAAATATATCAAAGACAACAAACCTGCATGTAGTCAAACATTATATTCTGTATTTTGGGCATATCTAGTGATATCAGTGAGAGAATGATTCCAAAAATTTGGTGGGGGATATTCATGAAGTTGGGGTACCACATTATAGTTTTATCTAAAGTGAGATAAGGCTATCTACACACCCAAAACCATGTCCCCAATGGTGTTTCGAAATATGGGTTCCCAAAACCACTATCCACATTGCTTACAAAAGAGTACCTTGGGGACCCCATTTGTATGTTCTAACCATGAGAAAAGCTCTTCCATTTTGGAGACCCAAAGGAGTCTTATCCTGAACATAGAATTTATAGAGACCCCTATCCTTTGATAGGGATCTAGGTTGTAGGTGAAGTTTTACCCGAGCCTCCTCCCCCTCCTATCTATGATGAGCTAAATGGTGGAATTCATATCAACTAAGATACACATCTTTTAAATAAAGTTCCTTCACTTTTTATTCTCAGGGTTTGTTGTAATTTTTTTGTAAAATATTTCAATTAAGTTTTATCTAAACATTATCATCCATTTAATTAATTTATTTTGTACACTTATGTGTAATATTGTTCATTTCAATACCGAATGGGTTGAGATTTAAGTGGAAATTGTGGGTTGTTCTGGTTAGACAACACAAGCATCATATTTCTCAAAAACATACATATGATTTGAGTATTATTTCGTATCCCTTTTTATTTTCGTGATATCCAGAACGTGGAAATCCGATTTTGTATTATGTTTTGGTTCATTATCCATCATTTTAGTGAGCCTGAGGGGAATTGAGATCTTAATTACCCTTAACTGAAATATTCCATTAAACCATGTGTGATTTTCAGAATAATGAACTTAAAAAAATGTGTAGTGACCTTGAAATAACTTCATTCACTCATTATTCATAAAACACTACCATTATTCTTCAACTATTAAACACTTCAAATTAATTTATTTTCTAAAAAATATTCCCAAAATCATCCCTTATTTTAGTACGTTTTAATAAAAATAAACTATGTAAACCTATAAATACTCCTTCGGAGATGACCTTGAGTTATCCCTACTCTCTAAATCAACATTAAAACCCAATAAATTTGACATTCTAGGACAATGATTTCATGTACAAATATAGAGAGCACATTTATTCATGGATACTTTATTTCAATATAGGGTTTTTAATGGGTATTTTCTCATAGATGTTCACATGAGGTTGTATCACATGGTTATTCATGACATTTTATGTCCAATGATATGTTTTTATATGCATACCTTATTGTGCGTGGATATTTAATCTTGTTTTATCACCAATAATTTTCATATTAATTGATTTTTTAACATTAAAAGATTTCATGGAAATTGGTGGAAAATTATTTTCAAATTAGATTTTATTTAAGAAAATAATTTGTAAAACTGTTTTTGTTTTAATAGACATAAAATCCATATTATTATTAGCATACATTGTATATAATATGTGGTTGTTTCCTACATTATTTTTATGAAAACCCACATTTTCCATTTGAGTAGGTTTATATGTTGTATTTAATGAACTAGGTAAAGGTAATGGAATCCTATAGCATGTCAACATCTCTTATTTCATTAACCTTTTTTGCATTTTGGTTTGGAGGTGATAATTCTTAACATAAAGACTCCATCATTTTTTCATGTTTGCATCATGGTCTAGCTATTTTGTATTTTGTTTTATGGATCATGTATGTATCTATTTTCTTGTGATTTATCTAGTTGTGTGACTTGTTTGTGTTATATTCAAGAAACGTTTTTCATTTTCGTTTTCATACCTCACTATTATGTTGAATCGACTCAGGTGACCTGCATAATTGACTATGGTTGGTCTATTACAACAATAACATTGCAGATTTTATTTATTATGAATACATTTTCAATTTTTTATACTTTATAGGCCTTTTTAATATTAATTGGATTGTATTTAATTTATTATCTATGTTTACAATGCCATCCATGTTAATAAATTAAATTCCATATTTTTTAATGAATAAATTCATTATCATGTAATGTAGTTATAAAAAACATATGCACTACATTGGATATTTCTAAAATTAATTACATATTTGATTTAAAATAATATTATTCATCATAAAACCTAATAATATATCTATTATACAGTGTCCATTTAGATTAGTATATTGATGTTTATGATAAAATAAACTTGATATAGATGAAAGAAGTGATGGCCTCAACCTATATGATTGTATCATATAAATCCAATTTATCATTGTTACTATGAGAGATATAATATCTAATATATTGAACTAATCAATACCAATATGATATTTAATAACTCAAGCATGAATTAAACCATTTATGATATAAGTTGATGATTATAGAGATCACAAACAAAATAATGTATGACGAACAGCCCCATGAAAACCTCACTATCACACACCATAACCTTATGGTAATAGTTGGTGTTGTAATGGGTTATGTATCTTAACCCTAAATGTATAATTTTTTATATTTTATTTTAATTAAATAATAATAATATATTTTATTTTTATTATCATGTTTTAAATGATTAGTTAATGAGTTTGAAAAAAATTAGATTTTGTTATGATGAAACAAAAAATTTACTATTTGGAAATAAATAGTTTTAATCAAGACATTTTTTAATGAATTTTTGAATTTTTTAAATAAAATATATTTTAACAAAATTGTATTATTAAATAAGTTTTATTAAATATAAATTATAATATAATTGTATCATTCAAAAAAATAATTTTATAAGGTCAACAAATTATTATTTTTAAATTTTCTTCCAATATATGAGGTTTTTTTATTTATAATTTTTAATTCACATATATAAAGTATTTTTTGGATTAAATATGTATTATTTTTTCAAACCATAATTTCAAAATTATGAAATGGTGATTTTCTCATAATTTTTGGTGGTAATTGAATTTTTAGGTCAAAATTAAGTAAGGTATAAATATACATAGTGTATTATGAAATTATAAAATCAAAAAATTATTGTAATAAATATAATAAAGGTCATAAAAACAAAATTATGTTTCCCCTTTAAAATAATGTTTCTTATGGTTACATGATTATTATTATAAACACTTAATAATTCCCCAAAAATCTACATTATATTTTATGGTTTAAAAATTAATTATTTATAAACATGAATCTCTTCCACAGGAAAAGGGTGTTATTTAAATTATATAACTTCATAAAAATTTAAAATAAATAAAAACGATCCACTTTGTTAGAAAAAATGGGAAAAAATTGGATGGCTTGTGGATTTGATTACATTATAATATAGATCACATAACAATGTTTGGAAATTAATAATGTATTATCCTCCCGTTTTCTATATAAACCCATCAAGCCTCCAATTAAACCTCACTAAACACTCTTGGAGCATTTAATTACTCTTCCCTTACCTCTCTAGAACCCTATAAAGGTTACCATATTCTCTTATTAATCCCCTTAAATTCCTTAAGAAGTTCCCTCTCAAGGTAATGGACCCACTCCATCTCCTCCTTATTCAAGAATGTTATTTGTCTTCAGCCATTTAATTTCAAATTTTTAGGTTGTATTTTATAAAAATATCAATTTTTATTCCCTCATTATGTAAATGGGATGATAAGACCCATTTTTTTCCTTAATCCCTTCCATTAACATTTTCTTACCCTTGTTATGCTTTCAGATTTATCCCTATATTTTTCCCTGCCAAATATTTTTGTTATGAATAACCATCATTATTTTTTGTTGAATTGTGTTACTGTAGAAGTTTATATCCATCACTTATTTGGTACATCCATATATATTACCCATAATCAAATTTCTTCCTATTAAAATTTATTACATGAATATTTATGTTGTATGATTCATGTTCCAGACATATGCATGTTCATGATTTGAAAATGATGGGTGCAACTAGATAGAGCTCCAACAGATTGGGTAACTCTTTAATATCACTATACATAATTTATCAGATTAAGGGGTAAAAAATTTAATTATGGTACTTTTTCCATCATGTTATGTTGATAAGGGTGGTAGACTTCAATTATTCTAATATCATGTTTTATGTTATTTTCACATTTCCATGATTCCATTATGTTATCATGTTATATATTTCCTCATTGCTCAAGATTATTATTCTCACCCCTTTGATGTTACGTTGATATGACTGTTGAATCACAAGTACTACATTACCATATGATGTGATTTTGTTATTCCCTCACTAGGTTTTATAGCTATGGAAACCCATACATAACATACAATGATATTTCAATATTGTTTAATGAATATTCATAAAATTACATAGACACAAGCCTAAGGAATTTAATAGTTTAGTTCCTTTGGGAATATGAGAATGTAAAAAATGATCCATAGGTGATCTACATCATATTCCCTTGTGTTTTTCACAACTAGAACACTTCTTAGAGATATCACACATAATATATATCTTCATAACTTGGGGTATGTAAGCATAAGAAAGGGTGATCCAAAATACTCATTAAGTGAAAATAATGAAGATATATAAGAATAACATGAACATTAGGGTGTGATAACATTATCATGACATTAGAAAACCATACCTTAAATATCAAATATAAAAATGTTTAATAATGGAAAAATGATTGGAAGTTTATTAGAGATGGATCACAAGAAAATCAAAGAACATGAGTTATGAGAAGTATAAGTCCTGGAATTTATAGAATAAACATAATCATAAAAAACCATTTCATTATTATTAATGGATCACTACCAATACCATTAAAGTGTACAAAGACATTTATAGAACCAACTTTACTACCCATTTCATACAAATATTACTGAGTCGGGTTCACATCCTACTCTAGCCCTGCATCACTGAATTGGTTTGAAATCCAGTTCCAATCCATTACTACATAACCTAGTTATATTTACATTCCAATATTATCTATATCATGATATATAAATCATTACCCAATTAATTAGAGGGATATATATTTACCATCCATCACAAAATGAAACTCGTACATATTTCCAACACAAGATCAAAAAAAATTCGTAATATCATAACGCATAAAATGAAATGGGATTCAAAAACAATACATCAAATCATATAATCTGGAAAAGATACATGTTTCATAATCATTTCATCATAAAACACCCTATCAAAATATGTGGGACTTAAAATATTTTCATCATTGAATAACCGTTGGAAGAGAAATATGTTTCACACACATCATGTAATCAAACCATAAATAATTAAAATAATGAATATGAATGGAATACATATACAATATCATCAATAATTAATAGTAGAATCAATGGATAATATCCTATATTGTAAAAGATTATGATTATACAAAACATTTTTGAGGATAATATCCTTTGCTCTTTGAAAGAAAATTTTTTAAGAACATAAAAAATGTTGAAAGATTTTTACATTTAAAATAACCTTGAAAAATTATAATGAAATATTTTAATAAATTATCAGTCATAGTGGAAGAGAATTTTTTTTCTTTGCATACATGTTCAAAGGATTTTTCCTTTCGCATTTACAGTAAAAATCCAAAAACGTATTGTTATAGAAATTGATATGAGGATTAATATAAAATCATTTTCTGACAATGTAACACATGGGATACAATTAATTCTCAAAAAACATTAGAGGATAGTAAAAAAATTAAAACAGTTATAGAAAACAATGTTTTGTAAAAAAGAGAATATTGGCCGAAGAGAAAAATATAGTCATATTTTCGGAATATCAATTTATTAATTATTTTATGTTCCAAGGAGAAGAAAAATGGTTCAATTACTTTTATATTTAATGAATAACCATGGGTGAAGAAAAATAATGAGGATAATTGAGAGGTGGACTATGAGATTTCAACATTAGAGACATAATAAAGAAAATATTTATAAATGATGAGACTATAACATATAATATTTACAAATTTGTAACATTTATTCATAATACCCATGAATTAATAACATAAAATATCTTTATGGTTAATAAATTCTTATTATTTCATGTCAAATGGTGTGTATATATTACTCATGAAAGAATATAGGCACATCTCGAAGATGGAAAATTGAGAAACAAATCCAATACTATAAGTATTGAAATCCATAGTACACATTGAAACATCCTTTATAATAAATATAATTTTATTATACATATATTTAAGAACCGTATTCAAATATATCATGCAACATTTGATTTACTTATGCCACTTTGTTAAATGTTTATTAACAATTCAATGTTAATGTAACATTTCAGGTAATAAAATGTTTGATTTTCTTATATTCCTTGATGTGTTTTATTTTTTCCAATTTATTTGATCACGGTTTGATCCTAAAAATTTTAATTAGATCATTTTAATATCATATATATTCATTATATATGTATTTAATGCCATTAATATAATTTAGAGGCATAAAATAAAATACACTCTTCATGGAGATGGAAGGTCGTACGTACGCATGGACATTGTTATTATTTTCTTATTGGATTGAAAGAATGAAAAGAAAATGATATATATTATTATTATAGAGTACTTTTAGTGTCATATTTATGATAAATAAATATTAAAATCAACCTTATTATATATAATTTAAATAGTTAATGGATCAGATCACTTCATGAGGCGGTTGTCTATCTTATATAAAATGACATTATCGAATACTAAAAAAATTAAAAACATGAAGGTATGTGCGATAAAAAAATAACATAGTAATAATAAAATTTTAAACATCATATATATCAGATATAAATAATAAATTTGTCATCATTATCATACTCTAGAGGTGGTAATGAAGAAATAAACTAAATCGGTTCACGAGACTGTAGTCTGCCATACATAAGAACGATGATTTGGTAACCAATTCGATGGAATTGTTTGTGTTTGTTAGACGAAACCATAACATAAAAAAATATAAATTTATGTATTGTACTTAGGTTATTATAATAATATTATATAATAAAAATTTAAGTGGATTGGGGAAGATATAAAATGATGACATTTATTGATGAACATTACCTTTTCTTTGGCTACCCCTAATAGGATTGTACAAAAAGAATTACTTGGGTGACTTTATATAAAAAATAAGGAATCTAGAACTATTGATGGATGGTTTTTCAGTTATTTTTTCATGTATTTTTAAAACCAAATATTTTTTAATGTTGGTACAGGGGAGGATAGATGTTGGAATTTTATATGTGGGGCAGATATAACACTTTGTAGTTTTGAAAATAAGTTAGGTGTACGGATGATTATACAAAAAAAGAATTCAGTAATTATTGAAATTATATAAATTAAGATTAAACCTCTTTATATATCCATTAAATGTGTTTCTTAATGTTCCATGTTCATTTTTTTCCTTATGGTTAATGTTTATTACTTTGTTAAACACGTTTTTCTATTAGTCGATGAAATTTATTTTAACTATTTAAATTAATCATTATGGTAATGACTTTAGTTGGAATTATATGAAATTATAAATTTTTATAATATAAAATATGGAATCCTTTTTTTCAAATTAAAATCTCATAGGTGGAAAAAATTAATTTAAAATTAATCTCGCAGACGTGTCGATAATGCAGGTTTTCAAAGCGATAATGTTCACACACATACAATGATTTTATGTAAAATTTTTATATAAAATATATTCAAATAACCTAAATTGGATTAATATATGTATAATTAAAATAATAATACTATAAAACCAATTTCAAACAAAATATATATTAATAAATTAAATTAAAAGGATGTTTTCAATTATTATTAAGTATTTTCACTATTCAACAAAAAATGAATCTTTTCATAAAAAACTCAAAATTTCACCCTAGGTAAATTTAGAATTATGATTTAAAAATGAAGACTAACTTATTATTTTTTTTTAAAAAATTCCAAATTTAATTTTATTATTTTTCACTAAAATACATAAAAATTAAATTTATGAGAAAATAGTATTTTTGAAACATATTATGAATTTACTGAAAATTATGTTCTTTTTTGTCAATGTGTTTCCTTTATATACTAATATTATACCTATAATTTCAAAATTATTTATTAATATAAATATATCTATGTTTAACTACTTGATTATAATGGTCACATTTAAATAATTGTAAAGGATATATCCTGGTTTTGTTAAAACTCAGAGTTTTATAAAATGCAAGATAAGACAGTGTTGCCTATAGTGTATGATTATCTTGGTGTTTCGTATACCACAATCCATATAAGTAAAATATTATTTTGGAAATGAAAATTTATAATAAATACTATAGGTTATTCATTAAACCCCCATTAAAATTAATTTCTCCATCGAAATTGATCATTCTGATACAAAAAAATGACCATACATCTTCATCATTATATCCTTAATTTAGCCCATAGTTTATTTATACTACTAGATTCACTATATAACATTGACTAGGGTGTGGTATTGTTTCATATAACAATTTTTGTATGATCTATAATCTCCACCAGTTGCTCCTCATAAAACAATGTTTCTCTAGAAGAATGAACTCTTAGGCCAGTACATGTGAATGGTCAATGATTTACTTCTTCAAGAGAGATAAATGGAACAAAATATGTAATTAAGAGAGGTATCTTGGATGTGATAAGAGATATGATATCGTCAGTATATGGCCATGAATCTCAAAGGAACCATTATACATATTTATTATATTCTCTTTCTTCTAAAATCTCATAACCTCATTCCATGGTGAAATTCAAAAGAACCCATTATCCCCAAAAGCAAATTCTAGATCAAACCTATGATTATTAGTGTAAATTTTATTACAAATATGAGATACATTGAGATGATACTAAATAAATCTAACTTTCTCTACCATTTCATTATCTATCTCAGTTCCCAATAAATCTATTTCTCTTACTTCATTACAACACATTTGATATCTATATTTCATTCTGTAGAGGGATTAGTAAGAAGATATATGAATTATTAACTAAAAGTAAAATTTTATGAAAAATTAACTATTGGAAGGTGTTTATACCAACCACTATTGAATTACATGAACAATATCTCCAAATATCCTCTATGGTTTGAAATATTCTCTCATACTAAAAAGATGTGTGAGAATGATATTCAATTATGAACCTCAATTCCATATCAAAATCCATCTGACGAAATCACCGAAAACATGAGTTAAACCTTATTACCCTATTAGATAAAATATAACGCGATATTCCCTAAAACCTTAATATATAATTATTGTATATCTTATATAGACTATCTAGATAGAATCCTTCACTAATAGAGATTAGGTGTCATGAAATAGTATGGTGATTGGATACAACCCATATAGTATTTTTCTGTTTAGATGTTTGGGAAATTACAAAGACAAAATACATAGTTATTTTTTCCCATTTCCTTTATGAAATGGGAAATAGATGCAACAACGCTTTAGATATTTTTATTTTAGCCTTACCATGTTGGCATACCAAGAACAGAAACACAAACTCTTCTAAAAACCTCTTTATTCCACCCCTTATATGTATTCTTTCAAATATCTAAACATGATTATAATTCCATGATTAATAAAAAATGAATATATATTAGATTGATCTAAAAACCCCTTCATGTCTTGTGTGGAATGAATGCATACACGATTCCGAAAATATATCATCATGATCCTGGTTATAATCGGGAACATTTCAAAACTTATTTTACATATTTATATATTTCTTCAATTCCTCTTTAATATATGGTTGAATATTCAATATATAAATATAATAATTTTCACATTCATCACTATTTCTAGATACATACTTTGAAAATCCATGAATATTAGATATTTTGTGATCCCCAGCATGGATAAGGTTTTATGATCCTTTCAAATGAAAGCATCAGCCATCGTATTCATTTCCTTAGGGTGGTAATTTATTGATTAGTAATAATCATTAATTAGATCTAAAAATATTATTTGCCTCGTACTATTTTATTATATACATTAATTTTTTTTCACCATTATATATATCACTATTTTCCCATAATGACTATTCCACTATATATTTATTGAAAATTTATCATAGCTAAATCCAACTCAGGAATTGGATAATTTCTCTTCTGAACCTATAATTGTCATGAGGAATAAGATATAACAATTTCATTACAGATATAAAAACATCCTAATCACATTGAGGATAAATCTATATAGATTTAAAACCCTTTTCTATTAAAAAGTAATGTATGGACATGTGTTCTCACAATTATTCTCTTCAATTACATGAAATTTCAGTCACATTCATATGTCCTTTGGAACTTTTCTCCATTATGATATTTCATGGGGAGTTGATTATATAGTCATGAGAAATTATCCACAAATTGGGATTAATGTCCACCTAAACCAAGAAAACTACATTGATTTTTCTCCCTGGTTGGTCCATGACAACGTTCAATACCTTCTTAATTTGATGGATCTATTGATATACCATCTCTTGAGATTATATAACCAATAATTGATATACTTTTTATCTGAAATTCACAATTAGTAAATTATGAATATATTTTATACTTGATTTGGGTCTTTAGTTAAATTCTCAAGATGCATTAATGTTATTCCTTTCTCTTTGAACGTATAATAATATCATCTATGTGACTACCAAAAACTGATCAAGGTAAACTCTAAAAAATATATTCAATAAATATATAAAAATAAAATGCGAATTAGTAAATCCTAATAGAATAACTATATATTAAAAGAGTTGGTACCTATTATATTGTGTTGTATTGGGTATATCCTCCTTCATGGCCCCTAGATGATGATATTCAGAATGATTATAAAACATTGAAAATTATTTATCACCACTCAATTGGTCAAATAAGTCATCAATTTAGGGTATATGATACTTTTTCTTGACCACGATCTTCTTCAGATCTCAATAATCAATGCATAGTCACATAAATCCATCATTCTTTTTAACAAAAAGAACGGGTTCACACTAAGGTGACGAACTTGGCCAAATAAATCCACTATCAAAATTAATGTGACTTGTTTCTTCAATACTTAAAAATCTGTTGGGGATATTTAATAAGAAGACGTTGAAATTTGTTTGGAACTATGGATGAGTATTTAAAATCCTACAAAATAGGTATATCATCAATGTGAAGTTTCTAACCAACCATTAGAGATAAATGTTTCTTTGTAAAGGGAAATAAGACACATACAGTACATGTGATCTCTATCAAATGTTTGTAAAAAACATCACACTAATAGACGTTCAATGTTTTGTTTGAAATATCAAATATGACATCCATTTCTTAAAAATTATTTTGTGATTTATTTATAGAATACCAATACATTCTAAAGAAGGAAATAAATTCCACCATACAAATAATGAAAATATATACAAGAAGCTCATTCCCAGAAACATCAATCATAGAGGAATCATATAATGGATATTCAATCAGCATACCATTATGATCTTTCACTAAAAAATATACATCTAATTGTTTTTGTTTGGAATCTTTATACTATTAAAAATGTCTTTTGATATTAATGAATGTGTAAATAAAGAATCAAAGAAGACATTAGTAGTTCAATTGATGGTGGAATGTGTATATTTCACCACATCATTATGACACCCTCATCAAAAATATTGATCGCATGAGATTTCCCCACATACGTTAGCATAAGATGTTTTTGATGTCAAATATCACCATTATATATCAGATTTGGGAAATGGTTGGCATAATTAAAATTATCCTTACACTATAGAAACTGATGTGTTGTTGGTGTGTTTTTGTACCTTTCTATCTATTTATATTTTTAGCTAAGTTCATCCAACCACTATATCACTCAATTTCTAGATGACCATTCCCTCCATATATAAAAATTTTACTAGTCCCCTTAATAATGCTACCTCTATGCTTCTTCTCACACTTTTGAAAAAATGAAGCTCTTTCTCTTATCTCTATGGTTTTTATATTTCCATTGAACTTTATCTTTCTCAGCTTATAAAAAATAAGAGACTGTTATGCAAATCCATCATCCATTTCCCCCATCATATCAAATGAAACAATATCTTCATAGATACTAAATAACCTTATAGAAAATACCCTTCAGAGACTTGGTTGTAATCCACTGAGTAATTTATCGACCTTACATTCAAGTAGGATGATAATATCATAATCATACCTAACATGTATTATAAAATTTTCTTCATGTGCACCAAAAAATTCATCATCATTTATATTTAACTCAAGAGGATCATTCTCCATATTATTTTGAAGAATATGGGAAACGTAATTATTGAAAAATAAGTAAGTGAACTCATCCAAATCCATGGAATGAAATTCATTATGTTTCCTCATATTCTTGATTAGATTATACCATTAATATTTTTAACCCTTCGAATGGTAGATCTAAAAAATAGTATTTTTAATGTTTTAAAAGCTAGAGAACTGAATATATTAATTCATTTTTACTGATATATTATAAAAAAATATAAGATAGTTAGAACCACTGAATGAAGGTGGAAATTTCCTTTATAAATTACTAAACATAATATTTTCCCTCTTTTTCCAATTCATATTTTCAATATGATTTAAAACATGATAATGTTGCGTGATCATGGAAAAAATATTTTTCAATACATCCCCCATAAAATTTAATTGCTTAGGGGGACAATCATTTCATTTTCCATCAAAATTAGTATTAATATAGTTCCCTTGGGATATATTCGTTGACCAAAAAATAAAATCATAGTGTATAAAACAATAATAATAGTGGGGAACCACATAATCATGAAAAATATTAACAAAATATTTTTAGTCTGTAAATCCTTTGGTATATTCCCAGTCATTCATATTCACCTTTTATTTAAATTATGCATGATTGTTCTTAATGTGTTTTTGAATTTCCAAATCATATCCCTCAATAGTCTCAAACTAGATGTTTAACCAGGTATATTTTATTCCCCAATTCCCAATCTAGTCTAGAATAATAAAAATATTTAAATGTTGGTACCCCTATATACATCTATTCTAGAGCCATGAAAACATGTAGTATCCACTTTGAGATTTATTTCTAGGAAACCCAATGTTATATCATTCAAAAAAATCCAGGTCATCTTCTTATACACTTATGAATCCTTAGACTTATCCTTAGACATTTCTTAGGGATATCACTATGAATTTCTCATCCTAGTTTCCAAGGGTTAACTAAACCTATCACATAATACAAAATATAGTGAACCACAATTAACATACAAATTGATTACATAATTTATGATGAATATTAATTACAATATATAATAAAATTCATAAGGGAAATAATTGTTTAATTCATTTGGAATCATGGGAACATAAACACTAGTCTATATGTGAGATACATCATCTCCCACTACATTCATCAAAACTAGCGCCATTCATAAAAATATCATTTATAATACATATCATAAAAAATTATGGAATGGAAAAAATATGAAATGGTGAGATCAGTTTCTCAATAAGGGTAATCAAGGTATATACATAAGTATAACATTAACATAATGGTATGGTAACATGAGCATGAAATTAGAAAACCACATCTTGTATATCAAAGAACATATTCTTGAAACAAGGAATAAATTTTGGTAGTTCAGAAGACATGAATCATTAGAAAATTAAATAAAATGATCCATGAATCTAGGTTCACTCCCTATCCCATCCATGTATTACTGAACTAGGTTTAATTCCCATTCCAGTACTATATTACTGAACTGGGTTCACTTCCAATGACAGCCTATTTTTACTGAAATAGGTTTACTTCTTCTTCTATTCCTATGTATCTCATGATGTATAAATCATTAACTAATGTATTATAGGGAGATGTAGGTCCCATAAATCACAAAATTAAACTCATACATATGTGTTATAGAATATCATAAAACATACAAAATATCATCTCCCATGAAATTAAATGGGTACCAAAATTATTTTAGAATGTCATAGCTAATAGGAAAGATGCAGTTTTAATAATCATTTCAATATTGAATAACCCATGACAAGAAGTGTGTTTCATAATCATTTCTAATTTTTATAACCTGTGGAATAGAAACATGTTTCATAATCATCATTCCATAAAAATATAAACCATTAAAATAAATAATATAAATTGTATTATCAGATAATATCCACAATAATTCATATTAAAATAAATGGATTTCATCTTAGATGAAAATTGATTTTGATCATAAAAAATATATCTTATGGAATATATCCCTTCCACATTGAAAAAATTATTTTTTAAAAGAAAAAAATTAATTTTTTTAAAATAATCCTAAAAAATTATAATGGAATATTTTAATTAATTATTGGTTATGGAGAAGGAGAATTTTTTTCATGTCATACAAATTAAAATGAATCATACTTTTAGATTTTTTGAAAATAACAAACAAACATTTTTTTTGAAAATCACATCAAAATGCCTTTTGAGGAATTTTATAAAAAATTCAATCAAGGGTGAAAATTTATTTTTAAAAATAATTTTAAAAAAATGGAAAACATGTTTATAAAACCTTGTTTTAAAAGAAGACATATTACTAATAGAATATAAAAATATTTCTATATTTTCATAAAAACAGTTTTTAATTATTTTAAGTAATAAAGGGTGGTAAAATTGTTTTATTTTGTGAGGATATAATGAAAAACCATTTTAGGTGATAATTAACATAAATTATTTAGATTGAGATTCTAACATCCCAGGTAAATAAATAATAATACATTTTCATATTTATTAATATTTGCGAATTAAATTTTAATTTTAATTTAAAGGGGTTTCTATGTTAGATAGCGTGCCTGATACGCAACAACGAGTTTCTTTGAAATCTTATGTTGCACACTAGTAATATAATAATATTATTTTAAATGGTATTTAATTCATAGCCGTTGTATTGGAGGGAATGAATAGAAATAACTAAAATATTATTATATATGTTTGTTAAATGTTTTTACATTTATCCATTAAATGATAAAGGCTTAAAATGAGAAAATAATTCAATTTTAGGCAAAGATACTCTAACATTCACTAAAAGGTTGACTTATCGCCTTTTGATAGAGAATCCTAGTTAAATATAGATTAGGTCACTCTTATACATTATATTGGTCCAAATACAATTATTCTTTAGAATCGGGACATCAAAATTTACTTTGTGTAAATTCTTGGTATTTTCCGATAAAGTTCATTTTTTAATGAATAGTGAAAAATGTTGTATTTTAATTTAAAACATCTTTTTAATCTAATTTATTTATATGCATAAATTATCATTTTAATTGGTTTTAAAGTGCAATTAGAATATATTTTTACCACTTAATAAAATGGTGGTCTTTGGAATTAATTTCACTTTGAAATTGGACATAAACTAGTGTCAATCTTTTGTATATATTGTTTCATAAAAACACGCTATTTGTTTTGACAAAAGGAATTAATTTTTAAATTAATTAATGAAACTTATATGTTTTGAATTTTTTAAAATAGACATCATTTTTGAATTTAGAATATCAAACATATCTTAGGGTGAATTTTTGGTATTTTTTTGAAAAAATTCAATTTTGATGAATATTGAATCCACTAAGTGGTAGTTAAAAAACTGATTTTTTGATTGAATGAAACTTTACCACTTTTATGAATTGATTTTCAAAATATCTGACATACATGGTTTTCATTATGATTTAATATGTTGTTCAATGGGATGAAAATAATTTTTTGGTGAATAGTAACTTTTCAGTTTTATTAATCGCGATTAGAGGTAATTAATGTAATTTAAGGTAAAGATAATGTAATAATAATATGAAATGACATTGACACATGTCCTACCCATATTGTATGTGTCATGGCCAACCCCAAAAACCCATGGGTAAACTTGGGGATCCCATTGATTCACTTGGGTAAGAAAATGACATTAATAACTTTTTATTTAAAGTTAAAATAAAAATGTCACAAACGTGTATTGTTTTAATAAAACAATTTATACATGAGGTTATACAAGTAATATTTTTAACTATAAATATTCATTATAAATATAAAAAGCTTTCCAACATTGTAATATATTTTTTATAATTTTTAGATATTAAATAAATTAAATTATTTATGACACCGTGATGATGCAGCGATTACCTCATTATTTACCGATTTAAATAAAATGAAAAGATAATGTAAAATCTAAGACCTACAGTTGTCAAAAACCTATTGGATGGGTGGATTTCTAAATCTTATCACCTTATCCTTGAAATATATAATTGTGGGACCGTTAAAAACTGAAACTCATTATATAATAAAGTAATGTTTTATAACTTTCCAAGAGTGCCCCTCCTCCCTCTTATAAAAGGCCCCCACCTCTACCACCGTACCCACGCCTCTCAAGACATTGACTCGACCAAGATCTTATCATTTTATCTCTCCACATACCTATCCTCATCCTAGATGTCTTAACTTAGGCAGAAATCTCTTCAATTAACCCTTTTGGTTCAAACCAAATGGAGTTAACCGATTTAAAGGTAATGTGTTCACTTGCGTTATTTTGTTTTATTTTGATTCTCCAACCCCATAAAATGTTTATATTCATTTATTTTGTAACAATAACAGTATCATAAATATACTAGGATGTTGTTATGATATGTTTTTGAGCTACAAATACAAACACCTATGTCTAATGGTTAAAGAACATACAGTTTCTGTGGTTCGCGAATTTCTGCCTCACGAAACGATGATTGTTCAATATTCTTTTAACACCATTCATGGTGGCCATTAATATTTCAATATATTTATATATGATATATATTATGTTTATGTTTTACATATGCTTATGTATTTTTAATTTATGTTATACCTTTATGGTTTCCATTATATGTAAACACGATAATTTCATTTTAGGAAGTGCGGACTACCGCCCCCTCAAAGTGATTTGATTCGTTAATGCCATATGTGGGATGTATAAAAGATGGAGTTAATGATATTATATATGATATTATACTGGAATTATAATATACCTTTATATCATTATGATTTAACTCCATTAAATACGAAATAGAAATGAAAGTAGCGTTCATGCGTACGTACGGCTTACCGTGTCCATGAATGGTGCAATTCATTTCTTACCTATAAATGTTATGTACTATTATAAATACATGTATAAGATGGATATATATGATATATATTATATCCAAATCAGGAATATTACTCTGGACATAATGAACCTTTGACCACATGAACAACATGTAATTGTAAGAAGTCCATTTTTGACTTAAGTACCAAATATCGACAAAATGAACTTTGTTAACTTAAATGATTACATAATGATTATAACATGGAAATTAGTTATATAAAAGGACTAATAAACTTGAAAATGGTTCTTATGAAATTATAAATTAACTTTTGTTTATTATTCAGGATATTAAAGAGCATTCAAGTCAAGTTGGACACGAGGTAAGGGACTTCATCTCAATCTCCTTTCATTGATGCATATTTTGTTCTAATACAATACTTTATTTTATAAGCTATATAAAACACCTTTGAATTTTACTTTTATTAAAAGGGAATATTTTTCTATGAAGCATTTTACTAAATGATAAAAAGGAATGTTTCTTTTAACGTACATAGTGACAACGACCTTTTCCGCCGCCGCAAGTATTATTTGGGCTTTGTCTTCCTCAACAAGCCGTAATGTTTTTAAAATTATATAAATACTATATAATCTTTTACGTATTTTCGTATCGAAATTGGTTTTTATAATGGATTTGTTATGTCAATATATTTAAGTGATATATTGTGATGGAAATGTGGAAATGTTTTCTTTCCATTATATTTGTTTTATGTCTTATGATTTTATAATGGTACTTGGACGTTTGACGGGTTGTTACGTGATAAACCATATGACGGGTGGTGCCGTGAATACCAAGACGGGTGGTTACGTTATGACCTCCAATTCATTAGGTATGGAAGTCAGCAATATAGCTATTCCATTCAGTGATATGTGTGTAAGTCTACTATATGGTTATTCTATTTAAGTATGTTTATGTCCCAAGTTACCTTTATATGTTATGTGTTCTTTATATGGGTTTTATGGTAATATTTTGGTTACAAAATGGTATGTAATGATATTTTATTCAGTGAAATGTTTTTTCTACTTCATAAAGGTGAAAAGTATTACTTTGATTAAGTATTCATGGTTTACTTGTTATTTCGAAGAACTAACAGTTTTCCATCTATTTGAATCCATTACTGAGCTTTTTATGCTCACCCATGTTTTTTTGAATTGTTTTTCATAGGACATAATGTGGAATAGGGTCAAGTATGGGATCAAGGAAAATTCATGTTGTCTTAGTCATGGAACTAGACATGACACTTTTTTTAAGAGTTCTTGTTTTGGAAATAAAAGAAACTTTTTAAAGTGTCTACTGTGTAATATTTTGAGATGTAATAGTTATGATCTAATTCTCTAAAACTCTAAACCTGAAAAGATCCTCAATGTAAATTATTAATTTAATTCAATATTAAGTGAGGTTTAAGGCAGAGGCCTTATAGTTGGTATCAAAGGCCGGTTTAGACAAATTTAAGAGTTAGAAAATTGTTAAATTTATAAATTAATTTATTGTATGATTGAAATGATATAGAATTTAAAGATTACCATGTTGCTTTGCCTAAGATATTTATATGTTCAGAATGGTATTCCGCAGAGGAAACTAGGAAGCTATGTTGGGACGACACTAGGAGGAAGACAACCTTCCAAATCAGCAACCTGAGATGGTCATAATTGGAAAATAATAGTTTGTTGCAGTGATGGAACAGTTGAATCAGGCTATAAATGGTGGTGGTATCCATGCATGAGATCAGCCAGATCAACCGTAGAGGAATATGTTAGTGGTTGGACATTTCATGAGGAAACACCCCCATCATTCAGAGGATCATCTGACCATGTGCTAGCAAAAGGGTGGATTAATGCTTTGGAGAAGATTTTTGATGTCATGGGGTGTTCAGAACATCAAAAGGTTAGTCTTTCTATTTACTGTTTTAAAGATGAAGCTGATTAGTGGTGGTTTATGATGAAAAATATAAAGGATAGTGATGAGATTGATGATCTTCACTGGCACGAATTCAAAGGTATGTTTCTTGAGAAATATTTTCCTAAGGTGGTTTGTCTTAGGATGGAAAAACAATTCCTAGAATTGAGGCAGGAGGATGAATCAGTGGCTGCTTATGAAGTAGAGTTCACTCGACTGGAAAGGTATCCTCCAAATTTCTTACAAGATCTTGATAATAAAATCAACCATTTTTACTCAGGGGTAAAGCCAATGTATCTAAGGGCTTTAGCTTCTCGTAAGTTCAAAAGTTATGAAAAAATTGTTTGATGTGCGGAGAAGGTGGAAATGGAGGTTGCCGATGATCAGGTGTTCTTTGACAAACAATTGAATAAGTGGTCCAGATGGCAGGAAAAGGGGAAGAATTCATCAATGAAGAAAAGAGGTAAGAAAACCAATTATCCATCCTGTGAGAAGTGTGGTAAACTGCATCCTGGATAATGTTTATCCAACTCTATAAAGTGCTTTTGGTGTGGTATTTCGGGTCATATTGCTCGTAACTTTAATGAAGATGATCAAGCAGGAAATGAAAAGCCAGCGGTAAGATGTTTTATGTCTAATGAAATGGGTCATTATGCAAATGAGTGTCTAATGAAGAACTCAACTGGGGGAAAGCAGCCAGACTACAAGTATAAAGGGGTGGTGAAATACTTTGCAACTACTTCAGCAGATGATGGGCCATAGAATGAAGTAGTACCAGGTACACTATTTTATTGTTCAGATTATACCAATCTGTTGTTTAATTCAGGGTCTACACATTCTTTCATTTCTGAGAAGTATTCTAGTAAATTGGGAATTCCATATCAAGATAATAATCCAAAACTTATGGTAAAAACACCCTGAGGAAACGTTGAGACAAAAAGAAATTATAAGAACCTTCATATCCTTGTGTGCAGAAAGAATCTACCTGAAAACCTTATTTTTTTTGCCTCTAGTAGAGTTCGATGTTATTTTGGGCATGGATTGGCTTTCTGTTTATCATGCTAAGATTGACTACAGAGCTAAAGAGGTTTATTTTTAAAAATATTTTCAATTTGTGTACAATAATGAACCTTTTCTTTTGAAAACATATCAGGAAGTTGAGAAACTAGTAAAATATAGAAATGAATGTTACCTTGCACATATTGTTGAAAATAAATGAATAGTTCAGATTAATGATGTGCCAGTGGTAAATGACTATCTTGATGTTTTACCTTATTAGTTGCCTGGTATTATTCATGATTAGGAATTTGAATTTACTGTTGACTTAGTTCCTGATTCTAAGCCAATTTCAAAACCCCATTATTGAATGGCTCAAGTTTAATTTTTAGAGTTAAAGAAGCAATTGCATGAGTTATTAGATAAAGGTTTCATTCGACCTAGAACATCACCATGGGGTGCTCCTGTCTTGTTTTTTAAAAAGAATAATGGTTCAATGAGACTTTGCATTGATTATAGAGCCTTGAATAATATCAATGTTAAGAACAAGTATCCTTTGCCTCATATCGATGATTTGTTTGATCATCTCTAGGGAGCTCAGTATTTATCGAAGATTGACTTGAGGATGGGGTACCATCAGTTAAAATTAAAAGAAGCAGATGTTCTGAAGACTACATTTTGTACTAGATATGGCCATTATGAATTTGTAGTTACGCCTTCTGTGTTAACCAATGCACCTGATGTATTCATGGACCTTTTGAATAGAATTTTCCATGAGTTATTGTATATGTTTGTGGTTGTTTTCATTGATGATATTTTGGTGTTTTCTAAAAGTAAATAGGTGTAAGAAAGTCATTTAAGGGTTATCTTGCAAACCTAAAAAGCTAATAAACTTTATGTAAAATTCAGCAAGTGTGAGTTTTGGTTACAACAAATTTCATTCCTTGGTCACATTTTTTAAAAAAATGGCATAACTGTTGATCCTGATAAAACAAAAGTTGTTGAAGAATGGCCAAGACCCACAAATGTAACCAAGATTCGTAATTTTCTTGGTTTAGTAGGTTAATACCGAAGGATTGTTGAAAATGTTTTTAATGGCTATCTAGTCCAATAACTAAGCTAACTCAAAAGGGAGTTATGTTTATCTGGACAAAAGAATGTGATGATTTTTTTTAGGTGTTGAAAAGAAGATTAGTGAATGCTCCAGTTTTGGAACTTCCTTCTAGTAATGGTGAGTTTTTTATCTATACTGATGCTTCGTTGAATGGAATTGGTTGTGTCCTTTTGTAGAATGATCAGGTAATTTCTTATGCTTCACGTCAGTTGAAAATTCATGAGGTAAATTACCCTACACATGATTTGGAATTAGCTGATTTTGTTTTTGCTCTAAAAATTTAGAGTCATAACTTGTATGGAGTAAAGTGTGAAATATATACTGATAAAAAAAGTTTAAAGTATATATTCACTCAGAAATAATTAAACATGAGATAGAGGAGATGGCTGAAATTAATCAAGTATTACAATTGTACAATTCATTACCGTCTGGGAAAAGCAAATAAAGTGGCTGATGCTTTGAGTCGAAAAAGTAATGCTTCATTAACCATGCTACATTTGGAACAAGATCCTTTGGTTTTTGATTTCATGAATTTTTTCATAGAAGTTGTTGGTGTAAGAAGTTATTTTGTTTTGTTTCAGGTGTCAGTGAGATCATCTCTATGAGACAAAATTAAGAATGCACAGAAGAAGGTCTGTGGGTTGCAGAAAAAGATATAGCTAGTTCAGAAGGGTATGTTTCCTGAATTTAACATTGATAATGATTGTGTTTTGAGGTTTGGGAAGAGATTATGTGTGCCTTGTGATTCATAGTTGAAGAATGAGTTGTTATGTGAGGCTCATAGTTCCCCATTTTCAGTTCATCCTGGAAGTACTAAGATGTACAAAGATATGCGGGAGTATTACTGATGGGATGTAATGAAAAGAGATATTGCTGATTTTACTGGGAAGTGTTTGACTTGTCAGCAGGTTAAAGCAGAGCGGCAGTTACTGAAAGGGATGCTGCAGTCATTACCAGTGCCAGAGTGGAAATGGGAAAATATATCAATGGACTTTTTTGTGGGATTACAAAAGACATATGAAGGTAATAATGCAATCTGGGTTATTGTTGATCGATTGAATAAATCTGCCCATTTCCTTCCTATTCGAGATACATTCTCTCTAGATCATCATTCTCGATTTTATCTTAAAGTGATAGTCAGGTTGCATGGAGTTCCCCTCTACATTGTATCTGATCATGATCCCTAGTTTCCTTCTAACTTTTTGAAGGGCCTTCATAAGTCTTTGGGTACTGAATTAAATTTTAGTACGGCATTTCATCCTCAATCAGATGGGAAGTCAAAACGAACAATTCAGACCTTAGAGGATATACGACGTTCTTGCTCGATGGATTATCAGGGAAGTTGGGACTAACATATTTCTATGGTTGAGTTTTCATATAATAATATTTTCCATTCCAGTATACTGATGTATCCTTTCGAAGCATTATATGGAAAATGGTGTCAAACTCCATCTTTTTGGGATGAAGTAGGAGAAAGGAAGCTGATGGGACCAGAATTGGTAGAAGAGATGGCAGAAAAAGTTCAATTGATTCAGAAACCCAAGACAACAGCTCAGAGCAGGCAGAAAAGTTATGCGGATAACCGGAGGAAGGATCTATCTTTTGAGGTTGGTGATCATGTTTTCCTCAACGTTTCACCATGGAAAAGTGTGATGCGATTTGGTAAGAAAGGAAAGCTGAGTCCAAAGTTCATTGGAAAATATCAAATTTTAGAGAGAGTTGGATCAGTTTTTTACCGAGTGGCTTTGCCTCCGAGTTTATCTCATGTACATAATGTTTTTCATGTTTCTATGTTGAGAAAGTATATGCCAGATCCATCTCATGTTTTTGAGCCCAGAGGTAGTTCAGTTGGAAGAGAATCTCTCTTATGAAGAACAACTATTCCAAATTCTTGACTTTAGAGAGAAAGTTTTGCGGAATAGGGTAATTCACCAGGTAAAGGATTTGTGGAAAAACCATATGGTTTAAGAGGCAACATGGGAATCTGAAAATTCTATGAGGGATAAATATCCTCACTTATTTTGATAAGTGAATAAAATTACGAGGACGCAATTCCCAAAAGGGGGAAGGATGTAACATCCAAGGTAAATAAATAATAATACATTTTCATATTTATTAATATTTGTGAATTAAATATTAAGTTTACTTTAAAGGGGTTTCTAGGTTCGATAGCATACCCAATACGCAACGAGTTTCATTGAAATTTTATGTTGCACACTAGTAATATAATAATATTGTTTTAAATGGTAGTTAACACATAGCTATTGTATTGCCAGGAATGAATAGAAAGAACTAAAATATGATTATATATTTTTGTTAAATGTTTTTACATTTATCCAACAAAAGATAAAGGATTAAAATAATAAAAGAATTCAATTTTAGGCATAGATACTCTAACATTCACTAAAAGGTCGACCTATCACCATTTTATGGAAAACCCTCTTTAAATATAGTTTTTTCAGTCTTATACATTCTATTGGACCAAATAAAATTCTTTTTTAGAATTGGGACATCAAAATTTACTTCGTTTAAATTTCTGGTATTTTCCGATATAGTTCATTTATTAATGAATAGTGAAAAATGTTGTATTTTAATTCAAAACCACTTATTAATCTAATTTATTTATATGATTATATTATATTTTTAATTGGTTTTAAAGTTCAATTAGAATATATTTTTACCATTTAATCCAATGGTGGTCTTTGGAATTAATTTCAATTTAAAATTGGACTTAAACTAGTGTCAATCTTTTGATATATATTAATTCATAAAAACACACTATTTGTTTTGACAATGGGAATTAATTATTAAATTAATTAATGAAACTTATATGTTTTTAATTTTTTTTTTAAAATAGACAACATTTTTTAATTCAGAATATCAAATATAGATTAGGGTGAATTTTTGGTATTTCTCTGAAAAACTTCAATTTTTGATGAATAGTGAAACCACTAAGTGGTAGTTAAAAAACTGATTTTTCATTTAAATGAAACATTACTACTTTTGTGAATTGAATTTCAAAAAATAAGACATATATGGTTGTCATTAAGATGTAATATGTGGTTCAATGGGATGAAAGTAAATTTTTATGTGAATAGTAACTTTTAAGTTTTATTAATCGCGATTAGAGGTAATTAGTGTAATTTAAGGTAAAGATAATGTTATAATAATATGAAATGACCTTGAAACATGTCCTACCTAGATTTTATGTTTCATGGCCGACCAAGACAACCCATGGGTCAACATGGGGACCCCATGGATCCACTTGGGTAAGAAAATGACATTAGTAACTTTTTATTTAAAGTTAAAATAAAAATGTCACAAACATGTATTGTTTTACAAAAAAAAAATTTACATGGGGTTATATAGGTAATATTTTTGACTATAAATATTTATTAGAAAGATAAATAGATTTAATACATCATGATATTTGTTTTATAATTTTTAGACATTAAATAAATTAAATTATTTATGACACCATGATGATGCAGCGATTACCTCATTATTTAACGATTAAAAAAATGAAATGATAATGTAAAATCTAAGACCTTAACTTGTCAAAAACCTATTTAATGGGTGTATTTAGAACTATTATCACCTTATCATAGAAATATAAAATTTTGGGACCTTTAAAAACCGAAAATCATTATATAATAAAGTAACTTTTTATAACATTCCAAGAGTGCCCCTCCTCCCTCTTATAAAAGGCCCCAACCTTTACCACCTTACCCACACCTTTCAAGTCTTTTACTCGACCAATATATGCTTATTTTATCTCTAAAAATCACTCTTCTAATCCTATAAGCCTTACCTTATGCAGAAAGCTCTTCAAAAAACCCTTTTGGTTCAAACCAAAGGGAGTTACCCGATTTAAAGGTAATGTCTTCACTTGTGTTCTTTTGTTTTATTTTTCTTCTCCAACCCCCTAAAATGTTTCTATTCCTTTATTTTGTAACAAAACCAGTATATTAAATATAATATGATGTTTTTTTGAGAATTATTTGAGCCACACTTACACACACCTATGTCTAATGGTTAAAGAACATATTATTTCTATGGTTGGAGAATTTCTGCCTCGTGAAACGATGATTGTTCAATATTATTTTAACACCTTTAATGGTGGCCATTAAGATGTAACTATATTTATATATTATATATATTATGTTTATGTTTTCATTACACTTATTTATTTTTAATTTATCGCATACCTTTATGGTTTCCATTATGGTTAAAAACAATAATTTAATTTTAGGAAGTGCTGACTACTGCCCCCTCAAAGTGATTTTATTCGTTAATGCCATAAGTGGGATGTATAAATGATGGAGTTAATTATATTATATATGATGTTATACTGGAATCATAATATAATTTTATATAATTATGATTTCACTCCATTAAATATGAAATATAAATGAAAGTAGCATTCATGTGTACGTACGGCTTACCGTCTCCATGAACGGTGCAATTCATTTATTACCTCTAAATGTTATGTACTATTATAAATACATGTATATGCTATATATATATGATATATATTATATCCAAATCAGGAATATCACTCTGTATATAATGAAACTTTGACCACATGAACAACATGTAATTGTAAGAAGTCCATTTTTGACCTAAGTACCAAATATCGACAAAACGAACTTTATTAACATAAATGATTACATAATGTTTATAACATGGAAATAAGTTATATAAAAGGAATAATAAACATGGTAAAAGGTTCTTAAGAAATTATAAATTCACTTTAGTTTATTATTTAGGAGATTAAAGAGCAATCGAGTCATGTTGGACACAAGGTAAGGGACTTCGTCTCAATCTCCTTTCATTAGGGCATATTTTGTTCTAATAAAAGAATTTATTTTATAAGATGTATAAAAAACCTTTGAATTTTACTTTTATTCAAAAGGAATATTTTTCTATGATGCGTTTTACTAAACCACAAAAATGAATGTTTCTTTTAACGTACGCGGTGACACTGACCTTTTCCGTCGCCGCGAGTATTATTTGGGTTTTGGCTTCGTCAACTAGCCGTAATGTTTATAAAATGAAATAAATACCATATACTCTTTTATGAATTTTGGTATTGAAAATGGTTTTTATAATGGATTTTTTATGTCAATATATTTATGTGATATATTGTGATCGAATTGTGGAAATGTTTTCTTTCCATTTTATTTGTTTTATGTCTTATGATTTTATAATGGTACTTGGACATTTAACGGGTGGTTATGTGATAAACCATATGACAGGTGGTGCCGTGAATACTAGGATAGGTGTTTACGTTATAACCTCTAATGCATTGGGTATGGAAGTCGGCCATATGGATATTACATTAAGTGATATGTGTGGAAGTCGACAGTATGGTTATTTCATTTAAGTATGTTTATGTCCCAAGTTACCTTTATATGTTATGTGTTCTTTATATAGGTTTTATGGTAATATTTTGGTTACAAAATGGTAAGTAATGATATTTTATTCAGTGAATAGTTTTTTACTACTTCATAAAGGTGAAAAGTAATACTTTGATAATGTATTCACGGTTTACTTGTTATTTTGAAAAACTAACAGTTTTCCTTCTATGTGTATCCCGTACTGAGATTTTTATGCTCACCCCACGTTTTTTTGAAATTTTTTTCCATAGGACATAATGTGGAATAGGTTCAAGGATCAGATCAAGGAAAATTCATGATGTATTAAACATGGAACTAGACATGACTCTTTTTTTAAGAGTTCATGTTTTGAATAAAAAAGGAAACTTTGTAGAAGTGTCTACTGTGTAATCTTTGGAGATGAAATAGTTATGATCTAATTTTATGAAACTCTAAACCTGAAAAGATGCACAATGTAAATTAATCATTTAATTCAATATTGAGGTTTAAGGCTGGGGACTTATAGAGATTATTTTATTTTAACATTGGTGTCTTAATCTTAAGAAATCTCAATAAATGATGATATTGTGACATTAAATCATTACCACTTTGGTATCATTGATTCATAACCACCATGAAGGCGCACCATAAAATTAAACATAAAATTCAGGAGTATGAATAAATTATTGATATTAAATGTTAAAGGCACTATATATATACTTCATGGAGGAATATAGGGGCATACCATAACATATATCTCAAAGAAGAAAAATTCAAACTTAAATCCCCTACCTTTAGTCTTAATGTTAGTCATAATCATTAAAACATCATTTATAACAAATATAAGTTTATTATATTTATATTAAATAAACACATTCTTATATTAAACACATTATATGATTTACTTATTCCCATTTATTACCTTTTTGTTAAGAATTTCATTTTAAATTATCATTTCGAGTAATAATCGCTTTCTTTTTCATACATGTCTTGATTTGATATATTCTTTTTCCAATTAATTATTTCATCGTTTCATCATAGCCTGATTTATAAATATGATATAAATATAATATATATTCATTATATTTTTATTTATAACAATTCATAAATGTCAGTGGTAGAAAATAAAATACACAACTCATGGAGATGGTTGGTTGTACGTATGCATGACCATTGTTTTTTATTTTTTATTGGATTTAATGAAATAAAATAAAATGATATATATATATATATAAGAATTAAAGAATAATTTTTATTCATATATATATATATCAAATTTTTTTGTAAACACACCCTCAATACATTCCACGTAATGTGTGAATGAATCACATCACTTTGCAAGGTGGTAGTCCTCTGTACACATGAGTTATGTTATTGTTTTCTCATAAAATGAAAAGAATCAAGTTATGTATGACATAAGAATTATAGAATTATAATAACATAACAAAAATAATATATATCATATATATACAATAAATCAATTTTTTTTAATATACTTGATAGTTGTTAAGGATGAAACGAACGACATCAGTTCACGAGGCGTTAGGTCACCGAACACATAAACATTAATTTCAGATCCCATGCTATGAAAGTGTGTGTGGTTGTCGGTTGTACCCTTAACAAAACAGAATATATTTATATTTAATATGTTTATGTTATTATTTAATCATGATATAAAAATAACTATGGGGTTTGAAGAAGAAATATAATAAAAAATTCATCGATGAACTTTTCATCTTCTTCACATATCCTCCTAATATTTATACTAAAATCCTTCCTTGGGTGGACTTATGTATAGAAATAGGGTTATATAATTAGTGGAGGAATTTTTATAAGTAATTAGGGATTTTAAATTCTAAAAAATTGTTTTGAATGTGTAAATAGTGGAGGATTAGGTGGCATTTTATAATTGGGGGGAGAGGGAACACATGTAATTTTTGAAATGAAGTTAAGTGTACCCACATTTTTAGAAATAAAAAGACATAAATCATTGAAAATATTTGATCCATGAGGGTTTATTATTAAAATAGGGACATAAAATGGGTTTTTTAAATGTTTCTAGGTTGTATTCTCCTTATGATTAATGTCTAGTCCCATGGTATTCTAATTTTTCTCTTAATCTCCATGATTAATTGTAAATGATTTCTATAATAATTATTGTAGAAAACTAATTTTTCCATATTATAAATTATATGTTATGTTTTTTAAAAATATGCATTATATTTTCCTAAATTATCACATTATTAGAAAAATATAATTTAAAATAAATCATGTAGAAGTGTCGAGAAAGCGGGTTTTTAATTTAAAAAAGTTCAAAAGATCAAAAAAAATTTATATCCAATTTGAAAAAAAAAATTATTCCAATGAAAATTTTGATTAATAGATTTATAATTTACCTAAATATATTTTCAAATAAATTTAAAATATAATTTAACTATATAAATTTATTGAAAAATAGAATGTTTTTAATAATAATTTAGCCTTTTCCACCACACGTAAAAAAATGGAACTTTTTAGAAAAATGACAACAAATCACCCAACAGTAATTTAGAAATTATTATTTAAAAAAAAATTATTTTCTCAAAATTGTTTTCAAAACTTTTAAAAAATTACTTTTATTATTATTCACAAAAATATATATAAAAAATATTTCTTAGAAATTATTATTTAAAAATCATATAAAGACATTAAAAAAAATTAAGTTCCTTCTTTAACAATGTTCTACCTTTATAAAATTTTTGACAAAATATTTTAAATGTTGTTATTACTATTCATATTTCTATGTTTTTCATCTAGGTCATAATGGTCACATTTTTATATCTTTAACATTTAAAATTTTTTTCTTAAAATTCAGATTTTCATGAAAGACATGCTAAGATTATGTTGTGCATACCATAAGCTTAATTTGGAGCTACATATAATGTAATCCATCAATAAAATTTAATTTATTTTAAAATAATTATTTCTTTAAAATATTGGGTTTTAAAAAATTTGACCACTTTCTTATGTTTTTCCTTGAGTAATCCTATAAATTTTTAGAAGAACATTTCATTTTTTGGAGCATATTAATAAAGTTTTCAATAATATCATTATATTACAATTCGAAGTTGTTATTCAGCTCACCTAATTTCCAAAATACATAATGCTTCATAATCTTATGGGAATATATTATGCGTACCTTAATGGGATAAATAATGAGGTAATGTTTGATAAACAATGTATTGTTATAGTTAGTATCCTCGAAAAGTATATATTCTTGGGATTATGATATGCATACTCCATCCAAATCATTAGTAATAATAATAAACATAGAAAAAAACACTATTTTTTTTAATTGATAGAATAAGTGGTTTCTAATAAAATACATCCATGTCTAGATTCAAGATATATAAGTGGATATGGTAATTTTATAGGTGGGGGTAATGTTTCCATAGAAGGTGGATCATAATAACGGATTGATAAAAAATGACAATATGTCCATTTTAACCAGTTAAAGGGATGAAATTGTTAAATGATTTCATAACAGGTTATTATTTACTAATTCACATCTCGTTCACAATCTTAACTTAAGATTAATATTGGGGGTAGATGATTAATTGTGGGGGGGGGGGGGGTTTGAGTATGGATGTTCAAAGATTAATATCCAGGTTTCAATTTTTTTCACACATGGAAACTCCCAAGGGAACTTACAACCATTATAAGTTATACACCTACTTTACAAAGATAAAAATACCTTTGGTTATCAATACCCAATGACTCTTATGAACTCGGATTGGTCATGATCTTGGGATATCAAGCTCATTACATTGTTTTGGGGAATTATTTACAACTTTTCAACTCTATCATATATTTATGATATCTTCATGAATCTCTTCCAAATCCAGATATGGGATAGGTTACCATGATAAAATGATAGTGTGATGAATACTTTTATATGTAGAGAGGGTTCTATTAATGATACCATTTGTAGATATCATAGTGTCTCCATCTATTTCCCATTATATATAATAAATTATTAGATTATTCATTTTTTAATCCATATAACTATAAACTCTATAGCTTACTATCATCTAGAAAGGTGTTTAGGGTTACATGGATGGGATTTAACTACCCAGAGGTGTCTTATATATCACATGAGAAAATGAATTTGAAATATTATATTTCATCCCCACTTCATACTATTGATTTTAAGGGACACATAATTAGTTCCGATGAGGGTAATCTCCCAATTTTTTAAAAATATGGTAATTTATTTAGGTCTTACACTAAGCGAGATACCCATGTCTAGATGCATATATTTCATGTCATTTAATGAGGATAACACAATGATGTTTCCCTGATTAGAGGACTATTATAATTATAGTTAGGTGATCATTACAAATCCCTACAAAAATTTCAGTCCTTAGTTTTGAGATAAAATAGGGATAGAATGTAATCAGGTTAACTGTATATGGATTTGCGACTTATTCACGGGGAAACTAGGATGAATAGTTTGATACGGATCTCAGGAATTAAGAGGGTGTACTATGTATCCTACTTATACCAAGAATAAGAGTTCTTTTAGTTCAATAATATTCACAATTCACTGATGGAAGAGGATGTTGTATAGACCCACAAGGGGTTTTACCTATGAAAATACATTTTATTGAATTAATCGTAAGTGTATTCCCATGTATAAGACCATTTCATATCTATTGACAGATAATGAATGGTGATATAATCATTATATTTAGTGTTTGATAATATAGAGTGTTTTTTATATGGATGGGATTATATAAAGGTGGATTCCCATTGGATGATATCTTACCCTGACCCATGGATAGAAAGATGAATAGGATCATGAGTGACATCATGATCTCATAATGAGTTCATAGCCTTACTCCATTATAGAAAATTCCCATAAAAAGTTATACTGATCATCTATAGACTTTTAGTTTTTGGTCCAAGTGTTTTGAGGAAACAATCCTGAGTATTCTTGATGGATAAGGATGAAATTTCTAGAAATATCAACCAGACATATCCAAGTCATTGTCCTGACATGTCTATAGGTTTCCAATTTAAATAAATAGGGGTCTTCACTTGATTGAATTTGACATGTTTGAGGATCTGACATGATCAGGATAACAGTTCCAGAGGTCATCACATGAACCAGATGAATTATCTAGAGGACTTAGAATAATATTCCTAACAAGTCCATTAGACTTCCCAATATCTTTCTGAAATGTCTGGCGGACATCACATTATCTAACTTCCATGTTCAGAGGGAATCTCCTGACGTGGTTTTCATATCTAATAGACATAATATGGCATGTATTTCCTATACATAGGGAATTTCTTGACATGGATAACATGTAATGAGGGCTTCTGCAGACATTTATGACATGTTATTAGGAAATTAGAAGAGTTGTTTTACATATCCATAGGGTGATGTGAGACTTGAGATATGTAATAAAGAAAATTTTATTAATGACAATTCCTCTTGATCTAATTAAATGTATTATTATGTAAAATAGTAATATAACAAATACACTTCCTTCATTTTATTCTTTTTGATTTTAAAATACCGTTATGAATTTTGAATATTTCGAATATAGTTGTTGAATAGTGATCACATGATTAGTATAAATATATGGCTTTATCAAATCCAATTTACTCACAAAAAGAAACCAATGGCCTCATCTAGAAGAGTTGTTCCATACGGAGCCCATTTTTCATAGCTAAGAAAATAGGTGAAATCATTGGGCTTCCCTCTTGACCAAGCCCAATCCGAGCATCAACACGATAAGCTTGAACAGAACCGCCTAACGGAGAAGTGGAAGTTGATAGAGATTACCACCCATGCGATGTTATCCAGGCCACCCCAAGAGTCTATCATGATCGCACACCATACCCTTTGTTCATATACGGGTTTTATAAGGGTTTATGTAAAAATACACTAGCATTATGATTATGTGCATTATTTTTGTATAGAACAAAGATTATATATTCATTTTTTTATAGTTACTTTGTAAGAAGTTTTTAACGAAGAAATAATATTTTTTAGTGTTCAATTATAAAATCTATTTTGATAAAGTAATGGATTTTTCAGTTAAATAATATTTTAATACATTATTATTACTAAATCAATTTTTATTAAATATAAATGATTGTAAAATTTTTATGAATACAATTTTTCTTTTTATTATGGTTGGGAAGATATATTTGTCAAAACGCATGAATTTTTTTTAAATGTAATTTTTTATTTTAAAAGTAATAAAATCTCATATTTAGAAATTCATTTAGATAAAATGAATATTAGTTTTTAAAAGAAGATGTATAAATTATCCAATAGTGAATTTTTTATAATTTTCTAAGACAATCAATTTTTTGGGTAAAAATAAAATACCGTTTAACTATATAATGTGTTTTATGACATTATATTGAATTAATATTGATGTTAACAAATAATATATTTTGGATTTTTGGAAAATATATCGTTTAAAATTAAAATAATGTGATTTTAGGTTTGTTTTATTTATTTTATAAAGCATAAGTGGACCCTATAAGGCTTATAAAATATTTTAACCTTTTAATTTTGTTTTCATAAGGGTGTGACTCACCTCTACATAATAAATCATAATATTTTAATATGTTAGGACATTAGACTTATAAAATAATTTTTTTCACTCCTATTTGGAAAATTCCATGAGCAAAAACCGTGGGAAGGTTTGTGGTTCGGATTTGTATATTGTGTGGTGTCTAAAACCTAAATAATAATGAATTCCCTCTCTTTTCTTATATAAACCCACCCAATCTATCACTTCTCTCCCCTAAAAACCCTGTGAACATGTCCCTACTCTTCTCTCCTCTCTCTAGTATCCTTCCAATGCACCCCAATATCCCAATAAACATCTTTCAAGCCCATCCCAATCCTTTGGGATCACAATTCCATGTAGGGAATTTCTTACATTCTCAATTATTTACAAATTTCATTATGTTGTTATACCCTTTTAATTTCAATTACAGATGTTAGGGTATGCTTTATAATCTACCCCATACACAAATCCTTATTATCTAGTTATGATATACCCCTTTATCTCTCATTAATTCCTCTTATATACACATGTTACCATGCCGAAACTTCGTAAGGAATTTCTATCTTATCATTTACATTCTAGAAATTCCATTTTATTATTAATATAAATTCAATTACATATGTTGAGAAATGTATCTATATTATCCCCTTACTTTACATTTCACCTAAATATGATGATACACCCATCTATCTCTCATCAACCATTTTTATGAATTATTATGTCATGTTGTTATGCTGCCAAAATTCCACCATGATTTTCCAAGCCAATGTCATTGTATAGTGAATAGAATGCCCATTTCTCTATCAAGGGTATTCAAATTTATTCACATTTACTAGTTTATTATGAATTTTTATGTTTGAATTTCTCATTCCTTTATCGTGGAATAAATTATGATGTTTAATGAATCCATTTTATATAATCCATGTTGCACACTTATGCATGAAATGAAATGATTATGAAGGGTGTGCCCTCATATTTCTCTAATGCATTAGGTAAAGATTAGTCTAATGATACGTAAAGTTAAATGAGGTTTTACTCATGATAATTCTATTGCCACGAGGTTTTACTTATTCTCCATGTGCACTGAGACTTGACTCATTCTAATATAATATTGAATGTTGTTGCCACATTTCCATATTATGATAATCATGCTATATCATGTGTTTAATTTCATGAAACTATTATTATCCATTAATATTACTATTGCTTAAAATGTACTATATTAATAATATTATTCCTTTTTTACTCCCTTGGCTTTATTTCTCACCATTTTTATATTCATTTCCCCAGGTTATCTCATGCAATGCTAAGTACGAAGGAATGTGTGAGTTCATGTAAAATAAGATTTCCATAATGATGTTGTGTTTTATGTTAAATATTTTTATTTAATGTTACAAAATTCCTAGGACACTAGAACTATCAATTCTCAGAGTTTCTTAAGTTCATTTTATGTAATAAATCGTGTTTATGTATGTAATAAAGAGTAGGGTTATTTTAGTTTTTATCAGAGGATAGGATTAGTTATTTTTTTAAATATAATTTGAAAACCATAGTGAAAGCCTTAGGGATAATACTAACTATAATAAATACATGGCTAATGTTTTTTGAGTTTTGAGTACGTGTTTTATCAAGAAAATACATCCTTTTCTGTATATAAGAAGGTAGAAGTAGCTCTGGCATTGATGTATCTAAGGGTAAAACCTGAAAACACCGTATTGAGTAGACTCAAATAGGAACTGGTGAATGAAAATGGGCCTTATTGAACTCTTAGTTATGACACTCATGGGGGATAAGCTTTTGTATATTCATAAGCATAGTATGAACCATTATAAGGGGAATAAAGAAATTCCCCTAAGAATATATGTTGGTAAGTAGATCATGGATAACATAAATTGAAGCCTATAAATTCATAAGTTAATGAAATAAAAGTAATTTATAAGTCATCCATTTTTGACATTGGATTACCCTATATTTGTTACCCCCAACATTCCTTTCATTCAAGCCAATGAACGATAGTAGGAGTACTCAAGCTAACAACTGATGCGATGATCAATGTGATTACTGCTCTAATGATATGCCCAATATGATGGGAGCAGGAATTGAAAATTTTTCAATGATACTCTCTCAGTTAACTCATGTTTTGAATTGCAACATGGGTCAAGAGAAACATTATCCCCCGCTAAGATAGAACAAGTCACAATTGAGTGATTCATGAGTCAAATGCCTCTTAATTTTAATGGATCATCTAATCCCTCAATTGTCAAACAATGCATCAACTCCATTAAAAAGATCATATCCATAATTCAATATTATAAACAAGAGATGTTTCATCTAACTAGATACCATATGCAGTGTGAATATAATTAATGGTGGACATTGATAAAAAAATATGAAGCTTGAGGAAGATCTTGAGGCATTTTAATGGAAGGATTTCAAAGAAAATGATTTCTGATAAATATTTTACTTGCACCCTCCAAATTATGATGGAAAATGAATTACTTTACCTCATGAAAAAAGACAATGAATCCATTGGATCATACAAGGAAAAAATATCAAGTATTGCAGTATATGCCTCTAGCATTGTCATTACCCCCAAATGCAAGTTTGACTGCTTCATTAGTGGGATAAAACCTAGCCTATGGAAAGCCCTGTCAATCCATGAATTTGATAGTGATGAAGAAATTGTCTGATTTTACCTCAAAGTCAAAATGAAGATCTGTGGTTCTTAGGGGTATCATTAAGAAAAGAATCTTAAGGTGAAACTTATTTCTAGAGGTCCATGGGATAAATCCAATGGTGCTAAAAAAATACTACACCACACTTTGAAAAGAGGCGGAAAGAATTACCCCATAAATTTCTTTAAGGGGGAGAGGAAATGATTTAGGTGTGGAAAAGAAGGGCCCGTAGCTATTAACTTCTAACAAGAAAAATCTGAAACTACGACCGAGGAGACGAACACTCTATTCGACCCTAGACACGTTTTTTATTATATCAACTACAATGAACTAGGGAATGTTGCAAAACCAGTGACCTAAAAGAGGGTCTTCCAAGGAAACCAATAACATCTAAGGAAGAAAGGTTGATATTTTTTCATCACTACCACCTAAGTGATCCCTAAAAATAAATTCATGATAGTTACTCTAGTTTTTCATTCAAGAATTGGGAACATAATTTTTTTTCTGGTTCTACGCATTCTTTTGTATCCCAAAAGTTTAATAGAACAATCCCAACACAACAAAAAATCATGGAAGTAAAGATGTTGTTGAAAATGAAAAATGGGATAATCATTGCCACCAATGATTATAAATCCCTCTAGTAACAATTTGTGGATTGAACTTTCCGGTGAACCTCTGCATACATACTCTAGTATAATATGATGAAATTTTTGGAATAAATTGGATTTCTCTATATATATCCTACATAAATTGATGTGAGAGTGAAATAACTTTCCAAATGGTGAATCGACCCCCGATTTTGTACATGTTCAAGGAGGAGGATGAATCTTCCTTAGCATCATCATCTAAAGCATGGATATTATTGTCCTATGATCATGTGTATATTTATTAAATGAATGTATGTAAGGACGAAACCATCCTTGAATACATCCCGATTGTGAGAGAAATTTTTAGAAGTGTTTCCCAAGGAATTTCATAATCTTCCTCCTAGAATATATGTTGACTTCTCATTTGATCTTATACCTGGGGAATTGTCAATATCTATGACTCTATGTAGAATGGTTGTTGTGGAGGTTGAGGAGATGACCAGACAACTACATGAGAATCTGGATAAAGGGTTTATATTCCCATGTGCTTCACCATGGGATTCACTAGTCCTCATTATATATAAGAAGTATGGGTCAATGCACCACAACATTTATTATTGCGAGCTCAAAAAAATCATGATAAAGAACAAGTATCCTATCCCTTGAATTGATGAAATGTTTGACAAAATATGTAGATACTGATACCTTTCCAATGTGGATTTGGGGTTGAGATATAACCAAGTATGTGTGAAGGAGGATATCCCCAAGACTACATTTTGTACATGGAATGGGCACTATGAATTCATTGTAATGCCATTTGGACTCACTAATTCTCTATAAATATTCAGGGACATGATTAATAGAGTCTTTAGAGATTACGATGATGAATTTTTGGTAGTTTTTATTGATGATATTCAGATATACTCCAAAACCAAGGAGGATCATGATGAACTTATAATGTCTATATTGGAGACCTTTGAAAAAATAATCTCTATGAAAGGTACGACAATTGTGAGTTCTAGTTTAAGGAGGTCTCAGTCTTGGGTAATATCATCACAAGAAATGGGATATCTTTGGATACTTCCAAGACAGTTGCAATTGAGGGATGTCTGAGGCCAACATCAGTAACAGATATCTGTAGATTCATAAGTTTAGCTAGATATTATCATCGATTTGTGAGAAATCTCTCATGATTGTACAACTCTTGTATCCAAATAACTAGAAAGGGATTAATGTTTTCATAGATTGATGAATGCGAAAAGAGCATCAAGGAATTGAAAAAGAGGCTTATCAATACACACGTGCTCACACTACCCAAAAGTGGATAACTTTTTTCATGTATTCAGTGGTTCTTTGAAGAAGGGAATGGGCTATATGTTGATGAAAAATGAAAAATTCATTTCCTATGCTTTAATAGAATTGAATGTTCCTGAGAAAAAATACCCAACACCTGATCTTGAGTTGCTTACAATGATCATGACATTAAAAATTATGTGGCATTATCTATTTGGGGATAAGTGTGAAATATATACAAATCATAAAATCGTCAAGTATATATTCACACGTAAATAGTTAAATATGTGCCAATGAAGATGGTTACAGGTGATATAAGACAATGAATACTCAATCCATTACCACCCTGGGAAAGAAAACAAGGTGGAAGACACTGTAATTTGAAAGGACCCAATGATTATATCATTGATGAGAATTGAAAAGGATCCAATATTCTTAGATTTGATGAAGATGGACATGAAAATCTAAAATAAGGGTACATCATCAATCCTTTCACAAATGATTGCTCAAAAATCTCTTTTGGATAGGATAAAGGATGCTCAAAACTATGATCTGGGAATTCAAAAGAAAGTGGAAACTATAAGAAAAGGGAAATCCTCATAGTTCAATATTAATGAATAAGGAATTGTAAGATTTGGGACAAGACTTTGTGTTTAATCAAATCTGGATTTAAAGAATGAACTTTTAGATGATGCACATAGTTCAAATTAATCTATTCACCCATTATACACAATGATGTGTCGAGATATTCGAGAGAATTATAGGTGGGATAACATAAAGAAGGAGATCGTTGAATATACATCAGAGTGACTGGTATGTCAGCAGTTGAAGGTTGAGAGGTAGAAGGATAATGGGATTGTGCAACCAATACCCCTACCATCATGGAAATTGGAGAACATCACCATGGACTTTGTCACCGAACATACAAATACATCCGAAGGGGGCAATACTATCTGGGTTATTGTGGATCATATTACAAAGGCTTGAACTTCATTTCAATTAAAGATGATTTATCAGTGGATCAACTGGCAAAGATATATTTTATAGATGTGGTAAGGGTGTATGGACTACCACTATATATTTTATCTGATCATGATCCAAGATTCACCACCAAGTTCTGGAAGAGTCTTCAATATGATATGAATACTGATTTGAACATCTGTACAACTTATCATCCTCAAACTGATGGCCAATATGATAATATAATCCAAACACTTTAGAAAATTCTGTGAGAATGCTCAATGGACTTAAAAGGAGGATGTGATCAACATATTCCTCTAGTTGAGTTCTATTAAAAAAATAGTTTCCACTAAAGCATAAAAATGGCTTCTTATGAAGCCTTTTCTAAGAATAGGTACAGAACATCGGCATGTTGGGATGAAGTTGGGGTGTGAAAACTCCTAGGTCTGGAAACGATCAAAGAAATGGTGGAGAATGTTAAGGCCATCCAGTAGAAAATTAAAGCTTCTCAAAGTCGACTGAAGAGATATGCTAATAATCGTCGATGAGACCTAGAATTTGATTATGGAGACATGGTATTCCCTTGCATATCATTATGAAAGAGAGTTATGAGATTTGGGAAGAATGGAATGCTTCGTCAAAGTACATATACCCTTTTGAGATCTGTGGTCACATTGGAGCATTGGACTATCAACTAGAACTCTCACCGAACCTATGTCAAGTACATAATATATTCCTTGTATCACTCTTGTGTAAGTACATACCTCTCCCATCACATGCACTCAATCTAGAGGTGGTACCATTGGATAATTAACTTTTCTATGAATATAATTTGATGAAGATCTTAGATCATAGAGAGAATGTTTTACGAAATAAGACAATGACCCTCGTCAAGGTGTTGTGGTGGAAATGAATGTTTGAAGAAGAAACATGGGGATTATAGACAGTGATGAAGCAGAGTTACCCTCATCTATATTAGTGTGGGAAAAGGAAATTTCGAGGGTAAAAGTTTTTCACGGGGGAAGATTGTAATGACCAAAAATATTATTAATGAAAACTCCTCTTGATCTAATTAAATGTCTAATTAATAAAATAGTTATATAAAATATTCACTTCCTTGGATTTATGTTTTTGGAATTTAAAATACCGTTAATAATTGTGACCATTACTAATATAGTCATTGAACAATGATCACATGATTATTACAAATATAGGGCTTTAAAAAATCCAATTTACTCAGAAAAAGAAGTCAATGGCCTCATCTAGTAGAGTTTCTCTATACAAAGCCAATTTATCAAAGCTCTGAAAGGATGTAGCATCACTGGGATTTACTCTTGACCAAGACCAAGCCGATCATTCACACATTATGCTCAAACAGAACCACCAGTGGGAGAAGTGGAAGTTGATAGAGATTATTGCCTGAGCATTGTTATCCAAGCCACCCAAAGAGTCTGTCACAATCGCACACCGTACAATTAGGTCATATACGGGTGTTATAGGGGGTTATGTAACAAGACCCTTGAACTATGATTATATAAATTATTTTTGTACAGAACAATGAATATACATTCACTTTATTATTATTACTTTGTAAATAGTTTTTAAGGTACAAATAGTATTTTTTTCATATTCAATTATGAAATCTATTTTGATGAACTAATGTATTTTTGAATTAATGAATATTTTTAAAAAGTATTATTTTTAAATTAAATTTTATTAAATATAAGTGATCATATAATTTTTAATAATACAATTGTGTTTTTTTATTAAGGATTGAAAGCCGTTTTTTGTCCAAATCCATGAATTTTCTACAAATGTCGGTTTTTATTTTACAAGTGAAAATTCAAATATTTAGAAAATTATATAGATAAAATGGATATTATTAATGGAAATATTACATAAAAATTATCCAACGGTGAATTTTTCATAATTTTCATAGATATGTAACGCCCCGACCCCAGTTACCCAGAGTCGGTGCATTATTACATTACATTGGCATGATCACAAGAAAGATCAAATCTCGAATGACCGATTGGTTTAGTAGCCTTGGAAACAATAGATATATTCATAAGTTTTACATTACATCATAAAATGAAAAACTACTACAACAACATAATGTTTCCACAGTCCACACTATAATCCCCTCATAATATCCCTGCAGGTCATTCATAATTTACTTCTTCACTTCCTGGGAAAAATAAAACATAGAAAAGGGGTGAGCTCAAATGCCCAGTAAGGATAACAATATAGCGGAAACTATCATAAATAAGAATAAACATTTAAGGCAATGTATAACTAAAACAAAAGCCTTTCAAACTTGAACTTTCAACATAGTATGGCATAAATAAAATGAAATAATGCCATTTACTTATTCACATGGATATTCTACTAATCGAATAATCACATGCAAAATCAATAACCACTTTCATAATGATGGAATGCATAATGCCAGACTATCATAACCACATAGCCAAGGCCTCGTGCCAAGACTACAAATAAGATTTTGTCAAGGCCTTGTGCCATGAAACTAGTTTGTCTCATGAGACCCACCGATGCATCGAGGAGCTATAGCGGGCTCCACCCGTCACATATTAAGTCCAATTCATTCCCATATGAAAAGGTTTAAACATAACATAAACATTCGTATTAAACTAGCATACTAAATGTCAATACTTTCACCATAAACCATGAATGGTATATAAAAAATAGCACATCCACAGTCAAACATATCACAAAACCTTCGATACAATATAAATGTTTTGTATCATATTATATCATCCTCAAATAAGCATAAAATCCATTAAAGGATGTTGACATAGATGAAATCAAAACTCTTTTTAAAGAAATATCTCTTTCTATTTTAAAATCATTTAAGAGACATATATTTATAAAATAAAACATTTTCTTTGAAAATATTCTTATAAGATTGTAAGGGAAGCTTTGACGATTTTATAACGGCGGAAAATAACCGCACCCGCCGTATAAGTTAAAAAAAACATTCTTATCTTAATTCTGTCGAAAAGGTTAAAAAGAACCTTGTTTGGAAAACGACGGAATGATTACTCTTATAAAAAGTCAAAAAAAGGTATAAATGACTTTAACCCATATTCTTGTAAAAATGTTTTGAAATACATTTTGAAGAAACATGGATGTGGATGATAACGAGATCCCAGTAGATTATTACGTATAAACAACCTTGGATAATGAAAAGATTGTAAAATAACCCTTACCTTGTACTCCTCCTTGGTTGGGGTAGGTTAACCTCCTGTATAATGGTGAAATAGTTGTTATTAAATTATACAAGAATAATATATATTAATATGATATCATATATGATCTTTTAACATTGATTTGTTAATAATATCTTAGAATTATCGTCGTTTCGGGAGTTAACATACTCATTTTCTTTTATATGTTTTGTTACATAAGCCATGGTTGTTGTATCTTATTCATATCCAGAATGATATCCAGTCATTAAACATCATTTTTAAATCATCAAATGATAATTATACTTGAATGGATACGATGGAGAATGAATCTCATCGCGTTCGTGGAGACGGTAGTCCGTACGTACGCACGAGCGACAATATCATTCTTTTGATATTAAAATAATATATAAATGGATGGTATATCATATATACAGAATCATTAACATGTTATATTTATTTTTTACATGAGTTACAAATCATTATTATACCCATCCAAATAATATTATATTGAATAACAATTACACCACGACGTGGAGACGGTAAGCCGTACGTACGCACGAATGGTGACATGTTATTCAAAGGGTGGATAGAATACTAAATACGATTGTACCATATTTATAATAACATCACAGTATATGTGAGATACTGGAGTTATTATTTTAGAATGGTAAGAACAATGGAAGAAGAAGTGGAAGAAGAAATGAACTTGGAGAAGGGTGGTGAAATCATTACCTCTTCTTCGGGTTCTTCCTTTTGATTTGATCAAAAGGGCTCCATAGGTTGTCTTTCTGATCAAACTAAGGCATCTAGGTTGTAGTGAGGGATGTTGGGAGAGTATTTGGGCAGAGTTTGGCCGAACCAAAAGGCTTTGAAGGTGTGAAGAAATGAGAAGGAGGAGTGCCCTTTTATAAGAGGGGTGATGGGCACCTTTGGAAAAGCTAGAAATATTAATTTATAATAAATTCATATTCGGTTTCTAAAGGCTCCAAAGTTGATTATTAAAAGGTTAAGGTGGGGATAGGTCTAAAACCACTCAACCAATAGAATTTAGACAGGTTTGGGTACTTATATTAACCTTATCTTTAAGTATTAACTCTAAGTTAATTAGTTTCACTTTTACAATGTCTCTTTGTATTTTTATATAATATGGTTAATAAACTTACTATATACATCCAAGCGACTCCCATGTGGTACATTAATGATGAACCTATCATAATATAAGTCTCATGGCCGAACCTTAGATTTTTAGGAATTTAATATCAATTAATAATATAATATTTGTTTAAGAACTCTTTTATGTCAATTTTGACACTATTCAATAGTTGATTTTTGTGAAACTCATAACAGAGTGATTACTTCGAACAAAGTCAATTAAATCAATCCTAATATATCATATTATCCTAGAAAATTAGTTTAATTCATTAAAAGTTTCATATTATATTTATTTGGGTATTTATAATATCAATTATTTTAATTTTTCACTATTATAGTAATTACTGCATCATCATTGTGTCATATATAAAATAAATTATTTAATGTCTAAAAATTATAAATAATATGTCATTATGTAGGAAATATTTTTAGCTTTCTAATGAATATTTATAATTAAAAATCCAACATATATAACCCTATGTAACAATTGTTGTTCTAAAAGATATATGCTTGTGTCATTTTTGTATTCATTTTAACTAAATTAAAATAAAGTGTCATTATCACTTACAAGTGGATCCATGGGGTCCCAAAATAGACCCAAAGATTTTCATGGTCGACCATGTATCAACCAATAGGGTTAAGACACGTTTTAGGGTAATTTAGTATTATTATAATATTATTTTTTAACCCTTATTTACCGGATTTACCATGGTAAATAAAATATTTACCGCAGTAATTATTCAAAATGTCTAAAAATAAAAGTTACCTATTCAAAAAATATGAAAATCCTGATTCCAAATATGGAATCCATTTTCCTAAATTCAAAACACAGAAGTGGCAGAAATTAATTTAAAATTAATTCCCGCTGTCAAAACAAAAAGCGTGTTTTTAAGAGATAATAACTGTCAAAAGATTGACACTTGTTTATGTTCGGTTTAATTGTAAAATTATGTCCAATGACCAACATTATATTAAATGGTAAAAATATATTCTAAATATACTTTAAAACCACTCAAATTCATAATTTATCACTATTAGTTATTTTGATTAAAAAAGTTGTTTTTAATTAAAATTTAGTAATTTTCACTATTCATCAAAATATGAAAGTTATCCGAAATGTACCAAAATTTCACCTTAGGCTAAATTCGATATTCCGAATCCAAAAATGAATTACATTTTCAAATATAAAATATATATAATTTCAAAAAGTAGGTTTTACTATTCATAACGGCTAGTTTGATTAGTTATGGTGTGTTAGAACTCGGTGTTGCGTACAACACACGCTATCACATTATTCAAAGAGAAGCGTACCGTAGAAGCTTGGGGTGTTACATTCTCCCCTCCTTCAAATAATTGCGTCCTCGCAATTTCTAGGGTATTACTGCATAAAAAGACTCGGGTGGTTCTTCATCATAAGTTCCTCGGGTTCCCACGTTGGCTCTTCCATCTTATGGTTTCTCCACAAAACTTTTACCAGACGCGTCGTCCGGTTTCTCAGCACTTGTTCTCTCGTATCGAGAATATTGACATGCTCTTCGCAATAAGACAGATCGGGTTCCAGTTCTAATTCCTCATAGGTGAGTACATGCGTCGGATCAGGCATGCATTTCCTCAATAGAGATACGTGGAACACATCGTGAACTTTGGAGAGACTTGGCGGCATTGCCAATCGGTAAGCTACAAACCCAATTCGTTCTAGAATTTCGAAAGGTCCGATGTACCTGGGACTCAATTTACCTTTCTTACCAAAACATATGACTCCCTTCCATGGAGATACCTTCAGGAAAACATGATCATCGACTTGAAATTCCAAATCCTTCCTTCGATTATCGGCATAGCTCTTCTGCCTACTTTGAGCTGCTTTGATGTGATTTTGGATTACCTTCACCTTTTCCACCGTTTCCTCCACCAGTTCTGGGCCTACAAGTTTTCTTTCACCAACGTCATCCCAACAGGTTGGTGTACGACATCTCTTTCCGTATAACGCTTCATATGGTGCCATCTGAATACTCGAATGGAAGCTATTGTTATAGGAAAATTCTACCGGTGGTAAATATTGATCCCACATACCCTGAAAGTCAAGTGAGCAAGATCTCAACATATCTTCTAAGGTCTGAATAGTCCGTTCTGATTGTCCATCTATCTGAGGGTGGTAAGCAGTGCTCAAATGAAGTTCAGTATCTAGGGATTTCTGAAGACTTTTCCAAAATCTTGAAGTAAAACGGGGATCACGATCAGAAACAATCGATAGGGGTACTCCATGAAGTCTCACAACTTCATTAATGTATAGTCTTGCTAGACGTTCCAGAGGTAGATCTTCTCTTATAGCAAGAAAATGAGCTGACTTGGTAAGACGATCAACAATAACCCATATTGCATCGTTCCTTCTAGGAGTCTTTGGTAGCCCCATGACAAAGTCCATTGTAATATTGTCCCATTTCCACTCCGGTATGGGAAGAGGTTGAATGACTCCTCCAGGCTGTTGCCTTCCAGCTTTCACTTGTTGACAAACCATACATCTTGACACAAAATCAGAAATCTCCCTCTTCATGTTGTCCCACCAAAAATGTTCCTTCAAATCTCTATACATTTTGGTGCTCCCAGGGTGTATAGAGAAATTGGAACTATGAGAATCATCCATCAATTCCCTTTTTAGATCAGGTAAATTGGGAACACAAAGTCTCTTCCCGAATTTCAAAATTCCATCTTCATACACAAAGTCTCTCAATCTCCCATCATTCACAGCTTTAATCTTCTTCTGAAATTCTTCATCATCGGTCTGAGAACTCTTAATCCTTTCTAGTAAGGATGGTTTGGCAACCATTTGAAAAAGCATTGATGTTTCACCTTCCCTGGTTATTCCCATGTCCATCTTCACTAGATCCATGAAAATTGGATCCCTTTCAATTCTCATCATGTTCAAAACACCATGGTCTTTTCTGCTCAAAGCATCTGCCACCTTGTTTGCTTTCCCCGGGTGGTAGTGTATCGTGCAATCATAATCCTTGAGTAATTCAAGCCATCTCCTTTGCCTCATGTTGAGTTCTTTTTGTGAGAAAATATACTTCAAACTCTTGTGATCAGTATAAATCTCACATTTTTCACCATAGATGTAGTGCCTCCATATCTTCAAAGCAAAGATCACTGCTGCTAACTCGAGATCATGAGTAGGATAGTTTTGTTCATGAATTTTCAACTGTCGTGATGCATAGGCAATAACTCTATCATTCTGCATAAGGACACAGCCAAGTCCTTTCTTCAATGCATCACTATAAATAACGAACCCATCATTCCACGATGGTAGAGTCAATATAGGAGCATTGACTAATCTTATCTTCAGTTCTTCGAAACATTCTTCACACTCTTTTGTCCAAACAAATTTAACCCCTTTACGTGTGAGCTTCGTTAATGGGTTAGCCAATCGGGAAAAATTCTGGACGAAACGTCGATAATAACCTGCCAAACCAATAAAACTACGTACCTCAGTTATACTCGTAGGTGCTGGCCATTCTTGGATTGCCTTGGTCTTAGAAGGATCAACAGAGATTCCATCTTTAGAGACAATATGGCCAAGAAAAGAAATCTCCTGAAGCCAGAATTCACACTTGCTAAACTTCCCATATAATTCATGCCTCCTCAGAGTCTTCAAGATAATGCGCAAGTGATTTTCATGATCTTCGTAGGTTTTGGAGTATACCAAGATATCGTCAATAAATACCACCACAAATTCATCGAGATACTCCTTGAAAACTCTATTCATCAGATCCATGAATACAGAGGGTGCATTAGTCAATCCAAACGGCATTACAGTAAACTCGTAATGCCCGTACCTGGTTCGAAATGCTGTCTTCGGAATGTCTTCCTTCTTCACACACAACTGATGGTATCCAGATCGAAGGTCAATCTTTGAAAAGTATTGATCTCCATGCAGTTGGTCAAATAAATCATCAATACGAGGTAGGGGATACTTTTTCTTTATCGTTATAGCATTGATCTCCCTGTAGTCGATACATAACCTCATAGATCCATCTTTCTTTTTATCAAAAAGAACAGGGGCTCCCCATGGAGAAACACTAGGGCGAATAAATCCCTTATTAATCAATTCCTCTAGTTGTTTCTTTAGTTCGACTAACTCTACAGTGGCCATTCTATAAGGGGTCTTCGATATAGGCCTTGATCCAGGAATCAAATCAATGGAATCCTCAACTTCTCGTTCTGGAGGATGTCCAGGTAAATCTTCTGGAAATACATCTACAAATTCTTTCACAATAGGTACATCCTCTATTTGAACATTCCTTTCCTCACCCGCAGTTATTTCATTCCCTTCCTCCCCTATAATTGAATTTAGTTGAGCTATTGAGGGTGGATCTAAATAAGAATTAGGTGGTGACGATTCTGCTCTAAAAATAAGGTGTTCCTTATCATTATCATCAAGAATCGTAACCTATTTCTTCTTACAATAAATCTTCGCATCATAGTCCGAAAGCCAGTCCATACCGAGGATTATATCAAACTCAATCATATGTATGACGATGAGATCAGCAGATAAAGAAAATTTATGTGCTCTAATGGGGACTGATTCACAAAACTTTGTTGCAACGATACTTCCCTTAGGAATTTTAACTGACAACTCCCTTATTAAATCAAATTGGAAATATCTAATTTTCTTAGCAAACTGGGAAGATATGAAACAATGCGATGATCCAGAATCAAATAATGCATTTGCTAAACTTGAGGAAACCATTAAATTACCTGCCACCACGTCTTTCGGAGCTTCTACCTCAGCAGTAGTGATAGCATAAGCCTGGCCTTGATCCCTTGGCCTTTCCTGAGGTAAGTTCTCCTGACGCTTAGGACATGAATTTGCATAATGCCCCATCTCCCTGCAATTATAGCACTGAACGTTGGTAGCTTCCTTCTTCCCCTTGCAATCATGAGCTTGGTGGCCTTTTTCACCACACTTGTAACAGACTCCCATTCCCTTCATGCAAGTACCAGGATGTTTCTTCCCGCATTTACCACAAGATGGATATTCAACCTTTCCCTTCTTCCCCTTATTTCCATTCCCAGATTGATCAGCAGGTCTCTTCTTCTCTTGCTTTGCTTTAAAGTCATAAGACTTATAGAATTCCTTTTCGGTCTTGATAGCACATGAGACAATGTCTTCGTACGATGAAAAGGATTGTGAGACTAATGCTCGACGGAGAAATGGTTTTAACCCATCAAAGAAACGATCAATCTTACTTCTTGGGTTGCGAATATAATCTCCATCATACCTCGCTAACCTTGTAAAGTTAGCCTCATACTTTGTGACATTCTCATCCTCCTTTTGTCTCAGACTCAGAATTTGTCTTTCCATATCTGCTCGATGGTCACGAGGAATGTATTTTTCTAAAAACAGATCTTTGAACTCCCTCCATTCCATATTTGATACTTCATCATCTTCCTTCATGTTCTGAATCAATGACCACCATTGATCAGCATCTCCAGTGAGGCGGTAAACTGCCATGATAACTTTCTCCCTTTCACTGCTCCCCAAAGCCTGAAATATTTTCTCTAGGGAAAATATCCATTGCTCAGCTACTAAGGGATTTGTATTCCCATTGAACGTTGGTGGTTGTTGCCTCATGAATCGATCTAACATTGATCCTCCACGCTGCGGATCAGGGTGCTCCATACGGGTAAGGTTATTATTCATAACCTGAGTAAGTTGTCCCAGTATGGTGATTAGCTGATCAGCACCAGTTGCATCACCAGCCCCACTATAATTATCTTGAGCAGGAGGGCAATCCCTACATGGAGTGCGTGCATTGATATGGTTTCCATTTCGTCCACTAGGTGCCATTTCTAAACAATGGCATAAACTAGATCAGTTTATGAATCAAAATACATAATCCCATACTTATAAAACACTTAACATAAATTGAACTATTTATGGATATAATCCATAATCATAAGAATTTTTTCTTTGAGGATGTATATACTCATAATCCCTTCAAAATGATTTGTAAAGAAAATGAGAGTTATCCTAAGCATATCCCCCGGGAGTGTCGTAACCAAGAGTGCAGCAAGGCCCGTTGTCGTGCACCAGTTCCCGTTCGAGTCTAGCTCAAAGCGGTGTTTTCGGGTTTTACCCCTAGGTACATCTGTGCCAGAGCCGCCTCTACCTGCTCGTATCCAGATAGGGATGTATTGCTCGGAAAACTCACAAAATTTCTACAATACCAAAATTCTAGGAAGTTCTTCTATACTAATCCTCAAAGTTCATCTTAGGTCTACGTGCTCTAATCAGAGTTTATCTAAATCTAGCTTCCAAGGTTTGTACTAAACTTCCTCTGATACCAACTGTAACGCCTCGACCCCAGTTACCCAGAGTCGGTGCATTATTACATTACATTGGCATGATCACAAGAAAGATCAAATATCGAAAGACCGATTGGTTTAGTAGCCTTGGAAACACTAGATATATTCATAAGTTTTACATTACATCATAAAATGAAAAACTACAACAACAACATAATGTTTCCGCAGTCCACACTATAATCCCCTCATAATATCCCTGCAGGTCATTCATAATTTACTTCTTCACTTCCTGGGAAAAATAAAACATAGAAAAGGGGTGAGCTCAAATGCCCAGTAAGGATAACAATATAGCGGAAACTATCATAAATAAGAATAAACATTTAAGGCAATGTATAACAAAAACAAAAGCCTTTCAAACTTGAACTTTCAACATAGTATGGCATAAATAAAATGAAATAATTCCATTTACTTATTCACATGGATATTCTACTAATCGAATAATCACATGCAAAATCAATAACCACTTTCATAATGATGGAATGCATAATGCCAGACTATCATAACCACATAGCCAAGGCCTCGTGCCAAGACTACAAATAAGATTTTGTCAAGGCCTTGTGCCAAGACACTAGTTTGTCTCATGAGACCTACCGATGCATCGAGGAGCTATAGCGGGCTCCACCCGTCACATATTAAGTCCAATGCATTCCCATATGAAAAGGTTTAAACATAACATAAACATTCGTATTAAACTAGCATACGAAATGTCAATACATTCACCATAAACCATGAATGGTATATAAAAAATAGCACATCCACAGTCAAACATATCACAAAACCTTCAATACAATATAAAAGTTTTGTATCATATTATATCATCCTCAAATAAGCATAAAATCCATTAAAGGATGTTGACATAGATGAAATCAAAACTCTTTTTAAAGAAATATCTCTTTCTATTTTAAAATCATTTAAGAGACATATATTTATAAAATAAAACATTTTCTTTGAAAATATTCTTATAAGCTTGTAAGGGAAGCTTTGACGATTTTATAACGGCGGAAAATAACCGCACCCGCCGTATAAGTTAAAAAAAAATTCTTATCTTAATTCTATCGAAAAGGTTAAAAAGCACCTTGTTGGGAAAACGACGGAAAGATTCCTCTTATAAAAAGTCAAAAAAGGTATAAATGACTTTAACCCATATTCTTGTAAAAATGTTTTGAAATACATTTTTAAGAAACATGGATGTGGATGATAACGAGATCCCAGTAGATTATTACGTATAAACAACCTCGGATAATGAAGAGATTGTGAAATAACCCTTACCTTGTACTTTTTCTTGGTTGGGGTAGGTTAACCTCCTGTATAATGGTGAAATAGTTGTTATTAAATTATACAAGAATCATATATATTAATATGATATCATATATGATCTTTTAACATTGATTTGTTAATAATATCTTAGAATTATCGTCGTTTCGGAAGTTAACTTACTCGTTTTCTTTTATATGTTTTGTTACATAAGCCATGGTTGTTGTATCTTATTCATATCCAGAATGATATCCAGTCCTTAAACATCATTTTTAAATCATCAAATGATAATTATACTTGAATGGATACGATGGAGAATGAATCTCATCGCGTTCGTGGAGACGGTAGTCCGTACGTACGCACGAGCGGCAATATCATTCTTTTGATATTAAAATAATATATAAATGGATGGTATATCATATATACAGAATCATTAACATGTTATATTTATTTTTTACATGAGTTACACATCATTATTATACCCATCCAAATAATATTATATTGAATAATAATTACACCACGACGTGGAGATGGTAAGCCGTACGTACGCACGTATGGTGACATGTTATTCAAAGGGTGGATAGAATACTGAATATGATTGTACCATATTTATAATAACATCAAAGTATATGTGAGATACTGGAGTTATTATTTTAGAATGGTAAGAACAAAGGAAGAAGAAGTGGAAGAAGAAATGAACTTGGAGAAGGGTGGTGAAATCATTACTTCTTCTTCGGGTTCTTCCTTTTGATTTGATCAAAAGGGATCCTTAGGTTGGCTTTCTGATCAAAATAAGGCCTCTAGGTTGTAGTGAGAGATGTTGGGAGAGTATTTGGGCAGAGTTTGGCCTAACTTAAAGGCTTTGAAGGTATGAAGAAATGAGAAGGAGGAGTGCCCTTTTATAAAAGGGGTGAGGGGCACCTTTGGAAAAGCTAGAAATATTAATTTATAATAAATTCATATTCGGTTTCTAAAGGCTCCAAAGTTGATTATTCAAAGGTTAAGGTGGGGCTAGGTCGCAAACCACTCAACCAATAGAATTTAGACAGGTTTGGGTACTTATATTAACCTTATCTTTAAGTATTAACTCTAAGTTAATTAGTTTCACTTTTACAATGTCTCTTTGTATTTTTATATAATATGGTTAATAAACTTAATATATACATCCAAGCGACCCCCAAGTGGTACATTAATGATGCAACTATAATAATATAAGTCTCTTGGCCGAACCTTATATTTTTAAAAATTTAATATCAATTAATAATATAATATTTGTTTAAGAACTCTTTTATGTCAATTTTGACACTATTCAATAGTTGATTTTTTTGAAACTCATAACAGATTGATTATTTCGAAAAAAGTCACTTAAATCCATCCTAATATATCATATTATCCTAGAAAATTAGTTTAATTCATTAAAAGTTTCATATTATATTTATTTGGGTATTTATAATATCAATTATTTTAATTTTTCACTATTATAGTAATTACTGCATCATCATTGTGTCATATATAAGATAAATTATTTAATGTCTAAAAATTATAAATAAAATATCATTATGTAGGAAATATTTTTATCTTTCTAATGAATATTTATAATCTAAAATCCAACATATATAACCATATGTAACAATTGTTGTTCTAAAAGATATATGCTTGTGTCATTTTTGTATTCATTTTAACTAAATTAAAATAAAGTGTCATTATCACTTACAAGTGGATCCATGGGGTCCCAAAATAGACCCAAAGATTTTCATGGTCGACCATGTATCAACCAATAGGGTTAAGACACGTTTTAGGGTAATTTAGTATTATTATAATATTATTTTTTTTACCCTTATTTACCGGATTTACCATGGTAAATAAAATATTTACCGCAGTAATTATTCAAAATGTCTAAAAATAAAAGTTACCTATTTACACAATTTGAAAATCCTGATTCCAAATATGGAATCCATTTTCCTAAATTCAAAACACAGAAGTGGCAGAAATTAATTTAAAATTAATTCCCGCTGTCAAAACAAAAAGCGTGTTTTTAAGAGATAATAACTATCAAAAGATTGACACTTGTTTATGTTTGGTTTAATTGTAAAATTATGTCCAATGACCAACATTATATTAAATGGTAAAAATATATTCTAATTATACTTTAAAACCACTCAAATTCATAATTTATCACTATTAATTATTTTGAATAAAAAAGTTGTTTTTAATTAAAATTTAGTAATTTTCACTATTCATCAAAATATGAAAGTTATCCGAAATGTACCAAAATTTCACCTTAGGCTAAATTCGATATTCCGAATCCAAAAATGAAGTCCATTTTCAAATATAAAATATATATAATTTCAAAAAGTAGGTGTTACTATTCATAACGGCTAGTTTGATTAGTTATGGTGTGTTAGAACTCGGTGTTGCGTACAACACACGCTATCACATTATTCAAAGAGAAGCGTACCGTAGAAGCTTGGGGTGTTACAGATAGCTGAATCTTTGGGTAAAAATTAAATACTGTTTAATTATATAATGTTTTTTATGACATCATAATGACCGAATAATGATGTAATAAAATACTATAAATGGGATTTTAGTTCATTATATGGTTTACCATTAAAATAATGTGATGTTATGTTTTTTAATTTATTTTATAGTATTTTTATTTCCCTTTAAAGGCTTATAAAATAATTTAACCTTCTAAAATGTTTTCTTTGAGAGTGTGACTCACGTCTACATAAGCAAGACTAGTATTTTAAGATTTTCGGCTATTGGCCTTATAAAATAATTTTTTCCACTCCCCATTTGAAAAAAAACATATACAATAACCAAGGTATGGTTCGTGGGTTTGATTAGTTTATTTTGTGGTGTATAAAACCTAAATAATAAATAATTCCCTCTCCTTTTCTATATAAACCCACCCAAGATCCCACTTCTATTCAATAGAAACACTTTGATCGTGTCCCTACTCTCATATAATCTCTCTATTATCCTCCCAAAGTCCCCTAAGTTCTCAATAAGACTCTCTGAATCCCTTACCAATCATTTGGGGTCACACATCAAAGTAATGGATTTCATCCGTTCTCATTTTTTTCCAAATTTCATTATTTTATTATACCCTTTTCATTTCAATTACAAATGATGGGGTATGATTTTTCATCACCCCCGTATATTCCTTCTTATTTTTGAATTACAAGAGACAACTTTCTCTCTCATTAATGCCTCCCATGTGCTCTTATTACCATGCCAAAATTTCATAAGGAATTTCGCTCTTCTTAATTACATTCATGAAATTATTTGGTATTATGAATCTCAATTCGATTATATATGTTTGGACATGTATCTCTATGACCACCTTACTATCCATTTCATGTAAATATTATGAGACACCCCTCTGTCTCTCATAAACTATTTTTTATGAATTCTTATGTCACACTGTTATGCTGCTGAAATTGTACCACGATTTTCCAAGACAAAGTTCTTGTGTAGTGAATTCCATGCTCATTTATCTATAAAGGGTATTCACATTTAGGAACATTTACTTATTGATTAGTAAGTTTAATTTATGAATTCCAAATTCCCTTAGTGTGGAATAAATGATGATGATTAATGGATCAATGTTATATGATACATGTGGCACACTTATGCATGAACTGAAATGATTAAGAAGGGTGTGTCCGGATAGCGCTATAATGAATTGGGTAAAGATTATTATCACTATAATTCAAGTTAAATGAGGGTTTAATAATGATAATTCATGTAAAATTATGTTCTACTCATTCTACATGTGCAATGATCCTTGTCTTATGTTAATATCATGTTAAATGTTGTTGTCATACTTCTATGTTATCATAATCATTCTATATCATTATTTTATGTTCATGTTTCTAATATGCTCCACTGATATTATTATTTAATAACATGTACTATTTTCTTCATGTTATACCTTTTTTACTCCATTACTAGGCTTTATAGCTCACCCTTTTCATATCCATGTCCTTAGGGTGTCTCATCAAATGCTAAGTACGAAGGAATGTGTGTGGGCAGGTAAAAGGATTTTTCCATAAAGATGTTGTGTTTTATGTACTATGTTGTTATGTAATGATCCTAATTTCACTAGAAACTAGACCTCTCGATCCTCATAATTGTCTTAAGATCATTTTTATGTAATAAATCATGTTTATGTGTGTAATAAAGAGAAGGGTTGTTATTAAATACATGTATAGGGGTTTTCTTATGATCTAGATGAAAAGTCTAGAGGATATCACATGATCTTACATACTTTTATAGACTCCTTAATGTGACTAATGAATGGGTTATGTGAGGAAGTTGACCCCCTTCATATGAAAATCAGTATATCAGTCTTAATGTAAGGCTTGTATCTTTACAGCTTCTTAACTAATAAATCCCTCAATATCCATCAGGTTTTGGAATATTTAGGCCCCACACGACCAAGTAAGTATATGTAAACTCCATTATGTTATCTAGAAAAACATTTTTAATAACTTTGAGTTATAAATATAATGATAACGCATGTTTTAAAGACATAACAAGTAATGCATTAAGTTATTACATGGGATTACCTAATTGAAAAATATTTAGATTACATGGTTTTCAATTCTATGATGTTTCCCATCACCTTTGTTCTACCATCTATGTGTGTTTTTATCTCTTGGGGTAGGGGTTGTGCATCACTTCCCAAGATAAATTTCATGTCACATGGTGCATAAATTTCCAATACAGTATTGGCTCTATTTGGGAATCATCATATTATGCATTATTTATGATCAAATTGTGGGTTATTCTAAATGGTATCCTTATATAATGTAATAAATAGCCACTACATAATTCTTACAACATCGTAATATTTATCAGTGCAACCTCATTTCAATGGTATTTCCAATGATAAAGTCAATATGTCGAATAACCTTTACAATTTTACTCTATCTATTGGATGAAATTCATGATATCTATGTTTAACATGTTGAGGAGTCTCTGAGGATGTCCTGTTAGAGGGTTTCTTCATGATCATAAATAGATCACAAAAATAACATAACTATTTCTCATAAAAGATAACTAAACTCTTATCCACTTAATGGTACAATATATTTCTACTATTATTTTATAAATATTAATCTATTTTCCCAAAAGTTTTCCATTAGGTCATCACATGACGAAAAGGATATATCTATGATCATTTTCATACTGAATATGACATGTCCAAAAGACTTATATAAATAAAGACAACATATCCCTAGGCCTTTTGCATGATAATTTTATTGACCAAGCATAAAACATCATCCATTTACATAAAATTAATCATAAATCCATTTTCATTAAAATTATACCATATTAGAATTTCATTTTATAAATGGAATGACTTATTTTCAGAATTTTATATTTTGACATATCACATGATTGGGAAACATAATATTTAATCCTTATCATGATAATTATCTCTTAACCAGAATACCTCATGAGATTACGGGGGAAAGTCGGAGTGGATTAATGTGATCCTAAACAGATCTCATGAATCGCATGACTCATTCACGTAATATCTTTATGGTCACATTATTCATACGACCCAAGTGAGGAATCCCCATGTATCCATGATTATCCATTCCTCACTTTGTGGAGAATATTATACCTATTCTTTAGATATTTCTATAATACTAAAATGTTTTATCCTCATTTTGTGGGAATCAACCAATACCCACTCATAATTGTATTTCGAACAGATAAGGACTAAGATATGAGAAATGTAGATCCCCACCTAAGTTACTTTGTATTTTTTTGGTTGGTGTTTTGGTAAGATTTTGGTCTCTAAGAACCCTTTCACATTCTATATGATTCATTATAAATATAGAGAAATGATATATTTATTTCACTTCGATTCAGACCACCAGATCTCTCATGATCTCATCTATCACTTGATTACTTTGCAAGACCACATCATGCAACCCTATTGAGAGAACTTCTCACATGAACCCATCATAGACCTTATCATATGATCTACTTGTTTGATTTCTTTATACTTATTATCTAAACAAAAACCTTATCTTCTAATATATGGTAAATCTATTGAACTATTATGAAAATCATTGGCCACATGGTCTCTTTTCATGATCTACCAATATTGTCACATGATCACCTGAGATTTATGTGTTTTAGGTGACCTTTATATGGTTACAAAATTAAATATTTTATAATGGATAATTTGATTGTGAGATGTTACACGGGTCATGGAATTCATTACACCTATAATGTGTTATGAGATAGTGATTCCATATATGGGTCATATGATTCAAATGATGTTATTAGATATATGCACTTCTTTTTATCTATTATCAATAGTTCATTCACAAATCATATATATTGTTCTTAATGTTATGTTCATGGATTATAGTAAACAAATGTCTTTTAATATGTATAACCAGAGAGCCCAAATCACTTGGAACCATATTTCTGACCCCAATAATGGGTCTTTTCTAATAATGATATTTGAAGGGGTTTTTTCCCACTAATAATTAAAATGATTATCTATCACACAGAATCCCTTTGAATGTAATCATTCTTATATATAATACATCAATCCCTTCAAATGACAATAATATTTAATCTCACTACATATCACCTTCACTTGACAGAATTAAAATAACAATTTATAAGGATAGTAATTTAATTGTGGTGATATTATAGTAGAAATCATATACATTTTCTAATTGCCATATGGGACTAGGTGGTCATGATCATGATCATTAAATGATTGATCAAAACAGCTTAAACATAGTCATATCCTAAATATGTAACTCAAATGGTGTCTTATGTTTAATGTGTGGATTTTAAACCGGTTTTAACTTCTTTTATTAATTGTAATGGACATTCTAGGTTAGGAATAATTTCCTAGAATTCTCCAATAACATACAATCATTTATTCATTATGAGGATACATGGATTTCTTAGTTGGTCAAGTACCGTTAGTCACAAATAATTAGAGATATGATTAGTCACTAGTGTCATTGAAAGTGTTTTTCTTATATATGGTGACATATAAGTCATCCAACTAATATTTATCATTAAGATAAAATACCTCATATCAGGGATATCTGTAATGAATTCATAACTACTGAGGATGTTTTGGATGAATCCAAAAAATCTCCACCTTGGCACTGAATATGATCATCATTTCAAATAAGTATTAAATATTGATTACAACCTACCCTAGAAATTTTCATTCATGTTTTTTATCAATATCTTCCATTATCATAAAAGGACACAACCAAACACTATACACATTCATCAATGTCCTTCATGATAAGTTCAAAAATATTATAGGATCTTACTGGTCCATTTTTGAATCTAAGGAGTATATCACATAGCAATACAAAGTGAAACCATAGGATTACTCATATCTTTAGTTAGTAGGATATTTTTCATTTTTTTAAATTGATTGATTTTCTTAACTAGGGATGAAAACATGGAAATTTAAATCATCACATTGATGATAACATCACATATAACGGCCCATAATTTTAATACATAGATTATAAATATAAATAGAAGAATATTAACTAAAAACATAAAAATAAATTCCATAAGGGTATAGGTTTAGTTTATTTAGAAATTTGGAAACATAATAATATGATTCAATGAATAACGACATCATATCCTACTTATTTCATCATACCTATAACACTTTTTGACACATCTTAGTTAATAAAATTTTTATATCATGGTGAAAATAGACATAAGAAAGGGTGGGTTAATATTCTTAGTAAGGATAAAAAATGGATATATAATACCTATTATATCATAATCATAATACATAATAGAATAAACATAACATTTAAAAATTACAACCTCTATATCAATGATCATGATATCATGTCCTGAGATTAATCACAGAAATTTATAATAAAATAAAAGAACAGATTTCAGGATATAACACATGGTCTTATAAAATACACATAAGAATAGAAAATTATTTACTTATTGGTAATGGCTTATTTACAAGACCATCATAATGGATAATGTGCATTACTGAACCATGTTCACTCCCCGTTCCCATCCTATATTACTGAAGAGAGTTTACTACCCATTCCAGTCTTGTATATCTTGTGAGATATACATCATTACCCAATGAATTAATGGGTGATATTTTTCCCACCAATAACATAGATAAAACATTCATATGTGTGCCATAGGAACATAATTGATTCATATAACCAATTTAATGAAATGGTCTTCATAAACATCATTCCATCAAAACACAACTCATAGAAGAGAAATAAAATTCATAAAAAATAATTCATCAAAAACAAAAACCATTTAGAGAAATAATAAAATTATTATTATTGGATCATATTCCTAGTATAATATATGTAACATAAGTGAATGTTATCATATATGGAAAAACGTTTTGATATACCACTTGAAAATAATTCGTGAGTAAAATCATCTTTCTACATTGAAAATGTTTTCTTTTCCAAAAATTATAGATAATTTTAAAAGAAAAACATTTCATTGAAAATAACCTTGTATGATTCTAAGTGAAGTTTTAAGGCATGAAGGCATCATGAAGGTGGAAAAACAATTCATGCTGTATAAGTTTAAAAAACATTACTACCATAGTTTTTCGAAAAAAATAAAAATGTGCCTTGTTAAGAAAATTTTAAAACGATTTCACTCAAAATGTCTAGTAAAAATCCACACATGTGTTAAAATCACATTAAAAATTATAGAATAAAAGTTCAATTATTTTTGAAAATATTTTTAAGAAACATGAACATGAAAGATAAATATTCCTTATCATATACTTACGTACAACCATTCCAGAATAATAATGATATTCTAAAATTTCCAATGATCTTATGTATAATTTCATTCATAAGTTTCAGAAACTCATGAATAATGGTTTAAGTAATGTTAATTATTTATACTAAAACCATATAAATTTTTATTATATCATATATTTTCCACTTATATCATCACATCATAATATTTTATTATTACCCTTCTTTTGGGTGATAACTACTTTATTTTCCCATGCTTGTTATATCCTATATATTCAATTAGATGTAGATAAGATATAGTGAAACCATTTATAGAATGGTATTAATGTAATATATATAAAATTTATTCATTATATAAATTTATATAATCAATCATTAATTTCAAACACTGAAATTGATTCGTATTGCATCATGGAGACGACATGTCGTATGTATGCATTATCGATGATATAATTTTCTTAATGTTGAAATAGTTAGGAAGTGAATGATATATTAATTAAAATAATAAATATAATTTCATAATTTCAACATATATATATATATATATATATATTATTTCTATCCTTATACCTGTCCAAATACATTATTGATGTAAAATAGATTACACCGCGATATAGAGATGGTAAGTCCTACGTATGCACGAGCAGTGATTTTGTTTTTCTTAATGGATAAAAGTTAAAATTTGTTTGATCAATAACCATAATAACACCATTTAAGGTATTGGATACTATATATATTTCATTATAATGGAAAAAAACACAAGAAGAAATTATAGAATATGAAATGATCTTAAATGAATCGTTGAAGATGATTACCCATTGTTTGGAAAACTCACATTAGATATCCTCTTAAGGAAACTATGGTTAGTTTTTTCTCAAGAAAAGAACCTTTATTTAATGTATAGGGAAGTTTTTTTAATAAAATTCTATGGAATGGGTGAGATTTGAGGCTCAAATTGATGTGAAAGAGTGAGGGTTGAGGCAGCCTTTTATAATTGAGGTTAGGGGAACTTTTGAAATTTCAAAAAATATTTATTTATAATGACATAAAAAATAAAAAGTAATACATCAAAAATTAAATTTATTATAAGATAATATGAGATAAGTTTTTAATTGAATAAAAAAATATTTAATACATGTTTTTTTTATTATTTTAAGCCTTACCATTTTGATTAATTCTTAGCTAACCTCTTTTAATTTTAACTAATGTAACAAAATTTTCAATATTAAAAGTTTTATTATTTTACATATATAACATAAATTAAATTATAAATGTAAAAAATAAAATATTTTCTACCATATTATTATGTTTTAATATATTTTTTTGTATTTTTAAATAATTTAATAAATTATTTTTTTTGGAAATATCATTATTGTCAGTTTTGAAACTATTCATTACATGGACTTTTAAAAATATAAAGATCACAAATTAACATAAATAATAAAATTAAATTATATACTTAAGATCTCATGTTCATTTATAGAACTATTTTATTAAATTAATTGTCTTATATTATATTTATTTGAATAATTTTAATAACATTTATTTGTTATTTCCATTAATAAAATAATTATTACCTAGCTGTTTTGTAACTATTTAATATACTTATTTGTTCACTAAAAATTAAAAATAACATACCATGATGGAGATAAATATTATATATATCTTTATAATATTTATAGTCGAATATATCCTCTGTGTATCCCAATATAAAAAATGATATACTATGTAAAAAATGAATTTTAAATCATTATATTTCATTAAATAGAATATTATAAATACCGTAATTTCATCTATGTGAACATAAAAGTAAAAAATAAATTTATATCATGAAATTTTTTTTATTACGATAAAAACTTACAGTAAGATTTTTTTCATCGCGTAACTTTTTCCCCAAGTGGATGCATAAGGGATATTTAAGACAATGAAATTTGAATTTTTTTCCTTTTTTTGATTTAAATATTATATAATTCATTTTCAGGGACAAATGTTCATTAAAAAACTTAATTAAGATCCTTATATTCATTAATTATGATTTTTCATGTGTTAGAGTTATTTTAGTATTTATAGTTTCATTTTTAACCAAAATTATCCAATTTACCATTTACCGGTGTAATAATGTTTTCCAATGTTACAATTCATATTGGAAAAAATAAAATATAACTTTTATATAAATTTAGACCTCATAAATTAAAATTTAGATTCAATATTTTAAAAATAGAATATAAAGTATTTGAATAATTAAATTTAAATTAAAACCAGTAAACTCCCCTGAAAAAAGTTTTTTTAAAATGACCTTTTTAAAAACATAAACTATTTTTGTAATACATTTTTGTATTAAATAATTGTTTTTTAAAAAATGAGTATTTAAAATCAAAATAAACTAAAAAAATAATAAAACTACTCTAAATCATAATTTAACCATGTGTAGACATTACAAGAAAACATAGTTTTTATAAAAAATTAGTATTTTCTCTATTCCATAAAAAATAAATGTTTACAAAAGAAAGTATTTTAATATAATTTTGACATTATGAATTAAAAAATTAAATTAATTTTGTAAGAAAAATTGTATATAACTTCTAAAAATTACTAAAAGTTAGAAAAAATCATTTTTTAATAAAAAAGTTATTTTACTAAAACAATTTGTGATCATTTTCTAAGAACATACCAATATATTAATATTGTGTTTTACATGTATATTTATTTCATAAATTTGTTTTTAAATTTATTCATTCAAATTTAATAGCTAGGTTTTAATAGTTATTTTATACTTATAGTGTCTCATAGTTCGTTTAAACTCACAGTTGCATGCAATGAAATCTATAGAAGAATTAAAATTATTTAGAGTGAAATGTTTATTAAAAAAATGGAATGTTACATTCTTATACCCCTTAATAGGAATTTATACCTTGAAATTAATAACTTGGATAAAACATATGAGGATACCATTGCCTCATCAAATCCGTAAGTTCTTTCATTGCTTCCTCAAATTAGTGGGTGCACCATAAAACATTAACCAAATTTGTGGTCTTGCTTCATAGAACTTTATCTCTACGATCCAAAATCACAATCAGTTGTTCTTCATAAGAAATGTATTTCACCACCAATATGAATAATGAGGTTAATACATGTGATGGATTAGGCATGTAATTCTTTATGAGAGATATATGGAACACATCATGAAGTTGATAGTGATTCATTGGAAGCTCTAATCAATAATATACCTTCCTAACACAATCCAAAATTTAAAAATGACCAATATATATAGGGATTGAATTTACCATATTTCAAAATCTAATCACTCTCATCTTGGTTGATATTTATATAAAAACCTTATACCAACTTCATACTGTATGTATTTTCATTGATTATCAGTATAACTTCTTTTCCGAATTCAGGCTTCTCTTATGTGGTGTTGAATAGATATAACTTTCTCTCTCATCTCCTCATCTATATCATTTCCCAATAGCTTTCATCCTTTAATTTCATTCTGTCATGTTGGAGTTTTTTACTTCATACCATAGATGTCTTTATAATGATCCATCTAAATACTACAGTGAGAACTAATATAATAGGAAAATTATACTAGAGGTATGTGTTGATCTCAAATAGCATTAAAATCCATAAAAAAGCTATAAACATGTCTTATAGAGTTTTAAATTTCCTCTTAAACTAACAATATATGACAACCCTGCTTTTTATTACAACTTAAGCATGCTTTATTACATAAAACTTCACTTGATACAACAAATAAGATCGAGAGGTTTAGTGTCTTTGGGGCTTAGGATCATTACATAAAAACTTTATACTTGAAATACAACATCTTTATTGAAAACATCCTTTACATGACCACTACATTCCTTCATACTTAGCATTGCATGGGATAACCTGAGGACATGCATAAGAAAAGGGTGAGCTATAAAGCCCAGTAAGGGAGTACAAAATGAATAACATGAGGAGTACAATAAATGTTAGGCAATAGGAACATCAATAGTGCATAAGAGTAATATGAACATAAATTCATTATAAAGCATGATAATCATAAAATGGAAATGTGGCAACAACACTTAACATTGAATTAGCATGAGCCAAGGCTCATTGCACATGGAGCATGAGTAAACCCTCATTGCACTTGAAGCACGAGTAAACCCTCGTTGCACTTGAATTAGCATGAGTCAACACTCATTGCACATGAAATATCACGATACTATACTTTACCCAATGCATTGGAGCGCTATAAAAGGTTCACCCTTCTTAAACATTTCATTTCATGCATAAGTGTGCCACATGGATCATAAAACATGGATTCATAAAACATAATCATTTATTCCAAGATAATGGAATGTGGAATTCATACATGAAACTTTATAATCAATTAGTAAATGTGCATAAAGGTGAATACCCTTGATGGATAAATGGGCATGGTATTCACTACAAAATGATATTGGCATAGAAAATCAGTGTGATTTCGGCAGCGTAACGGCGTGACATAAGAATTCATAAAAATGGTTGATGAGAGAGAAAGGGGTTACTCATCATATTTACATTTAATGGACAGTAATGTGGTCATATAGATACATGTCCCAACAATTGAAAAGGAATTTAGATTCATGATACAAAAGTATTGCTTGAATATAGAAGGGGAGAAAAAGGTTCCTTTCGGAATTTCGGCATAGTAACGAGTGTACATGGGAGGCATTTAATGAGAGAGAAAGGGGTCTCCCATCATTCAAACAATAAGAGGGCAGTATGGGAGAGGTGAGAAACCATACCCCAACATTCATAATTGAAATTAAATGGGAAATACAACTTAAAGGAAATTGACAAAAATGAGAAAGGAAGAAAAAAACCCTTACTTGGAAGTGTGCTTCCAAAGGCTAGAGAGAGGCTTGTGAGAGGATTCTTGGGAGCTTGGGGCACCTTGAGAGGATTCTAGAGAGAGTAGTGCAGAGGTTGGACGAACTCCAAGGGCTTTTAGTGAGGAGGAAGTGGGAGCTTGTGTGGGTTTATATAGGAAATGTGAGGGAATTCTTTATTATTTAGGTTTGGGACCCCTTATATTAAAATAATCCAAACCACAAACCATCCCTTGGTATTGGCCCATGGTTTATGGAAAAGGAAAGAGGAACAAAATATTTTCCAAGGCCAAGGTCCGAACTTATTAAAAAATTAGGGTTTCTTATGTGGAGGTGAGTCATACTCCCATGGAAATTAATTTTAAAAGGCAAAGTGTTGAATAAGTCTTGAGGGCTCCATTAATGCTTTGAAAAGTAAGTCAAACAAACCCAAAACCTCATTATTTTAATGATAAAACACATATTGTCCGAAAATAAGCATTATGTTATTTTATTACATCACCATTGGGTCATTATGATGTCATAAAACACATTATATATTTAAATTGTATTTAATTTTTACCCAAAAATTTGACTGTCTCAGAAAATTATGAAAAATTCACCGTTGGATAATATCGACATCATGATTCCAAAAATAATATTTATTTTATCTAAATAATTTTCTAAATATGTGAATTTTCACTTTTAAAATAAAAACCCGCATTTATAAAAAATTCACGGGTTTTGACAGAAATGGCTTTCAAACCTTAATAAAAATTTTAATTGCATTAATAAAATTATAAGATCATTTATATTTAATAAAAATTAATTTAATATTAATAATAATATTTTATTAAAATATTATTTAATTCAAAAATCCTTTAATTTAATAAAATATAATTCTTAAATAAATAATAACTAAAAACACCATTTGTACTTTAAAAACTAATTACAATGTATCAAAAATGACTAGAAATTATATTCATTATTATATACAGGAATAATGTATATGAACATGGTGCTACTTATTTGTTACATAACCCCTTAAAATAGCCACATAAGACCTAAGGGTAAGGTGTGCGATGGTGACAGACTCTTGGGGTGGCTCAGATAACATCGCTCGAGTTGTAATTTCAATCAACTTCCACTTTTCCCGTAGATGATCGCGTTCGAGCTTGACTTGATGAAGCTCAGCTTGGGCTTGGTCAAGGGAAAATCCCAAAGACGCCACCTCTTTTCCGAGCTCCGACAAATGGGCTTCGTAAGGGGCAATTCTACTGGATGAGGACATCACTTCCTTTGTCTGAGTAGAAGTGGGTTCGTTAAAGCCTTATATTTATACTACTCAGATGATCACTGTTCAATGGCTATAAAAGTAACGGTTACAAATCATAACGTAATACTAAAGATGTTGACATCTTATAAAAACATTTTTCATAATGAAACATTTAACTAGATCAAGAGGGATTTTCCATTAAGGAAACTTTGGGTCGTTACAATATTCCCCCCTTAAGAAATTTCGCCCTCAAAATTTTCCTTTTCCCACACTAAAACAAATGTGGGAAACTCAGATTCATCATATCCTCCGACTCCCAAGTTTCTTCTTCAAGCTTGTGGTTTCTCCACAACACCTTAACAAGGGGCATTGTCTTATTTCATAGAACTTTTTCTCTACGATCTAAGATCTTCACGGGTTTCTCCTCATAAGAAAGATCATCTTCCAATTGTACCACCTCGGAAGTGAGTACATGTGAAGGGTCCGGTATGTACTTCCTTCAGAGGGATACATGAAAGACATCATGCACCTTCGCCACAGTAGGTGGAAGTGCTAGTCGATAGGCCACAGCCCCAACACGATCAAGAATCTCGAAGGGGCCGATGTACCTTGGACTTAACTTCCCTTTCTTTCCAAACCTCATGACCTTCTTCCACTGAGATATGCATAAAAACACCATGTCTCTGACATTAAACTCAAGGTCTCGTCGACAATTATCTGCATAACTCTTTTTTCGAATTTGGGCTGCCTTGATATGCTACTGAATGGTTTTCACCTTCTCCACCATTTCGTTGACCATTTCTGGTCCAAGCAGCTTACGTTCACCGACCTCATCCCAACATTCTGGTGTTCTACACCTTTTCCCATACAGGGCTTCATATGATGCCATTTGGATGATCGAGTGGAAACTATTATTATAAGAGAACTCAACCAGAGGAAGATGTTAATCCCATCCTCCTTTAAAGTCCATTGAGCACGCTCTCAACATATCCTCAAGTGTTTGGATAGTCCACTCGGATTGGCAATCAGTTTCAGGATGATAGGCCGTACTGAAGTTCAGTTCAGTATTCAGAGAATGTTGAAGACTCTTCCAAAACATAGAGGTAAATCTTAGATCTCGGTCAGAAACAATAGATAGTGGTACTCCATGCAACCGTACCACATCCCTGATATATATCTGTTCCAGTTGATCCAAAGAGAAATCCTCTTGAATAGAAATGAAGTGTGCAGTCTTTGTAAGATGATCCACAACAACCCAGATTGCATTGTTTCCTTTTGATGTCCTTGGAAGTCCGGTGACAAAGTCCATGGTGAAGTTCTCCCATTTCCATTCTGGTATGGGCAATGGTTGCATCATCCCCTTAGACTTCTGCCTCTCTACCTTCACTTGTTGACACACCAGGCACTTTTATGTATATTCAGTGATCTCCTTCTTCATATTATCCCACCAAAAGTTTTCTCGGAGATCTCGATACATCTTTGTGCTCCCTGGGTGAATAGAGAAATTTGAACTATGTGCATCATCCAAAAGTTCCATCTTCATCTCCGAACTTGATGGAACACATAGTCTTTTCCCAAACCGCATAATTCCTTCTTCATTAACATTAAACTCTGAGGATTTTCCCTTTTTGATAGCTTCCACTTTTTCTTGGATTCTCGCATCATCCTTTTGAGCATCGTTTAACCTTTCCAAAAGATATGGTTGAGCAATCATTTGTGAAAGGATTGATGATGTTCCATTATTTATGATTCCCACATACATCTTCATTAAGTCTAAGAAGATTGGATCCTTCTCAATTCTCATCATTGATAGAATCGCTGGATCCTTTCTACTTAGGGCATGTGCCACCTTGTTCGCTTTCCCAGGGTGGCAATGTATTAAACAGTCATAATCCTTGATGAGCTCTATCTATCTTCTCTGGCGCATATTAAGCTCTTTCTGTGTGAATATATATTTAAGACTCTTGTGGTCAGTATATATCTCACATTTATCTCTAGATAGATAATGCCGCCAAATTTTCAAGGCAAAGATCACCGCCACCAACTCCAGATCATGCGTTGGATAGTTTCGCTCATGGATTTTCAACTACCTTTAGGCATAGGATATCACTTTATCATTCTGCATCAGCACACATCCTAAGCCCTTCTTCGAAGCATCACTGAATACCACAAAAAGATCCCCACTTGTGGGTAAAGTGAGCACGGGTGCAGTGATAAGCCTCCATTTCAACTCCTTAAAGCTTTCTTCACATTCATCACTCCAAGCAAACTTTACTCCCTTTCAAGTTAGCGTGGTAAGAGGGTTGGACAATCATGAGAAATTTCTCACAAATCGTCGATAATATCCAGCTAACCCCAAGAATCTACGGATATCAGTTACCGATGTTGGCCTCGGCCATCCCTCAATTGCATCTGTTTGGAGGGGTCCACAGATATCCCATTGCTTGTGATGAAAAGGCCCAAGAATGAGACCTCCATCAACCGGAACTCACACTTGCTGTACTTGGCATAGAGCTTATCCTTACGCAAAGTCTCCAGTACAGTTCTTAAATTCTCTTAATGGTCCTCCTTGGTTTTGGAGTATATTAGAATATCATCTATAAAGACTACCACAAATTTGTCTAGGTAATCTCTAAAGACTCTATTCATCATGTCCATGAATTTTGATGGAGCATTGGTGAGTCCGAAAGGCATTACTATGAATTCATAGTGCCCGTACCTTGTACGAAAAGTAGTCTTGGGGATATTTTCCTTCTTCACCCTTACTTGATAATATCCCGACCGCAAGTCCACCTTAGAGAAGTATTGTGCTCCACGCAGCTGATCAAACAAGTCATCTATTCTTGGGAGAGGATACTTGTTCTTTATCGTGATTTTGTTAAGTTCACGATAATCGATGCAAAGCCGCATTGACCCATCCTTCTTCTTGACGAAGAGGACTGGTGCACCCCATGGTGATGCACTTGGGCGTATAAACCCTTTATCCAGATTCTCCTGTAGTTGTTTCTTAAGCTCTTCAAGCGCAACAACAGCCATTCTATATGGATTCTTGGATATTGGTAGCACCCCAGGTATAAGTTCAATTGAGAACTCAATATCTCTTCTTGGTGGAAGACCTGGAAGTTCCTCGGGAAATACTTCAGCGAATTCCCTTACAATAGGCATTTATTCAAGGGTGGTTTCTTCCATGGACTCAATCATCTGAGCCAGATATGCATGCTCATAAGGCAGTAATATCCATGCTTGAGATGATGGAGCTAAAAGAGATTCATCTTCCTCCTGACACTTGTAAAGAATCGGGGGTCGATTCTCCAATTGGAGTGTGATTTCCCTCTCCCGAAAATTTATGTTGGCTCTATATAAGGAAAGCCAATCCATGCCAAGAATTGCATGAAATTCCACCAGGGGGAGTATGATGAGGTTCTCCGGGAAATTCAATCCACAGATTATAACAGGGGAGGACTTATTCTCATGGTATGCAATGATTGCCCCATTTTCCGTACTCACCGACATCTTTACTTCCATGATTGGTGGTGGTGCAGGGATTGTTCTACTAAACTTTTGAGATATAAAAGAATGCATAAAACCTAAATGAAAAAGTATGTTCGCTATTCTTGAATGAATAACTAGCGTACCTGTCACCACTTCACTTTCGGGGTTCACTTCGGCAGAAGTGATGGAAAAAGTTCTTCCTTACTGTCTTGGAGGTTGCTGGTTGCCTCCGATAACCCTTGGATTAGGGAACTGATTTGCAAAATGACCCGGTTCTTTGCAATTGTAGCATTGAAAAATGCATTGAGGTTCAAACGGAGCGTTCCTCTCCTCTGTCGTAGCCGCGGGTCCTTCTTGCTGACATTTAACAGCTAGGTGCCCTTCTCTTCCACACTTGAAGCATTTTCTTGTCCCCCTAAGGCAATTTCCAGGGTTCTTCTTTCCACACTTTTGGCATGTGGGGTGCTGGAACTTCATAGCGCCGTTGGATTTATCCATCAGACCACCAGCATTGAATTCCACCTTAAGTTTCTTGTCCCCATGATACCCCTGTGATTCTCAGATCTCCATTTCAACCTTGAGGGCACATCAGACTATTTCCTCATAGCTGTCGAAGTCACAGATCGCTAATGCTTTCCTCAAGCTAGGCTTCAGCCCACCAATAAAGCAGTCAACCTTGCATTCGGGGGTAACAACAATGCCGGAAGCGTATCATGCAAGCCTTGTGAAGTATGCCTCGTACGCTCCCACAGATTTTTCATCTTTTTGTTTGAGGGAAAGGAAGTCCCTTTCCATCTTAAGACGGAGGGTGCGTGGAAAATATTTATCGAAAACATCTTCCGAAATTCCTTCCCTTCCAAATACTCGATCTCCTCCTCAGGCTTCGTATTTTTGATCAACGCCCACCATTGATCAGCTTCACCCTCCATACGATAAGTCGTTAGGAGAACCTTCTATTTTTCAGATAATTAGAGGATGGAGAATATCTTTTCAATGGAGTTGATCCATTGTTCAGCGATCATGGGATCATATGATCCACTAAATGTAGGAGGCCTTTTTCTCATGAAGCTCTCGATAGCGACTTGTTTATTCTTATGGGGGGTTGAACGTTCCTCCTGACCAGTGTTTCTATTCAAAACTTGAGTTAGCTGAGAGAGAAGCATTACAAAGTTCGCGATTCCCGTTCCCATTGGATTGGGCATCTCATAAGTACAATCATCACACTGATCTTCACAACAGTTGTTAGCCCGAGTTCTCCTATTACCGACCATTGGCTGGAATAAAAGGATAGTTAGGTGTAACACATAAAGGGTAATCCAAATACAAAAGTTTATGACTTATAAATAAACTTTAATCTCTTTAACTCCTGAGTCTATAGGATTCAATCCAGGCTTTTCATGATCTTCATTTTAACATATATTCTTAGGGGAATTTTTTCCCTTAATAAGGGTTCATACTGAGATTGTGAATTTATCAAAACATATCCCCCGGGACTGTCGTAACCAAGAGTGCAGCAAGGCCCGTTTTCGTGCACCAGTTCCCGTTCGAGTCTAGCTCAAAGCGGTGTTTTCGGGTTTTACCCCTAGGATACATCTGTGCCAGAGCCTCCTCTACCTGCTCGTATCCAGACAGGGATGTATTTGTTTGATAAACCACTTACTTAGTATTTACCAAAACATAGGGATGTTTTTATTATACTTATTCTTGTATCTAAGGCTTTACTAGGGTTTCCTAATCCCAAAAATAACTAAACCTATCCTCTGATACCAACTATGACAATCCTGTTTTTTATTATAACTTAAGAATACTTTATTACATAAAACTTCACTTGATAAAACAAAGAAGATCGAGAGGATTAGTGTCTTTGGGGCTTAGGATCATTACATAAAAACTTTAAACGTGAAATACAACATATTTTTTGAAAACATCCTATACATGAACACTACATTCCTTCGTACTTAGCATTGCATGGGATAACCTGAGGACATGCATAAGAAAAGGGTGAGCTATAAAGCCCAGTAAGGGAGTACACAATTAATAACATGAGGAGTAAAATACATGTTAGGCAATAGGAACATCAATAGAGCATAAGAGTAATATGAACATAAAGGCATGATAAAGCATGATAATCATAACATGGAAATGTGCCAACAACACTTAACATTGAATTAGCATGAGCCAAGGCTCATTGCACATGGAGCATGAGTAAACCCTCATTGCACTTGAAGCATGAGTAAACCCTCTTTGCACTTGAATTAGCAAGAGTAAAAACTCATTGCACATGATGTATCATGATACTATACTTTACCCAATGCATTGGAGTGCTGTAAAGGGCGCACCCTTCTTAAACATTTCATTTCATGCATAAGTGTGCCACATGGATCATAAAACATGGATTCATAAAACATAATCATTTATTCCACGATAAAGGAATGTGTAATTCATACAAGAAACTTTATAATCAATTAGTAAATGAGCATAATGGTGAATACCCTTGATGGAGAAATGGGCATGGTATTCACTACACAATGATATTGGCTTAGAAAATCGGTGTGATTTCGGCAGCGTAACAGCGTGACATAAGAATTCATAAAAATGGTTGATGAGAGAGAAAGGGGTTCCTCATCATATTTACATGTAATGGACAGTAAGGAGGACATATAGATATATGTCCCAACAATTGAAAAGGAATTTTGATTCATGATACAAAAGTATTGCTTGAATATAGAAGGGGAGAAAAAGGTTCCTTTTGGAATTTCGACATTGTAACGGGTGTACATGGGAGGCATTTAATGAGAGAGAAAGGGGTCTCCCATCATTCAAACAATAAGAGGGCAGTATGGGAGTGGTGAAAAACCATACCCCAACTTTCATAATTGAAATTAAAAGGGCAATACAACTTAAAGGAAATTGACAAAAATGAGAAAGGAAGAAAAAAACCCTTACTTGGAAGTGTGCTTCCAAAGGCTAGACAGAGGCTTGTGAGAGGCTTCTTGGGAGCTTGGGGCACCTTTAAAGGATTATAGAGAGAGTAGGGAAGAGTTTGGACGAACTCCAAGGGCTTTTATTGGGGAGGAAGTGGGAGATTGGGTGGGTTTATATAGGAAAGGTGGGGGAATTCTTTATTATTTAGGTTTGGGACCCCTTATATCAAAATAATCCAAACCACAAACCATCCCATGGTATTTTCCCATTGTTTCTGGAAAAGGAAAGAGGAAAAAAATATTTTACATGGCCAAGGTCCGAACTTATTAACAAATTGGGGTTGATTATGTGGAGATGAGTCATACCCACATGGAAATTAATTTAAAAATGGAAAGTGTTGAATAAGTCTTGAGGGCTCCATTAATGCTTTGAAAAGTAAGTAAAACAAATTCAAAACCTCATTATTTTAATTATAAAACACATATTGGCCGAACATAAGGATTATATTATTTTATTACATCACCATTGGGTCATTATGATGTCATAAAACACATTATATATTTAAATGGTATTTAATTTTTACCCAAAAATTTGACTGTCTCAGAAATTTATGAAAAATTCACCATTGGATAATTTCGACGTCCTAATTCAAAAAATAATATTTATTTTATCTAAATAGTTTTCTAAATATGTGAATTTTCACTTTTAAAATAAAAACCGACATTTATAAAAAATTCACGGGTTTTGACAGAAATGGCTTTCAAACCATAATAAAAATTTTAATTGCATTCATAAAATTATAAGATCATTTATATTTAATAAAAATTAATTTAATATTAATAATAATATTTTATTAAAATATTATTTAATTCAAAAATACTTTTATTTAATAACATAAACTTCTTAATTAAATAATAACTAAAAACACCATTTTTACTTTAAAAACTAATTACAATGTATCAAAAATGACTAGAAATTATATTCATTATTATATACAGGAATAATGTACATGAACATGGTGATACTTATTTGTTACATAACCCCTTAAAATAGCCGCATAAGACCTAAGGGTAAGGTGTGTGATGGTGACAGACTCTTGGGGTGGCTCGGATAACATCGCTAGAGTTGTAATTTCAATAAACACCCACTTTTCCCGTAGACGATCGTGTTCGTGCTTGACTTGATTAAGCTCAGCTTGGGCTTGGTCAAGGGAAAATCCCAAAGACGCCACCTCTTTTCCTAGATCCGACAAATGGGCTTCGTAAGGGGAAATTCTACTGGATGAGGCCATTACATGCTTTGTCTGAGTAGAAATGGGTTCGTTAAAGCCTTATATTTATACTACTCTGATGATCACTGTTCAACGACTATAAAAGTAACGGTCACAAATCATAATGTAAAACTAAAGAAGTTGACATCTTATAAAAACATTTTTCATAAAGAAATATTTAACTGGATCAAGAGGGAATTTCCATTAATGAAACTTTGGTTCGTTACACAATATGTATGAGGGTTGTAAATAGTGCTAAAACATTATTCTATACCCGGATCCCACTGAAGACTACTCCAAAACATAATGGTGAGCCTTGGGTCCTGATTGAATATAATGGAAAGTGGAACTCCATAAAATATTTCAACCTATTTAATATATATTCTAGAATGTTGATCAGAAGATATTTATTCTCTTATAACAATAATTTTTTTAACTTCATATGGTGATCAACTATAACCAATATAACATTTTGGAATTTAAGTGTTTTGTGAATTACAGTGACTATATGCATGGTTTTGTTTTATCATTTACATTCTAGTATGGGAAATGGTTGTTACATCAAATTAGTCTTCTTTTAAATTTACTTAACTTTGTGATATCCCAAGTACCAAGAAAAATATTTTGTAATATCTCTCTTTAATCCATCCTACTATAAATACACTCTATTGTCCCAATATTTTTTTTCTGGGATGAATATAGAATAATGAATTATAATCACCATTCAATGACTCCTTAAACACTGGTATGGGAGGGAAAAAAATATGGTTCATTAACCTTATTATTCCATCAAAATCATTGTTGATCTTAGTAAAATTCTCTCCTTCTTTACAACTCTACATCTTCCTACTATGACTCCTTAATCTTCAATTGTATAGATAGTTTAACATTCATTTTAAAAAGATATTATTTTCCCCATTAATTTATTATTTTGTGATTCAACCATTTAAAATCTATAAATATTGAATATTTTCTGATCCCCTACATATATAGGATATCTCTATTCCTTATACTCAATGTATATGATGTAACGACCCAAAGTTTCATTAATGGAAAATACATCTTGATCCGGTTAATTGTCTCTTTATAAAAAAATGTTTTTATAAGATGTCAGCTTCCTTGGTTTTATGATAAGAGTTGAGACTGTTACTTTTATAGATGTTGAACAGTGATCACATTATTAGTATAAATATAAGGCTTTAACGAACCCAATTTTATTCAGACAAAGGAAGCGATGGCCTCATCCAGTAGAATTTCCTCATACGAAGCCCATTTGTCAAAGCTCAAAAAAGAGGTGGCATCTTTGGGCTTCTCCCTTGACCAAGCCCAAGCTGGGATTCATTATTTCAAGCTCAAACGTGACTGTCTATTGGAAAAGTGGAAGTTGATAGAGATTTCCACTCAGGCGATGTTATCCGAGCCGCCCCAACAGTCTGTCACCATTGCACACCTTACCCTTAGGTCTTATGTGACTGTTTTAAGGGGTTATGTAACAAATAAGTAGTACTATGTTCATGTACATTATTTTTTTGTATATAATAATGAATACAATTTCTAGTCATTTTTTATACATTGTAAATTGTTTTTAAAGTAAAAATGGTGTTTTTAGTTATTATTTAATTAAGAATTCAATTTTATTAAATTATGGTATTTTTGAATTAAATAAAATTTTAATAAAATATTATTATTAATATTAAATTAATTTTTTTAAATATAAATGATATTATAATTTTATTAATGCAATTAAATTTTTTGTTAAGGTTTGAAGGCCATTTCTGTCAAAACCCGTGAATTTTCGATAAATGTTGGTTTTTATTTTAAGAGTGAAAATTAACATATTTAGAAAATTATTTAGATAAAATAAATATTATTTTTGGAATCAGGACGTCGAAATTATCCAACGGAGAATTTTTCATAATTTTCTAGGACAGTCAAAATTTTGGGTAAAAATTAAATACCATTTAAATATATAATGTGTTTTATGACATCATAATGACCCAATGGTGATGTAATGAAATAACATAATCCTTATGTTCTGCCAATATGTGTTTTATCATTAAAATAATGAGGTTTTGGGTTTGTTTGACTTACTTTTCAAAGCATTAATGGAGCCCTCAAGACTTATTCAACACCTTGCCTTTTTAAATTAATTTCCATGGGAGTCTGACTCACCTCCACATAAGCAACCCTAATTTTTTAATAAGTTCGGACCTTGGCCTTGTAAAATATTGTTTTCCTCTTTACTTTTCCAGAAACCATGGGCAAATACCATGGGATGGTTTGTGGTTTGGATTATTTTAATATAAGGGGTCCCAAACCTAAATAATAAAGAATTCCCTCACCTTTCCTATATAAACCCACCCAAGATCCCACTTCCTCCTCACTAAAATCCTTTTTAGTTCATCCAAACTCTAACCTACTCTCTCTAGAATCTTCCCAAGGTGCCTCAAGCTACCAATAAGCCTCTCACAAGCCTCTCTCTAGCCTTTGGAAGCACACTTCCAAGTAAGGGTTTTTTCTTCCTTTCTCATTTTTGTCAATTTTCTTTATGTTGTATTACACTATTAATTTCAATTATGAATGTTGGGGTATAGTTTCGAATCTCCACCATACTACCCTCTTATTTTTTAAATGATGGGAGACCCCATTTTCTCTCATTAAATGCCTCCCATGTACACCCGTTACTATACCGAAATTCCGAAAGGAACTTCTCTCTCTTTTTTACATTCAAGCAATACTTTTGTATCATGAATCTAAATTACCTTTAAATTGTTGGGACATGTATATATATGACCTCATTACTGTCCATTACATGTAAATATGATGAGGAATCCCTTTCTCTCTCATCAACCTTTTTTATGAATTCTTATGTCATGCCGTTACGCTGCCGAAATCACACGAATTTTCTAAGCCAATGATATTGTCTAGTGAATACCATGCCCATTTCTCCATCAAGGGTATTCACATTTATGCACATTTACTTATTGATTGTAATGTTTCATGTATGAATTCCGCATTCCTTTATCGTGGAATAAATGATTATGTTTTATGAATCCATGATTTATGATCCATGTGGCACACTTATGCATGAAATGAAATGTTTAATAAGGGTGCGCCCTTATAGCGCTCCAATGAATTGGGTAAAGTATAGTATCATGATACATCATGTGAAACGAGTGTTGACTCACGCTAATTCAAGTGCAATGAGGGTTTACTCGTGCTTCATGTGCAATGAGGGTTTACTCAGGCTCCATGTGCAATGAGCCTTGGCTCATGCTAATTCAATGTTAAGTGTTTTTGCCACATTTCCATGTTATGATTATCATGCATTATCATGCCTTTATGTTAATGTTTATTTTATTCTCTATTGATATGCCTATTGTCTAACATGTATTGTACTGCTCATGTTATTCCTTGTGTACTCCCTTACATGGCTTTATATCTCACCCTTTTCTTATGCATGTCCTCAAGTTATCCCATGCAATGCTAAGTACGAGGGAATGTAGTGGTCATGTAAAGATGTTTTCAATAAAGATGTTGTATTTCATGTTTCATTTTTTTATGTAATGATACTAAGCCCCAAGGACACTAAACCTCTCAATCTTCTTTGTTGAATCAAGTGAAGTTTTATGTAATAAAGCATGTTTATGTTGTAATAAAAAACAGGGTTGTCATAGTTGGTATCAAAGGATAGGTTTAGTTATTTTTGGGATTAGGAAACCCTAGTAATGCCTTAGATACAAGACTAATGATAATAAAAACATGCCAAAGTTTTGGTAAATACTAAGTAAGTGGTTTATCAAACAAAGACATCCCTGTCTGGATACGAGCAGGTAGAGGCGGCTCTGGCACATATGTATCCTAGGGGTAAAACCCGAAAAGAATGCTTTGAGCTAGACTCGAACGGGAACTAGTGCACGACAACGGGCCTTGCTGCACTCTTGGTTACGACACTCCCGGGGGATATGTTTTGATAAATTCACAATCTTAGTATGAACCCTTATTAAGGGAAAATGCCCCTAAGAATATATGTTAGAAAGTAGATCATGAAAATCCTAGATTGAATCCTATAGACTCATGAGTTAAAGAAATTAATGTTTATTTATAAGTCATCAAGTTTTGTCTTTGGATAACCCTTTATGTGTTACCCTTAACTTTCCTTTTATTCCAGCCGATGAAAGGTAATAGGAGGACTCAGGCTAACAACTATTGTGAAGATCATTGTGATGACTGTACTAATGAGATGCCCAATCCAATGAGAGCGGGAATCACGAACTTTGTCACGCTTCTCTCTCAGCTAACTCAAGTTTTGAATAGAAACACGGGTCAAGAGGAACGTCCAAACCCCCCTAAGAAAGAACAAGTCGCTATCGAGATCATCATGAGGCAAAGGCCTCCTAATTTTAGTGGATCATCTGATCCCACGATTGCTAAACAATGGATCAAATCCATTTAAAAGATCTTCTCCATCCTTCAATGTTATGAACAAGAGAAGGTTCTCCTGGCTGTTTATCGTATGGAGGGTGAGGCTAATCAATGGTGGACGTTGATCAAAAATCCGAAGCCTGAGGAGGAGATCGTGGCTTTGGAATGGAAGGAATTTCGGAATATGTTTTTCGATAAATATTTTTCGTGCACCATCCGGCATAATATGGAAAGGGACTTCCTTTCCCTCAAGAAAAAAGATGAAGAATATGTTGGAGCATATGAGGCAAAAATCACAAGGCTTGCATAATACGCTTCCGTCTTTGTCGTTACCCACGAAGGCAAGTTTGACCGCTTCTTTGGTGGGCTGAAGCCTAGCTTACGGAAAGTATTAGCGATCTGTGACTTCGACAGCTATAAAGCAATTGTCTGATGTGCCCTCAAGGTTGAAATGGAGATCGCGGAATCACAGGGGTATCATGGGGAAAAGAAGAGTAAGGTGGACTTCAATGCTAGTAGTCCGATGGGTAAATCCAACGACTCTAAGAAGTTCCTGCACCAAACTTTCCAAAAGTGTGGGAAGGAGCACCCTGGAAATTGCCTTAAGGGGACGAGAAAATGATTCAGGTGTAGAAGAGAAGGTCACCTAGCTATTAACTATCAGCAAGAAGGACCCATAGCTACAACATAGGAGAGGAACGCTCCGTTCAAACCTCAACGCATTGTTCAATGTTATAAATTCAATGAACTGGGTCATTTTTCAAATCAGTGCCCTAATCCAAGGGTTATCGGAGGCAACCAACAACCTCCAAGACAACAAGGAAGAGCTTTTGCCATCACTTCATCCAAAGTGAACCCTGACAATAAAGTGGTGATAGGTATGCTAGTTATTCATTCATGAATAGAAAACATACTTTTTGATTCAGGTTCTACACATTATTTTATATCTCGAAAGTTTAGTAGAACAATCCCAGGACCACCACAAATCATGGAAGTAAAGATGTCAGTGAGTACGACAAATGGGGCAATCATTGCATCCCATGAATATAAGTCCTCCCCTATTATAATATGTGGATTGAATTTCCCAAAGAACCTATTCATACTCCCTCCAGTGGAATTTGATGTAATTCTTGGCATGGATTTGCTTTCCTTATATAGAGCCAACATAAATTGTCGGGAGAGGGAAATAACACTCCATATGGAGAATCGACACCTGATTCTTTACAAGTGTCAGGAGGAAGACGAATCTCCATTAGATCCATCATATCAAGCATGGATTTTAATTCCCTATTAGATCGTGTATCTGGCTCAGATGATTGAGTCCAAATAAGAAACCATCCTTGAAGAAATGCCTATTGTGAGGGAATTCACAGAAGTGTTTCCCAAGGAACTGCCTGGTCTTCCTCCAAGAAGAGATGTTTAGTTCTCAATTGAACTTATACCTGAGGTGCTACCAATATCCAAGACTCCCTATAGAATGGCTATTGTTGAGCTTGAATATCTGAAGAAACAACTACAAGAGAATCTCGATAAAGGGTTTATACGCCCAAGTGCTTCACCATGGGGTGCACCAGTCCTCTTCATCATGAAGAAGGATGGGTCAATGCGGCTTTGCATCGATTATCATGAACTTAACAAAATCACGATAAAGAACAAGTATCCACTCCCATGAATTGATGACTTGTTCGATAAGTTGCGTAGAGAACAATACTTCTCCAAGGTGGAATTGCGGTTGGGATATTATCAAGTAATGGTGAAGAAGGAAGATGTCCCCAAGACTGCTTTTCATATAAGATACGGGCACTATGAATTCATAGTAATGCCTTTCGGACTCACCAATGCTCCATCAATATTCATAGACTTAATGAATATAGTATTTAGAGATTCCCTTGAAAAATTTGTGGTAGTCTTTATAGATAATATTCTAATATACTCCAAAACCAAGGAGGACCATGGGGAGAATTTAAGAACTGTACTGGAGACTTTGTGCAAGGAGAATCTCTATGAAAAGTAGAGCAAGTGTGAGTTATGGATGAAGGGGGTATCATTCTTGGGCCATATCATCACAAGCAATGGGATATCTATGGACCCCTCAAAAATAGATGCAATTGAGGGATGGTCGAGGCCAACATCAGTAACCGATATCCATAGCTTCTTGGGGTTAGCTGGATATTATCGATGATTTGTGAGGAATTTATCACGATTGTCCAACCCTCTTACCAAGATAACTCGAAAAGGAGTAAAGTTTTCTTGGAGTGATGAATGAGAAGAAAGATTCAAGGAGTTGAAAAGAAGGATTATCACTGCACCCGTGCTCACTTTACCCACAAGTGGGGATCTTTTTGTGGTATTCAGTGATGCTTCGATGAAGGGCTTAAGATGTGTGCTAATGCAGAATGATAAAGTGATATCATATGCCTCGAGGTAGTTGAAAATCCATGAGCGAAACTATCCAACGCATGATCTGGAGTTGGCATCTGTGATCTTTTCCTTGAAAATCTGGCGGCATTATCTCTATGGAGAGAAATGTGAGATATATACTGACCACAAGAGTTTTAAATATATAATCACACAGAAAGAGTTTAATATGCACTAGAGAAGATGGATAGAGCTCATCAAGGATTATGACTATTCAATACATTACCACCCTGGAAAAGCGAACAAGGTGGCAGATGCCCTAAGTAGAAAGGATCCATCGATTCTATAAATGATGAGAATTGAGAAGGATCTAATCTTCTTAGACTTGATGAAGATGGATGTGGGAATCATAAAGAAGGGAACATCATCAATCCTTTCAAAAATTATTGCTCAACCATCTATTTTGGAAAGGTTAAAGGATGCTAAAAAGGATGATGTGGGAAATCAAGGAAAAGTGGAAGCTATAAAAAAGGGAAAATCCTCGGAGTTTAATGTTAATGAGGAAGGAATTTTGCAGTTTGGGAAAAGACTATGTGTTCCATCATGTCCAGAGCTGAAGAAGGAATTTTTGGATGATGCACATTGTTCAAATTTATCTATTCACCCAGGGAGCACAAAGATGTATCGAGATCTCCAAGAAAACTTTTGGTGGGATAATATGAAGAAGGAGATCACTGAATATACATCAAAGTGCCTGGTGTGTCAGCAAGTCAAGGAAGAGAGGCAGAAGACTAATGGGATGATGCAACCATTTCCCATAAGAGAATGGAAATGGGAGAAAATCACCATGGACTTTGTCACTGGACATCCGAGGACATCCAAAGGCAACAATTCAACCTGGGTTGTTGTGGATCGTCTTACCAAGACTGCACACTTCATTGATATTCGAGAGGATTTCTCTTTGGATCAACTGGCACGGATATATATCAGGGAAGTAGTAAGGTTTCATAGAGTACCACTATCTATTGTGTGTGACCGAGATCCAAGATTCACCTCTATGTTTTGGAAGAGTCTTTAACATGCTCTGAATAATGAACTGAACTTCATTACGGCCTATCATCCTCAAACTGATGGCCAATCCGAGCGGACAATCCAAACACTTGAGGATATGTTGAGATAATGCTCAATGGACTTTAAAGGATGATGGGATCAATATCTTCCTCTGGTTGAGTTCTCTTATAATAACAGTTTCCACTCGAGCATCCAAACGACACCATATGAAGCCCTGTATGGGAAAAGGTGCAGAACACCGACATGTTGGGTTGAGGTCGGTGAACGTAAGCTTCTTGGACCAACAATGGTCGAAGAAATGGTGGAGAAGGTGAAAACCATTCATCAGCATATCAAGGTAGCCCAGAGTCGACAGAAGAGTTATGCAGATAATCATCGATGAAACCTTGAATTTAAAGTTGGAGACATGGTATTTTTACGCATATCTCCATGGAAAAAGTTCAGGAGGTTTGGAAAGAAAGGGAAGTTAAGTCCAAGGAGCATCGGCCCCTTATAGATTCTTGATCGTGTTGGGGTTGTGGCTTATCGACTACCACATCCACCTACTATGGCCAAGGTGCATGATTTCTTTCATGTATCCCTCTTAAGGAAGTACATATTGGACCCTTCACATGTACTCTCTTCCGAGGTGGTACAATTGGAAGACGATCTTTCTTATGAGGAGTAACCAGTGAAGATATTAGATAGTAGAGAAAAAGTTCTACGGAATAAGAAAATGCCCCTCATCAAGGTGTTATGGAGAAACCACATGTTTGAAGAAGCAGCTTGGGAGTTGGAGGATATGATGAAGCTGAGTTACCCACATTTGTTTTAATGTGGGAAAAGGAAAATTTCAAGGGAGAATTTTTTTAAGGGGGGAATATTATAACGACTGAATGTTTCATTAATGAAAAATCCCTCTTGATCCAGTTAATTGTCACTTTATAAAAAATGTTTTTATAAGATGTCAACTTCATTGGTTTTATGATAAGAGTTGTGACTGTTACTTTTGTAGCCGTTGAACAGTGATCACATGATTAGTATAAATATAAGGCTTTAATGAACCCAATTTTACTCAGACAAAGGAAGCGATGGCCTCATCCAGTAGAATTTCCCCATACAAATTCCATTTGTCGGAGATCAGAAAAGAGGTGACATCCTTGGGCTTCTCCCTTGAACAAGCCCTTGCTGAGCTTCATTATGTCAAGTTCTGACGTGACCATCTACGGGAAAAGTGGAAGTTGATAGAGATTACCACTCGGGCGATGTTATCTGAGCCACCCCAAGAGTCTGTCACCATCACACACCTTACCCATAGGTCTTATGCGGCTGTTTTAAGGGGATATGTAACAAATAAGTAGTACTGTGTTCATGTACAATTTTTTTTGTATATAATAATGAATATAATTTCTAGTCATTTTTGATATATTGTAAACAATTTTTAAAGTAAAAATGGTGTTTTTATTTATTATTTAATTAAGAATTCAATTTTATTAAATTTAGGGATTTTTGAATTAAATAATATTTTAATAAAATATTATTATTAATACTAAATTAATTTTTATTAAATGTAAATGATCTTATAATTTCATTAATGCAATTAAATTTTTTGTTAAGGTTTGAAGGCCATTTCTGTCAAAACCCGTGAATTTTCGATAAATGTTGGTTTTTATTTTAAAATTAAAAAATATCATTTTTAGAAATTTTCATAGATAAAATAAATTTCATTTCTGGAATCAGGACGTCGAAATTATCAGACAGTGAATTTTTCAGAATTTTCTGAGACAGTCAAATTTTTGGGTAAAAATTAAATACCATTTAAATATATAATGTGTTTTATGACAACATAATGACCCAATGGTGATGTAATAAAATACTATAATCCTTATGTTCGGCCAATATAAGTTTTACCATTAATATAAAGTTATTTTGGGGTTGTTTGATTTTCTTTTCAAAGCATTAATGAACCCCTCAAACTTATTCAACACTTTGCCTTTTTAAATTAATTTCCATGGGAGTGTGACTCACCTCCACATAAGAAAACTTATTATTTTAAAAATTTCTGTCCTTGGCCTGGTAAAATATTGTTTTCCTCTTTCCTTTTCCAGAATCCATGGGCAAAAACCATGGGACGGTTTGTGGTTTGGATTAATTTAATATAAGGGGTCCCAAACCTAAATAATAAAGAATTCTCTCACCTTTCCTATATAAACCCACCCAAGCTCTCACATCCTCCCCACTAATATCCTTTGGAGTTCATCAAACATATGCACTACTCTTTGTAGAATCCTCCCAAGGTGCCCCAATCTCCCATGAATCCTCTCACAAGCCTCCCTCTATCCTTTGGAAGCACCCTTCCAAGTAAGGGTTTTTTCTTCCTTTCTCATTTTTGTCAATTTTCTTTAAGTTGTATTAACCTTTTAATTTCAATTATGAATGTTGGGGTATGGTTTCGCACCTCCCCCATACTTCCCTCTTATTGTTTTAATTATGAGAGAACCCATTATTTCTCATTAAATTCCTCCCATGTACACCCGTTACTATGCTGAAATTCCAATAGGAACTTCTCTCTCTTCTTTTACATTCAAGCAATACTTTTGTATCATGAATCTAAATTCCTTTTCAATTGTTGGGACATGTATCTATATGACCTCCTTACTGTCCATTACATGTGAATATTATGAGTAACCTCTTTTTCTCTCATCAACCTTTTTTATGAATTCTTATGTCATGCTGTTACGCTGCCGAAATCGCACTGATTTTCAAAGGCAATGTTATTGTGTAGTGAATACCATGCCCATTTCTCCATCAAGGGTATTCAACTTTATACACATTTACATATTGATTTTAAAGTTTCATGTATGAATTCCACATTCATTTATCATGTAATAAATGATTATGTTTTATGAATCCATGTTTTATGATCCATGTGGCACACTTATGCATGAAATGAAATGTTTAAGAAGGGTGCGCCCTTATGGCGCTCCAATGCATTGGGTAAAGTATAGTATCATGATACGTCATGTGCAAGGAGTGTTTACTCATGCTATTTCAAATGAAATGAGGTTTTACTCATGCTTCATGTGAAATAAGGTTTTACTCATGCTCCATGTGCAATGAGCCTTGGCTCATGCTAATTCAATGTTAAGTGTTGTTGCCACATTTCCATGTTATAATTATCATGATTTATCATGCCTTTATGTTCATGTTTCTTTTATTCTCTATTGATATGCCTATTGTCTAACATTTATTGTACTCCTCATGTTATTACATGTGTACTCCCTTACTGGGCTTTATAGCTCACCCTTTTCTTATGCATGTCCTCAGGTTATCCCATGTAATTCTAAGTACGAGGGAATGTAGTGGTCATGTAAAGGATGTTTTCAATAAAGATTTTGTATTTCATGTTTCACATTTTAATGTAATGATCCTATGCCCCAAATACACTAAACATCTCGATCTTATTTGTTTTATCATGTGAAGTTTTATGTTATAAAGCATGTTTAAGTTGTAATAAAAAGCAGGGTTTTCATATATGACACCTTGCTCACTTTCATAGGGTGGTAATTTATTTAGCAATCGTAATCATTAATCAACTCCGACCATATTATTTGGTTCATAATCATCTCTTTTTTTGTAAAAATATAATTTAAAAATTTGTGATCAGTATATATATCACACTTTTTTCATTAATGAAAATTTCTCCATATCTTTATCCAATGAATACCAAATCTAAATCCAAATCCTTTGTTGGGTGATTTTTCTTATTGATTTTCAATTATCATGAGGCATAAGCTATAACCATTTGATTTTTAAAGGGAACACATCCCAACCCCATATTGTATACATCACTAAATATCACATTCATTTCTCCACTACAGGGAAATGTGAGCATAGGTGCAATGAAAAACCATATTTTTAGCTCCTTGAAATACACTTGACATTATTCCATCCATATGAACTTAATTTCTTTCTGAGTTGACATGATGAGTGTTTTATATTGTTAGGATAAATATTTCAAAAACCATCATTAATATCATTCAAAATCAAGAACCCATTGTACCTCATTTTCCATTATTGGTCTTGGCCAGCATTCAAGAACTTCTGCCCTTGCTGGATCAATAGATATGCACTCTCTTGAGATTATGTGACCAAAAAATGAATTTTAAAAAGCCTAAATTCAAACTTGGTATATTTTTCATAAAGATCATATTTTATCTGCGGAATTTAACACAACCCTTAAGTGATCATCATGTTATACCATGATCATATAATATAAAAGAATATCATCTATAAATACTACCACAAACAAATAGAGATAGTCTTTAAAGACTATATTCAATAGATCCATGAAGATATCATGTTCAATTGTAAGACCAAAAGGTGTCATTATAAATTTAGTGTACGTACTTTGTATAAAATGTCATCTTCATGTATCTTCATTTTTGAATCTTATTTAATGATATCCAGAATGGATACCAATCAATGAAATGTATTGAGCTCCTCATATTTCATAAAATAAGTCATCAATATGGGGGGTATGGTATTTGTTCTTGATAGTGATATTGTTATGTCATTGACAATAAACGTAGAGTTTCATCGATCCATCATTATTCTTGAAACATAGAATATGTTCTACCAAAGGTGATATACTTGGGTGTATGAATCCATTTTCATGGTTATATGGTCTTTTATTCTTCAATTATTCCAATACAATTAGGCCCATTCTATAAGGAGTATTCAAAATTGGAATAACCCTTATATGTGTTATTTTGAATACTAAACATCATTATTTGGTGGAAGACTAGTAAATTATTCTGAAAAGGAATAAAAAAACCGTCATACTATAGGATTATCCATAATAGTGAGTTTTTACCCAACCATTTGAGATAAATAACCTTAATTTATTGGAATTAAGACCCATAAAATAAAAGTAATTTTAATTTGAATTTCATATTCATCCTTGCATCAATATATGATCATAGATTCATTAAGAGTATTAAAAGTGACTTCCCTTCCTTGGAATGTGATATAAGTTTTATATAGAATACATAAATATATATAAAGAATAACATCAAATTAAACTAAATGAGGGATAATAATGTTTTCAAGAATCACTTTGACACAAACTTCAACTGAAGAATATTTATAGACATCTAATTTGATCATTGTGCCATTATGGGTTTTTAGAGCTAAATCAAAATGTAATTGTTGAGGTAATATAGAGATACCTTAATAAAATTATTTATAAATAAAGGAGTCGGTGGATTAAAAATAAAATAAAACATTATCTACATTATAGTGGATGATATGTATACCTTTCACCACTTCATAATCATACTCTACATGTCTAATAATAATCATATGAGACTTACCATTGTCTTTGGCCTTAAAAGGTTTCTAAAGTTTATTATCCTAATAATCCCGTAGATTTGTCAATTAGTTATCATATTTACCATTTTCCTTTCATTTGTTATGTTGAAGTGTGGGAGGTTCATTATGTGTATCCTTTTATCTGTTCATATCATTCGCTAAAATTTTCCATTACTTCAGTACAGAATTTCTAGATGACCATATTTACAACACATATAACATTTGGTAGTCCCCTTAAGACAATTTCTTCTATGTTTAATTTAATAATTTGATCACGAATAAAATATTATCTTTTTTATCTATGGTTTTTAGATTTTCTGTTGAATTTCATTTCTCTCTTCTTATCTAACCCATAAGATTGATGGGTAACTCCATTATCCATATCAACCCTGAGATCAAATAAAATTATTTCTTTATATATATATTGAATTCACTTATGGATAATCCCCATCAAAGACTTGGTTTTTAGATAATGAGAAATCCATCAACATTTCTCTCGGGTTGGATGATAATTATAGAATTATACCTTGAAGGTCTCATAAAATTTTCTTCATTCCTCTATTTTTTTAAGATCATGAATAATTTTCCATATTTTTTAGAATAATATGATGTAATTAATTTGTGAAAATATGATCCTTAAATCGTCCCATTCCATGGATTCTATTCTATATCATTTTATTATATTGTTGCTAATATTCCACAATTTATCTGCTTCAACTTGAAAATGATAGACTACCAAGATGGATTTATCATGTTTTGAACAGTGGAGGACTAAAAATATATTTTTAGTGGTAATGATCAATTTTTATCCCATATTTGATTAGAAGACCCACTGAAATAAGGTGGATGATGCCTTATGAAGGAGTCAACATAATGTTGTTCCTTTATTTTTTTCAATTTGGATGTCATGAATGATTCATAGATTGAGAATTCTATGTGAGCATAGAAATAATATTTTTATTCTAGAGCCCAAAACAATCAGTTTCTTAATTGTATAATCATTTCATTTCCTATCACACTCATAATTAACATGGTCCCTTAGAGTTCCATCCAATTACTAAATCCATAAAGCATAGTGTGAGAAACACTAATTATAGTTTTAATCAAGGGAAATTACTTATAAAATTTAAATTAAGGACACAATATGTTCTATCCTGGGTTATTCATGATCATTACAAAAACTCATGGAATGATTTATGTACTTGGACATATCATTATGGTTCATACTAATGTTATCTCATCCTAGTTTTCAAATGTTAAATAACATTTTACTGATACCAAATATAACATCCCATATTTTATAAATAGACATTACATATAATTATAATAATATTCAATATACAACATAACAAATCCATTCAATAACCATATAGTTTGGTGTCTTTGGAAACTGGAAAACATAAACAATCGATTCATAAAATATATACATCATCTCCCACTTATTTCACCATAACTAGAACATTTTTTGACACATAATACATGATTTTATTCTTCATATCCTAAGAAAAATAAACATACAAAAGGGTGATATTAGATGATTAGTAAGGGGAAATAATGGAGTTATCATACCTATCATATTAGATTCATAAATCATAATAATGTAAAAAAACATTTGAAAATTATATCCTTCATATCAAATATCACTATATCATGTCCTAGGATAAATCATAGAAATTGACAAAAAAAAATAAAACAACATATTTCATAACATAACACGTAGAATTTTTACAAACACATATGCATCAGAAATCATTTCCACATCAGTCATGGCTCATTTCAAAGACCATCATCAAGGACTAATTCCTTTACTATACTATGTTTACTCCTTGTTCCAGTAATGTATTACTTGTAACACCATAGGTAAACAAACAATATTAAATTTTCATATTTATCCATATTTTTTAATAAAATATTAATATTACTTTAAAGGGAATTCTATGCTCGGGGGCGTACCCAATACGCAACAACGAGTTTCTTTGAAATATTACATTTCACTTTAATAATAAAATAATATTATTTTAAAAGGTAGTTAATGCCTAGACGTTGTAATGGCGGGAATGAATGGAACTGACTAGAAAATGATTATATATGTTTGTCAAATATTTTTACTTTTAACCAATAAATGTTGGAGGGTTAAAATGCAAATGAATCCAATTTTGAACATAAATCTTCTAATATTCTTTAAAAGGACGATTAACCACCTTTTGATGGAGAAACCTTTTCAAATATACATTTGACAATTTTATATGTTTTATTTGACAAAATAAAATCCTTCTTTAGAATCATGACATCAAAATTTACTTTGTGTAAAATTTTGTTATTTTTTTGATAAAGATCATTTTTATTGAAAATGTTGCATTTTAATTCAAAACCTCCTTTTAATCTGATTTATTTATATGGATATATTATATTATTAATTTATATTAGAGTTTATTTAGAATATATTTTTACCATTTAATCTAATGGTGGTCATTGGAAATAATTTCACTTTGAAATTGGACTTAAACTAGTGTCAATCTTTTAATAGATATTGTTTCTTAAAAACATGCTATTTGTTTTGACATCAGAAATTAATTATTAAATTAATTAATGAAACATATATGTTTTGAACTTTGTAAAATTCAAATAATTTTTGAATTCATAATATCAAATATATCTTAGGGTGAAATTTTGGTATTTTTCTGAAAAACATCAATTTTTAATGAATAGTGAAACCACTAAGTGGTAGTTTAAAAACTGATTTTTCGTTTAAATGAAACTTTACCACTTATGTGATTTGAATTTCAAAAATCCTACATACATGGTTTTAATTAGGATGTAAAATGTGGTTCAATGGGATTAAAACATTTTTTGGTGAATAGTAACTTTTAAGTTTTTAATCGCGATTAGAGGTAATTAGTGTAATTTAAGGTAAAAATAATGTTTTAATAATATGAAATGACCTAGAAACATGTCCTACCATCCTTGGATGTGTCATGGCCGACCACGACAATCCATGGGTCAACTTCGGGACCCCATGGAGCCACTTTGGTTGGAAAATGACATAAATAACTTTTTATTTAAAGTTAAAATAAAAATGTCACAAGCATGAGTTGTTTTTATAAAACAATTTTTAAATGGGGTTATACAAGTCATATTTTTGACTATAAATATTCATTAGAAACATAAAAATATTTCCTACATCATGATAGTTTTTTTATAATTTTTATACATTAAATAAATTAAATTATTTATGACATCATGATGATGCAGCGTTTGCCTCATCAATAAAGGATTTAAATAAAATGAAAAGATAATGTTACAACTATATAATTCACTTGTCAAAGACCTATTTGATGAGTATATTTCGATCCCTTACCACCTTATCCTCTAAATACATCAATGTGGGATCTTTAAAATCCGAAACTCATTTGAAAATAAAGTAACATTTTGTAACTTTCCAAGAGTGCCCCTTCTATCCTCTTATAAAAGGCCCCCACCTCTACCACATTACCCACACCTCTCAAGCCTTTGGATCGGCTGAATCCTGCTCATTGTTTCTCTCCAAATCCCTCTCTTACTCCTAGAAGCCTCACTTTGGGCATAATCCTTCCCAAGGAAGCCTTTGATCTCAAATCAAAGAGAGATACCTGATTTTAAGGTAATGTGTTCACTTGTGTTCTTTTGTTTTATTTTTCTTCTCCAACCCCCTATAATCTTTTTCTTAATTTCTTTTGTAATAAATATAGTATCTTCAATATACTAGGATGTTTTTAGAAGATGTATTCGAGCTACACATACACACACCTACATCTAATGGTTAAAGAACATACTGTTTCTTGGGATGGTGAAATTCTGCCTCACGAAACGATGATTGTTCAATATTCATTTAACACCCTCAAAGGTGGCCATTAATATTTCACTATATTTATAAATGATATATGATATATAATATGTTTATTTTTTTACTTAATCTTCTGTATTTTTCATTTATGGAATACCTTTATGGTTTCCATTATGGTTAAACGTGATATCTTCATTTTAGGAAGTGCGAACTACCGCCCCCTCAATGTGATTTGATTCGTTAATACCATATGCGGTACATATAAAAGATAGATTTAATGATATGATATATGATACCATACTGGAATTATAATACTATTATGTATCATTATTTTTTAATTCCATTAAATAAGAAATAGAAATGGAAGTAGCATTCATGCGTACGTACGGCTTACCGTCTCCATGAACGGTGAATTTCATTTCTTACCTCTAAACGTTATGTAATATTATAAATGCATGTATATAATGGATATATATGATATATATGATATCTAAATAATGAATATAATTCTCGATATAATATTTATTTTAACACATGAACAACTTGTAATTATAAAGAGTTTATTTTTGACTCAAGTAGCAATGATCTACAAAACGACCATTATTAACTTAAATAATTACATAGTGTTTATAACATGGTAGTAAGTGATATAAAAGGAATAATGGACTTGAAAAATGTTCTTAATCAAGTAGAAACTAAGTCAATTTTATTATTTAGGAGGTTAAAGAATGATCGAGTCAAGTCGGACCCGATGTAAGGGATCGTACCCCTCTCTTTCTTTTTAAGTACACTCTTTTATTTAATTCCTTTTACACTCATATTTCTTATGATTGGGATGTTATTTTATATTAATATTACTGTACGTTTTATTTTCATATGATGAGAGACCCTATTTTCTCTCATAAATCCATTTTGGAAGTTTTAATTGGCGTCGTTAGGCTGCCGAAATTTCGTTAGGGGCTTTTTATCTCACTTTGTGTTTTCATGAGATTCATGCTACATTTTCCAATATTTCATTTTGAGTGGTGTATGTACTGTCCATTATTATACTCTTTGTGTAACATAAATTCGTTTATGAGTATTTTCATCAATGTTGTATAGTCCTTCTTTCATGGGCACTACGTTTCGAAAGTTACCCAAATCGGTAAGGGAACCTTTCACCCTCCTCTTTTTAAAAGAATTCTTTTGTTATGTCTTTTAGTTTTCATCTTATTATGTGGGGATATGTTATTATATATCCTTATTTCTGTAAATTTTATGTCCAAGTGATTACATACTCTTTATCTCTGCCATCAACCTTTTTTCTAAAATTTGATGTGACGCCGTTAGGATGTCAAGGGAACTTCTTAACCAAATTTCGATTTCTTTGGGTTCAACATGTAGTTATTGAATATGTCGTCCATTGAATATCTGTGAATGACTTTTGATTATTTTACACTTAATATCCTCTTATATTGGGTGTATTTATATTTTTCTCACATAATTATGAGATTTATTTATCCTTAATTTAAGGATACCATCTTTATAATGGATTTCATCTCAATTTCCATTTCCATTAAGACTTCATTATTGTTATGCACCAATTCACTCTTATATGGTGTATATACTGTCATTAGGAATATTATATCATTAATACGTTTATTCTCATGATATTATAAAGTTTTGATTAAATGTTATTCCTCAAGTATTGTATTCAAGTGTCTCTTATTTTGTTAAAAACCCTTTAACTAAAATATCGTTTTAAATGTTTTAATGATTTAATCTTATAAATATTTCTCATTAATATCCATGTTTTCACAATGGTTTTAAGGAATTATTTATATGGATATTAATGGTTTAAAATTTTAGAAGATTCAATGTGGTATGGGACACTTTGATTTAAAAATATCTTTATTAAATGTTTTAAATGGTTTTGAAAATGGTTTTTAGAATGGATTCATTATTTCAATATATTAAAATGTTTTATTGTTATTGCAATGTGCGAATGTTATATTTTCTTTATGATTAGGTTATGTGCTATGATTATGTTATGGTTCATGGGAATTGTTATGAAGACCGGTGGTTGCATGATAAACTAAGGGCAGGTGAGCCCGATATAGCTCTCCAATGCATTGGGTAACGCGATGGAGTTAAACGTTAAGGATTCGCCGAATATATTTAGGGAATATACTGTGATTGGTATACCAAGCGTAACCAAGAGGGTTACTACCAACTTAATAATGTTATGAATGCCTCATGTTACCATTATGTATTATGATTTCTATGATTTATTCATGATTTAATGAGTTATGTTAAAGTGCTTATGTTTTATGGGTAAAGTTTGATTTCATTATTATGTATATATATACTCATGTTTCCTTTCCATACTTCTTATAACCCTTACTGAGATTTTTATTCTCATACCATGTTTTTGAAATGTTTTTCATAGGTCAAGGGAATGGTACATGATATGATGATAGTGTCAAAGAAGTGTAAAGAAAGAATCCATGTTTTATTTTAAATATGTTTCCATTGATGGGAAAAATGAATACTATCTTTTATGTAACCACTTTGTTTAAACATGGAATATAATTCATGTTTTATGATCTAATTCTCCAAAACTCTAAACATGAAAAGATCCTTAATGTGTAATCTTGTAATAACTCAATATTAAGTAAGGTTTAAGGTTGGGGCCTTATAGTTGGTATCAGAGGTCGGTTTAGATAACTTTAGAGGATAGAGTGTTGTTTAAGAAAAAGTGACAAGTTGTGTATAACCACAATGGATAGTATATTAGATGGAGTCATCATTTTTTTGAAAGTTATAATGAGTTTGAGATAACTTGGATAAGTATATATTGGTGTTTCTCTTCCTCTTTTTTATTTGATTATTTTACTGATATACTCACACTGACCTTTTTGGTTTTAGTAAATGGATGGATCTAGCAGGCACCAAAGTAACAGTGTATTTGAAGAAAACTGTGACAATTTTATGAAAGAACAACTGAATGATATGGGAGCTGCAATGAGAACTCTTGTGGTTATCCTCAACCAACTATCTGGAGTCACGATTGACCACCTGAACTTTAGTGGTTTTTATAAGGCATTGTGTATGCGAGAAAAAAATCCCTACGGAAGATCAGGTAATTAACATAAAGGTAAGTATGATCAAAAACCTATGTGTCAAATATGTGGAAAGAAAAACATAGGAAAATGTTTCAAAGGGACAGAAAGATGCTATAGATGTGGAAATGTAGGTCATAAAGCAAGAACCTGCCATGGAAAAAGGAAGCATCTAGTTGATTCTAGGAAAGTGAAAGAAGTTATTTCTGAAGGATGAATTGAATGTTTTAAATGTGGTGTGAATGGTCATTATGAAAACATATTTCTTCTGAAGAAGTTTTGGGAATGGGGTCACAATGATCGTACAAATATTCATTTACCAATACCTAATGCCATTCTGATTGAGGATGAAGAAACTAACAATGAAGAATGAAAGGTATGGATTATTTCTTAACATATGTTTTCCTATTATTGGAATCATAGGATATGATTCATGATTTTTTTTTGTAGGAAAGAAGAATTTCAAAATAAGTTGAAAAGGAATGGCTAATGGATCATGAAGAATGTTGAATGAGTAAGAAGTCATCATATAAGGGATTCAAGGGTTATGGTAGATTTTAGGAAGGTGAAATTCTTAGATGTATTAAGCCTCTTTTGATGATGGGGTTACATTAGAAGACTTTTTATAGTAACCCTCATGTTTGAAATACGAAAATTTTATTTAAGGAATAACTATCCTTTGTTTTTTGGATATAGTTATAAAGAACCATTTGGGTTTATATGATCCATGAATTTGAGGCAATTACTGGTTAATACTTTTTGGGTTTCAAAATGGAAGTTATCTGATAACCATTGTTGTTAAAATATGTTATGGTTATTTTTGATGAATTTATCTCTTTTTGAAGAATGTTATAAAATTATATTGTATTTGAAAAGGGACAACACGCAGACCGTGTGAGAACCCGTCGCGTCGGAAGAAGCTGCGGGAATCGAACCCACAACCAAAGTGCAACTGGTCTTTATCACCTACCACTAGACTATGTGAAGTCCCTGGTTAGTTTGAATGATTCTTATTTAGGTAGATTATTTTATGAATTAATAGTAAGTTGATTTTTTTTGGATATCAATGGAAATGATTATCCTATCATGGAGGATATGTGATTTGGTTAATTAATTTTCAGTGTGAGACTGTAAGAGTAACTGATGTTATTTTGGAGAAAAATGTTAAAATTTATCTTAGGAGACTATGTGATTAAATCCTTCAGAGAATTGGGTTTCAATCTTAGTTTGGTTTACTTTATAGAATTTTATGGATGGATTTTTATTGAATTTTCTTTGTTGAACTTTGGGTTTTATTATTGTTTAAGGTCTAAAGACATGGGAAGTATATAGTTCTCTTTTGTGGATTTGGTGATTCTCTAGAAGTTGATTATAGGTCTCTTAATGTGAACAAGTCATCCTAAATACTCGTCTTTTGGAGAAAATATGAGTTCATGTAATAAATATAGTAAAAGTTGAAAGTCAACATGACAATTAAGTATGCTTCCTTATGTTTCAGTGAAGCTCATAAATAAATTCCTCAATGAAAATTAACATAATCAAAAATGTTGTCTGTTAATTTTTCCTTCTAGGGAATCAAATACCATTTAACCCATCACAAGTTTGTGATTTTCTTATTGTGAACTTTCTCCTAGACATGTTTACTATCACTCTCCATTAGAACATGAACCATTGTTTTTCCCTCCATATCCATATTTTCATACTTGGAATCCTAGTATGGGTTAACTTGGGTGACATTTGTACTTCTCTCCCATTCTTTTAATGTGATAGTTTTACTGACTCTGGTTCCGATGTGAGATTTTCAATGAAGCTTCCTAGCCCAATTTTAAAATTACGAGGACACAATTCCCAAAAGGGGGGAAGGATGTAACACCCCAGGTAAATAAATAATATAAAATTTTCATATTTATCCATATTTTTGAATAAAATATTAATATTACTTTAAAGGGAATTCTATGCTCGAGGGCGTACCCAATACGCAACAAAGAGTTTCATTGAAATATTACGTTGCACTCTAATAATAAAATAATATTAATTTAAAAGGTAGTTAAAACCTAACCATTGTAATGGCTGGAATGAATGGAACTAACTAAAAAATGATTATATATTTTTGTCAAATATTTTTACTTTTATCCAATATATATTGGAGGCTTAAAATGCCAATGAATCCAATTTTAAGCATAAATATTCTAATATTCATTAAAAGGTTGATTATCCACCTTTTGATGGAGAAAACCTTTTGAATATAATTTTGGCAATTTTATATGTTTTATTTCACAAAATAAAACCCTTCTTTAGAATCTGGACATCAAAATTTACTTTGTGTAAAATTTTGCTATTTTTCCGATAAAGATCATTTTTATTGAAAATGTTTCATTTTAACTAAAAACCTCATTTTAATCTGATTTATTTATATGGATATATTATATTATTAATTTAGATTATAGTTTATTTAGAATATAGTTTTACTATTTAATCTAATGGTGGTCATTGGAATTAATTTCACTTTGAAATTGGACTTAAACTAGTGTCAATCTTTTAATAGATATTGTTTCTTAAAAACACGCTATTTGTTTTGACAACGGGAATTAATTATTAAATTAATTAATGCAACATATATGTTTTGAATTTTTTAAAAAATACATCATTTTTTAATTCGGAATATCAAATATTTCTTAGGGTGAATTTTTGGTATTTTTTGGAAAAACATCAATTTTTGATGAATAGTGAAACCACTAAGTGGTAGTTTAAAAACTAATTTTTCATTTAAATGAAACTTTACCAATTCTGTGATTTGAAATTAAAAAATCCGACATAAATGGTTATCATTAGGATGTAAAATTTTGTTCAATGAGATTAAAATAATTTTTTGGTGAATAGTAACTTTTATGATTTTAATCGCGATTAGAGGTAATTTGTGTAATTTAAGGAAAAATAATGTTTTAATAATATGAAATTACCTAGACACTTGTCCCAACCTCTTTGGATGTGTCATGGACGACCAAGAAAATACATGGGTCAACTTGGGGACCCCATGGAGGCACTTTGGTTGGAAAATGACATAAATAACTTTTTATTTAAAGTTAAAATAAAAATGTCACAAGCATGAGTTGTTTTACTGAAACAATTTTTAAATGGGGTTATAAAATTCATATTTTTGACTATAAATATTAATTAGAAAGATAAAACGATTTCCTAAATTATGAAAAAAATTTATTAATTTTTAGACATTACATAAATGAAATTATTTATGACATCATGATGATGCAGTGATTACCTCATTAATAAAGGATTTAAATAAAATGAAAATTTAATGTCAAAACTATAACATAAACTTGTCTAAGACCTACTGGATGAGTATATTTCGGACCCTTACCACCTTATCCACGAAATACATTAATGTGGGACCTTTAAAATCCAAAACCCATTTGAAAATAAAGTAACATTTTGTAACTTTCCAAGAGTACCCCTCCTCTCCTCTTATAAAAGGCCCCCACCTCTACCACCTAAACCACACAACTAAAGCCTTTGGATCGGCCAAACCCTACTCATTTTGTCTCTCCACATACCTATCTTACTACTGGAACCCTCACTTTGAGTAGAAGTCTTCCCAAGGAATCCTTTGAGCTCCAATCAAAGAGATATACCCGATTTTAAGGTAATGTCTTCACTTGTGTTCTTTTGTTTTATTTTGCTTCTCCAACACCCTAAAATCTTTTTATTAATTTATTTTTTAACAAATAAAATATCTTCAATATACTAGGATGTTTTTATAAAAAGTATTATAGCTACAATTGCACACACCTACATCTAATGGTTAAAGAACATACTGTTTCTGTGGATGGTGAATTTCTGCCTCACGAAATGATGATTGTTCAATATTCTTTTAACACCCTAAAAGGTGGCCATTAAGATGTCACTATAATTATATATGACATATAATATGTTTATTTTTTACTTAATCTTCTGTATTTTTCATTTATGGCATACCTTTATGGTTTCCATTATGGTTAAACATGATATCTTCATTTTAGGAAGTGCGGACTACCGCCCCCTCAAAGTGATTTGATTTGTTAATACCATATGTGGAATGTATAAAGGATAAATTTAATGATATTATATATTATACCATACTATAATTATAATACTATTATTTATCATTATATTTTAATTCCATTAAATAATAAATAGAAATGGAAGTAGCTTTCATGCGTATGTACGGCTTACCGTCTCCATGAACGGTGCATTTCATTTCTTATCTCTAAATGTTATGTAATGTTATAAATTCATGTATATAAGGGATATATATGATATATATGATATCTACATAATGAATATAATTATGTATATAATATATATTTTACCTCATGAACAACTTGTAATTATAAAGAGTTTATTTTTGACTCAAGTAGCAATGATCTACAAAACTACCATTATTAACTTAAATAATTACATACTATTCATAGCATGGTAGTAAGTGATATAAAAGGAATAATTAACTTGAAAAAGGTTCTTAAGCAGGTATAAATTAACTCAAGTTTATTATTTAAGAGGTTAATGAATGATCAAGTCAAGTCGGACCCGAGATAAGGGATCCTACCCCACTCTTTATTTTTAAGTACACTCTTTTATGTCATTCCTTTTAAGCTCATCTTTATTATAATTGGGGTTTTCTTTTATATTATTCTTACTGTAATTTTTATTTTCATATGATTAGAGACCCTATTTTCTCTCATCAATCCATTTTTGAAGTTTTAATTGGCGCCGTTAAGCTGCCGAAATTTCGTAAGGGGGTTTTTATCTCACTTTGTGTTTTCGTGAGATTCATGTTACATTTGCCAATATTTCCTTTTTAGTGGTGTATTTACTATACATTATTATACTATTTATGTAAAATACATTCGTTTATGAGTATTTACATCAATGTTGTATAGTCCTTCTTTCATGGGGACTACGTTTCTAAAGTTATCGAAATCGGTAAGGGATCATTTCACCCTCCTCTATTTAAAAGACTTCTTTTGTTATGTCTTTTAATTTTCCTCTTATTATGTGGGGATACATTCTTATATATACATATTTCCGTAAATATTATGTCCATGTGATGAGATACCCTTTATCTCTCTCATCAACCCATTTTCTAAAATTTGATGTGACGCCATTAGGATGTCAAGGGAACTTCTTAACCAAATTTCGATTTCATTGGGTTCAACATGTAGTTATTGAATATATCATCCTTTGAATATGTGTGAATGAATTTTGATTATTTTACACTTAATATCCCCTTATATTTGTTGTATTTATATTTTTCGCACATAATTATGGGATTGATTTATCCTTAATTTAAGGATACCATCTTTATAATGGATTTCATCTCAATTTACATTTCCATTGAGACTTCATTGTTATTATGCACCAATTCACTCTTATATGGTGTATGTACTGTCATTTGGAATATTATATCATGAATCCCTTTATTATCATGATATTATAAAGTTTTTATTAGATGTTATTCCTCAAGTATTGTATTCATGTGTCTCTCATTTTGTTAAAACCCATTTAACTAAAATATCGTTATAAATGTTTTAATGATTTAATATTATAAATATTTCTAATTAATATCCATGTTTTAAAAATGGTTTTAAGGATTCATTTATATGGATATTAATGGTTTATAATTTTAAAATCTTCAATGTGGTATGGGTCACTTTGATTTAAAAATATCTTTATTAAATGTTTTAAATGGTTTTGAAAATGGTTTTTAGAATGGATTCATTATTTCAATATATTAAAATGTTTTATTGTTATTGCAATGTGGGAATGTTATCTTTCCTTTATTCTTAAGTTATGTGCTATGATTATGTTATGGTTCTTGGGCATTGTTATTAAGATGGGTGGTTCCGTGATAAACTAAGGGCGGGTGAGCCTGATATAGCTCTCCAATGCATTGGGTAACATGAAGGAGTTAAACTTTAGGGTTCTCCGAAGAGATTTATGGAATATACTGTGATGGGTATTCCAAACGGAACCAAGAGGGTTACTCCCTATGTAATAATGTTATGAATTCCTCATGTTAACTTTATATCTTATGATTTCTATGATTTATTCATGATTTTAGGAGATACGTTAAAGTGATTATGTTTTATGGGTAAAGTATGATTTCATTCTTATGTATATATATACTCATGTTTCCTTTCCATACTTCTTATAACCCTTACTGAGATTTTTATGCTCATCCCATGTTTTTGAAATGTTTTTCACGGGTCAAGGTAATGGTAAATGATATGATGATAGTGTCAAGGATGTGTCAAGAAAGAATCCATGTTTTATTTTAAATATGTTTCCATTGATGGGAAAAATTAATACTATCTTTTATGTAACCACTTTTTTTAAAGGTGGAATGTAATGCAAGTTTCATGATATAATTATATAAAACTCTAAACCTGAAAAGATCCTCAATGTGTAATATTGTAATAACTCATGATTAAGTAAGGTTTAAGGCTGTGTGCTTATATTACTGAACCGAGTTGACCACCTATTCCAGACCAGTCTATCTCAAGGGATATAAATAATTACCCAATTCATTGAAGGGATATTCAGTCCCACCTATAACATGATGAAAACTATGCATATTGTTTCCACAATAACATGATTCTTTTATATAACCCATAAAATTATATGGGTTCTATAAACATCATTCCATCACAATACAACTCATGCTAAAGTAATATAATTCGAAAACATAAATTCATCTTAAACATAAACCATATAGTGAAATAATAATAATTGTAAAATTTTATCATATACCTAGTAGAACATAAGAGATGTCAAATAAGTTTTTCACATATGGAATCTAATTTTGAGATATCACATGAAAATAATTCTTTAGGAAAATATCCATTCTTCGTTAAAAATATTTTATTTTCTTGAAATGATGCACAACTATAACATAAAAATTCTTATTGGAAAATATCCTTATAATATTATAATATAATATTTATGGAATGAAGGCTTCATGAAAGAGTAAAAAATTATCCACTTTGTATAAGTTTTAAAAACCATTTTCATGTACTTTTTATAAAAAACATAAAAAGTAACTCATTAGAAGAACAATAAGAAGATTCCGTCAAATCATTTAGTAAAAAATTACATATAGATAAAATGAATTTTAATATTTTATAATATTAGTAAAATTATTTTGTACAAAAATTTAGGAAACATGGGAACATAATATAAATATTCCCCAACTTATACTTACCTATAAACAATCTTGAATAATATTGAGATTATGAAATTAACCCTTACATTATTACGAATTTTCTTCATAAATATCAGAAATTACTATATAATGTGTTAAATAATGTTATTAATTTATACCACAATCATATTAATATCTATTATATCATATATGATCTTCTTATATTATTATATTATAATATTTCCATATTATCCTTCTTTTGAGTGTTAACTGCTTTATTTTCTGATTCATTTTTTGACATATAAGTTAAATTTTTATACATAGGATATAGATATATAATTTCTAGATTGATATTAATAAAATATATATCATATTAATCAATTATATACATTTATATAATCATCCTTGAATTGTGAACATGGAAAATGAATCACATCACTGAGTGGAGACGGTATGTCGTACACACGCACGAGAAACATTGTAATTTTCATAAAGGATTAATGGTATGGAAGTAGATGGAATATTAATTTAATGAATCAATATAAAGTTATAATTATCATATATATATATATATATTATTTTTATCATTGTACCCATCCAAGTTATATTGCAATGAAAAACAGATTACACTACTGAGTGGAGTCAATAAGCCATACAAAATCACATGGGGTGATTTTGTTTTTCATAGGCTTGATAACAAAAGGTATATGGTTGATGTATAATCATTTTAACATATCAATATATAGGTAACACTGGATATATTATTTTATAAAGGAAAAACACGTGAATAGTATGTAAAATAAAAAATGGTCTTAAAATAACCATTAAAGATGATTACCTCTTCTTTGGAGATATCCCTTTAGATATCATCTTAGGGAAACTAGGGTAGGTCTTTTGATAATATTAGTACCTTTAGAATGTTTATGTGTAAATTTTTATGTGATAAATGTTGGGTAATTTCGAGCATTAAGGCATGTATTGATGCGAAGAAGTGAGAGAAGAGGTGCCATTATATAATTGTGGTGAAGGGAACTTTTGGAATTTAAAAATATATAAATTTATAACGAATTAAAAAGAAATCTAAATATATATAAAATTACTTTTATTATAATCTAATAATAGATAAATTTCTAATCTCATCATCCAATATATTTTAGAAATGATTATTTATTACATTAAACCATTTCATTTTGATTAACCCTTAGTTAACATATTTTAATTTTAAGAATGTAATAAATTTTTCAATACTAAAATGTTTTGAATTTTACATAAGTGATTTCAATTAAATAAAAAATGAAAAATTTGTAATAATTTAGATTATAATATATTTTTTAAAATTTTTAAAGATTCCTTATGATTTTTAAATAATTTAATAAAGTATTAATTTTTTTAAATATCACTAGTGTCAATTTTGACACTATTCAATACATGAATTTTTTAAAATATCATGATAAATATTTTACTAAGAAAAAAATATTTTATTATTTCCTTAGGATGTTTAGGTAACATAAAAAATTCTTTTATTACATTATTTATATACAATTATATTTATTTCAATATTTTAATAACATTTTTTATATTTACATTAATAAAATAATTACTACATGAGTGTTGTGTATTTAATTAAAATAAACATTGGTTTACTAGGAATTTAATATAACATACAATGAATAAGATAAATATTATAGATTTCAAATAAATATTTATAGTCAAATATATATTTTTTATAATAATATATAAAAATTGATATAATATTTAAAACATGAATGTGATATCCTTAAAGTTGTATTAAATAAGATATTATAAATACTAAAATTTATACTAATTACCCCAAAAAGTAAAAAATATTTTTATATCAGGAGAATATTTTTATTAATTTTAAAAAATTTAGATTCATTCATTTATAACACTTATTTGTTCCCTTGTGGACACATAAGGGATATTAAAGACAATAAAAGTTCATTTTTTTTTGTCTTTCTTCAATTTAAATATTATATAATTCATTTTCTGGTAAATTTAGAAATTAAAAAACTTAATTTAAATCATTATGTGTTATGGGTTGAATTATATTAATCTATTAATAAATTTTTATTTGTTACAGTATGTTTATAGTCTTTATAATTTATTTAATCTAAATTACCTGATTTTCCCTTCACTAAGGTAAAAACAATTACCATGATTACGATTTATATTACTAAAAAACAAAACAATCCTACTTAATAAGTTGTTTCCTTATGAATAATATTTTGGAATCCATTTTTAAAACTTAAAAACATATAATTTTTGGAATTAAATTTACAATAAAACCCATAGACACACATGAAATTAGTTTTTCAAGAAATTGTCCCGTTTTAAAACATGAAATGTTTTTATAATATATTTTTAAATAAAATCATTTCAAAAAACTCAAATTGGATTAATTTAATTTAAAATTAAATGATTAAAATTTAAAACTAATTAAAAACATAATTTTAGGATTTTCCTACATTACATGAAAATAATTTTTTTAATAAATATATGTACTTTCACTATTCCTTAAAAAATGTTTCTGGAGAATTATTTTAAAGATAATTTTGAAATTATGAATCCAAAAATTAAATTAATTTGGTAAAATCAATTTTATATTACTTTTAAAAATTAATAAAAAATTATAAAAACTCATTTTTGAAGAATACATTTTTTTGGAAGAATAAAGTGATGTTACTAAAAATTGTGTGATCATTTTCTAAGAACTTACCAATACATTCATATTGATTTTGAACATTATATTTTTTTACATAAATTTGTTATGAAATTTATTTGGGCCAATTAATAGCACGATTATAATAGTAATGTTGTACTAATAGTGTCTCATGGTTTACATCAACTCACGGTTGTGTGTAACATAATATATTAAAGAATTAAAATTATTTAAAGAGAAATATTTATTAAAATATTGAGGTGTTACAAGAAAAATAGCATAAGGTTAACCCCTTAACTTACTTTTACCATCACTTTCTCACATTTATCAACTCTATAGCCATGTTCAATAGTGTAATGACGCCTTCCAGATTAGTGCACATTTTTAATTTTTATTTCAATAAATGGAATATCATTTTCGGCATTATATGTATGATAATACTACAAGAATTACTCATTCTCTATTCCATCCTATAATGATAAATGATTCCAATGATAAGATGATGTCACTGTCTACTGACAAGGTAACTAATATATTGATCCCGTAAGGTCGTTTCAGTTTCATGCTTTATCCCCCACCCACATGGATTACTATTGAAGAAGGAATTGGTTCCCATTCCTATAGATTTTAAAAGACACAATTCGATATAGGGTTCTTTTAGCTCTGGTAGGTGAACTAATAATCTATGAGCAATATGCATGCTACTATTTTTCTCATCAGTTTTTTCTACATTCAAAGTGTTACTCCTCTTCCCATATCTATAACGTGGGGAAAAGGGTATACTCAAAATATTTGTAATTTATTGATTATATTGGCCTGTGAAGATATGAATTAAATATTTTTTATTTTTCCTGAATTTGATTATATTTTTCTATCTAATAATTAAGTCCAATATTGGGTAGAATATTACCTAGTTTGTATAATAAATCTATTAATTCATCAACTAGAAAATATCCATACTTTTTCAAGAACCTTTTATATTGAAGTGATGGAGTTAGTGTAGGACTCGAGGGATCCCCCAAAGACATGTTCTAAATATGTTGACAAATCTCCCATTAATAGTACAAGGTTTGTTAAAGAATCAATGTCATAAGAGATATTGGTGGATAATGCATTGGTTTGCGGTAAAAACCATGAGACTCATTCTTTAACTTCCTATTCAACTTAGTTGGTCATTAATTCAATGGACATGATTCAAAAATATATTCTTCCATCTATTATTCCTTCGGATTTAAACCCTCAAGTTGTAACCAATATATCATTATCTTGAATGGTAATTTGGATGTATGTCCAATACATAATTATAGAGACTCCCTTAGAGAAAAATTCTAACCAAGTTGAACACCTTATCCATATATTCCAAGATTTTGGATCCACTTGGATTGACTCTATGAAATTTTATGATATCATGATACATATTGTCTTGTTTGTACTATAATTTCCTAGTAATTAGTGGTACACGCATGTTTTAATGAAAAGATAACTTTTTTCAAATTAATAAGAGCTTCATAAGAGGTTCTTGAATAGAGACAGTAGATAGTCTCTTAGTTGGGATCTCTTATGGATGTCACGAATATAAAAATAATAGAACAAGAAGTCCTCATAGATCATGAAAGTTCTCATCTTTCTATGTCGTGATAGTTATTTGAAATAAAACAAAAATTAAGGGATGAGTTTCACCATTTTTTATCCTATTATTCTTTGGGTGATGGCAGAGGAAATGTAGTAGTGGGAACTTCAACATACAATTGACATATCTGTCCATTCTCTTGATGATGCCATAAACTCAGTGGACTAGATTGTTTTTAATTAGTAATGATTTTTTAGAGAATATTTCAAATAATCCAAAATTTGGAGATTCCTCCATTATTTACACATTATGAATGAAGAAATATTCCATTATTACATTTAACAATCGTGATTACTTCCATTCATCACATGTATCGAATTTAGTTGTCTTGGTATTATATAGATAATCAAATATATCCATCATTTTTTTATTACACAAAGTAAAACCAAATTCATGAATTTGAATTCTTGAGTCACAATATATCTTTCTTGAGAGATAAATATGAATGATTATATGCATAATTATCCTCATTGAGATACATTCTTTATTATTTTTGAGATTAAATGAATCAAAATGATATCTTGTGTAAATTATTTCCCAGGTAGAGTGCGATAGATTTTTTCAAATTCAGTAAACTAAGAGCATAAATTATATTTTCATGTGGATAGATAATGACCCCCACATGCTTTGTTTCGTTTTCTTGTTTCCCTACCATTTCATATGTTCTATTTGGGGAATGTTTTTAAGCATAGGATATTATTCAAATTAGGCACCCTTTACTTGTTTTTAACAAGATAAATTTTTTTCCATTTTCATTTCATAAGTTCCCAATATTTCCTTGATCCCACAATGCTCTTGTCCAATGAGAAGAGAATAAAAATTTTCACAGAGTTCCCTTTTAGGGTCTTCAAACAGGAGAGCATTGCATTGCATTAAATTAAATGTATAAGGTCTCATAAACTAGACCATTCCTTTTGTTTATTATCTCAAATCTCAGACCATATATTATTTTAGTTTATGGTATTCTTCCTCATACCATCTACAATTGTGGTTTAGGATATTCTAGCTGTAATATATATCATTATAGTTTAGGGTATTTCAGCCCTTATGATCTATTATTCCATATAAATGATGCGTAGTTATAGGCAATTCTTGGACACTAAATCCTTTCTAGGATTCTTAATAATTAGTATCCCGGAACATATCCATCACCTAGAATTCATAATTTGTATTTCTATTTTTGAATGTTCATGATGTGTTATGAAACCCTTGATTCATTCATAAATTATGATAGATGGGTATTCATGATGGGTTGTGACACCCTTCATACATGATAAGATCTAGTTTTATGTTGACATATTATTTGGGTTGAAATTTACATTTGGAGTGATTGAATATGGGTTGTTAAATTCATAACCAAAAAGTTTCAACAACAAGTGATTAGATGGGGAAGACATGTTAGAGATGATCACAAAATATTTTGAGATGTCATGTTTCATCATTATATTTCTATGGTGCATGAATATTGGATATCATTTCCTATAAGTAGTATATTCCTCAGGAAAATTATTCAAAGGACCTTATATATGATCCTATATGGAATACATTCGGGATCAAGAATAGTGGTCCCCACTCAATTCCACAATTCAAGAAAGATTTGTGAAGATTCAAATGTTTTTGTGATGATGTAGGGTAAGGAGAATAGAGAAATCCAAAAAGTCCTCTCAGTTCCTATGGTAGTTTAGTTTATAGTTGGGAAGCTTGGGAACTACACTATATATAATATATTCAAGTGTTGGGGGCCATCAAAAGGTTTATGAATAGAATATTACATTCTTACTTTGAGAATGGGAAAAATAGAATGATAAATAATTTCAAGGATGTTGAATCCACTTGAATAGTCTGGTAATTGAGATTATAAATCAGGGACATGAAATATTATTTTAAAAAAATAGTTGCTTGTTGATACTAGTCAACCATTATTAATGATGTAAACCTCTATCATATGTAGCACAGATAATAACTAATGGATATAAGGGGGAATAACTCTAGGGACAAAATAACTAATTGGTGAAAGCTTCAAGGTGTTTCATTACTCACCAAAGAATATTAATGAGACACTTTAGAGTAGTGTTCCCCTATTAACACTATAGAAAAGAGAAGAACCATGAGAAATAACTCATGTCCATGGTATTTTAGGATAAGTGTATAGACACATGTAATTGGTTAGTGTCATCTCAGATATCAATGTAATGGAGGTGATTTGTGGAAAACATAATATTCAAGCTGGGTTCAATCACCCTAAAATTTTATGTTTCCTCTTAGTAAATATTTTTCATGGTGAGGAGATATTAAAAATAATTACACTATCTTTTTCCTAGAACTTGGGGAATAAAGAGCATGGATTATATATTAATAAAGTCATAATATAGTCCAAATGAGATTTCTTCCTTTTTAATTTATGCTATAAATTTTTTCTTACTCTCATGATGAAGGTTTTAGTGAGAGGAGACCTATATTATTCTCAAACCACCCTTTGCGGATTTTCATCCTTATGTGTATTATGTATATTCCCCAAGCTATTATGGTCTTGTTATTTGAACCATCAAAGGATAATGGGTATGGTTATACAAATTTTATGAAAGTAACTATAGATTAATATTATAATACTCATGGAAATGTTATGAGTGGATTATTATAGAATAACCTAATTTTGATCTCCAAGGTCAGAAATACTCCAACACCTTCCCATGTGGTTAATGAGAATATTTTAAATCATGGTTCATGGTTCTCAAATAATGAATAATTATATGGTATAAACATACCAAGGATTATCATAAATTGCACTATGGTGATGAGTTATACAACGATTATTTATGGGTACACTGGGATATGAATCTCTTTTTTAAAGGATATGACATAGTGAGATGATGGTTGGGAGCTCATATGAAGGAGCATGGTAGAAAATACATAATCAAACAAAGGTTCAATTGAATTCGGTCATCCTTTTACATGTTACATGGATGGAATTCTTCCATTATAGTAACTCAACACATGTAGTGTGGTTTATGGATTGGGGTGTTTGAATAGATGATTGAATCACCCCAAAACATGGTTGAACTGGGTTAGGAACATGTCTTCATATAATAAGGAGTTATGAAAAATGATGGTTCACTCATTTTAAAGGAATTTATTGGAGATTAATATGTCATGTAGTTTAACATCATGTGACATGGACATCACCCATGTAGTTTTAATGTCGCTTGGTATTGATGTAGGAGACAATAAAATATTATGCAAGTTATTATTAATGATAATATTCATGGGTTGAGGTTATCTAGGTGAAAGGGACATCATTTATCAATATTGAGTATCGATATTCCTGATCCATTATTGCATGGATCTGTATCATACACTAGAAATCCTTACACAAATATAATTTGTACATTGGTAAAGAAAATCTATATTCCCTGACTATCCCAATGTTGGGGAATGTGAGAATTCCATGTCTCGGATTTACTAGGTTTATGAATGTATTTTATAAGGGTTTAAATTATTCTATAGTTTTCACTTTTATTGATATCCCTCTGTATAGATCAGACATATATGCTGTTGATAAGGTAATGTTTTTTCACTTAGTTAGTCTCAATATAATGGTCGACTAAGGGGTCCTCTACATAGAATGAGATCATGTGTAGGGAAAGGGAATATCCATATTTAATTCATCTATGGAGGTAAATGATTTATCTAAACCACATATTCATGGATGGAAGAGACCAAGATGAGAAATATATTATCCTTCAGGAAGGACCTCATGTCATGTAGTTTCACATAACATGACTAATACATTTTTGTATAGTTTAACATCACAATACTGGGATGTTTTCCTGAAATTTAATGTCATGTGACTACTATGAATCATAAAGAGAAATGAATAACTCAAATAAATTGGTTCTTCATAGTATATGTATACATCATGAAAAATGGCTACCATAATATTATATTATAATCCTACTTTGACAACGACAATTATACACCAATTTATTACATCGACAATATCAAAATCGGCATGAATAATTGGGTTATGGGAATTATAAATCATTACTGAAGAATATTTAAATTTATTGGATGTGTAAACTAGTAAGTATAGGTTAAATATTGATAGTAGAAACCCATATTCCATATAGTCAATGTAATGACTCTTATGATTAAGGGGGATCACCGCTATGGGACCCGCACACAAACTAGATATAGGCTATGAGGTATTTAATTATTCATCAATCAATATTAGTGGTGTCCATTTGGATTAACATGTCCTTATTACCAGCATTCCATAGGGGTGAACTATGATCCAAGTATGCCATGGTTCTTAGAGTGCCAAGAGAAGCATATCACTACAGAATTTTTTTAATATCAACTTAGATATTGAAGATATGAGCTTTGTTCATGGAGAATAAACATTTAGCTGGATTATGAGTTCCCTAAAGGAAATGTTAGTGTTTATTGAACACATTTCATGGTTATGGGATACAAAATGTATTTGATGATTAATCAACCATTAAAGGAGATTATTTATTCCATGTGAACACCTATTCTCATTCATTTTAACATCATGAAAATAAGATGTTGTCATTTAGTTTAATTCCATGATACTAGGACATAGTTCCCTATATTTTGATAAAAATAACCTCAAATACACTAGCTATAGGGGTTTTCTGGGTTCCCTAACCTTATACGATTTAGGCATTGAATGATACTAAATAAATAACTAAATAGTCAATTGTGAAGTGTGAGAGTGTATGAGAGGGAATATGCGGGGGTAATATCATTTTGGTAATATATTAAATCCATATAAAAATTTGGTTCCTATCACATGGCATAGATGGGAGAGGTGTGAACTTGTAGATAAGATTGAAATTGAGTATCCGAAAATCACTATGTATCCTATGATAATCAAGATTTAAGCCACACATATTTCATTAATAGAAAATTACATATTCTAGTTTGACCCATATGCATAGAGGGGATATGTATCCACTTTATATGTTGTGGTTGGACCTAGGATTTCAAATGTAGGTGTCAATATTTATCCTATATAAATAGGAACCATTACACGCATAGTTCTTTAGTGGGGGAATTTACTATATTGTTTTAAACCATATTCAAGGAGTATTAGAAATGTTTTATTAGAGTTGGATCAAGGATTGGAGATAAAAAATTCATTATGCATACTATTGGAATAGGAATCAATCCACATGTTGTTTTGAAATGAAATACCCTGCAATGGTTCTACCCATATATTAAGAGGGTGAATTCTATTCATATTTTTTACTTATATACCTAGGATTTTATATTTAGTCATCATTATGTATCTTATAATGATATTAATGAAGCCACATGTTCTTCTTGAATGGAATATTCACATATTGATTTGGATAACACATAGGTATGTGAGTACATAGTTTTTATTTTTTCATAGATCTTCATCCCATGTAGTGAATCCTTTAGGATGTAACATTCTCTATGCATCTTAACTTCATCTAATAAGGATATCTTCAACACAGTTTAATGTCATCTGGTAAGGAATCCTCCAATGAATTTTAGCATGTTGTGGTAAGGATGTGTTCTGTAAATTTTAATGTCCTACAGTAAATATTTCTTCAATTAATTTTTATTTCATACAATAAGTATTACTTTTGTCCAGTTTAATGTCATGTTGTAAATAAAATTCCATGTAGTTTAATGTACTGCAGAAATGTTGCCTACCATGTAGTTTAATTTCATGTATTAATGACATCTTACATATAGTTTAACATCATGCACTAATGTTTTTTTCCATGCAATTTAACATCATGTGACAATGAAGTAAGATGCTACATAGGTAGATTATATCATCCAGTAATTGGAATCCCAGAGGGAATATATGAAATGTACTTTTTTATAAACCATGTATTTCTATGGGTATAACACATTACATATCAATTGTGGGAAACAATTGAGATCCATTTAAATAGAACTTTTGTATGATGTAATGACATTCCCAATTAGGTTAATGTATTAACGGTTCCATTCATGTTATCGTTATGGTTCTAATAAACTACACTAGTTCTCCTTAAAGTAATGAGTGATGGAAAACCTTTCTGATAAAGGATAAAAAATTATGATTTTGATGAACACTGAGGTTGTGTAGTGTATGAAACTATTTTTCATCAATTTTTTAGAGAACAACCAACATCATTTTTGATATTTCATCATTTGAGTATTCTGTACATATATTTACTCAGAGAGAGGAAAATAATAATTTTATGTGAAAAAATAATTCTTTCCCATAAACCAATTAATACTGGTTTGAATCCATATATGGTCATTCAGTAGTATCCTACGCGCATAGATTATAAAATATCTTTTTATAATAATTCTTCTTATCCTTGTCGAAATTTTTTGATTGTATTTGAAAAAGCATTTTTAAGGGCCTATATATGTCCATTTTCCTCCAAAACATGTTGGGATTAAATTTTTTAACTCCATGTTCTACTCCATGTCCGATTTCTTTATCTCATAAGTATATAATATATAGTAATTTACAATTAGTATCATGTGAAGGAAAGGAAATTTGGTGATGATATTTCAATTTACAAATTTTATGATATTATTCATCTTGAATTCCATGAGGGGTATGTAATCACCCCATTTCTAAAACAATTATACCACAATAATGATATTATTAAATTGGATAGCTATAGATGGGGGATATGACCCCATAATATTTATTCCTAGTACAAGAAATTTCTAGTAGTACTTAGCTATATGTAGTTAATCTAATGCCTGCTAGTTAATTTTTTCATTTATATATTATGCATGAAATTTCTTTGATGACTTCCAAAAATTCGTTCATCATTATTTTATCATTGAAACCATGCCTCTTAACTTTGGGGGTGAGTGTGGTCCCAAAATAATCAGTACTATAGTTTTCAACATGGACTTCTTCGATGATTTCTATAACATCGCCTTTTTTATGTATCTAAGATGGATTACATCAAATCCTTATTTTTATATGGATTTCCACTTGTTTAGTGTATCCCCAAGGGTGATGCTTACTGTTCCACATCAATTTTATTCGATTTTGGATCAATTTGACAGGTATGTACCATTATAGAGGTAATTGACTATGGAGACCAGCCATCATGGGGTGGATATCAACTCATCACACCCTAGGGTAGTATTGTAGTGATTTACTTCCTTCATTTCATAGATAATAACTGATTAGACTACCCATTTCTGGGATATGTGGAAACCCACTTATTCTTGATTAGGATCATCCAATGTTGTGGCTGTATTAGGTAGTGCTTTAGTGTGATACTTTTGTGATCAAGGGACATGATTCGGTATTTTTTTTCAAAATGTAGTTCTCTAATAAATCCTCATACATAACTGATGACAGGGGGAAATTACTCTTTTGTGATGTAATACTAATGATTTATTTGTTTAATAACTAACTTTGATCCCCATTTAGTAATCAGGTAGTCTATATATGTTATTGTTGGGAAATCTCAACATGGTTAATTAGGGATTGATATTCTACTTCATTATAGTACAACCTTTGGATACTGAGATAGAGTATGGAAGTGCTTAATTTTTCACGGAAAATATACAATCCATAAACCAACCCAATTAAGGTTTCTTTATTCTCTCATATTTCCAATGGCACATTAAAAGGTATCATAAAAATAAAAATGGAACATTTGGAAAGTATTATGGGAATAGGAAACCTCTTTTTCTGTATTCTTGGTTTCCATTGGTGTTCTCTCTTGGATAGGATGTACCATAATGAAATTAATCAGGGCCTTCCCTTTAACATTATCCTATTTCATGAAAATTATGTCATACTATTGAAGGATAACCACCCATCAGATCATATATCTAGTCAACATAGTGCATCCATAGATTTATTTGAGTAGGTCAATACGAGAGATGATGTTGGATTCTTGGTGCTATAGTTAATGCCTCTACTTTTGCATTGTGATGAGTGCACGGTTTTTCTTCTTAATATATGTTTAATAGGTCGATATACCTAGATTAATTTTATTATTATATTAGAAGATGTTTTCATTACACGTATCTTTTTTTATGTAAGTTGAGAACCAACAAATATTTCAATGGTAGCCACATATAAGATATGAAAATGGCCCTCTACCGACTGCATCAAGACTAGTGGGTGCAGTGGGTACTTCATGAGCTTCTTGAAAGATTATTTATAATATTCATCCCAATTCTAGATGAATCCCTTCTTCATTATCTTACTAAAAGGGGGATAATTTTTAGCTAGGTTGGCAATGAAATGATGAAAATATTAAAGGTGACCCTGGAGCCCACTTTATTAATTAAGATTTAGAGGGTGTCATATTTCATGTATTTCCCTATTTTCTTCTAGGTTGACCATGTTTCCATGTTAGGGGATCCAAAAGACAATAAATTTTCATGATATAACTATGAAATAATAATTTAATGGATTCATCTTCAAACTTTGAAACTGCAATTTTCTTATATATTTTTATGATTTGTGATGTGATGACATATCCATAGAGATTTATAAACCTGTTAATCAATGCGAAATTAACTGATTCTCCCTAAGAAATGATTAAATATTTGTTTCATGAGACATTTTTATATAGCACCATCATTCGTTAATATAACTTTTATGACTTGGATGTAATAAATACCCTAATGTTCCCTAAAGGAAGTGAATTCCTCCCCACCAGGGGCCATCTTTATATGATTATACCTTGAATAAGAATCCCTAAAATAAATGTCTTATTATCCATTAGTCAAATATATATAAATTTGTATGATTGGAAATGGTAAATCATCCATCATATAATATAGATTAAGGTATCTAAAATTAATGTATATCCTGATCTTCCCATTAATTTCATATATGAGGACAATTTTTCCAATCCATTTTGGCCATTTAACGTCGTGAAAAAAGTCGGATTTCATATATTTTTCAACTTCTGATTATAAATTATATCATGAGAGGGATGCACACTCTTAATTCCCTTCTTGAACCATAGATGGTCATTTGGTAAGCTATGGTAATGATTAGACATAATAGGGTTTAGCCGGAGCATCTCTATATAATTCAAATTATATATGTATCAATGGAACTTTAAAAATTCAATATACTTATCAACCTTCTTTAGAGGCATGAAAGTGGTAATTAACATATGTCACAGATCATCTTCTATTTCCAGATTCACCAAACTATATTCATCAATTTTGGTGGAAACTCCATCCTCAAAAGTGGGTGGGAAATTATTAAGGTCATCCACTTCTTTATCAATATCAATTTATATTGAGGAAGATTCAGAAAAGGTGGTTTATCCAATGGAATCTGTATCACCCTTGAGATAACAGATGAAGGAAGAAGAGACATTGATGTAAAGAACATCCAGAGTCATCACAAAGATATTCTGGTGTTACTTTTCTTCATTTACACTGCTACTAGCGTAAGGAAAGTCAAATACATTTTGATTTGTAAATAATGTCTTAGGGGAATATTGGATATATAATAATGGTGTAAAAAAATATTTAATCCTTATAGAGCATTAGTATTAAATCTATATATTGATTCTTATTTATTTTATGTGATTTCAATCACATGGAAATGAAAATTTGATCTTTTTGGTTAACGGTATCGTACTAAGATTAAAACAACTACCTAAATAATGATTATGGGAAACAAATTATCACTATCATGCATGCTATAGGGCTTCAAAGGGATAATAACCAATCCATTTGGTATGGTATCATACATATCATCTTCTGTCATTTTCTTTCTTCCAACCCTACTGTAGAACCATGTCTCAACATTTTTTGTACATTCCTTTTCTATTGTTTGAGATAATAATCCAATACCTCCCTTACTAGTCAAACATGTAAGATGATTGGGTATGATAAACCGTTGGAGGGATCTGAGGCATCTCCATGTTCTATTAGTCTTTTATAAGTGATTCACCATTACTCTCAACCTTGCATATGGATTCCATAGGCATTTGGCTAAAATATTGGTTTTATAAATAGTTACACCATCCCATATATCCTTAGATTTTACATCTTTATCTTAGAGCTCCCCAATTAGGTATGATGAACATATACATGGAGGTGTATCATCATTATATAGGTGGTATATTATGTGAACTATATTAGAAGATCCAAATATGATCTCTTCATATGTTGAGGTTTTTTTGGTGTGGTGGTTCCCATTTTCCAAAAGATTTCTGGAATAAATATAAGAGTCATATTTTTTATTAGAGTTTCTTATAACTATTTCCCTTGTGTCTTTTGCAGTGTTTAAAGATCACATCATCCTATGGAAAGAATATTTAGTGAATACTCCCTCGGTTTTAGGAAAGTTACAAGTTATTGATGATATTATCTCAATAAAAATTGATCACGGTCAACTATTTTTAGAGTCATGCGATTGCAGAACGTGTTTCCACATCAAGACATAACATTATGGTGGCCGCCCTCTACTTTGGTTAAGGTGGACGTTATATAGGTCATCAGTGTTCATGATTTCTACTATATCAGCAATCTATAATCTACCATGATCTTTATGAAGTCTTTGAATACAATGCATTCCAAGATTTTATAGCACCATATCATATGGAAAGGGAATATATCGAGATTGTGAGGTGGGTTGACTGCATGGTTCCAATGAAATTACCAGGATCCTTCTCAGTTCACAATTAAAATTCTTTTTCAATACATTAATCAAATCATGGGTGACATTAATATCTTTTTCACTTATAGAAAAGGATGATTCTATTAATAATACTACTATATAGGATGTTTCAGATGATTCGACTTATTCCTGTGTTCGTGAACTAACATTGCTTTATGGATGAGGGTAAAAGCATTGGTCACAACCTAACTATGAATTTTTTATTTATGTTGTGGGTGTGGGACATGATTTATCCTTGTTTTGTTGAATGTAATATTCTATGTACTATTCTATATCGACAAACTCGTGGAATCCACTTGGATATATAATTACTATAAAATGTGTTTGTACATCATCCTAAAAATTCATAGCACAATGTTCGAGTAATTCACATACAATAAAGAGAAACTAGATAAATAAGTTTAACCATTCTATCTATATATAAAAAATGCTCATTTTTACAATTATTAAACTTTTTAGGTTTAAAATCATCATTTTTTAAAATGTGAAGCTTAATTGCTAGTGTAATGGATGATTCATGTATTCCCATCTAACAATAAATCCCACTAAATGAATTTGTCTCTCACCAAAGGCTATCCATACCAGTGTCGGTACATAAAATCCTAAATGGGCTTCCTCATACTAATCTCAAGGACCCATCATCAAGCTACATTTGGAAATGATGTGTTGAGAAGTTGTTTGGGATCTACCACACCATAAATTGTTTATAAGATATGATCTAAAAAATTTGAAAGTGGTAATTGTCATTCACCCATTCAGTATATGTATTCTCATCAGGAAACATGGGAACCCTGTGTCCTTCCATCACCTCTATTTGAAAATAAATTGATTCAATTTAATTAAGGGGTTCGTAGGTATAACTATCTGGATCATATCCTATATATAGGGAGAGGGAGGGGCCTTATTATGTGGGAACATATTTATATCACACTATTTCTAGATCCATTTTTTGGACGGAATTGTCACCCTGATGGTTGATAGGGTATCAAAATAATGGAGGAAATTCATGATTATCCACAATATCCTCATTTATGTAGTCCGATCACATAGATCAAGATTTAGAATGATGCACAAATGCCTATAATGCATGTGGATTTTCTCTCTCCTGATGTACATGAGATAGATATTTTTGTCTATTTCAAGACGATACCCAATTTGAAGGTTTCCAATGAGTAGTTCCTATTTGAGATATCTAATATACTATATCTCATTCGCATATTGTTCAGTTCATTCTTCTATAGAAGTAATTTTGTATCTTCATGTAGTAAAATGTGTTTTAGACCCACAATTACATATATCATTATAGTGTTCTATCTAGAAGGTGGAAATTCAACATTTGGAGGTTCAAGGATTTGGAACCTTCTCTAATTACACATTTATTCTACCTCAGTTTTTTCATACCGAACTCCCACTTATTGAGGGACAGTTTCTAAATCAAACCCCTATCCATTTATATCACCATCCACATCATTTTCTATATTTATAATGATAAATTTCAAGAAGGTGTATCAGTAAATGGTATTTATCCCAACTCTCTCCACACAATAGGTTGTTTATTTACCACTTAAACCTTTATCAAGGGTTAAATAGTGGTGATTCCTCTTCTCCCTATCAACATTAGATCATTTTGGCCTATAACAATTATGGTGTTCAACTAACATTTTCATATGTTCCTAATGTATCAGTTTGTGATTAGCCACCTTAAAAACGTTTCCCAATATACATGTTGAGTAGGCCCCAAATAAAATAGTGGTATATCATAGTGGGAGAAATAGTTGGGATACTAGATACTGATATTTACCTACCATCTTATAAAATCCCGACACATTTTGTGATAATGATATTGATAAAAATAACCCTATACCGATAGGTTTGGAATGATTCAGACCCATTATTGGAAAATTTTGATCCAATTTATGGGGATATAAGGACTCACACCATGGATCTGATGGCCCATAAGATTGAAAATGAGATTAATTTTTTTATCCTTATGTTATGAGGTTGATTTTTATCTATCGATGATTTTTCTAGGACCCTCTCAAGGTTTGATGAACCTAGTGGTGATGATTAAGAGTAAACTTTGTCCAACCCTGTGCAATGGTTTTGTTTCACATCCACCACCCTTGTTTCAATAATCATATCAAATTAGTACAATCATATGTGTAGGGGTTGTGGTAAAATCCCCTCACCCTTAAGGTATTGGTTCTATCCTTTGTAGATACTGTGATGGGTTATATTGTAATCCATTTTATTCGGAATAATTTTTTTCATGTATGAGCCTAGTGTAATGGAAAATTTTAATGGGATTTACTTTTTAGGGGTCATTTTTTGAATGTCCATAACATCAGATATAGTGTTTGAGATGTTCTTCCTTTTTTGGGACGCTCTAATTAGGATTCTAATAGAGGCATTTCCTCTTTATTCATGTTTTCTTCACATCCTCAAATATGAGGAGTCTCACTATATTATCCAACTGTCTCATGCATTACCCAATCCACTAATTTACCATATAGCTATAACATTATAAGGTGATAAATCTAGGGATATTTTCTTTTTTAGAATACAGTGAAGTGAAATAATCCATATTGTCCCAATCCTCAAATAGGTACAGTTTATGGGGCCTTAGAAATCAGTGGATGGAGAGTTATAATGATATAGATAGAGATAAATCCTAGGAATATTTCATGAAATTCTAATACTAGGTTACAGGTTATGGAGAATGTTTCCAAATATTGTTCAAAGAAAATTGTATTTATTATTTAACGTTTATCCTCATAACCTTGATAAGGGAGGTTCATATCATTAAGCCTCATATGAATTCCTGAAATGTTATGGTATGAATAGGGAATGAAATTATCCTATAGATCATCTAAGATCTAATATTTAATAGTTTTGATTAGATAGAACATGGTTTGGATGTTTTTTATAGATAAATCCCTCTATATATCTATGTGGGACTCTACTTCATCGGGTTTATATGCCTCCAATTTGTCAAACCACAGAGGTTTCTTATCTAGGTTTCCTGTTGAGCATGGTGATGGGATGCTCATAATAGATGGGGAACTATATTTGGATAACCCAAATTTTTTATGAACCTAAATATATTATGGTTTTTGGGATGGTTTATTTCCTTATATGGTATATGTATTACAACGTAGAGGTTTTCCACAGTGGACATGAGGAGTAAAGACCCTATGATCCATCTCTGAAATACCATGAGGAGGAATATCAATGTTGTGATCAAATTTATCTATGTATCGAGATTAAATATATTATTGATGTGTTTAATATATTCATCATATATCATGGCGAACATTGGCATCAAGTAGGCTAGAGATATGAGCATCATTCTGTTTCATGGCCAGAATATGTCGACTGGGTTTTAGGACAGATCATTGATAAGATGTTGTTGTGTGATGGTTGATTGAATATTTCAATAACTCTATAGAATTGTGGAGATATGATTTTATTGATAAGAATCTGTTATAGTATACTAATGTTCTTCAATATCATCAGAAGTAATATAATCCTACTGGTATGTAGTCAATGAAATATTATTGTAAATCGTTGCTGAAGTGGGTTTTCAAACATGTTAGAATATGAGTTATCCATTATAATAAACTAACAATATGTTGAAATGAGAGAAATTTGACAATCCTCAACCTATATAGCCTCATAAGGGTACTGTATTAGTCATTCATCATTGGAAGTGTGTATATGATCCTCGATTCCATAAGATAATGGAATATTCCAACTTCATTGGTATGGATATGAGTCATACCTATGGTTATTTATATATTGCAATGATTAAAAAAAGTTAGAGGGAGGATATGTGACCTTTCATGCTCATTTGGAATATGTCACTGGCTTTATTCAACATGAATGTGTGCTTGTCTTATGGAATATTCTAAACTAATTTGGTGACCACAATTAAAACTAGAATTTCAGCCCAATCTTGTGCTTGGCCCATTATCAAAATATGTCAATAATCCTTTTCGATGGGAGAAAGAATGTGATCGTTCTCTTGATTATCTAAATTTTAATACTGATTATGGTGATATGTTTCATTGCCTATTTGGATTGTTATATGTGCATATCCCTATATATGTACCAATGATGGAATATGTTGGTAGTGCTCTTTTGTTGTTTCTATAATTAGTGACACTTATGAAAAGTATATATAGTAATATAGGAATGAAAATCCTTGATCTCTATGATATTCATGCATATGTATTCAATTTAATTTGGGGATATAAACCAACTCTATTCCTCTTTGTTCCATCCGAATATAATGATAGTCTTCAGTTGCAGAGGAATGGATATGGGTCTCCCCCATGCTTATTGCAGGAATAAGAATTACGATTTGATCCGAGTGAGAAGGGATATGAACCTACTCACTATCCACCGATGGAATATGACCATCATATTTTTCAATGTAAGGGGTGATATCATCTATCTCACATTTATCCACATCTTTCCAGGCCTTTTGATTTATCATGTATATCAATGCATGAGTGTTCAAAGTGAAAATATATCGATCTGTACCATTAAAAGTAGACCAGAGGTTATGGAGATATTATTCGTCTTATGATGGTTAATAGGATCTTCCTATGTATATTCTAAACTAGGATGGAGTTGTAGTTTTATCCTTGGTCCACTTTTATATTGTAATGAATATACTAATTTTCTTGCCTCCGTATAATATTCTAAAGAAGTTTGTGGTAGTGATAGGTAGAACTGGTTTCATTGAAACTTTTTCTTGAATGATATATAATTATCAATTTTTCCCATGGATAAATTTATATGTAGACTCTAGTTTTAGGGTCATACCATGATCGTGGTATTCAAGGACTATCTTATTTTCCTCAAGTCGTCGAAGGAGTTAGTTGGGTGATGATATTTTTTAACCAAAATCGGTTACTGCGTTAGATGTGTGATTATATTTTTCAACCAAAATTGGTTACTGCATTAGTTGGGTTCCCAAAACATTCCCTTGAAAGATAAATGATCGTTGTGCAAGGTATTATTTGTGACATATGTTTCCATAGTCATAATTACAACAAGAATCATGGTTACTGATCAGTGTATTATCGCAACAGTGAAATATTATTAATTATTTATCCACAAGTTACACAATTGTTCATTCTTGAATTTACTTTATCAATTTTTCTTGAATGTAATTTTCACAGTGATAATATATAATTTCTTATGAACCATGATATATTATTTTATTATATCATATTCAGTGTCCATTTTTCTATTCAATAAAAAACAATATTTCACGAAGCATGGTAAACCAATTGACTTTATTAATTTTTAGATTCACATCGAGTTAACCATATTCAATTATATAGAGGGTGGATTAAAAAAATAGATCAATGGGAATATGTAAATATGTCCTTGTTAAATTGTAAAATTTATTACATAGTAAAATGATCTCATTTCGGGTTATTATTTCTAGATTCACATCATCTTTACCATGTTTGAATATGATGAATTTTTTTCGGACTTTGTTGTATTGTTGGTAATTCTGTGTATGGTTTCACAATAATTGAAATCAGGTTTTCCATTTTCATATCTCATGGAAACTCTTAGCACCTCCAACATCCATAATAATAGACATACCTAATTTAAAAATATTGGTGGTCATTTCATGTTTCAAACATAATGTCCCTTAGGAACTCATATTGATCTGGAAAATGGGTGGTTGTGAGCATCCCATCCTATTGGGGGGAATTATTTACTAATCCAAGACTCTATTATAGATTTATTATTTGTTTTTGAATATCATCCAAATCCCGATATGAGATTTTTCACCATATAAAAATTATCGTCTATTGAATACATATATATGTAAATAGGGTTTAATTAATGAGACAATCAATATAAATCATGGGTTCTCCATATGTCTCCTATTATTTGATAGAAATGTTTATCCTATCACATTTTGAATCCATATAATGAAGAACTATGGTGTGTATTATTGTTCTAAAAGATGATTTTTTATAGGATGAGATTTAACCTCCAAGAGTCATCCAATACATCCTGTGAGAACTTGAATAAAAAACCATATTGGACATTCTACCCACATCTCATTGAATGAAATGGGAATTTAATTGGTACGCATTGGGGTTATTTCAATAGAGTTCACAGAAATGGGAATTCATTTAGTTCATACACTATGGTGGATTTCCATGTATGGAGGCATTAACATTATGTCATTGAATGGAGATTACACACTAAGGTTTCCCAGATAGGGTGAATTATATAATTCTAGTGATATGATCATTAAAAACACATAATCCCATGCATGTCATAATTAGGGTGAAAAACATGGGATATAAAGTTTGTAGACTCAGAACATATGGATTTTGGACTTATATAGTGGGAAAAACCTAATGGAGGGTTTGATATAGTGCCCATATATTAGGAGGGTGTCCAACATATCCTTTTTTTGGCAAGAATAAATTGCATCATAGTTTCATTACCTTCTCAATCTACTGATAGATAAAACGAATGATATAACCACAAGGGGTGGGTCCCATGAAAATAAATTTTACATAATTACACCAAGTCAATGCCATTGTATGGCCTTATTTCATTTCCACTAATGGAAAAGGAAGGATGATGGGCATAAAGGTGAGTTTGGGTCTAATAATCAAGGTTATTTTTATTTGGAGGTGCTTACACCAAGGTGGATGATAATTGGATGATATTTCTCCATTACCATCTAAGGGAGAGAGGGTGAGGACCATGAGTGGTGTGAAGATATCATAAGAACATCATAACCTAACTCTATTATGGACCCTCCCCTCATGAATGGGGAATTCTCATCTAATTACTCATAGTTTGGGGTTCACAGAGTTCAAGGGAATAAACATGAGTTTTCTTAGTAAAAGATGTTGACATGTCAGGGGGTATCAACCCAACATTTCTAATGAATATTATTAACATATACATAGGATTATTCTTGAAATTTCCTGGGGTCTTCACATTATCTAAAGCAATATGTCTAAGGGTCGTCCCATGATAAATCCAAAATGTCCGTAAAAATTCACATAAACTAGAAGTGTTATACGGACGACTTCTCATGATCCCCAGGACATGTCTGAAAGACTTTTCATGATCTTCTTGACATACCCAGAAGAATTCTATTGATCTTACTAACATTTTCAAAGGGAATCATGTGAAATTTATTTCAGGTACAGAGGTCATCACATGACTTGGTTGAAATTGCAAGAGGGAATCTTATGAATTGGTGGACATGTCGAGAGGGAATCACCTGACATAGATGGACTATATAAGGTCCATAACATGACATGGAATAAATGTCTAGAGTATGTTTCATGACATGGATGACAAGTCCAGGGTATATTTCCGATTTAAAGGACACGCTTTTAGAAATTCCAATGATTTTTTGGCTTTTCTGGGATTATTCAATGGTCTAATGAACGGGACACATAGGGATCAATACCACCTTATCATTAAAATAATTTTATCCATCATTTCATAAGAATTATATTATTTCCAAACTATTATCTCAAAAATGACTCATTGTTCAATAGGAACTATCCTGTTGAGGTCATGCATGAACAATTCAACTGTAGAATCTAATTTCTATGATCCAACCAGCATGCCAGATTTTCTTAATATGATTAATGGAATGATCATGTGAATAATATAATCATACCACTTAATATCTTAAATTAATCCCTAGGATTATCTTACGAAAGACTTCCATAATTGAATTGTTCTCTATTCTCATATTTCCACTCTCTCCTAAATGGTTTCATCTATTTGTTTCTTGATTTATGTCATAAAGGAATTAATAGGCATCACCATACCTGATCTAAACCACTTCTCTTGGAAACTAAATCATATATATTGTCTTTATTTGGGGGAAGGACTAGCGTACCAATTTTTTACGTGATCCACCCATAAATTATTAATTAAATCATACTTCTATGACCTAATAAATTCTTACCACATAATCACATTGTCATTGGCATATTTATTAAGCCCACACCTTATCAAAAGGATTTTACATGATCAAATTGATAAGTAAAATGTCCATTAGGACATTATCTCATTTCGAAGAATTCATTAATGAAATCGATTTTTCACGTGTCTTTGGGTCTTTGAGGAATACATTCTTGAATGGATCTTTGTGATAATGAACGGATCATATAAAACTCATAACCTCTTTGCATGAAGAAAGTGAAATTCTAATTTACATAAGGGTTCCATCTTTTTCCAAAATCATTTTATAATTCTTATGGATTTCACCCAAAATTTTTCCATCATGCTATCATATGATCAAATGGATATCTCTAAAATCCATCAAATGATGAAGGTGAAAATTCAAATGAAGAATGCTTAATAGTGCCTGCACACCCCAAGGATTTTTTTAGATCAACAGTCAAACAATGTTAAAGCATTATCCCTCCATGTTAAAATATGAATTACTCTCTTCTCATTAAGACCATGCCTTTTTCAACTATTATTTTTAAAAATGGATTTATTGATTATCATGAGTATATTGATTGACATATCACATGATAGGGGGAATTCACCTAGAATATTACAAAAAAACCTTAGTGTTTATCCAAAATCTATCACAAGATCAAGAGTTATATTCATAGGGGATTCAAGTTAACCTAAAAATATCATGTGAAGAATGTGACCCATTCGTGTGTTGTCCTTAAGGTCACATGATTCATATGGAACTGGTACCTAATCCATATGTAGAAAACCATATTATTTCTTACCTATGTTGAGAAATTAATGAAAATTCTTTGATTATTTGTCCAATCCTAAAAATTATATATTATTTCATGGTGGGAATCAATATGTGATTCCACAAAATGTTCCCATTGGGCTATAATTGATCATAACCTAGATCTTGATAATGGGCCTTACCACACACCTGGTTTGAGACTCCCAGTGTATATTCTTTCTTAAATTCAATATATTTTATGAAAGATTATGGTGATAAAAAATTACCATATTATTTTATGTTAGGAAATATATCAGGGATAATATAGATTTAAACATTGAAATTGAAAGGCTAAATAAAGTATATAATTTATTATTAACCAATTAAATGTTGATGTTTCATTTTTTTGGGCTTAATCAAAAGAAAATTGTCATCCCTATTCTATTTTGGAATAATTAAATGATTAGAACTAGAATTAGATAGCTAAATTTGGGATTATCATCCATGTTTTTATGCATTCATTCATTTCAAAAATGTCTAATAGAACTATTCAAACACCACCCCAAAACATGTAAGTCATGTTATTAATGAAAATGGAAAATGGTGGAATTATTATATCCTATGTTTATAACTCCTCTTATTTACATATTATAAGTATGAAAATCCAAGTAAATATTGCGATACAACCTTTTATGTAATTCAATGATATTCTAGAATTTAGTATATTTCCTTGTTTATATAAAATATAAATTATCGAGGGAAATAAATCCCCCTCATTATTTAAAATAACCCTATAATTTTTTTAAAGTGAAAGGATGATGATGAATCTGCATTGATACCAAAATATCAATCATTGATATATTTCACATGATAAGAAGTGTATCTAGCTCAACAGATTGATACTAAAGAAAAGACCATCAGTGAATACATTCCCATTGTGTGGGAAGATGTTGATGTGTTTCCTGAAGAATTGTTTGTTCTTCCTCTTAGTTGAGAGGTTTAAATTTCAATTGATATTTATTCTGAATAATTTAAAATTTCCACAACATGCTATATAATTTTTCTATTGGAATTTCATGAACAAAATAAGAAACTATTGATGAATTGAGATAAATGGTTAATATGCCCATGTGATTCACAATGGGGTCCACCAGTTCACTTTATCAATAAAATGGTCAGGTCAATGAACCTCTAGATTTACTATCATGAGGTTAAAAAACCATGATATAAATAAGTATCATATTACATATATTGATTATTTTTTCTATTAGATACATGGTTATTGTATTTCAATATGATGGTTTTTTAGTTTGGATATTATCAAGTAAATGTGAAGGAGGAAATCCCCATGAATAATTTTCATATGAGGTACATGTACTAAGAGTTCCTAGTGATTCAATTTAGTACATTAATTATCTAGAAATAGTCATGTATTTTATTCATATGGTCTTTAGATATTACCTTGATAAAATTGTTGTATTCTTTATAGATTAAATTAATATATACTCCAAAATTCAATGAGTAACTTGATGAGAATATGAATTCTATTTCGAAGACCCTGTCGAAAGAAAATTTATTTGTAAAGTAAACTAAATTTGAATTGTTTTATGGTAAGAAAATTTATAGGGACTAGTTATCACCCTTATATAGATATTTATAGACCATTAAAAAACTATGGAAATTGATGGGTTTTTTAGAACAACCACTATAATGGAAATCAAAATTTTCCTTTTATTAGTTGGGTGTTATCATTGATTTGTGAGAAACATATCCAAATTTTCTATCTTTTAAACCAATATTAATAAAAAGGTAATAAAGATTATGTGTAATACAGAATGATAGGAATGTTTTATAATGTTGAGGAAGTGCCTTATCACTATAACTATGCTCATATTACTGACTAGTATGGATGGATTTGGGGTATATAACATAAAATTAAAATATTTATTGGTTTTTTTGCACATGGTTGAGGAAAAATTGATATCATATTCCTCCAACTGACTAATGATACATGATTTAAAATACCAAACACATTACATAGAGTATTCTATGGTGATATTTTCATTAATTATTCAGTGTTATTATGTCTATAGAGAAATGTGTAACAATTATAGAGATAAAAAAATCCTAATGAATATATTCACACAAAAGAAGAAAAATATGATCCTACGAATGTGGTTAGAGGAAATCATGGATTATAATTGTTCAATTCAATACTATCCATAGAATGAAAACAATGTGGAATATCGTTCATGTAGAAATGATCTTATAACTCTATCTAGGATGTGGATTTCAAGTGATCCAATATTCTTGGACATGAAAATCCTGAAAATTGAAATAATAATAGTATCTACATATTTCCATTCAAAAAATAAACTATATCCATCCATTATTAATAGGATAAAGGAGTTTCTAAAGGATAATGAGTTTCTATAGAAGTAGGTAGAAAATATTATAGAGTTGAAGTTTTATAAATATAATGTTATAATGTTTCATAACCATGATATGTGTCCCATAAAAGTTAGTTCAGAAGAGAGAATATCAAGATGATGTAAATACCTCATCAGTTTTAATTTATCCAGGAAGCAATATGATGTAAATAGATTTGATGAAAATCATATTTTGGTATAACGTGCAGAGCGAGATTGCAGAGTTTTTAAATTGGGGTATTGTTTACAAAAAAGTCACGTAAAAATGAAAGAAGTCCTATTGTATAATGTAACAATAACTCATACCAGTACGAAAATGGTAAAATAAAACCATAGATTTTATCATAGTAATCCCCAGGAAACCTAATCCCAATAACACCTTTTGGGTAATAGAAGATCTCCATAATAAGTCAGTATGTTTCATTTCAATTAAGCAATATTTATCTCCTTAATGACTCAACAATATATGTATAATGTAATTGGTAAGACTACATGGTGTTCCACTCTCTATTGTATCTAATAGTTATCTATGGTTTACCTTGATGTTATTTAGATACCTTCATCACGAATTGGATACCGAACGGATATTAAACACTACTTTAAACCATTAAATGGATGGTCATTATAAATGGAAAATTAAAACTGTAGAGGACATTTTTATATTTGGTTTAATGGATTTCAAAGGATGTTAATATCAAAGCCTTCCCCTAGGGGGGTCACATATAAAAAGTATTTTTCATTATATCATTCAAATGGAACCATATTTTTATCTTTATTGGAAGAGGTTCCAAAATCTGACATGAGATGAAGAAGTATTAGATTTGTAGATTATAGGAATTTATATTTTCCAAGATATTACAGATAATTTTCAAAAAATTCAATGTCACTTGAGAACTATTCAAAGTTAATTTAAAATATTTGAAGCTAATCATCAATGTGATCTAGTGTTTTAGGTAAAAGATAATGTGTTCTTTCATATTTAACAATATAATAATTTCATGAGGTAAGAAAATAATGGAAATCTTACTCATAGATACATCATCCCCATTAATATCCTTGATCACATCAAAGTAGTGTCCCATTTATAGGAACAACCACCTAACCAATCTCAAGTACATGATGTGTTCCGTTTATCCCTATTGAAGAAGTATATACTATAAGACTCACATGTATTGATTTTGGAAGTAGTTTCATTATATAATGATAATTCATACGTTGGGAAGCTCTTGAATATCTTAGAACATAGAGACAAGTTTCTAGGAAACATGATAACTATCCTAGTAATGTTATTATGGAATAACAAAAAGTCTGAGGATCTAAAATGGGAAAATGAAGATGTGAAGAAACAAAAGTTACCTTATCAATTTTAGTGTTTGAAAGATATTTTCTAGGGTGAAATTTACAAAAGGGGAATAATGTAACTACCTAAATTTTTATCAATAAAATTCCATGTTTTTTAATAAATAAATTAATTCTCAATTAATGTATTTATATAAAACACATTCACAAGTTTGGTTATTTTTCATAGTTATCGTCTATTGGATTTGAAATACTGTTATGGAACAATCCATTTATAATATTTATGTTTTATAATGACCATTAATATTATTATATCAAGGATAATTATAAAATTTGACTAATACGGACAAATGATGAGATGGTCATGACCAGTAGGATTATACCCTATGAAGACTATTTATTGGAGCATCACAGGGATATAAAATCAATAGGATATTCCCTTGATCAATCCAAAGATGATATTCATCACATATTTCATGAACCAAATGTGTTCACTATTATACACCTCACCATTAAAGAGTTTAATAATGTAATAAGGGGTTCAGTATCTATACTTGAATATTATAAATTTGAAAATTTTCATTTAATTTTAAAATATTTTATATTTATTTTTTAATATTAAATTTTAAACTATTAAATAATGAATATGATAAAAAATTTATATGATGAAACAAAAATTATATTATTGTGAAATTTATAGTTTAAAACAAGGTACTATATTTAAATGAATTCATGAATTGATGATATAAATTATATTTCAATGAAAATTTATTATTAAAAAAATATTAAATATAAATTATAATATAATTTTAGGAAGTCAAAAATAATTTAATTGCGTTCATCTAAATGTTGTAGTAAACAATATTATTTAATAAATGGGGACTTTTTATTTAAAAGTGTAATTTACTATAAATATATAATTATTTCAGTAAAATAAATATTTTTTTTGATAAATCAAAACATCGAAATTTTCCAACAACGAATTTTTTTCATTATTTTTTAGACACTCAAATTTTTGTCTCAAAATATAATACGGTATAAATATATGTTGTGTATTTTGAAAACATAAAATCCTAAGAACGATGTATTAAATAATAAATGAATTATTCAAAACTGAAAATATGAATCCCCATTAAAAAATGTATTTTTAGGTTATTTTAATATTTTTTAAATCCTTAATTAATCCTCTAAAATCTATATTATTTTATAAGGTTTTAAAATCAATTATTTGTAAACATGAATCACATATAGAGAACTTGGGGTATTATTTTAAAGATCTAGGCCAATAAAATTTTAAAACAATTAATAAAAATCCAATTTTATAGAAACCATTTGTAAAATACATGATATTTTTTGTGGTTTTGATTACTTTATCATATATAATCCAAAACCTATATTTAGAAATTGATAACTTATTCTCCAAAATTATTCTATATAAACCAAAGAAAAATCCGATTACTCTTCACTCAAAACTATTGAATAATTTCATTAATCTACATTTACCTCTCAAGAGTGGTACCATAGTTCATCCTTGTTATTTAGAATCACCATACCATCTTTAAGAAGTTACATATCAAGTTAAGGGATCTTCTCCTTATCCTCATTATTCAAGATCCTACATTGTATTAGGCCTTTTAAATTCCTATTGTTCATAGTGGAATGTGTTCTTATATATCCATATTAATTCACTTATGATTTAAAGGTGATAATAGACCCATTTTAATCCCATTAATAGCCTCTATGAACCTATACATACACTCTTTATATTGCTATAATTATCCTGTGATTTTTCCAATTCCCAACATTTTTATACTGTATACCCTTATTTATTAATATTCACGAGTATTCACCTAAATGTAACTATCTCTAATTAATTGGGTAATTCCATGTATATAACCCAAACTCCATGATCATGGTATTGAAATATTTGAAATACAATTTATTTGGTATGACTAATGTGGAGCACTTATGAATTTTCATGACATTAAAATAATCGGTGTGCTATGATAGTGATACAATACATTTATAGTTGTTTTAGTCTCATTAGATGTTGTGTACGTGTTTAGGAAGTAATCCTAATTCATTATGGGACTCTTACATGTATGTCATTTTGTCTTGGTAATTATCCTTGACTCATGATTATATATTGTTTTATGCTGTTTCCACATTCCTCCCTCACCTTTATGATATCATGTTATATCATGCCTCGTTTTTAATTATTTAGATTCCCATCCATTTAATATTACCTTGACATGATTCTTGAATGACATGTACTACTTTACTTTATGATATGATTTTTTTCACTTACTAGGATTTATATCTCACCACGTTATTTTGTACATCCCTAGATTAACCCATAAAGATTTAGTAGATTTGTGGATGTTTAAAAGGAAATTAATGATGTTTTCAATAATATAATTGTATTCTTGTTGAAAGTTTTTATTATAAATACTTAATTTCCAAAATAAACTAGGATTTATTATCTTTTCAAATTTTATTATGTGTACCATTATCTAATAAAGAATGAAAAAATTTATAAAATATTTTTCTGTCATAATTCTTGAAAATAAATAATTTATTTTCCATCATGGAATATTAATTCATTTATTATTGTGATAACGATCTTGAATCAATGAAATATATAGTATATAACAAATAAATAAATAAATAAATAATATATCTGATCATGATCTTGTATAACTATTTAACATTTTAGGGGACAATAAATCAATATTTTACTTAGGGGAATACTCAATGTGTCGGTCTTGGAATGAGTAGCACATCCTCCTATCCATCTATATATCACCTGGGTTTCAGTCATTTTGATTCACTCTTAAACCAACTCCAAGTTCGTTGGTAAAATATATTTATTACAAGAATTTATAAATCACACATAGGTGAGGGAAACCAATGGATTGGTTAAGGGGAATTACATAAATAATCTTGGAAATGGAGGTAAAACATAATAATTTTTGGAGGAATGACTCACAAGCCATTTAATTTAATTTAATAAAAAATAATTGAAACCCATGTATGAAATTGTGTTAAATAATGCCAATACATTCAATAGTCTTATTCAAGATCATAATAGTTCATAAAAATGAATAATTAGGAATTTAATATAATTATTTAGAATTCATTTCAATTCATTATTTAATAAGATAAACCATGAAAAAAATAATGTGATTATTAATCTTATTAATCTATTAATTCATTTTATATTATTTTTTCAAATCAGCCTAAATTTCTTATCTACTGTGATTTAAAATAAAAATAATTTATTTATTTTATTTAAAACACAATAAAGTAGTATAAATATTTGTACTTCAACAAAACCTAGTGATAACTAATATGATCGTCTTTGTATGGTTTAATTAAAAACAATGAACTCCAATAAAAAATTGTATACATAAAATGATTCATAATTTCACGGTGTGTACCATCAATATAAGTACAAATAGAACAGAAGAAAATAATATTTACTATAAAATATGATGTTTCGTGTCTTACTTATAGTATAACAAAACATTATTTTTTGTCACGAATATTACACTGAATTAAATAAATGCTGAAAAAATATAAAATGAAATTACTATAGTATAATATAAAATTGATGACTAATGGAACATGGTTTTATAGGTAATAGGGATGTATTATTTAATTTTAATATTTCTATCTAAATAGGTAAAGTATATGACATATACAATCTAGCTACAAGATGTGTACTTATCGTTATTGAATATCCATAGTACACATAAAGGGACTCAATGTGTACTTATCAAAAATATTTTTGATGTACATGATGTGTATATAAGAAACATGAGAATTATTTATAGTTACATGTATTCTAGTATTTACATGTTTTTATATTAAATAAAAACATTGTATTAATTACATGATGTGGTTTAACCCCATGTTTTCAGTCTTGAAGCCATTTGGACTATTGGACGTGTATTTAAGATACATAGTGTGTACTCTGATAATGTTGTGTGCCACCTCGAGTGGTCTACACATGGGTTATTTATTTCACACAATGTTTATTAATTACCCGATAACCCAGAATCCACAATGGAAACATTTTGTAATGAAAAATGACATATGTCATGTAACGAAGGAGTACACTCCATATATTATTTCATTATCCCACAAGGATCTTTGGAGCTTTTGGAATGGCTCTTCATTTTTAATCATCATTATTAATTATCCAATAGTGGTAATATATGAAAAAAAGCAGAATGGTAAGTAGATATTTTATAGATAGATCCTGAAAAAATTAAAAAATTAAATGAATCATAACATCTAAATTGTTAAAGATCAAAATAAAATAAATAATTATAAAATTTAAGATGACCACTTTATTACCACTTGAAGGATCTAGGTGTATTGGAATCACCTCCATGGATGAGAAAAATATTATTGATTTGATGGAATATTTATAGTATAATAAATGATGTGAACTCTTTGATGAAACAATTTCCAACTAATTTTTATGTTAAGAAAACCAAATCCTAAAGATGATAATTACACATTAAATATATAATTAAATTATTTAATATTAGAAGAATGGGTTACCTTTTTTTGGGTTCCCTCATTGACGGTGATGATATTAGAAATCTAAAAGAATCTTTTCATGTTACAGAGGGTTCTCTTATAGGATTCAAGTTTAGTATCCCTCTTCTAGTGATATACACATAATCCTTTAATCATTGAACAATTACAGATGGAATGATGGTTGATTGCATGGTGGATCAATTTTTTGGTTTTGTTCTTTATGATTTCTCATCCATTGTCCTTGAAGGATATCTTCATGATATTAAAAGGATAAAATGAACAGGATTTTATTGAGAAATATCATATGTGAAATGATTCTCAATTCTCTATTACACTATAAAAGATATGTCAGAATCTATTTATAGAGTTAGGGGTTATGTTAAAACATTGTAAAATTGTATACTGGGCCTAAATAAGGAAATAATACTTAAGAAACCCCATTCAGTAATAATGATACTATTTTTATTATTTTATTGAATATGATCTAACTTGAAAACCATTGAATATTGTTTTAATAGATTGTTAATTAATATTTGACACCATACACGACCTTGGTCCATTTTAACAACTCATCATTTATTAAACAGGAAAATATATATTTAATTAAAATTTTCATTTATAAATAATAAATTTTTATCGATAAAAAATAGTTAAATTATTCCACCACATTAAGAAAAATATTTATTCTATTAATTTAATTATAATAGAAATTAATTAAAATCAATATAAACACCTAGTGTGTGACCTTATAGGATTCATTATCATTGTAATTAGGATGGATTTCCTAAATTCTACTTTTCCAATATTATAACGGATCATGGAATAGAAGAGATTGAACATAATTTCATCATTTATATAACCACTTAAAAAATAATCACTCATAATACAATAATTTTTTCAAAATATCTCATCATGTAGGATGAACCTCTGTTTCACCAACAAATAAGTTTAATATTTTTTAATGGACTTAGTTAAATAAGAAAATAAATAAACAATGGTCATGGAATTTATTTTAATGGATCTATTCCAATAATTGGGATCATATATCTACATACATATTAATGAAAGGTAAAAATAATTCTTCCACTAATTAATTAACAACACATAAATCATGATGAATCCAATGTATACAACTTCACCATGAACTATATTGTCATGGTTTCTGAAATACATCCAAGTGAACAAGTAAAAGTCATTCTTAATGATAATCTTAAATTCAATGTTCCATTACACAAACATTTATATATGTATATTTTATGAATCCAAAACATGAAGAATTACTAATGGTGGGATCGTTGTTATCATCTCCCATCATGTACATTACCATGTTTTCATTTCATGGGAAGAAGTCCAATCTGAAAATGAGTACTCACACATGATGACCACATTCTATGTGTCCCATCATAGAAATTACATGATTGTATAACTATATTTAAGAATATATTTATGGAATTTCATGTTTCTTTTAATAGTTATGAACTGCTAAAACATTATGAATGTAACAAATACTGTAAGATAATATTATATTAATTTCATCAAGATCATTGAACAATATGTAATAATTTATTTTATTAAATTAAAAATCATTAAATATACATGTAGTAATAGTCAAAACATTGGGTACCTGGACTCTAACTCCAATAATTATTATGGTTCCTGAAAATAAATTGTATAACCTACTAACAATATGAAAGATAATCAAATGTGGTAAATTCAACCACCCAAAAAAGTTTTGTATGAGAAAAATTGAATTCATTATTCTATAACATAATATAATATAGGTTGTATTATTCTTACACATCAGTATAGTTCTCATTTATAACTCATATAAAAACTAAATAATGTCATTAGTATTCTAGTATAATTACATTACAACAAAATCACATCATAATCATCCATTAACTATGATATTTTCTTATTTGGGTTTTTTTATCCACAAACTTGAATAATGCTATAAATTTATATAATTATTGATTTTGGAAAGCAAATTGTCAGTAATACATGATATAAATACTTAAATAGTGATTTTATTTTATTTTTTGTGTAGTAAAATTAATATTACACTCATTAGTTATCATACCGTGTTTTTTTGTAAACAAATCATTGAATCGTGTTCATCATTGATTTCATCTTAAAGGATAAAATTAAAAAATCCCATAGAATGCATCTAGATATTTCTAAATATTTATAAATCATCAACTTATAGACCTTTTATGATATATAAATCCCCTAATTTTCATGAATAATGAATAATAGCCCAGCTATTATGAAACTAGTTCAAAAAAGTCAGTATTACTCAAACACGATATCCAAAATTGATAATAACTAACCCATATGCATATAGAAATTGATTATAAATGAATATTATAAAAGGATATTTATATGAAACATGTTTCTAAATTGGTGATTGATATATTATATTTTGTTATATAGTAGATTCAAGCACTTTTGAGGTATTCAACAATTAACGTATGAGTTTATTTTCTCAAATTTTAATACCTTGAGAGGTATTTCTTAGTATAATCCATTTATTATGGTTTTTATACTTAATATTTAATATTTTCTATAATTATCCACTTATTATTCAATATATTTAATTGTTTATATTCAATTTTATCCGTGAAGGGGTTTTTGCTCAAATTTTTATTAAGTTGTAAGGGACTCTTCATTTCAAATTATTTCTCTTGAGACATAATTTTTATTATGATCGCAATTTCAGTTATATCTGTATATAATAACTATTCTATCTATTATATAATGAATTTTATGTTATTCATGGTATATTATGTTGAACTATAGGATCTATATTTCAATGGTGTTTTAACTGAGATGTCACATATTTCATTATTATTCCTAAAAAACCTCAATTTTGGAATGTAAAGTGTGAGTTATTTTCCTATAAATTGAATCCTTTTAAGGATACCAAAATGTGGATGTGTATGTGGAACATAATTACCTTTTCATTATTACCATAAAAAATTCTTGTTCATTATCAAATCATTCTTATTTCGCTACATAATGTGTTGGCCTAAGACTAAAAACCTGGAGAGACACTCCCAAAGGATATGCTTCTAAAACTTCACAAAAATATTACAAACCATAAAGAAGTATTTCACATCAATTTATTTAATATTTTTCCTTTCTAAATGATTATACTCAATTTCTATCTTTTATTGATAAGTCAAAAAATTGAACATACCATATCCACCACCTTATATTTATTACATTGATCAGGTTTTTCCTATTGTACTGAGAATACCCCATAGTTTCTAAGTTGATTTTACTATTTTCTACTAGATTTCCACATTATTACATTGATTTTTTTATGAGTTTGTTTCTTGAACTACCATTATATGGATATCCATTGTTTTACTTATCCTTGATTAAATATTAGGCAACATAGGAAATGTTATTAAATGTCTGGTTAACTCTTATGATGAATTCATTGGATTTAATTAGTATTTTTTGGGGCATTTCAAAATAATCCCCTTGATTAATTTATTGGTCTCATAAGAAAAACATGTTATCGTATTGGAATATTCCTTACAAATTTATGTATAATTTCTTGGCATTAGGCCTTGACGATATATTTATAATTCCTAGAAATATGAATTCAATTAGTATGAGGTCACTAAATATAATCCATATTTTTATTTATATCATTTTATATAGTTTAGTATATTTTTAATTTGATTGTGTAATTATTTAGGTTATTTATTTTTCTGACATATTATTTCTGTTATGATAATGTTTTTAAATCTTCTTTTGTAAGTTACTCCTTACTAAGCATCTGATATCACCCTTATTTTGGAACATATTCCAATAGAAACATATAAGTGAGATATGTGTACTTTTCAAGGATCATATCAATGCAATAATAATGTACGCATGGTTTTTTATGCTGTATTTTATTTTCTTAGTTGTATTGTGAAAAATTTGTAATTATATAGTCTTATAAAACAACTAAAATGTTATATTCTTTTGGAAATATTACCTTTTGTAATAAAAATTTAATATTAAAACTAACTAAAAACATTTATAGATTGTATGGTCAGATATTCCATTATCCTTATTTGAATTGGATTCTTTAGTTCCTTGATTTTACACCACCTCTATTCATTCTATTCAGTGCCAACAATATTGGCTTTCTTAATGTGGGTTGATCTGGCACATTGATTGTTTTCCACTGAATCTATTTGGGTATGAGAAATGTATTTCTCAATAACTAGATGGAATATGATGATCTCTTTATAATATGTACTTGTATATTTTTCTCGTGGAGTTGTATTATATATGTGTAATCTAAATCCCATAAATCAAGAGAATTCGTGCACATAAAAAAGAAACAAAAGTAAAAATTGAGAAATAAACTAATCAAATCATATAATTATTCCAAAATGGTATCTATGCCAGTTTTATCATTATGCATGGTTAAGATTATCAATACATGATGTGAATATTGGAATATTTAATTACATATAAAATCCAAATATTAGAATTTAAATTCTTGATATCAAAATCTATAAAACTACATAGGTACAACATATAATTTTGAAGTCTTGTGATACAGCCATAGAGAACATGTGGTTTTCTATTCTAGCTAACCATTCTTGGTTGCAGTTTCTAGGAAATGAAAAAATGTGAACTTGAGAACACCAAATATAGGAAGGAATATTCTTAAAAGTAACTAACTCCTAACAAGGTTAACTCTAGGTTGATAAAATATGTAATATAAAATATAGATGGAAATACATTTTATGAGGACATATTCCAAAGGATTATGATCAAATTCAAATTTGGAATCAATTAAAAAAGCCCACGTGTAATACATATTGAGAGTAATAATTCACTTTGGTGTGTAATGGACAATGTTTTTTCCTATCATTTTTATTACTCTTATGATTATATAATTTTTCATAATTTAGTAATGTAGTATTTTTTTGGGAACATGAACCACCTAATTAAAATAATAATTATTTATTAAAATAATTTGAACATTAAATTTATAGAATAAATATATTCACATGAATTTTGAAACACTATATTGAGAAAAAGTAAGAAATACGATAACTATAATATGAAAATTTATATATGCTTACTCAATTTTAATAACCGCACTCACGAACAAAATTATAGATATGAAACAGAATATTTGAAAAAATAGAAATAATGAAATTGAAAATACATAAAACTTCTAGTGTAAATAGAAGTAAATGAATTATGAATCAAATAGGAGGTATTTATATAATTAAGGGAACCCAGATGTCTATTAAAAATTGGAACATTCGAATTGTAATTTGATAATTGTAATAACAATATGAGAGTTTGGAATAGTGACCTGACCATTGGAACACTACCCTCATCTATAGAAGCTTAAAATAATAATTTTTATCTTATAAAATGAATATATGACATATTTTTATAATGATACAAATATATAAATTTCTCCAAATAAGAAAAATAATTTTTACAAAAAAATGTGTCATTTCCATTTTGAAAGAAAATATAATGATTTAATAGAGTGTTTACATTCATAAAATTGTTTTATTAAATATTATTATGTTTTAATATAATGACAATTAATGTAGTTATTTAATGTGTTATATTTAATAGGTATATCAAATTTATTTAATTTCTTAACTCTATACATTGAAAAATTATTTAGTTTATTTTTTGATATTTTTCTAAAATAGTTGGAATTTATTTAGTAGTGAATATAAAAAAACTATTTTTAACCAGAAAATTTATATAAAAAATTTATTTATTCATCAATATTGATTGTTATGAGCCAAAAATAATAAAATAAATAATTTAATATTAAAAACACACCTCTCCTCCCATTATAAAAACCAACCCTTACCGCCACATCCCCGGACACCTAATAATCCTTGTATATTTTATAAAATCTACATAACTCTCCAATCATCTCTATACCCAATTTTTTAGAGTAAAATTTCTTACTAATGATTATTCCATTTTTATCTTAAGGGTTAGCCTAACGAGTGAAAAACTATGAGTGACATAAACTCTCAACTAAAAATCTGTTAATTTTATTCCTCTTCTACTAACCCATAAGTTTCCATATACCAAATATTAGTAAAATTTGTATCCTAAAAATACATATATGTTATTATTTTCCTATAATATCCATAATATACCATTTTTTAATTTAATTCTAAAATGAAAACACTATTCACAATATGGTTTGTTCATGGCCTCCATAAACAACATACTTTGTTTTTCTATACTACCTTTATGTCTAGTTATATAAATAAAATTATTTTCATATATGTTATTAAAAATTATATTATAACTCATTTAATTGTTCCAAAATGTATTTATAACCATTTAATTAAATAAAACAAATCTATTACTTGATGTTCTGTAAAAAAACCTATATGAATTAAACATATAGTGATAACTTTTATACTAGATGAATCATCCAAATTCTTGAACATATATAAATATTTGGGTCCATTTAAATTTCTTGGAGTTAATTAATATTATTTAATTTCACTTATGTATTTTTATTCCTCTTGGATAAGAACATCAATAATTATCCACAAGTGACCCAACCATGGAACTATTAAAAGAAAACCCTTCGAATAATTATATTAGGAATGTTATATCATTGAAATATTTGTAAAAGAAGATTATATAATTATAGCGATTAAAATATAGATGTAAAATGATTTTAATTAATAAATAAATTATAAAAATTAATATTTTTGATGTTATGTCTAGGTGCTGAATGATTTGGGAACATAAGGTAAGGGATCTCTCTAAACCAGTCTATTTTTACTGGGTTATGTTATGTCTCTTCTTACCTCACATCATAACTCTAATATTATTTTTATTTATGTATTCTATATTTTTTATATATTTTCCAAAAATATGTGCCTATTTTTATTCAAATATCACATATTTAGTTATACATGTTTTAATATTTCTCTTCTCTATATCATTCTTTTTTCAGAGGTGATTAAAGGGGACATCTCTGTTTATATTACATATTTTATGTATCACCCAATGAATTCTTTTAACATTAAATTGTTTTCAACAAAACACTTATTTTATTTGGGAAACAAGACTTAGTTATTTTTCCTTTTATGAAAATTATTATTCTCTTACCATATTTGATTATTATTTAACATTTCTTCCAAACCCCCCACATAAAACAAATTTTTAAAAAATTATTTATCACCCAATTTTTATGTCTTAATTAAACTAGACATAATTTCATGTCTTATGATTCTTTATTTATCTATAATTTCAAAATAATGATGGTATCCCTTTTGTTATAGAATTGAATATAATATTCCATGTAGGTATGTTATAAGAAATGTTTATATCACCCATTTCCATTCCATTTTTAATTTATATTAGTTATAACATATGTATAATTTCCTTATACAGCACACATATTATTTTAAATTTACTAAGGGGTGAATCATAATTGAACTAAAATTGATTCGGTATTGTTTGGTCTCATTGGTTAATTTTTATTAGATTTGGCAGTAAAAATAATCAATGATGGGGCTTAGTCCATGAGGATTTGTCTCTTTGGTGGATAGAGTTGTAATTTTCTTATGTCGGGTTTTATTTTGATTCTACGTTCATATGTCTCCATGTTTATATAATTCCATGTGTTTAATTTTGTTCTCAAATTTGATTATTTTTTTCCTTTTTTATGATATCATGTTATTACTTTTAAATCATTTGATATGATTTCTTATCACACTCAATCCCTTACTAGTATTTCTATATCCCCATTTTTCTATGTATTCTAATGGTTATCCATTGAATTTTTAGGATCTTAGAGGGATTTTGGATATCATTATTAAAATTAAAATAAAAACATTTATAATGTTTCTTTTATTATTTTTAATTTTCCTCGGTATTCAAAAGGAAATAGGCCTCTTAATCCTTTAATTTTGTTTAATTAATATAAATGTTAACATTAATTCATTAATATAAATATATAATACTCTTAAGACTATAGTTTATATTAGATAATGTCCCTTTTTTAGGAATTAATATTGAAATACATTATTAACTATCCTATTGATAAGTATAAGTTTAGGAGAACATAATAAATATTTTATAATGCTTATAGCAAGATGTGTCATTGAAATTAAATCCCTATTCAAATACTATAAGTTAATTTTTCACTGTAATATATATAAATAAGGGTAATTAACCCAAAAGGTATTGTGGTGTATTAATCTTGCATGAACCCATTTCATAATAATGTTTTCTTTATGAACACTTCGGTTCACACTCCAGGGGGTATTCTTTGGAAGATTCCAAAACTCATTACGAACTACTGTTAAAAGCGTGAATATATTGTGAATTTAGAAAATTATTTTTTGTCAAATTACAATGAATAAACATAATTGAAACCTAGTGGTTAGTAATATATGATATAAATATCCTATATATTTTAGTCCATATATGTTCATTTTTTTTCTTTTATATGCTTATCTGTTAATATATTGTCACCCCTTTTTATTTTGAGTGTAGAAAATAATTACAACCATAATGAAATAGTGAATGTTTTTCTTATTATCCATTCATGAACATAAAATGTATAAAATTATTATGGTTGTAAACATTATTTAATATCATGAATGTTTAATATTACTATTCTAACTCTATATCAAATCATAGAGGTTGATATATCTATGACAATAGAAAATAATACATGTATTACATCTCATATAAGAAACTCCTCCCTTCTAAATGATTGGAGAATGAATCTCTAATAAAAGAGTTATATACTTCTTATTATTGAATTTAATTATATATTGGGATTGGATTGGTTTTCCTTATACAAGTCTATCATCAACTATGAAGATTGATAGAACAGTCATTACATCCCAAGTTATCCTTCTATTTAGTATAACTGTAAGGAGGAGAATGTATCTCCTTTGTAATTTTATTATCATGAATCGATATTACTAACTTATGAAAATCATATCATATGTAAATTATTAATAAAAATAATATAATTGTTTCTAGAGAGATGAATACTATAAGAGACTGTATTAATTTATTTACTAATATGTTGTATGGTCTTCCTTCTATCTAAAATATTGAGTTATAAAATTAACATATACCTTGATCTCTTCCCAAAACATAGAATCCTTATAGAATGTGTTGAGTAAATAACGTTTCCTTATAACATTTCCATTCCTTCATATTTGGGGAGGTTGTTGAGTCAATTATTTTTTCTTATGACTTTAGAAATCCACATGTTTGGAAAATTACAAACACCTTATCTCAAGGAAAATTTCATTTTACCCTTCATTTTACATTCATAAGGAAAGTTTTTATTCCGCAAGGAAATTTATCCTTACCATGTTTTTTATTATTCATTATATTTCCTTAGTGAAAAATTAATTTCCATATCTAAAACCTCAAAATCATATAATACTTCGATAAATAACATTCTGTTTTCAGGATCTGAATTCAGACTCTGAACTCTTTTGATTTATGACTCTGAGTTCTCGGAATTCAGACTCTGAACTCTTTTGAGTTATGACTCTGAGATCTCGGAATTGAAACTCCAAACTCTTCTGAGTTCTGACTCTGAGTTCCATGAATTCATACTCTAAACATTTCTGAGTTCGGACTCCAAGTTATCTGAATTCATTCTCCAAACACTTATGCGTTCTGAATCCGAATTCTAATGAACACTAACTCTAAACATTGTAAGTTTAGACTCCTAATTATAATGAATACAGACTCTGAACATTCTGAGTTATGAATCTGAATTATAATGATATCTGACTCTGAACATTGTAGTTTAGACTCCAAATTCTAATGAATTTAGACTCCGACTTTGTATGTTCTGACCCTGAATTATCATGAACTCTGACTCCAAACTTTGTAAGTTAAGGTTCTCAATTCTTGTGAATACGGATTCCAAATTTCCTTGAACTTTAGACTACAGAAATATATAGAGTTCATGTTCAGAATTACTTAGAAAACAGAATCCGAATATCCTTGTATTATAGACACTGAAAATGTTTTTGGTTAGAATCTGAACATTTATTTTCTTACATTATGAATATTTGATTTTGGTTATGTAACCATATTTTGCTTATATTTTTTTGTTATAAAATGATGTCGTGTATTCATTTTCTAACTAACCGTTGTTTGAGTGACATGGGTACATGTCCCTCCAAAATTCAAGGAAAAATATTACCAATAGAGGAGGGAGCTGACCGATGGAGATGTGCCTATAAATAAGAGCTCATTTGAAAGAGCTCACAACAATTTGATCAATATAGAGATTACATGATGCTAAAGTGATTTTTAGAGAGGGAGACTTTATTCCTCTGTGCGTACTGAACACCTTGTTCAAAATTACTTTGTGTGACTCCGGATGTTGCTGAGTACATTAGAGGGCTTTTGGAGATAGGAAGACAGAGGTTCCAACTACCTTAATGTTCGAGGACTTCCTTGCTAATGAAGATAGAGGTGCTGACTACAATGAAGTTGAGGTCTTACGGGGATAGAAAAACAGACTCTAATCTTTGTATTTATGGATTACCCAGGAATGGGTAAGACAAAATTCCTTGAAAGTTTTAATCAAGGGACCTTTAACCAAGGTTGTTGAATACCCTTCTCTTTGGGTTAAAATATTTACTACTTGTGACATTTTTGTTTCAGGTTTCCACAGTATTTTGATTATTGAGGAAAGTATAAATGTCTTATACTTCTTTATACTTGCATACTCTGATTTAGTAACATTATATACACTCTAAGGTAGAATCTTTATATTTGTAAACTTTTTTATGTTTCTTTTCCAGAACCATGTTTTCTAGAATCACTTTCATGGAATCATATTTCCGGAATCTAGAAAGTGTGGAGAAATAGAGGTATTTTGATTTACCTTGTGTAAACTTGTTAAACATCTTCATCTTTAAAAGTTCCATATAGTTTTTAAGGTATAAAATTCAACCCCATCTTGTATTTTGATAATTATTAGATAATTCATTCAGTATCTATATTATTTCAATCATAAATGTGGCAATATAGATTATATTATACTCTATATTCCATGTCAAAAATTGGTATCAGAGCATTGGTTCAATCTGAGTTAATCTCAAAATTAGATTCAGGAGAGAATTCATCTTCTTCTTATTTTTAGAATCATATTTTCAGAATCAAAAAGTTCAGATTCATATTTTTCTTAGAGATACTCTTGTTCTATATTTCTCTTACTGAGGAATATTTTCCTTATTTAAAAATTTTATTACTGACAATTTTGTGAAGAGATAGTTTTCTTTATGATGATAAGAGTCAATGTTGGTTCAATTGAAAACCTAAATCCTACAAGACCACAAATTTTTGATGGGAATGATTAAAAATATTGGTGAGATCGCATGAAGTCATTTATTATCAATACTAGAGTGGATAATTTTTTATGCTTACTAGAGGATATAAAATCCCGGAAATGAAGTTACTTCCTTCACCAACCAAGAAAAGCATGAATATCAACTGAATTATATAGTATGCAATACATTTCATTATTCCATGAATAGAAATATACATAGCCAAATTTCATATTGTGAAGCAGCAAATTGTATTTGGAAGAAACTTGAAGTTACACACTTTTGAACACCCAAAGTTGTTGAAATAAGTAGAGCCATGCTCAGAGATGAATTCCATGGTTTTTTCTATCCTTATGGAGAACCCATATGTAAGTTTCAATGGAGATTTATGACAATCATTAATAGTTTACATTATATGGGTGAGAAAGAATTAGATGATGATGATATTGTGGAAAAGTTCGTAGACATCATTCTGAATGAATGAGAATCCAAGGGAACAACTATAGAAGATAACAGAAAGGTTACACAAATTTCTATTAATGAAATTTTTGGAAATCTTCTACAACATGAGACCAGAATGTAGAGTGATTCTGACAATATTAAGATGAGGAATGGGAATGGAGGTGTTTATTTTATGAAAAAATCAAATCATATGAAATCCAAGACTCCAGAGAGAGTTACTAGATATAAATATAAGAAGGTTGTTATGAAATTTGAATTTAGTGAAAGTGAGTCTTCAGAAAATGAACTAGCCAATCTTTCTCGAAGGATGAACAAGATAGATGGACATAATAACTTTTAATCCATATATATGAAGAAATAAAGGTAAAATATGAAAGATTCATAAGTCACATGTTATGAATTCAAGAGAGCTAGAAATATAAGACCTGATTTTACTATGCTTACATGAAAAGAAAGAAAGGAAAATCATTCTGAGAGAAATAGAAAAAAGTACTACAAAACTCAATCTATGAATGTATTGAAAGATAATTACACCTAGAGTGCCAGTGGGGGAGACTCTTATGATGAATCATCATATTACTAATCTTCTAGACATAAAAATCTTGGTCTAATAGCCAGACTACCTATTAAAAATAATTATTTAATGGATAAGTTACACAATTCTGAATACATGACCAATGTTTCAATGAATGAAAATTATAGTAATGATAAATAATATGAATCTTAAGAAAAAAAATATTATTCTGATGAGGATAACACCTTACCTACCTATGAAGAAATTTCTAGGTTTTCTAAGCTTCTTGATAATGAGAATTATAAAGTAGAAAAAAGGTTCGATAAGGAAAATTATAGGATTTCTATACATACTTAAGAAATATTAGATATTTCTAAAGATCTTGATAAGAAAATCCATTATTTTGAATATATTTCAAAAAATATCATGGAAGTAAATTCTGAGAGGGATAAACTTTCTAAAGATCTATAAAATCTATTTTTAAGAAAATTTTTTTTGAGCCTAACTCTAGTTCTAAAGCTATTGTTTTGGAAGATAAGAACATTTCTGTTACCCTGAATTCCAAAATGGTTTCCTTGAAGAAGTTTTTGTCAAACATTAGCTTAGGTAAGCAATTTTTTGATAAGATGTATTCTCAAATCCGACCTCTAAGGAATAATTATCACTTTGGTTATACTAGTTTAAAACCCATTTTTAATAACAATTATTTTGTTCCACAAAGTGATCCATTCTGTACTATGTGATAGTGTGGTGGACACTGGAAAAAACGTTGTTCCTTAAACAAAATCCATTCTTTTGGATTTTATAAAGAACATTTTCCTAAGAAAATGTGGGTGCCTAAAATTTTTCTTTTTGAAATTTCTGGACCCAATAAATATTGGATTCCGAAAGCCTATCTCCTTTGTTTTCAGGAAGGTAAATAAATTACCAACAACAGTACATGAAAAATGGGTAGTATATGTTCCCAGAATATGATTGGTAACAAAAACTACTATGAGAAGATTATCAAGACGAAAGGAGGAAAAGTAATTCTTAGAGAAAATTCCCAGGGAGAAATTATTTGTATAGGTAACATCGTTCTTCTTGGAAAAACTTTGATTTCGAATTTTTTGTTTGTTATGCGTCTTAAGAACAACCTCATTAGAATAAGTCAATTATGTGATGAAGGTTACCTTGTGAATTTTAGGAATGAAAAGTGTTTAGTACACAATTCCAAGGAATAGTTTATTCTTTCTGCCAATATGCAAGAGAATGTTTATACACTAAATATAGAAGACCTTATGAGCCAAAACATACATTTCCTTCATGAAATGGAAGATCATTCATGGTTATGGCATAGAAGGTTAGGACACTGTATCCTTATAAAACTATGAAAACTCTCTACGAATAGATAAGATAAGGATCTACCAGAGCTTAGATTTTATTTTTCAAATTTTTTATCCTTGTAAATATAGAAAGAAACATACATCAAGTTTTAACTCAGTCGATGAAGTCTCAACCACTGATGTATTATAGTTGGTGCACATGGATATTTTGGGACCAACACAAACTGGAATCATTGGAAAAAAATATTATGTAATTGTTTTAGTTGATGATTACAGTAGATTTACATGGGTCTATTTTCCAGTAAAGAAATCTGAAGCTTTTTCTTATTTAAAATGTTTTAGAACCCAAGTTAAAAATGAAAAAAACCTCCCATTGATAACTTTTCATAGTGATCATGGAAGAGAATTTAAAAATTCTGATTATGAATTTTTTTTTATTAGAAAAGGAATTACTCATAACGTCTCAGCACCTAGAACACCTCAACAAAATGGTGTTGTTGAAAGAAGAAATATAATTATTCATGTGATAACAAGAACCATGTTGATTTAGTAATCTGTAGCCAATCATTTTTGGGCTGAAGCTGTAAGTACTGCTTGTTATACTATAATTCGAGTATTGATTAGACCATTAATAAATAAAACTCCATATGAGTTATGGAATAGTAGAAAACCTAGACATTACTACTTTATGGTTTTTGGTTGAAAAGTATTCATTCTGAATAATAATGATAATCTACACAAATTCCCACCAAAATACGATGAAGGAATTTTCTTATGTTACTCCACAACTTCTAAGGCTTATAGAGTTTTCAATAAATACACTTGTACTGTTGATGAAACAGTACATGTTAAATTTGATGAAACTAACCCCTTCATTTTTAAACAACCCCAACCTACATATTTGGATGTGTTTTCAAAAAATGATTGTCAACCTTGGTTAGAAGATCTTTCTGATAAGGAATATGTATAAGAAATTTTTTTTGAATAATTTACCCTAGAAGATTTCCTACCCTATTTTGATGAAAAGGTTTTACAAAACCAAAATAAGTTGTTTCTAAAGAATCATCCTAGTGATAGTATCATTGGTGATGTGAATAAACCTATAAGGAATAGTATATCCTTAAGTAATAAAGTAGAACATCTAGAATTTGATTACCAATTAGATCCAAAAATCACTTATGATGCTTTAGGTAATGATTATTGGATAAAAGTTATTCAAGATGAGCTAAATGAATTCCAATGGAAGAAATTCTGGACCTTGGTTGAAATACCTAAAGAAACTTATGTTATTGGGGTAAAATGGGTCTTCATAAATAAGTGTGATGAAAATGGAATCATAGTGAGAAATAAAGCTAGAATAGTTGCCAATGGCTATAATCAACAAAATGGAATAGACTATAAAGAAACCAATGATCCAGTAGCTAGACTTGAATCTATTAGTATTTTACTTTCATTTGTAGAATTCTTCAATTTCAAAATTTTTCAAATGGATGCGAAATGTGATTTCCTTAATGGTTATGTTCAAGAGGATGTTTTTGTTGAATAAAATCATGGTTTTGAAGATACAAAACATCCTGAACATGTCTATAAACATACCAAAGCTTTTTATGGATATAAGAAAGCCCCTCGAGCTTGGTATTATTGGATTACAAGATTTTGGATTCAAAATAATTTTGTTATGGGAAATACAGATCCACCATTTTTATAAATAAAGATAAGAAAAATGTTTTTATTGTTAAAATCTATGTTGATGACATTATATTTGGTTCCACTCAGCAATATTTAACTGATTCCTTTACAGATATAATGAAATATGACTTCGTAATGATTATGAAGGGTGAGTTAACATATTTCCTTAGTTTTAAAATTTCTCAAAAAAACAAAAGGAATCTATATATCCCAATATAAGTATATTAAAGATCTTCATAAAAGTATGGATATGAAAACAGTAAGATTATTTGTACTCCCATTGGTACGTCAAATTCACACGATCTTGATGAAGCTGGTAAACGAGTAGATCAAATACCTTTTAGAGGTATGATAGGAAGTTTACCTGATAGCTAGTCATCCAAACTTATTGTTTTCAGTGTTCTTATGTGTAAGATATCAATCGAATCCTATGTAATCTCATTTAAATGTATTGAAAATAATTTTTTACTACTTAAATGGAACCATGGATTTAGGACTGTTTTATACTTCTGGAAATGATTTTGTTCTAAAATGTATTTCAGATGCTGACATTGGTGGATGTAGAATGGATAGAAAGAGTACATATGGAACTTGTCATTTCATAGGAGATTCATTAGTTTCTTCATCATGAATGAAGCAACAATCAGTATCACTTTCCACTGCTGAAGCTGAATATGTATCAACAGGAAGTTGTTGTGCTCAAGTGTTGTGGATGCAACACACACTCACAGAAAATAGTATGTGTTTTACCAAAACAGAAATTCTGTGTGATAATACAAGTACCATTTCTCTAAGAAAAAACCATGCACATTACTCTCATGAAAAACACATAGATATTAGGCATCACATTCTTAGGCATCACACAAAAAAGATATATCATTCATCAATTTATCAGAACACAAGATCAACTTTATGATATTTTCAAAAAATCATTACCCCCCGATATATTTTAATTTATTAAATAGAAGTTATCAATGATAACCATAAGGTAATATTCCTTTTTAATTTTCTGTTGAAACCAATATATTTACATAATAAACTCCTTTCCATAGGGGAATACATTTTCATGTTATGTTTTTCAAAAAAATTTATAATGAAAATTATTCGTAATAAATTTTTCAATATTTTTTGTAATAAAAAATTTTCACAATCAAATCTATTATTATGAGAATTTTTATAAATTTTTGTAATGATGATTTCTGTACTCAAAATTTTCATAATGATGTTTTTTGTTTTCAATTTTTTTTCGAAATCGTATTTTTTAGAATCTAATTTTCTTTAAGAAATGTTTTTCCTCAGTACGAATAATATTCCAAGAAATCCGAAAGGTAAGTTTCTTATCTTATGTTTTCGTAATCATCATTTACTTTCTATTATTTTCATTTGTTTTTAATTCTTATAGACTCTATTTTCCTTAAATCCTAATGTTTTTCTTAAAAACCTCAAAAGATCGGATTCTATTAAGTTTTACTTGCGGCTATCATATCAACCATCACATCTAATTAGAATTATTTTCCTCCATTGGATTGGGTTTGGAAGGTGAATTTTCACTTCCAATACCTATATAAAGGACCCTCGAAGGGTTGTCCCACATCGATCTCAAGCTCCAGTATGCTGAATTTCTGAGCCTCTACGTAAGCCAGCTTCGAACTTCTCAGAGTTTTCTCAATTCCAAATTTCTGTAGAATAATCCTCTCAGAAAGATATGTTTACTGTCAAGACAATTCCAGAGTTGCTGGTATATAGAGAAAGTTTGGTGCATCTAAATTTCTTCAACAAGTATGATTCTATAATTTCGATGAACATCAAATCTAATGGATGAGAGAGTGTGTTTATATCTAAGACAAGGGATCAAGAATTAGTGTTTCTTGATTTACCTATTGAGTTTTATGAAAAAGTTAGTTTTTTAAGGAACATGGCAGAGATAATTTTTCATTCAAAATATATGGAATGAATTATGCTCTTTCATACACTAAGGTAACTAGTTTGGTTGGAGTTCCGTATGAAGGATAAGTTCAATTTTGTTCTAATAAGTTTATGTATGTTCTTAGAAGCTTTGTAAAAGTAAAATTAATGGAGTGCCTTGGTATTTCTGATGTCATGAATCTGAAAATTTCTCACCTCTATACAAATAATCAGATCCTTTAATTATGGGTTCATGGATTTATCATTCAGAGAAAAGGTGACAATAACATACTGAAAAAGAGTGATGTACATCCGAGATTTTTTGGTGAATTTGAGGAAAATTAATTTGGTTAAGCATATTCTGATTATGATTGAGAATATCAATAATGGAAATATGAAGGTTCAGATTATCATGTATCTGATTATTCTATCAAAGTTAATTGATCGGTGTCTAGAATATTTTAAAATCCCTTGCAGCTCGAATCCCAGGAACTGTAAAGTTATGCTAGTCAGTGATTATATTTTGAAGAGGATGATCATTGGTTTTTCCAATGACTTTGGTGAATTTTATGACCTACTAGTGGAAGAAGATGAAGATATTCCAAATAAACAAGAAGTGGCCGAACCATCGAGAATGGATAGAAAAAAGAGGAAGATGAAGCAAGTTGAAGAGGAAGAAAAAACACCAAAATTTAAGGAAGCTCAATCCGCACCTCCAAAAACTAAGAAGGAAAAATAAATCTAGATGAGGTTGTAGAGAAGTGGAGGGAAGACATGTAAAAAAGGAATGCTGGGGAGCCACAGTTTGTCTTGGACCCTGCTGAAGCAAAGGTTTGGAAAGAGAAGGAAGCTAATGATCTTGATAAGAAAGATAAAGAAATGAAGTTAAAGAAGAAGATTATTGAAGCCGATAACGTGCAATACCTTCTTAGGGATACTGAGAAAGCGTTCGAGAGTATCCTTGTACCAATATCTTTCTTGGTATAACCCTTACCTAAAACACATGGAAAGAAGTATGTGAATCTAGAAAGAGTAATTTTTTTTGTTGAAGTAGAAAAAGTTGTGGAAGAAGTGGATGAATAAGAAATAAATGGAAATAAGGAATATTTCATAAAGAAAGTTGAATACTTTCATGATAAGGAATGTCCATCTGAGAAATTTCAAATCTGAACTTCAGAAGACGAATCTTAAAAACTTTCTACACCTGGGAAAGATCAGATAGAAGAGGATGAGAAAGGTGAAGATGAAGTGAACATGTTTTATGAGGAAGAGTGTTTTAATCATCATTTTATTCATCCTAAAGATAATGAGTTAGGATCTACGAAGGAGATGATAGATTATGATATAATTGTTAAACTATCAAATAGTAAACACAAATCTATAGATGAGGAAGTCATTTAGAGAAGTGATAAAGGAAAACATGTGTTAGTTGAGACACCTACCAATGATTCTGTAAATAAGAAGGAAACTGGTGGATCATTGAATAGGAAGGAAGTTGAGTTAGATAAAGAAGCCTCACATAGAAAAGTCTCAGATTCAGAATCATCATCTCTAGGAAATGATTTCATTGTACACTCTATGAAGAAGCTGGTTGGAACCATTCTAATTTTCCAAATAATAGACTCTAGATTCTAGATACTTCAACACACACTAAAGTAGAAATTGGATTCATTATCCATGATGATGGATAAGTGTGTAAAGCTGGAGGTTGATTTCAATAATTTCTTCCTTAACTATGATGCCCACAAAAGGTCCTGTAAGAAAATGGTTGGATGGTCAAAGAAAACAGTTTAAGATTTGAGAAAATTTGATGATTTCCAAGATGGTGTCAAGGAGGCTTTTGACATTTAATATGGAAAGATCAAGGATCTCACAACCAGTTTTTATGAAAAGGTGACTCTAGAACAGAATTCTCGGATTCAAGAAGTAATTGATCTAAATGGGAAATTTTATTCTTTTTCTCAAAGCTAGAAAAAAGAAATTAATCTTCAGAATGTAATAGAAGAAAATATTTTTAAGTAGGAAGATGTCTGGATGGCTCAGGTAGAGGCTCTTAAGTCTCATGAAGATAGAATCAAGGATTTAGAGAAGAAAGATGAGGATCAAGATCAGCTTCATAAGACAGCTGACGAAGATCAAAATGAGCTCAAAAAGCTAAAGACTATAGTCAAGAATGTGATGCCGAAGGAAAAGGAAGGATACCTTTTTTGTAATCCGTTATTTTTTTATATTTTTATTCCTTGTAAAAATTCATTCTAATCAATGAAATTTTTGGCTGTTTTTCTTTTGGATGTGTTGAAAAAATCTTTCAAGTACCATAATTTCATTTCCATTCCCTCAAATTCTTTTTGAAAATAACAATGGGGGAGAAAGGAAAAAGAATACTATGTAAATAAGAAATATCCCTAAGTTGGGGGGAGTTTATCTAAGGGAGATTTTTCATTAAAGATATTTATGTACTCAAGATAATGAAAAATATCATTCAAGAAATCTAGAATACGATCCTTATTGTTCCAAATCCTGGGGTGGGGGGGGGGGGGGGTGGGGGGTTAGTCATATTCATCTTTTCCCATATGTTAAGGGAGATAAGTTTTATTTTCAAAGTCTAGAAAACTATTTTCTAAGTACTTATTTTCTTTTTTGTAAGGATTTTTGTGCTTTCCAAAAGGGGAGGGGGATTGTTGAGTCAATATGGTTTCCTTATAACTTTTACATTCCTTCATGGTTTGGGAGGTTGTTGAGTCAATATGGTTTCCTTATGACTTTAACAATCATCATGTTTTGAAAATCACAAACACCTTATCTCAAGGAAAATATCATTTTACCCTGTGTTTTACATTCATAAAGAAAATTTTCCATCCCCAAGGAAATTTATCTTTACCTTGTTTTTTATTATTAATTATCTTGTCTAAGTGAAAAATTAGGTTCCATATCTAAAACCTCGAAATCATATAATACTTAGATAAAGATCATTTTATTTTCAGGATCTGAGAATTTGACTCCGAACTCTTTTGAGTTATGACTCCAAGTTCTCTGAATTCAAACTCCAAACTCTTCTGAGTTCTGACTCCACGTTCTACGAATTCAGACTCCAAACTCTTCTGAGTTCTGACTCTGAGTTTTCTGAATTCAGACTTGGAACTCTTCTGATTTCTAACTCTGAGTTATCTGAAATCATACTTTGAACTCTTATGAGTTCTGACTCCGAATTCTAATGAACTCTGACTCCGGACATTGTAACTTAAGACTCTGAATTCTAATGAATTCAGACTCTAAAAATTTTGATTTATGACTCCAAATTCTATATAACACTGAATCCAAACATTGTTAGTTAAGACTCAATAATTAAAATGAGTTCAGACACCGAACATTGTATGTTCTGACTCCGAATTCTCATAAACTCTGACTTCGAACATTTTAAGTTCAGGTTCCGAATTCTTGTGAATCCAGATTCCAAATATCCTTGAAATTTAAAATCTGGAATTCTATAGGGTTCAGGTTCTGAATTCCTTAGAAAATTGAATCTGAATATCCTATTATAATATACACTGAATATGTTTTTGGTTAGACCCTGAACTTTTATTTTCTTACATTCTGAATATTTGATATTGGTTATGTAACCATATTTTTTATTACACTTGTTTTTGTTATAAAATTATGTCATGTATTCAGTTACTAACTAACCATTGTTTGAGTGACACGTGTACAGGACCATCTGAAATTCAAGGATAAATATCACCATTGGAGGAGAGAGCTAACCATTGATGCTGCACCTATAAATTGGAGCTCATTAAAAAGATCTCCCAACAAGTTGATAAATCTTGAGATTACATGCTGCTAAACTGATTTCTAGAGAGAGAGAATTTTTTTCATTGTGGGTACTTAACGCCTTGTTAATAATTGCTACATGCTACTATAAATGTTTCTGAGTACATTCGAGGGCTTCCGGGGATAGGAAGACAGAGGTGAGGACTACCTTAATGTTTGTGGACTTCCTTGCTGATGAAGATAGAGTTGCCGACTACCTTGAAGTTGAGGGCTTGCGGGGATAGAAGGAAAAACTTCGATCTTCGTTTCGAGGGCTTACCCTGGTGTGGGTAAGATAGAATTTCTTGAAAATTTAAATCAATGGACCTTTATGCAAGGTTGCTGGATACCCTTCTCTTTGGGTTGAAAGACTTACTATTGTTACTTGTTTGTTTCATGTTTTCTGCTATATTTTGATTTTTGAGGAATGTATAACTATCTAATACTTCCTTATACTTGTATAAACTGATTTAGTAAGATTATAGTTGATTTAATGTAGAATCTTTATATTTGTAATATTTTGTTATGTTTCTTTTCTGAAACCATCATTTCCGAAATCACTTTCTCATAATCTTATTTTCGGAATCTAGCAAGTGGGTAGAACTAGAGGTATTGTGAATTACCTTGTTTTACCTTTTCAAACAACTTCTTATTTAAAAGTTCCAAAGAATTTTTAAAGTATACAATTCACCCCACCTCTTGTATTTTGATCATTATTAGATACATCATTCAATATCTATATTATTTTGATCCTACATTTTGTATTTTAGTGTATATCATACACCACATACCATCTGAATAGAATGGATAGTGTTGATTTGTAAAAACAAAATATCATTTGAAAGAGAATATGTACAATGTTAATATATGCTTGAGTGCTTCACCTTGTATTGTGTTAGACTAGTTCATCAAGAATTATGATTGCTCAATGCAACTTTGAATTGATAATCGTGAACTAAAAAATGATTATAAGGAAAACGTATCCCCTAAAATAGAATAATGACTCATTGAACTAATACATTTGGGCAAATACTTGTCTATCTTGTACCTTTTGTAACAATATCACTAAATATTTGTGGTTAAGGAATACATTACCAAGACTACCTTTTAAGTAGGTTATAAGCACTGTGAGTTCATATTGATTCCTTTTTGGCTCACTAATGACACAAGAAGATTCACAATCTTATTGAATCTTGTATTTTTAAATTTTATCAATTAATTTTATGTATCCTTATCGATGATTTTATGATATACTCAGAATTCAAGGTTAAGAATGAGGCGAATTTGGATACTCTACTAATGTAACTAAGAAAATATAAACAATATGTACTTTATAATAAAAGTGATTTGCAGATGGATGAATTATCATTATCAAGTCATGTGTGCAAAAGATAATGAATATTTAAATTCCCTTATAAGATAATAGATATTGATTTGTGGGCCTGATCAAGATATAAAATAGTGATCCATAGTTTTCTTAGAATGGCTAGATGTTAATTATGAGTTTTTAGAATCTTCTTTTGATTTTCAAACCCAATAATGATGATGCATCATAAACAAGTAATGTTTTTCTAGACTAATGAATGTGAATTACGCTTCATAGAGATAATAATGAGACCTATCACCACACCAGTTTTCGTACTTATCTAATTTTAAGAACTATTAATGGTATATAAATATTCCCGAACAATATGTTATTGGTTTTGTACTAAAGTAAAAGTATATATTAATAGAGTATGCAGAAGTGTAGTTTAAAATTAATGTGAAATACTATCCAATGGATGATATATATTTGAATGATATAATATTCAGATATAAAATTTAATGGTATTAAATAAATGGGGAAAAGTGTTGGATAAATATGGATCATAATATCATCATGTATATATTCACATAATGGAAGTTTAATATGAACCAAACATGATAGTTAAAGATAATTATGTATTATGAATACTCAATATACTACCATATGAAGAATAATAACAATGTAGAAGATTCTCTATATATAAGTGATATTGAATCCTTATCCAGGATGATGATTGAGATAGATCCATTAACTATATACATGAAAATTATAGACATGGGAATCATAAAGTAAAAAAAATATTCATTCCTTTCTCAAAGGATTTCTCAATCATACCTTCTAAAGAAGATAATAGATGGTAATAGGGATAATATTTAAATATTGAAGGAGTATAAACCTACAAGAAAAAGGAAACCCTAAGAGTTAAAAATTAGTGAGTAATGAGTTGTATGATTTGGTTCATCACTATGTATACCCTTAAATATTAAGATAAAGGAATTTTTGAATGAGGAAAATAGATCAACATTCTCTATACAATCGGTAATAATTAAACAAATCAATATCTTCAAGAGCACTATTTGTAGGAAAATGTGAATAAGGATATAGTATAGTTTAAATAAAATTTGCGATTATATCAGCAAGTGAATGTTGAAATGCGTTTGACAAAGGAGATTATGAAACCATTGCCCATACCTATGTGGAAATGGGAAAAAATTACCATGAATGTTGTCACTAATCTTATAAAGACATCTAATGGAAATAAATATATATGATTTTTAGTGGTTCATATTATAATGACTATTAATTTAATTTAAATTTTATAATACTTCACTAATAATCATCTTGAAATGATATACGTTAGAGAATAGGCGATGATTCACATAATACCATTATCAATTGTATCTGACCAATAGATGAGATTTACATCCAATTTAGATAAAATATCCAACTTCTAAACATAGAGTATAAATTCATTGTAGAATATCACCAGCAAATGGATGTACAATTTAGGTAGATTTCCGAAACAACTCAGAGGGAATGTTTAGAGAATACTTGATGGACATCAATGGATTATTATATCAACATCATCCTCGGGTTGATTTCTTGTAAAATAATAGCTTTAAATTAAGAATAAAAATGTTTCCACTTGATTCTATATATAGAATTATATGTATAATTACATTATGATTGGATTAAGTTGTTGAATTCAAGATGATTGGACTTGAAATGGTCTCTGAAATTCTAGAAAAAGCCAATCCCATCTAGCATCATGTCATAGCTACTCATAGTTTATAGTAGATCTATGATAACAATCATCAATGACACCAGTGGTTTGATTTTGGAGATTGTTTTTTCTTATGGATATCTTTATGGAAGATATAAATGAGATTTATAATGTATGGAAAGTAATGTTAGAGGTATATTATCCAATTTGATATTCATGATCACATCAGACCCATAGACTATCAACTGACAAATCTACCAACCATATCTGATGTACATGAAATAATTTATGTATCTCTCTTCATAAATTACTTAATACATTAATCACATATACTAAATATGGAGGCAGTACAATAATAAAATGTTCTAACTTATGATGAAAACTAGTGATGATATTAGATTACATAGAAAATGATATATTTGAATGTTTGGTTATAGAGGAATAACATGAATTTAAAATAACAATTTCTAACCATGATTCTATTATTTAGGAATAGAAAATTACTACAAACAATAATGTGAAATTAACATGCTCTAAAATTTCAATTAATGTTGACATGGATAAGGAATATAATATGTTAGAGTAAAGTTTCATTTTCAAGGTTATTTCATTCATGGGTTACTCTAAGTGGGTGGCTGACCATTCATTAGGTTCGTTAGATCTTCATGGATCCATATCAGTTTTATGAAAAAAAAACGGGATTTTTTATCTCAACCTCAAGGATAATATTGGGATATCCTTGTACTTCCAACATTTTTTTAGGACATCCTCAGTAGAAACACCATTTATTTCATTTACAATGGCAGAATTATACTTTTCAGATGTGGGGATAACTTTAATGGTATTTCACACATTTTATTTTTTATTAAATATTTCACTATTTTAACAAAAATATAATATCTAATCTAAATCCTAATAGTTATTTGGTTGAAAACAGTAAATGGAATGTCTATATTATCAACCTATAAAAAAGTTTTATTTCATTTATAATTCTTGTTCGGGGATAAGGTTGAAAATATATTAATCATCCTTGGTTTTCTGAGGTAGAAGTTCCCCATGGAATACATGGGTTATCTGATTTCACTGGGTAGAGTTCAAATTCATATTTTTTTGGGTTGGTTGATACAATTTCTAAATTTATCAAAAATGAAAAAATGGCTCCTTTTTTCCTGGGGGAAGATAACACTTATCAAATTTTCTCATTGGTATATCCACATGCACATTTAATCCTCAACTATGTTTCAAAATGTTATCTTGAGGATCATCAAAAAATCATTTTTTTCATCGACCTATTAATATCATTCTGATATTTATTTCCATTGAGCTTAATGGGAGAGGTTTATGAAGCATAGAAAGGCTAGTGGAAATTATCTAGAGAATGTTTAACGATTCAGGAACTAAATGCATGAGAGACTGGCCAATGATTCTTTAAAAATTCAATCTATGAGGTATGGATTCATCACATTTTAATATAGTTAAAATATTAATGAGGATATGGTTTTTATATCAAGTATTTTGGAAATTAATCAAAGTCATGTTATAGAACTTCAGAGGAACTCAATATGGATCATCAACAAGGGGTTTATTAATTCCAGGCATTTGACCTAGGTATGTGATATGTTGGTTTTTAAGGTTCCCAACTCCAAATTTTTCCCTTCATTAGAAATTCATGTATTAATCCATTTTTAGTTACAATCTGGACCATCATAAACTCTACCTCATCAAATATATACTGAATAACAATGAAAATAGAAAAAATTCTCATGAGAACATCTTCAAGATTATTTTCATCCATGTATTATTTTTTTTTCATTAGTGTGAATAATGCACTAGATAAATTATTTAATATCCTTTGGTGTAAGGAGATAAAATTGAAATAAAACCTCTTGCTCTGGTGAATGAGATATCATTCCATTTCCATTGATGAATTGATCAATAGTAATAGTATTTCTCTGACCATTAGGTGTATTTTTTACATGAACTCCATGGATGAACTAGCATATTATATATTTTACCAATGTAATTTTGTGTCTATATATAACTAATCACATCAATTTCCTTTTTCAAAAATCAGTACATACATAGTTTTTTTATTAGTTTCAATGTGTGGGGGGAAATAAGATGTATAATATATTGAGGTAGATCTTCTTAATAGTCGGCCGCTGGTGTATTTTGAATTCCAGGAAAAAATTCCTTCATGAGAGGACTTCAAGTTCCCATACGGAATTGGGGTCTAGGACTCATAGAATTAAAGAAAAAATGGGTAACATCATGAAATAGTGGGATAAATCTCCTCCTTTAAGGATAAGTGTGTATTATAGTAGGATGAATCTATTCATCCATGGGATTTCTATATATGGTAGATAGATTAAATGGAACCCAAATTAGGAGACCCAATATAATGACCAATAGTTAGTGAATCCATGCCCTCAAGTGGGGAGGAAGGGTGGTTAGATATTATAAATTTTTAATGGTTCTATCCTTTATTATCACCTTTATCCATGGTGGTTCCCATATCATGAAGTCTTCCATGCTCTTTAAAGTAATCCATGTTTTTCTTTAGTGGAACATTAGGTTGGATTCAGTTTAAATTTATTCTTTGATCCGCCATGACACCCTTTGTGATCATATTTATTTTCCATGCTCCATTATCTAACAAATAAATAGACACAATACCCTCCTTAATAATAAATTTTAGGTGCTACACACATGGAATGAACGAAACGATGATTCTATAATCCTCGATTCATGGGGATGTTGAAAAAAATCTTTACCTCCAACTATAGTTTGTCTTCCCTTCCCCCTGAATGTTCTAAACTTTTTTGGGATGAAAGTCTTGCGTTACAATATTTTTTGGATACTTTAACATTATTTGTTTCTTTTTGGATGTTTATCCATTAATAAAATTTATAATTTTTAGGTGTGAAGATTATTTTATTAGAACCAGATCTGGGAGTGTGGTTTTAGTTATGATATTTTTGGTTCAACATATTATTTAGATTACGATAGATATTAATATTTTTTTTCATGCGAGGTAAACATATATTTCTTAGATACCATCATAGGATTATATGTGTGAGTTTTATCATATATTGGAAAGCACATAAAACCTTTTTTGGTTTTAAGTGATCATACTTTAAGGTTTTTATTAATAATTTAAGATACATTTATTGTGTTTTGATACGTTTTAAGGTATATATATCAATTAAGAATAACTTGTGTTATTGTTCAATAGTTATTTAAAGAATATTCCTTTAATATATTGTAAAAATAATTTGAATGTTATTCATAAAATTTTTGGTTAAGGAGATCTTTCTTATTGAGGTATTAATGGTTAAACGTGAAAAGGGTTATTTTATTATGGGAATATATGTTTTATCTTATAGATAACAATGGGACTAAAACTTTATTTAGTGAATATATTATTAAACATTTTTAATATTTTCACCATTTTGGGAACATTATATGATTATGGTAAATAAAAAAATAGCTAAGATGGTATTTTATTTTTGTAATAACGGTTCTATAATCTTTTGTATGGATATTTGAATTTATTTTTCATTATCAATATTTTTAAAATACACAAATAACTTCATTTAGAAAAAGAAAAAAAAATATTCCATTGAAATAATTTTTCAACAATTCAAACATTGGTCAAAATTATTTTTTACTTTATTAAAAAATGTTTTGAAACAATTTTTTAGTAATCAAGGACGTTTAAGAGAAATATTCCCCAGAAGAGACATAAACATAAAATGTCCTAAATAATGATGATATTGTGAAATAATCCCTTACAGATTTAGTATCATTAAAATGTTAAAATATATGAAATAAATAATCATAAATGGTAAATATATTCACATATTATTCAATATATGACTCATAAAGTGAATTCATTGTCTATATATACAACAAAAAAACAAAGTAGTGTGTAAATAATGTGCCCTGTAGATATAAAATTGAGTAAACAATTCCTTACCTTGTGTCGCACGATTCCTGATTCACATTCAAACCTCCTATATAATAAATTAAAATTTAATATAAATTTATTCCATAACCCTATATCTATCAAACAATGTATGATTTATTTTTAAATTCTTATGAAAAATATAATAATAATTTGTTAAAATAACTGCTTTGAGTGATAATTAGTTATTTTTTTATGCATATTTCAGTTCGGTAGTACAGATACTCATCATTTGATCATGGTACCATATTTTCCTTAATATTATTTTTGTTTTAAATATAATATAAATTAAATATATATATAATTATAGTCATCCATAAATGTAGGTACAAAAAAATGAATTACATCATTTATGGAGATGGTAGGCTTTTTGCACGCATGAATACTATTTTCAATTTTCAATGGATGGAACAAAAGAATGGTAATTAATAAATAACAATTAGAAAATAAGTATTATTTCATGTATTTAATATATATTAATTATTTAAATATTTACAACCATACAATAAAATAGGTGATGGAAATTATTACAAACCGTTGTGGATACGATAAGTCATACATATTAACAAGTAATGTTTTCACTTTTTATAGGATAGAAACGTGAAGAAATATTGTTTTCCTGAAACCATAGTAAAATCTCAGAATATTTATGATACTTGAGTAATTAATCTTTTTATAAAGAAACACATGATGAGGAAGAGGGAGAATATATAAACCTTAATGTTTCTATAAGTATGATTACCTCTTCTTTAAACGACTTCCTTTAGATATATTCTTAGAGGATATAGTGGTGAAATATTGGATGATTTGAAACCTCAAGAACAAAGAAAAAATATTTTTATTTGAGGAATCGGTTAAGTATGGTTGATATAGATCATTTAAATTGGTATAATTAGGTGAGAAATAATGTTACATTTTATAATTGAAGTGCGGGGATATTTTGGAATTTCTAAAAATACTAAAACATAATAAGTATATTCTAGAGGAAAATACATCTAAATGGCCATGAAATAAATAATAAAGCATGAAATACTTACAATATAATCATAAAACAAAATTTTTAAAAGTTTATTTTCATCGTGAAACATTATCCTTTTGTTTAACATCTTAATTAACCTACTTAAACATTAATTGTGGTAAAATATTATTTATACTTAAATGGTTATAATTTTATTTTATGGGATCTTTTCCCATTAAATTAATAAGGTGTGACATTATAGGCTATAAATAATAATTTTTTGTTTATTTATTATTTAATTGATATTAAAATAACATAGTAAAATATTATAATAATAAAATTTCATTATTTTTAATATAGAAACAATTCATTACATTGAATTTAAAATTATTAAGATGACAAGAGAAAATTAGAAGAAAATCATATTTCAATACATATATAATAAATCATAATCATATAAAAATTTTTGGATAATTGAAATTAATTTAAATTATATTACGTCTATTATCATTAAGACCATTTATTTTATTTTTCCATCAATTGAATAATTACTTCACTATTGTCATATAAGCATTTAAAGTAATTATTTCATCATTATAATTTTAAAATAAATTAAAATGATTTTGAAAAATAATTTTGATTTTCAAATAATATTTATAATTTAACATATCTTCAGGATAAAACCATAAGGAAATATTTAAATTATTGAAAATAATTATGTGACATGTTTGACGTATCATTAAATAAAATATTATAATGTACATAATCTCTTCCATGCGATCTAAAAAAGTTATAAATATTACACATGGAGGACTATGGTAGATATATAATAAAAAATTAATATTTATTCAAGTTTTGTTCCATTTTATGGTTTATAACATTTTAATTTTATGTTTTTCAAAATAATTTTATTTATTTTTATTCTACTTGAAAAAGAACCAAATCAGCGTTTCATAAGAATATTAGGTTTTTATTTCATATATAAAAATTTAAAGTATGTTATGATTATAAAAAAATTAATTTGGTTCATAATAATCCTTTATATTCATCATTTTGTATATTTAACAATATCCATGTGAAAAAAACTTATGAAATAAGTTAATTTCACTTGTCCTTCCTTGAATAAGAATTATAAAATCATTTGGATATGATTCATCATATATAATACCAAAATGTGAAATTTCATGTCCAAATAATAATTTATTGATTAAATTTAAAGTCATTTCCATTAAAATACTCTTTGCCACTCAACTATTTACAATAAGACATTGAATTTGACTTTTCCAATGGTGTGTAGGATCTGCGTCAACAATAAACATAATTTTTATATTAATCAGGAAAAAATTATAATTTAAATTTTCAAACATATTATTCTATTATATATATAATAATATAATATATGATTAATTCCAAAATTTTAATATGAGTTCACTTCATAATTATGTCTTGGTGATATCACCAAAGATAGTGTATAAAAATTATATTTTTTAAAATTTAACAAAAAAATAACATTATCAAAAAAATATCAAAATTTCACAAAGGGTAATTTTAAAATGATGATTTCAAAATTGAAGTTCATTTATTTTGAATAATTTCTCATATAAATATTGAAATTAATTATAATTATCACTTATAAAACAAGAAAACCCATTTTCTAAAAAAATGGTTTTCTAAAGAATAAAATGACTACACAAAAAGATGAATTATGATTTTATAATCATATAACTATAAATTTATATTATCTAGGACCAATATATTTATTTAATAAATCCGTTATTCTTATTCATACCAATGAAATTATTGGCTCGGTTAAAACAATAGCATTTAAATAAAAATATTTCATTTTTCGTTTAAGGTCGATGATTCTATCTTGAATGCTATTGATTAAGGTATTTCCTTTTAAAAACATAGGATATTAAAAATACCATTTAATAAAAATAATTCAGTTACGGGTATTAAAAATGGTGTTTTAAATAATCTCTATTTTTACAATTAGTGTCACACTAAATAACTATTAAAATAATAATTAATTTTATTTTTATAAAATTAGTTCCCATCTACCGAATCTTATCGTTGTCTAGATAGAAAAAGAACCTGGTGCATGATATTTTTAAAGAAATACATATATGATGATTATACCCTAATTTCCCAAAATTAATATTTAAAACTACATATGCATAACATCCCTCTATAGGGAGATATTAAGATTATAATTAAATATTTTTTTAAATAATGACCTACAAGAAAATTAAATGGGTCTTCCACTGGTTTAATTAATCAAATATATCATACCTCATTTAATTTAAATAAAAATATTAAAATATAAAATTATATTTAAAAGATATGTTTAATTTTTTTTATACATCCAAGAGTGATATAGCGAGGGAGAGGGAAATGGAATAGTTGCATTTTTAAAATATTTAATATCATCGAATCTTCCATTATGAACTTCCAATTTTCATATATATAGAAAAAAACTCTATGAGAGAGTATTTGAGAGGGACCAAAAGAATAACTTTGAATTGGAATTGGATGTAATAGATAATGTCTGGTTGTTATATAAAAAACTTAGGATTTTTTTTATAATTTCTAAATATTGGCCTTCCAAAACCAACTTGTTAAAAATTAAATTAAAATTATACCCACCGAGTTTATGTAAATGAGTTTTTATATTTATATAAAGGGTTGTACATTATAAATCTTAAATAACTTAAATAAATTATGTTGATTCATTTTTTACTTTGAAAATTTTATTTAAAAGTAAATTTACATTTTTTAAAGGATAAAAATGTGTAATAAATTATGAAAATTACATTATATATTCAAAAATTACTTTTTTTTAAATTTTTTGATACAATATTTTAATAGAAATTAACTCATAAAATCAAATCAATAGACCATTACATCATTATAACATTCGATTGATCTTATAAGAAATATTTTGAAAAAAAATATTTTTACTTTTGAATAAAAAAAGAATCTTTTTTTGAAAAATACCAAAAATAATCATAACAAATATCAACATAATGAATCATGATTTTTCACATTTTACTGAAAAAATATTTCAAATGTTATCATACAAAATTTAAATTTAATACAGGATCTTAATGTTTAATATTTAATAATGAACCCCATTATAAAAAAATAATAAACTTTCTTTATCAATAATTATGATGGTTTAAATTTTCTAAAATTTTATTGAATTTTATTGCATAATGCCCTTATATATTAAAAAATATGTAGTCAATTAATTGAATTTTTATCCTTTAGGAAAAACCTAATATTAATTGTAATTTGATTGAAATAATTTGTTTCATATGTTTCATTAATTTTTGTATGTAATTGAGAAAATGTATCTTGATTGAAAATTCTGGAAACACTTTATTTAAATAAATTTCATTTTCTTATTCAATTTTTATATTAATATGGATGATTGAATGTTATGGATGAATAAATTTATATTTTTTATGAATAAAGTTTAATAGTGACACAAAAAATTTGAATTTAAATTTGTTTTCTTGTACTAAAATAGAAATTAATTATTATTTGAAAATTGTATAAAAAAATTAAAATTAAAATTTTAAATTATTTCTAATTTGGTTTTTTTAAATTTTTAATCCATTTCAATTTCTATTTGAAAAAATCATACTTTAAAAACGTTTTTTTTCTATTTTATATTCAACAGTGGAGAAATGAGAAACCCATGAATTAATTTCATTGTTCTTAAGAATCATTTGATATGTATGACCACAGTTAAAAAAATTAATATGAGGGAAACCCTGGGAATTTATCTATGAATAAAACTATCTTTAGTGACACACACGTTTATAAAAATAAATTTGTCTAAGGATATTCAATTTGGATTTATTTTGTGCACCCATCTATTCATTCCAATCTTACATGCGTCATTATTCCATGGGGGAATGCTTCTATAGCCTCGTAAATCTCCTTTTATTAGACTTCCACTATTTCACATCATCTATATCCTCACTATTTACCATGTGACGTCAAGCTGTTGAATTCCATGCAATTTTAGATGAACATGGATCTAAATATTCTACTCAGAAAAAAGTATTATCACTCTTGAACACATAAATCAACATATGCTCAGGTTAAGAAGAAATGGAAGCACTAAAAAAGACTACCAAAAGGGACCAAAACATAACTTAATACCTAAAGATGATAATGTACACTGTTTGATTAAAATGTATATGAATATCCATGAGTGAGTAAATTGAATGTGAATGATATGATTAAAATTATTTTTAACTTTGATATCATTGCATTATTCTGTGTTGAATGGTATGATAGTTCAACTTAAATCATAAACAAGATGTTTCAATTGACTAAGGATATATTCCACCTAGGATCGATTGAATATAGTTGGGTAAGATAACCATAGGATGAAATTGATAATAAATTGATTGGTTTTCTGGATAGAAACCATATGAACCACATGAAAAGATGCAACGAATCTTGATGGATGAAGATTCAACAACACCTAATTGATTCATCAAGGAAGAATATTTTATGAAGTTAGAACACTTGTTATTGTATCTTGGAAGGAATTCATTAAACCAATAGAAATGGGGGTATATTGTATCAAAGATATTTAAATCCTCAATGATGTCCTTAGTAGAAAATTCTTATAGAATCTCATGACCACAAATGATCCCTATTGGGATTTATTATCAAGAAGGTTCAAGAGAAGGCTACTGGATGAATATCAATATGATCTTGGGTCATCAATTTGTCCAACAATCAATCATTCCTTCAATAAAATCATTTCAAATACCAAATGGATGGTTTATTGGAAACCTAACTTCAACTATTGGAACACGAATTTGATTGATAGTCCACTCATGGAAAACATTTTCAATCCTCCTAACATATTGTAGATGAAAAATTTTGAATTTATGAGTAATTAATGTATCAATTAGTTTTTCCCATTAAATATCTAGTGAGAATTCAACATCAGGTTTTCTTTTATACTTAGACACTCATATATAAGCCTATCACCAATGGATGTTTTAATTCTAATGAGTAAAAAAGATAGAAAGTGATAGCATCATCGTGATATAATCATGGATTTAAAAATTTAATATAGATTTCATTCATATCTAGAGATATATCCTTCTATAAATAATCTATAAAAATAGGTTTCTAACACAAGATAAAATGATGAAATATGGGCATTGCATTATCTCATCATTCCAACTCCGTATAAGGGATGAAGAGAATGTACAACACCTGTTAACCAATTATGAGTATTCATGGGATATGTGGAAATATGAATGTTATTAATTCATCTTGGATATTGATATAGGATGTAAATTGGAGAATCATATGACCATCATCACAAAATTTAGACTGAGGATCAAATACAACACTATCTGCTTGTATTTGCGGCCTCGTTCCAATCCTCAATCTGGAAGGAATGAAATGGAAGAGTGTACAAAGATAAATAACCCTACATTCATACAGGAACTATAGACATGCATATGTTTGTCCACTCTACTTCAAGAGTTAAGGTGGGAGAAATTCACAACAACATGAGTGCCCTGAATACTCTAAGGCTTGTATGAGTGGCAAGTAGACTATGAAATCCCCTAATACCTATATTTTTTAGGTGGATTGCACCAATTGATCCTTAGATAAAACACACCAGTTTCAGTGTGTTATCCTTCATGTTGGGATGCTCAAGTTGGGGAAAACATTCCAAATGCATCCATGACTTATCAAAGTCTATTTTTATCATGTAAAGTCACATGTTTTTGAACTGGGTTAAAATATGATGGTTTTTGAATTTTTTTGGTTTATCGACGGTTTGGTTTTTAAAATGAACTCCAGAATTTTATTCCATGTGTTGGAACACCTTAAGGTGTCATTTTCATGGACTTCTGTATTTATTTAATAAATTTACCCTATTTAATAAATTACTTAATTTAATTAAATAAGATTATATTAGTGATTGTGATTAATTAAAACAATGTTTTAATAATAATAATAATAAAGTTATTATAATAATTATGGTTGTTTAATTAAATGAACGATAAAGAATTAATTAAACGATGGTTAAATAAATTAGTTGGGATTTTGGTCTTATAAAATAACATTTATAATTAAACGAAGAGTTTTAGAATTATTAAAGGACCATTTATTATTAAATGGAGGTTATGGGTTGGAGACATTATCATTAATATCTTATTAATGATATTTAATAAATTTGGGTTTTTTTAACTAAATGAAAGATGGAATAATAATAATAATAATAATAATGTTATTATTATTATTTTGTATATTTAATTAAAAAAAAGATAAAAGAATTTAATGTGACTTTTTAGCTTTTCAAAGAAATATTTTTCTTTACTAAGGGTTAATTAGGAGTTGTGGTCATAATAAATGAAGGTTGATAGAAATAGTAATAATCATTTTTTTATTATTAATATTATTTGGAATATTACTATGGTTATATTTATTGTTATTATTAAGTTATTGTGGTTAATTAATAATTAATAATAATAATATTTTTTGGGGGGTTTGGTTGGAAAGGAATAAATGTTGAAAGGGGTGGTAATGATAATAGCTTTAATTATTATCATAAATGATTTGAATAAATTCAATGCAATTTAAGTAAGATGGTTTTAATTTGTTTTGTTTTTTTAGTGGAAATAAAATATAGGAGAGGAACCTATAGGAGGGACACCGCCTGCTCCTCCTCAATGTTGCATGAACCAACTAGACACTCCCCTCCTACATGACCAGACCTCTTCCCTACAATGCGATCTTCTCCCTGAGAGAACCTCCCTGCCGAACTCCATGGTGCGACCTACTCTTGGACACAATAGTAGTATGCAAGGGCCTCTTCCCCCTATTGGTGTGCAACCTAGCTTCCCCTCAACTGCAGTGCTGGACCACACTCTTGAAGACCTCGTCCACCTTGTGGTGTGACCAGCTCCAGGCGTGCAGGACCCCCGAACAACATGCAATATCAACGCAACACCCTGTGTGGGGATCCTGCAATGCGTGACCCCCCTTTTTCTTGGTCCTCTGTCCACATATTATTCCTCCTATTTTATTTATAGTTATGGTTCGATTACTCGAGGTGAGGTCTTCTAAAATGTTCACTATAGTCTCTTTTGAGATTTGATGCTATTTCGACACATATATTGATTTTGACTTATTTTAGGGTTTTGGAATTATACTCATTTATTTTTTTATTCCTCCAATTGTATATGAAATTGCTGTTTAGGTACCTTTTGGTCCATTTTTCGGCAACATCCACCAAAGGAGAGGTGGATGTTCTTGATTCACTTTGTAAATGTTGGATTAGGTATGCTTTTAAAACCCACTATTTAGATTTTTCACTGGTTGAATTAGGGTCTGATGAATTATCTGAGTCACTGGTATATAACATTATGTGCATTGACCATTTCTACACTATTTATGGTATCCTGTTACTGATTTAGTAAAATGTTGATTATTGTTGTATGGAGCACACACACACACACACAGACACAAACACACACACACACACATATATATATATATATATATATAAGTGTGCGTGCATGAAACTATGGGCTGATTGCAATTGCTTGCCGCCAAGTACATCAATGTGTTCATTTGTTAAATTGGTTACACCCTAAGGTAGGGTCCCAAATATCTATCACATCATTTTAGAATTATATTTTCCTTAAATAAATTGAGAACGTGAGTTTCCATGATTATGGAACTCATAAGTTTCCATGAAATTCTGATTAATGATAAACTATTGTTTAGTCGTAATGTCATCTCATGCTTGTTGTGGTTTGGATTTTCATATGTATTTGGTTGGTGATGATATATGATATGTCGATGCATGACACTTTTGATGTTACTAAATGATGTCACCCACATGAGGTAAATAAGGACGTGAACGTGAGTTGACTTTAAGCATGTATTGCTAATTTGGTTAAAGTGAAATTATTGAATAGTTAAATTATTTGTATGGGGAAGAATTTGTAATAGGATAATGAATTGAAGAATTAATTATCATGTCTTGTGTTGGAAGTTTTTTGGAATTTATTTAATATTGAAAATATTGAATATTTTGACATGTTCAGAATATAAATTAGAAACTGGTAATAATTAAAGGATGGATTAATTATTACATGATAAATGGTTAGTGGTTAACTATTTTCTGAACTGGTTTAAGATATATGATTTAATTAATTAATTCATGAATTAATTAATTTACATGAATTAATTTGATATTGTGAATTGATTTATTTTTGTGACAGTTGGCCAATAATACCATTGGATGCACGTTTATTTTATATGCCTAATGTTGTTTCAGATGGAGTTTTATAAAAATATGAAATTTTATGTGAGATGGTTGCCAAAAATGTGGGCCTTGTTCAACATGTTTGACTTGAGATGTTTACGACGTGCATATTAATTGTTAGTGTCCTAGATGAAAAACTATTTTAGTGGACGGGTCCAGACGTGTTAATGATTTCAGATAATTAAATGAGAATAATTAATTGATAATTAATTGTTAACTATTGAGATGTTGAATGATTAGTAAATTGTTCATTTATTTGATGGGATATTTTTGTTGTTAATTATTTGTTGAATTAATTTACGGTTTGGATTAATTAATTTTTTACATAATTAATGGATGGTTTTGGGGTGTTAGACATAGTGTTCTACAGAAATGATAAATATTTAAATATGACTAATAAACAAGTTGTGAGATAGGGACTGATGATCCAAATACTCATAGGGGGATAGACATGGAATTCTATACCCATCTTGAATACAAATAATCTTTTATGGGACATGGATAGATGCTCCAAATACCCATGATTTGTGAGACCAGGACTAACGGTCCAAATACTCCCGAGGGTTCTAGACATGATGTTCTACACCCATTAATTGACATTTGATGATGAGTCCAAATGGTCATACACGAAATGAATTAAAGTTTGATGAAAACTATTGTAAAATGATTATTTGTGAATTGAATATGGAAAATGGTTCACACTTATTAATTAATTGGGTGAATCATTGTTAGTGGATGGAACTAGGATAAAATCTCTTTTTCAGTGGATGGGATCTAACATAGTATAAGAACGACTAAATTGAATATCTTATGATGCATTTTCCAATCCAAACTACAATCTTGGATTCGGTCTTTACTTTTATTACACAGATGGTCTTTAGGTACATCTATGGTGAGTGACTTATATGAGGGATGTTGGGATCAAGCTGAATGACGAGGATTTCATAATTTAATGAGGTTTGAATAAATGAAAAATTAAAATGATTATGTGATGATTTTTGAGTATTCCTGAAAAATTTATAAGGCATGTTCAGACATCGGATGAGGGATGAAGCAGGTACATGGATATTTAGTTACATTGTAATGCTTATATTATTTATGCATGCTCTCACACGGTATAAATTATTTATTAAATTTCTTGATTTGGGGTAGACACTAGAGGTCCCGGCATACTGAGATTTATATCTCACAACCTCCTGGGGACACCATTCTATTGGGTACCAGAGTTGATTCTATTTGGTTACAGTATTGTTTTGTTTTCATTTACTTGGGAGATAGGAGTAGAGGACAGAGCGCAAGCTCGGGATGCTTGAGGAGACCACCCTTGGGGCTTTGAGTCATTGTTTATTTATTTCTATATTGTAATGTGAAGAATGTTGTTATGTTCACTATTTTACATTTTTTTATCATTATCATGTCATTCATGAATCTATAGTAAAACAGGAATTGGAAACTTTTATGAACTGAGTACTATTTGTATTTCATTGTTTTTTCAATTATGTATTACTGGTTCCGCTATTTATTGATATTTACTCTGATTTGCAGCTTTTCAATTCTAATAAGAGGGTATAGTCTCCCCACTGACTATCCTTAGACCCTCACTACTAGTCGGAATCTTATGGCATATGGGAAGACACGCTTGAGGTCATGTGGTGGCCGGTCCGGCCACCGGTTCAGGGGTGAGCTGGGTCACGATGTTACAAAGTGGTATCAAAGGGAGGTTCTTTTCCTTTATATTAATATTTTGGTGTTGTTAGAAAAGAGACTAGGAATTTGTCAGCACTTGGGTTAAATGTCATGTTTCGGACTAATCACCCCATGAACAATAAATGAGCAAGTGTCCAATGATGAGAATTGAGGATTGTATTATTTGAGGTTATAGTTGATACAATTTCACCTAGAGTGATTGGTGTATTTTCTATATCTTAATGATTTTGAGAATTTTGAAAACAATTGTCTCGGACTTATAGAGAAAGGAAGTTTCATACATGCATCATCTTAGTCATGTAGAAATTCACATTCCATGCATGTAATATGCCATGTAGTAGCATTAGTAGGATGCCTTCTAATTTGGATTGTGTGCCTTGTTTGTAATGCCATGTTTTTATCTCCTTTAGAATTCCTATGTAGATATCATGTTTCGATGATAGATTTAACATGCTTGGGTAATTATATTCCATATTTACACTATTATAATCATGTTTTGTTGTTGTTCCATGATTCTGTATAATAGAATGATGTTATGTTACTGCTTATGATAACATGATATATATGTTTTGATGTGTGAAAGGGATTCTAAATTTAAAATTTTATATGATTGTTGATTTTTAAAAATGGTATCCAAATGCTAGCGATAAGGTGTATCTACACCTTATCGATTGGTAGATGACCACCCATGTGTTTGAACCTTATATAACCATAGTATGTTTGAAAATAGTTATAAATTTAAAAATTATAAGTTTTTATTGAAATGAACTATCGTTGGTTTGATTTTTTGAAGAACCCCAATTGAAAAATGGGACCCTCAGAGGTCAGATTTTTTGTAAAAAGAATTTAGATGATAAATTACATGTTTATATTTGAATAACACATAATGTTAAATAATTAAAGAGGATTTTTTATAGAATAATTATTTCTATGTAGGTCATTGTTTTAAAAACCTATTGACTTGTTTGGAAAAAGTTCTTATGTTGTTAAATGGTTAAAATGAATGAATTAAAATGCCTAAAAAGAAAAAGGGAAATTCAAACCTCTGGAATTCAGTTTTGTGTGACCAATAGAGAGGGGACATGTTTATTTTTCATAAGGTATTAACCTGTGGTAGGTTGTACCCTTAGAAATATCTAGGGTATTAAAGTATGTTTTCCCACTGCTTAGGAGGACTTATTGGTACTTGGTTGTTATGGTATGTCGATAGGTTTATGCTATGGATTTTATAATCAATGTTGGAAATGGTGATCATGGTTTGAAAAATGTCACATGAATTATTTATGTGTTATGAAACAGAATGCTAGTGAGAAAATGATATTTTATTTCGACGACATGTACCATCATATTTTGGGTAGTGTCGCATCATTTTCTGTTACCGTGTCTGCAGGAGTTTCCGAGCTTTTAGAACAGAGTTGTTCGATAGTAGTTAGACTGATATTCGTAATGATCATGGCTTTATCTTAGTAAGCTCTTTGGTATTCGATGAGCATGTCTCCTATATTGACCTCCTCAAGGAGATAATAAGACAATGTTCTTCTTATACTGTTCTATAGTTTAAATAATTTTTGGCTTGATGAGTGGTTGTAATCTAGGTAGTATGCTTGATGTGTGGTTTCATTGGGCTACTCATTTATTCATTTTGTGGAACATTAGTTTTCTTAAAATATCCTTGTGATGGATTGAAATGGAAATTTCACTAGTGGTCAGGTAAGGACTTCATTATACAAGAATATGGTTTTGGAATATTTTTAAAGGAACGTATTTAGATAAAGGGAGACTGTGGGTTTTCATTCTTCGACATCTTACTAGGGAAGCATGGGTAACCTGTTATATTGGTTGATCAGGATTAAACCATTTTTGTTGATGAGGTCCTTGTAATGGCTTCATATATTAGCCTAGTTTCATTGTTTAATCTATAAATAATGATTTTGTACTGGTTTTTAAGGGTTAGTCATTAGAATTGTAAAGGTTTAAAGCTGTTTTTGGCGTTGGGAATGAATCAAATCTATTCTAATGAGATTAAATGACCTTGGTAGGTAATTTTTTTAGTAGTGGTTCTTCATTCCTTCACAAGGATGACATTTTTTATGGTGGGTATATTATAAAATCCCATGTTTTTTAACCAGGTTAAAATATGAAGGTTTTCAACTTTTTTTCAATCTTTGGACAGATCAGTTTTTAAACTGAGCTTCGTAATTTTATTATGAATGTTGGAACACCTACAGGTGTAATTTTTTGGACTTTCATATTTATCTAATAATTTTAGCGGGTGTCCTAATGAGTCTTGGGACCAAAAAATTGGGAAAATTTCACTTTAATGTATCTGCATGGGCAACGTACAGTTGTAGTCTAACCCATGTAGTTTATCGTATTTAATAAATTATTTATTTTAATTAAATATGAATATATGATAGATTATTATCAATTAAAAGAATATTTCAATAATAATAATAATTAAGTTATTATTATTGTTTTTGTCATTTAATTAAATATATGATAAAGAATGAGTTAAACGACAGTTGAAGAAATTAATGTGGCTTTTGGGTTAATCGAGGAACCGTTTTAATTAAATGAAAACTTTAGGAATTATTAAAAGGATATTTATTATTTAATAGAGGTTATGGGTTAGAGTTTTTATCATTAATATCTTATTAATGATATTTTAGTAAATTGGGGGGGGTATGGATTTAATTAAATGAAAGTTGGAATGATAATAATAATTATGATGTTATTATTATTATTATTAATGTGATTATTTAATTAAATAAATTTCAAAATAATTTAATTTTGATTTTGATATTTTCAAAGAAACTTTTTTCTTTTATGAAGGGTTAATTGGGAGTTGTGGTATTAATAAATGAATGTTGATGGAAATCATAATAATGATTTTTTATTATAAATTTTTAGGCCTGTTATTATGGAAATATTTATTATTGTTATTAAATTATTATGGTTCATTAATAATTAATAACTAAAATAATAATATCATTTGGGGGTTTTCATTGGAATGGAGTAAATGTTGAAAGGGGTGTTAGGAATAATAGATTTGGTTATTATCATAATTGATTTTGAATAAATTAAATGCAATTTAATTTGAAGGATTTTATTTAGTTTTATTTTTGAGTGAAAATAAAAGACTGTAGAGGACCCAGGAGGCCCTACACCTCCCTCGTTCCTCCTCCACACCGTATGAACTTGCAGGTCCCTCCCCTCAGCCATGACCAGACCTCCTCCCTATGCGTGCAATCTTCTCCCTTAGACGACCTTTCTATAGGCCTCCTTGGAACGACCTACTCCTGGCCACAAAATCAGTGTATGAGGGACTCTTCCCCCTCATGGTGCTTGACCTAGCCTTCCCTCTTCTCCATGGCCATACCAAACTCCTCCAGACCTCCTCCACCTTGTGGTATAACCCGCACCTGGCATGTAGGACACCCTGACGACCTACAACAGCAGCGCGACACCCTGGGCGGAGCTCCTAAAGCACGCGACCCTAGTGGAACAACCCCCCATTTTTCCGTGTCCTCTGTCCACAGATTATTTCACCTATATTATTCATGGTTAGTGTTTGATTACGTGAGGTGATATATTCAAAAATGCTTTCCATCAACACTTCTATGATTTGATGTTGTTTCGACACCCATTTTGGTTATGGTTAATTTTAAGGATTTGGAATAATACATTTTTATTGTGTTCTTCCTTAAATATAATTTGTGATTGATGTTTAGGGACCCATTTTACTGTGTTCCGACATCCTCTTCCAAATGCGAGGTGGATGATCTCTATTTTCCTTGAATATGTTGCTTCAAGTAAGCTTCTAAAATATGATGTTTGGTGTTTACACTAGTTAGATTAAGTTCTGATGAATTATCTGAGTCCTTGGTATATAATAGCAAGTGAATTCACCCTTGATACACTATTTATGGTCTCCAGTTATGGATTTAGTAAAATGTATATTAATTTTTTAGGGATCTCGCACACACACACACACACACACACACATATATAAGAGTGTGTGCATGAGGCTGTAGGCCGATTGAAATTTATTTCCTTCTAGTACATCAATGTGTTGAATTTTTAAATTAGTTCCAACCGGAGGTAGGGTCCCAAATGTCTATCACTTTATTTAATAATTATAGTTTCTTTAAAAAACATTAGAATGTGAGTTACCTTGATTTTAGAAATGCTACGTTTTCGTGAAATGATGAATATAGATAAATTTATGGTTAGTGGTAATTTCATATCATTCTTAATGTGGTTTTGATTTTCATATGTCTTCTTGCTGGTGCTGATATATGATATGTCTATGCATTACACTTTTAATGTTATTAAATGATGTTTCCCATGTGAGATAAATGATGAATTGAACATGTGTTGATTTTAATCATGTATTTATAATTTGGTTAATGTGATATGATTAAATAGTTTAATGATTTTAATGGGGATGAATGTTTAAAATTTTAATTAATTGAAGAATTAATTATCTTGTCTTGTGATGAAAAAATTGTGGCATTTACTGAATATTGAGAATATTGAAAATGTTGACATGTTGGGAATTTAAATTGGAAACTGGTAACAATTAATCGATGGATTAATTATTACATGATAAATAGTAAATGTTTAATTATTTTTTGAACTAATTTAAGAGATACGATTTAATTAATTAATTGTTGAATTAAATAATTTTTCATGCATTAATTTAAGGTTGTGAATTGATTGATAGTAATGACAATTGGACAATAATACCTTTGGATGCATGCTTATTTTTCAGGACCTAATTTATTTAGGATAGTGTTGTTTAAAAATATTAATTTTATGTGAGATAGTGGGGAAATATATGGGCCTTGTTCAGCATGCTTGATTTCAGATATTTTTGACATGCATGTTAATGGGTAATGTCTTGGATGAGATAATGTTTCAGTGGACGGGTCTAGACTTGTTAAATATTTAGGATAATTAATTGAGAATAATTAAATGATAATTGAATGTTATTTATTGGGATTTTGAATGGTTAGTTGATTTTAGAATTATTTGACTTGAGATTTATATTTTTAATTAGATATTGAATTAAATAATGGTTTGGATTAATTAATTTATGAATTAATTAATGGATCATTTTGGGGTGTTAGAAATGGAATTCTACACCAATGATAAATATATATGTATGATTGATAAATGGGTTGTGATACAAGAACTAATGCTCTATATAATCATGGGGGGATATACACGACACTATACACCTAGCTTTCATGTAAATAATATTTAAGGGATAGGGACTGATACTCCAAATACCCATGGGTTGTGAGACAAGCATTGACAGTCCAAATACTCAGGAGGGTGCTAGACTTGGTGTTCTACCCCCATTAAAATACATTGTAATATGAGTCCAAATAGTCGTACTTAAAATAAATTAATGTTTAATGAAAACTGGTGTGACATAATGATTTTTGAATTGAATAGGAGAAATGGTTCAGACTTAATAATGAATTGGGTGAACCACTCATAGTGGATGGACCCAGGAGTGAATCACTATTTTAGTGGATGGTATCGATCATAGTATATGAAAGACTAAATTGAATATCTTTTGATATGTTATCTACGCCAAAGCACAAGATTGGATTCAGTCTTTACTGTGATTACATATATGGTCATTAGATACATCTGTGGTGAGTGGAATATACGGGGGATGTCGGGATCATGACGAATATTGACACATTGATAATTTAATGATTTTTTAAAAATTGGTAAATGATCATGTTTATGTAATGATTGTTGATTATGCATAAAAAATGTATAATGTAGGTTTATACACCAGCTGAGGGCCGAAGAAGGTACTTGGATTAATAGTAACATTGTACTGCTTACTTTATTAATTCATGATTTCAAACGGTTTAAATTATTTATTAAATGTATGGATTTGGGGCAGACACTAGTGGTACCATCCTACTGAGATTTATATCTCAATCCCTAATCAGTCCACAATGGCATCGGTTACCCCTGTAGATTCAATTTGGTTTCAGGATTCTACTGCTTGCACTTACTTGGGAGATAGTAGCAGAGGACCAAGCAGAAGCTGAGGTTGCTCGAGGAGACCACCCTCAAGGATTTGAGTCATTGTTTATTTATTTATGTATTGGAGTGTTAATCATGTAGTTGTGTTCACCTATTTCCATTTTTTATCATTATCATGCAATTCATGCATCTAATGAATAATAGGCATTGACCACTTTTATAAAATGAGTACTATTTGTATTTCTCTATTTTTTCAATAATGTTTTACTTATTTCACTATTGATTAATATTTACTCTATTTTACCGCTTTGAAATTATGATAATAGGGTATTGTCTTCCCATTGTCTATCCTTAGACCCTCACTACTAATAGGCAACCTTTGGCATATGGGGAGACATTCCTGAGGTCATGTGGTGACCGGTCCGGCCACCGGTTCAGTGGTTATGAGAGTCGGAATGTTACACATCCTTATATTGGAATTAGAGACACATATAAAGATGATCTATGGGTGATGATGTTGGTTATCAAACATGATTTTTAGAATAAATGGAATACCATGTGGATTGTATATAGCTATTAAACTACTATCACATATCCAAAGGAAATAACATAGAATATTACATGGAAACATCTACCTTTGGGATTGAATATATTAACAATGTCACTCAGATCAACCTGAATGAGTCACATGTTTATATAGAATACAATCGTGAAGTGATGCTCTGTCAAAGAGGGAAATCATTGAAAAAAGAAAGATGTGTTCTTTCATTGTTTCTGAAAATTTTCTATCATTGGAGGATATTGGCATGCATGGGCTAGTTCACTCCCATCATTATAAACTATGTTGTTATGTTTGACCTTGTATTTTTAACTTTTTATTAAAAAAATTGGGGCTGGATTTGTACAAATCCTAGATATTCGTGTCGAGAAACTAAAACAATATCTAGTAGGGCCGAAAAATCCATAATTTTTTTGAAGAAGATGATTTTTGCCTAAGATAAAATGAGTTAGAGAAATTTTTTAGAACATACATTATATGTCCTCTATAGGAGAAGTGTGTAGTGATATAACATACCTTTTCAACACAATGGTTCAAAATTTTAATGCATAGACCCACATGGTTTTCTATGAATTACCTCAATGGTATCTATGCATCCATGATTTCCTTCACAAGATTACGTATCACTAGTCTCTCTAGCACCGCATTCCATGATCTCAAAAAACTGACCAAGGGTGATGTTAGTCCAGGAAAAACCTAGCCCTCTCTTGTGTTTTAATCTACAACTACCAGTCCATATGATCTCCATACCCCTATATATTTTACATAAGTGAGAGAACACCATCACTTTGTTTCTATGGTCCCTCTATATCGAAATCCCCCCTACCCAATATATTAAAGTTATTACAATGACACATTTCCCATACATCCTATGTTCCAATTACTATAATAGCAATACCTATTTACATCATGTTATAGCACCATCCACTCCATGTGATGTAATATCTCCATCTTTCACACCACTCCCAAATCATCATGAGCTACAAACTGAGATAGAAGAATTTAATATAGAACTGGATTCATACACATATCCACATTTACTAATGTGACTAAATATAAAGGAAAATAGATGAAATACCTATCCAAAAATTGAACTCATAGAGGAAACACACAAAAATTATTGAGGAAAATGTAGTGATGTCTATGCTAAATTCTTAATTATCATATTATTCACAAAGGCCCTTCCATGTTCAATTGAGCCTAATCCCCACTTACAAACAAATAACTTTCTATCATAACATAATTTTTTTAATGGGAAAAATTTATATTATGGTTATAAAATAGTGAAGAATACTCATTAAAATTATTCTAATGAAAATAAAGAGAAATATTTGTGGAATATAAATTATCTAAAAGAATATTCAAATTTTTCCAACCTGTATAATCTTCATCCTAAATGATGAACACATAGAGATCAATAAATAAAGATTGTGATAAAGTAAAATAACACTAAAATTCACATAAAAATTGAAATAACACTCATTATTCCTATCAATTGGGTTTCCCACTCCTAGAATAAATTATTTTAATCATACAATTTATAGCTAGAAATTTATGTACATTCAACATTTAATTTTAATAAAATTTTCTGATCATTTTTCAATTGTATTCTTACTTGTGAACAATTGTTAATTATATTTTATTATTAAAAGTTATAGGATTTAGTCTCTCTAAACTAAATAAAATTTAATTACTGACTACATTTTAAAATTCAGATGGAGGTCCATTATTTTCCTAAATACCAATTTTAGTTTCAAAACATTTAATTAAATTATGAGGATGTATTAAGAGTGTTTAGGGATTAGTTTGGTTATAATGCACCTTTCCTATAATTATATATATTTCACTCCTTCAACTATTGGTTATTATTCACTTGTTCATGTTATCTTCATTTATGAATAATGGGAGAATCTAGGAACAAATGAACAATGATAGACATGGGTGGGCTTCAGTGAAATTGAATATTTTATGGCATGTTCTTCTTATGAAACCATATAGGATCTAAAATATTGTGTTATTATGATTTTTCGAAAAGGTAATTGGATTATATAATGTCAGTAGATGATGGTGATGAATGAATGTTATATATTGCATTATTAAGTGGACAATGACTACATAAATGGATAATGAAGGCTATTAATAGATGAGTACTAGATTCATTTCCCTCCCAAAAAAACTTTTCTAGTATTTTTTTTATATTTTTATTATGAATTAAATCATAGTAAAAACAATATAATTCAACAACCATTTCTATTTACATTAAAAAAATGAAAAATATATAGAAGTTACTCAGATATTGGTGAACTGACTAATGAATCTATGATAATGACCTTGATCTGTTTCATTGTATTTAATTCTAGGTTATTGTATAAATTTTGTTTGTTGAACAACCCGGTGATAGGTTTCTATTAAAATTTCTACCATTTCAATGGATTTAAGATGAGTTTTTACTATTTAATAGAAATCTATAATTAGCCTTTCCTATTTTATTTATATGTTTTTCTTTTTTTTCTTTTTTTTTGATGATCTTTATTTATCCACTGCACTCTAGGAGAAACATTAAAGGGTGGTCATTCTATTATGATGAATCACCAATTATATTCCCTATTCGTATTCTTAGAGTATCCCTTTGAGGATAACGACCACAATAACAAGTGAAAATTACTCTTGATTTGGAGGTTTCTATGAATTAGAAGACAATAATTTGGGTTGAAAGTGAATAGAGAAAATCTATCTTAGATTATAAAACCATAAAAAGTTGTAAAAGACAAGGAAGTGAAATTAAATGATAGAGATAAAAAAATACTACATAGTAGATGAAATAAAAGAAACTTTTCAATATACAATTGAATAATAATAAGATTAAGAATATTAGGATGTATGTTATTATACAGCAAAAGATCAATTTAATCTTAATATAATAACGAATATATAGGGAAATCATGAAGAAGAAGGTATCCTATAACGTTTTTTGATTGAAAACATCATCACAATGTCCCTACAGCTCAAAGATTAAATAGTAACTGACTCTTATGAGAGAGAAGATCATTCTTCATGCTCACTTTATTTTGATTACATTGAATCTCATTTAGAGGCTTGTTCTCTTGAATTTTTGTATACAGAATCAACACCTTCATTATATACCTAGGCTGATAAATATATTGATGAAATATATTTGCCCAAATTTGAGGAAAAAATATATTTAAATATGATAAACCCATCTATATAGTAATAAATTAAATAGTAATTACACTTGGAGAATATCTAGTAATCATAGATAAAAGGGAGGAACACATCTGACATGGATTCCTTTCATTATAAATTTATACAATCTAAAATATCAAATAATATAAAAATTTAACAAATTGTAGCCATAGATTAAAATGAACATTTCATTTATGATTTTGAGGAAGAATATATGGAATCTTCTAGATAAGATAAACTAGAGATAAACTAACAATAACCGTCCTTATATCCTAAAGAAGAAGAATAACTATATGAGGATTACATTGAAAATCTACTATAATCATCTCTTAAAGTGTTTAAACAGACTTACACTTGATAAGTAGATGATTATAAATATGAGTCTATAAAACTTATTGTGAATACGTTATTCCATCAATCCAAATTTGAATATAAAATAAAAAATGATCTAGAAAAGAAGAGGATCCTATATAATTATCATGATGAAAAAGAAGGTCAAGCCACTACCTATAAGGGGGGAAAATTTATATTTGAACAGAACTTGTTTTAATTTATTTATATTGAAGTACTTATTGAATCTACATTTTTTGGATATTATTATGAATTAATTTTATATGAGTCACTACAAAAATAATAATCCACAACAACTATGGTCTAGTAGGACTAATACATTCTCCTTACACCCCCACATCACCAGTCACTTCACAATGCTCAGTAGACGGATATGGTGATTTGTATTATAGGTGGCCTATAAGTGGATGGATAGATATGGATGAGAATGTTGTGGTTTTTATAATTAAAAAATCCAATGATATATTAATGATAATCCATGGGGTTATCCACCTATATAAACTCAAAACAAATGCCCCTATTGGGAGGAATAACACAATATTTTACAACTCTTACATTATTATATCATTTTATTAGTTTTCACTGAATTTTTACATTTTAAATATATTTTTAATTTGGTTTTCACAGTGTTTAAATAAAATAATGAGATAACTCATACTATCTTCAATGAAACCAAGGGAGAGTTTGACTCAAACTTATTAGATAAAATAAAAATAAAGTGGTTTTTATCCTTTCTAAATTTTATATTACTATAATTTTATAAAAATGTTTAATAGATATTATTTAGTTTTCCATGAATATTTTTTGGGGAAGGAATTAAAAATGATTTGGACTATTTAGATTTTTTAATGTTTAAATATTTGAAATATTAATACAAATTGAGTGATTTTTTTACTATTTATTTTATTTTCAAGAGATTTATTAGGGTAGAAAAATATTCCGTCTATAATGAATATCATATTAATGTAGTAAACACTAGTTATTTGGGATCCATAAATATTAAAATTGATGGAATTTCATGATCTCTGAGTGAAAATGTTTATTTTTATGACATTTTTTTATAAAAAGGAATATGAGTTTCATAGAAATTATCCTGATTGTATATGAATTATAAGATAATGGAAATAATTGTTTTAACATAAACACAATTACTTTTAATTTTTTTTTTAAAAAAAAATGGGGATAAAATGCAAAATAGATTGATATAACTCCTTTGAGAATGTGTTTAATTGGAAATTGGAATCAAAAGATTAATATTTGAGATTTAAGGCACTGTGTGAGGGAGTAATTTACATTATTTATATTTAATATGTTTTTTTTTCATAATTCATTTTAGTCGAATAATATAATTGAAAATTAATAATTAGGGTAGGGGAAAAAGGTGAAAGTGATAACTATATGTTATTATTGTATAAAATTATATTCCACTTAAGTAATATCATTTTAATTATTGAAACTAAAACTATGACATCAATGGAAGTGACTGATTGAGTGAAAATAATACAAGAAGTTTGAAATTTATTTATTATTGATGAATTATTTATTTATATCATTTATTTTATTTTTAATTAACCATATGTAAGAAATATCATTTTTATGTTAATTTTAAATAAGAGAATTATGTGTGTTTCCATATACTGAAATAGTTTAAATTTGGGGAAGAGAGTTGAATGTTTCTAATTTTTTTAAAATTCTCAATGAAGGTTAACCCTAATAATTAATGAAGACATAATAAATTAAAAAATATATTTTTTTAAATATATATAAACTAATTGTATATTGAATGAAATAATTGTTTTCATAGGTTTCATTAATCTTTTGTTTTAATTGAGATTTTATAAGTTGATAAGTAATTTTAGTAATACATTATTTGAAGAAATGTAAACTTTTATGAGTAAATTTAATTAATAGACTTTTAATAGTGAATAATAAAATTTTAATTCAAAGGATTTCTTGGTGGAGAGATGGTAATTAATTATACTTTGAAAATCAATAGAACACATCTAAATTCTAAATTATAAAATGTGCTTAATTTGAAAAATGTTTTTTATTTTTAAATTTTTAAATCTATTTCAATATTTTTTTTGTAGAAATACCTCATTAATTTTTTTTAATATTTCATGTGAAAAATATACATAAATGAAAGTAAATAATTTCACGTATAGGCTCAAATGAATCATCTTTTCTTCATTACAAAAGTGGGATAAATGAATTTTGGATCTTCCATGAAAATTTGACTATACAACAAACCAACTTTCTGTCCAATTCTTCTAGTTCCATACACATGTGTAAATATTTTCCATGGTGGGATTCTTTCTTGCATACATAAACCCATGGTAATATTCTATGAATTTTTGTCATTGAGTAATTAATCCATGACCCCATGATGTTTTGACTAGAATCCATCATCTATGTCCCACTTTCTCTATCATCATGGTTGAACGTGCAGCCTCATGATTCTAAATACATTCCTCTAAGACATTATGTTATAAAAGTATTATCAACATATAATAATTTTCAATCACAACTATTGAAATACTGACTCCCATGAATGGTTATAAAATGGTATAACTACTCAGATCAAGCCCTATATAAACTAAAAAAATTAAAACATAAAGTGGAAGAATTGTAGTGGTTGAATGAAAGGACATAAAATATCCAGTAGAAATGAAAATTATTATCGCATTAATGATTTAAATTAAAATTTATCATGTTTATAAAGAGTTATTATTTTTTCAAAGGAACAATATTTTGACTTATGTAATACATGAGGTGAGTAGTTAGATTAGAGATATTTTCTAATTGAGATTGATGGAACATAAAAGAGGAATAAAAATAGAGAATGAGAATAAGATGAATTAGATATTATTATCCTCATATAAAAATATGATTATTGAATCATGTTATGTCTAATATTAACTGAATAAAATTAAACCATGACATATTGATGAGTCATCAAGGAAAAGTAATTTCAAAAGTAATATTAGACCGAAATAAGGAAGTGAAACTAAGTCTAGTAGGATTGGAAATTCTAGGAATAATTTAGAGAAGAATATTTATTGAAGATATTGAATATAAGATAGAAATTTCTTAATACAAACATGTGTGTTCCACATATGTAGAGATATGTATTAGGAGATCTCATACCATCCCCGCACACGGGTATCATGCTCAAAGGCTTACACACAATGTGTTAGTTCATTTTCCTAAAAGTTATCTATGAACCCATGATTCTATTCACTATCTCATGTATCGCTATACACTCTAGAACTAAACACCAAAACCCCAGACAAAAAATCAAGGATTATCTTTGTCTATGACAACACCATATCTCTCTCATGTGCTCTATGTTGTTATAACCATCTGTCTTGATCTCCACACCACCAAAACATGAACACATCTAAGCACACACTAGCACAAAATTTCCAATAAACTTATGTATGGATTTCTCCATGCCTAATGTGTTATAAGGATTCCTAATCCGACTAGGCTATAGAGTTAATGTTCCCAATATTATAATAGAAATGACTAATTTTACTAAATTTCAGTAAATGAACACACATCATGATACTATATTTCCACACACCATACTATTCCATAACCATATTGAGATACAAATAAAGATATCCAAATTCAATAAATATCATTCGACCTATACATTTCTAGATTCATAAATTTGACTAATGATTATGGAAAATGATGCATTCCTAATACACTAGTTGAATTCATGGGGGGGTATTGAACAAAAAATTCATGGAAAATGTGGTGATGTTTATAGCCTATTTTTCTAAAAACTGTTATTCAAGTAGGCCTATCCTAGTTCAAATGGACCAAATAAACAGTAGTATGGGAATCATTTTTTACCCCATGTTAACTTGATATGCAGTACCTATTTTGAAATATAAGTGTAATATAATGATGAATATTCACTCTGATTCTTCTATTAAAAATAATGTGCTATATCATGGGAAGGTATCAAATCTAGGAGAATTTTTAATAGCTGACAACATAAATATTCCTCACTCTCAATGTCGAAAACATGGAAATCATTTCAGGTATAAGTAATTTCGATCTAAAAACAATAAAACTCATGGAAATGGAGAAAAAACAGTCATGGTTCATGTAAATTTGTTTCCCCTCTCCTAATAGAAAAATTAAAATCCTATATATTATAGCTATAAGCATATATATTTCCTTTATTAAATTTCAATTTACAATTATGTTTACTTCTAAATTTTTTTGTTCTTATTCACCCATAGTAATTTGTGCAATGTTAAAATATGTATTATGATGTGATCTATCTAAACTCTTCAAAATTATAGTGTTGTACTAATAGGGAATTGCTAATGGAGGTATTTTATTTTCTATAATCCCTAATAAACATTAATAAGAATTAATTCCATTTTTGTGATGTAGTGGGGTTTTTTGGAAATTTTTTTGTGATCATCCACATAAACTAGAATTATTCTAATTTTTTTAAACCATTATATATTTTTACTCCCTTTTTCTAGTAAATCTATGATGGAATGGAGGGACTCTAGGCACAAACATCATCCAATAGAATTCATTGGATTATGTTAGAATATATATTATTGTGTCATGTTCATTATTAGATACCATGGAGGAAAATATATTTTGTGTTACAATGAGGTTTCTAAAATTTCATAGGATCATGAAATTTTAGAAGAGCATGGTGACACATGAATGATAAATATTTCATTATCAACTGGATAATAATAATAATATAAATGGATAAAGAATAATATTTTTGTTTTAATACATAATAAAAACCAATCAAATCAACTCTAATTTATTATTTATTTCAAAACATTGATAACAAAATAGAAATTCATAATTGATTTATATTTTTAATAATTAACCCTTGAATCCTTGAGAATCACCCCAATCATTACCACTAGAATATATTATCAGTTATTGTACCAATTATATTTTTTAAGGGCCCTGCAAAATGATTTTTTCATATATTACTACAAAAATTATTAGATATTTTAAATACTTATTTATTATATTTTTATATTCATATCATAATAATGGAGGTCATAGTGGTGGGACAAAGACTATAGGTGTGTAACAGAGGAATATATCCTTCATGCTTCTAGGTTAGCATTAATGACTTAGATGATGGGCCACAAGCATCACATTGAATGAAATTATTGGGTGTGATGATTTTTATGGTGTCTGGATGGAATGTTTTAGGGCGATCATACATATTTCAAAAAGGGGGTGTGAGGACTAAGTTGTATTTCTCATAGATTATCATGTAAAATCTTTATGGTAGAGAAATCTCTACACATTGAATATAGGAAAGGGTATATGGAATATTTATAAGTATTTGAGCGTGTTAAAATGTGATGTACATGTGTTTTTGTCATGAAATACTATGTTCTATGTGGATATAGGTATTGATGGTGTAGAGAGGCCATAGGTAAATACAAAAAATAGTGTAATAGAAATAATTGGTTTTTTTCATAAACCCCCAAGGAATCTGTTCTACATATAAATGGTAATTGTATACTATAAAGTAAAACCCATAAAAGGGGGTGTGTCTTGTCCATATTATTCCACATGTGTATTTTTTTAATTTATTTCTTTTAATCTCCATGACATGAAGTAATTAAAAATATATTCATATTGATATAGTTATTTCACTACTTAACTTTATTGTTTTCATTTCTACTCTAATAGATAGGTTACTATTCATAAAAACATATATATATCTAAAATGTAATACATTTAAACTATCATATTTTCATTAAGTTCTATATATCTCTCTCTCATATCCTATATGATTTATTAGATTATTTTATATCTAATATATAAATATTATAAAATTATAAACCTATTTATAATATTTTTCTCTTATATTATAATAATGTTCACAATAATAGTATTTCAAAGTGATAATGACTACTTAGATTTACATCTTCATGTTTTGGGGTTCAGATGTATTTATTATCGTATTGTACTAGTATAAATTCTATGTATTTTATTTGAACATAATTTTTAATTCTCTAAAATATGCATATGAAATAATGTTTATTTCTTTAAAATTCAAGTTATTGGGTCAAAAATTCACTGAATTAAATAAATTATATTCAAATCATGATGTCCATATTCTTATTATCAATGTTGTAGCCCTGCATAGAATGTAATATATTGGATGAAATTATAAATATTTTTTACTGTGATAAAAATTTGAATACTTATTCCACTTATTAAAAACATATTGATATATTTTTAATTTATTTATTATCATAGTTATTTATAATATATTGTGGTATATTCTGGTAATGTAATAAAAAATTAATGGTTGTATTATTTCATATTATTAATGATCTAGTAAAGTTTAAAATTATTTAATGATTTATAGTTGTTATCATTTTTTAACAACCAAATGTTAAATTCATAAACAATTCTATTAAGAAGTAAATATTTACCGATTATGATATCTTCATAAGGGCTGAACTAATAAAAATATATACATTTAAAACATATCACCATTAAGAAATTGATGATTTAAATATAATACTGTCAAAAAATTTAGTGTAATTACAAAAGATAAATGAATTAATATATAAATGATCACAAAAATAAATAATAATTGAATCAAACAATAATAAATGGAACAAGTAAAAATTATAATGTAAACAGAATAGTAAATAAAATGTTTTGGTTTTGGATAAAAAATAAAAAACCCAAAATTATGTTTTATTAAAGGATATAACACTGTTATTATCCTTACAAGTAATTCTATTTTAATCCAATGTGATAGGAGGATCTATCTATAATCCATATAAGATTTTATAATAGATAACTATTAAATTCGATCGATCCTAAGCATAATATTTTACCCCATGAGTTCTATGATAGAGTTAGAAGAAAATGATAACCCAATAATTCTTTGAAAAAAAGGTTTGGAATTGCTAGCTAATATCTCGAAAATATATTCAATAATGATAAATAGTAAGTCCTTATAGAATGGATTATTCAATATAAAAGGATAAAAATCATATTTTCATATCCTAATATCTTATTCAATCATAATTTTAGAAACTAAATAATTATAATAGGAAAAATAATTTATCTTTTAATGAAACCACTCAAAACTAAAAAAAATTTATTACCCTAAAGTAGAAAAATAATATAATCTCTAAATAATTGATGTAGTGAAATGACATCGAGAGTTATTCATTCATTATAATGTCTTCTATTTAATATCATATTTGATGTATAATGATCTTATAAAAATGAAATTGAATTTCTAGGTAATTTAAGAGGACATTTGTCACTATTAGAAACACATATTCTATAATAGCATTCATTTGATCATAGTTTAAGTAAATTTTTAATATACTATAAATAAAATTTTATGAATCAATTAAATTATAACATAAATATTAAAAACACAAGATATTTACGCACTTAAAAAAATCATTAGTTATTTTCTATGAAAAAATAATGTGTATTTTTATTCACAAAAAAAGTGACCAAAGTTGATTTTAAAGAAAACAATGCAATAATACCCAACGTTAAAATAATCAAAAAATAATAATACACTAATACAGTCAAAATAAAATAAAACTAAACCATTTATCCAATTGTTGACAAACCAAAATTATCCCACTATAAAATAAAAAAATGTTTCCAAAAAAATATTCTCCCTCTTTCATTCTATAACTCGATATAATGAAATACAACCCCTAAGAACCTTTCTCTAAATTTTCTTAGGAAAATAAACTTTTATCTATTTTTATATGACCCTTTACATGATATATAAGTATGATAACTTCAAGAGGTGGGTGAATTATTTTTTAAAACCTATAAAACATTCCATTTAAAAAAATTGAAGATCAATATATAATAATTCAAATTTATTTAGATAAATAAGAAATTTTAAAGACAAAAAAATTCAAATTATCTTAAAGATAAAAGATAACAAAATAAAATAATAATAAATGGAAATATGTAATATAGTAATTCAAAAAAATAAAATAATAAAATAATGAAGTTTACGATAAAATAAAAAAACTATAAATAATGATCTATTCAGAGATATAACTTTGATCCTATTCATATAACATATTTTCCTTTTACCCAAAATTGGAATAGGGTTCATTATCATTTGACCCAATATTATAGAACGGAAAACTCATTTATTCTAGAGATTATATGAAAATCATCTTCCACTGATCACCTCTTAGATTGTATCTAGCTAGTCTAATATCAACACGTCATTGAATAATTTATTTTATAATAATAAATTCTAAACCATATAACTTCTTTGATAAATTTGGTAAATAATTACTTAACCAAAGTATTATTTCATCAAAATTTATACAAAGATAATGTAACTACCCCTATATATTATTTGATTAGATGATCAGAATCTAAATGACAATAATAAGATAACTATGTTCTATTACAATAAATCATCTTACAATTGAATCACATAGATGAAAATGATAAAAAAATAAAACAAAATCTATAAATACATAAGGAAGAGAACAAAATTATAGAGTTAGTCATCAAAAAATGTTCCTTAAGTCCTAAGCCAATTTTTATACGTGTTGAATATAATCTTTCTTAATTGATTTATTGGATACTTATGGATGCAATGAATCACTCTAAAAACAATGGAACACTTTACATCTTCCATTATATTAAATACTAAATATAAACATTACCTTCCTAGTAACACCCTCCTTTGAATATGTAAACTTACATTCTACACTTTTTATTAAATGATATAACAAATTTAAAATCATGAAACTTCATTAATTTTAATCCAAATTCATCATAATAACTATCACTTATCCATAATAGGTTTTCTGATGGAGAATGTTTCCACCAAAAAAATTGTAAGAAATATATCTTACCCTATAGAATCTTTAAAAATTCTATGGAAAAAATGACACTAGAATTATTTGGAAAAAAATGATCAGAAACAGAAGTTCATATCTCAAAAATTTCATTGATGAGGTTTAAAATCATGTACACAGCCCCAAGCATTATTGATCAATATGGATTAAACGAACAAGTAGTTGTCTATAATAATATTTGATTATAACATATGATGATAAACTATTAAAATAGGGAAACTCTGTTCTCTTACAATGAACCAATTAAAACAGAGACACTAATATCAAATTGAAAACTATAACTAATAGAAGATCTAAATCATTTTAGTGGTGATCATCTCTTGAGAGTTAGTCAATAAATATCTTATCCTCAATTATTTTATCTTATATTACAAATATAAGGGTGAAAAAACCTAAAACTGTATGTTTGGATACTTAGAGCTATTTAAAATCACTATAATAAACATAAATTCCCCATCATATTCCATTTAATTAATGTTCAAATGAATCATCACTATCTTCTAGAATGACTATTTTTTTTATTATTATGTCTAGAGTATGAAAATATTGAAGATAAAATAATTATAAATATAAAAACACAGTTAATATAGGTAAATGTAAAGTATAAGGTGTGTTATGATTCATCAAATCTAGGATTTTTAATATCCTATTAAAGAAAATGAGTCAGTTATGATGGGTTTTGGATATAAAGTTCAAATGTCTAAAATAAAAGATTAAGAATTTCAATCTCATCATTTGAATAATATTCATAATTCAATAAAGTTATTTCGCTAATGAGTTTTATGGGTTATTTAATTTTTTTCATGGGTGTATGATATCATATTTTTGAGCTACATGGTGATGTATCATGTTTTGTATGGTGATTAAACATTTGTTTATAAAATTTAAAAATGGATAAAAAAAGTTTATTTAGATCATTATGGATCATGATGTGGTGGGAATGATTCTTATTTTTATGGTTCCCTAAATATTTTCATTATATATTTTTAAGATTAAAAAAATAGAATGTTATATATATTATTTTATTATTTTTCATTCACTATATTTTTTGTATGTATGATGGGGGTGGAAAGAAATAACCCCATTGAGAAAAATTTTGATGTTATTATAGGTTGATGATTGTTATAGAAAAAATGGTGTGTTGATTAGTTTGAGTATGGGATCATATGGGGATACAATTTTCATCCATGAGATACATGTGTGAATCCTATTCTGGGATGATAAATTGGGTAAACCATATGTAATTTTATAAATAGTGTCATTGGAAATCATGGGGGTATGTTTTATTATGGACCCCATTACACGAGGGAAATGTGGTACCTTTATTGTGAACTATTTTATATTGAATATTTTCTTATTGTATCAATTGAACATAAATAATCATGGGATGATAGGGTATGTTGCAGATGATGTATATGTTATTTCATAATCAATTTCGGATTTTTATTCCATTATTATATATTTTACAACTGTAAACTCAATGGGAATGACTAAGGTGGTGCATGTACCTACCTTGTTAAATGAGATATGGTTTAATATATATATATATATTGATGACAATACATTTAATCCTGATAATATATGAAATTTGATGTATTCATCAGTCTAGATCAGTGTTTACAAAATAAAATGAGATGTTTTGAGTTTCATAATCCAATATTGACTTCCTCCATGTCTCGAGGATAAAAAATATTCCTTTAGAAAATGGATTATATTATTATATATCATTTATAAGATATATTCCATGGATTTTAGAATGAAGATCAATCCAAATAAATTTATATAATGATTTCCACTAACACATTTCAGGAATAAACTCATCTCATATAATTGAAAATTAATAAATCATAATCTGTTTTAAATCTAAAATGTCCTACCAGGGAACTCAAATTATTTTTTTGTGTGATATTTTTGTTAATATTTTTTTGTATATAGAAAATATAGTCTACCTATTAGATTATCCAAATAAATTTTAGGGAGATATTAAAAAAATGTTTACTTGGTTTTACAAGTTGTAACATATTATGTGATTCAAAATGAAAAATGAAAACTATCTCGGAGACTTCAGTATAATTGAGATTTTGATAAAATATTTACATTGACTAAATCCATTTAAAAGCATGTGATATAACTTCATACTTATATTAAATATAGTTATACAGAATGGGATATAAGTATATCTCTTGGAGTGTTTTGTTTGAATCGTTTCTATTATAGGGACCAATTTAAGAATATCACTGGAAGTGATAAACATGTGGAATTTATTATTTCACGCTACTTATATTTCACTAGAAATAAACATAACATAATATTGAGTTAAGTCATGAATTTATATTATTTACCATTTAGGATATTTTCAGGTTTAGATTTGTAGAGAATTGTTCTATAACAATTACACAACATATCAAATATTACAAAATAGACACGCCTATCTGTTATCCAATTTTTAATAAAACAAATTTTTTTACAAAATATAAACATGATTTAGTTTTATAATTAAGCATTATAAAATTTTATTGAACTCATCCTCAACTCTATTATCATTTAAATCCTATGAAAACATTTCAAAACATTGGTTGAGCATAAAAATCATCGTACGAGAGACAAAAATAATTAAAACTGTTTGTCAATTCAAAAACATGTAACCCATGAATACTTTTTCATAAAGTAATATTTTTCGCCATTAAGAAGTATTAAATACACTTCACTAAATATAATATCATCAATTAATTTTTTTAGTCATAATATTACCTTAAAACCCATAAAAATCACATATAACATCTAAATATAACTTAGGACAGAATCATACTTAAATAGAATAACCATATGGCCAACTTCAAGATATATCACTAAATGTAATAGCCTTACAGCTGACTTCCACACCCAATGCATTGGTGGTCATATCATAACAACAAATACATGGTTTATCATAGAACAAATCTTCTTTGTTTTATCATGTAACCACCCATATTGGGTTTATCACATAACCACCAGTCAAATATCCAAGTGCCATTATAAAATCATAACACATAAAATATTGAAATTATCAACATTTAACTCTAATAATTTAATTTTCAATCAAATGAAATAATATCAAGATAATGAAATATTTAATAAATTTTCAAAACCATTTCTAACAACAAAACACCCAAAAAATTGAATAGTGTATTTCATTTCCTTTTTGAACATTATGACTTATATATGAAATCAAATATCAAATAATGGTAAGGGAAAAAGAGAAGTAATTTTCCCCATATACGTTAAAAAACATTCCTTTTGTAGTTTTTTAAAGAATATGAAATGATTCATATAAAATGATTCCTTTTGAATGCCTTTTAATCAATTAAAATTAAATGGGGTCGATTATAAACATTATAAAATAAGGTGGTGTATAACATCAAAATATGACTCAATGACAAGAGATTGAGATGATGTACCTTACCTTGAGTCCGACTCATCGCATACGTTATTTAACATTCTAAATAATAAAATAATGTAAATTTTTACTTTTCGGAGAATACTTTTCATGTTTATTATTCCTTTTATATCAATTATTACCATGTTATAAAAACTAAATAATTATTTATGTTCATATCATATACTTTGTTGGTATTCGGTACTTGAGTCCAAAATGAAATTGGTATGATGTCAATAGTCTATGTGGTAATAAATTCATAATCTTAAAAATAATATTCATAACATTATTATCATCATTATACATAGATTATACCTTTAAATAAAACAATGCATGTGTGGTTATAAAAAAATTCTCAACGTTATAATCTTGGAGATGGTAAGTCATACGTATGCATGAGTAATGTTTTCTATTTTTCATTAATCGTTATGGAAAGAAGATAAGTATTATTTTATCCTTATATAATTATCATAAAATAATTAATATCATATTAATATTTTAAATTTATTTATATATTTAATAAAATTAATGTAATGAATAAAAATGAATCACATCGCTTGGTGGAGGTAAAAGTTCACATGTACGCACAGACAATGTTATCATTTTTATGTGAATGGGAAAGTAATATCGTAAATGATATATTATTATCAAACAATTATAAATATGTCATGAATATCAAATATGAATATTAAATCTATTATTATAACTAGTCATGATATATGGTTATGGAAAACAAATTCGATCGGTTCGTAGAGATGATTATTCACAACTACGCATGAACAATTAATTTCATTTATATTTAATGGAAGTGTAGAAGGATTTATGTGATAATATTAACATAATAACATCTCAATATATTGAACATAATTTATTTTTTATGTTATCAAGGTTGAAGGATGTTTTAAGGAAGTTGAAGAAGTAATAAAATAGTTATACTTAAAGAAAACGGTACCTCTTCCTCTATTGATCACCATTGAAGAACACATTAACATCTCATAAGATGGGGTTATACATAAAATAATTCTTTTATAATGTTAGAAGGTATTCAAGGAAGGGGTATGGGTAGATCTTGTCTGAGCCAAAATGTTTTTGTAGTTTGAGTAATAGAGAGGAATGAATGCCTTTTTATTGGAGAGGAGAGGGGAACCATTGGAATTATTAAAAGTATTAAATTAATATAAATTAAATATCAATACAAAATTGGTCCAAAAAACATTTTTTCAAATATAGGTTGATTATTAGTTGAAATATATTAATAAAATAAAAATTAGACAGGTTTTGGATATTTTTTTAACCCTTATCTTTTTGTTTTAAGACCTTTTAACTCTTAACGGTTTATCAAGTAATCTAAACTTTGAGTGATAAAATAATTACCAAATCATTCCAAACAACCAATGAATGAGATATTAATGATATATTTGTAGGAATATAATATTTTTGAGAGAATATTATATTTTTATAGATTTTAAATCATTTAATGAAATATTTTATATTTTAAAATACGAATTATCTAAGTTTTGTAACAATTCATTACATGAATTTTTATAAATATCATAAAAACTTGATTCCTTAAAATAATACATTAAATAAATCCTAAAATGTCATATTAATCTATAAATTTTTTTATGGAATGAAATATTTCAAATAATATTTATTTTAATATTATTAATATAATTTAATTGATTCTTTATTTAAAAAATCTATTAGTGTATCATCTTTGTGTCATAATTAATGTTCATTATTTAATTACTAATAATAATAAATAAATTAAAATGATATAAGTAATATTTTTATATTTATTTATAATATTTATATCTAACTATAATTTATATAACACCATATAAAAATTGTTTTTCTAAGAAGAGATGTGATTATGACATATTTGCCTTTACTTTAAATTAAATATTATAAATGTCATAATCTAACCCAAGTGGATTATAAAAGTTAATATTAAGGCTCAAGGATTATATTGGTCGAAAAGAAATCATTAATTATGATTATTACAATAGTTATGGTACTTTTATATTATTTTAAAATTATTTTTACCTTTAATTACTCTACTTATTTTTAACTGTGGTAAACAAAATACTAAAGTTACTATTCAGTAAAAAAATACTTCCTATTTTGAAAAAATTTTCATACTAATTATAACCTCATATATTATTTTTGAAAATTCATCTCACAAATGTTTCAAAAATTAAATTTAAAATAAATCTCACTATCGGAATGAGAGAATGAGTTTTTAAAGTACAATATTCAAAAGTTCATATAGTTTTTCTATTCAATTCCAATATGAAATTTCATCCAATGAAATAAATAGAAATAAATGACAACAAAGGAATATAATTAAACTTTAAAACCTAAAATTGTCAATCTATCTATATAAATAAATGAGATGAAAAAGCATTTTTTAATTAAAATGCATCGTTTATCAATTTTCATTAAAAATTGAATTTAATCAGAAATATACCAAAATTCAACCAAAGTAAGTTATGATCTCCCACTTCTAAATAAGAAGTTTATTTTGTGAAATATAACTTATAATAGTGTTAAAACCCATATTTATAATGGGTTCTCCATCAAAATTTGGTAAAATTGTATTTTTTAAAATACTACTTTTACCAAAAAAACGAGTTTGTTATTATATCAAATCTGGAAAACATATAATATTAATTTTAAACATTACATTGAATATATTACATATATATTTCACTAATAAAATCCATAAATAGTGATTTTATTATTTCATAACTCACTTATTTGTATTTAAATAGTTTTTTTTAAAAAATCATCATTTATATTCTATTGGTTTTTTATTTACTTTCATAATTAATTTTGTAAACAATGAATATTTATATAAACATGAGTCAACCCTATTTTCATAATTTAGTTAATATCATTCATTCCCACCATTCCAATGGTAATATGTTAACTACAACATAAAATAATAATATTAAAAATTTATTAGTTTTCAGTATAACTTAGACTTGTGTGCAATGTAAGATTTCGAAGAAACCTATTGTTTCATTTTGGGTATGCTATTAGAAATAGAAATCTTTTAAAGTAAAACTTATATCAAATTCATAATTATTAATAAATATGAAAAATTATTATTCAATAATTACCTGGGGTGTTACATCCTTCCCCCCTTTTAAAACATGTATCCTCGAAATTTTAAATTTTGGGTGGGTAACTATGGTTTCACATTTCAAAATTACTTCATTGAAATACCATTTCAAAAAAAAATTCAATAAAACTTCTAAATTAAAAAAAATTGAACTATAAAGGTCAGCAGACATAACAAATACTAATATTCCATGTATAAAAACATGGATATAGAAGAAAAACTAACCATTATTTCTAATGAAGAGTGATAGATAACATGATCAAGATAAATATAAAAATCATAAAATCCCAAACTTTTGATGGGATAAATGGTATTGGAGTTTGTAGTAAGAAACTAAAATTGAAAAAAGAAGATTTTTTTCATAGATTTTTGGAATTAATTTACTACTTAGAATAAGAACATAATGAAATATACTTACTTTATATGTAGAGTTTCATCAACTAATCTAATTCCCCACAAATACATTATTTTCCCTAAATTATGAGAATTTAATAGTATTTTTCTTAATGACTGAAAGTATAGAATGAACTTTAAAGACCCGTAAAATTCAAGGGAAATTTTTTCTTACTTTTCTTTGGGATTTTACAAGAACGAAGTTTCTGACGGCACTTGATTCTGAGGCCCGGTGTGCCCGAAATTTCTATCCGAAGTTTAGCTCAGGTACGTTCAGTGAACGAATGAGAAGGAATTCCTATCTTTTGATCCGGTGCTCAGAATCGAATTCTGAGGGTACCAATGGAACCGCAAGGCCAGTAATTGGTTAGGAACGCCTTTTCTAGAGTTGTGTTTTCTCGATATGAGTTGTTCAAATTTGGTGATTAAGTGTGAGTGAAATAAAATTTCATTAAGAATTTTATTTCTCTTTTCCATGTGTTAGAACCTAGGTGTAGGAGTTAGGGTGGGACCCAGTGATTGTTAGTTTCTCTTGAGTGGATTAAAGGTGAGGTGGGACCCACACGAGCCCCACTATTTCAATTCCCTTAACTCCCTAACTCCTCTTAACCCCCCATTTAAGTTGTGTAACACTTTTAACTTTTAAACTTCCCTTTATTTGGGTAACTTATCCTCTCCTCTCATTAAGTATGACAACACACCAATTCAATTAATTAAATTAAGTTTTGATTTTTGAATTGTGGCATGAGTTAATATTATATGGATGAGCCTTATTTTATTTTGGTTGGTTGTTGTGTGTGCACAATTTTGGAGAGAGCTCTTGTGTGTTTCATCTTCATCACGAAGAACACCAACACTCCGACGAAGAACGCCGAGTTCTCGGAAACCGATTACACGATGCCGTGTACCACGACGCCGACACGACTTCCTTCTTCCACGATGATCCTCTTCTTCCGTGATGGTTAATTCCGCGATGAGCTCACGTTCGACGAAAACGCTTAAGGTATGGGTTTTATTGGAGAATAATATTTATTCCCATGATTGTTTCCTTCTAAAACAACGAACCCGGATCAACTCATCATCAAGTTGGTCCACGTTTGTTTTTTATATTGGGACGGGAATTTTTATTTACGGGAGTTTCTTTTTGGGAACTATGTTCACTTTTAACATTAAAATCATGCCTTGTTATGTTATCATGTGTTGAATATTATTCCCAATTGTTATCACCTAACGCGGAGGGTGCGGGCCAAACAAAAACGGCCCGAAAACCCTCCGCAGTTTTTCATTGATGCGTGGATTAACAACATTTATGAAATGGGATTGGAATGGCGATTGGAGGCCTTCACATCAATGTTTGGATCCCGGGAGAGCCGTAGGTGCAAACCGAATGCAAAATGGACCACCGGAGCGCGTCCGGTGGTCTGCGGAAGCCCCCGCCGGCGGCCGGCCGCCAGGATGAGGCGGCGCCCGGCGCGCCGCCGGGAAGACCCGCAGCGGCTGAATCCACGGTGGCGCGGGCCGGTCCCGCAGCCACGGGGGACCACCGAGGAGGGACTCGTCTTAAGCCTCGTCCGGGTGTCACGGAGCGGCCCCAACGTGGGGGGGGGGGGGGGGGGGTGCGGCTTCCTTGCGCGGCGTCTGGCCAGCGCCAGCACGCCGGCTGCGCCGCCCTACCGGACCGCCGGGCCGCGCCGCGCCGGTCGGGTCGGGTCGGCTCGGTTCGGGCCGACACAGGGGGGTTGGGTCGGGTCGGCCGGGGCTCATACCCCCGTTTTCGGATCATTTTCGGTATTTTCCTCACAACTTTAGATACGGGCCTCCGATCGACGTATCGTCAGCGGTTATGTGATCCTTGGATCGAGACGGTCATTTCAGTATATTACAATCAAGGTTTCGGAATACATGGGTTCGGCCGGGTTGGTACGTACAGGAAACCAACCAGGCCCTCGGAGCGGAAACGCTTATAACTTGAGCTACGGACGTCCGATTGACGTACTGTCGACTTTGATGGATTCCTCTAAGTGAGACGTATCTTCTGGATTACTCCACCCGAGGTTTGGATGCAGGTGGAGTACAATCGGGTTGGTTTTGACATAAAAAACAACCGGGCCCCCGGGACTAAAAAGCCAATAACTTTCAGACCAAGCGTCCGATAGACGCGCCGTCTGCGACGTTGAGTTCCTGTTGACGATACGGAACTTTTGGATACATCAACTCTGTACTATGTGTCAGTTGAGGTATCAGCCTCTCGGCTCGTAGAGCAGACCCTCCCGAACGAGCTTTCTGTGTGTGGAAACCCTAGTGCTGACTGCGACTGCGACTGCGACGATGAAGACTATCGTACTGTAATCCTATATGGGTTCGATGATGAAGACTATCATACTAGAATCCTATGTGGGTTCGACGATGAAGACTATCGTACTGGAATCCTATGTGGGTTCGACTATGAAGACTATCGTACTGGAATCCTATGTGGGTACGACGATGAAGACTATCGTACTGGAATCCTATGTGGGTTCGACGATGAAGACTATCATACTAGAATTCTATGTGGGTTAGACGATGAAGACTATCATACTGGAATCCTATGTGGGTTCGATGATGAAGACTATCATACTGGAATCCTATGTGTGTTCGACGATGAAGTCTATCGTACTGGAATCCTATGTGGGTTCGACGATGAGGACTATCATACTGGAATCCTATGTGGGTTCGATGATGAAGAATATCATACTGGAATCCTATGTGGGTTCGACGATGAAGACTATCATACTGGAATCCTATGTGGGTTCGATGATGAAGACTATCGTACTGGATTCCTATGTGGGTTCAACGATGAAGACTATCGTACTGGAATCCTCTATGGGTTCGACGATGTAGACTATCGTACAAGAATCCTATGTGGGTTCGACGATGAAGACAATTGTACCGGAATCCTCTGTGGGTTCGACGGCGATGACAATAGTTCTTGTATCCTACGTGGGTCCCAGTAAGATGAATCAATGATTACATCTAATCATCTCTCTTACTTTACAAATGATGTGTACCTGTGTGAGCTGAATCATGTGTTGCTTCCTATGTGGAATGTGTTATGCTATCCTTTGTGGGTTTACGTTTTTCTTTCCTATGTGGACTGGGTTGTACATGGGATCCGATGTTGGAGCCGAACGTGAATTGATGACTTAGGTATATGTATGGGCATATACCTAAACAGTGTCGGATGTTTCTTCATGATTTTATCTTTCATTCGTGGATTCTGGGAGTCCTTCGGGGGTCTCGGGGTCCCTACTGAGTAGCTTATACTCACCCTTAGATGGGCTATGCCCGCACTACGTTGTGATGGTTGGAGACGACGGACAACGCTGATCGTGGTTGAGGATTAGGGAGCAGGACATTACCTGGAGGCGGACCACTGGGCAGGACGTACTTGGAGTGGACGATTGGACCCGAAGAGTTGTGGAGGCTATCTGTACTCATCCTTTTGGTGGGACTTCCAATGGATGGCTCAATGTTGCGGCTTTACTTTTCAGTGGCTATTTTCCCTTTAGAGTTGTACTTTACTTTTAGTTTGAGTTTGTATTCTTCCCCACTTACCTTTCCGCACTTACTGTTGTACTCAGTTTTTGCTTAGTATTTCTTCTGATTTCGTGCTCTGTGGTGTTTTTTTACTTTACAAAGGCAATGCCTTCCGTTTTTACCGGGATGTACGCCTTGGTGGTAGTCGCCATCCCCAGGACTATGGAAGGCAGGCTTGGGGTAGTCACGGAACGGGCCCCGAGGACGGGTCGTGACAAATTGGTATCAAAGGAGTTCGGTTCTACTGCAGAACTTGGGACTCTGATCTTTTTCTACGTAAAGAAATAGTGTTAAGAGTATTGAGTTTGGTTATCAGTCCAGGGAGTCCAGTGTTGGTATGGTGGCTCACGTATCCATACACCGGGACCCTGACTTCTGATTTCCGACTTAATGCACGAAAACATTGATTGCATGTGTGTTTCAAGTTTTCTTTGTGATTACTTTGTGTCAGCTCACCTGGTATACTGTTCTGACCGTGGCACACCTGTCTTTTTTCAGGATGGCCCCACGATGACATCCAGCTACGGTTCCGAGCATTGTGCGTGGAGAGAGCCCACCGAGCGACGAGGACTCGGTACATGGCCCTTTGACAGCTGAGGCACTGGTGGTACCTATACCCGCCGAGCCACCGATGCTACCATCCCCAGCCGCTGATGATGCATGTTGCCTTAGTTAACAGCACGAGTTTCAGCGCCAGCGACCGCCCAGGTTCCATGGGGAGAGGGACCCTCAGGCCGTCGAGGACTGGCTAGAGGCAGTTGTACGGGTTTTCAGGTTAGTGAGGACACCAGCAGACCTCATGGTGATCCTCGCAGCGAGGCTCTTGTACGCGGCAGCAGGCAGATGGTGGAGCTTGATGATCCAGGTGCACGACAAGGCATCTATCCTCTGGACGGACTTTGAGAGCATCTTCCGCTCAGAGTTCGTCCCAGCCACCCTCCGTGCGGTGCGCATCTAGGAGCTACTACAACTACGACAAGGTAGCATGACGGTTGCCCAGTACTCGGCGAGATTTACTGATCTCTCGCGCTACTCCACCGATATGGTACGAGATCCGTTCTTCCGGGCCCAGACCTTCGACCAGGGACTGAGGCATGAGATCAGTGCCTCGATGATCTCCCTCAACTTTCTGATGTAGGAAGAGGTGTTGGAGAGAACCCTTTTAGTGGAGAGTTTCCTCGCCGAGTAGGCACCAGCGGCAGGACCCTCCGCAGGACGACCCATAGCGGAGTCTTCTGCAGCTGGCAGTCGATAGGTGACACAGAGGTCTAAGCGGGCCAGAAGATCAGATGGGAAATCTCAGGATGATGATTCGGTTGTGTGGGGCATGTGTAGGAGAGCCAGCTACTCGAGGAGCAGGCAATGCTAAGCATGCGGCGGGCAAGGTCACATGGCTCGAGAATTCCCGACTCGTCCTGCTGATGAACAACAGGAGGTAGAAGGACTTCCCTGACCGAGTTTCGACCATGACGGTCCGCAGGGAGCAGGTGGGCGAGGCAGTGGAGCTAGCAGAGCAGCGGGTGGTGGAAAACGCTTTGAGGCCTTACCACCACCACCACCACCTGGGATACCACCCCGACCGCAAGGAACATGTGGACATGGAAGAGCTCACCTTTAGGCAGCTGAGGCCTACGATCATGGAGCTCTGGGAGCAGATGGACAGGAGCGGGACTAGCTCCGGACCTGGAGACTTTTGTTCATGTTTCTTCTAGCTCTGTTGATGTTTGTTTGATGTTACTTTGTGTCTTTGTACATTGAGCTTCAGTAAAAAAAATACACTTTTCTTTTGGTGTTTACCTTGATGTCCTCTCTTTTATTTGTTACCAAGAGTTTCCGGTTTAAAAATAATTGACTTGACCCTCACTTTGAGATACCTACTGGAGGATACCCAGTGACCACACACTGATGCCGACAGTGTGACTTAACCCTTAGAGGTGAGAGTAACAGTTTGACCTCTTGGTAGTAGTGTCGAGGCCTTATAACATCATCCTTGGTATGGAATATTATCATCCATGTTGGGATTGACTGTATTAGGTGAAGAACGCGGTTCATCCAGGGGATGAGACTGGATTTCTCATATCAGAAAAGAAGAAATCACAACAGCTCTTGTAGGACCAGAAAGGTCCAAGTCATCCAGGAGCGGAAGAGGACAGCTCAGAGCCCACAGAAGTCTTATGTTGACAGAAGGCGGAGGCCACTAGAGTTCGATGATGGCGACCACGTCTTCTTGCATGTCTCACCTCGATGTGAATTACGGAGTCCTAGACGAGGAGGAAAGTTATCTCCATGCTTCATCGGACAATTCCAGGTCCTCAGAAGGATTGGAGAGGTGGATTATCGCCTGGCTCTACCACCTCAGTTGCACCGGGTGCACGACGTCTTCCACGTATCTCATCTGAGGAGATACGTGCATGACCCGACGCATATCATTGACCATGGGGAGCTGAATGTTGATGATGGGGGGACATTTGCGGAGGTCCTGGTTGAGATCGAGGATCGACAGGAGTGGGTCCTACGTGGACGATGGATTCCTCTTATGCGTGTCAGATGGCAGCACGGGAACCTCAAGGAGAGAACTTGAGAGCGAGAGGCTCAGATGCGTGCTCAGTACCCACATTTGTTTCCCTAGTTTTCGATGTATCTTTACGGGGAAGTAATGCCCTGTGGAGGGAGTAATGTAAAGACCTATAAAATTAAATATAAATTTCTTCTTAATTTTCACTGGGATTTTACAAGAACACAGTTTCTGACGACACTTGATTCCGAGGCCCGGTGAGCTCGGAATTTCTATCCGAAGCTTAGCTCAGGTACATTCAGGGAACGAACGAGCGGGAATTCCTATCTATTGAACCGGTGCTCGAAATCAAATTCCAAGGGCACCGATGGAACCGCAGCGCCGGTAATTGCTTAGGAACACCTTTTCTGGAGTTTCGTTTGCTCGATATGAGTAGTTTAAATTTGTGGATTAAGTGTGAGTGAAATAAAATTTCGTTAAAAATTTTATTTCTCTTTTCTATGTGCTAGAACCTAGGTGTAGGAGTTATGGTGGGACCCACTGATTGTTAGTTTCTCTTGAGTGGATTAAAGGTGAGTTGGTGCCTACACGATCCCCACCTTTTCAATTCCCTTAACCCCCTAACTCCTCTTAACCCCCTATTAATGTTGTTTAACACTTTTAACTTTTAAACGTCCCTTTATTTGGGTGACTTTTCCTCTCCTCTCATTATGTATGCCAACACACCAATTAAATTAATTAAATTAAGTTTCGGTTTTTGAATTTTGTCATGAGTTAATAAAATATGGATGAGCCTTATTTTATTTTTGTTGGTTGTTGTGTGTGTACAATTGATGAGAGAGCTCTTGGGTGTTTCATCTTCATCACGAAGAACACCAGGACTCCGACGAAGAACGCCGAGTTCTCGGAAACTGATTATGCGACGCCGTGTACCGCGATGCCGACGTGACTTCCTTCTTCCACGACGATCCTCTTATTCCGTGACGGTTAATTCCGCGACGAGATCGCGTTCGACGACAATGCTTCAGGTAGGGGTTTTATTTGAGAATAATATTTATTCCCATGATTTTTTCCTTCTAAAACAAAGAACCCGGATCAACTCATCATCAAGTTGATCGACGTTTGTTTTTTATATGTGTTATGAGAATTTTTATTTACGGGAGTTTCTTTTTGGGAACTAGGTTCAATTTTAAAATTAAAATTGTGCCTTGTTATGTTTTCATGTGTTGAATATTATTCCCAATTGTTATCACCTAACACGGAGGGTGAGGGCCAAACAAACACGGCTTGACAACCCTTCGCAGTTTTTCGTTGATGCGTGGATTAACAGCGTTTATGAAATGGGATTGGAATGGCGATTGGAGGACTTCGCAGCAATTATCAGATCCCAGGAGAGCCGTAGGCGCAAACCGAACGCAAAACGGACCACCGGAGCGCGTCCGGTGTTCCGTGGAAGCCCCCGCCGGTGCGCCGCCGGGATGTCCCGTCGCGGCTGAAGCAACAACGGTGAAGGCCGATCCAGCGGCTGTGCAAGACAACGGAGGAGGGACGCGGCTTAAGCCGCATCCGGGTGTCACAGAGCGGCCCCCTCGTGGGGGGGGGGGGGGTGCCTTGTGCGGCGCCTGGCCAGCGTCAGCACGCCGGCCGCGCCGCCCGGCCGGACCGCCGGGCCGGGCCGCACCGTTCGGGTCGGACCCGGGTCGGGTTGACCCAGTTTGGGCCGACCCAGGGGGGTTGGGCCAGGTCGGTCCGGGCTCATTCCCCTAGTTTTCGGAACATTTTCGGTCTTTTGCTCATAACATGAGCTACGAGCCTCTGATCGATGCACCGTCAGCGGCGATGTGATCCTTGGATCGAGACAATCATTTCACAATATTACACTCAAGGTTTCGGAATACATGGGTTCGGCTGGGTTGGTATGTACACGACACCAACCCGGCCCTCGGAGCGGAAATGCTTATAACTTGAGTTCCGGACGTCCGATTGACATACCATCGACTTTGATGGATTCCTCTAAGTGAGAAGGATATCTTGGCTTACTCATCTCGAGTTTTGGATGCAGGTGGAGTACGGTCGGGTTGGTTTTGACTTAACAACCAACCGGGCCCCTGGGACGAAAAAGCCAATAACTCTGAGACCGTGCGTTCGATTGACGCGCCGTCTGCGACGTTGAGTTCCTGTTGACGATATGGAACTTTTGGATACATAAACTCTGGACTATGTGTCAGTTGATGTATCAGCCTCTCGGCTCATGGATCGGACCCTCCCGAACTAGCTTTCTGTGTGCGGGAACCCTAGTGCTGATTGCGACTGCAATTACGACGATGAAGACTATCGTACTGGAATCCTATGTTGGTTCAACGATGAAGACTATCGTACTGGAATCCTATGTGGGATCGTCGATGAAGACTATCTTACTGGAATCCTATGTGGGATAGAAGATGAAGACTATCATACTGGAATCCTATGTGGGTTTGACGATGAAGACTATCGTACTGGAATCCTATGTGGGTCGACGATGAAGACTATCGTACTAAAATCCTATGTGGGTTCGACGATGAATACTACCGTACTGGAATCCTATGTGGGTTTGAAGATGAAGACTATCGTACTAGGATCCTATGTGGGTTCAGTGATGGAGACTATCGTACTGGATCCCTATGTGGGTTCGATGATGAAGACAATTGTACCGGAATTCTCTGTGGGTTCGACGGTGATGACTACAGTGCTTGTATCCTACGTGGGTCCCAGTAAGATGAATCAATGATTACATCTGATCATCTCTCTTACATTACAAATTATGTGTACATGTGTGAGATGAATCCTGTGTTTCTTCCTATGTGGAATGTTTTATGCTATCCTATGTGGGTTTACGTTTTGCTTTCCTTTGTGGACTGGGTTGTACTTGGGCTCGGATGTTGGAGCCGAACATGAATTGATGACTTAGGTATATGTATGGGAATATACCTAAGCAGTGTTGTATGATTCTTCGTGATTGTATCTTTCCTTTGTGGATTCAGGGAGAACTTCAGGGGTCTCGGGGTCCCTACTGAGTAGCTTATACACACCCCTGCATGGGCTATGCCCGCACTACGTTTTGTTGGTTGCAGACGAAGGACAACACTGATCGTGGTTGAGGCTTACGGAGCAGGACAATACCTGGAGGTGCACCACTGGGCGGGACGTACTCAGAGTGGATGGTTGGACCCATGGTGTTGTGGAGGCTTTCTGTACTCATCCTTTTGGTGGGACATACAATGGACAGCTCGATGTTTCGGCTTTACTTTTCATTTGTTGTTTTCACTTTCGAGTTGTACATTACCTTCAGTTTGAGATTGTATTCTGGACCACTTACCTTTCCGCACTTACTGTTGTACTCAATTTTTACTTAGTATTTCTTCTCCTTGCTTGCTCTGTGGTGTTTGTTTACTTTACAATGGCAATGCCTTCCCATTTTACCGGGATTTACGCCTTGGTGGTAGTCTACAGCCCCTGGCCTATGGAAGGCGGGCATGGGGTAGTCATGGCATGGGCCCCGAGGACGGGTCATGACATCAACTTCTAGAGAATCAGAAAATCCACAAAAGATTAGCTATCCATTCATCAGGTCTTCAACCATTACCCAAAAACATAATTTTTGGAAAAAATAATATAATTCACCAAATATGATAAAAATTAAAAGAAGAAAGAATTTTTTTAATCTCCAAAATTCAACTATAATACAAAAATCTCAATAGAGTCTATTCAGTAATCAATTATCCTTAAAATACCTCAGAATAATCCAAACTGATTTTGAATCCATAACTAGAAGAATGTGATTACATTGTCTTTTATCCTCAAATAAGGTTGATCACTCTAAATTTCTCATACAAAAAAGTAATTTCCAAAATCACATATTCTCTAAGTTAGGTTAATCATTTCCCTAAATAACCAAAATCATCATATGTCTGCAATAGAAACATAAATTATTTCAAAATAAAAAAACCATTACGACCCAAATAAAATCCCATTGTATTCTATTTTCCTTGGGAATATAGTGGTCCCAAAATAGTGAATGTATTCAAAAATAACATTTATAATTTATTCCGAAAATCATTTTCATATACCAAGGATATCCATTTGATAAGAAAAAGTTCTCAAAATCAACTTATTCTTATTCCATAAACTTGTTTTACTTAAAATTAAATGATATACTAAACATGGACTCACATGGGCCAATGGTAGGTGTTAAAGCCTCGTCACACTTCAATTGTGGGTTCCACTTACACAACCTTTTCCGATGTGATGGTTTTTCTCCCTTCCTACAGGTTGTACTTTTATAAATATTATATAATTCATATATTATTCCAAAAAATTCCTCTAAACAATAATAACATTTTTTAACCTTATAGTTTATCTCATACCATTAAATTTTAAACCCAATTTGTTGTAACCCCTAATTACCTTAAAATCAAAGATTATGAAAACCCCAATGGTTATCCATACCTTTGTAATTATGTCCCCATAAACTATGATAAATCTTTGTTATATAACATTTTCACATAAAAAAATTTAGGGTTACACATTATATAAAAAATTATTCCAACGTAATCCCCTATTCAAAATACCATTAATAATTTTAAACATTTAAATACCCTACAGTCTACCATAAATCTTGAATCCTTTATATGTTTACTTTTAAATCATTTAATATTCTTCATTATCCTTTAACCATGTTTTTTCATATTATTCATTAATATTTATTTCCTATAAACAATAACATGAACCATTTCCTAATATTAAATAATGTCAAAAGATGATACATGAAATATTCCATATCATCTGTATGATATTTATAGTTTCCTCATCTTTAATTGGAATGTAATTAGATATTGCTTGAAATATATTTGTATGTTCCTCCTAATACCATTTTTGAACCATCCTCTTAGGACATTTATTTTCATAATAATCATACTCCCAACATTTAAAACATTCAATTTATAACTCAGAAAGATCTTATTTCCCTTTCCTATAGTCAACTGAATGCTTCTTTTTTCCATGGAAGGTTATTGCAATATGACCTTCATTGTCACATATATAACATCTTACCATCCCTTTAAAAAATTTCCCAAGGTTTTTTACACAAACATGACACATATGATGTTGAATATATATACATGTATGATCATTATTACCTGAACTTCCATAAGGATTTGTTTCACTCATATATGATACATCAGAAAAATAAAAAAGGTTCAAGTGGTTAATCATTTCACTAGATAGTTTTTTAGAGTAACCATAATAGTTCACATTGTAGCTCCCATATCATTAGGTTCCTTGTTCAGATAACCACCAAATTTTCCACCACATAAATAGTTACTTTGGTGCTTGTAGGATCCATCAATTTTCTAAAATCAAAATGATTAGTGTGAGTATATCAATAAAATCATCATACACTATCTTATGATGAAGATAAACACTAAGATGCACTTATTCATGTTATCTCATACCAATTAAATTTATCTAAAAAACTATGAATATTTTTATTATTCAAACCATTTTTTATATATAACTTGTAACATATGATTAAATATCACCCTAATCACTAAAGTTATCTAAAATTACCTTCGATACCTACTATAAGGCTCGAGACTTAAACATTACATAATCACGAGTTAAGTCAAGAAATAACTTTCTTTGACATTGAGGATATTTTAAGGTTTAAGGTTAGATAATAAGGCCATATTAATTACATAACATCTCAAATATTAAAATGTATACAATTCAATATACTATAAATTTTTTCAGAATACAAAAACTTTTAAAAAAAGAAACATGGTTTTGCTTTATGATTAATCACAATAACTTTTCATTGATCCCATCCATGAATATATTCTCCTTTAAATCACATTAAAAACATTTCAAAACTTTGGATGAGAATAAAATTCATAGTTAGGGATAAATAAAGAAGTCAACTATTAGTCTTTTCAAAATCATGTAACCCATGAATACTTTAACATAAAGTAATAATTTTCACATTTAATAAGTATTAAATACACTTAAACGAATATAATCTCATAGTTTACCATTTTTAATAAAAATATTACCTTAAAACCAATATGAAGAACACATAAAATATAAAGGTCACCTGGTAAATAAACATACTTAAATGGAATGACCATACGATATACTTCCACAAATATCACTAAATGGTATAACCATATGGCTGATATCCATACCCAATGCATTTTAGATTATAACGTGACAAACCATCCTTAGTTTATAATAGAACCACCAAAATTTGGATTATCTTGTATCCACCCATCTTTTGTTTATCATGTAACCACCTATCAAATGTCCAAGTACCATTATATAATCAAAACACAAAAAAGATAACACTTAAAAACATTTCACTCATAATATTTCATTTGGAGTCCTTTGAAATTATTTCAAGATATTAAAATATTTCATCCATTTTAAAAACCATATTTAATAACAATACACCCAAAAAATAAAATAGGGTAGTTCTTATATATTAAAAAACACAAAGGCTTATAGGGGAAGCGAAATATTAAATAACGGTTACGACGGTAGAGAAGTCATTGTCGCCATATACGTTAAAAACATTCCTTTTATTTTTTTTAAATAATGTAAAATTATTTTTATATAAATATTCTGTTTTCAACCCTTTAAGTTAATTACAATTAATTGGGGTTTATTATACACTTTATAAAATGAGGTGGTGTATAACATCAAAATATCCCTAAATGGAAGAAGATTGAGACAAAGTCTCTTACCTTTAGTCTAAATCCTTATGTACATTCTTTAAATTCATACATAATAAACATAGGATAATTTATAATTTATTTATAATATTTTCATATTTATTATTCCTTTTTTATCACTTATTGTCATTTTATACAAACTATATAATTATTTATCTTTATGTCAGATGTTTTGTCAATATTTAGTACTTGATTTAAAAATGAATCTGGTATGATGTAAATTGTCCATGTGGTAATAAATCCAGATATATCATAATAATATTAATTACATTATTATAATATTTATACAGAAATTATACCTTTATGTCAAACCATGATGCGTGCTTATGAAAAAAGCACAACGTTATAATCATGGAGACGGTATGTTGTACGTACGCACGAGTAACGTTTTCCATTTTTAATTGATCATTATAGAAAGAATATAAGTATTATATTAACTTTTAATAATTATAATAACATCATTAGTTTAATATTAATCATTTAAATATACTTATATATATATCATAAAATTGATGTTATGAATAAAAATGACTCACATTTCTTCGTGGAGGTGATACATCACAAGTACGCACGAACGCCGTTATCATTTTTATACACAGGAAAAGTAGGAAAATAATTGATATATTATTATATTATACTTATTAATATTTCATTAATATAAAATATTAATAGTAATAATAATATTACAAATAGTCATGAGAGAAGGTTATGGAAAATGAATTAGATCTTTTTATGGAGGTGATAGTTCACACGTACACACGAACTATTAATTCCTTTCCCATTTAATGAAAGTGGAGATAGATTTAGGTGATGATATTAACATAATAACATATTAGTATATTGATGATACTTGATTTATTCATTCAACATGGATTAAAGTTAGTAATGGGAAGTTGGAGAATAAATAAAATAGAAATACTTAAAGAAAATGATACCTCTTCCTCGGTTGATCATCATTGAAGAACACCTTAACATCTCTATGAGGGGTTTTTTCCTAAAATAATGCCAAAATATCACGTTAAGGAATTATATTAATGTGGTTTGGTAGATATTGTCTTAACCATAAGGTTTTGGTAGTGGGAGTAATAAAGAGGAATGTGTACCTTTTTATAGGAGAGGAGAGGGGTTCCCTTGGAATTATTAAAAGTATTAAATTAATATAGAATAAATTTAAATTTTAAATGTGTCTAAAATCATTAAGTTGAAATATCAGATGATTATAAATCTAAATATATTCATTAAATAAAAATTATAAACTTTCTTTTATATTTTTTAATACTTATCTTTTTCTTTTAACCCTATTCTATCTCTTAATGTTTTATCAAGTAATTTACACTTTGATTGGTAATCTAAATACCAAATCATTCCAAATGACCAATCAATGAGTCATTAATGAAATTTTTGGAATTATAATTTTATTTGGTGGAATAGTATATTCTTATAAATTTTATATCATTTAATTAAATTTTCAAAAAATTAAAATATGAATTATATCAATTTTAAAACTATTCATTACATGACTTTTTTAAAATATCATACAAACTTTAATCCTTAAAAAACAACATTAAATAAATCATAAAATTTTATATTATTATATAATATTCTTGAATGATATGAAATATTTCAAATTATATTTATTTTTATATTATTAATAAAAATTATTTGATTCCTTCTTTAATAAATCTTTTATTGCATTATCTTTATATTAAAATTAAATTTAATTATTTATTTCCAAAAAATTATAAAGAAATTACGATTTTGTTAGTAATATTTTTATATTTATAAGGATAATTTATAGTTTAATTTATCATTTATATAACTCAATATTAAAAAAATAGTAATAAGAGACATTATTATGTCATCTTTGTATTTATATTAAATTAAATATTATAAATGTCATAATCACACCCAAGTGGCTATCATAAGCCAAAATTTAGACTCAAATTCTGTCTTGGTTGAAAATAAATCATCAAATAAGATTAGGAAAATTGTTAGGGTAATTTTATATTATCATAATATATTTTTACATTTAATAACATATTTACCTTTAACTGTGGAAAATAAAACACTGATGTTACTATTACCCAAAAATTATTTTGGCCCTATTAAAACACATTTTTCATAATTATTAAAACCATTTAAGTTAGTTTTTGAAAATTAAATTCATATAAATGAAAAAAATAAATTTAAAATTAATCTCTTGGTCGGAGAAAGAAATCGGGTTTTTTAAGTTAAAGATTCAAAAGTTCACATAGTTTTTCAATTCAATTTCAATATGAAAATTCTTCAAATGAACTAAATTGTATTAAATGATAAATACATAATATAATTACACTTTAAATACAATTAAAATTATAGTCTAAATATATATATAAATAAGATGAAAACGTAGTTTTGAATTAATTTGAAATATTTTCAATATTTAGTAAAATATGAATTCAATCAGAAAAATACAATAATTCAACCGAAGTAAAATTTGATGTCCCTCATGAAAAAAAAGTTTACTTTTTCAAACATAAATTAAAAAATTTTCAATAATAATATTTTAAATCATTTTCCCTCAAATGCGGCAAAAATGCATTTTTTTAAAATACTTATTTTATCTGAAAAAATAAAATTTCTTTAATATCATGTCTACAAAACATATAAGATTAATTTTAAACACTAAATATAATATATTTACTATATATTTCATTAATTATTTCCATAAATTGTGATTATATTATTTTATAAACTCTATTTTTTTCATTTAAATAGTCTTTTTAGAAAAATACATCCTTTATATTTAATTAGATTTTTATTTAATATCCAAATTAATTTGGTAACCAATTAATCATTATATAAACATTTTTACCCCCTATTTTCATAATATATTTAATATCATTCAATATCTCCATTCAAATGGTAATGCGATAACTCTATCTTAAAATAATATTATTAATACTATATTATTTTTCTATACTGCTCATTCTTGTGTGCAAAGTATGATTTTGACAAAGCCCATTATTGTGGGTCGAGTATGATATTATACATAGAATCCTTTTCAATGTAAAATTACAATATAATTCGTAATAATTAATAAATAGAAAAAATTATTAATCTATAATTACCTAATATGTTACACTACTGTATTTTTTATTATAAATTATGATATCAACCATTCATCTTAATATCATAATATATAACTTATTAGTTTCAAAACACATCACAATAGATATTTTAATGATTAATATTCATAATGGGTTTTCTAATGACTAAGGATATTATTTTTTATAAATATTTGAAATGAATGATATATTTTAGAAATTACTAACTCTTTTACTCCTTATAGTTTTTTTATTTCCAACATATTAGTGGTGAATTCAAGATGTTAGGTGTATAAATTGTATCCAATTATAGTCATCCGTAAAAAAATTTCTTTTATTATTATTCTTTGACTCTAGGATTCATATTGTCCATAGAGTATGTGAGATATCATAACAAAACAATTTCCATATGATATACATAACTTGTTACCTTTCATTGTGAGAAATCATTAATTTAATTAAGGCATTTTCTTCGGAAACAATTAGTGAAGATTTGACATTAATATTATGGTATGTTTTCATGTTTTCATGTTTTCATGTTTTTTTGTAATTTAATTTAAACAATATAATGGGAAGATCATGTGGAATTGGTTTTTGTAACCATTTTTTAATTTATTATACGCATGTGGATTTATTTAAAATCCAACCAATTTTGATACCAAAATGTCTATTTTAGGATATTTTTTATCGAATTAATATTATATGTAAATTACATAACATTGTAACTTGTATCCTTTTTTACAATGAACATGATTTTTCAATACATATGATATGGAATTTCTGGACATATGGATTAAGAACTTTATTAATTGATATTAGATATTTTATTGTTCCACTTGACCAATGAGAATTTTCCCTTGTCAATAAGAATAAATTTCACATTTCGTACAAATAGAAGTATCATAGTTCCTAAAAACATATTTGAATAAATAATCATATTATGAAATAATAATTACAAAATAAACAAATGTTTATAATGATTATAAGTACTACTATAATTTATATATATATATAACTATGAAATAGTTTCCGTCCACAATATTTGACAAGAATGTTCATAAAATTAAATTATTAAATAGCTATAATTTAGGGGAAATTTTGTGGATTATTATTATTCTTTATATGTGTTCATTAATTATTTTTCCAAGAACCTACCCTACTTGAACTTATCATTGATGAGATATGATAAAAAACATACATCTCAAATACCACATTTAATCGAATAGGGATTGATAACCAGTATCTAGTGAATAATGTTCCTCAAATGAGAGAGACTAACATCTATAAATACTAAATATATGGTAAAAACAAATGAAAAAAATAAAAAATATATTGGGCAACAAAAATAAAGTTTATGAAAAAATAATCATATCAAATCATGTATAAATTATTTAAATATTAATATTTACAAAATAAAATATAACTAGTAAGGCCACAAAATTCCAAAATTGAAATATAGTATATGGGTACATGGCTAATAAAAATTATATTATGTCAATTAGAAACATGAAATCCATTTAAAATATATTTATCAATAGAAATATACCCATGATAAATGAAGTTAATAATAATTGTTTTGGTCTCACATATGAATTATTTCTCTCGAAAGGGTGTAGGAATTAATATATATCAATATATAACATCTTATCTCAATTATATTTTTTGAGTTTAGACATAATTCAAATATATATATATATATAGTATGTATAATAATGGTAAAAACAAAAATAAAACATGAGATGTTTCTTATCTGTACCTCACTGTTCTACATATATGGATAACATACATGATGATGTGTTGATGTACTGAAAATCACTATAAATTGTGTTTTACCTAAAATATTCTAGTGGAATCATTTTTCCTATAGGTTAATAAAAAATAATGTGAATAAATTCCTAAAAATCTCTCTAAAGAAAAAATAATTAATGTATCTTATTTATAACAATGATCCTTACTTATCAAATCAAAAAAGCACACCACAATATGTACTGCATTATAGTAAATCTTAAGCAATAATATGGTCTGCTTTATCATTTGTTATTTTTATATAGAAATTATAGATATAATATGATTATTTTTTATTAATAATTATTTCTAAAATTTTATTCTAACTATGCCTTGTCTCTATATTAATTAACCACTCATATTTCTTTCTCCATGTGAGAAGCTATTTCTCAAATTCCATAAACAATGAGCTTATTTACCTTAATTAAATTAATCATTACTCATAAAAAATAATGATAATGTTATTTTAAAATTGTCTTTAAAATTTTATAAAAAATCTACCCATTTAAATAAAAAACATCCCTCTTTTGGAATGAAATTCAAAACAAGGATATTTGGAACTTGTAACCTACTATGAAATTTTAATATCCACATCAGGTATAGTCACATTTGGTCAACCTATTAACTCCAAAAAACATGGCCAAAATATCCAATGTTCCCATTAAATAAACCTTGTTTTCATCGTTTAAAAATAATATTTGGTATTTAACATTATATATTATTATCTAAACCATGATATCATCTTCCCTTAGTTGCATCTATATATAAATTGTCTATAGAACAACCATGAGCATTAGATCCATTCTATTTTTTCTCATAATAGGTTAACCGTAATGGGTTTTTATACCCCTCATGGAAGAAAATTTCTTTTCTAAAAATTTATCCAAAATATTTTCCTCAATGTTTATTTCATGATGAACCATATGGAAGTCTATAAAACAAAACACATTACACCATGTCTTTTTTTCACCAACACCTCATTTTTTATTAATCTTAAAAAATCCCAATATAATTAACTAATATCCCCCATATGATAAAATAATTATATCCTCACTTGAATCTTTTATAAAATTACCATGAGTTTAACATCACTTGTTTTTGTAAAATTCTAAAAATATAGTATAAACCATGATATATATCTTTGAATAGAATATAATTGTGGTCTTCAAGAAAAATATTATATCAGTTATCTGAAAAAATAATCTATGGTGGATATGAATTCATATGATTAATATTTAATAATTATCTAATAAATTTGATAAATCCAAGAACCCTTCAAATAACAACCTAGAAAGACGAAAAATAATTTCCTCCAAAAAACTCCCCATTTGGGTTTGCTAAAAATAATTCAAACAAAAAAATTGTTCTTAATAATTCTTTTAATATCGTTAAGTATATTTTAGATATTTTACCAACGGATTAACATACTAGATACTATAATATTACATTAATTATTCTAATCATGAGAAACATTATTTTTTGTTATAATGAGTAATAAGAGTTATTGAAAATTTTTATCCATCGAACACTACACTAACCTCATGCATGGACATTACTCATAATATATTATAACTACCAATATTTAATAAGACCACTATTATCTTTTTTATTACTTTACCTGAAATTTATCTACGTAAAACTTATATATACTTCCCTTATTAGAAATTCATGACATCACTCATAATAATTCAAAAAATTGATACACCCCCCATAAAAATCCATCTTAGGAAATTATCTCTCCCACTTTTCAAGGAAAATACATCTCCCCATTTATTACTACAACTATCCCTTTATTATTTTGAGTAATTATATTGTTCATCAACAAAAGCAAATAGAACATATATCATTTTTATAAAACAGAATATTGAACTCCATAGTTCAATTCACGAGATAGAGAAAAACAATTTTGTGAAACAATAGTTGATATCAGTTTTCGAGAACAATATATAGGAAGAAAATCACTGTAGGGGAGTTGGGGAATGTTTTATAATATATTCTACTATATGGAGAGATTTGAACTCCAAGAGCCCATGATTTCTCCATGAAATATTATTTGTAAAAAATATCATTTATATTATCCATAATTTATGATTGAGTAAACACATATACTATTTTTAGAAGTCCATGCTCAAATTTATCCTTAGAAATCATAAATGTGAACATTCTACATTTTTACATGAATGATGAAATTGATTATTTATATGTTTTATAACACTCAAATTATCATACTTCATTGAAATAGTTTAATTCAACTCAACACATATATCTTCAATAAGTTACTTAATTCATAGGTGTTTGGTGAAATCATGAGTTATTAAATCATATTTAAATTTTTTAAATACACAATGATGTAGAATATTGCTTCTTACATGGGTAAAAAACGTAAAAATACCAACATACAATTCATCAGATAATTTAAAACATCCATCAATCACTATACTAAACAAATCCATGTCCAATAAATTCTACTATGATATATATTTTTCAAATAGTCAAATATCATCCCTGAAATTAATAATCGAATTTATTATTTTTACCTCTAATATAAGGGTTTCATTGGAAAAAATATGATACCGAACCACTTGAAAATTATTAAAGAAAATTTATAGTCTTGAATATTCCAAGTATAATAATATTTGAATGATTTTCCAATTTTTCGAAATGTTTATCACTTTTTTGTCATCATGTTATGAAAAAAATCATCCAGTAACACACAATACATTTTATCATTTCTATCTTACATTCCAAACATTTTAAACACTTATTTTTAATATAAATATTCAAAAAAATTCCAAGACTTCTTTATAACACCTTTAATCAAAATAAAAGTATCTATTAACTGATTATTATCATTTTGACCTTTTTAATTATTAATTTTGAAAAAGTATTTAATTGAAATTAAATAAATTCTAGAAAGATTATGTCATCCTTATATGTAAACATCATAAACATTTGATTATTCATCTTTTATCCATATATATTATAATCAAAACGACAATTTTGGAAACATGTCATTCTCAAGTATTTTCCAAACCTAGAGTTCCATGATTTCTGCTCTTCCTTTATCCCTTAATCAGTATCCAAGAAGAGGGGAACCTTTTTGTTATTCTCTTGAATGAGTTATATATTTAGATGGTCAATATAAAAATATTCTTCAAAAACTAAATTAATAAACATCGATTTTTCATCCATTTGGAAAGCATTGGGGTTCATCTATGCTATCATGGAATAAAAAATAAATGTTTCCTTTTTTTAATATAGTCATATGATAAAAATTTTCATCGATGTTAATACATTAAATTATATTGTATCAATTTTACACAAGTATTTCATTATATGGAATCACTTTTCCTTACATATTCATCTTTTCTAGAAAATAAATTAGATTCCAAAAATATGTATATCTTCTTACCTCATAAAAAATCTCTCATGTCTGATACTACTCAATTAGGCCATGATTTTGATTCATAGAATTAATCCAAATATCATCCTTGGAAACATGATCATAAAATTTAAATCCTTCTTATGAAAAATTTAAATTTTGTTATAGATTATTCTTCATGACTAATTTCACTACATCTTTCCTATCAATCAAAATTATTTGTCTTTAATTTAAACCATTATTCATGAATTCCTTATAATAAATTAAGTTAATTAAATATAGTCATCATCAATGAATTCTTATAGATCATCATCATCCCTTTATACCCCCACCATTTTCTAACTTATTGACTCTTTTTTTGAATGTATTTACTTATTTATTGAGAAATATACTTTTTTTTCCACAATAGTGATTTATTTTATAAAAAATATTTTTTCTATGGTATTTAAAAAATTCTTTTTATTCCATAATTTTTGAATTTTATTTGAAAAAAAATGTCATATTTATGAGACTCATGAATCATTTTTATATTCAATTTATTTACAAAATAAAATATACTTCCAAAGATATGAATATATTTCATGATTACCTTTTTCACTTACTATATCTCAATTAAATACTCTTCCTATGGTTGATATAACAATTATATATTTATAATATCTACCAATGTAAATAAATATTCTTTTAAAAACTTTTTTAGGTGTACCTTTTTAATGAGCTTTATCCAATAAATATTAATGATCATCTAGATTAATGTATCAATAAATTCATAATGTCATGTTGTTATTTATGATAAAACATGATACATAATCATGTGACTCCTGATACTATCCTACATTTAGATTTTTGTTACCTATATTCCAGTTCAGGTATAAAATTTTAATATTTTCAATTGATATGTCTTCCACAACAATATATGATCTTATATAACACATTTTAATACACCATATTTCGTAGAGATCTCTTTAAACATTGAAATTGTAATATATTAATCAGTGAATAATATATAATAGCTTTGAAAATATATATCCCTTAGTGATATCATCATAGAAAAATCAACATTAACCAATTCTAGAAACATTAATAAATTTATCTTTTAGAAGCTACATAAATTTCTAATTTTATTTCCCTATTATGAAATAACTGTCATATGAGTATAATAACATGTATGATTATGAATACATTGTTTAAAATATTATTTCAACAAATAATTAATTTATTTTTGGTTTATGTGGAAATGATAATAACATTGAAATATACTTTAATATCTTAGTATAGAAAGAAAATATCCTCTCCATTACTATTGAGATAGATATTCTCATGAGTGATTTCATTTCGTCAAAAGTTGATAATGGTTTTAGTTAACATTACAAGTCTTTGGAGTAAACCTTATTCCATTCCCAATGTATAACTATTGTATTAAGAAAAGAAAATTGTTATTAAGACCTTGAACAACCATGATATGTTTCCATCCAAGGTTTTTACAACTAGTATTGGACATTTAGTGACAATAATCCATATTAATTCATTGTTTAAAAATCATTTCAATTATTTCACATCATATTTTATGTTCATAATGTGATCATTACTAATAAATATATTTAATGGTTTTCCACTTTCACAAATCGATAAATAATCTCATTTTTTTAATTTTGATGAAATATTTATCATAATAGAGTTCGTAGTCCATTCCCTCTTGATATAATCCAATTTATTCACATCCTTTAGTGGTTGAAAAGAATGTTCCTCCATTATATTTGATGAATTATAATTTTCTTAGAAGAAGTAAAACATATTTTGTTCTTTTTGTATTTGATAATGATTACTTAATCTATTAAAAACTACAACTACCTATATCCATTAATAGACTCCTTTAAATCCCTAATTATGTATACATGGATTTATTATAAAAAAAAATACCAAGATCAATAGACATTGAAAAAGTACCAAAAGTGTTGATTTATGTTTTTATAGAGATCTTGAGATATAAATTAGTAATTTTATATTGAATTTTATTTTATTCTAAAAAATGAAAAATATTAATTAATAATTTGAAATGCATTCTTAGGTGTTCCCATTTTTACTATTACGTTTTTTAGGACCCTCTTAAATCAATATTATTCTTTGGAATAAGATATTATGGAGTTACATTAACCATGATGGTTTTTTAATAAATACCCTGACATAACTTAAATTAATTATGAAACCATTACATTTTTAGGAAATACTCTTTTTTTGTGGGATATCAATGCACTTCCTTGGACTTTTCAATTTCATGTGTGACCTTATACTCAAATTTCATGTCATGGGTCATTGATATTTATTATTATTTGATCTCCTACATCATCTCAAATACATTTCATTCTAGATCCAATATAATTTTTACCATTTTCATTATAGTATTGTTCAATCCATTAATTATTTGGCATTGTTCATTATTTTTTATCAATAGATCTATATTTTTTTGTCTCCTATCATTTAGATTTATGATTTTAAATATTATATAACAAATAATAATTTTACCAATTTTTATGTAGATATTCAAATTGTGTATCATAACATTTTAATTATTTGTTTTATACCATAAATGTTTTTATTTCTTCAAGATAATCCTCAAAATCCAAATTCAGTTATAAAAATTACTAAACATTATTGTCTTCTCAATCAGATTACTCATTAATTTTTATGGTTTAAATCATATCCACATGTAAATATCCATTGAGTTATTTAAAATATTTAATAGTAAGTAATTATGATTCATCCAATCGTGAACTCTTTTATGAAATAATATACATTTTTATCAAGAAATTCTATATTGATCATTTCCTACCATTCAAATATATTGAATATTTTTTCATTATAAAATTATTCTTAACATCATCATTAAAATTATATGGACTCCTAGAAGTAATATTACAAACCATTCCACATAAAAATAATTCAAGTGGATGTTTTAATTTAAACATCCCTTTCCCCTACACATATTTTAATAGTGGAGTTTCATCTCATTATCAATTGATTTTTTACTCAAATTTATTCTCAACAGTGTGATTGAAATTTTATTAAATTCCCCTTATCTAGTTTTATAATATTCTATATGATAATTATCATAGGTATTCATCATAGATTAAATATGTATATTTTTTATTTCATCTAATGAAATAGATTTGGGACCCCTTTCCACTATCATATTCACCATTAAATTGGTGAGATAAGGAATTATTACCATGATTTATTTTATAATATTGTAATATTCAAGAATTTCATTGAGTCCACACATGTCTCCAAATCCAAATTTTCGAATTCAATGAATAAATTAATGTATCACATCTTGTGAAAAAAATACATTATTTAGGATTCATATAACTTTTAATTTTTTTTCATATACATTTAATCACCTTACACGATATTCAATAATATTTTTGGATTTAAATGGGGTCACAGTGATACAGGTTTTATTAAATGATGCACTAAAAACACGATTTATTACTTTAAAATTAGATTCTATATCTTTACAATATATTTTCTATAGTATTATTCTTTATACATTTAAAATAATTACATGACTGAAAATTAGGAACTCATTGATACCTAATGACAAGAAGTTTTGTGTTATTTAATTATTCCATAATTGTATATTGTTAAAGTTTAAGATAATAATTAATTTTTAATTCATTATCATTTACATTCCTCCAAGGGGGGCCATTTCAAATCTAAAATTTTCATTTGACACCAAATCAAAGTAACATAAATAGAAGGAAATCCTAATGTGGTTGGGTGGTTAATTATGTATTTTTGAATAAAACATATCCCCTTAAAGTGAAAATATTTAATGATTATTCGAAGCTAAAATATATCTCTCATGTTTGTAAATGTTATACAATGATAATACTTAATTGATTTACCTTGCTTCACCCTCTATAGTCTGGGACCATATGGAATCAACATGAAGATTCATCGATGTACCAAGAAACACTAAAAGAGATAACACATTTCTAAATTTAAAGAAGCTTTATTTTCATCTATGTATAAAATCAATGAAATGAATTTGAACTCACTAATCACTCACTTAATCAAAACTCAGTACTCTATCATGTAAATAAAATTTATTTATAGAAATGAAATTCAATTATTAAACCATTATTTTTTTAGAGATAAATTCATACTTAATCAAGAATATTATCACTAATTTCATCATATTCCATAATGTTTCAATCATATCTAAACAATGATGTTTTTTATAAATAATTCTCTCTAAAAATATTAACCAATTAGATTGACTCTGTCTATATTTAATAGTCACACAATTTCTCCACTCAATGTGAGAAGATATTTATTAAATTCAAGATAAAATAAAATTATCTTCCATCATTAATATCTTTATTTCTCTATGTGAATCATTGAAAAATACACCCTTCTTAGTCATAAAATTTGATATTGAAATCATCACATTCAAATAGTTAAATGTACCACTGTAGATTGGATGATATAGAGAGTGGTATATGAAACACCTAACCCTCCACAACATGTTTTCTGGTCACTATTAAATAGTAATGTTCGATTAACCATTTGAAGTCATAAAGAATGACCAAAAACCATATATATCAAAAACATATAGTCAGTTAATTATTTTTGAAAACACATTTAGCATAAAACATTATGTATATTTTTCCAAACCCTAACATGTACTGATATTAAATGAATATCTAGGTAGAATTTCTGTATAATATGGCCACATTATTAAGATACAGTCCTAATTTCCTTAGATCATAATGACTACCAAGTTATGTTTTAAACTCCTAATAAAACATATGAATTTTTTCAAAATCATCACAAACATTGATCTTTTTAACTCTGTATAATATAATTAAACACAATTATTTTTATAAAAACACATTACAACACCCATTTATTTGAACACCACCATATTTTTCATCAATCATTAAATTAAACATTAGTAAACAATGAGCTCCACCACAATGTATCATAATATATCTCCCTATTTTAAATTTATAAAAAATATCCTTAGGGGACACTTCACTCCTTACAACTATTTTTTCAAAATATGGTAAAAACCATTATAAAATATTATTATCCATGGAATTATTTTGGACATCCATTGAAGCATAAACTAAAGTCTCACCACACATATGTAATGATTCCCATTATATGTGTAATTAATCTTGAATTTTTATCTAATACTAAATATTATTTAAACCATTTATTTTTTTGAAAAAATTATAAAAACATGAAAAATGACATTCACTCATAACCATCTAGGTGATGTAAATGAATAAAAGATGGAATTGATCATGAGTATATGGAATGAACAAAAATTCAAAACTAGTAATTGTTCTCTGAGTGATGTGTAAAATATGGATATCATGTATAATTATATAGTGTATAATTCTAAATACATGAGAGAAATTGGATCAAAATAATGTCAACAAAACCTAATTATGATCCTTGATTCAATTAGCAACAAATATCTCTTTATAATATACTATCATAAAATAATTGAGATAGTATATGTGTGTTTATATATTATAACTCATTTCTCAACATAAAATTAAAGACATGGTTACCATAAAATATACCCATCAAGTTTTTATGATGATTGGAATGATGATACTAATCACCAAATCAGGTGATGTGGCACTGGGGAGGGTAACTGAAGAAGCTTTTATATTAAAATATGAGTACTATAATTAAAAATAATTCTATAAGTTAAAAAAACACTTCTATAAGGATATGGAACTTAATTAATAATGAATCACATACAATAGTTCCATTATGTAATTTATATTCTGGCCTCAAAAATATTTATAGACAAAACACAAAAATGTTTAAAAAAAATTAAACCTAAATACTAATATTAACAAGAAATCATCAATATATCTATCACAATAAAAAACCATCATAATTCCTAAAAATAAACAATTCATAAAACCTATATTAACAAATAAAATATTATAAGCACCATATAATCCTAATTAAAAAATAGATATGATTAGGTATCCTTATGTGAAAATATTACAATACCTCCTTGAAATATAAACTAAAACTCCTTGTCTTTGGTGCATAAATCATGATCCTCAGGTTTTGTAATTACACATAGCCTCATGTAAATTATCTAACTAATTGAAATTTTTTCAAAGGAATAAATAATATCCCAACACATGAAAATGGGTAGAAATATGTAGTGTAAATTCAGTTTAATAAAATCCACACAGAAGAAAATAAATGTTAAAAACAATATAAGATACCATTACTTTCAAGAAATTTTTATTACTCCTTTAATCTTGTTAGGGAACGTTGTACATAATAATTCCTCAACTACTAATATTATCCATTAATGATGAAAAATTATTTTTCCTCTTTCAGTATATCATGATGTATAATGTCTAAAATGAAACTGAAGTATTCCTGTATGTGAGAGTAACATTTACAATGTAAGATGTGTATAATGAAACGATAAATTCCAATGCAAGATCCATACATTATATGTAAATAAATACAATCTTATTAAAAGAATGTACAATAATATAACATAAATAAATATATATATATATAAATATAATATCCATATAAATAATATACTTATTTTATGAAAATACGAAAAAACCCCATCATGGAGTTTATAAAGACATTAGTAACCCTATATATTACTCCCATAACATTTTCATGATTATTATCAATATTGAATATATATATCATTTATATATAGGATCTAAAATATTTTGGATTAAAGGAATCACCCAAAAATTTAGAATAAGATTGCACTAACATATTATCGTAATGAAATCCATAATCAATCATAATACCTCCAACCATTTACCATTATAATTTTTCTCATCTGTTCTATATAATATTCTATATGTATGGACCCAACTGGAATACCCAAAACATGAGACCTATTAAATATGGAATCAAAAATATTAATTGATCACTACAGACTAAAAACTAGTGTTTATGGATATAACATAATCATTGGTGAATGATATTTATTTTAAACCATAAACAACTATATATAAATTTTTGTTTAATATTAATTCAAATGATAAATTTCCATTAAATTAAATATTAAAAAATAATAATTGATTAATATAGCTGAAAAATTATAATAATACATGATATTTCAAAACCCAATTATATATCCAAAAACTATATATCAAATATAGAAAATCTATTCTAATGATTCTTGATTGATCAATGTCACACAACTTTTAAACATATATTCTATGATCTATTATTAATGAACAATATAACCTCTCGTTTTTATATCACGATTAAAAAATAATCACAGAAACTAATATTTGTTTTAGGGGTTAGTAACACATGAATCTCTAATGTATCCTTGAATCACACATACACATTTCCATGTATGATTTTATTTCTATCATTATAAAAATAAAATTTATAATATATTTATATTTTATAATTTAAAATATTCTAAAATATATTTTAAGAAAGAATACAAAATTAAAAAATTCATTCAAGGGAGTCAATACTTTTAAATAGAATTAAGTCCTCTCTATTTTAATTATTAATGAAGAAATATATAATCAAAAATAAATATTATCATAGATTACCATAAATGAATCATCAACCAAAAATATTTCTCCAGTAAATTTAATTGAACGTGCCCATGGTTATTTCCATCGATACCTTATAGTCATTTCAAACCATGGATTTTTAATTCCCATTACATAAAGATTGATTATGAAACAAACCATTTTATTTCCATATTATTTTTATCATTACAATTTAGTAAAATCAATGTATCTTATATTTAGAACAAATTTATGAAAAAATCTTATTTTCCAATATTCAAATTCATTGGTTCTTTAATATTTATAATAATGAAGATAAAAAATTATGATATCAATTTAATTTCTCCTAATTATTCAATATACCCCACCAAAAATAAAACAATCAAAAGTACCATCAATTAAAAAACATGGAGTAATTTATTACTAAATATAGAGTTGAATATATACATATATATACATTAATCTAATTAAATGGAAGAACTATAATATTTTTCATGTTGATGTCCTTAATGGAAACACCCACAATGTCCATTCATCAATGTTCTCTATAATGTATATCTATTAAACCAAAAGAACTATAATTCTCAATTAAATGTGATAGAATTATTAAATATACATTTTGAATGACATCATGCTTAATTGGATCAATACATGCCAAAATGGAATAACTCCTATGTGACTCTTGAGTTTGGATAATATCTTTTCCATTTAAATGGATTATAACTTTCCACTTAGCACAATCGTAAGGTAAGTTATTATCTGCCTAGTATGGTAGATTACTGGTTATAGTGTAATGTGTTATGAGTTTCATACACCTCATTAATTTTTTTAAATAAAATACTAATATATGTTAGGGAGTGAAAGGAAAAGTCTTGGGTCTTAAATTATGGATTATACCATAATTTAGTTATGCTTCAATCTGATTTCATCATTGCATAAAATATAATGAAAATATATTAAAATCATTTATCCCAATATCCTCTATTAATATCAGTTAAACACTTCAACTACCACCAATAATAAAATAAATAAAGATCAAAGAGGAGAAAATTGTGAATATACTCTACTTATGATCCACATTACATTATTCTCCAATATTTTTAGCATTTACATGTTACTTCCTAATTTTGTGAAATATATTTAATTCCACCAACAATAATTTATCATTTTCTCTTATATTTCTATCTACCATCTTTACCATGGTAAATTACCAATTATTCCATCAATTCCAACATCATAAAATTTATAGTGACAATTTTTTTGTTATATAAATTCTCACATTGATCCCCATTTGAAATAATTATCGACCATATTACAATAAAATCTCCCAATTAATGTCTAATGAATTTAAAAACTTAAAACAATATATAATAAAAATAATAGCTCTAATATATCTTAGGTCAAAAATATTATAACTTTATTAAATACATGGTAATAAATGTAAATAGCTAAAAAAATTAAATAAAAATTAAGAAAATTGAAACATTCGAGTACAATCATATTTCAATAAATAATGTATATATTATCTATACATCCATTAATTAAACTATAAAAATATAGTTGTTAAAAGTCAATAAATTATATGTCTTTTTATCATTTCATAGTTACAAGTACATTATTCACTCCAAAAGATAGATATTACCATTAAAAGTGAAATCCACTTTCACATGTTTCCCATAAAAAATATAAATATTTCCAAAACACACAAATAATAGGAATGAAATTACTTCTTAAGGAATTCCCTTAACTATCAACTATTTTCTGTAACCCTTATTCCATTTCTGAATATTTTTTTAAATAAATTGATTCAGATTGAATAATGTGATATATTTCGTATTTGTACTTTCTCAACAATGAAATATAAAACACATCATACACCTAAACTTACATAAATATGAACTTCAAATTCACCCAATTATTTAAAATGGAACAATGTACCATAATTAATAATTAACTTTCATTCTAGGTTATCGATGTCTCAACTACTAGGACTCTCCAAAAGTATACTCACCCAGAAACCCAATACACTAATGATAATGCTTAATGTTATTTATATGACCCTTTATATGTTTAAGTTATGATAAATCTATTAACAATTAGTTTACTATGGTCTATTATTCTATATAAAATTATATGTACCAAATTAGAACATATACTACATCTGAATAACCTAGTTCATATAACAACAACAACTGATTTTAGTATTTATATTCATTTAAATAATTACTATATTCAATATCATGTAACACATGAAACAACAAAAAATACGAGTCTATAATTATTAAAATAACAATGAGAATATACCTTTATCAAATAGAAATTCATAAATCGATTATGACATATTTATTTAATTTTTTTGTTGAAAACATTTAATGATTAAAATATAAATAAATACATAGAATTAAATTAATCAATTTTAAATAGGGTATTTTGAAGAGAATTATTATTTTCCTATTATTGTGAACTTTAATAAATTGATTTATTTTAAAATACTTAAATATATTAGTAAATAAATTAAAAATAAATTAACTATAATTTGATATCAAGTAGGATTAAGAACAATTGATGTTTAAAAAGGTAATTTTTTCAATAAAACATGTTTTTATTTATATATAATAATTGAATTTCAAATAAAAATATAAATATTTTACAATTTTATTATTATGAAATAGTATTAAATTTTTTATTTTTAATTTCAAAATTAAAATAGGGGTTAAATTTTTGAATCATTCCGAAATAGTAATTTTTTTGAAGAATAGTGAAAAATTTAGGTTTTCAAAATAAAATAAATTTTATGAAATTTTTATGATATATGTATATCATTATAGTATGTGAATTTTCTTAATATAACAAATATATATTTAATAATTGTAATAAATCATCTAAATTTGTTTTTTAATTTAGAATCCTATGTTTTTACATTTTACAACAATAGAGGTGTTTTAATCTATTTTTTAAACATTTCATTAATTAATAATTAAATTATTATATTAGTGTTTTGATTGATTTTAATGTCACATAACGATATTTTATTTGTTTAAAACCCAATTAATTTTATATAAATCAATTTTATACTTGTTTTTTTATGAGAAATCATTTTAATAGTTACAAAGAAAAGTTTACTTAAAAAATTGTTACATTGGAATAAAATTTTTAAAATTAAATTTTAAAACATATTGAAATTATATATTATAAACAATCTCATTTGTAATCTTAAAATTAAAATTTTTTCTGATGTCCCCTTTTTCATAATAAATAGTTACCAATGTAAACATTTTTTACCATGATAAGGGTTAAACGATTTAGCGAGTGGTTTAATCTAATTAATAAACCTTCATACATTTGTAAAAAATTTATACATTATATTAGATGAGTGTATATAGACCCTAAATTATTGATTCATTGGAACATTATCCATTTGGATTCAATAAACCATGAAAACCACTTTTAATTGTTTTAATGTTTAGATTATCGACTAAGATGACACTCTTATGACCCATACAAGTAGATCCTCAGAACCTCACTTATCTGCACTGATGAGTGTATACAAAACCTAAAGGATTGATTCATTTAAAGATTATCCATTTGGATACAATTTACCATGAAAATTACATTTATTTGTAATAATGTTTTGATTATCGACACAAATGAAACTCCTATGACCCATAAAAGGAGATCCCCACAACCTCACTTATCCACACTCTTTAAGGAATATTTATGGAATAATAAGTTGAAAATTTATTCCAAAAACCTTATAAATGACTTATAGTTTATTTTACCACAATAATTATAACTAATGAATTTAGTAACAGAATTATAATGAGGACATTGAGAGAATTTGTAAATATATTAATCGGGTCCTTCCAATTTTCATTCATCTATCAAATCCTTTAGATATATTATAACCATATTTAAATATATACATTATTTTATTTAATATAGTGAAATTTTTTATGATTTTTTTATAATAATTTCTCCATCCCTTTTCCATCGAATTAAATATTTAAACATTACTCATGTTTATGTGTGGACTACCACATATATAAAGCAATGAATTCAATTTTTAAATATAAAATCACATGTATTTAATGAATAAATTTTATATTTTTGTAATATTTATGGTTTATAATGATAAACAATAATATATATTCTTTATTTTCATCCTATTAAAATATCCAAACATTATCCAAGGATAGGTGTAGGCTACCACTTCCATGAATGACATATTAAAAATTCCATAACCAACTTACAATTATTTCCATAAAAATGATTTTAATCTATAAATAAGATACATATTGTGTGATTAAATTATTTATTCAATTAAAAAATGACTAAGGTGTAAGAACTAGATTAGTCATATCAAAACAAGTATAATAAATTGAAAAATTAATACCAAAATAATTAATTTTCAATAATGAATTATGAGTAACAAGGTAAAAATAAGTTGAGAATAATTTATATCTAGAATGAAATATATAATTATGAATCTGATATAGATTTATAAATATATATTTATTTTATTTTAACTTCTAACATAACTAACCATGTTGGAATCCAATGTATTCTATCATTTTACAATCTCACATTTTTAATGGGATTGTTTTAATTCTATTTTCCTTTGGGGGAATTATGTGTTTTCATTATACTAAAACCCTATATTTTAATATTATTTGGTTATTGATGGGTTTATTTTTATTATTTCCAATTTCCTTTCTTTCATTAGATTATTTTTACTCTATATAAATATTCATTATTTTCATTCATGAAAAACAATTTATATAAATGAAAGCTTAATTAAGTAAAATTTATATAAACATTTAATTTAATTAAAATATATTTAATATAATCTCCTTAATGTTTTCAATATAAATAATTTTGAACATTATTTTTAAAAGTGTTAAAAGAATGTATTTTTATCATTTTATATATGAATTGATTTTTCCATTGCCACGATCATTCCTTAATATTTTTCATTCCTTATATATTTTTATATTCTTCCAATGTAATATTTATTCTCATTATTATTTGGGTTTTTCATTTGTATATATACTAAAATAAATGGATATTATTCTCCAAATAGTTTCTAATTGGGTTCTATTTCATTTATATATACTTTTATCTTATACTCAATATTTTCCTAAAAAGGCATGATGTCTTTAAATATTTCATCATTATAAAAAAATTAATTTTTTTTAAAGTCATAGAAACCCCTTATGGAATAAAAATTTTATATTATTTAGAACTTCATTTAAAAAAATGTTATACATTTTTTTAATGATGTGGTTTATAATATATAATTTACATTTTCCTCTCTTTTTTATAAACCAAAAAAATTTACTAAAATACTATTATTTAGGATAAAAATATGGTATCCTTTAATCCACTATTTATTTGTGGTTTATACCACATTTTGTACATAATAATTTATTCTCTTATTTTTAGCATCTAGGGAGATATTTTTTATTACTCTCTATCATTTTTTGATATTGTATATCTCTTGTAGGTGCATGTTCTAAAATTTAGTTGATATATTTAGTATCATTTAAAATTGTAATAAAATTATTACCCATTATTATATGTTATGTGAATTTAATAAGATTACAGTAACAATATTCCATTGAATGGGGAAATGTTTAAATTCTATATTTCATGACCCAATTCATATATTTATGAATTTTATCAAATATATATGATTAATTGTATTGTTCAATCAATATGTAAATAATTCATTGGAATCATGTAGGATAAAAAAGGGCTTAGTTATAGACCCTTTATGTGTTGAGAAACATCGCATGACAAAAGAAAATAATGAGTATCATTTGGTTAATACCATATAATATTATGTAAAATATCTTATTTTAGGAATTGATGTTATGTAAGATGTCTTAGATAAGTTCTTGAAGGTAGGTATAATTACATAACATGATCAATTGATGTTAATATAATTTTCTATTAGTATGAGGCAATGGTAGTGAGATATTTATGTCTTTGATCTAAGGATTAAGATATATGATATTATGAATTCCAAGATTATGAAATTAGATATTGTTTTCCAGGTGATATTTTAAACCATTAATATATTTTATGCTCATGTTTTTTAATATATGGAAAATTTATTGATTATTCACATTTTCATTTTTTTATTCCATATTCTATGTTATATAACTCTATACTACACATCTCATCCCCCCATTTTATTTGCTTTCCATTCCTTAGGGTATTAAAAAGGGATATTTAAAAGATATCAAGTACATAATTAATACAATATGATTTTTTTGGAAGTCTATAAGATATGTTTAATATTTTTAATTTCATATTTAAATCATTATTTTACCTAGTCTCCCAAGACTAAAAACATGTTTTATACTTGAGGAAGCAATCTATTATATATTGTAAAAATATAATAATGTAACCATTGTCTCTGGTTTACTAGATTCAGGGTTGTTATGATTGAAATTCGATAAATATTAGTTGGAATGAAGGATACAATATTTTAGAAGAACACTGCTATGATGATCAATATGATAAAAATTAAAAAAATTCCGGAAACTATTTCAGGTTTTTATATTATGGATCAAAATTCGTAACGATTTGAGATAATTTAGATTGTGATTTTATTTAGAAATGGTGTCAAATAGAAGAAGTGGAAAATGTATCAACACCTATAATAAATGTACGAACTTCCATCCCGATAAAGTCTACATGTTTGGTTTTAGAGTTGTGAATAAGATTCTATATTAGTGTAGTTGACTTGGATTATGACCAATAAAAGTGACTGTATATAACAATTAAATTCATTATAGCATGATGATATGATTTAGGACAACCACATGTAGTAAAAACCTCAAAACTTTAGTGTAACTACTAATCCATTAATAGAATAACAATGGAAATTTCCCATTTAATAGATATTTATGGATTTGAGAGGTATTGAAATGGTTAAATGTTTTTCCAATAGTGTATTATATACTGTTACATTTTTTTCAATGGGGTTCATAGATTATAAAAAGATGAGGGTGAGATATAGTTAATGGAATGGAATAATTTTAAGTTTATTTTTTTTATCAAAAAATTCCTTGAGCTCAATATGATAATACGTAATGTAAATTTCTTAATTGAAGACTAATAGAAGATGAATGCTTTACGGGGAATAATGAAGAGTTTATGAGTATAGAATGACATGATATATACGACACACAAAATAGAAAAATGTAATATTAAAAATCCCATTGATGGGATTAATCTATACCTCTAAAGAAGCCTCGTCCCTCAAATTCCTTCTTCATATAACGATATTCTATAAAGTTTCATCAATACAAAGATAGAATTATATATGTCATATATTTTCAACGAAAATCAATGGAATACGAAAATTATTGATCATAAATGAAAAAATAAATGATAAAATGAACAATATGGGAAGGATAAAACATCCATTATCTAATAAATATGGAAGGAAGAACAATGATACATTGTTAAAGGGATTGATACTTTGGTACCCGTGTATAAATAAGTGTCTTATCACTCATGAAAGCAGAGGAAATAATGAAGCTATCAATATCTAGTGTTTTAAATAAAGTATAAGAGGAAATATTTGATATAAGGTGAAAATAGTCCATGGAATTTACTTTAGATGAGGCCAAGAGTGTGATTCCATGCATAATCAGTCACTACACCTGATTTTGAATACCCTAATAAAATGATAAAACATTATTTGATCATAAACTGATGCTTTTTTTGATCATTGAACTCCTCACTTTTTATATTTTATATGCATGTAAAAGAATTCCTCGAAACATTATGGAATGATTTTTTAATTAATACACGTAATAGGAATATAGTTATAATCGGAATATATTGGGTAGTTTATATAAATATTAATAAATATTCCCTTATTACATAATTGGTTGTTTTCATATGATTGGATTATATGTAATCTTTATATTTAGTGGTTAATTAATTTTAAAGGATAATTATTTAGTACATATAGTATAAAAATATAATTTTGAATGATATTTATCATATATAATAATGGTTTATACCGTTAAAATTTTATTTCATGTCATGTTTACTAACATTCACCATTTTTATATTAATAGGTGGACAATGATATGGAGATTAACTTATCATTTATTTATGAATATTCTTGTCCCTTAAAATTATATTTTCATGATTTAGGAAATAAAATTTCATCATGGTTATTCATCATTTAGAATATGAGATGGATAAATGGTCTAAAAAAACAAATAATAATCAATGGATGAAATTATGCTTATATAATGGAATGAAATCATTTAGATTTTCTCATATTATCTATATCAATTTTTAAATAATTCTTCAACTCCTGTAAGAGATATATAAATATATGATGTCTTAAATTACAAATATCTCTCATCTATTAATATGTAGAACTAGAAACCCATTCACAATCATATAACCTATAATGGTACTTATATGGTTTTAAAAAATTTAATTAATAAACATTACAATTACATGTAGAGAAATAGGAATCACTAATCAAGATAAAATCTATATCCGAGATTATAAATATTTGAGGATATATTTATTATAGTAAGAGAAAAACTAAAATTTTGATGAAATAATTTATTAATGTGGGGACAATATAATGTCACATGATTTTCAAATGTATTTTTCTTTAAATAAATACCAGGTAGAAAAGCTTGAATCACACACAACACCAAACTAAAATCACTTATATTATATTATAATTATAGGAGGAGTAAAACTTTAGTAAATAAAAAATATAGTAATAAATAATGATATATATCTTATATTTTTTTGATAGTTGGAATTTAATAATAATAATATATATAATTGTTATGTAAAAAATTTGTTAATGTTAAAAAGGGTATTTTTCAAGAAGACTGCCTTTTTATGTTCTTGGTATTTTAATAAATTAATAACTTTTAATATATTTTAATGAACAAACTAATAAATTGATATTCAATTTATTATAAATTTATATTAAATAATATTAATAAAAATTGATCTATAAAAATTTCATTTTTATATACAAACTATTTTTCTTAATATATAGTATATTCATTTAAAAGAAATATTTATATATATTATAATTTTAATTTCATGAAATTAACTTTATGTATAATCCAATTTCTCAAAATAATCTAATGATGAATTTTCTAGATTTTTTAGAAATTGTCTATTTTTGAGTGAATAGTAAAAAATACAATTTTACATAAGTTTATCACTTTTATAAAATCATCATTACAAAAGAATGAATTTAATGTTTTTGAATCATTATTTATAGTTGTTATAAGAATTATGTGATTAAATGTTTTCATTGTTTTATATTTGTTTTAAAGACACATAAAAATTAGTTTTTATTCATAAACCAATAAAAATCAATTATCTTCATTATTTATGTATAACACCATTTTTAGTCTTAAGAAAACAAATTCTAAAAAAGGGTTTTTTATTATTTCTATGTACAGATTTAATATTTATTTTTAAAATATCTATAAATATTATCTTTTTAAGATAAATATATATCTGCAATCATCATATTCAAATTATATAATATGGAACATTATTTTTAGTCACATTCAATTGTTAGCATAGTAAAATTTTGTCACCATCAAAATGGTTAAAAGTAATATTGAGGTGGTTAAACTAAGAGAAAATTATTTAAATATCACAAAAACTTGTATAAATTAGAGTATATGTGTGTATTTGGATCCTAACATAACTTATCAACGAAATATCTTCCATTTGGTTCCACATTCCTAGGAAAATGACTATATTAATTTAATGTTTGAAGTATTTATAATGGTTCCACTCCTCTAATATATAAAATTATCACCTCACCATATCATTTCTATTAAGTCATTAAGAAAATTATCTTATCCATTATAGAGTTTAATCTCTTCCAAAAAAAAATTAATATGAAATGTTATTTTGATCTCACCAAATTACCATTCTACAAAGGCCGAAGAAGAAATATAATGGAGCATATCAAAAATATATGTAATGGTATAAACTGATATTTTTAATGTTTAATTCTTCTTCAACTTCCTTCAGATCTATTATAATGGTACAAATATAATTCAATCAGTATCGATATTAAATATTAATGTTTTATAGGGTACACAAATTTTCTATATAATTTTTCCCAAATGGAATAAGAAAACATTAGTCATGTGCACCTATGGACTATCGCCTCCCTCAAGTGAAGAATGTTATTTTTCATCAAAACGTCATATCAATATGTATATATTTGGATTTAAGGTATTAATATTATTTATAAGAAATATTAATGTTTTTTATTAATAAATATTTATATTCCGTCCTTTTATTCTATCTATTAAGAAATGAAATTGTGACACATGTGTACGTGCAGACTACCCTATCCAAGAACATGATATTTAATTTTTCATTTATGAAATGAAATAATTATTATGAAAGTGTATTATATGTATAAATATGATATATATTACATTAATAACATTATATAGGTTATTTAACCATGAATAAGGTTCATGGATCAGAATTATCGAATCAAAATATGAATGAGAAATATAATAGTGAACACATAAATAATTTATTTTTTAAAATATATTTTAGTGATAGTTGTTAGAAAAGTAGTTATTAATTAATGATTTATATTAGTATAGATATAAATATGGATATAATATACATTAGGAATAAATATAATTTTATTATATAAGAGGTTAGCACACATCTGACCAAATGGGAATCCAAGGTAATGATATATTTTATAATCTCGCTTTTATTTAGGATTTATTATGTTTTAATCTCAATTACGAGGATTGAAGGTTTTTATTATCCGATTACTCATATATATTTTTTAATTTTTTTATTTCTCGGGATTAGAAATTTTATTTCAATTTTCAATACCACTATTATTCAAAACTATTCAATGAATGTTTATAAAAAATGAAAACTGTATTGCTCTTTAATCGTGAAGATTAATTTTCCTATAGATCCATATATTCTATTGTATTCAAAATTTGTAGTTTTATATAATTATATAATTAAAAAAATTGAAAATACATAAATATTAAATTTATTTTCACATCAATACAATAAATGGGATCTTCTAAATTCATACCATATAATTTATTTTTGACATTCGTTAAAACATGAGGAATGGATCTATATTCCATATTTTTTATAGTAAGAACGTTTCCCCATCATGACAACCAATTATTATTTATAATTCATTATATTTTTTATGTTTTCTTGTAGTATTATCTATTTCTATTTTTCTAGTAATTTTTTATTTAGATACTACAAAATAAAAGAAATTAATTTCCTAAAATGCTCTAAATGGAATTTCATTTCATTATGTATATTTTTATCTTGAACTCAAAATTTAATTATTTAAGCAATATTTATTTAAAAAACCCATAATTATAGATTATTGGAAAAATAGTATTTTATAAATTCTTCTTAAAACCATATAAAATTAGTTCGTTGAGTGACTCATAATTTTCTTTAAAAAGAAGTTATATATTTTTTTATAACATCTTTTTAATGTTTTTTTAGATTTCCCCTTACATATTATAATAGAAATGTATTTATTTAAAAAAATACTTTATGATAAACTGCTGGTGTTCTTTCAATCCTGAATAATTTATGGTTTAAACCTCATTTTTTACAAAAGAATGAATTCTCAAATAATTCATTTCCATGATGTTATATTATTTATTACTCTCCATGATTTTCTAACATTATGTTTCTCATTCATATCCATTTTTTAATACTATGGTTATATTTATAATTGTATCAATTTTGAATAAACCATTTACCCATAATTATATATGGTGTTAATTGAATGAATCTTAATAATAATTTTATTCAACAGACTATAGAAATATTGGCATTATGTTTTTCATGATTCAATTTAGATATATATATATTATTTATGAACACTGATAATGAATTGTATTATTCACTCAATATAAAATCAAATTTTTAGACAACTATAAGTGATTGGTTAGTTTATTTATAGCCCTTAATATACTAGGTAACATCTCATGAGGAAAACATGAATGAGTATTTATTGGTTTATTACATTACTTTCTATGTAAGATGTATTAGATGAGTAATTTATATTATAGTATGTAATATAAGTGTCCTTGATGATATGAACGATTGCTTGACATGAGGCCTTATTAGTAGAATAATTATTTCTTTTAATGATTCCTTGATGATGAGATCATTTTGTCTTTTCTCAAGTATTGTGATGTATAATATTTTGAATTACATAATTTTATTATATTTAATTTCTTCTAAGAGATTTTTAATCCATGAATATATATCATGCTCAATTTATTGAATTCTTGGAATATTCCCATATTATTTACTTTAAAAAATTGTTTGTTAACATTTATCCATGAAAAAATATATTATATAAAGCCCCTTATCATACGAGATCATCATTTGTTTTTTCCCAAAGTTATCTAGATAAAATTTTCAAAATATATATACGATGAACATAAATGAATAAGTAGTTATCAATATGTATTTAATCAATGCTTTAGGATTCCACTGCAATATAAAAATCATGTATGTATTCATTCTCTTAAGACTGATAAATTGTTTAATCTATTGTTATGTGATACATTGTATCTTATAATAATTTAAAAACATAAATACTATATCTCTGTTAATGGGTTCAGGGTTTTTACAGTTTTAAAAAACAATACTACATATGTAGTGGTTCAATAAGATCACTTTAAAATGACACTTGATATCTATAATTGTATATAAATATTTTTAATTGAACATGATCCCAACATGATATGCTAAAACACTATAAGAAATAATAAATATTATCTTTAAAAGTATTTATAGATCATTTAAGTTTCCAATCAATATAATGATTATACAATTTACTCTTATTAAACTGAGAACTCATCACCATGTTTAATCATATCCAAATCCATGAAATTAACCTAAAATCCCAATATAATATAATATATAAATAAAATCAATGTAAAGTTTATAAAATATTCATATATAAATCATTCATATATTGTAACAATATATTTCGTGGAAGTGTAAAACATTAATGATTTGATAATTTAGTCTAGATTTACTAACATAGTGTGATATTACCATGTAGTGCATGATGAGACAACTATACAAGAAATTTTAATATTATCTCAATTGGTAATTTTCATGAACAGAACTGGGTCGACCCTAAACTAGTCACCCGAGCCTGTCCGCAACATGGCCTGAGGGGCGTTCCTGATCCCCACATTCTAGAAACCACTGCCAAGCATCAAAATTATATCTTTGGGAAAAAATTTCCCCATATATGATAAATATATAAACAAGAATAAACTGAATAAAAAAAATAGAACTTGAGCAGCATAACACGATAATAAATATAAAACTTCAACATACCTCTACGTGACCATCCAGGTCACCTCCCAACCGAATGATGACCTTATCCAACAATGAGTAACTCAGCCGAGAGAAACCTAATCAATAAAAAACCCACAACTGAAATGATAATGTAGGGGTGATCATTTAAAATGATGAGTAGGGATGTTAAGAGTAAACCACTAAACCTAATTCCTTTCTTTACCAAAACAATCCATTAATGGATGTTTGAAATACAATTATAAAGGTATGGTTTTCAAATTTTAATATAAGAAATATGTTTTCCCATTTAAAAACCCAACACACGCTATATGAAATACTCCAAATTCTTTTGTAATTTTATAAAAAAAAATCCAAAATAGAATATACAAATGATGTGCCAGAGTAAAACGAGTAAGAGTAAAAGGAGAAGCTCCTAGGTCAATAGCCAACTAGCCGCCCTAACTGACCCATCCAGTGGTAAAGCCCGACTGGCCTAACAACAAATCTAGGGGGCACCAACCTGTCAAATCGTGGTTGGTCAGCCACAATCACTCGATCGCTAAAAGACACCCAGGACCCCATGGTGGTTACAATAATACTGTGTAAGTAGGAGGCCCTCACACGCTAGACTCAACTCAATGCACTTGCCGACCCCAAACAAGAACACTCCATCCGATAACCCATAAGGGATATACCCCATAGAGAGGTGCCCTAGTATATAGACACACACACACACACACAGATATATATATATAACATATCATCAAATGTTCGATCCGGGACTTCATGCCATGAAATCATTAAAACCATTTGATACCTTTTTCAAAATACAAAAGTTGTTATATGGGAATATAGTAATCAAAACATTGTCATTTCAAAGTGTCGAAGAAAACATTACATTAAAGTTAAAAGTGACAAACATGCCATCACGACACACCCATGTTGAAATCATTATTATAAAAACATTTAAAGTCCCAACTAGGCACACACAATTTCCAAATACAAAACATTCTAAAAGTTAACACAACTCGACCCACGAATTGAAAGAACCAAATGGGCATTTATGTTGTCATGTCAAAAAACACTACCCAACACATTACCCAAGTACAAATTTTATATTTTCAAAATCCAAACTAGAACACCCTTGTGATCAAACCTCAAACCTTTCACAAAATCCACACAAAGGACCAAATCTTACTTAGGAGACAAAAACTATTTAGAAAACCATGGTTTTATGGAAACACTTGTTTAAAGGTGTCATTGTAACTTGATGGCACATTCATGGGTGCAAGGAGTGCACCGATGGATATTCCAATATCCAATGGCACACCTACATTTCAAGAAAACCACCAACACTATTTACACAAAACTACCACATTGAACAAAAACAAACATCTCACTTTATTTTTCAAGAACTAACAACAATACATTAGAAACTATAGAGCCCCCTTTTTTATTTTAACACATTAACACTATTATCTTGTTATTCCAATACAAAAAACTATAAACCAAACCAAGTTTACAAATATCCAATTCCGACACACAACATAATTAAGGTAAAACATTTCATAAAAACCATCAATTGCACTTTGAAAACTATAGTATTTTATCACGTGTCAAGTGCACATAAACATTATCATAATAAAATATTCACCTTTAGTGTATTTTTTTCTTATCAAACGTTATTAACATAAAAATAAATTCCCCAAAAAAATTTCCATAATCAATATCAAAATAGGATTTGGCACATAATCAAATAACTTCATACTCGAAACATGAATTGAATCAAAACATGCTTTTGACTAATTATAAAAATTTCATAAACACTATAGAAGGAAAATTATGGGTATATCAATGCTAAAAATCACATAAAATAAAATAATTGAAACACCCATGCATCAATTAGACTTCGAAAAAGGAAACCATGGAATTACCTACCTCAATAGAAGAGCGGACGCGATGGAACTTCAACGGAAGGAGGAACAATGACCCACGAATCAAACTCACAACCTAAACCATGATAAAAACATGAAAAAATGACCCCAGTGAGTTAGGGATTATCCAAAAATAGATAAAAACACTAAATATGAATGAAAAACAACCTCGGGTGATGTCGGAGTAGGCTTCCTGGACCGGGGGAGAGGGCAACTGGGGCATCGAGTGCGAGCAGGAGGGTTCGAGGACCCGACAGGTGGAGGGGAGGCTGGAAGGCGGCCAGGGGGAAACAGTCTGAAGGGGAAGTGTGCCTCAGGTAGAATTAGGGTTCATGGATTCATTCTAAGTTATAATAATAATTATAATAATAAAACCATAAATAAATAAATAAATAATAAAATAAATAATAATAATAATAGGCATAATAATAATAATAACCAATAACAACAACAACAACAACAACAACAACAATAACAATAATAATAATAATGATAATAATAACCTTGACCACTTGCACAACAGTAGGGTCGGTTGTGCGACTACCGCCAACCGCGCGGTGACCGCGCACGGGTATGAAACCATGTAGAAATATTAAACGACACATATTTTAATCAGGGACCCTGCCCGAACCATGACGCGAGTACCTAGAGCCAAGAATTACTAAAATAAAAATTAGTTTAAAAAAATCAGGTGTGACAATTCTCCCCACCACATACACTTTCTTCCCCCAGAAATTCAACAGGCCAAATAATAGAGAAAACAAGAGTTCATGCCTGACTAAAACTGAAGAAAACCACACTGAAAGAGAATGAGAGAACATGAGAGGGTTCTGACAACCATAGGATTTCAATAAACCTAGAAATTTAACACTCAAACATACCACCCTCGGAAGTTGTGGAGACACATGAACTCCCAACCGATCCAATCTAACATTTATATCACTAGCAGACAATGCCTATGTGAAGAATTTTATATCATTAGTACACACAAGAATAACTACAATAATTTCATCCTTATTAGGAACATGAATCCACAAAATAATACTTCTAAACCAAGATCAACCCATATTGGGGAAAGACACATCTTTAAAAAATGCACGATTTAGAAAACCATAATCCAACAAACAAAACTCTTGGATTAAAATAGCAAATGTCTGTTAAAATTTCACAATGAAACAATGAACATACAACAACGTCAAAATTTTAACAGTACAAAAATGAAAATGAAAACACATTAAATGTTCTACTTCTAACACGAAACACAAGACCCAGACCAAGGCTTCACACCCCTGACAACTCTTGATTGAGCGCAAGCTTCACCCCAAGGCCTATGGCTCGAGCTCTAATGGCTGAAGCATCTCCTACCTCATATTCAGGCATAGAAATTCCTCCAGTCACAATGTATTCTTTTGGAAACGCTTCCTAAAAATATTCTCTAGATGACCAAGGCATCCGCAATGATGACAAATCTTTGGAGGGATGCGACATCACGACATCACATACCCGAACTGGCCATACTGGCGGCACACCACTGAATGGCCTGATAAACTAGAAGCCAAAATCACTGCAAGAAGATTATTTAAAAACAAGTTCCTCTGCCACATCCTTCTTTCCAAATGGAGAACCTTCATGAGTTACTGGATATGCTGGATTGCCAAGAACTTGCTCTATAGATACCAGTTCAGCGAAGAATGTCTTATCCACCAACTTCCCGAAACGATGGTCTTTAGAATGAAGGATCTGCTTCATGATCTCTGGGTGAAGACCCCCAATGAAAAGATAAGTCTTCATCAAATCCTTTGATTCTAACTATGAAGAAAAGGACACAAGCTCCTTGAGATTTTGAACATATGCTTTCATTGTCTATTGGCCTTGTTGAATATGCCTGAGATCTTCCTTATTCATTGTTTTCACCTCTTCAGGTATAAACCATCGGATGAAGAAGAATTTAATGATATCCCACATCATCTCAACTTGTAGTGATGGTGGGGTGACCAAATCCCATTCATCTAGAGATGGACATTCAATAAACCCCAAAATAGTAGGCACTCTGATAGCTTTGGGATATCCCAATACCCTGAAGACACGCTAGACCCCTTCAAGCCATTCCACCACTTCTAAAGAACCCCGATCACTGTGATGGACAAACAATGTCTGAGTAAGACCAAAAATTGGGTATGACTTATCATAATAATTTGGGACCTTTTTAGGAAGCATTTTCTGAATAACATATAAAACACAGAACCAAAACCAATATCAATCCGAATCAACATCAATGGAAGCAACATCATCTGAAAATAATCATATCAAAGAAGAACAAACGAATACAAACACAACCCCAAATTTCTTCTTTAAAACCCCCTTTTTATTTTATATTTCACAACCACGTTCATTGAAGGACATTTTCCAAATACCAAACCAAAATTTCAAACCAATTTCAATTTCCAAAAATCATTTTCTTTTTATTAAAATCTCTTTAGAAAAAACAATTTCAATCCTTTAATTCCATGTTCTCAACCAAGAAATCCCATGAACTGTTGTACATGCCTTTTTCCTATCTCATCCATACACACCAACACACACTTCTCATGTATTCCATCACATGTGAAAACATTCAAAAAGAGTACCTAAGGTTCCATCCAAACCATATCTCTACAAGTTCCAAGAAACAACTAGATATTTAAACCAAGAACTTTCAGTTTTAGAAATCCCTTTCACAAATGTAAAGTCATTTAAAAGAAATCCTTTTCATTTCAAAAACCCTTTTTTCATTTTTAAAAGTCCAATTACACCAATCAGAACCAAGATGAAACTCAACTTGCATCAAATTACCAATGTGAGGGACTAGTAGTCATGCTTAACCTGGCGACATGGTAGTGGACCATACCGCCAAGAAAGCGCCAACAACTAGGAGGATCATAAAATGTGTACTCGGACCCCACATGGGTCACTACTCCATGCGGAATCACGATGTGAAATTGGATGTCCTCTATTTTCTTCCCTAAATCAAAATCAAATCAGAATGAAACAAGGACTCAATTCCCAGACTACCCCTAGCGACTCGAGGTTCAAAACTGGTGAGGGTTCATAACGCCATTCCAGTACCTACCTCTAGAGTCCCGACAATCCTAATCTCTATCTACCAGACACCCCAAATAATAAGGGCCTCCTCTGATACCATTTTTTCATGATCCAACTTTGGTCGGCCCTGAAATGGTCACTAGAGCTGGTCAAAGATATTGCCCGAGGGGCATTCCCAATCCCAACAGGCTGACAACCAGTATCGGGAATAAAAATTAAATCGCTAAGAACGATTTTTCCCATAAAATATAAATAGATAAACAAGAATAAATGGAATAATAAAATGGAACTCGGTCAGCGTAATAAGAAAATATACAGAACACCTTAACATACCTCCATGTGACCATCCATGTCACCTACCAACAAAAATTTGACCTTACTCCAACAATGAGCAACTCAACCGAGAGAAACCTGATCAATGAAAAAATATAAATGAAATGAAAAAGTAAGTGAGGGCATTTAAAATGAGTAGTAGGGATGCCAAGAGTAAAACACTAAATCCATGTCCTTCCTTTCCCGAAACAATCCATTAATTCAAGTTTGAAATAAAATTATAAAAGTTGGGTTTTAACATTTGAAAATAAGCAACATGTTTTTCCCATTTTAAAACCCATAACATTGTTCAAGCCATTTTCCAAAATCATTTGTCATTTTATAAACAAAATCCCAAACTGAATATACAAATTCCATGCTAGAGTAAAATGAGTATGAGTGAAAGATGAAAATAAACTAGTGCATATAAAGTAAACAAGACTAACTCACGAAAAGTAAACAAGCAATAGAAATAATCCAGTAATTATGGATGATTCTAAACATCCCTAGAAGATCCTTGGACATACTTGGTTTCGGAACCACCTGCCGGTGTATGGTGAAGCTCTTAAGTCTATAACCAACTGGCCGCCCTAACTGACCAATCCAATGGAAAAGCCCACCTAGCCTAACAATAAATCCAGGGTATACCAACCCGTCTAATTGGGGTTGGTCAGCAACCATCACTCGACCACTAAAAGATGCCTAGGACCCCATTGTGGTTACAATAATACTATGTAAGTAGGAGGCCCTTGCACACATGACTCATCTCACTACACTTGCCTACCCCAAACATAGAAACTCCATTGGATAACCCATAATGGATATTCCCCTTATAGTGGTCCGAGTGTATATATAGACACACACACACACAATATATATATAACATATATTCAAATGTGTTAACTGGGCCTTCATTCCATTAAAAAATTAAAACCATTTGATACATTTTTTAAAATACTAAAGTTGTTATATGGACATACAATAATCAGAATGCCATCATTTCAAAGAGTCAACGAAAACATTACATTAATGCTGAAAGTGCCAAACGGGTCATCACGACATATCCAGGTCGAAATCATTATTCTAAAAACATTTAATGTTCCAACCAGGCACACACAATTTCCAAACACAAACCATTCTAAAAGATAACACAACTCCACCCATGAATTGGAAGTGGAAAACATGCCTTAAAGTTGTCATGTCCAAAAACACTACTCAAAACATTACACAAATAAAACTTTTATATTTTCAAAAGCCAAACTATCACACACTTGAGATGTCACATAAAACCTTTCATAAAAACCAAACAATGGACTAAATCATACATAGGAAACCAAAACTATTAAAAAAACCATGACTTAAGGAAACACTCGTTTAATGTTGTCATTATCACTTGAAGGAAAATCCATGGGTGCACCGAGTGCACCCATGGATGTGCCAATATCAAATTGCACACCTCCATTTCAAGAAAACAACCAACACTATTCACACACAACTACCACACTGAACTAAAACCAACCACTCACTTTATTTGAATCGAACTCACACCACCACATTAAAATCAAAAGAACCCACTTCTTATATTAACACCTTAACATAATTAGCATGTTAAACTAATACCATAAATTATAAACCAAACCATGTTTAAAAATAACCAATGCTGAATCAAAACATAATCAAGGTTAAAAATTTCATAAAAACCCTCAATTCCACTTTGAAAACTATAGTATTTTATCACACGTGTCAGGTTCATGTAAATATTATCATAATAAAATATTCACCTTCAATTTATTTTTTTATTAACAAACCATATTAACATATAAAGAAACACCCCCAAAAAATATCCATAATAAATATCAAAATAGGCTTTGGCACATAATCAAATTACTGTAGAATCGAACCAGGAATTGACTCAAAATATTCTTTTAGCTAATTCTAAAAATTTCAAAAACACTATAGCAGAAATATTATGGGTATATCAAAGCTACGAATCACATTAAATAAAATTTTCAAAACACCCAAGCATAAATTAGACTGTGGAATAGAAAAGCATGGAATTACCTACCTCGAACTAAGAGCAGATGTGATGGAACCTCAACGGAAGGGGGAACAACGCCCCGTGAACCAAATGCACAACCAAAACCATGATAAAAACGGAATAAAATGACCCAAACGAAATACGGTTTATCCAAAATAGATAAAAACACCATAGATGAATGAAAAAATACCCAGGGTGAGGTTGGAGTAGGCTGGCCAGATCGGAGGAGAGGGCGGGTGGGGCTTCAGGTGTGATTATGAGGGTGTAGGTTCCTGATAGGTAGAAGGTAGGCTAGGAGTTGGATGTAGGTTAGCGGTATGGTCGGTGCCCGACTATCCGTAGGTGGTTGGAGGCCGGAGAAGGAGGCTGGATGGGGTGTTGAGGGGGTGTCAGACCATGGTAGGTGAGATGCATGGGAGGATAGAGTGTGGAGTGAGGTTAGGGTGGAGGTGGAACAAGGCGGCTGGGTTTCTGGTCAAGCCAGAGGGGGCGAGCAGGGAGGTGGGTCAGCGTAGGGTGGCTGGGATTAAGTGGTGAGGTTGAGTGATGGGGGGTTATGATGGTGAGAGCGCATAACATCATTGGCTGGTTATGGCACAAGTGGAGGGTAACCGGGCGGGGCGGCGTTCACTGGATTCGGCGCAAGGAGGAGCCACAGAGCAGCTCGTGCAGGAGAAGGCCGAAACGGGGGGTGGGGGGGGGGGGGAGAGCGCCCCAGGTAGCATTAGGGTTATGGGGTTTCATTTTATGTTATAATAATTTTCATAAAACTATAAATAAATAAATAAAATATATTAAATAATAATAATAATAGCCATAATAAAAATATTAATAATAATAAAAATAACAAATAACAATAAAAAAATAACATATAGAATAATGATAATAAAATAATGATAATAATAATAACCCTGAGAAATTGCAAGACACTAGGGTCGGTTGTGTGACTACCGCCAGCTGCGCGGCGATAGAGCACTGGTCCGAAACCAAGAAAAAAATATTAAACGATGTAGATTTTAATCCGGGACCCTCCCGAACCTTGGCGCGAGGACCCGGTGCCAAGAATTAATAAAAAAATTAGTTTAAAAAAATTTGGTTTGATAGTAATGGAACCATATAAAATTTTAAATGTATCAAAATTCATGGATATAATACCCCCACTTGTTAAAAATTAAACTGTCCAGATACATATCCTTTTATCTTTTTATTCATAGCCTTTAACCAGAACCACTGTAGATTTTCATGATGCATATCCATTACTCTATGGAAAACTGTCTAACTTTTATTATAAAATTATTTCATTATATATTCTCATAATCATATGGAAACCACTTTTATAATAATTATGTAGTGTGTCACTCCTTTTATATGAGAACACTTTTAATGGGAATTAATACTAATTACGGTATCTCTAATCCTCTTATATTGAATATATTGGGAACAAAAGAGGCTCAGATAGCGTGAGAGGGGTATGCATCCAGGTAAGTTTATTATTTTTCTTCATTCTCCACATTAGGTCATGAAAAATTTATTATAATGGTCACTTCATTTTTCATTTAGTGAATATGTTGATCTTATCATTTTCAACATTATATGATGATGATTATTAGAATGTACATCAAGAATGAATGCACAAGGACACACATGTTTTACTTGTCTTAACCTGATTGGGTTACATCCAAGGATTATACAATGGAAGTGTACTCGTATACCAAATCCACTAATGATCACTACTAATACATGATTTATGCTAGATCAATTCTATGTATGAGTTCCCAACCTTCCATAAATTTGGGACCACTCACTTCTTCTCAAGGGTCACTCCCATGATATTTCCTTTAATGTATCTATCTTATTGGAAATGATCACCTTCTTCCTTTTCCTTTTCCCTCTCCTCTATTAAGAATTAACACATGGTATTTCGATTTGTAGTTCCTTTAATAAGAAATATTTAATTTTTCCCCATTTGTATGTAGATATTTTATTTTAATTTATTGTAGGCTACTCTTTCACTTCTATAAATACAACATGATTCAGCACTTCAACTTCTCAGAAAGAAGGAACACATTTTTTATTTTTTCAAACATACAAATTACAAACACTTTTTCTCTAGAAATGTCTTCAAGAGATTCAAATTATTCCTTTCATAAATAGGTATATAATAATGTATAAACTCATTATGTAAATATAGTTTGATGGTGAGGATCATGGAACATATTCAAAATACAGATATTACAATGATTTTATTCACATGTTAACCTTATCTCACATCTCCTTGGGAAAGAATCTATGTGTATTACCACTATTTGAGTCTATGGTGAATAACAACTTATATTAGATCATAGTGTAAACCCCCTATCCAATATCCAAGAATGATCCCATTGTGTAAGATCCTATCATGTAACCCCCACATGCAATCTTATAACGTTTCTCTTTAATGAGACCCTGGTGCATAACCCCTCTAACGGATCCCTCCATGAGACACCCTTTATGTAAGAGTTGGTGTACTAGAACAAAATGTTTATAATTTGATTACATGAATATTTAATATATTTAAATATTAAACATCTTATTACATATTGTTCATTATTCTGCATCACTATACTATAATAGTGTCATGGAGCATTTGTCACATTGACAATGTCCTAGAAGTTCCATGATATTATGAGAATATTAAAGTACAATGAAAATATTTTTAAATATAGTTCTGTGGTTGGATGAAATACTACAATGGGACACATAGTATACATATAGTCAGGTACCAGTACTCATAAGTAGATGAGACTTCATCTCATGAAGATCGTACATGGTAATCTCTATGATGGTAGATTATATGAACATATCCACTAGTAGGAATTCCACCTGTTTTCGTGTCATCAAATATTCCTATCTGTGATCAGGTGTAATGATCCTTGGACATTAATAATATCATAAATATTTGTCAAGAATTGCGCACTTTGATTTACTGATAAAAATGGTCACATAGACAGTTGGTAGGAATTATGGTATGTTGGGTGCGTCATGAGTGGCATGTTATTAATGGATAAGTAGAAGAAGGACTTGTCCCTTCCATTCATGGAATTTGATATCTTGTCCCTTTGATTGAAATATAACTATCACGTGAAATTCCATAGTTATGGTGTAATTATGAGTTTATTTCTAGTAGTCAAAGAATGACGTATCAAGCACACTGGTTGATGACACTATCATGAAACCAGCTTGATGAGATATTGTGATAAATGAATTATACTATATAGTGATAGTTCATTTGTGGATGTCATTATTTTGACTTTAATTTCTTTCTCTTGGTTTCCTTGACCCATTGCTAGACAATACTCTTCGGCTTTAGGAAATCCAACCCAATGCCAATGAGAAAGAATCATAGAGGGTCACACGCTAATTTTTTCTGGTGGTCTTGGTTAAATTATATTTGAATTTAATTAATAAATATTATTCTCAAGATAGTGGAATAATTTTATTCAAGTAAAAATTATTGCATAAATTAAATAAATATTTATTCACACCATTTTGGGAAAAATATATTTATTTATTTTATTGAACATTTATTAAATAATTATTTACTAGTTTGCAAATAAAATATTTATTTAAGAGATTAAAGTATTTATTTTTCTATTCAGGTGTTCAATAAATGGATATGGGGTTCAAGTGGTCCAAATCCAGTCTACTAGTAAAATAATTTATTGCAAGAAGGTAGATATTTATTAAACATGTTGGCAAAAATTAAAATAACGATGTTTTTATTTTCTGACACAAGATTGTATTTGTAATTCCATTTTGTGCAAGTTGGAGAACCCTAAATAATGACACAACATTATTATTAAAAAATTTGTTTTCTATAAGTTTATTAATGTATTTAATTGTTTTTATGCAATTTAATATTGTAATCAAATCCCCATGTCAATAAATAGACATGTATGTCTACTATGCCAGGTATCTAACTACATGCTCGGAAAATTGATAATTGTTGATCTAAAGATTTTCTATCTCAATTCATATTCCCACCCCTCTCAATAATTATTGACGTTTTTCAAGGATAAAGTACAATTGATAATGAAAAACTGACACAAGACAATTACTTCACCGCACTAGCACCCAAAGAATGAGTGGAGCCGATCGGAGGCCATTAGAGCATGTGTGGATCACTACTATAGGGATTCTAGTTGGGATCCCCACAAGCATAATGAGATAATCTGAAAGAGTCATATTAGATGATCTATATCTTCAATGAATAAAATACCTATGATCAAGTTATTCCTCTCATTATGAAATAAATTAAATTAATTGTAAACATGATGTGCAAGATCCTATCTAGAGGATTTGGGACTCTTTCATCATTATCTAAATATTTGATTATATTCCATGGAGACTGATGCTCATCATTGTATTGATCCCAAAATAATAATTGAACATGGTAAAATTTAAAATTGGTTCTCATCCCAACTACGCTTCTGCTGCACTTAGAAACTACAAGTGGTATCAGAGCGGTTACATTATAATTTATAATTATTTAAATAATTCCTCGATTATTTACGATTTAATAATTTAATTTTTCAATTCAAGGTTAATCAATATTATAATCGGGATTTTGAGATATGTTTTCACTCTTTTCATTTCATGCAGATTTCACAAAAAATAAATGATTTCTTAACTATAATTAAAATGGAGAACTCGTTAAGAGGAACCAATGATTCTTCCCAGGTTACACGAAAGTACATGCTATGGCTTTTGACTTACATGTCATGTTCAAACATAAATGTTGTGTAATCCAGACTACACATCATGTAATCATGTACAACGCATCTCAAGTAATCTAGAAATTACATAATTCATGTTCATTTATTACGCATGATGCATTTTTTTACACCACATGTTGACCAGGACAGATAGGCACATGGATACTGGATTACACACTATGTGGCCAACTAGACATGGATTGTAGTCCCTTTGGGTTAGGGTCCAAACTATTTATTCCATACAAAGCTAAGCTGACAAATAACCATGTAACACAATGATAACACGACCTGTAGCCCACTGTATATGTTGTGTAATCCAAAACTTCTGATGTATGCCTCACACGATGAGTCCCTATGTATGTACTTCAAGAAATACATTGAAGGTAATACCTTCCATGTAGTTATAACTACACACTATGTACATTAAAAAATTATAAAAAGTTAAAATTTTAATGTCAGTGTAATGTTTAGAACTGCTCATCATGTATAAATCATATTACAGGTTGTTACTCTTTGCATTGAAGCATCATTTATTCCATATTTCATAAGAGTAATACAATATATGAATATAAAACAAATTTTTAATATTCTAATCTGAATTCACCAGATTCCCTCTAAGGTGAATTTATTTAAAATTATGATAATATCAAGGAAATTCAGAAAAGGATTAAGATAAACAAATTGATTAATTATATAAAATAATTAATCGATTCAAGCACAATTTATTTTAATAAGAACAATTAAATAATTGATTACCAGTTTTACTAAATACGGAACTGGTTTCATGTATATGGGTGTTCATGAGCTAGACCAAGATCTTTGTATGTGATTGGTTTCCTTTAAATTTATTTAATTAATTAATTATTGGCATGTGATCCATCTCTCCTCATTAATATGTAGGGTCTACATGCCCATGGTTTCTTTTATGTAAACCCCCCTTTTTAACCCTCACATGTATGTGAGTTTAAAAGAATATGTAATGTATGGAACTCCCATGCTAGTGGAGTTTGTTCAAGCTAGAGCTAAGACAAACCAAACCTAGAAGATACAGAGGTGGATTGGTGGAAAGTAGTAAACACAAACTCAAAAGGTTCAATTTGTTTCTTCCCTATGTCACGGTTATTTTATCAAACACTAGATAAAATAACCATTATAAAAGATCATAATCACACCCTTTTCTTTATTTTATTTCTATTAGTTGTATGTTTTATCATTATTGATGTGTTTTTGTGATCACATAATTAATGAATTAAACAAGCATAAAATATGGATCTAAAATAAACCAGGATTATATGTAAATATTATCAAGACATTTTTAATTAATTAAGTAAGTTCCACTTAATATTAACAAGCATGTGATAATGATAATATGAAATTCACAAATAAGAGATAAAAATCCCTTAAATAAAATATTATGTCAGACCAAGCCTTATGTTACTGGATTAATGGAAAAACTCAATAAAACTATGTGTTTGACCCACCCTTGTTGGGATACTTAATTTTTTAAAGGAAATCCCTTTTGAATGGTTTCAGATTGAGCTAACCATATTACATTAAGAGGAGTAGAACTTGATGGACATGGTGCAATATTGGAGGAAAGAGTTGAAGAAATCCAATGTAAGGATTTTAGTATTGGGGAGTCTACTCAATAGATGAAGGAGCTGCAAGCCCATAGGTGGAAAAGAACTACCTATCTAAATACCTTTAAATATATTTACCAACCCTTTTTGGTGTTATGTGACGGGAAATGTGGATACTTTCCAGTAGAATTTCATGGAAACTATACATTCCGAGTTCAATGGTGAGGGCCATTAGGACTTGATAAAATAGTGGAAGAGTTAATAAATTGAATTTATTATTTATCATAAAATCTAATCAAGAAATTACTAATGATCCAATCTTTTAATTTTATAATAAAATGGAAAACTCTTCAACCACACTATACCTACAATCAATTCTAGATAAAGGCAACATCCTCCACAACAGTAAAATCTAATAACTGTTTAAATTCCTTTATATTATTCTACACCATGAACGAAATTATTATGTATGGGATTCAACATTACCTAATCCATCGGACCAAGAGGTGAGTGATGAAGAGTTATAGGTCTTTGAGAAACAAATAAACAACACAGTTCATGTTCAATGTTTGATGTTATCATCAATGTCTACTGAGCTCATGAAGTATCATGAAAAAACAGATGCCTATAGCTTACTCAAGAACCACTATGGTCTTTACCAGGAGAGAGAAAGAAAAGAACGTTTTGAGATCTCCAAGGAATTATTTAAGAATAAACTTATAGATAGTTCCCCAATTGAGCCTCATGTAGTCAAGCACATTGGCTAAGTTGGGCACTTGGAGGTTCTAGGGTTTAAACTACCCAAATAACTGGGTTCCGATATCATTATTTCATCACTCCCCCATAACTTCTCTAGATTTGTTGTTAATTTTAATATGATCAACATTGGGAAGTATCTAATTGATCTTATTATCCTCATTTTCCAAGTGGACAAATATATAAATCTCAAATGGCCTTTTATCATTATGGTGAGTAAGAGGAAAGGGAAGGATAAGAGATTTAAGCCCAAATATTTGTCATGGACTTCCAAGAAAAGGAATATCAAAGGTGAGGCAAGGGAACATGTGGTCATTTGTTTCTCATGTGGCAAGAAGGGACACTGGAAGAAAAACTGAACCTAACTTATGTTTTGGGCCTCAGGTTGTTGGATCGAGGGTAATGTTTTTGTGAGTTATGGAACTCTGGGATACCTTGTTGTTTGACTGTTTTGTGAGTTCTATTTCATTCCCAGCATTCTACTTGGTCCTGTTTCAGATGAGGATTAGTTCATGAAGTCTTCATTGGTGCATGCCTTTTGCATTGGCATGTTGATAGGGTATGGCGTTTCCATCAGTTCCATGCCCCTGAATCTCTGTACGAGACTGTCTATTGAGGGTCCTACATTGCTAAAGTCTTCTCATCATGGCACAGTTGCTTGGGTGCGGAAGGCCTGATTGTTTTTTTGGGTGATTTTTGTTGTTTAGTTTACTCTTTGGGTTTCACACTTTTTCTACAGAAGTGTTTTATTAATAATAAAAAAGTAATTTTCAGTCAGGTGTGTTTGTCACTACAAAAAAACATTACATTAGAGGGGGTTATTTAGAGGGTGTTATACACAAACCCCTCTAAATTCATTTTTTGTAACATTAGAGGGGGTTCTTCACAACTCCCTCTACTCATCGAATTTAGTGGGGGTTCACAACCCCCTCTAAATTGTAGAAATTTTTAATATGTAGTTTGATTTTAGAGACATTTATGTTAAAAAATTCTCTAATTTAATAATTATTGGTGATATATATTTAGTTACATGCACAATATATTCAGTTAGAGGTGCTATATATATACACATACATACATATGTTCAGTTGAATTTCAAAGGTGTTATATGAGTGTGTGTTATAAAATATATTTTTTTTAAAATAGTGGGGGTTAAGAACCCCCTATAATGTAATACATTAGTTGGGTTCAAAACCACCTCTAATGTAAGACATTAGTGGGGGTTCAAAACCCACACTTGAACCCCTACTAATGTCTTACATTATAGGGGGTTCACAACGCCCTCTTTTTAAGAGATCAAAGGGGTTTTGAACCACTACTATATTATTAAAAAAGACATAATATATATATATATATATATATATATATATTATATACAAATATGAATGTATTTATAAAATTTATAATATATTATATTTATATAAATATAATATATTCATATATATTAATTGTGTACATATAAATTTAATATTTATATATATATATATATATATATTTGAATAATATATATGGGAAAAATATAAAGAAATAAATATATATATATATATAATATATGTGTATTCAATTAAATATAAAGAATTACAAATAAATATATAAATACACATTTGCATTTGTGTGTGTTTGATATAAATGTATATATAAATACAAACATATATAATTTTATTTAAATATATGTAAATATATAATTTATATAGGTGTATAGAAAATATATATATACACATATATTAATATTTATATAAATATAGATACATGTTATTTTTTTAGTTTATTTAAATATAATATACAAATAATGTTTATATTAATAAACATATTAATATATATAAATACAGTAATATATAAATTATATGTGTAGATTTTTTAATATATATGCTTATTTTAATAAAATTATTATATGTATTTAAATATATTGTTTTAATAATGTTTATTTTAATAAAATTATTAATATATATAAATTCAATAAGAAATAAATTTTGTGTAAATTTGTTAATATATATATTCTTATTAATATATATTCATATTTTATTAAATGTATTATATGTATTTAAATATATTATGAAAATAATTTATATTATAATAAACTTATCAGTATATATAAATAGAATAATATATGTACTAAATAAACAAAAACAGACTTAGGGTCGTGGTTTTAGTGCATGACTTCGTACTGAAGATAAATGTGGTTTGAATCCCACCTATATATTTGTTTTAAGAAACCCTCCAAATTTGCGGACATAGAAGAACTGAGGACTGGACCGGGACACGCATGAAGTACTGGGGGTGGGGTTGGACCAGGACAACCCCGCACATATGACATGGAGCGGGGCGGGACCGGGACACGAACAAGGGCAGGAGCAGGGCTGGACTGTGATACGAATAGGGGCGGGACCAGGACATGCACTGGTGTGGGACTAGGGGCGTGAATGGAGCCTGACATGCACATATGAGGACACTGTGACTAGGGGCAGGGACATGCACAAAGGACCGAGGGATGCATGAGAGAGGTAGGACACCGACAGGGAGAGGCAGGATGCCAACAGACCGGGGGACATGACAATGTTGGACAGGACACACAAGAGAGGAAGGACACCCACAGACCAGGGGACAAGACACACAAGAGAGGAATGACACCGATAGGCGATACACACCACGACAGGGGATGCACGGGAGTAGGGAAATCATTTGAGAGGCGGCAGGGGACGCACATCGTAGATGGGGATTTTATTTTAAATAAAAGATAAGCATTAGGGGTTGTTGTTTAAAACCACCCCTAATTCAAGCAGCAAATAGGGGCGGTTGAACCTCCACTAATCCTCGTATTATAGGTGTTTGGGGTTACAAACTCATCTAAAGAAAGCCATATGTGGTAAATTTTTGACAACATTATCCGCCACTAAATTCACCACGCATTTACCAGCACATCCTCAAAAACGCTTCTACTAATAGTAGGTGGCCACATTAGCGGTAGTTCAACATAACCACTGCTAAGGTATTTATAAGGGGTTATGACCCGTTCAAAAGTAAAAACTAACCCCTTCAATAGTGGTCATTTTTTTGTAGGGAGTTATTGAATGTAATATATCTGTTTCTACGAATTGAGTATTTGATACAACATCTGGTGCTCACATATGTATCCAAATACCGGAACGAAGTAGATTAAAAAATATTGACTTAGGGGAGGTAGATCTACGAGCATCCAATGAAGATAGACTCATTGTCATAGATGTTGGTGTCTACCACCTCACATTTCTAACTGGGATGATCTTAATGTTAATGGGTTGTTATTATGTGTCTTCTATTAATAAAAACATTATTTTTATATCTAGTTTATATAAAGATATATTTATTTTAAATTTTGGGAATGAATTTTTCTTATTTTACAAATATATCATTTGTTTTGGTAGGGAACATTTATATAATGAAATTACATGTTGGATTACACAAACCATGTAATGGAAGTCGATAACAAATATACTTCACATGAATCATACCACACACAACTTTAAAATCACTGGCTATGTCATGTAAATGAGAAAGAGTTTACCAAGTTACATTAAGATGGCTATTTAAGTTCTTTAGAACTAAACCCACTTTGAATATATCATGCATGCTTACATGAAAAAATGGCCAAATCCCAATTTATTGGGATAGTTGAAAGGGACAAAGAGCTTCTTTAATTGGTTGATACTGATGTGTGTGGAACATTTCCAGTTGAAGTAAGAGGATGTTACTCATAATTCATAATTTTTACTGATGATTTTATAGATATGGATATATCTTCTTAAGGAAGTAGAAGTCAGATTATTTTGATCAGTTCAAGGAATACAAGAATGTATTTGAGAATCATAATGGTAAGAAGATTTATAAACTCCACATAGACTGAGGTGGAGATTACTTTAATCAAGTTATCATTGATTACATATGGGAGTTTGGGATCAAATCCCAACTCACTCCTCCTTACACACCCTAGTGGAATGTTGTGAGATAAAGTAGGAACCACACCTTGATGGACATGGTGAGATCAATGATGAGCCATGGGAGTCTTCTATTATCTTTTTGGGGATATGAGTTACAATCAAAATCAAACATAATAAACCAAGTAACAACTATATCAATAATTGGTTTTCCATACGAGACCTGTAGTAGAAGGAAAACCATGTTATCGAATTTACATGTGTGTGGAAGTGATTTATTTTTTAAGGAATCTTCAAGTAACAAACTTGCACCCTGAGGCAAAAAATGTACCTTTATAGGATACCCCAAGGAAATAAGGGGATCATACCTATACAACCCCTCAGAAAAATGGTTATGGTGGAAATACATTCTATATTCTTTGAGAGGGAGCACTTCTCCAAAAGATATAATGTGAGAAAGATATACTTCGATGAAGTCGAGACACAAGGTACACAAGAGTGGGTACATGAACAGATTCCACAAAGCCCCATGGATGAAATAATTGTTCAAGTGACACAGGAATTGTGTATGAGTAAAAGAGAGGTTAGAGAACTACAATGGTATGATCTTATAGAAACTGATGATGGCCACTCATTATTAGATCATAATACTGATCTTCTAAATTTCAAGGAAGCATTAAGATACATAGATATTGCCAATTATAAAGAACCCATGAATTCTGAAATGGATTCCGTGTACCATAATCATGTATTGATTTTGGTAGATCCTCTAGTTGATGTAAATATTATTGGTTGAAAATGGGTAGTAAAGAAGAAACTGGACATGGAAGGATAAGTCAATACCTCAAAGTCATGACAGGTTGCAAAAGGGTTCAAGAAGTGTCAAGACATTGAATATGACAAAACCTTTTCGCCAATCACAATGATTAAATCCTCCATAATTCTATTGGCTATTTCTTCTTATCATGACTATGAGATTATGAAATTACCCAATATGATGAGAACCTTGATGTGATATGACAACATTCTAAAATATAGTTCTTCAGTTGGATGTAATACTATATTGGGACACATAGTTTACAGACTGTCAAGTGTGAGTACTCGTAAAAAGATGAGACTTCCTCCCATGATGTTCATACTTGGTAATCTCCAAGACAGAAGATTATGAGAGTAGACCATCCAGTAAGAATTCCTCATGTTTTGGCGTCATCAAATATTATTATCTGTGAGAATGCTTAAAGATCCTTAGACATTAATATGTGTCAAGACCTAGGCGCATTTATTTAAGGATGAAAATAGTCATGCATAAAGTTGGTGGGAAGTAGGGTATGTTTGGTGCATCATGAGTGGCATGTTATTAGTGGATAAGTTGAGGAAGGATTTGAACCTTCTATTTATGGAATTTTATATCTCGGCCCATTGATTGAAATAGAACCCTCACACAAAATTCCATAGCTACGGTGTAACAACGAGTTTATTTCAGGTAGTCAAAGAATTATGTATAAAGAACAATGGTTGAAGACACTATCATGAATCCTTCATGATGAGATATTGATATAAATACATTATATAACCTAGTGAACATTTTTTTGTGGATTTCATTTATGTGACTTTATGTTCATTCTCTTGGGTGCCTTGACCCGTTGCTAGACATTACTCTTGAACTTTAGGCAAGCCCACCTAATGCCAATGAGAAAGAATCCTTGAGGGTCACACACTAAGTGTTTCTGGTGGTATCGGTTAAAGTCCATTTGAATTTTATTAATAAATATTATTCTCAAGATAGTGGAATAATTTTATTTATTTTTAAATGATTGCATAAATTAAATAAATATTTATTCATTGGATTCTGGGTAATATATATATATATTTCTTATTAAAAATTTAATAAATATGTTTTTAATAATTTCTAAAAAAAATTATTTATGAGAATAAATTATTTATTTATTAATTTGAGTGTTCGATAAATGGAAGTGGAGTTCGAGTGTACTGAGGCCAGTCTGGTAGTAAAATAATTATTTTTAAGATGGTAAATAATTATTTAACTTATTGGCACAAATTAAAATAAGGCTGATATTATTTTTTGATGTTGAATTTTATTTATAATTATTATATTCCCAAGTTGGAACACCTTACATAATGACACAGACTTATTATTAAAAGTTGGGGTTTTTTCTATGTTATGAATGTATTTAATTTTTCTTTTGAAATTAAATATTGTAACTGAACCCCCATGTCAATAAATAGACTCGTACGTCTATTGTACCATGTACCAAACTACATGCCTGGTGAATTGAGAATTTTTGAGCTAAAGTAGTTCTGTCTTGAATAAACTTCCTTCCCCTATGAAGAATGAGAGATGTTTTTCAAGGCAGAATAAAAGCGATCATGAAAGACTTACACAATAAACTCTTTTCACCACACTAGCACCTGAAGAAAATGTAGTGTCGATCAGAGGCCATCAGAGCACATGTTGTAACACCCCAGGTAAATAAAGAATATGACATTTTCATATTTATCCATATTTGTGAATAAAATAGTAATATTACTTTAAAGGGGACGCTATGCTCGATGGCGTACCCAACACGCAACAACGAGTTTCTTGGGAATCTTACGTTCCACTCTAATAATAAAATAATAATATTTTAAATGGCAGTTAACATATAGCCGTTGTATTGGCGGGAATGTATTGAAATAACTAAAATATTATTATATATGTTTTTAAATATTTTTACATTTATCCAATAATAGATAAAGGCATAAAATACGGAAAGAATTCAATTTTGGGCGTATATGTCCTAGTTTTCACTAAAGGTTCACTTATCACCTTTTGATGGAGAACCGTCATTAAATATAGTTTTTTTCACTCTTATACATCCTTTTGTACCAAATAAAACTCTTCTTAAGAATTGGGACATCAAAATTTACTTTGTGTAAATTTTTGGTATCATTCTGAAAAGTTCATTTTTTAATGAATAATGTAAAATGTTGTATTTTAATTCAAAACCTCTTTTTAATATAATTTATTTATATGATTAGATTACCTTTTTAATTGGTTTTAATGTTAAATTAGAATATATATTTACCATTAAATCCAATAGTGGTCGTTGGAATTAATTTCACTTTAAAATCGGACTTAAACTAGTGTCAATCTTTTGATACTTATTATTTCATAAAAACACGCTATTTGTCATGATAGCGGGAATTAATTATTAAATTAATTATTGTGACTTATATGTTTTGAATTTTTTAAAATAGACTTCATTTTTGAATTCGGAATATCAAATATATCTTAGGTTGAAATTTTGGGAATTTTCTGAAAAACTTCAATTTTGATGAATAGTGAAACCACTAAGTGGTACTTATAAAAACTGATTTTTCCTTTTAAATGAAAATTTTCCATCTTTGTGTTTTGAATTTCAAAAGTACGACATAAATGGTTGTCATTAAGAAGTAAAATGTGGTTCAATGGGATAAAAATAATTTTTTGGTGAATAGTAACTTATTAAGTTTTTAATCGCGATTAGAGGTAATTAGTGCAATTTAAGGCAAAAATGATATTATAATAAAATGAAAATACCTAGAAACATATCCTACCCTTATTGGATGTTTCATGGCCGACCATGAAAAGCCATGGGTCAACTTGGGGACCCCATGGAGCCAATTTGGTTGGAAAATGACATTAATATCTTTTTATTTAAAGTTAAAGTAAAAATGACACACACATGAGATGTTTTACTAAATCAATTTTTACATGGGGTTATACAAGTCAGCCTTTTGACTATAAATATTCATTAGAAATATAAAAACATTTACTACATAATAGTAATTTTTTTATAATTTTTAGACATTAAATAAATTAAAATATTTATGACATCATGATGATGTAGCGATTACCTCATTATTTAATTATTTAAATAAAATGGAAAGATAATGTAATATCTAAGACCTACACATGTCCAAAACCTATTTTATGAGTGTATTTCTAACCCTTATCACCTTATCCTAGAAATACATCAATTTGGGACCTCTTAAGTCCGAATACCATTTCAAAATAAAGTGACATTTCTTTACTTTCCAAGAGTGCTCCTCCTCTCCTCTTATAAAAGGCCCCCACCTCTACCTCCGTACCCACACTACCAAAGCCTTTGGCTCGGCCAACCCCTGCCCATTTTGTCTCTCCACTTCCCTCTATTACTCCTTGATTCCTCACTTTGGGCAGAAGTCTTCCCATGGAAGCCTTTGAGCTCAAACCAAAGGGAGTTACCCGATATTAAGGTAATGTGTTCATTTGAGTCCTTTTGTTTTATTTTTCCTCTCCAACCCCCTAAACTCTTTTTATTAATTTCTTTTGTAAGAACTATAGTATCATAAATATACTAGGATGTTGTTATAATATGGATTCGATCTACACTTACACACACCTACATCTAATGGTTAAAGAACATACTGTTTCCGTGGATGGGGAATTTCTGCCTCACGAAACGATGATTGTTCATCACTCATATAACACCTTCAAAGGTGGCCATTAAGATGTCACTATATTTATATATGATATATAATATGTTTATGTTTTACATAAGCTTCTGTATTTTTCATTTTTGTCTTACCTTTATGGCTTCCATTATGGTTATACGCGATATCTTCATTTTAGAAGTGCAGACTACCGCCCCCTAAAAGTGATGTGATTCGTTAATGCCATACATGGGACGTATAAAGGATGGATTTAATGTTATTATATATTATGATATACTGGAATTATAATATACCTATATATAATTATTATTTCTTCCCATTAAATTATGATATAGAAATGAAAGTAGCGTTCATGCGTACGTACGGCTTACCGTCTCCATGAACGGTGCATTTCAGTTCTTATCCCCAAATGTAATTTACTATTATAAGTACATGTATATAATAGATATATATGATGAATGATACATATAAATGATGAATATAATTATGGAATTAAAATATACATACCTTTCATTTAGTTTTAATTCCATTAATATGACAAAGAAATGAATGTAGTGTTCATGCGTACGTACGGCTTACCATCTTCCTGAACGATGCATTTCATTTCTTACCTCTAAATGATTATGTAATATTATAAATACATGTATATTCTGTATATATATGATATATATTCTATCCAAATAATTAATGTCATTCTGGATATAAAGAACCTTTGACCACACGAACAACATGTAATTGTAAGAAGTCCACTTTCGACTTAAGAACCAAATATCGACAAAACAAACATTATTAACATAAATAATTAAATAATGTTTATAACATGACAATATGTGATCTAAAAGGAATAATGAACTAGAAAATGGTTCTTAATAAAGTGGAAATTAACTCAAGTTTATTATTCAGGACGTTAAAGAATGATCGAGTCATGTCGGACCCAAGGTAAGGGATCCTACTCCTCTCTTTCTTTTTAAGTACACTTTTTATGTCATTCCTTTATAGCTCATATTTCTTGTGATTGGGATGTTATTTTATATTACTCTTACTGTAATGTTTATGTACATATTATGAGAGACCCTATTCCCTCTCATCAATCCATTTTGGATGTTTCGAGTGGCACCGTTAGGCTGCCGAATTTTCGTAAGAGATCTAACCTCTCTCTTTCTTTTTAAGTACTCTCTTTTATGTCACTTCTTTTAAGCTCCTCTTTGTTATGTTGGGGGATGTTCTTTTATATTACTCTTTCTGTAAACTTTATGTTGATTTGATGAGATACCCTATTCCCTCTCATCAATCCATTTTGGAAGTTTTAAGTGGCGCCGTTAGGCTGCCGAGTTTTCGTAAAAGATTTTTCATCTCACTTTTATTCCCGTGAGATTTATGCTACATTTTCCACAATTTCCTTTGAGTGGTTTATGTACTGTCCATTATTACGCACCATTTGTAATATAATTACATTTATGGGTATTTACATATTCATTGTATGACACTTCTTCGATGTGGTGTACTTTTTGAAAGTTACCCAAGTCGGTAAGGGAACCTTTAACCATCCTCTTATTAAAAGACTTCATTTGTTATGTATTTTAATTCACATACTATTATGTTGGGATATGTTCTTATATATCCTGATTGATGTAAATTTTATTTCCAAGTGATGAGATTCCCAATTTAGCTCTCATCAACTCATTTTCTGAATTCTTGAAGTGACGCCGTTAGGCTGTCGAATTTTACCAAGGGAACTTTTTAACCCAATTTCGATTTCTTTGGGTTCAACATGTAGTTATTGAATATGTCATCGTTTGAATATGTGTGAATGAACTTTTATTGTTTTACACTTAATATCCAATTATATTTGGTGTATTTATATTTGTCACACATAATTTTGAGATTGATTTATCCTTAATTTAAAGATACCTTCTTTATAAGGGATTTCATCACATTTTACATCTCTATTGAGACTTCATTGTTGTTATGCACCAATTAACTCATATATGGTGTATATACTGTCCTTTGGAATATTATATCATGAATCCATTTATTCTCAGGATATTATAAAGTTCTTATTAAATGTTATTCCTCAATTATTGTATTCAAGTGTCTCTAATTTTGGTAAAACACCTTTAACCAAAATATCGCTTTAAATGTTTTAATTATTTTTTCTTATTAATATCCATGTTTTAAAAATGGTTTTAAGGATTTATGGTTTAAAATGTTAAAAGCTTCAAGGTGGTATGGGACTTCGTCTCAATCTCCATTCATTGAGGCATATTTTGTTTTATACACAACCTTCTTTTATACGGTGTATAAACCCCTTTGACTTTTACGTTTATTCAAAAGGAATATTTTTTATACGAAGCATTTACTAAACGAAAAAGGGATTTTTTTTGTCGTACGTATGCGGCGACAATGACTTCTTCGCCGCCGTGATCATTATTTGAGTTTCGTCTTCCTCTAAAAGCCATACCTTTTTTAAAAGAAAAATAAATACCATATTTTACTTTTCTTTTATTTTGGTATTGAAATTTTTTTTCATAATGTTTTTATATCAATGTGTTGTATTGATATATTGTGATTGAAAGGTGGAAAAGTTATGTTTCCTTTATGCATGTTTTATGTGATACGATTATGTTAAGGTTCTTGGGAATTATTATGAAGATGGGTGGTTCCGTGATAGATTAAGGGCAGGTGAGCCTGATATAGCTCTCCAATGCATTGGGTAATGCGAAGGAGTGAAACGTTATGGTTTCTCCAAATAGATTTAGGGAATATACTGTGATGGGTATTCCAAAACGTAACCAAGAGGGTTACTCCCTATGTAAGAATGTTATGAATGCCTCAAGTTACCTTTATGTCTTATGATTTCTATGATTTATTCATGGTTTGATGAGGTATGTTAATGTGACTATGTTTTATGGGTAATGTATGATTTCATTCTTATGTATATATGAACTCATGTTTCCTTTCCATATTTTTATAACCCATACTGATCTTTTTATGCTCATCCCATGTTTTTGAAATGTTTTTCACAGGTCAAGGGAAAGGTACATGATGTGATGATAGTGTCAATGATGTGTCAAGAAAGAATCCATGTTTTATTTTAAATATGTTTCCGTCGATGGGAAGATTGAATATTGTCTTTTATGTAACCACATTGATTAAATGTGGAATGTAATGCAAGTTTCATGATCTAATTCTCTAAAACTCTAAACCTGAAAAGATCCTCAATGTGTAATCTTGTAATAACTCAAGATTAAGTATGATTTAAGGCTGGGGCCTTATACATGTGGATCATTTCTAGATGGATTCTAGTTTTGATCCTCACATGTGCAATAAGATAATATAGAAGGGTAATTCTAGAAGATAAAAATCATAAACTAAAAATATACCAAAGATCCAGGTATTATTTTCATTATGAAAGTTGTCAAATTAATTATAAAAATGGTGTGAAATATCCTCTCTAAAGGGTTCAGGAATCTTCCTTCTTTATATAAATCATTGATTCTATTCCATGGAGACTATCCTTTATCGTCTTATTGATCTCAGAACAATCATTGATCATGGTAAAAAATAAAGTTGGGTCCCATCCCAACCATGCCTCCTTTATGCCAAGAAACTACACTTTAGGCCATGTGGATCGTGTGAATCCACCATGAGATTGCATCATTAGGATGTTTTGAGAGACATTTCTCAGTTAAAGCAAATCGTGGGGTATTTTTTAGAAAAGTTGGATCATGAAATCTTATGTATTTTGTTAGTATTATGAGATATAATTGATACTAGTTATATGTTCAACCACCCTATGAATACATTACATGGCCAGACTCCTTCACAAGGTCATTTTTTATGGCCTTAAATAGATTATGAATATCATAAGATTGAAGAAAAATATATCATTTTTCTCATGTGAAAGAATTACTCAATGCCAACAGCATATACTCATTCCCTTATAATGAAAATCATTTTTCAGATTTAGAATTAGATTATTCATTTATGAAAAACATTTTCATATATTATGAAATGATCATTGGGTATTTATATTAATAATTACTCCACCTCAACTCCATAAATTACAGAAAACAATCTATTTCATCATCCATCCATTGGAATTTCTCATTGCACATGATTTATTGTCATGTTCAACTACTGCATTTCTCACATACATCATGTGATCAATGACATTACCTTTGACTGTGTCAGATGATCTCATTATAAGATCCAATGACAATCATGTGGATAGGGAAATTTTCATCCAATTCCTCGTGAGATCCCATTATGAGATCCATTGACAATCATACACATCACATGATCCCATAATAATATCTAATAAAAATCATGTGGAAAGAACCATTTTATTCCATTACATTCCACAACCTAATATTTACATGAAAAGAAAATCACATAGTCTATTAATTTCAAATTATCGAAAGATATCTCCATTACTAAAAATTATTTTTATTTCACGCGATTCGTTGATCCCACCGCTAGATGCCTTGAAAATCCAGTAGTTCTTCATGATATTCCCTAATAATCATTTGGTTCCTTCAACTACATCCAATTATATCTCTATGTGGTCATCAAAATATTAGGTACCATATTCATGTGATTCCTATAATCTCTTTGTGAGATCCTCGTACAATCATGCAATATCTTCATGTTCTTTTCTTGACCTAAATGTTAGATATTCTAATAATCATGTGTTGTTGATGATATTAGTTCAAACATTCATGCTTCACTAAATTATACATTAATAGTATACAAGACTAGACATTTCACACATTCATGATATCGAACATTTCATGCTCTATGAGATAATACATTCATGTAACATGAGATTAGACATTTGTGCACCTCTAAGATCAGATAATCACTCTTCTACGGGATCAAACATTTAAATCCTCCTTTGAACCCCATCATTCATCAACAACCTCAAACCTTATAAACTATCAAAATAAAACCAAAATCATCATGTGGATGTATTTTGTAGAATAATATACCCCATTTTGGTTTTTTTGATGACACATATATATTCAATTACCATCTTGTTGATAGGTCATGCGCATGTGAAACCACATGCCTACTTCAACCCCTGATAGTGATCAAGGACTTCTTTAACACATACCCAAAGACCACATGAGTAATTATTAGTGTGAGATATACTATTATCAAGAAATTTCCATCAAAGATTCACTAAATTCCAGGACATTTATTCAGAAACATTTTCTATATTTAGTGATAGAACATGATCAGCCTATAAGATCACTTCATCACCTTCACATGTCATCATCTAGAACCATGAACCCAAAAGAAACTCCAATGAATGATTCATATAATAAACTAGTTCTTTAATATTCATATTTATAACTCTCTTGTTTTTACTTCTCTCTATATCTAAACTTTATCAATGAACCCAATAGTCACTCTTTTTTTCCCTCAACATACTAAAGAACACATATCTTTATATAGGGGAATACACACCATACCTTTGGGAAAGGGGGTTTATAATCCAAACTACTTATGTATTGGGAGTTGAATGAACAACAAGAGAATGTATATGTTGTTCAAATGATTCTATTGATACAAAATTCATTAGTATTTCTTCAAATAGTAATTTAGTAAGAACATACTCCATCATATCTAGTCCGAGATCCACATTCTTCTTGATGAAGTGATATTTTAATTAAACATTCTTGGTCCACGAACGATTGATTTTATTTTTCTAATATTTATAAATCTTGATTATCACAATGGATATTGATTAGATATTCCACATTAATCTCCCCAATTCACCTAGAATTCAATAGTGGATTACTCTATTTATAATGTATCCCCCAATAGTCAATGATCTCCACACATACAAATATTGATAATTCTCCACATTTAGTCATGCACATATTCAAAATATACGAGACAACATAGGTTTAAATCCAAAAACCATTAGGGTATTTTAGCTATATAAAAATTCACTTATTACTCCATTTATTAATATCATATTGAAACATTGATTATTTTTTAACATATAATGATCAGAGTCATATTATTATTTATAGATTCACACTACTAGAATATTATTATCCACTGAAATTTAAAGATGGAATCGAGTCACTATAAAATCACATAATCATACGAATTTATAACTCTTTATAGGAAACAAGAGTTTAAGGTAATAAATTCTATTGATTTCCATGTCAATAAATTAATTTGAGGTATTCTAGCATTGTGATTTTCCCTAATTATTCTAAGATATATCTTCTCAGATGTGCCCATATCACATAAAATGTATGTAAATAAATATTCATGAAAACAACAATCTATGGATTATTATAGATCATTAATAAAAATTACTAAGATTAATTTACATGTTGAATTACTCTTCAGAATAGGCAGACCACTTATTGAGAACACTATTGATATTCTCTCACAACATCACAATATCTTAAAAATATCCAGATGATACATCATTGTATGAACAAAATAGATAATAATGAAATACTTGAATTTTTCTACTTATACACCAATCATTATTTTCTCAGTGGAAAAATAATACATAAACTGGGGTATTATACCAGTGTTTGAAAATTCAATATGACTTGGTAACACTAGATCATTAAATTATAACATTGACATATCTTTGGTTTTGCATTAGTATCTTTATCGTATAATCTATATTTTACCCATCATGCATATTCCATATATAGATTTGAAAAATAATTTTTTTAATGTAACACCACTTGTTAAATATGATATCATATGTGAATTTCAAGAGTTTAAATTCTTATTATCGCATGTATATCTATTAAACATAAGTATTTATTCCCTCTCATCACACACACACACCATGAATATTATCTCCTATTTTGTACTAAAAAATTTAGTAGATATTAGAAAAATTTATCACATAGTAAGAGGGGTATCTCTATAATTCTAAAGAATGAGATTGTGGTCAATCCTGATGGACCAACCCTATGGTATTTTCTTGAAACAAATTGTACTATTTCAATTCATTTTTCAACATCTTGCATAAATAAACTTTTCTTGAAGTATAAAATGTAATTATTCACCTGAAATGAAAAGTATTATTTTTATATTTATATTCTGTATGTTTGGTCTTTTCCACAATTTGTGCTAAAAACCCACTAGTACAAAATTTTTTATTTCACGACCACAAAAATTCTATTTTTGATGATTCTTTAATTGAGTGGTAATCTTTCAACTGGATAACTACTCTTTTTTCTTCCAAAAATTGATATATCTCTCAATTTTAATCAGTTATTGATGTGGTATATGAATAATGAATTTCTCAATTCACACTTTATTCAATTTTCTTTTATCAATCATATGAGTAAGGTCACCCGGATGTGTTGGGAGTGATTATTTTACTAAACAATAATTATTCTCAATTAAAACTAGGGTTTCATTTTATTATTTTTTAGGATCTTTCACATTTATTCCAAGGGAGTTGATTTGACTATAATGAATAATGTAAATGGTACACCTATCTTTGAGCTCCTTGAGTATTCTTTGATACTTTAAACCTCATTTTGAACTTAATTAGTTGTCTTCTAGTATATGAAATCACATTATAAAGGAACAGAGTGCATGATATCATTTTAGTTTCCTTTGAAGTCCCCACTTTCTTCCATCTGAAATATATTTCCAAATGTCATGATAATAAAATATAATAAAACTATAATTAATAACATAAATCACATCATCACTTCCCAATTTTTATTTAGATATGGAAAGAGTTACTCTTTGGATAGCAGGCCCTCGTACTTCTTGAAACATAGCCATTTTGTTTCAAAATCAACAACAAAATTATAATTTCATAGATAATTTCTTATAAATGAACCTTTATTAAAAATTCATTATAATATTCTTCTTATTCACATATCTATAAATATTTCTATCTTCACTACATGAAATACATTCCAAAACCTGATACATAAAAAATTTAATTAAAACAATACATCACAAAAAAAACATGTTGTCATTATTTCCTATAAATTCTTTTTTATGTCTATTTCTAGAACATAATGTTTTTTTTTCAATTTCTAGAACTATTCATGCTGCTCTTTCTTGCATGCATGGGATAGGTTTCTCATATCCAACACCATATTTTCCAAATATCAATGGCCATTGGGAAGATATGGTTAATTGATGTTTTCTTATGAAATATAGTATTTTCATTCCATGTCACTATTACATATAGAATAAAATTAAGATTATAAAAAGAAATGTTTTTTTTTAATTTTGGGATTTCCATTTTCATTAGATTATTCCACATAATTCTGGACTGATTTTGGATATTATCCCAATTTTTTAATCTTTTGTCCTAGATTCATGTTTCTAACTATGATCTCTCTTGAGATTCTTCCCCCTAGTTCTCTCATATTCCAATTCGTGAGATAGATTATTCATCATGTGTAGTTTCTCCTTTATTTTAGAATTAATATAATTAATAGAAACGTTAGATCATGCATTCTTAGGAATTATTTTTTACAAGTGTGTATCTAGATCTTCATTCATGGATCATAAATCCTAACTTTCTCTTCAGTTAATGTTAATTTCCTCTCTATCATCTTTGAGTTTTTCCACTATTGTTCACAGCACATTTATTTCTTCGTTTGGGGTGGCATTATTCTACCATAGTTTGGTGGACACTTTCATAGTATTTTATTTGAACCATTTATCTTATTGACAATAATTAAAAAAGATGTATAAGGAAAGATAGAGATTAATTGTCATAATTTAATTTATGATATGATTCCTTTATCACATGGAAAAATTCTATTTTTTAAAATCTTGTAATTTCTTTATCATTTATAGTAAAAACATCACATGGCTTCATATGTTCTTCACTAATTCCTACAACATATATGAATGAGTTAATAGTATCACTCTTTGATTCATCTAAACCTTAGTTGAGTAAATTATTGTTTTCAATCAACTTAATAAAAATATTTCCATAGAAATATCAATACTATAGAAAAAATTTCAACAAATGAAAACTTCACTATGGTGCAATTTTTTAGGAAAAAATGTTTGTAGATAATTGGAGAGGGGGTGAATTAGGGCGTGGATATTATATTTATTATTCTTACCTAGTGGATCATGAAATATTTTTTATATGGGTCACATTATTTTATCTTTTATGTTTATGTTGATCTTATCTTTTATAACTCTATCTGATGATGATGAATATAAATTAAAGAAAAAAAGAATGAACAATGACATAATGATTTTTACTTGGTTCACCATCACTAGGATACATACAATTATCATGAAATAGAATCGTACCAATATACCAAATCCAATATAGCTCTCTAAAAATACATGGTTCAGGAAATATCACTTATATTCAGAGGTTCACTACCTTAAATAATTTATGGACACCACACTACTTCCCATGGTTCACTTCTTTGGTCATTACTTTGATGGGTATTTGCAGATTGAAAGGATCTCATTATTCATCTTCCTTTGACCACTTATCCATAAAAAGGTTCAAACATTATTTATATAAATGTTGGTAACTTCATAAGAAACATTGAATTACTTTACAATTTTTGGTAGATGATATATTTATATTCTTTCTAGGATGCACTTTCACTTTCATAAAATCATCTTTATGCAACACTTTCGATTTCTTAAAAACATAAATAGACATATCATTAATCTTGAAACATAAATTACATTCTATTATTATATAAAATGATCTTCAATTGATGAAATGTATTCATTTCAATACTATGGATGTAAATGTGAATAAACTCTTTATGAAAAGAGGCTTGGAAGGTGCATATCCTCAAGATTATTAAAAATAAATATATGAAAATGATACTATTGAAATAATAACCAAAGAACATATCTCGTTGCACAAGAAACTAGTGTATTACCCCTTAATGATACCCTAGAATATATCCCCTTTCAGAAGATCATGGTTTAAAAATCCATTTAATGGGATCCCATCATAAGAACCCTTTCGCGAAATCATGGGACATAACTCTTGGACAAGGGCCTAGCGCATAACCCATACATGAGATCCTAGTGAGAGACCCCCTATAAGACCCCTCCATGAGACATGCTTTATATCTTGAAAATCTCGTGATAACACTAAAATACATCTTCATGATACCTCTCCCTGATACCATGTTCTATTCACACTAATTTTGAGATCATGTTATGATAATGTGGATCATGATATATTGTTTACATTATGGTGATCATGAGATATCAATGGGAGTTATTATGCAGTATACCACACAACCTATACAATAATTTATGGGACTCCTTAATGATATCCATTCACAAGACCATAATTATATTAAACATGTCATATAATCTAAGTAAAAGACACGATTCTACCCTTGGGAAACACTTATATGATGCATGTCACATATAATCCTTCAATTATTACAAAACTCATTCTCTAGAAATAGATTCAGATAAATATATTATTAAAAAATTAATCACCTCCTATGGATGGATTATTGGGTATTTATAAGAAAATAGTACATCGACATAACTCTACAAATCACGGACAAAAAATTTGTTCAATATCTCAGAAATAAAAATTAATATATTCACATGATTTCTTATCTAGATCCCTAGATTCATGTTGCATGTTCTCCAAGTGATCATATGAACTGTCTTTGAGTGTGTTATTTATACCATCACTATATCCAATTAACATCATGAATATAGTTACATTGTCTTATAGTGTTTCGTGAGATCCCATAATGATATACTCAAAAAATAATTCTCTCCACATGATACCATCACAAGATCCAAAGATAATAATTTGGTTAGCAAAATTTCCATCGAGTGAATCACATGACCACATCATGATATACAAGCAAAATCATGTGATTAAATAATTTAGAATGACTGCAATATATCTCTATAATTACTAGCTATTTTTCTTTCATGCACATCACATGATCCTACAATGAGATCCCCTAAAAAACACATGGATCTTCATGAGATCCCTTGACAACCATGTGGCTTCATCTAGTTATTTTGAATGATTTCTTTATGTGATCCTATTAAAATCATGAATCGTGTTTATATAAATCACAAAATATCTCCATGATATAATTTGAAAATAATTTGATATATTAATGTGATTCACATGATCTTAATGTGAGATCATCAGACAATCATGTGTACTTTAGGAGATCAGATGAAACATTCTCACTCGATGAGATTTTAAATTTGTGCTTCACCATATTAGACATCTTTCTTTATATGAGAATATCCTTTCATGATCTATTAGATAATTTTTTTCTTTTTTAGATAAGAAAATTTTCTCCTTTGGGATTATACATTTTGTAATTTCGTGAGATCAAACATTTTGATAATTATCAAGATCAAACATTTATTTGCAATGAGATCAACCATTAATGATGTCATGAGATCAAACATTCATGCGTCCTCAAAATCATACATTTCATGCCTCCTTTGATAATAATCCTTCATCAATAAACTCATAACATTTCAATAAACACAGGCAATGAAAATGCACCACTAGAAGGTATTTCATCCAATTGAATATCAGTTTTGTCAACATATTAATTTCTCAAGATAAAAAAAGTTATATTATATGATATTATAGAATATAATATGGAAAATCATGATCTTTTGTATTCATATTCAGTATTAATATCATCATATATCACTTACCATTTGATTTCATTACATCATAAGTTTTCCTACTCATTTGATTTAGAATAATATTCCCTTTTCATAGTGTATAATAATATTCAATGTATAATGTTTGAATATATTCACAACATCATATTTTTATATATTTTTTATCTCCGTTTAATAAAACATACACTACACTTTTATGATCTAATAAACAATAATCCTCTTACTAAATAAGAAATACCTCCAACATATAACTGAAATTGGTCCCACCATGGTAGAAATATTACTCTACAAGGGGTGGGTCAATTTTAGTTCAAACAAATATAAAACATTCATTCTAATTGAGTATGCATTGATCAGAAGATATTATATTCTTATTTAACCAATGCAAATAATATTTAAAAAATTTACATGAAATGCAATAAAGTTATGAACACTAATAATACTCATATATTAATTAAATAATCACCATGGTAATATAATATAAAAAAACATTAATCAATGAATATATAAAAAATGGGTGGATTATAGTGTAACAACACTAACACACGTAAAATATATTAACTAAAAAACCATATCGAATAAACAGAACTCACATACTTTATAGAAAATTAATTGGGGATCTTTTTTGTTACCCTAAGTATCCCTCTTCCACACCAGAAAGTTACTTGATTAATTATAAAAAAAACTTTATGAGTATATAACCTATAAAAACACTATCGTACTAGACACAATCCCCATGGATTGGCGTAACATGAAAAAAAGTTTCCAGAAATATTTTCTTAGTACCACTAAGGACAAGACATAACTTCTATCTTCAAGCCCCAAAATACCTCAATCATAGAGGATAAACATAGAACAATTTAAAAAAATAAATGCTATGATAATTAAAAAAAGTCCCTAAAAATAACATATCATATTACATTAAAAATATGATTACAGTGATAAATCACTCAAAAGTGATTATATTTTTCACTACATCCCAACGAATTTACTTTATAAAACTTGTAGAATTTATCATAATCCACAAATAATTGTGTAATATTTATAGACATATGTGAGACTAACTCTAATTTTCATATTATTATTTTATTAGGATCAGTTGAAATAAAATTAGACACATTACTATAAGATTCGTTGTATATATCAGTGATTAAATCCCCTGATTAGTCTAATATCAATGATAATATTATCAGAATTTTTTAAAGAATATATCTGTATCCTATATGATTACATATTGGAAAAAATATTATAATTATAAAATAACATCTTCACAGGTAAAAAAGTAGTCAAAATGAATCGAAATAATAGTTTCAAAATAATATAAAAACTAATGTGTTATATAGTTTTCAAAATAGATGATAAAGATGCATCCGGACTAAATAATTTACCTTGTTTTTACAATCGTAATCAAGAAGGAAAATGTTTAATATTACATATATTAAAATTATTAATTTTAAAATTAATAAAATATACAATGAAATTCTAAAAGTCTAGAATCATTACAAGTAATATTTCTCAATATCATTTAACATAACACCAGACAAAAAAAAACACTCAACCATAAACATATCCTTTTATAAAATAATAAATAAAAATTTGATGAATACTTAATTTTTTTAATCTTCTATAAATTTTTTATTTTAAAAAATGTGTCCAATGAAAAATAATATAAGAAATAAGAGGTTTAAGATTTATGGAATAAATATTCCATTATAATGAAATACAAAAATAATTTGGGTTTAATGTTTAGATTAAATATTTTGAAAAACAATTATCATTAATTTTCTAAAAAATAACCTATGGTGAGATATTATATAATATATATCATTATTATATTTTATTTGATATATTATCTTAGATAAAAATATCATTTAAAAATTGCTAATAAATATTCATAATATTAAAAATAATGACTGTTATAAAAACAAAATCACTTTTTTGGAAAGGTTGGAAACCTCAAAATGGCATGGAATATGATAATTTAACATAGAAAAAAATGAAAAAATAAATAATGAAAAGGATGTGCTGATTAGAACCAGTCACTCAATATAATCTCAATTATTATGTAGTTGCCTTAGTTTCGAGGTCTTCCTAGATGATTTCTTCAAAATAGTGGGATAACTTATCCCAAATCTGAATGTTTACCTCCATATTGATATTAATTCCATTTAATTTTTATTTTTTGTTTGGAAAACAAATAATATTAAAATTTACACATTCTCTTCCAATTTAGACATTATTTCTTCTATATTTTCCAATATTTAATACTTTTATCTATGTTTAGATTTTTCACATTCAATTTGTTTTATATTAATAATATTTTCCTTTAAATCCTCAAACTTCTCATAATGAATAATATATACATAATTAGATTCATCAATATATTTAACCAAATACAGAAAAATAAATTTCTATGGGTCAATATATTTGGAGATATATTATTAATTATTATGATTATACTTAAAAACATTTTTTTAATATACATCGTTAAAACCCTTGAATATAGAATAATATTAATATTTTTTTTAAAAAGTGTATAAGAGATAGTTTTAGATGAAACTTGAATGTCACATTCAATTACTTTTTATTTTCCATTGCTATTCAATGATTTAGGAATACTCTTTCTTCAAATTATTTTGATATTTATTCATAAATTCGTGATTGAGATAATAGTTATAATGATTCAATAATCATTATGGTATAGAGATAAATTATTTTACTCAAGATAATATAATCGAATTACGTTTTTAGAATTAGATTGAACAGTGAATGGATTTTATAAATTCATTTAATCTGTGTTCTAAAATATCACATCATTTTATTTTTCCCTTGAAACACCCTACATAATATCTATTTTTTATTACGTTCTATTTAATATTATAATAATTTTTTACATTTCAATAAGATATTTTACCGAACACTAGAATATCTAGAGCTTCTAATCTCTTTCCCTTATTTGGTTTCAACGACATCACATTAATTACATCTAGTTGTTTATTATTTTTTATAAATTTATCAAATTTATTTCATTAATTTTGATATCTGGATTAAAAAAATGATATTCTAATGAGTACATGATTCAAAACATCATGATTAAGCGAAAAACTGAATACTGTTATTTGAAAGATACCATTATAACATAATCATTAAAATGGATGGAATGAATATAACTAACCAAATTAGAAAAATAGACTCTAAAAATGAATATATAACTAATTTTTTTGGTGAAAAATTTATTATAAATTAATTGAAAATCCTTTTTAAAAGAAAAGTAAAAGATTTTCTAAAAATCCATTTAAATTGGTCAAAGTGCATTTTATTCCAAATAAAAAAATCATTATTTTTTGTATTATTTGAATGATATATATATAATATATTCAATAAAATTTTTACAATTACTCTTATGTGTGTTCTAGAAATGATATAAGAATAAATATTATTTTAGGCATAAACGAATTATTTCTCAAAAAAGGCAACTTCGCTGCCCTTTGATGGCGTACTTGTTTTTAATATAGCTTTTAAAATTTTAGAAAATGATATTTTAAAAAATAAACCTATTTTTTTAAATAAGAATATTATAAATTTCATAGATTTATTTTTTTACATTTTTATGATAAGATTTATTTTTTGATGAATAGTGAAAAATACTACTTTTTAATTGAAAACTATTTTTTCATAAAATTTATTTATAGTGTTAAATTATATATTTGAGTGGTTTTAAAGTAATATTATATAATATATTTATAATTTAATATAATTTAGGTAATTTTCAAACATTTCATGTTGAATTTGGCTGTAAACACATTTTAATCTTCTGAATTTTTATACTTTAAAACCTCATTTTCTTGTTCCGTCAATGGGCTTATTTTATAATAATTTATTTCTAATTTTTTGTTCTTAATTTATAAAAATGAATTCTATATTTGGAATAATAATTTCCAAATTTTTTAAATAGGTAACTTTTGTTTTTGGACAATATGTATAGTAAATTTAGTAACTTTTTTATTAACACAATTAAAGCTAAATTTGGTAATTAAAGAAACTTAAAACATTATAAATGTTATAAAACTACCATAAAACTTTCTATAATTTTGTTTTACGAGGTTCGTTCAACCAAAATAATACTTGGTATGAAATTATGTCATTTGGAAGCCACTTGGATGATAGTATGACATTTATATTGCTATATTCAAGGAAAACTAAATTTTGTCATAGTTTTATTTTTAACAAGTGAAATATTTTTAATATGTGGTAATATAAGGGATATTAATGACTATAAATATTCAATTTAAATATAAAATATTTATAATTATTTTAAAAATTTATATTTAATTTTAAGAGAATATACTTTTTAATCAATGGCTTTCACAATGATAATTTAGTAGTTGATTAATTAAAAGCAAATTTAAAATATATGATAATAAAAATACTAAAATAAATATAACATGAGATTATTAATGTTATACACGAATTTTTTAGTTTCGTATAACATATTATTGGTGTTTTAGAATTATAATTTTTAATTTATCTTGAGGTATTGTAATTTTTATAAAATCATGTAATGAATAATATATATTTAAACATAAATAATTTTTTATTGTATGATATAAAATTTATAGAAATAACAATTTAGGCCAAATAATTTGGATAATTCATACAAATTCATAAATTATGCATTTATCGGTCATTTGTCATTTTATAGTTATTATATTTATCATCAAAATGTATCTTACATGATATCACGGTAAGAGTTAAAGGGGTTAAAACTAAAAGATAAGGATTAAAAAATAATTAAAAATAACTAATTTACATTTTATGAATTGATATGAACCCAAACGCATCCCATCTAGAAAATGAATCACTTTTTACCCATTTGGAATAGAAAATTAATATATATTTTATACAATTCTATGAATACAGCTCCCATCTCCTATAAAATGGAACTCATTATTCTCATTTCAATACACTTAAAAACCAATTGTATCCGCAAATATATTCCCAAATCCCATCCTAGAATATATCCCCACATCCTATAGATCATATTTTTGGCAGAACACCCTTCTTTAGAGGTGTTAAGTTGTTAATCGAAGAATAATTTCTATTGAATGGGTATCATTTTTAATAGTGTTTATATTTTATTTTTTCAACAAATTCATTCAAATTTTCATCAACCATGATGAAATAATAATTCTAGTATAAATAATATAATTATATTTTATTCTGTTAATATCATCAAATTAATTCATCTTCACTTCCATCAAGTGGGAAAATAATTAATCATTCCCGTGTGTGACGGACTACCACATCACGAACCGATATAATTCATTTTCCATCAACGTCTATAAATAATAGTAATAATGATAGAATTAATGATTATATATGATATTCATTACATATTTATCATTATTAAATAATAATATATCATTTACATTGTTATCATTCCATGAACATTTTTCCCCTCCAAGATGGGTTTTTTTACCTCTTTCTTAATTGTTGATTGTAAGTGGTTTTGTGGTCTGCAATCACTGATGTGTGGTACAAGTTATTCTAATGGACTCAAACATGTTTTGTTTGTGCTACAAAAAATTCTTAATGGCTCTCATATCCATGATTCAAGAGTATACGTTCCAAAGTCATGCCCTTTTTGGGTAACTTTTCCAAAGACACTTAGGAACTCACATTGGTCAAGAAGATTTGAAGTCGGGCTCATCACACCATTTTAGGGGGAACTATAACCTGTTTCAGTGCCCTTAGATTGATTTAAAAATTGTTCATGAATCCTTGGATCATTCCCAAAAGTTAATATTATTTATTACACTAAGGAAATTATCAATTATGACTAATCGTGGTTTTGGAATCATCTATATGTATTTAAGTTTCTCTAACCATGGAAAAATATATATATATCTAAGGTTCTCCATCATGGTTACCCTTTTATGGGGAGATCAATGATCCTATGTTCATTTACTGGCACAACTTTGGTTTCACGCCCTATTATGGGAACTCTAGAGTTTATCCATATCTAGGGAGGATGTGAGATGTTTTTATATTGGGAATAAATCCATGTAATGGGATTCCTACATATCTTCATAAGAGGAATCAGAAGCCACATATATTGATACTACTTAACTGGACGCATCACCTTTTATGGTTGTGTGATGAGGAACCTACCACATGGTTAATGTCTTGTGGTAATTACATCCATGTGAAAGGTTCCTTTTTAAAGATGTTGTGGGACTTACGTTGATGCTTCCTGAGGGTCCATGAATAGAAAATTTCTCAAGTGTGAAAATGACCCTACGAGGAATATGGATCAAGGAACATTATAGTGGATTTGGTTGTTGGTTTTTTACGTCATGGACGATTACTATATATCCCACTTATTTAGGAATAAAATCCCATGATGTTTAGTTGGACTGGGACTTATATATTAGAGGATTTAAAGATAAGGGGACATGATTGGGGTTTACACATGGAAGCCTCCAAGGTTGATTGAAGTTGGGGATTATATCTATTGATAAGGCCCAATTGGTGATGCTTTATTTGGAATATGACCCATTAATGGATGAAGAAGGGTTTATGGACTTATACTATGTGGGAGGCCCTTTTGAGGTTTGGGATCATGAAAATTTCATAATCTCTACAAACCTCTAATCCCATGTGAGTCATGCTTGATATTAGAAACAAGAGGAATGAGTATATTTGATTATCACATGATCTCACCCTATCTTCTGGTAGATGGTGTTGAAGCCCAAAGAAAATTAAAAAAGGGTATTTGAGTGTGCCTCTTTCATATATTGTTTTTATATCCAAAATACTCAAATTCAGTGATATATCATGATACATGTTGACAAGAGGTGAAGAAGAGAAAATTTTCCATCTCATAAAAGAAAGGACATCGTATTACCTCATGAAGAGTTTTCTAAAGCTGGTTCTTGGAAATAGAGGAATGTTCAACATTAGACCTCATCAAAGGTAAATTCAAGTAGTTCCTAATAATCCTTTTAATTTAGAAGTTCATGTAAGTTCCCAATGTTTTTAACCCTCATTACCAAGAAAATGTAAACTGTAGGTCAATATGAGGGTCCTCATATTGATGGGAATTGTTTCATGAATCATGTTACCAAGGGTTTTTAATACTAAAAGTACACAATAATATGCTATATGATCCTATAATATGTTTTAGGTGGGTTTGGAAGTGGCCTTGGCTAGATGTGGTATACTAGTTCGCAGAGGGTCCAAGATGGGGACTAACGATATAATTCAAGAGAATGGTGGGAGCTGGGGATTAGAAGTCGCTTGGACCCATCATTCCTTGTAGCATATTCTTATGTGGGTTGGTGTTCCCACTACGTAGAATGTTTCTATATATGTAAGGGGTCCGTCCATGTAGAATTATGCTATCAAGATTGAGATTCTGCCTATGTAGCATATTGCTTTACAGGGTGGGCTCTTCCGATATAGCATTTTTCTATGTGTGGTCAGGTTCCTCCAGCGTATCTATTTTCGACACAGAGCATGGTTCCACCAATATAGAATTTTTCTATGTGGGAGTCCTATTTGAAAAGGGGTCATTGGTTTACACCTTTTGGGATTGTGTCATCAGGGGGAATTTTGTTTCCCAAACCACCAGATGATTTATTATTTCATCAACACTATATGGTGGGTATTACCTGTAGGTAATAATTAAAAGAGTCTAGTTTTCATAATGCATTTCTTCAGATCTTCTCAGTTCATACATTTGGGTGTGTCTCCCTTATAGGTCTCCCTTGAAGAAAATTTATATAATAATAAATGAATTGGGTACCGTTGTGACCGGTTGTTTATAGTGGGCCATAATACATATTTTCTAGGAGCCCATGGAAGATTCTGTTAACCTGCAAATGACTTTATTTAGTTTGCAACAACATGAGATACAACCATGTCCGACGAATTAGTTAGCTCATGGGGGACGTTCTTTTATGGTGGATTAAATAACTACCTCCCTCCCAAACACTTTTTTTTGTTTTCAGGTGATGATTCCACTTTCTCAATCTCCTGAACTATTTTCTTTCATGTGTGCTTCACGATTTGGTAGATCTCCATGAGGAGCGACGGTCCATGAAGTTATTATTTCATTGCGGCCACGCCCCATTAAACAATTTCATAAATATTCTTCTTGGTTTACTTTCTACCCATTTCCAAATATATAGAATTATCTCAATCTTGTTTTGGAGATTTCCAGACCCAGAAAATACCCACCATCGGAATGGGTACCAATCAAAATGAAGTGGAAGCTATTCCAATGTAGAAAGATTTCTTGTATTGAAATGGTTTTTGGTATGTGATTGGACCCAAAAAGGTTACCACACATATATATATAGGGGGAAAATATCTTTAGTCATGTAATGGCACTCTCGGTGAACTCGTTGCTCCTAAAATATCTCTCAATCATGTACTATATCCAAGAACTGCTTCATTTGTTTCTTTTTTTATCCATGAACCGAGTTTCATCACCCAAAAACTAAACATTTTAGCTATGAACGGTATGTTTGGAACTCCAAAAACTAAAAAGTTTAATCTTACACAAAAAAATAAGAATAATTATGGATTCAAACATTCTACAAACCATCTATTCATTGGCCAATGCTTTGTAGCCTAGAACCTTCACAAGATTTTCGAACATCGTAAACTAATGGCCTTCATGGTCTGATGACCTTCCCAAACAGATAGTTCATTTTTGATGAATATCTACAAATATTAGAGTATTTATTCCTTTTCATTCCCTCAAATAAATTTCCCACAGATTAGATGATCCATTGTAGGTAAATCAATAACTCTAGATTATTCTCCAATTAATGTGACTGGAAGAAGAAGAACAATGGCTAGAAACATTGAGGATGACCATTGATCTTGCATCACCCCTTATGGGGTGTTCTAAAAAACCTTCTCCCACTATAAATAATATCCTGACCATTATCTAACTGATTAAAAGTATATAAATTTGGACTCCAATAATATGTTCCTATTTCAATGTTTGATCAAAATATCCCCTCTTCATGGTTTGATGTGACTCGATAACATGATCAAAAAACATTTATACTATGGGGAAAATATTGTATAGTCTCATTCGAGAGGATGTATTTTTTCTAAAAGGATCTATTTGGAAAAAGAATTATTTATAAATCCATGATGCATCATTGGAATTGGTTTCCCAATATTATACTTATACACTAATCCTCTTGGGAGGTAATCCCAATGGAGGGTGGAGTTCCAAATGTGATCTATGGTTTTGAGGGAGCTTCTTAGATGAATGGTGGTGGGTGTTTTGGGTTAATCGATACATCTTGTAATTTCATGAACAATTAGGGGATATTAATTTATACCAGGCAGTATGGATTTCTCAATTTTCCATTTATTTTCCAACAGATATTCTTCTTAAAATTCTCATTCATAGGTGTTCAAGAACCAATACATTCCACTTAACAAATAGTGAAGTAGGGATTAGTTTTTCGGATATATATCTTCTTGGGGGGGGGTCTCCATCAATGAAAATATATATGATGAGTTTTTTAAGGTAGTAAATACATAGGATAATGTTTCTAAAGTATCTCCCTTGGTGAGATATCTTCTGGTCATTTCATTGAGATTTCTTGGTAATCCGATCTATGATTTCTAACTTGTTCCATTAAAATATTGGATAGATTTATTCTTGTAGTTTTATGTTCCAAGGAAGAAAACTATTGTAGCTCTACTAATCCAACACATCAATCATGATAATATCCCATGTTCATACTATGATACCCTTGATGCAGGTTGGTAAAAAATGTGGTGTTATAGGGATGTTATAGACGTATCATCTACACCAAGACAAGTGTGTTTATTTTCCATGCTCTTGAGTTGATAGATTTTCCCATTCTCTAAAGTCTATACTAGTTTTAGAATTTATACCATAATGTTGGTAGCCAAATTGGATGAGGTAAATCCTATCAACTTTTACATTCCCACCCTTTCTCACATTTATGAACTACTGGGTAAAATACAGGAGGGAACATCTTTTCATTACCATAACAGGAAATTTCAATTTTTGTACAGCTGGATGGTGGAGCAATGTCACTACTATATGTATCAACATAATGCAATAGTCCCTATTTTCAATTTACATCCTTCCCTTTCAAACATTTTCATTGTTCTCCAAAAATCATTGAGTATCAATGGCATAATAGAGCTATTGAGTGATTTTTCTTAATTTTGTTTTACACCTTACCCTGCACCCCATGATGTAATGGTTGATAATAGAAGTGGTTCCTTAGAATAATGTTCCTACATCATTGTGCAACACGATATAATATTAACATTTATATTAGATAGGATAACCATTTATGAACCTTATAGTGCTTATAGTTTTTATAGGGAATTGGGACTCCTGTAGTTTGTCACATTATTACCTCCTACCCATATTAAGATAGAATCTCACCGATTAATTCTTCTCTAATTATTTAGAAGGATGAATCTTGATGATTCTGAAATGAAAATAATTATTCATCTCACAGTGGACTAAACTGACTTAGCTTGGGATTATACTCATATGTGGGTGGCTTACTACCTTGATCGAGTACTGGCAAGGTCAGTTCGATGACTGCACAAATCCTTTATTGATTCTCATATTTTATTCGATGTGTCATCTCATTAAACACTATCAATGAGAAGACATTCCTTTCTTCATCACATGAATTTTGCAAGGGCCTCATCCATTCTTCTAATTTATATGGAGAGTGACTCAGACCCCACGTTCTTGACTAATTCTATTGAAAATACCACTAAAGCTAGTACTAGTGTATCAACATGAGGAATTCTTGAAATTGAATCCAACTTATATGCATAGCCTATGAGATTGAACCACCTATGGATATAGAGGGTTTTCATGCTTCGGTGTCACAATTTAAAGAGATACTATCTACATCTAAAAAAATTCCAGATTATATAACCATTAGAGTGAAAAAACGAAACTTTTGTTCCAAAACCATCGGTAACCACTAGGTTATGTAGAGATGGGGATGGAATCAAATCTACACTATCATCATAGAGACTCCCTTTTCAGAATTTATTGATAAGGTGGATACCCTTTGACAACTGGTTGTTGATTTAGGCACAAGGTACTTTGATTATCAACACCTTCCCGTCCTTATCCACCATAATTTCATAGATCTAGAAGATATATCCCCTCATTAATGTGACCATGATTAGTTTAATGCAACCCATCATCAAACAGTGGCCTTAAATTATTTTACCGCTTAGTTTTACTAGTTTAATATTGAAGAAGAAATCTCTTACAACCCAATGGTTTCACATAATAGGGAGCTACGAGAATGTGAGTATATTGAATCCAATCTAGAGGCACTAATTTAATTAATGAATTCCAATTTTGAATAAATTATGCAAAAATTTTAAGACCTCACGTCCATTTTTAGACAAATTCATACTAAAGATGAAGTCAAAGTTGAGAAAATAACTAATTTAGAATGGACTCTTGATGTCCAAAATTTAATGGTTATCAATTTTTCTATTAAAGAAAGATGATATTCATTGTACTCATTTAGGATGTTCAATGATCTTTCTTTTAACCATCTGCGAGAGACTCTAGGGTGTGGATGCTACTCTATTCACATTTTATGTAATTAAAATTTATTTTCTCTCCAATGAATATCTTCTGTATTTTCTTGTAATACCAATTAGTTATAGTCAGTCACATTTTAGAATATAATCTCCACCAAATATCAATTATGATAACAATCTAAGAAAACAAAATTGTAATGATCTTATAATAATATAATTTTTCCTGAGATGAGGGACTTCGTGAGAATAGTTTGAATATTTATAGGGTTATATGAAATGCCCTATGATATTTGTGTAGTTTCTATTATAGAACAAATTTTTTCCTAATTCAACAGCGGTATGAGCCTATAAAGTGTAGATTGAATTTTTATAGTGATTCCCTTTGTCATATTTTGACCTAACACGCTTTGTTTTCTCTTTAATTTTTGATTTCATGATATTTTTTCCATGCCTTGTGTTGTGTATGTATAGAGAGATGATACATGAATTATACCCAATGTTACCGTTATTGATTTTCAACATGGAGAGTTTTATGTATCCTTTTATGTGAAGCTTTGAGTCCTTTAAACCAGAATAATGTCTCATATGTTTTAGAATGATCAACATTGACCATGAATCGCGGGGCGAGGGCACCAATGGGGATATTCATCAAATAATGTCCCAATATATTTCAGGCATGAGTGAGGGATTTTTCATGACCCTAAATTTATGATTTATAAATCAGAGACATGACATGGGTAAAGTACATGAGGATTACCATAAAAAAGGATTCCAGCATGATGTTATTGATGCATACATAGGTAGGAAAAACATCTCCTAAAAAACAATATTACATTTGTTGATGGGGCATTTTTGTGGGAAACATATGAAAAGCCCACCGGGGGACATTATGCTTTTAAAAAAAAGCAATCCTCAAGACATTGTTCTCTCATTTATGATGGATAGGTAATTATATGATAATTTAGAATATCAAGTCCAAAATTGTGTATTTTCGAGGTAATGATTTTTGAAAACTAGAGGGGAATCTATATCGGCTTTGGACATATATGATAAACCACTAACATGTGAATTTGTATTCATTAAAGTAGGGTTGAATAATTTGAATTTTATCATCATAAAAACGTGTTATGATTGGTTCATTTTAATGTGTTATGACCAGGATGTTTGGGACCTACATTTTATGATCACATTGCTCTAATTAAGAGTCAAACAATTCAACATTTGCATACTAGTATGAATAACATTTTTCAATAAACTTCAGGAATGGATGAAGAAATTGTTTAAAGAAATCATTTATGGGGTTCTTGAATATAAGGAGTGATGTGGAATGTAATCATTGTAGGGGTATACATAGGTAGGAAATTCATATCATAGGGATGATGTTTCCTTTGGTCAAAATTCCTTTTTTGTTGGAAACATATACAGAGCCAACAAAGGCATATTATAAATAGTCAAACAAAGGTGTCCACAAGACACCATACCTGCATATACAATGATTAGGGATATTTATGGGGGTTCATAACTTACCCGAAACATAGTTTCTTTGAAAGGATAGTTCTTAGACATTAAAGGGGAATTTCAGTATGAAATTTCCCAGGAATAAGTATAGACATCCCACCCTACATAGGTATGAGGAGGTTCTCTATGGAGGTCTAACCCATACACCATAAAGTTAAATTATTATAGTATTTTGTCAGGACTAAAATCTAGAGGTTTGGGTTTCACTACATATCCAACAATAATAGGAATCAATTCGTAAGTAGTTCTGGGAATTTCCCACAACATGATAATGAAACTTTTGTATGTAAAATGGAAATTTTCCATTAGATATTATCTCATGAATATGATGAGGCTCAAATTATACTCTCCTATAATGATCTATTTTATGAATTGGAGTGGGGAATTTTTTTATTATGAGCTCATGAATGGGGAATGTATCATATTCGACTATCATATACAGATCTATTTCGTGCATTGAAACATGGCAGAAATATTCTATGTTTTTTCGGAAGTTTTCTCGTCTAGGCCTGAACCATACATTGGAAATGATGGAAGTTAATTATCTTATGGTTATACATGAGATACTTGGTTTGGGTTTCACTTTTTATCCAAGGATTATAGGACTGATACAAACATAGTTCTTAATATCATGAAATTTTATTGTCATTTGATTAAGACATGGGTTGTTCAGTTTAATTCTATGTTGTGAGAATGTCATTAGGTCCTTATATTTAATTTCATATGGCTAGGAATACATTTCACAAAAACCATGAGTATCTAGTGACTAATTGGGTTGGGATGTCCTGGCATTCCCCTAGTATGAGGAGGAAGAAAGTGTAAATTATGGTTCTAGGGGTTCTTAGATCTAGTGAAATGGTAAGGGCCATGGATGCTATTAGGACATAAATTGGTATAGAAATCCCATCATATAGACTAATTTACATTTTATTATATAAGCTTTTTTGGGGAATGTTATATAAATCTAACTGGGGAATATTTTACATAATCGAACAAAGATTCCCTCAATATACTAGACCTCCACATCTAATGATAGGGGTGGTTAATAAAGATCTAAAATTGGGTGGGAATATTTTTTGATTAATATAAGTGATGTGTCTAGGAACTTAAGAAAAATCTATATGATAATTTTCCATGGAGTTGAGAATTCCCTATATACACCAATCTCAAAAGTTGGGGAAAAATTGTTGTTTCTTTGATGGATATCTTGAAGATGGAACCCTAAATTTTGATCTCCTGTATATATTTGCATACATGATATGGGTATATTGTTCTGTTAATTTTCATTTAACCATTTTCTAGGACCATGACATGATTAATAGACATAACTACACATATTTTCAAAAAATAATCAATCCACACATTTTTATTGAGATTATGACTTTGTATAAAGATCTGAATCATAAATAGTGAGGAGGGAATATTATTTTTTCATCATGGTTGGTCCCTAGATTGGAGATTAAAGTGTCATTACATATCACATGTGAAAAGGAATCATGACATACATATTTATCAAACATGGAATATTAGATAATTGATGATGGGGGTATGTCATATCAAGTGATAGAATCATGATGATTCTATGTAGTTTAATGTCATAAAAATGATAATAGTTGTTCCACATTTTATCATTATTTCACTAGGAACATTGGTGCTATCCAGTTTGTTTTCATATGACATGGATGGTTGGTACTATGCATTTTATCATCATACAGCTAGGACAAATGGTGCTATGTAGTTTATCCTCATATGGCGTGGACATATAGTAGCACAATTTAATTTCATGTTGCAAAGACGACAGGAGAAGAGGATTTCTAATGAAAGGTACATGGCACATACAAGATTACCCAATGTTATTTATGAGCTAAGAGGCCATATGTCACATCCCAAACCCTCAATGCAAAATCAAACCAAAATGATAGAAAGTTGAAAGAATTTATAGCTAGACATCAATACAAAATATTTTGGTGTCACTATGTATCCTTTGTAAATGGGAATCAAGCCGTACATAGTTCTAGATATCAATAATCCTTGCATATTCTAGGCTTATACCAAGAGAGGGGGAATTTGGACCTTTTCATTGGAGGTGACTGGACCCGGGATTGTTGATCCATATATCCCTATGTATCTTGTGTGAGCAAGAATCAGGACATATATAGTTCTTAAACATGGAATAGTAGATGACCAATGCCAAAGGAGATTCCCTCTCATCTGAGGACACCATGGTTCCATGAAATTTAACATTATACAATAAGGACTTTGGTGGTCAAATTATGAGAAGTCTTATTTTTATATCAGAAATAAACATAAACATGTTATAAAGTGAGGCTTTGTGGACAAAGGGTGGGGAGAAAATCTACCCACGATGGAGGGAAATTAGTATATTATCTTGAAAAGAAGGTTCTAGGAATTACAATGTATCCTATGATGACTAAAATCAAGTAACATGTAGTATGGGATGAGAATGATCTATACTAGTCTAACCTACATAAAGATGAGGTAATGTATCCTATTGATCATTGAATGGACTAGAAAATGAGGTATGGGAAGCACTACCTATCCTATGATGATCGGAATCAAGCCACACATAGATCTGGATGAAGAGACATCCTACATGTATCTATCTCTAATGAAGTAACATGGGAATTTAATCTTTCACTCTCATAGATATGGATCATGTGGGGATTTTCTTTTTTAAAAGGATGATCCTCTTATAGTTAAATGTCATGCAGTGAGGATGTTAATTCATTTTTTGAGGTCATGGAGTTCAGAGTATTGATTCAATGTAGTTTAATGTCATTCATCTTGGATGATGAATCCTACAGGTTAACATAATGTGATTAGGATTATGACAACACATTTTAATTTCATGCTGTAGGTATGATCTATGTAAAGTTTAAAATCATGTGGTTTGGATTATGTACCATGAGGTTAAATGTCTTGCTGTCAGGAAGAAGGTTCCTTGTAGTTTATTTTTGTGTGGTATGGGTAAATGTGCTATGTAGTTTATTATCATGTGGTAAGGATAAAGGTGTCATGTAGTTTACTTTCATACAGTAATGATTAAGGTGACATGTAGTTTATTGTCATCTTTTAATGATTAAGGTTTTATGATGTTTGTTTTCATGTGATAAGGATGAAGGTGTCGTGCAATTTATTTTCATTTCGTAAGGATGAAAGTTCTATGCAATTTATTGTTGTGTTATAATGATGAAGGTATAATATTGATTATTGTCATGAAGTAAAGAAGAAGGTGTCATGAAATTTATTTTAATATGATAATGACAAAGGATCCATGGAGTTTTTTCATGTGTTTATAAGGAAGGTTCCATTGATTTTATTATCATGAGGTAGGGATGAAGGTTCCATATAGTTTATTGTCATTCAGTAATGATGAAGGTGCCTTACAATTTATTATCATGATGTAAAGAAGAAGGTTAAATACAATGTTTAATAATGTTGTAAAGATAAATGTTCCATGTAGTTTATTGTCATGTGGTAAAAAATAAGGTTCCTTATAGTTCGTTGTCATGCGGTAAGGATGAAGGTGCCATGCAGTTTATTGTCCTATGGTAAGGAAAATATTTCTATATAGTTTATTGTTGTTAAGTAATAAAGAATGTTCAATGCAGTTTATTTTTGTGTGGTGAAGAAGGAGGTTCCATGTAGTTTGTTGTCATGTGGTAAGGAAACTGGTTCAATAAATTTTATCATCATATGATTATCATGTGGTAAGAATGAAGGTTCCATGAAGTTTATCATCATGCTAGAAGGATGAAGGTTCAGTGAGGTTTATTTTTTTTTTCTTAAAGAACAAGGTGGCATGAAATTTATGGCCAAGTAGTAAGGATGAAGGTGCCATGTAGTTTATGGTCATGTGGTAAGGATGAAGTCTTCCTGAAGATTATCATCATGTAGTAAGGATGAAGGATATATGTAGTTTATTTTCATGTGGTAAGGAAAAAGGTTTCATAAAGTTTATTATCATGCAGTAAGGAAGTAGTTGCCATGAATTTTATTGTCATGCTATAAGGGTGAAGGTTCCATCTAGTTTATTATCATGTTTTAAGGAAGAAGGATGTGTAATTACACAGAATATTTCTTGGGTAACCTTGTTTTTGTGGGATCCATAGTGAGATTCTGATCCATTGAAATCAATGAATCTTCTCTAATGAATTATAATTTTTTTATACAACTCAATCACCCCAAATTTTTTCATATAAGGATGTTTCTTTCTGAGAATCATTATTTTCATGAGAAACTACACCATATATCCTTCAGGGAATGACATTAGTCCAATGTTTTTGTTAATGGCTTGTGGAATCTGGTTTTTCTGAACCACCAAATAGTGGAAGGTATGAAGTCTCATTTTATGGATTCACTCCAATTTATCCAACCATTTCATGGATTTCTCATCTATGGATATATGGTCACTAATAATAAAGTTGTGTGATGGTGAATGAAAATTGATGATATGGGCCACCTCTATCATATATACTAATAAATATTGGGTCATCGGTGTAAATGGGTGTGTTTTGGTCTGAAAATAAAATAAATCATGGAGGAGTTTATCGGGCCATGATTTATTATCAATATTTACAATATTCTATAGTATATTTTATATGGTCTTGTTTATGTCCTATGTATTCTTATTAGATACTTCATGATATTTTAATGAATGGTTGGACTTGATTTCATACTCCTGATTCACAATTTCCAATTCAAAAAAATATATAAATTGGTTTATTTTCTATTAGTATTGTATAGAGGACCCCAAATATGGTGATGATGTTGTATTTCATGAAGAAGAAATTTTTTTTCCCTAACCTATTTGAGGGGTATGAATTATACTCACATGGAAAAGAATTCAGTTTCTATGAGAATATAAAAAAATTTATTGGTTGTGGCTAAAGGATATGGTCCCATGATGTCCATTACCTGTATTCAAAATTGATATGAGTACATGGATACGTGAGGTAACTCTAGGGGTTAGTGGATGAATATGGAATAAACTTGGCAGGAGTGGCACTTTTTGGTACATTTGGGTCAATATTATGTTACAATAGGCTAGTAGTATCCATGCCTTTTGATTTGATGAGAATTCCTAGACCTTGACTAGTGGGCACCGAAAATCCTCGATTTATACTTCCTCCAGTATATTGGAAGTCTATAATCCATTAATTCACCTTTGAAGGACCCATTCAAGGATATACATACAGAGGAAAATTTTCTAATTTCTGTCATCATACTAAACAATGCTAATTACCCATATTCGGATTTTCTCTCCCCCAGTACTATCCGTTAGGAGATCTCCCTTCTCAAGGTAGTAAAATATTTGTGTCGTTTTACTAGTGGTAGGCCCATATGGTTCAAGGATGGGGATAATCTCATTGTTTTATTATTTTTCACCTCGAATGAATCAAGAGACCATCTGGCAGTGGGAAATTCTAATGACAATTTCACCACATTCTGTATCTGAAAAATCCATGGATTCATTTTCTAGGGTGTCTTCCTTGGATTTGTGTGACTATGGGCTAGGAGTTAATGTTGGTTTCAAAAAACATTACTCCATTAGAACCTATACATGATTTTTTAGATGATTAGATATTCCTATTTTTTAGTATTATCCCAGTTAACTTTCTTAATGACCAGTATTGAATAAAATTTTATCTTAAATAGTTCTACTTATACATTAAGTGACAACTCAATCACTACAGGAAAACCTCTTCTTAGCGGCGGTTTTTTTCATATAGCGACTGTTTAAACTGCCGCTATATGGGTTGGCGGCGGTTTAAAGAAACCGCCGCTAAACTACACGTCAGCAATCTATTAGCGGCAGTTTTATGCATTTCACGGTGGTCAAAGCAAAGAGTCGTAGTACCTCATTTCGCGGTGGTTTTTGGTAAATTTAGCGGTGGTTTTACGGGCTATGTAATTAGAGGCGGCTATAATCGCCTTGAAATTCAGGTGTGTCATGCGCCTGGTTGGCGGCGGTTAAAACCGCCGCTAATTCCGGCATGATTTCACAATGGTTTTATCCGCCGCTATGTGTATTTCCGATTACATTTAGCAGCGGTTTAAACCGCCTCTAAATGTATATGTGGTAAAACTTTCCCGGTGGTTAAAACTGCCGCGAAATGCTGACCCAAAAAAAAATAGTATTTATACTTATACTGCACCACTGCCCTGAAAAACAAACCAAACAAGAATTATAAGAAAAATGAAATTCTTAACAACAATTACATGGCCAATTCCTCTTGTAACTAATATGCGAAACATCATTTAATATCATCAAAGGGGCCATGCATTAACATACCACATATCAACTTCTACAGAAAGACATATGGGATTCTCAAAAACCAACTAGGCATGATATATCAACTATCACTACTAATATGGGAAACATCATTTCATAACCTTTTCATCCCCTAAATACATCTACTCAACCCCAGATACATTTATATTCTTGGGACAGAATAGAGCATCATGAATTTTGGTAGTATTCTGATTCTTATAACGCTAAAAATGATCACCTATCCAACAAAATAATAATTTAAAAGTGTAACTAATTTGATAAGGTATATTACCCTATTGAAAATGGCTATGATGCTGATAAAAATAAGAAAGTTTTGGAATGGATAGGTTGAGAGGTTTCCCTTCTACCATTCATGCTTCTATAACCAACATGAAGACCCAGATTCCCAAATGTGTATCCCCAACAGAGAAGATCCCTCCATTTAAAAACATGGCCAAGTATCCAGTTAACCAAAGACTTAGGGATACATGTAGTCTCACCTGGTAGCCCCCTGAGGCATACTCTCTAGATTCTAGAGTAGTGCAAAATGATCCCATGACATTCCAAACTAGTCTAGAAGGGCATAGATAAGGGCGTACGATAGATGTTTGAGCCCCACTTCCATAAAAGAAGATATTAATACAATCATTGAATTAAATAATCAAATGCATGTACAAATCCTTTTTCTACCTCTCCATTACAATGGAAATAATGTCACATGCTAAGGTCTGAGTCTATTTATTTCCATCCCAAACATTCTCAACGGGAAGGAACTCATTATATGTTTCCACTAATATAAGTATTCCCCAAGCTTAAAAATATTTCATAGGCCAATTTCTACCTCACCATGGGCTAGATAAATAGTTTTGGTTCCTAGAAACCATCAAATAATCAACTCACTATGGAATTATGGTTTATGGTCCATGATAAACTAAAAAATATATGTCTCCTCGTAATGATGAATAGCATGCAATTGATAGGGTAATTTTGTGCAGATCTACCTAACCCAAAATGGGAATTGGACTCATTAGGGTGTTGTATGTCCAAACAGAAACATCATTCTCTTTACCACCTGAGGTTATTGTGATCATTCAAGGTTATCCACTGAAGCTCCTCCAAGACCAATGGGTTTTTAAAGGTTCCATACACCACACATGTTATATATACAAACCAACCTTTCCCATATTTGTTCAACACATCAACAATACTACTCATGGTCCGATGATGCATCATCACCCTCTCCACCTCCATCTCCTGCTGCCACCTGTAAGAACATTATATTGAAAATAAAATATTGTTCCATATTTATAATTAAACTTAAAACCAATAAAAGTTTGCAAACTAAATGATTTTTATTTTTTGTGATTTACCTACTCACCACCACTTAGTGCACTACCACTGGGGGCATATCTACTCTTCTGCTGATATAAATCAGTCAACGCTTTCTGCATAGCTGATATCTGAGCCCCTTGGTATTGAACTGTGGCTCATAGAGAAGAAATCTCCCTCTGAGCATCTTCAGGTATGGGATGAATATAACCAGGAGTAGATGCGGTTAGAATCCCTGATGGCCTACTAATGACCTCAGATGGTACGAGTCCCAAACCCATCTCGCGCACTCTACCAGGATGCTCCTTCCCAAGGACTTTAGCATCCGGGTTATCCTGGGAGACTGAGTAGAACTGACCAGGAATGGCATCCCATAGTTCTTTAATTTTTACCTATAAATCATATATCAATACTTATTAACACAGTAAAAACTGATAATAAGTTATTATAATAAAAGTGTGACTTCATACCCCAACTTCTTTTGTAGGATCATTAATAAAAGATCCATATGATTTTCTGTGAACATCCAACCACAGTTCAGTCTGTGAGGCTTCATGCCCTAAATTCTATGAATGCATTAAGCAAAGATAAATAAAAAATTCAATATATTAAATATATATTATTGTATTATAAATATTTAAACTATTTAAAATATTACCAATGACAGTTGGTTTCCAGAAAATATTTTTGAGCCTGCCGTGTGAGGGACGACATGCTTCACCCTATTTTATGCATTCTATCATGAGAGATCCTGAAATAAATAAAATGAAATTTAACAGTAATGTATCCAATGTCATCTCCTCATCATATACATGTATTAATGTAAAATGAGTATAATATAATAATATATATTTCAATACCATCCGCTTCTCATCATGATGCCTCTCGACAAAAACATTCCACTACTCTTTCGGTACCCCACTAGGTAGCTTGTCATATATTTGTTCTAAGGTCAATGAAGTATCATTGACATCACACCACAATCTCCATTTGAAATCTTTCCATTTTTACCAAAATTTTTCAATGTCCACTTCTGTCCTATCACATCAGCAAATGTGAAGTGGAAGAACATCTGTATACAGAAATTCATTTTGAACGTATTAGTAACATGAAATTCAATTAAACCATAATGTAATAAAATTACCTTTATTTGAGATTCGAAAACTTCATTTTTCTAGTTTGGAGGCATATGTCTCCAATCATTTTATGAAATGGGAAGGGAAATGGGCTCCGCTTTCAACTGACCTATAATATGGCCATGTAACCCCGCGACATCATCCGTAGGGACCCATAAGAATCAAAGGGCACGACTATCATTGGGTCATTCAAGTTCCAAACATCTGAGCTTTTTAAGTGTTTCTCCACAGTTTCATTTTTTTCATCTTCAATGAGCAAACAATTAGTATAAAAAAATGCAATAAATTTATTTAATTAAAATTTATACCTATGACTGTGACCCTCCATTATGTCAGGGATGAACTGGAAGGGTTCTTTCACCACCCAACTGATGAGGAACCTGTAGGGGGAGTCGACCCTCTAATGGGAGGTCCTCTGATGGTGTGAGAGATGGTGCAGGGGGAGATGGTGTGGGGGTGGGTGGCTCAGATGTCATGGGGAGTGACCCAGATGGATCGTCATCCGTCGCAGAACTAGAAGAAATAGTATACCTCTTCCTCTTTGGCATTCCTATCATTTAATCAAATAAAATTTTGTACAGAATATATATTTCAAAAAATTATGCAGAAAAAAAATTAAAAATGATAATAGATGCCCAGTACTAACAAACAAAATATATATAAAAATTATAATGAATGACTGCAGAAATGAAACAAGTGGTTTTTACATGAATGAATAATTGTACATAAAATCATTTTCCCCTTCAATCATGTCAGTTTCCTGCTCCATTTCTTCATCCACATCATTCATCCTTGCCAGACTAATATTTTCAATATCATGATGGACAAATAATTCTGCTTCCTGTTGTTGATGACATTCAATTTCAGAGGTCAAATCTTCCACTTCATCACCCATATCATACAAATCTCTTTGTATTACGTGAGTAACTACACTCCACCCTTCATCCACAACATCATTCACATAATATACCATTTTTTTTGCGATGCTAAGATATATGGATCATGCATTTCATGATCACCAACATCCATCACGTGAGAGAAGTTCACAGAAGTAAATTGCAATGAATATCTTTTAACACCTCTGAAAATATCGACCCATTTGCATTTGAATAAAACAACAGAAAAATGTCCATGTTAGTTTAATTCAATAATATCTTGCAGCTTTCAATAGCATCCCACTTCAGCAAATGTAAATATACCACTATTCTATGTTTTCAAACCCACTTCTCGATCGACTGTACGAAATCTAAATCCATTAACATTATAAGCGTCGAACTTTCGAACTTGCCTTATAGGACCTCTAGCAAGAAACATCAAATCTTCTGACAAGTCTGCTCGAGTATCAGTATTCATGATCTATGAAAAGGAATATAATTTAATAGATTTACAAATTGTATGTGTCGATTTAATATTCATATTTATTGAAATATTTATGAACTTACACGTCGTGCAAACCCTTCTACAAGATCTTTATTCACAGCTTTCGTTATATCTTTCTCATTTCATGTTCGTCCTCTCATTTGTCTCTTTGTTTGTATCCTCAAATCTTCAATAAATGGATAGGAAATTTCACTATTCAGAAGCACATATTTATGTGCCTGTAATAATTCCAATTCTGTCAGTGTCACATTTGAGGTCCTCCCAACTGATCGGACAATAGCAGGAAATATTTTTTATTTCTGATGCATTTGAGATTGAGTTGATGTTTCGTCAACACATACAACTCGATTAAATCTTGTCTCAATATCATCTAAATACATGGAACAAAAGGTAGTACATTCCTCGGCCAAATAGCCTTCAGCAATAGAGCCTTCTGGTTGAGCTTTATTTCTCACGTATGATTTCAAATGCCCAAGATATCTGTGAAATAAAATAATAATATTATGCATTTATTTAATTGTCAAAAATTGTTTTCATAACTGGAATACATATAAATAAAATACCTCTCAATTGGATACATCCATCGATAATGAATGGGGCCGCCTAATTTAGCTTCTTCAACCAAATGCAGAGTTAAATTCATCATGATTGTAAAAAACGATGGAGGAAAGATCATCTCCATTGCACAAAGAGTCAATAAAATCCTCTCCTGGAGGTTTTCAAGATGAAATGGATGGAAATATTTCTCACATAATTTCCTGAAAAATGTGTAGAATTGGATTACAACAGCAGTAGCTTTTTCAGGTAATAATCTACGCAATACCAATGGTTGTAACTGCTGTAACAAAATATGTGAATCGTGACTTTTCAATCCATTTAACTTACGATTCTTCAAGTCAACACACCTCAAGATTTTACTCGAATACCCATCAGATACCTTCACATTTTTTAAAATTCGAAGGAACATATCTTTATCCATATTTTTCATTGCGAAAATGGCTAGAGCATACATTTCATTCTCATCTGGCCAGAGATCACATTTTATGTTCATTACTTGTAAGTCTTTGCGAGCATTAAGATGATCCTTCAACTTTCCATGCTCATTAAGTAATGTGAAAATCAAATTATCACAGACATTCTTCTCAATATGCATCACATCAAGATTGTGGCACAACAAATTAAATTCCCAATACAAAAGTTTTAAGAATATACTTTTTTTCATCCATTGTTGCGTTCTGATTTCACTTGACGATGCACATCAGAACTGTTTTCTGGTATCATTCAAATGATGAACCTTCCCAAATTCTATTTCAACATTTTCAAGCTGTGTCAATATTTCAGAACCGGTTAACTACTTTGACAGTGGTCTACGATCAATGAAACCATTATTTTTTGATTTGTTCAGCCGAAATCTATGAGATTCATTGAGAAATCTTCGATGGCATAAGAAGAACCATCTTCTACTGTGAGGTAGCCGTTTGGGCTCAAAATAACAGTTACAAATGGGACAAGCCAAACCCGTATAATTGTTCCAACCAGATAAATTCCCAAGCCCAGGGAAGTCACTAATGGTCCACAGTAAAGCAGCATGCATTTTGAAAATTGTTTTAGAAGAAACATCAACTGTCTCAACACCTTTACTCCATAACTCCAGTAATTCTTCAATCAATGGCTGCAAGTATACATCAATATCATTTCCAGGCATTTTTTTTCTATTAATAATCATTGAAATGATAAAAGATGATTGTTGCATACACATCCACGGAGGCAGATTATAAGGGATCAAAACAACTGGCCAAATGCTATAACTTGTACTCAAAGTCCCAAATGGGTTGAATCCATCAGCAGCCAATCCCAATTGAACATTCCTAGGATCAACTGAGAAATCTAGATTTAATGAATCAAATGACTTCCATGATTGGGAATCTCATGGATGTCTCATTAACCCATCATTGTTATTATCTATAGAATTCCACTTCATGTGTTCGGCGATTTTTGATGACATGAATAATCTTTGAAATCGCGACTTCAAAGGATATTAATGCAAAACCTTTGCAGGTGTGTTCATTTTCTTCTTATTCATGAAATTATGTTCAGTTAGACTTCCAACATCACCCTTTGACTGCCATCTAGAAGAAGAACATTTCTTGCAATTTTGTCTACTTGAATCCTCTCCCCAATAAAGCATACAATCATTGGGACACACATGTATTTTTATATAATTCAGACCAAGCTTGTTAACAAAATTTTTCATATCATAAAAAGATTCTGGGATTTTTTTCTTCAGGAAATGCATCACAAATCAATTACAATATCATGGACATTGCCTTATTTGTAATTCCACATAGACATTTGATGTGGTACAACTTCAGCAGAAATGAAAGCTTTTAATATTTCAAACACCCACTATACAACTCTTGATTTCCATCGTCAACTAAATCATTAAAACACATTTTTCTCAGTGAAGTTTTCCGCGACATTTGGGTCTACAGAATCAAGAGGAGGATCCATTGATATGTTCCAATCTTGATCTACTTGTGTTACAGTTTCAAAAACATCACTTGTCACGTTGAAATTTGTAGCACTCTCTTCTGGTTGTTCTGATATGTTTTGATGCTGATAGTGATGTCTTGCAGTGCCGAATGCATCATTTATGTGGTTTTGCATTTCATTTTCCATTGTCAACAAACTTGGGACCTCATTCTGTGGATTAACATCAGTGCTCAATCTTTCTGTATTGTTTGATTCTCCATGCCAATTCCAACCAAAATATTGACCAGGGAATTGCTTCAGTATTAAATGTTCATAAACTTCATCTCTCTTCAACCATGTTCTAAATTTACAATTAGGACATGGACGTCTTATTCTCCCTTCAACGGATCGATTAGAAGTTACAAAATCTAAAAACTCATTCAGACCCTTAACATACTGAGGTGTGTTCCTCGGTAATGTGATCCAGCTTTTATCCATGTATATCATAATGCACCTAAACAAAATATATAATAGTGTAAGATTGCAGAATCATAATATAATAAATATGACCCATTTATCATAAATTATTCATAATATAATAAAGATGATTCATTGATCACATTTACCTATTACTTAGCATGCCCAGACAAACCAAACATGTCTGGTCCCTAGGAGACAGCATGAACACCTCATTCAGGAGCAGTAAGAATATCGGGTTACACAATTATCATAACACTGTTAATCACACATTTATGTTACCTCAAACAATTTCTATCCCACTACATTAATGAGATACATTGGTCCACTCAGATTACTTCCACACCCTCACAAAAAATACTACAACATTCCTGAACATCTCATATACTCACATGCTTGGTCATCTCAATTAAATGTTTTATTTTATTTTCCATATCTAGAAATGGGATACTAGTTGTTATTTATTACATCCATCCAAAATCACTAATATATAATACCAATGCATGGGTTCCCATTTGCATAGTTTCCACTCATTGGATTATGTTTAATAATCATTACCTTCACTTATCAATATTATAGATCAATAAAAATAATATGGAATATTTTTTTACCATATTTAGTTTCATAATTTGAACAATTTTGTTGATAATTGTTTATAATCCAATGAATATTTTTCTCACTATATCTAACACAGTGATAACCGATTATGATAATTCCCCCACTTAATTTCAATGTTTTTTCATCTATTAACCATTTATTTATTCGTGATTACCTATTCTTAAAAGATGGACAGTGATTATTTAATTCATTAAAAAGATTAGTTTTATTTTTTGGTCTTTATCAACATTACTATAAATTATTATGTTTTAATTATATATAATCAAGTACCATTTATTTATATAATAAGCATATGGCTCAAGTGATCTTTTATTTTGAGTGATGATACTTTTTTTAAAAGAATTAAATTGTTCTGTCCCATTTATCCTCATAAACCAAATAAATATATTCATATATCTATTCTCCATATATATTACATGGTTGTACCTTCCATGAGTTCCTTATGAGGGTGTCGTTGAGTTAGAGACAGAGATATGTTAGACCTTTTGAATTGATATTTGTTCTTTTCTGTTGGCTCTAAGATTAGTTAGACCATTTGAGGTCACTGATAAACTCATATACGTTTCTTATCGATTAGCATTGTTGGTTTTTATGATAGGTATTCATGATTTTTTCCACATGTATTCATGCTGTGAAATTTTACACCTCAGGAAGAGTGGTTTCGCATAGTAAATTTTAAAATAATGGATTTTTAATTCGAGGTGAAGGATTTTTCAACATACTAGAACAACATGGATTTCACAGCAGGTAATAGTATTACACATCATCAAATTTCCGTCATGTAGTTTTTAAAAAAGGCGAGTGGATATTTTGGTTTCAGTTCTTTTCTTCAGGCCCTTGGATCCCTACCTAGAGATCTTATCGGGTTATTTTGAGAGACTATGCTCCATCTAGATTGATCCATTAAACATTGGATCTTTTATTATAGTTGAGGCGCATCTCTCTGGGTACGAAATATTTCTGATTCTTCGTTTCTCTTGATAATGGTGGTACCCTAGGGTAACATTATCAGATCTGGTGGCCAATGTTTTTCAATCTTTGTGTATTATTCTAGATCATTTGGGAGATCTCATTATAGAGGTCATTCCTTGGTTAGTTTTGGTGCGGTGGATGTCTGTTCTTGAGGTATTTGGTGTTTTCCCTTTCCACCAATCCCTTATTTTCTAATTTATATCAATATTAATGTTTTTAATATATTCTAGGGCTTTCGTTTTCATCATTGGGTTTTCATTGTCGGTGGATACCATTACGGGAATGTGTGACTTGAGCTTTGAGGTAGGTGGTTCCATCTCAAGACTATGATAATTAGCCTAATTTCTCTTAAATTATAAGTTTATTTATCAAATTGGAATGACTATTTTCATTGGTTTAAGATGTGGTTTTTGAGAGAAATGTTTGTCCATGATTTTTGATAAATGAAAATGAAATGGGTACTTTTCAAATATTGAAATTGATTTGTGAAAATGAGCACTTAGGTTACCTTCGGTACTTAGGTGGAAGGTTTATCTTGAGTCCATCATCCATGTTTTGTGATTATTATGAGGTTTTCTCATGGGTATTTCCTTGGTTTCCTAGTCCCATTGTTCTAGGGGACAACTGTTAGCATTTTAGGGGGGTGGGGGTGGTTTACTCATGGGGTATTCCTCTTCTTCCTAGGAATGTGTTATAGGAATTGTATTGTGCACATGATTTATTATGGTATAAGTATTATTCTAGTCTAAACTATAGTGTTCCTTGGTACTTATTCCTCTACTGCTTATTTTATTTTGTACTGATTGGATTTCTTAGTTATAATTGATATACATTATGTACCTACTTTTGTTTAGAACAAGGAAAAAGGGAAATGTTTACCCACGGTTTCTATAAAATTTCATTACTACTTATCATTCCATGTTATATTTAAAATAAGAATACATGAATATTTAAATAGAGGCTTGATATGGAACATCGAGGTGGGATCCTATGGAGGCTGTTAGCCCACACCTTGTGCACCTCCTTAGGTGTACGTAGACATTTGTATGTCTTCCAATACTGGGAAGGGAAAGGCGCTGAAGTGAGTTGGGGAGGTTTGTGTTAGCTGGTTTTGAGTAGCTGGTTGTGAGATAGATGGAGTTCATCCACACCATCTCATGGAGTTGTTTTTGGTTTTAGTCCAGGTAGTTAGACTAGTTTTCAAAATGTTGACTACTTTTTTAATTGTTCTTTTCTATTGTCTTTTGACTATTATGGTATATATATTCTTGTAGTATTCCACATTCCTTTTCATTTTGTGTATACATATATGCAACATGTTTGATCATGTTGGGATAAAGTTTTTCCTTTGTTGTGTTTTTTGATGCATTGGTGCTTGCCTCCAACCCACGAGGATCAGGAATAACCTTCAGGTATGTAACAGAATGGGCCAGTTACCACGTTTGAGGGTTACCTAGGTCAATTAAATACACAACCTCAATGGAAACTCTTCCTAGAATTAAATTTAAGATGAGAGTGACCCCCATATCCAACCTCCTACAGGCCCCGGGTTGATGACTAGAATAGGGGTATAAAATATAAGGATGAGAGGAATTACTATCATATGTACCAATAATAAAAAAAGAATAACACTGAACAACATAATAATATATATATATATATATTTAAATCAACAATAATACTTTAAAGAATGAATACGTAAAAAAATAAAAAACCCAGGATAAATATACCAAATAAATCTCTACATTAGTGATTTCACAAAAAACACCAAGCACAAAGATAGTGCGACCCAACTTAGTCACAAAACATATCCTAGGAATCTTGAATTTTTTATATATATGTGGTTTATCAAAATATGTATCCTTAGTATGATTATACACAATACCTCCAATGAAACAGTTATAGGAATATAATAACACATCATTGAACAAACAACATAACTAATAAGCACCTAGTAGGTCAACTATTGAAAATACTCACCAAGACTTGATTACTAAATATCATAATCATGCATAGTAAAATAATATCAGTTGAATATGACACAAAGGCACCCTAAATCCAATTTCGTATTTTTTTCACTATCACACCATAATATAAAATTTCATATTCTACCAATATCTTTAACATTTATTCCATAGAATACTATATCTCATATGACAACCATACCACAAACCTTCTCCATAACATCATCATTAGCCAATAGCCTCTATCACATATCACATATCATCAACACTTCTCAAATCCAGTACTGTTGGGAATCAAAATCATGAAGGACATTAACCTAATTCCCTCCAACTACCATGAACAACCTCTAATATATATCCTTACATCAACACCACAATAGCCCATCCCATAAATTCCACTTATATTCCACTATTTGACTTACATCGTATCATTATCTCAATACACCATAGGGACTTATAGTGCACCTAGTTTATAATCATCATCAATAACTCAAAGGGTTTTCTGATACGTAATGTACCTTCACATAAATAACCATTAGGGTCTTCTATTTCACTATATACTTTAGAAGTATGATCTTACCCACCACAATACATCAAAGATAATTCTAAAACTAGAAGGGAGAGTGGGGATGGGGGAGTAGGAATGCATCCATTCCCTCACCAACCCGAATGTTTGGGGAAACAACCCAGTACCCAAAGGTTGTATGGATTTGAGAAGGGTATCTAACTCAAGTGGGATGAATTCAAAAACTAAAAATAATAATATTTAAGTATATTTATAGACACAAACAAGACCAACATATGACATAATTAAACAAATAGAACTTCTATAGCTAGTAAAAATCACCACACTACTACTACCTCACATTACCATCACTACCAACTATAACACAATTACCATCCCCACATCTTATACAAAGATCAAAAATAAAGATGAACAATTTACCATCATGCCTCATCATTTATCCCATTTATAGATTAATTTCACCAACCATATTACATTATTTATATTTTATATTAATCATATTTAATGACAAACCATGCAGCCATCACCCATATTTTTCCCAACTATTAACCATTAATTAAAAGGATTATTTTTTTAATATTTACCCATGAATTTTTTTAATTCCATAAAACCCCATGACATGATCATGATTAAAAACTATATTCCATTCCATAAAGAAACTACCAAACATTCATTTTTCATATAACCAAGTCATGTCCCATAACAACCCACTCATTCCCTCTTTTCAACCTTGTAAAGGAGGAAATATCCCCACTACACAATCCATAATCTCAATTTTATTCCATAATACCACCAATTTAATAATTTCAACTATGCTCCTCTGTAATCTTGGATTTATATAACTATTCAATATTAACCAATTGTGTCATAAATCATTGAATCCATGTTCAAACCTCCAATGAAACAATCACCTACCAATCATTCTCAATATTATCACCATGCGTGAAGTCTATCAAAATTTCCTATATTTCAAACCTAGATAAATGGATACATACCTGGAAAAGACGGGTCAGGAGAGATGGAGGTCGCGGGGCCGCCGGAGATGGAGGTCGCGGGGTCGCCAGAGGTCGCAGGGTCGCCGGATGTCGCGGGTCGCCGGACGGTTTGTGGGTCTAGGGTTGTGGGTCACCGGGGGGGTTAGGGGAAGAAGGGAGGGCGCAGGGGTTTGGGGGAATGATCGGGGTGGGTGTAGGTAAGGGTCCCGATTGTTAAAAAAAATTCGGGTTTCGCAGAGGTTTATTAAAAACCACCGGGAAACCTTTCGGCAAAAATTTTTAGCTGAGGTTTTGTGAATCGCCGCCACAAAACCACCGCTAAACCCAGTTTTTGTTGTAGTGAATCCTTGAAATGGGAGCCTGATAATCTTATTCATTGTTCTTGAACCCTTATGATAGTAGGAAAGAGTACAATAGAACTGGCTTTTATGATGATATGATCATGAACCCCAGCCCCACATTGTTGAATTTGGGGTCCACCATCCTTTTTCTAGTCGGACTTTTGGTTGAACCATCAATGTGAATTTTTCATATCTGGGAGTATGATTGGACAATGAAAATCTCTTTATTAGGTAGTTTAGTGTCCAATTAAGTCATTACTGATGAGGGGTTATTTACTAGAAAACCTACATATGAATTTCTTTTTATTCCCCATTAAGGCATAAACTGAAGGTCAAGCTGTTGCAGAATGACTGACCATCATGATAGACATATAGTCAACATTGGATGAATGAGGATGTATTTATGTTGGATGGTACGAGAGACCATATGAAGCTCATGATTATTCAAGAAGTGACTCAATTTTTGGACTGAATGATTAGCACAAATGTTCTATTCTTGATATTTGAGTATTGAGTCTTAACATCAATAATTGTTTGACTGAGATAATAATTGATATTTTCACTACCGACATCATTATTTTTCTCATGGAAGGATCTTAGTGATGACATTAGAGATGTGAAATAAAATCGAAGTAATCTTCCTCCAACAAGTCACATTATCATTGGTGGAATTAAGATATACTTACAGATATTTTTGAATTCATTGTGAAAATAAATTGTCTACTAATATGTGACCCATTTTTTCATCAACCTGGTGAAGATAAAACATTTTCCTGAATGGTTGGCCGTGACACAACGAATGAAGGCTAAGTGTCCTTGATGATCCATCAAATCACTAAGGGTTTTAGGTGATTAAATTTCAGGAATAGATTTTTTTTGGGGTTGACTTTGATACCAAGATGGTGTATGATAAAGCTGAGAAACATCCCTGAGGTAACTTCAACAACACATTTTAAGGGGTTCTTTTTCCGACTATGTTCCCATAGTTTATCGGAGATGGTTTCATGATTTGAAAATTGGTCTGAGAGCTATTGTGTATTAACTAATATGCCATCAACATGGCATTCAATAAATATTCCAAATAAGGGTTTAAATATTCTGTTGATCTCATGTTGGTATATATGTATTTCTTTCTTCAAACCAAATGGAATTAATTAATAGAAAATTACTTCTGGTGGCCCTAATAGAGGTGGTTTATTCGTCTTTTTGAGGAATTCAAATTTGTTTTTATCTTGAATAACCAAGCATGAAACAGAAATCTTGATATGCGTCACCTGCATAGATCAATAGTTTTTTGATCCGGACTGGTAAATCATCCTTCAATAAGTGCTGCTTGAGATATCTAAAATCAGTGAAAACACTGATTTTTATGTTCTTCATTTTGTTGGGGATTATATTTTCTAGTCACATGGGTTATTAGAAATACTCTATGAAGTTTTATATGATGATATTTTCTTCTTCATCCTTTATTTTTGTACCATTTTTTTGGTTCACCCTCCTAAAAGCTTTCCTATTGTCCTGATGGTCTTCTGGAAAGCCTAGGTAGTGAGTGTCCACCTCAGGTTCAATGCCTATAATTTTTTGTAGTTCATGGAAAATACATCTCGGTGTTTCCTTAGTATGTAGTTGTATATATATTACTCTGTATAAGACATGGATTCACTAAACAAGGTGGGTTGTGGATCTTCTTCGATACATAAATTTATTTTTCATAGTTCATCAATGGTGGGAGAGACTCCCTCCACAAATGCTAGAGTATCATCCCCAAGTCCCTCCTCCTCCTCTTCCTCATATATTGTACTTCCTGTCTAAATTTATGTTCTTCCTAGTGTGGGGATGAACTTTTATAGGTTCTTTAGGGTCATGAGTGTTGTATGTACATTGATCAGGCCCCAAGATAGAAGCTATAAGTGTCCCTATTATTAATAGGTTTGATCGATCAAGTCTTCTTGCACACCAGGGTGGATAAGTACATGTTCCACTTATGATAAATAATCAGAATGATCAAGATAGAGTGGCTTCTCGTTGGTGGAAGGAAATTTTCATGTTCCTATTAGGTATGCTGAAGGGTTGTTTGATGAGTTTCTATAACATTGATGGTTTGAGTAGGATTGCATCAGGAAATTAGGCTTTTGATCTGGACATTCCTTGGTACCCTGTATCTTGTGTTTTCTTCCTCCAGATCCGTGATTAGGTGTGGGGTAATTAGGTTCAAATCCATAATCATCACTAGATAAGGGATCCATTAGTTTAATGACATTAATGGATTCAAATATCCACTTCTCATTTGATGATAACTTTTCCTTAAAAACAATTTTTGGTTGTACTATTTGAAAAGATGTAACCCATTATTTTAGATATGATGGAAAAATATGTGATGATAAATGAAATATTTGAACATGATGTATATTAATTTCCTTGCACTCTAACCCAACCTTTCTGGTCATACTTATTTTTATACTAACTATATTTAGAGGGTTGTGGGGTTGAGTACATCAACAGTGTTGCAGCAGAAGTAACTGGGGGAATAGTTGGCTGTTTCGACTATGCTCAAAGAATACCATGAGTTTAGTAGATGGCCTTTTCATTCATATAAATATAAAACTTATTTTATCTCCTGAAAAAAACTTATTTCCACTCTTCTCCTTTGTAATGGTTAAAATTGAAAACAAACACCACACATGAAAGCACCAGTCCCCAATTTAGTTGTCCAGAATCTAAAATTTTATATATAAGATCATTAAATATGGATCATTCCTAGATGGTGTGTCCCAATGTGTATTTAAAGGGGGCATAATCTACTCATTTAACAAGAATGACCTCATTGGACCTTTTGGTTCTATTAGTAAGGTTAAATAATATTTTAGAGTGGCTATAAAATAGTCATGGACTTGATCATCATAGAACGAGTAAAAAATATTCCTCCAATAAATTAATTAATTTCTCATGGGTCCCCTATACTCTCCTTGTCGTGGTGGGGGTGTCTATTGATGCATAGGTGGCACTTTATAAAATGGTGCAGGACATCAGGCTGGATATGTTAAAAGGGATATATTAAGTGTGACTAAGGCTACTTCATCATTTCCCACACTTTTTCATAAGACTAATGGTGATACCTAGGTATTGAGATCAGTTCGTTGTATGGATTCTTCCATTCACTAGGAAATGGAAGAGAAATCCTAAAACCCACTTGCATATTTAACCAAGATGAGTAGTGTTTGTAGCTCTTCAAGGAGGTTATCGATGAACATTTCAAGAATCTCCTCCTAGGGGATTATCCGGTTTAATAAGTAGGTCATCCCTTTCTATCTTGAAATAAAAGTCTTATACTCTCTCATTCTCCCTCTATTTCTAATGTCAGAGTTTACTGACACTTGTCTTTAGTATCATTGAGCTAAAATGGAATAGGAATTACCAATGGAGATCCTCCCATCCTATTATTAACTGAGATAAAAACTAGTATAAAATAAAAAGGTTCACCCTTGTAGGGTTCGTATGAAAAAACTAAGTTTCACCACTTATTATTGCGTTAATGTTACCATAATGGTATCTCAATAAGACTCATGGTTCATTAGACATTTTTATGGTTCACTTGATCCATAAAATATTTGAAATATTGGGATCCCAAAATGTTGTGGTTGTGAGTCTTTACTTACACAGTCAAGTTAATGTTTCCATTCCAATTGTATCGGTGCACATTGTTCCTCCATTCCTTCCAATTGAGATGAAAATGAGTTGATGGTGTTGATATTCCCATGACGTGTGCTCTGTTAGAACCTGAAATTGGTTAGGCATAGAAAAGGGAAGGATTTGATGTTTCAGTTCTTCAAGTACTTGAGGTGGATATCTGATCAGTGATTTATTTGGAGTATTTTCATAGACATGTTCTGGGTATCTCCTTAATTAAGGGAAATCATGACATCCTTCTATGACCGGGTCAGTGTTTTGTGGATGTAATGAATTTTATTATTTTCACTAATAAACTCTTAATGCTGAGGCACAACTGCTAGAAGTGTACATTGAGGCTCTACCATAGGAACATATTTGATATGATAGCTACACTGAAGCATCTCATCATTAATTCTCCTTAACTATTCCATTTCTTCTTCATACTGAGAGAATTTGTCTTCCAGCATAAGGGGATTTCTCTCATTGGTATGAGTCTGGTCATGCATAACCTTTATTTTATTCCTTCCTATATTTGTGATTCACTAAGGAAGTGGTGGAGGATTGATCTGGGAATACAAAAATTCAATTTGATCCTCAAGTTCTAGATAAGAACATATTCATTCTTAGTACATATCATATTTATGGTGAAAAGATACCCTTTTTTTCTCTTCTTCATTTGCATCATTTATGGTGTGTTTGTTAGGATTAAGATCCACAATTTTAGCTGATTCATAATGTATTGTAGATGGTATACCAGCTACTAAATGGTAGAAGGGCCATTTGTATCCTTTTTTGGATATCTTCCTTCCATTCTAGGGTCCTATTTGATCTTCTTAGATAAAAGTATCCTAGATGGATCACCAATATGGCCTTTCTGTAAGCATTCATTTTGGGGGGAATGAGAAATAAGATGTGATTTAATGAGAGACCCCTCTACTTGTCATATTCCCAAACTGGAAAAATATTGATTTCCATTTGGCGGTTGGATGACGTAAAAATTCCTCCAGCCTTGCAAGCTAGGGTTTCTCTCATTATCATTTCCATGTCCCTCATCCTCATTTTTTCATTCTTACATGGGATTTTTTGGTTAAAAATATTCTCATCCTTATTGTCTAGGGATGATCTCGTACTATGGTGGTTGTTGCTCCTATTGCCTCTTTCGTGATCTTGTGCATTCCCATCCATGTTTGATACAGACATGGTGTGAGGTCTTCACGTGAACTATTTATTTCCAAGGATATTAAGAGTGATGGATTATTGAATTCACTTAAGAGATAATCCTACTTTAGATTCTATGTTGCGTGGTATATATGTTTTTAATGGATTTCTCTCATCAGTATTCATGCTTTTGAGTCTTACTCATGGATGGTTCTTGTTGATCATATCACATTTCATAAAAAAATATTTCAATTAATTTAAGCCTTGTGATAATGACATTAGAGGATTTAATTCCAATGGGTTCCATTGAAAGTGGAATGGTTTAAAATGGAAAGATCAATGTTCTCCTGATCCCTGAATATGACCCCCAGGAGAGGAATCACCAATCAGAAGATGCAAAATATGCAGTGCATTGGTGTAGGTTGGTTTGAGATATTCTTATCGCCTCTCAGATTATGGATACTACACAGACTGAAGGTTGTCCAAGTTGATTTGACGAAAAATTTCTCCCAACATTTTGACTTGGTATACGCACCCATCATAGGGAAAGATGTTTTATAAACTCACATAAAGTTGTCTAGAAATGGAAAGGAATGTTATTTCTATATTCTTAGGACAACTCCTTTGGTATGTTGAAATGATGAGTGGTTTTGGGCCAAAACATAACTAGTATATCATCCTTATCTGATTGCATGTTAACAATTAATATATAATTATGTAAGTGATCTTGAGACTCTTCATCTTGTTCTGCCCAACATGACTGCTTCATGATGATTTTGTCGCAAGTAGTGGGGCTAGTAGGGGTCTCGTTGAGATGTGAATGGTTTAGATGTGGCTTAAAATGTGAGTATTTCAATAGTAATTCTCCTAGTTGAAAAAATATACAGATTCTTATTGGAAGGGTATCTAATACGTGTGATCCATCCCTAAAATCACCTCTACATATGCGGTCTTTCTAGTATTTGATTTGGCATGGAGAGGACATTCTTACTGATATAGAACTTGAATATGAGGAGGAACTTCTTACATAATTATACCTTTCAAGGACTGCAATCACAGATTGATTTACCAATCTAAGTATTGTTTTTGTAGATTATACCCTTGGTGGAACCTTTAGGGTGGTATATAGAAAGGTGAGGACCTTGTTGCTAAAATAATATTTCATTACAGGGAGGACCTTCACATTTTGTGCCTCAATGGTGATGACTAACATCATAGATTGATTTATGAATGAACAAAGAATTTACGCATTGTATACCATGGGGATGACCTTTATGGATGATGAAAACTAGGGGAGAAACATCATGCTGGAATAAGATGTCACTACGGTGGAGGAACATTTTAGTTAGTACCAAAATGGAGAGGACTACCATAATAACTTCATATCTGACTAAAGGGAGAATTTATAGAGCATATATCCTAGAAAGGACCTTCAAGGCAGCTAACAATAATGGGTTGACTTTCTTTATATTTTATCTTATATCCATGTGGATTGTTACTTTGATTCTCATCAAGAGATAATCTCTCATGATCGACCATTCGGTATCCATGATGTAATAGTTCATGGTACCTGCTCTAGGTAGGACCTTCAGAGTTTATGGAAACAATTTTGTTGGGAAGACCTTATTAACTTTAATTTTTTCTTCAATAATTTGGTAATTGATTAGTAGGATCTTAATCCAGTATTAATAGATGTTTGGTGGAACAAACAAATTCATATTCTCTAAGAGCAGGTCATGAATCTTCTCTTCATTATCAAGTTTTATTTAGCCCAATTTATTTTTAGATTCTATCATGTATAAGATTGGGTAATCCTACTGTAGGTGACAAAATCCACAAACAATTGTGTATTCTAGTGGATTTCATGGTGTTGTTGGGAAACACTGAAAATATTACTGAGTACTGGAAGGGATATGTGTTTTCCTTATAGTGTCCAATGTGGTGGACCGATATCCCCTAGTTGAAACATGTATTTTTTTACAATCCTGTATCCCATTTTTCAGGTAATCTAGCTAACAACATTCGTGTATGGGAGTACGAATATAAGTCCAATCCCGAGGGACCACAACATTTTTTGGATGATACACCACACATAGGGAGGTGGGGTTGTTTCCATAATGGGAATATATAGAAATTTTGCTGTTGGGGTAGTAATATGTGCCTTCTCTATTCTTCCATTTTTTCCATAAGTAATTTTTTTTCACCTATGTGGGTGTAGAGAAATGTTTCTTTCCCCTACATATCACTAGGATACAGAAGATATTTTCATCAATTACTATTATATTTTACAAATGGAATTAATTCTTACAGACATGTATTTTCATTATATCATTGGTATGTGTCATATTTAACTAAGGGGATTTATTTACATCCATCATAATTCTCATTTTGATATATTTGGTTTCAATTATATTTGATTGATGGGCATGATATGAGTGAATTTGAATATACATATACATATTGATTGACATATTATTTGACTTATAGACTTTATTTTCATTTGTATGAATATGCATATTCCTGTAATTTTCCACCCTATTTGAATGGTGGGTTTGGTGAGAATTATTATGAATTTTAGCCTTATCATATGTTTCCTCCATATTGTTTTTATGGTATTCATATTTTTGAGAATGTATTATCATCTTCTCATGTGAAGTTGTATTTATATAGCAGGATTCTAGTGGCGTTTCAAGATTATACATGTTTCTATAAGTTTTTATCACATTTGATTGATGGACTTCATGAAGGTTAGAAGAAATATACATCTACTCATGGATTGCCTCCATATTTACTTGGAAATATTATTCAGTACGAACAAGGATGATATCATACATATGATTATATGATCTTTTTCCACTACATTCTTCCCTAGGGTATTGGGTCTACATGACACCAGTAGTAGCTTACAATATTGTATCCTCTTTATGAAGAGGATGATGGATCACACAAAATTGGTGGAAATGATTTAGAGTAGGGTCCCTTGGGTGAGACCCATGTTCTATATGAATGAGGTCATTGGTGATGAATTAATTATCCCCTATATGTTAAGTTAGGCACTCACTATCGTGTTCCGAGGACAGGTTCCTGAAACAATTGGTGATGGCTAGGGAAGACTCCTACTTTTGGACCGCTAAATGTTGCTGGTTAGATGGCTATCGAGGCTTTATGGCTTAGAGGGCCTTATTATTTTCCTCTATGGAGTGGAGAGTACACTTCATTTGATACTATCAAACTAGTGAAATCGAGACCCAGTATTGAAGATGTTGAGTGGGTGATGGAGTCATCTGCATCATGGTGGACCTGACTGGTGCAATGACTGAAACATGTATCTTTTTAAACTTATAATATTTCATTAAGTTGAATGAATCTATAATGATTTTCTACAATATATGTGATAGATGTAGATAAGAAAACCTCATCAAACTATCATAACATTATCTGATTTGTAATTGATGGTGTCACCAGAACCTCTTCCATTTTGGATGGAAAAGGGGCTTGAAGTGAGGTAACTCCGGTACTTTGGTTAAAGATTCACATTGAGATTACTGCTTTGTTTCCATTAAATAATGTATTATTACCTCATCAAGACTAATTGATTGAAATTGGTTTAATTGTCTATTATCACTGATGTTGGGTATAATGTCTTCGAATGGTCTCCAATAGGTTTTCTTCATAGAGATGAAAACACCCAATGACTCTTATATCTAGGATTCATGGAGATACATTCTAATGGTATGGGTTTGTTGGGTAAATTGGAAAATGACACATGAGAACTCTCATTGGTTGAGGGGATGGGAAGTCAGGCTCATCAGACCCATTTGGGGAGAACTATCACATGTTTAGAGACTCTATTATGGATTTAAGATATCTTCCTGAAACCATGTTTCATTAATAAATGTGTATATTATTGATTACCATGAGGTAATGATCCATTACGATTATTAATGTGTTTGGAATCAACTATATATATCCAAAGTTATCCATCAATGGAGTGATCTGTATGTATCTGAAGTTCTCCATCAATGATACCCTTTTGTTGGTAGAGTAGGGATCCTTTGGTCATTTACTATGATGAAACTGGTTTTAATCTACTTAACATGGTACTATGGAGTTTATCATCTAAAAATATGGATGATAGTTTTTTTGAATTTGGTATCAACCCCATGAAATGGTATTTTTCTGTATCCTCATAATAGGAATCATAACCCACATAGTTCGGTGCCACTTAACTAGACACATAAACTATTAATCTCTTTTGACAAGGATCTAACCAAGTAGTTTAACGTCATGTGGAAAGGATATCAAGGGGAGGGTTCCTAGTCAAAGATGTTGTGGGACTTATGTCTAGGTAGACCAAGGGTAATAGAGGAGATGCAGTCTCTTAGGTGAACATGAACCTACCAGGGATACATAATAGAGAACATTAGGGCGGATTTGGTTGCTGGGTTTGGTCCTAAAGGAGGATTCAAATGTGTCCTAGTTAGTTGGGAATCAAATCCCACATAATTAGGAAATACTTGTACTTACACCTTAGAGGAGTCCGAGTTATGAATAAATGGTTGGAACATACACATGAAAGCCTTCCATGTTGATTGATAGTAGGTATTACTTCTATGGAGAAGGCAAAATTAGTTATGTATCGTTAGTATTATGACCCGTTGGTGGATAAAGTATATTTTTAGAAATTATAAAATGTGTGATCCTTATTTGATGTTTGGGATCATTTGGATTTTATAATATCCATTAAACTCTAACCCTACATGAGTTATACTCAATGTGAGAAACAACTGGAGTCAGTAGATCTGATGATCACATGATCTCACCCTATCCACTGATGGTTGCTGATGGTGCCCAAGTAGGGGAAGAAAGAGGATTTGAGTTTTCATGTTTCCACTATGGTATTCATATCCTAAATAGTCACATTTGGTGATCTATCCAAATATTACTTGGGAAGAGGTGATGACCATCCAAAGTTCTACCTCCAATAAGAATGGCTAGGGGATTTCCAAAGGATCACTTCCCAAAAATTATTTCCAGGAAAGAGAGGAATGTTCATACCTATCCCTCTTCAAAGGAAAATGCCATTGGTTCTACTAAATACCTATAATGGGGATGTTCATGTGAGTTCCCAATGCTCATAACCCTTGTTTCCTTGGGAATGTAAACATGAGTACATTCTGAGGGTTCTCCATATTTTAGGGGATTTCCACGTGACTCCTCTTATTATGGATACAACATGTAAGGACACACTTATGTGTCTAATTATCTTATCATACATTTCAGGAAGCTTTAAAATATGACTTTGCTTCATCCTAGTAAACTAGTTTACAGAGGGGTCTGGATGGGGACTAATGGTATGACCTAAAGAAATTCTGTGTCCTAGAGTGTAGAATGCCCAAGGATGCCTCATTTCATATAGCATCGTTAAATGCAGTATGTGGTTCCCTCAGTGAAGCTTATTGATATGTGAGTAAGGGAATGTCCACATAGAATTGTGCTATAAGAACCTAGGTTCTACCAACATATCATGCTTCCTCATGGGGCCAGGCTCTACCCACATATCATGTTTCTATGTGGGTATGAGTTCCAAACACATAGCATTCTTTTACGTGGGGAAGGGTTCTGTCTACATAGGATTTTTTATATGTCGGATGGCTATTCGCAAAGGGGATATTGGTTTGTGCCTCAAGGGATTTTTCCCACAAGGAGACTTTGGGTTCACATACCATCAGATGATTTATTATTTCCTACTTAATTCTATTCACCTTGTTTAACCTGCTTGGAATCATTGAAGGACTCCAGTTTTTATAGTTCCTTGATTTGGCTATCTTTAGTTCATGCATCCAGGTGGGGCTCCCATTTCAGGTCCACCTTGGAGTCTATTTATAGAATTAATGGTGGAACTGATACCAGTGTGGTCGGTCATTCACGGTGGGCTATGATCCTTCTTTTGTGGGAGCCAAAATAAGATTCCCTAACTCTTGAATGACTTATTCAGTGGAGACATCATTTTTTTGCAAAAATCAACACCTCGGTCCCTCAAACAACATTGTTTTGTTTGTGGGAGTTGACAGTACCATCATGTACCAAAAACTATTCAATTCATGGGGAATGTTCATTTATGGTAGTATAAATCACTTACTTCCTCCCACAAAAACATAAGTTTCATTTTCAGGTGTTGGTGGCACCATCTCGACCCTGCAAACTATTTTCATTTGTTGGTGCTTTATGAAGCCAGGAATTACCATGTAGAGCAGTGGTATATGAATTTTTTTTTGCTTTATGGTCATACCCATTTGAACATTTTATTCAATCTTCTTCTGAGCTTCCTTTATACCCATTTAAAAAAAATATAATTATCCCGACCATGTTTATAGATATTTTAGGACCCAACATACATAAAAATGATAAAGTTATTCGTGCATTCTTGTGAACTATCACCTACAAAAAGTTATGTGATTTGTTTTTCATCACTATATTACCTGGATATATTATATAATTATATATAATTTTTTAATATGATATTTATGATATTATTATCATTATTGAAATATAAATTAATACTTAACTTATTTTTTTATTGATTGTTTTTAAATGGAAATTTTATTCATGAGTTCGTATGACCTCTTGTATCCATGATTATAATGTTATTCATTTTTCATAACTATACACAAATGGTTTGATTTAAAAGAAGAGTTTTTGTATAATAGTTATTCTTATGTCATTAATATTATTTAGAGATTATGAACTAATAACCACTTTTACTACTGACATCATACCAAAGTCATTTTTGAAACTTGTACCGTATATCATAAAAAACGTCACACATGAGCTTAAATTATTTATTAATTGTCATAACATGGTAAATATAAATATTACAAGAATTATAGACTTCATAAAGGTTTTATATAAAGTAAATAATTAACATATGTTTATTTTTTAGGTTTTTAAAGGACATATGTGTTGAATCATACTCAATTTAAGGGACATCGACTCAATATTAATTCATTGAAGAATATTATGATGTTATACACCAACCATATTTTATGAGATATATATAATTCCCCATTGAATTATCATATCATTAATTTAATTATTATCTTTTTATTAAATTTGTTGGTAAATTTTATTCTTTCACGGTGCTTATTATTTAAATGTTCAAAGTGGTATGAGACACTTTGAATGTTTAATGGTTTAATTATAATATAATTTTCTCCATTTCAATATTCATGATATTATTTTACATATATATACATAATTATTATAAATAAATTTTTATGCATATTTTTAATTCCATTCAATGGATTTCAAAAAGAATCTTTTTTCTTATTTTATATGGACGGTTTTGGCAAAGGTTAATAGGAATGTTCTATTTCTAACATACATGACAACAATGACTTATATACTGCCATGACCATTATTTTATTTTTTGTATCCTTTTCTAGATATAATGATACATCAAATGAAAAATCTCTCTTTCACTTTTGGGTATTTTTTAATTAAAAACGGGTTTTCAAATGAAATGTGTATTTTAATTTGAAAATGGTCTTTTGGAAGATAATAGTATTTTAATATTTGAAATTTATTAGCATACATGTTTAAAAGTGTTTTTAAAATGATGAAATGTTTTATGACAAGATGTGGTTCTTGGAAATTATGAATCATTTATGTACCTAGATTGTGTCGGGTGATCCTATTATAACTTAATTGATGGGTATGCCCTAATAGTACTCTAATTCCTTAGGTTCTCTATAGATGGGAGTCGTATGATGATTCTATTTTTGAGGATTCAATAAGGGTTCTTTAAGGGTTCAATGCTATGATATACCAAGGTATCTACAAACATTTTCTATTCTTAATTTTGAGTTATTTATGGGAATAAATGTTTTTTGAAAGTAAAAAATAGATGTTTTTTTAATGTAATTATATTTACCTTTATTGGTTAAATGTTATGTTTCCATGGAATGTGTATTACAATAGTTTTCATGCTTTTACAAAACCGATAGTTTTTATTATTTTTTTGTCCATTAAAAGGATTTTTTGTCATACCAAGTTTTGTAATGTTCTTCATATGTTTAAGGAAGTGTATGTACAGGGATGAGGTTATGTAGAAAATTATGAAGATATTTTAGGAAAATAAAACATTTTTTTATTTAAAAATGGTTCCCTTTTTGAAAAAAAAAATTCTATTTATAAGTTTACACTTTTATAGTATGGATTTATTATGGAATATTTTTTCCAAATTCTCTTAAATTAAAGAACTGAATTTCTTTTTGGGATTAGAAAGTGATTTATAGTTTAAAATAACTTGAATACTAATGTTTAAGTCTACGTCCTTAAATTTCGCATTAGAGGATGTTTTAGACAATATTGGAAATTAGTATGTCTTTTTATGAGTTATGGATATAAACAACGCTTTATAATTTTATGGTTGATCATATGTTAAATGACATAAAGACAATCTTTTTAGGCTTTATGTTATTGAATTTTAAGGTTATTAGTAGTATTTTTAGAGATAATTTTTATGTTAATTATGGGTTATTTCTTTTTTGGAAGAAAAATGAAAGGTATGAGATAAAATTTAAGGATAAAAAATGTTATTGTTATTTTATATGAAAATATAATATTTTGTGAGTGTTATATGAATTATATCATATTATAAAAAATACAACCTATAGGACAGGTGATAAACCATCAAATTCGATAAGTCTGCGGGAACTGAACCCACAACTGATGGGTGATAAGGGTGCATCACCTACCACATACATATGTGAAGTACAGGTTTATATAAATTTTACTTTTATTGAAAATGTTTCATGGATGAAAAATATTTTTAATTTTGGAACATATGATTTTATCAAATATTTAACCTTGGGATTGGAAAATGATTTGGTGATAAAGTGATTAATGTTATTTTAGAATAAAATTAATATTTTTGGAACTTTATTTGATTAGGTAAATTAGATTATTATGAAATTTTATTGGAACAATAAAGGTTGAATTATATTTTATATGTAAATTAGATTTTAAGGTTCTTTAGGTTATTTATTAAATATATTATCCTATCTTGGAGAATATGTGATTAGGGAAAATAATTTTTCATATGAGACATCAAGAGAAATTGAGTTTATTTTGTGATAATTATACCAACATATATTGGAATATTATATGGTAAAATCCTTTACTTATTTCGGTTTTAAACAAAGAAAATAATATTTTTTAGTAATTTTATGGGAATTTTTTTAATGTTCTATGTTTAAATTTGAGTATAATTTTTTTATAGTAGAAATTGATGTAGTTTTTCAACATAAAAGGTTTATTCTTTTTACATAATTTTATTGTCATATTCTAACTATTATTTTATTGAAATATAAAGACGTTAGAAATAAATATTTAATCTTTTTTGGATTTTGTGATTCTATAGAAGATGATTTTGGAGCATCATGTGTAAACAATTCATTGTAAATACTCATCGTTTAGAGGAAATGTTCAATTTGTGGTTGAAATGTTTAAAAGGATGAACCTCATCTTTTCAAAAAATCTATTGTTTTATGATCACAGTGAATGAAATAAATGAATTACTCAACTCTATGATCCAGATATTAAAACAAAAATGTAATTCATTTACATTCGTTATGGACAAGTCAGTGTCCTTTGAACCCTCATAGATTTATTATTTCGTGATTATTGACTTTCACATGACCATGTTCTCTATCAATCTCCATTAAAATTTGATTGTTTGTTTTATGTTTCCATATCCATGTTTTCCTTCATTGAACTCTAGTTTGTGTTATCTAATGTGTCCTTCATACTTCACATTCATTATTTTTCTGTGGATGTATCATTAATCCTTTTTCTGATATGGGGTTTTAATAAACGTAATTTGAAAATTCAAACGATTGTTACAGAGATAAAATTCAAAATTTTGAGGATAAAATTTACAAAATTGGGTATAATATTACATCCAAAGTTTTTCAAAAAGAAATAAAATGTTTTAAAACATATATCATATGCTATACCGAGCTAATGAAAACAACTGAAGATTGTAATTTAAATTCTACAATTATAAACTATCCATTAAAATGGAGGGAATGAATATTATTAACTGAATTATGAAAATATGGTTTACATGTGTATATTAAATTAATTATTTAGTGATTTATTTTTTATAAATTAATGTAAAACATTTTTTAAAATAAAACAAAATATTTTTATAAAATACTATTTAAATGTGCACAAGTGTGTTTTATAATAATAAATAAAGTAATCACTCATTTTCGATTATATTAATGATATATATATATATATATATGTTCAATATAATGTTTAAAATTCATCTTATATATTTTCTAAAAATGTGAAAAATAATAAATCCAATTATTGATATTTTAAAACAAATAATATTTTATTAAATGATATGAAATTTCTAGAAATATCCATTTCTACCGAGTAATTTGGATAATTCATTTATTTTTTTGAATAAATCATTTTTTATGTTTTTGAATTTAATTGTAATTATATTAACCCTCAATGTGTAAATTACATGATATCATGGTAAGTGTTATGATGGTTAAAACAAAAAGATATAGATTAAAAAATAATCCAAATGTGTCTAATTTTTATTGAATTAATGGATTTTGACACAATATGATTCTATATTTTACATGAATCACATAGGACCAATTTTTAAAAGAAAATTAATTTATATTAATTTAATATTTTTTATGAATTCTAAGAATTACCCTCCCCTCCCATATAAAAGGTAACTCATTCTTCACATTTCAATACACTTAAAAAACAATTTTTGTTCAACCATGATAGGCGAAAATACCTTCATTGAACCCATAAAACATTATATAGATCAAATTTAAGGCATAAAACCTTTTTTTATAGGTGTTATGTTGTCAACTAAAGAAGATTATCCTAAAAAGAGGTAACATTTTTAATTAAGTGTTTCTATTTTATTTCTTCTTCCAATTTCTTCAAATGTTATTATACCATGTTGAAATAATAAATATTGTATACTCAATATACTAATATTTTGTTTCTTTAATATCACCACATAAACTAATCTCAAGTTTCACTAAATGGGAAACAATTAATCATTCGTTCGTACATTGGGATACCCCCTCCAGAACCGATATAATTTGTTTTCCATCACCATCTCTCAAGATAGGTTATAATTATGGAATTAATGTTTATATTTGAAATTTCTTCCATATTAATCATTATGAATAAAATGAATTATCATTTATGTAATTATCGTTCCATACACATAATAATGATACTGTTGCTCATGCGTATGTTTGAACTATCACCTTCATTAAGTGATGTGAAATGTTTTTCATCACCACATTAAATGAATAATATATATAATTATATTTAAATTATTAATAATATATTATGTATATTATTATAATTTCGTAATGATAAATTAATACTTATCTTCCTTCCATAATTATCTTTTTAAAATGGAAATATTACTCATGCATACTTACAACCTACAATCTCCATGATTATAATGTTAATCATTTTTCATAACCATACAGAAATGGTTTGAATAAAAAGTATAATTGATGTATAAAAGTGACTATTATGTAATTAATATTATTCTAGAAATGTTTTAGTAATGAAAACTTTGAAAATTTACGTCATACTAAAGTCATTTAGGACCCATGTACCAAATATCTGCAAAACAACCTACATGAGCATAAATAATGTATAAATTTTTATAAAATGGAAATAATTGATATAAAAAGATTAAAAATCATGAGAATGGTTCTAAATAAACTAAAGAATTAACTTAATGTTATTATTTATGGAATTAATGGATATATGCGATGAATCACACTCAAGGTAAAGGGTTTTGTTTAAATCTCCTTTCATTGAGAAATATTTTGATGTTATATATCCACCTTCTTTTATGAGGCGTATATAAATTCCCCTTGAATTTTTTTATTAATTTATTTATTATCGTGTCTTTAATGTTTTTTAACAAAATTTCTTTCACGGGGAATGTTATTTAAATTTTCATAGTGGTATGTGACACATTATTTAAATATTTAATTATCAAATTTTGTTCTCTATATAATTATTAATGGTATTATTTTACATATATATAAAATAATTTTAAATGAAATTATATGTCTAAATTTAATTTCATTCAAAAAGAATTCAAAATGATTATTTTTTACTTTTTTTTAATGAATGTTTTGACCAAAGAAAAAAGGAATGTTCTATTTAAAATAGACAGTGTCAATGACATTCCTTCCACCATCGAAATTATTTTATTTTTGGTATCCTTTAAAATATATAAATTTACATTAAATGAAAAAACATCTTTAAAATTTCTATATTTTTACATGAAAATGGATTATGAAAATAATGTTGTATTTTGTTTTGAAAAAGGTATTTTGAAAGATAATAGTATTTAAATATATGAAATATATTTTCATAATAGTTTTAAATTTTTTTCAAAGGATAAAATATTTTATAACATGTTGTGGTTCTTGGATATTATAAATTACAGGTTTTACCAGATAACATCAGGTTATACTATTATATCATAAATGATGGATGCATCCAGATAGCACTATAAGGCCTTGGGTACTCAGGATATAGAAGTCAACTATGTGATTATTCCATTTTAAGGGGTTTTTCAGGGTTATATGCAAGGATGTCCCAAGGTGCCTACATGAATTTTATATTATTTACAATGAGTTATTATGGGAATCATTTTTTCCGAGGTAAAATAAATTATCTTTCTAACGTAATTACATTTAACTTAATTTTTAAAATTATATTTTTCCATAAAAATCGGTTTTCAAGGGTTTTCATGGTTCTACTAAACTATTCGTTTCCTTTATTATTTTGTCCCTTACTGATATTTTCAGCACATCCCAAGTTTTGAAAATTTTTTCACAAGTTTTTGGGAATATTAGGGACAAGGATGAGGTCATGAATAAGTTTTGATGATATTTCATTAAATGAAAACATGTTTTTTTTTAAAATGGTTTCCCTAGATTTAAATATGGATACTAAGAATAATTGTACACATGTAATTTATGGGTTTATAAAGTAATATTTTTTACAAATTCTAAAAAAACTATACCAAAACAATCATTTTGAAAATAATTTTATTCCAAGTATAAAATAACTAGAATATGTAATGTTTAAGGTAAATTCCTCATATTAATCATATAAAATAGTTTCATACTTTAATTCTCCAATGATTGAAAAATGATTATTTAAATATTTATTAAATCCCAATGCCAAAATATATCATTTACCTAAAGGATCTTCTTAGACAACTAGACCAATAATCTAAAATGGGTAATATTTTCAATTTAACTAGACCTAAAAAAAAATAATCCATATAATCAAATATATGTTTCATAAGATTAAAATTCATCTTTTCCTAGAAAATATCCATCACATATAGGTTAATTAATAGTAAAGTTGTCTTTCTTGTAATATTATAATTATTTACAATATAATTCATTTCTAATAATTTAATTTTGTTGATATCATGTGATGATCACAACATTGAGTTTAAACAAAACATTATTTAGTCAATGCTTTCACACATGATATAAAATTAAAATTTAATAATCATAGAATAATTATTTTAAAAAATAACCATTTATTTGAAATTTTAATATCAGAGTAATATTAGGGTGATTTTTTTTGATTTTTTGAAAAGATTAATTTTTTAATGTTTAATGAAAAATAGTAAATTTTAATTGAAAACATCATTTTGATATAAAAAATTATAAAAAATATTATATTTTTAATTAGTTTAAAAGTAAATTTTTTTCAAATATATATATATATATATATATATCAGATTTAGGTCAATAAAATTATTTTAATATTGAATTTATATATAAAACATTAAAGACATAACATTTTCTCTCAAAATACATTTTTTTAATAACGTCTTATGAATAAATTATAAATTAAATTTCTCCACTTATATGAGTTTAATTTTATAACAATTATAAATAATAATATATTGTAATGTATAATATGATAAAATTAGTTTTTTTTAAAAATTAATAGTGCTACTAGTTAAAAATATTTTACGCATTTAAGGTAAAAATTTATTATTGGGGTGGGGGGGTAAACTAAAATGTTAAGTAAAAATGACCCATATACAAGTTAAAATAGGTATTAGGAAATATTTACACCATTAAACCTATAAGTATTAGTAATGGTCAATTCTGGACCCTTTTGACATGAAAAATATGAGAGCACTAAATTTGATTCAAAAATACATTTGTGACTATCCCCCACTTAAAAAATGCTACCATGTATCCTCATTTCTTCGCATATTCAAAAAACATTGGTTCATCCATGAGCTACACATATCACTTCCAAAATCCCTTGCATGTTTTATAGATTCTTTAATTGCGGAATAAATCATACTTGTTAAGAGATTAGTGCAAACCAAATGAAGATAACTAGAGAAAAGATAATTTTCTTCAACAAGCATCTTAATTTTATTTCTATATCCACTTAATTCAATTGTTATTAAACCATAATGATATACTAACATAATTATCATTAGAATACTAATAATTTTAGGATAGTTTTATTACCTATAACCATTCCCACTTCCATCAAATATGCTATGGAATCATCATCCGTGTGTTTGGCAGACTACCCCTTGGAAAACTATGTCATTCTTTTTTCCATTACCAAATATCATAGTTGGTTATGATGATATATATTAAGTATATTTATGATATTTATAATATATTTATACTTTCATTAATTTTAAATTATATAATTTTTTTACTTTCCATTATGTAGGGGATATAATAATATCGTCATTATGTATAGTGGACTACTACCACGTGAAGCGATGTGATTCATATTTCACTAATGCTTTAAATAGAAGGTGGTAAGGGTAAGTTAAATGATTAAATGTGATATAAATTAAATAATATTAATATTAATAATATATTTATCATTTTTTAATTTTAATATATAACAATTTCTTTATTATATTTCCCCTAAATGAAATATGATAATGTCATTTATGTATGAGTGGATGACTGCCTTTATGAAACAATGCTTATCTCTTTTCATCACTACGCCACATAATTGATATATATAAGACAATTTAATGAAATAATATCATATATATTCTATTAATATTAATTTTTTATGATAATATAGTAATTTAATACTTTTAATAATGATCAATTAAAATTTGAAAGTTACTCATGCATACAATCATCATACCTTCTCCATGATTGTAACATAATTCATTTCTCATAACCAAATTTAAATATTGAAATGAAAAGTAAAATGTATGTATAAATATGATAATTATATAGTTATAATTATTATTTATATGATTAAACTATATAATATGTTCAATAATAGTATTTTTCATGATGAAACATGCATAAGAAAATAAGGAAATTAACACCTGCAAAAGGATAATAAAAAATATTTTCAATGAACTAGTGATATTATGTTATAAAAGTGTAATATTTTATATTAAAAATATTATTATTGTTTTTTATAATATAATAAAATGTTCAAAACCACAATAAATTATTTTATATAATGTATAAACAAAATGAATCATAAGGTACAATATTTCGTCTCAATTTACTATTCCTTGAAAATTATTTTTTATTATTCCCCAATACGGTTTTATATATTTTATATACATAACATTTGACATGTAATAACATTATATGTTAATACATGATATTATCACATTTTTTTACTTTAAATTATCTCTTCCAACTGTATTTGACATATATGATTCAATGTGGTAAAAGTTATTGTATAATGCCATTTTCTTCGGTGATTATTAACTTTCTCTCAATACAATCACATTAATGTAATAATTTTTCCTTATAAATTACATTTATATTAAATATAAATATTCTTGAATAATGTATATTCTCATTTCTTAAACTATATTCCACTATTAAAAATGGTTTCTACTTTGAATGTTATTTGAATAGTCATAGAATTGTTGATATATTTGTATTATTTACTCTATACTGATATTTTATAGGCTATATTGATCATGAATTAAATATATTATTTTATATATAAGTAATTATTTGGACCTATTATTATGGGTGGGTGTCATATAATATATCCCCTTGATTTATTTATAGGTATCATGAAAAAAGAATATTTTCTAAATTAAACAGACCTTTAATATTTAAACTTTTTTGTGAAATGTCTTGATAGTAGAGGTATCATGATGCATGAGATCATGGATTATAATAATTAAGAAATGACTTCATTGAGAATTATTTTATTTTTAGTATAAATGATCTTTTAACAATTATATTATCTCTTTGTGGATTTCATTCTCTATTATTCATTTAATGGCATGTGTATTCAATTCTTTACAATGACATATTTATTCTTCCTAAAATATTCATGAACTAATGTTATTTTAATGGAATGTGTGTTCATTTAATTACATTTACATATATATTATTCAATATCTAGTTATAATAACCATTTTATTTATTTATTAGAACATGTTTTTTGTTATTTGATATTCCATATTGATTATTATTTTTGTTTCATAATATATTCTTGTGTAATTATCCTTTATTAATAATTTTATCTAACCATTTTTTTTACATTTCATCATTATATGAAGATGAAATATTTTAATGTTTTTCAAGGATTCTGTTTATTTTATTTTGTTTTTTTATCATGTATTCTTTTCTATTCACAATGTAAAATTGGTTTTATATATGTATCTAGTTCTATGAAACTAAAAAAGTGATTGATCTTTTAGGATTCAACCCTTTGTATATATTCATATTTATTAATGTATGGAACCAAATTTGGGTTCTTAGGGCCATGATCAATATACTTTCTTTCAAAGGAATTCTTGTAAAATAATTGAAAATTTTATTTAGTAAAACATAGTTTCTAGAACATAGCCATAAAGAATTCACTGAGGATAAGCATAGAAGAAACACCTAATTTTTTTGTAAGGTTGATATTATTTGGGGTTTCCTAAGAATAAACCCACTAGATAATATAGGTGGATGTGGTTCTAAAATTAGGAACCTAGGAGTAATAAATCCAAAATATTCACATCAATCTTTACTCGAGTATTATTTGGTACTCCAAAATGGGCCTTACTAAACAACTTGTTGGAAACTCTTGGGGGATATATGTTGGATAATAAAAATGTTCTTTAAAAACATTATGAAGTATTTTGAAATTATTATATCCCTAATGAAACCCCCATTTATTATTGTAAGTCTAAAAATGCACAAATATTTAATTTTTGTTATGTGTTACACCTTATTTATACTTAAACACTATTATTTAAAATTTATAATTTTATGCGCTAATTCAGTTTATGAAATTGATTAAAAATAGGTACTAAAAAGAATATTTGTATCAATTCTAATGTAGAATATTGAAGTTTTCAAAATTGAAATCTAATACTATTATAATTGGTCCTAATAAATTTAAGGCTATATTAGGGAAACTTAATCAGGTTATAGAAAATTACCTTTCCTAGTTGGAGAAACCTATTCTATGTTGATATTCTCAAATGATTTAAATTTATATTATAGAATCCCACATAATTTTGTGGGACTGGAAATAAAAGTTTAGTTTATTGATGTATTATGTCTTGGGAGAAGATATTTATGGAATTAAGATGTAGTGAAAATTAAAAGGATACACAAGAAGGGTATTTTCCATATGAATATGATATTTAATATGGTGTAATGATCTGGAAAACTAGGGAGAAAAAAATAGAAAGCATCGAATAATAAAGCCTATATGGAGACATTATTTTACAAATATTTCCCTCATAAGAAACAAATTGAAATAAATATAATGTTCTATAACTTAATTAAAAAGGAATAATAAAGTGTTGTGGATTATGAGGATACATGTATAAGGTTATCTATGTATACTACAGATTACATATGCAATACGGAGTTTGAGATTGACTATTTTTTATGGGATTAATATATGAATCGGAACCGAAGTATCATCTAAAACATTTCCCTCATATGATAAAATAGTAATATGTGACATCAAAACGGATATGTGGTTTTCTAAAATCAATATATTTAATGGTAATGAAAATAAGAAGTTGTCATCTCAACACTAAGAGAAAGATAATACATTAAATAAGAAGAGTGTGGAGAATTTTTCAATATCTAAAAATTATGGAATCAAACATCATGTGATGTTATTTAAGGGAATGAGAGTGTATTTAATATATGTAGGTAAGGTAAATTTGGATCATGATTGCAAAGGTAGAAAAATTTGATGATTTATAGTGTATTAGATTTTACCAAATGGGGAATTATTTAAATCAGTATCCCAAATGTTATGCAAATCCTACATAGATGTGGCGAAGGGGATAAAGCCAAGCTTCTTAAATCTAAATAATTTTTTAAAATTTTCTATAAAACCACTTTTAGGGTTAGATTTGGAAAATATAATATTATTCAGTCACTAACACTAAGGTGTATGCATATAATGATGGAGTGGGAGGTATATTAATTATTTATTTAAATTTACCCAAATCATTACTTGATTCTATAACCTCGCACTCTTTTATATATACCTAGTTTTACGAGATGATTAAACCTTTCTTTTATAATATTATAAGGTAGTTATTATTCAAAAATACAAAGGAAATTCTCATTTAAACATAGATATGTTAGGTAGTCCCCATTATGGCCCACAAAGTTTCTTTATTTGATTATTATACTATTATACATATTGATATCTTTAATATAATACTTAATATAGAATGTATTTTAGAATATGATGAAAAATATTGCAGTATGAAGAAGGAAATTGAAATTTGTGAAAAATATATTGAATTTACTATAAATAATGATGATACATCGAAGTAAAACTAATATATTCATCTACCCCTAGTAGCTCAACTGAATTGGATTCTTAAGGAATAATAGGAAAAAAAATATTGGTATGGGGAATTTAATATTCAAATAAAGGATGCACCTATTATAAAACAATATATTAATGTATTTCCTGAGGAATTACTAATAAATACCCCAGAGTGTCAATTTTATTTTTCAATTTATTTAATCCATGATTCATGACAAATATGAAAGACTCCATATAGAATGGTTTCTATGGAATTAGTGGTGTAGAAGAAACATATAGTGTTCTTGGGTGATAAAGGATTTATTATCCCTATATTTTCACGATAAAGAGCCTATGTTCTCTCTGTTAAGAAGAAATATAGATCCCTAGGGCTTTGAAGTAGTTATAGGGATATCAATGCTATTAGGGTAAAGAGAAACTTCCCTCTTCCTCATATTGATGACTTTTTTGATCGACTTTTTGTGGCCTAATAGTTTTCAAATAATTAACTTCATTCTGGTTATCATAAAATCCTTATAAAGAAGGAATACATTTCAAAGATAGCTCTTCGAATGAGGTATGGGCATTACGAGATTCCAGTAATGACATTTTGATTAACTATTGTACCCACTATTTTTCTGGATTTAATGAAAATTGTATTCAAGTAATGTATTAGTGATTTTTTATGCTACTAATTGATGATATTTTTGTGTACTGTAAAATATATGAGGACCATGATAATCAATTTATGATATTTATTGATAATCATATAAAGGAATATTTATTTTAAATATTTTATAATTTATATTTATAGATTCAAGAAGATTAATTTGATGGATATATTTTCTCCATGGGGGGAATCTCATTTGATCTTACAAAAAAATATAGTTAGAGAGTGGCTTATACCAATGAAAATAATTGAGGTATGTAGTTTCATTAGTTGGGAGGATTCTATCAGTGATTTATCAAAAAATTTATCTTATTGGACAACCCATTAACAAAATTACCTATAAAGGGGTTATGATTGTTTTCACTAAGGAATATAAAGAATGCCTTTATGAACTAATGAAGAGATTGGTCAATACCCTTATTTTGACTTGAAAATATGGATGTGATGAGTTTTTTATTTATAGTGATACAAAAATTTAGGGAATTGGTTCTTTAGTAATGTATAATGGTAGAGAAATTTAATATGCATCTATCTAATTGAATACTCTTGAATTAAACAATCCAACCAATTATCGTGAGTTGGAATTTTTAATATTTTCTTTTAAGATATTGTGAAATTATCACTATGGTGAAATATTTGAGTTATAAACAGATCCTAAAATCCTAAAATAAATATTTTCATTGAATGAGCTCAAAATGAGTGACTGTAGATGGTTCTAACTACTGATGGGTTATTATTTTTATATACACTACCATATAGGGAAAGAAAAAAAGTTAATGGATGCATTGAGTAGAAAAGATCATGGATTTATGGACCAAAGAAGGATTGAGAGGGATCTTATATGTTATGATATTGTAAATATATATATAGTAATTATTAAGGAAGATAATAAGTTAATTATGTTTTAAATAATCACTAATCCATATTTAATAGAAATTATAAAATGTTCTCAATCTGATGATGCCAACATTTATAGGAAAATTAAAGATATAAATTTTGTAAAAATTCAAGTCTTCATTTATAAATATGGTAATATTAAATTTTGAATTAGACTATGTGTTCCATCCATAACTAATGTAAAAAGGTAATTATTTTATAATTCTCATATGTATAATATTTCTCTATACACTTAGGTAGAAAAAATACGTACAAGGAATTGATTGATGATTTTTTTTGGGTTAATGTTATCAAAAAATTTAAATTTATATGTCCATATTCTTAGTTCATCAATATTTTAATGTTATAAGATATCATACATGAGAAAAAAAAATCAACCAATTCATATTCTAGTGTGGAAATGGGATGAAATTACTATGGAATTTTTTATAATATTACTAAAGACTTCATGAAAAAATGATGCAATATGGGTTAATATTGATCTCCTAAAAAATAATCACATTTCCATGAAATAAGATAATATTTTTCTATGGTGTTCTACCCATGTATAAATATTAATGATGTTTTAAGACATCATGTCATACCTCATATAATTTTATCTAGTCAGACATCCCATTTTAGATCAAAATATTAGGAGAGTCTTCAGAATGTTCTTGATACTTATCCTCATTTGAGCTCTACCAACCATCTTCATTCTGATGGAAAGTCAAAAATGAATATTCAACAAATGGAAGATAGGTTGAGGTAACTTTTATATTCTGTTCAAGGTATGTGGTATCAATGTTTATCTTTAGTGTAGTTTCCCTATAAAAATAGTTTTAATTAAAGAATTCAAATAACACCATATGAAGCATTATATTGAAAGAGATTTTGTAAAAATATATTTTGTAATGATGTTGGATAACATAAAATTATAGTACATAAACATGTTTAAGAGATAATGAAAAAGTTAATGTCCATTCAAGATCTCATTAAATTAGTCCAAAGTACAAAAACGAGTTACACATATTATCAAATGATAGATTTTTAATTCCAAGTGGGATATAATGTTTTAGTGAAGGTATTTCCACAGAAGGGTGTTATATGGTTTTGTATGAAATGAAAATAGAGTCCTAGGTACATTAAATTTTTTAAAATTCAATAAATAATTTATGTTTTTTTATCATTTAGAAATACATCGAAATTTCTCTAAAGTAAAATATGTTTTCCATAAAGTATTGTCAATGAAATACATCTCAAACCAAATACATATTCTGACCTCTAATGAAATCGACATGGAACCTGATCTATCTAACTATTAATAACACATCCATATTCTTTATTCTAGATATTATTTATTGAGGAATTGTATGACAGATTTAGAAAATAAACATTTGTGAAATCATAAAATGTAAGAAGCAACCTGGGGACAAGAGTATATTATGAAGAATAACTACCTCATCTATTTAAAAGGTAATATCCATAAAATTTATAGGATAGATTTTTTTATGAGGGAATAATAAAACACCCAAATAATTAAATATATATTTCATTTAGAATAAATTTATTTTCATTGACAGCTTATGATGCCAACAATACTAGGTTTTAAAAAATAATTATTTAGTCAAAATACTGAATTTATTTAATAGTTATTGTATTTTTTAAAACCTAGTATTGTTGGCATCATAAGCATGACTCCCCCCACTTATAAATTGTGTGCTCTAAATAATATCATATATTTAATAGTTATTGTATTTTTTGAAAAGTTCCATTTTTGATGAATATTGAAAAATACTGAATTTAAATTAAAATCTAATTATTAAATTAAATATTTCATATTATTAAATAGTATTTTTAATTTTTTTAATGTAACATTAGATCAGTATTATATTGATTAATATAATATGTTTAATAGGAATCATTTTTATATTTAATTTAAATATAAAATCTTTGTAGTCTTTTGAACATTTTCATTTTAAAACCCTATTTTTCATCATATTTGAAGGATTAATTTTAGAATCAATGTTGAAAAAAATGTAAATTTAATTTTTGAAAATAGATTATATATTTAGAATCATCATTATTAATATTTTATAATAAATTCAACATAAATTTTGACAAGAATTAATAATGATAATATTAAAATTTTATTACCACAGTTTAGATAAAACTTGATATACCATGGGTTAAACTAAAAATATAGGGACAAACAATCACCTATAATCATTTCAGGAAAATATTATGGGCGTATTTTTATCATTAATCCTATAATAATCATGTATTATTACTTTTTTACACTTGTGACACATAAATATTTTCAGAGCACACATTTATATTAAAAAATATTAACTATGAAAACTCCCCCCACTTATAAAAGTCAACCCCCTATCCTCTATCATCACACCTTCATAAAAATATTTTTCTACCTACCCCAATAACATCCCCATTTTACTCTTATAGTCATATGAACATTATTTTGTGCAAAAATACCACCTAGTAAGTGTTTAGTACATATGAAAAAAAGATACCCAAAAGAAGATGTATCGTTCTTTAATTAGTGTTTTTATTTTATTTCCTTCTACACATATATAAATTATTATTAATATATTTTCATATAATAATATAGTAATATTCCACATAATTATATGTTTTTATGATAATTTATCAAACTAAAATCACCCACAATCCCTTCAATAGAGTCAAAAAATCATCATTCATGTGTACAGTAGACTACATCTTAATGAACTTATGTCATCAATTATTCCATTAAATCTTCTCAATGTTTTTTATGATGATTAATACAATGTATATATATATATATATAATATTTATGACATAATTATTCATATGGAGTTATTATATCATATATACATTTTTTTACTTCCCATTCTGTAGGGCATGTGATAACATTGCGCATGTGTATAGTGCATTATCACCTCATGAGGCAATGTGATTCGTATTAAAAAAACAACTTTCATGGAAGGTAATAAGGTCATGGTTAAAGATTACATGTGATATAAAATATATAATTATGTCATTAATGAAATATTTATCATTCTTGGAGGATAATATATATCATTTTCATTCTTATCTTTTCAATAAATGAAAGATGATAATTTCATCCGTGTATGTCTGGACTACCGCCATTATGAAATTATGTTACTCCGGTTTCAAGAACATAGACCATTTATGATATATATAATTCTATTTAATTTAATAATATGGTATATAAATAATTATTATCATTATGGAATGATAAATTATTATGTACCTCCTTTATATAATGACTAATGAAAAATAGAAATGTAACACATGCATACGTAAGGCCTACCATCTCTAAGATAAAAAAATAATATATTTATCATAAAAATATTTCATTATTGTACATAAAAGTATAATTGATATGTAAATATTAAAATAATTTCATTATAATTACTCTATAGTAATTTAAACTATATTATATGTGCTGAGATGTTAGCTGTTAATGAATTGCCTTTATCTCAAGGTATAATTTCTAGTGAAAATTATGCAAACGAAATATGGATAAACTAAAATCATCTAATGTAAAGGTATAAGATAAATTTTTATGGGTCCATCACGGAGGGAAGTACAAGATGAGGATTCCTACTTTCGGACAACATATGGTTTAGTGTTTGTTTGGTTATATTGCTAATTATGTGATGGAAAATGAAACTGGGGTAGAGAGCATATCTATTCTGAATGATCTCTACTTGGGAAAAGATTTATAACAGTTATATTACGTCAGTTAAATTAGATTTAGTGTTAATTATTTGATTTATTCATGAAAAATAAATATTACATGGTATCTAATATATTTGATTTAGATGTGAAAATTTATTATTGACTACGGGGAAGAGGTCATTCAGAATTAGAGGGAGGGGAATTTTTCTAATGATATCCTTTTGGGTATTTGAAGAACTTGTGATTACATTACTCTTTCTTTTATAACTGATGAATTAATACATTATTATAAACGTATTATCAGTGGTAATGATTTAGGCCTGCATAATTTTAGAGCATGATGGTTTTTAGGTCCCCTTGTTTTTATGGAATAAAAACTTATTTTTCAGTGAGTGCGTGATAATATGTTATAAAATGATCATATAAAATATTATGAATTTTAATATGGTTTTGGAATAAGTGAATAATTTTTTACCAAAACCACTATACATGAGGTTAAATAATATAAAACTACAAGGAAACATAAGTTACATGACTTCATCTTAATTTATATTACATTGACTATTATTTTTTAAAATGAAACAATTCACTTTAATATTTTGTATATACTTCATCTTTGACATGTAATACATCATGAAATATATTTTTTACATTAAATTATATCATAAAAATGGATTTGGATTTAACTTTACATGGTGGTTAAATTTGTTTGACAATATCATATTATTTTGTGATTATTAACATTCTATTGAAACAATCACATTATTTTAATACTTTTTCATTGGACATTAAATTTCTCCTAAATATACATATTTTTGAAAGTTGGATATGATTATTTCATAATTTTTATACCACATTTACATATGCTGTCAACATTGAAATGTATTTTATTAACATATAAAAAATTAATATATATGCAGTGTTTCCTCTATAAGAATATTTAAGGAGGGATATTTTTCCCAAATTAAATAAATTATTCAATATATGAGGAATGATTTCAAACTACAATTATTGTTGGGGCCTGGAATAATATTACCCCTAAATTCATCATTAAGCCTCATGAGACCAATAATTTTGGCCAAGTTAAATGGGTTTTTACCTATTTTATTTAATATGAATTATAAAAAATCGGTACAACAGAGGTATAATGATTCTGGAGATCATGGCATCCAATAATTAAACATTTCCCCCATTGATGATTATATTATTATTATTATTATAAATAAGGTTTTAAAAATAATATTATCTTTGGACTATTTTCATTCTTTATTATTGATTACATGGAATTGTTATTTAGGTATTTAACTTATCATATTTGTTATCCCTCATCTATTTATGAGGTCGTGTATTTTAAATTCCAAGTTGGTAACTTCATTTTTCATTCCAAATTGATTATTTCCTATAATTTTATGATATCCATGTTATTGATTAAATGGAATGTGTGTTCAATAATTTAACATGACTTATTGATTATTATTTATTTATTTGGGATATATTTTGGTTTAATTAAACCTTATTGAGCATTTCAGCTCACTCTTATTTTGTTCCCTTTCCCCAGGATTTGATGAATAAATAATTTATTGAGTTTTTAAATATATAGTTCATTTTATATTGTTATGTATTATGTTGTATTTTTCATTCCAATTTTCAAATGTGTTTCATGAATGTTTTTGGTTCTCCCAAACTTCTAAAATAATCGGACCTTCATGATATAACACGTTGTATCTTTTCCAATGTAATAAATTAATGCACTAGCTCTATAATAATGGGATAGGGGTCCTTACTTTTTTGATGTTTTCATGGAAGGAGATCGATTAAACCCATTGAAAGTTAATCTTTGAGTTTTGATAAGGTTCATTTCATAAATATTTCACATAAAAAAAACTTATTTTCCTCAAACCAATATTTATTAAAATATCTAGAATTTTCAAGAAGCTTATTATTAGTAAAGATATTATCACCTTCATGAGTTAGTGTAGTGAATTCAACTATAATTCATATGTTCAGTGAATACTATTGGTCTTGAACTCTGTAGATGGTTTTATATTATCCATCAGAATCATAGTAAAAATGTATACAATAATACTAAAATATTAGGCGAAGAGAGAATATTTCATTCACTCTAGATGGAAAAGTCACTAACTCCCAACCTTGAAACATAATTGCATTATGTAGTTGGGATTCATGTTGATTAATTAATGTATAGTTACTCAAAATTTCTTAAACTATTTATTTTAAACTAATATCATTAGAAAAATATATTGTTATTTTGTGAAAACCTTATAAATTTGAATATGAAAAATGAGAGGAACATTTCTTCAATCTAAATGATATAAATAAAAACCTATAAACTACATAGTATTTTATAAGTGATCTAGAGAACTAAAAATCATAACTAATCCAACGGTCTAGATTGATTTCCACTAAAAAACAATAACCATTAAATCTATTTTAAGAATTAAAATTGAAATTTATTTTCACAAATATAAGAAATTTTTTTAATATACCAAAATGTATATGATTTTAAAAAATGATAAATATTAAAAATGACAACAAGATAAAAGGAAATGTTTGATAAGAGTGAAAAATTCTAGGAAACATTCTATGAGATATATTTTATAGTAACAGATTGAAATTTATATATAAAATATTGTTATAAAAAATAAAAACATAGAATCTTTATATTAATTTTACATAATTACTAAAAAAATTCATGAAATTTAATTAAGCAGATACAATCTTCATAAAATATGGTATTTATTGATAAATAAATTCTATAAATTTTTTAAAACTTATAGATTTAACAAAAATATATATTTTTAATTTGTGTTAAAATAATACCAAATATAACCAGGTTATATATATATAAGTTTATCTTTTAGTGATTAATGAAATTACATGAAAAGATATTATGTGTGAGGAATCCTTATAAAATTCAATATGAATGTATCAGAAAAATGTGAAACCTTAAAATCTAGAAATATTTAATTGTTTTATGTTTAATAGAAGAAATAACATTAAAGAAAATACTTTGTGATTTTTCAGAAATTGAATTTTGTTTAATTTACTCATATTTCTAAATTCCCGACCTCTTTTATACTTTTAAAAAGGGAACTATATAGAACAAAATTGATGGAATGTTAATTAAATTGTTTTACTGGACTAGTATTCAAGAATGGAAGGTATTATTTTTTTCTTAATTCTCTCTATATATTCTGATAGTATTCTATTACTCTATTATAGTTGGTGATTTAATTTTAAAAACTCTTTATATAATATTATTTCATTACAACTTCATGTTTACCTTCCAAAAAAACAATGACTCAACTTTTTTCCTAAGTTATATTAGAAACATTATCCTTTTTTTCCTAGTCAAATGTATGTTTAATAGTTTTATTTTTACCTATATCAAACTATCCATTAACATTAGGAAACTATATATTATTTTAATTATTTTCAATCTTATTTTATTTATCCTTGTTATAGTGTTTTTGATAAGATAATTCAACCTTGAAAAGATATCCTTAATTTGTAGTAATTTAACTTTTATCAATGTATAACTCTTAATGTGTCTTTGATAATTATCTTCAATTATATTTAAATACAGGTTCATGTCTTCTTTTGTTTATTGAGATTTGTAAAATTGATTATTATATTTAGCTTCACTATCTGATGGTCACAATAACTCTAGTCATAATGTTAATTTAAAAATATTACAAGATATTATCTTCCAAATAATTCCTTTTCATTTAAAGGGAAATATATAGTAAAACTCAAATAAAATATTGTGGTTATTTTTATGTCATTATTATTATCTGATGAATCTTATGAGGGTAATTATTCATTATTTCTCTAAATTTGTAATGTTTTCAAAAATTTCCACCATTATCTTCTAGAATTTCACTTGAAATACAATTTCAACATTATAATAAATTATTCATATTCTGGATGAATGTTTCCAGGATTATAACACTCATTACATATAATTCATAAAGATTATTTTTTGGTTTGATATTTTCTATTTCTCTTATAAGAATTAAAATACCATTAAAAATATTGACTGTTGAACATCCTTTTAGAATGTTAAGTATACTCACATTTACTTTTTTTATGATTGAAATCATCATAATAACTCTTATATATTCTTCATTTAGATATAAAAATCAAGAATTTGTGAATTAAAAAATTTCAAACTCACTAAGTATGAATACCAAATACATTGATTTTCTTTTTTACTCTTTTCTATATCTCTTTTTATGTGAATTTCATTTTCCAACAATGATTTCATAAGGTCATTAAAACTGATATTTATGATTTCACTACTTTAATCTATTCTGGGTCATTGTATTCTTATTTCTTCAAATGGATATTGAAAATTTTCTCAACTTATCAATCATCATAGATATTATTTAAATTATATCATTTCAAATAATATAGTTCCATGAATATATTTCTCAAGGATTAATTTTTTTTATTGTAATAATATATTTCTCAACATCTATGTTAACATTTATGTCTATATATGATATTTAAGGTAATCATAATCTTCACCATAAAAAATATCTCATCTTTTGGGTTTTCATTTTTGAAACCACTATCATATATAACACACACCAAAAGTTATAAAAATTTCTCAAATAAAAGATAGTGTTTAAAAAATATTCTAAATAATAAAAAAACAGCATGGAAATATACTCACTCACATAAGGGGGTTATGTACAAATATCAATAGATGTGATGTAATAAAATCTTCTGGTTTGAAAATTAAAAATAGAACACTATAATAATGATTTATTTATAGTTAAAATACACTCTATAATAATTCATCCCACTAAATACCACATTGATCATTTGATAATATAATTTAACTAAAACAGAAGAAATTAAAGGTAAACATGTTTATATGAAGATGAATATCATTATCAACTCCATCAATGTTGTTGGAAGAAAAAAAATAAATCATATTGTAAATGAAATTTTTAAATAAATGATAAAATAATGAAAATATAAAAAATCACTGAGTATAGAGTAACTTTTCTAATACCTCAAATTCATATCAATTAGCAATAAACATCAGGTCAATAAAACTACTCGCTTTTGTAGAATGTTGTTGGTTGAAATTTAACCTGGCCCTAGGTATCCTAGTCCCAAAAATATATGTACCTTAACAGAAACCCATCTAATGATATTAGTTTCATTTATATAGGCACTTTGTCTTTATATCCACCGAATCCCTCAATTACAATGATCAAATATAGATTTTTATTCAAAACCATGAATAACTTAGTCCTAATGTATAAAACACTCCTCATAACTTCTAATAACAAAATAATTTGATCATAATGGATTAAAAAGTGAATAATTATAAAAATAAAGAATAATAGATTTAAATACAAGACCTCACTAGAGATATCAATTTGAATGTTTAGAAGAATATTATAAAGAAAATGACTCAAAAGAAATGACTATATTCTTGAATTCAACATATATAAATTTTATAGAAAATTTAAAAAATATATTGATCCCCAATGAATTTGGTAGTAATTATTGACATCTCTTGGAATAAAACCAATAGTTATATTTTATTTTATTTAAGTTTGTTTGGGGGAACATCAGCCACTACACACGGCCAACTGATGGACATAGCATTGCATGAATCATATGATGAGTTCAATTGGTATAATTACATACATATAATTACTTAAAAACATTAATTTAATGTCATCTAGTATTCTTACGAGGGAAAAAATAATTCCAATTGGAAAAAACAACATGCATAAAAAGAAACATAAATAATGAACATGAAAATTATTAGTTCAAATGAATATCACCCTAATAATGCATTGTGATTTTATATAATGATGGAAATATTTAAGCCCCAATTTAACAATAATAATTCCATCCAACTCAAATTAATTAAATGGATAATTCTTCTCATGTGGTTGTAATTTTTTGAATACATAAGACCCCATATTTTTAACAACCTAGACTCAAATAACTATATCAAGTGGTTATATTATGTTATTGTTATATAATACTTGTGTTGTTAAAGGATCCAATATATTAGTAGTCATGTATTACTAGACATATACAATTTTTCACATTATAGTTGAGAACATAATGTATAGAATAAAAATGCATAAGAGCATTGTTTTCTCTTTAATAATATCATTCCAAATTAAAAATTGTTATCTAATATATTTCATGGAGAAATGAATTATAAATAAATATGAGATCATATTATTAGTAAGTTGTAGAATATATAAAAATCTAGAATTTCATAATAATATAATAAATTTTATGGAAAATAAAATATATTTTAAGAATAATTCAAAAATTAAATTAAATTAATAGAATACTATCTCTATGAAAATAAATTAAAGATGTATAATAATTACTCAACTTCTACTAATGGAAGTCCGTATTAGAAATTACAAAAAAATAAAATTAAGGAGTTATTCTAAATCATTATATATAAATATTAATGTTATATTCCAATACCCAAGCTAGTTTACCTGGTAATACTTATTGAATTGTTGAGGGGTCATCTATACAGACCCTCATCTATTTATAATTAAGTAAAATTATGTCATAATATTAGAAAATAATAAATTTAATGTAATTATTTTAGTAAATTATTATTAAATCATGAAAAATGAGAAAATAGAAATCTATATGATTGAAATTTGAAAAAAAAATTCCCATTAAATGGAATAATGTGGACATCTAAAAGAATATATATAAAATAAAAATAGAATTTTATGTCATTCTAAATATAATAGGAATTAACATTTTTATAGAAATAATAAAATGGTGTTGGAGTGGGTACCTTAAAATATATGGGCCTCTAATAAAATATAGTAAAAGTCTCCAATAACTTATAATGGTATGAGAATAATGAAATTTTTGAAAAATCCTTCATTAAGGCTTATATATTTTGGGTCAATTATCAAAAGCTTACCCCCTAAAATTGGTTCTCTAGGTGTGATGAATACGGAAGAAACATTGTTCATTTTGGGAAGGATGATTTTATACTCATCCATCCATTTATATGATTAATATTCTATGGTTCATCTATTCTACAGTTGCATCCCCTATGTATCCAACCTAGTATATAGATATCTGAAAAAACATGCACACATTACATTATTTTTTTAATTTTTGGAACAATTTTGGATTAGTAACATCCCAATCAATGTCCTATGAAGGATATAATTTTAAATAGAACATTCAATACCATTAATAATTATATAATGGTTATTTAAAATATCAATGTTTTAGTGAGTAAAATATACAATAGAAAACATGTTGTATAATATAATCATGTCTCATGTAATAGAAATATAATACAATGAATCCGTACCATTTTTCCAACTTAGGCTAATGTGCTATAACATCCTATATAAAAAATAATATATTTTTGTCACCGATTTTCTAATCTAATTTTTACAAAAAAAAAATATCAACATTGTTTATAATTATTCTCTACATGTATGTATGTTAGTTATCTTTTATTTTCAATATCAGGTGTGAGTAATCTTGGCCAATATTAACTAATTTTGTAATATAATAGTTGTTATTCATTATTACACTAGTGTTCATCACTTTTATTTAATGAAATTTATAATACCTTGTTCGGTATAATTTTTTATAATTTTTTATTTTCATTTTATTGTATTTTCGGTTTCAATATACAATGATAAAATTAATGATTAATATGTTTTCCAATTTTTATTAAAAAAAGAATATCTATACTATGGAGTTTAATATTAATATTACCATAAAAGAAAAAAGTAAAATATTTTTCTACTTATATATATGTCATATGTTAACCAAAATTATAAACCCATATTCTTCCATGATATATATTTTTATCATTATTCAAGTAGGTCATTATACCGTAAAAAACGAACCTACCATAATAAATGGCGATTACGAAGTGATATAGTTGTAGTATCACTATACCGGAATAATAATTAATTTATTAAGTGTTAATTGGTTTGTTTAATCATAATTATAATGATATAAATGAATAAGATAAACAATATGAAGTTATTCCATGTTACATGGAAATCCATTTTTCTCTTATAATGCACTTTTGGATGGTTTATGTTTCCATAAAAGTTTATTACACATATTCTTAATAAGGATTTCAATTTTACTTTATATATCCATTATGATTTCATAAAAATATTATTTATCCATTAAAATCATTCTTATTACCATCAATTTAATATAGTTATTAAACCAAAAATATAAATTCATTTTCCACTTTTGGTGGTAACCTACAAATTCACATACTTAATGACTTTGTTATCAATATAACGAGAGAAAAATAGAATATTTTTCATCTCTAAAGATTCCTAAAATCATATTAATATCAATATTACTATTCAAAATTAATATTAGGATAGTTTTCTAAGGTTGTTAGGGAAGGAGAAACATAATGGAATATAGAGGCGGTAGTCTACACACACATATGTATATTGTTGTTCTGGTTTTTTTAAAGGAATTTCCTAAGGAGGATAATAGTTATACCATTTTTATAATAAAATGAAATACATAAGAAATACATATTTCATTATATACTAATATTAAAATTAGATTTGGAGAATCAATATAGAAAAGAAAATAAATTTCATAAAATTAGTACTCACATTGGGGAAATTAGCATTCCCTTAAATGACTCTATAGAAATTCCAAGAATATTCTAATATCATATGAATATGATATTATGAGGGTGAAATATAATTATAGGGGAAAGAATCAGGGAATAATTTCACTAGGATACTGATTATTTTTTGTTGTATTGAATGTGTGGTTAGATGACCATTTTTTTAGTGTTGAGAATGTTATTTTAAAAAATATTTCATCTTAATAGAATGTGGGAACATGTTTCATATATCCAGTAGATCCAAAATGGAAAATAATTTATTTTTAAATGATAAAAATCATATATATCTCATGAAATAAATTATAAGTTCATTTTTACCATGATTCATGACCATATATTTGTATTTATTACTTTTATTATTTTCAGTTTTCTGTGCTGATTTTGTTTTTTGAAAATTTAATAATATTTATTCCAAAAAATGGGATAGACCATTTTAAATAATTTGGGTACATTGATTTAAAATATGGAAAAAATATCGGTTAATATTTTGATATATAATAATTATAATTTATATCATTATCACATGTAACATGTAAAAACCATTTTATTAGGAAAAGTGGTTTGTTAATTTTAAAATTTCGTTATATGGTAAAATGGCCAATTTCATAATTTTTTTTGATATAAATTTGATTATTATAAAATATTTATTTCTTTTAAATAAATCCAAAAAGAAATATAATTAAAATTTTATTTAATTTTAGGAAATAACTAAAACAACAGTTTCTATTTTAAGATATTTATTATGTCCATAAAATAATGATAATATGTTTTATAAATTCAATATATTATTATTAAAATGTATAGTTTTATATATTAAATAAATATTTTGAAAAATTAAATGGTCTTATACTCTTCTAGTTATTTCTTATAAATTCATAAAATTCACATTTTTGGTAAAAACTATAATTTCCTCAATTCACATAAATTTGTTTTCCCAAAAAATAACATAAATCAGTCTTAAGCGTAAATTGACCTTCCAAATCCAAAAATTAATTAATTTGTACAAATTTAAATTTAAATTTTTATTATAAGTAAATTCTTGAATAAATTATTCTTACAATGTTCATTATGTAATTGTTTCGGGATGTAGTTATTAACTACTATAGTAGGATCACAGGTTCTACATCCCCCCGTAAATAATTTTCTAATTGAAAATTGATACATCAAAGATAATAAAAAGTTTTTTGTATTCGTTTATGATATAATATTAAGTCTCTCATGTTTCCACATCTAGATTATGATTTAATTAAAGGACATTCACTATATCAATTGAAAGATTCTATAAAAATTTCTCTATAGTTTTATGAACCTTGAATGGTTCATCATTATAAGAAAATTCAGGTTCCAAATACACTTCCCCATATCAGAGTATAAGCATTGGATAAATAAAGAACTTCCATAATAATGTAATATAAAAAACATGATATAAATTAGAAATAGATTATGGCATTGGAAATTGGTATTGTATTGCTATAATTCTAAAAATAATATAAAAAGGTCCAATTTTCCATGGTGTTATCTTCCCTTTTTTACCATATCTTAAAAAACATTTCCAAGGAGAAATATTATTGAATAAATGACCCTCTTGAAATTCTAATCCATTACATTGATTATTATTGTAGATCTCTTTTATTCTTTTAACTACATTTATATGATGCCTAATAGTTTGTAATTTAACTATTTAATCCTCTACATGTTCTTAACATACTAACATAAATTATATATCTTCTTCACAAAAAGTTAGACTATAAGTTATCTTCTCATACAATGCCTCATATGATGTCATTTGTATTCTTTAACGTAAACTTTTATTGAATAAAAATCCCACCAAAGGTATGAAATGATCCAATTCTCCTTAAAAGTCAAAATAACATGTTTTTTACCTGAATTATAGTGTCTTAATAGTCCTTTTAGACTATCAATTATTTTTGGGATGATAGGGAATTCTTAAATGTACTTAAATGATGAGATCCTTTTTAATACTCTTCTAGAATTTCAAATTGAACAAAAGGTTATGATCAGATAAATTGATATATTTTCCCCATAAAATGTCATTGTTTCATTGATATAGAGCTAGTCAAGTCAATCAATGGTTTGGTCATCCCATAAGAATAATACATTAATATAATTGTTTTGGAGATCAAAACCTACATATCAAAATTATTCCTTAATTTTTTCAACATTTAAGAGATAATGTCGATTAAAATATTTTCCATCTCTTAATTGGAATATGCAGAGGTTTTATGTCGCCATTAAGATACTTTATTTATGCCTTTATCTAATAGCATACTAATAATATAGATATATAATAAACAATAATATAGTGGTTATTTTCTTAATGAAAAACTGAGACCAAACATCAGATCAAAGACCCATCTCAAATATTCATTCCATTATCTTCTCATTAGTTATTAACTCAGGAAAAAAATGAACAATTCCAGTAAAGAATTTTTTTATACTAAGGCATCCTATAATGAATAATGAAATCAATGAGAGACAGTCAACCTACCTTTGATTTCATTTTTCATAAAATAACCTAAATCCCTTGGTACACTTGTGCATGATCCATCACTAAACTGGTTGTAAGGGTGTTCTCGATCCCCAAATGCTAGAAACTAGAATATGTTCATGATAAAATAGTGATAGGAAATGATTTCACCCAATAGAAATCAATAAATAGAGAATATTGGAAGATAAATTATCTAATAATCAGTATGAAAAACAATCCCTAATGTGAAAAACATAATTCCATAGGTAGACAGATAAAGATCTCAAAACTATACATTATCTAATAAATGACATGATATCCATCAAGACAATGTCCTGGAATCCTTATGTAATGAATGGATCAGAACTCCATCAGTCACCACCATCACCCAAGGTCCATCAATTCAAGAACACCCCCACCTCCTAGTGGTGTTTCCCTCCTCCTAGAATTGGAATATCATAATCTAAAAATTCTCAATGAAAAATGTATTGTAACACCCCAAGATTCCACGGTATGTTTCCCTTCGAATAATGCAATGGTGTACATTGTACGCAACTTCGAGATTCTAACACACCACAACCAATAAAACAAGCAGTTATGAATAGTAATAACTACTTTTTTAAATATTATAAATTCTATCTCTCAAAATGGACTTCATTTTTGGATTCGTAATATCGAATTTATCCTAGGGTGAAATTTCGGAACTTTTCGGATAACACTTATATTTTGATGAATAGTGAAAATTATTAAATTTTAATTAAAAACAACATTTTAAATCAAACTAATTTATAGTGATAAATTATATTATTGAGTGGTTTTAAATTATAATTAGAATATATTTTTACCATTATATCCAATGGTGTTCATTATAATTAATTTCACTTTGAAATTGGATGTAAACAATTGTCAATCTTTTGATATATATTGTTTCTTAAAAACATGATATTTGTTGTGACAGTGGGAATTAATTATAAAATTAATTAATTCAACTTATATGTCTAGAATTTTGTAAAATAGACATCATTTTTGAATTCTGAATATCATTTATAGCTTAGGGTGAAATTTTGGCATTGTTCTGAAAAACTTCAATTTTTGATGAATAGTGAAATTACTAAGTGGTAGTTAAAAAAACTGAATTTTTCATAAAACGTTATTTTACAGCTTCTGTGAATGGAATTTCTAAAATACAAGAGACATGATTAGTATCAAGAAGTAAAATGTGGTTCAATGAGATGAAAATAATTTTTGGTGAATAGTAACTTTTTACTTTTATTTACCACGGTTAAAAGTAAATAGGGTAATTAAGGGTAAACATGATATTAATATTATCCTAACACATGTCCTAATTCTGTTGGAAAAGTTTATCTCGACCAAAACCAACCTTATGAATAAAATATTATCATTTAGGTCCACTTGGATTAGATTAGGACATTTATTATTATTTAATTCAAAGAAGAGTTAAAAGAGTTAAAATCAATGTTTATTTACTAAAACATTTTTAATATAGGGTTATACATAAGATAAATTCTATTCTAAATATTCATTAGACAGGAAATACTATTTCCTATATAATGATATTTTATTTATAAATTTTAGACATTAAATAATTTAATATATTTATGACACTATGATGATGCAGAAATTTTAATAATAGTGAAAAATTAAAATACTTGATATTATAAATACCCAAATAAATATAATTTAAGACTTTTAATAAATTACACGAATTTTATAGGATAATATGACATATTAGGATTGATTTAATTTACTTTTTTCTAAATAATAATTCTTTTATGAGTTTCACAAAAATCAACTATTGAATAGTGTCAAAATTGACATAAAAGTGTTTTTAAATCATATATTATATTATTAATTGATATTAAATTCCTAAAAATATATGGTTCTTCCAAGAGACTTATATCATGATAGGTATATCATTAATGGACCACTTGGTGGTCTCTTGGATGTATATAGTAAGTTTATTAATTATATAATATAAAAATACAAAGTGACATGGTAAATGTCAAACTAATTAACTAAGAGTTAAAACTAAATGATAAGGTTAATATAGTAACCCAAACCTGTATAAATTATATTGGTTGAATTGTTTTAGACCTATCCCCACCTTAACCTTTGAATAATAAACATTTTAGCCATTAGAAACCGAATATAAATTTATTATAAATTAATATTTCTAGCTTTTCCAAAGGTGCCCCTCACCCCTCTTATAAAAGGGCACTCCTCCTTCTCATTTCTTCACACCTTCATAGCCTTTTGGTTCAGCCATAACCTTCCCAAATACTCTCTCAAATTCCCTCAATACAACCTAGGGGCCTTATTTGGATCCTAAATCCAACCTAAGGATCCCTTTTGATCAAATCAAAAGGAAGAACCCGAAGAAGAGGTAATGTTTTCACCACCCCTTTCCAAGTTCCTTTCTTCTTCCGATTATTCTTTATTTGTTATTACCATTCTAAAATAATAACTCCAGTATCTTATATATACTATGATGTTATTATAAATATGTTTCGGCCATATTTGATATTCTATCCACCCATTGAATAACATGTCACCATTCGTGCGTACGTACGGCTTACCGTCTCCACGTCGTGGTGTAATTGTTATTCAATATATTATTATTTGGGTGGGTATAATAATGATGTGTAACTAATTTAAATAATAAATATAACATGATAATTATTCTGTATATATGATATACCATCCAATTATATATTATTTTAATATCAAAAGAATGATATTGTCGCCGTGCGTACGTACGGACTACCGTCTCCACGAACGCGATGAGATTCATTCTCCATCATATCCATTCAAGTATAATTATCATTTTATGATTTCAAAATAATGTTTAAGAACTTTATATTATTCTGGATATGAATAAGATACAACCTATCCATGAAAAACATGGATTATGTAACAAAACATATAAAAGAAAACGAGTAAGTTGACACCCGAAATGATGATAATTCTATGATATTATTAACAAAGAAAAGTCAAAAGATCATATATAATATCATATTAATGTATATGATTCAATAATAATTTAATAAAAATTATTTCAACATTATACAGGAGGTTAACCTACCCCCAACCAAGGAAAAGTACAAGGTAAGGGGTTTCTTATCTCACTTTTAATTCCATGAGAATTACATTGTTCACCACTTATTTATTAAATGTGATGTGTGTACTTACCATGTTTGTATTCATTGTGTAATATACTTTAATTCATTTATATTTACATCATCATTGTATGATACTTATTTCATGGGTGTATGTTTTGTATGTTACCAAATCAATAAGGGAATTTGAAATTTCAATTTCCACTCATTCGGATTTACGTGTACTTCATTGATTATTTTACTCCAAGATTATGTGTGGAATCACTATTCATTTGATTATGTCATAATTTCCACTCCCCTTTCTGTGGATATACTTTTTATACACATAATCACTCCATTGATAAATTCTCAAGTCATCGGTATGAACTTGATAAGAGTAATTTTCACTCAATCTCGATTTGTTGACATAAACATCCAATTCATTATTGTTGTTTTTACTAGAATATGTGTGAATGTACCTTGATTGTTTTACACTGAATATCCAATCATATTTAGTGTATTTATATTTTTCACACATAATTATGTCGTTGATTTATCCTTAACCTAAGGATACGGCCTTTATGAGAGATTTCATCTCAATTTACATTCCATTGAGAGTTCTTTGTATTTATACACCAAATCACTTTTATGTGGTGTATATAATGTACTTTGACATAGTATATAATGAATACCATTATTCTCATTATATTACAATGTTTTTATTACCTCAATTATTTTTATTCAAGTGTCTCTCTTTTGGTTAGAAACTCTTACTAAAATACCATTTTTAAATGTTTTAAAGACCTATTCTTCTAAATCCTGCTCATTAATGTCCATGTTTTAAAAAAAATGGTTTTAAGGATTTATTTATACGGACATTAAAGTTTTAAAATTAAAACTCCTTCTGAAAGTTTCAAAGTGGAATGGGACACTTTGATTCAAAAATCTATTTTTAAATGGCTTCTTGACAAATAGTGTGTCTTTTAAATGATTTCAAGAAAAAGGGGGATATTTATCTCAAATAGTTTTGATGATTATTTTCATCTATGTCAACATCCTTCATTATTTATGATTGAGGTTAATGTGATACAATAAAATCTTCCATATTGTATCGAATGAGTCAAGTTTGACTGTGGATGTGCTATTTTTATACCATTCATGGTTTGTGGTTAATGTATTGACATTTCATATGCTAGTTTTAATACGAATGTTTATGTTAAGTTTTAACCTATTCATATGAGGAATGAATTGGACTTAATAAGTGACGGGTGGAGCCCACTATAGCTCCTCGATGCATTGATAGGTCTCATGAGACAAACTAGTGTCTTGGCACAAGGCCTTGACAAAATCTTATTTGTAAACTTGGCACGAGGCCTTGCCTATGTGGTTATGATAGTCTGACATTATGCATTCCATCATTATGAAAGTCGTTATTGATATTTCATGTGATCATTCGACTAATAGAATATCCATGTGAGTAAGTAAATGGCATTATTTTATTTTATCTTTTCCATTTTATGCTGAAGTTCAAGTTTAAAAGGCTTTCATTTTAGTTATTAACTGCCTTAAGTGTTTATGCTTATCTATGAAAGCTTCTGCTGTAATGTTGTCCTTACTAAGAATCTGAGCTCACCCCTTTCAATGTTTTATTTTTCCCAGGATTATGAAGAAGTAATTTATGAATGACCTATAGGGATAGTATGAGGGGATATGAAGAAAATATGTTTTTTTGATGTAATGTAAAACTTTATAAATGTATCTAGTGTTTCCAAGGCTACTAATCCAATCGGTCTTTCGAGATTTGATCTTTCTTGTGATCATGCCAATGTTATGTAATAATGCACCGACTCTAAGTAACTAGGGTCGGGGCGTTATAGTTGGTATCAAAGGAAGTTCAGTACAAACCTTGGAAGCTAGATTTAGATAAACTCTTATTAGAGCACGTAGACCTAAGATGAACTTTGAGGATTAGTATAGAAGAACGTCCTAGAATTTTGGTATTGTAGAGATTTTTTGAGTTTTCCGAGCAATACATCCCTGTCTGGATACGAGTAGGTAGAGGCGGCTCTGGCACAGATGTACCTAGGGGTAAATCCCGAAAACACCGCTTTGAGCTATAGTCGAATGGGAACTGGTGCACGACAATGGACCTTGCTGCACTCTTGGTTACGACACTCACAGGGGATACGCTTAGGATAATTTACATTTTCATTACAAACCGATTTAAAATATTATATATATAAGATGAGAGTAAATGATGTTGGTTAATCCTAATGTGTTTCAAATTGAGAATATGGTGACATTTTAATCTCTAAATGATTGTATGACTACTATTACTCACAAAATGCTTTCTGGTTTTATTCAATGGTTGGATTCCAAGGAATTCATAGTGACATTGAGAATTATGTAAAAGGGGGGAACGGTGGTGGAATGAGCAACAAAATGGAATGTTGATAGGTGTAAAAGATATCGTCTATATTCCAAATCAGTTATCCAAAAATATGATCAACAATATATATATTAACCAATTACCGGACTCAACAAAGAAGAGAAAGGTGATGAATGAAAAGAGCTCCAGTAGTGGAGACTATGGAGAAAGAAATCCTCAATTTCCATCTTGCAGGAAATGTGGAAGGAGACACCCAGGAAAGTGTCTCAATGGGACAAAGAAATGATTTACGTGCGAAAAAGAAGGACATAAAGTGAAGAATTGCCGAAGAAAAATGAAGAGTACTATGGAAGAAGATAAAAATGGTCCCAAAAGTCCATTTACAGTCATTTTCCGTAAATGTAGGGGATCTGGCCATTACCCGAGTGAATGTCCTATTCTATAGGATATTCTCTTGGTCAGAGAAGAAGCTATGTGGAAATAAATTGTTAGATAAATGTTTAAAAATTATTAGTGATCCTTGTTGAAGGGTTTAATTTGGAATAATTTTCTCTTGTATTCTTAACCCTAATGTTTTCCATGTGAGAATGATATTTATGGAAGAATTGTCTTTTCTCTTGTGGATATACTATAAATAGCCATTTGGTTTTATATCATCATTGGGGTTTGAGAGAATTAGATGTTATTATAATTTTGGATGAAAATTCAAGGTATGAGATAAGATTTTTTGTTAAATTATGTTATAGTTATTTTGAGGAATTTATCTCAATTTGGTAATGTTATAAAACATAGTTTTTGAAAAAGACAACACGCAGACCGCGTGACAACCCTTCGCGTTGGACAAAGTAGTGGGAATCGAACCCACAACCAAAGTGCGATTGGGATTTATCGCCTACCAATGGACTACGTGCAGTCCCTGGATAGTGTGACTAATTATTTTTAGTTAAATGATTTTATTGATCAATAATAAGTTGATTTGGGATCTTATGTCTTATCAAATGAATACCCTTAGTATAGGAAAATGATTTGGTCATTAAGTGATAAATGTTATTTTGGAAGATGTTTGCTTTGTTGAGAACACTATATGCCAAAGGAAAATAGAGTAGTATGGGATTTCATTTGAGGAGTAATGGTGGATTTTTATCTATGTTTTTATTGTGGATTTATAATGATTTGTGTTATTTATGGAAATGATTAGGTTAATTATGTTTAAGTTTGTGACTTTAAGAGTAATTAATGTCATTTGGAGATACAATTTAACGTGGAAGAATATATTCTTAATAAGTTTTGGTTTTCAAAATTAGTTTTGGTTATATTAAATTATTTTAAGGAAAATTGATTATTAAATGGTATTTATTTAACTTTGGGGTATTGTTGGATTAATTTTGGAAATTAAGATTAGTGTTTATTTATCTCAAGGAATATCCTTTTGGGGGATCATTAGATCTTGTACTAACCATTTTGGTTTTGATTAATCTCTAAAGAAAATGTAAATATATAGTTCATCCTACATGGATCATGTGATTCTATAGAAGTTTATTCTACCTCTTCCAGTGTGACCAAGTTTTCTTTAATACTCATCGTTTAAAAAAATGAGTTAGTGGTGGAAATTTATTAAAGAATGAAACTCTACTTAAAATGTAAGTATATATATCTTTATATTATTATTAAATATCATAAATAATTTCCTCATCCTTATGTAATGTAACTTAAAACAAAAAAATGTTGTTCGTTTACTTTCCTACTAGGAGACTAATGACCGTTTTTCCCAACACAAGTATGTGGTTTTCTTATTGTTAACTTTCTTTTGATCATGATTTCTATCCCTCTCCATCAGAACTTGACACTTAGTTTATCATCCATATCCATGTTTTCCTAAATGGAATCCAAGTATGGGTTGTCTTGGTTGACCTTTATACCTCTCTTTATTTCTTTTAAAGTGATAGTTTTGTTGACTCTTTTTCTGATGTGGGACCTTCCATTATATTCCCAAGCACAATTTTAAAAATTTTGAGGACGCAATTTTTTTAAGGAGGGGAGAATGTAACACCCCAAACTTCCACGGTACATTTCCCTTCGAATAATGCAATGGTGTGCATTGTATGCAACTTCAGGATTCTAACACACCACAACCAATCAAACTAGCCGTTATGAATAGTAATACCTACTTTTTAAAATTTTATAAATTCGATCTCTCAAAATGGACTTCATTTTTGGATTCGTAATTTCTAATTTATCCTAGGGTGAAATTTCAAAACTTTTCGGATAACACTTATAATTTGATGAGTAGTGAAAATTACTCCATTTTAATTAAAAACAAATTTTTAAATCAAAATAATTAAAAGTGATAAATTATATTATTGAGTGGTTTTAAAGTATAGTCAGAATATATTTTTACCATTTTATCCAATTGTGTTCATTAGAATTAATTTCACTTTGAAATTGGACCTAAACAATTGTCAATCTTTTGATATAAATTGTTTCTTAAAAACATGATTTTTGTTGTGACAACGAGAATTAATTATAAAATTAATTAATTCAACTTGTATGTTTAGAATTTTTTAAAATGGACAACATTTTTGAATTTGGAATATCAATTATAGCTTATGGTGAAATTTTGGCATTGTTCTGATAAACTTCTATTTTTGATGAATAGTGAAACTTCTAAGTGGTAGTTAGAAATACTGAATTTTTCATAAAACTAAATTTTACCTCTTATGTGAATAGAATTTCGAAAATCCGAGAAACACAGTTAATATCAAGAAGTAAAATCTGGTTCAATGATATTAAATAATTTTTGGTGAATAGTAACTTTTTACTTTTATTTACCACGGTTAAAAGTAAATAGGGTAATTAAGGGTAAAAATGATATTAATATTACCCTAACACATGTCCTAATTCTATTGGATAAGTTTATCTCAACCAAAAACAACCTTAGGAATAAAATATTATCATTTAGGTCCACTTGGACTAGATTAGGATATTTATTATTATTTAATTCAAAGAAGAGTTAAAAGAGTTAAAATCAAGGTTTATTTACTAAACCATTTTTAATATAGGTTTATACATAAGATAAATTCTAATGTAAAAATTCATTAGAAATCTAATAAGATTTACTACATAATGATATTTTATTTATAATTTTTAGACATTAAATAATTTAATATATTTATGACACAATGATGATGCAGTAATTACCATAATATTGAAAAATTAAAATAATTTACAATTATAAATACCCAAATAAATATAATTTAAGACTTTTAATGAATTAAACTAATTTTATAGGATAATATGACATAGTAGGATTGATTTAATTTACTTTGTTCGAAATAATAAAATTTTTATGAGTTTCACAAAAATCAACTATTGAATAGTGTCAAAATTGACATAAAAGAGTTTTTAAAACAAATATTATATTATTAATAGATATTAAATTTATAAAAATCTATGTTTCGTCTAAGAGACTTATATTATGATATTTATATCCTTAATGGACCACTTGGGGGTCTCTTGGATGTATATAGTATGTTTATTAATTATATAATATAAAAATACAAAGTGACATGCTAAATGTCAAACTAATTAACTAAGAGTTAAAACTAAAAGATATTGTTAATAAAGTAACCCAAACCTGTCTAAATTCTGTTGGTTGAATTGTTTTCGACCTATCCCCACCTTAACCTTTTAATAATAAACATTGGAGCCATTAGAATCCGAATATGAATTTATTATAAATTAATATTTCTATCTTTTCCAAAGGTGCCCCTCACCCCTCTTATAAAAGGTCACTCCTCCTTATCATTTCTTCACACCTTCAAAGACTTTTGTTTCGGCCAACCCCTGCCCAAATAATCGGTCAACTTCCCTCACTACAACCTAGAGGCCTTAGTTTGATCAGAATGCCAACCTATGGAGCCCTTTTGATCAAATGAAAATGACGAACTCGAAGAAGAGGTAATGTTTTCACCACCCCTTTTCAAGTTCCTTTCTTCTTCCAATTCTTCTTTCTTTGTTATTACCATTCTAAAATAATAACTCCAGTATATTATATATACTGTGATTTTATTATAAATATGGTTCATCCATATTCGGTATTCTATCCACCCTTTGAATAACATGTCACCATTCATGCGTAAGTACGGATTACCGTCTCCATGTCGTGGTGTAATTGTTATTCAATATATTATTATTTGGGTGGGTATAATAATGATGTGTAACTCATTTAAATAATAAATATAACATGATAATGATTCTTTATATATGATATACCATCCAATTATATATTATTTTAATATCAAAAGAATGATATTGTCGCTCGTGCGTACGTACGGACTACCATCTCCATGAACGCGATGAGATTCATTCTCGATCATATCCATTCAAGTATAATTATCATTTGATGATTTAAGAACTTTATATCATTATGGATATGAATAATATACAACCTATCAATGAAAAACATGGCTTACGTAAAAAAACATATAAAATAAAATGAGTAAGTTAACACCCGAAACGACGATAATTCTAAGATATTATTAACAAAGAAATGTTAAAAGAACATATATAATATCATATTAATGTATATGATTCATGAATAATTTAATAACAATTATTTAAACATTATACATGAGGTTAAACTACCCCCAACCAAGGAAAAGTAAAAGGTAAGGGGTTTCTTATCTCACTTTTAATTCCGTGAGAATTACATTGTTCACCACTTATTTATTACATGTGGTGTGTGTACTACCCATGTTTGTATTCATTGTGTAATATACTTTATTTCATGTATATTTACATCATCATTGTATGATCCTTCTTTCATTGGTGTATGTTTTGTATGTTACGAAATCAATAAGGGAATTTGAAATTTCAATTTCCACTTATTCGGCTTTACGCATACTTCATTGATTATTTTACTCCAAGATTATGTGTGGAATAACTATTCATTTTATTATGTCATAATTTCCACTCCCCTTTCAGTGGATCTACTTTTTATACACATAATCACTCCATTGTTAAATTCTCAAGTCATTGGCATGAACTTGATAAGAGTAATTTTTACTCAATCTCAATTTGCTGACATAAACATCCAATTAATTGGTGTTGTTTTTACTAGAATATGTGTGAATATACCTTGATTGTTTTACACTGAATATCCAATCATATTTAGTGTATTTATATTCTTCACACATAATTATTTCGTTGATTTATTCTTAGCCTAAGGATATGTCCTTTATGAGAGATTTCATCTCAATTTACATTCCATTGAGAGTTCATTGTTGTTATACACCAAATCACTTTTATGTGGTTTATATAATGTAATTTGATATAGTATATCTTGAATCCCTTTATTCTCATGATATTACAAAGTTTTTATTACCTCAATTATTTTTATTCTAGTGTCTCTCTTTTGGTTAGAAACTGTAACTAAAATAACATTTTTAAATATTTGAAAGACCTATTCATATAAATCCTGCTAATTAATGACCATGTTTTAAACAAAATGGTTATAAGGATTTATTTATATGGACATTAAAGTTTTAAAATTAAAACTCCTTTTAAAAGTTTCAAAGTGCTATGGGACACTTTGATTTAAAAATCTATTTTTAAATGGCTTCTTGACCAATAGTGTGACTTTTAAACGATTTCAAGAAAAAGGGGGATATTTCTCTCAAATAGTTTTGATGATTATTTTAATCTATGTCAACATCCTTCATTATTCTTGATTGAGGTTAATGTGATACAATACAATCTTCAATATTGTATCGAATGAGTTTTGTTTGACTGTGGATGTGCTATTTTTATACCATTCATGGTTTGTGGTTAATGTATTGAAATTTCGTATGCTAGTAGGAATGTTTATGTTATGTTTTAAACTGTTCATATAAGGAATGAATTGGACTTAATAAGTGACGGGTGGAGCCTGCTATAGCTCCTCGATGCATCGGTAGGTCTCATGAGACAAACTACTGTCTTGGCACAAGGCCTTGATAAAATCTTATTTGTAGTCTTGGCACGAGGCCTTGGCTATGTGGTTATGATAGTCTGGCATTATGCATTCCATCATTATAAAAGTCATTATTGATATTTCATGTGATCATTCGACTAGTAGAATATCCATGTGAGAATGTAAATGGCATTATTTTATTTTATCTTTGACAATTTATGCAGAAGTTCATGTTTAAAAGGCATTCATTTTAGTTATAAACTACCTTAAGTGTTTATGATTATCTAGGAAAGCTTTTTCTATAATGTTATCCTTACTAAGAATCTGAGCTCACCCCTTTCAATGTTTTATTTTTCCCAGGATTATGAAAAGTAATTTATGAATGACCTGCAAGGATAGTATGAGGGGATATAAAAAAAAGATGTTTGTTTGATGTAATTTAAAACTTTATGAATGTATCTAGTATTTACAAGGCTACTAGACCAATCAGTCTTTCGAGATTAGATCTTTCTTGTGATCATTCCAATGTTATGTAATAATGCACCGACTCTGGGTAACTGGGGTCGAGGCATTAAATGTATAGAGTGATAAACATTTCCCATTATATTATCATCAAATATTTCATAATAAATTTCCTAAAAATAGGGAATTTTTGATTGAATTTAAATAAAAAAGTGGCATGAAGATTCATTTTTACAATTTCATTCAAACAATATTTCAAATAAAATAGTTTGAAAGTATAAAATAATATATTTTAATGAAATTTTTATTAAATTTAATGGAATAAATAAATTAGCTCAATAAACACTAGCATGTGATGATAAAATAAAAACAAAGTGCAATGTTTATATACCCTATGTTTCATTGGTTCCTCAATCTTGGATCCTCACACTATACTGTAAATCAATCATGACTGAAATTTTTAACACCTCAATAAGGCAATGGTCAATGAGAATGAATCAATCAGCACCAATGTGAAATTTACATTATTTAGATTTTTCCTAATTCATCCATTGATAGTGGGTCAAAGTCCTAGCAAGCTTTTACTAGTCACCCACTAACGACTCAGTATCACATGTTCTTTTAATCAATCAATCAATCAATCAATCAATCAGGGAAAAATTATTCTTTTCAATACAATTCATCATTCATAGTTCTAATTCCCAATTTCATGTTTCAACATAAAATATTATCTTTAAAACCAAATCATATTTTTTTATGAAGTTCATGCCTTTAAAAATCATATTTTATTTGTAGCCATTTTTATCAAGAATCAATACCAAATAATTTCATCAAATCACTTCTCATTTCAAGGAATATTTAATCAGAATCTACCCAATACATTCAAATCCTTTAGAAAAGTGTTTTAGTTTTACAATTCCAATCCTTTTTCCAATCAAACATAAAATCATCCCAATTCATGGTTTGGAAAAATTTTGAAGATACATTTTATATCAAGAATGAAATCAAGGTCTCAATTATATGGTAAATCATTGTGGAACAACCTACCGTAAATTATTACAACATAACCCACACAACATAGGATCAACGAAAGAATATTCAAAGGAAATAATGATCAATGGAGAGTAATAGTTCCAAACATCAATAAAGAATGTTCTAGACCCATAAAAAACAATGATCTTTCACTCCTAAAATATTAGAGAATGGAATAAAGGATAATTGAAAAACAAGAGATTACACTTATCAGATGATATCTAACACACCCATAAAAACATTGATCTATTAATAAATGTAGTTGGAGAAGAAAAAATCTTCTATAGAGGGCCTCCAAACTCCAAAGGATTGAATTAAGTTCAAATGGGAGGATATCAGTATTTAAAACAAGGGTATTATGACATTAATTAATATTTTTAGAGAATTAATTTCCAGGTTCATGGATTCCTGGTGTATTCCACATCATTAGTAGTAGGTTTCCACCCATCCATGTTCCCTTACTTATATTTTAGATAGAGTTTCAGGGTTTCTCAAAATATGTGCTAGCTATGCGCTCTCACCGAGGCTACTATAAAAGGGAGAATGATTATGCCACACCTTCAAAAAACTATATGTCAATCATGCATTCACTATTATCATATGATGAATAGTTTAAGGATGGAATAAATTGTTTGACCAAACCAGGCACCCCCCACCAACTCCCAAAATCCAATATATAGAACAAAGTTTCCTGGAATAACCCACACAGTTTTCCATAAAAATTTGTTAACCATGCATTGGCCCAAAAACATAAAAAATAATCCAAAAAATCCAAAATTACCCAAAATGATATCCCAAAAAATATGATCAAAACTAAAAGATTAAAGTTATTGAAAGCTAGTAATATGGTTTTATATAAACTTAATCCAACCAAACACCAAAGAATTTATACCTAATAGGTGAACCATTACAATAATAAATTAAATTAATTCACTATGAAACACCTAAGAAAATTCAGAATGAATGAATACCTTAAATAAACATTAAGAAATACTATATCAAAGTCATATTGGGATCTCCTTTTAACTATCCAATAAAAAACCAATGAGAAGTTGGAGATTCCACCATTCTCTAGTGTGATAACCATTAGAACCCAAATCAGATAACATAGAAATTGGAGAGTACGAAATAATATATGAAATTAAACTATCTGAGGAGAATTAGTGACCTAAAACACCAAATAAATGAGTCAAAACCACCATAAAATTCAATAAGAGTAGAAGGAAGTGACCCTCCTAATCTACTTTTGCACAAGGGAGGAATAGGGACAAAGAAAACCCAATATCATAGGGGTAATTTTCGAAAAATACAACTTTAAATAAAATTAGGGGTGTCCACATGTTTTGGACACATGTTTTTCCAAATCGTGCACCAACCATGAGTTTGGGATTTTCCAAACCTGATGTCAACTATAAGGTTTGGACCCACTATTTTCTAACAATGATTTAATAGTGAGACAACACACTGGGCCCCTCTATAGAAAGGTTCAAAAATTTTATACAACGTTGTGGAGGACATGCATCGTTTCTCAGGAACCCAACACCTGACATAGTTTCCCCATAGGATCACATGATTTTCCCTAAATTGTGTAATAACCATGAAAAATATCCATGCTTAGTTAAAAATAAACTAAAAACACCCTATTCGTCATGGTATTGCAAAATGTATTATATATCATGCACACAAAACCATGAACTTTGGTGAAATAGACTAAAACTTCCCAAAACATAAACTCAACCCTCTAAATCTCAACAATGAACATGATCTACCACATTTTCCTTATTCCACATCTAAAAAATATAACACATAAGAGTTATAACTCTCTAAATTTCACTACAAGTCTTGATTAAAATTCAAATTTTCCAATAAATGTCGATTCAAATTTCTACTAAGATTTTCCATTCATATGAACTTGGGATATTACAATGAATCTAACCCAAAATACAAAGGTGGAATATCAAGTTCATTTTTTTGTTAAATTCAATTTATCCATAGAGGTAATATACCCAATGTGTATTTGAAATGCTGTATCCATTAAGAATAAGAATAATAAAATCATTGTTTGAAATAACTATTGACATTTAAATCGATATTTCTAAAAGGATTATATAAAAGTCTAAAATATGTTATTATTTATTTTCAAAATAATTGGTTCTTAAAATTTCTCATTTATAGATTTTTAATTTTGATATTGATGATCCTTTCTGTTAATTTTTTTTTACAAGGTTTTTGTATTTTTTTACATCAAAACTTTTAGTATAAGAATGATTTTTTTTATTCAGGAAATGATCCCAGTCCATCGTAATGAGATTTTGAATAAAGTTGATTGTTTCTAAAAGTTTGAATCCAATGATGAAAGAGGGGGAATAGTTTTGTTTTGATGAAATATTGTTTTATCAAACTCAGAGGATTTGACTAAGGTCCATCAGCATGATGTTTAAGATCATAGTATCCAAAAGAACAGGAGGATGAAATTTTTGAGTAAGGGATGTTTTCATTTTCTATCATTAGAGAAATAATGAAGTTGCAGATTAAAGAAGTCATAATGAAGTTGTAGAGGTTTATTGAAGAATGTGAATTTAGAAGTCAGTAAGACTTCATTATTTCTAAATTATATCCGAAAATTCTTTTTTATCAATAATTTCTCAAAAATCTTTCAAAAATTCATGATAAATTATTTTGAACAAATGGTGGAGAGTTTTGAAGAAATTAAAAATTCAAGAGTGAAGAGTTCCATCATAATTCTAAATTCATTCATAAGGACAATTTCATCATAATTGGGATTCCATCATTATTAATAAATCCATTAAAGGTATAATGTTTTATAAGATCTAATCTAGAAGTCATATTTTGTGAATATAATGATGTCTAAATAATTTCAAAGTTATCGTATGGAGATTCCATTGTAATTGGAATTTCATTGTAATGGTAATTCCACCATAATGAAAATTCCATCATAACAACAATTCCATTATAATGGGAATCTTTTCATAATGAGGATTCTAATAGATTGAGAATATTAACAAATAGACATTGTAATGAGCTAAGAAAGAAACAAAAACTGAATTGGGATTAGAAATAAATTGAAATCATATTTAACTGAGAAAGAAACAAAATTTTTAATGTGATGATTATGAAGAAGGATAAAAAATAATATTACAAAAGAGTTAAAGAGGCCAAAAATGAAATTAAATTTGACATAAATATAGGATAAACGATGTTTGAAAAATTAAAAGTTTAAGTTTAAATATGATATTTATTGTAGATTTTAAAATTTGAAGAAGAAGGGAAAGATTTCAAGTTTCTCACTTTTGTTTTCTTAGTCATCTATAAATACTTTCTTAGATAATTTGTTCATTGGGGATTTTCATTCCAGAGGAAAATGAATAGAGTTGAAGAATTCAAGTGAAAGTAATTTTTGGCAAGAGATATCGTGAGTAGGATCAGATAGTTGAATGTTTGTTTACCGAATTGATAAATATCATATTGAGAATATCATATCTAGATAATTAGATTCGCTTAATTGGACTGAAGAATATTTTTTTGGGAATTTTAGGAGAAATTGAGTTTTTTAGGTTGAAAATTGGCTCATTTTATTATGCCCATCGTATTGATAGAATCATTTCTAGAATAATTATATTGGGAGAATTAGATTCAGACTCATATGACTAAGAGAATCATTCCTAGATTGATGGTATTGAGAGAACTAGATCAAGCATAATCGGATTTAGAAAATTGGATCTAATGAAATGAGACTGAGGATTCAGACTGATAAATTGCTGAACAGTTTCAACAGAGTCTTTATTATTTTTTTCACAATTATTTTATTATATAGTATAATATTTCATAACAAGGGATAGAAACTACCTAATGGGTGTTGGAACAAGTTGTATTAACTTCTTCATAATATTGTATTTACATAGATCCATGGGAGTGGATTTGGAAAATATGTGGGATCTCACATTGAGGTTGAACTATATAAATCTTGTGTGGTTTTCTTTCTTTTAAAATTTTTCTTGCATGAGTATTTACTAGTAGTTTATTAGAAAATAAATCCTAATACATATATGGGTTGTGTTTCTAGTAGTTTTGAAACTCAAAAATAGTGAACAAATGATTCAACCCCCTTATAATTATTTATTCAATCATTTGGAACTTTATAATAAATAAAATATAAATGTCTCCTAATAATATATAATATAAAAAATTACCAGTACCCCAATGGTTATATTTCTATTAAATTATTCTGTTTGGCCTTAATAATTAAATCACTACCAAAAAATATTCCATGTATTATATTTTCAATTTTTTCCTATATATAATAATGTAATGTTATGTTGATTATATTCTACTAGAATCACACCAATGTTATGTACACTTATCCAAATATCTAGTAGTTTTAAATTCGTTACATTGACACAACATGAAAATGAATATGTTGAAAGGTGCCTTTAGGGTAACATCTCAGAAATTTCTTAGCTTTATAGGATATTATCATATTATCAAACTCAACCCTAATAAATCCAAGGAATTTCCTGATATTCCCCTTATTAGAAACATTCAGAGGTTGAGAGGACTCTAGTTACATCTCAAATATATCAGGTATTTCATAGAATTAATTGGTAGTAAATAAATATATTTAAAAAAGAAAACAACGAAATATTATAACCTTAGGTCCCACTAAACATACTAGTAGGGGGAGAATCAGTTTCCTAAAATTATTATTATCTTATATTTAATTGGATATTTTTGTCACATTATCAAAGTAACTTTAAATTTATCATATATTCTAAACCAAATAAAAAACCGTAAAAGAAACATAGTCATAGTTATTTTTAATTGGTTCACCCTCACTGGTATACATCAAAGTATCACATATAAATAATTTATTGATATGTTAAATTATTAATACAAATGATTTAATATAATACTTTAGATATGGTCATTTCTCTTATCAGGCTCACATCCACTCACTACTTTCAAGAGGGTTAAAAAGATAAAATAAACATACAAGTTTCACTCACGATGATAATGATCAATTATATAACACCAAATATAATTAGGTTTTATCGGTGTTTATCTATTCTTTAATTCCCAATATTTAAGGATATGAACAATACTTCATCACTTTCAATATTGATCTTAAATGGGATTCAATTTGATCAGACTTCACTCCATTATTGTAGGTATTCAATAAATTCCACTAACAATTCACTCTTTTTTTCCTTATTCCAAATATGTTATATTCCCTATCATATATATTTATTTTCTTTTATACATTATGTTTCCATATGTCCTTGGAATTTTTAATTTCAAATTAAAAAGCTAAAATTTCAATCAATTACCTACTACTTATGCTTAAAATCAATTCTTTATATCATATTTAATAATATATCATACATTAAAATTTAAATATTTAGTAAATGAATATTCCAATAACAAAAAACATCATGAGGTATCCAAGTCATCATGCCTATTTTAATATCTCTAGTTTCTAAAAATCATGGCATGGAATCCTACTTTGGGTTGTGTCTATTCAATTCATTGTTTATTTCACATTAACTTCTAAATGAGTCAAGGTGTTATATAATTTTCCATGACGTAAACTATATTTATTTTATTAAATATCCCAAATATTAGTTTTTATAGCCCCATATCATTTTCATCATCAAGAGTCTTGTCATAGTTCCTCATATGTTTAGACTAATCATATCATAATTTATGAATTATTATAGGGGTCTTTTTAGATTTACTCAAAATAAAAACCCAACGTGTCAATACATTCATACATGGTGTGTGTATTTTTTTCTTCAAATAATCATTATCAGTAAAATATACCCAACACCGTTCCTAGTATGGACTCTATGGTACAAATTATATGACTCTCATATATGAGTAAAGAAATTATTACATATTATTCTGTTCTTTTATTCATAGACTAACCATTTAGGTTACACTATTGTCAATCCTTAAATATATAAATAAATTGTTACATAAAATTAAGTAAAACATTAAATTTTCACTTAAACTCAATTTTTGACATGATCCATTATCTCATAATGTTATTTTCTTCTTTAGCTTCATAGTTAATCTGAATAAAACACTAAGAATCTCATCACAACTCTATTATTCTTCACCCATATTAAACATATTCATTTGAATTCTAATTAATTATTAATCTAATAGAACAATATATGGTTACAAAAATCTCACCTTTTTTAATTTTTTTCAATCCTCAATTATTATTTTTAATATTCCATTAATCTTTTATACGATCCTTCACCAAGTTAATATGCACTCTACCTACAAGTATTTTATCTTTATCTCCCTAAAGCCTTGAAATATTTCTCTCAATATTACTTAAAATTTATCTCTCCCTCTAACAGTAAAATTAAAGGGGTCCCTATTATTATATTTCTTATCATATATAATAATACTCAAAACTACCATTATTCTAAAGCTATGTATTGAGATTCTATGAAATTATCTATGACTAATGAGTTAAAGATCGTTGTAGGAAATAGTTTAAAGAATCAATCACGATAATCTTGTCTCTAAATATTGATCTAATATATATTGTACATCAATTACCCCATATATAGGGTCTCTCAAGGTTTCACATAACCAACTAAAGTTAAATTCATACTGAAATATGAAAAATTCATGGTAAAACATTTTATATAATGGGGTGAGGGGCTATTTTATCCTCGCATAGTTTGAATAGATTAGTCAAACTCCATGGATCAACTGATTCCTATCAAACACATATGCAACCAATGATATGGAAAAGATATTAACCACTTAATGTTGAGTTCCAAATAAAACTATAGTTTTACAACATTTTGATATTCCCCTTACTTTAGAAATCAATAATAGTTCTTAGTGTGTGTTTTTAATTTTTTTTTGTTTTAGATTCTTTTTTAAAAGAATGTCACTCTATTTGTCACACTAAATTGATGTTATGTATTACACTATATCCCAAAATTATTCTAACTACTGTTTTATCCATATAAATGGTGTAAAATCGTTGTTTTCTAAAATATATACTATATTTTCTAAATTAAAAAAATAAAAGTCCTATTTTAAATATAGAAATTAAATATATTTTTTCCAATAAATAATTCACTACCACTTGTGTTTTTTAATTCGTAATTTATTCATCCCAATTATCATCTCATTATCATCCTCCCTACTTCTCAATGTTCTTTGTTTGGATAACTATGAAAATGTGTTTCCAAGAATGTTGCATAGATTATATCATATATTATTTAAATAAGATAAAGTAAACATTAAATGTTACTTCTATACAAATTTGAATCCAATTTATTTATGTCCTCGTGTTTTCCATTATTTATTCATAATACTATCATTGTTAAAACCAGTTTGAAAAATAACATTGTAGAGTTCTTCAACACATATCATGCATATTTGATCATTTATATTTATGTACCCCCTTTTTCATGGTTCAATTTCAACCTACGAAATTATTTTAACTCTTCAATTATAGATCACTTAAATTTAGAACTCATTAATTAAGAAAAAATGTCCTCTAAATTATATTTTTCACTAAATATGATATCATTCGCATACAATATCATCATGAATTTATCATCCTCTAAAATATTTATATAGAAGTTTGGATTAATCCCTTATCTATTGAATTGTAACATTATTAGATAAAAATCCAATCATGAATACCGGGAATAACGTTCTTGTTTTAAGATATATAATGATTATTTCGATCTATACACCTTTTATTCATTATCTATTATAAACAATCTATCATTATTTCTATATAGAAAAATTAATTCGAGACACTATTCAGAAATATTGTATTCCTATCAATTTAAAAAACATTGTAATCATTTGAACAACCATCATGAAGAGTCAGCAAGATTCCACTCTTTCCACTAGAGAAAAGGTTTCCTCATAACTAACTACTTTAACCTATTCTAATGAATTATAGACCAACCTTGATATATTTTGGACCACTCTTCCATGATTAAATTTTTTTTTACATTTTAAAGACCCATTTTTATCAGTCATGTTTTTGTATTTAGGACTATCTGTAAGATCCCACGTTTAATTATTTTTATCCTAATCCAATAATTCATTTATGAATTTCACCAATGATTCTTATTTTTTCCCTTCTTAAAACAAAGATAGTTCTAACATTGATAATAGATTAGTGTTCTAGATTCTTTTCATTATATGATTACATGTTAAAGAAAACCTTTTTATGATTATATTAAATTGATCAATGTTACCTCTGCTTCTTCATGTTTGAGTAGTAGGTAAACTCTCTTCTTTACATTTAACGTACATTGAATCAAATTTAAAGTCATAATCAATTGATGGATTTTTATATACTTCTAAATTCTCAATTAAAACTAATCTTCTTCAATCACTTCTTCATGGTTGAAAATTTCATAAATGTCTATGGATTCATTTTGAATGACGCTTAAATTTGTATATTCAACAATATTGGTGTTCCTTTTTTTGAAACATTAATAGGCCTAAATATTTAATGAGTAGCCTAAAAATATATATCTCTATCCACTATATGGGAAAACTGTCCCTAATTTCCCTCCTTATTATATATGAAAAAAATTACTCTAAATAATTTGAGATGATTTAATGTGGGTTTCCTTGTATTCCACATTTCATAATGAATATTCCCTATTATATGACTAATAAATTAATGATTATTAGTGTACATAGTAACTTATAACACTTCTTTATAATAGTGGAAATATATTCTACATTCTAACAATAATGTATTATTTGTTTTATTCCCCATGAAGTTCCTATTTTCACAACTCTATTTATTTGGGGAGTTCTCAATGAAGTTACCTCACGTTATATACCATGAATCTAAAAGTAATTTTCAATATCAACATATATATATTTTATTACATTATTTGATCTTATAATATTTAGAGTTTTTAATGTTTTATTTCCTACTCTTCCTAATAATCTGTTGATGTAGCCCAACACATTTCCCTTTAACTATATAAACATGGCACATCTCATCCTAGTATAATTATTAACAAATAAAATTATGTATTTATCAATGTACATTCATTGATGGACAACTGAAATCATTAGCTTGGACTATATTCCATAGATCATATGGTCACTTAGAAAAGGATTTAATATCATCTGTCCATATATTGAAGCATGACAAGTATTTCGTTGTATCACTTTTGATATAGAATATCCACTCTATTTTTATCTTGGAAACTTTTTCTGGCTTTGTTCATGAATATGGACTAGCTATTAAATTCAGAAAATATTTTCCACATTCACTATTAATAGATATGTTTTTCTATATTATCTAACTAGTATAGATTTCTAGTTTTCCTAGAATTATTCAAAATAGAGTTCCTGACATTGTCTTTGATTGAAAATCACTTTTGGTTAAATATATCCTCAAGTTGAGAGTCACAAATTTTAATCACACACAAGAGGTTATTCCACAATCCATCCACATAAAGAAGTCATGTATTTGTTAATTTATTACCATATTACCTATTATTACCACATTGTTATATATTAAATGGTATATCATTACAATATTGAACAGTTCTATTAACTCTTCCCTTCGTGATTTTGAAGATTTTAAAATTCCATGTTCTATTGCATTAACACCCACTACTAAGGATCCATGTTATATTATTATTTATTTTTTAAAGGTAATTTTGACTAGATTTTCCTTATTAATCTTTTATATTTCCTTTCATAATATTACAAAATGAGTTGATACATATTTTAATTAACTATCATTTTAATCAGTATGGAAAATCATATCATAATATTATTTAAATTCCAATTATTAATATATATTCATAAATAAAATCATGTTAATTAGTCTTTCATTAATATATCTTTAACGTACATAGTTGTAGTTATCACTTCTTCTGTTCCAATATTTGGCATATATTTTCCAAAAAATAGAACAATAGAATTGATATCCATGAAAATATTTTCATCTATATGAAAAAGAATATAATCTCACCCTTATTTTTTAAATTATAGGAACTTCTCCCCTAATATGATATGTAGATTCAGAATAATAAAACATTTTCTTGTTGAAATATCTATAGAATTTACACTTTATCAATGTAAGTATCTTATATCTTCCATCTCTCTAAATATATTCTATTTTTAAATAATCCTTAAATTTTTTATAAGTTATAAATTATTGTGAAATTTATCTTTTAATTTACTCACCTTTTTTGAAAAAAAATATATCCCTTCTTTTAATGTTCTAATCTTATATCCCATACCACTTAAACAAATGAAATTGGGCCTTTCATTACATATAACGTGTTCAAAAATCATTTTTCCTTATTTTGTTTCCTTTTTTAAAACATCATATGAGATATTTATAAATTATAGCTTCTTCTTTGAACCATATATTTTAATTTCTAAAACAATATTTTTTCTAAAATATATAACTTTTTCATAAGGTATAGATATATTCTTAATTTTATTACTGATATACATATTAAATAATCAATTATATTTTTATATCCCTTGATCATAACCTATAGTTAACTAGTTTTGAAGATTTTACATGATAATTTTCATATTTTTAACCATTTTTTGATAAAAATAAATAAATTTTATCTATAGGATCATTAACCAAGAATTTGTATTCCTTCATAAGTCCACTAAATTTTATATTATTCTTTATTTTCAAATCATGCTCCTCATGTTCTCATTTAAATTCAACAATAAACTCTATAATTCCCATTGGTTAATCATCCTCTTCAACTCAATCCTTAGGTTTATTTACTAAATCCATCATAACAACTTCTATGTCTTATATAAACATAGTTTCAATGACTTATAATGGATCTTCCTCGATATCTTCATACACATTTTTTATCAATAAATTTCACTAAAATTTATTTTTTCTTTCCCTACTTATTTTAGAGTTACATCTTGGGGAAACTTATTCCTATTATTTTATGTCAATTCAAACTCTCCATCCTATCCATCATATACTTTTTGACAACTAGTAGTGGTGTGATTAATATTCCTATAATGAAAACATTTTAGGGATATCTTACCATTAAATATTATTTTACCTCTCTTAATGTACATTATCATAAGTGAAGAAAATTAACCAATAAAAACTTCTAAAATTTCATCCTTTTAAGGCATTAGATTCTACAAAGATCATAATGATTTTATTTAGATGAATTATATAAAGTTATTTCTAACATTACACATATTTCAAGAGTAGCCAGTTTTCTAAGTATATCATCAAGAGATAAATCACAAAGATTTACAATTTAAATTATGGAAACTGTTAGATTGTAAAATGGGGGAAATATTCATATGATCTTCCTCACGGTAACTACATATTTTATGTTAGGTACTAGTACATTAATAACTCCAAAAATTTCAATAATATGGTAGAAGAGACTGTCTATATTTTCAAAAAAAACTCATATTTAGATCATTAAATAAATATTTCAGAACCTAGATCATTATTTCTATCACATTATTATCTCTATAATAGATATTTTTTTGTTTTCTGTAAATACCTTTGGCCATTGAACAACCCATCTCCATTATGAAAATATAAATAGAAATTAATCCTAACATGGAATTTTGGACCTTAGATTCATCATTCAACAATATATTTCCAGCTTCTAACAAACATATTTCAGTGGAATCAATATAATTCTATGAAACAATACCAAATAATACTCAATCCTAATATATTATAAATGTGATCTCATTTTGTTATTCCAAATTTGATAGAATCACTAATCAAACAAGGGTAATGTTTCATTAAGACTCTCTGAGTTGTAAGGGGTGAATCAAGGTATCAACTTTTTTTCTTCAATATATCATATCCCTTAATTAGTAAGAATTCATTAAACCTGTCATTATTATTTTGAACATTCACAGTAATAACAAATTAAAAAATTAAAGTATGGTGAAACAATTTTACATGGTTCAATACTAAGGGACAATTAAAGGGCATATTATAATGATGTTTTAGTTATACATGAATCCACTATGATTCACTACTTTTGTTAGATTTTAATTTTGGGTCATGGTCAATCTTATATAGTTACATTTTCTTTAAAATCATTCGGGGAATATCACATTTCTTCCCTCAAATCACCTTTGTTGACTCCCCCATACTCATTAAAATAGATGAAGTCTTACTTAGTTTATTGACGTGAATATATCTACCATAATGTGATTAATTATTGTAAAATAAATCATTAAATTATTCGTGTAATGGTACAATGTATTCATTGGTCATTTCCCAATGATCAACCTTCGTATAGGTGTACTTTTTATAACTTCCATCAGGGAACTATTTTCATGGAACTATAATAAGAAAAACTCACATCATGATATTATTTTAAAATTTTCTAATTCAAAATATTTATTATCATGCACAATCACTTCATATAATCCCAACATTCATGAAAATCCATTTATTAAATTCTCATCACTTACTTTATTTAACAAAAGTACATTTCAAAAAATTTATGTTCGTGTAAAGTTCATTTTCAAGAATGAAATATATTTGTATAAGTATTATATTTAAACATAGTAATTAACCCATCAAAACATATTTTATGGAATTAATTATGATTATCGACATATCTATAAGAAAAAATCAATCCATCAAGTATCATTTCCACATCCATAAATCAGGTCACCTCAACATATGTTTTTCAAACATAACATTCATCTCATTATAATTTTATTGTAAATTATTCCATGAGACTTTTAATTTTTTTTATAATTACATTCATTTCATTAACAATACTATGAATCTTTTTGAAGATATGTGCTCACACAATTTTCTTCCTTGAGCCTTCATGAATTTAATGAAAGGATTTACATTAATTCAGAAACATCATGTAGTATATCCAAACAATAATTTCATAAAAACTATCTTGAAAAATAAATCATTACATTCAAAAAAATAATAATTTCTTTTGAAAAACATATTGTTCCAATATAAAATGACTTCAATGAAAATTTTCCATTTACCAATATTTTCCACACCCCAAAATTCCAAATACACTAGAAAAGATAACTATTATTTACCTTCTTATGTTCTTCCTATAGGGTTTTATTTCTTGTAAATCATATACCATAGACATAGAAATCCTTTATCAACTTGAAAATTGATTGAAAACTGACATAACATCATACATCAAACTCAGATAACCTTGGATCTAACATTTCCCCCCTTGGGTTTTTTGTCATCTAAACTGAAATTTATTTCTTCACTTTTTAAATATGGTGATAGAATATCAAATTTATCACTACAAGTCTCTAGGAGCATTGTGTATTTTAAAAAACAAGAGTTAAAGGGAGCATTACATGCTTTGTAATATAGAACATTATTTTAAAAATATCCCTATCATTATTAACATAAAATCATCACTTTTCCTCATTTTACTCTTATATTATCCATTGATTATATCACCCAGTGATTTTAAAACCATACCCTCCCCCAGAATAAGTGTTCTTTTCAGCTCTAAAACCACTTATGGACCACTGGCATATGGTTTAATTAATTTTATAGTCATTCTCCCCATTTGATAATAAACCTAAAAGATATAGTTAAAACCTTACAAGTATGAAAAATTATTTGAAAAATATACACAATAATGAGAGAGGAGAGTCCAAACCTCTAGAAGCTACGGGAGGAGGTTGAACACTAAGGTTTAATCAAGGTGTTCTAAAAACTATAATGGCAAACAACATAATCATGTTATCATACACTTTCTAATTAATGAAAATAAATTCTATTCGGATCATGTCATACTTAACCTTCTCTTTAATAAAGTGATACCTTATCTTATAGATATTAGTATGAGATTGATGAGTGTGATTATTTATTAGATTAATAGAACTATTATTATCACTTATCATTTATATAGGTTGGTTAACTTTTTACTGATATGCTATAAATTTTTATTTCTCTTGACATGATTAGTAAATTCTTTGTTCACGAAGATATATTTATTTTCTGATAACATAAAGCTATGATCTACTATTTCTTATCTATCTATCCTATAAATTTATTTCCAAATATGAATACACCTCCACTATTATACAATCTACCTTCATCACAACTAGTCCAATCCATTTAAAAATAAATAAATTTCTGGATTCTTTCCAATTATCCTAGATGAGGGATAGTTGAATACATAAGGGGGGGGGGTGAATTGGGATCCATAAAAATTCCTTACAAAAAACATCCCTCTTCAAGTATAACCATTCAAATATTTTTCCTTTATTAAAAATTTAGTATAAATAAAAACACAAAACAAAGAGATTGAACACATGATATTTATAGTGGTTTAGTGAACAAAAATCCCCTAGTCCACTCTACCAACACACTACTCCATGATTTTGGTGATTTTCACTATGATAGAACTTTATCTGATAGCTCCTAGATAAGTACAGGAAATTGTAACTTATTATAAAGGTCCAAAATCTTTAATAATGTCTCAACTTTTACAAGAAGTGTCCATAGTCTCCAAACACACTCTAACATAGAGTGTAAACAAAAATAATGAAAAATGTTAAAGGAAACGATTTAAGCACATTGTTTGAAGTGGAAACTTATAGTAGATGAAGATTCATCCTAAGAATATGATGCTCTCTAAATATAGATATGGATTATCATCAATTCAACTCATAGAACTGGTAATCACCACATGAGTGTTTATTATTAATCTTTCTATGTATTTGCGTTCAAGGAATGAGTGTCCTAATCATTCTCCATGTTTATCTATTTCATATTCTTATTCTTTAATTCTCATCATGAAGTGATTAACTCTTTCTTTTATATCTCATTTTAAACATAATCACAAACTAATTGAATGGTCGGAAACTACACGTATTTTGAAAAATGGTTATCAAAGACATGCATCAATTCCTTCAAAATATTGAAATTAATTCTTTGGGTGAAATGTTTGAGTTTTTCTCATTATTCAGATATTTAAATTCATGGAAATTATTATATAGATCAATATTTTCATAATAGAATAATCCTTTTTTTGATACACTCTAAAAGCATGAAATGACTTATCATGATATTAGAAAAGTAATCATGGAACTCTTCATAAAATAAGGATCTTTATATGATATTAAATTGGAAGTAATTTTCATCATAAGATAACATTCATAAGATAAAACATATCTTCCTCATAAGATAAGATAACATCAGTAATATATAAGATAATTCTTTAGTGTAAGATGAGAATCTTATGTAGATGTGGTAATTAGCATTCATAACTTCTTAGAATGTTATAAGACTGAATTTTATGAATATAGTTTTCATAAGATAATGTATTTTCATAGTTTAATTCAGACTAAAGATTCTTTCTTGAGAAACCAGAAACTATTCCATTGATAATATAAAGTATTACATATCCAGATAAATGCTCATAACATTCCAATTCTAAGTAGACATAAGATATTCTTATATTCATGAAAGATAAACCACTTTGGTTTAGATTGAATTCTTTACTCATTATAATAAATACTTTTCAAAACTATTGTTTGAAACACTTAATATAAACTTGTTAAAATATAAGTAGGGATTTTTGGAATCATCAATACACATAAAAACAATGATATGTTGGAATAATATAATTTGTTGAAAAATATCCCCCTTTTTTATGATAACAAAACCCATAACATAGAAGAAAAAAATTCAAAATATTTATTATTTCAAAATAAATTCTCCTACTATAAAACATTAAGAATTATAAAAACTTCCTTTTTTCTCCCACTTTAAATAAATTTTACCGTTGAGAAACATTTTCTCCTACCAAGAATAAATCTTCATCATTTTAAATTTTTTTAAAAAAATTCATTACATTTTTCTTCTCCATCTTTTTAAATAATGAAGATGAAATTGTCATAGTATTAGAAATTAATGTTTTAATTTTTTTAATTTTTTTAATATTATTTTCTCCCCCTTTCTATGACAACAAAAAGATGTTGACTCAGGATTACTATTAACATTGCAAACGAATAATAGTTGATAGTTAATGCCACTGATTATGAAAAGAATATGGAGTTAAGTAGTATCAATAAGTAATATAGATCATTAAGAAAATACAGAAAAAATAGAAAAAAATACTAAAACATATTGATCGCATGGGTAAATACTTAAATTGTATAGAGTAAAAATATAGAGAAATTAGAAGACAAAAATATGGAAGGGATACTAAATAGATAGAAGAATATCAAACATAAAAATCATAAAAATAACTTTAAAGGAATTAATGCGTTAAAATATTATCATAATAAATGATTTTAATATTTTAAAAATGTCATAAAATTGGGAATGATTCAATTTTTTTAAAAAAAATAAATTAAATAAGGAATAATTCAATTATTTTTAAAAATCTCATCCACCAAAATCCAACTTTGAAAACTAAAGAGTATGTGTGTCAACTGCTGAAAATGAGATTATTTTTTGGGGTGGTTTCATTAATGGTAAATACTATCCTGAGTGTAAAGATGAGTTAGGGTGAGGGAAGTCAGTTGTTTCACCAACAATATCACCCAATGTCTTTAGAGGTGCTCTAAGACAATCTCAATCTCCTTGATTGATCATTACTACTGTGAATTGAATATTAATAGTTGATCAACGAGCTCTCTCCAAATCGAATAAATCAAATGGTATGAAGGGTAGTTTAAATGGTTTTTTGGGTACAAGAAAATAAATTTTTCATTCAAACATGACATTCTCCCTTAAATACACATTTACTGGGTAAAAAATATCTCTTAATCTACGTGATGTAGAGACATGTTGATCAACTATAGGAGGTTCCTATATGATGTCTCCCATGCATCTGAAACATGACATCAATACAAAATAATTGTCCAAAACATTCACTAGATGTGTAATAGAAATTATTTCTATTCCCTTTGTAAAGATCTTAGATTCTTGGAGTGCCAAAAAATCATCTTCGTCTTTTAATTCATCTTCATCCTATTAGTATATATTTAAACAATTTACAACTAACTAATGAAATTCTTAAACCTTTTTCTATATAACCACATATTGGTTTACTAATGAATTTTCCATATTTTATATTATAGTTATAATAAATCTCATATCTATTTTCACTTAAAATGACATACTATGAACTTCAGAATCTTTTTCTTTCAATATAAGGGATATATCCGTTTTAGATTGATCAAACAATGTAAGATATTTTTATAGAACAACCTGGATTCAAATTAATTCACTAAATAAGTACCATTGGAGTTCTTTCACAATTTCTTTAGAGAGTATAGTTCACTACATTAAAAAAATCTAAGAGGATAGTGTGTCTATTTCCTAAGAATCACTTTCTATCATTGAAGACATATTACCTTGATTCATGATTTCTCTAAAGGATCTCAAAGTGAATTTCTCTAGAATTGATTGAACAAGTATCTTCACTTCTATCAATTTTTATTTATGAATGAAACTTTCATGAATATTCATAATATCACTTATATTTTCAACTAATTGGGTCATCATAGATTCTATTTATTATGATAACATGGAGTATCTCCCTTGATATTTCTTAGAAACACATCTACTAACTTCAGGAACATTGGTATTTTTTCCATCTTTTATGAGTAGAAGAATAACAGTCATATTGTACTTCTATAATATCACCACCAACTGGTTGAATTTAATTATCATGACGTAATTCTTAAACATAATTAAATTCTTTCATTTCAGATTTGATTCTTCTTGCAGACAACTTTTCCAAATCATTATAATGTGAATCAATAATGAGAGGTGATGTTTTTGGTCATATCAAAATGGTCATGTCTTGACCAATAAAAAATAAATGGGTAATCAAAAAGGTTAACCTTTATCTTTTTTCTTAAGTAGACATAGGAATTGGAGGTGAACTCTCTTGATGGGTATTTTTTCTCTAGATTGTAAGGAAACTCTGACTCTTCTTCACATATTAGCAAGTTTCTCCTCATCATCATCGATTTTTCTTATTTTGATACTTTGGGTTTGATTGTCTATGGTTTCTCTAATTTTAATGTGTTTCGAGAGGCAATTTGTCCATATTCTTTCTCTTTTTCCTATGCCATTGGTTTTAAAGGTGTAGGAGACAATGAACAAAAGAAAAGACCCATCTAACATCCAAATGGATTCATTTGAGGTCTTGGTGCAGGCTAATAATCCAGATCGTGTGACCCCTAAAATCTCAAATATAAGCCTCTTCTCCTTCCCCCCATACTTCTCGGATCTAATGAAGGAGTTTACTACACATGACTTGGAATGGAAATATCAACGGGCTCCCTCAGGCTAGTATCCAACATCTTTCTTTATTATGCAAGGGATCAGAGTTGTGCAGGTTCATTCTTTTATATTCTATTTCTGTTCTATGGTTTCCTTGTATTTGGGTGGTATTTTCTGATTTGTGTACCATATGCTTGATGTTTTTCTGTATGGTTCCCACTCCCCCACATTGTGGTTTCAACTTCCAAATTAAAAAGGAATTTTTAGTTCTTCTACTAGGTGGGATGCATCCCCCTGAGTCAAAGAAGGAACCACATAACCTTCTATGGTTACGGTCACTAACTTGTACAATGATAAATTCCAATACAAACAAATATTCTTCAAAACACATACGCATAATGTTTTCAAATTGTTATAACAAGATGTTGTATTCTCATCCAAGAAAATGCCAGCATTTAAAAAAATTAAGGGTTAGTATCCTTCCAAAAGGATATAATTTTAAATATTTATTCAGAACATGGAACATGTATCGCAAGATATATCATTCCATATTAATAATTTTTTCAATCATGAAAAAATAAAGAAAATTAATGTTCTTGAAAATAACATTTTCAAAATCACTATTCATTTTTATTATTCAAGACTGTATAAAATTGGTAAGCACATTTTTTTTATTTAAGTCCTTTACTAATTTCAACATTTATTGTTCTAAATAGTGACTTTATTATCTCTGGAAAAGTGACTCCTTCCATTGTAACTAAGGTGGTAAAAAATTATGAGTAACCTTTATGATGGATCATTAAGGGTTTTACTAATAATATAGATGTTAACAATCCATTCTTCTAATTTTCTATTAAAGTAACCAAGTCTTCATCTTTACTGAAATGAATAATTATAGATTCATAAAACTCAAGAACACCCTTTTTGAATTTTAACTTGGTTCATTTATCATTGAATACATACTCCGATCCTTGATGGTTAATAACCTTCTTCGATAACATATATGTCCTATAAAGCTAGTATAAATAAATTTCCAACCATAGAAAAAATTCCATAATGTCTTTTTTCTCATTATTATTTTTTAATAGGCATCATAGAATCTCTTTGTTTTCTCTATTGATGAAGGGATTATATGGTTGGAGTGTTAGGGAAACAGGAGTTTGGGTAACAGAGAGAAAGTGGAATTGTAACACCCAAAGATTTCTATAGCATCCCAGATAAATAAATAGTAATAAATTTTCATTTTCCAATTAGATATTAATTTCAAATTAAAGGGGATGCTATGTTTAATGGAATACCTAATACGCAACAACGGGTTTCTTAGAAATCATATGTTACACATAATGGTGAGTCATTATGAAAAATAATAACATAATATTATCTTAAATGGTAGTAAACACCTAGCCATTTTAATGGCAAGGATGAACAGAACTAAATACAATATAATTATAAATTTTTGATAAATGTTTTTACATTTATCTAATTAAAATTTAGAGGCCTAAAATAAGAACGATTCTGATTTTAAGGATAAATACTCTAATATTCATTAAAAAGTTGATTTACCACATTTAAATGGAGAAAACTCTTTAATTATAGTTGTTTTCACTTTTATATGTAATATTTGACAAAAACAATCTTCTTTAGAATCAAAAAAAAATTTAATTCGGGTAACTTTTTGGTATTTTTCTGATAAAATTAAATTTTTAATGAATAGTGAAATGTAATGTATATTAATACAAAACTACCTTTTAGTATAATCTCTTTATATAGTTAGAACATATTTTTAATTGTATTTAATGTGTAATTAGATTATATTTCTAACATTTAAATAAATGTTGGTCATTGGAAGTAATTTTAGTTTGAAATTGGACATAAACAAGTGTCGATCTTTAGATAGTTATTGTTTCTTAAAAACACACTATCTGTTTTGACCAAAAGAATTAAATTTAAAATAATTCATCCAAATTATATGTTTCGAATTTGTTAAAAAATAAATCATTTCCGTTTTCAAAATATTAAATATATCTTAGACTAAATTTTTGGTAGTTTTTTAAAACCTTTTATTTTTGATGAATAGTGGAAACACTAAGTAGTAGTTAAAAAACTAGTTTTTTCATTTAAATGAAATTTTACCACTTCTATAAATTGAATTTTTAAAATCTGACATACATGGTTGTTATTAGTAAGTAAAATGTGGTACAATATTATGAAAATTATTCTTGGTGAATAGTAAATTTTGACTTTTATTTACCGTAGTTAAAGGTAAATAGGGTAACTCTATGTAAAAATATGTTATAATAACATAAAATTACCTTAACACTTGTCCAAACCTTATTAGATGAGTAATGGATGACCATGGGCATCCTTGTGTCGATTTTGGGACCCCATGGAGTCACGTAAGAGTGATAATGAAACTTTATATTAATTAATTTAAAGTAGAGAGGAAAATGAAACAAACATATATATTTTAGTAAATAATTTTTTACATGGGGTTATATAAGTTATATTTTCAACTATAAACATTAATTGGATAGCTAAAAAGATTTACTACATCATTGTAAAGACCCGCAAATTTCAAGGAAATTTTTTTTTTCTTAATTTTCTTTGGAATTTTACAAGAGCGCAGCTTCAGACGGCACCTGATTCCGAGGCCCGGTGTGCCCGGAATCAATTTCCGAAGTTTGGCTCGGGTACGTTCAGTGAACGGACGAGCGGGTTTTTCTATCTTTTGAACCGGTGCCCGGAATCGAATTCTGAGGGCACCGATGAAATCGCAGCGCCGGTATTTTCTTAGAAACGCCTCTTCCGGAGTTGCGTTTGCTCAAGACGTGGTTTTTAAATTATGCGGCTTTAAGTCAGAATAAAATAAAGTTGTGCGACAACTTTATTTTATTTCACTTAAACTGCTTAGAAGCCACTTAAAGTCACTTAAAGCCGGCTTGAACTGAGTTGAACTGGATAGGATGCTATCCAGAAATATCCTACCCCTTGGTAGGATATTTGTGCGGTGGGACCCGCACGAGCCCCGCCGTTTCTTTCGCTAAGTAACGCACCCGCGAAAACCCGTCAAAGTAACTGAAAAGTCAACCGACGTGTTTTCTTTAATTCTTAACAGACCATTTAATTGGGCGGTTTATTTAGTAAATTAAATGGACTGTTTCTTCGTGAATTAAATGGGTCGTTTCTTTCGAATTGATGGATCGTTTCTTAACCGGTTTCGTGTTGGCATGTTTATAAAATAAGACCAACCTAAAAATCCTTGGAAAGGATTTGAGAGAATCTTCGTTCCTCCACCCTCTCCGCGAAGAACGCGAAGAACGCGAAGAACGCGAAGAACGCGAAGAACGCCGGAACCGGAATCCGACGACGCACGATCCGCGACGTCAACAGCTTTTCCGCGACCTTCTTCTTTTTCGGTGCCTCTTCTTCCGCGGCGAACCTGCGATCGGCGGTTAAAGGTGAGAATCGAAACTTCTAAATTCTCCCTTCTTAATTTCAATAACAACGGATTTAATTAATTAAATCCGTTTGTTCTTGATCCGGAGATTGGCGACGCGACGCCGGATACCGCGACGACGCGACGATCTCCTTCTTCCGCGACGAGCGATTCCGCGACGACCTCTCGTCCGACGACGACTTCGAGGTAGGGATTTATTTTGGAAAAGTTACCCCTTTTAAATTTTCTCGTGAACGTTCTTGAAAATTTAAAAAGCCGGTTTCCAGCGAACAATTTTATCTTTAAATAAAATTGTTGGATCATGTGTTGATCATCTTATTCTTTTCTCCCGTTGTTTATGATTAACGCGGAGGGAGCGGGTCTAACGAACAAGACCCGGCAACCCTCCGCCGATCTTCCTTTTTGAGCGGATTTGGCGGGCGACGGCAAAAGCACGACGCAAGGGCCATTTGTTGATTCTGCAGTGGAGGACGCGTCCCGGGAGGAACAATGGCGCAGACGGGAGGCAAAAAGGGCCACCGGAGCAACTCCGGCGGCCCGCGGAAGGAGGCGGCGGCGCGGGTCGCCGGCGCGGCGGCGCCCGGCGCGCCACCGTGGAGATCTCCCGCCGCGGCTTCAGCCGCGGCGGCTGCGGCCGGTTCCGCGGCCGCGCAGAACCGGGAACGGACGCGGCGGCCCGGCCGCGTCCGCGTGACAGGCGGCCCCCTGCGGGGGCCGCGTTTCTCCAAATGCCGCGGGTCAAACCCGCGGCGGCGGCCTGCTCGGCCGCTCGGCCGAAGCCGAGCCGGCCGGTCCGGTCGGCCGGGCCGCGCCCAGGCCGGACTGGACCCGGCCGAGCCGGTTCGGGCCGGTTCGGGCTGACCCGGGTCGGGCCGACCCAAGGGGGGGGGGGGGGGGGGGGGGGGGTTCGGGCCGGGTCGCCCCGGGCCCAGAACCCCCGTTTCGGGCCTTCTTCGGTCTTTCGCCCATATCTTGGGCCAGGGACCTCCGATTGACGAACCGTCAGCGGCTACGCGATCCTTGGATCGAGACGGTCGTTTCGGTATATTATACTCAAGGTTTCGGAAGACATTGGGTTCGGCCGGGTTGGTTCGTACACGAAACCAACCGGGCCCTCGGAGCAGAAACGCTCATAACTTGAGCTACGGACGTCCGAACGACGTACCGTCAGCTGTGGTAGTTTCCTCTAGGTGAGACGGAACTTTTGGCATACTCCGCCTGAGGATCGGACACAGGCGGAGTACGGTCGGGTTGGTTTTGCCCTAAAAACCAACCGGGCCCCTGGGACGAAAATGCCAATAACTCTCAGACCGGGCGTCCGATTGACGCGCCGTCTGTTGCGTTGAGATCCTGTTGTCGATACGGAACTTTTGGATACATCAACTTTGGACTACGTGTCAGTTGATGTATCAGCCTCTCGGCTCGTGGAGCGGACCCTCCTAACGAGCTCGCTATGTGCGGGAACCCTAGTGCTGGCTGTGACTTCGACGGCAGAGCAGAGATCCTCCGTGGACTGCGACGACGGCAGAGCAGAGATCCTCCGTGGACTGCGACGACGGCAGAGCAGAGATCCTTCGTGGACTGCGGCGACGACTGTGTAGAGATCCTCCGTGGACTGCGTCGACTACTGCACTCAGCGATCCTACGTGGAACAGTGCTACCGAACCTGTGTGAGCTGAATCTTCTTTTTACCTTGAGCGGTGGAGCGCTTGGGTGTAGCGGCGGACCCGTGGTACTTGACAGTGGTGGTGCGCTTGGATGCAGCAACAGACCCTTGGCGGTGGAGCGCTTGGTTGTAGTGGCAGACCCGCGATACTCTACGGAGTGTGTGCGCATGGTTGTAGCGACAGACCCGCGACGGTGGAGACGTGCGTGCGGAGTACGGAGACCGTGTAGATGACTGAGACCTGACGACTGCTTGACCGACTCGACTTGGAGTGAGTCGACTAGCCCAGTGGACGGAGCGCCCAGTAGTTGGCAGCAGACCCACGGCGGACGGAGCGCCTGGTAGTTGGCGGCAAACCCGCGGTACTCGACAGGAGGAGTACCTCAGTAGGCTATCTGGGTGAGCGCCCGGTATTTGGCAGCAGACCCTCAGCGGACGGAGCGCCCGGTAGTTGGCAGCAGACCCGCGGTACTCGACAGGAGGAGTACTTCAGCAGTCTTAGGTTATTGAGCAGTACCTCGGAGTCGTGACAGGACCACTGTACACTTCAGAGATGGGGCTCATCAACATTTACGGTTTCGATAATGAAAATCATGGTTGAGCTGAATCTTATGTTACTCTCCTTTGTGGATTGTGTTGAACTATCCTATGTGGATTTACTGTTACTCTCCTATGTGGATTGTGTTGAACTATCCTAAGTGGATTTACTGTTACTCTCCTTTGTGGATTGTGTTGAACTATCCTTGTGGATTTACTGTTACTCTCCTTGTGGATTTGAGTCTTGCTTCCTTTGTGGATTGAGTTGTTCTTGAGCTCGTGAGCAGAGCTAGAATTGGGGACTTAGGTATGTGTATGGGCATATACCTAAGTCGAGTCAGATGTTACTTCGTGATTGAATCTTTCTTTTGTGCTATATCCTTTGTGGATTTCGGGAGACCTTCGGGGGTCTCGGGGTCCTTACTGAGTAGTTGTACTCACCCCTGCACGGGCTATGCCCGCACCTTGTTGTGTTGGTTGCAGACGACGGACAGCGCTGATCACGGTTGGGGCGTGGAGCAGGACGGTACCTGGAGGTGGACCACTGGGCGGGACGTGCTCGGAGCGGACGTGGGACCCGAGGAGCCTGGAGGCTATCTGTACCCACCCTTCAGGTGGGATTGCCAGTGGACGACACGAGGCCGCCGTCTTTTCTACAGTTACTGTACTTTACTTTCCAGTTGTACTTTACAGTTGGGCTTGTATTTCCGGCCCCCTTTACTTTTCTGCACTTTACTTTCCGCTTGCTGACTCTGTGTGGTTGTTACTTACAAAGGCAATGCCTTCCCTGTTTACTGGGATTTTACGCCTTGGTGCTAGTCGCCAGCCCCTGGCCTATGGAAGGCGGGCTTGGGGTAGTCACGGCACGGGCCCCGAGGACGGGTCGTGACAAATTGGTATCAGAGGTGGTCGGTTCTACCGCGGACTCTGATCGTCCTTTCTTTCTATGTGAAGCAATAGTGTTTAGTGTATTGAGTGTGGTTATCAGTTCAGGGAGCCCAGTGTTGGTGCGGCGGCCGACGTATCCGTACACCAGGACCCTGACTTCTGATTTCCAACTTAATGCACGAAAACACTGATTGCGTGTGTGTTTCCCAAAAGGTTTAAAGTCAGCTCAAACCAGGTCAGCTCACCAGGTATAAATCGTTGACCGTGACACAACTGTTCAGGATGTCACCATGCAGATAGTTAGCTGGAGTTCCGAGAGAGTTCTCGATGATGGCCCACCGAGCAGCGAGACTCCGGTGCAGGGCCCTTTTTCAGTGTTGGCACCTTCGGGTGGTGTACCAGCAGCACCACCACCCGTTAGGCAGAGGATGCCACTAGCTGACAGTGCACGCTAGCAGAGCGCGATGCACGAGTTCCAGCAGTAGAGGCCTCTGAGGATACGAGGCGAGACAGATTTCCCAGGCAGCAGTGGACTGGATGGAGGCGGTTGCTAGAGTTCTACGCCTAGCTTGGATACTAGTAGAGTGGATGATGATCTTAGCTTCTGTTGTTTCCAGTGAGTGACCATGAGGTTGGTTATTTTAGTAATGAGGCTTCGGTACGCGAACCGATACCTGGGATAGTACCTACGGGTAGTGCGCCAGCTATGTCACTACCTGTTGGTCAGTAGACACTACCGGCGGTACCGGTAGCAGAGAATCACAGGCTTAGTGCCTTACATATGTTTTAGCACCAGATATCCCTCAAGTTTCGAGGTGAGCCTGACTCGTAGGCGGCTGAGGACTGGCTTGAGGAGGTGGTTGTGAGTTTTCTGGAGCTAATACAGCTTCGACAGTACGACATGTCGGAAGCAGAGCACTCATCGTGGCTTACCAATCAATCGTAGTACTCGTTGGTTACGTTGTGATCAGTTCCTTAGACTCGAACTTCTGAGCGAAGTGTGTCTAAGGGAAATCCTAACCATTACTTTTCCTCTATGCATTTCTACCTATGCTAGGATGCTAGAGAGAACCTTTGTGGTTGTGAACGTTAGCAGTGAAAGGCAGGAAACTAGCGCCAGTCTCAGAGACTCGGGCGTGTAAAATGTTTCAGGAGGAGGAAGTGCTAAGGACAGATGAATCTGCAGGGTAGCAGACGTGGAAGCGGAGCTTAGAGAGCAGCATGTGGTGGTGTACATTTCGACATGTTACGACCACCCGACTTAGTAGTCCCCGCCAGGCTCAGGGAGCAGGAGGGCTGGGGAGGAGAGTAGCTGCATTGCGGTCAAGGAGTGTGACCCAGGAACTCTAAGAATGATTCGGGGTACGAATTATGTCTACTACGAGCTGCCATATCTATAGACATAGGAACCGATCATTCAACCCTTCCACGAATCATGTCCCAGACCTAGAGGTTCCGGGTAAGCCGTAGACTTGACCCTCACGTCTGGAGATACCTTTGGGAGGAGACTCGATAATCACACTTACGCCGACGGGGTGATTTGACCTCGAGGCGAGAGTTTCGGTTGGAATCTCTTGGTGGCAGCGTAGAGGCCTTACGACGTTGATCTGGGTATGATTCACAAATCATACCCCGGTTGACTGTTTTAGGCAAACGTCGGAATGGGTTTTCCTTGGTCGGCGAAAAGGAAACCCTGGGCAGCACATGTTAAACTCAGGCATAATAGGGTGTGGCCGATCACTCTTGAGTTGGTCAACCCTACCCTTGTGGCAGCAGGAGTTTTGAGTTTCAGTTCTAACCTAAAAAGGGAAACCTCTTGATTTCGAGGGGGACGAACACGTTCTTATACGGTCTCAACCCGATGAGGTTTCGGAGATGTGGCCGAGGCGGCAGGTTATCTCCGAAGTTCGAAGGGCCTTTCCAGGTCCTCAGCAGGATAGGAGAGGTGGCTTATCGCCTGGCTCTACCACCTCAGTTGCACCGGGTGCACGATGTCTTTCACGTGTCTCAGCTGAGGAGATACGTGCACGACCCGGCGCATATCATCGACTTTGGGGAGCTGGACGTGGACGATGGGGCGACTTTTGCGGAGGTCCCAGTGAAGATCGAGGATCGACAGGAGCGGGTCCTACGTGGGCGGTCGATTCCTCTTGTGCGCGTCAGATGGCAGCACGGGAACCTCCAGGAGAGCACTTGGGAGCGGGAGGCTCAGATGCGTGCTCAGTACCCCCATTTGTTCCCCTAGGTTTTGATGTATCTTTACGGGGACGTAAAGCCCTGAGGTGGGAGTAATGTAAAGACCCGCAAATTTCAAGGAATTTTTTTTTCTTAATTTTCTTTGAAATTTTACAAGAGCGCAGCTTCAGACGGCACCTGATTCCGAGGCCCGGTGTGCCCGGAATCAATTTCCGAAGTTTGGCTCGGGTACGTTCAGTGAACGGACGAGCGGGTTTTTCTATCTTTTGAACCGGTGCCCGGAATCGAATTCTGAGGGCACCGATGAAATCGCAGCGCCGGTATTTGCTTAGAAACGCCTCTTCCGGAGTTGCGTTTGCTCAAGACGTGGTTTTTAAATTATGCGGCTTTAAGTCAGAATAAAATAAAGTTGTGCGACAATTTTATTTTATTTCACTTAAACTGCTTGGAAGCCACTTAAAGTCACTTAAAGCCGGCTTGAACTGAGTTGAACTGGATAGGATGCCATCCAGAAATATCCTACCCCTTGGTAGGATATTTGTGCGGTGGGACCCGCACGAGCCCCGCCGTTTCTTTCGCTAAGTAACGCACCCGCGAAAACCCGTCAAAGTAACTGAAAAGTCAACCGACGCGTTTTCTTTAATTCTTAACAGACCATTTAATTGGGCGGTTTATTTCGTAAATTAAATGGACTGTTTCTTCGTGAATTAAATGGGTCGTTTCTTTCGAATTTATGGATCGTTTCTTAACCGGTTTCGTGTTGGCATGTTTATAAAATAAGACCAACCTAAAAATCCTTGGAAAGGATTTGAGAGAATCTTCGTTCCTCCACCCTCTCCGCGAAGAACGCGAAGAACGCGAAGAACGCGAAGAACGCGAAGAACGCCGGAACCGGAATCCGACGACGCACGATCCGCGACGTCAACAGCTTTTCCGCGACCTTCTTCTTTTTCGGTGCCTCTTCTTCCGCGGCGAACCTGCGATCGGCGGTTAAAGGTGAGAATCGAAACTTCTAAATTCTCCCTTCTTAATTTCAATAACAACGGATTTAATTAATTAAATCCGTTTGTTCTTGATCCGGAGATTGGCGACGCGACGCCGGATACCGCGACGACACGACGATCTCCTTCTTCCGCGACGAGCGATTCCGCGATGACCTCTCGTCCGACGACGACTTCGAGGTAGGGATTTATTTTGGAAAAGTTACCCCTTTTAAATTTTCTCGTGAACGTTCTTGAAAATTTAAAAAGCCGGTTTCCAGCGAACAATTTTATCTTTAAATAAAATTGTTGGATCATGTGTTGATTATCTTATTCTTTTCTCCCGTTGTTTATGATTAACACGGAGGGAGCGGGTCTAACGAACAAGACCCGGCAACCCTCCGCCGATCTTCCTTTTTGTGCGGATTTGGAGGGCGACAGCAAAAGCACGACGCAAGGGCCATTTGTTGATTCCGCAGTGGAGGACGCGTCCCGGGAGGAACAATGGCGCAGACGGGAGGCAAAATGGGCCACCGGAGCAACTCCGGCGGCCCGCGGAAGGAGGCGGCGGCGCGGGTCGCCGGCGCGGCGGCACCGGCGACCGGAGGCGGCGGTGCCCGGCGCGCCGCCGTGGAGATCTCCCGCCGCGGCTGAAGCCGCGGCGGCGGCGGCCGGTTCCGCGGCCGCGCGGAACTGGGAACGGACGCGGCGGCCCGGCCGCGTCCGCGTGACAGGCGGCCCCCCGCGGGGGCCGCGTTTCTCCAAATGCCGCGGGTCAAACCCGCGGCGGCGGCCAGCTCGGCCGCTCGGCCGAAGCCGAGCCGGCCGGTCCGGTCGGCCGGGCCGCGCCCATGCCGGACTGGACCCGGCCGAGCCGGTTCGGGCTGACCCGGGTCGGGCCGACCCGGTTCGGCCGACCCAAGGGGGGGGGTTCGGGCCGGGTCGCCCCGGGCCCAGAACCCCCGTTTCGGGCCTTCTTCGGTCTTTCGCCCATATCTTGGGCCAGGGACCTCCGATTGACGAACCGTCAGCGGCTACGCGATCCTTGGATCGAGACGGTCGTTTCGGTATATTATACTCAAGGTTTCGGAAGACTTTGGGTTCGGCCGGGTTGGTTCGCACACGAAACCAACCGGGCCCTCGGAGCAGAATCGCTCATAACTTGAGCTACGGACGTCCGAACGACGTACCGTCAGCTGTGGTAGTTTCCTCTAGGTGAGACGGAACTTTTGGCATACTCCGCCTGAGGATCGGACACAGGCGGAGTACGGTCGGGTTGGTTTTGCCCTAAAAACCAACCGGGCCCCTGGGACGAAAATGCCAATAACTCTCAGACCGGGCGTCCGATTGACGCGCCGTCTGTTGCGTTGAGATCCTGTTGTCGATACGGAACTTTTGGATACATCAACTTTGGACTACGTGTCAGTTGATGTATCATCCTCTCGGCTCGTGGAGCGGACCCTCCTAACGAGCTCGCTATGTGCGGGAACCCTAGTGCTGGCTGTGACTTCGACGGCAGAGCAGAGATCCTCCGTGGACTGCGACGACGGCAGAGCAGAGATCCTCCGTGGACTGCGACGACGGCAGAGCAGAGATCCTTCGTGGACTGCGGCGACGACTGTGCAGAGATCCTCCGTGGACTGCGTCGACTACTGCACTCAGCGATCCTACGTGGAACAGTGCTACCGAACCTGTGTGAGCTGAATCTTCTTTTTACCTTGAGCGGTGGAGCGCTTGGGTGTAGCGGCGGACCCGTGGTACTTGACAGTGGTGGTGCGCTTGGATGCAGCAACAGACCCTTGGCGGTGGAGCGCTTGGTTGTAGCGGCAGACCCGCGATACTCTACGGAGTGTGTGCGCATGGTTGTAGCGACAGACCCGCGACGGTGGAGACGTGCGTGCGGAGTACGGAGACCGTGTAGATGACTGAGACCTGACGACTGCTTGACCGACTCGACTTGGAGTGAGTCGACTAGCCCAGTGGACGGAGCGCCCAGTAGTTGGCAGCAGACCCACGGCGGACGGAGCGCCTGGTAGTTGGCGGCAAACCCGCGGTACTCGACAGGAGGAGTACCTCAGTAGGCTATCTGGGTGAGCGCCCGGTATTTGGCAGCAGACCCTCAGCGGACGGAGCGCCCGGTAGTTGGCAGCAGACCCGCGGTACTCGACAGGAGGAGTACTTCAGCAGTCTTAGGTTAGTGAGCAGTACCTCGGAATCGTGACAGGACCACTGTACACTTCAGAGATGGGGCTCTTCAACATTTACGGTTTCGATAATGAAAATCCTAGTTGAGCTGAATCTTATGTTACTCTCCTTTGTGGATTGTGTTGAACTATCCTATGTGGATTTACTGTTACTCTCCTATGTGGATTGTGTTGAACTATCCTAAGTGGATTTACTATTACTCTCCTTTGTGGATTGTGTTGAACTATCCTTGTGGATTTACTGTTACTCTCCATGTGGATTTGAGTCTTGCTTCCTTTGTGGATTGAGTTGTTCTTGAGCTCGTGAGCAGAGCTAGAATTGGGGACTTAGGTATGTGTATGGGCATATACCTAAGTCGAGTCAGATGTTACTTCGTGATTGCATCTTTCTTTTGTGCTATATCCTTTGTGGATTTCGGGAGACCTTCGGGGGTCTCGGGGTCCTTACTGAGTAGTTGTACTCACCCCTGCACGGGCTATGCCCGCACCTTGTTGTGTTGGTTGCAGACGACGGACAGCGCTGATCACGGTTGGGGCGTGGAGCAGGACGGTACCTGGAGGTGGACCACTGGGCGGGACGTGCTCGGAGCGGACGTGGGACCCGAGGAGCCTGGATGCTATCTGTACCCACCCTTCAGGTGGGATTGCCAGTGGACGACACGAGGCCGCCGTCTTTTCTACAGTTACTGTACTTTTCTTTTCAGTTGTACTTTACAGTTGGGCTTGTATTTCCGGCCCCCTTTACTTTTCTGCACTTTACTTTCCGCTTGCTGACTCTGTGTGGTTGTTACTTACAAAGGCAATGCCTTCCCTGTTTACTGGGATTTTACGCCTTGGTGCTAGTCGCCAGCCCCTGGCCTATGGAAGGCGGGCTTGGGGTAGTCACGGCACGGGCCCCGAGGACGGGTCGTGACAATCATGGTATTTTATTTTTAATTTTTAGACATCAAATAAATTAAATTATTTATGGCATAATTAAGATAGTGTTTACCTCATTAATTAATTATTTAAATAAATATGATTATAAATATTAAAACAATATCCAAAACCTATCCAATTATTATTGGATGATTTTATTTCAAGCATGATTCATATTATATTCAACTGTAATGGGTTTTTTATCTTTAGAAACCAAATATCCGTTTATAAGAAAATAATATTTTCACGCTTTCCTAAAGAGCCGCTCCTCCCCCTTATAAAAAACCCTCACCTCTAACCAAATACTCACACCTCTCAAGCACATTTACTCATCCAAACCCTTCCCAAATAGGCTATAACGATTATTATCTTCCTTCTAGAAGCCTTACATTAGAATGTAGAGACTTCATGATGTCCTTTCATTTCAAATCAAAGGGAGTTACCCGAATTAAATGGAACGATTTATCTTAAATTCATTTATTTTATTTTACACCTCCAACTCCCCTAAACTATTTTATTACATTATTTTATTTGAACAACAGTATACTAAATAAACTACGTGGTTGTTATGATAAAAATTCATGCTACAATTACACACAACTCTATCTAATTTGAAAAAAAGCATATTGTTTCTGTGGACGGTGAACTACTGCCTCATGAAATGATGATGGTTATGTTATCTCATACCACATCTTATAGTGGCCATTAAGATGGAACTGTATTTTTATGATATATATTATATATATACTGTTTCTTTTCTACTGTCTTTTCTATTTGTATTATACCTTTATGGTTTCTATAATGGGTAATTATGATAATTTAATTTGAGGATGTGCAGACTACCACCCCTCAAAGTGATTTGAATCATTCATGCTATATGTGAAATTTTTAAAGGATGAAGTTGGTGAAATTATATATGATATTTTACTGAAATTATAAAAAACCTATGTATCTTTATGTATTCATTCTATTAAAACATGAAATAGAAATTAAAGTAGTGTTCATGTATACGCACGACTTACTGTATCCATGAATGATGCATTTCATTTCTTATCTAAAAATGTTATGTATCTTTATAAATATAAATATACATATAATAGATATATTATATATACGTTATCTAAATCATGAATATCATTCTGGATATAATGTACTTTTGACCACATGGACAACATGTAATTATAAGAATTTTACTTTTGACTCAAGTACAAAATGTCAACAAAATGACTATTATTAACATAAATGATATTATAATGTTTATAACATAATAATAATTGATATAAAAGGTATAATAAATTTGAAAAATGTTATGAAGAAAGTATATATTGAATTTATTATATTATTCAATAGATTAAAGAACGAACTGGTCAAGTAGGACACAAGGAAAGAGGTTTCTTATCTGACTTTTAATTCCGTGAGATTTCCATTGTTCAACACTTATTTATTGAAAGTGGTGTATTTTCTACTTATATTTTGATATATAATATCATTATTTTAATTATATTCATGGTATAATATGATTCAATGGGTGATTATTATCTTTTGGTCATATGACTTGATTTATTACAATATCGTAAGGGTTTTCATCTCACTTTTTATTCACGTGAAATTCATGCTATATTGGCCACTATTTCCTTTTGTGTGGGGTATGTACTGCCCATGATTATATTTTTGGTGTAATATAAATTAATGTATTGGTATTTAGATCTATATTTTATGATCCTTCTTTCATGGTATGTATGTTTCGTAAGTTACCAAATCGGTAATGGAATTTCAAAATTCAATTTCCACTCATTGGGATTTACGCATACTTCATTGATTATTTTACTCCATGATTAAGTGTGAAATCACTATTTATTATTTATTTAGTAATTTCCACTCCCGTTTTCATGGATATACATTTGATACTCATAATCACACCATTGATAAATTCTCAAGTCAACGATATGAACTTGATAAGTGTAATCATAACTCCATTTCCATTCATTAAGTTAAACATCCAAGTCATTGGTATTATTGTTACAAAAATATGGGTAAATGTCCTATGATTTATTTAAACTTAATATCCAATCATATTTACTGTATTTATATTTTTCACACATAATTATGTCACTGGTTTATCCTTAACCTAAAAATACTATCTTTATAATGGATTTCATCTCAATTTACATTCTATTGAGACTTCTTTGTTGTTATGAACAAATTCACTTTTATATAGTGTATATATGGTACTTTAACTTAATATATCATGAATATTTTAATTATCATGATATTATAATGTTTCTATTACCCCAATTATTGGTATTCAAATATCTCTATTTGGTTTGGAACTCTAACTAAAATATAATTTTAAATGTTTTAAATATTTATTCTTCTAAATCATTCTCATTAATGACCATTTTTTAAAAATGTTTTTGAGGATTTCTTTATTGGACATGAATGTTTTAAAATTAAAATTTATTTTAAAAGTTTCAAAGTGGTATGAAACACTTTGATTCAAAAATCTATTTTTAGCAGTTTCTTGACAAATAGTGAGACTTTTAAATGTTTTCATGAAAAAAATTGATATTTTTATTAAATAGTTTTACTGGCTATTTTCATCTATTCCATTATCCTTCGTTGTATTTTATTATTTTTTATTGTTGATTTATAATAACAAAATTATCCATATTGAATTTAATGAGTTATGTTTGACCATGGATGTGCTATTTTTATACCATTTAGCGTTTATGGTTAAAGTATTGACATTTCATATGCCGGTTTTAATATGAAAGATTGTGTTATGTTTCAACCTTTTCATATGAGGAATGAATTTGACTTAGTAAGTGACGGGTGGAGCCTGATATAGTTCCTCGATGCATTGTCAGGTCTCATGAGACAATTATATGTGGAATTGGGCACGACCATTCAAAATATGATATATGGTTTTGGCGGAGACCATAATCATTTTTAGAAATCTTTGCCAAGGCCTTGAAAAAATGTTTCAAAATGTATGACATTATACATTCCCTCATTATGAAAATAATATTGATGGTTCATGTGGTTATTCAACTAGTAGAATCCCCATGACTATGTTTTATTATGGAATTATTTACTCAGTTCATATTCCTTCCCTAAAGTTCTCATGTTAATTATTTGCAAATTCTTGTGTTTTCAATTATTCACCATGCCTAATTATTATGTAATGTTCTATTGTATTGTTTACCCTTACTGAGCATCTGTGCTCACCCCTTTAATCTGTTTTATTTTTCACAATATTCCTAGAAGTGTATTATGATTGACATGCAGGGTTAAGCTTGGGGATTAATGGCATTATCAAAGGATAATTTATGTTGTATTTGTAATGTAATATTCTTGTATGTAATCTATTTTAGAAGACTACTAAATTGATCTGTCCATCATGACTTGATTGCATGTAATCATACCATGTATTAGAGTAATGCACCAACTCTTGGTAATTGGGGTCAGGGCGTTACAGTTGGTATCAGAGGAGGTTTAGAAAGAACATTGGAAATAGATTTATATAAACTTTGATTAGATAAACTTACCCTAGGATAGAATTTGAGGATTAGTATATAATAACTTCCTATAATTTTGGTAAAGTACAGTTTTTGTGTATTTTCTAAGCAATACATCCATGTCTGGATATGAGGAGGTATAGGTGGATCTGGAATAGATGTACGTATGAGTGAAAAATCTGAAAAGAAGTTTCAGGTTTGACTTGCGGTATCCTAGCACATGACAATGGGCCTTGATACACTCTTTGTTATGACCCTCCCAGGGGATGTTCTTAAGATTATTCACATTTTCATTGTAAGCCATTATGAATGATTTAGTTGTAAATACTTCTTCAAAGAATACATTTTTTTATTATAGATTATATTGGTAAGAATTTCAATTTACATTAGGTATTTTAAAAGTTCGGAATAATGAATTGAGATTAATAAACTAACCTAGTGTATGCCATTGTTTAGAAATGGATCCTAGTAGAAGAAATCATAATTCTAGCAATAATCATGATTGAATGATTAATAATGATCATATCTTTTAGGGTATTATGCAAATAATTAGAAGGTAAATAGTATCCCATGTATTATCATCACATGAAGATATAGTTTCATGTATTAATTAGATAAGTAATTAATTATTTTAGTTTTATGGATTTGAAGGGAAGGCAAAGAAGAAAATGATGGTAGATAGAAGGATGGATGAAGGTAAAAAGGGAAAGAAATATTCTCTAATATGTGATAGCTGAGGAAAGAATCACCTAGGTAAATGCTTGATGGGAATGTGAGTTTGTTATAAGTGTGGAGAAAAAGGACAACCCAAAGGTTGAGTGAAAACTCATCACGTCCGGAAAGGCCACAAGACTTGAACCCACAACCGAAGAGTGACAAGGTTGGATCACCTACCACTAGCATATGTGATGTCCTGGTTTGTATAATGTATTTTTTTAAATAGTCTAACAAATGAATTATAAATTCATTATTTTTGGAACACTGTATGATTAAGATAAATAGAATATTTTTGAGTTCTATTATCTTTTAAAGTGAATGATAAGTTTGTGGTATAAATTAGTTCAAAGCTGTGACTCTACTTGCTAGGTATATTTTTCTCTCCCTCTCTTATTCTATGAATAAATGAATTCTTAAACATTAGGTGAGGGATAGTAAAACCAAAAATGTGTTATCTGAGTAACTTATGTTTCTTTTAACCGATGATATTTTAAATCATCATAGATTTATGGTTTTAAGGCCCTCAATTTTACACTTGATTATGATTGATGACCCCAATCACTCCCTATAAATATTTACATTTTCCCTCCAATAAGGTGTTTATAATTTCCACCAATATTCTCTTATTCGAAACCCTAATTTGGTGGTGAATTTCTCATTTCCCTTTTACCTCTTATTGTGACTGAATTTTTTAAACCCTATTTCAGATGTTGGTTTTCTAAAAAAATAATTTCTATCTTAAAAATTTTATTTTCAAAAAAAATTCAAATTTTTAGGATGCAATTTATTGAAGGAGGGGAGATTGTAACATCCCAAGATTTCTATAACATCCTAGTTAAATAAAGAGTAGGAAATATTCATTTTTTAATTAAATATTAATTTTACTTTAAAGGGGATTTTATGTTCGATGGAATATTTGATACGAAACCACGATTTTCTTTGAAATCTTATGTTACACATAATGATGAGTCCTAGTGAAAAATAATAATATAATATTATTTTAAATGGTAGTTAATGCCTATCCATTGTAATGGCAGGAATGAATAGAATTAACTAAAATATGATGAAAAATGTTTGTTAAATGTATTTACTTTTTTCTGAAAAAAATTTAGAGGATAAAAATAAGAAAGAATTTGATTTTAAGCATAAATACTCTAATATTCATTAAAAGGTTGATTTACTACCTTTTAATGGAGAACCCTCTTTAAACACGGTTTTGTTAATTATATATTTTATATTTGACAAAATAAAATTCTTCCTTAGAATCATGAAATCAAATTTACTTTGGGTAAATTTTTTGTATTTTTCTGATAAAATTCATTTTTTAATAAATAGTTAAAAATACTGTATTTTAATTCAAAATTGCCTTTTATTCTAATCTATTTGCATGGGAAGATTATCCTTTTAATTGGTTTTAAAGTGTAATTAGATTGTCTTTTTACTATTTAAATCAATTTTTGTCATTGGAAGTAATTTCTATTTAAAATTCGACATAAACAAGTATCGATCTTTGGATAGCCATTGTTTCTTAAAAACAAGCTTTTTGTTTTGACAACAGGAATTAAATTTTAATGAATTAATCTAATTTCTATGTTTTTAATTTGGTAAAATAGAGATCAGTTTTTAATTTTCAATATCAAATATATCTTAGGAATATTTTTTGGTATTTTTCTGAAAACCTTCAATTTTAGATAAATAGTGAAGACACTTAGTAGTAGTTAAAAAACAAACATTTTCATTTAAATTAAAATTTACTACTAATGTGAATAGAACTTCAAAAATCTAACATACATGGTTTTTATCAGTAAGTAAAATTTGGTTCAATAACATGGAAATAATTTTTGATGAATAGTAACTTTTTACTTTTATTTACCCCGATTAAAGGTAAATAGGGTAATTCAAGGTAAAAATAGTATTATAATAATATAAAATCACCTTAACACTTTTCTTAACCTTATTTTATGAGTCATGGACGACCATGGCCATCGTTGAGTAAATTTTGGGACCCCATGGAGCCACTTAGGGGTGATAATGACACTTTATTAATTAATTTAAAGTAAAGACCGAAATGAAACAAATATATATATATTAGTAAATCAATTTTCACATTTGGTTATATAAGTTTCTTTTCAACTGTATATATTCATTAGAAATATAATACAATTTCATACATCATGGTATTTTTTTAATAATTTTTAGACATCATATAAATTAAATTAGGTATGACACAATAATGATGTAGTGTTACCTCATTATTAAATGATTTAAATAAAAAAGATTATAGATTTTAAAACAATATTCAAAACATGTCAAATTATTATTGGCTGATTTTATTTATAACATGATTTATCTTATCTTAGTGTTTAATGAGTATTGGATCTTTATAAACTAAAGATAAGTTTATAATAAAATAATATTTTCACACTTTCCAAAATTTCCCATCCTCCCCCTTATAAAAACCCCTCACCTCTAACCCAATTATCACACTAATAAATCCCCTCATATCACCCAAAAGCTGACCCGATGAGCTCTTATGATCCCTATCTTCCACATAGAAGCCCTACCTTGGGAATAAGGTACTTCAAGAAGTCATATTGGTTCAAACCGATGGGAGTTACCCAAATTAAAGGTAACATTTTCTCTTAAATTATTTTATTTTATTTTACTTCAACAACCCCCCTAAACTATTTTATTAATTTTTTTATAAAAAAAGAAGTATCCTCAACATAAAAAAGTTTATTATGAGAATTATTCGAGCTAAAATTACACACACCTCCATCTAATGGGAAAATAAATTATTGTTTCTGTGGGTGACGAACTACTACCTCACGAAACGATGATTTTTTTATTATCTCATACCACCTCTTGGGGGGGACATCAATAGGGAAATTTATTTATATGATATGTATACACTATATTTATATTGTTTCTAGGATTCTATATTTTCCATTTATTTCATTCCTTTATGGATTCCATTTTGGGTAATTGCGATAATTTCATTTGAAGAAGTGCAGACTACCGCCCCTTCAATGTGATATGACTCGTCCATGCCATACGTGGACTGTATAAAGGATAAAGTTACTAAAATTATATATCATATTTTACTAGATTTTTAATATACCTTTGTATCATTAAGTATTTATTCTATTAAAATATGAAATAGAAGTGAAATTAGTGTTCATGCATACATACGGGTTACCATCTTCTTAAACGATGCATTTCATTTATTATCTCCAATTGTTATGTACTGTTATAAATATATATATATACTGGATATGTAAGAAATATATTATATCTAAATAATGAATATAATTCTGGATATAATTTAATTTTTACCACATGGATGACATGTAATTATAAAAATTTATTTTTGACTCAAGTACCAAATATCAACAAAACTACCATTATTAACTTTACTGACTTCATAATGTTTAATATTACTAATAAGAAATATAAGAGGAATAATAAAATTGAAAAAGGATTGGAATAAAGTATAAATTATTCTAATTTTATTATTCATCTGATTAATGAATGAACTGGTCATGTCTGACATGAGGTAAGGGGTTTCTTATGTCACTTTTAATTCAATGAGATTTCCATTATTCACCACTTATTTATTGCATGTGGTTTATGGTGTACTACAGTTGGACATATATTATCATGATTCTATTTATATTCATGGTATTATGTGATTCATTTGGTGATTATTATCTTTTGGTCATATGACTCGATTGATTACACCAAGGTAAAGGGTTCTCATCTCACTTTTTATTCCCATGAGATTCATGCTATATTGGCCACTATTACCTTTTGTGTGGTGTATATACTTCCCCTGATTGTAAACATGGTGTAATATAAATTAATTTATCGGTATTTAGATATTCATTGTATGATCCTTCTTTTATAGGGTGTATGTTTCGTAAGTTACCAAATCAGTAAGGGAAATTCAAATTTCAATTTCCACTCAATGGGATTTATATATACTTCATTGATTATTTTACTCCATGATTTTGTGTGAAATAACTATTTATTATTTATTTAGAAATTTCCATCACCTTTTTTTGGATATAAATTTGATACACATAATCACTCCATTGGTAAATTCTCAAGTCATCGATATGAAATTGATAAGAGTAATATTAACTCAACTTCTATTCATTGAGTTAAACATCAAAGTCATTGGTATTATTATTAAAATAATATGTGTCAATGTCCTATGATTTATTTACACTAAATATAAAATTATATTGAGTGTATTTATATTTTTCAAACATAATTATATCATTGATTTTTCTATAACCTATGGATAGGGTCCTTATAATGGATTTCATCTCAACTTACATTCTATATAGACTTATTTGTTGGTATTCACCAATTCACTTTTATATGGTGCATATATTATAATTCAGCATAATATATCATGAATCCCTTAATTCTCATAATATTATAAATTTTTGATTACCTCAGTTATTTATATTTAAATGTGTCTCATTTGGTTCGTAACACTAACTAAAATATCATTTTAAATGTTTCAATGATTTATTCTTCTAAATAATTCTCATTAATGTTAATGTTTTAAAAATGGTTTTGGGGATTTATTTATATAGAAATGAATATTTTAAATTTAAAATTTCATTTAAAAGTTTCTATGTGGTATGGGACACTTTGTTTCGAAAATCTATTTTTAACAGCTTCTTGATAAATAGTGAGACCTTTAATTGTTTTCAAGAAAATGGATATTTCTCTTAAATAGTTTTACTGGATATTTTCATCTATTAAAATATCCTTCAATGTATTTTATTCATTGTTAAAGTTTATTTATTATAATACAATCATCCATATTGTATTGAATGTGTTATGTTATAATGTGGATGTGCTATTTTTATAAAATTCATGATTTATGGTTAATGTTTAGATATTTAGTATGCTAGTTTTAATATGATTGATTATGTTATGTTTCAAACTTTTCCTATGAGGAATGTATTGGACTTATTATGTGATGTGTGGAACCTGATATAGTTCCTTGAAGCATTGGGAGGTCTCATGATACAATTACACATGGAATTTCTCTAGGCCTTTCCCAATTTGATATATGGTTTTGGCTGAGGCCTTAATAATTTCTAGTCTTTTTTGGTTGAAGCCTTGACAAAATGTTTCAGAGTGTCCGACATTATACATTCCCTCATTATGAAAATAATATTGGTGGTACATGTGGTTATTCGTGTAGTAGAATACCCATGATGATGTTTTATTATGGAATTATTTACTCAACTAATATTCCTACCATAAAGTGTTAATGTTTATTATTTGTAAAGGCTTGTGTTTTCAATTATTCATTGTGCCTAATTTTTATGTTATCTTTAGTTGTTCTATTTACCCTTACTGATCATCTGAGCTCACCCCTTTATTATGTTTTATTTTTCACAAGATTCTAATAAGTGTATGATGATTGATATGAAGGGTTAATTTAGGGGATTAAGGGAATTCTCAAAGGATAATTTATGTGGTATATGTAATCTAATGTTCACGTATGTAATATATTTTCCATTACTGCTAAGCAGATCGGTCCTGTGGGACTTGATTCCTTGTAATAATTCCAATGTATTAAAAAATGCCTTAACTATGGGTAACTAGGTTTGGGGCATTATATGTATTAAGGGTTTGTAATGTGTCTCACACGTAGATTTGATACACACTTCTTTTCATTTTTGTTAATCGAGGGTTTGTTCAGTGATGTGCATAGTAATAATTACTAAAACTAGGTGACTTTACCTATTTGATATGATTAATATTTAAAACAATGGCACAAAAATTTAAAAAAAATTAAATAATGCATTTAATTCATATATAAACGTATTATATATTCAAAATAACATTAATAAAAATTAAATTAACCTAATTTTGATTTAATAAATTTAAATCCATTAAGAGGAAAAGGTTTAGTTTAAATGTCTACTAATTGATTTATTGTGAAAACAAATTCTATAGATATATCATTATTTTATGCATGATCTCTTAAGAAATGAAATTTTAAATCAATTTTCTGTGTTCGTCAATAGTTTATCAGATCCTTTGAAATATTTAAAACACTTCTGTTATCACATTTCATTGAAATGATGTTAGAATTAAATCTAAAATCCATTAAAATGTCTTTCATCGACAACACTTGTGCACAAAAAATTAATACTGAAATATACTCATCTTCTCCTGTTGATAATGCAACAGAGTATTGTTTCTTAATCGAGCAATATACTAGGGATTTACCAAGAAAATGATAGGTTCCTAAGGTGCTCTTCTAGTACAGTTTACATCCAGCAAAATCAACATTATAATATGAAGATAAATGATGTGGCCATTATTTATTTACATTTTTTCACATAAATTTTTAATTCTTAATATCTTTCTATTTTTAAAATTATTTATTTTGTTTAAAAATTAAAAATAGTTGACTATTGTATATTAAATTGTTCAAATTATAAATTATTATGAATTTTAATTTTTTAGTGTTTATTTTTTTATGTTTTTAAACAATTTAAAATTAATTAATTAATGTATCATTAACTTCCATTTTTATGATGTTGTTTTTTAATATTCATTTTCATTTATTATTTGTTAAATTCTTATATTCTTCCAGTTTTTGTTTTGAAAATAATTATTCCATTTATTTAATATCATTATTTTATTTGATTTATTCTTTCATTAATTATATATGAATTTTATAAATATTTTATTGTTTAAATAATATTCTTATTTAATTAATTTTATTATTTTCATTGTTTTTGTAGTTAATTTAATTTCTTTTGTTTTTATTAATTTTTTAATTAATTCATAAATTTAATTTATTCTTTATTTTAATTTGCAAATAAATAAATTTCCCCTTTTTTGAAATATTAATTAATTAATTTTAGTTTAACATTTCAATAATTTTTTTTAATATTTTAATTAGTTTATATATTTATTTTTATTGTAATTATTTGATTATATATATTAATTATGATGATACAGTAACTATTTAATTAATTTAAGAAAAATGACATTAAATATTTATTATTATTTTAAATTAATTTGTTTGCAACAATTATAATTTGAATTACTCAATTTGTTTAATAATTTGTAATTTTTATTATTTGGTGTTTAGAAATTTAAATTCTGAATAAGAATTTTAATTTCATTTTTCTATTAGTTATTAATTAATTTTTGTTAAATGAATAAAATTATTTATTTTCAAATTTTAAAATTGATTTTGTTTATTTTGTAATTATTTTGGTTTTTTTCAGGTGTTGGTATTTCCCAAACCCACCACAAGAAATCAAATCACCACCATCTCCATCCACTGTTGGAAACCCCCCAACTATGGCTCTTCCACTCACCATTGGAAACTGCCAACAATGACTCCTCTACCCTACATTAGCAAACCCCAGTGATGGCTCATTCACCCATTGTTGGCATATGTCAATAGTGACTCCACAACCCACAACTGGCAATGCCCAACAGTGACTCCCAACCCACCATCAATTTTATTATCCAACGACAAATCCTCAAGTCATTGAAAAATCTCATACCCCCTCACCCAATGCCAAAAATCTCAATGGTCACTTCTCAAGTCACCCTCACCCACTACTACCACTCTCCTCAGCCACCACTATAATCAATATTCTCATCAAGCCAGCACTATAAACCGAATCAAATGGCAGAACAAAAAATACAACAAAAAAAATTTAACACCAAAAAATGAAAATCATCAATGGTAGGAGAAATTTTTCAACGGTAAAAAATATATAAACCAACGAAATGATCTAGATTCAAATACCACAAACCAAAAAAAATATGAAAAATTCAAAATACCCCAAATAAATATCAGCCGAACATGGAACCCTCACCTACCAATGAACAACACCTCATAATATTTCAAATGATCTACTAGATCGCTTCTACAACATTTTCTAATCTTCCAAGATGAATCACCACTACCTCACCCCTATTGTAGGTCTTACCACCCTTGTCATTGAAGTTGAAGGTAGTGACCATATGATGAAGATCAAGCCACCTAAATACTTACTCTAAAATCCTCTTCAGTAGCCAGAACGAATGAATTCTCTCTCACACCTAGAAATGTGAACCCCTCATCTTTTCTTCTTCCTCTAATTTTATTATTTTACTTTTCTGTTTTATTCTATAAATATTTATTTTCTCTTTATGTTTTATTATTTTAATCATGGAGCATGATTTTATATGTTTTTCTTTCTCATTGTCTAGTGTTGTGATATAGAATCCTCAAAAATAGATAGCTAATTTATTTGTCTATATCCATAAAGTGAAACATGATACAAACTTGAGTTCCAATCATCATTTAAATACTATTTTCATATTCACCTTAGTGTATTTTGACTAATAATTAACGTGACATAGAGTGAACTCTTGCACAAGAATGTTCTTATACTATCTCATCTTAATAATTTTTTCTATTATTTCACATTTTCTAGAACTAAGAAATTGATTTGGGTTGTGTGATTTGATGATATTAGTATAATCATTCTGGTTTATGAGATTTCCTAGATAGAATGACCCTATTAAGGGATTTGGATTTCAATATATTGGAATTCTAGAGAACTAAAGAACTTCTATGTTTGCGTGTTAACTTTTTAGTTAAAAGAGGTGTGTTATATGAGTTTTTGGTCTGTTATTGAGTGGGGATTAGAGTTATTGATTTAATTCTTATGTAAATCTGTGATGGGTTATTGTCGATGGAACAAACTAAATCTAGCATTGTTATTGCTGACTGTTTTATTATTTTTCTCCTTTTCTGTATCTTTGTTTTGTTTTGTTTCTAATATTTTTTGTTTACACACTATTTCTTCTCCCTCACTATTTTTTCAATACCATTTCATTTTTTGTCATTTTCTTCATTAAAAATATAAAAACAAATAAAATGGAAGCACCGCTAAAGTATTTGACACTACTTCCTTGAGAGTGTCCCCGATGATAGCGATTATGATATATATTGGTTTTTAATTTATATTTGACATTCCTCATGATAAAAATGTTGTAAAATGAACAAAAAATATAGGGAAAAATAAAAAAATGTCCATAAAATGAATTAATATAGAGAAAACAGATGGTAAGAACAATGCAAGAATCAGGACGATCAATCCTCAATAACCCATTATAGATCTACTTAAAGATTAAATCAAAATAACTAATCCCCTCTCAATTCATGAATGATGGATCAGATGACAGACCTCTCTAACCTAAATAGTAATCACACAAACACCTATGATTTGTAGTGCTTGGTCATTCCTCCTAATTTCAAAACGAGTCAGTCAACCAGATAATTCCAACCAGGAAATCTCACAAGACAGAATTCTCCTACTAAGATCATTAGATCACAAAACCTAACTCAATTTATCATTTTGATAAATTGATAAAAAGGTAAAATAATAAGGTATGATAGTAAAAAACTATTTGGAGAAAAGGGTGAACCCTTTATCACCTTAATTCATAGTGAATATACACATAAGCAAAGAAGAATATATGATCAAAATAATGTTTGGATCTCAGGGTAGCAACGAGTATCACTTCTTAGATCTGGCCACACAAAATATATCTCTAATTAAAGGGATTCAATATCACAAAACTGGATGAGGAGAAACAAAAAAATGATAAAAAAACACCATAATTAAAATCAAAAAACATAAATAGAAAATAAAAATTTGCATAACATGGTAGAAAAATAAAACAATTAAAGTGGAAGAAGAAGAAAATAGGAGGAGATCCCATATATAGTTGTAAGAGATAGTTCTTGTGTCTAGGCTTCTAGACATGAGATGTGTAGTATCACAAGTTATTCAAAAAAACAAAAAACTTACTGACAGTAAGGAGTCATAATCCACCATCCACTCCTTTGACAAGAGAGTCATTGTCTCTTTAGTGATATATTTGTAAGTACACTCAACCTCTTGCAACAGAACATACCTCCCCTCGAATATTCCCATGATCATCATTTCCTTCAAACATCATCTATAATTCAACTCCCCATGTTCTAAAGAAAAAAAATAAAAAAACCTCATGCAATGATTAAAAAATTACTATATTTATTATTAGTATATATATATATATTATCATTAATTAAATAATTATATAAATACTTAAAAACATGCATGTATACTAATATATACCTATTATTATTAATATATATATATATATAATTATTTACTGATTTATATTTACTATTATATAAATATATTATTTAACTATATTAGTATTAAATATATATTCTTAATATTATATGTGTATATAAATATATTTATTATTAATTATTATTATTATATAGCTATATTGTTGTTTAAATAAAAATAAGTAAATTGGGGGGGTGTGTCTTTGGAGACTATGTGAAAATAGAGAGGGTTTTAGCTCATAGAGAGGGGCTTGCTAGGGGCATCATTTTAGTAGCATCAATGCCCTCAAGGGGAGGTCGGTGGCAGGAATCTGCATAGGGGAGCAGTGGGTCATGCATAGGGATAAATAGTCCTAGTGGATTCAAATACATCTATAGAAAGTAGAGTGGTGGCTCGATCTTTATCTTATGGCCATGGCCATCAGATTCAATGACAAGGGTTTTCATCCGTCAACAATGGTAAGGTAGTGATGATTCATCTTGGTAGATCAGGAGGCATGACAGTGGTGGTCTAGTGGTTCGTGTGTAGGCTCTAGAGGTGTTCATAATCTGTTTCATGCATGGTTTATAGGTTTAGTCAGTGTTGGTTTGGTTTATTTCAGGTTTTCATATTCTTATGGTTTGTGGTCTTCGAATCTAGAGTCTTCTGGTGGTTTTTTGTTTTGGTGTCCTTCAAAAATTTCAACATCCATTGATGATTTACTTATACTGGTGTTGAAATTAGTGGTTTTGTGTTTTTTTGTTCGATCATTGGATCCAGTTTGATGGTGTTGGCTGGAGGTGAAGGTTGAATATATTAGTGGATAAGGATAACGGTGGTGGCGAGTGACGGTTCCACAAGTGTGTTGAAGGTTGGGAGTGACCTTAGGAGTCATCGCTGAATTTTTCTGGTGATGCGTGAGGGAGGATGATAATTAGTGGTGATATTAAGAGCTATCATTAGATAATAAAGGTGATGGTGGGTTGGAATCCTCTATTGGGGGTTCCTAATGAGGAGTCTCCATTGGCAGTTTCCAATGGTGATTGGATGACCCGTAGTTGTGTTCCCAATTTTGGGGAAAATAAGTCATCATTAGTAGTTGTCAACGATGAGTGGTTGATAAAACATTGGAGGTTTCCAACGGTGGGTGGCGGTGTCACCATTGGTTGTAGCCAATTGTGATGGGAGAATTCAATATTTTCAGTTTCCAACAGGGATTGGATGAGCCCCCATTGTTGGTTTCCATTGGTGGGTGGTGGAGTCACCATTGGGGGTTGCCAATGGTTAGTGGATGAGCCACCGTTGGGGGCTACGAGTGGTGGTTGGGGCTAACATTTACTTTATTTCTTATGGTGGGTTGGGGAAACACTAACACTTGAAAAAAACAATAGTAATTAAAAAATAAACAAAAATATTTTAAAAAATACAAAATAACGAAGTTTATTTATTAAACTAAAAATTAATCAATAACTGAAATAAAAATTAAATTAATATTCTAATTCACAATAGAAATTGGTAAACTAAAAAATTATAAATATTAAAAATTATTCAATAGATTGAATAATTCATATTTTAATTATTACAAAGAAAGTAATTTAAAATAATAAAAAATATTTAAATTCAATTTTCTTAAATTAATTAACAAAATTAATGAATCATCATAATTAATATAAATAACAAAGAAATATATTAAAATAAAATAAAACTATATATTAAAATATTAACAGAAAAGAATTAAAATGATAAACATAGTTTAATTATTTAATGTTTCAAAAACAAAATTGAAATTTATTTATTTTCAAAATAAAACGAAGAATAAATTAAATAAATGAATAAATTAAAATTTTAATGAAAATAAAAGAAATAAAATTGTTTTAATAAAATAAAAATAATAAAATCAATTAAATAAAAATATAATTTAAGTAAGAAAAGTCTTATAAAATTTATAGGTAATTAAATAAATAATAAATCAAATAACCAAATAATAATAAATAACTAAAATAATGATTTGTAAAACATAAAATGAAACAAAGAAAAGAATTAAAATTATGAAAAAATAATATTTAAACAATAAAACATCATCACAAGGGGAGTAAATTCTACATTTATTAATTAATTTTAAATTTTCCATAAAAAACAAAAATAAATAACAAAACATGTTAAATTAATAATAATTCAAACTTTTTACAATTTAATATATAATTGACATAAATTTTTAATTGTAAAAGAAAATATATAATTTTAATAATAAACATAAAATAAAAAATTAAAAATGATTTAGAAAAAAGTAAAGAAATAAAGTCCACATTATTAAATTAATGTTATTAGTTTATGGAAAAATGAGAGAAAGGAACACCATTCCTTTTAAATGTCTTAAAATTATTTTGGAATCATTTAAATGAGATTATTTTTTTATATTGAAATCTTACACAAAGACATACTGAAAACCTAATATTTATCCTAATTTTAGTAATATATAACAAAATTCTGAAGATTCCACTATATAACTTGATGTTAACTGATTTACAATTTTCATTGTGTAATATACTTTCATTCATGTATATTTACATCATCATTGTATGATACTTCTTTCATGGGTGTATGTTTTGTATGTTACCAAATCAATAAGGGAATTTTAAATTTCAATTTCCACTCATTCGGCTTTACGTGTACTTCATTGATTATTTTACTCCAAGATTATGTGTGGAATCACTATTCATTTGATTATGTCATAATTTCCACTCCCCTTTCCGTGGATATACTTTTTATACACATAATCACTCCATTGATAAATTCTCAAGTCATCGGTATGAACTTGATAAGAGTAATTTTCACTCAATCTCGATTTGTTGACATAAACATCCAATTCATTATTGTTGTTTTTACTAGAATATGTGTGAATGTACCTTGATTGTTTTACACTAAATATCCAATCATATTTAGTGTATTTATATTTTTCACACATAATTATGTCGTTGATTTATCCTTAACCTAAGGATACGGCCTTTATGAGAGATTTCATCCCAATTTACATTCCATTGAGAGTTCTTTGTATTTATACACCAAATCACTTTTATGTGGTGTATATAATGTACTTTGACATAGTATATAATGAATACCATTATTATCATTATATTACAAAGTTTTGATTACCTCTATTATTTTTATTCAAGTGTCTCTCTTTTGGTTAGAAACTCTTACTAAAATACCATTTTTAAATGTTTTAAAGACATATTCTTCAAAATCCTGCTCATTAATGTCCATGTTTTAAAAAGAATGAGTTTAAGGATTTATTTATACGGACATTAAAGTTTTAAAATTAAAACTCCTTCTGAAAGTTTCAAAGTGGAATGAGACACTTTGAATCAAAAATCTATTTTTAAATGGCTTCTTGACAAATAGTGTGTCTTTTAAATGATTTCAAGAAAAAGGGGGATATTTCTCTCAAATAGTTTTGATGATTATTTTCATCTATGTCAACATCCTTCATTATTCTTGATTGAGGTTAATGTGATACAATACTATCTTCCATATTGTATCGAATGAGTCATGTTTGACTGTGGATGTGCTATTTTTATACCATTCATGGTTTGTGGTTAATGTATTGACATTTCATATGCTAGTTTTAATACGAATGTTTATGTTAAGTTTTAACCTATTCATATGAGGAATGAATTGGACTTAATAAGTGACGGGTGGAGCCCAATATAGCTCCTCGTTGCATCTATAGGTCTCATGAGACAAACTAGTGTCTTGGTACAAGGCCTTGACAAAATATTATTTGTAAACTTGGCACGAGGCCTTGCCTATGTGGTTATGATAGTCTGACATTATGAATTCCATCATTATGAAAGTCGTTATTGATATTTCATGTGATCATTCGACTAGTAGAATATCCATGTGAGTAAGTAAATTGCATTATTTTATTTTATCTTTTCCATTTTATGCTGAAGTTCAAGTTTAAAAGGCTTTCATTTTAGTTATTAGCTGCCTTAAGTGTTTATGCTTATCTATGAAAGCTTCTGCTATAATGTTGTCCTTACTAAGCATCTGAGCTCACCCCTTTCAATGTTTTATTTTTCCTAGGATTATGAAGAAGTAATTTATGAATGAAATGCAGGGATAATATGAGGGGATATGAAGAAAAGATGTTTTTTTGATGTAATGTAAAACTTTATAAATTTATCTAGTGTTTCCAAGGCTACTAATCCAATCGGTCTTTCGAGATTTGATCTTTCTTGTGATCATGCCAATGTTATGTAATAATGCACCGACTCTAAGTAACTGGGGTCGGGGCGTTATAGTTGGTATCAAAGGAAGTTTAGTACAAACATTGGAAGCTAGATTTAGATAAACTCTTATTAGAGCACGTAGACCTAAGATGAACTTTGAGGATTAGTATAGAAGAACGTCCTAGAATTTTTGTATTGTAGAGATTTTTTGAGTTTTCCGAGCAATACATCCCTGTCTAGATACGAGTAGGTAGAGGCGGCTCTGGCACAGATGTACCTAGGGGTAAATCTCGAAAACACCGCTTTGAGCTAGAGTCGAATGGGAATTGGTGCACGATAATGGGCCTTGCGGCACTCTTGGTTACGACACTCCCGGGGGATATGATTAGGATAATTTACATTTTCATTACAAACCGATTTAAAATATTATATATATAAGATGAGATTAAATGATGTTGGTTAATCCTAATGTGTTTCAAATTGAGAATATGGTGACATTTTAATCTCTAAATGATTGTATGACTACTATTACTCACACAATGCTTTCTGGTTTTAGTCAATGGTTGGATTCCAAGGAATTCATAGTGACATTGAGAATTATGTAAAAGGGGGGAACGGTGGTGGAATGAGAAACAAAATGGAATGTTGATAGGTGTAAAAGATATCGTCTATATTCCAAATCAGTTATCCAAAAATATGATCAACAATATATATATTAACCAATTACCGGACTCAACAAAGAAGAGAAAGGTGATGAATGATAAGAGCTCCAGTAGTGGAGACCATGGAGAAAGAAATCCTCAATTTCCATCATGCAGGAAATGTCGAAGGAGACACCCAGGAAAGTGTCTCAATGGGACAAAGAAATGATTTACATGTGAAAAGGAAGGACATAAAGTGAAGAATTGCCGAAGAAAAATGAAGAGTACTATGGAAGAAGATAAAAATGGTCCCAAGAGTCCATTTACAGTCATTTGCCGTAAATGTAGGGGACCTGGCCATTACCCGAGTGAATGTCCAATTCTATAGGATATTCTCTTTGTCAGAGAAGAAGCTATGTGGAAATAAATCTTTAGATAAATGTTTAAATATTATTAGTGATCCTTGTTTAAGGGTTTACTTTGGAATAATTTTCTCTTGTATTCGTAACCCTAATATTTGCCATGTAAGAATGATATTTATGGAAGAAATGTCTTTTCTCTTGTGGATATACTATAAATAGCCATTTGGTTTTATATCATCATTAGGGTTTGAGAGAATTATATGTTATTATAATTTTGGATGAAAATTCAAGGTATGAGATAAGATTCGTTGTTAAAGTATGTTATAGTTATTTTGAGGAATTTATCTCATTTTGGTAATGTTATAAAACATAGTTTTTGAAAAAGACAACACGCAGACCGCGTGACAACCCTTCGCGTTGGACAAAGCAGTGGGAATCGAACCCACAACCAAAGTGCGATTGGGATTTATCGCCTACCACTGGACTACGTGCAGTCCCTGGATAGTGTGACTAATTATTTTTAGTTAAATGATTTTATTGATCAATAATAAGTTGATTTGGGATCTTATGTATTATCAAATTAATACCCTTAGTATAGGAAAATGATTTGGTGATTAAGTGATAAATGTTATTTTGGAAGTTGTTTTCTTTGTTGAGAACACTATATGCCAAAGGAAAATAGAGTAGTATGGGATTTCATTTGAGGAGTAATGGTGAATTTTTATCTATGTTTTTATTGTGGATTTATAATGATTTGTGTTATTTATGGAAATGATTAGGTTAATTATGTTTAAGTTTGTGACTTTAAGAGTAATTAATGTCATTTGGAGATACAATTTAACGTGTAAGAATATATTCTTAATAAGTTTTGGTTTTCAAAATTAGTTTTGGTTATATTAAAGGATTTTAAGGAAAATTGATTATTGAATGGTATTTATTTAACTTTGGGGTATTGTTGGTTTAATTTTGGAAATTAAGATTAGTGTTTATTTATCTCAAGGAATATCCTTTTGGGGGATCATTAGATCTTGTACTAACCATTTTGGTTTTGATTAATCTCTAAAGACAATGTAAATATATAGTTCATCCTGCATGGATCATGTGATTCTATAGAAGTTTATTCTACCTCTTCCAGTGTGACCAAGTTTTCTTGAATACACATCGTTTAAAAAAAATGAGTTAGTGGTGGAAATTTATTAAAGAATGAAACTCTACTTAAAATGTAAGTATATATATCTTTATATTATTATTAAATATCATAAATAAATTCCTCATCCTTATGTAATGTAACTTAAAACAAAAAAATGTTGTTCGTTTACTTTCCTACTAGGAGACTAATGACAGTTTTTTCCAACACAAGTATGTGGTTTTCTTATTGTTAAGTTTCTTTTGATCATGATTTCTATCCCTCTCCATCACAACTTGACACTTAGTTTATCATCCATATCCATGTTTTCCTAAATGGAATCCAAGTATGGGTTATCTTGGTTTACCTTTATACCTCTCTTTCTTTCTTTTAAAGTGATAGTTTTTTTGACTCGTTTTCTGATGTGGGGCCTTCCATTATATTCCCAAGTACAATTTTAAAAATTTTGAGGACGCAATTTTTTGAAGGAGGGGAGAATGTAACACCCCAAGCTTCCACGGTACGTTTCCCTTCGAATAATGCAATGGCGTGCATTGTATGCAACTTCAAGATTCTAACACACCACAACCAATCAAACTAGCCGTTATGAATAGTAATACCTACTTTTTAAAATTTTATAAATTCTATCTCTCAAAATGGACTTCATTTTTGGATTCGTAATTTATAATTTATCCTAGGGTGAAATTTCAAATCTTTTCGGATAACACTTATATTTTGATGAATAGTGAAAATTACTCCATTTTAATTAAAAACAACTTTTTAAATCAAAATAATTAAAAGTTATAAATTATATTATTGAGTGGTTTTAAAGTATAGTTAGAATATATTTTTACCATTTTATCCAATGGTGTTCATTAGAATTAATTTCACTTTGAAATTGGACCTAAACAATTGTCAATCTTTTGATATAAATTGTTTCTTAAAAACATGCTATTTGTTGTGACAACGAGAATTAATTATAAAATTAATTAATTCAACTTATATGTTTATAATTTTTTAAAATAGACAACATTTTTGAATTCGGAATATCAATTATAGCTTATGGTGAAATTTTGGCATTGTTCTGAAAAACTTCTATTTTTGATGAATAGTGAAACTTCTATGTGGTAGTTAAAAATACTGAATTTTTCATAAAACTAAATTTTACCGCTTCTATGAATGGAATTTCGAAAATCCGAGAGACACAGTTAATATCAAGAAGTAAAATCTGGTTCAATGAGATTAAATAATTTTTGGTGAATAGTAACTTTTTTCTTTTATTTACCACGGTTAAAAGTAAATAGGGTAATTAAGGGTAAAAATGATATTAATATTACGCTAACACATGTACTAATTCTATTGGACAAGTTTATCTCAACCAAAAACATCCTTAGGAATAAAATATTATCATTTAGGTCCACTTGGACTAGATTAGGAGATTTATTATTATTTAATTCAAAGAAGAGTTAAAAGAGTTAAAATCAAAGTTTATTTACTAAACCATTTTTAATATAGGTTTATACATAAGATAAATTCTAATGTAAAAATTCATTATAAATATAATAATATTTCCTACATAATTATATTTTATTTATAATTTTTAGACATTAAATAATTTAATATATTTATGACACAATGATGATGCAGTAATTACCATAATAGTGAAAAATTAAAATAATTGATATTATAAATACCCAAATAAATATAATTTAAGAATTTTAATGAATTACACTAATTTTATAGGATAATATGACATAGTAGGATTGATTTAATTGACTTTGTTCGAAATAATAAATTTTTTATGAGTTTCACAAAAATCAACTATTGAATAGTGTCAAAATTGACATAAAAGAGTTTTTAAAACAAATATTATATTATTAATTGATATTAAATTTATAAAAATCTATGTTTCGTCTAAGAGACTTATATCATGATATGTATATCCTTAATGGACCACTTGGGGGTCTCTTGTATGTATATAGTATGTTTATTAATTATATAATATAAAAATACAAAGTGACATGCTAAATGTCAAACTAATTAACTAAGAGTTAAAACTAAAAGATATGGTTAATAAAGTAACCCAAACCTGTCTAAATTCTGTTGGTTGAATTGTTTTTGACCTATACCCACCTTAACCTTTTAATAATAAACTTTGGAGCCATTAGAATCCGAATATGAATTTATTATAAATTAATATTTCTAGCTTTTCCAAAGGTGCCCCTCACCCCTCTTATAAAAGGTCACTCCTCCTTCTCATTTCTTCACACCATCAAAGCCTTTTGGTTTTGCCAAACCCTGCCCAAATAATCTCTCAACTTCCCTCACTACAACCTAGAGGCCTTAGTTTGATCAGAATGCCAACCTAAGGAGCCCTTTTGATCAAATGAAAATGAAGAACTCGAAGAAGAGGTAATGTTTTCACCACCCCTTTTCAAGTTCCTTTCTTCTTCCAATTCTTCTTTCTTTGTTATTACCATTCTAAAATAATAACTCCAGTATATTATATATACTGTGATTTTATTATAAATATGGTTCATCCATATTCAGTATTCTATCCACCCTTTGAATAACATGTCACCATTCGTGCGTACGTACGGCTTACCGTCTCCATGTCGTGGTGTAATTGTTATTCAATATATTATTATTTGGGTGGGTATAATAATGATGTGTAACTCATTTAAATAATAAATATAACATGATAATGATTCTTTATATATGATATACCATCCAATTATATATTATTTTAATATCAAAAGATTGATATTGTCGCTCGTGCGTACGTACGGACTACCATCTCCATGAACGCGATGAGATTCATTCTCGATCATATCCATTCAAATATAATTATCATTTGATGATTTAATAACTTTATATCATTATGGATATGAATAATATACAACCTATCCATGAAAAAAATGGCTTATGTAACAAAACATATAAAATAAAATGAGTAAGTTAACACCCGAAACGACGATAATTCTAAGATATTATTAACAAAGAAATGTTAAAAGATCATATATAATATCATATTAATGTATATGATTCATGAATAATTTAATAAAAATTATTTCAACATTATACATGAGTTTAACCTACCCCCAACCAAGGAAAAGTAAATGGTAAGGGGTTTCTTATCTCACTTTTAATTCCGTCAGAATTACATTGTTCACCACTTATTTATTACATGTGGTGTGTGTACTGCCCATGTTTGTATTCATTGTGTAATATACTTTAATTAATGTATATTTACATCATCATTGTATGATCCTTCTTTAATTGGTGTATGTTTTTTATGTTACGAAATCAATAAGGGAATTTGAAATTTCAATTTCCACTTATTCGGCTTTACGCATACTTCATTGATTATTTTACTCCAAGATTATGTGTGTAATCACTATTCATTTTATTATGTCATAATTTCCACTCCCCTTTCAGTGGATCTACTTTTTATACACATAATAACTCCATTGTTAAATTCTCAAGTCATTGGCATGAACTTGATAAGAGTAATTTTTACTCAATCTCAATTTGTTGACATAAACATCCAATTCATTGGTGTTGTTTTTACTAGAATATGTGTGAATATACCTTGATTTTTTTACACTGAATATCCAATCATATTTAGTGTATTTATTTTTTTCACACATAATTATTTCGTTGATTTATCCTTAGCCTAAGGATATGGCCTTTATGAGAGATTTCATCTCAATTTACATTCCATTGAGAGTTCATTGTTATTATACACCAAATCACTTTTATGTGGTGTATATAATGTAATTTGATATAGTATATCATGAATCCATTTATTCTCATGATATTACAAAGTTTTTATTACCTCAATTATTTTTATTCTAGTGTCTCTCTTTTGGTTAGAAACTGTAACTAAAATAACATTTTTAAATATTTTAAAGTCCTATTCATATAAATCCTGCTAATTAATGACCATGTTTTAAACAAAATGGTTATAAGGATTTATTTATATGGACATTAAAGTTTTAAAATTAAAACTCCTTTTAAAAGTTTCAAAGTGGTATGGGACACTTTGATTTAAAAATCTATTTTTAAATGGCTTCTTGACCAATAGTGTGACTTTTAAATGATTTCAAGAAAAAGGGGGATATTTCTCTCAAATAGTTTTGATGATTATTTTAATCTATGTCAACATCCTTCATTATTCTTGATTGAGGTTAATTTGATACAATACAATCTTCAATATTGTATCGAATGAGTTATGATTGACTGTGGATGAGCTATTTTTATACCATTCATGGTTTGTGGTTAATGTATTGAAATTTCGTATGCTAGTTTTAATAGGAATGTTTATGTTATGTTTTAAACTGTTCATATAAGGAATGCATTGGAATTAATAAGTGACGGGTGGAGCCTGCTATAGCTCCTCGATGCATCAGTAGGTCTCATGAGACAAATTAGTGTCTTGGCACAAGGCCTTGACAAAGTCTTATTTGTAGTATTGGCACGATGCCTTGGCTATGTGGTTATGATAGTCTGGCATTATGCATTCCATCATTATAAAAGTCATTATTGATATTTCATGTGATCATTCGACTAGTAGAATATCCATGTGAGTAAGTAAATGGCATTATTTTATTTTATCTTTGACAATTTATGCTGAAGTTCAAGTTTAAAAGGCATTCATTTTAGTTATAAACTACCTTAAGTGATTATGATTATCTAGGAAAGCTTTTTCTATAATGTTATCCTTACTAAGAATCTGAGCTCACCCCTTTCAATGTTTTATTTTCCCCAGGATTATGAAAAGTAATTTATGAATGACCTGCGAGGATAGTATGAGGGGATATGAAAAAAAAAGATGTTTGTTTGATGTAATTTAAAACTTTATGAATGTATCTAGTATTTCCAAGGCTACTAAACCAATCCGTCTTTCGAGATTAGATCTTTCTTGTGATCATTCCAATGTTATGTAATAATGCACCGACTCTGGGTAACTGGGGTCGAGGCGTTACATGTATAGATTGATAAACATTTCCCATTATATTATCATCAAATATTTCATAATAAATTTCCTAAAAATAGGGAATTTGTGATTGAATTTGAATAAAAAAGTGGCATAAAGATTCATTTTTATAATTTCATTCAAACAATATTTCCAATAAAATAGTTGGAAAGTATAGAATAATATATTTTAATGAAATTTTTATTAAATTTAATGGAATAAATAAATTAGCTCAATAAACACTAGAATGTGATGATAAAATAAAAACAATGTGCAGTGGTTATATACCCTATTTTTCATTGGTTCCTCAATCTTGGATCCTCACACTATACTGTAAATCAATCATGACTGAAATTTTTAACACCTCAATAAGGAAATGGTCAATGAGAATGAATCAATCAGCACCAATGTGAAATTTACATTATTTAGATTTTTCCTAATTCGTCCATTGATAGTGGGTCAAAGTCCTAGCAAGCTTTTCCTAGTCACCCACTAACTACTCAGTATCACATGTTCTTTTAATCAATCAATCAATCAATCAATCAATCAATCAACCAGGGAAAAATTATTCTTTTCAATACAATTCATCATTCATAGTTCTAATTCCCAATTTCATGTTTCAACATACAATTTTATCTTTAAAACCAAATCATATTTTTTTATGAAGTTCATGCCTTTAAGAATCATATTTTATTTGTAGCCATTTTTATCAAGAATCAATACCAAATAATTTCATCAAATCACTTCTCATTTCAAGGAATATTTAATCAGAATCTACCCAATACATTCAAATCCTTTAGAAAAGTGTTTTAGTTTTACAATTCCAATCCTTTTTCCAATCAAACATAAAATCATCCCAATTCATGGTTTGGAAAAATTTTGAAGATACATTTTATATCAAGAATGAAATCAAGGTCTCAATTATATGGTAAATCATTGTGGAACAACCTAACGTAAATTATTACAACATAACCCACACAACTTAGGATCAACGAAAGAATATTCAAAGGAAATAATGATCAATGGAGAGTTATAGTTCCAAACATCAATAAACAATGTTCTATACCCATAAAAAACAATGATCTTTCACTCCTAAAATATTAGAGAATGGAATAAAGGATAATTGAAAAACAAGAGATTACACTTATCAGATGATATCTAACACACCCATAAAAACATTGATCTATTAATAAATGTCGTTGGAGAAGAAAAAATATTCTATAGAGGGCCTCCAAACTCCAAAGGATTGAATTAGGTTCAAATGGGAGGATATCAGTATTTAAAAAAAGGGTATTATGACATTAATTAATATTTTTAGAGAATTAATTTCCAGGTTCATGGATTCCTGGGGTATTCCACATCGTTAGTAGTAGCTTTCCACCCATCCATGTTCCCTTACTTATATTTTAGATAGAGTTTCAGGGTTTGTAAAAATATGTGCTAGCTATGCGCTCTCACCGAGGCTACTATAAAAGGGTGAATGATTATGCCACACCTTCAAAAAACTATATGTCAATCATGCATTCACTATTATCATATGATGCATAGTTTAAGGATGGAATACATTGTTTGACCAAACCAGGAACCCCCCACCAACTCCCAAAATCTAATATATAGAACAAAGTTTTCTGGTCTAACCCACACAGTTTTCCATAAATATTTGTTAACCATGCATTGGCCCAAAAACATAAAAAATAATCCAAAAAATCCAAAATTACCCAAATTGATATCCCAAAAAAATATGATCAAAACTAAAAGATTAATGTTATTGAAAGCTAGTAATATGGTTTTATATAAACTGAATCCAACCAAACACCAAAGAATTTATACCTAAGAGGTGCACCATTACAATAATAAATTAAATTAATTCACTATGAAACACCTAAGAAAATTCAGAATGAATGAATACCTTAACTAAACATTAAGAAATACTATATCAAAGTCATATTGGGATCTCCTTTTAACTATCCAATAAAAAACCAATGAGAAGTTGGAGATTCCACCATTCTCTAGTGTGATAACCATTAGAACCCAAATCAGATAACATAGAAATTTGAGAGTACGAATTAATATATGAAATTAAACTATCTGAGGAGAATTACTGACCTAAAACACCAAATAAATGAGTCAAAACCACCATAAAATTCAATAAGAGTAGAAGGAAGTGACCCTCCTAATCTACTTTTGCACAAGGGAGGAATAGGGACAAAGAAAACCAAATATCATAGGGGTAATTTTCGAAAAATACAACTTTAAATAAAATTAGGGGTGTCCACATGTTTTGGACACATGTTTTTCCAAATCGTGCACCAACCATGAGTTTGGGATCTTCCAAACCTGATGTCAACAATAAGGCTTGGACCCACTGTTTTCTAACAATGAGTTAATAGTGAGACAACACACTGGGCCCCTCTATAGAAAGGTTCAAAAAGTTTCTACAATGTTGTGGAGGACATGCATCGTTTCTCAGGAACCCAACACCTAACATAGTTTCCCCATAGGATCACATGATTTTCCCTAAATTGTGTAATAACCATGAAAAATATCCATGCTTAGTTCAAAATAAACTAAAAACACCCTATTCATCATGGTATTGCAAAATTTATTATATATCATGCACACAAAACCATGCACTTTGGTGAAATAGACTAAAACGTCCCAAAACATAAACTCAACCCTCTAAATCTCAACAATGAACATGATCTACCACATTTTCCTTATTCCTCATCTAAAAAATAAAACACAGAAGAGTTATAACTCTCTAAATTTCACTACAAGTCTTGATTAAAATTCAAATTTTCCAATAAATGTCGATTCAAATTTATACTAAGATTTTCCATTCATATGGACATGGGATATTACAATGAATCTAACCCAAAATACAAAGGTGGAATATCAAGTTCATTTTTTTATTAAATTCAATTTATCCTTAGAGGTAATATACCCAATGTGTATTTGAAATGCTGTATCCATTAAGAATAAGAATAATAAAATCATTGTTTGAAATAACTATTGACATTTAAATCGATATTTCTAAAAGGATTATATAATAGTCTAAACTATGTTATTATTTATTTTCAAAATAATTGGTTCTTAAAATCTCTCATTTATAGATTTTTAATTTTGATATTGATGATCCTTTCTGTTAAATTGTTTTTACAAGGTTTTTGTATTTTTTTACATCAAAACTTTTAGTATAAGAATGATTTATTTTATTCAGGAAATGATCCCAGTCCATCGTAATGAGATTTTGAATAAAGTTGAATGTTTCTAAATTTTTGAATCCAATGATGAAAGAGGGGGAATAGTTTTGTTTTGATGAAATATTTTTTATCAAACTCAGAGGATTTGACTAAGGTCCATCAGCATGATGTTGAAGATCATAGTATCCAAAAGAACAGGAGGATGAAATTTTTGAGTAAGGGATGTTTTCATTTTCTATCATTAGAGAAACAATGAAGTTGCAGATTAAAGAAGTCATAATGAAGTTGTAGAGGTTTATTGAAGAATGTGAATTTAGAAGTTATTAAGACTTCATTATTTCTAAATTATATTCGAAAATTCTTTTTTTATCAATAATTTCTCAAAAATCCTTCAAAAATTCATGATAAATTATTTTGAACAAATGGTGGAGAGTTTTGAAGAAATTAAAAATTCAAGAGTGAAGAGTTCCATCAAAATTCTAAATTCATTCATAAGGACAATTTCATCATAATTGGGATTCCATCATTATTAATAAATCCATTAAAGGTATACTGTTTTATAAGATCTAATCTAGAAGTCATATTTTGTGAATATAATGATGTCTAAATAATTTCAAAGTTATAGTATGGAGATTCCATTGTAATTGGAATTTCATTGTAATGGTAATTCCACCATAATGAAAATTCCATCATAACAACAATTCCATTATAATGGGAATCTTTTCATGATGAGGATTCTAATAGATTGAGAATATTAACAAATAGACATTGTAATGAGCTAAGAAGGAAACAAAAACTGAATTGGGATTAGAAATAAATTGAAATCATATTTAACTGAGAAAGAAACAAAATTTTTAATGTGATGATTATGAAGAAGGCTAAAAAATAATATTACAAAAGAGTTAAAGAGGCCAAAAATGAAATTTAATTTGACATAAATATAGGATAAACGATGTTTGAAAAATTAAAAGTTTAAGTTTAAATATGATATTTTTTGTAGATTTTAAAATTTGAAGAAGCAGGGAAAGATTTCAAGTTTCTCACTTTTGTTTTCTTAGTCATCTATAAATACTTTCTTAGATAATTTATTCATTGGGGATTTTCATTCCAGAGGAAAATGAATAGAGTTGAATAATTCAAGTGAAAGTAATTTTTGGCAAGAGATATCGTGAGTAGGATCAGATAGTTGAATGTTTGTTTACTGAATAGATAAATATCATATTGAGAATATCATATCTAGATAATTAGATTCGCTTAATTGGACTGAAGAATATTGTATTGGGAATTTTAGGAGAAATTGAGTTTTTTAGGTTGAAAATTGGCTAATTTTATTGTGCCCATCGTATTTATAGAATCATTTCTAGAATAATTATATTGGGAGAATTAGATTCAGACTCATAAGACTAAGAGAATCATTCCTAGATTGATGGTATTGAGAGAACTAGATCAAGCATAATCGGATTTAGAAAATTGGATCTAATGGAATGAGACTGAGGATTCGGACTGATAAATTGTGGAACAGTTTCAACAGAGTCTTTATTATTTTTTTCACAATTATTTTATAATATAGTATAATATTTCATACCAAGGGATAGAAACTACCTAATGGGTGTTGGAACAAGTTTTATTAACTTCTTCATAATATTGTATTTACATAGATCCATTGGAGTGGATTTGGAAAATATGTGGGATCTCACATTGAGGTTGAACTATATAAATCCTGTGTGGTTTTCTTTATTTTAAATTTTTTCTTGCATGAGTATTTACTAGTAGTTTATTAGAAAATAAATCCTAATACATATATGGTTTGTGTTTCTAGTAGTTTTGAAACTCAAAAATAGGGAACAAATGATTCAACCCCCTTATAATTCTTTATTCAATCATTTGGAACTTTATAATAAATAAAATATAAATGTCTCCTAATAATATAGAATATAAAAAATTCCCAGTACCCCAATGGTTATATTTCTATTAAATTATTCCGTTTGGCCTTAATAATTAAATCACTACCAAAAAATATTCCATGCATTATATTTTTAATTTTTCCCTACATATAATAATGTAATGTTATGTTGATTATATTGTACTAAAATCACACCAATGTTATGTACACTTATCCAAATATCTAGTAGTTTTAAATCCGTTACATTGACACAAAATGAAAATGAATATGTTGAAAGGTGTCTTTAGGGTAACATCTCAGAAATTTCTTAGCTTTATAGGATATTATCATATTATCAAAGTCAACCCTAATAAATCCAATGAATTTCCTGATATTCCCCTTATTAGAAACATTCAGAGGTTGAGAGAACTCTAGTTACATCTCAAATATATCAGGTATTTCATAGAATTAATTGGTAGTAAATAAATATATTTAAAAAAGAAAACAACGAAATATTATAACCTTAGGTCCCACTAAACATACTAGTAGGGGGAGAATCAGTTTCCTAAAATTATTATTATCTTATATTTAATTGGATATTTTTGTCACATTATCAAAGTAACTTTAAATTTATCATATATTCTAAACCAAATAAAAAACCATAAAAGAAACATAGTCATAGTTATTTTTACTTGGTTCACCCTCACTGGTATACATCAAAGTATCACATATAAATAATTTATTGATATGTTAAATTATTTATACAAATGATTTAATATAATAATTTAGATATGGTCATTTCTCTTATCAGGCTCACATCCACTCACTACTTTCAAGAGGGTTAAAAAGATAAAATAAACATACAAGTTTCACTCACGATGATAATGATCAATTATATAACACCAAATATAATTAGGTTTTATCTGTGTTTATCTATTATTTAATTCCCAATATTTAAGGATATGAACAATACTTCATCACTTTCAATATTGATCTTAAATGGGATTCATTTTGATCACACTTCACTCCATTATTGTAGGTATTCAATAAATTCCACTAACAATTCACTCTTTTTTCCTTATTCCAAATATTTTATATTCCCTCTCATATATATTTATTTTCTTTTATACATTATGTTTCCATATGTCCTTAGAATTTTTAATTTCAAATTAAAAAGCTAAAATTTCAATCAATTACCTACTACTTATGCTTAAAATCAATTCTTTATATCATATTTAATAATATATCATACTTTAAAATTTAAATATTTAGTAAATGAATATTCCAATAACAAAAAACATCATGAGGTATCCAAGTCATCATGCCTATTTTAATATATCTAGTTTCTAAAAATCATGGCATGGAATCATACTTTGGGTTGTGTCTATTCAATTCATTGTTTATTTCACATTAACTTCTAAATGAGTCAAGGTGTTATATAATTTTCCATGACGTAAACTATATTTATTTTATTAAATATCCCAAATATTAGTTTTTATAGCCCCATATCATTTTCATCATCAAGAGTCTTGTCATAGTTCCTCATATGTTTAGACTAATCATATCATAATTTATGAATTACTATATGGGTCTTTTTAGATTTACTCAAAATAAAAACCCAACGTGTCAAGACATTCATACATGGTGTGTGTATTTTTTTCTTCAAATAATCATTATCAGTAAAATATACCCAACACCTTTCCTAGTATGGACTCTATGGTACAAATTATATGACTCTCATATATGAGTAAAGAAATTATTACATATTATTCTGGTCTGTTATTCATAGACTAACCATTTAGGTTACACTATTGTCAATCCTTAAATATATAAATAAATTGTTACATAAAATTAAGTAAAACATTAAATTTTCACTTAAACTCAATTTTTGACATGATCCATTATCTCATAATGTTATTTTCTTCTTTAGCTTCATAGTTAATCTGAATAAAACACTAAGAATCTCATCACAACTCTATTATTCTTCACCCATATTAAACATATTCATTTGCATTCTAATTAATTATTAATCTAATAGAACAATATATGGTTACAAAAATCTCACATTTTATACTTTTTTTCAATCCTCAATAATTATTTTTAATATTCCATTAATCTTTTATACGATCCTTCACCAAGTTAATATGCACTCTACCTACAAGTATTTTATCTTTATCTCCCTAAAGCCTTGAAATATTTCTCTCAATATTACTTAAAATTTATCTCTCCCTCTAACAGTAAAATTAAAGGGGTCCCTATTATTATATTTCTTATCATATATAATAATACTCAAAACTACCATTATTCTAAAGCTATGTATTGAGATTCTAGGAAATTATCTAAGACTAATGAGTTAAAGATCATTGTAGGAAATAGTTTAAAGAATCAATCACGATAATCTTGTCTCTAAATATTGATCTAATATATATTGTACATCAATTCCCCCATATATAGGGTCTATCAAGGTTTCATATAACCAACTAAAGTTAAATTCATACTGAAATAAGAAAAATTCATGGTAAAACATTTTATATAATGGGGTGAGGGGCTATTTTATCCTCGCATAGTTTGAATAGATTATTCAAACTCCATGGATCAACTGATTCCTATCAAACACATATGCAACCAATGATATGGAAAAGATATTAACCACTTAATGTTGAGTTCCAAATAAAACTATAGTTTTACAACATTTTGATATTCCCCTTACGTTAGAAATCAATAATAGTTCTTAGTGTGTGTTTTTAATTTTTTTTGTTTTAGATTCTTTTTTAAAAGAATGTCACTCTATTTGTCACACTAAATTGATGTTATGTATTACACTATATCCCAAAAATATTCTAACTACTGTTTTATCCATATAAATGGTGTAAAATGGTTGTTTTCTAAAATATATACTAAATTTTCTAAATTAAAAAAATAAAAGTCCTATTTTAAATATAGAAATTAAATATATTTTTTCCAATAAATAATTCACTACAACTTGTGTTTTTTTAATTCGTAAGTTCTTCATCCCAATTATCATCTCATTATCATCCTCCCTACTTCTCAATGTTCTTTGTTTGGATAACTATGAAAATGTGTTTCCAAGAATGTTGCATAGATTATATCATATATTATTTAAATAAGATAAAGTAAACATTAAATGTTACTTCTATACAAATTTGAATCCAATTTATTTATGTCCTCGTGTTTTCCATTATTTATTCATAATACTATCAGTGTTAAAACCAGTTTGAAAAATTCCATTGTAGAGTTATTCAACACATATCATGCATATTTGATCATTTATATTTATGTACCCCCCTTTTTCATGGTTCAATTTCAACCTACGAAATTATTTTAACTCTCCAATTATAGATCACTCAAATTTAGAACTCATTAATTAAGAAAAAATGTCCTCTAAATTCTATTTTTCACTAAATATGATATCATTCGCATACAATATCATCATGAATTTATCATACTCTAAAATATTTATATAGAAGTTTGGATTAATCCCTTATCTATTGAATTGTAACATTATTAGATAAAAATCCAATCATGAATACCGGGAATAACGTTCTTGTTTTAAGATATATAATGATTATTTCGATCTATACACCTTTTATTCATTATCTATTATAAAAAATCTATCATGATTTCTATATAGAAAAATTAATTCGAGACACTATTCAGAAATATTGTATTCATATCAATTTAAAAAACATTGTAATCATTTGAACAACCATCATGAAGAGTCAGCAAGATTCCACTCTTTCCACTAGAGAAAAGGTTTCCTCATAACTAACTACTTTAACCTATTCTAATGAATTATAGACCAACCTTGATATATTTTGGACCACTCTTCCATGATTATAATTTTTTTACATTTTAAAGACCCATTTTTATCAGTCATGTTTTTGTATTTAGGACTATCTGTAAGATCCCTTGTTTAATTATTTTTATCCTAATCCAATTATTCATTTATGAATTTCACCAATGATTCTTATTTTTTCCCTTCTTAAAACAAAGACAGTTCTAACATTGATAATAGATTAGTGTTCTAGATTCTTTTCATTATATGATTCCATGTTAAAGAAGACCTTTTTATGATTATATTAAATTGATCAATGTTACCTCTGCTTCTTCATGTTTGAGTAGTAGGTAAACTCTCTTATTTACATTTATCGTACATTGAATCAAATTTAAAGTCATAATCAATTGATGTATTTTTATATACTTCTAAATTCTCAATTAAAACTAATCTTCTTCAATCACTTCTTCATGGATGAAAATTTCATAAATGTCTATGGATTCATTTTGAATAACGCTTAAATTTGTACATTCAACAATATTGGTGTTCCTTTTTTTGAAACATTAATAGGCCTAACTATTTAATGAGTAGCCTAAAAATATATATCTCCATCCACTATATGAGAATACTGTCCCTAATTTCCCTCCTTATTATATATGAAAAAAATAACTCTAAATAATTTGAGATGATTTAATGTGGGTTTCCTTGTATTCCACATTTCATATTGAATATTCCCAATTATATGACTAATCAATTAATGATTATGAGTGTACATAGTAACTTATAACACTTCTTTATAATAGTGGAAATATATTCTACATTCTAACAATAATGTATTATTTGTTTTATTCCCCATGAAGTTCCTATTTTCACAACTCTATTTATTTGGGGAGTTCTCAATGAAGTTACCTCACGTTATATACCATGAATCTAAAAGTAATTTTCAATATCAACATATATATATTTTATTACATTATTTGATCTTATAATATTTAGAGTTTTTAATGTTTTATTTCCTACTCTTCCTAATAATCTGTTGATGCAGCCTAACACATTTCCCTTTAACTATATAAACATGGCACATCTCATCCTAGTATAATTATTAACAAATAAAATTATGTATTTATCAATGTACATTCATTGATGGACAACTGAAATCATTAGCTTGGACTATATTCCATAGATCAGATGGTCACTTAGAAAAGGATTTAATACCATCTGTCCATATATTGAAGCATCACAAGTATTTCATTGTATCACTTTTGATATAGAATATCCACTCTATTTTTATCTTGGAAACTTTTTCAGGCTTTGTTCATGAATATGGACTAGCTATTAAATTCAGAAAATATTTTCCACATTCACTATTAATAGATATGTTTTTCTATATTATCTAACTAGTATAGATTTCTAGTTTTCCTAGAATTATTCAAAATAGAGTTCCTGACATTGTCTTTGATTGAAATTACTTTTGGTTAAATATATCCTCAAGTTGAGAGTCAAAATTTTTAATCACACACAAGAGGTTATTCCACAATCCATCCACATAAAGAACTCATGTATTTGTTAATTTATTACCATATTACCTATTATTACCACATTATTATATATTAAATGTTATATCATTAAAATATTGAACAGTTCTATTAACTCTTCCCTTCGTGATTTTGAAGATTTTAAAATTCCATGTTCTATTGCATTAACACCCACTACTAAGGATCCATGTTATATTATTATTTATTTTTTAAAGGTGATTTTGACTAGATTTTCCTTATTAATCTTTTATATTTCCTTTCATGATATTCCAAAATGAGTTGATACATATTTTAATTTACTATCATTTTAATCAGTATGGAAAATCATATCATAATATTATTTAAATTCCAATTATTAATATATATTCATAAATAAAATCATGTTAATTAGTCTTTAATTAATATATCTTTAACGTACATAGTTGTAGTTATCACTTCTTCTGTTCCAATATTTGGCATATATTTTCCAAAAAATAGAACAATAGAATTGATATCCATGAAAATATTTTCATCTATATGAAAAAGAATATAATCTCACCCATATTTTTTAAATTATAGGTACTTCTCCCCTAATATGATATGTAGATTCGGAATAATAAAACATTTTCTTGTTGAAATATCTATAGAATTTACACATTATCAATGTAAGTATCTTATATCTTTCATCTCTCTAAATATATTCTCTTTTTAAATAATCCTTAAATTTTTTATAAGTTATAAATGATTGTGAAATTTATCTTTTAATTTACTCACCTTTTTTGAAAAAAATATATCCCTTCTTTTAATGTTCTAATATTATATCCCATACCACTTAAACAAATGAAATTGGGCCTTTCATTATATAAAATGTGTTCAAAAATCATTTTTCCTTATTTTGTTTCCTTTTTTAAAACATCATATGAGATATTTATAAATTATAGCTTCTTCTTTGAACCATATATTTTAATTTCTAAAACAATATTTTTTCTCAAATATATAACTTTTTCATAAGGTATAGATATATTCTTAATTTTATTACTGATATACATATTAAATAATCAATTATATTTTTATATCCCTTGATCATAACCTGTAATTAACTAGTTTTGAAGATTTTACTTGATCATTTTCATATTTTTAACCATTTTTGATAAAAATAAATAAATTTTATCCATAGGATCATTAACCAAGAATTTGTATTCCTTCATAAGTCCACTAAATTTTATATTATTCTTTATTTTCAAATCATGCTCCTCATGTTCTCATTTAAATTGAACATTAAACTCTATAATTCACATTGGTTAATCATCCTCTTCAACTCAATCCTTAGGTTTATTTACTAAATCCATCATAACAACTTCTATGTCTTATATAAACATAGTTTCAATTACTTATAATGGATCATCCTCGATATCTTCGTACACTTTTTTTATAAATAAATTTCACTAAAATTTATTTTTTCTTTCCCTACTTATTTTAGAGTTACATCTTGGGGAAACTTATTCCTATTATTTTATGTCAATTCAAACTCTCCATCCTATCCATCATATCCTTTTTGGCAACTAGTAGTGGTGTGACTAATCTTCCTATAATGAAAACATTTTAGGGATATCTTACCATTAAATATTATTTTACCTCTCTTAATGTACATTATCATAAGTGAAGAAAATTAACCAATAAAAACTTCTAAAAGTTCGTCCTTTTAAGGCTTTAGATTCTACAAAGATCATAATGATTTTATTTAGATGAATTTTATAAAGTTATTTCTAAAATTACACATATTTCAAGAGTAGCCAGTTTTCTATGTATATCATCAAGAGATAAATCACAAAGATTTACAATTTAAATTGTGGAAACATTTAGATTGTAAAATGGGGGAAATATTCATATGATCTTCCTCACGGTAAATACATATTTTATGTTAGGTACTAGTACATTAATAACTCCAAAAATTTCAATAATATGGTAGAAGAGACTGTCTATATTTTAAAAAAAAAACTCATATTTAGATCATTAAATAAATATTTCAGAACCGAGATCAATATTTCTATCACATTATTATCTCTATAATAGATATTTTTATGTTTTCTGTAATACCTTTGGCCATTGAACAACCCATCTCCTTTATGAAAATATAAATAGAAATTAATCCTAACATGGAATTTTGGACCATAGATTCATCATTCAACAATATATTTCCAGCTTCTAACAAACATATTTCAGTGGAATCAATATAATTCTATGAAACAATACCAAATAATACTCAATCCTAATATATTATAAATGTGATCTCATTTTGTTATTCCAAATTTGATAGAATCACTAATCAAACAAGGGTAATGTTGCATTAAGACTCTCTGAGTTGTAAGGGGTGAATCAAGGTATCATATTTTTTTTCTTCAATATATCATATCCCTTAATTAGAAAGAATTCATTAAACCTATCATTATTATTTTGAACATTCACAGTAATAACAAATTAAAAAATTAAAGTATGGTGAAACAATTTTACATGGTTCAATACTAAGGGACAATTAAAGGGCATATTATAATGATGTTTTAGTTATACATGAATCCACTATGATTCACTACTTTTGTTAGATTTTAATTTTGGGTCATGGTCAATCTTATATAGTTACATTTTCTTTAAAATCATTCGGGGAATATCACATTTCTTCCCTCAAATCACCTTTGTTGACTCCCCCATACTCATTAAAATAGATGAAGTCTTCCTTAGTTTATTGACGTGAATATATCTACCATAATGTGATTAATTATTGTAAAATAAATCATTAAATTATTCGTGTAATGGTACAATGTATTCATTGGTCATTTCCCAATGGTCAACCTTCGTATAGGTGTACTTTTTATAACTTCCATCAGGGAACTATTTTCATGGAACTATAATAAGAAAAACTCACATCATGATATTATTTTAAAATTTTCTAATTCAAAATATTTATTATCCTGCAGAATCACTTCATATAATCCCAACATTCATGAAAATCCATTTATTAAATTCTCATCACTTACTTTATTTAACAAAAGTACATTTCAAAAAACTTATGTTCGTGTAAAGTTCATTTTCAAGAATGAAATATATTTGTATAAGTATTATATTTAAACATAGTAATTAACCCATCAAAAAATATTTTATGCAATTAATTATGATTATCGACATGTCTTTAAGAAAAAATCAATCCATCAAGTATCATTTCCACATCCATAAATCAGGTCACCTCAACATATGTTTTTCAAACATAACATTCATCTCATTATAATTTTATTGTAAATTATTCCATGAGACTTTTAATTTTATTAGAATTACATTCATTTCTTTAACAATAATATGAATCTTTTTGAAGATATATGCTCACACAATTTTCTTCCTTGAGCATTCATGAATTTAATGAAAGGATTTACATTAATTCAGAAACATCATGTAGTATTTCCAAACATTAATTTCATAAAAACTATCTTGAAAAATAAATCATTACATTAAAAAAATAATAATTTCCTTTGAAACACATATTGTTCCAATATAAAATGACTTCAATGAAAATTTTCCATTTACCAATATTTTTCACACCTCAAAATTCCTAATACACTAGAATAGATAACTATTATTTACCTTCTTATGTTCTTACTATAGGGTTTTATTTCTTTTAAATCATATACCATAGACATAGAAATCCTTTATCAACTTGAAAATTGATTGAAAACTGACATAACATCATACATCAAACTCAGATAACCTTGGATCTAACATTTCCCCCCTTGGGTTTTTTGTCATCTAAACTGAAATTTATTTCTTCACTTTTTAAATATGGTGATAGAATATCAAATTTATCAATACAAGTCTCTAGGAGCATTGTGTATTTTAAAAAACAAGAGTTAAAGGGAGCATTACATGCTTTGTAATATAGAACATTATTTTAAAAATATCCCTATCATTATTAACATAAAATCTTCACTTTTCCTCATTGTACTCTTCTATTATCCATTTATTATATCACCCAGTGATTTTAAAACCATACCCTCCCCCAGAATAAGAGTTCTTTTCAGCTCTAAAACCACTTGTGGACCACTGGCATATGGTTTAATTAATTTTATATTCATTCTCCCCATTTTATAATAAACATAAAAGATCTAGTTAAAACCTTACGAGTATGAAAAATTATGTGAAAAATATACACAATAATGAGAGAGGATAGTCCAAACCTCTAGAAGCTACGGGAGGAGGTTGAACACTAAGGTTTAATCAAGGTGTTCTAAAAACTATAATGGCCAACAACATAATCATGTTATCATACAAATTCTAATTAATGAAAATAAATTCTATTCGGATCATGTCATACTTAACCTTCTCTTTAATAAAGTGATAACTTATCTTATAGCTATTAGTATGAGATTGATGAGTGTGATTATTTATTATATTAATAGAACTATTATTATCACTTATCATTTATATAGTTTGGTTAACTTTTTACCGATATGCTATAATTTTTTATTTCTCTTGACATGTTTAGTAAATTCTTTGTTCACGAAGATATATTTATTTTCTGATAACATAAAGCTATGATCTACTATTTCTTATTTATCTATCCTATAAATTTATTTCCAAATATGAATACACCTCCACTGTTATATAATCTACCTTCATCACAACTAGTCCAATCCATTTAAAAATAAATAAATTTCTGGATTCTTTCCAATTATCCTAGATGAGGGATAGTTGAATACTTAAGGGGGGGGTGAATTGAGATCCAAAAAAATTCCTTACAAAAAACATCCCTCTTCAAGTATAACCATTAAAATATTTTTCCTTTATTAAAAATGTAGTATAAATAAAAACACAAAACAAAGAGATTGAACACATGATATTTATAGTGGTTTAGTGAACAAAATTACCCTAGTCCACTCTACCAACACACTACTCCATGATTTTGGTGATTTTCACTATGATAGAACTTTATCTGATAGCTCCTAGATAAGTACAGGCAATTGAAACTTATTATAAAGGTCCAAAATCTTTAATAAAGTCTCAACTTTTACAAGAAGTGTCCATAGTCTCCAAACACACTCTAACATAGAGTGTAAACAAAAATAATGAAAAAAGTTAAAGGAAACGATTTAAGCACATAGTTTGAAGTGGAAACTTATAGTAGATGAAGATTCATCCTAAGAATATGATACTCTCTAAATATAGATATGGATTATCATCAATTCAACTCATAGAACTGGTAATCACCACATGAGTGTTTATTATTAATCTTTTCTATGTATTTGCGTTCAAGGAATGAGTGTCCTAATCATTCTCCATGTTTATCTATTTCATATTCTTATTCTTTGATTCTCATAATGAAGTGATTAACTCTTTCTTTTATATCTCATTTTAAACATAATCACAAACTAATTGAATGGTCGGAAACTACACGTATTTTGAACAATGGCTATTAAAGACATGCATGAATTCCTTCAAAATATTGAAATTAATTCTTTGGGTGAAATGTTTGAGTTTTTCTCATTATTCAGATATTTAAATTCATGGAAATGATTATATAGATCAATATTTTCATAATAGAATAATCCTTTTTTTGATACACTCTAAAAGCATGAAATGACTTATCATGATATTAGAAAAGTAATCATGGAACTCTTCATAAAATAAGGATCTTTATATGATATTAAATTGGAAGTAATTTTCATCATAATATAACATTCATAAGATAAAACATATCTTCCTCATAAGATAAGATAACATCAGTAATATATTAGATAATTATTTAGTGTAAGATGAGAATCTTATGTAGGTGTGGTAATTAACATTCATAACTTCTTAGAATGTTATAAGACTGAATTTTATGAATATAGTTTTCATAAGATAATGTATTTTCATAGTTTAATTCTGACTAAAGATTCTTTCTTGAGAAACCAGAAACTATTCCATTGATAATATAAAGTATTACATATCCAGATAAATGCTCAAAACATTCCAATTCTGAGTAGACATAAGATATTATTATATTCATGAAAGATAAACCACTTTGGTTTAGATTGAATTCTTTACTCATTATAATAAATAATTTTCAAAACTATTGTTTGAAACACTTAATATAAACTTGTTAAAATATAAGTAGGGATTTTTGGAATCATCAATACACATAAAAACAATGATATGTTGGAATAATATAATTTGTTGAAAAATATCCCCCTTTTTTATGATAACAAAACCCATAACATAGAAGAAAAAAAATTCAAAATATTTATTATTTCAAAATAAATTCTCCTACTATAAAACATTAAGAATTATAAAAACTTCCTTTTTTCTCGCACTTTAAATAAATTTTACCGTTGAGGAACATTTTCTCCTACCAAGAATAAAACTTCATCATTTTAATTTTTTTTAAAAAAAATCATTACATTTTTCTTCTCCAACTTTTTAAATAATGAAGATGAAATTTTCATAGTATTAGAAATTAAAGTTTTAATTTTTTTAATATTTTTAATATTATTTTCTCCCCGTTTCTATGACAACAAAAAGATGTTGACTCAGGATTACTATTAACATTGCAAACGAATAATAGTTGATAGTTAATGCCACTGATTATGAAAAGAATATGGAGTTAAGTAGTATCAATAAGTAATATAGATCATTAAGAAAATACAGAAAAAATAGAAAAAAATCCTAAAACATATCGATCGCATGGGTAAATAGTTAAATTGTATAGAGTAAAAATATAGAGAAATTAGAAAACAAAAATATTGAAGGGATACTAAATAGATAGAATAATATCAAACATAAAAATCATAAAAATAACTTTAAAGGAATTAATGCGTTAAAATATTATCATAATAAATGATTTTAATATTTTAAAAATGTCATAAAATTGGGAATGATTCAATTTTTTTTTTAAAATAAATTAAATAAGGAATAATTCAATTATTTTTAAAAATCTCATCCACCAAAATCCAACTTTGAAAACTAAAGAGTATGTGTGTAAACTTCTCAAAATGAGATTATTTTTTGGGGTGGTTTCATTAATGGTAAATACTATCCCGAGTTTAAGGATGAGTTAGGGTGAGGTAAGTCAGTTGTTTCACCAACAATATCACCCAATGTCTTTAGAGGTGCTCTAAGACAATCTCAATCTCCTTGATTGATCATTACTAGTGTGAATTGAATATTAATAGTAGATCAACGAGCTCTCTCCAAATCGAATAAATCAACTGGTATGAAGGGTAGTTTAAATGGTTGTTTGGGTACAGGAAAATAAATTTTTCATTCAAACATGACATTCTCCCTTAAATACACAATTACTGGGTAAACAATATCTCTTAATCTACGTGATGTAGAGACATGTTGATCAACTATAGGAGGTTCCTGTATGATGTCTCCCATGCATCTGAAACATGACATCAATACAAAATAATTGTCCAAAACATTCACTAGATGTGTAATAGAAATTATTTCTATTCCCTTTGTAAAGATCTTGGATTCTTGGAGTTCCAAAAAATCATTTACTTATTTTAATTCATCTTCATCCTATTAGTATATATTTAAACAATTTACAACTACCTAATGAAATTCGTAAACCTTTTTCTCTATAACCACATATTGGTTTACTAATGAATTTTCCATATTTTATATTATAGTTATAATAAAACTCATATCTATTTTCACTTAAAATGACATACTATGAACTTCAGAATCTTTTTCTTTCAATATAAGGGATATATCCATTTTAGATTGATCAAACAATGTAATAGATTTTTATAGAACAACCTGGATTCAAATTAATTCACTAAATAAGTACCATTGGAGTTCTTTCACATTTTCTTTAGAGAGTATAGTTCACTATATTAAAAAAATCTAAGAGGATAGTCTGTCTATTTCCTAAGAATCACTTTCTATCATTGAAGACATATCACCTTGATTCATGATTTCTCTAAAGGATCTCAAAGTGAATTTCTCTAGAATTGATTGAACAAGTATCTTCACTTCTATCACTTTTTATTTATGAATGAAACTTTCATGAATATTCATAATATCACTTATATGTTCAACTAATTGGGTCATCATAGATTCTATTTATTATGATAACATGGAGTAGCTCCCTTGATATTTCTTAGAAACACATCTACTAACTTCAGAAACATTGGTATTTTTCCATATTTTATGAGTAGAAGAATAACAGTCCTATTGTACTTCTATAATATCACCACCAACTGGATGAATTTAATTATCATGACGTAATTCTTAAACATAATTAAATTCTTTCATTTTAGATTTTATTCTTCTTGCAGACAGCTTTTCCAAATCATTATAATGTGAATCAATAATGAGAGGTGATGTTTTTGGTCATATCAAAATGGTAATGTCTTGACCAATAAAAAATAAATGGGTAATAAAAAAGGTTAACCTTTATCTTTTTTCTTAAGTAGACACAGGAATTGGAGGTGAACTCTCTTGATGGGTATTTTTTCTCTAGATTGTAAGGAAACTCTGAATCTTCTTCACATATTAGAAAGTTTCTCCTCAGCATCATCGATTTTTCTTATTTCGATACTTTGGGTTTGATTGTCTATGGTTTCTCTAATTTTAATGTGTTTCGAGAGGCAATTTGTCCCTATTCTTTCTCTTTTTCCTATGCCATTGGGTTTAAAGGTGTAGGAGACAATGAACAAAAGAAAAGACCCATCTAACATCCAAATGGATTCATCTGAGGTCTTGGTGTAGGCTAATAAACCAGATCGTGTGACCCCTAAAATCTCAAATATAAGCCTCTTCTCCTTCCCCCCATACTTCTCTGATCTAATGAAGGAGTTTACTACACATGACTTGGAATGGAAATATCAACGGGCTCCCTCAGGCTAGTGTCCAACATCTTTATTTATTATGCAAGGGATCAGAGTTGTGCAGGTTCATTCTTTCATATTCTACTTCTGTTCTATGGTTTCCTTGTCTTTGGGTGGTATTTTCTGATTTGTGTACCATTTTCTTGATGTTTTTCTGTATGGTTCCCACTCCCCCACATTGTGGTTTCAAATTCCAAATTAAAAAGGAATTTTTAGTTCTTCTACTAGGTGGGATGCATCCCCCTGAGTCAAAGAAGGATCCACATAACCTTCTACGGTTACGGTCACTAACTTGTACAATGATAAATTCCAATACAAACAAATATTCTTCAAAACACATACGCATAATGTTTTCAAATTGTTATAACATGATGTTGTATTCTCATCCATGAAAATGCCAGCATTTAAAAACATTAAGGGTTAGTATCCTTCCAAAAGGATATAATTTTAAATATTTATTCAGAACATGGAACATGTATCGCAATATATATCATTCCATATTAATTATTTTTTCAATCATGAAAAAATAATGAAAATTAATGTTCTGGAAAATAACATTTTCAAAATCACTATTCATTTTTATTATTCAAGACTTTATAAAATTGGTAAGCACATTTTTTTTATTTAAGTCCTTTACTAATTTCAACATTTATTGTTCTAAATAGTGACTTTATTATCTCTGGCAAAGTGACTCCTTCCATTGTAACTAAGGTGGTAAAAAATGATGAGTAGCCTTTATGATGGATCATTAAGGGTTTTACTAATTGTATAGAGGTTAACAATCCATTCTTCTAATTTTCTATTAAAGTAAACAAGTCTTCATCTTTACTGAAATGAATAATTATAGATTCATAAAACTCAAGAACACCCTTTTTGAATTTTAACTAGGTTCATTTATCATTGAATACATACTCTGATCCTTGATGGTTAATAACCTTCTTTGATAACATATATGTCCTATAAAGCTAGTATAAATAAATTTCCAACCATAGAAAAAATTCCATGATGTCTTTTTTCTCATTATTCCTTTTTAATAGGCATCATAGAATCTCTTTGTTTTCTCTATTGATGAAGGGTTTATATGGTTGGAGTGTTAGGGAAACAAGAGTTTGGGTAACAGAGAGAAAGTGGAATTGTAACACCCAAATATTTCTATAGCATCCCAGGTAAATAAATAGTAAGAAATTTTCATTTTCCAATTAGATATTAATTTCAAATTAAAGGGGATGATATGTTTAATGGAATACCTAATACGCAACAACGGGGTTCTTAGAAATCTTATGTTACACATAATGGTGAGTCATTATGAAAAATAATAACATAATATTATCTTAAATGGTAGTAAACACCTAGCCATTTTAATGGCAAGGATGAACAGAACTAAATACAATATAATTATAAATTTTTGTTAAATGTTTTTACATTTATCTAATTAAAATTTAGAGGCCTAAAATAAGAACGATTCTGATTTTAAGGATAAATACTCCAATATTCATTAAAAAGTTTATTTACCACATTTAAATGGAGAAACCTCTTTAATTATAGTTGTTTTCACTTTTATATGTAATATTTGACAAAAACGATCTTCTTTAGAATCAAAAGAAAATTTAATTCGGGTAACTTTTTGGTATTTTTCTGATAAAATTAATTTTTTAATGAATAGTGAAATGTAATGTATATTAATTCAAAACTACCTTTTAGTATAATCTCTTTAAATAGTTAGAACATATTTTTAATTGTATTTAAAGTGTAATTAGATTATATTTCTAACATTTAAATAAATGTTGGTCATTGGAAGTAATTTTAGTTTGAAATTGGACATAAACAAGTGTCGATCTTTAGATAGTTATTGTTTCTTAAAAACACACTATCTGTTTTGACCACAAGAATTAAATTTAAAATAATTAATCCAAATTATATGTTTCGAATTTGTTAAAAAATAAATCATTTCTGTTTTCAAAATATTAAATATATCTTAGACTAAATTTTTGGTAGTTTTTTAAAACCTTTTATTTTTGATGAATAGTGGAAACACTAAGTAGTAGTTAAAAAACTAGTTTTTTCATTTAAATGAAATTTTACCACTTCTATAAATTGAATTTTTAAAATCCGACATGCATGGTTGTTATTAGTAAGTAAAATGTGGTACAATGTGATGAAAATTATTCTTGGTGAATAGTAAATTTTGACTTTTATTTACCGTAGTTAAAGGTAAATAGGGTAACTCTAGGTAAAAATATGTTATAATAACATAAAATTACCTTAACACTTGTCCAAACCTTATTAGATGAGTAATGGATGACCATGGGCATCCTTGTGTCGATTTTGGGACCCCATGGAGTCACGTAAGAGTGATAATGAAACTTTATATTAATTAATTTAAAGTAGAGAGGAAAATGAAACAAACATATATATTTTAGTAAATAATTTTTTACATGGGGTTATATAATTATATTTTCAACTATAAACATTATTTGGATAGCTAAAAAGATTTACTACATCATGGGATTTTGATTTTTAAATTTTAGACATCAAATAAATTAAATTATTTATGGCATAATTAAGATAGTGTTTACCTCATTAATTAATTATTTAAATAAATATGATTATAAATATTAAAACAATATCCAAAACCTATCCAATTCTTATTGGATGATTTTATTTCAAGCATGATTCATATTATATTCAACTTTAATGGATTTTTATCTTTAGAGACCAAATATCAGTTTATAATAAAATAATATTTTCACGCTTTCCTAAAGAGTCGCTCCTCCCCCTTATAAAAAACCCTCACCTCTAACCAAATACTCACACCTCTCAAGCACATTTACTCATCCAAACCCTTCCCAAATAGGCTATAATGATTATTATCTTCCTTCTAGAAGCCTTACATTTGAATGTAGAGACTTCATGATGTCCTTTCATTTCAAATCAAAGGGAGTTACCCGAATTAAATGGAACGATTTATCATAAATTCATTTATTTTAATTTACATCTCCAACTCCCCTAAACTATTTTATTACATTATTTTATTTGAACACCAGTATAATAAATAAAATATGTGGTTGTTATGATAATAATTCAAGCTACAATTACACACAGCTCTATCTAATCTGAAAAAAAGCATATTGTTTCTGTGGACGGCAAACTACTGCCTCATGAAATGATGATGGTTATGTCATCTCATACCACATCTTATAGTTGCCATTAAGATGGAACTATATTTATATGATATATATTATATATATACTGTTTCTTTTCTACTGTATTTTCTATTTTTATTATACCTTTATGGTTTCTATAATGGGTAATTATGATAATTTAATTTGAGGATGTGCAGACTACCGCCCCTCAAAGTGATTTGAATCATTCATGCTATATGTGAAATTTTTAAAGGATGAAGTTGGTGAAATAATATATGATATTTTACTGAAATTATAAAAAACCTATGTATCATTATGTATTCATTCTATTAAAACATGAAATAGAATTTAAAGTAGTGTTCATGTATACGCACGACTTACTGTCTCCATGAATGATGCATTTCATTTCTTATCTAAAAATGTTATGTATCTTTATAAATATAAATATACATATAATAGATATATTATATATACGTTATCTAAATCATGAATATCATTCTGGATATAATGTACTTTTGACCACATGGACAACATGTAATTATAAGAATTTTACTTTTGACTCAAGTACAAAATGTCAACAAAATGACTGTTATTAACATAAATGATATTGTAATGTTTATAACCTAATAATAATTGATATAAAAGGTATAATAAATTTGAAAAATGTTATGAAGCAAGTATATATTTAATTTATTATATTATTCAATAGATTAAAGAACAAACTGGTCAAGTAGGACACAAGGAAAGAGGTTTCTTATCTGACTTTTAATTCCGTGAGATTTCCATTGTTCAACACTTATTTATGGAAAGTGGTGTATTTTGTACTTATATTTTGATATATAATATCATTTTTTAATTATATTCATGGTATAATATGATTCAATGGGTGATTATTATCTTTTGGTCATATGACTCGATTTATTACAATATCATAAGCGTTTTCATGTCACTTTTTATTCACGTGAAATTCATGCTATATTGGCCACTATTTCCTTTTGTGTGGTGTATGTACTGCCCATGATTATATTTTTGGTGTAATATAAATTAATGTATTGGTATTTAGATCTATATTTTATGATCCTTCTTTCATGGTATGTATGTTTCGTAAGTTACCAAATCGGTAATGGAATTTCAAAATTCAATTTCCACTCATTGGGATTTACGCATACTTCATTGATTATTTTACTCCATGATTAAGTGTGAAATCACTATTTATTTTTTATTTAGTAATTTCCACTCCCGTTTTCATCGATATACATTTGATACTCATAATCACACCATTGATAAATTCTCAAGTCATCGATATGAACTTGATAAGTGTAATCATAACTCCATTTCCATTCATTAAGTTAAACATCCAAGTCATTGGTATTATTGTTACAAAAATATGGGTAAATGTCCTATGATTTATTTAAACTTAATATCCAATCATATTTACTGTATTTATATTTTTCACACATAATTATTTCACTGGTTTATCCTTAACCTAAAAATACTATCTTTATAATGGATTTCATCTCAGTTTACATTCTATTGAGACTTCTTTGTTGTTATGAACCAATTCACTTTTATATGGTGTATATCCGGTACTTTAACTTAATATATCATGAATATTTTAATTATCATGATATTATAATGTTTCTATTACCCCAATTATTGGTATTCAAATATCTCTATTTGGTTTGGAACTCTAACTAAAATATAATTTTAAATGTTTTAAATATTTATTCTTCTAAATCATTCTCATTAATGACCATTTTTTAAAAATGTTTTTGAGGATTTCTTTATTGGACATGAATGTTTTAAAATTAAAATTTATTTTAAAAGTTTCAAAGTGGTATGAAACACTTTGATTCAAAAATCTATTTTTAGCAGTTTCTTGACAAATAGTGACACTTTTAAATGTTTTCATGAAAAAAATTGATATTTTTATTAAATAGTTTTACTGGCTATTTTCATCTATTCCATTATCCTTCGTTGTATTTTATTATTTTTTATTGTTGATTTATAATAACAAAATTATCCATATTGAATTTAATTAGTTATGTTTGACCATGGATGTGCTATTTTTATACCATTTAGGGTTTATGGTTAAAGTATTGACATTTCATATGCCGGTTTTAATATGAAAGATTGTGTTATGTTTCAACCTTATTATATGAGGAATGAATTTGACTTAGTAAGTGACGGGTGGAGCCTAATATAGTTCCTCGATGCATTGTCAGGTCTCATGAGACAATTATATGTGGAATTGGGCACGACCATTCAAAATATGATATATGGTTTTGGCAGAGACCATAATCATTTTTAGAAATCTTGGCCAAGGCCTTGAAAAAATGTTTCAAAATGTCTGACATTATACATTCCCTCATTATGAAAATAATATTGATGGTTCATGTGGTTATTCAACTAGTAGAATCCCCATGACTATGTTTTATTATGGAATTATTTACTCAGTTCATATTCCTTCCCTAAAGTTCTCATGTTAATTATTTGCAAATTCTTGTGTTTTCAATTATTCACCATGCCTAATGTTTATGTAATGTTCCATTGTATTGTTTACCCTTACTGAGCATCTGTGCTCACCCCTTTAATCTGTTTTATTTTTCACAATATTCCTAGAATTGTATTATGATTGACATGAAGGGTTAAGCTTGGGGATTAATGGCATTATCAAAGGATCATTTAGGTTGTATTTGTAATGTAACATTCTTGTATGTAATCTATTTTCCAAGACTACTAAATTGATCTGTCCATCATGACTTGATTTCATGTAATCATACCAATGTATTAGAGCAATGCACCAACTCTTGGTAATTGGGGTCAGGGCGTTACAGTTGGTATCAGAGGAGGTTTAGAAAGAACATTGGAAATAGATTTATATAAACATTGATTAGATAAACTTACCCTATGATAGAATTTGAGGATTAGTATATAATAACTTCCTATAATTTTGGTAAAGTACAGTTTTTGTGTATTTTCTAAGCAATACATCCATGTCTGGATATGAGGAGGTATAAGTGGATCTGGAATAGATGTACGTATGAGTGAAAACTCTGAAAAGAAGTTTCAGGTTTGACTTGGGGTATCCTAGCACATGACAATGGGCCTTGATACACTCTTTGTTATGACCCTCCCAGGGGATGTTCTTAAGATTATTCACATTTTCATTGTAAGACACTATGAATTATTTAGGAGTAAATACTTCTTCAAAGAAAACATTTTTTTATTATAGATTATATTGGTAATAATTTCAATTTACATTAGGTATTTTAAAAGTTCGGAATAATGCATTGAGATTAATAAACTAACCTAGTGTATGCCATTGTTTAGAAATGGATCCTAGTAGAAGAAATGATAATTCTAGCAATAAGCATGATTGAATGATTAATAATGATCATATCTTTTAGGGTATTATGAAAATAATTAGAAGGTTAATAGTATCCCATGTATTATCATCACATGAAGATATAGTTTCATGTATTAATTAGATAAGTAATTAATTATTTTAGTTTTATGGCTTTGAAGGGAAGGCAGAGAAGAAAATGATGGTAGAGAGAAGGATGGATGGAGGGAAAAAAGGAAAGAAATATTCTCTAATATGTGATAGCTGAGGAAAGAATCACCTAGGTAAATGCTTGATGGGAATGTGAGTTTGTTATAAGTGTGGAGAAAAAGGACAACCCAAAGGTTGGGTGAAAACTCATCACGTCCGGCAAGGCCACAAGACTTGAACCCAAAACCCAAGAGTGACAAGGTTGGATCACCTACCACTAGCATATGTGATGTCCTGGTTTGTATAATTTATTTTTTTAAATAGTCTAACAAATGAATTATAAATTCATTATTTTTGGAACACTATATGATTATGATAAATAGAATATTTTTGAGTTCTATTATCTTTTAAAGTGAATGATAAGTTTGTGGTATAAATTAGTTCAAATCTGTGACTCTACTTGCTAGGTATATTTTTCTCTCCCTCTCTTATTCTATGAATAAATTAATTCTTAATCATTAGGTAAGGGATCTTAAAACCAAAAATGTGTTATCTGAGTAACTTATGTTTCTTTTAACCAATGATATTTTAAATCATCATAGATTTATGGTTTTAAGGCCCTCAATTTTACACTTGATTATGATTGATGACCCCAATAACTCCCTATAAATATTTACATTTTCCCTCCAATAAGGTGTTTATAATTTCCACCAATATTCTCTTATTTGAAACCCTAATTTGGTGGTGAATGTCTCATTTCCCTTTTACCACTTATTGTGACTGTATTTTTTAAACCCTATTTCAGATGTTGGTTTTCTAAATAAATAATTTCTATCTTAAACATTTTATTTTCAAAAACAATTCAAATTTTTAGGATGCAATTTATTGAAGGAGGGGAGATTGTAACATCCCAAGATTTCTATAACATCCTAGTTAAATAAAGAGTAGGAAATATTCATTTTTTAATTAAATATAAATTTTACTTTAAAGGGGATTTTATGTTCGATGGAATATTTGATACGAAACAACGATTTTCTTTGAAATCTTATGTTACACATAATGATGAGTCCTAGTGAAAAATAATAATATAATATTATTTTAAATGGTAGTTAATGCCTAGCCATTGTAATGGCAGGAATGAATACAACTAACTAAAATATGATGAAAAATGTTTGTTAAATGTATTTACTTTTTTCTGAAAAAAATTTAGAGGATAAAAATAAGAAAGAATTTGATTTTAAGCATAAATACTCTAATATTCATTAAAAGGTTGATTTACTACCTTTTAATGGAGAACCCTCTTTAAACACAGTTTTGTTAATTTTATATTTTATATTTGAAAAAATAAAATTCTTCCTTAGAATCATGAAATCAAATTTACATTGGGTATATTTTTTGTATTTTTCTGATAAAATTAATTTTTAATAAATAGTTAAAAATACTGTATTTTAATTCAAAATTGCCTTTTAATCTAATCTATTTGTATGGGAAGATTGTCCTTTTAATTGGTTTTAAAGTGTAATTAGATTGTATTTTTACTATTTAAATCAATTTTTGTCATTGGAAGTAATTTCTCTTTGAAATTCGACATAAACAAGTATCGATCTTTTGATAGTCATTGTTTCTTAAAAACAAGCTTTTTGTTTTGACAACAGGAATTAAATTTTAATGAATTAATCTAACTTCTATGTTTTTAATTTGGTAAAATAGAGATCAGTTTTTAATTTTCAATATGAAATATATCTTAGGATTATTTTTTGGTATTTTTCTGAAAACCATCAATTTTAGATAAATAGTGAAGACACTTAGTAGTAGTTAAAAAACAAACATTTTCATTTAAATTAAAATTTACTACTAATGTGAATAGAACTTCAAAAATCTGGCATACATGGTTTTTATCAGTAAGTAAAATTAGGTTCATTAACATGGAAATAATTTTTGATGAATAGTAACTTTTGACTTTTATTTACCGCGATTAAAGGTAAATAGGGTAATTCAAGGTAAAAACAATATTATAATAATATAAAATCACCTTAACACTTGTCTTAACCTTATTTTATGAGTCATGGACGACCATGGCCATCGTTGAGTAAATTTTGGGACCCCATGGAGCCACTTAGGGGTCATAATGACACTTTTTATTAATTAATTTAATGTAAAGACCGAAATGAAACAAATATATATATATTAGTAAATCAATTTTAACATTTGGTTATATAAGTTTATTTTCAACTGTATATATTCATTATAAATATAATACAATTTCATACATCATGGTATTTTTTTAATAATTTTTAGACATCATATAAATTAAATTAGGCATGACACAATAATGATGTAGTGTTACCTCATTATTAAATGATTTAAATAAAAAAGATTATAGATTTTAAAACAATATTCAAAACATGTCAAATTTTTATTGGCTGATTTTATTTATAACATGATTTATCTTATCTTAGTGTTTAATGAGAATTGGATCTTTATAAACTAAAGATAAGTTTATAATAAAATAATATTTTCACACATTCCAAAATTTCACATCCTCCCCCTTATAAAAACCCCTCACCTCTAACCCAATTATCACACTAATAAATCCCCTCATATCACCCAAAAGCTGACCCGATGAGCTCTTATGATCCCTATCTTCCACAAAGAAGCCCTACCTTAGTAATAAGGTACTTCAAGAAGTCATATTGGTTCAAACCGATGGGAGTTACCAAAATTAAAGGTAACATTTTCTCTTAAATTATATTATTTTATTTTACTTCAACAACCCCCCTAAACTATTTTATTAATTTTTTATAAAAAAAGAAGTATCCTCAACATAAAAAAGTTTTTTATGAGAATTATTCGCGCTAAAATTACACACACCTCCATCTAATGGGAAAATAACTTATTGTTTCTGTGGATGACGAACTACTACCTCACGAAACGATGATTTTTTTATTATCTCATACCACCTCTTGGGGGGGACATCAATAGGGAAATTTATTTATATGATATGCATACACTATATTTATATTGTTTCTAGGATTCTATATTTTCCATTTATTTCATTCCATTATGGATTCCATTTTGGTTAATTGCGATAATTTCATTTGAAGAAGTGCAGACTACCGCCCCTTCAATGTGATATGACTCGTCCATGCCATACGTGGACTGTATAAAGGATAAAGTTACTAAAATTATATATCATATTTTACTAGATTTTTAATATACCTTTGTATCATTAAGTATTTATTCTATTAAAATATGAAATAGAAGTGAAATTAGTGTTCATGCGTACATACGGGTTACCATCTTTTTAAACGATGCATTTCATTTATTATCTCCAATTGTTATGTACTGTTATAAATATATATATATACTGGATATGTAAGAAATATATTATATCTAAATAATTAATATAATTCTGGATATAATTTAATTTTTACCACATGGATGACATGTAATTATAAAAATTTATTTTTGACTCAAGTACCAAATATCAACAAAACTACCATTATTAACTTTAATGACTTAATAATGTTTAATATTACTATTAAGCAATATAAGAGGAATAATAAAATTGAAAAAGGATTTGAATAAAGTATAAATTAGTCTAATTTTATTATTCATCAGATTAATGAATGAACATGTCATGTCTGACATGAGGTAAGGGGTTTCTTATGTCACTTTTAATTCAATGAGATTTCCATTATTCACCACTTATTTATTGCATGTGGTTTATGGTGTACTACAGTTGGATATATATTATCATGATTCAATTTATATTCATGGTATTATGTGATTAATTTGGTGATTATTATCTTTTGGTCATATGACTCGATTGATTACACCAAGGTAAAGGGTTCTCATCTCACTTTTTATTCCCATGAGATTCATGCTATATTGGCCACTATTACCTTTTGTGTGGTGTATATACTTCCCCTGATTGTAAACATGGTGTAATATAAATTAATTTATCGGTATTTAGATATTCATTGTATGATCCTTCTTTAATAGGGTGTATGTTTCGTAAGTTACCAAATCAGTAAGGGAAATTCAAATTTTAATATCCACTCAATGGGATTTATATATACTTCATTGATTATTTTACTCCATGATTTTGTGTGAAATAACTATTTATTATTTATTTAGAAATTTCCATCACCTTTTTTTGGATATAAATTTGATACACATAATCACTCCATTGGTAAATTCTCAAGTCATCGATATGAAATTGATAAGAGTAATATTAACTCAACTTCTATTCATTGAGTTAATCATCGAAGTCATTAGTATTATTGTTACAATAATATGTGTCAATGTCCTATGATTTATTTACACTAAATATAAAATCATATTGGGTGTATTTATATTTTTCAAACATAATTATTTCATTGATTTTTCAATAACCTAAGGATAGGGTCCTTATAATGGATTTCATCTCAACTTACATTCTATATAGACTAATTTGTTGGTATGCACCAATTCACTTTTATATGGTGCATATATTATAATTCAGCATAATATATCATGAATCCCTTAATTCTCATGATATTATAAATTTTTGATTACCTCAGTTATTTATATTTAAATGTGTCTCATTTGGTTCGTAACACTAACTAAAATATCATTTTAAATGTTTCAATGATTTATTCTTCTAAATCATTCCCATTAATGTTAATGTTTTAAAAATGGTTTTGAGGATTTATTTATATATAAATTAATATTTTAAATTTTAAATTTCTTTTAAAAGTTTCTAAGTGGTATGGGACACTTTGTTTCGGAAATCTATTTTTAACAGCTTCTTGATAAATAGTGAGACCTTTAATTGTTTTCAAGAAAATGGATATTTCTCTTAAATAGTTTTACTGGATATTTTCATCTATTAAAATATCCTTCATTGTATTTTATTCATTTTTAAAGTTTATTTATTATAATACAATCATCCATATTGTATTGAATGTGTTATGTTATAATGTGGATGTGCTATTTTTATAAAATTCATGATTTATGGTAAATGTTTAGATATTTAGTATGCTAGTTTTAATATGATTGATTATGTTATGTTTCAACCTTTTCCTATGGGGAATGTATTGGACTTATTATGTGATGTGTGGAACTTGATATAGTTCCTTGAAGCATTGGGAGGTCTCATGATACAATTAGACATGGAATTTCTCTAGGCCTTTCCCAATTTGATATATGGTTTTGGCTGAGGCCTTAATAATTTTTAGTCTTTTTTGGTTGAAGCCTTGACAAAATGTTTCAGAGTGTCCGACATTATACATTCCCTCGTTATGAAAATAATATTGATGGTTCATGTGGTTATTCATGTAGTAGAATACCCATGATGATGTTTTATTATGGAATTATTTACTCAACTAATATTCCTACCATAAAGTATTAATGTTTATTATTTGTAAAGGCTTGTGTTTTCAATTATTCACTGTGCCAAATGTTTATGTTATCTTTAGTTGTACTATTTACCCATACTGATCATTTGAGCTCACCCCTTTCTTATGTTTTATTTTTCACAAGATTCTAATAAGTGTATGATGATTGATATGCATGGTTAATTTAGGGGATTAAGGGAATTATCAAAGGATCATTTATGTGGTATATGTAATCTAATGTTCATGTATGTAATATATTTTCCATTACTTCTAAGCAGATCGGTCCTGTGGGACTTGATTCCTTGTAATAATTCCAATGTATTAAAAAATGACTTAACTCTGGGTAACTATGTTTGGGGCATTATATGTATTAAGGGTTTGTAATGTGTCTCACACGTAGATTTGATACACACTTCTTCTCATTTTTGTTAATCGAGGGTTTGTTCAGTGATGTGCATAGTAATAATTACTAAAACTAGGTGACTTTACCTATTTGATATGATTAATATTTAAAACAATGGCACAAAAATTTTAAAAAAATTAAATAATGCATTTAATTCATATATAAACGTATTCTATATTCAAAATAACATTAATAAAAATTAAATTAACCTAATTTTGATTTAATAAAATTAAATCCGTTAGGAGGAAAAGGTTTAGTTTAAATGTCTACTAATTGATTTTTTGTGAAAAAAAAATCTATAGATATATCATTATTTTATGCATGATCTCTTATGAAATGAAATTTTAAATCAATTTTCTGTGTTCGTCAATAGTTTATCAGATCCTTTGAAATATTTAATACACTTCTGTTATCACATTTCATTGAAATGATGTTAGAATTAAATCTAAAATCCATTAAAATGTCTTTCATCGACAACACTTGTGCACAAAAAATTAATACTGAAATATACTCATCTTCTCCTGTTGATAATGCAACAGAGTATTGTTTCTTAATCGAGCAATATACTAGGGATTTACCAAGAAAATGATAGGTTCCTAAGGTGCTCTTCTAGTACAGTTTACTTCCAGAAAAATCAACATTATAATATGAAGATAAATGATGTGGCCATTATTTATTTACATTTTTTCACATAAATTTTTAATTCTTATTCTTTTTCTATTTTTAAAATTATTTATTTTGTTTAAAAATTAAAAATAGTTGACTATTGTATATTAAATTGTTCAAATTATAAATTATTATGAATTTTAATTTTTTAGTGTTTATTTTTTTATGTATTTAAACAATTTAAAATTAATTAATTAATGTATCATTAACTTCCATTTTTATGATGTTGTTTTTTTAATATTCATTTTCATTTATTATTTGTTAAATTCTTATATTCTTCCATTTTTTGTTTTGAAAATAATTATTCCATTTATTTAATATCATTATTTTATTTGATTTATTCTTTCATTAATTATATATGAATTGTATAAATATTTTATTGTTTAAATAATATTCTTATTTAATTAATTTTATTATTTTCATTGTTTTTGTAGTTAATTTAATTTCTTTTGTTTTTATTAATTTTTTAATTAATTCATAAATTTAATTTATTCTTTATTTTAATTTGCAAATAAATAAATTTCCCCTTTTTTTAAATATTAATTAATTAATTTTAGTTTAACATTTCAATATTTTTTTTAAATATTTTAATAAGTTTATATATTTATTTTTATTGTAATTATTTGATTATATATATTAATTATGATGATACATTAACTGTTTAATTAATTTAAGAAAAATGACATTAAATATTTATTATTATTTTAAATTAATTTGTTTGCAACAATTATAATTTGAATTACTCAATTTGTTTAATAATTTGTAATTTTTATTATTTGGTGTTTAGAAATTTAAATTCTGAATAAGAATTTTAATTTCATTTTTCTATTAGTTATTAATTAATTTTTTGTTAAATGAATAAAATTATTTATTTTCAAATTTTAAATTGGTTTTGTTTATTTTGTAATTCTTATGGTTTTTTTCAGGTGTTGGTATTTCCCAAACCCACCACAAGAAATCAAATCACCACCATCTCCATCCACTGTTGGAAACCCCCAAACTATGGCTCTTCCACTCACCATTGGAAACTGCCAACAATGACTCCTCTACCCTACATTGGCAAACCCCAGTGATGGCTCATTCACCCATTGTTGGCATATGTCAATAGTGACTCCACAACCCACAATTGGCAATGCCCAACAGTGACTCCCAACCCACCATCAATTTTATTCTCCAACGAAAAATCCTCAAGTCATTGAAAAATCTCATACCCCCTCACCCAATGCCAAAAATCTCAATGGTCACATCTCAAGTCACCCTCACCCACTACTACCACTCTCCTCAGCCACCGCTATAATCAATATTCTCATCAAGCCAGCACTATAAACCAAATCAAATGGCAGAACAAAAAATACAACAAAAAAAATTTAACACCAAAAAATGAAAATCATCAATGGTAGGAGAAATTTTTCAACCGTAAAAAATATATAAACCAACGAAATGATATAGATTCAAATACCACAAACCAAAAAATATGAAAATTCAAAATACCCCAAATAAATATCAGCCGAACATGGAACCCTCACCTACCAATGAACAACACCTCTTAATATTTCAAATGATCTACTAGATCGCTTCTACAACATTTTCTAATCTTCCAAGATGAATCACCACTACCTCACCCCTATTGTAGGTCTTACCACCCTTGTCATTGAAGTTAAAGGTAGTGACCATATGATGAAGATCAAGACACCTAAATACTTACTCTAAAATCCTCTTCAGTAGCCAGAACGAATGAATTCTCTCTCACACCAAGAAATGTGAACCCCTCATCTTTTCTTCTTCCTCTAATTTTATTATGTTACTTTTCTGTTGTATTCTATAAATATTTATTTTCTCTTTATGTTTTATTATTTTAATCATGGAGCATGATTTTATTTGTTTTTATTTCTCATTGTCTAGTGTTGTTATATAGAATCCTCAAAAATAGAGAGCTAATTTATTTGTCTATATCCATAAAGTGAAACATGATACAAACTTGAGTTCCAGTCATCATTTAAATACTATTTTCATATTCACCTTAGTGTATTTTGACTAATAATTAAGGTGACATAGAGTGCACTCTTGCAAAAGAATGTTCTTATACTATCTCATCTTAATAATTTTTCCATTATTTCACATTTTCTAGAACTAAGAAATTGATTTGGGTTTTGTGATTTGATGATATTAGTATAATCATTCTGGTTTATGAGATTTCCTAGATAGAATGAACCTATTAAGGGATTTGGATTTCAATATATTGGAATTCTAGAGAACTAAAGAACTTCTATGTTTGCGTGTTAACTTTTTAGTTAAAAGAGGTGTGTTATATGAGTTTTTGGTCTGTTATTGAGTGGGGATTAGAGTTATTGATTTAATTCTTATGTAAATCTGTGATGGGTTATTGTCGATGGAACAAACTAAATCTAGCATTGTTATTGCTGACTGTTTTATTATTTTTCTCCTTTTTTTGTATCTTTGTTTTGTTTTGTTTCTAATATTTTATGTTTACTCACTATTTCTTCTCCCTCACTATTTTTTCAATACCATTTCCTTTTTTTTCGTTTTCTTCATTAAAAATATAAAAACAAAAAAAAATGGAAGCACCACTAAAGTATTTGACACTGCTTCCTTGAGAGTGTCCCCGATGATAGCGATTATGATATATATTGGTTTTTAACTTATATTTGACATTCCTCATGATAAAAATGTTGTAAAATGAACAAAAAATATAGGGAAAAATAAAAAAATGTCCATAAAATGAATTAATATAGAGAAAACAGATGGTAGGAACAATGAAAGAATCAGGATGATCAATCCTCAATAACCCATTATAGATCTACTTAAAGATTAAATCAAAATCACTAATCCCCTCTCAATTGATGAATTATGGATCAGATGACAGACCTCTCTAACCTAAATAGTAATCACACAAACACCTATGATTTGTAGTGCTTGGTCATTCCTCCTAATTTCAAAACGAGTCACCCAACCAGATAATTCCAACCAGGAAATCTCACAAGACAGAATTCTCCTACTAAGATCATTAGATCACAAAACCTAACTCAATTTATCATTTTGATAAATTGATAAAAAGGTAAAATAATAAGGTATAATAGTAAAAAACTATTTGGCGAAAAGGGTGAACCCTTTATCACCTTAATTCATAGTGACTATACACATAAGCAAAGAAGAATAGATGATCAAAATAATGTTTGGATCTCAGGGTAGCATCGGGTTTCACTTCCTCGATCTGGCCACACAAAATATCTCTCTAATTAAAGGGATTCAATATCACAAAACTGGATGAGGAGAAACAAAAAAATGATAAAAAAACACCATAATGAAAATCAAAAAACATAAATAGAAAATAAAAATTTGCATAACATGGTAGAAAAATAAAACAATAAAAGTGGAAGAAGAAGAAAATAGGATGGGATCCCATATATAGTTGTAAGAGATAGTTCTTATGTCTAGGCTTCTAGACATGAGATGTGTAGTATCACAAGTTATTCAAAAAAACAAAAAACTTACTGACAGGAAGGATTCATAATCCACCATCCACTCCTTTGACACGAGAGTCATTGTCTCTTTATTGATATATTTGTAAGTACACTCAACCTCTTGCTACAGAACATACCTCCCCTCGAATATTCCCATGATCATCATTTCCTTCAAACATCATCTATAATTCAACTCCGCATGTTCTAAAGAAAAAAAATAAAGAAACCTCATGCAATGATTAAAAAATTACTATATTTATTATTAATATATATATATATATATATATTATCATTAATTAAAGAAGTATATAAATACTTAAAAACATGCATGTATACTAATATATACTTATTATTATTAATATATATATATATAATTATTTACTGATTTATATTTACTATTATATAAATATATTATTTAACTATATTAGTATTAAATTTATATTCTTAATATTATATGTGTATATAAATATATTTATTATTAATTATTATTATTATATAACTATATTGTTGTTTAAATAAAAATAAGTAAATTGGGGGGGTGTCTTTGGAGACTATGTGAAAATAGAGAGGGTTTTAGCTCACAGAGAGGGGCTTGCTAGGGGCCTCATTTTAGTAGCATCAATGCCCTCATGGGGAGGTCGGTGGCAGGAATCTGCATAGGGGAGCAGTGGGTCATGCATAGGGATAAATAGTCCTAGTGGATTCAAATACATCTATAGAAAGTAGAGTGGTGGCTCGATCTTTATCTTATGGTCATGGCCATCAGATTCAATGACAAGGGGTTTCATCCGTCAACAATGGTAAGGTAGTGATGATTCATCTTGGTAGATCAGGCGGCATGACAGTGGTGGTCTAGTGGTTCGTATGTAGGCTCTAGAGGTGTTCATAATCTGTTTCATGCATTGGTTATAGGTTTAGTCAGTGTTGGTTTGGTTTATTTCAGGTTTTCATATTCTTATGGTTTGTGGTCTTCGAATCTAGAGTCTTCTGGTGGTTTTTTGTTTTGGTGTCCTTCAAAAATTTCAACATCCATTGATGATTTACTTATACTGGTGTTGAAATTAGTGGTTTTGTGTTTTTTTGTTCGATCATTGGATCCAGTTTGATGGTGTTGGCTGGAGGTGAAGGTTGAATATATTAGTGGATAAGGATAACGGTGGTGGAGAGTGACGGTTCCACAAGTGTGTTGAAGGCTGGGAGTGACCCTAGGAGTCATCGCTGAATTTTTCTGGTGATGCGTGAGGGAGGATGATAATTAGTTGTGATATTAAGAGCTATCATTAGATAATAAAGGTGATGGTGGGTTGGAATCCTCTATTGGGGGTTCCTAATGAGGAGTCTCCATTGGCAGTTTCCAATGGTGAGTGGATGACCCGTAGTTGTGTTGCCAATTTTGGGGAAAATAAGTCATCATTAGCAGTTGTCAACGATGAGCGGTTGATAAAACATTGGAGGTTTCCAACGGTGGGTGGCGGTGTCACCATTGGCTGTAGCCAACTGTGATGGGAGAATTCAATATTGTCAGTTTCCAACAGGAATTGGATGAGCCGCCATTGTTGGTTTCTATTGGTGGGTGGTGGAGTCACCATTGGGGGTTGCCAATGGTTAGTGGATGAGCCACCGTTGGGGGCTACGAGTGGTGGTTGGGGCTAACATTTACTTTATTTCGTATGGTGGGTTGGGGAAACACTAACACTTGAAAAAAACAATAGTAATTAAAAAATAAACAAAAATATTTTAAAAAATAAAAAATAAAGAAGTTTATTTATTAAACTAAAAATTAATCAATAACTGAAATAAAAATTAAATTAATATTCTAATTCACAATAGAAATTGGAAAACCAAAAAATAATAAATATTAAAAATTATTCGATAGATTGAATAATTCATATTTTAATTATTACAAAGAAAGTAATTTAAAATAATAAAAAATATTTAAATTCAATTTTCTTAAATTAATTAACAAAATTAATGAATCATCAGAATTAATATAAATAACAAATAAATATATTAAAATAAAATAAAACTATATATTAAAATATTAACAGAAAAGAATTAAAATGATAAACATAGTTTAATTATTTAAAGTTTCAAAAACAAAAGTGAAATTTATTTATTTTCAAATTAAAATGAACAATAAATTAAATAAATGAATAAATTTAAATTTTAATGAAAATACAAGAAATAAAATTGTTTTAATAAAATAAAAATAAGAAAATAAATTAAATAAAAATATAATTTAAGTAAGAAAAGACTTATAAAATTTATATGTAATTAAATAAATAATAAATCAAATAACCAAATAATAATAAATAAATAAAATAATGATTTTTAAAACTTAAAATGAAAAAAATAAAAGAATTAAAATTATGAAAAACTAAAATTTAAACAATAAAACATCATCACAATGGGAGTAAATTCTACATTTGTTAATTAATTTTAAATTTTCCATAAAAAACAAAAATAAATAACAAAACATGTTAAATTAATAATAATTCAATCTTTTTACAATTTAATATATAATTGACATCAATTGTTAATTGTAAAAGAAAATATATAATTTTAATAATAAACAGAAAATAAAAAATTAAAACTGATTTAGAAAAAAATAAAGAAATAAAGGCCACATTATTAAATTAAAGGTAGTAGTTTATGGAAAAATGAGATAAAGGAACCTCATTCATTTTAAATGTCTTAAAATTATTTTGGAATCATTTAAATGAGATTATTTTTTTATATTGAAATCTTACACAAAGACATACTGAAAACATAATATTTATCCTAATTTTAGTAATATATAACAAAATTCTGAATATTCCACTATATAACTTGATGTTAACTGATTTACAATTTTCATTTGTATCAATTTGTATATTATATCTCATATGAGACGAGTAAGTCATACTATTTTCAAGTCCATATTTCATAATTATGTCAAGAATGTATTTTCATAAGTTCAAAAATTTTCCAAAATCCTTTTAATAAATTTATAATACCAAAAAAATAGTTTAACGCTCCTATCATACTCATTTCATATCATTTTTTAATAATATTTGAAAAAATTACTACACAATTTTTGATTCTATGATCTAGAAACAACATAATCAACATATCATTTTACTAACAAAATATCTAAGGATTATGTATTCATAAATAAAATAGGGTATTATATTGCAAATGTAAAACAATTTAATGAAAGGTATCATATTAATATTTCAAATCATTCCCTTAGAGCATGTTTATGTCCATATTGAGCATTTCCTTGTTTAAAACAGAATTTTGCAAATGAGGGTCTTCAAAAATAGGAGTTTTCGCATAAACATCCTGAATTAAAAAATAATTTATACAATAATATTCAACATCAATTTGATATAATTTAGAATTTACATAAAATTAATATTCCATAATTATTTTAATAGCTTCTAACTAATATACAATAACAATGGTTTCTTCATAATCTATTCATTATTCTTGATTGCGTCATTTAGAATCTAATTTTGATCTTCTTGGATTGATATTCATTGGTTTTGATAATATAGTTTGTAATATTTCAGTTTTTGGACAGACCTGTGGTTTCTACCTATTTTACATTCATTACTTCTCTCAACTAGATTTCTGGCTGGTCGGTTTTTTGCCTCTCTACATACAACTTTTGATTCTGAGGATGGACTTGAATGTTATTTATTTATGTTGTTATGAAATCTTTGTTTGCTCTTTAAAATCTAGATATTCAAGGGAGCCGCATGATGACTCACTGAGATGATGGCTGGACAGCACAGTCTCTATGGTGATCTTTTATTTTGATGTTTTCAGATCTGAGTTGTTTGTTTCTCAGTTTTGTTTTATGGTCTTTAAATCTCTGCTGCTGTATGTTTTTTACACCTCGAGCTTGTACTGTTTCTCTTTATTTTTTAATAAATTCCATCAGTGACATGGAGTGGGAAACGAATCCATTTCATCAATCTTCTAAAAAAACTCTTTTTAATATGACAAGAACCTACTTTCATCTAATAAATATAATTCTATAGATTTAGGTTCTAGTTGGGAAAAAATGGTATAGAATTATACTAGGTTTCCTCTATTCCCTCTAGTTCTTACTATATCTATGAATCCTATAACAATTTCTAGAGTATTGTCTTTAATATTTATAGGTATTCTAGGAAACACACTTTCTGGTTCACTAGTATCAACACTTATTAGATTTGGTTTAATTTAAAAATGTTCCAAATCATTATCCTTGTTATTGTTAAAGAATAGTTTAGGTCTTATATCCTAATTTGGATAATTTTTTCATCATTTTGAAACACTTTTTCATTAAAGTGGAAAGTTTCATCAAACCTCACAAGAGATGATGGTGTCTACGGAGCTGTGACTGGCGATTCCTTTATTTGGTTTCTTTTGATGATGGGGAAGTTACTTTTTGTGCTTTTTGGGTGTCCTGTCGATGTGTATAAAGATGTGTGTTCTTATGATGTGTCTGGAGTGGAGGTTTAAGGTGAGGGGTGATTTTTGTGGTAGACATAGATATTGTGGATGTCACTGTCGAGTGATGAGGATGACGGCCATGGTGATGAATGCACTGATGATGATACCGGTGATGATTAATGTTGTAGTTATATGAAGTGAGGGTGATAAAGGTGACTAGATGTTGGATATTTTTTCAACTTAAATTAAGGAATGGGAGTAAATAAACCTTTACGTGACTCGAGGTTGATCTTGGATCAAATCATAAGGACGACGGCTGGCACGTGGCCTACAAAGTGGTTTATGATTTTGAAATTTGAATTTTACAATCCTGGTGGTGCAGTGCATTGGTTCTGAATAAGTGGGATGTGATTTAATTATACATGAATTTTGAATGTGGTGCATTTTTTTAATTTGCTGCATTTTTTTAATCTTTTGATGTAATATTACCTCTTACCAATGACTTGGCTTTTAGAAAATATCAAACAAATGGATTTGGAGGACATGATTTGATTGTTCAGAAATCCTATACCATTTTTTAGAAACTCAATAGGCTTTGGAAGTAGTAAAATATCCTAGTATTTTTCCTTCATCATTATTTAGATATAACTTTCTAATATTATCCATGGTGGTCATTATATAAACCTGGAATATAAATACATTGAAGCATCCTACCATGGGTTTTCTAAAATTACAGAACTCATATGGTTTTTTATTTAATATATGTCTTATTAAAACTCTGTTAATGGAATAACATGATGTATTAATACCCTCTGACCACAAATCAGTGATCATGTTATATTCTCATAGCATAATTTTAAAAATTTCGTGCAAATTCATGTTACTCCTTTCGATAATTCCATTTGGTAGAGGTGTCTTAGGGGAATATAATTTATGTTTAATTCCTTTCATTGAGAAAAATGAATTAAATTCATGATTCTCAGAATTCACCTCCATGATCACATCTTAATTTCATAATTTTAACATCCTTTTCTTTTTTCACAAGATTATAAAAATTTATAAAAACAGAGGACACTTCACTCTTACATCATAAAATGTAAACCCATGTATGTTTCCAAAAAACATCAACTAACACATGAAAAAATTATTTTATAGTAAGGATTGCAGTTCTAGTAGGTCCAAATAGATCTCTATAGGTAAGCATAGGGGTATAAATGTTTTACCATCTTCAATCGGTTTAGAATATGACTTGTTATTGATTTCCCATTTGACATGTATTGCATAGTTTTTTTATTCAATTTCTGGTTAGGGAAGAAAGAAATAAAATTTTTCTTATATAAAATTTTCAGATAATGAACATTATGATGTCTAAGCCTTCTTTTTCAATTCCATGATTCATCAATTTCGGCATTTAATCAAATTTCGACATAGAGAATAGATATCTAATATATAAAAATTTCCTATTCTCAATACTTTAAACTTGATAGATTTTTATTTGATAATAAGTATACATTATTATAAAAATCAACATAATACCCATCATCACATGGTTTATATATACTTATCAGGTTTCTATTCAATCCTTCAACTTAAATAAGGTTTTTGATGTGAATGGAGTGGGGATTTCCAACTGATCCAATGTGAACTATTCTTAATTTTTCTTTAACACCAAATGAGGCATAGCCTCTATCAATTTTGGATAATGAATGAAAATTTTAGAAATCACCACTCATATTTCTTGTACAAATACTATCTATAATCTATTTTCCATTATTTCTCACATGGTTTGTTCCCTATAATGACAAATAAAAAAAGGATTTTTTTGGTACCCAAACTCTTTCGGGTACATAAATGTTACTTATAAATGACTTAGGTATCTAATTTTTTTATTATAATAAAAACATACAAAATTATTTTGAAAAATAATATATAATAAAATATTTTTGATTCCATAGAATTAATGATTTTTCCAAAAAACATATATTAACATAATATCCAATTTCACTACAATTAAAATAGGTAAGATAAGAATGGTTATTGTTTTTATAACAAGAGAAATTTGTTTTTATAACCAGAGAAATTTGTTTTTATAGAATTTCATATTTTCACCCTGACATACCAATACAAACATTTAATTGTTATGTGAATTTTGATCATGTATTTTATTGAGATAATATTTAACTTTAGTAAATATACTTGAATAATATTTAATGTTTTTAACCTTCTTTTTTTGGATCACTTTTATTTTATCTTGTTTAGTATTTGAGAAAATAGTCATTTCTAACAGATTTTTCAGGTTTATAATTTGTTTACATAAGTATTCCTCATCATTAAAATTTTATTATAGGAATTTATGATTTCCTTATTCTTATTTTTTAGGCTTTCATACTTAGTTTCCAATATGGTAAAATATTTATTTAATTCTTTATAAAATATTATTTAATTTGATGATTCTAATTCATTCTTAGAGGATATGTAAGAGTGTAACTCAATGAAATGTGTAATAAATAATATGTTTTCCTTTTGATAAATATCTTCAAAATCAAATTTTTATGATGTACATTCACTAGAATCTTCAGAAGTACTCCAGATGGCCTTCATAGCTTTCGTTACATTCTAATAACTAGCCTTCTTAAATTATTTTCTCATTTTATAATACTTGATTTTTTAAAAATCGATATTGATATGTCCTAGATTATTTTATTCATAGAATCTCAACATTTTTAATTTTCATTATGCTTTTTATACTTGTTGAATGGGTTTTTAAATCATTTTTTCTTATTTTAGAATTTTTTTAATTTTTGAGCAAGCTTTGAAAGCTCATCATTTGATCCATAATTGCTTATGTATTAGTATTATTCGGACGATTTAGAGATTTGTACAGAGTTTTTATTCATATCATCCTTATAATTTGAAACCTTTAAGGAAAAATATCCCATTTTTCTCATTCTAGGTTCTCTAGCCTCAGTTTTCATTTTATCTTCATATATCATGAGAGTTCTAATGAGATCCTTTATCATTAAATTGATGACTTCAATATATTTCTTGATTAAAGATGATATTCCACTTCACATTGGTGGTAAACTCTAATAACTTTTAATTCTTGTTCAGGTTCAGTGAAGGTTCCCATAGAGCATCAATGTTATTAACAATATCTATAATCCTTCCATTCAGTTGAGTAATGATTTCCCCTTCATCCATTTTGAATATGTAAAACATAATTTTTGATTTATTATATATAAGAGCCTTTACATTATTAGTAACATCGTATGAAATTTCTATAATGGTAAACATTTCATGTGCTATTTGATATTCAGAAACTCTATTAAAATCATTTAGTCCTAATCCTTATATTAAAAAATTCATTTCATTGGCTTTTAGATCATAAATGTTTTCACTTATAGTACCCAATGATTCAGGTTATGTCTTAGAAATTCCATAAGTCTTTACTAGTATGAGATAAACATTCAAATTATTAATATTCAAATAGATGTTCATGTGATCTTCCCTACAACCAATATTTTTACCATTCAAATACAGAGCTCTAACAATTTTCATAACATCATGATTATCATCAATGGAATCCATTTGAAAATGGATCTATTTAATTGATCCTTTTATATTAGTGAACTCAATAGTAAAAATCTCTGATAACAATTATTATCCCATATAATGGACAATTGAACACTCAAGAGGGGTTTGAATCGAGTTCATAAAAATTTCCTTATGGAAAACCTCCATCTTCAGGTATGACCATTCAAATATTTTTTCCATAATAAAAATAGGCATCATAAATTAAAAAAATATATAAAAATTTATTTATTGTGGATTCGGGAACAAAAATAATCTATCCCACTCCACCAACACTGTACTCCATGTGTTTAATGATTTTCACTACAATTACCCTTTTTATGGGGGATCCAAACTATGTACAAGTAGTTGTTAGTTAATACAATGGTCTAAGTGATTTGGGCCATGATATCTATTTACTAGACTTATCAATGGTCTCAAATAACACTCTTACATCAAGTGCAATCAAAAAGAATAAATAAACATTGAAAGAAACAATTGCATCACATAGTTTAAAGGAGAAATTGACAATTTATTAAGATTCATACTCAAAATATGATGGTCTCTATGTATAGATCTGGATGCTATTCGGTGAAGCTGATATAATTGGTAACCATTGCACTACTTTTCAGGTTTGATATTTTTTATGTATTGTATTTCATGTAATGAAAATCCTAATCATTCTTCAAGTTCTTCTATTTCATGTTCTTATTCTTGTATTCTCTTCATGCTGCTACATACTCATCATTTTATATCTCATTTTTAAACTTAAGAACAAGATAATCTAATGTTTGAGTGATATACTTATTGTTAACTTGATAAGAACAGATATTAGGGACATGAATCCATTCCTTCAAAATATAGTAATTAATTTTGTGAAATCAATGTCAATGTTCTTCTCATTCATAAGATATTTTCATTCATTGAAAGGCTTGTTCAGATCAATATTTCCTTAAAAGGATAATACCTTTTCTGATATGCTCTAAAATCATGAAATGAATTATCAAGATATTAGTAAAGTAATCATTAAATTATACATAATTTCAAAATGTATTTAAAATATTCATCTAAAATAATTATTCATTGTAAGATAACATTCTTAAGAAAAAACAAATCTTTTTCATGAGATGAACCAACTTCAATTCTGTGTAAGATAATTCTTCAGTGTAATATGAGTATGTTATGTAGGTATGACAATTTCTTTCATAAATTTTCCAACTCTTGTAAGAAAATATTTTTTTAATGTTCTTTTCATAAGATAACGTATTTTAATATTTTCATTCTGACTAAATCATCTATCTTGAGGAACCATAAATTATTATTTTCAAAAGATAAAGTCTTACATAGCTAGATAAACTCTCAACACATCTTGATTATGAGTAGATAAAAGATATTATATGATTCTTATCAGATAATATAATTTTTATCATATTGAAAACTTTACACAATGTAAGATGAGATTATGAAAAATATTTTTAGAAACACATTAGATAAAATTGTTATAATTAAAATACTTATTTATTTAATCACAAAAACATAAAAAACTATGATATGTTTGAATAACATAATCTTTCCAATATTTCTTATATAAGAAACCGAGAACAAATCAAGGGTACCATAGATGTACCTCGTGGTTCATTTTACTATGTTTATATGTTGTTCTTTCATATTAATCAGAAAATAGACTAACTAACAAGTTGAATAAAAAATATCTAGCTATGTTAATGTTACAATAGACTTCCAATAATTTTTCTATTAAAGGTAAGATCCACATATTTCCCATATTTATTTTTCCCATGAATGGTTCAAAACAATATTATAGTTAACATTATCGTAGAATCATGGCTGTGAAATTTCATCAGCAACATTGTTACATATATAGTTTGAGATATGAAGGAATATCTTTCTTTCTGAACCCCATGTAGCCCCCATAAATAAAAAATTTCACTAATCATGGAAATTTTAAATTATGATATCATGTAGAAATAAATTAATCTAGGGATATTATCATTATTTTTCCTAATAAAATGTCATCCTGATAAACTATCACTAGAAATTATCCTTCCTTTAATGTCTTCACATAGAGATTATGGTTAGCATTGCCTCTTTTAAATTCGTAATTTTTCAAATATGAGTCCAACTATGCTTACCAAATATGTAATTATTTAATTAAACAATACATGGACTTATATAGCCTATATACCTTTATTTCATCATTGATAAGTAGAAAGTGCATTGGATATTCAATATAGACCTCTTCCTTGAGGACAGCATTTAAGAATTCTGTTGTGACATCCATATTATAGATATTAAATCAACTTTGAAAACTAATTACTCTGAGGAGTCTAATCAATTCAAGTTATTTAACCAATGCAAATGTTTCATTTATATCAATGCCTCCATTTATGAACATATTTATATAGTAGTTTTTCCTTATTTCAAATAACTTTACAATGATTATGAAACCTTTTCTTCAATACATGTTTAATTCTAATAAAATAGAAGAACCATTTTATTAGTTGATGTGATTGTAAATTTTTCAACAAATAGTTTCGAAATAAAATGTGATGGTTGTCTGAGTTGTTCTTAAATGTCAAATACATGTGTTGAGAAGCAACCATTTCATACAATAAGCGAAGACTGTGAAAAGATCTATTTTCAGGAATATTTTTTTGTGGAAGAATAAAATAAAATGGCCATCTAATATATATATATATATATTGCATAAATAATAATTGAGGTGGGCCTAGAATTTTACTCCATACTTAGTATATTATTAATTACATGAATGAGCCGTTAATTAATAAAAGAAGGCCAACCACACAAAAAACCATATCCAACTTAATTGACATTTTTTGGGAGTTTGACTCAACCAAAAGCATGGGAGATGACCATGAAACGTGGGTGGTTGTAGGGGACTGAGTGGGCTTCATAAGGATCTCAAGATACTTCACTGAGGATGTACAAAGAAGAATTGGGATACTTCATAGGAAACATGATGAGTCATGGTGTCTAGGAGCGGACCCATTCTCATTTGTATACATCTATTGAAATCATTTTATATAACACCCTAATCATCCACAAGACACATCCTTTTTAAATAATTCAATAACGTGAGATGTACGCAACACCAAGTTCAAGCGCACCACGACCTATCAAACTAGTAGTGTGAAATTAATTTGTGAATAATATTAACCATGTTTTTAATTTTATATATCCCATATATTTTTTACATTCAACTTTTGTGTTTCCTATACATAATATATGGACAAATTCAATTTTTTAGATAAAAGAGGTATTTTTCAAACAATGCGGGTTTTCCGCCTTTTAATGGAAAACACTTTTTAAATCCTATATTTGACACTATTATATATTCAATTTGAAGAAATTAAATTCTAATTTATATGCGGGAAATATAAATTTAGTTTGGATCAATTTTTGATACTTTTCTAATTACTTTTATGTTTTCATGAATAGTAAAAAATACTAAATTTTAATTGAAAACATATTTTTTAATCAAAATACTTTATAGTGTTAAATTATAGATTTCTTTGGTTTTCAATTATAATTAGATTGTTTTTTTATCATTAAATATAATTCAGGTCATTATATGTAATTTCACTTTTAAAATAGGCATAAACACATGTCAATCTTTTGATAGTTTTTACTTCCTAAAAACCCACTTTTTGATTTTAACAATGAGAATTAATTTAAAAATAATTACTAAAAATTCTCGGTTTTTGTCACGAACTGTCTTCAAGGCTCGTGATATGACTACCCCAAGCCCGCCTTCCATTGGCCAGGGGCTGGTGACTAGCACCAAAGGTGTAAATCCCGATAACTGGGAAGGCATTGCCTTTATAAAAGTAAAAAAACACCACATAGTACAATCAGAAGTAATATAATAATTAAAAAAGAATGTGAGGAAAAGGAAATGAGCCAGAATATAAACCCGACTGAAAAAGTAAGCTACAACTGAATGAAAGTACATGCGAAGAGACAAATAGCTGGAAAATAGAAGCAGCTCTTGGGTCGTCCACCTCAGATTCTACATGAAGGGTAGTTACAGATAGCGCAACTCCTGGTTCGTCCACCACAAATCCTACTTGAAGGGTAGGTACATATATCCTCCTCAATGCTCTCGCCCGTCAACCTCCTCCAAGTACCATCTCGTTGTGATGTCCTTCTCCGGATACTGACTCGTCATGAGGTCCACCTCAGGGTACCGTCCAGTCCTCGAACACTCGGCCTCCGTCAGCGATGTCCGTCGTCTGCATTCAACAGAAAGAGGTGCGAGCATATCCCGTGCATGGGTGAGTATAATGATACTCAGTAAGGACCCCGAGACCCTCAAGGGCTCACTAAATCCAAAAAGGTTAACCACAAAGAAGGATCTAAATAGATAACCCTTACTTAGGTATAAGACCATACTTATACCTAAGTTACCAAGTATCCCATCTCAATCATGAGTTATCACACATATATGAAATAAACAGATAACCACTACTTAGGTATATGCCCATACATATACATAGGTTATCAAATAACCCATGACAATCATGAGGAAAACACAAAGGCCATTAACTCAGCTCAAACCAGGATTTTATTACTGATGTTGAAACCACAATTACTGGAGAACTTCTCCACTATCGAGTACAGTAGACCTGTCATGACCCCGAGGCGCTACTCACTATCCTTAGACTACTTAGGTACTCCTCCTATCGAGGACCGCGGGTCTGCCACCCAAACATAGTAGTGCTCCCCGCCATAGGTCTGCCACCTCACAATGTAGTGCTCCCCCTCAAAGCCTACAGAGGTACTTCTTCTGCCGAGTTCCACGGGTTTACCACCCAAACACAGTAGTGATCCCCATTGTGGTTCTTCCACTCAAACATAGTAGTTCTCCCCACTAGGCTAGTCGACTCACTCCAAGTCGAATCGATCAAGGAGTTGTCAAGTCCACAACTACTAGGTCTCCGCACTCCACATGCTCATCTCCGGGAGGCTCCGCTCCATGAGCTACTGGTCAACACTCCAAGTATCACAAAGTCACACAAAGAAGTATCATAAGGGACTGCCTTGTCACATGGGTCTTAATTCAATAGACGACACATCAATCAGACACCCGGTCTGTGAGTTATTACCCTTTTCGTCCTGGGGGCCCAGTTGGTTTTGTGTACGATCCAACCCAACACTATCTCAAATTTACCCTGAACTCTCCTAGGGTATACTCAAATGGGCAGTTTCTCAGTGAGTTTACCAACTACATTGACGGTTCGTCAAGCGGACGTCCAGTCTGAAAGTTATCGGTTTTTCCATTCCAGGGACCCGATTGGTTTCTAAGCTAAAACCAACCCGACTATACTGCAACGGTGTCCAATCCTCAGGTGAAGTAGGCCTAAAGAACCGTATCATCAAGTGGAATCCAACAAAGTCAATGGAAAATAAATTGTATGTTCAGAGCTCATGTTATAAGTGTTTCCGCTTCGAGGGCCTGGTTGGTTTCGAGTTCGAACCAACCCAGCCGTACCCAACCTTCGCCGAAAGCATGAGTGTAATATACCAAAACGACAGTCTCAAGCCATGGATCCCTACAAAACTGACGGTGCATCGATATGAGGTCTGTAGCCCAAGTTATAGGCGTTTTAACTAACTTGGTCTGAAAACAGGGGGTTTGGGCTCGGTCCGACCCGGCCCAATACCCCCTGGGTCGGCCCGAACCGAACGACCTGACCCGGGTCCTGGTCCGACATGGCCGGCCCAGCCTGAGCGGTCTGCGGCCCAGCTCGGAATCCGGCCGTGGCTTGACGTTGGCCGAGCGGGACAGAAAGGGGGCGCCGCCCCCTATTTACGGAAACTGCGGACCCAGTGGGGTCCGACCTAAAAACTGGTCGGGGGGGGGGGGGGGGGTTAAGCCACCCCGGATTCATCGAAACGGCCGGCCTTTATGGCTGGTCGGTTGTGTCACCACGGGACCCCCTCGAGTCCCACCTCCTGTTGGCGGCAGCGGGTCGGCATAGCCGACCGCCCCTTTGAAGACCGCTGAGGCCTTAGGCCACGTCTCTTGTTCGACCGGCGCTGCGCGACGGCGCCGCGCCCCACCGCCACGGCCCCCCGGCTTCAGCCCCCTTGAAGCTCCGGCGCGACGCGATGGCGCCGCTCACCACCACCGTTGTGGCCCACTCCGGCCCTGGTCCACTTTGTTCCCGCGCGGTGCAACGACACCATGCCACCTTTGCCTCAAACATCAACAAAATTAACAAGAGGAGGGGAGGGGAATTGGCCATATTTGTGCGGTCTAATCTCCTCTTGTTAAGATAATAACATTCGGCCAAATCTTAAACAACGAAGGACGATTATACGACTTGAACAAAGGAAATAACCCCTACCTCGTGTCGTTCATCGTTCGTTGATGATATCAAAAAAGGGAGTGGATGTCGGTTCGTTGACACCATCACAAGGTAAGATGTGAACGTGACGATGGTCGTTGGCATTCTTCGTTTCCTCAAAGGCCTTTGATCTGGCTCGAGCGTCGTTCGTTGGATATCTGACGGATGGAGAACCATTCTTCATGGAGGGAAGGAGCTCTTCTATCCATCCAACGGTTTCCCCCTCAAGATTATTTTCCAAACAAATATTACCAATGCTTTCCCCAATTTTAAATAATGCCAACTGTATCTTCATTAATTTTATGTGTAAGAAAACTTAAATTTAGTGGAAGGTAGAGAGGTTTCTTAATTAATGAAGAGTATACAACATAAATAAAGGGGTGATTAAAAGGGGTTTTAGGGAGTTGAGAGGGGAGTGAGGAGTTAAGGACTCATGCGGCCCCCTCCACACTAAACCCTCCCATATTTTAGGATAATGATTACCCTCCACAAATAAAAATATTAAACACATATTTTTATTTATTCCTAAAAAAACCGAAAATTTAACCTCATCTCCCATCAAAATGCAACTATGTTAATGGTCCACCTATGAATTTACCAGCGATGCGATTCCATCGGGGCCTTCTGATTTCAATTCCGAGCAACGGATCAGAAGATAGAAAATCATGCTCGTTCGTTTACTAAATGTACCTGTGCTGAACTTCAGAAATTGATTCCGGGCACACCTGGCCTCGGAATCCGGTGCCATCAGAAACTGTGCACTCGTAAAATTACAAATAAATTAAAAAAAATTATCCTTGAAATTTTTCGGCCTTTATATTACTTTCACATCAGAGATTTACGTCCCCATAAAGCCTAATCAAAAACTAGAGAAACTATAGGAGGCACCGAGCCCACATCTGAGCCTCCAGCTACCATGTGCTCTCATGTAGTTTCTGTGCTGCCAACGAAAATGCAAAAGAGGAATTGACTGTCCCCATAGGACCCGCTCATGTCGATCCTCAACCTCTACAAGAACCTCATGAAAGTCTCCCTATCATCGATGTCCAGCTCTCTGTGGTCGATGATGAAGTATAGGTCGTGGACACATCTCCTCTACTAATATATGTGGATGACGTCATGCACCTGGTGCAACTGAGGTGGAAAGGACATACTGTAAGCCACCTCTCCTACCCTCCTGAGGACTTGGAATGGTCTGATGAACCTCAAATATTACTTTCCACCTCATCCAAATATCCTTAGACCTCATCGAGGTGAGACCCGTAAGAAGATGTGGTCGCCACCCTCGTTCTCTAGTGGTATTGTATCCTATCAGCATAAGACGTCTGTCAGCTCAACGTAGTCTTCATCCACTCCTGGATTATCCACACCTTCTCCATCATAGCCTAAACCATCTCTGGTTCTACACATGCTGACTCCATCACTATCCACAAAGGATATCCGAAACGTGGACAACTGCTGTCTCGCCACTCATAACAGCTGAACTCCCGATCTCCTTCTAAGAGAATATGCTACAATGTTCCCCTCCCTAGGAGTATAAAATATCTCTAAGTCATAGTCCTGGATGAATTGAAGCCATCACTACTATCTCAAGTTCATGTCCTTTTGAGAGTAGATACACCTGAGACTATTTGAGATGGAGAGAACCGTAAACCGTTCGCTCAACGAACAATGGGTGAGACTAGCCAATTGCAATATCTCATCTCCACCCTTTTTCATCTACGTTCCACCAAAGAGGTGATGTGATTTATCCACTACCAAAAAGCAAAATCTGGTCTCATCCCCTATATGAAACATGTTCTTTTCCTAATACAGTCAATCCTGACATCAACAGTAGAATTCATGTCATGGAGGATGTCGTAAGGCCTCGACGCTACTAACAATAAATCCAACCGTCACTCTCACCTCCTAGGGTTGAGTCACAGTGTTCGGTTTCAGTGTGTGGTCACTGGGTCTCCTCTAGTATGAATCTCTAATGTAATGGTCAATAAAATATTTTTTATCCAGAACCTCTTAGTATCAACCATACGAAGTGGGCAAGAAAGTAATCGTCACAAAGATATGTGTATTTTATTACTGCAGCTCGCAGTACAAGACACAAGGAAAACATAACAGTGACAACATGGAGACTAAAAAAACCATGAATAAAGGCCTCCATGCCTTGTACTACTCATGTCCACCCACTTCTAGAGCTCCATAGTTGTATGCTTCAGCTTCCTGAAGCTGAGCTCTCCCATATCTGCCTGTTCCCTACGGTCGGGGTGGTCCTCCGTGTGGCGGTAGTGGCAACACCTCGAAGCGTTGTCCATCTCCATCTGCATGGCTAGCTCCTCTGCCTCTACCTCCTGCTCCTTGAGGTCCATCATGATCGAACCCTTGCCTCTACCTGGGAGGTCCTTCATCTATCTGATGATCGTCTGAGCGGTAGGTGGGACAATCACGAGCCATGTGAACCTGTCCGCCACATGTGTAACACAACATGGTAGGTCTAGTTCTGTCTCTACCCTTGGTGCCTCGCACTACCTATCATGAGTCATGTGGACGATCACCTGTAGGACTGGCCCTCCTGGACCTCTGCATCATCTGTCTACTACCAGCTACAGAAGACTCTGCTGCAAGTCGACTAGTGCTGGGTCACGCTGTTGGAGTGCTCTCATCATGGAAACTCTCCACTAAGAGGTATCACTCCAACACCCCATGATAGAGTCGGGATGCTGAGAGGGATTGTTAAAACTCCGATCTCGTGGCTCAGTCTCTGGTCGATGGTCCGGGCCCTAAATAATAGGTCCCTTTCCATGTTTGTAGTGTAACGTGTGAGGTCTGTAAACCTCGCTGTGTACTGAGCTACACTCATGCTGCCCTACTGCAGATGAAGTAGCTCTTGTATCTGCACTGCTCGAAGGGTGGCTGGTACAAACTTTGTCAGGAATAGGCTCTCGAAGTCTTCCCATAAAAGTGACATCTCATCATGCATATGGAGCATCAGGCTCCACTATCTGCCTACTGCTGCCTGAAGGAGGCTGGCAGTAAGGATCACCACGAAGTCCGCTAGTGTTCCTACTAGCCTGAAGATTCTCACAACAGCCTCCAACCAATCCTCACCTGCATGTGGGTCCGTCTCTCCCCGGAACCAGGGTGGCCTCTGGCACTGGAATTCGTACAGCACTCACAAGCGGCGTGCATTTACTACTGCAAGGGCTGGTTGAATCGGTGGCCCAGCGGTTGGTAGTATTGCTGGTGCCTCCGCTGGTGCATCTACTTGATGAGAGCCCTGTAATTAGGCCATGTCGCTCAATGACTAGTCAGTACGCACAACTCTCTGGGCTCTAGCTGGTCGTCCATGGATAAGATTCCTGAAAGAACAGATGCGACATGGTGAAAAGACTATACCTAGTTAGATGAACTGGTTTTAGCTGATTTAAAAGAAAATTTTGTAAACCCACACACAATCTGGGTTTTCATGCACCAATTCGGAAATCAACATTCATGGTCTGGGTGTATGGATACGTCGGCTGCCCGCACCAACACTGGAATTGATTAACTGAAGACCACACTTATTACCCGTAAGACTATTGCTTCACCGAAAGAAAAATATCAGAGTCCTAAGTTCTGCGGTATAACTGAGTCCTCTAATACCAATTTTTCACTACCCTTCATCATGGCTCGTGCCGTGAATACCCCAAGCCTGCCTTCCATAGTCCAGGGGATGGAGACTAGCATCAAATGCATAAATCTCAATAACTGGGAAGGCATTGCCTTTATAAAAGAAAAAAACATCATAGAGTTAAATCAGAAGTAATATACTAAGTACAAAAGAATGTGATGAAAAGGAAATGGGCAAGAATACAACCCCAATTGAAACGTATAGCTACAATTGAACGATTGTACTACAGAAAACACAAATAGTTTGAAAATAGAAGCAGCTCCCGGGTCATCCTCCTAGGATTCTACCTGAAGGGTAGGTACAGATAGCGCAGCTGCTGGATCGTCCACCACGGATCATACCTGAAGGGTGGGTATAGATATCCTCCTCAAGACTCTCTCCCGTTAACCTCCTCTGAGTACCATCTTGTCATGATGTACACCTCCGGATACTGACACGTCGTGAGGTCCACCTCCGGGTACCATCTAGTCCTCGAACACTCAGCCTCCATTAGCACTGTCCGACATTTTCATCCAACACAACGAGGTGTGGGCATAGCCGGTGCAGGGGTGAGTATAATGATACTCAATAAGGACCCCTGAGACCCTCAAGGTCTCACTGAATCCAACATGGATAACCACAAATAAGGATCTAAACACATTACCCTTACTTAGGTATAAGCCCATACTTATACATAAGTTATCAAGTATCCCATCTCAATTATGAGGTATCACACAGATATGAAATCAACATATAACGACTACTTAGGTATATGCCCATACATATACCAAATTTATCATGTAACCCATCTCAATCATGAGGAAAACAAAAATGTCATTAACTCAGCTCAAACTAGGATTTTATTAATGATGTCGAAACCAAAACTGCTGGAGAACTGCTCCTATGTAGAGTAAATTATCTCTGTCATGACTTCAAGGCGCTACTCACTAACCTTAGATTACTGAGGTACTCCTCCTGTCCAGCACCGTGGTTATGCCACCCAAACACAGTAGTGCTCCCCGCCATGGTTCAGCCACCTCACAATGTAGTGCTCCCCCTCATAGCCTACAGAGGTACTCGTTCTGTCGAGTACCGCAGGTCTTCAACCCAAACATAGTAGTGCTCCCCATCGTGGTTCTACCACCCAAACACAATAGTGCTCCCCACTGGTCTAGTCGAATCACTCCATGTCGAATCGATCAGGCAATCGTCAAGTCCACAACTACTAGGTCTCCGCACTCTGCACGCTCGTCTCTAGGAGGATCCGCTCTATGTGCTACTGGTCGATGCTCCAATTATCACAATGTACCACAAATAAGTATCACAGGGGACTGCCTTGTCATTGGGGTCTCAATGCAACAGACGACGTGTCAATCAGACGCACGATCTGTGAGTTATTATCCTTTTCGTCCCGGGGGCCCGGTTGGTTTCGTGTACAATCCAACATGACTGTATCTCAATTGTACCCCAAACTCTCATAGGATATACTCAAAGGAACCATTTATCAATGATATTACCAACTCCATTGATGGTTTGTCAAAAGGACGTCCAGTCTGAATGTTGTCGGATTTTCCATTCCAGGGGCCCGGTTGGTTTCTAAGATAAAACCAACTGGACCATACTCCAATGTCGTCCAAACATCAGGTGAAGTCTTCCAAAAGAACTGTCTCATCACGAGGAATCCAAAAAAGACGATGGAGCCTCAATCGGACATCTAGAGCTCAAGTTATAATCATTTTTGCTACAAGGGCCCGATTGGTTTCGAGTTCGAACCAACCCGGCCATACCCAAAATTCACTAAAAGCATGAGTTTAATATATTGAAATGACTGTCTCAATCCAAGGATCCCTATTAAACTAACGGTGCATCGATCGGAGGTCTGTAGCCCTTGTTATGGGCATTGCAACGAACCTGGACCGAAAATAGGGGGTTTGGGCCCGGTCCGACCCGGCCTAATACCCCCTGGGTCGGCCCGAACTGGGGTGACCCAACCCTAGTCCCGGTTCGGACCGGCCCGACTGGGCAATGCCGGCCAAGCCAGTGCGGCCTGCAACCCGGCTCGGAAGCCAGCCGCGGCTCGGCGCTGGCCGAGCAGGACGCAAAGGGGGCGTTGCCCCTGTTTGCCGAAACGGCGGACCCAGTGGGGTCCGCCCTAAAAACTGGTCGGGGGGGTGGTGTTACACCCCCTAAGATTCTTCGAAATGGACTGACTTTATGGCTGACCGGTTTTGTACCCACGGGACCCCCTCGGGTCCCGCCTCCTGGTGGCGCAGGCGGCCCGGCACAGCCGGCTACCCCTTTGAAGACTGGCGTGGCCTTAGGCCACGAATCTTGTTCAACAGGCGCAGCGCTTTGGCTCCGCGCCACAACACTGCATCCTGGCCCGCCCGTGGCCCCCTTGAAGCTATGGTACGGCAAGACAGAGCTGCGCCCCTCAACTACAACCCTACTTTTACTCTGCGGCCTTCCTCGGCATCTCCGACGCGGCGCGACGGTGCCGCGCACAACCACCGTCATGGCCTGCTCTGGCCATGGTCCCCTTCATCCCCGTGTGGTGAAAAGGCACCGCGCCACCTTTTCCTCAAACATCAACGAAATTAACAAGAGGAGGAGAAGTGAATCGTTCGTGTTCGTGCGGTCCGATCTCCTCTTGTTACGCGGATAACATTCAGCCAAATCATAAACAATGAAGGACGATGATAAGACTTGAAAAAAGGAAATAACCCCTACCTCATGCCATTTTTCGTTCTTTGACGATATCGCAAAAGAGAGTGGACGTCGGTTTTTTGACGTCTCCTCAATGTAATAGGTGATGGTGACGATGGTCGTTGGCGTTCTTCGTTTCCTCAAAGGCCTTCGATCCAGCTTGAGCATCGTTTGTTGGAGATCTGACGGATGGAGAACCGTTCTTCACGGAGGGAAAGAGCTCTTCTATTCCTCTAGGGGATTCCGCCTCATGATTATTTTCCAAAAAAATATTACCAAAGCATTCCACTATTTTAATGAATGCCAACTATCTCTTCATTAGTTATATGTGTAAGAAAACTTAAATGGAGGAGTGGAAGGTAGAGCAGTTTCTTAATTAATGAAGAGTTTACAATATAAGTAAAGGGGTGATTAAAAAGGGTGTTTAGGGAGTTAAGAGGGGAATGAGGAGTTAAGGTCTCGTGTGGGCCCCTCCTCACTAAACCCTCCAATTTTGTAGGATAATTATTACCCTCGACAAATAAAAATATTAAACACATATTTTTATTTATTCCTTAAAAAACTGAAAATTTAAGCTCTTCTCCCGTCAAAACACAACTACAGTAAAGGTCCCCTTAAGTAATTACAGGCGTTTCGGTTCGAATAGTGCCCTCGTATTTCAATTCTGAGCACTGGTTCAAAAGATAGAAAATCTTGCTCATTCGTTTACTGAACGTACCCGAGATGAACTTCATAAATTGATTCCGTGCACATCGGGCCTTAGAATCAGGTGTTGTCAGAAACTGCGCAATAATAAAATTTCATAGAAATTACGAAAAAATATTCCCAGGAAATTTTTCGGTCTTTACAGTTTTGATTTTGGATTCATAATGTAAAATTTTTTTAAATAGGTTCTTTTTAATCTTGGAAATTATGAATAGTAACTTAAGTAATTATTTTTATTTACCATGGTTAAAAGGTAAATCAGGTAAATAAGGGGAAAAATTATATTATAATAATATAAAACTACACTAACACATGTAATAATCTAATTGGATGATATATATTCGCCCATAATCATCTTTAGGCAGAGAGGATGGCATTTGGGGACCACATGGGTGTGATAATGACATGTTATAAGAATTAAATGAATGTAAATATAATTATAACATAAACATATATCTTTTACTAAATAAATTTTAATTTATGGTTACATAACTAATATCTTTTTATATAAATATTTATTATAAATAAAAAAATATTTCCTACATCATGGTATTTTATTTCTAATTTATAGACATTATATAAATATATTTTTTTATGACATATTGATGATGCAGTGATTACCTTATTAATAAATTATTCAAATAAATGAATTCGTAAATATTAAAATAAATGTATTTTTTTCTTTTTTTTTGTCATGAAATAAATTTTTGGATGAAATTGAAATATGTGAGATCATATATTTCCTTGGTTTCAAACGAATCAATTTTTATGACTTAAAAAAATCAATTACTAAATAGTCTCAAAATTGACATAAATGAGTTTTTACAAAAAAATATTATTTTATTAAATGATCTAAAAATAAAAAAATATAATGTTATACAAATTAAATTATATAGTGATAAAATAGCATAAATTATCCACTTTAGGTTCTTTTGTAATTTTATTGTAAAGATATTAACTGTGTAGTATAAAAATACAAGAGGACATGGTAAGAGTTAACATATTTTACAAAGTGTTAAATCTAAATGATAATATTAATATTAAAACCTAAATATGTATAAAACCTATTTTCTGAGTGGATTTAGACCCATTCTCATATTATACTCTAAATATATCAGTTTGGAGCTATTATAAACCGAATGTATTTTTATAATATATTAATATTTAATGATTTTTCCAAAAGTACCCATCACCTCTCTTATAAAAGGTAACCTCCATTTCTCTTTAACTCACACCTATAAATCCATTTGGATTATCCAAACCCTACACATTTCTCCACCCAACCTCCCTCAATTCAATATATAGGCCTAACTTTGGGCAGAGAGCCATCCTAAGGAGCCCTTTTGTTCAAATCAAAATGAAACACCCAAAGAAGAGTTAATCGTTTTACCCCTTCTTTCAAAGTTCTTTTATTCTTATACTTTATATTTCAATATTGTTTCGCTAATAAAATAATAAATCCCATATCATAAATCTACTTAGATGTTAATATAATAATGGGATAAATATATTCATCATTTTATTCATCCTATGAATAATAATATCACCATGCGGACAAACATACAGCTTTCCGTCTCCAAGTAGTGGTGTAATTTGTTATTAAACATTATTTTATTTGGATTGTTATAATGATGAGTATAATGGAAATATATAATAAATAATAAAATATTATTATTATTTATAATTAATATATCATCCAGTTCCATATCATTTAATCATTAAATGAATGATATCATCGCTCGTGCGTATGTACGGCCTACCGTCTCCACAATGCGATGAGATTCATTATCCACTTTAACCATCCAAGAATAATTTTAAAAAATTTATATTATTAATAATTATGAAATATATGATATAATAAGTCTACTGTAATTTTATATATATATGTACACATATTTTATTCACTTACTTCCATTGAATACGATAAGAAAACAGAAACAGAGTTCATGCATACGTATGACCTACCATCTCCATGAATAGTGTATTCCGATATATATATATATATATATTATATATTTATATTATGAATATATATTATATATTTAAATCAAATTATACATTCTAGAAGTATGTAAATCATGATCTATGTAATATGATCAAGATTAACAAGTCGAAACACATACGATAAACAAAGCGAAATTACACGAAATGTTGAATTAACATGGAATTATAAATAAATGGGTAATATAAATAGCTAAAAGTATCATATATTATATCATAAATATTATTATGATTCTGATATAAGTTAATAATATATTTAAAAGTATTATACAGGAGTTTCGTACATGTATGGAGAGTGTCTGATCTACGGTAAGGGTTAATTTTTATATCTCATTATTAATTGAGATTGTTTATGTGTAAATATTTACTGGGAAATATTTATAGTCCATGTCCTTGTTTCATAAAAGACATTTCAATATGAATCCTTTATGGTTTTATGGAATGGAATATTTAACTAGATCATCATTTTAAATGCTTTAGAGATTTATTTTTCTAAATAAATTTAATTAATGTTCAAGTTTTCAAAATGATTTTAAGGATATATTTATATGGACATATTTTTTTAAATGCTATGTCATTTCAAAAGCTTCAAAGTGGTATTAGACTCCTTCATTCAAAAATATCTTTTAAATTACTTCTTTTATAAATCGAGTGTTTTGTAAAAGATTTCACGAGGAATGGATATTTCTCTCAAAGAGTTTTACGGATTATTTTCAACTATGTGAACATCCATTATTGGATATTATTCTTAATTGAGGATGAATTATTATAAATAAAAAATTACATATTATATTGGATGAGTTGTGATATGTTTGACTAAAGGTGTGTTTTTTATACAATTCATGGTTTATGGTTAAATTATTGGAATTTTTTATGATAGTTTTAATACTAATGTTTATGTTATGTTTCATCCATTTCATATGAAGAATAAATTGTAATTAGTAAGTGATAGGTGGGTCCCACTATAACCTCTTGACATATCGGCAGGTATTAGGATAAAAAATAGTGTCTTGGCACAATGCCTTGAATGAATATTTTTGAATAGTCTTGTCACATGGCCTTGATGTAGTAGTTATTATGCACATCATTATGAATTCACTCATTTTGAAATTAGTTATTACATATGATTATTCAACTAGTATAATATCAATTTGCATGTCTATTTGGAAATGTTTGATTTATTTTTTTTCCTATTATGTTCATGTTTATGTTTTAATTTTTTTATTCCTCTTATATATCTTTCCTTAAAATTTTATAGTTTCTGCTAAATTATTTACCTTTACTTAGAATTTTAACCCGGTTATTATGTTTTATTTACCTAGGATTCCAATAAGTGTATTATGTTTTATATGAAGGATTAAAATAGGGGAAAAATGACATTCTCAAAGGATTATCCATTTTATATTTCATGTTATAAATTTTAATGAAAAGGTCATGTATGTAATCTATTTTCCAAGACTGCAAAACTGATCGGTCCTTTAGGAATTGATTCCATATAATCATTAAAATTTATTAAAATAATACATAGGATCTGGGATTCTAGGTTCAGGGTGTTATAGTTGTTATAAAAGGATGTTTAGAAACAACATTGGAAATAGATTTTGAAAACCTATATTAGGAATCATAACTGTAAGAACAGCTTTCACTATAAGTATCTAAGAACCCCCTATAATTTTGGTAAAGTTGGGTTTATGTGGATATTCCAAGAAATACATCCTTTTCTAGATACTACATGTGGATATGGTTCTTGAACAAATGAACCGTTGGGTGAAAACTCTGACCAGTTGTTCCAGGCCTGACTTGGGGTAACCTAGTACATGACAACATACCTTACTGCACACCTTGTTTGACAATCCTGGGCGATATTATTAGGATAATTCATATTTTATTTAAAATCCATTCTGAAGGAATTATGAGTAAATATGTCCTCAAACGAACAATATTTATGATTGTCGATTAGATATTCATAAAATTTTCAATTTATGTTATGTATTTTACTATTTGGGATTTATTAATTATGATTTATAACCAAATCTAGTATATACCATTATTTAGAAATGAAGCATAGTGGACAGAATGAAAATCGTGTCAATGAACATAATATATGTATGGATTACCCACCGATGAAAGATAATGATAGTGGAGCTGGTGACACAAATGGTGCTAAACAACTTATAACAATACATGGACAACTGACTTAGATTATGAATAATAACCTTACCCATATAGAGCCGCCTGATCCAAAGTGTAGAGGATTAATTGTAACGCCCTGACCCCAGTAACCTAGAGTCGGTGAATTATTACATAACATTGGAATGATCACAGGAAAGATCAAATCTTGAAAGACCGATTGGTTTAGTAGCCTTGGAAACACTAGTTATATTCATAATGTTTTAAATTACATCATAATGTGAAAACTACTACAACAACATATTTTCTACATAGTCCACATTATTATCCCCTCATAATACCGCTGCAGGTCATTCATAATTTAATTCTTCCCATCCTGGGAAAAATAAAACATAGAAAAGGGGTGAGCTCAAATGCCCAGTAAGGATAACAATATAGCAGAAACTTTCATAAATCAGAATAAACATTTATAGAAAATTATAACTAAAACAAAATCCATTTAAACTTGAACTTCAACATAGTATGGAAAAAATAAAATGAAATAATGCCATTTACTTATTCACATGGATATTGTACGAATCGAATAATCACATGCAATATCAATACCCACATTCATAATGATGGAATGCATAATGCCAGACTATCATAACCACATAGCCAAGGCCTCGTGCCAAGACTACAAATAATATTTTGTCAAGGCCTTTTTCCAAGACACTAGTTTGTCTCATGAGACCTACCGATGCATCGAGGAGCTATAGCGGGCTCCACCTGTCACATATTAAGTCCAATGCGTTCCCATATGAAATGGTTTAAACATGACATAAACATTCGTATTAAAACTAGCATACGAAATGTCAATACTTTCACCATAAACTGTGAATGGTATAAAAATAGAACATCCACAGTCAAACATATCACAAAACCTTCAATACAATATAGATGTTTTGTATCATAATAAATCAACTTCAAATAAGCGTAAAATCCATCAAAGGATGTTGACATAGATGAAATCAAAACTCTTTTTAGAAAAATATCACTTTCTATTTTGAAATAATTTAAGAGTCATATATTTATAAAATAAAACATTTTCATTGAAAATATTCTTATAAACATTTAAGGAATGCTTCGACGATTTTATAACGGCAGAAAATAACCGTACCCGCTGTATTAGATAAAAAAACATTCTTATCTTAATTTTGTCGAAAAGGTCATAAAGCACCTTTTTTGGAAAATGACGGAAAGATTCCTTTATAAAACACTTATAAAAAGTCAAACAAGGGTATAAATGACTTTAGCCCATATTATTTTAAATATTAAAAATGTTTTGAAATACATTTTTAAGAAACATGGATGTGGATGATAAAGAGATCCCAGTAGATTATTAGGTATAAACAACCTCGGATAATGAAGAGATTGTGAAATAACCCTTACCATGTACTTTTCCTTGGTTGGGGTAGGTTAAAATCCTGTATAATGGTGAAATAATTGTTATTAAATTATACAATAATCATATATATTAATATGATATCATATATGATCTTTTTACATTGATTTGTTAATAATATCTTAGTATTATCGTTGTTTCGGGTGTTAACTTACTTGTTTTATTTTATATGTTTCGTTACATAAGCTGTGTTTTTAATGGATAGGTTGTATCTTAATAATATCCAGAATGATATCAAGTCCTTAGATACTATTATTAATCATCAAATGAGAATTTTACTTGAATGGATACAATGGAGAATGAATCTCATCGCGTTCGTGGAGACGGTAGTCCGTACGTACGCATGAGCGACAATATCATTCTTTTTATATTAAAATAATATATAAATGGATGGTATAAAATATATACAGAATCATTATCATGTTATATTTATTATTTACTTGAGTTACACATCATTATTATACACATCCAAATAATAATTTATTGAATAACAATTACACCACGACGTGGAGACGGTAAGCCGTACGTACGCATGTATGGTGCCATGTTATTCAAAGTATGGATAGAATACTGAATATGGTTTTACAATATTTATAATAAAATCACAGTATATATAAGATACATGATTTATTATTTTATAATTGTAATATCAAAGATGAAAGAAGTGGAAGAAGAAAGGAACTTGGAAAAGGGTGGTGAAATCATTACTTCTTCTTTGGGTTCTTCCTTTTGATTTGATCAAAATGGCTCTTAGGATGGATTTCAGACTAAATGAAGGCCACTAGGATGAATTGAGGGAAGTTTAGTGAGTATTTGGGTAGAGTTTGGCCGAACCAAAAGGATTTGAAGGTGTGAAGTAATGGGAAGGGGGAGTTCACTTTTATAAGAGGGGTGAGGGGCACCTTTGGAAAAGCTAGAAATATTAATTTATAATAAATTAATATTCGGTTTATAATGGATCCAAAGTTTATTATTCAACATTTAAGGTGTGGATAGGTCTAAAACCATTCATCCAATATAATTTAGACTGGTATGGGTTACTATATTAACCTTATCATTTAGTTTTAACTCTTAGTTAATTTGTTTGACATTTACCATGTAACTTTGTATTTTTATATTATATAGGTAATAAACATACTATATACATCCAAGTGACCCCCATGTGGTCCATTAATGATACACCAATCATGATATAAGTTTCTTGGCCAAACCTTAGATTTTTAGGAATTTAATATCAATTAATAATATAATATGTTTTTTAAAAATTCTTTTATGTCAGTTTTGAAACTATTCAATATTTGAAATTTTTGAATCTTATAACAGAATGAATACTTCGAAAAAATTCTATTAAATCAATACGAATATGTCATATTATCCTAGAAAATTATTTTAATTCATTAAAAGTCTAAAATTATATTTATTTTTGTATTTACAATATCAATTATTTTAGTTTTTCACTATTATGGTAATTACTGCATCATCATTGTGTCATAAATAAATTATATTATATAATGTCTAAAAATTATAAATAAAATATAATTATGTAGGAACTAATTTTATATTTCTAATGAATTTTTATAGTCGAAAATCCAACATATATAACCCTATGTAAAAATTGTTTTTTCTAAAAGATATATGCCTGTGTCATTTTTGTATTCATTTTAACATAATTAAAATAAAATGTCCCTATCACTTACAAGTGGCACCATGGGGTCCCAAAAATGACCCAAAGATACACATGGTTGAACATGTATCAACCAATAAGGTTAGAAAACGTTGTAAATTAATTTATTAATATTAAAATATTAATTTTTAACCCTTATTTACCGGATTTACAAATTAACCATGGTAAATAAAATATTTACTGAAGTTATTATTCAAAATGTCTAAAAATAAAAGTTAACTATTTACAAAATTTGAAAATCCTGATTCCAAATATTGAATCCATTTTTCCAAATTCAAAACACAGAAGTGGCAGAAATTAATTTAAAATTAATTCATGTTGTCAAAACAAAAAGCGTGTTTTTAAGATATAATAACTATCAAAAGATTGATACTTGTTTTTGTTCGGTTTAATTGTAAAATTATGTCCAATGAACAACATTGTATTAAATGGTAGATATATATTCTAAATATACTTTAAAACCACTCAAATTCATAATTTATCAATATAAATTATTTTAATTAAAAAAGTAGTTTTTAATTAAAATTTAGTAATTTTCACTATTCATCAAAATATTAAAGTTATCCGAAAAGTACCAAAATTTCACCTTAGGCTAAATTCGATATTCTGAATCCAAAAATGAAGTCCATTTTGAAATATAAAATATATATAATTTCAACAATTAGGTATTACTATTCATAACGGCTAGTTTGATTAGTTATGGTGTGTTAGAACTCGGTGTTGCGTACAACACACGCTATCACATTATTCAAAGAGAAGCCTACCGTAGAAGCTTGGGGTGTTACAATCTACCCTCCTTATAATAATTTCATCCTCAAAATTTCTATAATATTATCGCATGAATAATACTTGGGTGGTTCTTCATCATAAGTTCCTCGGGTTCCCACGTTGCCTCATCCATCTTTTGGTTTCTCCACAAAACTTTTACCAGACGCATCATCCGGTTTCTCAGTACTTGTTCTCTTGTATCAAGAATCCTAACGGGCTCTTCACAATAAGACAGATCGGGTTCCAGTTCTAATTCTTCATAGTTGAGTACATGCGTTGGGTCTGGCATGTATTTCCTCAATATAGATACGTGGAACACATCGTGAACTTTAGAGAGACTTGGCGGCATTGCCATTCGGTAAGCTACAACCCCAATTCGTTCTAGAATTTCAAAAGGTCCGATGTACCTGGGACTCAATTTACCTTTCTTACCAAAATGTATGACTCCCTTCCCTGGAGGTACCTTTAGGAAAACATGATCGCTGACTTGAAATTCCAAATCCTTCCTTCGATTATCGGCATAGCTCTTCTGCCTACTTTGAGCTGCTTTGATGTGATTTTGGATTACCTTCACCTTTTCCATTGTTTCCTCCACCAGTTCTGGACCTACAGGTTTTCTTTCACAAAAGTCATCCAAACAGGTTGGTGTGCGACATCTCTTTCCGTATAACGCTTCATATGGTGCCATCTGAATACTTGAATAGAAGCTATTGTTATAGGAAAATTCTACCAAAGGTAAATATTGATCTCACATACCCTGAAAGTCAAGTGAGAAAGATCTCAACATGTCTTCTAAGGTTTGAATAGTCCGTTCTGATTGTCCGTCTGTCTAAGGGTGGTAGGCAGTGCTAAAATGAAGTTCAGTATCTAGGGATTTCTGAAGACTTTTCCAGAATCTTGAAGTAAAACAGGGATCACGATCAGAAACAATCGATAGGGGTACTCCATGAGGTCTCACAACTTCATTAATATATAGTCTTGCTAGACGTTCCAGTGGTAGATCTTCTCTTATATCAAGAAAATGTGCTGAATTGGTAAGACGATCAACAGTAACCCATATTTCATCATTCCTTCTAGGAGTCTTTGGTAACTACATGAAAAATTCCATCGTAATATTGTCCCATTTCCACTCTGGTATGGGAAGAGGTTGCATGACTCCTCCAGGGTGTTGCCTTCCAGCTTTCACTTGTTGACAAACCAGACATCTTAACACAAAATCAGTAATCTCCCTCTTCATATTGTCCCACCAAAAATGTTCCTTCAAATATCTATACATTTTGGTGCTCCCAGGGTGTATAGAGAAATTGGAACTATGAGCATCATCTAGTAATTCCCTTTTTAGATCAGGTATATCGGGAACACAAAGTCTCTTCCTGAATTTCAAAATTCCATCTTCATATACAAAGTCTCTCAATCACCCATCATTCACAGCTTTAATCATCTTTTGAAATTCTTCATCATCCGTCTGAGAACTCTTAATCCTTTCTAGTAAAGATGGTTTGGACACCATTTGAAAAAGCATTGATGTTTCACCGTCCCAGCTTATTCCCATGTCCATCTTCACTAGATGCATCAAAATTGGATCCCTTTCAATTCTCATCACATTCAAAACTCCATGGTCTTTTTTTCTCAAAGCATCTGCCACCCTGTTTTCTTTCCTCAGGTGGTAGTGTATCGTACAATCATAATCCTTGAGTAATTCAAGCCATCTACTTTGCCTCATGTTGAGTTCATTTTGTGAGAAAATATACTTCAAACTCTTGTGATCAGTATAAATCTCACATTTTTCACCATAGAGGTAGTGCCTCCATATCTTCAAATCAAATATTACAGCTACGAACTTGAGATCATGAGTTGGATAGTTTTGTTCATGAATTTTCAACTTTCGTGATGCATAGGTAATAACTCTATCATTCTGCATAAGGACAAAACCATGTCCTTTCTTTGATGCATCACTATAAATAACAAACCCATAATTCCTTGATGGTAGAGTCAATATAGAAGAATTGACTAATATTTTCTTAAGTTCTTCGAAACATTCTTCACACTCTTTTTTCCAAACAGATTTAACCCCTTTACGTGTGAGCATCGTTAATGGGTTAGCCAATCATGCAAAATTCTGGACAAAATGTCGATAATAACCTGCCCAACCAATAAAACTACGTACCTCAGTTATATTTGTTGGCACTGGCCATTCTTAGATTGCCTTGGTCTTATAAGGATCAACATAGATTCCATCTCTAGAGACAATATTGCCATGAAAAGAAATCTCCTGAAGCCAGAATTCACACTTGATAAACATCCCATATAATTCATGTCTTCTCAGAGTCTTCAAGATAACGCGCAAGTGATTTTCATGATATTCGTATATTTTTGAGTATACCAAGATATCATCAATAAATACCACAAAAAATTCATCGAGATATTCCTTGAAAACTCTATTCATCAGATCCATGAATACAGAGGGTGCATTTGTCAATCCAAAAGGCATTACTATAAACTCATAATGCCCGTACCTAGTTCGAAATGTTGTTTTCGGAATGTCTTCCTTCTTCACACACAACTGATGGTATCCAGATCAAAGCTCAATCTTTGAAAATTATTGAGCTCCATGCAGTTGGTCAAATAAATCATCAATGCGAGGTAGGGGATACATTTTCTTTATTGTTATAGCATTGATCTCCCTGTAGTCGATACATAACCTCATGGATCCATCTTTCTTTTTAACAAAAATAACAGGGGCTCTCCATGGAGAAATACTAGGGTGAATAAATCCTTATTACTCAATTCCTCTAGTTTTTTCTTTAGTTCGACTAATTCTATAGTGGCCATTCAATAAGGGGTCTTCGATATAGGCCTTGATCCATGAATTAAATCAATGGAAAACTCAACTTCTCATTCTGGAGGATGTCCAGGTAAATATTTCGGAAATACATCTACATATTCTCTCACAACAGGTACATCCTCTATTTGAACATTACATTCCTCACCCATAGTAATTTCATTCTCTTCCACCCCAATAATTGAATTTAGTTGAACTTTTGGGGGTGGATCTAGATAAGAATTAGGTGGTGATGATTCTTCTCTAAATATAAGGTGTTCCTTATCATCATCATCAATAATCGTAACCTCTTTCTTCTTACAATAAATCTTCACATCATAGTCTGAAAGCTAGTCCATACCGAGGATTATATCAAACTCAATCATAGGTATGATGATGAGATCAGCAGATAAAGAACATTTATGTGCTCTAATTGGGACTGATTCACAAAACTCTGTTGTAATAATACTTCCCTTAGGAGTTTTAACTGAAAAATCCCTTGTTAAATCAAATTGGAAATATCTAATTTTCTTAGAAAACTGGGAAGATATGAAACAATGCGATGATCCAGAGTCAAATAATGCATTTTCTAAACTTGAGGAAACCATTCAATTACCTGCCACCACGTCTTTCGGAGCATTTACCTCATCAGTAGTGATAACATAAGCTTGGCCTTGATCCCTTATCCTTTTCAGAGGTACGTTCTCCTAACGCTTAGGGCATTCATTTGAATAATGCCCCATCTCCCTGAAATTGTAGCAATGAAGATTGGTAGCTTCCTTCTTCCCCTTGTAATCACGAGCTTGGTGGCCTTTTTCACCACACTTGTAATCGACTCCCATTCCCTTCAAGCAAGTACCGGGGTGTTTCATACCACATTTACCACAGGATGGATATTCAAACATTCCCATCTTCCCCTTATTTCCATTCCTAGATTGATCAGCAGGTCTCTTCTTCTCTTGATTTTCATTAAAGTCATAAGACTTACAGAATTTATTTTCGGTCTTGATAGCAAATGAGACAATGTCTTCGTACGACGAGAAGGATTGTGAGACTAATGCTCGATGTAGAAATGGTTTTAACCCATAAAAGAAACCATAAATCTTTCTTCTTGGGTTACATATATAATCCCCAACATACCTTGGTAACCTTTTAAAGTTAGCCTCATACTTTATGAGATTCTCATCCTCCTTTTGTCTCAGACTCAGAAATTGCCTTTCCATATCTGCTCGATGGTCGCGAGGAAAGTATTTTTCTAAAAACTGATCTTTGAACTCCCTCCATTCCATATTTGATACCTCATCATCTTCCTTCGTGTTTTGAATCAATGACCACCATTGGTTAGGATCTCCAGTGAGTCGGTAAACTGCCGCGATAACATTTTCCCTTTCACTACTCCCCAAAGCCTGAAATATTTTCACTATGGAAATTATCTGTTGCTCAGCTACTAAGGGGATTTTACTTCTATTGAACATTGGTGGTTGTTTCCCCATAAAGAGATCTAACATTTATCCTCCACACTGTGGATCAGGGTGCTCCATACGGGTAAGGTTATTATTCATATCCGGAGTAAGTTGTCCATTATGGTGATTAGCTGATTGGCACCGGTTACATAACCTGCTCCACTATAATTATCTTGAGAAGGAGGGAAATCCCTACATGGAGTGTGGGCATTGATACAATTTACATTTCTTCCACTAGGCACTATTTCTAAACAATGGCATAAACTAGATCATTTTATGAATCAAAATACACAATCCCATACTTATAAAACACAAAACATAAATTGATCTATTTATGGATATAATCCATAATCATAAAAATGTTTTCGTTGAGGAATTATATACTCATAAACCCTTCATAATGATTTGTAATGAAAATGAAATTTATCCCAAGCATATCCCCTGAGAGTGTCGTAACCAAGAGTGCAGCAAGGTCCGTTGTCATGCACCAGTTCCCGTTTGAGTCTAGCTCAAAGCGGTGTTTTTTGGTTTTACCCCTAGGTACATCTGTGTCAGAGATGCCTTTACCTGCTCGTATCTAGACAGGGATGTATTGCTCGGAAAACTTACAAAATCTCTACAATAACAAAATTCTAGGAAGTTCTTCTATACTAATCCTCAAAGTTCATCTTAGGTCCACGTGCTCTAATCAGAGTTTATCTAAATCTAGCTTCCAAGGTTTGTACTAAACTTATTTTGATACCAACTGTAACGCCCTGACCCCATTTACCTAGAGTCGGTGCATTATTACATAAAATTGGAATGATCACAAGAATGATGAAATCTCGAAAGACTGATTGGTTTAGTATGCTTAGAAACACTAGATATATTCATAAAGTTTTACATTACATCATAAAGTGAAAAACTACTACAACAACATATTGTCTCCATAGTCCACACTATTATCCGCTCATAATATCCCTGCAGGTCATTCATAATTTACTTCTTCACATCCTGGGAAAAATAAAACATAGAAAAGGGGTTAGCTCAAATGGCCAGTAAGGATAACAATATAGCGAAAAAATTCATAAATAAGAATAAACATTTAAGGAAATGTATAACTAAAACAAAAGCCTTTTAAACTTGAACTTCAACATATTATGGAACAAATAAAATGAAATAATTCCATTTACTTATTCACATGGATATTCTACTAATTGAATAATCACATGCAATATCAATAACCAATTTCATAATGATGCAATGCATAATGCCGGACTATCATAACCACATAGCCAAGGCATCATGCCAAGACTACAAATAAGATTTTGTCAAGGCCTCGTGCCAAGAAACTAGTTTGTCTCATGAGAACTACCGATGCATCGAGGAGCTATAGAGGGCTCCACCCATCACATATTAAGTCCAATGCATTCCCATATGAAAAGGTTTAAACATAACATAAACATTCGTATTTAAACTAGCATACGAAATGTCAATACATTCACCATAAACTATAAATGGTATAAAAATAGTACATCCACTGTCAAACATATCACAAAACCTACAATACAATATAGATGTTTTGTATCATAATAAATCAACTTCAAATAAGCATAAAATCCATCAAAGGATGTTGACATAGATGATATCAAAACTCTTTTTAGAGAAATATCTCTTTCTATTTTGAAATCATTTAAGAGTCATATATATTTATAAAATAAAACATTTTCTTTGAAAATATTCTTATAATATTGTAAGGGAATCTTCGACGATTTTATAACGGTGGAAAATAACCGCACCCGCCGTATAAGTTAAAAAACATGCTTCCCTTAATTCTGTCGAAAAGGTTAAAAAGAACCTTGTTTGGAAAACGACAGAAAGATTTCTTTATAAAACTCTTATAAAAAAGTCAAACAAGGGTATAAATGACTTTAACCAATATTATTTTAAACTGTAAAAATGTTTCGAAATACATTTTTATGAAACATGGATGTAGATGATAAAGAGATCTCAGTAGATTATTACATATAAACAACCTCGGATAATGACTTTAACCCATATTCTTTTAAATAGTAAAAATCTTAGTATTTTCATTGTTTCAGGTGTTAAATTACTCATTTTCTGTTATTTTTTTTGTTATGTAAGATGTGTTTTTCATGGATACGTTGTATCTTAATAATATTCAGAATGATATCAAGTCCTTAGATACTATTATTAATCATCAAATGAGAATTATACTTGAATGGATACGATGGAGAATAAATCTCATCACCTTTGTGGAGACGGTAGTTCGTATGTATGCACAAGCGACAATATCATTCTTTTGATATTAAAATAATATATAAATGGATGGTATAACATATATACAGAATCATTATAATGTTATATTTATTATTTAAATGAGTTACACAACATCATTATACCCATCCAAATAATAATTTATTGAATAACAATTACACCACGACGTGGAGACGGTAAGCCATACGTACGCTCGTATGGTGACATGTTATTCAAAGGATGGATAGAATTCTGAATATGGTTGTACCATATTTCTAATAAAGTCACAGTATATTTAAGATACTAGAGTTATTATTTTATAATGGTAATAACAAAGACGGAAGAAGTGGAAGAAGAAACGAACTTGGAAAAGGGTGGTGAAATCATTACCTCTTCTTCAGGTTCTTCCTTTTGATTTCATAAAAATGGGACTTAGGATGGCTTTAAGACTAAAGGATGGCCTCTAGGATGAAGTGAGGGACGTTTAGAGAGTATTTGGGTAGAGTTTGGCCAAACCAAAAGGCTTTGATGGTTTGAAGTAATGGGAAGGTGGAGTACCCTTTTATAAGAGGGGTGAAGGGTACCTTTGGAAAAGCTAGGAATATTAATTTATAATAAATTCATATTCAGTTTCTAATGGATCCAGAGTTGATTAGTCAAAGTTTAAGGTGGGTATAGGTCGATAACCATTCAAACAATATAATTTAGATAGGTTTGGGTTACTATATTAACCTTATCTTTTAGTTTTAACTGTTAGTTAATTAGTTTGACATTTACCATGTCGCTTTCTATTTTAATATTATATAGTTAATAAACATACTATATACATCCAAAGGACACCCAAGTGGTCCATTAGTGATACAAATTTCATGATAAAAGTATCTTGGCCGATCCTTATATTTTTAGGAATTTAATATCAATTAATAATATAATATTTGTTTTAAAAACTCTTTTATGTCAATTTTGACACTATTCAATAGTTGATTTTTGTGAAACTTATAACATAATTATTACTTCTAACAAAGACAATTAAATCAATCCTAATATGTTATATTATCCTAGAAAATTAGTTTAATTCATTAAAAGTCTCACATTATATTTATTTAGGTATTTACAATATCAATTATTTTAATTATTAACTATTATGGTAATTATTGCATCATCATTGTGTCATAAATAAATTAAATTATTTAAAGTCTAAAAATTATAAATAAAATATAATTCTGTAGGAAATCGTTTTATCGTTCTAAAGAATATTTATAGTCGAAAATAAAACATATATATCCCTATGTAAAAATTGTTTTTCTAAAAGATATTTGCTTGTGTCAATTTTTTATTCATTTTAACTTAATTAAAATAAAGTGTCCCTATCACTTACAAGTGGCACCATGGGGTCCCCAAATTGACCCAACGATGACCATTGACGAACATGTATCAACCAATATGGTTATTACATGTTTTAGGGTAATTTTGTATCATTATAATATTATTTTTTAACCCTTATTTACTGGATTTACCTTTTAACAATGGTAAATAAAATATTTACCGAAGTAATTATTCAAAATGTCTAAAAATAAAAGTTACCTATTTACACAATTTGAAAATCCTGACTCCAAATATGGAATCCATTTTTCCAAATTCAAATCACAGAAGTGGTAGAAATTAATTTAAAAGTAATTTCCGCTGTCAAAACAAAAAGCCGGTTTTTAAGATATAATAACTATCAAAAGATTGATACTTGTTTATGTTCGGTTTAATTGTGAAATTATGTCCAATGACCCACATTGAATTAAATGGTAAAAATATACTCTAAATATTCTTTAAAACAACTCAAATTAATAATTTATAAATATAAATTATTTCGATTAAAAAAGATGTTTTTAATTAAAATTTATTAATTTTCACTATTCATCAAAATATTAAAGTTATCTGGAAAGTACCAAAATTTCACCATAGGCTAAATTAGATATTCTAAATCCAAAAATGAAGTCCATTTTGAAATATAAAATATATATAATTTCAAAAAGTAGGTATTATTATTCATAGCGGCTAGTTTGATTAGTTATGGTGTGTTAGAACTCGGTGTTGCGTACAACACACGCTATCACATTATTCAAAGAGAAGCATACCGTAGAAGCTTGGGGTGTTAAATTAATGTTAGAATACTTCATGGGACAACATAATCAAACATTAAATGGGACTAAAAATTCAATTGTGTCTGGGAAATGGATAAGTTCCTTAGAGAAAATATTTACTACTTTGGGATGTAATGAAAGGGAAAATGTTGTCATGGTAGTTTATCTTCTATCCAAAGATGTGAATTAGTGGTGGTCCGTAAATCAAAACATAAAGTAGGATGAAGAAGTAGAAAATATTTAATAAAGTTATTTTAAAGAACTTTTCTTAGATAAATACTTTCCTCGTTAACAGCGAGCTGATATAAAAAGGAAATTTCTATGCCATATGTAAAATAAGGATGAGAATGCAAAAATGTATAAGGATAACTTCACAATGTTAGCAAGGAATTGTATGGATTACATACACAACCCAAAAATTATGATTGATCGATTATTTTAGGGGTTAAAATAGGTCCTCCAACATACAAGGTTAGCACAATATTTCTCATCACACAAAGATATAGTTTCATGTGCTATCCAGATAGAAAATGAATTATCTATATCTTGGGACATTAAAGTAAAGAAAGAGAAGAGGAGAACAGTGGAACAAGAGTCAAATAAAAGGAAATAGGGAAAGAAGGATTTTCCCTTATGTGATAATTGGGGGAAGAAACACCCTGGTACTTGCCTAAAAGGAATGGGATTTTGTTACAAATGTCGAGAAAACATTCTCCTGGCTTGTGATATTATGGGGAAGAAAGAGTATGTGCAATGTTATAATTGAAAAGATATGAGACATTATGAAAAAATTGTACAAATTGTAATGGAAATGTAGCTCCAAAAAAACAAATTGATCAAGGTCATGTATATGATGTTACTATGGTTGAAGTGGTATAATTAATGTATTTGTTTTTTTTTCAGGAATTATATTTTGGTTATAAAAAGAATTTTATATATAAGAATTTTACTGTAGTAATTTTTGTGTTAATTAACGTTTTATTATGATGAAGGTAATCATATATTCAGTATGTAAAAATAAGAGTAATATTACACTATTTGGGGAATCTCATGTTATAATTGATTTTGGAAATTTACAGACCTTTTAGAGAGAGTTTGGATAGAAGTATTTTAGATAACTCTAATTATTAGAATGGATTAATTAGAACTTTGGATAGTATTATTTAATGCTAAAAAATTTATTATGATTATTTTTGGAATATTATAATACTGTAGTTTTAGAAAAAGGAAACCATGCCGGTTGGGCCACAAACTGTCATTTCTGACAAGGTTCTGGGAATAGAACCCAAAGCCAAAGTGAAACGATGCTTTATTGCCTACCATTGGCCTAAATGAAGTCCCCAGTTAGTATAACATATATTTATTAATTTAAACAGTATATTTTTATATGTGTAACCTTATATGATTAATATTAATAGAATATGTTTTTGAGTTTTATTACCTTTTTAAGAGAAAGATGAGTTTATGGTAGGAATTAGTTAACGGATAAAACTTTACATGTAAATGAAGTATTCTTTATTTTTTTCATAGTCTATGATTTAATTCTTCAACCCTAGTGAATATGTCATAAATATTTTCCTAGTGATTTACTTTTTAAAAGAATCGAATATTCCCTTTGATCATTGTAGTTTTGTGGCTTTTAGATTGTTAAAAATATACTAATAATATCCTCTATCACTATCCATCATAACATTATGTCTAGTTTTATCTTCCATATCCATATTAACTTATATGTAACCCTAGTATGTGTTATTTCAAGAAACCTTCATAAATATCCTTCTTTAAATTAAAATAGACTCCTCCTTAATCTATTTTTTTATGTGGGATTTAAACAAAGATATTTCCAAATGTCAAACCCCTAGTTTCCATGCCCAATTTTAAATTGTGAATATAAAATTTATTGAAGGAGTGTATAATGTATCACCCCAATAATTCAGGTTACTCTTCTTTTTTAAATAATTCAATAGTGTGCAATATACGCAACACCGATTTCAAGCGCAGCACGACCTATCAAAATAGACGTTTAAAAAGTGGTTATGAATAGTATAATTTTTATGAATTTTATATATCCAATATAATTTTAATATTCATATTTTTTTCTTATGAATAATATAATGATAAATTAAATTTTATGATAAAATATTTATTTATATGAAAATGTAGTTTTTTTAACTTTTAATGGTAAACCCTTTTTAAATAAAATATTTGACACTATTATATATTCAATTTGATGAAATATATTGTTTTTTATAAATAGTATATAAATATTTAGTTTGGGTAAATATTTTGTACTTTTCTGATAAATTACATACTTTGATGAATAGTGAAAATAAAAAATTTTAATTGAAAACAACTTTTTTAATCAAAATACTTTATATTGTTAAATTTTAAATATTAGTAGTTTTAAATTATAATTAGATTATATTTTTATAATTTAATATAATTTAATTAAATTTATGTAATTTCAAATTTAAATTGGAAATCGACACATATCAATCTTTTCATAGTTTTTACTTCTTAAAAACCCACATTTTGGTTTTGACAACGAGAATTAATTTTAAATTCATTACTACAACTTCTGTGTTTCGAATTTGAAATAATGGATTCCATATATGGAATCAGAATGATCCAATTGTGAAAATCTGTATCTTTTTTTTACATTGTGAATAGTAACTTCAGTAATTAATTTTTTTCTATGGTTAAATGGTAAATTAGGTAAATAATTGTAAAAAAAATAATATTATAATAACATAAAACAACTCTAAAACGTGACCTAATCCTATTTGATGAGATATATTCTACCATGAACATCATTCGGATAAATATTTGGAATTGGGGACCACTTGGGTGTGATAATGACATTTTATAATAATTATTTTAAATTAAGGACAATTATAACATAAACATATATCTTTTTCAGAATCAATTTTAATACAGGGTTATATAACATATATCTCTATATATAAATAGTATTATAAATATAAAAATATTTCCTACATCATTTTATTATATTTATAATTTTTAGACATTAGATAAATGTATTAATTTATGACATAGTGATGATGCATTGATTACCTTATTAATGAATTATTCAAATAAAGGAATGTTTAAATATTAAAATAAAATAAATTTGAAAATTTTTAAGCCATACATGAATTTTATAGATTCCATTGACATATTATAGATGATCTAATGAATTTTTATGGAATAAATGTTTTATGACTTTAACAAAAATTTATTAACAAATAATGTCAAAATTGACATAAATGAGTTTTTAAAAAAAATACTATTTTATTAAATGATATAAAAATACGAAAAATATAAATTTAAGCCAAATATACATTATAGGGATAAAAGGTTCATAAATTATCAAAATTAGGTTATCTTTTAATTTTATAGTAAATATATTAATCACATATTGCGAAAATACAGGAGGATATGGTAAAAGTTAACTTATTTTCTAAGGGTTAAATCTAACATGTAAGGTTTATTTTTTGACCTTAACATGTCTAAAACCTATTAGTTGAAAGGATTTCTAGTAATCCTCCTATTATATTCAAAATAAAGAAACTTTTCATTTTTAGAAACAAAAAATCATTTTATAAAAAATTAATATATCAAGATTTTTCATAACGTGCCCCTCACCACTCTTATAAAAGGAACATATTTTCTCTTTTAGTCACACCTATAAAGCCTTTTGATTCGTCCAAACCCTGAACATTTCTCCTCAAATCCTCCATCAAATAATCCAAGATTCCTAAATTTGGGAATATATCCATCTTAAAAAGCACTTTCATTCAAATCAAAAGGAAACACCCAAAGATGAGATAATCGCTTTATCCCTTCATTCAAAGTTTATTTCTTTTTCTACTTCTTATTTATACATTGTTTATATACAAAGGTAATAAATTCAGTATCATCAATATAAATATATGTTAATATAATAATGTTATAATTAAATTCATCATTTTATCAATCTTATGAATAATAATATCAACATGTGTGCGTGTGTACGGCTTACACTCTCCAAGTTGTGGTATAATTTGGTATTCCACATAACATTATATGTATGGGTATAATGATGAGTGTAATAGAAATAAATAATTAATATGAAAGTATTAATATTCTTTATAATAAACATAACATCTATTTATATATCATTTAATCATTAAAGGATTGATATCATCAGTCGTTCGTACGTACGACCTACCGTCTCCACGACAGGATGATATTCATTCTTCAGGTTAACTATCTGAAAATAATTAATAATATATATATATTACTCAATATTATAAAATATATGAAATAATAACTCTGTTATAATGATATAAATATACATATATATCATTTACTAACTTCCATTCAATACAATAAAAAAACAGAAACAACATTCATGCATACATACAATTGATCGTCTCCATAAATGATGTATTCCATTTTATATGTATATATATTATATATATTTATATTATGAATATATATGATATATATAAATTATATTATACATTTTATAAGTAACTAAATCATCATCTATATAATATGATCAAGAATAACAAGTCAAAACATGTAAAATAAACAAAGCGATATTACCCAAAATGTTGCATTAACTTGGAATTGTTAATAAATGTGTAATATAAAGTCATAAAAGAATGATATATGATATCATAAATATTATTATGATTCTGATATAAGTTAATAATATATTTAAACACGTTATACATGTGTCTTGGACATGTATGGAGAGTATCAGATCTAAGGTATGTGTTAATTCCTCAAGCTCATTATTATTCGAGCTTTTTTATGTGTATGAATTTACGAGGACATATTTATCATCCATGTTAAATATTTTTAGAAAAATAAATAAGAATATTTATAGGTTTAATGGAATGAAATATTTAAATGTATCATCATTTTAATGGTTTTGGAGTTTTTTTTATATCTATTTAATTAATGTCTATATTTTAAAAATGATTTTCAGGATTTATTTATATGGACATAATTTTTTTAAAATGTTAATTCCTTTAAAAAGTTTCAATGTGGTATGTGACACTTTGATTCAGAATAATATTTTAAATGAATTACTTTATAAATTGCAATACATTTATATGATTTCTTGAAAAATAGATCTTTCTCTAAAACAAATTCGTATAATTTTCAACTATACCAACATAATTTTTTGGATATAATTATTGATTGAGGTTGATTTATTATAAATAATGCATTCCATATTGTATTGAATTAGTTATGATATGTTTGACGATGTATGTACAATTTTTATACCATTCATGATTTATGTTTAAAGTATTGTAATTTTGAAAGCTAATTTTAATATAAATGATTATGTTATGTTTCACATTTTTCATATGGGGAATGCATTGGACTTTTTACATGATGGATGAGGGCCGATATAGCCCCTCGATGCATTAGTTGGTCTCATGAGACAAAATAGTGTCTTGGCACAAGGCCTTGAAAGAATATTTGTGAATGGTCTTGGCACTAGGCCTTGAGGTAGTAGTTATTATGTCTGGAAATATGCATTCCTTCGTCATGAAATTAGTTATTAATTGTGATTATTCGACTCATATATTATCCATGTGCATGTTTATATAGTAAATTTTGATTTATTTTTTCCATAGTTTGTCCGATTTTATGTTTAAAAGTTTTTTGTTTCTATTATGCATCTTGCATTAAAATTTTATAGCTTCCACTAAATTTTTTACCCGTACTGAGAATCTGAGTTCACCCCTTCTTATGTTTAATTTTCCCAATATGACAAGAATTGTATTAGGATTGATATGATTGATTGAACTAAGGGAATAATGGAATTATCAAAGTAATATCTATGCTGTATTTTATTTTAGAAATTGTAATATAAATTACATGTATGTAATCTATTTTCCAAAACTATTAAACTGGTCAGTTCTTTGAGACTTAATTCCTTATAATCATTCCAATGTATTAAAATAATGCACCAGCTTATAGATTCTTGGTTTGGGGCATTACATTTTACTTATAATGAATAAGGTTACTAGACAAAACATTGATGTGGGACTCTTCTTTTGCGAGACACAGTTACTCAATTTAAAAAAAATAGATATGAAATAGTTGTCATCTAATCTATTTATTTAGAGCCATCTGATCTATATGGGAGGTCATATTTTTCCTCATTCACATAATTTCTTCTGAATAGAATGTTTTAAAAGTAAAAATTATCACATACTATAAAATTAAATTTATCTCATCTTGTAGATAAGACAAATTTATATATCTAGGTGCTTGGGGGTACAAATCATTTCAAACACACACACGCACACACCACACACACAGGCTGAAAAGGTAGGCCATAGCCCCCTGGAGGGGATAGCTCACCCATAAAGTAATAATTATTTAATTATTACATGGCTCGTAGGCCTAGTCAGAATTATCATACCGGTGTGTAGGATCACCCACATCAGCATGCTTTTTTCCTCCTTTACCATTGCATAGGATGTCTGTTGACTAATAAAACTATAATATTATCTCGATTACTGAATTAAATTTCATCCATCAACCCACACCATCAACAATCCACCACTAAAATGTTATCCCACTAACCCAACCACATCGTAAATCACTCACTCGTTAAGGATAACGCCGCCATGAGCCCCATCATGGTTTCCCTTTTCACCTACACTTCCTTATGGAGTAGTCAATATATTGTATCATCCATTCAATCACACCCCCCACATTACCACATCTAGTATCACACACTCATTGAGGATTACGCCGCCACTAGCACCGCCATGGATGCCCATGTTTCCTACATTGCCTGCCTGAGTAGTCGGTCCAGTGTGTGTCACCCACACCACATCAAGTCCAACCCTAATGTAACATACACTCTTCTTTTAGCTGACCACCCATAATCACCATGGAAATAAACCATACCCCCCACATAATTTAGGCAGAAACGCGCTATGGGTGGGAGTCGAACTCATGACCTTATACCTGTTTGATGCCATAGATAGGTGTAGGTTACCAACTGACTTGAACCCCATTAGAACAAATCACAAACAAACTAAAATTGTATCTAGAATATTCAGAATATTTATAAATCTTTTAATATTAGTTAATTATGAATTTTAAAAAATTATAAAAACAATTTTAAAATTTGAATTTATGTAAGAATATCAGTTTGTAGAATATAGCCACGAGACTGAGTGCAAGATTAAATTGCATGAAAAAAAATCCAACAGTCAAATTAATTATCTAAATAACCTAAGTAGTCATTTTCAAAAACCATTAATATCACCTTGTAGAAGAATATTTATAGTTTAGAATAAATTTTTTCAATATAAGAACAATTAAATAATTTGTGGACGATGTAGTTGATTTTTAGGGCATGAAAGTCACTGGTTTTCGAAGGTTAAAAGATTAAAATGATTCTATTTGAGGAATAATGGTTTTTGGCATTATATTTTTGAGAACAAATGATATGTAGTTTTTCCATTTTTATCCATGTTGTACGTGGAATACCATGCTAAGAAGATAATATTATTTGACAAAGCTCCAATGTAGTGTATTCAGATGATGGTGACTTCACATTGAATAAAAATGGTAATTATAAAAATCCACATACTGAGGTTGGAATGTGGTGATTCCATATAATGTTGAGCTTTCATAAATTAGCGATGTTTTATCTAGTATTGCTCATAGATGAATGTCAAACCTTTTTTTCCGGATTAACATGTATTAACCACTAGTTTTAGGCCTATAGATAATGGGTTAATTTTCATATTATGCATGCCAATCTCTATAGATGAAGTGATTATAAGAAATAACATTCATTGATCCAATTGAGTTTCAGAAAACATGTGCAGAAATATGTAGGTTGTTTATTTTATTAATTTAAATTCCTTCACGAAGCACTATCCTTTACCAAGAAGAATATTTATGTGAATTTTAATTGTTATAAAATGGTGTATTAAATCCTTTGATTTTATTGGTGAAGAATTAGTTCTTATAGAATTAAATAATTGTACTAATAGTATATGACATAATACATATGCTATGCAGTAATCATGTATTTTACATAATGGTAATTTTTCATAATATGTTGGAAACAAATAATTGATAATTCAATAATTTCTAGAATTTTGAGAAGAACCAGTTCACTGATGTTCATAAAAAATTTTATCTGGAAATAATAATCTATTATCAGAATTTTTGAGGAATATATCATATTCTATATGATTTATCTGGAAGGATCAAAATAATGATCTTCTTCAATAGTTGTAGAAAAAACCAATATTCAGAATTGATATTTATTATTTTTTTTGTAATCATTTTTCATCATGTAGAGTGAATTTATTATTATAGTGGGACCCTTGAAAGAATAGTGGGACTCTATTCAATTTAATAATTGTATGTTGTTACCACTTTTGATTACAGTGGAGAAGTTGTGATTGGGGAATCTAAAAAATCATAACTAAGATCACATTAAGACCAAACCGTGTTAAAATATATGTGTTCCTATGATATTATACTTTTTTCTAGATTTACAAAAGGTTGAGTAATCATAATATTGGATCAGATCCTAATAGGTTAACATATGATTATTTCAAAATAAAGTAAAATTTTAAAAATCACCACCTATTCAACCCCCCATCCTGGATAGTGCAACATCTCTCTAGGAACATCAATTTGTATCATATATTTACTCCTCTATCAAGATTAACTATGCGCCAATGATGTATGATCTGAATTATATCAGTAGTAGGGGTGTTCCAAAATTCTATGGAAATAACTATCATAGTTGGAAGAATATGATATTTCCCTATCTTTTATCTATTGGTTGTGAAGTTAAAGATGCAATAACAATAGGCCCTCCACCTATTATTAAATATGATCTTATGAAATAATCAAATAAGATAAATATATATGTTTATTACAAAGATAAAAATTACATTTTTATGTCTCATTAAATAAAAATAACATAATGGTTATGGGAATAAAAAATGTCAAGCAAATTTTGGTCAAATAGGAATGTATTTTTGAAGTCAACATGAAAGTAAAGGAGTCTAAGTTAAAAATTTGGAGAAGAAATTTTGAATATTTTAATATGGTTGAAGAAGAGAATGTTGATGCTTATTTTTCAAAACATCATGAAATTGATAGTAATATTTAGGATTTTTGATAAATTCTAGATGATTCAACCACTGTTAAAAAATTGATGAGACATTTTCCTCACATGATTGATCCTAATGTTTTAGATTTGGAAGATAGAGTTGATCATACCCTAGACGAATTACATAATATTCTCAATGCTTATGAAATAAAAAAAATCTCAGCCTTTATGAATAAGATAAAAAATGAGATAGATTTTTTGGTAATGAGAAAGCTTAAAATCATAGATGATGAAATTTCAAATTAATGTTAATATGATGATAATGATATAGATTATAATAGAATAATATACCTTTTATTATATATAATCAATTTGATATAGTTAAAGGGTAAAGGTAAAGTACCTCAAAGGAGTTATAATTTTAATGATATTAGAGAATCTTCTATAAATTTACCTAATAATAAGTCTATTGAAGTAATTATAGAGAATGAGAAACCACAAAAGGGAACTGGGGGAAATATCAAAAGTATCAATTATATTTTATGGAATTAAGAATTTATTTAAAATTAAAGGAATAATATTGATAAGAAAATAAGAAGAAGATTACATCAAAAAAATTAGTCCACTAGAAGATAAATCTAAATTCATAGATCATGTGGAAATAGGGTTCAACGCCTCTAGCAGTGAAGATGATGAATGTGAATGAATAGAGCTATCGCAAAGGTTGAAGAATAAATTATCATTTTTTCCTTGAGAAAAACACAATTCTCAAGAAGAAGAATATAATATTATTAAAAAATAAAATATGGATCAAGTAAAAGAATAATTTAAAAATGAAGAAGCTATTTACATTGATGAAATCAAAATATACAAACTAGAAGTGGTTGAAATGGATACTATAGTAAATGAAATTAAATAAAAAATTTCTCACAAAGAAAATGAATAGTTCATGACTCAATCAAAATGTGTTGAAGTATTAATATCTTGAAAAGGATTAGTGAATATTTAAAATATTCTTTTGATGTCATGGAAGATTCATCATATGTTTTATGAAAAGATGGGTTCAAAGAAGTAGTTTAATTAATCTATTTATGAATTTCAAATTAAATATGTTATCTCTAAAAACGAAGGCCCCAAAATCAATAACATAACAGTATATAGCATGAATACTATTGATAAATGTACTTATAAATCAAATGAATAATGATATTCTTTAATAAGATCTTTTTCCTAGAGTAGAGACAACCACAATATATGAAAAGTCAACATAAACAATCTCCAAGATAAAGTTGTTACCAGTATGGAAAACTATGTTTCAGAGGATACTACTGGTGTTGTGGATTTTTTGGGCACTATAAATACTCATGTTGTTATAACAGGTCACTACAAGAAATGATACATGAACCAAGGGGTAGCTATTCTGATAAAAAAAGTTTAAATTTTCAGAGAAAACAAGCAATTGCCAAGGATTCATCTTATCTACCATATAAGGCCCAAGCCTTAAACCTTACTTAATATTTAAATAAATGAATAACCCACATTGAGGATCTTTACAGTTTTAGATTTTTAGAGAATTAGGACATAACTATTACATCTCAAAAGATTACAAATTAGACACTTTTACTAAGTTTCCATAAAATAAAAACTCTTAAAAAGAAACATGTCTAGATCTATGTTTTAGATAGCATGACTTTTCCTTGATCCCATCCTTGACCCTATTCCACATTAAGTCCTATGAAAAAAATTTCAAAAACATGGGATGAGCATAAAAAGCTCAGTAAGGGATATCAAAGTATGAAATGAAACCATTAGTCCATGTATGAAATCATAATTTACTCATAAAAAATATAATTTTAACATACCTCATCAAATCATGAATAAATCATAGAAATCATAAGACATAAAGGTAACTTGAGGCATTCATACCATTCTTCCGTAGGAAGTAACCCTCATGGTTATATTTGGAATACCCATCACAGTATATTCCCTAAATGTCTTTGGAGAAACCTTAACGTTTAACTCCTTCATGTTACCCCATGCATTGGAGATCTATATCGGGCTCACCCGCCCTTAGTTTATCACAGGACCAACCATCTTCATAACAATGCCCAAGAACCATAACATAATCGTATCACGTAAAACATGCATGAAAGAAAAAATAACATTTCCACATTTCAATCACAAGATATCAATACAACAAACTGATATAATAAAAATATTATGAAAACCATTTTATATACCAAAATAAAAGAAAAGTAATACATCATATTTATTTTTCATTTTTTAAAAAAAGTTAGGTTATTGCTTGTAGAGGAAACCGAAACTCAAATAATGGTCACGGCGGCGGAGAAGTCGTTGTCGCCACATACGTACAAAAGAAAACATTCCTTTTTTCATTTAGGAAACACATCGTATAAAAAAATATTCATTTTGAATAAGCATAAAAGTCAAAGGGGTTTATACACCATATAAAAGAAAATTGTGTATAAAACAAAATATTCCTCAACGAATGGAGATTGGGATGAAGACCCTTACCTTGTGTCCGACGTGACTCGATTGCTCTTTAATCTCCTGAATAATAAATTTGAGTTAATTTATACTTGCTTAAGAACCTTTTTCATGTTCATTATTCCTTTTATTTCACTTATTACCATGTCCTGAACACTATGTAATTATTTAAGTTAATAACGGTCGTTTTAACGATCATTGGTACCTGAGTCAAAAATAAACTGTTTATAATTACAGGTTGTTCATGTAACCATTATATCCAGAGTTATATTAATTATGTATATATCATATATATGATATATATGATATATATGTTATATATCATATATATCTAGTATATACATGCATTTATAATGTTACATAACATTTAGAGGTAAGAAATGAAATGCACCGTTCACGGAGACGGTAAGCCATACGTACGCATGAACGTTGCTTTAATTTCTATTTCATATTTTATGGAATGGAATAATAATTACATAAAGATATATTATAATTCCAGTATAATTTAATATATAATATCATTAACTCCATCCTTTATACGTCCCACATATGGCATTAACGAATCAAATCACTTTGAGGGTGCGGTAGTCCGCACTTCCTAAAATGAAGATATCGTGGATACCCATAATGGAAGCCTTAAAGGTATGCCATAAATGAAAAATACAGTAGATTAGAGAAAAAATAAACATATTATATATCATATATAAATACAGTTTCATCTTAATGTCCTCCTTTGAAGGTGTTAGAAGAATATTGAACAATCGTCGTTTCGTGAGGCAGAAATTCGCCATCCACAGAAACAGTATGCTCTTTAACCATTAGATGAAGGTGTGTGTAAGTGTAGCTCTAATAATTCTCATAAAAACATCCTAGTATATTGGAGATACTGGTTTTGTTACAAAAGAATGTAATAAATGTAGTTTATTGGGTTGGAGAAGCAAAACAAAACATAAGAACACAAGAGAAGACACTACCATTAAAATGGGCAACTCTTTTTGATTTGAGCTCAAAGGCTTCCCTTGAAAGACGTCAGACCAAAGTGAGGCTTCTAGGAGAAAGAGAGGGATTTGGAGAGATAAAATGGGCAGGGGATGGCCGAGCCAAAGGCTTGAGAGGTGTGGTTAAGGTGGTAGAGGTGGGGGCATTTTATAAGAGAAGAGGAGGGTCACTCCTGGAATGTTATAAAAGGATACATTATTATAAATTATTTTCGGATTTTAAAGGTCCCAAAATTATATATTTTATGTATAAGGTGATAAGATTTATAAATCCACTCATCCAATTGTTTTTTGACAACTGTAGGTCTTATATTTTACATTTTATTTTCATTTTATTTAAGTTGTTAAATAATGAGGTAATCGCTGCATCATCATGGTGTCATAAATAATTTTATTTATTTAATGTCTAAAAATTAAAAATGAATCATGATGTAGGAAATATTTTTATATTTCTAATTAATATTTATAGTCAAAATTATGACTTGTATAACCCCATTTAAAAATTGTTTTAGTAAAACAACACATGTTGGTGACATTTTTGTTAACATTAAATAAAAAGTTATTAATGTCATTTTCCTACAAAAGTGGCTCCATGGGGTCCCCAAGTTAACACATGGATTTTCATGGTCGTCCATGACACATGAAATAAGGGTAGGACATGTGTCATGTTCACTTCGTATTATTAAAACATTATTTTTACCTTAAATTACACCAATTACCTCTAATCGCGTTTAAAAACTTAAAAGTTACTATTCAACAAAAAAATTATTTTAATCCCATTGAACCACATTTTACTTCCTGATGACAACCATGATTGTCGGAGTTTTTGAAATTCAAAACACATAGGTGGTAAAATTTCATTTAAACAAAAAATCATTTTTTAAGTACCACTTAGTGGTTTCACTATTCATCATAAATTGAATTTTTTCAGAAAATTACCAAAACATCACCCTAAGCTATATTTGATATTATGAATTCAAAAATGATATATGTTTTAAAAAATTAATAACATATAAGTTAAATTAATTAATTTAATAATTAATTCTCACTGTCAAAACAAATAGCCTGTTTTTATGAAACAATATATATCAAAAGATTGACACTAGTTTAAGGCCAATTTCAAAGTTAAATTAATTCCAACAACCACTATTGGATTAAATGGTAAAAATATATTCTAATTTCACTTTAAACCCAATTATAAAGATAATCTAATCATATAAATATATTAGATTAAAAAGTGGATTTGAATTAAAATACAACATTTTTCACTATTCATTAAAAAAATAAACTTTATCAGAATAATACAAAAAATTTACACTAAGTAAATCATGATGTCCCGATTCTAATGAAGAATTTTATTTGGTACAAAATAATGTATAAGAGTGACCAAAACTATATTTAAAGAGGTTTTTCCATCCAAAGGCGATAAGTCGACCTTTAGTGAAAATTAGAGTATATATGCCTAAAATTGAATTCATTTCGTATTTTAAGCCTTTATCCTTTATTGGATAAATGTAAAAAAATTAACAAAAATATATAATAATATTTTAGTTATTTAAATTCATTCCTGCCAATACCAGGACTACGTGTTAACTACCATTTAAAATAATATTTGCTTTATTACTAGTGTGCAACGTAAGATTTCATAGAAACTCTTTGTTGCGTATCGAGTATGCTATCGAACATAGCAACCCCTTTAAAGTTAAATTAATATTTAATTCGAAAATATTAATAAGTATGACAATGTATTATTCGTTATTTACCTGGGATGTTACATCCTTCCCCCCTTTTGGGAATTGCGTCCTCACAATTTTATTCACTTATCAAAATAAGTGGGGGTATTTATCCCTCATATGATTTTTAGATTTCCACGTTTCCTCTTCAACCATATGGTTTCTCCACAAAACCTTTACCTAATGAATTACTTTACTCGGCAACACTTTCCCTCTATGGTCAAGAATATGGAATGGTTGTTCTTCATAAGAGAGACTCTATTCCAACTGAACTACCTTTGGGATCAAAACATGAGATGGATCTGGAATACACGTTCTCAACATCAAAACATGAAAAACATTGTGTACCTAAGATAAACTCGGAGGTAAAGCCACTCGGTAAGCAACTGATCCATCTTTTTCCAGAATTCTATATTGTCCAATGAATCTTGGAATCAGATTTCCTTTCATACAAAATCGCATCACACTTTCCCACAATGAAACTTTGCAAAAAAAACATGATCACCTACCTTGAAAGATAGATCCTTCCTCCGATTATCCGCATAACTCTTCTGCCTGCTCTGAGCTTTTCTCATCTGTTTCTAAATCAACTGAACTTTTTCTGCCATCTCTTCTACTAATTATGGTCCCATCAGCTTCCTTTCACCCACTTCATCTAAAAAATATGGAGTTTGACACCGATTCCCATATAATGTCTCATACGGTGCCATCTGCCTACTGGAATGAAAACTATTATTATATGAAAATTCAACCAAAGAAAGATGTTGGTCCCAACTATCCTGATAATCCCTCGAAAAAGCACGTATCATATCCTCTATAGTCTGAATTTTTCGTTCTGACTGGCCATCTGATTGAGGATTAAAAGCTATACTAAAATTTAATTCAGTACCCAATGACTTCTGAAGGCCTTTCCAAAATTTAGCAGAAAACCTAGGATCACGATCAGATACAATGGATAGGGGAACTCCATGCAACCTGACTATCTCTTTAAGATACAATCGAGAAAGTTGATCTAGAGTGAAAGTATCTCGAATAGGAAGAAAATGAGCATATTTTGTCAAGCGGTCAACAATAACCCAGATTGCATTATTACATCGAGATGTCTTTGGTAAACCCACAACAAAGTCCATGGATACATTTTCCTATTTTCAATCTGGCACTGGTAAAGGTGGAAGCATCCATTTCAGTAACTACCGCTCTACTTTAACCTTCTGACAAGTCAAACGCTTCATAGTAAAATCAGAAATATCACTTTTCATTCCATCCCACCAGTAATACTCTCACAGATCTATGTACATATTAGTATTGCTAGGATGAATTGAAAACGAAGAACTATGAGCTTCACATAACAACTCTCTCTTCAACTGTGAATCACAAGGCTCACACAATCTATTCCCAAATCTCAAAACACAATAATTATCAATGTTGAATTCAGGCAACTTACCCTTCTGAACCAGCTCTACCTTTTTCTGAAACTCACTATCTTGCTTTTGTGCTTTCTTGATTCTGTCTGATAGAGAAGATTTCACTGATAACTGAAACAAAACAGAAGGACGTCCTACACCAACAATGTTTATGCCAAAGTTCATCAAATCCTTAACCAAAGGATCATGTTCCAAATGCAACATTGTTAATGAAGCATTACTTTTTCAACTCAACGCATCAGCCACTTTATTTGCTTTTCCCGGATGGTAATGAATTGTACAATCATAATCCTTGATTAATTCCAGCCATATCCTATGTCTCGTGTTCAATTCATTTTGGGTGAATATATACATTAAACCTTTTTGATCGGTATATATTTCACACTTTACTCCATACAAATGATGCCTCCAAATTTTTTGAAGTGAAAAAAACAGCAGCTAAATCCAAATCATGTGTAGGGTAATTTACCTTATGAGTTTTCAAATGACGTGAAGCATATGCAATTACCTGATCATTATGCATAAGGACACAGCCAATTCCCTTCAACTAGGCATCACTATATATAAAAAACTCACCATTATTGGAAGGAAGTTCCAAAACTGGATCATTCACCAATCTTCTTTTCAACTCATGAAAACAATCATCACATTCTTTTGTCCAGACAAACATAACACCCTTCCGAGTTATCTTAGTCATTGGACTAGATAACCATGAAAAAATTTCAACAAACCTTCGGTAGTAAACTGCCAAACCAAGAAAACTACGGATCTCGGTTACATTTATGGGTCTTGTCCATTCTTCAATAACTTTTTTTCCGGATCCACAGTTATTCCATCTTTAGGAACAACATGACCAAGGAAAGAATTTTTTTGCAACCAAAACTCACACTTTCTGAATTTCCTATAAAATTTATTTTCTTCTATGGTTTGAAAAATAAACCTTAAATGTCATTCATGATCCTATTTACTTTTAGAAAACAAAAATATATTATCAATGAAAACAACCACAAACTTATCCAAGAACTCATGGAAAATTCTATTCATAAGGTCCTTGAATACAGTAGGTGCATTGGTTAGCCTAAAAGGCATTACTACAAATTCTTAATGGCCATATCTTGTACAAAACACAGTCTTCAGAATATCTGCTTCCTTTACCTTCAACGGATGGTACCCTGATCTCAAGTCAATATTTGAAAAAAACTGAGCTCCCTGGAATTGATCAAACAAATCATCGATATGAGACAACGGATATTTGTTCTTAACAGTTATGTTATTCAAGTCTCTATAATCAATGCAAAGTATCATTGAACTATCTTTCTTTTTAAAAAAATAAATTAGGAGCACCCCATGGTTATTTTCTAGGTCGAATGAAACCTTTCTCTAATTAATCTTGCAATTTCTCCTTCCACTCTAAAAGATCAATTTGAGCCTTTCGATAAAGGGGTTTTGAAATTGGCTTAGCATTATGAACTAAGTCAACAGAAAATTCAACTTCCCAATCTGGTAATATTCTAGGCAAATCATCAAGAAAAACATCAGGATACTCATTTACCACTGGCACATCATTAATCTGAACAGTTCCCTTATTTTCAATGATATGTGCAAGGTAACATTCATTTCCATATTTTACAAGTTTCTCAGACTCTTGATATGTTATCAACAGTAAGGGTTAATTCTTGTACACAAACTGAAAGTCTTTCTGAAAAGAAACTTCTTTATCTCTACAGTCAATCTTAGCATGGTAAATAGAGAGCCAATCCATACCTATAATAACATCAAACTCTACTAGAGGTAAAACAATAATGTTTTCATGTAGGTTCCTTCCACGGATAAGGATATAAAGATTCTTATAAATTCTTTTTGCCTAAAAATTTCCCCTATGTGTTTTTACCACTAGTTCATGAGTCATTTCTTGAGATGGTATTCCCATTTTACTAGAAACATTTTCAGAGATGAAAGAATATGTAGACCCCAAATCAAACAACACACTGGCATAATCTGATAAAATAAAAAAAAGTACCTGATACAACTTCATTTTATGGCCCGACATCTACTGAAGTAGTTGCAAAGGACTTCACCACCCCTTTCTCCTTATAGTGTAACTGCTTCCCATCACTCAAGCTCTTTGTCGGACACTCGTTTTCATAGTGACCCATCTCATTGCACTGAAAAAATTTCACTATCTGTAAATCAAATTTGGACTTACCATCACCTTGAGCTTTTTTAGTGCAATCACGTTCCTTATGTCCCATCTTACCACATTGGTAGCACTTTACAGAATTCAATAGACATTCCCCAGCATTCCTTTTACCACATTTATCACAAACTAGAAACATAGTTTTCTTACCGTTAGACCTTTTTGAAGAATTGTTTCCTTTCTCCTGCCACCTCAGTCTCTTCTTATGCTGGTTGTTATAGAACACTGGATCATCAGCAAACTCCATTTCAACCTTCTCAGCACATTGAACAAGATTTTCATAACTTTTGAACTCACGAGAAGCTAAAGCCCTTAGATATTTTGGCTTTAATCTTGAGTAAAAATGGTTGATTTTACTATCAAGGAATTGGATAAACTTTTGAGCATACCATGCCAATCGAGTGAACCTTTTTTCATAGGTAGCAATTGAGTGTTCCTCTTGCCTCCATTCCAGGAATTGTTTTTCCATCCTAAGTCGAACAGCCTTAGGAAAATACTTCTCAGGAAACATACCTTTGAATTCATCCCAATCGAGAGAATCAATCTCATCAGTGTCCCTAATATTTTTAACCATCGACCACCACTGATATGATCCACCCTCAAAAAGGTAAATAGTATGACTAACCTTTTGATTATCTGAACAACCCATGACATTGAAAATATTCTCCAGTGCTTTAATCCACCCTTCAGTTAGCACAGGGTCAGATGATCCACTGAATGATGGGGGATGTTGCCTCATGAAATGTTCCACCACTGACAAGTTCCTCTGCGGTTGATCTGGCTGATCTCGTGTATACATACCGCCACCATTTATCGCTTGAGTCAACTGCGCCATTACTGCAACAAACTCTTCAGTTCCAATTCTGACCATCTTAGGATGCTAATTCGGAAGGTTATTTCTTTCTGTATTCCATCCTAACACTACTTCGATATTTCCTCTGCGGAAAACCATTTTGAACAAACATGTCCTAGATGTAGCAACATGGTAATGTTCAAATGCCATATCATATCAATTTGACCATAAAACAAATTTGGATAATCATTTAATATAATTATAACTCCTAAAGTTATAGAAACCTACCTCTGATACCAACTATAAGGCCCTAGCCTTAAACATTACATAATATTGAATTAAATGAATAATTCACATTGAGGATCCTTTCAGGTTTAGAGTTTTAGAGAATTTGGACATAACTATTACATCTCAAAAGATTACAAAGTAGACACTTTTACTAAGATTACATAAAATAAAAACACTTAAAAATAAATATGTCTAGTTCTATGTTTTAGATAGCATGACTTTTCCTTGATCCCATCCTTGACCATATTCCACATTATGTCCTGTGAAAAACATTTCAAAAACATGGGATGAGCATAAAAAGCTTAGTAAGGGATATAAATGTACGAAATGAAATCATTAGTCCTGGTATGAAATCATACATTACTCATAAAACATATGAATTTTAACAGACCTCATCAAATAATGAATAAATCATAGAAATCATAATACATAAAGGTAACATGAGGCATTCATAACATTCTTACGTAGGGAGTAACCCTCATGGTTACGTTTGGAATACCCATCATAGTATATTCCCTAAATCTCTTCGAAGAAACCTTAACGTTGAACTCTTTTGCATTACACAATTAATTGGAGATCTATATCGGGCTCACCCACCCTTATATTATCACGGAACCACCCATATTCATAACAATGCCCAAGAACCATAACATAATCGTATCATGTAAAACATGCATAAAGGAAACATAACATTTCCACATTATAATAACAAGATATCAATACAACACATTGATATAATAAAAACATTATGAAAATCATTTTCAATACCAAAATAAAATAAAATTAATACATGGTATTTATTTTTCATTTTAAAAAAAAGTTAGGTTATGGCTTGTAGAGGAAGCCGAAACTCAAATAATGGTCACAGTGGCAGAGAAGTTGGTGTCGCCGCATACGTATGACAAAATAACATTACTTTTTTCATTTAGTAAAACTCTTCGTATAAAAAAATATTCCTTTTGAATAAGCGTAAAAGTAAAATGGGTTTATACACCGTATAAAAGAATTTTGTGTATAAAACAAAATATGCCTCAATGAATGGAGAATGAGACGAAGTCCCTTACCTCGTGTCCGACGTGACTCGATTGCTCTTTAATCTACTGAATAATAAATTTGAGTTAATTTCTACATTCATAAGAACCTTTTTCAATTTCATTATTCCTTTTGTATCACTTATTACCATGTCATGAACACTATGTAATTATTTAAGTTAATAACGGTCGTTTTAATGATCATTGGTACTTGAGTCAAAAATAAACTCTTTATAATTACAAGCTGTTCTTTATCCATTATATCCAGAGTTATATTCATTATATAGATATCATATATATCATATATATCCAGTATATACACACATTTATTATATTACATAACATTTAGAGGTAAGAAAAGAAATGCATCGTTCATGGAGATGGTAAACCGTACGTACGCATGAACGCTACTTTCATTTCTATTTCGTATATTATGGAATGAAATCATAATGACATAAAGGTATATTATAATTACAATATAATTTCATATATAATATCATTAACTCCATCCTTTATACATCCCACATATGGAATTAATGAATCAAATCACTTTGAGGGGGCGGTAGTCTGCACTTCCTGAAATGAAGATATCGTGTATACCCAAAATGGAAGCCACAAAGGTATGCCATAAATGAAAAATACAGAAGCTTAAGGAAATCATAAACAAATTATTTATCATATATAAATATAGTGTCATCTTAATGGCCACCTTTGAATGTGTTATAAGAATATTGATCAATCATCGTTTTGGGAGGCAGAAATTCGCCATCCACAGAAACAGTATGCTCTGTAACCATTAGATGAAAGTGTGTGTAAGTGTAGCTCTAATAAATCTCATAACAAAATCCTAGTATATTGAAAATACTGGTGTTGTTGCAAAGGAATAAAAATAGTTTAGGTGGTTGGAGAAGCAAAATAAAACATAAGAACACAAGAGAAGACACTACCTTTCAAACGGGTAACTCTTTTTTATTTGAGCTCAAATGCTTCCATGGAAAGACTTCTGCCCAATGTGTAGCTTCTAGGAGTAAGATAGGGATGTGGAGAGACAAAATGGGTAGGGGTTGGCCGAGACAAAGGCTTGAGAGGTGTGGTTAAGGTGGTAGTGGTGGGGATTTTATAAGAGGATGGGAGGGGAACTCTTGGAACGTTATAAACGGTTACTTTATTATAAAATGATTTTCTGATTTTAAAGGTCCCAAAATTATATATTTTGGGGATAATGTGATAAGAGTTCGAAATACACCCATCCAATATTTTTTTTACAAGTGTAGTTTTTAGATTTGACATTATCTTTTCATTTTATTTAAATTGTTAAATAATGAGGTAATCACTGTATCATCATGGTGTCATAAATAATTTAATTTTTTTATTTTATAAAAATTAAAAAAATATCATTATGTAGGAAATATTTTTATCTTTATAATGAATATTATATAGTCAAAATTATTACTTGTATAACCCCATTTAAAAATTGTTTCAGTCAAACAACACATGTTTGTGACATTTTTATATTAACATTAAATAAAAAGTTATTAATGTCATTTTCCTACCAAAGTAGCTCCATGGGGTCCCCAAGTTGACCCATGGATGTTCTTGGTTGTCCATGACACATAAAATAATGGTAGGACATGTGTCAAGGTCATTTCATATTATTAAAACATTATTTTTACCTTAAATTACACTAATTACCTCTAATCACGATTAAAACTTAAAAGTTACTATTCACCAAAAAATTATTTTAATCCCATTGAACAACATTTTACTTCCTAATTATAACCATGAATGTAAAAGTTTTTAAATTAAAAGCACAGAGGTGGTAAAATATCATTTAAATGAAAAATCAGTTTTTTATGTACCACTTAGTGGATTCACTAGTCATTAAAATTTGAAGTTTTTCAGAAAAATACCAAAACATCACCCTAAGCTATATTTGATACTCTGAATTCAGAAATGATGCCTATTTTACAAAATTCAAAAAATATAAGTTACATTAATTAATTTATTAATTAATTCCCGCTCTCAGAACAAATATCATGTTTTTATGAAACAATATATATCAAAAGATTGACACTAGTTTAAGTCCAATTTCAAAGTGAAATTAATTCCTACGACCACTATTGGCTTAAATGGTAAAAATATATTATAATTTCACTTTAAAACCAATTCAAAAGATAATATAATCATATAAATAAATTATATTAAAAAGTGGTTTTGAATTAAAATACAACATTTTTCACTATTCATTAAAAAAAATAAACATTATCGGAAAAATACAACAAATTTACACAAAGTAAATCAGGATGTCCCGATTCTAAAGAAGAATTTTATTTGGTCCAAAAGAATGTATAAGAGTGACCAAAACTATATTTATTGAGGGTTCACCATCAAAAGGCGATAAGTGGAACTTTAGTTAAAATTAGAGTATATATGCCTAAAATTGAATTATTTTTTGTATTTTAAGCCTTTATCATTTATTGGATAAATGTAAAAACATTTAACAAACATATATAATAATATTTTAGTTATTTATAATCATTCCTTCCAATACAACGACTACGTGTTAACTACTATTTAAAATAATATTATTTTATTACTAGTGTGCAACGTAAGATGTCAAAGAAACTCTTTGTTGTGTATCGGGTACGCTATCAAACATAGAAACCCCATTAACGTAAAATTAATATTTAATTCGTAAATATTAACAAGTATGATAATGTTTTATTCTTTATTTACCTGGGATGTTACATACCAACAAAAAAAACTTAATGAATAGATTAAAAATATGGTATATGTGATCAGTAGGTCTATATTTCTAAATATTTCATGATTATTATTCATGAAAAAATATCCAATATTGATCAAGTAAGAAGAAATAAAAAAAATGAATGAAGAAAAATCATTTTTAACTGAAGTTGTTTTTAAGGCTAGTAGAAGAACCAAGTCTTGGATAATTTATAGTGGATGTTATTTACAGATGACTTGTGAAAAATAAATTTAGAAACATATATAAGAATGATGGATGAGTAGTGACTTCCAAAAATGATTGTTCCTAGAAAATTAAAGGATTTGGATCATTAGAGACTGAATCAAAGAATCTGAAGTCCAAAAACGTTTTTTTTGTTGATGGGATAAAGCACAATTGTTTCAGTGTCAACCAAATTTGGGATGATGAACATGAGGTGGTATTAAAATATGATTCTTGTATTATCAAAAGAGCAAAGGATATAATTATTATAAATTAAGGGGAAATAAAAAATGGAAATCAATTTCAAATTGGCATTTCTACCAATTCCTGTTACATGAGTGCCAAAGATGAAAATAACTCATGGTATAGAAGGATTTCCCATCATGGTCAAAAAGTACAAGTAAAATATTAATTCATGATATTGTGAGAGATCTTCCCAATATAAATATAGGGAGGGATGAAATCTTGGAAATGTATCAAAAAGTTAAAACAACTCAAGGCTCATATAAAGGGGTGGAAATTATATCTTTAACACCACTTTATCTTATTCATACTACCTTATGTGCCCTAATGAGACAAAATTCTATAAGAGGAGATTTGAATTTCATTACATTTATTGATGATTATACAATGTTTTCAAATATCATGTTCATCAATCTCAAGTCAGAGGAAATGAAAATTTTAATAAAATAGAAGGAATGTAGAAGATATGTTGGGTATCTATATCAAGAATATTATATTAGATAATGGAATGGAGTTTACATGTGATTATTTTGATGGATATATTTCAAAACATGGAATAAAAAATTGTATAAAAAACTATATACTCTAAAAATGATGTATCTGAAAGGAAGAATAAAAGAATATTTCAGATGAGATGGACTAGGTTAGTTGAACACAATATCATGAAATATTTCTTGAGAGAATCTATATGTACTACCATACATATACAATGTAGCTGTCTATTGAAACCATAGAAACAAAATACAATAAATTAAATGTGTTATAAACCATATAAAAATATTAAATATTTCATAGTTATAGGAATTCCATGAATTATAAAAATCAAGATTATAGATCAGGGGAAATTTAATGAAAATGGTGGGGAAGGAATTTTCATGGGATACCTTTCTAATTGAAGTGGTTTTAGATGTTGGAATAAACAACTACACAAGTTAATTGACTGTTATGATGTCATTTTTATTGAAAATAAAATAAAATAGTAATCTTTGTTGATACAAATTCATAAGATTTTGTATAAAATGGTATACAAATGTTATAACAAAATAACAATGATGTTACTGAGAAAGATCCAATCACTACTGATATTGATTCTGAACAAAGTAGTGATGAAAATGAATCTAATGGAAATAAAATAAAATGGTTCCAAAAATTGAGAAAAAATTTTTACACTAAAAATATCATTGGGAATCAATAGGATCCAATTAAAACTAGAAGAACATTGAGAATTATAGATTAAACTATGATTATTTCTCAAATTGAGCCTCATGTAGTGGGAGAATCATTTGAGCATGAGGAGTGGATAGAATCTATGAATGAGGAACTTAATCAGATTAAGAATAACTCCAACTGGGATCATGTTTCAAGACGTAAAAATAAAAAATTATTTGGCACCAAGTGGGTTTTCAAAAATAAAGTTAATGAGAATGTTTAAGAATTGAGTAAAAAATATAGTTTGTTGTGTAAAGGATATTCTCAAATGGAAGTTAATGAATTTGAAGAAAAATTTTCATTGGTAAAATGACTAGAGAATATTATAATATTATTAGTAGTGGAAGTACACAAACATTACAAATTCTATCAAATGGAATTGAAATCTACCTTTCCAAATGGTGATATTGTGAAAAAAGTATGTATTAAATATCCTGATGGTTTTATCTTAGAAAATGATGGTAGAATGGTATATAGATTGAGTAAAGATTTGTATGCATTAAACCATCCCATAAATCCTTTTATTCTGGAATGTATATTTGTTTATGTGATATTAAATGTGTAAAAGATAAATTTAATAGTAACCTTTATATAAGAGAGATGTCCAATGGTACTCTCATGGTCATTGTGTTTATGGATGGCATTATATTTTCTAGTGATTAGGCATGTATTTTTTAAGAGTTTTCTAAGAATATGAAAATGAATTTTGATATTTAAATTCTTAGTCAGATGATATACATTATGGGATTTTATATTGAGAAAAAAACTGAATTATATATTTCCATCTCAGGAAATGTATGCAAGAGAAATGTTGAAAACATTTGGAATAGAAAATCTAAAATAACTTTCATCTCTCATATTATTTGGAACCAAATTATGTAAGGATAAATCTATAAGAAGTGTTAAATATGAATAATTTAAAAGAATAATTGGGTGTATAATTTATCTAACAACATCAAGGTCAGATATAACTTATTCACTAAATCTATGTGCTAGATTTCAGAGTGATACTATTGAGTCTCCCTTATTAGATACTAAGAGAATTCCGAGATATTAGAAATGCACTATGAACCATGGGATTATATAGAAAATTAAATATTTGATATTATTGGGATTTAAAAATGTATATTGGGAATGTGATTTTATATATATTTGATCATCTTCAGGTGGAATGTTTTTCTGGGAGGGGTTGTGTTATCAGGTATAGTAAGTAGAAGAATTTAGTGAATCTGAGCGTTTTTATGTACAAAATATTTCAAATACACTTGATTGTGAATATATGATATGGATTCAAATGAAGTTAGCATATTTTAATATTGAGACTGAGAGACCAAAACATTATGTGATAATATAAGTGTTATAGGGTTTTCTAAATACCCAATAAAATATTCAAGATCTATGAATATTGATATCATATATCATTTAATCAAAGAAAATGTTATAGCTAGAGATATAAATCATGGATACATTTTAATACAAGATCTAGTTTTGGATATTTTTTCCAAAGATATTTAAAGAGATTGATTTTTGGAATTATGGCAGAAACTTCATGTTCAAACTTTTTCTATCAGTTTATGTCTTGTGGATGAGACCCATGTGAGGATTTTAATTCTATTATTATATGGGGAGAGAAAAAATATACTCTATTATCACGATTTTTTAATCGAAAGTTGTGGTTATCACAAAAATAGAGAGAAATGTGAATGAGAAATGAGGGGGTTCATCTAAGTAACTTGGTCTCAAATCCATTGAGGATTAATGACTTGTGATGGTTTTGGAAGAAAGTGAAGCTTTGGTTCAAAACAAATCCAAAGGGGGATTGAAGAATCATTCAACGAGTTAATGAGATCGTAATTATTGTCAAAAAATATTTTATTCCAAAAGTGTGACAATATTTTGAGCTTTTATTAAATGTAAAAGGCATGTGTTAAAGATTACACATTTTATATTACAAATATAGAACAGAAAAATATTCATTTTCATGAATATTTTCTTATGGAGGAATTAAAGAAGAGGGTCTTGCAATGTATATATATATATATACTGAATGAATAAGAATGGAGGTGGTATTTTGAAATTTATTATATACATAATATATTATTAAGTACATGAATAATCCTTTAATAAAAAAATAAGGCCAACCACACAAGCCACCTTTACCATCTCAACTGATGATTTGTGGGAGTAGGTCTCAACCATGCACAAGGGGGCCAGTCAGACAACCCATGTGGCAACAAAGGATTGAGTGGGATTCATAAGGTCTTCATGAGCATACACCATGGGTGTGAAATGGAGAATTAGGTCATTCCATAGGGTCGACATCATGGTGATGAATGGGGGATAGGAATAGACCCCGTACATGGTTCTGGTTAGTAAGAGGAAGCATTTTTCTTATAAAATAAAGCGTAACCACAGAAAACATTGATGTGAGACCCATACACTATGGGACAATATTACTCCATTAAAATCATATGGATAAAACATCCACCATATAATTTATTCATTGTGAGTAATTTGATCGATCTGGGAGACCATATTCTTCCTCCCACATATTTTGTCTTCTAAAAATGAGTGTTTATGAGCCATAATTGATCACATAATGACTTAGAAAGTATATGGCATATTTAGAATCTCTATTAAACTTTGAATATTGAAATATTATGAACCTCCACAAATCAATAAAATTATTTATGATGTTTAATTTTTGTAAGAACAAAATTTTATGGATGAAAACCATGTGACAGAGTATGAGCTCAAATTCCATAAAAAATGTCATAATATTGATGGAATTATAGAAATCACATATGTTATGATTTCTAAAAACCTTAAATATAACCCTATGAAATAATATTACTAGTATATAGTGAGTTTTTTCAGTATTCGAACATGAAAATAGTTCTTGGATGATGAAATTGATAAAAGGGGCAAGTAAGTTACTGGTTTGTGAAGGTAGAAAGTTATAAATGCTATTATGTAAGTAATAATGGTTTGTGAAAAGTTTGAGAAAAAAATTCTATGTAAGAATTCTTTTTTCTATCCATGTAGTAAACAGACTACCATGTAAAGATAAAAATGTTATGCGATGAATCTCTAATGTGGTTTACGCAGAAGACATTTCATGTGTGATGAAGAAGGAATGTAATTATTAAAATCTGCATACTAAAATTGGTATGAAATGATGCCATGTAATTTTGAGTTTTCATAGAGAGGTGATTTATTATTCAGTGTTATATAAAAATGATTTTTACCATAATTTGTGGGATTTTTATGTGTAAAACACATTTTTGAGGTTTATAAATAGTGGAATAATATTTATATTAAGCACAATAATTTCTATAGATTACTTGATTATAATAAATAACTTTTATTGCTCCAGTTGATTTTTATAAAACTGTTGAAACACCTTTAAGAGTATTTATTTTAACAAACTGTATTAATTTTCAAAGAACTATCCTATGTTTAATATAAAAATACTATGAATTTGATGTGATTTTAGATGATATATTAAATCCTTTGAATTTATTAGTGAAGAATAAGTTTACAATAATTTAATAATTTAATTTACCATTCCATTAAAATACATATTCTATGTGGTAATAATATAGTTCTCTTAGTGATAATTTATCATATGATATAAGTACTGTATAGTGGAAAATCAATGAATTTATAGAATTTGGGCGAGCACCCGTTTATTGATGTTCTTCAGAAAGAGAATATAACCAACACTAATGGGAAAGGGTTCTATCCCCACATATTTATACCCACCGCTTTTCTAAATTTAGGTTATAGGTGTGTTTTTATTATTTATATCTTTGGTTTTACTAAAACTGTGGGTATTCAATCCCCAATTTCAACACATCATCGGGCTTCTCCTCCTCACTCATCCATTGGGCTGCCCCACTTGATCACTCGATTCCCTAACCTCCACCTCCCGACCCTCTCCTACCCACCTCGACCGCCACCTCCTAGCAATCCAGCCTCTGCCTCTTAGCCCTCTCCTCCCCTCTCTGACCTTTGTCTCCTGACCATCTGACCACCGCTTCTCGGCCATATCCTCTCCTCCATGACTTCCGCCCCCAGCTCTGCCTCCGCTCCCGAACTCGACATCCCGGCCTTTGTCTCCACCTCAACGTCCCGACATCCATCTCCCAACCCCAACCCCTACCTAATCCTTCAACTCTGGAGATATCCCCCTTCCCCCTCCCGAATCCCTCTCCTCTGTAAATGTCCTCGTCGATTCATTAAATCTAGGTTTAGAATTTTTTCTCCTTAATTTTTTATTCTTTTTGAATGAATCACTTATTCTTGTATGAACATCCTCAAAAAGATGATTACACAATTTCTATTTTGAATTATTTATTTAATTAATAAGAATTCATCTTAGAGGTAAATTCTACATTCTAACATTTTTTTAAAACATCCTTTTTCATTATCAATGTTTTAATACACTTCATTTTGTTCTTTTGATATAACCGAAAACACCACTAATTTAGGATCATGTTAACAGAATCAACAAGTTGACTACAAAATTGCTCTTTTTTATTTTTTATTTATTATATAAGCATCTATCTCAGAGGTAAATTTTATTTCCTCATATTGTTATTGCAACATCAATTTTCATTAAATTTGTTTATACCACTTCATTTTGTTATCTGGATAAAATCAAAAACACTAAAAATTTAGGATCATGTTGTTGAGTCCTTTATAATATTCCCTTCATGTATAAAAATTCCAATAAGTACACCATATATTCCTCCATATATTATGATCCATAAGTTATTTCATTGAAACAGATTGTTCATAGTAGTGGAAGTAAAATTTTTCATGGATTTCCTAGCTACTTTAACCCTTATTATTGAATACATGTAATTAAGAGAATAATTTATATTTCATATTGGTATAAATATTCTCTCTCTTGATTAACTTCAATTATTTTGTACCATGGAACTTATTCTAACACTACAAATTTATGATTCCATGGTTACCAAGGATATCTATTTTTCACCCTATTGGATCTTCAAGTGTTGGGAGTGCATTACCTAAATATTAATATTTTGGAAATCCATATTTTAAAGATTTTGGGTTCTACCAGACTCATATAAAGACTCATTTTACTACCTATTTTAAATTAATAACGTTCTACCTTAATTTTCTCCATCGCATAATCCATATTATTACCCAAAACAATGATGTAGGGGAAATATCTTCATTCTACGCTTGATGTATCATCTATCTCATATTGTGGAGAGCGAGGTTACTCTCCATATAACCTTGAAAAATAATTTCTACTATTTGATAAAATTGGTTCTCACATACTGTCAACCATATTATTTTCTAATTTAGAATTTGACTCTAGTGTCGTATAATCATCAACTACACCTGACCACTAATGAGACCGCTCCATAATCAAGTATGGCCCTTTATTCTTGACTTGTTGTTTATTCTCCAGGAACTGAGAATCTCCAATGAAATACCTATAAATTTATACCATCACTTTCACATCTTTTTTCCATTTCTAGTGTCGATACATGATTTTATCCACCACCGAGGCCATATTCTTTGTCGAGATATTCAATTCATATATAATTGAGACAACATAGTCGAGGAACTACTCCAATCCCCCCGAGAGAGAAATAATAACTCATATATATATATATATATATTGAGTCCCCCCATTAACTGATCACCAAAACTCCCTTGTAGTTCTTTTATTTTTTCTATATAGGATATATTATACGATAAAGAAAAATATTAGGGTCCAAACATTCCACAACACCAAAAAACCATTGAAATCTTCAAATTTCAGGTTGATTCAAAATCAATTCAGCTTCATGTTCTTGTTTTAATGATGCAGTGTAAGCCTGCTCCACAATTGAAACAATATATTGTATCTTCACACATGAGTGGCTCTATTATTACATCAAAACTGAGGCGTAACATCCTCATGAACAATCATATCATGAAGACTATATCCATGATCCAATGACCCACATTTAATCTATACTATCCCCACACATCCCAGAAACTATAAATTCCTATTCAATATTCTAATATCACTAAGAATAGAGAACCCTAATTGTTTATTGAAACCATAGGTGTCTCACCATGTCAAAACTTGTAAATGAAAACACATAATTATATCATCATTTTATAATTAAACTAGTGTTCATTCATAGTCTCACCACATTTCTAAAATCTTATCCTAATTTTATAGGGCCATGTGCATAATCACTTTTCCATCGAAAACTATAAATTCTATCGAAACACTAACTCATAGAGTGTATTCATCTCAAGATCAAAATTTATCTCCATATGAATAAACCCAAACTCATTTAAGTGTGTTATTACCCATGGGAACCACACATTCTATCCATCATGAATATAGTGGTTCTACCTGACATGTACCGATGTCACCTAGGCTTGAAATTTGAATGAGACTTCCCTTCCCAAAACTATTCATAAGAATGAAAAAACTATCACATAAGTACATATCTTAGAGAATCCAAGTCATATGACCCACCTATATGAAATACATTGTCAAATTTGTGTGAATTGATATCATAAATTGATGTTTTTACATATGCCTGACACACATAAATGTTCCAAAAAAATGTCTTACTAGTCTGATAGGTTAACCTCAATGGTCAGAATGTTCTAAACTCCAAACCTGGATTCATGTTAAATAAGGTAACCAGTCTCTAAAACCTACTCCACACATTATTCCTAATAGTGGTCATAACTATGGGTTTCACTTATCCCCATATCAAGGTAACATAGCATTTAACATTCATGATTCATAAATTTATGTTTCAACCACCCATTGAAATTAAATTTGACCTACCTAGTCATGGTTCAATAATAATATAACATTTTCACATGTAATCACTACAAATATCAAAACAAGCTCAATCACATCGTGACCTATATAAAAATTCACTACAGTTTTAGATCCTCTTCATCATAGGGATACCACATAACTTTGGCACTCTCAAATTCCCCAACCAACCAAACATAGGTTCCACATATACTACCCACCATGTCACCAATATATATATATACATATATAATGCACAAAGTTTTTCATTACACTTTAAAAATATATATTAACCCAAAAATTCCACAATAATAGGTTAGATAGAAATAATTTCAGTGAAATATTGTAGATAAAAACACTCGTTATGTTGTACTTTTAATTTTATATTAGATGGTGCCTCATAATAATAATAATGAGGAAAATAATAATATACTTTAAACATTTACTTTTTCCAAAAATTCTATAGCTATGCCTCAGTTAAATATGATTTCAATTACCTGCTATTTAGGAAAACGTTATTTATGTAATAATTAGAATTTTTTTATTGAGAACCATTTGATAATATCTCTAAGTATTCATAGAAAATGTATTTTATAATTTATGGGATTGGATATGTAAGATGAAACTGTACACATATATGAATAAAACATATAAATTTTCTCAAACACATCAAATAACTGACTTAAGTCATATTTCACATAAACAATAAAATTCCATCATGCATAAGAATGCAACATGCTAGATAAAGTTCCTGAACACACCCACTCTTATCAAACTATGCCATGATATGAATCCTAAAAATCCTTCACCTCATAATCAAGAGTATCACCAATGTTTAAATTAGATCAATTATATTATTGAATAGTATAAATAGAAATTTGGTCCTAGATAACATAGAATATCCTCAGAAATGGGTTGTCTAGTCCCATGGAAATGATCTATACTATGTATCGACACATTCTTATACTATTATCTACCTTTCGAAAATAGTAAGACTAAAAAACCTCTAATAAATTTTTACAAGGTCCTACCACCACATTGCACCAATTAGTTCATGGACTATTTGTATATATAAGTCCCCCTGAATGCCTCCTTATATGATGGAGGATGCCAACTAACAGTGAGGGTGTCAAGTAGTATGGTGGGGAGACTATACCCTCATATTAGATTTAAATCAATAGAAATAAATATATTAATATAAAATTTTTAAATAATACATTTAATAAAACAGTGAAAGGTTTCAATAATAATCAAAATAGTCCATGAAATAAAAAATTAATTTTATGAAAATACATTCATGTAGTCATAATATAACCAGAATATCAGAAGAAAAATCTATGAAAACTATGAAAAATATTCTTGAGTATTCACCTATAACCCACACCAATTATTATTCCTAGAATCCATTAAATCAAAAACATTATGTCCTTTCCAAAACCCTAATATAAAATGTAATAATGATAACAACTCAGGTGCCCAAATTCCATGGTAGAAATTGGAGGGTTTTATTACAACTCGGTAAGACTAAAAAAATGGTATCCCTAAAATTAAAATTCAATATCTTTTTTAATTGAGATGTGATTTAAAAATCAATTATTGATTATCATATTAATATTTGAAAAATTTATAATTCATGTTAAATTGTAATAAAAATACTACTGATGCTCGATCTCTACAATGAAACTCAACATCATTTTGTATCAACTTTTTTTATTACAGGTGAGTATATAGCCATGGTACATGTCAAATAATAAATGGTAATAATGTAAAAAACCAAGGAGACCAAGGGAATAATAATTTGAGAGTACCCAAATGGCTCCATATATCATTGTCTCTCAATAAAACTCATACAAAATACAAATTTGTAAACCTTTCAATTAATTTATATAAATTCTTCCAATCTATACTCAAGGAACCATACATGACATATAGAATAATAGTTGTATTATAACCCATAGCTTACAATTGAGTTATTACAACCAAATAGACCAAGTCTAATCCAGTTATCTCATCATTAAAAATTAAATGATTTTATTATATAAGAATCCAAAACATTAATTGATGACATTTGATACATAAGACATTATTTAAATCCCAGGGGCGATTCTCCTGGTCATTTCAGTTCAATTTACCTCATTTTCATTTCCTGTTTGAACCCTAATCATGATGTGTGTAAAATTTAGTGTTCAATGTTAATATAATAATGTGTATTTGATTCTTCAATTGAGGTTAAATTCATTTACTTAACAAGAATGACCTGTTTATTTTTATGAGTCTTATTGTGACTTGTTCCACGTTGCATGCAACATGTGTTTCTTGGTAATTATGTTATAAAAAAAATTAATTAAGTGATTTATTTTATTAAATTCATATTCTAGAATATTTATACCAGTATTTGATACACATGATTATTTTATATAAATTCTCTAAATGATTTTCATTCTTGGAGATGAAGTGGTTTTCTTTAAATTTAGTTTCCCTCTTTGAATTAAATTTATATCCATGGAAAATGTTAAAATAAATTAATAAGGGGATCATTTAAAATATTTTTGATGATGGGAGAATGTTTTTATCTCTACCTTAATTGTTAAATAAAATAACCCATGTTTATGGGTGTGTTTTAATGTTAAAAGTTTTTTTTATGTCACACCTAAATGAGGAAAAAAATTTGTATCTCTCCCTTAGTTCAACTATAATGAAAAATGCCACAATATCATAGAGATGAAACCTTTATTGGCATATTATGGTTTACCTTGTGGATAATCCCAATATAGGATAGAGTTAATAATTTTATCTCTCATACTGAAATGTTTGAAATTGGTTATAAAAAATAAGGCACTTGCAATAGTTTCTGATAATCCAACAATTACAATTGGTGTATATGATATGCACCCTCCACCACTCTAGATAATCCATCATAGTCGTATGAAAATATATTTTTGTTAGTTTTTATGCAGTTTTGTTTATCATTTCTACACTATTTTGAATTAAAACTGTTTTATTTATCATTTTAATGTTGTTTTGAATTAACTTGGTAGCTTCTTGCTCCCATGGACTAGTTTTAAGAGATTAAATAGTGGCTTGAAACCCAATAGAATCATATTTTATAGGTGAATTATTTTAACCCGTATATTTAATTGTTACATTCAGTTCTAGAATTCATAATGGTTTATTTTTGTTAATTTAGTAGAGATGGGGAGATTGAAGGTCAATTGAGTTATGTTTTTAGTATGAGGTGGATGGAATTATAAAGTTAGTGAAACTTGATAGTAATATTTTAGCCTTTGTCATAAATATTTTTGACAAAATAGTTAGTCATAGAAAACAACTGATTTATATTTTCATAAAAGAAAACAAAATGAAAAAATGTTTTATAAAATCCATAAAAATAGTTGGTCATAGAAAACATATGATTTTCTTTCATTTCTCCCATGTCTTTATTTTGTGCAACTACTTCTATTTTGGGGGTACACCAAAATTTTTTCAAGAAATAGTATAACTATGATTGAATTATAGATGTCCAGTCTATAACTATAATTATGTATCAATGATATGAATATTTCCAATATGAATTTCTGTCCTCCATGAGTTAGGTCACACAATCGAAAGAAGTGTGTAATCCCAAAATTTCCTTAATTGGAGACTTGAAGTTTAAAGGTCAAGCCAATGGATCTAACAGAATCTCTATGTATTGAACAAAGGCTATATAAAAAATTGAATGGATCAAAACTATGTATATCAATAATGTGGCTAGATTTAAAAAGTCACATATCATTCTTATAATAATCCCTATATTCTCTTGTCCATAAGACTCTAAAGCCTACAACTTCCCTCATCCCTGATGACAATATCCTTGAGGATATAATTGAGAAATTTTGGTTGGTGGTGGTAAATAGTAATACTATCATCCAGCTTATACTTCTCTCTTAGCTCCTTGTAAATTTATTTTTCCACGAGGAACTCACTGATCTAGTTTATGTGTCTACCTAGGATTTCCATTGCCCATCCAACTATCATTTGGATATCATCTTTTTAAAATACTACATGACATGTCCCTGACCATCATTAGAGTACCACCACCTCTATCTCAGATGACTAGAACCGTCCAAGGAGACCTGAAATTAGGACTGTTTATCTTGTGAATATCATCGAACACTTCCAAATCACATGGATACATGTTTCTGAAATCGTGTATAAGCTACTGATGTATCAGCCCTACGGTTATCACATCCAGTGCCAACTATCGAATACTACTCCACATAGAATACCTCCACCACTAAAGCACACTTGAGATCTCTAACATAATTTGAAATATAATGAGATGTCATACCATCCCAAATATTTATATGGATATTGATCAAAAAATATTTTTTCAAAAGAAAACATCTAAAACCATATATATTGAGTATCGTGAGTGGTTAGTGGAAAAAAAAATTATTTGTTTTCATTTATTCTTGGTATGTATTGTGTTAATGTACTTATATATTTTGTTTCAAAATGGTAGGAAGTAGGATGTTGGAATGTTGGCAGCATCTGGAAGAAGGAAGAAGAAAATAGGCTGAGGTTATTGTTTCCTAGGGGAATCACATATACCCACGGTTCATTGAACTATGGGAATTGATATATTTTGGTAAAAATATATACCCACAGTTTAAGACAACTGAGGGTATTATTCTATTCCCAAAAACACATAAACCCTTGGTTTATTATATAGTGGGTATGTTATATTTTGGAAAAAATATTTTCCCATGGTTTATGTAAAATGTGCGTAAATTGAAATTTCTAGTAGGCTATACAAACGGTTTCGAGAAAACAGTGGGTATCGGGAAATCTCGATGCCTCGGGAGCCCACAGTTCATGAAACTGTGGTTATATGCTATACATATAACTTCATGTGCTATTCCCATAGTTACAAACTATAGTCATAGGTCAATTTTCCAGTAGTGAAATAGAATTTTTTTTTTTAAAATTATTGAATAATTAAGCATCTACAATTTTATTTATCTTAATGGATGAAAAAACATCTTGAAAAATTTTTTCAAAATCATCCAACATTTATAATTTACCATTATTGTGTTGTATTTATAAATTTTTTATTAGTATGTTTGAAGTGGTTTTTCCAGAAGGACTCTAGAAAGTATTGTGTTACTCTATTCTATTGAAGTGTTGTATATTGTAACTACTTTTTATTATAGTAATAATATATTATTGGGACATCTAACCAATAATAACAAGGAGTAGGACCACTTAGGGAACAATAATTGCTAAAATATATTGTTTTAATTCTATTGTACTTTAATTACATTTGGGAATGGTTGAGTAATCACAAGAGTGGATCAGATCCCAAGTGTCAACATAGGTTTTTTTTAAAAAGAATGTAAAATAATAAAAATCACCACTGATTCACCCCTCTTAGTGGTGAAAAACCTACATGAGAACTTGAAACATTATAATGAGATTTAATTTAAACAATCACCAAAGTATTATTCTTATCAATTTTATCCAATTCTCCATTCATGGATTTAACCTATGATTCATCTTTTTACACTTCTTTAAATGAGTTTGATTTAACTATGGATAACAGAGAATCATGTTCTATATTGTACATCCACATAGTTTGAGTTGGTGTAGATCTATCACCAATTATTTTAGATGTATCTACCTCTTATATTCTACAAATAATTTAAGTTATAGTATTCCCTTCTTTAATAATATCATATCCTCTAATTTAACCTTATGGTCATCAAAATTTGCACCACATTGTATAACATCTTGATTTGGAATAATTTCATCTTGTTTTTCATCTTCCTAGATGTATATTTTATCTATATGTGTTCTTATGGAAATTTTTACTTCTTTCTCCTAAATTTCCTTAACATCATAACTCTACACTATTTTTTCTGCCTATCATTGAATCATTTTTAGGCTTTACTCTTCATTAAGTATTTTAGAAACACTATTTTATATGTTTAATCATTATAATTGAACTAATTTCATTTTTTTCTATTGATTTAGTATCTTATTAGGAATACTAAGAAGTGTTTTGGTGAGGTCCTCCTACTATGATACATATCATAGGGGGTTCTTTCATTTATATGGATTATAAATTCCTGGTTTTGAGTATACACTGCAACCTAAATAGTCTCCTTCTAATAGTGGCGTGTAACACTAATATTAATGAGTATTATCTTATCCATGTGATTCACCATCCAATTTCTTCATTCCAAAACTCTATTTTGTTGTGGAGTTTTCACAAAGGGCAATCCAAAGTTTATTCGATGATTTTCAATACAATTTTAAATTTCTATAAATGAAAATTTCATTCTATTACCAACTATTAGAGTTTGGATTATCTAACAATTTCATTATTTGATATCCTCATGTAATTGTTTCTTAATTTCATGATATCACTTTTTCTTTGAATAAAAATTAAACTAGTCATTCTACTATAATAATTAATGAATATAATGACGTACCTTTCTCCCTATTGTTCCAATATGTTTGTTGGGACATTTATGTTAGTATACACCAAATCAAGTATATTGGAAGTTATTTTCATCTTTAGTTGATAAGGATCTGTCATCATTATTCCTCACATATATGCATCACATTTCGTTTCTTGGTCTTTCTTTATATTTTCAATGACTATTGTAGTTTTTAGTTTTAATAAGTTCACATGCTCTTTGGATAATTTTGGCATAAAATATGGTTCCAAAAAATACTATCGTATACCACTGTAATGATACATTTATTTTAAATATTATCAACTAGGTGGAAATTATTGTCTATTCTTATACGTATTAATAGGTAGTTCCCATCTTTTCCCTTGATCGATCAACCCATCTACTTTAATGTTATCGGAAGACTAGTGAAACACCCTGAGATCTTAATATACAATAACCTTTAAATAATTCAATGTATTTGATAATTTTTTTTTCTAAAAACACATGATGTAAAAAATATAAAACATATTATAATTGTAACACACGAGATTTTTATGAATAATATTTTGTTTTTATATATCATCAAAGGAATCTTTCACTACACACTTTCTTGGCTTACTTTACACGCGATCACGACCTTCCTCGATAGCTTGCATCGTACGCAATACCGAGTTTCACTAAACAACGATATGCTATTAAAATATTATTAAAACTAGCCGTTATGAATAGTAATAACCACTTTTTGAAATTTTATAAATTTTATTTTTCAAAATGGACTTCATTTTTGGATTCGGAATACCGAAATTAGCCAAGGGTGAAATTTTGGTATTTTTCAGAAAACTTTCAATTTTTGATGAATAGCGAAACCACTAAGTGGTAGGTTAAAAACTGAATTTTGCATAAAACTTAATTTTACCGCTTCTGGGAATGGAATTTCAAAAATCCGAGAGACATGGTTAATATCAAGGACTAAAATGTGGTTCAATGAGATGAAAATAATTTTTTGGTGAATAGTAACTGTTTACTTTTTTTACCGCGGTCAATAGTAAATAGGGTAACTAAGGGTAAATATGATATTACTATTACCCTAACACATGTCCTAATTCTATTGGACAAATGTAATTCGACCAAAAACAAACTTAGGAATAAAATATGACCATTTAGGCCCACTTGGATTAGATTAGGACACTTATTATTAATTTATTTAAAGAAGGGTTAAAATAGTTAAAATCAAAGTTTAATAAGTAAATCATTTTTAATATGGGGTTATACATAGGATAAATTCGACTATAAATATTAATTAGAAATCTAAAAATATTTCCTACATAATGGTATTTTATTTTTAATTTTTAGACATTAAATAATTTAATTTATTTATGACACAATGATGATGCAGTAATTATCTTATTAATGAAATATTGACATAATTGATGTTATAAACACCAAAATAAATGTAATTTGAGACTTTTTATGAATTACAATAATTTTATAGGTTACTATGATATATTAATGTTGATTTAATCAACTTTGTTCGAACATATAATTCTGTTATGACTTTCACAAAAATCATATATCAAATAGTGTCAAAATTGACACAAAATAGTGTTTAAATTAAATATTATATTATTAATTGTTATTTTATTCCAAAAAGTCTAAGGTTCGGCCAAATAACTTATATAAGGATATATATATTAATAATAAACAATTTGGGGTTCGTTTGCAATGTTATAGTAAGTGTATTAACTATATAGTGAACGAAAACAAAAAGACACGGTAAAAGTTAAATTAATTAACTTAGAGTTAAATCTAATTGATAAGGTTAAAATAATACCCTAAACTTGTCTAAATCCTATTGGATGATAGGATTTCGACCCTTCCCCACTATATCTTCGAAATAAGACCCTTTGGAACCATTATAAACCGATTTTATCTTTAATATAAAATAATATTTTGAGATATTCCTAAGGTGCCCCTCTACCCCCTTATAAAAGGGAACCTCCTCCCCCTTCTCCTCACACCAAATTGAGCACTCAAGCTCGGACAAACCCTAAAATTTTCTCCTCTCCACATCCCTAGAATAATACTAGAGTTACTGGTCTTCTTCAAAGACCAATCTTATTTCCCTAAGTGGAGGATTCAAAGAGGCGTTCTAAAGAAGAGGTAATATCTGTTACCGATCTTTTCAATTTCTTTCTTCTTCAAATTCTTCTCCTTTAGTTGTTTCATGATAAAGTAATAACATCAGTATTACTTACATAATGATATGTTATTATAAATATGAAATAACCCTAATTCACCTTCTATCCATCCCACGGAAAAATGAAATCACCGCGCGTGCATACGTACGGAATACCGTCTCCACACCGTGGTGTAATCTATTTTTCCACCATCACTTTACAAGGATGGGTATAATGGTGTAATGAGTAACTATTTATGATTATTATAAAGTAATATTGATACTGAAATAATATATATATACTCAAATACAGTTCTATGATCATAGGAACGATATCATCACTCGTGCGTACGTACGGAATACCGTCTCCACGATGTGATGCGACTCGTTCTACATGATCATCATTACATAGTAATTATATAAATTAATTGAATGAATAAATATGATATATGTTACACTAATAACATTCTGGATATAAGGTATCTATAACCTTAAATGAAGAATAATAATGTATTCGGCAAAACACGCATAAGAACAAAAGGCAATAAAGACCCGAGTAACAAGTAACAATGAAATATTACTATCAAGAAGCTAAGAATATGGCCATATATGATATCATATCAATATATATGATTCTGGAATAAGTCAATAACATTATTTAAACCATTATACAGGAGCTTCGGACACGTACAAAGAAAATTGGACCTAAGGTAAGGGAAATATCACAATCTCATTTTTATCCGAGATTGTTTATACTTTGAAAGTTACTGGGGTGTATTTTATCATCCACATACATGTTTCCCCAATATGTAATATTATTTCCATCCACGTACAATTTTTTAAATCCAATTTTACCCTTCTGTGAGTTTTTAGTAAAAGATATGAAAGGAATCTTTTGTCGTTTTTCATACGAGGTACTTTTTGACCTTTCTGACAAAAGTACAAAGAATGTTTTTTTAAACTTATACGGCATGAATGGACTTTTAAAACATTATTTCCAAGAAGCTTCCTTTACAAGTTTACAAGTTTATTTTTAATCAACTCCTTTTAGTTTATAATTGTATAACATGTTAAGAAAAAAAAAGTGTTTTTGAAGAAGAAAGGATATTTTCCTCAAGAATGGAGTTCAAGTATTTTATCAAAATTATTTTCCATCTAAGATAATAAAAGGGTTCTATTTTTTATCCCTATTATTATATGGATTTGATTATGTTGTGATGGAAATTTTTTATGAATTCCTTTATCTTATATGAATTGATTTATGATGTCATGATGTTTCAAGAATACCATTTTTGTTACATGTGTTATGCGATGATTTATGATTATGTGGCACACATAAGAAAGGATTCATTATAAGATGGGTGGGACCTATATCTCCCTCCAATGCATTGGGTAAAGATTTTATATCTCATGGGATAGACATGGCTGGAACGGTAGGTTATACCGGTTCAGTGAAACAGGACTGGAACGAGGGTGACTCAGTTCAGAAAGGGACTTTGTCCACTAAGATAGTCTTGGAAATGAGTCATGACTAACAAGAAATGATTTTCCATGATTATGTGTGCATGCCACAAAGTTCCAAGTTTTATGTTATGATTATGGGGATCTCATTTTCACTTCTATGATTTATTCCATCATAAGATATTATGATCTCTTTTGCAGGTTTTGATTTTCAAAAAGATATGATATGATTTTTATTTCCTTTTTTTGCCCTTGCTGAGCATTTGAGCTCACCCTTTTATGTTTTCTTTTCCCCAGGTCAGGAAGATGGATATTAAGTAGAATATGCTAAAAGGGACCTTAGATATGATGAAATAAATGGGAGACACTGTAGAAGATTTATGAACTAGTTGTTTATGTTTCCCAGTTTCTAAAGACACTATACCTATATGGTCCTTTGTGGTTTTGTCATATGTTGTAATAAGTGCGCTTCAATTTTGAAGTATTAACAATGTATGTAAAGTATGGGTCGTTATAGTTGGTATCAGAGGAAAGGTATAGTCAACCTTTGGAAACTGGGATGTGAAATCCTTAGTAAGAACCCTAAGGATAAGTCTAAGCATAGAATACAATCATAGTGTTTTAGAAATGTCCTTGAATAACCTAGGATAAGACCTTAAGCATGAAAATTTTATTCTTGAATTATGTGGTTTTCCTATTATAATTAGTGTTGCTCACACTATTCTTCTTGGTTTTAGTCAATGGCTGGAACCCGAAGGAACCGTGTTAATGCGGAATGTGATGGGCAATGCAATGATTGTCCCCCTGAGCAACCAAACGATATGGGAGCTGGAATGAAAAATCTTGTAGCCATGCTCACACAACTTTCTCAAGCTATGAATCATGCAGGACTTCCAAACGAGCAAAGGAAGGAGCAACATTCTGTTGAATCCTTCATGAGGCAGCGTCCACTTTCTTTCAGTGGGTCTACTGATCCATTAGATGCTGAACAATGGATTAGTACTACTGAAAAGATATTTTCAATTCTTCAATGTTCTGAGCATGATAAAGTCATCCTAGAAGTGTATCGTTTAGAAGGAGATACTGATCAATGGTGGAATATTATTAAGAATACGAGGCAATGGGATGAAATTGAGTCTATGGAATGGGATGAGTTCAAGAACTTATTTTTCAATAAGTACTTCCCTCGTATTCTCCGAACAAAGATGGAGAAAGAGTTCCTTGAACTGAAGCAAAGGGATGATGAATCTGTTAGTACCTATGAAGAAAATTTTACAAGACTTGCAAGGTACGCTTCTGGTATTATTATCCAACCTGAGAGTAAGATCGATCGATTCTTTAGTGGCTTAAAACCAAGTCTTCGAAGGGAGTTAGCCATAAGGGACTTCAATAGCTACGAGGAAATCGTTTGATGTGCTCTCAAAGTCAAGATGGAGATTGGAGTAACCCATCAGTCACATGGGTTTGATAAGAAGAGGAAGATGGAATTCAAAGAAAAATTTAAAGAGCACACGGAAAAGAAGATGAGATTTTCCTTATGCTCAAAGTGTGGAAAGAAACATGGAGGGAGTTGTCTTAAAGGGACAAGTAAATGTTTCAAATGTGGAAAGGAAGGTCATCGGGCATTTGAATGCCGCGATAATGGGAAGAAGATGTCTAATGATGCAAACAAAGGAAGGGATACACAAAATGAACCTACTACACTTCAATGTTTCAAGTGCAAGGAGATGGGGCATTATTCCAATCAATGCCCAAATCAAAGGTTTGATGATGATGGTCGACGTCAACAAAATCTTATGGCTAAAGACAAAGGAAAGTTACATGCAATTTCTATCAGCGATGTGGAGTACGATAACGAAGTGGTGAAAGGTACACTTACCATCCACTCTAAAGTAGAAAATGTTTTATTTGATTCTGGATCCACCCACTCTTTTATTTCTAAAGAATTTTCTAAGGGTATCACCGTATTACCTCAACAATTAGATGTTGAGTTAGCTGTGACAACACCTAATGGCAGAACAGTCACATCAAAAGTTTATAATTCTTCTCCGATCGAAGTTTGTGGGAAAGTGCTTCCTGCAAATCTTGTGATCCTTCCTTTAGTGGAATTTGATGTGATTCTTGGCATGGATTGGATTTCTCTACATGGAGCTCATATCAATTTCCAAAGAAGGGAAGTCACATTTCATATTCCAGATCAATCTACGATCGTATACCAATGCAAGGATGAACATAACCTTCCAGTGGAAATTTCTTCCATCTTATGGGTATTGATTCCACTAAATGAAGGTTATTTATCTCAAATGGTTGGTGAGAAACTCACGATTAAGAATATTCCCATTTTAAGGGAGTTTGATGATGTCATTCCGGAGGAATTACCGGGTCTTCCACCAAATCGTGAAGTTGAGTTTTCAATAGAACTCGTACCGGGTGCTTTGCCTATTTCAAAGACACCTAATAGAATGGCCCCAATTGAGTTGCAGGAATTGAAGAAGCAACTCCAAGAGAATCTTGATAAGGGATTCATACGCCCTAGTGCGTCACATTGGGGAGCACCTGTTCTATTTGTTAAGAAGAAAGATGGATCAATGATACTCTGCATTGATTATCGAGAACATAACAAGATCACTATCACGAACAAATATCCTCTCCCACGCATTGATGACTTATTTGACCAACTACGCGGAGCTCAATACTTTTCCAAGATTGATGTTCATTCAGGGTATCATCAATTAAGGGTCAAAAGGGAGGATATACCAAAGACGGCTTTCCGTACAAGGTATGGACACTATGAATTTATAGTGATGCCATTTGGTCTTACTAATTCCCCTTCTATCTTCATGGATCTAATGAATAGAGTCTTTAGAGACTATCTTGATCAATTTGTGGTAGTCTTTATAGACGATATTCTTGTCTATTCAAAGAGCATGGAAGAGCATGAAGATCACTTGAGAATTATATTGAAGACCCTGAGAAAGGAGAAGCTTTATGCCAAATTTACAAAGTGTGAATTTTGGCTTCAAAAAGTTGCATTTTTGGGTCACATAATCTCAAAAGAGGGGATATCTGTGGATCCAGCAAAAACAGAGGTTATCGAAAGATGGTCGAGACCAACAACAGTAACTGAGATTCGATGTTTTCTTGGTTTGGATGGATATTATCGACGTTTTGTAAAATATTTGTCACGATTATCTAATCCACTCACCAAGTTGACTCAGAAAGGAGTTAAGTTTGTCTGTACAGAGGAATGTGAAGAGAATTTCAAGGAGTTGAAAAGAAGTTTATCTAGTGCACCTGTGCTCACACTGCCTTGTAGTGGAGAAAGGTTTGTGATCTACAGTGATGCATCCAAGAAGGGATTGGGGTGTGTTCTTATGCAAAATGATATGGTGATAGCTTATGCCTCACGATAGTTGAAAATCCATGAGCAAAATTACCCAACACATGATTTGTAGTTGGATGCGGTAATCTTTGCATTAATGATTTGGAGGCATTACCTTTATGGTGAAAGGTGTGATATTTATACTGATCATAAAAATTTTAAAGTATATTTTCACCCAAAAGGAGCTGAATATGCGCCAAAGAAGATGGTTGGAGCTGATTAAGGATTATGACTGCTCAATCCATTACCACCCCGGGAAAGCAAACAAGGTGGTATATGCATTAAGTCGACAAGACCATGCTTGTTTATCCATGATGAGGATCACAAAAGATCCAATATTTATGGATTTACAAAGGATGGATCTTGGAATTATAATGGAAGGGGAAAATATTATCTTTCTCAAATGAATGTTCAACCATCTATACATGTGAAGATTAAAGAGGCATAGAAAGAAGATGTTGAGTTACAAAAGAAGGTGAGAAATGTTCCTGAATTCAACCTTGATTGTGATGGGATAATAAAGTTCAGGAATCGGGTTTGTGTTCCTTCCATCCTCGAATTAAAGAAGGAGCTACTGGATGAGGCTCATAGTTCTTCATTCTCTATTCATCATGGAAGCACAAAGATGTATAGGGACCTGAAAGATTGCTTCTGGTGGGATGGCATGAAAAGAGATGTTGCTGAATATGTCTCTCGATGCTTGGTTTTTCAACATGTTAAGGCTGAGAGACAGAAGTCTAAGGGGATGTTACAACCATTACCCATACCCGAATGGAAATGGGAAAACATCACTATGGACTTTGTCACAGGAATTCCTAAAACATCCAAAGGCAATAATGCTATTTGGGTCATAGTTGATCGTCTTACAAAGTCTGCACACTTCATTGCAATTAGAGAGGATTTCTCTCTAGATCAGATTGCCATGATATATGTAAAGGAAGTGGTAAGATTTCATGGAGTACCACTTTCTATAATATCTGATCGGGATCCGAGATTTACCTCGAAGTTCTGGTGAAGTCTTCAGCATACTATGGATACAGAGTTGAGTTTCAGCACTGCTTATCATACCCAGACAGACGGTCAGTCTGAGCGAACAATTCAAACCCTAGAAGATATGATGAGAGCTTTCTCTATGGATTTCAAAGGAGGTTGGGATCAACACCTACCTTTGGTGGAATTTTCTTATAATAATAGCTTTCACTCCAGTATTCAGATGGCTCCTTATGAAGCTCTCTATGGAAAGAAATGCAGGACTCCAACTTACTGGGATGAAGTTGGGGAAAGAAAGCTATTAGGACCTGATCTCGTTGATGAAATGGAAGAAATGGTCAGATCTATTCAACAACACATAAGAGTAGGTCAGAGTCGACAGAAACGTTATGCCGACAACCGAAGAAAAGACCTTGAGTTTGAAGTGGGTGATAAAGTGTTCTTACGAATATCTCCCTGGAAGAGGTTTATGAGATTTGGAAAGAAGGGGAAGTTGAGCCCTAGATATATCGGTCCTTTCAAAATACTGGATCGTGTTGGGAAGGCAGCTTACGGATTGGCGCTTCCACCGAATCTCTCTCAAGTTCACGATGTGTTCCATGTATCTCTCCTGAGAAAGTAAATACCAGATCCTTCACATGTACTCAGCTCAGAAGTTGTACCGCTGGAGAAAGATCTTTCTTATAAAGAACAACCAATAGAGATTCTGGATCGTAGCGAAAAAGTCCTACGAAATAAGACCACTCGATTGGTGAAAGTTTTATGGAGGAACCACCAACTTGAAGAAGCTACATGGGAGCTTGAGGATATGATGAGGGAGAAGTATCCTCATCTGTTTGTTACAAAGTGACGAGTTTCGAGGGCGAAATTTTTTTTAAGGGGGGTAGAATGTAACACCCGAGATTTTTATGAATAATATTTTGTTTTTATATATCATCAAAGGAATCTTTCACTACACACTTGCTTGGCTTACTTTACACGCAATCACGACCTTCCTCGATAGCTTGTGTCGTACGCAATACCGAGTTTCACTAAACAACGATATGCTATTAAAATATTATTAAAACTAGCCGTTATGAATAGTAATAACCGCTTTTTGAAATATTATAAATTTTATTTTTCAAAATGTACTTCATTTTTGGATTCGGAATACCGAAATTAGCCTAGGGTGAAATTTTGTTATTTTTTTGAAAACTTTCAATTTTTGATTTATAGTGAAACCACTAAGTGGTAGTTTAAAAACTGAATTTTGCATAAAACATAATTTTACCGCTTCTGTGAATGGAATTTCGAAAATCCAAGAGACACGGTTAATATCAAGGACTAAAATGTGGTTCAATGAGATAAAAATAATTTTTTGGTGAATAGTAACTTTTTACTCTTTTTACCGCGGTTAATAGTAAATAGGGTAACTAAGGGTAAATATGATATTACTATTACCCTAAAACATGTCCTAATTCTATTGGACAAGTGTAATTAGACCAAAAACAAACTTAGGAATAAAATATGACCATTTAGGCCCACTTGGATTAGATTAGGACATTTATTATTAATTTATTTAAATAAGGGTTAAAATAGTTAAAATCAAAGTTTAATAAGTAAATCATTTTTAATATGGGGTTATACATAAGATAAATTCGACTATAAATATTCATTAGAAAGATAAAAAGATTTCCTACATAATGGTATTTTATTTTTAATTTTTATACATTAAATAATTTAATTTATTTATGACACAATGATGATGCAGTAATTATCTTATTAATGAAATATTGACATAATTGATGTTATAAACACCAAAATAAATGTAATTTGAGACTTTTTATGAATTCAAATAATTTTATAGGTTACTATGATATATTAATGTTGATTTAATCAACTTGGTTAGAACATATAATTCTGTTATGACTTTCACAAAAATCATATATCAAATAGTGTCAAAATTGACATAAAATAGTTTTTAAATCGAATATTATATTATTAATTGTTATTTTATTCCAAAAAATCTAAGGGTCGGCAAAATAACTTAGATAAAGATATATATATTAATAATTAACAATTTTGGGTTCGTGTGTCATGTTATAGTAAGTGTATTAACCATATAGTGAAAGGAAACAAAAAGACACGGTAAAAGTTTAATTAATTAACTTAGAGTTAAATATAATTGATAAGGTTAAAATAATACCCTAAACTTGTCTAAATCCTATTGGTTGATAGGATTTCGACCCTTCCCCACTTTATCTTCGAAATAAGACCCTTTGGAACCATTATAAACCGATGTTGACTTTAATATAAAATAATATTTTGAGATATTCCTAAGGTTCCCCTCTCCTCCCTTATAAAAGGGCACCTCCTCCCCCTTCTCCTCACACCAAATTGAGCACTCAAGCTCGGCCAACCCCTGCCATTTTCTCCTCTCCACTTCCCTATAATAATCCTAGAGGTACTGGTCTTCTTCAAAGACCAATCTTAGTTCCCTAAGTGGAGGATTCAAAGAGGTGTTCTAAAGAAGAGGTAATATCCGTTAGCGATCTTTTCAATTTCTTTCTTCTTCAACTTCTTCTCCTTTAGTTGTTTCATGATAAAGTAATAACATCAGTATTAATTAAATACTGATATGTTATTATAAATATGAAAAAACCCTAATTCACCTTCTATCCATCCCACGGAAAAATGAAATCATCGCGCGTGCGTACGTACGGAATACCGTCTCCACGCCGTGGTGTAATCTATTTTTCCACCATCACTTTACAAGGATGGGTATAATGGTGTAATGAGTAACTATTTATGATTATTATAAAGTAATATTGATACTGAAATAATATATATATACTCCAATACAGTTCCACAATCATAGGAACGATATCATCACTCGTGCGTACGTACGGAATACCGTCTCCACGATGTGATGCGACTCGTTCTACATGATCATCATTACATAGTAATTATATAAATGAATTGAATGAATAAATATGATATATGTTACACTAATACCATTCTGGATATAAGGTATCTATATCCTTAAAAGAAGAATAAGAATGTATTCGGAAAAACACGCATAAGAACAAAAGGCAATAAAGACCCGAGTAACAAGTAACAATGAAATATTACTATCAAGAATCTAAGAATATGACCATATATGATATCATATCAATATTTATGATTCTGGAATAAGTCAATAACATTATTTAAACCATTATACAGGAGCTTCGGACACGTACAAAGAAAATTGGACCTAAGGTAAGGGAAATATCACAATCTCATTTTTATCCGAGATTGTTTATACTTTGAAAGTTACTGGGGTGTATTTTATCATCCACATCCATGTTTCCTCAATATGTAATATTATTTCCATCCACGTACAATTGTTTAAATCCAATTTTACCCTTCGGTGAGTTTTAGTAAAAGATATGAAAGGAATCTTTTGTCGTTTTTCATACGAGGTACTTTTTGACTTTTCCGAAAAAAGTACAAAGAATGTTTTTTAACTTATACGGCATGAATGGATTTTTAAAAAATTATTTCCAAGAATCTTCCTTTACAAGTTTACAAGTTTATTTTTAATCAACTCCTTTTAGTTTATAATTATATAACATGTTAAGAAAATAAAAGTGTTTTTGAAGAAGAAAGGATATTTTCCTCAAGAATGGAGTTCAAGTATTTTATCAAAAAAAATTTCCATCTAAGATAATAAAAGGGTTCTGTTTTTATCCCTATTATTACATGGATTTGATTATGTTGTGATGGAAACATTTTTATGATTTCCTTTATCTTATATTAATTGATTTATGATGTCATGATGTTTCAAGAATCCCATTTTTGTTACATGTGTTATGAGATGATTTATGATTATGTGGCACACATAAGAAAGGATTCATTATAAGATGGGTGGGACCTATATCTCCCTCCAATGCATTGGGTAAAGATTTTATATCTCATGAGATAGACATGGCTGGAATGGTAGGTTATACCGGTTCAGTGAAACAGGACTGGAACGAGGGTGACTCGGTTCAGAAAGGGACTTTGTCCACTAAGATATTCTTGGCAATGAGTCATGACTAACAAGAAATGATTTTCCATGATTATGTGTGCATGCCACAAAGTTCCAAGTTTTATGTTATGATTATGGGGATCTCATTTTCACTTCTATGATTTATTCCATGATAAGATATTATGATCTCTTTTACAGGTTTTGATTTTCAAAAAGATATGATATGATTTTTATTTCCTTTATTTTCCCTTGCTGAGCATTTGAGCTCACCCTTTTATGTTTTCTTTTCCCCAGGTCAGGAAGATGGATATTAAGTAGAATATGCTAAAAGGGACCCTAGATATGATGAAATAAATGGGAGACACTGTAGAAGATTTATGAACCAGTTGTTTATGTTTCCCAGTTTCTAAAGACACTATACCTATACGGTCCTTTGTGGTTTTGTCATATGTTGTAATAAGTGTGCTTCAATTTTAAAGTATTAACAATGTATGTAAATTATGGGTCGTTATAATAATAACATTTGTAGTTAACATAATACTGTATTTAATTAAAAATAAATACCATTAAAAGATGAATAGTTCATATAAGTTATTTTTCTATAAAAGTAGTTTTTATTTTTCATTATAAAATAAATATTAAAAAAATAATTATAATTTTATGAAATATTCCTAAATTTGTAGTCCATAATATCAAAAATTTATTTTTATTTTGAGAATTTTCTTAAACAGTTGACTTTTACTCGAGAAATGCGGGATTTATAAAAATTAAAATTTCAATGATTTTATCACTATGTATTAAAAAAATATAATGTTTAAAAACCATTAATGTAATATAATATGAAAATAAGTAATAAAATTATGAATTTTAAATTATTTTATATACATATAAAACCTATTCCAAATATTAATATAACTAATGTAAAATGTTACTTTATTAGAAAAAATGTTTTTCGTCTTCTCTTTTAAATTTTTTTTCAACAAGATGTTAGGTTTTGGCATTACATGGATGCCTCATACCATTTATTCAATTCATTATTATTTATTTTATGGCTTTATAATCAGTAAACATGATAATTTTATAATATATATAAATGTAAAATCATAATAACATTATTTTTTAAAAAAATTTGTACACTTTTATTGGTTTTATCTTAAAAGTAAGTTTTCAAACATAGATAAAATTTATTTTATAAAATTGATTTAAAAAATAAAATAAGAATACTAAAATTAGGTAACAAGGTCATTTTTAATATTTTTCTTTAGAAATATTTTCTAAGGTTAAAAATTAAATATCACAATAAAAGTAAAATGTTTAAATTGAGTTTAACATATTGTAAAAGTCCTAAGACATTTAAAAAAATTACTTGAAATGAATTGTGGATATTTTTTTAACCACTACATGTTTTTTGTACAATTGTTTCCATGTTTGGAGCCCTAATACCTTGAATGGGATGATACATTATTAAAAAATACAAAGGCGTTTCCAAAAGTAACCTTACTTTCACAAATAAAAAAATACCACTTCCACCGTTAAATGATAATTTTTAAATTATAATTACTCCTTACAAATATTCTACTTTACTATAACTATAACTCCATAAAAATAATATAATACCCTAGTTAATCATAGTTATCCCAAGTCATTCAAATTCAAGGATACATCTAAGGAATATTCAAGTCCTTGATATGTGTATTATTAACTACTTGGTTTTCTTCTTAACTAGATTGTTTAAAATTTATTTTATACACACTAATAAAAAGGTATTAGTAAAAGTTTTATGCCTTAATGTTACTATATGAATGGAATTTTTATTTTCTATTCATATAACCCATCCATTAAGAAAAAAATCATAATTCGTGTGTTATACAGACTATCGCCTCCAAAATATAATGTGTTTCATTTTACTTCAGCACCTTACATGGTCAGATCTAAGGATGGGATTAAAGAATAAACTTTATTTTTATTACATCATAAATTTTATGGTATGAAAAAATTAAAAACCTATTTGTGATATGATTAATTAACAATTATCATTAATTTAATCATTTAAATAGAGCAAACTGAGAGAAAAATGATGTCTTATTTCTGAGTAATGACTTTATATAAATTAGATTAAATTTATAAATCCTTAAAAATCTAATATATCACTTTAAAAATAACTAAATAATATCATTAATCTTATGTTATAAACATATAACAGTTTCACCACCTCAGAATCATCAATTAATCATGGTAGTTTCATGTTTGGGTTAGTCTAACCACATAATTAAACGATAATATGAATTTATATCATGAGTGACTGAGAAATTATTTACTAGTATAATATGATATAAATATATAAATAATTTTTTTGGCAGGGTTATATCAACATTTAACCCATTAATTATGAAAACATCTTTCAGTCATTAATAATAACCAAAACATGATCCTCGTTGATTAAATCTTCATGATTTAAAATAAAAAGATCATGGAATGGAAATTATACCTTTAAAAATATAATATGAAATTTATTCTAGTGTATTTAATTATCTTATATTTATTAATTTTTTAACAATAATGAAATCCATCTTCATTTTTACAATACTATTTCAATGTGATAAATATTACTTATACCTGGTATTGAAACTAGGTAAATCCTAGGTAATATATATATATATATATATCTGTGTGTGTGTGTGTGTGGAATGATTATAAATGAGGATTATAAATGTTTATAATTATGAATATGGTTATTTATTAGGTATTTAATTAACATAGTTTAATTATTTAGTATGTTTAGTGTGTGTGAAAAATGAATCAAGACTAAGGTAAAAGTTTTCTTCTCAAATTACTCTCTTTTTGACATTTTTGTTATCACGAAATTAATTTAATTTATTTACTGTATATAATTATTATTTTATATATCATATCATGAATTTTGTTTTAATCATGGTATTTTAATTTAAATTACAATCCCTCTACTTCTAGGGGTTTTGATTAAAAGTTTACTCAAGACACAAGGGTTTTATTGATCCCTATTTTGATTCTTTATGACTTGTTACATGATATACACCATGATTACATTGTATGGTGTTATATTGATTTATTATCCCATTAATTTTATATACTATATATTTTTTTAATTCATGGTATAAGCAATTCCCATTCATATTCTTTTCTTTAAATACCTTTCAACTCGAGTGTTACACCATTCATTAGAGTCTTTTGTAACTCAATTTTCAGTATTTGAGTTATTTCATATTAATTGGTTAAATTTAAAATTTTATTGTATTATGTGGTATTCTATCATTTTTTACATTTTTACCACATAAACCAGTTTTCAAATTTTTCATGCCTCATGGATTACGTTGTCCATAAGGTATATTGATTACCCAATTCATTGTTCCTTGAGTTGTATTGTTTTATTATGAACATAATTTTTTCATGCTTGGGTTTTACCACCTGAATATTATATGGTATTTTATATTCGTATTTGGGAAAATTATATTTTTAAGTAAATAATGTTTTATATATCTTTCACAAAGTGGTTCCAAAAAATATGTTTTTCAAAATATTTAAAAGGTATTTTAATTTCACATTAATATGTTTGTCTTCATCTATTAATTTATCATATATAAACATTAATAATTTTTAGGGATCCATTATTAGAGATTAATTTTAAAATTAATGGTTTTTAAAAACATTCATGTTACTTTTTTTAAATTTAACATTAAATGGGACATGTTAATTTTTATTTTACATCAATGTTAAAAAATGTTCTCTAAAATCTCTTATTGATTTTTTATTACATTTCCCATATATTTTTCAAAAGGAATTAACATATTTGGGTATATGTTAATGATATATATATGTTATAATTTGGGTGATTGAACTCATGGTGTCAAATAATTCAATTCCTTGTCCCTTATTTTTTGATATCGTTGAGGTCATTCTTTTCTAAAGATGTATTTTATCTATTTCAACATCCTTATACGTTTATTTTGTTACGCAGGGGGATTGTTCTATTTAAACCATCAACCATTTTCATTGGATAGATTATAGTCATGTTACTATAGTATCAAATAATATATATATTCATTTATATATATAGTGTATACATAAAATTTAATATAATTTTGATTGGATGATGATCAACTGGAAAGAATGTTATTCTATTAACATGGGGAAAAGTATTGGCATTTCAAATGTTATTATTACAATATGAATGATTATTGGAATAATGAATATGTATTGTTTGACAATCCATTTTATTTATATATATGGGTTATTATAATGTTATCCATTTTATTGGAATATGCATTTTTATTGAATACTAATGTTGGTTGATTATGTATTGGAATTTTGTATCTTTCTTTACAACAATAACCATTTTATTATTTAGTAAGATTATATAAATGGAATGGTTTGAAAAGTATTTTTTAATCTCAAAGTGGATGTATTTGACTTAATCAAATGATGGGTGGGGCTTGAAATTATATATCCCCCCAATTCCTTTATATGTCTTATGAGACAACAAGTTTGGGTATTCGGTTTATGTCTTCCCAATTCCACAAGATGTCTTCATTGTGATGTCTATGAAAAGTAATGTGATTTGTTTCAAGGTCATAATAGTTTTTTTTATGTCCAAACTTATGCATTCCATCAATATGAGATCAGTAATATTGATATCCATGTTTTCATATAATTTCATATATATAGAAAGATACTCGTTTCCTGTTTATTATAATTTCTTGTTGTTTACCAAATCCTTATATTATATTTTTTTCCATGTTTATACCTTTATTTATTTATTTATATGTTTTACTTAATGATAATTTTATCTCACTGCTTTTTGATTTCCTGTTTCCATAGATTATGATGAAAAGTAGTACACATGACATGTTTAAAAGGATAGAATTTTAAATTGTAAGAGTATAAAATGGCTACCAGAGGGGGTGAATTGTAGTTTAAAATTTTAAACAAATTAAAACCCAAAAATCTTTCATACTATTTATTAGACTCTTATTACATCAGATGACTAGAGTACCTTGTATGGTCTCATAGTTAGTATGGTATATCAAATTATATAGAATTTCAACAAAACAAACATTCCATTATAAATGAAAAATGAAACTAATTTTTTTATAAAAATAAGTAAATAAAATATTTAAAATTCTATTTAGTAAAATAATAGAAAATTTATAAATAGAATGAGTACATTTTAAAATTATCATAAAAGAAGTCACAAACATTGACATACATTATCCATAACTTAAACTAAACTTTCATGTCTAACTATCATCTACAAAAATCCCTTGATCATAAAAGATCGTAATCATCTCTATCTTTATGTCCATGGAATCCCTCGGCTATCCTGATCAGATCCAGTCATCTTCATATCCCTTGAGTCTCTCAATAATAACCTTGATCAGACATAAAATACAGCTGAAAAAAATTCTAATCATTTTACAATCCACACATATAATACTTATAATAGAAAACCCAATGAAAATTTTACAAAGGGAATATAACAAAAAGTTATTGTTGCAAAAAATATCATATGGGTTGAGTTCAAAAAAGTATCAGCTCCCAGCTCCTTGAATGCACCTCTATTTGTAGTTACTCCTTCAACAGTCAAATTACCATGATTATTAGAGTTGGTTGCAATGGGCATGGATTATTTTCACTTTTATTCCATATAATGATCTTTATATTACCATTTGATTTAATTATGATAGCACCATTACAATGCAATAAAATGTATTTAGTTTAATAGTAATAATTCTAATTATCAAAATTTAAAATATATTAGTGGTAAGCACCCCGTAATACTACATGGAAAATGGGGGTTCAAAACCCATGGGTGCAGGTTATAGTAGAAGTATTGTAGCGGTACTGTAGCAGTGGTGGCATTGTTCATCAGCGGGCACTGTAGTGGTGGGGATACTGTGCGGTACTGTAGCAGTAGGTTACTATTCACAGAATGTGAATTGGCCTTTGAATTTGGGCCTACGGGCTATGTAATGGGCTACATGCCCACTGGGCCTTTGGGCTATGTAATGGGTTTCCCTCTACCCAGTTAAAAAATGCCTTTGCTTTGATTTAATAATAAAAATGAGGCTTTGACCCCAAAAAAATTAAAATATATTATAAAGGAAGAAGATATGTTTTAGTATGTTGAATTAAAATATGTCAGTCTAATGATATAACTTGGTTATTCTGATGAACATAACATAGTCAGTCCAATTGACAATGCATCATTACTTTGTTGGACTATACATCAACAGTCTATGGGAATAGACTTCATTAGATTGATGGACTAGACCTTATCTATATGATGGGATAGACCTCATCAGTCGGATGGACTGAACATAGTCAGTCTAATGGATACGATTTATTCCATCTGATAGATGACATAGTCTAATTAGAAAACACTTATTTTTTTCGATGTACAAGACATAGTTAGTTTAATATACATCTTATTCAGACCACTAAACAACTTAGTCAGTCTGATGGACTAAAATTTAGGGATTCAAATATACTAAAATTATAATGATATGTTTATAATTATTAGTTTAAAAATATTTCTATGTCTTGAAAAATAAAATTTCTTCAAAAAAAACATAGTAAAAAATTTGAAAATATAATGTTAGTAAAACATAGTTTTTAATAGTGTATTTTTATTTTACAAACTAAAGAGAATAAGTGTAGAAAGTAAACATTAAAATAAAAAATCTACCCCTTTTTGAAAAGCACAAAACACAATAATTGATTATAATTAGTAATAACATTGAAATAATTTCCATCAAATATTCATTTAAGAACTATTTTCCTATTATCTTTCTTATCTCCCCATTTCATTATGAATCCATTTTTGTAAACCATGCATTTTTCGGAAGAATATGAAAAGATAAATTCTCAATTAAATCTCCCACTAAATAATATCTTCCTAAATAACTTCTCCCGGAAATTAAAATATTCCCTAAATAGATAATTTCTCCAAATACTTCTCCCATATTTATTTTTCCACATACTTCACCCCATTTTGATTTTCAAAAAGAAATATGAGAGGTATAAAGTACCAGAAATGTAATTAATAATAATATAATGAAACAATTTATGATCCATAAACATTCATCCAAAATTAAATATAAAATGAAAATTCATCTTAAAAAAATTATAAAACATTACATAAGAAAATTATATGTAAGAACATTCAATGAAAAAAATTCATTCAAAAATTTGATTAAATATTACAAAATCCATAAGTGTTTTGAGAAACAAAATCATTAATTTTTTTGTAGCTTCTCCACGATGACATTTATTTTCCAAAACTCTTCATGATTCTTCTCAAATTTTTGTTCCTTTTCCTAAATATTTTAAATTATGATTTTTTTCAATAAAATAAACTATTTGTACTTCTTACTTTCTCTTAGAAACTTCTTCCTTCATTGATTAGTTTTTAGAATTCTTGGCTTTCAGTATCTGAAATTCTTCTTTTAATTGGTTTTAGGGATTCTCAGATTTAATATTCTAATGTTCTTACTCGGGAAATATATTATTATTTTCTAATTCATAAATATCTATATATTAAGATTCTGATAATGAATTTAAATCCTTAAACAATTCAAAATTCCCATAAAATTCTGAATACAACTTCTGAATAGAATTTTCAATCTCTAAATAAGTATTCTTTACAAACTCAATCTATTAATCATGAATTTTCATATCTCACTTTGTATCCATTATCCATATATTTTTTTTTAACTCTTCTTATTTTATCTTTCAAATCAACATTTAAATCATTAAACTCAACTTATTTCTAGACAATAGTTTCAACAAACTGGTTTAGAATGTCTGACTACTCAAAAATATTTATCTATATCTAGGTATATTTTCATCATGAATCAATATTTGGAAAGAATAGAATTGTGTCTGATAACATCATAAAAAATTCATTAATATATGTGAATCAGGATTCCAATAATTGATGGGAATGGGAGTCTTGTGAATTATTTAAGTCCAATGAGACATTGGACCCATGTCTATTTGATGATCCATAAGCTACTTCATTTTCTTTATATTTTTTAGAATTTGAAACTCCCCATATATCAAATTTTTTATTGGTCTCATCTTTTTTCAAAACAACAGCTCTAGATTATTGATTCTAAATTTTTTTCATAGCTTTAATTGTTTCCGAAAAAAAAATTATTTGTATCCTTTTATAACTGGGTTTTATAATAAGATATTTATTTAGAACTATTTTCTTTATTTAATTCATCAGATTCCATTGAAGACGTTTCTCTAGAAGCTTTTTCCAACTCTTATTCCAACTATCTGGCCAATTTATGTTGACTTATATATTCATATTTTCTTGGATTTTTCATAGAATCATTAACTTCAACAACTTTAATTTGATCTAAATCAGCTTTTTTACCCAATATATCTTCTACTTTCATTTTTCAACAATAGTACAAACTTTATATGTTTTATTAGTGTAACACCCCAAGCTTCTATGGTACTCTTCTCTTTGAATAATGTAATTTCATGTGTTGTACGTAACATCGAGTTCTAACGCACCACAACCAATCAAACTAGCCGTTATGAATAGTAATAACTAATTTTTGAAATTTTATAAGTTTTATTTTCAAAATGGACTTCATTTTTGGATTCAGAATATTGAAATTATCTTAGGTTAAATTTTTGTATTTTTCTGAAAAACATCATTTTTTGGTGAATAGTAACTTTTTATTTTTATTTACCACGGTTAAAAGTAAATATGGTAATTAACGGTAAAAATGATATTAATATGACCCTAACACATGTCCTAATTCTATTGGATAAGCTTATTTCGAACAAAAACAACCTTAGGAATAAAATATTATAATGTAGGTCCACTTGTATTAGATTAGGACATTTATTATTATTTAATTCAAACAAGAGTTAAAAGAGTTAAAATCAAAGTTTATTTACTAAATAATTATTAATATAGGGTTATACATAAGATAAATTAGATTGTAAATATTCATTAGAAATATAAAAATCTTTCCTACATAATGGTATTTTATTTATAAATTTTAGACATTAAATAATTTAATTTATGTATGACCAAATGATTTTGCAGTAATTACCATAATAGTGAAAAATTAAAATAATTGATATTATAAATACCCAAATAAATAAAATTTGAGACTTTTAATGATTTAAAATTATTTTATAGGATAATATGACATATTAGGATTGATTTAATGGAATTTGTTCTAAGTAATCATTCTGTTATGATTTTCACAAAAATCAATTTTCCAAATAGTGTCAAAATTGATATAAAAGAGTTTTTAAAAAAAATATTATATTATTAATTGATATTCAATTCCTAAAAATCTAAGGATCGGCCGAGAGACATATATCATGATAGGTGTATCATTAATGGACCACTTGGGGGGTCTCTTTGATGTATATAGTAAGTTTATTAACAATATAATATAAAAATACAAAGAGACATTGTAAAAGTGTAACTAATTAACTAAGAGTTAATACGTAAAGATAAGGTTAATATAGTAACACAAACCTATATAAATCCTATTTTGTGAGTGTTTTTAAACCTATACCTACCTTAACCTTTAAAAAATATACTTTGGAGCCATTAGAAACCAAATATGAATTTATTATAAAATAATATTTCTAGCTTTTCCAAAGGTGCCTCTCACCCCTCATATAAAAGGGCACTCCCCCTTATCATTAATTCACACCATCAAAGCCTTTTTTTTCAACCAACCCATGCCCAAATACGCTTTCAACTTCCCCCACTACAACCTAGATGCCATAGTTTGATCATAAATCAAACCTAAGGAGCCCTTTTTATCAAATAAAAAGGAAGAACACGAAGAAGAGGTAATGATTTCACCGCCCCTTTTCAAGTTTCTTTCTCCTTCCACATATTTTATCTTCGTTATTGCCAGTCTAAAATAATAAATCCAGTATATTATATATACATTGATGTTATTATAAACATTTTATAACCATATTTCAGTATTCTATCAGTCCTTTTAATGACATGTCACCATACGTGCGTACGTACGGCTTACCGTCTCCACGTCGTGGTGTAATTGTTATTCAATAAATTATTATTTGGATGGGTATAATAATGATGTGTAATTAATTTAAATAATAAATATAACATGATAATTATTCTGTCTATATGATATACCATCCAATTATATTTTATTTTAACATTAAATGAATGATATTGTCGCTCGTGCGTACGTACGGACTACCGTCTCCACGAACGCAATGAGATTCATTCTCCATCATATCCATTCAAGTATAATTCTCATTCGATGATTAATAACAGTATCTAAGGACTCGATATCATTCTGGATATGATTAATATACAACCTATCCATGAAAAACATGTCTTACGTAACAAAACATATAAAATAAAACGAGTAAGTTAACACCCGATACAACGATAATACTAAGATATTTTTAACAAATAAATGTTAAAAAATCATATATGATATCATATTAATGTATATGATTCTTCTATAATTTAATGAAAATTATTTCACCACTATACAGGAGGTTAACCTACCCCAACCAAGGAAAAGTACAAGGTAAGGGTTTATTTCACAATCTCTTCATTATCTGAGGTTGTTTATATATAATAATCTACTGGGATTTCTTTATCATCCACATCCATATTTATTAAAAATTTATTTCAAAACATTTTTACTATTTACAAAAATATCTGTTATAGTCATTTATTACCTTTCTTGACTTTTTATAAGTGGTTTATAAAGGAATCTTTCTGTTGTTTTCTAAACAAGGACCTTTTTAACCTTTTCGACAGAATTAAGGTAAGAATGTTTTTTTAACTTATACGACGGGTGCAGCTATTTTCCGCCATTGTAAAATCGTTGAATCATCCCATACAATCTTTTAAGAATATTTTCAAAAAAATGTTTTATTTTATAAATATATGACTCTTAAATGATTTCAATATAAAAAGAGATATTTCTCTAAAAAGAGTTTTGATTTCATCTATGTCAACATCCTTTGATGGATTTTACGTTTATTTGAAGTTGATTTATTATGATACAAAACTTCAATATTGTATAGAATGTTTTGTGATATTTTTGACTGTAGATGTGTTATTTTTATACCATTCATGGTTTATGAATGAAGTATTTACATTTCATATACTAGTTTTAATACGAATGTTTATGTTATGTTTAAACCTTTTCATATGGGAATGAATTGAACTTAATATGTGATGGGTGGAGCCCGCTATAGCTCCTCGATGCATCGGTAGGTCTCATGAGACAAACTAGTGTCTTGGAACAAGTCCTTGACAAAATTGTATTTGTAGTCTTGGCACGAGGCCTTGGCTATGTGGTTATGATAGTCTGGGATTATGCATTCCATTATTATGAAAGTGGTTATTGATATTGCATGTGATTATTCGATTAGTAGAATATCCATGTGAATAAGTAAATGAAATTATTTCATTTTATTTTTTCCATACTATGTTAAATTTTATGTTTAAAAGGCTTTTGTTTTAGTTATACATTGCCTTGAATGTTTATTCTTATTTATGAATGTTTCCGCTATATTGTTATCCTTTATGGGAATTTGAGCTAACCCCTTTTCTATGTTTTATTTTTCCCATGATGTGAAGAAGAAAATTATGAATGACCTGTAGGGATAGTATGATGGGATAAGAGTGTAAACTATGGAGACTATATTGTTGTAGTTTTCATTTTATGATGTAATGTAAAACATTATGAATATATCTAGTGTTTCCAAGGCTACTATACTAATCGATCATTCAAATATTTGATCTTTCTTGTGATCATGCCAATGTTATGTAATAATGCACCGACTCTGGGTAACTGGGGTCGGGCCATAACAGTTGGTATCAGAGAAAGTTTAGTACAAACCTTGGAGGCTAGATTTAGATAAACTCTGATTAGAGCACATAGACCTAAGATGGACTTTGAGGATTAGTATAGAAGAACTTCCTAGAATTTTGGTATTGTAGAAATTTTGTGAGTTCTCCGAGAAATATATCCCTATCTGGATAGGAGCAGGTAGAGGTGGCTCTGGCACAGATGTACCTAGGGGTAAAACCTGAAAACACCGCTTTGAGCTAGACTCGAACAGGAATTGGTGTACGACAACGAGCCTTGCTGCACTCTTGGTCACGATACTCCTGAGGGATATGCTTAGGTTAACTCTCATTTTATTTACAAATCATTATGAAGGGTTTATGAGTATATACGTCCTTATTGAAAACATTTTTAGGATAGTAGATTATATCCATAAATAGTTCAATTTATGTAAAGTGTTTTATAAGTATGAAATTCTGTATTTTGATTCATAAACTGATCTATTTTATACCATTGTTTAGAAATGGAGCCTAGTGGAAGAAATGGAAACTGTATCAATGCATGAACTCCATGTAGGGATTTCCCTCCTTCTCAAGATAATTATAGTGGAGCTGGTGATGCAACTGGTGTCGATCAGCTAATCACCATACTGGGACAACTCACTCAGGTTATGAATAATAACCTTACCCGTATGGAGCACCCTGATCTGCAGCATGGAGGATCAATGTTAGATCAATTCATGAGGCATCCACCACCAAAGTTCAATGGGAGTACAAATCCCTTAGTAGCTGAGCAATGGATAAGTTCACTAGAGAAAATATTTCAGGCTTTGGGGAGTAGTGAAAGGGAAAAAGTTTCCATGAATGTTTATCGCCTCACTGGAGATGCTGATCAATGGTGGTCATTGATTCAAATCATGAAGGAAGATGATTAAGTATCAAATATTGAATGGATGGAGTTCAAAGGTCTGTTTTTAGAAAAAATACTTTCCTCATGGCCATCAAGTAGATATGGAAAGGCTATTTTTGAGTATGAGACAAAAGGAGGATGAGAATGTCGCAATGTATGAGGCTAAATTTACAAGGTTAGCAAGGTATGCTGGAGATTATATATGCAACCCAAGAATTAATATTGATTGTTTCTTTGATGGGTTACAAACATTTCTCCATCGAGCATTAGTCTCACAATCATTCTCGTCATATGAAGACATTGTCTCATGTGCTATCAATACAAAGAAATAATTATCAAAGTCTTATAACATTAAAGAAAAGTAAGAGAAGAAGAGATCTGATGATCAATCTGTGAATGGAAATAAGGGGAAGAAGGGAAAGGTTGAATATCCATCATGTGGTAAATGTGGGAAGAAACACCCTGGTACTTGCTTGAAGGGAATGGGTGTCTGTTACAAGTATGGTGAAAAAGGCCACCAAGCTCGTGATTGCAAAGGGATAAAGGAAGATACTGATGTTGAGTGCTGTAATTGCAGGGAGATGGGATATTATGAAATTGAATGTCCTAATAGTCAGGGGAACATACATCAGAAAAGGACAAGTGATCAAGGCCAAGATTATCCTATCCGTACTGCTGAGGTAGAAGCTCTGAAAGACATGGTGGCAAGTAATTTAATGGTTTTATCAAGTTTAGAAAATGCATTATTTAATTCTGGATCATCGTATAGTTACATATCTTCCTAGTTTTCTAAGAAAATTAGATATTTCCAATTTGATTTAACAAGGGAGTTGTCAGTTAAAACTCTTAAGGGAAGTATCATTGTAACAATGTTTTGTGAATCAGTCCCCATTAGACCACATAAATTTTCTTTATCCACAGATCTCATCATCATACCTATGATTTAGTTTGATATAATCCTCAGCATGAATTGGATTTTGGACTATGATGCAATGATTTATTGTAAAAAGAAGGAGGTTACAATTTTTGATGATGATGATAAGGAACACCTTATCTTTAGAGCAGAATCTTCACCACCTAATTTTTATCTAGATCCACCCCCAATAGCTCAACTAAATTCAATTATTGGGGAGGAAGAGAATGAAATGATTGTGGGTGAGGAAAGGAATATTCAAATAGAGGATGTACCTACTGTGAAGGAATTTGTAGATGTGTTTCCGGAAGATTTACCCGGACATCCTCCAGAATGAGAAGTTGAGTTTTCCATTCATTTAATTCCTGTATTAAGGCATATATCGAAGACCCCTTATAGAATGGCAATTGTAGAATTAGTTGAACTAATGAAACAACTAGAGGAATTGAGTAATAAGGGATTTATTCTACCTATTGTTTCTCTATGGGGAGTCCATGTTCTTTTTGTTAAAAAGAAAGATGGATCTATGAGGTTATGTATCGACTACAGGGAGATGAATTCTATAACGATTAAGAACAAGTATCCCCTACCTCGCATTGATGATTTATTTGACCAAATGCAAGGAGCTCAATACTTTTCAAAGATTGACCTTCGATCTGGATACTATCAGTTGTGTGTGAATAAGGAAGACATTCCGAAGACATAATTTTGAACCAGGTACGGGCATTACGAGTTTACAGTAATGCCTTTTGGATTGACTAATGCACCCTCTGTATTCATGGATCTGATAAATAGTGTTTTCAAGGAATATCTCGATGAATTTTTTTGTGGTATTTATTGATGAAATCTTGGTGTACTCTAAAAGTTACGATGATCATGAAAATCACTTGCGCATTATCCTAAAGACTCTGAGAAGACATGAATTATATGGGAAGCTTAGAAAGTGTGAATTCTGGCACCATGATATTTCTTTTCTTGGCCATATTATCTATAAAGATTGAATCTCTGTTGATCCTTCTAAGACCAAGGCAATCCAAGAATGGCATGCACCGACGATTATAACTGAGGTACGTAGTTTTATTGGTTTAGAAGGTTATTATCGATGGTTCGTCCAGAATGTTTCCCGGTTGGGTAACCCATTAACAAATCTCACACGTAAAGGGGTTAAATTTGTTTGGGCAAAAGAGTTTGAAGAATGTTTTGAAGAACAGAAGAGAAGATTTTTCAATGATCATATATTGACTCTACCATCGGGGAATGATGGGTTCGTTATTTATAGTGATACATCGAAGAAAGGACTGGGTTGTGTCCTTATGAAAAATGATAGGGTTATTTCCTATGCATCACGACAGTTGATAATTCATGAAAAAACAATCCTACTCATGATCTCGAGTTAGTAGTTGTGATCTTTGCTTTGATGATATGGAGTCACTACCTCTATGGTGAAAAATGTGAGATTTATACTGATCACAAGAGTTTGATGTATATTTTCTCACAAAAAGAACTCAACATGAGGAAAAAGAGATGGATTGAATTACTCAAGGATTATGATTTCACGATACACTACAACCCAGGGATGACATACAAGGTGGAATATGATTTGAGCAGAAAACATCATGGAGTTTTGACCAATATGGGAATTGAAAGGGATCCAATTTTCATGGATCTAGTGAATATGGACATGGGAATAACCAGGGAAGTTGAAACATCAATTATTTATCAAATGGTTTCCAAACCATCTTTACTAGAAATGATTAAGAGTTCTCAGACCGATGATGAAGAATTTCAAAAGAAGATTAAAGTTGTGAGTGATGGGAGACTGAGAGACTTTGTGTATAAAGAAGGAATTTTGAAATTTGGGAAGAGTCATTGTGTTACCGATATACCTGATCTAAAAAGGGAATTTTTGGATGATGCTCATAGATCCAATTTCTCTATATACACTGGGAGCACCAAAATGTATAGAGATTTGAAGGAACATTTTTTGTGGGATAACATGAAAAGGGAGATTGCCTTTTTTTGTCAAGATGTATGGTTTGTTAACAAGTGAAAGCCGGAAGGCAATAGCCTAGATGAGTCATGAAACCTCTTCCCATACCAGAGTGTAAATGGGACAATATTACGATGGACTTTGTCATGGGGCTACCAAAGACTCCTAGAAGAAACGATGCAATATGGGTCATTGTTGATCATCTTACCAAGTCAGCACATTTTCTTGCTATAAAAGAAGATCTACCACAGGAACTTCTAGCAAGACTATATATTAATGAAGTTGTGAGACTTTATGGAGTACCTCTATCGATTGTTTCTGATCGTAATCCCTGTTTTACTTCAAGATTCTGGAAAAGTCTTCAGAAAGCCGTGGATACTGAACTTCATTTGAGTACTGCCTTCCCCCCCTAAAAATGATGAACAATCAGAATGAACTATTCAAACCTTGGAAGACATGTTGAGATCCTTCTCAGTTGATTTTCAGGGTATGTGGGATCAATATTTACCTCAGGTAGAATTTTCCTATAACAATAGCTTCCATTCGAGTATTCAGATGTCACCATATGAAGCGTTATACGGAAAGAGATGTCTCACCCCAACCTGTTGGGATGATGTTGGTGAAAGATAACTTGTAGGCCCAGAACTAGTGGAGGAAACTATGGAAAAGGTGAAGCTAATCCAAAACCATATCAAAGCAGCTCAAAGTAGGCAGAGGAGCTATACCGATAATCGAAGGATGGATTTGGAATTTCAAGTCGGTGAACATGTTTTCATAAAGGTATATCCATGGAAGGGATTTATACATTTTGGTAAGAAAGTTAAATTGAGTCCCAGGTATATCGGACCATTTGAAATTCTAGAATGAATTGGGGCTATAGCTTACCGATTTGCAATGCCTCCAAGTCTCTCCAATGTTCACGATGTGTTCCACGTATCAATGTTGAGGAGATACATGCCTGACCCAACGCATGTAATCACCTATGATGAATTAGAACTCGAACCCGATCTGTCTTATTTGTGAAGAGCCCATCAGGATTCTTGATACAAGAGAACAAGTACTGAGAAACTGGACGACTCGTCTGGTAAAAAGCTTGTGGAAAAACCATAAGATAGAAGAGACAACATGGGAACCCGAGGAACTTATGATGAAGAACCACCCGAGTCTTTTCATGCGGTAGTATTATAGAGATTTAGAGGACAAAATTATTTGAAGGAGGGTAGAATTTAACACCCCAAGCTTCTATGGTATGCTTCTCTTTGAATAATGCAATAGCCTGTGATGTATGCAACGTTGAGTTCTAACACAACACAACCAATCAAACTAGCCGTTATGAATAATAATACATACTTTTTGAAATTTTATAAATTTTATTTTCAAAATGGACTTCATTTTGGGATTCATAATATCAAAATTATCCTAGGGTGAATTTTTGGTATTTTTCTGAAAAAACTTCATTTTTTGGTGAATAGTAAATTTTTACTATTATTTATCACGGTTAAATGTAAATAGGGTAATTAAGGGTAAAAATGTTATTAATATTAACCTAAAACATGTCCTAATTCTATTGGATAAGATTAATTCGACGAAAAACAACCTTAGGAAAAAAATATTATCTTTAGGTCCACTTGGATTAGATTAGGAGATTTATTATTATTTAATTCAAATATGAGTTAAAAGAGTTAAAATCAATTTTTATTTACTAAATCATTTTTAATATGGGGTTATACATAAGATAAATTATATTGTAAATATTAATTAGAAACCTAAGACAATTTACTACATAATGGTATTTTCTTTATAATTATTAGACATTAAATAATTTAATTTATTTATGACCCAATGATGATGTAGTAATTACCATAATAGTAAAAAATTAAAATAATTGATATTATAAATACCCAAATAAATATAATTTGAGACTTTTAATTAATTAAAATACTTTTATAGGATAATATGACATATTATTATTAATTTAAGTGACTTTGTTCGAAGTAATCATTCTGTTATGACTTTCACAAAAATCAATTTTCCAAATAGTGTCAAAATTGACATAAAAGATTTTTTAAAACAAATATTATATTATTAATTGATATTAAATTAATAAAAATCTATGGTTCGGCCAAGAGACTTATATCATGATAGTTTTATCATTTTTGGACCACTTGGGGGGACTCTTGGATGTATATTGTATGTTTATTGACCGTATAATATAAAAATACAACGAGACATTGTAAAAGTGAAACTTGTTAACTAAGAGTTAGTACTTAAAGATAAGGTTAATATAGTTACCCAAACCTGTATAAATACTATTGGTTGAGTGGTTTGCAACCTATCCCAACCTTAACATTTAAATAATATTATTTGGAGTTATTAGAAACCGAATATGAATTTATTATAAAATAATATTTCTAGCTTTTCCAAAGGTGCCCCTCACCCCTCTTATAAAAGGGCACTCCCCATTCTCATTAATTCACACCATCAAAGCCTTTTGGTTCGGCCAAAACCTGCCCAAATACTCTCTAAACTTCCATCAATACAACCTAGAGGACATAGTTTGATTAGAAGGCTAACCTATGGAGCCCTTTTGATCAAATCAAAAGGAAGAACCCGAAGAAGAGGTAATGATTTCACCACCACTTTTCAAGTTCCTTTTTCTTCCACTTCTTCTATCATTGTTATTACCATTATAAAATAATAAATACAGTATAATATATGTACTTTGATGTTATTATAATCATTTTATAACCAAATTTCAGTATTCTATCCATCCTTTGAATGACATGTCACCATACGTGCGTACGTACGGCTTACCGGCTCTACGTCGTGGTGTAATTGTTATTCAATAAATTATTATTTGGATGGGTATAATAATGTTGAGTAATTCATGTAAATAATAAATATAACATGATAATTATTCTGTCTATATGATATACCATCCAATTATATATTATTTTAACATCAAAATAATGATATTGTCGCTCGTTCGTACGTACGGACTACCGTCTCCACGAACGTGATGAGATTCATTCTCCATCGTCTCCATTCAAGTCTAATTCTCATTTTATTATTAATAATCGTATCCAAGGACTTGATATCATTATGGATATGATTATGATACAACCTATCCATGTAAAACACGGCCTACGTAACAAAACATATAAAATAAAACGATTAGGTTAACACCCGATACACCGATAATACTAAGATATTATTAACAAATCAATGTTAAAAGATCATATATGATATCATATTAATGTATATGATTCTTTTATAATTTAATAACAATTTTTTCACCAATATACATGAGGTTAACCTAACACAACCAGGGAAAAGTACAAGTTTAGGGTTTATTTCACAATCTCTTCATTATCCGAGGTTTTTTATACGTAATAATATACTGGGATTTCTTTATCATCCACAACCATGTTTCTTAAAAATGTATTTCAAAACATTTTTACAATTTAAAAAAATATGGGTTGAATTCATTTATACCCTTTCATGAATTCTTATAAGTTTTTTATAAAGGAATCTTTCCATCATTTTCCAAACAAGGTCCTTTTTAACCTTTTCGACAGAATTAAGGTAAGAATGTTTTTTTAACTTATACTGCGGGTGTGACTATTTTCCACCGTTGTAAAATCATCAAAGATTCCCTTACAAGATTATAAGAATATATTCACAAAAAATGTTTTATTTTATAAATATATGACTGTTAGATGATTTCAAAATAAAAATAGATATTTCTCTAAAACGTTTTTTGATTTCATCTATGTCAACATCCTTTGATGGATTTTACGCTTATTTGAAGTTGATTTATTATGATACCATACTTATATATTGTATTGATGGTTTTGTGATTTTTTAGACTGTAGATGAGTTATTTTTATACCATTCATGGTTTATGAATGAATTATTTACATTTCATATACTAGTTTTAGTATAAATGTTTATGTTTTGTTTAAACCTTTTCATATGGGAATGCATTGGACTTAATATGTGACAGGTGGAGCCCGCTATAGCTCCTCGATGCATCGATAGGTATCTTGAGACAAACTAGTGTCTTGGCACAAGTCCTTAACAATATCTTATTTGTATTATTAGCATGGGGCCTTTGATATGTGATTATGATAGTCTGGCATTATTCATTCCATTATTATGAATGTGGTTATTTATATTTCATGTGATTATTCTATTAGTAGAATATCCATTGGAATAAGTAAATGGAATTATTTCATTTTATTTTTTCCATACTATGTTTAAGTTCAATTTCAAAAGTCTTTTGTTTTAGTTATACATTTCCTTGTATGTTTATTCTTATTTATGAATGTTTCCACTATATTGTTATCCTTACTGGGCATTTGAGCTCACCCCTTTTCTATGTTTTATTTTTTCCAGGATGTGAAGAAGTAATTTATAAATGACCTGTAGGGATAGTATGAAGGGATAAGAGTGTGGACTATGGAGACTATATTGTTGTAGTTTTCATTTTATTATTTAATGTAAACCATTATGAATATATCTAGTGTTTCCAAGGCTACTAAACTAATCGGTCTTTCAAAGATGTGATCTTTCTTGTGATCATGCCAATGTTATGTAATATTGCACCGAATCTTGGTAACTGGGGTCAGGGTGATACAAATGGCATATTGTTCAAGAACATATTGTGTGACGACAATTGGATGTGGTATTAGTTTAACAAATAACAAAGGAAAATAAAAAGAAATATTTGACCATTACATCATCATTTATTACAATGTCCCCATGAAGTTGTTTTACTCCATTCATCAATATTTTTTCTATTTTATCCTCTTCAAAATGGTTATTCTACATTCCGTTATTCTCATCTTATTTTATAAATTCTTTTGTTTTATATTTCATTACAAGGGTATTTTTTTTTAATATAAGGCAAACTCTCATTGTACGGGATTCTACTCTACATTAGTTTTCATGATATCTTGAAACACATCATCAGGCATGGTTTTTATTTTATTTAATGGATTGGGGGAAAAGAATAAGGTTTTTTCCCTGGAACTTTTTCTTTCAAATTTTGAATATCATCATATTCAATATTATCATATTTATCAATTAATTTATTTATTTTTTTAAAAAAACTATTTTTATTCCTAATATATTCTCTTCAATTATCAAAATATCATTTTCCATCATCATTATACCTTGATTCAGGATTTTTTTTAATAACTTGAAATTTATCCAAAACTTGTAGACAATGAATTTAAATTAATGATTTTTCAACTTCATCTAACTTTTATTTATAGACTCAACTAATGAAAAAAATCACAATGTTTATCTCCTCATATTCATTAAGAAATCCAAGTTGAAGATGTATTGTACTTTCATCATATTTGTGTCTCTTCTTCTTTGAATCAAATAACCCAACATTCATAACATAACTACACTTGAATCTAGTTATAAACTATATAAATTAATCACCTTTTTATATAAATAAAATAAATAATATTTGGTCTTGTTTTTCTCAATATTTCCTAACTTTTTTCAAAGTTTATGTGTTAAAAGGTATGCTTCTCCAGCAATTGGTACTTCAACATGTTCTAAAACATATTTGATATTCAACTTATTACTCCCATAAAACAGATTAAAAGTCATGAATTCTGTAAAAGATTTTAATATTGAACTAAACATAAGAATAAAATATATTTACAATTAATGGATAACAAATATCAAAGTCTTATTTCTAAACAAAAACATTTTACCATCCCTAAAATCTTATAATCGCTTTCAAAAAGGAATCGGTTTTGGCAGACCAATTTTCTCAATTATCTTTTATTTGATAAATTCTATATTTTAAATACCTTATTTAGTAGTCAACTTGAAATACATAACAAACTCAGAAGGAAATGATCAGAATAAGTATAAATTAATCAGAAAAATACTAAATAATAAGGATTGTAATATAAATAGAGGGATGAGAGTTATCACACGTTTGAGTAATAGATACGGGATGCGGTAATCCACAAGTATATTTATAGGCTTGAATTTTGATTCATCATCCATGGATTTGATGTCTCATATTCAATCAAAAAACATGATCTAACATTCTAAAATCATCATCAGAATATTTAAATAGAATTTATGGAGTCTTGAGGGTTTTTAAAATAAATTTTTTCGGACATAATGATTGTCCAAAAAATAAAATTTTAAATTTGAAACCAATTATGTAAAAGAATAAAAAATGTAAAGAAAAACATAAAAAAAATCCAATAGAAGATAATAATTATTATTACAAAAAACCATTTGGAGGGGAAAATTACTTTCAGTAAGAAAATATTTTCAGTAATTTGTCTTTATTTTTTTTTATGAAAAATAAAAATGTTGAGATAAACATTTTCTTTTTACAAATCCAAAAAAAATTTAAAAAATATTTTTTAGTGATTATTAAATTATTATGTTTTTACTAAAATCATAATACTAAAGTATTATTTAATATGAAAAACATTAGTTTTAGTTCATCTGAAAAACTAAAGTTTCGATGATTCTGAAAAACTAATGATACGGTAATTCCAAAAAAATATAGAAAACCTAAATAATTAGTAATTCCAATAAATTTTAGAAAGATTTAAATTTAGTAAATATAAACAAAACTAAAAAGATAAAATATATTTTAAAAAAACATATATACCACCCCTTTGAAAAGGAGTTCATTAATATAAGGATATTGGCATTCAATAAATATATGTGAATGATCATTTGATATTGATCATTATTAGATTCTGTTTAATATATTAAAATCCATCAGAATTAAGGGATTTAGTAAAAATATTAGCAAGTTGTTCATTCATTTTAATGAATTGTAAAATAATATCTCCTTTTAGTGTGTGATCCAAAAGTAAATGGTGTCTTATATCTATTTTTTTTGTCATGAGTGATGTGATAGGTCCTTACTTAGATCAATTCCACTTGTGTTAACATAAAAAATCAGGGTTTTACTAAAACTCTTGTCATAGTCAGTTACCGTGTGTAGCATCCACAATACATTATCAAAATAACTTATATCTTCCACATATTCATCATCAGTAGTGAAAAGTTCTATTTTGTGTTGTTTAATACAAGGCCAAGAAAGTACAACTTCTCCAAATAACTTTAAAGTCCGGAAATTAATTTTTCAATCCGTTTTACATCCACCAAGGTCATCATCTGAAAAACATTTTAATTCAAAATCATTTCTAGAAGAATAAAATATTCATAAATACATAGTTACCTTAAGATAATGAAATTCAATTTTACAACTTTAATACGAGACCCTTCTAATTTCATGATATCTAGCAATGAAATATACAAAAAACATTACATCCAAAAAACTACCAATTAAGAACAGTAAAATACTGTTTATTACCCTATTTTGTTTTAATCAACAAGCTTCCAAAATTCATTAATATCTAAATTATTTGATGTTATGATAGGAGTAATAATACTTTTAGTATTTTCATTTCCAAAATTATCGAGTTATCAAATTTTCTTCTAGTTTTTGAGAAATTTGAAATCGTAGAACATATGTAAGTTCTCCAATCATAATCATTTAAAACTCAAAAATCAAAAAATATATAAAATAATATCTTAAATATTTTTTGATTTAAACTAAATATAATATCATCGACATAAATTTGAATCATGATGATGTTTTTAGAAACTTCTTTTATAAGAAGTGTTGGATTCACAACTCCATTAATAAGGTTATTTTATAATAAAAAAACAATTAAATATATCATACGTGGCTATAGGGGATTTTTTAAGACTATAATATGACTTAGTAAGTTTAAACACAAGTTCTGTATTTTTTTTATTTTAATAACCATGGCTGTTTTCTACATAAAATTCCTCCTATACATATCCAGTAATAAATTTATGCTTTATAACCATTTAAAATATTTTGAAATTAATAAATAATGAATATACTAGAAGTATACGAATAGAATCAATTCATGAAATTAGAGAATATTCTTCTGTATATTCTATAACCTCATGTTGATTATATCCTTTAGAAATAATTTTTTTTAATTCTTACTATTAATCAACTTTCATCACATTGTTTCAGAAATCTAATTTAACACTAATTATAGAAGTAACTTTATGTTCTCCTAACAAATTCCAATGTTGATTCCTCTCATATTCATACAGTTAATCATGAATGTATTTTATCCTATATTAATGATTTAAAGCTTCATCATTAGATTCAGGTTCGAATTATGACAAAAATTCAGAGTGCTAAAACTCATTTCTTAGGGAACTTCTAGTTCTAATGGGTTGATATAAATCACCAATGATGTTTTTTCTAGGATTATTACTAAGAATCAATTAATTCTTTAGATTTTCACAACTTTGTTCTTCAACAATTGGTTGATATTCTTCTTGAGGTATAACTTCATAAATTAGTTATTTATTTTTTCTCTCTTGAGAAGAAATTACCAACATTTGATGAAAATTATTTTTTGAAAAAATATCTAAATTTTTGGGTTGATGTTGTTTGAAACAAAGGGATCAGATTCATAAAACATAATATGTATTGTTTCCTAAATAGTTGTTAGGGCCCATTGGGGCCTAAATACCCTGAGAGGGGGGGGGGGTGAATCAGGGTATGGATATTCTTTTCTAAATTCTTAATTCCCCACTGGATCTTGACCTCTTTATTGCAAGGGTATCTTTGTTTTCACTTGTGTGTTTATTATGACCACTTCTTTTAATATTTATCGGATGATGATACTTTGAATACAATCTAGGGAAGTGAGTAGGCACACATAGAGATTTTTACTTGGTTCACCCTTAATGGGTTACGTCAAAGGAGCATAAAATGACGATGTGCCACTATACCAAATCCACTAAGGCTCACTGCAAATAATGTATAGGCTAGATCAATTCTATGGCCAGGCTCAATGCATTTACAATGTATAGGGTCAGATCAATAATTTACCAAGGGAAACTCCCTGTTTCTCTTTCACTGGCTCATTACCAGTAGAAAGGATTACCTTCTTCCTCTTCCTTGGCTCACTACACTTGGAAGGGATCCACTCACAGTTTATAGACCTGTATGTCTCTTTATTTTCATGAATGCATGCATCCTAAACTGTTGATAGATTCTCTTTTGAAGTCCAAATTTCATCCAAAGATTAATACAACTTTACCTCTTAAACACTGGACAATTCCTTTGGAAATACCTTCTCAAAGAACCCTAATTCATGAGGCCCCATTTTCACAAAGCTCAAACAAGCCTTCGTAAATCTCCAGCCTTTTCACAAAGCACTCTCAAGAAGAACTCTCAAAAATCTCATGTCTTTATAGTCCAAACTCCCTCCCGACACTCAATAAGCCATCACGGAGCTCACAACCTTTGTGGAGCTAGAATAGCCACTGTGAATATCCTCTTTTGCGGAGCACACTGGCTACGCGAACTACCTTCACGAATCAAGAGAAAATTATTTTTTGGAAAGCTATCTCTTCTCTTATGCTTCTCCTGAAGGGGTAGAGGCCTATTTATAGGTGATTCCACTAACCCATGAACATTCCATGCGATGTCAATTCCATGTCATCTCAAATCACGAAGCTCTGAAGGTCCCACCGAAAGTCTCTGAAAATCGTGAAGCACCACATCAATTTTTCGATCACGGAGCTTGATGTAATCATGGAGCATGACCATAATCATTATTTCACACCTTTTCTGCAAAGCTCCCTTGAAATTATCTTCACCACCATGATGCGCTTCAACTCTTCTGTTCGCGAAGCTTGTATAATCGAAAAGAATCATCGCCATCATTCTTCTGCTCTTTGTGAATTCCAAACCATGAAGCCTCTCTTCACAAAATTAATGACTTTGTCATATTAAAATAGGATCTTTAGGGAAATCATATATTTGAGATGCTCAAAAAACTCCAAATTTCGGACCCCAAAAATTTGGAAAACACTGGAAAACCGCGCGACCTTATACTGCCCTTTTTGATCCGCCTCTAGATCGTCCATTACATTTTCATCCTTCTTTGTCAACATGGATTGTTAAAAAATTCCGTGGAACATGAAAATTATCCATGGAAACATGCTTTTTCAATGAACTCAACCAATCACAAAAATGCTTCAATGTTACCTTGAGGGATTTTTTCCCATCAATATCCCCCTTTGGGTTTTTTGACCACACTTCACAACTCTTCTCTGAATGATTTTCTATACTTTGATACCTTTCTGATGCTCCATATAGCCACTACCACTATTCTCCTCTTGCGATTCAGATAGCATTCAAGGATTCACTTAACACGTACTCTAAGCCCACAAGAGAAATTCTTGGTGTGAGAAACAAGAGTAGTATAAGAATTTTATCATTGAATCACTTCATTTCAGACACCAATTATCGATTCCAAACTGATACCAATCGCTAAATTGATACCAATTGTTGAACCAAACTAATATGAATTGGTGATAGCTTGAATCCAACATCACTCATCTGATTTTATCACGATCCTCAGCTGTCGTGATATCTAGGCTTTGATCAATAACTTCTAGCATTGTCAAATTTTATTTTCTCCCCTATCTCATTGCTCCCCCTATCTAATTACTCCACCTGTCTACTTCTCCCTCTATTTATCATGATTTCTCAAATAGCCACATTGTCTCTCCATTGAACACTCCAAATTTTATCCCTCTTGGTCAATGAACCCAATGGTCACTCATGTACAGTCTGTAACAGAGTAGAGAACAAATATTGGAACATTAGGGAAAATAACATCATACCTCGGGGAGAGGGGGTTGTGTCATTACAAATCCAAACTCTTTTAAGTGTGGGTAGTCAACTGGAATCCCAGATCTAGTCGATGCTTCTCAAAATCTTCCTTAGGTAAGGCCTTTTCTAGGATTTCGGCAACCTGTATTTCAATAGGAACATACTCCAACTTCACAATTCCTTTCTCAACCTTCTCCTTGATAAAATGATACTTTATCCCAATGTTCTTTTCCTTGAGTGATGGAAAATATTTTTGCTGAGAGGTATAGAACGTGATTTATCACACTAGATTCTGATTAGAGACTTCACTTCAACTTCCATATCATCAAGTTGATGCTTCATCCACAATAACTGTGTGCATGACTAAGTGGCCACAATATACTCAGCATCCGCGGTGCTAAATGAAATGCAATCTTGTATCTTGATCATCCAAGAAAAACATAGTCTACAAAAATATAATTTAGCTCCCAATGATGACTTCCTTTCATCCGCTGAACCAGCCTATTATTCATCTGTATATCCCAGAATCTCTTGATTATATTTTTCATTATACTTCAAACCAAAATCCACAGAGCCATTTATAGACCGAAGTATTCTATTCACTACATGCATTTGGGTTTACTTGGGATTTCTTGGATATCGTGCTGCTTGGAATGTGGCCAATACAATGTCAGGACTTGTCACTATTAGGTACAAAATTCTCCCAATAATCTACTTGTATTCTATGATATAAACTTCCTTGCCATTATCATCTTTGGATAGTTTCATCCAAGTAGCAACTGGAGTCTTCATCTCCTTGGAAATCTCCATTCTGAACCTTCTTAGAACCTCCTTGGCATATTTGTATAGAGAAATAAATGTTTCATACCTTTTTTAACCTGTAAACCAAGGAAAAATGTCATCTCACCAATCATAGACATTATGAACTCATGTTTCATGAATTCGGAAAATTTCATGCACTATGATTCATTTGATCCACCAAATATTATGTCATCGACATAAACCAGGCCCATCATCCTTTGATTACATTTCTTGTTGAAATAGATATTTTAATCAAATCCACCACATTGAAAACCAAGCTTCTTCAAATACTAATTGAGCTTTGATTATCATGATCTTGGTGCTTGTCTCATCCCATATAATGCCTTATTCATCTAAAAAACCTTACTCTCATCCTTATGAATATGAAAACCTTCAGGATGCCCAATATACACTTCCTCCTCTGGAACCCCATTGAAAAATTCAGATTTGACTTCCATCTAGAACACCTTGATCTTCCTTTGCACTGTAATGGCTAAGAATAATCTGATTATCTCCAACCTTGAAACCAGTGAAAATGTCTCATTAAAAACTATTCCCTCTATCTGGGAGTATCCTTTCCCCACTAGCCATGCTATGTTTTGATCCACAATTCCATCTTTATTCATCTTGTTGCAAATAACTATTTAGTCTCGATGACATTCTTATCTACTGGTCTTGAAACAATCTACCACGTCTGATTCTGTTCTGAATCTGATCCAGCAGTTCATTCATTTTTTGAATCCAGTTTTCATCATCAACTACATCAAAATTGCATTTTGGCTCAAAAAATTATAGTAAAGATGTCCGATGCAGTGATTTAATTCTTCTTGTTTGAACTGGAACTGTCTGATTTCCAATTCTATTGTCCAAGTTTATTTTAGCTCATCTCTTCAACATTCATGCTGGTAATGATTTTAATTCCTTATGTTCATTATTAGTGTCTAATTTTGGATTAGAATTTCCACTTCTACTCCCCTTGTGTTTCTTCTATCCGCAACACTTTCATCAAGAAATTGCTTTCATGTATCTTGTATCTGGTTTTGTTATTGAATGATCCCCCTATGTAATGCAACACTTACTGGGGTTTTCCCACGGTTTAGAACCATAAAAATTATTCTTCTCCTGCATCATTTATTATCATCTACCACTTTCATAATTTATACCAATCTACCACTCGGCATTGATCCATTAACAAGATTTCTAAGCCTACTGAGTTGAAACTCCATGTAGGAAACAAGAGACATAGTTAATAACCCAATCACTTATTATTATTCACTTTTTCTCGTTTTCTTCTTCAACTTTGGTACCTTATTTGAGGCAATTGAAACACTGGAACACGTCACTTCTCCACTTTTCACCCTTAGATGACACTTCCCCTTTGATCGTATCTCCTTATACCTAAAACACATGAATCATCAATTAACAACATTTATATACATAGGGAGAGGGGTTTTCTTCTAGACTCCTCGAGATGAGGATTATGGTTGATCCTGATGGGTCAACTCTTTGATTATTTCATGTAGATCATCATAATCTTTCCTTGATTCTTCTAGTTGTCTAGCCAACTTCGACTGCTCTATCCATATGACATAGAATTCACTACCCACATGTTGAGCCTTTATATAATATATAGATTCAATAGGCTTGGCCTTTTTCACAATTTGGGATGTAGGACCACTGGTACACGCTTCTATATTTGATGTTCCACCAAATGTCCATTTCCCTTGATTCCTTCTATGAGCAGGAATATCTTTTCTTATCATCTTCCCTTGCCCTTCGTCCATTGTATTGATCTTCCTATTTCCTCCACTTCTAGTGGTGGTACACGACATGCAAATTTTTTATTTCATTATTTTTTTATTTTTCTTTTATCATATTTCTGAGTTACCACCCTATATTCCATTAGTGGTGGGCCCTCCATTGAGCATACATTTTTCTTACTCATAGCTGTAACGTTTCATCCCTTTTTCTTCCAGATTTTTTCATGTTCTTTCTTAGAGGACGGTTGTGAGTTTGACATAGGAGGTGACAGATACACATTTTGTTCAGATCCATGTGATTCCCCTGAGGCTCTAAGCATATTCTCCAAATTTCTACTTGGTCTCACAATGTAATATTTCTCATTATACATCACTGGTGTCAAGAATATCTTTCTGTGCTCCATTTGATTTCTCGCATTCTTCTTGCTGAAATATCTGTCCAATGCCCATGATTAGAACATATGAAACATCTTCCATTAACGGCATACATCATTTCATCATCTCTTATCTAATATGTTGATGTATCTTGAGTTATTATTATGGAATTTAGATTCGGAGCTTCTAGACACATATTCATGGTGTCTCCCATTCTTCCACAGTAATAGCATCTAATGAATGATTTCCTCGAAGAGACACTTCTCTCTAATTTCTCATGACGCTTATTCTTATTCTCAGATTTCACAATGTTTCTATTTTCATAGCCTGAAATGTATTCCTGAACCTCTAATGGGAATCTTGATGTGTTGCTATGAATCCTGCAGAAATAGCACATGTCATTACCTCTTTTGGTAATTTCCCTCTTTGGCCTATCTCTAGCACCTACAAGTTTTTCTCTACCCCTGGAACTATTTAGGTCTCGCATTCTATCATGCACATGAGGGTATTCATCAAATCCAATGCAGTTTTTCCCAAACTATATGTTCTTTGAGAAGAGAAAATATTTTCTTGTTTCTCCTTATCAATCTCATACTTTCTTTTCATTTTATTATCACCTTTCGAAGGACAATCGAATAATATGTGTAGTACATCCTTCAAATTAGGTTTTCATTTGTCTTTGGATATCTCTATTTCTTTATTAGATTTCTCTATCTCATCCTCCAATTGTTGAATCTTATTATATCTTGATTAATGTTAAGAATTTTTTCCTTTTGTGATATTCTTCCTACTACTCAACACATCTTCCAGTTCTCGTGTGAGCTTTTCTACCATGTCACTTTTCTCCTTCACTTTCAATTTTTATTCTTCAATAGAATAAAAACAACATGAATTATCTTGTTATAGCCTTGATTCTTCTACACTAGTTCAGATATCTCTGTAGCAATATCATCATTTTTGGATTTCAAATTTTGAATCTCATCTGAGTTCAGATTCTTTCCCTTGACATAAGAGTTTTATTTTTCTACCTTTGTAGATCAATTTCACAGTTCTTCATCTTGAGAATAATTCATCTCCCTAAGATCTGTAGCTACGTCAATAATCCTTTGATTGAAACCACTTAGTTTTCTATCTCAATTTCCAGTGCTTGGATCCAAATATCTTTAGATTTAATTTCATCAATGAATTTCTGATCCTGTTCTTTTTCTTTGTGGAAAACATCCACTTTTTGACTTCTGGGAGCTTCATCATCTGTTGCTTCGGTATCAATTTTATGTTCAAGTACTTCTCTCATTATTATATCATGATTGAGTGAATCAATATTTTCCCTATCAGATTCATCCATGACTTCCATCAGTAAGATGTTTGATTCTTTTAGTTGAATCACAATTTTTCTAAAAACCCTTCCACACTATGGGATATCACCTATATTCTGATTCTTCATTGATGTTTTTCCATTTTCCATTGCATACTGATATAATAACCTATATATTTAACCACACAAATCGACTACACCATGATGGAGAAAACAAATCTCGTAAAAGCAACCCTCCTCTGATACCAATTGATAGGACCAATAAGGGCCTATATACCCTGAGGGGGGGTGGGTTAATCAGGGTATGGATATTCATTTCTAAATTCATCCTACCCCACTGGATCTTGACCTATTTATTACAAGGGTCACATTGTTTGAACATGTGTTCTTATTATGACCACTTCTTTTCTTATTTATCTGACGATGATGCTTTAAATGTAATGCAGGGAAGTGAGCAGGAAAACATAGAGATTTTTACTTGGTTCACCCTCACTGGGTTACGTACAAGAAGCATACAACAATGATGTGAAGCTGTACTAAATCCACTAAGGCTCACTGCCAATACTGTTTGGCCTAGATCACTTCTATGCCCAGGAACACTACCTTTACAATGTTTAGGGTCACCTCACAACTTTACCAAGGGTCTCCATGTTTATCTTTCACTGGCTCACTACCGGTAGAGAGGATTACCATCTTCATCTTCCTTGTCTCACTGCACTTGGAATGGATCCACTCACAGTTTATAGACCATTTGGATTCTTCATTTTCATGAATTCATGCATCCTCAAATGTAGATAGATTTTCTTTTGAAGTACAACTTTCAACCATAGAGGAATACCCCTTTGAATCATAAACACTGGGCAATTCCTTAGGAAAGAACCTCGTAATACACCCTACTTCTCAAGGCTCCCAATTTCGCAATGCTCAAACAATCCTTCGCAATGCTCCTGTCATTTCGCGAAGCACTCTCATGAAGCTCATGTCATCACAGTGCGACTTCCCTCGCAAAGCTGACTGAGCCAACACGGAGCTCGCAACATTCACAGAGCTATAATAGCCACTACGAAGCTCCTCTTTCGTGACGCACACTGGCTACACAAACTACTGTCACGAACTGAGAGAAAAGGATTTTCATTGAAAGCGCTCTCTTCTCTTCTGCTTCTCAAAGGGGTCGAGGCCTATTTATGGGCGATTCCACCAACCCATGAACTTTCCATTGAAACCTGCTTTTTCAACAAACATAACCTAACCTAAAAACAACTCCATATTACCTTGAGGTATTTTTTCCCAATAATAGTAATTATGTTTTTTAAAAGACTCTATAAAACTTACTAGTTATAGAATAACCTAAAAATATTTATTTATTCATATTTTGCAGAAAAGGTAAATAAATTATCTTTAGTATTCATAATGTATAATTTTCATCCAAACACTCTAAAGTAAGAATGTTTTGCTTTCCTTATGGTCCTCAACTCATAAAGAGTTTTATTAATAAAATGTCTTATTAAAACATGATTTATATTATAACAGGTACCCCTAACTGCTTAAACAAAAAATTGTTTAGAAATTGGGTATTCACTCACTTGATTCTTATAATATCTAGAATAATTATATTACTTATTTCAAAAATAGAATTTTGATAGGGAGTTTTAGGTGCTGAAAACTTATGTATTATACGTTTTTTACTAAAAAAAGGTTCAAAATATCTATTTAAAATCATCCTCCATAATAACTATTAATATATATCATGGATATGTTTTTACCATTTTTTTCTCATTCTACAAAAGTCTTAAAGCATAAAAAGTCTTTAGACTTCTTTTATAGAAAATAGACCTATGTGTATCTAGTTTAATAATCAACTAAAATATATAAAAAATCTTTTACATCAATACTTCTAGTTTTTTTTGAACCAAATAAATCCTAGCACACTAAGTTTAAATCATAATAAGTTGATAATTCACCAATAGATTTAGAACTTGACTTATGTAGATTTTCAAATTCATAAGGATAACAAAATATTGAATTATCCAAATTATGTTTTAGTAGATCATTAACTATTTAATTAGTTAATAGTTTTTCTAAAGTTCTAACATTACAATGTCTTAATATTATATTACATAACCAAGATTTATCTTCCATTGTGCTAAGGTGAGGTAGATCTTAGATCCTAATGTATTTTATTTTTAGTGTGTAAATATTATCATGTCTATTGGAATAAATAAAAAAACATCTTTTGAATTATGAATAGTACATTTATCATTCTGGAAGATAATAAGATTTCCCTCATCACATAATTTACTTTTATTAAAAAGGTTTTTCTTAAGATTAATAAAAAAGATAACATTTGAAATTAAATTTTCATCAAGATGAATAATATTACATATTATGATGATTTCTCCCTGAGCATTGTCACCAAAGATAACTTTAACACCTTTAATTTTATAATATTCTTGAAGAAAACCTTGTTGATAATCATATGTCTGGAACAACAAATATCCATGAACCATATGTTGTTATTGTTAAATTTCTTATTTTCATAAAAATTTAGTAATTATAATTTATGAAACCCAAACATACATTGGTATTATATTATTAGAAAATAAAATTGTTGGAATCCATATTTTTTAACTCTACAATATTGATAAAATGATAATTCTTTTAAAAAATAAGCATTATGAAATCTAAGATATTGAACTCTATTTAAAATAATTTTTTTACAGTGTCCACCACTTTGACATTTTGTATAAAATGGATCACTTTCTAAAACAAATTAATAATTTTGAAAAATAGGTTTTTAATTGATATAACCCATTCTAGATTCTTGTTTATGAAATATTATTTATCTACACATCTTATCATAATTTTATTTTCCAGATTTAGACAATGGTATAATATTTTTCAGACTTGATATACCATAATTTATTTTCAAAACCAAATTCATATATTCAATAGATGTTGTATTCAAATTGAGTTTTTCAAAATCATTATAATATTTTGATATTTCAATATTATAATTCTTTAATTACATTGAATGATAATTTTAATCAAAATTATATTATTTCTAAATCTTTGTAAATGTTAGAAATATAACTAGAAAAAGAATATGTTATTAAGTTTTCATTAGCAATTTTTTTACTTAGCATCATCAATTTTACTCAAAATTCTAAAAGTTTCATTTTCTAGATGTTTATAAAATCTAGAAACCTATTAAAAATATGGAAAATAGTTTTTTTCCTATTGAAGAGGATTCCTCATTGAATCATGTATAATTTTAATCACTATAGCTATCTATATTGTTTTAATTCAATGTTAAATTGGTTATGGAGTCAATAGTTACCTTATCCATAAAGAAATTATTCATCTTAAAAATTTCAGTATATAATCATATATTATTTATTCTGGACATTCACTGTCTGAATAACTATATTGACCACTTTCACTCAATGTGTCTAACTATTCTATAATATTCTTATTCTTATGGTTGTAGTACTTATTAAAATTTCGATAAGAATACCTATTTTCTTATCATTAATTTTTAGTTTGGGAATATCATGTCTAATATGACCAGCTTTATTACATTCATAACATATGTCTTCAGAATCCTTCTTATAACTACTACCCATGTGATTCTTATTGAACATATACTAAAAGTCATTTTTTCTTGTTATCTTCTTCATCCACTTTGTGAGGTTAACTAATTCATTTTTATATTGTTTAAATGAACTATTCATGGTTTAATCTATAACATTATTTTTCATTGAATACTTAGATACCTTCTCAACCAAATGGAATTTACTAGAAACATTATAAGTAATATAAAAATAATAAAATTCATTATTTTTATTTTTCTTTCCTACATCTCTTTTTAATATACCCTTATACCAAACATGAGGACAAATAAAATAATCTTATGTTAGATGTGTAAGTATTTTTTATGTCATCTAAAGTGGTCCTCTTAGAATATCATTCCCTATGCATGATTTCTATAATATTTTCAACTAATATATCATCTATAGTATATTTATATATAATTTATTACAAACTATTTACAATATTCATAAATCGTTGATCCATCTTCACAATAGTTCCACCAAGATAGAAATAAAATGCCTGATAGTTAGTAAGAAAATATGATCTTCTATTTCCAATAACAATATATGTTCCAAAATGTGTTATTTACAACTTCTTCCAACTAATTATAATAGATTAACAAAATGATATTTTACTATATATGTTTCTATTCATGGAATATAATACAGTATTCTTTACTCTATAATTCAATGGATATTCCAAATTTTCAGGATTAGTAAAAGTAGTAACTTATTTATCAATAGTCTTGTAGATACTAGTTAACATGACCAAATTGACAACACTAGTATTATTAATGAATGTCTTCATTATTTATCTCCAATACTCATAATTAGAGCCGTGAAATATTATTGATCTTCTGGGACTTATATTCTCAAGTGTTCCAATATTCAAACATGCCTTCTTATAAAATAGAAACTCTTTCTACAATTTATATATTAATGTAATAATAATTTATAAACAATCGATAAAATTTGTAAAAACATTAAAAAAATTCTTAAAATAACAAAATTTAAAACCAGTAAGTCATTTAGTAGAACCTAATGTTGCACAAATTTTGTGATCACAAGTGTTTAAATTGTTTACAAGAGGGGTGAATTGTAGTTTAAAAATTTAAACTAATTAAAACTAAAACATCTTTCATAAAGATTATCTAAATCATATTCCATTTGATGATCAGAGCAACTTATATCAAACTCATATTTAGTATGGTATATCAAATTATAGAAAATTTTAGGAAAAAAATATTCCTTTATTAATGCACTTCAAAAATAAAATAACATGTAAAAAATGTAAATAGAAACATTACATGGTTCATTAGTAAACTACTAGAAACATTATAAATGGAAGGAGTAAACATTAACCATAAAATAAAGGAATTAAAAAAACCTTGACCTAATGTATTCATATTTTAATTTAAAATATTAGGAAATATTTATTCAGTTGAAATCCATTTATCATAATATATTAAAATCATATTAGTCTTCCTATCACTGGAAACCCTCAATCATCCGGATCGGATCCAACCATCTTCTTATCCTTGGAATCCCTAGATCATAACCTTGATCAGAAATAGAATAAAAATGAAAAAATTATTCAAAGTATTTTACAATCCTTATAGGGAATCTTTAGAAAACAAAACTCTCTAAAAACATTACAAAGAAAATGTAATGAGCAATTAGAACATTGAAAAATCCCAGACGGGTAGATTTCACAAAAACATTGACTCAAAACTCCTTGAATGCACCTATATTTAAATTTAATCTTTCAAAGGTCATATGTTTTTGATTCCTTGAGTTGGTTTCAATGTATTTGGATGATCTACACTTTACCAACTCATTTTGATCTGTATATTTTCATCTTATGTCATTCTAATAGCACCATTACAATGGTATAAATTGTATTTAGTATAATATAAATAATTATAATAATCAAAATATAAAATTTATTCTAATGGAATAAGATATATTTTAGTCCAATAAATTAAAATAGGTTAGTTTGATAGATCTTACTTGGACATTTCAAGGAATAAAACATAGTTAGTCCGATTGGATAGACTTCAACAGTCTAATAGAATAGACTAAATTAGTCTGATGGGCTATACCTCATTAGCCAAATGAACAAGAGATCTTTTATCTAATGGAATTGGTTTAGTAATTTTGATAGATGACATAGTTACTCTAATTAGAGAAGACTTAGTCAGCCTGATGAATAAGAATTAGTCTGTTTATTGGATAACTTAGATAGTCTTATAGATAACTTAGTCAGTCTAATGGACTAAAATTTATTGATTTTTCTGGACTAATGTTTTTATTAAAAGATTATAATTATTAGTTTAGTTATATTTCTATATCACATAGAATAATATGTTTTCTACCAAAACATGCTATAAACATGGTGAATACAATGTTAATGAATCATATATATTAAGAGCGTGTTTTAATTTTAAAAACTATGAATATAAAGTGGAGAATGTAAACTTTTTTCTCAATAAGCGTTTGTGAATGGATTTATGGTAGATTTTAAAGAAACATTATGGATTACATAGTTTCTTATATATAATGGGAAAAATTACATTAGTTAAGAAATTAATTGGACTTATTAGTTTGTAATGTGTCATAATAAATAACTCTAAACCAAAAAATATCCTTCAAGTGTATGAGATTTAATAATTATTATTAATTTTCTAATTATGGATGGTTATATAAAGGATTTTATAGTTGGTATCAAAGTATGTATATAATGTATGAGTCTATAAACAACAAATCTTAGAGTGTGGTTTTGGGGCATCATATTTGGTATCAAAATAATTGTTTAAATAACTTTACAAATTAGTATGATTATTGAAGATAATTTATGTTATGACAATATAATGTTGATTTTAATAGATTACCCTTAATGATAAGTATATAATTTAATATTAATGTAATAAGACACAAATTATTTGGGTATTAGGATAAAAAAAATTTAGTGAAAATTACATGCATGTAAACCTCAACATCTAGGATAGAAATACTCATATGGTGACATGGGAGAAAACTTTTAAGAATTGAATGGAATTGCACATGAAGGGAATCACCATTACCCAGAAAATATGATAATGTCACCAATATTTAGATGAGGGGATCTATGAAAACTCCACCTCCAATAGTTAACCCCATGCAGCATGACCTATCAGTATTACGCTTGAACCCCAAGTGGGGAGGCTTCCACTTGACCCAATCCCCCTGAGCAAGACATCTACTACTAGATAAGGGAACCAAGGGATGACGTTCTATGAGTAAAGGACTATTTTCCATGTCCTTGTATAGCTTATAGAATTCCAAAACTATTGATCTGTTTTTATAGCGGATGCCCATGGTAAACACATTCATTTTATGATGTCACACTGAGTTTCTAGATAACCAAAAGACTCAATACTCTATAGTAAAAATAATCACCCTTGCATTCTATTTTGAACCTTGTATGTATAGTCCCTAGGACTAGTTTTGAAGAAAATCCTTAATTGAAGGCATTCTAATATCATGCCCAGTGAACTAGCCAAGTTTCCCCCAAACCTCCTTTTCCCACTCACTATCAAAAAAATAAGTGAGTCAAGGACACATATTTTGGCTTCTTACAACAAAAATTAATACACTAACTAAAAATATAAGGAAATATAATAACTTTATATTTTTATTTTTCATATTAACAATTCACTAGAATACAAGTAATTCCTCCCATATCTTTATATTTTACGAAATAAAAATTGTTAGAAAAAATTATCTAATAACAACTAAATTTTAACATAATCAATTCTATATATAGACAACCTTAAGAATAGTCCAAAATTTGTTTCTCTAAATTCAATGTCCGAATTTTTTTAAGGAAGTTTGCTAAATCACTATTATGTTACTCACACAATATAAAGTCAATATTAATGTCACCTTCTAAATATTTTCATACATTGATCATTGTAACACGTTGATGAAAACATTTATGCTTTAAAATATAAAATAATAGGTTGTAGAATATATTCCATAAATGAATACTTGTAGTAAAATATATAAAAGATGACATAAAACACCAAACCTCTAAACTATATTATTGTCACTAACACCTCCCCATAAACAAATTATTTTTATCGAATCATCGTGAACATATTAATGATTAACCTCCCTTGATCATCTGTTTTACCAGTGATTCAATTTTTCCCTAAATATCTCATCTTGATCACCAGTACCATTCAATATATACTCCCATGTCCTTCAATAAATAATATTATATTTCAATCCATATATATTTCAAGGTTCTTAAAACTATAATATCATTGATAATATACTCATATAACCTAATTTTTGAATCCAAACACAATAATATAAATCATTACACTTTGTCTATGGTAATATCATAAGCTTGACCATGATCCCTTAGCTACTTTTGAGGAATATTACATTGATTATTGGGGCATTAATTAGATTATTTTATCATATAAATACAATTGAAATAGTAAACATAGAAAAAATAATACAAACCTTTAAATTAAAATTATATTGGCCTTTCTTTCCACATTTAAAGCAAACTCTACATCCCTTCAAGCAAGTACCATGGTGTTTCTTTCTATAATTATCACATGTGGGAAAACCATTCATTCCCTTATTTACCTTACCTATTATTTTATCTATCATCATATTCATCTATATATCACCTTCTAAACCAAAAATACTTATATAATTATTTCTCTATCATTATAGCACATTATACTATTTCATCGTACGATGAGAAATTTTTGGGAGACTGGTTCCCTTTAAAATATTGGATTTAGCACATCAAAAAAATACTAATTATTACACTTTTCATTATATTAACTGATATGATTCTCATTAGTTCCATTAGGCTCTATTTCACATCAATTTAACGCAGTAAATTATATTATAACATTATGATACAAAATATATATTATCAAAACTACTGAAACATTTTACATAAATTGAATATTTTATGTATAGATTATCTCATAAACAAAAAAATGCTTTATTTGGAGGTATCTTTACTTTCAACTCCTTTTTATGGGTTTGTAAATAAAATGTTAAATATACTCATAATATCCTCTAATAGTTTCAAACCATGTGGGCAGTAAGGCCCATTTTTGTGAACTAGTTAATGATCAGATCAAGACTAATGTTCCCTTTTTAGTGTTATTACGACTAGGTATATCTATGCTAGAACCACGTCCACTTTTAGTATCCAGACATGGATATATTTTCTATAAAAAACATATAACATATTTCTTACCGAAACATTAGGACATTATTATATACATATAATCAAATTATATCTATATGGTTATGTTTCCTAATCTATGTTTTCCTAAATATAGTTCTATAGGTATCCAAATAACTTCCTTTAATACAAATTATAGTAACCCTAGCTCCAGTAACCCCAGAGCCGATTCATAATTTATTACATTGGCATAAGATAGAATGAATCACATCTTAATGGACTGAATAGTTTAGTGTTTTTGTTAAACTAGATACATACATGGAATTTACATTACATTTTAATGTTAAAATACATAGTGTTTTTTTGAGACCTCTATCATTTACATTATAATATCCCCATATTAAAATCCAAAATCACTTCCTAATATCCTAGTAAAAATAAAACATAAGAAAGGGGTGAACTCAGATCCTCATTAATGGTAAGCTTACAATGGAAGCTATGAATAAATAAAGAATAATTAATATATAAAGGTAAATAACTAAAATGCATGTCATTTAATCAATAACATTATAATAATATGGTAATAATAAAATATAATCAAAAAATTCTATATAATAATCACATCATCCTGAAAACAGAACCACTGATATTCTAAATAATCAAATAATCGCATAGAATATCAATAATTGAATTCATAATGATGGAATACATAATTGAGTATATATAAAAGATACCATAGAGAACTGGCTGTAATAAATCTAAATAAATGGGTAATGACTTAGCCGAAACCTAATCTCGTTTATCTTATAAGACCAACCAATGCATTGAGGGGCTATAGTGTCCCCCACCCATCACATACTAATTCTATTGTATTCCTCATATGAAAGGGGTGAAACATAATAGACATAAACATTCAAATTTAAAATATAATATGAATTGTGAATACATTCCCCAATCAATAAAAACTATCATAAACCATCAAGAGTAAAATGAATAGTTCCAACATAGTACTTCCTTAGTCAAACTCATCATAAACCATCTAAAAAAAACTAAGGATTATATCATTAGAGTATATAATCGTTAAAGTATATGTTCCAACATAGTTTTTCTTCATAGATGTAAAATTATATTGAAATATCACATGAATCATTTTTTGATTAAAATAACATATCTTTGAAAATCACTGTTTTTCTTTTAAAACTAGATAATTTATAAAATATTGTCAAACGAATTTTCATTTAAAAAAAATTTTAAAAAAAAATTTCAATAAAAATAAGAAACAAATTTATAAATAAACTTTTAAAATTACAAGGTAATCTCTAATGAAACGTTTATTTATGATTGTGGGTAATTTTGTACATGTCATATAAGTTAAAAAAAAAATTTCAATGTAAAAAGGTTTAAAAAAAGCCTTCTCGGGAAAATGGAAAGAATATTCCTTTAAATTCATTCTATAAAAAGAAAAAATGGGTAAAAAAATCTTTAGTAAATAATTTGGATAATGTTAAATCATTTTTTAAAAATATTATTAGAAATAATGGTTTTGAAAAAAATGATTTTCGATCGAAGAGAGAAATAATTTCAGGTTTTATTTAAAATATTTTATTAATAATTATAAGTATAAAAAAGATGGAAAATGGAAATAGTAATTTAAAAAGTTCATTAAAATATATAGGAGAAGAAAATATATTTATTTTATGATATAAATATTAAATAATTCCCTTAAGGGTGACTTAAACAAAGACAACCTAGAATAGTGATGAGATTGTGAAATAAACCCATACCACTTTTGTTAATTTTGAATCATAAGCCCCATTAAATAAATAAATTAAAATAAAAAATTAAATAATATCAATATAAATATATTCATGATATAAAATGTCTAAAGTGGCATAATATACACTACACAATGACGTCAGTGGTGAATATGGTGTATGTCTCACGAAACTAAAAGTGAGACGTGAAAATCTTACCTTGGGTCTGATTTAGATAATTAATTTATGTAACTCCTATATATTGTTTTAATCATGTTATTAATTTATAATAGAACCATAATAATATTTATAATATCATATATGACCCTATTATAACATTTAATGGCCCATTTGTTAATAATATTTCATTATTTTAATTGTTTTAGGTTTTAATTGCCCTGTTTTCTAATGTGTATTTCGTCATTAATGTTAAGGTTATTTTTCACAGTAAATATATATAATATTCAGAATTATAAAAATGTTTCAAAAAAAATATTTACTCATTATATTTTTTTTATCCATATATGAATGTTAGAAATGGAAAATGAATCGCATCACTTCGTAGAGACGGTAAGCCATACATGCACAGCAGTGATGATATCATTCCCTTAACGAGTGAAAGGGTAAATAATTGGGTGATATTTTTAATTTATATAATAAATATCATATCACATATATTCATTAATTTTATCTTTATTACATTCCATCTAAATTGTAATTGAAAAAAAACACATCACTTTGTGAGATGATAGTCTGCTATACGCACGAGCAAAGTTGTCATTTTTGAAAAGAAATGGAACATAAAAAGGTGTATGTGATATTAAAATTCATTAAGTATACTAATTTCATAAATATCATATACTTATTGTAAATCCATCATTATATCCAGCCATTAATGGTGGTGAAGGAAAATGAATAACATCTATTCATGATGTGGTATTCCACCGTACACATGAATGATGATTTCAAAACCCATTTGATGGAAGATGATATGGATATAGGTAATTACATTAAAATTAAAAAATCTAAGTATATATAATATTATTATGTTATTATATCATAATTTTTTAATAATAATTGAAGTAGAATGGGGAATAAATAAAACAAAACGCTCTGTTCGGGATGTTGCCTCATTTTCAGACAACTTCTTCTTGTTTGGGCCAAAAAAAATTATTAGGTTAGATTTATAACCAAAATAAGGATTATAATATGATATTAAGGAATTAATATCTTTATTTGGTTAATTAATTACATAAATAATGGGTTTCATATGTTTTAATAGGAGAGGGGATATGTGGCCTTTTATAAGTGAGGTGTGTGGCACACTTGTATTTTTTTAAAATAGAAAAATGAACCCATGTTTTAATCATTCAAAAAGGATATAAAATAATAAATTATTTAAAATATAACATTTAAGGTTGATATATGTCTATTAAATTAGTTTTAGAAATGTTTGGTTTATTTTTATTCCTCATATTTTTAGATCAACCACATAGTAGACTCATATTTACCTTAATTGTGGAAAATAATTTTTACTATTTTTACTATTCATTATGGTAAAAAATTAATTTTAAATTATTAAATAATATAAATTATGATAAATAAAAATATGGAATCAATTTTCCAAATTCCATTCATATAATTGGATAATGTTTATTTAAAATGAATCTCACAAATGCATCGAGAAGGCAGGTTTTCAATGAGATTATATTTAAAAGCTTACAATGTTTTAATATCAAAATTCAATATAAATTTAATTAATATGATCTAAATTGGATTAATAAATATATAATTAAACTATTTTTACTTTAAAATAAATTTAAAATATAATTTAAATTTTTAATTATCCTAAAGAAAAATTTATTTTTAGTAAAAAACCTAATTTTTCATTATTCATTGAAAAGTAAAACATTTCAGAAAAATCCCAAAAATTCATACTAATATAATTCTTATATGATTATCTAAAAAATTAGTTTTTTTTCAAATAAATTTTCAATATTTGATAAAAATAAATTTTAAAATAGGACTGTAAGAAGAGATGAAACTGTTTTTTTTAATACAGTTTTTTAGAAATCATTTCTTTTACTGTCAAAAAATTATTTTTTTTATTTATAATAAAAATATAACCAAAGAAATGTTTACACATTATATTTTCTTAAATTTATTAGATCTATTCATACTCTCAAAATTAATGGATATGTTAAGAATATCACATTTTAAATAATAATATTTTAATAGAGTATCTTGTTTCTTTTAAACCCAGTGTAGTGTGCATCATAAGCTATCAAAGAAATTGAATTTATTTAAAAATAAATTTCTAATAAATTATCAAGATGCAATATTTTATTATAATATTGTCACTGTGTGTTATACATGCTACTACACAAGGTTTTATAATTTTAAAATTTTGTGGTGTTGTTGTGTAATTATCTTAGTGGGAATAAGATTAAAATTTTCAAAATTAAATTTCAATTCAAATTTTTTCTATGTACTAAACAGTCTTAATATATATCTCAATTTTAGTGTTAAATTGATCTACATAGTGTTCATATTCTTAGTATAAGGTTTGATTTCACTTCATAGAGTTCATATTACCAAATTAATGTTCCAACTATCGTAGAATTCATTTGTGTAAAACACTATAGATATATGGTAAAATTATTGTCACTCATGACATCAATGTATGATTTACTGCAAAATGTATTGTTTCATGAAATCCGATGTATGGTTATTTTAATTTATCCAATTTTTTTCCATACTAATTTATTGTACACCATCCAATGTATGGTTTATCTACCTCCAATATATTGTATATTTATATTGTAAAAATTCAACTATAGTGATATTATACTTCACTAACTATTTTCTAGTTAATTTGATATTTAATGTATAATAAATCTCCTAGTCAAGGTTTTATTCCTATACTAATGTATTTTACACTATCCAATGTATGTTTTTTATAATTATAATTTATGGTATATTTACTTTTCCAAAATTGGGTCTTTTAGAGAGTATAGAGATCATTAATGATATCATAGAGTACATCTAACCATATAGAGCTTCTTGTAAATCAATCAATGGTTGAAAAATAAAAATGTAGGGTAAATTTATTTATTTATATATTTTCATCATTATTAGAGTATGGTTAAATTCCTTTACCAGAATTCCAACATTTATACCAATGTATAGTGTAAAAATAAACAATACAGGGTTGTATCCAGACAATAAAGGTTTTATTTTCTTAAAAAAACTTATTTTATTAATGTAGAATGAAAAAATATTTCAAATAATATTTTTTTGATTCACGAAATGTGATATTTTCTCCAATCCAAGATGAATAAAAATATTTCATATAAGAATAACTTCAAAAAATATTAAATATCCATCCTAAAATACACTTTAAATAACACCATTAGGAACAAATAAAATGGCATAACTGAGCATCCAAATCAATTAGAATATGTTTGAAAAAACCAAGTATGCCCAGAAAATAGATATTTCTCAATATTTAAGTATTAAACAACCATTAGAGTAATTAAATGATTCTCTTTGTCTATATTAGATCACTTTAGAACCTTTTAGTGTAATTTAATATATAAAAAATATACCATAAAGAATATGATTTGATTTACAAACCATGGAAATCAATGGATTTTCCTAGGTCCTTCATCCAAAATTCAACATTTATGTTTCCCATTGCATCCTGGATTTTATCAAGGTTCCTAATGATATGGAAATCATTAACAAAAAAACAATGTTTTCATATCCAGAGATTTTTATATTAATAAAAACATGTGGGAATATGAGTTCATTTTGACACCCTTTATTTAATAAATATTCTCTCATGAGATTATACGACATTTTACTATATCTATTTAATACATACAAATAATTTTTAAATTTAATTAAATATTAGTATTTATATTTTGATTTCAATGCTCAGGGTATTTGGAATCCTTTAAAATTTCTCATATATATATATTAATAAGTTATCCTTCTAACTAAGTTGTAATAACAATAATATGGTACATATTATATTTTTTCTTTCATAATGATGATTAGATATCCAAAATTAATGATATACATACCAAGAGAATATTTATCCTCATAATCAATCCTAGGTAATTAGGAACGAAATTTTGTGATAAGAAGATATTTATATATGTCAATATCATTTTTCTCATTACGTTTATGTATAAAACCCCATTTATATAAATCAGACTTCATAGTTTCAGATGTGATCATGATACATTCAAATACCCTTTGCTTGTTAGGTTAATGAAATTCAATTTGTATTTATATACATTCATTTATTTTTTTCAGGTAATTTTTTATATTCCATAACAATCCTTTGTTTGAAATATAAATATTCAATATCATGTGCCACAAAATATGAAAATATTTCATCAATATTTTCCATTTAACTTCGATTTCATTTATTACCTATAGTGAAATAATTAAAATTGAACTAATTATTTTCATATCCTTAAGGATTTTATATATCATGTGTTTCTCTTTATAATCCTCAACATGGGTTTCCTTAGGAATACTTAAATCAAGTGTTTCTTCCAAAATACATGCCTCTATAATGGGGTTTTCAATTATAATAAATCCTTTACATTTTCATGGATTTCTAGGATTAGATAAAACTGAAATGACATGATTCGAACATGTTTTTGAAATTTATATAAAATCGTTAATTTATTTTGTTTTTTGAAAATCAATTATAGATAGTGTATTTATAGTAGGTTTATGTGATTTAGTCAATACCTTTATTTCAGTAAAAGAATCTCACTAATGCTTTACCAATTCATTAAAATGTAAAATCTTGTTCACATTCATTTGATATTGTGGAGTGGATGTTTCAAGGAAATATAAAATTTTCACATTCAATGAAATCTTCTAAATTTTAAATTTTCTCCCATTATTTTTCTGAAAACTTCTTCATTAAATTATAAATTAGAATGTGTTATAAATACATCACCATTTTGATTTTTAAGATATTTGATGATGGATGAGGATTTTTACACTACATATATTATTATACTTCTTAAGTTCCGTTTTTTTGCGTTGTGGAGGAGAAATAAATACATATTCTATACAACTAAAAACACTTAAGTGGTATATGTTAAACTATTGGCCAAAATCTATTTTGAGTAAAGAGATCTTATAATACACCCATGGTTTAATGTAAATTATTGTTGAAGAACAAAATTTTGAATAAACCATACAATAATATATATATATATTTTAACATTATCATTTTTTTAGAAATAATATGAAATTATTTTATTAGTGCAACACCCTAATATGTTTTAAAATAATAACATTATTTTCAATAGCATATACGACACATAACTCCAAGATTAAATATCCCATGAAATATATTATTTAAATATGGTCACAACAACCTATCCATTAAAATAAAAGATACTAATAAGAGTAAATAAAATTTTAAAATCATGTTTGAATAATTTATATGAAGAAAATATATTTTTAAATAAAGGTTGACTTTTTAGTAATTCACTACATTCATCAAAAATATATTTATCATCAAAAATGTTTTCATTGATTTTTGTGAAAAATAATATAAGTAATTTATATCACATTTAGAACAATAATTTTAAAAATTAACATTAACTTTGAAATCAACATATCAAAATTAACTTTGAGTAATTTTTTGTGAATTTTATATAATGACTAATTTTGTCAAGAATAATGAAAACTACTAATTTTAATTAAACATTGGATTTTAGTTTAAATAATTTAAAAGATTTTATTTTTTTTAAAATGGTTTTAAAATTACAAGTAAATAAATTATATTATTTTTAATCCAATTTATTTCATTATAATAAATTTATTATTATATTTTCACATAAAAACATTGCATACTAAAGAAAATGTTTCCTTTGGAAAACTGTTTTTCATCATGCTTGCACGTTTAATTTTAAATTTAATTATAATAGTTAATTTAATTGAATTTGGTAAAATGTATTAAATATTTTGAATAATCATAATTAATATTATTAATTAATTTCAACTTCATTTTTGGCCATAATGAAAAATCAAAATTATAAATATTAATTATTGTGTCTGAGGTTAAAAACAGGGTTTTGTGCCGTACATGCATCCGTTTTAAAATTAATTTTTCAAACACATAGGGCATTTAGTTTATAAATTGGATTTTATATTTATAATAAATGAATAAATATAATCTAATAATTATCATTTATTTTTATTCTTAACGGATAAATTACCTATTTATATTAAAAAACTAGCTATCATGGTGAAAACAAAAATGGTAAAAATATCAAAACATAAAGTATAAAAGAGTAAATTTTTTAAAACATTTTTATTGTTTATGGTGGAGGTTTTTATTGTCCTTGAATTTCATTTAATACATTATTTATAGATTTTGGATGTATTTTTTTAAAGTGACTTCCCATTATTGAGTAGTTTTATTTATTTAAAAAAATGTCACTTCTCAATTATAAAAGGGCACATCCTCTCCTCACTTATTCACACCTATTAAAGAAATTTATCTCAACCAAACCCTAATAAAAACTCTCCTTGAAAACCTTATAAACATTCTATATATGATTTTCATCCAAAAATTCCAACCCTATGGTCTTTAAAAAGTGATCCAAAGGAGGTTTTTTAAGATAATATAATTTTCTTCACTATGCTCTTTCTTTTTTACTTATTCTCTTACCACCTTCATTAATTTATTAATAATTTGAATATAATAATACCATTATATAAAATATAATTATATTTCATTATGTTTATGTAATAACATATACCAGTATCATCTTCCATCAAATGGGAAATGCAACTGTCGATTGTGTGTACGGTGGGATACCTCCTCACCAACCAATGTAATTACATTTCCATCACGTCCTATCACGGATGAATATAATGTTAGATTTAATGTATATATAGGATATTTTTGACATAATTATACTTATTTAATTATAATAACTCATCTACCTTCTTACATTCTAATCTATTAGAAAATTATAATTGTGTTTTTCGTACGTGCATACTACCGCCTCCACGAAGTGATGCGATTCATTTTTCATTCTATTTTAACATGGATAGTAATAAGGATTTATTTTATGATATTGTATGATTTATATGATATAATGACTATTTTTTAAGGGTGAAATATTATTTTTATTTCATTTCATCTGTCAAAAAATGAAAAGCGGATTCATGCATACGTAAGACCTACCATCTCAATGAACAATATAGGTAATCATTCAATCTATAACTTTTATGGATAAATATAAATAAATAAATATATATAATAAATATAATTTATATTTAGATAATTATTTAAAAATATTATATTATGGAACCATGATCAATATAAATGGACTAAAAACACTGAACCAAATCATATATGAAAAACAAAGCAGTTATCACTCAGAATAGTGATTTTTATAAAGAATATTTAATAAATAGATGATAAAAGGATGTAAGTAAATCATATATGGTATTATATATATGATTATGGTTATATAATTTATGTATAATAAATATAAATTTATTTTATAACATTTTTTAACATGTATAATGGAAATTAAATATGTGGTAATGGATTTAGTACCAATTTCCTTTTATTGTGGCATATATTAATGTTGTGCACTGATTTATTTTATATATTTTATATACTTTCATTGTAAAAATTAAATCATTAATAATTTGTAATTAATTTTATTTTAACTTGAAACTAAAATTATCTCATTCATGGGGATTTTACTTGATAGTTACCAAGTTGTAAGGGGTTTCATAACTCAATTTCTTTTCAATGTGTTATATTACATATACACTATATTTGATATTATAAGATTATATTGTATATTTTTTTTACTATTTTATGTTTGATTTCCACTTTTTTATTATTATTTAATTTTTGTACACATAATTAATTCATTGATTAATTTTCACTTCAACGGTATGATGTTTGTAAGATATTTTGACTCAATTTCCACTCTATTGAGATATATTTGGTATTATAAACAAATTTATTTCTATGAGCTGTATAGAATGAACCATTGATATGTTATATCATGAATATATCTATCATCATTTTAATTAATTTTTCATTTTAATTTACTTCTTTCTTGGGGGTTATGATTCAAAAATTACCAAAGTAGTTAGGGTTTACGGTTCAATTTCATTTTACATCGAGATTTTTTATTATTGAATTTATATTAAGAGATATTATTTGATAATTGTAAACTAAAATAAATAAATTATATTATCATATCATTATTCATGATTTTTCAAGTAATAATACCATTTTCCTTTCTTTGGTACTTAAAATGATTCAGATTGTTTTAAGAAAATCCAACTTTATTTATCTATTCACTTGAAAAATACTTTTTTCATCCATATCCATGTTTTATAGAAATTTTTTTAAACATATATTTTGATTTTTAAATTAATTTTTACCAAATATTTAATTTTTACAATATTGGTTAAAAGGAATATTCATTCTTCTTTCCAAATAATGTATTTTTGACATTTTACCGAAAATATGAAATGAGTCTTTGTTTTTACTTACATGGAATGAATATAATTTCCACACTATCATGATTTCACATTGAATTTAATATTCATTTATAATTTTACATGGTTATTTTAAAATAAAATGGTTTTATTAATATTCTATATATTTTTAGTTTTTAAAAGTGATTTTCAACGTAAAAATGTTATTTTCTAGATGAATTTTTTGAATGTTATTTTTATGGTATTTAAATTAATAAATGTTAAAATACCATTATTTAATTTATAATACAATGAGGATATATTTTAATTATACAATACTTATTATTTCTGTAGATGTTTTATTAACAGTTTATCCAGGGAGAGTATTGATATTCACTTTCTATATTAATTCTGTATTCATTAACGTTCTCTTAAATCATTCATTTTATTGTTATCATTAAGCATTAAATTTACCATTAATTTTCATAATATTTATATCATAGATATTATCATTGACTAAACCATATATCATTTTTACATATGATGTTTTACTATGAATGTTATTTAATTTATTGAGAAAAGTCTTGATAAATTTGTATTCCTTACTAAATGCTGTTATTTTTTGATAAGAAATATTATTAATGAATGAAATAAATAATTCAATATATGAGGAATTCATTTAAAATTAATTTATGGGTGGGGCATAGAATTATACAGTACCATAATGAATCAATAGTTCTCAAGAGATAAATTAGTAAGTTAACATTAAATGGGTTTCTGGTGTATACCTAACCATCAATAAATCTATCTTGGATCAAGGCCATGATGGTATAGATATCATGATGTATGATATCATAAAATAAAATTTTAATAATTTCCTTCATTTGGAATTTATTTATTATTATCCATGACCATACTAAATTGATTTTAACTATGTTTTATCTTCATGATCATGTTATTATTTAAATGGAATTATTTAACTCAAGTTATTGATTAAATGGAATTTTGTTTTAGTTATTTACCTTGATATATTGATTATTCCTAATTGATTCATGATATCATCCAGTATACATAACCCTTACTAAGGGTCTGAGATCACCCTTATTTTGTTTCATTTCCCTTAGAAATTAATGAAAAATATTTAAATGAGTTTATTGATATATAATATTTACTTTCATTATCTTGAAACATATATTTTAAAATGTAGTTTGAGAATAAATTATGTGTCTAGTTTAATCAGACTATTAATCTATTTAGTCCTTTGGGATATGATTCCTTGTATCTAGTGAGAATGTAAAAAAGTAACCATCTTTTATGGTTTATTGGAGTCAGGGACCTAATAGTTGGTATCAAATGATATTTAGTATAATCCTTAGAAACTAGATTTAGAAAAACATATATCCAAGAACATAACCCTATGAAAACAAATTTGAGGACATTCCCAAAAGAAAATAATTGTATGATTCTAGATGATGGTAGTTTGAAATTTTGGGGTACCATCATATATTAATATTTAGAAGGAAGATTGTATGTTTAAAGGAATAGATACAGCTTCTGTGGCTTTATGTGATGCATATAACATGGATATATGTATTGAGTTTTAATATATGTTTGAGGTATATATAACCTTTAGGTTCATAATAAATTATTCTTTGAGTAATAATGCTATTTAAATTTTTTTAAAGGAATTGATAACATTTAGCTTTAATATGATCATTAATGTTAAGGTAATAATAGTAAATTAAGATTATTTGAATTATTGGAAACAATTTAACTTGTATAGAATACTTTAGTGGGTAAAAAGTGATTTGATTATTAATGTTATTTTTTAGGTTGTTCATCAAATTTTTTGGTAACTTTTTTAGAATTATATTAATATAGTTATATAAAAATGACAATTCGCATGTTGGGTGATAACCCATCATATCCATCAAGGATGTAGGGCTTTAACCCACAACTGAAGGGAAATAAGGGTGTATCTATTACCATTGATCTATGTGATGTACTTATTAGTATAAAATTATTTTTAAATAAATTCTTTGAGAGTTAAATATAAATTTTATTTTAGGAAACATATTATTGGATTACTTTTTTTGTATTTTGAGGTAACTAATGATATTTCAGAAGACATTTTATTATTTTTAAGTATATATAACAATTAGTTTTAACATAAAATATTATTTAGGAATAAGGTAATTAAACTTTGGGGTATATATGTTATAAGGTACAATATCTCCATTGAGTTGAAATCATTCTATAATATTTAGAATATTGATGTTAATTTAGATGTAGTATTCTTAATTGTAGAATAATCTATTTTGAACATCTGGTGGATATTTTTAAGTAAAATATATTATTTATTTATATGAAGGTTTATACATTTTTCTATTTTCTTAAATTATGGTAACCAATTAAATTTTGGGTAACTTTTAAAGATATTAGAAATAACTTATTATCATTTTATAAATCTTAATATTCATGCAAAGTTAATTTTAGTGCTTAAGGCATAACAAATTAAGAATGTAAATTCATTTTTGGGACAAAGAGATGAAGTGTAAATTGATCAAAGCTTAAAAAATAAGAATGTGTGATTATAAAATATATCAATATCAATTAAGTATATTTCCTTATGTTAGTAGTCTATATGGTAATATAAATCCTCAACTCTTGGAAAAGGATCTTGAAATAAAAAATTTATTCATTTACAATCATTTTTTAAGAGTAGATGGTATTTTTACTCAGCACATATTTATGGTTTTGTGGTCATTAAATTGATCTTGAATATGTTATCTACAACTCTCTATTGTTTATTGTATGATATTTTTCTCTTACATGTATATATGTTAACATTCCATTAATTTTCTCTTATTTAGAAAATAGATTTGTGTTATTCAAGATGGCCTTTGTTTTTCCATTTTCCAATTTTTAAGAGAAAGTTTTATTAACCCATTTTTGATGTGGATTTTTCATAATGAATTTTCAAATTTCAAACCCTTGTTTTCTATGTGCACATTCTAATTGCAGGGATGCAATTTATTGAAGATGGAGAGAATATAACACTATAAGACTTTTTAAAATAAGAAAATTATGTTCTAAATTGTATATGACATGCAACACCGACCCTAAACAACATGTTAAATATGTTACATAAATGTGATCATTATAACCTATCTGTTAAAATTATAAATATGAATAAAAATATCCAATTTTAAAAAATTATGTATAAATATTATATATGAATAAAATATATAGGTAATTAAAGTCACAATTTATTTTAATATCTTTACATTCTTCAATAATATTTTTTCCCTCAACATTTATTTTAATGAATTTTTTGAGAAAATAATATAAAAAATTTATACCAATTTTAAAATATTTATTTTAAAAAATTATATCTGTATATTTAATCATCATATTAAAATTAACTTAAAATGAATTTATTATAATTTTCTAAAAAGAATAATTTTTTGATGGATAGTGAAAATATTGATTTTTACTAATAATTAACTTTTCGTTTAAAGAATTTACAAAGATACATTTTTTAAATTGTTTTAAATGTAAAATTGTTTTAATTGTATTATTATTAATCCAATTTAGGTCATTGGAATCGATTTTATGTTGAATTATGGTATAAAAACATTACTTATGAAAACTTTTTCTTTGGACAGTTTTTCATCACGCTCACAAGTGTAATTTTAAATTAAATTACGTCACTTCAATTAATTTAATTTTTTAAAATGGATTCCATATTTTTAATAAGTCTAATTAATATTAGATAAAAATTTCAACTTAATATTTTCAAATAATGAATAGTAAAAATAGTAAAAATTAATTATCGTGATTGAGGTTAAAAATATGGATTTGTGTGTTACATGCACCCAAGTTAAAATTAATTTTATACACAATTAGTAATATTATTTGATAAAATGGATTTAATATTTATAATAATTGTTTAAAATTTATATAATATTGGTCATTTATGTTAAGTCTTAATGGTTTAATTATCCTTGTAAATAAAAAACCAGTTATATTAGTGAAAACTAAAATGATAAAAGTAATTAAAATTAGATGATAAGGGAATAAAACATTTAAAAATGATCATTTTTTGTTGTTATTATCAAAGTTAAATTATCTCCAGTCCAATATCTATAAATTTTGGAGGCACATTGGTTGATAGTGAATTCCCATTATTGAATAGTTTTGGGTATTTACAAAAATTTCAATCTTCCTCAATTATAAAAGGTATCTTATTCCTGTAACTTATTCAGACCTATTAGGATAATTTCCTCAAAAAAACCTACCAAAATATCTCACCAAAATATATATCCAAGTTACAGATCTTATGTTCCTCTCAAACTTCCAACCCAATGGTTCTTAATAAGAAATCCAAATGTTGTTTTCCTAAGCGAATGTAATTGTCTTCACTAAGCTATATTATTTACTTCTTCACATAAAACCTTAATTCATGTCTTAATAATTACAATTTATTAATATTAGTATATAACATATAATAATAATTAATCATTTTGATAAAATAACATATTCCCATCTCCTCTTCCATCAAATGGTAAATTAAACAGTCAATAATGTGTACGGTAGACTATCGCCTCCCGAATTGATGTAACTTTGTTTTCCATCACCACGTCTTAGGATTAGATATAATAATGGATTCAATAAATATATATGATATTTATGAAATAATTATGTTTCTTTAATTATAATATCCATTCTAACTTCTAACATTCCAATATGTGGGAAAAAGATAATGTCGCTTGTGTGTACTTATGGATTAGCACCCCCATGGTGCAATGTGATTTATTTTTATTTTATTCTTACATGGATGGTAATAAGGATGGATTTGATGAAATTATATATTTTTATATGATATATTAATAATTTTATAATTGTGGATTAATATTTACATTTATTTTGTTTCATCTATCAAAACACAAAATGAGTGTTCATCCATACGTACGACCTATTGTCTATATGAATGGTGTAACTCATCTTTCATTTTATAACATTTATGGATAAATATAAATTTGTATATAATTAATATATATGGAATATTTACATCATTATTAATATTATTTATATTTGTTAACCATGATCAATGTAAAATTACCAAAACTACTAAACAAAAACATACATGAAAAATAAAGCATTTGTTACTTGGAGGAATGATTTTAATGAATAATTGATAATTAATAGGTGATAAAGGGATATAAGTTAATAATATATGGTTTAGTATGTATTATTAAAGTTCTTTAATAGATTTATAATAAATATATATTTATTATAAACGTGTTTTTCACATATACAAAGGAACTCATACTAGACGTAAGAGATTATGTTTAAATTGTATTTCATTGATGCACATTTTAATGTTATGAACCAATTTATTTTATAAGGTGTATATAATTAAATTTTAAATTATATATCATGAATTTATTATAATTTATGGTATTTTAATTTCTAATTAAAAATATTTTATCTAACTTTATTTTACTTGAACATTACCAAGTTGTTATTGGTTTCATAACTCAATTTATTTTCATCAGGTTATATAGATTCTTCATTGTATTCTATATTGTATGATTATTTATGGAATTTATCCTAATTTTATTATGATATATTTATACTTTTTTTTATTTTGATTTACATTTTATTCACCTAATAAATTCATTGATTAATTTTCACTTCAACTGTATTGTCTTTGTAAGATATTTCGTCTCAATTTCATACCCATTGATATATATTCAGTATTGTTAACCTATATATTTTTATAAGGTGTATATACTGTCAATTTCATATTTTATATCATTAATTAATATATAATAATTTTATTTAATAATTCATTTCATTTTATGTTATTTCTTTCATTGGGGTTATGATTTAAAAGTTACAAAAGTAGTAAGGTTGTATGATTCAAATTTATTTTAATCAGGATTTTTTATACATGAATTTACATTGAAAGAAATTATTTGATCGTTATATAATAAACACCATTAGTTTTCTTATCCTTTGGTTACTCCTGTTTTTTTCATGCAATATTATCATTTTCCTATCATTGGTACTAAAAATGATTGTGAAAATGATTTTAAGAAAAGATGATTTTATTTCTATTTTCAGTTGAAAATGTTTTTTCATCCATCCATGTTTCATATAAATGTATTGAAGAATGTTTTTAATATTATACAATGATTATTGAAATTCAATTTTATCTATGTTTAATTGTTTACAACATGGTTTAAATTTAATCTTCTTGTCATTTGTCAAATAATGTATGTTTTGAATTTTTACAAAAAATTTGAAGGGAATATTTTTTAACATAATTGAAATGAATGGAATTTCCCACTATCTTTACCACTAATAAATTTTATTCTTATATTAAAATTATATATGTTTATTTTAAAATATTTTTTTTTCTTATTAATCTAGAAAAAAATTAGTTTTTAAAGTTGATTTTCAAAGTGAAAATGTTATTTTTCTCAAGAGTGTTTTTAATGAAAATTCTATAGTGTTTATATTCATAAATGATAAACCCATTTTTTTAAATCATACTACACTGGGGATATATTGAAACGATATTATCCTTATTTTTTCTCTGCATGGTCTATGATCAGTTTGAATAGGGAATGTATTGACTTTCACTTTATGGTTTGATCTTTGAATCACTAACTTTCTCTAATGAATTTCACATTATTTGGATCATTTAAATTATATTTCCATTAAACATCTATATTCTATTTATCATTGATATTATTATTTCATAAACTATATCCCATTTTTATATATAGTGTATTACTATGAAATATATTTGAATTATTGAGGATAATCTTGATAAATTTGTTTCTTTTCCTTATTAATATTATTTATTGATAAGGCATGTTGTTCATGGATTAAATTGATAATTAGATATATGAGTAATGCATTGTAAATATAGGTATGGTGTGGCCTAGAATTATATATCCATTTGTACATCAATAGGACTAATGATACAAATAAGTAAGCTAGCATTAAATGGGTTTCTAGTGGGTACCTACCTATCAATTAAACTATCTTAGTGCAAGGTATTAATGATATAGATATCACTATGTATGTGAAAATGAATTGAAATATTAAAAATTTCAATTATAAATAATTCTTTTATTATTATCCATGAGATTACTCTATTGGTATTAACCATGTATTACATTCAAAATCATGTTATTTTTTATATGAAATTATTTAAACATCATTTATTCCATCCATATTATTCTTCATGATCAAGTTATTGATTAAATATAATGTGTTATCAATTATTTACCTTTCTATATAGATTATGGCTTATTGATTTATGATATATTCAGCTATAGAAAAGACTTAATAAGAATCTAATATCAGCTTTATTTTAATTCCATTCCCTAGGATATGAATTAGTAATTTTGAAATGTGTTCCAAGATGCGTAATATTTACATTCACTCTATTATAATTTATATTTTCAAATTTTTTTTAATATTCAAGTATATGTATATTTTACAAATATTACTAACCTATTTTTTCTTACAAGATAGTATTATTTGTATCCAGTGCTCGTGTAATAAATTTACCACCGACTGTAGGCTGCTAGAGTCAAGGTCATTACAATTAGTCATTAAGAAAAACCATTTTGTGTTTTCACATGGGTGACTAGATACTATAAAAAATCACCACATAAAAACACTAATCATTAAAAGTTTTAGATTTATATTCTACCACATTATCAAAACATACTTTCTTGATGACATAATTTGGGAATTTTTCCCTCGATTTAATTATTTAAGCCAGAAATTTTGAAAATTTAATAGTGTGTGTTGAGAGAAAACATATGTGTTACTGTAATTCATATGAATAAATAAATATGATAAAATATTTAAATATCCCTAAGGATAGATTAATTATTTTCCATAATTCCCTATAAATTAATTCAGGTAAGGTGGGTATTTCAGCCATAATTTTGGTGATGGTATCAGAATCAGTTTTCTAAGAGATCAAGCCTCTGAAAGAAATTTTCTTCATGGAAGTCTATTCTATACCCTTATTAAATTCCCATGGAAATTTTAAAAAAAATTATCATTCTCAAACCACAATTACCTACTCTATCATTCACCATCTTAATGTTTTAAGTATATTTTCTATGAACATATGAGTTTTGATTGCACTGATATATGTATAGTGTAATCATCAGGATAGTTTTGGTAGTTTTTGTAGTACTTGAATCTTTATGAATTTAGTAAGGGTAATACACAAGTACATTTAATTATTAATCAAAATAGTATGGGTATCATTCACATTATATATATATCATTTAAATAAAATATTTTACTTTTCGAATTTGGAGAAATCGAACCATGTTTTATAAATAACTTTGTCCCATTAGGTATTGAAAAAATTTATTCACTAGTTGCTTTTATCAGGTATTTAGGTACCAATATAGTATTAAAAAATTGTATGGTTGGTTTATGATTTGAAAAAATTTATAATTAATAATTATGTGATATGTTCCACTTTCTTGTATGAAAATATCTGCTTCGTTAATAATTTTTTTAATGCTTCAAATAAAATATTATGATATTAACAAAAGCATTATAAAATTTTAATGTGACAGTATGAAAAATAAAAAATGAATATAATTAAGAACCTATTATAAATCCTAACTCATGGCACTTCTATGAATTTTTTCCATCTATCATCTCATCAAATTCACAATTAAAATAATCCTCATAAAGGTATGTGAATTCAGCATTTCAGGTGTTTCTCCCTAAGACTTTAACAAAAATATATTTTCCATTAAATTAATACCATGTTGCACAACATTTGTTACATTTAATACCAATATAATGTGAACCAATATATATATTAATATACTATATAGATTCAATCCACTAGTAATGAAAAGTTATTCCTTAATATTTTTTACTTAAAGATAAATAATTAATAGAATATGAATAAAAACATTTAATGGTAAAAGGGAATATTTTTCACACAAATCATATAAAGTGTTATAATTTTTCATTATATTAGTAATGATCACTAATAAAAAGATTAATATATATATATATATATATATATTTATAATATATACTAGGTTTTGGAATATCTCTTTCCCATTATCTTCATTCTGTGCTTGTGGTAGGAGAACTAGGTTCATCCTAGAATGAAAGTGTGTCGCGCCTCAGTGATGCCATAGGGGAGGATGCACACTCTAATCTGATTCGTGTTGCTATTTTTTGGGATGGTCTAGAGTCTTCACCTACTTTGAAGGTTGTTCGTTGAGTTTCAATTGCTGATCATCAGGATGGATAAGATCCACTGTTTTATTTGAGGGTAACTATGTCCTTTCATTTTTGTGATGTCTCTATATCCACTTGCTTAGTTTCTTCTAATTCCAGGATGGGAAATATGGATTTTAGTGTTCTTAGTGTGGATGGGGGAAGTGAGGGAGACTATGACTGATGTGCGGTCTGTGCCCAGGAGGGTGTTTTCGAATCACCTATCCTCTCTTTATGTGAATTTTTCTTCTCAAATGATGAAATCTAAGGATGTTGTGTAGCTAGAGAACAATACTTCCAAGGATTCGAATGGATGAGGTATAGTGAAAAACTCCACCATGATGCCTTAATTTTCTTTGTTACTTGATTCTTGCTAAAGAAGGATTCTCCATAAGGGGTCATTAGTAAATGTTGATGTTAATGACGATATGTTTTCTGAGATGATTGCAATCAGAAATAATTCTCTAATTGTGCATGTTGTTTTACCGAAGGTTCAGAAGTCATAGAGGTTTCATGATTTGGTCAAGAGAATATCGTTTTTATGGGCCTACTCTAACTGGTGGTGTCTGTCTCTTGGTCATGGGTTCATTTATTGCATTTTTTCATCAAATGATTTCAAACTACATGCTTAGAGCATTGGCTCTCTATCTTTGAAACCTCGATGGATTAACATTCAAGAATGGTTAATAGATTTCAATGCCTCACGTGCAAGGAATGAATTTTCTCAGGTCTAGGTCCATTTTCATGGGTTTAATTGGGTCCTCAGGCATCCAAATATTCTTCATGACATTTCCAGGGTAATTGGGTCCCCTATTCAACACGATAAGGAAACCAGTGTGGTTTGGTTTGGATATTTTTCCAGAATGCTGGTGGAGTTTGATTTGAGGTCCACTTTGGTCGCTAAGGTAACTCTCTCCACTCCCACTGATAACATTCAGATTGATGTTGAGTATGAAAGGAATACCATTTTTTGTACTGAATTCATGGCTATTGGGAACTCTTTGGAGTTATGTTAGAGGAAGATCTCTTGCGATTGATTTGGGATGAAGGGTCATCCATCTACTCTATGTAGAAGGAAACCTGAGAGGAAGCATGTTGAGTTGTCCAAGTCTTATGGTCATGATAATTATGTTATCAAGGAATCATTCAATACTACTGAGATGTTGGCTTTTGAAAAATCCATCAATCATGTGCACAAATTTAAAGTTAAAGGATTAATTGTGGATAAGTCCCCAATCATTGGCCCCTCTAATAATCGGGTAGATATTTCCAAGTATATTACATAAAAAGATGATCAAGCTATTTTTCCTACTGGATTAGTTTAGGCTTGGAAAAATCATTTCCTCCCTATTGCTGGATTTATTTCTTATTCCGATCCTTCAAATCTAAGAAAGAATAATATTCTACATGCAGACTTGTCTCGTGATGAGGTTGTTGAGATGGTTCCCAACATTGAGGCTTCTCAACTGGTTGACTATCATCAGGAAATACAAAATCTTTTGAACTCCTCAAGGATATCTAAGAAGTGGGGTGACATCTCTGAGCTGGAAGGGACTACTATGGGTGGGGGTGATCCTTTCTCTTTCATGGATTCACTCATTTATGGAGAAGGTATGGCTGATGATTTCAATCATGTTCCCTTGAAGCGAAGGCCGATGATGGACTATTGTAACACACATCGCACTGTGTCTACCCAATCTTCTAAGCTCATGAGCAAGTTCACCTCTAATATTCTTATGTTCCTCAATCAGGGTAGGTCTCAATCTGAATGGGAAACTGGTGATGACTCTGATTATGGGAACGATACATCTTTTTATGATATGTGACATTGTGATTGACAGCTGAAGGCAATTTCCTTTAATTGACCCACCCGTATCCTATGTATCCTTTTTATTTTATTGAATAAATTTTCAGAATCATAGCTTCTGGCTGAACTTGTGGGTATAATATATACTATACAACACATTAGAATCTATCCAATACGTTATTTATTGTAAAATAAAAAAATAAATATGAATTCATCATTTTATACATAATAATACAGTTTCCCTAAAAAAATTGTTGCACTCCACATCCATGTATTAAAATTGATTTCTATCACATTGAGGATATTTATTTAATATAATTAACATAATTTTTTAATTTATCATATTATAATTATTTTAGTTTATGTTTTTTTTGTATTTTTATAAAATAATTGGTTTTAGGGTAAATGATGAAAAATACTGATTTTTTAAAACTGTCGCTCTTATGAAATTGTCTTAAAAAGAGAATGAAATAAATTTTTATGAAATTTTTTTAATAAAAAAATATATTTATGACATAAACAAACACATTTGAAAATACTATATGGAATTTAGAAAACACATGTCATACTTTATGGGAACTTCATTGATATTTCACACTAAATTTTTTTTACGCGTGTATAATAAAAATTACTTTATATAACTTATATAAATTAAATATAAGAAAATAAAATTAATATTTATTATAAAAATATCCAATTTAAATAATAAATTAATATCATTTTTAGGTATAATATTACAAAGTATAAGGTTAAGTATAACAATATGGTTAAAGAAGTTATTTTTAAGAATTTCATTATTAATGGTTGTGAAATTTTAAATTTATCAATAAAATTAATATGTTATAAATAATTACTTTTTTATAATTTTTAAAATTTTATATATGTATATTTACAGTGATTTAATTATAAACTGATACAATATAATAATAAGAACACATGATGGTTAAAAAGTCATATTTTTACAAAAACTATATTCTTTATGTATAAAATATTTTAATTTAAATGATGATTGACTCAAATATATAAAATAAATTGAATTTAATAGAGGATAAATTTAGTTTCAACACCAACAATGTTTTTAATATGGGTTATTTTATTTTATTTTTAGTAAAACATATATTACCTAGTTAAAAACTAGTTACCTAGGATAAAACTGAAACAGTGAAATGAAAACACCTAATGGTAAATGACCCAAATTTTTTTTAGGAAATGTTTGGGAATAATTAGTTGAGAATTTATAGACTTGCGATCAATCCAAGCTCCTTTTTTTGAAATATTAGAACCATTAAACCATTAATTGTGACCTTTACTTTCTATTATTCCAAAAATACCCCATCATCTCTTTATAAAAGGAACCCTTAACCTATTTAGTTTCTCACTCTTTATAAATACTTATACTCAACCAAAACTATTCCTATGTCTCTCCTCAACACCATACCCACAACCTTGAATCCTTAGTCCCACCAAAAGACCAAGATAAGGAGCCTTAATGTGAAACCAAAGAGAGATCATCCAAGGGATAAAGGTAATATTATATATTGATATCTCTTAATTATGTTTCTTATAATTTGACCTATTTTATATATTCTTTTAACAAAATTATTTTTATAAAAAAAAAATCAATTTGTGTTTTTAATTTACTAGTTCTTTGAATAGAATTTCAACAATTATTAACATTATTTTTACCCTAATGCATGGTGTATGGTCTATGTATGTGTATGCCCTTGTGTGTATGGGCTAGGTAAGGTTAAGGGACTTTTTGTATGAGTTGTGTAGGGGTGTAGAGGAGTTTTAAATTTTGGGTTTAAAATGATGAAATTTAAAACTTCTAAATTTCTTTTCATAATTTTTTTTGAAATGATTAAAGTTCTATTTTTAAAACCCAATCTTATTTTAAACTAGTCTATATGGGTTTAGTTTCCTATTTTGGAATGTAAATCCTTATTCTATATTTAATATGCATTCTTTTAGGATATCTGGATTACCTTATAGAATAATTTCATAGAATCATTGTTGAAATTGTACTAGTCTCTATGAATTATACCCTTATTGTACCATTTTTTGTTTTCAGCCTTTATGTTCTTAAAGAAGGTGCTCATGTTCCCTACAAATTAATTTATGCATTTCGTTCTTGGTCACCAATGGTGAGTGGTTTTTGAAATGGTGGATGGTGATGGACAAATTAAAGTTGGGTTTTTCTAAGTATGTTCTTTTTTTAGTCTTTGTATCGTCTCCTTGTACCTAATATGAATGTATTGATTTATCTATTTGATGATGTTTCCATGGTGGAACTATGATTATTTTTATCATATATTTTAGTCAAAATAAATCCCAAAGGTTCTTTATGGGTGACCAAGTAATTGTCACTAGCCCATGGGGATAAGGAATTCCCTTCGGGCTAGTGGCAATCGATTTGATTACTGGTTTCGATAGTACCCCTGGATATTTTGTTTCAAATTTAATCAATTATATCATAAGTACATCAGTACTGCTAATATGTAAAAAAATTTAAGAATATTAATGGTTAAATTTCTATTAATTCCTTTTTACTTATATAAATAAAAACACAATCATGTGTATGTGCAGACTTCTGCCTCCAAGACCAACGTGTTTGATTTTTCTTTACTACATTTATGGATATTTTAAAGGGTGTAATTAATTATATAATATTATATTTATAACATAATTAAAGTTCTAACATGATTAAAATATTTCTTACTTTATTTTTATTCTATAGGAAATGATCCCATCAACAGTGTGTACGTGCTAACTACCACCTCCACATGAAGATGCACATCATTTCCATAACCACCTCTCATGGATAACATTAAAAGAAAATTAAATAATAAAAATGATTTTGATTAAAAAAATAATATTTTGAATATATAATATTATACATTCTATTGGTGATAATAACACGAAACTACTATAATAAATTTAATCACCCAATATGAACATATCAAGGCTCCTTTACTAATCAAGGTTAATTTTATAAAAACCTAGATAATTATGTAAATTTTATGCTAATGTAATGATAAATTACCTAGACCTCTATAATTATATAAATTATTAATTTATTCTATAACACATTTAACCATGGTCAATATCCAAAATTGTTATGGAGATGATGAGAAAACAACCTCATGTAAATAGTATAAACAAAGACCATATAATAAATAAATAAATATTGATAAATTAAATATAGATGAACAATATTACTAATAATGATTTTAATAAACATAATTTGGTTATTCAGAAAGTTATCAGGTCTACGGTAAGGTTATTTGTTAATCTATTTTTCTTCAATTGAGTTACAAATATTCTTCTTGAACTATATTCTTACAATTTTGATTTATTCTACCTAGTTATTAATTTGTATTATATTTCTCCATTATTTTTTTTCATTTCTATAATTATATTTTATTACCACAATATCTAAATATTATTATCACAAAGAGTATATTACTCAGAAGTTTTTTTCAACTCAAAATATTCTCATTGAGACATGTTTTCTTTAATCCATATCATATCCTTTACATGGTATATATATGTTATACTATTTATATTATTGCATGATTCATATTTTATTTATGGGTTTTTTTTCAATGTAATCCCTTTCCTTTTAAATTGTTTCAGAAATAAAAGATACTCATGTTATAAGGGTTTTTTGTCTCAATTTCCTATCATTGAGGCATGATTACTTAGTTTATAAATATTGTTCATTGACATTATTCATCCACTGACCATTTAATTATTTCATAATTAATAACCCTTAATCGTGTGATTTTAATTATTTTCACAATATATCATTCATGTTCTTTCAATTTACTTTATACACAAGTTGTAAGGGTTTATCGTCATATTATTTTTTCATCAAGTCACATGTCATATTCACCACTTTATTATTTGGAGTGGTGTATATTATAACTTATGAAAATATTTTATCATATTTTCGATATGACATCATGGGGTTTATAAAATCCATTTCATGTTCCCTCTTTAGATTTCCTCTTTGATTCAATTTTTATCAAATTCATGAGGGTTTTATTTACAACCTCATTATAATATTTTGGCTTCTCAAAAGTGATAACCAACATGAAGAGGTTGTTTGATCATCCTATATAATACCACCATCAATATCTTCACCCATGGTTATCATTGTTTTATCCTTATTTTTTTAATTTTTTGTTTTATAACCTTTTTTAATGATGTCTATTTTAACAAATGTATTTTGGTATATGAGAATGGAATTAATTATTGCACATGTATTTTATCTTCCACTCTATATTTTATGTATTTCCCTATCTTTGTTTTAAGAAATTAAAAATGTAATGTTAAAATATTTCATCTTACATTAAAATGTTTTAAAATAAAGTAAATTTAATTTTTTTCTATATGGTTTATTACGATAGAAACAATCACTTTTAACATTTCTATATGAACATATGTTTCTACCACATTTTTTGTTTTATATTAATCATTTTTATAGGTTTTCCTGATTTCTAAAACACATTTTTTCCTCCTAGTTTTATAAAATATTTAACATTATATTATTTCAAAACATCATGGATATTTTTTTTATGATTTTTCTAATACTCATAAAAAATTTTCAACCAATTCATCATCCTTCGACAAATATTAATTGTAATCAATGATATTCTCTAAATTATACCATCCATATTTTTTCTATAGATAATTTTTAAAATACTCTATTTTATCAATGGAATGACCCACATCTACTTTTATGTTACCTAATCATCCTTTACATATATTCATAATTTTTTTCCAATGTATTTTTTATTTGAATACTCTATTAATGAATCCTTTGATTTAATGGTGTTCAACTAGTTATACATACGTAAATTGATTGAGATATGTTTTTAGTAAACTATATATATTTTATCTATATGGCGTTAATACTTTGAATTATATTTATTGAATGGTATTTAAATATAATTTTATGAAATATATTTGGATACCCATTTTATTTCAATGAGTTTATCATTTTGTGATTATTTATGGATTTGGAAATGCTTTTCTTTTATGATGACATTTGTAAAGTTTATGAAACTCATTTCCTTACATGGTTTATTTATAAAAAGATTATGACTATTTCAAAGTGGCTTGTATGTGTATGGAATATAATGTGTGGTGTATTATATCACCATCTAATTAATTGTTTTATGTTTATATCTCATGAGATCATTAAAAAAAGGAAAAATACTTTTCACCTGTAAATGTGAGCATAATGTGTTTGCTCATGTTTTTAGATGTGTGCATTATGTTTTTGTTCAAAAAATTGTTGACATGATGAGTTTTCTCAAATGTTTTACCTATGATTATGGTTGTTTCATATCTATATGTTATTTTCATGCAGATCTACATTTATATAATATTTTCCATTTCAATATATGTTATATTTCCTTGATAAGTCACACTGTTATGCTCATTTTTATGGCTCACGATTATTGACTCATGTTACCACAGTCTTTTGATTAAAATATTATATTATTATAAACCTTATTTGAAACAATAATTTTGATTTATGATTTGTTGAGTTTGAATTTTTTATGTAATTTGATTATACCCATTTACTCATATTATGCTCATTTACAGTCATTGATTAGTATCACTTATATTTACCCTTATTGAGAATTTACACTCACCCATTTCATATGTTTTCTTTTTCTTATGTTATGAATGAATGTAAAATGTATGCTCCGTGTAGATGATTATCTTTCGTAGAGAATCTATGGGAGATTATGAAGACTTATTATGGATTAAGTGGGCATTTCAATATTATAAAAAGATATATTGGATGATAAAGACATAGGATTTATTAGTTAGTGATTTATCTTTACTCTACAAATATTTAAAATTAAAAATATCTTAGGGATATTATTTTCACATTATTTGAAAATGAATTCATATTTATGGTTATGTATCAAATATTGTATGAAAAGTATGTTTTTTTAACACAAAATCTGGAATTGTGGGTTTGGGGTGTCTTAGTTGGCATCATAATTGGGTTTAGATAATATTAGATGTTATTATTTAATTGGTTGAGTATAATTTAAGAGTTAGAAATTCCATTAATGGTTGATATGTTAAGGTATATAATAGTTTCAAATCTATATGTAAACCTTTAGGATGATAGTATTGGATATTTTATGATGTTTAACGATTACGATAAGAGAATGTTAGAGAGAATCCTTGAGATAAATCTATGAATATGAGGGCATCCTAAAATTTGAGTAAAGTGGATATTGTATAGTTTTCTATGAAATAACGTATCTATCAAGATACTGGCCTTTGGATGTGGTTGTGGCATATATGCACCTATGGGTAGAATCCCTAGAACGGGCACACTGGATATTAACATTATCATCACCCTATTCATGATGAGTGGGCCTAAACACTACAAACCTAGAGAGAAACTATTGGGGGATATTGTTTGGTTAATTCAAATTATTTTTATGAACTATAATTAAGGTTTTGATTATATGAATAGATCAAATAGAGAACTTATTAGGAAAATGACCATGGATAACGTAGATAGAAGCTTATATATTCATATGTTATGGTATATATATTTCATTTAATCTAATTTCACATTTTACATTGTATGAGTTGAACCAGAGGTTAAAGTGTAGGTTACATTAGAGAAGACATCATAGGATTGATTTTTCATATTTATATGATCAATTACTATGATATTTTCCTAAAAAAAATTTGTACAGTATTTGGTTGCAAATTGGTTATTAAAATTGAATCTATGAAAGTTATATATTTATAATCTCCTAGGACTTATAGTTATCAACAGAATCATAGTTAGTCTAAATGGTTGAGAAGCTTAATATATGTCCATACGATGGAAAGCTGAGTTTACTAGACTTACCTTTGATATTAAGTTAGATACCTCACTTAAAATCAGGAATTGAGTCATGTAAATATATTTGTTAACATTAATCATTCCTATTAGTAAATGATAATGGTAATTGGGATGATAAAATTTATTTAAGATCGGGATAATGTACTTCCCTACGATTTAGTGATATATATATATATATATATATATATATATATTCCTTTAAATTAATACCATGTTTATCAATGTGTCTTACACACAATTTAAATCTAAAATAAACCACTATATATATTTATATATAATACTAATTAAAACCACTAGTAAATAAAAGGGATACTTTCTATTTTTGTTAAAGATAAATAATTAATAGGATTTGATTAAAAAAATATAATGATAAAAGGTAATATTTTTAAAATAAATCATTTAAAGGGTTTGTATTTTTATCATAATAAGAATAATATCTGATAAATAGTATTTTTAGTGAAATATATTGATAATATATAATACCAAATAAATTAATATACATATAATATTTTATTACAAGGTTATGGAAAAAATAAGAATACATTCATTTTATACTAAAAATATTTTTTCGCTAAAAAATGTTTTGACAGACTATGTGCCTTTATATTAAAATTTATTTATATAAAATTGTGGATTTGAATTTAATAAAACAAACATCCTTTTTTAACTCAACATATCAAAATTATCTTAGTATTATTTTTTGGGATTTTTAAATATTAATTTATTTTTTCGTGAAGAGTGAAAAATAATGATTTTGATAAAACTATCACTATTATGACATTATCATAATAAAAAAATTACCTAAAAGTGTATGAAAAAAATCTAAAAAATAAATAACAAATAATTAAAATAAATAATTAAAAAATACTATATGGAATTAATAAAATGTGTGTTTAACATTTTTGAATCAATAGTGATATTTCCCTCTAAAAACAAATTTTAGGTGTGTATATTAATAATTAGATTATATCACTTGTAGACATGTATTAGAATAACATATAATTCGTATTTATGATAAGAATATTCATTTTAGCTCATAATTAAATTTAAATTTTAGGTATAATATTTCCATGATTAGGGTGAGCTTCAACAATAATGTGAAAATTATTATTTTCATTAATTTCATTATTATTGGTTAAGTGATTTTAATTTAGTAAATAAAATTAATCAATATTATATAATTGATCTAATATAATCTATAAACTTAAATATTATTATATTTATACTATTTTAATAGTAAACTAAATCTAAATAAGTTTAGTAACACACAATAGTAAAAAAGTCATATTTCTACAAAAACTATTTTTCTTATATATTATATATTTTAATTTAAAAGATGGCCTTATCATATATATATATATAATTGGATTAAATTGAGGTTAAATATAGTTTCATCACAAAAAAAATTTAGTAACTGGGGTTATTTTGATTTTTTTAGTAAGACGTGTATTACATAGTTAAAACCTAGTGTCCTAGGTTAAAACTAAAACAATAAAATATAAAAACCAAATAGTAAATGGCCCAAAACATATTTAATAAATGTTTTAGAATACTTGTTTGAGGATGTATTGACCCAATATCACCCCAAAATCCAATTTTTTCAAATATTAGATCCATTTACCATTGAATAATGATATTTACTTTTTATTATTTCAAATATACCCCCTTCCATTATAAAAGGAACCCTTCACCCCTTCATTTTCCCACCCTTTACAAAGACTTAATCTTAATGAAATATTGTATCAATCAAATTATTTACACCCCATTCATGACCTCGAATCCTTGGTCCCACTAAAATACCATGATAAGGTTCCTTAAGGTGTTACCAAAGGGAGATCATGAAAGGAGAAATGTAATGTTCTATAGTTATCTCTCTTAATAATTTTCGATCTTCATCCACCATTTTAAGATTAATTTTAGCCATTATATCATAATTAAATAAATATTATTAATGTAATAAAATATTCTAATGGTTATGGTATATTAATAAACTACCCTTCCCCATTTACTTGCAAAAACAAAACGTTGTTATGTGTATATATGGACTCCCGCCTCCATGGATGACATGTTATATTTTTTTCACCTCCTTTAATGGATGGTTTAAATTGTTTTATTATTTGTATTGTAATATATTTATAATATATTCAAGTATATAAATGATATTTATCACAGTAATAATATTCTATAAATACAATAATAGACATTATATAAGTTATACTAACACTAAAATAGTATAATTAATTTAATCACCCAAGATGAAAATATCGAGGTACCTTTATTAATATTGGTTCATTTTATAAAAACTTATATAACTATATAAATTATATTCTAATAAAATTATTAATTACATAAAACACTATAATTATGAAAATTATGAAGTTATTATACAACACCTTTTGTAATATCCCATGTTTTGAACCAGATGGAAATTCTAGTGGAGTTATATGTTTCATTTGGTGGAAGAGCCGAATCTTAAACTAAGATTCAGAATTTATCAATTAGAGTTATAAAACATAAAATTGTCATTTATATAAGGTATTTAACTCAAAATAGGTTTCTATGGTGTTCGGATGAGTTTTGGTAGTGTTGAGATCTAAACAATCAGTTTCAGGAGAAACAGATAGAGACACACAATTGGTGCATGGTTTCTACAATCCAACGGCCCAAACTGTGCAGCATGTTTGTATAACGGAACAGTTGTATTAACTATGAAAAAAACCTAGGGTGAAATTCTATAAAATATTCAAAGTGAATGTATAGGGTCCCACAGGCTATGCATAGTTCACCTAAATTTTTCACCAACCATGAACGGGTAGCTACACATAACAAGTGCATGTTAAAATTTGGCACACAGTTTATAAATGAAGTACCCCTGGACATCCTGAGAGGGGAGGGGTGAATCAGGGTGACATCTTTTTTTTTAATATGATGGATCTTGTTCCCACCTTGGTAGGAACTTGTTGAACGTGTGTGATGAAAAAGATCAGAAAGAAAACATGCACATTCATAGAGAAGACACAACCCATTTTACTTGGTTCGCCACTAAGGGCTACATCCAAGGAGCATACGCCGAAAACTTTCCGGCCGTACCAAAATCCACTAATCTTCACTAGTTGGAGATTGCAATTGTTCTGGCACAGTCACTCTGTCCCAGGCCCACTTCCTTTACAATGGTTCAAGGATAGCTCACTGCTTCCCTCGGGTCACTCCCGTTGACTCCCCCTGGCTCATTGTCGTTGGTGAAGTCACACTCAGTTTATAGACGTGAAGGTATCTTTAATAAATTTCCAATGGAGTCTTTGCCTCTGCTCAGCACAAGACTCTTCTTGCATCAAAGTCCAGAATAGATGCACTAGAACGCGCAGAACCACTGAACCGGATAACCAGAATGTGCAGACAAACTTTACAGACAATTATGCGCAACACCAACCCTTCTCGCGCAAAACCTTCCTCTTGCGCGAAAAAATTACTTTTCACATGGAAAAATATTTCGCACAAGAATCCCCTTTTCCGAGAAACTGGATCTCTTATGTGCGAACCAAATTTTTTACGTGCTACTCTTCATTTTTCGTGCATCCCAAAATTTTCCGCGCAACTCTGAATATTTCGTGCAAGACCCTTTACGCGATCCTTTTTCGCACATCAGACCTCAGATCTTCTCTAAGTCTTCAACCACACTGAATGAAGGGGGTCACCTCATATTTATAGGCGACAGAGTCCCCCACACGTAAAATCCCCTATGGAGCAGAAAACCTCTCATCTGGCTCATAATATTTCGTGCAGGTATCATTTTCCGCGCACCTCTACAGATATTTCGCGCAACCCATGCCTTTTCCATTTTTCAACGGTGTGATTCTGAAACACAATTTGCGCGAAAAACATCGCTCTGCTATTTCATGAACCACACTGTTTTTTGCGCCCAACTCAATTATTTCACGCATAGCCCTTATTTTCCGTGCAACCCATGCCTTTTCCATTTTTCACCAATCTGATTTTGAAACACTATTTGCGCGAAAAACCTCGATCCACTATTTCGCACATCCTGCTGTTTTTCGTTCCCAACTTATGTATTTCACGAAAGCCTCTTATATTTCACGCACCACTTCCTTTTTTTTGCAAACCTCCTTTTGCAGACAATCCATGTCTTCATTTTCCGATTTTGAGGCCCAAAAATTTGGCAAACACTGGGAAACATCGCCACCTTCAATACTGTTGTCTGCTTGAACTGTATGATTACTTTGCTGGCACACATTCGGAACTTCCATTGAGGATTGACAACAAACACAAACCAAACTCCAATTCCAGCATAGAACAGCCATGGTTCCAACAATAAAAACCATACACCTCATTTACAAGGGTAAAATAACCCATAATCCCTTATAATATTTAACACTTTTCATCACCTCTTCTACCCCATTTCTCCCATGCATAATAGGTCACTCGGGCCCCCTTAACTCCTCCTACGAATGTATGGATTTCCTTCATTAGAACTCAAAATCGAGCACTGTCAGTCACAATTGATCACTCTCAGCTACCCTAAAATTAATCTTTCATCCTTTATAGTCTTAATTTTTTTATTGAATTCCATTTCAATGTGATCTAATATGTCCTATTTTTATGGTGTTAGTCTATTCTATCATTTTCTCTTGATTCAGGTTGAATCAAATTCTGACAATGGATGAGTGAATCATTCTAAACATGAGGTTGGTGGTCTATAGATTTTTCATTAAATTCTATCATGTTTATAAATTACATTATTGTTTCGCACACTATATTTTCTATGTGTCTCTTCAAAAATTTGAAATAAATTATTATAATGTTAACTTCATCAATTATTTAACATTTTTTCATCTAATTAATTTGTTGGTAGTCATTTACCTCGACTTGAATCACCCCTTTTTGGGTGAATTGTATATATGTCATGATCTCTATACCTTGACTACAAAATTATACCACCTTTATAGGTGTGATACTGTAAATTATTATGATTTTAATGTTTTTATTAATCTTTCATCTCTTTTTTAGATCTTTTGAATTATACCTCATGTAAGAGTTGTTTAAATTTATTTAACTGAGTTGGTATAAACAACTTTCCCCGTTTTATAATAAATCCACATATGATGTCTATTGTATTCTTAAATTAAAAGGGAAAATTGAATATAAATGTTTGAAATGATAAATTTCATAGAGATTTCAATGTACTTCTTGATTAATTATAAATTAAATGAACCAAATTCTATAATTCAATTGTAATAGGAATACATATGATAATGAAATTATTTACACTTATATTTAAAACTGAATTGATCGATCATGATGAATCATATCCTGGAATAGATATATCTCATGGATCATGATTAATTATTTAAATGAACATGCATAATTACTATATTACTCATGATCCTTGGGTATGTAATACCTTATAAATTATGGTACTCAAGAAAATCATCCCTTATAAATTGTGATTCTTGGGCATGGAAATCCTTATAAATTGTGATACTCATGCATGGAATCCTTTATAAATTGTGATACTTAGGCATGATTTCCCATATTATTAATAATAATCATTCATGGAATTCCTCATTATTATATGATATAAATGGTAATAGAAACCCTAATTTAAAATATGACACTCTTATGATTATGCAAGGATGCCTAAATTAATCCTTACGTCCTGGCTAGTACTACCTATCTATATATATATTTATGTGTGTTTTATCATGTATATAGTACATATAAATATATACACATCTATATATACATGTTTACAACTATATATATGGAGACACATCATCATAGATATTTCATCTTGGGCCGAAACAGATATTGTCAACAGGGTTTCCTTTGAGGAACCTGAGTCCAGATTGTTTATATTCATTTGTTTATTGTCTTACTTGTCACTCCTGAACACTTTTGTATTTTATATCCAGGAACTGGATTTCATTATATGTCATTGTTTGTGGTCTATTTTTTTATCTCACACCATTTTCAGGTCGTCGTAAGTACCCGGACAGACATCAGGGTTGGGGGATCATGATTCAAGATTTTCTTATGTTCTATAGAGTAGGATATGTGATCATTGGAGGGAAAGACTGAACCGGTGATCCAGATTCTCATTGAGACACCCCTTGTAATTACAAAAAAAACTATAATTTATCGCTATTTTTTTAAATGGCCTTATTTTTCAATATAGTGATGTATCTAGAAAACATCTCTAATATAGAAATTTTTATTGAAAACATCACTAATTTAGTGACATTTCCTACAAACATCAATAATTTTGCAATGTCTCATGAAAAAACATCACTTAATTAGCAAAAATTCCATAGATCATCACTAAATTAGTGATGTTTTCGGAACAACATCACCAAATTATTGATGTTTTTAAGGAAATATCACTAATTTATCCACATTTGTAAGGAATTGTAGCTAAATTAATGACATTTTTTTGGGAATATTGCAATATATATATAGGTATATAGGTCATTTCCCCACATTGATGTAAATATATAGTTAGATATATATTTATATATATTAAAATATATAAACATAGACACACACACAAATATATATATAAATATATATAAATTTTATATAAACACACATATAGATATACATATGAATATATAAATATATATTTACATCTATTTATATATAAAAACATATATATATTTTAAATATAGTGTACTTTGTAAGAAAATGTGTTTATTTTAGGGACATTTATTACCAGTGTTTTAAAACGTGGATAATTATATATATGTATACATACACATATATATTTATACACATATTTGCATGCCTCTTTCGTGGGAGGATCAGGCCTTGAGGATTATATCATTTATGATTTCCATTCATGGTGTAGCACAACCTAAAGGCATTTAAATCAGTTCTAGAAGTTACTTCCAATGAGGATGATTTATTTCTCAAATATTGATCAGAGAAATAATATTTATGATTAGCTTTCCAATTTATTCTGAAATTAAAATAGTTGATTATTAGTACTTTTCTTTATTATAAATCAGTTGAGAAATAACAAATTAATTTTATTTTATTAATTTATATTAAATATCCCACTATTTTATTAATCCCTAATATCCCTCAACATTAAATATTGAATGTATAGTTTCTATGAATTTATATTGTAAATGGTCTATATTCCCTTTCACATAACCACAACAAGGGTTAGTCAAGATACTTGAAGGTATTTAGGTGGTAGGTCTTTAAAAATTGCATTCTTGAAGCCACTTGATCCGTTGAGTGGACTCCCCTATCATGAAATCCTATCTTAGATTTCCTCAAATCTTGCCTCCAAGTTATATAAAGTCTAGTGAGGACTACTTCTGTAACACCCTAAGATTTTATGAGAAATATTATTTTTAATTACTTTGATGTCTTGTGTTGTACAACACACCAAAATTTTCTTGTACTATACGCAACATCATATTAGCTTGCAGTTTACGCAACACAAATCTTGGATCGTTCTACACACAATTTTAGGTTCGTTTGATAGAAATTATTATATGAAACATTGAGTGTCTATATATATATATGTTCTATGTATAAATTAATTATGGTTGGATTATATTAAATGCAACAATAAAGGAATCTTTCACTACACGTAACCTTGACCTGGCTTGCATTACACGCAATCACGACCTTCCACGATAGCATGTGTTGTACGCAATACCGAGTTTCACTAAACAAATATATGTTATTAAAATATTATATAAACTAGCCATTATAAATTTTAATACCCACTTCTTGAAATTTTATAAATTTTAATTTTCAAAATGGAATTCATTTTTGGATTCAGAATATTGAAATTAGCCTATAGTGAAATTTTGGTATTTTTATGAAAACTCTCAATTTTTTATGAATAGTGAAAAACACTAAGTTATTGGTTAAAAATGAATTTTTTTAAATAATAATTTATTTTATTTAAATTCATTTTAGGTCAAAATAGATACATAATAACTATATATGTTCAAAGTAATCATTTTATAATAGTTATATATATATATAAAGTTTATTGAATTTTTACCGTCTTTTACCCACCTCCTAAGAGAATTATCAAATTTACATAAAACTTAATTTTACCACTTATGTGATAGGAATTTAGAAAATATTAGAGACATGGTTAATATCAATGAGTAAAATGTGGTTCAATAAGATAAAAATATTTTTTGGTGAATAATAACTCTTTACTTTTTTTTACCACGGTTAAAAGTAAATAGGGTAATTAAGGGTAAAAATGATACTATTATTACACTAATACATGTCATAATTCTATTGGATAAGTATAATTAGACCCAAAAAACCTTAGGAATATAATATTATCATTTAGGTCCACATGGATTAGACTAGGACATTTATTATTATTTAATTCAAAGAAGAGCTAAAAGAGTTAAAATCAATGTTTAATAACTAAAACATTTTTAATAAAGGGTTACACATAAGAAAAATTAGACTATAAATATTCATTATAAATCTACAATAATTTCATAAATAATTTTATTTTATTTATAATTTTTAGACATTAATTTAGTTAATTTATTTATGACACAATGATGATGTAGTAATTGCCTTATTAATGAAATATTAACATAAATGATGTTATAAATACCCAAATAAATTTAATTTGAGACTTTTTATAAATTCCAATAATATTTTAGGTTAATATGACATGTTATTATTTATTTAATTAACTTTGTTCGAAGTAATCATACAGTTATGGTTTTCTCAAAAATCAATTACCAAATTGTGTCAAAATTGACATAAAATAGTTTTTAAAACAAATATTATAGTATTAATTTTTTTCCTATTTTTAAAAATATGAGGATCAATAAAATGACTTATATAAGGTTATATATATTAATTATGAACCACTTTTGGTTCTTTGGGATTTTTATAGTAAGTTTACTAACCATATACTATAACAAAACAAGAAGACAGTGTAAAAGTTAAATTATTTAAATTAGAGTTAAATCTAAATGATAAGGTTAAAATAGTAACATAAACTTGTCTAAATCCTATTGGTTGAGAGGATGTTTACCGATACACATATTATCTTCGAAATAAATCAATTTTGAGCTATTATAAACCGAATATGACTTTATTATAAAATAATAATTTAAGTTTTTCTTATGGTGCCCTCTCCTCCCTTATAAAAGGGAACCTCCTCCCTCTTCTCATTTCACAATTTTGATCCTTGAAGCTCGAAAAACCCCTAAAAATTACTCTTATTAATATCTATAGTTTTATAATATAGGTTCTGGTCTTCTAAAAAGACCAAATCTAGTGCCCTAAGAAGAAGTTTAAAGGAGGTGCGTCGAGGAAGAGAGAATCTCTTCTACCTTCTCTCTCAAGATTCTTTCTTCTTCTACTTCATATTCTGTAGTTGTTTTATTATATAGAAATAACATAAATATTACTTATATACTGATATGTTATTATAAAAATGAAACAACCCCATTTCACATTCTATCCATTGTAAGAAAAATGAAATCACCGCGCGTGCGTATGTACTGAATACCGTCTCCACACCGTGTTTAATCTTTTTTTCCACCACCACCTTACTTGGATGGGTATAATGGTGTAAATAATAACTATATATGGATATTATAACATCATACTGAATATGAGATATTATATTGTCCACTCCAATTAAATTAAATTATTATGGGAATGATATCATTGCTCGTGCGTACGTACGGATTACCGTCTCCATGAACGCGATGAGATTCGTTTTCCATGATTAACCATTCATGTATGATTATAAAGTATATAAATAATAAATAATAATGAAATATGTTACATAATAATGATACTATATTTATTTACATATACGTTTCTTTTACATAATTCCATTCAATTCAATAAGGAAATGAAAACAGCGTTCATGCGTACGTACAACATACCGTCTCCATGAACGGTGTATTTCATTCCATTTATCGATCTACCAAATATATTTGTATACTAAATATATATTATATATAAATCATGTTTTACATTGTGGAATTACGTAAATCATGATATGAGTAATAATATCAAGAATAACAAATCGAAACACATATGATAAACGAAACGGTTTTACCCAAAACGCAATTTTAAAGTTGAATTTACAAAAGAATGGGTATTATAATGTCCTATGTGAACCATATATGATATCATAATAATGAATTTGATTTTGTAATAATTAAATTACATTACTTAAATCATTATATTGGAGGTTCGGATTTATACGATGTATATCATACATAATATAAGGGATATCTTTTCTAATCACGTTTTTATCCGAGATTGTTTATTTATAAGTATTTACTAGGGTTATATTTATCATTCATGTACCTATTTTCTAAAAATGGTTTCATGTATTTTTAAAGTCCTTTTAACCAAATTTTTGAATTTTACTACATGGTATGAAGGAGTCTTTCTTATGTTTACTATACGAGGTACTTTTTGACTTTTTTTTGGCAAAAGTATGAGAAGAATGTTTTTTAACTTATACGGCCTGAACGGATTTTTACAGTTTTATAACGCCTTATTTTCATGAATATTACTCAATAATATTTTAGGACTATTTTTAAAAAAACCTTATCTTTTAAAATTTTCATGGATTTTTGTGAAAATAAAATGATTTTTAAAAAGAAAGGATATTTTCCTCAAGAATTCATTTCAAGTGTTTTATCAAACCCATTTTCCTTCTAAGATGACATTATTTCATATGTGTATGTTTAATGTATAATGCCTCTATGATTTACATGGTTTCACTATTTTTATGAGGAAATGATATCATTTTTCTTTGTATGGATTATGTTATGATGGGATGACGTTTATGAAACCCATTTTATTCTTTTGGTTATGATGAATTATTTATGTTTATTTTGTGGCTCAAGTAAGAATGATTTGATTATAAGATGGGTGGGACCTATTTCTCCCTTCAATGCCTTGGGTAAATATTTATATCTCATGAGATATACATGGCTGGAATGATAAGTTAATCCGGTTCAGTGATACGGGACTAGAATGAGGAGTGAACTCGGTTGAGTAAGGGACATTGTCCACTAAAATGGTCTTGGCAGTAATGCCTTGGCTAATATGGAAATCATAACATGTGGTTAATGGTTTCCATAATTACAAGTTTTATTTCAAAGATATTTTATCTTGATTGATGTTCCATTATGATCTATGCCTTACGTACTTCCATGTTTTATATCATTGCTCAAGATTTGATGTTTAAACATTATGTTCATGTTTTATGTTCAAATGTATATGATTTGTTTTATTTTATCCATTCTTACCCTTACTGAGAATTTAAGATCACCCTTTATATGTTTTCATTTCCCTATGATTTAATGATAGGTTTTAGGTAAAAAGACAACAGGGGAAGATATTTATGGTAGATGTTGAAGATCTTTCACCACGATTAGAAGATTATGTTCTGAGTTTCCAAAGACACTAAACTATTACGGTCTTAGAGTGTTGGATATTATTATGTATAAAGTATTCCGCAAAAGTAATGCAATTTCCATGTACGTCAAGTTTGGTGTCTCTACAATTGGTATCCAAGATAAGTTTTTGTTAACCTTTGGAAACTAGGATGTGAAAACTTTAGTGAAATTCGTATATATATTTCTATGGTATGTCTAGGGATTTCTCTAAGGTTAAGTATACATATAGGTTATAGTCCTAGAATTATAGTAACATTATTAGAATTAAACCTAATATGTTAGATATTGAAGGTACTCCACCTTTATTATGTTTTTTCCCTATTATGATTTTTCCTCTCAGACTATTCTTTTTGGGTTTTAGACGATGGTTGGAACCCGAAGGAACCATGTTGATCAAAGTAATGGGAAATGGAATTACTGTCCTCTTGAACAAACCAATGTTATAGGAGATGGAGTGCGAAATCTTATTATTGTACTTACAGAAGCTATGAATCATTTTAGGCCTCCAAATGAGAAGAGAAGGGAACAATATTCTATTGAGTCCTTCATGAGGCAACATCCACCTTATTTTAGTGGGTCTTATGATCCACTTGTTACTGAACAATGGATCAGTGCCATTGAAATGTTATTTTTCATTCTTCGCTGTGTGGAACATGAAAAAGTCATTCTAGTTATTTACTGTTTAGAAGGTGATGCAGGTCAATGGTGGACTCTAATTAAGAATATGAGGCCCTGAGATGAAATTGAATCCATGGAATGGGATGAGTTCAAAAACTTATTTTTCAATAAGTAATTCCCTCGTATTCTTCGAACAAAGCTGGAAAATGATTTTTTTTTGAGCTTAAGAAATAGGATAATGAATCTATTGGTATATACAAAGTAAATTTTAAAAGGCTGGAAAGGTATGCATCTTGCTTTATTATCCAACCTGAAATTAATGTTGATCGATTCTTCAGTGGCTTAAAACCAAGTCTTCGAAGGGCATTAGCTATAAGAGACTTTAGTACCTATGAAGAAATTTTGTGTTGTGATATCAAGGTAGAAATGGAAGTTGGTGTTACAAATCCATCTCATGGTATTGACAAGAAACGAAATATGGAGTTCAAGGATAAATCTCAGAATAATGGTCAAAAGAAGATGAGTGATTCTTTATTCTCAATGTGTGGACAGAAGTATGGTCGAGATTGTCCAAAAGGTACTAGAAAATGTTTTAACTCTATAAAACAAGGTCATCGAGCAGTTGAGTGTCGAAGTAATGGTAAAAAGGTAGCTAATGATTTGAATAGAGAAAATATTACAGAGAATTCTCCACGAACACTTCAATGCTTCAAGTGCAAGGAAGTGGGGAATTATGATAATCAATGCCCTAATCCAAGGGTTAATGATGATCAACGTGATAAACCACTTAAGGAAAAGGATAAAGGGAAGTCACATGAGATCATTATTTGTGATGTTGAGTATGAAAATGATTTTTTTTAATGATTAAGTATTTATGTAATGGGATTTCAAAACAGTATTATGGAATCCCATTTAAGGTATCGTGGAATTTTGGAATATCTCTGTATTGGTTTTCAATAATTATATTGTACCGGTAACCATGAAAAGTGATTGATATATTTTTGGAAAGATGATGATATGCACGTAATGAAGGGATAAAGAGAAAAAAATATTAATGAGCTCATGATTGATATAAGGACAAAGTGATATCATGGTTTGAGTATATTGAAATTTGGGGATTTTGGTATGTGGAAAGAGTTACCTTTTTCAACATTCATGTTTCACTCTGGCTATATGGTAATTCATGTTGCAATAGAATATAAGATTAAGGTATTCACATGTTTGGAATGCGATCAAAAAGATATATCTTATGATATATGGGGGATAAATGATGGTATTCACATGCTCGGCAGATGACATTTCTAGTAATTTTTTTCATTGTACTATGAGCATGGATATAAGTATTTTTTATAAGCCTAATTATTGGAATGGATTATGTTGGACATCAGATAGTATTTTTTATGCCTATATCTTTTGATATTATATTTGGAATGTTATAATAGTATAGTTTTAGAAAAAGGACAACCCCTATGACGGGCGACAACCCATCACGTCGGACAAGGCTGTGGGAACCGAACCCACAACCGACGTATGACATGTCTTTATTGCCTACCACTGGCCTACAGGAAGTCCATAGTTAGTATAAACTAGTTTTATTAGATTAATTGGTATGATATATGAAGTATAATTCCATTTTAGGAACCATATATGATTTATCTCACTATGGATGTACTTATGTATATTTAATAACTTTTCCTATACTTTTGTTTGAGACAGATGGAATGACCTATCATTATATCACATGAACTTCTGACATATCAAGAATAACAAATTCAACTTCATTTCTTTAACTGATGATGTGGAAATTTCTCAAGGAACAAATAACGGTGAGATTGTACCAAAATCATGTCAGTATTTCTTCTAATTCAAATTCTTCAAATTTAGGGAAATGATATTGAAAACCAAAAATGTTTCCCATGTGTCCTTATATCTGATGAATCAGATGGTACCTTAGATCATCAAAAATTTATGGCCATGTGATTGATGGATTTTTCATAACCATGTCCTCTACCACTCTCCATCAGAACCTGATTGTTGAATTTTTCTTCAATATCCATATTTTCACCTATGTTATCCTATGTGGGAACCAAATGATGAGTTACGTTGGGTAATGGTTGTGTTTCATAATTAAGTTTTTAAAATTAAGTTTTAGTATCCCTTTTTATGATGTGGGTTTCTATGAAAGAAATATTCTAGTAGTAAACCATTTATAACCCCGATGAATTTCGAGGGTGAAATTCATATTAAGGGGGGTAGAACGTAACACCCTGAGATTTTATGAGAAATAGTATTTTTAATTACTTTTATTTCTTGTGTTTTATGCCACACCAAAATTATCTTTTACTATACAAAACATCTTATTAGCTTGCAGTATACACAACACTAATCTTGGATCTTGTTACACACAATTTCAGGCTTGTTTGATAGAACTTATTCTACACAACATTGAGTGTATATATATATATATATATTCAATGTATAAATTAAATATGGTTGGATTCTATTATACGCAACAACAAAGGAATCTTGAAATACACGCAGCCCTGACTTGGCTTGCATTACACGCAATCGCGACCTTCCATGATAGCGTGTGTTGTACGCAATACCGAGGTTCACTAAACAAAGATATGTTGTTAAAATATTATATAAAATAGCCGTTATGAATAGTAATACCCACTTTTGGAAATTTTATAAATATTAGTTTTCAAAATGAACTTCATTTTTGGATTCAGAATATTGAAATTAGCCAATGGTGAAATTTTGGTATTTTTCTGAAAACTTTCAATTTTTGATGAATAGTTAAAAACACTGAGTTATTGGTTAAAACCGACTATTTGTATAAAAAATAATTTATTTTATTTAAATTTATTTTAGGTCCAAATGGATACATAATGACTATATATGTTCAAGGTAATCATTTTATAATAGTTTTAGATATATAAAAATTTTATTGAATTTTTATCGTCTTTTACCCACCACCTAGGAGTAGTTTCAAATTTACATAAAACTTAATTTTACCATTTTTGTGAAAGGAATTTCAAAAATCCAAGAGACACGGTTAATATAAAAGAGTAAAATGTTGTTCAATGAGATAAAAATAATTTTTGGTGAACAATAATGTTTTACTTTTTTAACCACTGTTAAAAGTAAATAGGGTAATTAAAGGTAAAAATGATATTATTATTACAATAAAATATGTCCTAATTGTATTGGATAAGTATAATTCGACCAAAAACAACCTTAGGAATATAATATTATCAGTTTTTCCACTTGTATTAGATTAGGACATTTATAACTATTTAATTCAAACAATAGTTAAAAGAGTTAAAATCATTGTTTAATAGCTAAATAATTTTTAATATAGGGTTTTACAATAGATAAATTAGACTATAAATATTCATTACAAATATAAAACTATTTCCTACATAATTTTATTTTATTTATAATTTTTAGACGTTAATTAATTTAATTTTTTTATGAACCAATGATGATGCAGTAATTACCTTATTAATGAAATATTAACATAATTGATGTTATAAATACCCAAATAAATGTAATTTTAGAATTTTTATAAATTACAATAATTTTATAGGTTAATATGACATGTTATTATTGATTTAAATAACTTTATTAGAACTAATAATTATGTTATGAGTTTCACAAAAATCAATTACCAAATTCTGTCAAAATTGACATAAAATAGTTTTAAAACAAATATTATATTATTAAATGTTATTCTATTCTTGAAAATCTATGGTTCGGACAAATGACTTAGACAAGGTTATATATATTAAAAATTTATCACTTGGGGTTCGTTTGTCTTGTTATAGTATGTTTATTAACCATATAGTGTAAGAAACCATGAAGACATGGTAAAAGTTAAATTATTTAACTAAGAGTTAAGTCTTAATGATAAGGTTAAAATATTAACCCAAACTTATCTAAAACCTATTATATGAGAGGCTTTCGAACCATCCCAACATTAATTTCGAAATAAATCAATTTGGAGCTATTATAAATAGAATATGACTTTATTATAAAATAACATTTTAAGTTTTTCCTAATGTGCCCTCTCCTCCCTTATAAAAGGGAACCTTCTCCCACTTCTATTTACACAATTTTGAGCCATGAAGCTCAGAAAAAACCTTCAATTTCCTATTCTAAACCTCTTTAGTTATATCATTGAGGTTATGTTCTTCTCAAAAGACCAACTCCAGTTCCCTAAGAAGAAGTTTAAAGGAGGTGCGTCGAGGAAGAGGTAATCTCTTCTACCGAATCTTTCAAGTTTCGTTCTTCTTCTACTTCCTCTTATTTAGTTGTGTTATTATAAAGTAATAACATAAGTATTACTTATATACTGATATGTTATTATAAATATGAAACAAGCATATTTCACCTTCTATCCTCCTACGAAAAATGAAATCACGGCGCGTGCGTACGTACGGAATACTGTCTCCACGCCGTGGATAATCTATTTTTCCACAACCACCTTTCTTGGATGGGTATAATGGTGTAAATAATAACTATATATAGATATTATAACATCATACTAAAGATGATAAATTATATCATCCACACCAATTCCATTCAATAATTATGGGAACAATATTATCGCTCATATGTACGTATGGATTACCGTCTCCACAAACACGATGAAATTAATTTTCCATGATCAACCATTCAAGTATGATTATAAAGTATATAAATAATAAATAATCATGCAAGATATTACATAATAATGATACTGTATTTATTTAAATATATGTTTCAATTACTTAATTCCATTCAATTCAATAACGAAATGAAAACATCGTTCATGCATACGTACGACCTACCGTCTCCATGAACGGTGTATTTCATTCCATTTATCGATCTATCATACATATTTATATACTGAATATATATTATATATAAATCATGTTTTACATTCTAGAATTATGTAAATCAGGATATGAGTAATAATATAATGAACAAAAAATCGAAACATGTATGATAAATGAAATGATTTTACCCAAAATGCTACTTTAAAATTGAATTTACAAAACAACGGGTAATATAAAGTAATAAGTGAACTATATATGATATCATAATAATTAATATGATTTTGTAATAATTAAATGACATTATTTAAATCATTATACAAGAGGTTCAGATACATAGAATGTATATCAGACATAAGGTATGGGATAACTTTTCCAATCTCATTTTTATCTGAGATTGTTTATTTGTAAGTATTTATTGGGTTTATATTTTTTATTCATGTTTGTATTTTCTAAAGATGGTTTCATGTATGTTTAAAGTCCTTTAACACATTTTTTACTTTTACTACATGTTATTTATGTAATCTTTCTTTTGTTTACCATACGAGGTAATTTTTTAATTTTCCAGCAAAAGTACGAGAAGAATGTTTTTTTAACTTATATGGAATGAACGGATTTTTACGGTTTTATAATGCCTTATTTTCATGAAGCTTACTATACAATATTTCCTGATTTTTTTAAATTAACCTTTTTCTTTAAAAAATTTCATGGAATTTTGTGAAAATAAAATGATTTTGAAAAAAAAAGGATATTTTCTTCAAGAATTCATTTCATGTGTTTTATCAAAACCATTTTCCCTCTAAGATGAAGTTATTTCATATGTGTATGATTCAAGTATAATGTCTCTATGATTTACACGGTTTCACATTTCTTATGATGAAATAATATCCATTTGATTATTATGGATTATGTTATGATGGGATGACGTTTATGAAACCCATTTTATTCTTTGGGTTATGAATAATGATTTGTGATTATTTTGTCACACAAGGAAGAATGATTTCATTATGAGATGTTTGGGACCTATATCGCCCTCCAATGCTTTGGGTAATGATTTATATATCATGAGATAGACATGGCTGGAATGAAAAGTTAATCTGGTTCAGTTATACAGGAATGGAATGAGGTGTGAACTCGGTTTTGAAAGAGACTTTTTCCACTAAGATGGTATTGGCACCAATGCCTTGGCTACTATGGAAATCATAAAATGTGATTAATGCTTTCCATAATTTCATGTTTTATTTCCAATCTATTTTATCAGGATCTATGTTCCATTATGATCAATGCCTTACGAACTGCCATGTTTTATGTCATTGCTCAAGATTTTGATGTTTAAACATTATGTTCATTTTTTTAAGTTCAAATGTATATGATTTGTTTTGTTTAATCCATGCCTACCATTATTGAGAATTTGAGCTCACCCTTTATATGTTTTCTTTTCCCCTGGATATAAATAAATGTTTTAGGTATGAAAACAAAAGGGGAAGAAATTTTTGGGAGATTTTGATGATCTTTCACCATGATAAGAATAATATTTTCTAAGTTTCCAAAGACACTAAACTATTATGGTCATTGAGTGTTGGTTCTTATTATGTATTAAGTATTCCACAAAAGTAATTTAATGTCCATGTACATAAAGTGTGGGGTCTCTACAACTTCTCTTGATTTAAGATTGTTAATTCAACTCATAACCTGCTTAAAAACTCCACATTAAATGTACTTTCCTAACGAGGGTTGTTCAAATATTTAGTTTCAAGGCTTTCATTCCATATCAGGTAATAGAAGTCCAAATATGACTTAATATTTAATCAATGGATTTTAATAAATTATACATAAATTTTTAACGTGTTGTATTATTTACATATCTTGTTAATATTATGTTAATATTAATTAATTAATTAACTATGACAGATAAAAAAATGTATACATAATTGATTTATTTAATTTCATTATTTTCACAATAATTCATTTATTTATATGATCGTGGGAATTTTTCCATAAAATAAATAATTACATTGAAAAAAATAATTAATTAATTAAATGAATCATTCATGACATTTATCTAATGGTTTATTTAATGAGACGAAATTAAATCAACCATTGACCTATGGGAAATAACTCCTATTGTCAGTCATGTAATGAGTCACAATATTTCACATATACACCTATGTATCACTTGAGTTGAGGTCCAAATGGTTCAATATTGAAACGTATCAACAATCCTTGGGATACTATATTAATTATATGCATTTATGAATTACTCGCAGGTGAGGGGAACCAAAGGATTGGTGAGAAAGAGATTATATAAATATAATTGGACACATAGGTCCTATATAATAATGGATGGAGGAATGACATGCAGAGCATCATATTTTATTTAATAATATATAATTGTAGACTAATATAATAAATTAAATTAAAACATAAAACTCATATACAGGTCTTGTTCAAGCTCATGAACAGTCATATAAGAAATAAATATGAAAAGGTAGATGGATAACATTTATATCGTTGTTTGTTCTTTATTATTATGTTACATTTGATTGCATTAATTAATAAATTAGTTAATTCTTTTCCATAATAACTATCATCTGAACTTAATTGAAGATACCCATCATTTATGGAATTCATGAAAAATAAATGGCATAACCAATAATTAAATATTAATTAATATAAATTAATTGATCATTTAATATTCTATAACACCATAATTAAATTTTCAAACACACATTGGTGTGAAAATATTTAGTATAAGGTTTTAATGCTTCAATTTTCAATTAATGTAATTTTTAAATTTTTTTCCTTTAATGGGAGACTACACAAGATGTACATACCATCTACATGTTTTGTATATTAGTTATTGTGTTTCCAAGGTACACACCTGAGTCTTCAGTGTGTTTTTTAGATGTGAGAATTGATAAACTACATGTCATGTACATTGTGTACTTGTCGTGTATATAATAAATGATCTAGTTTGTCAGTATAACATAGCTTTTACTATGACTACATGAATTGTGCAATTTATTCCACTAGTCCATGTAGACTACATAGAGTATACACTGATACACGATATGTAGTCTGAAAATTGTGTTCCAGTTTGGCCGGACAATACATAGTGTACACCATGTGTAATTACTGCATGGAATCTTGTATATCACTCCACACATGCATATTCAATTCACTATGGTACATGATGTGTACTTATGAGTAATCACCATGTAACTCTATCAAAGTGGCCAAAAATTGACAGTTTATCGATGGAATCTCTTGTCATTCTTTATATTTTAATCCGTAATGAAAATTAAAAAATAAATGAATCATGATTAATATGTCGAAGAATGTTAATTTATATTGAACTAAGAAATGAATATAATGAAATAACAATCTAACCATAATTTCATATATTTCAATAATCATATAAATAATTTTCAATTTAAACATGACCCCTCTGATACCACTTGTTGGTTCTAGAAGTTGGGGAGTGTGAATTGGTGGGGGATATGTTAAAATTTATTTTAATTATCATTTCTACAAAGCATTAGTGAGGATCTTGCACATAAAATTTACAACTCATTTATTTAATATCGAAATAAATGAATACTCGAGATTATGATCATTATTTGTTGATGAATGTTGATCATCCAAAAAAACATTTCAGATTACCTTCATTATTATGCGAGGATCTAATGTTATACTCCCTGTAATGATGATCCACATGTGCTCCTATGATTTTTGAGAAATTTCATTAGATATTTGGTTGTTGACATGTAGAATCAAATGTAATGTATTGTTTGTTCTTGATCACTCATTCTTTGTTCATCAAGAAATATCTCTTGCATTTCCCATTATAGAAAGGAAGAGATAAGGATGAGTTATGTGAAAATTCATTGGGTGCAACAATTTTCTTTTTTATTACATTGATCAATAGTCTAAAACGCATATATTATCGTTTATATATAGAGCTAGTGTGTATGTTAAAATAATTTTTTAATGTATGTTGTCAATTGAATAATATAATAACTGTTAATAAACTCAATGTTTCTTAATAAAATATTATAATTATTATAATTTGGTGTGGGCCAACTTGCGTAATAACATGTATTATTTAAAAACATTGTTAATTAATATTTTTCATCAGACTCAGTTTGGGACCATTCAAAATCATCTAGCTTTTATTTAGTACTCGAATAACTTATTTTACTATATTAAATAAATATTTTATTCAAAAACTATTAAATAAATATTTGTTAAATATTAGGTGAAATAAATATATATATATTATTCACAATTCGTTGAATAATTATTTATTTAATTAATGTGTTCAATAAAACTTGAATAAAATTATTCCACAATCTTTAGACTAATATTTATTCTATTATTTAAATTCAAAAATAATTTTTCAGGTTAAATAGAAAACCATTGTTTGTTCCCCTCTTTGATTGTTTCTAATAATAATTAGGTCATCTTGCCTAAATTCCAATATTATTTTCTATAAATGGGTCAAAGAACCCAAGAGAAATAACTATATTTCACAATGACGATGAACAAATATGAATGATCATTGTGTAATATAATTCCTTTGTCAAAATATCTCATCTTGTATGTTTCACATCTGTGTCTCCGAACTATAAGTTTGATATGTCATTCTTTGAAAATCTAGAATAAATAAATAACTACATCATGGTTATGGAATTTAGGGTGATGGCTCTTTTCCAATCAAAGTGTCGATATATCAGCTTCTATAAAGAGGGAAGGGATAATTACTTCTTTGACTTGTCCTTTAATGACATGTTAGTCATGATGCACCCAACGCACCCTACATCACTACGAACATATTTCATCATGATTTTCATCAACAAATCTAAGTGTGTAGTTTATGAAATGTATTACTAGTACTCTCACCTAATAGTATAAATACTATGTGTCCCATCATGGAACGTTATCTTGCCATAGAAATATATTAAGAATATCATCATAACACTTTAAGGATCTCATCACAGCGGGGAACTGTTATGACTTTATCAATGTGAAAAATACCCTTGGAAATTCTTACAATAAAATCATATAGAAAAATTCACAATATGTAATAATATATTTAATTAATTTTCAATACATCAAATTTACACGTAATCAATGTACAAATAGTTGGGCCTAGGACATCAAATAAAACCTAAGTATCAATTTTCAAAGATTAAATTCAAATTTGTGTTTTTTAATGTTGATATTTATCTATAATAAAAGATATTATAATATGAGTATCAGGTATTATATCTTTTATCATGCTCAGTTTTTTATGTATTCCATTATTCTGGTTTACGTTAGGTCCCTAACCATTGGTCCCTTGAACTGTTTGAGAATGGTTTTATATTTTGTGGTACTATTTCTATTTTTCTTGGTTATGACCTCTCTCTTTAGGTTTCCCTTGATGTTTTGGAGAAAAATGATATTTTTTGTGTAGGATAGACTAGGTGCATGATTAGTAGTAAACGTGAACCAATCTAGGAAACTATGTGGTAGGAGAAAAAACCTAATGGATGGCCTCCACATGGTCATGTTCCTTGGCCCGCGTAATTCTGTGGCCAGGGAATCCTTCAGTATAGGTACTCCCATAGTTTCCGCACAGTTTCAAAAACTCTGCCAACAAACTATATGACCTTTTAGGCCATTAAAAATTTGGGAATTGTTCTCTCTCATCCATATTTTAACCCTCCTTACCCCTCATTTTTACCCTCCATCAGTTTATTCCTATCTAGGCATGCCTCCCATTCAATAATCCTCCCATATGACATTAATTTCTTCTTGGATTTGTGTGCTTCGTTCTCAATTCATCATATATGTTTCATCTCTCTCATTCCTTCTCTCTATTTAGGGTATTCTTCTCTTATTCCTTGGGGTTCACTCTCTCCCTCAGCTAGGTTTCCAATTTTTATGGTTGAATCCTAAATTTTTGAGTTCATTCATAATGACATAGGTCTAATCTTATCTCTCGTGCGCATAGTGGTGGTGGGATTGAATTGTCACAATGAATTTTACAAGTTTCTCCACTCTTGAGGTAGGACCCCATTTCATATTTCCATTAAATTTATGTTTACATTGGTTTCATTATTTTTTTCACCTTATTTAATTGATAATAAGGAATATATTATGGTTAGAATAATTATATCAATTGAAATTAGTTGGTTTCCTCCTGTTTTGTGATTGTTTGGAGTGGTTGGAAATGATTTTTCACCCTAAGTGGTTGTTATATAGACCGGTTGGCATTTTTATGTGGGTAATGGTTTTTAAAGACATGTTTTGGTTTTTTATAAATTTATTTTTAATGTTCAAAATAGTGATTATAATTTTTAAATGGATATTTTCACATTAAGGGCTTGTTGATATGTCCATTTGGCCATTGCAAATGTATTTTGGTTTTGAAGGGTGGTTTGGGCTATAAAAAAGGTTTTGATTGGATATTGATGAAATGAATTATTTTTTAGAAAATGTTATAAGGATCATTTTTCATCTTGAATTGGTTAATTAGAAAACCCCTATATGAGGGATCCATTTACTAGTTGATTGAAAAATGGGTGGGAATGTCCTCTTCTTGGGACTCCAACCATGTGATTATGGATTAAGTAATGGGTTTCTCTTTGAGGAGGATAGGGTGGTTCCCATTGTGGGAGTGTATTATAACAAATCTATGCATGAATTATTGCTTCTATTTTTTGGAACACCCCCTTTTGAACAAAGAACGAGAACCTAGAATTGTAATGAGTATTTTTTAGAATGATTGTTGCACTAGTCTATGATATTTTACTAGATAGTGGCTCATATCATGTGAATTCTTGGTTTTAATTCTATGGTATTGGACCCCTCGACTCAGACTATTAGGTCGATTGTCAGGAACTAGGTCATTATAATATCATGGAGTCGGGAACACCTTTGGGATGAGTCACATGTATAGTATGTTATGGTTTTCCTCTGAGTTATTATATGTTCCCATGTTTCTCTAACTCAATTAATGTTATTTTTTCCCTCATTTTGAGATTGTATATCCCTTGTTCTTGTTTGAGTGTGTTATTTTTTAATTTTTTTGAACGTACAGTTTTGTTTAAAAAGATTTCATGAATTAATTTGTGAACAAACAAGTGTTTTCCCTATTTAATTTTGTAATGAAAATTTGAAGTCCTATTATAGGGATCCCTTTAGCCTTCCCCTCTATGAACATAACTTATCTCACTGAATGAGAATAGTTTTCAAATGTGAGGGAAATGGGTCGTGTTTTTTTATTCTAAAATAAAACATATAGAAAATCTATATTTATATTTTGTATTTAAAACACATAAAATTAATATTTTTTTATTTAAATGATATTCAATTGGAATACATTGAGATGGGACGACTTAAAGAGTTTTAATACTCATAAAAATAGTTTTTTATTATTTTTTGTTTCTCCTATAGGATCCAAATTTGGTTCATTCGCCTTCAGTAATGGTTGGTGTTGGGTTAGAGAGTGACCCTCAGGGTCACATAGAGGTGTTGTTTGGTGTTAGGTTCAGCATGGTTGTTCTGGTTTTTTTTCATATTTGGGGTTTCTTACTATTTTTTTCTCTTTATTAGTAAATGTTAATAATGTAAGATATGGGAAATAAATTTTTCCTTGGTTTGTTATTTTTTTTAATTTTCTTAATTTTTTTTATTTAATTGGGAGAATCTATTCCCATTAACTCTATTGATTTTCTTGTAAATTATCTCCATCCAAGGAGAATTGGGAATGCATATTAGGCCTTTCGATGGATCATCATGGGTGATCGGTTAAGGGTTGACTCGGGTTGTTTTGTGAAAAAATTGTATTAGAATAGATTGTCTCTTTAGAGGTCCTTTCTTTTAGATTTCCCATTGTTACTTAGGTATATCAAGGTAGAAGAAGTTATCATGTCGGTCTCATGGTGTAGTCATGGGAAGAGATTCATAAAATACTGATCATTCTAAGCCTCTGATTGTCAAGGGATGTCTGGGATTGTAAGTGTCTTTGGTTCATGTGGATTTTTAGGTATTGGGAAATGAAATGGGAGTTGGTTAGAAGCCTTCATGAGCCCACATGGCCTGGAAATCCATGTTGATCCATGTACATTTCCTCATAATGAACTCCATAATGGGGGTGTGACTGGTGTATGAAAAACAACCATATGATCGAGTCACCCATCGACGTTATTTTCCTGCTTGTGAATTTTTTGGGTCTTCATTAATTCATAAAATTTTTTCAAAAAGTATTTTTTTTTTGGAATTGTGAAAATATGAATTTAAAATGTAAATGTCCTTGCTTTGGTGAGTGTAAAATTGAGTTTTTATGAAATGATATTTTTAGGTAAAATGAAAATGGTTTTGATTAGGTGGTTTTTATTATTTTGGAAAGGTTTGTAAAAAAATGAAATAAATTAATTGATTCACATTTAATGTGAAAAGGTGGAAATGGGGTTTGACTAAATGGTTGGAATTTTTTTGAAAATGGTTTTGTGAGATTAGGAGGGGAATTCAAATTTTTGCGGATTGTGGTTTTCCAAAAGAGCATTGTTGGATTTGAAAATAAAGGGTGAGTTACATGTATTACCTTTGGTGTTTTCTTGAGTGACCAGATGCATCGATACTAAAAAATGGTTAGTTGCCTATTATGGAATGAGAATGTTTATAGGTGAGGCCCATGGGACACCATTAGTGGTTGTGGAATTATTTCATGGTTTTTTTTCAAAAATGGTTTAAAGGAAAATTTGATGATTTTATATATTGTAGTGGTGTGTTATGTCAATTATATTTTTAAAAGTTAAGTTTTATTTGTGATGATTACTGTGAAGGATAAATGTTCTGGGATTGGATTTGATCAATTTACTTGTTTTTATTGTTTCTTACTGTTCTTCCCAAAAAAAGTTTGATGGATACCCAAGATGTAGGTTCTAGTGGTAAATATCTTGTGAATGTTCTTGTAGATAAACCCCTAGACTACGTTCTTGAGTTCTGAATGTTAAATCCTCCACTTTTCTATGTTTAGGTGGATCCATTTGAGTCAAAGTATAGGATGTGAAAGAATATAGGGACTTCAGTTTCCTTGATTTTCCAGAGACATTGAAGGTAATTTTTCCACCTTTATGATCGAAGATCGATCCTAGAAATGGTGGAATTATTTGTCTCAAAGAAGGTCTCAGAAGGATAACACATGGGAGTCCATCAAGTCCTCATTCATCCAATAGTATTTATCTGAGATAGCAATGCTATGGAAGATGATGGAGATGTGTGGTATTCAGTAAGGTGTTGGATTAGTGTTGGAATTTTATCATCTCTTATTAGACCTGGATGTGTATGATCTAGAGTATGCTAAAAATGATCCCATTAAGGCTTAGAATTTCAATCTCAGGCTTCATCTTGAGCTGTAGTTGAAGGTGAAAAAGCTCAACTTAACAACCCTCTAAGACGTGGAAAGGGAAGCCTTTCATGCTGAATCTAATCTAGTAGGAGTTCTTGAGATGCAGAATCATCCTCTGGTCTTCAGAAATGTTGAAGAGGATTTCTGTATGAATAATGGAAAACTTCCTAATTCTATTGGTGTGGGTAAAAAAATTAAAAGGCCTTAAAACCCCTCATTATCCTCTCTAGGGAAAAATGTTAGGACCTATCATCAGTGTGCCAAGCTCGATCATAAAAGACCGCCATGCCCGATTTCTCCAAGAACCTACTGCACATGTGGACACTCGGGTCACCTAACAAAGTTCTCTCGGGGTGTTTCCAAGAAGCACTGTGAATCCCGATCCAACTCCTTGAAGGACACCTTAGGCTGTTTGGAGGATTATGACAATGGTAGGGGGTCAGTTTTGAGTTTCTTTCATTTTAATGTTGGTTCGATGTAATAGTCTTATCTAGAGGCATTCTGTGATGGTTAATTTTTATTTCTGTTGGAAGAGTGTTTTTTTATCAAAACCTTGGGATCTCTTTTTTCAATAGAATATTGTTTTGTTAGGATTTGGTTTGGGTATTTTATTCGAGGTTTCTAAACCCTGAATTAAAGGAAATAGATGTTTCAATCTCTATATCTCCACCCAATGGTCTAATAGTGAATCTGGTGCATAGTTAGGAGAACCCTGACGGTGTGGTGTGGATTATTTTTATGTTTTGTTTTTTTTCATATGTTGTGGTGGTAGTATAAGCCACCTTCATAGTAGTCTTATTTTCAGTTGTTATTTTTGGTGGAAGGTGGAATGGTAACCATGTTTCCATGTTGTGACCCATCTAAGTGTGAGTGTTTTATCCTTAGTTATATTAAGGCATATTCATCTTGTTTTCTTAATTTCTCAGGGGTTATGTTCCACCAAATGTGGCCCTCTTTATTTTTGACCTTTCATCATGCCTATGATAATTTTGTTTTGTTAGTTAGTGGTTATCTTGGGAACATTGAGTGGTTGGTGTATATTTGTCGTGGTTTATATGTTTCATTAGATTGGCCTTCCCTCCCCTCACCTTATTTTGGGAGTCTTTGTTTTATTCAAGAATGTTCTTATTTTCATTGGATCACACCAGTTACTATGGTGGGGAGACCGATCGTGTGTATAGTTGAAATATTCTTATGAATCAAAGTAGTGTATGACAGTCCCTTGTGGTGGGAAGTCCATTTGGGACACCCCGTGTTTGTTTCTAGGTACAATTTCTAGTATTGGCCTGTAGTGGGTGGTCTTCTATAGAACCACCTAATTTTATGTTCTTCATTTGATAAAAAAAAGTTGGGATGAGAGTAATCTAGTATTTGGTTGGAGTATTGTTTTAAAAGGTACTCATTGGTTGTGGATTAAGATTGTTTTTGGCGTTCCAAGGAATGTTATGTTCTTATTAGTTTAATTATAGATGTTTTTCTTAAGGAAAAATTTTCGTTGGTGAAAAAATTATATATCCTTGGAATGATCAACTAGAGGTGTTCAAACTCGGGGGATGGGTGGAAATTAGCAGAGATTCTATTTTGGTCGCTTGAGTTCTTCATGTTAGCATGTATTCTTGTTTTTGATGTTTTGTTAGTCTATTTATTTTTAATACCTTTTGAATTTTCTTGAGTTATAGAGATGTGTTGTTATTTTATTTTGGAAAGCAATGGATTGGATTTCTGGGGATGGACAGCGTAATGGTGGGGAGAATTGTCACACCCGGGTATTTTGATTGCCTTTATTCTGGTTCGGGTTGGGTCCCTAATCATTTATCTTGAGAACTTGGTGTGATGGGTTTAATCTTTTGAGGTGTTATTTATATTTTTCTTTGGACTAACCTATCTTATTATGCTTCCCTTGAGAATTTGGAGAAAAATGAGAATCTATGGGTTGGACAGACTAGGTGCACAGTTTGCATATGGTTAGTAGTAACTATGTTCCCATCCAAGAAACCATGCGATAGGAGATAGAACCTAACACACAAACTCTACAAAGTCATTTTCCTAGGTATGCATTCAGACAGTTTCTCCTTCATTATAGGCAATCACACGGTTTCCACATAGTTTATAAAATTGTGCGGACTAACAATGAGACCTGCCAAGTCATAAAAAATTTGGTTCTTTTTATCTCTCCTACTAATTTTATCCCTCCTTACCCATAATTTCTCCCCTCCCTTAGGTTCTTCGACCCTATACATGCCTCACCTTCCATCCTCCTCCCTTAGGGCCTCAATTACATGCTATATTTGGGTGGTTATTCCGCGATTCATCAGGTAAATACCCACTCTCTCACTTATTCTCTCTATTTATGGATTTTCTCCTTTTACATGGTGTTCCCTATCTCCCTCGAATAGGGTTATGATTTTTAGGGTTGAATCCTAAATATTTTGGTTCGATATTAATTTATTAGGTTGGATCATGCCTCCCTTTGGTGTTGTGGTGGTGCAATTGATGTTTCGTACTAGATTATATAAGTTTCTATATTCTTTAGGTAGGACCCCATTGCGTATTTCCTTTATTGTTAGGTTTAAATTGGGTTATTGATTTTTTTCACCTTATTTAATTGATATGTGGGAATATATTGTTGTAAGATTAATTATAAAATGTGAAATTAGTTGAATTCCCCTTGTTTTATGATTTTTTGGAATGTAAGGAAGTATTTTGAACCACAAGTGGTTGTTAAATTTCTATCTTGGAACTTTTAAGATATTAATGGATTTTAAAGACAATTTTTCGGTTATTATAAATGTATTGGTGATTTTAAAAATGGTGATTAGATTTTTAAAATGGAATTTTGCACATTAAGTTTATATTTATATGTCCCTTAGGCCATTGAATTTTTTTTGTGTTTTTGAAGGACGGTATAGGTTATGAAAATTGTTTTTTTTTATATTAATGAAATGATTTTTTTTTTAAAATGTTATAAGGCATGTTTGGAATCTTGAATTGGTTAATTGTAAAACCCCATTAGGAGGTACCCACTGCCTATTTTATTGAGATATGGGTGGGAATTTCCTCAGCTTGGGACTCCACCCATGTGATTCTCATTTAAGGCATGGTATGCTCCTTGAGGAGTCCAGGGTGGTGACGGTTTTGGGAGTGTACGACATCATATCTATATATGAATTATTTCTTGTGTTGTTCGGTACACCCCCCTCTAAACATATAATGGGAAACTATCATGGAAAAGAAGATTTCAATGAATGTTTTTTTCACAATTCTAGTTTGTTATACTAGAAAGTGGCCTATAACAGGTGGATACTTGGGATTATTTCTATGGGATCGGGCCCCCCGACCAGGACTGGTATAGTGATGGTCAGGCATTAGGAAATTATGATGTCATCTAGTAGGGCATGCCTTCAAGATGATTTAAATGTATTTTATGTTATGGTTCTCCTCTGAGTTCCTAGGTGTTCCACTACTGCTACAACTCTAGTAATGTTAGTCATTTCTCTCATTGTGTGACTGTATATCAATTTCTCTTGTTTTTGGGTGTTCTTTTAAATTTTTTTAGAAAGTGTGGTTTTTTAAAAAAGGATTCAAAAATGAATTTGTGAACAAACAACTGTTTTCCATGTTTCTCTTTATAGTGAAAAATGAAATTATTCTTGTAAGATTACATTTATCCATCTCCCCAATGAACTTAACTTATTTTCTTGAATAAGACTTGTTTTTAACTTTTTGGGTAATCGATCATGTTTTATTATTATGAAATGAAAATTATAGAAAACCTATGTTTATAGTTCGCATTTAAAACATGAAAATAAATGTTTCCTTTTTTAATGGATATACATTGGGAATAGAAAAATCCGGGCTTACCTACTGAGTATTAATACTCATGCCTATAATGTTTTCTAAATTTTAATTTCTTATGTAGGTTCCAACTTTGGTTCAGTATCCTCGGGCGATTGTTTGTATTTTGTTCGAGAGTGACACTTGGGGTCACATAGAGGTTCTATTTGGTGTCAGGTTTAGCTTGGTTATTTTGGTTTGGTTCAGTCTTAGGTATTCTCAGTATTGTTGTCTCTTTATTTGGAAATGTAAATGATGTAATATATCAGAAATCAATTTTAATTTGGTTTTCTATTTTATTTATTTTTATTCCTTTTTTTATTTTATTGGGCCAAACTATTCCCAATAACTCTATTGATGCCCTTTAAAATATCTCCTGGTCATGAGGATTATGAATGCCTCTCAGGCCTTTCCATAGATAAGCTCTAGTGACCGGTTCAAGGTTGACCAGGGTTGGTTCATGAAATTTTTTCATCATGTACTTTTAAAAAAATTAATCCTACTAAAATTATTACCTCAAAAATAATATCTATTTACTGATCTAAGATACATGTATCCCTAAATAATGAGCTTGCATTGGAATTTCTCTCACCACATATCTATTTAGGTAAGAAATCATCCCAATCATAAATGTTATGATTCTTATATAGTTGAGCGGATAACTCTTTATCCAAATTCATCATATAGATTTACTCAACTCTATTCATCATGATACCTAATCCTATTAGGATCTCGTAACTAGTGTAACCGAAATAAAACTATATGAATTATATAATAAAGGATAATCAATTGGAACCCAACTTTTGTATGACCTACCCATCATGAAAATCTAGATTCACTTATTACCTACATGTCTTACAAAAGATAATCCATGGTAACCCAACATTGTCATGACCTATTTGGTAGGATGAATTCACTCTTAAAAAGTATCTCTTTGGAAGGAATCTTAGAAAAAGTATTTAAGGGTCTTTCTAGTCTCACCAACATAATATACATAATATATATATATATATATATTAAATTCATAACTATTGTATCTCATTCAATATTTATACTCTTATGTTTTATTCCATTGTGTATGTATTCCTCCAATGATTTAGTTTTTAAATCCCTATTACATCCACTAAATTAATGTGTCCACACAACAAATATTTATGAAGCCAATTATAGTCAACATCTCATATGAACAACTTGTGTATCCAATGATATCTTTTAGTTTTTAAATCCCTATTCCATTGTGTATATATACCTCCAATGATTTAGTTTCTTCCACGCCACATTAATCAATAACTTTTCACATTGCCCTAAAATTTGTGTTATTCACCCCAATATTGAATCCAATCATATTCATACATATCAATATGCCCAAAATAAATATGGTATGTGAAATTTTATTGTAAATATTTAGAATTGTATGAGATCAACAGTCTCCACATGAGTAATTTTGGAGCCACAGATAGTTAACCTCCATCTTTATAGAACAAGGCATAAGCCTTCAGGCCATTGGGATGTCCAAACAAAGTCCCTATAGCTAGTGATACTTTACTTTAGAGTGAATCCAATTCATAATAATTTTCATACCTAATATACAGAAATAATTTTCAACTACAAAATTCAGGAAAATATCTTCCATTAAAAACCGAGGACAAGGTAGATGAAAATTAATTCTTATGTAATCATTCATATCATGTAATTCAGGGCTTCAGAATTTATAAGAAGTTGTTTAACAACATAAACTAAATAATACACATATCTGCAATATGAATAGTTTATAATTATGAATAAATTAAAGAATAACTTTTAAATAAAGATACATATCAAATATATAAACATGAGATAACCATTTATAAAAAAAATCAAAAATTAAAGATAACTATAAACACTTTTTAATTTAGTTAATCCTATAGACATTGCACAATCATGTATATAAATACATTATATCCACTTTCAATATGATCACAATCATTTTATACACTATATGTAATTTCAATTTATATATATGATATTTTATAAATTATAAACATTTTCTAATTTATTTTATATTATGTAAACATTTAATATAATCAAAATTTACCCTTTTTAAACCTATGATCAAATATATCATTAAAAAAAATTTCATATGGTCAAAATAATATATCAAATAATTCTGATTTTAATTAAAATAACTCAAATTAATTCATTATGAACAATTGATGATTTTAAATATAAACATTATATATTCCTATCTTCTTTTGAAATTTATAAGCTACAAAAAATTAAATTATTTCTAAATAAAAAATTTATTTTTAGATTTAAATGTGAACCATAAAATAAGTAAAAAGTATTTTAAAATATTAACATTTAAAATTTCAAATTAATTATATAAATATATTAATCATAAACATTTAATTAATTAATTATTAATTATTTTATAATTAATTAATTTATAAACATGTTACCATTTAAAATACTCATAAAGTAAATATTACTATGATTTATAACCATTTTATAAACCATATAAACAAGAAAAATAAATCCTTAATTTTAACTATATTATATCAATGGATTATTTATAATAAATTTTTCAAAAAAACATTTAAGGATTTATCCATAAATATTTTTATGATCTACTGAATTTATAAATCACTTTTATAAATTTATAAGTATTCCAAAATATCATTTCATTTATTTGTAAAATATATATAAATAAAAAAATTCAATTCATAATTGAATTTTATTATTAACTAAACACTTTATTTATTTTTAAAAAACATGAGAAACAAATATGAACAATTCATAATAATATAGGCTTGAAACTATCATTTTTCTATGCCTGACACTTATCATATTTGAAAAATTTATAAACTATAAAAAAAATTAACTAAATTTTAAATTTAATTAAATTTAAATTTTTAGGGACACAAGAAATTATATTTGGGATAGTGTATTGTTGAGTTTTTTCCCTATTATTCGTTGTCTTAGAACATATTGTCACAGTGAAGCCTCATACTACAATGTCACACAATGTGGTGTCATGGAAGAGTATTAAACATTATATTATATTTTCATTCAATATAATATCAAACTGAATCCTCATAATACATTGATAGTCAATGTACCATTACGTAACCTGAAAATGATACAAATGTTTTCACAGTGTGGATGCGGGTTAGGTTAACCGTTATCATAAAGTCCACCCAACCTCCACATTACTTCAACTGTTGAATGTGATGTGATGTTTTATTGGCTTTATGTAATTCCACATGTCTCCAACCCCACCATTCCACATGTACTCCTCTTTTTTGTTCCTTACCATGATGAATCTGGGATAATAAAATATAGGTGCTGGTGGAAGCACCATTCGTGGCATTGGAGCTGACAATATTTTTCCATGTAACAAACCTTCACTAATAAATTCTTTTTCTATTATGATAGTGAGGTAAATAATTTTTTCCTTGTTTTCCACCATATCATTTGACACTATTTTTTCAATCTCTGATCGTAGTCCTCCTATAAACAGGCCCATATACCACATTTCTGGGAAATTCAGAATCTTTGATGCTATATGTTCAAACTCTTCAACATAACCATCAGTGATTCTAGTCTAGAGTAGTTACTTAATGTATCAAATTGGTTCTCCTCTGGTCGCATTCCCATATCATTCAATCAAGGAAAATTTCAACTATTCCCAATTAATACATAGAGTAGAAAATTTACAAGATATATACCATTATAGTGTCACTTATTACCTGAAGAGTTGCGTTAGAGGAAACATTAAATTTTATAGGGTGTTATTACTCTTGAAGTATTTCCCCGCTTTATTTATCCATCCGAACATACCATTTTAAAAAAATGAATACATATCTACACATTTCGTTACATTTATCAAGTCCTTGTGTTGTGATGCCTCTACATCTGACAAACTTAATCCTAGATTTTGTGTTGCATTTGCCTCCTTCGCCTCCACGTTCAAAAGAAAATGTTGGTCTTTTTTCTAGATTACTTAACACTGATCTCTAATTTTCCTACGACTATATTTCTTTTAATATTTACACTATTTTTTCATCAATGCTATGAATCCACCATGATTATTTTTCCTCATTTGTATACAACTTGTCATGTATCCTTCATTGTTTTTCTATCTATCTTATCAAAACCATCTCGTTTTTTTCTTGCACTACTGTGATCATCTTTCTATATCTCTGCCTTTTCATTGCTGGGTTTCAGTGTTATTTCTAGAATAGTTATCTTTCCTTACATTCTTTTCTGAATTAAATCATAACTCAAATATAGAAGAACATATCGCATTCAGAGAACCAAATTATAAGTTATGTCTAGCATAATTCAAGTAAAAAAAATGCAGTAGAGAAAGAGAAAAAAACTCTTCCATTGTGTTTAGCGATTTTTTTTGGTATGAAAATTCCATCAGAGATGTATAAAAAATTTCTGTAAAATTTTCATATTTAGAGCTAGGAATAATTCCTCAAGATGAACCATTCATTAAGTGTTCTTTTGGAGAGTGTCTACCACACCTTCGTCTCTCGCACTAGCAATTTATGATTCTCTAAAATGACCCTTTCTAGACTACTCGATGCCTTCTTATATGAGAGTGTAGTGGCGATGTAATTAAATAAATTCCCATTCTATGTCATTTAATTTATGGTACTTTGACCTCATTATATAGCTATAAAGGATGGGATGCCTTTTATCTATAAAAACAGGTTCAATCCCAACATTGTTAAAATACAGGCTTGAAAAAATAAGGATAACCTTGATTGTAAGGATAATAATATAATATTAATAAATAATTTATTATATAAGTGGAAGACTAATATTTCTAACTGATCAATAAACTCCATCATTTTAAAGTCATGATCAGTAGATATATTTCCTTCTTCCATTTTACACTGTTATAGTGCATTGAAAACCTATTTATTTCAAGCTTTACTTATCATTCTCAAGAGAAATTAGATGAGATATTATTATGTAAACATCAGTGTATTTATGTTGTATCATCAACTATCTAGACATACTCTATAATAGAATTCAACATAATACAATGGGCATAATAATCATCCTCAACATATCTTTGGTAGGCAACCTTTTCACATTCACTCACCTATTGGGGTGGAGGAAGATGAATGGGAAATTCAAAAACATAAGAATATTTTTCTAATAATAGTGCATGTCATAAACAATTGTACCATATCTATAAATTTGTATTTAAAAGTACATACCCTAAGCTAAGTAATGATCACATTGTTTTTGTAGTTTTTCAACCCATTTTCTTCAATAATTAAAATAGATTATTAGTACTATAATTATTACAAATTATATGATTAATAATAATAATTATTTATTAAATATTCTGATCAAAATATATTCCCCAGAATAACTACTGAAAGAATAAAAATGATCAAGAATACATGAATAATTATTAAACCACATATGGGAATAATATTTATTCAACCTATTAAATAATAAATAATAATATATTATTTAACTGAGATTCTGAATATAGTTAGTTTGTGACCCTCTAGGCCTCTTTCTCAGTGGAATTGGGTGAACCTGCCTAAATTACAAGGTTAGCATCTAGAAACACATCGAGTCGCCCATAGATAAAGATGTTAATGCAACAATAGAATGTAACCTATTCTGAATTCTTATTGTGTAATATAATCCATTTTCACAATATCTCTAATAGAGAAAGTTTCATGCCAGTTCCATCTACTTATGTGCTCGATATCTATTTCATTGACTTTATGGAAATAGAATTTGATTATAAAAACCCATGCATGTGGATTTTATTAGGATATATCATTTCCATCAAAGGACTTGATATATTATCTTCTGTTAATTAACAGAAGGGTCAAATCTTTTCTCTTATTATTTATTAATGCAATATTACTAGTGATGCACCCAACATATCATACCTCACCAGGAACATCAATAGTCAATGTTTTCATCAATACATCAAAGTACGAAACTCATAATATCAAATAATTATAATCTTAAAGTATAAGGACCAATACACACGTCCATAAATAAGAACATCTAAGGAAAAATGTAAATGTGGATTCCTACTGGTGAGAACCATTATCATAATATCCTACTAGGTATTACCAATGATGTACCCCATGAGAAGGTTCCTCAAAGTCCTATGAGTCTCCACCCAGGATAGTATGTATCATTTTTGTGCATCAGATGATATCATCTGGATATAGAACAAATATTCACGAATTGTTTCATAGCACTTTCAGGTTCTCATCATAAGGGGGAACTGTTATGACCTTTTTGTTAGACATCTACTCTTAGGACATTATAACATAATAAGTCACATAGAATAACAATCATGATGTGATAAATAGTTTTTTATTATTATAAAAAATGTATAAATTTTTATCATAATTTAAGTAGATGTAGATTCTAGGGCAATAACTCCAATATACTCCCACTTACACAAGATTCAACTACTAATAACCTTTAGTTCAATAGATCCCAATGATACTCATGCTTCTACTGAGATATTCCTTTAGTCAAGGTGTCCTTGACGTTATCTTCTGTAGGTACTATAATCACTGTTACTTCACCCCTCTGATGAAAACACCTCAATATGTGATACTTCCAGAGTATGTGCATTGTCCATTGGTGTGATCATGGATCTCTTTCAAGAGCGACCGTTATATTATTGTCACAATACAATGTGATATGGTCTTTAGTGCTAATTGCCACATAATTATCTTGAAAGAAGTTCCGAATCAAAATGGTTTCCTTGAATACATCATATAACACAATATACATGTACTATGTTGTAGAATCAATGACAAATGGCTACTTTGAACCCTTTCGGCTCACAGATCATCTATGGATATAGGAAACATATCATGATTGTGACTTCAGATCATTCTGATCTATCTGAAAACCAACTACAGTATAACTCCTAATAACCAGTTCTGTGTATCCTCTATACACCGGGTGATATGTATTAATTTAAAATAGCAACAAAATTAGCATAGTCTTAAATTATCAATAGAAGTAATTATAGAATAAAGAGTATAATAAATAATAGAAGGAAGCAATAAGAAGTGGAGAAGGAGAGTAATTTCCCCATGAGGAACTGCACCTTGGGCCTGAGGCCTAACCCTCCAAATAATCTTCATAGCACCCAGACATACAGTCCCCTCTAGCTACCCCTTTCCTCCCTATTAATTGCCTAACCATCCTGAAAACCACCTAATAGAATAACAGGATTCCCGAAAAACTTCCTAAAAAACTAAAAAACTAATTAGGTCATTTAAATATTTTACCCACCCCATGTTATTATCACCCATATACCTATCAATTACTCCCTCCTAAAACACCTTTTCGACAAGGAGATAAGGTGAAACTATAGGGAACTATCACTCTTATCATCAGATTCTTTCACAACATGAATTCTGGACCCTTTTTGTCATTTCCAAAGCACCAAACATATGAACATATCCATGGTAGAGGATTTAGTGGTTTCCTTAGAAACCATACAACATGATTGTCAGATACAAGGTATGAATGCATCTTGGCTTTATTGAAAATATCTTCAGCCTCTCGTGATACCATTATACTGGTAGTCCTCCCTCGATCAATCTCCTCTATTATTAAAGACAGAATAATGGGTGTGAGGAACACTAATGGTATGGTTTTATCCAGTGGCGTTGTAATTGCTACAACCATTACCTCCTTCCTTGACACCTCATTCACTGGTTTCATCTAGACTATTATCATCTTACAGTGCTTAGGCCGTAAAGGCACTTGTGAATTCTACCTTCTCTTGTCTAATCAAACATGATCCGAAAATATATTCTCCATCTTGGATAGCTCATCTATCTCAATTAGAGTAGAGTAATTGTGATATGTCACCACTTAAAAATATTGTTTTCTTATTTATACTTTTCATGTAGAAACATTCTCTAGTAATAAAGGAAGTTCATGATTATCCTTTCATAGATCGGCCATAGTCACTAGAATCTTCTACCTAGGTTCTTTCAATGTATTTCGCCGCACCTCCCACATCGCTATCCTCGGATCTATCACCGATAGTTCAAAAACTGTCATTTGTTCACGTGCCTGTTGCGCACCTATATCTTCTTTTCACACCCCAACCTTTAAAAGTATTATATATTATTATTCCTTGGATTATAATTTTTCCTAGTTTTGGTTTTGGTTGACTCTCAGGTAAAATATTCGGATTTTAAAACTCATAGGAGAGTTTACGGAAAATGCATGGTTGGTAAATAGTCTCCAAACTAAGAGGCTTTCTCGGTGTAAAAAAAGAATAAATTTATTTAAAAATGAAAATAGAATTTAAGGAATGATTAATGATAATAAAAATAATTTTATTATTATTGTTGTTGTTGTTGTTGTTGTTGTTGTTATTTTTATTGTTATTATTGAGAAAAATGATGATGATTAATATTATTATTGTTATTATTGTATTATTGATATTATTCTTATTATTATGGTCTTACTATTAAAAATAATGTTATTGTTACTTCTATTATTATTTATATTATTATTGATTTATTTTATTAGTGGGGTTTTAAGGAAAAGAAAAAAACCTAATCCCCCCTCCCCATTTCATTATGCGGCTGCACCCCACTCTCCCTCGCTACCCCTTCTCTATGTGTTCCCCACTCTGGTCGGACCCCTGTTTCAGCCCCCTTCCCAGTAGTGACCCCCAACCTCTTCCCCACTCCACCTTGAACCCACCTACTTCAGCATGCTCAGGCACACAAGCCCCTGTCTTGTGCGAGCTACTCCAACAAGAACCCCTCCCTAGCTGTATCCATCTATAGTCGTGCCCCTCCCTCATTGGAAGTTCCCTCTATTGCCATGAATTGCCTCACTGGGGCGTTTTTCTGTCATTTTTTGGGGATTTTTTCCCATAGTTGAAACCTAATGTCCAGGGCTATGTTTGGTGCATTTTATTGGTTGATTAGGGGGTTTGGATTATCCCTCAAGGTGTATTCTTCCTTCCGTTGAAGTTTTGATGTGTTCTCACGTGTTGAGGTCGGAGAATACATGTTTTTTCTTTCTTATAAAGAAATATTTAGTATGTGTTTAGTTTCACTCAATTTCTGCACATGGTTTTTACACCCATAATACCCTTGATCGACTTATGATGGTGTTTTCCCATTCGTAGAATATTCTAGAAACATATTTTGAAGTATTTTTCTTTTTTATTACCATGTGTTACATGAAAAATGTATTTTATTAGGTGCCGAAATTTGTTTTGATAAATTTTAAAATATGATTCACACCTCCTGGAAGTATGGAGTTAGTTTAATATTGCGTTTTTAAATAAGTAGAATTTATTAAGATAATGTTTTAAATTTTTTACGAATTAAATATTTTTAGACGAATATATTATGTGCATTTGTGCATTTTGGAATGTATTATGAATTATACATGTAGTGAGAAAGCGGTTTTTGAATAGATCAAAAAATCATTTGACTAAAAATTGGTTTTTTATTCATGAGATTATGTGAATCCCATATCTAATTCTTATTCATGCACTTTGAAATTGTGTTATACATTATATAATTCGTTTGTTAAATAATTTGGATGGTGGAAGAGTTGTTCTTGAAAGGGTTTTCATGTATTTGGGTTTGAGATGAATTTTTCAGGAAGCATTGGGTGTAATTTATGTGAAAAACGTGGTTAAGTTGTTTAATTGTATTTATAAAACTGTAAAAGAGGCTTATTAAGTTGGGTGGGAGAATCAAAACATGTTTTAGAATGTTTTTTATGTGAGTTTGGTTTTTCATGATAATTTTATGTGTTATTGGAAACATAGAATGTTTCATTAGATGAATGTGCATCTAATGGTGTGCATGAAGTGTACACATGGACGTGACCTCAAATGAATATGGAACTTCTAAATGTTGTTTTCATAAAACCTTGGTTTCTTGAATGGTTATTTGGTTTTTAAAGGATGTGGGTTCTCTTGTGCAATATCAAAAAAATGATTTAAAAATTAATCCTCAAAGGGTATTCCTCTTTGGACCTTGGTGTCTGTTTCAGTGGATGTCCATCTTAAAGGTTTTATTGGATGTTTCGTAAGTTTCTGTTGTTTTTTAAATGTTTGAAATGTTTTTATGAAATGAATTAGATAATTGGGACTTAAGGGCCACTTTTGAACTCGAACTCAAAAGGGATGTTTTTGTTAATTTTTTTTAGAAAAGGAATGTGGTTTGGAAAATGAGTGTACCCAACTAGAAAATTAATGTATTTTATGAAATGATTTAAATGTTTATGTGAAATCATAGCCCGATTGGAAAATGACATGTTTTTTAAAAAAATTGATGAATGCTTAGGTGATGTAATATCCCAATTGGAACCTTAAAATATGTGAAAAATCTATATGTATATAGTGGGAACCCTTATTTAGGATTTAAATTTATGGGTTTTCATATAAGGGATATCCATGTTTGGTGTAGCAATGTGTAGTGATGGCAGGTAAGGTGAGTCAATCATGAGTGGGCCTCCTGTATACATAGATATATTACCACCATGGGTTCCTGGGAATTTTTTAGATAATCAAGTGACAGTTTCTTACAAGACCTGATTAGATGGGATGGTACCCTCCTGGTGTTATAGATATTCTAGGAGGGATGTTCCATTGGTAAGTCTAGGTTAGGGTAGCCTGCTATTTATTGACATTGGGGCTTCACCATACGCCGATAGGTGGTACCGAAACAAGTACATTTAGGGGTTGTCTAGGGATGTTTAGGATCACTCATGGTTACTTTACATATATCTACATGTTTACTTTCTGTTTTTTTTAGTATTTTGCTTGCATTGTTTATTTATTTATTTATTTATTTATTCTCAGTACAACCCTATATCATTCTAGGTTGGTATTTTATATTGTTTGTGGTTTAAAAAGGATAATTTGGTTTGGAAATAAAATGAACTGTATGTTGGTTTTTAAAATGGGGAAAACTATGTTTTCTAAGTAAAAAGTAAAAACCCTATTTTTATATATATATTTTTAAACTAGTGTTAATGGTTTTTTTTGGAAAATGATTCACATGGATTATTTTGTGGTTTCATACTAAGAATATCGGTTCTCACACTTACTTTATTGCACTAGTTTCATGTTCTATTTTTCATAGGTTCTTATGATATAGTTTCTTATTGTTGGAGTAGAGTTGGTTATGTGGTCAGATGTGACCAAGTGGTCACATAGAGATTGTGATAGCATGGTCCAAATGTAGTTTTTTTTCTCAACCATGTATTTAGTTTTAGTGTATTTGGTTTTATTCTGTAATATATTTGCTTCATCAATTTAAATTAGTTTCAGTTGCGGGTTATATTTGTTTGTCTGGTACTCATATTGTTGACCCTAGTTATTTTCTTGGGCTAAAATTGTTCTCACTTGAATGTTTTTATGCCCTATACTAGTTGCCAGCACGTTGGTATCAAGAACACCCTTCGGGTCATGCCATAGACCATCTCGGGAAATCGATTCAGGGTTGACCTGGGTTGGTTCATGACAAAATTGTATCAGGATAGACCATTGTTATTTGGGGTTTCTAGTACATGGAGAATAAGGTTGTCGGTAATTGGGCTGTAGGTGTGGTAATAACTTCACAAACTCTTTCTCACACTGATCCTCGAGTTACCTGGGGTAGTCTGGGATTATGTCTTTTGTCTTTGTTTTTGGTTGAGGGTTGACAACAGATGGGATTCGGTGTCCCAATATGATCGAACATGATGTAGTGACCCATGTGGAGTTCATGTGAATGATCCAAGCCCCTCTTAGCGTTATAACCTATGTGGGGCATGTACCACTACCATGTTTCTAACTTAGACATGGACGTTAGTCCCTCCTTCTAGTATTTTTGTGTAATTTGTTTTTTATCTGTGTTTTGGTTAGAGTTAGTACACATTTAAAGATAAAAATGTTTTTTGAAATGAATATTATTTCCTTTGAGTGGATTTATAATTTTTAAAATGAGTTTTAATGGATACTTTTTTTCATAAAAAATCTATAACATGTTCAGATTTTATAATGAAAATAGATATGTAACCCTTGGTACTCCCTATAGAAGGTCACATGTGTGTAGGGTATATACAAAATGTGTGTGGGGGATCCTATTCATGGATTATGTAAGTGGAATTGGATAGACACACATGTGAATGTTGGAAATATGTCATAGTTATGTGTTTGATATTAAAGGCTTATCCTTGTTTGCTAATGTGATTTTTGAATGGGAAAAATATTTTCAAAAACTCTATTTTTTTGGTGTTGGATGTGATTTTAGGTATCTCGTGTTGTTCATTAAATTCCACCTAGAAAGGTTCCCAAGGATTTCATTGATTTATTACCGGTTTTTGTTCTTTGTTTATGATTCATGTCCTTCACTGTGATTGAGGTCTGTTAGAGGAAGTGGAGTGTCTTAAAGAGGTCGAACATATCTTCAAGGTGTTGGGAACTCCATATGAAATCGGATTCCATGCCATTTTTGGTCTATTAGAAGGTACAAATTTTGGTTAATGGGAGTTTTACCTACAGTCGTTACGATTTGGGATGATTTGGAATGTCTTTATGTATTTCTTCGTCTGATGGTTCATAACCGAAGAGGTAACGATGATGAAAAGGGAAGAGATCTTATGTTTTCGGTAAGGCAGGTGGACAATGAAAGAATATGTTTACCATTTCAAGGAACTGGTTTCCTTTCCTCTTAAGGTAGTATCATATGATTTTATAAAGACTTTTCACTTTATCAGGGGTCTTCTCTCAGAGATAAAGGAGCAGTTCCTCTCTTTTAAAGACCATTGTTTTGATAAGATATTAGATTAAGCTTTTCTAGCTGAATTGGTCTCCGGAGTGTAGGTAGTTATCAATCTGGTGTCTCTTACTGCTCATGAAGGTTCACCATATGACGAGTGAGGTGTGATAGAGGGGTATGTTTTTTAAAAATATCCTCTGCATGCTTTGGTTTCTAGCTCGTTAGACCATTCGATTGTGTGCCACCAACATGGCCGGTCTGGCGACCCGATGTCTTAATGTCCTATCCCTCTAAGGATGTGCCATCATTGTGGATTTATAGGTCATATGAAGAAGTTATTTAGGAATAATCTCATAAATAAGATGTTATGACTGAGGTATTCTCATGCCAGACTATGAGGCAAGAGATGCTTCAGGCATCAGATCGCCAGACACAGGTCTCGCGATGAAGCTCAACCAGAGGCAGAAGTTGTCGGGGGTGAGAATCCTTAGTCTGGTGTTTGGGTTCCTTTTTGTATTGAAAAATTTAAAGACATTTCATCCTTGTTTTCTAATATTTAGGATTTCCTTCTGATGTATGTCTCTCGTATTTTTGGAATATTGTCATGACCTTGTTCTATTATAATCCAAACAGTCCTATTTTTCTAAATATGGTTTACTAAATCGTGTGTTTTTTTATCATAAAGTATGTTCGACCCTTGTATGGGTTGATCTTGGTTTAGTTGTGTTAATCTGGAGATCTAAGTGCCTATGGAAGAATCTATGTTTGTAGTTGTTCTTGGGTTTGCTATTTTGTTCAAATTTCTTTTTGGAGGTTTTCCCTGGTGTTGGGAATCTAATTCTGGTGGTGGTGTGGTTCTACTCATGCTATAAGATATTGGAGAAGTTCATGTCAGGAGTTCCCAGTTGATGTTTTTCTATTAATGTGGGGAAAGTTATATGGTGTTTCTCTCATCCATGTGTACAATTTTTTAGGTTCCCTTATAGTGGGTTTCATGTTTATGTCTTAGTGGCATTTTTGGATTTTAAAGATTCCATGCTAGTTGTGTTATTGTGGTGGGGTAGACCCCCCAATGTTATCCCCTCATTATATGGCTTCAGTTTTCTCATTAATCCATCGGGTGTGACCTATGGATAGTAAGGTCATTCCAGAATTCATGGTTTTCCTCTGTTTTATTTGGGTATGGACTCATGTTATGGTTAACTATTAGTTTGGTGCCTTTATAAGGGTATAAACTTTTTATAGTGTAAGAGAATTATCACACCCCGACCTTTAAAATTATTTTACTTTATTGTTACTTGTATTTGATTTTTTCATGGTTGAGTTTCATATTGAGTCTCAGGAAATATTTTTGGAATTTAAAACATCTATGAGTGTTTTTGGCCCGTACATAGTTGGATAAAGGATTGGAAAACCATGCATCCAAACTGTGAGGCCATCTCAGTGTCTAAAAATAATAAAATTATTTGAAATATTAAAAACATAAAGAATGATTAATGATTATGATAATATTATAATTATTTCTGTTGTTGTTATTGTTGTTATTGAGAATTATTATTATTATTATTATTAGAATTATTATTATTTTATGATTTGTTTTATTAATAATAATATTATTTTATTATTATTATTTACATTATTAATATTATTATTGATTTATTTTATTGGTGGGGTATTAAATAAAAACAATTAAACCCTAATTCTCCTACCCCTTACCTTGTGTGGTGCTATCCCCTCCCACTACCCCTTCCCTTCACATTCCTCACAATAAAAAACCCATTATTTTTGCCTCCCTTCCAAGCAGTTCCCCCTACTCTTCCCTAATTCGGCGCACGACACCCCCCCCCCCCTACACTGTCTTCCTCTAGTGTGTGGCTCTGGAGTGAGCCTCTATCCAGTGAGAGTTGCTCCAGTGCGAACCCCTCCCTCAGTGATGCCATCTCCAGCCACACCTCTCCCTTACCGGTAGCACCCTCCCAGAACTCAAACCCCCTCGTCAGTTCGTTTTTCATTCAATTTTAGGGGTTTTCACCCACAGCTAATCCCTAACACCTAGGATTGTGTTTTCTTTGTTTTCATTGCTGATTAGGGGGTGTGGATTATCTATTATGGTAAATTTTCACTTCTATTGATGTTTTTTTGTGTTCACACGTGTTGATATAGGAAAATCCAAGTTTTTTCTTCCTTCCAAAGCAATATTTAAAGGTTTTATAGTTTCAATTAGTTTTTGAAAATTCATTTCACACCCATATTACCATTGGTCTGCTTATGTTGGTGATTTTTCAATTGAGGAATTTTCAAAAATTAGATTTTGAAGTATTTTTCTTTTTGATTCTCATGTATTACAAGCCAAATGCGTTTGATTAGGTGCCTAAATTTGTTTTGGTAAATTTTAATATTTGATTCTCAACTCCTTGCAGTACGAAGTTATTTTAATATATTGTTTTCATATTAGTATAATTTGTTAAGAGTATGATTTGAAGTGAATTTATACTTAAATATTGTTTGATGAATATATTTTTCTTGTTTTTTCATTTTGGAAAGTCATTTGAATTTTTTGTGTGGTGGGAAAGGGTTTTTTCAAAAGATCTTAAAATAATTTATCTAAAAATTGGTTTTTTTGTCATGATATCTGGTGTATCCCTTATGTAAATCATCATCATGCACTTTGAAATTGTTTTATACATTTTTTAAATAGTTTATTATATTATCTAGGTAGTGAAAAAGTAGATTTTGAAAGGTTTTTCATGGATTTGGGTTTAAGATGACCATTTTATGAAACATTAGGTGTGATTTATGTGCAATCACTCATTAAGTCATTTTATAGTATTTTATAAAATTGTACAAGAGGTTTATTAAATTATGTGGGCGATGTAACACATGTTTTGGATGGTTTTGGATGTGTGTTTGGTTTTTGAAGAGATTTTGGGTGTTATGGGAAGCTAGGAATGTTTCATTATATTCCATCATATCCAAGGGTGCATGAAGTACCCACATGGATGTTCCCTCAAAAGCAAATGGAAATTTAAAATGGTGTTTTCCAAAAAAACATGGTTTATTGAACAGTTATTTGGTTTTTAAAGTATGTGGGCTCTATTGTGCTATTTCAAAAGAATGATTTAAAAATGAAACCTCAAAGGGTATTCCCATTTGGCACTTGGTCTGTGTATCAGTGGATGTCTATCCTAAAGGGTCATTTGGATGTTTCATATGTTTGTGTGTTCTTCCAATGTTTGAATGGTTTTTATAAAATTCATTGGAGGTATGGGACGTAAGGGCACGTTTGGTATTTGAACTGAAATTTTATGTTTGTTTTAATGGTTTTAAAAATAGAATGTGGTTTGGAAAATGTTCATGCTCGATTGGAAACATAGTGTATTTTATGAAATGAATTAAATGTTTATGTGAAATTATGGGCCAGTTGGAAACTTCCATGTTTTTAAATAAATTTCCAAATTCTTAGGTGATGTAATAGCCTGATTGGAACCTTCAACTATGTGATATGTATATATATATACAGTGGGCACCCCTATCTAGGATTTCAATTTATGGGTTATCTTATAGGGGATGTCTATTTTTGGGGTATGCAAGTGTGGTGATGACACGTAAGGCGAGTCACACGTGTGTGGGGCTACTACATACATAGTTATACTTCCAATATCGGTTCCTTGGCATATTTTAGATAATAGGGTGGCAGTTGAATTCCTGCCATCATTAGACTGGTAAGTACTCTCCTGGAGTTATAGACAGGTCGGGAGTGTCCATACACTAGTGAGGCTAGGTAAGGGCAGTCAGATGGTTATTAACTTATGTGATTCACCATTCGTGAGTAGGTGGTTCTAAACCTATTGTGTCTATAGGTTATCTAGGGATGGATAGGATTTGACATGGTTACTTTACATATATCTGTTTGTTTACATTCTACTGTTTTTAGTTTTCATCTTGAACTATTTCTTTATTTATTTATTCATTTATTTATTTATTTTCAGCACAATCCTTGGTCATTTTGATTAGTTATTTAGTTTATTTTTTGTTTCAAAAGGATAATGTGCTTCGAAAATGAAATGAAGTAAGTATTGGTTTTTAACATGGAAAAAACTATGATTGCTAAGTAAAAAGTGAAAACCCTGTTTTCATATCTTTATTTTTAATATATTTTTAATGGACTATTTTGGGAACGAGACACATAGATTCTAGGGTGATTTCCTACTAATCATTTTGGTGCTCACCCATACTTTATATCTCTAGTTTCAGGTTTTATATTGCACATGATTGCCTTATTAAGTTTCTCATTGTTGGAGAAGGGTTGATTATGTGGTTAGAGGTGACCAATTGGTCACATGGATATTGTATTAGCATGGTGCAGTTTTAGTTTTTGTTCACAACATTTTCTTTAGTTTCAGTCTACTTGGTTGTATTATGTAACTTCATTGCTTCATCTATTAATTTTAGTTTCAATTGTGGGGTATATCTGTTTTTACGATTTTCATTTTGTTGATCTAGATTTTTTATTTTGGGCTTAAATCATACCTAATTGTATTTTTTTTTGATTCCCAACACTAGTTTCTAGCCCGTGTGGATCAGGAACACCCTTCAGGATTTGTTGTAGACCAGCTCGGGTAACTAGTATATGGTTGACCTGGGATGGTTCGTAAAACATAACATTTTCACTCTCAATAAATCTCTCAATTAGATAACCGAATGATAGGAATCAATTATAAATGGAGATAAAATTCGTAGAAAATGTGATTAAAAAAAGTTGGAATTATAGAAGAATAAGTATAAGAAATAATTGAAGAAATGAAGAAGATGTAGGGAAGTTGTAGAATATCCCCATGAGACACTGCACCTAGGGCCTATGTCTTAACCCTCCAAATATTCTTATTAACACCTAACAATCTAGTCCTCTCTAACTACACCTTTCCTCCCTTTTTATTACCTAGCTATCCACAAAAACATCCTAACAGAATAATGACCAGCCTCCAACAACATCCCAAAAAACTAAAAAAATAATTAGGGCATTTACATATTTTCCCCACCCCATATTATTATCACCCATAAACCTATAACCAAGAACATATTCTTAGTTCTTCCCAAATACTTAAGGTTAGCCTTAACAACATTCCAATGTTTTTCTCCTGGATAAACTTGATATCTTCTTACTATACATAGTGCATAGGATACATAATGTCTATTACATAAAATGACATACATGATTAATCCTATCTCTTAATTTTATAGGATCTTGTTCATTTTTTCATTATCTTGTTGTGTCGGGCGACACATTTTCTTAGAAATATGTAAACCATGTGATACTGGAACCATTTCCTACATGGATTGTTCAATACTAAATCTCTTTAGTTTTTAGTCAATATATTTAATTTGATTTAGTCCAAGAATCATCTTATATCTATCATGAATGATCTTGATCCCAAAAATATAGGATTCTTCACCTAATTTTTTCATATAGAAACATTTTATTAACGAGTCTTTAACAGATTGTATGACATGTATAAAAAGTACAATTTTGATGGATTTAAACATGGTAACTGACGAAAAGGTTAAATAGTATTCAATTCCATAATGGTTTTAAAACCCTCTATCCACTTTCCGTTCATGATAGGTATTTACTTTATATTCCATGTCTAGTTTCTTCTTGAATATTCATCTAAAACCAATAGGATTTATGTCAACTGGAGCATCAACTATAACCCAAACTTGGTTATGAAACATGGAATCCACCTTATAATTCATAGCTTCTAGCCACCATTCATTTTTTAAGATATCTACTTCCTTCATTTATGAAATAGTTTCATCATTGTTAACCAACAATGATCACCTTCCCCAGTGACCCGAAATCCATATCTCTCTCATTGTCTTACCTCTCCTATTCTCATACGCAATACTTGTGTTTTCAGAACAAATTCTTTCATGGGGACCTATGTAACATGTTCCTGTACCAACTCTTTTGTATCTTGAACATCAACTTCATCATAGTCAATCTTGATCCATTAATACTTTTTTAGGATATTCTCCCTATTAAGAATTTTGGATTGTCTGGAGATAATAACTTTCTTGTTTGAGGGGTTGTATATGTAGTATCCTTTTTTCCTTGTAATATCATATAAAGATATATATTGTTCCCAGGGTTCTATTTGATTCTTGAGAAGGCCTTAACAAATTCCTTGAAACCTCGTACATGTGTATGTGAAAAAATTACTTTCTTTACACTCCATAAATCAAAGTGAATTTCTTTTTTTTTCTTTAGTTGGTACTCAATTTAATATGTATGTTGTAGTTTGTAATGAATATCCCCAAAAGGAAAATATAATATCTACATGACTCATCATCAACATAATAAGGTATGATTCCTCCTTTCACTAACACTATTCTAATATGGTTTATATGGTGGAGTGAGTGGAGATAGAATCCCAAACTACTGTAGAAAGTCGATGAACTCTTAGTTAAGATATTAACCACCATAATCTAATAAAAACATCTTTATCTTCTTACCTAGAGGATTATCTACATAATTCTTGAATTCCTTGAATTTCTCAATAGACTCGGACTTATTCCACATTAGGTAAATATATCCACATCTACTCATGTCCTTAGTAAACGTTATGAAGTAATAATATCCACCTTTAGATTTTATTGGAAATGGTACACATACATCAGTGTGTACCAATCCTATAATCTATGTTTCCCTTTCACCCAGTTTCCCAAATGGTGGTTTATCCATTTTCCCTTATAAGCAAGATTGAAATATAACAAGTGGTTTTATATCATAAGAGTCTAAATAATCATCTTGATAGATACTTGTCAAATGATTTTTGTTTACATGACCAAGAAGGTGATAACACAACTTAGTGTTATATGAGTCATGTGAACATTATTTTCATTAAATTCCATTTCTTGGTTTTCATAATTTCATATAAAAAACTGTTATTTAAATGTTTCATAACATAACATATGATGTCTTTATAAAAGGAACAGATTTTATCTTCAAAATTGAGAATCAAATCATCTATATCTAAAAATGAAATAGAAATTATGTTCTTGATAACTATAAGTACCTAAAATCAAACTTTTAAAACTAAAATCATTCTGTTTTCCATTGAACGGTGGTAGTCACCAATGGCTGGAATTCATCTTCACTCCATTGGCAGCTATCATATCCAGTTATCCTTTAGGAATCATTAGATATCTACATGGTTCCCATATTTGGATATAGTTGTGCACACCACAAGATATATCTATTATCCAATGTGTAGAAATAGAAATATTTCACCTGATAACAAACATACATTTAGATTCCACTTGAATTTGGGTTCATTTAATCTTCCAGTGGCCTTACTTGACACCTGAAAATCATACTACCTCATTTTATTTTTCTTGTCTTTGGATCTTCTTATTCATGGAAGGATAGTGTAGGGGGAATTTATAATTTTTTATGTCTTAGAACCATTTTACTTGTCCTTCATTTTCTAATTCAGCATAAGGATTGTAGGTTTTTCATGCCCCATGTCCTTATGTACTTGGAGAATCAATGTCCGATGTTTTGAAAGACTCTTCTCACTATTAATCATATTTTAATTAACAATAAAGTTAGATAAATTCATGGGTAGTGATGAAATTATGAGATATGTATGAAACTCATTTGGAATTTAATCCCTAAGATATTCATGCATTCTATGTATCCAATAAGATTGACTACATGAGGCCCAGCTGGTGAAGACTCTCCAAACATAGTTGTGAAAAAAGAATTGGAGATCTAATACCACTATTTTCTAGCCTTCTCTTTATAATGATCCCAAATTTGAGACATCATATACTTACCGAAGCCTTTTACCCATAACACTACATGATAGTAATCATAATTATACATCAGAGTACAAACCATGTGTTGTAACGTCGAGTGTCTTGGAAAACTAGGTATATAGAACTGAAAACAAGAAACGAAATGAAAAATTTATTTATATAATCTTCAAATTTATCTCCTAACATCTAATTTTCTCAAACATATGTATAGGGTACCCTAGGGAAAACATGAAAAAAGGGATGAGTTAAATAGCCCAGTAAAGTAATAAACATAAGAATAAAGATTTAGTTCAAGGGTTAAAAGGGATGACATAATGATATAAAAAGGTATTGAACATACAGAATCATAACATATAATCATGAGATCATAAAAACATGAATTCATAGTAATGTGTCAGAAACCTAAATCCTGAATTTATCAAAATTCAAGGATCATTTTATATATAAGAGCATAAGTCATGGTTAACCACCAAGAATGTTGCACATGGTAGCACGAGTTAAAGCTAACCGCCAAGACCGTTGCACATAATGTCTCATGAGACTCAACTATACCCAATGTAAGGGAGTGATGTCTAGGGGAACCCATATTAACTTTTCTTGAATATCGTTTCCACATAAATAATCATACATAATCAATATTACATAAATATAATGGTTACCCATGGAATGAATTGGGTACCACAAACATGTCAAAAAGGATAAAAAATGGGGCCATCATAAAAGTGTCCATGAAATAAATGAATTAGAACATACATGGACATTCATAAGGTAAAAGAGGCATATATCATGGTAAGTTATTTCTAGAATAATTGACAACATTTATGAAATTTATTTAATAAATTTTAGAATTAAAACTTTTTTGTGCAGTTTTAAGGAAAATACTATAGAGCCTTTAAAATAGAAAAGGGAAAATATTTTATATAAAACCAGAAGTGAACCAAGGAGGGTTCCATAATATAAATACTGATTTTATAAAGGCAATTTTATCTTAAAATAGAAGATATAGTGCACTTAAAATCGGGTAAGAATTTGGGAATTTTCCTTATAATAGTTTTGTTTATCGTGAGGTATTGAAGAGGGAATCACATAAAAAAAATATATCCTAGAAATAGAATGATGAAAGAATATTGAAAAATTAATTTTTTAAATGTACACAAAATTTATAACAATCACACAAAATATAAGATAATTTAATTTTTTTCATAGAAAATATGAGGCTACCAAAAAGAATAAAGGAGGTTCTGTTAGAATACTATTCGAATTATCGACATGGTATCAGGTGTACATAAGAGGTATTTATGAGAGATAAATGTATTTATCTTATTTTATAAGTCCATAGGGTGGTATTGGGAAGGATAAAAATCATAATCCATCAATATCAATTACACATAAAAGTGAATAACATAGATTATATTCTCGAATAAATGTGAGAAAGAGAAGATCCCTTACCTTAAGTCTGATGGTGATCATCACTTGATCTTAATGACCTGAATAATAAAATTAGGTTCATTAATTAATAATTCCAAAAAATATTTTACAATTAAAATATTTATTATAACCTTTTTAAGTTCATTAATGACATTTTTTATGGGTTCAGTGGTTCAATTTGTTTGTTTTGGTCCATTTGTTTTCTTGGTCTTTACGGTTGGTTTACATATTTTCATGAATGTAGAATCATGTGAAATGTGGATGGCTATCCATAATTGGAGTTATAGTTTATTTTTGAACATCTACAAGTTTACATGGTTGTAAATCTAATTTGGTTACTTGGAGGGATGTTGAATCATTATGTAAAACAATAATGACAAACACTTGGATTAATTTGGCGATTTTTCTCATAATTAACTTGTTTTGTATTGTTTCTTCACATCCGGTGTGAATAAGGATTTTAGAACATCAGATACGATTTAATAAATATTTTTTAGTCTAGTTCAACCATAAAAATGGTTTCATGAACATAATATAATATGATAATGAAAATTTAAAACTCATCATCCTTGAATGTGATAAATTAACACATCTTAGACGGTGTTTTCATTTCATTTGTATAAAAGTAGAGAAAAGGAGAGATGATAATGAATTATACCATTATAATTAAAAAATTCCATTTCATGTAAATTTCTACAGTTATCACACCATTTGGGTGAAGATAGGCGGGGAATGAAAAAGAAAAGAAAAGAACATGAAAGAAAATAAAAGATTCAGAAAGTGGAATTTACCTATTGAGTTTACCTCGCTTGAGAACCTCTTAAGGGGAGAGGATTTGGTATTTTGAGGATACCTAGGGATACTGGATTTGGGGTAGGATATTGTGGAGTAATTTGGGAAGGATTTAGGGAATGAAAAAGGATTGATAAGAGTGAATAGAAGAGGGGAGTGTGGGTGGTTTTTATAATGAATGGGAGAGGTTTTTCTTAATATTTTAATCATTAGTTTATAATTTTTTCATAATACAATATATAGTAATTATTTTTGTTACCAAAAACCATAATATGTGCATTTCAGTTCAATACAATTTCCATTTTCATCATCCATGACTCAATCATGAAGCAAAAATTCTGGTTTTAGTATTTACTGTGAATTATCGTATATTACTATTCATGAAAAATTCAAATATTTCAGAAAAACTTCCCAAATTTACCCTAACCATTTTCAAATGTGTACAATCAAAAAATGAACATCATTTTATGAAAATAAATTTCTAAATATTATTAATTTAAATTTTAATTAAAATCATAATTAATTGAAAAATATAGTTTTATTACTATAACTGATTTTATAATGCTTCGAAAAATTAAATAAGGTCTTATAAAATTATCTTAAAACTAGAAGAAATAAAATTGTTAATTTATGAAAACATTTTAGGAATATATGTTTTTCTTTTTAATTAATTAGTTAATTATAATTATTTATTTATGACTTAAAAAATACGAATACTTTTACTATGGTCATAATATCAGTTATAAGATACCAAAATTTTATTTATACAATCAAGTGTGAGGTTACTATTCTTTTGGATGATGTACTATTCCTAAGTGGAATATTATTATTCATAAGGGAAGATTACTATTCATAAGGGTAGGTTACTATTTAGTAGAAATAATTTCTTATCGGACTCCAAACATCTTATTGATCGCAATCGTGTATGTTATATTTTCAAAATTCAAAACAAAGAAGTGTTAATATTATGTTTAAATGTCACATAGTACTTAGTAGTTCACTGTGTTGTGATTTCATGTGATTATATGACATATTTATAATAAATTAATTTCTATTTATAAAACATTTGGTCATTACACATCATGATATAAATATATATATCCTCAAGTTGCTTTAAAATCATATTAGATATGTATGATAGCATGAAGAACTGAACAACTATAGCATCATTCAAATGTTTCTCCTATAGAGATTTCTTTTAGTCACCTACCTGATTTCCATACATAATTGGTAATTTTTCTTCCAGCACATATGTCATCCTTTCATGGAGAAGGATGACCCATAGGTGCTTTTTCCACTCCTGGAAATTAGTGATGGTGAGATGGTTTTTCTTCTCAAGTATGGATCATAATTATATATTTGATGTCATTTTAATTAAGTTTCTACAAAAAAAATATTAGCAAAATTTTAGTACATTATCTGATAAATTTAGACAAATAAATAAATATTATATTTATTAGTCCCCCATTATTTTATTGAATCCCAATAGCATTCACCATTGGATTTGGAATATCTTGTTTCTTTGACATTATAGTAGAAAGGATCCATATTTCCCTTCTCATTACCCCAACTTTGGTTGGTCAAGCAACTTGAATGGTTTTAGGGTGGCATTCCAAATGAAAAATTCATTAACTTGCAGTTCCATGATCTGATGAGTGGACTCCCTAATACTAAAATCATTAATTTAGATTTCCTCAACATTTACTTCTCAGTTACATGAAGTCCTTCTTTGGCAGTCAGCCCAAAAAATCATGTTATAATTCCCCAATAATTGAAATCACCCCAACATTGGTTGTTCAATAACATTGAACTATGGTTCGATTCTAATTGAAGTAATGGATAACTATACTGACTTAATATTTAATTAAGGGATTCTATTCTATATGTGAATATGTTTTTTAATATTAGGTGATATTTATAAAGTGATTAACCATTTCCTAGATAATATTTATGTATAAGCTAGTTTATTATTGTTCTATCTTGAATGCTTGTCAAATCATTAATTACGTGATCACGACAAGACATCCATAATGAAATAACATTGAAACTTAATGAAATAAAATAAAGGATATGATCATGAGCTTATACTAATGGTTAGCTTCTATTGTGGTTGATAAACTAACTGTTAACCTAGGGGAGAAACACCTTAAACAAATTGAGGTTCACATTTATAGCTTTCCACTTGTCAACATTTGTATCACCTTGGATAGGTTTTGCCTCATCTCTGAACTTGAACTACCTCCACTAGCTTGGGAGCCTCTTCCATTACATATACCTTTTACTCACATGCAGTTTAGGGGAAAAGAGGGTTTACATAAAAGAAATCATGGACATGTAGATCCTACATTAAAATGAGGAGAGAAGGCATACAGACAAATAATTTAATTTAATAATAATTTAAATGAATCCAATCATATAAAAAAGGTCTGGTCTAGCTCATGATCATCCACATTCAATGAATGAATTATGCATTTAATAAAAGTATCATTCAATTGATAACCATTATTATTTAAGTTAAATCATTCTATAATTGATTAATTATTATCTTTATTTAATCAATTATTTTTATCTTAATCCTTATCTGAATCTCCTTGAGATTTTCATCTATTATAATTTTAATCAAGTTAAATGAATTATTTTAAAATTATCCTTGTACATAAATGTTTTTTGGAGTCATCACGGTGAATACCCATCAAAATCTACACAACATGTATTATAATCCTATACTAATGTACTCCTTTCACATATGGAATACAAGAATTATCGTGTACATTAACAACCTGTACATAAATAATGATTACCCAAATTACTTATATTTTTAATCATGTGTGTCACGACCCGCCCTCGGGGTCCGTGCCGTGACTACCCCAAGCCCGCCTTCCATAGGCCAGGGGCTGGCGACTAGCACCAAGGCGTAATTCCCGGTAAAAGGGAAGGCATTGCCTTTAAAAAGTAAACACACACCACAGAGTAAACAAGCGGAAAGTAAACACTAAACAAACAGAGTACGACTGAAAGTGCGGAAAAGTAAATGGGCCAGAATACAAACCCAAACTGAAAGTAAAGTACAACTCGAAAAGGGAAAAACAGCAACTGAAAAGTAAAGCCGCTACTCCGAGCTGTCCACTGGAAATCCCACCTGAAGGGTGGGTACAGATAGCTCCTCTGCTCCACGGGTCCCGCCGTCCGCTCCGAGCACGTCCCGCACAGTGGTCCACCTCCGGGTACCGTCCCGCTCTGCAAGCCTCAGCTAAGGTCAACACTGTCCGTCGTCTGCAACCAACACAACGAAGTGCGGGCAAAGCCCGTGCAGGGGTGAGTATAAGCTACTCAGTAGGGACCCCGAGACCCCTGAAGGTCTCTCAAATCCACAAAGGATAAACCACGAAGCAAAGTACAATCACGAAGTAACAACCAACACTGCTTAGGTATATGCCCATACATATACCTAAGTCATCAATTCAAATACGCTCCAACCTCCGAGCCCAAGTACAACTCAGTCCACGCAGGAAAGTATACGTATTCCACATAGGAAAGCAAAATATAATCCACACAGGATTGCACAACACAATCCACACAGGAAAACAACAGGATTCAGCTCACACAGGTATACTTCTTCAAGGACGATAAAGATGATCACTGATCCATCTAAGTCGTCGGACCCACGAAGGATCGATAGGTAACTAACCCCCGCAGAAGACCCACACAGGATCGGGCTCACACAGAACCTGTAGGCGCTGGCTCACACAGAACCGCTGAGCGCAAGGACCCACACAGGATCGGGCTCACACAGAACCTGTAGCACTGATCCACGTAGGATCGCTGAGTGCTGTAGTCGTCGTCGTCAAATCCACACAGGATCTCTGTACTGTCGTCGTCAAATCCACACAGGATCTCTGTACTGTCGTCGTCAAATCCACACAGGATCTCTGTACTGTCGTCGTCAAATCCACACAGGATCTCTGTACTGTCGTCGTCAAATCCACACAGGATCTCTGTACTGTCGTCGTCGCAGTCACAGTAGCAGTCGTAGCAGTAGAACAGTCGCAGCCAGCACTAGGGTTCCCGCACACAGCAAGCTCGTACGGAGGGTCCGCTCCACGAGCCGAGAGGCTGATACATCAACTGTCACGAAGACCGAAGATGATGTATCCAAAAGTTCCGTATCGTCAAAAGGAACTCAACGCAACAGACGGCGCGTCGATCGGACGCCCGGTCTGAGAGTTATTGGCATTTTCGTCTCCGGGGCCCGGTTGGTTTTTAAGGCAAAACCAACCCGACCGTACTCCACCTGCGTCCAAACCTCGGGCGGAGTATGCCAAAAGATCCGTCTCACTAAGAGGAACATTACGCGACTGACGGCATGTCAATCGGACGTCCGTAGCTCAAGATATGAGTGTTTCCGCTCCGAAGGCCCGGTTGGTTTCGTGAACGAACCAACCCGGCCGAACTCAAAGTAACCCGAAACCTTGAGTGCGATATACCGAAACGACCGTCTCGATCCAAGGATCGCGTTGCCGCAGACGGTTCGTCATTCGGAGGTCCGAGGCTCAAGTTATGAGCCAAGAACCGAATCTGGTCCGAAACGGGGGGTCCGGGTCCGGGCCGACCCGGCCCGACCCCCCCCCCCCCCTCTGGACGGCGCGGCGGCCGGCGGCGGCGGACGGTGGCGGCGGACGGCGGCGGACGGCGGCGGCGGCTGGCCGCGTGGCGGCGGCGGCGGGCCGCGTGGCGGCGGCGGCGGCTGGCCGCGTGGCGGCGGCGGCGGGCCGCGTGGCGGCGGCGGCGGCGTGCCGCGCTGGCGGCGGGGTGCCGCGGTGCACGCGGGAGGCACGCGGGGGCTAAGCCCCGCGTTTCACAAAAACGGCACGGCTTTAAGCCGTGCCTTGAATTAAAAACGGCCCCCGCAGATGGGGGCCGACTGGACAAAAACCGGGGGGGCTTTGCCCCCCCCCCCTCCTTTAATGAACCGCCCCCCCTCATTAAGAGGGGGGTCTTGAAGGACCGGCCGGGGGTTTAATCCCCCGGTTTTTATGACATCCGGCCGGCCCGCTGGCCGGCCGGTTTTTACCAACGGGACCTGAATTTCCGGTCCCGCCCTCGACTTCCGACGCCGGCGGCACGGCCGCCGGTCTTTCCTTCCGCCGCGGCCCGGAACCGGCCGCGGTCTCCTCGTCTCACCGCGGCCCGCAACCGGCCGCGGTGTTCGTCGTCCGGCGCGGTGCGACGGCACCGCGCCCCTTTTTCCGTGCCAAGAATCCTCCCAACGCGGCGCGACGGCATCGCGTTCTTGAAATCTCTCCTCGGCGAAGCGCGACGGTGTTGCGGAAAATTATAAGCATGTTCATCCGCGTGGTGCGACGGCACCACGCCTCTTGCTTCCATCCGCATGAATAAAACGAGAACTAAGGAGGGGGGGTTCGGCCGTGTTCATGCGGTCCGACCCCCCTCACGTTAAATAATAACATAACTAAAGAATATCCGAAAGCCTCACATTTAGTCATGCTAAAATCCATGATTCAAGAATGGAATAAAAATAATCAATAAATAACATCCCCTACCTCGGGTTTGAGATTCAAAGAATCTTCTACGTTCCGCGGAAGACGGCGTCGCGGAAGTCGGGCGTCGCGGTCGTCGTTCGTCAAATCCGTTGACGAAGAGTTATGCCCGAAAAGACACGTCGCTCGGATCTTCGATTGCCGAGGAAGAAGGTCCGAGGAGGAAGAAGAGGTCCGAAGATACCGGGTCGCCGAGTCGATGATCCTTGACGAAGTGTTATCGTTCTTCGTTGAGGATGAAGACGTTCTTCGTTCTTCGACAGAGCTTGAAGAAGATGGAGGATGAGCTCCCAAATGAAATCCACACAAGTTGGCTAACAAAATAAAATAAGGTCTCTCCTTATTTTATTTACCAAGCCTAGGAATTCAAAACTTCAAAATTCAAACATAACACTTAATTAATTAACATGTCATGTGTAATTAATTTGATGTTAAGTTTACAAACAATTAAGAGGGAGAGAGGGGAGTTTAAGGGGAAAGTTGAGAGGTTTAGGTTCGTGTGGGTCCCACCACACTTAATCCTCTCAAAGTAGGTTAAGTGGGTGTGGGTCCCACCCCCAACTCCTTTTGAGAGGAGTTAACCTACAAAAGTGAAATAAAAAGAATCCACATTTTTTTATTCTACTTTTTATTATTCTCCCAAAAACTAACTTTCGTCTCGCAACAAACGCAACTCCCGAAAGGGTCTCTTTAAGCGAATATCGGCGATGCGAGTTCATCGGTGCCCTCGGATTTCAATTCCGAGCACCGGATCAAAAGTTAGGAATTCCCGCTCGTTCGTTCACTGAACGTACCCGAGCCAAACTTCGGAAATTAATTCCGGGCACTCCGGGCCTCGGAATCAGGTGCCGTCTGAAACCGCGCTCTTGTAAAATTCTAAAGAAAATTAAGAAAAAATTTTCCTTGAATTTTACGGGTCTTTACATTACTCCCACCTCAGGGCTTTACGTCCCCGTAAAGCTACATCAAAAACTAGGGAAACAAAAAGAGGATACTGAGCACGCATCTGAGCCTCCCGCTCCTATGTGCTCTCCTGGAGATTCCCGTGCCGCCATCTGTTGCGCACAAGAGGAATCGATCGTCCATGTAGGACCCGCTCCTGGATGACATGGACCTCTTTTGACGTGGCCCGGACCATCTCTGGTCCCACAAGAGCTGCAAGATTTCTTCTTTGCCGAAAAGAGAAACCTGGTCTCATCCCCTGGATGAACCACATTCTTTGCCTAAAACAGTCAATCCTAACATGGATGATACTAATCCATACTAAGGATGACGTCGTAAGGCCTCGACGCTACTACTAAGAGATTCAACCGTTACTCTCGCCTCCAAGGGTTGTGTCACACTGTCGGCATCAGTGTGTGGTAACTGGGCCCCCTCCAGTAGATGTCTCACAAGTGAGGGTCAAGTCAACAGCCAAAACTGGAACCTCTTAGTAACATTACGATAGAGGACAGGAACGAAAACATCACAAGGTATGCGTCTTTTATTATTGCAGCTCGTAATACAAGACGCTACACAAAAGCAACAAGGAACCAGAAGTACAAAGGATGTATCCACTAGTTCTGCTCCTGTCCATCGGCTCCCAGGGCTCCATGATCGAAGGCCTCGGCTGCCTGAAGCTGAGCTCTCCCCTGCGGTCGGGGTGGACCTCCTGGTGGTGGTGGTGGTAGAGCCTCAAAGCGTCGGCCACCACCAGCTGCTCGTCCAGCTCCTCTGCCTCGTCCGCCTCCTCCCTGCGGACCGCCACGGTCGAACCTCTGCCTCTGCCTAGGTGGTTCCTCAACCGTCTGCTGCTCCTCCGCATGGCGGGTCGGGCAGTCACGAGCCATGTGGCCTCGCCCGCCGCATGCATAGCACTGTCTTCCACTCGAAAGACTGGCTCCGCGTTGTGTGCCCTGCACTGCTGAGCCAGTGCCCTGAGGTCTGGTCTGTCTGGACCCCTGAGTCATTCGCCGACTGCCTGCTGCAGATGACTCTGCCACGTGCCGCCCTGTGGTGGGTCGCTGTGCTGGTGTAGACTCAGCAAGGAAGCTCTCGATCAGAAGAGCCCGCTCCAGTACTCCTGTCTGAGTCGGTATGCTGAGGGAGATCAGCGATGCCCTGATCTCGTGTCTCAAACCCTTCTCGAAGGTCCGGGCCCGGAAGAATGGGTCCCGTACCATGTCGGTCGAGTAGCGCGAGAGATCGGTAAATCTCGCCGAGTACTGAGCGACCGTCATGCTGCCCTGCCGCAGCTGTAGAAGCTCCTGGATATGCACCGCACGAAGGGTGGCTGGGACGAACTCCGAGCGGAAGATGCTCTCAAAGTCCGTCCAAAGAAGAGATGCCTCATCGTGCACCTGGAGCATCAAGCTCCACCATCGTCCTGCTGCTGCGTGTAGTAGGCTCGCAGCGAGGATCACCATGAGGTCTGCTGGTGTCCTCACTAGCCTAAACACTCGAACCACTGCCTCCAGCCAGTCCTCTGCTGCCTGGGGATCCGTCTCCCCGCGAAACCTGGGCGGTCGCTGGCGCTGAAACTCATGCAGTGCGCTGAGGCGACGTGCATCGTCAGCGGCTGCTGCTGGAAGCATCGGGGGATCGGCGGGTAAAGCTACCGCCGGTGCCACTGCTGACAAAGGGCCCTGCACCGAAGCCTCGTCGCTCGGTGGGCTGTCGTCTCGCTCGACTCTCTGAACCCTAGCTGGCTGCCGTCGTGGGGCCATCCTGAAAGAAACAACGTAACACGATCAAACGATTATACCTGGTGAGCTGGCACAAGTAATCACAAGGAAAACTTGAGACTTTCATAAAGCAGATCAGTATACCCGGTGAGCTGACACAAGTAATCACAAAGAAAACTTGAAACACACACGCAATCAATGTTTTCGTGCATTAAGTCGGAAATCAGAAGTCAGGGTCCTGGTGTACGGATACGTCGGCCGCCGCACCAACACTGGACTCCCTGGACTGATAACCACACTCAATACGCTAAACATTATTGCTTCACATAGAAAAGATCAGAGTTCGCGGTAGAACCGAACTCCTCTGATACCAATTTGTCACGACCCGCCCTCGGGGTCCGTGCCGTGACTACCCCAAGCCCGCCTTCCATAGGCCAGGGGCTGGCGACTAGCACCAAGGCGTAATTCCCGGTAAAAGGGAAGGCATTGCCTTTAAAAAGTAAACACACACCACAGAGTAAACAAGCGGAAAGTAAACACTAAACAAACAGAGTACGACTGAAAGTGCGGAAAAGTAAATGGGCCAGAATACAAACCCAAACTGAAAGTAAAGTACAACTCGAAAAGGGAAAAACAGCAACTGAAAAGTAAAGCCGCTACTCCGAGCTGTCCACTGGAAATCCCACCTGAAGGGTGGGTACAGATAGCTCCTCTGCTCCACGGGTCCCGCCGTCCGCTCCGAGCACGTCCCGCCCAGTGGTCCACCTCCGGGTACCGTCCCGCTCTGCAAGCCTCAGCTAAGGTCAACACTGTCCGTCGTCTGCAACCAACACAACGAAGTGCGGGCAAAGCCCGTGCAGGGGTGAGTATAAGCTACTCAGTAGGGACCCCGAGACCCCTGAAGGTCTCTCAAATCCACAAAGGATAAACCACGAAGCAAAGTACAATCACGAAGTAACAACCAACACTGCTTAGGTATATGCCCATACATATACCTAAGTCATCAATTCAAATACGCTCCAACCTCCGAGCCCAAGTACAACTCAGTCCACGCAGGAAAGTATACGTATTCCACATAGGAAAGCAAAATATAATCCACACAGGATTGCACAACACAATCCACACAGGAAAACAACAGGATTCAGCTCACACAGGTATACTTCTTCAAGGACGATAAAGATGATCACTGATCCATCTAAGTCGTCGGACCCACGAAGGATCGATAGGTAACTAACCCCCGCAGAAGACCCACACAGGATCGGGCTCACACAGAACCTGTAGGCGCTGGCTCACACAGAACCGCTGAGCGCAAGGACCCACACAGGATCGGGCTCACACAGAACCTGTAGCACTGATCCACGTAGGATCGCTGAGTGCTGTAGTCGTCGTCGTCAAATCCACACAGGATCTCTGTACTGTCGTCGTCAAATCCACACAGGATCTCTGTACTGTCGTCGTCAAATCCACACAGGATCTCTGTACTGTCGTCGTCAAATCCACACAGGATCTCTGTACTGTCGTCGTCAAATCCACACAGGATCTCTGTACTGTCGTCGTCGCAGTCACAGTAGCAGTCGTAGCAGTAGAACAGTCGCAGCCAGCACTAGGGTTCCCGCACACAGCAAGCTCGTACGGAGGGTCCGCTCCACGAGCCGAGAGGCTGATACATCAACTGTCACGAAGACCGAAGTTGATGTATCCAAAAGTTCCGTATCGTCAAAAGGAACTCAACGCAACAGACGGCGCGTCGATCGGACGCCCGGTCTGAGAGTTATTGGCATTTTCGTCTCCGGGGCCCGGTTGGTTTTTAAGGCAAAACCAACCCGACCGTACTCCACCTGCGTCCAAACCTCGGGCGGAGTATGCCAAAAGATCCGTCTCACTAAGAGGAACATTACGCGACTGACGGCATGTCAATCGGACGTCCGTAGCTCAAGATATGAGTGTTTCCGCTCCGAAGGCCCGGTTGGTTTCGTGAACGAACCAACCCGGCCGAACTCAAAGTAACCCGAAACCTTGAGTGCGATATACCGAAACGACCGTCTCGATCCAAGGATCGCGTTGCCGCAGACGGTTCGTCATTCGGAGGTCCGAGGCTCAAGTTATGAGCCAAGAACCGAATCTGGTCCGAAACTGGGGGTCCGGGTCCGGGCCGACCCGGCCCGACCCCCCCCCCCCCCCTCTGGACGGCGCGGCGGCCGGCGGCGGCGGACGGCGGCGGCGGACGGCGGCGGCGGCTGGCCGCGGGGCGGCGGCGGCGGGCCGCGTGGCGGCGGCGGCGGCTGGCCGCGCGGCGGCGGCGGCGGGCCGCGTGGCGGCGGCGGGCCGCGCGGCGGCGGCGGCGGCGTGCCGCGCTGGCGGCGGGGTGCCGCGGCGCACGCGGGAGGCACGCGGGGGCTAAGCCCCGCGTTTCACAAAAACGGCACGGCTTTAAGCCGTGCCTTGAATTAAAAACGGCCCCCGCAGATGGGGGCCGGCTGGAAAAAAACCGGGGGGGCTTTGCCCCCCCCTCCTTTAATGAACCGCCCCCCCTCATTAAGAGGGGGGTCTTGAAGGACCGGCCGGGGGTTTAATCCCCCGGTTTTTATGACATCCGGCCGGCCCGCTGGCCGGCCGGTTTTTACCAACGGGACCAGAATTTCCGGTCCCGCCCTCGACTTCCGACGCCGGCGGCACGGCCGCCGGTCTTTCCTTCCGCCGCGGCCCGGAACCGGCCGCGGTCTCCTCGTCTCACCGCGGCCCGCAACCGGCCGCGGTGTTCGTCGTCCGGCGCGGTGCGACGGCACCGCGCCCCTTTTTCCGTGCCAAGAATCCTCCCAACGCGGCGCGACGGCGTCGCGTTCTTGAAATCTCTCCTCGGCGAAGCGCGACGGTGTTGCGGAAAATTATAAGCATGTTCATCCGCGTGGTGCGACGGCACCACGCCTCTTGCTTCCATCCGCATGAATAAAACGAGAACTAAGGAGGGGGGGTTCGGCCGTGTTCATGCGGTCCGACCCCCCTCACGTTAAATAATAACATAACTAAAGAATATCCGAAAGCCTCACATTTAGTCATGCTAAAATCCATGATTCAAGAATGGAATAAAAATAATCAATAAATAACATCCCCTACCTCGGGTTTGAGATTCAAAGAATCTTCTACGTTCCGCGGAAGACGGCGTCGCGGAAGTCGGGCGTCGCGGTCGTCGTTCGTCAAATCCGTTGACGAAGAGTTATGCCCGAAAAGACACGTCGCTCGGATCTTCGATTGCCGAGGAAGAAGGTCCGAGGAGGAAGAAGAGGTCCGAAGATACCGGGTCGCCGAGTCGATGATCCTTGACGAAGTGTTATCGTTCTTCGTTGAGGATGAAGACGTTCTTCGTTCTTCGACAGAGCTTGAAGAAGATGGAGGATGAGCTCCCAAATGAAATCCACACAAGTTGGCTAACAAAATAAAATAAGGTCTCTCCTTATTTTATTTACCAAGCCTAGGAATTCAAAACTTCAAAATTCAAACATAACACTTAATTAATTAACATGTCATGTGTAATTAATTTGATGTTAAGTTTACAAACAATTAAGAGGGAGAGAGGGGAGTTTAAGGGGAAAGTTGAGAGGTTTAGGTTCGTGTGGGTCCCACCACACTTAATCCTCTCAAAGTAGGTTAAGTGGGTGTGGGTCCCACCCCCAACTCCTTTTGAGAGGAGTTAACCTACAAAAGTGAAATAAAAAGAATCCACATTTTTTTATTCTACTTTTTATTATTCTCCCAAAAACTAACTTTCGTCTCGCAACAAACGCAACTCCCGAAAGGGTCTCTTTAAGCGAATATCGGCGATGCGAGTTCATCGGTGCCCTCGGATTTCAATTCCGAGCACCGGATCAAAAGTTAGGAATTCCCGCTCGTTCGTTCACTGAACGTACCCGAGCCAAACTTCGGAAATTAATTCCGGGCACTCCGGGCCTCGGAATCAGGTGCCGTCTGAAACCGCGCTCTTGTAAAATTCTAAAGAAAATTAAGAAAAAATTTTCCTTGAATTTTACGGGTCTTTACAATGTGTTATACTTTAATGCATGCATAGTAACAAATTGTAATACAACTCATTCATGATATGCAGATCTACAAATTAAAAAAATATTAATTAAACATTTAAATTTATATGTATATTAAAACTTATCACATGGAATGTCCTATCGTTATGAAAATAGGCAAGTACATGTCTCAAGGTTTTCATTGTAAAATAAATAAATTTTAAATATGTGTAACTTTGTATATCTACTTGACATGTAGATATGTTCTACATGGCCAGTACATATTTCAATGTCTATCCAAGATCCATGCCAAGGGACTCTACATGTAAAGTGTACCTCGGGAATTTTAGAGTACACGACATGTCCAATGGGCTACACACTTTGTTGACTCTACGTTATAGTCACCAATCAGGTTGGTTGTGTAGGGAATACATGGCTCTTATCTGACCCAAAGGGACTACATACCATGTCCAATGGTCCACATGGTGTATAGTCTAGTTGACCATGAGCCATTTAATCTTGTTCAGGATGCGGTGTGCATTAATGGTATAATTAATTCCATAATCAATGCATAATCTGGAATTGATATCCAAATCAAATCTGATGAGTTGAATGTGATTACATGGCGTGTAACAATGACTAAATGGAATGTATTATTTTATTTTCCACCCAAAAACATTGTCACCTACGGATGAGTTCATAGATTTTATTTTAATCATAATATAAAATGTCTCAATTATATCTACAAGAAATGAAGTAGGAAGAAACATATTTCTGAATTCTAATTAAAAGAATGATTGAAATTGAATTGGAAATCTGACTTACATGTGAATAAATCACAAAAGAATTATTTAATTAATTTTGAACAATAATGTGTCCGCTCAGATACCAGTTATAGGTTCTAGGTCCAGTGGAAGTGTTCTAAAGGGTGGTGAAAAGCTTTTGATTTTTGTATAATCAATGATCAATCTGAGATCTATGCAAAAATGAGATATGTGATCCATGAAATTGAATCAAAAAAATTCACAAGAGATAATAACACTAGAACCAATGAGAGGAGATAAACACATATTGTTTATAATTAATCTAATTAGGTAATGAATTACCCAAGAATTATTTCTTCATTGATGGGTCCAGCAATAGATCTACTGTACACCATCATTTCATTGTAGAAACCATGTGTTGATTTCCTCTAGTTGTGATCCATATATATTCTCGGAATCACTAGACATTATCGAATGAGTATCAATGTGCTATTATGGAAGATCCATGCGCTTGTGTCATCCTCCATAATCACGTTGAGAATCACTCACAATGAATTCACATTGATCTGGTGGAGGAGGGATTCTCGCCGTTCATGGGAGCATTGTTGGAGAAGGCATCTCTCTATACTTGAGAATATTCTCCAAGAATTATTGTGCGCAACTAAATTGGATTATGAGAAAAATGGCATAATTGTGTATTTATATTTCTAGGTTTAAAATAATGTAATTCCACAAGTTCCATCATTAATTATTTAATCCTAGAAAACCCCATATTAAATAATAATTTTAATATTATTATTTATCGACATGCGTTGAACTTGTGAATTATAATTTAATAATATTTAATTAAAAAATATTCAATATTTCATTTCTCAAGGGACCATTAGACTTGGTCCACCATTCCACAAAAATATTGTTGTGGCCTTGAATATTGTCTATTTATTTATTAAATAAATATCACTGCATATTTTTCCAATAAATAAATATATATTATATTTACTAAATAACAAATAAATATTTAATCAATATTTCACTCACAATATATTGTCTCAAATAACTACTGATGGAATAAATTCAATCAAGAATAAATATATAATTAGTAAACCACACATAAGAATAATATTTAATCAACCTATTAAATAAATAATAAATAATATATTATTTTACTAAGATTACAGAAAAACATAGTCTGTGACACTCAATGCCTCTTTATCGATGACATTAGGCGTACCTATCTAACGTCCAAGGTTACATTCTACAACATGCAAAGTCACCCATAGAGAATGAATTTAATGTCGCAATGACATGTCACCACATACATATGCTTACCATGTAATATAATCCATTTATCACAATATCTCAAATCGAGCAGGTTTCATTCCAGTGCAATCAACCAATGTTCTCAAAATATATTTCTTTGAATATATAGAAATAGAATTTTCTTATAAAACACCATGGAAATGGATTTATTTAGTGTATATGATTTCTATCAATGTGCTTTAGATATTAACATATGTTAATGAATATAATGGATAAATCATTGCTCACAATATTCATTAATGTCATATTACTCAAGACACACCAAATGTATCTCAGCTCGCCAAGATCATTTTTCATCATGTTTTTCTTAAATACATTAAAATATGTGACTCATAATATCCATTAATAATAATCTTTGAGTTTAAGGACCTATACACACGTCCGCAGAAAGGATCATCCAATGACATGTATAAATGTTGATTTCTTTCTAGTGGGTCATGTTCTCATAATATCCTACTAGATATCAACAATAGTGTACTCCATGAGAAGGTCCCTCAATGTCCTATGATGCTCCTCCCATGATAGTTTTATCATTTTTTCCCTCAAATGATATAAACTAGCTATATAACATATATTCAAGAATAATGTCCTATAACTTCTAGGTTCTCATTATAGTTGTGAAGTACTATTACCATTTAGTGTGAAAACTACTCTTAGGAAATTATCACATACTGTGTAACCCAGAAGAGAAATCATGATGTGATAAGTAGTTTATTAATATTCAAAACACTTAAAAACAAATTTATCATAAATTATATAGAAGTTGGTTATAGGGAACCAAATCCATCATTGTCACCCTAGTGGCCCCTTACTTGGGGCATATATAGCCCACATAGGCATTTTCCCATACATGAAGCACTTTCAGTTCCTCCTAGGCCCTATGTCAAAAACCTATGTGACATACCTATGTTGAGTACCTGTGACCAAAACCTATAGGATCCACCATTATATCCCTTTTCCAAAGCCTCTTATGGAAGGGATCATCTCTCATTGATTCTCTTATGTAAAAGGAACCAAGTTGAAACCTTCAACAAGACATCCATACATAAAAATCCATTGGTAAAAAACACCAGCATGTATCCAATTTCGATTTGTATTCATACGTTTAGATGGTTTACCACACAGGCCCTACCAAATAGTTATGATACTCATGGAACATGCAGATTTGTATATCGAGGGTCATGGATACCCCTACCATAGGGACATGGTCGGGGAGTTCCCGATCTCTGAAATAAGGGTTAATACTCTGCCCTTACATTCTCATTTTTGAGACATGGAGCATCTGGTTCTTAGCAGGAAGGGTGAGGAGTATGGTTGCATTTTTATCAACATGGAATTAGATCCTCATCCCACTATGCAATCGAATTTTTTCTATCCCTCATGGAGTAGTCCCATAGCCTTTCTTGTATGAGGTTGATGCCTTTCTCCACTCTACCTTTGTGTCCTTCACCTTTATTTCCTCCTTTGGTTAATGTGAAGAGACAGAAGTTCCATAACCTTGACCTAATCCACCAGCATCATCCTCCTATTCCTCTATAAGAGAAAGAAAAGTGTGTGGTTTTTTGAATCTTATTCTTCCTATTGTTTATCACACCAAGCATGATTCATGTAGGTTTTGAGGTTAGTAGTGATAATGAAACACACACTATCTATTCAACAAATTGAACTAAAAGAGATCTGAATTTTTTTTAAACTGGATACTTAGGATGCCTACCTAAGCCTAGAGCTCAATGGTTATCCTTCTTAGGACTAAGACCCAATCAAAAACTCCAATTAACCAAGGTAACATCTTTAGGAGTAAGCCTTGAAAATTCATCCTTCGGGCCTCCTTCTTTGGTGTAATCCCCAAATAAGCCTCCAAATCACAGTGAGATAATAGATAATTCATGGCCCCTTATATAGGGAGTCCTCTTCAAGAAATGCCCGAACATAATCCTCTAGAAGGTTTATACTACCATGCAAGATAAACCTTCCATAGCCTTTATAGGTGGAGATACTCATAACTAAACTGTGTGGGCTTTGATTCCCCTCTAAATAGGATACCTAGGAAGCCTCAATGAGGTTATAAATTAACAACTCAAATAAACCATATTCTCTCTAGTCGGCATTCCCAATAAGGTTTAATTGGACCTGAGAATTCATCTCTCTCAGGTTCTCTAGGTGGATTTGGCATAAGTCTCACACAAAACATTGACTAGTCACCTTCTTCCTATACATCCATGCCACATGATGTTAATATCTAAGGATTGGTCCATATCACATGACCTTAAATGGTATGATGTTACCCATTATGTGGAAACAAACTATGTGGTTTTTGGTTCCTTTCATTAGGACATGTAGGAAGCCTATCTATGGGTCTGATCCCAATATCCAAACAAATCATGTATCCTTGGTTGATGATATACTCCAAAGTTCCCCTATGAGTGGTAAAGATACCAAAAAATTTGTTATAAGGAAAAAAGTATCTCTATGTAGTAGAAAATAAGTCAAAATCAATAAAGAACCTCAGATACATACAAATATCTTCATTGATGAAGAACCTTGGAAACATACAAATGATTCTAAGATCTAAACATGATAATAATTGATTTAAAATCTTGGAATGAACCACATCATACTTTAGAATTAATGATTGATTAATGAAAATTTCATAAATCTATAATATAATCCCAAGGAAGAAGATAATCCACCCTAAAGGGTGCGATGAGACTGACCTACCATCATCTAGACCAATGTAAGTTCTTAAGCATCGTTGGACAGAATACCTTATGAGTGACAACCTCTTGAAAGTATGTCCCTTCAGATATATATCTATGGAGTGTTTCTGGTTCCATGAAAAAACCATTGGAAACCATTCAAAAAGAGAAAACCATCTCCAAGTGTGAATTTTTTGGGGAATAATAAATGGTGAACCTGACGTGAATCCTTAACAGAGATGTTAGTATCACCCATATGTGAGACCCCTTCTACTCTCAAAATGAAAGAGGTAAGTACAATTCAATCAATCACACATGTTTTCACTCAAATAATATTCTTCTTCGACATAGTTCTATGTTTATATTTTCCATATAAAGAAATTTCTTTTCAAAAGTTTCTTTGATCCAATGGCCTCATTCATGTTTTCAACAATGAATGCCACAGGTGCTACTCAGGATGGATCTTCGTATGCATGAAAGATGAAATTTCCAAACTATCATCTTCAACACTGGTTCTAGAACTCATTTTTTTGGGAGTACTGTTCGAACAATAAGATTCCAATGTTGGAGGCCACCCGATAAGCCCTCGATTTCGTGTAGCACCCCTGATCATCCAATCAATGATTACTGGCAGTCCTGACACAGTCTGTGTTGACCGCTGTCTTCAACAATTTTAGGCACCTATACCTAAAAATCAATAAGAATTTCCTTCCATATTTCATCAAGGTGTATCAGGACGCCACATATGGAATTATCCATGAGACATAGGGGTATTTATTTAGGGCTCCTACCAGCAATCATCGCTGCCAACACCGCATGATAGCTAATCCTCAACATGATTATGGTGTTGTCCTCATCCGATAGACATGGATCGTTAAAACCTCTTCATGAAATATATCTCATCGAGGACAAAAAATGGCCAATATGAAGTAGGATCAGACCTTTTCCCTCTCTAGAGAAGCCCACTGACCTAGTTTGGTAGAAAATCGGGTGCGGGCACAAACACCCATCCGCCTACATTCGGCCAGCCAATATAGTCTCCTGGAAGCATTCAAAAAATCCCATCATACAGATCTGGTGGCATAAAGAAATATAGAATATACACCTTCCCTCACCCATCAGGCTTTCTAGTAGCCTCATTTGAAATCACTTGAAGAAGTCATTTGGAATGTCCTGATGACAATCTCAGGGAAAATTCATTTCTCTAATCCCACACACGGGTACTGTTATTTTCTACTAGAAGAAAAGGGAGGACAGGAGAAGACACATAAAACTAATACAAATTAGGAATGGGAATATATCCTCATTCAAGTCACTAAATACACTATTTATAACTTGGAAATGGTGAAATATAAGGTTCAATTTGTTTCCCATTTCTTACAAACATTTTAGGACATCATCATAGTGCAGATAGCTGCTCCAAAGTGATAGGAAAATAACTCTATCACCACAAATGGGTTCCCTCATCACTATAAAACCACAAAGAATACACACACCTCTAATCTCATCCAGGGGGTTTTAGAGAAAACTCCCCCATACTATACTAACAATCGGATTGAGAACATAAACATGCTCTAATGAGAGGTAATCAACCTATTTCAATGGCCACTCCAAGGTAGGCACAAAAACCATCCCATTAAAACCACTTATCCATGAAAGTGGCCCCAATAAATCACAAGAAACGATCTAAGAAGAAGTATCATTAAACACAATTCAAAAATAATGTGCCGATCTATGATCAGACATTGCTTAACAATGAAGTTCATGATACCCTTAAACTCTTATCTGTTACAGCTCAAGATCCTACACTCTTGTTACCAAATTACAGGATCATTAGAATTATTTTTGAAGGTCCTAATCAGACACTTCATCATAAAGGATTTCTTTATGAAAACAATTCAGTCGATCTCGAGACATTATATCCTAAAAGTGTTATGAAAGCCTTCTCTGTTGGAATAAGATAAAGTAGAAAGAGATCTTACCATTGCTGTAATCAACTATGGTGGTCCTCCCCATGATTGTGTTCACTGGGACAGCTCTCTCCATAGTATTGATTCACATTGTCAAAAAGAATTGCCCAATTGTAAACGTAGTGATGAGGAAACCCTCTTATTGTGATACAATTGAAAATATGAGTCCAGTCATTTCTATCGCCTTATCACTGGATGGTTAAATCCTTTCTCAACTGGAAGACATCCCAAGGTGACAGTAATTATCCAAACCACCTATGGGTCACTTTCCTTCCAAAATAAATATTCTAAAATATCATTTCATTTATTTATAAACTATATATATAAAAACCAATTCAAGTCATGAAATAATTTTATTTATAAATAAACACTTTATTTGTTTTTCAAAAACATGAGAAAAAAATTTGAACTTTTCATACTAATTTAGACTTGAAAATATCATTTTGCGATACCTAAAACTTATAATATATAAAAAATTATATAATATAAAAAAATTAACTAAATATTAAATTTAATTAATTTTTAATTTTTTATGTACAGTAGAAATGACATTGGAGTGAGTGTATTGTCAATTTATTTCCCTAATATACGTTTTCTCACAACATAGTGTCATAGTAACGCCTCAAACTATAATGTCACAGAATATGGTGTCATGTAAGAGTATTGAACTTCATATTATATTTTCATTCAATGTAATATCAATTAAAATCCTCACAATACATTTTCACTCAATGTACCATTAAGTAACCTAAAAATTATATACAATCATTTATAGTGTCAATCCAAGCTACGTTAACCCTTAATGTACAGTGAGACCAACTTGCACATTACTTCATCTATTTAATGTATGGTAATGTTTGAAGAGCATATAATGTTATGTTAATAATGTAATGTTGTGTGCCGGTGCATGATATGTTTCTACACAAACATTTCATTATGTAGTTACTGAGATTATTTTGATGCTCAATGTAGTCTCAAAATGGAGAACCTTAGGTTACATCATCATACAACATAACCTCAAGTTACCAAATTAAAATTATGTGGACACTCAATGAAATTTTTAGTGTTATAATCCATGTTTTTCATCATAAACATATTCTTTATAAAATAACAAAAGAAATATGTTTATCTATCAAATAAGAAGGCTCTGATACCATTGATGATATTTTTGTGTGTGTTTATCACACAAACATGGTATAAAATGAAAAAAACATATTGCTCAATATATCCCTGTAAATATTAACATGTAATATAAAATGAAGACCATAAATGTGTGTGTGCCTGGATAACCAATGCATCAACCTCCATCTATATGTATTTTTCTTGATGAAGATCCTTGGAGCAGTAGATTGAAGCCACTTGTCTTTGAGGGGATTACACTGGCCAATGCATCATAGAATGTTTCTAGAGGATCCAAAAATAAAAAAGTGGTTCTAACTCCTTTAATATATTATGAATTTTTTTTGGATGAAGTGATCTTTAAAATGTTTATCATGAATCCGATGATCATATCATCATCGAACACACACCCATCAAAAGGAATTGCTTCCCTTATATTGGCCATTCTTGACGCACCATATTAAATGTTTAACACTCTAGTCATTTGTAACCTATTGTATACATTGTTACCCATTGGAGAATATTCATTGAACTTATTCAATGAATATTAATTTTTATAAATGGATTATGGATTTAGTCCGAAACTGATGAAATCATGTGGGGAAGATGCATGCCCCCACTACCACAAAACGAGGTAAGGGAAGCGTGTCATTTTACCATTGCTAAGTAGAATGTGTTGATAAGGGAGGGGGCTTTATCAGCGCTAGGTAAAAGTGATGATAAATCTACCCTTTATCAACACTGTTTTAGCACTGATAAATGGTAGATTTATCAGCACTAGTCTTAGAGTTGAGAACTTTTTTAATAATAATTAATATACAATTATTATAGTTATATTCAAAAATAATTTTTATTTGTATATATTAAATAAAAAACAAATTTTTATAATTAATATATATTTTTTAGTAATATAAATATAAATATATATAATGATTTAAAAAAGTATAATAATATAATTAAATATATATATTTTTCTAATGAATCTGGTCAATTAATAGATAGATCTAGCATGCATATATGTTATGTAACATCTTGAATGTTCATTTATACATTACACTCTTCTTCTTCTTCATGTTGTCCATTGATGTCTTGTATGTACATTTTTCTAGGTGTGTATGATTAATTCATGTTATCCATATATATACTATATTTTGTTCTCAATACATATAAAATTACATTAAATATTTCTAAATAATAAATATATTTATTAAATTTATAATTATTAAATTTTAGGTATATATTAATACTTTTTAAATATATTAATTTGTAATTATAATTATAACCTTATATATATATTAAAATATTTATAAAATAAATAAAAATATATATATTATAATTTTAAAATATATATATATACATAAAATTATAAATATATTTATTTATAGTTATAATTATAAATAAAATTAAATAAATATATATATATAATTATAAAATTACATTAAATATATTTATTATACTAATTGTAAAGTTATAAATATATAATTACATAAATATATTTATAAATATATACAAATATTTATAATTATAATTCTTAAAAAAAATATAAGCATATTTAAATTGTTAAAAGGCTATAATAAATATGATAATTATATATAATTATATATACATATCTATAAATAAATACAAATAGTTATAAATACATTTTTAAATAAATGTAGATATATTTAAATAATTAAAATATTATAATAAATATATTAATTATATATACATATAAAATTATAAACATTTTTTTGTAATTTTATAAATATTAAGTATTTATTTATTTATTTATAATTACAACTATAAATAATTTATTTAATATAATTTTTAATTACGAATAAATATATATATTTTTTATTACTTATAAATATAAATAAATAATTTTTTTATTTAAATAATTATTAATTCATAAAAAAATATATCTATTTTTAAAATATAATGTAAAATATAATTAAATAAAAATATTGAAATATTGAGAAATAAATACAGATATTTTTATTTATATTTATAAATAAAAACATATATATTTTAATAATTATTCAATGATAATAAAGATAATAAATATATATATTATTATAATTATAAATATTAGAAATATTAATTTTTTATAATTGTATAATTATTTAAATAAATATATATGTTCATTTATAATTATAAGTTTAAATAAATATATATTCACATAAATAATTATAAAATTAGAATAAATATAGTTATATAAATCTATAATATTATAAATATATATAAATAAAATATTTATTAAATATATTTTTATGATTATAAATAAAATAAGTATATTTCATATAATTTTATAAATATTTAAATTATATTTTTATACATATATATAATATTATAAATAAATTATTAACATTATATCTTTATTTGTGCTTTTTTATCACTCATAAAGGCGTGTTTTATCAGTGCTTTCTATTTTAGCACTAATAAAACAGAACTTTATCAGTGCTTTTTAGCTAGCGCTGATAAATGTTTTGCTGGGTTTTATAAATAAACTCGAACTTTCTACTCCTTCCTCATACCCCTCATGCACACACGGAAGCCAATCTTCATCGTCACTGCCTCCTCCTCCTCCTCTTCCCCTGCTAACTCCTCCACCGTGAACCCACCTTTCCCGCATTACTCTCCTCTATTGTGCACCTCTTCACCTCTACAAAGATTCCCATCATTGTGCACCTCTCCTCTTCCGATGTGACTCCCTCTATCACACACAGCTCCTCCAACGCTGCAATTCCCTGCGCCACTTGCATATCATCCACCGTGCAAATCTCCTCTACCACAAACTCCTCTATCACAAACCTCTCCTCTATTGAAGGACTCATCCTTCACGCGCCTCTCCTCCACTATAAACGCACCTCTGTCGTGCGTTGAACCACACCATCATGGTGAGTTTTCTCCACTTTCTCATTTTTTTCAGATTTTATTACAGTTTTATATTGATAGTGATGCTGTGAATTGTACAAACAAAAAGGCCCACTAAAAATCATGGACATTTGTGGTCTGTGTTTTAACTCTAAATAAATTTTATGATGCTTATCATTATTTCTAGAGATTTTTTGTCATGCTAGATCACGTGATAGGTCAGGTAAACCCATTCTAGTTCATGACCAAATGGTATTAATTCTACTTTGGTCACCAGATTCCATGTGTTGGGATATGATGTAGGTGCTATAAAGAAATATTCTAAATTATAGTGAAGTTGGATTTATTTGTGTTAATGAGTTAGCTGATGATACACCAAATTCCATGGAAGTCATTTGGGTAGTCAATTGGGATACGATAGAGGTGGAAATAATCCCTATAACCACTTGTGAAGAATTATTTGAGTGACATCATTTATGGTCAACACATGGGTTTCCTTAAAAAATTAAATGTTACTCGTATCATTGATCCCAAATAAACTTTTTGTGGAGTTTAGTAAATTACGCAAGATATTTCATGCACTCAACCAATGAGAAACATTAGTGCCCACCCACATCAGTTATCTTTCCCAGTACTGGCCCGCTACAACCTAGTCTATATTGAATCTCTCCCACTGAGTATTTCTAACCCATATCGTGACATCAGTGCACTCTTCTTCCCTTACAACACTCATTGGTGCTACAATTGAGCGTCTAGATACCTCATGATGTTTTTAACTCATACAATTCTATTACGAGGGTTAGATCATTGTTTTAGTAAATGAAGGAATTTCCCATTTACAAAATTTTTTTCTTATCTAGATTCATCTTTTATATTTTCATATCTTTTTCTCAGAATTCCTACAAAGTGTCCCTTTTCATGAAATAAACAAAAACATTAGAAATTATGATATAAAAAACAATTGAATAATATGATCAATGAATGAAATATAAAAAATTTAATGCATAAATGATAGATATTATATCCCCCATGTATATACCATTTCCTGTCCCGAAGTGCAAAATCTCAACACATTAAAAAAGGAACAACCAAAATTCAATTACTAAAATTTCATTACAAATATTATAAAATAATTATCAGTGATAGAATAAATTTTCTTATATCATTTAAAATATTTCTCTTTAAATCTTCACTTTTTAATGAAACTAAATTCAACAAATATTTAACATTTCCCATTTTGAAAATGGTGAAACTGATCAGATTTTTTATTTACATATATTAATTCACACATTCAATAATATATTTTTATTCAAAACCTTGGTTTTTAGGGGTGTATTTGGTGGAAACCTAGGGATTCACCGATTATGATTAGGTAACAATCATATAGAAATGAACTAGCAGGTTGGTAAATAATGATAATTTCACTCGACCTCCCTTTTCTTAGTTGGATGTATATCATGAAATTCCCCTATCTCAAAGTTTGAAAAACCATGATAACTAATCAATTATTATCCTACACATCATAATGTATTATGAAACATCCCATAGGGTACAAAAATTCCCTCGATTGAAGCTAACCAGAATAGTGGATTCATACTTCTCTATATAATTCAAGATATTTTAAATTTTAAAAAACATCAAAGAACTGAACATCACATTTTTATATGGTATAATAGGGATTCCTTGCCTATTGTAAGATTGAAAGCCAAATATCATCTATCCCCTATCATTCTACACAAATACCACAATCATTCAAAGCATAAAATATCCTTCCTCATTCTATTTCAGACCAAAACACTATGTCTTATTTCTAACCCATCATCCTTGGTTAGGCTTGCCTCCTCTGTAAGGGTCATGTTAAATCCTCAAGAGCATCCTATTAAATGAGGCTGATGACACCCTTCTTGGGGTGACCACACCATTGTTCACAATAATTTATTTTATGAAAACATGAATATGTGTTTTTGATCTTGGCCACCATTATATTCTCTCACATTTTTCATTACCTCCCAATGAAACCAACACACCGTAGCATAAAACTTGTAAAATATTTTTATCTTAGTACCATGCTTCCCCGCCCCCAAAAAAAGTTTGTAATAAACTCTTATGGTGGGTCCCCATTCAATATACTCTCTATGCTCTGCATGAAAAATCCATGAATGGTATTCTCCCATTATCCAATAATGTGAAGATTCAAAGATGATTGATATCCAAGGATGTAAGAACACATACAATGTAACAATGGAAAACACCATTCTTCTAAACATTATCATATGTTTAGTATCACCATAATCCTGAACCGCCAATATAATAAGTTATTATTCTTATATATCTATTTGCATAATATCTTTTACATCCACTAATTAGATTCATGGTTAGAATGAATTATTAACTAGTAATCTTTCCCACTATAGTGTTTGGGTAATGACTCTAAAAATTGATTTCATGTGCATCCACTTTGTTTATGTTTATGTGCATTATCTCGTCCTATTACCTTAGTTTTGTGTTTATGAATCTGGGATGCATGGTAGATTTTAGAAACAAGATATTATTAACTTGGAACAATAAAAAACAGTGGTCATCACAAGGTGATTTATGATTTTAGTAACTGATATCTTATTGACCCATCACACAATACACCTTCACCTTTAAAAAAACATCTTATCGATCATGATATGTGAATGTCTATAAATCATCTTGGTTTTACTAACCTAGAAACTCCATTTATATATATATATATATATTTTATAAATCTCACAAATAAAGTGTTTACTTATATAAAGTTCCATTCTAGCCTCACATGAATTCTCTTCCTTTCTTCAAAAACACTCCTTAAATTAATACCCTTTCCTTTATCACATTTATCACTCCCTTAGAAGAATCATAGTAGAATCCCCCCAGTTAGGATCCTAGATGAATGCCTTTATAATGTTTTTCAATATCATTCTTGGTTCCCTTATGTTCCTAGATTATTGAGAGTATTTTCATTGGAATTGATGTAAGTAAAATATTCAACAGTTTTATCCTTCCCATGAATAATAAAAAGTATATATTCTAGTTATACATATTCCCATTGATATTAATAATGCCACATTAAAATAAAAACATCCTTAATTTTCCATCTGAAATTATTTATCAGATATGATTTATTGGTAGGATTCACCATTGACTTCCAAGAATATCTTTTATGATTATAGAACGCTTGATTAGTAAATTTACTTACATGTAAACAATTTTACCTTGATTTATTTGTTGTCTTCTCTATGTTTTTAGGAAGGAATAATAATTTTTAATCCAATGATGAAACGTTTCCTACCATGAACAATTAATTAAATGTTCTTAGAGGTCATGAAATGAGAAACCATTCTCATCGTAAACCTATTTTAATATGGAATGATCTTCTTATCTACCATTCCACATTAGATGGTCCCGATGAGAGCCACATAATGATTTATAATCCCCCTTGGTTCCAATTAGATTATAATATGGAATTAGATTTAAATGGGGATAGATATAAGAGATCACAATGTTGATATCAAAAATCTTATAGAGTTATATTCCTCATGGCATGACCCTGACTTAACTTTCTATGACACCTTTATATTCCTGTTCAAGTATTAACTAAAAATCCAATATGAATACCTTATTATTGCATTATTTCCCCAATCCATTGGTGATATGTGTCGCATCTTCAGAGACCCTTCATCCCATATTTTTTGGATTTATCTATTGGCATCAAGATATCAATCGATGTTGATCTAAGACAAGTTTCTCTTCTTTTCTCACTAGTTTCCTCAATGTTCATAATTTGGAGAAGGTGGGTCAAGCGTATAGAGACCCTTTCATTTTATATGTAACATTACAAGATTTTAAGCAAAATTATACATCCTTGTACAAACCAAGGATCATAACTTCTAGTTTCTTGAAATACATGGTACAAAATCAACCAAAAAACACTTATTTAAACTCCCTAATGAGCTCATATCTTTCATTGTGCTCATAAATCTGCATATGATACCTTGGGGAACACATGAAAAAATAGATGAGCTAAAAATCCCAGTAAGTGAGTATAAATAAGAATAAGGCTTTAGAACATGGGTTATAAGGAATAACATAATGATAATAAAAGCATGGAACATACAGAATAATAACATAAAACCATGGGATCATATAAAAATGGAATCATTGTAATGATGGAGAAAAATAAAACTTGACTTTAGTATGAGTCAAGGCTACCCGGTAAGATCATTTTTCATAGTAGCACATGCCAAGGGTAACCACCATGATCGTCGCACATAACATATCATGAGAATTAACATTATTTAATGCATTGGATTTGTATATAGATGAACCCATATTAATTTTCATGAATATGATTTACACATAATTATACCTATATAATCAATATTACTTAAACATAATGGTTACCCATAGAAAAAATTGGGTAACATAATTATGTCAAGAAGCATAACAAAAGGGGTGTATCATAAATATGTCTTTGAAAGAAAGGAACTAAAATATACATAGACATTCATAATGGAATATATGAATTTATCATAACGAGTGATGTCATTTAGAAGTTCCAACATGTATGAAATGTATTTATGAATCATTAAAACATTTTCAAGTAGTTCTAAGGAAAATACTTTGGAGACTTTGAAATAGAAAAGGGAACACTGCTTTATAAAAAACCAGAATTGAACCATGAAGGATTTCAAAATAAAAGGACGGATTTTTTATATACAATGGTTGCATAAAATAGAAGTTACATAGCACATTAAATTGGTTAGGAATTCTGGATGTTCCCTCAAAATAGGTTTGGTTATCCGGAATAATTAATTAGGGAATCACTTAAAAACATGTATATCCCCAAAAGAGAATGAGGGATGGATCTTGAAACATGGGTTTATAGAATAAAAAATGTTTTTATAAATTGTGAATAAAAATAAAGGATAAATTTATTTTGGTAAAAAGAAAGATGGAGCAACCTGAAGGAATAAAGGTGGTTCTGGTAGAATCTCTTTCGGAATATCGACATGGAATCAGTTGTACATAGGAGCTCTTAATGAGAGATAAAGGGATTTATAATATTTTATAAATAATGATGGAATTAAGGTAAAGGTGATAAAACATACCCCCACATTTTTAATTATACGTTATAGGTCATAACATAGAGGAAATTCTTTAATAAAAGTGAAATATAGAGGATCCCTTACCTTATGTCTGATGGTATTCTCCACATTATAATAATGAACTGAATAATAAAATTAGGTTCATTAATTTATAATTACAGAAACTATTGTATATGTATATTATTTATCAAAATCTTTTTTAGTTCATTCATAAACTTCTTGATTGGTTATGAGGTTTCATTCCATTATTTAGGTCCAATTGTTTCCTTGGATTTAATGAACAGTTCACTTATATTCATGTTCGGAGAATCATGAAGAATGGAGATATTTGTCTAGAACGGAGTTATATTATATTATTTAATATATATAAGGTTACATGGTTTTAAATTCCATTTGGTTTCTTGTCATGAATATGAATCATTATATAAATTATTTAATGATAATTTTTTTGGTTAATTGGCAGTTTTTGACCACAAGGACCATGTTTTGTTTTAAAAGTAAAAACCATGTCTAAAAAGGATTATAGAACCATATATGAGAAATAATACATATATTATGGTCTATTAAAACCATTAAAATGGTTTCATGACTAGAATTAAAGAATATAATGGAAATTGAAAACCCATTGTCCTTGAATGTGGTAAATTAGCACATCTCATATGGTGTTTTCATTTTATTATAGAAGAAAGGGAAAAGAGAGATGATGATTAATTATTAATTTATCATGAAAAAATTATAGTGCATGTAAGGTACTGGAATCATCGAAACATTTGGATGAAATGAGGTGAGGAAAGAAAAATAAAATTGATGAACTCGAAAATGAAAGAAAAAGTTGAGAGATCCCTTGTGAAAATTCAATAGCTTAACAGTTTCACATAAAATTTAATAAAATTAATTGATGAGAGAAAAATGGTATCTCATAATATGAATATAAAAAATAAATTAATATGGATACATTAAATTAAACCCCAACATATGAAAATGGAAATTGAATGAGATAACATAAAAATAGTGTTGTCTAAAAGAGGAGGGTGAAAGGTTCTCTTACCTTGTGGAGTAACTCCTAAAACATGAAGATTGGGACCTTGGGGGCTTGATAAAACCATTGTAGGACCACTAGGGAGGTGAAACCACTAGTTCATCGAGGATGATGGATATGGAATGAATGAAAATGAAGGGAAGGGTTGGTATTTATAGTAAAAGAGAGAGATAGTTTTTTATTAATTTCAAAGGACTCCTCATTAGTGGTTTTTGAAAAACAATCGGCTTGCCCCAAGTTTTAGCCACTTTGGAAACCTCATATCTTATTTTACTGTTCATGGGTTGACCTGTATTTTATATTAATTATTACATCATTTTGAAGTCATTAAACATATTAAAACTCAAAACTGTATTTTTACTATTCATGAAAAAATTAAAGTATTTTCGAAAAAATACAAAAAAATTTCCCCAACCTTATTTCGACATGTAGAATTTAAAAATGAACTCCATTTTTTAAAAATAATTTTCTAATATTATTTTTTAATCAAAATCATAAATTAATCAACTAAAACACCATTAAAACTATAACTCGTTTTATAACACCTTGAAAAATTAATCAAGGTCCCTTAAAATTATCTTATAACTGTAAGACAATAAAGTAACAAATTATGATTACATTTTATTAATATACATTTATTTTATTAATTATTAAATAAATCATAAATTTATAATTTTTTTTCGACATACAAAAATACCAATTCTTATACTATGAACAATTTTTTCACTTTTAAGATGTCTAAATTATATTCACAAATTCATGGATGAATTTTCTATTTTTTTGGCTGATTTTTATTCATTTCTATTCATTACTATTCATAAAGGTATGTTACTATTCATAAGAATATGTTGTTATTCATCAAAATTTAAGTTTGACATATCAGACTAAAAATAACTTACTGATCAGAATTGTAGATGACCGTTTTTCAAAATTCAAAACACATAAGTTACAAACTTATGTTTAAATGTCACACAGTAATTAGTAGTTCAATGTGTTGTGATTTCACTTGATTATATGACATTTTTAGAAGAAATGAATTTCCACTGATAAAACGCTGGGTTGATACAATCTTCCCCCCATTTAAAAACTCTCCCTCGAAATTTCGTTTTACATTCTAGGCCATAAACAACTGTGGGTACTTTTCATTCATTTCTTCCTCTAGATCAAATGTTGACTATTCGTACATATGGTTATGCCATAGTACCTTGACCAGGTGAGTAGTCTTGTTACGTAGAACTATATATCTATCATCCAAGATCTTTACTGGATGCTCCTCTATATGAAATATCATCCTCTAACCGTACCACCTATAAAGAGAGTACATGTGAAGGGTTTGGTATGTACTTATTTAAGAGGGATACATGAAAGACATTATGTAATTTAGGAATGGTAGGTGGAAGTGCCATTCGATAGGCCACTGCTCCAACTCGATGAAGGATCTTGAAGGGGATGATGTAACTGGGACTTAGCTTCCCATTATATCCTAACCTCATGAACTAGTTCCATGGATATACGTATAAATATACTATGTCTCAAATTTGAATTCAAGGTCTCATCGACGATTGTCATCAAAACCTTTTTATCGACTTTGGGATACCTTGATGTGCTGATGAATGTTTTTCATCTTCTCCACCATTTCATCGACCATTTCAGGTCCTAATAGCTTTCAATAACTAACTTTATCCCAGCACGTTGGTGTTCTACACCATTTCCCATAAAGGGATTCGTATGGTTCCATTCAGATGCTCGAGTGGAAAGTGTTGTTATAGGAGAATTTAACCAGTGGAAGATGTTGGTCCAATACTTATTTGAAGTCCATAAAATATTCCCTCAACATATCATCTAGTGTCTAAATAGTTCGTTCAGATTGGCTGTCAGTTTGAGGATGATAGGTCATACCGAAGTTTAGTTCAATTAAAAAAGCATGTTGGAGACTTTTCTAGAACATCGAGGTTAATCAATGATCATGATCAAATATAGTAGATAGTGGTACTATTTTAATCCTTACCACTTATTTAATATATATATCAATGCACGTTGGTCAAATGATAAGTCATTTATATATATGATAATGTGAGTTGTCTTCATAAGACGATCCACAATGACCCATATAGCATTGTTTCCTCTAGATATACGTGGAAGTCCAATGACAATGTCCATGGTGTTATTCTCCTACCTCCATGTTGGTATGGGTAGTTGTTTTATCATCCCCTTAGACTTTAATCATTAATCCTTCACTTATTGACATACCAGGAACATTGATGTATATTCACGAATCCCCCTTTTCATATGGTCCCTCTAACAGTTTTCTCAAAGACCTAGATACATCGTTGTGCTCCCTAGGTGAGTAGAGAAGTTTGGGCTATTTGTATCATTAAAAAGTTCCTTATTTATCTCTATATAAGAAGGTACAAATAATTTTGATCAAAATATTATAACTCATTCCTCATCAATGATGAACTTTGAGGATTTCTCATTTCTGATAGCTTATACCCTTTTCTGAATTTCCATATTTTTTTCTTTGAGAATCATTTATTTTATCCATGAGAGCTTGTTTTGTAATATTTTGAGAAAGGATTAATGATGTTTCTCCATTAATAATTCCAATGTCCATCCTCATAAAATCTAAGAAGATTAGATCCTTTTCAATTCTCATCATTGATAAAGATACGAGATCCTTTTTACTCAGAGTATCAGCCACCTTATTTGCGTTGATGAGATTGTGGTGGATTGAGAAATCATAATCTTTAATGAGCTCTATCCATATTTTCTAGTTCATGTTAATCTATTTTTGTGTAAATATACATTTTATACTCTTGTGATCATTATATATCTCACACTTCTCCCCATAGAGATAATGCCAAAATATTTTCAATGAAAATATCATAGCTACCAACTCCAAATCATTCGTGGGATAGATTTGTTCATGGATTTTCAGCTTCTTTGAGGAGTAGTCTGTCACATTATCATTTTTCATCATCACAGATCCTAATCCCTTCTTATAAGAATCACAATACACCACAAGGAGTTCTCCACTTTTTGGGAGTGTGATAACAGGCGCAGTGATAAGCCTCTTTTTCAACTCCTTGAAACCGTCTTCACATTCCTAGGTCCAAACAAACATTACTCCCTTCTGTTTCTGCTTGGTATTTTGATTTGAAAATCATGAAATGTTCTTCCCAAATCATCGATACACCCAAATAGACCCTGAATTCTATGGATCTATGTTATAGATGTTGGTCTAGGAAAATCTTCAATTGCCTTTGTCTTGGAAGGGTCCACTGATATCCCTTTGTTGGTGATAGCACTCCCCAAGAATGTTACTTCCTCAATACATAACTCACATATATTGTACTTTTCATACAACTTCTCCCTTCGAAATGTTTTTAACACAGTATTAAAATTCTCTTCATGTTCCTCCTTGCTCTTGGAGTATATTATAATATCATTGATAATGACTTCCAAAAATATTTCAATTTAATATATAAAGAATCTATTCATTAAACCCATGAATATTGTTGGAGAATTAGTGAGTATAACGTTCATCCCTATGAACTCATAGTGCCCAGACCTTGTTCGAAAGGAAGTCTTGGGAATATCTTCCTTCGTCAAGTTTAATTGGGGATATGACAATAGAAGGTCCACCTTAAATAAAAAACTGGCCCCACAAAGTTCATTGAACAAATAATATATCTATTGTAGGGGATATTTTTTCTTTATTAAGATTTTATTGATCTCACAATAATAAATGTTGATGTGAATTGAGCCATACTTCTTCTTGATGAAGAGGACCGACACACCCCCTGGTGAATCACTTGGGAGTATAAAACCCTTCTATAAATTTTCATGTACCCGCTTCATTAGCTCTTCCAGCTCTATGACGACCATTTTATAAGGTTTCATTGATAATGGTAGAGATCCAATAATATGTTCAATTGATAGTTCAACCTATCGGTCAGGATGAAGACTAGACAAATCTTTAGAGAATACATCAGTGTAATCCCTCACTATGGGCATGTCCTCACGCACGATTCTCACCTTTATCTCCATCATTTTGGCTAGATATTCTTTCTCATAAGAAAGAAATATCCACAAATAAGACGATGATTTTAAAGGAGATTCAACTTCCTCCATACACTTTTATAGAATTTAAGGATGCTTCGGGATATGAAGAGTGATATCTCATTCCTAACAGCTGATGTTGGCTTTGTATAAATATAGACAATACATTCCCATGATAGCATCAAACTCCACTAAATAAAATATGAAAAGATTTTTTGAGAGGTTCATTCAACAAATATTAACTGGGGAGGAGTTTTAATCCACAGATGCAAAAATTTCCCCATTCATTGTTCTCACAAATAACTCATACTCCAAATTATCAGCTAGTGTTTGAATAGTTATACTAAACTTGCAAGATATGAAAGAATTCATAGAAGTAGAATCAAATAGTATGTTCTCTATTAACGAATGAATAACTAGCATACATGTCACCACATCATTGTCTGGATCCTCCTCAGTATGAGAAGTCCTTCCTTGTAACCTTAATGGTTATTGTTAATTTACTCCAACAAACCTTGTCTTAGGAAATTGTTTGCATAATACCCATGCTCTTTGCAGTTGTAACACTACATCGTTGGCTGAGCATTGATCTGAACCTTCCTTTATTCTTCCACATTAGCTAGATTTTTAATATCCCTTTGGTAGTTCTTTTCCAGATGACCCTTCTTTCGAAATTTGAAACAATTATTTGTTCCCTTTAGATATTTCCTAGGGTGCTTCTTCCCAAAACATTTACAAGTGGGATACTCTTCCTTCGCTAAATCATTGGATTTTTTGTTGAACCACCCATGTTGTTCTCTATTTTTCGCTTCTTGTCACGGGACCCACGAGACCACTGAGAGTCTTCAATCTACATTTCAACCTTGAGGGCACAATGGACAATCCCCTTTGAACTGTGGAAGTCTCGAATCACCAACACTTTTTGTAGCCTTAGCTTTAGTCCACAAAATAAGAGATCTACCTTGATTTTGGTGTTCATGAAAATGCTAGAGGAATACTTTGAAAGTCTTGTAATGTTTTCTTCATACACCTTGATTGAATAATCATCCTTATTCATGAGTCCAAGGAAATTTCTTTCCATCTAAAGATGAAGGGTTCGATGATAATATTTATTAAAAAAACATCCTCTTGAATTCCACCCATTCCATGGAATCAATTTTTTCTTGGGATTTTTTATTCTTGATTAGTGTCCACCACAGATCAGCTTCCCCCTCAAAACGATAGACCACCAGTAAAACATTATATTCTTCTGAGCACCGTAGGACAGATAATATATTTTAAATGGTGTTAATCCTCTGTTCGGAAAGGAGGATATTAGAAGATCTTCTAAACATGGTAGACCTTTTCTGTATGTAGGATTCTACGGCAAAATTCTCTTTTCTTGGAGGAGGATGGTCTTGCACAAGATTCATGTTATTATTCATAAATTTATCCAACTAAGAATGTATTTTCCTGACGTTTTGAGCACTAATTCCCATCATATTAAGAATATCATTTGGGAATTCTTCACTTTCCCTTTCACATTGATTGTTGGAACATGTTATTCTATTTCCCTCCATTAGCTATGAAAAAGAACGTACAATTAGAGGGCTTCAATACTAAGCTATTGAATATAGAAAATGAAACATTGAACATAATGGGATAAACTTTTGATGGAAAAGTATATCCTAACTTGGGATTCTCTGTGTTTCAATCTAGGTTATCCATGATTATTTCATAACTTATATTATTATGGGATTTTTTTTATTTCTGTCAATAAAGGTTTGTACTAATCTCATGAATTTACCAATGCATATCCCCTAGGAGTGTCAAACCAAGAGTACGAAAAGGCTTGTTGTCATGTACTAGGATTCCCTGGGTTAGGAACAACTCTTCTTGTCGGATTTTTCACATTTACGTACATCTATTCTAGAGCCGCCTCTACCTATTTTTATCTAGACAGGGATGTATTTTCATGATAAACCACTCAGTATATACTTACCAAAATTGAGGTAGGTTCTCTTATATTTATTATCATACATAGGGTTCTAACTAAGGTGCTCTATTCCTAATCTCCAAAATAAATAGATTATCCTCTGATACCAACTATAGTGACCCTAGATTTTTACATATACCATTACATGATTTTAAGCATAATTATACATCTGAGTACAAGACAGGGATCATAATGTATAGTGTCTTTGAATACTAGTAACATAATAAACCAAATTATTTTTATTTAAACTCTATAATGATATCCTATCTTCCATTGTACTCATATCTACATTGGATACCCAAGGGAACACATGAACAAAGCGATGAGAAAAAATCCCAGTAATGGAGTATAACTTTGAATAAGACTTTAGCACGTGGAATATAGGTAATGAAATAATTAAAAAAAACAAGGAATATATGGAATCATAACATATAAACATGAAAAAATATTAATGTGGAAGCAATATAAAATATGACATTAGTACAAGTCACTGATAACTGCCAAGATCATTTCATATAGTAGCACAAGCCAAGGATAACTGCCAAGACCATCGCAAATAACATCTAATGTGACTTAACATTACCCAATTCATTGGAGAACTATTTGGGAACACCCATATTAATTTTAATGAATATTTTTTCCACATGACGATTCATACATAATCAATCTTACATAAACATAAGGGTTACCCATTTAAAGAAATGGGTAACAAAATCATGTCAGGAAGCATAAAAAAGGGGAGTATCATAAAAGTGTCCATGAAAGAAAGGATCTAAAATGTATATTGAAAATCATAAGGTAAACTAGATATGTATCATATTGAGTGATGTATAGTTGAACTGACAACATGTATGAAATGTATTTATGAATCTTAAAAAAAATTGAGCAGTTTTATGGAAAATATTATAGGGCCTTTAAACTTGAAAAGGGAACAATCCTTTATAAAAAACCAAAAGTAAAACAAAATTTTTTCAAAATAAAAGGAATGATTTTAGATATACAATGGTGTATTAAAACAAAAGATAGTGTTCACTTGAAATCAGGTAAGAATTCAGGATGTTTCCTCAAAATAGTTTTTCTTATCGAGAAGAATTAACAAGGGAATGAATTAAAAATAAGTATATCCCAAAAATAGAATGAGGGGTGGATCTTGAAACATGATTTTGGAGAATATAAACTGTATGTATATGTTTTACATAATAATAATGGATAAAAAAATTTGGGTAAAATGGTAGATGGATCAACCTGAAAGAATATAGGTGGTTCGGGTAGAATCCATTACGGAACATTGGCATGGTATCAATTATACTTATGAGCTCTCAGTGAGAGATAAAGGGATTTCTAATCATTTATAAATCATGAGAAATTTTTTGGGAATATCAGAAAATATAACCTATCCTTAGTAAATATACATTAAAGGGCATAAGATAGAGGATATTTCAGAATAAAAGTTAAATAGAGAGAATCCCTTAACTTAATTTTAATGGTATTCTCCACTTGATAGTAATGAACTGAATATTAAAATTAGGTCCCTTACTTATAAAATTATAGAAACTCTTTTACAAGTAAATGAGTTAGTAAATCCTTTTTCAGTTATTTCATAACCTTTTTGATTGGTTATGAGGTTTAATACCATTGTATTGGTCCTTTTGATTCCATGGTTATAATGATCGGTTCACTTATATTCATGTTCGAAGAATCATTTAAAATGGGTATGGTTTTACAAAATTGGAATTATATAATATTATTTAATATACACAAGGCTAAATATTTTTAAATTCCATTTTGTTACTTGGTGTGAAGATGAATCATTAATTAAATTATTTAATGATAACTGTTTGGGATAATTGTCAGTTTTTGACCACATAGAACATGTTTTGTTTTAAAAATCAAAACCATGTGTAAAAAAATATTAGAGAACCATATATGAGGCATAATACATATATTAATTTAAGATTATACCATGAAAATAGTTTCAAGACCAGAATTTAAGACAATAATGGAAATTGAAAACCCATCATCCTTGAATATGGTAAATTAGCACATCTCAAATGGTGTTTTCATTTTAGTATACAATTAATGGAAAGGAGAGATGATGATGAATTATTCCATTAGCATGAAAAAATTAAATTATATGTAAGTTACTGGAATCATAAATTTGTTGGATGAAATAATTTGAGGAATGAAAAAAAAGAAATGACATTGAAAATGAAAGAAAAGGTGAGAGATCGCTTAAAAAAACTCGACAGCCTAACAACGTCCCTTAAAATTTAATAAAATTAATTGATTAGATAAAAAGGTTATCTCATCATATTTAACTCAAAAGGAATGTAGGAGGAATACATAAAGTCAAACCTAGACATATGAAAATGGAAATTTAAAGAGATAACAAAAAATAACTGTTGACTAAAAGTGGAGGGTGAAAGGCTCCCTTAACTTGTGGATTAACTCCTAAAACAAGTAGTATGGGACATTGGGGGATTGAGGACACATTGGGAGGACTCCTAGGGAGATAAAACTACCATATAATGTTGGTTTATTGATATGTAATGAAATAAAACAAAGAGAAGAGTGGGTATTTTAAGTAAAAGAGAGAGGGTTTTTTATTATTTTCAAAGGACACCTCATTATTGTTTTTTGCAAATCCATGGGCTTGCCCATGGAATTATCCACTAGGGATGATTCATATCTTATTTTAATATACACAAGTTAACATGTTTTTTATATTAATTATTATATCATTATGATGTCATTAAACATACTGAAACTCAAAATTGTATTTTTACTATTCACCAAATATTCAAGTATTTTAAAAAAGTACCAAATATTAACCCAAAATATATTTAGACCTGTAGAATTAAAAAATGAGCTCTATTTTTTAAAAATAATTTCATAAATAGTTTAAATTTAATTTTTAAATAAAATCAAAATTTATTCAACAAAAACCACATTAAATCTATAACTCGTTTTATAACACTTTGAAAATTAATCAAGGACCCATAAAATTATTTTATAAACATAATGAAATAAAGATAAAATTTAAGATTACATTTTCAGAAAATAAATTTCCATTTTAAATTATTAAATAAATCATAAAATTGTAAATAAAATATTTTTGACATACAAAATTAACAATTAATATACTTGGATTTTTTTTCACTTATAATATATCTAAATTATATTTATACATCCATGGGTTATGTTTCTATTTTTTGGACTATTTTCTATTCATTACAAGTTATTACTATTCATAAAGTATGTTACTATTCATAATTGTAAGTTACTATTCATAAAAAATTATGATTGTCTTATGAGACTCCAAATAACTTACTAATCACAACTGTATTTGAACATTTTCCAAATTCAAAACACATAAGGATAAAACGTATGCTTCAAGGTCACATAGTACTTAGTAGTTCATTGTGTTGTGATTTCACGTGATTATATGAAATTTTTAAAAGAAATTATTTTCCATTGATAAAACATTGGTTTGTTACACAATGACATTGGATAGTTCAAGGAATATTGGGATGAGTGGTTGATATAAAATTTTTGGGTTCTAGGTTGTTGAGGATTCTCTCACATGATCTAGGATTGGCGATTATCTATTTTGTTGTACATGAAAAATGGTTAATAAAATCTTCTATTATGGTAGGGGTTTAGATAATTCTATTTATTTTTTGTAAATTGAAGAAGTTGCTTGATGTTTCATGATTTGGATGATTTTAAAGAATAAAGATACCCATAACACCTCAACTCAAACCATCGGGTTCGATTCGAAGAGCCATAAGACCTCATGTGAACCTTCCCATCAATGGATTATGTTTATATAATCAATTAATTGGGGTTATATCATAAATCATACAATGATAAAAGGTCTAGTAAGATAAATCAATAACACATACCCATTGAATTTTAATTATTAACGGCATAACCCAATTTCATTAATAAATTATGACAACATGCTAGATTATCCACCGATCTATAATTAAAGGATAAATTCATCATCAGATCACCAAGGAAAACAGAGATCTAATATATATCTATACTAATTTAACAAATAATAAGAGAGAAATGGCATGGATCTAAGATGAAATTTATGCTCCATTGCCACCAGATTGGTCAAAGGTTGATGGATCAATGGGAGATGGATGTGAGAGATTTAGAGACCAGGAGGGAGATCTATAATTTGAAATATGCACATGGGGTCATATTTGTGTGTAGGATGTGAGAAAAACCAACAATTAAAACCCATATTTGCACCCCTAGGAAGGGCACACTGACCAAACTACAATAGGAGGATTTGATTGCGAAACAAGAAAAATTTTCATTTCCATTGATGCATGACATAGGGAAATTATTTATGTTAAATGAATGAATCTTGAGTAGTTTTTTATTATGTAATGGGTTAATGATTATGTATTTTCTTAAGATTATTTATGAAGAAAGGAACCAATAATACTTTGTGTGAAAGACATATACATTATTATTTGGGTGTACAACCAATTGCCCTAGTGTGATCCAATGATCATTTGTATGATGCAGTGTTTTTAGTAAACTGCAACACGAGTGTTTCATGGTTGCGAGTATGATCATTGATTGTGGAACATATCTTTTGGGACTCGATGTTGTGGTGAAGGATAATTGGTATAACTGGAAAATGGTGGCATGGATAAGGATATCCAATGGTGGGGAGTACAATATCAAATAATTATGTAAATTATAATTATTACACCATCCTTTGGAATAATGTGATGGAATCATACAATACTAACTGATTTGTGATTAATCAAGGTGTTTTCTATGCGTTTTTTATAATGTTTATTTCATGGGATCTATGTATTTGTGAATTCCTAAGCGACTCTTTTAAAATGATTCATGTGTTTTGAAATATTTCTTAGAGGTTTGTCTCTCATTTTAAATGATTAAGATTTTTGGGCCATGAAGCTAACTTGAATGTTTAAAAAAATAATTGTGGTTTTGTGAAAGAATGTTTGGAACTAATTAACTTATATTAAAAACGGTGTATTATTTTAAAGAGGAATTTAGGTAAAAGGTTGGTTTTATTAATGGGATTTCAAGTGTGATTTTTCAAATAGTTTTTAAAGGACATTTGAATTGTAGTTTTTTCATAATCATTTTTGTATAGATATTTATAGAATTCAGAAAACCATTACATTATATCCATATTTTGTTTATTTATTTTTTAAAATACTAATATCATGGAATTAATAGGATGGATATTAATAAAGAATGGATAGATTACAATTGTTTTACAAGAGAGTATGAAGATTTAGTGAAAGTGTCCATAATGTTTTGAAAAGATCATGCATATAACCCTTCTAAAATCCTTTGTCTCTTTTAAGATGCTGTTATTCAAGACATGTTAATCCAGAGGAGTTAGAAAAACACTTGATATATCACAGAATAGATCGATGTTATAAATGTTGGAATAAACACAATGAAATAGAAAATGTATCTAGTGGCTGGGATAACAGTGCATTTTATGGATCATATGATATGATTACAAATGTTGAAAATGAAGAAGACCATATCGAGGATGTGATTATAGATGATAATAATGAGGAAGATCGTATTGATGAAATGTTAAGGAAAGTTGAAGATGAACTTTGTGATTACCAAAAATTGTTTTATTAGTTAAAGTGTTGTGAAAATACACCTTTGTATAGTGGTTTCACGAAATATATAGCATTTTTAGCCGTACTGAATCTGTATAATTTTAAAGATGAAAATGGATGGAGTGGCACCAATTATATAGAATTACTTTCTCTCTTGAATGAAATGATCACAGAAAGTAATGAGATCCCAAGATGAACATACAACCCCAAACGAATGCTATGTTTGATGGGTATGATCCTTGAACAAATATATTCATGAATAAGCAATTTTATACTATTTTTTAATGACCATAAATCACATATAGAATGCCCAAAGTGTGGTTCTTCTTGATCCATGAATGTTGAATATGCTCCTATGAAATTTTCATGGTACTTTCCAATCATTCAAAGGATTAAGTGCCTATATGAAAGTGATAAGAACATAGGGAAATTGATGTGGCACATAGACCAATGAAATAAAGATGGAAAACTATGTCACCTGACAGACTCTCCCCAGTTTAAGAGAATCGATCATGACTATTTTGTTTTTTGTAACAAGATGGGAAACCTTTATCTTCAATTATTTACAGATGGAGTGAATCCTTTTCGTTTTAAAAGAATCACTCACAGTACATGATAGATTATGTTGGTAAATTATAAATTTCCACTGTGGTTTTGCATGAAATGAAAACACATCATTCTATCTATTCTTATATCATGATCGAAACAACCGGGTAATGATATTGATGTTTATTTGGCTATATTGATTGAGGATTCAAAATTATTTTGGGATTCAGGTGTTACGTTGTATGATTCTTGTAGAAATGAAGATTTCACATTGAGAGCCATGTTGTATGGGATGATAAATGAATTTTAAACTTATGTAAATTTTTCATGATATAACATTAAAGGAAGTCATAGGTGTCTTTCCTGCAAACTAGGTACATAGTCAATTATGTTGAAAAATTAATTAAAAATTGTGTTTCTAGGACATCACATATTTATACCCCGGAAAAATATGTACTTATCTTGGATGAAATAATTTGATGGAATATCAGAATGACATAAAAAATTGTCTCCAATAATAGGTGATCAACTATTTGACAAAGTAAAATATGTGGACACTACTTTTGGTAAACTGTTTTCGAAAAACCTTACAAAAACTAGATGGAAGAAGATATCATTTTTTAATTACCATACTGATTTTTTTTGTACTTCAGACACTTTCTAGATGTTATTATTATTGAATAAAATATATGTGATAGTGTCATCATCAAGTTTCTAAATTCACCTGACAAAAAAAAAGAATGGAATTACGGATAGGTTGGACATGGTTAACATGGGAATACGAGATGATTTTCCACCAGTGAAGGGTGGAAATGAAATGTTATTCTTCCAACTGATTATGCTCTTTCCAGGAAGGATTGATATTAGTTTTCAACTTCTTGAATTACGTAAAGGGTCTAGAGGGGTATTCATCGAATATCATGAACATCATGTCAATGACCGATTTAAAGTTAAAGAGTCTGAAATCACATGAATACCACATTTTTATGCAAGATCTAATTCCGATAGATTTACATTGAATTTTTGAAATAATGTCAGTTATACATTAATGATGATTTGTTTCTTATTCAAATCTACAAGTAGAAAAGTTAAATACCCGAGGAAATTGTCGATTATGGAAAGAAAAATTGTCATTATATTTAGTGAATTAGAAATTTTCATCCCACAAATATTCATTGATATGATGGTTTATTTTATGGTTCAATTAGTGATAGAGATTTGACTGTACGGTCCTGTAAACTATAAATGGATGTAACCCATTGAATGTTATATGATGATTTTGAAATGGTATGTAAAAAAGCGACTTCAGACAGAGGGTTGTAGAATGGAGCGATATATTGTTGAGGAGGTTGTTGAATTCTATACCAAATACCTGTCCAATGTAGAAATCACTAGTGTAATGAAATCTCGTCACACTGGGAAACTTATGGGTGATGTAATTTCTGGAAGAGATTTTCTCCCAATCAATAGTACAGATTAAGTGTGGGGTAACCTTTAGGTTTTACATAATAGTTTGGAGGTTGATCCATATGTTGAAACCCACAATGAAATTCATAGGAATTTGAATCTATCAAGGGATGAAAATGAATATCAAATAAACATAATTAACAGTTTATAGTAGGGTTTCAAGACCATATATTTAAGAAGTCAGATCAAAATCTAGAATCAATTTCAAAATGACTTCGATGGGTAGCCGAAGGACCATGTCTATATGAATTATCTTATAATGATTATGTAATTAATGGTTGTATTTTCCATACTAATGAATATTATGAAGATAGTTCATAATTATGGAGTTAAAATTTTGGATGAAGTAGTGAACATTTCTTTTTCTAAGGACAAAAATACAATTTATGAAAATATATCATACTTTGGCATCATCAAACAAATATGCAAGATGGATTATATGAATATCCAAGTGATGATTTTCCAATGCAAGTGGGTCGAAAACAGGAGTTCTATTAAAATAGATAAGTTGGGTTTCATGGAAGTTGATTTCAAAAAGGATGGGTACAAATATGATATATTTATAATGGAATCACAGGCATTACAAGTATTTTATATTATAGATCCTGCAAACCAAAAGTGGTAAATTGTTTAGTAGTCGACCATAACCACAGAAGGGTCAGATGAAAATTCGATGGAGAATAACCCTTCAATTGGGATGTCGTAATCATTTTATAGTAGTCCCAACATAGAAATAATTTTATATGTTATAGGGGACCATAGTGAAGGTATTTGGTTAGTTGATAGAGGGGTTAAATCCTTTCAGCCTTAAAAAAAGAGTTCAATAATCATGTTATATTTTTTGTAATATAAATCATGTTACATTTTGTTATTATCTATTCACTACTACTTTAATATAATCTAAAATAAATGGTAAACAACTTCTATGGATACTGACTTTTTCATTTGATGATGCTCCCATTCCTGAGGATTAACAGGTCTCTCAACCTGCTGTTGCTCGTAGTGCAGAGGACCAACAGTTTTCTCATCCTATTGTTGTTACTACTCCAAGTGCATAGGTACAACCACCATATACCCATGAGGATGAAGGAACTCTGTAGAAACATATTTATGATGCTTAATCTAAGGAAATGGAAGGCAACAAAACATTATTCGTGCATAAAAAATAGGAGTGATGTAGTTCGATGGTGTTAGCAAAAATCAATAAGGAAAAAAGAAAAAGGTGCCAAATACGAGGTCAGATGGAATAAGCAGAGCCATCATGTTAACCCCAATATGACCATATGAAATAGTTACATTGGAATCATCACTCGACAATGTGTGAAGATTAATGAATAATTGTAACAATATGTTGTCACCGGGCTTAATAAACTGATGTGTGGAGATATTACTGTAACATTATGATATTATTTATTTAATTTACTAAAAAATAAAATAATAAAATATTGACTTACGTTTCATCATCCCTTGTAGAGTTCATTTATCCTGGATGACTCGCACAAATACTATGTATTAAGGGTTCCTGAATGGATTCATAGAGGTTTTCACACAATTTTAATGAGAATATAACATAAAGATGCTAAAGGGAAAATAATCTCGCACCCACCTACTATCTATGCACACCTAATATCTAAAGGAAAATGGGATGTGTTTACTAGTCACCACATGGATTAGTATTTTTAGGTACATTATGTTTGGTAATACATGGTTTGAAGACATTTGTATTCATCCCTTTTATTGATAGTTTTTTATTTATGAAATAGAAAAGGTGTTTTGAAAATACATAATTAGCCGAAAAACTAGCGTTCCCCTACTATAAATCAAGAATGGGGTATGCTTCACTTGGAAAATATTGGTACATATTTTTAATCTACTGTAATACTTTCATGTGACATAAAATAATACCATAAATATGTATATCTATTTATATATAGATCGATGAATCCAAATCCAAGTCACTTAAATCCCCTAACATGTGCTATGGAAGGAGGATCATGTAAATAAAGATGGGATACTAATAGATGAAAACACAGAAAAATTTTGGGACCCATTTAAAATAATGAAATAATAAATATTTGTTTTTCATTAAATTGATATTAAAATACAATGATTACTTGTTTTTCTAATATTTTCTATCTAACATAGTCATAAGAATCAGAAACATCCAAATCAAGTGCATACATACTTTCAGTATCCCGGAAGTAGGCATAAGAAACTGGTTGTGTCAGAGGTGGGGGTTTTGGGGTGACACCCCGAACATTTTTAGAGAAAAAAAACATAAGGAGAATCAAATTTAATAAATCAAAATTATTAGAGAAATAATATCTATCATTGAAGAATATATGAAATTGTTGAAAGAGTTCATGGAAAATTTTATGGGCGGAGGAGGGGAGGGGAAGAAACAGCTCAAGAACAACTAGCGTGTGAAGATCCCACCATACACTCACTAACTTTGAGGTCAGTAATTCCCCTAAAAATATATCTTATTTGAGGAAATCAATTTTATAATAATTTTTTTTTGAATTTTGAATCTGATATAAACTGATACCTTTCCAGTAGTGATATTGTATAGGGTGAAAATGATTGTGATTTAAATCTGTCAACACACACCCATCGCCTTGTATTGAGGGTTATGTAATTCAATATCTAGAACATCATGCTACCCAAAAAACCACTTTCAATAGGGCATATCAATGTGTTGATTAACATAGCCAATGTTACAAGCACTGAGCTACCTGATCCAATTGATGATGAAGATATTGATAAGGTCGACTGAGATCTTGGAACATTCATCACATGGCTGTTATAGATTTTAAAAAAACACATAAAAAAGGATGTATTCATTTCCAATTTATTTTTCAACATAAACCATTAAAATTTAATGAAAATGGACTAAAATGATGGATGTTATTATAGACAAACACAGGGAAGGGGGTGAAAAGAAAGAACAACTCAAACCCATCTCAATGATCAACCATCTGATATAAAGGATCTACCAAAAACACCTTAAACTCGCTCGTTCTATATCCACATTTATTATCATTGTAGGCTCATGTGACTATAAAGTTGAAAGATGGTGGTACTCACACAATTATTTTTAATGAAAATATATACAATGTGGAAGATCCATATTTCATTAGTGCTAACAATGTAACTGAAATATTAAAGTATGATGGGATAGGGGGAATAGTTGTAAATGTATACATGAGTTATTTTTTCATGATTTGATTTTCCAAAAAACTTATATAATATGATAATTATGACTAAATACATTTCATATTTTTCGCAGACGAATATATGAAAAAACTAAAGGTATTTTCCCATGAACAAAAATTTGGACTCATAAGTCCTCATGTCACCTCTATAGAACAAAAAAAATAGTATCCATGAAAGGGGTGAAATAGTGGTAGGCCTGCCCAAATCATTTAACAACAAAATTAAGGAAGACATAATATTCATAATACCAATGATTCAGGGGTAAAACTCAACAATTTAATTATATCCAATATATTTTAATTTCATTCATTACTTATTAATTTTTTTTGTTTTTTGGGAGCATTGGATGATCACTGTGATCAATTTTGACACTCCAAAGATTTTTTTCTGGGATTCAAACATGGATATCCAACAATCCATCCACACATGATGGTGTTTGTCAATTTTCAATACACTACATCCAGCATTTCAAAAATAAACATCTAGTTATATAATTTATATAATCTTTTAATGAGTATTCTGTTTTGATAAGGTTGTGTGTGGATTTTGTCCACATAATCGAATTAGGCTAGGGGAAAAGTAAAAGGAACATCACAAGTACTAAAACTAGATAAGTATTATGGTATATATAATATGATTTCACTTTCCAAACATATATAATAAATTACTAATCTTTCTCAATGTTTTTGCAGTGGTAGAAACAAACAAATGAAAAATACTATGGTTATTGTGTTTGTAAATTTATGAAATAGATTGTATTCCATGAACAAACCAACATCCCTAGAGAGGTATTTTCAATGATAATTAATACTTCATTTATAATATTTATTAATACTTTATATATTTATATTTTTTTAGTACTACCATGAATTTTAAAAGACTCATATTCAAAAGATGATAAAGATTTATTAAGAAACAAAAAAGAAAATATACCTGATGAAACTTTGTACACAAATAGAATGAAGATGTGACTATTATGACTTCAATGTCTTTTTTTATTTAAAATTGTTAGTATATTTAATAAAAAGAACAAGTGGCACACTTAAAACTGAACAAACACAATAGGATTGTTTTGATTATTTATGAAAATGATCCAGACATTATGTTTTATGTGTATAAATCAACCAAACCTATATCTGATGCATGGTGTGGCCGTTATGGCTTTATGTGTGTATTTTTATATTAAATTAACAATAACTATATCAAAAAGAACAAGAGACCTACTGAAAACTGAGAAAATGAATTCATAATGTTTTCATACATTAGGAAAATGATTCATCAATAAATTGTGATGTGTAAGAATTAGACACACCTCAATCTAACAAATGGTGTGACCAATATGACTAAAAGTGTCTGTTATCAGTTTTAAAATTGGAATTTTATCTCAAAATGCGTCACTCACTGAAAACAAAGAAAAATCACATTGATAGTATTCATAATTTAGGAAAATACATTGATAGTATTCATAATTTAGGAAAATAATTCATATGTTATTTGTGGAGTGTATGAAGTATTCTCATAGAAACTAATGCACAATGTGACCAGTATGACTCAAAATCTATGTTTCTAGTTTGAAATGATATTTTACTAACAAAAAAAAATTGATATTCTAAAAACTAATAAAACTCAGTTGGATTGTTTTGATACTTTATAACCAAGATCTATAAGTCATTTTTGAAATTTAGAAATCAACCTCACCTCAATTCAACACACAGTGCGACCAATATGACTCAAAATGTCTCCTTTTATTTAAAATTGTCATTAATTTCATTAAAAACAAAACAAGAATACTAAAAACCGAGAAAACATTTTCTGATTGATTTGATAATTTAGAAAAATGATCCCTAATTCATTTGTGATTCATATTAATAATCCTCACCTCAATATAACTCATGATGTGATAGATAGAAATCCATATTTGTCATTTTATTTAAAATTGAAATTAATTTAATTAAAAAGAACAACTGACATACTGAAAATAGAGAATACGAATTAGGATTATTTTTATATTTTATTACAATGATCCATGATTAATTTATGATATGTAAGAATCAACCACAACTTAATCTGACACACTGTGTGACCAGTATGACTAAAAGTGTCTGTTATCTGTTTAAAATTTACATTTTATCTCCAAACGTGTTACTCTCTGAAAAACAATAAAATTCTTTCTGAATGTATTTATAATTTAGGAAAATGATTCATCACTCCTTTTTATGTGTATGAAGTAGTATCACGTTAAATTGATGTACGATGTGACTGTTATGACTCAAAACGCGTGTTTTGGGTTTGAAATGATATTTTAGTAAAAAACAAAACTGACATACTGAAAACCGAGAAAATGCATTTGGATTGTTTTGATAACTTAAAAAATGATCCAAACGTCATTTGTGATTTGTAGAAATCAAACACTCATTCATATGATGAACGATGTGACCGGTATAAATCCAAATATATTTTTATTTAAAATTTACATTACATTAAGTAAAACGAACCAGTGACATACCAAAAACTGAGCAAACACATTCCGATTTTTTTGATACATTAAGACAATAATCCATGAGTAATTTTTGATGTGTAGGAATCAACCACACCACAATCCAACGCAGGTTGTGACCAGTATGGCTAAAAGTGTCTGTTATCCATTTAAAATTTACATTTTATCTCAAAATATTTCAGTCACTGAAAACAAAGAAAACACCCTCCAATTATCTTCATAATTTAGGAGAGTGATTTGTATGTCCTTTGTGATGTTTGTGAAGCAGTCTCACCTAAAACCGATGAACGATGCAAATGTTATGACACAAAATTGGTGTTTTATGTTTGAAATGATATTTTAGTAAAAAAACAAAATTGTTGTAGAAAAAATAGAGGAGCCCCATTCATATTGTTTTGATACTATAGAACAATAATACATGAGTTATTTGTGATGCGTAGGAATCAACCTAATCTCAATTCAATGAATGATGTGACCATTTTAAATCCAAACATGTCATTGAAATTTGATATTAATTTTAGTAAAGAAACAAAGGAGATACAAAAAAGAAAGAAAACTCATTCAGATTGTTTTGATATTTTAGCACAACAATCCATAACTCATTCTCCATGTGTAGGGATAAACCCAACTTAATATGATGCACGGTTTGACCTGTATAACTCCAAATGTGACTTTTTTTATTAAAAATTGACATTTATTAATGTATTCCTCCATGTTAATGTTTAATTTATTTGTTTATTGTATTACTAACTTAATATTTTATTTCTTATATAGGTGGAAAATTTTTCTTGATTTTGGATGATTTTATCAAGAACTAATACCATGGGAGGACATATTTGAGAGGGGGTCACAAATTTAAATGGATGAAACATTAATATTTTTAACTTTCTGTAGGATATTTGTAAATGTAATTACATAAACCATTGTTTAATATGTATATATAATTGTTTTTAAAATATTTATGTGCGCTTCTTTGTTCTGGTGTGCACTGTGAAGGTGTTTTTTTGTGTAGGTAGTGTGTGTGTGATATGAAGGTGATTCTAGTGGGTGTGTTTTTTATATGTGAAAGTGTTACTAGAGGGTTTGTTTCAAATAAACCACACATCATAGGTATCTAGGACTTTAACATCGTTAAAAATAGGGCTGATGAAGATTATCCTTTATCTATGATAAAATATTACTGATATGTGGGGATTTATCATCTCTTTTTTAGTGTGGATAAAGGAAACCCTTTATCGGTGCTTTTTAGCTTTGTTAAAATGACCCCCTTTATCTTAGTTGATATTAAAAATGCTTTACTAGTGCTGATAAAAGCACCATCTATAGTAGTGACCTATGAATATTCATAGGCGAACACTAAGTTGGGAGAAATATAGCCTCGATTTACATCACATGCAATAAGGCTACATTGAAACCTATATATCCTCAAGTTCCTATATAAGGGTAAATTTTTGAAAACATATTCTAGATCTATATGCATCACTTGTAGAAAACATTAGTGATTATCCAAGAAAACATTCATTTGGGGTCTAGAATAACCAATGGAGGTGGAGTGATATTTAATTGGTTTATGGGTTAAATTATGTTGATTATTACAGGGTAGGTCGAGATTTGCGTAAATGAAAATAAGCATGCAGATGCGGAGGTTTGAAACTAGAACTTTCACAACTCACCACCATAGGTAATGTAATGGCGTAACCACAGAACTGTGCCCCACAGGACTAAAATATGTTGATTATTGATTATGATAATTATTAAAATATGTCCATTATTCATTATGATAATTATTAAAATTGTGAATTATATTGATATGTAAAGGGTAAACTTATAATTGCACAAAGTGACAAATTTATTTCCCCACTCACAATAATTGGAGGAGTCAATATTTTTATCACACCACTAGGTGACAACCTCATAGGTATGTGGGTTTTAATTTTTTCTTGGGGGTTTAAAATTGTAAATCTTGATCTCATTTTGCCAAATGATTGTGTCTTTCATGAAGGGTGTCTATTGAGTGTTTTCACTCTTACAAGGATTAGATTATTTTAAGTCAATGTCTTATTTCCGATATGAAACTTAGGGAAAATGTAAAAAAGTAAACTTCTTTGTGTAACTATTTTTTTGAGGATATAATAGTTTTAAATATCTTGTATTTATTTTTTATGTGTCATGTAAAATAAAGTATCCTAATGATGTTGTATATTATCTTTTCACGGTTTTTATTATTTTTCATCATACTTGTTTATTTTAATTAAGTTAATACTAGAATGTACGGTTTTAGTTATTCATGGAGAAATTTTTATTTTCTTATTAAACCCTTTTGTCCTCATTCAATGGGGTTTTAGTTGACTCAATTGACTCAAAAAAATAATCATCATAAAAAAGATAGAGGGTATGTGTTTAAATATGAAAACTAAAAAATTTTAAAACACATATAATAAAATAAAATGAAAATGATGATCACTTTAAAAATAAACATGCATGATTTAAAAATATCTATCATATAACAAATATTTTTCTTTATGTAAAACCAACATGATTTATTATACCAGTTTATAAATTACAGTCTTAACATCTCTTCCTAGTTATGTAGTTGTCATTCCCTTAGAACCCTAATCGTCAGGCCTCCTTGCTCCATCTCATCTAGAACCCCCCCCCATTTGCAATTTTTGATGTAACCTTCTATAGACTAGTCATCCTCTCACACAGTTTTCACATTACAAGAGAGGCACACTATCAAGGGTACAAGTATGAACATTTTAATCAGCTCTCTCCCTCATTCACCCTAGGTGAATTCATTGTCGTGACACATCAAATTGTTAGTGATTTAAAGAATATATTGTAGTCTAGGGTATACCCTAGTCCTTCTATCTAGGAGAGTTGGTGGTTTTATAGTGTGAATTTTTAATAATAAGAATAAAAGAGGGTGTTGTTTGAAAAGAGTTTTTAGAAAAATACTTGATTTAATGAGTTTAATAGTTGATAAATAAAAGTGGTGTTTTAACATTATGATATAATGATATCATTTCAAGTTCACTACAAATCTTGGTAAGTTTATCATTATGAAAAATACACATGGTTTAATGGAATCATTTGGTTGAGGGTTATCAAGATCTCATCTTCCCTCATTCCTCTCAAATGAAGCTCAAAGAACAACCCCTTGGCACAACAATAATGCTGACAAGGTTTGGGAATCAAACATATAAAATAAAGGCCAACAAAGGATACTGAAATCTAATTTATGTGTGAGATAAATAAGACTCATGTATTGTCTAATCGTAATAATACAAGATTCCATCATGAAATATCAACCCAATCGGTGTTGAGATAAAAAGTGATTCACTTTATTATAACAAAAGAGATGTAGTCATAGGAGAAACACATCAAATTTAAATAGAAGTGAAATATTTATCACAGAAATTATAGAAAACTAGTAGAATATAACGTGTCATAACACCCTCTCAAGTATGTGTAGCTCCCTCGAAATGATCATCCATCGTTTAGCTTGCTATCGAGAGAAGGAGAAGAGTCAGGTGGAACTCCTTCTTTATTGTTGATCCCTAAATGATGATAGGGGCCTCCAGAACATATTTGATATGGAGAGGAATAATTTGGGACTCTAAATTACCAGAGCTTTTCCTCCAAGTTGAACTGACAAATGGGGATCCAGAGGTGACATTTTATAGAAAAATGGAAAGGTGGTTTTGAGCAAAAAGATTTCATAAAACCCCTTGTCACAAAGGTTTCATCCTCAAGACTTCCTTATCTACCTTTGAAGAAAATAAAAAATTTGTATCCCCACCTATTGGATATCTCCACCAAATGTTTATCACACTTTGGACAACTAGATCTTGAGATATGGATAGATCACATCACACCAATTTTGTCTTTGTGCAGATTTAGTGTGATGGAAAAATCCGATCGGTTGGGCCACCAGATGGACGAATGAGTCTTGGGTTTCTTCAGAAGAAATGTATCCCAATGAATTTTGGATCTGGCCAAAGAATTGCATCCCATTTGGATGCACGGTTCGGGATAAGTTTGTGGATGAGTCCACTAGTGTGCATCGATCTAGGGTAGTTTGGCACATTTTCGTTGGACTTCATCATGGGTACTCCAAATCAACTCCTCCTGCAATGGAATAATCAAAACAAGTAACATTTCCATTTTTAACAGTGATAAACACAAGATTAATTATTCAATAATGGAAACCAATTTGTTATAATTTTCAATATAAAACAATATTAGCAAAGTGGTGTAAGGGTGAAAATGAAACAGTGAATCAGAGTGTGATCCCACACCCACACATAAACATTTTCACTTATGGGAAAAGTGATAATTAAAAAAATTATTCATGTAGATATTTCAAACATCATAGCTATTTAACATTCAATGAAAATTTAATTAATTATGGAAATGTGATCAAAGAAAAAATCACACTGGGGAGTTATTCTTATTTATCATTGAAAAAGACATCTCAAAAATTGTATCCAAACGAAATTCCATGACATGCATGATACCAATGAAAGAAAATTATTCAAGAGTTAATCATGTAACTAATTCCCCATGTGTATTTTTTTACAAACATTTCATGCTATTTTATCCCCTTATTATCAAGTAAATATAAGTTATTATAAAAGTTTTCTACATACAAGATCCTTTCCACTGAACATGACCCACATCCTTTACAATGAAACTTCAAAACCCACTCACTTAATCATTCATATAAGTCAAAAAATAATCTACCGAACTAGATATCCCCATATGTTGTACATTTATTCACTGACCTCATTTATTAATTATTTAAAAGTTTCCCTTGGAAAAAATCACACTATTATCCCAACCCAAGTTTGACCTCCTCACTACACTAATTGTAATAGTTATAAGAAGATCAAAGGTTGAAGAAGGGTGGTTTTTGACCTACCCAATATACAACCATTTATTACTATTTTTTGATGGCATATAATAGTCAGATAATAGGTACACATGATAAGTAAATCGGGCACAGTAATGAAATAGATTGGATAAGGAATAAAATTATTGAAAAATGATTTTGGGAAGTAGGGAAAAATCAACCTAAGTTATATTTACCTTCCATTAAGTGAGAATTTTTCACACATCATGGTTGGGAGAAAAAAAATGTATTGAGAGATTAAGTGACACAATTTTCCTTTAAACTATTCACAAAAAGGGCAACATTCAAATGAATGTTTTAAAAATGATACAACCATTTTTATCATCGAAAATGAAATAAATTTCAAAAGAAATTCACACCAGAGTATTGAATTCTTGCTGAAATGCACATTTCATTAGATTTTTTGAATGTTAATACAACATGAAATTCATACATTCCACATTAATTTTCAATACATTACATGACTAAATGGGCATCATATTCAATGATAAAGTGGGAAAAAGAGTAATATTCGGGCACAAAGGTGAGTGGGAGGGAAAGGGGGGATGTTAAAAATACTATTCAGCTACCTAAAAAGAGAAAAAGAAGAATCATGATGAAAATTTCAAACTAAACAAGGACTATAACCATCCCCCCACACCTAGAGTGTGCAGTGTCCTCACTGTAAAAATAAAATATAGGAAGGTCGGATAAAACCTAGAGGGTTTCATTCATAGACTACTTCACGAACATGGAGTTCCTCCATCGGAGACTCCGGAAGGGTTTCGTGGAAGTACTTTTGCAGCAACACATTAACTAGGATGGTTTTATTGGTTATATCATTTTGAAACTAGACAACACCAAATAGAGAGATGTTATTAACAGTGTGTGGTCCAAACCAGTGGGAATGAAGATTACCTGGATGCACATTCATCATTGCAATATTAAGGATGTCCTTCTGTCTAATGTGGAACAGACGATGAAGGATGAGACGGTCATGGGCAGTCTTGTTTCTCTCCTTATAAATCTTGGAGTTCTCATATACACATCTTCTCATTTCCTCCATCTCCTAAATTTGTAGCTTCCTTTGAGAACCTACACTAGAAAGATTAGAGTTTCATTGTTTTATGGCCCGGTAGGCCTGGTGCTCAATCTCAATAAGAAGGTGACAAATTTTTCCCAACACAAGCTAATAGGATGAAATTCCAATGTGAGTTTTGAAATCAGTATGCTAGGCCCATAATGAACCATCGAGTAGAATACTCAAATTTTTTCTATTGGGTTGAACCGTTTTTTCAAGAATCTGTTTTACCTCTCTATTTAACACCTCTGCTTGACCATTGTTCTGTGGGTGATATGCTGTAGACACTCTATGAACAACCCCATAATGACGCAAAAGTGATTGCATTGTTCAGTTGCAGAAATGAGAACCCTAGAAACAGATGATGAACCTAGGAAAGGAAACCTACAAAAAAGTTGGGTTCTAAAAAATTCTACAACTGACTTACATTCATCAGTCTTGTAGCTCATGCCTCTACCCATTTGGAATCATAATACACTAATAAAAGAATGTACATGTTAACAAATGAATTGGGAAATGGTCTCATGAAATAAATTCCCCAAACATAAAAAATGTCATGGAAGAGAAATGGTTTTTTGGAATTTCAAATCTTTTAGAGACATTCAATATTATTTGACAGTGAGGAAAATATTTAGAGAATTCATGGGCATCCTGAAACAATGTGGGCAAAATGAGACTAGAATCAAGGACCTTGCAAGCTATCCATTGGGGACCAACGTTTCCCCGACAAGCAACAGTGTTGTAGAATCTAAGGACAGACTGAAACTCACTATTGGGAACACAATACCCGAGGAATTGATCACTAAATGTTCTCTAGAGGTAGAGGTCATCCCAAATTTACCAATAGAACTCATGTTTTAGAGGACTGGATTGGTTTTTATTGAAATCAGTAGGAACAAAAGATGCTACCGTATAATGTACAATTTATTCATACTATGGAATAAAATCTAGAACTAGGTACAATTGCTCATTTGGAAACATGTCATTTATTGTAATACATGGGGATGAGACAACATCGGAGCATGGGTGGATCCTACGGATATGGTTAGCCACCACATTCCCTGCTCCTTTTTTATCTCTAGTTTCTAGTTTGAATTCTTAGAGGAGGAGCATCCAGTGAATGTGACGTGGTTTGGCTTCTGGTTTCATAAGGAGATACTAGAGGGCTTCCTGGTCAAAGAATACAATGAATTTGGACCGTAAAATATATGGCCTGAATTTATCCAAGGAAAACACTATGGAAAGGAATTATTTTTCAGTTGTGTTGTAGTTTTCTTTGGTAGGGTCAATGTACGTGAGTCATAGACAATGACATGTGAAGCTCGATCGACCCTTTGTAACAAGACTTCCCCAAATGAATACTTAGAGGCATCAAATATGGGCTCAAATAGTAAATCCCACCGAGGTGGTTGGATTAATGGGGGTGACATGAGACTCTATTTTATATTATTAAAAGATTACTCATATTATTTATCAAAAGAAAATTCCTTTTTTAGAGTAACATGGAGAGTGGGAGTCCAATCTTACTAAAGTAATGAATGAAACAACTATAGAATCCAACATGACCTAGGAAAGACTGCACATCCAATAATTTTTTTTGGGAATGGTAGGGATGAAATGACATCTACTTTTGATTTATCTACTTGGATACCATCCCCTGAAATTACATGTCCCAAATCTATACCTTTTCACACCATGAAATGGCATTTCTTATAATTTAATACGAGATTCTTTTCAATATAGTGACGTATGACTGAATCAAGACTACAAAAACATTCATCAAAAGAGGAAGCATAAACCATGGAATCATCCATGAGTGTTTCCATGAAATTAGGAAGTCTGAAAAAATAATAACCATACATCATTGGAAAGTACTTGGAACATTGCACATACCAAACAACATCCTATTATATGCAAATGTCCAAAAGGGACAAGTGAAGGTAGTCTTTTCTTGTCCTTAGGGGAAATATGGATCTTAATGTATCCATAATAATCATCATAGAAATAGAAGTGCAGCATACCCACTAGCCACTCTAAAATTTGGACACTGAATATCAAAGAAAAATGGTGATTCCTAATGTGTTGGTTTAATCAGGGATAGTCTATACTGATATGCAAACTATTCTTCACACGAGTTGGAACCAATTCATTGTTTTCATTTTTGATTACTGTAAGGCCAATTAGTTTAGGAACTACTTGAATGGGGCTGGCCCATTGGCTGTCAGAGATAAATGATTCTAGCATCCAATAATTTTGTAACCTCATTTTTCATAACTTCTAAGTGGTTTGGGTTCAGTCGACATTGAAGATGCCTCACTAGTTTAGCCTCATCATTTAACACAATATGATGTTTAAAATTTGATGGGATAATACCAGGAATGTCAGAATGATTGCATCAAAATTCTTGTTTATAATCCCTCAAAATTTCAATTAGTCTCAATTCATTCTCCAGAGGGAGTGAACTAGAAATGTTGATAGGAAACATATTTCAATTCTCAATAAATTAATATTTTAAATCATGAGGCAATTGTATTAGTTCCATTTTAGGTGGATTTTGGATTTATGGGAGTTTGTGTGAAAGTTATAGGTCACTAATCTCAACTAACTTCTCAATGGTGTCTTCCTCAGATGATGAAAGAACGTTTACAATCTTATAAAATATCATCGATGGTCAGTAGATCATCAGTGTTCAAGAAATAATCTATTAATAAACATGAATGACACGTTTTCTAGTACACTACAACAATTAATTCAGGATTTACCAAAAAATTAAATCAAAGATACAATCATAGAAAGGGGATCGGGGGAATGATAAGAAGTATTTTTAGGTGAAGGGAGTGCATCTATTGAATTAACAAAGAGAGAGAAATATTGTTCTAATGAGTGCTTCATGGCATCATGGATATTGAAGTGGATTATGTCACCACCAAATTCTATAGATAATGATCTATTATAGACAATAATTATGGTTTTGGTGGTTTTTAAGAAGGGTCCCCCCAATATAATTAGGGTGTGTCCAATCATCATATCATCTTCAATTCTTTGCACATAAAAATCGGCAGGAAAAAATACATTTTACACCCTCTCAAGAAAATCCTATAACACACTAGAAGGGTTTATTGTACTCCGATTTTCTAGCTGAATGACTTTTCTAGTGGCATTCAGTTCACCGACCTACAAACAAGAGTAAATGGAGTGAGGAATTACATTAATAGAGGCTCCCAAATCTAGCAAAGCATTAGAAAAAGATTAACTTTATATGGTACGTGGGATAGAGATGGTTCGAGGATCCTTGAATTAGATAGATAGTTATGGTTCTATCAATGCTGAGACATTACTACCCATGATTAAATTCTCATAACCTTGATGTCTCTTTCATTATGTACACATATCCTTTAGAAACATAGTGTATCTTAGAATTTTCTTCATCGAATCAATCAAAGTAATGTTAACCTATAATTTTTTGAAAGAGTCCAATAGTTATTTATCAGGTTTAATTTCATTTTGTTTTCATTGTTGGGTGGCCCTCAGGGGAAATGGAAGAGGAATGGTTGTTATAAGAGATTCATCGACATACACACTATTTCCTTTTGAAGGAATTTTCTTAGGAAAAGGATTTCATTCTCTTGGACCATTTTTAGCAGTGGTTAGGATGGCGGTTTCTTCAAGAGATGATGAATCTATTAGAGGGTTTATTTGGCTTTTAAGATGATTTCAACTCCTAAATGTGATGGAATTAACATTTCCTTTATCTATATGGTTAACAACTGGTTGAGAGTGTAGTTTACCTAACCCATGACTTTGAATTTCCCCCACCGAGTTAGCTAGTTGGCCTAATTGGGTTTTGAGGTCCTGTGTTGAATCTTGGGTTGTTAGTTGGAATTGGAGATTGTTGGAATCCATTTATTTTATCATGTCTTCTAGGCTAGGCTTAGGTTTGGGAGGGGGAGGTTAGAAAGGACTTTGGGGTGGTTGGGGATTTTTTGGTGGTGGTGGTGGATGAATACTCTATCCTTATTCTTTCCATGGATGATGAGGCTAGTGTGAATACCCCCTTTCCTATAAGCTTGGTTTTATTTCCACCTAGAGTTGGATGGATAGTATGGTTCTTTCCTAAGGGTTTTTTATAGGGGGTCTTGGGAATATTTCCTAACAACTCTCGGAATTTTCTCTTAATTGGGGGTATTGGTCAGAATAATGGAAGTCAAAATAGAAGATTCCACAATATAATATAGGAGGAGGTTTAGATTTCCCTATGGAGGGAGCGAGTTATCGGAAAAGGGAACTTACCTCTTTATTCTTTGTGTTTACCTTCTTCTCAAATTTTGTACTTTTCACCTCATAGACACCTCTAATGGGTACGCTGGACCATGTAACGAATTGTTGAGTTTTTTTCACCAAGGTCTCAATCTAGTTTTTTTCTATGATTGGAGTTTTATCTAATAGTGAATCACCTACAGTATCCTTAATCATGTTACAATGAATTGGAATCAAACCTTAATAGAAATACTATATTATAAGTTTATCAGTTATTTGGTGGTGTGGAAAACTTGAACAAAACATTTTAATTATTTTACAATATTCATGAAGTGTATCCCCTTGAGATTGTCTTATCCCACAAATTTCATTCCTTTTTATTGCAGTTCGAGAGGCTGGGAAATATTTTTTAGGAAAAAGGCGTTTCATGTTTGGCCAGCCTCTTATTAGTGAATGAACATAGTACAAAAAATATTTCGAATTTTCCTCCAATAAAAAAGGGAATTCTATGATATTTCCATTTTATTCATCCATATTTACAGGTTTTGATGTAGAACATAGGGTATGAATTTATTTAATATTATTTTGTTGATCTTCTCCAGAAAGTCCACAGAATCTTTGTAATAAATGAATTAAATCAGATTTAAGTTCAAAATTGGGTGCCACGCCTTGCATTTGAATGTATGTGGGTTGTATATCGACATCATGTAAGGTTATTTATTTTAGTGTTCTATTGTTTTCATCCATGTTATACAATTTTATTTCAGCTTTTATGTCATTTCTAGAAGAAGATTAAGGGTGAAGAAGAGTTTCAATGTGTGATGTGTCCTCCTTCAATGTGTTGTTTTGTGTGTCTCAGTGTCTTTGATGTAGGGTCCTATAGCGGAGTAGAACATATCATGTACTAAAACTACACAAAAAATAGATCCAAAATGAAAAGGGATTGAAATGGAATAAGAGAAAACAAATAAATATTCAAAAAAATTACAAAAACCTTATAAAAAACATACACTAAAAACCAAAGTGCTCCCCAGCAACGACGCCAAAATTTTAACATGTTGTCATGAAAGGCGAAATTATTAGTAATTTGAAGAATATTTTTTATTCTAGGAAAGACCCTAGGTTATATTTCAAGGAGATTTGGTGGTTTCATAGTGTGCATTTTTAATAAGAAGAACAAAAGTGGTAGTGGTTTGAAATCAGTTTTAAGAAAATAATGAGATTTAAAGAGTTTAATAGATTCCAAATAAAAGGGTGTTTTGGAATTTTGAGATTAGGAGATAATTTAATGTTCACTACACATCTGGGTGAGTTCATAATTCTGAAAAATACTCATTGTTTAATTAAATCCTTTGGTTGAGGGTTGTCATGATCTCAACTTCCCTCTTTCCTCTTAAATGATGTGCTAAGAACCACCTCTTGAAACAACAATCGTGTTGTCATGGTTTGGGTATAAAACATATAAAATAGAGTCTACCAAATAATACTGAAATATTATGTATTTTTTAGATAAATAGGTCTCTTTTATTGTCCAATCGAAATAATACAAGCATCCTTCTTGAAATATCAACCCAATTGGTGTTGAGATAAAAATTGTTTCACTTAATTATAACAAAAGAAATGTAATCAGATGAGTTTAGAATCGAAGTTAAAATTAAGTGAAATATTTATCAAAGAAATTATAGAAAACTATCATAATATCATGTGTTGGTACTCCATCCAAATTTTTTGTAGCTCCCTCCAAAGGATCGTTCACTGTTTAGCTCGCTATCGAGAGGAGGAGAAGGCTCAGGTTGAACTCCTTCTCCTTCGTTGATAACCCTATGATAATAGGGTCCTCCAGAACTTATTGGATGAGGGGAGGATTTATTTGGGTCTCCCAAATACCATATATTTTCTTCCTGGTCTAACTTACAAATGGGGATTCCAATGTGCCATTTCATAGGAAAATGGAATGGTGGTTTTGAGCACAAAGATTTCTTAAAACCAATTGTCACATGGGTTTCAACCTCCATAAAGCCTTATCTCACATTGAAGAAAATAAAAAAAATTTATCCCCACCCATTTTATGTCCCCACCGAATGTTTGGTACACTTTGGACAACTAGAGGAAGAGATATTGAAAGATCACAAGACACCACTTTTGAATTTGTGCAGATTCGGTGTGCTGGACAGATCAGGTCGGTTGGGCCACTAGATGGATGGATGTGTCAATGGTTCTTTCAGATGAAATGTATCCCAATTAATTTTGGATATACCCACAATATATAATCCCATTTGGATTCACGGTTCAATAGTAGTGTGCGGATGAGTCCACTGGTGAGCATGGATCTAGCATAGTTAGGAGCACTTTCCTTGGACATCATCATTGGGCCTACAAATCACCTCATCCTACAATGGAATCATCAAAATAATTAACAATTCCCTTCCTAAATGTTACGAAAAAAATAAATGATTCAAACATGGAATACATTTTGTTATTATTTTTATAACATTCAATATAAACGAAGTTTAGCGTAGTGGATCATGGGTGAAAATGAAATATTGAATTAATGAGTGTTCACCCGGTCAGATCATAGTTATTAATGGTGCACACAATGGTGCGCCATTGATCCATGGATAGTTCCAAGGAGTGGTGTGTTGTTCCATGAATCATCTAAGATGGTTCACTGTGGTGTGTTTCATATTAAAAAACAGTGCACAACATGTTTCACAAATGGCACGCACCATTTCACATTTTGGATTTTTTTTGGATTTTTTAACTTTGAAATTGTTACAACCCAATTGAAAATAACTATTTTGAGTAAAAAAACGACCACCCCTTTCAACAATATGAATCACTTTTCCCATGAGCATAGTGACCCACCCGGTGTTTGTCCACATTAACTGCCAAGACCAAACTTAGATCCCTCGATGACCATCACCTTGTCGACCACGACCCAACCGAACTCCCTCAACCACTGTGACTCAGATATGTGATGTTGTACATGGTAGGCACACCTTCTATATGAATCTGTAACTTTTTTGTTATTAATTTAGTTTTAAAAATGTTGTTGGCCCCTATTTGTTTTTTAATTACTCTTTTTTTTATTTTTAATGCCATGTTTTCATACTGTTTTTTTATTTGTTGTTTTTTATTTTTTTGTTTTTTTTGAGATATACGGTTTTTAATATATAATTGTTTGTTTTATATATTTCATGAATTGTGATTGATTTCAAAATATCTAAGACCTGTAAAGGAAGTACACATCTAGTTTTTTTGAGAAATATGGTTTTTAATATATTTTAGAAAATAGTATATTTAATTTTTTTAGATATATGGGTTTCATAATTTAATTTTGGGTGTCATTGTTGACGTCATTTGTTTCCAGATGTATGGAATGTGAATTATTAACAAAAATCATTATTATATAAAAATATATTTTAAAATTTATTATTTGTTATTGTTGATATATCTTTTGTGCGCCGCAAGTTAATTTTGACACCCGCCTTGCGCCGCACCATTCACTTTTGCACCGAGTTCCCTTATCATCGTTGTGTTCCATGCACCGTAAATAACTATGGGTTAGACACTATCATACCACATGCCTTCCCATTTTCTCTTAAGTTTGTTATCAAATGCGGACTCATTTCATTCCACATTTTCCTAAAATCATGGTGCTTATTTTAATTGTTCAAACTCCACTAAATTCATAGTCCCATTGCAAGTTTGAAAATTTTATCACACGTGAAATCCAATCCCACTATGTTTTGGTGATATGTTCCCCTATCCGCACATGAATTAGTCAGGAGACTCATTTTCTTCCTTACTTTTCCATGAAAACACCCCTAACTGCACTTGCATCTCTCTAATTTTCCATCTCATCTATGATTATATTTATTCTATCTGGATGTGTTCACCTTTCATCCATTCATAGATCTATAAATCCTAATTTCAAGAATTAGTACACCCTCTCACCACCCTGCAACATGGATTTTTTCAGGTATTTAAATGTTTCAACTATTAGTTTCATTTGAAAAACATTCTATTTGTTATGATCCTCAATTTTCAATGCTGGAGAACTTAGTTTTCCATGGATTTTATTATTTTGGTTGGAAACTTCACTCCACTAGTTTTTATTCTAGAAATGTGTTCTTGATATTATCCCCTATCAACTTTTACAATTTTAATATATTGTTGAGTGTCATTGTGAACATTTAACTATAATCAAGGACTAATAAATTTGAAAATTAATTATATGGGGTCCAACATATGTTTCATCACTCATCATTGTCATTAATCATTGATTAGTTTGATGGACCTGTCATTGTATGTTGTTTCCCCTTTGAACTCTATTGATATTTAAAATTTATAATTTTTTTTTGAACTATAATTAATTGATTGTTTATCGATGCGTTCATGCCAAGAACTATAGGATTATCATCCATGGCTGATTTAAATCACTCATTTTTTAGTAATGTTTTTTATTAAAGGTTTGGAATTGGAAGAAATCATTACTTAAATCGCTCTAGCCTTTCTAAATCAAATTAGATCATTTTTAAACCATTAACATGAATTCTTGCACCATTGTCCTCTCACAATTTTAGATTCAATCTCAGTTAATGGAAGTCATCATCATCAAAATATTATTAGTCCTTCAATAGACAATCTAACTTGAATGATATTGGTGGTCGAAGCCTATGGGAACCTTTCGATTCGTTACGGAACTTCCATAGACAATGGTAGAGTTTTTTTAAATGAATCCTGGAAAAAAATAAAATGGTATCGGTTATTTTTTAAAAAAAATAACCCACGATATATGTATTACGGATGCCACTTTCCCTCACACTGACCGACATTGGCTCAGATTAATGATATCGATACAGTGAAGGGGGGATGTTTCCTTTTTCTCAACTCCCTATGAAAGGGTATCCCCTCCTTATCCTCAATCGATTTTCCCATCAACTATTCTAAATTCACTTCTTATCTCTCTAAAAAATTCATTTTCCATGCAGTTTTTTGCGAAGTATCATTTAAGGGTATTTTTATTTATTTAATTTAATGTTTTTTATTTATTTAATGGAATTTTTTCAGTTTAAAATTTTTCATTTTTAGGGTGTTTAGTTTTTTCTAAATATTTTGGTTATTATGTTGTGTAATTAGTTAGATATAGTTTGAAATACCAATTTTTAGTAGTATAGATTAAGTATAAATTACCTCAGGACTAACGTAGGATTATGTATTGTGAAATTTTGGTAGCATAAAGATTATCTGGTAATCTAAGCAATCAAATCTCTATCTGGAAACAAAAAAGTGGATGTGGATCTAGAACAGATGTACCTAGGAGTAAAAACTATGACAAGGAGTTTTGGGCTTGACCCATGATATCCTAGTACATGACAACATGCCTTGCAGCACTCTTGATTTGACACTCTTGGGGGATATGCTTAAGAAGATTCCTATTTTCTTTATAAACAGCTAAAATATCTAAGAATAGAAAATCCAAATTGGTAGATTTATCAATGATAAAAATAATAATTATGATGTTATAGAATAAAATAATCACAAAAGAATTAACAAAAGAAGGTTTTTATTAGTAATTAAATATGTTTATGTATTTTAATTAGTTATACGCAGTTCAGAAATAATATTGATTATTAGTAGTGACTAATTATAAATTAATTAATGATAACATAGGATTAAAATGAATACATATGATTAGTTAATTATAACTAACTAATGGATATAATATGAATGAGTATTAAGGAATAAATTATCAAATAATAAATTAATAATGATAAAATAGTGATTAAATAATTAGTGATTAGCTAAGAAATTTATTATTAGTAATTAACGATGTTATGTAATAACTATTTTAATTAGTTATACGTAGTTTATAAATAAAACGTATTATTAGTAATGATTAATTATATATTAATTAATGATAACATGGGAATAAAAATTGAATATATATTATTAGTTAATTATAATTAACTAATGAATATGATATGATTAAGGATTAAATAATAAATAATTAAATAATATCATAATAATGTTTAACTAGTGATTAAACTTTTACATAATTAATCATTACTATCATATTTTAGGGTATAGAAAGGTGTCCTAAAATTTCATTCTAATGAATTTTACATGGTCAACCAATATTGTTAAAACTTGTTACACTATCATAATTTTGATGAAAGAATAATTTTTTATGTAGAGATTCATGTTCGCATGTGTGTATTGTTGTGGGGAGGTTATTCAAACTGAGCAAGGATCTTCTTATAGTACACAACCTATAATGGTGGCGAGTAAAAATTACTGTGTAACCATAAGTGACCTTTAAGAGAGAATTTGTTGTTCCTTAAATTTGGGACCCGTTCAAGAGATCAAGTCTATGAGATATAGACATTTGCAATTCCAAACAACACCAAGACATCTAGCTTTTCCATTGGTTGCTAATGCACAGTGGGTCAAATAAATTAAGTTATTTTCTCAATGGTCAGATGGTAGCATGATGAAGTTATGTTTTGATGTTTCTACTGTACAACAACAACATCAAATTGTACGAATATGTATAATTAAAAGATTGGTTGAAGACATCACACCCCATGAAATTGAGCATATTCCAAATGATGGAACAGAAGAGGAAAACCCAGATGATCTCTCAGATATACATGTAAATATGACTTCTGATGAGGAGTTTCGTAATGACGGATCAGATGGTGATAGCAGTGCTGATGAGAAGGGATCAGTGATAGTTAGGAAGGAAGTTTCGAGAATTTCATTACTTTTACATCAACCTCGACCTACAATAAAACATCCACCACTCCTTTCCTCTTAATCAGAAGACATGAAACATGTTCCTAAATTCAACAATAATGTTCTCACACTGGAAACTATGTTCTCCAAAGTTGTACCAGATATGTTTAGTGAGATGGAAAAAACCTTATATTTTGGAAGGAATTTTCCATGTAAATATCCACTGAAAATCATGCTATAGATATTTCAAAATTAGAGTCATTGCGACTATATTGTTCACGAATCATTCCATATTTAATATGTCATATGGTGTGAGAAGTATGGGGATTATTGTAGATTTATCTTGAGGGAGAATCCAGATAAAACATTTGGAGGTTGGAGAATCTCGAAGATTGAGGCAGCCCATACAAGCGTTCATCCAAGCCTAACACAAGATCATACCACTTTGGATATAGAATTTGTTTCATATGTTATTGTTGATATGATTATGACATGTCAAAATGATATGATATTACTAGTGCAAGACAGGATAAAATAGACATTTGGTTATAAGATTTCCTATAATAAGGCACAGATGGATAAAAAAAAGGAAATTGTGATGGTCTGGGGTGATTTGGATGAATCATATCAGGTGTTACTACAATTTCTATCCATACTGAGTCATAATAACCAATTTTTCATCCATCTTTATACAAATGAACATGTGTCTCATAATAACCAACTTGATCCATCTCATGTTTAATTTCATCGGTTGTTCTGGGCATTCCTCCCTTATATCAATGCATTTTGTTTTACCAAATAGATCATTCCTATTGATGGAACATTTATATACAGAAATACAAGGGAATATTGTTGATTGCAGCAACACAATATAAAAACTGTTCACCTCTTCCTCTTGCCTTTTCCTTTGTAGAGGAAGAAAACTATGAATCACAAAGTTGATTTCTGGCATGTATCATCAACCATTTCAGCAAAATTTGCGGTGTTTGATTGATATTTGATCGCCATCAGGAAATTAATGATTCAATCAATGCAGATCTTCATACATGGAGATAACCAAATGCACATCATCGATTATTCATTATACACATTTCTAGCAATGTGCATAAAAATTCAACAACAAACTGATGAAGAAGGAAACCATGAGTCATGGTACACATTGTATTTGTTATTTTTTTACTATTTCAACCTAACAATAAAATAAAATTATGTGAAAAATCATCTATTCTTTGTAGCATATGATTTGGATCAACAGTGGTTTGAAGAACTTTTTGGAAAAATATTCCAGGATAATCAAGAAGTTTATGATTATAAAATGCGGATTCTAAAATAAAAATGGACATTGGAAAATGACGGGGGGAAGAGGTATGGACACATGACCATAAGAATTATATAGTGTATCAATGGTGTATTAAAATTGATTTTCAAGCTACCTATAACTTCCCTATTTCAAGTGACATTATATCGATGCAATAAGTACTTTTTTGATAGAAAAAAACTAGAAGCATATAGAATACAACAGGGGCTAAGGTAAGGAAGACACATTAAATGAGAGATTGAAAAGAATATTGAAGAAGATTCTTGTTATGAAGTCAGCCCTTTTCAACCAAAAGACTCTCAATATGAAGTTGAGGAGCATTTATACCCCATCACAAATCTCATCAGTGAAAAAACAGTGGTATTACCTGAAACGTGGAAATGTCAGAGGGGAAAATTTCAGGACATATGGTTTCCATGCACACACGACATCACAACATGTTCCTCAGTGAACATATCATTGAAAAAATATGTTGATCCAGTTTACCAGATTGATACAATTTCTATATATTATGCTACACCATGGAAACCTATTGGGGAGTATCATTATTTACCAAATCCCAAAGGCCAGCTAATAGTGATACCTCACATCAATAAGTTGAATTCTTGTGGGATACCGAAGGCTAGTAGGATGTGTAATGATATAGGCTGGCCTCAAGAACAAGGGTAGCATTTGAGATGCACCATATGTCCTAAAGAAGGTCAAAACTAGTAATTATGCCCTAACTTTGTTGGGTCGAGTTCACAGTCTTAGCCAAAATGATATATTGTCTTCATTGTGAAATTCTAATAGTGTAAATTAAATGTTGTTTTCTAATTTTTTTTCTCTGTTTTCTAAACCCCAAAACCCAAAATCATAACATCACCAAAAAACATATTTTGTAAAACAAAATATCAAAATTCTAAACCATATATCTTCAAACCAATACCCTAACCCAAAAATCATAAACCTAAACCCTAAAACATAAAAAAAATCCAAAAACCTAGACCCAAAAATCCATATCTGATACCGTAGTATCTAAATCCTAAAACCTAAAAGATAAATGGTAATCCCAAAAGAATATTCCCATTACCATTGATTTTGATAACATGATATGTCTGATATTTTAAAATACATTTATATAAAGAAATAATAGTATCATAATGATTATCAAAAGTAATTAAATATAGATAATTAGATAAATTATGAAAACATCAATAGTAATTCCTAGGGTTCATCTTAATCCAATCCATAATTATTTAATAAAAAAACTCTTCCCAAATATGTCTAACGAAATTAATGACCCAATAATTTAGAAATATTGTCTCTATAATTTTAAAAATCAGTATTCCATTATTTCAAAAATGTATATATTAGTGACAAATTCTTAATATCTAAATACTCTATTAATCTTAAATCCTTAATAAAAACAAGCATGCTTTCTATAATTAATATTTTCTTTATTCCATAAATAAAATATTAGATAATAGAATTTTTTTTCATAAATTCAAATGAAGAACACTTAACCCATATTGTAAAATAAATGTTTTTATCACTTTTTTTCTTAGTTTTCTAAACCCCCCAACTCAAAAACATAGCACTTAACCCAGAAACATCATTCCAAAACCTAAATATCAAAATTGTAAACCCTAAACCTTCAAACCTAAACCCTTACCCCAAAATCATAATCCTAAACCCAGAAACCTTAAAAAAATACAAAAATATATATTTATTCATTTAAATCATGTATCAATTAATAAAAACCATACAAAGATATTTTCATTAAAAAAAATCATTCACGACAAAATTATTTCCATCTATTTTTTTATCGTCTCTCCTCTTGTTAACATTATTTCATTTAGAACCAAAAGACATGGTGACTTATATTTATTTTGGTAAAAATAACTTCATAAAACAGTATGAATAAACTTTTCATTTCATGCATTCTATAAGTCATAACATTATGTTGTTAATAATATAATATTTAAAATTTAATCATACAACTGATTTGATTAGTTTATATGAAAATGGATGATACTATACGACTCATTCAGCATCATACCCATATTTTCCATTCCATGATAGAGGGTGTTGTGGATCGATTGATCTGGGAGCGTCGAGTGCACCATTTTTATCAGAAGAAGCCTCCACATGCAATTAGACCATACTTGTATCGTGCTATCTTCTATGGCCTTTCCATATCAGATTTTACATTTTTAGACCATCACCTACTTGATTCCCTCGTTGAGAGGTGGAGACGAGACACACACATATTCCACCTACATGTGGGAGAGATGAAAATCACCCTCTTGGATGTGGAAGTGCTTCTCGGTCTTCCTATCTAGGGGAGACCCATTATTGGACTCAATCATGTATCATGACTAGACTTTTCTCCATACTTGTTAGGCATTGACCTTTTTTCCGACCATAGAGCTACAAATGAAACGTCCATATATATGACTTGGTTGGATTCGTAGATTCCACATTTGCAGGATGATGATGATGAGAAAACTACATTGTGTTATGACCGTGAATATATATTACAACTCATTGGTGGGACCATGTGTATTGATCACTCAGGGATGCACGTGAACATGATGTAACTACCCAAACTAGAGGGCTTTGATCAGGCTGGGACATATAGCAAAGGATCCGCTTTCATGGAATACATGTACAGAGCATTATGCAGGCTATCCCACATGGACCACAAAGGTCATAGGGGATGAATCATCCTTATTCAAATGTGGGAATGAAAGCACATCCCCACATTCCGCCTTGAGCTAGCTGGTTCAGTGGTCGAGATGAAGGTGCTGCATGACGCTCCGCGTGGACGCTGTTATGATCAATCATTTCTATTGGTTTCTTATGATACAGTGATATATTAACATTAATTTCTCATTATTTATCACTATCAATGATTTACTATATAGGTGGGGTCAGTGACACAATTTCTACATTGTTTAGAGACATCATTCGGGAATATATCCGCTCTAGTTGGGCAGTCTCTCACCTGATCAGGTATGTATATACAATCTGTCACTGTCTAATATATTTAATAATAGAATCAATTTGGTTTTTTTAGACACTTTTTTGACAATGTCACATGTCATTTCAGATTTCATGGCTTCCATACTGAATTATTATGGACAGGTTGCCAGCATACTACACTATTGGTCTTGAGGATGCTATGGTTGTAGTGCACCTCATTCACTTCCATATTATTTAGTTGCAGCATCATAATATAGTCATCCGCCTTTTTTGTTGTACTAAGTCTATTACATTGTTGTCGAGATAGAGAGAGTGGCTTCATGGGATGATGTTGACAGGGATGAAGGATGAGGATTGACCTCGAGTACATGCCCTCTTTATCGACTACTGGCACAGACGTGCATAGTTTCATATTCAGGGTGTTCTTACGAATTGATTCTTTCTTTCGGAGTATGTTGAATATGATCCTTGGTATAAAATTAATTCTATACTATATATTACCTTACCCAGCAAAGTGTTGCAATGGATGGTATGTCAATAAACTTCCACTAGTTTGTTTATTTAACTGTTATATAATTCAATTTGAATATCTTTATTTGGTAGTCACACATAGTAGCATGTTTGCATGAGTGATGAATAGGAGGAGGGGGTCTTTAGATGGTTAGTTGTCCTTGTTGCATCGCTAGAGGTAAGGGCATCTTTTCATACACTTTTCGAGAGAATATTTAAGAACTCATCCCTGGTAGAGGAGATTCCTTCCCAAGAAGAGCATTTTGTAGCTGCTACTAGTGATGAGGAGCCCCGACCACAACCACGTAGACGTCGTTGTGCTCCACGTGAGGCATTTCATATTCCATAGGTAGAGGTCGGACCTCCAGTAGTCCATAATCATCTAATTCATGATGTGCCTTAGGTGGTATGGGATCCATCATTTCTGACAGGATATCTGCATTTCTCTCCATCACGAGTTCCATATCCATCATAGCCTTAGGTTCTAAATCCATCATGGCCTTGGGTTCCAGATCCATCACAGTCCTTGTGTATAGCTCTATCGTAGCATTGGTACCCCACTGTGATGATGGTAGGTCCGTCTACCACCCTAGTGGGAGAAGGATCCGAAAGGCTGTATGAGATGTTATTGAAATCTCCTCTCACTGTCATTCAGATAGATAATTTTCCATTTGACATTTCAGTGCCTAAGGATCAACCCTCTCTAGGTCATCAGACTCCACTACGCACTCGACGTGGAAATCATATTCGCAGACCACCATGTGGGGAAGAATCTCCTCACCATAGACATAAAAATTTATTTTAAATGTTAATTTACATTTTTATTTATACAAAAATGAAAATAATTTTATTACTATTATCCCTTCTTATATTTTTATCTAGTTTTCAGTTTTCTTTTATATTTTTGACATAATTTATATTTGACATATATTGAAGTTGACTATTTGAAACATAGAAAAAATTAGTAAATTTCATGTAAATAACTGTAAAAGATTAAAAATTATATAGTATAAAAACAATGAAATTAAAATTTCTAAGATATACTAATAATCGAAGAAGTTGTTTAAAATTAAGAGTTTTATAAATAAAATAAAAAATTGATAATGAATGGGATGTAAGAAAAGTAACTAAGAAGTGATAGAGAAAAGAATGAATATCGAGGAGGATTGTAAACCACCTACATGACATTAAAAGCCTATGAAATATAATCTATAAGACACATATGCATAAAAATTAAAAAATCAACTAATTTTAATATATTTAATCAATTCTTAAAATAAAATTTATATCTGTCTTATAGTTTATATTTTATAATCTAGCAATGACACGTACTTGAAACTATTTTATGTTTCAAGTAGGTGGATTTAAAAGCTTATAAATTATTTTTCATCAACATGTTGTATAAAATTATTTTTATTTTTGACTACTTGTTATATGTTTAATCAAGTTTTATAATTTCATTCATATCTATCATATAGATTATATTATATAGGCTAGCATAGGCAAGTACATGAAACATTTTTATGATTCAAGTAGGTGAATTAGGAAGCTTATACATTATTTTTCATCAACATCTTTTATGAAATTATTTTTATTTTCAAATACATGTTATATTTTTAATCAATGTTTAGAATTTTATTCATATCGTTCTTATTGTTTTGTATTATATAGGCTAGAAAAGGAACGTAATTGAAACATTTTTATGTTTCAAGTAGGTGGATTAGAAAGCTTATAAATTGTTTTTCATCAACACTATGTAAGAAATTATTTTTATTTTTGACATATTTTTATATATCTAATCAATGTTTAACATTTCATTCATATTGGTCTTATAGTATATATTATATAGGCGAGAAAATTCATGTACTTGAATCATTTTTATGTTTCAATTTAGTGGATTTGAAATCTTATAAATTATTTTTCATCAATTTTTTTTAAGAATTTATTTTTATTTTCAACTATTTATATTATGTATATCGATTGTTTAAAATTTCATTCTTTTGGTCTTATAGTATATATTATATAGGATAGAAAATTCAAGTACATGAATTATTTTTAGGTTTCAAGTAGGTAGTTTCAAAAGCATAAAAAATAATTTTCATCAACATTTTTTAAGAAATTATTTTTATTTTCAACAATTTATTAAATTTTTAACCAATTTGTAAAATTTAATTCATATCGGTATTATAGTTTATATTATATAGGATATAAAAGGCACGTACTTGAAATAGTTTTATATTTCAAGTAGGTGGATTATGAATCTTATAAATTATTTTTCATCGACATGTTTTCAGAATTTATTTTTATTTTAGATTACTTTTTATATATTCAGGAAATGATTAAAATTTTATTCATATCTGTCTTATAGTTTATAATATATTGGTTGGAAAAGTAACTTACTTGAAATATTTTTATGTTTCATGTTGGTGGATTATAAATCTATTAAATTATTTTTCATCAACATTTTCATGGAAATTATTTTTATTTTTCACTACTTATTATTTGTTTAATCAATTTTTATAATTTTATTCATATATATCTTAGAGTTTATATTATATAGGCTAGAAAAGTCACGTACTTGAGTAATTTTTTTTTCTTGTTGGTGGATTATAAAGAGTATAAATTATTTTTTATCAACATTTTTTAAGAAATTATTTTTATTTTCAACTACTTAGTGTATGTTTAATCAATTTATAAAATTTCATTCATATCAGTATTATAATTTATATTTTCTAGGTTATCAAAATCATGTACATAAATAAAAGATAAATTATGTTGAAACATTATGTTTTACACATATATATATATATAACCATACCAATAAAATAAAAAAACATTAACATTGTAAGTATATAAAAAACTTTATTAAAATAGAAAAACAATTATTGTTTTAGGGTAAAGGCGTCATCACCAGTGATGATGAATTTGTGCATAATCTGAATGGCGACATCAAATATGCTACCTTTAAATACTTATTTTTAATAAAAAATAACCTAGGTCATTTTTAATATTTGCTTTCAGAAAGCATATAAAAAACTCACAATGGGAAAATGTTATAATATATACTCTATGAAAATGTGCGAGTTAGATGTTTGTTATGTTATCAATGATGAAATGATACGATTTCGTATGTTTTATTGAACATCCACGATGATGCATATTACTTGTCAAAACACATGATTGATTGAAAAAAATATGACTGGATTAGGGGAAACATTTAGATTTGGAAAATTGAAATTTTCCCTCCCTGACACCCCTCATCACCTCCCTCCCCCATCTATTTGTTGTTGTTCTGAGATCATCCCCACACTAGGTATCCCTCCTCCCACCACATAGATTGATGTTTGGCTGATTCCTCAGTCTAACTGAGCCTTCACCAAAATCATTCATGTTGTACCCATGTTTCACCTCTTGTAGGTGTGGCTAGCTAGCACTGTTCTCCCCTCCACCGATGACTACCGGCTGCGGTGGAACCAATTACATTTATTTTGGTGTTTTTTAACATTTACAACTAAATGTATCAATATAAATATCTTTTGTTTTTTTATATTATTAATAATAATTTTTTATAATATCTCAGAAGTTATTTGAATTGCACAGTTAATGTGCCCCTTTCATCTGTGGGATTTGTGACCTGCCTATCACCATTTCTCCACCCTATTCCTATGTTGGGTGTATGATCTGGTTTCCCCAATTAGCATGTTATTTCTTTTTTTATTTTTTTGAACTAAATTTAAAAATATTAATATTTTTTTCTCTTATTGTTAATAAATTGTTCATAATATCTCATAATGTATTTAAATAATGGGATGATTGTTAATTTTTCCCTTCCATCTATGATTTGTTATATGTTTTTAGTTTAATTTTATCCGTATTTTTTTACAAAGTATATGTCTGCATAGTTTATTTGTTTGATAAAATTTTCATTCAAGGTATATCTTATGTTATAAAATTTCATTTCATTCATATGATTTTTTATTTAATTTTATTTTTCAATATTTTTGTTTTTATTTTTTAAAATATAAAATTGAAAATTGATTTCTATATGAACAAATTATTTCTACCCAAAAATCTTAATTCTCAATAAATATAAAAATATTAAAATTTTAACTCTAAATGAATATAGATAATTAATTACTAAAAAATAAATGGTTTTATTTTTTAAAAAATATATTTATTTTTTAAAATATTTACTGTTTCATTATAAAATCTATTAAAATATATATTTAATAATATTTTTTATCTAATGGTTTTTTAAAAATTTATATTGCGGTTTTAGAACATTTTTTCTTAATCTGTTTTTATTATCAGGACTCGTCTTGGAGAACTCATTCCTTTGGGATGCAAACTATATTGTGGCAAGACCTTAAGGACTTTCCAAATCCTCACAAGCTGAAAACTAGCACCTGAGCATCGAATGTAAACAAGATGGAATATTTTCACTCAAACTGAAAGAAAATACATGTCATATATTGAAATAATACTACAAAAAATATTTTTTAAACCAAAGACTGCCAACGGTAGTAGTGATGGTTCAGGGTGCTGCAGAACTGCCTTTTATGGGCATTAAATTGAAATTTATTTTAATTTAGATTTTCCCAAAACACCGAGAGTGGAAATTTCATGTCAAATTTATAAATATGTTATTTATCCTTTGAAGAAATCATTACCTTGTCTTAAAATCAATTTTTTTATGACATTGATATTCTGAAAACACTTTTACATTAACTTCATTGCACTATAAGGATTCAAGTGTAGAATCCCTCTAGTGGCGATCCACAAGTGCTACTTTGATCTCCGAGTAATGAAAATTGATTTTAGGGAGCTAGCACAGGGAATCAAATGTCTTATTTTTGTCTTTATTGATCCAAGATCCTTCTGGATTGAAGAATTTATTCTCATTCTTAAGAGGGAGAGGATGCATTTGGGAGAGTGAGAGAAATCTGTTGTGAAGAAAAATTTATTATCCTCAATCTTTTATTAACCTTATACAATATACACAACAATCTATTTATAGAGTAAGAGTTTAGTTTAAAATATTATTTATTTTTGTATTGGTCCTTATAAAATATTACAATCTTTAGTAAACTCCTTGCCATATAATAATAATAATATTATTATTATTTTACGGTGTGTGCTAATTCATGAACTGATTAATATTATTTTATTAACTTGAATAATAATATTTCTCAGTTAAGGTGATCTTGTTAGAATCAAACCCTTTTTCACTTATTGAATATCTGAATAAATATTTTATTAACTTAAACAAATATTTTATTAACAAACCAGCGAATAAAGACTTATTAAATATTCAATAAATAAAATAAATATTTTATATACAATCAAGAAAAAAATATTTATTATATATTAACTGAATAAAAGAAATTATTTATTAATTAATTAAATAAACATTCATTACTTTGAGAATATTAGCGATCAATAAAACCTGGCAAAAATTATTTATCGGTCATGAGAATAATATTTATTCCACTAATTAAATTAAAATAGAATTTAATAAAGATTAAAAATATACTTATTATGTGACCCTCAAGGATTTTTTCTAGTTACATTTGATAGGTATGTATAGAGTTAAAGATTATTATCTAGCAATAGGTCATGGATTTCAAGAGAAAAAACATAATGTCGCAATGTGGACAACCACTTGCGAACTATAACAACCCAACTCTTTATTACACTCTTAAACATGATTTATTACCTAGAAAACTTCACCTGATACAATATAGAAAATTAATAGGTCTAGTGACTTTGGAGATTAGGAAAATTACATAACAACAAAAATCATAGGATGCAACATCTTATTGAAAACTTCCTTTACATGACCTCTACATTCCCTCATAATTAGCATTGCATGGGATAACATAAGAACTTGCATAAGAAAAGGGTGATCTATAAAGCCCAATGAGGGAGTGAACAAGTCATAACATGAAATATAAAATACATATTTGAAAATAGGCATACCAATGGAGCATCATAGAAACATTAACATAAAGGCATGATATAAGATGATTAACATAACATGGAAATGTGGCAACAACATTTAACATGATTTTACCATGATCCAAGGATTATTTCACATGTACCATGAGTAAACCCTTATATCACTTGATTTATCATGATTAAACCCTCATTTCACTTGAGGAATCATGTTACTAATCTTTACCAAATGCATTAGAGCGCTATCAGGGAGCACCCTTCTTAAAACATATCATTTCTTGCATAAGTGTTCCACATGGATTCATTAAACATGAACATCTAATCCAAGATAAAAAAATCTGATACTCATACATTTAACTCTATAATCAATTAGTAAATGTGAATAATATTTAATACCCTTTAGAGAGAAATGAGCATGGTATTCACTACACAATGTATTTAGTTTGGAAAATTGTGGTACAATTTTTGTAGTATAACGGCGTGATATAAGAATTCATTAAAATGGTTGATGAGAGAGAAATGGGTGTATCATAATATTTATATGAAATGGACAGTAGGGGGTTCATATATTTATGTCCCAACATAACTAATGAAATTTAGATTCACGATACAAAAGAATATCTAAAATGTAAATGAAGAGAGAGAGATTCCTTACGGAATTCCGGCACGGTAACAGGTGTACATGGGAGGCATTTAATGAGAGAGAAAGGGGTTTATAATCATTAAAACATAAATAGGGATGTATTGGGGAGTTTATAAATCATACCCAAACATTTATAATCAAAAATAAAAGGGAATAACAATATTAAGAATCTTGGAAAAAATGACAAAAGAAGAAATTCCTTACCTGGAGTGTGATAACAAAGGCCTTGGAGTGGGCTTGAGAGAGGCTTCTTGGGAGCTTGGGGCGCCATTGAAGGATTCTAGTTAGAGGATGTTAGTTGTTGGATGAACTCCAATGGCTTTGAGTGAATAGGATGTGAAAACATGGGTGGGTTTATATAAGGAAGGAGAGGGAATTCTTTATTATTTAGGTCAGGGACACCACACATTAAACTAATCAAAACCATAAACCAGCCCATGGTTTTTTCCAAAGAGGAGCAGAATAATTTTTTTTTTAATTCCAATGAACTAACTGCTTAAAATAATAGGGTTTTTTATGTGGAGGTGAGCCACACTCCCAATGAAATCAATTTAAAAAGATAAATTCGCTTATATGTCTTGAAGGGTCGACTAAAGCATTGTAATATAATTAAAATAAATCCAAAATCACATTATTTTATTTTTAAAACTTATAATTTCCCAACATCTCATTTATAGTATTTTATTACATCACTATTTCTTCATTATGATGTCATAAAATACATTATATATTTAAGCAGTATTTAATTTTTACCCAAAAATTTGAGTGGCTTCAAAAATTATGACAAATTCACCATTGGATAATTTAAACATCCTGATTCCAAATATAATCGTCATTTTATTTAAATAAGTTTTTATATATGTGAATTTTTAATAACAAACTGACATTTATTGAAAATTCAAGTGTTTTGACAAAAATAGCTTTCAAACCATAATAAAAATAAAATTACATTCATAAAATTATACGATCATTTATATTTAATAAAAATTTAATTTAATAATAATAATTTTTTTTAAAAATATTATTTAATAAAATAATACATTAATTCATCAAAATAGACTTCTTAGATGAATTTTAACTAAAAAATACTATTGTGATTTAAAAACTATTTACAAAGTAACAATAATAAAATGAATGTATATTCAATATTATAGACAAAAATAATGCACATGTTCATCATTATAAAGTATTGTTACAGAACCCCTTATAACACCATCATAAGATCAAAGTATAAGGTGTGTGAAGGTGACAGACTCTTGGGGTTGCTCAGATAACATTTCTCATGTGGTAATGTCAATCAACATCCACTTCTCTTGTAGGCAGTTCCATTCAAGATTAAAATTATAAAGCTCGGCTTGGGTTTGGTCAAGAGTGATGCCCAATGATGCCACCTCCTTTCCAAGATATAACAAATGGGCTTTATACGGGGCAAGTCTTCTGGATTAGGCCATCACTTCATTTGTCTCTGAAAATTTTATTTGATAAATCCCTATCTTTATACTAATCATGAGATCACTATTCAAAAACTATATTAGAAATAATCACAATTCTTAACAGTATTTTAAAATCCAAAAACATAAAACCAATGATGTTCAAATTTTATATATACATTTTACATAATGGGATATTTAATTATATCTAGAAGAATTTTCATTAATAAATGTTTTGGTTGTTACAGTATCCCCCCCTTCAAAAATTTCTCCTTCGAAATTTTTTTTCCACACTAAAAAATATGTCTGTAACTCTGCATTATCACTTCATCCAATTCCCACATCACTTCTTCAAAAATTTGGTTTCACCACAACACCATGATGAGGGGCATTGTCTGATTTCATAGAAATTTTTCTCTACGATCTAAGATCTTCACTGGTTTCTTCATATAATAAAGATCATCCTCTTACTGTAATACATTCGAAGAGAGTACATGTGAAGGTTCTAGTATGTACTTCCATGAGAGGGATACATGAAAGACATCATGTACATTGGCCATGGTATGTGGAAGTTCTAGTCAATAGGCAATAACCCTGACACGATCAAGAATATTGAAGGGGCTAATTTACCTGGGACTTAACATCCCTTTCTTTCCAAAACTCATGACCTATTTCAATGGAGATATGCATAGAAATACCACGTCTCCAATATGAACTCAAGGTCTCGCCGATGGTTATCCGCATAACTCTTCTGTCGACTTTGGGCAGCCTTGATTTGATGCTGAATGGTTTTCACCCATTCAACCATTTCTGGTCTTAACAGCTTATGCTCAATGACTTAATCCCAACACACTGGTGTTCTGCACCTTCTCCCATAAAGGGATTCATATGGTGACATTTAGATTATTGAGTGGAAACTATAATTATAGGATAATTCAACCAGTGGAATATGTTGGTCACATCCTCTTTAGAAGTACATAGAACATGATCGTAGCATATCTTCCAGTGTTTGAATAGTTTTCTCAGATTAGCCATGATTTTGAGGATGATAGGCCATACTTAAGTTCAGTTCAGTGCTTAAATCATGTTTGATAGTTTTCCAGAACATTGAGATGAATATCAGATTATGATTAGATACAATAGATAGTGGTACTCCATGAGGCCTTACCACTTCTTTGATGTAAATCCTTGCATTTTGATCCAATGAGAAGTATTCTCGAATCGTGATAAAGTGAGTTGTCTTTGTAAAATGATCCATAATTACCCATATGGCATTCTTTCTTTTAGATTTCCTTGGATTTATAGTGACAAAGTCCATGGTAATGTTCTCCCACTTCCATGATGGCATGGGTAGTGGTTGCATCATCCCCTTAGACATTTTCCTCTCAGTTTTCACTTGCATACATACTAGGCACTTTGATGTATATTCCTCAATCTCCATATTCTTATTGTCCCAACAGAAATTTTCTCAGAAGTCTTGATACATCATTTGTGCTCCCTAGTTGAATAGATAATGTTGTGCTATGTGATTCATCCATAAGCTCCTTCTTTATCTCTGGATCGGATGGTACACATAATCGTGACCCAAATCTCACAATTACATCATTTCGACCATGAAATCTCAGGATTTTTCATTTCTAATAGCTTCCACCCTTTTCCAAATTTTCACGTCACTTATTTGACCATACATTATTTTCTCCACATGGTATGGTTGAACAATTATTTGAAAAACGATTGCAGATGTTCCTCCCTTAGTGGATCCCATGTCCATCCTCTACAAATCAAATAATATTAGATCATTTTCAATTCTCATCATTGATAAACATTCACGATCCTTTATAATTAGATAATTTTCCTCCTTGTTTTCCTTATCAGTATGGTAGTGGATTGAGCAGTCATAATCCTTGGTGATCTCTCTCTATCTTCATTGGTACATATTAAGCTCTTTTTGTGTGAATATATATTTGAGGATATTGTGATCAGTATATATCTCACACTTCTACCCATAGAGATAATGCCACAAAAATTTCAATGCAAATATCATAGTCACCACCTCCAGATCATGTTTGTGATAGTTTTTCCCAAGGATTTTTAGATGAATTGAGGCGTACACTATCACTTTATCATTCTGCATCAACACACAACCCAATCCCTTCTTCAAATCACTAAATACAAAAAACAGTTCTCCACTTGGGGGTATTGTGAGCACATGTATAGTGATAAGCTTCCTTTTCAACTCCTTGATGCTTTTTTCACATTCTTAACTCCTATAAAATTTTACTCCCTTCCGAGTTATCATGGTAAGAGTGTTGGAAAATCATGATAAATTTATCATAAACATCGATAATATCCAGTTAACCCCAAGAAGCTATGGATATACATTACTAATATTGTCCTCAGCCATCCCTCTTTTGGAGTTGTCTTGGAGGGATCCATAGATATCTCATTGCATGTGATGATATGCCCCAATAATGAGACCTCCTTTAACAAAGTACTCACACTTGCGGTACTTTTCATAGAACTTATCCTTCTTTAAGGTCTCTAGTTTTGTATTTAGATGCTCCTCATGATACTCCTTGGTTTTGAATTATATTGTAATATCATCTATAAAGACTACCACCACTTTGTCAAGGTAATATCTATAGACTATATTCAACAAGTCCATGATTATTTTTAGAGCATTGGTGAGTCCAAAATACATCACTATGAATTCATAGTGTTTCATCATTCCACTTGCATAGAATGGGGGGTCGATTCTCTATATTGATTTTGATTTACCTCTCATAGATATTTTTTTGGCTCTATATATGGAAAGCCAATCCATACCAAAAATTGAATAAAATTCTACCAAAATGAGTATGAAGAGGTTCATTTCAAAGTTTAGTCCATAGATAATGTCATGGGAGGATTTATATTCATGAGATGCAATGAATTCCCCATTTTCCATACTCACTGACATCTTTAATTCCATGATTTGTGGTGGTTCTCATATTTTTTTAATAAACTTTTGGGATATATGAAAATTTATAGAACTAGAATAAAAAATAACCTTCACTATTATTGAATGAATAACTAGTATACATGTCACCACTTTATTGTCAGTGTTCACTTCGGCAGTAGTGATGGAAAAAGCTCGCCCTTTCTACCTTGTAGGTTGTTGGTTGCCTCTAAAAATTATAGACTTAGGGAACTGATCTGAATAGTTATCTGGTTCTTTGCAGTTGAAGCAATGAACAATACATTGAGGGTTGAGTGGAGTGTTCCAATCCTTTGTTTTTTCCTTGGGTTTTTCTTACCAATAGTTAATAGCTAGGTGCCCTTCTCTTCCACACCTAAAGAATTTCCTCGCCCCCTTTAGAAACGTTTTGGGGTGCATCGTTCCACACCTTCGGAATGTGGGGTGCTGGGTTTTCCAAGCACCATTGGATTTATCCATTGTTCTACCAAAATTGAATTCCACATCACGCTTGTTATCACCTTGACAGCCCTACAATTCCCCAATCTCCATTTCGACATTAAGGGAACATCAAAAAATTTCTTCATAGCTGTTGAAGTCACAGATCATAAGGGCATTCCACAGGCTATGTTTCATCCCACCAATGAAGCTTTCAACCTTGCATTCCTGGGTAACGATAAATCAGAATTCATATCTTGCAATCCTTGGGATGTTTTCCACATACTCTCTGATGGATTCGTCATTTTTTTCTTAAGGGAAAGGAGGTACCTTTCCATCTTAAGTGGGAGGGTGTGCATAAAATATTTTTCAAGAAACATCTTCTAGGAGTCCTTCTATTCCAACGCCTCAATCTCCTCCTTAGGCTTTGTGTTTTTTATCAATGTCCATCATTGATCCGCTTCACCCTCCATACTATAAACTACCAAATGAACCTTCTCTTTTTCAGAACATTGACGGATTTAGCAGATATTTTCAAAGGAGTTGATACATTGTTCAGTTATTGAGGGATAATATGATTCATTAAAAGTTGGAGGCCTTTGTCTCATGAAGCTCTCTATAGAAAATTGTTTGTTCTTAGGGGTTTGTAATGTTCCCCTTTACCCATGTTTCTATACAATGCGTGAGAAAAATGACAGTGAAGAATGAAAAGGTTCATGCTTCCCACTCCCATTGGATTGGGAATATCATTATCACAGTCATCACATTGATCATCATATCAGTTGTTAGCCCGAGTCCTCATATTACAGTCCATTGGATGGAATAAAAGGAAGGTTAGGGGTAACACATAAAGGGTAGTCCAAGGAAAAAATTGATGACTTATAGAATACTTTTATTCCTTAACTGATGAATCTGTATGCTTCAATCTATGCTATTCATGATATAATTTCTAGCATATATTCTTAGAGGAATTTTTTTAATTACCTTAACAAGGGTTCATACTATGCTTGTGAATTTACCAAATCATATCCCTCGAGTGTTTCTTAACCAAGAGTGCATCAAGGCCCATTGTCATATATTAGGATACTATGGGTGATGCCATAAACTCCTTGTTGGGATTTTCACCCCTAGGTACATCTTTTCCAGAGCCGCATATACCTGCTCATATCAAGACATGGATGTATTTGGTTGATAAACAACTTAATCAATACTCACCAAAATTTAGAGATTTTTTTGTTATACATAGTCTTGTATCTAAGGCTTTATTAGGTTTTTTAATCCTAATCCCAAAAATAACAAAACCTATCCTCTAATACCAACTTTAACAAATTAGGTCTTTATTAAAGACTTAAACATGATTTATTACATATAAAACATAAATTGAAACAATATATAAGATCAAGAGGTCTTTTGTCTTTGGGGATTAGGAACATTACATAATAACATAAAACATAGGATGAAACATCTTATTTAAAAACATCATTTATATTACCGCCACATTCCCTCATACTTATCATTGTATATGATAAATTGGGGGCATACATGAGAAAAGGTTGAGATATAAATCCCAATAACTGAGTGAATGGGGAATAACATTAAATATACAATACATGTTAGGAAATAGGCACATCAATGGAGCATAAGAGAAACAAGAACATAAATACATGATATAACATGATTAACATAACATGGAAATGTGGAAACAAAATTTAACTTAATTTTTGTATGAGCCAAGGATAATTGAACATGTAGAATGATTAAAACCTCATTTCACATGATTTAGCATGGGTAAAACCTCATTGCACTTGATGTTTCATGATACTAATATTTACCCAATGCAATGGAGTGCTATTAGGTCACGCCCTTCTAAAAACATTTCATTTCATTCATAAGTGTTCCACATGGATCATTAAACATGGATTCATTAAACATAAAAATTTATTCCATGATAATGGAATGTAGAATTAATACAAGAAACTATATAATCAATACGTAAATGTGAATAAAGGTCAATACCCTTGTTAGAGAAATGATCATGGTAATCACTACACAATGTCTTTAGCTTGGAAAATCGCGGTGCAATTTCGGCAGCATAACAGTGTGACATAAGGATTCATAAAAATGGTTGATAATATAGAAAGGGGTTTCTCATTATATTTATATTAAATAGACAGTAAGGGGTTAATATAGAAACTTCTCCCAAAATAACTAATTGAATTTATACTCACATTACAAAATAATTTCATGAATGTAAATGAAGAGAAAGAGATTCCTTACAGAATTTTATCATGGTAATAGGTGTACATTGGAGGAATTTAATGAGAGAGAAGGGGGTATCTCACCATTAAAACATAAATAATGTATTATGCGTGAAGTTTAAAATAATACCTCAATATTTATAATTCAGAACAAAAGTGCATAAAAATATTAAGAAACTTGGAAAAAAATTAGAAAATGGAAAATCCCTTACTTGGAAGTGTGATCCCAATGTCTTGAGAGGGGCTTGAGAAAGGCTTCTTGGGAGATTTGGGCACCTTGGGAGGATTCTAGAGAGAGGATGGTAGAGTTTGGACAAACTTCAAAGGAATTCAGTGAAGAGGAAGTAAGAGCTTGGGTGGGTTTATATAGGGAAGGAGAGGTAATTCATTATTATTTAGGTTTGGTGCACCAACAATTAAACTAATAAAAACCATAAACCATCTTGTGGTTTGTTACTATGGTTTTTCTAAAGGGGAGTGGGAAAAAATATTTTATAAGGCCAATGTCCGTACATCTTAAGATAAATGGGTTGCTTATGTTGAGGTGTGTCACACACTCAAAGAAATAAATTTAAAAAGATAAAAAATTTTATATGTCTTGGAAGGTCCTCTAAAGATTTTTAAAATAAATAAAATAAACCTAAAATCACATTATTTTAGTGGTAAAATATATAATCACTGAACATATCATTTATAGTATTTTATAACATCACTATATGGTCACTATGATGTCATAAATCACATTATATATTTAAACCGTAATTATTTTTTCCCAAAAATTAAAATGTCTAAGATAATTATGAAAATTTACCTATTAGATAATTTCTACATCCAAATTCAAAAAATAATATTCATTTTATCTAAATAATTTTCTATATATTATAAATTTTAATAAAAACTGACATTAATTGAAAATTAATGGGTTTTAACAAAAACGACTTTCAAACCTTAATAAAAATTACATTTGCATTAATTAAATTATACAATAATTTATATTTAATAAAAAGTAATTTAATAATTATAATATTTTATTAAAACATTATTTAATTCATAAATCCATTAATTCATAAAAATCAATTTCTTAGTTTAATATTAACTAAAAATTCTATTTGGGCTTTAAAAACTATTTACAAAGTAAAAAATAATAAAATGAGTGTATATTAATTATTATATACAAAAATAATGCACATCTTTAGAGTGTTGAGGTCTTGTTATATAACCCATTATAACCCCTGTATAAGACCCAAGGGTAAGGTATGTAATGGTGATAGACTCTTGGGGTGGCTTTCATAACATTGCTCATGTGGTAATCTCTATCAACATCCACTTCTCTCATAGGTAGTTCCGTTTGAGCTTAACATATTGAACCATGGCTTGGTCTTGGTCAAGAGAAAAGCCCAATAATGTAACCTCCTTTCTAAGCTCCAAAAATGGGCTTCATATCCGGAAAGTCTATTGGATGTGTCCATCACTTCCTTTTTCTAAGAAATTTTGATTTGTTAAAGCTCTATATTTATATTAATCATGTAATGACAGATCAATGGCTATATTAGAATTGATCACAATTCTTAACAGTATTTTAAAATCTAATAACATAAAACCAAATATGTTCACTTTTTATATAAACATTTTACATAATGAGACATTGAATTAGATCAAAATTAATCGTCATTAATGAATGTTTGGGTTGTTACACGAACGCTCATTGTATAATATAACCATTTTGTTTAAATATCTCATCAAGTAGGTTGCATATCCATGTCATCAAACTATGAGCTCGATTATGTTTTTTTGAATATCTAAAATAACCACATTGATTCACAATGACCATGGAATTTAATGTGATGGATTTACTTAAATAAAATGTATGAGATATCATCTCCCATAAAGACTGAGGGGAAAAATCCATCATCAATTTATCTATCAATAACTTGTCACTAGTGACACACCAAAAATATCCAACTTATCCATGAATTGTTCTCATAATGGATTATGAAATACATCTCTGTGTGTGAGTCATAACCTGCATTAATAATAAAGTCAAAGGATCATTACCCACATTCCCAATGACACCAAAACTTGCAGAATTCATATTAGCAAGTCTGTTCACATAATCTCCCATCTTGAAGAATATCAAGCGAAAAATTCATGTAGAAAAGGTTCTTATTCTTATGAGTACTCACACCAGATAGTCTATATACTAATTATCCTATCATGGTATGTTATCCAACAATAGAACTGTATTTTATAAATATCATCCTAGCATCCCAATGATCTCATCCTAGTGGGGTACTCCTCTAAAATATGCCAAGTCGTGTTGTTTGGAGTTACCCATCATGGGATCACAACGAGAGATGAAATGTATGAAGTGCTGCTCTGGGTCTCCTAAGCCATTGAAGATTGGAAATTTGGGATTTCAAAAGTATGTAGGGGGAAGATTTGGATCTACCCAATTATGGTAAGCCTTATTTTGTGATTGTATCGGTGTGCGCCATTTTTCCATGAATTAAAATCAAGTCTACAGTGACTTAATGGTGTTCATAAGAATTCAAGGAATGTCTGGATGAGTTGATGTTAGGCCAGGTGCAACAACTAGTTCCTGAATCGATGCAGATCCTTGTTAGGCCACTTGTGGTGGCACTACTTGATTCCGTCGTGGGAAACCCATAGGGACAGGCCTGTAAGGATATGTCTGATCATGCTCAATTTTCACATGAAACAGATTCAATTCATGATTTTCTGATGTAGTATCCAAATATATTAGAGTATGGTTCCCCACATTGAGAAGATGTTCCTAGTCTTCTTCATTTTTTGAGAGAATCTCTCTTTTTTGAGTTGCACTGACTTGATGTGAATGTTAAAGATCCACTTGTAGAATGTACCTAGTTGGGAGTGTGCCTCAAAGTAATTCTATAGTGAGTCTCCTCAATTCATTCATTTCTTCCACTTACTGGTGAAATATTTCCTCCAGTGAAAAATACATACCCTATCTAGGGGGAGGTGATAAATTATTTGAATTTTAAAATTTTCCGTGTTAGGTTCCTTTTGAGGGGGTAGTAGTGGATTATTCGAGGGAGTTCCCAAATTTTATGCAAGCCTCTAGTTTTGTGTACACATACCTCATTCATTTGTTTCGATATGGAGTCTATTATGATCCGAATTTTCTTTAGAATCCTATGAACTGTCCTTATGATCTGGAGGGTCTTCAACGACTGTGTTGAAGACGTTCACGAATTTGTAATGCGTTGCAGACATTCTGTTGGTATCTCTGTGAGATCTCCTTCTTATGCACCCTCCGCGAGAAAGTGGTTGTTGAGCTGAAATATTCCCCGTCGCTAAGGGTTGAGGGTGCTTATGATCTGAATTTACAAACCTTCAGGTCCGATTGGTTCACTTCGATGGCCGAGTTAAAAAATCCTCAGTCCTAGTGGCTGGGTTACTCCCAAACTACTATGACAGATATTACCGCAACTGCACTTTTGATTTTATGGATTTTTATTTGAATTTGGGATGAGTGCATCATTAGGTACACACTTAAATCAGATGTTTTAGAAGACCGTTTCACTATTTAAGACATTTTTTCTATTTGAAGGCTGAAAACCTCTATGAGGGACATATACATCAATGTTCTCAGATCCTTAATTCTAAAGTATCTCAGCATCACACTCTCTTTTGGCATGATGTCTATGAGAGTTGGTCAGGGCCTATTCTTGTTGAGCATATCTTTGGTTATGACCAAATTTTTTTTGTTGTAGTTGGAATGGAGAAATGGCATTGCATGATACCACTTTTTGTGTGCTTTACTGGTTTGGGAGTGCTGTGAAATGCAATTCTCTATGTGAACCTCATCCTCTGATTCGAACACCAGATGAGGTATCCGTGATCTGCTGTCACAACCTCATTAATGCATCGAGGTATGCTCGTTGAAGGGTTCATTTTTGTTTCATTATTTTTGGGTGTCGTCACGTTGGGAGTAATTCCAAGTCAATTTGGAATTTCAACTCTTCTATTACATTGACACGAGTGTAATACTCATAATAAAGAAATTCATTTTCTTTTAGGTGATGAAGAGTATTATATATTTTTAGGCAACTATCCTTCATACAATCTTCAACCAACACCTCTGGAATGATGTATTGAGGGGTTACTAAAGGCCAAAACATGATTAAAATTTCATCTTGAACCCACTTTTCTTCATGTGTAGAAAATCTTCTTCATATTTCACAAAAGGTTCTGTGAGATGGTCCCACCGGAGTGTATGTTACATGATTTATTTACCACCAGAAATTAGATTGGTTGAGATTTCATATGCTATGTTGGAAGGCAAGTGACCCATTGGTGTTTCAGAGAATGGACATCTCCTTGGGATTTCTTTCGATTAAGGAATTATTTCACCTACGAGTGATAAGGCATAAGACATGATTGGTATAGTGTTTGAAAGTGGCTCACAATAAGAAGTCTTTATCTTTACTACATTGAAAATTGGGGAATTATTTTGACAATACAAATCATTACTATATAGAGAACATTCTCAGCGAACTCCATCATGGGGAGGACCACCATGGTGGATTACAACAAGGGGAAGACTCTCTTTCTCCTTGGTCTTCTGGCCACATGGAGGGTTTCCATGTTTCTCATCGAGATACAGACTCTCGAGATTGACCAAATTATTGTCATGAAGAATGCATTCATAGTGATGTGTCTAATGAGGACATTCATAATTATTTCTACTACTCTCGTAAATCGACAAAGAGAGGGTAGGATCTTATGCTGTGAAAAATAAGCTTCATAGGGCTTCAAGAACTCCAATGTTAAACATATACTAATAGTAGAAATGATCTTGATTTTCTAATAGTGTTTGATGAGGCTTATTATAATATGAATTATTACACGTTATTGATACCGTTTTCTGGGATAAGTGGTTGTCATGGGTAGGTGTTTGTTCCTACTTTAGAGTGGCCATTGGAGTAGGCCGATTACCTCCGAATGGAGTAGGTGTATATTCTCATTCCAGTTGTCCACATAGAATGATGGGGTTTTTCCAATAACCCTATTAGATGAGATAAGAGGTGTGTTTATACTTTGGGGTGTTATTCTGATGAACCACCCCATTTGTGGGGACAAAGTTATGTTTGTGTCCCTTCAACACCATTTTCGTCACCATGATGATGTCCTGAAAAGTTCTTAAGATGTGTGCGGAGATTTGCATCCAGCCTTTCTCCATTTACAATATATGTTTGGTGATGTATGTGATAAGAACATGGATATATATTACCATTCTGAATCTGGAGTAGGTTTATGTGACTACTGATAGAAGTGGATAATGACATTACTCGTGTGGGGGGTAGACATTTGAGTCTGCCCCCAACTTGTCATCGGGACTTTTTGACTAACTTATTCGGGTTCTATTAGAAGAGGCTGATGCGAGGCTTGATGGGTTTGGGTAGGTTTATATTCCAGCTCATGGTATGCCACCAGATCTGTATGATAGGATCTGTATGATAGGAATCTTTGAATTCCACCAGGTGAGTCTTCTGGCTGATTGAATGAAGGCAAAAAAGTGTTTGTGCTCGCTCGTTATTTTCCACAAAACTAGGTTCTTGGGCTTCTTCGGAGGGGTCAGAGGCATGAACTTGTTCCCTTTTGGTCAGTTGTCATCCCTGGGTTTGAAGGACCTAGGCTGGTCATCTGATGATGACACCCTCATCATGTTGAGGGTTAGCTATTGCATGGTGTTTGCAGAGACGATTGCTGGCAGGGGTCCTTGAGAAGGTCCCCTGTGTCCCGTAGATCAAGTCATATGTGTCCTCTTTATCCACCTTTATAAAATATGGGAGGGACTATTTATTTCATTCTATGGATAAGCTCCCGAAAATATGGAAGATGGAAGCCGGCGACGTCAGCGTTAGGACCACCTATCATCATTAATTGGGCGATCGAGGGTACTTCATGGATTGGAGGGCTTTCCGGGCAGCCTCCAGGCTCGGGATCATACAGTTCTGAAAGTACTCCCTAACCAATGAGTTCATGAACCAGTATTGAAGACACTATTTAGGTATTTTAGCCAACAATTCTTAAGAACACACATTGGTTGGGATGATGAGAGGTTGGGCTAATCACACCCTATTGAGTGAATTGTTGATTATTTCAGCACTCTCTTATACATTTAATAAATATTCACAATTTATTAATTAATTCCCATGTATTATTTGGTTCATCCTATGATTAGAAATTAGTTATTAGCATGTATAGATCAAATAATAATCTGTATTTATCTGAGGTTATTCATCAACAGATATATATGTAAGTGTTTGAGGTTTTTCATTGTTGGTTTCCTCTTATGTAGAACTTAAAGATTTATTGGTCGTTATTATGATGATGATGATTTCCAAGTCACTCAGTGGGTCACTCATTAGTATATCATCATACAGGCATACAAGAGGTCTTTGGATGTTGGGATCAAACCCCTAGATTGGCATCCTACATATCATTGTGAAAGGAATCAAAACCCACTTTGTTTGGTGACTCTAAAAGGGGAACATGATAACTTTTAAGGTCATGTAATAAGGACCCATTCATACAGTTCAACGTCATGTGGCAAGAACATTTAGAGGAAATATTCCAAGTCAATGTTTGGTGTGACTTATACTGAATCCACCTAGAGAACCTGAGAGGGAGATAAATTATGAGGTTGAAAAAAACACTATTGGGAATGTGGCCCAGAGAGAATGGGGTTTATTTGAGATGTTGGGTTTGAACCTAATGGAGGCTTCCTATGTATCCCATTTAGAGGGGAATAAAAGCCCAAATTGTATGGTTATGAGGAACCACACCTATAGAGGATCTTGATGGTTTATCTTGTTGGATAGTGTGACCCTTTGGGAGGATTAAGTTGATGATTATTCATGAAAACTATTCCCTTTAGAAGGGGTTATGAATGATGTATTATCTCATGTTGATTTGGAGTGTCATTTCGGCCTTACACCTAAGGAGGAGGCCCAAATGATGAATTTTCGGGGCTTACCCCTAATGAGGTTTCCCTTGTAAATTGGTGATTTTGATTAAGGTATAGTCCCGAAAAGGATATCCATTGGGATCAGGCTTTAAGGAGACATCCTACTTTTCCTGGTTAAAACAACAATCATATTTCTCATAGTTCACTCTATCGCATGGATCGTGTGGGTGTCATGATCAACACTAACCTATAAGGCCAGGTGAGTCATGCTCATTGTGAGAAATAAGAGTAAGATGATGATTCATAAAACCACACACTTTACCTTCTCCATTGGTAGAAGAGGATGAGGACGATGGTGGAAGAGTTTGGGTTATGACACTTCCCTCTATTCACATTATCTCTAGGAGGGAATAAAGGTGAAGGAAATGGAGGTAGAGAGGAGAAAGACCACTCCTACAATAATGACTATGGGATTACTCTAGGAGGGATGCCAAGAAATCAGTTCCATAGTGAGATGATGATATAATTCCACATTTAATGGAAAAGCAAGTGTAAACCTCATCCTTCCCGTTGGGAATTGGAGTTCTCAGAGATGAGAAGGGAATGGCATTGTCCTAACCCTGGTATTCAAAACTGGAAACTTACTGAACCTGTCCCCGGGGTAGGGGTCCTTGTGATCATAGATATACAATCCAGATTTTTCCTGAGGGTCCCAACCATTTGGTAGGACTATTGTATGAAACATCTAATCATAGAAATACAAATCCAAATAAGAGACACATTGGTGTGCCTTTCCCCATGGCTTTGAATGTTTAGAGGTCTTGGATGATGTTTCAACTTGGTCCCTTTCAACCACGGGATCGAATGAGAGAGGATCTCTTCCATAGGTGATTTTGGAAGAGAGCTCAAGGGGAAAAGGACTACACGAGCTGGAAATGACTCAAGTAATAGGCTAATGGGGAGCCAACACTCGGGTGAGGCTTTAGCCAAGACACCTTGGGTCTCCTTCGGTTTCCCTAAAACAACCTCGCATAGGTCCTTGATGAGGGAGATAGACCTTGAGCAGGTGGATTATCATTACAAGATAATGGTCCGCATGTAGGTGTCTTATGTTTTTAGACCCTTAATGGATTTTGATCTCAATTATCCTTTTTAATTCACCCTTCTCTCGGGTGATGGAGAGCTACCTATGAAATTTTTAGGGACTAGGGTGATGGTGCTCCGCAATGAGAGCTATTTGGGTTCTTCCAATTATTTAGTTGTCCAAATGAGAAACTCAGAGGTCATATCTATATTCAAATACAGAACCCTAGTGTAAGGACTTTGTCCGTGTAGGTTTAGGACACATGTGTCCCACGTAGGGGTTTCTTTCCATTTTGGCCCACATAGGGTAGCTGCTTGGCCTATGTAATGCACCACTGTCTATGTACGTAGGTCAATTTTGACAAATAACTTGGGTTTTAAGGCACTTTAGCACTTTATCAGGCCCAATGTGCACTTTATAATCTTTAAAACATCCTTGAAAAAGTGAGTGTCAACAGTCATGGTTTATTAAATACATGTAAGTGTGTGAGTCAAAACTTGAATTAATAATAAGTATAAGGACCCTTACATACATTTGCAGATAAGAATATCTGATGACATATAATCATGCATAATTCCTATTGGTGAGTATGTTCAGATAGTCTCCCATACTGGAGATTACCAAGGGTGAAATTTTTGAGAAGAAGCTACATTTTCTTACGAGTACTCACACTTGACAGACAATATATCATGTTCCTTATCATAATACGTTATTTGACTGTAGAACTATATTTAATAGATATCTTCATAGCATCCCAATGTTCTCATCATTGTGGGGAACTACTATGACCTTATCAATGCAACAGATACTCTGATATATTATAACATAAATGTCATGCAGAAGCAAAATCAATATGTGACAATATATTTAAATTAATATTCATATGTTTGAATATATATGAAATCTTAAGTACAAAATTAGTTGGTTCTAGGGAACCAACTCCAACATGTATTACAACCCAAATGTAGGTAGATAAAATTTCAAACTACATGTCCATAAAACTATCAAGGAAAACCAAAACTAACAACGAAAACTCAATGTGATATGAAGAAAAACTCTCACCATCTCACTATCTTTTACTTGCATTCAGCTTACAAAAACATTTTTGCCTCACTACGGGGCCATTCCCTTTCCTGCATAAGAATACAATATAAGGTCTAAACACCCCTAAGGGAGTGTGCATGGTTTGATCTAAATAGGAATATTATAGGATCCCACCCAAGTGTTCCATATCAAGTCACTATATGATAAACCCAATATGACTAAATTGAAAGAAAGAAAGGAATGATAAATAGTGAAATAATCATATCAAAAGTATGGTAAATAATTTTCCTTTTTCTATGTTTTTTAAACAAAGCCCTGTAAAATAGTTTCAAAGCATAATTTACATAAACCATTACATTTATCAAATCATGTAGCATATCATGTCAAACCAAAAAGTGGAAACCCAAATCACAATGGAGAACACCCCAAGGAGAACATAATGTTTGTCTAGTTAGGTCACTCATACCATAATCTCAACCAAAGAATAGTAAATGCTATGTACTTAGATCCCATGCATCAAATTATAGGGAAAAATGAACAACCCGAAAAGTGAACCCCCTATAATGTCAAACAAGTTCCTAGATACAATATATCTACTGATATAGAAACATAAATGGACCCCTGAATGTGATCCCCCTTACTATACCAATGGACGAAGCCCAATACTAGTCATTCCACCTAAATACACAAGGATCCCATATGCGGTATGTATAAAATCAATTTCAAAGGGATTATTATTCGAAAAATAAACTTGTTTCCTCTATGACAACACCTACAATCACTGCCACGATGGTGGATATGCAATTTCAAATATGTCTGATTAACATGTTTGACATCGGGGGATTGGGAGGTGCCTAAAATACCAGATCTACGGACTGGTATTTTCTCCATATTTTTTATTCTTTGTTTTAGTGTGTATTTTTATTCTTATAAATAGGTATGTTGAGTTCATTTTAATTTAATTCATGGTTGAAGAAATAAAAACCAGTTTTATTCCACTACGTTTGTGTTTCTATGATCAGTTCCAGTGATCTGTATGTGATTCTGCGTTCTATTGTGTTTTCCAGTACAAAATCCACCTTCAATTATATTAGAGGCGCTTTGATGGTGCTTTTACCTGTGTGCCAGATTTTAGTTGGAGGTGGTACTGAACCACATAAATAAGATGATAAATAGTCTTCTTACATATTCCAAATTGCGAGGTTTCAATTTATGTATTATTCCCACTTTGATTTTATTTTTTATTTTCCTTTCTCATTATCATTTTTCAAAAGGTGCTTAAATTTGTCAAAAGTTTTGTTTTCACTTCCCATTCACCAATATTTCTTTTTTCCTCCATTATCGGTCTCTCTCCATTTAAAATCACATGTCTCTTTTCTATTTTCCACCACATATCTATCTTTAAATTTTTTCCAAATGTTTCATTTAAAACTTATTTCATCCTTTCATCACCACGTCCTCCTCTTTTTCTTTCTCCTATTCAAAAACAATTCAAGTCATTTTCAATTCATCAAGCCTTCCCATCTTATTTGTTTATAAATCAATGATAAAAAAGATAAAAATGTTGCAGCACACAATTCCAAAAAAACAAATAAATTGACATCTTCTATTATAAAAAATTGTTCTTCAATTCAAAAAACGTTTTCTATTCTAAAACAATGATTGCAATCTACACTATCTGAAGAAATGGATTTCCTAGAGATTGAATTCTGTTTTGTTGATGATCTCCTTGAGTTCTCTATGGACACTGACGATGATGAAATATGGTGTTACACCTCCACTTATCTTGTCCTGAAGATGACTCAGTCATCTGAACCTAATGCCACTGAAGAACTGGAATTTCTATCTAATACAGACACCTTATTGAAAGTTGAAACCTTAGTTGACACTGTATCCAATGAACCATCTACTAGTTCAATATTCATGAAACATAAATGTTCAATGTTGGTTTCCCTGGTTAATAACAGTGGATCTTCCATCTTTTATGCCTATTTCCAAGTCCCAAGGAAGTCCTAAAGCAAGGGAGGGGATATTTTGAAGATCCCAAGGCCGAGTATTTGATGGAAAAGAATGTGATCCTAGAAGAGGAGTAAAAGGCAAAAGAATTATAAAATGCATTAATTCAATCCAATTTGTTTCCTACTACTATTATTTTTTCCCCTTGATAACTTTATGTGACCTTCTTATCTTCTTCCACATGCTCTTTACTATTGCTAATGTATATTGACCTTTTGAAAAGGAATGGACATGTTTATATTTTTGTTAAACATCCCTTATTAGTGGTGGGAAAGTGGTTATTGGGTGTATTAGATGTTTTAAGGATGTCTTGGGGTCTTGGGAGACAAAAAGAAGGAGAAAAAAGTCCAAACAGTGCATATCGCACAGTTGGAGCATAGTTAGTATAAATTGTGTGCTTTGTCCAGGACATCATGTGTCTTGGGGACCCCTTCAGATAGAGGATGGTGCACAATTACCACATGTTTTTTCAAACCATTCATGTGCTTCTAGGAAACCATGTGTCTTGTCCCTTCTTGGATAGAGGGAGCCTCACGGTTGGCACAAGGTCTGGCTAACCGTGCGACCAAACTGTGTGACCCATAAAATGTTGGAATTTACTATTTTTCCCTCCCGAGAATTAAGGGTTCTAACCCATTTCTCTCCAAATCTATTCCAACGTCTTGGGTGATGAACCAAACCCTCCAAGACATCCATGAGGTGATTCTCCTTTTATTCTTAGTAATTTGGTGTGTGTTTAGGTGCAAATTAATGATCCAGGTGACTCAGACACTCTTCATTTCTCTATTTTTTGGATTAAGTCTTGTTGAGTCCCTCTTCTTCAAAATCCCTAAAACTCTCATATTTCTGATAGATTCTAGGATAGGGATTTTATGGGTGTTTGAGTTTGGATCAGGGGTGGAGGTTAAGTAGGAGTTCATCAATAGACATGAGGTATGTGGTCTTTATGATTTTGCCCGTATTCTATATGTAAATGTGTTTATTACATTGAGATTCCTTGTTTTGATTCTTTATCATTTGTTGTGGAATGTGATTTGGGTCTGAAATTGAGGTGGGAAACCCTTCATGAACTTTGTTGGGTCAGTGGGTGAGTGAGACAAAACTTTGGGCTACCCTTGGGGTAAGATGAACCCTTGTAAATGGTGAATAAAAATTGGTAAACATTAAAATAAGGGAATTATGGGTTTAAATGGGTAATAAATGTTTAATTGTTATGTGGGTAGGGTTAATGAGTTAATTGAAATGTTTATATGCTGTCTTTCGTAAATGATTAATAGGTTGAATTTGTTTTGATTTTGTGTTTGGGAACTTTGACCAGAATATAGATTTATTAATGGAAAATGATTTTTAAAAGTGAGAAATGTTGTTAAAGGAGGTTTTGACCTCAATGTGATTCAAAAAGGGTTTTTCTAAAGATATATCATGTGATGTTTGAAATGAAGGAATGGTTACCCATTTTGTGAAAATAATTTAATGGTTGTTTTGGTTGGTTGAAATGGAAATGAAATCCTTTGGGAGTGTTTTAGTTTTCAAAGAGGAAGACACATGTTTTAAAGAGTGGCTTGAAGATGATTTCAAATGAGTAATTTGAATTGTTTTTCATACCATGATATAGTCTTATAGGTCTGTTAGGACCATATTCGTTGAATTTATCTATGCACCCTCACCCCCTCAATGCTTCCTCGCTCGCACCTCCCGATCCATGAGTGGAAGCCTCACATTGTGCATCCCTCACTAGAATGGATTCTCTCTCAGGCGTGTCCCCCACTCCCATTCCCTGAGGATCTATTAAGGTATGATACCTAGTTGAGGAAGGGAGGGGATGAGATGAAGATCTCATACTGTTCAACTCGATGTGCACCGAATCCCTCTGCACTTCCTGCCTTCCAATTCTCGTTGTTGCCTTCCCAGTGGTCGTAACATCCCTCGATATCTCCTAACGTTGCAACCATTTGGATTGTCAGTGAATTAGTCATGACATGGAAATAAGGACATGCCATTCCAAACACCACCATTCCCCTACTGGTCTATTAAGATCAGATGAACAGAGGGGGTTTCTACCATGTCTGGTGATAAAAAACCAACCATCCTCAACCCCTACATGGCTTTTCTCCCCTTATCCACCATCATTCCTAGATTTCTTGGAAAAAACCTGCTTCTAAAGGATTAATTAACTCTATCGGGTTCCACACTGCTCTGATAATATCTAACTCTTACAAAATATATTCCTTTGAATTACCAGAAGAATTACAAAAATAAATATATAGTAGATGTTAGAAAACAATTAAGAATATTAGACAATGAAAAATATATTATCAAAGGACCCCAGGTCCACTTGCCCCAGCCAACTAGCTGACCCCTCAACATACTAATTTTATGTGTCCCTCTCTCTTTAGCCCCCCCCCCCAATTATTCATAACCTCTTTGTCTTATGCCCTACGTGCTAACTGTACAGCCCCCTTCTAGAGTATTCCACCACCCTGGCATTCCCCTGCTATAATACACCCTGTATTCCCTTTATACCTCTATACTCCCTATAAATCCTTTGGTCGCTGGTTCAAATCTGAAAGGTCGAACAAAATGATAATATCCCGCCCTTCTAAAACAGATTCTTTTAACATATCAGCATGATTACAAGATGAAACATCTAGTGGATGGTAGAAAATTATGAGGAAGTTTAATGGAGAATAAAGAAGAGATTCTCTAGGTGCCCTAGGTCCACTCTCCCAAGCCAACTGGATGACCCCTCAACATACTAATTCTCTCACCATCATCTTCTTTCCAGCCCCTCCTGATTATTTATATCCTCTTTGTCATATCCCTTACATCCAAACTTTACATCCCCCTTCTAGGGTATTCCACTAGCTATGGATTCTCTTTTTAGAATACTCCTTGTATTCCATTTATACCTCTATGATTAGTCTCTATCACGCTCATTAATAATTCCCATACCTTCACACTCAACAATAATTTAGGGTTCATTGGTCGGGTTCCATTTCACCTCGGCAATCTAGGTTCACTATTCAGGTGTCATATCACCCATCCTTTTGGGTCAGCTAGTCAGGCGCCATATCACAATGTTGTTTTGAGGCTATTTGTTGGTTGTTATTTCATTCAGAATCTTGATCCAAGGATTGTCTTCAGCAAGGGAGAATGAGAGTTCTACGATGGTCATATATTCTTTAGCAACCATGGGTGAGAGAACAACCATTGGATCACAACCAGTGGGCAGTGCATATGAGTATTGTTCCTTCATTGAAACATCTTTTTCAGGGACATATTCCTTCATCCATAATTTTCATCTCAAGGGGGAGCTGAAATCATAGATGATTTCTTTTTTTTTCTTTTATTATTTAAGCTGGAAATGTCCAGTTTGAGGGGTAGTGTCATGGATCATTATTTTTTTTATTTTTTTCCTCTAGATGGTTTTCCTTTGTTTTCTTGTGTATCCATGATAGGTACACCTAGATTGAGGGGGAGTGTTAGAAGATGTTATTCCCAAACTGTTTATTAGGTGTCATTCCATCTTTATTATTCTTTATAAATAGTCACCAAGACCTCCCTCAGAGAGGCATCTTGGGCATTGGGTTTTCCTCTATAATTTTACATGTTTAATGAAATATGAAATGTGATCAATATGTGTATTGTTTAATAATGGTGTGTGAAATGGTATATGTGTTTAATTGTTGAAAGAAGCATGTGTTCATGGATTGACAATGTGGGTTATTATACTTAAGGATGCACACCCACGAGTCGAGTATGATTGAGGCTCTAAACCACACCCCTATAATGCACGGGTTAGAGAAGCGAACTGAGGCTTATGCCCCAAATGGTTGCATTTGATGAGACTAATTATACTATTACTCCATGGTAAGTGTGATATATTTGTTTAGGAAATGTTTATCCCCTGTGGGATAGATAACTAGAGATAATCCCTTATGCATTGTAATTGACCGGATTAGGCTATAGTTTAAATAATGTAAGTTTCTAACTCATGGGACAAACAAATAGAATGATCACCTGAATATTTTTAATTAACAGATATGTGATTGGTTGTAATTAGTGAACACCCTTTGTGGTTTAAAATGTGTGTAACCCCTTGGGCCTTGGATTAGACTCCCAGTCTAACATGAGTATGTTTTGTGGATTGGTCAAATCTTGAGAACACAATGGATTAATGAATAATAAATAATCACTTAAATGATCTTCTTGTTTACTTGTATACATTTTCACCTATTACATACCTATACTATTGTTTAAACATTCTATTTCTTTAGATACCATTAGTGGTGTCCTACTCAATTGCACCACATCCTGCTCAGGCCACAACGACACATGGGTACCCAAGAAAATGCTACATGTTTCTGTTACAGGTTCAAGAAATGGACCAGTTGTTTGGTATTGAATAGGCTATTTGGCTGGAGCTTGGGTTGTTTAGACTGGGTTGGATTTCGGGCCTGAGATCAGGATATTTTGGTAGTTTTGATTTTGGGGTTTTTATTTGTATAACTATCTAACATGTACTGTATTCTATATATTTGTTCATATCATGTGTACATGGATACTTGTTGGGTTTTGTTGCATGTTGTCCACTATTGTTCCTATTTTTTAATTTATCTATCGATGTTACATCTAGTGTGTCTTTACATTAATGAGTGGGTATAGACTCCCTATGTTTCTATTTATACCTTCACTACTAGTCGGAATTCTCTGGCATACAGGGAGGTGAACCTGAGGTCATGTGATGACCCGACTCGGGGCACGAGTTATAGTGGATCCCAGGATGAGGATGTTATATAATGAATATAGTGATGTCATTATAGATATTAATAACCTACCTAGATATGATACAATGTCATGGGTCCTGAGTAAAACATGTTTAAGAGAGGATGTTGGAAAACTAAACTTTTTTTCCTCTATGACGACACCTACCATCACTGTTATGATGGTGGGTGGGAAATTTCAAATATGGCTGCTTAACTTATTTGGCTTCAGAGACTTGGGCGACACCTCCTACACCAGATCCACATACTTATATTTTCTCACTATTTTCTACTTTTTGTTATGTATTTGTATTCCTATAAATAGGTATGTTGTGTTCATTATATTTTTTTCTTTGTTTTTCATCCGTTGTGTTGATGTGATAACCTCCAGTGATTTTCATCTTATTCTCCATGTCATGTTTGTCGCTGAAAATTCCACTTTCACTTATTTCTTTTAACAAATAATTCCAAATATCCCTTTAACATAAATAAATTCTTTGGAAACCCATTTCTTAAACAATTTCACAATGTTTTTAGAAAGATATTTCTTTTACCAAAATGAGGGTAAAACCCAGATTTTTTTCAAAAACCAATTCTACATAAAAATTAATTAATCAAGATTCATGAAAATTCATTTCGAAAACCATTTAATAAATTAAGATCATTCATAGTTCATAGAACCTATTCTATATATGTAACCACCTACCTTAAGCACAATTTGTGCACCACCCAATATAGAATCCACAGACACAAAAAAGGTATATGAACACAAGAGAAATGAACAAAGACCCTAACATCAATTCTCAAATATTATAATCAAATTCCATAAGAAAAAGGGCCAAAATTGAAGGTAGATCAATAAATACCTCATTAAACACCCGCACCACACCAAAATTGACAAGAGATGTGGCCTTCGGAAGAGAAATCGAAAAAAGGAATCTATAAAGGATTGAGAGAGATAAAATCCCGAAAAATAGATACTAGAAATTTAATCCAACACCTCAGAGAAAAACCAAAATAAATAGAGGAAACATGAAGAGAAATATAATTATTAAAAATGAAGGATATACCAACCATTTTGAAGATCATGCGCCAATTGGAGAAGCCCGAAAGAGTTGGATTCATCCAAAATCGCATGGATCAGATAAAGGGTTTGAGGAAGTCAAGAGGAAGGAAAATGAAAATGATTATATGTTATCAACTTATATAATTTTAAGGGTGAATTATTATTTCATGATGTGAACTCATGCAATGTTTTATATACCGAAAAACGCATCGCCTCAACATAAAATCCTAAAATCTATGTTCACGGAATGAATTTCATTTCACATATTGAACATTTTTTACATCCTAAATTGGAATCATGGATTATGCCAAGTAATTAAAATCATGAATATATGATTCATGGTGCGAACTGGCTCTTGTCGCTAGTTCCCATCTCAAGACCCATAGAAAACCCATTAATTCTATCAAACACCCATCAAACCCCAAGTAAAACCTCTTAAAGATTAATAAGAGGATGTAACAAAACCAGGATGTTACAATTATTCCCACTATAAGAAATTTTATCCCTATAAAGACACACAAAAGTAGGATGCTCCATAAAGAGGTGAGACACTTCTCCCTCGCCAATGATTTGCGCCCCAAAGACTCGTGAGAGTCCAATCTGTGACTCCATAACTCTTTAAAGAATAGAGTAAACTTCATATATAACACATTCATGTGAGAATCAATAATCTCTATTGGTTTCCCCAAAACATAAAACTCTGGATCCAACTCAACTTCCTCATAGCTCAAAACATGGGAATGATTAGTATGGTACTTCTTGGGTTGAGATATTTGGAAAACATCATGTATACTTGTCACGAAAGACAGTAATTCCAATTTTTTGAAGAGGATAACATATTACCTCAAGGTGTGGTGGAGTAATACTTATATATAATGAGAAAATAGAATACAAATAGGAGTATTTCAATGTGGGACTGGAAAATACCAAAAATAATAAAATAGGGTTTAGAACACCCCCTCCAGCTAGACATGCCTAGCATGGACCATGAGTCCCACAAAAATAAAGATAACAACAGACAAGACCGGTCACACTCCACCTCAAGCTGGGACGTAAATGTTGTGGATTCCAAACATGAAACTGAGTAAGGCCAGGCGATCCCCTAGAAGGCCTTTGTGAGAAGATGACTATGGAGGAAAGCCAAGATCCCCGAGGAGATGTCGAAGCCCAATGATCTCTATAGAGATAGTGGATATGGAACAGTATTCAGAATCCACAATATATTTGGAGTCTAAAGTTTGTTTCTTGCTGCACCCAGATATGAGGTTTAATGCCATGAACACGACAAACACAGAAGTAGATTTCTGAGTAGTAAGACAACCAATATAGTTAGCATCACCAAATGACTCAATATTTATATTATAATAGTGGGAGTATTGAAAACCACAGTCAATGTCTCTCTTGATGTATTTGGTGATGTAGAGGACATCTTCCCTCTGAGAGGTGGTGAGATGATCCATGAATTGACTCACTTTTCCAATAGTGTAGGTAATTTCTGGATGAGTCATGGTGAGATAATTGTGTTTTCCCACCAGACAATGGTACCTCTCTTGGTGTGAATATGGTTATCAGGAGTTATATAGAGATCGTTCCCTAGGCTCTAGAGGAGTTTCTAGAGTTGTGTCCTGTGTCAGCCCAATATCATGCATAATATCCAATGCATATCTCCTTTGGATGAGTAAAATGGTGCCCAAATTATCATAAATCTCTATGCCTTCAAAGTATGTTAGTGGTCTGATATCATTTGTGTGGAAGTGATGGTAAATATTTTTGTTGAAGTGTTGGGAGTCACAATGACATTAAAGAGATACAAAAAAATTCATAATAAATGAAAACTCACATAACACAAAAATTTACGTGGTTTGGGAATAATCCCTACATACACAGAGAGGTAGAACATCAATTTGATTTGGGAGCATAGATTATAAAAATTTATCACACAAATATCTACTTGAAATTGGATACAAAAGGATAATGTTGATCCACTATTCTGCATAGAAAGTCTGTAACGCTATAGTAAAAGAACACCACCTTAGCCAAAATTTCTACAGTGAATTCTGGTTGGATGCCAAAAAGGCTACAGTAATGTTGACTCCAAATTCCACACTACTATAGTTCCCTGTAGGTGTTGGTTGGTCATTTCTTCTACAGTGGACAGAGATGTTGTAGTGGATTAAAAAAATTTGTACCATGGGCCTTCGACCCCTGGACCCCTTGAGCAGGGGTGCATTTCCCCCTACAACCCACAACAAGATCACCATAGAGCTGGACCAACGTATGTTTTAGGCCACTTGAATTAGGCCCAACCTGATTAGGAAACACCAATCAAACAATTATTCCCCTTAAGGTGGTTGATTCCATCAGGGTCGCTCCCATTGATGAATATTTCATCGCTATAAACAACCAACAAGATGTAGTTGGATAATGTCATCCTATAAAATATAGTGTGCTCTTTCATGCTTCCAGAGAGCACAATGTTAGTGAAGATAATGTTAAATAGTCGAAACCAAGCATGAGGAGACTACATGAGACCATAAAGAGAGAAGGGTAGTTGAAAAACATGAGATTTGGTGCCAGAGGCACAGAATTCGAGGGGATACTACAGATAAACTTCTTCCCCAATAAATCCATAGAGGAAAACATTCTTAACATCCAGTTGATTAAGAGGCCAATGATTATAGGTGTCCATAGATATGGACAATCGAACGAAGTCCATATTGGAAACTAGAGAGTATGTATCAAAATAGCTAACAACATATGTCTGCGTGAAGCCGTTGGCTACAAGGTGACATTTGAATAGATGGAGAGTTCCATCAGGATTATGCAGAACTGTGTTAACCCATTTTCTTCCAACTACCTATTTTCTGGCTAGAAGGGGGGTAAGGTCCCAAGTATGGTTTTCTTCCAGATCCTTCAATTCATCTCGCATTTCTGCTAGACACCCTGGGTGATATTTTTCATTACCAACCATGTGAGAAATATACACCATCTCCAGAGATGATAGACCCATGTATGAATATGTAAATAGAGGGGTATCCTGGAAAGATCAAGTACATTTTCAGTGTCAGATGGGAAAATTGGCTTGTGTCGTGGCAGGAGCGTCAGACGAACCAGGGACGACAATGTCATTGGAAGGCGTGGATCTATCTCCTAATACCAAACTCCCCCCCTACAATAGCCTATTGCAGTTGTGCCTCCATGATCACTGCACCTCCCTACAATGGCCTCTTGTGCACCGTAGTGGTGCACCATCCCTTGCACTCCTTCACCGTGGCCAAATGGTCATTGTCAGTTCCCTGTGCATCAACTCCCCCATGCGCCTCCTATGATAGCACACTTCCACACCATCATTGTGTTTCCAATCTACAGTTTGTCTCCTATGTGATTTTCACACACCCCAATGACTGGTCCCAATAGTATGGATTCCCCGATGCTCTATCGACTGGCCCCGCAAGTGTGGATTTAAAACATCTTGTTGATTAGCCCAATATGTTTGTATTTTCCCATGATCTATCATAATCCAAGGTACAGGCATGGATAATATCATCCATAATATGTAGAGCATGCTTCACCTGATTATCTGTTCGTGGAAGGTATGATGTACTCAATCTAACCTGAGTCCATATCGCCTCTTGGAGACTCTTTTAGAACAAGGAGGTAAAAATAGGAATCCTATCAGAGACAATAGCAGAGGTAAGCACCTACAAACCCACAATTTCATACATGTACAACATACTAAGATCCTCAACCCTTGTTGTTTTCTTGATCAGAAAAAAATGAGTTGATTTCATCAGCCAATTGATTACCACCCAGATAGCATTTTTCTCTCAGGGAGTCCATTGTAATCTCAGAATGATGTCCATAGATACCCCATCCCATTTCCAAAATGGCACTGGAAGAAGATAGAGTATACTTGGAGGCTTCAGGTTCACTATCTCTATTGGAAGGTGTAACAGTAGTACACATGATCAAAAATGTTGTGTTTCAAACCTTACCACTAAAAATTCAATCCCATGTCATATTATATCTTCCTTGGTCCAAGGTAAATGACCCATAAAGAATTATGGAAATTTTGAAACACTTAATTCCTGACGAATAACATGACGTCAAATTGTTCCCGAAGTGGAGAATCCATTAAAAGGGAGATACCATCCAGAAACGAACTCCCCACCATATAAGGTTTTTCTAATTCCTCTGAACTCATTATCCTACTATTGTTCCTATATAATAAACTTTTGGAGAGATGAAAATAAATAAAAACATGTCTGAATCATACCCAACCCCTTCTTATGTTAATCCATTGATTACGTTCCCTTTCTCAGCAGTATAGGTGATGTAAAAATCAAATGTATAGAGTTATTCCATCCACTGCCTTTTCCTATGATTTAATACATCATGAAGAAAGACATATCTAATACTCTTATGGTTAGAAAGGACCATGCACCTCTCACTAAAATGATAGTGCCACTAACACTTTAGCGCATGAATATTATCTAAAAGCTCCAAATCATGAGGGAGGTCATTTTTCTCCTGTATCCAGAGTTTTTGAGATCCATAATCCACAATGTAATTATCCTACATAAGCACAAACCCTGAACTAGCATTAGAAGTGTCGCAGTATACCGTATACCTTTTATCAAGGTCCCGCATTATTAGAATAGGGGATGATGTTAGAAGACATTTCAACATTTTAAAATAAGTCTGACACTTAGTGTCATAATTTAATTTCACCCCTTTCTTTGTCAAAGAAACCAATGGTGATGCTAAATTTGAAAAATCCTTGATGATCCATTGGAAGTATCCACCCTGACCTAGGAATAATCATATATCGAAGACATTCCACAGTTCCTTTCATGAAAAGAAAATTTTATCAATATTAGGATTGACTGGTAGACCATGTTGTGAAATCACATGTCCCATGAGTTTCACTTATTGGATCTAGAAATTTCTTTTTGGTATATTTCCATAATGATAGTGACACCTCATGATCTCCAAAACTAGATTTAGATGGCGCACAGGCTCACGTTTAGATCTCGAATAAACCAAGATATCATCCATGAATACTAAGAAATAGGTGAAGATATACTAATAAAATATCTGGTTTATCAAATCCATAAAAATTTCAAAAGAGTTATATAAAATGACATTAAAAGTTGTTTATAATGGTCATACATTCTCTAAAAAGCGGTCTTTTGGATATTAGACTCAATGACCTTGAAATGATGATACCCAATGGAATATCAATTATTAAAAACCAATTTTTTACGTTTATGAATCCTAAAATACCTTTCTTTTGTGTTTCTTGGGTGTTGGTTGAACCTGAAGGAAGTTCCAGGTGGTTTGGAGTGTGTTTTAGGAGTTTTGTGGGAGCCACTGCCAAAATTGGCATGACTATGATTTGGAGGTAGGTGATGCGTTGTAGTGCCAGTGGCTACAGAATAGTAGACCTCAAGTGTGACGTAAGTGAGATTGTGGAGGAAAATGGGGATACTGCCTTTTAAGGGGTAGTTGTGCCATGGGTTGTAGGTTGTGTCTTGGTCCCTTTCTTGTTGAAGGGTTGTTGTGGCTTGGTGTTTGTGGCTGCATTGTATCCCTAGATTCACTTTTATAAGATTTTACACTAGATCCTTAGACATGACATTGACCAAGGGTGTCTTTAGTGTGGTCCATCATGCTATGTCGTAGAATGAATTATGTAAAATAGTTCTACAACATAGTCCATGAGGATGTGTCATGGCCTTCTAATTTTCAGGCTGCCTATAAATACCTACACCCCATCCAAACCCCATTATTTTCCACTGCTCTCCCTTGAACCCCAGACAACTGAGATAATTTTTAATGTCCTTTGAATCCCTTTCAATAGTGATTGACCCCGACTTCCAGATATTGGTACAAGGTGATCGAAGGTGAGTTTTACCTACTCTCATTATCAGTTTCTCTCTATTTGTATCATTTTCTTCCTGTTTCTTCTATCTATGTTGTTTCTTGGAATATTCAATGTTCTAATGATATTTCATTGTTGTTATTTTATTTGTTTTTTGAACAACGTATTTGTGAGATTACTTTTCCCTCTCGAGAGAGGTGTTTGGAGATCCCAACAATGCATTATTCTTTTGTGAAGAATGTTGATGCTTTTGTTGTTAAAGATTCATTGATTCTTTTATTTATTTACATGAAATCGTAATGTTATCAGGATTTTTCACTTTTAATGAAAATTTAATTAATCTAATAAATATTGAACCAATTTAATTAAGAATTTTATTGAAAATTAAATGTTTTTGCTTTCCACCATGATATAACAACGTTCCTTTTGATTTGATAGGTCATGTGCTATCTATATTATGCTTGTGTAGCATATTGTATTTCTTAGTTTATCATGATAAAATTAAAGGAAAATGGTAAAGGACGTAAAGATAAAATTAATTGATTAATTGTATTAAAGAGTTTTAATATGTGGTATGTTTATAATATGATGATTCTTGCAATTTGATGATATTCAAATTGATGCGAGTATGCATGTTAAATTGAATATGTTTTTCCATGTGTTAATGGAATTGGATAAAGAATGTGAAACATGATAAGGCTTGTTGAGAATGATAAAATGAAAAGGTATGTTAAATGATAATGGTAATTCTATAGGTTTTTTGAAACTAGAATGAATTCTAAGAGCATGTAAACCTTTTGATAGCATGTTATAACTTGATTCCTTGTGAGGTATGATAATACTTGAGGAGAATGAAAAATGAAATGGAATTTTAAATGAGAATGGTACTTCTATAGGTTTATTTTAAACCATAATCAATTCTAAGAGCATGTTAAACTTTATATAGCTTGTTATAGCTTGATGCCTTAGGTTTACTACAGTTGGAACCTATGAATAATGATTTAGTTAAATCAAGATGGAATAAAACTGGTTTTTTATTACAGATAATGTTTTGGGGCCAGATGTTGTAAATTTTTTATAATGGATGGATTTCTTGTGTTAGTGGTCACGAGATACCATTTGTATTTGAAGGATCAATGCCTTGTTTTCGGGCCTAGTTTCTCATTTTCTGTAAAGGTTTTCTTTGTATATTTGATTTGCTTCAGATGTGAGCATTTCCATGTGAGGTGATATGAGCCTTGGATTGCAAAGCAAAGGATAACTAATGTGAAGTGGGTGAGGGGGCCCAAATGATGTGGAAGTAGTTGATGCCTGTGATCATGAGATGCATCTAGATATACATGTTGGTGTTGAGGATGACATCAGAGATGATAGAATGGGTTGAATCAGGGCTTACTTGTCATTTTGATGTAGAGATCTGGCTTGAAGTTGGGCTTACTTTTGAATTTGTTTAATGGATGATGATCGGGTTTCTTGTTTTATTTTCATTCCTTCCTCACTGCTTGAGGCAGCTAGATGTGCTTGGTTTCATTTCTGTCTATGGTAGCATATGATGATTATCAAAGAGAACTTGGTATTATGGAATGGTTGATAATGTTTAGTAAATAATTTTATCGAAGGGGTTGGTTTTCGATAATTCAATGAGATGTTACTCTCGAGAAACCCTGGATGCGATTTGGATTTTGCTTGGAGGGCATGAAATTGGCTTTGTTGGTCAATGTAATGTAATCATGAATAATCTTAATTGTTAATTAATGAGTAATGAATTAATTAACAATGGAAAAAAGTAATTTAATACTTCTCTTTAAAATTAATGTGTGATTATAAGGTATATAGTCTAAGCAGTAGTAGCCAAGAGTCTGAGTGACATTGTCCCTAGTTGAGTCTAAGACTAGGTTATTCCCATAGTGTTTTTTTAAATGTTTTTTGGAATTATGTTTTAAAAAAATGTATAGGTTAAAAATACTATTAAAAATGAGCATTAAATGGGGCATGTGTGATGCCACCTTTCTACTAAATAATAATTTAATTTATATATGTTATTATAATTATAAATATATATATCTGTATATTATGATATATATATATGTATATGTTGTTTGTTTTATGTTGTTTATAATTATGTCAATAAAATTTGAAAATAAAAATGTTATGTTTTTAAGAAATAACTTTTGTGGTTCTCAAATATGAGACATTTTTATGAACTAAGTATGGGTTCTGATTGATCTTCAAATTGGCATAAATATATCAGGGTGAAAATGAGTCTTTAACAGAGAAATGATCATGGAAGAGAAAATGGGTCTTTAATAGGGTTCAATATCTAAGGCTAGTTTTAATTTAAAATATTTAAACTTCATCAATATTTTATTAAAAATAAAATTTAATTATATTTTTTGAATCATTTAAATGATATTTATAATAATTTTTTACATTTCATTCATTTTAATTTATTTATTTTATTTGTGAAAACTATTTTAATTTCAAACACTTTTTACATGTCTAGGCTATCTTTTAATTTTTTTTAGTTTTTTATACTGTATATTTAATAATAATTTAAATTATTATACTTAAAATTTAATAATAATTCTTATGCTTTAAGTAGTCGACTTTGAAAGCTTTAAAATATGAAATGTGCCTAAAATATTAATGAAAAATGAGACACATGAGAAACATGTAAAAAGGGACAATAGTCATAATAATATTCTTCTTTAAATAGACATAAAACATATACATGAACATGTATAATCAATGTGTATATCTATGTGGATGGGATTTCATCCCACAGGGTGGTCTACGAATGGGACGCCCAAATTGAGATCGCCGAGCTCTTTGCTGGGGTGGAGTCTAATGACCTAGAGAGGGTTGATCCTTGGGAAGTGGAATGTCAACCGTCGACTATTACACATGTGTTAGTTTGAGGAGGAATCAATTGCATGTCGTTCTATTCTTCCGATACTTCTCCCACTAGGGTAGTAGGACCTTACCTCATCATAGAGGGGAACCAAGGTTACGATGAATATAGACACCAAGGCTCCAATAGATCTGGACCCCTAGGTTGTGATGGATCTGGACCCCCAAATAGAGGGAACTGTGAATATCCTATCAAGAAAAATGGATCACATGTCACCTAAAACACATTCTCAAATCTTCTGAGGCAAGATTACTAGAGGGGTGACCTCTACCTGTAGAACATGTGAGGCCTCATGTGCATCAAGACGTTGTCTATGTCATCTTCATCATGGATCTTCAGCACCACCAGCTACTAGAGGATGTTCCTCCAGGGAAGGAACCTCAACTCTATAGACTTAAATCTTGATGATTCTCTTAGAAATTTCCTGATAAGATGACATTGTCTCCAACACTTCAACATGAACCGCTTCTTGTCTAAAGACCCCCTCCTCCTCATCATTACTCATGCGAAAAAGGATTCTATTAGTGAGTAACCTATAGAGAGATTAAAAATGAATTAGAATTTTTTTTAATAAACATACTAATGAAAATTTATGGACGTACAATCTTATAAATCTCTCTACTATGTTAGGTAAGATATAATTTATAATTCATTCTATACAATGGATCATACTCGATTTTCTCTTAGAGAAATAATCGCATTGTAGGTACACCCTAGATACAAAACTCTTATCGTTTTTGCTGGCAGTCGAGATAGTCGGCATATACTCGACACCATTCCCCATCCTGCCTCTCATTCATCTTCACACCATGAAGCTCCTCTATCTATATCATAGGAAATGGAATCCATTGAACATAGAAAAACTGATGCATGAATCTATCAAGATGCTTCCACTCAATAACATGGATGTGAAAGAGGGAAATTATCGAGTCCAGCAGATTAATATAGTGGAAACGGTTCCAGTATAGTTCAGTATGACATCCATGTAATCTGAAATGACACGATAACTTTTTCAAAAAATCTCCTTACTAAGAACTACAATTGATTCTATTAAAAAAAATATAGAAAGTGATATTTTATATACGTAATTGGTCATGTAAGAGATAGTCCAACTGGAGGAAATATGCACCCAAATGGTTTTTCAAAACAATGATGAAATCATGTCTCTTACACCACATGTAAAATACAACATCGAAAGTGAAAAATAATATGAAAATAAATTCAATAACACTTATAAGAATCCGAAACCAATAGAGATGAGTGATCATACCAGCATCCCCATAGAGTGTCATGTAACACCTCCACAATGGGAAGCATAGCATCAAGCTGAGGGTGGATGAGGGGATGCAATCTCATGCCCACATCTGATTAAGGATAACACATCCCAAGAGATTTGTGTTTTCATAGTAGGATACCCCGAATAATTCTCTATATGTGTATGCCAAGTAGGTTGATCCCCAGTTGTACTTATAAACCTGATCAATGTCCATTAGTAGGGATGGATATATCATTTGTATATGCACCCTCGAGTGATCAGTAAATAGGGTCCCTTCAATGATTTGTAATATATATGCACGAGAATAACACATGAAAGTCTGGTCATCAGAATCATCAAATAAATTTACAATCTTCTCCTCGAGCCAGGGAATAACCTGCCATATGTAGCCCTATGGTTTTCAAAAATTTAAATGCCTAATAATAGCTGAGCAAAGTCAGGCCGAGTTGCATGATTGGGCGTAATTATGGATTCCCCTAGATAGGAAGACCAAGAATCACTGCTGCATCCTCGAGGGTGATGGTCATCTCTCCATCCGGCATGTGGAATGTGTGTCTTTGGTCACCATCTCTCCACGAGTGTAGAAAAAAGGTGATTGTTGACAAATGTGAAATCTGATATGCCAATGTTGTAGAGGCTAGCATGATTCAAGTATGGTCTAATGGCATATGGATGCTCCATGTGATGAAAACGGTGTGCTCGATGCACCCTGATCGTTCGAACCCCACCATTGCCTAAGAGGACCAAAGAAACATGTCTATATTGCTCAGTCATTATTATATAAACAAATGATATGATTTTTAAGTGTAATGTGTAAATATAACATTACGGTCAATATAATGTAATGACTTATAGAATGTAGGATATTCCATGTTTATTCACATTTTTATGATGTTATTTTTTACCAAAAGTAAAATGCATGTCTTCATGTTAGGCCTCACCTATTCCAAAGGCAGAGGTCGACCCTCTAACAGTCAAGCCTCAGCCGATTGAGGGTGTGGATTTGGCAGCATGAGATCCTTCTTTCTTGATAGGATATTCATAGTTCTCTCCAGCTTAGGTTCCAGATCCATCACAACCTTGGATTCTAGATCCATCATAGCCTTTGGGTCCATATCCATCACATCCCTGGTCCCCCACTACAATGATATAATTTCCTTCTACTTCCCTAGTAGTAGATGTATATAGAGTGTAGTATGACATTAAATTGACACCTCCTACTTCTGAAACACAAGTGGACTGTGGTATGGTCAATGTTCTAGTGCCCGAGGATCATCCCTTTCCAGGTCATCAGACTCCATCCTAGAATAGAGATCGTCAATCTCGATTCGGGCACCCCATTGTAGACCACAACGTGGGATGAAATCTCCTCATAGATATAGACAATGATCAAACTTGTTCATGTATATGTTATATGTCTATTCAAGTGAAGATATTGTTATATCTATATGTCTCTTTTAACATGTTTATACAATGTTTTAATTTTCATTAATATTTTAGGCATATTTTAAATTTTATATCTTTAAAATATATCTACTTGAAGGATATGAATAATTATTCAATTTCAAGTAACTAACTTTAAAATCATATAAAATATAAAGTATAAAAACAATCTAAATAAAATTTAAAAGATAGACTAAGCATCTAAAAAGTTTTTGAAAATAAAATGAGTTTCATAAAAAAATTAAATAACTTAAAATGAAAGGAATGTAAAAAAAAGATTATTAATACCATTGTAATGGTTTAAAAAATCAAAAAATTTAATTATTAATAAATTATTATTGAATTGGGAACATTTTAAATTAAAACTAACCCAATATATTAAACCCCACTAAAGAACCATTTTCTCTTACATGACCATTTCCCTCTTAAAGACCCATTTTTACCCAATGATATTTATATCAACTTGAAGATCAACCATAAACCATAGATGATCTTAAAAAACACTCAATTTTGAGAACCATAAAATCTATTTCATAAAATTATATTTTTCCCACAAAACATATAAAAATAAAACTCTCTATAGTGTGGTTATGAGTTATATTATATCATGTATATTCTGTGATTTCATACGATACCCCACCCATGTCAGTCAGGGAAACAGACACCCACTGGACTCTCGGAGGGTCTTTTTCCTGACATCCCGATGTGGTGATGGATGATTGAAAACCCCCTCTACCCATGCTCTCTTCTATTGGTAGTATTATGTACTGGTATTCATAATGATTAGTTTTTCTATATATCTGTATAGAGGGATGTGATGAATTGTAGTTATTTTAGACATGTGTATCTATATATATAGCATTAAAATGGTTATTATATTTGTGATGGGTATGAGATGTGATGGATTGAGGTACTTACTTGGCGTATGGGCTGTGATGACTTGATGTATAATACCCGATGTACGATACATGTCATATATGTTGTGGTGGCTCTCATAAACTTCTTGTTAATAATATGATGATGTAATATGGGATGATGCGATGATGTGATGTAGGAGGTGCATGTGGTGAGTCTTAGCCCAGGTGTTTTCTAGTTGTTTATTTTTGAGAGGTATGAATCATGTAGTGAAACGTTGGGGTAGAGCAAAAAACCATTGGGTAAGTGGTTCTGGGATACACTTGATGTTTCATTAATATAATATATGATCTCATGTATGTGTTATTTGGTAGTACATAGTCACGGTGAGTCTAAGAACATAGTATACTTGTTTAGGAGATGAGTTATTTTAACTATTGTTCATAGTGATTTAACACGACTTGTTTATCTTTTACAAGAGAAACTCCGGGAATTATCCTACTGAATATACTATTATTCTCACACCAAATATATATAAACTATTTTTCAGGTCCCCAACAGATACTTGATGATCCAGTTGGATATTTTTAACTCGTGGTTTCGCATGATTTTGGCTTTTGTGGTCACTGTCACATTTACCTTTTTGGTACTTATAGTTTTCATTTCAGTTGTTTTAGTTTTTTATGTAATTACTTGTATGCACTTGAGATTTATTTTATCTATATGAGTCATTGTTGATTGATTTATCTTTATTTTCTCTATGTTCATCATTTTCTCTTAAAGAGTAATGCCTCCCATTTTTATATTTATTATACACTCATGCCCGTCGCCAACCTCAGGCTTGATGGAGGTAGAATTCTGGCGATCACATCGTACTCTCATTTTTGATTCATGAGGGGTACTCATGCGGGGGGGTTGTGATAGATTGGTATCAAATTTTTAGGTTCAAGGATGATTTGATATTTGTAGTTAGGCACATGTGAGATTACATTGGTTGATAGGGCAATGACATCAACTACGTTTAGTAAGTAATGTAAACATGATTGTCCATCTAAGTCAAGGGTATTTATCCCCCCACCATTATTTGATGCACATGCCATTATGTTTATCTATCCTACTATATGAAGTGATACTGGTTGAAGGGTAGAAATCTAGGAAATGATCATGCATCATTCTTTTTTCCCCCGTGTTTGAAATGGGTATCCCTTGGGGTAGGTTAAATCTTATATCAAATAAAATAAATGAATAATTAATTAATCTTAAATATTAAATATTCCAGGTTTTTTAGTATAACTATTTGATCTTCTTGAAGGAATGGATCCAGTTTGACGTCCTCGTTTGGTTCATACTAAAGATGTTCAACAGGATGTTCCAGAAGATCGCCAGAGAGTAGAGGTTTATGATAAAGACATTGGGGACAAAACTCCATGATTTGTTTAGTTTACATAAGTACGAGGGCTCTATTTTAGATTTATTAATTGATGAATTCTTAGAGAAGGTGTAAATAACTTTTAGTTCGATCCATGATCAGAAGGAGCACTGAGTTTTGATATAATGGTGTTGCATAGAGAAATGAGGAAGTGGTGGATCTTATTCCTCAAGGATAAAGAGGAGTTGATGGTCTCATTACATAGGTTCAAAGACTAGTTCCATGCCATATTCATTTCTTTGACCACATAAGCGGCCAGTTTCCAGGTGCTGCCTACCATTTGATAGGGGATTTCTATGTGCTGTGAGATTTTGAGATATATTTCAGGAACCTTCTACAATATGATTTAAAACTATTTCTAGATGACGACCAAGAACGATTCATTTTGAAGAGGCTTTGCATCCAAAGATCCAATTTCGGGTCACCCCACTCTTATTGCTGACATATCTCGAGGTGTTGGAAAGATCAAAGGTTGTTGAGAGGATTATTTCCCAAATCAGGTCATCATAAGAGGAGAGTCATTAGGATTCCTCATGAAACAGACTTTTCGTCTGGATTTCCCAGTTGTCTGAACAGAATAGATTTTTGTCAGCCGTGGGTAGGTCCTTCCCTCATCACCTTGTTTCTTTAGATTTAACGACTCATATTTAGTCCAAGGGATCAGACATATGTTTTTTTGGGAGTTCAAGGTCATAAATGATGAGAGTGACCAACCTTTTTGAACAGTCAACATGTACCAAATTTTCCACTTCAGGTTCCAAGGTAGTTTTAGATGACATAGAAACATGATTAGGTTTCTCCATATTGGGATCAGTAGAGAGTACATGGGGCGGGAAGAGAAAAACTGTGAGATGATCTTTGACCCCAGAGAGCATAGAACATCCATGAAGGTGGTCTTCAGAAGGGTCATAGAGTCCATGAAAAAGGTCGTGGACAACATCACACATTATATTAGTAGTGCCAGGAGAGAGATATATTTTGAGAAGAACCCTAGGAATGTTTTATACATGGGTGTATACTTTGTTTGATTTGGGAGATACTCGCTCCTTCAAATCACCTGTGTCTACTACAACTAATTTTTCTAATTTATCCACCAACATTGCGCAAAGCAAAATCAACTGTTTTTGGTGCATCTACTGTTATTTCATCACCTGTTGTGATGTGAATTGTCCTCCACTACTGCAAGATGTTCACCTCTGATTCCTGACGTTCCAGAATCAGATGTCACAATCAAGAATGATGAAAATTTGTTGCGAGTAGGACTCCTACACTACATAACACAATCTTCTGTGAGAACTACACCGTCGATCAATATTCTTTTGTTATGCTTAACCCACTGTGTTGCATCCAAAAATTTCTATTAGGAATAGGCAAGAATTTTAATCTAGTTTCTATCTCTCTATCTGATCATCTCTCAATGAAATCACTGATTGATCGGTATGTTTTGTGAGATAAAAAAATCGGTATATAAATTTTTTTAATCATTGTGTCTAGTATAGACACATTGAATGAAACACAACCAATTTAAAGAAAATAAGGATTTTTGTGATCCCATACCTAAAAATGAATCAAATATAAAACAAATGTTAATAGATATTAGTTGTAGGCTTGACCACGACCATGAAAATCAAATTAAATGATTCCAAGAACATGAACATCAACATTAAAGGTCAAAATTATGGTTTTGGAGTTGCAAGAAAAGATTAAAGATCAGAAACAATTATAAATTAGTAATAAAAAATGAATTGGGGATCTTTGAGAATGAGTATAGTACAAAGTTAGTTAGAATGTAAAGAATAAACCACTAGATTGGATGAACTTTAAATTGAATAATAGCTTCTCACAAAAGTGGAAAGTGAAGAGGATTATATATCTGGTGATATGGAACCCATGAATGGGTTAATTTTTAAACCAAGATTGATTTGGGTTGTTGAAAAACATGAAAATGGGGATTTGAATTTTATAAACTTATAAACCTATTTTTTCTGAAATGATGACTGGTGACATAGATATGGAAAATGAAAAATTGGTGGAAGAAAATATAAAATTTAAAAAATTATCTAATGTATTTTTTGATCATGATTTGAAAAGTGATCTTCCTTATTCCGATAGTTTATACCCAGCAAATATTTTTTTAGATCATGATGAATATTTAGAGGGAGTGAAATTAAAAAAAAGGACTATTTGGAGAACAATTTTCTCTTAATCCTCTCATTGTGATTTCTCCAAAGCACTACTCAAGGAAATGGAAAGTAGTGTTTATAATTTAGAGGTGAATAGGCCTATTCTGAATTATCATGATTCTAAACTTTTAAAAATTTAAGTGAAAATTTTCCCATTAGAATTTGAATTGGAACGCTCAATTGATCTTTATCTTTAGTTGGAAGATAAAATAACAGATTTTAATCTTAAACCAATGGTTGAACACACACTTTTTATCTTAGGAACAAATATTTTTTGAAATAGAGTGAGTGTTGAGAATATATTAACACCTGAGGTTTTATAGATGGAAATGTTTGTTTATCAAACTTTGGTTTAACTGTAATTAAGATTAACTTGTTAATTAACATTTTTCATCGCACTCGGTCTTGGTCTATTCAAACTCTTATAGAATTTATTGAATGCCAAAATATAATATTTTTTTTGTTAAAAAAATATTATATTCAAAAACCAGTATATATATATTTATTAAATATTGAGGGAAATAAGTAAAAATATTTTAATCAAAATTTAGTTAATATATATTTATTTAATTAATTTGACCAATAAAACTTGAATAATATTATTCCTTGTCCTTGATAATAATATTTATTCGATTAATTAAATATAAATAAAATTTAATCATGTTCAATAGAAAAACTTACCATGTGACCCTCTAGGATTTTTTCTCATTAAAATCGGGATGGATTTTGTAACGTCCAAGATTACTGCCTAGAAATGGGTCAAGGTACCCAAGATAAATCACATAATTTCATACTGATGATGACCATAAAAAAATACTCATTGTGTAATATAATCCCTTTTCCACAATAGGTCATCATGATGGGTGCACATCTGTATCACCAACCTATATGCATGATATAAATTTTTTGACTATCTTGAATAAATAAATCCTTACAAGATGGTCATGGAATTTTTTGTGGCAGTTATATTCCAATCAAAGGAACGATATTACTGCTTCCATAAAGATGTAAGGTACAAATCCTTCCTTGGCTAATCCGTTAATGACATGTCAGTCATGACTCGCCTAACACACCCTACCTCACCAAAAACATATGTCGTCATGGATTTCATCATAAAATATATGTGCATGGGTCATGATATGTATTAATGATAATATTAATGTCTAAAGACCATTAAACATGGTCATGAATAGGAATATATGATTGCACCAAAACCGGAAGAATTTCTATTGGAGGTTATGTTCTCATAATCTCTTATATTAGAGATTACAAGGTTTGAATTTCATGAGAAAATGCTTCATTCGCTTATGAGTTCACACACTTGACAGTCTAAAAACATTGTGTCCAATCATGGTATGTTATCCTACCGTGGAACTATATTACGAATATTGTCATAGCATTTTAAGGCTCTCATCAAAGCAGAGAACTATTATGATTTTATCAATGAAAAAAATATTGTAGTACAATATTACATTAATTTCATGTATAAAAATGAATAATATGTAATAATATTTTTTATTAATATTCAATAATTATAATATACATGTAATCAATGTAGAAATTTTTATTCCTAGGACACCAAATCCAACCTATGATTCTCCTTTAAAGGGTTAAATTTAAATTTATGTTTGATGATGATTCTATTCATCTATAATAAAATATTTTATTATATGAGTATAAGAATTATATTTTTTCATGAAGTAATTTTAAAAAAATTTCTCCTACTAAAATGATTACCTCATACATCATATCTATTTAATGATCTAAGATAAATATTTCCCTAAATAAGAAGTCAAATTTCATATTTCTCTTACCACTTAGATATTTAAGTAAGGAAACATCCGAATCATAATAGTTATAATTCTTATATAGTTTAGTTGATAATTATTTATCAAAATCTATTTTATTGATTTACTTAACTCTATTCCTCAATAAATGTAATCCAATTAGGGACTCCTGGCTAGTGTAACCCAATGAAATATATAAGAATAAGATAATAAATGATAATCAAGTTGCACCCAACTTTGAAATGACCTACCCCTCATGAAAATCCAGAGTCACTTATTACTTATATTCCTTACACAAGATAATCCATGGGCACCCAATATTGACATGACCTATTTGGTAGGATGAACGTGGTCTTGAAAAGTGTCACATTGGAAGGAATATCACACTAAGAATTTAAGTGGCATTCAAGTATCACAAACATAATATACATATTTTTCATATAAAGTTCATAAATATTGTATCTGATGAAATCGTTATCCTATTATATTTTATTCCATTATGTATGCATGCTTCCAATGATTTGGTTTTTACATCCCTATCCATACACTTAATTAATGTGTCCACACCACATTAATGTGTACATATTCATATAGCCCACAATTTTTATTACTCACCCCAATATAGAAGACATATGTATTCATACGTATTCATATAATCCAAATAAATGATGTATGTGGACTTTTAATGTAATGTTTTTGAATTATATGAGATGAAAAATCTCTACATGAGTAAGTATTGGGTAACAGATATTCAATCCCTATCATTATTGAACATGGCATAAGCCTTCATGCCATTGGTAAGTCCAACACAAGTCCATATACTCAGTGATACTTTACCTAAGAGATAATCAAATTCATAATAATTCAAAAACCTAATTTGCATAAATTATATCCAACTACTAAATTCAACACAATATATACCATTAAAAATAGAGGACAAGGTAGATGATAACCAAATCTTATGTAATCATTCCTAGCATGTAATTAATGGCTTGACAATTCATTAAAAGTTGTCAAACTACATAAAATATATAATACACATGTAAAAAATATAAAAAATTTACAATTATGAATAAATTAAGGAATAACTTATAAATAAATGAACATATCAAATATATAAACATGAGATAACCGTTTATAAACAATTCAAATTAAAATAATACTATGTACATTTTTAAATTTAGTTAATCTTATGGACAATCCATAATCATGAATATAAATAATTTTAACCACATTCAATATTATCACTTTCAGATATTACATTTTATGGAATTTTAATTTAAATATTTGATATTTCATGAATTATAAACATTTTATAATCTAGTTTCTATTATGTAATCATTTAATATAATGTATATTAATATTTTTTAAAACAATGATCAAATCTATCATCAACACACTTTTTTGGGAATAAGGATCTATTTTCCCTCTGTTCTCTACACTTAAAGATTATCTTTTTTAAATATGTTGCAGAGATGGGTTCTTAGGATATATTTGTTCTTTCATGGAAGTGTAGAGGTCTCCATTGTTGGTGATATATGTTTTAGGGAGCTCTTACCATCAATGGGGATGGTTGTTGATGAAATCAGTTGGTTCCATCCAGTGATGGATTTTGGTTTCTATATGGCGATTTCCTCAACATAAAATAAACACAATGAAGGTATGTCTACAATATTGACATCATGTGACGCGGTTCATGGAAAGAATGATGGGATAATTACTTTTGCGTTTGGCAAGTCCAAATTTTTGAGGAAGTCGTGATGAAGTGGAAATCAGTGGTGCTTTGTTTCAGTAGAGATAATGATTATTTTTCTTCTGATCTATATGGTGTGGATTTGGGTTTCTGGTAGAGGACTTGGGATCCCATTTGATGTTTTTGTGAAAGTGATTTTGAGTTTTTTTACTCTTTCATTTTTTAAGCATCCATGGTTAATTATTAATAAAAAATACCTCTTAAAGAAGGCATCTGCGATTTCCCCTTTGCATTAAATCTGTAATTGTTTTTCTATTTAAATTATTATTTTTATATATTAAAAAATTTAATGTTTTATTATTATGTTTGTATAGTTATATATATATAAATATAACTTAATTTTTTAACATAATATATCTTTTATTCATGTATGTGAATTTTCTAACGTATAAAATATAAACTATAATACAAATATGAATGAAATTTTAAACATTGATTAAAAATATAAAAAGTTGTCCAAAATAAAAATTATCTGTTAAAAAATGTTCATACAATGTTATAAATATTCTTTATAATCCACATACTAGAAACATAAAAATGATTCAAGTACATGACTTTGCTGGCATATATAACATAAAATATAGAAGGATATGAATGAAATTTTAAATATTTTATAAGCATATAACAAGTAGTCTAAAATAAAAAAAATTTCTTAAAAAATGTTGTTGAAAAATTATTTATATTCTTTGTAATTCACTTACATGAAACTTAAAATTTTTTCATGTATGTGACTACGCTAGCCTATATAATATAAACTGTAAGACATATATTAATGCAATTTTAAACACTTATTAAACATATAAAAATTATTCAAAAATAAAAATAATTTCATAAAAATTGCTGGTGAAAAATTATTTATAAGTTTCTAATTCACCAACATGAATATTATAAATTTTTCAAGTACGTGACTCTACTGGACTATATAATATAAACTATAAGACCGATATGAATTAAAATTTTAAAATCTCTTAAGCATATAACTAGTAGTCCAAAATAAAAATAATTTCTTAAAAAATGTTGGTGATAAATTATTTGTAAGATTTCTAATCCAAGAACATGAAACATAAAAATGTTTTAAGTACGTGACTTTTCTAGACTATATAATATAAACTGTAATTATAAATTACTGAAATTTTAAACATTGTTTAAACATATAACACGTAGTTTAGTTTTAAATTTTTATTTATATGGTTCTTATAGATTATATTCTATAGTCTTTCAATATCAGGTAGGTGGCTTAGGATCCTCCTCGAATTCAATCTTTTTTGCTCTCACTTATGAGTTACATTTATTACATTATTTTCAATATAATTTATTTATTTTATTTATAAAACTCTTTATTTTCAACAAATTTTCAGATGATTATGCTATCTTTTAAATTTTATTTACATTGTTTTTTATTCAATATATTTTTTAATCATTTAATGTTATTTATTGAAATTTACTAATTATTTCTATTTTTACAATAGTAAACATTGAAAGATGTCAAATATAAATTGTGCAAAAAAATTATAAATGAAAACAGAAATACTGGACAAAAACATAATAATAGCTAATAGTAATAATATTATTTTGACTTTAGGAGACATAATACATGTAAATAAATATGTTCAATCAATGTCTATGTCGGTGGCAAGGAGATTCTTTCTAATATATTGGTCAACAAATAGTATGTCCACATCGAGTGCGTAGTGGGATTTGATGACCTGGATAAGGATGATCCTCGAGCACTAGAATGTATACCAGAATATCCTCAATCTTTGTGTCAGTGGGAGGAGTTGTGAACTGCATATCTTACTTCCCCTCAGATCCTTATCCTACTATGGGGGTAAAAGGACATACCTTCGTTGTAGTGGGGAACCATTCCTGTGATGGAGCTATACCCCATGATGGAGATGGATCTGGATCCCAAGGTTGAGATTGATCCAAATGTTGTGATGGATCTGTAACCCAAGATGAAGAGAATTGTGGATCGCCTTTTGGAAAGATGGATCCCATGCCACCTGAATCACATATTCAATTGGATGATCCTGGACTACTAGAGGGTCGACCACTACCTTTGGAACAGGTGAGGCCTCACGTGTCACACGACACTATCTACATATTCGTGGTCGTGACTCCTCAACAACAGTAGCAATTTTAGGATTTTCCTCTGGGGAAGGAACCTCCTCTCTCTAGGCTGAACGAGCGAAGATTCTCCCAGAAAGTGCACAAAAAGATGACCTCACCTCCAGCGCTGTAGTATAGATGGGTTCCCAACTAAAGACCCCATCATCCTTTTCATCACTAATGAGAACAAGCTGATCTATGAGAATACCCAATAGAGAGATTAAAATTGAATTTTTTTATAAACAAACTAATGGAAATATATTGACTTACTATCCTCTACATCTCTATGTCGGGTTTAGTAAGAAATAGTATAGACTTCAGTCTATACCATGGAATATAATCAACCTACTCAGAAAGAGAGAATCTATTTATCGAAACACCCTGAATATGAAATTTTGCATGTTTATTCTAGTAGTCGATAAAGCTGGAATGTACTCAGGACCAGTCATAATCCAACCTCCCTGTCAGCTTCATACCATAAGCCACTCTGTCTTTCTTGATGGCAATATAATTGGCTGAGTACGACAAGACCGGTACATGAATCGGTCCGGTTTCTCCCACTCAATAATATGGAAGTGAATGAGGGGTACTACAACCATAGAACCATCAAGTCCATTAGTGTAGTATACTGGAAACTAGACCGTACTAATCTTGTATTTACACCGTGAAATTTGAAATTACAAGTGATTTTGTCAAAAAATAACCTAACTAAACCAAAATTGATGCTATTATTAAATGTTTCAGACAGTGATATATTGTGTATACACCCCTGATCAAGTAATATATAGAAAAACTATAACTGATAAATTCACAAATGCTATCTTATACCCATGGAAAAATTTTGTCGTTGACACCAACTATAAAATACATCATCGATAGTGACAAATAATGATAAATTAAATTCAATAAATCATAGTAGCATTAAAAACCAATACACATGACTGATCATACCGGCGTCCATGTGGAGCATCATTCAACACCTCTATCTCGACTGGAGGATGAGGAAGCTGACATGCCCCACCCCGCCACCCTTACCATGTTATCTATCCGGGCCAAATTTAGTGCGGTGGAGCAAAGTCAGCATCACTGATGCCAACTTTGTAGCATTTTTTTTAAAATAACCTATAATGTTATTTTTTTAAAAAAAACTTATAAAAAACCCACTGATTGCAAATGACAGTGGGTCCCGGCTAGAGTCGGTGGCATTCTGGTGTGATCATGTGTTGGGATGTGGTTTTTGACTTTGGATAATATGAGTACAACCTCACCTGCAACATCGAGACATGATGTCAATAAACAGTTTTATTCATTGGTGCATGTGCATGGTATTTTTGGAAAAAAATTTGGATCTAAACATCCATACCTAGTCTGGTTTGGGTTTTTGGTATATTTTGGTCTTTTAGATTTTTGTAGTAGGACACAATTTATTTTGGGGATGATTATTGATGGAGGTTGTTAGAAAACTATTAGCGTCATGTGATGCTGATGGTGAGACATACTTGGGTACCACTAGTTATCAATTTTATGGGACTTGATGGTGAGTAATTTCCACTGATGATGTGCATAACGATATCTCCAATGATGGATGTCATGGATGAGCATGCTTGAAAGAGAAATAATGCTGAAGGGAATGATTAAATCCTTGGGTGATCAGATTTGTGATGGTGTATGCGGGTGGTGTTTTGTCGGTTTGACACAATATTACAGTCAGGTGCACAAGATCATCATGGTTTGTAGTCGTCGATCAACATAATGGTTGTATGGATATGATGTTCTGAGCCATTTAGGCCTCTGTTTTTTTGGCTTTTAGGTATTTCATGAATGTGGATCTATGGTCCATTTTGTGTCTGTATGTATTACTTTTCTTTTTTTAATAAATATTTGATGGGTCATGTATTTGAGTTTGTAAATTCATGATCCCATATGCCTTCGTATAAACTCTTTTATATTTATTTAATTTATAAACACGTTCAAAAATTAAAATTATATTTAAACAATGTTTACTATGATTTATAAACACTTTATAAACCATATAATCCTAAAAAATACATAATTAATGTTAAATAATTTATATCAATAGAGTATTTATAATAAATGCTATAAAATATATTCAATCGGTTTACCATAAACATTTTAAGTTTAATTAAAATTATAAAACACTTTTATAAATTTATAAATTTTCCAAATTTTCATTTTATTTATTTATAAAATATATATAAATAATCCAATTCATGTAATAATTTTATTTTATTAGTAAATAAACACTTTTTTTTTATTTTTCAAAAACATGAGAAATAATATGTTCATATTAATTTAGGCCTAAAAATATCATTTTTCAATTCCTAACACTTATCATACATTAAACATTTATAAACTGAATGAAAAATTACATAAATAGTAAATTTAATTATTTTTAATTTTGTATGGACACTATAAATTACATTAAATCCATGGTACTGTCAAGTTATTTCCATACAATACATTGTCTCATAATTTAGTGTCATAGTAACGCCTCAATGGGAGAGTATTGAAATTCATTTTATATTATAATTAAATGTAATATCAATCAAAATCCCCACAATAGACTGACACTCTGTGAACCATTATTAATGTGAAAACAGTACACAATTTATAACAGTGTGGGATTAGTATACACTGGCCCTTAATGTATAGTTTTCACAACCTCCACATTAAATCATTTGTTTAACATGATTTGTAGTTCAAAGAGCAGATAAGGTTATGTTAAAAATGTAATTTTGTGTTCGTGTGCATGATATGTTAATAGACAAACATTTCATCATGCTCTTATTGAGATTATGTTGTTACTCAATGTAATATCAAAAGGGAGCACCTCAGGTTCTTTTTTCCAACAACATAACCTCAATTTATGAACTTAACATTATGTAGACACTCAATGTTATGTTAAGTGAGATAATTATAGTTATGCTTCATAAACATGTTCTTCATAAAATAAAAAAAACAAGTTGACCCATAAAAGAATAAGGATTTGATACCATTGATGAAACTTAGTGGGGTCTTTATCACATGAACATGGTAACGGATGAAAACCCAATATTTGTTAGTCTATCCAAAATTATATTAAAATGAAATATAAAATGAAGAACATAAATGTGTGTGTTTATGGATATATGATGAAATAAAATCCATCTATATGGATTTTTCATGATGAAGATCCTAGTAAAAGCGTATGGAAGTCTCCTTCCTTCGAGGGGATTACATTATCTAATGAATCATTGAATGCTTCTTAAGGATCCCAAAATGATGAAGTGGTTCTAACTCCTTCACTATATTATGAAAAAAATTGAGGTGAAGTGTTCATTAAAAATCATTACAAGACACTCGTGATCATATCACCATTGAACACACACCCAACAAAAGGAACAACTTACCCTATATAGGACAATCTCGACACTACATATTAAATGTAAAACATGTTAGTCGTTTATAACATATTGTATAAGTTTCCCCACTAGGGAATATTCCAAAAAATAATTAAATGAATATTCAATGCAATAATTGGACCAATGATTTAGTCCTGAACTGATGAAATCATGGGGGAAGATTCATGAACATAAAAATATTCATAGGTGTACACAACATTGAGTAAAAAGTAGCCTCATGTTACATCTCATGAAACATTACTATGTTGGAACCAATGTATCCTCAGGTTCATACTTAAGGATACATTGTTGACAATATATTCTTTATCCATATGCATCACAGGCATATAGCTCTGTTCATATCCAAGAAAATATTTATTTGGGGTCTAGAATAACCTATGGAGGTGGTGTGAGATTAAAATGGGTTATGGGTTAAAATATGTGGATTATTAATTGGTGGGTCTAGGGTGGGGGTACAAAGGAAATAAACTTTCATACACAAAGGTTCGAAACTAGGACTTCCTCAACTCACCTCCACGGGTATAGTAGGGGCGTATCCACTGAACTACACCCCATGGGACTAAAATATGATGATTATTGATTATGATATTTATTAAATTATGATGATTATTGATTTTAATAATTATTAAATTTATGAATTCTTGCGATATGTAATGGGTAGAATGACTATCACACAATGTGAAAGGTTTATTTATTCACTCATAATTATTTGAGGGGTCAATGTTTTAATCACACCACAAGGTGACTACGTCATAGGGATGTGGTGTGTTTATTTTCTCTTTGGGGTTTAATCATTTGAATCTTGATGACATTTTCCATCATGATTGTATCCCTAATAAAGGGGTTCCATGGAGTGTTTTATCTCTTACAAGGACTAGATAATTTCATAACAATTTTTTAAGTTGGTTATGACCACATAGGGAATTTTTTTTAAAAACAAACTTCCTTATGTAACAATTTTATTTGGTTATAAAGTTTTTAAATATCTTCTATTCATGTTTCATGTGTTATATAAAATAATGTATCCTAAATATGGTGTGTATTATCTTTTCAATGTTTTTATTATTTTTTGGAATACCAACTTATTTTAATTAAGATTATACTTGTTTTCATGGTTTTAGTTATTCATGGGTAAATTTTTTATTTTCCTATGAAAATGATTTGGCCTCATTTAATGGGGTTTTAGATGCCTCAAATAAATACGAAAAAGAAACATCATAAAAAAAATAACAGTCTTAAAATTCATATGTATAAATTAAAAAATTAAAATATTTAAAAATACACATAAAAAATCAAATGAAAATAACAATCACTTTAAAAATAAACAAGCATGTAACAGATATATTTAATTATGTAAAAATACATGATTTATTTTACCAACCTAAAAATTTCTATATTAACTCATTAAACTATGTTTTTAAAATTTTAGTAAAATAAAATAAATGATTTGATGGTTTATAAAAGAAAAAAAAGGAAAATAAATGACTGGGATTTCTCTCTGTGTGTTTGGATCAATAATTTAGTTAATGAAAAGAAATTATTTGTATTTCCCTCCATCATGTTTGATGTATATTTTTAAAATAAATAAAAATAAATTCTTTTGTGATACATGTAGAAAATAGAGATTAAACTATAATTTTAATGTATAAATAAATTTACACCATTAATTCCTTCCAAATCAACCGAATTTTGGGATGATTTAAAAAAAAGGAGAGATATCCATTTCTCTCCATTTCCCATGTATCATTTCTACCCTATTAAAATTACCTCAAAAAATATTATAAATAAATTTCTCCCCTCAATATCATTAATTTTCACTCAGTATCACCCATGCCAGAGTAGCCATTAATATTAGTCTCATTATGTGATTTTCACCCCCTTAGAACCCTAATCATCAAGCCCCCTTGCTCCATATCATCTGGAAACCTCTACCATGTATATTACTATCAATGTCATAATCCCTAGCCAATTAACTCTCTCACAATGATTTCATAGTATAAGAGAGGAACACTATCATTGAGACAGGAATGAATATTTCCATCGGCTCCCTCCCTCATTCACCCCAAGTCAGACACTGTCATACCACCAGCCTCCTCATTTTCTCCAAGGTTGGTTATCAAATGATGAAGCATATCATACTACATCTTTCTCAAATATAGGTTCCTATTTTCTTTATTCCATCTCTTAAAACTTATTAGACCCATTGCAATCGTGTTAATTTTCATCGAGGTGAAATCCAAGCCCACCGTTTTTGGTGATATGCACACCTATTTGCACCTTCATTAGTCATGAGACTTGTGTTCCTAAATACCCTTCCGTCCGAACATCCCTAGCCTCACACACCTCTATATTTTTTCATCTCATCTCATGCTTATATTTATTCTATAAATAACTGTTCCCCATTATCTTGTTTATCGAGCTGTAAATAAAAATTTTAAGACTTATTCCACAATTTCACCATCCTTAAACATGGATTTGTTAAGGATTTTTTTTATGTTTCAGAAATTTTTTACATTTCAAAACTTTTATATTCATTATGATCCTCAATTTTCATTCCTATAGAACATAGTTTTTCATGTATTTTGTTATTTTTATTGGAAAATGAACTTCACTAGTTTTTATTCTAGAAAGGTGTTATTGAAGGTCCCCATATGACCTTTTACAATGTGAAGATATAGTCTGAGGTTCATTTTGAACATTTAACTATAGCTGAGAACTATTAAAATTTGAAAATTAATGATTAGGGGAGCGACATATGTTGCATCACTCATATTTGATATTGGTGGTTGATTAGTTTTATGGACCTATCAATCTATGAAGTTTCCCCTTTGATTGCTATTGATTTTTATAATTCATAATATTTTTATGAACTATAATTAATTTATTATTTATCAATTAATTATTGATAAGAACCATAGGATTATCATATATGGAAGATTCAAATCACTCATTATTTTTGTAATGATTTTTATTGAAGGATTTTCATTGCAAGAAATCATTATTAAAATAGATTTAAGATTTCCAACTCAAATTAAATGTTTTGTAAACTGTTAAAACAAACATGAACTCTTGCACCTTATTCCTCTTATAATTTGGGATTCAATATTTTTTAATGGATGTCATCATCATCAAATGGTTATTAGACCATGAAAATAAAATCTAACATGAATGAGATTTTTCATCGAATCCCATAAGAAACCTTTCAATTCATCATTCATATTTTTTTGGAAATGGTAAAATGGTTTAATATATACTCTATAAAAATGTCCAAGTAAGATGTTTGGTTTTTTATTAATACAGAACCCATGTGATTTTTTATTTTTTATTGAATATTAGTGGGGATGGATATTACTCATCTAAAAACATGATTGATTAAAAAAACACGGCTGTTATAAGGGAAACATTAAGATTTGAAAAATTGAAATTTTCCCTCCTAAATTCCTAATGCACAACTCTTCCCCACATAAATAAAAATCAATTGAAACCCTAGGATGAACCGCCTCCTCCTACTATGAGGTTACGATGCTGCCTCATCGAACAATTCAATGTTCCTCCCCCACCAAATTGTTACTGCCCTCCCCCATCTCTTCATTATTGTTCTGGAGGCACCCCCTCAACAGGTATATCTCCTCACACCACATATCTTTATATTTCACTAATTATTCAGTCAAATTTATCCGTAACCACTACTCTCTTGATGTACCCCCGTTGCACTGACTGTAGTTTCTACTAGATATCATTGTTTCCCCTTCACCGACGACTAGTGGTTGCAGTTTCCCTAAATTACGTTTATTTTCAGGTTTTTTTTATCTTTTTCAACTAAATGTATCAATATTAACATATGTTATTATTATTATTACAATTAATAAATTGTTTATAATATTTCAGAAATTATTTTAATTGCACATTAAATGTGCCCCTTCCATATGTTTGATTTTTGATCTGTCTAGCACTATCGCTCCACCATCTTCCTCTAATGGGTGTAGTCTCTTGCTTCCCCAATTATCATTTTATTTGTTTTTTTATTTTTTGGAACTAAATTTATTAATATTAATATTTTTTGTTTTCTATTATTATTAATAAATTGCATATAATATCTCTAACTATATATATATAGAGGGATGATCATTAATTTCCCCCTTCACTCTTTGATTTGTAAAGGGTTAGTTTATTTTTATCTTTATTTATTTTAAAAACTACCTAAATACATAGTTTAGTGTTTGATAAATTTTTTATTCAAGGTATATATTATGTTGCACAATTTCATTTCATTCGTGTTCTTTTTTATTTGATGTTATTTTTTTTTAATTTTTATTTTTAATTTTTGATATAAAAATAAAAATTGATATTTATATGAAAAACATATTTCTACCTATATTTTTTAATTATAAATAAATAGAAAAATTTTAAAATTTTAAATCTAAATGAATATAGATAATTATTTACTAAGTAATACATGCTTTTGTTACTTTTAAATATATATATATCATTTTAAATTTTTAAACATTCATTATAAAATCTGTTAGAATATATATTTAATTTTTTTTTCATGTAATGGTTTTATAAAAATTTGAATTGATGTTTTAGATTTTTTTTCATAATAAGTTTTTATTGTCACAACTTTTCCCAGAGAAATCGCCCCTCAGGGCTCCAAACTAGACCGCAACAAGACCCGAACGACGTTCCGAATCCCCACGGGGTAACAACTAGCACCCAAGCATCGAACTTGAGCAAGATAGAATAATTTTTATCAACCTAATCAAAATATATGACATATATATATATATATAATGAAAAATAGAAAATAAATATGACATATACCAATGAGTGCCAACGATAGTAGTGAATGTTTTTGGTGTAACAAATGTTTCTTTTGTGGGAGTTAAATTAAAATTTATTTTAATTTAGAGTTTCATAAAACCATGAGATATGATATTTCATGTTAAATTTATAATTAATCTAATTAGACAAGGAAGAAATGATTACCTCATTTTAGGATCATTTTTTATGATGTTCTTGATCTTCTAAAAACCATTTTCGATTACCTTAATTGGGCTATAAGGATTCATGTGTAGAATCCCTCTATAAGTGATCCACACATGATCCTTGGTTCTCCAAGTAATGCTAATTGATTTCCAAGTTCTAGCACAGTGAATCAAATGTCTTACATTCTTCGTGATCTCTCCACGATCCTTCAGACTCAAAGAAGTTATTCTTGTTCTTGAGAGGGAGAGGTTTCATTCGAGGGAGAGAGAAGTCCATTGTGATAAATTATTTTCTATCCACAATTTTCGATTAACCCTATACCATATAAAAAACCATCTATTTATAGATTATGTGTTTAGGTTAACATATTATTTAATTTCATACTGGTCCTTAAATAATATTACATTCTTCAGTACACTCCAGGCCATGTAATAATAATATTAACATTATTATTTTACAGCGTGCGCTAACTCGAGCAATGATAAAAGTTATTTTACTAGCATGTAAATTAATATTTATAACTGGATTCTATCTTGGTCCGATCAACTCCTCAACATTTATTGAATATCCAAATAAATATTTTATTCACAGAAATAAATATTATATTCACAAAACAACGAATAAATATTTATTAAACATTAAATAAATAAATCAAATATTTTTTCCACAATCCATGAAATAAATATTTATTAAATATTCAAATAATTAAATAAATTCTTTATTTAATGAATAAATAATTATTCATTACACTGCTAATATTAGGGAACATTTGAACTTGAATAAAATTATTCCTTATCCTTGAGAAGAATTTTTATTCTATTAATTAAATTCAAATGGGATTTAATCGAGATTAACTAAAATACATAGTGTCTGAACCTCTAGGATTTTTCTAGTTACTTTAGATTGGTACACCTATAGTCTATGATTACTTTCTCGCAATGGCCCAGGGCACCCAAGAAATATAATTTAATTTCACAATTTCAACAACCACATTTGAACAATCACTGTATAATATGAGTCTTTTGTTTAAATATCTCGTTAAGTAGGATGCACATTTGTGGAATCAAACTATGTGCTCGATAAATTTTTCATTAACCTTATGAAATAAACAAGTTGTTGCCCATTGACCATGAAATTTAATATGATAGTTCTACTCTAATCAAAGGGACAGATATCAACTCCCTTAAAGATGGAAGGTAAAAATCCTTCCTCGACTAATCTATCAATAACATGTCACTAGTAATGTACCCAATGTATCCAACTTCACCATGAATAGTTCCCATAATGGTTTACCAAATATATATAAGTGTGTGAGTTATATCATGAATTAATAATAATTATAAAGTCTTAGGACCATTACAAATGTTCGCAAATATAAATATATGACAACACCAAAACATACAGAATTCTTATTTGTGGGTTTGTTCACATAATCTTCCATCATATCGATTATCAAGTTTGAAGTTCATGAGGATAAGCCTCATATTCTTATGAGTACTGGCACCTGAGAGTATATATATTATATATCATATCATGGCATGTTATCTGACTATTGAAGAATATTTAAGAGATATCATCATAACATCCCAATGTTCTCATCATAGCTGAGAAATTATCTAACATTATCAATGAAATAAATACATTGAGACATTATCACATCATTGTTATGAAGAAGAATAATCGATATGTGATAATATATTTAAATTAATATTCCCATATTTTATTATACATGTAATATTATTGACAAAATTAGGTACATCTAGGGCACCAACTCTAACGATATCCCACTTTCACTATAGATAACTATTAATGACCCATTAGTTTTCACATGTAGAAACACAATTATGATGATTATGGATATAACTACAAGGCATACCATCTTTATGTGGCTAGAGCTGAAAAAATCCACATGTATTTGAGGAAAATATGGTTACTACAACATTACTATCTTGAGAAAATATCAAAAGTAGTGATATAACCAAGTATCCACATATTTTTCCCATGTCAAAATCTTGATATAATGTTTAAATAAATAGTCAAATATTATTATGATAAAGATAAAAATATTTTTTCAATATAAATAAAAATAATAAGAGGAAATTTCTTATACAACCCATTAAGCTACAACTGAAGCTATAACATACTCAAATATTGTAGATAAAGCTATTAATTAATGTAATAAGTTTTTATTGAATATTACTTTTTCCTTTTCATTGTTACAAGATAAAATTTAAATAAATGATGTCATGTATTCAATGAACTTGATCTCTAGTATTCCCAATTCTCCATACACCAAGAACTTATCTAAATATACATTGAAAAGTACAGTTGGACAGTTCTAAATGCAAGTCGATGTAGTTATCTTGGATCTATTTTATATTTTCATAATACGCATTATGCATTAGTAATATCAAATTCCAATACATATATCATAAAAAATAAGATAAATTCATAGTAATTAATATTTTTAAATTATATTAATCTCTAAAATCTATTCTTATATATATGCATGTTTTATAGGAAGGGTTATATGAAAACAACAACTTGGTATTCAATTGATATAACTTGTATTTTTCAATAATTAGTTAATATATGTACGAGAATAAATTGAGAAAACTCATTGATATATATTATAGATCTTGTTTCCTAGAACATGGTAGATGCTTTAAGTCATACATAGAGAAATTTAATTCATTATTATTAACAAACTGGTAAGGCACAACAATTTTTTTCCAGATGTTATCATCATATCTATCATGAAAACTTATAGTGTTCCCACTAACTAGATAGAGACACTTGTAACACATTAATTTCCAAACAAATATTCTATGATGACATTGAGTAACTTATTTAGAATTTAATTTATATAATATTCATATCTTGTTGAAATTTATTGATGTCACCATCCATTTTATGTTATGCCTACTGGACATATACCATAGTGTCTCCTTTTGGTTTCTTTATAATGACATCTACTATAATATTTTTTCTACGTGAGGTGACCTTCATAATCAATAGCCCTATACGATGATAACATAAATATACATTGAAAAAGTAGAATTAAATAAGGATATTATTCATGAAGATTGGTGTATATTTTTTTCATAGACAAGACCTTTCCCAAGTCAATCTTGTTTTATTGGCATTGTATTGTACTATCAATGTTTAGTTTCTCTTGAATAATCACCAATAGTATAAAGTCTTGGATTTATTCAAAATATGGAGTCCCAAAATCTTGATACATAGTGTTCATTACATATATTTATACATACTTGTAAACCCTCAGATATTACCATCTACTGCTTCTTTGTGGGAATCTTTATTCTAAAAGAATCATACATGTATCACCCAAAATAGTGTACATAAACCACCTATTTGGTTATAAATTCATATGAATTTTGTGTCTCTGTAACTACATCCACTAAGAAGTGTGGAGTCTAGTATTCCAATGCCTACTCATTTGAATCCAAAGCCTTAACTCATAGAAGATAGGTATGCTCCCAGTATCTCCATAGAGATATGATCACTTTATGGAAATCTAGCCAATTTTTACTAGATATTAATATCCTCGGTGTTCATAGGATCATTAAATCATACGCACCATAGTGTTTTAATTTTCATTTGTTTCTAAGAACATATTTTATCAAATAATTTTCTACAAACACTTTTGGAAGTGTCTTAATATATTCTTATTATATCACAATCGATATGATATCCATTAGACAATTTGATTGCAATATATTTTAGTAACTGAACTTATATTTTCGCAAAATTTATTATAATAAATAGTGGAAGATTGTGAAAATATATAATACTCATCATTGATATTCCTTTTACTACCATCATGAAAATGATGTGTATAAGGAAATGCGAGTTTTAGATTACCTTTACTCCACATATACCAAATATATGATCAATGAATACTTGGATAAGTTGTTCTTTGAAAAACCATCTCAGAGGTTTCTTAATTTTTACCAAGTGCAATAATTTACTTGAATGGATTTATCTTAAATTTCTTAAAGAAATCTAAAGAAGTATGTAGTTACCATTAGCTTTAGAATAGTTCACATGATCTTTTTGAACTAACTCTTAATATTTTAGTGACATAACTTTATTTATGATGGTTTATTTATCCAAAACATGATAAGTAGTGTTTTATTTCAAGTATCTTATATTAATTGAGACTAAAACATTTTAATTGGAATAAATAGGTAAAATACATTCAATTTATGTGACAAACAATTATCTTATCAAAATCAGATTAGAATATTATATTTTTTATTATTCATCATTTATTACAATAGATATTTATAATTCAAGAGATATTGAACAAATAGTTTAGTATTTAAGTACCATAAAAAAATTTATTCATAAAATGAAGTGATGTCTTGTTGTGTCTAACCAATCACTACGATAAATGTTTTGATCATAATTTTTTTAACTTTAGTCAATACAATCTAATAGTGAAAAACAATGATATCCCCTTGGGCGACATAGGAATCACTCTTTATCATATCCTTTTGATTTCAATTTATAACCATTCTATTAATTATCATTTAATGTATTTAAATACATGTATTTCGTAAGAATAATGTATTTAATACACAACATGAGAATATAAAATTGATTAATATACCAAATGTGGACGCAACTTATTGCTTCTTCAATTCATTGTAATTTCTTTTCCATCATATGTTGTTTCAACATAAGAATAAAATAACCTTCTATTCATTCTTCTACATTTGAATATTTTCTCATTGAAGGATGTTGAAAAGAATATTTTGGATTTAGATTATCCATGTGATCTTCATAGTTTCTTTTCAAACTTTTCAACTAAGGGGTGTAGAAACACGTTACATAAAATACTTACCAACATGGAAAAATGTGAATAAAAGTTACATGAGCTATTTTTTTATTTTGTTTATCCATGGATAGGTATTTATAGCCCAAGTCTATCAAAAAAGTTATAACATAAAATAGAAACAATGATTCCATTGTATTTAACCATTTTTTGTTTCTATTAAAATCCCATGAGAGAAGTATAACAAGGTTCTATAAACTAGACATATCTGATTTAGATTATGGAAGATTTCCCACAGCTGATCCATTCATTAAGTGTTCTCCAAGAGTGTGAGCACCACTCCTTTAGCTCTAACACCAGTATATTGTGATTCTCAAAAATGACCCTTGACAGATTACCCAATTCCTTTTTTAGGGTAGTGAAGTGGCCATGGAATTAACTGTCTACCCCAACCACCTTAGGGTCTTTATGGCCCTTACCCCTCCTTTGATAAGTATGAAGGATATGAGGACTTTTATCCGTAATAATAGGCATGATCCCAACATTTCTAACAATTTCCCCATCCTCAAAGATTACCTTGTCCTCATGGTGGGAATATGGGAATTGTACAATGAAAAAAGAAACATCCACCTAGGTGGACTCCTCGAAAGGAAGTCCCTACAATTTAAATAAAAACGGGCCCTTCGATGTACCCAACTAGGCTTTAAAGGCTAGAACCTCAACAAGAACAACCTGATATACAAGAACATAATATAAACTTCTGGAAATATCTCCTAAACATGATGGAACCCAATGGACCATTTTAACTATGATACATGAAAAACGTGGTGTATATGAGTACCATTTGGCATAGAAAATTAGTATGTTATGGCACCCAGATGGGATAAAACGTAGATGGGACCACAATATCACATTGAAATATTTGCAAAACGTTTTTTAGATTTTGGATTCTATACATTGGAATGAAATTTAACAAAAAAATGTTCCTTTATATGAAATATTCTTCCTTCCATTGCTTATTTGAATAATGAACCATCAATTTATGATCTCGATAATTAATTTGGTGAAGGTGTATCAAAACTACACCCTAATCAATAAAAACATGTGCCACTGATTCAACAAGAGTTTCTCCTGGAATATAAAGGGTTATTGTTGTGTGGGTTCAGAATATAAACAACCTCAGAAGGTGTCATATGAGTAGTTGAGTGATATGTAATATTTTAGAAACACTCATCCCATGGTAACCATCATACCCAAGAGGGAGGACTCTCAGAATAAAAACTCATCAAATAAGTTTCATCACATATATTCACAGCCTCAATTGTTTCATCAATTTTTGGATGGTAGAAAGAACAAATTTTCAAATTTGTGACATTAAAAATAAAAAGTTCATTTCAAAAATTACAAACAAACAAGGGGTCTCAGTCATTAATGATAGTTTGTTGAAATCCATGCAATCAAATGATTTCTTTAACAAATTGTGTGGATACTACCTTACCAATATAGGGATGGTAGAGTAAAAAAATGTGCATACTTGGAGAGTCTATAAAACATTATCAAATTATCATTAAATCTTTGAGAATGAAGAAAAATTCAAATAAAATCTATAGATATATCCACCCAAACCTATTTGGTAATAAGAAATCCCTGGATTAAACTTGATGGGTGTTGGGCCAAATACATTTATTGCTGAAAATTATCACATTCTAGTACATATTTTAAGACACTTTTTTTCCTTCCTTTAAAAAATAAACTCCCATCCAACATATTGTATTTATTGTAATAACCTACATGAACACCCACAAAAGAAGAGTGAAAATAGTTAAAAATAATTGGAATAAGTGGTGAGTTTATAGAGGTAACCAAATGGACATGGAAATATAACATTCATTCATGATGATTGTATCCATATTTGACCTATGTCTAAAGTTCAATAGACAAAATGATCCCATTCCGCACAAGAACCAGATACTGTTCAGATTTAATTAGATTCAGTTCTAGCCACATGCGTTCAAATATAGCTGAGAACAAAGGAATATTTCGTGGTTTCATTGTATCCATTTAATCGACCATTAAAGATAACGAATCTACAACATATTTTACCCTCCTAGGTTTGTAAATCACCACAAAGTCCATCCCAAAAATCATAGATAACCAACACTGCTGATAAATGGTATGAATTCGATGTGTGAGTAAATGTCTGATCACATTATGATAGGAATATACAACAAACTTTTTTCACAATAAATACTCTATCCAATGAGTGAATTCCAATAAAAATTCCATAATTTATTTTTCATAATCTATCTTGGGTATATTTAAATCTCCAAGAGCCTTATTGAAAAAATCTAACAGGTATCCCCCTACATTAGAACCATACCCTAACCTGACCTGGAAGCATCACATTCTATAAAGAATGTTTTGGAAAATTTCAGTAAAGACAATAAGGATGATGAATCTATACAACATTTAAATTATTCAAATTTGTGTTATACACTCTCATTTCAAACAAAACCCTATTTTTGGGTTAACACTAAAAAATTATTTTACATAATTCCATATCTTGTAATAAACATTCTCCAGAAAACCATAAGCCATAGGAAACCTCAAACTGCATTCAAATTTTTTGAGTGGGACAAGTTAACTATATAATCCACTTTCTTGGTATCCATTGTAACACAATCATAGGAAATTATATGGCCACTACATTCCACTGATGGCGGGGAAAAAGGACACACTTTTTGGTTTTTTAATATCTCTTCCCAGACTTTAACCAAATTGAACCCAGAGGTAAGATCCAACTTGCTAAAATATCTTGCTCTATGAAGCTCATCTAACAATTCTTCTATAACAATATTTTGGAATATATCAGTAACAATTTTTTTATTCATGGATGTATAATCCACACATAATATCAACTTCCAATTTTTCATTTTCGCTAAAATATTTGGGCTTGTAAAAGGGCTCGTACTATACCTGATAAATTCCCTATATTTCATGTCAGCAACTTGTTTTTCGACCCCATATTTCAAATAATGACCTTGTTTTTATGGTTTTATATTAAGGAAGGGGACTAAGGATTTATGCCCCTAATAGTTGCATTTGAGGAGACTACCTGGACTAAGGATCTTAGGTAAGTGTGATGCATTTTTTTATGAAATTTTTATGTCTGTCGAGATAGGGAACTTGACCTAATCCCTTATGCATTTTAATTGACTATATTTGGCTGTATTTTAAATAATTTAAATGGTTATCCCATAGGATAAATTAAGAGAATTATTGAGTGAATATTTTTAACTAAAGGGTATGTTATAGGTTGTGATTAGTTTACCCCTATTGTGGTTGAAAGTATGCGTGACCCCTCATGCCTTGGCTAAGACATCCAATGTGACCTGATTATGATTCGTTGAGTGGTCGATTAGGGAGAAATTAATGGATAAATGGATATTAGATAATTACTTAAATGATATTATTGTTTCCTTATATACATATTGAACATGTTCTATACATAAAATTTTGTTTATACTGGCTATTGATTTAGCCACCATTGGTGGTGTCCTTGTGACACCCCGTGCTTCCACGATACGCTTCTCTTTCAATAATGCAATAACTTGCATTGTACGGAAGTTCGAGATTCTAACACACCGAAACTAATCAAAATAGCCATTATGAATATTAATACCCACTTTTTGAAATTATATATATTTTAAATTTCAAAATGGACTTCATTTTTGGATTCGGAATATCAAACTTAGCCTATGTTGAATTTTTTTAATTTTCTGAGAACATCCAATTTTTTTGAATAGTAAAAAATACTTAAAACAAATTTTTTAATCAAAAAAATTTATAGTGATAAATTATACTATTTAGTGGTTTTAAATTACAATTAGAATATATTTTTACCATTATATCCAATGGTTTTCATTAGAAATAATTTCACTTTGAAATTGGACATAAACAATTGTCAATCTTTTGATATATATTGTTTCATAAAAACATGTTATTTGTTGTGACAGCGGGAATTAGTTATAAAATTAATTAATGCAACTTATATGATTGGAATTTTGTAAAATAGTCATCATTTTTGAATTTGGAATATCAATTATATCTTAGGGTGAAATTTTGGCATTGTTCTGAAAAACATCAATTTTTGATGAATAGTGAAACCACTAAGTGGTAGTTAAAAAATGATTTTTCATTAAAATGAAACATTACCACTTCTGTGTTTTGATTTTGAAAACTCCGACATACATGGTTTTCAATAGGAAGTAAAATTTGGTACAATGAGATTAAAATAATTTTTTGGTGAATAGTAACTTTTAAGTTTAATTTATCGCGATTAAAGGTAATTAGTGAAATTTAAGGTAAAAATGATATTATAAAGATATGAGAATACCTTTACACTTGTCCTACCACTATTGGATGAGTCATGGACGACCCAGAAAATCCATGGGTCAACTTGGGGACCCCATGGAGCCACTTTGGTAGGATGATGACATTAAAAAATTTTATTTAATGTTAAAATAAAAATGTCACAAACAAGAGTTGTTTTACTAAAACAATTATTAAATGGTGTTATACAAGTCATATATTTGACTATAAATATTCATTAGAAAGATAAAATTATTTCCTACATCATTATAGTTTTTTATAATTTTTAGAATTTAAATATTTTAAATTATTTATGACACCATGATGATGCAGCGATTACCTCTTTAATTAACGATTTAAATAAAATGAAAAGATAATGTAAAATCTAAGACATTCACATGTCAAAAACCAATTTGATGAGTATATTTCGAAACCTTATCACCATATCCTAGAAATATATATGTTTGGGACCTTTATAATCCAAAAAACCATTTCATAATAATGTAACGTTTCAATCTTTCCAAGAGTACCCCTTCTCTCCTCTTATAAAAGGCCCCCACCACTACCACCTTACTCACACATTAAAAGCCTTTTGGCTCGGCCAACCACTGCCCAAATACTCTCTCAACTTCCCTCTCGTACTCCTAGAAGCCTCACTTGTTGTGCCCCTCTCTCTTGGATTTCAATGATCACAATCACTCTTATTTTGTTCTAACTTGTTTTCAAGTGTTTTTGTTGATAGGAAAAAGGTTTCCAAGGAGTTGGGCCAAGAAGGACTGAAAGTAGACTCTTGGAGTCTACCGGCCAACCGGTGTATTCCCACCGGCCAGCCGGTGGTCTCTGGCAGTAGCAATGCTTACTGTCCAGAGCCACCGGTCAGCCGGTGTGAGCTCCCCGGCCAGCCGGTATTGTCACCAGCCAGCCGGTGGCTGACCACCGGCCAGCCGGTGGAACCTGGGCAGAGAGCATGCTCTCTGTCTGCGCACCGGCCAGCCGGTGGCTCAGGACCGGCCAGCCGGTGGACCACCGGCCAGCTGGTGAGACACCACCGGTCAGCCGGTGTGCCCAGTCAAACTAGCTGTTGGGCTTTGACCAAACTTGTACTTTTGACTCCAAATGGCTCCGAAGGCCTCTCCAACGGCTCCGAAGACCCCCAAAGGCCATTTTAGTGTTCCTATCCTATAAATAGAGTACTAGGAAGCCCCGGAAATATATAGTAGCCCACGGGAACATTTTTCGATCATTTGGCGAACCTCCGGCGCATTCCTTCAAGGATCCCCACTTGCTCCAACTCACTTCCACAACCAAGGAGCACCACCATAGCAGCTTGGGAGCGCTCTTCATCATCACCAATCAATCCATTGGCGCCCAAGACTTCTCCTCTTTACGGTTTTTATTATTTTATCATTTTGAGCATCATTTTGAGTTTGTGCATACAAACCTTTCCTTCTCTCATCCTCCCTTTGTTTAGGTTCTCACACCGCCTTCAAGGTGTGAAGAGGTTAGTCATTCCTTCCCTGTAAAAGGCTTGATTCATAGGTGAGCTAGCCTTCACCTGTAAAAAGGCTAGTGGGTTTCTTGCTTCAACCAATAAAAAGCAAGCTATAATAGGTTTCTAGGCTGCCTTAAAGTCTCGTGGGTTTCTTGCTACAACCATTAAAAAGCAAGCTTTCGTATAAATCTCTCAACAGTTGAGTTGGGAGCGGATACATAGGCTTGGGATTTAGGCCGAACACCGTTATCAATTTTGTGTCTTGCCTCTTTTATTCCAGCTGCGCTTTAACTTTTTCTTAAATTGATAAACTTTTTTAAAAGGCAATTCACCCCCCTCTTGCCATCACTCTCCGTCCCAACAATTGGTATCAGAGCTAGTGTTTGTGTTATACCTTAACCGGTTTCAAATTCAAGATCCATTTTGATGGCTTCATCTTCTTTCGCCCCCGAAGGTTATTCATTGGGTCGTGCTCCTTTTTTTATGGAACCGACTATACCTACTGGAAAACCCGCATGTCTACTTTTCTTAGAATTATAGGTTATCCTATTTATAGAATTTTCATGCATGGTTACTCTCTCTCTTCTCCCGATGAATCCAAATGGACTCAAGCCGATATTAAAAATTTCGAGCTTGATGGCAAAGCCATGAACGCTCGTCATTGCGGCCTTGATCGTAATGAATTCAATCAAGTTTCCACATGCACTTCATCTCATGAAATCTGGAAACTTTTGGAGTTTACCCATGAGGGGACCAACAAAGTTAAGGATACTCGATTGGATATGTACCGTCAAGACTTTGAGTCTTTTACCATGCATCCATCTGAAAATATTACTGAAATGTTTACTTGTTTTACTGACGTTTGCAATGGAAGAAAATCTATTGGAGATGATGTTTCTGCAGAGATGATGGTCAAGAAGATCCTTTGGATCCTACCAAGCTCATGGGCACCAAAGGTCACGACAATTCAAGAAGCAAAAGATGTCAAGAAAATGTCGGTCGAAGAGCTCATCGGATCACTCATGACCTACGAGATCACCATGAGGAGGCAAGATGAAAAGGAAGGCAAACTCATCGAAACTCTAAAGAACATCGCCTTCAAAGTTCAAAAAAAAGAAAGCTCCTCCTCCTCATCTTCTTCCTCTTCAAGCGGCGATTCAGAAATCGAGAACCTTGCCCGCAAGATGCACAAATTCATGAAGAAGAACAAAAAGAATAAATCTCGCAAGGCTCGAAAGGAAGAAATCGATGAAAAACTTGAGCCCGAGGTAATATGCTATGGGTGCGGCAAGAAAGGCCATTATAAGCCTGATTTCCCACTCCACAAGACAAGGGCCAAGCAAAAGGAAAAGAAAAAGGCATTCAAGGCCACTTGGAGTGATAGCTCCTCATCCTCCTCCTCCTCAAAAGACAACGGTAAAAAATGTCTAATGGCATTTCATGAGGTAACCTCTTCTGACTCATCTTCCTCTTGTTCTTCCAATTCTTTCAATCATTTATCTTACGAGGATCTCCAACATGCGAGAGATCAATTGGATGAAGGTTTTCACGAAGTTTCTTCCAAATTTATTGCTTTAAAAAAGAAATTCAAAATTCTTTCTTCCGAAATGGATCAACTTCTCAAAGAGAAGGAAGACTTGTCCCTCATGATCCAAAACCTTCCCGATGTTGATTCTATGGAATCAACAATCAAGGATTTAAGGGAATCCCTAGCTAAGTTCACCGAAGGTGAACATAACATTTCGAAGCTCCTTGGTTCCCAATGCATATCTAGAACCACCCAAGGGCTTGGCTATTACAAGCAAGCTTCCTCTTCCCATGCTCCTACTATTTTTGTAAGGGGGAGCTCCCAATATAAATTTTGCAACTATTTCAAAAAGATCGGGCAATTAATTTACGAGTGCGACTGCAAAAATGCCCGGTATGGAATGCCCAAAACCATTTCCTTTAACGATGAATTTTCATAGGAGAAGACCCGCCACAAGACAAGTTTGGATTGAAAAATCCCATTTAGCAAGTCTCTCCGGACCAAAATTTGTCTCGGTTCTAAAATCATCTCCCGGTGATTTGTTGTTTTTATTTAGGGGGAGTTAGGATCGTTTATGCCTTTTTGCATTTTTCTTTCAAAACATTCAAGTCAAAACTTTCAATTCAAAACTTTCAATTCAAATTTCAAAAATTTCAATTGGTTTAAAAACTCTATATTGTTTTTCAATCCTTTCCTTCAATCAAATTTTATGCCCCGTGCTATTTTGATAATCACAAAGGGGGATATTTCCTTGGTTGATTGGGGGAGAAATTTTTCTCTCATGCTTTGCTTTACTTTTCACTTTATCCTTTAAAGCATGCCTTTCATTTCAGTCTTTTACATTGTTTGTTTTGGTGATTGTGATCATCAAAATAGGGGAAAATTATTGTACCCCTCTCTCTTGGATTTCAATGATCACAATCACTCTTATTTTGTTCTAACTTGTTTCAAGTGTTTTTGTTGATAGGAAAAATGTTTCCAAAGAGTTGGGCCAAGAAGGACTGAAAGTAGACTCTCTGAGTCTACCGGCCAACCGGTGTATTCCCACCGGCCAGCCGGTGGTCTCTGGTAGTAGCAATGCTTACTGTCCAGAGCCACCGGTCAACCGGTGTGAGCTCCCCGGCCAGCCGGTATTGTCACCAGCCAGCCGGTGGCTGACCACTGGCCAGCCGATGGAACCTGGGCAGAGAGCTTGCTCTCTGTCTACGCATCGGCCAGCCGGTGTCTCCGGACCGGCCAGCTGGTGGACCACCGGCCGGCTGGTGAGACACCATCAGTCAGCCGATGTGCCCAGTCAAACTAGCTGTTGGGCTTTGACCAGACTTGTACTTTTGACTCCCAACGGCTACGAAGGCCTCTCCAACGGCTCTGAAGACCCCCAAAGGCCATTTGAGTGTTCCTCTCCTATAAATAGAGGACTAGGAAGCCCCAGAAATATATAGTAGCCCACGGGAACATTTTTCGATCATTTGGCGAACCTCCGGCGCATTCCTTCAAGGATCCCCACTTGCTCCAACTTACTTCCACAACCAAGGAGCACCACCATAGAATCTTGGGAGCGCTCTTAATCATCACCAATCAATCCATTGGCGCCCAAGACTTCTCCTCTTTACGGTTTTTATTATTTTATCATTTTGAGCATCATTTTGAGTTTGTTCATACAAACCTTTCTTTCTCTCATACTCCCTTTGTTTAAGTTCTCACACCACCTTCATGGTGTGAAGAGGTTAGTCAAGCCTTCCCTGTAAAAGGCTTGAGTCATAGGTGATCTAGCCTTCACCTGTAAGAAGGCTAGTGGGTTTCTTGCTTCAACCAATAAAAAGCAAGCTGTAATAGGTTTCTAAGCTGCCTTAAAGTCTAGTGGGTTTCTTGCTACAACCATTAAAAAGCAAGTTGTCGTATAAATCTCTCAACGGTTGAGTTGGGAGTGGAGACGTAGGCTTGGGATTTAGGCCGAACTCCGTTATCAATTTTGTGTCTTGCCTCTTTTATTTCCGCTGCGCTTTAACTTTTTCTTAAATTGTTAAACTTTTTTAAAACGCAATTCACCCCCCCTCTTGCCATCACTCTCCGTCCCAACATCACTTTGGGCAGAATGATTACCAAGTAAGCCTTTGGCTCAAATAAAAAAGAGTTACCCGTTTTAAAGGTAGTGTTTCCTCTTGTGTTCTTATGTTTTATTTTTCTTCTCCAACCCCCTAAAATAATTTTATTAATTTCTTTTGTAAAAACAACAGTATCCTTAATATACTAGGATGTTGTTATAAGTAGGATTCGAGCTACACTTACACACACCTACATATAATTCTTAAAGAACATACTATTTTTTGTGGATGGAGAATTTCTGCCTCACGAAACGAGGATTGTTCAACACTCATATAACACCTCTCATGGTGGCCCTTATGATGAAACTATTTTTATATATGATATATATTATGTTTTTGTTTTCCTTATAATTCTGTATTTTTTATTTATGGCATACCTTTATGATTTCCATCATGGGTAAACGCGATAATTTCATTTAAGGAAGTGCGGACTACCACCCCCTCAAAGTGATTTGAATCGTTAATTTCATGTGTGGGATGTATAGAGGATGGAGTAAATGGTATTATACATTATATTATACTGGAATTATATTATACCTTTATATCATTATGTTTCATTCCATTAAAATATGAAATAGAAATGAAAGTAGCGTTCATGCGTACGTACGACTTACCGTCTCCATGAATGGTGCATTTCATTTCTTACCTCTAAATATTTTGTAATATTATAAATGCATGTATATACTGGATATATATGTTATATATGATATCTAAATCATGAATATAATTCTGGATATAATGGATATTTCACCACATGAACAACTTGTAATTATAAGAATTTTATGTTTGACTCAAGTACCTAAGATCGTCAAAACGACTGTTATTAACATAAATAATTACATAATGTTCATAAAATGGTAATAAGTGATATAAAATGAATTATAAACTTTAAAAATGTTCTTAAGAAATTATAAATTAACTCTAGTTTATTATTCAGGAGATCAAAAAACGGTCGAGTGAATTCAGGCACGAGGTAAGGGAACTTCTTAACCCAATTTCTATTCTTTGGGTTAATCTCCAACTTTCGAATTATGTAATGATATTATAATGTACAATCATGTATTTATACTTTATTTATGTGTACTTATAGTTAATACACATAATAGATCTATTTTATTAAAAAAATGATCTTTGTAAGGGACTTCGTCTCAATCTCCTTTCATTGAGGCATGTTTTGTTTTATACACAATTTTCCTTTATACGGCGTATAAAACCCTTTGAATTTTACTTTTACTCAAAAAGGAATCTTTTTATATGAAGATTTTTTAGTAAAATACAAAAGGAATGTTTTTTCTTATGTATTCGGCGACAACAACTTCTCCAACGCCATGACTATTATTTGAGTTTCGGCTTCCTCTAGAAGCCATAACTTTTTTTAATGAAAAATAAATACAATGTTTTAACTTTATTTTATTTTGGTATTGAAAATGGTTTTGAAAGTGTTTTTATTATATCAATGTGTTGTATTGATATCTTGTGATTGAAATGTGGAAATGTTATGTTTCATTTATGCATGTTTTATGTGATACGATTATGTTATGGTTTATGATATGTTTTAACCAATTCATATGAGGATTGCATTGGACTTAATAAGTGACGGGTGGAGCCCGCTACAGCTCCTCGATGCATCGGTAGGTCTCATGAGACAAACTAGTGACTTGGAACGAGGCCTTGAAAAAATCTTATTTGTGGTCATGGCACGAGGCCTTGGATATGTGGTTATGATAGTCTGGCATTATGAATTCCATCATTATGAAAACGGTTATTGATATTGCATGAGATTATTCGACTAGTAGGATATCCATGTGAGTAAGTAAATGGAATTATTTCATTTTATTTTTTCCATATTATGCTGATGTTCAAGTTTAAAAAGGCTTTTGTTTTAGTCATACATTGCCTTAAATGTTAGTGTTTATTTAGGAAATCTTCCACAATATTGTTATCCTTACTGAGAATCTGAGCTCACCCCTTTCAATGATTTAATATTTTCAAGGATGTGAAGAAGTATTTTATGAATGACCTACAGGGATAGTCAGAAGTGGATATGAGTGTGGACTATGGAGACTTTGTTATTGTAGTCTTTCACTTTATGATGTAATGTAACATTTATGAATGTATCTAGTGTGTCCAAGGCTACTAAACTAATCGGTCTTTCGAGACTTGATCTTCTTTTATCATGACAATGTTACGAAGTAATGCACCAACTCTGGGTAACTGGGGTCGGGGCATTACAGTTGGTATCTGAGGCAGTTTAGTACTAACCTTTGAAGCTAGATTTAGATAAACCTTGATTAGAGCACATAGTCCAAAGATAGACTTTGAGGATTAGTATAGAAGAACATCCTAGAATTTTGGTATTATAGAGATGTTGTGAGTTTTCCGAGCAATACATCCTTGTCTGGATACGAGCAGGTAGAGGTGGCTCTGGCACAGATGTACCAAGTGGAAAAACCCGAAAACACCGCTTTGAGCTAGACTCGAACAGGAACTGGTGCATGAAAACGGGCCTTTCTGCACTCTTGGTTACGACACTCCCGGGGGATATGCTTAGGATAATTTTAATTTTCTTTACAAACCACTATGAATGGTTATGAGTATATACTTTCTCAAAGAAAACATTTTTATGATTATGGATTATATCCATAAATAGTTCAATTTATGTTAAGTATTTTACAAGTATTGAATTATGTATTTTGATTTATAAACTAATCTAGTTTATGCCATTGTTTAGAAACGGTGCCTAGTGGAAGGAATGGAAAACGTGTCAATGCATGCACTCCGTGTAGGGATTTCCCTCCTGCTCAAGATAATTATTATGGATCTGGAGATAAAACTGGTGCTGATCAACTTATTACCATACTGGGACAACTCACTTAGGTTATGAATAATAACCTTACTCGTATGGAGCACCCTGATCCGCAACATGGATTATCAATGTTAGACCGCTTCATGAGGCAACAACCACCAACATTTAATGGGGTTAAAAATCCATTAGTAGCTGAGAAATGGATAAACTCCTTAGAAAAATATTTCATGCCATGGGGAGTAGTGAAAGGGAGATGGTTGTCATGGCAGTCTACCGCCTCACTGAAGATGCTGATCAATGGTGGTCGCTGATTCAAAAAACAAAGGAAGATGATGAAGTATCAAATACTGAATGGAGAGAGTTAAAAGATCTTTTCTTAGAAAAATACTTTCCACGTGACCATCGATAAGATATGGAAAGGAAATTTATGAGTCTGAGGAAGAATGAGGATGAGAATGTCACAAAGTATGAGGCTAACTTTACATGGTTAGTGAGGCATGCTGCAGATTATATACGTAACCCAAGAAGTAATATTGATCGTTTCTTTGATGGTTAAAACCATTTCTCCGTCGAGCATTAGTCTCACAAACTTTCTCATCATACGAATATATTGTCTCGTGTGTTATCAAGACAGAAATGGAATTCTCTAGGTCTTATGACAACAAAGTAAATCAAGAGAAGAAGAGAATGGGGGAACAAGAGAAAGATAAATGTAAAAAGGGAAAGAAGGATTTTCCATTATGTGATTATTGTGGGAAGAATCACCCCGGTACTCGCCTAAAAGGAATGGGAGTTTGTTATAAATGTGGATAAAAAGGTCATCAGGATCTTGATTGCAAGGGAGAGAAAGAGGATATCAATGTTGAATGCTACAATTGTAGGGAAATGGTGAATTATGCAAATGAATGTCCTAAGCATCAGAGAAACTTACCTTAGAAAAGGACAAGGGATCAAGGACAATATTATGCTGTTACTATAGTTGAAGTTGAATAATTAATGTATTGGTGCTTTTGGACTAAAGGATTATATTATGGTTATAAGAATAATGTGATATATATAAGGATTATACAGCAGTACTTGTTGTTTTCATTAAGAAATTAATATGATGGAGGTAATAATATTTTTAGTATGTGATAATAAGAAAAACATTACATTGTTTGGGGAATCTGATGTTACAATTGATTTTCGAATTTAGAGACCATTTAGAGAAAGTATGGACAGAGGTATTTTGGATAACTATAAAGGATGGAATGGATTAAGTTGAACTTTTGATAGTATTGTTTAAGGTTAAAAAATTTATGAAGAGTATTTTTCGAATATTAAAAAACTATACTTTTATGAAAAGGACAACCTGCAGGTCGGGGGATAACCCGTCGCGTCGGACAAAGCTGTAGGAATCGAACCCACAACCATAGTGAGACAAGCCTTTATTACCTTCCACTAGTCTACAGGAAGTCCCTGGTTATTAAAAAATAGTTTTCCTGATCTAAATGGTATGTGGTAATATTATTAACCTTATACAATTAGGATAAATAGAATATTTTTGAGTTTTGTTACCATTTGGAGTGAAAGATGGGTTTGTGGTAAAAATTTATTAAAGAATGAAAGTCTACATAACATGTAATTATATTTCCTTACGTACTTAGTAAATCACCAAAATAAATTCCTCAACTCTATAAAAGGTCACTTAAAAATAAAGTTTCCGGTTAACTTTTCCAACTGGGGATTCAATGACTGTTTAACCAATCACATGTTTGTGATTTTCTTATGGTTAACATTCTCCTAATCCTGTTTTCTACAACTCTCCCTCAGACCTTGATGGTTTTTTTTCCATATCCATATTTTCTTAGAATTCTAGTATGGGCTATCTCAGGTGACCTTTGTACTTCTCTTTCTTTCTTTTAATGTTATATTTTTATTAACCCTATTTCCAATGTGGGTTTTCCACAAAGGTATTTTATATTTTCAACCATTAATTTTCAATGAAAAATTTCAAATTGCGAGGATGCAATTTATTGAAGGAGGGGAGAATGTAACACCCCGAGCTTCCACGATACGCTTCTCTTTCAATAATGGAATCGCTTGCAATGTACACAAGTTCGAGATTCTAACACACTACGACTAATCAAAATAGACATTATGAATATTAATACCCACTTTTTGAAATTATATATATTTTATATTTCAAAATGTACTTCATTTTTGGATTCGGAATATCGAACTTAGCCTATGTTGAATTTCATGTAATTTTCTGAGAACTTCCAATTTTTATGAATAGTGAAAAATACTTAAATACAACATTTTCAATAAAAATAATTTATAGTGATAAATTAAACTATTGAGTGGTTTTAAAGTATAATTATAATATATTTTTTCCATTTTATCCAATGGTGTTCATGAGAATTAATTTCACTTTGAAATTGGACATAAACAATTTTCAATATTTTGATATATATTGTTTCTTAAAAACATGCTATTTGTTGTGACCACAGGAATTAGTTATAAAATATATTAATTCAAATTATAGGTTTGGAATTTTGTAAAATAGACATCATTTTTGAATACGGAATATCAATTATAGATTAGGGTGAAATTTTGGCATTTTTCTGAAAAACATCAATTTTTGATGAATAGTGAAACCACTAAGTGGTAGTTAAAAACTGATTTTTTATTTAAATGAAACATTACCACTTCTGTGTTTTAATATTGAAAAATCTGACATACATGGTTGTAATTATGAACTAAAATGTGGTTCAATGGGATTATAATAATTTTTTGGTGATTTGTAACTTTTAAGTTTAATTAATCGCGATTAAAGGTAATTAGTGAAATTTAAGGTAAAAATGATATTATAAAGATATGAAAATACCTTTAGACTTGTCATAACCCTGTTTGATGAGTCATGTACTACCTAAAAAATCCATGGGTCAAATTGGGGACCCCATGGAGCCACTTTGGTAGGAAAATGACATTAAAAACTTTTTATTTAATGTTAAAATAAAAATGTCACAAACAAGAGTTGTTTTACTAAAACAATTTTCAAATGGGGTTATACAAGTCATATTTTTGTCTATAAATATTCATTAAAAATATAATAATCTTTCCTACATCATGATATTTTTTTATAATTTTTATACATTATATAAATTAAATTATTTATGACACCATGATGATGCAGCGATTACCTCACTAATTAACGATTTAAATAAAATGAAAAGATAATGTAAAATCTAAAACTTACACTTGTGAAAAACCTATTGGATGAGTATTCTTCAAACCCTTGTCACATTATACTCGAAATATATAAGTTTGGGACCATTATAATCCGAAAAGGCATCTCATAATAAAGTAACATTTCAATCATTCCAAGAGTACCCCTTCTCTCCTCTTATAAAAGGCCCCCACCACTACCACCTTACTCCCACATTCAAAGCCTTTTGGCACGACCAAACTCTGCCCAAATACTCTCTAAACTTACCTATCTTACCCCTAGAAGCCTCACTTTGTCCAGAAGTCTTCCCAAGTAAGCCTTTGGCTCAAATTAAAAAGAGTTACCCATTTTAATGGTAGTGTTTTCTCTTGTGTTCTAATGTTTTATTTTGCTTCTCCAACCCCGTAAAATCTTTTTATTCATTTCTTTTGTAACAAAACCAGTATCCTTAATATACTAGGATGTTTTTATAAGAAGGATTAAAGCTACATTTACACACATCTACATCTAATGGTTAATGAAAATACTATTTCTGTGGATGGCGAATTTCTCCCTCACGAAACGATGATTGTTCAACACTCATATAACACCTCTCATGGTGGCCATTATGATGAAACTATTTTTATATATGATATATATTATGTTTTTGTTTTCCTTATGATTCTGTATTTTTAATTTATGGCATACCTTTACGATTTCCATCATGGGTAAACGCGATAATTTCATTTTAGGAATTGCGGACTACTGCCCCCTCAAAGTGATTTGAATCGTTAATACCGTATGTGGGATGTATAAAGGATGGAGTAAATGGTATTATACATTATATTATACTGGAATTATATTATACCTTTATATCATTATATTTCATCCCATTAAAATATGAAATAGAAATGAAAGTAGTGTTCATGCGTACGTACGGCTTACCGTCTCCATGAACGGTGCATTTCATTTCATACCTCTAAATATTATGTAATATTATAAATGCATGTATATACTGGATATATATGTTATATATGATATCTAAATAATTAATATAATTTTGGATATAATGGATATTTCACCACATGAACAACTTGTAATTATAAGTAGTTTATTTTTGACTCAAGTACCTAAAATCGTCAAAACGACTATTATTAACATAAATAATTAAATAATGTTCATAACATGGTAATAAGTGATATAAAATGAATAATAAACATGAAAAAGGTTCATAAGAAATTATAAATTAACTTTATTTTATTATTTAGGAGATCAAAGAACGGTCGAGTGAATTCGGACACGAGGTAAAGGAACTTCATAAACCCAATTTCTATTCTTTGGGTTAATCTCATACATTCAAATTATTTCATGATATTATTATGTCCAATCTTGTATTTTTACTTTATTTATGTGTACATACTGTGAATACACATAATAGATCTATTTAATTCAAAATAATTATCTTTGTAAGGGACTTCGTCTCAATCTCCTTTCATTGAGGCATATTTTGTTTTATACACAATTTTCCTTTATACGGTGTATACAACCCATTAAATTTTACTTTTATTCAAAAAATAATCTTTTTATGTGAAGAGTTTTTACTAAACGAAAAAATGAATGTTTTTTCTTATGTATGCGGCGACAACGACTTCCCCGCCGCCGTGACTATTATTTGAGTTTCAGATTCCTCTACAAACCATAACTTTTTTTCAATGAAAAATAAATACAAAGTTTAAACTTTATTTTATTTTGGTATTGAAAATGGTTTTGAAAGTTTTTTTATTATATCAATGTGTTGTATTGATATCTTTCTATTGAAATGTGGAAATGTTATGTTTCCTTTATGCATGTTTTATGTGATACAATTATGTTATGGTTTATGATATGTTTAAACCTATTTATATGAGCAATTCATTGGACATAATAAGTGATGGGTGGAGCCCGTTACAGCTCCTCGATGCATCGGTAGGTCTCATGAGACAAACTAGTGTCTTGTAATGGGGCCTTGACAAAATCTTATTTGTGGTCTTGGCATGAGGCCTTGGCTACGTGGTTATGATAGTCTGGCATTATGCATTCCATCATTATGAAAGTGGTTATTGATATTGTATGAGATTATTCGACTAGTAGAATATCCATGTGAGTAAGTAAATGGCATTATTTCATTTTATGTTTTCCATATTATGCTGAAGTTCATGTTTAAAAAGGAATTTTTTTAGTTATTCATTTCCTTAAATGTTTGTGTTTATTTATGAAAGCTTCCGAAATATTGTTATCTTTACTGAGCATCTGAGCTCAACCCTTTCAATGTTTTAATATTTTTTTTGGATGTGAAGAAGTATTTTATGAATGACCTGCAGGGATAGTCAGAAGTGGGTATTAGTGTGGACTATGGAGACTTTTTTATTGTAGTTTTTCACTTTATGATGTAATGTAATATTTATTAATGTATCTAGTGTTTCCAAGGCTACTAAACTAATCGGTCTTTCGGGACTTGATCTTTAGTGATCATTCCAATGTTACGCAATAATGCACCGACTCTGGGTAACTGGGGTCGGGGTGTTACAATCCTACTGAGAAGTACTCACACCATATATAGGCCTCCATGAAACTTGGGTACCTGATTAGATATTACCTGTTTCTATTACATTTTTTGGATAGGGACCTAGTGTCTGGTCTTACATGGTCTGTTTAGTTGGAGCATGGGTGGTTTGAACAAGATTGGGGTTCGATTCCGAGATCGAGCTATTTTGGAAGTTTCGATTTTGGGGTCTTTATTTTTATGACTGTCTTATATATAGTGTGTTAACTAGATTATTTTATAGCATGAGTACTTAGTTACTTGTGGGGTTTTTTCGCATGTTTCCCATTATTGTTCTTGTTGGTTAATTTATATGTTGATGTTAGTTCTATTGTAGCCTCAGTCTAATGATTGGGTACAGTCTCTCCATGTATCTATTTAGACCTTCACTACTATTTGGTATCCTTTGGGGTGTGGGGAGGTGAACCTCACATCATGTCACGACAATGCTTGGGGCATCGATTATAGTGGATCTTTAGTCAAAGATGTAACATAATGACTATGGATAAGTCATTACAACTATTTATCAACCACCCATATATGATACAAATTCAAGGGTCTTAAGGAAAAATGTTTAAGGGAGGATGATGGGAAAAAACATTGTTTTCCTCTATGATGACACCTACCATCACTATTATGATGTTTGCTATGAAATTTAAAATATGGATGCTTAACATGTTTGGATTCAGAGGCTTGGGTGTAACATACTACACCAAATTCAAATAATTGTATTTTCTCTATGTTTTTCATTTATTTTGGTGTGTATTTGTATCCTTACAAATACGTATGTTTTGTGCATTTTATTTTTTATCTATTTTTCATCAATTGTGTTGATGTGATCACCTCCAGTGATCTGCATATGATTCCACATGTTGTTGTATTTTTCATTTGAAAATTCCACCTTCACATATCACATTTCACAAAAAATTCCTAACATCCAATTATTCATCAAAAAATATATTTGGAAACCCATTTCTCTATCCATTTCACAATGATTTTAGAAACATATTCTGTTTACCAAAAGTGAGGAGAAAACCCATATTTTTTCAAAAACCATTTACACACACAAATAAATTAATCAATAATCATGTGAATACATTTATAAATCCATTTAATAAATAATTATAATTCATAGTTCATATAAAATAAGACAAATATAGAACCACATACCTTAAGCCTGAGTTGTGCACCACCCAAAATAGAATCCACAAACTCCCAAAAGGTATAAGAAAGCAAGAGTAATGATCATAGACCCTAAAATCAATTCTAATATCAATAAATAGAATTCCATGAGCAAAAGAGACATTATTGAAGTTAGATCAATACATACCTCATCAAATAAACACACCACACCATAATCAATAAGAGATATGGACTCCAAAAGAGAAATGACCCAAAGGAATCTATGTATTGAGAAATATAACATCCAGATCAATAGATCCTAAAAGCACAGCCTAACACCTCTACTAAATACAAAATAAATTGATTAAATATGAAGATATTGATTATTCTTACTAAAGGAGGGGGGAAACCATTCTGGAGATCAAGTACCAATTGGAGAATCCCGGAAGAGTTGGATTCCTCCAAAATTTCATTGAGCAGACCTAGGGTTCTATGATGTGAAGAAGAAGGTGAATGAGAAAGGTTTCAAGAACTCAATAGATTTGATTCATTGGAACAAGTATAATTGATAGTGTGAATTACTGTTTCACGATGTGAACTCTTATAATGGTTGATATATCGAAAAATAAATCTCCTCAACTTAAAATCCTAAAATACAAGTTCATGACATGAATATCATTTCACATCATGAACATTTTTCACGTCCTGAACTAGAATCATGGATTATGATGAAAAATTTTCATCATGAATAAATTATTCATGGTGTAATTTGGATTATATTCTTAGTGCCCAAATAAATTCCAATAGAAAACCCATGGATCACCTCCAACACTCTGAAACCTGATGTGAAACCTCTTAAACATTAAAAAATAACATAGGAAAACCAAGATTTCACAATTCTCCTCCCTATAGGACTTTATATCCCCATAAAGTCATGTAGACGAAGGACTCTCTAGAATGAAGTGATACACTTCTCCCTGACTAATGATTCACACTCCAAAGTCTCATGTGAATCCAAACAATGACATCATAACACTTTGGTGAATAAAAAAGACTTCCCACACAAGATATACATGTGAGAATTGATAATCTCTATTTGTTTCTCCATAATTGAAATATTTGACCGAAACTCAATCTCCTCCCAGCTCCAAACATGGGAAGGTTTAGGATGGTTCTTATTGAGCTCAGATATTTTGAAAACGTCATGTGTACCTATTAACAGTGCTTGTAATTCCAATTGATAAGCAAACTGATCAAGAAGCTCAGTGATCTGAAATGTTGAACCATATCTTAGAGAAAATTTTCACTATTTCCTAAGTTGACAGTGAACCAACAGAGAAGAAAATTTCAAAAGGGCACAATTACCAATGGAAAACTCAAAAAGAGGATTTTGATGACCCACTTATGATTTTTTTGACTCCGAGCTGCAACCAATCATTGATGTATATCCTGAATCCTCACTGATATTTCTTGAATGAGATTTGGTCCCATGAGAGAAGGCTCACCCACCTCTTCCTAATAGAGAGGTGACCTGTATGGGTGACCATAGAATGCCTAAAAAAGTGTCATTATGATCATTGATTGGTTGTTGTTATTATAAGAAAAATTATCTACTCATTGATGGATATCCCACAATCCATATATCTTCAAGACCTAGGGATGGATCATATCCTCTATAATCTATATTTCACACTTCGTCTGATTTTTCGTTTGTGGATGGTATGATGTACTCAATCTGACTTGAGACCCCATCACCTCTTGGGTACTCTTCTAGAACTGGTAGGTAAACCATGGATTCATGTCAAAGACAATACCATAGGTAACCACATAAAAAATCATAAAATCTTGCATGTACAACATTCCAAGATCCTCAACCACAGTGGTGTCCTCGTTCGGAATAAATTAGCACATTTCGTTAACCAATTGATTACCACCTAGATAGAATTATCCCATTGGGGAGTCCATTTTAATCCAATAATGAATTCTATAGATACCCATACTATTTACAACAAGCATTGGAAGAGGCTAGAGAGTACTATAAGGATTTAGGTGGTTTGCCTTTTCTGGAAGGTGTAACAACGGGACAGATGATCAGTAATTCATGCTTCATACCCATCCACCAAAAATTCCTTCCCATGTAATATTACATCTTAATTTTTCTAAGGTGAATGACCCAAAAAGAATTATGGAAACAATGCAACAATTAATCCATGATAGATAATGGGACGTCCAACTGATCCCCCAAGTGGAGAATACATTAGAATGGAGATTCCAACTAGAAATGATCTCCCCACCATAAAAGGATTCCCTAATTCCAATAAACTCTTCATTATATTGTTGGTACAACAGAATAGGCTCGAGGAGAGATGATGATAATGGATAATTAGTCAGAATCATACCTGAATCATCCTTCTTTTTTATCTAGATGGAAATGATAATAATAGTGACTAAGTATCACTACTTCTTTAATTCCAAGATAGATTGGTAGGGAAAATTCCCACTTAGGGAGTCAGAAACATCATTCAATTTACCAAGAGTATTGGTGATGTAAAAATTGATTGTATGGTGTTATGCTATCCACTTCCTTTTCAAAAGATTTTGGTCATCTTGAGAAAAGATATATCTTAGACTCTTATAGAAATTAAATACAGTACACATCTCAGTAAAAAAGTTGTTCAACCAACACTTGAGCACCAAAATAATAGAAGAATTCTCCAAATATATAGTGGGGTCATTTTTCTCATGTGTTTAGAGTTGATGAGATCCATAAGACACAACATGATTATCTTACATAAGCACAAAACCTAGAACAACATCATAAGTTTCATAGTATACCACATACCCTTTATCAGGATCAGGAAAGATTAGAATAGGGGATGCTGTCAAAATCCTTTTCAACATATCAAATGAATTATGACAGTTAGTGTAATAATTTTATTCCACCACTTTATTTTTCAGAGTATCCAAATGTGATTCTAACATTGAAAAATCAATGAATAGCCACTGGAAGTATCCAACAGACCTAGGAAGCTTTGTATCTCGAAGACATTCTGTGGTTCCTCCCACGATAAGGCAACATTCACCATCTCATGATCGACTGAGAGACCATGTTATAAAATTACATGTCCCAAGAACATCAATTCTTATATCTTGAAATTTAATTTCCATTGATTCCCATAATGTAAAAGGCACCTTATGATCTCCAAAACTAGATTCAAATGGCGCTCATGCTCATGCTCATATTGCGAATAAACTAGGATATCATCCATGAATACCATGAAAAATGTGATGAGATGCTAATGGAATATATGATTCATAAAATACATAAAAACTGAAAAATAATTAGGACCAAATAAATTAAAATATATTTATATTGGTCATATGTGTTCCTAAAGGTGGTCTTTTGGGTACTAGACTCCCGGACCTTGAGCTGATGATAGTATTACCGATGATTGGTATTAAAAAAACAATTATGTATGGTTATGAATCCTAAAATCCCTTTGTCTTATGATTTTTTTGGGTTGGTTAATCCTCTTGGAGGTTCTAGGTGTATTAGAGGGTGTTGATGGATTTTTGGGAGAGCCACTGCCAAAATTGGCATGACTATGATGTGAAGGTAGGCGATGCACTAAAGTGCTGGTGGCTAAGGCTTAGTGGACCTTTTCTATAATATAAGGAATATCACGGAGGAGAACAGGGATACTGCTATTTTTGGGATAGATATTCTTGTCAAAGGGGTGATTTCACACTGTGTTTTAGGATGCGCCTCTAACACCCCATGGTTTTCTAAAAATAAATTGAAATGCATGAAAGTTTGTTTTATGTATATATTTACCACTAGACTTTAAACATAATTTCAATGCCTCTACATTTTGAATTTTAAAAAACAACCATCTGAAATCATGTTCAGTAAGTTATTTGTAGTCTGATGAAACCAACTTGTTTTTTTAGTGAATAGTAACATACCTTTATAAATAGTAATATGAATAGTAAAATACAATAAAATACAATAAATGCTAAATACTTGATTCACTGCATCATAGGTGATTCAATTATGATGTAAGACCACTTGGTTTGAAATCACATGTCATTATTACTATACGGATTCAGATGAATTAAGAGTATTCATAGTCTGTAGCAAAAATAATATAATAATGCTTCAAATAATGTTAAATACCTATTCTCCTGCACAATAAATTCCACCCTCATTCCCCTATTCCTCCCACAACTCTCAAGCATTTATCTTTACCTAATTTATTCCCAACACTCCTCCCAAGGTCCTTACCCACGTTCCAGAGCTTCTGTTCTCACTAAAAGGCCAATACCAAAGGCCTTAACAAGGATCTCAAGGAGACAAGATCAAGAGGTAAATATCCTCTTTTGGTTTCTTTATTTTATTTCATTTTATGTTATTATTTTTAATTTCCTTTTTTATTATGTTGGGATATGTCATTACATATCCCCCTTACTTCCGATATTATGTATGAAAGATGAGAGACCCCTTTTCTCTCATCAAAATATATTATTAAATTTTAAGCGATGTTGTTAGGATATCGAAGTTTCATAAGGGCTTTGTCAACTTAATTCATGATTCAATTCTTTTGTTTTTATTTCCACACCTCCCCTTATACAAGATGAATGAAATATCTAGAATATTTTATATTCTGGATGTTCTCATGTTCATGTAAAATTCCCCAACAATCTTATTCTCCTCTCCCACTCATTTAAGAAATTAAAACACTGTCAGTGTTGTGTCGATTAACAGACATCATGGACGATGTGATTTCAATTTAATTTACATTCATTAGGACTAGTCATGAAACTATTTTGATTCTTGAAACAGATTATAATTTATGTATTATATCTTATATAATTTTTTGGAATCATTCGTTACAAATTTAATAAATTTATGCAACAAATGCGTTAATTACACTTGAAGAATCACCAAAATAACCTAAACAAATATCAATAATATTTTAACTAATGAATCATCCTAATTTAAAAATTCAAAATGATGAATGGTATAATTTATGGTCATAAAAATATTTAAATACCACCCTATTTTAATTAAGGTGTTTCACTTCCAATGGACAAGAATATCCATCATGAACGGATCATGGAAATTAGGTGGAAAATGCACCTGAAACAACAGAAGGAACCAAATAATAATAAATAAAGTGTGGAATGGTGTAATGAAATGATCCCAGAAGGTATATTAAAATGTATATGTTTCAGTAAAATAGTAATAAAACTCTTTTAACAATTATACATGAGGTTTATACAAGTTATATGTAAGACAAACCCGATGTAAGGGAATTCTTAACCCGATTTCCATTCTTTGGGTTAACCATATACTTCATTATTTATGTGGTATGAAATTTTTTTTGTGTTGAAATTTGTTTATATTGTTATGAATTATGCGTATTTACAGTGTATATACGTATTCTATCTACTATATTATTTATATCTTTTGTTATATGACATTTCTAAGGGACTTGTACTATTAAAATCATCTTTAAAAAATCAATTTTACATGATTCAATAGAAAATTTTTTAGGAAATTATTCATGTTGTATGATTATTATTTGGTTATTAGGAATTTATTATGATGAATTGTGTTACCTATATCTCCCTATAATACATTGGGTATTTTTATGTTGGATGTTGGCTATATGATTAATCCATGTGTAACAGCAATGGTTACACCAATTGTAAGGTAGTCGTTAGGGTTATAAATTATAAGGTAGACGAGAGGGTTATATGATTATATAATTATTGACCCAAGATAAATTTATTGCGATATTTATGTTCTTATTTTTTGTGTAGATATTGTGGAAATATCAAGTTTCACAAACTAATTCTATTTATTGGGGACCGGTATGTTTTTTTAAATAATTTCACATGTTACAAGTATTTATGGACTAATTTGTTCTTTCCTTCTATTCATATCCTATATTGATCATTATTTATCATCCTAAGATTTTAAATTATTTTCACAGGTTATAAGGATGTGTTAGAAAAATAAGGAAGCCATGTTAAGTGTTTTAAATAGTCGTAAAATAAATCATGCTTTATTTGAAAAGTTTTATATTTTAGAAGATCAAAATACTATTTTTTGGTATCCACTATGTAATTATGTTTAATGATATGAATGTATTATTTCCCAATTCTCTAAATATATAAACTTGGAAGGATCATCAATGTTAATGAATTTATTTATTGAATAAATTCAAGATTAAGTAATGTAATATCTCTAGGTCTTTATAGTTGGTATCATTGGATGGATTAGATAAAATTAGGGTTCAGGATAATGATAATATATTAAAATAAATGTTTTTTTCTACTCTATGTTCAATTTGAAATGATATATAATTTAAATATTTCTATGTTCCCTCGAATAAGATATCTTCGTTCAGATTAGTTTTCCACAGAAGAATCAAGGAAGCTGAAGAGGAGATGTGCCGACAGAACAACATCCTTCTGAATCTGTAGTCCAGAATGTTAGGGATGGGAACCAAGCAGTTTTTGATAGTAATGGATTAGATAATATAAAAAATAAATAGTGGTGGCATCCATGAAACATAAGAACCATAGGTACAACAAAAAACAGGACAATAGTAGAAAATTTTATGAGACAACACCCTCATTACTTGAACAGATATTATAAACCAGTAGCAGCTGAAGGGTGGATTAAATAACTTGAAAAAATATTCTATGTTATGGGACGTACAGATAATCAATATTTAAATCCAAAAATTTATCATTTTGATGGTGAATCTGATCAGTGGTGGTCAATGGTAAGTAATGTCAAGGATATAGGGGATATTTATGCCTTAGAGTGGAATGAATTTAAAAGTCAGTCCCTTGAAAAATATTTTCCTAAGTTGGTACGACTTAGGATTGACAAGAATTTCATTGAATTAATGAAAATGTAGGATGATTTAGTGGCTGTGTATGAAGATAAATTTACCTTATTGGAGAGGTATTATCCAAATCTAAATTTGGATATTGATAGAAAAATCAGCTGCTCTTACTTAGGACTGAAGCCAAGGTATCAAGGTCATTGTCCTCCCGTGAATCAAAAGATATGAGAAACCTATCAGATTGGCTGAAAGGGTATAGATGGTGTTTTTTTATGATCATGTTCGTTTATGAAACAAATATAAGAAGAGGTATAGATGAAAAGTGATGAGTAAGAATCTACAAAAGAAATATTATTTTAAGAAAATCTAGTTTCCCATTTGTGAATATTGTGGCAAGAAGTACCCTGGGGAATTTCTATCCAAAACTGGGAAGGGTTTTTGATGTGGTAATTTTGGAAATATGGCCCAAGAATGTAATCAAAATGATCATAAGACTTATCCTAGTAATAAAATGGTTATGTGTTTTAAATTTGGTAAGATGGGTCATTATGAAAATGTCTTCCCAAAGAATGATCCAAATGATTCAAAGAAGCCAAACTATAAGCAGAAAGGTGTATTGAAATATTTTGCGACTACTTCAGTAGATAACATGCCATCCAATGAATTTTTATTAGGTACATTGTTTTTTTACTCAGAGTTTTCTAATTTTTTGTTTGGTACCGAGTCTACACATTCCTTCATTTCTAATTTTTTTTTAGGTATGTAGGAAATATAATCTCAACAAAATGAGACTGTAACTTGTTGTTAAAACAAAAATGTGGAAATATTATAGAAAATAGAAATTATAATATTATTTCTATTATGGTCTGTGAAAAGACATTACCTGCAATCCTTGTGGACTTTACCCTTAGACAAGTTTTATGTTATTCTAGGAATGGATTTTCATTCTGTTTATCATGCTACGATTGATAGTAGAGAAAAAGAAGTTATTTTTATTAAAGAGATTCAGTTTTTATACAAGAATGGAACCATAAAACTGATATCATATAATATGATGAGAAAATATTGAAATATAGAGATGAAAGTTATCTTTCTCACATTGTTGAAAACAAGGGAGCTATACCGATTAATGATGTTCAAGTGTCAAATGAAAACATTGATGTTTTTCGTGAAGAGTTACCCGGTGTCATACCAAATGGAAAATTGGAATTGTTAATTGAATTATTTCCTAATTATAAGACAATTTCAAAACCCCCATATCATATGACTCAAATGGAACTTCTTGAATTGAAAATTTAGTGGTAGGATTTTCTTGATAAGGGCTTCTTTCATCCTAGAACTTCACCATGGGGTTCTCCTAATTTTGTTTGTTAAAAATAAAGATGGTTCCATGAGACTATGCATTGATTATAGAGCTTTGAATAAAATCACTATTAAATGATTAATCTATTGCCTCATATCGATGACTTGTTTGATCAACCCAAGGAAGATCAGTACTTTTCCAAGATTGACTTGAGATTCAGATACCAACAGTTGAGGGTGAATGAGGATAAAATACCGAAAAAACCATTCATACTAGATATGGGTATTATGAAATTTTTTTATGTTTTTTGGTTTTACTAATGCACCTACTGTATTAATGAAACTTGTGAATAGAATATTTCCTGAGTTTATGGATATGTTTGTGGTTGTGTTTGTTGATGACATTATGGTATTTTATAAGAGTAAAGAAGAGCATGAAAAATATCTAAGGGTTGTTTTACAAACCTTAAAAGAAAAGAAATTATATATAAATTTCAGAAATTTTGATTTTGGGTTATAATAGATTTCTTTTCTTGGGAACATTGTAAATAAGAATGGAAGAATAATTGATCCTTCCAATAGAAAAGAGTGGTAAAAGAATGGCCAAGACCCCCAAATGTTAGGGATATTCCATGTTTTATTGGATTATTAGGTTATTACCGTTGTATTATAAGAAACTTTTCACGATTATCAAGCCTGCTAACTAAGATAACATGAAGAGGGTAAAATTTATTTGGAAAGAGGAATGTGATGTTTTTTTGAGGAAACTAAGAAGAGATTGATGAATGCTCAAATTTTGGCCTTCCCTTCCTGAAATGGTGAGTGTTTCATCTACTTTGATGCTTCGTTGAAGAGACTTGGTTGTGTTCTGATGCTGAATGGTCAGCTAATTGCTTATTCTTAAAGACAACTAAAATAACACGAGTTAAAATATCCAACAAATGATTTGGAATTGGCAGAGGTGGTTTTTGCATTGAAAATTTGGGTACATCAGTTCTACAGAGCCAAATATCAAATATATATTAACCATAAATGTCTGCTGTATATATTAACTCCAAAGGAATTAAACACAAGGCAAAGAAGATGGATTTAACTGATAAAGGATTATTATTTCACAATCAATTTTCATTTGGGAAAAGGAAAAAATAGTTGCAGATTCCTTGAGTTGAATTCATCATTCATAATTAACCATGTTACATTTGGAACATGATGCCTTCATAAATGATTTGATGAATTTTTTTAGATGTTGTTGGTGCATGAAATAACTCTGTTTTGTTTTAGGTTTTAATGTAGTAATTGTTATTAGATATAATTAAGGAAGCACAAAATGAAGACTATAAACTATAGATAAGGGTAGAATTTATTAAAATGGGTATGTTTTTAAGATATGGAAAAAGGTTCTTGTGTTCCTTTTGATTCCAAGATGAAGAAATATTTTTTGTGGGAGGCTCATAGTTCTCCATTTATAGTTAATACTCAAAGTACTATAATGTACATAGACCGTCAAGAGTTTTACTAGTGGGATGGCATGAAAGGGGATATTGCAGAATTTACTAAGAAATGTTTGACTTGTCAACAAGTTAAAGTACAGTTGCAGTTACCGAAGGGGATGATTCAGCCTCTTCCAGTGCCAGAAATGAAATGAGAGAATGAATCCATAGACATTGTGGTGGGACTACCAAATTTTTTTCAAGGTAACAATGTTTTTTGTGTTATTTTTGATCGGCTGACAAAATCGTCACATTTTTTTGTATTCGAGATACAATGTCTTTGGATCATCTTTCTCAACTGTACCTCATAGAGATTGTCAGGATATATGGAGTTCCTCCTTCCATTGTATCTGATCGGGATCCCACGATCAATTCTCACTTTTTGAAGGGACTTTATAAGTATTTGGGCACATAATTAAATTTCAATTAATATTTTCAACCTTAATTAGATGGGATGTTAGAACAAATGATTCATATTTTGGTCGATATGCTTCGATATTGTTAAATGGACTTCCAGTGAAGTTGGGATCAACATATTTCTTTCTTTGAGTTTTCAAATAATAATAGTTTCAAATTCCAGTATACATATGGAACCTTTTGAGGAATTTTATGGGATTCTATGTTAGACTCCATCATTTTGGGATGAAGTTGGTTAAATAATGTTGATGATTCCAGAATTAGTAGAGGAAGTGGCTGAGAAAGTGAAGATAATCTAGCAGCACACGAGGATAGCTTAGAGCTGGTAGAAAAGTAATCCAGATAATAAAAGGAAATAATTCTCTCTCAAGGTAGATGACCATGTTTCACTTAAAATATCTCCATGGAAATGTGTAATGAATTGTTCATAAGAAAAGGAATTTAAGATTGTGGTTCATCGGTCCTTTTGAAATCCTTGAGAAAGTTGGACTAGTTTCATAATGAGTAGCTTTGCCTCTGAGTCTGTCTCAGGTACACAATGTTTTTCATGTTTCAATTTTGAGAAAGTATATTCCAAATTCAACTCATGTTTTGAGACTAGAAGTATATTAGCTCGAAGAGAACATTTCTTATTAAGAGAAACCAGTTCAGATTCTTGATTGATGGGAACAAGTATTGTGGAATTAGGGAATCCACTAGGTAAAGGTTTTGTAGAGAAACCATATGGTTGAAGAAGTAACATGAGAGTTTGAAAATGATATGACAGTAATTTACCCTCAATTGTTAAATATATAAATAAAATTGCAAGGAAGCAATTTTCATAAGGTGGGGAAAATGTAACACCACAAGGTTTTCTAAAAATAAATTGAAATGCAGGAATGTTTTTTAAGTAGATAATTACATCTAGCCTTTAAACATAATTATTCTACCTTTATGTTCTCAATTTCAAAATGTGGTCATCTATAATTGTGCTCAGTATGTTATTCAGTGTCTGATAGAACCAACTTGTTTTTTGGTGAATAGTAACATACCTTATGAATAGTAATATGAATAGTAAAATATGATAAAATACGATAAAAGATAAATACTTGATTGACTGCATCATAGGTGAGGCAAGGCTAATATAAGACCACTAGGTTAGAACTCACATTATATTATTACTATTCTTGTTCACATGAATTAATATTATTTATAGTCTTGAGAAAAATTATTATAATATTGATTAAAATAATGTTAAGTACCTCATCTCCTCTACTATAAATATCACCCTCATTACCCTTTTTCTCCCACACCTCCCAAACCTCTCAAGACTTGATCCATACCTATGTTCTACCCAAAAATCATCCCAATCCTCTTCCCCACAATATAGATATTCTGGTCTCACCAAAAGTACAAAACCAAAGGCCTTAATAAGGATATCAGAAAGAAGAGATCAAGAGGTAAACATCCTCTTTTGATTTCTATAATTTCTTTCATTTTATGTTATTATTTTAAATTTCATTTTTTATTATGTGGTGATATGTCATTACATACCCCCTTACTACCCATATTAAATATTAATTATGAGATTCCCCTTTTCTCTCATCAAACTATTTTATTAAATTTTAAGCGACGTCGTTAGGCTGTCAAATTTTCATAAGGGTTTCTGAACATATTTAATTTTTTTTTTATTTTTTATATCCTCACCGCCCCATATCTAGGAGGCATGAAAATTATAAAATCTAGTATACTCTACATGATCTCATGTTCATTGAAAATTTCTTATCAATCTTCTTCTCATCTCCCTCTCATTCAAGAAATTAAAATACCATCTTTGATGTTTCGATTTACTGTCACCATGGACGATGTGATTTCAATTTAATTTAATTTATTTTGGACTGGTCATGAAACCATTTTTATGGTTGACCCAGATTATAATTTATGTATTATATCTTATATAAGGTTCTGGAATAATTTATACACATGAAATAAATTTAGTAATTAAATGAGTTCTTTACGGTCGAAGAATCACTAATCTAACCTAAACAAATATAAATAATGATTTAACTCATGAATCATCCTCAAGTCAGAATTTTTTATGATAAAGGAAAAATTTATGGTTATTGAAATATAAAAATACCAATCCATTCCAATTTTGGTGTTTCACTTCTAATCAACAAGAATATCCTTCATGAACTGATCACGGAAATCATGCGAAAAATGCACACGAAACAACAGAGGGAACAAAATACTAATAATATAAGGGTGAAATGATGTAATGAAATGACTGTATAAGATATTATAAAGATGGATATGTTTCTCTAAGATATTAATAACAAACTCTTAATCATTATATAGTAGTTTTAAAAGAGTTTTATGTAAGATTGACCCAAGGTATGGGAATTCTTATCCCAATTACCATTCTTTGGGTTAACCTTATATTTCCTTATTTACGTGGTTTTAAAAAAAATTGTCATGACATTTTATTATATTATTATTAATTATGTGTATTTATAATTTATATACAAATTCCATCCACTATCTTAGGTCTCTCTTAAGTTATATGATATTTATAAGGGCCTTTTACTTTTAAATTCCTCTTTTAAAAATTCTATTTTACAAGATTCCAAAGCAATGTTTTTATGCAATTATTAATGTTTTATGATTATGTTATGGTTTATGGGAATTTTTTATAATGAATTTTGGGACCTATATATTCCTCCAATTCATCGGGAATGTGTAAGTTGGAGTTCGGCCACATGGTTACTCCAAGTGTAACTGCGATGGTTACACCCATTATAAGATAGTCATGAGGGTTACAAATTATAAGTTGGTCAAGTGGGTTACAAGATATTGTATTTAATATTCCAAGATAGTTTTAAGGTTATATTAATTTTCTTATGTGTTATGTAGATCTTGTGTAAATATCATGTTTCACAATGTAAGTATATATATGCATGACAAGTATGTTTTTTGAAAATTATTTCATATGTTACAAGTATTCATGGATGAATATGTTCATTCCTTTTTTTCATATCCGTTATTGAGATTTTTTTCCACATCATTTTTTAATTATTTTCATAGGTTATAAGTATTTTTAAGACCAAGATGGAAGCCGAGTTAAATGATTGATGAATTGTCAAATAAATTATGATTTATTTGAAATGTTTTATATTTTGAAAGAAATGAATACTGTTTTTATGGTATCAAATCTCTAATAATGTGTAATGATATAAATATATTGTGTCCCATTTCTCTAAATATATAAACTTTAAAGTATCATCAATGTTAAAGGAAGTGATTTATTGACTAAATTCACGATAATGTAAGGTCATAAGGCTAGGTTCCTGTACCATGGTAGCCCTAGATTCTCTTTTATAGGATATTACCCTAGATCCTTAGATGTGACAATGATTGAGTGTGCCTATGGAAAGGTCCCTCATGCTAAACCATATAATTCCCAATGTCAGACAATGTTGTGGTGTGGTCCATGAGGCTACAAAGCGGTCTAATAATTTTCATGCTGCCTATAAATACCCTAACCATGTCCAAAGCTCATTATTTTACACTTCTCTCCCTTGAACCCTTAGAAACTAAAGGAAATTTTTAAATCCCATTAATGAAAATTTAAATAGGCATTGATCCTTGATTTCATAGATCGATACAGTGTGATCCAATGTATGATTTACCTCTTCTCTCGAGTGGATTCTCCCTACTTGGTTTCATTTTTTGGGACCACATTGTGTATAAGTTGTATTTGTTGGTAACTAGTGTCAATAGTTGTCGTAATTATGAATGATATTCAATGTAAATATAGATTTATTGAAGTGAATATTATTGGAGAATTTTTATTCAATCATAGTGTTGCATTTCATGCTTTGGAAATTATCCATGAATTTCAATTCAAATGATTGTTTCATTGATCCTATGTTCGAATAACTTGTGTCAAAGGTGACACATTGATTACAAAAATGAATAATTGTGAAGTATCATCCATATGAGGATTATTGGAGAAAAATGGTTAAGTATCATCCATTATAGGTTTTTTGGAAATGAATGGTGAAGTACCATCCATTTTAGGATGGTTGGAGAAGTTCAAATGGATTCATGTTCCAAATGGAAATGGTTAATGAGAATTTAGGGAAGGTTGTGAAATGCATCACCATTGCATGAGAACCATGTAAGAGATTAATTGAAGAAAATAATTATATGATTTTCATAAATTTTGGATTTATGTTTTAAGAAAATGAATGAAGTGGACATGTGTGGACTTGGAATTCTAAGTGTCCATGCATGATATTGAAAAGAAAGATGCTACGACAATATAGGGAAGTGATAATACATTCTTTGGTAAATCTGATGATGCTTTTCTAGTTTGTATTGCACAAAGATCATAAGTTGGTTGGTTATATTATTATGAAATAATTATGAAGTAAAGGTGGAGAAAAGATTCATCCAATCCACATGTTTGGTCTTGTAGAAGTAGGTGTCTAAGGTGGTGTAGTTTTCTTAATGTCTTCAAAATTTTTGGGGTCCAAAATTTGTAGTTGGGATAGCATCATGAAAATATGGATAACCTTGAAGATCACATAAAAACATGGAAAATGCATGAATTTCGAGGATATGGGCTTCATGAAGTGTATTTCGTGAAGACGTGAAGAAAGATGATGATGTTCTTCACGATTAAGACCAGCTTCACGAATGGCATAGGTAAAGAGCTTTCCAAGAAAGATTTGCAGTGAAAATGAAGAAGAAGCATCATGACATCAAAAGTAAATAAAGGTAATCATGATGACACAAAGTAATAAAGAGAAATGAAACATCAGAAAGTATTTTATGGAATGCTTCGCCATTCCGACGAGCTTCGTGAATTTGGAAAATAGCCATGGTGGTTCGTGAAACAGAGTAAATTTCGGCAGAAATTTTGGAGATCTGCGATTTGATGATGACATGGTTCAAAGGATGATAGAAGTTTCTAGATTCATTTATGAAATTCCTATAAATAGGCCCTTACCCCTTCGAGATAAGTATAGAGACTTAATGAGAATTTTAGATCTCTAAAATTGAAAAGAAGAATTGGGAAGTAATTTATTTCACGAAGGAAATGTGATTCACAATGATAGGTTTTTACATAAAGGATCAGTGAGATTAGAAATGGTTTGAGCTCCGCAAAGGTAGTTTTATTTGTGGCGGCTATGAGTTTTGCAAAGGATATAAGATCTGTGATGGTAGAGAGCTCTGAAAAGGTGTGTGCTCTACGAAGTCCAGAGCTATGCGAAGCAGAGTGCTCTGCGAAGGAGATTTGTGAAGGAGCTTCACGAAGTAGATTTTCAAAAATTAATTTTGAGTATATAGTTTAGGTGAACCAGCTCATTGGAAGACACCACTAAAAAATTCCATATCATTGTGCATCAAGGAAGAATCAGGTATGCCCATTTAGAGACTGATTATTACTCCAGTAAGAATAAAATTGATGATGCTCCGTTGAGCTAGACATTATTGATCTAATAATCACAAAGAGATTTTTTTATTATAGAAAAGAAGAAGAAAAGTGATCTTGCGGCAGTTGGTTTTTCACTAAAGTAGAATGTGTGAAGAAGAATAAGTTTAGTGAAGTTGGTATTGTACTAAAGAAGAAGAAAAGGAATGTTACTTTCCTATATCATTTAAAGTATCCAAGTGAAGAACATTAAATAATATCAGGAGTTGAACCTAAATTTGAAAATAAGGAAGACGTCTATTCTGGATGGAATTATAAATAACTATAAATTGTAAGGGTATATCCTACTTGTGGCCAGTTGTAAGAGGATTATCTGCCTTCCCCCTCCAAGTGTATGTAACCACACATAATAGAGGATTCATTCCTAGTAAATCCACCGTAACAACACATTACATTATAGTAGCGAATCCCAACATTGGTAATTCCCATGCATAGAAAGGATGTAGATTCTCTTATTGTGTGGTTAACCTTATAAAAATATCATGTGAATATTTTTACTTCTTTCTGTTATTGAATAAAATAGGTAAAATAGAATAAGAGAATAAATATCCTAAGAGGTCAAGAGGTACATTGATAAGAATTTGTGATTTTTTTCAACAGTCCCCAACACTGATTCATCCCCTCTTAGTGTTAGGTATATCCCAAACTGTTCCTCTCAATTGGTGGTATCAGAGGTAAAAGTTCACCTCTGATGTATTTTCTACAATGATGCTATTATATTTTAAATATTTGAGTTTCTTTCTTGAGTTATCAATGAATTACACATTCAGTTATCTCTGACCCGAAGTATATATCTACCAATACCATGATGATTAGGAAAAATAAGGAGAAGAGAAATTTTAAGAAGAAGTCCCTCTTATCTAAAGAAGAGGAAGAATCTGGTTCTCCATCTCTAGCTGACATTGAAGACACACTAAAATTTTAAATTAATGAGAAGGTGGATCATGTCCACAACAAGAAGATGGAAACCCTTCCAACCTCAACTGATCTAGAGTTATTTCTTATTACATTTGGAAATTATTCTCAAAATGAAAATTTTAGCACAAGTGGTGATGATCAATCTACAACATCTCATGAAATATCATCTGATAGATTAAGAATGATTCTTCATGGTATTCTTAAAGAATGACATCCCCATTTTGTGGAGTATTTCAATGCATTCAGGAAAATATCACTCAGTTGGAAGAATAAAATGATGCTTTGGAGAAAGTCTTACAAGTAAAAATTGTTGAACGTTTAAATCTCTCCAGACAGGTTGGTTCCTTTGAAGAGATTAAGAGATGATTTGAAGCATGTTATTCAAAGTGTCTCAATGATGTTGAATTAAAATAGGGAGTCACCATGACTCTAGGAGAGAAGATTCATGCACTTGTAGAAGAGTTGAAAATGAACAATGATGTCAATGAGTTATATTTGGAAGAAGAATCCAAGAATATCGAAGAACATCACTCTTTGGTTAAAAAATTTAAAGATATATGAAGATATAATTGAATGATTAAAGAAGGATTGTAAAGAGAAGATAACTATGATTGAATACTAGGAAGCCATCCTCAATATGAGATGTCTACAATTTGAATTTGAGTTGACCAATATTGAGAAGACACATATTGAGCATCCACAAAAGAATGTAATAGTTTATTCTAGTACTCAATGCTCACTGGAGGATTCTACTGCCAAAAGACGTCCCACATGTGACAGGAAGATAATGTCTTCACTCATTGATATATCTCATGTAGTAGTGAAATTAATGCTACCATCCATACAAACATGTACTAAGGTTTCAAAAATTTCTTCTACCAAAAGTGATGATTGGATGAAAAATAATAAACAAGTATGGATGAATAAAAGTGAGAAGAAACCTACCACCACATATAGGGTGGATAGGGGGAAAGTGTAGAATATATCTCCACACATAAATCACAAAAATTCAAGAAGAAGACTTAATAGCCTTATAAAGAAGCTCTCACGAAGTCAAGTTTTATTGGTCAATTTTGGTGATGTAATAGATTTGAGAATTGTACACTAGATTGTTGGTACAATCCCTTAAAGGTAAAATCACAGAGAAATCCCATATTAAGGGGGATAAATCCATAGAAAACGAAGAAACATCCATAGATCCAGAAGCATATGTATACTGTAAACATAATTGGGACGTTAGATAACATTTGTGATGTATATAGCAGGAGTTGTCACATGAATGGTGCATGTTCATTTCAATAGGTACCCAAAGATGATAAGAAAAGAAGGTCATAGGAGTTGGGTTAGAAAGATAAAGAATCCTGGTGAAGTAGTCAGAAGAATTTTGGAAAATTAGATACTCCAAAAAAGACTCTAAGGAGGAATGTTAATAAGACATTGGATTGTAAATCAAGAAGTTTAAGGGTATTTCCTCAAAAATATCTACTATGAAATATGACACTAATAAGATTCCACTTAGAATATCCAATATTAATGGCTCAACCCCAAATTATATATTTGTGTTTTAACCAGATGATTTGGAATGAATGAGAAATGTGTAAGATGCACAAGCTAAGGCTAGTGCTAAAAAAATAAGATTCTACATAAAGACAATTAAGTTCTGTCTGTGTGGTGAAACAAGTATAGTCACACAGTTAAATGAAGATTTGATTTTAATTTGGCCCAAAAATAATTCCTCCAAAAGATTAATGTTGCACCAGGATTTTCTAGTGTTTTTAAATGCATTCAAGAGATAAGACTCACAAAAAATGAGATGTAAGAAATAGTGAGGTTCAGACAATAATAGATAGCATTGAATATCAGTTGTGAAGTTGTGAAAAGTGGAGCACCTGGGTTGATAATTCATCTCAACCTTATTGTTCACATTGATGGTGAAAAGAGGATTCACCAAATTCTCTAAAATATTTTTTTATTGTAATTATTTACTATACATAGAATTTAAGGTGAGGAAATATATATAGGGGAGAACCTCCGATTCAGTTATTAGAAGTGTTTCCTTAAGTGGTGACCCATCAAGAAGCTACCAGAGTAATTATCTAAATTTGTGTCAACATCAATTGGTATAAAATTATACTACTCTGAATATTGTCTGAAGATCATGTTATTAGAAAAGGAATGTTATTTCTAAATCTCTAATACTTTGTAACTCAATATAATAAATCATTCTAAAAAGGGGGAGTTACAAAGTTTATCAGTGGTATAAGAAAATTGAATGTGCCCCATGGCCACTTATCCTACCAATTACACTTAATTGTTTTCTATCCTTTTTCAAAAGAGAGTGCAAGAGTTTATATTTTATTATAACATATCACACTTATTATCCAATATCTATATTGAAAGTGGAAATACCTTGAAGACAAATACATGAGTTCTAATCTCGTGAGGTATCATGGTCAGTGGTCAATGGAAAATTTTGTTGTCTAAATCAAATCCTCTAGTTTTCTACACTGATCATTGCTCATGTAGACTTAGAGTGAAATGATTTATGGAACATTTCTTATGTATGTAATGATACCCTCTCTACCATAAACGTGGTTTTTCGTGTCAATATGTGGGAGAGAAGTGAAATTAATTACTAAGGGAGAGAAATAAGTATGGGGAGAGAGAAGATTCTTATTTTGACATTGACACATTCATTTCATGAGAAGTTTTAAGGTATTTCCAAAAAAATACAAATGGGGAGATTTTTGGGACCACATTGTGTATAAGTTGTATTTGTTGTCAACAAGTTTCAATAGCTATCAAAATGAAGAAGGAAACTGCAATTTGAATAGAGATTGGTTGAAGTGAATATTCTTATAGAATTATTATCCAATCATAGAATTTGATTACATGCTTGGGAAATTCTCCCTGAAGTTCAATTCAGATGATTGTTTCATTGATCTTAAGATCAAATAACTTGTGTAAAAGGTGACACATTTTTAACAAAAATTAAGAATGGTGAAGTATCATCCATTCAAAAATGATTGGATAAATATAGTGAAGTATCATCCATCTGAGGATTGTTTTAAATGAATGGTAATGTACCATCCATTTTAAGATGGTTTGAGAAGTTCAATGGAATTCTTGTTCCTAATGGAAATGGTTAATGTCCATTTTAAGAAAAATATGAAATGCTTCACCATTGAATGAGAACCATTCAAGAACATAGTTGAAGAAAAGACTCATATTATTTGTTTTATGTTGGGATTGATGGTTTAAGAAGATGATAAATTTTTACATGCATGGACTTGGCATTATAAGTGTCCGTGCAAGAGATTGGAAAGAAAGATGTTGTGGAAATATATGGAAGTGATATTTCTTTCTTCAGAAAATCTGACAATTCATTGTTGGTTTTCATTTCACAAAGATCATAAGTTGGTTGGAAAATTTATGATGCAAGAATTGTAACTAAAAGGGGTGGAAAATATTACTCCAATTAGTATGGTTGGTCTTACAGAATTTGGTGTCTATGGTGGCACAATTTTCCAATGTTTTCCAAATTATTGGGGTCCAAAATTTAGATTTTGGCTAGCATCTTGAAAAGTTGACATACTTCAATAGCTCAAAAATGGAAAAGGCATGAATTTCGTAATGATAGGATTCAATAAGTGTATTTTGCGAAGACATAAAGAAATTTTACGATCTTCATCATGATTATAATGAGCTTCACAAATGGCGGAGGTGAAGTGATTCACATGTAAGCTTAGAGGAGCAAATGACAAAGGAGAATCATGGCAGTGCATTGATAGAAAGAGAATCACAAAGGAAAAAAGGAATAAATATCATTGCGGAAGAACAATGTATTTTATGAAACTCTTCCTGATTAGGATGAGCTTCGTGAATCTGGAAAATATCCATGGTGCTTCGCGAAATAGAGTGAATTTTAGTGGAAATTTTAGAGCTCACTAATTTGATGATGACATTGCACAGTGGTGGTTTGATGGTTATAATGTTTATTTGATATTCCTAAAAATAGGCCCCTACCCCCTCGAGATATGTAGAGAGACTTAACAATAATTTTAGAGCTCTCGAATTGCAACAAAGCTTCATGATGTAATTTGTTCTATGAAGGCAACATGCTTCACGATGATAGGTTGTTCCAAAAAGGCTCAGTGAGATTTTTGAAGATGTGAGCTTTGTAAAGGAAGTTTTCTTTATGATGGTTGTGGGTATTTGAAAGACTGTAAGCTCTGTGAAGGTAGTGAGATCTGTGAAGGTGTGTGTTCTACAAAGGCCAGAGCTCTGCTAAGTAGTGATCTCTGTGATATAGTGATTTCTATGAAGCAGTTAACTCTGTGAAGTAGTGTGCTCTGTGAAGAAGATTTCTTGAGGAGATTTCCAAATAGTTGATTTGGAATATCTAGTTTAGGTGAACCAGTTCTTTGGAAGACACCATTACACTATTCCATATCAATGTGAATCCAATAAGAATCATGTGTTCCCACGTAGAGATTGATTATTACATAGCGAATAATATCTTTGATGATGCTAATCTGAGCAGTAATTCATTGACATGATAATAAAAAAGGGATATTTTGATTCTTGCAAAGAATATTATATGTTATCTTAGTGTAGTCTGGTTTTCACTGAAGGAGAATGTGTGAGGAAGAAGAAGATATTTAGTGTAGTTGGTTTTTCATTAAAGAAGAAGAAAAGGAGAGTTGATTGCATACTCCTTTGAAATTAACCAATTGAAGAACACTAAAGAAGATCAAGAGAAGAACCTAAATTTTTATAGAAGGATGAAAACTATATTGGACGGATGTATAGAGAACTAGAAAGTGTAAGGTAATATCCTACATGTTGAAAGTTGGGATAGGATTATATTTGTTACCCCTCCAAGTGTAGGTAGCCACACAAACTAGAGGATTTTGTTTCTAGTCGATCCACTATAATAGTATATCACATTATAATAGAGAATCCATGTATTGGTCATTCCCATACATGGAAAGGATGTAACTGCCCTTATTTATTGGTGAAAACTTTAAAAAATATCATCTGTATATTTTTACTACTTTCTATTATTTCTTGCGATTGGTAAAAGAGAATAAGAGATTCAAGATCCTCACAGGTCAAGAGGAATTGGGATAAGAATTTGGAATTGGTTTTAAATGTCCCCAACACAGATTCTCCCCCTCATCAGTGTTAGGTATATCCCAAACTAGGTATCTCATTATTTTCCTCTTATTTCTTAATTCCATGCTATGTAGTGAAATATAAACTATTCTATTGAGATTTCTTTATTTTTTATAAATGTGTTTGTGGCATGACATATTTGGGATATTGTAGTTTCCCATTAGGAGAGGTTTTTGGAGATCCGCAATGTTGGCTTGTTCTCATGTGAGGAATGTTGATTCTTTAAGGTATTAGATTCCATGGTTTTCATATTTATTTACATGAAATCCTATATTTAGAATTATTTTTTCCCTTGGATAAAGATGTAATTAATCTATTAAATATTTCATGAAATTAATAAATAATTAGATTGATAATTACATTTTTTTTGGTTTCTGCCGTGATATAATATACTATTGTTTTATTTTCATAATAGTGTACTATTTATACTCATCATGGGTGTCATTTTGTTATTCATGGTTTAGCATGATAAAATTTATGGAAAATGGAAATAAACGTAAATCCAAAATTAATTTACTAATCAAATTAAATAATTTTTAGATGATGAATGTTTTTATTATTATATTCCATACAATTTGATGATAATAAAATTGATGTGAGTGTGCATGTTTAATTGAATATTTTATTCCATTTTTAATGGAATTTTATAAGGTACATGAAGCGTGTAAATTCTTGTTGATAATGATAAAATTAAAAGGCATGTTAATTAAGAATAATATTTATCTAGGTTTGTTGAAAATAGAATTAATGCTAAGATCATGTTAAGATTTTGATAGCTTGTTATATATTGATGTTGTAGGTTTCCTATAGTTGGAACCTTTGAATAATGAATACCTTAATTAAAGATTGAATAAAATCAATTGTTTGTTAATTATTATTCATTGGGGCCAGAAGTGCCTATTTTTTTCTAAAGGTTGGATTCCTAATGTTGGAGGCCCTGAGAGCCCATTTGTTTGTGAAGGATGGATGACATGTTTTTGTCCTAGTTTCCCATTACCTATTCTTTTTTAATTATTTCTTTTTATGTTCTATGAATGTGAGCATTTCAATGTGATGTGATATCAGCCTACGATTACTGATCCTAGGATGACTGATGGGATGTTGGTGGGGATGCCTGAATGATGTGATGGTAGTTGACACTTGTGATGTTGAGATGCATTTTGATATGCATGTGGGTGTCAGGGATGACACCTAAGATGATGGAATGAGTTGAAACTGGGATAAATCGGCATTATGCTAATGAGAGTTGGGATTCTCACTTGTGAATTTTTTTAATGGTCAATGGTCGGGTTTCTTGTTTTATTTGAATTGCTTCCTCACTACTTGAGGTAGCTAGATGCTCTTGGTTTCATTTTTCTCATTGGTATCCTAGGATGGATTTCCTATGGTACCTAGAATTATGGAATGGCTAATCATGTTTACTAAATAATTTAATTGATGGGTTTTGTGTTGCAAGAATTCAATGATATTTTACTCTCAAGAAACCCTGGGTGCAATTTGGATTATGCCTAGAGGGCGTGGACTTAGACTTGTTGGTTAATGTAATTTAATCTAGAAGAATTTTTTTAATTAATTAATTTATAGTTAATTAATTAAAAAATTAAATATTTAATTTAATTCATCTCTTTAAAATTAGTGTGTTCTTATAAGATATCCAGTCTTAGCAGTGGTAGTTGGGAGTCTAAGTGACGTTCTCCGTAAAAGAGTCTAAGACTAGGTTATACCAATAGTGTGGTTATGAGATATATTATATCATGCATATTATATGATTTCATATGATACCCCACTCATATTGGTTATGGATATTGACACCCACTAGACTTTGGGAGGATTTTCCCCTAACATCCCAATGTGAGGATTGATGACTAGCTACCCCTCAGGCCCCACTCTCTTCTCTTGGTAGTATTATGTGCTTGTGTGCATGAAGATTAGTTTCCCCAAATATGAGTGTAGAGGTATGTTATGACTTTTAGTTATTCACATAGTTCTATCTCCATAGATAATATTAAAATAGTTAGTATAGGTATGAAGGGTATAGACTGTGGTGGCTTGAGGTACTTAATAGGAGTGTTGGCTGTGATGACTAGATATATAATATCAGAAGTATGATACACATCATATATGATGTGGTGGCTCCAAGAAACTAATTATTTATTATATTATGATGTGATATGGGATGATGTGATGATGTGATTCATGAGGTAAATGTTGTGACTCTTAGCCATGTTTTGTGTAGGTTCGCTTATTTTTGAGAGAGATGACTCAAGATTTGAAACATTGGGGAAGAGCGAAAAACCACTAAGAATGTGGTTTCAGAATAACTCTAATGTTTAATTAATATAACATATGATCTCATGTATGCATTATTTTTTGGGATACAGTCATGATGAGGTTGAGATAAGAGTATACCTATTTAGGTGATGAGTTAGTTTCATTATTTTTCAATGTGCTTTTGAAATATTTATTTATCATTTTCAAGATATACTCTGGGAAGGATCCTACCGAGTATACTTTTATTCTCACCCCCCCCCATTCACATATATATATATATATTTCATGTTTTCAAAAACAATTTGACGATCATGTTGGATATTACTAGCTCAGGGTTTTAAAATTTTCGGGGTTTTGTGGTCATTGTCGATTTTACCTTTTTGGTAATTACAGTTTTCCTTAGAGTTGTTTTAATTTTTTATGTCCTTATATGTTTTAACTTGAGATTTTTTTATCTATATGAGTTTTTGGTTATTGGGGTAACTCTATTTTCTCTATGTTTATCATGTACTATTAGATAGTAATGCCTCCCATTTTTATATTTAGTATATTCTCCATGCTAGTCTCCAAACAATTGTCTACTAGAGGTGGGACACAGGAGGTCACCATCCTCCTCTCATTATCGGTTCAGGAGGGGTACTCTTTGGGAGGGTGGGTCATGACAGAGTGGTATCAAAAGTTTAGGTTGAATGATGATACATAGTTTGGAGTTAGGCACATATGAGATTTCATGGGTTTGTAGGAAAATGTCCTCAATTATGTTAATTAAGTGATGTAAACATGAGTGTTCGACTGAGTCACGGGTTTTTATCCCCCCATCATTTGATGCACAGACCTTTATATTTATTGAACCTACTAAACTATGTGATAACAGATGTGGGGTAGAAATCATGGAAAATATCATGCGTCATTATTATTTTCAATCATGTTTGTATTGGGATGACATTGGGGTAGGTTACACATTAAATGAAATAAAATAAATGAATAATTAATTAATATTAAATATTCTATATTATAGGTTTAGGAGTCTAACCATTTTTTCTTCATGCAGGCATGGATCTAGATTTATGTTCTCATTAGGATAGGCTAATGATGTTCATCGCTATGTGACAACAGATAGCCATAGAGTAGAGGTTGACAATAAAGACATTGATGAGGAATGTCCTAAAATTTTGGATTTTACATAAGTAAGAGGGTTCTGTTTTAGATTTATTCACATAAGATTGGTTAATGAAGGTGGAAATTACTTACATCTCTCTCCGTGATCAGAATGAGCACTGATTTTTATTGTGATGATGTTTCATGGAGCTATGAGGAAGTGGTGGATCTTCTTCGTTAGGAATCATGAGGATTTTATGGTCTCATGGGAGAAGTATAAAGACCACTTCCTTACCAAGTTCCATTCTTCGACCACATAGTTGTCTATTTTGAAGTAGATTCCTACCCTTAGATTGTGGAGTTCCAAGTGTGAGATTATGAGATCCCTTTAAGGACCCTTCGATAATATGTTTCAGACCTGTTTTTAGATGAGTATGGAAAATAAGACATTTTGAAGTGGTTTTCCATCCAATAGTCCAGTTCTAGGTCACCCCATTCTTATTTAAGGACATTTCCTGAGGTGCAGGGATAAACCAAGATCCTTGAGAGGATGCTTGCCCGATCCAGATTATCACAAGAGGAGAGTCTCCAGGATTACTCATGAAAGAGAGTTTTGGTCCATTGATCCCAATTTAATGAAAAAAAATATATTGGTCATTTGGGGGTCGGTACCATCCCTCTTAATCTTGTTTTTTTCGATTCAATGACTCAAATTTATTCCAAGGGAAAAGAAACATGTTTTTTGTAGAGGTCAAGGTCCTCAATAATAAGAGTACCATACCATTTTGAGTAGTCAGTGTGTGCCAAGTCTTCAACAGTAGGTTCCTACATTGAGGTAGTTTCAGCCAAGATAGAAGAACCATCAGGTTTCTCCAGCTTGGGATTAGTAGAGGGGAGATGAGGTGTATAGGGAAATAACCTGAAATGCTCGTTGTCCTCATAGAGGAGAGTGTGACCCTATAGGTGGTCTTTAGTAGGGTCAGAGAGGCCATAATGTTGGTTGTGGTTAGCTTCACACAGTTATTCCCGTGACTAGTGATCTAGATGTAGTTCAAGGCACCCATTTATTGTTTTTTTATATGGGTGCATCCTTCTTTTTATAAGGGAGCTACACACTCACTCATATCACATTCCATTTTTTCACAAATTGATACTTGAGTTAGAGAGACTTCTATTACCCATGGCATTAAATATTCGAGTTGAATTTCATGTTGACATGTATGAAACATGTATATACTGTGATCTTATGCCAGGGCAACACCTCTCTTTGGTAGACAACTTATCTTTACAGATATGACCATAAAACATCATCCTCAACATGGATTGATTATAGTCAGTGCAGAATATCATATATTCATTTAAGAGATAGGTTTTGTTATATAATATTTATGGAGATATGTCAGTTTTCATTATCAACCGATACATTTAGATGGTTTAAATATGTCTTCTGACCATTTCATCCATGATGGATGATTTATTTATTAGTTTATCAAAGGTTGAACCGATGAGGTTTCCTAGGGTTTTGAAGAGTACCCTGAAGTATTTTTTGGGGAGGTTGTAGAATTACCACCTCGATTAGAGATCGAGTATAGAATAGAGCTACAACTTCCCTTTGGGAGAAATCAAATTTTTACAGATATTTCCATATAACATCATCCTCAACAAGGATCGACTATATTTGGTGAAGACTATCATGGATTTCTTTCGGATACAGGTTGTGTTCTATGATAGCAATAAAGAGCTAACCGTGTTTGTTGGTGAGTGTGACCCTCAGATGAGTTAGAGGCATGTTCCTCCTTGTTGTTCTTGATATCTGAGTTAAAGTCTAGTTTTTTGGAGTTTCATTCATTGGTGTTTCCCAGGGTTGTAGAAGCGTAGCTTAATGTCTTTCCTAAGGAGGTTGTAGCATTACCACATTGAAGAGAGATTTATTTCAGGGTAGTTCTACAAAGAGGTGTGTCTTATTTAGATGTCTTTGTATAAGATATCACCATATATGTCACGATATCTATGAGTATAACTCAATGATCTATTGATACAAGGTTTTTTAGGCCAAGTGTTTCACCTTTGGGTGTGCCAATTCTGTTCGTGAAGAAGGCTGATGACAAATTGAGGCTTTAAATCGATTAATTGAACTCAAATTAGGTGATAGTGAAGAAAAACTATCCTCTATGTAGATTTATTATTTATACAATGAGCTTGTTGGTTCTTGAATATCTATTTACATTTGGGAAATAATCAGATGTTGGTTATAGATTAGGCTATTCTGAATAATGCTTTCCATTATCATCATTGGAAATACGATTTCATTGTGATGATATTTGGTGTTACAAACACTCCATCTCTATTTATGGGTTTGATGAAATCAGTGTTTAGATAGTTCATGGATAATTTTATATTTGTTTTTATCAATTAAATTTTTGTGTATTAGAGTTATAGGGGACACAAAAAAATCCTATGGATAGGATATTTAAAATTTTTCATCACCGAAGTGATGAAACCTCATTGTCTCTGATGATCTAGGCCCCGGTAGTGACTGAGGATCTCATGTGGTTAATCAAATCTCAAAAAATAAAAACAGAATGGTTACCTCATTAGAATAAATGTGAACTCAATAGAATCTTGTCTCTGGTGACCGTTAATCATGGGATCTGAGCTAGAACCCCACTAGATCATCCACACATGCTTCAAGAATTTGTTTTTATGTTCTTCATCTTATTTTTGGTGCTAGGGTGAACCTCTAATTATTTCTTTAATGTCATGACAATCACCTCAACCCCATCTCTTAGATTCTAAAAGTAAATCATCAATTGATTGCTCAGACAGAGACTTTCTCTCTCTATGATGTGGGAGGGGAGAGAATCTATCAATTATGAATGATTAATAGTATAGTTAATGTGTTTCTCAATAATGATATAGTGGATGTTCAAAATAGCCATTATGGGTTCCCTGACCCACGTATATCCAACATTCACTAATTAGACAACAAATTAAACATTATAACAAATTAAATGATTCATTAACATCATTTGTATTTTATCACGTTCTTTTATAATTTAATAAATATATTACGTGATAATAATGAGTCATCAACTAGACTCATTATTCACAAAAATATTAAATGAACCTTAAAATATTAAAATTATAGTTTTTCATGTAATATATTAAAACTTATTAATTTAATTCCTTTTTAATAATATTTAATATATAATTTAACTCAAAAAAACAGAATGGTTACTTCATTTGAATCAAAGTGAACTCAATAGCACCTTATCTTCGGTGACCGTTGCTCAAGGGATCTGATATCCAACACCTCTATATCATCTACACAATCTTCAGTAAATTGTGTGTACACAGTTCATCAAATTCTGGGTGCTAACACGAAGCTCCAATTATTTATTTGATGTCATGACATTCACCTGAACCACATCTCTAAGATTCTCAAAGGCATTCTTGAATTGATTACTCAGATATATCCTTCCACTCTCTATGAAGTTGGAGGTGAGAGAATCACTCAATTCTGAATAATTAATAGTACATAGAATGAGATTATCCTATAATGATATAGTGTATGTTAAAAATACCTGGTAATGGTTCCCCATCTTCGTATATCCAACATCCACTAATTAAACAATAAATGACACATTATGAAAAAATAATGCATCCAAAAAATCATTTATATGTTATCATGTACATGTAATACTTAATAAATATATTACGTGATGAAAATGAGTCATCAACTTGAATCATAATTCCCAAAAATATTCAATGAACCTTATATTTTAAAATAAAAGTTGTTCATGTAATATTTTCCCACATATTAGTTAAATTCCTTTTGAATAATTTTATTATATAATTTAACCCAATTATTATGTAGTTGAGTAATATGAATTTATTTATTCATTGGTGATCAATAATACATAGACAAATCTTGGACCCCGTGGGGTAACCCAACTGGTCTTATACACATATTCAAATGAAAATGATATATTATTGAATTCAGAATTATGTGTGACCCTCTAGGACCTTATCTTGATAGCATTGAGTAATATTTTTATAACAAGAGTAGAGTATAACAACCCATCAAGGACCCTATAGAGAAGGAAAAATAATAATGAAAACCTTACCTATGAACACTCACTGTGTAATATAATAGATTTCTCTTATGATATCTCATAGAATAGGATGATCAAATTGTTTTATTATCCATTCATTCTTTATTATCGGTTGATTTAATTGGAAAAACATGACATCGACTACCATGATAAATGATTTATGAAGGTACTACTATCCTGATCAATTAGGTATAAAATATCACTTACTCTGCATGGAAGAAAACAAAATTATATACTGATCATTCAACCAATGTCATACAACTAATGAAACCCAAAATAAGATACCTCATCATGATTTCAATGTCATGTTTTTTTTCTTTCATTAATGTACATGATCAAAAGACATACATCACCAAGTGATAACTTTATGAGGATTCTTATGATCTCCCAACACCTAATGGTCACACAACACTTCTAGACTATTATTATGATTTATCTAGACCACATGAGATAATTTTAAGATATATTTCATGGTTAGGTTATCATTATAGCCTTATAACTACTATAAAATGTTGATAAGCCATGTATTCTAAGGACATTATAATAAATGTAGTGGAAACATAAGTATTTAAACTATTATAGTAAGATAAACACATGTATATATCAAACTGTATACCTATTATGGTAATCAGAGTACATATATAAGTTTGGTCTAGATCACACACTTTTAACAATATCATTTTCATTTTATCAAACTTTTAACAAGTCTCAATCCACTTGCTCTCACATGATAATCATTCTTTCACAAAGATATGAATTTAGTCAGGGGGTGCGTTGGTGGGTGGGTTATGCCACATTATCCTCTATGGATACTATGGTAATTGAAACATTATCTCTCTGAGTAAAATCCCTCAAGAGATGAAACTTATGAAGTATATTCCTTTTCATCTACTATGACCTGGGCTCCTTGATAGGAACCACTAATGCAATTTTATCACAATAAACTAGAACAGGGTCTGCACTGCAAGGCACAACACCAATGTTTGAGACAATTCTTCATATCCATACCACCTCCTTTGTTACATCTAATGACTCTATATATTTAGGTTCGACTATAGATTTGGATACCACCAGTTTCTTTGATATTCCTTAACTCACTACACCACCATTCAGGAAAAATACATCATCTAACTACGATTATAGATCATCATAATATTTCTGGAAACTAGAATCAATGTATCCTCCCAACACTAATTTCACATATCCTATGTACATTAAGAAGCTATCCTTTGTAGGTCTCATGTGCTTCACGATTGTTTTTCAAGCTACCCAATAAAGCTCTCTTGGATTTGATTGATATCTTACCACCATTCTTAAAGAAAAGAAAACATGAAACCTAGTGCATACCATGACATACATTATAGATTTTACTACGGATGCATAAGGGATTCTACTCATTCTTTCAATCTCCTCCTATGTTTGTGGACACATTTTCTTAGTGATATCGATACCATGTGACATTGACATCAACCCTCACATGGATTGTTCCATTTTTTACCTCTTCAGTACTCTATCAATATATTTAATTTTACATAGTCCAAAAAACCTCTATAATCTTTCTTAGTAGATCTTGATCCCTATAATATAGTCTTCGTCACCAAATAGTTTCAAAGAGAATCATTAGTATTAACTGACTGTAATACTTTTACTTCATTGATCATAATTAATATGTCACCAACAAATAATTAAAAGAAAATAATGACATTACCACTAACCTTTTTATAAACCCATTTCACTATTATTCTTGACAATATTAAATTTTATTATGCCCTCATCAAAAAAAATTCCATGATTTTGATTTCTACTTCAACCCATAAATAAATCTCTACATATTGCACACCTTATTGGAATTCTTCGACTTAACAAACCCTTTGGGTTGAGTCATATGGATGTCTTCATCCAACTTACCATTCAAAAAAATATATTTCATATTCATTTTAGAAATTTCATAATTATGGAAGGTTTATATTGAATGTAATATTCTGATGGAATTAAGACTTTTTATTAGTTAGAAGGTTTCATCATATACTATGCCTTAACGTTTCCTAAAACCCTTTGCTACTAGTATTTCTTTACAAGTTTTGACCTTACCATCCTTGTCCAAATTTCTCTTGAATACCCATTTTCACCCGATGGGTTTTACATCCTCTATAGGGTCTACCAATGTACGCACGTTATTTTGTTACATGTACTCAATCATATAATTCATAGAATCTTTCATATTAGAAATATCCTTACCTTCTACTACTTTTTTTCAGGTTATAGGTTCATCCTTCTCTAAGAGTAATGTGTCACCTAACTCATTGACAAGAAAACCATAATTCTCTCGTTCTCTAACCTCTCATGTAGAACTATACAGTAATTTCATCTTGATAATTTCTTTGTCACCCACAATCTAACGTAGAGATTATTCTCGTACCAACTCTTATGCTTCTGGAGCATCGACTTCATTGAATTCAATCTTACTCCTACATTTTTCATTGGAAATGTGTTCCCTTTCTAGAAATATAGAATATAATTAGATAATAATTTTTCTATATAAAATTTTATATAGGTAACATCCTTTAGTTTAATTAGGATAACCTATAAAGATACACTTCATTCTTGGGGATGCCAATTTGTCACTAGGTATAGTCTTGAAAAAATCATCGCATTTACATACATGTTAGTGTGATAGACCATGTTTCTTTCCCCATAAAAAAATTATATGGAATATCATATATGGATTTAGTTGGTACTCGGTTAATGATATATGACACATTATGAAAATCATATCTTCAAAAGGGTAATGACGAGTTTCATGATTCATTATTGATGTAAGTATGTCTAGTAGGGTCCAATTTACCCTTTCACTAACACCATTCCACTATAATTTATAAGGAAGAGTGTGTTGGGATACTATCCCACACTCATTTAAGTGATCAATGAAATCTTGGTTAAGATACTCTCTACCTGAGTATTAGCATAGTGCCTTAATCTTCTGACCAACTTAGTTTTCTACTTTATGATGGTATTCATTAAACATCTAAAAGTAATATAACATAAACCTCATTAAGTAGATATAACCAAACCTAGTATAGTAATTTTAAAATTAATTAATTATGAAATCCCACCCATTTACTCTATTATAAATGGAAAATATATGTCAGTATTATTTAATTATTGTAATTTAATGGCAATTTCTCCCTTCTTACAGAAGGGTGCTTTGGACATTTTTCATTGTAATCAAGCATTACATATATTTAGGGGCTTTAACTCAGTTGAGTATAAATACCCTGGTTGAGGTATTTTTTAATTCTTCTCATTTACATGATGAAGTCTAAGGATCCATAAGTGGGTGTTAAATGGGAAATGTTCACTAGCTTGTCATTGATTTCCATTACAAGATTTTTGAGTTCAAGTATATACAATCCATTTTTAAGATGCCTCAAACCATAACACATGTTGACCTTATAAAAAATAAAAAATTTATTTCGAAACTAGAAATAAAATTGCATAGTGAAACAAAGATTAATTTTCAGGTAATAGAAAGAATATAATAACAATTATTTAATACAATAACCAAACCACTAGGAAATGTTAGGTGATAGTCTCCCTCTACAAGGACTGCTAGACTAAAATAATTTAAAGCCGTAAGATCCTTCTCACCGTTTCAATATTTTGAATCTACATGGTTTCTATATATGAATAAAATGATGTGAGACACATGTTGTATCCAATATTGAACCTTTAGATAAAAGCATATTGCATTTAATGAAAAACCACATGATGTAGAAGCATCAACATGCTTATGTTGCCTAGATTTGTATATCTTCCAATGACCTTTCATGCCACTTAAAAATAAAAAGGACTCCTTCTCATTTCCCACCCTCCATATCATTGTCATTTTTGAAGGATGGTGCATTAGTGTCATTGGCTGTCTTTGGATTGGACTTGGCCTTAGACCCCTTCACCTTGAACTTCCTTCTCTTGTTCACCATAAGGACTAAAGAATTAATATTATTCATATCGGTATCACTTTTGAGAAATAAATCAAAAATATTTAGGATTAAATTCATCATATTATTTATATTGTAATTAATCATAAAAGTTTAATATTTTGGTGGTAAAGAAGCAAGAGTGAGATCTGTTTCTAGTTCATGGTTCAACATGAACCGAAACTCTTAAAGTCTCTTAATGTACCTGATAATATTGAGTTTATGAGGTACTTCTTGATATACTTCTACTAGTCTACACCTGTACAGTGCACTAGATATCTCATAAAATTCTTTTCTGACTCTCTCTTGATATAGCTATTAGAGATGAGTAATCATCTTGTAGGTATCTCTGTCCTCATTCATTTTATGTAGTTGACTTGACATAGATGACAACACGATAAATTTTAAATCTAGTTCATAATATATATGATTCTTATACTTGTCTTTGTCCACCTTTCATTATCCTTGATGGGACTCAGTAGGATGTGAGGAATCCTGCACATTATACTCTCTCTCTTAGCATATTACTACATGCAAACCCCTGTACCACTCCTAGAAGTTATGGTCAACTGGAATATTTTCTTTATCTAGTATGTATAATAGAGAAAATGTTTCAATGGTGTTAGTGATTTTTAATTTTACCTATAAAAAATAAACATTAGTATTTAGTACTTTATATTGATTACTTTTTATACATTATTGGTTCATTAATTAAATTGTTAAATGTCTCATACAATTTTATTGAGGAGTGGTATCCCCCATTAATTGAATTAGAATACTATATTTATTTAATATCCTTGTTAAAGAGATACTTTAAACCTCTCCTCTTAGTCTACAAGTTATGGTTATGCCACTACTCATAGAGTGCCAAGGTAGACACTAGTCTGACCATTCACATTAACTCATGGTTCTTTAATATGTCAAGTAAATTCCCAACTTATCAAAATCATAACCTTTATTCCCTTAATGCATTAACTCTAATGTTATATAAAACTAGCTTGGACTACTTTTTTACTGCCAATATTATTTAAGTCAACCCATAATTTATATTAGAACTCCCCAGTAGTAGGAGACAACCATTAACTATGGTAGATGAGCACCTCTTACACCCATTTTTGTTTAAATGTAAATAACGGATTACATTCACAAATTAATATATTTTTTAATGTTTTCTTATATTATTTGATTATTGTATTTTTTTTTATTAAATTGGTTTATATTATGTTGTCATGATAACAACTGAACATGCATTAATAGAAAAAAAAATTATCGCATCTTTATGTATTTTTTTGCATTATTATTTTACGTGTTCTTACAGTAAACATGATAATTCATAAAATAATAAAAAACTGGATAAATAATATAAATTACATGACTGTTTCTTAATATATATAATATTGATTTATCCTTTTAAACATAATGGGTCAACCATGACCTACGTGTATCATACCTGAGCCGAGTCCGGAATCATATCACAACTCATCCAAGATCTAGTGTTTCTCTCCCCATTTGGTTCATGTGAAAACAGTAGTCCCTCCAAGCCTCTAGAAGTAGTAAAACATTCAACCTCATTCTTAGATTCTTGAATCAACCTTAAAAATTCTCGGTGTCATGAGAATTCCTGAACCGACATCTCCTTCTCCAGTTTTGAAATTTCTTTTCGATGAAGAATAGTGAAACCTGTGAAGGTTGTTCGTTATTTTCATAGTTTTCATCTCGAGAAGTAGGTTTGTGTAATTGGAAGTACATAGTTGAATATGTGGTTCATCCAAAGAATGAAATCACATGGGAACCACCACCAACATCACACACTCTAATCATACCGAATTATTATTACCCATTTCTTTCACTAAAATGTTTTTAAATATTTTTGAACCATAGTTCATTGAATTTCCTCTAGATATTCCCATTATTATTCAGTTCTAAAAATATATTCCAAACCAAAGACATACCAGGCACACAAAATTCCATCATCAGTACCCTTATCTTGTTTAGAGTTTTATTGTTCGAGAATTATGCCTCAGTCTATATGATCCAAATTTTAGGATCCTTACTAGAAACATCTAGAATTTTATCATTCATTATGTTGTCTTTCATGCTCTTGGTCAGCATAGACAGATTCACCCAAATCATCTCCTTATGTTCCTCCATGTCCATAGACAATAGTTTACTACACTTTTACACCACTATGATTCATTTTACTCCTGGTGCAAGATGCTTTCCTATTCTACAACAGCCACATCTACATTATCCTGCAACACTGTGTGAACCAGTATCAGCAGTGTTTGATGTGTATTTTATTATTTCTTCACCATTGTGCTATGAATTATCCACCACTATTTAAATATATTCACCACTGATATTGGATACCATAATTAGCTTTTATGGTCAATAACAATGAAAATTTGTTGTGAATTGGACTCCTCTGCTACATAACACAAGTTATTTCAAGGACTACACTACTGATCAATATTCTTCCACACCGCCTAACCCACTATGTCACTGTATCAAGAAATTTCCATCAATAATAGAAAAGAATATACATATATATATTTTCTCTCCTCTCTCTCTTTGATCATCTCTCAATGATACAAGAAATTTATAGGTAGGATTAATGAGATGGAAAAATCGTTATATTTAATTTTTTAATCATTTTCCATGGGCAAAGACAATATTTTTCTAAAATTTTCCAGCACCATGATTCACATTCCTCCTGATGTGGTATGCTTTCCTCTACTACAGCTACTGAATCTAATGTATCCTCCAACACTATGTGAACTAGAATCGCCTATGTTTGGTGCATCTACTATTATTTATTCACCCATTTTTCTATGAGTTATCCTCAATTATTGCAATTTGTTCGCCTCTGATGCTTGACGTACAAGATCTAGCTTTCATGGTCAGTAATGATGAAGATTTGTTACGAGTTGGAATCCTCTTCTTTAAAACATTATATTTTGCGAGGACTATACTACCAATCAATATTCTTCCACACCACTTAACCCACTGAGTCATTTTATCCAAAAATTTCTAATAAGAAAGGGCAAGAATCTCTATCTAGTTTCTCTCTCTCTTTATCTTATCATATCTCCAAGAAAGTACAATTTATAGGAATGTTTTTTGACATCTAAAAATAAGTATATATAATTTTGTAATTGTTGTGTTTATTATAGACACATATAATGAAACCCAATCAAATTGAAACAAATCTAGTGTTCCGTTACCCAAATATGAAAATGAATCACATATAAAACAGATGTTAATAGAGATTAGTGATAGGCTTGTCCGAGACCATGAAAATCAAATCAAATTTTTAAAAACAATAACATATATATTAAGGGTTAAAAATGATTTGGAAGTTATAGGATAATCATAAAGATCAAGAACAAAATTCAAATGAGTAATCTAGAAAATGAGCCATGGATCTTTGAGAATGAGAGTGCATTGAAAAGTGAGGTAGAAATTGAGGGAAAAACCACCAGATTATATGAACTTTAAATTGAAGAACAACGTCTCACATAAGTGGAAATTGAGGAGGATGATCAATCTTGTTAGATAAAACCCACGAATGGGTTAATTTTACAATAAATATTGATTTGGGTTTTTGAAAACTATGAAAATGAGGATTTGTATTTCAAAAACTTAACAACATATTTTCATAAAATGACAACTGATGACAAAGAGTTGGAACATGAGGAATTTGTGGATGAAAATATAAATTTTGGAAACATCAATTCTGTAATTTTTGAGCATGAGTTGAAAAGGGATGTTTCTTATTATAATAGTTTGAATCCAATAAATATTTTATTAGCTCATGAGGAAGATGTTAAGGGAGTGAAATATGAAGAAGTTATTAATTTTTGAACAATTTACTCTTAATATTCTCACCTTGATTTCTCTAAACCACTGCTCCAGGATATGAAAAGCATTGTTAATCATTTAGGGGGAAATAAACCGTTTCAAAATTTTCAAGATTCTAATTTTTTTAATATTGATCTAAAATTTTCCAATTTTAATTTTAATTCGAATAATAAATTCATATATTTTTTTTGAGGAAAAAATTATATAATTTTATCTTCACTAGTGTTTGACCACACACTTTTTGTCTTAGGCACAAAAAGTTTTTCAAGCCGAGTGAGTGCTGAGAATATATTAACACCTATGGTTTTTATAGAAAGAAATTTTAATATATGAAAATATGATTTAATTGTGATTAAATATAAACAGAAAACTAATTTTCCATGTAGAGGATTGAAATTTTCTATTGTATAACCCTAGTTTAGGAAGTTGACTTGAATTTCTTTGATAATATTTCTAAAATCAACACTCTTTTTTTATAAATTTGATGTAAGGATGGATGGGCCTTACTTTGAAGATGATAAAAACATAAAAGGGGTTTTAGAATTGTTTTCAAATGAATTTAAATCCTTTAATACATAATTTAAAACTCAATTAAAACACAATTGTTTTTAACTTTTATTATATGGTTTATAGGGTGTTATTGTCAAGGAAGGATTTGGGGATAATACCAAATCTTTAGAAACACAATTTATTTAATTTATTAAAAACATTTAATAATAAATTGGTTAATACCTATATGGTTATATAAAAATAAATAATCCTGCCAAATAGTTTCAACTAGTTCTTTTAAGGGAATCATTCAGTTGAAAAAGGATTTTATTATTTTTCCTACTATTTTGAATAAAACAATACCAATTTGTCACAAAAAACATATTGGAAAACCCATATGGTAGTTCCTAATTTCGAAACCACACCCTTAATCAGACTATGGATATATTTTCAAGGGTATGCTGGGGTCTTAAAAATTAGTGCCACAAGGGATGAAACCCATGATTTTCATTCATTCATGAAAAACATTTATGTGATTTCAATAATTTATTTCCTTGTTTTTATGTTTTTTAATTTATAAAAATATAATAGTATCACCGCATATTTATTCTTCTAAGTCATGGGATATTTTTCTTGGCATCTGGTTGAGTGAAGGAAGTGACATACATCTATCCCATAGTTCACTCTTGCTAAAATCAATTGATTGGAGCTTCGTAGAAACTGCTTTCTAACCCAAGACTTCATTTTATTTTTCTATAACTGAAATTATTGAATATAATGTTGAATTTTTTTCTTTTTTAATTACATTAATGAAGAATATCAGGTTGATTGAAAATTAAAAAGAGATTTGATGAAAAATTCAACAAAATAAGGATACCCCATATCTCCACGGGTTTCTCTTGGTTATTTTAGCTCATGGTCTTGAGTGTTTCCCATACAAGTTAGTTCTAGTTAAAAAAATTATTTAACACCTGATTTTTGATTGATAATGTTATCCCCCCATGCTTAATCTGTTTAATTCTTTTCTTGATGATTATAATAACTCTAAATTATCTCATGGTGGTAATTTATAAATTACTTTCTTATTTGTAAGACAAATTTAGTGTTGAGTTTAAATTCATGATCTGGTTACCGTGACATGTATATACATGATTTTTTATTGAAAATTAGTTCGAATTTACATTGGACTAATTCATTTAAATTGTTAAATACATTAATACAATAACATTTTTATAGGATTATTTAATGTGCATATAATGGTAAAGTGATTTTCTTGCATGCTAAAACCATGTATGTTACAAAATAATAGGATTTGTAATGATGAAAATAAATTATGCTGCATTATTTATTATGAATTTAATGAAAATAAAATCAAAATATCATTGATAATATACAATATCATTTTGAAATGTGACCTAAAATACACTCTTTTTTTATCTCATTGTGAATCAATGTGAAGGGCACATGACGTGGTTGAAAATTGGAGACACGGTTCTAATTTAAAACATCTTTATTTTATGATTTAAAAATTTAAAATTTAATATCTAAGAGTATTATCCTATAATTAATTAATTTTGAACAAATTAAAAACTTTAATAGTGAAAAGGGTCTTTAAATTTACCACATTTTAATTCTATCTTGGTTTTACATTCATTTTAGGTTTTATGATTTGAAAAATCAATATTTTCCCTTGTTATTTATTACATCACTATTAATATTTTTGACATTGTTGAATATTATTTTTAACTCTAATGATGTGTCTCATGTTTTAATCCACATGTTATGTAGGAATAATATATTTGGATGTCTATGAAAATAAATAAATATGGTTCTCTTAGTTTTTTCAGATAAAATTTGGGCTACTTCTAAGATCATCCTTGATAATTGGGAGTTTATTTGATTCACTTATTGAAATTATAACCTCTTTTCATTTTTATTTTATTTTAATGATGATATTAATATTTTCAATTATATTTTTTTGTAGGAAATATTATGTGAGAAACCATTTTCTATATTTCCAAATTAATGTGTATCATTTCATTAAATCATATAGGAGGACAAAGTTTCACTTTTCAGGGGAGTATATTTCTATATTTCAATTTATTTTATGTCCTTAATATTATTTTATATGTTTAATTCTATGTTTTTTAAAAAAAATTAACCCTATGTATGACGTTGTGTTATAGTATCTCTTATGATAGAATAAGTGTCCTACAAACTATTAGAAGAGTTTACTAGAAAAAGTTATGTAAGATATTAATGTAAAATATATACTCTAATAAATACTGAATTGTTTGTAACTTTTTTTCTCTACATAAAGTTAGTGTAATGAATTAATGTTTATAGAAGGAGTGTTATTTTTTATATTCCATGTGACTCGAGTTTCTTGATTTTTCTACTTAATTATAATATCGGTTTCTAAATTAAATTTAAAATACATTCTCTAGCTTAAGGTTCAACATTGAGAATTTTTTTTTAATTTTATGTGTGTCTGTGAGGAGTGGTATTTTATATTCCAAACTATAATTAAATGTAGAAAAATTACCATAAATATTTTTAATAGGTGGATGTTTTGAGATTTTATTTTAATTTTTTCAACATTTATATGGTAAATACTTTATATCCAACCATGGGCTCAATCAAGTGACATTTTTCATTGCTTTGTTTAAAATACCATCCTTTGCTAAAACATTTAGTCTGTATTTCATATGTAACACTCGAGACTTTTATGAGAAATATTATTTTTTTATGTTATATAAATCATCAAAGGAATCTTTCGCTGCACGCAATCACGACCTTCCTCGATAGCGTTTATAGTACGCAATACCGAGTTCCACTAAACAACGATATATTATTATAATATTATAAACGAGCCGTTATGAATAGTATTAACTGAATTTTAAATTTTAAAACATTATTATTCATCTTACACATTTTCTAGAACATGGTTCGAGAACAAAATAATATTTTTTGGGTAAAATAAGTATTTATAAAAAAATGCAGTTTTGCCTCCTTTTGATTGCGCACCCACATTAAATCTAGTTTTTGACACATTTATAAGTTCAATTTGACAAAATAAAATTCTTCTTTTGAATCAGGATATAAAAATTTACTTTGGATAAATTTTTGATATTTTTCTGATAACTTTCACATTTTGATGAATAGTAAAAATACGCTAATTTTTAATTAAAAACAACTTTTTTCATTGAGATAATTTATATGGTTAAATTATAATATTGAATGGTTTTAAAGTATAGATAGAATATATTTTTACCATTTAATATAATTTATTTCATTAGCATTAATTTCACAATGAATTCATAGGTAAAAACATGTCAATCTTTAGCAATGTTTTAACTTCTAAGACCCGTTTTCTTAACAACATGATTTATATTAAATTAATTACTGCAACTTATTTGTTTTGAATTTTGAAAAATTGATTCCATATTTAGAATCAGTGGGTCCAAATTATGTTAATAGGCTACTTTTTATTTTTGGGCATTATGAATAGTAACTACGGTAAATTTTATTTACCATAGTTAAAGGTAAATCGGGTAATTAATGGTAAATATAAGATTATAAAATTAACCTAACACCTGAAAAAATCATATTGGATGACTAAAAGGTGACCCATAACACCTAAGGGTCGGATTAGATTCATTTAATAGTCTTTTGTCCTTGAAAATAATTTAATTATTATTAAACCCAAAGAATGTGACAACATGTCACCTTCTTAAATCTTATAAGTATAACAATTTTAATTTATTGATAAACATAATAAATCATCGAACATGATTAGTCTCTAGAGCTCTAATTCAATTATCTATATCATAGGAATTTATTTATAATTTTTAGGAATAAATAATTATAATTAATTATGACACAATAGTGATGTTGAAATTATTTTATTAATTAAAATATCGAATAAATGGTTTTAAAATTTTAAAATAATTATTATATTCACTATTTAATGTACTCCACTAATTTTATAGATACATAAGACATTTTATTAATCTATAAAATATTTTAGTTTGAACATATCTTCTATATATATTTTATTTAAATTCAAATAAATGAATAGTGTCAAAATCGACACTATTGTTATTTTATAAAAATAACATATTATAAAATTGTATAAAAATCACAAAAATATTCACAAATTATAAATTAAAATTTATGTGATCTAGAATGTCATAAAGTTTCAAATTATGGAAAATTCACAACACTTATGTAATTATTAATAATAATTTAAAATTTAGAATATTATTACCACAAATAAAATTAAATTGAAAAATAAGGATAAATTAAGTTGGTAATGTTTTAAATAAATTCGTAACATGTCTAAATTTTATTGGTTGATGAGATTAGAACCCTATCTCATCTAATCTTCAGATATGAGTCATTTTCGAAGTTCTTATGTGGGGTTTGGATTTAATATAAACTAATATTTCTTATATTTCCAAAGGTGCCCCTCTCCTCCCTTATAAAAGGGAACCTCTTCCCTCTCCTCCTCACACCAATTTGAGCCTTCAAGATCGGCCAAAACCTGCCCATTTTACTTACCCACTTCCCTAGAATCATCCTAGAGGTTCTGGTCTTCTTCAAATACCATCCCTACTGCCCTAAGAGGAGGTTAAGAAGAGGCGCGTCAAAAAGGGGTAATATCCATTACCGATCCTTTCCAAATTATTTCTTCTTCAACATCGTCTTCTTTAGTTGTTTCATTATGAAGTAATAACATCAGTATCACTCATATACTGATATGTTATTATATGTATGAAACAACCCTATTTCAAAATCTATCCATCCTATGGAAAACGAAATCACCGCACGTGCGTACGTACGGAATGCCGTCTCCACGCTGTGGTGTATTCTATTTTCCCCCACCACCTTACATGGATGGGTATAATGGTGTAAATAATTACTATATATGATTATTTTAAAGTGATATTGATTCTGAAATAGTATACATACACTCCAATACAATTCCACGATCATGGAAACGATATCATCGCTCGTGCGTACGTACGGAATACCGTCTCCAGGATATGATGCGATTCGTTCTACATGATCTTCATTGCATAATGATTATATAAATGAATTGAATGAATAAATATGATATATAGTACATTAATACCATTCTGGAAATGATGTATCTATTACCTAAAGAGAATAATAAGAATTTATTTGACAGAACACACATAAGAACAAAAAGTTATAAACACATGAATACGAAGAAGCAATGGAATATTACTACAAAGAAGCTAATAATATGACCATATATGATATCATAACAATAATTATGATTCTGGAATAAGTCAATAAAATTATTTAAATCATTATACAGGAGGTTCGAACACTTACGAGGGAAATCAGACCTAAGGTAAGGGAAATATCACAATCTCGTTTTTATCCGAGATTGTTTATATTTTAGTATTTAATGGGGTGTATTTTATCATCCAAATCCATGTTTCCTCAATATTTAATTTTATTTCCATCCACCTAAAATATTTTAAATCCAATTTTACCCTTCGGTGAGTTTTTAGTAAATGATAGGAAAAAAAGCTTTTGTCGTTTTTCATACAAGGTACTTTTTGACTTTTCCGACAAAAGTACGAGAAGAATGTTTTCTTTTAACTTATAAGGCAATAATGGAATTTTAAAAAATTATTTCCAAGAATCTTCCCTTACATGTTTTCAAGTATATTTTTAATCAACTTCTTTTAGTAAGAATTTTATGACATGTTAAGAAAGGAAAAGTTTTTTTGAAGTTGAAAGGATATTTTCCTCAAGAATGGAGTTCAAGTGTTTTATCAAAATTATTTTCAATCTAAGATAAATAGGGTTCTATTTCTATCCCTATTATTACATTGATTTGATTATGTTGTGATGGAAGTATTTTTATGAATTCTTTTGTCTTATATGAATTTTTTTATGATGTCATGATGTTTAAGATTCCCATTTTTATTACATGGGTTATGCCATGATGTATGGTTTATGATTTTGTGGCACACATAAGAATGGTATCAATAAGATATGGTTGGGACCTATATCTCCCTCCAATTCATTGGGTAAATATTTTATATCTCATGAGATAGAAATGGCTGGAACGACTGGTTAAACTGGTTCAGTGAAATAGGACTGAAACGAGGAGTGAACTTGGTTCGGAAATGGACTTTGTCCACTAAGATAGTCTTGGAAATGAGTCTTGACTAACAAGAAATGATTCTCTTTGATTATGTGTGTATTCCAGAAAGGTTCATGTTTTATGTTATGATTATTGGGATTACATTTCACTACTATGATTTATCCCATGTTATGAAATTATGATTTCTTTTGCAGGTTAAGATTTCCAAAAGTTATGTTTTTGTGTATATGATGTGATTGATATTTCTTTTATTTACCCTTACTGAGCATTTAAGCTCACCCTTTTGTATGTTTTATTTCCCATGGTCAGGAAGAAGGTTATTAAGTAGGATATGCCAAAAAGGGACTCTAGATATGATGAGATAAATGGGCAGAAAAGTAGATGCTTTATGAACCAGTTTTTTATGTTTCCCAGTTTCTAATGACTCTATACCTATACGGTCCTTTCATGGTTTTGTTATATGTTGTAATAATTGTGATTCAATTTTGAATTATTAACAATGTATGTAAAGTATGGGTCGTTATAGTTGGTATCAGAGGAAAGGTATAGTCAACCACTGGAAACTAGGATGTGGAAGACTTAGTATGAATCCTAAGAATAAGTCTAAGCATAGAACACAATCATAGTGTTTTAGAAATGGCCATGAAAAACCTATGATAATACCTTAAGTGTGAAATTTTATTCTTGATTATGTGGTTTTCCTACTATAATTAGTGTTTCTCACACTATTCTTCTTGGTTTTAGTCAATGGTTGGAACCCGAAGGAACCGTGTAAATGCGGAATGCGACGTGAAATGAAATTATTGTCCCCCTGAGCAACCAAACGTTATGGGATATGGAATGAAAAATCTTGTAGCAATTCTCACACAAATTTCTCAAGCTATGAATCATGCAGGGCTTCCAAACGAGCAAAGGAAGGAGAAACATTCTGTTGAATCCTTCATGAGGCAGCGTCCACCTTCATTTAGCGGGTCTACAGATCCATTAGTTTCTGAACAATGGATTAGTACTACTGAAAAGATATTTTCTGTTTTTCAATGTTCTGAACATGACAAAGTCATCCTAGAAGTGTATCATTTAGAAGGAGATGTTGATCAATGGTGGAATCATGTTAATAATACGATGCAAATGGATGAAATTGAGTCCATGGAATAGGACGAGTTCAAGAAATTATTTTTCAATAAGTACTTCCCTCGTATTCTCCGAACAAAGATGGAGAAAGAGTTTCTTGTACTGAAGCAAAAGGATGATGAATCTGTTGGTACATATGAAGCAAATTTTACAAGACATGCAAGGTACGCTTTTGGTATTATTATCCAACCTGAGAGTAAGATTGATCGATTCATTAGTGGCTTAGAACCAAGTCTTCGAAGGGCGTTAGCCATAAGGGACATCAATAGATATGAGGAAATCATTCGATGTGCTCTCAAAGTCGAGATAGAGATTGGAGTAACCCATCAGTCATATGGGTTTGATAAGAAGAGGAAAATGGAATTCAAAGGAAAATCTAAAGAGCACACTGAAAAGAAGATGAGCTTTCCCTTATGCTCAAAGTGTGGAAAGAAACATGGAGGGAGTTGTCTTAAAGGGACAAGTGAATGTTTCAAATGTTGAAAGGAAGGTCATCGGGCATTTGAATACTGCAATGATGGGAAGAAAATGTCTAATGATGCACACAAAAGTAGGGACACACCGAATAAACCTAGTACACTTCAATGTTTCAAGTGCAAGTAGATGGTGCATTATTCCAATCAATGCCCAAATCCAAGGGTTGATGATGATGGTCGACATTAACAAACTCTTAAGGCTAAAGACAAAGGAAAGTCACATGCAATTTCTATCAGCGATGTGGAGTATGATAACAATGTGGTGAAAGGTACACTTACCATCCACTCTAAAGTAGCAAATGTTTTATTTGATTATGGATCCACCCACTCCTTTATTCTGATGATTTTTTTAAGGATATCACCGTATTACCTCAACAATTAGATGTTGAGTTAGTTGTGACAACACCTAATGGCCCAATAGTCGCATCAAAAGTTTATAATTCTTCTCTGATTGATGTTTGTGGGAAATTGATTATTGTAAATCTTGTGATCCTTCCTATAGTGGAATATGATGTGATTCTTGGCATGGATTGGCTTTCTCTACATGGATCTCATATCAATTGAAAAATAAGGGAAGTCACATTTCATATTCCTGATCAATATATGATCGTCTATCGATGCAAGGATGAACATAACCATCCAGTGGAAAGTTCTTCCATTTTATGGGTATTGATTCCACTAAATGAAGGATATTTATCTCAAATGGTTGGTGAGAAACTCACGATTAAGAATATTCCCACTGTACGGGGGTTTGATGATGTCTTTCCGGAGGAATTACCGAGTCTCCCACCAAATCGTGAAGTTGAGTTTTCAATAGAACTCGTACCAGGTGCTTTTCCTATTTCAAAGACACCTTATATAATGGCCCCAATTGAGTTTCCAGAATTGAAGAAGCAAATCCAAGAGAATCTTGATAAGGGGTTCATACTCCCTAGTGCGTCGCCTTGGGGAGCACCTGTTCTGTTTGTTATGAAGAAGGATGGATTAATGAGACTCTACATTGATTATTGAGAACTTAACAAGATCACTATAAAGAACAAATATCCTCTCCCACGCATTGATGACTTATTTGACAAACTACGAGGAGCTAAATACTTTTCCAAGATTGATCTTCGTTCAGGGTATCACCAATTATGGGTCAAATGGGAGGATATACCAAAGACGTCTTTCTGTACTGGGTATAGACACTATGAATTTATAGTGATGCCATTTGGTCTTACTAATGCCCCTGCTATCTTCATGGATCTGATGAATAGAGTCCTTAGAGACTATCTTGATCTGTTTGTGGTAGTCATTATAGATGATATTCTTGTATATTCAAAGAGCAAGGAATAACATGCAGATCACTTGAGAATTATATTGAAGACCCTGAGAAAGGAGAAGGTTTATGCCAAATTTACCAAGTGTGAATTTTGGCTTTAAAGAGTTTCATTTTTGGGTCACATAATCTCAAAAGAGGGGATATCTTTGGATCCAACAAAAATAGAGGTTATGGAAAGATGGTCGAGACCAACAACAGTGACTGAGATCCAAAGTTTTCTTGGTTTGGCTGGATATTATCGATGTTTTGTGAATGATTTTTCACGATTATCTAATCCACTCACCAAGTTGACTCGAAAAGTAGTTAAGATTGTTTAGATGGAGGAATGTGAAGAGAATTTCAATGATTTGAAAAGAAGGTTATCCAGTGCACCTGTACTCACACTGCCTTGTAGTGGAGAAAGGTTTGTGATCTATGGTGATGAATACAAGATGGGTTTGGGGTGTGTTCTTATGAAAAATGATATGGTGATAGCTTATGCCTCACGACAGATGAAAATACATGAGCAAAATTACCCAACTCATGAATAGGAGTTAGATATGGTAATATTTGCATTAAATATTTGGAGGTATTACCTTTATGGTGAAAGGTGTGATATTTATACTGATCATAAAAGTTTAAAGTATATTTTCACACAAAAGGAGCTGAATATGCGCCAAAGAAGATGGTTGGAGCTGATTAAGGATTATGACTGCTCAATTCATTACAACCCTGGAAAAGCAAACAAGGTGGAAGATGCATTAAGTCGACAAGACCATGCCAGTTTACCCATGATGATGATCACAAAAGATCCAATATTTAAGGATTTACAAATGATGGATCTTGGAATTATAATGAAAGGGGAAAATCATATCTTTCTCAAATGAATGTTCAACCATATATACATGTGAAGATTAAAGAGGCATAGAAAGAAGATGTCGAGTTACAAAAGAAGGTGAGAAATGTTCCTGAATTCAACCTTGATTGTGATGGGATAATAAAGTTCAGGAATCAGGTTTGCGTTCCACCCATCCCCGAATTAAAGAAGGAGATGCTGATTGAGGCTCATAGTTCTTCATTCACTATTCATCCTGGAAGCACGAAGATGTATAGGGACCTGAAAGAGTACTTCTGGTGGGATGGAATGAAAAGAGATGTTGTTGAATATGTATCTCGATGCTTGGTTTTTTAGCAAGTTAAAGCTGAGAGACAGAAGTCTAAGGGGATGTTACAACCATTACCCATACCCGAATGGAAATGGGAAAACATCACTATGGACTTTGTCAAAAGAATTCCTAAAACATCCAAATGCAATAATGCTATCTGGGTCATAGTTGATCGTCTTACAAAGCCTGCACACATCATCGCTATTAGAGAGGATTTCTCTCTAGATCAGCTTTCCAGGATATATGTGAAGGAAGTGGTAAGATTTCATGGAGTACCAATTTCTATTATATCTGATCGGGATACGAGGTTTACCTCAATGTTTTGGCCAAGTCTTCAGCATACTCTGGATATAGAGTTCAGTTTCAGCACTGCTTATCATCCTCAGACAGACGGTCAGTCTGAGAGAACAATTCAAACTCTAGAAGATATGTTGAAGGCTTTCTCTATGGATTTCAAAGGTGGTTGGGATCAACAAATACCTTTGGTGGAATTTTGTTATAATAATAGCTTTCACTCCAGTAATTAGATGGATCTTTATAAATATCTCTATGGAAAGAAATGCAGGACTCCAACTTTCTGGGATGATGTTGGGGAAAGAATGCTATTAGGACCTGATCTTGTTGATGAGATGGCAGAAAAGGTCCGATCTATTCAACAACACATAAGAGCAGCTCAAAGTCGACAGAAAAGTTATGCCGACAACCGATGAAAAGACCTAGAGTTTGAAGTGGGTGATAATGTGTTCTTACAAATATCTCCCTAGAAGAAGGTCATGAGATTTGGAATGAAGGGGAAGTTGAGCCCTAGATATATCGGTCCTTTCGAAATACTGGATCGTGTCAGGAAGGTAGCTTACCGATTGGCGCTTCCACCGAATCTCTCTCAAGTTCACGATGTGTTCCATATATCTCTCATGAGAAGGTACATACCTAATCCTTCACATGTACACAACTCAGAATTTGTACCGCTGGAGAAAGATATTTCTTATGAAGAACAACCGATAGAGATTCTGGATCGTAGAAAAAAAGTCCTACAAAATAGGAACACTTGCTTGGTGAAAGTTTTATGGAGGAACCACCAATTATAAGAAGCTACATGGGTGCTTGAGGATATGATGAGGGAGAGGTATCCTCATCTGTTTGTTACAAAGTGATGAATTTCGAGGGCGAAATTCATTTTTAGGGGGGTAGAATCTAACACCCGAGACTTTTATGAGAAATATTTTGTATTTATGTTATATAAATCATCAAAGGAATCTTTCGCTTCACGCAATCGCGACCTTCCTCGATAGCGTGTGTAGTACGCAATACCGATTTCCACTAAACAACGATATATTATTATAATATTATAAACTATCCGTTATGAATAGTATTAACTGAATTTTAAATTTTACAACATTATTATTCATCTTACACATTTTCAAGAACATGGTAAGAGAACAAAATAATTATTTTTGGGTAAAATAAGTATTTATCAAAAAATGCAGTTTTGCAGCCTTTTGATGGCGCACCCACATTAAATCTTGTTTTTGACACATTTATAAGTTCAATTTGACAAGATAAAAATCTTCTTTTGAATCAGTATATAAAAATTTACTTTGGTTAAATGTTTGATATTTTTCTGATAACTTTCATATTTTGAGGAATAGTAAAAATACGATAATTTTTAATTAAAAACAACTTTTTTCATTGAGATAATTTATATGGTTAAATTATAATATTTAATAGTTTTAAAGTATAGATAGAATATGTTTTTACCATTTAATATAATGTATGTCATTAAAATTAATTTCACATTGAATTCATAGGTAAAAACATTTCAATCTTTGGCAATGTTTTAACTTCTAAAACCCGTTTTCTTAACAACGAGATTTATTGTAAATTAATAACTGCAACTTATATGTTTTGAATTTTAAAAAATGGATTCCATATTTAGAATCAGTGGGTCAAAATTATGTTAATAGGCTATTTTTTATTTTTGGGCATTATGAATAGTAACTACGGTAAATTTTATTTACCATAGTTAAAGGTAAATCGGGTAATTAAGGGTAAATATAAGATTATAAAGTTACCCTAACACCTGCCAAAATCCTATTGGATGACTAAAAGTCGACCCATATAACCTAAGGGTCGGATTAGATTCATTTAATAGGCTTTTTTCCATGAAAATAATTTAATTATTATTAAAACCAAAGAATGTGACAACATGTCACTTTCTTAAATCTTATAAGTATAATAATTTTAATTTAGTGATAAACATAATGAAACATCAAACATGAATAGTCTCCTGAAATATAATAAAATTATCTATATCATAGGAATTTATTTTGAATTTTTTGGATTAAATAATTATCATTAATTATGACACAACAGTGATGTTGAAATTATTTTATTAATTAAAATATCAAATAAATGGTTTTAAAATATTAAAATAATTATTATATGCACTATTTAATCTACTCCACTAATTTTCTAGATACATATGATATTTTATTAATCTATTAAAGCTTTTATTTCGAACATATCCTCGGTATATATTTTATTTAAATTCAAATAAATGAATAGTGTCAAAATTGACACTATTGTTATTTTATAAAAATAACATATTATAAAATTGTTTAAAAATCACAAAAATATTTAGAAATTAGAAATTAAAATTTATATGATCGAAAATGTCATAAAGTGTCAAATTATTGAAAATTCACAACACATATGTAATTATTAATAATAATTTAAAATTTAGAATATTATTACCACAAATAAAATAAAATTGATAAATAAGGATAAATCAAGTTGGTAATGTTTAAAATAAATTCCTAACATGTCTAAATTTTATTTTTTGACGAGATTACAACTCTATATCATCTAATCATCAGATATGAGTCTTTTTGGAAGTTTTTATGTGGGGTTGGGATTTAATATAAACTAATATTTCTTATATTTCTAAAGGTGCCCCTCTCCTCCCTTACAAAAGGGCACTTCCTCCCTCTCCTCCTCACACAAATTTGAGCCTTCATGCTCGTCCAAACCCTGACCATTTCACTTCCCCACTTCCCTAGAATCATCATAGAGGTTATGGTCTTCTTCAAATACCAACCCTAGTGCCCTAAGAGGAGGTCAAGAAGAGGCGCGTCAAAAAGAGGTAATATCCACTACTGATCCTTTCCAAATTCATTATTCTTAAAAATCTTCTACTTTAGTTGTTTCATTATGAAGTAATAACATCAGTATCAATCATATACTGATATTTTTTTATAAGTATGAAACAACCCTATTTCAACATCTATCCATCCTATGGAAAACGAAATCACCGCGCGTGCATACGTACGGAATATCGTCTCCACGCCGTGGTGTATTCTATTCCCCCCCCACCAGATTACTTGGATGGGTATAATGGTGTAAATAATTACTATATATGATTATTTTAAAGTTATATTGATTCTTAAATAGTATACATACACTCCAATACAATTCCACGATCATGGGAACGATATCATCGCTCGTGCGTACGTACGGAATACCGTCTCCACGATGTGATGTGATTTATTCTACATGATCTTCATTGAATAATGATTATATAAATGAATTTAACAAATAAATATGATATATATTACATTAATACCATTCTAGAAATGATGTATCTATAACCTAAAGAGAATAATAAGAATTTATTTGACAAAACATGCATAAGAACAAAAAGTTATAAACACCTGAATAACAAGTAGCAATGAAATATTACTACTAAGAAGATACGAATATGACCATATATGATATCATAACAATAATTATGATTTTTTAATAAGTCAATAACGTTATTTAAATCGTTATATAGGAAGTTCAGACACTTACGAGGCAAATCGGACCTAAGGTAATGGAAATATCACAATCTCATTTTTATCCGAGATTTTTTATACTTTAGTATTTACTGGGGTATATTTTATCTTCCAAATCCATGTTTCCTAAATATGTAATATTATTTCCATACACCTACAAATTTTTAAATCCAATTTTACCCTTCGGTGACTTTTTAGTAAAAGATATTAAAGGAATCTTTTGTCGTTTTTCATACCAGGTACTTTTTGACTTTTCCGACAACAGTATGAGAAGAATGTTTTCTTTTAACTTATACGACATGAATGGATTTTTAAAACATTATTTCCAAGAATCATCCCTTACAAGTTTTCATGTTTATTTTTAATCAACTTCTTTTAGTTAGAATTTTATGTCATGTTAATAAAGGAAAAGTGCTTTTGAAGTTTAAAGGATATTTTCCTCAAGAATGGAGTTCAAGTGTTTTATCAAAATTATTTTCCATCTAAGATAAATAGGGTTCTGTTTCTATCCATATTATTAAATTGATTTGATTATGTTGTGATGGAATTATTTTTATGAATTATTTGGTATTATATGAATTGTTTTATGATGTCACGATGTTTAAGATTCCCGTTTTTATTACATTGGTTATGCCATGATGTATGGTTTATGATTTTATGGCACACATAAGAATGGTATCATTAAGAGATGGGTGGGACCTATATCTACCTCCAATGCATTGGGGGAAGATTTTATGTCTCATGAGATAGACATGGCTAGAACGACAGGTTAAACCAGTTCAGTGAAACATGACTAAAACGAGGAGTGAACTCGGTTCGGAAATGGACTTTGTCCACTAAGATAGTCTTGGCAATGAGTCTTGACTAACAAGAAATGATTCTCTATGAATATGTGTGTATTCCACAATGTTTCATGTTTTATGTTATGATTATTGGGATTACATTTCACTTCTATGATTTATCACATGTTATGAAATTATGATTTCTTTTGCATCTTAAGATTTCCAAAAGTCATGTTCTTATGTATATGATGTGATTGATATTTCTTTTGTTTACCCTTACTGAGCATTTGAGCTCACCCTTTTGTATGTTTTATTTACCCAGGTTAGGAAGAAGGTTATTAAGTAGGATATGCCAAAAAGGGACTCTAGATAGGATGAAATAAATTGGAGCCAAAGTAGATTCTTTATGAGCCGGTTGTTTATGTTTCCCAGTTTCTAAAGACTCTATACCTATACGGTCCTTTCATGGTTTTGTTATATGTTGTAATAAGTGTGCTTCAGTTTTGAAGTATTAACAATGTATGTAAAGTATGGGTCATTATATCATATATTTATCTGAATTATAATTTCATTCTTTTATTTGAATCTATAATGATTTTCATTCTATTGATCTATGAATGGTCTTCTAATCATGGTTGAAATTTTAATTTTATTTTAAAAACTATTGGATGCATTTAATTATGTTTTCCAATTAATAATTAAGTTAATTAACCAATAAGTTGTTTCTAATTATTTGGAGTTATTACACAACACATGGAATTAAAATTTAATCTCATTAAACATAGCTTCTAGCCATGTTATTCATGCATGACAAGTTAAACGTGTAATGTTATCATACATAACTACCTATAATTATCTTTGAATCGTGAATACCTAAATAAATTTGGTATTATTCATAGAAAATAATCAAACACTCAAAATTCAATGTAGTATTTTATTTTAAATTAATATCAAATAGAATAGAGTAACAAAATTAATGAATTTATGTTGATTCCAAATTATTCCCAAACATTAAAAATCTGAATGAGATTAATAATTATAAAATACAATGAATTAATTTCCTTTATCAATCTGCTAAGGAAGAAACAAGACATATTAATATATTGAGCATATATATCATGGAAAAACAATCAATTAATTAATTATAATAATTTCTAATGATTTTTATGATCTGATCTAGTAAGGAATAATCATCAATAACCCATAACTCAATGTTTCATCATTGAAAAAAAACCAACAATGTGTGGTAGACACTCCAATCCACCCTCCATCCACCATATGAAAGATCCTAATCGGTCTATATGATTCTGTAACACTCTTGATACTTTCTATGTATTATTTTGAAATAATTGTGAAATTTTTGATAGTTTTCATTACACACAACCTCGAGTCAAAATGAATCACGATATATTATGGTGTCTAAAACATAGTTTTTGGATTAGAAGTTATGAATATGATTAACCAAATTATGAAATATATATAAAAACGTTTTCTTTAATTTCAATATGCCATAATCCAACCTTGGTCGATCCAAAATCAGTCACGAAAACTGGCCCGCGATAAGTCCTGAGAGGTGTTCTCGACCCCCCCCCCGGCCTGGAAAATACTGCCAAATTTAAAAGATAATCCAAGAGGGAACTATTTATCAAAATAAATAAGGAGAAATAATAAACAGGATAGAGAACCCAATGTGAAAATGATAATCCATAAATCACTAAATTAAATCAATGAAAAAACATATTCAGATAAAAAACTAAATAAGAAACTGAAAAAAAAAACTAAAACCGAACTGAAACCCAATATGATCTCCATGTGGCCGATTATTAACCACCATCCATAAGTCCAACACACTCCATATGAAAATTTAAACCAATGTTGAATATGAAAAACAACTTGGGTCTACCAACATAGATTTGAACAAGTAGGGTGTGAGAAATAACAACCTAGTTGGTAACCACCATAGAATCTATACATATCCTTTCTTGAAAAAATACAGAAACACACATTTCAATTAAATTTAGGGGAAAAAGGTTTGTATCGTTTAAAAATCCATAAAAACATTCCTTTTTTTAAAAACCAATTTTAAAAAATCCAAATAGTAAAGACAGCTCATATATAGGGTAGGGACAAGGGTGGTGGTATAATGAAAATAAACTAGTAGACGTGGAGGTTCGAAATCAATACCTCATCAACGCACCTCCATAGGTGCACCAAAAGTGTAAGGGAAACATAAACCATATAATGTATAAAATTAATGGGAAATCAGATCTAAAAAATGATAATAAGGTAATGAAAATAGAGCTTGAAATAAATTTGAACAAAACAGATGTTGGCAGACAAATACCAAATGATCAAGCAACCAAAGAGCTGTAAAATAAAATGGGAACATATGGATATGAAATCATGGGAATTTCCTAAACATCTTTAGAAACGATCAATGGATTTACTCTGTTCAGACCCATCTTCTGGCATATGGTGCACCTCCATAGTTATTAACCAACATGGAAGCTCTAAACAATCCTCACCAGTGGAAAACCCGACCTAGATTATCCCAAATCTAGCGTGTTCTAATCTGTCTAATCAAGACTATAAATAAATCATCACCCAACCAGCTAGATGATGTATATGAATCACATGATATTATAATAAAGGATGATAATGAGTTCATCACATTCCAGACATTCACCCTAACTCATATATTCCATCGTGCATTCCTTTCCAAATCCCCGACGTCGACAATGACAAGGTCCGCTCATCGGAAGAATGACCTTATGGGTTCCCGTCAAACATTGAACCTTTCAAAAAATCCAACCGGGCCTACACAACATATGAGTTTAAAACAAATTTCTAAAACATCAAAAAGTACCAAATGAGCCTTAATATTTATAAATCCCAAACCAATTCCAAAACCATGCTGAAAGCATTATTCATTCTCGAAAGGAGGTAAAAGGTAAATGATTTGGAAAAAACCTTTTGAAACCATTTTTGAAGACACAAAGAAAAAATAAAACCCTTTAGAGAATATGATTTTTTTAGAAAGAAACCCATTAGGAAGAAATATGATAAAGATGATATGAAAGTGGGGAAATATTCTTTTGAAAACCATGGTCATCTCTTAGAAATTTCTATGGAGTTTTCATTTGTATGCATGTTGATATTTATATTTTCATTCCATAAACATATGGATATGCCCACATTAACTGGAACATAAATGGAAAACCATAAGAATATCCTTCGGTCCTATCAAAGAAGCATAAAAACCATAACAACAAAACAGAAGGATTCACCCACAAACATCAATCCATGAATTGACACAAAAACACACACATCAAGCTCATTTTCCCTTATTACCCATTTACAAAAACACATTAAAGGTAAAAAAAATCTTAAACAACTAGATTTCACTCTAAAAGGCCAATTGACATTTTATCAACAACCTTTCATGCATATACATATAATCATATTTATCGAAATCACTTGAAAACATAATTTTATCAAATTACCAACATGAAAACACCATAATAAACCATAAAATAACATAAAAATCATGAATAACACATTCCAAATATTTTTTAAAAAAGATAAATAATCAAATGACATGCGACAGAAGGGAAATGGACAGAGACACCTACATCAACGGTGTGAGAACGTGGTGAAACTCCGAGAGAGGGAATAACCAAGGACAAAAAAAAGTATAGTATAACAACAAATAAATCAACCTACATAAGCCAAACCTCACCCTATGGTTCATCTATGAAGGAATCAAACAGAAAAGAATCAAAAAACCAATAGAGGGGGAAGAAGAAATGACAAAAATGACCAAAAATCAAGGAAAAATCACCTTAAACCAATGAAATAGCTTAAACGAAGGGAGAGGAGCAAGGGGGAAAGTGGTTTTGGGAGCCCCAGAATTCTCCTAGTCTGAATGGGGGAGGAGAATCCCCATGTAGGGTAAAAATGAGGGGGGTAAAAACTTGGAATATCAATATTTTAAGAAACTGAGTAAGTCACAGGGTTTGGCCACATAGTTTTCCAAACCGTGTATGATTTATCTGCAACCTACTTGAAGGATTGGACCCCCTAATGGATTGACCTCACAATTTTGGAAATCGTGTTCCAAGCATGAAATTTGTTCAATAAAAAATATTAGACACCCTCTCACCCTCGCTGCATGGTTTCTATTTACCGTGAGCATTCTGTGTGGCTTGTCTCAGAGACCACTAACAGGCCACACTGTTTGAGTCAAACCATGTGTAGTCCATGAAATCCAAAACATTCAAGAAAAAATTGAACAAGAAACACCATATACCTTCACTAACTACGTGGTTTCTCCCCAAACCATGCACACTTACTCTACAGTAGGCTAAACACTACATGAAACCACCGAAAACATGAAAATGATTGGCAAAACCTGAACCAAAAAGGACAAACATACAGTAAAAAATAAAATGAAATAAATAAGAGAAAAACAGCGTCAAGGTGTGACAATTATTCCCACCACAAAAACATTCTTCCCTCAAAAAGTCACGCAGCCAAATGAGGATGTAAACTCGAACTCAATACCATGTGAGGTCAAATGAAACTACGAACCTGGGTGTGACCTTTACCTCCACAATTAACACCCAACCAACTCTAGAATAAACCACATGAATATCCATAGGGGGTATCCCCGCCATTTAAAAACCAATAATAACAAAAGTATACAAACTAGAACTCCCAGGATGAGGGAATCCAATGAATGTAGCTAAACCAAAAACCAATCTGAACCACTGTTGATAATTTCCACAAAACAAAATCATATCTAAAAAAATAACAACCCAAACTAAGACTGACCCTCATGAAAGATAACCATTCAATGGTTCACATCCCTAAAGAACCACTACAGAAATATCCAGAAATATAATGCTTCCAAGATCCTTGAAATAAAAAGGGTTTCTCAAAAACAATGAAAACTATAACAAGGGGAACTTAAACTATTCCCACTCTATCATTTGAAGAAAAACCTAGGCCATATCCCCCCACACTTTCCAATTACCAACTACATGAAAAGCTTCACTCTGAGGAATATGGATAGAGACCTAGTACCTTGAAGCAGATGTTGCGTTGTAGTTTGGATTCTGAAGCCTCTTTCCAAGACTCCCTCTTCTGGAAAATCTACCTTCAGAACCTTTCCAAGTGACCTAAACTACCACATCGTCAGGAAGCCTTCAGAAAATTATGATAAAATAGATCTGAATGCTTGAACTGACCAAACAATCAGGTGGATTAATGAACATGAATATTTAACCAAAGATGGAGACTCATCGGGAACATATTACTCTAGTACACACATCTCACCAGATAGGGAACCTTTATGAGTTCTTAAAGAAACTGAATTGTAAACTTCTAACGATGACACTCTGGGAACCTTCTTAGCATGATACACCTCATCCATCAGCTCCCAGAATAGAATTTATCTATATTAGAGGACTTTATCTTTTCCTTCAAAACAAATACCCCATTCAAATATATGAGCTTTCCATAGTTCCTTTTATACTATATCAAGAGAAAAATATACTTGATTTTTAAAATGATCAACATATGACTTCACCATTCGTTGACTTTGCTAAATTCCCAAGAGCTCTTCCACTTTCTTCACCTTCACCTCTTCAGTTATGAACCATTTGATAAAAGTGGCCTTAATGAATTACCAAGAAATCCCAAATTTAAATGATGATGGAATTATCACCTTCCACTGACCCAAAATTAGTCCCTTAAACAAACCCAAAATATCTATCACCGTCATAGCTTTAGGAGTTCCCAAAGACTAGAAAACCCCTTTGAATTCCTCTAGTTATTCCACATACTGTAACGAAATTCAATCACCGTAGAAAATAGATAATAACTAAGAAGAACCAAACATTTCCACTCCACTGGGAGTCTAAGAATTTTTAATAATAGGAAGTGACTCACTGGAAATCTTCGAGACCATTCTGGGAGGCATACTCTATAAAACATGATAAACACAAAACTAAATCAACCTTAGGCCACAAATCAACCCAAAATTGAAAATTCAAAACCATGAAAACAACTCATAAATCAAAATAACCCAATGAAAAACCAAAATCCTCATTCAAAGATAACTATTTCCATTCCGTGTTAAAATCTATCTTACTCCACAACCACTTTCCCAAAATACAAAGACTCATTTTAAAATCCAACCCAAACACCCATTATCCCTTTTTAAAATGAAATGTGTCCCGAAATTGATTTCCTTTTTGAAAAAAACTTTTTAAAATACATTTTTCACATAAAATCTACTCACAATGACACAATTCAAACAAATACATTACTAACAAAGAATCTCAAAAAATTGGGAACTAGTGGACATGCATAACCCAACTACATTGTTGAGAAGACTATACCCTAAGAAAACACACACCATTAAAAGTATCTTGAACCATGAAATCGAGATCCCAATAGGTCACTACTCTATGAAACCTAATTGTGTAGTAGTATTTCACTTCTATTTTCATTCCCCGTTCCACATAATCCAAACAAGAACCAACAAAATAAACCCAAAATAATAATAAAATAATCATGTCCTGGACTACCCCTGGTAACATGAGGCTCATAACGAGTAAGAGTTCAGGAAACACTTCCTATACCTACCTCCTGAGTCCCAAACATCCTATCTCCAAACTAATTGATGACCTAAATAACCAAGGATGTAATACCCCAAGACTCCATGATACACTTCCATTTTAATAATGCAATAGCTAGTATTGTACACAAGTTCGAGATTCTAACACACTGCGACTAATCAATGTAGTCATTATAAAAAGTAATAACCACTTTTTGAAATCTTATAAATTTTATTACTCAAATTGGACTTCATTTTTGGATTCGGAATATCTAAATTATCCTATGTCGAATTTTTCTTTTTTTTCGGAGAACTTCAAATGTTTTATGAATAATGGAAAATACTAATCTTTAATTAAAAAAAATTAATAAAAATAATTTATAGTGATAAATCATACTATTTAGTGGTTTATGGTATAAGTAGAATATATTTTTACCATTTTATCCAATGGTGGTCATTAGAATTAATTTCACATTGAAAAAGGACATAAACAATTGTCAATATTTTTATTGATATTATTTCGTAAACACATGCTAGTTGTTTTGAAAAAGGGGATTAATTATAAAATTTATTAATGAAACTTTTATGTTTTGAATTTGGTAATATATACATCATCTTTTAATTTTTAATATCAAATATAGATTAGGGTGAATTTTTGGTATTTTTCTGAAAAACATCAATTTTTGATGAATAGTGAAACCACTATGTGGTAGTTGAAAAACTGATTTTTTGTTTAAATGAAATTTTCCCATTTCTATGAATTTAATTAAAAAAATCCAACATACATGGTTGTAATTATGAAGTAAAATTTGGTTCATGGGATGAAAATAATTTTTGGTGAATAGTAACTTTTGAGTTTTATTAATCGCGATTAAAGGTAATTAGTTTAATTTAAGGTAAATATAATGTTATAATAATAGGAAATTACCTTTACGGTTGTCCTACCCTTATTGGATGAGTCATGGCCGACCAAGACAATCCATGGGTCAACTTGGGGACCCCATGGAGCCACATGGGTAAGAAAATGACATTAATAACATTTTATTTAAAGTAAAAATAAAATTGGCACACACATGTGTTTTTTTACTAAAAAATTATCAAATGGGGATATATAAGTTAAAGTTTTGACTTTAAATATTCATTGGAAATCTAAAAATACTTCCTAGATCATGGTATTTTTTTCTAATTTTTTGACATTAAATAAATAATTTTTTTTGACACCATGATGATGCAGTGATTACCTCATTAATGAATGATTAAAATAAAATGAAATGATAAGGTAAAATATAAGACTTATACTTGTATAAAGCCTATTGGATGCATGTATTTAGAACCCTTTTCACATTACCCTAAAAATATATCATTGTGGGACCTTTAAAATTCTAAAATCATTTCCTAATAATGTAACATTTCATGACTTTCCAAGAGTTCCCCTCCTCTCCTCTTATAAAAGGCCCCCAACAATACCAAAATTTTCACACCATGAAAGCCATTTGGCTCTGGAAACCTCTACCAAAATACTCTCTAAAAGTACCTATATTAATTCTATAAGCCTCACTTTGGGAATAAGTCTTCCCAATGAAGCCTTTTGCTCAAATAAAAAAGAGTTACCCGATTTTAAGGTAATGTCTTCTCTTATGTTCTTTTGTATTATTTTTCTTCTCCAACCCCTTAAACTAATTTTATTCCATTATTTTGTAACAAAACTAGTTTAATAAGTATTATAGTGTGTTTTTATGAGAATTATTTGATTTAAACTTACACACACCTTCGTCTAATAGTTAAAGAACATACTATTTCTGTGGGTGGCGAATTACTGCCTCACGAAACGATGATTGTTCAATATTCTTTTAAAACCCTTCATGGTGGCCATTAAGTTGTCAATATATTTATATATGATATATATTATGTTTATGTTTTACTTATGATTCTTTATTTTTCATTTATTTCATACCTTTATGGTTTCCATTATGGGTAAACACGATAATTTCATTTTAGGAAGTGTGGACTACCGCCCCCTCAAAGTGATTTGAAACGTGAATGCCATATGTGGGACATATAAAGGATGTTGTTAATGATATTATATATGATATTATACTGGAATTATAATATACCTTTATATCATTATGATTTCATTCCATTAAATATGAAATAGAAATGAAAGTAGTGTTCATGCGTACATACAGCTTACCGTCTCCATGAACGAAACATTTCATTTCTTACCTCTAAATGTTATGTAATATTATAAATGAATGTATCTACTAGATATATATATATGATATATATGTTATCTACATCATTAATATAATTCAATAGATAATGGATATTCTACCACATAAACAAATTGTAATTATAAGAAGTTTAATGTTGACTCAAGTACCAAAGATCGAAAAAACGACCGTTATTAAATTAAATGACTACATAATTTTCATAACATGGTAATAAGTGATACAAAAGGGATAATGAACATGAAAAAGGTTCTTAATAAAGTAGAGATTAACTCATGTTTATTATTCAGGAGGTTAATGAATGATCTAGTCAATTCAGAGATGAGGTAAGGGACTTCGTCTCAATCTTCATTCATTGAGGCATATTTTGTTTTATACACAACTTTATTTTATACAGTGTATAAATCCCTTTTACATTTACTTTTATTCAAAAGGAATATTTTTTATGAATCATTTCTTCTAAACGACAAAAGGAATGTTTTTTCTTACATATGTGGCGATAACGACTTCTCCGCCTCCATTACCATTATTTGAGTTTCGGCTTCCTCTACAAGCCATAACATTTTTTTAAATGAAAAATAAATACCAAGTTTTAATTTTATTTTATTTTGGTATTGAAGAAGGTTTTGATAATGTTTTTATTATATCAATGTGTTGTATTGATATATTGTAATTTAAATGTGGAAATGTTATGTTTCCTTTATGAATGTTTTATGTGAAACGATTAAGTTAAGGTTTATGATATGTTTAAACCTGTTTATATGAGGAATGTATTTGTCTTAATAAGTAACGGGTGGAGCCCGCTATAGCTCCTCGATGCATCAGTAGGTCTCATGAGACAAACTTGTGTCATGGCACCAGGCCTTGACAAAATAATATTTGTAGTCTTGGCACAAGGCCTTGGATATGTTGTTTTGATAGTCTGGAATTATGCATTCCATCATTACAAAAGTGGTTATTGATATTGCATGTGATTATTGGACTAATAGAATATCTATGTGAATAAGTAAATGGAATTATTTCATTTTACTTTTTCCATATTATGGTGATTTTCAAGTTTAAAAGGCCTTTGTTTTAGTTATACTTTGCCTTAAATGTTTATGTTTATTTATGAAATTATCCATTATACTGTTATCCTTACTGAGTATCTGAGCTCACCCCTTTCTATGTTTTATTTTTCCCATGATGTGAAGAAATATTTTATGACTCACCTGCAGGGATAGTCTGAAGGGGATATGAGTGTGGAATATAGAGAATATGTTATTTTAGTGTTTCACTTTATGATGTAATGTAAAATTTATGAATGTATCTAGTGTTTCCAAGGCTACTAAACTAATCTGTCTTTCAAGACTTGATCTTTTGTGATCATGACAATGATACGTTATAATGCACCTACTCTGGGTAACTGGGGTCAGGGTGTTACAGTTGGTATCAGAGGCTATTTATTAGTAACCTTGGAAGCAAGGTTTAGATAAAATCTGATTAGAAAACGTAGGCCTATGATATACATTGAGGATTAGTATAGAAGAATGTCCTAGAATTTCAGTATTATAATGATTTTGTGAGTTTTCCGAGAAATACTTCCCTGTCTAGATATGAGCAGGTAGAGGAGGCTCTAGCATAGATGTACCTTGGGGTAAAACCTAAACACACCGCTTTGAGCTAGACTCGAATGGGAAGTGGTGCACTAAAATAGTCTTTGCTGCACTCTTGGTTATGACACTCTTGGGGGATATGCTTAGGATAATTCACGATTTCATTAAAAACCATTATAAAGGGTTTATGAGTATATACTTCCTCAAAGAAAGCATTTTTTTTATGGATTATATCTAAAAATAGTTCAATTTATGTTAAGTGTTTTACAAGTATGGAATTATGTATTTCGATTCACAAAAAAATCTACTTTATGACATTGTTTAGAAATGGCGCCTAGTGGAAGGAATGGAACCCGTATCAATGCACACACTTCATATAGGGATTTCCCTCTTGCTCAAGATAATTATAATGGAGTTGGTGATACAATTGGTGCTGATCAGCTTATCACCATATTGGGACAACTCACTCAGGTTATGAATAATAACATTACTTGTATGGAGCACCCTGATTCGCAACGTAGAGGATCAATGGTAGATCGCTTCATGGGTCAAAAACCACCAACATTCAATGGGAGTACAAATCCATTAGCAGCTGATCAATGGATAAATTCCATAGAGAAAATATTACATACCTTGGGGGGTAGTGAAATGGAAAAGGTTATCATGGAAGTTTACCGCCTAACTGGATATGCTGATCAATAGTGGTCATTGTTTCCAAACAAAAAGTAAGATGATGAAGTATCAAATATGGAATTAAGGTAGTTGAATGAGTTTTTCTTAGAAAAATAATATCCTCATGACCATCGAGCAGGTATGGAAAGGTAATTTCAGAGTCTGAGACAAATAGAGGATGGGAATGTCACAAAGTATGAGGCCAACATTACAAGGTTAGCGAGACATGCTGTAGATTATATACATAACCCAAGAAGTGTGCTTGATGGTTTCTTTGATGGGTTAAAACCATTTCTCCATCTAGTTCAGTATCACAATCCTTCTTATCGTATGAAGATATTTTCTCGTGTCTTGTCAAGATAGAAAAGGAGTTCCTTAAGTCTTATGACAACAAAGTAAAGCAAGAGAGGAAGAGAATGGTGGAACAAGAGACAGATAATGGAAAAAAGGGAAAGAATGATTTTACATTATTTGATAACTGTGGGAAGAATAATCTCAGTACTTTCCTTAATGGAATGGGAGTTTATTACAAATGTGGAGAAAAAGGTCACCAGGCTCGTGATTGTAAGGGAAAGAAATAGGCTATCAATGTTGAATGCTACAATTGTAGAAAAATGGGGAATTATGAAAATTAATGCCCTAAGAACCAAGGAAACATACCTCAGAAAAGGCCAAGGGAGAAATTCCATGATTATGTTGTTACTACAGATGAATTTGAATTAATATTGTGTTTGTGTTTTTGAACTCAAGAACTTTATTACGGTTATAATTATAATGTGATATATATAAGTATTGTACTACTATACTTGTTTTTTTCATTAAGGTTTTAATATGATGATGGTAATCATACTTTTAGTATGTGACAATAAGAGAAACTTTACTTTCTTTGGGGAATCTGATGTTATAATTGATTTTGGAATCTCAAGACCTTTTAGATAAAGTCTGGATAGAGGTATTTTGGATAACTATAAAGGTTGGAATGTATTAAGTTTAACTTTGGATTGTATTGTTTAAGGTTTAAATATTTCTGAAGATTATTTTTGGAATATTATAATACTATATTTTTAGGAAAAGGACCACCTGCAGGTCAGGGGATAACCCGTCGCATTGGACAAAGCTGTAGGACTCGAACCCAAAACCATAGTGCGATAGGCCTTTATTACCTACCACTAGCCTAGAGCAAGTCCTTCGTTATTACAAAATAGTTTTCCAAATCTAAATGGTATGTGTTAATATTTAGAACCTTGTACGATTAGGATAAATATAATATTTTTGAGTTATATTCTCTTTTTGAGTGAAAGATGGGTTTTTGGTAAATATTTATTAAATAATGAAAGTATATATGAAAAGTATGTATATTTCCTTACGTTCTTATTAAATCTCCTAAATAAATTCCTCAACATTATGAAAGGTAACTTAAAACAAAAACGTTGTCGGTTAACTTTTCCTACTGGGGAATCAATGACCGTTTAACCAATCATATGTTTGTGATTTTCTTGTAGTTAACTTTCTCCTAATCCTGTTTTCTACAAATCTCCATCAGAGCTTGACAGTTTTTTTCTCCTCCATATCTACGTTTTCATAGAATCCTAGTATGGGCTATCTCAGGTGACCTTTGTACTTCTCTTTCTTTCTTTTAAAGTTATATTTTTATTAACCCCATTTCCGATATGGGTTTTCGACAAAGGTATTTTCTAAATTGAACCTTATATTTTAGAAGAACAATTTGAAATTTCGAGGACACAATTTTTTAAAGGAGGGGGAATGTAACACCCCAAGATTCTACAATACGCTTCTCTTTTAATAATGAAATAGCTTGCATTGTTCTCAAGTTCGATATTCTAACACATTGCAACCAATCAAAGTAGCTGTTTTGAATAGTAATACCCAATTTCTGAAATTTTAAAAATTTTATTATTCAAATTGGACTTCATTTTTGGATTTGGAATTTCAAAATTATCCTAAGTTAAATTTTTTGTTTTTTTGATAACTTCCATTTATTTGAGAATAATTTACAATATTAAACTTCAATTAAATTTTTTTTAATAAAAATAGTTTATAATTATTAATCATATTATTTAGTGGTTTTAATGAATAATTAGAATATATTATTACCATTTTATCCAATGGTGGTCATTAGAATTAATTTCACTTTGAAATTGGACATAAACAATTGTCCATCTTTTGATTGATATTCTTTCGTAAAAACACGCTATTTGTTTTGTCAATGGGAATTAATTATAAAATTAATTAATGAAACTTATATGTTTTGAATTTGGTAAAATAGACACCATATTTGAATTTGGAATATCAAATATATCTTAGGGTGAATTTTTGGTATTTTTCTGGAAAACTTCAATTTTTTATGAATAGTGAAACCACAAAGTGGTAGTTAAAAAACTGATATTTTTGTTTAAATGAAATTTAACCGCTTCTATGAATTTAATTTAAAAAATCTGACATATATGGTTGTAATTAGGAAATAAAATGTGGTTCAATGGGATGATAATAATTTTTTGTTAATAGTAAATTTTGAGTTTCATTAATCGCGATTAAAGCTAATTAGTGTAATTTAAGGTAAATATAATGTTATAATAATAGAAATTAGCTTTACACATGTCCTACCCTTATTGGATGAGTCATGCCTGACCACGACAATCCACGAGTCAACTTGGGGACCCAATGGAGCCACTTGGGTAAGAAAATGAAATTAATAAATTTTTATTTAAAGTAAAAAAAACTGTTACAAACATGTGTTTTATTATAAAAACAATTATTACATGGGGTTATATAAGTTATATTTTCTACTATAAATATTTATTGGAAATATAAAAATATTTCCTACATTATGGTATTTTTTTTTAATTTTTAGACATGAAATAAATAAATTTATTTATGACACCATGATGATGCAGTGATTGCCTCATTAATGAACGATTTAAATATAATGAAACGATAAGGTACAATTTAAGACATAACCTTGTCTAAAGTGTATTGTATGGTTGGATTTAGAACCCTTATCACCTTATCCTAGAAATATATCATTGTTGGACCTTTAAAATCCCAAAATCATTTCATAATAATGTAACATTTCATGACTTTCCAAGAGTGACTCTCCTCTCCTCTTATAAAATTCCCCCACCACTACCACCTTATTCACACCATCAAAGCCATTTGGCTCGGCCAAACTCTGCCAAAATACTCTCTCAACTTCTCTCTATTACTCTTAGATGCCACACTTTGGCCATAAGTCTTACCAAGAAATCCTTTGGCTCAAATCAAAAAGAGTTACCCGATTTTAAGTTAATGTCTTCTCTTATGTTCTTTTGTTTTATTTTTCTTCTTCAACCCCTTAAACTCTTTTTATTACTTTAATTTGTAAAAACACCAGTATATTAAATATAATAGGATGTTTTTATGAGAATTATTTGATTTACACTTACAAACACCTTTTTCTAATGGTTAAAGAACATACTATTTATCTGGGTGGCGAATTACTGCCTCACAAAATGATGACTGTTCAATCTTCTTTTGACACCTTTCACGGTGGACATTAAGATGTAAATATATTTATATATGATATATAGTATGTTTATGTTTTCCTTATGATTCTTTATTTTTCATTTATGGCAAACCTTTATGGTTTCCATTTTGGGTAAACACTATAATTTAATTTTAGGAAGTGCAGACTACCGCCCCCTCAAAGTGATTTGAATCCATAATGCCATATGTGGGACGTATAAAGGATGGAGTTAATGATATTATATTATATATTATACTGTAATTATAGTATAACTTTATATAATTATTATTTAATTCCATTAAATATTAAATATAAATGAAAGTAGTGTTAATGCGTAAGTACGGCTTACCGTCTCCGTGAACGGTGCATTTCATTTCTTACCTACAAATGTTATGTGATATTATAAATTCATGTATTTACTAGCTATATATGATATATATGATATATACATAATGAATATATTTATGGAGATAATTAATATTCTACCACATAAACAGCTTGTAATTATAAGAAGTTTAATATTGACTCAAGTACCAAAGATCGACAAAACGATTGTTATTAACTTAAATGACTACATAATTTTAATAACATGGAAATAAGTGATATAAAAGGGATAATGAACGTGAAAAAGGTTCTTAAGAAAGTATATACTAACTCTAGTTTATTATTTAGGAGGTTAAATAATGATCGAGTCAAGTCAGACACGAGGTAAGGGACTTCGTCTCAATCTCCTTTCATTGAGGCATATTTTGTTTTATACACAACTTTATTTTAGACAGTGTATAAACCACTTTGACTTTTACTTTTATTCAAAAGGAATATTTTTTATGAATATTTTTTACTAAATGAAAAAAAAGGAATGTTTTGTCTTACATATGCGGTGACAATAAATTCTACGCCGCAGTGACCATTATTTGAGTTTCGGCTTCTCTACAAGCCATAACGTTTTTTTAAATGAAAAATAAATACCATGATTTAATTTCCTATTATTTTTGTATTGAAAATGGTTTTAATAATGTTTTTATTATATCAATGTGTTTTATTGATATCATGTGATTTAAGTGTGGAAATTTTTTGTTTCCTTTATGCATGTTTTATTTGATACGATTATGTTATGGTTTATGATATGTTTAAAGCTGTTCATATGGGGAATGAATTGGACATAATAAGTTATGGTTGGAGCCTGCTATAGCTCCTCTATGCATCGGTATGTCTTATGAGAAAAATAGTCTCTTTGCACAAGGCCTTGACAAAACCTTATTTTTAGTCTTGGCACGAGGCCTTGGCTACGTGGTTATGATAGTCTGGTATTATGAATTCCATCATTATGAAAGCAGCTATTGTTATTGCATGTGATTATACGACTAGTATAATATCCATGTGAATAAGTAAATGGAATTATTTAATTTTACTTTTTCCATATTATGCTAAAGATAAAGTTTAAAAGTCATTTGTTTTAGTTATACTTTTCCTTAAATGTTTATGTTTATTTATGAAAGTTTCGGCTATATTGTTATCCTTACTGATATCTGAGCTCACCCATTTCTATGTTTTATTATTCTCAGGATGTGAAGAAATATTTTATGACTGACCTATCGGGATAGTCTAAATGGGATATGAGTGTGGACTATGACGACTATGTTATTGTACTTTTTTATTTTATGATGTAATGTAACATTTATGAATGTATCTAGAGTTTCCAAAGCTACTAAACTAATCGGTCATTCGAGACATGATCTTTTGTGATCATTCCAATGTTATGTAATAATGCACCGACTATGGGTAACTGGGGTCACAGCGTTACAAACGAATCCATTGATAACAATTTTTCAAAAACAAATGTTAGTCGAACATGAACCAGTCACCCAATCTAGACTGCTATAAGACCTAATAGGTGTTCTCGATCCTTCTGTGATGGAAATTAGTATTGGGAATCAAAGATAATCTAAGAGGGAATGATTTATTCCAATAAATCAGAAGACATAAAAAAACAAGTCATATTACGCTACATGAAAAAGTGAATCAACAAATCATTGAACGAAATAAATACATAAACATATCCAGATACACTGATCTAAGAACTAAATAAAAAACTGAAAAAAGAAATAGAAACCAAACCGGAACCCAACATGATATCAATTTGACCTATTGGTTACCACCATCCATAAGACCAAACCACTACATTAGAGAACCCAAAACAAAGATGAACATACAAAATATCTCGGATCTACCAATGTCGAGTGACATAACTAGGGTGTGTGTATAAACAACCTAGTATGTAAGCACCATGAATCTATACATGTCCTTTCCCAAAAAATCCATAAATTCTAGTTTGAAATACATTTAGGTAAAATATGTTTTTTATTATTTAAAAATCATAACACATCATTCCTTAAAAAATACCCATTTTGAAAACCAAATTCCAAATAGAAAAAACTGCCTAGATAACATATAAAAGGAAGGTTAAATTAGAACTAGGAATAAACAATAGGGTAATGCAAATATAACCAAAAATAAAGGGGAACACAATAAGAATAGGTAGATAAATACACAAATATATAGTAACCAAAGTGAAAATATAATAAAATACAAACATATAGATTTGAAATCATGGGAATCTCCTAGACAAATCTAGAATCCATTCCCAAACTTACTCAGTTTAGACCCACCTGTCGATATATGGTGCCCCACCATAGTCAATTACCAACCAGAATACTCTATGCTAGCCTCACCGATAGAAAATAATCACATGATTGACATTAAACATAAATAGAAACCCCAAATGAGGTCCAAGAATCCCATGATATTAGTATAATAGAGAATTAGTAGGCCATAACTTTCCTGACATTTAATATAACCAATAGATGCCACCGTGCCTGCGTTGACCAATCACCAACACTAACTATGTGAATTCCCTCCCATTATAAGGATGACTATAGGTTTTCCCATCATACAAGAAATATTACCAAAGTTCCATCTAGTCTTACACATTTTATGAGTTTGAACCCAATTTCCCAAACATCACAAAGTACCAATTAAACTGTGACATTTATAAAATCCAAGCCAATTTCAAACCCATGTTGAAAATGTTATTCATTCTCGAAAGGTTATAAATGGGAAATAATTTGGAAAAAAACATTTTGAAACCATGTTTGAAACCAATTATAAACCATAAAAACCATTTAGATAACATGAGGTGTTTTTAGAATGAAATTAATATAGAAAAAAAGAGAAATATGAGATGAAAGAGAGGAAATATACTTTTGAAAACTTCGGTCATGTCTTAGAAATTTTTATAGGGTTTCCATTTGTATGAATGTGTATATCTGTATGTCATCTTCTGAACAAATTGATATGAACAAATTCACTAACATATAATTGGATAACCACAAGAATGTCCATGGGTCTAATTAAAGAACCACAAGAAGCAGCACTCCAAAACACAAGGATTGATACACAAACATCAAACCATGAAGAGGCACCAAAACTGACACATCAAGATAATTATAACTAACTACCCCTTTACCAAAACACCATAAAAGATAAAAAAATACCAAAGTACTCAATTTCAATTTAAAATGCCAATTTAAAATTTATCAAACACATTGAATGAATATACATATAATAATATTTATAAAAATTCCTTGAAAAATAATTTTTTAATCAAATTATAAATAGGAAAATGCCACAAAAAACATATAAACACATAAAAATCATGAATAACACATTAAAAATTTATTTAAGAAATCATAAGCATAAAATTACATGTTCCCAAAATTATATGGATAGAGAAACCTACCTCAAAATTGTGCAAACACAGTGAAACTATAAGAGAGAGAATAATCATGCCCAAGATGAAAACCACACAGCCAAACATCAAAAAAACCAACCCACATAAGCCAAACCTCACCCTAGGGTTTATCCAAGATGGAACACAACCATGATGAACCAGAAACCAATATAGGGAGAAGAGGAAAAGAGAAAAATGACAAATGAATCAATGCGAACTCACCTTAAAACAAAGAAGAGATTCCACTAAGGAAGAGGATCCAAGGAGAAAGTGGACTTGTGATCCCCACAATGTGCCTAAGTTGAATGGGGGTGGAGAATAAAAAATTAGAGTTAAAATGATAGAGGGTAAAACTTGGGAAATCATGTTTTTATGTAACTAGGTATGTTTTATTATTTAACTACACTATTTTCCTAATCTTTCACAAACCCTACACACTCTACTAAAAAGAAGGGACACCCACATGGGATAGCTATACAGTTTGGAAAAATATATGCCACCGTGAAAAATGGTTCTATCAAAATGATCATGCAACTTTTCGTGCTTACTGCACGGTTTCCACTAACCATCAAAATCCATGTAACTTGTCGTACAACCAATAGGATACACAGTTACTCCTTTTACCCCAAATATTTGGGACAAACCATGCGCATTTCCTATAAACAAAACTGTGTAAGAAAAAATAAACTAGATATACCCTCTACCTTCACTAGAATCACGATTTCACCTGAAACCGTGCACACTAACCATGAACAGGGCCAAAAACTACATAAAACCTCAAAAACATGAAAATTTTAGCAATAAAACAACTAGAACCTAAACCAATAAGATCAAATTATACATTCCCAGTTAGGATATTTGTATCACAGAGAGGAGGAGGGGGTGAATCATTAATACCTTTTTCTTTCAAGTTTATTTATTATGAAACATCAGTCACCTCCTATTAATGATTTATTTCCCTATAGAAAACAAATAAAACATACATCCATAGGAACACAAGTATATACAAGGGTCAATATTAAACATTAATAGATACATCCTTGTTATGGTATGGAAATTAACCAAAACAAAACATTCCCTTAGAAAACATTCTATTTGTGTGAAATACAATTAGTAGGATATTCCCTTACAGTCATGTAGAAAAATGTAAATAATCCCATAGTTATTGTGTTATTTATAACACCGATGATTTAATACAATGTTATTGTACCAAAAAAATGATATGGTGCTTCTTGATAAACATTAACAAATATGATCTTTCAAATAAACTCTTCACTTTCTTACCCAAAATCTAGTCAGAACTTCTTGTGGACTTTGTAGTAAAACTATGTCTGATTTACCACTCTAATTACCAAATCTAATTGTTCAATAAGATAATATTTCTCTATTAATGTATATTTGATAAAATTCTTAACCACTTGTACTTTGATTCAATAAATTCTAGTACTATTGTCATCTCAATACTATTTCCTACTAAAAATGATTCAAAGATGAATATGATTTCTTGATGAATATGAAATTTTGCTGAATACAATTCTCATCATAATACAATTATCGTCTGAATATGATTCCCAGCTTTAAACAATTCCTAGCTGAATATTATTCTCATCTGAAAATGATGATCAAATAAATACAATATTTTCTATTCTCTTTTCTTCTTTTTTTTGAAAAAATTTATTTTGAAATGATCAATATAAAAACTTATTCTACCTAAAAATGTAGAGATTATCTCTCTTCCTTTCCAAACAGTACATTTTTATAATGTTAAAATGTAATTTCACCTTTTATAATCACCCTAAATGTGGTTTTGGGTGGGATTCATGAAAATTTTCCCTCTCAACCAAATTGACTTGAATCATAAATTTTCCTTTAATTTCGGGTTAATCTTGACATTGTAAATTTTTCTCAACACTTCTCATTTCTACTCTATCCTTCTAAAATATCATATCAATATTATGCACACCTATGAATTTATTCACAAATATAATTATAATACCAATTCTCAATTCTGATTATATATTTATATTCTTCATTACAATTTCTGATTAACTCTATCCCCATTTCAATTTCCTCATTACGATGAAAATACTATATTATTTAAAACATTTTCATTCTCTTCTAATTCTTATTTTCTCCCAATAGATGAATCAATATTAACTTCAATATGATGGATCATGAACATTTTTTAATCAAATAAATTCAAATTGTGGAATGGTTGACTACATTGTTGATAAACTATGATTTTATTTTCATATTGGTCCCAACAAGTTCAACTATTCTGAATACAGTACACATCAACTTATTTCATTGAGGATTTATATCTTTTGGATTTTCATATTACTAAAAAACAATACCTATGTTATGATAATTAAATTATGCCTTTAAATGAATCTACAACTTGTAATATCATTACAATGATCATAACATTGAAAAATTTTCAGCTTCACCAAGTTTCTTCTTTCACAAACGTCTATTTGTATCATGAATTCCTACATGACTTTGAATACATTGAAGACCAGTTTTAGAATTTTCTAAAAGTATTGTAACATACCATTATTATAGAAACCATCCTTATTTCTAATATATCTTGAATAATATTTTCCTAAATATGATCGAAAACCCCTCTTTTCTTTCAATTAGATTCTCAATATGATTGTCAGGATTTATTCTCCACCTTTATTACATCAAGCTAGAATCACAAGTTTCATAGAATAATTATGATTTATGAGAACTCCAAGATCAAAATAGAATCATCATATTTGTAATGGAAGGTACTAGAACTTCCAATTCCTTTCATACTAGAACAAATGTGATCTCAATGAACCGTTCATTCCAAAAAAATTATTCTCAATACGATGGACATTCTTAATCACTCTGAGTCTGAACTTTTCAATATTTTTTTATGTTAGAATACCTAAATATGAATTTTGAGTCTGAATTCATGACTATGATTTTTGAGTCAGAATTTATGAATATGTTTTTGAGTCAAAATTATGGAATATTGTTTTGGAGTTATACTGCCTGAATATGATTTTTTGTTAGAATTATTGAATATGATGAATTCCAAAATATAATGAATACTTGAATATATTGATTTCCTGAATACAGTTTTTGAGAATGTTGATCATATTTAATAAAGTGAATTTATTTCCTTTTATTCTTTGTCATAAAAACATATCACCAAAAGAAATCTTTCTGATTATGATGTTGAATCTGATTTCCACTAGCTTATGAATTTTTATCTACATACCTATCCAATGGATCATATTGAATCATCTAGATGTTCTAGATCTGATTGAAAACATTTTTCAATATGAATTTACATTCATCATCTTCTCAATATGTTTCCTTATTCAACATAACTGCCACACTGATCTATTGACAAAAAATACAACCAAAAAACAACTTGGGGAAAACAATATTCCTCTTTGGGTTTGTTTTCAACACCCACTTCACCCCCTTCAACCAATTCAAAATAATAAGTTGTATTTTTTTCTTTTCTTCCTATTTCTTCTCTTTATGTGTTTATTTCTCCCCCTATTTCTTTTACCTCCTCCTTATTTACAATAAAATTCATTGGGGTCATCATAGCTAATTCCCCCCTAACTGAGAAATGATCACATTTCTAGTGGTTGGTACATTTATGCTCTAAATATTTAACAATTTCTTCAAAATAGGTGTAACATGAGTTTCTTAACAAGTATACTTTACCTAAATAACTCTAAATCAATGTGGCTAAACCTGATATAGATGAAAAGAGTGAATAATTAAGGTTATTGATGTTTTTCATTGAACAACATTCATGAAATACCCTTTTCATGCTTCATTCAACATTCTCATGATTGGGTAAACACTTCCAAGAACTAATTTAAGATAAAAGCAACCATCACCCATATCAAAAAACATATCAAAAAGTTCAGGTGTATAAAACCAATACATTTTAAAAAATCCTATTTTTCATAACCTCATTACATTATTTTGAAATAATAGTAAGAGACTCATCAATTAAATCGTCCTTATTTTCACTCCTTTAATTATTTTCATTTTAGTTCAAGTATACAATGATTTTGGACATAAGGAGGAACCTAGATGATTACTTCGAAACAACAATCGGGCTGAGATTCCACTCTTAGTATTATCTTTTTCTTATTTTTCTAGGATTTTACATTGGACATATTTTCTTCCTTATGATTATCCTTATTATATTTTGTAACAAATTTCTTCTTATCTATAGAATGTTGATATGAGGATATTGAATTTTCTTCATCTTTAGTAATATCATTGTCACAATCAGTTGAAGGTCCTCAGAACACCCTAAGAGAGGAGGGGTGAATCAGGGTGTCATATTTTTCTTTTAAAATGGTGGATCTTGTTCCCATGTTGGTAGGAACCTGTTAAAATTGTCTGATGAGAAAGTTACAAGAATAATAAATCAAATGTAAAGGAACGACTCTAAAATTTAACTTAGTTCACCACTAAGGGCTACATCTAAGGAGCATATGCGGACAATGTGTCAGTCATACCAAAAACCAATAATCGTCACATGTTGTGGATTACAGGAGTTTAGAACAACCACTATATACCATGAACATTACCTTTAAAAGGTCTTATGTATATCACACTACGTCCCTTGGATCCCTTCTGTTGAATCACATTTTCTCGCTACATTGGATGAATCTTCACTCAGTTTATTAACTTGAAGGGTTCTTCAATAGTTTAGTATAAAATCATGCACCATTATGTATAAATGGATTCTATGTTGAAGTCCCGTAATCCCCCAAATAAGTAATTTATTCTATAAGTAGCAGGAATTAATTTTTCAAACTAATTTTGTAAATTTTTAGGATTCCTTGGGTGTTCCGCATTGTATGTTTCAGGTATGCTTCACAGACCTCCTCCTCCACATACAACTATTGTTTCTACGTACCTTACAACTCCTCTACAAACAATCCCGATCAAGGTACTACCTTAATTATCATACTTCTTATCTTTTCCACGTACCACCATACTCTGCATGCTACCATGATCCACCAAGTACTGCGAGAGCTTCCTCTTTGAACTGAACTTTCTTCCATAGACTGTTTTCCTTACATGAATGGTTCTCTCAATGTACCATCTTCTCCTCTATAAAACACATCGTAATTTACCTGATTTCATTCTAAATTTTTAATATCTAATCCAACACCAAAATAATGGATATTGCTTCTCATTATATAGTCATATAACTTCGAAAATATTGCAAATCTGATTTACCCAAATTTTCAATGTGGCTCAATCATCACTATATATTGAACTCTATTCACATACTGTTTGCCTCTTCCACATAATGCTCCTAGTTGTCTAACCGTGATAATCCCTCTAACCTTCATCATTTTCAGTACCACACACCTTCACCGTGAACCGTTGCTACAAACCATTTTTGGTTTTGTACAACGCTCTGTGTACCATTTCCACTGCCAGGTATGAAACCACATACCTTTCCCGTAACATGGTATGTGGTTACCTTATTTTTATAATTTTCATTTTTGTTTTGAATACCATTAAATCCTATTTGAAAAAAGATTCATTTTCCAACATCAAACACCATATTTTGATGCCCAAAATTTTTGGAAAGAAATGGGAAAGTGTGCCACCTTAAATATTGCTTATGGCTTGAACTATATGATCCCTTTCCATGGAATCTCCATAATTAGGGTTAACAACAAACACAAACCATATTCAATTTATCAAATAACAACATTGTTACCAAAAATATCTCACTTTGGTAATGTTGGCAATCTACAGATACATTTAATAGAGAACCAGTCCAAATCAAAACATGAGACACAAGAATCAACTCAACCAACTCTCTAAGTCTATGTGAGTAATGCTTATTGTTGAAAACAAGATATAAGACTTGAATCACATTCTCATGTGTTTTAATGAACACTCTAACTATTTCCTTATGACACAAAACTAATTTATCCCTTATGCCTCCACATTTTCAAATTGAATTTATCCATTTCTCCCCTATTATCAATAAACCCAAATCCTATTATTTTAAAATTGTATTGCTTAGAAAAAACTCCCCCTGAATCGTATTTTCCCCAAAACCTATATCACTTCGACAAACAAATTAATACAGTTTAAACAATTGGGGTGAGGGGAATTTCATAACCTGTTTATGCACAGGTAGGTGGCTAAACACCGAGGTTCAACCAATGTTTCGCAAACACATTCACTGACAGTGTCTTGGTCATAATGACAACCACTTTCCTATTAGTTACCACATCGTTCATTTTGATCACTCCTCTTTCAAATTTTGGTTTGAGGAATTGATATCTGATTTTGATTTGTTTCGTACAAGAATGATGAAAAATATTGTTCATATGATCAATTGTGCTCTTGTTATCAGAATAAATCACTATTTGTTGTTTCACCTCATCACCTATGATAATAAGTTGATTCATCATCCAAAGTAACTGAGTGCACTCCATGTTAATAGATATATAAATTCTGATTTGGAAGTACTAAGAGAAGTAGTTTCCTATGTCTCTCTTAAAAATCCCATACATTCCTTCCCAATATAGAATTCTCCACCACTGGTAGACTTTCTATCCACTTCATCTCTAGCCCATTCACCATTAGAAAAAGTGGATAGTTCACCATATCTTCCTACAAAAAAGTATATCCCACAATTCTGTCTAACTTGAATGTATCTCACAATTCTTTTCACTTCCACAATATTTTCTAACTTATGATTACTCTAAAAGTGGTCTGCTAGGCATGTTGCAAAGAAAATATATAGATGTGTCAATGTTAGGTATATTAGGCTTCTAATGATTTTTATGTACAGGGTGGGATCCATATAAGTCCCATCCTCATGCTTTCTGAGATTTGATCAAACTGTTATCAGAGTCCACTTTAGTTTTGAATGATGTATATTGAAATATTTCTGCAGTTCTATTGCATAATTTTCATGAGAAATGACAGTGAAATCCTTCTTCTGAAGTACCTACAACCCTAAAATGTATGCGTGTTCACCAATCATGGACCTTTCAAATGTTGATTTCATGTGATTGGAAAATTCATCAACTGATCCCTCTTTTCATCCATTATAAATAATATCATCCATGTATACCAATACGATGAACTAATACTTTTAGTAATTCTTCACATATATATTGTTATCCACCCCTCCTCTTTTAATCTAATGCTTTCTCAAAAAAGTGTTCAATCATTAGTACCATACTGTGGTGCCTATTTTAGGAAATAAAGAGATTTCTTTTATTTGAAAACATTCAGTTCATCATTTCCATGGATCAAACCCATGGTTTAATCAATGTGGACTTTTTCATCCAATAGTCCATTTAAGAATTTTGTATTGATATCCATTTGATACACATTGTAACCTTTTTGGATTACCATGTCCTGAAACAACCCGATTGACTCCTGACTTGCTACTGTAGCAAATGTCTCCTCAACATCAAGGCCTTCTATTTTGTGAATATCTTTTTATAGACCAATCATGCCTTTTTTCTGATCACATTTCCTTGTTTGTAAAATTTTTTCTTTAAAATCTACTTGGTACCAATCACATTTTGATCTTCAGGTCTTTTAACATGATCCCATGTCTGTTTTTTTTTCAATCTGATCTGACTCTTCATTCATTGCATTCACCCATGACTCATTAATTGCAACCTCTTCAAATGAGTATGGTTCTACAACTAGTAAAAATATATATTGTTCATTATTCCTCATTCTCCTTGTCTATGTAGTTTCATTTTGATCTCTGATAATGTTAGACTAATCAATCTATGCTATTTGATTTCCCCTTTTGGGGTTCAACTGAATTCTCTCCTGCTATGGCTTCCTCTTCTAACTCTTCTTCAAAATAAACATCATGATGTGACTTTTGGGTGGTTTTAAAATCTCCCTCTACTTCTATATTATCATTTTTTCTACATTGACATTATTTCTCATATTTTATCATATCATCACAAGTAGTTTTTTGAAGCATTAATGTTTTTCTCTTCAATGATCTTAACATCAATACTTTCCACAATTACTCCCAATTTCTTATTGAAACACTTGTAGGATTTTATATTCATTGAGTATCCAAGAAATAATCCTTCATTTGTATTATCTCCATATATAACTTGATTTCTTTCATTGTTTTTAATGAAACATTTTCTTTCGAAAACAAAAAAATATTTCAATGGGGGATTCCTTCCATGTGACAATTCATATGGTGACTTGGTCTAACCCATATATAGCCCTGTTCGATTTTGAATATACATTGTAGCTTATAATACATCTTTCTAGTATTTTCGAGGAATACGATGCTCAGTCAGTATTTTTATGGCCATATTGTTTACCTGTCGATTCCTGTGCTCAACAACTCCATTTTGTTATGGAGTACACAAAGCATCCACCTCATGTTGTATCCTATGCTACATTAGGTAATTTTAAAATTCAACGGAGGTGTATTCTCCACCATTTTCAGATCATACAACATTGATCTTCTGTACAATATCATTATCGGTGATTCGACGATAGGTTTTCACGAAATCAAGCACATTTTGCTTCCTGTGTATAACGATCACACATGCCATTCTACTATAATCATCTATGAAATAAAAATCGTTCATTTCTCTATGTGTTACAGCCACACTTATCCAGCCACATAAATCTTTATGGAAGAGGTGAAAGAGATTTGATTCTCTATTTATCCTTGGCCGGTAGGGATTTTCGAAAAGTTTCCCTCACATGCAGGCATCATAGGTCTTTTCTAATTCACACATCAGATTAGGGATATCCATGACTTTCATCATAATTTACATATTTTCCATGTCTTGATGATTGATGTGCCCCAATCTTTAATACCACGAGTTGTTTTCCTCTTCAACTGATATGTATGAAATTTTCTCTTTTCTGTCAACTTTATATAAATTTCCACTTGTTCTAAAACCTTTCATGAGAGAATTCCCTAAATTTCCTCTTATAGTACATCGATTATTATTTATTGCCACAATAAAAACTATGTCATAGATTTTACTTACACTAATAGGATTTTGATTCATACCTTACACATAATGGACTTAATTTTTCTTCAGCTCTCCTTTAGATAGCTCAGTACATCCAATACATTTGATCTTTAGAGCACCATCATTACCAGACCACACTATTCCATCGACCTTTTGCATGATATCCATAAATAGGTCTAAATTTCATTCCAAATGGGAGGAACATACACTATCAAGAATCCAGGTGTTGTTGTTCTTGGAAGCTTTGAGAGCTAATTTTACACATTTGGATTTCTCAATTTTCTTCTTTTCGTTCCATGAGATATTGGATTGAGTGTATGACACTGATAGCCTTTAAATTATGTATTCGATGTACACAGGTTCTTCATATTCCTAATCATCTTCCAAAGGAGAAAACCATTTGTAAATAACAACACCATCTGGTTAACGAGTATTGACCTATCATTAAGCATTGTAAGAATTTCACTTATCATTTGTCTGCCTACAATACACCGCTTTATGACCAATTTTAGAACAATGAAAAAATACCCATAAAAATGATTTATTCTATAAGATGTATGATATGAATATGTTCTTCTTTTTTGTACTCATATCTATTCTCCATTCATATAGATCATTTCTTCTTCTTAATATGTCATGGTATGACCCAAATATCCAAAAAATTGACCTTTGATTAGTGGAAATGTCCTCTCATTACGATTACTTCTAATGAATCCTTCCTTGCGAAAACAGTTCAACTACATATCATTTCTAGATACCTAAGGATAGTCTTCAATTATTATTTCATATTGAATTGATTATTTCTTTTTTGAGCACTTCAGGTGACTTTTCAACATGATCTACTTTCATGTTGCCTTTATTCTGGCCACCTTTATTTGCATCATTTGATATTTTGGAATAAAAACTGATTCCACTGTTACCCATGCATGTGGGTATTTAGTCATTGAGATTATTCATAACTCCATTAGAACCTCGTTTATATCTCTCCATTAACTCATCTTTGGAGAATTTTCCAAATTTTATTTTCTTCTCCACTCCTTTTGAAATTGATTCACTTTAGATTTTACTTCTCAAAGTAACAAATTATTCCATTAGATGATCAACCGTGTTGGATTTCTCTTATAGTTTGGAGGTAATGTCATTTATTACATTTTAATGTTCTTAAATTCAATGTTTTAGTTCCAAAACATCTTATATGATTTCAAGGATTGATGACATCACTTTCACAAATTCATTCAGTCATTCATTTTTTTTCTTCTTGATGATCAACATATTCATATGACTCTTCCACAATTCCTTCCTACTCATGGCATCTCTTACATTGATTCTTAAGCATACCAAGAGAATATTTAATATTCATATTTATATTGTTATATATGGTCAACTGATTATCACCAACCTTATATTTTTATGGTTCTAATTTTTCAATTGTAGGCATCATTGAAGCATGGTTCCAATACTTGAATTCTGCTTCCTCTTCCTCGAAGAGTTCAACGTCATCACCTTATTCTTCACAAAGAAAAATCTTTCATTGAAATTTATTTCCATATTTTATGTATTTATTGTTGAAAATCCTTTTTAATGATTTCTAATGTCTTTATATTTTATTTATCCATCATTTAAATTTCTTGTAAATGATAGGAGATGTGTGCAACTCTTCCACTATGAAAACAAGCTATAGGTATCTTGCATTCAAATTTCCATGTTCCCTTCATGATTTTCGTGGAAATGATATAAAAACTTCCTTTTCCACATAATCTTCACAAACAAAATCTCATGAAATTTTATGTTTGTCTATATCATTGAATGGAATTTCCATTCATACACGAGTCGTTGCATCCTTTGGTTTGAATGTCATCTCATATGCCACCAAGCTGCTCAGTAGATCATCAAGAGAATGTTTGGAATGATACATTTCTTCAAGTCCTGAAAAGATTGAATTATAAATGGGAGGACGCCTTATTAATATTTTAATTACAATATCAACGTATTTGATCTCTTCTCCAAGCCCTTGAATTGCTCTTACAACTTCATTAATTCGATTGAAGAAAGAATCTTCATTTTAATTAGTGTGAATCTTTAGATCCTCAAACATATTATGTAAAACTTGTAATCCTTCCTCATTAACTTTGCGGTCACCTTCATAAATATTATCTAGTATATCCCACATATACTTTTAGGATGTATAGTTCATTACCTTCCGATACATTTGATTAGAAAGAGCTGTAGTTAGGGCATTCTAGACACAAGAATCAGCAAACATCATTTTATTTCTTTTATCTATCAGAGATAAACCGTTTGGATCAGTGACCTATATTCCTTCTACAGTGGAAAAAGTACATTAATTCCATGATATCTTAGATGAGATCACATCCTATTCTTCCATATCCGAATGTTACTTACATCCAAAAAAGGAACTCCTCTGACATTAATTGAATTAACAAAGTTAGTAAAATAGGACATATTTAACACCAACCACGTTTACCCTCTGATACCACTTCAAAGGTCCCAGAACACCCAGAAAAGGGAGGAGTGAATAAGGGTATAAAAATTTTATTTTAAACTAATGGATCTTATTCCATCATTTTTAAGAACCTTTTAAACATGTACGAAGAGGAAGTTCCAAAAATAAACAATCACATGGAGAGAAATGACATAACAATTTTACTTGGTTCAATGTTATGGGATACATCTAAGGATCATACACTAATAGTGTTTTAGTGATACAAAAGAACCACTAATATTAATAAGTTATAAATTAAAATTGTTTATCACAGTCACTTTGTTCCAGACGCAAAACATTTCCTTGGTTTTAGGGATATCACACAACATATCTAGCATCACTTCCACTAACTCCACTTTTCTCACTGTGTTGGAAGAATCTTCACTCAATTTATCAACTTGATGGTCACTTAAATAGTTTTGAATTATATCATTTATCCTAAAATGAAAATAAATTCTATTTTTATGTCCTGTAATCACCCACAGATGCAATTAATTTTATAGTTTATGGAAATTAAATTCACAATCTAATTTGGTCAATAATCATGCATTCTTGGGTGATCCAAATGTTATGTTCCCGGTATGGTTCGTAGACCACATCCTCCATGTACTACTATTGTTTCTACATACTATCCATCTCCTCTACAAAATTCCTTGTTCCACTTATTGTCTTACTCCGCATACTACTAAACTTCTCTCCGTACTGCCCTACTCTGTGTTCTGCCTTGATCTATCGCGTACTGTGAGAGCTTCCACCACGAACTACACATTCTTTTGTGGACTGTTCTCCTTATGAATATGGTTATCTCCACATACCATATTATCCTCTACAAACCACTTTGGAATTTACCGGATTCTTCCTAGAATTTTAATCTCTAATCCAAATCCCTAATGAAGGGGATTACTTCTCCTTATATAGGCACATAACTCTACAAATTTCTCTATTCTGATTTACCCAAATTTTCAATGTGGGTCAATCTTATCTGTATACTGAACACTATATGTGTACTATTAGCCTCCACTATGTACCAGTCCTATCTCCTGAACCACAGTAATCCCTCCAACCTTTAGCATTCTGTGTACTACATGCCTTCACCATGAACCGTTGCAGCAAACTATTTTCTATTTTGTGCACCACTCCACATAACATTCTGATTGCCAGGTATGAGACTGTATACAATTAATAGAACATGGTACATGGTTCACTTATTTTTTATTGTCTTTTTATTTTTACACACCATTTAATCTTATGTAAAAAACCATCATTTTCCAACATCAAGATCCCGATTTTGAGGCCCAAATATTTGGAAAATAACAGAAATATGTGCTGCATACAATACTGCTTATAGTTTGAACTGTACGATCTCATTATTTTCAATCTCCCATATCATCCATTAGATTATTGAAAACAAACACATACCATATTACTTTTATCAAATAACATCCTTTGTTCCAAAATCAGTTTGTAACATTTTTTCCCTTCCTATCCTTTTTTCTAGAAAGACAATTGAAATATTTTTGATATCATTACTCTCTTTCTCATATCCAAAATATGTTGATACATTTTTGTCAACTTTTATTATATTATTAGAAGAATTTTAATTACCCTATTCTGTTGATTATTTTTCTTCTTCCTCTTACATCCTATCTAGTCAACATGATTTTTCTAAATAAAAAAGCACTCGTTATATTCAGACTTAGTAGATCTATTTTTCTTAACTTTAAAAACATCCAAATTTGGAGAATTATTATGATAATTTTATCATTTCGTTAAAAAAATACATTCCTTAGTGATATTTCTATTTTTATCACAACATTAAAAAATAGTTTCAATAGGTTGGAACCAATTTTCAATTTCACACCTACCTTCTCAGGTTCCTTAAGAACATCATTTTATGACTTCTTCCCTTAAGGGGATTGGATCCTCCCCCTTCATTGAATTACATATCTTATATAATACACATCATATTTTTGTTTTAACCACCATATGTTAATTGTTTTCCCAAATCCACTACAATAACAGCTCTATACATAGAATGTTTTGTTTTCCTATGTTACTCCCATACTGATAGGATTTATGAATAAGTTTCTTAGCAGTATTCTTAAGAAATCTATGTTATACACCAAATTTTCTTCTTTAAATAAGAACCCTCATCTTTATGTTGATTTTATTTTAATCCTTATCAAATCCAGAATTAATTGAAATTTTTTCGTACTCAAAATGTTTAGTAACATTTGATTTCCCAACTTTTTTGATCTTGGACACATTTCTCTTCTTTATTACATTCCGAAACAATTCCATTATTATTATCATCTTTTGAAGCCAACTTTTTTTAATTCTTCTTAGGTTTCTTCTTAAAATAACATTCAAAAACATCAGAGATTTATTTTCTTGAATCCTTTACCATTTTGTTCATCTTTAGAATTTTTTTGTTGGACAAGTTCCAAATATTATTATTTTTCCATCAACTTTACTTCTAGATGTTCATTACAGTTATTTTATTCTTCAAGAGTGAATACATCAATAGATCTTTTGATACTATCCCTGGAGAAAAAGAAACAAGGTCATTAATGTGAAAAACATAGTCCTTCACCATTCATTGACTTTATTGAATTCCCAAGAACTCTTCCACTTTATTTTCCTTCACCTCCTCAGAAATAAAACATTGGATAAAAGTGGCCTTAATTAATTCTCAAGACATCACAACATGAAACGATGATGGAATAATCACCTTCCACTAATCCAAACTCATTATCTTAAACAAAACCAGATTAGCCCACATACTCACGGATTTAGGAGTACCCAAAGATTGAAAAATACCTTTGAATTCATCAATTTATTCCACATCCTCTAACATACCTTGATCACAATAAAAATTAGGTAATAACAGAGAATAACAGGACCTCACCACTCCACTGTGAGTCTTTGAAATATCAATAAATAGAAGAGACTCACTGCAAATCATTGAGACCACTCTGGGTGCCATACTTTATATAACATAATAAAAACAAAACTGAATCATCATTAGACCAAAAAAACACAAAAAGTAAAATTCCAAACCACGATAAGAACTCATAAATCAGAACATCCCAATGAGAAACCACAATCCAATTTCAAAAATCACTATTTCCATTCCATGTTCATTTATATCTTACTCAATAGCCACATTCTAAAAATACCAAGACTCATTTTCAAATCTAACCCAGACACCAATTCCCACATTTTAATATGAAGTCTGTCTTCCAAGTTTCTTCCATTCGAAAACACTGTTTTAAAACCATTTTTCATTTAAAATCCACTCACACCGACCCAAATAAAACCAAAGCATAAATTATTCCAAAACTCCTAAAAATTAGAACTAGTGGACAAGAAAAACCCAACCACATAGTTTTGAAGACTATGCCCCATGTAAGATCCAACCACTAGAAGTATCTAGAACCTAAAACTCAAGCTCCCAATGGGGTGATTCTCCATGCAAGATCATTATGTAGAACCCGTTTACTTACATTGTCATTCCCTAATCCACATAAGAAAAGAAGAACAAAAAATATATAACCAAACTAAAAATAAAAGACTCATGTCCTTGACTACCCTTGGTAAATCGAGGCTCATAACGAGTAAGAGTTCATGACACGCTTCTCATACCTACCTCCCAAGTCCCAAAAGTATTATCTCCATACAAAATTATTTCCTAAATATAAAATGACTCATCTGATACCATTTTTCAAAATCCAACCTTGTCAACTGTGAACCAGTCACCCATGATACCCTAGGATAAGGCCTAAATGGCATTCCTGATCCCCCTGAGTTGGAAATTAGTAATGGGAATAAAAGATAATATAATAGGGAATGATTTTGCATAATATATCTACAGAAATAAATAAACATTATATAGAATGCAACATGAAAAATGGAATTCACAAATGAATGAAAAAATCATTACATAAACATATATATATATATAATTATAATAGATATAAATAGGAAACTCAAAATTGAACTGATGTGAGACTGTAACCCAACATGATCTCCAAGTGACCTCTTGGTTGCCACTATCCATAAGACCAACCCACTCCATTGGAGAACATAAACCAAAGATAAAAAATCAAAAGATCTAGGATCTACCAATTTATAATGAATAAAGTATGGTGTGAGTATAAAAATTCTAGTAGGTAGGAACCATAGAAATCATACACATCCTTTCCCAAAATAGTCTATAAATGCTAGTTTGATATACATTGAAGGAAACTAATGTTTTTATTATTTAAAAATTTAAACACATATTTCCTTAAAACCCCATTTTGAAAACCAAATTCAAAATTGGAAACACAACTTAGGTAATGTATAAATGGAAGGAGAAATTACAACTAAGAACATACTGTAGGGAAATGAAAATAGAGATAGAAATAAAGGGTAACAAAACAAGTGTAGGTACAAAAATAGAAAAAGTTAAATTAAACAAAGTGACAAAAAATAAAATATGAATAAATTTGTATGGAATCATGGGAATTTATTGAATCCCTCTAGAATATATCCCCAAACGTACTCAGTTTGGACCCATATGCAAATATATGGTGAACCTCCATAGTTAATTACTAACCAGACTACTCTAAACTATCCTCACCAGTGGAAAACCATTACACACATTGAATTAAACACCAATAGACCCACTAAATTATGTACAAGAATACCATGATAATAGTATAAAGGAAAATGAGGAGGTCATCAAATTTCTGTCATTAAACATAATCCACATATGCCACCGTATATGTCGTGACCAATCCATGACATTGACTATGTGATTTCCCTATCATTGGAAGGATGAACATAGTGTTTCCCATCATACATGAAACATTTCAAATGTTACAACCGGGCCTATATCTCATATTAGTTTAAAAACAATTTCCAAAACATGAAATAGTACCAACCATGCCTTAACATTTAAAAATTCCAAACCAATTACAAAACTATGGTGAAAATGTTATTCATTCTAAAAATATTCCAAATGAGCCATGATTTGGAAAACATGTTTTGAAAACATGTTTCAAGCCACATAGAAACCATGAAAACCCTTTAGATAACATGTTTAGAATGAAAACCATTTGTAATAATAATTAGAAAGAGGAGAGGAAAGAGGGGAAATATTTTTTTTGAAAACCAATGTAACGTATTAGAAATTTTTATGGAGTTTCCATTTATATGCATGTTGATATCTATATGTTTCCCCTATGAACATATGGATATGACCTAATACACTAATATATAAATGTATATCCATAAGAATGATCATGGGTCCAATCAAATAACCATAAGAAGAATATCACCAATACACAAGGATTCACACAGAAACCTCAAACCATGAAGAGGAACCCGAACCCACAAATCAAACTCATGTTAACTTGTTACCCCATTAAAAAATTCAAACAAGGATAAACACAATCCCAAAATTTTCAATTTCACTTTAAAAGTCCTATTATAAATTTATCAAACATGTTGAATGCATACACGTATAAAAATATTTATTGAAATCCCATGAAAATCCATTTTTTATCAAATTACCAACCCAAAAACACTATAAAAACCATAAAAAACATCACAATTATGAATAAAAAATTGAAACATTATTTAAGAAAGAATAATAATCAAATTACATGCTCTGAAAATGAAATGTTTGGAGACACATACCTCAACGGTGTATGAACACATTGAACCTATACGAGATGGAAGAACCAAGAGCAAGACGAAAACCACACACCCTAACTTCAATGAAATCAACCCACATAATACAACCCTCACCCTAGGTTTTTGAAAAGAGGGAAATAAACCATGAGGAAATAAGAATCCAATATATAGATAAGTGGAAAGGATAAAAATGACTATAAATCAAGGAGAACTCACCTTAATACAAATACGAGATTCCACCAAGTCAGTGGAGAAAAGGAGAAAGGGGATTTTGGAGCCCGACGGTGTTCCTAGGATGAATTGGGGTGGATAATCCAAAATTGGAGTTATAATTAGGTAGGGAAACAGTTGGAAAATAATTTTTTATGGAGGATAAGTTTCACAGTTTGAATGTACTATTTTCCAAACTTTTCACCAACCGTACACACTCTACTAGAATTTAGGGACACCTATATGGTCTGGATATATGGTTTGGGAAACTATACACCACCTTGAAAAATGGTTCTACAAAAAATATCATACACACTACCATATATTCCACATGTTTTCCACTAATCATGCAAAAGTCGTGAAATATGCCTCATACATCACCAATCAGATGTATAATTACACCATTTACATTCACGATTGGTGATAAATAATGCATAGGTCATGTAAGACAAACCGTGCAAGAAAACAATAAACTTGAAACACCCTCTAAATTCACAAGTTTCATTATTTCTCTACAAACCGTGCATAATAAATATGAACATGGCCAAATACTATATGAAACCTCCAAAACATGAAAAATGTTTCTAGAAACTCAACTCGAACCTAAACCAATAAGATTAAACTATATCTTCCCAGTCAGAATATATATATCCCTAAGAGCGGGATGGGGTTAATCAATGAAACCATTTTCTTTTAAGTTTTATTATTAAGAAACAACCCGAACCCCAGTTAATGATTTGTTTCCCTATAAAAACAAATAAAACACACATCCATAAGAAAACAAGTATTTACAAGGTTTACTATAAAAAAAGAATAGATATGTAATTGGTATGATATGGAAATGATCCAATACCACACAACCCACTACAAAACAATCCATTTGAGGGAAATATAATGAGTAGGATATTCCCTTACACTCATATAACACTATGTAAATAATCCAATAGTTCATGTGATCAGTAAAATGATGTAATATAATTTTTTTTAACAAAAAATGTTATGGTTCTTCTTGATCAACATTCAAAAATATTGATATGTCAAAGTGTCGTTGTGAAAATTCTAAAGCACTTCTACAATGAGTCTTGAAATTCTAGTAATTCTAAAAGATACGTACTATTTCCTTCTGAATACAATTCCTATTTTAATATTGTTTCCTACTAAATACAATTCCCATCTAAATATGATTCTCAAAATAGTATGATTCCCATATGAATATGAAACCCAGCTGAATACAATTCTTAGTTGAATATAATTTTCTTCTGAATACAATTCCTAGATATATATGATCCTCATTTGAATAAGATGATCAACCGAATATGATCTTGTCTCTTCGAATTTATTATTTTGTTTTACAAAAATTCTTTAATAAAGATCAATATAGAAACATATTCTCCCTACAAATGAAGAGAGTCTTCCCCTTATTTTATAAATAGTTTATTCATCAGAAAGTAAAATGTACTTTCACCTTTTATACTCACTTCGAATGTGGTTTTAGTGGGATTCTTGAAAATTTCCCCACTCAACCAAATTTACTTGAATCATAAATTTTCCATGAATTTCACATACATCAAGACTTCATCAATGTTTCTCAACTCTTTTTATTTATTCTTAATCCTTCTCTAATCTTCTCTAAATATTCCTCCCACAACAGATTTTTTTCTCAAAAAAAGGTCTAATAAGATTCTCCATTACAATTACCCTTTCATATTATTCATTATAATTTCTAAAAAACTATATACCCATTTCAGTTTTCTCATTACAAAATAAATAGTAGATTATTTAAACCTTATTCAACCGCTTCTACTTATTAATTTCTCAAGAAAGATGAATAAATATTAACTTCAATAAGATGAAACTTGACCCATTTTAGTCAAAACAATTCAACATGTTTAGTGGTTAGTTTCATTGTTGGTGAACTCTGACTTTATTTTCATATTGGTCCCAACAACTTCAACTATTCTGAATACAGTACACATAATATTATTTATTTCAAGATTTAAATATTTTGGATTTCGGTCTTACTGAAAACTAGTAACTTTGTTATGATAATCCACCATAACCTTAAAATAAATATGCAACTGGAAATTTCTTTACAACGACCATGAAATCAAAAATGTTTCAGCTCCACCAACTTTCATTTTTCACAAACTTTTAATTGTATCTTGAATTACTTCATGACTTTGAAAATATTAAAGACCAGTTTTTGCATCATCTAATTTATAATGGAATTTATTTTAACATCCCATTCCTCCAACAAATATCCTTCATTACAATTTATCCAGAACAATATTTTCCTAAATATTATTTGAATCCCCTATTTTCTTTCAATCAAATTCTCAATATGATTGTCAGGACTTCTTATCCCCCATTATTACTTCATTCATGCATCAAAAGTTTCATCCAATACTTTAGATTTATGAGAACTCAAATAATATAACAAAATCATAATATTTTCAATGTAAATTATAAGAACAACCCATTCCTTTCATACTGGACACAAAGTGAGCCCTATGAACCTTTCCTTCCAGAATATTCTTCTCAATAAGATGGGATTTTTTAAACATTATAAGTTTGATATTTTGATTATGTTTTTGATTTAGAATTCCTAAATAAGATTTTTTGAGTCAGAATTCCTGAATAGGGTTTTTGAGTCAGAATTCATGACAATGATTTTGTGTCAGAATTCCTGAATATGATTTTTGAGTCAGACTTCCTGAATAGTATTTTGAGTAATAATTCCCGAATATGATAAATTACTGAATACAATGAATTCATGAATACATTGATTTTCTGAATATAATTTTTGAGTCTCATCAGGATATTTTACAATGTGAATTTATTTCCTTTTCATATATGGTAGAAAACTGATCATCAACAAACATCATCCTGATTACGATGGTGAATATTATTTCCACCGGGTTCGGAATTTTTGTCAACATACCAATCTGATGGATCATATTGACTCATCCAGTTTTTCTATATTTCATTTAAAAGTTCTTTCAATCTATATTTCCATCCCTCATATTCTCAATATACTTTATTTCTTCAACATAAATGGAATAATAATTTTTAAAAAAAATCAACTAAAACACAATATTGGCTTAACAATATTCATCTTTATTTTTGTTCTCAATACCCACCTCAACCACCTCAACAACTTCAAAACAATAAGTGGTGTTGTTTTATTTTATCACATGTTCTTTTCTCCATTTGTTTCATTTTCCCATATTTATTTTCTCCCCCCCTAATTGATAATAAAATTAAAAGAGGTCATCATGAAAAATTCACCCCTTATTGAAAAATGATCTCATTTCTAGTGGTTGGAACTTTTCTTCCCTGAATCATGAACCATTTCTTAAAAAAAGGTTTCACATGAGTTTATTAACAAAGGAACTTTAACTAAATAACTCTAGGTCTATTTGGTTGAACCAGATATAAAAATAGTGAATAATCGTGGTTATCAATGTTGTTCATCGATGAAATTTTATGTTATACACTTTTCATGTTTCATTAAACATTATCCTGATTGGGGAAATACTTGAAATAATTCGTTTAAGATAAATGTAACTTGAACCCATCTCAATAAATATATTTGAATATTTAGGTGTATAGAAACAAAAAATTTAAAAACAAAATATTTTTCATAAACTCATTAATTTTTTTTGCAAGAATATTAAGAGAAACATCAATTTTATCTTCCTTATTTCAACTCCTTAAATTCCTCAAAATTTAGTACATGTATAAAAAGATTTTGGATATTAGGAGGAACCTCGATTATTTCTTAGAGAAATAAATCAAGAAAAGATTCATCTCCTAGTCTTGTATTTTTCTTGGATTTTACATTGGACATGATTTCTTCCTTCTATTTATCCATCTCATGTTCTTTAACAACATTATTCTTATTTTTATAATCTTATAATTATGATGTTGAATTTTCTTCATATTTAGTTGCATATTTTTTATAATATGTTTATACATTTTTTGCCATACCTGTCTTTTATTCATGGAAGATAGTTGAACAAATCTTGATATTAGGTCTCACTTAATCATATCCACAATATATCGATAAATTTTTTTTAAAAAAATCTTATAGCTTTTGAATTATGTTTCTTCTCTTCTTCTTTTGATAATGTTTCTTCTTCCTATAACTTCTTATCCAAGTCAACGTGTTATTTCTAGATAACTGAGCAGTCGTTCTTTTCAGACTAAGTTGAAATATTTTTCTTAACTTCCAAAACATCTTTCTTTTGAGATTTTTCCAGAAATATTTTTTTGGGTTGGTAACAAAACAAAACCTTATTTAGATATATTTTTTGATTGATCACAACCTTCCCAAATAGTTTCTAGAGGATAGAACTTATTCTCAAATTCACACCATCATTCTCTGCTTCCTTCTAAACATTATTATCAGTCTTCTTCCCTTGATGGGATTGAATACCCATCAACCTTTTTATACAACTGCTTATCGAATAGTTTCAATATTTATGTTTAAAGAAACATATGTTAGCTGTATTCCCAACTCCACCATAATTCCAGCATTATGTATAGAATGAATATTTTCTTCTGTAACTTCCATACTGATCAGAGTTATGGAAATGTTTCTCATAAATCTTCTTAACACAAATTTGTTAATAACCAACTTTTATATTTTCAATCATAACCTCCATCTTATTATATATTTTATTTTTATAATTATCGAAACTAGATGTAATAGAAATATTTTCGAACATAGAATGTTTATTAAATTTTTATTTACCAACATTGTCAGTCTTGTCCACATACATAACTTTCCCAGCTTTATTTTTTCAGAAACCATTCTAGTATTCTTCCCAACCTTTGACAGAAACCTTTATTGATCTTTCTTAGGTTTCTCCTTACAAGATATTTCACCAAATTCAAATATAGTTGTTTTGAAATGTGTGCCATTTTTTTCATCTTTATAGTGTTTTTGTTGGAAAAGTTCAAACTCTTATTATTTTTACATTAGCTTTACTTCAAGACGTTCAATACAATTATTTGCTTCCTCAAGAGATTTCATTAAATCCTCAATTTCTTCTATTTTCTTGAATTTCACAATAGTAATACATTTTTTATTTTTTGTTGGAGATTTATAACTTTTAAACTCCCAATCTAATTCTTAAGTCCCCCAATCATCCTAATCCATTATTTCTATTCTTCTTTCAGATGATATTCAAATTGTTCTTCTTCTTATTTATAACTACATCTTACAAATTCATCATTTTTAATCATTAAAATTAATGTATTATCCTCAACATCCTCAATAGATTCTTGATAATCAGCTTCACATTCTTCTTCTTCAGAACATCTACTTTCACTATCATAAAAACTATCCTCTTTAACTATCATGTTAAACCCAGTTTATCATATTTTTGGGTAGAGGGTGTTTCCCAATCCCACATTAGAAAATTTTGAGGTGTAAATTTTTTCATCAATAAATAAAATAACTTATCCACCTCTCTATATGGTAATAGGCACTCATAATTCTACATGGTAATAAAGGGTAATTCTTTGTAATATTTTCCCCCTATCATATATTTCACTTCACCCTCCTGTGCATTTCATCTCTGACACAGGCCCAACCGCAACCCTCTATGGCTCCCTCTAGGATGAACCCTCTCACAGCCACCTTGTTTGGTTTCCTAACCCTACCTCCATATGTGGCCTCTCATCCCTAGATCCCTCTATAGCATTCTTACTCCGCCTTCCAATCTAGACTCTCAGATTGACCTCCCTCTATGGATTCTTAGCCCCACCTCCCTGTGTGGATTCCCATCCCCACCTCCTTCATATGTGGATGCGCCACACTCTACTATTAAAAAATTTCCATTCATCACCCTCCTGTATCGACATGTCCCCCCAATGAGGCTTCCCCTATGCACCCCAGCTTGATCACATGACTCCCTACGATGCCCCATCTCTAGTCGGGAGGCGTCTATCTTTGAATTCCATTGCCTGCTACTACCTTGTGTGATGAAAATGGGTCAAAGAACCCAACTTCTGCCCACGACCCCTCTTGAGGGGCCTCCTACTGGCACCTCCTTCAACTTATCCTAGAACAGATGCCTCCCCTATCACCACCCTTTTTATGCTACTGTGGTCCTCCCTACATTATCTCTCTCTAAACAACACCGAAAATTAGACGGATCCAGACTGCCACTTCTAGTTACCTGGGTAGTGCCCATATAGAGTGGAAACCACCCCTCGCTTCACCCTCCTCCTATTTCCATCAGCTCTTATGGAATCCCAGTCTCCTATCAACTAGCTCTACATCAGCAGATTTCCCAACGTCGCCTCCACCAGTCCAGCTCCCTAAGTGCCCACCGACTCACCAATGGTAGACTCTTCCATCCTTCCATAGTTGATCACCACATCCACTCACCTTGTTGATGAGCCGATTGATTCAATAAATATTTCTATCTAGAATAATACAATATCGATGTATCTCACCAGTATGGACCTAGACACACGTCTAGATGCTTCTCCACCACTACTGTCAAATCTTAAATATAGGGTCTATAATCTTATTGACAACCAAATACTAACCTTACTTTTCAATTATATAGATCACTCGGTAAAATATGTGACTTAAATGACAAATACAATTAAGTAAATATTAGAATCCTTAAACCTTATATATTCTAAAACAAGCAATTTTGATTGGGTGTCATACGTTCATCACCACCTGTCGATTATCTTCCAAAAACACTGAACATTCCCGATGTACTTCATTGAGTGGAAATACATTCTTAATAAATTACATGAGTTGTGACCCATTCCTCAAATACATGAGGCACACTTGGACCAGTCGTAAAAATTATTTCTCTTCGTCCTTCTATATGGCCATGATCCGAAATATGCAACAATGACTACATAGACTCTAATTATCCCCTCCTCGCTTGAGATTCTACAGGTTCATCATCACCTTGGAAAGGATCATTAGGTTTTTACCCCACCCACACACAATATCAATCATAACACACATATTGGATGTGTAAGTGGATGTTCTTCTAGTGATCGTGTATGTGGTCGTGGGGAAGGTCATACTCATCTTTCATGTCAGAACTCTGGCATGATATACCATCACTTCGAACGATGATGGATTCTTCACAAGACGCTTATATCATCCACATTAATAAGGTCAGAATGCAGTCCTCAATTCTTCCTCATAATATTTTGATCTTCCCCTAACTCTGGACCTCCCCATGGATGCACTATAGTTTATTCACACTAATCGGGCAACCACGCTACCTAGTTCTTATTCAGCATCTATTTCCCATACTAGTGGCCCCACTTCTTCTGTCACACATAGCCCACCCTCTTGGTTTCTTAAATCATGTGCATCCAATAATCTAATTTTTGTAATGGTATGTTATCTACTTATCATCTGTATACTAGCCCCATAGGCATCACTATTTCTAAGGGATCCACTATCCATATTGCAGGATTTGGAGCCCTCTACTTGAATTCATGTATTGGCATTCCATATGTATCACATGTTCATATATGTATTTTTAATATTCTCTCTATCAGTAGGCTCATAAATTATATGGAATATATTTCTATTTTTATATCATATGATGTTTTGTTTCAGGAGCATATGACATATTGGGAACTTGGTAGAGGTCAGTTTCGTGACGGGGTGTACATGTTCTATGTCCTTACATCCATAGCCTACAAGACACTCTCTACTAATTCATTGGATCTCCATTATCAGTTGGGACATCCAACCATTATCATATTTTTCCAAATATTATTTCACATATTTATTTTAATTTTATGTCATATAAATCATCAAAACATCATCGCATATCATATATTACTTGGTTACTAACATAGGCCTCCAAACCCTTTGATTAAGTTCATTCAGATGTATGGGGTCCATCTGAAGTAACGTTTTAATTAGTGCACAAATATTATTTAGTATTTATTGATGATTTCTCGTTTATGACATGGATTTACCTTCTTTATGATCAATATGATGTGTTTTATACTTTTACAACCCTTTATTATGAAATTCATACTCAGTTATCCACCTCCATTAACTGTCTCCACTTTTAAAATGGATGTGAATATTTATTCAGAACCTTTTAGAAGATTCTCAAGGATAATGAAATCATTCATCAAACATCTTTCTCTAATACAACTCAGTAAAATGAAGTGTCCAAGCCTAAACATCATTATATTCTATATTCTAGTCACGACCTATTATTACATATGCATGTGCCTATTCTTTTTTTGGGGGATTCCATTATTTCTATTAAATACCTCTTAAACCTCATTCCTTCTTCTAACCTTTAGTGGGATACTCATTTTTGGTATCTTTTCTCTTATATCCCTCCTTACCTTCTTCCCCTCCATGTGTTTGGGTTCCTTTTTTTATGTTCATGACACTCATACTAACCAGTCAAAATTTTCTCCAAAATCCATCTATCATATCTTCCTCATATATTCCTACACTAAGCATGGATACCAATGTTTTTCTCTAGACATACGATGATATATCATCTCTACTGATGTATCTTTTTTTGAGAGGTCTCCTTTCTCTCCTCCCTCTTCCCATCTATACATCACCATCAATAACTATCTTCCTCTCACCATCCATCGACCTCTGCCTCATGTTTCTCAATCTATTGATCACCAGTTTGGAAACATATACTCTATTCACCTATCTAATGTGTCCCTCATCCATGATGGGGATACCATCTCCCCATCTTCATCTGAAACACATGTTCTGGAAATAGAAAACTTTCTAATTACATTGAAAAAGGTTACCATTCTTACCATAATTTTCCTCTTTACCCATCTACCTACAAAGGTATTTCTTATTTGGTTACGATATCCATTCCTTGCATGGTTTTAGATTCCAAATCTCACATTGGGTGGCTTCAATAAATGTGGGGTGAATTGCAGGCTCTATATGACAATCATACTTGTGATTTAGTCCCAAATACAAATCGTAAATAGGTGTTCAACCGAGAATGGATTTATATGGTACTCCTAAATACATATGGAAATATTAATGACATTAAAGCTAGAAATGTGGTAAAATTTTATTCTTATAAATATAATGTGGATTATTTTGATAGGTACTCTCTATTTTTTAAGATGTAATCTATCTGATTATCAATCTCCCTTGGTTCACATCATCATTGGCCTCTTCATCAACTTGATGTCAGAAATTCATTTGTACATGGTTTTCATGATAAAGAGGTATATCTTCAAAAACATCCTATATTCCGTGCCTCCAAAGATGATTCTCATGTATATCAACTGCTTTTAACTCTTTATGGACCCAAACATTCTCCTCGGGCATGGATTGACAAATTTTTCCGAGTCGCCACTACATTAAGCTATCTCAAATAACAAAGGACCACAATATCCTCTACTTCATGACCTAATCCGACTATATCCTACTAGTTTTCTATATTGATGATATCATTATAACTAGTAGTGACTCCAATGGAATCACCCATCTCAAGGTGTATCTTCAACACCTATTTCATGCCAAATATTTGGGACTTTTGACATATTTCCTTGGAATTGATGTCTCCTATTCTCTAAACTCCATATTTCTATGTTAATAGAAATACAAATTGGGTATCTTAAAGGGTGCTATTTTGACTCAAGAAACTATCATTGACACTCCTATTGAGCTCATGGAATGATCTCTTTATGAAAACATCAATCCATATTCTCCCTAAAACAGGTACCATCACCTTGTGTGAAACTCTATTATCTTACAATGACTCATTGTCACGACCCATCCTTGGGGCCCATGCTGTGACTACCCCATGCCCTCCTTCTATAGGCCAGGGGATGGAGACTAGCACCAAGGCGTAAATCCCAGTAAAAAGGGATGGAATTGGCTTTGTAAAGTAAACAAACACCACAGAGAAAGAAAGTAGTAGAAGTAAACACTATGTAAAAACTGAGTTCAACAGTAAGTGCGGAAAAGTATGTGGGCCAGTATACAAACCCAAACTTAAAGTAAAGTACAAATGAAATGAGAAAATAGTAATTGAAAAGTAAAGCTGCAGCGTCGAGCCGTCCACGGGGAGTCCCACCTGAAGGGTGGGTACAGATGGCCTCCACAGCTCCTAGGGTCATGTCGTCCACTCCGAGTACATACTGCCCAATGGTCCACCTCTAGGTACCGTCCTACTCTGCAAGCCTCAACCACGATCAGCACTGTCCGTCGTCTGCAACCAACACAACATAGTACGGGCATAGCCCGTGCAGGGGTGAGTATATGCTACTCAGTAGGGACCCTGAGACCCCCGAAGGTCTCCCAGAATCCACAATGGTAAATCACAAAGGAAATATACAATCACGAAGTAACATTCGACACTGCTTAGGTATATTTCCATATATATACCTAAGTCATCAATACTCGTTTGGCTCCAAATTTCGAGCCCAAGTACAACCATGTCCACAAAGGAAAGAAAAATGTAAATCCACACTGATTGCACAACACAATCCACAATGGAAAGAAAAACAGGATTCAAATCACACATGTATACTTCTTCGTATGACGATAGAGATGATCAGGTATTGCCACTGATTCATCTAAGTCGTAGGACCCAAAAAGGATCGATAGGTACTAACCCCCGCAAAGACCCACAAAGGATCGATGGGTAACTAACCCCCACAATGACCCACAAAGGATCTAACCCACAAAGGATCGATAGGTGACTAACCCCTGTAAAGACCCATAAAGGATCGGACCCACACATGATCTGTAGGTGCTGGCCCACACAGGATAGCTGAGCGCTGACCCATATAGGATCGGACCCACACATGATCTGTAGCACTGACCCACGTAGGATCACTGAGTGTTGTAGTCGTCGTCGTCGAATCCACTGAGGATCTCTGCACAGTCGTCGTCGTCGTAGTCAAAGCCAGCACTAGGGTTCCCGCACACAGCAAGCTCGTTCGGGAGGGTCCGCTCCACGAGCCGAGAGGCTGATACATCAACTAACACATAGTACAGAGTTGATGTATCCAAAATATCCGTATAGACAACAGGAACTTAACGTCGTAGACGGCGCGTCAATCGGACACCCGGTCTGAGAGTTATTGGCTTTTTCGTTCCAAGGGATCCTATTAGTTTTTAAAGAAAAACCAACCCGACCGTACTCCACCTACGTCCAAGCCTCAGACATAGTAAGCCAAAATATCCGTCTCAATTAGAGGAATCCAACAAAGTCGACAGCACGTCAATCGGACGTTCGTAGCTCAAGATATGAGTGTTTCTGCTCCGAGGGCCCCGTTGGTTTCGTGTACGAACCAACCCAGCCAAACCCAATGTACTCTGAAACCCTGAGTGAGATATATCAAAACAACCGTCTCGATCCAAGGATTGCATCGCCGCTAATGGTTCATCGATTGGAGGCCTGTAGCTCAAGTTATGAGCAAAAGACCGAAAAGGTCTGAAAATGGGGGGTTTGGGCCCGGACCGACCTAGCCCCACCCCGCTGGGTCGGCCCGAATGGGCCCGACCCAACCCGGGTCGGGGTCCGACCCGGACGGTGCAGCGCGGCCCGGCCCGGGGGGCCCTGCCCGGCCTGGGCGCGACCCAACCCGGCCTAGGCGCGACCCAGCCCGGCTGGCGGTTCGGCTTGGGCAGTTATGGGCGAGCGGAGCGGGGGGCGTGCTGCCCCCGTGTGAGAGAACCGCAGCCCCGCGTGGGGCCGCCCATGCCAGTGGATGCGGCCGGGCCGCCACATCCCATGCTCCTCTGGTTCCGCGCGGTTGCAGGACCGCGCTGCTGCCGCCGAAACTTCAGCCGTGGGGGCTCTCCACGGCGGTGCACCGGCGGGTCGCTTCGCGGACCACTGGACGAGTTCCGATGGTCATAAATTGACACCGCCTTCGTCAAAGGTCCTATCTGGGTCCGTCCTTCACTGCGAGGACCCCGCGTCACCCGTGTTGCCTTCTTTGTGGATGTCCACCATTTCACACACCCATAACGAAAGGGGCAGTGGGTTCAGACTTGTTTTTTAGTCCACACCCACTACGTTAGCGGTTTTAAAAGTATCACAACAATTTTAATTATATGTTGTATGTATAAATCACAACTATTTAAATCAAACAAACCCCTACCTCTTCGTAGTCGTCGAACGTGAGTTCTTTGTGGGATTGACCATCACAGAAGAAGAGGATCATCACGTTGCGGCAGGGGCGTCATGTTGTTGCGGTACACGGCGTCGCGTCGACGATCTCCGAGGGTTAAAGAAAACACAAAGATTTAATTTCACGAATTAAATCCATGTTGAGGATAAAATCTATAAAGGAAATTTAAACGATCCATAATCCCCTACCTCAAACGACGTTGATCGAAGATTGTCTCGGGGAAGGATTGTCGTAGAAGAACGTCGCAGGAGGAGAATCGTCGGCGTCACGGTACACGGCGTCGCGTCATCGATCTCTGAGGGTTCGGCGTTCTTCGTTGCATTTCATCGAAGGCTGGCGTTCTTCGCATTTTTCGCATTCTTCACGTTCTTCGTGAGGGAGTATGAAGAACATAGAGTTTCTGTCAATCCTCTCAACATGCCACCCACAAGAAAAACGTGTGTTGGTCTTATTTTATTCCATGCCATCAATTTGAAAAACTAGTTAAGAAACGAACCATTAATTCGGAAAATTAATGGTAACGTCTTAACTGTCCAATTAATAGGGTCGTTAAGAATTTAGAAAACGCACTAGTTGACTTTCATTAAAGAGGAGTTTTCGCGGGTGCATTACTTAGAGGAAAAGAAACAGTGGGGCTCGTACGGACCCCACCTCACAAATATCCTACCAAGTGGGTAGTATATTTTGGGTTCCACCCTATCAACTTCAACTTAGATTAAGTGGCTTTAAGTGAAATAAAATAAAGTTGTCGCACCACTTTATTTTATTTTCTTAACTTAACTCCAAAAATTAAAAACCACACCCGAGAAAACGCAACTCCGGAAAAGGCGTATCTAAGAAAATACCAACGCTGTGATTCCATTGGTGCCCTCAGTATTAGGTTCTGAGCACTGGTTCAAATGTTAGAAAAACCCGCTCATTCGTTCACTGAACATACCCGAGCCAAACTTTGGAAAATGATTCCAGGCACACCGGGCCTCAGAATCAGGTGCCGTTAGAAACTGCATTCTTGTAAAATTCCAAAGAAAATTATGAAAAAAATATCATTGAATTTTACAGGTCTTTACACCACTCCCACCTCAGGGACTTACATCCCCGTAAACATACATCATAAACTAGGGAAACAAAAGTGGGTACTAAGCACGCATCTGAGCCTCCCACTCCCAAGTCCTCTCCTGGAGGTTCCTGTGCTGCCATGTGATGCGCACAAGAGGAATCGATCGTCCACGTAGGACCTACTCATGTCGATCCTCGATCTCCACCGGGACCTCCACAAAATTCACCACATCATCAACATATATCTCCCCATGGTCAATGATATGCGTCGGGTCGTGCACGTATCTCCTCAGCTGTGATACGTGGAAGACGTCGTACACCCGGTGCAACTGAGGTGGTAGAGCCAGGCGATAGGCCACCTCGCCAATCCTGCTGAGGACCTGGAATGGTCCGATGAAGCATGCAGACAACTTGCTGCCTCGACCAAATCTCCTTAAACCACGTCGTGGTGAGACACGTAAGAAGACGTGGTCGCCATCCTCAAACTCTAGTGGCCTCCGCCTCCTGTCAGCTTAAGACTTCTGTCGGCTCTGAGCTATCCCCATCTGCTCCTGGATGACCTGGACCTTCTCTATCATGTCCCGGACCATCTTTGGTCCCACAAGTGCTAACTCCCCAGGGTCTGTCCAGCACAAATGAGATCTTCATGGTCAGCCGTACAACGCCTCGTACAGTTCCATCCCGATGGTGGAGTGGTAGATGTTGTTGTATGAAAACTCCACTAAGGGTAGGCGGTCCTCCCAACTGCGACTAAAGTCGAGGACACATGCGCGGAGCATGTCCTCGAGAGTCTGAATGGTCCTCTCCATCTAGCCATCTATCTGAGGGTGAAAGGCGGTGCTCAGACGTAGCTGCGTCCCGAACGCCTCCAGCAACCCCTTCCAAAGCCGGGACGTAAAGCGAGCATCTCGATCGGAGATGATAGATGAGGGCACACTGTGAAGCCGTACAATCTCATGAATGTAGAGACATCCCAAGATCTCCACTGAGCCCTACTCTCTGATGGGTATGAAGTGAGCCGACGTGGTGAGTCGGTCGACAATCACCCAAATGGAGTCGTGACGTCTGGAAGTGTGAGGATGTCCAGTCACGAAGTCCATGGATATCCCGTCCCACTTCCACTCTGGACCCTCCAAGGGCCGTACCAAGCCTGCTGGTACCTGATTCTCTACCTTCACCTACTGGCAGGTGAGGCATCGAGAAATGAATTCTTCCACAACCTTCTTCATGCCCTTCCACCAGTGCTGTCGTCTGAGATCCTAGTACATCTTCGCCAATCCAGGATGTACCTCCAAAGGAGAAGTGTGGAACTCTCTCATCACCTCTTCCCGTAAAGCAACTGGTACCAAGGTACGTCCTCTGAAAAGGAATTTGTGCTCTACTCTAAGGGAGAAACCATCAGGTTCCTGACCTGAGGATATCTGCACACGCCATGTCTCACAGTCAGCGTCCCCACGCTATGCCTCTCTGACCCACTGCAGTAGTGGAGGGGTGACTGTGAGAGTCTGAAGGAAGGATACTTCATCTCTATCCATGAAGGATATCTGCAAAGTGGCTAGCTGCTCTGTCGCATCCTCAAGTAGCTGATTTCCCGTCCTCCAGCTGAGAGCATCAGCTAGAACATTCCCCTTCCCAGGAGAATAGACTATCTCAAAGTCACAGTCTAGGAGGAACTCGAGCCATCTCTACTGTCTCAGGTTCAGGTCCTTCTGAGAGAAGATGTACCTGAGACTACGATGGTCATAAAAGACTGTAAAGTGCTCGCCCATCAGATAGTGTCGCCATGTCTTCAGAGAGAAGACCACTACTGCTAACTCCAGGTCATGGGTAGCGTAGTTCTACTCATGTGGCCTCAACTGACGTGATGCATAAGTGATCACCGCCCGATCCTACATCATAACACATCTATGTCCGGTCCCTGATGCATCGCAGCAGAATACGTACCCTTCTCCCTCATTAGGCAACCTCAAGATAGGGGCGCTGGTCAATGTCTGTCTCAGCTTCTGGAAGCTCTGAGGACATCTGTATGACCACACAATGGACTTCTCCTTCTTCGTCAAAGCAGAGAGTGGTGCCGCAACTCTAGAGAAGTCTGGAACAAATCTCCAGTAGTATCCAACTAGCCCCAAGAAACTCCGCACCTCTGTCACGCTCTTGGGTGGCTCCCAAGCAAGCACTGCCTCGATCTTCGGAGGATCCACTGCAACTCCCACCACAGAGATGATGTGCCCCAAGAAGTGGACCTCGCGTATCCAGAACTGACACTTCAAGAGCTTTCCATAAAGCTGGTGCTCTCGGAGTGTGTCCAGTACGACTCACAAGTGGTAGGCGTGCTCCTCCTTAGTGGTCGAGTAAATCAAAATGTCGTTGATGATGACCACTACAAATCGATCGAGGTATGGCTTAAAGATCCTGTTCATGAGGCCCATGAACACTGATGGATCATTTTTACGCCTAATGTCATAACCAAGAACTCATAGTGGCCATACAGACATCTGAATGTCGTATTCTGCACGTCCTCGTCCCGAACTCTGAGCTGATGATAGCCTGACCTGAGGTCTATCTTTGAGAACCACTGTTCTCCCCTGAGCTGATCGAAGAGGTCATCAATCTTCGGTAGCGGATACTTGTTCCTCAGTGTCACCTGGTTCAGGCGATGATAGTCGACACAAATTCGCAAGCTCCCATCCACCTTCTTTGCGAACAACACCAGGGAAGCCCAGCGTGAAACACTGGGTCGGATGAATCCCTTGCCCTGCAAGTCCTCCAACTGTACACATAGCTATCGAAGCTCAGCGGGGGCTATCCGATATGATGGAGTGGGCATCGGGGCTGTACCGGGGTACAGATCAATATAAAAGTCTACCTATCTGCAAGGAGGTAGCCCTGGAACGTCGTCGAGAGAGATGTCCGCATACTGATCCACCACTACAGGAAAACCAAGACTCTGCATGTCAACTGCTCCTAGGATGAGGCTAGCCAACTGATGAGTGATGGGATTTCCTCTCCTCGTCGGAAGTCCATCCTATGTTGTGAAGGCTCCCTTCTCACCGGTGAAGGTGAACCGGCTCCTGTCGGTGCGTACACATCGCACCTTGCGCCTAAAATAGTCAATCTGTGCATGGACTGTAGATAACCAATCCATGCCCAAGATAAAGTCATAAGGCCTCGTCGCTACTACAAGAAGATCCCAGCCGAAGCTCTCACCTCCTATAGTAAGCTCACATAGCAAGAACCAGTGCGTAATCATCAAGTCTTCTCCTGTAGGAGTCTCTAGCCATAAGGATCGAGCCAACAGCTCTGTCGGAATCTCCAAGCTCCGAACAAGGGCAGCGGCTATGAAAGAATGACTCACTCCTATGTCTATAAGAACTACAGATAGGGTAGAATAGACATAGATAGTACCTCGAATCATCTAGGGCGCACCGTGTTCGTAGGCCTCCGCTTCCTGGAGATGTGCCTGTCTCTAACCACCAGCTCACTGTGGCCGGGGTGGACCTCCTGGTGGTGTTGGTGTTAGAGCCTGAAAGTGTCGCCCACCACCTGTTGCACGACCAGCTCCTATGCCTCATCCGCCTTCTCCTTTCGGACCACCATGGTCGACCCTCTAACTCTGCCTAGGTGGCCCCTCAACTGTCTGCTGCTACTCAGCACGGTGGGTCGGGCAGTCACGAGCCATGTGGCCCTGCCTGCCACATGTGTAGAACTGCCTGCCTCTTGAAAGACTAGCTCCATGCTGTGTTTCCCGCACTGCTGAGCCAGTGTGCTGAGGTCATCTGTGTGAGGGTCTGGACTGCCTGGACCCATGAGTCATTCGTCGACTACCTGCTGCAGAAGACTTTGCTACGTACCGCCCCGCGGTACGTCTCGCTGCTGATGAAGGCTCAGCAAGGAAGCTCTTGATCAAAAGGGATCGCTCCAGTACACCTTCCTGAGTCGAATGTTGAGGGATATCAGTGATGACCTGATCTCGTGTCTCAATCCCTTCTCAAAGGTCCGTGCCCGGAAGGGCGGGTCCCGTACCATGTCTGTAGAGTTGTGCGAGAGATCGGTAAATCTCGCCGAGTACTGTGCGACCGTCAAGATGCCCTGCCGCAGCTGGAGAAGCTCCTGGATGCGCACTGCAAGGAGGGAGGCCGGGACGAACTCTGAGTAGAAGAGGCTCTCAAAGACAGTCCAAAGAAGCGATGCCTCATCATGCACCTGGAGCATCAAGCTCCACCATCTGGCTACTTTTGCGTGCAGTAGGATCGCTACGAGGATCACCATGAGGTCTGCTGGTGTCCTCACTAACCTGAAAACTCGTACCACTGCCACCAGCCAGTCCTAGGCTGCCTGGGGGTCCGTATACTCGTGGAACATGGGCGGTCGCTGGTGCTGGAACTCATGCAGTGCACTAAGGCGACGTGCATCGTCAGCGGCTGGGGCTGGAAACATCGGTGGCTCGGCGGGTAGAGGTACTGCTGGTGCCTCAGGTGTCAAAGGGCCCTATACCAGGGCCTCATCGCTCAGTGGGCTGTCTTCACGCTCAACTCTCGGAACCCTAGATGGCTGCCATCGTGGGGCCATCCTGAAAAGGAAACAGGTGCGTCACGGTTAGAGCAGTATACCTGGTGAGATGACACAAATTAATCACAAAGAAAACTTGAAACACACACATGCAATCAATGTTTTCATGCATTAAGTCGGAAATCATAAGTCAGGGTCCTGGTGTACGGATACGTCGGCCGCCACACCAACACTGGACTCCCTGAACTGATAACCACACCCAATATGCTTAACACTATTTCTTCACCTAGAAAAAGATCAGAGTCCCAAGTTCTGCAGTAGAACCGAACTCCTATGATACCAATTTGTCACGACCCGTCCTTGGGGACCATGCCGTGACTACCCGATGCCCACCTTCCGTAGGCCAGGTGCTGGCGACTAGCACCAAGGCATAAATCCCTATAAAAATGGAATGCATTGCCTTTGTAAAGTAAACAAACACCACAGAGCAAGCAAGCAGTAGAAGTAAACACTAAGTAAAAACTGAGTACAACAGTAAGTGCGGAAAAGTAAGTGGGCCAGTATACAAACTCAAACTGAAAGTAATGTACAACTGGAAATAGAAAACAGTAACTAAAAAGTAAAGCCGCAGCGTCGATCCATCCACAGGGAGTCCCACATGAAGGGTGGGTACAGATGGCCTCCACAGCTCCTAGGGTCCTGTCGTCCACTCTGAGTACGTCGCACCAAATGGTACACCTCCAGGAACCGTCCTGCTCCGCATGCCTCAACCACGATCAGCACTGTCCATCGTCTGCAACCAACACAAAGTAGTGCGGGCATAGCCCGTGCAGGGGTGAGTATAAGATACTCAGTAGGGACCCCAAGACCCCCGAAGGTCTCCCAGAATCCACAAGGATTAACCACAAAGGAATGATAAAATCATGAAGTAACATTCGACACTGCTTAGGTATATGCCCATACATATACCTAAGTCATCAATACTTGGTCGGCTCCAACATCCGAGCCCAAGTACAACCCAGTCCACACAGGAAAGAAAAACGTAAATCCACATAGGATAGCACAACCAAATCCACAAAGGAAAGAAAAATAGGATTCATCTCACACAGGTATACTTCTTCGTATGTCGATAGAGATGATCAGGTATTGCCACTGATTCATCTAAGTCGTCGGACCCAGAATGGATCGATGGGTACTAACCCCCACAATGACCCACAAAGGATCTAAGAAACAAAGGATCGATAGGTAACTAACCCCCACAATGAACCACAAAGGATATGACCCACAAAGGATCGATAGGTAACTAACCCCCACAAAGACCCAAATAGGATCAGACCCACACATGATCTGTAGGCGCTGGCCCACACAGGACCGCTGACCACTGTCCCACACAGGATCGGACCCACACCGGATCTATAGGACTGACCCACGTAGTATCACTGAGTGTTTTAGTCATCGCCGTCGAATCCCCTGAGGATCTCTGCACAGTCGTCGTCGTCGCAGTCGCAGCCCGCACTAGGGTTCCCGCACACAACAAGCTCGTTCGGGAGGGTCCGCTCCACGAGCCGAGCGGCTGATACATCAACTTACACATAGTCCAGAGTTGATGTATCCAAAAGTTCCGTATCGACAACAGGAACTTAACGTCGCAGACGGCGCGTCAATCGGACGCCCGTTCTGAGAGTTATTGGCTTTTTCGTTCAAGGGCCCGATTGTTTTTTAAAGCAAAACCAACCCGACCATACTCCACCTACATCCAAAACTTGGGTGGAGTGAGCCAAAAGATCCTTCTCACTTAGAGGAAACCAAAAAAGTCAACGAAACGTCAATCAGACGTCCGTAGCTCATGATATGAGCATTTCCGCACCGAGGGCCCGGTTGATTTCATGTACGAACCAACCCGGCCAAACCCAAAGTACTCCTAAACCTTGAGTGTGATATACCGAAACGACCGTCTCAATCCGAGGATCTCATAGCCACTAACGGTGCATCAATCGGAGGCCTTCATCTCATGTTATGAGCAATCGACCGAAGAGGTCCGAAAATGGGGGGTCTAGGCCTGGACCGACCCGGCCCAACCCCCCCTGGGTCGGCCCGTACCGGGTCGTCCCGACCCGGGTCTGGGTCCGACCTGGCCAGCGTGGCCCGGCCCTGCCTGGTCGTGGCCCGGCCCAGCCTGGCCGCAACCGGGCCCTGGCTGTGGGTCAGCTCGGCCAGTTACGGCCGAGCGGAGCGGGGGGGGGGGGGTGGCGTGTTACCCCCGCGTGAGAGAACCGCGGCCCAGCGTGGGGCCACCCTTGCCAGCGGACGTGGCCGGGCCACTATGTCCCGTGATTCTCCGGTCCCGCGTGGTTGTGGGACCGCGCTGCTGCCACCGCGGCTTATGCCGCGGCGGCTCTCCACGACGGCGCGCTGGGGGTCACCGCCTTCCGCCGTTGTGCCAGCGTGGCGCACCGGCGGGTCGCTCCGCGGACCACCGGACGAGTTCCGGTTGTCGTAAAATCACGTCGTCTTCGCCAAAGGTCATCCTGGGGTCCTTCCTTCACTGAGAGGACCCCACGTCTCCCGTTCGGCCTGCTTTGTCGATGTCCGCCATTTTTCACACCAAGAACGAAAGGGGTGGTGGGTTCGGACTTGTTTGTTAGTCCGCACCCACCGCGTTAGCGGTTTTAAAAGTCTCACAACAATTTTAATCATACACTGCGGGTATAAATCACAAAGATTTAAATCAAACAAACCTCCACCACGCCGTAGTCGTCGAATGTGAGTTCTTCATGGGATTGACCGTCACGGAAGAAGAGGATCGTCACGTCGCGGAAGGGGTGTCGCGTTGTCATGATACACGGCGTCACGTCGACGATCTCGGAGGGTTAATTAAAACACAAAGATTTAATTTCACGAATTAAATCCATGTTGAGGATAAAATGAAAAAAGAAAAATTAAAAGATCCGTAATCCCCTACCTCAATCGGTGTTGATCGAAGATTGTCGCAGGGAAGGATTGTCGCAGAAGAACGTCGCGAGAGGAGAATCGTTGGAGTCGCGGTACACAGCGTCGCGTCATCGATCTCCGAGGGTTCGGCATTCTTCGTCGGAGGCCGTAGTTCTTCGCGTTCTCCACGTTCTTCGCAAGGGAGGATGAAGAACATAGAGTTTCTGTCAATCCTCTCAACAAGCCACCCACAAGCAAAACACGTGTTGGCCTTATTTTATTCCATGCCAACAATTTGAAAAACAAGTTAAGAAATGAACCATTAATTCGGTGAATTAATGGTATCCTCTTAATTTTCCAATTAATATAGGCGTTAAGAATTTAGAAAACGCACCAGTTGACTTGCTTTAAAGTGGTTTTTTCACGGATGCGTTACATAGATGAAAAGAAACGGTGGTGCTCGTGTGGGCCCCAACTCACATATATCCTACCAAGAGGGTAGGATATTTTGGGTTCCACCCTATCTGCTTCAACTTATCTTAAGTGGCTTTAAGTGGCATTATGTGAAATAAAATAAAGTTGTCACATCACTTTAATTTATTTTCGTAACATAACCCCAAAAATTAAAACTACACCCAAGAAAACGCAACTCCGGAAAAGGAATTTCTATGATAATACCAGCACTGTGATTCCATCGGTGCCCTTGGAATTCAATTCCAAGCACCGGTTCAAAAGTCAGAAAAACCCACTCATTCGTTCACTGAATTTACCCGAGCCAAACTTCGAGAAATGATTCTGGGCACACCGGGCCTCGGAATCAGGTGTCGTCAGAAACTGCATTCTTGTAAAATTCCAAAGAAAATTAAGAAAAAAAATTTCATCAATTTTACAGGTCATTACATCACTCCCACATCAGGGCTTTACGTCCCCGTAACGATACATCATAAAATAGGGAAACAAAAGTGGGTTCTGATCACGCATCTGATCCTCCTGCTCCCAAGTGCTTTCCTGGAGGTTCCCGTGCTGCCATCTGATGCGCACAAGAGGAAACGATCGTCCACATAGGACCCGCTCCTGTCGATCATCGATCTCCACCGGTACCTCCACAAAAGTCGCCCCATCATCAACGTCTAGCTCCCCATGATCAATGAAATGTGTCGGGTCATGCACGTATCTCCCCAGCTAAGATACGTGGAAGACGTCGTGCACCCGGTGCAACTGAGGTAGTAGAGCCAGGCGATAGGCCACCTCGCCAATCCTTCTGAGGACCTGGAATGGTCCGATGAAGCGTGCAGACAAATTGATGCCTTGGCCAAATCTCCATAAACCACGTCGATGTGAGACACGTAAGAAGACGTGGTCGCCATCCTCGAACTCTAGTGGCCTCCGCCTCCTGTCATCATAAGACTTCTGTTGGCTCTGAGCTGTCCTCGTCCGCTCCTGGATGACCTGGACATTCTCTGTCGTGGCCCGAACCATCTCTGGTCCCACAAGTGCTGACTCCCCAGGGTCTGTCTAGCACAAAGGAGATCTGCAAGGTCGTTCGTACAACGCCTCGTACGGTGCCATCCCGATGGTGGAGTGGTAGCTGTTGTTGTACGTAAACACCACCAAGGGTAGGTGGTCCTCCCAACTACGACCAAAGTCGAGGACACATGTGTGGAGCATGTACTCGAGAGTCTGAATGGTCCTCTCCATCTGACCATCTATCTGAGGGTGAAAGGCGGTGCTCAGACGTAGCTACGTCCCGAATGCCTCCTGCAACCCCTTCCAAAGCCATGACGTAAAGAGAGCATCTCGATTGGAGACGATAGATGATGGAACACCATAAATCCGTACAATCTCCTGAATGTAGATATGTCCCAAGATCTCCACTGAGCCCTTCGCTCTGATGGGTAATAAGTGAGCCGACGTGGTGAGTCGTTCGACAATCACCCAAATGGAGTCGTGACCTCTGGAAGTGCGTGGAAGTCCAGTCACGATGTCCATAGATATCCCGTCCCACTTCGACTCCGGGCCCTCCAAGGGCTGTACCAAGACTGCTGATACCTGATGCTCTACCTTCACGTGCTGGCAAGTGAGGCATCGAGAAACGAATTCTGCCATAGCCTTCTTCATGTACTACCACCAGTGCGGTCATTTGAGATCTTGGTACATCTTCTCCACTCCAGGATGTACCGCCAAAGTAGAAGTGTGAAACTCTCTCATCACCTCCTCACGTAAAGAAAATGGTACCAAGGTACGTCCTCTAAAAAGGAGATCGTGCTCTGCTCCAAAGGAGAAACCATCAAGTGCCTGACCTAAGGATATCTGCGCATGCCGCGTCTCACAGTCAGCATCCCCACGCTATGCCTCTCTGACCCGCTGCATTAGTGGAGGGGTGACTGTGAGAGACTGAAGGAAGGATGGTCCATCTATATCCACAAAGGATATCTACAAAGTGGCTATCTACTATCTCGCCTCCTCATGTAGCTGAATGCCCATCCTCCTGCTGAGAGTATCAGCTACCACGTTCCCTGTCACAGGAGTATAGACTATCTCAATGTCATAGTCCTGGAGGAACTCGAGCCATCGCTGCTGTCTCATGTTCAGGTCCTTCTTATAGAAGATGTACCTGAGACTCTGATGGTCAGAAAATACTATAAAGTGCTCTCCCATCAAATAGTATCTCCATGTATTCAGAGCGAAGGCCACTGCTGGTAACTCCAGGTCATTGGTAGCATAGTTCTTCTCATGCGGCATCAACTGACGTGACCTGTAGCTGATCACTGCCCGCTCCTGCATCAGGACACATCCAAGTTCTGTCCCATATGTGTCACAGTATACTACGTATCCTTATCCCTCCTCAGGCAACCCAAGATAGGGTGCTGGTCAATCTATGTCTCAGATCCTAGAAGCTCTGCGGACATCTGTCTAACCACACAAAGGGTTTACCCTTCTTCGTCAAAGCAGAGAGTGGTGCCTCAACTCTAGAGAAGTCTAGCACAAATCTCCGGTAGTATCCAGTTTTCCCCAAGAAACTCCGCACCTCTGTCACACTCCTGGGTGGCTCCCAAGCTAGCACTGCCTCGATCTTCACAGGATCCACCGCAACTCCCGCCTCTAAGATGACGTGCCCCAAGAATTGGACCTTTCATATCCATAACTGACACTTCGATAGCTTTCCATAAATCTAGTGCTCTCGGAGTGTGTCCAGTACAACTCGCAAGTGGTAAGCGTGCTCCTCCGCAGTGGTCTAGTAAATGAAAATTTCGTCGACAAAGACCGCGAAAAATTGGTCAAGGTATGGATGAGAGATCCTGTTCATGAGGCCCATGAACACATCTAGAGAATTGGTTACGCCGAATGGCATAACCAAGAACTCATAGTGGCCATACCGACATCTGAAGGCCGTATTCTGCACGTCCTCGTCCCGAACTCTGAGATGATGATAGCCTGAACTGAGGTCTATCTTTGAGAACCACCGTGCTCCCTTGAGCTGATCGAATAGGTCATCAATCCTCAGTACCTGATACTTGCTCCTCACTGTCACCTGGTTCAGGCGACGATAGTCGACACAATGTCGCAAGATCCCATCCGCCTTCTTGGCGAACAAAATCGGGGAAGCCCAGGGTGAAACACTGGGTTAGATGAATCCCTTGCCCTGCAAGTCCTCCAACTGTACTCGTAGCTCTCGAAGCTCAACGGGGGCCATCCGATATTCTGGAGTGGATATCGGAGCTGTACAGGGGTACAGATCAATATAAAAGTCTACCTCTCTGTGAGGAGGTAGCCCTGGAATGTCATCAGGAAAGACGTCTGCATACCGATCCACCACTGCAGGAAAACCAGGACTCCGCACTTCAACTGCTCCTTGGATGAGGCTAGCCAACTGATGAGTGATGGGCTGTCCTCTCCTCTGTGTAAGTCCATCCTGTGCTGCGAAGGCTCCCTTATCACCGGTGAAGGTTAACCTGCTCCCATCGGTGCGTACACATCGCACCTTGCACCTAAAACAGTCAATCTGTGCATGGACTGTAGATAACCAATCCATGCCTTAGATGAAGTCGTAAGGCCTCGACGCTGCTACTAGAAGATCCCAGCCGAAGCTCTCTCCTCATAGAGTAAGCTCACACTGTCGGCACTAGTGTGTAATCGTCGAGTCTGCTCTCATAGGAGTCTCTAGCCATAAGGATCAAGCCAACGGCTCTATCGGAATCTCCGAGCTCCGAACAAGGGCAGCGGTTATGAAAGAATGACTCGCTCATGTGTCTATAAGAACTGCAGCAAGGGTGGAATAGACACATATAGTAACTAAAATAATTTAGTTCGTGTCGTGGTCAGAGGACTCCACTTCCTGGAGCTATACCTATCTTTTCTCACCAGCTCTCTATGGCCAGGGTGGACCTCTTGGTGGTGGTGGTGGTAGAGCCTCAAAGCGTCACCCACCACCTGCTGCTCGGCCAGCTCCTCTGCCTCATCCGCCTACTCCCTACAGACCACCACAATCGACCCTTTGCCTCTTCCTGGGTGGAACCTCAAACGTCTAATGCTACTCGGCACGGTGGGTCGGGCAGTTACAAGCCATGTGGCCCTGCCCGCCGCATGTGTGGCACTGCCTGCCTCTCAAAAGACTGGATCCACGCTGTGTGCCCCACACTGCTGATCCATTGTCCTGAGGTCGTCTGCATGAGGGTCTGGTCTGCCTGAACCCATGAGTCATTCGTTGACTGCCTGCTGTAGAAGACTCTACTACATGCCACATTGTAGTAGGTCTCGCTGCTGATGAAGGCTCAGTAAGGAAGCTCTCGATCAGAAGGGCTCGCTCCAATACTCCTGCCTGAGTCGGAATGCTGAGGGAGATCAGTGATGCTTCGATCTCATGTCTTAATCCCTACCCAAAGGTCCATGCCTGGAAGAACGGGTCCCATACCATGTTTGTCGAGTAGCGCAAGAGATTGGTAAATATCGTCGAGTACTGTGTGACTGTCAAGCTGCCCTGCCGCGGCTGGAGACGCTCCTGGATGCGCACCGCACGGAGGGTGTCCGGGATGAACTCTGAGCAGAAGAGGCTCTCAAAGTCTGTCTAGAAAATAAATTCCTCATCGTGAACCTGGAGCATCAAGCTCCACCATCTGCCTGCTGCTGCGTGCAGTAGGCTCACTGCGAGGATCACCATGAGGTCTGCTGGTGTTCTCATTAACTTGAAAACTAATACCACTGCCTCCATCCAATCCTCGGCTGCCTGAGGGTCCGTCTACCCGCAGAACCTGGGCGGCCGCTGGCGCTAGAACTCATGCAGTGCACTAAGGCGACGTGCATCGTCAGCGACTGGGGCTGGAAGCATCGGTGGCTCGGCGGGTAGAGGTACCACCGGTGCCTCAGCTATCAAAGGGCCCTATACCAAGGCCTCACCGCTCGGTGGGCTGTCGTCACGCTCAACTCTCGGAACCCTAGCTGGCTGCCATCGTGTGGCCATCCTAAAAAGGAAACAGGTGTGCCACGGTCAGAACAATATACCTGGTGAGCTGACACAAAGTAATCACAATGAAAACTTGAAACACACACATCCAATCAATGTTTTCGTGCATTAAGTCAGAAATCAGAAGTCAGGGTCTTGGTGTACGGATACGTTGGCCGCCACACCAACACTAGACTCCCTGAACTTATAACCACACCTAATACACTTAAAATTATTTCTTCACATAGAAAAAGATCAGAGTCCCAAGTTCTGCAGTAGAACCGAACTCCTCTGATACCAAATTGTCACGACCCGTCCTCGGGGCCCATGCCGTGACTATACCAAGCCCGCATTCCATAGGCCAGGGGCTGGCGACTAGCACCAAGACATAAATCCCAGTAAAAAGGGAAGGAATTGCCTTTGTAAAGTAAAAAAACACCACAGAGCAAGCAAGCAGTAGAATTAAACACTAAGTAAAAACTGAGTACAATATTAAGTGCAGAAAAGTAAGTGGGCTAGTATACAAACCCAAACTGAAAGTAAAGTACAATTGGAAAGAGAAAACAATAACTGAAAAGTAAAGCCACAACGTCAAGCCGTCCATGGAGAGTCCCACCTAAAGGGTGGGTACAGATGGCCTCCACATCTCCTAAGGTCCTACCGTCCACTCCGAGTACGTCCCTCCCAATGGTCCACCTCCATGTACCGTCCAACTCCGCAAGCCACAACCACGATCAGCGTTATCCATCGTCTGCAACCAACACAACGTAGTGCGGGCATATCCCGTGCAAGGGTGAGTATAAGCTACTCAGTAGGGACCCTGAGAGCCCCGAAGGTCTCCTATAATCCACAAGGTAAAACCACAAAGGAATGATACAATCACGTAGTAACATTCGACACTTCTTAGGTATATGACCATACATATACCTAAGTCATCAATACTAATTGGGCTCCAACATCCGAGCCCATGTGCAACCCATTCCACATAGGAAAGCAAAACGTAGATCCACACAGGATAGCACAACACAATCCACAAATGAATGAAAAACAAGATTCATCTCACACATGTATACTTCTTCGTATGATGATAGAGATGATTAGGTATTGCCACTGAATCATCTAAGTCGTCAGACCCACAAAGGATCGATAGGTACTAAACCCTGCAATGAACCACAAAGGATCTAACCCCCAAAGGATCGATAGGTAACTAACCCCCGCAATGAACCACAAAGGATCAGACCCACAAAGGATAGATAGGTAACTGACCCCCGCAAAGACCCACACAGGATCAGACCCCCATAGTATCTGTAGGTTCTGGCCCACACATGACTGCTGAGCACTGACCCACATAGGATCAGACCCACACAGGATCTGTAGCGCTTACCCACGTAGGATCGCTGAGTGTTGTAGTCATCGTCATCGAATCCACTGAGGATCTCTGCATTGTCGTCGTCGTCGCAGTCGCAGCCAGCACTAGGGTTCCCGTACACTGAAATCTCATTCGAGAGGGTCTCCTCCACAAACCGAGAGTCTGATACATCAACTCACACATATTCCTGAGTTGATGTATCCAAAAGTTCTGTATCGACAATAGGAACTTAACATCACAGACGGTGCGTCAATCGGACGCCCGGTCTGAGAGTTATTGGCTTTTTCGTTCTAGGGGCCCGGTTGATTTTTAAAGAAAAACCAACCCAACCGTACTCCACCTGCATCCAAACCTTAGGCAGAGTAAGTCAAAAGATCCGTCTCACTTAGAGGAAACCAACAAAGTCGACGACACGTCAATCAGACGTCTGTAGCTGAAGATATGGGCATTTCCGCTCCGAGGGCCCGGTTGGTTTCGTGTACGAACCAACCCAGCCAAACCCAAAGTACTCCGAAACCTTGAGTGAGATATACTGAAATGACCGTCTCGATCCAAGGATCGCATCTCTACTGACGGTGCGTCGATCAGAGGCCCACAACTCTAGTTATTGGAAAAAGACCAAAAAGGTCCGAAAACGGGGGGTCAGGGCCCGGATGGACCCGGCCCAACCCCCCTGGGTTGACCCGACCCGGGTCCGGTTCTGACCTGGCCAGTGTGGCCCGACCCGACCAGGGTGGCCTGGCCTAGCCTGGTCGCGACCCGGACTGACCTGGGTGCGACCCGGCCCGGCCGGCGGGTCGGCTCGGCCGGTTACGGCCGAGCGGAGCGGGGTGCGTACTGCCCCCACGTGAGAGAACTGCTGCCCCGCGTGGGGCCGCCCTTGCCAGCGGACGCGGCCGGGCCGCCGCATCCCTTGCTCCTCCGGTCCCACGCGGTCGCGGGACTACGCTACTGCCACCGCAGCTTCATCCGCGACGGCTCTCCACGACGGCGTGCGGGGCGCGCCGCCTTCCGCCACCGGCGCCGCCGTGCGGGCGTGGCCCGCCGGAGGGTCGCTTCACGGACTACCAGATGGGATTTGGTGGTCGGAAATTCACGTCGTCTTTGCCAAAGGTCCTCCCGAGGTCTTTCCTTCATTGCGAGGACCCCATGTCGCCTGTGCGTCCTGCTTTGTCGACGTCCGCCATTTCGCACACCAAGAATGAAAGGGGCAGTGGTTTCAGACTTGTTTGTTAGTCCGCACCCACCGCGTTAGCAGTTTTAAAACTCTCACAAAAATTTTAATCATACGGTTCGGGTATAAATCACAAAGATTTAAATCAAAAAAACTCCTTCCATTTCGTAGTCATCGAACATGAGTTCTTCGCGGGATTGACCGTCATGGAAGAAAATGATCGTCATGTCGCGGAAGGGGCGTCGCGTTGTCACGATACACGGAGTTGCGTCGACGATCTACGAGGGTTAAAGAAAACACACAAATTTAATTTCACGAATTAAATCCATGGTGAGGATAAAATCCAAAAAGGAAATTTAAAAGATCCGTAATCCCCTACCTCAAACGATGTTGATCGAAGATTGTCGCGGGGAAGGATTGTTGCAGAAGAACATCGCGGGAGAAGAATCATCGGTGTCGCGGTACACTGCGTAGCATCGTCGATCTCTGAGGGTTCGTTGTTCTTCTTCTCCTTTCATCGGAGGCCGGCGTTCTTCGCGTTCTTCGCGTTCTTCGCGTTCTTCGCAAGGGAGGATGAAGAACTTAGAGTTTCTGTCAATCCTCTCAACAAGCCACCCATAAGAAAAACATGTGTTGGTCTTATTTTATTCCATGCCAACAATTTGAAAAACAAGTTAAGAAACAAACCATTAATTCGGTGAATTAATGGTAACGTATTAACTGTCCAATAAATTGGGGCATTAAGAATTTAAAAAAGCACAAGTTTACTTTCATTAAAGGGGAGTTTTCGTGGGTGCGTTACTTAGAGGAAAAGAAAAAGTGGGGATCGTGTGGGCCCCACCTCAAAAATATCCTACCAAGAGGGTAGGATATTTTGGGTTCCACCATATCCACTTCATCTTAGCTTAAGTGGCTTTAAGTGGCTTTAAGTGAAATAAAATAAAGTTGCCGCACCACTTTATTTTATTTTCTTAAGTTAACCCCAAAAATTAAAAACCACACCCGAGCAAACGCAACTCCAGAAACAGCGTTTCTAAGAAAATAAATGCACTCCAATTCCATCGGTGCCCTAGAAATTCGATTCCGAGCAACATTTCAAAAGTTAGAAAAATCCGCTCGTTCGTTCACTGAACGTACCCGAGCCAAACTTCGGAAAATGATTCCGGGCACACCGAGCCTCAGAATCAGGTGCCATCAGAAACTGCATTCTTGTATAATTCCAAAGAAAATTAAAAAAAAAACTCCTTGAATTTTACGGGTCTTTAAATCCATCTAGAAAATTCATGCACTATTATCTAGATTATCCAATTCATTTAATATCCAAAAAATAATACTGGGATGATGTCATTCACATTTACAAGTAAATTAAGAAAGACCCTACCTGTGGTCTTCAATATTCACATCACAATCATCTTAATATTGATGCCTTTTATGTTTCTGACTATGTTGGATGCTTAGCTACCCAAATATATATTCACGCCTGTTCCATTTTTTGGAAGGTAACATAATCTCATGGAATAACAAGAAACAAACTGTCATATCTTAGTCTAGTGATGAATTAGAATACTATGCAATGGCCATGGTCACTACTTAAATTAATTGGCTTTCCCCATGAGATTGGTTTTTTTTTCAACAGGAATCCTCTCATATTTGGTGTGATAATCTTCCATCCATGAATATTTCATCCAATCCAATCTCTCGTTTTACATGAATGCACGAAGCATATTTAGGTGGACTTACCCTTTCTTCGTCATCACCTCGTATATCACCATGTTAGTTTTTGCTAAATTATAACAGCTGATCATCTTGTTGAAATCTTCACTAAAGGCCTCTTGGGAGCTCACCCTGACTCTCTCAGTACCTAACATGGCATCCACGACATCAGCGACCCATCTTGAGGGGGAGTGTGTATGGTATTTGTGGGTTTCTTTTTTGGTGGTAATCTTTTCTAAGCTATCATGTACTATCCTGAGGGGGAGTGTTATATCTATTTAATTGTATTTCTGGTTAAATGGGTTTTCCCAGTCACAGATCTAATTATTACAACTTGTAAATCTTTTCTTCTATCTATAACATTATGTATCATCCTTTCCTTGAGGTAAGGGGAATTTAGCATTCTACATATTTCAATAAATGTGTTCTCTTTAATGCTTTTTGTAACCACCTCACTATCAACATCCTTAGACAAAAATCTTATCCTTTTAAATTTGGAGAACTTATTATCTTCCCTGTTGGAATAGAATTTATTTTCATCACCCTTTTTCATCTAAGATCTTATTGGTATTATTTATTATTCTTCTTCACTTTATCCTTTTATCACCTATTTTTTGGAAAATTGGAAGCAAAATTCCCAAAGAATATATATCAAATTTATTGTCTAGGGAAGTTTCTATTTATACCTTTTGTTACATATTTACAATTTTTTTAAAATGTGGATAAAAGTTCATCAATATTTTTACATACCTCATTTTCAATGTCAGAGTCAACAACATCATCTTCTTCAAGAAAATTAAAAACCTTTTCTTTCTTATAAGTTGGGAAAGAAGTATCTCTATTATTTTTTTGTTTTTCCCTTCATAACATTTTCCCTTCTCATCTCATATGTGATGATAGAACTATATAAATCATCCAAAGATAATATATCATGATCCCTATATTCAAATAAATAAACATTAGCATTAAACTTGCCAGGAAGAATTCTAATGTTGTTTTCAATAATTTTTTAATCTACTAAATTTTCACCAATACCTATAATAGTTCTAATAATGTCTTTTATCCTAGTTAGGATGTCAAAAACATAATCATACACACCCATATTTAGATATTCTTACTTTAATCTCTAGATTTGTAACTTTGCATTTTTTAAGTTTAGTATTGAATTCATTAATGTTGTTATGATTATCCGAGATACCGTTGGTAATGGAAACATACATTAATCTTAGAAGATAGTTACCCAAGACTTTTATATATAATATTATATGATTTTATGCATTATTATACATCAGAGTACAAGCCAAGGATCATTAAGTCCAGTGTCTTGGATGAAAAGGTAAATAACACATAAAACATGGGTATAAAAAAAATTATTCATTTATTCATTATAAGGAGATCCTAAATTCCTTTTATCCCTTACTTCTTCCGAGGGTACCCTGGGGAACACATGATCAAATGGATGATCTATAAATCCCAGTTTGGGAATGAACATAAGGATACATTTTAAGCACATGATTTAGGAGGCATGAAGTAATCATAACAAAGAATGGATCATATGAAATAATATCACATAATAATGGGATCATATAAAAATAGAATCATATAAATTTGGATTAATCAGAAAACATTTGTTCTGTACGAGTCAAGGCTAATTGCCAATCCTATTTTCTATTTATTATGGGTTAAATCTAACCTTCAACACCATTTCACGTCGCATCTCAAGAGACATAACATTACACAATGCATTGGAGCACTATCTAGGTGCAACCATCTCAAAATTAACATGAATATTATTTCCACATAAATAATCATACATAATCAACCCAAATAACCATAAGGATACCCATGGAAAGAATCAGGTACCACAATCACGACATAAAGCATAACCAATGGGAATAACATGAATGTGTCCTTAAAATAAAAGGATTAAAACATACATGGATGTTCACAAGGTAAAATAGGAATATAAATTACTATGTGATGTCAAACAGGAGTGATAACATAGAAACACAATATATTTGAGAAACATTATCATTAAAACATTTTGTGCGGTTTAAATTAAAATACTATAGAGAATTCAAAATAGAAATTAGAACCATATTTTATATAAAACCAGATGTGAACCAAGAATTTTTTTCATAAAAAAAAGGCATATTTTATAATTTCAATTGTGTCTTAAAACATAGGATAGAGTGTACTTGAAATGGGGTTAAAATTTGGGAAGTTCCCTTAAAACATATTTATTATCATTAAATATCGAAGTTGGAATCACTAAAAAAACATGTATATCTTCGAGTGATAATGAGGGATGGATCATGGAACATGATTTTAGAGAGTATATATGTTGTACATAAAAATAAAATAAAACATAACTTGGGTAAAATGAAATATAGAGAAACACAAATTAGTAAAGGAGGTTCAGGTAGAATTCATTAATGATTGTTGGCATGGTATCAGGTGCACCTAAAAGGGATTTTATGAGAGAGAATTGTGTTTTTCATAACATACACATCATGAAGGAAGTATGGGGGTGGTTATAAATATTATCCCATCATTATGGACCACATGTAAAATGGAATAACGTAATGTACAATCTTGAAATTAAAGTGAAATGTAAAGGATCCCTAACCTTAAATCATTTGGTGTTTTCCACTTTTTATTAAAGACCTGAATAAACAATTTAGGTTTAATAATTAATAATTACAGAACCCCTTCTATATGAAATTAGTTTAGTATAATAATTTTATGTTCATTCATATCCGTTTTGATTGGTTATGAGGTTCAATTGCATTGTTCGGGCTCATTTGTTTACTTGGTTTTAATGACTAGTTCACTTATATTTATGTTTGGAAAAAATGTAAGATGCAAATGGTTTTCCAGAATTTAAGTTATATAATATTACTGAAAATCCAAGATATTACATGGTTTTAAATTTAATTGGGATACTTAGAGGGAAGTCTAATTATTATATAAAACCAAAGTGACAACCATTTTTATTAATTAGTGGGTTTGATTACAAAGAACAAGTTTTTCTTTAAAAACAGTCCCATCTGTACAAAAGGATTAAATAACAAAAAATAGGATATATTACAGACATATATATTTTGGTTCAACCATATCAATACTGGTTTCATGAAAATAATTTAAGATGATAATAGAAATTGATAAACTGTTGTCCTTGAATGTGCTAAATTATCACGTCTGAAATGGTGATTTCATTTCATTAAAATAAAAGGTTGGGAAAGGAGAGAAGATAATGAAATATACCATTAGTATAAAAACATTCCATTACATATATTTTATTGGAGTTATCATATTTTTTGGTGAAGGGAGGTGAGGAATGAAACAAAAAGAAAAGAAAACAATTGTAAAGAGGAATTTACCTCTTGATACTTCCTCCTTTGAGAACCTCTTAAGGGGAGATGTTTTATTATTTTGAAGAGGATAGGGTATTTTGGACATGGGGGAGAATCTTGGGGAGAGATTTGGGAAGAATATTGGAAAGGTAAAATGCTTAAGAGTAGTGATGAAAAGAGGTAAAAATGGTTGGTATTTATAGTGGAGGGGAGGAGGGTTTTCATAATTTTTTAATCATTAGATTATTATTTCCCCACAAGACAAGGAGTAGTAAGTATTAAATGACCATTAATAGTAATAAATTCACTTTACTTTGATCGATTGGTCAAATACATCATCCATGACTCATCCATGATGTAGAAATTAAGGTTTTAGCATTTATTGTGAATTGTCTAATATGACTATTAATCAAAATTCAAGTATTCTAGAAAAATATCAAAAATTCACCTTAACCATTTTTCCACATGTAGAATCCAAAAATGAAGTCCATTTTTCAAAAATATTTTTTTAAAAATGAATAATTCAATATTTAATTAAAATCATAATTTATTATTAAAATCTTGTTTTAAAAGATTCATTTACTTATTCTAAAATAAAGATGCATCATAATTTCACTTCAATATTATTTTAATACTTTCATAGGTAAGGTTACAATTCATTAGGGTATATCACTATTCATAGGGGTATGTTACTATTCATAAGGTTAGGTTACTATTCACCAAAAATTATGTTTTTCTTATTATACTACAAATAACTAACTGATCACAGCCATGTATGTCAGATTATTGAAATTCCAAACACAGAAGTGACAAACCAATGTTTAAAGGTAACTTAGCACTTTGTAGTTAATTATGTTCAGTTTTCATGTGATTTTATGACAAATATATATGAAAGGTATTTCCATTTATAAAACATTGGGTCATTAAATTCTTCCCCAATTATAAAATTTCTCCCATGAAATTTAATTTCAAATTCTATGCCAGAAATAGGTGAGGGTACTTCTCCTTCATTTCCTCCTTTAGTTCCCAAGTAGCTTCTTCAATCATTTTTTTCCTCCAAAACACTATGAAAAGGTGGGTTTTCTTGTTGCGTAGAACCTATTCTTTTCAGTATAGAATCTTTAATTGATGCTCCACATAAGATATATCATCTTAATGTCGCACCACATCTGAGTCGAGTACATGTGAGGGATTAGGTATGTAATTTCACAGGAGTGATATGTTAAAAAAATCATGAACTTGAGCCAAATTTAGTGGAAGTGAAAGAAGATAGGTCATGTCTTCTATGAAGTCATGGATTTCAAAGGGGCCAATGTACCTAGGTCTTAGCTCACCATTCTATCCAAAATGAATTAGCCTCTTTGATGGTGATATTCAAAGGAAGAATTTATCTCCAACGTCGAACTCCAAGTCCCTTTGATGGTTTTCAGTGTATCTCTTCTGCTGAATATCAAAAACTTTGATGTTTTTATGGATGACATGAACCTTCTCTATCATCTCTGGCACAAGATCGGGTCCAAGTATATTTTTTTATCTAAATTTATCCCAAATGGTTCGAGTTATAAATATATTTACTTATGGAGCTTCATACACAGCCATCTGAATATTCATGTGGAAGCTATAGTTGTATGAGAACTCAACCAATGGGAGATGTTGATCCCATTCACCTATGAATTCTATATAGTAGGCTCTTAACATATCTTCATGCTTCTGAATAGTGATTTCAGATTGTCCATCAGTTTGGGGGTGATAGGCTGTGCTGAAATTTATTTCTGTACACAAAGCATGTTGAAGAATCCTCAGGAATTTAGATGTGATCCTTGGATCATCATAAGCGATAATTGAGATTGGAACACCATGCAGTCTCACCACATCTTTCACATACATCTTTTCATATTTTTCAAGTAATTGGTCTTCCCGAATAGTGATAAAATGTTATGTCATGGTGAGTCGGTAAACCACGACCCATATCGTATTATATCCCTTTGACGTCTTCGGGATATCTGTGACAAAGTCCATAGTGACATTCTTCCATTTCCACATGGGTATAGGCAATGGTTTCATCATCCCTTTTTACTTTTGTCACTCTGCATTAACATGCTATCATTCCAAGAACCATGATATATATTCCACAATATCCTTCTTCATTTTATCCCACTAGAAGTGTTCTCAGAGATCATGGAATATCTTTGTCCTCCTAGGATGGATAGAGAGTATTGAGATATGTGAATTATCAAATAGCTCTTTCTTTATCCCGGGTGATGTATGTACACAAAGCCCCATTCCAAACCAAATCACACCATCATATTCGATATGGAACTCTTGCAGCATCCCTTCCTTTACTGCATTCACCCTCTTCTATAAAGCAACATCATCCCATTGTGTTTCCTCAATCGACTCTTGAATGGATGGTTGTGAAATAATTTTTGAAAGTTAGGATTTATCCATACCCTTATGATTTTTAAATCCATCCTTTTCATATCCAAGAAGATGTTGTCTTTCTCAATCCATAACACGGATTGAGTAGTATGTTATTTTCTGCTTAGAGCATCAGGTACCTTGTTCACCTTTCTAGGATGATAGTGAATAGAGAAATTGTAATCCTTGATTATCTCTAACCATCTCCTCTAATTCATTTTGACCCCTTTTGTGTGAATATATACTTTAGGCTCTTGTGGTAGGTGTATATTTTACATTTCTCACAATAAAGGAAGTACCGCCAGATTTTCAAGGAAAAAATCATTACTCCCAACTCTAGATCATGCCTCGAGTAGTTCTCCTCACGAATATTCAATTTTCGTGAGGCATAGGATATCAAATTATCATTTTACATGAATACAAAACCCAAGTCTTTCATTTAAGAATCGTTTTACATCACAAAACATTATCCACTTTTTTTTAATGTGAGTACATGAATAGTGATCAACATTCTAGTTAGCACCATGAAGATTACCTCACATTCTTCTATCCAGAAAAAATTTACCCCCTTATATTTCAGCTTGGTCATTGGGATTAACAATCATGAAAAGTTATTCATGATCATCGATAATACCCAGCTATACCTAAAAATCTATGGATCTCAGTTACAGATGTTGGCATGGGCCACTCTTCAATTGCCTTCTAATTGGAAGGGTCCACAGATATCCCTTTTCTTATGATAACATTCCCCAAGAATGAAACTTCCTCCATATAGAACTCACATTTACTATACATGGCATACAACTTCTCCCTTCACAATGTATTTAACAAAGTATTAAAATTCTCCCCAAGTTCCTCTTTGATCATGGATTATATCAAAATATCAACAATAAATACTACAATAAATTTGTCAAGATAATATCTAATGACTCTATAGATTAATTCCATGAACATTTCTATAGAATTAGTGAGTCCCAAGGACATCACTATGAACACATAGTGTCCATACATCATTCTAAAGGAAGTCTTGGGAATTTCTTCCTTCCTCACCTTAAATTGATGATTCCATGACTGAATATCCACCTTAGGGAAATATATTTCCCCACAAAGCTGATCAATATAGTCATCAATCTGTGGAATGGGAAACATTTTTTGGTGATTTTATTGAGATCATGAAAATCAATACAGAGGCGCATTGATTCACCCTTATTCGTGACGAAGAGTATGGATGCACCCCAAGGTGAGTCACTCTGGCATATTAAACCCTTCTCTATATTCTACTGTAACTGCCTTTTCAACACTTCCAGCTCTACGGTGGCCATTCTGGAAGGTGTATTTGATATAAGAATATATCTAAGAAATAGTTCAATTGATAACACAACCTATCAATTAGGATAGAGACCATGCAACTCTTTAGGGAATACGTAAGTTCAATCCCTCATGATGGGCATGTCTTCAAGCATTATTCAATCCTTTGTCACAATCGTTTGTGTTATAAATACTTTCTCATAATGCAACAATATCCACAGTTGATATGAAGATCATAAAGGAGACTCATTTTCCTCCTTACACTTCTAAAGAATTGGAGGATTCTTCTAGATGTGAATAGAAATATCCATTTCCCAATACATGATGTTATGTTTTCATAAAGATAACCTATCCATGCCCCATATTGCATCAAAATCTACCAATGAAGGTATGATGATATTTGCTGGGAGGTTCAGTCCACAAAAATTAACCAAGGAGGAGTTATAAACCATCGACACAATGGATCCCCATTCTGTATTCTCACAGATAACTTTTCCTGCAAATTTTGATCAGGTGTTTGAATAGTTATACTAAACTTTAATGATATGAAATAATGTATAGAAAGTGAATTAAATAGCATGTTCACTATTCTTTCATGAATAACTAGAGTACTTGTCACCACATCGTTTTCTAGCTCCACCTCAGTAGTAGTGATAATATAATCCCTTCTTTGTTTCTTTGGAGGTCTTCATTGATTGCCTCCGACAAACCTCAGCTTAGGGAAATTGTTCATATAATGCCTATGCTCCTTGTAGTTGTATCATTGCAATATAGGTTGAGTTTTGATCTATACCTTCCTTTATTCATCAATAGTAGTATGATGTTTCATATCCCTTTGGTAGTTCTTGGAAAGATAACTAAACATTACACATTTGAATCAATTCTTGCTTCCCTTCAGAAAATTACCATGATTCTTATTCCCACGATTTTTGTAAGGGGAATGTCATGCTTATTTCATCGTGGGATTTTTTTGATGAACAACCAATGTTGTTGTCCATTTTTTCTACTTTTCACTGGGCCCATGAGACCACTTAGGGTCTCTAAACATTATTTCAACCTTAAGGGAAAAAAATAAATTATACCCATAACTGTCGAAGTCTCGAATCACCAACACATTTCTTATACTCGACAGTCGTCCGCTAAATAAGCGATCCGCCTTTCATTCGGTGTTCATGAAAACTCTAGTGGCGTACCATGAGAGCCTTCTAAATTTGGCTTCATATGCCCCAATGGACTCATCTTCCTTCTGCATGAGTCCAAGGAACTGTCTTTCCATCTTGAGACAAAGGGTTGAAGAAAAATATGTGTTTAAAAACATCCTCTTGAATTCCTCCCAATCCATGGAATCAATTTCGTCTTGGGACATTGTATTCTTGATCAATGTCAACCACTTATCAGATTCCCCATCAAAATGATATACTGCAAGTGCAAACTTCTCTTCTTTAGAGCACTGGAGGACTGATAATAACTTTTCAACGGAGTTAATCCTGGGTTCTATGAGGAGGGGATAAAAAGATCCGCTAAACATGGGAGGCCTTTTTCGCTTGAAGGATTATAAGAAAATATGATCTTTCACTCGAGGAGGAGGGAATTCCACATGATTCAAGTTATTATTCATAAATCGATCCAGATAAAAAAACAATATCATGAATTTTTGAGATCTTGTTCCCATCATATCGGTAATAACATTAGGGAAATCATCACATTTCCTATCACATTGGTTGCTGTAACATGTTCTTATATTCCCCAACATTAACTAAGAAAAAGAACATATACCTTGAGGTCTTAAATACATAGCTATTAATCATAAAAAGGAAACATTGAAGGTAAAAGGATAAACTTAGAAATAATACGTACATCCAAACGTGTGATTCCTTAGGTTTAAATCTAGTTTATCCTCAACCTATTTCTTGACTTATATTCTTATTGAATTTTTCTCCTTAATAATGGTTTGTACTAATCTCATAAATCTACCAAAACATGTCCCCCATGAGTGACGTATCCAAGAGTGCAGCAAGTCCCTTTTTCATGTACATGGATACATCGGGTCAAGTCCAAAACTCCTTGGTGGAGTTTTCACTCCTAGGTACATATTTTCCAGAGCTGACTCTACCTGCTCATATCCAAACATGGATGTATTTTTTGGATAAACCACTTACAATATACATACCAAAATTTATGGATTTTTATTATCCTTCATCTTATACTTGAGGTTCTCACTAAGGTTCTCTGTTCCTAATATCCAAAAATAACTAGACCATCCTATGATATCAATTATATTGACCCAATACTTTTATATATAAAATTACATGATTTTAAGAATAATTATACATCTGAGTACAAGACATGGATCGTTAAGTCTAGTGTCTTGGAAGGCTAGGTACATAAAACATAAAACATGGGGCCATAAAAAACTTCTTTATTTAATCTCCATAAGGAGCTCCTAACAACCTTTGATCCCTTACATCTTCATAGGGTGCCCTGGGAAACACATGAACAAAGGGATGAGACAAAAAGCCCAGTAAGGGAATGCACATAAGGATACATCTTAAGCACATGAGTTCAGAGGCATGAATAATGATAACAAATCATGAATCATATGAAATAATATCATATAATAATGGGATAATATATAAATGGAATCATATAATTGTGGAAGAATCATAAAATATATCTTTAGTATGGTTTAAGGCTAGCCGCCAATCCCGTTTCCCATTTTATTTCGGGTCAAGACTAACCGCCAATCCCATTTCACATAGAATCTCATGAGATGTAACTTTAACCAATGCATTGGAGTTATATCTAGGAGCACCCATATCAACATTTTTGTGAATATTCTTTCCACATAAATAATCATAAATAATCATCCATACTTAATCGTAAGGAAACCCATGAAAAGAATTGTGTACTATAATCATGACATAAAGCATAACCAATGGGAATAACATGAAAGTGTCCATGGAAGAAAGGTATTAGAACATACATGGATGTTAATAAGGTAAATTAGGCATATAACATTCTATATGATGTCAAATAGGAGTGACGACATATAAAAAAATGTATTTGAGAAAATTTAGCATTAAAACATTTTGCGCGGTTTTAAGAAGAATAATAGAGACCGTTCAAAATAGAAATGGAAACCATATTTGATATAAACCCTGAAGTGAACAAAAAAGATCATCATATTAAAAATACTGATTTTATAAAGACAATGTTTCCTTAAAACATAGTATAAAGTATACTTGAAAAGGGGTTTAATTTTGGATGGTTCCGTTAAAAAAAGATTTCTTATCGAGAAGTATCAATGGGGGAATCACTAAAAAAATGTATATCCCTAAAATAGAATGAGGTATGGATCATGAAACATTATTTTGGATCATATATATGTTTTAAATAAAAATAAAATACATCTTCACATGGGTAAAAATAAATTTAGAGAAACCCAAATGAGTACAGGATGGTCGGGTAGAATTCATTACAGATTATTGGCATGGTATCTGGTGCACAAAAAAGGGATATGATGAGAGAGAATGGTGTTTCTCATAACATACAAATCATGAGGGACGTATGGGGGAGGTGATAAATGATACCCCATCATTAGGTAACACACGTAAAATGGAATAACATATAGAAAAATCTTGAAATAAAAGTGAAATGTGGAGGATCCCTTACATTAAGTCCATTGGTGTTCTCCACTAGTAATTAAAGACCTTAATAAAAAAATTAGGTTTATTAATTAATAATTACAAAAAAACATCTATATATAATTTATTTAGTATAATAATTTTATTTTCATTAATAACAGTTTTGATTGGTTATAAGGTTCAATTTCATTGTTCGGGATCGTTTGTTTACTTGGTTTTAATGACTGGTTCTCTTATATTTATGTTTTTATATACATGTAAGTTTAAAATGGTTTTCCATAATTGAGTTTATATTATATTAGTGAACTTAAAATATATTACAGGGTTTTAAATTTAATTTTTTTACTTATGGGGAAGTCGAATTATTATTTAAAACAAAAGTAACAACCATTTTTGTTAATTAGTGGGTTTAATTACAAAGAACATGTTTTTCTACATAACATACTCCCATTTGTAAAAAAGGATTACAAAAAAAAGAATTGGATATTTTACACATAAATATATTCTGGTTTAACTATAACAAAAATGTTTTCATGAAATTATTTTAAAATGTTAATAGAAATTGAAAAACTATTGTCCATGAATGTGCTAAATTAGCACGTCTCAAATGGTGCTATCATTTCTTTTAAATAAAAGGTGGGTAAAGGAGAGAAGATAATGAAATATTCAAATATCAAAAAAACATTCCAATACATGTATGTTACTAGAGTTATCATACTATTTGGGTGAAGGGTGGTGAGGGAAGAATCCAAAAGAAAATAACTTAAAAGAAAAGAAAGGAATTGGAATGGGGAACTTACCTCTTGAGACTTCCTCCTTTGAGAACCTATTAAGGAGAGAAGTTTTAGTATTTCGAAGAGGATTGGGGATTTTCAATGTGGGGGACGATCATAGTGAGAGATTTGGGAAGAATATTGGCAGGGCACAAGGCTTTAGAGGACTTAAGTGAAGAGGTAAGAATGTGTGGTATTTTTAGTGAAGGGGTGGAGGGTTTTCATAATTATTTATACAATAGTTCATTATTTCCTAAAAAGAAAAGGAATAGTAAGTATTTAATGACCATGAATAGTAATAAATTTATTTTACTTCAAACAAAATTTCAAATAAATCATCCATGACTTAGGCATGATGCAAAAATTAAGAGTTTAGCATTTATTGTGAATTATTGGATTTTACTAATTTTTAAAAATTCAAGTATTTTAGAGAAATCTCAAAACATAACCCTAATTTTTTTTTATGTTTATAATCCATAACTGAAGTACATTTTTCAAAAATAATTTTATAGATATGATTAATTTAATATTTAACAAAAATCATAATTTATTTTTAAACCCCATTTTTAAAAAATTCATTTTCAAATTCTAAAATATAGGTATATCATATTTTATATTGAATATTATTTTAATATTATCATACGTAAGGTTAATGTAATGCCCTGACGATAGTATCTCAGAGTCGGTTCATTATTATATAACATTATCATGATCACAAAATATCAAGTCTAAAAAGTCCTATTAGTTTAGTAGCCTTGGTAGTAATAGATACATTCATAAGGTTTTCATTACATCATAAAATGAAAAACTAAAACAACATTGTTTCCATAGACCACACTCATATCCCCTCAGAATATCCCTACAACCTAGTCATAAAATAATTATTCACATCCAGGGAAAAATAAAACATAGAAATGGGCGAGCTCAGATGCTCAGTAAGGATATCAATATAGCAGAAACATTCATAAATAAGCATAGGCAATGTATAATACTAAAACAAAAGCATATTAAACTTGATATTTAGAATAATATGGAAAATATAAAATGAAATAATGCCATTTACATACTCGAATGGATATTCTACTTGTCGAATAATCACATGAAATATCAATAGCTACATTCATAATGATGAAATTCATAATGCAATACATTCATAACCACATATTCAAGGCATTATCCCAATACTACAAAAAAGATTTTTTCAAGGCCTTCTGCCAAGACACTAGTTTGTCTCACGAGACATACTCTTGCATCGAGGAGATATATTGGGCTCCACCCATCACTTACTATGTCCAACACATTCCTCATATGAAAAGGATTAAACATAACAAAAACATTCGTAGTAAAACCTGCATACGAAATGTAAATAATTTATACATAAACAATGAATGGTATGAAATAAAAAATCCATTGTAAAACATATAACAAAACCTTAAATACAATACAGACGTTTTGTATCATATTAAATCAACTTCAAACAAACATAAATTCCCTCAATGGATGTTCACATAGATGAAATCAAAAACATTTTATAGAAATATCTCTTTCTATTTTGAAATCATTTAAAAGTCACGTAATTATAGAAGAAAACATTAATATTTGTAAATATTCTTATATGCTTGTAATGGAATCTTCAACGATGTTATAATTGCAGAAAATAGCCACAGACGTCATATAAGTTAAAAAACCATTCTTTCCATAAATTTGTCGAAATGATAAAAAAGTACCTTGTTTTTGAAATGACAGAAAGAATCCTTTATAAAAATCTTGTAAAATTCAAACAAGGGTATAAATGACTTTAACCCATAGTCTAGTAAATATTATTTTTTTAAAGCATATTTAAGAAACATGGATGTGGATGATAAAGAGGTCCAGAAGATAATTACGTATAAAAAACCTCGGATAAAGAAGAGATTGTAGAATTAACCCTTACCTTGTAATTTTTCTTGTTATAGGGTATGTTAACCTACTATATAATGGTGAAATAATTTTTATTAGATTATAAAATAATAATATACATTAATATGATATCATATATGATCTTTTAACATTTCTTTGTTAATAATATCTTAGTATTACTGTTGTTTTGGGTGTTAACATATTCGTTCTCCTTCATATTCATTATTATGAGATTAATATTTGTTATTGATGGGATGTGTTGTATTCATATACAGAATTATATCATGTCTTTAAACATTATTTTTTATCATCTAATGATAATTAGTCTTGAATGGATATGATGGGGAATGAATCTCATCGCGTTCCTGGAGACGGTAATCTGTACGTACGCACGAGCGACTACATCATTCTTTTGATATTAAAATAATATATAATTGGATGGTATATAATATATAAAAAATATTTGTCATGTTATATTTATTATTTCCATCAATTAAACATCATTATTATACCAATCCAAATAATAATGTATTGAATAACAATTTCACCATGAAGTGGAGATGATAAGCTGTACGTACGCACATATGGTGACATGTCATTAAAAGGATGGATAGAATAATGAATTTTGTTGTACCATATTTATAATAACATCACAGTATATATAATATACTGGATTTTTTGTTTTAGAATGGAAAAAATATAGAAAAATTAAATGGAAGAAGAAATGAACTTGAAAGAGGTGATGACATATTTACTTCTTCTTCTGGTTCTTCATTTTGATTTGATCAAAACGGCTCCGTAGGCTAGAATTCTGACTAATGTAAGGACTATGAGATGAAGGGAGGATATTTTAGAGGTTATATGGGCCAAGGTTGTCTGAGACAAATGTCTTTGAAGGTTTGAATTAGAGATAATGATGAGTGACCTTTTATAAGAGGGGTGAGGGGCACCTTAGGAAAAGTAAAAATATTATTTTAAAATAAAATCATTTTCCGTTTCTAATGGATCCAAAGTAAATTATTTAAAGGATAATGTGGGTATGAGTCGAACTCCACACGTCCAATAGATTTTAGACATGTTTGGGTCACTATATTAACTTTATCTTTTAGATTTAACTCTTAGTTAAATAGTTTTATATTTACCATGACTCTTTGTGTTTTTATATTATATGGTTATTAGACTTACTATATACTTCCAATCAAACCCCAAGATGTCCATTAATGATAAACCTATCATTATATAAGTATTTTTGAAGAACCATATATCTTTATGATGATAATATCAATTAATAATATAATATTTGTTTTTAAAACACTTTTATGTCAATTCTGACACTATTTGGTATTTTGTTTCTCTAAATTCATAACAGCATTATTAATTAAAACAAATCATCTGACCAACCATAACATGTAATATTAACCTATAAAATTAGTGTAATTCATAAAAGGACTCAAATTATATTTATTCGGATATTTATAATATCAATTATTTTAATATTTCATTAATTAGGTAATTATTGCATCATCATTGTGTTATAAATAAATTAAATTATTTAATGTATAAAAAATATACATTAAATTAATTTATTTAAGTAATCCTTTTATCATTATAATGAAAAATTATATGCTAATTTATCTTATTTATAACCATATATTAAAAATGTTTTAGTTATTGAACATTGATTTTAACTCTTTTAACTCTTCTTTAAATAAAATAATAATAATTTTCCTAATCTATTCCATGTAGACCAAAGTGGTTCATATTTTATTCCTAAGGTATTTTTTTGGAATAATTATACTAATCCAATATAATTAAGACATGTTTTAGTGTAATAATAATATCATTTTTACCATTAAATACCCTATTTACTTTTAACTGTTGTAAATAAAAGTAAAAAGTTACTATTCACCAAAAATTATTTTCATCTTATTGGTCCACATTATTCTTACAGATATCAAATGTGTCTCTCGGATATTTGATATTCCACTCAAAAAAGCACTAAAATTATGTTTTATGTGAAATTGTAAATTCTTCTAGGTTGTGGGTAAAACACGGTGAAAAGTTCAATTAAATTTTTATATATATAAATTTATTATAAACTGACTCTAATGAATTAAATTGAACTTATATAGGTATTATGTATCTATTTTGACCTAAAATAAATTTAAATAAAATAAATAATTATTTAAATAAAAATTTGGTTTTAAACAATAACTCATTTTTTCACTATTCTTCATAAATTGAATGTCTTCGTAAAAATACCAAAAATTCACCCAAAGATAATTTTGATATTCCGAATCCAAAAATGAAGTCCATTTTGAATGATAAAATTTATAAAATATCAAATTTTAGGTATTACTATTCATAATGGCTAGTTTTAATGGTTCTGGTGTGTTAGAACTCGAAGTTACACACAACACACGCTATTGTATTATTCAAAGAGAAGTGTACCGTAGAAGCTTGGGGGGTTAAATTCTCATCTCTTTCAAATAATATATTCCTCAAAATTTCTAGAGTATTACTAATTAAAAAGACTTTGGTGGTTCTTCATAAGATGTTCTTGGGGTTCCCACATTGCCTTTTCCATTTTTTGGTTTCTCCATAGAACTATTACTAGATGAGTCATTCGGTTTTTTAGAACCTGTTCTCTTGTATCATGAATCTTGACAGGCCCTTCACAATAAGATAGACCAGTTTGGTGTTCTAATTCCTCATAGGTAAGTACATGTGCTGGGTCAGGCATGTATTTTGTCAACAATGATACATGGAATACATCATGAACTTTGGAGCGACTTGGTAGAATTGCCAAATGGTAATCTACTACCCCAATTTGATATAGAATTTTTAAAGGTCCAATGTACATGGGACTCAATTTTCATTTTTACTGAAATGTATAACACCCTTACATGTAGATACCTTCAAGAAAACATGATCTCCTACTTAAAATTACAAATCCTTCCTTTGATTATCAGCATAGCTCTTCTGCCTACTTTGAGCTGCTTTTATGTGGTTTCAATTACCATCACCTTTTCCATAATTTCCCCCACATGTACTAGGCCTACGAGTTTTCTTTCACCATCATCATCCCAAAAGGATTGTGTGTGACATCTCTTTCCATATAACGCTTCATATGGTGCCATATGAGTACTTGAATGGAAGCTATTTTTATAGGAAAATTCTACCAGAGGTAAATATTGATCCCACATACCTTGAAAGTCATGTGATCATGATCTAAACATGTCTTCTAATTTTTGAATTGTCCTTTCTAATTTTCCATCAGTTTGGGGGTGGTAGGCAGTGCTCAAATGATGTTCAACATCCAGGGCTTTCTGAAGACTTTTCTAGAATCTTGTTGTAAAATGGGGATCACAATCAGAATCAATCGATATGGGTACTCTATGAAATCTCACAACTTCATTAATATATATTCATTATAGACGTTCATGTGGAAAATATTATCTTATAGGAAGAAAATGTGATGACCTGGTATGACAATCAATAATGGACCATATTTCATCTTTCCTTCTAGGAGTCATTGGTTGTCCCATGAAAAATTCCATCGTAATATTATCGCATTTCCAATCAGGTATGGGAAGAGGTTGCAAGACTCATCCAGGATGTTGCCTTCCAGCTTTCACCAGTTTATAAACCATACATCTTGACAAAAAATTAGTAACCTCCCTCTTCATGTTATCCCCCAAAAAATGTTCCTTCAAATCTCTATACATTTTGGTGCTACTATGGTGTATAGAGAAATTTTAACTATGAGAATAATCCAACAATTCCCATTTTATATCAAGTATATCGGTAACACAAATTCTCTTCCCAAATTTCAAAATTCCATCTTCATACACAAAGTCACTCAATCTCCCATCATTCATTGCTTGAATCTTCTTTTGAAACTCTGCATCATCGGTCTGAGAACTCTTTTTCCTTTCTAGTAAAGATAGTTTAACATTAATTTTAAAAAGTAATTATGATTAACCTTCAATGGTGTATCATATATCCATCTTTACAAGATCCATATATATATATGATCCTTTTCAACTCTCATATTGTTCAAAACTCCATGATCCTTTCTACTCAAATCTTCTTCAACCTTAATTTCCTTCCCTGGGTGGTAGTGTATTGTGCAATCATAATCTTTGAGTAGTTCAAGACATCACCATTGCCACATGTTAAGTTCTTTTTGTGAGAATATATACTTAATGATCCTGTTATCAGTATATATGTCACATTTTTCACCATAGTGATAGTGTCTCCAAATATTCAAAGAAAATATTACAACTGCTAACTCAAGATCATGAGTAAGATAGTTTTTCTCAAGAATTTTTATCTGTCAATATGCATAGGCAATAAACCTATCATTCTACATATGGATACAACCGTGTCCTTTCGTTGAAGCATCACTATATATTAAAAACACATCATTACCCAATGGTAGAGACAAAATAAGAGCATTGAATAATATTATCTTCAATTATCGAAAACATTGTTCACACTATTTTGTCCAAAAAAATTTAACCCCTTTATGTGTGAGCTTGGTTAATGGGTTAGCCAACCGGGCAAAATTCTAGATGAAATGCCGATAATAACCATCCAAACCAATAAAACTGTGTACCTCAATTATAATCATCAGTGCTGGCCATTCTTTGATTTCCTTGGTCTTTGAAGGATCAACAGAGATTCCATCCAAGAGACAATATGTCCAAGAAAAGAAATCTCTTATAGCCAGAATTCACACTTGTTAAACATCCCATTTAATTCATGTCTTCTAAGAGTCTTCAAGATAATGCACAAGTGAGTTTCATTATCTTCATAGTTTTTGGAGAATACCAAGATATCATCATCAAATACTACTAAAAAGACATCAAGATATTCCTTGAAAACTCTTCTCATTAGATTCGTGAAGACAGAGGGTGCATTAGTTAATCCCAAAGGCATTACTGTAAACTCGTAATGCCCGTACCTGGATCGAAATTTTGTCTTCAGAATCTCTTCCTTCTTCACACACAACTGATGGTATCCAGATTGAGGTTCAATCATTAAATGTTATTAGGCTCCATGCAGTTGGTCAAATAAATCATCAATGTGAGGTAGGAGATATTTGTTCTTTATTGTTATAGCATTGATCTCCCTACAGTCAATGAAAAACCTCATATATCCATCTTTCTTCTTATCAAAAATTACAGGGGCTCCCCATATAGAAAAAACTATGGAGAATAAATCCCTTATTAGTCAATTCCTCCACTTGTTTCTGTAGTTCCACTAATTCCGCAGTGACCATTCTATGAGGGGTCTTCGAAATGGGCCTTGAACAAAGAATTAAATCAACGGAAAACTCAATTTCTCATTCTGGGTGATGTCCCAGTAAATCTTATGGAAACACATCAAAATATTCTTTCACAATAGGTACATACTATATATTAACATTATATCCCTCACCCACATTTATTTAATGATATTCCTCCATAATAATTGAATTTAGTTGAGCTACTGTGGGTGGATCGAGATAAGAATTCGGTGGTGATGATTCTTCTCTAAAGATAAGGTTTTCATTATCATCATCATCAATAATAGTATCTTCCTTCTTTTAGAATAAATTTTTTCATCATGGTATGAAATACAATCCGTACCGTGGAGTATATAATAATCAATAATGTGTATGATGATGAGATCAGAAGATAGAGAACATTTATATCCTCTAATGGGAACTGATTCACAAAAAAATATTCTGATGATACTTACTTTTAGAGTTTTGATGGACAACTCCCTTGTTAAATAAAATTGGAAATATCTATTTTTCATAGAAAAATGGGAAGATATAAAACAATGTGATGATCCATAATCAAATAAAGCATTTTCTAAATTTGAGGAAACCATTAAATTACCTACCACCACGACTTTCGGAGCATCAACCTCAGCATTAGTGATAGCATATGATTGGCCTTGAACTCATGGCCTTTCCTAAGGTATTTTTTCCTGATGATTTGGACATTAATTTTCATAATTCCCCCATTCTATACAATTATATCATTCAACATGGACATCCACTTTCTTTCCCTTGCAATCACGAGTTTGGTGGCCTTTTTCACCACACTTGTAATAGACTTTCATTCACTTCAGGAAAGTACTAGGGTGTTTCTTCCCACATTTACTACAGGATTGATATTAAAATTTCCCCTTATTCCCCTTATTTCCATTTCCAGAGTTTTCGGAATATCTATTCTTCTCTTTATTTTCTTTAAAGTCGTAGGACATAGAGAATTATTTTTCTATCTTGATAGTACAGGAGGCAACATCTTCGTACGACGAGAAGGATTGAGAGACTAATTCTCGATAGAGAAATGGTTTAAAACCATCTAATAAAAGATCAATATTACTTCTTGGGTTACGTATATAATTTGTTTCATGCCTCACTAACGTTGTAATGTAAGCTTCATACTTTGCGACATTCTCATCCTCATTTTTCCTCAAACTCAAAAATTGTCTTTCCATATCAACTCGATGGTCATACGGAAAGTATTTTTCTAAGAAAATATCTATACACTCCCTCCATTAAATATTTTATACTTCATCATCTTCCTTTGTGTTTTGAATCAATGACCACCATTGATCAACATCTCTAGTGAGGCGGTAAACTACCATGACAACTTTTTCCCTTTCACTACTCCCTAAGTTATGGAATATTTATTCGAATGAATTTATCCATTCCATAGCTAGAAATGGATTTTTACTCCATTTAAATTTTGGTGTTTCTTTCCACATGAATCAATATATCATTGATCCTCCACACTATGGATCAAGGTGCTCCATACATGTAAGGTAATTATTTATAACAGGAGTGAGTTGTCCCAGTATGATGATAAGCAGATTATCACCAGTTGTATAACTAGCTCCACAATAATTTTCTTGTGTAGGAGGGAAATACCTATATGGAGTGCATGCATTGATATGGTCTCCATTCCTTCCACTAGGCACCATTTCTAAACAATGACATGAACAAGATTAGTTTATGAATCGAAATACATAATTCTAAACATGCAAAACACATAACATAAATTGAACAGTTTATGGATACAATCTATGATCATAAAAAATGTTTTCTTTGTTGAAGTATATACTCATAAACCCTTTATAATGTTTTGTAAAGAAAATGAGAATTATCCAAAGAATATCATCCTGGAGTGTCATAACCAAGAGTGCAGCACGGCCCGATGTCGTGCACCAGTTTCCATTCAGGTCTAGCTCAATGCGGTGTTTTCCCGTTTTACCCCTAGGTACATATGTGCCATAGCCACCTCTCCCTGCTCGTATCTAGATAGGGATTTATTTCTTCAAAAAATAAAAAAATCTCTACAATACCAAAATTCTAGGAAGTTATTCTATAAAAATCCTCAATGTCTATCTTAGGGATATGTTCTCTAATTGGTGTTTATCTAAATCCAGTTTCCAAGGTTTTTACTAAACATCCTATGATACCAACTGTAATTCTCTGACCATATTTACCCAGAGTCGGTGCATTATTAAATAACATTTTCATGATCACAAAAGATCATTTCTCAAAAGAAAGATTAGTTTACTATCCTTGGAAGTACTAGATACATTCATAAGGTTTACATAACATCCTAAAATGAAAAACTACTACAACATTGTTTCCATAGACCACACTCATGTCCCCTAACACTATCCCTATAGGTCATTCATAAAATAAAACTTCAAATCATAGGAAAAACAAAACATAGAAAGGGGTGAGCTCAAATGCTAAGTAAAAATAAAAATATAGCGAAAAAATTCATAAATAAGCATAAACATTTAAGGCAATGTATGAGACTAAAACTAAAGACTTTTAAACATAAAATTCAGCATAATATGGAAAAGATAAAATCAAATAATTCCATTTACTTACTTACATGGATATTCTTCTTTTCTAATAATCACATGAAATATCAATAGCCACTTTTATAATGATGGAATGAATAATGCCAGACTTTCATAACCACATAGTCAAGGCCTTATGCCATGAAAACAAATACGATTTTGCCAAGGTCTTGTGACATGACACTAGTTTGTCTCATGAGACCTACCGATGCATCAATGAGCTATAGTGGGCTCCCCCTGTCTGTTACTAAGTTCAATGGATTACTCATATGAAAAGGTTTAAACATCACATAAACATTTGTATTAAAACTGGCATTCAAAATTTCAATACATTATCCATAAACCATGAATGGTATGAAAAATTAACTCCACTATAAAACTTATAAATAAACCGTCAATACAATATGGATGTTTTGAATCATAATAAATCAACCACAAACAAACTAAAAATCCATCAAAGGATGTTGACATAGATAAAATCAAAACTTTTTAGAGAAAAATATCTCTTTCTATTTTGAATTCATTTAAAATTCACATAATAATTGAAGAAAAAATTTATATTTTAAAAGATTATTATAAGCTTATAAGGTAAGCTTCAATGATGTTATAATGGCAGAAAATAGCCACACCCACTGTATAAGTTAAAAAAAATATGCTTTCATTAAATTTGTCGAAATTGGAAAAAAGTACCTTCATTGGAAAATGACATAAAGATTACTTTATAAACATATCATAAAAGTAAAAGAAGGTTATAAATGACTTTAAACTATAGTTTAGTAAATATAATGAATGTTTTGAAATACATTTTTATGAAACATGGATGTGGATGATAATGAGGTCCCAGTAGATAATTACATATAAACAACCTTGAATAATGAAGAGATTGTGGAAATAACCATTTCCTTGTTATTTTCCATGGTCGAGGGTAGGTTAAAATCTTGTATAATGGTGAAATAATTGTTATTAAATTTTACAAGAATTATATACATTAATATGGTATTATATAGAATCATTTATCATTTCATTGTTAATATTTTCTTAGTATTATCGTTGTTTCGTGTGTTAACGAATTCATTACCCTATATATTTTTTATTATGTGAGTCATATGTTTTATGGATGGGATGTATATTATTCATATACCGAATGTTATCAAGTCTTTAAACATTATTTTTAATCATATAATGAAAATTAGTCTTGAATGGATACGATGGGGAATTAATCTCATCGCGTTCGTGGAGAAGGTAATCCGTACGTTCACATGAGCGACAATATCATTCTTTTGATATTAAAATAATATATAATTGGATGGTATATCATATATACAGAATCATTATCATGATATATTAATTATTTACATCAATTACACATAAATATTATACCCATCCAAATAATAATGTATTGAATAACAATTACACCATGACATGGAGACGGTAAGCCGTACGTACGCACGTATGGTGACATGTCATTCAAAGGATGTATAGAATAATGAATTTGGTTGTACCATATTTATAATAACATAATATTATATATAAGATACATGATTTATTATTTTATAATTGAAATGGCCATGAAAAATTATGTGGAAGAAAAAAGGAACATGAAATAGGTAATGAAATATTTACCTCTTCTTCAGGTTCTACCTTTTGATTCGATAAAAAAGGCTCATTAGGTTTTCTTTTTTACTAAAGTAAGTCCACTAGGATGAATGGGATATAGTTGAGAGGGTATTGGGGAATATTGTGGACGAGGAAAATCACTTTTATGGTGCGAATTAGAGAGAATGTGGAGTTCCTTTCATAAGAGGTGTGAGGGGAACCTTAGGAAAAGCAATAAATATTATTTTATAATTACATAATTTTATGATTATAATGGCTAAAAAGTGTATTATTTAAAGGAAAAGGTTGAGATGGATTGAATAACATACAACCATTTGGTTTTAGATAGGTTTGTGTCACTATATTAACTTTATCATTTAGATTTAACTCTTAGTTAAATTGGTAGACATTTACCATGTCTCTTTGTATTTTTATATCATATGTTTAATAAACATACTATATAATTCCAAGAGAACCCAAAGTGGTTCATTAATGATACACATATCATTATATAAGTCTTTTGGCTGAGCCTTAGGTTTTTAGGAATATAATATTAGTTAATAATACAATATTTGTTTTAAAAACTCTAGTATGTCAATTTTGACACTATTTGGTATTTTGTTTTTTCTCTATTCAGAACATCATTATTACTTGGAAAAAATTCCTCTAACCGACCCTAACATGTCATATTAACCCAGAAAATTAGTTTAATTAATAAAAAGTCTCAAATTACATTTATTTGGATATTTATAATGTCAATTATTTAAATATTTTATTAATTAGTAAATTACTGCATCGTCATTGTGTTATAAATAAAATAAATTTATTAAGTTCTAGAAAATATAAATAAAATAAAATTATCTAGGAAATCGTTTTAGCTTTCTAATGAATATTTATTGTTGAATTTATCTTCTGTATAACCCAAAATTATAAATGATTTAATTATTAAACATTGATTTTAACTCTTTTAACTCTTCTTTATATAAAATAATAATAATTGTCCTAATCTAATTAAAGTTGAACAAAGAGGTTAATATTTTATTCCTATGGTTTTTATGGTTTAGTTATACTTATCTAATATAATTACGATATGTGTTAAGGTAATAATAATATCATTTTTACCCTTAAATACCCTATTTACTCTTAACTGTAGTAAATAAAAGTAAAATGTTACTATTCACCAAAAAATATTTTCATATTATTGGACAACATTTTTCTAACTGATATCAACCGTGTATCTTGGATTTTTTAAATTCCACTCAGAGAAGCCGTAAAATTATGTTTTATGTGAATTTACAAATTCTACAAGGAGGTGGGTAAAAGACGGTGAGAATTTCAATAAATTTTCTATATATCTAAAATTATTATAAATTGACTCCAATGAATTCCATTGAAAATTTATAGGTATTATGTATATATATTTACCTAAAATAAATTTAAATAAAATATATAATTATTTAAACAAAAAATCAGTTTTAAACAATAACTAAGTGGTTTTAACTATTCATCGGAAATTGAATGTTTTTAGGAAAATACCAAAAATTCACCCTAAGCTAATTTAGATATTCCGAATCCAAAAAGTAAGTCTATTTTGAAAGATAAAATTTATAAAATTTCAAAAAGTGGGTATTACAATTCATAACGGTTAGTTTGATTGGTTGTGGTGTGTTAGAACTCGATGTTGCGTACAACACACTTTATTGTATTATTTAAAGAGAAGTGTACTATAGAAGCTTGGGGTGTTACAGTTAATATCCATTAGTGTCTATAAATATTTATAAGGGTATGTTACTATTCATAATGGTATGTTACTATTCACCAAAAAAATATGTTTTTCTTAACAGACTCCAAATAACTAAATGATCACAATCATGTATATCAGATTTTCGAAATTCCAAACCCAGAAGTGACAAAACTCTGTATAAGGTCACTTAGCACTATGTAGTTTATTGTGTTGTGTTTTCATATGATTTTATGACATATTTATAAGAAATGAATTTCCATTTATAAACCATTTGGTTATTACATAGAAAATCACCTTCAAAAAGTGAAATGAGTAAATCATTCTTTACTCATACATCATTCGCAATGTTTTCCTTATTAACATTTGTGATAGGAGAATTCTCAATAAAAGGAGGGAAACCATATATAACAGATCATGAAACATCATTCCCAAGAGACATATTATATTACCCAATTATTCCATTCCAAATATGATAATTCCTATCATTTAAGATAGGAATCACCTTACTTTTCATAAGACTATGATTATCCATCAAAAATTCTTATTCAAAACTTCAGAAAGGAATAAATGACGAGAACCTTTGGCTCTGATACAACTTATAAGTGCTCATTCAGGATAGTTATATCACTGAGAGGGGGAGGTGGTGAATCAATGATACATTTTTCATTTAGTTTTCATTCTTAAAATACCCCTCACCCCTATCAAATATTTCTTTCTCTGATTAGAAAAATAAAACCCAAATCCATAAGAACACAACTATTTACCAGGATCGCTATTCAACATGTATAGTTATGTCCATGTTAATGTATAGAAATGATCCAATACAATACAATCCCCTAGAAAACAATTCGTTTCTGTAGAATATAACAAGTAGGATATTACCATACAGTCATGCAACACTAGGTATATAATCCAATAGTGTATGTGATCTTTCTAGAAAAATGATGTAATACAATGTTTTTTTAAGAAAACTTGTTGGATTTATTCTTGATCAGATTTCACCAATATGATCTTTAAAATATTTTATTCTCTTTCTTACCTAATTTTTTTTAATAGCTTCTTTTGAACTTTGTTTTTGAACACATTACAATTTTCTAGTCTGATTGTTAAATATGATAATATTTCTCTATTAGAGTACAATTGAGAAAATTCTGAACAACTTCTACTATGAGTCTAGAAATTCCATTACTATTCCCAGCTGAATATTATACCCTATTGAATACGATTCCTTGTTGAATAATATTTCCTACTAGAAATGATTCCCAGCTAAATATGACTTTTTGTTCTAAATACAATTCCTATATGATTATGGTTCCCAACTAAATATAATTTTTGGCTAAATAAAATTCCCAACTGAATATGATTCTCAACTGAATACGATGATCAGTTAAATACAAACTTTTCTCTACTCATTTCTTCTTCTATCCAACAAAAATTATTCAAAAAATATCTATATGGAAAATTTTCTCCCTACCAATATAGAGACACTATCTATTTCTTTATTAATAGTACAACCCTTAAAAAAATTAAAAAGTACTTTCAACCTTTATAATCACCACAAATTTGGTTTGGATGAGATTCTTGAAAAGTATCCCGCTAAACTAAATTTACCCGAATCCAAAAGTTTCCTTGAATTTCAAGTGAATTTGAAATCATCAACATTTATGAAATCTTCTCATTTCTTCTCGATATTTCTTGAATCTTCTATCAATCGGTAGCTCACCTCTGACTTACTTAGCAAACATCAGTTCGATAGAGATTCTCCATTCATATTTTCAATTCCAATTCTTCATTATGATTTCTAAAAAACTATTTTCCCTTTTTGATTTCCTCATTATGATGGAGACAATAAATTTATTCAACATTCTTTAACTACTTCTAATTATTCTTTTCTATAGAAATATAAATTAGTATTAACTTCAATATGATGGCTCTTTACCCATTTTTAATCAGCACAATTCAACCTCCCAAATGGGTGACAACATTGTTGATGAACTTTAATTTTCTTTTATTATTAGTCCAAAAACATTCAACTCCTATAAATACGATACAAATAAAATTATTTCTTCAAGGATTTAAATATTTTCTCTTTTGGACTAATTGAATAATAGTACCTCTATTATGAACCTCCTCCTCAGCCTTTAAAAAAATCTGCAACTGGTAATATCATTATAATTATCTTAACACTAGAAATTTTTCGACATCACCAAATTTATTCTTTCACAAATATATTCTTGTGTCATGAATTCCATCGTGAACTTGAATACATTGAAGACCATTTTTATAATAGTATGATTTATAATGGAAGGTATTGTAACTTTTCATTCCTCTAGAAATCATATTTCTTTCTAACATATCCAAAATTAATTTTTCTTGAATATGATTACTAGCTACTCTTTTATTTCAATCATATTTTCAATATGAATGTTATGAATTTTTATTCTTCTTTATTACAATAATTCTATATCAGAAGTTTCAAAAAATAATTTTGATGTATGAGAACTCCAATTTCAGGAATGAATTGTCAGATTTGTAATAAAAATTATTCTAACTTCCCATTCCATTTATATCAGACCCATGGTGATCCAAATTAACCTTTCCATCCAGAAAACATATTCAGAATATAATTGAATTTCTTCAACATAGTAAATAAAAAATTTTAAATATTCTTTTGAGTCAGAATTAATGAATATGATTTTTGAGTCGGAATTTATGAATAAGATTTTTGAGTCATAATTCATGAATACAATTTTGAGTTAGAATTCATGAATACAATTTTTGAGTTTGACTTCCTGAATATGAATTTGATTCAGAATTAATGAATATGATGAATTCCAAAATATGATGAATTTATAAATATGATGAATTCATGAAAATTATTTTCAAGTCCAATCACCATATATTAAAAATTGAGTGATTTTGTTTTCCTATTTGGAAGCAAAAACGTTCACCAACAATCTTTTTCCGCAAAACGATGGTGAATCTGATTTCCACCAACATATAAATTTTAATTAACAAACCAATATGATGAATTGTATTGACTCAAATAGATATTCCAGATCTGATTGAAAAATTTGTTCAATCAGGATTTCCATCTATTATCTTCTCAATATACTTTCTTTATTCAACATAACCAACATACTAATATATTGACAATAAATACAACCAAAACAAAACTTAGTCTTAACAACATCATGAAACAAATAAAAATAAAATAAATAAAAGAAAACTGGGGTTGGGGTGTGAAAAGTTTTTTTATTAAGGACTATTAAATAATCAATAATTTTTTGGAAATTAATTTCAGGATTAAAAGACTTATTTTTTATGTAATTCATTTCTCTTGGTGTTATTAATTTTTATATAAAAAATATATTATTTGTAACAACCCATAATTTTTAAATGATATTTATTTCCTAAATAAATGATTTTGATATATTATATAATATTATACACAGAAAAAACAATGAGAAACCCAAAAAAATCATATCATTAATAATGATCAATACATTAACCAACAATGAAACAAATTAAAATTCCAAACATTATATCCTGACAAAAAATATAAAATAGAATAGCTAAAATTAGAAAGCATGGATCACCCCAATCTACTAGAATCATCGCACCCAATTAAAATTCTATATAATTGAAAAAAAATATTAGTATACTAATAAAAATCATACGAAATGAAAATATAACATTAGGGAGAAAATTGTGGTGCATTTTGAGTGGAAGAATGAAGTGATATTTATAGGGTGTAAAGGTGAATGTTACGTTTGATATTCAACCATCATATGACTATTTTTCAATATGAATGTTGTAAACTATACCCTTGGTTGAAAATTTTATCAATATTATTAGTGTTTATATATAGTAATGATAAATGATAATTTTTACAAAAAGTAGGATTGATGGCCTCAACCAGTAGAGTCATACTATTTGAACCCTATTTATCAGAAACAAGGGGGAGGTATAATAACTTGGGTTTGCCCTTGAACAATGCCATGTTGAGTTTCAGAAAGTGAAGATTGAACAATATCAACTACGAGATATGTTCAAATTAGTGGAAGTCACCACTCAGTCGATGTTAGACAAGCCAACCACGAAACTACCACTATCCCACACATTACCCTTAGGGAATATGTGGCTATAATAAGGGGTTATGTGTCCAGAACATAATTACATAAAGTGTAACATACAATGTAAAAATTAAATTTTTAGTCCATTAATTCATCTTAATAATATTTTTTCTCAAAAAATTATATGTTTAATTGAGATAAATTTGATAATTTTATTTGTCAAACAAATAAAAAGTTACAGTATTTATCTAGAAAACATATATAATTTTATAATAATATAAAGTATTATGAATAATATTTTTTAATAAAATTGTCTTTTAAAACACTCTCACCAAAATATAAATGTTAAAATAATTTTATAATTTCCTATGAAATTTATTATAAGTTTTAGAAATTTGAATATGCCTTAAAATGGATATTTTTAAATAAATAAGAATTTTTATATTTAAAATTAAAAATTATCATATTTATAAATTTTTTCTAAAATAAATATCATATTTGAAATCAGAATATATAAATTTGGTCTGGGTGAATTTATAAAATTAATATAAAATACTTTAATTTTTCTTTGAATAGTAAAAATAATGTTTTGTGTTTACAGTATCTTAAATGAATTTATATTTATATCATAATGCTTTCATAATTAATTAACCACAACACTATGTATAATAACATTAATCATGTTGAACCTCAAAAATCCCAAATAAAGGAACAACTCACCATTTGTTCTCTCATGAAAAAATTTCCACATTCTTTTAGTGGGACTTCTAATCCACTTATTGAATAAAAATGGATAAATTCTATAGAAAATATTATTTTTGTTCTCCAATGATGAGACTATGAGAAGTTTGTTCTAGTTGTGTATCATTTGGGAGGTAATGTTAATAAATGGTGTAATCCTATCAAGAATACATGGAATGTAGAATAAATTGGCTCAAAAAAATGGGAAGAGTTTAAGAATGTATTTTTAAATATGTATTCACACTAAAATATTCATACTAAAATGGAGAGGGTATTCCTAGAACTGAAGTATAAGGATAATGAAACCATTGATAACAATGAAGAAAATTTTATATACATTCAAGGTATGATTTTGTATTTATCATTTAACCAAAATGAATAACTGATTTATTATTTAGTGGATTAAGACTACATCATCAAAAGGAAGTGGTTATAAGTGAGTTTGATAGTTAGGAAGAAATCATTCGATGTGATCTCTTGGTAGAATTGGTGAGGGGATACACTCATTTTTATCATGGTTTTGGGGATAAAAGGAAAAAAAATACTTCTTGGAGATTTAAAAAAAATACCCAAAAGGAAATAAAAATAATATTCCTTTATATTGAAAGTGTTTAGAGAAGCATGGATGAAATATATTCAAGGATATTGGAAACTATTTTAAGTGTATAAAAAATTATATTGATAAAATTAATGTTTGAGTGACATAATGAGTTCATAAAATGTAATTAATAGAGAGAAAGCATAACTGAATGTACCACCCCCAATCGATTTTTTTAAATATAGTATTATAGACATTATTATAATCAATTCATGAATATATGGGTTAATGATGAAAATATATTTCAATAACCATAAAATCCAAAAGACAAAGGGATGTATTAAAAATTTTAAATACTGATGTGATTCATGATAACGAGGTTGTGAAATGTACACTAATCATCCAATATATAACTATATATTTCTTATTTGATTCATGTTTTACCCACTCATTTATATCATAATAGTTTTATAATAATATCACATCACCACCTCAGTAGTTAAATATTAATTTATCAAAGAAATATACTAATGTTATGATGATTATATCTCATGTCTATAACTCCTCTACAATAGATGTTTTTGAGAATATTATTCCAATAACTCTTTTTATTATCCCCCTAGTAGAATTTGATGTGGTTTTGGGATTGTATTAGATCTATCTCTATATATATTCCATCTAAATATTTGTAGAAGAGAAGTCAAATTTTATAGTCCAAATCAATGTACGGTCATCTATTGTTACAATGATGAACATGAACTTCCTAGGGAAATTATTTCTATTATATGGGTCCTAACCGATATTCATGTGGGATATTTATCTAAATTTTTTTTGGGGAAACTCAACATTGTAGATATTCTTGTTTTTTCAGAAATATTCTGATGTATTTATTTAATAGTTTCCTAATATTCCCCTAAATCATGAAGATGAATTTTCAATATAACCCAAACTTGGTGATACACATATTTTAAACAATCCTAATAGAATACCCCTAATTCAGTTATAGGAATTAAAGAAGTAACTCTTTGTGAATTTAGATAAATAATTCATACACCACGGTGAATCACCATGGAGTGAAAAAACAAATTAATAAAAAATACATGTTATTGCATGTTTTCATTTATTATCAAGGAATTAACAATATTACTATCCTAAAAAATATCATATATCCCTTATTGATGAATTTTTTAATCAACTACACTAGGCTCAATACTTTAAAAAATTTTACCTTCAATTTATATATCATCATTCAAGGTTAAAAAGAGAGTATATACCAAATAAAACCTTTCATTAGAGGTATAAACACTATGAATTTATAGTTATGTTATTTATACTCACCAATGAACCTATTTTCAACATAGATCCAATGAATATAGTATTTAGAGATTACCTTGATCATTATGTTGTCATATTTATGGAAGATATTATGATATATTTGGAGAGAAAAAAACAACATGAAGTCTATCCAATTATTTTACTGAATACCTTTTAGAAAGAAAAATCATATAGTAAATTTAGGAATATTAAATTCTAGATACATAATGTATCATTTTTAGGTCATGTAATTACATGCGAGGTTATATCAGTGGATCTTTTAAAGATATAAGTTATTGATCAAAGGACCCAAAAACCATGGTGACTGAGAACTATAGTTTCCATGGATTGAATTTACACTACCGATTGTTAGTGAGAAATTTCGTTTAACTATACAAACTAATTACTAATTTGATGAATAGGGGTCAAAGTTCCATTAGATAGATGAGGGTGATGAAAATTTAAAGGCCATGATAAGAAGGTTGGTTAGTGCACTTATAATCACACTAACATATAATGGAGAAGGGTTTGTGGTGTATAATGATGCATCAAATAAAGGTTTGGTATTTGATCTAATAAAAAATGACAAGGTTGTAGTTTATAGATCATGCCAATTGATGAATCGTGATAAAAAATACTCGACTTTTGATTTTGATCTAGGAGTTATAATTTTTTGATTTAAAAACATAGAGTTATTAAATTTATATATTAGGTGTTATATATATTTATATATGGGTAATAAAATATTACTGTATATATTCACATAGAAAGAGTTGAATATACACCAAAGGATATAATTGGAGTTAATTAAAGTTTATAATTTCTTGATAACTTTCCACACTGGGATGGAGAACAAGGTGGCTAATGCAATAAGTTAAAAATATCATGATTGATTTTCTATTATTTGTATTTAAAAAGTTCAAATACTTATGAATTTATATAGTATGGAAATTTAAATCATAATTAAAGGGGGTTGAATCCTATATTTCACAAATGATTATTCAAACATCAATTAAAGTCAATATTAAAGAGGCACATAATGAGGATTTGGGACTAAAAAATAAGGTCATGAATATTCAAGAGTTCAAACATCACCATGATGTAATGATAAGGTTTAAGACTCAAATATATGTCCAATTAATACAACTATTAATGAAGTATCAATTGGGTGAAGCACATAACTCATCATTCTCCATCCACAAATGAATCAGAAAAATTTACTGAGATCTATAAGAGAATTATTAGAGGTATAATATGAATTGGGATATTGAATATTATTTATCTTGTTGCACGGTATGTGAGTAAGTTATGGATGAATGAACAAATCTAACTGGATGATGTAGAAATTACCCATAACTATATGAAAATGGGAAATCATCACCATATATTTCTTCATAGGATTCCCCAATATATATAAGGTTATAATTTCATTTGTATTGTAGTTTATAGACTTATAAAGTCACCACCTTTGATTTATTTCATGGAAGACTTATCGTATGATAAACCTATATAGATATACATTTATAATTTTTAATGGTTTCATAGTGTACTAATATCAATTATATCTGATTAATATATGAGGTTTAACTGATCATTATGTATAATTAATCACCAATAATTGAATATGGAAGAGAACTTTATCAATACATATTATCATTATAAATATGGTCAGTCAGAGAAGACTATTAATACCCTATAGAATATACTGAGAGATTTACAAATATATTTCCAAGGTGTTTGGGTTGAACACCTTCCATTGGTTGAATTTTCTTACAATAATAACTCTCATTTGAGTATTAAGATAGTTCATTATGGAGATCTCTGTGTAAATAATTATAAAACTACAACATTTTTGGACAATGTTGGAGAATTAAAGATATTGGAACTTAATATTGCTGATGAAATCAAATAGAATGTTAAAACCATTACGAAACATAATAGAGTAACTTAGAGTTAATAGAAAAGTCATGATGATAAAAATGGTGAAATTTTAAATTTTAATTTCATGATAAGATATATCTATGAATATATACATTGAAAAGGTTTATGATATTTGGAAATAATATGAGGTTGATCCTCAGATATATCGATCTCTAAAATATTCTTTATTATATCTGGATGGTATCTTAATATTTGGATCTTCCACTGAACCTCTCGCATGTTCATGATGTGTTACAAAAATCATTTTTGAGGAAGTATTCAATTGATCCATCACATGTACTGAACTCAATGTTTATGTAGATAAATCATGATATTTCCTATGAGGGAAAACTGGTAGAGATTCTAGATCAAAGTGATAAATCAATGCGGAATAAAAACACTCACTTGTTTAATGTTTTGTGGTGAAACCCAAAAGTTGGGGAAGCTATATAGAACCCAAAGTTGTAATGAGGAAAATGTGTCTGATGCAGTTGATTTTTGTATACATTTTCCCTTTCTTTATTGAAATACGAACTAGTTTTCAGCAATTACTTACTAATTAGTGGACAAATACTTATATTTTGGTTATCATGTTCATTTTCAGGAAACTTATGGCCAAACAAACAAACTGTAGAATAACTAAGAAAAATTTACAAACAACACGGTGTGTTCAATTATATACATTGTTTACATTCAGACTCTGACATGGATTGACTAGGTCAAATGCACACCCAAATTACCAGTAGTCAGTACATGTCGTGTTCACATTATACACATCATGTATAACTTTATAGAAGTGGTTGGTGGCAGAAAAATGATGACTACACGCCATGTATGGAAGTTCTACCTACCGTGTATAGCTACCTACCTGGTGAAAACATGTTCCAATTCAAAGATAACATGTTAGGCCACCTATTGGTGGAGAAAAAAATGGACAAAGAACATTGACAAAAGTATATTCCGTGTACTTATTCCACACACTGTGTAGTTATATTTTTTATAAAATGAGGCCTTGGCCTCTGGTTCAAGTGTGTGGTGTGTGTGTAGAAAAAGGGTTGAAGGTCTGATGGAAAGAAGCTCTGCTACTATACTACCACCATTCTACCGTCTACCAAAGTATCACTCCCTCCTCAATGTTTCAATCATGATCACATTAGGTATCAAGTTTTTCGTTTTTATCTTATCCTTTACGTGTAACTAAATACCTAGTGTGTTGGGGTTGTGGAGATGCAAGAGTTGTAATTTAGATTAGTTTCTATGAATGTGTTTGTTCTATAAATGTTTTCTTATTCTTCATTAATCACTTCATAGTATCACTGAAAATTATGAACCAGACCAAGGGATGAATTTTTAGGGCTTGAATAGAAGAATAACAATGAATATTTTCATAATAATTCTAAGTATTCGTTGACTAAAAAAATGGTCTAAGCTAAATAAGGTATTGTGAAACATTAACTACCAGACCAAGGTGTTAACTTGATCAACTCTAAATATATGTTTACCAGACCAAGGAAACAATGTTAAAAACTGAAACCCATAGTGTTGGGTTATCATGAAAAACACCACCTCAGAAGGAAAATGATTTAATAATCAACCTATTTAGAATCCAAAACCCCAAAGAATTTCTATATTTATTTGCATGAAATCCATTTTCCCATATTTTTCTTAATTTATTGTGTTATTTATTTAAGAAAAAAAATCCAATTATTCTTTTAATCCAAACACCAAAAATAAACTCTATATTTAACATATTCCACTAAGTTAAAAAGTAAAACTATGATAAGAAAGAAAAAAATAACTTCTTTTTCTCTATGGATCGACCCCTTACATGTTCAATACACTTTAGGGTAATAATAATTTGGGACACCGATAAACATACCTTCGGGGAAATGAATCGCCAAGTTTTGGCGCCATTGTAGGGGAATCCAAAAGTTAATTTGTGTCCTTGTTTTAATTATGTTTCTATCAAATTTTAGTGTATATAAAAATAAAAAATTCCCATAAATCTATTTTATAATATCCATTCTATTTATCTTTTTTCCTAATTAACACTTGGTGTGCTTCATATTATGAAGGTCTTTAGGTGTATGAGAGGCTACCCCACAAGTTCCAACAACACTAAGTCATCTGGATTTTTACCAATTGACCCCGAGATCGAACATATGCTTTTGAGAAGCCAACGAGCACTAATGACCGAGCAGAAGAAAAATAGTCCCATTGCATAGAACAAGGAAGGAAATTCAGCTACTGTCCAAGGAGCTGTACAACCATTAGGACTGGATGACAACCTGAACTAGCACATTCCACTTGCTCCTGGGTATGGAACGTGATAGCTCCTACAATTCCAAACAAAGCGGATTCCATTTTTCATCCTAGGTCTTGGGCCATACTTCACACCTCGGGAACAACAATACATGCCATCTCCAATCCCTCAGTATACACCTCCAAACTATAATCTCATTGAATATAGCTTGTCATATATTCATGGAGCTAACACGGGAATCATTTGTCCACTGGTGCAGGCCCAACACATCGAGATCAAGCCTGTTATCATGTAGCTAATCCAGAACACCATTAAATTCAGAGGCTTGGCCAGTGAGGTCCCCAATGTCCATCTCTCGAATTTCATTGAGATATGTGAAAAATTACACTACCACGGAGTGTCTGAGGATTCCATTCTGCTTTACCTATTCCCCTTCTCTCTAAGGCATAAAGATAAAGATGGGATCAAAGGATTTTTACAACAATCCATCCTCACCTAGGAGGAGATATCCTAGAAATTCATATCAAAATACTTCCCACCATCAAAGACGGTGTCTCTACCACACAAAATACATAACTTCTAGTAGCATGACATAGATTCATTGTTTTAATCATGGAAGCGCATCAAGGAGATGTTCCATAAATTCCAACACCATGTACTCCCACATTATATTCAGGTCCAAACCTTCTAGGAAGGACTAACAATTTAAACAAAGTGCATGGTGGTTGCTGGTGCTAGAGGTATAGTAAAAAAGAAATACCCTGAAGTGCATTTTGAACTACTAGAAGACATGTCTACCAATAGATTCTAGTGGAATTCTGGGTGGGGTACACAAAAATGAGGTATCCATAACATTGATGATACTAATGTGCTTACTACCCAATTGGGAATTGTGTCAAAAAAGATTGACGTGCTCAATCTGAAGGGAACATCCCAAGTACATGCGACAAACCATCCATTATGAAGTGAATGTGGTGATAACCACATCGTGGGAGAATGCTCAGGTTTTGTTGGAGGCCCTTCAATAAGAGAGTTGAGTTATGTTTCTCCAAACCGAGGGCCAAAATAGTACCAGCAGTACCAGAACATGGCATGGTCTGATCAACAAAACATAGGCTGGGGACAACAACAATAGAATCTTCCTCCCCAGTGACCACCCTATTACAACCAGCCTCTTTATCAGAACCAGTAACTGAGGTAGCAACAACCCCATCCGGGCTCTTATCTACAACAAGGGTATCAAAACCCTCAACCACATTAGCTACGATATCCACCACCTCTACCAACTCAACATCCACCTCTGCAGAAGATCACCTCAAGGTTGGAGGATCTCATGACCAAATTTATATCTCCTTCGAAGACTAGATTCCAAAATCAAGAGGTTTCTATTCGAGTACTGGGGAACCAAATTGGCCAGTTGGAAAACTAACTCTCGGAAAGGCAACCTAGTACACTACTGGGTAACACTGAAAAAAACCAAAGGGAAGAGTATCATTCCATCACACAACAATTTGGAAAGAAGCTACCACAGTATCAACTAGCATAGCCAGGTTCACCCACACCCACTTTTGATGAAGAAGGTACCGATACAGACCCCTCCACATCATAAATCCCATAGTATGAGGCTTCACAAAATAAATTAATGGAGGTAGTAAAACCCTTTGAGCCTACCTTACCCTTCCCAATGAGATTGATGTAGAGAAAACTATACCACTAGTTTGAGAAATTCATGGATGTGTTAAAAAAGCTGCCTATAAATATTACTTTTGTAGAGGCACTAACACAGATTCCCACTTATTCCAAATTCATGAAGGAAATCCTCTCCAACATAAGAAAGATGGAGGATCTGGGAACCATTTCCCTAACCAAGGAGTGTTATGTAGTCGTCTAACATTTAAATCCTCCCAAAGTACAATATCTTGGTAGTTTCACTATTCCATGTATTATTGGACCCTGTGAGTTTGGAAAATCCCTCTATAACATAGGGGATAGTGTCAACCTCATGCCCCGCCAAGTTTTCATGAAGCTTGGACTCAGCGATCTTAATCCTACCTGAGAACCCCATTATCTTTCTAAACGATCCATCAAATATCTGATGGGGCAACCTGAGGACATACTCGTCAAGGGGGGAAGGACCATCCTCCCTACAAGTTTCATCATACTTGATATGGAGGAAGTCTAAGAGGCACCTATCATTTTGGGAAGGACATTCTTGGAAACTGGGAAGGTACTGATCAACGTGCACTTGGAGGGATCTAATTTTCTGAGTACGAGATGAGAGAGTCTCCTATAATTTCCTAAATTCCGTCAAGCATGAATCATTGTCTGAGCATGAGGGATGTTATGCGGTAACCACTGTGGATGATCGCTTGAGTGATGATGGGTATGATCTGGTATGTTCTTTTACTTTAGATAACATTATCATTCCAGATATTATAATTGAAAAAGCTTCAGTGGACTTGCAATTCCTAGAAGGCCAGGGTGGCCATTGCTGGAAACACACAGTTATTCAAATTGTTTGGAATGGGAAAAGGTCAACCAACTGGACATTTGATTCTCAAGGCACTTGAACTAGAACTGAATCCTATTCTGTCTTCTCTAATGTAAAGGTATTTGGGAGACTATCGAACATTTCCGGTCAAACATAGTTCAAAATTGTCACAAGAGCAAGAAGATGCACTTATGCAGTTTTTGAAACAATAAAAGCACACTATTGGGTGGATATTTGAAGATATTAAGGGTATTAGCCATACCATTTGCACCCACAAGGTGATTTTTTAAGAAGGTGTGAAGAAATCTCAGCAACTACAGTGGTTCCTGAACCCCCCCTGTAGAGGATGTTGTAAAAAAAGTGATGAAATTGTTGGATGTAGGCATAATCTATCCCATATTTGATAGTCCGTGGGTGAGTCCCCTAAAGTGGTACCCAAAAAATGGGGGTATCAGTATGGTTTCAAATGATAAGAATGAACTCATCCCCACACACACTGTTACGTGATGGTGAGTCTGTTTCAACTACAGGAAGCTGAATGATGCCTTGGGGAATGATTATTTTCCCCTGCCCTTCACGGATTATATACTAGAGAGACGAACGAGGCACCACATTTATTACTTCCTTGATGGATATTCCACCTACAACCATATTTCTATTTCTCCAGAGGATCGGGAGAAGCTCCCATTTACTTTTCCATTCAGTACATTTTCTTACTTAATGGTGTATTTTTTCATGTGCAATGCCCCCACCACATTCCAGCATAGTATGTTATATACCTTTCATGATATGGAGGAAATGATCCTAGAGGTTTCCATGGATTATTTTTCCATTTATGTAAAACCATTCAGTACTTATTTGCGACACCTAGAGCTAGTTTTGGAAAGATGTGAACACAGTAACCTCGTTTTGAACTGGGAATTGAGCCATTTCATGGGGCATCATGGCATTGTACTAGGCCATAAAATCGCAGGAAATGGAATAGAGGTGGAACCAACAAAGATAGATGTCATTTCACAACTTCCTATTCTGACATCCATTAGATCCATCTGTAGATTCCTTGTACATGTAGGTTTTTATAGGTGGTTTGTCCATGACTCCTCAAAAATATCCCATCCCCTCACCAATATTTTGACTAAGGATGGCATATTTGAACTCAATGAGACATAAACCATATATTTTGATCACCTGAGGTAGAACCTGGTAGAAACTCTAGTGATGATTAATCCTAGATGGGAGGAATAATTTCGAATGATGTGCGACGTTAGAGACAATGTAGTGGGAGCCTTCCTAGGCCATCAGTTTGACCAAATTTTTCAACCTAGCTATTATGCTAGTAGGACGCTCAATGAGGCATAGATTAAAAAATCCACCATATAAAAGGAGATTATGGAAGTTGTGTTCACGATTGAGAGGATTCATTATTACTTAGTGCTATCTAATGTAATTTTTTATATTGACTATGCTGCACTAATGTACCTACTGAACAATAATGATGTGGTTCCCTGATTGATCTGATGGGTGATCCTCCAACGAGAATTTGATCTGTAGATCATAGACAAGAAATGGAGCATGAACATTTTTGCTGATCATCTCTCCCACCTGGAGCTGCCTCATTTGGAGATGGTAGATGATCAAGAGATCAAGGAGGATTTACCTGATGATAATCCATTTTCAATTAATGACACAACTTGACCTTGGTATGCTAATATTGTCAATTATTTAGTTATAGGTGTTTTTTCAACACAACCTCTCCTTCCAGCAAAGGAATATTATTCTTTCTAATGTCAATAGGTACTTCAGGGAAGATCCTCTTCTGTTTCGATCCTATTGAGGAGGGGTGATTTGTTGTTTCATCGCTGAAAATGATGTTCATGGAGTGTAGAAATTTTGTCACACTTCGCCAGTGGGGGGAAAACATGGCCCTAACCGAATGATAGAAAAGATACACCAATATAGGTTTTTTTCCAACCATGGTTAAAGATACCTGAGCCTTTATTTCCTTTAGTGATCGATGCAAGAGAACTAGTAATGTGGGATGTAGAGCTGAGATTCCCTAGCATCCCATCCCTTAAGATGAAATTATTTATTTTTGGGGCATAGTTTTTATGGGTCCTTTTCCCCCATCTTTTATGAATACATACATCTTGGTCTGCGTCGACTATGTCGACTACATCTCCAAGTGGGTGGAAGCTGATGCTACTTCCCACGACACGACCAAGGTAGTCATGAGCTTTTTAAAGAATCTTATTTTTAGAAAGTTTGGAGTTCCCTAAATACTGATCATTGATAGAGGGACCCACATCGACCTCACACTAATGAAAGGAATACTATCAAATAATGGAGTAAAGCATCATATGGGGATACTATATCATCCCCAGTCTAGTGGACAAGTGGAGAACACCGACCATGAGCTCAAGAAGATCCTAATAAAATAGTGAACACTTTGAGGAAAGACTGGTCCAGGATGTTAGATGATGCATTATGGGCATATCAGACAGATTTCAAAACACCACAATGAATGTCCCTATTTCACCTCATTTATGTCAAGATGTTCTATCAGCCAGTACCATTTATGCACAAATCATTCTGGGCCATCAGGGGCCTGAATATTGATCTCAAGGCTGTGGAAGAGAGGTGAAACTTCAAACAATCAGATCTTGATGAAATCAGACTAGAGGAATTTGAAAATTCCAAGCTATATAAGGAAAAGATGAAAGCAATTCACGATCGAATGATTTCACAAAAATTATTCCAACCCAGGGATCAGGTACATATCTTTAACTCTCATATTTGATTATTCCCAGGGAATTTAATGTCATGATGGTCGGGAAGATTCCATGATATATGATTATTCCATCATAGAGTGGTAGATATTTTTTGAGAGGATGGTCAGCCATTCAAGGTAAATGGACAATGATTGAAAGCTTAATATCACAAGGATGACACAGTGGGAACATTTTCCACCATAAAACTCTGGTAAGATGAGGTAGGTAGGTCAAGACAACAACCTAAACAATGTTGCTTCCAAGGATGAAACCCAGCAGACACACGAATTGTACCACCTATGTTCAGGACGTGTACTTTTTCATTATTGTTTATCTTTTAAATATTTTAAATATATAGTTTGAAAAATTAATACACATGGATGATGCCAGTGCCAATGGTAAGGTCACTAGAGTTTATCTAAGCCATCGCAGGTTTGAATCTCTCCCAACCTACCTTCGACATGGGGTTCCTCCTTTTTCTCCATGTGTTTTCTTACACAACATGTGTAGTATTTTTCATATATATATATAATTTGATTATAAGAAAACCCATGGTGGGGATAGATCTGTTGACCATGATCGTAACCCAACTCCAAAAGACCTCGGTTCGAATCCTGACAACCACCCCATTTCAATAAAACATTATTTTAATAAAACCACATTGCATGTCTCTCGATAAACATCATGTGTTCTATTTTTTTCTTCTTAAATTCAAATGGTTTTCAAAATAATGAAATTAATGCAGGTGAAGTTGGCAGATTGACAGAGTCTCAGCCCTAGATCCAAAAGTCCCAGGTTCGAACTCGTCTAATCTCCTAGCTTCATCCGTTTTTGCCTAATTAAAAACCACTTTCCATGCATATAATTTCTCCCCATGTAGTATATCACTATTCACTTTAAATATATTTCAATAAATAATAGGAGTAGCAGTACAACCTTTACTGTCATGGTTGAGGGATTCTATTCTGAATGTTTGATCATCAGTTTGATCCTCACCCCAAGCACTGGACTAAAGGTTTTATTTCTCGTTTTCAAATTTTAGATCACAAGACATTTATTTCATGATACATTACATATATAGTTTTATTTTTAATAAATTATATATGTATATATATATATCTATTTTTTTATTAATATTAGTTATTATATAGTTTATTATAATAAATTATATATATATAATTTATATTTAAAATAAAAAACAAAAAAAATGTGATACAGGGCATGTAGTCCGTTGATACACGGCATGTACCTCATCTATAAAAGCCGCAGACAACCCAGCTTCAGCCTGTGTCATGAAAAACCCTCCCCTCTCCCCGTTTTCTTCTCCCATACGACACCCAAACTCTCCACTCCCAAATCCACAGATTTAGGGCGTTTTACCTTCTGTTTTCTGCTTCATTTTGATCCTTATTCCATGTACGCCATTCTTCACCCTTTATTTCTATTTTTTATAAATGTTTACGGTGATTTATGGAATGGTTTACCATTCATATTCTGTTGTACATGGGCATGATATAAAGAACACATGCCCTTTTCCACTGTACATGGACACACACTGAATGCTTTGTGATTTTCCATGACACGGTGTGTATGTTCAGTACACACCGTGTACAATCCCCCATAGTGCATGTATACAATTTTCACACAAACTGAAATCCGATGTTCAGAAAAATGGATTTAATGATCATGTACACATCGGGTACAATATTTCTTTGGGCTAGCCCGTGTCTACAAATATACATGACTATTTACCCTTCATTATTGAACATGTTGTGTTGGACTATGAACACAACATGTCTTGTATTATTAGAGCTGCTTAAATGGTGGTCGGGTCTTTACACACCAAGTGACCAAGACTACATTGCATAAACACGACATCTATGTTCGGTAGACACCGTGTATCCTTCCTTGATATTTCCCCTCCTCCATCAGCAATTTTATTCAGAGAACACAGTGTGCTACCCAGTCTTCACTACACGTCGTGTGTTGTAGAAATACCCGACGTCTACTTTTTTATTTTTCAGTTTTATCACATTTTCTTAATTTACTTTTTCAATTAATTTTTTTTTGGTTTTTTTTCTTTTCCAGGATATGGAAGGCAAATATATTTCTAGAGGGAAGCGTCCTGCCATCGCCATTGAGGGTGACAGACCCATTTATTGTCAGATCCAACTCTGACCTATGAAGAAAGCATATCTGGACTCTCCGGTCTATCATGTCCCTCCATTGGCCATCCTTCCACCACCCACTACCTTATAAGAGGTTGTTCCTAGTACCGCCACACCTCCACCTTCCCACATGGAGACTCCGACCATGATCATTTCTACCCCTTCTAGGGAGCCATCATCTTCTGCAACCGATCCGCTCCCAGAGCCAGCCACTACTTCCCCTCCACCTAGGCTGGCCCCTTCTTGTGTCCCCGACCCTTGCATGGTGTTCTTGATCACTGAATTGGTTCATGAAAGAGTTCAGCATGTCTCTCATCTCCCAATCCCATTGAGAAACTGTCATCTAGATAGCAGCATCCCAAATCTTCTAGGTAGCTAGGGGGAGTTATAGGATCTTCATGGCCACACTCTATTACTCACGATCTTGTAGCCCAACACTCTTATTTTCGAAGATTTATTTTTGGAGTTTGCTTCATCCTTCGAGTTCGACGGAGCTGAGTACCGGGAGATACCTACTGATGCAGTACCAGTGGTCTGGTTCCAGCTAGGTGGCTAGCCTTTCTCCCTTACTGTGACCGATTTTGGCCAAGGGTATGGTTTCTATCCTCATCCCATTACCCCACCCCCTATTTCCACATTTATCAGGCCCGAGCTCTCTGATCTCATTTCAATGTGGAGGGATATTTCTAGGTATAACAACTATTATGACCCTACTTCCCAAAAGAGTTCCCTTATCGCTGACCTTATCCTCCACTTTACCCACTGATACTTCAGCGTCATCCTTTTCCCCCCGCTATCAGGATATGGGGGTCGTGACCGGCCATGACATGGGGCTTTTGACCTATGTCATCTGATAGGACTACCTGTACCTCCCTTATCTTGCGGCCTCCTATTTTCATGGCATGTTTATCGACCGTTAGGGAAACTTTAACGGTGGGTTTTACGCCACCCACCTTGCCCACCACCTTGGGGTTTTTGAGCCTTCTCTTCCCCATTACATGTTCGGATCCCCCTAGTGGATGGACTATCCCATGATTATTAACATTGTATTGGTCTAGAAGTAGGGGGTTCTTACATCATTGCTTATGCCCCACCCCAACAACCTACTGACCCTCCTGGCCCCACCGATGCACCTGCTCCTCCTTTACCACCCCTTCTAGATTCTCCGCCACACCCACCTTCTTCTGAACATATTTCTTATCGTCCCTCTACTATTCCCCTAACTCCACACCCTTGGTTGATCTATCTTTTTCCCTCCCCATAGCCACGATGGACCAGCACTTGGTTCCACTTGATCGACGTTAGGACATAGTAGATAAGATGTTGGATCTTCATCTTCAGCATCATGGTATTCCAATATCCCCACCACCTTCCCCTACCTCATCTCATGGTCCTTCTTCCGTAAATCCACCATCCTTTACTACAATGGCCACAAATTTAGTTCCCTTATCCGCCACAAGACCAGCTCCTACCACCACTGCTACAATTCCAGGGACTGATGTCGAGCCTCCTGTTACAAGTCTATCTCCTACAGCTCCAAATTATACCGCTTCTCTTCCGAGTTTATATTCTATGCCTTTAGTTTCTAGTACTCTTGATCCTTCTCTACTGTCTGGTTCTGTACTGGATGATGCCTCTTCTTAGGTGACCCCCTGACTGGTTTTTGGTCACACATTTTTCATTATATATATTTGTGATATTTTTTGCCTATTTTTGATGTGCATGCTTGTAGTGATATCTCTCCACCACAATCACATGTACTCTGACATGTTTTGGGATGCACTATTCCACCACTACTCATCTTTCGTCATCTTGACACGAGGGGAGTACGATTTTTCTATTTTTTCCAATTTTAATTTTATGTTTTTGTTTCCCTCTGTCTTTCCTTCCACTCATTATGGTCCACAATTGTGTCCCCATAGTCCCTTATTAAATTTCAGTGGCACTTGTTGGACCATGTACGATGTTCAATCTGGGGGGGCGTCTCTCAAACACGTTAATTATTGTCCTCATCATCATTCTTGGGGACATCGTTATTGGAAATTATATTTTTAAAATGTGAAGACATTTTGGTTAATCATATTTCTATTTAATAAAGCTGAAAGTGGGAAATTTTAAAAAGTTACATGCTTATTTTGTTGTTTTAGTGTTTTAAAATGATTGCTGATATAGTGTAAATTACAACCTGTAATCCTTGTATAATTACATTGATTAGACTAATCAATTCTATTCATGTCACAACATGATTTTCTCTTTAATTATTTTTCCCACTCCTGAGAGGTATTCTAAACCCTCTTTTATATTCTTTCTAATACCATCATTATTGAGAGAGTCTTAGGATATACATAACTACCAAAATTTGAATGTTTTCTTTTCAAAACATGATATATTTTTGAAAAAAATTAAAATTAACGAGGCATTAAATTTTTTAACCACTTTATATTGAGAACTGCCCAATATCTGATCTTCATGAAACCTCTAAGAACCATGAATAGACTTTATAGGAAGCCAGATTACAAGACTGTCTTTCTTCATACCCTAATTATTTTATAATTTTTCATGATTATTCACTGGATCCTAAAATAATGGATTGGCAACCCATGGCATACTTTTTTGAATTGTCATGAAATGAATTATAGGGAGAGTATCTTGATCATTTGGGGAAAAAATGGTTCCAAATATCTATTTTTGGATGCTCTAAATGGTCCTCTTTGTTCAATTAATAAAAGGTATAGACAAAGGGTCCTTATACTCATTGGTTGGTTTATGATCCGTACCCAACTAAAGGAGATAGTCATGATGAGACCCTTTGATAGATCTTGTTGAGGATGCTTTTACAATGAGCTTAATTTTGAATATCATGCATTGATATTTATGAATTTAGCCTACTTTTTCAAGAATTAGAGTTATTTTCACCACTTTACCTACCAACCATTACCCATAGAAACATATGATCCTTATTGAATTGTCCTCATGATTTTAGAAAATAAAATTTATGAAGTGGAGAAAAATATTTCTTGAAAACCTATGGATGGAATGTATATATTATTGATTGAGCATAACATAAATTTACATATCTTGTGTGTTAAGTATATTACTGGTGAGGTATATCATGAAGTGGTTAGCTTATTTTGGAATGGTTGAAACATGTGTTATAAGAGTATTCCAGTAGTTAATTAAATTATATATGAGGTATGAATATAATATCTTTTGAATTGAAACTGTTTTGAAACTTTTATAATTTTCCCTTGTAACTTATTTATTTTACATATTATTAACTAAATTCCTTCCTTTTGAAATATTGTCTCGTTTAATTAGATGTTAAGGTTTTCTTGGGGTAAATAAAATGACTAAGTATTGGGAAAATAGATGCACCCAATTTTTGTACATGTTTTCCCTTTCTTTATAGTAAATAGGAACAATTATCAACAATTACCTACTTCTTAGTGAACAAATACTTTGATTTTGGTGATCTTGTTCATTTTCAGGAAATTTATATCCATACACACAAACCAGAGGAGAACTGAGCTAAATTTACAAAATACATGGTGCGTACAATTATACACACGATGTATATTCAGAATTAGACACAAATTGACTTTGAAAAATGCACGCCCAAATTACCCGAAGTGGGTACACGCCGTGTTTACCTTATATATGTCATGTATACCTTTGTAGAAGCTGTTAGTGGCCAAAAAATGTTGAATACATGCTGAGTATAGTGTCTCTACATGCCGTGTATATTTACCAACCCGGCGGCACTATGTTTCAATTCAAATAAGGCATGTTGGGCCACCTACCGACGAAGAAAACAATAGAAAAACTGCATTGACAAAATTACACGCGGTTTACTTCTGCCACATGCTGTGTTCACCTTATACATGTCATGTATACCTTTCTAGAAATTGTTGGTTGGTGAAAAATGATGAATATATGACAAGTATGGTGGCACTTCATGCCGTGTATAGCTACCTACCCGGAAGCACTATGTTTCAAGACAAAGAAGGCGTGTTAGGCCGCCTACCGGCGGAGAAAATAATAGAAAGAGTGTTTTGAAAAAATTACACATGGTGTACTTCTTCCAAAGACCATGTAGTTCTATTTATCATAAAATGAGGCCTTGGACTCTGGTTCAAGTGTGTGGAGAAAATGGGTTGAACGTCGGAAGGAAAGAAACTTTTCTTCCGTCCTACATCCATTCTACCATCAACCAAAGAATCACTCCCTCCTCGAAGTTTCTATCATGATAATATCAGGTATCAAGGGTTTTGTGTTTATTTATTACTTTTTTTAACTATATACCCAATGTAGTAGGGTTTTATATATTTAAGAGTTTTAATTTTTATTAGTTGATATGAATGTTTTTGTTCTATTAACATATTCTTATACTTTTTAAATCACTTCATATTATCAATGAAAATTATAAACCAAATGAAGGGAAGAATTTTCTTGGGCTTCAAAAGAAGAATAAAAATGAATATTTTTCATGACCATTCTAATTATTCATCGACTCAACAAAATGGACTATTCCAAATAAAGAACTGTGAAACATTAACTACCAGAACATGGAGTTAATTTCATCTGCTCTAAACATAAGTTTACCGAAAGAACAAAAATTTGTTACAAATTGAATACCAGAGTGTTGGGTTACCATGAACAATATAACCTCATACGAAAGTTTATTTCATAATAAACTTCTTAAAAATCCAAAACCCCAATACAAATATCTCTTTGTTTACATGAAGACCAATTTTCACGTATTTTCCATTATTCATTAAGTAAATTATTTAAGAAACTTAAATCCAATTATTATTTTTATCCAAACATCATAAATCATCTCTATATTCAGAATATTTTAGTAATATAAAAATAAAAAATAATATAAGAAGGATAAAAATAATTTCTTTTCCCTATGGATAGGCCCCTTTCTGGTACTATACTTATTAAGGTAAAAATAATTTGGGACACTGATAAACATACCTTCAGTGAAATGAAACTTCTATATCCTGTGATTTTTAAATTAGAATAATGGAATTTTGAGGGATAAATTTTTATAAAGGGGTATAATGTATCACACTGATATTTTAGAATATAATCAATTTGAATAAATTTGAATCATTTGGTAGATTTTGATACTAACCACACCAAACATATGTGAATAAATATTTATAAAAATAATAAAAGAATGATATTACTATATTGTTAAATCAAATTGATAAATCGATGAATTCTAAAATGAGTAAGCTTCACTTAGGAAAATAACATTGATTCTATTTTGTTGACTAATATAATTTGATAGATTTGACATGTTTTTGGAATAATACCTTTCCATGTATGAAGGCCTTATATATTTCTTATTTTTTGGATAATCTCTCTTTTTTAAACTATTTTAAGAGGAAACCCTTCATGACTCGTAGTCCAAGGGGTAAAAGTCACAAGTACATGTTTTGAGGCCCATGGGATAGATGTATAGGGAAAGCACTCTTTATCTCCTGATTAATTGATTCTCCCTAAACACACACTATGAAGAGCTGAATGAAAAACATTAAACCATTTATAATTGAATGTTTCCTAGTATCAATTGATAAAGACATACACTATCATACTTCCAATCATGATTGAACTTCCTTGATTTTTCCTCAGGATATCTACCTCATTTGGGCTTGCGCCTATGGATCTTGGAGAACCCTTAACCTGAACTAAGAGTTTCCCATAGACAATGGCGTTCACGAGCCCTCCAACTACATTCCATACTCTTTTGAGACCCCTTTTACTATCTTATCTAACATGCCCAATGCCACCTACATCGACGCCCCATCACACTGCTAGAGACTAATCTTACAAGGAAACCATAATTGTGCTTAATAACACAAATTATAACTCCTCCCTACTATTGCTGAGCTAATTCACTAACCTCATGGCCTATATATATATATTCATCGACATTCACATTCTATTCCAGCTTCTATGACCCTCCCCATATCCTGCAACAACCATTATGGTCATCAATATCCTAGAAAAATCTCTCCATTATGAATCAGCCCCTAAAATTTGTGGTTATTGAGATTTAATTACAGGATTAATATATATCATTACAAGGATCCATCTACCATTAATCTTGGAACCCATCTACTTGAGGAAAAATATCAATGAACATTATTTTCCAAATTTATGTAATTAATAATAATATTTATTAATGAAATTAATGGAATTGTTAATTAATGATGCGAAATATTAGTTTAATAATTCATGGGTAAGGGGTCATGTTTTTCATACATTGTTTTATTTTATATTAAATATGTTTTATTTGAAAGGTAAATATATAATTTGAAAATATTAATTTGAAAAAATAAACTGGATTTTTTAATTCATTATTTAAAATTTATCATAAGGTGAATGTTTTTCTTGAAATGGTTGATTTTGAGGTAAATAATGTGACATAGAAATTTTACAAATACTCTAAATTTAATAAAATAATTATGATAAAAACATTACTTTAAAATAAATGAAACTATTGTATAAATTAAATATGTGTTTAGGGAGTAAATTAAATAAGTTTTAACTGTTATGTTGAATTTGGAAAATTATTCGTGATTGTTTGGAATCAATGTTGTATTTTATTCTAATAAAAAACCCATTTTAGTAGTTTTCCATTAATTATATATTCAAAACAATCCAATCCAATTTATATATTTTTTATCCCCACTTTGTTAAATTCCCTGATGGGTGGGGATCAAGTCACGTTGAAATAAAGAATCACCCCTTTGATATTGTTTTTTCTTTAAAAAAATTGCTTCTCACATCCTTTCCGAAAAATATATATAAATATAGATATTAAAGCATGAAAAATACACAAAAATTTTAAAATACTCACCCAAATTGGGATTTTCCAATGAGCATAAAATGGTAAAGTGATGATGCAGTAAAATCCACTAAGATAATTATAGTTAGACTGTTTGGAGTGAACTCATGGCCCCTCCTAGTATATAATAATTCACAATTTGGATGACCACTAATCATTCTTTTGAAGTAAAAATAATGCTCCTATAGAAGATTATTTTTTTATTTTAAATTAGTTTTAATTGTATTCCAACTTATATAAGTGTTTCATGAAACTATATTTTCATCTGAGAGATTAAATCCTTCTTTCTATGTAAGATTTCTTCCACAGAAAACCCATTTGTGAAATGTTATTATCCTTTTGAGATTTATTTTCCACCATATCATATCAATGATGTGATATGTATACATGATTAAAACCACATGATTTCCATGATATGACCATAAAAACCTAATATTTTAAAATATGTATTTTCCTTTACAAATAAATATGATTAATAACATTCTTCACACTTGACATTGAACCAAAATGGACCACATAAAATTATATATATTTTAAAATATAGAAATTTAATTAATTATAAAATATATAATTAGCCAAATTATGAAATATAATTAGATATAAAAATAAATTTCATTTTTTAATACTAATATAATGATAAAATTATTTTATTATTACTAAATAAAAAATCAAATCATTTTATGTGATATAATATATTTTCTTACAAAGTATCATTTTCAATCATTATGAACATTATTATATTATTGTTAAATAACGATTAAAATTAAAATTATTGATAATATATATAATAAAACACGTTAAAATAGATTCTTAAGTTATTACTATACAGGTATCAAATTTATTTTATGCTAATAGTATACATTTTTCATAAAATTATTTTTATGTGTTAGGCATGCTTATACTAAAATTGTTATTTATTATTATATATACTTATTTATATAAAATCATTTATATATATATACTAAAAAATTTTAAAATATGTAATGGGGTCAATTTAATTTTTTGGTATAAAATTATGTTACCAATATAAATATTAGTTACCACAATAAAATAGTTATTTTTCATGTAATGATACTTTTCTAAATACTGTGATTTTAAATTAAATTTATAAATTTTAAAATAATGAGTATAATAATATTATTAATCATATAAAAAATAAATTATTTCAAATTTAATTAGTAATAAATATTAAATAATATTTAGAACACCTAATTATTAAAAATGACATTTGTTTCTTAAAAAAACAGTTTTTAAATACATTATTTGATTTAATATCAAAGTGAATTTTCTTATATTTTGTAATTTAATTAGGTTAAATGAAAAAAAATTAGACTCATCAAAATTATAATTCATAATAAGGCTCGTATTATTTTTTTATTAATAAAATAGTTACCATTATTTAATTTTAATCATGATTAATAAGTGTTATAAATGGGAAATCTAATGTGGATTGAATTTTACTAAACTAGCTTGACACATAGAACATTAATAATAATTTTTTTATGTAGGAAAATAAAAAATTTATATCTCACCAAAATTGTACCACCTAGATAACCTAAATATCATGAAATTCCACTCTTACTGTTTAATTAACATCCTTTCCAAATATTTTTCCCTCATTTTCACCTATAAAAGGAGATAACTTCCACCCATTTCAAGCCGGACTGCTAGTTTTAAATTCCATGGAAACTATAAATAATTTACATATTATAAATACCCTTTAAAATTTTGGTTTCCTCTATTCTCAAAAAAGTTCTTCAAGTGATTCATTTCCAAATTATACTTCATAAAAAGATCTAAATTCTCAATGTAAGTATTACATACCCTTTATCTTTCGTTCACAATACGTCTCATAAAAAGACCTAAAAAACCATTTTAACCATCTTAATATATTTTCATCAGTATAAATAATACAATGAAATTGTTTTAAATTAATGGTATTCCCCTTATATTTTCCCCTCCCATTCGATCGAAAAAATGAAAATATTACTCACGCATGTGTGTGGACTTCCACATCCATAGAAGAATGACCACCTTGTCATGAAACATAAAATTTATAATGATTTAAAAATTATTTTATAGTATAGGGTGTACCTTAGGTTATCTCTAAAGGATCATTGGAGGTTTAAATTGTTTTTTAATAATAATTACTTAAATATGGGGGGGTTGAAAAAGGTTCAAAATATGACTTAATTAAATAGTTTAATAGCTGAAAAATGAAGGTAGTGTTTTTATAATTATGGGAGAAATAGTTCATTTCAATTTCACTACACATCTTGGTTAGATCTGCATTGTAAAAAATACACAAGAATACTTTGGTTTTCGGTTTTCAAGATCGCGATTACCCTTTTACCTCTTAAAATGCTGCATAGAGAACCAACCCTTTGGATAATAATCTTGTTGTAAAGGTTGGGACCTCAAGAATAGAGTTATGTATTCAATATAATAATAAAATATCATGAATTTGTGTGATAAAGAGGTTTATTTTGTTGCCCAATCAGAAAAACCCAGTATTCCTACTCGAATCTCAACCCAATCAGTGTTGACATAAAAAGTGTTTCAATTAGTTAAACAAAAAAAGAATTCAAAGAATAATAACGTTATTATAAAACTAAAATTAAAATTTTTACACAAAAATTATACAATAAAAATAGAAGAAAATGTTTCTGAACTACCTCCTAGGTATGTGTAACTTCCTTGAAATGACGGACCACCGTTTAGCTCGCCATCAAGAGGAAAAGGCGGTTCGAAAGGAACTTCACCTTCATCCTTGAACCCATATGAGGATAGGGTCTCCAAAATATATTATATGATGAGAGGAATACTTTGGGGACAAAAATACTAGATATTTTCCTCCTAATTAAACATAAAAATTTGATTCCCAAGGAACCAATTTATAGGCAAATTGGAATGTGGTTTTGGGAATATAGATTTTGTAAAACCTCTTTTCCCATAGTTTTTGACATTCAAACAGTAATATATCGTTTTTGAGAAGACTAAAAATTTATTTTGGATCATATTTTATATATCTATAAAAATAGTATTAGAATTTTGAGGTCAAGCATTTGAGATAGGGATGAAACAATGCACACAACTTTTGACGTCATGATGACTCTGTGACTTGGAAAAATAATTCTTGTAGGTCCACCAGAAGGATTAATTTGGATTAATTTTATTAATTATTTTTTAGAAAAAGTAATTTTGGATCATAAATCAAATATCAGACTAATTTTATACATGGATAAGTAGAAGCGTGCATTTTATTCTACCAGTGTTCTTGAATTCATACGCAATGTGGCTCATTTTTCATCAACTTCATTTAGGCCCTCCGAATCACCACCACCTACAATGAAATCAACCAAAAAAGTGAAATTAGAATTTTTAAAAACTATTAATAGATAATTATTTAATAAAATATGAAGAAAAATGTTTTAATAAATTTGAAATTTATGATTCAAAATCAGTTTAACCCTGTGGTAAAGGGGTGGAAATGAATAGTGAATCGTACACGATCACACCACTGCACCTAAACGTTTTCACTCCTGGGTAAAATTAAAATTTTAAGAATTATTCCTTGAGATATTTCTAATATTATAAATTTCTAACCATAAATAAATATTTAATCCCTATTAGAAATTTGATCAATGAAAAAATCACACCAAGGAGTTATTCCAAATGATTATAGAAAAAGGTCTCTCATAAATTGTATCAGAATAAAATTCACAGATATAAATTATACCAATTTGAAAAAATTATTCAAAATTAAACAACATATATAAATCTCCATATGATTTTTTATTACAATTTCATGCTATTCATTCCTATTTGTTTCTAGTAAATATAGGTTATTTTAAATATTTTCTTCTTAAATGTTTATGCCCACCGAACCATCCATACATCCATTCAAATAAAATATCAAACCCCACTTAATTAATAATTTCATGATGTCAAACCTTAATATCCGAACCTATATATACAAATATTTTATGTATTTCACTACTCCCCTCATTTATTGTTTTTATGTTTTTCTGAGAAGGTGAACTTGCAACAAATCTCACAATCATCACTCAGCCCTTGATTGGTCTTCTCATGACACATATTTTAATGGTTAAAAAAAGATAAATCTTATAAGTTGAGTGGTTATTTACCCACCTAATAAACATCCCAGATTTTTGTGTATATTTTTTTGAGGTTGCATAATAGTCAGTCAACAGGTTCACACATAGTGGTCAATCTGATACAATAATGAAGGATATTGGATAAAGAATGAATGTACAGAAAAATAATTTTGGAAAGATGCTAAATATTAAAATATCTTATATTAATATTCTATTTAGTAACAAATATTCACATTTCATGGATTAGTGAAAATGTAGGTAGAAATTAAGTGACATTTTTTCCCATAAACTACTCATTCAATGGGTACCATTTTTCTCAATGATGTCAAAGTCATAAAACCATTTATATCATCAAAGAACAACCAATTTTCAAGAAAAAGTAACACCTTAATATTATATTCATTCTAAAACGCAAATTCTATTATAATTTTTTGAATATTTAAACAACATGAAATAGGGAAAGTCCCCATGTATTTTGAACCAAATCTGTGATTTAGTGGGAATCATTTTCCATGATTATGTGGGAATACAAAATTAATATTATAGAATTAAAATAGGGGGATAATTTAACAATACTATTCAAAATGTAAAAATGAGAAGAAATAAAGAAGATGATGAGAATTATAACTTACCCAGTACTGACCCACCCCCCCCCCCACTCAAAGAGTATGTTGTTTAGTCGGTGTAATAAAAGGGAATGTCAGAAGGGAGGATAAAACCTTGTGAGTTTCATTTGTATTTTTGGGCTTAAAATTGTTGTTCCTCCATCAGGGACTCTAAATTGACTTTCTGAATGTGATTCATCCAATTCCTTTTAATAGAGAATGTTTGTTTTGTTTCATCTATTATAACTTTATCAACAAAAAATAGACAATCATTATTAATAGTGTATGGACCAAACAAGCGGGAAGAAATATTACCCAGATACAACATTATCCTTTCATTTAAATGGAGTAAATTCTTCTTAATAATTGAAGATGAATGATGATATGGCCCGGGAAAGCCTGGGTTTTCGCCTTCTAAATCCTTAGTTCTGACATGAATCTATAAACATTTCTTCCAAATCATAAATCTAAAACATACATTGAGTACCTACACTAGAATTATTAGAATTTCATTTTTTAGTGTCCCATTAGTCCTAGTGCTCTATCTCAATAGGGATGTGGAAAGTATTTCAAAAAACATGCTAATAAGGTGATATTCCAATGGGAGTTTTAAAAGTATTACATTAAACCCATAATTAATCATCAAGCTTAAGAAACCAATATTTATTGTGCGGTTGATTTGATTCAGGATTTATTTTAATTATATATTCAACACATCTACATTAACATTGTTTTATGGGTTATATTCATTATACACTTGATGCCTGACCCCATGCCAAGGAAAAAGTGATTTCATTGTTTGGTTGTAGAAATGAGAACCCTGGTCACTGATGATGAACCTAGGAAATTTAAACCTACAGAAAATTTGGGTTCTCAATAATTCTAATACTGTCTTGGAATCATCTGTCCTCATGGATTGTTCCTATACCCATTTTGAAAAATAATACACTTCTCGAAGAATGTACTAGTTTCCAAGGGAATTGGGAAATTTCGACATCAAGTAAATACCCCAAAAATCAAAAATGTCATGGAAGAGCAACGATTGTTGTGGAATTTTATATATTTTAGAGATATTCCCCATTATTTGTTTGTGGGGAAAAGATTTACATAAACCCTCAGTATCCCGAAATAATGTTGGCATAATGAGACTGAATCCTGGAATTTTTGAGTAGTCTATCGGGGAAAAAAGTGGACCCCATAAGAATGATTGTGTCAGAACCTAAGGATTGAACGAAATTAACTATTATGAACACTACTCTCAAGGAATTTATCATTACATGAGTGAAAAATGTAGTGATCATCTGAAATGATTCAAAGGGACTAATTTTCAGATGGTTAGATTGGTTGTTATTGAAATCAGTAGAAATTAAATATGCTACTAAATAATTTATAATTTTTGCATTCCAAGGGAAAACATCATGAAATAGGTAAAAAAAATTCATCCAAAATCATTTCATTTATAGGGAATATATGGGTATGATTCAATGTCCAAGATTGGAAGGATCTACCTGATATGATCATCCACCACATTCTTTACTTTTTTTATACCAAATTTCTAGTTTAAAATCTTGATGAAGGATGATCTAGAGAATGAGTCATGGTTTGGATTCTAGTTTCATAAGAAGATACCGGAGGGATGAATGGTTTGAGAGCACAAAGACATTGTAACCTAAAATTTATGAACTTAATTTATCCCAGGAAAAAATGGAAATGAATTATTTTACAGTAGTTGTGTAGTTTTATTGGGTCAGTCAGAGTGTGTGTGAGGAATAGGCTTTGACATATAAAGCATGATTGAACCTTTGTGATATGGCTGACCCAACAGTGTAGTTACAGAAATCAAACATGATCTGCAATGGTAAATCCCACAGAGGTAGTTGGATTACCAAGGGAGATTCCTGAAACTTATTTAGTTAATTAAATATATCCTCAAATTATTTTAAAAAAATAAATTCTATTTCTTTTTTGAGTATACGGGAGAGGGGGAGTGTAATATTACTAAATCATGAATGAAACGATGATAAAATACAGTGTGACCTAAGAAAGATCTCACATCCCAAATTTTTTTTTGGAATGGTAGGGACGAAATGACATCCACTTTTTTTTATCTACTTGTTTAACATCACCAAAAATGAAATGTCTGAGTACAATAACTTTTCGCACCATGAAATGGAATTTCTCATAATTTAATACAATATTCATTTCAATACAAATACACCTGATTTAACCAAGACTACTCAAACATTCATTAAAATACAAACCATATATAGTGAAATCATACCTGAATACATCAATGAAATTATATAGTTAATCCAAAAGAATACTAACCATGCATCACTGGAAAGTACCTAGAGGATTACCAAGACCAAATAGAATACTCCTATATAAATATATTCCAAAGGAGAAAGTGAAGTTTGTATTTTTGCAATCCTTTTGGGAAAAATGGATTTGAATGTATCTAGAACACCCCGTAAGAAAATAGTATTGGTATTTCCATTCTGGCCTTTCTAGCATCTGGTCAATGAACTGTAATGGGAAATGGTCTTTCTGAGTGAGTTATTTTGTAAGCGATATACTATATAGAAACAATAACTATAATATAAACAGGTTTTAAACAATTCATTATTCTAATTTTTAATTATATTAACACTATTTTTCTTGGAAACAACCAAAACTGTACTAACCCATTGGCTATCAAATATGGGGTATATGATTCTAGAAACAAATCATTTTTACCTCACTTCAAACAACATCTAGGAGGTTTGAGTTCAGTTGACGTTGTTGCAACCTCATTGGTTTATCCTCGTAATTTAACAATATACAGTGTATAGAAATTGATCAGCTAATTTAAGTGATGTCAACATGTGTCCATCCCAAATCATGTTTATAATCCTTCAAAAGATCATGTAGTTGAAATTCATGATCTGGTGGGAGTGAACTAGCAGTTATGATAGGTATATTGTTTCCACTCTCAATATATAGATATATTAAATCTGGAGGTATTTGTTTATGTTCCAGTTTAGGTGGATTTTATATTGATTAGAGTGAATGAGAAAGTGCTAGGTCATTGATCCTATATAACTACTCAATAGTTAACACCTTAGATAAGGAAAACATTTACAAGCTTAGTAGTATCATCAGTGGTAATGAGATCATCAATGTTAATGAAATAATCAATTGCAAAAAAATCATCGCATTTTTATAGAAAAATATAAACTTCTATGCACAATTTATCACCTTTCATGTCTATCAATGATGAAAACCCAGAAAAGGGATCATATGAATGAAAAGAAGTGTTTTCAGGTGAAGGAAGTACATAAATAGCATTAAATGAAAGTGAGGAATTTTTGTCTAATGGGTGATTTATAGAATCTTGGAAATTTAAGTGTAAAATTTTGTTTCTAAAATCCATAGACAATATACCATTATAGACATCAGTTATGGTCTTACGGTTTTCACAAACTTCTTCCCAAATATAATTGGGGAATGTCAAGTCATCTTATCATCTTCCATTTTAATAACATACTAATAAGCAGGTAAAAATAAACAAATTTACACTCAAAAGAGCATACTCTAACACACCAGTGGGGGTGTGATGTACTTTGGTTTTCTAGTTGAAAAAAATTCCAATAGGCATAAATTCCCCAAATTTCTATTAATAGAAAATCGAGTGTGGAATCAAATTTATAGAAGAACCCAAATCAAGTATAACATCATAAAGGAAATAATCTCCTATAATGAAAAAAATCATGAATGTCCTAGGATCATTACATTTGGTAGTAATTGATTTCTCTATCAGTTTTGAGATGTTCCTCCCCAATCTCAACTTATTATCACCTTAAATTCTCCATTATTGTGTACACATAACCTTTATAAACATGGTTTATCATGGAATTAGTTTCACGACATAGATCCATGAGATGTTGGCCTATAATTTTTTGAAATTTTCCAAGATTTATTTATCATGTCCTATTTAATTTTTTTCATGGCTGGGAGGGACTTTGAGCAATTGGAATTGGAATAGTTGGTAAAGGTAACTCATCAACTAACACACTCTTTCCTTTTGTGGTATTTATCTCAGTATAAGGATTTTATTCTCTTGGATCATTTTTAGTGGTTAGGATGGTGATTTTATTTGGAGAGGATATCTCTAATAGAGGGATAATTTGGATTTTAAGATTTAGTTCACTCTGAAGGCTAGTGGTAATAACATTTCCCTTATCTCTAGGATTGACTCATTATTGAGAGGGTAGTTTACCAAACACATGACTTTGGATATCCCCCACCGAGTTTGCAAGTTGGCCTAATTTGATCTTTTTTCCTGTAAGGATTATTGAGTGGTTTTTTTGAATTACAGATTATTTACAACCATTTGTTTCATCATGTATTCTAGGATAGGTTCGTGTTTTTGAGGGGGGTCGTTGTAATAGCCTTGGTGGTGATTGAGGATTTTTAGGTGGTGATGGTTAACTAATCTTCCATAGTTGGTTCCATGGGTGTTGTGGTTCGTTTGAATACCACCATTACTACAGTATTGGTTTGAATACCTCCATTCCTATAGTATTGGTTTGAAAAACCCCTTTTGTTAACTAAAGGGTTGGTTATACATTAAGGGCATGTATTTTCTCAATAATACTCTATAATATATGATGTTTTTGATTCTCACAAATACCCTGGTTTGTTTTCTAATCAATTATTCTTGAATGATATTTCAAGAATTTGTGTCCAGTTTAAAGGAATTTAGCATTATAAGAATTAATCTTGAAACACTATTTTAAACCCTATGTTTGGAAAATGAGCATATACTTCAATATCCCCATGTTATGCTGGAAAGTTAATGCTTTCCTATGGTATCAAACTTATGCTATGATAAATAGTTTTCATTTCGATCGGCATACTTATGTTCATAGAATCATCAAGTTTATGGATCTGAAACACTACGTTGGAGTTTGAATGATAGTGTTTATGCACTACATTGGGGAAAGTGGACTTATGGTTAATAAATTCTATGTATGGGATTTTATTTTGAAAAGTTTGATTTTATGGATTATTATACCAACACTAATTTTTTCCCCTACATTATGTTAAGATGAATGTGTGGATAAGGGACCCTACGCTACACGAAGGAATTTTATGCTATGAGAAGGAACCCTACACTATGCGATGGAACCAAATGCTATGCGAAGGAAACCTACACTATTTAAAGGAACCATACACAATGCAGATCATTCCTATGTTGTATTATTAATTATGACAATTTTAAATCATGTTTTAAATCCCAGATTACAACAACAATCAAGACATAATTAAAGACCAATTTGAGGCTTATCTTAATCATCTTAATAAACTATATTAATTAGATAAAATACCTCCTTTTCTTAAGGGATGTTTTGACTCCCTTGGTCAATGGGTTATTTAATTTATGTGATATTCTGGGCTACATTCTTGGATCTAAAATATCAAAAAAAAAAACCTTCTACTCTAGATAGTTTACCAGTGTATAATTTCAAAATATGAGATATTCTGGTTACATATTTTTTTCAATTACATTCTGGTGAGTATCTTTTCATATTTGTTGTTGTGATGAATGATCGACTTTACAGAAGAGACTACACTTTGGAGACATACATGTTATACCACATACTACTATAATATTACATCTATTATTTCATTCTATTATTATTGAAAACCAATTTGAATCCTGGATTTCTTTAGAACTATACCTTCTTGAAGACATTAATTTCTAAAGAATAATATTCATCTAATTCAAATTTCTACTGCTACAAGTGTGATGAAAAACGAAAATCAAAAAATCAAACTCTTTTGATTTACTCGACTTTCAACTTCTTTGTCTCATTTGTCGTGGAGTATTAAATTCTCAATCTATGTTGTGGGTATTCATTTCCATTCAAGATAAGTATTGTCTATGGTACATTCTCTATACATTAATAGTGAAAATTATATGTACTTGAAATTATAGATTATTATCTATCTGAATAATCATGGATTCAATGTCTATGAAATAATTCATTACTCCTTATATGATTTCTGAGAAACCAAAAACATGGACTACAAAGACAGAAGTTGAATATGATATCAATTCAAAGGAAATGAATTCTATTATATGTATTCTTGTACTAGATCAGTTTAATTGTTTATCACAATTTCGAAATTACTATGAGATGTGGATAACTATAATAATTGCTTATGAAGGAAAAAATGTTAAAAAGATGAGGTATGTTACTACTAAAATAATGTTTGACTCATTTTTAATTTCTGATTTTGAAACATCACACATATGAGTTAAAGGATTACATAAATTTTCAACAATATTACAGCCTTAGGTGAACCCATAAAACAATTTGATCATACATTGAAATTACTCAGAGTACTACCATCAAAATATAATGGAATATCTACTATTATTCACCAACCATCACCAATGAAAGATTTGACATTGAATGAACTAATTGGGACTCTATTGATGTATGGTTCATAAACGTAGGATGAAGTTGAAGATCATAAAATTATAGTGAAGAAGGAAAATACTACTTGAATGTGACATCTCATTAGAATAGTAAAAGATCAATGAATGAAGTCAAACAAGATAAATTTTTAGTGTCCACAGATTCAGAAATAGAACTATGTCAACTATCCAAAAGATTCAGTAAATTATAGAAGAATAAAGGATGTTTCAAAAAATCCATCACGAGAGATGAGAAATAACTAAGATAATTTTGATGTTATGAATTAAATAAATTCAGTCATATTATACCTAACATTCCTCAACTGAAAGAAAAATGAGAAAGGCTAAAAATATATATCAAAAGATTGATGATTATGAGCACAAAGGTAGAAGATAAATAGAAGAAAAATGTATTGTATCTGAAGACACCAAAATACCTTCAAAGTTTGATTAAGAAAAGGATCAATAAAATATCAAAGACAACATGTTTATTATAGATGAAGAGTAAAAGGTACGAACTAATACACATTGGATTATGATACTTGTAGTTTCTCAAATGATAAATTAGATTCCTACTGTTCTATATTAGAAGAAAAATATTATTCTCTGCTAAAGAAGATCAATTTATTGAAAATTACTCATAATGCTATTTTAAGTGAAAGAGACCCTGTACTAAAACAACATAAGGAACTGGTAGATAAATTAATCTCATTTACCACCAACTACATTGATCATGATAAAAGTATTAAATTATTACAAGAAGAAGTATAATCCTATAAGAGTACTACAATCACATTTAGACAATTATAAAAAGTGATAAATGAAATTATTGGAAGGAACATCATTAAAAGAGAAATTTTTTGAATAGAATGAAATGGTGAGAAATCAAAATTTTAAAAACATTATATTATTCACAATTAAAAAAATAATATATATTATTATTGTGGACCAAAAGGCCATGTCACTAATAATTTTTATCTAAAAAATCCTCAAATTAAGGGTTTTAAAAAAGCATTAACTTCCAAATGTTTTTCTTAATAAAGTGAAATGATTAATATAAAAATAAAGTAGACCAGGGTTCCCAGATTGTTGCTTGCTGACATTGTAGGACCCAAGAAGATATGGGTACCAAAACAGACATTTTATTAAATAAATTTACAGGAAACATATCACAGAAAAATAAAAGAAATATGCTATATAGATAGTGAGTGTTCTAGCTATATGAGTAAAGACTCATCAAAATTTCACACCCTTACTGAAATGGATGGAGTAATAGTTTCTTTTGTCGACAATGCTAAAGGAAACATTATTGGAGTTGGAATAGTTGGAGATCTAAATACTATCTCAATCAAAAAAAAATACAATATGTACTAGGGTTAAAGGACAACCTAATAAGTATATCTCAAATTTTTTATGATGGGTTTTATGTTGATTTTTCTATAAATTCATTCTCTTTCATTAAAGATATGTTAATTAAATTTAGGGAACCTTGAACAGATAATGTTTATACTTTATATTTAAATTCACTATGTTAACAGAAGGTGGATTGTTTAAAAACTAAGAAAAATGAGTCATGTTTATGTCATAGGATACATGTACACAATAATATATTTTCTTTACAAAAATTATTTATGAAATAGTTAGTTTCTAATTTACCAAGTATTATGTTTGACAATGGGTGATTCTGTGACACATACCAAATTGGAAAACAACATAAATTTTCATTCATATATATTAACAAAATTTCATCATCTAAATTGTTATAACATATCCATATATTTTTTTAGACCATTCTGAGTAGCCCATTTTGCTAGTAAATTATATATCTATATTTTAGTTAATTATTATTGTAGATTTACATTGGTTTATTTTCTAAAACTCAAAAGTGAGGTATTCACTGTTTATGAATGATTTTGTAATGTTGTTCAAAATAAAAATGGTTTTAAAATAATTTCATTAAGAATTTATCATGGTGGATAATTTGAGATTCAAGAATTTAATTTATTTTCTCATATATAGGTATTAAACACACATTATCTACACTGAGAACACCTCAACAGAATGGAATAGTTGAAATGAGAAATAGAACTATTAAAGAGATTGAAAGGAATATAGTGAATGAATATGGTACTCCTTTATTTTTTGGGGTAGAATTTGTAAGCACATCCTTCAATATCTTGAATAGAGTTCTAATAAGGCCCATTTTCAAAAGGACACCCTATGAACATTGGAATAATTAAAAAACTAGTGTACTTTAATGTTTTTTATCACATTTTTATATCTTGAAAACAATAAAAAATGATGGTATGTTCAATCCAAAGGCTAATAAAGGAATATTTTTGGGATTTCTTGATATATTTATTGCTTATAGAGTATTTAATGAAAATTCAATGATTTTTGGAAAATTGGTTCATGTGAATTTTGATGACACAAAACCTTTTCTTAAAGAGAAACATAAAACTGAAGAAATTACTAACTCGTTTGAAAACATGAAACTTGAAACCCATAAAAATTATTTTCAAAATGATATTCATAAAATTTCTTCCAGTTCAAAAGAATACGAAACTGCAGAACCTAAAAGTATATTTTCTAGATAGTCTAGAACATTAAAAAAAATCCTTTAGAAACGATAATAAGAGACTTAGACACATAAATTTAAACTTGAAGAATTGTAGGAAACATAGTATAATATTCTTAATTTTTATCTCTGTTAGTTACTATGTCTATTAAGGAAGAATTAGATGATAAATTAGGATTCCTTCAATATAAGAATAATTAAACCATTTTAAAAGAAATAGTTTTTGAAATCTAGTATAAAGACTAACCAATAATCTAGTAATAGTAACTAAGTGGGTATTTAGAAATAAATAGGATGATCAAGGGATAATAACCCAAAATAAAGATTGATTAGTAGATGAAGGATATAATTAGAAAGGAGGTATAGATTATGATGAAACATTTTCCACTATATCTATATTAGAATCTATTAGAATCCATTTAGATTTTTCATCTCAAATGTATTTTAAACTATATTAGATGGATGTTAAATTTGAATTTTTAATTGGTTATTTAATGGAATAATTTTATGTTGAACAACCTCCTGGTTTTAAAAATACTCAAAAACAAAACACTGTTTTTAAACTTACTAATGCTCTTTATGGCCGTAAACAAGAACCTAATGCTTGGTATGGAAGATTGAGTTATTTTATTTTAAAAAATGGATTTACTATTAGATTGGATGATCCAACACTTTTTAAGAAAACTATTTTCATTAACATTTTTTCAAATCAAATTTATATTAGTGATGTTATTTTTGGTTAAATTAATAATAATCGTTGTAACAATTTTTTCAAAATTTTTGAAAAATAAATTTGAAATGTGTATGATGGGAGAACTGAATTAATTTTTGGGATTTAATTTTTTTCAAAAATATTATAGAAAAGTTTTAAATAAAATTAAATATATAATTGATTTATTTAAAATGTTTCGACTTGAAAAAAAAGATATATAAAAATTATATGTGCAATGATATAAAAATTGAATTGGGTGAAACTAGAAATCAAGTTAGAAACAAGTTATATAGATGTATGATTGGAAGTTTACTATATCTTACTACTAGCTAACTATAAATTATGTTTTCATTATGTTAGTGTGATATATTTCAGTAAAATACAAATGTGTCCCATCTTACTTATGTTAAAAGAATTTTTAGATATTTAAAAGGAAATTTTTTTCAATCTCTTCTTTATGAAAAATGAATATTGTTTTAATTTAATTTTATATTCCGATTCATAATTTGTAGTATGTAGATTATATAGATAAAGTAACTCAAGTACTTGTCACTTTTTAGGAAAATTATTAGTATCCTGGTCTAGTAAGAAACAAAACTTAGTTTCCCTATCAACAGGTAAGGTAGAATATATATCTGCTGGTAGTTTCTCTGCACAAGTATTGTGGATGAAATTCACTCTAATAGAATATGAACTAAATTTTAATAGTATACAAATTTTATGTTATAATACTAGTCATATTAATTTTTCAAAAAATTAAATACGTCATTCAAGGACTATACACATTGATATAAAGCATAATTTCTTGAGAGATCATGGCCTTAAAAAGGATATATATTTAGAATTTTTAAATACCAAATATCAATTGGATGATATTTTTACTAATCCACTTCCAAGTGCAGGTTTTGATATTTCTAAGGGGGGTTAGGATGATTTAATTTTAAATAAATGATTTTTAATTTATTTTTAGATTCACTATTTTTAATTTAATAAAAATTATTCGATATTTTAAGTTATTATTTTATGTTATGTTTTAATTTGTTGTTAAAAAGAATTCATTTCAATTTTTTTTAGTCTTTTGAAATTATAAAATAATGTCTATAGTCTCAATCTGCGTGAGAAAACCTTTTTCGTTCTCCATATGTCATTCTCCTCTCTTGCACATCCTTTTTTTTGACTAAGCTTATCAATATTCCCATTTCCCTAAACCCAAGAACTCCAATCCCTTTAAACTAGAAACATTCTGATATGGAAACCTCAAGAAGATATGAAGATGCTGAGTTGGATGCCTATACTTCTATGTTAGTGTTTCATTGAAGAGTGCTCTAAGTTAAGGTAATAAATATCGATTATTTAGACTCAAAAAATCCTTTACTCAAGGACTACATAATATTTTAATGTCTGAGTTATTTTTTGGTGAAGGAAACATTCCTATAGTATATTACATTACAGTAAAATATTATTCTATAAATACAATTTTAGGTCTTGGATTTTATGAAGGTGTTATTATCTCTAAGATCAAATATAATTAATTTTATATTTTGTTTATGGAAATGGACAAACTATTGTCTTTTCCCTATTATGGGGAGTTATATTTAAATTATAGGAATATATTTAATTAAAAATATTATTTAGGGGAAATTGTGTTTTTATAAATAGTAATGAGTACTATCAAGATGGTAATGTTGAAATATCATATTCTTGGTCACCATGTTTTGATAAAATTCATTCAATCTAGAATTTTTTCCAGGACTTATGAGGTAGAGAAAAATATTTATACATAAATGTATGATTTTTTGTTTTTAAACCATATTAAGTTAAATTTCTACCGGTTTATGATAAGGTAATTAAACCATTGATTCTATAAGGAATCAAAGATTAGATTCTATACCATTGGATGGATAATTTCTTTCTATTGTGAATAATATGAAAAATTAAAAATATGACATCAAAACAATGTTTTAAACACTAGTAGCATAAAGAAGTCATGTTTTGTTTGGAGAAATTACCGCAACAATCATCTACCAGTTAAATCAGAACAATAATAGAGGTTGTTGACAGCTACTCAGGGGGAGTAGAAAATGATTCCTTTAGTTGGTGATGTCAGATGGAGTATGGACGAAGAAGGTGAATCAATGACAAAAGAAATTTTTATTTAGATAAAAAGAATTTAATTTGACATTCTAGAGACTGTGGATGAAGCTATTTTTGTATCTGAACAAGATACTCTAGTAGTTGAGTAGTAGGTTCACTGTAATGAACATCATAGGGAAGATGTCCCTGATCCTAAAAATATTTCACTTATGGTTCCTTATTGTAATGTTATGGGAGGATCTACCTTAAGAGATTAATCAGAAGGAAATTGTGATAAAATTATGTATTTAGTTGAATTTGATCAAGTAAGGGATCAATCTCAAGAATCTTCTGAATCGGATGTTGAAGATTTGGTAAGAGAGATGAATATGTTGGATGTTTAGAAATTGTCTCTATAGAATGAATTAAAAGCCGAAAAAAGAAGTTTTAAGATATAAAAAGTTTCATAGTGCCAATATTTGAATTTTAATAGATTAATCTCCATCTATATCAATTCAAATAATATTTTATTCCTATTAGAGACCTTCAAGAGTTTATTAGAAAAATTTATAGATAGTTCAGTTTGTAGAAAGTTGAATCTATCAAGAAGTCATATTTTGATGAGATAAAGATGATTATAGGGAGACAATTTCTGTCTCTAAAGGAATGAAATCAATAAAAAAACATTCTCTCAATAGACACTACCAGACGTGATCAGATGGTTTAAAGTGATATCCTTAGTGTTGGATTATTTCACTGATAGACTGTACAATCCTTACTGTGACAATACTCCATTATGTGTTATATTAGAAAATAAAAGTCATCTAATATTTCGACATAATTCTAATGAATCATGGTTGGTATTAGTGATTAATCATGTTAAGTATATGATTACTTCATTCGTTCACTCATAGGAATATGTGAATGAGTTTTTAAAGGTTAATTTAGTTGAGAATTTGATGATTGGTCATGATTTGAAGAAGATACTTCAATAGTGGTTAGATGTCTTCAACAACCATTTTCAGAGATTTTTGGTGAAACTCATTGATATTAATGGTGTTGTTTAATATATTACTCATTCTAATGTACCTTATATCTTTAGAAATTAAATATTATCCCCTCATTTGGAAGATAACTTTCATTGGATGTGGATTGTACTCTATTTTCAAAACATTTGAATTAATTTTTAAATTCTATTCAGTTTATTATTTTTTAAATTTATTTTATTTTATTTAAGTTAAATACATCACTACTATTCCTAAATTTATTTCTCTTATATTAGTTTTTATAAACTATTCATTTATAGTTCAGTGCTACATTAACTATGGTTTAAATAATTTATTATTTAAAATCATAGTTTTGATGTCACAAAAGTGGGAGAGTACATATGAAGAATATCAATAGAAGATAATAGTTAACCATAACATATATTTTATTTTATTTGTCAATTTTCAAATATTAATTTTTGTTATCAAAATAATATTGTAAAATCAAAATAATTTCTATTTCTATTTTTGGGGGTTTAAAAATCCTACATTTTCTTTAAATTTTGTTTTGGACTATGTTATGGGTTTTTTATCATCAAAAGGGGGAGATTATTGGGAATGTATTGTGTCAACAATAGTCATTATTGTATAATGATTTTTATTCTAACAAATACCCTTGTTTATTTTCTAATAAAGGATTCTTGAGCATGTTTTCATGAATTTATATCCTAGTTAAATGAATTTAGTGTTACATGAATTGATTTTTAAACACTATTTCATACCCTACATTTGGTGAATGAATGCATAGTTCATTATCCCTATGTTACATTGGAATGTTAATGCTTGCATATAGTATCTACCCTATGCTATGCTAAATGTTTTGAATTTGGATCAACATCCTTATGTTCGAGGAATCGTCATGAATATAGATAAAAAAACCTATCTTGGAGTCTGGAAAATACTATCCATACCCTAGGTTCTAGAAAGGTAATGTATGGTTAATCAATACCAGATTTAGGACTTTATGATGAAAATTTTGTGTGTAAGGATCATCATCCATATGTTATTATTGTTCCCTACATTATATAAAGATGAAGGCATGGTTAAGGAACCCTACCCTATATGAATGAACCTTATGTTATACGAAGGAACCCTATGCTACACAAAGGAACCCTGGGATATGCAAAGGAACCCTACTCTATATAGCTCAACCCGATATTGAATTTTTAATGGCGATGTTTTTAAGTCATGTTTTAAATACAAGGATGTTGCAATGATCAAGGTTGAATTAAAGACTGATTCAAGGATTGTTATAAAAATTTCATATAACCATATTAATCAGAGAAAATCCCACCAATTTTTAAGCTAGGTTACAACTCCCATGGTCAATTATGTTTTGAATTTCTACGATCTTTTAGGATACTATCTTGGATATAGAATATCAAAGCATACTATTTCCACTATATATTCTACCAGTGTATCATTTCAAAATATGAGATATTAAAGATACAAATTTGTATTCGATTACTTTATAATTAATTCTCATAGGTGTTTCTTCAATAAATGATCAAATTTTTGAAAAATACTACACATTAGGGACATACATGTTATACCTCGTACTAATATAAGATTACTACTATTATTTATTATTGTAATTATTGAAGATCATTTCTAACTAGGATCACTTAATAACTATACCTTATTTCAGGATTTAATTTATTAAGAAGATCATCCATATACTGTTAGTTACTGGTGTTAAAACCGTGAAGAAAAACTCGAATCAACAGATCAATATTTTTTTATTTCATTGAGTTTCAAATGGTCAGAATCAGTTGTGGTGGAGTAGCAGCTTTTCAATCTAAGATGTGGATATTCAATTCCCTATTAATGAACTTGATTGCTTTGTTTTTATCCTTGTTTGTAAAGGTGTCAACTACATGTACTCAGTTGTTGATTTATAGTCTTAAAATAAGAGGACCTTTCTATTGAAATTCACCAAGCACGCAAAAAGAGTGATTCATGAAGTGTACTAGGGGATCTTTTTTCCTCAAACCAGTTTAAAAATATGTGTTCTTTATTTAAATTTACCTATTTATTATACTCATTATATAATTAAAAACTACATATGTGTATTAATAACAATGGGTGTCCAAATATATAATGGTGGAATATTTTTTAAAATACACAATTCACCACCCTCTTGTGTTATGTTACTTATTCTGAAATAATAATAAGGGAGGACGGAAAAGACTACCTCACAACTCTTAGATGTTTATCTTAATTGAGGGAATTTATAAAAAGATTGGGTTTTAGAAGGAAAAACTATGATAATGGATGGAAGGAGGATATTGAGATGTCCCATGGTAAAGATAATGTTATCAAATAATGGTACGTACTAATTTAAACATTATATACACCTTCTTCTCAAACTCTAAATTCTACACTGTATAAACACCTCAAATGCGTACACTAGTCCTGGAACCAAATTGGTGAGTGTTCTACACCTATGAATGGGGTTACTTGAAAAATGTTTGGTTTTATCCACTAGAACACCACATATAGTAGCATAAATCATGTTTAGATTAATATGAATTAAAACATAATAAAAATACTCTATTAAAATTTGATCACATATTTGTTGGTGTGAGAAAAATTAAAAAATGATTTTAAATCTTCTCCAATATTCATGAAGTGTTACACCTTTTTATTTTCTTATCCCACATTTTTCATTTCTTATTATTTCATTTTGAGAGTCTAGGAATTAATTTTCATGAAAAATGTGTTCCATGTCCACCCATCCTATAATAGGGGAATTAACATAATATTGTCAATAGTCTATAGTGTCTTCTAATGAAAAAGTGAATTTCATTAACTTTACTTTTTATTTATCTACATTAATTGGTTTTAATTTATAACACATTGTATGAAATTATTTTAAATTTTTATCAGGTTCCTATCCAACAAGTCTATGAAATCATGGATATAAGTGAATTTGATCGGGTTAAAGTTCAAAATTGGGTTCTTGAACATGTAATTGAATACAATGTGTTGGATATCAACATCATGAGATGATACTTCTTTTAATGTTTGATTATTTTTAGCAATATTATGAATGGTTTTTAAGTCTTGATGTTGGTTTCAGAAGAATATGAACGATCAAGAAGTGCGTTGGTGTCCTGTGTGTCCTTCAATAGATCGTTTGGTGCTTCTTGGTGTCAATGACACAAGATCCTCTCCGATTCACATTCAAAAGAAAGTAGTTTCTTCCTTTAAGATCACTTCATTCAAAATGTCAAAAAACTTAATATTTTAGAAATCATATAAACAAATTATATAACAAAATAAAATAAATTGCTTTACAAAATACAAAATATTTTTATAAAAAACACACACTAAAAACAAAAGTGCTCCCTAGAAACCATGCTAATCTTTGACAATGTTGTCATGAAATATAAAATTAATTATGATTTAATGATTATTTTATAGTCCATGGTTGAACCAAGGTTGTCTCTTAAATATTTTTGGATTTTTAAAGGGGTTTTTAATTAAAATTAATAAAATAGGCGGTGGTTGTGAAACAAGTTTTAAAGACAAAACGATTTAATTAAAGAGTTTTATATTTGAAAAAAGAAGGGGTGATTTTAGAATTATGATATAAAGAGGTCATTTCAATTTCACTACTCACCTATCTAGTTCATTGTTCTGAAAAATACACATGGTTTAAGGGAATCCTTTGGTTGAGGGTTGTCAAGATCGCAGTTTACCTATTCCCTCTTAAAACGATGCCCAAAGAATTGACCCTTTAAACCAAAATCATGTTTTTATGGTTTTAACCTAAAGAATAGAGTGAGGGATTCCAAATGATACTGATATCACAAGTATGTGTTAGAGAAATAGGATTATTGTTTTGTGAAATCTAAACAATCCAAGATTCCCAGTTGCAATCTCAACCCAATCAGTGTTGAGATATCAAGTGTTTCACTTGATTAAACCAAAACTATGAATTTGAAGAAGAAGAGTGTTAGGACCAAAATTAAATGAGACATTTAACAATGAAATTAAAAAACCCATTAGAATAAAATGTGATATAACTCCCTCCCAAGTATGTGTATCTTCCTCGAAATGACCATCCACCATTTAGCTCGCCATCCAGAGGAGGTGGAGGCTTAAGTGAAACTTCACCTTCATCAGTGATACCACTATGAGAATAGATCCCTCTAGAAATTATTTGATGAGGAGATAAATAATTTGGGTATCCAAATTACCACATATTTTTTCCTGACATAACTAACAAATGGGGTGCCCAAGGTGCCAATTTATAGGCAAAGTGGAAGGTTGTTTGGGAACACATATTTTGTAAAACTATTTAGAACATGTTTTTCGATATATAGATAGTGTTATATCACATTGAAAAAAACTAAAATTATTATTACCAAAATATTTAAAATTTTCAATGAATATTTTTCATCATTTCCTGGTCCAAAACCTGAGATATTGATGAAACAATGCACACCACTTTTGACTTCATGATGATTAGGTGGCTTGGAAAGATCAGTACTATTATGACACTAGATAGAGGAATTGGGACGGAGTTACTTTTTAAAATTTGTATCCCACTGAATTTTGGATCATGTAATAGAACATAAAACGAATTGGATGAAAATATTAGCTGTGGAATGCAGTTGTTTCAACTAGTTCTCTTGGATTTCGGGGCAATGTTGCCTATTTTTCTTCAACATCATTTAGGCCCTCGAAATCACCTCCACTTACAATGAAATAATCCAAACTAGTGAAATTAATATTTTTATCAATTATTATCATAAAAAATTTAATAAAACATGAATTTATATTTTTTTATTAAAATTTTAATTTATGATACAAAATCAGTTTAATACAGTGCTATAATGGGGGAAATGAATAGAGAATCGCTACGCAATCAATTATACGATTTTTTTTCGTTAATAACTTTGAAATATGGTTTTATAAATGTGTTTATTGAATATTAATATGTATTACTTATGTCATGATTTATATTCAATAAATATAAATGTGTCATTTTATCATTTAGGTTATCAATAAGCTATCTTTATAAAACTAACCACATAAAACAAAAAAACAAAGAGGAAAGTCGATTTATTTATATGTGAAAACTCATATTTTACTTCCCTTGTTTATACTACCCCTCCCAATTTTTATTAATAAAAATATGATAATATATATAATGTCATTATAATCATTCAGTGGTGATATTATAACATAATAATCTCTTCCATAATCGTACTGAAAAATAGATTGTAGGATGATCTTGTTGGGTGAGTTTGACAACATATATGGACAATGATATAAATTTAAATAATGGATGGATTGGGAAACTAATTATTTTCTATTAATAATTAAATAATTATTTTTTCTATATTAGTGATATAATCATTTAACTCATTAATTAAGACTACATATTTTGTTCATTGTAAATTACCAAAACAAGCCCACAACCATCTTGATCATAATAGAATGTAAAATAATAAATACGAAATTAAATTATAAAATATAAATAATTATGTAAAATCAATTATAGTACCGTTATTTATATTATAATTTTGAAAACTTAGGTATTAATAAAGAATAAAACCACTACTACGAAACTAGTTTAAAATGCTTGATATTAATCACACCTTATATTGAAAAAAGATAATAAAAAACTAATATTAACCTATAGAATAATTATAAATAATGTTTATAAAATTAATAGACATCAATAAGGTTATAAAAATGGTGATTACGATAGTAATTTTTTTATATCAGTGATTCATGTGCTTTAGTGTTTTTCGGGTATTAAGGTAAGAGATTATTTTTCCCAAATTAAATTTTAGGAGACATAATTCTTACTATGGAATATAATATATTTAATATGTTGTGATTTTTTCATAATAAATTATTTTTCATAATTTTGAGGTAATTAATTTGGTTTTAAGATCCATATTTTGTTCTTCATTCAAATGTATTCCAATTCAAATGATACTAATGTTGTAAGGTTTTTTGTTAACTCTAATCCCTTAATTGAGTAAAAGATATTCCTCTGAAAAATAATTATTACATTATTAGTTTTTTTTACCAAAATATTTTATTTAATTTTTATTTTTATTCCACTGTATTTTAAAATAACCGTTTAATACAAATATATCACCATGATAAATTTATTTCTAAAAAATTATACCATTATTGATAAACCTTTTAAACCTCTTTAATGATGATTTACCCTACTCCATATTTCCCTTTCAGGCCAATGTTATCGTCTATATTTGGAAAAATAAATATTTTTTATACCAAGTTACCTTCATATTTACCATCACATATATTTTTTAAAAATATTACTCTTTTTATAATTTCAGATTTTAGTAGTGATATTCTAAAATAATGAAATGGTTTTACATTTATGATTTTCTGTTTTATATTCCACTCAAAATTTCCCTGGGATACTCTTTTGGTTTTTAAAAGGATCCATTATTGAATGTTTTGTTGAATTAATTGTTTCTAAAATTTTTCAATTTAATTTTTTTGAAAATAAATTTTCAAAGTGTATTGTAACTTCCTTTTTAGGATAATGTAGAAATGTTTTTTGAAATATATTTTATGTTTATCTTCCATGTAAACACATATGTCCAAAAATTTTTATATAAAAATCTTTTCTAAAAAATCATGTTTTTTTAAATAATTTTTTATATACTAGTTTTATAAATAAATTTTTTCAAATGGTAAATAATATTTTTTATTTCCAAAGAACCATTATTAGTTCTTCTAAAATGGTATTTTACTTCTATGTCAACAACATATTTTAATTACTACGATATTAACTTATGATGTTATAGAAATTGATTCATTGGTTATCCTATTCTTATATTGTATTTTATAATTTAACCCATTTAATTGTTTGGATAATTATGATTTGATATAATTATATATGGTTTATTTATTTATGACATGTAATATTATACTTATGAAGGGTTAAACTTGATATATCTAGAATTAATTAGGTAATGAACTAATCTAAAGAGATGAAATTGTTATGATTCCTTAGATATGTTCCTTGGTTATATTTTATAATACCTAATTGAAAAACCATAGTAATGAAGGGTACACCTTGATATAACATTATTTCATTTGGAATCGTATTAATCTTTAGATACGTTATCTTTATAAGACCTTGGATGAATTTCATTGTAATTTGTTATGATACCTAGATGTACAACATTTGTAATGTGATTTTATAACATCTTAGTGATGATAATTGGTGATTTGATTATGAATCCATTGGGTTTAAATTATAACCACATTTCCAGGTTATGATTCATATACTTGAGGTCATTTTATTTCTCATGTTCTAATATTCATGTTCTTATGTTTATATTATTATAATATTCCAAAATTGATACCCATAATATGTTCCTAATTTATTAATTATCCCTTATTATGAAACTGAACCCACCACTTTCATATGTTTCCATATCCATAGGTTACAAAAAACGTAATATGTAATATTATTATAGAAGAGTATCTTGTGAGTTGAATTAATGGGAGATCTAGAAGCCTTGTTATGGATTAAGAAATTATTTATATAGTGGGATAAATTTCTATTTGTTCAAAAAACATGGGTTTGGTTAGTTAATATTTTTATTAACTCTATAAAACTATAAATAATTTTTTTTTGGGAATGAATTGTAGTGAATTATTTTAAGTAATATATGTAATTGGGATGAGCATGTTTTTTGGAATCATTTGACCCCTCTATTTATGTCCATTTCTCGATGCCTTACATGATATGCCTCATGTATTCATCTTTTGAAAACTCCCTCTTGTGATCATTATTCACCGCATTATGCCTTACATGATATAATTCTATGGACACCTGTACACTTTTTTATAACTACATAATTCTTCTTGATTGATCGTAATTTATAGAAAATTAAATTCTGTCATTGAGAAATGATCGGTGAAAATTAAATGATTAATTGATTATTATATACATAAGGGGTCCAATAAATTCAATAATCACAAAAATAATATAAGTCCTTTATTGAAAAAAAATATTCATAATGAATTAATTTTTATAACCATGATTGATTAATTTATAAAATGGTCACAACACCCCCTTTCTCCTTCCAGAAGAATTTTTTGTGGTTGACCAAAACACCATCTGTCTACCATGAATTATGAACTTATTACATAGTCATGTGAAAGTAACATGTGGTTTACCTTGATCTTATATAGTCTTCTGAATTATTGCATGTTCCATGTAATCCTTATATCAAAACCACCATTTGGCCAAGATTTTCAATATATTAAAATTCAAAAAACACTTCGAAATGGTGCAACCAATAATTTTGTTTCCAAGAAACCCCTAGACCTTTTCCAACCGACATTTCTCTACAGATGTAATAATAAAAAAACACAAAAATGATGATTAAAGGGATGTTTTAAAATGTTTTTGAAAGTCATAAAACTATAATTTTTTATCTATAATAAAATACTAATAATAGTGATCAATTTTAAACATGATCATGGTGTAAATGAATTTTTATGCATAGAATATCATTTTATAAAAACTAATCTTGATTAGGGTTTTCATAATTAAATTAAAATTAATTTATTACACCATTAGAATTGAATCTGATAAAATTAATTATATATTTTTAATTAAAAAATTTATATATTTTTTAAAAATTTTAATTTTTTTTGATGTCATTAAAATAATGTTCCATGGTAAAAATTTATTTTACCACGATAATGGTTTAAATGGGTTTAAAAGGGTTAAACTAAAGGATGAAGATTTTTTATCACAAAAACCAGAACATTATTTGATTGGTTGAGTGGATGGCGAGGTTCATTACATTTTAATATATAATTTTCTTTTTTGGTGCCACATTTCCATGAAAATGACATTATGTTATTTTGATTTTAACGGTATTTTAACGGGTTCCACTCTTCTCACTTATAAAAGGAAGCCTCATCCCTATACTACACCACACACTTTCAGCACTATAAATCCACTAATATCTACCCAAAGAACTTCCCAAACATACTCATAATTTTCTGGAGGTTATTTTATCACCAAAATTCTACCCAATGAAGGCTTAATATGTAATAGAAATAAGGATTCCCAAAGAAGAGGTAATTGTCTTAACCAATCTATTTCGAGGGTATTTAGTCATCCACCTCATGAAAAATATTTTTTAATCACCAAAACAAAATATAATTGGTATAATTATAATTTTTTTTATGGAATAACCATTTTTTAATTCCTTCCCATCTATTGGAAAGTGAAAACATCACTCGTGTATATGTTCTGAATACCACCTTCATGAAGCATTGAATTTTATTTTTCATCACCACTTCTCATGGATAGTAATATAAATAAATTTATTGAATATATATGGTTTTATTATAATTATTTAGTGATAAATAATTTTTTACCATAATATTTTTCCATCCTTTGAAGTATGAAATAATCAACTGTGCATACATGCATAATATTTCCTCGACGAAGTGATGTAATTAATTTTTATCACCCCATTACGTGGATGGTAATTATAAAGACTTGGAAATTTCGAGAAATTTTTTTTCTTAATTTCTATGGAATTTTATGAGATTTTTGATTCTGACGACACTTGATTCAGAGGCCTGGTGTGCCCAGAATCAATTTCCGAAGTTTAGCTCAGGTACGTTCAGTAGACGAACGAGCGGGGTTTTCAATCTTTTGAACCGGTGATCTGAATTGAAATATGAGGGCACCGATGAACTCGCAACGCTGGTAATTGTTTAAGGGGACCTTTACCGTAGATGTATTTGTGCGGGAGGAGAAGTTAATTTTTGGGGTTTAATTAAAGAAGTAAATAAAATTGTTTGCATAATTATATTCTTTATCTAAGGAGTTTAATTCCTCCGATGGGAAGTTGTTGGTGAGGCCCACACCCACCCAACATCCCATGTGTGGATTTTGAATGGTGGGTCCCACACAAGCCACAACCTTTCACCTTCCCCCTAATCTCCTTAACCCTCTTTAACCCCCCCCCCCAATTAAACTCCATTGTTTATGTTGACAACTCTTCCATTTATGTGACCTCTCACCTCTTCCTCTCTACCTCTTTAACTTTTGCCAACACACCTTATTTAATTAATGAATCCTATTAAATTAATTTATTAAGAGATTCAAATTTTGAATGGATTGGCATGTTTAATTAAAATAATGTGAAACGTTATTTTAATTGGGTTGGAACTTGATCTGTTGGGGGAAAACTTCATGAGAGATAGATTTTGTGAAGAAAGAGGGGAATTTCTCCTTTGTCGAAGAAAGATGCCTCCTTCAAAGAAGATAAAAAATGATTCTTCCTTTCACATCTCTGTGATAAGAGAGGAGATGCCACTTCCTCCTTTGGCACACTCTGATGACGTCCATGAATCCTCACATCATGACGTCGTCTTCTGCGACACCGATGTTCGTCATCAGTTGTTGAGGTAGGGGTTATTATTTGTAGTGAATATTTTCGTACCCCGTTCTTCTTTGGAAGTCATTGTTTATATACGGCCAACTGCTACCGCCTAACTCGGAGGTCGTGGGCCGAACACACATGGCCCAACGACCCTCCGTAGACTCTTGTTTGTTATTGAGTTATGTTGGATGATGCGACGGCGGGAGTGAAGGACGAGCACCGGCCGTATACGGAAGAACCGTGATCCTAAACCTCTGACCGCTCAACCGAGGAAGAACCATGCCGAAGGGGGAAACTGTGACGCCTCACGGTGTCGCGCTGTGGGAGACCACTGCCTACCTGAGCTGGCTGCTTCGGCGGAATAACCAGCCGGCCGGGCGGAGCCGAACCGTGACGCCAGGAGGGCACCGCGCTGATGAAACACGAGTCCCTCCGTGGGGGCCACGTGCACCAGAAGGACGGCCGGCCTAGCCGGCCGGTTGGGGAGGGGGCACCAAAATGCGCCGCCAGTTCAGACAGCCGGGGGGAGGCCCTTGGACCGCTCGACCCCCGGGCAAAGCCAGCTAGGCCGCGCGCCCCACCGGGCCGGGCCGCGCCCCTCCAGGCCAGGTTGCGCCCTTCGGGCTGGTCCATTCCACTTCATGCAGGGCCGCACCACTCGTGCCAGGCCGTGTGACTCACCAGGTCGGACCCCCCAAAAATGAGTCGACCCGACTTGTCTGCCCATCGGGTCTAACGGACCGAGCCCGTTTCACTTAAACGTGAATAACATGAAGACTGTGCTTCCAATCAACGCACTGTCTGCAGAACTGGTACCCTATCGATGAGGCGGTGATTTTGTGTTACACTTAGATAGTTTTGGATGAATTTGGAAAATGTCCTGGTTTGGAACGAGGGTAATTCCAACCGGGGCCTCGGAGCAGAAACACTTATAACTTGAGGACCGGATGTCCGATTGATGTGCCATCGACTAAGTTGGATTCATATTGATGAGTTGGTTCTTTTGGAAGACTTCTAATACGGTTTGGAAGTAGTTGGATTATGGCCGGGTTGGATTGTATCCGAAATCTAACTGGGCCCCTGGAACAGAAATGCAAATAACTCACAAACCGGGTGTCTGATTGACGCGCCGTATGTTGCGTTGAGACCCCTATGACGAGGCGGATCATTGAGATACATATTTATGGAACTTCGTGACACTTGGAGTGTCGACCAGTAGCTCATGGAGCGGATCCTCCTGGAGACGAGCATACGAAGTATGGTGACCATGTAGCTGACTGAGAACTGATGACTGCTTGTCCAATTCTTATCAGAATGACTTTACTAGCCCAGTGGGGAGCACTACTGTGTTGGGGTGGAAGACCCGCGATACTCGACAGGAGGAGTACCTCTGTAGGCCAGTAGGGGTAGCACTACTGTCTTGGGGTGGAAGACCCTCGATACTCAATAGCGGAGGAGTACCTCAGCTATCTAAGGCTAGTGAGTGGCACATCAGAGTCATGGTAGGACTACTGCACTCGAAATGGGAGGAGTTATCTCTAGTAGCCATTTTTTTGTCATCGTGAATAAAAATATGGGTTTGAGCTGAGTCAATGTCCTTTGTGTTTACCTCAAGATTTAGATGGGTTACTTGACAACTTAGGTATATGTATGACCATATACCTAAGTAAAGGTTATCTATTGAGATTTTTCATTGTGGTTTATTCTTGTGTGGATTTAGTGAGACCTTGAGGGTCTCGGGGTCCATACTGAGTACTGTTATACTGACCCCTGCATGGGCTACACCCGCACCTTGTTATGTTGGATGCACACGACGGACAGCACAGACAGAGGCTGAGTGTACGAGGACTGGACGGTACCTGGAGGTGGACCTTACGACGAGTCGGTACGCGGAGGTGGACCTCACGAAGAGTCGGTACCCGTATGATGTTGACAGATGAGGGTGGTGAGGAGGCTATCTGTACCTATCCTTCAGGTAGGATTCGTGGTGGACGATCCAAGAGATGCTTTTCACCATCGAGCTGTTTTGTTTTTTACCTTGTACTTTAACGTTGGGCTTGTATTTCCGACCCCTTAACATTCAACACTACTTTTGTTTTTAGTTTACTGAGTGTTTTTTCTTCTGTACTCTAGTTGTGTGTGCTTACATTTCATAAAGGCAATGCCTTCCCTTTTTATCGGGATTTATGCCTTTGGTGCTAGTCTCCAACCCCTGTCCTTTGGAAGGCATGCTTGGGGTAGTCACGACACGTGCCCCGAGGACAGGTCATGAAAAATTGGTATCATAAGAGTCGGTTCTACCGCAGAACTCAGGTCTCTGATCATTCTTTTATTTGAAAAAATAGTGTTAAGGGTACCGATTGTGGTCTTCAGTTCAGGGAGTCCAGTGTTGGTGCGGCTGCCGACATATCCACACACCAGGACCTTGTCTTCTGATTTCTAACACATTGGATGAAAACAATGATTGCATGTGTGTTTCAATAAGTTTTCACTAAGTCAGCTCAAACGAGGTCAGCTCACCAGGTTTAAATCATTTGACCATGTCGCATCTGTTCAGGATGCCTCCATGGAAATAGTCAGTTGGAGTTCTGAGATCGTACCTGATGACGGCCAACCGAGCAATGAGGTCCGTTGCAGAGCCCTCTTTCTATGTTGACACCTTCGGGTGGTGTACCAGTAGCACCACCACCCATTGGGAATCAGATGCCACCAGCTATACTAGCGGATGGTGCATGCTGACAGAGTGCGTTTCACGAGTTCCAACAGTATAGGCCTCCGAGTTTATGAGGTGAGATAGATTCCCAAGTAGTAGTGGACTAGCTGTAGGTGATTTCTAGAGTTCTACACCTAGTTTAGACACTAGTAGAGTAGATGGTGATCTTTTCTACTAGTGTTTCCCAGTGAGTTACCATGAGGTTGGTTCCCATAGTGATGAGGCTTTGGTATGTGTACTGATGCCTAATATAGTACCATCGGGTAGTTTTCCAGCTATATCACTACCTATTGGTCATTAGTTTCAACCAGTTGTATTAGTAGATGACACATGTAGGCATAGTGAATTACACATATGTCAACATTAGATACTTCTCAGGTTCCGAGGCGAGCCCGACTCACATGTGGCTGAGGACTAGATTGAGGAGGTGGCAGAGGGTTTTTTAGAGCTTATACTGCTTCGGCAGGACGACATGTCACTAGCTGAGTAATCATCGAGGCGTAAAGATCATTCCTGGTACTTGATGACTACGATTCAATCAGTGATTTAGAGCTTAGACCTCAGAGAGAGGTGTGTTCTAAGGATATATAAGCCAGTACCATTCTTCTATGCATTCCTACTTATGCAAGGGTGCTATAGAGAATCTTTGTGGATGAGAATTATTTGGCTGAGTGGAAATAGACAGTGAAGGTTAGTAGTGGGAGAGCAGGAAACTGGCACCGGTCTCCGAGATATGGGTGTGTAAAATGTTTTAAGAATAGGAAGTGTTAAGGATAGATGAATCTGTAATGAAGAAGATGTGGAGGTAGAGTTATGAGGGCAGCATGTGGTGATGTACATTTCGACATTTTACAACCTCCCTCCTTTGTAGTCCCTGCCAGGCTCAGGGAGCAGGAGGGCAGAAGAAGAGAGTAGCTGCATTCGGTCAAGGACTGTGACCCAAGGGCTCTATGAATGATTTGAGGTACGGTCTGTGTCTACTACTAGATTCCGTAACAATATACATTGATACGAATCATTCATTCCATCCACGAATCTTGTCCCAGACCTAGAGTTTCCGATTAATCCGTTTACATTCCCCTCGCGTCTGAAGATACCTTTTGGAGGATACATGATAATCATGCTTGCGCCGACGGTGTGATCAGACCCTTGAGGTGAGAGTTTTGGTTGGATCATCTTGGTGGTAGCGTCAAGGCCTTAGGACGTTACTTTGGGTATGGACTAGGCAACCATAGTTCAAACACAAATTGACTTTATTAGGAAAAAAGATTGTTGTTTACCTATAACATTGGGATGGGTTACCATGGTCAGCGAAAAGGAAACCCCAAGAAACACATGATGGAATCATGCATAATTGGGTGCATTCGATCACTCATGAGTCGGCCAAACTTAGATTTGTGCCAGAATTCTCCAGAGATGCTACACCACTTTTAGCATTGATAAAAAAGGGGAAACTCTTCATGTGGTCAGAGAGATGCCAGAATAGATTTATTGGAGCTAAGGTATAGGTTGACCAGTGTTCCCATGCTGATGCTAAAGGAGAAGGTGCAGATCATCCTGGAGTAGATGAAGACTCCACAGAGCAGATAGGAGTCCTATACTGATAGGAGACGGAGACCACTAGAGTTTGAGGGTGGGGACCACATCTTCTAATGGGTCTCACCTCGATGAGGTCTATAGAGTTTTGGTCGGGGAAGAAAGTTATCTCCATGATTCTTCTGACCTTTCCAGATCCTCAGATGGGTGGGCGAGGTGGCTTACCACTGGCATTTCCCCCTCAATTCCACGGGGTGCATGTTGTCATCCACATAACACAATGAGGAGATGCGTGCACAACCTATCCATCATCATCAATCACGGGATGAAATTCATAGAGGTTTTAGTAGTAAATGAGAATCTACCAGAATGGGTCCTACGTGGACAGTCAATTCCTCTAGTGCGCGTTCGTTGGCAGCACGAGAACCTCCAGTAGAGAACATGGGAGTGGGAGACTCAGATACGTGATCAATACCCTCTTTTGTTTCCCTATTGTGTTTCATAGCTTTACGGGGATGTAAAGCCATGAGGTGGAAGTAATGTAAAGACCCTGAAATTTCAAGGAAATTTTTTTCTATATTTGTTTTGGAATTTTACAAGACTGGGGCTTTTTGAATACACTTGATTCTGAGGCCTGGTGTGACTGGAATCAGATTTTGAAGTTTATCCGTGGTACGTTCAATAAATAAACGAGTGGGTTTTTATATCTTTTGAACCAGTGCTCGGAATTGAAATCGAAGGGCACCGATGAACTCGAAATGCTGGTAATTTCTTAAGAGGACCTTTACCATAGTTGCATTTGTGCGGGAGGAGAAGTTAATTTTTGGGGTTTAATTAATGAAGTAAATAAAATTATTTTTACAATTTAATTCTATATATATGGAGGTTAATTACTCCCATGGAATGTTGTTGGTGGGGCCAACACCCACCTAACTTCCCTTGTATGGATAATTGAAGGTGGGGCCCACACGTGCTCCAACCTTTCACCTTCCCCCTAAACTTCTTAACCCTCTTTAAAACCACCCATTAAACTCCCATGTTAATGTTGACAACTCTCCCATTTATGAGACCTTTCACCTCTTCCTATCCCCCTCTTTAACATTTTCCAACACAGCTTATTTTATTTTTGGAACCTATTTAATTAATTAATTAAGAGATTCAAAATTTTAATTTCATGGAATTATTAATTAAAACATGGTGATACCTTATTTTAATTGAGTTGCCACTTGTTTTTTTTTTGTGGAAAAATTCTTTAGAGAGAGGTTTTTTGAAGAAAGAGGGGAATTTCCCCTTTGTTGAAGAAAGACGTACCCTTCCACGAAGATCGACAATGCTTCTTCCTCTCTATGCTCCGCAATAAAAGAAGAGACACCACTTCTTCCTCGGGCACACTCCGACGACAACCATGAGTCATCACCTCGCGATGCCGACTTTCGTCATCAGTTGTTGAGGTAGGGGTTATTCTTTGAAGTGAATTTTTTCGTACCCCGTTTTTCGTTAGAAATCATTTTTTATATACGGCCAACTGCTACAGCCTAATGTGGAGGGTGCAAGACGAACACACATGACCCAACAACCCTCCGTAGAATCTTTTTTGAGATTGAGTTACGTTAGAAGATGCAACGACGGGAGTGACGGTCGTGCGTCGGCCGTATACGGAAGAAACACAACCTGCAACCGCAGGCCGCTCAACCGAGGAAGAACTAGGCCAAAGGAGGAAACTACTGCACCCCACGGCACCGCGCTGCAGGAGACGACGACCTGCCTGACCGGGCCACTTCTGCGGAATAACCGGCTGGCCCGTCTGCCGGCTAGACTAGGCCAAACCGCAGTTACATGAGAGCGCTGTGATTATGAATCCCGTGGCCCGCCCTGCGGGCCGCGTGCACCAGAAGGTCGACCAGTTTGGGAGGGTGGCGCCAAAAGGAATCGTCATTTCGGACAGCCTGGTGGGCCGTGCCCACCCCCCCCTCAGAACGCTGGACCGGCTAGTTGAGCCAGCTATGCCGCGCGCCTATCCGGGACACGCTAGGCCAGTTCGGGCCGCACCACATTGGGCTGGGCCACACCCTTAGGGCCAAGCTGTGCAACTCACCGGGTCAGTTCGACCCCTTTGCCGGGTCTGACCCGTCAGCCCATCGGGTCTATGGAACCGATCCCGTTTCACATAAATGTGAATAACATGATGTCTGTGACTCTGATCGATGTGCCATCTACGAAACTGGGACCCTTGCGATGATGAGGTACTTTTGCGTTACTGTTAGAGCGTTTTGGCCAACTTTGTAAAACGGCCTGGTTTGGAATGAGTGTAATTCCAACCGGGCCCTCGGAGTGAAAACACTTATAACTTGAGGACCAGACGTTCGATTGACGTGGCGTCGATAATATGTATTCCTCTTGATGAGATGGTTCTTTTGGCATACTTCACCTAAGGTTTGGACACAGTTGGAGTATGGACGGGTTGGATTGTAACTGAAATCCATCCTGGCCCCTGGAACGGAAATGGTAATAACTGTCAGACCGGGTGTCCGATTGGCGCGTCGTCTATTGCGTTGAGAACCTATGATGAGGTGGTTCTTTGATATACATATTCAAGGAACTTCTTGAAATTTAGAGTGTCGAACAGTATCTCGTGGAGCGGATCCTACCGAAGATGAGCATACCGAGTACGTTGAACTTGTACCTGGCTGAGACCTGATGGTTGCTTCTCTGATTCGTATCTGAATGGCTTGAATAGCCCAGTGGGGAGCACTACTGTGTTGGGGTGGCAGACCCATGGCATGGAGAACTACTATGTTGGGGTGGCAGACCTACAGTACTCGACAAGAGGGGTACCTCTGTAGGCTCGTTGGGGGAGCACTACTGTATTGGGGTGGCAGACCTGCGGTACCGGATAGTGGAAGAGTACCTCAGCAGTCTAAGGTTAGAGAGTGGCACCTCTGAGTCATGGGAGAACTACTGCACTCGATAGAGGAGGATTTATCCAGCAGCCGTGTTTTCGTCATCGTGAATGAAAATCCTGGTTTGAGCTGTGTCAATGACCTTTGTGTTTACCTCATGATTGAGATTGGTAACTTGATAACTTAGTTATATGTATGGCCATATTTCTAAGTAAATTTTATCTGTTGAGATATTCATTTGTGGTTTATTTTTGTTGTATTTAGTGATACCTTGAGGGTCTCGGGGTCCCTAATGAGTATTTTTATACTCACCCCTGCACTTGATACGCCCACACCTCGTTGTGTTTGATTTAGATGATGGAAAGCACCGACGGAGGCCGAGTGTACGAGGACTAGACGGTAACTGGAGCTGGACCTCATAATGAGTCGGTACCCGGAGGTGGACCTCACGACGAGTTAGTACCCAGAGGAGGTTGGCGGACGTGGTCACTAAGGAGGCTATATGTACCTACCCTTCAGGTAGGATCCGTGGGGGACGATCCCGGAGCTACTTGTCACTGCCCACCTGTTTTGTCTTTTACCTTGTACTTTACAATTGGGGTTGTATTTCCGGCCTCTTTACATTCAGCACTACTTATGTTTTTAGTTTACTTAGTGTTTTCTTCCACTTTTACTCTTGTTGTGTGTGTTTACGTTTCATAAATGCAATGTCTTCCCTTTTTTTCAGGATTTACGTCTTTACTGTTAGTGGCCAGCCCCAGGCCTATGGAAGGCAAGCTTGGGGTAGTCATGGCATGGGACCTGAGGACAGGTCGTGATAGTAACAATGGTTAATTTAATGAATAAATATTATATTTATGAAATTATCTATATTATATATAGGATGAAACCATTATCATGATTGTAGGATCAAAATCTTCGAACCAAATCATATGTGGAAAACATGACTATTGATACGTGAATATTGATTTTAATGAGGAATTATTAATAAATAGATAATTTGAAATTATAATTGAATTATATATTGTAATATGGGAATGAATATAGATTTTTATATACTTATATGAAGTTTATATTTATCATATAATAGTTTATAGTCTGTATGAATCATGTCAGGAAATGAGATAAGGGTTTCCTCATCCTAATTTACATTTATTGATATATATTCAATATTCAAAAATTACATGATTTTATTCAGTTTATATAATAAAAATTACTATATATTATGATAATTTTAATGAAAATTATTGGGATTTAATAATACATCAAAGGTTATCTCCTTCATAGGGTTTTAATTCCAATGTGTCCAAGGCTGTAAGGGTTTATTTTACAATGTCACACTTTATCATGATTTTTTATGTTTTCAATTCCATCAAGGGAAATTGTATGTCATTTAACTTATAAATCCCGTATATTTTATTTACCTTCGATTATTTCTATGGGTTTCATGTATTATTTCTACATTCCACCTCTTTAGTACTTAATATGATAAAAATAAAATTTTTAAGAATAGATGACCATATATCCATTATTATAGTCAGAAATCATTACATTCTATGTCCATGATACTAAAATAACATTATAAAAGTTTTTCAATATAAATTAATGTTTTAAAAATTTCTTTTATACTATTAATTAATTTTTTTACAAATTATAATAAATAATCTATTTTAAGCCTTTTCCATACGAATCACAGGTGACTTTTTACCAAAGTATGAAAAGAATGTTTTTTAATGTTTATGGATTCATTAATTTTTACCACTATCATGAACATTATTAATTATAAACAATCCAATAAAAGTATTCATGGTTGTAATAATAAAATCATATTATAAATCATAAATGATTTTTTTAATGTTACCAAAGGAAAAGAATGTTTTAACTTTTTTTCAAAGAATATTTCTAATGATTTTATAAAATTATTTTTAATCTATATAAACATTACTTAATTATTATTATCCTTCACTAAGGATAAAATATAATGATACCATAAAATTTATATCCCCATATAACCTATGATTAATTTTTTATATGTATTTTTTATGAAACACATTTCTTTTCCACTAGTTAATTAAGCTATGATGAAATGATAAATTCATTTATGATTTTGTGGCACACATATGTTTGGTTTTAATTAATTATGGATCATAAAATAATTATATTTGAATAAAATGAATTGAAAATATCTTGATGTATCATCAGATTATATGTAATTTATTGTAGAGTGAACACATCATATATGGGACTATGTCCACTCTGTTTATGAGAATACAGAATAAACCTAATCCCCTATGGGACTCTATCCACAATTATTGTCTTAAAAGTGATCCATGATTAAAGAAGTGATTTTATATGGTCATTTATATGAAAAAACTAATATATTATGTTTATGATATTATCTTATGGATCATTATTGAATATTTATAATTCCACACTCTTATGACTCCTTTATTTTTCTATGATAAATCATTATTCCATTTCTCCTAATTTATAGACCATGTCTTATGGGGTATGTCTTAATATGTTATGATCATGTTCTAATACCCGTATTCATATCATATTATCACTTATGATCATTAATTTACATCTCATTTGTTTACATTTATTGGGTATACAAGATCACCCTTTCATATATTCCCATTTTACAAGGTCATCAAGAAAGGCTTTAAGTGGGACATTTCAAAGAAGGATGATATGTGAGAAGAATATTATGGGTGATGTTAAAGATATTTCATGAAATAATTTTATTACTTATCTAGTATCAAAAGTCACTAAACCAATATGATTCTAAAACCTGTATTTTTGTTTGAGGTGTATTGAATATTAATCTAAAATGATGTAATAATTATAAAAGTGATACTCGGTTCACCTCATATAATATTATTTATCAATTTAATAATTTCAATTTATCAATTAATTTTTATGTGATTTTGATTGGAATCTCCCAAGAACTCAATTTTTATTTTGAATCACATTTTCCAATTTATGTAATTTCATTATAGTTCGTATAATCTTTAAGGCATCATAATCTCTTTTTGATGTTATTTTTCCCCAAATTCATGATTAATTTACAATAGAGAATGTGTTTAGAACTTTATTAGAGGCTATAATAAACATTAATTTATTTCCCCTTGATGGTGCAATTATGAAACAAATGTTTTTGAAATTGTTAATTGGTCATTATACACAATACATCATCATATCATCACTTCAATTGAATTATTTTACGTCATGATTTTCTTTAACAACATACCAATGATATTATGGATTTAGAAAATATTTTTCTTCACCCTCTAAAATATAAATGATATTAGAGTGAATTAAAAACTTATTCATTTTATTTTTCACCTTGTTCCTTTCCATATCTTTCACTATCCATGTTGGAGTTTACTTTTATTCATAACTATAAGTGGATTGATTCATATTTCTACCGGATATATAGTAAATACTAGAACAATTATCTCAATCCAAAATAAATTTCACTTTCACCATTCCCTAATTTCATTTTAGGTGACTAATACCTTGGGGAACACTCACATGCATTTTGTGTCTGTGATCCATATTTTTAGAGAATATGTTATCCACTCTCTTTTCCAAGCTATAATACCTTGAACTATATAGAATCCCATTCCATTAATGATATTTTATTGGGAGATAAATGTATCACCCAATGATTTTAAAAATAAATTGAGTTGAATGAATTTTTTTAATTATATAGTTATAACAATCCTTTAAACATAATTTAACTGCTTCTTTGATTTGTATATCCATAAATGGTCATCTAATGTGGTGATTAGCAAGTAATTTAGAGTCTGATAGAACCGACGAATTGTTTCGGTGAATAGTAAAATACCCTTATTAACAGTAATATTAATAGTAATATGACCGTAATGAATATTAAATTATAATATTATTTTCTTTTTCTAATTACTTAATATAATGACAACTTGATTAATTTTTAAAGGTGTCAAAAAGTGAGTTATAGACTTAAAATTGTTATTTCAAAATAAATTATGATTTTTTTTCAAAAATTAAATTAATAATATATATAAATTATTATTTTTAAAATGGATTTAATTTTTCAATTACACACATCGAAAAATGGTTAGGGTAAATTTTTGGGATTTTTATGAAATTCTTGAATTTTTTATGAATAGTAAAATACAATGAATTACGATAAATGATAAATAATCTTCATACTATATCATAGTTGATGTAAGGCTGATGTAATCCCACTTGTTTCGACCTCACATGAAATTTTTACTATTTTAGGTCACATTAATCAATAATATTTATAATTTTGAGGAAAAGTATTAAAATAACGATTCATATAATGTAAAATCACTCCTCTCCTCCACTATAAATGCCACCATCATTCCCAACTTCCAATCACATATTTCAAGCCTTGATTATTATCTACATTTTACCAAATACCACCCCCAAGGATCTTCACCACGTCGTAGAGATGTATTTCTCTCCAAAAGGCCAAAACACAAGGCCTTAAGGATGATCTCAAGGAGAAGAGATCAAGAGGTAATAATCCTCTTCATTTTTATTTTTTTTCTTTCTAATTCGTTTATTTTATTATTATATCATTCCCTACACTTATAAAAGAGGTATGATATTTAGAAATATAATATATTATGTATTATACCATGTTCATGTAGAATATTCATTATCTTCTTCTTTCTCATCTACCTCTTGTTCTAAAAATGAAAACATCGTCCACGATGTGCCGATTTATCAAAATTGTGGACGATGTGCTTACAATATCCATTACATCCTTCAAATCTGATCGTAAAAAAATTTTAATGGTTGAAAAAAATTTAACTTGTATGTTGTAACCTATTTTATTTACTTTAATTAACATCTATACATGACATTAAATTATATAATGAAACAAGTTCATGAGTAATGAGGAGCCACCAAAAATGATCTAACCATACATAATTAACGTTTTATATAATGCTCCATAATAATATATGATAAAAAAGATTTTTGGTATAATTATATATTATATAAAAATATTAATACCATTTTATTCCTCTTTTGGAATTACATTTTCATACGACAAGAAAATAAAATAAAAACCGACCACGAAAATCATGTAAGTAACACACCCAAAACAACAGATGAAACAAAATACTGATAATTAAAGGGTGAAATGTTGTTATTAGATGATCATATAAGGAGTTATAAAAATTAATATGTTTCTTTATGAAATTAATAACAACTTTTTTACCATTATTTAAGAGTTTTGAATGAGTTTGAATTAAGACAAACCTGAGGTAAGGGAATTTATAACCTGATTTCCATTATTTTGGATAACATTCTACCTCATTATTTATGTGGTATTCAAATTGTTTGTGAGGTGAATATTGTTTATATTACGTTTAATTATGTTTATTTACAGGTAATATACATATTTCATCCACTCTATTATGTCTCACTTCAATTATATTATATTTATAAGGGAATTTTCTTTTAAAAAACCTCTTTTAAAATTCTATTTTTATAAATTCAAAGGAAATGTTTTTATGAAATTATTAATGTTGTATGATTGTGTTCTGCTTCATTGAAATTGTTTATGATGATGTTTTGGACCAATATCTCCATCTAATTCATTTCTTATGTGTATGTTGGAGTTCTTCTATATGGTTACTCTAAGCGTAACAGCGATGGTTACACAAATTGTAAGGTAACTGTGAGGGTTACAAATTATTAGGTAGCCAAGTGGCTTACAAGATTATGTAAGAAATGCCCTAATAAAACATCATGGTTATATTTATTTTCTATATGTTTTTTTTGAAATCTTATGAAAATCTCAAGTTTCACAAATTAAGTATATATGGGTAACAAATATGTTGTTTTTTGAAAATGATTTCATACATTACATGTATTCATGGACTACTATTTACTTTCCTTATTTTTATATCCATTACTAAGATTTTTGTGCCCATACCATGTTTTAAATGATTATTCATAGGTTATATGTATGTGTATGAAAAAATAAATCCAAGTTAAATGTTATAATGATTTGTTATAGAAAACATGTTTTATTTTTAAAGTTTTATATTTTGGAAGAAATGGATTCTTTTTTTGTGGTATTATCTATATATAAATGTGGACTGTTATGTATGTGTCATATAAAAATTATATAAAACTCTAAAAATTAAAAGATCCTCAACATGAAAGTAATTGAGTTCTTGGCTAAAATTCAAGATTATGTAACATAATAATGCTGAGTCCTTATAGTTGGACTTAGAGGAAGGTTTAGATAGTTTTAGTGGTTAGGATGATGTTAATAGAATACTTCAAATGAATTTTAATTTATAGTTAATTTGAAAAAAATATATAATATAAATATTACCATGATTCTCTGACTAAGATATGTTTGTTCAGAATGGTTTTCGGTCGAAGAAATAAGGAATCTGAAGAAGACAAGCATCGACAGAAGGATATCCATCAAAATTTACATCCTGAAATGGTAGGGATTGGAACCAAGTAATTTATTATAGTAATGTATCAGATATAATAATAAATAAATGGTGGTCGCATCCATGTAAGGGAAAAAACAAGGGAACCACAACCAAACATGATGACAGTGGAACATTTTACGAGACAACACCGTCCTGCATTCAATGGAATTTCTGATCTAGTAGTAGCTGAAGGATCCATTAAGGCCTTTGAAAAGATATTTAATGTTATGGGCTGTTCAGATAATCAAAAGGATAACCTTTCCATTAATTTTATTGAATGTGAAGTTGATCTGGGGTGGTCAGTGGTAAAAATTTTCATGGAAAGAGTATAGATTTATACCATAGTGTGGGATGAATTTAAAAGTATTTTCCATGATTTTTTTTCAAAGTTGTGTTCCATTGTTTAGATAAAAATTCCTTGAATAGAAGAAAAAAGATAATTATTAAATGGATGTGTATAAATAATACTCCCCTCGACTAGAGAGGTATGCTCCAAATATTATTTTGGATCTTGATAGTAAAATAAAAAACTTTTACTGAGGATTAAATCTAAGGAATCGAAGGGCATTGGCCTATCAGGAATTAAAATATTATGAGAAACTTGTCTGATTTGATGAGAGTATAGATATTGAGTTATATTATGATCATATTCACATTGAAAACATGTAGAAGTAGAGGTTATATGGAAAGAGATGGGTAAGAATCAACCAAATAAATCTAAAGGTAAGATATTACTATTTCTAGTTTGTGAAAATTGTGGCAAAAAGCACCCTGGGGAATGCCTTATAAAAATTGGGAAGAGTTTTTTATGTGTTCATTTTAGAAATATAACACAAGATTATAATTAAAATGATCCTAATGATAATCCTAATATGAAAACTATAAAGTGTTATACATGTAGAGAGATGGGTCATTATGAAAATTCATACCCAAAGAGAGAACTGAATAATTCAAAGAAGCTAGACTATAAGTAGAAAGGTATAATGAGATCATTTTCTACTACGTCAGCGGATACTAGATCATCCAATGAAGTTGTATTAGGTATATTGTTTGTTTACTTGTATTTTTCTAATTTTTTGTTCAATACCGTGTCTACACATTCCTTAATTTCAATGGAATTTCTGGTAAATTGGAAATTTCACCCCAAAAATTGAGACTGAAATGTATTATTAAAACAACAGGGAGAAATATTATAGAAAAGAGGAATTATAATAATATTTCTATTATGTTCTATGGAAATTATTTACCTAAAAATCTTGTGGTTTTCCCTTAGTAGAGTTTGATGTCATTTTGGGAATGGATTGTCTTTCTGTCTATCATACTAAGATTGACTGTAGAGATAAAGAGGTTTTTTTTCAGAAAAAATTTAGTTTGTATACAAGAATTAACCCATACAATTTATAAAATATCAGGAAGATGAGAAATTATTGAAAAATGAAATTAATGTTATCTTTCTCATATTTATGAAAATAAGGGAAATATTTAGATTATTGATGTGCTAGAGGTAAATGAATACCTTGATGTTTTTTATGATGAGTTACCTGATGTTATACCTGATCAGGAAGTATAATTCATAATTGACTTAGTTCCTTATGCTATCAAAATTTAAAAAACCCCACATATAATGGCTCAAATGTAACTTCTTGATTTGAAAAATTAGTTAAATGATTTTATTAATAAAGGATTCATTTATCCTAGCACATAACCACGGGGTTATATTATTTTGTTCGTTAAAAAGAAAGATGGTTCCATGAGACTTTGAATTGATTATAGTGATTTTAAAAACATCACTATTAAAAACAAGTATCCTTTTACTCATATTAATGACTTGTTTTATTTGCTCTAGGGAGCTCAGTACCTTTCCAAGATTGACATGAGATCTAGATACCATCAGCTGAAGGTGATGTAAAATGAAATCCCAAAAACCAATTTTTCAAACTAGATATTAGAATTATAAATTTTTTGTTTTTCCGTTTGGGTTAAATAATGAACCTACTATATTCATGGATCTTATGAATAAAATATTTCATGAGTTATTGGAAAAGATAGTGGTTGTGTTTATTGATGAAATATTTGTATTTTCTATGGGTAAAGAGGATCATAAAAAATATCTCATGGTTGTTTTGAAAAACATAATGAAAAATAACTGTATTGAAAATTCAAAAATTGTGATTTCTGATTGAAACAAATTTCTTTTCTTGAGCACATTGTATGTAAGGATGGAATAATAGTGGATCCTTCTAAAAAAAGTGTTTTATAAATGACAAAGACCTACAAATGTTACATATATTAATAGTTTTATTGGAATATAATGTTATTGCTGATGGGTTGTTAAAAAAGTTTCATGGTTATCTAGACTACTAACTATGTTTACACAAAAGGGGTAAAATTTATTTTTACAAAAAAAAAAGTGATATTTGTTTTTAAGAACTAATGAAGATATTGGTGAATTCTCTAGTTTTGGCCTTTACAACCCAAAATGGTGATTTTTTATCTATAGTGATACCTCATTGAAGGGGCGTGGTTGTTCACGATGTAGAATAATCAAGTAATTGGTTATGATTCAAAATAACTAAAACCTTATGAGTAAAATTTTCCCAAACATTATTTGGAATTTGCAGCTATGGATTTTGGTTTGATAATTCAGAGGAGTTATTTATATGGAGCCAAATGTCAAATATATACTGTCCAAAAAAGTCTGAAGTATATAATCAATCCTAAGGAATTAAACATGAGGTAAAGAAGATGGATTGAAATGTTAAAGTATTATGATTGCACAATCAATTACCATAGAGTAAAAGTAAGGCATATTCCTTGGGTAAAAAATATCATAAATCATTAACCATGTTACAAATAAAACATGTTCCATTTATTAATTATTTGATGAATTTTGTTTTAGAAGTTATTGGTGTAGGAAATACCTCTATTTTGTTTCAGGTTTTAGTGAAGTCATCATTATCATAAAAAATTAAGCATGCATAGAAATAAGACCATAGGCTATAGAAAAAGGTAGAATTTGTTTAAATTGGAAGGTTTCCATAATTTAACACTGATAAAGATTAGATTTTAATATTTGGTAAAAAGTTGTGTGTTCCTAGTGATTCCTATTTAAAGAAATATTTTTTGTGTTAATATCATAGTTCTCCATTTTTAGTTCATCTTGGAAGTACTAAGATGCATAGATACCATCAAGAGTATTATTTATGGGATGAAATGATAATTTATATTACAAATTTTATAATGAAATGTTTGAAATTTCACTATGTTAATGTAGAGTAGAAGTTACCGTTGGGGATGCTTTAGTATTTTCCAGTGCCATAGTGGAAATGAGAGAATGTATCCATGGAATTTGTAGTGGGACTACCTAATACTTCACAAGCTAAAATTTCAATTTTTGTTGTTGTTGATTGATTAAAAAAATAAGCACATATTATTTGTATTTGATATACAATGTCTTTGGATCGTTATTCTCAACAATACCTTAAAGGTATTGTCAAATTACATTGAGTTCCTCTTTTTATTGTATCTTATTGGGATCATAGGTCCACTTATAACTTTTGGAATGGCCCCCAGAAGTCATTGTTCATACAATTAAATTTCAATATAGCCTTTCATCTCCAATCAGATTGGTAGTTAGAACTAATGATTCATGCATTGGAGGATATTCATTGAGGTTGTTCAATGGACTACAATGGAATTTGGGAGAAAAATATATCTTAATTTATGTTTTATTATAATAACAATGTTCATTCTAATATATATATGTAACCTTTAGAGGCATTGTATGGGAAGCAGTGTTGAACTCCCTCATTTTGGGATGAAGTCGGGGAAATAACGTTGATGGGACCAGAATTAGAAGAGGATGTGGCTGCAAAATTGAAGATGATCCAGCAACACATGAGGACAACTCGAAGTAGATAGAAATGTTATGTAGACAATAGGAGTAAATACTTATCTTTCAAGTCAGGTGATCATGATTTTCTTAGAATCTTGCCCTGGAAGAGTGTTATGAATTTTGGTAATAAAGGAAATATAAGTACACCGTTTGTTGGACCTTATTAAATCCTAGAGAAGGTTGTACCAGTATCTTACCGAGTAGCTTTTCTTCCAAATTTATCTCAGGTACAAAACGCTTCTCATGTTTTGATGTTGAGAAAGTATGTGATAGTTTAATATACTTTTTTGATCCTAGAAGAAAATTAATTGGAAGAGAAACTTTCTTATGAAGAGAAACCAATTCGATTTCTTGATCGAAGGGAACATGTATTTTGGAATAAATTAATCCACAAGGTAAAGGATTTGTGGAGAAACCACATGGTTGAAGATGTAACATGATAATATGAAAAATCTATAAGGGAAAGGCACCCTCACTTGTTTAATAAGTAAATAAAATTGTGAGAGCATAGTTTGAAGATGGTGGGGACAATGTAACACCCCAAGGTTTTAAAAATAAATTTAAATGAATGAAATTTTTTAAGTATATAGGATTAAATACACTTTAAATATAATTTACCAGCTTCTATGATTTTAATTTCAAAAAATAGTCATCTACAGTTGTGATTAATATGTTATTTGGAGTATGGTAGAACCAATATGTTTTTTAGTGAACAGTAGCATACCTTTATGAATCGTAATATGACCTATATAAATATTAAATTGTATTATTATCTTCTTTTTTAGTGTTTTAAGATACTGAAAAATTGATTTATTTTTCAATATGTTAAAAAATGAGTTCTAGATTTAAAATTAATATTTTTGAATAAATTATGATTTTATTTAAAAAATAAATTAATAATATCGAAAAAAATTATTTTCTAAAAATTGAGTTCATTTTTTAATTCTAGATGCCGAAAAATGGTTATGGTGAAATTTTTGGAATTTTCTGAAATTTATGAATTTTTTATAAATTTTTAAATGTGATAGATTACGATAAATGCCAAATACATTTTTTACTATATCATAGGTGATGTAAGGCAGATATAAGCCAATGGTTTTTGAACTCACATGAAATTTTTACTATTTTGGGTCACATGAATCAAGAATATTCATATTATTGAGAAACAATATTAAAATAATTATTAAAATAATATAAAATACCTCCTCTCCCCCACTATAAATACCACCCTCATTCCTCTCTTCCTCTCACACCTCTAAATCAATGAGCATTGTCTATGTTATATAACATCCAATAACCAAGGCTCTTACCCAAGTCTTATAGGTTTTAGTCTCACCAAAATTCCAAAACAAAAGGCATTAAGGAGGATCTTATGGAGAAGAGATCAAGAGGTAATAATCCTATTCATTTTTATGTATTTTATTTTCAATTACATTCTCTTATTATAATAAATCTCAAGAATATTATATATTCTATATGTTACCATGTTCATGTACAAGATTCATCATCTTCCTTCCTCTCTTCACCCTCTTGTTCTAAAAATAAAAACACCGTCCATGATGTGCCATCTTACCAAAATCATGGAAGATCTGTTTGAAATATCCATTACATACTTCAAAATAGATAATAAATCCCTTTTGATAGTTGAAAAAGAATTTAAATTGTATGTTTTAACCTATTTTATGTACTATAATGAACTTATATTCAAGAAATTGAATTATACAATGAAACAAGTTCATGATTATCAAGGAGCCACCAAAAATGATCTAAACAAACATCATTATTGATTTATCAAATGATCCAAAATCATATATTATAAATAAATTATTTATGGTAAAATTATATATTATATAAAAATATTAATACAATTTCATTCCAATTATGGAATTTTATTTCCATACTATAAGAAAATCAAATACAAACTAGTCATAGAAATCATGCAAAGAACGCACCCAAAACAATGGATGGAACGAAATATTAATAATTTATGAGAAAAATATTGTTATGAAATGATCATATAAGTACGTATAAATATGAATCTGTTTCGTTATTATATTAATAACAGTCTTTTAACCATTATACATGAGGTTTTCATGAGATATAAGTATGGAAAGCCTAAGGTATGGGGATTCATAACCTGATTTCTATTCATTGGGTTAACCTTCTACATCATTATTTATGTTGTATTAAAATAGTTTGAGATGAATTTTTTTATATTAGGTTTGATAATGTGTATATAATGTTTATATGCATATTACATCTACTCTATTAAGTATCACTTCAATTATATGATATTAATGAGGGACTATTCTTTTAAAAATCACTTTTAAAATTCTATTTTATGAAATTCAAAAGAAATGTTTTTTGTGAAATTATTCATGTTGTATGATTGTGTTCTGGTTATTGTGAATTTTTTATGATGAAGGGTGTGACCTGTATCTCCCTATAATTCATTTGGTATGTGTTTGTTGGAGGTCTACTATATGGTTACTCCAAGTGTTTCTGCTATGGTTACACAAATTATAATGTAGCCAAGAAGGTAACAAATTATAAAGAAGCCAAGAGGGTTATAAGATTATGTAAGTAATTCCCCAAGATAAATTTTAGGTTATATATATTTTCTATATGTTTTATGGAAATATAATACAAATACAATGTTTTAAAAGTAAAATTATATGTGTAACAAGTATGTCTTTTGTGCAAATGATTTCATGCGTTACAAGTATTCATGGGATAATGTTTTCTTTCCTTCTTTTTATATCGATTACTGAGATTTTTTTTTATAATCAAATGTTTTAAATTTATTTTCACAGGATGTAAGGATTTTGAAGACATATAAGGAAGCCATGTTAAATGTTATAATGTTTTGTCAAAGAAAACATGTTTTATTTGAAAATTTTATATTTTGGATTAAATGGACACTGTTTTTTGTGGTATCTGCCCTATATAAATGTGGAATGTTATGTATCTGTTATATACCAATTATATAAAACTCTCAACATGAAAAGATCTCCTATATTAAATGAAGTTACTTCTTGACTAATATTTAGTATTATGTAATTTAATATGGCTGGGTATTTATAATAAAATAAATAAAAACATTTTAAATAGAAACCCCATATAGGGAAGTCTTTGAAAAATTCATGTAATCACATTCACAGATTTATCCTTATTGATTAATAAAAAAATTAGCATTTAATGATAATATTCATAAATATTATAGTACCATAAGTTTTCCCTTGATAAGAACTAGTGTAACTCAATTAGTATATGTATTAAGGAAAAAGTATGAGAAATTATATATTTTTCTTGTTTCTCTATAAAGATAAGCCTAAGATGTAAAAATGATACCTATGGGGATATTTGAATTAATTATTTGGATCAAACCACTAGTTCACATTGTGGTTCATTAATTTTCACATATGAATTAAAATTATGTGGAAGTAAGATATATATTGAATGATTATAATTAAAAAACATGTTGACTTGATTATTATGATCTTATACTAATAATGAACCATGTGGACTAAACTATATGAAATTATTAAAAAATTTACCATTTGGTTTGAGATATATTACCTTAAAATGTGAAGAACAATATCAGCCATATCATAGGAAATTAAATATTAAATAAACAGACATAAAATATCCTTGATAAAAATCCACAACGGGAAGTCTATGAAAAGGTAGAGTCATTATCTCGAGGACTTATTTACATGAATTAGGCAGACATTACAGAAAAGTGAAGAAACAAGTAAAATTCCTATAATATCCAAAACTTTTCCCATAAAAATTAAAACATTGATTCATATTCCTTATATTTGAAAAAAATTATTAATATTCCAATAATTATATTTGCCAGAAATATCTCAACAATACTCATAATCAGAACATGTTGCTTCCTCAATCAATTGATTACCTTATTCATGTTGTTATTTTTATAACAATAATTCACTGTAATGATTGGTTATCATTACATATAATTTTTTTGTACTATTTAATATCATGGTCACATTTTTGAACTTGTGATCCTCTCATTAATTAATGATTTTTTATATTCCTTTTAGATCCATAATTCCTATGTACCTTGATTTGAATTTGATATTATGATGTGGGGTATAAAGCTACCATGTCATCCCTTATAAAATTAAAATTCATTAGGATATTCATATTGGGTATCATTTCATTTCCATTTTAATTTATTTTGAGATATCATACTCATTGTTACCCTATTTTACATTCATGATTAGTGATTAGGATCTTCAAAAATTTATACGAGGATTTACATCCCAAATCATATTTATTTAACTTTAGTTCAACCCATTCACTAGATCAATATATTGTTACATAACCATTAAATTATTGAATAAATCATTGAAATCCATTTTTTCAAAAAACCTACATCATTTATAAAACTATTGAGTTTCCATTAATCATTTCTATTATATTTATAATGGTTACATCATCCTATCTGAATGGAATCCATTTGGTCTATAGTGGGGAAACATATACCACCAATATATACCACCTATAACTATCCATGAATCATGTATAAAGGCAATGATCCCAAAACATCATTTAAATTTGGTAATGTAGTGTAGAACCCTTGTTTTGAACACGGAAAATGATTAGCCTCAGCTATCCTTTCACTACTTCTAAAAATATAGTGAAAAATACATCAATTGACCATGGAGAGTGGGAATCTTGGCATTTAATTCATTATCTCATCACTAAGCTCAAGCAATAAAATCCATGATTTAACTTTTCTACAATAGTGTGTTAAAATTTATTTGATTATCATTTGTGTAATTTTTTCATGTATTATGATTTCAATTATGAGGAACTTACAATCATTATCTCGCATGACCTATCATATTAAATATGGGTGTATCTGTTAATATGATGAGAAATAGTTCTTCGTAAGGGGATTTTATTTATATAAAAAAGTGTAGGGATTATACATAACTTCGAATCTATCCTCTGTCATTTAATTAAAAATATAAAATAATGTGGATATGACTTTTACATCGATATAAAACTCTAAACGGGAATTTTGGATTGATGGTTTATGATCAACCATGATTAATATAATATTATAAATAACCTTTATAGCTTGGTTAATAATATAGTTCCACTATTTATTTCATCGAAATACTCATTTGATCTTATTTAAATATTTTCCCTCTACTAAACATAGGATTCCAACCTTTTCTAATTGTTTTGACACCATAAACTCAATGGACACCTATATATATCCCTTAGTTGATTTGAAATAAGAACCCAATAAAAATTAAACTATCTAATTCATGATTACTCCCCCTTATTGATATATTTATATTATATATTTATGTAGAGGTATTTAGAGAATTATGCCTTAGATTTTATATTCAGATGGTCTTTTGACTATACCGCTATCGAATTATTCATAATAATGAATTATCTAAAAATAACATTTATAGTTATATAGTAAATCCCACCAAATAATTGGATTATAAACAGTTAAATCATGTAACTAATTCAACATTATAGCTCACACAATAGAGTTCAGGTAATTAGGAATTGGATAATATTTTATTTTTTTGTTTGGTAACTCAGTATATAATAAAATATTCCATGTCGAGGTTTATTCATGCAAATGGAATAATATTATTCTTAGTAACATGTTAATAAAGATAACTACCCTTAACTATAGGACCTTCCAAGAGTAAAACTAAAGATCCGTTAAACTAATCTAGTAGTATTTCTATACATGTGGTGGTTATGGATAAACAAAAACCAACTAAATGATAAAATTGTTATTGGTTCATTAATAAATATGTTATTAACCCAAACTCTAAATGTTATTAATACCTTTAACCAATGCCTCCCTAAATTATCAAATTTTATATAACACAAAAACATTTCTAGATATAGTTGATAATTTAACTCCTTAGTGGTAGGTGACATGGGAAGCTATGCAATTTGTGTAATTACATTTTTTCCCTAGCATACTTTTCCATAGTCAATAATGTATAAAACGACCATAACCAACATCAGGGTTTAAAATAATGATATAAAAACTACATTAGTTTGGTTTTGATAACAAAATACATATATTATTCCCAAAAATAGTTTAAATGGGATATTTTATTATTTAACTTTGATGATAATATCATTCCTTTTATTTTTCAAATTATCCCTCATATATTTTTCATGGATTTTCCAACCAGAGACCTTATTAGGTTATTTGGAAAATGATTTTTCTAAAACTACATAGATTGAAAAGACACAATATTCGATTTCATAGCTTTATTTTTTTCACAAAACAAGCATTATCCTCTATAATCATAGATTCCATTGAAGTAGTATAAAAATAAAAAATTTGTGACTCTACTTAAGAAAGGCATGGTTCTACCCCTATAGATTTTTTCCATGTACTGGTTGGATATATCAAAAAAATTCTAGATATTTGGCCAAAAAAACTAAAATTTCATTACATGTTTTTATCATGGACTATGAGGGAAAGAAAAATTTAAAAATACCATGTTATAATTGTATTTATAGGAATATCTAGATTACTAAGTGACCTATGGAAATAGATATCCTCAAATTAGGGTTCTATATTCAAATCAACCTAGGGTGAGAATTAGAATATTCTAAGGTGGATGGATATTAATGCATTTAGTAATGTAATATAGTCAGGTGAGGGGTTAACATAAGGCCTCACTCTCAAGAATTAAGTATCTTAAACTATATCCCTAATTCATAATTATTTTTTATAACTCGTAAGAATTTTTTCATTCGTTCTTAACAAAAATGGATTTTTTCACAATCAAAATGAAAAATAATGATTTATAAGTCACAATATTTACTAGGCATATGTGATATCTAAAATGATTTTTTATAAAGTTTATTACCATATACTTCTTCAATATCTTCAACCTTAATCCTCAAAGTAACAAAAAACCAATTTAATATATTTCCATTGTTCATTTATAATATAAATCATGACCTTTAAATATATAATATAGACCATCGAATCGTTAGGATTGATGTTATATTCCACCACATATGGATGAGTAATTTCCCTTACTTTACCTAGTTAAACCTAACATGAAGGGAATTCCATAGTTTTCTCTCAGAAATTATGACCTAGAAAAAATCACATCCCTTCCATTTCACTAAAAGTTTATCTTTAGAAGGGAAACTAGACTAAAACCATTTATCATTGATAGAAGGACTTGGGACATTCAATCATTATCATTGGTGAAGTAGTTCCTCATAAAACATTTTATATTCCATTTATTAATTCATATTGGATTATAATTCTTCCATTTTTTCATAGGAAAGCAATTTACATGAACCACTATGTTCAATAATATTGCTTTAGAGTATGAGTGGAACTAATTTTAAATATAATAAAAATAGATCCTAATTTTTTAGTTTGTAATACAAAGTATAATCCTATAATTGATATCCTCCTAAGATATCAAAAAATGAATCTAGTGAAACACTCTACTGTTATATTCAACTATAATATCTAATACTAAAGTGGGGCTAGATCTTTGGAGGTATTTTAATAATTGAATAATGTGACATTATGTGCAAGGATAAAAAATTATCTCACTATCAATACCTAAAATACATATCCTATATTTTAAATCCATCAAGTATGACTACTCATCATAGCCCGTGGTGTCATCAACCTTGATCACTCTTGGTATAACTCCTTTGTATAGTGAGAATCCAAACATGGAGGGATTCAATTTAGAATTATCTTTTTCTTGTGCACTTTATGGTATAAAATATACTTTGCAAATGATTTATAGTAACATCATGAACCATTACCAATATATAATCAATTGTTTTTACAACTCATAGTGAATAATGTATGGGATTACACATCAAATGTTTTTTGGAACTATCTAAAGATATTGTAAATGGACTTTTTCAAATTGATATACAAAAATTATATTTATATCTTCATAAATACTATAACTATGAAGTTGATGGATTTTCCTTTATCTTGAAATACTAACATAATAATATATCTCTTCTTGCCTCTATTTCATGAGTCATGTACTATTACCGAAAGTTATTATGTTCATAGACACATTTCCTTGAATCCCAATAAATAGGATTTTTATACACAATGTGAAGGATGTGTCTTCCCCACTCTATATATAACCATTTTTATTGGTTATTTTAGTTTATACCAAAATTATCACAAATATGATGAATTTTAAATCCTTTAAGACTCTTAATATTTAGATCAAGATCATTGTTTATTTAAGGGATAGTCACCCAATGTAAGATGATATTTTAATGATTATATAATCTTTTTACTTAATATATATTTTGTATCCACTAGAATTATTATCTATACGGTTTTATTTTTCCCTACATCATCATAAAATGCTGATGGGTGATGTAATGTTTCATAAATATCCCCTATAATGATAATCCAGTATAATCTGACACACCCCCATGGGTTAATTCCATCTAAATAGTTCATCAAGTGAAAGATGAGGTCCTATGGGATCATTTTTTATGATGTTGTTTGGGATAAAGAAATTGTGCTTGTATGTGATGGGATGTGAGACTCAAATTGCCTTATATAATCCAATTTCCTTCATTTAGGGTGTGAATTAAATGTTTTCTTGCCCCAACTATCTAGTACTAGTTTAGTCTAATTATTACCTTCAAGAATACATTTTAGTTTTTAGTCAAGCATCTATGTTGATCATCATTTATAATAAAATTATTAATCAAAAGATCTGAACATATAGATCAATAGAATATGTCCGATTCTTGATGGTCATGGGTATATGTAATAAAAGGTAATAGACCATTTATTATTCATTTTAAAAAAATCTCTTGTAAATGGAATTTTATCTCTCCCAACACACATTTTATGAGTGAACTAATACATAGGAATTTTTTTACTCAATGATGGGATCATTACATCACTATTTAACATAAGCCATATAATTGTACATTGTTAAACTAATGATTGTCATAATGATACAGAACTATAGAAGTTGAAAGAACCTTTATCTAAGTGTTTATTTTTCTATTTCAGTCATAGTACATTTGAGAGACTATGAACATCTAATTCACATTATAATTGTTAGAATTATTTAAATAGATTGAATATATTTCTGTAAAATTAATGGTGAATATATTGGAATCATTGAAACAAGACATGATGAATTATAAATATTGATAAATGTTATAGTATAGGAAAATAGGTAATGTTTTACAAAGGCTAAAAAATTACATGAATACCCTATGGGGGAAAAGACATGTATGTGCTACATTACATCCAATTTCAAGTTAGATAGTGTTTGGAACATAAAAAAATATTTTATGCATAAAAGTAAAGAGTTATACAATAACATGGAAAATTTATTTATAATTCTTAAATGATTCTAGGTACCTCACTTGATAACAACTTAATTTATATATAGGGGAATATGTGACTTTTTTAATCAATTTTGTGTGAAAGATAAAAAACTTTGTTAAGTTTCTTCATTTATCCTCATCATTATATTATTTCTATTCCTAATGAATGTAATCCTATGGTATAAGTATTTTAAGAATTTAAATAGGTGGTAACCATGTTATCATAAAGAATGAGAAAATGTTCTAAATTTTTTGGCTTCACTGTGGAATGTTTTTTAATTTTAAACAAACATGATCATGTATCCCATTAATTCATGTGAATATTAGGCTTTAATAAATTAATTATAATCTATCTATAAATACAAAAATTGATATCCAAATAAAGGTGTATATTCAAGGGATACCCAATAAGAGATATTAAGACTAAAAAATTATAAAAGCAACCACTTTGGCATAAAGAAGAAGTTGATCACCCATAAGTGTTTTTAGATGAAAATAAAATGATAAAAATAAAAATATAATCTTCACACAAGTCCTTTCATTCACTAGAGGACACATCAAAGGCATTTAAACATTAATAATTTTATTAAGTAGAATTTAAATACCCCATTTCCACAATAGGTTTTGAGAAACCCATCCTTATATTCCCCCATTAATTTTCCGGATGCATAATAAAGTCTATAATACCTATGTGAAAGTCCTTGATTTCATATTATTCCCCAAACATTATAAATATACATCTTGGTGTTCAACAAACTAACTTTAATTCAATTTCGAACCTTTATGTATAAGTGTACACCTCAAACGGTGTTTTATATATGTATAAAACTTCCTAAAACCTCTTCACCATTGGGAACCACTGTCCTATAACATAAATCCTTCCCCTAATCAAATATGGGTAAACCTAAAATAATTTTTGACACTCTAGATGTATCTGCACACATGTATAATCTCGGTTCCCAAATCCATATAGAATCATATTCCTTGTAGGTTCATTCTATAATAATTTAAATTATAGAGTATAATACAATTAATGTGTGACATAAAATTACTTGGACATGGTCCTTAAAACATACCACTAAATTTAATGGTTTATTATTCATCCCATAAAATTTTATACCTCATAAACCATCATCATTTTCATAGGAATCCATGTAACCTGAAATTCATTTCATACATGTCTTGATAATGTATTTCGTACTTTAATACACTTATCTTATTCCATTACTGCTTTAACTATTTAGAAAGACTCATTTCTAAAACATGTGTGTTATTAACTATTTAAATTTCTTTAAAATAAATCAACCACATCCATAAAAGGTTTTTACAGCCTAATTATAGGGAACTAAAATATAAAAAACCCCATAATACAATGTATGTTTTAACTCTAGTAAATTGGGATATGTTGTAAGCGTAATTTAAATTATTTATCCATAATCACCAATACCATTTCAATGCATACCATCTTATACAATATTATGTTTCCAAATCCAAAATATGATTTTCAATATAAATGACTATCATAAATAGTTTTATGGGTTATAAGACAATGAATGAAGGTTTATGTACATGATAAACGTACACACATGCATGCGTGACAACACCATATTGAAGATCCATGTATATGATGTGTGTACACCCATATATTAATTTTTTCTACAAAAATAACTCCCACTTTATCATATTTATTATATGATGTGAGTATGTATGGATGTATATAATAGTGATGAGTTTTTATTCTAATATCATGAGGTTCTGCCTACATCATATCTTATTTTTGCACACAATCATTTTTAACAAGTCAATTTATGATAGATCATGTATGTGATTTGAATACAGATATTTATGTGTTATAATATAAGGAAAAAAGAATACATTTGTGATAATAATGAACACAATCATGAGAGATTATTCCATGAATAAAAGAAGAAGAAATTCGATATGTTCAACGATAATATTTTTTTGTAGAAATGTTAATATATGTGATGAGTACATACATATTTAGATGATGTGCCAATTGATGGGAATTAATTTAAATTTATAGGATACACATCATTATCAAGTGCTACTCAAAGGAATCCATCTACACCTACCATTATTTTAGTGATGATACAATGGACGAAGGTCCACATACCTGATGTGCATACAAACATGTGGGTGAAAAGTAAATGGACAAGAGCCTTTGTATGTTGTAAGAATTCACATCATCATGATGTGATCTATAAATAAAACCTTATTTATATTTTTTGATAGATAACTACATTATGTGCATGCACATTATGAGTCTACATGTTTTGTAATAAATAATCTTATTAGAAGGAGTCCGTATACATCATAAGAGTGAATATCATTATTAGGTTTTATACAAAGGTTGAATTCTATACACATAGGTTTAAATTACATGTATCCCCATTTATTTTTTCACGATAACAATGATATGACAATTATAACGAGTTTATTAATATTTTATTTTACCTAAATCCTAAATAATAAATTTCACTTAGTTTCTTAAATGAAATAATATACAATGATGAGACAATATGTAGTGTTATTAATTAATATAGACATCTATGGTTTTTGAAGATTTTTTTTTAAATCTATCTGGATATTTTTTCGAGTAAATTATATTCTTTATGATATTATTTGATATCAAATAATTATAAGTAACACATAGACTCCTACCCATGAAAATTACGTCAGATGAAAATCTAATAAAATTAGTCATTCATATGACGATGGTGAGTTTTTTTATAAAAGAGTGTTTCATATAAATTATATAGATATGGATCATTTTAATCAAGTGGGTTATCACATACCTATGGTTAAATAAATACAAAATGAATAATTCTAAGGTGTGATAATATTCCAGCCACTACCAATAATGGACCCTTTCCCAAATCTAGTAAAACAATTATGTTCTGAATGATTTCTTTCCATGAAGATTTTTTTAAATTATAATTAGTTTAATCTATAAAATTTTAAAAAAAAAAATTGGTTAGAATATTTTCTAATATTTTATTTAAAATTGAGGAACTAGATTCATTGTTTAATTCTTCTAGGGGGTTTTAGTTTGATATGGAATAATTCATTAACCAACACTAATTAGAGAATCAGATATTTCAAACTTATTCCCCACATCCATAAATGATTTTTTTCCTGATAATTTTTATAAAAACATGAGTCTTAATGTTTTTGATTTTAAAATTCATTTTATAATAAATTTTTGATTCTATGAAACATATTAGGATACAAATTTTGATTTTGATGAATTCCATTATTCAAATAAGGTTTTTTTATTTTCTGAAATAGAAATGTTAGTTATATAGCTATATAAAATAATTTAACCATTTTTTATTTATGACAACTCAAATAATATTTTTCATAATGTGGATGGATTTACTTAAATTTAGGACTATGTAATTGAGAATATAGAATCATTAAATGAAGAAACATATATTTTATTTCCAACACTAATGAAATGGTTCATGATATATTTTCAAATAAAGTTGGATATGATGAGAATCATGGGTATGAACCTCTTAGAATACTCATCATATTTTATTGGGTTCTTTTCTATGAGAAACAAAACCGAATCGATTATTTTATACATTAAATAACCTATGCTCGAAACAATACTTCTTTATATTATAATTTATAAATAATCATATTTACAACAAGTTCCATGATTATATAATGTTTTTTGAGGTATATATATCCTTGTAGTAATAATAAATATAATATTTATAAATGAAATAATTAATAATATGTATAATAATTATATATTTAAATTTTCTTAGTATAAAATGTGAGTTCCCAAAGGAAAATTTGTATTTATATACATATATATTTATATATTTATCGGTGTGTATGTTTATCTATATACACATATTAAAATATTTGTTTATAAATTTATACATATAAATAGAAAAAGTTTTAAAAATAAAAAATAAAAAAATATAAAATAAGAAAAAAGACTACATTTATTGATGGGTAAATTTGTGTATTCTAGATCATTGTATATTTGAATCACTTCTCACACATAAATATAGGGGTCAAACGTTTTATTTTTCATTTTTATTAATCACTTTGTGTGTAGTGTTTTAAATAAAATATAATGAATGTGATCACTTTTTTGATTAAAATTATTTTTAAGGATTAAAAATATATTTATAATTTTTTATAAATACTATACATCAAAAGATAAAAATTAATTATGTGTTTTGTATTTTATGAAACATGGGATTTAAATAGGGCACATATCAAGGAACATATTCATGATTCACCAAACATCATGTTAGTAAATTCAATAAATAAACAATAATTAATTTTCTAGACACATAATATAAATCAAAATATTCCTATGTTTTACACAAAAGGTGTACAAATTAGTACCAAATTAAGAGTTAGTTACATAAAAATAAAATTAATTAATATAAGAAAATATATTATATTATAATTCATTTATTTAGGGAAGCTTGATGTGGTTCTAGTACATAGGTCACATGGAATGATATTTCATAAACTTGTGTTGTTGAATAGATAATTTATACATATATTAATTTTTAATTAGAAGACATGAAAAATTTTAACATACATAATTCCTGTAAAAATTACCCAACCACCACTACTAATGATGATTATATACAATAAAAGATGAAATATTTGGATAAGTAAGAACTAAAACTAAGTTATTAGGGATAAATCATCCTCCATAAATATAGATGACACTCTCTATGTTTCCACCATCAATTTCCCTATCAAAATATATTCTTGAGGGTTTAGATAATCGACCATGAGAGACCTACCCAACATAAGGTTCTTGAACCAGAATAACTCCTTCACATCACATTATAACATTTAGGTATGGAAATTCTCCAATTGTTGAATATAAAATAGTTAGTGATGGTTGATAAAAATGAGTAGTTGAGTTATTGATGAGACCATCTTTGAGTGGAAATGAGTCTTATCTGATAAAACTAAGATTCCAGAGAACTCAAATATATTTAATCAATTTTATGTACTTAATATTTCACAACATGGTATCTTATATGAGTTCATAGATGTATTTGAGTTTGATAAGTCCCTTGATAATAGAGTCTAGTGACAAAAATTTCTATATTCACGTCCTTCTTTGGAAAAAAATGTTTTTCACACATTACGAGTAAATTGAAACATTGGTGTCAATATTACCTTTATATATTCAACCCTCCTATAATAGAATTATATATACAAATATATTTCATTTTCATAGTAAATGTGTATATAGATAGGACTTAATCTAATTTTTGGTATGATTATATTTCCTAGAATATCACACTCATTATTTTCCATGCCTAAAACCTCTTCTATAATTGTATTAACACTCTCCCTTATTAGTTCCATGATTATAATAGTGGTGTAACTATTAGATATATATAGATTCTAAAATTTCTTTAATATGGAAATTCAGATAAAGTTCCTATTTATTTTTCTGTTATTTCTATTATTTTCTCACTCTATAGTAAGATAACCTAACCGAATCCTTTCATGCCACCCAACTAGCATGTCATCTATGGGTGTTTGATATCTCTAAACCACAAGATCACTTAAATATACCATCTGTATAAACTACTTCATGATTTACTCCATGGATATGGTGTAAAATATGGTGAAATATTATGATTTCTCGTTGGACCCTCCTATGAAATTAAATGAAGAGATAACACTCTACATTAGGGATATTAAAATATAGATTTTCCCTATACCAAAAAATAGAATAAATACCTAAACAACACCTTATATATCACCTTCATAATTTTTCCCATAATTTCTTATACACCGGTCTATTTTTTCAAACTTATTTATTCTTTTACCTAACCATCCTCTAAAATCTTCTTAGTGTTCCAAGACAATTTACACTACTCTATCAAAATTTGATAGAATTGAGTAATGAGTTGAATCATTATATAGATGAATGGACATTGTAGTGGAAACATTAAAAAATTATTTATGATGAATTGTTATAATACGCTGTCCTTATCCAGTAACCACAATAAACCTTCAAATATCATCCATGATGAGCCTATCCTTGATCATTATTGGGGATTTGTTTATATTTAGAATTGAACTTCCATTGATAAAAATGTATATTGGGGATATCTATGTACCCTTTCAGTTATTTCATAACCAATTGTGATAATTGTGTTTCTATAATATTAATATATAATAATATTGATCAATACAAATTATATATATTCCAAATTGAATACAATGTTAAATGGATTTAAATATGAAGTGATAAAACTAAGGTATACGATGGGACATTATTCACGAAGAAGTTTAATAAACATCGAGTATGAGTATTTGGGTTGAGATTAAGGAAATAATTATAACAATGACATGTACATGAAATCTATTATGGAATAATTTTCTATATTGATGGTTGGAGGATAAATTTAGTTAGAAAATATGAAAATAACTTGATTAACGTTTAAATAATGTTTTTATGGAAATTTATGTATTTTATTGTTGAAAAATATTTGTTAAATAGATATTTTCTAGTGGGAATATGTGTTTTAAACGATTATATACGAGTAAAAAAACAAAGTCTATGGAATAGTGATTTGAATTATGTGTAACTATTGTTGATATTTTTTGACAATTTTTAATGGTGTGTAAAATATTTAGAAGTTTTTGTAATATTGAAGTTAAAAATAAAATTCTTGCATAATAAAATGTTAGAGATGTATTAGTGTTGTTAGAGTTCCTCCTTAAATTGGGATAAAAAATCAAACTAACAATGTAATTATGGAAAATAAATTATTTAAGAGTATATAAAAGATTAAACAATGTTATAAAGAGTTTATGTGAAACTAATCTAAACTGAGTTGATGATATATGAGTGAGAATGTAATTTTGAATAATATTTTAACGGTTGAGGAAAAGTAGTAAAATGGAGAAAAAACCAAAAAAATATGATTAAGTCCTGAATTGTATGAATTTATAGTATTATTCCCTTACACTAGTTTCAATGTATTAATAAATAATTATCTATTAATGTCATTGGATAATTTGTTTTTTTATATTTAGTGAATATTTTAAAAAAAAACTAATTCAAATGTGGCTAATTTTATGTTGTTAAATAGTGATATTTTAACCATTATATATGATTATTTTTGAATGAAATATTGATTTATTTAATAATGAGATTTATTAAATAATATTTCTATAATATAGTAAATGTTTATTATATAAAACCTAGATAAAAAGTTAATTAAATGTTATAAATTTTGAATATATTATTGTGAACAAAAATAATTAATAGTTTTATAATTAATATTAATTATGACAAAATGAGATAAAAGAAATGAGAAAATTATGAAAACTCTCTAGAGAAATTTTTTTCATCATTCAATAATATTTCTTATGTGATAATATATATTTTAAACATCAATGATTAATACAAATAGAAATATTTAAAAAAATGTGTTTGAAAGTTTTAAAAGAGTTATTAAAGACATTTATTCTTATAGACATCCATGCATGGATATATGGTAGGAATAGGAAAGTGTCTATTATTCCTAGGATTTATTTAACCATTCTATATTGAATTGATAACATTAATTATGAATTTATAGACTATAGAACATCAAGGGATTTCTTTAACAACTTGATTAGAACAAAAATCGAATAAATCATGTGGAATTTATATGAGTGGTTTAAGGAAGTGGGTGGTGCCCATGGTCATATTTCCAATGATCTTAACTCTAGGCTATGAACATAGTCAACCTGACCATGGATTATATTAATATTTATATAGACCTAGGGTCTATTTTCATAGTCACATACTCATGGTTATAAAGATATTTCCACAAGCATTCTATGCCTACGTGCAGTGTCTCCAATGGAAATGAGGCTATGGCCATGGGAACTTCTTGACACCCTATCCTATGATTTTTTTTTAAAATTATTATAAGGAGTTTTAATCCAAGGACATCCCATTTATACTAAAATATACTTATTCACACACTTATATTTCATTATATATATAATAATCATTATTATTTGTATTATAATTATAATAATGAAGTACTTGGGCCCCATGTCTAGAGAAACATGGGCCCTACAACCATAGGCAATGTTGTCTCTTGTAGTTGGAACCAGCCATATTGGCCTATAATAATGGAAAATGCCAGTCATGTCTATATGCACCCAATCATGTGGGCCTACCACCATGAGTTTCATTTCTTTTTGTGGAAGACACCTTCCACATGGGCCAATTACCATGGGTCGTATCACACTTGGTTGTAATTACCTTGACATGTGGTCCTATAGACACAAGAATCATAAAACATGGTTGAATGACCCTTCTATATGTTCCCTACAAGAATGAGTGATGTGATATGTGGTGGTAGTTTCCAACCATGTGGTTCTATGGCCATAGGCCATCCAAAACATGGTGATAGGCGCTTCTTATGCTCTTCCAATCTTGTATAGACCATTCACATGTTTAATAACTACAATTATCTACTCACAGAAGATAATGGGATCATTTCATAGAATTCTATAACCATCAATGATGTAGATCATGGTGATACAACCTTTAAATCCACTCTATAACCATGGTATTTGATCAACCATGGTAATATACAAACCTACGATCTAGGCACTATTGGTCATGGTTTATGGAAAATTTATATTAGTGAAATTAAAATGATTAAATAATATATGGTATTACAATAAATTATAAGAGTTTAAATATAACATCTACCCTTATATAATTTGATTTATTTTATAATAATATCATTGATCCATTTAATATATTATTTACCTAAATCTTGTTTCCTTTAAAACTAAGAGTTGATCCTCATATTAATTCGAAGCCCATACAATATTGATTAAATTTTATTATATGGGTCTGGTTTGGAGAAAATTAAGAGAGGTAAGATTCATCATTATAAGACTAAAAACATTTTTTATTAAATTTTTATAAAAATCATATTAAAGGATGAGGGGGAACTACATGCACCCCACAGAAAGGGGGGATACAAAAACACAAACGTGGCAATAAGTTGGCCAGACAAAGAGCCATACCCAATAATAGACCTTCCCAAAATAAAAGAAACACATGAGAGAATGCATCAGGCCTCATATCATCTATCCAATAATTACCCATCACCAAGTAGGTTCTGGGCGCAGTGGAAGCGCATTGGTGGGTTTTCCCAACATTAGTTTTAGCATTAAAAAATGTTGAATATGAGATCCTTCACGATATAAAACGCCGGATATTCAGAATGGAACGAAGAACAAAAAAGAAAAGAAGAGTCCTGAAACCATTGAGATAGGTTCATCATATGTCGGTTATAAATAATTTAATTAATCCACATGAATTACCTCGGTGGAATTCTTTCTTCGTCGATGTCTCTAGTCACAATCCTGTGATCCGTTGTTGTATCGTAGAATCCAAGTATAGGATTCCTCTAGCGGTGATCTACACGTGCTCTACATATCTCTGGAAGTCACTGAAGGGATCTCCGGGTGCTAGCATGGAAAAACTTTAGCTTGTGATGTCCACCTTCGACCACCTTGATCCGGTGGAGGATCTCGCTCTCATAACTTGAGGGCGTTCTTTGTGGAAACGGAATTCTCTATTGGATTGAGAGTATTTCGTAATCTGTTGTGCACAACAATGGCTCTAGAAAAGGGTGGGGGTTGTGAGGTTATTTATAATAAGGTTTGAGGATAATAGAGTTATGAAAATAAATAAATGTGTTAAGAGTGTTATTTATTTCATTAACTCATATTGAAACCCCATGTCAAATTATTAATTCCATGACATGCGCCCACACTGATTATAATTAATATCATTTAATAAAACTATATTATTTCCTCAAAATCCAGACTGGAAAACTACACGGTGTGTAATAATAATTACACGGCATGTACTTGTTTTCCATAAAATTACACGGCGTTTATATTTAAAATACATGGCGTGTACTTTTATTTTCCATTTTTCTCCACCAAATTTATTAGACCTTGAGTAATGGCTATTTATTTCTTAAATAAATGTAACTACATTACATTGATAACAAATATATTATCTCACCTACAATATATTCTCTCGAATAACTAGTGTCAAAATAAATGCCATCAGGCATCCTTAAATAATTTTTAAACCACAGTTGGGAATAATATTAATTTAACTTGACAAATAAATATTTGACTGAGGTACATGGAAACACTTAGTGTGTGACCCTCTAGGTCTATTTCTTAGGGGCATTAGGCAGAGCCTTCCTAAAGTCCAAGGTTAGTGTCTAGCAACACGCCAAGGCATCCATTGAGAAATAAGTTAATGCCACAATGACGTGTCACCTCCTACGAATGCTTACTGTCTAATATAATCTCTATGTCCCGATATATCTAATCATGGGGGCTGCATGCTAGTGCCATCAACCCCTGTAACGACCCAAAATTTTTAAATAGTATATTAACTTACTCTTAACGATTTAATAGAGATGTTAATGGTTAATGAAGAAAGAGGAGTCGATGGCTTAATCCAGATGACTCAAACCTTAGAAATCCCACATATCAGTGCTTGGGACGGAGGTAGCATCTTTGGGCTTCGCTTTGTACCAAGCCCAAGCCAAACTCCAGCGTGTCAAGCTTGAACGGAAACACCTACAGGAGAAGTTCAAGTTAGTAGAGATTACTACTAGGGCAATGTTATCTGAGCCTCCATCAGATTCTCTATCCATAACACACCTTACACTTAGGTCGTATGTTGGTGTTATAAGGGGATATGTGACGAGACTGTAGCTTCGTTGTGTAATCCTTTGGGATGAATAAATTGAGATTTCTTCCATTAGTGATGTTTGTGAAATTTCAAATGTCCGGATAATTTTAGGATGTATTTTATTGATGAATTTTGGGAAAAAAATATATTTTAAAATATTTATGTAAACATTAAATAATTAATTATGCATATTGATTTTCAAAAAATTGTGTTCTACAAAAGTTTTCAGTAAGGAATTTGGATTCTAATAAGATCAACATAATTTTTGATGAATAGTAAAGTATGAATAGTGATTTTATGCTTAGGATTAGTAATGTGACCAAATGGATTAGTAATCTCACTTAAAGAAATTTTTAATATAATTTAGACACCTTGATTAAGTAATGAGATTCAATAAAATGGATAAATAATGGTTTCATAAATTATTAGTCAAGTATTAGTTTTTTCGGATGAATAGTGTTTTTTAATTAAAAATTAAATTAAAAATAATTAGAAAATTATTTTTATAAAATGGACTTTATTTTCGTAATTAGAGCATAGATATTTGGTTAAGGTGAAATTTTGGTATTTTTCTGAGAAAGTTGAATTTTCAGTGAATAGTAAATATACAGTTTTAGGGTTTCAGTATGTTTAATGACATCATAACTATGTCATGATGATGTCATGAGATATTTTAAGGGTTGGCCGACCAAAGGTGACGCATTATTGTATTGGGGGCCCCATGTGTCCTAACTTTATGATAAATTCCATGGGAGAGCACATGGTTTTGAGAAAACCACTTGTGAGGAGTCCCTTGGCCATTAATGCCTTGTCCCCTCACTTTACCTATAAATACCAAGACCTCATCTCATCCATTCGACTCCAAAACCATCCTCAACGAAGTTCTGGTCTCCGTACCTCCCAAGTAGTCCTCCCAAGGTGCCCCCAAGCCCTCAAGGTCCAAACCATTGAGTTTTTAGAGTTACTTTTTAAGGTAAGGGATCCGACCTCTCCCTTTCTTTTCAAGTAATCTCTTTTATGTCATTTATTTTATACACCAAGTTCTCATGTTGGAGGATGTTCTTATATATTCATATTACTTCCCTTTTCATCTTAAAATTATGATAGACCCCATCTTTCTCTCATCAATTATTTTTAAGAATGTTTAAGTGACATCGTTAGGCTTCCGAAGTTTTAAGGGGATTCTTTCACCCTTCTCATTCTTTTCAAAATTCCACTTTCATGTCAAGTCTTTCAAGTTATTTTTTTCTTATGTTTGGTATTATCTATATATCTATCATACTGAAATATTAGGTTCACATGATTTGAGACCCTATTTTATCTTTTCAAATCATTTTGTTGAAGTTTAAGTGACGCCGTTAGGCTGCCGAATTTTCATAAGAGGAATTTAATTTCTATCTTCCTTCCATGTGTTTCATTTAAAATGGTATGTCCTTCTATTTTCATTACCATGTTCTTATATCCTTTTTATTATGTCCCTATACTACATTATGGGTCATTTATGAATGTTTGACTCATGTCCCCTCTCTTTTCAATGTTTTCTATAACCCCGAAACATAGCCGTTTTGCTGCAGAATTTTCGTCTCAAAATGCCTCTCTCTTTTCTCAAAATTATTTTATGTTATAAAATGAATACTCAAAGATCTTATTTCTACAACGATATTCACATATATATATATATATATATATAAATTTTCTATTTTAAATTCTGTAATTTACATACATGAGACCCTCTTTCCCTTTCCATGGGTTTAAAGTTCCATTAAGATCATGTCTTTAAAGCAGTTTTTAAAACGTTATGATTATGAAATGAAACCCATTTATTTTATTCTATATGGGTTATTTATGAAATTTTTTATGATTATATATGTGAATCACATGATAATAAAGTAAAATTTAATGGTGATCCCTAATAGCGCTCCAATTCATTGGGTAATGATGTAACCACTAGAGATTATAATTTTCATGATATCTTGGTGAATAACCTTGGTAATTTTCATATGACACCTTGGGGATGGAACTTGGTGATATGTTCATGATTTTATATGTTAAATTATGTTTCCACATTTTAAAGTTATGAAAAATGTTATTTTTATTATGATATGCCTCATGATTTCTTTCTCATTCCTTAAAGTTCTTTTCATGACCTTTTTGAAGTATCTCAGGTTCACATGTTAAATGTTTCTCTTGTTTCCCTTACTAGGCCTTCTTCCCACCCTTTCTTTTGATGTATGTACCTAGGTTATGAGAAGAAGTAATGAACATAGGATGAACTTAAGGAGAATCCTTTCAAGTGTTTAAGAAGAATGTTTTATTTTTTTTCTTGTATTAGGTTCCTGGTTTCCAAGACACTAAACCTTAAAGATCCTCAGTTTTGTGTAATGTAATGAATGTTTAAGTTATAAAAAGGAGGGATTCTATAGTTGGTATCAAATTATGGTTTAGTTATTTGTGGAAATTAGGATATATAATCTTTATAAAGAACCCTATAGAAAAGTTTAGATATAGGAAAAAATCCTGGTATTTTGGTAAGTATTGAGTAAGTGGTTTATCAAACAAATACTTCCATGTCTGGATTACGAGCAGGTAGAGGCGGCTCTGGCACAGATGTACATAGGGGTAAAACCCGAAAACACTACTTTGAGATAGAATTGAACGGGAACTAGTGCACGATAACGGGCCTTGCTGCACTCTTGGTTACGACACACCTGGGGATATGTTTGGTTAATCACAAGATTTTTATGAATCATTATGAAGGAATTATAGAGAAGTGTAATTGTCTAAGCATGATGTCTTAGTTAAGAGATTCATAAATGAAATAAGTTTCTCACTAAGGTTTTATTCTTTTAGAAAATGGCGGGAAATAGGAGGAACCGTGAAGATGGTGACCGCAATGCACCATGTGCTGACAACCCTCCGATGGAAGCCGGAATAGAAACATTTATGTGAATGATGAACTAACAGACTCAAGTTATGAGTAATAACTTGAATTAAGCTGAGAGACCGATATCACCATGAAGGGAACAACATTTTGTTGAGTCCTTTATGCGTCAAAGACCACTAACATTCAGTGGATCTACTGACCCATTGGTTTCGGAACAATGGATAAGCTCCATTCAAAATATCTTTTCTGTACATCATTGTTCGGAACAAGAAAAAGTCACCCTTACTGTTTACCGCCTAGAGGGAGAAGCTGATCAGTGGTGGTCACTGATCAAAAACATGAATCCAAGAGGAGTGATGGAAACTATTGAGTGGGAAGTGTTCCAGGGAATATTCTTTAATAAGTATTTCCCTCGTTCGATGCGATTGAGAATGGAGAAGGAATTTCTCGAGCTGAAGCAGAAGGAGAATGAATCAGTTGGAACCTACGAGATGAACTTCACAAGGCTTTCCAGTTATACCTCAATATTTGTAATGTACCCTAAAGGGAAGGATGATAGATTATTGGGTGGACTACGACCTCATCTGTGGAAGAATCTAGCCAATAGGGACTATGATAGCTATGAAGAAATAGTTCGAAGTGTTATGAAAGTTGAACTAGAGTTTGGGGAGACACAGTGGTCTCACAAATATAATGAGAAGAAGAGAACTCTAGAACCAAGCCTAGGAAGAAGTTTTGATCAGGAACATGGTGGAAAGCATATGCAACATGCCACATGCAATAAATGTTGGAAGAAGAATTCGGGGAACTACTTGATCAAAAGTGGTAAGTGCTACAAGTGTGGAAAAGAAGGCCATATTACTCGGAACTGTCGTAGTGATGTGAAGCCACAACTTCCCCACACTAACGACAGAGGAAATATGGATCTACCCCTACCTGGTGTCACATGCATCAAGTGTGGATAGCTTGGGCACTTTGCTAATCAATGTCCAAATCCGAGGGCGGTGGAGGGGAATCACCATCAACCTTAGAAGAGGCCAAGGGAGCAAGGTCATGGTTTTGTTATCACAACAACTGAATTTGATGTTCCGAACGATGTGGTAGTAGGTACTCTTGTGGTCCTCTCAAAAATAGAATGTACTTTGTTTGATTATGGTTCTACGCATTCCTTTATTTCCTCCAAGTTTGCAAAGAATATAGAATCAATCCCCGAACTACTAGAGGTAGAGTTGTCAATCAAGACTCCAAGTGGGATTATCCATGCATCAACAATGTTTAGAGACTCGAGTGTTTACATTAGTGAGCACAATATTATCGCAAATCTAGTAGTCATTCCCATGTTGGAATTTGATGTTATACTAGGGATGGACTGGCTCTCAAAGTATAATGCTAAGATCAAATTCAGAAGTAAGGAAATTGTAGTAGTCTTGAATGAACGACCTAAAATTATCTTCCAAGGAGATATATCTCGAACTTATCCCTATCTAGAAGCACCTCATATAGCTTTCTTTATGGAGTTAATTGGAGATGATGAATAAGGAAAAGGGAATATACAAATAGAAGATGTTCCGATTTCTCAGGAATACATGGATGTATTTCTTGAGGAGTTACCTGGACCTCCCCAAGAAAGAGAGGTAGAGTTCTCCATTGAACTCGTACCTGGATCTCAACCGATATCAAAGACCCTGTACAGAATGGAAAATGTGGAGCTAGAAGTGTTAAAGAAACAACTCCAAGACTTGTTGGATAAGGGGTTTATTCAACCGAGTGTGTCTCCTTGAGGAGCACCAGTTCCCTTTTTGAAGAAGAAGGATGCATTAATGCAGCTATGCATTGATTATAGAGATCCGAATGGTATCACAGTCAATAACAAATACCCTCTTCCAAGAATTGATGATTTATCTGACCAACTTCGTGGGGCTCAATTGTTCTCCAAGATTGACCGTTGATCTGGTTATCATCAAATGAGGGTGAAGAAGGAAGATATTCCAAAGACTGCCTTCCGATCAAGATATGGGAATTATGAGTTTATTGTTATGCCCTTCGGATTGACTAATGCTCCTGCTATTTTCATGGATTTGATGAATAGAGTCTTTAAGGACTACCTTGATTACTTTGTGGTGGTTTTTATTGATGATATTTTGATATATTCAAAAAGTCGTGAGGAGCATGAAGATCATCTGAGGGTTAGTTTGAATACTCTACAGAAGGAGATGTTCATTGGAATGTTCAGCAAGTGTGAGTTTTGGTTACAACAAGTGGCTTTCTTGGGGCACATTGTAACCAATGAAGGAATCTCGGTTCACCCTACAAAGACAATGGTTGTGGAGGAGTGGCCTCAACCCACAACAGTAGCTGAGATTCGTAGTTTCCTTGGTTTAGTAGGATATTATAGGTGGTTTGTGAAAAACTTTTCACGGATTTCTAATCCGCTGACCAAGTTGACTCGAAAAGGGGATAAGTTCATCTGAAAAAGGGAATGCGAGGAACGTTTCCAAGAGCTGAAGAAGAAATTGGTTACTGAACCTGTGTTAACTCTACCATCTATCGGAGAAGGATTCATTATTTTTAGCGATGAATCTCTGAAAGGTCTTGGGTGTCTCCTCATGCAAAATGACAAGGTAATTGCTTATGCATCTCGACAGTTGAAGATTCATGAGAAGAATTATCCTACACATGATCTAGAGCTAGTGGCAGTTGTTTTTGCTCTAAAGACATGGAGGCACTATCTTTATGGGTAGAAATGTGATATATACACTGACCACCAATGTTTAAAGTATAGATTCATGCAGAATGAATTGAACATGAGACAAAGGAGATAGTTGGAGCTTATTAAAGACTATGATTGTTCAATTCATTATCACCCTTGATGAGCAAAAAAAGTGACAGATGTGTTAAGTAGGAAAGATCATGTTTTTCTAGAAACAATGAGGATCCTAGAAGATCCCTTGATTAAATATCTAGTAAAACTGGACATGGGAATTGTAAGGGAAGGGACATCATCAACCATATCCCAAATTATTTCTCAACCTTAATTACTAGAGGAGATCAAGAAGGTTCAAAAAGAAGATCCTTTGCTGCAGGAGAAGTTTGAGGCTGTAAAGGATGGGAAGTTCCCTGATTTCAATATTGATCAACAAGGTGTATTGAAATTTCATACATGGCTATATGTTCCATCTATTTTGGAGATAAATAAATAAATGGTGGATGAAGCTCAGAGATGTACTTTCTCTATACATCCAAGAAGCACTAAAATGTATAGAGACATTCGTGATCATTATTGGTGGGATAACATGAAGTGGGAGATTGCTGATTTCACTACAAGGTTCCTGGTGTGTCAGCAAATAAAGGCAGAATGACAACTTCCTAAGGGGTATTATAACCTCTACCCATACCATTATGGATGTGGTATAATATAACTATGGACTTTGTAATTGGTCTCCCGAAAACATTCAAAGGAATCAATGCGATATGGGTTATTGTGGACCGTCTCACCAAGACCGCCCTTTTTATCTCTATTCGGGAAGATTTCTCTTTGGATCAACTTTCCAAGATATGCGTAAAGGAAGTGGTGGGACTACATGTGGTACCAATATCCATCGTGTCATATCGTGATCCAAGATTCACATCAAAATTCTGTAGAAGTCTTCAACATGCTCTGAATAATAAATTGAATTTTAGTACGGCCTATCATCCTCAAACTGATGGCCAATATAAAAGGACTATTCAGACACTCGAAGTCATGCTGAGACTATGCTCAATGGAATTTAAAGGTGGATGGGATAAACACCTCCCATTAGATGAGTTATCCTATAACAAAAGATTCCATTCGAGTATTCATATGGCACCCTATGAAGCTCTATATGGAAAGCGAGGTAGAACTCCTACTTGTTGAGATGAAACTGGTGAGAGAATGCTTCTTGGGCATGATCTTGTCCAAGATATGAAAGAACAGGTTCATGCCATCCAACAACACATAAAGGCTGCTCAGAGTTGGCAGAAGAGCTAGGCTGACAACTGTCGAAGGGACTTGGAGTTTGGTGTTGGCGACAAAGTCTTCCTTAGAATTTCTCTATGGAAGAGAGTCATGTGGTTTGGGAAGAAAGAGAAGCTCAGCCCTAAGTACATTGACCCCTATGAAATCCTTGATAGCATAGGATTAGTGGCCTATCTTCTAGCACTTACACCGAACCTAGATCAAGTTCACGATGTCTTCCATGTATCTCTCATGAGGAATTACATACCCTACCATTCGCATGTACTGAACCCAGAGGTGGTACAACTAGAACATGACCTCTCTTATGAGGAGCAGCCAGTGGAGATCTTAGACCGTAGAGACAAGGTTATACGAAATAAGACTACCCACATTTTGAACGTGTTGTGGAGGAATCATAAGTTTGAAGAAGCAACTTGGGAGCCTGAGGAAACAATGAAGCAAAAGTACCCTCACCTTTTCGACTAGGAATCAAGTATAAAATTTTGGGGATGAAATTTCTTAAGGGGGGAAGAATGTAACGACCCAAACTTTTTAAATAGTATATTAACTTTCACTTAATGATTTAATAGAGATGTTAATGCTTAATGCAGTAAGAGGATTCGATGGCTTCATCCAGTAGACTCGAACCTTGTGAATCCCACTTATCAGAGCTTGGGAAGGAGGTAGAATCTTTGGGCTTCGCTTTGGACCAAGCCCAAGCCAAACTCCAGCGTGTCAAGCTTGAACAGAAATGCATGCAGTAGAAGTTCAAGTTAGTAGAGATTACTACTAGGGCAATGTTATCTGAGCCTCCCTCAGATTCTCTCACCATAGCACACCTTACACGTAGGTCATATGCTTGTGTTATAAGGGGTTATGTGACGAGACCGTAGCTTCCTTGTGTAATCCTTTGGGATGAATAAATTGATATTTCTTCCTTTAGTGATGTTTGTGAAACTTCAAATGTCCGGATAATTTTAGGATTTATTTTATTGATGAATTTTGGAAAAAAATATATTTTAAAATATTAATTTAAACCTTAAATAATTAATGATGTGTAATGATTTTAAATAAATGGTCTTCTGCAAAAGTGTTCAGTATGGAATTTGGAGTATAATAAGATCATCATAATTTTTGATGAATAGTAAATTATGAATAGTGATTTTACGCTTAGGATTTGTAATGTGACCAAATGGATTAGTAATCTCACTTAAAGAAAGTTTTAAAATAATTTAGACACCTTGATTAATTAATGACATTCAATAAAATGGGTAAATAATGGTTTCATAAATTATTAGTCAAGTATTAGTTTTTTCAGTTGAATAGCGTTTTTTAATTAAAAACTAAATTAAAAATAATTAGAAAATTATTTTTATAAAATGGAATTTATTTTTTTAATTAGAGCTTCGATATTTGGTTAAGGTGAAATTTTGGGATTTTTCTGGGAAAGTTGAATTTTCAATGAATAGTAAATATACAGTTTTAGGGTTTCAGTATATTGAATGACATCAAAACTGTGTCATGATGATGTCATGAGATATTTTAATGGTTGTACGACCAACGATGATGAAGTATTGTATTGGGGGCCTCATGTGGCCTAACTCCATGGTAAATTCCAAGGGAGAGCACATGGTTTTCAGAAAAGCACTTGTGAGGTGTCCCTTGGCCATTAATGCCTTGTCCCATCACTTTCCCTATAAATAACAAGCCCTACTCTCATAAATTCGACTTGAAAACCATCCTCAACGAAGTTATGGTCTCCTTACCTCCCAAGGAGGCCTCCCAAGGTTCCCCAAGCCCTCAAGGTCCAAACTGTTGAGTATTAAGAGTTACGTTTTAAGGTAAGGGATCCGACCTCTCCTTTTCTTTTCAAGTAATCTCTTTTGTGTCATTTATTTTATACTCCATGTTCTTATGTTTGAGGATGTACTTCTATATTCATATTAATTCCTCTTTCATGTTCATATGATTAGAGACTCCATATTTCTCTCATCAATTCATTTTAATAATGTTTAAGTGACGTCGCTCGGCTGCCGAATTTTTAAGGGGATTCATTCACCCTTCTCATTCTTTTCAAAATTATACTTTCATGTCAAGTATTTCAAGTTATTTTTTTATTATGTTGGGGTATTATATCTATATATATAATACTGAACTCTTATTTTCACATGATGAGAGATCCTATTTTATCGTTTCAAATCATTTTGTTGAAGTTTAAGTGACGTCGTTAGGCTGCCGAATTTTCATAAGAGAAATCTAATTTTTGTCTTCCTTCCATGTGTATTCTTTCAAATGGTATGTCATTCAAATTTCATTACCATGTTTATATATCCTTCTTATTCTATCCCTATACTTTTTTATGAGTCATTTATGAATGTTTGACCCATGTTCCCTCTCTTTTCAATGTTTTCTAAAACCCCGAAACATAGTCGTTATGCTGCAGAATTTTCATCTCAAAATGCCTCTCTCTTTTCTCCAAATTATTTTATGTTATAAAGTGAATACTCAAAGATCTTATTTCTTCAAGGGTATTCACATATATATCAAAATTTTCTATTTTAAATTCTTGGATTTACATTCATGATAAACACTTTCCCTTTCCGTGGGTTTAAAGTGACATTAAGATCATGTCATTAAAGTAGTTTTTAAAACGTCATGATTATGAAATGAAACCCGTTTATTTTATGATATATGGGTTATTTATGAATTTTTTTATGATGATATATGTGTCTCACATGATAATAAAGGAAAATTTAAGGGTGCACCCTGATAGCGCTCCAATTCATTGGGTAATGATGTAACCACTAGAGATTACAATTTTTCACGATATCTTGGTGAATAACCTTGTAATTTTCAAATGACACCTTGGGGATGGACCTTGGTGATATGTTCATGATTTTCTATGTTAAATTATGTAGCCGCATCTTAATGTTATGAAAAATTTTATTTGTATTATGATATGCCTCATGATTTCTTTCTCATTCCTTAATGTTCTTTTCATGACCTTATTGAAGTATCTCAAGTTCACATGTTAAATGTTTCTCTTGTTTCCCTTACTGGGCCTTCTGCTCACCCTTTCTTTTGATGTATGTCCCCAGGTTATGAGACGCAGTAATGAACCTAGGATGAACATAAGGAGAATCCTTTCAAGTGTTTAAAATGAATTTTTTATGTTGTTTTCATGTATTATGTTCCTAGTTTCCAAGACACTAAACCTTAAAGATCCTCAGTTTTGTGTAATGTAATGAACGTTTATATTATAAAAAGGTGGGATTATATAACCCATGTGCTCGATTATTCATTATTTGACATCCCAGAATTGAACTCACCCATACCTTACCATGGCCATGGATGTATTTTGGATATATCAATTCCATCAAAGGGACTGAGATATCTACTTCCATTATGGAACAAAAGGGATAAATTATTTCTCAGATTATCTATTAATGCAGTATTACTCGTGATGCACCCAACATATCCTACATCACTGCGAATAGTGTGTGGTCACCTTTTTCATCAATACATCTATGTGAGAAAGCTTTAATACCCATTAATTATAATCTTAAAGTATAAGGACCAATACCCACATCCACAGATAGGAACATCCAATGACACTATAAAATGTGGATTTCCTACTGGCGGGTCTTGTTGTCATAATATCCTCCTTGATATTACCAAGGCTGCACACCATGAGAAGGTGCCTCAATGTTTTATGAGTCCTCACCCATGTTGACCTATATTATTTGTGTCTCTCAAATAATATCATCTGGCGATAGAACATATATTCAAGAACAGTGTTATTGGACTTCTGGGTTCTAACCATAGTAGGGATCTGATATGACCCTTTAATGCAACAGCTATCCTTAGGACATTATCACATGAATTATCACACCGACGAACAATCAATATGTGATAAAGCTTTTATTAAGGAATAATGTACAACGAAGTTGGTTCTAGACAACCAAATCCATCACACCAAGCCTCAATACTATAATGTCTACATCCTCAGACAACTATAAACTGAATGTCGGAGAAGTGATCACTGGATTTGGGCACCATGACTAAAGGAGATGAATGGGAGTCTAGAATACAAAATATATATTTAATTTTTTTAATCAATATATGATATGTTATTGAGAATTATTTTAAATTTCTTTTTCGATATTGATTGATATATTAGAGTTGTTGAAGTTGTTCTTTAAACAAGACATGATCAATGGTTTTTTTTTTCAAGAAATATTTTTTGTGATTAATAAATATAGATTAATTTATGATCTAGGATAATTTTATTTTGATGTAAAATTTCAATATATATTCCCAAATTTATAAAAAAAAATTCATATATATAGAATTTTTAAAATATTTATATGAAAATTGAATGTATTCCATGTAGAAATTGATGACCTTTAGAAAGAAGTATGAATAAAAATTCAACCTAAATATTTCTGAGCTGTGTTTATAAACTAATGAAAAATTTAATGAGTCATAAACTTTGATATTAAAATGTTGTGAAAACTTATAGTGATATGTGTTGACCTAAATGTCTCAAATGAAGGTACTATATTATATTATTTTTCAATTATAATATTGGAGAGATTTTTTGAATTAGAGGTTTTATTTTGGATAATATTGAGGGATTTATCGATCGAGGAGAATGTAATTTGAATATGTCAAAGTAATAAAATTTATAGGAGAATAAAAATTGATATAAGTTATTTGTAAAATATAAAAGAACATAGTGATAATAGGATGGAGAATTTATAGAAGGAATCTTGAAGAAAAGTATCTAAGTAGTTAAGGATACTATTTCATCATTATTAATTAATCATTTCTTTAAAAGTGTAAGGTGTTTCAATAAGGTTTGGATATATTTGGTGGAGTTTAATGTTCAATATAAGAATGATAGAGATGTTTTTTGAGTGAAGAATTATAAATATAAAATCCATGTAATACTAGATTCTAGTTTCATAAGTGATCCATAAAATTATAAATAACTATGAATGTGAGATCCAAAGATTAATCTAGTCACATATAAACAAATTGGTGTTTAAATTGGTTATGTATGTTTGGAGTGATATTTAAACCAAACTTGTATGCTAAAAGGAAAATATTAAAGTGATATTTAAAATTTGAATTGATTTCATAACAAAACATGTTTTGGAAGTATAGATACTTATATATGACTATGTGGATGAACTTAATACTTATAAATTATCTATGTAAGAATGATTATATATAATATTATATTATTATTTTAAAATATATCATGTAAAATATATATATTTTCATACGAATTAATTTAAATTATCATTCTTTATGTATATGAAATATGAAGCTAGTGAAATATAAAAGACTAGGATTAATTAAAACCTAAGAATTATTTGACATATTTTCTATCTAAAACAATGGTATATGTTTTGGATATTTTAAAAACATTTTTTTTGGAATTTCAAATCCATAAATTTTGAATATTTAAAGAGATAAAAAAAATCGTTGATTAAATCAAAATATCGATTTCAAAAAAAATTATGTTTCATGGATGTCATATCTGTAGAATATTTTAGAATGAGGATCTAGACTACTCTTGGAGATCTTATTTCTATATCATTGGCGATATTAAAATGAGAAGCTATGGTGATCATTTCATAGTAATCTAATTTATTACCAACATCATCAAATTACACAATTAATGATAATAATGTATTCAAGGGATATTAGAACCCCAAATTAGAGAAATCTATAAGGATGAAAAAAATGAGTAATCATTAGGGGAAATATTTGGAATAATGATAATAAGTGGAATATTTGTAGATGTGAATAATCATTCAACACAAACTGCCTATCTATATCAGTTAATCACTTAATAAACTGTATTAGTGGAATGGATCCATGGATAAAAAGAGTTACATATATCATGTAAATTTCATCTGAATAAGAAGTTACATGAATTGGAATTAATCTAGAATTTATTGAGTTATATGTGGAAAGTATTAAAATGAATCTAGTATAACTTGAATGATCACATGGAGAAGTGAAACGAGGTTTATAAGAGGGGAGATATTAATGGAGAAGAATAACTATATTTTAAGGGTTCTAAATATTTATAGTGAGATATTGATCTCTTTGAAGACATGGATAATAAGAATATTGTTTTGATAAACTTGATTATTAGCTACATCTAAATATAATTTTTCAACCTATTTTTCTGTTTTAGTCATAATAATTAGGGGGAATTTTATAGTAGTAATGATGTGGGAGTGATTATATTTATAATTTATGTATTTTAATAATAAATTTGGGTTAATAAATATTATTGTATACCTAGATACAAGTTGCATTTTTATAATCAAATATTTACTCATAAAAGAAGGGGTGAATCAGTAAATATTTTTATTTTACAGTCTACCACGAAATATCCTTCCTTAAGTATTAAATTAATGTACTTTTTTACTATTTTTCACATTCCTACCACTTTAAGAAACATAAATATAGTATGTAAACAAAATAACAGGGCTTACAACATAGAATTACATAAAAAACCTTGTAATGATCATAAAAACAAGTGATGATATAATCCACTCATCATCATATATACAAATGTGTATTTATTATCCTTGAAATCATGTTACATATAAATATCTATTGAGTAATGTAACCTGCTTCCATATAAAAAAAATAATATTATTTATATGATACAAAAAAATTAACCCTTAAATATTGAATAGAAACATCAATTTATTATATATAAAGAACACATTCACTTTTATTCTTCACTCAATAAATTATTTATCAAATAGTGATTGAATCCTTTCTTCTATATCCTAATTGTGTCATTATTTGTTTAATAAGGAATCACGATAAAATTAAACATTGCAATCATTAATGATTTACAAAATTTTTAGAACATCACTTTACATACTATAATAGTAATTATCCTCTTCAATATTTTCCTCTATATTCACAAAAATTGTTTCAACTTCAAGAAAATGAGTTTATAAAACTACCATACATTTATTCATTCCCGTGAAAGTCTTATTCATCAAATTCATCTATTATACTCTTCAAATTTCATTCAAATATTCTCTCTTCTTACACCACATTCCAAAATAGACTTATCCCACTTGTTATTTTAACTTTTAATTTTAGATTGGAACTCCAAAAATATTTCCATCTAACCTATCTTTCTTATAAAAAATAGTTGGATCAATCCGATCCTGTTAGTCACCTTTAATAAGTTTTTATATAATTACATAAAAATGTAATAAAAAATGAGGGGAGAGGGGTGGAATTAGTTTTGGTTTATTTTATTTTTGAAATAGATTCTCTAATTCTTATTAAATAGGTACCACTTAAAATCACCTTTATATAAAAAATAAATAAAAAAACATGAATATTTGATATTGATGTTTCACTGTAATTTGGGTAACTATGTTCCTTGTTCATTGTGGTTATTGTCCCCCACACAATAATTCTATTTTATTATCAAGAAGAATACTTAAGAAATGATATATCCTCTAATTTACTATAACTGTAAAATAAGAAACAACTTTTACAAAGAACTAATAAGAAAAAACTTCATTAAGAATGAACATCAATAAAAATATAAGTCTCCAGAAGACTAGATGAATGTGATATTATTATTTCTCACTTATAAAACAATCTTATTAATTTTAATATTATTCTTTATGTTTTACTCACTCAATATGTATTCTTAGAATAATTATAACTCTATTCTCTAATATTTATCATAGTAACCTCACACCACATTAATTTATCAAAATAATTAAAATTCAATAATAGAAATATATAAACACCATTAAACATGAAATCATTATGTTAATATAAAAATAATCAAATAATATTCATGATATCATACAATATTCATATTTAAAAATGTATTTATAATATTTATCTTATATTATCTATATTTATCACAAAATTCTTTCTCAAAAATATTTTCCATTATATTAATAATTCTTTTTTCTAGATAAATTACATAAAACCTATATGAAATTTCCATGCATGAATTCTTATATTAAAAAATTATTGTGGTGCAATGCATGTTATCATTGAATAATCTTCTTCTTCTTAGAAAAAAAGGCAACTTATCTTAGATCATGATTAAAAAAATCGTCATAACATATTAATCATTGACAAAACAAAAATAATAGTATAATTAGGCACTATAATATAGAAATAATTTTTTATCTAACATAACCAATGGAGGATATTACAAAGCCTTTAGAAAACCAAAATTATTCATTCAAATTTGAAGAGTTTATTTTTTATAACTCATAATTTAATCTTATTCCATGTTAATATATTATTATATAGTTATTTTTATATGTTGATGTTGAGGAATACATTTTTATAGAACATTGTCCCTATAGTACTTCAAATATTGTGGTCGTGTATACCCAGATTCAAAATATGGGTGTCCATCACCTTCAGGATTAATGATGTCAACTCCTTGATTGAAATAATATAATGGTATGGTGGATCCTACTTCTATATATTACTTATTGGAGTTTATTTCCAAGAATGGGTATCCCTTATATATCTAGGAAATGGTTTTTCTTAATTTCATTATGAATTCCATATTCTAGTGAAAATTTCTTAATTACAACATCTCTGAAAGTTAATTTTTTTATCAAAACACTTTTTATGAAAAGTGTGAAACCCCAAGATCACCCTGGTACACCACTAAAGTGAACCACATACATTTTGAAATATAACATAATCCTACTAGAGCCATTATCCCTACATAATTACCAGGAATGAGATGACACCAGTAAGCCTCGGTCCTCTGTTATTAGATCTACAAATTGTGTTGCCAAATGATCCAAAACCTATAGGTACTCATCAATATTTATCATCCCTCTGTTTAATCACCTAATCAAAATAAGGTCATGAATGTCAATCCATTCACATTGCTTACTATTATTTTCCACGCGTATCTCTCTTCCCATCATCCATGCGGCTTCCTCTTTTGTGGATTTATTTCTAAGGACTTTCTCTTATACTTCTTCTCATGAATTCATAATACATAACAAAGATTTCTTAGGTTATATAACAGCCTCCCAATGATATCTATTTGACATTACTACAATTACTGTAGCCTCCTCTTCCAACTCCATGTCCTTAGATTCTAATAGATTCCCTCCAGGAAGGTCCCTACCATGTTGCTCTTCTTCCTCCCCTTGAGAAACCTCTAGGGTTTCTAGAAGATCATTCCTCTTTGTAACCTCATTGACTTCACCAATTGGCCCAAGATTCCTCTTTCTACCTTCCACTCTCTAAAGATACTTCTTCTTGATGTTACCACCTTTTTTAGACGACCACGTCTCCATTAGTTTAGGGAGGCCTGACTAGTATTTACACCCATTATTTTTCTTCTTCTTGTTGGCAATGAAACTCCTTGGAACCCTATTTTCCTTATTCCAAATCTTCCTCCTTCTGCTGTGAAGACACTTACCATACTCTCCAATTGCATAGACAAAGTCATGGTCATATGATATTTCCTTTCCTAACTCTGCTCCGAAGAGGCTACTACTGCTGCCCTCTACACAACCATATACAATCATAAAAAGGTGTTTGCATTGTAGATTGTGCAAGTGGACATACTAGGAATGTTTGGAATTAGTAAATATCTTCCTCATGCGAGGTTTTCATGGAATAGTTTCATTTTAATATAATTATTAATGGGATCAAAACCCATGACATCCTATAAATTTCATTAGGATAATTACCCTAATTATGGAAGGAATCCAAATCTTATTGATTCAAGAATCATTTTTTCATCACACAAGGCCACTCAAGTTTATCACATGCAACATTTTATGCTCATCATTCTGGGAAACTTATGTTTTCACCTAAGACATCCTATGATCATCACCTGGGCAATCTCATGCCCTTCACCTAAGGTAATAACTTAGGCTAGTTATCTATGTAAATGGAAACACGATCTTATTCTCATCACATATGATTATTATTATTTTCCTATAAGGCATCTCATGATTGTAACATGAGGCAATATCTTAGTCTCATAACCACAGTAGAGGGGGTAAAATTTCTATTCTCATCACAAATACATAGTAGTCTCCTCACCCAAGGTGACCTAGTCTCATCACCTACTTCATAGTTTCTAATGCATCAAGACAAATTCTTATATTTAATGTCTAATGTGAATGGTCCCATATATTCTCATCATTTATGGGTCAATCATGCGTTCAATGTCTTGTGTGTGCACTCAAAGATTTAACTTTTATTAGAGGTAACATTCCCATATACTCTCATAATATACATTGAAGAACAAGAGTTAACTAACTCTGGGGATACAGACACATTTTGAGTCCACTAAGGATGGTTTAACATATTCACATCATGTGTGGTTGGATCAAATATTTTTAGTCTAGTGAGGATAGTCACACATACATTTGTCATTTGTAGGTCAATAATATATTTATATCATAGTGGGGATGATTCCTATGTATTTTTTCACGTTCTATGATGAACATTGTTTTTCATCCTATGGATACACTAAATTCATGTGGTAATTTGGGTTAGTAGTGTGGGAGGATTGGTGTACAATAGAAAGATAATAAAGATTTGGATTCCCCCCCAATGGGTTCTAAAATTGAAATTGGATTTTTATTTTGTGGATAATATGGTCATATCAGTATCTTTACTGAAGGAATATCATTTCATAAGGTAAATAATCTTATTGGGAGGTTCGGATTGAACTGTATAGAGGTATCCTATGTATACTATTTTGGATGGAAATCAAATGCCATGCTGTTAGAGTATATAGTTTGTGGTCATGTAATAGGACCCTAACATGTAGTTTAACATCATGTTGTGAGGATGCTTGTGTTATAGTAAGATACATAATAAGGAATGGTTAGGGTATTAACCTTTCATTGGACAGAAATATGGGTAGATCTTCTCTTTCTCATGACATGGTATATCTCATGATCATCATAGGGTGTATCATGTTCTCATCAATCATGGAATCCTTTTCTTGTCACCATAGGAAAGGATGTATTTTAAAATATTGCACTATGGAAATTTTGATACAATCAAAAATAATCATAATAGAACATTATTCTATGAAGTTTTAATTTTTTTATCCTGTAAGTGAAAATCATGACTAGAGTGATAGTGAAAGGTAGTGTGGGGATTTCACATTAAGCTACTCAGTCCCAGTTAGTAAGGGTGGATAAAATGACACATAGATCTTGTATATGCTTACCAAGGAGAGGACGGGTGGTCACCCTCCCTGATTCCATGGTTGGGGCATCCAAAGTAATAGTGTAGTTCTTATTGTAAGGAAAAATGTATGAACATTGACAATTTTGGGTAGGATATAGGAGTTATGATGTGATATTGGGTATACATAAGAGTAGAAGGAAAGGATACCATACAACTCATTTGTAGTGGTGAAGACATAGGCATAAGGTTCCATGATACTTTTTGTGCACATGGAATTGTAATGTGTAAGACAATATCGAATGTATATGAGGACCATGGGCACTTAACGTTTTCACAGTTATGTTTAGATAAATATGTCATAAAATATAGATCCTATAGTTTAGTTCACACATGTTTAGATATGTGTGAAGACATGGATCTGTGAAAACCATTGTCTTTATCAAAAGGGAATGGCATAGATATCCAATGTAGGGTTTCACCCAATCTTTGAGGTTACATGAAATAAGGAGCAGCATAAAAGAAAAAATTTCATTCATGGACTATTTTCTTTATCAATAAACATTTCACAGAAAAAATAGAAAGGATAATGTGATTCTATGAAGGAATCATGAAAGGTATTTCATACACATTTATCACCTATTGGAAACCATGGGAGTCTATAGTTGCATGAATTTTTTTTAAAACTATTCATGATTTAAGGGTATGAATATTCATATAACATAATACCATCCCTAAAAATGGGGTTTTATTATTTATTTATAAGTATTTTAGTTCAATAAGGCACTAACTATTGACATTTTTTGTTGATCATGGAACAATAACTATATCAAGTAAATATGGGAGTAATGTGTTGTTATGACATTGGTTTAAACAACTTGAGTTTCATGAGACACCGAAATTTATTATTTGAGGTGGGATAAAGTATTTTAGAGCTTTTATCATCAAATCCACCTTTATTTCTCAACTCATTGTTGTAAAAACTTTTAATATTTTCGATAACTACAGAGAAGTTATGTAAATTACACCTTTTACTTTACAATTCATTTTGAAGAACATCTTTTACAGTTATAAGTTTTAATGACCAATTCGTTTATATAGATGTCAATTTTAAATCTATAACAATTCAATTCAAAGCATGATAAATAAATTATATCCATAGATATAGGGTTTCCCTATAAGTTGTGTTTTCAAAAGCCACAAAAAATCCTATAAAACCCTAAAAAGTGACTATTTCTATGTTAACAAATTTCTCTACCCTTTTAGATGTGATTTTCAACATCAAGGAACTCATCCTTATAATGGGATCCATTGAAGATTGGTAGGGATGAAAATAATAGATTTTAAGCATAGTGATGAAAAGAACCCTCTATTAAAGATTAACATATCACAATAAAGTTAAAAATCAATAAAATTCAAATCTTTATGACCACATGAGTCATTGTTGGTGTATGATATAATAGATAATAGATTATTTTATGATTACACTAGAGTGTTGAGTGTGGTGGTTGTATTACGATTAGAATATTGCATAAATCACCATTATGATCGATGAGGGTATAGAACTGAGATGGTGCGATTTTAAGGGTTTGGTTCGCGGTAAATATGCATGAAGCATGAGGGAATAACACCAAGCCTATTTAAATTCCACTAGAGAAAACAGAATATAGAAAGAGGTAAATTATAAGATTGAGAGTCTATACCAATGGATGTTGGAGGGAGATTGGTATAAGATGATAACTAACCCCATTCAAAACATAGTTACCAATACTATACTACCAGAGTTGTCTCCTAGAGTATATTTATCATATAGAAAATGTGGGCCTTTATAGTGTTGTGTCATCACCATATGGGAGTCCATTATGAGATGATGAAATTTATTTCTTCAAAGATTATACCTAATAGTAGAGATGTGCCATTAGTGAATGGCACCATTACTAATGTAGAGAAAATTTGGATATGAAAATGTATTGTAATCTAAATCATGGGACAAATAGTGTTTTTATAGAGGATAAGGATATTATATAAGGGTTCTAGAACTCTAGGGATACACCATTGTGAATTATACATGTTTATAGAGGATACCAAACATATAAAATGCATGTGGGCCTATGGGAAAAACACAAATTCGAAATAGTTGAGAAAATGAGATACAGATTCAATCAAACTCTAAGGGATAGATTCATGATGTTGGATAATTCTTACTTTTTGGCCATATAGATTTAACGAAAATGGTATAATGGTTTAACCTCACATAGAATATAACATTGGTTGTTCCTTTTAATGTTGTGCATCTAGGACCAGTTAGAAAAACCTTTTAACATCATTTATCTCAGGCCATGGTTAATAGTTTACGTTCATGGGGCTTGGACTATAGTGTGCTAGAGATTCAGGACATATAACTTGGACTAGGGTGTCTGATATATTCCTACTAGAAATTTCAAAACACCTAACCATGAATGAAAGGACCCAGTGGGGTTCAAAGCCAAGATAGATAGTCTCTCCAATACTGGTGGTAAATAGTTTATGGTAGTGATGTATGGACATGAAACTACCCTACATATATACAAATTATTAATGAGATTAAGGAAAATGTTCTAGTATAAAGGAAGACCTAATGTAAATCATTGAACAAACTCCTCACCATAAAATAACAAGTTTAATCACTTATATAGATATAAATTATACACTATAGAAGGGTAATCATTCCAAATATGAGATAGGAATGGGATTAATCTATGTATGTTGTGAATACTGAATGCGTAGTTGAAAAAAATTTGAATTTTTGGATGGGTCTAGGACATAGTGATTAAACACCACTACATATCCTGTAATGCTAGAATCAATCCATACATTGTTCCAGTTAGTGTCATGGTTGGAGACCAATTCTGCATATGGGATATCATCTCATGTAAAGACTGTGGTATGATATAGTTTTACATCATGTGATAGGGTAAACACCATTTTTCTTAATTTCATTTGAATAATAATAAAATGAGGGCATCTTAATCACGATAGTAGGATAACTATTTATAAAATCCCTTATCCCTCATGATCCCTACATGGTTTAATAAACAAGGTATAATGGAGGGAAAATCATGTCACATGAGGGTTCTTAGGATGAGTGGGTAAGGGTTATGATGATGTGACAACCCCTGAATGAATCCATTAAAATGATAGGGCCAGTTAGGCATGATGCTATATGACAGATTCAAAACAAAAATATTCCAATTGGTATAAAAGGGAAACACTGAGGGTGTTAAGACTCTAGTTGTGAAAAGGGGAGTACGTGAAGTTAAATTGTGCCTATAAAAATAAGAATAACTAAAATAGGGGTGATTAATAGGTAGATGATGACATTAAACCAAATTTAAAACATGGAATACACTACCACATCATCATTAATGAAGGTAAAAGACAAGGGTCAACCACTGACAATGTTTTTGTAACAGGGTAACCATTATGTTATTTCCATGAACCCTATGAGGTGTATGCCCTATATGGGTAGAAGGAATTTTGAGAATTTTTCTATAAATATATTGCATCCCATTTGGAAATGTATGATTAATGAAGAAATTAAAAAATTAAAGACACAAACTATAGAGATGAAATAAGAAGATCAAGAAGAGACCTAGGAACTATGGGGTAACACTATTGTTCCTTGATAACACCGATAGGGTACACTAGGTTTTTTGAGGCGTTGACATTAGAAGAGACACATGAAAGGTTAAAATATTCCTTGGGGTGACTAAATGGGATTTCAATACTATGGTGGATGCGATCATCAATATTGGACCAAAGGTGTAGGTTTATTGTATATCGTTGGGGAATCAAATCCTACATGGACAGGAAAGAAAAAAATATAATATAAAAAACCATATGATAAAGATACACAATTTAAATTCATGATTATTATACCAATTAAGTGGTACCAGTTTGATGTCCTAGATATTGGACTGATACACTACTAGTTTATAGTCATGGTGCATGGACCATGTGTGAGGATGTCTGTATAATAATAGGTGTAGATAAAACCTAACATGAATTAGTGGACCCAATGATGATATAAATGAAATTAGGGGGAAAATAATTAAATTTCAGGACAAGATGCATAAACAATAGCGGGATTTCTTCTACAACAATTGATGGAGTAAAACCAACGTTAATTAGAGTTCCAATCCTAATATAGATAAAACTCAGACGATGTACGCATATTGTATAGTCATAATGCATGGAAGATAGTGGATATATATGCTTAGGGTTTTAAAAATTTGAATACTTCAATCTTAGTGAACCACCACCATGATATATATGAAATCATTTAGATCCCAGGATGGAGATCTAGGAATAAAGGCACTATAGTATCAATGGAAAGAATGTGGTTAGGACTTAGATAGGAGACTCGACATCAATACATATCTCTTGGATCTAGAATCAAGTGGAAGATTGTTTTTAGAAGTGGTTTATAAAGAGAATAATAGAAAATGAGGGGGGATTCCTTCAAAAGAGGATCCAAAGAAACATTTAATATAAATTTAGTTGATGAGGACTACACCATATAGTTTAACGTGATGTTTTAAAGACTAAAATGGGGATGAGATAGACTGTGTAGAATGAAAGGTGATAAAAGATTGATGTGAATACAGGTGCAAAGGAAAAAAATACATAAAAACATCCTTGGGGGGGATTTACACAATTTAAGTTTGTGATTCATTGACAATGGGATATATAAAAATTTATGGTCATGTTGTATAGACCAATGGGGTAAAAATATCTATCAATATAGTGGTAATAAAGCACGTCATGAATGATAGACCATGGGTCCCAATAGTAAGGATGATAGAATAGGTCACTCCATAAAGGGATAGAATATATTTTAATGTTAGGATTTTTTTATAAATTGTTTGATTTGGTCTATTAAAAAATATGAGTGATGAAAAATACAACATTAATCGAGGTTTGACGCCAATATAGATAGCCACATAAGGGTTAATTCACAATTCACTATTATAGAATAGGAAAAAATAGGGGGGTAAGTGTAAAACCCCATCTTTGAAGGTTTTTAATGATCATAGGGATTTTTTTGGTAGATAGTTAATATTGAGTGTTAAGGCTCATACTGATGTTTTAAGGGTTTTAGTGCCCTATAATGGTGTTTTTGGACATGGTTTAAGATTCAAGTGATACCCAAGGGTTTAAAAGGCAGCTAAAACAGTGTTTGGGGGAATAAGGATAATAAAATATTATAAGAATCAATTTTATATCATTAATAGGGTAATCATGACAGGAATTTGGTTTATGGGGTACGTCATTCGAAATTCAGTATGTGAAAATGAGTATGAGAGAAAAGTATAAATATTCATGGATTAAAATATGTTGTCATGACATTAATGGTACATTAATATTTTATTTAAAAATTGATATTAAACCCCTTTATTTATTGAATGCATGTGATCATGGGGAGGATTCAGTCAATGCACTCTCACCATCTTTTATACTCCATTTTGGGTGGATCTGAGTGCATTTTTATAACATTAAAGGAATTATTTTTCCTATTATATATCTCAATTCATCATTTGGATAGTTATCCACCAATTAATATATATTTTACCATATGTTATTAGTGTTTAATACACCTGATTATGGTGGAATCAAGAAAAATCCATGGGGCTTCACACAGCCTAGCTAGTTTAGAACACGAGATGCGGTGAGAATAACGTCACACATTATTTAAGAGATGGTATTTCACTATATGGATTTTGAAAACATTTTCACCCTAAATTAAATTGTTATTCCACTAAAAAAATTATTAATTTTTTTTTTGCGTGGAATAGATTCAGAATATTTTACGAGTGGACCACAACCTAATGTTGATAATTTCAACATGGAAGGATATACTACTGATATTTTTGGAATATATTAATAATTTAATTATTTTGATTAATTAATTTTAAAATGATAAAATTAATTAATATTTAATATATGACTTGATTTATGATCATAGGGCATGAATACAGGCTTCATTGATCATGGATGAGGTTGGATGAGCTTAGATGATCCTTGTTTACTACTTCAACCCTTGTAGAATATTAAGAAATATTCAATTGAGGTAGGTTTCCCAGCATACCTACCCTTATGGTTTATGAATTATTTATGTGGAATGTGTTATTTAGTCTCACCACTAAGGGAATTGAACATTCTATATAATTATTTTTATTTGAGCTTGGAATTGTTGGGTAACTGCACAAAGTTCTTAGTCAATGAATGTACTTAACACTAGATTGACCACCTCAATTTCTGATGGTCAAGGACTTTAATTGGGATGTTCTTATAATATATAGATAGAATATATTGTATACATTATTTTTTGGGTGATTGGAACGACCTAGAGTATACTTGATAAATATTATGGGCTATGGGCCATCTCTTGATCAGTGACTATATGAAAAACATCGTGCAACAAATTTGTTTATTCTACTCCATTGATAATTCCATGGGTTATCAGGTATTTAGATAATTCTTTCTTGACACAACCACTTAGTTGGGTTTATGTAATCACGTGATGATTCCTATGATGTAAAGTTATTGGAGAACATAATAATGTTCCCCATGGACAGGACAATATATATTGGGTGCATATGTCTATGGGTATAGAGGGTTGAAAGTGTTATATAGAACCCAAAATGATGAATAAAACATATGGGGTTGAGACAATGATGATGGGAATGAGTGTTTAACTATCCATTTGGGTATATTTATTTTGTTTTATATTCAGTATTTATGGAATGTGATTTCCCAAGACACCTGATAATTATCCATTGGACTCAGAATTTATGTGATTCCTTGGGATGTTTGGGAATCACCTTTAGGCATGGATGAGACCCTGAATTGTACGATATGTTTAGTATATAGTATCATGGAATTATATAGGTGGATTACCAAACTAACTAACATCAGGAGATATGGTTTCTATAGAATTTGATTCATTGATGTGGTACTTAGGATATAACATCATAGATATGTGACTGTATACACAGAATAATTCCCAGGATGGTAGGGGTCACTTTAATTTAGTGATACCATTAAAAATTCATAGGAAGAAAGATTTTAATAGAGATACAAATATAATACTGAGAATTCCCACATTTCCTAAGAATAAAATGATGTTATGAGGTGTTAGGTGGGTGTATATCCCCAAGCACATATGTTGGACACCCAATGTGTATCTTTTTTTCTCCTCAATTAATCCCTAGGATACCCTCTAGGATCAGGGTGGACACAAATTGACGGTTAAGAAAATGATTTGTGATATATTCTATGTACATGGGATACAGGGAGGGTATTAAATTTTATTTACTAGGATACCCAAGAATCATTCATGTTTGGAAGTATAAGATTACATAGGTCCTACCCCTCATAGGAATCTGGCATCGACCTGGCATTGGGAATGCCCAAGTACTATTGTGGGGATAATTCCATGGGCTTGAGGCTGGTGAATTCTGAGTGATTCCCAATGTTCCACTACTCATCAGTGGAAGTGTGAGTGTGGGATCACCAGTGTGTGAACAAAGGTTTCCATGAAGTGATTCTCAGGTTCATAGACACTCTAGCGGATGAGACACATATTGGCGGTCAAGGTTGTGGACTTGATGATAAGCAATGGTAATTGGGAATGACCTGTGATATATGTGTACGCCCATAGGGTAGAGATAGAACTATAGGTGAATACTCATCATGTTGTTCTCAGATACATTATTTTATTGGTCCAAATACAGTATTTATGGTGGTTAATTTATTTATTATATTCTATATTTTTTCTATTTATTCCAACTGAGTATCTCCCATGAACAATTCATATCATGTACCAGTTAGTAACAGACTCTGTTGGTGGTAATTTACTATGGTTTGTACTCACACCATACTCATTATTACATTTCACATGGTTACATGAGCAGGTCTCACATGGTTATTGCATACATTGGTAAGGCTAAGGCTTGGGATATCATGGTTGAGTATGATTGCTCAGATGATGTCTGGATATTGAATTTCGGAGTATCTCTGAGTGGAGTAGATAAATGTTTTCTTCTGTTTTTGTGATGGTATATAAATTTTAAAAAAAAGTAGGTGGTCATCTACTGTATGGATTAAATGGATGTTTTGGAATTTACTATATTTCATTTATTAATAGTCTTGTTTATAATTATTACATTATATTATGGTTTATCTTGTTAGATGTTGTTGACTTATTTATTATTCAATTGTTCACTCTGATTCATGGGGTATAACCTACCCTTGGTACCTCCTTATAACCCTACCACTGGTTGGTGTCCACATTCATTAGGGGAGGTACACATAATGTCAGATGGAAAAGAATTAGAGATACTATTTATGGAGTAATCTAGGATTAGTTGTTGCAATGTGGTATAAAATAATTGTTTATTTTGCATTATTTATTCTGTATTTAGTAGTCTGGAGACATACGTATGTGTCTGAACTTGTGATATATTTAGACTGGTGCATCCCAAATACAATTCCTGGTCAAATTCTTGTTACCATGGGCATGGTATTGATGTTTTGGAATTTGGATGTTACAATTGCATTAATTTCACCTAGTATAACACACATGATATTTGAGATTTATTATTTATGGCTTATTGTATTTTTTATTTTATTAGCCTGTTGGAAGGCGACAATTTTTTATACTTTTAGATCATAGAATACAGAGACTAGGAGCATCTCATTTATCATGATAAGGCACGTAGGATTTATATGATATTGTTTTGTTAGTGTGATTATTTGTAATAAGGATTAATGCTCATTTATTTAAAGTATGAAAAATTTATCCTATAGTGTTTAAAAATATAATTAATTAGGAGAATAATATTTAGTTGGGATGAATTGGATATCTAATTTATTATAGTTTAAGATATTGTGGATCCTATAGTGAGATTATAAAGGATGATGAAAATGATATGGCCTCTTTAGCAGGGGACGAGTAGAGACCTGTATAGGTTAGCATGGGAAGTTATTTATTCATAGGTACACCATGTGAGATTGATTTTTTATGGGTTTAGTTACTTATAGTACTGGTAAAAGCCTATATAGTTTTTTAACAAATATCATGGAATGGTATTCTACATAACCGAACCTACAGTTATAGTTTTTCCCTTACATGGTTCCTCTTAGGGTGATGTCGGTGGTATGTATGTGTTGGTGAGGGGTGACTAGATATGATTGAGATTAGTTTGGTATTAAATTATTTGAAATGGTGAGTGCCTTATAGGTTTTTGAATTTATAGAACCTGTAAGAATCTATATGTTAATTTTCCATATATCTCTAAATGAAATTATATATAGATGGAACTGTTAGTTATTATTATTTGATACAGATCATTAAAAGTGATTCTAGTTGAGTGAGTTTGTTTATATGATGTTTCTAGGTTCTTGGTTATTTAAAGATTCAATAAAAACCTATATTTTATTTTCATATATATCATGGAATGGAAATATATATAATTGAACCTTGTGAAAATGGTTCCTTAACACAGATCATTCTAAAAAATGCCAGAGTGGATCAACAATAGATTGTGATTCTCAAGGGAGAATTATTTTGTATGGATTCTTAGTGAGAATCAATACCTTGGTAGGATATTGATGTAACATAATAGGGCGTATAGTTAATAATCTTAATCATGGGTTTTTTCTCAGGATTTGTGAACTATAGTAAAACTTGTATAATCGAGGTGGGTGGAACTAGATACCAATGATTGACGACTTAGTGTTCAGTGAGACAAAAATTTCTGTTTTATCAAGGAAAAACTACGAGGGGGATTTTTTTCAGGGTTTATTAGTTCCTTTATGGAATGAATAATAGGAGTGTGATAGTTTTTGAGATTGATGCATAGGATATATAATAAATTTTATGATATATTCGTTGAGATAACTTATAAATTATTATGCGGAAAGAACCGTGAGAGATGATGCTTTTGCTATTAAGGGGTAGTTCTAAGGGAAAGATAATTAGGATTCTTAGAACATTATATTTTGAATTATATATCAAGTGGAAAAGAGATTGGGTGTGGATGGATGCTACAGATTCTGGGGATGTCATTGGTTTGAGGGTGATAGTTTTCTTTGGCCATGATAAGTGAGGGATGTCGGGTTATTGGAAATGTTCATAAGGGATATTTTGTTTTTTATGTGGATAAAATAAAGAAGGTAAATTTTAGTTGGTTTTTTGGGTGAGGCAAGTTTTGGTGACATAAAAATCATAAGATCATGAGTCATGTTAAGTGGTCAAGTGGAATAAGATTGTAGAGCTGCTATACATGATGAGATGGGAATGATATGCACCATTTTATCATAGTATCTATTTGAATTATAAATCATTGAGTTTTCATGTGTGAGTCATGAAATGAAGATTTTTAATGAAAAGATTATGGGAATGAAATCTAGGGTCATGGATGAGGATTTTGAAATGTCCCTCCATAGTAGAGGACACATGAGAGGTTAATCAAGTGTAGTAGCATGGTTGATCGAGGATTTGATCTCATATGAGTGTTTTTTGGGATGGATGTGCATCAATCAAGATGCATAAAACATGGTTGACATGAAACCTATTAAGTTGTCCTAAACAAGTGTTATAATTGAATTTATATGGTGGGTGTACACTATTAGCTGTTTGAGGGTGTGTTCCATACTATGATTGGAATCATAATGGATTCAAAGGATTCCAATTTCATGTGTCTGGAATGGGTTCTAGTTAATTTTTGATGAGGTGACTCATTTTTATGGGAGATAGTCATGTTTAATAATGATTCATTGTAACTTATATGGTGTGATCCATGATATAATGACCCACAATGGGTAGGGTTTTACTTGTGGTAGTACTGGTCATCAGATGGTCGAGATGTTGTTAAATGCTGGTGATATATGTATTCAAAATTATCTACTCTCATTTAAATACCTGAATTTAGATTCATATGGGTATTAGATTAGTTGATACATTGGAGTAAAGTTTATATGTTTCTATTGTGATACTACAATAGTTTCAGTGGTAAAGTAGTTATTTGTGACATATTTCTTTGGGTGAACTAGTTTCTTTTCTTGTTTTGTGGGGTGTAATGATTTCATGGAATGCTTCAATGGGTGAACTGGTTCTGATTCTTGTTCTAAGGGGTGAAACCTAGTTTTATCTCAAGGTTAATAGACTGAATTAGGTGAAAAAATTTAATGACATTTTAATTTTTGCAAAGGACTCTTGGGAAATCTGGGGAAGTGAGTACCATGATTCAGGTTGAAATTTTTTAGCATGAGATGATTATTACAAGGTTTTTTCGGTAGACTATCAGAAAAGGACAACTTATGTGGTCCATTTTCAGGGGAAGTTGTTACATGTATGATTAAATATAGAATTATATAAATGTTATAGTATCAATTTCAGATGGGTTTTCTTATGAATATTGGGGTACAGTGATATGGAAACCACATCAAGAGGGTTGTTGGGACACTAAGGATGTTTTTAAAAAGTGTTCCCACTGGTATAGAGTGATGTGGGTCAGAATAAACCATGATGAGTTGAGTTATATGTTGGGGTGAACCATGAACATAACCATGATGTTAATGAAATAATGGTGTCTAATAACGGCCCAAAAAATGTACTTCTATTATGTATGGATCTTTTTCCCCACAATAACTTTTTTACAATGATTTAAAATAGAATCACATAGATCGGTTTTTTATGAGAACATAATACATCATGAATACATTTGAACTATTAAAACTATTATAAACTATTGGTTATATACATTAAATATTAGTCTTTCTTAATAAAATATATGTTTTATTGTGATGAAATTTGATAAATGGTTTTTTACACACAAATTGTAATTTTAAAAAAAGTAAATATATTTTAATAATAAAACTAAGATTTAATGAATTATAAATATTTTAATCAAATAGTTTTTAAATACATTCTTACTCAAAAATAAATGCTAAAATAGTCATACTATATCCCCGAAAATCAATATGTGTCAAAAATTATACTATGAAACTCAACCCACTATTTTTAATAAATAATTATTATCTTATCTTAAAGTTAAAATAATTATATTTATAGATTTATTTTGATAAAATTGTCATAAAGTTTAAAATTTTCTCATTGAATTTAGGTTAGGGAGAATTAATGATAATTTTCTAAAATACATTATTTTTTTACGAATAGTAAAAATACAGTTTGGATTGTTTGATTTGTTTAATGAATTCATAATTATGACATAGTGATGTAATAATTAAATAAAAAAAGAACTAAAATATTTAATTTTTTAATATCAATTATTTTAATATATTTTAATCAATTTCCCAACCTATAAGTTACTTTCCAAAGTCTAAAATGGAAACCTTTTCCTTAAAAACATTTTTTTTTTGAAAAGTATAATTTTTCATTACAAATTATTTTATATATTATGATGCTCAGTTATTTTTAGTTACAATAACATTAAATATTTCCTAAATTTCCAAAATAATGGGGAAAAAATGGTCAAGCCCATACCTTTTCATTTTCCCCAACATAGATTTTCAAGGATTATATTAGGAAATAATTAAACAAACCCTCCAATTTTTCAATAAATAACCATCCATTTATCCATTCATATTAATTAAAAATATATCCTATAATAATTTATGGTATTTTTTCTCCCAATGAGTCCTCAAAAGTTTTCCTCAATACCAAAAGGACCCAATCCTCACGTTTTAAGAGTAACTCTTCAAGGTAATGGAATTATCCTTCTCTTCACTTCAATTCAAGAAACAGTTTTAGTTTATGTATTATAAATGCTATGATAACTCTATTTAATTAACATTTTATTCATAACATTAAATTAAAATTATTTTTTTAGTGGGTGACCCTTGTCCCCTCTCATTTTACCGTTTTCTAAAACCACATTTTTACCCTTTATGCTGCCTACTTTACTCCTGAAAATTTCTCACTTACTGTTAAGAAATTCTCTATTAATTTATTCTTTTGAATTCCCAAAATTCTTTATTTTTTTTGTATATTCACATATATTTAATTATGATTTTTTTTATTTGGCTATTTTTTTCATAATAAACCCACCATCCCTTTTTCATGAGCTAAAAATGATGTAATGATCATGTATTTAAGCGATTTTTTATACCGTGATTTTGATATGAAACCCATTATCTATTATCAAGGGGTTATTAATTAAATAATTTAATATGATATATTTAAATCACATTAGTTTATACATATTAAGGGAGTTCCCTAATAGCATTCCAATGCACCACAAACTGAATTATATATCTAAAGATGGCATGTTTTATGATTCCTTGGTGAATAACCTAAGTAATTATGATTTATGACACCTTGGGGACAGATCAATGTTATATGATTATGAATTTATCATTTAAAGTTTTTATCCACGTTTAAATGTTTTTATTATTAATCTTTATTTTATCACATGCTTCATTTTCATATAATCATTCGTAGTTATATGATTCTTACTCAGATGTGAAGTGTTTCTTTCGTTTATTCCCTTGTCAGAATTTATGTTAACCCCTATATTTGAAATTTCCAACCAACATATGAGATGTAGTGAGATTAATTAAGATTTAATAAGAAGTAAACAAAAATAATTTATTAATTCATATCTTTATGTTATCATTATGTAATTCATGTAAAATGTATCAAATTTCCAATATAGAAAAACTAAAAGATATTGCAAATTTCTAAATTTTTATGATGTAATAAAAATGTGGGATTCCATAGTTGGTATCAATGTATGGTTTAGTTATTTGTGAAAATTAGTACTGGAAAACATTAGGATGAACCCAAGGTTAAAATTTAAATATAAGACGATATCTGAGTATTTTAGTGAAGTATTAAGTATATGGTTTCCAAGAAATAAAATCCCTATATGGATACAAACAAGTGGATGTGTATTTGAAATAGATGTATCTAGGGGTGACACCAAAAAAACACCATTCTGAGATGGACTCTAATGGGAACTCCTGCATGAAAAAGGACTTTGATACAATCTTAGATTGACAGTCCTGAAGAATATTATTTTGTTCATCAAAAGCCTGTACGAACCATTATTAAGGATAAACTTACAATGTAAAAATTTTATTATGATTATATTTTATCTTCCTAGAAGCATAATATTATAATATTTTATTATTATTATTTCTATTATAATTATTGGTATCGATCAATATGATTAAATTTAAAGGTCGTAATTTATTAAGGTGGGATGAATGTAACAACTTGAAAAATGTACTTCTTTTATTTGTTGATCTCTTTCCTCCCAATAAATTTTTATTATTTTTTACAATGTAAACACATTTAAGAAACATTTATGATTACATCATACATAGTGCATAAATTTTGAGTACTAAATCTATGAAAAAATAGGATATACACTTTAAAGAATAGTTTTTCTTAATAAAATATATGCCTAATAAAGGGGAAATTTGAAAAATTCTTTTTTAAAATAAATTAATTTTCTTAATATACATAAATTCTTTATAATAAACTATATTTTTTTGAAGAATAATTATTCTTATGAAATAGTATTTTCAAAATACTTTTATTCTAATATAAATGGTATAATAAGATTATTATGTCCTTGAAAATCATTAAGTGTCAGAAATTTTACTATTCACCTCCATACAATATTATTTAATAAATAAGGATTTTAATATTTAACAGTAAAAATTATCATGTTTAGGAAATATTTTGACACAATAAACATAATTTTTGAAATCATCTTTTTTAATTTAGTTTTGGGTGAATTTATGAGATTTTTCAAAAATACATTATTTTTCTGTGATTAATAGAAATACAGTTTGGTTTTTTGGTTTGTTTAACAACTTCTTAATTATTTATTAATTATTGAATAAATTATTACCCACAATAATTGACCTAAAATATTTCATTTTTTAATATCAAACTTTTAATATATTTCAATCAATTTCCAAAACTATAAGTTACTTTCAAAATTCGAAAACAAAAACCTTGTCTTTTAAAACATTATTTTATTTATGTATTTGTTATCCATATCAAAATAAGTAATATAATATGATTCTAAAATCCGTATGGTTAAAATAACATAACATATGTTCCAAATTTCCAAAACCATGGGAAACAACCATGGGAAAGCGCATGATTATTCATTTTATAGAACATATATTTCTAAGGCCTATATTTGGAAATTATTAAACAAAACCTCTAGTTTTGATATAAATACCCAGCCATTTATCAATTTACATTCACTCCTAAACTATCCTCCATGAATTAATGGTAGTTTTACCTCCCAAGGAGTCTTTCCAATGTCCCCCCAATCCTCTATGGTCCAAATCATCAAGTATTAGTCGCAACTCATTAATGTAAGGGAATTATCCTTATTTTATATTCAATTCATGAACCTATTTTTTATATGTCTTTTAAATGTTATGGTAACTCTCTTTAATTACCATTTTTTCATGCCCTTACTTTATAATTATTTTTATCAATGAGAGAAATTTTCCCCTCTAAATTTACTATTATCTATGGCCACCTTTATATATGTTGTTATTCAAAATCTAATTCTACAAATTTCTCTCTTCTCCTTATGAAATTCATTTTTAAATTTTTTTTGTAAAAAAGTTTTATTTATTTTCTTGGGTTATTCACCTATATATAAAAGTGAATTATCTTATTTTGGAATTTACACATAAGAGACTCACTTTCCATTTTCATGGTCGGAAAATAATATAATGATCATGTCTTTAAGAACTTTTGTATGGCATGGTTCTGATAAGAAACCCATTATTTATTATCCATAGGTTATTAATGAAATGATTAATTATGATCTATGTGGATCACATTAATTAATAGATATGAAATTTTTCTCCCCAAGAGCACTCCAATTTATTGGGTGAAAAATTTAATCTCCAGAGATGACATATTTTATGATGCCTTATTTAATAACCTTGGTAATTATGATTTATAACACCTTGGGGATAGAACTTTGTGATATGATTATAAATATATCATTTAAATTCTTTATAATCATTTACTTGTTAATATTAGTGTTCTTTTTTTATGGAATTCCTAATTTTTATATTATTATTCCTTGTTATATGCTTCTTCCTTACATGCTAAGCGTTTCTTTTATTTATTTCCTTACTAGGATTTATCCTCACATCTTTATTTTATGTTTCCCCTAGGATATGATATGTAATGAGATGACCAAGCATTGAATAATAAACTAGTTTCCAAAAATTATTGATTAATGTTTATTTTTATGTTATTCTTATGTAATTCCTATAATATGTACCTAATATATAATACACTAAACATAATATATCTTCTTAATTACTAAATGTGTATTATGTAATAAAAAGGAGGTATTCCATATGCCATATAATATATGAGTTTCATGGAGAACATTTTTGAGGTTTATATGAGTAGTGGTTAAGGAATTGATGAATTAAAGTCCCCATCTTTGTAATTTTACAGTGTAATACTCTTAGATATTCCAAAGTATATCCTGAAAAACTATGCATGGATAAGTGAAATGTGTATCTTGATTATGGTGTTTTAGTGAGTGACGATAGTTCCATAGGATGAGAAATATTATAGTGGGGAGATTATAAAACAACATGTGTAGATGGGTGGTAAATATCTGTGGAAATATATATTTTCCTTTATTGGATGTATTTTTATGAGAATTGAGGCTTGGAATTATGTTTTGAGGGTTTTAGTGTCCAAAAATGTTGTTTTTGGACATATATTAATCTTCTGGTGATGACCTAGGGGTTTGGGAGGTTGTCAGAGAAGCAGCTAATGGAAGAGGTCTAATAAAAAGTGTAGTAGTAGCCCTTTAATGTTGTGAATATAGTACTCTTGATATTAATATGGTTTATAGGTTGAGTTAGGGGAAAGTTTGTAAATTAAAGAGGGTGCAAAATCCAAGACCAAAAATTAATGGTGTGAACCATATGGCCAGGCCTTAAATGTTTCTTAGATTCATGTTATTATTTCAATAGGGGGATAAATTCAATTTATTTATTTGATTCATGAGACACAATGGAAGGCTTTTTATGGTGCTCCATCTCCCACTTTTCTACTACATTGTGGGTTGATCCAGGTCTGTTTTCATAGTGTTAATGGTATGGTTCTTCATCACATCTCCCTCTGTTGTTTTTGTTTTTGTTTGGATACTGATTCCTTGTAATTTCACTCAGTGGTTTAGTATCTATTCCACCCAATAATGGAGGAATATATTGAAATGGTTTGGTATTCTCTCATACAAGATAGAGGATAAAACAAAATGAGGTTTGAATTGTGTTTCGTATTGTTTTGGTAAAGGTACATAACCTTTTTTATTATTAAAGGGGTTCACCCTAAATTAAATTATTAGGCAATTATAATTTCATTTTTAATTGGAAAATTTTTAGGGAATAGGTTTGGGAATATTTCAAGAGTTTATTTTACCCTATTGGTACCAGTTTCAACACAATATGAATACCAAGTGACATTTTAGATATTTTTTCCTAGAAAATTATTTTATTTAACTAAATATAAAATGTTATAAATAATTAAATATTAATTTCCAAATTAATTTAGGTGATTAGAGGATATATATTATCTTGTTTGATCACGTATGTGGATGGATGAACTTTGACGGGGCTTAGAAACGTTTGTCAACCACTAAAAAATATTGTCAAATATTTGTTTAAGGTAGGTGGTACTGCGTACCTACCTTTATTGATTATGAATGTTTTATGTGGCATGTGTTTTGGGGTATATCGATCATGGTGACGTACCTTTACAATATTTTTGTGATTTTAAACTAGAATTCTTTGGTGAAATTCACAAATTTACAAGTCCATGAGCATTATGGTTCCCTCATTTGTGGACTTTATATGATACATTCTTAGACTAGGTGGATTGAAAATAGGAAATGTATGACATTTTGGTTAAAAAGGATGACAAATATTGTCCTTGATAATAGAGATGGGTTATTGGAATCTCTTGAATATTGACTATATGGAAAACCCCATGTCACCGATGAGGCCATGAAACTCCATTGATGATGGAATTGGATGTAATGTATTTAGAGTATTAGGTGTTGAAACAAGACATTAATTGTGACCAAGGTCCTATTTGATGGTTCCTATGATATAAAATGAATGTGGGTACCTAGGAATATGCCTTGTTGGAAGACTAGCCCTAATTGGGTTTATATAAAAATAGGAACATAAGTTTTCAAGTGTCTCTTAGAACCTTAGTCAATGCGTAAGCCCAATGGGGTTGAGATGATGAGGAAAATGGTTTGAGTTTGTCAAAACATTGGGATATATTAATTTTTATTTATATTCATGTCTGATGGTATGTGATTTCCTAGGATTATTGGGAATTATCTATTGGTCCTAGAATTGATGTAGTTTATTGGGATGCTTAAGTATCACATGTTGACTTATATGATAATATTGTATGTATGTAATGTTTCAGATATAATTTTAATATATTTTTGGGGTGTATTCCTAGAATGGATAACATCCATTGATACATTTGATGTATGATGGAATTATTAAATGAGGAACATAGGATATTTAATTAGAGATATATGATTTTACATATAGAGTAATGAAATGGACGGTTAGGGTTCATTTGATATAGTGATAACATAGATAATGACTATGTATCTAGAATAAAATGGTGATATAAGTAGAATGATGGGAATTACTACATTTAATGGCATTAAAATGGATGTATGAGCTACAAAGTGGGAGTATATCCCAAATAATCACTAGTGCAGAAAACATTTTTTATGTCGGTTATTTTTCATTTTTTACGTCGGTTTCTAGACGACGTTAATACGGGCGACGTTATAAATAATGTTTTTGACGTCGGTTATTTAAAAACAGATTTCAAAAACATAAAATCACGATGTTTATGAGGTCGGTTATTTTAGAACCGATGTGCTAAATAAAATGGGAAGTGTTTATCACATCATTTATTTAACAACTGACGTGATAAAAGGCCTGGGAAACGGTTTATCACATCAGTTATTAAAAAATCAATGTGATAAAAGCACGGGGAAATGGTCTATCACATCGGTTATTAAAGAACCAACGTGATAAACCGGATGGTGGGGGGTTTATCACGTCGATTATTATAGAACCTCAGTGATAAACCAGGTGGGGCTTTATCACGTCTGTTATTAAACAACCGACGTGATAAACTAGGGGGCGGAGGGTTTATCACGTCAGTTTTTTAATAACCGGCGTGATAAACCGGGGGAGGGGGGTTTATCACGTCAGTTATTATATAACCGATGTGATAAACTAGGGAGAGGGGGGTTTATCACGTCAGTTATCATATAACCACCGTGATATACCGAGGGGGATGGGGGTTTATCACGTCGGTTATTAAACAACCGACATGATAAACCCAATTTTTTTTTAAAAAATTGAATGCAGTCATCTGCTATCCACCAGAATCAACCAGAATGAAAATCATGAAATCGTACCACAAAAACAGAAGTATATCAAAATTAAGTATGTACATTGATAACATATAAAACTTACCCCCTAGACGGCCCCATCCTCATGTATATCCCATGGAAAGCCCTCCCCCACCCCGTTGGAGCCCTCACCCTCATGTATACCCCCATGGACAGCCCTCCCCCACCCCATTGGAGCTCCCACTATCTTGTATACCCCTTAGATAGCCCTCCCTCACCCCATTGGAGCCCCCACCACACTTCTGGACTGCCCCCCCAACCCCCGGACAGCCCCAAACACCCCTTGACAACCCCCATCCGCCTGAACAACACCCCCTCACCCCCTCACCCCACTTGAAAGCCCCCACCACACCCCTGGACAACCCCCCCCCCCCCCCCCCCCACCCTCATGCATACCCCCCACCCCTGGACAACACTCCCCCACCCTTGGACCACCTTCCCACACACCTGGACAGCCCTGCCACACCCCTGGACTATCCCCCCACCCCACCGGATAGCCCTCCTAGACCGCTGGACACCCCCAACCCCACTGAACACACCCCCACACCCTTGGAACCCCTCCCCCACATACCCAAATCCATACCAGAAAAACCATCATAAGTAAACCAAAACAAGAAGAAGAGAAAAATTAAACATTCAATTATATAACATTCAAATGTTACACTATCAAATTCAAAAAAAATCGAACCTAAACAACTAACAAATACACAATTACAACGACAATATTCAAAATTACATTTTACATTACAAACAACTAAAAGTCAATCAAACCTGTAAAATAATTTGACCTCTCCACATGTAAGTGTTTGATGTCTTCAGCGGTATAGGGTTTTGGGTCATCAAAAATCTACAAATGAAAAAGAAAGTAGTTAACGTGTATAATGAATAAATCAAATTGATATATTATGGATAATTTTAAGAGGAAATCGTACCAGGTCAAAATTCACAACTGTCCCAGTTGTTATTATTTCATACATAAATCTTAACATATAATATCTGCATTCGATGAGGCCTTGTTGTTCATGACAATTCTTTTTTAATGAGTGTAAATTCAATATATTATTTTTATGTAATAAATCAAAAATTACAAATTATAAATGGATATTTACCTTCGCATTTATATATTTGATCTTTGCACCTCTTTTCTTTGTGTTTTTTCAAAAGTAGGCCCATGTACTGTTAGAAAATAATACGAATGGGGTAAATTTAAAATTCATTATAATATATAAAACTATTGAGAAATTGGAACATACTTTTCCAATATATTCATAAAACATTCTCGCAAATCAACATGGACATAGCATATCCAATAAAGGGCTTTCTCCCTTTGGAAAAAACCCCTAACATCCAATGATCACTGATAAAATGAAATTTGACGTTAGTGGTTTTTTATGTTAAAAGATAATTAACTCTTTGAGAGAAATGTGTTTCATACCTCTCACAAGAAGGCATCATCCAACATTGTGTCATTATATTATTTTCAAATCTTTCAGCAATATAAACCATTCTTTGTTCCTCATTCAGTGCACATGCTTCAGGGGAAATCAATTGCGGGTCCATGAATCCATATACTTCTGTCAGATCATTCGTCTCACAAATTTTATAAATATACCTAATACAAAACATATATAAGTATTCATTTTTAATAAATATAACGCAGGGAAATGGTTTTAAGACATACATGGAAAATATTTACACCACGTTGATGCCCAACTTATCTCCAATAACAAGCTCCATGATATCAGTTTTTATAATCCCCACTCTTATTTTACATCCACAAACATGATCTTCCATTGGAAACTCATAATAACCCGACAACAAATGTGAATATCTTGACAATCTGTCAAGACCATTTGAATCTGTATCTGATGTCATAGCCATTTTTCTTTATTATTGTCTATATAGTATTTCTTTACCTTTGAAGTATTCCTAAAAAAATTTCAAAAATATATTAGTTTTTAAATGGAAAAACATCTTTAATAAAAAATTAAAATAAAAGAAATAACATTCATAACTCTATGGTAATGAGTCGAAGAAGTCTGGATGGCCAAATTAAAAAATGGGCGATACTCTGTCCAACTATCGCCACCTCATCTGTAGGTATTGGTACCATATCTGATCTATCTATAATATCTTGTACAGTGACCCTCTGATTCTCTACCTCTAATTGTTGATGATGAACTGTATCTCCTATATAATATACCAACCCATATTCTACTATATGATGTTAAGAATCAACAACATAAAACTCGCAATAAGTAGGAAGCTGCGGCGGAGGCGTATGTTAACAAATGGGGTCCATAGGCTGAGGTGGGGGAGTGGGAGCTACTGGCAGTGGTGGAGGATAAATAATGGGGTCTGCAGGGGGAGGTGGAAGAGTGGGAGCTGCAGACTGAAATTGTCTTTTCATTTTTGCAAACATAGACTGCACCAACTCTCTAATCTTTTCCTCCATCGTCGCATTAATATTATGAACTTCAGCCTCCAAGTATTCTATTTTTTTTATAAACCCCCTCAATTTTAGAAGTTGAAGAACGTGGAAAGACTTTTCCAATAATGAATACCCTCACCGAGATAAACAATGAGGGTATACATTTTTAGATTGGATCTTCTGATTAGCTTTCCTTGATTGCTATAATTAAAGAATAATAAATCATTAACAAAACATTAATAAAATCATTTATATAAGAATGTTTAAACAAGTTTACATTTCCCTTACTAGAAATGACTCTTTTATTCTACATTCAAAAAACTGTCTCCATGTGTCTTCATCTATAAAAGGATATATACGACATGAATTGTCATGACTCCTATAACCATAAATGAAATCAGATGAGAGGGTTGATTTGAAATCCCTCCATCTCCTGGCAGCCAACAATAAGAATTTCTTCCTGACTCCTCCAGTGTCAGGAATATCAAATGTCATCTGATAAAGAAGAGGTTAAACATATTATATATACTAGAAACATTAAAATAATAGTCAAACAATGACAAAAGATCTTACCAAAATCGTCTCCCACAACTGAGAGATAATCGCTTTATCCACACTTCTCCAATCATCATACAAAATGCTTACTTTGCTCTTACCCTGAGTTCCTACAAAACAGTTAAAATCTTTTGCATTTGGACCTCTAGGAATATCATCATCATCATCAAACTCAACGACTATCTTCTTATCTTGCGTAGAGGCAAGTGATAATTTTGGTAAACGTGTGCACCCACGTTTACCAACCTTTGAACTATTTGTCGTAATAGGAGCATGTTAATGTTCATCCCCAAAGGTATGACCAGCAATATGATCCTCTCCAGAATCATGTGGTTGATCATCTGAATGATCTGTCATTATCCTTCACATCAGAAAAACAAATGTCTGTTCACAAATATACAAATTCAAATATTTTAATACTACTATAATCATAAAATAGAAAAGTTTACTAAGTTACATAATAGTAAACATTGGCAATATGGTAAGCATGTTAAAAAGGGTAAAGATGGTCAAGATGGCCAAGATGGTAAACATGGTAAAAATGGTAAACCTGGTAAACATGGTAAACATGGTAATGTAATTGTCAGTGAACAAAAATAATAGATATATAGTTCGTGTAATGGTTATAAACAATATTAAGTAAACTAAACAAACATAAATCAAACAAAAACATATACTTATTTTGTTTGAAAACTTGTTTTAATAAATAAAAAACATACAATATCTAACATTTATGGAAAAAATAAATGTAATCAAGAAATACACATATGTTACCTGTAATTTTTGGAATGTAGAAATGGATTGTTTTCCCAAATTCCTTGGTCGTGATCATTCTTTATGGCACAAACTATGTCTCTAACATGATCATCATTATGTTCTGTTAATCTTTCCATGGATGTAGTGATCTCACATAAATCAGCATATTCATCAACTTCATCCTCACCAACATATTGTTTTTCCCTTTTAAAACAATATCCCACTGCATATCTGATTGATCTACTACATAGAATTTTTTTTTTCATGTGTTTCCATTATAAAAGAATCAGCTCTGTCTTCCAATATATTCAAATAAACAAGTGTCATTCCAAATTCATCGTGTGTGACACTGTTTTTACCGTTAAACCATTTACAGTTAAAAACCAGAACTTTAATTTTAATGTAATCAACCTACCATATGTCTTCAATCACTCCATAATGTTCACTTGATGAAAAAATTGGGTTTTTGTCCTTAGCACTCGAAAAATGCATTGCTTCTGCAAACACCAATACACCACTATTCTGAACTGCACTTCTGTTGTCCGGAGCTTTCGTATGAAATGTATAACCATTAATGCCATAACCGGATCATGTTATCACATTTAAACATAGACCACACACTATCCATTTTAATGTCTCTGATACATCTGATCTACCAAGAAAAGTCTTTTTAATCCATGACAAAAAAAGTTCTGTTGTGCTCATTCCAAATCGACATTTCTTTCTTCTTTTGATGACATTGTTTCAACTCATTAATATGCAATGTGATATATGGTTGAGCATCAGTTATGTTATTCAAGATTTATGATTCTAACTTCTTCAACTGTTCAGCTGGAAATGATTTGACTTTCAAGGCGTGAATCCCCTTTCCCTCATTATTATCTCGTTCATGGTGAGATGGAGGCAAACCTATGTGTTGCGCCGCAGCCATGTAGCTCGTACAAAACTCTGCTACCTCCTCAGAAATATACTTTTCAATAATGGAGGCTTCAGGTCGATATAGATTTTTAACATACCCCATTAATATTTTCATATACCATTCAAAAGGATACATCCAACGAAGATATACAGGTCCACAAAGCATTATTTTTCGAACCAGATGAATCATTAAATGCACCATTATATAAAAAAAAGTTGGAGGAAAATAAATTTACAATTGACAAAGTATAAAAATTGCATCCTTTTCCAAAATGTTCAAAGAATTCACATCAATCGCCTTGTTACAAATTGAATTGAAAAAATAACACAACTTCATTATTGTCTTTCTGACTCGAATGGGAAATATTCCACGCAATGCAACTGGTAGAATTTGTTGCATCATGACGTGACAATCATGTGATTTCATACCTATCAACTTCAAGTCCTTCAATGAGAAAACATTTTTTACATTAGAAGAATAACCTTGAGGAACTTTTGTATCATGAAGACACTGATAGAAGCTAATTTTCTCCCTCTTCGATAATGTATGACAAGTTGGGGGAAGAAATGTTCATCTTCCTTTAGGAGTGGGAGCTAACTCCAAACGTATTCCCGTTGATTGTATGTCTAATATTGAATTCAACCCATCTTTAGTCATTACATTAATATTTAACAAAGTTCCAATAAAAGAATCACATACATTCTTCTCTACATGCATGACATCAATATTATGTTTAACTTCATGATACCTCCAATACGGTAGCTCAAAAAAATTGACCTTTTCTCCCAAATATGTTTATCATTACCAGATTTCTGTGTCTTTCCCAATGTAACATCAAGGTTTTTCACCCTCTCAAAATACAGATCTGGGGATAAAGGTTTTGGAGAAGTATCAAATTCTTGTGAGCCATTGAATGCCTTTTTTAGTCTTCTATAAGGGTGTTCCGGAGGCAAAACCTTTTAATGACCCATGTACACTGTTTTCCTCCCATGATGCAAATGAAAATATGGCGTCTTTTGTTCACAAATTGGACTTGATTTATGCCCTTTAACACTATATCCAAACAAATTTCCATACGCTGGGAAGTCATTTATAGTGAACAGAAGCACTGCATGCAGTTGAAAATATTCCATTTTATAAGAATCATACACCCTAATACCATCAGCCCATAACAGTTTCAAATCATCAATTAACGGTGACAAGTAAACATCAATATCATTACTGGGTTGCTTTGGACTAGAGATCATTATTCTCAACATGACATGTTTGTGCTTCATACAAACTTCAGGAGAGAGGTTGTAAATTACCAATAAAACAGGCCATGAACTATGTGTGCCACTGAGGGTTCGGTATGGATTCATTCCATCTGTGCACAACCCTAGTATGGGATTTCTAATTTCATTTCCAAATATAGAATACTGGGCATCAATTTGGTTCCATTGTGGGAAATCAGCTGGATAACGTATTTTTCCATCATATACCCACTCTTCAGCATTCCATCTTAACCTTTTTGCATCATGTGAATTAGCAAATAAATGTTTGAAACGATTAATTATAGGAAGATACCAAAATACCTTTGAATGGAGATTTATAATCTCTACACCAGCATATGATTTTTCTTTCACCTTATAGCGTGATGTCCCACATTTAGGAAACTTTGACAGAAATTCATATTCCTTCCTATATATAATGCAGTCATTCAGACATGCATGTATTTTCTTGTATCCCAATCCCATCGGGCATAATATTTTCTTGGCTTTGTAATGTGAATCTGGAAGATCGTTATCTTTTGGAAGAATGTATTTCATCAATTGTAGCAGCTCTGTAAAAATTTTGTCACTCCATCCATGTTTCACCATTAGGTTAATCAATCTTAACAGCGCCGAAAAAAACCGTAAAATCTGTACAACCAGGATATAATGCATTTTCAGCATCACCATATAGACGTGGAACTGTCAGTTCTATCTCAATTTGTTCTTCTATAATATCGCAAATCATTTCTTCAATTCCATCGGAGTTACCATCTTGTGAATCATCATCATCAGTGAAATTCCGTCCAGTTTCACCATGCCAAATACAAGGGCTATAACTCGGATTAAAACCATGAAAAATCATATGATCTTTTATCTCTCTACTTTTTAACTTCTTCATATTCAAACATTTTAGGCATGGACAGAAAAAAATTTCACTACATGGAACATTTCATTTTTCAAATTCCAAAAATGCATCAACACCTTCATCAAATTTATTTCTCATTCGATGTGTCGTAATCCAACTTCGACTCATTATTACCTATAACAAATATCAACAAAAAATATATATATTTAAGATAAGACAAATATATGTTTATATGAAAAAATCATAATTTGAATGTAAAGAAAATTTAAAATATAAAACAAACTTATGGGTATTTAAGAAAATATGCTTCATTATTATTTTTAAAACAAAATATAGATAGATATAACAGTTTTAAATTTCATTGAATCAAAGAAAACCATGCCGCCTACATAGTTGATAGAAAATTGGTGAAAATGGAGTAAACCGGAGAATCACCCCCACCCCCCAGACAACCCCCAAAACCCTCTAGACAGGCCCCCACCCCTTGGACAACCACACACACCCACCCACCCCCTTGGACAACCCCTGGACACCCCCAACCCTCCAGACATCCCCCACCCCTCTAGACATCACCCCCACCCATCCTGGACACCACCCCCACCCCTAACCCTTCAACACCCCCCTGGACACCCCCAACCCTCTCGAAAGCCCCCCCCCCCCCCCAAACAACCCCCAAAACCCTATAGACATGCCCCCACCATCGTGGACAACCACTCACACCCACCAACCCCCTTGGACACCCCCCGGACACCACCCGTTTCCACATCTTTGATATAACTTTTTTTTTTAAAAACGTGACATTATTAAAAACGTTTCATGAAATATGATGAAGAGTCCAATCATATTTCTTATGAAATTATTAATACGAGAAAGGGCCTTAGTATTAGATAGAATAATAAATAAAGTGTTATAAAACAACAATATAATCCTAAAAATGCATATAATCCAGCCTAAATATTTGAATAAATATGTTTGTAATCAACCATCAAATCCAAAAGGTGTATGAGAGAACAATTAGAGAAAAACTGGAAATGAGAGATCATAGTCATTGAGGGGGGATAGTGTCAAAGGAAACACAAAATCAAATGAACTGAGACCACTTTATGAAGTAATCCATGAAAAAGAAAAACCTACATCAAATAAAATCATGAATTATCAAACAAACAAACAAATACCCATTTGAAATAGAATCTAGTATCTTGATTCAGAAAATCTAAAAAATAAATAAATAACAATCTCATTGATTGAATCCTGAATTTCTAAAATAGAACAATACACTGGTTTCACTTTGGTTGGTGGTGCAATTATTTGTTTTATTCGATCATCAATTAGTTTTCTGACATAAAATAAATAAATCTTGTGAAATACATATAAGTAACATTCATTATTCAAGTTCATATATCTTTTTGTAAAATTACCAATGTCTATATTATGATTAATAAAAAACTTTATCATTATTCTCAACTAAAATCATGAGAATTGTGATATTCCCATTTTATAAACATATATTAATGTTGTTATGATAGAGTTTATCATAACTAATAATATAAAAAATGGTATACTTATCTATAGTAGAGTCCTATAAGACAAAATGGATGCACGATATTTCTATGACATTTAGATTTTTTAAAGGGATATAATGATGTCTAATACTTCCTAGAAGGGTGAAATTATAAGGGAGTTTAGTGTCTTCTAAAAATATAGAGTGGGTAAAAGTGAATTTGTTACCATTAATGAAAACAAATGGTTTATCATAGATTTATTAGACTATATGGTGGTGAATGATAAATATTTATTTTATTATGTTCCATTATAACTCATGTGTAAATATTTATTTTAGTTCAATTAATGAATGATAAATGGTTTACATTAAGGGTTTTTGTTTTCTAAAAAAATGACATCCTCAACATGGATGATTGATTCCTATTCTATGATAATACACTAAACATGGATGATTCACTATATATGATGATAATTTCTTTTAATTCTCTAATCACATAAACATTATTGGTTATCAAACTACAAATTGTTAGATGAAACTGAGCGTTAAATGAAATATAGGATAAAAGGAATGGATGAATCAACCATACCTTAAATTTCTTTTTGATAATGAAATTAAAACCGGTCAAATCAGGAAATATTCAAAATATTTCCTTAATTATGTTATAGTCCTTCAATAAATAACCCCAAATATGTTTCCAACATATGAGGATTTTGAGTCATTAAATGCAAGGTAATATATCAAAATTTGTTTTATAAAGAAATACAAAAACAAGACACTCAAGATAAAAATGAATTTCTGGTGCCAAAGATATTCAAAAAGATGTAATAGGGATTGAAATGGAAGAATCTAATATAGTTTTAAAAAAAATCACAAAACATAAATATAGACTATCCGGGAAAAAAACAAACGAAATAAATTCGTGGAATGCTTACTAGAGTGTTGCGAGTTGAGATGAGAGATCCAAGGAGACTAAAGATGATAAACGATGAATACAAAATGAGTTTAACGTAGGTCGATCGATGAGCCGATTAGGGTTTACCACGTTAGAGAGACGAGCCAGCGGACTTTTGATCGAAAAAACGTAAATGAAAGTCCACAAGGCTTTAATTTTTTAATTTTTTTATAAAGTCGGTTATATAATAACCGACGTTATAAACTATTTTTTAAAATTTATAATGTCGGTTTTTTGAAAAACGTCGTAAAAACCCCCCGCGCTTTGGTTTTTTACGTCGGTTATAAAATAACCGACGTAAAAAACTCGTAGATATCTCGTTTTTACATCGGTGATTTTATAACAGACATAAGAAAACCAAAGTGATCGGGTTTTTTTACGACCGTTATCAAATAACCGACGTAAAAAACCTCCCATTCTTTGGTTTTGTTACGTCGGTTATTTTATATCCGATGTAAAAACCCAAAGCGCGAGGGTTTTTTTAAGTCGGTTATTTAATAAGAAACGTAAAAAACCCGTAGATAACTCATTTTTTACATCGATTATTTTATAACCGACGTAACCCCCCCCCCCCCCTGCGCTATGGTTTTTTACATCGGTTATAAAATAACTGACATAAAAAACTCCTAGATGTCTCATTTTTTACATCGGTTATCAAATAACCGACGTAAAAAACACTGGGCTTTGGTTTTTTACGTCGGTTATAAAATAACTAACGTAAAAAACCGAACATGCGCGATTTGTAACGTCGGTTATTAAAATAACCGATATTAAAAAGCTACTCAATGCATTTGTTATGTCTGTTATTAAATAGCCGACGTAAAAAAACCACATTTCATAGATTCTCCCGCCGGTTATATATAACCAACGTAAAAAATGGTGACATAAATAACATTTTCAGCACTAGTGAACAGATGTTGGACACCCCAAGGGTTATTATTGTATCTCCATGTTTGAAGCTTAGGATACCCCCTAGGACCAGTTGGATGAACCATTAATGATTTAGAAAACAAGTTATAAGATATAATATTCTCCTGATATTAACCATGTAATATATTTAAGGCATTACATTTTATTACTGGTTCTACCAGAAATTAGTAATTTATATACATTTAGGATCTCCTAGGGCCTCCCCTTCCAAGGAATAATTCATCATACTAACATCAATAATTATAATGTTCAACTTGGATTATATATTAATAGACTTAATAAATGGTAAGTCCAGGGATGACTTAATATATACTACTAATTAGTATATGTTTAAGAGTGGGAACCCCAGTGTGTGAAAAGAGGTTCCCCTGTGGTGATGTTTATGCTCAGACATACATTAGCATTATCCAGGGCATGTATGGTTTATCAGGGTTGTGGACATTAGGATCAAAGAAGGTTATTGGGAATGACCTATGAAATATGTGTATTTACATTGGGAAATGGTAGTAAAATGAAGCAATGATCATCCTGACATGCTCAAAGAAACTCTAACATCAAGACGAAGTAGTTATTGATCATAGTTTCTTTATTTATTATGTTCTACAGTTTGTTTATTTATTCCAATTGAGAATGTAACAAGAACATATACCAACAAGTATTGGTTATTACAAGTCCCTGTTGTGGGATCCCTAATAATTATTTAACTCATTACCTATTCAAGAATTCATTACACATGGTTACCTAAGAATCTCTCACATGGTAATTTCATGCACCGATTGGGATGAGGCCAATGATATCATTATCGAGAAGGAATGATCAGACGATGTTAGGAGATTGAGTTGTGGTTTAGCCAATAGTAGAGTAGGGCCGTGTTTCTATTTTAATTTTGTACTGGTAAGTATATGTTACTATCCCAGTTGGTGTTTAGCTATTGTAGGGATGACCAAACTGTTCATGCCTTTATTTTATTTCATTTTTTATCTGTATTGTTTATATTTATTACTTCCAATTTCATTTTATCATGGTTTATTTTATTTAGTAATATTTATTTTATTCTCCACTATGATACAAATGGTGTAACCTTTTCCCAGTACCTTCTAGACTCCCACTATTAGTTACATTCATCTATTATTCAGGGAGGCCCATATAAGGTCACATAGGGAACTTGTTAGGATACAATTCATAGAGTGAGTTATGAGAAATAATTATAGAATGAATAGAATTTGGAATGTTAAATATATGATGTGATTCACGATCCTATATTCTAGTATGGGAATCCTTTAAAGGGAAAATAATCATGCCTGGGTCATTTTATGACTTGTTGTAAAGAACATGAAAATAAAATTTATCTTCATGCACTTTATACATTTTACACATAGTTTAACATCATGTGGTGACGATAGTATCCTTTGGTTTTATAAAATGTGTTATGTAATAAAATTTGTGATGTAGTTCATATTGTATTAAAGGTAACCTAAAACTATTTTGAATAGAGGGAAAAGGGAATGGATTTATAGAAATAATTTTAGAGGTGTAAACAAAAAGGTTAAGGTAATGGTATGTGGACCAATGTATATAGTTTAAGGTCGTTATTCTTGGATTACACCACAAAACATAATTCGTTAACAATGCTAAAATAGGTATTTTCTACTGTAAATAATAACTCGTATCCAGAGCTTGATTAAAATCAAAAGGAATTTATCAATGTGAGAAATATGGTGATAAATACAAACTTTATTAGATATTTTTTTAGAACTGATAAAGGAAACATTTAACAGTTCATATTTAAGTGTTGATAATGGTTTGATTTATTATTTATATCAAAATATTTGATAAATAAATCCATTACTAGTCCTACTAAATGTGTTGATAAAGGGGCATACTATTCTATTGCTCTATTATAATTATATCACATTGGAATAGGAAAACAGAAAAATTGAAAATATAGAAAAAAATATGAAATTTAATTGAAATAAATCATAAAACTAAAATAATATAAAAAATATATATTATAAAAATTTCAAATATTGGTTTTTACAATTACATGAGTATGTACCAATCATCACATACATATAAAAAACAAAAATGTTTTTTTTTGTTGCCGACCCCTAATCAGGTAATTAGTTGCAGAAAAAACTACCCCAGCTCAAGAAAAACAATTAAGCTCTATTAAAAAATAATTCTTATTTTATTAACACTATAAATAAATAAATTAAGCATAAAATTTAAATTTTAAACTAAAAACAGATACATTGGTTCATACTAGAAACATAGTATATTAGATTGAATTGTGATACATTATTATATGTTAAACCATTTAATTTTTTTTTTCAAAAAATAGGTGTTCTTGAATTGGATCTCATATGTGGTGATAAAAAAATCACTATTGATGGGAGACAATTCAAGAGGATTATCTTTTTTAGAACAATTCATCAACCACCAAACCATTTTTCATTCATATTTATGAATTACCATAGTAAAAATTAACAATATAAATATAAAATAAAAATGCTAACGAAATAATTTAAGTAATAATAGATAAAATTATGAGAATAAAATATGAGTGCATTTACTGGGGTTTGGTAATATGATGTGTGTTTTGAAATAAAATGGAGCTTATATATTAAAAACATGCATTTCACATCATACTGACCACATAGTGTATTGTATTGATGTGTGATCAATATATATAAATATATATATAATTTTTTATAGACAATTTTACTAAATTTTAAAAATAATAAGAGATTGTTTTTTTGGATTGGTTAGTGATGGAAATTTTGAACATAAATGAATATTTTATATTGAAAACACACACTGTGAGTCACATCAACCACTTGGGGTGTCTGATTAATGTGAGGTCAATTACTACATATAAAAAAATGTTATAAAACATTTTATTAAAGTTTCAAAATAATCTGAGATCATTTAATCCATATTAACTATTTGATGTGTTCCTCAAACTAAAATGGTACCTTCCTATTGAAAACATGCACTTTGATTCATATATATCACATCATGTGCTTGATTAATGTGTGGTTAATTCATACACATAAAAAATTAATTATTTACCATTTACTAAATTTTGAAATCAATTTGATATTTTCATCTCAATGATTAATATTTTATGGTTGTTTTAAAATAAAATGAAATTTTTGTACTGAAAATATGAACATTGAGTCATATCGACCACATCATGAATTAGATTGATGTATGGTAAATTTATACACCTGAAAAATGAATTATGGAGTGTTTTCCTAAATTTTAGAAAAAATATGTTCTCATTTTCTTAGTTTTGGATAAGGGATGCATTTAAAACAAACATAATATTTTTATATTAAATACATGAACATCGATTCATATCAGCCACATCATGTGTCAAATTAGTGTAGTAAATTACAACATGTGAAAAATGAATTGTGTATCCTTTTCCTAATGTTTGAAAATAATCCTATCTCATCATCTCACTTTTAGTGATGTGACATACATTTTAAACTAAAATTGAAAATTTCTTTTAAAAGCATGCACTTTGAGTCATATTGGTCACATAGTGTGTCAGATTGATGCGTGGTCAATTAGTACATGTCAAAAATAAATTATGTAATATTTCACTATAGTTTTAAAATAATATGATATCAAATTCTTAGTTTTGGACATGTGATGAACTTTAAACTAAAAATGAAAATTTCATATTGAATACCCATACATCAAGTCATATCAACCACATCATGTATCCGATTAATGTGCAATCAATTCCTACAAGTGAAAAATGAAAAATTAATATTTTTATTATATTTTGAAAAAAATAACGGTTTTTGGTTATTTTTTGTGATTTAAAATACATTTTAAACTAATACAGAACCTTTATATTAAAAACACATGATTTGAGTCAAAATAGTCACATCAAGTGTCAAATTGATGTGCGGCGAATTTATATACCTCCTAAATAAATTATGGATAATTTACCTAATTATTAAAAACAATCCAGTACACTTTTATCAATATTGGACTTTGGAATTTTTTTAAACTAAAAGTGAACATTTTTATTTAATACACACACATCGAGTCATATCGACCACATCGGGTGTTAGATTGATGTACAATAAATTACTACATGTGAAAATTAATTAAGGATTTTTATTCTAATGTTTTAATAAATGTAATCTATTTTTTAGATTTTAGAAATGTGGAATGCATATTAAACTAAAATGTCTCAATATTATTGAAAACTAATATTTTGATTCATATCAGTCACATTGTGTGTCAGATTAAAATGAAATGTATTCATACATGTTAAAAATGAATTATGGACAATTAACCTACATTTTTTAAGGAATCTAAGACTGATTTCTATGCTTTGTATATTTTATGTATCTTTTAAACTAAAATAATACATTTTTAATAAAAAAACCATTTTAGTTATACCATGTACATCGAGCATCATATTGAAAAATGGTCGATTCATACAGGTTATAGATAAATTATAGACTATATACTTAAAGTTTGAAATTAATTTGGGCTTATTTTCCCAATTTTGCTGTGTGATGCATTTTAACCTAAAATTACAGTTTTATATTGAAATATTTACTTCAATTTATATTGACCACATCATGTGTCGTATTGGTGTGCAGTCAGTTACAAATTTAAAAATAGAAGTATGGATCGTTTTTCATAAAATTTAATTGAAATATGTCCTCATTTTATCAGTGTTGATGATGTGAAATGTGTTTTAAACGAAAATGGTCCCTTTTTATTGAAATAATGCAATTTGAGTCATATCAGTCACACTGTGTTTTAGATTAATGTTCATTCGATTATTACACATAACAAATGAATTATGGATAATTCTAATAATGTTCAAATATAATATGACCATCTTCTCTTAGTTTGGTTATGTGAAGTGTTTTAAACTAAGTGGCAATTTTATATTGAAAATACACACTTCAAGTCATATGGACCACATCATGTGTCATATTGTCATACACTCATTTATTACTTATAAAAAATGAATTATACATCATTCTACTAATGTTTCATAACAATCCAAACTTGTTTTATTAGTTTAGGTGAGGTGAAATGGGTTTATAACTAAAATGGATTTCTTGTATAAAAAACATGAAATTAGAGTTAAAATGATCACCTTGTTTTTTAGATTGATAGGTAGATGAATACTATATGTAAAAAATGAATGAAGGATCATTATTCTAATGTATCAATAGAATCTGAAACTGCTTTATTGGTTTTGATAATGTAATGTGTGTGTTGATATAATATGTAAATTTTAATGAATCAGTATCACATAACAATATTAAGTAATTTAACTAATTTTTTATCCAATTATGTTAAAATTAACTAAAAAAGTTGTCAAAAGTCGCATGTTAATGATATTTTTATACATTATAAAACCTTTTATTATTCTCCATCCATTTATAAAAAAAATTGATTTCCTCCATTATCCTTATCCTATAGAAACATATAAAAAATAATATATAATCATTTTGATACAAATGGTTCATATCCCAAGTGTATCTATAAGGTCATTGCCTTTACTAGATTATAAGCATCATTGGAAATCACATAAATTTGATGTTGAAAAAAAATCTGATACCATGTATATTTCCTACTCATCTCTAATCAAATTTACTTCTCATTTGGAGTAAATAAATTTTTAGATATCTTGGTAGTACATATAAAATTTAGGAAAAATTATTAATAAATGTTTTAAATGAAATTGGAACTAAATTCATAAATTAACAATTTATGGATTCTAGAATTTTTATGGTATATGAAATGTTCCCCAAATTTGAAAACATATTCTCTCTAATCATTATTGTTATCTTGATTCAAAAAATGCATAAAAATTTATAGAAACAATTAAATTATTATCTAATATGTTTTTATAGTTAGATCTTTCTATAACAAGAAGGTTCAGATCAGATGAAAGTCTGATCTCCAAAATTTATTGTAAAAATAAAGTAAAGTGAAATACAGAGAAACAAACATAGGAAACTATATAACCACAATCCCATTCCCATCCCCATCCCCATAATCAGATCCCTCATCATCCAGTGTAACTGATTCCCATTATGAAGACTCATATTTCTTGAAGAGTTCAATGTACTGCTTCCTGCAGACATGTTGTTCCCTGGTTAGTTTCTCCTTGTAAGTTTTCTTTCCACCATTTCCTATTTCCAAGTCATGGTCCTCCACTCCACCCTTCCTATAGGAAGATCTTGTCGCCATTGGCTTGGGAAGATCTGTATAGTCCCTCGACGGATTTCTCCTAACTTGTGTTTTCCCATTTAGCTCCTTGCTCCGCGTCTCTTTCTTCCCATTCATAACATTGTCACTGGAAGAGGGAATGGGGTGCATCATCAAATTTTCCAGTCGATTTTTATTGCTAGAAACACATTCCATTTGACTCTTCCCTTCATCACAAGACCTGTCCACCCACACACCACCCTGCTGTCCAGTATCATGTCCAGCAAGTGTTGTGACAAAATCCAGAGTGCTATCATGAGTTGGAGGGTAGTGAATCTCCTCCTCTTCCATCTCTTCAACATCCTTAAAATCTGCATTCTCCAGAGCTACATAACTATTTATGGAGAATGTTATCAAGTCATCAGAACTTACCTTCACCAGAATAGAAGGTGTCGTATGATTGGGATCCACAGGATCATCAGATATTTGTTTCTGCTCTAATCCCCTGCCCATAATTTGAATGTTAAAATTTGTAGCATCCATGCCCAAACCACCTGCATCAAGACCAAATTTTTCAGATTGATCATTCGCATAAATGTGCACATTAGAGTCATCTAAATAAATATCATCACCAACTTCACCATAGGGATCTTGATTTCCAGCCTGATCCAAGTTGTCATGTCTTCCCATGGAAGCTGAATGCAAATAATTCTAAGATTATTGCCTCAGTTATTCCACTGCTAATAGAGACTGAATATCCGCTAGGCTGCTAGTCTCCTTCAGGCTAGTTCCACCGTGTCATTTCCCTCTTGGGGCATCAACATCACCCGACATTGCAGCAGCAAATGCCACATTTGGTGCAAGACCCGACCGGTCATCCAGGGCTCTCTTTCAACACTTAGTAGTATCATGTCCTAGCCTGTGACAACCAGAGCAATAAGGGGTCCATGAATCATAAATAATATTCTGGGAATACTTATAGTATCCTTCAACAAAAGTCCACACGATATCATGTGGGTTCATTGAGAGATCCATCTCAACATAGATCCTCGTTGTTGAAGGATTTGTCATGGAAGTCGTTCTTTGATCACAACATATGAACTGAACAATTGAGTTACCTATTTACCTGAGAAACCTGGGATTATGGAACTAAAGAGGAAGACTAGGAACCTATAGATGGATCACCATGTTGGGAGAGTCGCAGTTCATGTGGTACTTGAAGGCCCACAGGAGAAGATGAAAAGGAGACCCAAAAGAGGCTTTTCCATTTCTAGACCACGCCCTACCCAAGTCATCCTCATCAGCGATGAGATTAAATAGTTGACGTGGCCCAAGGATCCCCACTCGCGCATGACACTTCAAACCCCAATCTGCATTAACAATCATTCCAAAATCTTCCACCAGGGGTCTCCACCGCATGAATCTTGAAATCAAGGACATGGAGAGAATCGACGAGGCTTCAGAAAACACTTAGACCGTAAATGGATCGACAGGTTGACCAGAGATGCAACCCGGGACCTTCAAAGTAACACAGGTTCTAGGGATGAAGAATCCTGCATCAGACGAAGACTGGATGAAAGTGAAATCCCTTAGATTCACATAACACGATTTAAGAGCAAGAGATGAAGACCCCTCCCCCCACTATGGGAGTATAGGGTGCGGCGGCCGCTATCAGCGTAACCTAGGTTATCTCCAACAGAAATCTCTATGGGGAGACTTCAGAAATCACCATCCCCATATCAAAACACTCTAGATATTTATATATATACATTTATTTGTTTCCAATTGATGTAATCCATAGGAGTTTTATTTTCTGTCACCAAACTCATACCATGATTTAGAATATATTTAGAGATCATCATGCCTTTATAAAATTCTTTTCAAAAAATATATTGAAAACTAAAATTCAATGCTTATATAAAAAATTCTGATTATAGTGAATTAAACATTCACTATTCACATCATTTGGGTCTCGTTTGTTGGATATCAATGCATTTAATACAATAAATAAATATTTGGGGTATCTAGATTGATTAATATAAGAATATATTTCTTCCCAAAAAAAATTATTGAAAAAATAGAAATATATTTCATATGATTACATTTATAATTTTATGACTACATTATGGGCATTAAAATATTATTTCACTGGTTATATTCTCCATAGTGACCACATTTAGCTCAAATTTTTTCATATTAATTTCTTTTAATTCTAATGAAATTCTTTCCATAGAAATGATATAGAGATTAATGAATAGAAATCATGGTTGGTAGGTTTTCCCATTTATATATTAATAATATAAATTATTATTGAAAATATTAATAGTTATAATGATTAATGAACATATTAGATTATTTTCTGAATAGAAATATTATAAAAATGTACCTTATGTATGTATTCACAAATGATATCACTATAAATGAAAACATTATAATCTAATTTATTCTCTTGATACCAACCATGTTAGTAATGATTTTTTATATATTTGGATTGTGAGAAACATATCTATCCTTGAATTGGTTTTCTGCATAATGTTGTAATGATAATATGTTTTGTAGTAGAACTAGTGGGGAGAAGGTACTCTTAGTAGTTCATTATATTTTCATGGTTGATTCATAATATTGTCTTGATTTAAACATCCATTTCCCTATAATTTTAACAATATGTAATACAATACCTCACGTAAGACCTCTTTTCCACAACTATTATTAGTTTTTCATTTGATTTTTTAATTAAACACCTTATATATCTTTATATGATCATACATTCCTAATATGAATGATCCAATAGTATCACCGACCATTGTAATATAAGAACCATAAAGTGGAATAATAAACATAGTGTAAACATATTGTTCTACTTATATCCCCACCTTCATTTTATATTTTGAGAGTTCATTATTGTGTAGTTTGTCTTATGGGATATTATACATCGTACCCCTCACATAAGGAAGTGTGTGGGTATTGATAGATGTGAATCAAATACATCTTTACCCTATATAATTGTAGTAATAAAAATTTATCAAAAGTTGTTTGATTCACTTTTAGGATAAATAGAAATGAAAAAATGGATTACTTCAGTAATGCTATGTAGTTGAGTGAAATGACAAGCCTCAAAGCTAGTGGAATCATTTGGTTGTTCATGTGTTGATCATTGTTCGACTACTGGATCACATTAGTGCTTTCACATATTCAATTCTTCTAAACTATACAAGACAATAATATCTTGTTAAACATCTATATTCACATGAAATTCTTTCATCATATGATATATATATATATATATTTGGTTTTTTCTTCTCAAAATATATTCTTAGAGATATCCCAAAACCTATACCTCTAATGTGACTATATTGTTCTCGCCACATAAAATATACAAAAAATTATTTTTCTTCTTATGTTGTCAATTTTTATTCTTATGTCTAAATTGTATGAAAACATTACTACATAAATAAATATTTTAATGTAATAATGGTATAAAGAAAAAATATTTTCTACTATCTCATACTTGAAATGTTTCCCATATTTCTTTTTATATTTTCATTAACTAGTTTTCCCCCATAATTTATGTGGCCCTACATATAGCATATGATACTGGATGCAAGTGGCTTGAGGTTTTCATTCACCAATATTTATATAAAAGATGAATATATGTTGTTTCATATCACAAATAACAATTATTATTTATTTAAAATACATTCGAATTTATTTTCTACTGAAGTGTAACAAATACTTTCCATATGATATGGGTATACTGGTTTAATGCATGTTTTTTATTTTCATAAAACCTTTAATATTTCATAAATTAATAATTTTTAAATAAAATTGGATAAAATAATTAATATCAAATAATATATTATCAACTACAATGTTACCAAAAAGATTTCTCATCATGATTGTTGATGAAATAATTCAATGTTTCTTTCTTTATAATGTGTGAATATGTAACTGGTTGGTAAGGATTTACTATACCCTTGGTATCCCAAAGATGAATCTTGATAAGAAGTGTATGAAATCCTATTTGGTATTTTACAACAGGCATTAATTCATATTTCTTATTGAAATCATCTAAAATAAAAAAAAACTATACATAGAATAACAGAAATTAATAAAAAGTTAATTATATAATTTATCAATAAAATAGAGAAATTATATTGTATCATTTATTTAATATCTTATGAAAGAGTTTCCTTTAATATAGGCTGGACATGGCACCAAGAATCTATATCTATTGAAACATTAATTTTTTCTGACCTCAATATAACTATTGAACATTGACTTATTGGAGTCAATAGGTTGTCCATGTTAATTCCAGTCTACCTAAAATATTATTACTTTTATTATTTCTATGATAAATTTAGTACATATAGTTATTATATATCATTTTTATTTTTTATCAACATATTGTCAATACCCTAATAATTCTAATGTTTTAGGATCAATTGTATTTTCTTCTCTATGATTTGTAACATCACCATGTACACATGAAATTGTATGCACGAGTAGTAAAAATTTTAATATTTTTAGTGTTAAAATAGTAGATAATACATAATATTATATTTAAAATCATATTATATTAAAAGAAACCTTAAACTACTCATTAAACACTCTTCATTATTATAATGATAAATGGATATGACTCCTCTATCTACAATCCAAATCCCCTCTTTATGGTCCTCCCTAAAACGAAAAATACATTTTATAAATTGTTTACATTGGTACCCTTATGAAATTTTTCTGATCTCCCAATGATAGAGTCATCTTTAATTGAATTTTCCTATTACCCTATAGTGTTTTTAATCCCCAGCAATTAAATAGACTAATTCTTGTTTGTTGGATCTAGTATATAAACACTTTCACTACCTATGATTCTATTATAAATGACTCGAAATTTTCACCTTATGAAAAGAAAATAACATTTATAAATACCATTTCATCAACTTCCACAACCTTCATGTTGTAAGTCCATTTTAAACTGAAAAACATGACTTGAAATATTATATAATCCAAGTTGGATATTTGTTGGATTGGTCAATCCCTGACTACAGTTTTATATTTTATTTATTTATTTATTGATGGTTGGTATTTTGGTTGGGGTTAATTTGAATTATATTACAATAATCTAGGGATTTTCGTGGTTTTGGTTAGTTTTTATCCACATTAATGGTTATTATGAATGGTATTGGGAGAAAGTGTCATGGTGGGGGAGTTTATGACACCCATTGTGAAACTACATTGTGTTTAAATCATTCAAGTATATTTTGGAATAATATCCTAGTGTTTGGGTTGTCATTTGAGTGTTTTTTGAAGTATTTAGGGCCCATGGTTTGAGAACAATTTTTATGAACCCTGAAATTTAAGTAGTCATTTTTTAAAAAAAATTCCAAAATCATTCACAGGATTTGTGCCCAGTTTTCAAAACCATTCTTGAATTCCATGCTACCCATTAAAACATAAATAATTTATATTTTAGAAACATGGTATAAGTGATTATATCTCCTATTTTACACCTTATCATTTGGTTGTCAATGAGATACCCCTCGTTCTCCTTCATATATGGCTATTTTTTGGGTAATATCTCACAAAGGTTTGTTATTATTCATATAATAAAATCATTCCCATTCATCTTTTTATCTTCTCTCACTCATGGTTTCATGGGTTATCAGAGATTGGGTCTATATTTTATGAACCATAGTAGGGGGATGGATGATGTGGATTGATTTCCATGATTCTAGGGTGTGTAGTCTATTCGCTTGCCACTTTTCTTCATTCTCCAATATTTTCATTGTGTTCGCACATCATTGGGGTATGTGTTTCAATCCATTTTCATTTTCTAAAATTCCAATTAATATTCTTATTATTATAAATAATTTATAAATGTGTTTCTATTTCTTTTGATGTGTTTTTTTGGATTGGTATAGTGTTTTAATGTTGGAACAAATAAGTGGAAGTGGGCTTATAGTCTTTCTTTAATTATGTTTTTATAACTCTATATATATTCATACAATATGTTGGATAAATTTAAATTAATATTTTAAAGTTAAATTGGGTTATTTGGGTGGTTTATTACCTAGGTTATGTTTTTTTAATGTAGATAGGTTGTGAATTGGGTGTTGTATATAGGAATTGGTGGCTCTATGGTAAGAAACTTTTGTGTGGATTGTTATTCATGGTTGTGAATTAAGATGTATATCATAATTTTTTTGGATATTTTCATGGATAATTTAAGAGTGTAACTTTATTTTGAAATATCCATATGTGCATGGGGTGTAAATATGGATAAGAAAATAAATGAAAATGGACCTTGAGAATGGTGTTCCCATGAACCATGGTTTTTACAAAGCCTTCTCTCTCATTTCCTCTTTATTTTTCTACCTCTCAACCTAATATAGTTCTTTTAACCAACTATTGATTTCAAAATAGTTTTTTGAATTCTAAATAGTTAAATAACACTTAAAGAAATTTTAAATTTGGTTTCTACAGTTTCCTTTAAGGCTTGGTCTATTTGGAATATTTCAAAGTGCTTTGGAAACTAAATCATATAAAACACTATTTGAAACTTTTTGAGTTTCTAGTGTATTTTATATTGGTTTGGGTAATGGTTTGGACAGAGTTTTTTCAATGGATTGTGATTTTAAATGTCAAATCCCTAGATGGTACTTTGTGATGTTTTAGAAAAGTTGGTTTTGATGTGTCCTGATGTGAATGCTTGGTCGGTATTTTATAATAGTTTGAGAAATGGTTTGAAATTTGATGTGATGTGAAGGAATAATTGGAACTTATGTGTGGATTGAGGTGAGCTGAGAACCTCTATGGTGGATCCTCCATGGTGGGTCTCATTACATAGGTGTTGTCAATGTTTGGTTTGGGAAAATATGGTGGATGTGGGTTTGAGTTTGAGCCAAGTGTGTGAGTACCTCCCATTCACCATGTATTAATATAATTGTATAGCTAGGATTCATCTAGTAGGTTGATTGGTGGTTTAATATCAACCTTGATTAGATTGTTTGGTATGCCTGAATTAGATGTGTCCCTGTGGGATGTGGAACTAGATTAGATAGTTTAATGTATCCAATTGCCTACTGATTATAGAGTTACACCATATTCTGAAAGTTGAGTCTGAACTGAGCATGTATAAGGATTTATTCTAGAGATGTTTAGGAAATTATCATGATTGAATATATTTATATTCTGTTTACTTATGATACATGTGGAAATTATCCTTTCTGTTTTATTTATACTTGTTTTATTTTGATTACTTTCAAAATATCCCCTTTTTGGTCATCAGGTATGTATTTGTATTTGCTTTTTGGTTTTGAACAAGGTGTTGGAATGTGAAACCATTTTTAAAAGGGGAGCTTCATGAAATTTTGTTTAAAAGAAAACTTGTGAAATGTAGTGCTTGGTTGATTGTAATGGTAAAAACCTATTTCCCAAATGTGTTTCAAACTAGTGTTTTTGGATTGTTTTGGGAAAGGAACTATGTCATTTCTGTGGTGATTTCCTACTAAGATATTGTATAATCACACCTTACATGTTCCAATTTGAGTCCGTAGACCTGATCTATTTTATTGGTTTAGGTTTATGGGTTGGGTTTTCATTATATTAGATTAGTATTGGGGTTTTTTATGACTAATATGTCACATCGAGATCATCTTATTGTGGTTAAAATTTAATTTTTTAATCATTTTTTAATGTTCATCATCTGTTGTACTTGGATTGGTTTTTATATTTATTATTGTTAAGTTATTTTTTGTTCTTCTTCACGTTCAGTTTTTTTTGTTGATCCTAGTTTTCTATTGGGACAAATCATTCTTATTGGATTATTTGGATGCATGAAAATAGTTCCCCAACCCTAGGAATTTAGAATTCCATCAAGGCCTTCTTTTGGGTTGGTTTAACTGTCAGGTCAGATGGAATCCCGACATTGTTCATGAAAAAATGTTATCCAAGAGAGGCTCTTATTATTTACGGTGTCAGTTAGACCTATGATTATGAATATCACGACATGATTGGTAGATATTGGAAGGATTTCATGAACCCTTGATTGTTTTGATCATGGAGTTTCTAGGGTAGTCTACGATTTGATTCGATTGTTTTGGTTTTTGGGGTATGGATAAGGGATGAAAATGGAGGCCATTAGATGTCATGTTGTGATCTCTCATGGTGTAGCGACCCACGTGGAATCTATGTTCAATGTTTAGGGTCCTCGTAGTTGTTAATTCTTTCTTATGGAAAGTCCCACTAAACATGTATCTGGGTTATGCATGACCACTATTTTATCATCCTATGATTTTGGTGTGATTTGTGATTTGGTTTGTTTTTGGCCAATGTGAGTTTATTTTGAATGGGGAATATTGGTTTTTTGGTGAAAGGGTATTTGAAAAGAGAAATTGTTTCTTAAAAAGTATTTTTAAAGAGGATAAAATAATTTTTGGGCAGGATTTTATTATAAAATTTGAAATTTTATGTTTGGGTGTTAAAGGAAAATTAGTTTTGTCATTTGGAAAGTTGAATTGATAGAATGTGATTTTTGGAATTAGAATGAAAATGGTGGATATTGAAAATTGTATTTTGGTTTTGTTGTGATGATCCATATATGATCATATTTATTTCATCAGGATTGTATTTTGTTTGAGTTTTGGTTGATGATGGTTTTTGTATTGTGTTATGATGTTGTTTATAATATGACAACCAGAAATATCCCCAAAATTTATAGTGGGTCCCATTTGGGTTCTAGTTCATATTAGTTGTTTTCTATTTTACATGGAGATCAGATTCAGTTAAAGGTAGTTGAATGGATCAAGGAATCTGAGAGTGTTTTCATATCATTGGTAACTCCTTAAGCTATAAGAGTTCATGCTGTTCTGAGCTCATTTTACAGTCTATATTTAGACTGATGGAAGGTGATCATGCTGACATATTTGAAAAATGGGATGTATTGGGATGTTTTTAAGACCAATTTCATCTGATGGTTCACACAAAAGGAGGTGAAGGTTATGAATGTAGTGGAAATTTTTGGTGTTCAGTAAGGACAACAAATTTTGAATTCTTATGTTGATCATTTCAAGAGGTTCGTTTCTTTATCACTGTATATAGCATTAGAGGACCTGCTAAAAGATCGTATCTCCATTTGGGTTCTTCTACAAGATATCAATGAGTGATTACTCTCATCCATTGAAGTCTATTTCAAGAATATATAGAATAAGTCCTTCTTAACTGAGCTGGTTCTTGGAGTGTAGTTGATGGCGGTTAATGTACCAACCCTTATCAGGGTTTGTAAAGGTTACCCATCTAGAGAAGGGTTTGTTCCACATAAACTTTTTATAATAACCCATTTCATTGGTTCCATATTCTCTCTCATTGAACCATCTTATTATGTACTTTTAGTGTGGCCAATTTAGGCATTTGAGGTAGTCTTATTGCAATCCACCGATGATGTGTCATCATTGTGGTTGTTTAGTAAATCTGGTAAAGTTTTATAAGAAGTTTTTGCCGAAGAATAAGTCATGGTCAAGGGATTTCAACACTTGACTATAGGGAATAATATTCTTCAAGACATCAAGTCTCTATCCATAAGCCCCATAGTAAAACCTTTCACATAGTCATAATTATTTGTTGGTGTGGGGAACTGTGGCCCAATTTTTGTCTCTAGTGTTAGAATGGATACAACTAATGATTTTATGTAATTATTTTAAATAATATTATAATTTACTTCTATTTCTGTGAAATGTTGAGTAATCTTTTTCTCTTAGTATTCTAGTGGTTGTATCATGTGGATGCACGTTTTTGAATAGTTATTCCCTTTGGCTTGTTCATTTCCTTTTTGTGGATTTGGGTTGGTTTTATATATAGTTCTTTTGGGAGATACATAAGTCTTTTAGAAACGATGAATCCAAATTTATATTGAAGTCCATTTTTAGTTTTTGGCTTATTTGAGAAGTCCTCATTTTTTGTGGTTGTGTTGTTTGGATTGTGTATATTTTTTTAATGTTTTTCCATATTGGGTTCCTAATTCTAGTAGTGGTGTTAGTTGGGTTTTTTTTGTGTGTGAGTGTGTGTGGGGGGGGGGTATAATTTTTTATGTGGTTCTTGACATTAAATATTCTATTATATTTGTCCATGTGTGAATGGTGGTGTGAATGGTCACCCTAAGGTTCATGGTTTTGTTCATCTTTATTCAGGTTTGATATTGAGTTTTATCTATCATTTAGATAGGTGACATTATGGGGTTAGAATTATTTTATTGTGGGGATAATTTTCACACCCAAATATGGTATTATTTTACTTTTATTTATTTCTTGATGTATGATCCTTTAGTTTAGGTTTGGGTTGAGTAAATTCCAAGAGTATTTGAGTTTTGGTGGTTTTGGGTGTTTGTCCCTTTGAATGGTAATTTTGAAAGGTATTCAGAGAAAGTGGCATGGTGGGGGTTTGTGACACCCAATGTGTCACTAAATTATGTATAAATCATTCAAGGATATTTGTCTGAACTATCCTAGTCATTGGGGTGTCATTTGAAGGTTATTGGGAAATTTTTTAAGTCACACAATTTGAGAACCGTTTCCCCAAACCATGATACTTAAATATGAAAGTTAAAAAAAATCCAGTAGAACTCAAACAGTTTGTGTATAGTTTACAAAATAGTGTAGTAAAATAGTAAATACAATCAAAACATAAAAATATTATGTTTTTTAAACCTAATTTATGTGATTCCACCTCTTATTTGACCCCTTCTCAGTAGGGTATTGACAAGAGGGCTACCCTTCATTACTCATCCATCTTGTTCAACATTTTTCACAATTTTTTTACCAATGGTTAGTGATTATTCATGAATTATTCATTAAATCATTCTATTTCATCTTATTTTCAACTCCCTATCAGGTTTTATTTGTTTATCTTGGATTTTATCCATATTTGTTAAACCATAGGATGAGTTTTGGAAAATTTGGATTCATTTCTTTGATCCTAGGGTGGGTGGTTGGTTCCTTTGGCCTTATTCTTCCTTCTCTAGGATTTTCATTTCATTCACACATCACTAAGGTAGGTTTTTTGTCAATTTTTTTTCTATAAAATTTCATTTGATTCCTTTTTATTTATAAATAAATTATAATCGTGTTTTCCATTATTTTGATGATTTGTTTGATTGGTATGGAGGTTTTATGTTGGAAAAATTGGGTGAAGTGGGTTTCAAAGGGTTTCTTTAGTTATGTTTATATATATGTCCACAGAAGAAATTTTATGAAATGTAAATTGATATTTTAATGTGAAGTTTTGTGCTTTGTGTGATATTTTCTCTTTTTAACGTTTTTTAATGTGGCTGGTTTTTGAATTGCGTGTTGTATATGTGAATTAGTGGAATTATGGTTTGATGATTATGTGTGGCTTATTATAGTTGGTGGTGAAGTAAGAAGTTATTAATTAAAAATGGGGTTTGGAAGATATCTTGGATACTTATAGAGTTTAATTGTATGTTGAAAGATCCATATGTGTATGGGTTTAAAATATGGATCGGAAAACAAACAAAAATAGGCCTTGAGAATGATGTTCCCTTGAACCATGCTTTTTTCATAGGCTTCTCTCTCTTTTTCCTATACATTTTCTCTTCTTCCCAACCTATAATGGTTCATTAAATCTAACATTGTTTTCTTAATATATTATTTACTTCTAAATGATGACTTGGTTCTTTAATTTTATTTAAATGTGGATTCAAATGTTTTCTCTATTCCTTGTCCCATTTGGGCGTTTGAGGTGTGTTTTGACAACTAAATAATATAAAGTCATGTTGGGTATTTTTTGAGTTTGTGGTGTGATTTATATTGGTTTTGGTTAATGGGTTAGAAATGGGTCTTTATGAAAATTTGGATTTTAAATGTTAATGTTCCAATTGGCACCTTGTGTTGTCTTGGGAATGTTTCTTTTGATATGATGGGATGTAAAATCTAGGTTGGAATTTAATAATGGGTTGGAAAATTATTTGATTATTGATGTGATGCGAAGGGACATTTGGTACATGTGTATGGATTGATGAGTGTCAGAAACCTCTATGGTTGATCTTCTAGGGTGGGGCTCATCTAATAGGTGGTTTCAATGATTAGGATAGAAAAACACAGTCGTTGTGGGATTGAGTTTTAGCCATGCATGTGAGGACCTCACCATTCACCATGTATTTCTATCAAGGGAATGATAGGAATTGTATAGTGGGTATAGTTATGGTTTCCTTTTCCAAAATTAGACGGGTTGGTACAACTAGATTAGATGACTACATGTGGGATGTGACACTAAATTTGATTGTTTAGAGTGGACATATGGTCATTGACTGTGGAACTGCACCATACGCCAAAAGTTGAGTCCGAACAGAGGATGTCCAAGGATTTATTAAATATATTTTTAGGACATAAACATGATTGAATATATACATATATATATATATATTATGTCTACTTATGTTGCATTTGGACATTATCACTCTTATCTTCTATCTAATTTTATTTCCTTTACCTTCAACATAGCTCCATTTTGTTCATCTGAAGTGGATTTGTATTTGGGTTTTGAAATATGAAACCATTTTTAAATGGGGAGTAATGTGTGTATTGTTTTATAAAGGGAACTTGTGGAATGATGTTCCTGGTTGATTAAAATAGTTAAAATACATTTTATGAATTTGTTTTAATATAGTTTATGTGTATATATTCAATAATGGAACTGTATGGAATCTGTGATGATTTCCTACTAATCAATTATATACTCATACCATACATGTGCTTGTCGGAATCGGTAGACTTGAGATGTTTCCAAATTTTAGGTTTTTTGTTTTTTTTCCTTTGGAGTAGGTTTGTCTTGTGGTTAGTGGTGACTAAGAGGTCACAAGGAGATTGTATTAGTGTTGTTTAGATTTACTTTAGTATTCACTTTTGTTATGTCCAACATCTATTTAATTTGTATTCTTTTGTATATTTATTGATGTTTAGTTATTATTGGTTTTCCTGCATGTTCAATTAGGTTATTTATCCATGTTGTTTATTGGGATAAATCCTTCCCATTGGATGGTTTTGAAGCCTAATTCTGGTTTCCAGCCCACGGGGATTGGGAACTCCATTTGGGACTTATCTTGAACTAGGTTGGGTGATGGTACGGATGGAATCCTTATCATGTTCGTGACAATGATGTCACTAATATCTGACTTATTCATTTGAATTGGATTTCTATCCTTGAAATCAACTATGTGCCTCACTTCCTCCATAAGCGTAACTCCACTGTTTTTCATAATACTAAAGTCATCATGTTCTTTTTTATAGAATATATAACCACTAATTAAAAAACTAGTGTAAGAAATAACATTGGAATTTGGTCATCTAGCTATCCATCATTTTCGTTCGATAATTTAATTAATATTTTCAGATGAATTCTTATAAACATTATTTTAGATCCGTCCCAAAAACTATTGATTATGTTTATTTGATATCCATTCTTCATTGCTTAATTGATTTAAATATCTAAGAATTCATTTGTTGGATTCTATGTATGGGTCAATATATTTACTATTATGTAAAAGGTAAATGTGAGATTTCTCCCACTATGTGATAGTAATTGTAACAATGTATCATCCAGAAATCCCTTGGCCCATAATATAACACCCAAATATTTTGTGAAATATTTTTTTGGAATTAATTTTTTTTTTAATATTTTTAAATTCACACAACACCGAATATAGCTATATATATATATTACACCACTATGTTTGGATTATGTTATATGAAATTACAACTTAATATAGCACTACACAATATATAAAGGTTATATTTCTCTATACATAACACTAAGGTAATATTTCATTTCACGTAATACTGACTTTACTCAATGTCTTGTGTAATACGCAAGACGGATTTTACCGAACAATAATATATTATTAAAAAAATATAAAAATTTATAACCTAGAAATTAAATTAAATTTTATTAATATTATTAAATAAATAATGAAAATTTATTCTTTTCAAAAAATATATGATGAATTAATTAGTTACAAATTATTGAGAAATTAGTATTATAACCAATTGAATATTAAGGGAGAATTTTTACTGATAACTATTATTATTCTTACAATGTTATTTTAATCATAATAAACTAAATTAATTAGAATTAGTATAAAATTTAAAACAATATATTTTTTATATATCTATTTGAGTAGTTTCAATATTCATATAATATATTTTATATGCATAATATAAGAATAAATCATATCTAACACATAAAATTCAATATTTTTATTAAGGAAATTTTACCGCCTTTTAATGGAAAAACTATTTTAAATATTAATTCTCTAACTTTTAAAAATATAATATGCTAAAATGAAATTCATATTTGAAATAGAAATATAATAATTAGGTTATGGTTAATCTTTGGTATTTTTCTCTGGAGTTTTATTTTTTAATGAATAGAAAAAAATATTGAAATATTTCTCAAAATTACTTTTTCATCTAATTTAATTATAATGTCTAATTATATTTTTAATTGGTTCTAAAGTTTAATTATATCCAGTTTTTTATATTTATCCAATTTAGGTCATTGGATTAAATTTCACATTGAAATTGTTTAAAAAACATATCAATCTATTGAATGTTTTTACTTTAAAAACCTGTATTCTCATCTTGTCAACAGGATTAAATTTAAATCAATTTATGCCACTAGTGATTCCAAATTTTAAAAAATGGATTAAGTATTTTGAATCATCATAATTTAGAATTCCAAATAATTCCATCATAGATTTTGTTAAAAAATATTAGGGAATGTAATTAAAATTCATTACAATGATTATGGTTAAACTAAGCTTAATAAGGGACTAAACCATAACCTTAAGGTCCAAAAATACCTATTAACATGTACAAAAGACATTTTATGGTCATATATCAGACATTTCCTCCATTTATTGACTTTGGAACATTATTGGATAAACATTAAATAAACAACTGTTGCTGGGGTTTCCCTTTTTCCAAAATATTACAAGAGTGCCAATCCTCCTCCATTATAAAAGACCTCCTCTTCTCTAAGTTCCTCACATCTATAAAGCCAATTTTGCTAAAAAAATATTACCAAATAGATTAAAAAAATTCATCACTTCCTCCTATAAGTATTCCATTAGAATAAATCATTCCATGTAATCTCTTTGTTGAAAACCAAAAGGAGTTACCCGATTAAAATGTAACTCCCTCCCTCAAACTCTTTACATTTATTTTCTTTATAAACAACCTTAAATATTTTTATTACATGATTTTATAATAATAAAATTATCCTAAATATACTAGGATTATTTTATGATATGTTTTAAACCTTTACCTATACACACATCCATCTAATGAGTAACAAACACTCTATTAACATGTGTGACGAAGTAACACCTCACTAAACGATGATTGTTCATTTTTCCTTTACAACCTTTCACGTTGAAAATTATGATGGAATATATATTTTTATATGTTATATATTGTATTTATATTTCGTTATTCTTCATTAATTCATTTAAAAAACATATCTTTATACTTTCAATTTTGTGTTAATATGATAATTTTATTTGAGGAAGTGTGCACTATCACACCCTCAAAGCGATGTTATTCATTCACACCCTAGAATGAATATATTATGGATGGGATTAGTGAATATATATGATATAATAAAGATTATATAATAATTATATAGGTATATATATATACATATATGATTTTTACTATAACACCATGAGATTTTATGAAAATTATTCTTTTTAATTTTGTTGGTGTCTTGTGTTGTACGCTACACCAAAAGGAGCTTTCACTACACGCATCCCTCACTTTTCTTGCATTACACGCAATTGCGTCCTTCCATGATATAATATGTTGTACGCAATATCGAGTTTCATTAAAAATGATATGTTATATAAACTAACCGTTTTGAATAGTAATACCCATTTTTTGAAATTTTATTTTTCAAAATTGACTTCATTTTTTTATTCTGGGTTACTATTTAAAAACCGTCATTTTATTTAAATAATTATTTATTTTATTTAAATTTATTTGAGGTCAAAATTGATACATAATACCAATATTAGTTCAATGTAATTCATTGGAGTCATTTTATAATAATTTTAGATATATAAAAATTTTATTGAGCTTTTGACCGCCTTTTACCCACCTCCTAATAGAATTTGCAAATTTACATAAAAGGTAATTCTACCACTTCTGTGAGGGGAATTTCAAAAAACTGAAAGAAACGGTTGATATCAGTAAGTAAAATTTTGTTCAATAAGATAAAAATAATTTTGGGTAAATAGTAACTTTTTAATTTTATTTACCACGGTTAAAAGTAAACATGGTAATTAAGGGTAAAAATGATATTACTATTACCCTAACACATGTACTAATTCTATTGGATAAGTTTAACTAGACCAAAAACAACCTTAAAGATAAAATATTACCCTTTAGGTCAACTTAGATTATATTAGGACATTTAATATTATTTTATTTAAAGAAGAGTTAAAATAGTTGAAATCAAAGATTAATAAATAAAACTTTTTTAATATAGGGTTATACAAAAGATAAATTCGACTATAAATATTAATTAGAAATATAAAAATATTTCATACATAATGGTATTTTATTTATAATTTTTATACATTAAATAATCTAATTTATTTATGACACAATGATGATGCAGTAATTACATTATTAATAAAATATTAACATAATTGATGTCATAAGTACCAAAATAAATGAAATTTTAGACTTTTTATGAATTTAACTAATTTTCATGGTTAATATTACATGTTAATATTTACATAATGAATTTTTTTTGAACTAATCATGTTGTTATGATTTTCACAAAAATCATGTACCAAATAGTGTCAAAATTGAAATAAAATTGTTTTTAAAAACAATATTTTATTTTTAATTGTTATTTTATTCATAAAAATCCAAGGTTCTTCTAAATTACTTCGATAAGGTTTTATATATTAAAAATAAACCACTTGGGGTTCGTTTGTCTTTTTATAGTAAGTTTAGTAACCATATAGTGTCAAAAAACAAGAAGACACAGGAACAGTTAAACTATTTAACATAGAGTTAAATCTAAATGATAAGGTTGAAATAGTAACCTAAATTTGTCTAAACCTATTAGTTGAGAATATTTTGACCCATCCCTGATTTAGATTCTAAATAAATAAATTTGGAGCTATTATAAACCGAATATGACTTTATTATAAAATAATATTTTAATTTTTTCCTAAGGTTCCCCTCCCCTCCCTTATAAAAAGGGCACCCCTTCCCTCTTCTCTTCACACCATTTTGAGCCTTGAATCTCAGCCAAACCCTGAAAATTACTCTTATCATCCACTATAGTTATATCATATAGGTTATGGTCTTCTCAAAAGACCAACTCTAGTTCCCTAAAAAGATGTTTAGAGGAGGTCCGTCGAGGAAGAGGTAATCTCTTTTACCGACACATTCAAGTTTTTTTCTTCTTATAATTTTTCTTATTTAATTGTTTCTTTATAAATTAATAACAATCATATCACTAATATAATGATATGTTATTATAAATATGAAAAAACCCCATTTAACCTTCTATCCATCCTATGGAAAACGAATTCACCGCGCGTGCGTACGTACGGAATACCATCTCCAAACCGTGGTGTAATTAGTTTTTCCACCACCACCTTACTTGGATGGGTAAAATGGTGTAAATAATAACTATATATGGTTATTATAACATCATACAAATTCTGAGATATTATATCATCCCCACCAATTCAATTAAATTTTAATGGGAACGATATTATCGCTTGTACGTACGTACGGATTACCGTCTCTACGACGTGATGAGATTCATTCTCCATGTTAACCACTCAAGAATTATTATAAAGTATATATAATGAATAATATGGAAATATATTACATGATAATTCTACTGGATATATATATATATATGTCATCTAATTACTTCAATTCAAGTCAATATTGAAAATAAAATAGCATTCATGCATATGTACGGCCTACCGTCTTCATGAACGGTGTACTTCATTTCATTTATCTATCTATTATATATATATACTGAATATATATGATATATAAATCATGATTTAAATAATGGAAGTAATTAAATCATGATATAAGTAATAATAATATCAGGAACAACAAGTCCAGACTTGTACAATAAATAAAACGATTTAACCCAAAATGTTGATTTAACATGGAATTTACAAAAGAACGGGTTATATAAAGTCATAAGTGAAAAATATATGATATCATAACAATGAATATGATTCTGTAATAAGTCAATGAAATTATTTAAATCATTATACAGAAGGTTCATATACGTACGAAGCATATCAGACCTAAGGTAAGGGATAATTTTGCAAATCTCATTTTTATTTGAGATTGCTTATACATAAGTTTATACTAGGGTTATATTTATTATCCATGTCCTTGTTTTCTAAAAATGGTTTCATGTATGTTTAAATTCTATTTTACCAACTTCTGACTTTTATTACATGGTATGTAAGGAATATTTCTTTTTTTTACCATACGAGTTACTTTTTTACTTTTTCCGACAGAAGTACGAGAAGAATGTTTTTTTAACTTATAAAGCATGAATAGATTTTTACGGGTTCATAACGACTTATTAAAAAGAATATTCCTCTAAAAATTTTCATGATTATTTTAAAAAAATCCTTTTATTTTAAAATTTCATTGAATTTTGAGAAAAGAAAAGGATTTTGAATAGGAAAGGATATTTTCCTCAAGAATTCATTTCAAGTGTTTTATCAAAATCATTTTCCATAGAAGATGATATTATTTCATATTTTTATGTTTAATGTATAATGACTCTATGATTTACATAGTTTCAATTCTCTTATGATGATATTATATCCATTTGTTTAATATGGATTATGTTATGATGGGATTATGTTTATGAAACCCATTCAACTATTTGGGTTACGATAAATGATTTAGTTTTTGTCATGGAACACATAAGAATGGTATCATTATGAGATTGGTGGGACCTATATCTCCCTCCAATGCATTGGGTAAATATTTATATCTCATGAGATAGAAATGGCCTGAAGGAAAAGTTAATCTGGTTCAGTAGTACCCGACTAGAACGAGGAGTGAACTCGGTTCAGTAATGGTCTTTTTCCACTAAGATGGTATTGGAAGCAATACCTTGGCTACTATGGAAATCATATCATGTTATTAATGGTTTTCCACAATTATATTATTTATTCGCTTGCTATTTTATCATGATTAATTTTTCTTTATGATCTATGCCTTACATACTTCCATGTTTTACGTCATTGTCAAGATTTTTATGTTTAAATATTATGTTCATGTTTTGAAGTTCAAATGTATATGATTTGTTTTATTTTCTCCATTATTACCCTTTTTGAAAATTTGAGCTCACCCATTATATGTTTTCTTTTCCCCAGGATAAAAAGAATGGTTTTAGGTAAGAAAACAAAAGCGGAAGGTCTTTATGGGAGATATTGAAGATCTTTCACCCTGATTAGAAGATTATGTTCCATGTTTCCAAAGACACTAATCTATTACGGTCCTTTGGTGTATATTTTTATTATCTATTAGACATTCTAAAAAAGTAATTTAATGTCTATATACGTCAATTTTTGGTCTCTATAGTTGGTATCAAATGTTCGGTTTATTTAACCTTTGGAAACTAGGATGCGAAAATAGTAGTGAGATCCCTAGAGATATTTTTAAGGTATGTAGAGGGATGTCCCTAAGGTTAGGTATAAGTATAGGATAAAGTCCTAGAATTATGGTAACGATATTAGAATTAATCCTAAGATGTTAGATACTGAAGGTAATATCCCGTTAAAATGTTGTTTTCCTAGCATGATGTTTTCCTCTCCCACTATTCTTTTTGGATTTTAGACGATGAATGGACCCCGATGGAACCGTGTTGATCAATGTAATATACAATGAAATGATTTTCCTCTTGAACAACAAAATGTGATGGTAGATGGAGAGAAAAATCTTATTGCTATACTTACATAAGATATGAATCATTCTAGATTTCCAAATGATCAGAGAAGGGAACAATATTCTATTGAGTCCTTCATGAGGAAACGTCCACCTTCTTTAAATGGTTCTTCTGATCAACTTGTTGCTGAACAATGGATCAGTTCCATTGAAAAGATATTTTCCATACATCACTGTTTAGAACATGATAAATTCATTTTAGCTATTTACTATTTAAAAGTTGAAGCAGACCAGTGGTGGACTCTAATTAAGAATACAAGTCCCCATGATGAAATTGAATCCATGGAATGGGATGAGTTCAAGAACATGTTTTTCAGTAAGTACATCACTTGTATTCTTCGAAAAAATATGGAAATAGAGTTCCTTGTGCTTAAGAAGAAGGATGATGAATCTGTTGGTATATATGAATGGAATTTTACAAGACTTTGAAGGTATGCATCTGGCTCTATCATCCAACCTGAAAGTAAAGTTGATTGATTCTTCAGTGGATTAAAACCGAGTCTTTGGAGGTCATTAGCTATAGGAGAATTTATTAGATATGAAGAAATTGTGTGTTGTTCTATAAAGGTATAATTAGAAGTTGGTGTAACATATCCATCTCATGGTTTTGACAAGATACAAAAGATAGAGTTCAAGGAAAAACATCAGAATAATGGTGAAAAGAAGGTGAATGTTTCTTTATGCACAATGTATGTAAAGAAGCATGGTGGATATTATCTTAAAGGTAATAGAAAATGTTTCAAGTGTAGAAAAGAAGGTCATCGAGCAGTTCAGTGCCGAAGTAATGGAAAAAAGGTCTCTAATGATGTGAATTGAGAAAATACTATAGAGAACTCTCCACCAACACTTAAATGCTTCAAGTGCATGGAAATGGGGAATTATGCTAACCCATGCCCTAATCCAAGGGTTAATGATGATCGACATCAAAAAACTCTTAAGGAAAAGGACAAAGGGAAGTCACATGCGATCACTATTGATGATGTTGAATATGAAAACGATGTGGTGGAATGATTAAGTGTTTATGTAATGGGATTCCAAAATAATGTTGTATATAGTATCGTGGAATATTGGAATATTTATGTATTGGTCTATTGTGGTTTTCAATAAATTTATGGTACCAGTAACCATAAAATGTGATTTTGGAAAGCAGATGATATGATAAGGTGAAAATGAAATGTTTAATAGTATTCATGAGCTCATGACTTATATAAGGACTAAGTGGTATCATGGTTAGAGTATATAGAATTTATGGGATTTTGGTATGTGGAAAGAGTTAACTTTTGACAGAAATATTATTTTCACTCTGGTTCTATGGTAATTCATGATTCAAAAGAATACATGTTTGGAATGTTGCCAACAAGATATATCGTATGATAAATGATGGTATTCACATGCTCGGCAGATGACATTTCTAGTAATTTTTTTCTTTATACTATGAGCATGGACAAATGTATTTTGGATAATCCTAAAGATTGGAATGGATTATATTGGACATAAGTTAGTATTGATTATGGATATAACTTTTTCGATATTATTGACGGAATGTTATAATAATGTAGTTTCAGAAAAAGGACAACCTGCAGGACGGGCGAAAACCTGTCGTATCAGACAAGGTTGCGGGAATTGAACCCACAACCGAAGTGTGACAGGCCTTTATTTCCTACCACTAGCCTACAGGAAGTCCCTGGTTAGTATAAACTAGTTTTATTATATTATTTGGTATGATATATGATGTATAAGTCCATTCGTGGAGCCATATACGTTTAAAATCTCCATATATGGACTTGTGTATATTTGATAACTTTTTCTAACCATTTGTTTGAGAAATATGGAATGACCAATCATTCTATGACATGATCTGCTAACACTTCATGAATGAAAAATTTTACTTCATTTTTTTAAGAGATGAAGTAGAAATTATTCAAGGCATGAACAACGGTGAGGTTATATCGAAATAAAGTAATTATTTCTTCTAATTCAAATTCTACAACTTTAGGGAAATGATCTTGAAAACCAAAAATGTTGTCCTAGTGCCTTTATATAATATGAATCATATGGTACCTTATATCATCACAAATTTATGGCTTTGTGATTGTTATATTTTTCATTGCCATGTTCTCTACCACTCTCTATCAGAACACGATGTCTAGATTTATCCTCCATATCCATATTTTCACCTATGTTCTCCTATGTGGAAACCCAGTGATTAGTTAATTTGGATAACTGTTACGTTTCATATATTAGTTTTTAAAGATAAGTTTTGGTATTCCTTTTTACGATGTGGGTTTCTATTAAAGAAACTTTCGAGTAGTAAAATATTTATAACCCTGACGAATTTCGAGGACAAAATACATTTTAAGGGGGGTAGAATGTAACACCCGGAGATTATATGAAAAATATTCCTTTTAATTTCATTGATATATTGTTTTGTACGCTACACCAAAAGTAGCTTGCACTACACACACCCCTGACTTGGCTTACATTACACGTAATCATGACCATCCACGATAGCGATTGTTGTACTCAATACCGAGTTTCACTAAACAATGATATGTTATATAAACTAGTTGTTATGAATAGTAATACCCACTTTTTGAAATTTTATTTTTCAAAATGGACTTTATTTTTTGATTAGTAATATCCAAATTATACTAGGGTAAATTGTTTGTATTTTTCTGAAAACATTCAATTTTTGATGAATAGTGAAAACAGTGGGTTACTATTTAAAAACCGACTTTTTTTTAAATAATTATTTATTTTATTAAAATTTATTTTCGGAAAAAATTGATACATAATACCTATATAAGTTAAATTTAATTCATTGGATCCATTTAATAATAATTTTAGATATATAAAAAGTTTATTGAACTTTTGACCGTCTTTTACCCACCTCCTAGGAGAATTTGAAAATTTACGTAAAACATAATTTTACCGCTTCTGTGAGTGGAATTTCTAAAATCCATGAGACACGGTTGATATTAGTAAATAATTTTTGGTTCAATAAGATAAATATAATTTTTGGTGAGTAATAACTTTTTACTTTTATTTGCCACGGTTAAAAGTAAATAGGGTAATTAAGGGTAAAAATGATATTAATATTACCCTAACACATGTCCTAATTCTATTGGATAAATGTAATTCTACCAAAAACAACATTACAGATAAAATATTACCATTTATGTCCTCTTGGATTATATTAGGACATTTATTATTATTTTATTTAAAGAAGAGTTAAAATAGTTAAAATCAAAGTTTAATAACTAAAACATTTTTAATATAGGGTTATACATAATATAAAATCAAATATAAATTTTAATTAGAAAGATAAACATATTTCCTGCATAATGTTATATTATTTGTAATTTTTATACATTAAAAAATTTAATTTATTTATGACACAATGATGATGCAATAATTATCATATTAATGAAATATTAACATAATTGATGATATAAATGCACAAATAAATGTAATTTTAGACTTTATATGAATTTAAATAACTTTATAGTTTAATATTACATTTTAGTATTTCCTTAATTATATTTTTTAGAACTAATCATGCTGTTATGATTTTCACAAAAATCACGTACCAAAAAGTGTCAAATTTGACATAAAGTAGTTTTCAAACAAATATTAAATTATTAATTGTTATTATATTACTAAAATTCTAAGGTTTGGAAAAATGACTTATATATGGATATATATATTAATAATGAACCACTTGGGGTTCTTTTGTCTTGTTATAGTATGTTCATTAACCATATAGGGTAAACAAACAAGAAGACACGGTAAAAGTTAAATTATTTAACTTAGAGTTAAATCTAAATGATAAGGTTACAATAGTAAGCTAAACTTGTATAAAACTTATTGGTTGACAGGATTTCGACCCATACCCACTTAATATTTGAAATAAATCAATTTTGAGCTATTATAAAACTAATATGACTTTATTATAAAATAATATTTTAAGTTTTTCCTTAGGTGCCCCTCTCCTCCCTTATAAAAAGGGAACCCCTTCCCTCTTCTATTCACACCTTTTTGAGCCTTTAATCTCGGACAAACCCTGCCAATTCCTCTTCTCAACCATTCTAGATGTATCTTAGAGGTTTTTTCCTTCTAAAATACTAACTATAGTGTCCTAAGATGAATTATAAAAGAGGTGCGTCGAGGAAGAGGTAATCCCTTTTACCGACTCTTTCAAGTTTGTTTCTTCTTATACTTTTTCTTCTTTAGTTGTTTCATTATAAATTAATAACAACGGTATCAATAATATACTAATATGTTATTATAAATATTAAACAACCCCATTTCACTTTCTATCCATCCTACGGAAAATGAAATCATAGCGCATGTGTACATACAGAATACCGTCTCCACACCGTGGTGTAATTAGTTTTTCCAGCACCACCTTACTTGGATGGGTATAATTGTTTAAATAATAACTATATATGGTTATTATATCATCATACAAATTCTACGATATTATATCATCCATTCCAATTCAATTCAATAATTATGGGAATGATATCATCGCCCGTGCGTACATACAGATTATCGTCTCCACGACACGATGAGATTCATTCTCCATGTTAACCAATCAAGAATGATTATAAAGTATATATAATGAATAATAATGAAATATATGACATTATAAATCTACTAGATATATATATATCATCTAATTACTTCCAATCAAGTCAATAAGGAAAAGAAAACAACGTTCATGCGTACGTACGACATACCATCTTCAGGAACGATGTATTTCATTTCATTTATCTATCTATTATATATATATATATACTGAATATATATGATATATAAATCATTATATACATTCAGGAAGTAATTAAATCATGATATTTGTAATAATAATATCAAGAACAACAAGTCCAAACAGGTACGATAAATAAAACGATTTTACCCAAAACACTGCTTTAACATTGAATTTACAAAAGAACGGGTAATATAAAGTCATATGTGAACCATATATGATATCATAACAATTAACATGATTCTTATAATAAGTGAATGAAATTATTTAAATCATTATACAAGAGGTTCAGAAACGTACGAATCATATCAGACCTAAGGAAATGGATTATTTTTCAAATCTCATTTTTATTCAAGATTGCTTATACAGAATTGTTTACTGGGGTTATAATTATTATACATATCCATGTTTTCTAAATATGGTTTCATGTATGTTTAAAGTCCATTTTACCCATTTTTTAATTTTTCTACATGGTATGTAAGGAATCATTCTTGTGTTTACCATATGAGTTACTTTTTTACTTTTTCGGAAAAAGTATGGGAAGAATGTTTTTTTAACAAATACGGTATGAATAAATTTTTACAGTTTCATAACGACTTATTTCAATGAAGCTTCTTCTAAAAAAATTCAAGATTATTTTCAATAAATTCCTTTTATTTTAAAATTTCGTTGCATGTTGGGAAATGAAAATGATTTTGATGAAGAAAGGATATTTTCCTCAGCAATTCATTTCAACTGTTTTGTCAAAACCATTTTCCATCTAAGATGACATTATTTCATATGTGCATGTTTCAAGTTAAATTTCTCTAATATTTACATGGTTTCACTTATATTATGATGAAATGATATCCGTTTTTTATATGGATTATGTTATTATGGGATGATGTTTATGAGACCCATTTGATTCTTTGGGTGATGATGAATGATTTATGTTTATGTCATGGAACACATAAGAATGATATCATTATGAGATGTGTGGGACCTATATCTCCCTCCAATTCATTGGGTAAATATTTATATCTCATGAGATATACATGGATGGAATGAAAAGTTAATCCAGTTCAGTAGTACAAGACTGGAACGATGAGTGAACTCGGTTCAGTAATGGATTTGTCCACTATGATAGTATTGGAAGAAATTCCATGGCTACTATGGAAATAATATCATGTTCTTAATGGTTTTCCACAATTACATGCTTTATTTTCTTTCTATTTTATCATGATTAATACTTCTTTATTATCGATGCCTTATGTACTTCCATGTTTTATGTCATTGGTCAAGATTTTGATGTTTAAATATTATGTTCATGTTTTGAAGTTCAAATGTATATGATTTGTTTTATTTTCTCCCTGCTTACCCTTACTGAGAATTTGATCTCACCATTTATATTTTTTATTTCCCCATGGATATAAATAATGGTTTTAGGTAAGAAAACAAAAGGGAACGATCATTATGGGAGATGTTGAAGATCTTTCACCATGATTAGAAGATTATATTCCATGTTTCCAAAGACACTAAACTATTACGGTCCTTTGGTGTCTGTTTTTTTATGTATTAGATATTCTGAAAAAGTAATGTAATGTCTATGTACATCAAGTTTGGGTCTCTAAATTTACTTTCCTTCTTTCAACATGAAAGTTTAACAGAAATAGTGTTCATGCATATGTATGAATTACTGTCTCCATTAATTGTGTATTGTGATTCATAATTATCTATTCAATGGATTATTATAATAAAAATATATTGAATATAAATTATATTTAAATTTTTTTTACATTATGGAAATCATGATATATGTATATAGACCATATATATGATCAATTAAGACACATGCGAAAAATAAAATGAATATTACCCGAAGTGAAACCTTAACATAGAACTATTAACGAGAGGGTATTATAAAGATATAATCAAACCATATATGGTATAATAATTAATAATAATGTTCCAGGAATGATTTAAAATAAATTTATATTTATTATACTGGAGGTTTGAGTTAATATGATGAGAATCAAGACACAAGGTATGGGAATTTCATCTCACTTTTTATATCCATGATATATATTCTATGTTCTCCAATATTTGCATTTGTGTGGTGTATATACTAATAATTAATGTATTATTTTATTATTATTATATTTTTGGGTATTTACATATCATTTATATTTTTATTCCTTAATTAGTTTTATGTTTCAAATTTTTTTAGATTCTTCCGTATGATTTCATGGAAAATTATTTGGAAATGGTTTTCAATATTATTTGTAAGATTCAAGGAAAAAGGTTTTAAAAGTGTTTTAAATATTCCATTACAATTATTCATGTTTATTTTAAATGACAATAGTTGCAAAATTGTTTTAGGTTATAAATATAAATTTTAAAAAATAACAATATTTCCCACAAGAATTGTTTTTAGAAGTTCTTTCAAAATTATTTTCCATATAAGATAACATCCATTGAAATTACCCATTCCATTATTGGAAGTGATATAAATTTTCTAGTCATATTATTTCTCATAATGGTTTGTGCTTGATGTCATGGTCATTATGAAACACATTTCTCATTCATAGGTTATATGTTTATTTGATCCTTTTTTCTTTCATGGGTTATGTTTTTGATCAACTGATTATGAAACATGTATCCATTTCTATAGTTTGTGAAATGATTACATGGTTATGATACCAATTTCATTTCATGGATTATCATACAATATTTTACGATTTTTAGAACATTTAAGTATGATTTCATTATGAGATGTGTGGTATGTAAATATTTTTCCAATGCATTGGTTAAAGATTTATATCTCATCAGATAGACTAATATGGTATTGTGAGTGAACCTTGACAACTAAGATGACCATGTGAGTGAACCATGGAAACCATGATGGTATGATGAGTGTACTCATTATAGTAATATGGACATGGGAGTAAAACATTAAAACCAAGATGGAATTGATAGTGATGCTACAATACTAAAATGGTCTTAACAATGATTCCTTGACTACTATAAAAAACATATTATATTTACCTGTTTTCTACAATTCCATCTCTTATTCCTATGATATAGTTTCATGGATTATGTTATTCATTTAATTATTATTCATGTATTATGAACTTCTAATCTTTATTTCATTATTGTTTTTTATGATCTCTGATATGCATGGTATAATATTAAATTTACATGATCATGTTCTCACACCCTTATGCTCATGTTCATGGTCACATGTATCCCTTATTCAACCATACTGAGAATCATAGCTCACCACTTTTTATATTTCCTTCCCCAGGTTATGAATATATGTATTTGGTATGAAGTGTCTATGATGGGTTCTAGTAATGAAGAACATAGTGGCATATAATGTACATCACTTATGTTCCAGTGTTTATGTTTCCATGATTCCAAAGGCACTAATCTAATATAGTATTTGGGCTTCTATTTTTTGTAATGTTTTGTTCATTTTATAAATGTGATGTAATTTAAATGTGTGTTTGGACCAAGTTATTTTAGTTGTTATTAGTGGAAAGTATTAATTAAGATTTGGAAACTATGATGATAAAATTATAGTGGGATTTTTTAGGACAAGTCTAATGATAAGTATATGTATAATGAAAAGTATAAGAAAAAGTTATAGAATTTTCATAAAGGATAGAGTCAGTGGTTTAAATAAATACATCATTTTATGGATTATACAATTGGATGAGGATCTGGAACAGATGTACCTAGTGGTAAGAACTCTCAGAAGAAGTCTTGGGCCTGACTTAGGGTAATCTGGTAGACCACAATGAGTGTTTCTACACACCTTGTTTGACACACCCAAGGGATATGCTTTTGGAAGTCACATAATATTCCTAATCAATTATGAATGATTTGAATAAAATAAGACTATAAATAAATTTGGATAATCCCAAGGTATCATCAATTAAAATGTAAGTGTTATGATTTAGACATCCTATAAGTAATGTTTCAGGATTATACGTTTTTATTCTATGATATATGTTTCTCACCCTATTCATTCTGGTTTCAGTCAATGGAGGGAATCCAAAGGAACCAGATTAACATTTAATGTCTTAGAAAATATTTTTATGAGAAGTAAAATGGAATGAATACTATACTGTAAGATTTTTTTATCATACCTAATCAATTTTCAATGAACATGATCAACAATGAATACCTTAAACAACTCTCAGAATTACAAAAGAAGATAAGGAAGGTGTTAACTAAGAGTCCATGTAATAGTGACAATGGGGGAAAAATATTCAGTTTCCATTATATCATGAATGTGGAAAGAGTCACCTGAGTGGATGTCTTAGAGGAATAAGAATGTTTTTTGAGTGTGGAAAAGAAGGACACAGTGTAAGAAACTATAAAAGAAAAATGAAGGGTTTGACTAACCAAATGCATGGAAATATTGGCCTCCCTAAGATAACATGAAATGTTAAATTCTTTAATTGTGGAATAAATGGTTACTATGAAATGAATGTCTTATGTGGAATGATTCTGAAGAGAATCAGCTATGTGGTATGAGTTATAATTATATTACTGATAATGGTGAGACTATAGAAGAAATGTTAACAGAAATTAGTATTACGTAATATGGTGGGGTAACCTTCTAATTACTATTGTATGAAGTGGAATAATTAATTTTTTTTATAAATTGGGATTAAATAATTTTGTAGTATAAATGGTAAAATATATAAGGATTTTTTAGTTTATATTTTTTTGCTAAGTATTTATAGGATTATATTGAATTTTTCTAACGGATTTGGAAATTGATTTAATGACAAGGAGGTATTCAAGGGAAACACATGATTAAGGGAAAGATAAACGTTAATGCGTTCTTAATTTTTAGATAATTATTATTGGATAATATATATGTAGGATACAAATAATTGAATTGAATGGTACCAATTACCCTAGATCTGATTATTGAATGGTTGAAAAGGGTGCCTATGTCATCATGGATAATGATTAAAACTTCAGAGATTTAATGAATGTTTCTTGTGAAATTTGGAATAAATAATCATGTTTGTTTTCATAAATTATTTATTTAAATTCATGTTATTAAAATATTTCAAGGAAATAATTGATGAGGGTATTCACATGTTTGAAATGCGACAACCAAGAACTAATTTTTGATATATTAGGGATCAATGTTAGATTATTTCATGACTTTTTCTCTAAGGTTTTGGATTTTTTGGATGATTTATAAGGTTAAACGTTTTTTGAAACATTATGTTAAACATCAGACAGATTATTTATGTAATCAGGTTGTATTGATAACACTAGATAAAAGGATATTTAGTTATTAAACTTATTTAAAGGATATCAATATTATTTATTTTGTAAATTATATTAGTTTGGTTTCGTAAAATGACATCATGTATTTTGGGTGACAACCTATCAAGTCTGACATAGCAGTAAGTCTCGAATCCATGACCAAAGGATGATAAGAGTTTCACACCTCTACCTAGCCTATGTGGTGTCTTGGATAATGTGTAATTATTTATAATGATTAAATATTAATGATGAACCAAAAGTGTTTCTTTTAATGTTTAGATATTAATTTATTAACCATTTGTATTTTTAATAATATTTAGAGACATATAGTCAGACTTTTCAATTTGTATGGGCCTTAATATCCACTATATTTTTATTTTAGTGCTTCTATAATCAAATATAACTTATAGACATCAATTACATGAAGAAATGGATGAATTATAAATTGATAAAATCACAACCAAATAATGAAATTTTTATTATATAAATATATAGTGTAAGTATTATTCCTTATATTCTTGATCAATACATGAATTTCTCAAGGTAAGGAAATGATCTAAAAATGTGTTGTCATAATACCTTAATTTTTTGTTCAGATGATGTCATTTTAAATCATAAAAAATTTATGACTTTTAATCCATAAACTTTTCATTGATCATTAACTTGATTTTTATTGATACCCTGAATCACCCCTATAAATATTTTTGTTTTCCCTCCAAGTCCATATTTTCAATTTCCTCCCAGGTTATCCCATTAGCAAAATTAGGTATGAGTTACTTTTGGTAACCATTATGATTCCAAATTCACTTTTAAAAAGTATTTTTTAGTTCTCATCTTTACAATGTGGGTGTATATGAAAGTAAATCTCAAGTATTAAACCATTGATAACCAAGACAAAATTTTGGGGAGAAATTGTTTTTAAGGGGGGTAAAATGTAACACCATAATATTTTGAGAAATATATATTTTCGAATTAATTTAATATTTTTCATATTTATCATTTCATTTAACATGGATAATAGTTCATATATATATATATATATATTAAAGAACTAAATTTGTCTTGAGTTATACATAATGCCATGTTAATCTTACACTACATGCAATATAAAGGATTGATTTCTCGATGTTGAATATTGAGGTAAAATTAATTTTCACACAAGACCTAATTTCACCAATGTATTATGTAACATGCAATACATATTTTTATTGAACAATATTATATTATTAAAAAAATATAATAAAATATAACCTTGCAAGAAAATCATATTTAACCGAAAATATATTTTTCATGTAATATTTTTAATTTGATAAATTATATTTTTAATTTGTTTTTATGATTAATTAGATAAAATTTGTATCAATTTATCCAATTTATTTCATTTGAATAAATTTAAAATTGAAATTGGTTATAAAAACCTATAACATTTTTGATCATTTTTACTTTAAAACCCTACATTGTCATCCAGTCAGTATATTTACATTTAAATTAATTTATACCAATTCTATTTTTAGAATTTGAAAAAATGTATTACATATTTGGAATATGAAAATTTTATAATATCTAATATGTTCAACTTAGTTTTTGAAAAAATTATTAATGAAAGTAATTAAAAATAATTACAATGATTAAGGTTAAATTAAGCATAATAAGGGAATAAATCATAACCTTAAGCCCCAAAAAACCTATACACTTATCCAAAAACCACTTAATGTTCATATTTGGGACTTATCCCCCATTTTATTGACATTGGACTAGTATGGGATCTACGTGAAATAAAAAAACATGGGTGGGGCTTCCCTTTTCTAAAATATTGGAAGAGTGCCACTCCTCCATTACAAAAGGCCTCCTCTCCTCCCACTTCCTCACACCTCTCAAGCCACTTTTTCTTAATTAAACTCATCCAAAATATGTCCCCAAAATCCCTAACTTCATCCTTGAAGCCTCACTTGGGGAATAAATCCTTCCTAGTAAGCCCTTTGGTGCAAGCCAAAAGAAGTTACCAAATTATGCGGTAACACCCTCCCTCAATATCATTTATTTTAGTTTATTTATACAATCCATAAAATATTATTATTCAATTTTCGTATAAAAATAAGTATATTAAATATTCTAGGATGTTTTTATGCTAATTATTCGACCTAAAATTACACAGAAATCCATCCAATGGTTAACAAACATACTGTTTACGTGTACGGAAATCTACCACCACACTAAACTATGATTGTTCATTTTTTTACCACCTCTAATGTTGAAAATGATTAAGAAAACTTTTTATATATATGTTATATTTTATATTTGTTTTTTATTTAAGCATATGTAATTCTTTTACAAAAAAATCTTTTCTTCATTTCCATTTTGTGTTAATACAATAATTTCATTTGAGGAAGTGTGGACTACCACACCCTCAAAGCGATGTGATTCGTTCATACTCTACATAGAATGTATAAAGGATGCGTTTAGTGAATATATATGATGTAGATGATATAATAATTCTTATTTGATAATTATATAGACATAAAAATAATTTTCTTTAACTTTCTTTCTTTTAATGAGATAATTAAACGGAAATAATGTTCATGTGTTTGTACTGATTACCGTCTCCATGAACGTTGAATTCCATTTCAAAATTATATTCTATATATTATTAAAATACACATATAATGAATTTAAATTATATTTAAATAGTGTTTTACATTATGTAAATCATTATATAAGTATAAGGAGTAAATATATTACAAATGAAGACACATGCGAAAAATAAAGAGGTTATTACTCAAAGTGGACCCTTAACATAGAATTATTAATAAGAGGGTAATATAAAGCCATATATAGACAATATATGGTACTATAAGTAGGGATATTATTATTTTATATATTTATACTAAATTTATATGTATTATACATAAATAATGAATGAGTATGACGAGAGTCAAGACAAAAGGTATGATATTTTCATCTCACATTTTGTATCTGTGAGATATATGAAATGTTCACCACTCTTTTCTTAATTTGGTGTATATAATACTCATGAATTTATTATAAGATTCTTATTATTAAAATATTAGTAATTTAAATATCCCTTATATTGTATTTATTTAATGGGGTTTATGTTTCTAATGTTTTTTAAGAGCCTTTTGTAAGTTTTCATGGAAAATGGTTTTGAATATACTTTATATGATTCAAGAAAAAAGTTTTTCAATGTTTCTTCAATATTATATTATAATTATTCAATTTTATTTTAAATAAAATATCATTCAAAATTTTTTAGTTTTAAATCATCAATTTTAAAAGAAGAAGGATATTTTCCTCATGAAATGTATTTAAATGATCTTTCAGAATTATTTACCATATAAAATTGCATCCATTTATATTACTCATGAGTTTATTAGAAATTATCTAAAGGTTTCATTCATACTATTTATCTAATTGTATTATGCTTGATGTCATGTTTTTAAAAAAATATTTTTTCCCTTTGATGGCTTATATGTTTATTAAATAATTTTTTGATTCATGGTTTCTGTTTTTGGTGAAATGATCATGAAACCATTATATTTTCCCACAGGTTATGATATGATTACATTTTTATGATACCTATTTAATTTCTTGGGTTACTATATGATTTTTTAAGATTTTTTGTAACATATATGTGTGATTTTATTATGAGAAGGGTGGGACCTATATCTCCCTCTAATGAATTGGGTAAAGATGTATATATCTTGAGATAAAATAAGATTATCATGGGAATAATCCATGACTACTAAGACAACCATGGGTGTGAACCATGTATACCAAGATGGTATGAGGAGGTAACTCATGCTACTAATATGGCCATGAGAGTGAACGGTGACTACGAAGAAGGAATTGGTAGTGAACCAATACTACTATGATGGTCTTGGTAGTGATGCCTTGGACACTACATAAATTATATTATATGCCTATGTTTTTCCACAATTCTATATATTATTCCTATATTATTCTTTCATGGACTATGTTCATAATTTCATTCTAATTAATGTCTTATTAACTTCTAATATTTGTGACATGATTATTTTTTATGATCATTGATATGTATGGTATGATATTCTATTTACACAATCATGTTATGATACCCTTATGCTCATATTTATTATTTTATATCAATCTTGTTTACCTTAATGAGCATCTTATCACATCCCGTAATATGTTTCCCTCCCTATGTTATGATGAAATGTATTACGTATAATGTTTCTATGAAGGGTGATAGTCATGAAAAACCTAGAGGGAAATAATCATGATCAATTATATACTAGTGTTTATGTTTCTAGGTTTCTATAGGAACTAAACCAATATATTCTTTGGGAATCTATGTTTTTATTATTTTAAGTATTACCGAAAATTTATGTAATGCTAATGTATTTCAAGATCAGGTTGTTATACATAAGGCATCCACCATGAATTCAAATAATTCATTTACATGACATTATTTATATTTGATGAATACCCTCTCTTTAACTTTTAAACCATTAATGAAAAGGAAAAATTGAATTTTTACATATTTGGATAGATTGGTACATACAAGATGAAGAAAATTCTAACTATTAATTTTCAATAGTAAAAACTCTTCCCTTATTTCCATGTCAATATTTTCTAAAATATAATTGATCCCATATTTTTTCTAGTAAAATTTATTATTGTTCCAATATCACTATCAAATACGGTTTTTCTAAACTCATGACATCAAGAATGTATCTACATAAAGAAATCTAGTATTTTAATTCAATGAAAATATATCAATTTTTCAAAACTAATTTGGAAAGGTTTTTTCAAAAATGGTGTAACAAAAATAGTTCCAAAATCATTTACATTATCGAATCGTTGATCACCAATTAAAGGGGGTTTCTCGAAGGCTAGGACCTTTGAGAATGATAATGATGAACTTATGGTTTAAGTGAATAATTATTTCAAGGGAATCAACTTAGGACTATGTTGAAATTAGAGTCTCATGATATTAGAGATAATGAATTAAATACCAATCTACTAAGATGACCTTCAAGTCATTAAACTGAGTAAGAGTTCCCCCAAAGAAGATATCTAGGGGGAGTCAACATAAGTGTTTTGAGGGAGGTAGTGTGCTATGATTAAAATATTATAATGTATGTGTGCTTGGAATAGAGTGGTTGTTTCTGATATTCCATACTCAATAATAAATAGTTAATATTAGTGGATTTATGTATAACCAATATAGTGTCAGCATATTCTCATTAGATTAGCCTTTATCGGTGAACGATGTAAAGCTTTTTTGTTGTCTCTATGTATGTGAATGTTTAATTACTATGAGATTTCATATGATATTATTTGCAGGTTCCTAAAAATGTGGCAATAAGATCCATAATTATAAATGAAAATTTTCACACCATGATCCACCCCTCCCATTTTAGGGTGTTCTGGGGTCCTATAAGTGGTATCAGAGATAGGTTACTTGTGATCAATATATCCTATGTGTTTTCATGAAAAATTAAATGAATTTCAGGTGTGTTATCCTCTTCGAAGGAAGAAACATTTATATTTGGAAGAATATGATGAGAACTCATATGTTATCCCTTGGGATGTAAGTTATTTTTTTCCATATCACAAGGGATATAGATCACTAATGTAATATTTCTTTCTATGACTAAAAGAGACAAGAAAATGATTGATAAAAATTCCAAAGATCAATATGATCACACTAAGGATCTATTTGATCATATCAACTTGAAGGATATTAGTTTCACCTCATCCAAGTAAATGTAATAGATACTAGAAATATATATTTATTTGGTGATAGGAATGTAACATATTATCAATATAAAATATTTCATAATTGGTTCGATAATATAGAAATAAAGATAGTTTCTTTAATATTATAACTAAATTTATTGTATCTATTGAAGTACTTAGGGAAGAAATTATGAATATTTATATGGTGAAAAAATCCCTAGAATCCTCCCACGTTGGTATAATCAAATATTTTTATCCCTTTAGGATAGATATTTGTCTAAGATTTCACTTGATGATATGTTAAGCAGTCTTATGTCGTATGAAATTAGAGTAGAATAAGAAGATGTATCAGCATGAGTAACCATGTAAATGACATTAAAATCCATGGAAAAAAAATTATATTTCTAGAGCAAGTAATTATAGATATGATGAAGAAGATGAAATTATTATTATTTTTTCAAAACATTCAACAGTGGAAAACGGAAATTTTAATGAAATCTTCTGTTGGATTTCTTTAGTGCAGTATAGTGTGGAACATTGCTTCTCAGTGTTCAATGAAATTTGATGATTTTGAAAGTAAATAATAAATCACGATGAATCCTCATAATAGGTTCCTTAAAAAAGAAGACTTAAAATTAGGATATAATCTTTTGAAAGGTAGATTTATCTGTAAAGGAGAACAAAATGATAATGAATTTTTGGATGATGTTGAACTAGAGATTAAATGTGAGCTCTAGGTAACTATAATGGCTATAATCTAAATTCATGAACATAAAAAATATGTATTCAATTATTTTGTTGTTGTTTTTTTATCTCAATGTTGAAGTTGTGGGTTAACTTGATGAACTTTAAAATCAAATAAATAGAAAAGGGAAAAAGATATATGTGCTGAAAAATTCATTAGATTATATTGGTTAGCTTGAAGTAGAACATTATTTGTTTAAAAGAGATACAAATGAGCATGTAATAGCTCCTAAATGATCAAAAAAATTTATTGAAGTTAAACTGAATATTAAAGAGATAGGAAAAGTTATCAATGAACTTGCATCAAAATTAGAGGAAAAGGAATATATATTTGAGGCTATTGAGTAATAAGTTATTACTTTAAGAATTAAATTTGAAACAGAATAAAAATAATGTGAAAAAATAATAAATTATAGTTTGGAGTGTTTTGATATGAAGAGATATTATAAATAGATAAACATGGTTATTAAGGAGTATAGAAGGCCTTGAATTATCAAATATTTACATTTGGGGGATTAAATGTAATTAGTTGTGATGTAGAAACATCAAAGGCCGGAAAAATGTGATCTAAAATAAAGGGAATAATAAGTTTGAAGATACCACCATGGAACCAATTGTTCAAACAATTAAATCTTCAAACCCAATTGGAAAGAGAGCTGAAAATAAACCTCAAGTTAACAATGAAAATATCCAGTAAAATTATTTTATTAAAGAAGTGTACATGAGGAGGAAAGAAAGTGAGAAGGCATTTTCTCATATAAAATGTCAATTATGTGGCTTTCTAAGTAATAACATGTGTTACTATGAAGAGGAATGAAGCTATATAAATGGGGTTGTATTAAGAAGTCAAGAAATGGGAATGCAACCATATCCTTTATCATATAAAATAAATTGTTTATATAGATATTATTTTCATTATTATAAATATGGACCTAAAGGTATTCATTGATGGCCGATTAAAGGTGGGAACAATACTTATATAACATAGGGACAAGTCAATACCTACCAACCAGATGGAGTTACTCTTGTGAATAAGTATTCTCATCAAGAAAAAAATATGAGTATGATGAACCCATGTATATAGAGAAGAGAATAGAAAATAAATATTTACCCACCAATAAATAAATTATCTCATGAAATGAAAATAAGAAAATTATGAAATCTAATCTTGTATAAATAGATCCCAATGCTAAAAAGAATAGTAAAACCTTGATTTTTTATATTGGTTTATCATCCCATATGACAAGAAATATAGATTTCATGAAAAATGATAAGAAAATGGTTGATCGAACAATGAGGTTCAAAAATGGAATTGAATTAGTGATTAAAGGCAGTGGAAATATAGAACTGGAAAGTAATGAGTTGAGGAAAACTGATGTTCTCTATATAGACAGTTTGCATCACAATATCCAGAGCGTGAGTCAACTCTATGACTCAAGACTGATATTAAAATTTAATTAGAAGGGCTGAAATATCGAGGGAACTATTGGAAATTTTTTCATGAATGAATGAATAATGGATGAAAATTTATACTAGTATGATAGTGAAGAGAACAGTTTATATATTAAAATTGAATAGGAAAACCACATGTGAAGCTTTCAGTCGCATTAATCAATAGATTATTGAACAGATATCTAAGATGAATATATTCCTCAAAATTCCCAATATAAAGATTGAAGGATAAAATAAATTTTATGATTACATGTGATAAGGGATGTGTAATACCCCAAGATTTCATAGAGTGTTATTTTTTCAAAATAATTCAATAACTTGCACTACACGCAACACCATGTTCAAGCGCACCATGACATACCAAACAAGCTGTTCAAAAGAGGTTATGAATATTATTAACTAAATATTAAACTTTATATAATACATATAATTTTTGAATCCATATTATGAGTTTCTTAGACATAATGTAAGAACAAATTATTTTTAGATAAAAGAAGTATTTTTCAAAAAAATGCACTCTTACCAACTTTTAATAGTGAAACCCTTTATTAATCCAATATTTTAAAACATTTATAAATTCTATTTGACTAAAAAAATTATTTTTAGAATGGGGACATGAAAAATATACAATTTAACACCCCAATTTTCCTCGGAACGATTCTCTTTGAATAATATAGTAGCGTGTGTTGTTCGCAACTTCATGTTCTAACACACACCGCAACTAACAAAACTAGCTGTTATGAATAGTAATACCCACTTTTTTAAATTTTATACATTTTATCATTCAAAATGGACTTCATTTTTGTATTCTTAATATAGAAATTATCCTAGGGTGAAATTTTGGTACTTTTCAGATAACTTTCATATTTTGATGAATAATGAAAAATAGTAAATTTTAATTAAAAAAATTTTTATTTGAAATAATTAATAGTGATAAATTATGAATTTGAGTGGTTTTAAGGTATATTTAGAATATAGTTTTACCTTTTAATACAATTTTGGTCATTGGACATACTTTCACAATTAAACTGGACATAAACAAGTATCAATCTTTTGATAGTTATTATATCTTAAAAACACGATTTTTGTTTTGACAGCGGGAAGTAAATATAAATTAATTTCTTTGACTTTTGTGTTTTGAATTTGTAAAAATGGATTCCATATTTAGAATTACGATTTCCAAATTGCGTAAATAGGTAAATTATATTTTTAGACATTTTGAATAATTACTTCGGTAAATATTTTATTTACCATGGTTAAAGGGTAAATACAGTAAATAAGGGTTAAAAAATAATATTATAATAATACTAAATTACAATAAAACGTGTCCTAACATTATTTGTGGATACATATCTGACCCTGGGAATCATTGGGTTGATTGTTGGACCCCATGGAGCCACTTGTAAGTGATAATGACACATTATATTAATAAAGTTAAAATAAATACAAAAATGACAAAAGCATATATCTTTTAGAAAAACATTTTTTATATATGGTTATATGTGTTTTAATTTCGATTATAAATATTCATTAGAAAGATAAAACGATTTAATACATAGATATGTTTTATTTATAATTTTTAGACAATATATAACTTAATTTATTTATGACACAATGATGATGCATTAATTACCATAATAGTGAAAAGTTAAAATAATTGATATTATAAATACCCAAATAAATATAATTTGAGACTTTTTATGAATTAAACTAATTTTAGAGATTAATATGACATGTTAGGATTTACGTAATTAACCTTTTTGGAAATAATCATTCTGTTATGAGTTTCACAAAAATCAATTATTGAATAGTGTCAAAATTCACATAAAAGAGTTTTTAAAAAAAATATTTTATTATTAACTGATATTAAATTCCAAAAAATCTAAGGTTCTGAAAAAAGACTTATATCATGATATCTGTATCATTAATGGACCACTTGGGGGTTTCAAGGATGTATATAGTATGTATATTAACCATATAATATAAAAATACAAAGAGACATTGTAAAAGTGAAACTAATTAACTAAGTGTTAATACTTAAAGATAAGGTTAATATAGTGACAAAAACCTGTATAAATTATATTCCATGAGTGGTTTTAGACAGATAGCCACATTAGAATTTATATAATCCACTTTTGAGCCATTGGAAACCGAATATGAATTTTATTATAAAATAATATTTCTAGCTTTTCCAAAGGTTCCCCTCACCCCTCTTATAAAAGGGCACTGCCCCTTCTCATTAATTCACTCCTTCAAAGCCTTTTGGTTCGGCCAACACCTTCCCAAATACTCTCTAAACTTCCATCACTTCATCCTATAGGCCTTTCTTTAGTCATAAATCCAAGCTAAGGATCCCTTTGACCAAATCAAATGGAAGAACCCAAAGAAGAGGTAATGATTTCACCACACTTTTTAATGTTCCTTTCTTCTTCCACTTCTTCATTCTTTGTTATTACCATAATAAAATATTAAATCCTGTATATTATATATATTGTGATGCTATTATAAATATGGTACAACCATATTCAGTATTCTATCCATACTTTTAATGACATGTCACCATACGTGCGTACGTACGGCTTACCATCTCCTCGTCGTGGTGTAATTGTTATTGAATAAATTATTATTTGGATGGGTATAATAATGATGTGAAATTCATGTAAATAATAAATATAACATGATAATTATTCTTTATATATGATATACCATCCAATTATATATTATTTTAATGTCAAAAGAATGATATTGTCACTCGTGCGTACGTACGGACTACCGTCTCCACGAACGCAATGAGATTCATTCTCCATCGTATCCATTCAAGTATAATTATCATTTGATGATTTAAAAATAATGTTTATGGACTTAATATAATTATGGATATGATTAATATACAAACTATCCCTGACAAACATGGATTAAGTAACAAATCATATAAAAGAAAATGAGTAAGTTAGCACCCGAAACAACGATAATACTAAGATATTATCAACAAATCAATGTTAAAAGATCATATATGATATCATATTAATTTATATGATTATTGAATAATTTAATAATTATTATTTCACCATTATAAAGGAGGTTAACCTACCCCCAACCAAGGAAAAGTACAAGGTAAGGGTTTATTTCGCAATCACTTCATTATCCAAGGTTGTTTATACATAATAATCTACTGGGATCTCTTTATCACCCACATCCATGTTTCATAAAAATGTATTTCAAAACATTTTTTTTACTATTTACTAGAAAATAGGTTAAAGTCATTTAAACCATTATGTTTTTTGAAAGGAATATTTCCGTTGTTTTCCAAACAAGGTACTTTTTAACCTTTTCGAAAAATTTAAGGTAAGAATGTATTTTTAAACTTATACGGCGGGTGCGGTTATTTTCTACCGTTATAAAATCTCTGAAGCTTCTCTTACAAGATGATAAGAATAATTTCAATGTAAATGTTTTATTTTAAAATTAATTGACTTTTAAATGATTTCAAAATGAATATTCTATGAATTTGTGAAAGGTACTCTTAATCAAGATCGTAATTTTAAATGTTTTAATGATTTTGCTTTCTAAATCTTTTTAATTAATGTCCATGTTTTCAAAATGATTTTCAGGATTTATTTATATTGACATGAATGTTTTGAAATGCTATTTCGTTCCAAAAGTTTCAATATGGTATGGAACACTTTGATTCAAAAATCTATTTTAAATTACTTCCTTTATAAATGTGTGACCTTTCAATGATTTCAAGAAAAGAGATATTTCTCTCAAATAGTTTTGATTTCATCTATGTCAACATCCTTTGATGGATTTTAAGTTTATTTGAAGTTGATTTATTATGATACAAAACTTTTGTATTGTATTGAAGGTTTTGTGATATGTTTTACTTTGGATGTGTTATTTTTATACCATTCATGGTTTATGGAGAAAGTATTGACATTTCATATGCTAGTTTTAATACAAATGTTTATGTTATGTTTACACCTTTTTATATGGGAATGAATTGGACTTAGTAAAGGATGGGTGGAGCCTGCTATACCTCCTCGATGAATCGGTAGGTCTCATGAGACAAACTAGTGTCTTGTCACAAGGCCTTGATAACATTTTATTTGTAGTCTTGGCACGAGGCCTTGGCTATGTGGTTATGATAGTCTGGAATTATGCATTCCATCATTATGAAAGTGGTTATTGATATTTCATGTAGAGACCCGAATGTTGATGTACATGGACATTACATTACATTAGAAGAATACTTAATACATAACAAAAACATACACACAAGGATCATAATAGTTTAATGTCTTTGGAAACTCAAAATATAATCTTCTAATCGTGGTGACTGAACATCAACATCTCCCATAAGATCTTCCCATTTTTGTTTTCTTACCTAAAACCTTTATCTAAATCTTGGGGAAATGAAAAAATATAAATGCTGAGCTCAAATTCCCAGTAAGGGTAACCATGGATAAAATAAAACAAATCATATACATTTGAAATTCAAAACATGAACATAATATTTAAACATCTGAATCTTTAGCTATGACATATAACATGGAAGTACATAAGGCATAGATCATAAAGAAACATTACTCATGATAAAATAGCATGGAAATTAAACATGTAATGGTGGAAAACCATTAATCACATGATAGGATTTCCATAGTATCTAAGGCATTGATGCCAAGACCATCATAGTGGACAAAGCCCCTTTCTGAATCGAGCTCACTCCTCGTTCCAGTCCTATAAGACTACACCAGATTAACATACCATTCCAGCCATGTCTATCTCATGAGATATAAATCCTTACCCAATTCATTGGAGGGAGATATAGGTCCCACCCATCTCATAATGGAATCATTCTTACATGGGCCACAAAAAAAACATACATAACCCAATAAATAAAATGGGTTTCATAAACATCATCACATCATCACATAATCCATATAAAATAAATGGACATCATTTCATAATAAGAAAAGTGAAACCATTTAAACCATAGAGACATGATACTTGAAACATACACATATGAAATAATGTCATCTTAGATGAAAAATGGTTTTGATAAAACACTAGAAATGAATTCTTGGGGAAAATATCCTTTCTTCATCAAAATCATTCTCTTTTCACAAAATGTCATGAACTTTGAAAAGAAAAGGATTTTGTTGAAAATATTCATGAAATATTTTGGAATAAGATTCATGAAAATAAGGCTTTATAAAACCCTAAAAATCCATTTGTGCCGTATAAGTTAAAAAAGATTCTTCTCATACTTTTTTCGGAAAAGTCAAAAAGTACCTCGTACGAAAAACGAGAAAAGATTCCTTTCATATATTTTACTAAAAAATGACCGAAGGTTAAAATTGGATTTAAATAATGGTATGATGATATAAATAATATTACATATTTAAGAAACAAGGATGTGGATGATAAATATTTTCTAGTAAATTCTGAAATATAAACAATCTCGAATAAAAATTGAGATTGTGAGATTTTCCCTTACCTTAGGTCCGATATGCTTCGTACATATCCAAACCTCATGTATAATGATTTAAATCATTTCATTGACTTATTAAAAAATCATATTCATTTTTATTATATCATATATGGTTCACTTATGACATTATATTAACCGTTCTTTTGTAAATTCATGTTAAAGTAGCGTTTTGGGTAAAATCGTTTCATTTGTCGTTTGTGCTTTAACTTTTAATTATTCATATGATTACATAGATCATGATTACTTACATATAGAATTTAAAACATTATTTATATGTAATATATATTCAGTATATACATATATATAATGGATTGATAAATGGAAAGAAATACACCGTTCATGGAGACGGTAGGTCGTATGTACGCTTGAAGGCTATTTTCATTTCCTTATTGTATTGAATGGAATTAAGTAGATGACATAAATATATATACATAAATAAAATAACATTATTATGTCATAAATTTCATGATTACTTATTATATATACTTTATAATCATTTTTTAATGGTTATCATGGAGAGAGAATCTCATCGCGTCGTGGAGACAGTATTCCGTACGTACGTACAAGCGATGATATCATTCCCATGATCATCGAATTGTTTTAAAGTATATGTATATTATTATATAATCTATATAAATTTTCAATAATCATATATATTCATTAATTTCACCATTATACCCATCCAAGTAAGGTGGTGGTGGAAAATAGATTACACCATGGCGTGGAGACGATATTCCGTACGTACGCATGCACAGTGATTCGTTTTCTGTAGGATGGATAGATGGTGAATTATGGTTGTTTCATACATATAATAACATATCAATATATAAGTAATACTAATGTTATAACTTCAAAATGAAACAACTAAATAAGAATAAGTGGAAGAATAAATAAAGTTGAAAGAATCGGTAACAGATATTACCTTTTCTTTGAAGCCCCTCTTTGAGACCTCCACTTAGGGAAATAAAATTGGTCTTTGAATAATACCAGGACCTCTAGGGTGTTTCTAGGGAAGTGGATAAGAGAATTGGGTAGGGGTTGTCTGATCTTGAAGGCTCAATGTGGTGTGAGGAAGAGAGGGAGGAGGTTCCCTTTTATAAGGGAGGAGAGGGGCACCTTTGGAATAACTAAAACTATTATTTTATTATAAAGTCATATTCGGTTTGTAATAGCTCCAAATTGATTATTTCGAAGCTCATGTGGGGATGGGTCTAAATCCTCTCATCCAATATAATTTATACAAGTTTAGGTTCCTATTTGAACCTTATCTTATATATTTAACTTTAAATTAAATAATTTTACTTTTACCATGTCTTCTTGTTTTCTTACACTATATGGTTAATATAATTACTATAATTAGCCAAAAGAACCCCCATTGGTTCATTATTAATATATATATATTTAGCTAAGTAATTTAACCGATCCTTATATTTTTAGGAATAAAATTACAATTAATAATATAATATTTGTTTTAAAAACTATTTTATGTCAATTTTGACACTATTTGGTACACGGTTTTTATGAAACTTATAACAGCATGATTAGTTCGAAAAGAGTTACTTAAATCAATAATAACATGTCATATTAACCTTTAAAATTAGTGGAATTCATAAAAAGTCTCAAATTAAATTTATTTGGGTATTTATAATATCAATTATGTCAATATTTTATTAATTAGATAATTAGTGCATCATCTTTGTGTCATAAATAAGTTAACTTATTTAATGTCTAAAAAATATAATTAAACTACCATTATGTAGGAAATCGTTTTATCTTTACAATGAATATTTATAGTCGAATATATTTTATGTATATCCTTATATTAAAAATGATTTACTTATTAAGCTTTGATTTTAACTATTTTAACCCTTCTTTAAATAAATTAATATTAAGTGTCCTAATCTAATCCAAGAGGGCCTAAATGGTCATACATTATTTATAAGGTTGTTTTTGGTCGAATTACACTTATCCAAAAGAATTAGGACATGTGTTAGGGTAATAATAATATCATTTTTACCCTTAATTATCCTATTTACATTTAACTGTGGTAAATAAAAGTAAAAAGTTACTATTCACCAAGAAATATTTTGATCTCATTGAACCAGATTTTAGTCCTTGATATTAACCGTGTCTCTCAGATTTTCGAAATTCTACTCACAGAAGCGGTAAAATTATGTTTTATGAAAAAATTCAGTTTTTTTAACTACAACTTAGTGGTTTCACTATTCATCAAAAAAATGAAAGTTTCCAGAAAAATACCAAAAATTCAGCCTAAGAATTATTTGATATTCCAAATTCAAAATTGATGTCTATTTTTCAAAATTCATAACATATAAGTGGCATTAATTAATTTTAAATTTAATTCCCATTATCAAAACAAATAGCGTGTTTTTAAGAAACAAAAACAATCAAAAGATTGATACTTGTTTATATCCAATTTCAAAGTGAAAATAATTCAAATTAACAACATTGGATTAAATGGTAAAAATTTATTCTAATTACTCTTTAAACCCAATTAAAAATATAATCTAACAATATAAATTATTGCGACGAAAAAAGTGGGTTTTAATTAAAATATAGCGTGTTTTTACTATTAATTAAAATATGAAAGTTATCAGAATAATATGAAAAATTTATCCAACGTAAATTTTTATATCTTGAATAAAAAGAATATTTTTATTTTGTAAAATTGAAATTATAGACAAGTCACAAACAAGATTTGAAGTGGGTGTGCCATCAAAAGATGGCAAAACTACATTTTTTTTAAAATTACTTATTTCACTCGAAAAATTGATTTTGTTCTCATACCATGTTCTAGAAAATGTGTAATATGACTAATAATTTTATAAAATTCAAAATGTATTTTATACTATTCATAACGGGTAGTTCATATAGCATATCGTTGTTTAGAAAAACTTAGTATTGTGTACAACACACGATATTGTGGAAGGTCAGGATTGTGTGTAATGCAAGCCAAGTTAGGGATGCGTGTTTTGCAAGCTCCTTTTGCTGTACCGTACAAAAAATATATTAATGAAATTAAAAAAAATATTTTTCATAAAATCTCGGGGTGTTACATTCTACCCACCTTAAAATGAATTTCTCCCTCGAAATTTGTCAGGGTTATAATTGGTTTACTACTCAAAAGTTTGTTTAATAGAAACCCAAATAATAAAAAGGAATACCAAAACATGGATATAAAAACTAAAGTATGAAATGTAATGGTTACCCAAATTAACTCATCGCTGGGTTTCCACGTAGGAGAACATAGGTGAAAATATGGATATGGAAGAAAAATCTAACCATCAAGTTTCGATGGAGAGTGGTAGAGAACATGGATATGAAAAATCCATCAATCAAAAATCCATATATTTGTGATGATCTAAGGTACCATTTGATTAATCGGATATAAGGGCACTATGACAACATTTTTGGTATTCAAGATCATTTCCCTAAAGTTGATGAAATTGGAATTAGAAGAAATAATTTCGTGATTTTGGTATAGTATCACCATTGGCCGTTCTTTTGACAATTTCTACTTCATCTCTTAAAGAAATGAAGTTTAATTTATCATTCGTGAAGTGATAGCAAATCATTTGATGGAATGATGGGTCATTCCATCTGTATCAAACAAAAGGTTATAAAAGTTTTAAAAAATACATAGGTCCATCTATATTGAGATTAATCATATATGGTTCCTAGAATGGACTTATACTTCATATATCATACTGCTTAATATAATAAAACTAGTTTCTACTAAACATGGACTTCCTTTAGGCCAATGGTAGGCGATAAAGGCCAGTCACACTTCAATTGTGGGTTCGATTCCCACATCCTTGTCCGACGCAATGGGTTGTCGCCCATCCTGCAGGTTGTCCTTTTTCTAAAACTACATTACTATAACATCCCATAAATAATATTGAAAAAAAGTTATATCCTTAAACAATACTAACTTATGTCCAACATAATCCATTCCATTCTTTAGGCTTATCTAAAATACTTCGGTCCAAGCTCATAGTATAAAGAAAACGATTACATGAAATGCCATCAATAAAGCTTGTGAATACCATCATTTTCCGCCATATATCTTGTTGGTCACATTCCAATCATGTGAATACCTTAGTCATGTATTCCCTTGAAAAATGAATACCCATTAAACCTTAGTGAAAACACGAATGCTGTCAAAAGTTAACTCTTTCCGCATACCAAAATCCAAAAAATTATATATACTCAAACCATCATATAACCTTCTCCTTATATTAGTCTTGAGCTCATGAATACTATCAAACATTTAATTTTCTCCTTATCCCTTCATTATGCACATATCATCTACTTTCCAAATATATCTGAATAACCTTTCATGGTTACTGGTACTATTAATCATACACTATCAAAACTTAAGGAAAGACAACAGTGTAAAAATCCTTAGATGTCCCTTTATTCAATAGTACCATGAGATTACTTATACAACATTACACTTGATAAACATGTAATCATTCCACTACATGATTAAACCATTGACCGAGCTTCAACAATTTTTCATCTCACTTATCATTTGTAGTCTCTTCATCATCATCAACATAAATACTACCCATAAGACTGTACTGATTATCTTCATGAAACATTCCCTTAGGGCATTGGTTTGCATAATGTCCGTACATTCCACATTTAAAACATTTAACCATTATTGATGTCTTATCAATACCATTATCTTCATCCATGGTGTTAACTGATCCTTTTCCTTTGCACTTAGTGGATTTGTGTCCTTGTTTTCCACACCCAAAGCATCTTCCCGTTCCTTTGAAACAATCTCCCTGATGCCTCTTCCCACATGATTTACATGAGGGAAATTGAACTTTCTTTCCTCTATGATCATCATGAAACTCCATCTTTCTATTATTATCTGAGTTAGGAAACTTACCAAATTTGAGTTTGTTGATCATATTATGAGATTGCTAATTCGGCATAATAATGATGTTTGGACTTCCAAATCCCATTTCATTTGGTTTCACATGAAGAATATCATTCCAGTGTCCGTCATATTCTCCATTATTGTGGATCATCTTGTTTCCATCCATTTTCTAAAACCCAAAAAGAATAGTGTGAGAGACAAAATTCATAATCAAGGGGGAGTAACATCAATATCTAACATCTTAGGTTTAATCTAATATCGTTACCATAATTCTAGTACTATAACCTATACTTATACTTAACCTTAGGGACATCCCTAGACATACCTTAGACATATCTCTAGGGATTTTACTAAAGTATTCGCATCCTATTTTCCAAAGGTTGAATAAACCTTTCCTCTGAGACCAACTGTAGAGACCTGATGCTTGATGTACATGGACATTACATTACTTTAGCGGAATACATAATACATAACAAAAACAGACACACAAGTATCGTAATAGTTTAGTGTCTTTGGAAACTCAGAATAAAATCTTCTAATCGTGGTGAAAGATCATTAACATCTCCCATAAGATCTCCCCCTTTTTGTTTTCTTACCTAAAACCTTTCTTTAAATCTTGGGGAAAATAAAACATATAAAGGGTGAGCTAAAATTCTCAGTAAGGGTAAGCATCAATAAAATAAAACAAATCATATACATTTGAACTTCAAAAGATGAACATAATATTTAATCATCAGAATCTTGAGCAATGACATAAATCATGGAAGTACGTAAGGCATAGATAATAAAGAAACATTAATCATGATAGAATAGCATGGGAATTAAACATGTAATTGTGGAAAACCATTAAGCACATGATATGATTTCCATAGTAGCCAAGGCATTACTGCCAAGACCATCTTAGTGGACAAAGTCCCTTTCTGAATCGAGTTCACTCCTCGTTCCTGTCCTGTAACACTGAACCGGCTTAACTTACCATTCCAACCATGTATATCTCATTAGATATAAATCTTTACCCATTGAATTAGAGGTAGATATTGGTCCCACCCATCTCATATTGAAATCATTCTTACTTGTTCCACAAAATAAACATACATAACCCAATAAATAAAATGGGTTTCATAAACATCATCCCATCATCACATAATCCATATAAAAGAAATGGATATAATTTCATAATAAGAAAAGTGAAACCATGTAAATCATTGAGACATGATACTTGAAACATACACATATTAAAAAATGTCATCTTAGATGAAAAATGGTTTTGATAAAACACTTGAAATGAATTCTTGAGAAAAATATCCTTTCTTCTTCAAAATCATTCTCTTTTCAAAAAATGTCATGCAATTTTAAATGAAAAGGATTTTGTTTAAAATAGTCATGAAATATTTTGGAGGAATCTTCATGAAAATATGGCTGTATAAAACTGTAAAAATACGTTCGTTCCTTATACGTTAAAAAAACATTCTTCTCGTACTTTTTCCAAAAAAACTCAAAAAGTACCTCGTACGAAAAACGACAAAAGATTCCTTTCATATCATTTACTAAAAACTGAACGAAGGGTAAAATTTGATTTAAACAATTGTAGGAGGATAGAAATAATATTACATATTGACGAAACATGGATGTGTATGATAAATATTCTCCAGTAAATTCTGAAATATAAACAATCTCAAATAAAAATTGAGATTGCGAGATTTTCCCTTACCTTTGGTCCAATATGCTTCATACGTATCCAAACCTCATGTATAATAATTTAAATAATGTCATTTACTTATTAAAGAATAATATTCATTTTTATTATATCATACATGGTTCACATATGACTTTATATTACCCGTTGTTTTGTAAACTCATGTTAAAGTAACTTTTTGGGTAAAATTGATTCATTTGTTGTTCGTGTTTTAACTTGTAATTATTCATATGATTACTTAGATGATGATTACTTACTTCCAGAATGTAGAAAATTATTTATATATAATATATATTCAGAATATATATATATATATATATAATGGATCGATAAATGGAATGAAATACACTGTTCATGGAGACGGTAGGCCGTATGTACACATGAATGCTATTTTCGTTTCCTTATTGAATTGAATGGAATTAAGTAGATGAAATAAATATATATACATAAATACAGTAGCATTACAATTTTATATATTTCATGATTAATTATTATATATACTTTATAATCATTCTTCAGTGGTTATCATGGAGAGTGAATCTCATTGCGTCGTGGAGACGGTATTCCGTACGTACGCATGAGCGATGATATCATTCCTGCGATCATTGAATTTTATTAAAGTGTATGTATAATATTACAGAATCAATATCAATTTACAATAATCATATATATTCATTACTTTCACCATTATACCCATCCAAGTAAGGTGGTGGTGGAAAATAGGTTACACCACGGCGTGGAGACGGTATTCCGTACGTACGCACGCGCGTTGATTTCATTTTCTGTAGGATGGGTAAATGGTGAAATATGGTTGTTAAATACTTATAGTAACATATCAGTATATTATTGATACAGATTTTATTACTTCATAATTAAAAAACTAAATAAAAAGAAGTGGAAGAAGAAATAAAGTTGAAAGAATCGGTAACAGACATTACCTCTTCTTCGAAGCACCTCTTTGAGACATCCAATTAGGGCACTAAAATTGTTCATTGAAGAATACCAGGACCTATAGTATGTTTCTAGGGAAGTGGAGAAGAGAATTATTTAGGGTTTATCTGAGATTGAAGGCTATATGTGCTGTGAGGAAGAGAGGGAGGGGGATCCCTTTTATAAGGGAGGAGAGGGGCACCTTTGGAAGAACTAAACATATTATTTTATTATAAAGTCATATTAAGTTTTTAATTGCTCCAAATTCATTTATTTCTAAGATAATGTGGGTATGGGTCGAAATCCTTTCATCCAATAGAATTTATACAAGTTTAGGTTCCTATTTTAACCTTATCATTTAGATTTAACATTAAGTTAAATAATTTTACTTTTATTGTGTCTTCTTGTTTTCTTACACTATAAGGTTAATAAACATACTATAATAAGCCATCAATAATACAAAGTGGTTAATTATTAATATATATATCCTTATATAAGTCATTTGTCCGAACCTTATATTTTTAGGAATAAAATAACAACTAATAATATAATATTTGTTTTAAAAACTATTTTACGTCAATTTTGACACTATTTGGTACATGAATTTTATGAAACTCATAACAGAATGATTGGTTCTAAAAAAGATACTTAAATCCATAATAACATTTCATATTAACCTAGAAAATTATTTTAATTCATAAAAAGTCTAAAATTACATTTATTTTGGTATTTATAACATCAATTATGTCAATATTTTATTAATAAAATAATTACTGCATCATCTTAGTGTCATAAATAAATTAGATTATTTAATGTCTAAAAAATATAAATAAAATACCATTATGTAGAAAATCTTTTTATCTTTCCAATCAATATTTATAGTCTAATATATCTTATGTATAACCATATATTAAAAATTATTTACTTAATAAACTTTGATTTTAACTATTTTAACCCTTCTTTAAATAAATTAATATTAAATGTCCTAATCTAATCGATGTGGGCCTAAATGGTCATATTTTATTACTAACTTTGTTTTTGGTCGAATTAAAGTTATAAAATAGAATTAGGACATGTGTTAGGGTAATAATAATATTATTTTTACCCTTAATTATCCTATTTACTTTTAACCGTGGTAAATAAAAGTACAAAGTTACTATTTACCAAAACAAATTTCATCTCATTGAACCAAATTTTAGTCCTTAATATTAATTGTGTCTCTTCTATTTTCTAAATTCCACTCACAGAAGCAGTAAAATTATGTTTTATAAAAAATTTAGTTTTTTTAACTACCACTTAGTGGTTTCACTATTCATCAAAAAATGAATGTTTCCAGAAAAATACCAAAAATTCAGCCTAAGCATTATTTGATATTCCAAAATCAAAATTTATGTCTATTTTTCCAAATTCATAACATATAAGTGGCCTTAATTAATTTTAAATTTAATTCCCGTTTTTAAAACAAATAGCGTGTTTTTAAGAAACAAAAACAATCAAAAGATTGATACTTGTTTATATCCAATTTCAAAGTGAAATTAATTCCAACGAAAAACATTTTAATTAATGGTAAAACTCTATTCTAATTACACTTTAAACTAAATTAAAAATATAATATATCAATATCAATTATTGCGATGAAAAAATTTGTTTTTAATGAAAATATAGCGTGTTTTTACTATTCATTAAAATATGAAAGTTATCAGAATAATATGAAAAGTTTATCCAAAGTAAATTTTTATATCCTAATTCCAATTAATATTTTTATTTTTTCAAATTGAACTTATAGACAAGTCAAAAACAAGATTTAATGTGGGTGCTCCATCAAAAGGCGGCAAAACTACATTTTTTTAAAATTACTTGTTTTACTCGAAAAATTGATTTTGTTCTCATACCATGTTATAGAAAATGTGTAAGATGAATAATAATGTTATAAAATTCAAAATTTTAGTTGATACTATTCATAACGGGTAGTTCATATAACATATCGTTGTTTAGCGAAACTCGGTATTGCGTACAACACACACTATCGTGGAAGGTCGTGATTGCCTGTAATGCAAGACAAGCCAGGGATGCCTGTTGTGCAAGCTCCTCTTGGTGTGGGGTACAACACAAGATATTAATGAAATTAAAAAAAATATTTTTCCTAAAATCTCGGGGTGTTACATTGCATGTGATTATTCGATTAGTAGAATATCCATGCGAATAAGTAAATGGAATTATATCATTTTATTTTTTTCCATAATATGTTTAAGTTTATGTTTAAAAAGGCTTTTGATTTAGTTGTAAATTTCCTTAAATGTTTATTCTTATTTATTAATTTTCTGCTATATTGTTATCCTTACTGGGCATTTGAGCTCACCCCTTTTCTATGATTTATTTTTAACAAGATGTGAAGAAGCAAATTATGAAATGATCTGCAGGGATAGTATGAGGGGATAAGAGTGTGGACTATGTAGACTATATTGTTGATGTTTTCATTTTATGATTTAACGTAAACATTATGAATGTATCTATTTATTCCAAGGCTACTAAACTAATCTGTCTTTCCAGAATTGATCTTTCTTGTGATCATGCCAATGTTATGTAATAATGCACCGACTCTGGGGAACTGGGGTCGGGGCGTTATAGTTGATATTAGAGGAATTTTAGTACAAACCATGGAAGCTAGATTTAGATAAACTCTAATTAGAGCACATAGATCTAAGATGGACTTTTAATATTAGTATAGAATAACTTCATAGAATTTTGGTATTGTAGAAATTTTGTGAGTTTTCGGAGCAATACATCCCTTTCTAGATACGAGCAGGTAGAGGTGGATGTGGCACAGATGTACCTAGGGGTGAAAACAGAAAACACCGCATTGAGCTAAACTCAAAGGGGAACTGGTGCATGACAACGGGCCTTGCTGCACTCTTGGTTACGACACTCCCAGGGGATATTCTTAGGATAATTCTCATTTTCTTTATAAATCATTATGAAGGGATTATGAGTATATATTTCCTCAAAGAAAGCATTTTTATGATTGTGGATTAAATCCATAAATAGTTCAATTTATGATAAGTGTTTTACAAGTATGGAATTGTTTATTTTTGATTCATAAACTGATCTAGTTTATGAAATTGGTTAGAAATGGCACCCAATAGAAGGAATGAGAACTCCAACAATACGTATGATCCAAAGAGTATGGAGGATCATATCATTCATGGTCTTAATCCAGAATTTATAAGGGAAATAGTCTCCAACATATTATCATCATATGAAGAAATTGTATCACGTGTTGATAAGATAAGTAAAGAATTCTCAGAGTCCTATGGCTTTGAAGGGAAGCCATAGAAGGAAAAGATGGTAGAGGGAAGGACATATAAAAGGAACAAGGTAAAGAAATATTTTCCCATATGTGATAACTGTGGAAAAAATCACCTTGGAAAATTCTTGAAGGGAATGGAATTATGTTATCAGTGTGGAGAAAAAGGACACAAAGTATGTGACTGCAAGGGTAAGAAATGGTTTCAGATGTACAATTATTCATTTTCAAGGAGTTTGGACACTACGCGAACCTATGTCCCAGTCATCAGACTATGCCACAAATGATGCAATTGTATAATAATCATGTTATGATACTACCCAAGATGAAGAGGAATGATTAGAGTTCTTATGTCATTTGAGTTTTGTATCAAAAATTACTTGTTACAATAATTATGTAGTATATAAGGATTTTACTGTAGTACTATTTCATTAAAGACTTGATATTGTGTGGAACAATGAAAATTGACTCAATAGAAGGTGTAATTTTTATAAAATATATAGTTGAGAGTATGATAAACCGTAATATGGTTCTTATACCGAGGTAGTGATTTTAGAATAATACATGATTGATTTGGATAAATTATATTGGATATTCTTTACAACCTTGTAACTGATTAATGATTCGTATATTCCATCATTGTTGGGGTTTACAACATTTTTTTATTGAAGACGTATATCTATTATTCTTTAAGGAATAAGGGATCATGAATGTAATCAATAAGGTTTTATGGTAATTCAGGATGTTGCAGTGTTTTAAAAGAATACATGATGAAGGTGTTCACATGTTATTACGCTGCAAAAAGGATCTTCATTGTGTTTACCTTCCTTATAAATTTTGGCCTGAAGTATTTTGGATAGTTCTAGTTTGGATTATTTTGGATTTCCATAAAAGGACAACCCAGAGGTCGGGCGTCAACTCGTCGTGTCTGGCAAGGCCGCAAGACTTGAACCCACAACCGAAGGGCGAAAAGGGTGTATCACCTACAACTGACCCGCGTGATGTCCTGTTTTGAATAATGTAGTTTTTAATGGTTCTTATATATGAATTATAAATTCCTTTTTTAACCCTATATGAATAAGATAAATAGAATATTATTTTTAAGTTCTATTATCTTTTAGAGTGAAAGATGAGTTTGTGGTAGAACATAGTTAAAGGATGAGACTCTACTTGTCAATTATATATTTTTCTTCTTCTCTTATTCAATAAAGAAATTAATTATTATACTTTAGTGAATGGATCTTAAAACAAAAAATGTGTAATCCTAATACCATATTTTTTGCTGAACCAATGGTATTTTAAATCATCATATATTGATAAATTTAAGGCCCTCAATTTTACACTTGTTTATGATTGATGAACTCAATAGCTATCTATAAATATTTACGTTTTTTCACCAATTATGTGTCTCTAATTTCCACCAATGTTCTATGAATAGAGATCATAATTTGGTGGTGACCCTTTCATTTCTCTTTTCCTCTTATTAAGACTAAATATTATTAACCCAATTTCTGATGTGGGTTTTCCCACAACGATATTTTCTATATTCAACCTTTTATTTTCGATGAACAATTTCAAATTGTGAGGACTCAATTTATTGAATGAGGGGAGAATGTAACACCCCAAGATTTCATAGTGTGTTATTTCTTCAAAATAATTCAAAAACTTGCACTACACGCAACACCGAGTTCAAGCAAACCGTGACTTACCAAACAAGCTGTTAAAAAGAGGTTATGAATAGTATTAACTAAATTTTAAACTTTATATAATCCTTTTAATTTTAGAATCCATATTATGAGTTTCTTAAACAAAATGTAAGAAAAAAAAAATTTCATATAAAAGAATTATTTTTCAAAAAAAAATGCACTTTTAACAACTTTTAATAGTGAAACCCTTTTTTTAATCAAATATTTTAAAACTTTTATATATTCAATTTTACTAAAAAAATTTATTATTTAGAATGGGGAAAACAAAAATTTACAATGTAACACCCCAATCTTCCTCGGTACGCTTCTCTTTAATTAATACAGTAGCGTGTTTTGTACGCAACTTCAAGTTCACTCACACACCACAACTAATAAAACTATCTGTTATGAGTAGTAATACCCAATTTTTTAAGTTTTATACATTTTATATTAGACTTCATTTTTGGATTTGGAATATCTAAATTAGACTAGGGTGAAATTTTTGTACTTTTCGGATAAATTTCATATTTTGATGAATAGTGAAAATTACTAAATTTTAATTAAAAAAAACTTTGTTAATCGAAATAATTAATTGTGATAAATTATGAATTTGAGGGGTTTTAAAGTATATTTAAAATATATTTTTACCATTTAATACAATTTTGGTCATTGGACATAATTTCACAATTAAACCGCACATAAACAAGTATCAATCTTTTGATAGTTATTATATCTTAAAAAATGCTTTTTGTTTTGACATCCGGAATTAATTTTAAAATAATTTCTGCCACTTCGATGTTTTAAATTTGAAAAATTGGATTCCATATTTGGAATTAGGATTTCCAAATTATGTAAATAGGTAAATTTTTATTTTAGTCATTTTGAATAATTACATTGGTAAATATTTTATTTACCTTGGTCAAAAGGTAAATACGGTAAATAAGGGTTAAAGAATAATATTATAAGAATACTAAATTACACTAAACATTTTCCTCACATTATTGGTGTATACATGTCCGACCATTGGCATCTTTGGGTCGATTTGTGGACCCCATGGAGCCACTTATAAGTGATAATGACACTTTATATTAATTAAGTTAAAATAAATACAAAAATGACATAAGCATATATCTTTTAGAAAAACATTTTTTATATAGGGTTATATATGTTGTATTTTCAATTATAAATATTAATTAGAAAGATAAAACACTTTCCAACATAATTATATTTTATTTATAATTTTTAGACTATAAATAAATTAATTTACTTATGACACAATGATGAGGCAGTAATTACCATAATAGTGAAAAATTAAACTAATTGATATTATAAATACCCAAATAAATATAAATTTAGACTTTTTATGAATTACACTAATTTTCAAGGATAATATGAAATTTCAGGATTGACTTAATTAACTTTTTTTAAAATAATCATTCTGTTATGATTTTCATAAAAATCAATTATCCAATAGTCTCAAAATTAACATAAAAGAGTTTTTAAAACACATATTATATTATTATTTGATATTAAATTCCTAAAAATCTAAGGTTCGGCCAGGAGACTTATATCATGATAGGTGAATCATTAATGGACTACTTGAGGGGTCTATTGGTTGTATATTTTATGTTTATTAACCATATAATATAAAAATACAAAGAGACACTGTAAAAGTGAAACTAATTAACTAAGAGTTAATACTCAAAGATAAGGTTAATATAGTGACCCAAACCTGTATAAATTATATTTTTTGAGTTTTTATTGACATATCCCCACCTTAACCTTTAAATAATATACTTTGGAGTGATTAGAAACCGAATATGAATTTATTATAAAATAATATTTCAACATTTTCCAAAGGTGCCCCTCACCCTTCTTATAAAAGGGCACTCACCCATATCATTAATTCACGCCTTCAAATCCATTTGGTTCGGCCAACCCCTGCACAAATACTCTCTCAACTTCCCTCACTTCATCATATAGTCCTACCTTTAGTCTGAAAGCCATCCTATGGAGCCCTTTTGACCAAATCAAAATGAAGAACCCGAAGAAGAGGTAATGATTTCACCACCTTTTTTCAAGTTCATTTCTTCTTCCACTTCTTATTTCTTTGTTATTAACATTATAAAATAATAACGCGAGTATATTATATATACTTTGATGTTATTATAAATATTTTACAACCATATTCAGTATTCTATCCATCCTTTAAATGACATGTCACCATACGTGCGTACGTACGGCTTACCGTCTCCACGTCGTGGTGTAATTGTTATTCAATAAATTATTATTTGGATGGGTATAATAATGATGTGAAATTCATGTAAATAATAAATATATCATGATAATTATTCTGTATATATTATATACCATCCAATTATATATTATTTCAATATCAAAATAATGATATTGTCACTCGTGCGTACGTACGGACTACCGTCTCCACGAACACGATGAGATTCATTCTCCATCGTATCCTTTAAAGTATAATTATCAATTGATGATTTAAAAATAATTTTTCAGGACTTGATATCATTATGGATATGATTAATATACAAACTATCTATGTCAAACATGGCTTACGTAACAAAACATATAAAAGAAAATGAGCAAGTTAGCACCCGAAACAACGATAATACTAAGATATTACTAACAAATCAATGTTAAAAGATCATACATGATATCATATTAATGTATATGATTTTTTTATAATTTAATAACAATTATTTATCCATTATACAGGATGTTAAACAACCCCCAACCAAGGAAAAGTACAAGGTAAGAGTATATTTCGCAATCTCATCATTATCCGAGGTTGTTTATACGTAATAATCTACTGGGGTCTCTTTATCACCCACATCCATGTTTCATAAAAATATATTTCAAATAATTTTTTTACTATTTACTAGAAAATGGGTTAATGTCATTTATACCTTTCTGTGTTTTGAATGGAATCATTCCGTTGTTTTCCAAACAAGGTACTTTTTAACCTTTTCGAAAAATTTAAGGTAAAAAAGCCTTTTTAAACTTATACAGCGGGTGCGGTTATTTTCGACCGTTATAAAATTGTTGAAGCTTACCTTACAATCTGATAGGAAGAATTTCAATGTAAATGTTTTATTTTATAATTATGTGACTTTTAATTGATTTCAAAATGAATATTCTATGAATTTGTGAAAGGTACTCTTAATCAAGATCATAATTTTAAATGTTTTAAAGATTTATCTTTCTAAATCATATAATTTATGTCCATGTTTTCAAAATGATTTTCAGGATTTTTTTTATGGACATGAATGTTTTGAAATGATATTACGTTTCAAAAGTTACAATGACGTATGGGACACTTTGATTCAAAAATCTCTTTTAAATTACTTCCTTTATAAATTTGTGACTTTTCAATGATTTCAAGAAAAGAGTTATTTCTCTAAAATAGTTTTGATTTCATCTATGTCAACAACCTTTGATGGATTTTAAGCTTATTGGAAGCTGATTTATTGTGATACAAAACTTTTGTATTTTATTGAAGGTTTTGTGATATGTTTTACTATGGATGTGTTATTTTTATACCATTCATGGTTTATGGAGAAAGCATTGACATTTCATATGCTAGTTTTAATACGATTCTTTATGTTATGTTTAAAACCTTTCATATGGGAATGCATTAGACTTAGTAATTGATGGGTGGAGCCCGCTATAGCTCCTCGATTCATCGGTAGGTCTCATGAGACAAACTAGTGTCTTGGCATAAGGCATTGACAAAATCTTATTTTTAGTCTTGACACGAGGCCTTAGATATGTGGTTATGATATTCTGCGATTATGCATTCCATCATTATGAAAGTGGTTATATATATTGCATGTGATTATTCGATTATTAGAATATCCATGTGAATAAGTAAATGGAATTATTTCATTTTATTTTTTCCATACTATGTTGAATTTCAAGTTTAAAAAGGCTTTTATTTTAGTTGTACATTGCCGTAAATGTTTATTATTATTTATGAATGTTTCTGATATATTTTTATCCTTACTGGGCATTTGAGCTCACCCATTTTCTATGTTTTATTTTTCACAGGATGTGAAGAAGTAAATTATGAAATGATCTGCAGGGATAATATGAGGGGATAAGAGTGTGGAATATGGAGAGTATATTGTTGAAGTTTTCATTTTATGATATAACATAAACATTATGAATGTATCTAGTTATTCCAAGGCTACTAAACTAATCGGTTTTTCAAGAAGTGATCTTTCTTGTGATCATGCCAATGTTATGTAATAATGCACAGACTCTAGGTAACTGGGGTCGGGGCGTTACAGGATGGTTGATATTTCATATTGGTTGAAGAAAAAAAGGGCATCAAATCTTCTGGATCACATTTACACAAACATATATGGTCTAATAAATGTGGCGAGAAAATACAGGGAGAGTATCATCATTATTTTTATAGTTAATTTTATTATAATATCTTATGTATTGATTATGAATAGGAAACAAAAATTTTGTGATTTTATGGGGTGTTATCATTGAATATCTAATAATTAAACATACCACACTATCAAGATTCTATGATCTTAAAATAGAGGACAATACACATACATTTATTTTGAAAATTACCTTGAAAAACATGGGATAAATCAAGAGGGGTCTATATTTATAACCCATCAAAAAAATGGGGTTTTTGAATTCATAAATTAACAGGTGTACAATATAGACATAAATAATTCAATTAAGAGTCATGTTTCTTTTTATAACCTGAAATATTTTGTTCAAGTAGCAATATACACTCAAAATCATACTTAGATTATTATGAGAGAAACCAATACCCCATTTTTGATATTGTATGTAAGGAATCCCTCAAGGAATTATTTTCAGTTTTTTGTTGGTAAATTTTTAATCATAATCAAATAATTAAATCAATATATGTTTGGTATTGCTACATATAAGGGAATATTCGTTGGATATTTACTGAAGAGTAAGTCCTATAAATGATATTATAATCATATTATAAATATTTTGGAACTTATTAGTGTTAATATCATTAAGGATAAAACCCAAAATAACCTTAGGAGATCATATTTTGTTATGACTGAGGATTAATAATAAAGTATATAAGGGATATATTCAAATATAGAAATAATAGAAGGATTGCAAAACATTCAGGGCTCCAAAAAAATGTTGAGGATTTTGATGAAAAATATGAATAGGAAGACATTTCTGAATAAAATTCATCAGAACCTGAATGGAGAAATATAAAGAAAGAAACTGATTAATCCAACATCATTGGTGTGTTGACCACACCTACATAGATAATTAAAATGAGAATGGAAGCAAATTATTCCTTCCTATATATTATTAATCCTACCTCATTTAAATATTTAGTGAAGGTTGAATTAATAACTATATCATTTTGAAAAGAACTGATCAGGGGAACACATTAAGATACACATAAATCAGAATTATATTGGAACAAAGTGGATTTAAAAAATATATATTGAATAGAAATATGATAAAAAAACAAGTAATTTTTAGTGTGTAAATGATATGCATAGATTGAAGGCATTGATATTGAAGAAACGATTAATTCTGTAAATATATTGGAGTTGATCAATATTTTCCTTTCAATATAAATTCAAATAGAATACAAAGATTATCATATTGATGTAAACAAAATCTTAAATTGATTTCATCAAGAATAAGTCTACATTAAATTACGAGTGGGATTTATTATTGGAAATGGTGAGATAAAGTTGTATAAATCAAAAAAAAGAACTCTATGGTGTAAATAAGGAACCACAAGCATGGTACTATTGACATGAAACTTATTTAATAATGCTTGAATTTTATATACGAGGTGTCGACTGTAATATCTATGTGAAGATTTATTATAAAGATCAATATTTTGTGCTTCTTTAGCTGTATGATACAATTTTTTGTGGAAGTATGAAGGGATTAGAGGAATAATTTTTTAATCACATAAAGCTGAGAATTTGAACTATCTATGATTAGTGAAGTAACATAATCTTTAGGGAGGCATGTTGTTTGAAATAAAAATTATACCTTCAGTTCATAGAAAAAATATGCAAGAGATATTCATAATAAATTCATAATGAATGAACACAAACTAATGTTGAATCGGATTTTGGTTGGGAAAAAACATGTAAATAACAAGGATGGGACATATGTGGAAAAACATTATACAGGAGAATCATTGGAATCAAATTATAATTGATTGGGACACAAGTAGATATCAGGTTTTCAAAAAAAAAATTAGAAGCTCACATTCAATGTAATCTGATGGAAGATCATTTGTATGTGGTTAAAATAATCATGAGGTATATTTAGTGTACTCTCAATTTTGTATTATACTTTTCAGTAATAAGTGATTGTGAATTATTTTTGTTTCTTGATACTTACTGGTCTAGAGATGTGTTGGATATAAATTCCACTAGTAGCAGTGCTTTCTTCTTTGAATAAAATTGTGTGGGATTGTTGTGAAATAAACAAGAAAGAAATATTCTTATCATTGATGAAGTATATTATACTATAATACAATGGTATCACTCAAATATTGTGGATGAAGTAAAAATTGATTGATATTGGTGATGAGATGAAACAAATAATGGTAATTTACTTTGACAATAAGAGTATTATCAATCTTATGAATATTACAGTTCAACAATATCATACCAAACACATTGAGATTAGATCTCACATAATTAAAAAAATATTAACAAATTGTAGTTAAAATATAGAATGTTATAATTGAATACCATGTGGATGATATTATGAATAAGCCATTGTAAGAAAAAATATTCCAGGAACATTATTTAAACCTTTGTTTTCAAACACCTCCCAGTGCATGGGGAGGTTAAAATTGTTCCCCTACCCCCATTGGTGTTCATTGTTTTAAACTTTTTGTGGATGTGGTGAATGTTTTTGGGAAATATACTCTCTTATGGGAGTCCATATTGAGAACTAATTTTTCAAATACATGTTCTTTGGGTTCATTTGCAAAGGGGGGGATAAGTGAAATTCAATGAGTTTGGGTTTTCATGTTTTTCTAGTAGTTTATAGTATCTTGAAATTCTTGTTTTCCCCTATTGTTTTCTACAGTTTTATTTTATCACATAGACATATAGTGAATGATGAGTTATTTTATTCTTATCATGTTTTGATAGTAGTTGGTGATTTATTGAATTTATTTTTAGATTCCTAACAAACCCAAAGGGATATATTATTTTAACCAAGGATTTTAACATGTAGAAATAGAGTATTGTTTTTGTTTGTTGTTAATCCAAATTGGGTTTACCAGTGATATTTTAAGTAAAGCGATTTTGCAGTTTTGGAATGCTATAATGTTGAAGGTGGTGTCATTTACCAGTGTTTTCCAATTTTTTTGGGATCACAATTAGGAGTATGGAGAATGTTTTATGAATGTGTGGAGAATTTTGTACAACCACTATGAAAAGTGGGGTTTCTAGATTAACTCATATCAAATATGGTAAAGGTGTGATTTTCATGTACGTTGGGATCTGATAAGGTTTGGAGAATCCTAAAATGTTATCACGATCATGTGATGGAATGATAATGAATCTATATGACTATTGGATAGTTTGATAATGGTTTAAATTTCACTAGAGCATCGTAAATAGACGAGATTTGTGATAATGACTGATGAGTATTTCAAAAGGCTATTCGGAGTATGTGATCATAGTGAAAGGATAAGCCTATAAATAGTGGTATACCCCACTTAATTTCACATGAAAAGAATTGAATAAAAGAAAAAATAGTACTGAATTCATAAAGGTTGCGAAATTTATAAATAAATAATTTGAAGTGATCTTGAGAATAATGAAAAGTCTGTTTTAGTTTTGAATAATTCTTAGCTATAAGTGAAAAAATAGTTTCATGATGATTGGGTATTCCATGATAATTGGGAATTCTATAATGACATAGTGTTCTATGAAGGATTTTTTTTCATGAAGGTATTTTTCTTCTTGAATTATATTCATAAAGGATCTTCACAAAACTTTATTTCTTCATGAATGTTGTTCTTTCATTAAAAATTTGTGGGGGTTGTGAAGGATGGGAGAATCACAGACGATAGGGTTGAATGTATATTTTAAGATAATAGTGTTTTCAAGTGCGTCAACTCAAGTTTACAATGCAAGAAGATCCTCATGCTATTCTGGGACAAAATCTTAACATCCAATATACTGGGATGAACTTTAGGTTGTTAAACTGAGTAAGACTTCACCAAAAGTGTTAATCTAGGGGGAGTCGACAAAACCATTCTGGGGGAGGTGGTGTTATGTCCCTAAAATATTTTAAATGAATTATTCCTTTCATTGAGTGACTATATATGATCTTTTTTACTCTATAATAACTATCTAATCTTATTATATTTGGGATTTACCAACAAAGAGTCATTATTTTTTTCTTGGAATCATCCTTAGTTGTGAACAATTTAAAACAGCCATGTTGACTCTCTACATGTGAATGTTTAATTACTGTGGGAATCCATCCGACATATGTAAGAGGTTCCTATAAATTTCGAACAATATCTATAAATTTTATAAAAACATTTGACATAATGATTCAACCCTCTCCTATTAGGGTGTTCTGGGGTCCTATAGGTTTAATTGAATCCTTGGGGGGTTCAAGATATTGATTCCTCTTTCCTCTTAAAATGACACATAAATAACCACCCCATGACACAGTAATCACATTGTTAATGTTAGTACATCATTAATAGATTTATGACTTCCAAATATACTAAAATCTCAAGTATGTGTGAGTAAATGAGTATTCTTAAATTTCTTAATCGTAACAAGCCATGGTTACAAATAAAAATCTAAACATGATCGGTGTTGAAATGAACAGTGTTTCACTTAATTATACCCTATCAGTGCATTAATATGAGAAGAATTTATATAAAAACAGAAGTAAAATTTTTCATACGAAAATTACAAAAAAACTATTAGAATAAAAATTACTAGAACTCCCTCCCAAGTGTGTGTATCTCCCTCAAAATGACTGACCACTATTTATCTTTCTATCGAGAGGAGGAGGAGGCTCAGGTTGAACTTCATCATCATACGTGATTCCCCTTTGAAGAAAGGGGCCTAAAAAACTTCATTAACGAGGAAACGACTCCTTTGGATCTCTGAAATCGTAGATATTTTCACCATTTTTGATATTTCAAATGAGGAGTCCAAGATGACCTATTATAGCTAAAATGATCGGTGGTTTTGGGAACCCAGATTTTGATATAGCAATTAGAACATGGTTTTGGGATAGTAACATTCTTCATAAAAACATTACAAAAACAGAAATTTTGTTTCAAGAAATGTTGTATATCTACATGTTAAATTTTGTCTTAAAATAATGTATAAAATGAGTGATATTTCCAAAATATAGAATAAATCATTTTTATATCGAGCATATTTATTTTTTTTAACAATAAGGGTAAATTAGGTACCCTTAATTAAAAAATTGAGCTTAGGTATATTTATAAAAGTTTTATACCACTAAATTTTTGATGAAATCAAACAAATAAGTCTATTTAGATTCATACATGATTAGATGTGTGTGTTTGAGTCCACATATGTGTTAGGATTCCGATGTAGTTTGGCCCGTTTTCTGTCAACTTCATTCTGGATCCTCAAAATCACCTCCTCTTATAATAAAACTGTGTAAATGAGTAAAATTTAGAATTTATTTTTAAAATATAATCTAATTTCAAAAAACAAGAAGTGAAATTTTATATAAAATGTGTAATATTTAATATGAAAAATCTTTTGGGTGAAATAAAATAGTGAATTGTGGTGAAATTACCCCCCAAAACATAACATTTTCACTCATAGTTAATGTCACATTTCCAAATGAAATGCATGAATATATTTCCAACTTCATCAAGATTTAACATTCAAATATAATTTAATTCATGGTAGAAATGTTGTCAAATAAAAAATAACACCATGGAATTATTCTCAGCAATCATGAAAAAAGATAGCACCGAAATTGTATCAAAATGAAAGTTTAGGAGATTCAAAATATCAATATTATAAAATAATTCAAGTGAAAACCATGTCACTAATTCTCTAAATGTGTATGTGACAACCATTTTATTCCATTATTTTCACTTTCTATCTTGTAAATATGAATTATTTTGAATTTATTTCTTAAATGATTCTTTCCTCTAAAACATCCAAACATAAAATTGTAATCAAATTTAATGACCCACTCAATTACGTATTCAATAATTTCAAACCTTAATCTCCTAAGATAGATATCCACATATGTTGTACATTTCACCACTCCTTTATTTATTATAATTGATGTTTTTTGAAAGCTTCACTTGGAATAAATCTCATGGTCATCTTTCAACCCTTGTTGGACCACCGCACTACACTAACTGTAATAGTTATAATAAGATCAAAGGCTGAGGAAGAGTCGTTTTTGACCTTCACATATCACAACCCATATTTTTGGGTTTTTTTGTTTTTTATTGATTTTTTAGGGTGTACAATTGAATGATATTAGGTTCACACAGAAAGGTGAAGACAATACAATAATTTAAAAGTTTAGATAATAAATGTACATATGGAGAAATAATTTTGGAAATATAAAAAATATTAACATTACATATATATAACTTCTATCGAGTAATAAATATTAACACATCATTGTTGGGTGAAAACTTTTTGGGAGATATATATTGACTCAATTTTTCCATGAACTACTCACACAAAGGGTATCAATCTTGTCAAAGGTTTATAAATTATACATCCATTTATGCATCATAAAGAAACAATTTTTAAGAAAACGTCACTCCTCTTTTTTTTAAATTCATGATAAAACACACATTACATCATTGAAAGAAAATTTCTACTTTTTAAAACAAAATTAAAGAGGGAAATAGCTTATTAATTGTGAAAAAAATCAATGATTAAGTGGGAATGAAAATTAAGCATTAGGACACAAAAGTGAGGGGGAAAGTCAGGATGGTAACAATAAAATGTAACAAGAAATAAAATAGAAAAATTTGAAAGGTGATGAAAATTATATTGCACATTCGAAAGTGGGTAGAAGAATAAATTATATACAGAAAGAGAAAAATAGAATAAAGAATAAAGGGGAAAAATCATATCTAAACTAGGAATGTACCTAACCCCACACCATGAGTATAAAGTGTCCCCACTATAACAAAAAATAATCTAGGAAGAAAATATATATCATAGTGGGTGTAATTGGTAGTTTGTTTCTTGAACATGGAGTTCCTACAATAATAACAAAAAAATTCTTTCTAGAAGGTTCTTCAACTATTGGCTGTTGACAATGAAGGTTTATTTTTTTCTTCCTTTTGAACCTGAAAAAAAAATGGTTAAACAACAAAAATAGTGTGTGGGTGAAACTGACTGAAATAAAGCTTACCTATATGATCATACATCCTTTTATTTAAAAGGATTATGTTCTTCTCAATGTTAAATTGATGATGAAGGATGAGGTGATTGTGGTAAGCCTTGGTTGGATCAATATAAATTCTATATTTCTCATATGAATCTCTATAAATTTCCTCCAACTTCATAATCTAGAGTTTCTTTTTACCACCCTTACTAAAAATATTATAATTTCATTATTTAAGGGTGCAGTAGTCTTGATGCCCTATCACAATAGGGTGGTGAAAACATTTTCTAAAAACAACCTGATAGGGTGACATTCCAATTGGAGGATTGAAGGTTGTACAGTAAGCCCATAAAGAATAATCGAGTCTAAGAATCCAATAATTTTTATTGGGATGAATAGTTTTTTAATAATTTTTTAACCTCTACATTGGAAAACTCATATTGACCACTATTGTTTGGGTGATATGATGTATACACTCGATATTCAACCACATACCAATGAAATGGTGATTGCATTGTTTAGTTGTATAAATGATAACCCTAGTCACAAATGATGTACCTAGGTAGTGTTTTCCAATATAAAACATGGGTTATAAAAAATTACATAATTTTTTTGGAATCATTATTTGTTGTGGATCGTGTCTCTACTAAATTATGACGTATAATCAACTGCCATAGGAATGTAAAATTTCCCAAATTTATTCGGTTATAGTCCCATAAATTCAATTCCCTAAAATCAAAAATCACTTGATATAGGAAGGGTTATTGTGGAATTTCATTAATGTCAGATACATTCCCCATTATTTTATAGGGATGACAATGTTTACAGAAATCATGGGTATCCAGAAATAGTGTTTTATAAAAGAGACCAAAATAGAGTAATTTTCATGTAGTCCATTCAGGGCCAAAGTAGACCCCACAAGAAAGAGTGGGTTAGAACCTAAGGATAGAATAAAAATTTCTATCAGGAACAAAAATCATAAGGACATGATCACTACATATTCACCAAAGGTAGGGGTTATCCCAAATTTACCAATAGGACACATGCTTTAGACAATCAACTTTGTTTTTGTTGAAAGAAGTAGGACTACAAGATGCTAAAAATAATTTAAATTTTCTATAAAGACAAAGACCATATTATTCTAGATTCAGTGACATAATTTATATAATTTTAATAATATACATGAAATCACATCTTAAAGGACTAAATATTTTATTAGTCTTAGTGAACTAGATATATACATTATTTCCACATGAATTTGAAAACTCAAATTACATATTTATTTGAGAATAAATATATTCCATCTTGAATATCCTTGAATAAGATTCATATTAAAGTTCATGGATTCCTTTGTAAAATAAAATATAAGAATGGGTTTAGCTCAAATTCTTAGTAATGATTATGTACAGTGGATACTATTATGAATCAATACAAATAATCAATAAGGAAAAGTAAATAATTGAAGCCATATTCACTTTAAAAATAAAAAATAATTTTTTTTATCAATATATATTTTTATTTTGAAAATGTTATGGATTATAATTACTAAATTTTGAATATAGGAAATTCTTAAAAAATGGTTGTAATTATTGGCACCAAAATATTGCACGAAAGGGGAAAAAACGAAGACACGCACACTGCCTCACGATGCACCAACTTGAAGCACCCCGAGTCTTGCGGTCCCGTGAAGCTCCGGAGGCGGTCCATCTCCACGAACGGCCTGAAGTTCGTGAGCCTGTCGTGAAGCAACCGAGGCGATACCTCTCCACGAACGGCATGACGTTCGCGATCCCACCGCGAAGCAACCAAGGAGGTACCTCTCCACGAATGGTCTGACATTCGTGAGCGCGCCACGAAGCACTGGAGGTGGAGCGAGAGTTCCGCTTCACATCGCCCCTTTCCTATAAATACTGGGTTCCCCCTGAGCACATGCGATAGACAATATGACCTTTCGGCTTCTCCTCTCCCAAATCGCGAATCACCCTTTTCCCCGGGAATCATGAGCATTGCGAGGTACTTCTAATTCGCGTGACGCCTTCACTTTGTATCGTTTTGAGCCCCTCTTCTGAGAGGGATGCCCTTCACAAAGCTCAGGGGAATTCACAAAAGAGGGGGATTCCCAAGGGAACTCGGGTATCCATGGGGTGTTTATTCTTCGTGAAACACCCATCATGTACTAGCGATTCCCATACTAAGGCAGTATCGCTACACATCACAAAACACACTGCTTCGCAGCACCCTTCTTCGCGAGGCACCTCCTCTTCGCGAGGCAGTGCTTCGCAAATACTATTCCACTTCCCGAAGCACCCTCAAATCACACCTTTTCCCCATGATAAGTCCAAGGCACTCCGCTTTGCAAAGAACACTCCTTTTCTTGGAAATTCCCATTCCCATGCGACCCTTCAGGTATGCACGATGTGATTTCAAAGTCCCACAGACAATACCACTCGTAGCGTTGCTTCGCCTAATGCTTCTTTGCATAGGCACGCTAACGGCTATTACTTCTTCACATAGCCACGCTAACGTGGACCCCTCGATGGTTCTCTCTACGACCCCCTTGACCACGGCCTTACTGGTACCTTCCCTCTCCCAAGGAGCAAAGGGTAATAGTAATGAAATCCTAGGGGTGTGGAGTGAACCCACCCCGTCCGAGCTGCAGGATGTTAAACTGCCATGTACCACGTCCTCAACACATGACGTTAAACTGTGACCCAACCTCGTGCCTCGTACGAAGGGTCCCCCTAGCTCGGACATTGTTTACGCCACTTGTATCCACGGGAGTGGAATCACTCCCCCCACAAGGGATGATATCCTCCTTATCAGAGAGGAGTATGTCCACAGGAGAAGGGCGACCCTATTTCCCCAACGGATGGCTGCACCCTTGCATCTCCGTACTTCCCCACTACCAAGGTCAAGGGAGGGAGTGGTAGGGAATGAGGCACCTCCCATAATTGGTCCCAAATCCCCCTTTCGCTGCGCTTTTCCGCACTTTGGGCCTCCATCCTGGAGTAAGACCCAACACCAATGGGCCGCCTAACACGTAAGCCCCTCTTCACTTCTCACGGACGCACCCTTTGTGACAGGATCATCAGGTCCATGTTGCCTCTTGTTTCTCACACCGATCATGACTCACACGGGCTTAGAGTAAGAATTGGCCATGGCAATACCCTCGTCCAGCATGACGTTAAACTGTATACCCCCGTCCGACATGATTTTAAACTATATCCCCTAGTCTAGCATTAACTTAAACTGCAAACCCATTTGAACTACGAGGACATTGATCCATGTTAAGGCATGGTACGTAGGAAGCCTCCCTGAGGTTCAAGCCCATCTCCCTTTGGACCAAGGTCCCTCTTTCCTCATGTGGGTTCGCCAACACCCACCCTCCGAACTACGAGGACATTGATCCATGTCAAGGCATGGTATGTAGGAAGCCTTCCCGAGGTTCAAGCCCACCACTAGTAGACCCCTGGGTCTACATTCATGTCGGTTCACCGATTAAACCCTTCGAACTATGAGGTCTTTGATCCATGTCAAGGCATGGTACGTAGGAAGCCTTCCTGAGGTTCAAGACCATCTCTCATTATACCAAGGTCCACCTTCACGTCGATCCGCTGATGACTTCCATTATTTTAACTACGATGTATTTGATCCATTTCAAGGCATGGTACGTAGGAAGCCTTTATGAGGTTCAATCCCACCCATCATTTATTCACATCGAGTTCATCCTCGTCCCGCATGACATTAAACTGCATTCCAGTCTGACAGAAAGCCGGTGTGACCAAACTGAACTACGAGGACATTGTTCCATGTCAAGGCACGGTACAAAGGAAACCTCAGGAGTTTCAAGCCCATCTCCCATCGGACCAAGGTCCCTTCTTCAAATCGGTTCTCCGACACCCACTACAAGTGGACCCCCGGGTTAACCTTCAGGTCTGTTCGCCAATGAAACCCCTCCGAACTATGGGGACTTTGATCCATGTCAAGGTATGGTACGTAGGAAGCCTCCCTGAGGATCAATCCCACCATCCATCAGACCAAGGTCCACCTCCACGTCGGTTCACTGATGAATCCCCCTTTGAACTACGTGGTCTTTGATCCATGTTAAGGTAAGGTACATAGGAAGACTCTATGAGGTCCAGGCCCACCATCACTAGGACCCCCCTGGTCCTCCTCATTCACGTCAGCCTTCCGGCATCCAACTTTAACTGCGTGGTATTTGATCCATGTCGAGGCGTGGTATGTAGGAAGCCTCCCAGAGGTTCAAGCCCACCACCTGTTGGTTATCCCGTCTTATTCCCGTCAGGTCACCAGCACCTGGGCAGCCTAGTGCGTAAGCCCCACACCATCTGGACGAAGGTACACATTCACGTCGGTTCACTGACGATGCCCATCGGGCCAAGGTCCACCCTCATGTCGGCTAGCCGACACCATCCCGAACTATGCGGACTTTGATTCCCTGCTACGGGGATACGTAAGAAGTCTCTTCGAGGCTCAAGCCCAACTTCACCGTCACCCCTGCGATGGTCCCATTTCATTTCCCATCCATTTCATTCAACTCTCCATCAACCATCCTGATTCCCACCCAGACTACCATGTCCCGGCAAGATCATACCATTCCGCTCCTCTACGCAGCCGCCCATCGGCTGGTCCCAGTATCGGCACCCCTTCAAGGGAAATCCCTCAATCTGATCCATTCCAGCTAATGCTCTAATCGGGCTGATCCGTCCCTGCTGGATGATAAACCTACAGCATACCCTGTTCTAAACTCATGAAGCCAAGGAAAACCTCAGATATATGTATGTGACATGTAATTCCCTAGCGCTCGACATGGGATGCCTCGGGCTTCCACGACCTAGAGAAGTCCCATGACAAGGGACAAAAGACAGACACGCCAGTTCCCCAGCATCCAAACATGCTACTGATGCATCAACGTGACTACTCCCCTGACTGTAGGTTTTTGCCCTGACCAGACCCTTTGGAATGTCCTGACAGAAGAAGTGTAATTAACCATCATCCATGGAAACATGGCACTGGGAAGAGTTTCACGAACAACGTATTAAATCTTTGAGGGAGACCCGGACTAGGTGAAGAGTTCTAAGGAGGAACCCATAGAAGGAAGAACCGGCATCCCATCATCCCATTTTGATCATGGAGAAAACGTCCCTGAATAAGGAGCGAATGTCGCCCGCCTTTGGAAAGCATGAATGCGGGGAAAAAATGTAGCGCATCCTCCTCCGAAGATGGACGGATGCGCGCCCCCTGGAAAAAGCGTCGGAAACAGAAATGGTGAACCTGACATGAATTTCTTCTCCTCAATGTGGAGATTAGTAGCGTTTGAGACACCAGTAGATTGACGTGTCACCAGATCCAGATATCTGGTGCCTGGTCCCGCCAAGCAAATAGCGGGCCTGGCGTGAAACTCACCGGATGTTGGGGTAGTGGAACGCGGGGCACTCCATTCTCCAACATGTTGGCGTGGATCCTTCATACATACAAGGAGAATAGAATGATTCCGGGGCACTGGTTGTTAATCTGTTTCCTCGCAGTGCTGATGAGTTGATCCCTTCGTTTCACCGGAACTAGGTTACTATTTCGGGGACACGATCACTGCTCGTTCGCCTACACAGGGGTAGGAGAAATACCAGCGCAACCACCCCACATGGCTCCTCTACCACCACAACGGCCTCTACATCCGTGAATAGGGGCCGCCTACGTCCCCTCTCCCCGTCAGAAATCATTCAGCGAAGGGTGATCAATAACCTTGTACGCAGGTACGAGGAAAAAGGGGTCATCCCGACTCGGGATATATCACTCCTGGACCTGGAGGCATCCAGGACCCGCCGTCAACGCTGCCCTAACAGGCCGCGCAGGGAGCCCCTGCTCCCCACCCCAACGTTCAATCTTTTCGGGAGCCTGTCCCCGAAACGCCTCAACGACTCCTCTCCTTATGCTGATGAGATGGGTGACGTTCGGCTCGACCCGCTCAGGGTCCCAACCCAAGGGCTCCAGGAAAGGGCTCCCATTCGGCCACGACAATGCCACCATCCGAATCTGCAGGAAGAGCAGGTAGGCTATGCCCCTGCACCACCTGCGCTAGCACGTCTGACCCGACGTCAGCGTCGGGCCTGGGCTGAGGACGCTCGCCAGGATACGTCGATGTCAACAATTACTGTAGCCCAGGCCACCGCCGACGTGCATCATGGAGTTCCTGCATACATTGAGCCGGGGAACTCCTTCACCCGACCTGGATCGAGGCCTCAACCTCCACACGGGAAGGCTGGGTTGACTCTCGGGGTCGCAGGCCTGGGCGATGATTGTCGTGAACCAATCTGCGGTATCATCACTTCATACAGAGGTCCTCTCCATACCACCATTCCACAGAGTGTGGGCTTTCCTCACATTGAAACTCGTCACGGAGGTATGCCTCGTGCTACCCCCATCCCGAAGGAAGATCCACCCCGCAGCAGTGACGCTCAGTGCGGAAACCTCTCCTGCGCCCACTATACAGGGTATGTAGTCCATCCTCTTTCCCCCGACCGCCAATCTCAAGGAACTATCCATCCAGTCCTTCTCCAACGTGGGGGGTCCTCCCTACGTCCTCTCAGCAACTAGCAACGGTCTTCCTCACCCTGGCAACTTGGGCAGTGAAGGTCAGCCTCGTTCCGCCCGCACCGTCCATAGAGGACCTCCCCATGTACCCTTCGACATTTTCCCTGGTGCCCCTCGCACACTGGCCACCTAGAGTGGGGGCCCACTCCGCCAAGGTGCCAACGCCGTCCCAAGAGTACATATTGAGAATCAACCCTGTCCCAAAGAGCCACCCTAGGGTAGAAGAGGAGGTCGTCGCCACCACGGGAAGAATCCTTGGGGGAGCGGGTGGAGATCAATCCGGCTCATTTCTCGGATTCCGATGCAGAATTTGACTCATCGATGGAACCTTCACCCTGCTCCTCCATATCAAGGACTAGGGAAGGAACCAGGAACGTTATCTGAATTCTCCCGGAATGCGAGGTCCACCAGATTCCCACCTCTCTCCGCAGGTACATCCAGGAGGATCAAATCGTGGAAATTACGCAGGTCACGACCGTGCAATCACCACCAATGTCACCAGAATCACCCTCTACCTCTACCAGAGATCAAAGAGATCTATTTTGGAGACCAGTAGCGGTAGAGAAACGACATGACCTATAGATGGAAACCGCAACAACTTCACCTGAAGCTATGTCTATCAGCCCATCGTATCGTGATATCGTGGTCATGTCACCTCACTCTTCAGAGGATGGCCCGGAATTCAGCGGCTAGTTAGCTCGTTCTTTGTATTATCTGTCACCAAGTTTACTGTACCAGAGGTCCGCCTCAGTACCTCTACCGGTCCCTCAGTCGCCCCCGGTTGGCGCGTGGGGCAATACAGGGCCAGACCCTGAGTCCAAACCCAGGAGCTTCTAGAGCATTCTAGCAGCGGATCACTTCCCGAAGATGTTATGGCCGACGGCGACACCGAACATTCACGCACCAGAGTCCCTTACCCCACGGTACTGCTACCAGTCCCTCAACCGCCCCCGGTTGACGAGTGGGGCAATACAAGGCTAGTCCCCCCGAGTCCGAACCCAGGAGATTCTGGAGCATTCCCGTCACGGATCACTTCCCGAAGAAGTTCTGGCTGACGGTAGCACCAAAAATTCAGGCACCAGAGTTCCTTACCCCAGAAGAAGTGGGGTACTTTTTCTGAACCCTATGGGTGACACACTTCCGCCTTCGTTACGAGCGGGTGATGTACCCCAGATGTCGGGAGCACTTTGATGAAATCGGCGAGCAATGCCGCCGGATCGATTTGGTCGCACTCCCTGTGGCCCAGCACCCTGTGTCACCAGGCCGTCAGAGCACCCTTCAACGAAAATGTGTTCAGAGTTTGAAAGTACTCCGCAGAGTCATCCGGGAAGCTACCCCCCATGTGCAAGTCTGTGGCTGGGGACACTATGCCACTCTCCTCTTCAACCCTATTCGACGACAACCCGATTTGTTATGCGACATTGAGGACATGCCCTCGAGAGGGGTCGCAGTCCACATGGATGACGTAGTGGACAAGGAGGATGAGATTGAATTTCATGATGGAGACTTACCCCCTGAGGGTGTACCGCCACTGCTAGACCCATCAGGGAGGGTTACCCGTCAACAGAGGAACCTTCTAGGCCTCCTTGTACCCACCGAGTCGATGGTACTCAGTCGGAATGCCGGTAAAGGTAAGGAGCATGTCGGAACCGTCAAGCAGTCCGACCCATCAGCCTTTGTACAGAAAACGGACGAAGATCCTGAGAAGGCCACATTACGCCAGTAGCTTGCTGTGCAGAAGAGGCTGGTTGACAAACTCTTGGCTGAGCACACTGCAGAGCGGCGACCCGACTATGGTAATCCGAAGCCGGGGCAGCAGGGGCAGGAACAATTCTCCCCTAGTGAGATGCCTCCGGGAAACCCTGATCATGCTACTTCCACAAACAGGGAAGAAGCCGGAACTTATGTCAAGAGGGAACGATACGTCTCGCCAAACCCCCCTGAACGACGGGGCAATCTGAAAAATCCAGTCCGAGTTCCCCCAGTCGCCCCACAGGCCGTTCCGCCAGTCGATCCACGACCCGCAAACACCGTCCACCGTGTTGAAGAACCTCACAACACAATTGTGATTAGGGATCCCCGTCAAGATAGGGACCCCCACCCGGATTATCTTATAACGGCACTCATAGCCCGCCTCGAAGCGTTGGAAACGCGGCAGGTGGTAGTCCCACCGGATGGCAAGCTGTATCCCGTGTGGTTGGATGATATTCCCGCACCCTTGTGTTTTGGGAAACCCACTTTCTCACCCTTCAACGGGACAGGAGTCCCGCCGCAACACTTGGCCCATTTTCCCCCTAGGTGTGGCCCCTTCCTCGAGACTCCGGCCCAGCAAGAAGCCGCCAAGCTCCGATGTTTCGTGCAGACATTGGAAGGTCCCGTATTCTTCTGGTACAGCCAGCTCCCTATTAGATCGGTGACCGGTTGGGAGGATCTCTGCCGAGAGTTCCTATATCAGTTCTGCTCCACCACGTGGAAGACCAGCATTTCAGACCTCTTCATGTGCAAGCAAAGGCCTAATGAGCGAGTCACAGATTTCATCGCCCGGTGGAAGGGACTTACGTACTCCCTTGATATGCCACTGACTCAGGAGAAATTACTGATGATGTGTGTGTGGAACGTTAAAACGGAGCTGGTACCTACCCTGATTACCCAGAACTACACTGGAGGATTACTGGATTTCTCAGATAAGGCTCAGCGCCTTGAGGAGGCTCTGCAACAGGCTAGCCAGGCACGTTCGTTGCCCTATATGATCCCAGCTAGGAGGACCGCCAGAGCCGAACCCTCCGCGGTGGCCCAAATAAAATCCCCCAGGCCACTGGAATTACTGCCAGTGGCACCATCCTCGCAACCCCGTAGAGGTCCTCCACCTCAAGCACAGGCTCCTACCCAGCAGCGACTGCCTCAGAATCAATAGGTTCCCCCGTGCAATGTGCCACCTCCACCTAGGCGAGACAATCAGGTGCCGCCTCCTCGGTAGGCCCCTCCCGCCCCACGTCAGGGTCAGGCCCCGAGGGCCCCGTATCCAGAAAGAAGGCACCAGACTTATTCGTTCAATGAAAATCAGGTCCTTGGCTACTTCCAAAGTGCTCTAGAGCAAGGGATTGTGCGCCTGCCCGAGTGCAGAAGGCCGACAGAGGTGAATCTCACCGATCACACCAACTACTATCCTTATCATCCGATTCTGGGTAACACCCTCAAGTAATGCTATGTGTTTAAAGACTGGCTTCAAGACTATGTCAACAACAACATAGTCAGGATGGGACCGGCACCAATACAAGTTGAAGGTATCTTTGCAGGGTCAGAGATCAGTAGCGACATCGAAGGCGAGTGGCAGCAGGTTCCCAGCCGCGGGTCCAAGAGATACGATGACTGGATGGCTAGAAAAAACGATGTACGTGCCCATGGTATCATCCCTGCATGCCTAAAGCAGCCAGAACCATCATAAGAAGTATCCAGTACCTCTGCACCACCATCACAGTTGACCTATTCCTAAAAGGGCAAGTAGCGACGATGAAAGAAGAAACAACGTGCTCCACCAGTGTCGTCGTCATCCCGCACTCGTGGAAACTATATGCCCCTTAAAATGTGGATTCCTACCAGAATAGGCCCGGTGGTGGATGAATCATTGAGCTACAGCCAGGGGTATGCTTCGGTTAACACCACGGAGCTGGTAAAGCCCTGTATGACTCCCGACGAAGGGGAACGCCAGGCGAGCCTCCCCAATGTCCCCAGCCGACATCAACGTCAGTGGAACCACAACCATGCCGGTCATTGAGGCACTTTAGCAGGCACTTTTAGCCAATCCATGCACGCTACTAAGACTAGACAATAGGCTCAGCGCAGAGCTCAGCACACACAACCCCATCTGATACCCTCAGCTATACCTCCACCGCCGTTTGTGCTACTAGATCGGGGAGAGCTGCCTCATTTGTATCACAGCCAGTCTTGCCAGACTAGAGGCCAGTCTCCGCTGTCCGATCCTAGTCCGACGAGTACTCTCCAGGCTTCGACTAGTAGGCAGTATGATGTACCCATCACTAGCCAACCGTCGGTTCAACCGACAGGACCCTCTATGCCTCCAACTGTTGAACGACCTTCTGTAAGTAGAGGTTCGTGCTTGGAACGAAAGTATGATGTTCTGAAACACCTAGCCGGCATTTCGGTAAGGATTTCTATCCTTGAGGTCCTTCGCCTATCGTCTGAAATGTGTGAGGCACTTGCCGAGGCCCTACGGAGCCCCCTACATTTTGAGACGGAGGTAGCAGCTGTCGAAGCCTTCCATGCTAAGGAAATTGAGAACGCCTAATGTCAGGCGGTTATCTCATTCTCCGGTGAAGATGAGGACCCTCTTATACAGGGGAATATTCTCCGGCTGTACATCACTAGGCACTTCAATGTTGTGGAAGTCTGCTGCTGCCGCATTGACACAAGTTCCAGAATCAACCTAATTCTGTCTCGGACATTGTGAAAGTTGGGTCTGTCTGAGGATGATTTAATACCCTCTGACCTCAGAATCCAAGGATATGACAGGACCGAGCAAACCCCAGTCGGAAAGATCCGCCTGAAGACTCAGTTCGGTGGCTTATTTGCTAGCACCGAGTTCATGGTCATCTCTCAGGACACCGCCTATAACGCGTTGATGAGTAGGCCATGGCTCCATCTGCACGCAGCAGTCCCTTCGTCATATCACCGGTGCCTCAAATACTCCTCCAATGGTCGAGTAGGTGTGCTCCAAGGAGATTCATCTCCTTTCGCCTTTTGTGGGGCCCGCTATCTGGATGCTGATTATTACAAGAGTAAGGATAAGAAAATCCTAGTAAGTGAGGATGAACCCACCCCGGTCACAAGTGTTCCCTGGGAAAGCATGGATGATGCCTACATCCTCCCGATCCACCGATTGGAGGCCACGACCTTCGACATGGGGTAGTGTTTTGTTGTTTTGGGTACGCAAGGAAGGCATGTTCCCATGTCCAAGCGACGACAGAAAATCACCTCGTACTCCTACACCAACCAGGATCAGGTGATCCCGGAGCCTCCTACCCCTATGCTGTACCAGAATGTCATGCTTATGACAACGGAGGTACGCCATATGTGTCTCTTCCACCAGGATGGAATCCACCAACTCAGGCCGACACGTCACCACTGTTTTGATGTCATCAAATGTGGCCCCTTAGGCCAAAGGCCAGATGGGATAGGGTCGAATTCCTTCATTAATATGGTCTCAATGGCCAGTGAGCCTCCTGATATGATGACCACTGCTTCCCAAGACGACACCAGCTTCCCCTCAGGTTTTGATAGCCGAGAAGTATCTATCGTCGTAGGAAATCCCCCCATGGGTGGAGAGGAAGACCTGGAGGATGCTCCCCCCGGCTTTGAGGAAGGCGTCTCTACCATGGTTGATGAACTGGTACAGGTGAACCTTGGTAGAAAGGAAGATCTGAAACCCACATTGATCAGTGCAGCCATGTCCCCCGAGGAGCGGCATCAGTACGTAGAATTTCTCAAACAACATCGTGACGTGTTTGCCTGGAGTTACAACGAGATGCCAGGACTAGATCCCCAGTTATCCGTTCACCATCTGGGACTCCCGGCAAACCATCATGGGTTTAAGCAATCTCCCAGGAAGATGCACCCTTCTCATGGTGCTATGGTTGAGGCTGAAGTTGACAAACTTATCAAATCCATCTCTGTTAAGGAAGACCAGTACCCCAAGTGGATTGCCATCATTGTGCTAGTCAGGAAGAAGAATGGGAAGATCAGAGTCTGCATCGACTTCCGCGACCTTAATCGCCACTGCCCAAAGGATGACATCCCACTCTCGGTGACTAGGTTATTGATTGATGCCACGGCCGGGTTCCAAGCTCCCGCTTTCATGGATGGGTATTCCGGGTACAACCAGATCTAGATGGCCCCCGAGGACGAGGAGTCCACTGCCTTCATGGCTCCCAAAGGTACCTTTTTCTACCAGGTTATTACCTTCGGTTTGAAAAATGTCGGTGCCACGTATCAGAGGGCCATGCATCGCATATTCAAGCCAATTTTCAGGATGATGGTGGAATGCTATGTAGATAACCTAGTGGTCAAATCATGCCAGCGCCATGACCATCTCAATGACCTTGGGAAAGTGTTCGGTTTCCTCTGTTCCCGTCACCTGAAGATGAACTCGTTGAAGTGTGCCTTCGGGGTCACCTCTGGGAAGTTTCGGGGATTTGTTGTTAGATACCGAGGCATTGAGATCGACCCAGATAAGATCAAGGCCATCAGCCAAATGCCTCCCCCGAGCAATATTTGGGAACTTCGAGGCCTCGAAGACCACTTAGCGTATATACGTTAATTCATCTCGAACGTAGATGGAAAGTGTAATCCCTTTTCCTATCTCATGAAGAAGGGTGCCGCCTACCAATGGGATGAGGAGTGTCGGACCGCTTTCGAGGAAATCAATCATTATCTTCTCCAACCTCCAGTTTTGATGCCACCCATATGTGGAAAGCCGCTGGCCCTTTACGTGACTTCCATGGAACGGTCCCTCGGTGCACTACTCGCCCAAAAGAATAACGAGGGTACTGAGAAAAGTCACTACTATCTCAGTCACATGCTTCTCAATATGGAGGTCAGATACACCCTGTTGATGCTCCTTTCGTCACAGAATCTAAAGATCGGAAAAGGGAATATCTCAGCTGAAAGTGATTCATCCTTTGAAGAAAACATGAAAAATCGACAAAGGCATGAACAAAGGATCAACAGCAAATCCACCGCGCAAGTTTTACCACTGCCGCGCAAGTATACTTGCGCGGCTACCTTGGTCGCGCAGGTGACTTGCGCGACCTAAATTGTAACCGCCTGGTAACCGCCCTGGGTCTTCTTTTGCCTATAAATAGACCCTGTGGGCCCCCCATTCGTGAGGATCTTTTTCCAGAAACTCGGATTGAAGCTCCCGATGCCCAAGTCTCTTCTCAAAGCTTCCGGAACACTTCTAAGGTAATTTCTTACCTAGAACAGAAGATCTAAAGAGAAGAAGGAAGGCCTAAGTGTTGAAACTTATCAAACACTTGCGCGCCGACTTATTTCCTTCAATATAACTTGCGCGTCCCTTTTCTGGAAGAACCTCGAGAACATTCTAAAGGGTTTAAAAAAGAGTCGCTCAAGTATTTCATTACTGGTTGAAAATCGCGCAAGTACACTATGTGTCGCGCAGGTATACCTGCGCGACCAATACTTGCGCGCCCACGGAAGACTTGCGCACCTTGCAAGACTTGTGCGCCCCTATCTTTTTGGGTTCCCATCTTGCCCATTTTTACCCCTCTTAAGCCATTTCACCTTTCCTTTTCAAGATTCAGTCTTCAAGACATTCTTCAAAACCGTTTATGGCATGATTTCTTGATTTGACTTTCTTATCTGAAAGGAATTATGTGGAATCTCTCTCAAAGTCTAGTGATTTAAATATCCTTATGTCACTAAAATACAGAGAGTTCATTCATTCAACCTCATCCTTTAAGATGAGAGAATCCTAACCTGGGTCTCCTTTTCAGGAATAATCCCCAGTTATAAAACCTTTAACTTGGGCATCCTTTTCAGGAGTAAGCCCCAAATTCTTAAAGTTCCCAATCTTGGGCATCCTCCTCAGGAGTAAGCCCCAATCAAGTCCTCTAATCTTGGGAATCTTTCTTAAGAATAAGCCCCAAACTCAAATATGGGAATCCTCCTCAGGAGTAAGCCCCAAACCATAATCCCTAACCTGGGTCTCCTTTTTCACGAGTAAGACTCAGTCATAACCTGGGTCTCCTTTTTTTAGGAATAAGACTCAGTCATAACCTTGGGCTTCTTTTTCAGGAGTAAGACTCAGTCATAACCTTGGGCTTCCTTTTCAGGAGTAAGCTCCAAGTCCCTTAACCTATGTCTCCTTTTCAGGAATAAGACTCAGTCATAACGTTGGGTCTCCTTTTCAGGAATAAGCCCCAAGTCCCCTTAAACTTCTCTTAACCAGTCATAATTTACCTTTGATTTGGGTTTCCTTTTCAGGAGTAAAACCCAATCATAAGTCCCCTCCTAACTTGGGAATCCTCCTTAGGAGTAAGCCCCAAGATTAGAGTATTCAAATCTCCATGAAGCACATATAACTTTATGGACCATGTTCATGGATTTTCTCCCTAAAAGTAGATCATAAACCTTCATCTATCTGGGCAGTCATCCATACATAAGCCCCAAATAAATTCTTATGATTGCATCTTTCATGGAACAATTGTCTAAATTTTACTAATACCTCTTGTTTCTCACACCGAGCATGACTCACGTGAGCTTAGAGTGTAAAAGTAATTATGACATTCATTTTTGAGACATCAATCATAAACATCATACTCCATTACCCGAACTACGTGGGTTCTGATTCCTTTTCCAAAACAAAGGTTACGTAGGTAGCCCATTTATGGGTTCGATCCCAACTTTGAAATAATCTCTGTCCTTCTGAATAACGATAAACTTCAAGTGCCCCACTGAGTGGCTTTAAAACCATCCTGGTCATCATAATGACCAAGAGACTTTTATAAAAATGTTTTGAAGGATACCATTGACCAAGAATCTCTAAACAGATATAGATGATTCTCTATTGATGAAGAACCTCGAATACATATAAAAGATTCTCTAAATTTCATGCATATTTAATCATTGATTGTTAAAACTAAAGGAAAGGACATTTTATACTTGGTAATGTAATAAGGATTCACGAACATAACTTAAATCTATAAAGAGAGTCCCAGAGTAGACAATAATTCCCCTCAAAAAGGTGTGATGAGTCCGACCTCCCATCCTCTCGACCAATGCAAATTCCTAAGCCTCATTAGTCTAAAAGCTAATGAGCGCCTGCCTTTGGAAAGTAGGTCCAAACGGATGTGGAATCATTGGATGTTTCCGGTTCTATGAACAAACCCGTTAGAAACCGATCGGAACGTTTGAATCTCCCGTCTAGGAGGTCATCCCCGGATTCCGTGCGAAACAAAAATGATGAACCCGACGTGAATCCTTAACCAAGTGAAAGTAATGTTCTTCTTATTTGTTAGGCCCCTTGGGCCAACAAGGCAATCATTGACATATGCTCATCCAAAAGATGCAGTGGCCGGATTCATCTTGATTATGTCTATTACATGGAACAGGCACTCTTTTCTCAAGATCTTCTGCAAAAATGGCTTTCCTTAAATTCACCCCTGCGAATACTGCTTCTGTGAACACCTCTACTGTGAGGTTTGCTGCTGTGAAAACCAATGCTGCTACTCCTGCTGGAACGTCATCCGCTCTGAGGATGACATCACCAACTCAGCGTCTTCAACGCTGTGTTTCTAATGCACTGGTTAAGGAGTACCGTCGCAACGGTACTATCCCAACTTTGGAGGCCGCTCGTCAAACCCTCTAAGTTAAAAACTCTACCTGGTCATCCGGACAACGGCGGACAGCAATCAAGAAGCAGGCGGTGCTGACTACCGTCTCCAACCATTTCGGGTCGTTATCCCCGGAACACAATTTCCATTCACTCCCTTACTCCGAGGAAGTGAATGAGCAGGTCCCTCAGGTCCTTAATTCAAAAAAACAGGAGTCCTTCCCGAGGGCTCCCATCAACAATCGCCGCCAGACTCGTGCGGTAGTGCGCCCTCAACATGATGAGGGTACCGACTCCAGGAATTCAGCTCAGGTTCCTCGAACCCGAGCAGGCAAGATGAACCGCCAGAGACGGAATCCGGTTAACAATAGGCAGGTTGTCATCCCTGCCATCTCCGGAGAAGTCCACCAACCTAACTTGGTGGCAAACAACGAGCAGGCATACACACCTGCCCGTTTTAATTCAGCTGTCCAGCAGACTCGTCTGGCAGCATCAAGCCGATCCCGCCAGGAAATTCCGGCGGAGTACCATATGCAGGAACATACACCTGCTTATACATCACCAGTTAGTCAGCAGGCTCGTCTGACTACATATGATGGATCTCTTCAACCGCGTTTGGTGAAGTGAAATCAGCAGGCACATACACCTGCTAATACTAATCAGGCCTACCAACAGTCTCGCTTGGTAGCACCCGGAGAAGTCAGTCGGAAAGTCCCGACGACAAACAGGGGGCAGACTCAACTCTCTGCCTCCACACTTGAGTACTGTCAGGATTCACTGACAGGAAAAGGAGGACAGGAGCAGGCACATACACCTACTCCAAGCCCGGAATGGACGTATATCCCCGTTCCGGTGGCTGAAGTCACCAAACATATTTTGTCAATGGTGAAAGAGCAGAAGCAAATTCCTGCTCATATTCTGGATGCTTGCCAGGATATCATAACAGCTTCAGCATCATCTCAGGGACAGACACATAAATCTATCCCTAGCAATGGAGTGACACATCAATGATTCACTCCGGAACAGACACACACATCTGTTCCAGTCCAAGAGGGTTATGGGGCATACTCCCCCATATCATACGGACAACCAAGCCAGGCACATACACCTGATTTGATAGGAGATCGTCAGCCTAACCTGACCGTCTTTCCTGATCAGGCACATACACCTGCTCAGAGCAATCACTTTCGTCATCAAGTGGTTTCTAAAGCGAGTAAGAAGGCATCTAAGAAAAAGATCCGCCCAGCACAGTCAGGAGATCAAAGGCCAATCTGCAACAAGGCCTTGCTCGATGCTGGAGTTCTTGAAGCCCTCAGACATTTATCTATCAGAATTCAAGAATCTACTCCCTCAGTTCCCAATAACGGGAACATTAATTCTGAAGGTCTTCAACAGACACTTCCTCATGAAGACTTGCTTCATGAAAATTCGGTCAATCTTGAAGTTTTTTCTTCAGATGAGAGCCACAGGAACCCTCTGTGTGGTCAGAAGGCCAAGGAGCAAGAGATTTCATCTTTTGCTGTAACCCATCATGACGGTCCTCCTCATGGTGATGAACTTCGCTGCGAAAGTCCTCTCCGCAGTAGTGATTCACGTTGTCTCGAAAATTCTTCAGAAGGCAATGTAGTGACGAGAAAGACCTCCTATCTCGAGGCACCTGCAAACGTAAAACCATTCATGTCTGATGCTTTAATATCGGCAGGTGAAACTCTTTCTCTATTAGAAGATAGCCTGGGGTTCAGGTTATTCTCCGAACCATCCCTGGGCCATTCATCTTCCAGCATGAATAGTGATTTCTCTACCAATATTGTTGAATCCGATGAAGCAACAAGGAAACACCAACTCTGGTCCAAACAGGTAGAAGAATCTTCATTTAATGATAAAAAGGAAATGCTGAACATGAGGAAAAAACTAGCAAAAGGTGATGTACCAGTCATGTTTTGGCCTTTGGCTGACTCCCAGTACGACATTCCAAAGATGTTGACGGATGATGGAATCCATGATATTCGTCTCAACATATGGAAAACTCTTTGTCAATTAAAGAAGAAGTTATTATCTTACGATGAATATGAAAATCATCTTAAGATAATAGAAGGGTTACAACGCCAGATTGATTTGGCATCTCTATCAGTCTCTCGGTATCCAAAGGCCGAAAAGCAACAGAGAACCCTTCAACGTTCATGCCTTGGCGCACTAAGAAGATTGCGTCAGTTAATTTCCAATGCTCCATCTGATGTTCATATCAGAGGATGGGGTGTTCACAGAGCACTACATTTCACAGTGCTTTCCGGTCAGCAAAGCCCGCCGAAAATGGTCTCATGCAATGTTATTTCTCATGGCCGGCCACAGTCAATGGGCTTTGTTCATAATCAAAAGCTTTCTCAAGAACAAGCTTCAACTAGTTCCTCTCAAAATCAATTATATAGAGAACAGGTTGTTGAATTGCTCCTACATCAAGCAGGCGAGAATATTGCACAAGCCTCTCGTCTGGAGCAAACACGTAATCAAATGACATAAGTTTCGGAAATCATCCAACAGTCTGTTGAACCAGGTGATAAAAGTGGATACAGGTTAATGCATCCAGCTAGTTTCCGAACTAAGATTCGCAAAATCAAGAGAGATTTTAAGAAGATCTCCGACATAGCATGTCAAGAGACACCCCAGCTTGCCAGACTGGGGTCTTCTCTAACCCAACCCTCAGAATCAACGAATGGGATTCGAGGAGTTGAGCGGAAGCAGCAGGAACATCCCCAGTCCACCGGACTGGGGACTTTTTCAAATCTTCAATCCTTCCCTCAGAGAAAGTCAGTATTCTCTCGATTAGGGAATAAGCCTCAAGAGGAACGAAGAGCCAAGCTGTCAGGAGATTCTCTCCAAGTGACGGTTCTCCAAGAAATTCCTGAGGGATCAAGTCAACGGAATTCCATGTCTCATCATGGACATAGAAGGAGACAATATCACAGAAATGCTGATAGAAAGGATTCCATGAAATATGCATCCATTAATGTCATCAATGCCGTAGCTGCTGATTCAACAGATGAGGCTCAATCAGAGGGATCAGACGAAGAGGTTCCTGCTCAAGAAGTTGCGCACACAGACCTAAATGAAGAAGGTGTGCGCACACGTAATCAAAGGCTTACCCAAAATCTGGGTATTCCTTCAAGTAACCCACTTCCCCCTCTCCGAAAATGATCCAATAAGGGAAAGGAAAGAATCAGGTTACTTCTCACCCTTCCTCTAAAGGAGGTCAATCACTCTCATTAGAGCAAAGGTTTGCACAACAGGAGGATGAAATGAAAGAATTAAGAAGGTTGAATGCAGAACTACTTCAAAGTAGTCTTCTTCTTAAGAATGCTGAAGTCCGACAGCCGAAGGAATTTGTTGTAACTACTGAGATGGATCAAGAATATCCTCCTTTATCAGTACACCCACAAAGGTCTAATCCTACGGGTCAAATGCAACAACGGTTGGCAGCACTACCATTAGTTGCAGCACCAACCACCACGTCTGTCCAACCTCCATTCATTGCACCTACCCAAAACCAAGTTCAAACTGACGTTTCTCAAAAGTTAATAACTACTATTGAGTCATTAACAGCTCGGTTAGAAACTATGGAAGGGAAACGAGCGCAAGTTCAACCTGAAAAGAAAGATTACCCTGAATGGGTAGATTCAATTTCTCCTCCATCCAGTTTTGGAAACCCTATTTTCCCTACTTTCAATGGATCAGGTGACCCTGAACAAAATTTGACGCATTACGTGTCTTGTTGTGATCCTATGATGGGAACTCCAGAGCAGCAAGAAGCAGTGAAACTCAGATGCTTCGTGCGAACCTTGCAAGGACCAGCTTTTGTCTGGTATACAAGCTTGAAATCCCGATCAGTCATCGGATGGGAGGATCTTCGTCAAAAATTCCTTCTTCAGTTTAGCTCAACTTTTCCAAAAACGACAGTTTTCGATCTTACAAACTGCAAGCAAAGGGAGAATGAAAGAGTCTCTGATTTCATTGCTCGTTGGAAGGGATTAAAGTATTCCTTGAGTTTATCACTCCCTCAGGAGGAATTGTTGCCAATCTGTGTGGCAAATTTGCGTGACGAATTACGCACGCCATTGATCCCTGTGAAATACACAGGTGGGTTTCGAGACCTTACTTCAATCGCTCAACAGATTGATGATTCCCTTATACAGGCTAAGGTTAAATCTCGTGTAATTCCATCAGCTCCAGGAAGAAGAATTGGTAAAGCAGAAACTGCTACAGTTATGCTTAAACAGGCACCTGTACCTATTTCTACTTCAAAACCTTCATCTTCTCGAAGGGATCCACCTCCTGAACGCCAACAACAAAGGCTGTTTCGTCCAAATGATCAAAAAGATCAACGATGAAAACAATTTGAGGATATGAAGAGTAAAACATACTCTTTCCGAAGTGAGCAAGTTCTTGGTTACTTCATTTCAGCTCTGGAAAATAATTTGGTTCAATTACCAGTGCGGAAGAGGCCAAACAAGGAAGGAGATGAAGACCGTCCCAATTATTGTCCCTTTCATCAAATGTTGGGGCATCCCATCCAGGAGTGTTTTGTCTTTAAAGACCTCCTGCAAAAGATGGTCGACTTGGGACAAGTCAAATTGAAGGGTTCTTCTGCTCATGTAGCGTGTATTACCGCTACAGATCCAGAAGAAGGAGGCGAGTTGCAGGAAGTCAAAAGCAAAACTGCGAAAAAATATGATGATTGGATGGTCAGAAAGACAATCAATCGGACCCATTCCATTTTGCGAACACAATTGAAGAAGCCAATTGTGTCTCCTACAAAAGCTGCAGTAAAGCCTCCATCAAAAGACAAATCCTCAAAAGGGCAGCGCAATTCAAAGAAGAAAGAGGAATCAGGAGAAGATGAGTATGCATCAAAGCCTAAATTGTCTTTGACTCTGGCAGATTTCATGCCATCTACATCAAAGCCACGGGCACCGTCCCACCAAACGGCACAGCCTAAACAGGCTAACCAGGCAGAGTCTTTATCAGACGAAGAGTTAATCATTGGTTCTGTTAATATGATTCAATTAACAGATTCATATTCCAGTCTTGATGAGCCTGAATTCCCTGTATCAAATAAAGGAACCCGAGGAAGTTCTAGAGGTTCAAGATATAGGGGAAGACATGGATCTTTCCGAAGACACTACTCTAATTCTACCTCTGCTAGCACTGTATATGCAGCAAAAACTCGTGGTAGAGCCCTTCAGCGAGCTCAAAAAGAACAAGCAAGTTCTTTTGCCAATGGCCAACTCAGCTTCGGCACAGTTATTTTGGAAGACCGATTAAAGGTTCCATCTTCTTTATCTCGGCAAGTAAATGGATCTAATCAGTCTAATTTTCCAAAACCAAAGATGTTGCCAACTTCAATACAAGATGCATTAGCTTCCAAAGCATCTGCTTCCAAGGTACCTGCTAAACCACATATTCATATTGGGAAACGCAGACCTCTAGATCAAAAGTATGATATATTGAAACACTTGTCCCAAGTACCAGCCAAATTATCAATTTTTGATGCCTTGAATCTATCAAGAGATCTTCGGGAAGCACTCATCGAAGCTTTGTCAAGTCCTCAGGAGTTTGAAGCTGAAATTGTTGCAGCTGAAATTTATCACATAGAGAATAATCATGCAGAATGCCATGCAGTGATATCTTTTACTGATAAAGATGAAGATGATGTTGTGCATGGGCACATAAAACCTTTGTACTTATCTAGAAAATTCAATGGTATAGATGTTCGAAGAGCTTTTATTGACAATGGTTCAGGAGTCAACCTCATGCCCATTCGCACACTTCGTCGATTGGGCCTCACGGAATCTGATTTATCTCCTTCTACCATGATGTTGCAAGGATATGATAAAAATGAACAAGAACCACTGGGAGAAGTTACGCTCAGAACTCAGTTTGGAGATCTTGTTTCCAATTCGGATTTCATTATTGTTGATCAAGACTCAGCTTTCAATATCTTGCTTGGAAGACCCTGGCTACATCAGCATGTAGCTATTCCGTCATCATACCATCAATGTCTCAAATACTGTTTCGATGGTGAAGTTGGAACATTGCATGGTGATAAGGCCCCATTCAAGACATGTGAGTCTCAATACATTGAGGCGGAATTTTATCACATGAAGGGAAGATAAAAATCTACAATGAAGGAAATTACCAAAGTTAATGCTCCGTATGGTTTGGAAAAAATTCCAATAAATCCATTTTCACATGTGAGTACAGATTATGTGTTACCTATCAGTCAAATTGACAGAATAGGCCCAAATCAAAATACTCTTATGGAAAGATCCATAATGTCAATTACGGCAATCGAGCCAAACAACATGGGAGAAATTGGTAACTTTCCAAGCAGTGATGAAAGCATAAGTGGTGACGTTTTTATTTCATCTGCTGAAATCCAACAAGTCTATAATTCGCTAATCAGGCCAGAAGAAGTTATAGCAACACTAGAGGTGAATATTGATGTCGATTCTCAATCCATCATCTCCTCTTTATTTCCCAAAGAAGACCCTTTATCATCAATAGGGTCGGAAATGGAAGCTTCTTCTTCAAAATGTGAAAATTTTGACATCTCTTATGATCATGAGAATTTCGTTTTTTCATCTACTTTGCAAGTAGAAACGAAAGAAATAACACATGATGAAGAGGAAGAGGAAGATCTTAGAGATGCTCCTCCAGCATTTGAAGAGGGTATCTCTACCACTGTGGATGAACTCAGAGAAGTAAATCTGGGTACAGAGAAAGATCCACGCCCCACTTTAATTAGTGCGGCCATAACCCTTGAAGAGCAAGAGATGTATATTTCTTTTTTAAAGCAAAATAAAGATATTTTTGCTTGGAATTATACAGAAATGCCTGTCCTTGATCCTGATGTTTCCACCCATCATTTGGGTTTTCCAAAAGAACATCGAGGATTCAAGCAAGCTGCGAGACGAACACACCCAACCTATGCTGCCAAAATCGAGGCTGAAGTGGATAAGCTTATCAAAGCTAACTTCGTCAGAGAAGTTCAATATCCCAAGTGGTTGGCTAATATTGTCCCTGTAAAGAAGAAGAACGGAAAAATTAGGGTTTGCATCGATTTCAGAGATCTTAATCGGTATTGTCCTAAAGATGATTTCCCAGTTCCGATTACAGAACTCTTAATTGATGCGACGGCTGGCTATGAAGTACTTTCTTTCATGGATGGATATTCTGGATATAATCAGATCCGAATGGCCCCAGAAGATGAGGAATATACAGCCTTCAGAGCTCCTCAAGGTGTGTTTTGTTACCGGGTGATGCCCTTTGGTTTAAAGAATGCAGGTGCAACATATCAACGCGCCATGCATCGTATCTTCAAACCTTTTCTAGGGAAATTTGTTGAATGATATGTAGATGGTCTGGAGGTTAAATCCAAACAACGTTTTGATCACTTGGCTGATTTGGAAGTCGTATTCCACAAGCTTCGACAACATAATTTGAAGATGAACCCATTAAAATGTGCTTTTGGGGTAACCTCGGGAAAATTCCTCGGCTTCGTTGTACGCCATCGTGGTATTGAAGTCGATATTGAGAAGTCCAAATCAATCCTTGGTATGTCACCTCCTCAGAATTTGAAAGGATTAAGAGGACTTCAAGGACACTTAGCCTATATTCGGCGTTTCATCGCCAATTTGGCAGGAAAAAGTTTACCCTTTACCAAATTATTGAAGAAAGGAGTCACTTACCAGTGGACTGAAGAATGTCAAGAAGCATTTGATATTCTCAAGAAATACCTCTTGAGTCCACCAGTACTCATGCCACCTGTTGAAGGTAGGCCTCTTATCCTCTATGTGACAGCTTTAGAGCAATCATTGGGCGCCTTTCTCACTCAAAAGAATGATGCTGGGAATTAAAATAGTCTCTACTATCTCACTAGAACTATGCTTGATGCAGAAACCCGGTATTCGAGTATTGAAAAGTGCTGCCTAGCATTAATCTTTGCAGTTCAGAAACTGAGACACTACCTGTAACATCACGAGGTCCAATTGGTATCTCGTAATAATCCACTCAAATTCATCCTTAGTCGTCCAATGCTTACAGGACGTCTGACAAGGTGGGCGGTTATTCTACAGCAGTTCGACATCTAGTATGTGTCTCAAAAGGCAATTAAGGGCCAAGCTCTGGCTGATTTCTTGGCTGAACATCCTTCAGTGGAAGACACGTATTCAGATATAGAACTCCCTGATGAGGAAGTTTTCTCTATTCAAGAGAGTCCTCAAACATGGGAAATGTATTTTGATGGTGCTTCTAGAAGTCCAACAGGGAAGAAAATGGAAAATCCTAAATTCAACAAAGTTGGTTTAGGAATTGTGCTCATTTCTCCAGATAAGGAAGTGTTACCTTATTCCTTTTTGTTGTGGGAAGGTGGTACCAATAATGAAGCTGAATACCAAGCTCTCATTACAGGCTTGGAGTTAGCGCTTCAAGCACAAGTGAATCACTTAAAGGTGAAAGGTGATTCAGACCTGGTAATCAAACAAGTCAATGGGGATTATGCCATCAGAAAAGAAGAATTAATCCCTTTTTATGATTACGTCAGAGAGTTAATGTCGGAATTCCCTTCAGAACCGACATTTTCTTATGTCCCAAGATCACAAAATGCTCAAGCTGATGCATTGGCTAATATAGCCACAACTTTAGCAGATCCAAATCAGGACGAGACAACCATCTGTATTGCCCACCGTCGTGCAATTTCACCTTATGTTCAAGTCAGAACAGAGGAAATTAATGAAATTAGTCCCATTCCTGAACCGTATGGTCATACTACAGGATGGATGTCACCTATCAGGGAATACCTTCAAAATGGAACACTTCCACTTGATAGAGCCAAGAAAGAACAAATTCGGCGACGTGTGGTCAATTTTACTCTTTATGATGGTCCAAACCACCTCGAGAAAATTCTCTACAAACGTGGTTTTGATGGAGTTCTCTTCAGATGTATTGATGGTGAAGAGACAATGGCTGTCATAAAAGAAGTGCATGCGGGAGTCTGTGGTGCCCACCAGTCTGGACATAGACTGTCTGATCAAATTCGAAGGCTTGGATACTTCTGGCCCTTCAATGATACAAGATTGTGTTAATTTCACAAAGAAGTTTCATTCATGCCAAGTATATGCCAACTTCATTCATCAACCTCCAGAGTTGCTTCATACAGCTAAATACTCATGGCAATTTTCCACATGGGGAATGGATGTGGTGGGACCTTACCCTTCAGCTACGGCCAAGCAGTTTAAGTACATTCTTACTGCTACTGATTTCTTTTCCAAATGGGCAGAGGCAGTACCTCTCAAAGAAGTCAGTTCTAAATGCATTGTTAGCTTCATCAAGTCTAACATCATTACTAGACTTGGTGTCCCTCATACCATATTGATGGACAACGGCACCAACTTCTGTTCTTCTGAGGTAAAGAAATTGTATCAAGAATACAACATTAAATCCAACCATTCATCTCGATATCATGCAGCAGCTAATGGCCAGATAGAGGCCTTCAACAAGACTCTTTCAAATATACTGCAAAAGATGGTGGATAAAGATAAGAGGTCATGGCCTGATAAACTCTTTCATGCTTTATGGGCTTATCGGACTACCACTCGCAATGCAACGCGGTCTACTCCATATTCATTGGTATATGGAACAGAAGCAGTCTTGCCAATTGAAGTTCAATTGCCCTCACTCAGAATAGCCATTTTTTATCAGTTATCAACAGATGAGTAATCCCAAAAGCGGTTGAATGAGTTGGAACAGTTAGATGAGAAAAGATTGTGCACTTTGCACCACTTGGAAATCTATCAGAATCGGATTGCACGAGATTTTAACAAAAAAGTTCGTCTTCGTTCATTCATTCAGGGAGAATTGGTATTGGTTCTCAGAGCACCAATGATACCAGGAAAGAAGCCTCCCAAGCTTGAACCAAAATGGGAAGGACCTTATTCAATACATAAGGTCTACTCCAATGGAGGGTATTCTCTGATCTCAATGGATGGAGAACACATCACGACTCCAACTAATGCCAGATTTCTGAAGAAGTATTTTTGTATAAACACAAAATATTGTTCCCAGAACCAAGACTCTTACAATTGGTTCATACAGCAATGGTCCAGTATGACCTTAAACTGCAACATCGTCCAACATGACGTTAAACTGTGTCACCTTCAATGTCTGAGATGACATTAAACTATATTATGTCCGAGATGACATTAAAGTATATTTTGTCCGAGATGACATTAAACTATATTTTGTCCGAGATGACATTAAACTATATTGTTTCCTAGAAACATGACATTAAACTGTGTGACACTTTAATCGTCTAGCATGACGTTAAACTGTAAAAAGTCCCCAGAACTGATATCCTCATATTGGTTCACCTTAGTCCTAGCTACATGACTTTAAACTGTACAGCACCAGTTCGTCCTTGCTATATGACGTTAAACTATACAGCAATGGTCCAGTATGACTTTAAACTGCAACTTCATCCCACACGACATTAAACTGTGAAAAAGTTCCCTAAACCGTCCAGCATGACCTTAAACTGCATCATCCCTGGTCCATGTATATGACCATAAACTATTTGCAAATCCCTTATGTCCATCAAGACGTTAAACTGTGACGTCCCAATTTACATGACGCTAAACTGTATAAAAGTCCCTCACGTCCGGAAAGACGTTAAACTATATAATCTCAAAAGCCCAGTATGACATTAAACTGCACCATTCACGGTCCATGCATATGACCTTAAACTATTCGCACCTTCGTCCGACATGACGTTAAAATGGTACACTCTTTTGTCCTTGCTGCATGACATTAAACTGCACAGTCCCCCTTTCGTCCAATATGACGTTAAACTATTTTATCCCCATCGTCCTAACTACATGACGCTAAACTGTACAGAACCAATAGTCCTAACTACAAGACTTTAAACTGCATAGTCCCCCTTTTTATGTCCTACATGACATTAAACTGTACATCGTTAAGGTTGTTATTACCTCTTATTTCTCACACCGAGTATGACTCACGTGAGCTTAGAGCGAACATCAACCATAACACTCCCTTTGGGACACTAACCATGTGTAAGTCCCAACAATATTTTTTATTAGATCATTGTCCACAAGAAAAACTTGATCATTGATTCATTCTTTAATTGAACTACACGGACTTTGATCCTTGCCCTCCAGGCTGGGTATGTAGGCAACCTCCCAGGGTTCAAGCCCAAAAACAATCTCTTCACATCGGTTCACCACAACCTCATATGATGTTTATTTGTGAAACCGCCCCTGGAATCAATATCTTTACATTGATTCACTTTCGTCCTTGTTATATGACGTTAAACTATACAACACTTTTGTCTGGTGCGACAATAAACTACAAATATTCATTGATTTCCTCATTTGAGAAGGAACCATTATTGACATTTATTTTTTCAATCATGGTTTTCATTTTCAAAAGACTACGTGCATACATGGTAATGCCTGAACTTTTTATCTTAGGTTAAACCATCATTGCACTAAAGTCCCCTTTCACCCTTCACATGTACGAACCAAATTTGTACAAAGGGCATTTCTAGAACTACGTGGACTTGATTCCCATCCTTATGGGATACGTAGGAACATTCGAGTGTCCCTCGAATCCAGTCCCATGTCTTTTGAGACTAACCCCAAATTTCACTTTCAGTCCCTTGACTGAAAAATCCTCATGAAAACACACACTGTGTGGTCATTATTATGGTCCGAATTCTATGACCCTAAAACTAAGATCACTCATACTTTCGTCCTGCATGACGTTAAACTGCATTTCAAGAACTACGTATGGCTTGATTCTCATTCTTATGAGATACGTAGTGAAGTCCAAAATTTCAATTCAGGACCCAGCCACAACATGATTATGGTTTTCATTGACCTATGTATATCTATATACATTGGAAAATACCCATCTTTATGTGTTATAATCCTAACCTTAAATATTTTCAGATCTTCATAACCCTTTTTCATGACTTCTAGTCACAAAAATGTCAAACTTCTGAGAATTCTTTTGCCTGACTATGCAGCACGTGCCCATAGGTGGCCTGGCATAAACAGTCCACATAACAGACTTGTCAGCCAAAAGATGCTATTCATTTGACCATGCAGCCAATGCCCATAGGTGGCCCTGCATATTTCAACCCCTAACAGGTTTTCTTAAATAATATTAACTTCATTCTTGGGGATAATGCCTCTTTTGTCCTTATTTGTCTTAAACAACAATATGTAGGGATCCGCGAAAAAAATAGCCATCCTTAACATATTTGTCCCATATCCTTTTTCATGATCTGAAAGTATTCAAGTCTATGGTTTATTCTTCTTCCCTATGTTTGGGTCAGACCTTCGTAGGAGTGATATTCATCCAGTTCTTCGATATTCTTATTTGGAAATATCTTATCCATATTCAAGTACATCTTTCCATACAACAAACTCTATTCTTTAGAAAATTTGAATCTCCATAAACTTTCACTGGCTTTTAGCACTAGGAAAGTAAATTTCTGGGAGTTCTTTTGCCTGACTATGCAGCACGTGCCCATAGGTGGCCTTGCATAAACAGTCCACATAACAGACTTGTCATCCAAAAGATGCTATTTTATTTGACTATGCAGCCAATGCCCATAGGTGGCCCTGCATATTTCAACCCCCTAACAGGTTTTGTTAAATAATAGTAACTTCATTCTTGGAAACTACTTCTTCTAATGCCTTTTAGCTCTTTTTTCAGATCATTCCTCAGATTCAAATATTCTTAAGCCATAGTTTACATTTTTTTCCCTCATACTTGAGTATGGTAATATGTTTTCAGATAAATTGTCAAGGAATTGAATCCATTTTAATCCATTTCGATCAAATCTATTTCGACCTTAAACATTAGCCCCTTTATGTCCGGCGCGCATGACTTTAAACTGCCCACACAAAAGACAAATGAACTCTGAATAAAAGTCAATTTCCAGCTCACTAAATATACATTTTTTGTATGATTTAAGTAATATTGAGCAGTTAAAAGATTCAAAGTTTGTAGGGTTATTTGTAATAATCCTAGTAAAAATCAAACTATGATTACTAAGCCCATTGGCTTATGTAAATTTGAAGCAGGTAATGGAAGAATGCAGGTACAAATGATTGAAGACGAAAGTGTTTTTTTTTGATACACAAGAGTTAGAAGGACATCCACAGACTGGAGTCTCTTCTCTCTTTCAAGAAATTACAGAAGATTGTCAACATAAGTCTTCATTTGATGTATAGCATCCTGAGCCTTATCAGCAGTTACTTGAAGCTCGTGCACTTGACCAGCTTCACTCCTTTCAGCTTGCTGAAGTGCCTTCTTAGCATCTGCGATGGATTTCATGCCATTCATATGAGTTTCATCCAATGATTTATTAAGCTGATCAAGTTCCCCAGTAACAGCATCTAACTGTTGCTGGAGTTGCACCTGTTGGACGACCTTTTCTTTGATTTTTTGCTTCAGATCCTTCATCTTGACAGCAAAATCAGCTTCAACCTGGGATATCGCAGCCTCAAATTCGCCTATGTTGACTGACAATTTCACTCTGGTCAAATCTTCGCAACTTGTCTGCACTTGCTCCCTCCTGAAAATGATCTGTTTCACCGCAGCATGGATCTTTTCCTACCCAAAACCACCAAGTCCCATTATAACAAATTGGGATGACAATCGGGAAATTTTTAATGGTAGCTCTTCTAAAGGCACCCCCGATATGATGTTCCATATGTTATTCCATGCCTTACGTCGTGAAAAGCTTAATGCTTTATGAATATCTGGATCTGATTCAATATCATCGTCAGAAGGGGGTATGTAATCTGGAATTAGCGCGCTTAGGGAGGTGCCTTGTCCTGCTCTTTCCCCCCTGACTTGTGCTTCTTCACATTCAATTCCCGTTGGGGAAGAGGCTGAGGCCTCATCTTTAGATCTAGTCATTGCAGTTGATGGTCCTGCATGATTAATTTAAAGGTTTAGTCAGCTTCAAAGGATAACAAAAGAATGGATTGTCTTGCGAATAAAGTACAATCACAAATATTGTTATCCATTACACAATGGTGGTTCAGAAACCTGAGAAGACTTCACCCTATCTTTCCCAGTTTCAACAGGATTTTCAAGATGGGTCTCAGGAGAGTTTATTGGATTTAGCTCTACTTGAGCTAATGTTTCTGCAATGATAGGGTTGACATCAGTGTCCACACCCTCTTCGGGCATTGGCAGTTCAGCGGCTTATACGGAAGAAACTGCATATTATTTTCCATCATGGTTAGAAGTATATTATTTAAAAAAAAATTGGGCGAAGGGTAGCACTCACGCCCAAGGTCTTCTAAATCACATGACAACTTAGCATGATCATAAAATTCTTCAAAAGTCATTCCTTGATTCATCATTTCAACAAATGATACTTCAGAATCTTGGTTAGTCTCACCAGTGGGAACATTTGCTACGTCTTCTTGCCGACTTATGTCCTGCAACCCCTGACCCTGGACAGCATCTTCAGTAATAAGAGGGATACTGGGAATGGATGGTAGCTCTTCTCTAGGAGCAACCAAGTCATCCTGGTTCTGTGATTGTTCTACAGCACCTTCCACGACCTTTGAAGAAGGATAAGTCCCTTCCCTCAAGGGAGAAATTGAAGAAGCCCCTACAATCCTCAGAAATATCAGTAACCATATGATTATGGGTATAAACTCATGATTGTTCGAAGGACTTACCACTACTAATGAAACGTTTAGCTATGGATTTCCTCCTTCGTTGCCTTGGCTTCTTTTGTTTTTTCGGAGTGTCAGTAGTCTCCCTTATTGGCACTTGGATTGGTGAATGAAAGGCTATGTCCAGTGCCTCATTCATGGCCTGCTGGCCTGGAGATATCTCGCCTGGTTCACGAGGAGAATCAGCAGCAGCCCCGATAGTAGTACCACCAGGGCTATATTGTGGCGAAGGAACCCCGGTTCCTTTCTTTGCAAGCTGCAAGATGAAGAAAATAACTTTCTTAAGTAACAAAGCTTCAACTAAAATCAAGTTGCAAAGAAAATAAGGAAAGAAAACTTACATCTTCAAGAGCCACGTACTCTTGCCATTCCTCATCTCCAGAACCACCAGCCCCCTCAGTGGTGCCACGATCAATCATTTCCTTCACCCGCCTGGTGATAGGAACCGAATTATCAGTGGCATATATGAGCATTTCCAGCTCTCTGATATAAGCTCGCACTTCATTGGGGTTGTCTCCGTATTGAAGGTCTTTAGAAGATATAAGATATCCTATCCCAGGAAGTTGTAGGCCCTCACACAAATCCAGCCCGGCGATCTCAGTATCACAGTATAAGCTCTGCCATAGCTGAACAGCCTCTGGTCTTAGATATAAAGGCTGTGAGGAAGGTCCTACAATTTTTGATTTTAATTTCTTCCCGACTCCTGCAACAACAGATAGAGAATAAGAAAGTAAGACTTATTACTTTATAAAGTTGCAGTGATTGAAGTTATTACAATCAAATAACTCACCAGGAGCTGATGGAGTGGGTCTTTTAACTCTGGCCGGAGGATTATATCGGGCACGAAACCGCTTTGCTGCCGGTTGTGCCTCATCATCCCCATCGTGATAATCCGATGAATCAGTTCTAGAGGAGGAGTCTGTTGAACCTATTTCAGGTGGAGAAGCGTCACCTTCATGAGGAAGATTTTCTTTCTCTACAGTCCTCTTCCTCTTTCCCACTTGATATACTGGGTGATTCAATATCCCTTTAGGGTATGATGCTATCCAGTGTTCAGCATAAAATGTAGTCAGATAATGTGACTCTTTTTCAACTGGTAGATCAAATACTGCCCCAGTCTTCTCTCTTGATGTCAGCAACCATAGTTGTCGAGCAACCATCGGATGTTGCTCTAACCTGACATGTACTGGAGGGGATACAACAATCTGTTGCAAACATTTGAATTGGCGTGCAAATATATATGGAGCATAGGCCTCGCATATGATTTCTCCATCAATCCTGGCTACTAACACGCCATCCCTGCAAGCTAGCATGTATGCCCTCAAATCCAAATGGGCTTTCCCATCATCAACAAACCGCCCGGATGGCGGACTTCCATAAGGAAAGAAGTTGAATTCCTTATACATGCTTAGTCTTACTTTCATGTCATAACCATTAACATCTAATGGAGCAATTCCAGAGAATGCTTGCACTGACGGTCTGAAAGAGCTTCCAGGAATTTGTAATCCATTCTGTACATTGTAAGTCCTGAAGTGAGTGGCGATCCATCCCCACTAAACCTGGAATGGTCCCACTATTCTTAAAGGAGATTTACCCTGGAAGACGTGATGTAAACTCCTGTGAATCCTTGCTAAAATGGGGGTAGCTAACACAACCATTTTCCCCTCATCCAACTTGGCCGCAATGACGAAGGTCCCGGACCTAACGCCTCCCTTCGAATCCCTGACCGGCAAGAGATAAACACTGAGCGACATTTCCAAGAAACCCGCCAGACGAGTTTTCTTTGGAATTCTTTGATTCACTTCATATCCCCATTTTTCAAACTCTCCTGCTTCTAGAGTTGGCCAAAATGTGCCAGGAGCTCCTCTCTTCTCAGGTTTTGGACAAGTGGTAGGACTTCTGGGCCGGGTATCCTTGGATTTCTTTTTCTTGGATCCTTTTTCTTTTTGCTCTATCCCTTTCTTCTCAGTAAGAAACACATTCATCCATTCTTCCGGATGAATATCTTTTCTAAAATGAGTTAATGAGGTCTCTGAACTCTTGAGCCTGTGAAAGATTTTAAATAATTCTCGAGCCAAAGCAGGAGTCTTCTCTGGATCATTCCAAGTCACCTTGGGAGGAATGAATTCATCATACATATCGCCCAAGATTGGAGCTCCTGAAATCTTGTGGACATCCCACAAACTGATACCTACTTCTCCATGAGTCAAATGGAAAGAATTAGTCGCTGGGCTCCAGTGGCTGAGTATCTCTGGCACGAAGTTATCATGTCTGTAAATATATGTTTGCCCAACCCAAACAGCCTCATATATTGCAGCTCTTTTCAGATCCTCAATAAACTCTGCGCAAGTCTGTCGCACCCAGTATACCCACATCCAAGTTGGATTCACACCTCCCCCAGGACGAAAATCCCAACTTTTCTTCCAGCCTTTGGATTGATCCAACTGAGCATTTCGGAAGATTGAAGGATGACAATGTGGTTGAAGCTCAGGTGTATGTTTTTTCAGATCTGGTGTGCAAGGGCTATGATGCATCACATAAGCCTTCTCCACTGTTCCAGCAGTTTGAAATACTCCTCCGCCTGAGATATTTGCTGAAGAAAAATTGGTATAATTCTGAAACCACGAAAATGGAAGATAATTCTTTACTTCTGGAATAATGACTTCTTGCAGATGACCATGACCATACAAAGGTAGATAAGTGCAGTGAGGAAAGTCGCGATGATATTTCTTCAGATACTTAGCCAAATCTGGAAGAGTACTGTCTTTGACAGTATAGTAATCAGGGCCAATGATATCCATCATATCATCTATCTGCTTGCTAGCCAGTTCATCAATTAATCCAGGACTAAGAGCCATTGAATCTGCACAGGAGTTGAATAAATTTAACTCCTAAATGAGTTTATCATAAAATTTGTGAAAGAATTAGAAAAAATGGCTAAGGCATTAAGGCGCACAAGTATGGAGATGTTGCGCAAGTAATACATGTGCCACGCAAGTGTTTGTCGCGCAAGTATTACCGCGCAAGCCCTATTACCTAGAGAGTAGCGTGGCAGCGAGTAAACAGTGAAAACAAGAGACTTGCGCGGCGAGGAAGACTTGCGCGGCGAGAGCTCGAGAAATCCGGAAATCCAGATGCATGTAACGGAGGTGAGGCCATGTATTTATAGGCCAGGAAGCCTACCTACGCGCCACACCCAGAGCGCTTAAGGCCTACGCGACGCAGACTTGCGCGCCGCCCTCTGCACACTGAAAGACTTGCGCGCCCTCCCTTTTCCTTTGGAGGGATTCGATTTCCTCAGAGTCAAATCCTCATTTCTCTCCGGATCCAACTCTGAGGGGGGACTTTTGTTGACGCTCCTTTCGTCACAGAATCTAAAGATCGAAAAAGGGAATATCTCAGCTGAAAGTGATTCATCCTTTGAAGAAAACATGAAAAATTGACAAAGGCATGAACAAAGGATCAACAGAAAATCCACCGCGCATGTTTTACCACTGCCGCGCAAGTATACTTGCGCGACTACCTTGGTCGCGCAGGTGACTTGCACGACCTAAATGGTAACCGCCCGGTAACCGCCCTGGGTCTTATTTTGCCTATAAATAGACCCTGTGGGCCCCCCATTCGTGAGGATCTTTTTCCAGAAACTCGGATTGAAGCTCCCGACGCCCAAGTCTCTTCTCAAAGCTTCCAGAACACTTCTAAGGTAATTTCTTACCTAGAACGGAAGATCTAAAGAGAAGAAGGAAGGCCTAAGTGTTGAAACTTATCAAACACTTGCGCGCCGACTTATTTCCTTCAATATAACTTGCGCGTCCCTTTTCTGGAAGAACCTCGAGAACATTCTAAAGGGTTTAAAAAAGAGTCGCTCAAGTATTTCATTACGGGTTGAAAATCGCGCAAGTACACTATGTGTCGCGCAGGTATACCTGCGCGACCAATACTTGCGCTCCCACGGAAGACTTGCGCGCCTTGCAAGACTTGCACGCCCCTATCTTTTTGGGTGCCCATCTTGCCCATTTTTACCCCTCTTACGCCATTTCACCTTTCCTTTTCAAGATTCAGTCTTCAAGACATTCTTCAAAACCATTTATGGCATGATTTCTTGATTTGACATTCTTATCTGAAAGGAATTATGTGGAATCTCTCTCAAAGTCTAGTGATTTAAATATCCTTATGTCACTAAAATACAGAGAGTTCATTCATTCAAACTCATCCTTTAAGATGAGAGAATCCTAACCTGGGTCTCCTTTTCAGGAATAATCCCCAGTTATAAATCCTTTAACTTGGGCATCCTTTTCAGGAGTAAGCCCCAAATTCTTAAAGTTCACAATCTTGGGCATCCTCCTCAGAAGTAAGCCCCAATCAAGTCCTCTAATCTTGGGCATCTTTCTTAAGAATAAGACCCAACCTCAAATATGGGCATCCTCCTCAGGAGTAAGCCCCAAACCTTAATCCCTAACCTGGGTCTCCTTTTTCAGGAGTAAGACTCAGTCATAACCTGGGTCTCCTTTTTACAGGAATAAGACTCAGTCATTTCCTTGGGCTTCCTTTTCAGGAGTAAGACTCAGTCATAACCTTGGGCTTCCTTTTCAGAAGTAAGCTCCGAGTCCCTTAACCTAAGTCTCCTTTTCATGAATAAGACTCAGTCATATCCTTGGGTCTCCTTTTCAGGAATAAGCCCCAAGTCCCCTTAAACTTCTCTTAACCAGTCATAATTTACCTTTGATTTGGGTTTCCTTTTCAGGAGTAAAACCCAATCATAAGTCCCCTCCTAACTTGGGCATCCTCTTTAGGAGTAAGCCCCAAGATTAGAGTATTCAAATCTCCATGAAGCACATATAACTTTATGGACCATGTTCATGGATTTTCTCCCTAAAAGTAGATCCTAAACCTTCATCTATCTGGGCAGTCATCCATACATAAGCCCCAAATAAATTCTTATGATTGCATCTTTCATGGCACAATTGTCTAAATTTTACTAATACCTCTTGTTTCTCACACCGAGCATGACTCACGTGAGCTTAGAGTGTAAAAGTAATTATGAAATTCATTTTTGAGCCATCAATCATAAACATCATACTCCATTACTCGAACTACGTGGGTTCTGATTCCTTTTCCAAAACAAAGGATACGTAGGTAGCCCATTTATGGGTTCGATCCCAACTTTGAAATAATCTCTGTCCTTCTGAATGACGATAAACATCAAGTGCCCCACTGAGTGGCTTTAAAACCAGCCTGGTCATCATAATGACCACGAGACTTTTATATAAATGTTTTGAAGGATACCATTGACCAAGAATCTCTAAACAGATATAGATGATTCTCTATTGATGAATAACCTCGAATACATATAAAAGATTCTCTAAATTTCTTGCATATTTAATCATTGATTGTTAAAACTAAAGGAAAGCACATTTTATACTTGGTAATGTAATAAGTATTCACGAAAATAACTTAAATCTATAAAGAGAGTCCCGGAGTAGACAATAATTCCCCTTAAAAAGGTGTGATGAGTCCGACCTCCCATCCTCTCGACCAATGAAAATTCCTAAGCCTCATTAGTCCACAAGCTAATGAGCGCCTGCCTTTGGAAAGTAGGTCCAAACGGATGTGGAATCATTGGATGTTTCCGGTTCTACGAACAAACCCGTTAGAAACCGATCGGAACGTTTGAATCTCCCATCCAGGAGGTCATCCCCGGATTCCGCGCGAAACACTCCCCTATCGAAAAGAGTTTCCTTGCGCTCGTCATTGCCGTACAGAAGTTGCGGAATTACCTGCAGCACAATGAGATACAATTGGTCTCCCGGGTAGACCCACTGATATACATCCCAAACCGCCCCATGTTGACTGGCCGACTAGCATGGTGGGAGGTGATTTTCCAGCAGTTTGATATCAGGTTCGTACCTCAGATGGCCATTAAAGGACAGGCGTTGGAAGAATTTTTAGCTGCCCATACAACCTCCGAGGATCAATCCCTGGACCTATATTTTCCTGATGAGGCGATCCTCTCAGTCGATCGTGTCGTCCCATGTTGGCAAATGCACTTCGACGGTGCCTCCCGGAGTCCCACCGGTAAGAGGCTCAATGATCCTATGCTCAATAGAGTGGGCCTGGGTATTGTCTTCATTCCCCCGGCGCAAGCCATCCTACCATACTCATTCCTGTTTTCAGAAGGTTGTACCAACAACGAGGCAGAGTACCAGGCTCTCATTACTGGCCTCGAGATGGCCCTTGAGATCGACGTTCCCCATATACATGTGAATGGAGATTCCGAGCTGGTAATCAAACAGGTCAATGGTGACTATGTCATTAGGAAGCCGGAGCTTGTACCGTTGCTAGAGTGCACCCTGCGCCTAATGTCCCAGTTCTCTTCTCAACCGGAGATTACCCATGTCTCGCAGTCACAGAACAGTCAAGCAGACGCCTTGGATGGCTTAGCTACGTCGCTCGAAAAACCCGAGCAAAATGATTTGATCATACATGTGGCGCACTGGAGATTCATTTCCCCCGTCACCCAAAAGGACAATGATGGCCTATGCGTAATTCATATCACCATCGGTCCCTCTACGTCAGGGGTCCCAGGTTCGTTAGACACAGTGGTTGAAGTCAATCCTGACTGGAGGGCACCTTTTGTCAAGTATCTCCAAAATGGTTGCCTCCCGGACGACCGGGCCGAGCGCGAGCGAATCTGATGTCGTGCGCTGCAATTTACCCTCTAGAGCGGCACTAGTCTTGAACAGATCCTTTATAAGTGGAGATTCTATGGTGTCCTCCTCTGTTGCATTCAGGGGGTAGAGATTCCTCAAGTTACGCAAGAGGTCCACACCGGTTCCTGTGGTGCCCAGGAAGCTGGGCCGAAGCTGTCCCATCAAATCCGGAGGTTGGGGTACTTCTGGCCTTCTATGATCCATGATTGTATCGGGTATGCTATGTTATGCCACACGTTCCAAGTCCACTCCAACTTCCTACATCTGCCGCCGGAGCCCCTCCACCCCACCATGTACACTTGGCCATTTGCAGTATGTGGACATGATGTAGTGGACCATATCCACCGGCAATGGCTCTCCAGTGTAGGTTCTTCCCGACTGCTATATATTTCTTTTCCAAGTGGGCAGAGGCAGTTCCACTCAAAGATGTCAAGGCCCTTTCCATCGTCGACTTTGAAAGCTCCAATATTATCCACCTATTTGGGGTCCCCCACGCCATCCTCATCGATAATGGCACCAACTTCCAAGCGGCTGAGCTGAAGAAATTGTACGCCAAGTACGGCATCCGTTCGAACCATACCTCCCGCTATCACGCATAGGCAAATAGACAGATCGAGGCATTCAACAAAACCCTCTGTAACATTCTGCAGAAGATGGTTGGTCAGAACAAGAAAAGTTGACCAAACAAGCTCCCCAACTCCCTCTGGGCTTATCGGACGACGACTCGCAACTCTACCCAGGTAACCCAATATTCCCTAGTGTATGGGACTGAGGCCGTCCTACCCATTGAGATCCAACTGCCATTGCTGCGCACTGCAGTCTATGACTAGCAGGCGCCATATGAGGTGGCCAAAATCCGTCTAGCTGAATTAGAGGTACTGGACGAGAACCGACTCTGTGCCCTGCACAATATGGAAAGGCATCAGAATAAGATAGTGAGGGCCTTCAACAAGACGGTTCTCCTACATTTATTTCTACAGGGCGACCTAGTGCTGGCCCTTCGAGCGCCAATGATCCCCGGTAGGAAACCGCCCAAGCTAGAACCCAAATGGGAAGGGACTTATATCATCCATAAGGTTTTCCCCAATGGGGAGTACTCCTTGGTGACCACGGATGGTGAGTGCGTAACTCCTCCCACTAATTCCAAGTTCCTAAAACATTACTTCTCCTAATCCTAGATGGTCCGACACGACCATAAACTGTACGGTCTAACACAACCTTAAACTGTAAACCGCCGTCCTGCAGGACGATAAACCACAAAATGGTCCGAGCTCTATAACCGTAAACTAAGATCTCCCCCCGTCCTTACTGTAAGACATTAAACTGCAAGCCAGTCATGCCTTCCAGAATGAGGCTCAGCCTCACGCCCCTTGGCCTCCTCGGGCCCCCGGCCCCCGTCCTTACCGTAAGACGTTAAACTGCAAGCCAGTCACGCCTTCCTGACCAATGCGTAGCCTCGGGACCCTTGGCCTTCGTCGACTCGGACTCTCTTCTGGGATTGTACGGTGTGGTGTGGGATTACATCCTCATTCACGTCGGGTTACCCACCATACCGTACATACACCCAGTTGAGATACATTTCTCGTCCAGAAAAATGCTAAAACTGCGCTTCATGAACTACGTGTGGCTTGATTCCCATCTTAATGGGATACGTAGGAACGCTAAGATGCCTCGTCTTGAGCCCAACCCCAAGCTCTTCTCTTCCACTATCCCCCCGGGAATAGTTTCCTTGGAGGGTCCTTGCGTATCAAGGAGTAGGCTTTCTTAAGCCCCACTCATACAGCCCCGCTCATACAAGGATTGTAACGGTTACAACATGTTCCCACTCCCGTCCTTCTATCCTCCCACGTCCTCACCGCATGAAGTTAAAATGCATGGCCTTCAAGAACTACGTATGGCATGATTCCCATCCTAATGGGATACATAGGAACGCCCGGACATTTCATCTGTTGGCCCAGCCCAAAATCCAAAATCTTCCCCTAGGGTGAAGACATATGGAAGGGTGCACACTTTTCGCCCAACTCACATCGAGCATGCCTCGACCCGGTGGCATGTCCCCCCTGGAGATGTTTTCCTCTTTCGTCGATGGATAAAACTATGCTTCACCTACTCCGTGACTGGGATTCCATCACTTTTCACACCCAGAGGGACCCCCAAGAATGGCCTGGATACTACGCCCAAGGGCTCTCCTACCGATACGGGCCAACGCCCCCGACGGTTTTCAAGCAACAAGCCGATACAAGTCCTGTGTTGCAAATTTTTTCAACGGTCGATGCTCATTTGTTGCTCCCTTATCAGGTCACCATCAGGACGATGTGTTTCGAACATGGTCAACAATGTCCTGGATTTTCAGGTCCACCCCGAGATGTCCCAAACATCGAGTGCAGTGATTCGTTCTACCCCATCCCGATGTGACAAACTTCCCTCCGGGTGGTGCTAGTGGTTGGGACCATGGCCTCGATTCTCTTATAAGCAATGTACGGTGTGGTGTGGGACTATGTCCTCATTCACATTGGGATCATGTACCATGTCGTACGCCTTCCCTCACGAGGCCTAGCCTCAGGCACCTTGGCCTCCTCGGGTCCCCGACCCTCGTCCTCACTGCAAGACGTTGAACTGCGAGCTTGTGAGGCCTTCCTGACCATGGCCCACCCTCCGTCCCCTTGGCCTCCTTGGGCCCCTAGCCCTCGTCCTCACGTAAGACGTTAAACTGCAAACCAGTCAGGCCTTCCTGACCGATGCCTGACCTTAGGCCCCTTTGCCTTCTCATGCCCCTCCCCCAACCTCTTACCCGGGGTGTACGGTGTGGTGTGGGACTATGTCCTCATTCATTTCGGGATCATGTACCATGCCATACGCCTTCCCTCACGAGGAACAGCCTTAGCCCCTTCTCCTCCTTGGGTCCCCGACCCTCGTTCTCACTGCAAAATGTTAAACTGCGAGCTTGTCTGGCCTTCCTGACCGAGGCCCAGCCTTCGGCCCCTTGGCCTCCTCGGGTCTTCATCCCTCATCCTCACTGCAATACGTTAAACTGCGAGCTTGTCAGGCCTTCCTGACCAAGGCCCAGCCTCTGGCCCCTTGGCCTCCTTGGGCCCCTGGCCCTCGTCCTCACTGCATGACGTTAAACTGAAAGCATGTTAGACCTTCCTGACCAATGCCTAACCATCAGGCCCCTTGTCCTTTTCAGGCCCCAACCCAGGTCCTCTCTTATAGGAGTGTATGGTGTGGTGTGAGATTATTTCCTCATTCACGTCGGTTTATTCACCATACCGTACACCTCCCTAGTTTGGGGGTATATTACTCCCATCCTCGTCTTGTATGATGTTAAACTACATCTAGAGAACTACATATGGATTGATTCCCAACATCATGGGATATGTAGGACCACCTGAATGTCTAGGATTCGGGTCCAGCCCCATCTCTCGGGAATCGTCATCCCACTTTGGCCCCTTGGTCTACCCTTCCTCCATGTGAGGATTATATGGTGTGGTGTTGGATTATATCCTCATTCACGTTGGTCTTGTAATGACAACTCCATGTACCTCTCCCTCCTAAGATATTTTTTCGACCCTTTTTGACGGTTCACCAATGTGCCTAAGGGGGCTCTGGTTTTTTACCTGGAATGCCAAACTTTACTCAGACACGTCCGAACCCGCTTTCCAGGCTTTGTGCATCCCTGCATCAGGGCTTCCATCATCTTTTACACCTGGAGGGACCCCCAGGAATGGCCTGAATACTACGCCCACAGGATCTCCTACTATTATGGGCCAATGCACCCGAGGGTTTCAGACAAGAAATCGATAAAATCCAGCGTTGCGAATATGGTCAGCGGTCGATGCCCGTTTGTTGTTCCCACCTCAGGATAACGCGATATGGAGACTGTTTTTTACACCATGGTTAACAGTTTTTCCTCTATCACCACGCCAACCCCATTAGGCCCAAAATGTCGGGTACATGATTCACACACTTCAACATTTCATCATGTCCAAATAGAGTCTCGAAACTCTTGGTACTTTTTCCTTCGTTCACGTCTGCGCATTGGGGGAACAAGCCATGTCAAAGGTGTCTTTCAGGGCTCTCTTCCCACTCCCCTTTGAGGGACACCCCAAGTATTGCGATAAGGATTCCCCCCTTGTTTCCAACACCGAGATTAACTCATGTGGGCTTAGGGATCGGGTAGACATCTGCACTTACTCGGGAATTTGTTTCCATTCACGGTCCGAGCTCTAAGACCATAAACTAAGATCACCTCAAAACTACGTTCAGCTTGATTCCCACCCTCATGGGACACGTAGGATCGCCCGGAAGCCATGTCTTTGGGTCTATCCCATTTATGGAGATAGTCTCTCCCCCTTCTTTTCACCTTTTACCTCTATATAGGCCCCTCGACCTGAGGTCTCCCTCTCGGAGTGGCATATAGTGTGATGTGGGATCATGTCCCCATCAATTGTGTTTCATGAAACTGCGCACATTCCCCGCCTAGAATCCCCTCTTCTACGTCTATGCTGCATGACGTTAAAATGCATGTTTGGTCCTATCACACGACCCTAAACTATGATATTATCATCCTGACCGCATGAAAAAAAAACGGCACTGCATTGTGATGACCTCATTGTAGAGTAAATCACGTTGGGTATTGGTCACGTGCCATGCCATTTGTCAACGCCTATCACGACATGATTCTGGGGCGACACAACGGCCTACTACCCTAGGCCTATCGCTTCACAAAAAAAACCACTCACCTTAATGGAAAAACAAGATTTATCAAATTCCGCTTCTTTTAGTGCAAGGGCCACGCCCGCACTCCCCTTTTTCCCAGGCACCGGTACCTCACCCTGCCACCTTGCAGAACTACGTATGTCTAGATTCTCATCCTCATGAGATATGTAGGAGTGCCCGTGCACTTCCCCACGGGCCCATCCTATCCCTCGTGTTCGGTCCCCAGAATCGAGAATTTCCCAAGAGAACACATGGTATGTAGGGCCTAGGTCCTCATTCGCATCAGGTTTTGTAAACACCTTTCCATGTGTACCTTTCTCCCCTTACCCACTCATGGTCCAAGCTCTAAGACCATAATCTAAGACGTTTTCAAGAATTATGTACGACTTGATTCTCATCCTCATGAGATACGTAAGAGCGCACGGGCACTTCCCCACGGGCCCAACCTAACTTTCACTTTCAGTCTCTTGACCCAAAACCTCTCCCAAGGGGGTCTTTGGGTGTGATATAGGATTATGTACTCATTCCCATCGGGTTGTTCACTGCACCATACACACCCCCTATTCCCATTCAAGCCAAGTGTTTGAGTTACTCCACCATGTGCCTCTCATGTTTCCTCCCGCCCTTTGGTCCGAATTCTACGAACCTAAACTAATATATACCTATTGAAAAGGACTCTTCTCCCTCTATATAATACGTCTCGTTGACGTATTCAGATGTGTTTTGACAAAGAGCCCGAAGTGTGGGATTTTAATTGGGACATTCCCCACATCCCATGACCAAGCTTCGTGAGCTCGGTATTTGGATCTTCATCCTCTTCCAAATCCAAAAGGACCCTAGGATGACATGGATACTAGGCTTAAGGGCTCTCCATGGATGCTGGACCTAAGGGCCCTTCAATCGTTTTGGGCCAACGTCCCTAAGGATCTTTGACAACATTTGTGACATGGTCCCGTGTTTCAAACATGGTGAACTGTCAACCCTCATTTGTTTTTCCCCATTCTAGGCTAACGCGATATGGACACTGCATTTCTGCCAAGGTTAACAGTTACCCTCTATCGTCACGCCTCCGTCATTGTGATCCAAATCTTGAGTGTCATGATTCCCACATTCCCACTTCCTTATGTTCAAGTGGAATTCCAACATATTCGGATCTATATCTTCACGCATCTAAGTGCGCCACATGGGCGTGTTAGTATCAAGGGTCTGATAATCACCAAGCGTCTTTCCACCCTAACCTGCCCTTTTCTGTATCGGGAAAATCCCACCACTACTTGTTTCCCACACCGAGCACGACTCACGTGGGCTTAGTAGTTTTGGTAGGATGTGTACCAACATAGCCAGGCTTCTTACCATCCTGCGTGACGTTAAACTATGCTTCCAGAACTACGTATGGCTTGATTCCCATCCTCATGGGATACGTAGAGACACCTTGGTAATTTTCCTAGGGTCCATTTCATATAAATCATCAATCCCATCCTTCCCCTTTCCAGCCCCCAGGTCGGACCCCTCGCTAGAGAGGCCCTGTCCCAAAGAAGGAAGGATCCATGACCAAACCAATGCACCCATCTGGCATACTCCCACCACGGTGGTGTAACTACATAAGATTTGGATTCTATTCGGACAAACCATCACTCCATATTCCACGCTTTGCATGCCCCTTATTCGGACCCTCATCCAATTTCATGTCTGAAAGGACCCCCTAACGGCCTGGTCTCATGCCGCATCGGCTCACCTACCATCCTGGGCCAACGTTTGAGAAGACGGGTCAGGTTTGGAAGGGCCTTCTAATAGTATGGATGTTCGACCTATGGTCTGCCAACTGTCCTGGGTCAACGTCATGAAAGATTGACTGACAACATTTGTGACATGGTCCCGTGTTTCAAACACGGTCAACATTTGACCCTCATTTTTGTCCCCATTCTATGATAACATAATAAGGATACCGCTTCTCCTCCGTTGTTAATGGAATTCCATTATTTTAATGCCATCCCCAGAGTGCTCCGAACCTCGGGCGTCGTAATTCACGCTTCCTGTTTCCGTCTGTTCGGACCGATTTCAGTGCCCCTAGTGCTGCACCGTTCGTGCATGAGGGCATGCTAAAGAAATGGTAATTCGGCTGTTTCGAGAAGTCCCTTCTCCAGCCAAGCCTCTCCCATCATTCGGAAATCCGGACTGGTAATCCAAATCCTAGGTTCCCGGAGCATGGTCTCCACTCTTATGTTAGGTGGGACGAGAAAGCCACTATCTCATATTTCTCACATCAGGCTTGACCCATGTGAGCTTGGGTAATTAGTGACGAACATCCCGCAAAAATTGTAGGGGTGTAAAGAACTGATTTAAAAAGTGGAAATCATGCATGCTACGACATTCAGAACAATGGATGAAATTGAAATGTGAAAATAACAATAAATGGTTTTTAGTTTGTTACAGTACCCGGGGGTCAACTCCACCCATGGACGGGTTGACCCCGTCAAAAGAGCGTTGCAGCTCCGCCACCCTTTGACTTACGGCGTCCAAGACTTGCTGCTACTGACTCAGCTCTTGCTCCTCCTCAACAGCGGCGAGGCGCAGTTCATCAGCCATGGATCTGGCACTCTCTACCCCAGCCTGAATGGTAGCCATCTTTCCAGAAGCCTGTGTCATCCCCTCCTCTTCCACTGCCAGCTGGGCCCTCAACCGTGAGATCAGCTCAGATTGTGCACTAAGAGAAGATGAGTGCTCATCCGCCTAGGTCTGCAGCTGTTGGACCTCACTTACAGCCTCCTGGAGCTTCTTGATGTTTGTCTCCTTCCTCCACTACTAGCCCACGATGAGCCCACGATCATGCTCCCGGATCTTCTCAGCCATAAGATCTCAGACGAGCGCGTGAGGACGTTGGGAATCCACTCCCCCAGCGCACAGTTTGCGCAGCCACGAGCGGATTCTATCCATTTCCTCCAACCATAGCACTTGGGGGTGTCCTTGATGAAGCGCATGATTAGCTTCCACGACCGGCGGCAGACTATGCTGATGTATTCCTCGTTGGAGGCCATTTCGCCCCAGTCTTCGCGATTAGAAGGCTCATATATAGGATACGCCTGCAGGAAGTCCTCGGCAGGATCTGCATCTAGCGTTGAATCTGGCGCGACATCTGGCGCCGAAGCAGGCACGACAGGAGTGGGACCGGTCGGTAGATCCTCTTCCTCGGAGTCCACCTCAATGACCTCAGGCACGACCCTGCTGGTGGTCCCGCCAGTGATGATGTGTGTTGCAGCACGGGGAGATGGGGGGACTATCGTCACCATCACCGGCATTCCCCTATGAGGGATGCCACCAGACATCTCGACTAGCCTTGCTGCAACATCCCATGCCAATCGCAGAACTGTACGACCGAGAGGGACATAAAGGTTAGTTGGCATAGTCTACATATAACGACAAGGAAACCGGTAGAGGAAACATACATAGGTTGACCTCCTGGTGCTGCTCTTGAGCCGATACTGACGGGACCCTGAGGCGAGGCCCTCCATATACTGTTGGAAGGTCTGGATATTCCGGAGGAGCCACCTCGGGTGCTCTAGTCTCACCAGACACGGAACTGGACGCAGCCATAAGTGCGAGTTCTGATGGTCCAGCATCATCACCCGCTGAGGGGCGAGAACGAGGCCTGCGTACAAGTTCCTTCTGCCTAGCTCAAACAATGGTGAGAATTCCATAATGACCCAAGACCGGAACATAAGGAAGGAAGCTTGGAATTCTACATCGAGAGCCTCTGCAAAATCGTCGGAATCCGAGCCTTGATCTCTGTCCTCTCCCTCCTCCAATGGGATCCCTCCTCTAGCCTCATCCTCCAGAGAGGAGTCATATGAATCTTCCATCAGGGGGATGCACTCCCTCATATCGGCGGCTGACAACTATGGGGGGACCGTTCGATCCAGCAATACCCTCACCCGATCTTTCGTTGGGTGAGGGACACCACTGGAGTGAACGTAATCCTCCAGCTATTCCAAGTATTGCTCTGCCTCCACCGGAGACACCATGAAACCAAACCTGGCTTGTCCTATTCCCTGTAACTCCATCCTGAGGCAGTTCAAGTGTTCCCATATCTCGGGTGGGATGAGGAATTTCCGGTTGACATCCCAAATGTCCCAGGCATCCGGGAAGACGACATCCTCTCCCATGTCGATATGACGCAGCCGCTTCCCCGGAGCCTGAGTGGATATCCTACGAAATCTCCTAGGTGGTCACCCCTCCAAATAACCCTGCTCTTCCTGAATAACCGGATCTGCCGTTGCTGCCACACCCTCAGCCAGTGCGGGTCTCGCTGCCACGGCAGCCCCGCCACCACGAGAGGCACTAGCTACCCTCCGACCCCGACCTCGAGATAGTGGAGGCCCACCGTCACCAACCCGAATAGTTGGCTGCTTTATCATCTCCCCTGGGTAAGCAGCCTCCCAACTAATGTCATACTCCCTCACCAATCCGAAAGCAGCGGTGAATGGAGGAAATGCAATTCGCATCTTCCCATCTTCCCGTGTGGACATGAGCCACAACTGCCTCATCACACACAGCTGCTCCTTGTGACGCACCTCCCAGCTGACCTGTGGGGTCTGCTGCTGGAGGCACCGGAACTGCCTCGCAAACCGATGTGGGGTGTACGGTTCGTAGAGCAGCACAGGATCCACTCGTGCCACCAAAACTCCGCAATGAAAGGCCAAGAGGTAAGCCCGGTGCTCTTTCGTTCCCCGCCCGTCATCAGTAAGTATCCCTGTCGGAAATGTGAAGGGGTGGAAATTAAACTCATCCACCCTCCACAGCCGGTTTTGCATCATCAGCATGGTTAGTTTGAACGGGAATATCCTCGCCGCATTCTGGATGGAGGGGCGAAAGTTTGATCCCAGCGGCGAGATAGGGTTTGGATACTCATAGATCCCTCTGATGTGTGCCGCAATCCACCCAGACAGGAGGTGGAAGGGCCCGAATATCCATGGTGGATTGTTTCTCTCACTAATGTGCCGTAGCATTCTGTACAGATTGGCGAGCAGTGAAATCCCCAGATTGACCCGCTGCCCCATGGCCAGCATGGACGTTATGATGAACGAGCTAGGCCGCACCCCCATGCTTGTATCCCTCACCGGTAGGATTCAACCGTAGATGAGAGCCACAATGAATGCCACCATCCTGATTATCAGTTGTTGTTCAGTGCTGACACTAAAACCCCAAGTCTTCCATTGGCTGTCTTCCATGACCCACCAATACAAGTGCTCCTTACCCCGTTGGGCTGCCCTCGGACAAGTTCGAGGCCTCGGAGGGAACTCTCGATTCTCTAGGAAATTTAGGAAGAACTTGAAGCACTTCTTAAAGTGTACATCCCTTACTGCCTCCTTGTCCTCTCCAGGGATGAGTTCCATCAGTACTGAAGCCAGTCGCGGCATTTTCTCTGTATCCTCCCACGTGCTCATGACGGGGAGGAACTCGTCATACATGGCCCCCAAGATCGGAACCCCCGAAATCTGGTGTACATTCCCACAGGTTGATGCCCACCTCCCAGTGGTGCAGGTGAAAGGTATTGGTCCTAGAAGACCATCTGCTCAGCAATTCCAGCATCAGTTTTTTCGGTTGGTAAATGTGGAATTGGGAGGCCCATGCCGCCTCGTATAAACCCACTCTCCTCAGCTCGGCCCCAAACTCCTTACATGAGGTGCCTACCCAGTAGGACCAGGCCCAGTCATCAGTTAAGTTTCTGCCCTGGCGCAAGTCCCACTCATCGGACCTCCTTTCTATGAATCCTGCAAAGCCGTCTTCAGCATGGTACGGTATAGAGGAGGGGACGTCTCCAGTTGCAGTGGATTCCCATCAATATTGTTCACATGGTTGTAGAGACAATCGGTGGTGATGGGTCTGAAGTCCTCCCGCGCATAACCATCATCCCCCCTGAACCATTGGTTCTGACATGGCGTGATCCTAAACCAGCAAGATGGTTCATCCCTACTCGTATCAGGGATGAAGACGTCTTCCCTCACCCCGAAGTCGTACAATGGAAGCTTCTTGCACTACGGATAATTCTTCTGACCCTCCGATAACATTTCTATCAAAGAAATGTGGTCCGAGTTACTTCATACCATCTCCCTAAGGCGCGGACAGCTGGCCATCTCATCCCGACGGGCGGCATCTACAAGCACCCCCAATAGAGCTTCTCGATGGTCCATTTTGGTTCCGACACTCGGAAAATAATTTTATCAAAACGGATCGTGAAGATGGATTGTGAAGCTGGCCCGCGAAGGTCGGTTGCAAGACCAAGCCGCGGTGCCTGACCTAGGCCAACAAACAGGAGTTCTCTTGGTGTGTTCGTGGAGTCGGAGACACACAGTTCGTCGCGAAGCTCGTTTCGCGGAGAGCAGGCGCGAAGTACACGGAGCTTCGTGAAATCGAGAGCAAAAAAATACAAATAAAATCATGTGAAGACAAAAGAGGTCGACCCCCTATTTATAGGTGCCAACCCCGGAGCTTCACAGTGTGCCTCGCCTGCACGGAGCATCACAGCGCGTCCAGATCTCGTGGCCCTGGTCAACACCGCGGGCCCCCTTTGTGAAGTCGCATCGCGAACCGCCAACAATTTTGGCGATTTCTCCCTCAAACTTCGACCCTTCACCCTTAGCGGTTCCAAGTATGAGGGCGGGGGGGGGGGCGCATTTGATTGCTCCAAAATATTGCACGAAATAAGGAGTGAAAAAGAATTCATTCACGCTACCTCACGAAGCACCGACGGGAAGCACCCCGAGTCTCGCGGTCCCGCGAGGCTCCAGCGGCGGTCCATCTCCGTGAACGGCCTGACGTTCGCAAGCCCACTGCGAAGAAACCGAGGCGGTACCTCTCCGCGAACGTCTTGACGTTCACGAGCCCGTCGCGAAGCAACCGAGGCGGTACCTCTCCGCGAACGGCCAGATGTTGGCGAGTACGCCACGAAGCACGGGAGGTGGCATGGGAGTTCTGCTTCACGGCACCCCTTGACTATAGGTACTGGGTTCCCCCTAAGCCCAGGGGATGGATAATCCGATCTTTCAGCTTCTCCTCTCCCAAATCGCGAAGCAACCTTTGCCCCGGGAATCATGAGTGCCACGAGGTACTTCTACTTCGCGTGACGCCTTCGCTTTGTCTCATTTTGAGCCCCTCTTCTGAGAGGGATTCACTTCACGGTGCTCAAGGGCATTCGTGAAGGATGGGGATTCCAAAGGGAACCCAGGCAGCCGCATGGCATTTATCATTCTCGAAAAACCAATCATGTACTATCGATTCCCATGCTATGCCAAGATCGCTACACATCACAAAGCACACTGCTTTGCAGCACCCTGCATCGCGTGGCACCTCCTCTTCACGAGGCAGTGCTTCGCGAATACTATTCCACTACGCGAAGCACCCTCCACTCAAACCATTTCCCCATACTAAGTCCAAGGAACTCCGATCCGCGAAGCACACTCCTTTTCTTGGCAATTCCCCTTCCCGTGCAACCATCCAGGTATGCACGATGTGATTTCAAAGTCCCACGGACAATAACACTCGTAGCATTGCTTCGCCTAATACTTCTTCTCATAGGCATGCTAACGGCTATTGCTTCATCGCATATAGACGCTAATGTGGACCCCTCTATGGTTCTCTCTATGAACCCCCTTGACCATGGCCTTACTGGTACATTCCCTCCCCAAGGAGAAAAGGGTACCAGTTTTGTAAGTACTAGGGGTGTGGAGTGAACCCACCCAATCTGAGCTGCAGGACGTTAAACTTCCAAGCACCACGCCCCCAACACATGATGTTAAACTGTGACCTTGCCTCATGCCACACACGAAGGGTCCCCCAAGCTAGGACATTTTTTACACCACTCATCTCCACGGGAGTGGAATCGCTCCCCCCACAAGGGATGATATCCTCCTTATCAGAGTGGTGTATGTCCATAGGAGAAGGGTGAACCTAGTTCCCCAATGGATGGCTGCACCCCTTCATCTCCGTACTTCCCCACTACCAAGGTCAGGGGAGGGCGCGGTAGGGAATGAGGCACATCCCATCATTGGTCCCAAATCCCTCTTTTGTTGCGCTTTGCCGCACTTCAGGCCTCCATCCTGGAGTAAGTCCCAGCACCAATGGGCCGCCTAACATGTAAGCCCATCTTCGCTTCTCACGGATGCACCCTTCGCAACGTGATCGTTATGTCCTTGCTGCCTCTTGTTTCTCACACCGAGCATGACTCACGCAGGCTTAGAGTAAGCATCGGCCATGTCAACACCCTCATCCAGCATGACCTTAAACTGTATACCCTCGTCCAGCATGACGTTAAACTGTATCCCCCCGTCCATCATGACTTTAAACTGCACACCCATTTGAACTATAAGGACTTTGATCCATGTCACGACATCGTACGTGGGAAGCCTCCCTGCGGTTCAGGCCCATCTCCCTTTGGACCAAGGTCCCTCGTTCCACACGTCGGTTCGCCGACACCCACCCTCTGAACTACAAGGACTTTGATCCATGTCAAGGCATGGTACGTAGGAAGACTTCACGAGGTTCAATCCCACCACTAGTGGAACCCTGGGTCTTCATTCACATCGGTTCATTGATGAAACCCTTTGAACTTCGAGGTCTTTGATCCATGTAATGGCATGGTACATAGGAAGCCTTCCTGAGGTTCAAGAACATCTCTCATTGGTCCAAGGTCCACCTTCACGTCGGTTCGCTAACGACTTCCATCATTTGAACTACGTGGTCTTTGATCTATGTCAAGGCATGGTACGTAGGATGCCTTCCTGAGGTTCAAGCCCACCCATCATTTATTCACGTCGAGTTCATCCTCGTCCCGCATGACGTTAAACTGCATTCCAGTCTGACGGAAATGTGTTGTGACCAACCCGAACTACGAGGACTTTGATCCATGTCAAGGCATGGTACATAGGAAGCCTCACGAGGTTCAAGACCATTTCCCATCGGACCAAGGTCCCTTCTTCACGTCGTTTCGCTGACACCCACCACAAGTGGACCCCCGGGTTCACCTTCACGTCGGTTCGCCAATGAAACCCCTCCGAACTACGAGGACTTTGATCCATGTCAAGGCATGGTACGTAGGAAGCCTCTCTGAGGTTCAAGCCCACCATCCATCGGACCAAGGTCCACCTCCACATTGGTTTGCCGACGAAGCCCCCTTTGAACTACGTGGTCTTTGATCCATGTTTTTGCATGGTACGTAGGAAGCCTCCACGATGTCCAAGACCACCATCGCTAGGACCCCCTAGTCCTCCTCATTCATGTCGGCCGTCCAACGTCCAACTTGAAATACATGGTCTTCGATCCATGTCAAGGCGTGGTACGTAGGAAGCCTCCCAGAGGTTCAAGCCCACCACATGTTGGTCATCCTGACCTTATTCCCGTCAGGTCACCAGCACCTGGGCAGCCTAGTGCGTAAGCCCCACACCATCTGGACCAAGGTCCACATTCACGTCGGTTCACTGATGATGCCCATTGGGCCAAGGTACAACTTCACGTCGGAATGCCGGCACCATCCCGAACTACGCGGACATTGATTCCCTACCATGGGGATATATAGGATGTCTCTTTGAGGCTGAATCCCAACTTCACTTTCACCCCTGCGACGGTCCCATTTCATTCACCCTCCATTTCATTCAACTCTCCATCACCAATCCTGATTCTCACCCAGACTTCCATGTCCCGGAAAGATCATACCATTCTGCTCCTCTTCGCAGCCGCCCATGGGCAGGTCCCGGTGTCGGCACCCCTTCAAGAGAAATCCCTCAATCCGATCTATTCCAGCTAATGCTCTGATCGGGATGATTCGTCCCCGCTGGAAGTTAAACCTGCGGCATACCCTGTTCTAAACACAGGAAGCTGAGGAAAACCTCAGATATATGTATGTGACATATAATTCCGTGCGCTCGATGTGGGATGCCTCGGGCTTCCATGCCCTAGAGAAGTCCCATGACAAGGGACAAAAGACAGACATGCCAGTTCCCCAGCATCCATACACGCTATTGATTCATCGACGTGAATACTCCCCCGACTACAGGTTGCTGCCATGACCGGACCCTTAGAATGTCATGACAGAAGCAGTGTAATTAACCGGCGTCCATGGAGACATGGCACTGGGAAGAGTTTCATGAACAACGTATTAAATCTATGAGGGAGACCCGGACTAAGTGACGAGTTCTGAGGAGGAATCCACAGAAGGACAACCGACATCCCATCAACCTGTTTCGATCAAGGAGCGGACGTCCCTGAATAAGGAGCGAATGCCGCCTGCCTTTGGAAAGAGGGAATGTGGGGCAACAATGCAGCGCGTCATCCTCCACAGAATGATGGATGCGCACATCCCAGAGAAAGCATCAGAAATAGTAATGTATATGAAACATGAACCATTACTGTCAGGACCTTTCACAAGATGGTTTAAAACTGCTTGGTACAAACCAATTAGGATATTACAAAAGATTTGTCTCATGATACCTATTTATGAATCGAGGGTATTTCATTAACTGGTCCCTAAATAATGTCGTACATGTCCAAATAAATCCTTATATATAGAATAATTTATTAAAAAAGATATTTTTAAATCAAAGTATCCCATACCAATTTGAAATTTTTGAATCATAAGACACATACAAGTAAATAATTTCAAAATGAAACATTTAATAACTAGAAGTTAAATAAATTCATGATATGATATATCAAAGGGTAATCACACCACAAAAAATAAATAAGTGGTGAATAAGGCATGTCTCACAAAGATAAAAGTGATATGAGAAAAACTCATTCCTTATAATTAATTTAGTAAAATGTGATTCAACCATATTTATAATTGTTTTAATCATGTTATTAACTTATATAAGAACCTTATTCATATATATGGTATCATATAATTTTTTAATTTTATAAATTTTTTATAATATTTCATTATTACCTTTGTTACGGTTATTAACTACATCATTTTACTATGCATGTATTGTCAAGAATTTTTTGGTTATTTTGAATTTGATGTAGATCCAAAATCATCAGAATTATTTCAATGATATAAATATCATATTTAATCAATGAATAAATTTTTATATCCAATATTTAATGTTGTATTTTGAAAATTAATCGCATCACTACATGGAGATGGTAGGCATTACATACACATGAGCGATGATATCATTCCCTTAATAATTGAAAGGATAACAATTATTATGGTATTTTAATTTTTAATTAATCAATATCATTTATTATTTATTATATATATATATATCCCTTATTTCGGTCATTACACCCATCTAATTAATTTGGTGATGAAAAATAGATTACATTGTGGTGTGGAGATGATAAGTTGTACGTACACATTCCCAATGCTTTCATTTTTATTAGGATGGATAAAAGGTGGAATACGGTTGTTCCATAATAATAATAATATCTCATAATATATATTTTATTTTATTTAGTACTTTTATTAAAAAATAGACACTAATATTATGTATAAGAATAAATAAATATAAACGAGTTGATAAAGATGATTACCTCTTCTTCAGATGACTTCTTGAAATATATTCTTAAAAGTAATAGGGTTGGTATTTTAGAATGATAAATACCTCAATAGAGAGTCTCTTTATGTTGTTAAGATAAATGGTTAGGGTTTGCATGATCTAGATGGCTCAAAATGGTGTGAGGAAGTGAGGGAGGAGGTTCCCTTTTTTAATTGAGGTGGGGGAAATTTTAGAAAATCTCAAAATATTAAAATATAATAACGGAATTCTAGATCCAATGAATTACAACATAACTATAAATTAATATTGGAATAAATTATAGCCCATATATTATCCACTTTTATTATTTAGTTTTTTTACTTTTTAAATAATATATAAAATATTAATGCAATAAAGAATCATTATGGAAAAATTTGATAATATCCATTTAATTTGACTTCAAATAGATCCAAACAAATTTTTAATTAGATTATAATGATTTAAAACAACTCTAATATATTATATAGATATGTAAAATTAATTATACACAATAAAAAATCCTGAATATTTCAAAATGAACACTTTTAATAAAAATCATTTTATTTTTATGTTAATTAAATAAAAACCGTATTAGGATTGAATAAGAAATTAAGGTAATTATATAATTTATAAAATTTATATATAAATTTATATAATGAAAATAATTTAATGACGATCAATATAGATATATATTTTCATTCATGTCTTTATTTTTTCTCTATGTGTAATCCTATAAGATATCCAATACAATGAGAGTGACATTTTATAACTATCTATGATTTAAATAAAATAAAAGTTATTTTTAGTAAATAGTGTCTATTAAAAAAAATAAAATTATATATTTTGGTGATAAAGGTTTAATAATATTAACTAAATAATTGTTTCAAATGTTTAGGTCCTGGTTATACCCTTATCTATTAGTTTTAACTCTTTTTAACCCCTTTGACTCTTGCCATAACAACACATATTATTATAATTTGAGGGTTAATATTGTGACTATAAAATTCCAAACGGCCCATAAATATATCATTGAAGATATTTTTAAACTTATAAAAATAATTTTACCAAATATAATATTAGGTATTTTATATCATTTAATTTTATATTAATTATTTTAAAATATCATCATTTTTAATTTTGAAATATTTCATTACTTTCACATTTAAAAATTACAACAAAAGTGGATATCATCGAGAAAAATTAATACATCCATAATATGTAAATTTAATATAAAAAATTCATGTATGACATTTATTATTTCAAATTATATTTATTTTAATATTCTTAACATCACTTCTTTGATATTTTAATTTATTAAAAAATTGCGCCATCATCCTTCAATAACACATTAATGTAATTATTTCATCCTAAAAAATTTAAAATTAATTGATGTGATTAATATAACTATTTTATATTTCAATAAACCATTTAAAGTTAAATATATTCCCCAGATAACTCTATATTAAAATATTTAAATAGTTAAAAACAAAAGTATGAAATATTAGACATTTCTTAAAAATAAAATACTAAAAATGGAATAGCATGATCCAAATGGATCAAAAAGATCATAAAATTTGTAAAATTACGTTTTTTTTAATAAACACTTCTAATGAAATTTAAACAAAATTTAGGTTAATTATTCAATATTTATAATATTATTTTTACTCTAAATTTCCTGATTTACCATTAACTGTTGTAATTAAAATTACAAAGTTTACCATTAATATCATCCTAATATAAAAGGGACCTATTGAATAAATTTTTACCTTATTATTAAAAATATGCTATCCATTTTTAAAAATTAAAAACACATAATTTGATAAAATTAAATTAAAATTAATCTCATATATTGTGTGACGCAATGTGTTTTTTAAGTGAATATAGGCTAACATTTGAAATGTTTTATATCCACATTAAATATAAAAAGGATCCCAACAAAAATAATTTAATTAAAATATATATTATAGAAAAAATATTAGATTGAATACAATTTAATATAAAACATAAAATTATAAATTATTTTGATGAAAACTCAATTTTCAATTAAAACGTTCTATTGTTCACTATTCTTCAAACAATGAAACCTATTAGAGAGATCCCAAAAATTCAACATGAGCAAATTTTGAAAATTAAAATTTCAAAAATGATGTTTATTTTTTAAAATATAATTCATAAAATTTCTAAAATTACATTTTAACACAAATTTTCCACTAAAGGACGACAATACTAATTTTGAAAAATATTGATTTTTAAACGTAAAATTGTATTTATTCTTATCTTATGCCTATAAAATATATTTGTTAGAATGTAAGAAAATTTTATTAATTATAATATCTATAAATTCCATAGTTTGGTTTATATTATTCATTCCCTCTAATTTAATGGTTATTTTTAAATTGTCATGGTAAAATAATGATATTATGTTTTATATAATTATTTGTTTAAGATTGAGTTCATGTTCAATGTAAGTTGTCCAAGGAAATAATAATTTTTAAAAATATATATATATATATATATATAAATATTTTGATGCTACATTATCCCCTACCTAAACATATTACATATCTAAATGTGAAATATAACTTCAAAAATCAATCGTTGATACTTGCAAATTTCTTTGTGGGTGTAACGCCCTGACCCCATGATCAACTAGCTGATGCATTATTTTAATACAATGGCATGATTATGAGGAATCATGTCCCAAAAGACCAATGAGTTTAGTATTCTTGTAAATAAGATGCATTCATATGATTAACATTACAACTTGAAAAGAAAAAAATGAAACTAATTAATTCCATTAGAACATCCAAGTTTCCAATATTATTCCTGCATGTCACCCACAACTAAGTAATTCATATCCTGGAAAAATGAAACATATCAATGAGGTGAGCTCAAATTCTCAGTAACAGTAATCAAGAAATATGAATATAATATAAACATTAGGCATAGTGAATAATTAAAAGCACATTCCCTTATTGTAAACATTAATCATGGTGAATAACCGTACCCCAAACTGGAGAGCCTCTGTAACCGGATTCCAACCCAGAGAGCCTCTAAAACCAGACTCTAACCCGGAGAGCCTCTGTAAATGGACTCCAACCCAAATATAATCTATAACTAGACTATAACCCGGTGGGTTTATTGTAACCGGACCCCAACTAGGAGGGATTACTTTTATCGATCCCCGACCCAGAACATTCTAGTCCAACACATTCACCCTAAGAAGAGGTCGAAATAAAGCATAAAAATTCGTATGAAAACTAGAATACAAAATTTCAATACTTTAACCATAAATAATGAATGGAATAAAAATAAGAAATTCATAGTCAAAATTATCACAAAACCATAAATACAATATATAAGAATTGTATAATAATAAATCAACTTCAAACAAGTGTAAAATTTATCAAAGGATGCTGGCGTAGATGAAATCTAAACTATATGGGAGAAATATCTCTTTCTATTTCTAAATCCATTAAGAGTATCATAATTTAGAAAAATATATATTTAAATAAATTTTTGAATCAAATTTTCACATAACACTTTGAAACATCTAAAAGTAATTAACATTTTAACAACATTCATGTCTATATAAATAAATTGTGAAAAACCCATTTTGAAAACATGGACATTAATGAGAATAGATTAGAAGAACAAATATAAAAAACATTTAAAAAGATTATCTAGTTAAAGAGTTCATTCCATATAATCTTAAAATAATCCTTTTGAAAATATTTTTATGAAACATCGATGTGGATGATAAAGAGGTCACAGTAGATATTTTTGTTAAAACAACCTCGGATAATAAAGAGATTGTGAAATTAACCTTTACCACGTTGTAATCAACCGAGTCGTATGACAAAAAGTTAATAACCACAGAATCATTCAAATAATAACCTGAAAATGAATAGAATCATGATAATATATATAAAATGGTAGTACACAATACACCACATGCAATATGTTTCGAACAATTTAAATCTCACGGAATTTAATGTGAGATTAGAAACCCCTTACCTCAAGTCCGACTTTTCTTGTATGTTCTTTATTCATCCTGAATAATAAAATTATGTTAATTTACACTTGATTAAGATAAATTTTCAGGGTTATTATTCCTTTTATATAACTTATTACCTTTCTATAACAATTATTTAATTATTTGAGTTCATTTTGGAAATTTTATCGATGTTCCGAACTTGAGTAAAAAATGATTTTGTTATAATTACAATTTTTCCATGTGGTGAAAAGTCCATTATCTAAAAAATGATATAAATTATTTAGATATCATATATATATGTTATATATCTAGTATATATATGTATTTATTACATTACATAACATTTGGAGATAATAAATGAAATGCACCGTTAATGGAGACGGTAAGCCGTACGCACGCATGAATGCTACTTTCATTTTTATTTTGTATTTTAATGGAATTAAAACATAATGATACATAGGTATATTATAATTACCATAAAATATCTTATTTAATATCATTAAATAAATAATTTATATGTCCCACATAAGGCATTAACGTGTCATATCACATTGAGGGGGATGTAGTGTGCAATTACTCAAATGAAATTATCGTGTCTACCCGTAATGGAAAACATAATGGAATGATATAAATGGAAAATAAAGAAGAATAAATAAAAAATTGAAATAATATATATCATATATAAATAGTGTTTTATCTTAATGGACATAATGAGAGGTGGTAGGATATAATTGAACAACCATTGATTGGCGAGGCGTTAGTTTTCCATCCACATAACCAATATGTTCTTTACCCATTAGATGAAGGTGTGTGTAAGTTTAGTTCAAATACTAATCATAAAGAAATCCTAGTATATTAAGGATATTTGTGTTGTTATAAAATAAAGAAATAAAAAGAGATTAGGGGTTGGAGAAGTAAAATTAAAGAAAAGAAGTTATGGGAAACCATTACCTTAAATTTGAATAACTCCCTTTGGTTTGAACCAAACAAACTTCTTAAAGTGACTTCTGAATAAAGTAAGGCTTCTAGAGGTAAGAGAGTGATCATGAGAGATTATTTGGGAAGTGTTCGGAAGAGCCAAGAGGCTTGAGAGGTGCGAGGAATGGGTTAGAAGTGGTGTCCTTTTATAAGGGAGAGGAGGGTCTCTTTAGGAACGTTTGAAAATATTATTTTATTATAATATTATATTTAGTTTGAAAAGGTCCAAAACTCATTAATGTATAAGATAAGATGACTCATCTTCTAAATAAAATCATCCAATAAGAATTGGATAGTTTTTTGGATATTTTTTTAATATTAATAAACTTATTTATTTAAATCATTTATTAATGAGGTAAATACTACATCATTATTGTGTCATAAATAATATTATTTATTTGAAGTTTATAAATTATAAAAAAAATACCATAATGTATGAAATATTTTTCTCTTTCAGTTGAATATTTATTGTCAAATGGATGACTTATATTACCCCATGTCAGAATTTATATACTAAAACATATCTGTTAATGTCATTTTTGACTTTACATTAAGTTAATTAAAATGTAGTGTCATTATCATTCCTAAGTGGCTCCATGGGGTCCCAAAATCGACCGAAGGATTCCCATGGTTGTCCATGACTCATACAATAAGTTTAGGACAATTGTTAATGTAATTTTGTATTTTTATAACATTCTTTTTACCTTGAATTTCACTATTTACCTTTAACCGATGTATATAAAAGTCAAAAATTAATATTCACCAAAAATTATTTTCATTTTATTGAAACAGATTTTAATTTATAATAACAACAATGTATTTAGGATTTTAGAAATTCAATTCACATATTTGGTGAATTTTCATTTAAATGTTAAATTCAGTTTTTAACTACTACTAAGTGGTTTTACTATTCATCAATAATTGATGTTTTTCTGAAAAATATAAAAAATTAAACCTATGATATATTTCATATTCAAAATTAAAAAATTATTTCTAATTTAAAAAATTCAAAACATAGAATTTACATTAATTAATTTAATGTTAATTTCTGTAGTCAAAACAAAAAACATGTATTTAAGAAACAATAACTGTCAAAAGATTGACACTTGTTTAAATATAATTTCAAAGTGAAATTAATTCCAATGACCAACATTGGATTAAATGGTAATAATATAATTTAATTATACTTATATACCATTTATATTTATAATTGAACACTATAAATTATTTTGATTAATAAATTTGATTTCAATTAAAATTTAGTATTTTTCATTATTCACCATAATATTAATGTTATTAGAAAAATACCAAAAATTTATCAAAACTAAATTTTTATGTCCCAATTATAAATAATTATGTTTATTCTGTAAAATTAAAACTATCAAATATTTGAATTAAAAAGGGTCTATAATTAAAAGGTGGTAAAATTTTATTTTTGGAAAAAATACTTCTTTCATTTGAAAAATTGATTTTGTTCTTATATTATATCTAGAAAAACACATAATATGGATTCTAAAATTATATGTAGGATATATAATTTAAAATTTAGTTAATAATATTAATAACCACTTTTTGAATGGCTAGTTTGGTACGTCGGGATGCACTCAATCTCGGTGTTGCGTATAGCGGAAGCTATTTAATTACATTAAAGAGGATAACTAACTCTGAAATATTGGGGTGTTACATTATTCCCACCATTTAGAAATTGTCTTCTCACAATTATTACAATTGTGATGGGGAACTTCACTGAATTTCCCACATCTGAAAAAAGGGTCAATAAAACAATCACTTTAAAAGAAATAATGAGAAGTACAAATGTCAAATCGGATAACCCATAATAGGATTCCATGTAGGAAAACATGTATATTGAAGATAAAATAAGTGGAATTTTTATATGTAGAGGGATAGAAAACATGATCAAGAACATGTTAACAATAGGAAAACCCCAAACATGTGATGGGATAAACAATAATTAGTTTCCTAGTAGGAGAAGTAAACAGACATAATTTTTTTTGTTTTAAGCTCTATTTCATAATGTTAAGGAATTTATTTTTGAGATTGACTAAGAAAATTAAGATATATAATTAATTTTTAACTAGACTTTCAATCATTAATAAATTTCTTCCACTAACTCATCTTTTTTTCAAATAATAAATATTCATTCTGACATGGTCACACTGACAGAGCTAGAAACAACTTCAAGAGAATCACATGATCCAAAAAGGATAATCTATATATTTACCTTGTCTTTAGAGATTAACCAAAACCAAAATGGTTAGTACAAGATGATATGATCCCCAATAGGATAATCCTTTTGAGTAATAAATAATAATAATAATTTATAAAATGAAACCAACAATACCGCAAAGTTAAATAAATACCATTTAATAGACAATTGTCATTAAAATATTTCAATACAATTCAAACTAATATTGAAACAGAAAACGTAGAAGAATTTTAGTATGTAGTCTTCCATGATAAATTGTATCTCTAAATGACATTGACTACTCTTAAAGTCACATACTTAAAAGTAATTAACCTAATCACATACTCTCTATGATAGGTTAATCGTTTCCATAAATAACCCAAAATCACTATAAATCTAAAATATAAACATAGATAAAAATCTGCCATTACTCCAGAAATTAAATCCCATAGTATTCTATTTTCCTTAGGCATATAGTGTTCCCAAAAGAGCGAACGTCTTCCAAAATAACATTTATCAATTAATCACCAATTCATTTTCCTATACTAAGGGTATTCATTTGATAAGACATAAGATACCAAATCAACATTTTATTGATCAATAAAATCATTTAACAAAAAATAATTAGACACACTAACCAGGGACTTCACGTAGTCTAGTGGTAGGGGATAAATCTTAATCGCACTCTAGTTGTGGGTTTGATTCTCACAGCTTTTTCAGACTCTACAGGGTGTCACATGATCTGTGTGCTGACCTTTTTTGAAAACTATATTTTATAACATTCCCAAAATGACATAAATTCTTCAAAATAACCATAACATAATTTAACCTCAAATTTTATCTCATACCTCTCATTTTCTTCCAAAAAATTAGTAACATGTATTTTCCTCAAATTCAAGGATCATATAAACCCAAATTGATATTTATAACTATATCCACAAAAGAAAAGATAATTCTTCCTTTAATGGTATTTTCACATAACAAACTGCAGGGGTACACATACAGGAGAAAAGTATTTCAACGTACTCACATCAACAAATAGAACTAATAATTTTAAGAATTTCACCATCCATTTTTTTAGACTAAGGTTCTTCCATGAACAAGATGTTATCCTATAGGGTAGGGTATTGACTCGGTTAATGCAAAGGTACCCTACATTTATGTAAAATGACTGTAAATGGGTTCTTGGGATCAGTTTTATTTTCTTCCATAGTACTCATCATCTTTTCTCGAAAATTATTTACATTATTTCCTTCTTTCCCACACATAAATAATTTTTTTGTTCTATTGAGACACTTTCCTAGGTGTCTCCTTCCACATTTCCTGCATGATTGAAATTGTGGTTTCTTTTCTCCATGTCTCCAATTCTGGAGCTCTTATAATTCATCACATTTCTCTGATTTGTTGAGTCTGGGAGTTGGTAAATATATATGTGGTTGATCATATTTTTGTTAATGTGGGTTAGTATGAACATGATATCTTTTAGGTCTATCAAAATTCCATTTTTGTTTCTGATTTCCACCACTCTTCCCACATTGTACATCAGGCTCAATGTTACAATGACTTCCTTGGGATCGAGCAATTGACTATAACTATAAATAATTTTGTGAGTATCAAAAGTCATAAAATCATTTAGAGAATATCATGAAACATTATTTTCAACTTGAAACAACTTAGGATTAACCATGGAAATTTAATCTCATCTTATATTAAAATAATTAAATTTTTTTTTAATGAAAGTGTAAATTATCCTGAGCATAACCCCCAGGAGTGTCGTAACCAAGATTTTATCAAGTCTCATTGTCGTATACCAGGATGCCCCAGGTTAATCCCAAAACTCATTTTTGGATTTTTCACTCCTACATACATTTGTGCTAGATCCACCACTACCTGATCTTATCCATACAGGGATGTATTACTTGGAAAATACACAAAATATCTACATTACCAAAATTCAATGAAGTTAGTCTACACTAATCCTCAAAGTCTATAATAGGTTAATGTTCTCTAATCAGAGTTTATAAAAATCTAGTTTCCAAGGATTGAACAAAACCTCCTCTGATACCAACTGTAATGCCCCGACCCTATAATCCAGGAGTCGGTGCATTATTTTAATAAATTGGCTTGATTAAAAAGAATCAAGTCCCAAAGGACCAAACAGTTTAGTAGTCTTTGAAAAAAGATACATACATAAGTTTAACATTACAACTTGTAAAAATAACAACACTAATTTATTCCGTTATAAACATAAAACATCTAAGATCATTCCTTCAAGTCACTCGTAACTAGCTTCTTCATTTCATGGGAAAACGAAAAATAAGAAAGGGGTGAGATAAAACGCTTAGTAAGAGTAATAACTACAGTAGAATATAACATAAACATTAGGAATGGTGAATAATTAAAAACACATGACTTTATAAATAGTAAACATGAAGACATTATGGTATGAATATGAGACGAGTAAATAATTCCACAATAAAACAATGAAATGTGTATTCTACTATTCGAAAAACCACATGAAATATTAATAGCTAATCTTATAATGATAGAATACATAATTCTGGGCTTTAATATTTTTGTCATGGACATATGCGAAGACCTAGGGGCTAACTGTAACAGGACCCCAACCCAGAGAGCCTCTGTAACCGATGTTCAACTCAGAGAACCTCTGTAACCATACTCCAAACCTTAGAGCGTATGTAACATGACTCCAACCTAGAGAGACTCTATAACCAGACTCTAACCCAAAGAGCCTCTATATCTGGACTCCAACTCGGAGAGCCTATGTAACCAGACTCTAACCAATAGGGTCTTCTGTAACCGGACACCAACATAGAGTGCTTACTTTTACCAGTCCCCAACCCGGAACATACTATTCCAACACATTAATCTTAAAAAGAGGATGAAATATAACATAAACATTCATATTAAACCTAGAATATGGGATTCCAATTCTTTAACCATAAACCATTAATGGCATAAAAATAAATCATCTATATCCGAACATATCAGAAAACCATAAATACAATATGGAATATTTGTATCATTACAAATCAGATTTAAACAAATGTAACATTTATCAAACGATGTTGACATATATGAAATCAAAACTATTTAAGATAAATACCACTTTCTATTTTGAAATCCTTTAAGAGTCACATAATTTAAAAGGAAGACATTTAATGAAATTTTTGAATCAAATTTTTTCATAACACTTTGATGAATTGTAAAGGAATTAACATTTAAACAACATTAATGTCCATATAAATAAATTCTTAAAAACCCAATTTGAATACATGGACATTAATGAGAATGATTTAGATGAATAAATTTTAAAACCATTTAAAATGATGATGTAGTTTAAGAGTCACTTCTATAAAACCATAAAATACTCCTTTTGAAAATATTTTTATGAAACATGGATTTGGTCGATAAAGAGGTCCCATTTTATTTTTATGTAAAAACAACCTTTAATAATAAAGAGATAGGAAAATTAACCCTTACCACATTGTAATCAATCGAGTCATATGAAAAAAAATTAATAACCGCCAAATAATTCACAAAATACCTTGAATATAAATACCATCATGATAATATATATTAAATGGAAGTGCACAATACACCACATGCAATAAGTAGTAAACATTGGAAATCTCACGGAATTAAAAGTGAGTTAAGAAAGCCCTTACCTCAAGTATGACTTGTCTTGTTTATTACTTGTTCTTCCCGAATAATAAACGTAAGTTAATTTATACTTGATTAAGAACAATTTTCATGTTTATTATTCCTTTTATATCACTTACTACCTTGATATAACAATTAGTTAATTATTTGAGTTCATATTGGATATTTTATCGATGTTTAGAAGTTGATTGAAAAATGAACATGTTATAATTACAATTTTTTCCTTGTGGTAAAAATTCCATTATCTCCAAAATGATATACATTATTTATATATCATATATATATATTATATATATCTAGTATATATATGTATTTAGAAAAGTACATAACCTTTGGAGATAAGAAATGAAATGCACCGTTCATGGAGATGGTGAGTCATGTGTAATCATGACTTCTAATAGTTAATAGAATGACATCGTCGCTCCTGCATAAGTATGACTTATAGTTTAAATAATGAGATGTGATTCATTTTCCATCTATAGATTTGAAAAATGATTATAAAAATGTATCTAATTATTAAATATTACATTAATAAGAATATTATAAATCAACATAATTAAATATATATATATAATATTCACCGAATTGAAACTTTCATGACAAAACATGCATGAGAAAACAAGATAATTAACTCTCGAAATAATGAATATAATAAAATAGTATTGACAGAAAGGAGGTAAAATGTTATAATAGGATCATATATGTTATTTAATATTTTAATATGGTTATATAATTAAATAATAACATTATTAAACCCATTACATTATAGGTTAAGTCATTTTCAACCCAAAAGAACAACGAGGTAAGGTACATCGTCTCAATTTCGCTTCATTGAGGCATATTGTAATGTCATGAACCAGGTTTCTTTTATATGGTATATATAATTCACATTTGAAAAGTTATATATTGATTTATAAATAATTATTACTTTTTTTAGTTTCAATAATAATAATTTTTCCATGTTATTTTGAATTAAAAGTTTCCATATTGGAAGGAATTCCATAACTCAGTTTCTTTTTTCTTGGTTGTATTACTTATTCATTATATTTGACATTATAAGATTATATATATAATTAATTTTAATATATTATGTTTTTTCACTTTTTTATGTGGATTTAAATTTTACACAAATAATCAATTACTTTATTAATTATTATTTCAACGTTATGATCTTTATAAGGGTTTAATTCGTTATCTCATTCTAGCTAAGATTGTTTATTTGTGAATTAAAATTGAAGGAAATTATTTGATCATTATTCATTAAACCAATTTAATTTTCTTTATATAGATTTATTTAATAATTTTTCATGTAATAGTACTATTTCCTCATTTTTTACATAAAACGATTAAATTGTTTTAATGAAAATAGACTTTATTTATCTCTTTGGCAGAAAGTCATTTTTTTCCATTACTATGTTTTAAAAAAATATTTTCCAAAATATTTTTATCATTCTCCAAATAATTTATTAAATAAATTTCTACCCATGTTTAAATTTTTCAAAATTTTCTGAAAAAAAAATCCATGTTATTATCTTAACACGCCCCATTTTGATTTTATTGAAAATGAGAAAAAAATATTTTTTTAACATGCACGACATGTTCTGAGTTTACCTCCAACATGAGCACTATATGTTTTAAATATTTCTCCATAAGATCCAACTGTTATTTTCAAAGAGAATAATATTCAAAATATTTTGAGGACATTAATTTTTAAATTTATTTTCAAATTAAAAAAGGCAATTTTATTCAAGAATCCTTCTATGTAAATTTTTATGGTATTTAGATTAATCAGCGACATCACCCATTATTATAATTATGACCCATTGGGGTTATGTTTTGATGATACCATCCTTATTATTTATATGTATGTTTTATGATTATTTTAACCAGGTAATGTATTGAAATTCTATTTGATGATTAGTTTTTTTTAATCATTGATATTCCACTAAAATATTTAATTTCCTATTATTATTGCACTTTAATGATTACCTCAATATACATATTATTTATAATCGATATAATTATAACCTAAATTATATATCCATTTTAAATTATCTATTTTATTTTAAAAGTTATATGATTGGATAGGTAAATTATTATTAATAGGAATTCATTACTCAACATGTAAATTTGGTGATAAGACACATTATTGGGGAATCAAATCAATTATGCAATATATGATGAATTCTATGAATCGGTAGAGATGGGGGGATCATGGTTATATGTAACTCGATAATGAATTAGTAGCCTCTTGATATGAATCAATTGGGTAAACTTATTTTAACAGGATTTTTGATGTATACATAACCATAATTAGAAAATATCTTGCAAAAGGACCTCACAATAGCAGTATCATGATTTTTGAGATCATAAAGTCCATTAATTAAGAATTTATTTCATTGGGAATTAAGTTTATTATTATATATGAGGATTTTTCATTAATATTATCTTTGGATGAGTTTAATTTTTATTTTATTTATTAAATGGCTTGTGCATTCAGCTTTTTACATTTCTGTATTGATTAACCCTTATCTATTTATAATAGTCAAGTTATTTAAATAAAATTTTTGTTCCGTTATTTACCTTTCTATATTGATTAATGATATATTCCACTATAGATAATACTTACTAGGAATTTGAGCTCACACTTAACATTTTCCCCCATAATATTAAGATGAATTAATTAAATAAGTTCAAGAATATGGAGTGTTTTCAATTACAATTTTCATTATTTTTTTATTCTCATGTTAAAATGGGTATCATTTATGTATGGATTTTTTCATGACTTATAAACTATTATTTCCATCAGGATGTAATTCCTTATATATTATTCAAGATTAATAATGTTTTCACTTTCTTCAGGTTACTAGATTCAGTTTTCATACAAGATTGTGATGGTATCATTCTTCATAATGTAATGTGTAAAAAATCAATCAACTCAAACTCTTTTTAAGACAACTCAGTATAAGAAAAAATATATCCTAACATAGTTATAAATGTTATCCATAAATAAATTCATTATGTGATTCCAAAAAAATATTTTATACTAGGAATTTTCAAATATATTTCCTACCAATTTCCTGCACTCAACAATAAAAATTGAATAAAAACATTTATACATTAGAAGGTTTCTACTCTTACCGATTAAATATTCCAAATTATTGAAAATAAATACATAAAAGTAAGGGTAAACCTTTAAACATACATCATTGATGTTGGGTAATGGGATACATACACATTTATAGAAACATATTCTCATAATCATTATTTTGGTTCAGTTTTGTGAGAATATATATAATCAACCCCCAGATTATAACAAATTCCTCTTTAAAAATAACATTAAAAAAATTATTTTTCATGAAGTAATACTTTACATAAATATTTTTTGGTATTGAATATTTGTAATATTATTGGATATATTTATATAAATATCGTTTTCAGAACAAATGACCAGAGGATACTTAATAATAATATACATATCCTTAAGATTGGTATTAATCTAGATCATTTTTTTAATTACCTATGATGCAGTAACATAGTTATCTTTAGTGGAACTAAATGTGATTGAGTATTACATATTTAAATGCCATGAAACTAATTTTACAACAATAATAAATTTCATTCTTAATTGAGACTATATGTAATTTACATGGACAACTCGATTGTAATATGTGAAAGACTATAAGTCAAAATCACTATTATTATTTATAATAGAAAATAATTGGATGTATTTTTTTATATATATCAAAAATATATAAAGTTCTAAGAAATTTTATTCCATTTAAATTGATTGATACTAAAATTAAATATTCATAACAAACACAATATATTGCATTGATCTAGTCAATTATAATGCACTAAAAATTGAATTTCTAAATTATTTTATATAGTAAACTTACCTTCACTATATTTATTCTATTTTTTGTATATATGAATTAAGATAGATATTCTTCTTGATCAATCAATGAATAATTATTTTTAAAATTCCTTGGAATTCATTTATTATGAGATCAAAATTTAACCAACATATTGAGTATTTTTCAAAAGAGAAAAATATTTTCCTTTCCCTATAGAAAGACAAACCAAATTAGTTATTAATTTGTGTATTAAACACTTAGACGAATTTAACTAAAATATTATCAAAGATAATTTCCCCAAGTAATGTTTTTTTAATTTACACATTGTTATTACATTTTGATGAAGCATAAAGCCTTTAGTTTTTTCCATATAAAAATCATTATTCATCTCAAAATTTAAAAATGTAGAGTTTAAATACATTTTTTAGACATTAATTTTTTAATTTTATATAAGGTAAATGAATATAATAATAGTTTCCAGTCCATATAAATTGTAAAATTTTTCATTAAACTCAATTTGTTAAATTTATGAATACCCCTTTCAAACCAATATTTATTTGTTCGTAGAATCCTAAAATTATTAATTAAGAATGTTTCAAATGTACCATTCTTTTCAAAGGATGTTTTATTCAATACATTATTTGTAATAATATTCTTCAACCATAGATTAGGGTTAAATAATTTTAAAAAAACTATTGTGTCTCGAAATTATGATCCTTCTTCTTAATTGTACCTCTTCACTATAATCACTAATGGTATTCATAATATAAATATTATTATGTCTTGAATTGTTTCCTTTAGTTATCAAAACAATTGTAATATATCTTGATTAAGTTTAATTTACATCATAATCTATAATTATTACTTTATCTTCCTGTTATAATTTTGGTTTTAATATAACAACAACATCAACATCATCGTTTTTATCGATTTATTGAACTAATCATTATTTTCAACGACTATAAGATAACAATAATATATTATGATCTCATATATTTCATTATATAATCTAAATGAATTTATATTTAGTTTATAAATAATAAATATTTTTTCTTTGACTATCCCATAATATTTATACTACATTTTAATTTCATTTTTACCAGGAATGGACTCTAAATCACTTTAATGTGTATTATATTTATCATCTTCATGAACCTAATTTCAAATGAATTTATATATGAATAAGGCCTTAATAAGAACTTAGTAGTGATATATTGAAACTTGAAATACATTAAACGTATCATTATTGGTTAGATTTAATCTCTAAATATCAATAAAGATCATTTTCCCCTTCAGCTACACTATTTTTTTGTGGAGTGAAAGGTGTAATAAACTCATGACTTCTTTGATTTTTATAAATAAAAATTTAAATTTATTCATTACAATACTCAATTTCTAGTAATGTATCATCCACTTGAAATAAATACTACTTCTACTATTTCCTAGTGTCTTGAAACTTTTAAATATTTTCAATTCTCTTTATTTGTGAGAAATAAAAAAAATAAATGTCCTTCTAGTGAATTCATTAATGAATGTGATCAAATACTTATCTCCACTTTTTTTTCTCATGGGTACACAAATATCATAGTGAACTGAGAGAAATGGAATTTTAGGTTGGATCTTAACTCCATTATGACATTTATTCACCATCATTCCTTTTTTATATGTTTGTCAAATAGTGAGAGTGTGTTGTTTCAAAACTAGAATATTTCTCCTATTCTTTTCTATAATCAACATATGTATGATATTTTATAATGTATGCCCATGTATTCCATGAAATATTTCTTCTCTAGATGTAACACAATGTAGAAATACAATTTTCTATCTCTAATCAGAAATATGTTTCCTTTGGTTCTCGACCCTTTTAATAACACTTCTATATATTTACTAATATTTATTAGACATCCATTATTTTTTATAAATAAGTAATTGTAATCATCAAAATTGTGTTCGATAATAAAAAAATTATTATTCATTCAATTAATAAATAAATACTTATTGGAGTTTAAAAGTTTCTTCCCAATTTTAACTATATATATACCTTTTTCATTCAATGAGTTGTCATTTTTAAATTTAATATATTCTATTTTATATAGTAAAAAATTCCCCAACTTGTTTAAATAACCTTATATGTGTGTAGTTTAATGGTTTTATATAATTGATGAAATCATATAATTTAATACCTTGATGGAAAATTCAACAAAATTTTCATTCATGTTTAAATAGATTAATTTTTTTAACATTATTATATCTCCTATTTAGATTTAATTGATCTTATAATGCATTCATATGAGATGTTAATTTCTTGATCCCACCTATCAAAAACATCCTTTATGCTACCAAAATTCATTTTAACATTATTATTATAAAATTACTATAACTGAAGTTTTTTTTCAAATATAATATTATATCCCCCTTTTTACTTGCTCCTCCCTCCTTTTTCTATGAAGAGACATGTTGTAATACAAAAAATAATACTCCAAAACAAAAAAATCCAACACCTGTATTATCTGTGGTATATTTTTATTTAATAAATATTATATTGTTGCATTGGTTATTTTTTAACAAAATTTTCATACCATTAATGATCTAATTGTACCATAGACTTTTGTGGATCTATTCTTTATAAATTTCGTGATAGTAAGGATATTTTTTTCCAAGATTTTTCTCTATCCATATATAGTCATCGTTACCTTATCTATAGATCTTTAAACTAATACATTCAAAATTTTCTCATTATATTCTTCTTAAATAATTATATAATTTTACAGTTCAACATTATGTGACATACCATCTTCAGATAAAACATTTTTTATAGGAATAATTCTTGTATTTTGTTCCTATTTAAACTCATTATTCTACTCAATTACATTAATTCACTTCTAAAATTGATTATATTTTTCACTAGCTAATATGAAAACTATATTTTAATTATGGTGGTTATAATCATCATACTTATTCAACTTCAAAAATTTACATCATTACCCTACATAATGCCTCTATAATAATAATGATAGTTGAATTTATAACATACATGATCATATTTTTCCATGTATTCTAAAATATTATCTATTTAATTTCATTTACTGAACATTCTTTTTCAATATATATTTTTTCCTTCACCGTTTCTTTCATTAAGATGTGAATTTTCATCTCTTTTCCTTCAAAAATCCTTTTATATCACCATAATATCAATTACTATGGTGCATTCCTTTGATAATTATTTACTTTTAAAATCCAATATACCACAATTTTTTGTGTCATCCTTTGAAGATAAACTCTCTTTATCTTCATGAGTTATTTATACTTTTATTTATGTTTTTCATGAGTTTCATAAACACTATATCTTTTATTAACATATAAAATAACATTTTCAATAGATATAAATTTCTATTATAATAAATTGGTGTCTATATTATTCGTCGTTCCATTTTATTGATATTGATTACTATTTAACTAATCACTTTTATTAAAGAATAAATTATTTTCATCATTATTTTAATATTAGTTTTTTATTCTCAATGAAAATTTTTCTGAGAAGTGTCAAATGTTTCATGAAATTAAACATTTAAATGTTATTTCACCATGGAACAAACATTACAACATTTTATGTTTCTTCATATTAAAGAGAGTATCCCATAAAAACCTTCGAAATTCAATTTATTATAAGTTGAAGTGTTATCATATTTAATATTAAAACTCATGGAACATTAAATAAAATGTACTTATTCTTATTGAACTTACCTTTAGACTAAAAATATTAGATTACCATAGTAGATTAAAGTGTTCTGTAATATATTAATTGTGAAATAATCTTTATATTATCTGTATGAGCTATTATCAAGTCAAAATACATTGTAGGAATAATTCTTCTTAATTTCTTCATAAAATTATAGATTGTAATGATTTATTTATATCATCTAATTTTTTTGTTAATTAAATCTGATTATATAAATAAATTATCAATGTAGTCAGATTATTTCAATATTATGTTTTAGATTTTCATTTATATATTTTTACCATTGAAAATTTCACCATTTTATCTCATTTCAATATGTTATGATATTTTTTGTTGATATCATTAGTAGTTATACATCCCATCACATTTGTAGTATCATTCAATGATAATGAATATAGAAATGTATTCCATTAGATCTAATAAAATTTGATGTCATTATTTTTTAGATAAGGATTTTACGATAAGCTCACATGGTAATAAGAAACCTCTTTGATAAGAATCTTGGATATAAAGTATAAGAGAGAGAATATAAGGTAGTATTAATTCATTTCAAATATATAACACATTCCCATAAAATTATAGAACAATTTCAGTTTTAAATATATTGTGATTATAAATTCATATCCTAAGAGAGAACATAAGATAAAACCATTTATCTAATACCAATTGATATGAACACTTAACCGTGTGAGAAATTGTTGGAAATTTTTTTTATTATGACTTTTTAAAACTTATGGTGGTCTTGTTTATTTAAATTGCTGGAATTAATAAAAATGTGGGTTTAAAAATATCCATTGTATTTATTAACAAATCATGTCGACAATGTGTTTTGGGAGAATGTTTGGGATTTCTATAAATTTTATAAAAATGAAAAATGAAGGATATTGGGGAATGTTGTTTTTTCATGAAGGATAAAAAAGTTCATATAATATTTATGTGAACATGTAGGGGATTGTAGGAAGGTAGAACATGTATGTGTTAAGTGATCATAAACAATTCAGGCATAGTAGGTCATTTGTGAAGATGAGGTAAAAAGCATTTGTGAACTGTGAAAATTATCAAGGAAGGAAATTTTATAAATGTAACAAATTTCATTTTCGGTCTTACAAAGATATAAAGGTTTAAATAAAAAGATTAATATTTATCTCTTCAATTTTGAATGTTTAACATGATATGTAATGTTTTTTCCATATAGATAGTTCATAAAAGAGATAGTTTGTAAAAATTTTTACACAAATTTGGTTTGTGAAATATGTATGGTAACACCGATACATTTTCGAGAAATATTCCTTTTAAATAAATTTAATAATTTAGATATTTTTAATTACATGAAACACATAGTTTATCTTCTGTTACAGACAAAAAGAGTATAGATTGAATTTCATAGTTATCGCATATCCATTAGAATTGATGTTATAAATAATATTAAATAAATTATGAAACTATATGGTTTAAACATGTATATTTAATGAGTTAATTATTGATAAATTAATTATAAATGAAAATAAATAGTATTATAAAATGAAGGAAATCATTTTCTAAAATCAATGTTTATGCACAGAAACATGTTTTTCCTCAATAAATTAATCAAATAATTTTTAGTGAATTATTTTAATGAAACTTATATATTATATTTTCAATCAATGTTTTATCATTTATCATTTTTATCTAAATAAATGGTTAAAATAAATCCAAATTTATTCATAAAAAGAATATTTTTCTGAAAATATTTTATCAATATTTTTGAACCTATTTTTAAAGTTAATTATTTACAGTTTAATATCATTTATTTTAAAAAATAACATTCATTTTTTATGTAAAAATATAAAATTTAACCTTGGATGAGGAATTTGTATTTTTTTAAGAGGATTACATTATTAAAATGTTTGGAAAATACTAGTTTTATTGAAAACTGTCTTTCCATTTAGAGAATTTACAACGATATTTTTTTTTGTTTTAAAATGGTTTTAAAAGTAAAATTACATCAATTATAAATAAATTAATCTTTGTAATTAAATATTAAAAACATTTATGTATTTTAAGAATTTTTCTCCTTGAAAATCTACATTCTCGTCACAATTGTATGATTAAATTTAAATTACCTATTGAATCTTATTTGAATCTAACTAGGGAACATATATTCAATATTTGAAAACATTGAAATTTTATAATAATAAATGTTAGAATAATTTTTTTACCATATTGAATACTGAAAACAATAATTAATAATTATTGTGGCTAAGGTAAAAATGTGTTTATGACGGGTTAAACTATGAAGATAAGGGTTAAAATTACTATAAAACTTATAAAATTCTTATTATGTAGAAATATTTGAATATTATACGTACCAATATATAATATAGACTCATTTGGAATCTTTTTTCATTCGAATGACTATTATTTTGGATTAATTTGGGAAATTTCCAAGTAGTTTCAAACCAGGTTCCTTCCCCCCCACATATAAAAGGCCACCACCAAACTTCACTTAATCACACCTATCAAGGCATATAGTACATAAACTTTTTTTATAAAATATCTCCCAAATATAATTATCCATTTTATAGATATTTGTTTCCTAAAAAAATAGTAACTCTAGGGTCCTTAGTAAGAGATCAAACAGAGGTTCTTCTATGAAATAATAACCATCTTTACTATGTTCATTCTTTTTATTTATTATTTCACACTATAAATTATGTATTAAAACATATAATATAATAAAAATTTTATATCCCATATAATGAGATATTATTATGTTAAATTTATAACCTATAGCCTTCTCCAATTCCATCATTTGGAAAAAAAACTGTTGATCTTGTGTTTGAAAGACTACATCCTCAGAACCGTTATAGTTTTTTTTCCATAATGACTTCTTAAAATTTGGTATAATGATGAATATAATAAATTAATATTATATTTATGAAATTAATATAATTATGTGATTATTATATCATATATTATTTTTTTACATTCTATTCTATAAAATATACTATAAGGTCACACATGTATACAGAAGACTTCCACCTCGTGAAGCGATATGATTTGTTATTCACATATAACTTACAAAAATGAAAATATGGATAATTTTAATTAATATATGTGATATTTATTTACTAACTATACTTATATAAATTAAATATAATATATAACATCTTAACATCGAATCCGTCGAAAAACAATAATGCCACTCATGTGTACGATGAACTACTTCCCTACAAACCGATGAAATATTTTTTTTTTCATTTTACTTATAGGATAGATAAATAAATATACATTATATATATATAATATTTATTATATATATTACATCATAATGATTCTTTAAGGTTGATATATTATTTAGCTTTCTTATGTTCTGTCTATCGAGGAAATGGAAACAATGTTCCTGCGTACGTAAAACCTATCATCTCCATGAATGGTGTAATTAATTTATATCTCTAACTATAATAGATTAATATAAATATATATATATTATAATTATATATTATATTAATATCATGGATAAAAAAAATAAATGGTAGAACCATGATCAATGTAAAAGGTTTAGAAACACAAAATTAAAACATACGTGCAAAACAATGCAGTTATTACATCAAATGTAACTTTAACAATGAACTGCTAATAAATGGGTAATAAAATCATATAATTAAATAATATATGGTATTATATAAATTATCAGGGAATTTTAATATATTTTTAATAAACTTATATCTTTTATACATGAGTGTCGAACATGTATGAAGGAACTCAAGACATGATGTAATGGATTTTTGTCTCACTATTTACTTATGTGAGACAAATAACATATTCTACACATATTTCAATATTTTTTATATACATCATATAAATATATTTTATAATTATTCACCTATAAATTATTTTTATTTATATATCCTTCTGAGTATCAATTTTTATTGCGGCTTACTTTTCAAAAATTACCAAAATAATAATGGAGTTTTGTCTCAATTTTCCTTCTATGAGACATATCTTATGTTATGAATTTATATTATTTAATTAGGTTTGTATAAATACCCACTAAAAGAAATATCATGAATTTATTTATTCTCATGATATTCTTTGTTTTGTTTAATGCTACTCGTTTATTTCATCTTATAAGTAAAAGATTCAAAAATTTTAATGGATTTATAATACCATCTCTTCATTTATTTGGATTGTTTATGTTTTTTTATGATGAAATATTATGAATGATATCTCAATAAACTCAAATATTTTATTCTCATTTTGTAATTTCTATATAATACATGTTTTTTCCACATTTTCCTCCCCTTTTTCATTAATGAGTTCAAAATAATGATTTATAACACATCTATATTTCTCTATTCAGTTGAAAATTATTTTTATTCCAAAATAAATTTTTATAAAAAATTTTCAATTTGATTTAAATACACATAATTGTTTATCAATGAAATTTTAACGCATATTTTACATCTTTACACAATGTTTTTAAAGGAATATTCACATAATTTTCAAAAGAATGCACATTTGGATTTTACTAAAAATATGAAATGAATGTTTGTCTTATTATGTATATAATGAATGGAATTTTACACCGTTATGATGATTTTTTTATTTGAAAATTAATTTAAAATATTTCAATGATATTTACAAATACAATTATTTATGTTTTAAAAAGTGTTTTTATAGTTGAAAGGATATTTTTCTCAGGAAATGTTTTAAATGAATGTTAATGATTTCTTTATAAGTTTAAAAAGTTTATATTCAAGGAAAAGGAAATCTAAAATTTTAATGAATTTTTAATTTTTAAAAATTTATTTAAAAAGAAATGTTTTTCCACAATAATTATTCCATGAGTATTCGAAAAATCATTTTCCATTTAATATGATATCTATTGATGTCACATATATATTACTGGGGATATGATATAAGGATACCATTCATGTTATTTATCAAAATGGTTTATGTTTATGATTAAATGATATTTATGAACCCCATTTATATTCCATGGGTTATACCATGATTAAATCGCTATAAAATCAACTTCTTTTTATGGGTTATTCTATGATTAAATGATTATGAAACCCATATCTTTTTTATGGGATATTATATGATGAAATGTTTAAAAAAACCATTTCATTACATGGGTTTTGATATGCTGAATTTTTTATGATATTGAAGCACACATATGTATGTTTTATGTTATGTGACCGGTGGGATCTATATATCCCTCTAATGAGTTGGGGAAATATTTATATCTCATGATATAGATAATACCATAATGGGGAGTGAACCTAGTTTAGTAAGGTACTTTTTACACTATTATAGTCTTAGGAGTAAACCATGACCACTACGATGAGAGAGTAAGTGAACACATTAAGTTATTATTGCCATGTAAATGAGACCTGAATTATATTTAAATGATTCTATATGATTATATATTTGTGAAAATTCAATGTCTTATTCCAAATTTATTCTCTCATGGATCATGTTTTTTTATCACTTAATGATTATTGTCTTATGAACTACCAATAATTATATAATTATTCATGATTACGATCTTTTATGTGCCGGGTATGATTTTAAAATGTTATGATAATATTCTCGTAACCTTATTCTCATTTCAATCTTATGTGAATAGTGGTATGTTAGTTTCTTACCCTTACAGAGCATCTAAGATCACCCTTTGTCATGATTACTTTTCCCTGGTTATGAATGAAGATTTTAACTAGGGAATATTTTTGAAGTGTAATAATGTGTAATATATTTATGGGAGATACTAAATATATTTCACCAAATTAGAATATCATATACGTGGTCTCCTAATACAATCAACTATTATGGCCCTAAGTCTTTTGATTGTGTGATGTATTGAACATTCATATAAATAGATGTAATATCTATGTACAAATATCATCGGTATATATAGTTGGGATCAAAGGGATGGTTTTGTTAACAATTGGAAACTAGGATTAGAAAACTTTAATATAAAATCTATATAAATTTTTTAGGATAAGTTTATGGATGAATCAATGTATAGGAAAATATCATTGAATTTTGTTGAATGATAGAGCAAGTGGACTATAAAAAATTTACCCCCTTTTGGATACTATATGTAGAGGTGTGTTTGTAATATAGGTAAGTAGGTGTGACAACTTCAAAAAGGACACTTTAAGAGAGTATCGACCATTACATATTGTTGGATAATAGACCTTGTTGTACACTTTAGTTGACACTCCCAAGGGATATTCTTTTGGAATTCAAAAACTCTTTATGAGTCATCATGAATGATTTAAATAGGTGATTACTATTAATAAACTAAGATAAAAATATGGTATCATATATTACATATAAAGTGTCATTATTCAACCATCATATATGTTTTTTTTGATTATGTGGTTCGCTACTGTTATTATTGTTTATCAAATTATGATTTTTGGTTTTATTAAATGGTGGGAACACAAATAAACTTGATTAACATTAAATGTGATAGAATATATGTTTATGAGTGGACGAATATATTGAATATTTGAGTGAAGGATATTTTGATTATTCATAATATGTTTTCATGGAACATTATTAGAATCATGTACCATATCCAACTCTCATACTCTCAAAATAATAGAAAGATAATGTTTGATAAGTGTTCAGTCATTGTAGACCACGGAGGAATGAAGTTTATTTTCCTATATATCATGAATTTGGGATGTATCATGCAAGGGTTTGTCTCAAAAGGGCTGATAATTTTTTTTTTTGTGTGTGGACTAAAAGGATAGAAATCAAGTAATTGGAATGGAAAAAATTAAATGTTCATCTAATGAAATGGATAAGAATAATGGCCTCCTTAAGGTATAATCTAATATTGAATGTTTTAAATATGGAGAGTATGGGAACTATGAAAATTAGTGTCCTAAGGGGAAATAACATGAAGAGAATCAGAATGTATGTACGAGTAATGGTTTTTCTATTAATGATAATAAAACTATGAATGACATTTGACATGAAGGTCATATTAAGGAATAATAATAAAAAGCACAATTAATGGTTTAAGGATTATTTGGAATAATTAATGTGTTTATGTATCAAACTTATAGATCTTTTTATATATATAATAATATATATAATTTTTTTTGGATAATTATTTCATTAATGATTTTCAATAATATGTTAAATGTTAATGATGACTTAAAAAATTGATTTAATATAAAGGTGATATTTTATAGAAAATAGATGAATAAAAAAATATAGTCCTTAATATAATCACGATGTTTAAAAATATTATTAATTTTGGAAAAATTGATTATTTATATTGATAAAGTAGATTGGATAGTTCTTATTAACTTTGAATGAATTATTGATTTGTCGAAAAAGTGGTTTATGCTATCATTGATAGAGATTGCAACATTTTTAAATTTAATTAATATATCCTATAATTCAAATTTTATTCATATAATGATGAAGGATGTACTTTTTCAAAACGTTTTTACGGTATTTTAGGATTTTAACAAGTTTTAAAAGAATACATGATGAAGGTATAAACATGTTTGGTATTTGAAAATCATGAGTTACTTTATGATATATGGGGGATTAATGTTAAGTTAAATTTAGAAATATTCAGTGATAAAAACTTCTTGTTTGGAATTTTTATGGTATTTTAAGGTTAACCAATTCTGGAATGGTTTAATTTTTAATTTGGATGAGGTTTTAAGCATTAACATATTACTTTACCATATAAGGATTTATTCATATTGGATTACCAGTGGTGAACTTTTTTAACCAAATGTAGAAGGAATGACATATCATTATATTATGGATCATGTGATCCGTTAGTGATTTATGCCTAAAAAATTTCAACTTTACTTCTCAGAGTAAGAGATTAATTGTAAAATGATCAATGAAAAACCAAAGGATTAAATTGTTCTTATGATATAAATGGAATCTAAACACTATGTATATGATTCCCTTTTAAATTATTGATCATATTGGGATAATAATATATCAATTGTTGATTACATAAAACTTATATCAGCTTCAATATGTGTTCCATGTATCTCTACTATGGATATACATACCTAATATACCACATGTACTGAAGTAAGAGGTCATACTGCTGCAACATTATATTTATTATGAGTAACAATAGGTAGAGACTCTAGACTGAATAAAGACAGTTATACCAAATAAGACCACTTTCCTAGTCAATGTTATTTTAAACCACTATCTTGATTTAATTGTGTGAAAAACTAAAAATGTAATGTGGAAGAATAATCCTTAGTTTTTGGTACTAATGTTATTAATTTTGAGGTGAAAATATAATTGGGGGGGTTGAATGTAACACTACCCAGATTTTGTGAAATATATTGATTCTAATGAATTTAATATTTTTGATATTTTTCATTGCACAAAACAACATGTTTATATTTCATTACACAAAACACTTATTATATCTTGCATTACGTGCAACATTGAGTTTATCTTATATTAAATGGAACATCGAGTTTAAACAAAATGTGACATACTATTAAAAAATTATTATTTAAAATGATAGTTATCACCTAGTCATTGGAATAGATGGTACGAATAAGATAAACTAAATTATAAAAATATATGGTTTATGCATATATTTAAAATTATTGTTTTGTGACCCATTAGTTAGAAATAAAAAAAACTATTTGAAAATAAAGGAATTATTTTTCTAAAAAACAATTTTTAAGCAAAAAAACATATTTTCACTAAATATATTAAAAAATAATTTTTTTTTGATTTATTTTATTTTTTTATATTATATATTAAATAAAATGTATAAAATACATCTTATGGTGTTTCAAGATAATGGATAAGATTAAATCCAAACTTACTCTTAAAAATTTTATTTTCTAAAACACTTTTTTGTTTACTTTTGTGAACCAAAAATTAAAATTAATTTTATCTAATTTAACAAAATTTATTTTATGAAATAAAATTTATTTTTTTGACTTATAAAATCAATGTTATAATAAGGTATATATTTTTAATTTTTTTGCAAAATATTATTTTTTAACTGAGTGGCGAAAAATATTTGTTTTTATTAAAAACTTTCATTATATTTATGGTATTTATAATCATAATTTTTATTTTAAAATTGTTTCCAAAGTAACATTAAACAATTAAATATTAATTAATACAATTTTAGTCACTTTAATTATTTTTATATTTAATTTAGATATAAAATATTTTTAAAATTTTTATCATTTTCCTCCCAAAAAACCTAGTTTCTTGTCGTGTTTGCGGGTTTAATTATTAATTAAAATTTTCCACTAAAATAAATTTAATAATGTAAAATATATTTAATATTTAGAATAATAATAATTTATATTGTATTATATGTTCAACTAAAATTTCAACAAATATTAATAGTGAAAACAATTAAAATTAATTACCTTGGATAAGGTAAATATGGGTTACTGGATGGTTAAACTAAAAATATATGTGTTAATATTATTATAAAACTAATAAAATTACTATTTTTGTAACATCACAAGTAATTAATGAATAATTGATATTTTATCTATGTCTATTAATGAATTATATAGTTTTTTAGAGGCTTAAAATGAAAATAAATCCAATCTTAAGCATGGAATACACTAAGATTTTTAAAAGATTGTTTTACTGCCATTGATGGCAAAACATTTTTGAATCTATCTTTTGACAATTTTATAAACTATGTTTTTCAAAATAAACTTATTCTTTATGATTGGGACATCAAAATTTTCTTTGTGTGATGTTTTGGTATTTTTCTGACAATGTTCATTTTTTAATGAATAGTGAAAAATACTGCATTTTACATCAAAACTGCTTTTTAATCTAATTTATTTATATGATTAGATTATCTTTTGAATTGGTTTTGAAGTGAAATTAGAATATATTTTTACCATTTAATCATATGATGGTCATTGGAATCAATTTCAATTTGAAATTGGACTTAAACTGATGTTAATCTTTTGATACTTATTGTTTCATAAAAACACGCTATTTGTCATAACAGCGGGAATTAATTATTAAATTAATTAATGTGACTTATATGTTTTGAATTTTGTAAAATATACTTCATTTTTGAATTCGGAATATCAAATATAACTTAGGGTGAATTTTTGGTAATTTTCTGAAAAACTTCAATTTTTGATGAATAGTGAAACCACTAAGTGGTAGTAAAAGAAACTGATTTTTCATTTAAATAAAACTTTGCCACTTTTCTGTTCTGAATTTCAAAAATCTGACATACATGGTTGTCATTAAGAAGTAAAATGTGGTTCAATGAGATTAAAATAATTTTTTGGTGAATAGTAACTTATTAAGTTTTTAATCGCGATTAGTGGTAATTAGGGTAGTTTAAGGTAAAAATAATGCTTTAATAATATGAAATGACCTAGACACATGTCCTAACCTTATTGGATGTGTCATGGATGACCAGGAAAAGCCATGGGTCAACTTGGGGACCCCATGGAGCCACATTGGTTGGGAAATGACATAAATAACTTTTTATTTAATGTTAAAGTAAAAATGACAAAAACATGAGTTATTTTACTAAAACAATTTTTATATGGGGTTATAGCAGTCAGATTTTTGACCATAAATATTCATTGGAAATCTAAAAATATTTCCTAAATCATAATAGTTTTTTTATATAATTTTTTGGCATTAAATAAATAAATGTATTTATGACATCATGATGATGCAGCGATGACCTCATTATTTAACGATTTAAATAAAATTGAAAGATAATGTAATATCTAAGACCTACACATGTCAAAAACCTATTGGATGAGTGTATTTAGAACCCTTATCACCATATCCTCGAATTATATCAATGTTGGACATTAGAAATTCGAAACACTTTTGAAAATAAAATAATAGTTTCATGATTTCCAAAAAGTGCCCCTCCTCTCCTCTTGTAAAAGGCCCCCACCTCTACCTCCTTACCCACACTTCCAAAGCCTTTGGCTCGGCCTAACCCTGCCCATTTTGTCTCTCCACTTCCCTCTCTTACTCCGTGAAGCCTAAAATTGGGCAGAAGTCTTCCCAAGGAAGCCTTTGAGCTCAAACCAAAGGGAGTTACCCGATTTTAAGGTAATGTCTTCTTTTGAGTCCTTTTGTTTTATTTTTCTTCTCCAACCCCATAAAATCTTTTTATTTACATCTTTTGTAACAACACCAGTATCATAAATATACTAGGAAGTTGTTATAAGATTTATTCGAGCTACACTCTCACACACCTACATCTAAAGGTTAAAGAACATACAGTTTCCGTGGATGGTGAATCTATGCCTCCCAAAATGATAATTGTTCAACATTCCTTTAACACCTTCAATGGTGGCCATTAAGATGCCACTATATTTATATATGATATATAATATGTTTATGTTTTCCTTAAAGCTTCTGTTTTTTTCATTTTGGGCATACCATTATGGTTTCCATTATGGGTAAACGCGATATCTTCATTTAAGGAAGTGCGGACTACCGCCCCCTCAAAGTGTTTTGATTCGTTAAATAACATATGTGGGATGTATAAAGAATGGAACTATGATATTATATATGATATTACACTGGAATTATAATATACCTTTATATCATTATGATTCCATTCTATAAAATACGAAATAGAAATGAATGTAGCGTTCATGCGTACGTACGGATTACCGTCTCCATGAACGGTGCATTTCATTTCTTACCCCTAAATGATTATGTAATATTATAAATGCATGAATGTACTGGATATATATGACATATATGATATCTACATCATGAAATACCATTCTTTATATATTGGGTTCATGAAAAACTTGTATTTATAAAGGGATTATTTTTGACTCAGGTACTAATGATCGTTAAAACGACCGTTATTAACTTAAATAATTACATAGTGTTCATGACATGGAAATAAGTGATATAAAAGGAATAATGAACTTTAAAAAGGTTCTTAAACAAGTATAAATTAACTCATGTTTATTATTCAGGAGATTAAAGAACGACCGAGTCAAGTCGGACCCGAGGTATGGGACTTCGTCTCAATCTCTTTTCATTGAGGCATATTTTGTTTTATAAACAACCATCTTTTATACGGTGTATAAACCCCTTTGACTTTTACATTTATTCAAAAGGAATATTTTTTATATGAAGTGTTTACTAAACAACAAAAGGGAATGTTTTTGTTATACATATGCGGCGACAATGAATTCTCCGCCGTCTTGACCATTATTTGAGTTTCGGCTTCCTCTACAGGCCATACCTTTTTTTAAAAGAAAAATAAATACCATGTTTTACTTTTATTTTATTTTGGTATTGAAAATGGTTTTCATAATGTTTTTATATCAATGTGTTTTATTGATATCTTGTGATTGAAATGTGGAAATGTTATGTTTCCTTTATGCATGTTTTATGTGATATGATTATGTTGAGGATCTTGGGAATTATTATGAAGACGGGTGGTTCCGTGATAGAATAAGGCCGGGTGAGCCCGATATAGCTCTCCAATGAATTGGGTAACGTGAAGGAGTGAAACTTTAAGGTTTCTCCGAAGAAATTTAGGGAATATACTGTGATGGGTATTCCAAACGTAACCAAGAGGGTTACTCCCTACGTAAGAATGTTATGAATGCCTTAAGTTACATTTATTTCTTGTGATTTCTATGTTTTACTAATGATTTGATAAGGTATGTTAATGTGCTTATGTTTTATGGGTAAAGTATGATTTCATTCTTTTGTATATATGTACCCATGTTTCCTTTCCATGTTTTTATAACCCATACTGAGCTTTTTATGCTCATCCAAAGTTTTTTTGAAATAATTTTCATAGGTCAAGGGAAAGGTACATGATATGATGATAGTGTCAAGGAAGTGTCAAGAAAGAATCCATGTTTTATCTTATATATGTTTCCATTGATGGGAATGAAGAATACTATCTTTATGTAACAAATTTGTTTATATGTGGAATGTAATGCAAGTTTTATGATCTAATTCCCTAAAACATTAAAACCGAAAAGATCCTCAATGTGTAATCTTGTAATAACTCAAGATGAAGTAAGGTTTAAGGCTGGGGCCTTCTAGTTGGTCTAAGAGGTCGGTTTAGATAACTTTAGGAGTTAGAATTTTATTAGATGATTATCCAAAAATATTTTTTTTGAAATGATATAGCATTTGAAGATTACAATGTTGCTTCATCTAAAGCATGTTTGTTCAGAATGGTTTTCCACATAGGGAACATGGAAGCAGTGCTAGGAAGGCATACAGAAGGAAATAACCTTCCGAATCAGCATCCCGAGATGGTCAGAATTGGAACTGAACAGTTTGTTGCAGTGATGGCATAGTTGACTCAGGCTATAAATGGTGGTGGTATCCATGCACGAGATCAGCCAGATCAACCGCAGAGGAACATGTCAGTGGAAGAACATTTCATGAGGCAAAATCCCCCATCATTCAGAGGATCATTTGACCCTGTGTCAGCTGAACGGTGGATTAAAGCACTAGCGAGGATTTTTGATGTCATGGGGTGTTCAGACAATCAAAAGGTTAGTCTTGCTATTTACCGTTTGGAGGGTGAAGCAGATCAGTGGTGGTCGATGGTTAAAAATATCAGGGACGCTGATGAGATTGATGCTCTCGACTGGGATGAATTCAAAGGTATGTTTCTTGAGAAGAATTTTCCTAAGGATGTTCGACTTAGGATGGAAAATCAATTCTTGGAATTGAGGCAAGAGTAAGACTTAGTGGCTACCTATGAAGAAAGGTTCACTCGATTGGCAAGGTATGCTCCAAATTTTATCCGAGACCTTGATAGTAAAATCAATCGTTTTTACTCAGGATTAAAGCCAAAATATCGAAGGGCATTAGATTCTCGTGAGTTTAAATGTTATGAAAAGCTTGTTTGATGTGCTGAGAAGGTGGAAATGGAGTTTCCCGATGACCAAGTGTTCTATAACAACCAGCAGAAGAAGAGACCGAGGTGGCATGAGAAAGGTAAGAATTCTTCAAAAAAGTCTGATGGTAAGAAAACTAAGTTTCCAGTTTGTGATAAATGTGGCAAAAGGCATGCTGGGGAATGTCTTCTGAATTCTTGAAAGTGCTACCGATGTGGTAAGATGGGACATAAGGCTCGTGATTTCACTGAAAAGGATCAAGGTGAAGGTAAGACCAAATTTGATTTACAGTTAGTGAAATGTTATAAGTGCAGTGAGATGGGACACTATGCAAATGAGTGTCCGACAAAGAGCTTGAGTTATGGGAAGCTGTTGGACTACAAGCAGAAAGGGGTGGTGAAATCTTTTGCAACTACTTCAGCAGATGTCGGGCCATCAAATGAAGTTGTATCAGGTACTTTGTTTGTTTTTTCAGATTATGCCAGTGTGTTGTTTGATTCGGGGTCTACACATTCGTTCATCTCTGAAACCTTTTCTAGTAAAATGGGAATACCATCTCAAGAAATGACTCCTGAACTTTTGGTAAAAACACCTGGGGGAATGTTGAAGCAAAAAGAATTTATATGAATCTTCCTATCCTTATCTTTGGAAAGAACCTACTTGAAAACCTTATTGTTCTTCCTCTAGTAGAGTTTGATGTGAGACTGGGTATGGATTGGCTCTCTATTTACCATGTTAAGATTGATTGTAGATCTAGAGAAGCTTTTTCAGAAAGACTTTCAGTTTGTGTACAAGAATGAACCCTTACTGTTGATAACTTATCAAGAGGCCGAGAAACTTGTAAAATATGGAAATGAATGTTACCTTGCACACATCTTTGAAAATAAAGGAACTGTTCAGATTAATGATGTGCCAGTGGTAAATGAGTATCCTGATGTTTTTCCTGATGAGTTTCCTGGAATAATACCAGATCGGTAAGTTGAGTTTATAGTTGACTTAGTTCCTGATGCTAAGACAATTTCAAAACTTCCTTATCGAATGGCTCAAATTGAACTTTTAGAGATGAAGAAGAAATTGAAAGATTTATTAGAGAAAGGTTACATTCGACCTAGAACATCACCATGGGGTGATCCTGTTTTATTTGTTAAAAATAAAGATGGTTCTATGAGACTTTGCATTCATTATAGAGCCTTGAATAATATCACTATTAAGAAAAAATATCCTTTACCTCATATCGATGATTTGTTTGATCAGCTCCAGGGAGCTCAGTATTTTTCAAAGATTGACTTGAGATCGGGGTACCCTCAGTTAAAGGTAAAGGAAGCAGACGTTTCGAAGACCGCGTTCCGTACAAGATATGGCCATTATGAATTTGTAGTAATGCCTTTTGGGCAAACCAATGCACCTGCTGTATTCATGGAGTTAATGAATAGAATTTTCCATGAGTTCTTGGATAAGTTTGTGGTGGTTTTCATTAAATGATATTTTGGTGTTTTCTAAAAGTAAAGAGAAGCATGACAGACATTTAAGGGTTATCTTTCAAACCTTAAAAGAAAAGAAACTGTAGGGAAAATGCAGCAAGTGTGATTTCTGGTTGCAACAAATTTCTTTCCTTGGTCATATTGTTTCTAAAGATGGAATAACTGTTGATCCTGCAAAAACAAAAGTTGTGGGAGAATGGCCAAGTCCCACGAATGTAACTGAGATTCATAGCTTCCTTGGTATAGTAGGCTATTACCGATGGTTTGTTAGAAATTTTTCACGATTTTCTAGTCCAATAACTAAGCTAACTCGGAAGGGTGTTACGTTTATCTGGACAAAAGAATGTGATGATTGTTTTCAGGAATTGGAAATAATATTGGTGAATGCTCTAGTTTTGGCACTACCTTCCAGGAATAGTGAGTTTGTTATATACAGTGATTCTTCATTTAAATGACTTGGTTGTGTCCTAATGCAGAATGATCAGGTAATTGCTTATGCTTCACGACAGTTGAAAAATCATGAGGTAAATTACACTACACATGATTTGGAATTAGCTACTGTTGTTTTTTCTTTAAAAAATTGGAGGCATCATTTGTATGAAGTAAAGTGTGAAATATATACCGATCACAAAAGTTTAAAGTATATATTAACTTAGAAATAGTTAAACATGAGGTAGAGGAGATGGCTGGAATTAATCAAGGATTATAATTGTACAATTCACTACCATCTGGGAAAAGCAAATAAGGTGGCTGATGCTTTGAGTCGAAAAAGTAATGCTTCATTAGCAATGTTGCGTTGGGAACGTGATCCTTTGGTTAAAGATTTGATGAAATTTTGCATAGAAGTTTTTGGTGCAGGAAGTTCTTCTATTTTGTGTCAGGTATCAGTGATATCATCTCTATCTGATAGAATCAAGAAATCACAGAAGCAAGACAGTGAGTTGCAGAAAAAGGTAGAGCTGGTTCAGAAAGGTAAGTTGCCTGAATTCAACATTGATAATGACTGTGTTTTGAGATTTGGGAAGATATTGTGTGTTCCTTGTGATTCACAGTTGAAGAGAGATTTGTTATGTGAAGCTCATAGTTCTCCGTTTTTAGTTCATCTGGGTAGTACTAAGATGTATAGAGATCTGTGGGAGTATTACTGGTGGGATGGAATGAAAAGAGATATTGCTAATTTTACTATGATGTGTTTGACTTGTCAACAGGTTAAAGCAGAGTGGCAGTTACTGAAAGGGATGCTTCAGCCTTTACCAGTGCCAGAGTGGAAGTGAGAGAATATATCCATGGACTTTGTTGTGGGATTACTGAAGACATCTCGAGGTAATAATGCAATATGGGTTATTGTTGATCTCTTGACCAAATTTGCTCATTTCCTTGCTATAAGAGATACTTTCTCTCTTGATCAACTTTCCCGTTTGTATCTTAAAGAGATAGTCAGGTTACATGGAGTTCCTCTATCCATTGTAATTGATCGTGCTCCCAGGTTCACTTCTATCTTTTGGAAAGGCTTTCAGAAGTCGTTGGGTACTGAATTAAATTTTAGTACAGCTTTTGATCCTCAATCAGATGGGAAGTCAGAACGAACAATTCAGACCTTGGAGGATATGCTACGAGCTTGTTCGATGGATTATCAGGGATGTTGGGACCAACATCTTTCTTTGGTTGAATTTTCATATAATAACAGTTTTCATTCCAGTATACAGATGGCACCATTTCAGGCATTATATGGGAAGTAGTGTCGAACTCCATCTTTCTGGGATGAAGTGGGTGAAAGGAAGTTTATGGGACCATAATAGGTAGAAGAGTTGGCAGAAAAAGTTCAGCTGATTCAGAAGCACATGAGAACAGCTCAGAGTAGGCAGAAGAGTTATGCGGACAACCAGAGGAAGGATCTATCTTTCGAGGTAGGTGATCATGTTTATCTAAAGGTTTCTCCCTAGAAAAGTGTGATGAGATTTGATAAGAAAGGAAAGCTGAGTCCAAGGTTTATTGGACCATATGAAATTCTGGATAGAGTTGGATCAGTTGCTTACCGAGTGGCTTTACCTCCGAGTTTATCTCAGGTACACAATGTTTTTCATGTTTCGATGTTGAGAAAGTATATGCCAGATCCATCTCATGTTTTGAGTCCAGAAGTAGTTCAGCTGGAAAGAAACTATCATATGAGGAACAACCGGTCCAGATTTTTGACCACAGGGAGCAAGTGTTACGGAATAAGGTGATTCACCAGGTAATGGTTTTGTGAAAAAACCACATGATGGAAGAGGCAACATGGGAATCTGAAAATGCAATGAGGGATAAGTACCCCCATTTATTGGATAAGTAAATAAATTGCGGGGACACAATTTTATGAAGGGGGGAAGGATGTAACATCCCAAATAAGTAATGCATAATAGATATTTTATCTATGTCTATTAATGAATTAGATAGTGTTTTAGAGGCTTAAATTGAAAATAAATCCAATCTTAAGCATGGAATACACTAATATTTTTAAAAGATTGTTTTACTGCCTTTGATGGCAAAACATTTTTGAATCTATCTTTTGACAATTTTATAAACTATGTGTGTCAAAATAAACCTATTCTTTATGATTGGGACATCAAAATTTACTTTGTGTGATGTTTTGGTATTTTTCTGACAATGTTCATTTTTTAATGAATAGTGAAAAATACTGCATTTTACATCAAAACTGATTTTTAATATAATTTATTTATATTATTAGATTATCTTTTGAATTGGTTTTGAAGTGAAATTAGAATATATTTTTACCATTTAATCCAATGGTGGTCATTGGAATCAATTTCAATTTGAAATTGGACTTAAACGTGTGTCAATCTTTTGATACTTATTATTTCATAAAAACACGCTATTTGTAATAATAGTGGGAATTAATTATTAAATTAATTAATGTGACTTATATGTTTTCAATTTTTTAAAATAGACTTCATTTTTGAATTCTGAATATCAAATATAGCTTAGGGTGAATTTTTGGTAATTTTCTGAAAAACTTCAAATTTGATGAATAGTGAAACCACTAAGTGGTAGTTAAAGAAACTGATTTTTCATTTAAATGAATCTTTGCCACTTTTGTGTTCTGAATTTCAAAAATCCGACATACATGGTTTTCATTAAGAAGTAAAATGTGGTTCAATGAGATTAAAATAATTTTTTGGTGAATAGTAACTTATTAAGTTTTTAATCGCGATTAGTGGTAATTTGGGTAGTTTAAGGTAAAAATAATGCTTTAATAATATGGAATGACCTAGACACATGTCCTAAACTTATTGGATATGTCATGGCCGACCGAGAAAAGCCATGGGTCAACTTGGGGACACCATGGATCCATTTTGGTTGGGAAATGACATAAATAACTTTTTATTTAATGTTAAAGTAAAAATGACACAAACATGAGTTATTTTACTAAAACAATTTTTATATGGGGTTATATAAGTCATATTTTTGACCATAAATATTCATTGGAAAGATAAAAATATTTCCTACATCATATTATTTGTTTTATAATTTTTTGACATTAAATAAATAAATGTATTTATGACATCATTATGATGCAGCGATGACCTCATTATTTAACAAATTAAATAAAATAGAAAGATAATGAAATTTCTAAGACCTACACATGTCCAAAACCTATTGTATGAGTGGATTTCTAACCCTTAGAACCTTATCCTCGAATTATTTTAATGTGTAACCTTATAAATTCGAAACACGTTTGAAAATAAAATAATAGTTTCATGATTTCCAAAAGTGCCCCTCCTCTCCTCTTATAAAAGGCCCCCACCTCTACCTCCTTACCCAAACTTCCAATGCCTTTGGCTCGGCCTAACCCTGCCCATTTTGTCTCTCCACTTCCCTCTCTAACTCTTTGAATCCTAAACTTGGGGAGAAGTATTCCCAAGGAAGCCTATGAGCTCAAACCAAAGGGAGTTACCCGATTTTAAGGTAATGTCTTCTTTTGAGTCCTTTTGTTTTATTTTGCTTCTCCAACCCCCTAAACTATTTTTATTTACTTATTTTGTAACAAAAACAGTATCTTAAATATACTAGGATGTTTTTATAAGATTTATTGGAGCTAAACTCTCACACACCTACATCTAATGGTTAAAGAACACACGGTTTCCATGGATGGGGAATTTATGCCTCCCGAAATGATGATTGTTCAACATTCCTTTAACACCTTAAATGGTGGCCATTAAGATTTAACTATATCTTTATATGATATATAATATGTTTATGGTTTACTTAAATCTTCTATTTTTTTCATTTTGGGCATACCTTTATGGTTTCCATTATGGCTAAACGCGATATCTTCATTTAAGGAAGTGCGGACTACCACCCCCTCAAAGTGATTTGATTCGTTAAATACCATATGTGGGACGTATAAAGTATGTAACTATTATATTATATATGATATTATACTGGAATTATAATATACCTTTATATCATTATGATTCCATTCTATAAAATACGAAATAGAAATGAAAGTAGCGTTCATGCGTACATACGGCTTACCGTCTCCATGAACGGTGCATTTCATTTCTTACCTCTAAATGATTATGTAATATTATAAATGCATGAATGTACTGGATAAATATGAAATATATGATATCTAAATCATTAAATACTATTCTGGATATAATGGATACATGAACAACTTGTAATTATAAAGGGATTATTTTGGACTCAAGTACCAATGATCGTTAAAACGACCGTTATTAACTTAAATAATTACATGGTGTTCATGACATGGAAATAAGTGATATAAAAGGAATAATGAACTTTAAAAAGGTTCTTAAACAAGTATAAATTAACTCATGTTTATTATTCAGGAGATTAAAGAACGACCGAGTCAAGTCGGACCCGAGGTATGGGACTTCGTCTCAATCTCCTTTCATTGAGGCATATTTTGTTTTATACACAACCTTATTTTATACGGTGTATAAACCCCTTTGACTTTTACATTTATTCAAAAGGAATATTTTTTATATGAAGCGTTTACTAAACAAAAAAAGGGAATGTTTTTTTCATACGTATGCGGCGACAACGACTTCTCCGCAGTCGTGACCATTATTTGAGTTTCGGCTTCCTCTACAAGCCATACATTTTTTTAAAGAAAAATAAATACCATGTTTTACTTTTCTTTTATTTTGGTATTGAAAATGGTTTTCATAATGTTTTTATATCAATGTGTTGTATTGATATCTTGTGATTGAAAGGTGGAAATGTTATGTTTCCTTTATTCATGTTTTATGTGATATGATTATGTTAAGGTTATTGGGCATTATTATGAAGACGGGTGGTTCCGTGATAGACTAAGGGTGTGTGAGCCCGATATAGCTCTCCAATGCATGGGGTAACGCGAAGGAGTTAAATGTTAAGGTTTCTCCGAAGAGATTTAGGGAATATACTGTGATGGGTATTCCAAATGTAACTAAGAGGGTTACTCCCTAAGTAAGAATGTTATGAATGCCTCAAGTTACCTTTATGTCTTATGATTTCTATGATTTACTCATGATTTGATGAGTTATGTTAAATTGCTTATGTTTTATGGGTAATGTATGATTTCATTCTTATGTATATATGTACCCATGTTTCCTTTCCATGTTTTTATAACCCATACTGAGCTTTTTATGCTCATCCCAAGTTTTTTTGAAATGATTTTCACAGGTCAAGGGAAAGGTACATGATATGATGATAGTGTCAAGGAAGTGTCAAGAATGAATCCATGTTTTATCTTAAATATGTTTCCACTGATGGGAATGAATAATACTATCTTTATGTAACCACTTTGTTTATATGTGGAATGCAATGCAAGTTTTATGATCTAATTCCCTAAAAATCTAAACCTGAAAAGATCTTCAATGTGTAATCTTGTTATAACTCAAGATGAAGTAAGGATTAAGGCTGGGGCCTTATAATTTTATTGTAATATTTAAATATTATAATTCCTAATTTCTAATATAGAGTCATTTTGAATCTTTTTTCACGTGAATGAATTTATTAATTTGCATTCATTTGGGAAATCACTAAGTAGTTTCAAAGTGGGTTCTTTTCCCCCACATGTAAAAGGTCATAACCCATATTTACATTTTCACACATATCAAAACATATATTTCATAAAAACAATCAAATAATTCTCTTAAACATCTTTATCAATGTTTTAGAGCTAATGGGCCTCCCAAAAGACCCAAACTTGGATCCCTAATATGTGATCTAAAGGAGGTGCTTCTGCATAATAAAAATTTTATTTACCAAGATCCATCATTTTATTTCTTATCTTCCACCTTCAATCATGTATTAAAAAATAAAATATAATAAAAAAATATAATATATACTAATTTTTTATTAGGTGAATTTAATAAGAAGAATAATATTATATCATAAGTGGTTAATATTTCAGAATAAATGGATGAAAAAGAAATTGAATATTAGAAGTAAATAAAATAATATGTTATCAAGTTTGTTTGTAAAAAAACACAAAAAAATGACAATAGTTATGATGATGGAAAAACATAAGAGAGATTTGTTCTCCAAGAAGAAGTAGAAGTTGTTTATAAAGAAATATATGTTTGGGATTTAAAATAATACAGAAAATAAAGTGGTTTTAATTCCACACTAATTATGCAGTAGTAGGAATATTAGAAGTCTTATATTAGTAAAGAGACTTAAAATATAAATTATAGAAATCTATAAATTTAGGAAAAGGGTTTTGATTAATTGAACAATATTTATTATTATACTTGGGTTATTAATGATATGACTGACATATTTATATATTATGTCAAACATATCCAAGTACTAGAAGGATGGATAATTTTTCTATGAAAAAATTGTATAATATGATAGAATATTGAGTATTGAGTAGTTATTTTAGTTTTATATAAAATGAACTATATAAAAATTGAATGATAATCTTTAATGTTCGGTAAGGTAAATAGAAGAATTTATGTAGAAAACACGGCATAATATAATGAAATATATTATATAGGGTTTGATAAAAAAATATAATTTCATGTCAGTTGATTCCAAACCCTAGGTAGCCAGTCCAATGATGAAGTTTTATTGAGTGTTACTTAATATAAAATCACTCAATGAACTCAAAATATTACCAGTGAAATAGAAAAGATATAAAAGATAAAACTTATAATTTGGTGTTATTGTTGTATAAATATGGTATATTCATAGAATAAGTGTCCCATATCCAGTTGGTATTAGATGAAACAAGAGTATAAAATATATTTAATAATATTTTAATAATCTTGAAATGTTTTTACGAACAATGTATATTGTGTAGGGTATATGATCATATGTCTAGGTATTTATCATTAACGATGAAAAGTAATGTTTCTTTAGAGACCTAAAAATTTCATCCATAGAATCTCAATGAATCATCCAGTGAAATAAAAATGAAAAATAAATTATATTCTTTAAAATATGAAGTTGGTACATAATATTCATAAAAGTATCAAACAGATTAGTCGATAACATGTGTGATCTCAATAACATATATTAAAAATAAAATATCTAAAAGATAGTTCTTAAATTGAATTCCCTTAAATAATTAGATCATGCTTCTATCTATGTTCATGACACCTTATCTAGTTACCATATATTAAGAAATAAATATATTTTCAAAGGTATCATATACCACAAGGAAAGTGTATTTATGTTCAGAAAAGATGAAGTCTTAGGTAGTATTGGACATGTAATGGGAACATTTAAAGTTAATGAAATGAGTCGCATAGATATCTTGGTTATTGAAGGTCTCAGTAAAAATATTCTACATGTTATTATACTATAATACTTGAGAAATGTTTTAAATATTATCATGAAAAAATTTATCTTCAAGATAAATAATGTTCCAATTTTAATTCCTGGGAAAAAATTTAAGGGAAATATTTAATATCAAAAGAAAATAATATATCTGCCTTTTGTCCAAAATAGGTAAAACAGATTTTTCCATAAATGTAGTAGACACATGACTCAATAATATTTTGAAGATATAGTAAATAATTATGGAGCTTATGACACCTAAAAACATTTATATGATTTTAAACACAAAAGAATGTTTTGTTAAAAATGGAATATTCATCAGAAGATATACAAATCGAAATAAATAAATTCATCAAGAGTTCTTATGTTAGTGCATATTAATTCATGTGGATTGATATCAATAAAAGAAATTAATAGGTAGAGATACTATATGATTTTCATTGATTACTATTTTAGGATTTAATATTTTAATATCATCACCCATGTGTAAAACGTTTTCGTTATTATTACTCAGTGTTGACAGAAGGCTGTAAATATGTTCCAGTAGAAAATTATGTAATTTTAAATAGAAAATGGAATATAAAATTACATTATCATGGTAAAGGATTATCATATAAATAATGGGATATATAACCAATTCATTGTAGTGAGATCTCTATGTAAAAATGTTGTATTTTATAGGAGAAACTATATCATCAACAATATGGGTAAAATGATTCATATTGAGAATGAACAACCACAAATATTTTGGAAGCAAACAGTCATGAATTTGATCAATATTTTTGTAAAATATATTTTTTATTTTGGAGGAATAAAATAATCCATACAAGATATGTAATGGAAATAATTAAACACTAAAAGTATTTCTAGTTTTTATATTTATGTTATTTATTTTTAATATACAGAAATGTATAAATTTTGAATCATATGGAGATAAATGAATGTTCCTTTTTTATACATCTATGTCCAAGTAATATAAGGTTTTCAAAAAAAAATCCAAATGTTTTTTGAAATCCATGATGTCAATATATTGTAGAATTAATATAATACAGTATCAAACAAATATGCTATTCTTCATAACAATGATAAGAACTTAAGACGATCAGGTAATGAAAAATGATATAATGCTGACTCATAAGAACACACTAATGATGAGAATAATGAAGTTAGACCTATATATACATAGAATATAAAAAAGAGGGTATGAAAGGGATGAGTATAATATCATTTTTTATTAGAAAACAAAAATTCATACTTGGATAATATTGTCTCTATAATAGGCCTTAATATTTTTTCAAGTGAAGGTAATGAGTTTTGAAAATCCTGTTAAGAATTAAAATTAATTTTTGTGGAGGAATGACGAGATTTCCAAAATTAAAATAGATATTCATTACATATTATTTGTAGGATGTAAAATCATAATTTTAATAGGATAATATGAGTTATTTTATAACAAATAAATAATGAAAACTTTGATATTCAAAATAAGGAATGACTGTTGTGCAAGGGATACTACGAGTAGAAAAGAATCAATATAGATGAAACATTTTTCCCATGAAAAGTATTAATATAGTTAAACTGTTTTTTCACATAGTAGTTTAGTGGAAATTAAATATATTCCCTGTGAATATCAAAATTCCACTTTTCAATGGATTGCTTCAAGAAGAGTTTTACACCAGCAATCCAAATGGTTTTCCTATCAATGATGATTAGAAAAAAATTTCATGTGGAAGATATTTCTTTATAAGATAAATTTGGCTGTAAGAGCATGGTATTTATGACTACATAAATACTAATAGTATCTCAATTTACATATTTGAATAGTTTATAAAAACTTATACATCAATAAATAGAGTGACTAGTGAATTATTATGTTGTAATATGCCTCCAACATAATACATAGTTCTTAAAAGGAAGCATAATGCATCAAGTTTTAATAATTAACAATGATTGAGTTTTAAATGTCAATGATTAGAGATTTAACATTATTTTTTGTCATGTATATGATACATATATGGATTTTTACATTCATCACTCAATATAAATATTCCAAGAAATATCTAAAATGATTTGTAATGGATTTTTCAATGATAAACACAAAACCGACTGAAAAACAAATGAAATTTCCATGTAATAATGATCGAAAAGATGTCAATGTCATGGAATAAGAAAAATATTGTAGGGGACTATTATAAATAATAAATACTCAACTCATTATTGTGTTTTTTAATTTTTATTGTTTATGTTTTATAGTAATCCCAAATAAATTAACATGGTACTGGTTAAGTGGATATTATGTTATATCCAAGGAATAATGTATTTTGTTTTTCATTAAAATATAACTTCAAAATAGTTGTTGTTAGGATATGGATATTCTATTTTGTTTGGTTTATAAGAAGAATTAAATTTAACATAGTATAGTTTATTTTTTATTTGAGGATTTTTTAATATCTTAGAATAGAATCTACCAATACTAGATTTCAATGATCACTATAGAAGCATAATATTTTATAGACACTCATGATTTCACAAAATATATTATTTATGTAGTATCATTTTAAATATATGAGAGTTGAAGTAAATTCATTTATTGGAATCAATTGTGATTATTAAAGTGTAATAAATCATAATAAAAATACCATCTGTAACTATTGGGAAAAAATCCCTCAAAGAATCATTGAAGCATTTTTGTGATGATTGTGTTTGTTGACAAAGTGGACATCTGTGTTGTGATTATTGACAAAGAAAACCATGACATACAAATCTGTTGAAAAAGGGGATTTCATGGTGGCTTGTCTAGTTCAAGGGTTGTGGTTAATGATCCATGATTGATTCAAGAACATCAACAAAGGAATGGATGATCTGGATGTGGTACAAAAAGAACAAATACATGGTGTCACTGTTTTCTAGTGTTTGCCAAATATTTGGGACTGAAAATCGATAAATGAAGAAAAGTGGTTTTTGGAAAAGGAACTTGTGTTCTATGTAATTGAAGGATTGAAAAATTGCGCACCATATGATTTTTAGGATCAGAACATCAAAATATGGTACAAGGATAAGGGTCACACAAGTTTTGGGTTTGTTCGCGCCAGTGATTTGCGCGGAAGGAGACTTTTGCGCTGAGACTTGCGTGCTGAGGGGAGACATGTGAACCGTTGCGTAGGGTGTCCAAATGCATGTAAAAACAGGTCAATCCCTCCTCATTTGGTGTATATTTCAACACGTTGAAAAGTCAGAGATCCCGTCATGCAGGTGTGGTGGTCGCGCAAGTGTGTTGTGGTCACACAAGTGGTAGTTGCGCTCCAAGTGTTAGTTGTGTGCCTAATGTGGTTTGGGCGTGAAAGGAAGTGAGTCACGCAAGTTTGGAGTAGTAGAATCTTGTGTAGCGCAATTGGTTGAGGTGTAATTGTGCACCAGTTTTGACATGTGCGCCAATAATTGCACACCATCTTAGAGAAGGGCACCACGTAAGGATGTTTTCTGATAGTGATTCAGGAATGCGTGAAAGCTGGAAGATTTCCCGATACCTTCGGTGAAAAGAGAGATTCATCTATGGGTGAAAGTTGAACTTCAACAGAGCATATACATACAACAGAGGATGCATTCATTAGTGATAATGAAGAGACCTACAGGTCTATAAACTGTGATTGGATCCTTTCCAGAGTAGTGAGTAAAGGAAGAGGAAGAAGGTGATCATCTCCACTGGCAGTGAGCCAGAGAGAGAGAAACAGTGAGTGACCCTTATGAAAGCAGTGAGCTAACACTAAATCTTGTAAAGGTAGTGATCCTGGGCATATAGGTGATCTAGCTCGATCCTTGTAAATAGCATTGTGCTTATAGTGGATTTGTTACATCGGAACATTGTCGGTGTATTCTCCTTGGACGTTGCCCAGTGAGGTTGAACTAAGAAAAAATTGATGTGTCCTATGCATGCATTACTTTATTTTTATATTGTGAAACAGGAAAGAGAGAGAAGAGTGTTTTTCTTAACTGCGAAACAAGATCAGAACAAGCATTAATTTTTAATTATCCATACCCTGATTCACCCCCCTCTCAGGGTATTCAGCCTTGTGGACCTAACAGTAACTCAAGGATAAAGTAAATTGATATCAAGTATCACTTAAAAAAATAAAATTGTTATTATAGTCTAGTGAAACTATTTTACATTCTTTTATATCTTTTGTTCCTAGATATTATGATAGTGACCTTATCAAAGGAAGCATATGAGAAGCATCAACTAGCTCCCAGAGTCATATTCAACCCCACTCATAGATAAGTGTAGATGTTAGAACTTCAAACTCTAATGTACGGTATAGATTTCCCCATTTCCATATTATTAATGCTTCCATTTACCTTCTATAAAGGTTTTAACTATGGTTCCATTGAAAAAGAAGAGGAATGTTCTTCATTAAAGAAGAAGGGATTTATCAAACCCTTTGACGGGATTAGTAAATATGAAGAAAGATAATATATTCTATGTTAAATCCAAGGTCAAAAAAGATGTATAGGGAGTATAGTTAAACATGGTAATATTGATATTTTTTATTCATAGATTATATATCACAAAGAGAGATTGGTGTTAACAATTTTCATAAGAACAATAGAATATAATTTTTTGATTAAATAGAGTCATTAATAATATTTTTATATAACTCTTATTTATCTTTAAAATAATTTAAATGTTTGTTCATAGAGTATACTTTTACTAAGTCATTGATCACTATATATAGTTTAAAAGTGAAAATATGTTTGAAGTAAAATTTGAACATGATTTTCTAAATATTTGGTTAAGAATATAGAGCGTATTTTTAAAAAACTAAATAGAGGGATTTTTGCCAAAAATAATATTTGTAAAAATATAGAGATTTTAGGTTGTTTTTTTTATAAAAGTATGTAATTTTCGAAAACAATAGTTGAATACTTTTCCATATAATTTCTGAGAATACATGTTAAAATTTTATTCTATATACAATTTTAGGTTGTTGAAAGTTTTGTAGAAAAAAAATATTTTTGAATGTAATTTTTTAGGGAGTATGATTTTATTATATAAATTAAGAGAACATGTAGGGGTTAAATGATATCTCAATTAAATAGGTGTTACAAAATCATGAATGATTCATATGTTCAAGGTCATTTTCAATGATGTGGAAGGTACTATTTGAAAACTACAATTGTGGTTGAAGAATGTTATTTTTCAAAGGAATGAATTTTATATAGGATTTTCATGAAGCTATAAAAGATTTATATATAAGTGTTATGATGTAGGATTTAATGTTTCTTAAAATGAATTATCTTTTTCCCAAACATTATTGGATGGACGATGTTGATTTTCATTTTTGGTATAGGGGAAATCATTATGTGATACCGTGAATGTTTTTATGAAGGTTTATACATGAAGGGATAAATAATAATAATATATTTATAATATTATTTAAACTTTTTCTTCTATATAAATACTCAAATTAATTTTATTAATGATTGGGAATAATTATATAATGATATTTTTAATGGAAGACAAAAATTTAAAAAGGAAATTCCATGAAACAATTTCATGTTAAAAAGTGTTTGAAAATCACTTATTTGGTTCATATAAGTTGATGAATAATGGAAAATAAGAGAGTTGAAGTGTAATTCAAGGTGGATGTTTTTGAATGATATGGTACATGAAACATTGTTCATCAAGGAATTTTTTAAAGGGGGAAATTCTCAAGGGACTTATATGAAGAAGTTAGTTCATTAATATAAAATATTTATGATGAATGGAATTCTATAAAGGGATGTTTGTAAAGGGGTATTACATAAAGAAATGTATTTGAAGGAATTACTTTGTAAAGTAGATTTTTTTTTCGGAAAATATATTTAATTATATTGATAAAAAAGTGCTTTATGTTACTCCTATTTCAGTGTGAACCAACCCATAGATTATTCAGATCACATGGAGATTATTCTAGAGATGAATTGATGTATTTTTTGTCAAGTGATAATATTTGGGGATAATAAGTCCAATATGAATTTTATAATAGTAGTGTGATTTACTGACACTACTACATTAGAACATCTCCATTGTATGCTCTTTAGATTATCTCTATTTTGGTGAACCAAGTACTTTTTTTATGAATCTTGAATGCTTTTGATTTTATCATAGATTACATTTCTATAAAGATATATGTATTTTTAACAAAAAAACATGTTCAAAAAGGAGGATTTTTTTCCTTTCATATCCTAATTATCCCCCATCCCTCATATGGTATTTAACCAAGTGAGACCCATATCAACACTTAGAGGGGAGGGGTGAATTAGATTTGATATATTTTATTTTAAAAATACTTTATCTCTTGATTATTTAAGATGTATCACTCAAAATAACAGTTATAAATAAATCAAATCAAGAACATTGTAGATTTTATAATTATTTTAACCTCCAATATGCTTGAAAACCTAACTCATTTAATTTGGTTATTATCAATAAAATAGAAAAATATTCTTTTATTACCATGATATCGATACATCAAAGGATTTATCCTTGAACCTAATATAATATCTATATCCAAAATATTGAAAAAATAACGAACATTTTCATGAGAAAATTACATGGAATTTCTCGAACAATAACCATAAGTGAAAGTCCATGTCTCTAGTATGCTAGATGAAAATGATTTTCTTTCAGCTTACTTCTAAATAAATATTGTGTCTTGTACTATTATAAATTTTTTTTTCATAGAACGTTTTTTCCATTATACAGGTAATGTCTCTTATTAGAATTTTTGTTTCACTGTATTCTTCATTATTCATCATGGAAACATCAAATCCTTTAATTTTCAATTTTTTTATCATTTTTAAAACTAAAATTTTTCACCCAAATAAATAATAAAAAAAATTAAAATATGTAAATAACATTAATGTTAACATAAATCTATTCATCTTAGATAAATTAAAATGTAATTTATATGAACTTTTAAAAAATGAATCATTTTACTCAATGGGTAAAAATGTTTTAGGTATGAAATAAATAAAACATGAGAACTTATGAGTCATCCATGAATCTATATTCAGAAAAAAAATTAAAACTATAATTTATCAAGAATAAAAACATAAACATTTTAATTTTCTCCTGAACTATAAAATCATGGAAAACTGATGTAATTTTCGGTCCACCACATTCAGTTTCAAAATAACTACTTATAACTACAAATAATACAAGGGTACAATTTTATGGAAATTATCAGTATAACAAAAAATTTGAAAACCGTTGATACCTTTTCATTATGAATATATTTTCATAATTTTATAAATTATTATTGGAAATATTACTACCCGGATCAATATACTGTTTTAAGGTTCTTGGAAAAATCGATATATTATGCGTAATTAGAGAACATCATAGGTAATTACAGATATATCCCACCATAAAAGGGGTTTCATATTCTAATCGGATGATAGATATGTAGAGTTTTAGGATTTAAATTAATGAACCTACAAACCAAGGTATTGTGGAATAAATGAGTTTATGTAAATATGTTTGTTTCTATATCATATTAACTCATGCACTATATAGTTCAAAAAAGGATAAATATGATTATCTAAAATTAATACCACTCAAATATCCATGAGGTAATTCCACAATTTCATCGTGTAAATGTAAACTACTGAGTGAATTAGGATATTAAAGATTAAAATTTAATGTTTCACATAGTATATAAGAATAAACTAAATTTTGGTGGATATAAGAAGGATTCATTGTGTCATGGAAGTGGATGATCTAATACAGTGAAGCTCAGGAATATTAAAGCAATGGATATTCATCATATTAACTTGAGGAAGTGGAGAAATAATAACATCATAGAGATGCATAAGAATAACCTAAAAGGATTTTTTGTTTCTTCATTGTGATAGATGAATTCAGAGTGCAATACGTTATTTTTGAAAAAGAACACCATAGATGATAGGTTTCATACAAAAATATGATAAAGATATATAAATTGGTAAATCCTCAAAAATCACACAGAAGATGATTCAATTTTTACACCATGAGGCATATGATATAGATAAAGTATGATATGTTTGAAAAAATAATCTAGATATTGAAATACATTTTTAGCTGAACCAACTCATCACACACCCAAAGAGAATCACTAATCCCTATGGGCTAGAGACTATAACTCTATGAATAAAAACAAAAGGGAATGATTTCTCCCTAACTGAATTAGAAAAAATGGCATATATATACACTATAGAGAAAAAAAATAGAAGGGAAAATATGAATAAATATATATATATTCATTATCTAAAATAAGACCACAAAAATCCACTCAAAAGTATCCAAACAAAATCCACGGTATGAGTCTAATAGGAAAATAAAAAACCAAAATGAGTTACAACAACTCTATGTGATTGCACCAGAATACTTTGACCATACCACCTCCATTTACTTTGACAAATCCCTTAGAAACCTCACTATATCACCATGGTCCCTTGCCTCTAGCAGTTTTAAAAATATATCTAATACTATGAACCAGTAAAGGGGTGTTAAAGATGTGAGATAAATAGGATAAGTAGGACCCACCCAACTATTCCATAATAAGTCTATGTACAATAATCCAAACATTCAAAACATTAAAGAAAAGACAGCATGATAATTAGATATAATGTTTATATATTAAAATGATTGTAAAACAATTTCTTCTTTTCCATATTTTCAAATAATCTAGGTAAAATGGTATCAAATAATATCACATATACAAATGTATTTCAAATAATGTACCGCATATCTTATAAAATTTAAAAAATAATACAAAAAAATCACATGTAGCATGAATCCATTGATTACTACAAATATTATAGCTAAAAAACTCATATTCATTCATAAAAATTGTATGTATAAAGTATATAGGCACATGCATCAAACATAGATTGCATAGGACCAACCTGTCAAGTGATACTGATAATAGGTATAACAATTCCCTAAACAATGGTACTAGGGAGAAGAAGAACACCCCATGAGTGAACTACTCGATAGTATCAAAAGATGAGGCATATGACTACACCTTCCACCTATATACCCAAAGCTTCCAATGTGCTACATTTTCCAAAAAATTTCAATAAAACTGTTATTTAAAACATATTTCTTAAATCCATTTCATAATACTTTAAAAATACACTTTTATTTTACCATACAAATTGTAAAACATATTTTCTTAAAACCCATTGACAAACACACACAACTAAGTAAATCATTCATTCCATTTATTATTAATTTGTTTATCAAAACTAGGGTAACAAACATTCATCCAATATATCATAGAGATTGAACTTCCTATCTCAATGTAGTTCTCACATTCCCATAATTGAAGCCACCAATAAGGAAGGAACCCAAAGATAACACCAGAAGCCCAATAAACTATTTTAATATTATAAAATCAATTTAATAATTGAATCAGTTAGGGGAGAGGATAAATGAAACCTACATCAAGAAACTCACACACCACACCAAAAAAGGTCACCCCCAAGGATAAGATCAAATAATATATATTTAAATGATCAAGAAGAACATCACCATAAGATTAATAGATCCACCAAAACAATGAAATTGTTTTCCATGATGAATGGAATTTAAAAAATAGAATGATAACTTACATTGAAAGACTTAGAACAACAATAATAAAAATCAAGAACATAATGATGTGATATGAAAGGAGTGGAGATCATCAAAATCTCCCAAGATATATCTTATTTTTAAAAGAAGAATCATGTATGTTGAATGAGAAGAATCGTATGTTTAGTGTCATAAAAACTGATTCTCCAAAACCAATTAGTTTGTGAAATCATTTCTAGATATCAATTTGAGGATTAACTAGATATGCTAAAAAAATAGAGGACTCATATTATAGAACCCGATCCTAACCACCTAAAATTATGAACATGTTCAAAGGTTTATAAAAATTTAATGCTCTAAACTAGTTCATTGCATCTGCCTTGTAATGAATTCATATCATGTGACATGTTCATAAAATAAATATAAGTAGTCGGTATATTATACAAAAAACAAATATGATCACCCATGGTAAACCTACATAAAAATATACATTCTCATAATACTTTAGTAGATTTATACCATGTCTCTATTAAATTAAAAAACATACATCCCAAAACCATTGGTCATTTTCTCCGACAGATGTTTCCCTTCTTCAAAAGTCCAAAAACACACCCAAATTAAGAGGGAGACAAAAAAATAGATACAATACATGCCTAAATGCAGGTATCAATATGTTACAATATGATCTTAGAAATGTTTTTGGGTGTGATTTCATTGCTTGGATATTTGGATTTTGACCGAGAAAATAAATGAATTATGACACAATGGTATCTTTTTCACCATGACTGATTAAGAATAGGATAATAGATATATGTTTTATAATGGTATTATCTCTATTTATTTCATGATTTATATTATTCACCATGATGGGTAAAAACTATAAAAATATTTCACATTAGTTTAATTTTAGTTGAATTTTGAGAGATTTTAAATTTCTAGGTTTTTTCCTTCAGAATTATTTTTTCAAATCTATCCATTAATGAAAGTGAGTGATTTTTATTTATGATAACATAATTTATTTCATTCTACCACATTAACTTAGTAATATTGTTCATTATTTCATAGGTGAGTTTATCTCAATCATTTGGTGATGGATCAAGATTATAATAATAATTTATTGATTTTATTTTATCAATTTCATTCAATAATAATCATTTTTTTATAATTTCATTAAGAATAAATTCTTATATAATTCCTCGGTATATATTTGAATTAAATTATTACTAATAGAGGAACTATATGGTGATTTAGAAAATTAATCTATTATAAGTAGTTTATATATTTCTTATTTATTATGATTGAATTTAATATAATTAAGTTATTTTATTTCTCTAACAAATAAATCTTGATTGGCCAAGGTAAAATAAATGGAGTTAACTATGAAGAAGTTAGTAATATTATAATAATATTATATCCGAATAATTAAACCCATTAAAGTATGAAAGAGATAAAAATAATATTTTTGAACAACCACTGATCTTAGCCCATTGCTTCTTTTATTAATTATTTTCAGTGTCATTTATGTTTTCTAAAAGAATATTTTTTATCTATTTTTTACAATCATGAAATCATGTTAAAAATAATGTAATACAATTCTCCTAATGACTAACCTCATTGCTCATTGGAAAAAAACTTGGTATTTTTCTATATATTACTAGTATTATTATATTGCGGGAACGAAAGGTGTTCTAAGTTGTATTTTTTGTTAATGAAATGTTTTTTATTACAAGTAATGAATAAGGATGATTGTTCATATTGGAATTAAAGAATAAGTTTGCATGTTGGTACAAGTTGAAAAATTAAAAGAGGAACCTTGATATTTATATATATCAAGTTCATGTTTTTTGAATTATGGAAGTTGAAATAATTTGTCCATTTTTAAGAGTACATGAATGCATCAAGTAGAGTAAATATATTTTTGGTTATACAAGTAGTGAAAAAATCTCATTGTGGTGTTATAACACATCCATATTGTTCATTTTTTTAATAACTAGCTATTTATTAATGAAAACCACACGTTATAAGAAATATCATGGAGAATGTGTAAGGCATATTACATTTCCATATTTGGAATTTTTAGATTATTCACCATAACATAGGTTTTTTTCCATTATGTTATTATTACAAAGCATGATGGCACTGTCAATTTTAAAGGGTCCTCGCTATAACAAAGTACCTGCACCTTAAATTAAATAATTCTTATATTGGGAGTATTTTTTGTTTTTAAGGAATATGATTCATGAATATGATATCATAAAATATGATTAGAGAGGATTAAACCATTGGAAAAATACCATATTTTGAAGGAATTATATGTGATGTTAATCCACCCTAGAAATCTTGAGACCTCCATTCCAACTCGAGGAGCCTCATTAACCAGAATCTAACCTGGAGAGCCTCTTTAACTGGACACCAACATGAAGGGTCATCTATAACTAGACCCCAACAGAGTGGTCTTACTTTTACTTGTCACCAACCCAAAACATACTAGTCCAATACATTCATTGTATGTTTAATAAGGCTATGTATCCAATGTGTCCCATACCACCTTGAATACCTAAACCATGTCTATCATTTGGGTTGTCCCATACCACACCAAATAATTAAATTCTTAATTCATTATCATAGGTGATTAATAATAAATAGTTTGATTTCTCACATAAATTAATAACTTTAAAAATACTTCTATAAACATTTAATGCATTGCATTGCATGTTTATAAATTCAGATAGGTAATATTCATGTTCAAATAATGAAATAATAAATGGAATGACATTAGACTAAATAATAATATGTCATTTATTATTTAAATAATTATTTTCCCAATGGCATGAATAAACTAGTAGAAATTCCATGTGCATGTGATATTAATTTGAAACTTTCAAGAAATGGTGTTACCACATAAAATGATAGTTCCATAATTTTAAAAATCCAGGATTCATGGATATGAATATTTATAGTTTAAAAAGTCAAATTGAAATTAAGACAGATTCCATTTGAATACAAGCATGCACCGAAAAATGGTCATATCTTAATAAAAGGTCAAACCTTATGTTTCATAGAATATATGGTCAACTGATTTGAAGTGAAACAGTTATCCATACATTCATGTGAATTTAATTTTGCATATCAATTACATGCTTTAACCACTAAAGTTTTTTTAGGCCAACCGATTTTGGATTATGGTTCAAACTGTTAGGTGCATAAATATAACCATACATATATACATAAAATTTTTATATTTCGCACCCTTACATTTTATATTATGAAAACCAAAATTACATATACATGTCTATATATATATGTGTGTGTGTGTGTGTGTGTCTTAATATATTAAAAGAAATTTAATCTGTTTAATAATAACAACCCTTATCATCTTTAAAGAAATTCACATTTTAATCCAATGAACTACCTTACCATAACTAGAAAATAGAGATTGTATAAATTAAAAAATAAATTCCCCTTATATTTTAATAACATCATTGCAATTCAACGCTTGATAGAATTAAAATATGGTGGATTATAACTATATGGGTTTATGGGTAATAAATATACCAATCCATTTGATCATAACAATTTATTCACACCCATGTCTTTATTTAAAAAGTGTAAATCATCATTAATAACATAAAATATAAATAGATTGGATTATGTGTGAATATCCGAATATACACTATGGGTATATTAGAAAATCATTATAAATAAAAATAACCCTTATCTTTTGTACACATAAAATAATTAGTCATATACCTTTATACATATTTATATATGTATATACACACATATAAATACCATAATTTAACCAAATTACACCCTCACAAACCTTAAGATTTAGAGATAAATACATAAAAATTAAAACCATTATAATTTTAAAAATTCTAGGATATATAGATAGGTACAGTTTCTTATATATATATACACGTATAAAATGTTATCAAAACATGGTTTCAGAAAAAAAAATTAAAACCCTTCAAACACATAGATTATAAAATCATAACATAGTTAGAAAAATAACATGTTGAAATGAAATATATATATTCATAAAAACATTTAAACATAAGTATATTTGTGTACACCTTTGTAAAAAAAATAGACAAAAAATTTTATCAAATTAATTAAACCCTTTACAATATATACATTTAACTAAAACATAACCCTTATATCCATTATATCACATGAACCAAAAAACCCAAAGACCCAAGATCAACATAGAAGAACTTTTTAACTACTAAAAAGTTATAAACATACCATTAAGATCATATATAAGTATATAGTCTAAAAGAAACACGAAAAAAATTTAAAACCCTTAAAAACATAATGTCGTAATATAATTAATTATTTGAAACAAGTATGACAAACCCTTACAAACAGTGCTAAAATAAAACAACGACTAAAGCAGTATACTCCACACCCAAGACCAACACAAAAAGACTACTGAGAAAAACATACACATGTTTAGCTTTGCTGGATTTTTAAAGCCATAATTGGGACCATCCCAAAAATTAGTAGAGTAACCATACTATTTAAAACCTATAATGTCTCAAATGGGTTAGCTTGTTGCGCATTCTATGAACACTAGGGCTTAGAAAAACAATATTAATAAAAAAACTATGACCAACAAAAAATTCACAGACCAAAACAATTTACCCATATAACAAAGACCAAACAACAAAGAATTGATGTAATAGGGTCTTCTGAAGACAACAACACGCATTCTTGAATTTAAAACCAAACTGTAAATAGCAAGTCAGATGGAATTAATGTATCATCTGTTCAAAAATTTAGAATATGTAAGCGGTCTAATTGAGTATGACTCAAATCCAAATATCCAGATAACAAAAAAATAAACAAATCATATTTTCATATTTGATAAACTCGAATCGGGAAGGAAACCTAACTAGTGGCTCAAACCCTCCACGCCCACGACCTCGCTTTGGCTGCGACTTGCAACTCCGGCTCTTTAAAAAGTCTTGGCCTCGAGTTCACGTCCCCAGATTCATCTCCTTCGATGTTCACCCCAACTCATGGTCTACCTTACTATCTTCAACTTTGGCCTTGGGACAATCATGCAGACCTCCGCTCCACCTGGACCGCGCCCCATGAAATAACAGCCTGCTGAAACCCAATCGGCCTCTTGCTCAACGACCGTAACACTGGACCCTACTAAGGCCATCCTAGCATAACCCATGATAGCGCAACACCCCCCTCTACGAAACCCTAATAGTGGACCCCAATTTCATTTACGAGATTCACTTTTTTTTCCTTTTTTTATTTTATCTGATTTCCTACTCTATTATTATTATAATATTTCCATTATAATATTCTTATTCTTACATAATTATATCATTACCTTATATATTATTTTATCAGTAACATTATAAAGATTCAAAATATAAACATAAATAATAATATATTAATCTTTTTTTTATCAATAATAATAAAATTAAAAGTTATTATTATTATTAAATCCTTTTAGAAAACATTTATATATATATATATATTATATTACATACTTATAATGTTATAAACTAAATTTATAATTGAAAATGTATTATAATAATCATAATTTTTTAATATTAACTTTAGAAAAATTTCAATATTACACACATATATTTATGATTCAATATAACAATCATTTTTATCAAAAGATCATTCATTTATGTACAATTTTAATCATTCTATTAAAATAATTTTTTTATATATTCAAAAAGGTAATAATATTATGAATGTTTAATCCAATTTATAATATAATAATATTCATATTTATGAATATATATAAAACCCATATAATTATTCATATAATAGTTTAAGTAACTATATACATAGTTAAAATAACACAAAATAATGTCATTAAAATATTTTTAAATAACAATTTTCAATGTTATGTATAAAAGAAATATAAAATTATAAAATTATAATATTATTTTCATTCAAATCCAATATAAATACAAATATAAATATATATATATATGTCACATTTTGAAAAAATAACAAATTTGTTATATTATTGACATTATTATTTAAAATATTCTATGAAATAATTTTTCGATAAGAATAAATTATGTTTGACAAAAATAGTTGTTTTATCCTTTAAACAATGTGTGATAATATTTTCTTTGAAGTTTATACTTTGGTAGGATATGAAAATAGGACCTCAATATTACTGTTATACAAGAAACAAATTTTTGGGAGCGTTATATTATTCCCCCTACAAAAAATTTCTTCCTTGCAATTCTAAAATGCTTGTACACAAACTGTAGCAATATCAGACACACGTCACTGACAAGGTCCCTTTACCTAGAACACCATCAATGGTAGGGTGTTGATGAACTCATGTGGATTCGTATGTTTGTATTCAACAACTCAATTTCCTTGGTCGAGACACACTATGAACAGCTAGGGTCGAATATGTGCCTAAAGAACTCAACCTTCCATAAAGAGGTATGAGAAGTGTGGAGGTATAATTTTTTATAGTGGACTAAATACCTATAAGTATAATTCAAAGTATCATTCTTAAAAATAATGATGTCTTAAATTTCTCTGTATATACTAAAACTCAGGACCTGGAATAGGTAGGCCGCTCGATGGTCACCATCCGAAGCGGCTTCTAGAAATTTACCTACAAATTGGTAGTTATCACCCAAAGTGAAACGTAGAAAAAGAGCTTCATGAAACTTCCCTATTTCCATATATGTTTCTAATTGGGAATATGATATATGATAATAGGTGAGATTTCATCCTTGGTAATGATGGAGAATGTTTTGGTGGTTCGACAGTAGATAGAGTTGTCTGCATGTCATATGTATGTTGACATAGGATTGGTACTCCTCAGAGCACGTATTGACGATTATACTCTCTAATAGTACGATATGAAGAGGTAAAATATTTGTTGGTGAACTCATGTATTATTTCTTGAAATTATTAAGAAGACAACCTTCAGTATGGGAATTCTAGTTTAAGTAGAGTCATTGATTAATATAAAAGCATAACAAAATAAATAATACAACATTATTCATTCATAAATGTTTTATAAAACTCCGGAAATTTTGAAATATATTTACCCCTCTCATAAAAAACTGGTATGAATTTCCTAACGTCCTCTAAGACCACTCCTCATAGATTCTACCGATGATGGGGATTTCCACAATTCACAGACAAACAGATTCCCAAAGAGGTTCTAAATTATATTATTTCCTTGGTCCAGATGAAAAATGTACAACCAGGATTTACATTATGTGGACATCAAAAATTATGATTGACAGAAACATGTTGAGTATCAAGTTGAGTGACATAGGTATGGGCTTGATACTGATAATTCAAGTGAATAGTCTATTTTCTAAGGGCATCAAGTTCTAAAACAAGACCACATAGACCATAGGTCAAAATCATACATAGATATGCTGCCTGGAGGTCACCCGCTTCTGCAACCTCTTCAAATTACTCATGAAAAAAGAAATTATTGGCTAGGGTAAAACATTTAGAGATACCCTCGAAAAATTTCCCTTATCATATAGAGAACAGGAATTGAGCATTCATCATGATGTAATAGATGAAACCTACTCCTTGGTGATGTTGGAGTACACGAGTAGAGTTGGATACTCGGTAAAGGGGTTTTCATGATAAATGAATATTTTCCAAAGTGTTGTTTCATTCTACACATTATTTTCCCACTATGGTCTCCAACACATCTTTAGAAAGTGAAAAAAGACTAACACTTTCGTATTCCATGTGAAAATTAATAAAAATCTCATATTTAGTAGTGATTAAGTAAATTTTTCTTTGTTTCATTTATTTTCTTCGAGAGTTATCTGAAATGTATCCTATGATACTAGTAGTCATTCCCTAGCTCCCGAATAACCAGAGATGGTTCCATACAGAGGATCGAATTATGTTTAGTCTCTGAAAAACTAGCTACTTATGAAATGTTTCATCAGATAAAAACTGTTACCTGAAATATTTTAATCAAAAACTAGGATGATCATACGAATGCCAAGTAAGGGATTATAAAATTAACTAATATAACCTTTGATAACAATATTTAAAACATTACGTAAAATATTTTTCGTAATGAAACGCTACAACACATTTAACGTATCATAATAGTTCCCAATAAAAAACATGTTACTAGAAATACAAGAATTAATTAATCAAAAATAGGAATGCTCATTTTGAGTAATAAATAAATGCCATTGTAAACATGTATGATATAAGAATTTATAAGCCCAAATTAAACCACTATGAGTAATGAATAATCAGAGTTGCGCATAAAGGTAATAACTTCCATTTCAAACATCGAATACTAAATCACTGAGTGCTATAAATATTCCATTCCATAAGATTTTATATTTATGAAACTCATAAGTAGTGGCTCTTAACCATCGATATTATACTAGTAAAATATCCATTCGGTTAATTACTAATCATTCACATAATGAGGGAATGTATAATTATTTGCTTTAATTTATATGTAAAGGCCTCAGCCTAGACCTAGGGACTAACTATAACTGGAACCCCACCTAGAGAGCCCCTGTAAATATACTCCAACCAAGAGAGCCTCCCTATCCAGACTCCAACCCAGAGAGCCTCTGTAACCAGACTCCAACGCTAAGGGTCTGCTGTAACCGGACCCCAACCTAGAGGGCTTGTTTTTATTGGTCCCCACCCTAGAATATAATAGTCCAATACATTCATTATATGTTTAATAAGGACATGTATCCAATGTGTCCCATACCCACTTGAATATGAAAACCATGTCCTTTATTTGGGGTGTCCCATACCACACCAAATAATTAAATTCATAATTAATTATCATAAGGAATGAATAATAAATAGTTTGATTATTTACATAAATTAATAACTTTACAATATCTTCCATAAAAATTAAATTCATTACATCACATGTTAATAGCTTCATATAGGTAATATTCATGTTCAAATCATGCACAGATAAATGAAATTACATTAGAAAAAATCATAATATAGCAGTTATTTTTTAAATAATTATTTTCCCTATGACATGCATAAACTAGTAAACATTCCTTGTTCATGTGATATTAATTTAAAACATGCATGTAATGGGGTTACCACATAAAATAATAGTTATATAATTTTCAAAATACTTGATTCATAGAAATGAATATTTATAGTTTAAAAAGACTAATTTAAATTAAGATAGATGTCATTTGTACACAATCATGTGGTGATAAATGGTCAAGTCTTAATAAATGGTCATACACTATATTGCATAGCATATATGGTCAACTGATTTGGAGTGAAAAATTTATGCATACATTTATGTGAATTTAATTAATCATATCAACAACATACTTTAACAACCAACAAGTGTTTTAGGAAAACCTATTTTAGATTATGGTTCAAACATTTAGGTTCATACATATAACAATATATATATACATAAAAAATGTATATGTCACACCCATACTTTATATATTTTGAAAACAAAAATTATAGATATATATGTGTGTTTGTATTAACATATTACAACAAATGTAATTTGTTTAAAAATAACAACCCATAGCATCATAAAAGAAATTAAAATTTTATGCAAATGAACTACCTAACCGGAACCAGAAAATAGAGATTATATAAAGTAATATATAAATTACCCTTACATTTTAAAAACATTAGGGAAAATCAACAGTTGATATAATTAAAACTAGGTGGATTAAAACTATATGGGATTCTGCATAATAAATATACCAATCATTTTGAATGTGAAACTTTAGTCGCACCCAAGTATTTATTTAAAAAATTGTAAATCATATTTAATAACATAAAATAGAATAGATTGAATTCTGTGTGTATGTATGAATATACACAAGTGTATAACAGAAAATGATTATAAATTAAAATAACACTAAACTTATTTAACCATAAAATAATTAGTTATATTTTTGTGTGTGTTTTTGTGTCTAAACACATATAACTACCGTAATTGGACCTAATTACACCCTCACAAACTATAAGATTTTGAGAGAAATACTTAAAATTTTAAACCATTATCATTTTAAAAATTCCAGGATGTGTAGATAGAAATTATTTCTTATATATATATAGACACATATATCATTTTATAACTACATGGTTTAGGAAAAAACAATTGAAACCCTTCCAACACATTGATTTTAAATCAATACCCATTTCGGAAAATAACATGTTATAATGAAATATATAGATTTATATAAGCATTTTTAAACATGTATATTTGCGTATAAATTTGAAAGAAATAGACAACTAAATTGATCATATTAATTAAACCCTTTAAAAAATATACATTTAATTAAAACATAACCCTTATATCCATTATATCACATGATCCCAAAAACCTAAAGACCTAGGTTCACCATAGAAGAATATTTAAACTACCAAAAATTTATAAACATACAATTAGGAGAATATATAAGTATTTACTCTAAAATAAACATGACAAGGAAAATTTAAAACCTTTAAAACATAAATTTATAAAACAATTAAACATTCAAAACAAGTATAATGAACCCTTACCCTCCGTGCTGAAATTAAATGAGGGCATAAGAAGTATACTACATTCTTAGAACCAACACCAATATACTACTAAAAAAGCTTACACAGGTTTGGATTTTATGGATTTTTAAATCCATAATTGGGACCTTCCCAAAAATGAGTAGAGTAATGATGCTATTTAAAACCTATAGTGTCTCAAACGGGTGATATTGTTATGCCAACTATGAACACAGTGGCTATGAATAATAATAATAATAATAAAATTTACAAACAATAATATCACTGACCAAAAATGTTTACCCACATAAAAAAGAAAAAACTATAAATAATTGATGCAATAGGGTCTTCCGTAGACAATGAAAAACATTCTTGAATGTAAAACCAAATACTTAACAGGAAGTCAGATGGAATTAAGGTATCAACTCTTCAAAAATTGACATGTGGTATGCGTTATAGTTGGGTATGACTCAAAACCAATGATTCAAATAACGATTTAAAATAAACTAATCTTATTTTCAGATCGGATAAACTCGAACATGGATGGAAACCTTACTCGTGGCTAGAACACTTGAGGCCCACGACCTCACTTCAGCCATGACATGCAACTTTGGCTCTCTACAAAGACTCAACCTCAATCGCACGACCCTATATTCAACTCCATTGACATGAACCCCATCTCAAGGACCACCGACCTAACTTCGACTCCGGCCCTGGTGCGATCATGTAGACCTCCGCTCGACCTGGAAAGAGACCCTTGAAAACACGGCCTACTGAAACCATATCGGCCTTCTCCTCGATGACTGAAATGTCGGACCATGTTGATGCCTCCCTAGCCTAACCCATGATGGCGCCACACCACCATTTTCTAATCATGGACCCCCAATTCCCTTTATGTGATTCAGTATTTTTTTCTTTTTTTATTTTATCCGAATTTTTTCTCTATTATTATAATAATATTTCCATTATTATATTTTTATTCTTACTTCATTGTATCATTAACTTTTATATTGTGTTATCAATAACATAAAAAAAACATAAAAAGTTAAACATAACACATAATATATTAAACTTATTTTATCAATACATTTAAAAGTAAAAGTTATTATAATTATTAAATCCTTTTATAAAACATATATTTATGTATATTTCTTATTACATATTTATATTTTTATAAACTAAATTGATCATTGAAAATGTATTATAATAATCATAATTTTTAATTTGAATATTTTGAAAAATATCTATACTACACACATATATTTATGATTCAAGATAACAATAATGTTTTTCAAAAGATCATTCTTAAATATACAATTCTAATCATTCAATTAAAATAATTTTATTATATATTCAAACTTTTAATAATGTTATGAATCTTTAATCCTATTTATAATCTAATAATTCTCATATTTCTGAATATATATATATAACCCATGTAATTATTCATATAATAGTTTAAGTAACTATCTGTATAGTTAAAATAGGGAAAAATAATGTCATTAAAATATATTAAAATAAAACCTTTTTGTGTTATGTAGAACCAAAATATCAAATTATAATTTTAGAATGTTATTTTCATTCAAAAATATATATATATATATATATTTCACATTTTTAAGAACAAACAAATTAGTTATATTATTATAGTTATTCTTTAAAATATTTTGTTAAATAATTATTCTATAAGAATAAATTATGTTAAATAAAAAATAGATATTTTTATTCTTTTAAAAAATAGTGATAATATTTTCTTTGAGGTTTTTACTTTGTTCAGATAACAATATAAAACCTCAATATTACCATCACATGAGAAACATGTTTTTGGGGCGTTATAATAAGGGATTTATAAATTCAGTATAATAATTATAGAAATGTAATACAAGAGTAAAAAAATTGTATATATGATTTTAGGAGAATATAAGAATTAATAATGACCATATTGAAATATTTGACATTACGATAATAAGAAGGATTGTAATAAAACATATAGTTAGAAAAGGAAGAAAACAACACATTGATTTTATTAAGGAACTATATTCCTTTGTAAGAAGACAAAGCTACTTATATGATACCGTAGAAGAAACAAATTCAAACATAACAATTAGGTTTAGATATTATCTTAATTTTGATATAAGAGAGTAGGGAATAAATATCTTTTCAATGCATCTACATGAAGATGATGATGTAAATTATTTTTATAACCTATTCTAATCTAAAAGTAAAGATTATATCATTAATTTGTAGAATATTACTAGAAATTATATTAACTATCCAATACATGTCTTATTTTATTTTATAGGTACACTAGAATAGGGATTTCCCCTATATAAAAATAATCCATTAAAAAAATTAATATATGGAATGAAAATATAGTATATTATTGTATTAAAAAAATGACATGTTCATTATGAATTGATTATAAATTATATTTCATACTTTTAATATAATTCTGTTTTATATTTTTTACATTCCACATAATTATATAATATTTAGTGTTATCCGATGGAGATTTAACTTGTTCATAAAAACATGGAAATATTATCCATATGACTAAATATTATAAAATAACGGGGGAAATATTTTAATAGGTTTGAACCTATATTTACCCCCTCAAGGTGCGTTGGGTCAACAAAGAAATAAAAATTTATATCAAATTCAAATGATTCAAACTCAAATTTTAGTTTATAATTCTATTTTGGATTTTTTTCACATGTAATCAATGACGAAGCCCTTATTTTTAGAGGAAATAACTATGTATGGATGTATAAAAAATTCTTATATTCCAATAAAATTTTTCTAAGGTGCAAATGGAGTATATTATATGATTCTATAATTTTATAAATTATATTAAAATAATAAGTTATATACGGATATAGAATATCTTGTCCAGATCACTATCGAATTAATTTTAAAATAATACTACTACATGTTCTATTGATTTCGATATGTGGTTGACCCTATAGTTCATTTTTATAAAATATTTGAATGCAAATATTGCGGAGTGTATCACTTAAAAACACAGTTTCAAATATAATTTTTTTAAATGTTTGTGAATAATTTAAAAAAGATCTAAAGTATCTCAAAATCTAATAAGATGAAAAAATAATAAGAATTATTATATGATGATTGGCTCTCCAACTGAGGTTAATAAGTATGATTATACATTAACATTTAATTATATATATATATATATGAAAATAAAATATTTTAAATCCTCAATGGAAATAGGTGTTAATGAAAATCTCACAGATTCTGTGGAAATAACATCTCATTGTTAGTCCAATTAATGTCCTTGAAATGATCAAGAAATGATTCATTATTTTTTTGAGATGGATAACCAATATAAAATCATTCATCAAGTAGAAATAATATATATTCTATACTTATATATAGAGAATAGAAGGAGAGGGGAGTAGAATTATCCTTGAATGTGGACATTATGAATAAGGGAGAAATGATGCAATGATAAAGAGACTTACTTTAAAAACATGCATAACAAATAATAAATAACATGGACACATAAAAGCTGTTGAAATAATGTATTATCCCACTCATGAAAAAAATTAATGAGATAAGAATACATGGATATGTAGACGGATCAAATATGAAGGATATTGCTTCTGAATTGAAATATATAGTTTTTAACACGAATAAAAATTAATTAAATAATAAATATTTGATGATAAACGAGAATCTAGAGATCCTATCTATGGAATAATTAAAAGAAATATGTAAGGGATTTCCAAATATAGAATTATTTGGTAAGAAATAGTTTCAATATCGAGATATAAAAATAATCTCTCTTGATAAGGAAGAGACAATGTCCAATTACTGTTGAATGTTGGGTCACATAATAAACATGTGTTTAGAGGGCCAAAGGCTAAATGTTGGAATGATTTATGTTACATCAAAATCTCAACGATGAATAAATAAAAATATCTATACATTTTATATGATATATATTATTTTTTGTAAGTGAATATGGAATGTAATTATAGTAATAAGGAAGGAAGGGATGTTAATATTAATTCATCTATTACTTTTATATACAAGGAGATGATTTACATAAAAATTAAATATATTAATTTTGAAAAAAAAATATTTAATATTTCGGTTGAAAAAATGGATCCTTTTGAAAGGCTCTTCGATAGCCTGTGAAAATACACTCATAATAGAATTTTTGGAAATAGAAAATTAGTTATGGAAGAGAAATAATTATACTACTCTAGTTTCTAGAATATTGAAGAAACATGTCAATGAATAATCACCAAGTAAAAATTATCCTGAAGTGACTCTAACATAGATTGAATATAAAAAAGATGATTTATGCCTTAGTAGTTTCAAAAATAATATCACTAGGGAATAATTGAAGATGGATGGAAGTTCCCTCCTATGGTGGAGGAATATTATTTTAGTTTTCAATACAAATGTTTTATCATAAGGTGAAACTTGTGTGAATGGGTGTAATATCATTATAGAGAAGTACCCCAAGCCAAGAAAGTTAAAAAAATCCCATATTAAAAATCCTTAATTAATTTTCATAAGTGGTAATAAAAAATAAAAACAATATTAACTTGATATAATGTATAAATCACTAGCTTGGTTCATTAAGAACTAGAACATTCCTAAACATAAGGATGTTGAAGGTACCTCACACCCCATATACCTAAATGTTACTAATAACTACTATATATTGCACATGATTAAGGTAGTGTTATAATTCATGGGTAACATTTATGAAAAATATATATATAGAGAGAGAGAGAAAAAAGTTTATTATACTAAATAGAGATACATGTGACAAGTGGATTTAGTTTTTTTTGAAGTTATTAATTTTTTTCAGGATTTGACACATAGTAAAAATGATATAAAATTAGAGACATTACTCAATAACTAGTTACAATTATGAAATATAGATATTAAAGATACTTTTAGAGTTTTTTACTAGAAATAGATAAAAATATATTTATTTAAAATATAATTTAAACTTTCCTCAGAGCTATATTTAAGAGTACTATTAGGGTCTAGATATTACTATAGATCAAGAGGTGATATCAGGAATTTTTTTAAGTGGTATCAGATGATAATGAATCAAAAGGAAAATTTATATATGATGCATATACATTTACGAATTTCATGTTTATATATTAATATACTAACAAGTGTTATTATAATATTTCGTTCAATATAACACAATATTCTTAGAAAAACATTATAAACAAGGGTATCTATTTGTTAAAAATTATCTAAAGAAATAGCGTCAATAGATAAAGGCGCTTAATGGGATTTGGTGATGAATACATATTGTTTGTTTATCATCATAATGAAATTAAAAAAAATATTAATAAAAAAATATAATGATTATTAATTATTATAACATGTTTATCACAACCAAGTGGTATTATTTGATTCAATATGTGGTATATCTCAACCAAATTTTTCTTTATAGATTATTCCTTGATTAATTTTTGGATATGTGATTGATATCACAAGTTCATTTTTTAAAATTGGTAATATATCTTGTTTTTATGATAAAATCACATATTAATGTAGTGATTGAAATAGAAAACATTTATTTTGTTAAATTAGACTCCTATTTCAAACATTGAGTTTGACTTAGTTGAGATTGAGGATTTTTTATGTACTCAAAGACCGTGTGGAGAATCCCCACATTGAAAAATTTATAGGATATATAAATGAGTTTAGAATAATGTTTATCAAATAATGGAAAATGTATATAATGTTACCAATGGATCTACAAATATGTAATTATTCGTAGCATTTTTAAAGGTGGTAACTATAGTAATATATTGAATAGTCAAATATAATTTTTTCAACTGATTTGTAATAGCCCAATATTTTCAATGTAAATGATCAAATATTTGATAGATAAAAGTTCTATGAATGTCAAATTATGGTCGAAAATGGGTTGAGAAGGATAAAATAAAAAAATTGGGAAAAAATAACTCTTTATATGGTTTTTTGTAGAAAGAAAAATTGTCTTAACCCAATATAATCATTACCTAGATCATTGAAAAAAAATTGAAAAAATTTCATTTAAAATTTATTAGTAATTATGATTAATAAAACCCAAGTAATTCAACAAGATGGGGGAGTGTATGAAAAATATAATCTAGATGAGAAGAAACATTTCCTTGAGAATGTCAAGAGGGGTAAAGATACTATAGGTATCAGTTTTCATTTTGATGTCAAATGGAGAAGAAATAAAAAATTCATAAATTTATAGCCCTAGATGAATGTTATATATTTTTTTGGTATTGAATTTATGATAGTATTAACCAAAAAATCAAATGGGGGAAAATTTTGAAACCAAAATGTGTTTAGTGTTTGATTTTGTGTGAATGGGTGGAGTTTTCCCAAAGAACCGAATAAAATAGGATTCACATGGAAGACTTGAAGAAGGAATGTATTTGATTACAGTAGTGAAAAAATGAAAAGAGAATCCATTATATTTATATATATCATTATTAATCTCATATAAACAAAGAATTCGATATTAGTAGGTCGTAATAACAAGTAGAGTTGAAGGCATCTAGCAGAGTTTGATAGAAGTTCTTTTTTAAATGTATTTGTGAAACATTATTCTATAAAATTATGGTCATACCCTAAAGAGAATATATTGAGAAACAATTTGTATGTTGAAGTGAAACTAACATCTTAAGTCTTATCGTGGACTTAATGTAATACTTCTTAAATTTACAACTATTTATTTTTTGGGCTACACACTATTGCACATGTGTGCATGATATGAATTTAATGTTGAAACAACTTGATTTCTCATTAAATATTTAGATACCTACATTGTAACATGATATAAAGACCACAAATATGATATTAACGTGTATTTAGAGCAATATTTTTCGAATTTCCACCATAAATAGGTTCCCCAATGAAGTTGGTTCAATCATGACATGTGATTGAATAAGACCACAATACAAAATAGCGACAATGCTTCAAAGTGAGTCTAATAATATTTCAGTTACCATATAAATTTGGGGACTTCCATTCCATGAATCATTATTTCCATACAATATATAAAGTGAAATATTAAGATCATATAAAGAAGAAATAGAACTTGTAACAATGTATTATATACACTATGAATTATGTTTTTATGGTTATAAAAAAATGTGTATTAAGTGGAATACTATAGAAATTAGAATCATGGAACATTATTCAAATCCACAATAGATCAAACGTTTGTGAAAAATTATATATTATAAAGTAGTGATTTATAGACTTTTCAATGAATGAGTTGAAAAAAATGAAAATCTAATTATTTACTCTATACTACACTTTAGTTAATAAGATGACACTAGAATATATAGAGGCATGTAAAGTCATGTTGTAAAGGATAAAGATACATCTTGAATATGTGTTTTCTGGATTACTTAAAATATTAAATTGTAAATTAAAATATAATTTTATGGAATTATATTTTTAGAATTAATTTCAATTGTTTCCACTTAGTTTTAATACTATATTTGTTTTCTACACCTAAAATATTCATAATGAAATTGAAAATAGAAATTGATATCAGCCTGCGGTTTAACGGATGTTTGAAATGAATTTATAAAATTATTAGATTAGTTATCATAAAAAATAGTGGGAGTAAATAATTTTATATATGATATTGTGGGATGAGAAGAAGAGGTATTGATAATATTATTATATATTATATTAAGAGAATAAGTCTTATTACACTAAATATTCTGGTCGGTGAAGGATGAAGGAAACCACATAATTCAACAGGTAAATATCTTCATCTAGAAGAAGATAAAGCTAATTATATGATATCATGAAAGAAATAGATTCAACCCTCATATCAATGTGTTGATCATTTCTAGTTATAAAAATTTATGTATTAAAAAAAGAGATTTTTAGTGGATCTACCCAATGATGATGTTGAATGGTATTTTGATAACATATGATAAAATGAAATAGACCAACATATCTATAAGATTTTGATGAAGACCCACAATTCTATATAAATTTCAATATTTTTATTAAATTTTTTTATTGTTACACAAAAATTAAAAGCTACCATGTATTGGAAGTATTCCTTTAAAAACCTTGTATTCACCTAAATTTATTAAAATGAATATTGGTACATTGGTACAATGTTGTGTGTATGATCGATAGACTATCCCTTTTTGGAGAATCAAGTAATATTGATATATTAATTATTATTTTATTATATATATATATATATATATTATTCTTTGATGATATTAGTGATACTAAAAATGATATATTTAACATGTTCCAGCTAACATGAAAACAAAATTTGTATGACTAAATAGATCAACTATAAGGGGAAATGTTTTTATTGGTGTGTACTCGGATTCACACCCAGTATAACTGTGATTATAGTGAGTTTTTTCTTAAAATATAGATCAAGAATATGAAAAAATTATATAAATGATATCTTATTTGATATAATGATGTTGGAAGGTGGACCAATGTTTTTGGAACCATTATTGTGAAGCATAGTGAACCTGAAAATAATAAAGTTGATTTATTAAACCATTATATTATTATCCTTTTTTATTTTTACATTTTATTCTTTTTATATTGTCTGTGTTTTCTTATATTTGTCTTGGATAGAGTATCAATGAATGTGTAGTATTTTAGAAACTCAATAAATTAGATTTAACTCATGGGAACTCATGGAATATAACCTTGAGATTGATATGTTACTAATTTTTCAATGATGATGCCCACTGTAAGAACATTCACATCCCACTGAACCTAATAGAAAATTCACCAATAAGAATCCATAAAATGGATCACCGAAAATAAATAAGGTGGGAACCACCATGGACTACAGTTTACTGTCCATCAAAGGGGCTTCTTTAAAAATTATTCATCCCCCTATTTATGTTATTTTTTTAAAATTTAACCCAATATAACTCAAATGATATAGAATATGGTGTTGTTTTACATTTCATAGACATGATCGAAGTATCACATATAGGAGGAGGTGGTGAATTTGTGATATCGTTTTATTTTCAGTTTTATGTATTTTGAAATAAAAACTTCCTCCTATTAAATAATTATCACTTTACTGAAATCAAAATAACCACACATCCAAAGAAACACAAATATTTACAAGTATCACTACCCAATAAGAATAGATACATACTTGGTATGGTTTGGATATAATCAAATAGCACAAAATTTCCAAAACATTATTCCTTCTATGTGGATATATAAATTAGAATATTACCTTACAGAAGTGCATCACTATGTTCAACATAATAGTGCATATGATTCATGTAGAATGGAATGCTGTAATAATGTTTTTTAACATGTTAAGAGTCATTCATCAAATTCTTAAAAGCATGCTACTACTATTCCTTATCAAAATTCAAAAATATAATATTCTAATAAACTCTTAACTTTCATAGTCAATAATAGGAATGAAGATCTTTGAACAATATAGTGATACTCAGTCTAGTACAGTAGTCTGATTCCACATTACAGAAATATAAATCTACCATAATACCATTGAACAAATTCTAAACCACTTGTGTCTCTATTCAGAAATACCCAATTCAATTTTATGTTCTGATGACACCAATCCCATATCAGAATCTACTATGTATAATCAAATATTCTATTTCTTCTATCTGGAAAATTTCTCATGAATGATCTGTTCAGAAACACCTTCTCTCTCAATTTTTTAGAAGTTCTATCTCTTACACTACACATAAATAGTGTTCTAATATTTTATAAAGTACAAATTAGTCTCCTCCTTTTATAGGTGCTACAAAATTGGTTTTTGTGGGAATCTGAAATGTTTCTCCCTTAACCAAATTTCCTGAAACTTCTTTTCTTCTATGTTTTTTACATATTTTAATTATTTATCACTTCTCAAATATTTATTATTATTTTCAAACCATCACGAATATTCTTAAAAAATCAGTTGGATTAAAAAATTCTAATAGTTCTTCAGTGCAATTCTAATTTTCATTTGGATTTCTTCATTATGATGAATACTTTTGTTCACCCTGATTTTTTGGACACACATTCTAATTTATAATATTTGAATACTACTCATTAGGATGTTGAGTAACAAATAAAAAATAAATACTCATTCCAATGATCTGAACCAACAGATGGTAATAAAACATTGAAACCATTCTTCTATAAATATTGTTTCTATATCATTAGATTTAGTTGCCTTTATTTTTCTATAAAATAGTTGAAACTTTTAATATTCCAAAACCAAGTGACTACTATTCAAAACTGGCTTCACACAATTATTATATTTAATATATTCCCTTTACTAATTATCCTATGTCCGATAAAGTCCATATTCTAATGACAATTATCAATGTCATCTTATGCCAAATGGAATAGTCTCTATTTTATTTGAATGGATTGGTGGTACTTCCCAACCAATGAATGGGCACCACATATTGTCAGATAAATCCTAAACTACTTGATACAATCAAAAACAAAACTTCATTATCTCTTGACCAAAATAAAAATATATCTGATTTATTCTTTCAATATTGAGGTAATTGACCAACTAATTCAACAAAATTAAGATGATTGACTACATTATTGATTTTTATATTATTGATTGGTCTCTAACTTCCTTACACACATCAGTACCAGCAAAATCCAAGCCTTTTTCGTTTTTATTGGTCCAACAAACTCCCAACAAAAACAATTATTCCTATGATTGATCATTGGAAAACCACATTCAATGAACCGTATCAGCAACAACTTCTTTCTATTTTTAATTATAGATCTCATGAAATTTTATCATTCACCAAATTATTTTCGGGTTGATTTTTATCTTCATGATTATTGATCTTACAGAAAACCAACATCTTTATATTGTCACTTTTCAAACAAAACATTACAGCCTTCAAACAATGTCACGTCTAGTGATCTCACATTGATAAACTAAGAGAGAAACTATTTGACATTCCAAAAATTATTCTTTCACAAAATACCACTTCTATGAGGACTTATTTATTAATCTAATACTATTTAGGGTCTATATAGAATCATATGACTTGTATTGGAAATTATTATAACTTCCCAATATTCCTGTATCTTCTGTCCTTATAAATAAACATCAATATGATTGGTATAACATGTTATCCCCCTTTCCATTATGAATACATCATTAAACGTTTCATAAAAGAATTATGAATGAGGAGAAATATATGCTCTGCAAGGAATCATCAAATTTTTATCAAATCCATTCAATCTTCAATAGACATCTCCATTGTGATTCAAAAATTCATCCAAGACGGAAAATGACTCTGATGAACCTTTTCTACATGAAAAATTATTCCCAATATAATGGTATTTCTTATTTATTTTTTCGATATTATAATTAAAATTGTGTTTCTAATAAAAAAAAGTTTACAATGTGATGTGAATTTTTTTATTAAAAGACAATAAATTCCACAAAAACTTCATTATGCTTCCAAAATAAATTTTTACCAACATGGTCCTAAAAATCTCCCCCTTTGGATTTTGTTTTTAAACAAGGTTCATAAATCACTAAACTTTGTAACCTCTAGATATAGATTAATTAAAAACAAATTATAATCATATGTGGTTAAAATAATTATATGAAACATAAATCATTGGGAAAAAATCGTGTTTCCAATAGTCGTGATTCATGAACCATTTACAAATTTTCATCACATCATTCATCACTGAAATAATCAAAAATGATTCCAACAACCAGTCCAATAAAATATTATAATATTTCCCACACTCTCATTTTGATTTCACATCTTACACATAACTCCTCCTATATACAAGATTCCTTAAAAGAATTAGAACGTATCAATTCATAGATTTATAAAATAAATTCCACCTCAAAAACATTATCGATAGAAAATATGAGAGAGGGGGTAGAAACACATAACATAAAATTGGTATGCAATATTGTGGACTCCCATGTTCAAATTTTTTTTGAATAATTATTCCTTCAGTATATATTTTGTTAAAATGTTAGCAACTTGTTCCGATTTTGGAACATACTCCAACATTAATTCGTTATTCATCACATGATCTTTGATGATGTGGTATTTCATTTCAATATGTCTTGAATGAGAATGTTATAGCAGGTATCTTATTATCATGATAGAACTTTGATTATCAAAACCCATGAAAAAGGGTTATATTACATTAATAGTTCAATCATTCAACAAAGTATTCATCTACAGAAATTTAGCAGTATCTTGAGTGACAAAAACATATTTATCTTTATTCATGTTAAAATTTTCTGAATTTTGTTTCTTTATATGCCATAAAAAACGTATTTTCCCCTAAAATATAACTCATCTATATTTGGATACTCTATCATCATCATTTACTACCCAATAAATATCCAAATACAAAAACCATTAAATAATTTCTGATCTTCCATACATGATTCCAAATATTGTCATGTATGTGATATATCTAAGAATTATTTTTCCAACAAATAGATTTTATTATTTTAGATAAATCTAAAATTTTGAAGATAAGGTAACAACATAAACAATGTTTGATCTTGAGGTAGTGAAACACAGCTAATTACCAATCAGCTTTTGAAACTATTTCATGTGAACTTCCTTGGCTTCCCTATCTTTAGTCAACTTGGTTCCCACTGACATTGGTTTGGAAAATATTTTCTAATTTTATATTCCAAAGTTATTATTAATTTATTTAGAATGCTTTTATTTAGAAATAAATATTGTATTCTTCTTCTATGTTATTTTTAAACCTAGAAAGAATTTCATTTTACATAGTATAGACATTTCAATCATCTTCTTACTATATTTATGTAAGGTTTCACATGTTCATTTATCATTTACAGTAAAGATAATTTCATGAATATAAACAATAAAAAATAGTAAAAACTCTAGAGTAACATTGATGTAAATATTACTATAAACCCTTCCATTCTTAAAACTCACATTTATTAAGAAAGTATAAAATTTGGAATAGAATTCCATCAGATCTTTTTTTATCACATACAAATATATATCTATCTTTAATATATAAATTTCATCCATTAAAAAAACAATACAACATTTTTTTCAAAATAAACATCCTGACAAATATCACCGTTCAAATTTGATTATTTCATAACCATCTGAATTCTTTTGTAACATCAATGTGCAAGAATGAAAAGAAAGATTTTTATTTCTTATATCCTTTCCCCAAAATTAATAGTCTCATAAAAATAAATTTCCTCTATTTTTGAGTAAACATTTCACACTGATATTTCTTTGTTTCTTATCACTTCACCATATTAATTCATCTTATTTTGGAAAACCCACATTGTAATGATTGCATTTTTTTAATTTGGTTTAAGTATCATTTCCCATGTACCATTATTTTTACCTGATATATCTCTTCATTCATAGCTTGAACCTATACTGGATACTCAAAATCATTGATCACATCTTTTATATCAAAATTTTAATATATAGAAGTATGGGTATCAAATTTCATTGTTCTTCTTTTTTGAACCTTTTGATATTGGTCACCAAAAATGTTTTTAGCTTCAATTTAAATCCTTAGTTTGGGTTGAGATTTTCGAGATTCTTCGTCATCATTAGATACAACTATGTCTAATTCTTTTTCATTATTAGGATTAAAAGTTTTTACATACTAATGAAAAACTTTAGAGAAAATAATATTTCATCTTATTTATATTCTTTATCACCACGAGTTCAAGTAGCATCATCCTTGTCTATTTTAATTACTTTAACAATAATAGATTCAGCTAATATTCATGCCTCTTTGTTGAAACATCTATATGATATTAATAATCGATAATAGGCAAGAAAAATTATGTATTCAAATATCTTCCCAAACATCCCTAGGTTTCCACCATTCTCCATTTTGATGCATTTAATTCTGAAAACTAATATTTTTTTAAAAAAATGTATTTATTTTAAAAAAATTCATTTGGAGTCATATCTCATCATGGAATATAGTAACATTGGTTTTAAATTTAAAATTTAATTATCATGGATTTACACCAAAAGTAATGAGGGAGACCATGTTACTGTAACATAGTTCATCCCATTTCAAGTAAACTTATTTTGTCATTTTAGAGACATTGTTTTTTAGGAGTGTATTGTGTGTTGAACGCATTTTTAATTTAATTCTTATTATGCTAACATTCAAAATCATCTTTTTTTATTAACGAATATTTTCTATTCTTTACTTCTTTACTGAATACTAAAATTCATTCTCATCTTTCCTCCTGAAAATCATTAACATTTTTTGAGCATATAACTTATGATTAATTTATAAAACAAAAGTAACTAGAGTAAAGTAATTAATGAATTTATTTATGTATTTATCCCTATGATTTGATTATTTTATCATGGGTATAATGGTATCAAAATGAATAAGTTCTAGGATTTATTCGGAACAAATGTCAACTTTTTTTTGCAAAGAGTTTTTAATCATTTCTTTTAAAAAAATTATGAAATTCAAATATATTATTCTTGACATTTCAATATATCCATGGAAAATATATCTCTTTGATAACATGTTCATGATTCTTTGACACATGTGTCCCAGCCTTTTACCACACAATGAATTCTCTTCTATCATACTTAAGTAACAATAGTTTTGAACCTCACAAACTTGGAATAGGTTTCTATTTGTAAATCAGACTCTTATAAAAATCTTTTATATTTCTCTCTTTTCAAAATAAACCCATATTTACAGAAAATAACTTTACTTACATCATCAAAATGTTATTAAACCCTTAGAATTTTTTTTGACCGTCAACAAATAAAACTATCTTTGGATTTACATTTTCTTCCCCAATAATCTCATATCCAACACCATTTTTTATAATGGATTAATCATTTCCTAATGTCATATCTCATTCTGGGAATTATTTCACATTCTCCAATAATTACAAGTCTATTTTCATCTTAGAAGAACACCCATTATCCAAGATCTAATGTCATTATACTTTTTTAGATTTGACAACGGTTTCTACGACAAGATATTTTATTTTCATTTATATTTCATCACATATAGATTATAAGAGTTTTGAAGATATTTTTATTGTGCTACTAACAAATCAAGACATCCTATTGTGATATGACCACATTTTTTTCATATTGCACAAATAGTTTCTAGAGGATGGAACCAATTTTTAACTATTTATCCAACCTTATCATATTTATTCATAACATCCTTCCCCGGATTCTTCATTCGACAGGATTTAATCTCCCTCTAACATTACCTTATGTTATTTATTTCATAGTTATAACATTTTTATTAAACCATAACATATATTTCATATGATCGAATCCACCATAATACTAGCAACCCATAGAAAGAATATTTATATATATAACTTTCATACTACCCAGAGTTTTGAGCATGTTTCTCATCATCCTTATTATCAGCATTTTATTAACCACTAATAATTCTGTTATCACCTAAAATCTCTTTTTTCAACTCATATTTTTTTTAGACTTATCATAACTCGAATTAAACCAATTTTATTTGGACGCAATATTTATAAGAACTTATGACTTTTTTACTTTGTTTATTTTGACCACATATATATTTTTTCCATTATTATTTTTATTAGAAAAAATTCCAACATTCTTCTCAACCAGGTAACATTTGATCATTCTTATGTTCTCCCATTCGAAAATTTTCACATAATTCTAGAATAGAGTTCTTGAAACTTATAAAAATATTTTCATATTTAGAATGTTTTTGTTATACATGTTCCAACACATATTATTTTACTTTAAAATTAACATATATATTTTCATTATTCTTATTTTCTTTCTCAATATATATATTCAAATCAAGAATATATTCCACCATCCTAACATTCTCATTAAGAAAAAATGATTTATTTTTCATTGAAGAACATTTATTTATCAATTTCCTAATTTAATTCTCAAACCTTCCAATATTTCTCAAAAATTTTTACAATTATACGTTCATATGAAATATTAATCATGTTTCTTCTTATTTGTAATTGCTGCTTCCAAACCCTTCAATTTTATCTGTTTCGATGGATGTTTTCACTCCAGTATTCTTAGTTTAATTTTATGATAAAACTTAGATATATTATTGTTCATCATATTTAGAAAAAAAACATTTCCTTTTGGATTTGGAGAATGATTTATATTTCCCTTTGGAATATGATTTATCCTTATCACCATATTTCTTTTACGATATTATTTATATTTTTTTATTCATCATTGTTTTCTAAATTTGGGTTTTGAGGAAAATTAGAAGCCAAGTTAATAATTGATACACGTTCAATGAATTTTAATGGATGTTTCCCTTTATACATTCTATTTCCTCTTTTCAAATTTTTAGAAAACATGGATAATAATTCATCAATATTTTAACATACCACATTTTGGGAAATTCAATCTCCATCTTCATCTTCAAGATTATTTATATGATTTTCTTTCTTAAAATCCATGAAATACATTTCACAATCAAATTTTGTTTTTTTAATTTCATAACATTAATCCTTTTATTTTAATAAGTAATGACATTACTATAAAAATCATCCAGGTATAGAGTTTTAGGGTCTCTATATTCCTATAAGGAAACTTTGGAATCCAAATTTTTATTAAGGATTATTATGATATTTTAAACAATAGTATAATATACCAACTTTTCCTGATGACATATAATAGTGCTAACTATTTCATTGAACATATTGAAGAAGTTACTAATAGATTCATACCCACCCATATTGAGATATTCATAGTTTAGCATATATATTTGTATCTTGATTTTATTTAATTTTATATTCCATTCATAAATGATCTTAAACTTTTCCCACATACGTTTGAAAGTGGAGACACCCTTTATTCTTAGAAACTCAATTTCAAAAACTGATGAGAGTTAAGTGTTATTAATTCTTACATCATTATAATGATTATTCTTTTCAATAGTTGTAAGATGATTTTTTCATCAATTAGAGTAAATACAACTATTTTAGCTTCCATATAATCATACGTAAAATACATAATAAAAGGAAACATTTTACCTTTATAGATAGGGAACTTATTTCCATTAAAAGGATATAATCTCCTTAAATTTCACACAACTCACTTTATCCATCATAGAATCTCTTAAAAAAATTAATAAATAGTTATAAAAGGGAAACTTCCTTCTTATACCACGTGATATTTCCCATCTAGGCTCCAAGTATCATTGTAAGGGGGGGTGGAGAGTCCTTGATATTTTTTATTTTAATTTACATTTTTATTAAAAAAACATCACCTCCTATTAAAAGTTCATCACTTTTAAGAAAACAAAACAATCAAACATCAATAGGAATATTAGTATTTGAAAGGCTCACTACTAAAAATGATTAGATACATCCTTGGTATGGTTTTTAAACAATACAATACCACTCAATCCACTTGATTTTTTTTTTGTCGATAATACAAGTTGTATATTCCCCTACCCATGGGTGGAACTATGTTCAATACAAAATTACATGTAATTAAAGTATCATGAAATGATGTAATATAATTTTGAGTAAAAATTTAAGATAATTTCACCAATTACATCAAAATACGTTACTGTGTTCACTTTTCAACTTTCCCAAATATAATCTTCAAAAAAATTCTTTACATTCCTACCCTAAAGTAGGTAATAATTTAGCTCGGCTTCATAATGATAATCACTCTGAAACCCTAGTATGATTCCTCATTTTGTAAATATAATTCTACCTTAATACCACTGAACCAATTTTGATCCACTTATGTCTCTTTCTGGAAATTTTCATTCCAGTTTCTCAGTCTAATGACCCCTATTTGATATTATAATCTAATAAATATGATCTTTATTCTTATTCTTTGCATAATAAAACATAGGAATGTCCTTTTTAGAAAATAATTCTCTCTAAAAATATTCAAATATTCTCTTAATTTTTCCATATGTGAAGAGTGTTCTGATCCATTAGAAATTATAAAGTACTCTCATCCTATTATAGGTGCACCAAAAATGGTTTAGGTAGGAATATGAAAAATATTCCCGCTTAAAAAAAATTTAAAATATAAATTTACCCTTATTTTAGGATACGTATATGACTTCTTCAGAACTTTTGAGAATTTATTTATTCTCCTAAAACCATCTCAAATAGTATCACAACTTCAGGTGTATTTAATAATTTTTACTACTATTATATCCAATTTAGATATATTCATTATGATGAGGACATATGGTCACAGATATTTTCCTGACCAACTTTATAATACATCATAAATAATGGATTCTCATTACAATGCTCATTAAAAATTTAAAACTGACTAATCATTCTGATTATCAAACCAAATGATGGTTATAAAATGTTGAAACATTTCTTCCACAATCATTACTAATACTTCATTAGACTTTATTGCCTTTATTATTCAAAAAAAACATCTAAATAGGTTAGAATGCCTTATAAACTCTTCATCACGGGCTTCAAAGATCTATCGTTTTTCTTCATTTTCTTTAGTCTAATGATCCTATTTCTGATGAAGTCCAATTTTTGATAACTTTTTTTTTGTTTTATCTTCCACATAATGGATCTGGGTCTCATCTTTTCTGATGAGATGACACCACATATTTTCTAATTAATCATGACCCATTTGATACAAATAATAGTATATCATTATAATATCTTGACCCAAGTTAAAATATATCATATTTATTTTTTTATCTTGACCCAATTGTCAAAACAATTCAATCCGTGGAAGATGGTTGACTACATTATTGATTTGAAAATGGTTGATCAGTCTCTAACTTCATTACGTGCATCATTCCAAAAAACCCCACCTTTTTCCTTTTTCATTAGTCCTAAAAACTCACAAAAAACAATAATTCCTCCAATTGATCTATAACACACCACATCTAATATACAATTTCATTGAAATCATTGTTCATTTTAGGATTAAGGTTCAAATGAACATCCTTCATTCCAAAATATCTTTATCTGAATTTTTTGTATCTTGTTGCTTATTATTCTAACTAAAAACAAGCATCTTCTTGTTCAAATGTTTCAAAAAAAACTCATATCCTTGAAATTATTCTGTGACTAGTGATCTCACATTGATAAACTACTACTGGAATTCTTTGACTTCAGAAACATTATTCTTTAAAAACTCTTGATTGTATCATTATCTATTCATTACTTTGGGAATATTTAAGGGCATAATAGCATTTTATAATTTATATTAGAATTTATAATAACTTCCCAATCACATAATGTCTTATTTCCATCCAACAAAATCTAAATCTAATTGCATTCACTTTTTGTTTCCCTTTCCTTCATGAGGGTTTCATCAAAAGGTGACATGCATATCAATAATTATAAAATGGTTCAATGTATAATCAACATTTTTAGTGTAAGTGTGCGAGTTATAACAAATATTTTCTATATAAATAAAATAACAAAAAATATGAGAGGATATTATATCTAAATAAAAATCATAATTTAGGTTCCAATCATTTGTATGTTGGCCAAAACACTAGTTGACACCAAAGAAACCCAATATTTGTACCCTAGACACAAAATATTTGTCTATTGAAATCATCTTCACCCCTTAAATATCAATTTAATTAAACATAATTGCTGTTTAAAAAATAAAATCAATCTTAACCAATAAAATCCATTGAGGATAATATAAATAATTATATTTAGAATTCAGATCAGGGAATGAAAAGTCAAGAAAAAATCAAGGGTTAATTTACAATATGATCTATACAACTATGAGTAATATGTGTAGAAAATATAAAAAATATAATTAAACATGATAATTATTATATTTCATGTGACACTAAAAAAACTAATGAATGAGTTTAATGTGGTGATCCTATCCAATAAGATATATCTACTATAGGATATGAAAAATTTGGAAAAATATACATTAAAATGATGAGGAAAAGAAGGTAAACAAATAAAACTAGAAAATTGATGATAAAGGATATCAAGAAGTTGAAGATTGATAAAAATTAAAAATATATAGAGTTTGAGGATGTGTTTAAGAAGATGAATCTATATATCCCCTCTACTATTCCTAGAGAGGATATGTCATGGGAGTGCTGATATCCAAAATAAAAAATATATAATGAATTTTAAATAATGTCATATCCAAATCCCTTTTATAGAATTTATTTCTATAATTATATTTCATGGTATGTTTTTAAGGATATGTTACCCAATAAGAACAAGTTGGAGGATATAAGAGTCATATAACATAATTCTGTGTACTTAGAAGTAGTTTAGAGAATGATACCTCAAATGATTCAAGATCAATGGTGATTTTCAGTCCCATACATAACTGTATTGTGTACATTTTTTGTGGAACTTTATAATTTAGGATTATGTCTAAATTTTATCCATTTAAGTTTGTTATTAAAGATACAATTGTACAATGGGAAATACATAATAACTCTCTAATGTACAGATTTTTCAATGAAACATATCAGGGGAATTCTTCAAGACTTTATTATAATTGTGGGGAAATTCTTTTTCCACTTCAAATTCTTCATAATTGAGGTGGGAGAAGAATAAGATGAACTGATAACGTCTCGGTTCCAGAAGCAGCCCAGAGACGCCCCGTACCTAGTTGTTCATGTGGCCTCAAGTGCCTTTCCCAAAATACAAGAGGCTACCGACTAGTAGTGAGGGCCTTGGGAGTGACAGTGGGGAATCTATTTCATCATTGGCAGAGTAACACAGTCAATTTAAAACAAATATATAATGGTAGAAGCAGTAGTAATCAATACAAAAGTTAACAGTGGAAGACTAAAAATAATACACTGAAGCACACACATATATATATGGGAATGATGAATGATACATATGTTTGGGAAAGCATCCAAACATTTCACAATTCTAGAATACAATAGCATTAAACCAAAGTAAAAAATAAAAATAGTAAAAAAATCCATTGAATCACAAGCCATAGCTTGTTCTGATGCTCTCCATCTCCACAGTCAATCAAGAACCTGAATTAGAAGGGTACTTTTCTTTATTTATTCCTATAACAATATATTCTATATGGGCCAAAACAAATGGACCAAATAGGGTGTGAGACTAAATCCTAGTAGAAAACCACCATGAGATATGTGCCCAGCGATTAGTGAATATATGGAAGGTATGTACTGAAAGCAGTAAACAAGGAAGTACTCAATAGTAAATAATCTATAGTTTCAAAGCATTCAAACCACTACATAACAGGCTACAACTAAACAAAGCAGACGACCACAACTGGTAACCCTCTAGGAAGTACCACAACCTATCCCCACTAGTCCTACCTAACTAGTATAAACAACCCTCTGGGAAGTACACTTAGTCTAACCCCTCTTGTTCAGCTTAATCATGGACTCTCTGAGAAGCACTCACCGTCAATTCCTCCTATAGTCTCATATTGGTTACAAAAGGTGCTCTATGGAAGCACTTACATCACATTCCCTATGTGGCCCATGTCGAGGAACTATAGACACTCTGAGGATGCCCTCAATGTCAATTCCCCCTATGGTCTCGCATCGTAAGTAAGACAGACACTCTGCAGAATCCCTCAATGTCCATTATCCCTATGGTCTATACACCAGGTTATCACAGCCCTATATATGTCAAGCAAGTATAGAAGCATGTATCGGCCCAAGTAAACCATGATAACTATATGGATAGAAGTCTACAACAGATCAACATAATAGAACAACAGTCACACTATCCTACAATACTAGGAATATGAAGGTAAATAGCAGCCTAACAGGCAGACAAGACCCAAGGTTCAAAACAAGAAAAACATGCATAGGAAAACACATCCAAAGTATAGAAATTAACCCTATTTTCATTCAATTAACCTCTACTAAAGCAAAAAAATAATATTAGGAAAAAAATATGGCTACAATGATAAACACACAATACCCTGTTCATGGGTATTGGGAACAATTTCACATAAAACTCAAAGACTCTTGACAGGAAGGCACAAACCACCTACCGTGGTGTTGGAGGAACAATATACTTGAGTCACTAGGCTTGAATAAACTTATAACGTTGAAGATATATAGAAATTTATAAATTGTTCAATAGAGGATAAATTAATAAGGAGGAGAAATTGGGAAACATAGCTCAAGAGGATGACAGAGCATACTGAGGAGATCCAAATGCAATTGGCGGCGGGAGAATCATAGATCGGATGGTCAGTCAGGGGCTCGGAGGAAGATCGTGGTTGTAAAGGGAGGTGTCAGCCGAACGAGACCTAGAAGGAGAGATTTCTGGAGATTAGATTCAACACCAGTATGTTTAATGGAAAAAAATAAAATAAAAGGCGTGTAATTTTGATGTATACGGCATGTACTTTCCTTTTCCATACTCTACTTTTGCTGGCTTACAGGTCTCCCCACACGGTCGTGTGTGTGGACATTACACGACCATCACATGGATACCTATGTTAACTGAGTACACGGTGTGTACTCATAAATTGCACTGTGTGTACTTCAAATATTTCTATAATTTTCTCTTTTTCTCAAAAACAACCAGAAATATACATAAATGAAAGGAAGGTATGGGTTCTTACAAACTTCCCCCCATAATGAAAGTTTTCCCCGAATTTCCCAAGAAAGGTGGCGTAGAAGAAAACACCGCACGAAATTCTAGCCACTATGCAGGCACATCAGTCTCCATAGCCGAAGTCTCATCATGTACATGCCTATGCTTCCATAGCACTTGTACAAGAGGAATAGACTAGCCATGAAAAACCTTCTTTCTGTGATCGAAAATCCGGATTGGATGCATCCGAAAAGATGCTACTACATCCAACACAACATCCTTGGGTTGGAAAACATGGGATGGGTCTGAAAATTAATTTCAGAGGTAAGAAATGTGAATATATTCTTTATCAACCTTGTACCTCTTCCTAGGTCCATATCATTATGGAAACCAGTTAATTACACTGCTTCTGTCAAGATATTCTGATGGGTCCGGCCAGTGCAGCAACCTTCGGTCAGTGGAGTAGTCACATTAGGCATCCCTCGTGTGTATGGGCACTGGGGGATTGGCATGTCTGGAGTTAAGTACCTTGTTATTGGGCTTATTGAGGGCACATTATCCCGATGAATCCCACATCGAACATGGGGAATCATATTCCATGGGCTTGTATCTGAGATTTTTCTCAACTTTCCATGTTTAACACAGGATATGTATCTTGTTGGACGTCCAACAAAGACATACTAGACTGATTAGAACACTGACTGGAGTGGATCAGATGAGTGTAACCTCGAGAGGACACCCAGATGTAGATGTTTCGACATGACCTCACCGGGATGTGGCTGCACAGGCAAGGATAATGATGGGTGATGTGGTGCCGAGTTAAATTGGTGGTGAATGAAATGGAACTTCCATGAAGATGGTGGTAATTTTGGGATTTAGTCTCAGGGAGACTTCCTACATATCGTCATGGCTGCGAATCAATGTTCACATAGTTCCAGAGGAAAATCGTACGCTTAAGTAAGCAGTCCATGAGAATGGATGAGTGGATGGGACTTGGAGAAAGAGGAACCTCGAGGTTGGGGCATGATGTACAATGGATTACCACTGACCAGGGAAACAATGACTTACCGCTAATTGGGGTACACACATTAATGTCATCCAGGATGGGGGGAAACTGACATGAAGGGAATCAAATAGAGCAATGGGAGGTGGGATTGAACCTCGTGGTGGCTTCCTACATACCATTCGTTGGAGAATATCAAAGACCTTGTAGTTTGTATGGGGTTATGGGACTGAATGTTCAGATTCAATGGGCATTGGCCTTGAAAATCAGGGAGGCTTCCTGTGTACCTTTCCATGGAAAGGATCAAAGACCATGTAGTTTAGGATGGAGTGTGGGGCTTACACTCTATGCTACCCAGGGTGTTGGTGAACAGATTTTATGACGAGGACATGGGGTCTAGATGGATGGTGTGCTTGGACATAGTGTATGCTTCCTATGCACTGCGACTTAGCAAGGATCAAAGTCCACATATTTTAGGATGGGGGCATGGTGCACCTAAGTGAAGGGAGGTTAGATCAACCAATGGGTGGTGGTCTTGGACCTCAGGGAGGATTCCTACATACCATTACATGGAATGGATCAAAGACCACATAGTTCATGTTGGAGTGTGGGATGGAATGGTCAGACTAATGGGTGCAGGGCTTGAACCTCGTGGTGCCTTCCTACTTACCTTGCCTTAGCATGGATCAAAGTACACATAGTTCTGGTTGGAGTGTGGGAACTAATAGTCTGAACCAATGGGTGTTAGTCTTGGGCTTCAGGGGGGAATCCTACCAGCCTTTCCTTAGTAAGGATTAAAGTCCAAGCAGTTTAAGATGGAGGCTTAGTGCCCCAATGTGAAGGGGGTCGAAGAGACCAATGGGTGGGGGGCTTGGACATCAGGGGAGGCATCCTATGAACCTTTCCTTGTAAAGGATCGATGACCACATAGATCAAGTTAGTGTTTGGGGCTTACACTCTAGGATGCCCGGGGTTTTGGTCATGATTGATGCTTGCTCTAATCCCTTGTGAGTCATGCTCGGCGTGAGAAAAAAGGGATAGCAAAGACCTGACGATCACATCACGAAATATGAGTCTATGGTGAATGGATTAGGGCTTACAATTGATCACAGCTGAAAGATAAAATAGAGGCTCATGCGTGATTAGATGCTCTATGTGGATGGGGCTTACTCCAAGATGGAGGCCCGATGGTGAAAAATCCCAATGGGAGGGGGATTTGGAACTGATGAAATGAGGAGTCCTGTATCCATTCCACATAGTACATGGGACTAATGAAGAAAGGAGGAGTAGGGGTGATGGATCCTATAAGAATGAAAGGGGCTTACACCAAAGTGGATTACCTTCCCCACTGACAGACACTGCTCTGATAAAGAGGATCTCATTCCACGAGTGGAATAATCTCACTCCCATGGAAACAAGTGGGCATGCAGAATATCCAAGGTGGGAGGACCCCGCATGCGAGGCACAAGACAATGCCACAATTTAGCATCATGTGCTGAGGATGACGGTTCTTGGATGTTTAATGAATTGTAGCTAGAATGATGTAGGTTTTCTACACACCCCTAGGACTTACATAACAGGTATCCTATACACCTTGGTAAAGATAGGGGACAGGAAATTCCGTATCTGGTCGGTGTCATAGAGAGAACCATTGAGGGGCCCACGTTAGTGTGGCTATGCAAAGAAGCAATAGATATTAACATGCTTATGTGATGAAGCATGTGGAGAAACAATACAAAAGGTGGTATCATCCAGGGGACTTTGAAATTACTTTGTGTGAACCTAGTAGGTTGTATAAAAAAGGAGTATATAGCGAAGGTTCTTTTGGCGCGGGAGGCACCGAAAAATGATTCCCATAATAGGGACATCATAGGCGCATGAGGCAGGAGGCTTGCACACAAAAGGAGTTGTTGGGAAAAAATGGGCGACCAGGCATGGAAATGAGCACTGTGCATGAAAATGGGACGGGCTGGCATGTAATTTAGGCGTGCGCACAAAAATTCCACGGGGTCGGCAAGCAATGGTGTTTTGAGTACACAAACAGCTAAGCCAACATGCAAAAGGACATTGGTTCTGAAAAATAGATGTTGTGCAATTGGAATGAATTGCATGTGGGGAAGGGTCTCGATAGGATTAAGACATGGATCAAGCCCAAGTGGTCGTGCGTGAAGGCTGACCCCCAGTCGACTGGGCATGAAAAATTCATATCCTAAGATCCATCTTTTTTCGTGCATATGAGACGAATTTTTCATAATAGAGATGGTCAAGTTCTTCAGCCTGGAAGTTGAAGGGGTGGTATTCAATTTATAAGAACTCGGGATCACGGGTCTGCATGAAAAACAAGCTGGTGGGAAATATTGTGCGCAGGGTGTAAGCACCACATAGATCATCTGTGCGGGGTGGGGGCACAAAAAAGAGACATAACCCTGGAGAAAACTCTCGTGGATCCCAGAGTTTTTCACGCGGGGCATATTTTTTTCACACAACAAAGTATTTTTTTGCGCCGCCCCTCTAGGCACCCCGAAATGGAACACCGGCTCCAAATATGGATTCACTTTGGCATGCATGAACTTTCCTCAACCATTGATAATTTTTCCGCATCTAAAAATTCCACCCCTCTCCCTCAGAATCGGCTCAGCGAGGGGATGAAAAGGCTGGATTATGAGGGAAATGCCGAGATATGGGATGCCCTGGGGTTGGTGGCAACTGAAAACTAGAGGGGCATGAAAATCCGAGATGTAGCCCACAATCTGCTTTTAACACATGTGTGAAAACCTTCTCTACCCTTATAAATTTACCCGTAGGTTTCCCACACCATACTGATTTTCGCGCGTGATAAGCTAGGAGCTCTCGTGTACCAAATGTTTTCCTCTATCCATGTGAAAAAACACTTTGATGCACGTAATTCACCGAGGTTGGCCGTCATTTTACACGCCAACCCCTGATATTATGAGTCACCTTTCAATTTTCCGCACTGGCCACTGATTTTCCGCACCTGCCGCTGCTTTTCCATGCTGGCCATTGATGTTTCATGCCAGTACATTATTTTTTGTGCAAAAATCTCAAAACCTTGCTGGCAGGAGATGGCCACCAATCTAGCTGACATTGATAGGAAATCCACATACGCTAATCGATGGGATGAGATGGTCACTAACCAGGAGGTTTATGGTTCCCGAAGGATCATATCCAACAACAATACTCACTTCAACATGTTGAACCTAGAGCATAAGGAGTATGCACTATCTTCCAACCTGCTGATATGGGACTTTAGTATCTTGGAGGAGGTACCAGTACCAAGGTTTGAGGTCGACATGCCACGGTCATGGTTGACCTGTTAGGATGAAATACCCTGGTATATGATCACCTACAATGGCCATCCCTCTAGGGAAACCAAACATATGGATATCCATGTCTTGAATCCCAAGACCAACACCATCCCGGGGATTGACCCTATCACATAGAATTATATTTCCCTTTACACAAGCACATTCCATCAGAGTGTTACTGACGAGAGCAAAGGTTGGCTGCATGATTGGGATATGCGGTCAGGGGGTAATTTCACCTGTGAATGGGCTTAGGTGTATTGGGGTTGTCAGACATGCGACAAGTTTGGGGATGAACTATGGAACATCAGTTTGTTCGAGGCGGTGTGGACATCACTGTTTCACTTCTATCACCAGCCTGAGCTCTGGACGGGGTTATTTACTCCATGGTCCCATGATACAAATACCTTACATCATCAAAATGGGTAAGTTTTCATCAGCCTTTGGGGCATTCATTGCATCGAAGGTATCCCTCTGTATGGGCACCGGTACGATGAATTCCTCCCAATGAGGAACACCATGGGGACAGGTCACGAACACCTATGATGACATGGGACCCACTAGGGACGTATATGCAGAGTCTAGGGGACAATTATTTCTTGAAGGACATTGCTTAAAAGAAATGTTTCATCTTGTTCCTGTAAATAGATCAATAGGTCAAGATGCCAGGGCAAGGGAGACGATGTCCGACTATGGCACAGAGGTAGAAAACGGATCATACTGGAAGATCCTGGAGGTGGGAGACTATCAGTTGTGGGGCTTCATCATCAATGAGATCTGGGACCCAAATGTTCGGTACGCTGGATTTCTTGCCACATTTCCAAGTGAGTGGCTCTTACCAGTGAGGGACCCAAGGATGGGAGTTCTTCTGGCGACCCTAGTGATGGCTAGAATTATGGCTGCTAATCAATGATTCAACCTGGGATTCCCCGTGTTGGATCATATGTAAAACATTTTAGGACGCATTTTGAGAGGGGGGTCACTGAGAAGGATTTTTGGACCATTCCAGATATTTTATGGTAGGGTCGTGAATCACTACGGTGGGTATACATTTACAAATTCCATTCTTCCACCAGGTAATGGTCAATGAACATACTTGGAAAATATTTCCAAGGTCATGTCGTTGACGCTCAATGAGGAGGGAGTAAGGATCAGAATTAGAAATCATGCCAACTTCACTATCAACCAATTCCCCACCCCGACAGGCCAGATGATAGATAATGGGAAAGGTTCGATGAAGCAATGGGAATACTTCCAGAGCATCAGAGGTGGCATGATCATGGACCGGATTGATGGGAAGTTCTTTTGTGAGCCATGCGTGACGTCTAGGTTTTCTAGGCAATTCGGGTTCCTTCAGCAGTTGCCGAAGAAGGTGAACAATGATTTTCGAGAGTAAAGGCATCCCTGTGTTCTTGGCCAAATGTGGTTGATGTTCATGACCCAAGGCTTTAGTGACATTGTCACCTTTCCTCCCATCGGAGTTGACTATAGCCTCTCCACCAAATATGCCGAACATTGGGCCATTACATACCTTGAGGGGATTATTCGAAGGTGAGTTCGACAACACAAGGAAGCCAGTGTAGAACCTTGGTGGAAAGATAGTAGAAAAGGTGCTATTTGGGGGGGAGTTTGAGGTACATCAACCAACCGGGCCTGCATAGGCCGGGACTTTAGTAGTGGGGGAGTCATGTAGCTTGTCTAGGCCCTCATCTCCTAGGTGGAGAGGGGCTCATCTAGCAGCCAGGTAACTACTAGGGAAGCAGATAAGGTATCTTCTTCAACCTTCCAATAACACAATCCTCCTAGCTCTGTGGTCAGCCTGGATGACCATGAAAAAGTCAATGAGTACTAATTATCTTTGGAAAAAGATAGTGTGAGACAGAATACAACTTCCGATGTTCAGACTCATTTGGGTTGTTGAAAAGGTGAACTTTCATCACCGGCATGCATATATGACTACCATGGATATGTATTCATGCCGGAGAAGTCGGCGTGAGGAACAATATTTCATTGTGAATGTTATACTCAGTCAAGAGCATCATCTATAAACATTTTCGTCAGAGGATGATGACAACGATGATTATCTAGTGGGCGCCAAGACGGAATAGGAGGAAGAGGGAGAAGGTGAAGGAGGGGGTGAAGGAGAAGAAGAGCTGGAAGGTGGAGGGTCTCAAGGGGCATCCAACCAAGGGAGTCTCCGGGAGAGTGGTGAGATCATTGGATCAGATGTGGATATAACTGAATAACTTGAGGTACATCATAGACCTTATCTGTCCTTTCCCCTTAAATTTTTTTGTATCCCTCAATTAGATCATTTTACCTTGTTCAGGAAAGTATGGGCGCTGACCAAGGGAATCCATTCGAAGGGAAAGAGGCACTGGAAGAACAAGGTGGGTAGCCGACACCCATTATTTAGCCTACGAGTGCTATGGGATCCCCAATAATGGAAGCTCCTATAGTTGCTAGAACACTGAAGGCAAATGCTTTAGGCTCCTATAAGTTCATTACATCAATGCCGGTATTCTCTTTCAGAGGGATCATTTGATCAGGATGTTCATTGTTTGTGTAGTAATCCCAGCCTTGGAAGCACGTCGGGCTACCGAACTGGGGATGTCTGCAATTGATTCAATTGTAAATATATCGTCCCACAGTTCTAAAAATGAGACAATCCCAACACTTGGTGAGAAAAAGGGATGTGGACTTCAGTAGTACTCATATTGGGGTTGGGCCGAAAGACTGCGAGCGAGCTACCTAAACTAAGGCAAGAGGGGAAGATTGCCCAGGCATTGTAGAGACTAACCCCTTGGGAAGAACACTAAAAAAGAACCATGTTGCTGGCCTCTTAGCTACCTTCCCCGACTATCAGCCTACAGAACCCATGGAGATAGATGATTCTGACTTAGATGTGGCTAAGGAAAGGTAAATGTTGTGGATAATAGGGTGGAAGTGCATCAAGAGCTTTCTCTATCATCCCCAAATAGAATGGCTGAAATAGATGGGATCACTCCAAACCTGGCATTGCTTCCTCTGTGTGGGAGGGGTGGATGATCAATTCCATTATTCAACGGTCCGTGACTACATGGCCAGGAAGCTGCGTGAGTGCAGCCGACACTTCAAAGTTTCCCAGAGTTAGAAGTGGTCAGGTAGTACCCAAGTTTTCATAAAGGTAGAACAACAGGCCAGACGACTTGAAAAATGGGTGAGGGAAAAGTAAATATTCATTGCAAACTGTTCTGAACTTGTAGAGCAGTTGAGGGCCTAGGTGGAAGAAGCCCAATAGAAACTAGTGGAAGCGGGTCAACAAATAAATGCACTTCAAACTGAAAAGGCGCAAGCATACGAATGGTTTAGTGGACTACGTTCTACGACCACTGAGTAAGAGAGAGTCCAGAGGGGGTGGAAGCAATATTGGAGTCCACCAGCCAAAAGTTATTGGCGTTGTAACAATTCTTCCAAGAAGCTGACCCTTAAGGGACCTGTTTTGGCCTAACTCATAAACTCACTTCTCTTTTCTACTTCTTAATCTGAACTGCATGTATGGATAAATGTATATATATATTCATTTACTCATTCATTTGGTTTAATTCATTCAACTACAATCATGAAACAAATAGTAATCCATTCCTAAGCTCAGGTGGGTTACTCCCGATGTGAGAAACAAGGGATGTTTGTTCTATTAATTCATTTTAATGTAGGATCGTTGACCAAGATTCAGGAACCTGAGGTTCGAACGACCAATTTGAATTCACAGAAATATAAAAGAGAGACCTGACTAGAGAATGAAGTTCTTAGAATAGTCGAATTACCGTTTTTCGGATGTTCTCTCATGCACGAATGACATTACGCCAGGGGAATTGGAATAAATCAGAACATATGGGAATGGAAGGTGTGAATCACGATACCCAATATATGGAGCACTATGGGAGCGGCGTGACAATAAATAAAAGGCATTCACTGTATTCTAATCACTGTGTCTTTATTTCATTATCCTTGAATGGGGATAACAAATTAGTGAAGACCGCTGACCACGTTAAATACGTGGGACATGACTCAAAATGTCATCCATTATACTTTTAGAATGTTGTTCCTGTACAATGGATGGGACATAGGCTGAGAATCCATACTATTAGGGGCTTCCCTTAGACATGAAAGAGGAAGAGGTTCCGAATAATGGGCATGAAAATCGTGGAATGTGGAGTGATGGTCTGTTTGAACAGAATCCAAAACTCTTTTAATTACACCACTATGGTGGAAGCACATTAGATGGGCACATCGATCTAATCATGGATAATTTTTTCTTTTAGAAAGGACTTATCAAGAGAGGGAATAGTTTCTTCCCAATTGTCATCATGAGGCATCCCGAACTTGTTCAGGGAAAAGCTGTAGTTACATGGTTCTCTGCAAGGGGTTAGGCTACAATGTCAGAAATGATGAGGAAGAGGATTTATGATTCCTAGGGTAGGACCCAAGGTGAAATTCCTGGGTGACTCTACTTATCCAATGAGGATGGGAATCAAGACATACGTAGTTAAGGAAGATGTCATTCAGTTTAATGTCTTATGGCAAGGAAGCAGAGTTTTCTGAGTTTATGGTCATAGTGCTCAGACCATGGATCAGTAAGGAGTGCAGGGGACACTTTGTAAAGTGATTATGAAAACTGACGTCACTGAGGACATAGTCCCATATTACCATGTGTTCCATGGAATGGTTTTAGGTTGAGGGGCCGGAAAAACGAGTTATGCTAGGCCCATGGGGGAAGCGCTCGAGCATTCTACATATCTCATGAGAATGAGAATCAAGATATACCTAGTTCTAAGAGGTGTCACTACAAGGTACCTGCTCTAGGGATAAAAGGGTTGTGTGGGTGTGTCCCTCACACCAAAAGAACTGGTATTTGATGTATCTTATTTGTCCATTATGGTGAATAAGTTTTTTGTGTGAAGATACTGTCCATGATAGAATGTCCTGACATCACCACAAGAATCAATCCCAATGTAGGCATTGAAAAATGGCATGGAATGTGAATGATACCAAACATGGTGTCCCCTTAATTGAGGACATCACTATGTAGTGTCATTTTTCATCGTGCTTCTAGGACGATAATGTCAGAGTTTAGGGTCATGTGGTGGGATCAGGCATGCATTTTAATGTCATGTGGCATAGACTTAGTAGAGATGATCTTAAACGAGGAATGTTCATTGTGTAATAAAATATACACGACATGAATGAGGACACAATCTCATACCACACCATACACAATTCCATGAATGAAACCTCGGGCCATGGGGCCACGATAGAGGTAATAGGGTAAGGGGCAGGAAACAATAGCTCCCAATTGAGATGGTCTAGAAAACCAGACGTCTGGGTGTTCCTACATTTATCACAAGGATGGGAATCATGCCACACATATTTCTAGAAGATATCTTAGTTTATGGTATTAGAGGTCGGACCATGGAGAAGGGACTATCCCACGTAAAAGGTAAACTTATCTGAATCCCCAATCCTATGTGAGTCAAACTTGGTGTAGGATACAAGGGAAGATAAGTTATTAGAAATACGTGAAATATATGAAATAGGGGAACCCGTGGATCCCAAAATGACTGCCCAATCATGGATTTCCCCCCCTAAAGTGTGGATGCGCACTGAGGAATAATACCATGAATTTCTATGTTCTACTTGGACATGATGAGGTGGAGAAGGGTGTGAATCATGTAACTGGAATTTCGGGCTTAATGGGGTTAGCATGATGATGGAGGAAGACCGTTGATTATGTTCAAAACACAGCATCCATATCACATTATCTTGACATGGTAACAAAAAAATGAGCATTGACCACTTACCAAATTCAAAACCTGGGAAATTTATTAATTTTTTGTCTGAAACACTCGAGGACGTTGGCCAATATTGGTAGAAGGGCACTTGGGCCGAGCATAAATGCCATTCGAGGGTCCCTTTTCATGTGAAAGGTGATAGAAGCCTTAATGAGAGAGGACACAAAGCCTACAAATGGGGGAAATCATGTCTGAGTAGAGTCTGAAACTCCAGGAATTAAACCAGAGTACCATTAGGCACAATGGTGAATCAATGAAGAGGGCCAAGGGGCTCATCTTGAGAGTGGCCAATATGAAATGATGAGGATAGTACAAGGGGACAGAAAACTCTCAGTAGGAGGAGGTAAATGGAATGGTTGTTACAACACCCAATGTGAGTGATATCATAATCCCATAACACACCATACATTTCTCTCTCTAAGGGAATGCTGACCAAGGGGCCAAGATGGGGCTGGACCCGAAGACGAGTTTCTCAGGCGGTCCTACGTATCCCATGAGGATGGGAATCAATCCATACGTAGATATGGAATCAAACATAGGGGTAAGATACCCTAATGAGTGGGGTTTACGGCATGAAAAATAACCCGACGTGAATGAGGACATAATTCCATACCACATCGTACAATTATGTGTATTAACATGGGTCAGGGCCCAAGAAGGCCATGGGGAAAAATTACTAGGGGCCTGAGGCTGGGCCTCGGTTGGAAAGGCCCGACTAGTTTGAATTTTATCATCTTACAGTGAGGGGGATGAGATGATAAGGTATCTCATCTAGGGATGTGTACAGCATGGCAAATAACCCGGTGTGAATGAGGACAAAATCACATAATACACCGTACAACCCTAAATGAGAACATTGGCAAAGGGGCCAAAAAAGGCCCAGGGGCCTGATGCTGTGTGTCTCGACCAATGGTAGCCATAAGACCTCTTGGAAGAGCACCACCTCATCACAGCTCCAATTCCCACGTGAGCTGTGCTCGGTGTGGGTAACAAGTAGGCAGATTTGGCACATCCTGCCATAAATGAGTCCAGTAGCCGGCATCGCCTGAGGGGAGTTCGTCACTTGGATATACAATGGCGAATAATTAACAACTGCACTCAATGTTTGAGACATCTTGGGGGGGCTCTAATGAAAAGGATATCTATGGACCTTGTTTGGACCACAGTTTCGTTATAGTTACCTGGAATGGGAACAAAAAATGAGCATCAACCACTAATCATATTCACAACATGGGACATGTATCAATTTTTTGATCAACATCCTCAAGGGTGTTGTCCCAAAATGGTAGGAGAGCCATTTGTCCTACCATCCCTACTATTCGAAGGCCCTTCCAGGTGGGAAGGATGGTGGAGTCCCAATCCATGGAGTGGGTGAGACATATCTGTACCCATACATTTCAAAATTAAGCAAGGATTTGAAAGAGGCGGACACCTATGGGGAGTGGGACCTACGTAGAAATCGATATGAGCTCGACGTGTATTGAGGTAAGAACCTACACCACACCATATTTCTGGAACTGAGGGGTGGATATGACATTTGGGCTGGGCCAACAGATGAAATATCTACGTGTTCCAATGTATCCCGTAAGGACTGAAATCAAGCCATACATAATTCATGAAGGCCACGCAGTTTAACATCATGCAGTGAGGACATGGGATGATATAAGAACAAGGAGTGGACACATGTTTTTACCGTAATAATCCTGGAATGAGTGGGGATAAGGAAGCTGACACCATATCATGAAAGGATCTTTCGAGAGAACTATACCGAGGGGGATAGCCAAGGAGAAGAGTTGGGGATGGGCTCAAGATGAAACTCTTCAGTGTTCCTACGTATCCCATGCGGATTGGAATAAAGAATACATAGTTCTAAGGGGGTTAGTTTAATGACTAGCGGGATGAAACACTGTTTAAAGTCTTGTAGGAATAAACAATTTAAGGTCGAGCTAGACCGAACAGTTTAAGGTCATGTAGGACAAACAGTTTAGGGTCTTGTTGGACCAGACAGTTTAGGGTCGTGCCGAACCTACTGGCTCATGTATAGTATTTCTTGAGAAAATAGGAATTGGTGGGAGCAGTTATACGCTCACCATTCATGGTTAACAGAGAGTATGCTCTGTTGTGGTAAGCACTATGAATTATGTTAGGTCCTTCTCATTTGGGAACCATCTTGGGAGGTTTCTTTCCAGGGTTCATTGGCATCTAGAGGGCTAATACCTAGTCACTTTGTAGGAAATAGTGGAGGTAAAACTTCTTGTTGAATTCTCCAGATATTTTATTCTCATTCCTTTCCAGATTGTGTAGGGCATGAAGCCTGTTTTCTTCAAGTGCATCCAATTTGGCCAGATGAATTTTGGCTACCTAATCTAGAGCATGCTATTCAGAGACCGTTGTGCATAATGAAGGAAGATGGATCTCGATGGGAAGGACACCCTCAGCTCCGTATACTCAGTAATTTGGGATCACCTTGTTAAAATTACGAGTCATCATCCAATAGACCCAGAGGGCATTATGGAGCTTGTCCGGCCAAATATTTTTATTCTGAACAACTATTGTCTACAATAAGTTAGGGAGGGTCTTTTCGAACGCCTCTATCTACCAATTTTCTTGTGCATTGTAGGGGGAGGTATGATTTGAATGTATGTTGTACTTGGCAGAAAACTTCTTGAAGTCTGCTTCTCGGAGGATAGTGCCTTTATCACTGAGGTTGGCGTGTGGGAATCCAAACTGGTATATGATACTAGAACTCACGAAGTCAATGATAGAATGAGCCTTGACCTCCTTGAGAAGAACTGGTTCTTCCCACTTAGAAAAGAAATCTGTGGCGGTCAGGATGAACCTGCACTGGTGAGATGTCGTCAGTAAATATGGTCCCATGACATTGAGTCCCCACACTGAAAACCACAAAGAGTACTTAGTCGAGGGGAGAGAATCTGGCGGTCTATGCATGAATCTTTCATGAATTAGGAACACTTGACATCTCTTGGTGAACTTGATGAAATCATGGATCATGGAAGTCCAAATGTATCCCAGTCACCGGATCTAATGGGACAACATCGGCCCAGGCTTGTGAGCCCCATAGGAAACAGCTTGAACTTCATGAATGACCTGAGAAATCTTGAATCCTTGGATGATATATAGGAGAACACTGTCAAACCAGTTCTTGTAGAGGATCTTCTCAATATTGGGACCACTCTCGATGGAAAAATATAGAGTGCGGCATCATATAATCTCACGCTCAGCCCGGTCAGTCGAGAGGTAACCATATTGTAGATATTAGACAAATGGGGGCTCTCCAGTTGGGGGTTTCTTCAACTGCTACATATGAGGAACCTGGGGTCCTGACGTGGAGGCTCTGTCATTAAGATCAATTACTCATAGGCCATCGTCTTCATTCGTGATGATGGGAGAAGTGACTCTCTGATGTTCCATGTGTATAATCAGATCATCCTAATCGGGTTATGCAAGTGATGCAGCTAGTCCGGATAGTGCATCAGCATGACCATTCTGAGATCGAGGGACACGAGTAACTTCCAGATGAGCTAGAAACATGTCCATTATTTGGAGGGTGCGCTCCAACAATTGTATGAGATCTAGATTTCTGATGACATAGCCACAATTTATTTGCTTGATGACTAGTTTAGAATCCCCTTTCACATGTACATGGGGCACAACGATCTCGTGGACCAGTTCGAAACCAGTAATGAGGTACTAATACTCTACCTTGTTGTTGGTGAAACCCTCTAAAATAGGAATTAGTATGGTAGAATGGCTTGCGTTGGGGTGATGAAGACAATACCCATGCCTAATTTGTTGAGCATAGGATCATTGAGTATCCTCACGGTGTGGCTCCGAGTGGAACCATTGAAATGCATCTGCCAATATGGGATGGAAGGATCTTCCAAGATTATTGCCTTTTCGGGAAAGTCCATGTCCAGGGACTAGACTGTGGGGGTTGGATGGGTAGCTAGAAAATCACCCATAGCTTGTCCCTTGATAGCCTTCTGAGGCATGAACCAGATTTTGAACTGTTGGAGGATTACTGCCCACCATGCTAGACAACCAGTCAACATGGGGCGGTTCAGAATGTACTTCAGCAGTTCTTTCTGAGACACCAACTATACTTTGTGGTATTACAGGTAGTGTCAAAACTTCTTCATGGAAAATAAAAGTGAAAGGATGATTTTTTCGATGGTGGGGGGGGGGTATCTTGTCTCCATATAGAGGATCATGTGGCTGAGGTAGTAGAGGTTGTTTTCCACCCCTCATTGTTCATCTGGGCGAGGAGGGAATCGAAAAATTGTTCTAGGGCAGTCATGTATAATATCAGTTGTTTTCTAGTGGTGGGTGGCATCAGGACCGGAGGCAAGAGCAGATACTGCTTGATTTCCTTGAACGCGGTCTGGTACTCTTCTTCCCACTCATAGGTGGAGCCTTTTTTCATGAGATGATAAAGGGGAATACACTTATTGGCCAGAATCACAATGAATCAGTGTATGTAGGATAAGTGTCCTTAGAAACCTCGAAGCTCTCGAATATTGCTCAGGGGAGGAAATTGGATAATGGAATTGATCTTCTCTAGGTCGATATCGATGCCCTAGTAACTGACGACAAAGCAAAGAAACATCCCAAAGGTGACCCTGAAGTCACATGTCAATGGATTCATCATGAAGTGGAAGGAATAGAGGAATCCAGGCACTTTTCAAGGTCCTTGAGATAGTCTTGGCACTTTCTAGATTTGACCAAGAGATCATCCGCTCATAATTCCACCAATGTCTTGAGGATTTTTGGGAATATGTGATGCATGGCCCGCTGATAGGTGGCACCTACATTCTTCATGCCTAAGGGCATCACATTGTAAAAAAAAAGTAACTTGGGGTGCCCTGAATGTTGTGGTCTCCTTCGGATATGGTTGTATCTGGAGTAACCATCCCTTAAAGAGAGGGCTTGGAACCCAGCTATAGTATCGATCAATAATTCTATCACTGGAAGGGGGAAATAATCATTTGTATAGTGGCAGTTGAGATCGCGGATATCGATGCAGACTCTGATCTGTCTTTTCTTCTTCCTAACTGGCATAATTTCAGCTAGCCACATGGGGTATTGGACCTCCTTGATGATGTTGGATCTGATGAGCTTGTCAACATTGGCCTCAACCATGGCACCTTGATAAGGGTGCATCTTTCTGGGAGGCTGCTTGAACCTGTGATGATTTGAAGGAAGACCGATGTGGTGGGTGGCTACCCGATGATCTAGTTCTGGAATCACGTCGTATCTCTAGGAAAATACATCATGATAATGTTTCAGGAAATCCACATACTGATGTTTCTCCTCGGGGGGCATGGTGGCACCAATAAGTATGGGTCTCGAATGTACCTTGCTACCATGGTTCACCTATACCAATTCATCGACTGTGGCAAAGACGCCCTCTTCAATGGTAGGGGCATCCTCCAGATCCTCTTCTTCACTTATAGAGGGGGAATCTACAGTGGGAGGAGCTTCCTCTTGGTCAACAGATCCCGACGGGAGGTTGGTGCTAGACTGGGAAGCAGTGGACATCATTTAACGAAAATAAAGTGTTATTGAAACCATATAAATAAATGAAGTCGATCTGATCCCATCTAGTCTTTTTCCCAATGGGCCATGCTTGATGATATCAAAGCAGTAGTGGAATGTCTACTTGATCCGGTTAATTTTAGACTAGAGTAATAGACTCGTATGTTGTACTGCATTTTCCATGGGGAAGACATCCCGATACTATATGGGGATTGGAGGCTCTGGGATCACCTAATCCTTGTTTGTGTAGGAGTATGAAGTGGTCTTTCATCGTCACTTAGGCTTGGGAATGTATTTCTACCTTTTGCTAGAGAAATCAAAACATCTCCCCATATCATGGGTCCGGACCTCCAATCGATGGATTGGATGGACATAGGCATCATCCAGACCTACTCAGGGGTCAGTTGCAATTGGGACGGGTTTGACCTCACTGGCCTGAATCTGCTTATCCTTGATCTTTTAATAGTCGACATCCTGGTAGCAGGCTTCACAAGAGGATAAATAAGATGCATCACCTAATATTACACCTACTCGACCATTAAGGGAGTACTTTAGGAATTGGTGATACGATGATGGGACCGGTGCGTGCATGTGGAGCTAGGGATTTCAAACCAATGCATTGTACGTGGTGTCCAATGAGACAACCATAAACTCAGAGTTGACAACTAGGCCACTGAACTGGGTCTTCATATAGATCTTACCTACTGGGGTCTGCTCTATCCGGTCGTATCCTTGGTTTCATCAATTGTAGGAAGTCCGATCATCTTTAGATTACCCCAAATTCCACATTGTCCGCGTCAGGATATGGTTAATCCAATAGACTATGTGAACAAGATAGTGGTGAACCTCCACGCTATTAAATTGGCTGAGGATGTATAGTGGGCAGATGTTCCCATTAATTTGAAAGCCTTAATCTTATCCAGAGAATGAAATAATGGCCTGACACTCAATGTTCTCGTCCGCTTCAGCATGAAATGATTATGCAGCTGCAACCTCTTTCTCGATCTAGAGGGGGCTTCTTATAGCCTCAGTGAGGGCCTCACGCATATCTTGTGACAGGAGAAGGGCCTCGAGTATGGAAATCCTCGCTAGAATGTTAGGAAGGTGCTTGAGGAAATCAAATTTCCATGACAAGCAAGAAATTCTCCTTGGAGGAGGCCACTCTGTGATTGGAGGCCTGGCAGGCCCTGTCGGCTGTGCTCACAACTGACTAATGCTGGGTATATCCCGAATCTCGCTAGTGGATTCCCAAAGAGTAGCTGATAGATGAGGACTAGATGACTGGTATCAGCCTAGAGTTGGGAGAGGCTAGTCTCAATATGGTCTAGGTAGCTCTGCCAGATAAAGTAGTAAAAATGGTGGGGAGGCATTCCTTGAGACACCGGATGAAAAGGCTACGCATGCTGAGCTCTACGATGGGCTTTTTGTTTGGTCTAAGTGGCATGCATGGCCTGGATTGATGTGCCAACGGATGTGCCTCGATGACCCTTATGGCCACATCTTCTTCGACATTAACGTCAGCTGGGGACATTGGGGAGGTTCTCCATGAACTCCCCATTGTCAGGAGTCATATAGGGATTTACCAACTCTACGGTATTAACTGAAGTGTACCCCTGACTATCACTTGAAGATCCATCATCTACTGGGTGGATTATGGGGGAAATCCTCATCTTAGGGGGAATGAGGATTCCAAGAGTGTGGGATGACGACAACATTGGCGGGCGTGTTTCTTTCCCTTGCATCGCTAATGCTTTCTCTTCTTGGAAGAGGTCAGATGAGATGATGATGTAAAAGTAGTGGTCAAAACTTCAAATGGATCCGGCTGATTCAAGTGTGTGATAATGACACAATGGTAACAAGAAAACATTTTTTGGGCCATCCTATCATCATAAATCTACAACTCGTTGTTAGATACCTGCTCCCACACACGTTCACTGTTGCTACTACTATCTGGCCTTAAAAAGACTCATGCAAATTGTGTTGGGCCGGACCCAGACTGACTATCTTTTTATCAACCTAGTCTTGAGGCTAGCCTTTAAACACATACCACTGCTTGAGGGTGTGCCCCAGTATCCAATGATATGGGCCGTATTTGGGGAGATTAGTGAGGATTGCCTCTTCCGGCATTCTGCACTCAGGAGACAGCACGATCCCTTATTCCAAGGCACTTTTGAAATAGTTGTGTACTTTATTATCATTGAATGATTATGCCCAGTTTCTTCTTCCTAGAAAGGGGGCTCTTGTAGCCTGGCCCAGATGAGGAGATGGAGGTTCCCGTCGAGGAGACAGAGCCTAGTTGTCTCAATTGGGTGGTTGTGGAGCATTCCAGGGAGGCACTTGCTGATTTTGAGGTCGGTGCTTCTGAGCCGGAGGATGCTCCTAACGTGGAGGCCTTCTGTGAGGCTGCAGGGATGGTGCCACTGGTAGCAATTATAGTTTCCATGGGGATTTTATTTTGGTCTCCATGGAATGCTCGACCCTGACAACCCTCCTTGATGGAATTACTCGGGGAAATGAACATTCTTGGTTGGCCTGTTTCAAGGCCTTTTCAAGTTATTGGGCCTTGTTGGAGAAGTTTCAGAATCATCCAGGGTAGTTCTGGGTGATCAAAGAGGTAACCAGCTCCGTCTTGACATTTCCTACACACATCGTTAGTAACTTCTCCTAAGTAAGTGGAATATTAAGGGAGTATGTGAGCCCCTTCAACTGGGCGATAAAGTCCACAAATCACTCATTAGGCCTTTGTTTTCACTTTTAGAGGTCTGTGATGCTTTCTTTTCAGGTGGAATAGCTGAACTATTAGAGGAATTGCCTGCGAAGGTCTACCACCTGGTTATGAATCTGATGGGGAGCTGGATGTACTAGACAAATGTCGACCCCTCCAATGTCTAAACAAAACAGCGGAGCTTGGAAGCCTCCTACTACATTGGAGTCCCTAACATGGGCCCACACATTGAGTTGAGGTGGGCTAGGTGCTGTGGAGTGTCACGCATCCCATTAAAGGGGGAGAAGGTGGGATTCCTGAAACCTGAAGGCATCGGTATGTCATCCACCCTCACTGGGTATGGCTTACCATCGGGTCGGATTACAACCAGTCACATTTATAATGCCTCAAGGAGGGCTATGAACACTTCCATAGGATCATCTGGTGGGGTCCCTATCTTGACATGGATCCCTAAGCACGAGTGTGTTTCCAGGTTCTTCAACACAGTTGATAGGTTCATCGGCTCGAGGAGTGGCTGGTGGGGTAACTGGTGGAACTTGAGTTGGATTTTGTGGATTGATTCACTGTTAAGGAGGGTTTGGCGAGACATACCATGCCCTCTTGTTGTGAGCTCTCGCATCATCCTTGTCCGCAGGAGTAGAACGATCAGGGTTGCCTAGAGGCAGCTCGCTGAGGGGAAGTTGTTCCTGCCCCTACTATAATGGCCTAGGATTGACGTAGTCAGGTTGTCGATCTACAACACATTCAATAAGGAGTTCATCTACCAACCTATTCTTATCAGCATGATTTTGGTGCAACGTGGCCTTCTCGGGTTCCACCTCCTTCTTCTACACTCAGGTAGATAGGTCGGTGTGTTTGACAGATCCAAAATGCTCTTTTCTTTTACCGGACTTCCAACTGAGTACCAATGTCTCGGTGGGAACATGGAGACCTATTATATTCCTCTTCTTATGAGTAATCCTCTTCTATGGGTCCAATAGTGGTGGAACTCCCTCAGGGGGTAAGTCCCCATCGAGAAGCTCTAGCTCGTCATCCTTGTCCGCTATATCGTCCATGTTGTCTAAGACCCTTCCTGGGGCATGTCTTTGATGACCCCTATAAAGTAGGGCTGTCGTCCGATAGGATTGAAGAGGAGGGTAGCATAATACCCCCAGCCATGGATTTTCACTTGGCAGTGGACTCCGAAATAATTTGGCAGAGTACTTTGATACTATTAATGAATTTTTGTTGGGGGTCGTGTGGTAGCATGGTGACTCGGGGTGCAGGGCCACAGGGAGAAAAACCAGATCAAGCACACGACATGGTTCGCTGATGTCTTAGAAATGTGCATGGCTCCTGGGATAAGCCAGTCTTCGATGATGATGACTTAAATGCGTCACCCAGAGGGTGTGGACGAAACAGTTAACTTCTTCTGGGGTGAGGGATTCCGGTATGCAAAAACATGGTGCTACCACAAGCCAGAACAACTCAAGGAAGTGGTATGCTACAATGATGTTTAAGAAGATCATATGCATAGATTTAGGGTATGGATATTCATTACCCCACTCGTTAACTGGGGGTGGAAAATGAACATGCAGTGGTACCATGGTAGATCGCTGGGACGACATGCCAGCTGGTGAAGAGTACGGCAAAAAGGCGAACTGACCACTGAATCTCGATCTATCCTCCGAAGAATGTTGTGAACTGGCCTCTACGTCAATATAATATGGGATGACGTGCACTGTTCTTGGCTCAAGGGATAGGGCTACCAGTGATGGGCTGTGATGTTGCTTGCCTGCCATCAGTCCCCAGAATAGTTCTTTGTGATCTCTTGTCGAGGTAGAGAGCGCTTCTGGTGATGGTGGTGGTGATTGCACAACCTTAACCTATGGGATTACAATATTTTCATCCTCCTGGATATACCTAAATAGGAATGTGGGAATCCGATGGACCTCGATTTCAGGGAGCACCAGGCTAATGTGCCTCATCCTAAACCATTGTCGTAACTCAGAAGAGTGAGTGGAGGGTTCCCGTGCAGAATCGTACTCCGCTTCAGATTCTGAGAAGCAGACCAATTTGATCTCCATCCAGGCCTTTAACTAATTTCTCTTATACTAGTGATGACCCACCTTCATGCCCCTAGGTGGGGCCTTGGGATAGAGAAGATTTCTAACACGGGGTCCTTTGGCTGCACAGGTGATGGGGTAGAGAGGGTTTCCACCTGAGAAAGCTAGGGTGTGAGAAACACCGGGAAAAATATCAAAGGGGGACATGGGGAGGACCTCTAGGAGTAGTTCTAGAGCAAACAATACCTCTTCTGGAACTGGAAGAAGCATGGGGAGGACCTACACGATTGTTTTCTTAGGTAATCTCAGTACGAGGAGAGTCCTTGTACCGGTCTAGTAGAACAGGGGTAGGACCTTCGTGCTGGGTACGAGTGGAGCAAGGTTGGCCCTCACCCCTCTGGTTTCCAAGGTGAGTAGGACCTTCACCAGCTGCTGAGAGGACATGGGGAGGTTCCCCATGTTGAAGAGTGACCGGATGGGTGATGACCCAACATCGGTAGTCAAGGGCAGGAGAAATGACTCCATACCTAGTGAAATGGGCATAGGAGAGGCTTTTGGGAAAAGTATCACTGCCATGGTGAAGGAATTCATTCGGATTGGGGGTGGAAGAGGGTGGACCTGCATGCTGAGCCTTGAAGTGGGGAGGGCCTGCACTCTTCATGGTAGTGGTACGAAGAGGACCTCTATATTGGGTGGTGTCATTGCGGGTTAGTTCGCGGTGGACACTTCTTGTTCCAGCAACCAAGAGAGTTGAACCAACCTTCTCATGGGGTGGTTGAGACCTCGATCCCAGTCAGGTGTATAATTTCCCCTTCTCAGTGTATACTGGGAACTGATGATACGTGTCAGTGGTGGCTTGGCCATAGTAGATGCCGAGGTTGGCGCCCATTAGCGGGCGTCCTCCTCACATTGCGCCCGACATTGGCATTGGGTTGGATGAATTGACGTCAGTGGTGTAGGTACGTAGATTACCTTCTCCTCTCCAAGCAAGGCTGGGTGGTAGCACTGACATGGCCAGGTGGGAGCCCTCACTGGGAGCCCCTGTAATGGGACTTTGATCAGGCTAGCTCGGACCTCTCCTACCTCCTTATTATAAGTCATGGAGTTATCAAAGCGTTTTAGGGAGAGGCTCCCAAAATTGTTGTACGTCAGGGTGGGGAGAAATTAATCCCTTCACAGCCCTTAGGGGAATCATTGGGGATGTGGCGCGGACACCTCCAGATTTAGGCGGGCTATATCCTAGGTAGGGATTATGCCCTCCTGATAAAGTTGCATGAGGTCGTTGTTTACCCGATATTGAATGACCTAGGATGGGGAGTGGGGAAGTGGGTTACCCATGTTCGTAGATGTATAGGTTGTCGTGGAAGTGGTGGAGCCATGTGAAATGGCCGTGTGGGAACTGCCCCTCCCCCGGCATCGATGGGTAGGCGGTGATCGCATCCCTAAAGCAGCAACCTGATTCCTGAGAGCAGTGAGATTAACTCATCAGTTCTGAAAGGAAAAGGAATTGAATACCAATTCCCTAGTTTATGCCCAACTTCTGTGGCTGGTAAGAGGGATCCAAACTGAAAACATCACAGAATAGGATGTCCAATGTTCTACTGGACCAACATAAATTGAGTTTCACTCCAGTCCCACTTATTTGATTGGTGGGGCCATGTGCTAGATAACTTTATCCGGTGACACGTTAATCCATTGAGGCCTCAATCACTACTAATATACATATTGAGGAGAATAATTTCATGTTAGGTTCCCCATTTCTGTTTCCAACTCTTTCACTTGGGCGCACATTTCCATCTCTTTTGGGGGGTTGCCGGTGGTATTTTCTTTCCCCACATTCCCGCATTCCAATGGTAGGTGAAATTTACTCCTTATTCAGGGACGTCTACTCCTTGATCAAAACAAGCTGATGGGATTTTATTTTTTCCTTATGTGGATTCATCCTCAGAAATTGTCACCTAGTCCGGGTCTCCCTTATAGATTTAATACGTTGTTTGTGAAGATCTTCCTAGCTCCATATCTTCATGGACACAAATTAATTACCCTAGTTTTATCGGGACATTCCAAGGGGTCTGGTCAGGTCAGCAACCTTCGGTTAGGGTAATAGTCACATGGGGCATCACTGGTGTGTCTAGGCATTGGGGGATTGGGGTGTCTAAATTTTAGTCCCTTTTATAGGGCTTCTCGAGGGCACGGAAGCCTATGGAATCCCTCATTGAACGTGGGGAATCATATGACGTGGTCATGTATCTATGGTTTTCCTCAGCTTCCCATTATTAACATTGGCTATTCTGTATGTTTAACATATAGTGGAGATGGACTGAACTGATCAGAACACTGACTAGATTGGATCATATGAGTGTAACATCTAGGGGACACTCTAATGTAGATGGGTCGACATGACTTAACCGGGATATCGTGGCCTGGTCATGGATCATGATGGGAGATGTGGTGGTGAGTGAAATGTGTGGGTAATGGAATGGAACCGCTATGAGTATGACAATAATTTTTCTATTAAGTCTTAGGGAGACTTCTTACGTATCCCCATGGTAGGGAATCAAAATTCGCGTAGTTCCAGAGGACAATGAGATTCTTATGTAAGAGGTATGTGAGAATGGATGCATGGATGGGACCTAGAGGAAGTGGAATCTCTGGGTTGGGGCATGATGTAAAATGGCTTACCACTGACAGGGGAAACAATGTCTTACCACTGATTGGGGTCCACACTTTAATGTCATGCAAGATGGGGGAGAACCGACATGAAGTGGAATGGAATGAGCAATGGGTGGTGGGCTTGAACCTCATGGAGGCTTCCTAAGTACCTTTCCTTGGCAAGGATCAATGAACTTGTAGTTTGGATTGGAAATGTGACTGAATTGTCGGATGTAGTGGGTATTGGGCTTGAACATCAGGGAGGTGTCCTACTTACCTTGTCATGGAAATGATCAAAGACCACTCAGTTCATGATGGATTGTGGGACTTACACTCTAGGCTACCCAGGTTGTTGGTAAAACGATGTGAAGATGATGTCCTAGTGTCCAAATGGATGGTGGGTGTGAACCTCAGGGAGGCATCATACGTACCCTGCCTTAGGAAGGATCAAAGTCCACGTAGTTCTGGACGGGGTCTTGGTGAACCAATGTGAAAGGGGGGTCAGAGCGACCAATGGGTAGTGATCTTGGACCTCAGGGAGGCTTTCTACGTACCTTACCATGGAAAGGATCAAATAACCCACAATTTAGGTTGGAGGGTGGGACCAAATGGTCTAAACCAATGGATGTTGGGCTTGAACCTCTTGGAGGATTTCTACGTACCTTGATTTTCAAGGATCAAAGACCATGCTGTGTGGTTTGGAGTGTGGGACTGAATAGACAGAACCAATGGGTGTGAGTATAGAACCTCAGGGAGGCTCCCTACATACCTTTCCTTAGTAAAGATCAAGTCCACATAGTTCAGGATGGGGGCTTCATGCACCGACATGAAATGGGGTCAGAGCGACCAATGGGTGGTGGGATTCGACCTCAGGGAGGCTTCCTATGTACCATTCCATGTCAAGGATCAAAGACTATGTAGTTAATGTTGGATTTTGGGGCTTACACTCTAAGCTGCTCAGGGTGTTGGTAATGGTCGATGCTTTCTCTAAGACCACGTGAGTCATGCTTGCTGTGAGAAACAAGTGACAACATAGACATGGTGATCACATCGTGAAAGGTGCGTCCACGGGGAATGGAGTGGGGCTTACAAGTGATCACAGTCCAAAGAGGAAACAGATTCTTATGCATGGTTAGCAGCTCGATGAGGGTGGGACTTACACTAGGTTGGCGGCCTGATGGAGACAAAGACCATTGGGAGATGGATTTGACCCTAAATAAATGAGGGGTCTGGTATCCATTCCCCCTGGTCGTTAGTTCTGAAGAAGAAATGTGGAGTAGGGGTGCTGCATCCTAAAAGAAAGTTGTGGGATTACACTAGGGTGGTTTCCCTTCCCCCACAGATAGTCACTACTTCAATAGGGAGGAACTCATTCCATTTGGGGAATTATCCCACTCCCATGGAAACCAGTGGTCATGCATAATGTCCAAGGTGGGCGGACCCCGTGTGCGAGGCATGGGGAGAGGCCATAGTGTAACATCATGTGCTTAGAAAAATGATGCTTGGTAGTTTAACATCCTATAGCTCAGACGATGCAGGTTCGCTCCGCACCCCAAGGACATACATAAAGGGTACCCTCTGTACCATGGTGAAGATAAGGGACATGCAATGCCATAGCTGGGTATCATTAAGGGAACCATTGAGGGGCCCACGTTAGAGTGGATATGCGAAGGAGAAAAGGCCATTAGTGTGCCTATGTGAAGAAGAATGAGGTGAAGATACTCAATGGGCGGTATCATCCAGGGGACATTGAAGTTAATTCATGTGATCATAGAAGGATCAATGAAAAATGTGTATATGGAGAAGGTGCATTAGCCATGGGAGGTGCCAGAAAATGATTCCAGGAAGAGGGACATCACGAGAGCATGAGGTGGGAGGATTGCACATAAAAGGTGTTGTTTCACAAAAAAGGGGAGACCTAGCACAAAAATTAGTGGCGTGTGAAAAAAAGCGCTGGGCCAGTATGCAATTCCAGAATGTGCACGAAAAGGCCTGGGGGTCAGCACACAATGGAGTTGCGGGCGCACAAACAGTTGAGACGGCACGCAAAAGGGCTTCTGCACTAAAGAAAAGATCACACGCAATTGGAAAGAATTTCATATATGGAAGGGGCTCTATATAATCTAGACAAGGATGAAGCCCAAGTGGTCGCATGAAAAGGCGGACCCTGGGTGACCGGGCCCGAAATATTCAATACCTGAGAGACATATTTTTTGCACTGATGAGAGAGGAATTTTCACGTGATGGAGATAGTCTAGATTTTTTGGCCCATAAGTGGAACGGGTGACTTTCTATTTTTAGGCACTCGGTATCATGTGTCTGTATGAAAAACAAGCTGGCAAGAAATATTGTTCATCGGGTGTCGGCAGTATGTAAATCATCGTCACGGGGCCGGGGCATGAAAACCTTCTACGCCTACATGGAAAAATCTCTCGAATCCTGGAGTTTTTCATGTGGGACATATTTTATTTTATGAGACTTAGAATTGTTTTTCCCGCCGCCCCTCCGGGACCCCTGGAATGGATCACTGACTCAAATTATGTCGTCACTTTGGTGTGCCCGATTCTTCTGCAACCTTTGATCATTTTTGGACATCTACATGCCTCTCCTATCTCTAGCCTACATAAGGGTTATCGACATGGTATACCATAAAAATCCTCATATGGTTCCATCCCAATAGTTTCATGAAAAATATTATTGTAGAAAAACATCACAAGAGGTAAGTTCTTATCAAAAGAAAATACAAAATCTAGGATTCGTATTTGGATCATATCCTCAGGAAACAGAATCATAAGCTCAGACAGGCCATCTGGCTAGGGGTGACAAGCTGTACCCAAAAGTACTTGTGTACCCAATGCCTTCTGAAGCCCCTACAGACCCGAGAAGAAAAACGAGCATCTCTATTTGAAATGATGGAGTGCAGAACTCCATATAAGAGCACAATCTCACGAACGTACAAACGTCCCAGCTCGTCAACACTGAAGATCTCCTTGATCAACATGAAGTGAGAAACCATCATGAGTTTTTCATTGACTACCCAAACTTCTTCATTCCCTCGAGGCGACCTCACCTACTATGTCACGAAATCCTTCACGACATCATTCTTCTTCCACTTGGGAATGTGTAACTACTGAAAAAGCCCTACTGGTCACTGATGCTCTGCCTTCATCTGTTGACAGGTGCAACACCTCATGAAAAAAGAAGGAACATCCTTATTCATTCCTGACCACCAATACTAGTGGTGTATATCACAATAAATTTTGGTGACACCTAGATTAACGTCCCAAAATATGGAATTAATGTCCCGTATCAGCTCCCCGCGCATTTCAACAGTAACCCATATGCTCCCCTGGAAATGTAAGATCTCTTTCTAACCTATGGTCAATCCCAGAATATGGTTTTCTCCTAACATGCTATCCCATAAGACTAGGACTTATAAATATGATAGCTACCTCATTGGCACTTTATCATGAGGAGTAGAGGTAATAACAACTGAAGAAAAGAAGTCTTCCCTTGTCTGTTGTGCACCTCCAAATTCATTTTAGAGAATAGAGCCATAATCTTCCACTCACTGATGGCCTCCAGAACTGCCTGTATATGATCCCTCCATCTCAATGAATTAGCCACTACGTTTCCCTTCCCATACATATAGGAAAGCTCAATGTCAATGTATTGAAGGTACTCAACCCCTCTCTATTGTCTAAAAGTCATGTCACACTGAGTGAAGATGTACTTGAGTCTCTTTTTTCCAGTGAAAACAACAAAATGCTCCCCCAGAAAATAGTTCCTCCAATAGCGTAAGGCATGAACAACCGCTTCCAGCTCAAGATCATGTGTCGGGTAATTCCTCCCATGTTGCCTCAACTACCGAGACCCTTATACAATGATTCCTTCTCCCAAAATAAGCATAGAATCCAAAACAATACCTGATGCATCATAGTAGACTGTATAGCTCTTTCCTGGCTCTGAAAAAACAAGTATCCATGATGAAATCAACCTCCATTTCATCCCTTGAAAGGATGATTCACAAGAATCTTACCATAATAAATTCTCTTCCTTCTTATTGAGAACCTTCAGTGGTGCTTCTATGCGTGAAAAGTCTTGTATGAAGCATCTGTAGTATTCAGCCAGCCCTAGGAAACTTCTTACCCCAATGACGTTCTTCGAATGCTCTCTTGAAAATGCTTCTCTCACTTTCTATGGGTCTACCGACACTCCTATCTCTGAGACAGCATTACCCTAGAAGTGAATCTAGTCCATCCAAAAGTGGAATTTTGAGAGCATAGAATATAACTAATGATCTATCAGTGTACTCAAAAATATCTCTAGATGGGTAGCATGGTCGTGTCGAGGGTCAGAGTACACCAAGATATCATCCATGAAGACCACCACAATTGAATCCATGTATGGATGTAATACTCATTTCATCAGAGCCATGAAAACTATAGGTGTGTTCGTGAGACCGAACGACATAACCATATAGTTATATAGACCATACCTACTCTGGAAGGCTGTTAGAGGTACACCAGATTGTCTAATGTGCAACTTATGATAACCAGACCTCAAGTCAATATTTGAGAACACCCGATCTCCACGAATCTCATCTAATAGATCATAATTCCTAGGAAAAGGATATATGTTCTTGACCATGAGCGGGTTCATCTTCTAGTAATCCACATAACTCCTGAGGGTAACTTCCACATTCTTTGCAAAAAGGATAGGCGAACCCCAAGGAGAAGTAATGGGTTGGATGAAACCCTTTTCTTACAACTCCTCCAACTGATTATTGAGCTCCTGCAACTCTGGTGTAGCCATCCTATAAGGAGAAATGGACAACGATACTACTACTGGCACGGTCTCAACAAAAAATTCCACCTCTCTCTCTAGAGGAAACCCTGGAAATTATTCTTGAAAGACATCCTTGAAACGATCCACCCATGGAGGAAAGTCTAACTATGAAGTCCCCTAGCCATCCAGATATTGAAAAGAAATATGTGATATATCTCCTCCTAACCCATGATGCTCGGGCCCCGCTCTTCTCTCCTGTAAATCCCATTCTCCCTTACGAAGAAACGATACTCCCTCTGGTGATGTGAAACTCACCATGAAACGATAACAATAGACTAATGACTCTAAGGGAACTAACCATTCCATTCTGAGAATGACACCATAGCCTATCATCTCTAGGACAAAGGGGACCCATAAGAAGTGACACCCACAAACCTCAAGATGGCACTCCCTGCACTGACATACACTAGCCGTTCTAGTCCCCAACGCAGTGTCTAGCATCAAGATATCAGTAGAAGAAAAGATTCAGAGCCTAAGGATCCTGACAATAGAAACATATATAAAGCTATGTAAATACCCTATAACGAAAAGAGAAGAAACTAAAACATAGTCTATAAATATCACGCCTTGAATAGTAGAGGGTCCAATATCCTGCTCCTGTAGGGTCTGCTCCACTGCAAAAGTCTGGCCTGCTCTGCGGCCCTGTGAACCTGCATGACCACTCTGAGCTGCTCCACCATGATGTCACTGAAAGACCAGCGACAGACGACCACATCCACAACCTCCACCTCATCCTGAACGGCCAGAAGAACTCTTGATCCCAAACTGGTGAGAAATAGGTTGTACTACTCCAAAACGAGGAGTTGTCGAAGAACCCATACCACAAGATACTAGTCAGAAGATCTGACAGAAGCAATAAAGATGACCCATCTTGCCGCATGATCGACACTTAATTGGGTCTCTTGGGTAATGTTGCCTCATATGCCTGCTCTACCCACACTATAAGTATTCCACCTAGCAACCAGATGGTGAATCTCCCCTCCTCTAGTCTCTGTGCGAAGACTCCCTGCGACACATTCTACTGTCAGTAAGAGGGATACTAACTCTATATGTTGAGCCTCCCTGTCTCACAACTCCATAATCTCTCTTATTTCACTCTTTGATCAGTACCTGGTTGACTATAGAAGGGATTGAAGTCAACCAGAAAATGTTCACCTACTATCAGATGTTGTGCCTCCAACTATCCTCGAACATCCTTGACACAAATAACTAATCACCTATTGAAATGGGCATGAAGTGCTGCAGATTGATAAAACGAGAGCAATACTCCTTGATAGAAAAGTTCCCTGCTCCAAACTCATAAATTCTCGGGCTTGATTGGCCCTCAAGGTCTCTTTATATAATTAGTAAAATAAGTTTCAATGAAACTCATTCTAGGCCATGACTTGATGTCGTCCCTCCTGTGAGATCACATCCCTCCATCTCTTGGTGGAATCCCAAAGAATATACGTAGAGATCTTGACCCTCCTCTCTGGAGGCATCTACAGATGCTCTAAGATCATCAGCATGGCTTATATCCATGACTCTATAACTTTGGGTCCTCCATCACTAGTGAATATGGGAGGATGATGCTGCTGAAAGACATGCATCAAATATTCCATCGAAGGGGACGAAGGTGGCGCTCCCTGAAAATTCTACATCATCCTTAGAAATCCCACCTTGAACTGTGCATCAACACCTATGTTAGGTATAATGGCTGGTGCCAAAACTAAAATGATATGAGGATATGCGGGAAGCCACTAATCAGCCATATCTGTGTCTGATCACTGCCTGGAAACCAGCGTACAACTAGAGGACGTATCAATGGCATGAATATGAAAGGTATAGTGCACATGTTAGATCATGATTATCAAGGATTGAAAACTAGAAGCGTATGAATGTAACAGGGGAAATAAAGAATTCATGTTTTACAAAACATGACTTCATGTGGTGTACAATTCCTACTCAGTTTGTTCCCATAATCCATTCACATGGGTGTGTACTTATACCAAAACTGGCTGTGTAACACTCAAACCACACAACGTGTGGTCCTAACACATGGCATGTACTTGAATCCTCATCCCCTACCTGATACCTTCTACATGGATAAGAAACATGGATACCCTAATACAAAACTACATGGCATGTTCACAATAGACAAAATGTGTACTAGGTAATCTTCACCTGGATCAAGATGTTAGTGACACGGACTAACACATGTCTCACACTACAGGGCATGTTCCATATGGACACGAAAAGTACGAGAAAGGATAACAGTGACATGTTTTTTGTTTGGGTGCCTAGGTTAGACTACATGGCATGTTCAAGGCTTTCATGGCATGTATAGCATAAGGTTCCTCCGTCCGTGTTGTAAGTCACACGGGCAGACACATGGTCAGCACTACATGGCATGCACAACTAGTACAAGGCGTGTTTCCAACAAAGGCTACTGACTAGAAGCGAGAACCTTGGGTGTGATAATGGGGAAACTATGCCCTCATTAGAAAATTAACACGGTAGAAGTAATACAAATATACAATGGAAAAAGCAGTAATAATCCATACAAAAGTAAATATAGAAAGATTGAAAATAATAAACTGGATCTCACATATATATATGAATGATGCATGATACATATGTATAGGAAAGTATCCAAACAAATCACAATGCTGGAATACAATAGAAATAAACCAATGTACAATAGAAAAATAGTAAATAGCTCCATAGCATCGCAATCCATAGCTTGGTCCCATGATATTTAGATCTATAGTCAATCATGAACCTAGAGTAGAAGGGAACTTGCCCTTATCTATACCTGAAACTATATAATCTGTTTGGGCCCAAAAGAATGGCCCAAATAGGGTGTGAGACTATATCCCAATAGGCAAACACAAAGAGATTTGTGCCTAACAGCTAGTGAATATATGGCCTGTAAGTACTAAATGTAGTAAACAAGGAAGTACTCAGTTGTAATCAATCCACAATTTCAAAGCTTTCAAACCACTACATAACATGGAATTGATAAAAAAATAAGATTACCACAACATGTAACCCTCTGGGATGTACCCACAACCTATCCCCTATTTTCCGACCTAACAAGTAAAATAATCTCTCTGGGCAGTACACTCATTCTAACCCCTCTGGTTCAGCTTAACCATATAACTTTTAAGGAAGCACTCATCGTGAATTCCTAATATATTCTCATATTGGTGACTAATGGTGCTCAAGGGAAGAACATATGTCACATTCCCTATATGGCCCATGTTGAGGAAATACAAACACTTTGAGGATTCACTCAGTGTTAATTCCCCTACTGGTCTCACATCGTAAGTTAGACAGACACTCTGGAGAAGCCATCAACGTACATTCTCCCTATGGTCTATACACCAGGTTCTCATGGATATTTGTATGTCAGTCAAGTATAACAGTGTGTATCGACCCATGTAAACCTCAAGAACTAATTGTCTTGTAGTCTACAATATATCATCATAACAGAACAATAGTCACACCATCCTATAATACTAGGCATGGGAAGGTAAACAATAGCCTAACATGCAAACTAGACCCAAGGCTCAAAACATGAAAAGAAAAAATTCATTGGAAAAAACATCCAAAGAATATAAATTTACCATATTCGCATTGAATTAACCACTACTCAATAATACAAGCATAACAGGAAAACAATTGGGCTAAAATGGAAAATATGCAATACCCCATTCATGGGTATTGGGAAAAATTGCACATATAACTTAAAGACTCTCGACGGAAAGGAACAAACCACCTACCATGGTGCAAGAAGATCAATATAGTTTAGTCTTAGGGCTTGAATCACCGAAGAATACTGAAGATCTAAAAAAATATCTAAACCGTTCAATAGATGATAACTTAAGAATGAACAGGAATTGGGAATCAAAGATCAAGAAGAAGAGAGAGCTTACTGTGGTGATCCCAACTCAATCAATGGAGGTCGAATCAGAGATTAGATGATCTATCAGGGGATCAGTGGAAAATCATTGTTGTACAGGGAGTTATTGGCCGATAGAGACCTAGAAGGGGATCTTTCCAGTTATTAGACATGACCCCAGTACGTTTAATGATAAAAAAGAAAATACATGGAATGTACTTTTGAAGTACACAATGTGTATTTTCCTATTCCATACCCTGCATTAGGCGGCCTCCAGGTCACCCCACACGACCGTGTGTGTGGCCATTACATGCCCAGTACATGGCTACATGCGGTAACCGAGTACACAGTTTGTACTCATAAAGTACATGACGTGTACTTCGGAAATTTCTAGAATATCTTCTTTTTCTCAAAAATTATCAAAAAAGGAAAACATACCTGGAATGAAGGTCCAGGTTCTTACAGAACCCAATATTCATTTGAGTCCCTTATTTATTATTCGAAAATAATGAATATAAGTAACCAAAAAATGACTTATTTTTTGTGTTAGTGATAAAAAGTAAAATTCAGTCTTATAAACATTTTCAAGAAAGGATCCATATAAGAGGACATCCATGTTATCTCCTATACTTAAAAAAGTCAACCATTAAATTATAACAATAGTTAAAATAGAACATAATTAAAATCAATTATAATATACTAGTAAATGAGAAAAAAATATTAATATGAATAAGAAGTTGAATTAATGATGTGGAGAAACATTTATCAAGAGATTCATAGTCAAAATTATTCCCTTCAAATCTCAATCAACAAATTCTCGAGTTTAATAAAATACATATTATGAGGAGTTACTCATTATTTTTTGGTAAATAAATCTTACTAGAGAACATTAATTCATATTTAATGAAGGGACATGAGGAAAAATTACTGTATATGTTGAAAAAGGGAGAAAAAAATTATATTGGGGATTTTTTATTTGAAATCAATTAACCCCACTATTCTATCAAACAATGTATTTCTTATAGAATATAGAAAGTCATGATGATAACAAAAAATAAAACATACACCACAAGTGACAGAGATAGAAAAAATATATGTTCTTAAACTCTAATATTTGATTATTATCTATTACATACAAGTGATTGAATGGGTGATTCTACTACAAGGAATATAAAAGAATGGGTGATTATTTATTTAATTCAGGGGATTGAATGAGTTATTATTTATTTAGTAGACCATTCATTTTATTATTTTGTATATGGATATTCTAGGTTATATAAAATCCTACTTGATTTGAATGATTGGGGAAATAAAACGTTCACTTATCCATATAGAACATTTTTAAATCATTTCATATTATTCAATATGTGTAATTCAATTAAAAATTTTAAACAACATATGAAACAATTATTTAACAAAATGATATACTATTTTCATAAAATTTTCATTTATATGTTTTCTATTTAGATATAATATTTTGAGGCAACTTTTCAGAATAAATATTTTTTACTCAAACAATGTAATCGAAAAAGAATCATTGTCAATAAGGAAAATTGGAACATCCTAGATTATAAAGGGATTTTACATGGAGATTCAATATATTACCAAGGAATAGAATTTTATCCACCTATAATAAAATACATTCATGAATTACATGATATTACTACTGTGAAGGGAATTCATAGCGCTCTTGGCCCTAGGAAATTTTATCACTTATTAGTTTAGGACATTTCTATTATATGTAGTACAATAAACCAAATTTTATTTAATTATGTTCCATTTTAATTTTATGAATAATTTAAAGAGGAATTCATGATTATAAGAAATAATTTGATGGCTTCCCAAATCATGATCTCCCTATATTGGGAGGATGATTTTGAGTTTATGTTCTAGGTAAGTAATTTCACTATATGAGATGACCTTAAAAATTTGTGGATCATATTTTTGGTAAAAATATATTAATTTAATATAAGATAATGGAATAAAAATTAAATTTCACTACCATGGAGAAAGTGATTCTATATGATGCCTCTACTTTTGATGAGTTCAGACTATATTTGATTCTCTCCAAGGTAATATTCTACACTGACCACACCACTTTATTGTACATGATGAATTAAAAAGGATATGAATGCATGTATTATTTAGTGGATCATGTTACTCAAAGAATTTCATTTCTAGATTAAAACAAAAAGGGACAGGATAATATACTGGTTGATCAATTTTCAAGGTTATAATTATGGAACTTCAAAGAAGGGGAGAAAATAGACATTGATGATGAGTCCATGAATAAGAAATTATTCAATTATTACATATATTCTTGTTAATTGTATTTTAAAATAAAAATTCATCAGAATACCTAATTCATTATCCATAATTTACATAACAATAATGAAATGATATTTTTCAATGTTGTATTTTATTTCTGGGATAAAAAATTATGCATCCTCGATTATGGAGACAGATAAATTCAGTGATGCCTTATAGAATTTTAGTAAAAATTAATTTAGAATCGTTCTAGTAATCAAATATCATAGGAAACAGTGTATCAAATTGAAAATTATGTAAGATTTTAAATTTTTAAATTTTTTTTACCACCATAAAAAAGTATTCAGTGGATTTTATACAATTTTATGATTGATTCCGGAGAGATGGTAATATTTGGGTAAATTAGGAGTTGTTGGAAAATACAATTCTCAAAGATGGTGGTTTTTATGTATGAGTAATTGATTTCATTGGACCCTTCTTGGGATATTTTAATTTAATATATATTCTATTATGTGTTAATGAATTTAAAAATATATATAATATAAGGTCATTTTAAAAAACAATCCCAATATGGTGATCAAAATTCTTGGGGAAAATATATATTTTCATTACATATAATTCATCAATAACACATTTGCTTACAAATAATCATTTTAAAAACAATTTTTTTGGAGGGAACAAGAAATATGGAATTCAATAAAATATTAACACACGTTTTCAACCATAAACCAGTGGGAATACTGAATTATCCAACTAGTAGATCAAGAATACTCTAGAGAAAACTATGCACCAGTGTCATAGGGATTATAGTAAGAAGATAAATGTTTCTTTATTATTATACATAATACATTTTAAAACACCAACAACAATGAATCTATTTAGGAACATTTATGGGATCCCGTTCCATTTATTGGTGGATCTTGAGCATCTCTAATATTGGACCATGATATAATTTATCATATATGTACAACAAGATGTGGACAAGAGTTTTTCAATGATAGATAAGATTGGATAAATATGAAAATAATCTTCTGAGAATGAAAATATGTATCAATTAAATACGAAGATGTATCAAAATTGATTAATCAATTTATGAAAATTTATAGTAGAAGTCACGGTACTCATGTTTAACTCATATATGTGATAGTTTCCCCCTAATTTGTAGTCATGTTAGATGAGACACTTCATTATAACCAAAACCATCCCACATAGAGTTATTAAGATCCAATTATATCCAAAATAACTATTCAGGGTGAATGGATAATTTTTGAATATCTATATAAAAAAATTTAATAGTGGATTCATTCTCTCTCTCTTAAATTGACTGATGATACATAGGAATTTCTATCAATTATGTTTAAATAATGTTATGACAGGGAGTAAACCCACCTATTTATAAATTATATAGTATTAAATTTCATTTTGTATAATTTTTTACTTATTATGTTTATGTATAGTAGATACATCATAGTAATCTACCATTTTACTATTTTGGAGATCCAAAGGCACAATATTAAGAATATATGATTTTTTATCGAAGAGAATAGACTATATATAACCATAATACAAAAATAGTGAGATAGATATGGTTGGATTGATTCATTTTATTAACTCACTAAAAATTATAAAATATATAATGGATCAAAAAATAGATATGAAAAAAAATCTTCATATGGTAGAAATTATACCATACATTAACCTCATAAGATTTAATTCAGTATTAAAAAATTTTAGACATGGAATGATAGTAATGTATCGTTATATAATGCATTTACTATGAATAATACTAGAAATCCTAAATTTCATGGGGATAGATTCATTTACAGATCTCTCCCCATGATTTGTCAACTATTGATGAACCCTAGAGGGTTGAGTGATAACTACTTTTATCATGGTGTTGTAACTTGTATTAACTGAAACTAAATAATACCATTGTTTTTAAAATTAATTTTCTATTAAATGAAGTATTGGTTCATTCCATGCCACATTATAATCATTTATATCTTCAAAACCAATCCTAAAACCATTCCATGAACATTCTAATTATCCTGTCATAAGATATCATTATCAATGCTCCTACTGAAAAATACACTTCTGATCACCCTTTAATTGAAATATACTACCTCATGCTAATCTCTTGAAATATTAATACTCATATCATACCATACCTATCTAGACACCTATTTCAACCATTCCCATATGATATCCTTATGTGATCATATACCCATTCTAGAAAAACTCATTATAGAAAACCACCCCCAAAACACTTTTAAAAAACTTACTTAAACATTATTTACCCTCTATAAATTCCATAATATATGAAACCAATATATTGAAAACCATATGTATGGAAATAAATATAATCCCCCCCAATTCAAATACCTTACAAAACTTTCAAAAAGAAAAAAATCCACCCTGCCTACACTGTCACAAGGAATTAACCAAATCCTCCCAACTATTCCATTTTCATCCTCATCACTTATGTCAACACAAATCTAATCCTAACCAAACATATCCTCACTTATTAATTTGTGAGGATTCAACATAAAAAGAACATTATATTTTATTTTAATTTACTAGTCCAAAGAATAAGTGTAGGCTATGAATCCTATAGATAATGATGATTCACAATAATAAGATACATAAAATGGGAATCATAGTGAAATTAATGATATATACATTGATCATGGATTACTTGAGGTTTATAAATTTGAATAAAATTATTTAGGTTAAATAGGTAACTCAAAGGGGTATTGTATTTTAATTTTTTCTGACAATATATATAACCATTTTGTATAATAAAATATTGATTCGGTAGAACATTTTATAGATATTCACTGGTCTAGATTGATGTGTGATTTCGAATTTCTAGAAAACAATTTGTAAAAAAAAAGAATTATAAGATCTTATGTGGTCTGAATATTAATATTACCCATAAATGAATGAAAAAAATTAATACTTACACATTGAACCACCGAAATCCTTTATGAACCAAAAGTACCCTACTAAAGAATAACTTTCTACAGATTATAAATTTGGATATCGCCCATGAATGTTTTGAAAAAAGAGATCAAATGGGGTGGAATCTAGCTTTATTTTTCATCCACAATGCTATTTTATTATGTGATTCAACTGTCAATATGTCCCTATTATTTTTATTTTACTATGAGGTACTTATACATAATATGAAATTCATGCTCAAAGGAGATAGTTTCATTATATTTCTGGAAAATAATCTGAATGTGATTCACTCAAAATTTATTCCAATCTTTATTTTAGACGTTTAAACACATAGACCACCCATTATTATCTATGTCAGAAGTATTAAAAAATAAGGAAATAAAAATGAGAGGTGATATAAGTATTCTTCTACTATGGTGGAGAAAGAGGAAACTGATTGATACTCATAGGCTACCTCCCCCTCCTAGTCAATCCCACCATTGAGAGGATATATTGAATCTACACATTATTAAACACAACCTCCCTCCACGAATTTAATGTTTGGAAATAAACATTTCATTTATACCTGCTATTATAACATTGTGATACTACACAAACTTTTGTACTTTTTTTGTTTAACTTTTCAACACTATCTATACCACCACATGAAGAATCATCACCTCTATCTCCTACATAGAAAACATTTATATGGGAACTCTCTAAGGTCATTCACACTCTTCGTCATGATCTCATAAAATTATATACTTATGCTATTCATATTTTCCATCCAACATTAGGTCATATACATGTGATAACATAACCCAATAATACTTTATCCTCATGAGATATTATGTTTTTCTAAAGATCAAGAGGTTCAACATGCCATTGAAATAGAGGCCTCTTGGAAGGGAAAGGGAATGTTAGAACTATATAGGTGGTACCCTTCGAAAATCTAAGCACTCATCATATATCCTCCCACATCACTAGGTAGATTCTTAGAAAACATGAAACCAAGTGATCCCCATACTCTTATAATAATGAACAGATTACAGAAAACACTTCTATTATTAAACATATTGTTGATTCCACAATTTACCATACAAGGGAGGAGTATATAACCATCTATACTAAAAAGGATTAGGGAGATATGTTTTACTCCATCCATAAAATAGTTCCTAAGTTATTATTCTATATATATATCCCTTATAGTCTAATAAAAAATTGAGATTATACTAGGGGTTCAATAGTGAACTCATCAAACTAACTTATCTCCTTGGTTGTTATTGCTACATTATAGGGAACTATAGAGGAAGTGAATGAATCATTCCAAATTTATGATACTCTATCCTCCTCTCAAAACATTTCCATTATAGATCTTTGTATCAAGGTGTATAAACCACATGAGGATATGGGGGATGAAACCATAGAGTAATAATATTTATCACCTCAAATTTATTTAGAATCATATAAATATACTTCTATCATATTTTGGTAGTAATTTAAGTTTTCATGTAAATTAATAGAATATTTTACATTAAATTTATAATATAATGGAAGAATAAATAAATAAAATATTTTTTCACAACACTTCCACATGATAATATATTTCTATATTATTTTTAACTAACAATATTTCAAATGTATATTTTTTTACTTTTAGTCCAAAATAAAATTACACAAATGTATTTCACTTCAGAACCTTGAACCCTTGGTATGGATCAAGGAACGAGTCTTGTTATAATCATGTATACTGCTATTTACCTCTAATATATTAGAATTTACACTACAAAATTAATTCGAATTAATTTTTTTTTCATTTCACTCACCTTGATTTCAAACAAGTGGATCTTCTTTATATTACATGTGTAGGGGGAATGTTTTTATAAATATGAATTTTCTATTGAATTATATTATATATTAAAAGTTTTATATTTAAAATATAATTCAAATTCTTATATTTAGAAAAAATAGTGGAAAAAAGTGAATGTTTTATGTGGGATTCATTGAAAATCAACAATTTTCACGTTTTTATAACCAAAATGATTGTATAAATGAATTTTGAATCATATTTTAAATTTCTACAGATTAATTTTGATTGACTAATTACATAATATTCATTTGATGAGTTATTTTATAATATTTTTAAAATAACAACTCTAGGAGAAATATTAAAAAATTGTTTTCATATTCTTTTGAGTAACAACTTTATTAAGAGAACTCAATGTCTGTATAAAATCAAGAACATGAATTTTATTCCATAAAAGATTTATGATTTTAGAAAAAAAATTTATATGATTGAGGAAAGTTTTTATCCTTTTTATGTTTTTACATACTCTACATATATACACTTTTTATCCCATAAAACCAATGGAATAGCATTATAAGAAGCCACATTATAGGAATATTTTTCGTTTAGACCCATATTGTTATGTATAATTGCATATTTTTTCTAATGGTTTATATAAAATATATTAAAGATTCATGGAACATCTAAGTGAGGATCCCATGTAGGGGAATAAGTACAGATTACATCAGTTTTTGGGTATTTAATTGAATGCTAATTTAAATTTAATATATATAATTCCTCTAATATTTTTAAAGAAAAGTTACAATAATAGGTTGTTTGTTTGACATTTTAATGACAAACCATTCTCAACATATGATCTTATTGTAACTGTTATGAAAATGTTTTTGTGGAGATAAAATTATATTATTTTCATGGGTTTGGGTCTTTTTCTATGTAAAATTTCAATTGAAATGTAGAATAATGAAAAGATAAAAAATAATATGAAAAATTACATCGTTACGCTTTATTGTTTAAGAAAATAGTTGTTGAGATAAATGTGATTTATGGGAGATAAAATACTTTTATAGAGATAAAGGGGTTTTTTTCATCGAGACTAAATTTAATAATATTTATTGTTTTCAATGATTTTAGACACATTTTTAGGACTTTATTACAATTTTTTAGATCATAATATTCTCACCTTTACCATTAAAGTAATTAAAACCTTTTTGAAAATGGATGTTGTATTGGTGCAGCTTTATTTGTCTAAAATTTATATTGTGAAATTTAAGAATCCTATAGATTGATTTCATTAACATTATATTGAGAATAAACCTATTTTATGTTGTTTTTATGTGTTTATTTTGAATGTTTTTTTGAATGGTAAATAATAAAAAATAAATATATGTTTAAGGAAAGGATGGTAAATTTTTTTTGAATGGAAGAGTAAATAGTGTATATATTCAAAAATGAAGCAATATTTTACACCTAGGAAGAACTAATATATTGAATTTGAATATATTCAATTAATACTTTTACTTAATCACATGTGTGGTACTACATATCTCTTATTGAAGGTTTTTTTTTCATTTAAATTCTTCGAGATGTATTTACTTAAGGACATAAAAATGTTCAACTATGGGAGAATTTGATAACCTTTTTGATATTTTCATCATGATTTTTAGTAAATAATGGCCATATTACTATCTAATAATTTGAATTTTTTTATTATTATATTAATGGAGACTGATAGATAAATTGCAGAATTTCAGAAGTAATTGCATAAATCTCTTGCTACAAAAGGGTTTTCATAGTGTGATAAATTAAACCAAGAGTATATTTTGAATATCAATAATAATTCCTATCTATTAACAAGCTATTAAAATGTGAATTCTTTTAAATCAATATCATTCAATCCATAATAGGGTCCCCCAGAATGTAACATGTTTTAAAAAAGGCTATGTATAATTCACTAAAACGAAGACCATGCCACGATCTATTATTCTAAGCCACAACTCATTTGCATGAGACTAAAATAGGATGTCAATAAGTCTATGAAATTATAAAATAGGATGTTTTCATACATATAAAATAATAAACTACATTTCTATAGTGTTTAGGTGGATTTATGATTCTATGGAAAAGGACATAGTTCCATAGTGAGGATTTGTTAAATTAAAAAATCTATGAAATTCTAGGTTATCTTTAAGAATATATTGATTAATAAATCAATTTATTATTATTATAATAAATAAAAGTGTTATGTAGATATTATGATGTGATGGATGTGCTAACATAATGATGTATTCAAAATCCAAGGTACACCATGGTGTATTCACATGTGATCTTGTTGTGGTGGATTGTTACTACACTACAAGCTGATGAAAATTTTGAGATAGGTAAATCATTAAGAACCATATTGTAACTGATTAAATTTTATCATTGGGTTATATCTAATATTGAAAATATTAGATAATCAAGGTTAATGTTTTCTGAGTGCAACACCATGATAAATTATAGATTTATAATTTTAAGAAAATATAACTAAATCATGTCACTATTGTGTCTTTCACACCATTATAGAGACGTTCGAGGATAATAGATTGTATTATTGTCATTAGTTTTTATCTAATCATAGTGTAATGTATAATAATGTGTTCTTATGGGTGAAAAGACAATAAATACACAACCTTTGATTAATTTAAAATGTCTTTTATTAGGTTTTGGACTTCTATTTTTTGTTTTTGTTTTGAAATCATTTATCAACTTATATATTAATTCATGTGAGTTATTTTACTACAAAATTGATAATTCATTATTTATTTATCCAACAATAACTAATTAATATGATTATTTCAATCAAGGGTGAGTTATTATTAACATGTAATGAATAATATCTTAAGGAGTGATTGATTTATAGTTGATTGATGAGTGCTTAATATTCTTTTATCAATAGATTTTATGAATAATTATTTTTTTAACAATTACCTAACGATTTAATCCTTATAAGATCCCTTAGTTCAACATTGAAACAAATGTATTAATGAAGTAAAAAGAAGATTATTAAAATGATTTAACAATTTGTAATAAGTATTTATTTGTATTTTTTATTATAATATACAATATAATATTATTAAGTTAGTTTATTTATCTATCCAAGATTTATATATGTTGATAATATTATAAGGATATTTCAAATAATTAATTTTATCTATTTATGAATTAAAGAGATAAATATCATTTGTAGAACAATTTTAAAAATTTAAAGATTGGATCAATTATTATTAATTGATGTATATATCATTTAAATTATTCTTAAACATCATTAGATCAATTTTTTCTTACAAACCATCATGTTAATAATTAATTAGCATCAAGTATTTATGGGTAACTTGTATCCCTCATGTGACTAAATTTAGACTCCCAATATTCTATATTTTGGTAGTATAATGAATGATCAATCATATAAATAAATTCTAAACGTGAAACCACATTATATGAAAAAACGATGGTGGACTAATTAACTATCACAAACTAGAGATACATAAAATTTTCATAGCATTGAAATTGTGGTGTGAAATGAAACATCACAACACAACCTCATCAGTATGGCCCATACTCCATGTATATTCAAACATAGAGTAAAATAATATAATATAGGGATTTTATATTATGGTGAGATAAATGAAATAATTTCATAGTTATATTCCTTATTGAAAAATCCTATTTCCATCATGATATAGATTAAAAAATCATGAAGTATTTATCAAGGCATTGTGTTGATGTTATTAAATAAAAGCTTCGTAATCTTCACATCATGTAATCATATCATTGTGTGAAACAAACCCTTACATTGTGATTTATTTTACCTCAATATATTATTTATATGGAATTATTTGATCAACTTTTGTTCCTATAAAATTATGATCATGTTATTGATCAAATGGAATCTATTTCCATTATTTACCTTTATATATTGATTATAATTTAATCATTAATATATTTACCTATATTATTACCCTTACTGATCATTTGAAATCACCCATATTTTGAAACCTTCCCCATGAATTCGTGACAATTAATATGATTGATATGTAGGGGTATACTATATAGAATAAGGTAATTCCTAAAAAAATTATATTACATTCCATTGTATTATGTGACTCAATTTTCTTTCTAGTTTACCAATATTACTAAAATATTTGATTCATTGGGATTCAACTCCTTGTATCTTATTCCTGTGTAATGATACCAGGCTTCAACTCCGAGTATATAGAGTATATGTAGCTAAAGTGTATGCCTATTTTTGAAGCACCAAACAATTTTCTATAATGTGAAAAAAAACTATATCAGGAAATAATTTTCATGGATCCTTGACACATATATTATAATAAATATTTTAAAAATTATTCATCACTAGGCTCCTCAAATTATTGGTAGTCCAGAAAATAATAGGAATATTTTCTATGAAAATCTATTATTTAAATTTTAAAAATTAGGTTTTAAAATACTAAAAACTGAAAAAAAAATAAAAATAGTTTGGAAACCACCCAAGACACTTTTCCAGGTGATGAAAATATCTTTTTTCATGAAACAATGGTTAATAATTTCCCCTTTAAAATGTAGAAAAATAGTGACCATTAGTTTGTATCACTTGAAGATCGTATTTTATGTTATCAAACAATCACTTTCTATAATTATTTTTCTAATGCTTATAAACTAGGTGATTTAGAATATAATATAAATACATATAAATGAAAAAAATAGATTAATACTGTAAATTAATGTTATAGATTAATAATTAGAAGCAAGATATATAGAAAAACAAAAAAAAGATAATAGTAGTGAACATGCTCTGATCCTCATAAAATCCCTTAATCATTATCTACAAATGTTTTCCAATTTAATTACACAATATATACTTAAATTCTAAAAATTATACAACTAAATTTCCATGATATCATATTGAGACCTCATAAATGGATTCTTATCTTCTTATAAAAGTGATCTCATTACCCGATGACTTCTAATAAACAAAAACAGACTAAACTTATTGTGCTAAAAACAGAGACCTTGAAAAATAAATTTCAAAAATGAGAGTAAAAAATTATATTCATAATTTATACTAAAATACTGAATAATTTAGAATGAAATGTTAAAAATTAAACAAGATTCCATAGTTAATCATGAAATCATTTTATAAAATAATTCAAAGGAAATGAGTTTATAATGAAAAGAGAGAACTCAAAATTGTAATGACATCATATCTTCAATACAAACACCACATAGAGTTCAACCCTAAATTAATTGATTACACTATAAAGGAATCATATTCTCTAACCAATTTTCATTCTCATAGAGTTGTCCCTACTTCTATATAGGTTTTAAAATGAGGTGGATATTAAAATATATTTTAAAGAGGTGGAAAACATGAGATCTAGATTATATCCTCTCAAAATTTTCTTGTCTTATTTTATTTTTTGGATGAATATCACTTATATTACTTATTTAAGGTTTCTGTAACATGTATTGAATTTTTTCAAGAAAAATATAGCTACATTTGACATGTGTTTAATATGATATTCACGATTCACTAAAAATAATTATTATAGAAAAAGTGATTATTAATATCCCTAATATTTAGAGAATTAAACTACTATTTTAATGAGTTAATTTCGACATGGAATTTAATGGATAAAATATAATCACATTCCTCATTCTTTTCCAACTGTAATTACCTCAATTGGAAAATTTTGGGAAATGTTATGTCCTTATTAATGAAGTGGTGTGAATTGTGTATAAAAATTTATTTTCCAAATTTAGTAATTTATTTGGAAATTATTTGGGTCAATTAAAACATTTATCTAGTTATAAGAAATGAATACTAGGGTTTGAATATTAATAAAAAAAAATAATTTGTATAATTGGATAAGTTTTAAAAAAATTATTCCCAAAATAAAAAGGTAATTTTTTAAAAAAAATTAACGTAATTGGGATAATTTTAGATTTTATCACACAACTCCACAAAATTTAAAAAATAATACAATTTCAAATAATAGGAAAATTTATTTGGGATAAAATAGTTGAAATTCATATAAAAAATAATGAAAATATATACTACATCACTCAACCAATGAAATGAACCCTTTTTCAACTATTTAGTAATACCGTTTATCAGTTTCACTTCTTTAGAATAAACACTAAATGAATGTATCTATTATCAATCAATTCATTTATAATGTTATATTTTATATTAATATTATTAAATCAATAATTGTTGACCAATTTTATCAAAATAGTCATATCACTTTGATTATAAAACCCTACAAGAAACGAAAAGATCAATTTCGCCTAAATAATTTCCAGAATCATTATTTCCATGAATCAAATTATTGTGTGACAGAAACTATTGATAACGGATTATATTGTCTCACTATATTTTCATATTTGGAAACATCTCCATAGTGTTAAATATTTATATTGTCATTTATTTGTCTTTTTCTCATCTAAAACATATCTAAACATAACTATTAAACCCAAAAACTGTTCCATTAACATTCAAATATTGAAAATTAATATTCATAATTTTAAATTAAAAGATTCACCATAGTTTATATATGATTCATATGTTAGTGGATGTGTTGAAAAAAAATATTCTTTCTAACTCATAAATAATATCAACTTATTTTGTCAATAAAGTAGTAGTATCATCCTTTATAAAACACATTTATCAATAAACTTATTCATTATAAAAAATATCCATTATCGAAAATATATATTAATTAACTATTTAACCAATTTATCACATGTTATATGATCTTATGGTGATGGTTATAGAGTGAGTGTATAATTATAAGACATATAATAGACATGTAAACATTTATTTCTAAGGAATGAGAGTTCAATGGTTTTCAATGATATATTTGACAATATGAAATGAAAGAACCATTACTTATAGGACCTCGAAACACCTTGAGTGGGTACGGGATAATCAAGGTGTCAAATTTATATCTTATAATAATGTATATTGTTCCAAAATTAGTAAGAACTCATTATACCTATCATATGAGAACATGATGGAAATAAAAAATCACATTTGAGACGACAATACAATAATTTTACATGGTTCAATACTAAGGGCTAGTCCATAGTTCATAATAAGAATGTTTCTCATAAACATTCCTATGTTTAACCACGGTTTTTATGGAATGATAAGGTTAAATAATAATTTATGTGTCCCATCCATACTATATTTGAAAAAAGAAATATTTGATGAATTACATAGTTCTTCATTCTCTATTCATCCTATGTTTAACCATGATTTTAATTTAATGATAAGGTTCAGTAATAATTTAGGTGTCCCAACCCTAATATATTTGAAAAATGACATATTTTATGAATTACATAGTTCTTCATTCTCTATTCATCTTATAAGTATAATAATCTATAGATATATAAAATTGTTTTTTAGGTGGGGAAATTTGAAGAGAGATGTTTTAGAGGATATACAAAAGTTATTATTATTCCATCTATTTAAGGATGATATATAGAAGGATATCTAGATGTTATAATAATTAAACATACCTAAATGGGAATAGTAACCTATCACCATGAATTTTATCATCAAACTCCTCAAAATTATAACGTATATTTTTTTATTCAGGTTATAGTAGATCACCTTATGAAGCCATGACAATTCTTTTATATTGGATAATATTTTTTATTTATAAGATTTATAGAATATCATTAAAAAAAATTTTGGGTTCTAAGGAGTATTAAATTCAATTGTATTTGATTAAGATGTGAGGTTTACCTCGATGTTCTGGTGAAGTCTTCTGTAAGCTCTGGTTTCAGGGTTATGTATCAATAAAAATTAGCATCATCATATAAAATTTATGAATGTGAGTTTCATTAAAAAACTTGATGTTATATTATTATATTGTTAAATATATATCAAATATGATAGGGATCAACACCATTCAACTTTATGAAATCTATCATAATAATAGCTTTCACTCAAAAAATCTGATAGATCAATATGAATCACTCTATTTAAGAATGTATTGAAAAAGAACATAGAAGGATAAATATATAGAATGAAATATAATATTGGTATAGTGAGATGAGGAAATTATAGACAAGTTTAGATCTATTCAGCTACACATTTAGGAAATTATTAATTGGAAAAAATCATGATGAAAAATATTTGTGAAATTTGGAATTCGATGTTAGAAAATGTATTACTAAAAACTGTCACCCTTGAATAAGTTTATGAGATTATAATACTGGAGAAATATTATACTATTGTATTTTTTTCTGATTAGGACACTCAAGATGGGTGAATTGAGTTCATATAAAAATTTATTTTAAAACTATTATTTAATATCTTACCCCAATTTAAAACATAATATGTCTGTTAATCATGGTAGTGAATTTATAGTAGTCTTAATATTCAACTAATTTCTCAGAAGATTAATTATTTATAAGTTTTAAAAATATGATATAATGCTACATCTATTGAAATGAAAATAATAATCCAATCCAGTTAAAAACAATAGCAAAGACAAACTATCAAATTGAAATAAGTTATCTAAATTACATCTAAAAAAAGATAACTAATTTTGAAAACACAGTACATATAGAACAAGCGGTTTATTCTCAATCCAAGACTTAGTCCTCTCCACTTGGTGATCACCTACCACCAAAAAGTCTATATATATTATGGTTTTGATCCACACCCTAGAAAATATTTTACATAAGAGTTTACAACTTTATATCTCCCTTATTCTCTACCATAGTTCTATGCGGTAAAAAACACAACCAGGTTACACAGGACCACTAGCACAGTTCTACATGGGATAAGAATGTGTAAAAAGATAATTGTGTGGGGATATCTAGTATCATAAAATTCATTATAGGAGACTATGTGTGTGTTTACAAATAGATGCAAAAACTACATGAAAATGTAATAAAAAGTCATCCATCAGAGCAATAGTTATTAGATTGGGTTTAGAAGGCTCTGTGTGTTATGAAGTTTAGCTCTAGGATCTTCGATGTATTAATGATGAAGATGGAGTCCTCTTTTGGATGAATACACTAAAAAAAGATTTTCTTGGAGCATGATGTTCTGTATTCCAAGAAGATGGGTTATTCTTCTCCTTAGGTTTAGATGAATACAACAGAGATGTAAGAACATTAATGGGAATCATATCTTTGGTTTAGAACAAGTTGGAATTATGAGTTCCTTGTGTGTTCTTCCTTTATGTATGTTACCCATGTGGGTCTTCTACTGTGTCCACATGAATCTTTTTCTGTATCATTCATGCACTAATTTGTATATATATCACTTTCTTCTTTAGTCGCTTTCTTTTATATCCTTTCATCCCAACAATGTGCATGTTTGAGGTCGATATTGTACCTCATATTTATAACATACTCATTAAAGATGTCTTCAAAACACATTAAATTAATCAACCGAATTAAAAAAACTCAATATATCACTGTTATAAATAGAATTAAATAAATGGAAATTTACAAATTATATTGGCGACTGCATTGTTGGTGAAAAATGTATCAGTGAATCATTCCATCGATGAGTCCTTCTTCTCTATCAATTTCTCATTCTATCTGTGCATCCTTATATCGGTTTGTCTAGTCGTCAGCAAGTCCTTGCGTCAGTAGCACTATGTTTTTCTACGTAAGTCCGTCTATTAGTTATATAATTGAACTTTTGGTGACTCATTTGATATATTGGTGAGACATTCTTTATGTCAGTATTGGTGTGTCGGACATATTCTGTCTGCATTGGTGACTCTATTATCTGTCGGTCTCATCTTCTCATACTTAAGAAATATTTATTTTTGGATTGTCTATCAGCATAAATATCATCAGAAAGTGTTAAACATTTATACGATCATAGATAATCATAATTAATCATATGTAAAATTAAATAAAAATTAATGAAATTATTAGACATGATTAATAATATTTTACATGGTTTGTTATTATTAAAACCAGAGAGGGCGGCCACCAATCTCATACGAGCCAAAAATATCCCCATTTTTTATGATAGAAAATCATGGAATAAAAAAATAATTTTATGTGTAATATAATCATTATACTTATCATCACCCATTACTGATGAATTTTTTCAATATATAAAAATGTTGCAGAGGTAAAATAAATTGTAATAGTATCAAATAAAACAAAAATAATGGTATCAATGAATAATGTCAGTTATTCCCATAATTAATCATTGGTAAGGAGAATAAAATAAATAGAAGTTGTGTTAAATGTAAAATAAATAAGGGTAATGACAAAATATTCTATCACTTTTAAGATTACCCAAGAGTTCAATGGATTCAAAGGATAAAATCAATAATTAAATGGACTCCAAGGAATAATCGGGAAGTAAATAGGTTTCAAAGAATAAATATGCATCATAGAATAATAAATAACAAAAATAGATGAAATACAAGATAATTTAATTCAATTAATCAATTAAGTACAAGGTAATACAATAGTCTATGAAAGACAACAAAATTGTAATACATAATCCCTATAAAAAATCACTCACTCTACTTATTATGAGTAAGATGGTCCTTCACATTATCCTAGGGATCAATCAATGATGCAACAGATGATGGAGGCTGAGAGGTATGACGCTCTGGAAGAATCTTCATAAGATGTAGGATCACTCCTGGAACATTAGAAACAAGGCTGGGTTTGTTTTGTGACAAAATATGATGTTATGGTTGTTCTGTGATAACTGGCCAAATTTAACTAAAGGCCTGAGGAACTATCATCTGAGATTGTGGAACTAATCCTGCAGGTCCAATAGGTTTCTATTTAGTCACCACAATTTCCTCACTCTTCACATGAAGGCATGTCTTCAACAGCATGATGAAATCCTCAGTGATTTCACCACATACGTCTTGGATTTCTCAAAATATTCTTTATTCTCCATGAACTTGTACAACATAAGGGTAACACCCTTCAATTTCTATAATTGGTCTTTTAATAATTTGATCACTAGAGTTAATGTCAATTATTTTTCAAATAATTAAAAAGGCCAGTTAAATAATGCTTGCTATTAATCTTCTTGAAATAATAATCCACCTTCTCAATAATCTAAGAATTGGAAGTCTCAACACTCTTGGCATAGTGCCTGGCCATATCATTAACATAGTCACTATTATTCTCAATTTTTTGAAAGGCATTCCAAACCAGAAGAACTAAACAGAGCATGAATCTCTTCCTTAATAGCATTTCTGACTTCCTCAATTTCTAAAGCCGAAGATGTCTGGCCAGAGGTAGAAGGATCAGAAGGAGCTGAGGTATGAGTCTTCAGAGCTTTAAGAATAGTCTCCATATAGCCTTTATACTCAACGGTTAGATTATTTACATTAGAGACAACACCACTCATTTATTTTTTGTTCTTGGTGGTTTTTTCAACATTTGTTTCAGACATAGTGATTAGGTTTGGAAGAATCTCACATATAACCTTCAATGAAACATTATATGCATCTAAATCAAGCACACCAACTACCGAAACTAGATCCATAGTATCTTTTATAGAATAATTCATCTCTTATATTTAAGATTTGAGAGAGTATAATTCATCACACATACGAGGGTTTTCCATTCTAGAATGTTGAATCTCATTGACCATTTGAGATTTATGTAGTACACTCACAGCTGAAAACATTTCCTCCATAAACCATTCATAGTATTCTTTAGTGATAGAGTCAATCAGAACGGTCTCAACCACTAATTCTTTGGAAACAAGTACAAATAACACATCATATATATCCTTATAGTCTAATCCAAGGTATACATAGCCATGATTCCTTTCCCATTCAGAAATAACATCATCATCTAATGGGGAGATATTGTTAAGTATCACTCTTCTATCATGAGGTTCATCCTCATCTTGAGCTCTCTATCTTGACGCTCCCCATAAATATGTTCTCTCCTCACTGGTTTATCACCCGCATCATGAGGTCTCCTTATTTTATACACTAATTGAGGTTAAGTGATCATTTGAGGTTCCACTTCTATTTAGTTTCAACTACATTTATTTCATCAATAACAACTATTGAAGATTCAGTAATGTCTTTCTGAACCAATTAATCAACCATATTTATATCACTACCTTTATCATTCTCATGAGGTCATCATCTCTTTTACTACATTAACCACAACTTTTATCTTCATCATCATCTTCATCAAAACTAGAAACATGAACTTAAATTCCATTTCTATTAGCATTTTCTTCACCATATTCCTCTTTAATTCCACTTCCAGTGCTATCTTCTTCTTCTTCCCCATAATCATCATTTACAACGGATTAATCTTCATAGATACAATACTTTCTATCATACTCTACACTTCCTGATACTTCTATTTCCACATCTTCATTATTTCATAGAGTGGGTTCATATGAGGGTAAAAAAATTGGTGGAATTGGAGGTCGAAAATAAAAACCTTTGGGTACTTCAATGGTTTCAGGGTCACACATGTCATCGATAGGTGATACTTGATCTCTAACTAGTGTGGTAGGATATTCTTAATCATCTGAAGAGTAAACAGCTTCCTCATCTAGTCCCAGACCAGGATCAACCATATCTATTGGCATAGTTTTACGGTCAACTTGATTGAACTTATCATAAATCTTACCTTCATCCCCAACCCATTATTTTTCTTCCATGGGTTCCAATTTATCTTCTTCCTTCTACATATCTATTTTTTTATAATGATCCCACTACACAAAGAAAAAATTTCATCTACTTCATAAACACTACCTTTCTCATTCAGCGTGGCTAAGATCAACCTTGGATAAAACATGGAATTGGTTTTTCAAGAAGGATTGATAATTTCATTTATGTGTATAAAATGGTATCTATAAATATTTAACGTAATCTATTTTTTCATCAATTAAATAAAATTAATATCTTGATACATTAATGATGAAAAATCCTTTTAATAAGGATGGATATGATGCTCTATGAACTTGAATAAAATCCTACACTCCCCATATAACTCTTTAGAAAAGGGTCTTCAGTTCTCTTTATTGTTAGTATGCTTTTTAAGAGCTATCTCAATGTAGAAAATATCACTCTTAATTGGATGGGAACCTTGGAAATCATGAAACACTCCATCTTTAGGGATTTAAGACACTCAACCCACTATCTATCTTAAAACGAGGTTATATCTGCTTTCAATATGGAATTAATACAAGAAAATTAACTTCTTTATTGTAGAAAAACTAAATTCATGTAAACCATAAGAACTAAATTTAGGGGTAAAGGTATTTCATTTTCTGAAAACCAATAAAGACATCCCTGAACCTATAACACCCTGAGCCGTAGAGACTTTATTTACAACATATATTCTATAAGAACCCCCTTTTCTGTTGTCACTACACGGTTATCTAGAGCAGGATTCATAAGTCCAGATGATTTTCCTGGTTACACATTATATTTCATAGTTGTATGAGACTCATCAACTTCAAGAGGTTACATTAAATATTCTATTCCAATAGTTTTGTTTTATGGTTGGGAGGTGAATGGTCGCAGGTGGAGAGAGGGAAATGGCTGGAGATTGTAATATTAAATGAGTAGAGTGAATCGACTCAAATTTATATCATTAATGGAATTTGAAATATCAAAATAATTAACCAGCTTCAAGAAAAAAATTTAAATAATGTCGTTTTGGTTAAGAACATAAAATAGATTAAATCAGTGAGTCATCAGTGTCAACATGATAGATTTTTCATAACACTAATAGAGTCGGCATGAAATTGTGTCAGTGTGGGCATGAAAAATGTTTCAACATGACATAACATCAGTGTTTTCATGAGAGTTGTGTCAGCATGACATAATTTTAGTGTCATCATGACATAGAGTTAGTTTTCGCATGACATCTATGTCGTCATGTTATAGCATTAGTGTCGGCATGAAAACTATTTAACCATGACATAGTGTCGGTGTCATCAACACACTATCTGTTTAACATTGTCTTTTTCACTATAACAATTTCACATAAAATTATCATAGGAATAACAACATAAGGTCCGATAGATTAGTCATTCCTAACTCATGTATAATATTGTTCATTCTTTTAGTGTACAATGGCATAGTGAAAATGTTATCAAATTAATTTTTAGTGCCAATAAACTATAAAGTCATATCAATTTTATTAATTGGAATCTCAAAAAGTGATGTCTTACATCAATGTTTTTTCCTATAATGTGAAATAAGATTTTGATAAATATTAATAACACTAGTGTTATCACAATTTATAAGAACATGTTTGAATTGATATCTATAGTATAGTAATGTGTGTCTCATCCATAAAATTTTTGCACAAAAAATACCATAATCTATGTATTCATCTTCGGTGGTAGATAATTCAATAGAATTCTATTTTATACAACACCGTGAAACTAGAGACTTTCCAAAAAAATTACATGTTCCAGAGGTGATCTTTTTGTCTAACATACAGCAACCAACATCAGCATCGAAATAACTCACCAAATAAATAGGTTTTCCTCTTGGATAGAACAATCCTATATTTGTTGTATATTTTAGGTATTTAGAAATCCTTTTGATATCAAATAAATTAGATTATTTTCGTTTTTCTGAAAACATGCACCCATGCGCACATTAAACATATTTTGTGGCCTACTAGCTATTGAGTAGAGTAAACTCCCAATCATTCCTCTGTAAGTGGGTTGATCAACAAATTTACTGTCTTTATCATGGTACAACTAACTAGTGGTACTCATTGGAGTGTCACTATGCTTAGTATATTAAAAACCAAATATTTTTAATATATTATTAGTATGTTTATATTGATTCAAAATAATACCTTCTTTATTTAGAAATATTTGAAATCCAATGATGAATCTGAGTTCCCCCATAAAACTCATCTCAAATTATCTTTAATCATTTTTGAAAAATCAATACAAAAATAAATTTTAGAGGATCAAAAAATAATACCATCTACATAGATTTTTTCTACTAAAACATCTATGAAAATTCATTTTATAAAAAGTATAGGATCAGAAATACCTTTTGTAAAACCTTTATAAAAAACAAAATTGTTTAGACTATCATAATAAGATCTTAAAGGTTTCTTTAAACCATATAAATCATTAGTTAATTTAATAAATGGATTTTGAATGTGGGGATTTTTATATCCAGAGGTTTTTTCTAAAAAACGTCCTACATTACATGACCATTTACGAATGAACTCTTGACATCCATTAGATAATGTTTGAAAACGAGTTGTGCTATATAAGAAAGTAGGATTCTAATGGCCTCAAGTCTAGTAACTAGTGGATATTTTTTATTCATAGTAAATACCTTCTTCTTGTCTATAACCTTGAGAAACCAATCTAACGTTTTTTAAAAGATAATTCCTTGGCCCAAAACAACCAAAGAAAAATTATTATCAAATTAATGTTTAGAAGAGTCTAAAATATGAGATCATGTTACAATCATTTTCATGTACGGAAATAATATCAGTAGGGAGGTCCTTGAACCAGGTGATTTGTTCATTTACTCCCATGTTGTCCAGGCCATCTACAACCGTGTTTTCTTCTAGATAAACATCTGTGATGATATAGTTGGGATCAATAAGAGAACGTGTGAATTACATCCAATGGGTAGAAATCTGCCTAGAAAGATGTGTTATTTGATTCCAAATTTCTTTCACGATGATCATTGAGTCACCTTCAATCCAGAGGTTTTCCCCACCAAAGAGCATGGTGACGTTATTATCATGTATTAAACTCATCATCTCATCTTCAAGGGAGGTGGTAATGCCAAATCTACCCATAAAATATCCATGGATCTGAATGAGGTGATTCTTTTAGATAGAACAACATCCCATAGGTCATAAATTTAATTTAGAGGCTCCCAAATTATTAATTTCATCTATATAGGAAGAGGAGATCTCCATAACACCTCTAGAGTGTGAAACAGTTGACATGAATTCCCATTAATGTATAGACATCGTGGGATTCCAAAGTCATGCACAGTGTTGTGGAAATGTAACTTTTGCATCAAAGCAGCTTCATGTATGGAAATAAGGATCTGAAATTGACCTGAATTTTGATTGAGTGAGTAATTATTATATATAATATAATTCCAATCAAACAAAATTACAGGTTGGAGAACTACAATTACAGTTAAAAAAAGGATCTTGATTTTATTAGAGCCTTCAATTTCTACACATTTAATTAGTTTAATTTTCCAGATTCAACATTACACATATATAGTAAAAAATTTCAATAATATAGTTCAAAAAAGAAAAATTAGTAACATTAGAAAGTAAGAGTTGGTTAGAATCATCTCAATAATGATTACATATTTTCAACTTATAGTATAAAAGTATTCCAAATGATTGAATGTAATTCTCTGTGGGAACTCAGATGTGAGAAATTCGCCAGATGATATTGAATATTAAAAGCCTTATCCAAGTATTGTTGAAATGTTTTATCAATCTATAATCACTTTCATGGTTACAAAAACAATGATTATAGAAATATTTTGAGTTAAGAATAAAATTGTGAATAGGTTCCTAAATTAAGATATCATTAGTGTATGTGAAAGAGTAGTTTTCAATGACATTTAAGAGTAGCATAAGAGAGATGATTGAGTGAGAGTTTATAATTTCTATAATATAGAAGTTGTCACTCTCAGGGGTTTGATCAAGAGATATAATAAAAATTAAAGGCATTCCAGACTAGTTATCCAACTCCAATTTCATGGAGGCGTCTCCGATGACCATTCATCTGGAACAATTCATGATATTGGAGAATGATTGTTTGATGGATGGACATATGGTAGAGTTAAAGGAATTAAAATTTACCATATTAATTTTTCCAAAAAAAACTATGTTTGAAGAAGTTAATAGCTTCATAAGTATTGTGAAAAAGGTTCCAAGGGATTATATCTTTAAGAGATTCATTAAAGTGCTTTATATTTTTCATTCCAATAACACCTTTTTCAATGTGATTGCAAAAAGTTCACCAGGAGCAGTGACAAGATTTATTTCTAGAATACTACCAGTCTATATGAAATTCTTTATAGCAGTGTTTATTTTTTTATAATATCAACATACCATTTATAAAACATCTTGGAGTAAACCATCTTGTAGAAAATAGTAGATTTTACACGACATGTCCTACCTTCCATAGAGAGATATTTACCATTTGGAGAGGAGATTTGGTTTAGATATTGTTTAAAACTAGTCATAAAGTGAAAATATTTGGGTATTCCTAAAAATATGTGATCAAAAAGATAAGTGAAAGGAAGTGTACCTTCTATCAGACTGAAGTCACTTATAATGTTACATTTTCTGCTGGGAGGAATGTTCCTCCCAGTGATGATGCAATATTTTTTCCAAACAAATTGTTTGACTATAAACCTATTCATAGTGTTGGAGTATTTCTTTTATGTTAAAATTTTTTCTTTTATTACCTTGATGGAAAAGAATGATTTTATCATCATAAAAAAGGTGGGTAGTAGAATTCACATTCTTAGAGACATGGATGAGCTTCTTCTTATTTTGTTCCACCAGATGTGTGATAAAATGACTATAAAAGTATTCTAATATCGAGAATAGAATATAAGAGAGGGTCTCACCATGACTAAAACCATTGGTGCATTTAAAAAATCACATGGGAGATCCATTGATCAAAATTAAGATATGCATTGAGTCAAATAGAGTTCTGACTGAAGTGATAAAAGATTCCCTAAAAACAAAACCTTGAATAACCTTAATGATGAAGCTCCAATCCATGGTGTCAAAATAATTCATCATTTCATGTTTAATTGAAATATTACCTACATTATTATTTCTATTGAAGTAATTTACACACTCAGAGGCAAGAAATATGCAGTTTTGAATCTATATACCCTTAATAAAACCAAATTGGTTATAAGAGACAATTGTTTCCATGATAGTTGAAATTCTGTTTGAAATGATTTTAGTGATGATTTTATAATGATTGTTAATAAGTGAAACAGGTCTAAAACAGTAAACCTACAAGTCATTTCCCACTTTTGGGATCAATGTGAGAAACTTGGAATTACAACCATTATAGCTTTATTTCTAAATATATCAACAGATTCACCTACTTTATTCTTAGATACCCATTTAGTGCCTATAGTAATGGTGTTTTTGGTTCTATCCACAAGTTTATAGCCATTTTTTCTTTAAAACTAATTTATTTCTTCTTGCATATCCATCACTCAAAATTTGTCATTGACTGCATCATTAATGTTCTTAGGTTCATGTAGTGATATGAAATATTGATATTCAACATGATGTTTGAGAGAATCTCTATTCTAAGTTCCATTGTCCAAATATCAAACTATAGAATATAAAATATAGTTCTTGAGATTTATAATAGGTCTAGAAAAAATCTCTAGTCACTTCAGGTTCATCTATTAGTTTAGGTTATTTATGACTAGTTTTAGGAGAATTTTGAGAACTAGAAATTTTAACAGATTCCTTAATTATATTGTCATATGATTTGGTATTAATGTATATACTTGACATATAATCCTCATGTTCTTCTAGATAGGACTTTGAATCATGTGAATATGTCTAATATAACTTGACATGTACAGATTCTTCCACACATTTGGTTCTCTTATTGAAGAATCTATAGGCTTTACTAGAAATAGAATAACCTAGTAAAATTCTTTCATCACAGTTGGATGAAAATATGTGTAGATTATCCTATGTTTTAATAATATAGACAATGCAACAAAGAAATATTTAACTATTTAACCGTGGGTTTCCAATTATTTTTCAACTCATAAAGAGGTCTCTTAAGGATAGGTCTGATCAAGACTCTATTGATTATATAGAATGTTGTATTGATAACTTGTACTGAAAAGTAGATAGGTAGGTCATGATCCCTAATCACGGTTCTATAAATTTAATACAGGGTTCTATTTATTTTTTCTATAACACCATTTTTTTGCTGTGTCCTAGGAGTTGAGAAGTTATGACTATAGAAATTTTTTGAGAAAAATGATACAAACACTTGGTTCTCAAACTCACGACCATTGTCACTTATTAGGGTTTTAATTCTAAAACCACAATGATTTTCTACATTCCTAGCATACTAGGTTAACTGAGATCAATCATCACTTTTGTGAGCCATGAAGAAGTTCCAAGTATATCTAGAGTATTCATCTACAAGAACATAAACATAGTGCTTCCCCTTAGACTTGTATCTACATAAGGTCTAAATAGGTCCATGTGAACCAACTCAAGAAGTTGATAATTTGATAATTATTTATATTGTTTGAAATATATTTTCTGTTTTTTACAATTTTAACAAGGATTTCAGACTTTTTCCTTAGGAAAATCATGTTTAGGTAGCTCCTTTATATAGACTTTTCTATTAATATTTCTAAGTGAATATATATTTCAAGGACCTAATCACCTATTCCAAATACAATATTCATTATTAAAATCATTTATACAAGAATAATTTTTAGAAATTAAATAATCAATTTCAGCATTATAAAAATTTACATTTCAAAAAGCAGAAAATACTAACTCATTTTTAGAATTAAAATCATTTCTAGCATAATTATAAAAATTATCATTAAATCCATCATCTCATAGCTAAGATATACTATGTAGTTTGTTGTTTAATACCTCAAAAAAGTACTTTTGAAATAAAAAATGAGTTAGAGTTACCAATCTGGCCAAGTCCAATGATTTTTCATATTACCAAAGGATACATGCCCACCATCAATATTTAACATGTTCTTGAAGAATGAATAATATCATGTCATGTGCCTTGAACATCCTCCTTCCATGTACCATAAAATTTTATAAGATATATTTAAAAATATTTCCTATACTTATTAATTTGATGAGAAAATATTTTGGAACCCAAATTTGATTGGGCAGAATAAAATTATTGGAATGATATTTTGAAACCCGTACATTCATCATGGGTTTCCTATAAGAAGTATACAAAGTATCTGAGAAATAAAATTTATTATGTCCAAAAAAACATGAAATAGTAGAATATGTTTCATGACTTGATCATAAAGAAAATTTTCTAGAACAGGGCATTAAACAAGATTTTCATGATTTTGATACAAAATGAGATATAAATATATTGCTCTTTTCTGGTTGGTATCTAATTCCAGCAATATATTAAGGAGATACTTTTTTACAATGAATTTTAAACAATATATTTACCATCGGTAAATTCTATAAATCCTTTTTCAATTTCTCATTTGAATATTTAAGCTCATTATTTTCCATAATGATTTGAGAATTTTTTAATTTTTCATTAGAAAGATCAGATTTAATAGTGGTTGTAAAATCATGTTGTTTCTTCATGGATTTATATTTATCTTTTAAATCATTAAAAGGGTCTTCTATAATTTTTAAATATTCAAAGATTCCCTCATTTTTCATATTTTTATAATCACTTTCATCACTAAAATAATGACAATTATGTTCATGAGAGTTTAGTATTACATTAGATGTGTTTTTCATAAAACACATATTTTCATTTTTAGTATTTTAATCATGAGAGGATTCTGAGTCACTTACGCTATCCTCAAAAGCACTCCATGTTACCATCATGAACTTCTTATACATTCAATACTTGTCATCATACTTCTTTTTATACTTTATTTTAGGATAGTCTATCATTAATTGTCCCTTTTGTTTTCACTCATAGCAGGTTATCTCATTTTAGGTATCACCTCTTTTCCCATACTTCTTCCAATGGCCTGTATGAACATACATACCTTTATAGTTGGTCTTTCTAAAGAATTTATTCTTTCTATAAACATTCTTAAAAATTCTAGTTATTTGATCCATCTCTTCATCAATTTCTATTGAATGTTTCTCATAACATAAACATTCAATTTCATCTTGTGATTTGTTATTCCCTTTAGATGAGTAGATTTTAAAGAAATACTTTTTTTGGGTTTTTGATCCTCTTTTTTTACTTTTTTTCCCTCCTCATACATCATCAACATTCCTATAAACCCCATTACTAGAAAAGTGTTAAGGTCACATTATTATCTTATGGATACAGAAGTCGATCTCCATCAATCTGGTAAGCATATGAGTATTCTCATGATTTTCTCTTTGGCTGTAACAGTTCATCAAATAGAGATTATGTTGTTCAAAATTTCATTAAACATGAGAAACATTTCAGAAATAGTCACATAAGGCTTCATCATAAATTTAAAATACTTAATAGTATACAAGTTAATTCGCATTTCATTAACATTAGAAGTTCTTTCATGTGAAATAGAAAAAGTGTCCTAAATTTCATAGGTAGATGTACAATCAGATATTATATTATAATTTTTACCTCCTAGTGCACAAAATAGAGAATTCAATTATTTGGAATTTTTATTATATGTAGTCAGTTTGGTATCACTCCATATATTCCTAGCAGACTTTGGAATTTTTTATTTATCTACTATAACTGTCCAAATATCAAATCCCATACTTCTTATGTGCATTTTCATCTTAATATTCCATAGGGTATAGTTTGTTCCATTAAAATAGGGATTTATATTTATAATATCACCATCAAATCTATTATGTAAGCTAATGAAATTTTTTTTAAATAGCTAAAAATTTATAAGTAATAGAAATTTTGAGAACATTAAAACCCAACTAAATTACAGTTGTAAATATTGGAAAAATATCTTAAAGAACCATTTGATTCCAAATTTTGCATAGAGTGGGACACTGAAGGGTGTGGTGAATTTAGGTCCTATTAAAAATTCTATTAAAAAGTTTATTTAAAATATTCCACCAATTTAAAACAAAGGAGGCCAGTTAATCAAGTTGTGAATTTATAACAGCATGACTGTTCAACTTACATCTTTAAAGATTGATTATTTATATACTATTACAATATGAGATATTGATACGACTTATGAAACAAATATAATAAAACAAAATAGTTATAAACACTAGGAATTAAAAAATATCAATGTGAAATTCAGTTTTTTGAAATATAGGTTAAAACAAAGCAAACTAAATTTGAAAACACAACAGATATAATACAAGAGGTTCGTTCTCAAGCTGGGACATAGTCCTCTACCCTTTATAATCACCTACCACCAAAAATTCAATATAGATAAAAAACTTTATCCACCCCTGGATTTAGGTTTATTCAGTAATTTACAACTACATAGGTCACTTAAACTCTACCATAGTACTAAATGGGAGAAAAATACATCTCAGTCACACATGAACTCTTCCACAGTTCTTTGTGGGATAAAAAATTTTAAAAGATAGTTGTGTGAAGATATTTTGTATCCTCTTGTTCAATGTATGAGACACTGTGTGTTTTATAAAGAGGTGCACACACTACTCAAAAATTTAATAAAAAAGCACACAATATAGAAATTTATATTATATTAGGTTTAGAAGGTTCTATTTTTTATTTATTTCATATTTTTGCTCTTCGATGTACCAAGGTTGAAGTTGGATTCCTCTTTTGGAAGCAGAAACTGAAAAAAAAAGAGTCATGGAGCACTGTGTTATGACTTCCAAGAAGTTGGAAAGTTTTTCTCATTTGGATTAGTTGAAATATGAATATATTTTAGAACTGTTATGTTCATTAGTTATTTAGTTCACTACATGAAGGAATTAAGAGTTCCCCATGTCTTTTTCCTTCAAGTATGTTTCTTGTGTGGGTCTGCTACTGTGGCTATGTGAATCTTTGTGTGTATCATTCATGCGTGATTTGTATATATATCACTTTCATCTTGATTCCCATTGTTTTCTATTCTTGCAGCCAAAAAATTTGCATGTTTGAGGTAGGTACTATACATTGTATTTTATACATCTTAATTAATAATTTCTGAAAAAATCCTTCAATAAAATAGTAGCAATAAAAAACACAAAATATGATAATTAGAAATATCATTAGATAAAAGTAAATTTAAACAGTCTATTAGTGACACCTTTTTTGGTGAGTAATGTATCAATGACCTATTCCATCAACGATCCCTTATATTGGTATCAGTGTCTCATTCAATCAGTGTATCCTTTTATCAGACTGTCTATGTGTCAGAATGTCCTTACGTCGATAGTACCATACGTCGATAGGTTTTTCCTTCTATTAGTGAGAAAATGTAATTGTCAGTGACTCATTTTAACTATCGATGAGACATTATGTATGTTCATATTGCTGTGTTAGACTTATTCTATCGGCATTATTCACTCGATTGTATGTTGGCGTCAGCTTCACATGCTTAGGAAATACTTCTACTTGGACTATCTTACAACTTAAATATTATCATAATGTGATAAACATATATGTGATGATAGATAATCATAATTACACATATTGAATCTTAAATAAACATGATTTAAATTATTAAACATGATAAATAATAATTTACATGATTTGTGATTCTTAAAACTAGATAGGGTGACCAATAATGACCTATGGTCCATTAGGTATATTGACCCCATCAAAATTCATGATCGAGTATAGGCGAAAGCCTATTTCATGGGGCTTCCACCATAAAATTCCCTAGTTCATCATATGTTCCTTGTTTCTCTCCTAATGATGTAAATACATTATCTTAAACATATACACAACTCATATGTTATATTGCTAGAGAAATACCTTTACCATGATGAAAAACTATTAACTACAGAAAAAACTACTCACATGGTTAATGATTTATAGAGGCATAAAATATTAATAGAAGACATTTAGGAACATGAATATGTGACAAAATAGAGATAAACTAATTTTTATATATCAATTTGATTAGAATTGAAAGGATGAAATTCATTTTAATAGGGGGTATAGTTTAACACCATAAGATTTTATATATATGTCCATTGAAATATACAAAACATTTTCCATAGATTTCTTTTCACGCAACCTTGAGTCTAAATAAATAGTGATATTGTATGCCTTTACCACATAGTTTTTGGATTAGAGAGTATAATTAATTTCAATTACATTATGAAAAATATGTATAATTGTTTAATTTAATGTAAATTTATTGATTATTTCATAACAAATAAGTACTAAATTTCAAATAAAGTCATTTTATGCTCAAAAAATATATTCTATTGGAAAATGATTATATTGAATTTTTTCATTAATATTAAAATTGTTCCCCCAACATTTAGAAATTTTATTTAATTAAAAAGATATAATTTTTGAAAGCATCATATAAAAATTTAAATATATGTGAATTTTTTGGATTTTATTGATAAGAATAATTTTCCAGTGCTTGGTTCAAGGGCTGTATGATTTTATGTAATCTCCCATTATCTCTTATTGTCCTCTCCCAACATACCTAACCCCATATTGGTCTTATGTGATGGATCCCAAGATGTTTTTGGATTGTGATAGGTGTAGTAGGGATTTTTATTTTTTAAATTATTTTTTTTCTACAATCATTGTCCCAATAAAAGCCTAATTTATGTTCAACTTCAAATCTTGCTTCCAAAGCTTTCATTACAGACCCCATATTGGTCTACTATAATGGTGTTCAGGGGAATTTCGTTTTTTGAGGTTGAAAAATAAATTTTTTTCAACGAGGTTTTCTGTGATTTTCTTTTTTTTATTTGGTTTCAGTATATCTTGTGCTAAATGTTCAACTTTATAATGGCTTCTGGAGTGTTATTTATGTAAAAAGATCATGGGGTTTATGGTGGTAATAAATTAGATTGTATCCTATATTTGTCAAGTTACAGATTTTTCATGATAGTTTTGGTTGTATTTTGTTCTGTGATTTGGTTCTGTTTCTTTTTGTTCAAAGAAAAATTTCAAAATTTTATGGCATGGTTAGATTTATTCTGGCCTTTCCCCAAGTGATTGCTTCAATACGTTGTTGTATTTTCAATTAGGGAATGTTTTTGTTTAGATTTTGTTCTGTTATTGGGTGATTTTTGAGGGGGCATCGATGAATCAGTTCTGGGGTTGATGAATTTTCATATCTTATGGTTTTATCACAGATGAATTTATTGACGATGATTGTGATGTGGAATGTTATGGTTTGAAGCTGGAAGCACCATTCACCATCTAGTTGAGGACTAATTTAGTAGCATGTGTTTTATTTAATATTTTAATTCATTGTAGCCTTTAATATCATATGTAGTTAATCATTTGTTGTTTTTAGTGGTTTTTTTATTGGTAAATAGTAAATGTGAGGTCCCCACTATCCCTAAAATGTATTATTTGGAAATATGAAAAACTGGTAATAAATTATTTAATTGGGATTAAATTTATTTCAATGAAAATTTATTCACATATATTTTTAAACATTTATATTACAAATTATTTATTATACATATATAAAAATAATCTATAAAAATTGAATCCATATTTGGAATCAAGGGTTTCAAATTTTAAAAATATCTCGATTTTATTTTTGGTCATTCTGTAAAATATAAGTGCTAAATAAGTGTCCACTTGGTAAGGATAAAATGATTAAATAAAGGATAAAACTATGGTATAGGGACTGTAAATATACATAACACTTTTATTTAACTAATTGGATGAGTAGAGTTCTGACATTGTCTTCTTTTTTTTAAATTTGATAATTTGTTTCTATTCATCAATGATAAATACCTTTATATTATTTTAGATAAAGGAAGATTCCAAAAAGTCACTATATTGTTTTTATATATATTATATGTTCACATATTGATATATTGATTTCATAAATTAATATATATTTTTATTTTGAAACTAATTATTTTTTACTATATGAATTTATTTTTAAATTTCAGTGATAATATAATTATCATAAATGTTAATTCAACACTAAAAAAACATGTTAAATTTTTAAAAGAATAAAATTACTAATTTTAAGAAATATATAAAGTAATAAAATTTCAATTAATTATTATGTTTCGTATGTTTTGTAGAAAAATATTTCAAATTAGTGGTGTGTTACAATTCTATATTTAAATTATATCTCTATATTATTTTTTTAATGTAAAAATATATAAATTGTTCATAAAATGAGTTTATTGATATATCTTGTTAAAGAATATATTATTAAATTATTAAGAATAATTAAAATATTAAATAGGACAAGGGGATGTGATATGGTGTAAAATTTAATTCCATGACCATTTTTGTGCCAATTTTCACCTTGTATGTCAATTTTTTACCCTTTAGTTTTGAAAAACGCTTCTACAACAGTTTGAGTTAAAAGGGTTAATGAAGGGTTTGAAAAAAATAACATGGATTAAAATAACTTCAAACTTATGAAATGTTTTTTTGAATGTATTTAATCTATTATATATATTATATCCTAAATTTAGTACAGTTTATGAAAGTATCACATGAAAATCTATTTCTTATAGTTATTCTTTTATGTTATATCAAATGTGTCCTTCCTTTCACTATAATTGGACACCACCTCTCCTATTCTTGTCACACCACCTTGAGACATATATATCAACCAATTATCTTATAAAATTCACCATTCACGAATTATAGGTTAAATTACTCTTAAAATAAATTTACTCATGTCTTCATGAAATGATCTAAATAATGTCAACTAAACAAGTGGTAATTGTCCTACCCGACATCTTTAAAATTATTTCTTATTGTAACTCCACTAAATATGTTATATTATTCGTAAATTAAAAACATTAAAATACTTTTTATACATAAATATTATTATGATTATAGAAAAACCATTATCCACCCTCTATTCCTTTAAAGGAGAAGTAAATGTATCACCTGTGCGTATAGGTGGACTTCCGCCTCTATATATTAATGTAATTCATTCTAACTCACCATAATTAATTATTATTATTATAATTACAAATTTAATTTGTATATATTATTTATATGATATAATTATGGTTCTATAATTTTTAAATATAATTTATCTATATTTCATTCTTTTGGATAGAAAATGAAAACAATGTTCACACGTTTGTACGACTTACCATCTCCTTGAACGATGGATTTTTTCTTTATGTTACTTTTATGGATTATTTTAAATATTTATATAGTGAATTTATATGATATTTATACCCATATTAATATATTATATATTATAAAACCATGATCAATGTATTAGTACCGGAACAACTGAATTCAAACTTCAATGAAGGAGGAAAAAATTAACCCCCAAAATGACAATTTTAAAAAGGAATTTTCAATAAATTGGTGTTGAAATGTTATAAATGGAATATATATGATGTTATAATTATTTAAATAATTTTTTAGATATATAAGATATTGAAATTTATTATATTGACTGATAAAATTATTTGGAATCAACACATACACGAGGTAAGAGATTTATGTGTCAAAATCATTTTTTTCAGGATTGTTTATAATTGAATTTACATTAAATGGAATTTTATGATCCATTAATAATAAAACATTTAAATTTTTTTCTTATTTTATTTTTAATTATAATTTCATGTAATATTACCATTTTCACTCTTTTTTTATTAAAATGATCATGGAATTTATTTCAATAAAAATTGAGATTATTTTTTTGTCAGGAATATTATTCTTCAATATCCAAGTTTCAATTAAGATGTATTAAATAATATTTAATATATTATCAAATTATTTTTTAATTCATTTTTTCCCATATTGATATTTTTTAATAATTATTTTGAGTAACCTTCATTCCATTTCCTGAATGAGTTATTTTGACATTTTACTGAAAATGTAAAAAAGAGTATTTCTTTTCATATACTCAATATGAATGTAATTTCCCATTTTTAGGTGTTTTCAATTATTTCAAGATTTATTTATATTTTTCTATAGTTATTTTTAACAAATTTTCCTATAATATTTTGGGAATATTTGTATTATAGATATGTGATTTCAAAATAAAAAGGTTATTTTCCTCATGAAAAATTTGAGTGTCCTTCAGTTTGAATTTTCAATCTATAATAACTTAATTTGAAGATACTTATGATTTAAATGGGATATTATCCAATGATACCATCCTTAGTATTTATCTCGATGTTTTATGGTAGTGATTATAGGGTGATTATGAAACCCATTTATTTTATAGAGGTTATGTTATGATGAAAATATATAATATTAATGAAATATATTCCCTTTTTTGAGTCAATATTTGATGACATAATGAATATTTTGTGATATTTCTGTAATCATATATATTATTTTCCTTATTTTATAGTTGGTAAATATTTATATATGTAACGCCCTGACCCCAGTTACCCAAAGTCGGTGCATTATTGCGTAACATTGGCATGAACACAAAAGATCATGTCTCGAAAGACCAATTAGTATAGTATCCTTGGAAACACTAGATACATTCATAAATGTTACATTACATTATAAAGTGGAAAATCACAATAACATAGTCTCCATATTCCACTCTTCTATCCCCTTCAGACTATCCCTGTAGGTCAGTCATAAAATATTTCTTCACATCTTGGAAAAAATATAACATTGAAAGCGGTGAGCTCAGATGCTCAGTAAGGATAAAAATATAGCGGAAGCCTTCATAAATAAACATAACATTTAAGGAAATGTATAACTAAAAAAAATAATTTTAAACATGAACTTCAACATAATATGGCAAAAGTAAAATGACATAATTCCATTTACTTATTCACATGGATATTCCACTGGTCTAATAATCAAATTCAATATCAATAACCACATTCATAATGATGGAATGAATAATTCCATACTATCGTAACCACGTAGACAAGGCGTCGTGTGAAGACTAATAATAATATTTTGTCAAGGCCCCGTTCCAAGACACTAGTTTGTCTCATGAGACCTGCCGATGCATCGAGGAGCTATAGCGGGCTCCACCCGTCACTTAATAAGTACAATGCATTCCTCATATGAACAGGTTTAAACATATCATAAACCATAAAATAATCATATCACATAAAACATGCATAAAGGAAACATAACATTTCCACATTTCAATCAGAAGATATCAATATAACACATTTATATAATAAAAACACTTTCAAAACCATTTTCAATACCAAAACAAAAGAAAGTGAAAACTTTGTATTTATTTTTCATTTAAAATAATGTTATGGATTGTAGAGGAAGTCGGAACACAAATAATGGTCACGGTGGTGGAGAAGTCGTTGTCGCCGCATACTTAAGACAAAAACATTCCTTTTTTTCATTTAGTAAAACTCTTTGTAAAAAAAATTCCTTTCTGAATAAAAGTAAAAGTCAAAGGGTTTTATACACCGTACAAAAGAATGTTGTGTATAAAACAAAATATGCCTCAATGAAAGGAGATTGAGACGAAGACCCTTACAAAGATCATTTTTTTAAATAAAGTAGATCTATTATGTGTATTCACTATAGGTACACATAAATAAATTACAATTACAAGATAGACCATAATAATATCGTGACATAATTTCAAAATAGGAGATTAACCCAAAGAATGGAAATTGGGTTAAGAAGTTCCCTTACAAAAATTATTTTTTAAATAAAATAGAAATATTATGTTTATTCACTATAAGTAGACATAAATAAATTACAAATACAAGATATTACATAATAATACCATGGAATAATTTGAAAGTAGGAGATTAACCCAAAGAACGGAAATTGTGTTAAGAAGTTCCCTTACCTTGTGTCCGACTTCACTTGACCGTTTATTAACCTCATGAATAATAAACTAGATTTAATCTCTAATTTTTTAAGAACCTTTTTCAAGTTCATTATCCCTTTTATATCACTTATTACAATGTTACGAAAATTATGTAGTCATTTAAGTTAATAACGGTTGTTTTGTCGATCTTTGGTATATGAGTCAACAATAAACTTCTTATAATTACATGTCGTTTTTGTGGTAGAATATCCATTATCTACAGAATTATATTCATGATGTAGATATCCTATGTATCATATATATCCAGTATATACATTCATTTATAATATTACATAACATTTAGAGGTAAGAAATGAAATGCACCATTCATGGAGACGGTAAGCCGTACGTACGCATGAACGCTACATTCATTTATATTTCATATTTAATGGAATGATGTTTTTATTATATAAAGGTATAATATAATTCCAGTATAATATAATGTATAATACCATTTACTCCATCTTTTATACATTCCACATATGGAATTAACGATTCAAATCACTTTGAGGGGGAGGTAGTGCACACTTCCTAAAATGAAATTATCGCGTTTACCCATAATGTAAACCATAAAGGAATGGAATAAATGAAAAATACAGGAGCTTAAGTAAAACATAAACATATTATATATCATATATAAATATAGTGACATTTTAATGGCCACATTTGGAAGTGTTATATGAGTTTTGAACAATCATCGATTCGTGAGGCAGAAATTCTCCATCCACAGAAATAGTATGTTCTTTAACCATTATATGTAGGTGTTTGTAAGTTAAGCTTGAATCCTTATTATAACAAAATCATAGTATATTGAGGATACTGGTGTTGTTACAAAAAAAATTAATAAAAAGAGTTTAGGGGGATGGAGAAGCAAAATAAAACACAATAACATAAGAGAAGATATTACCTTAAAATCAGGTAACTCTTTTTGATTTGAGACAAAGGCTTCCTTGGGAAGGGTTCTTCCCAAAGTGAGGCTTCTAGGAGTAAAAGAGGGAATTTGGGAGAGTATTTGGGAAGAGTTTGGCTGAGCAAAATGGCTTTAAGGTGTGAATAAGGTGGTAGATGTGGGGTCCTTTTATAAGAGAAGATAAGGGGCACTCCTGGAAAGATTGAAATGTTACTTTATTATGAAATTAGTTTCGGATTATAAAGGTCCCAAAATTATATATTTCAAGTATAGGGTGATAAGGGTTCTAAATATCCTCATCCAATAGGTTTTTGACAAGTTTATGCCTTAGATTTTACATTATCCTTTAATTTTATTTAAATCGTTAATTAATGAGGAAAGCGTTGCATCATCATTGTGTCATACAAATTTTAATATATTTAATGTCTAAAAATTATAAAACAAATATAATGATGTTGGAAATATTTTCAGATTCATAATTAATATTTATAGTCAAAAATAGGACTTGTATAACCCCATTTAAAAATTGTTTTAGTAAAAGAACTCATGTTTGTGACATTTTTATTTTAACATTAAATAAAACGTTTTTAATGTCATTTTCCTACCAATGTGGCACCATGGGGTCCCCAAGTTGACCCATGGATTTTCTTGGTCGGCCATGAACCATCCAATAGGGTTAGGACAAGTGTAAAGGTACTTTAATATTTTTATAATATCATTTTTACCTTAAATTTCACTAATTACATTTATTCACGATTAATTAAACATAAAAGTTACTATTCACCATAAAATTATTTTAATCCCATTGAACCACATTTAACTTCCTAATGAAAACCATGTATGTTGGATTTTTGAAAATAAAATCACAGAAGAGGTAATGTTTCATTTAAATGAAAAATCAGTATTTTAACTACCACTTAGTGGTTTCACTATTCATCAAAAATTGATGTTTTTCAAAACAATGGAAAAATTTCTCCGTAAGCTATGATTTGATATTCCGAATTCAAAAATGATTTCTATTTTACAAAATAACAAACATATAATTTGCATTAATTAATTTTATAACTAATTCCCACGATCACAACAAATAGCGTGTTTTTAAGAAACAATATATATCAAAAGATTGACAATTGTTTATGTCCAATTTCAAAGTGAAATTAATTATAATGAAAACCATTGGATAAAATGGTAAAAATATATTCTAATTATACTTTAAAACTACTCAATAGTATAATTTATCAATATAAATTACTTTGATTAAAAAAGTTGTTTTTAATTATTTTTCACTATTCATAAAAAATTGGAAGTTCTCATAAAAATACCAAAAAATCAACATAGGCTAATTTCAATATTCTGAATCCAAAAATGAAGTCCATTTTGAAATATAAAATATATATAATTTCAAAAAGTGGGTACTACTATTCATAAAGGCTATTTTGATTGGTCGTGGTGTGTTAGAATCTTGAACTTGCATACAATGCAAGCTATTGCATTATTGATTGAGAAGCGTATCGTGGATGCTTGGGGCGTTACATTCTTCCATATTTCAATAAATTGCGTCCTCGCAATATGGGAAAAAATGTTGAATTTAAAAGGTTGAAAATAGAAAATACCTTTGTAGAAAACCCACATCAGAAATAAGGTTAATAAAAATATAACATTAAAAGAAAGAAAAAGAAGTACAAAGGTCACCCGGGATAGCCCATACTAGGATTATATGAAAATATGGATATGGAGGAAAACAATCATCAAGGTCTGATGGAGAGTTGTAGAAAAAAGTATTAGGAGAAATTTAACCAGAAGAAAATCACAAACTTGTGATTGGTTAAACGGTCATTGAATCCCCAGTTGGAAAAGTCAACCGAAAACGTTTTTGTTTTAAGTTACCTTTCATAAAGTTGAGGAATTTATTTAAGAGATTTACTAAGAACGTAAGGTAAAATTTTATTTACTTGTCATGTAGACTTTCATTCTTTAATAAAATTTTACCACAAAACCATCTTTCACTCCAAATGTTAAAAGAACTCAAAAATTATTTATTTATCCTAATTGTATAAGGTTCCAAATATTACCACATACCATTTAGATTATGAATAATATTTTGTAATAACCAGGGACTTCCTGTAGGCTAGTGGTAGGTAATAAAAGCTTGTCGCACTATGGTTGTGGGTTCGATTGCTGCATCTTTGTCCGATGTGACGGGTTATCCCCCAACCTGCAGGTTATCCTTTTCTTAAAAGTATAGTTTTATAATATTACAAAAATAATCTTCAGAAATGTTTTAAACATAAACAATACTATTCAAACTTCAACTTAATTCATTCCAACCTTTATAGTTATCCAAAATACCTCCTTCCAGAATTTCTCTAAAAGGTCTCTAAATTCCAAAATCAATTGTAACATCAGATTCCCCAATCAACGTAATGTTTCACATAATGTCACATACTAAAAATATGATTACCTTCATCATATTAAATCCTTAATGAAATAAACAAGTACTGCAGTACAATCCTTATATATATCACAATATTATTATAACCAGAATATAATCCTTGAGTCCAAAAGCACCAATCCATTAATTATTCCACTTCAACTGTAGTAACAACATAAGATTGTCCATGATCCCTTTTCCATTTCTTAGGTAAGTTTCCTTGATGCTTATGACATTCATTTTCATAATGCTCCATTTCCCTACAATTGTAGCATTCAACATTGATAGCCTCTTTCTTTCCCTTGCAATCACGAGCCTGGTGATGTTTTCTCCACATTTATAACAAACTCCCATTCCTTTTATGTAAGCACCAGGGTGATTATTCCCACAATTATCACATAATAGAAAATCCTTCTTTCCCTTTTTCCATTTATTTGTCTCTTGTTCCACCGTTCTCTTCTTCTCTGGCATTACTTTGTTTTCATAAGACTTAGAGAATTACTTTTCTGTCTTGATATCACATGAGACAATATCTTTGTACGATGAGAAGGATTGTGATATTACTGCTCGATGGAGAAACAGTTTTAACCCATCAAAGAAACAATCGATCTTACTTCTTGGGTTACGTATATAATCTGGAGCATGTCTCACTAACCCTGTAAAGTTAGCCTCATACTTTTCGACATTCTCATCCTCCTTCTGCCTCAGACTCAGAAATTGCCTTTCCATATCACCTCTATGGTCACGATGGAAGTATTTTTCTAATAAAATCACTTTGAACTCCCTCCATTCCATATTCGATACTTCATCATCTTCCTTTGTGTTTTGAATCAGCGAGCACCAATGATCGGCTTCTCCAGTGAGACGGTAAACTGCCATGATAACCCTTTTCTATTTCACTACTCCCCAAGGCATGGAATATTTTCTCTAAGGAGTTTATCCATTGCTGAGCTACTAATGGATTTTTACCCCCATTAAATGTTGGTGGTTGTTTCCTCAAGAAGCAGTCTAACATTGATCATCCACGTTGCGGATCAGAGTGCTCCATACGAGTAAGGTCATTATTCATAACCTGAGTGAGTTGTCCCAGTATGGTGATAAGGTTATCAGCACCAGTTGTATCACCAGCTCCACTATAATTATCTTGAGCAGGAGGGAAATTCCTACATGGAGTGTGTGCATTGATACTGTTTCCATTCCTTCCACTGGGCACCATTTCTAAACAATGGCATAAACAGGATTAGTTTATGAATCAAAATACATAATTACAAACATGAAAAACACTTAACATAAATTGAACTATTTATGGATATAATCCATAATCATAATAAATGTTTTCTTTGTGGAAGTATATAATCATAACCCTTCATAGTGGATTGTAAAGAAAACGAGAATTATCCTAAGCATATCCCCCGAGAGTGTCGTAACCAAGAGTGTAGCAAGGCCCATTGTCGTACACCAGTTCCCGTTCTAGTCAATCTTAAAGCGGTGTTTTCGGGTTTTACCCCTAGGTACATCTATGCCAGAGCTGCCTCTACCTGGTCGTATCCAGACAGGGATGTATTTCTCGGAAAACTCACAAAATCTATATAATACCAAAATTCTAGGATGTTCTTCTATACTAATCATAAAAGTCTATCTTAGGGCTATGTTCTCTAATCAGACTTTATCTAAATCTAGCGTCCAAGGTTAGTACTAAATGACCTCTGATACCAACTATAATGCCCCGAACCCATTTACCCAAAGTCGATGCATTATTGCGTAACATTGGCATGATCACAAAAGATCAAGTCTCGAAAGACCAATTATTTTAGTAGCCTTGGAAACACTAGATAAATTCATAAATGTTACATTACATCATAAAGTGGAAAACCACAATAACATAGTCTCCATAGTCCACTCTTCTATCCCCTTCAGACTATCCCTGTAGGTCAGTCATAAACTGTTTCTTCACATCCTGGGAAAAATAAAACATTGAAAGGGGTGAGCTCAGATTATCAGTAAGGATAACAATATAGCGGAAGCCTTCATAAATAAACATAAAAATTTTAGGCAATGTATAACTAGACAAAATCCTTTTAAACATGAACTTCAACATAATATGGAAAATGTAAAATGAAATAATGCCACTTACTTATTCACATGGATATTCTACGGGTCGAATAATAACATTCAATATCAATAACCACTTTCATAGTGATGGAATGCATAATTCAAGACTATCATAACCACGTAGCCAATGCCTCGTTCCAATACTATAAATAAGATTTTTTCAAGGCCTCGTGCCATGACACTAGTTTGTCTCATGAGACCTGCGGATGCATCAACGAGCTATAGCGGGCTCCACCCGTCACGTAATAATTCCAATGCATTCCTCATATGAACAGGTTTAAACATACCATAAACCATAACATAATCGTATCACATAAAACATGAATAAAGGAAACATAAAATTTCCACATTTTAATCACAAGATATCAATACAGCACATTGATATAATAATAACACTTTCAAACCCATTTTCAATACCAAAATAAATGAATGTTAAAACATTGTATTTATTTTTCATTTAAAATAATGTCATGGCTTGTAGAGGAAGCCGAAACAAAAATAATGGTCACGGCGGCGGAGAAGTCATTGTCTCCACATATGTAAGACAAAAACATTCCTTTTGTCGTTTAGTAAAATGCATGGTAAAAAAATACCTTTTTGAATAAAAGTAAAAGTCAAAGGGGTTTATACACCATCCAAAAGAAAGTTGTGTATAAAACAAAATATGCCTCAATGAAATGAGATTAAGACGAAGACCCTTACAAAGGTCCTTTTTTTAAATAAAGTAGATCTATTATGTGTATTCACTATAGGTACACATAAATAAAGTACAAATACAAGATAGAACATAATAATATCATGACATAATTTCAAAATAGTAGATTAACCCAAAGAATGGAAATTAGGTTATGAAGTTCCCTTAAAAAGATCATTTTTAAATAAAATAGAAATATTATGTGTATTTACTATCAGTACACATAAATAAAGTACAAATACAAGATAGGACATAATAATATCAAGGAATAATTTGAAAGTAAGAGATTAACCAAAATAACAGAATTTGGGTTAAGAAGTTCCCTTACCTTTTTTCCGACTTGACTCGAATATTCTTTAACCTCATGAATAATAAACTAGAGTTAATCTATACTTGCATAAGAACCTTTTTTAAGTTCACTGTCCCTTTTATATCACTTATTACAATGTTACAAAAATTATGTAGTCATTGAAGTTAATAACGGTCGTTTTATCGATCTTTGGTACTTGAGTCAACAATAAACTTCTTATAATTACAAGTTGTTTATGTGGTAGAATATCCATTATCTCTAGAATTATATTCTTGATGTAGATATCATATATATCCTATATATCCAGTATATACATTCATTTATAATATTACATAACATTTAGAGGTAAGAAATGAAATGCACCGTTCATGGAGACGGTAAGCCGTACGTATGCATGAACTCTACTTTCATTTCTATTTCGTATTTAATGGAATGAGGTTTTAATTATATAATGGTATAATATAATTCCAGTATAATATAATTTATAATACCATTTACTCCATACTATATACATTCCACATATGGCATTAACGATTCAAATCACTTTGAGGGGGCGGTAGTCCGCACTTCCAAAAAAGAAAATTATCGCGTTTACCCATAATGGAAACCATAAAGGTATGAAATAAATGAAAAATACAGAAGATTTATTAAAACATAAAAATATTATATATCATATATAAATATTGTGGTATCTTAATGTCCACATTTGAAGGTGTTATATGAATGTTGAACAATCATCGTTTCGTGAGGCAGAAATTCGCCATCCACAAAAACAATATGTTCTTTAACCATTAGTTGTAGGTGTGTGTAAGTGAAGCTCGAATCCTTCTTATAAAAAATACTAGTATATTGAGGATACTTGTTTTGTTAAAAAATAAATTAACAAAAAGAGTTATTGGGTTGGAGAAGAAAAATAAAACACAATAACATAAGAGAAGACATTACCTTAAAATCGGGTAACTCTTTTTGATTTGAGCCAAAGGCTTCCTTGGGAAGCGTTATGCCCAAATTTAGGATTCTAGGAGTAATATAGGGATGTTGGGAGAGTATTTGGGCAGCATTCAACCAAGAAAAATGGCTTGAAGGTGTGAATAAGGTGGTAGAGGTGGGGGCCTTTTATAAGAGAAGAGAAGGGGCACTCTAGTGAAGATTGAAATGTTACTTTATTATGAAATGATTTTCAGATTATAAAGGTCCCACAATGATATATTTCTAGGATAAGGTGATAAGGGTTCGAAATCGCCTAATACAATTTGTTTTTGACAAGTGTAAGCCTACGATTTTACATTATCCTTTCAATTTATATAAATTGTTAATTAATGAGGTAATCGCTGCATCATCATTGTGTCATACCAATTTTAAATTTCTTAATGTATAAAAATTATAAAACAAATATAATTATGTCATAAATCTTTTTATCTTTCTAATGATTATTTATAGTCAAATATATGACTTGTATATCCCCATTTAAAAACTGTTTTAGTAAAAGAACTGATGTTTGTAACATTTTTATTTTAACATTAAATAAAAAGTTTTTAATGTCATGTTCCTACCAAAGTGGCTTCATGGGGTCCCCAAGTTGACCCATGGATTGTCTTGGTCGGCTATGACTCATCCAATAGGGGTAGGACAAGTATAAAGGTATTTTCATATTTTTATAATATCGTTTTTACCTTAACTTTCACTAATTACCTTTAATCGCGATTAATTAAACTTAAATGTTACTATTCACCAAAAAATTATTTTAATCCCATTGAACCACATTTTACTTCCTAATGACAACCATTTATGTCGGATTTTTGAAAATAAAATCACAGAAGCGGTAATGTTTCATTTAAATGAAAAATTAGTTTTTTAACTAACACTTAGTGGTTACACTATTAATCAAAAATTGAAGTTTTTCAAAACAATGCCAAAATTTCACCCTAAGCTATAATTGATATTCCGAATTCAAAAATGATATCTATTTTACAAAATTAAAAACATATAAGTTGAATTATTTAATTTTATAACTAATTCCCGATGTCACAACAAATAGCGTGTTTTTATGAAAAAATATATATCAAAAGATTGACAATTGTTTATGTCCATTTTCAAAGTGAAATTAATTAAAATGAAAACCATTGGATAAAATGGTAAAAATATATTCTAATTATACTTAAAAACAAATCAATATTATAATTTATCACTATAAATTATTTTGATTACAAAAGTTTTTTTTAGTATTTTTCACTATTCATAAAAAATTGGAAGTTCTCCGAAAAATACAAAAAATTCAACATAGGCAAATTTTGATATTCTGAATCCAAAAATGAAGTCCATTTTGAATTATAAAATATATATAATTTCAAAAATTTGGTATTACTATTCATAATGGCTATTTTGATTGGTCACGATGTGTTAGAATCTCGAACTTACGTACAATTCAAGCTATTGCATTATTGATTGAGAAGTGTATCGTGGAAGCTTGGGGTGTTACAATATATCCATTTAATAAATTTGGTAAATGTGGATATCTCATGAGTGAATATGAACTGGAATGATGAGTGAACCTAGTTTATTATGGGAATTTTTACACAATGGTGTTTTTTGGAGTGAACCTTCAGAAAGAAAATTAGAGAATTAGGATTGCATAAAATCCACTATTATAGTCTTTAATGTGGGCCTTGACTAAGGAAATTATTTTCTATGCTTTTTCATATGCCTTAAATTTATGTCTTGTGCCAATAAGATTCACTCATGGGTCTTGTTATTTGATCCCTTAATGATTCGTGTCTTATGATCTCCCATGTTTTATGAAATGATTAATGTTTATAATCTATAATTTTATGGGCTTGATTTTCAAATATTAATCTCGTGTTCTCATAAACTTATGCTCATTATATTCTTATATGATTATTGATATCATCTTTTACACTTACTATCAATTTTATCTCTCTCATTATTATGTTTACATTTCCATAGGATATGACTAAATGTTTTAATTATTGAATATAAAACAATGTTTCTTTTTGTAAATAACATAATTGTGGATTATATATATATATTTTGTGAACGAGTTGTTTTTGTATGTAAGTTTCTAAATACACTAAACATTTAGAGTCCTGGCATGGATCATTATGTTATGTAATTGATAATCATCTAATAATAAGTAATATATATATATGTGTGCGTTTATATGTATTAAAATTATTTGTATGTATACACATTATATATATGAATCAGTTATATATCATGGAAATTTTATTGGGAGTATAGTAATTGGATGTGCATTCATGAAAAGAGTTTTTATGTTTTTAGAGTAATTATCCAAAAAATAATGATATAAAACATCATCAGATTTATTTTAAAATGGTGAACATTAATTTTAATTTTTTTATAATATAATTCACAATAATAATACCCTAATAAGAATGATTTCAATAAAAATAAATATATTCTGGAAGATGAAAAAAAATTCTAGTTTAAATATTTTCCTTTTAACGAATGTTTAAAAATTCAAATAAACACACATTACAAAACTGATATAAATTTTCATTTTGAATATGATTAAAGTTAAATATAAAAAATATATATTTGGAATTCAAAATAATTTAATAAATAATTTTTGGTATGATAGATTGTAGAAATGGAATTGAAGTACCCAGTATAGATAGTGTATGTTTTATTTACACAAACATATTTTTATGAGGTGATAATAAATCCGAATGAGTATTTTTATATTGAAAATTAATTTACCAAAAAAGGAGTAAATGTGAGATAGATAAATGGAATAATATATCAAAAATTTAATATCATAGTCCAAGAATAAAATATATGAATCAATAAAATATATATTTAGAAAATAAAAACCCTTATGTATTTTGAAATGCATGACTGAAAATCCAATAAGAGAGAGATAATTAAGTTAAACAATAAATCCTATTATTAATGATTAAATATTTATATTTTTTTAATTGTTCGGTATATAGATCATATAATGTAAATTGTGTTCATAATATTATACATGTCTGAAAGAATGAAAATTGAGATAAGAAAACAACCCTTATCGCATATTCATGTTTTGTTTGATGTGCTCTTATATCCAAGTATAATAAAATTATAAATATTATTCAAATAAATTAAAACCTTATTTACATATTTTAACTTTGTAAAATTCATTTATATATTATTATTTCTCATTTATTATTCATTCGGTTTTAAAATTATTCATAGAGGGTTAATTGTTCTATTTGTTCAATGATTTATTTGTAATGGAGAATTAAGTAATTGAAACATGAAATGTCCTCAGCACCTCAATAATTTTAATGAATATTGTATATATTTATTTAATATATTTTTTGATTTACATGATTATTTCAGGGATATAGTGGTCATGATTTTTATTTAATGATTAAAAATTCTAGGTTTTTTTAATAATGAATCAATAAAAATAATTGATTTTATCATTGAATATAATTATATAAATTACCATTATATAATGTAACATATATCTTAAATACCTAATTATCGTAATATATTATGATACTTTAAGTTTTACTAGTCAGTCATGATGTAAATTTTATAACATCGTTCATACTAGTGGTGAAATCAGCCAAAATGAGAAAATTTTAAAACTAATAAATGAGTTACAATAGATTGTTGCATATTTTTAAAATAACCATTATAGATTAATAATGATTTAAAATAAAATTTATGAATTTTATATTTTATATTTAATAATACATTCCAAAAAAAGATAGAAAAGTAATGAATATTTTAGACTTATATTAAAAAATCTAATATTCTCTTAATAATATCTTTAGAATGAAATAATAAAGAGTACGTATTGTTTAAAAATATCATAAAAATGATACAATCTTATTCAATTTGTAATTTTGGAAATTGTTAGAGTGAAAAAAATAAGAGAAGTAGTTTGAACATGGTAAGGGAAGGGTCCTTTTGTAGATGAAAATGAAAGATAGTTATTTGGAAACAGGAGTTAATTGAAATGTAAAAATGTAATCACATGAGAGTTAAGCGAGAAAATATTGGATTGAATAGTATTATCTACCCCCACCTCAATCTAATGATTTATATATATAGTAAATATTATTTTAATTTTTTTAAATTCATGTGATCTCATTTTAGCTTTATTTATCTCCTTTTTCATCAGATAATTATTTAAAAAGATAAATATGTTTCAAAAAAACAAATATTGCCTATTATCTAATTTAAACATGATAACTCGAAATTTAGAATTAAATTTCTCAAAATAAAATTTGAAAAGTGTGTTAATTTTAAAATAAAAATTACTATGGATGAAAAATAATTATTTGTAAAATTTCTATATAACTATTAGGTGAATATATTTTTATAACCAATTAGTAGTAATTTTATATATGTAATTTTATTTCATAAAAAATATTCAACATTATGTTTTTTAAAAATTTGATATAATACATAATGTATTAAAATAACTTTTTTGGAAAATAAAATATTTTCACCAATAGATATTATACTTTTATTTTTTTCAATATTTATTAATTATTTCTGAATCAATAGTAAACTTATATTTTATATTATATATTTTTAACTTATATAGTGATAATTAAATAATTCAATATTAAAATATAGGTATATATACCAACCATATAACCAATAACCATATAATAGTCATATTACCATTTCATATTATTTTATATTATTGTATATACTTCTCTAAAATCAAACATGATTCTTATTTCATTCTAAATAATTTTATCCTCTTTCTATTATTTTATATTTATTCTATAGTTATCATCTGCATTAGGATCTTATTAATTGATCATGATGATTTATATTTCATTATTAAAGTATTTTTTTTCTTTTATTACTTTTTTAATTATCCTAGTTATATTTATTTAGATATATAGTAATGTATATTAAATAGTAATATCATACTCTAATAAAATATGTAATTGATTATCTTAGTATAGGGTCACTTGTAAGATAAGATATCAAACAAATTGTCGTTATTTCATGTAAATTTCACGCTAATAATTTGGATGTGTTGTACAAAACAATTTATCATAACAAAATGATTTATCAAACATGAACATTAATGTCATCTATATCTTATATAATAGATATGATTCATAAATAAACACCTTTTTTTAACTTTTGGACAAGAATTAAATATACATAGTAATCACACAGCCAATTCTTAGTAAATCACTAAAATCATGACCTTATAAATCCAATGAAAATAATAACATCCCCTGTAACATAGAAATTCCCTATAAATGTGTAATCTATGTATAATAATAGGTTTAATCCCATGTTTTGACCTACCCAATATCTACATACCATTTTTAGACTAATAAAATAAAATAATCCTATGGTAACAATTATTTTTATCTCTTTATCCTAGTTGACCGAAATGACTCGGAGATGGTGCTTCCACATTACCTCGGACATGACTCTCAATATTCCAATGATTTTTGACTAGATGTGATGATCTATCAATACAATAGGGAGACTATACCCTAAATAAATTATAGATAAATAATATAAAAAATAATGTATTATTATCCAAAATGAACAACATAAAATGGATATGAGTGTGATAAGCCCACCATAATAAACATCACTTTCTATATCGAAATATGAACTCTCTATAATGTAATACATGGAATATATCAAATATAAGATCTACCAATGGGAAAATTATATCGAAAACCTGATCCAATATATACAAAATAATTGATATGTTTATAATAATATGGTTGTGATGCTCCTCCATGTCTCATATCCTAATCCAACGATGCATCCTATATCAAGTATTCAACATACAACCCTTTTGATTACATGGATCCAATATCATGATGTAAATATAACCATCCATGTGCACATGTAGTGGGTTAAATATATACTTATTATGAAGCCACCAATGGTGAACCTATATAACTCTAAAAATAAATTGGTTCATACCCAATATAATATGATAAAAATAAATAATAACTATAACAAATTTTTTTACTTGGGATTCATTATTTCCATCATGTTGAATTAAAATAATTTCTTTAATTACTGATGGATTGGTATGATTATTACCATTTTCCGATCACAACTAGAGGATTAATGGGTTGTCACCAATAAAAATTATATAATTGGTTAGTATAGTGTTACCATGAATAACGATTATAGGTAAATATGTTACCACTACACATAACATAATGAAATATGAATGATTAATCTCTTTCATTAATAATAATAAGGTGAATGGGAAAACACCAAAATCAAAAATAAGGTGAACTAGTGAACTCAGTAAAAAACCTATTTCTAATGGGTTTTCAACATACATAAATTGACAAGGTGAACATTTTTTCAATAGTGAATTACATTTTGAACAATTTATGACCATAATATAATCCATAATGGTGAATTGGTTATACCATAACATAATTAATTAGGTGAATGATTTATATCTATTCCATAATAGTAAATAATAGTAAACTAATGACCCCAACTAACTTGAGGAGCACGGGTGAATGGGTTTTAACCAATCAAATAACATCCATTAGTTAATTGTTTATAACAATGAAGATAATTAAAAATAATCAGAAAATTTTATCACTAAAATATAAATAACAATTGAAAATAGGTTATCACCCTAAAATAATTAAAAAAATGAATGGGTTATCCCAATATCATAATGATATTGTAAGGTGGATGAGTAGTCACCACTAATATGAGTGATGTGGGTGAATGGGTTATCAACACTCTAACACCAGATATTAGTGACCATATTATCATTATAAGAACAATCAATAAACATGTTTAATGGGATGTCACTATAAGTATAAACAATAACAAGGTTATAATAAATAATATATTAATTCTTACCACAATCAAGGATAGGATAAATTTCCTTATAATAATAAGGACTAAATGGGTAAACATGTTTTCATCATATAATTGAATATAAAAAAAGATGAATATGTAATAAAAATTATGTATAAGTAGAATTTTAACATCATTATAACCAAAGTGAATGACTTATCACCCTTTTATTACTCTAAAAAATTCAAACAACTTACCAGGATAACCATTCTCATGATTTTATATACCTAATACACATATTTAAGTCTCATCCTCCCCTTGGATACACTTAATATCCTATAAAAAACCAAATTACTCATTCCAAATTTATATAATAAGGGCAATTCAGTACTATCATTATTCATAAAAATTTTTCCCCTCATTAAATAATTATTAAGGATTCCTTAAATGGATATCTAAATATATTAACAAACAAAGACAACCCTCACATGTTCTATATAATATCTACGTTTCCATTTTCTAATGGAAGCTTGAAAAAATGATGTTATGGATATTAACAAATGGTTCAAGTGTTTTATCATGGGCTACATATCCCATACTCATCTCTAAAGAGAAAAGAAAAACACATGGTATCCCATTATAGGTTATTATCACTCACCTACAAGTAGATATAAACAAATCATAATATAAACTCATATAAAATGAAATAAGAATTTAGGCACCCCCTATGTTGTGTATGTAATTTTGCACCTAGTGAATATCCATTAGTGATTTTACCATAATCGGTAAAAATCAATAGTTTTTTAAATTTTGAATGATTCACCAAGATATCTAAATAGAAATAAGAGATTATGGGTCACACTATATTGTACATACTAATAAGAGTTTTCGTTAATAGATAATATTAAATTCCGTCATGTATTGGAGAAGATTAAGACATAATTGGGGAGGGGGGGTCAAACATAAGATCCATTGTTAATTTTCCAATATATTGATCGTAGGAAAGAGAGATTTTAGAATATTTTTATCTATTAAATATAAAGCACCACCCTTTAAACTAGGATGTTAAGGGTTCCCATGAGAACATTAGTTGACCCTCACTAAAATTATTATGGTCTAGTCGAGTCATAGTAAACCCCACTAGAACCTCAGATGCTGAGATAAAACCTAATAACTTATCTAATAAACATTTAGTTTCCTGCAACTTCAGTTCTTGATGAATTCTTATCTTTGGGTAAACTTTTTCTACTGGGTTCATTTCCATGTTTGTTGATCCTGATCCTCCTCTAAAAAAAATTCTTTCAAAATGGTTTAAAATTAAATTTTTTTAACTAAATTTAAACCAAATTCATACATGATAATACAAGGTTTTATAGAGATAAAATGTTATTAATTTTATGAATTTAGATATATAATCATCTATAATATCATCTTATATAGATGAAATTAATTTGATTCGAAATTATTTAATGGAACATATATGAAATGATATATTTTATATTTCCAATAATCCTTGATGAAATAATTAACCTCAAATATATTGGAAGGAATAATTAATATTTAATTGTGTTGGTTCTTCAATATCTCTAATATAGAATCAATAATCATGGAATGATTCGACATCGAACTTATTGGAAACAAGATTCAAGATAAATATAATCATATAAGGGTAAAAAGGATTCTTGGGATGTTGAATAATATTGAAAACAATCACAAGGTGGGGGTTATTTTTTCAAAATACTAATTCTAAAAACTCTTCGATTGATGAACCAATTCAATATACTCAATTATGTACCCACAATTATGATACTCATATTGGATAATAAAAAATAAAAATAGTGATAAGGATAAAATAAAATATTGTTTTTATGCTAAAAATAATCCTATGGAATAATTAATTTTAATCACTTGATGATGTGGAATAGTAATTGAAATTAATACATACAAAATTGTTAATGAGAAACCAAGGAATGGATATAACAATTTTCTTAATATATAAGATCAATAACATACTATGAAAATTGAGTTGGAAGATAATTATTTTATAATTAAAGGGATGATATGAAGGAATATGAAAACACTTATTATTGAAGTGATAGATAAGTAAAGACAACCTATGATATTTCTACCATCAGATCCTATTATATATATTAAAAAGGTTTTGAATTTTAAGAGATTTTTATTTAATTTATAAAATATTCATATCACCCTACAATTTGAAGTAAACCTGACATATATGAATTTATATACTAATTCGTGAAGAAAATAATTTCAAATAGGCACAGGTTTGAGAAACATTTTATTATCCTCCTCCATATTAAATCTAGTGTACTCATTCACTGTAAAATATCAAAATCAGAAAGTATATAAATGTTTAAAATGCATTTCTGAATTTTAAAGGAAAAATGAATACATGATTAATGACAAACTATGAGTAAATATAATTCTTTTACACTAACACTATTTAGGGAATTAAATATTAGAGAGTTACAAAAATAATTCTTTAAAAATTCCAAATTGAACGTTTTTATTTCAAATTAAAGTCATAAAAAAATTTATTGTAGATAAATGTTTATATTACTGTTGACTTATTAATTATTATATAAAAATATATAATTAAGTTCTTATAAATCATGGACATCCATTTCTAGATATAATATAATCATTAACAGATATACTAAAGAGAATACATTTGTTTGGAGCAGGAGAATAAATAGAAAACATTAAGGTTTTCATAAAATTAAACTACCATGAGTGATTGATGTTTGTTGAAAAACGATATTGTAGAGAAGAAAATATATTAATAAAAAAATTATTCATAAATACTCTTAAGGATTTAATTATACACTGTTATAGTTAAGAAAAAGGTAAAACTATTATATATAGTTTACAAAATTGTTATTTTAGATGAATGTTTGAAGAGTTTAGTATAGAAAGGAATCCTTATAATACCTCAGTTGAGGAAAACTTAGTTTATATATGAATACTCATACCTCTAAACTGATATATGAATTTAGGGAAATATTATAATACTTCCATTGATCATATCAATAAGTCTAGTTGATCCATAATATGAAAATCTATTTATGGAACATAATACACATAGGATAACATTGGATTAGTCTATTTTTTATATTAGTGAAAAAGTCTATCCATGTGTATTAATTGTTTTTCTATATATCCAATTTATAATATAGAGTTGAATTTCAAATAATATTAAATGCTAACTCCAAATAAGTGGTGATTTTTGATGTGAAAATATTTCTTGATATTGGGATAAAATATCTAATTTTATGAAATTCATTGTATAGTTTGATTTATGTGGTTCATAAATGGGGTAGAATAATAGTGGTGACCAATGATATGAATGAAATCCTCCCAAAAAGGACTATGAAAAAATGGATGATGTGAAAAGATTATATGATGTTGAAATCATTAACTAGGAAATATCATGTCTTATTTCACTTTATTAATTAAATAATAGATATAATTTTCAGATATTGATTCTTTAATTTAATTGATAGAAACACTAAATATTAAAATGTTTACATATCTCTATATGATTAATAAAAGACTAAATTCACTTATATCTATAAAAAAATTTCTTATTAAAGAAATAATTTTTTCTAGTGTTGGGATCCTATAAATTTATAGATATATAAAAGGAATTTTTCTCAGATTAGTTTGAGAGGGATACTAAAAGTTTTATGGAAGAGTTTTTTTATGGAGTGTACTTTTATTAATGCCAATAGAATATATCAATGGTATCAAATAAATTTGATGAAAAAAATATAGTTCTAAACTGAATGAAAATAAATTTTATTGAGCAAGAAATATACTTTCATTAGAATAATATTTTTAATGTGGGAATAAAAGTTAAAACGAAAAAGTGGATGTAATTTTAAATATTCCTCCTTCTACAACAGTAAAGTTGTTAAAATGATTTTTGGGTAAGATTATATCAAATAGAAGGTTTATTCAATATTTTTATAAAATTTAAAAGAATATTATCTCTTTTATATAAAAATACATACATGTTAATTTCAATAAATATTTAATTAAAGCATTTCAATTTCATAAAGATACGTTTATTTAGGCACCAATAATAACTTTACTATATTAGAGATCGACTTTTGAATTATTGTATAATACTAATGAATTTTTCATTGGTGTTATATGAATCAAACAATATGTCTGAATAATTAATAGAGGATAAGTTAATTATAAATTAAATCTATTTAAATTTTTATAAACCACCATGAAAAAAATTCTATATCATTTAATGTATCGTGATCAAAAATTGATTAAAATGATCTCCAATTTGTTCTTAGATTAATTAGTGAATGAAATAAAGAAGAATACATGGATGATTTTTTAAAAGATCCATCCATAATGTGGATAACTACTCCTTGGTATTGATGGTGTTATCTATGACATATTGTTTCAATCTATAATGTATGTTGATACAAGATGGTGTGGTATATTTTTTATATCCAATTACAATGATTTGTCTACAGAACAAAATCCTCATAAAATATATAGAGATATTGAGAATAATGTGATAGATAATATTCTACATATAATAAATATTTGATGTTCAATAAAAGTGATGATATATTTATAATTTAATGAGTAAATCGTTAAATGTTTAAATAAAAAACAATAGATCTTAGTTTATTTTTTCATTTCATTCTTCTTAGAATTGATTTCATCAAATATGATCTTGTTTCTTAACATTTTAGTTCTATAATATAAAATGATATATTATCATTGATTTTAAATGAATATTAGATTTTCTAAAACATTCAAAAACACAAAATACATTCTACGCTCATCCCAGAAAAACCCAAAAACACATGTGACTTCAAAATTTAATTAGTTAATGTCCACTGATTTGTATCAATTTTCTCTAAAAGCAGACAAATTAGTTTAATTATAAAAGCATTTTAAATGAGAAATTGTTAATTAAATCATATTAAATTTTACTTTCAGATATTAAATCTATCGGTAAGATAGAAAATTTAAAAAAACTCAATATTTTGGTAATGTATTGTCATCCTGATTTAACATTTGTGCAACTAATAATTTCATCATTACATTCCATATAAAATTCAAATTTAGATGATTTGGGTTGTATTAAAAAAATTAATTCTTGAAATAAATTGAATTAGATTTAACTTTATTTTGAATCTAAATTTTTCATATCCTAATTATTAAATAATGTTTTATCATTAAATAAATACACTATATTTACAATATCTACCTCAAAAAGTTTTTTAAGTTGAATGGAGTTTTTTATAAACCTATAATTTTATTTATTTAATGTTTTATACATATGTTATATAATTATCTAAATTTTCATATATAATATCTATACTAAAATATATCATTGTTATTTTCATATACCTTATTGAATAAATAATTAAAAAATTTCTCATAACTCACTTGATAATAGTTTTTCTGTAATTTGATCACCTTTATAGATATTAAAAAACAATCTAAATGATATAAAATATTCAATGAAACTAAATTGAAATTTTAGTATTGGTGTTATAGATATCATAGAATATCTTCAATATAATATGACCAATATAAACCATTATATTAAATGTCCAAGTTGTATTAGATGTCAATCATTTTAAAAATCATAATAAATATTTAAATGAATTTATAAAAAATAAAAAAAATTGTAAACGATTAAGTATTTCAATATTGGTATCTATAATATATCCCTTTAGATTTGTTTGACACAAACCATCAAGTATAAGTGAATAATCCACCTTGATATGAACTCTATATATCTAAAAAAACATATTCTTCATTAATGTTTTTACTAATATTTCTACCCCCAATATGAATACTTCCCGTATCTTAAATAATCCTTGATTAGGATTTTTTTAATTTATTTATCCACTTAAAAATACAATTCAATAATTTAATATGGAAGGGAGTATAAAAAATGAATAATAATATTAATGTAGAATTTGATAATTAATATCTACATCCCAATCCATATATATAGAGCTATAAAGGTCATGTTATTCTATTCAAAAATATAAAATACCATAATAAAAATTACCTCTACATAAATTGTGTTTCTCGTTTATTCCATAATATGGGGTGTATTTAGGTCAATTTTAAACCCAAAAAAAATTTTATATCATGTATGATATTAGATATCCAATATGTAAATAATAGAAGGCATCTAATCAATCTTATAAAATATTTTTTTTTCCTAAAAATTCATTTATCATCCTTTGAAAAAAATGATTTCAAAGTCCACAGGAATGATAAATTCCGTATAGTTCTCTATATCAATCCTCTTCAATATAGTATACATATATTTATCCTAATATATAATAAAGAGTTATCTTTTTGAAATATCTAAAATCCCAATAGTAATATCACCTCTTTGAGAATTGAAATTTTAAATTTAGTTTTCATTGGTGAAGTTAACACCTTGAATGAATTATCCTCCACTATTGAATATTTTATTTCATCATTATTGATGACCCCAAAAATTAAAATATCCTATGTTAGGGAGGGGGGAATTGGGGCATTTTATAGTTAAAATATTTCACCATTTTGATCATATTTCATCATAAAAACCCCCTTCATTCTTTATCTCATATAAATGAATATAATTAATTGAAATCATTCATAGGTAAAATTAATTTTTTATATCTTACACTAAGCAATATAACGGAGGGAGAATAAAAAGGCAACATACCATTGTACTGAAATCACTAAATTGAATTACTATTATAATATTATGATTTGAATAAATATCCCTCCCTATTTAAACACAGGAAAATAGATAGTTCTCTCAACTGAAGGGAATATAATATTAATCCAATTTTTTTATTATCTATATCAGATATAAATTTGTTTACTCTGAAATATATCTATTATAATGATACAATCTCATCAGTGATATGAAATAAACTTTTTCATTTATTGTTTATTTTATGGAAAATCTATATATAAACTATTCTCTTATGTGAAAAAAAATTCTATTTAAATTACTCCTGCTTTGTTAACCACTCATACATTAATTGAAATTCCTTGTGATATTATTCCTCCTTCATAAACTATCATTATTTCATGAACTAACTTCACTTTAATATGTATCATATATGGTTTTCTTTATCATAATTTATTAATGGATATACTCCACACATCATCTGTATTGAACGCCTATAAAAAACATTTTATATGAACTCCCTTCACTATCTCACTTTCATAAAAATCTCAATGAGACCCTTTGAAATTCCAATAATTTATCCAATTCCTATATTATCTTATGAACTCTTCTGATCATAATTAACTAATTATGATACCTAATATTGGTAATGAAACCAAAAAACCCAATAAGTAATAGATTTCATAACCCTTGGTTAGTGGTTGATGACATTAATGCTATTCTTTGACCAAGTTAAAAAATAGGTCCAAATCACTCCATCATATATTCATGGGGGTTTAAATCAGTATATGAGGCAAAGAACCCTGTTTAAATTAATCATACATGTGCCAAATATATGTGGTACAAAAGACACTATAACAGTGTGGTGGCTAGCAATATGGAAAAATATTTCACATATGACATGTATATGGATACGTGGAACACCATTTCAAGAATTACCCTTAAGAAACTTTATTATAACCAACATCATATCATGATCAATCATACTAGAAAACACTTTAAGAATTATCTCCCATTAAGATTTAACAATAATTGATCTTATGATGCTAACTATGTTAACATTTTTAAACATTCCTAGTCTTCAAGGGAACATTGAAATGGTGTTTTTCTTTTATCACTAAATTAAATAATGTCAAAAATATTCATTAATGTTTTCGTATTACCAAATCCAAAAAAATTTATTGTGACATTAATCATTTTGAAGATGAACTTACCCAATATTAAAACACCACTAATGGCACCAATTTTGTCCCTGATCTGTAACATGAAATAATTATTACTATGAAAAATATTTCATAGCTCTCTTTTAAAGATAACATGAGAAAACAAAATTTCAAAACCAAATGCATCATAGATAGTGATAGAAACACTAAATTTTACTAATCCCTTCAATAAAATAGGAAATCAAATAAACCTATTGCCTTCCTAAGAGATGGATACAACCTATTTTAAACTGATAAAATAATTTCCAATCATATTTTCTTTTATTTTTAAGATATATTCAATGTACCCAACAGTAATAAGGACCATCTTCCTAATGACATTCTGGTTGTAGTCAATGATGTGAAAAATTGTGTTCTTACATGAAAAGAACTTCTTCATGAGATTAGAGACACTGTATTTAGTTTAAATCCTAAAAGTTCTTTAGGTCCATGATGGATTCAATAATTTATTATGTCTTCAATTTTGGGATGTCATTTAAGATGATGTTTGTAATATAATTAGGAATTTCTTTTCTAGTGGTATGCTCCCTCATGGGTTGAATTCCTAGTTACTATCCTCGTTCCCCAAAAAGGATAATTCCACTGAACATCACCAATTCCAAACCCTTTAATTACTAAATACCTTTTTTAAAATTACCCCCAAACTACATGAAAATATACCTTATTATATTATAAATAAAATAGTCTCATTGAACCAATTTGGATTTGTTGAAGGAAGGCCTATTAAAGATCATATTTTTCATTATTATGAAGGAATTATCTTATTAAATAGAACTAAAAGGGGCTGTAATATTTCCATTAACAATGATATCTGAAAGGCCTTTGATACCATGGATTGAAGTTTTATATTCAAGGTCCTATAAAACATTGGATTTAATGATTCCATCATCAGTATAATTAAAACACTTTTCAATTCGACTAGCATATCCATACATATTAATGGATCTCTTAAGGGTTATTTTAAATTCACATAATGTGTCAACCAAGGGGACCCTCTCTTAGAAACTCGTTTTTCGATTTTAGAATACTACCTATATAGATTAATCACAATCTTAGTCGAGAAAAGGAAGATTAAACTGATTAAGGATGCTATGAATTCGAATGTTCCCACACACCTTTTAAATGCAGATCTTATTATTATTATTTTACAAGGGGATAAATAGAATATTCCAAATCTCGAATGTGCCATCTCACATTATTAATACATTTTTGGACAAATAATTTATTTGAACAAATACAATAACTTTTTTGGTAAGGGGTTTTTTGCTAATAGAAAATCCAATATTATCGATGATTTAGGTTTTAAAAAGGATATCTCCCCTTCACCTATGATGGTTTTCCCATTTTTCAGGTTAGACCGAATTCTTGTTACTTCTATAAGACTATTGATCAAATTATCCACCAACATTCATATTGGAGTGGAAAATACATCTATATGGCTATCATGATTTGTCATGTAAAATATAATTTTTTTTTCTAAAATGGTATAATCTTTGATGATTTACATATGACCAGATGGTATTCATAAATGAATTAACATTTCCATCAAAAAAATTTATTTGGAGTAGATTAACAGTTGAATGGAAACTGATGACAATTCCTTGGTCTACATGTTTCAAACCTCTAGAGATGGGTGGTCATGGTATAAAAAATCTCAAACTATTTACGGATGACGTACATGCCACACTCAAATGGAACCTATTTCATAACAACATTGACTCTATTGCATTCATAAAAATAGATTTCTTGAAAAATTGATGAAGGGAAATATGAATTAAATGATCTCTTGCATTTGTTTTTCCATTAATAATTCTTTTTCCAAAATCATTTCTAACTTCTGATGGATGGTGAGTAGAGACTCTTCTATGAATTTATGGCTTGACAAATGGGATGGTTCTCCTCTGATATCTCTGATTTCTTCTAATCAACTTCCTGATCACACAAATTATACTCTCAAGGTTGTTTTTATATCTCAAAGACATTATTTTACCAACAAAGTCAATCATTTCATTGATATATAGCCTTTTTCTAGCTTAGATAATTTTTTAATTTGTGAACCTATTCATAATGACAGTCTTGTCTCAATAACAATTGACAACCATGGATTTATTAATTCTGATAATTCTTTTAGATGGATATTTTTTTAATAAAGTATGGGTAAAACCTTTGAGATTCACTCGGATTTTGTGTATTTCTCACAAAATAATTCCCACTAACACTTGTCTTCAGTCTTTTGGGATCCAACATTGCTCTAAATTTCATCATTGTAATCACCATCACAAAGACATTAACCATCATTTTATTTCTTTTATTACACCTACTTCTCAGTGGAATTATGTGCTTGACCTTTTGTTTTGTATATGGTAACTTAATTAATCAATCCACTATCAACTTAAATGTTTTGTGGATCTTAAAGCCTCTTTGGAAATAAAGATATTTTTCTTAACTGTTGCTGTGGAACTTCTTCATGTACTCTGGTATGATAATAATTCTATTACTCATAACAAATACTCACATAGTTTTAATGAAAGTCAAATGTGGATACTTATAGCCATTCAAGAAGCTTCTTATATTCAAAAGGGATTTTTAAACAACATAATGATTGAATTTGGAATTCAACATTAGCTTGAGGTTAATGATATTTATCCGCAACAAAGATGCAGTTTTGAAGTGTTACGAAAAGATCCTCTCTTCCGCTGTATTAATGTGACTATTGATGAGGCTTCAGAAGGAAATCTAAGTCCTTTGGGTTGTAGTTCTATTTTCAGAAATCACTCCGGGTAGGTTCATGGATGTTTCTATGGAACATGTGGAAACTCTTCATCTCTGGAGGCTAAAATGATGAGTGTGATCTATTTTATCTCCTTATCTAAACAGCATCATTTGAAAAAAAATCTGGATTGAATGTGACTTGACTACCATCATTCAATCCATTTTTAATGGATTGATGCACCTCATGTGGCCACTTACAACACGCTAGATTAACTATCTTCATTCGCTCATGGACTTCAATAACATTATTAAGAATGCCTTTAATGAAGCGAACACGGTAGCAGATGGTCTTGAAAATATCGGAGTCAACCATGGAACCATATGGTAGGATGACCTCCCTATTGATTAACATCCCATTTAAGATATATATTGTAAAAGAATCCTCTCTTTTAGACTCATGTAATTCCTTGTATTAATAATATATTTTTTGCTATGGTATTTGACCATGGCACTACATTCTTAAAAAATGAACCTCCGTTATAGAAACATTCATTCTATGTTAAATAAAGTTTTATAAATTCCTTCATAGATAATTTTTTCTATCATCATATACAGATTCTTTCTTATAGTACCCTATAGTGTGACCTTCCTTAATGGTTCTGCATAATATGAGATTTATTTTCTACATAGTTTTCTATACTTCAAACATAAATATCCTTTATTTTATATTTTTATATGAAAAATGAAAACACCTCAAAATTATTATAAAATAATATTATCATCTATCATTTTTTACAATCACATTGTAGATTTTTCAATTATCTTTTCCAACAAACATGACAACCAAAATACACAAAAATAACACCTTGAGATATATTTTTTCCATATATTTTCCCCTTTTTTTATTGAAAATGTACCATAATTTTGAAACATATTGATAAATAAATTTTTATATTCTTCTAAAATCACCATTAGTAATCTCTATAACATTAGATAGTGATCAAAGAATTACAAAATAGGTAAAGTAAGCCCACCTTTTCCATGTTTAGTGTAATAAATAGTAGTAACATGTGGGGTTTACTAATGAATATATTTTTTCATAATATAACATGATCAATGATACCATTTTTTGAGTTAGGGTCATCTCTTGAGATCATTTCAAAAAAAACTTTCTTAATTCATGATCAAAAAACATAATGTTATCCAAGCACCTCATTCATGATTTTTAAGAAATTACATAATAGTTTAAACATATAATAATTAAATAATACCCATATATCTTTTCTCCCTGTAATCCATAATGGATGACATATTTCTATTCATCAGACTTATCTATGTACTCTCCATGATAGAAGGTTTAAAAAATATCTTCCCCATCAATAAAAAATATTTCTCCCCAATTGTCAAAAACCCAAAAGTCACTAATTTGTGGTATGCAATATGAAAATAATAATTATATACACAAAGGGACATGTTAAACATACCTTTGAGAGTGGGGGTTTTATATCCAATTTGATTAAGTTTTAGGGTCTACTTGATTCCAAGATCTATTCATTCCGTCCCAAATTGTTTTTATGGTGTGTACTTTATCTTGATGTTTCGAAATAATATTTAGTAGAAAAATACACCAAATTGACTAGAACATTAAACACTTTCTCCTATAAAATTTGATACTTGATTTTAGTTTAGGTTTTTCCTTTAGTGGTGGACTAGTTTTATAGCATTTATAGGCATTAAATTCTAAAAATGAATTCTGATAAAAGACTATATTTAAAATCTATTATCTATAAACCACTAAGTCATACATAACTATTATGTCTGAGATTGAGTATCCATAGTATATTCAGTTTCAAAAGCACATATTGAAATTTTTTATTGTTTCTTACATATCATAATAATTCATAATCCAATAAGATAAAATGAACCGCCTAATGTAGACATTTTATCATCCAATTAATTGGTACAATAATTTTTTATACCAATAAATCTTGTTTGGATGTTTCTCTAGATATTGAAATAGTATCTATTGTGCATTTGATATATCATAGTATTTATTTCAATGCTAGTAAGTGGATTTATGTGGGGTCAATTTTATATCATGTCACATGATAGGTTGAAAATAAAATATCAATCCATTCCACTGTTAAGTGTAATAGGATCCCAATTATCTACTTATATTTAGTGAAATTGAATAAATTGGATTTAAAATTCATTGAAAACATTTCCTATGTAGATATCGCTATTTTTATCACATTGTATTCCTCTATTTTAAAACATATTATCACCTCCAAATTTTATTTATAATTATATATTAATGTATCTAGACTTCCTTTTATTATTGATAAGCTAATGGAAAAAATAATTTTCTCCAATCATAGACATTTTAAACACACGCTTCAATTTTTTTAGGAACTGTTTACAATGTGAATTTTTGGTACCACCAAAGATCATATCATCAAAATATATAGTACCATTAAAATTTTATCACATTAATTGTTTAAATAGATATTACAATCTCCTACACCATTCTAGAAACTAATATTCTTTAATTATTGATATATCCTTGAAAACCAAGCTATTTGTTTCCTAGTTTAACTCATACAGTGACTTAATCAACTAGTAAACTTTATTAATATTTTTACGGACTATAAAACCATCTGAATGTTAGGTTCACATATCTTCTTCCCAAAATTCATTTAGTAATTATTTATTTATGTCTATCTGTATTGAAATTAATTTTATTTCATCTATTTTGAATAAGAAAAGTCAAATTCTCTCCATAATTTTCATATTTGAAAAAAACTCATCTACATTGATACCATTGATATCATAGTACACTTTGTACACAAGTATATCTTTTTTTCAACATTATGTTATTCTCTCCTTCAGATTTTTTATCAAAGACCCATTCGATCATAGTAGAATAACTATTATTTTTAATCAAAACAATCTATAATATCTGATTCATTAGGATTTTTATACGCTCTCCATTTATCTCATAAATAAAATTTTCATCAATAACTACCAATTTACAAAAATTTGCCTTTGATTTAGAAATGAAACATCTGTTTTATTTAGGAATTATCAAAAAATCATGAATGATTGATTTTTGGACATTGTGTTTTTCTATATCAGTCATTCTAATTCGCTATTTTCAATATTCTGGTATAACATTATTCTGGGTATCATCTTTTCTTCTTTTGAATCTTAATTTTTACATTGTGATCATTTTGAGATGCTTAACTCTTGTTGAATTTATTTATAAAAATGGAAATTTTTTTTATGATGCTCATTCTCATTATCCACTATAGTAACATATTTTCTCTCAAAAAACATTCTTATCCACTTATTAAATCATTGAAATTTATTGATGTTTCTTTAGTTGATGTATAATATCCCATGAGCTCTATGATATTAAAAATTCATATATATAATTTTATAGGTTTTAAAACACATACCTTAAATGATTTGTAATTTTTTTCGTTAGTTTTATTCATTCATAAAAGCACAAATAATCTCTATTTAAAATGTAGACCAATTTTGATTAGTACATATGATGAATACCATATTTTTATTTAATTGTAATATTTTATATTTTCTTAAATTTATGTTTCACATGTATTATTTGATTCAATTTTTTTTGGGAAAATATTTATTTGAATTTAATTATATTAAAGAGAAATATTTATATTTTTTAAATGAGGTTTTAATAATGGAAAAGTACTTGCCTTTAAATATGCATATGTTATTTTTTTGGTAAAGGAAATCAAGGGATAATTGATAAGATTTTTATAACAAGATAAGAAAATGGATGATTAAATTGGACTCACTAGGATTTTAACTTGCTAATCATCTCCAATACTGAATTATAATAGGTTTAGATATTATTATAAGTGAGTATGGTGTGTTTCAATGCAAATAAAGTGTATGTGTGACGTGAGGAGGACCCAATGTGTGTCGGCGCTGGGTAGGAGAGTCTATACTAGATGAAATGGGTCTTATATTCTATGTGACTGATATGACATAATCATATATAAATTAAGAACCTCATTAGATTCAAACATATTTGGGAAAAGAGTGTTTGGGTGTAGTTCATCAGTTATACAATTACACTAATAGATTATATGTTAATGTCTCCATACTCACGCAAACCACACCACAACATGTTTTCTGAGTTTTATGGTCCACACTACACCCGGACAACAAAAACCACCATGAACAACATCTGCTAGATTTGAAACACCATTTTTATGCATTGGGAAAGCTCAAACTAGATGAACTCATGCCTATGTGAAGATCATAGTTATTAGAAACAGCACTGATTCATGAGGAAAGATTCTTACCCAACACTATAATCACTATTTTATATACTTTATATAATGTTATGAACCAACACCCATAATTGATGTGGTACACTGTCACGATCCAATTCTACTAAAGGAAATGACTATCACCATAAATTAAACCTCACAAGGAAAGTTCCACATCATGCATATGAGGATTCCATCTTACCCATGGTAGTCTAAGAAGCTTCATCTTAGTTATGGAATAAATAGGCCTTTAGATCCTCTACCCCTATTAGAATATCTATTATCACAATCATAATTACTAACATGAAACATTATGAAGGGTTTATAATTAATTACAAATATTAACATCTATCCACATAGAACCTACCCACACAGAATTATCCCATCGCCCAAATCACATCATGGATCACCCATTAGGGTTTCTACTGGTACCTTTTAACTGATAAAAATATCTTCTCATCAATAAAACATCATATACAAAATCATTAAATGAATCCAAAAACCATAAAAACCCACTATCTAGGCCTCATGATATCAATATGAATCCTTGTCCAAACTCCACAACACTACTAGTCTCAGAAACCATGAATTGACTCAGGTTATCATATTTATGCCACTTGGAAAATGAATGTCAGGTTCTATTTAAAAAAAGACCAACACTTGTGTCACATCACACATATCCTAAGGGATATCTCTCAGTTGATCAACCACAATAAAAATATTTGTTACAATTTTTTTAGTACTGAAGTAATCGTCCCATTAAAAATTCATTAAAAACCATAGACCACACCAAGAGAGTTTCAATCCTCAAACATGAGATGTAAGGGCCTCTAACCCAAAATTAATAGGCCAAAGCCACTTATAAAATCTTGGACCTATTTCACTCATATGTAACCAAAATTAATTTTCCATATATCCTAAATCATGAAACCATATGCTAGAGGATTCCAACTTATAGTAAAGTCCTATGATTGTACAACGAGGAGACTAAATCCTCATGATCATAATGACAAACATTTGAATCCAAAAACACTACGAAGGAATAAATGTGTAATAAAAAATAGTGGAAGCATAATCTTACAGATATAATGAAAATATAGAATAAAAATTAATATCATATAAAAAAATGATGTAATATCTGTATGATATACATTACATGAATACTTAGAAAGAGAATACCATTCATATAAATCATCCAATACAATATGAAAAAATGGTAAAAATATATCTCCACTAGAAACATGGTCATTATTGTTGTCCTCTTCTGCTATACTCTATCCTATTATATAATAATCAATCATCCCTAGATGGATGATTTTTATTGTCACTACTAGCACCTATAGGATCTGTTAGTGTACCAATCGTGGGCCCAAGCATAGTGTGGGATATACTTAGATGGAAACTACCAACAGTTTATAGAACTATCTAGTATATGTATATAAAATGGTCTCCATGTAGGTAAAAATTAATTTATAATAGTAAATAAAACAAATAACATCAGTTCAGGTTCCTCATAAGACAGCTGAATCATACTACCTACTTCAGCCTAATCCATAAAATATATGAATAGATATCACCCTTTGTGTACATATAAATATATAAATAATACATGATGAACATATATGTGCGTATACATAGATATATAATCATTACCATGACGTGTGATATGTACCTAAGGGGTCCATGTATAATCTTATGTCATTACATATTTCTCATGGAATTCACTCAAGAAGAATATATAACAATGCCATTAAGTATGAAAATCAAAAATTGAATCCATGTATATTCTTTGACTATAAATATGTGTTAATTCAATTAATTAAAATTGAATGTTTTATCACATCCAAGGAATTATTTATAGTAAATCCAGGTATCACTCTAGGTATACTTTATAAAAACTTCTCACATTAGAAGTATGTCCAAGGAATTCCACAATGGGAACCCAAGTATCACTCAAGATATGTTGTATGACGTAATCCATTGATCCCATCAAAGGTATACCTCAAAGGAAACAATGTATATCTCATGTCATGGTATAATAGCATTTTCCTTAGAGCTCTTCCATAGTAATCCACTAGGTAAATAGGTGTCACTCATGGGTAATATAAATGCATCCACCCAGAGAGCCAATCCATGGTGATTTATGTAAGAACCAATGTATCACTCTTGATATGTTACAATTCATTATAAATATCTAATTTTTTTAGTCGATGAGACCATCCAACTTGTTCTAAATTAAAAACCCTTGTATTTCCCTCAACTAGACATATAAAATGGCTATGAAAATCATTAATCCCATACATTTAAATAATTCACTTAAGTCTAATTTCAAATTTCATTTCACAAGTATAACTTAAGTTATAAAAAATAAAATCAAGGACCGATTCATATGTCCAACAATTCATTATTGCTTCAATTAAAATAACATTTGATTTATAATTTCGAAATGAACACACCTCAATTGGATGTAATATTTAATTTCAAAGGATTATGTTTCATGGACATTAATATAAAATAACACTAAGGTCTGGATTTCATCAAGGTGATAATCCTTTTATGATAGAAGCTAGTTTTCTTTGACTACCCTAAGAAATTATATATCATTTAATTTAATTAATTTTAAATTTTAGAGGATTCACATGGATGTTCCATCTTGCGGCACAATATCATATAATTTAAACATCATTACATTTTTCAAAAATTAAAAAACCACCTACCATAGATGGGTAATACTCTCCTAATCAATTTTCAGCCTCTAAATCGGGCTATAATGGGATAAATTAGAGAAATAAAAAAATTCACAAAAAGAAGGTATATTATCTAGCATTGATTTAGATTTCCATACAGGGAGATAAATGAATGATTAATGGAATAGGGTTATATAACATATTTTGGGATATACAACATTACTAATATAAATAGATTTTTGTTTTCGGTTTGAGAATATAACTCAAATTTCGGCTTGTATATCCTAGTGAGAGCTCCCAAGTTGCTGGGAGGTGCTAAAACAATTTAGAGGGGAAAATGAGGTTTAAAAAATAAAATAAGGTAGTAAAAAATTTATGATTTCGTCCATTTTTAATGGTACATAGTTTGGACCAAGGATGGTCCAAAACATTGGACAACTATGTGCACTTATTTCCAATGTATCACTATGTGTGTGGGATAGGTACACTATTTTAGAACACATTGTGCAATCCATGTACCACTATGTAGACCCTCTATAGAACCCCAAACGGTTTAACCAAAACATGTGGACCCTAGTCCCTGGTTTAAAAAAAACCTGTGTCCCACTTATTATCTGTAAAATTAAGAGCTACGGGCTCCGAACTAGACCATGACACTCCCAAAATGTTACTCGTTATCTTTTCAAAATCCACAAGGATTAGTGAAAAGTTTTAAAAAGAATTAATGGATCCTCACATTTTGAGAATAAATGGGATCTTACAATCTCCCAACAATAAATCAATCATCCCCATGTTTCCATTATTTGTTTGGTAAAATATTATATGAGAACATATTTGGCCACTGAGCATGTAAATTTTCCAATCACTCCTAAGTCTAATCCAATACTTAGTTGTGCTACTATATAACCCTTACCATAGGACCTAAATTTCCATAGAAAGACTTTATATTTTGATCGATGACCATGATTGGATAGTCATTCAAGGAATTATTAGATTCTAATTCAAAATCCTTAGAATAAATATAACACGGCATTTCTAAATGATAACAACAAAGTTGAGATATTCGGAAGAAGTTTTTCAGGGACCTATACCTGTGAGGAAGAGATATACGATAATATTACGACCTTACACAGTCCAATATCTAAAAATTATAGATATATTGAGGTGATAGATTGAATAGACTCTAAATAATTATATGACCCGACCAAGAAGAAATCCATAAGAAGAAATAATGTCCCACCTCAAAAAATAGAGTTTAGTTGTGACCAACATCAACATAATTCCACTGAGAATGAAATATATCCACATGATTTAAAATAATGTGTATCTACTCCAATGTATTAGGAATGTGATGTGGTCCTAATATTCCTTCCACTCGCTTCTCACACTAGAATATGGGTGATAAGCATGAAATGCCATAGAGGGCCTCATAAGGGGCCATTTATATAGTTCATTATATTCTATTATTATATGAATCTTTAGAAATAGGTAGGTGTCTCTCCTAAGATCCTCTAAAATCAAGGACATAGCCTCAAAGAATGTCCTCCAATATTTGAATCATACAATCAGATTTACCATCAGTCGATGGGTGAATGGATATTCTTAAAATCACCAATGTAACAAGGTCCCTCTGCAACCCCTACTAGAAACTTGTTTTAAAAGTTTTACCTCTTCCTGATAATATGGTTCAAGGAATTATTTGAAGGTGCATAATATCTATAACATATAGCCTCATAAAAACACCTATATAAAAGTTATATTTTATTGGAAGGAATTGAGATACCATCATTAGTGTGTTGAAAAACATCTATATTGTATCACTACCTCAAGTGAATCTTGGTAAACCGGTCACAATTTTCATTCTAACTTCATCCCATTTTTAATCAAGAATGGGAACTGGTTGTAAAATCCAATATAGTTTTCATTGTTCTACATTCACTTGTTCATAGGTGGAATACCAAGTCACAAAACTAACTATCTCCATTTTCATCCCCTACAATAAATATTTTAATAATAAGTCATAGTAAATCATGGTGAGACTGGGATGTACTCTCCATAAGACTCTCAAATCATCTACTCCTAAATGTCTATAGGAACACAGACTTTTCCATGAATGCACAACGCCTCATCGTTGTCAACAATCAAACTAGGTGTTGGTTCCTCACATGAAATTCTCTCGCATAAGACCAATTCCTTTGATCATAAATCTTACACATACTCCCTATTTTATGAATTGAACATGACACTATTATATTTTATTAAATATTCTAACTATTGTTCTCATGGACCTATATTTTCTTCTCAGATATGATTTTCATCAACTAAAACTCACAATTGGACTCTATTATTTCCCAGGTCTAAGTCTTTCTTCGATGATAATTAGCAACCAAATTTCCTTCCCTATGAATGCACACATGATCAAAAATATAATTAATATATGCATTAAACCCACCTTCACAATCTGATATTTGGTTCACACTATCTGTATATTTATTTAGGGCTCTTGAGTTCTGTATAAATCAAAATTGTTATCCCATCAAGTAGTGCCTCTAATAACACAAGACATGAACCAAAAATTGAAACTCAATATCATGTGTTATGTAATTATTATCATAAGACGTAAATATCTGAGAGATGTATACCACGACATGATATCCCAATATTATAGAAGATCCTATTTGAATTCCTGATGCATCAAAATAGACCATGTATCCCTTTGTACAATCTGGTATAATCAGGATCAAATCTAAATTCAATATCCCTTTTTACTTTTAAAAGGATATTTTGTATGATTTAAACAATTAAATCCTAAAACCATTTATGTCAATCCCATAATAGGAACCGATGGGAATAAAGTACAAAATAGAATTATTTTATTAGATATCTACCCCAATGAAACACTTTATCACCAAGAATTTGTTCGGATGCTACTAATAAACAATAGATGTCACCTTCTCTCAATCAAATTATACTCTTGCCTCTGAGATAATGTGAGATAAGAAGTGGACTATGTCAATTCAATAGTGTAATTTGATGATCTTAGAATACAACCGGTGCTATATGATTTGTATTTAGTATGATCTCAATATGTTTGGAATGATCATGTAATGTATTAGAATACACCAAGATATTATCCACGATGGCTACCACAAAGAAATCCACACATGGATGGAAAACCATAGTAATTAGATGCATGAAAATGGGATAAGAATTTGTGGGAAAAAATAGAATGATCAAATATTCAAACAATATATATATAATGTGGAATAATTAATGTGATATGTTAAATAGTCTTACATGAAGTAGGTGAAAACCATTACCTTATTAAATCTTAAGGAAAACATGAACTCCTCAGATAATATATAAGAGGATGTCAATACAAGGTATTGGATACCAGATCTTGACCGTAGATGATTCAAATGGAGTTAATCCATGAAAAGCCTTAGGGTTCCATATAACTTCTTAGAGAAAATGATAGTTCAAACCCATGGTAATGCACTAGTTCATATAGAACCCTAAGGATCCACATCCTTATGATTCTTCAGGAGTTCTTGAACTTTAGTTTGTTGTATCATGTAATGAGGAGTGGAACTGCTGATGCTCCTTGAACTATATCCAATGTGAACACTACATCTCACTCAGTAGATAGACCAAAAAAGTCATTAGGAACTATATCTCTGATAATATTCACTAGAGGAAGGAAATATATAAATCATTCTCCCTAATCACTCATAAAGAAACAACCTGTATGGTATTTCACTCCACCCATCCCATGATAGTCTAGTGTAGATCAACACACTTGGATATGACATTTTTCTTTATGAATATAAGTACAACCCTTAGTTCATGTGAAGGATAACCTTTAGTGATAAATCCTACATGAGAATGATAGGGTACTTGCAAGTCCATCTTGAGTCGAAATTTGAAGATCGTAATCTTGATGAATAATAAATTCCATAAGAGAAATACCCACATTTCTCCAGGGGACTCCATGCACTGATATACACTCCCTGATTGAATTCTCTTTAATGCATCAAGAGTCATTATTCCATATAATTACTATATCTATAGGACATGAATTTCTATAATTTAAATATATATAAAAAAATGTACAACATTGGTATTGAATAAGGAAGAGGCTGAATTAGAGGATATTAGATTAACACCTCATCTTTCGAAGGACCAAAACTCTTCTTATATGGTATATGTTGTATTTATTGAAACTATCCTGATACACAACCATGAGATAAAACCTAACTACCCTCATAGGCCCACCCAACTAATGCTACATATCATAAGTCTAGATACCTCCACAAAGGCTAGATTCTCATCCTGATTTTCCATTAGTACTCTAGTGACCTTATTTGTGGGGTGGTATTTATTCTAATCCTAAATATAGGGCTGATACATATCCTCTACCACTAGATAAAGATGGTAAGGTCGTTCAAAAATGGTGAATACTCCCCAACCTATTGTAGCCTAAATTTCCCATTGGGGTTTTTGGAACATTAGGGATTCTTATTCCTTTTCATCATGTACTTGTTTCATAACATGTAACTATTAGTATGTTTCATCTTACTATAATTTTTTCTACGAGCATACTCAAATTGAATTTTATTTCTTCTTGATTAACCACTACCTTATCCTCATATTAGACCACCATGGACTACACTATTAACATTCCTTGTTTACACCTTAGTGATAAGGTCCTGGGTTACAGTTTTAGAAATGGTTTTGAACTGAAATTAATTCACCTATGATTTTATAGCATACATAAGTCCATCCAAAAAAATATCATTATCATCAACTCTTCAATAACAATTGTTAGTGTGATGTAATGATGCCTGGTGAAATGATTGTAATGCTTCATCAGAGACATAGAAACATACTATATTTATATAAAATTCCCATCATAATATTCACTTAGCATCTAAAAAATGATTTTTTCCTAGAATACTTTAGAAAATTATGTCGAGACCATACCCTAATAACGAACAACCAAGGTGATAAAACCCCACTGTGGCTTATCAAAATTATAGATAATATAGGTTACAAGATTTAACCACTTATTTGGATTCATCACCTGATGTTTGAATATATATATCCTAGAGTCTTTCCTTGACTCAACAATCCAGGGGCCATTATCCCCTATGAAATTTAGCAGATAATGCCGCTGGAATTATCTTGTTAAATCTAACATAGTTTGGGCCGGTTGCATAGCTCCTTATACAGACCACTTAAAAATAAATAATATCTCTCAAAATCAATCATTATAACCCAGATTATGAATAGAAAAATGTTCTAGAGGAAGAAATATAGGATGTAATATGGGTTCAACAGTTCCCACCACATCCGAGGCATGGTCGTACAATAGGGTCTACTGACTAGCAGTGATGGTCTACACTGGTATGGTGGGGAGATTTTACTATTGTGATCAAAATGTAGTAGATTATTATCCAATAATAGTTAGTAGAGTAATAAATAAAATAAATGAAATGAATAATCAGAATTCATCCAATCATAATAAACATGTGGAAGCATAATCAATTTCATATAAAAATAACGTCTAGTAAATATGCTATAAAAAATTGGAATAATATGAAGAAGACTAGTAGGAATATATAACATGATACCCAAAAATAAAAAAACATATTTCCACTAGAATCCTGAGAATAAGGTTAGTCCCACACACCAATACTCAGTCATAGAATAGAATAATAAAGTATCTAAATCTAGACACTTAACTTCATACCTACCTGTATTCATAGAGCCTGTTTGGGTACCAATCAATGGCCCAAATGGGGTATGAGATATAATCAATAGGCCCCAATAAGGTGGTTTAGAACTATCTAGTAATTTCATGTAGAATAAGTAGTGTGAATTTAATAAACAATGTATAATATAAAATAAAATAAATCATGTTGATATGGGTTTCTCCTAAGACACCAGAACAATACTACCTACTTTGGACCAAGCTATACTATCTCTAAATAGATATCCCCCATTGTTTGTGATATATATATATATATATATGATTGTATGTATGTATACATCATATATTATGAACATATTTTTGCATATATATATATATACGAATCATAACCTGGACTCGAGGTGTAAACCTCAGGAATCAATGAATAATCATAAGAGGTTCCACATTCCTCATTACATATGATTAAGAAGGAAGTATAAATAGGTCATTATGTATGTAAATAATAAATGAATCCATGTAATTTCTTTGACTTGGATGAAGTGTTAATTGTTTAAATTAAAAAGGTATATTGTGCATGTCCAATGTATTCTATATAAGGAACCCTGATATCTCTCCAGGTATACTATATTAAAACTCCTCACTGTAGGATTTTAACCAATGCATTCCATATTAGGAAGTCCAGTATCAGCCACAGTATGTTATAAGTCATTACCCTCTAATATCATTCATGGTATACCACATAGTGAAATAGGCATCTCACATGGAATGATATAATAGCATTTCCCTCTATTCCTGCCCACATAAATCCACTTGAAAACTAGGTCTTTCACATAGGTTACATAAAATCATCCACCCTATGAGCCCATCCACATATTTCTCTTTACGAAACAAGGTATTAATCCAAACATGTAATAATTAATTATAAAATTTTAATTTTTATTCTCAATCACCCCATCAATGGGGTTCTGAATTTGAACCCTTGTATCAACCTTAATATCACATATGGGATGGTCATGGATAGAATGAAACCCATACCATAAAAAATCAACTCAATTCAAATTGGGTATTTCATTTGTTAAAATAAAATCATCTTATAAACAAGAAAATAAAGATCTTGTGTACAATTATTTCTATTCTACCTAGGTTTAATTAAATTTATGATTCATTCGAGTGGTAATATAACAACACATCGTTGGTGGTTAAATTTAATTTCCAATGAATAAATCTCATGGACTAGAAAATAATCTCAACCAAAGGGGTGGAATACATTATGGTGGAAATATGATGATGATAGCTAGGGAATCCTACATTTTTGTTACATAACATTTCATTACATTTTACAAACAGAGGATCTTTAAGGTCCAGTATCTGGGAAATCAGGAACAATATAAGTGATAGTTTCATAAAAAAATTATTATATACTAATTGTAATGGATCATCGAGTTCATCCTATGTATAATGAATTCATCACATATCTTAGAGACATACGTCAAATTAATGGGACAGTAGAAGGCCTAGTAACGAAAACAAGTGAAACAGTTTACATGTGATCTTGAACGATATCAATAAGAACAAGAGGGATATAATAAAGAAATGATAAAGTGGAATATCATAGCAATAATAACTTGAAAAATAACATGAAAATGTGGCTCCGAAATTTAATTTAGAAATTAATGAACATATCACCATGGTATGTTCCCAAGGTAGCAGACAAATTACGAAGGTTATTCACGAAGGTATCGCGAAACATGTCATTTCTTGAGATTAAATTCTTTTCCCAATGCATTAAAGTGATACATTGGAGAACCATTATTATGTATTTATTTTCATCTTATCCAGAGAGAAGATAATCAAACATTTATTAAATAACCCATATAGAACAAAATGAAATGGGTTTCATTTCAAAATCATGACATTTAAAAAGTGCATTAAAACTTGATTATTATGTCATTTATAACCAACGGAAACGGAATAAGGGTCATATGTATGTCAATTCCAGAATAAAATATATCATTTTTTTATTTATGAACACCCATAGGAATAAAATAATTCTGATTATTCGCCCAAATAAAACATGTTAATTTACTGAGATAAAGGAGTGAAAATTTTAGATGAAATTGCTACATCATAATGACTATATAACATGGTTTTAGAAAATAATAAAAATAGAGTGATAAGGGTATCTAAAATATTAATGATTCATTTTATAGAATAGTAAAAAATAAAAATAAATTATATTATGATGTGATAATTTGAATGGCATACCACATGAAAAGGAGACTTGATGAAATATAAAATGAGATTTCATTTATGAAAATTTGACTGCCTAACAACATCACATAATAATTCAGAAAATCAATTGATTAGATAAGATAGGGTATCTCATAATTTTGACATGAAATTGACAGTAAGAAGAATATATTATAACTTACCCCCACATTTGAATATGGAAACTAGAAGACGTATCTTAAAAGAAGTCATGACCAAAAAAAGGAGGGTGTGAGGTTCCCTTATCTGAAATAGTGAATTTGAAATCTTAATGTTTGGGACCTTAGGAGGCTTGGTGGGACCTAGGGAGGACTCCATGGAGGTTAAAACACAATATGTTATTTGGTAAGGATTTTTTATTAAAATTAATGAGGGAATGGATTTGTATTTATAGAAAAAGTGAGGGAATATTTAATTAATTTCTAAGGGATGCCTTATCGGCGGTATTCAGAAATCCATGGGATTCACCGTGGTATTTTCCCTTGGTATTAGCCAATTGGGAAACTTCATAACATATAATACTGTTCACAAGTCGACCAGAATTATTACATCACGAGTACACTATTAATGATGTCATTAAACACTTGAAACTCAAAACTGTATTTTTACCATTCACAAAAAATTCTACTATTTCCAAAAAACATCACAAAAATTCAAAATAACATAATATTGATGATCTGAATTCAAAAATGAACTCCATTTTATGAAAATAATTTGTTGAATATTTTTAATTTAATTTATAAATAAAATTATAATTTATTAAAAAAACAACTATAAAACTACAACTCAGTTTATAACACCTTGAGAAATTAATAATGGTCAATTAAAAAATATCATATAATTATAAGACAATAAAGTAATAATTTTTAAGTAAATTTTATGAAAATAAATTTCCATTTTAAATTATTAAATAAATCATAAAATTGTAATTAAAATATTTATGACATACAAAAACACAAATACATGTATTATGACTGTTTTTTAACTTTTAAGATGTCGAAATTATATTTATACATACATGGGTGAAGTTTTTATTTTTTTGGATGAATTATTATTCATTAATATTCATAAGGTTATGTTACTATTCATATTTTACTATTCACTAAACATGTTTATTTGATCATATTAGACTCTAAATATCTAACTGATTAGTACTGTAGAAGACCATTTTTTAAATTCATTTCACATTATTAATTATTTAATGTTTAGATAAATATTTTAAAATACCATTTTTCAAAATTAATCAGTAATATGGATCTATAAAATCATCCTATATTTATCAAGATATAAAATTTGAAAAATTTACCATAATAAGAAATAATTAATTTATTTATAGAAAGGGATTACGAAAAGTATATATGGCTTCATTACACAGTACCTTATAACACCTACATATGACCTAAGTGTAAGGTGTGCTATGGTGATAGAATCTTGGGGAGGCTCGTACAACATTGCTCGAGTGATGATATCTATCAGCTTGAACATCTCCCTTATGCTATTCTGTTAAAGCTTCAATTATAGAAGCTCAGCTTGGGCATGGTCCAATTTAAAGCCTAGATATGCAACCACCTTCCCAATCCCTGATAGATAGGTTTTGTACAACCCATGTATACTGCTTGAGACCATCGAATCTTCATTATATATTAATTAAACAAGATAAATTTTATTTGAAAATAATAATTGTAACGTTAACAATTTAGTTTCATATGGTCATATTGACCAATGGTCATATAACAGTCGAAACCCAATGGTATCATTTAATTATAATCATTTCATTAATTAAATGACATATTTTTGTTGAGTAAAAAATAATATAACACACAATATTATGAAAAAGAATTATTCAAAAGTACGGGTTGTCACATTCTACCCCCCTTAATAAATTTCGTCCACAAAATATTAACTCGTACCCTCATAGAAGAAAAGGTGTGGGCACTTCTGCCTCATAGACTCCATTAGTTCCCATGTGGATTATTCCCATTTTTGTTCCTGCACAACACCTTAACAAGGTGGGTACTCTGTTTTCATATAAACCTATCTCTACGATCCATGATCCCCACTAGTTACTCTTCATAAGAGAGTTCATGTTCTAGTTGTACCACATCTGGATTTAGTACATGTGAAGGGTCAGGTATGTACTTCCACAAGAGGGATACATGGAAGACATCATGAACTTGTGCGAGATTTGGAGGGAGTGCAAGTTGATAGGCCACTACTCCAATTCCATAAAAGATTTCATAGGGGCCAATGTTCTTAGGGATGAGATTCACTTTATTCCAAAACCCCCTGACTCTCTTCCATGGAGAAATTTTAATAAAGACTTTGTCATCAACATCAAACTTGATGTCCCTTAAATGGTTGGTGGCATAGCTATTTTTCTTACTCTGAGCTACCTTAATGTGTTGGTGGTTGGCATGGACCATTTCTATCATCTCTTTCACAAGATCATTCCCAGGAATATTTCATCCACTAGCTTCATCCCAATAGGTTAGAGTTCTATATCGCTTCCCACATAGAGCTTCATAGGGTGCCATTAGAATACTTTATTGGAAGATATAGTTGTAAGGGAACTCAACTAATAGGAGATTTTGATCCCATCCACCTTTAAATTCCATTGAGAACATTCTCAGAATGTCCTCAAGTGTTTGGATAGTCCTTTTAGTCTAGCCATCAGGGATTGGGTGATTGGTCGTACTTAAATTCAATTCAGTGCTTAGATAATTTTGAATACTTCCCCAAAATTTTGATGTAAACCTTGGATCATGATCAAATACAATTGAAAGTGGAACTCCATGAAACCATACCACTTTATTCACGTAAGTCATATAATTTTGATCAAGTTAGAAATCTTCCCGAATGAAGATAAAATGGGTAGTTTTAGTGAGATGGTCCACAATAACCCATATCCCATTATTTCACTTGGATGTTCTCAGGAGACCAGTGAAAAATTCCATAGTGATATTGTCCCACTTCCATGCTGGTATGGGCAGTGGTTTTAATACCCCTTTAGAATGTTTTCGCTTTGCCTTGACTTACTGACATACCAGGTACCTTGAAGTGTATTCAATAATATCACTTTTCATATTGTCCCAACAATAATGATCACGATGGTCTCTATACAATTTTGTACTCCCAGGATGTATTGAGAAATTAGATCTATGATTTTCATCCATTAGCTCCTTTAATATTTTCATAATAGAAGGAAGACATAGTCTTGAACCAAATTTTAGTACACCTTTTTAATCAATATTGAACTCAGGAAACTTCCCATCCTTCAAAGAGTTAAACTTCTTCAGTAACAAAGGCTCTTCTTTCTGAGCTTTCATGAACTTCTCTAGTAATGAAAGTGAGAGATAATTTCGGTTAGGGTTGATGATGTCCCTCCCATTATAATTCACATGACTATCTTTAATAGGTCATTGATAAAAGTATATCTTTGAATCCTCATCATGGAAATAACAAATGGGTCTTTCTTGATTAATGAAACAACGAAATTGTTTTCTATTCCCAAAAGATAATGAATTTAACAATCATAATATTTAAGAAGATACAAACATATCCTTTATCTCATGTTTAATTTCTTTTTTTTGAAAATATACTTCAAACATTGATGATCTCGGTATATATCACATTTCTCCCCATAAAGATAGTACCTCCATATCATCAGTGAAAGAACGACTACAGCTATCTCCAAATCATTTTTTGGATAGTTCTGTTCATGAGTCTTAAACTGTCACGATTCATAAGCTATAACCTTGTAATTTTTCCTGAGGACTCACCCATTCCCCTTCAGAGATGCATCACTAAAATTGATGAATCCTTCTCCACTATATGGAAACGTTAGCATTAGCGCATTTACCAATATCTTCTTCAACTCTTGGAAACATTCCTCACACTATTGTTTCTATATAAACATGACCCCTTATAAAGTTAACTTGGTTAATGGATTATAATGTCATGCAATGTTTTGCAGAAACCTCCTATAATATCCCTCTAATCCAAAGAAACTACAAATCTCAGTTATGGTTGTAGGCTGAGGCCACTCCTCTACAAATTTTGTCTTTGCAGTGTCATTTTTGATTCCTTTATTGGTTACAATGAGCCCCAAGAAAGAAACTTGTTTCAACTAGAAACCACATTTTCTAAACATCCTAAAAAATCAACTCCTTCTATAGAGTTTGAAAAATAACCCTTAGACGATCCTCATGATCCTTTTGAAATTTGGAATATATCATAATATCATCTTTAAAAACTACCACACAGTTATTAAGGTTGTACTTAAAGACTCTATTCATAAAATACATAAAAATAGTAAGATAATTAGTCAGTCCAAAGGGAATAAAAACAAACTCATATTTCCCATATATTTATCGGAAGACAGTTTTCGGAATATCTTTTTTCCTCACTCTCAATTGACAATAACCATATTGAAGATCAATCTTAGATAAGAATTGATCTCCACATAGTTAGTCAATTAAGTCATAAATTCTTGGAAGAGTGTATTTTTATTTACTGTGAACTCATTCAGTTCTCTATAATAAATGCATATCCACATAAATCAATCATTTTTCTTCAAAAAGAGAACAGGTTCTCCCCCAGGAGACACAGTTGGTCAGATAAACCCCTTATCCAAAAGAACTTGGAGTTGATTCTTTAATTCCTATTTCTCCACATTTTCCATCCTATATGGATTCATTTTTATTAGATGAGATCTAGGTACGAGTTCAATTGAGATCTCTACCTCTCATTCTGGGGGAGGACCGGGTAACACATGAAGAAATAAATCAACATATTCCTTGACAATGTGAACATTTCCTATCTTTAAAATCACATTTCCTCATATTTCTTCATCAATCAACACCATAAAGAAGTATACAAGAGGTTCTTCTCTACAAATATTAGGATGAGATATCTCTCCTTGGAAGATAACTGTATGTTTTCCATTAAAGACTATAATGATTTTCTTGCATCTAAATTTGATCTTAGCATTATACTTTGAAGGACAACCTATCCATAGTATAATGTCAAATTATAGCATGGGAATGACTACTATATTTGTGATAATATTATTCTCATTAATGAATATACTATAGTTTCTAAACACTGATGATACTTGGATAATCCCACCAGGAGTCTTGACTAAGAACTCTACACTTAAAAAACCGGGGGTTGAATTTAGATTCATTGTAATCATAGAGGATATAAAAGAATGAGTATAACCAGAATAAAACTATGTTCTTGCTATATTTGAGAGAACAACAATAGTACCTACCACCATATCATTTGACACATCAACTTCAACCATACTGATTTCAAAAACATCACCATTATCCCTTGGCTATTTCTGAGGAGGATGGTGATTCCCCTCCACTACCCTCGGATATGGACAGTGATTGGTAATGTGCCCGTGTTTTCCACAGTTATAGTAATGGACATCAGTAATGGCCTGCACCATCTTCCAATTTTCATTATTGTTGGGAAGTTATAGCTTCACCTCACTATGAAAATTCCATTCGATATGACCATCTCTTCCAATCTGGTAGCACTTCCCACTCCTTTGTAGGTAGTTCAACTAATACTAATTCCCAAATATATTACATGTGGTATATTGCTATTTCATGCATCATCTTCCCTAATTGAAAATCCTCCATAAGCGTGGCTTCATCGATCTCTTCTTTTCATTGGATTTATGAGACCACTATGTCTCAACAAACGCCAGTTAAACTTTCGTCACACTCCGCACAATCTCATCATAGCTTTCATAGTCTTGGTTGGCTAGATTCATCCATAGATTAGGTCTTAGTCCACCAATTAATCTATCAAACATCACAATAGGATCCATGATAATTCTTTAGGTATAACGGGAATGTCTTGTGAAGTTCATCTCGTAGCTACCCACAAATTCATTCTCCTTTTACTTCATCACGATAAACAACTTGTCCATTATTTTTCTTGTGGAATGAGGGAAATACATATTGAATAGGATCCCAATGAACTCTTCCCACTCCCTAGATTTAACCTCCACTCTTGGCCTAGGGTTTTTAATCAATTACCACAACTGATCAGCTTCTCCCTCTATGAGACAGAAAGCCAGGGTGACCTTCTATTTCTCTGAACATCGGATCATAGAAAATATCTTCTCTATAGAGCTGATCCACTATTCCAAAATCAATGGGTCGGTCAACCCACTAATGTTTGGTGGTGATTGAAAAATAAAGGACTCAACATAATGTTGTTCCATATGAGGTGAGATCAGTCTCTCAGCTTGAATAATGTTATTTCCCATAACATGAGTACATTGGTTCATCATTTTCATGCATGTTTCCTTTCAAGATTCTCATAGAGGGCTATCAGCACATGACCCATTATGATTACCATTTTGCACAGTTCCTCTTATTTCCCACCATTTTCTAAAAGAATAAAAAATTAGTAAGAACTTTATTTCATTTGTGAAACTCTTAACTATAATGTATTTTATGTCTTAAAACATCATGCTTAAATAATTACATTTCTCTATAAATCATTCATAATGATCCATAAAAATATTATCATTACCAAACATATCCCCCAAAACTGTCATAACCAGGAGTGAAGCAAGGCACGTTGTCGTGTATCAGGATAGCCCAGGTCAATCATGAAACTCGTTGTCATTGTTTTCATTCCTATGTGAATCTCTGATAGATCCACCTCTACCTACTCATATCCAGACATGGATTTATTTTCTTGATAAACCACTTACTCAATACTCACCAAGATACCTGGATGTTTTACTGTATTTAAACATTTCTATATTTTTCATCTTAAATTTTTCATATAATAATATTTATAAATTACTAAATTATCCTTTTATACATCTATGGACTCCCGCATTTTTATTACATAACATTTCATTATATTTTACAATCAGAGGATCATTAAAGAGTAGTGTTTTGGAAATCAGGAACAATATAAATGAAACAAACATAAAAAATTATTCTCATCCACATTTAAGGCTTAATAAAGTTCATTCTATGTATAATTACTGCATCACATACCCTAGAAACATATATCAATGGAATGGGTGAGCAGAAAGTCAAATAAGAAAAAAAAGTCAAGCAGTTTACATATGATCTTGAACGATATTAAAAAGAAAACGATGGGTATCATAAAGAAATGATAAAGTGGAATATAATAGTAATAATAAAATGAAATATAACTTGAAAATATGGATACAACATTTAGTTTATGCATTCATGATCATGTCACCATGGTCCATTCCCAAGGTCTCATAAACATTACCAAGGTTATTCGCCAAGGTATCGTGAAACTTGTCATGTATAGAGATTAAATTATTTACCCAATACATTAGAGTTATATCAAGGATCACCCTCAAAATGTCTTTATTTGCATCTTATCCAAATATATCATAATCATAAATTTCATAAATAACCCATAGAGAATAGATGAAATGGGTTTTATTTCAAAATTTTGATGTTTTAATCGTCCATAAAAACATGATTGTTATGTCATTTATAAACCATGGAAAAGGAATAAGGGATTTATATATATCAATTATAGAATAAAATACATAATATGTATTGTATTTATGAAGACCCATAGGAATAAAATAGCTATAATAATTCACATAAACAAAACAAGAGAATTTAATGAGAGAAAGGGAGATAAATTTTGAGAAGAAATTTCTACAGCATAAAGGCTATATAACATGGTTTTAGAAAATAATAAAAAGAGAGGGGACAAGGGTATCCCATACATGAATGAATCATTATAAATTGTAGGGATAGAATAAAAATAAATTAGATCATGGTGTGAAAATTTGAATGACAAACCACATGAAAAGGAAACATGAAAGGGAAGAGAAAATGTGATTTCTTTTACGAATATCTTGCAGCATAACAGCAACACATAATAATTTAGAAAATAAATTGACGATATCAGAAATGGTATCTCATAATTTGGACACAAAATAGATAGTATGAATAATATATAAGAACTTTCCCCCACATAATAAAATTCAATCTAGAAGACATATCATAAAAGCTGCCATGACATAAAAGTGGAGGGTGAAAGGTTCCCTTACGTTGAAGAGTGACTTTGAATTCACAATGGGTGGGACATTTAGGAGATTTATTGAACCTTGGGAGGACTTCATGGGAGGTAAAAAGACACGATCTTCATTGATAATGACTTTGGATTAAAATTAATGTGGTAATGGCTTGGTATTTATAGCAAAAGTGAAGGAATATTTAATTAATTTCCAAGGGAAACACCATCGGTTGTATTTGAAAAACCCTGGCATTTCCCATGTCATTTTCCCATGGTATTGGGATCATGGGACACCTAATAACAAATATTACTATTCACAAGTCACAAGAACTATTACATAATGATTCATCATTAATGATATCGTTAAACACCCGAAACTCAAAACGGTATTTTTATTATTCATCCAAAAATCAACTATTTCAGAAAAATCCCAAAAATTCACCCTAACCTAATATAAAGGCACTGAATTAAAAAATGAGGTCTATTTAATGAAAAAATTTATAAATATTTTTAATTTAATTTTTAAATAAAATAATAATTTATTAAAAAACAACTTTAAAACTATAACTCGTTTTACAACATCATGGTAAATTAATAATGGTGACATAAAATTATATTATAACCATAAAAAAATAAAGTAATAATATATGTGTACATTTTATGAAAATAAATTTCAATTTTAAATTATTAAATTAATCATAATATTATAATTAAAATATTTATGACATAAAAATACCATTACATATGTTGTAAGAATTTTTTCATTTTCAAGATTTCTTAATTATATTTATACATTTATGGGCGAAGTTTCTATTTTTTGGACAATTTAATATTCATTACTATTCATTATTATTCATATTGGTATGTTAGTTTTCATATTTTACTATTCACTAAATATTATGTTAATCTTATTAGATAATAAATTTCAAACTGATCACAACTATAAAAGGTCATTTTTTGAAAATAAATTCACATTAATAATTATTAAATGTTTACATAAATATTTTAAAATATCATTTTTCCAAAATTCTTCAGTAATATGGAACTATAAATTAATCCTATATTTATCCAGATATAAAATTTATAAGATTTACCATAATAATAAATATCAATTTTATTTATACCAAGGTATTAAAAAAATTATCTAAGGCCTCATTACATATCCCCTTATAACACCTACATAGGACCAAAGTGTAAGGTGTTCTATGGTAATAGAATCCTGGGGTGTCTCGGACAACATTTCCAGAGAGGAAATTTCTATTATCTTGAACTTCTCCCTTAGGCGATTTAGTTCAATATTTACATGTAGAAGCTCATCTTGGGATTGGTCTAGAGTAAAGCATAAGGATGTTATCTCCTTCCCATGCTCTGATATATGGGCTTCATATGACCCAAGTCTACTAGGTCAGGCCATAAACTCTTCTTTCTGTATTAATTAACCAAGATCACTTTTATTTGTAAACAAACAATGTAAAATTAATAGTTTAGTTTCCATTGGTTAAATTTACCTATGGTCATATAAGAGTTGAAACCCAGCAGTATCATTTAGTTATACTCACTTCATTAACTAATGGTTATTGATTTGTTGAGTAAAAAAAATAACACACAAAATTATGAAATAATAATTACTGAAAGAACTGGGTCATTAAAATAGATGTTAGGTTTCTAGTTTTAACTTAATCTATGTGATATAATTTCATTTAATTAATTTTACATTTAGTTTGTGTCATACAAATAGTTTAGACCATAACACAATGAGGAATAATATAAAAATTGAGACATTAGATAAAATGAACTAGACTACCTACCTTAAATGTATAATACTATTTGCATCCATTATAAGAATATAAATCAAGCTAGAATGAGAGAAATGGGTGAAATAAAAAAATATCTTAAAAATAGATCATATTAGATTACATGGTATTGGTATTCCATATAAAGAGATAAATTAAGGAATAAAGGAAGAGGATTTAGGAGCATTCTATTTGATATCCAAGGAAACTAATGAGGACAAATTCAATTTTTGGATAGAGATACTATCTCATAGACTACTATAGATGGATGTGGTGGTTCTATTTAGTAATTTTCGGGGAGGGTCCTTTACAATTTGGGAGAGGAAATTTATGATAAAAAATAAAATAAGGCATGGGTAAAATGGAAATTTCAAACATTGTTAAAGAGTGCATCTTCTGCACAAACTATACACCAACCATGTACTCCAAATACCTTATTGGAACTAATAATGTGATCTCGGAGAATGCATTTGGAAAACTATTTGTATCCAATGAGCCCCTCTGTAGACCCTGCGAAGTACCTGACACAGTTTACCCATTATGTCTAGCCCTAGTTTCACAGGTTAAATAGACATTGTGGCCTTCTTTTTTTCTCCAAAATTTGATGCTCTATGCTCTGAAAAAGACTAAAACAATCCTAAAAAATTCCTCATTATATTAGGAAATACCATAAGCATAAAAGAACAGATTAATAAAAAATTTAAAGGATACATACCTAATGAGAATAACTATGATCTTACACCTCTCCTCCAAAAATATAATTAGATAAAAATAATAAGCTTCCCACATATCTTCCTATATTCTAAGACATATTAAAGTTTTCTCAGAAACCTAATTGATACTCTCACCCATTATAGGCATATTAGTTGGGTCATCCAAACTACCTAAGTGATAAAGAGAACTTATTCCTCGTCTTAGAGTCCCAATGACAACATATTTAATTTTCCCATGGCCCTATTAGTACATATCCCTCTATATTTCCAGCTGAAATTCAATCAAGAAAATTCACACATGTATAAAAGAGGATAGTAATTTATATAAGAGGGACCACCCACCTTTGAAAGGGATTTACCACATAATTCATGCTCTACACACCCTTTTCTAATCCCATCCATTCATTTTCCAAGATCATATCACCACATGAGTCCCACTCTATTTTTATATGATAGAAATTATTAATTCTAAACATTTATAAATAATTATTCAGTATAAAACGATGTAAAATGCCCAATGAAAAACTCACAAAGGACCATTGTCGCACTGAATCCACATAGAACAACAAACATTCCATATATGAGGTCCTATAGAGGCCATGATGAGAAATATTCCCACCAAGTCTGTATGATTTCACCATAATTTGGTGAAAACATCCCTGAATAATTTTTTGGAATACCCTATCGAATATGCTAGCCATAACAGGAACCAAATTGAATGGAATGCAAGAAGTCGCCAAAAATTAGAATATCATCACACCCAAAATCACCCCAAACCATATAGGATTAAACGGCGGAATAAAAGAGGGAGTTATAACAAAAAGGGACTCCCAATATGCATAGTTAAACAAAATTGTAGCGAGGTATAACTAGTAAATTTCCATTTTTCACTCGATTAACAAATATATGGTGGGTAATAAATTTTATATGGATTTGGGATCTATGTTGTTACCCACAAAAAGGAATACCATGAAGGGCCCATCCTATAGTGAAACCCTAGGATGTTGCAATGTATTTCCTACACACTAGCCCATGGTGTGTAATTGCCTCCATAGATATATCATAGCCATCCTGAAGAGGAAAGGCCACCCTACTGCCCTTGCTGCTCTATACATCGTGGCCCCTTGACAACACTTTTTTCCTCCTTAAAAAGAATGGGGATGCACTATGGTGTTTCTTATATGATTCAATGTAGACACCTCGACCCCTAAGGCCTCCCCACTATGATGTAACCCAAAATTATATGCCATATATATTCCAAATCTACAACAAAAAATTACCCATTATGGTGAAGTCCCCCCATTATGCCCTTTAAAGAAATATAAAATCAGAACATACTATGATTTTCCAATTAGGGATATATAATGGTCCATTATGACCACGAGGGACACACTTTAGACCCTTTAAATACATTTTAGTTATTATATGCTGCTGAATTATTTAGTTTCAAGTCCACCTGACCCTTCTCTACTGCTCATTTCAACATCCATAAAACCACATGGACATCATTCCTCGTCCAAAAACTTATCCAAGGGATGTATAAATTATTTCATGCTTAATATAAATATAAATTCATTCAATAAAAAATTCATATGATTAAAATTTAAGAGTTCCTCCAAAACATGATGACCAAATAATCTATTCATCATTACAAAATCCCAACCATAATACATCAAATTTCTATTAGGCTACAACTATCCAACACCCATCAAACCTGACCCATCATGATCATCAATTCTTCGAGAAATCATCATTATCCATCATTTAATTACAAACATGATTCCAATTCACAACTCTAATCCCTAAGAACACTATTCACTAGATGTTGAGCCACCCACACACCAACAATTATAACAATGAGATGTTTCTAAAAAAACCATATATAACAAGACACTATAGAGTCCCTAAACAATTCAACCATTGGTTAATGGTTCTCCCACCATAAGATTAAACTCATGAAGGGTGATTCTAAGCCACAATTCTCCCCACCATAAGAATTACCTATCATAAACACACTTCCAAAGTACATAGTCCCACCATATTCCAAACAATATGCTTCAAACAATTTCCACCTCACCCTAAAAAATTCAATAAATAATATTATTCATATATTCACTAAACTATTACTCCCTAAAGTGAAAGTCTATAGAATTTTAATTAATGATTCACCACTTCACCATATCATGATTAATTAACTATTTGAGGATCATGAGAATATTCAAATACCCACATTGAAGTCTAAACACCAACTCTATATGTAATTCCATGGTTGGATCACAAAAAAACTAGTTCCAGCCTCTATGACCCTACACCAAGCACAACACCATCAATATAACTCACTATTGGATCACACCCATATCACTCTATTCATAATGTTAGTAACTCTTACTGACACCACATATAATACAATAATATAATTTTTTCCATGCAACTAGATAAAATTAGATCCTTCAACTCACCTAAATCCCAATTATATCACATCCATTGCTTCAACCATTCCCACTATAACCACAATCCCTTTGACATTAGGATCATTAATTCCTAACCAATATGATGATATCACCATATGCGTTTTATTATTGATTTCCAATGAATTAAAACCTAAACTCCATGAACCATTTCTGATCTATTACCACATGTAATTATTGAACTGGATCATATTGATCCCACTTGATAACCACAAGAAACCCTAATTCTACATATTCTCTGATTACAAAAAATGTTTTCCTAAATATAAAAAGGTGGTATCCTAACCATATATATTACCTTAAAACACTCATTAATTGTTGAACCTAATAGTTCAAAACAAAACTCTCCCACATACACCAAACCTTTTACAAATATCAATACCCATAGACTGAAATGCTTATCAGCATCTTACTAGTGCACTACTACCATCAACACCACTCGAGATTGTACACAAAAAAATTAGTAAACATACCCACACAAAAATTGTACGTCAAATAAAAAAACAATGGTGAAAATATATAACCAATATTGACATTACCTAGAACATAGATACATTTTCCCTGAAATACTTCCCAATACTCTGAATCCTCCACTTATGATAAAGTGATCCACCAAGAACCCTTTCAAAGCCTCTAACCCATGATCCAACTCAAACTCACCTAACGCCGATAGATGTGCACTATCGTATAACCTAGTCAAACATCCCCAAAATTCTGCTCAATCGAGTCACATCCCACCAAACCCGTGCTCACATTCCATACCCACTGACCAGGCCCTACTACATGTCAGGTTCATCCAAAAATTGCAGGGTATCTTACTTTTCCCAAGGATAAAATCATATTCACAAACTAAAAAAGCATATTTTCATATACCTGAGAATCTACCCATTTTATGTCAGCTGAAATTTCATCAAACAACTATAGGAAAAGATATCAAATCCATCATTATTTCTCTCTCTACTAGACTTGATAAAATGAAAACTTTACAACCACATAGCTATAACCATAACAAAAATTTAATGCATTTTCCCATAACACCTTAGGGGTTTCATGTAAATACCATGTTCAGTTATGTAGGATTCAACCAAGATGATATATGAAAAAACATGATATATGTTTTCATTCATGCTTTAAGTAATCAAATACACACATTTAGGGATAATTGTAAAGATCCTCATGCCCTTCCTCAGGTACACAATGCATTAATTAAACCTATTTAGGGTCCAAAATATCCCTTATAGAGGGGAAAATACAGCGTCCACTAGATAATTTCATGAACCATGCTCCACATGACCATCTATTGGAATAAAATACCATGGTTTGACTAAATATAATCCAACCAAAATGTCATGTATTAAAATAACCGTATAGTTTTTTACTGACACATTAAAATATTGAAACTGTAATCAATAAAAACAATTACACACAGGTTGTCATAAGTTATATGAGTACAACATAGAAAAATAATTCATTTCAATAGACCTCTTACCATGTTTCCATGAGCTAAAAATGCAAATAATAACTCAAGAAAATGCATTATATTTAATAACATATCAACCTAGACTGTCTAAATTAATAATTTAAGTCTCCTCTATTGGGTGACTAGGATAGGCCACCAAAAATGTGTTCATGAAAGACCAGTCTGAATATTATCACAAGATCAGACACATTCCATAAACATATTTCTATTATCTACCGAAATATTAATAAAAAAATCTATGGTACTACTTTGTAACACCATGGCCTTCAATTTTCATTTAATTTAGAGTTCCATGTGACCTAAAGCATGCCTCCCCTTCATCTAGAGAATGAAAATTATTATCATTGGTCTAAAAAATATATTGGGAGACAATTACATTTAATCATATAAATAAAAATAGAATTTACAAAAACATCAACATCACATAATTATAGTATATATAAAATAATAAACACAATTTTATAAAAAATGAATATAAAAACATATAGAATTATGTTTAAACAATAATAAAATATAGATTTCCCACATGAATGATCTTATATAAAAAGAAAAAAAATTAACACACTTTTCCTACTTCCATTGTTGGCCCTCATCCCAATCATTGATACCTGTCTAGCCTCTCTAGTCTGATCCACTCCATTGACTATGTTGAACCCTAAAAATAGATGTCATCTATTCAAACATATCATAATATATATGAAATATGTGAAAAGTATATTTGTGTAGGGACTCAAAATGTTCCCCTAGTATCATCCACCATATACTTGAATGCATGATGGAAAATAAATCTAGGACATAAGAACATCAGATGTCATGACATAACCAGGACACCATGACTCAACACACATCCAATAATGATGTCCAAACCATGACCCCAAGATTCCAAATCATATCTAATTTGGATCTATGATATAATCACATAATCACCTTGTTTTATCTTCCTAGATACACATAATGCACCTGAAAAATAAAGAGATTCATTTTCCAAAACCTTGACTCACTACATTTTTAATCGAGCGGGGGTCCATAATTCATAGCTCACATATTTCCATGAACTTTCCTTCTCACTAAAGGAGGTGTAATATCATGACCCAAGATTACTCATGGAAAAGTTCTGTCATCATTCCATAAAACTATTATGGTGGGGTCCCCAACATGAATATGTGGACTTCTTCTCACAAAGAATAATATATCCAGTTATATTTCACCCAAATTTGATCCAAGCCCTTGATTCCTCCTCAAAATAAGTCTATTTTGTATCAAAATAAAAAAATACAACATTTATCTAGGAACTCATCTTATCCCGTAACTCATCATCTCTTAACCTAATCTCTTGTCATTCAGAACAATTTCATCTTCACAAACACATCTCGACTCCCCCATCATTGAGTCCACATGGTTATTATGTCCCATAAAATTCTACAATCATTAATACCAACTTGATTTCATCAATTATCAATGACACCATATACCATAGGCTCTTATTGATCTAAACCTAAAGAGGTATGTCCACATCCTCATAAATTCCCCTCAACCCTTCTATTCCTATTAACCATGGACTATCCAAAGCTATCGCACTATAATCCACATTAAAAAACCAAGCAATATCATAAAACAATCCCATGAATAACACCAAGGTCATGAATCATATATTCCAAGGGAGATCTCTCATCCCATCACCAGGGGAGAAAATATCTATCACACATAATCTGGTGAAATATGAACCACACAACACATAATAATTTCCATTCCCAAATAATCACTGAATGATTTTTTTTTCACTCCTCCGCGGTGAAATATACGATTCTATCACTAATCACCACTATTTTGAAGCATATCCTACAAAAAATATCCTTGGGGAAACCAAATAAGCTACCCATGTATCATCAAATATACTGGTACCTACCCAAGGACTCTCACCAAATTAGTCAACACTCTCTCCCCTTATAGAAATAGTGTTCAGGAAATCAAAACCACTTATGTACAAAATAGAATTTATTCTGAACCTTGAAGGCCCACCACAATCCTATCTCTTTTTAAAAAGGCCCTATTGGTCTATATATGTCTACCCAGTCTCTGGTAATGAATGTGAGCAAGTACACTCATGCATAGATTAGCATATGAAATTATATTAAAAAGACTACTTCCCCACACAATAGATTTACCACCCTAAAAATATCATCATTCCCTCGTCTAAGCCTTTTCATGCCTCATCCAAGATCATACCACCACCAAAGATCCTATCTAATGCTATATGAAATAAATAATAATTTATAATAATTTATAACTGATAAATTAATATATAACTAAGAGGAATATTTTATAGAAAAATCACTAGGTACCATCATTACATCGAACCTCTTATTTTCATCCTCATATGTCCTCCACAAGATATATCAAGAAAAAACTCATCAAATTGAAATCATTTCACCATAAATAAGGGAAATTATAACTAGATAAATATTCTAAAAACACATGGAATCAATTTAGAAAAAAGGAATCCAAATTTTATGGAAAATATTAGAATAAATTAGTAGAAACAGCCACCAATTTCCACCCGAAATCACAGCTGACAAAGGGTAATAGGATTAATGAAGATGAGGGGGAGTTCTCGACAAAATGGCATCCATGTAGACTTTTTTTTTGGAATAATGGAATGGGGGAAATCCTATTAAATAACAATTCAACCCATTATTTAAATTATTGTGTGTAGAAGAGTTACTACATGGCCCCTAGGGATATATCATAAGCCATAATCTTTTTTTAATAGGGATCAATGATGTATCATACATAAAGGTATCCAAAAAGGGACCATTATTACAGAGAAATCCTTGTAGGTTTTAGAACATCTCCTCAATGAAATTATGTACTGAAGTGCTCCACATTGGCTACGACATAGTTTACCCCATGAAGAAAATCCATCTTGTAGCCCCTGTGTTAATCCACTATGCAAAACCTAGACTATGTTGTGCTACTCTAAAACCAATCTAAGTCCAAAATATGTCACGGTATATAGGATACGGTGTAGCCAGCCCAACCTTAAATGCCTCCCTTTATAGTGTTACCCATAAGGTTACACCATAAGGAGTCTACTTGGGGTGCTCTCTATCGTGTAGACTACCCACTGTATCATGGTCCCCATTCCATCTATTTGTAAAAAAAATTAAATACCATCACATGATGGTTCCATCCCTTAATGATATTCTATTTTCCTTATTGAAAATAACCACCACACTGTATCTCCCTTGTACATGATTTATTCAGTAGTAGGGCCCCCTGGCTCTTCCATTCCACTATCCCAAGCACATGAACAACCTTCCATGACATTTTATATATCTAAAAATATCTACTAGGGATAGCCAAATTATTAAATCCTTATATGAATCCCAATTCTCATAGAAATAAATTCTCTAGATAAAAAATTTAGACTTCCTCCAAAATTTAATTTCCCAAAGATTTACGAGGTTTTACATTGGTTATACTACATAATGGTACGACCTCCATGTCACTGTGTTGTAATATCTATGTTTACATGAAGTTAGAAATTTTAGGGTCATATAGTTTATGTTTTTTATATACAAGTAATGGTAAGAAATAATTTTGGAGTTCCTCTCCTGTCATCAATGTTTTGGTTCATACTGTGAGCAGGAAGATAGTGGAAATGCAATTCATTGGAATTTTTGTTTCATTCTACAAAGATGGTTTTATACTGAAAGGATAATTTTAATAAATTTTTAATGATATTCAACAAGATTTATTGATATTATCCAAAGTATTCTAATCATGAAAGATGTATAAGTAAGAAATTCATTGTGAATCATCTGATTTTGTTCCCTGATATGATGTTTGTGTTGTAACACATATATTCAAGTGAAATTATGGAAATTATCTCTTTATATTTTAATGAATAATTCAAATAAGTTTGAACACATGGATCTCATGTGTCTTGGATAATGTTGAAGGGGATGTTTTTAATGATATTTCAATGTTATTAGTGGAATATATTCCTATTAATATAGTGTTATCCTATAGTGAAAAAGGATGGACTGAAACATGAACTTAAAGATTATACATTACAAAAGGAGGAAATATATTACTGATTCCATAGATTTAAGGTATTAATTATATTCTCTATGTTCTTTTTATTTAATACACACTCTTGAATTGAATTTTTTTGGTAATCCATTATTATGGGAAATTATTTGTCCTTAATCACATAATATACCATGAGGGGGTGGGATTGGTGAATTGTGGTATAAATATAAGATAAATATCTTTCATTCTTGTTCTCTCAACTTAAGGAACACCTAAATATCTCCCATTAATTCTCTAAAGAGAGAATATTGAAGTAAATAACCCAGATAATTTTACTTTGTTCACACGTACTGGGCTATGTCTAGGGAGAATTCATGATAATGTTGAAGCACACTAATCACAGTATAATATAACTATATAGACATTTACATGTTAACAATGGTCTCACTGGCCTTCTTGGTTCACTACCATAAATGTTTGGAAATGTCATTGCACTACCAAAATAGGTAACTCACTGATACTTTTGATGAAACCTTAATCATCATTGAAAATTGATAGAAACATTCACCAAAGTGGGTGGTTCTTAATCAAAACATTTCAATCAAACATCCAGTATGGTATTGGATAAATTAATAGCATTGTTCTTTGCATTATCCTTTTCAAAATAAATCTAGAATTTATCTTCATTATTCATTTTTATTTTCAACACTAACATAATACTTGGGTATGATCACCCTCTTTATATAATATTTCTAATATGAAATCACTCAGTTTGAACGATTTAATGAAAATAAGTCCTTTAATGTCAATTAGAAACAATCCACTAATAGATTAATATAACTTTCATACAAGCTAAGGGTTTTGAAAAACATTTTTAGAGATTAATTAACATTAATGTTGAAATGGGTTGCAACATCGCATGATGAACAAAAAATTACCAATTTTCTGTAACATGATAAGAACCAATCTATAACCAAATGATATAATCCATTTTCATTGGCAAGATTATTTTGATCCATGTCCCTAAACAATGACATAGTGTGACTCCACATGTCTCATAGTTGAATTTACCAGCTTCCATTCCATACTTCACAACCGTAGAAGACCCCATATAGATCTAAGGTGAAATAAAATTTCCCCAAACCTTACTAAATATCCATAGAGGACTCCCTATAGCTGTCAGTTGAATTCCTAGATCACTACATCATTCTTCAAAACCATAGATGATTGGAATTTTTTTCACATATGACTTCCCATATCAAAACACCCACCACTGTGGGGACAGTCTCCAACTCTAGACATAACCAACTCTCCAATAAATTTTATGAGTTCACAAAGGCATGTTATAAGACATGGTGAAGACCATTCTTCACAAAATTAAAAATCTATATGATTTTATTTTTCAAACAAAATAACATTCTTCAAAGTCATTCGATATAATATTTTTCAAACCAACAGCCAAAAAATTCTTAAGAGGTTTTTTTACTAAGAAATAAAATGATAGAGGATTTATTTTTTATTTTATTCTATATATGTGTAGAGTATATCATGGACATCTTCAATATATTACACCTTATTATTTCATGACCATTAAACATGATTAAGGATATATTTCCTTAATTTCACAAAAAGTAACTATAATCTATGATTAAAAATTTCATAATTTAGAAAGATTATACCTAAGCATGGTATTGATCCCAAATATCATTAAAATCAAAATAAAATAACGATATGAAAAAGGGAAGTTAGTGATATAGAGAGAAGGAATACATAGTAGACATTTCCTTTGATTCAACTCAAGAGAAATCATGGATAAAATTTAATCTATTAATTCCACTAACAAATAAACCTAGAATTACAATTCTTAGATGTTTCTCTCAAATTATGCTTCAACTATACTATTTATTACTCATTCAAAAAAGCTTAATTTTTCTAAATATTAATTAACTATTTTTATGGGTTCAACATTGAACTTAATATATAATATTCATTTAAATTTAGAGTTAGTTTATGTTTTTTAAATTTAAATTTTTCTCCCCATTGGAATTTATAATTCACTTTAGGAACTATCATATTTCTAACAAAATTTACAATGATTTGGTTATAGAAATTAATAATAATTAAAGGTTATTTTATTTTCACTTTTCACTTGGTATTTTCATATTTCATATGATTTTTTTCATGTTATGTTTTTATATAAAAATATTTAATACTTGAATATCCAATGCAAGTTAAAGCATGATAGAACCTTATATGTGAAATCATGATAGATATATTTTAAATGAAGAATAAAAAAAAGAAACAATGGAATTTTTTTAGTGACAACACAATTTTAAAGGAGAAACACTAAAATGTAAGTGGATACAATACCTCATGGGTTGTGGAAGGCCATCCAGAATGTGGTTTTAATAGAGAATATTTCCCCCTTAGTGATAGATAATAATTTTTAGATCATGATATTCATTATTTTTTTGATTTAAAATTAAATATAATTCTATGAGTTGTAGAATTAGGACCCAAACACACATCCAGTGAGTTTTATGGTACAATATAAGAATTTTAAATTTTAAAAATAGATCAAGAGGTCATGTGGGGATGTTTATTTCATTATAAGATAGTATGCGATCATGGATATAAATACTTATAACTCATTCTTTCACTATATAAGATGTGTTAAAAAGGATGTCTATGGATACGTTTTCCCTCCCTCAAAATAAATGAATATTTTCATCAACATGTCTAACATTAAATAATTTAATGATAATTTTATATATAATACATGGGATAATTTTAATTACATTGAAATAATATTACAACATCATATAATAATGATTTTTCAGTTAATTTAAAATTTTAATAGTGCTCTCTTATAGGGAAAAAATACTACTATTGATGTTGCATTTTGTGAATTACTCCTGAAGAAATCACTGAAAGAGAGATAAAATATACTAGATAATAGGGAAGTTAATATATTTCCATGAAAAAAATGGATTTTAAATGAGTGGTTTCACATGCATGATAATAATGGACATATATTAGTTAATATATAATTATTCACCAATAAGTTAAATACAATGATTTCCATACACCAAACATAAGTTATGTGCTACAAGTAAGTGAATTATAAAAATTATAATTAAAAAAATCAATTTCAAGGGTTATAGACACATCAAAAATAAGGATAAGGATATCCATAAAGGGCATAGATATTTTAAACATAACATGGGTTGTATATCCAAGATCAGATCTATTCCTTGTATGGGAATTTGGCCACTTTCAGGGCACAGCTGGGGATTCCATCAAATAAACAATGTATGACTATAATGATCAAATGGTTTCACAATGAAATATTGAATTTTAGGTAAGAAATATTATAATCCAAATTAAGGATAATCTTATATATGTATTATTTGGTGACATGGTAGTCAAAAAATAAGTTGAATTTATAACCATAACCCATAGGCGTGAAAAACTCATGAAGCAAATCATTGAAGCATTAAAAAATTAGATAGATGAAAACACTGAAATGAAATAAGAAAGTATGATGCACAGATGGAAAAAGGAAAAAAATGTTAGAGAAGACCACCTACCACCCATCAAGATATCTATTTCATTTCTGAAAAGGTAAAATTAGGGAAAATTATAAGCACAAAGAGGAAAATTCCTAAAAAAATTCAAAGGTTCAAATTAATATACATTTTATAGATTCATTAGCCCAAACACCAATGTATAATAAATTCATAAAATACATTATGTCAAAAAAGATGAATCTTGAAGTGATTGGCACCATCTGATCAAAATGAAGTGTTCCACTATAACGCTAAGGGAGATACTGAAATAGTAACAGTGTCCAGGTTTTTCTAAATTCTAATTAACATAGGGTATAATGAACTTGGTATGTATTTTTATGATTTAGATGAATGTTGGAACATTATACCATATACCTCTTCTAAAATCTGAGAAATGAAAGACTGAATACCATAATTGTTTCTCTCCAAATAGTGTATTCGATATTTATGTATCCATGAAGAATAACTAAACGCATATTGGTGAATTTGGAAAAGTTCATATATCAAGTGGATTTTCTAATACTGAGAATAAATTAATATAATATAACACACATCCTAGGGAGATTATTATTAGAAACTTGATGAAATATAATTGATGTCCTAATGGCTAATTAGATCTAGAGAGTTGGTAGTGACTAAGATGGTTTCAATATCCTCCAAGATGTTAAGAGATATGAAGTAAAATATGAATAAATAGACAAGTAAATCTTGTTGGAAACTAAGGATGCTTTTTTTCATTGAATATATGAAGAAGGATGTGGCTTTATAAATGAAAGAAAAAGATAAATCATTTGAAACATAGGAGTGAAATATATATGAACAATATAAAATTATTAAAAATAATTATATCCCAAGAAGGTTTGAATAGATATAATAGGTTTATTTAATACATGTTCAATCTTCATAATATTTAGTACTAACAAAAAAATTGTGGATTAGAAGAGTAAATTTGTATGTATTATAACACATAGTGATATTGAATAAGATTATGGATAAAGGAAAAAAGACCTCCTATGAAGTGAATACTCATTTGGGACCATTTTTTTATATGTATTTAGTAAAATCGTTTCAAGAATCCACAACATGAGAGGATATTAAGTAGGATTAATCTAATTACATTAAAATAATTATTTCCATCTTAAACCTCAGTTTTTTATTTTTTTAGGAATCAATGTTGTATATACACTTCCCCAATAGATACAATGAGATCTAGTGTTTTTGAACCTTTTACGTTATGAGATTTTTTTGTGGGTCTATGATGAGAATGAAGGAACAAGAGGAGGAGGATGAAAATTCTATGAAGTGGGGAAATATATTTTTAATTAGAAGAAACACATTAATTTTAGTATTTATTTTGGTATCCCATACCATATTTTATAACTCTTTTTGAGTTTTAAAATAAAATAAATCCCCAAACATAGATTAATGATAAGTGTATTTAATGCATGAATTTTAGGGTGTCTTATTGTATTTATTTATGAATTTAATTGAATATTATTTCCAATTTTGGAGTGATTTGAATTATTTTAGGTTTTTTAATGAAACAATGAATTAGTGAAAAGGGTATGAAAATAGGTGGAAATTGGAGAATGATGACACATTGTTCCACTTCGATTTTCTCATGGAAAGATGTCTAATTTTTTAGGATTCATGAAGCTAGAATAAATATAGAAGAACTATTACATGTCATGTAACATATTTACACATCATGAATTCATCTGATAGGATATTCCCCACCAGAAGAAGTTTTAAAATTGATACATGCTATGAAATGCAATTACACATCCGCAAAGGAGTCAAGGATTCAAATATACATATGGGTTTCATATAGATTCAATTATTGTGGGGGAAAACATGGATTAGGATTATACAATGAGGAAATACATTATACATCGTGAAACTTTTGGAAAACAGAACAAATAAATATATGTAGAGATCTATGAGGCGACTAGGGTTTGGACCAAAAACCCCTAAAAATCACCCAAAGTCATAGATCGCAAAGAATTATGGAAGGGAGTTAGACGAGGACCACTACTAGATAACAGCTCCCACCAGCTGCTATAAGATTTATATAAGATTTTTCTTTATTATTTTTCTAAAACTGGTCATAGATAGAATTAGTGGGAGATTTCTTTTTTACTAATGTGTACATGATGAAAGGGTATGGAATGTGTGATATATTTTATATTATATTGAAATTGATGTTAGGATTTCATATTTATTATTCAATTAAATCTATTTAATTATTATTATTTCATGACCATTCTGAGCAGGGTTAGGAATGCGGTGTAATTTATTTCTTTCTTTGAGCATGATAATTATCGGTGTATATTGAATACATTTTTTTAATATGGGATATATGGTTTACACTTCCACCATGACCATTGGGGTTTTCATTTCGCTCTGTTTAAATATGGTTATAGGTTACCCATTATTTGTAATACAAATTACCTAACCATGAGAAGATGATAACATGGGATGGAGATCATTTTTCATTATTGTTGTACTAACTAGGACCCGATTCAGACAAATACATGATTTTTAATTAATTATTTCTTACCTTATCATCCCATGAAACTAGATTTATTACTACATAGAACCATTTTTATAATATAATCTGCCAAATTTTTCTCCAAACTAATTCTTAGTAGGTTATATTTATTTTCTTCAAATAGACATTAGTTTAGGATTATTTTATTTAATTAATTTTATCTCATAAACTATCTCTATGGTTTTAACCCCAGACATGCAATTCATATACTACCCATTAGTTATCTTCATTGTTTGTTTTGAATTTTAAATTACTAAATGTGATAAACTGGTAACAATTAAAAATTAATATGGGTTTATCAATTACATTCTAATTTTTTATCTAAAAAAATTGATTAAGTTAACTAAGATTCTATGTTTTTTATTTATTTTTTATATTATTAAATGGGTAAAACATGGGTGGATTATTAAAGATATTAAATGGATAATGTATTTTATAAATCATGATTATGGGAATTGGTTCGTTTATATAAATTTATATCCTATTAAATTTCACTCATATTCTATATTTGAATTTTTAATTGATTTGTTATTTTCGTTCCCTTCAATGGGTGATTGAATTTTTGTAATTTCCCATTATCAAGAGGCTTCTAGATGAAAAAATATCATTGTTTTTTAGAATATTTCATGAATATAAATTTTTTTATTTCACCTATAAGAACATCCCTTTTTATTTTTAACAGTTTGAAAATAAAAAATAATTTTTTAAATGATTGCAACTTTTTTATTAATGAGACCAAATCCTTGAGACCCAACTTTTTCATTACATGTTTCTTTTCTATATTTAGAATCATTGAATGACTGTTGTTTGAAACGATCCTAATTACAAGATAAATGTTTCTTTCAAGTACTTAATATTGGTAATTTTTCAGGATATTAAGTTTAAAAATTGTTGTGGAATGGGTTTTCATGGTGTAAAGCGATGTTTTATATTGAGTAAAATTTGTGTTGTGTTTTTTCATTGTGTATGATGAAGACCAGGATAATTCAATCATTTTATTTAATTTTTACTCATTGGTAAAACCCATATAATGGTAATAATAAATCAATTTCATTAATTATAAATATTTATTATTATATTTTGTGGATTCCTAGCATATAAAACCTAAAATGAAACATGAAATCTGATCTAGAGAATACATAAACACATGCACACATCCTCGTATACAAGAGGTTTCAGACTTGTAGCGATGGTCTAGGTTTGCCAATGGGGATAATATAAATTTTTTATCATGTAATAAGACTAAAAAATAATAACATAAATATAAATAAGTGAAACAATTTAGTTACATGTGGAAAACTAAAGACGAAATACATGATAAAACAACCAAAAAAATAAGGATCTTATGTATGGGTAATTCTTGTTAATAAAAGAAATAATAGATGCCCCTCCCAAAAAACATCCATTAATGAACACATACATTTGCACCACCTGCTCAACCATACAATATAGATCCTTTTTTGCTTCACTGGGTATCTGGTCATGAATTCTACAAGTGCATCAATATTTCTATGTAGGGTGTGAGTACAAAACCCAGTAGGAAAGAAACAATGACCCTAGTCACTATAGAATAAAATATAAAAGTGTATTATAATAATTTAGACAAGGTACATATATAATAACAATATATCCCACAATTAGAAAACACATGATGGGTCTTCAAGCAACAGCTCTATGAGCTTTGGAATCATGAAGAGAGAAACATAACTGTTTCGACACAATGTCCGATGAAAGTTGGTAACCATCCTGACACATCCTCTCTATGTAATATCCACAGGAAATGCCTGAAACATTCAATCCACTATGGATAACCCAAGTACATACCAACCAATGTCAATGATTTACCTCTTCATGGATAGTCTATAAGCATGCCTTAAATCTCACATTCCAACCGAGGTAAATCACACCCCTCCCAAAGGATAGCCTTGTATTATGTGACATTAAATGCATCCTAGAATATTCCAAATGTACTTTATAACTAAATTAATAGTCTTTTACTATCGAAATATTGTCCCATTTATCTATCTTGTCTCATATTAAGTCCATATTTACTAAAAATGTGTCATATCTCAAATAGTGACCAATAGGTCAAACCAGCATGATCGATTGTAGTTGGAAAAAATAAAATATTTACAATGCTTAATGAAAATAATATATTGAAATCATGTCAAGTAATGATGTACCGTAAACATAGTCATCACAATCCATAATCAAGGAACATAATCACAAGTCTAAAACATTTAGCATAAAAATCATCTGATGAAGAATCAATCATTTTTCTCAAAGCTAGACACAAATGTCAATCAAACATTTCAACAACATAAATAAAACATGAATCTATGTTTACTATTTCCTACACATAGGTTTCACAAAAGAATACACACACATTCCAAAAACCACACCAATAACCCATATAGATCAGGAACTATCTTCATTGAATTCCTACCTAAGATATAAGGACGATTGATGAAAAGGGTTAATTTATATGTTTAATTACACCACCAAGACCTAGCTTCTTTTAGAAAAACAATTTGATTTAATATTTTTTTCATTGAGATGAACTCAATGAAACTAATGATGAATTAATCATATCAAAATTACATGAAATATTGAAGAGATATGTTTTGAAAATAATAATACAATAATAATTATAATTGGGAGGGAGAGTAGAGAGAGTCATGAATGTTGATAAATAAGACTCTTATATACCGCACAAGGTCTAAAATCCTTTTGATAACATTTTCTTTTAATCATTTCATTTAATTCTAATTTATTACATATATTTTGTGCCTAAATAAATTAATATGGTGTACCCCATCTACCATGTGTAGTTCCCCCATGCACCCCCTTCTTTATAAAATTATTTAATTATTTTTCATCCACTTAATCCATAAATTGTTTCTCTATTTTATTAAAAAAAATTAATTATTGAAATTTAATTTTAATAACAAGTGCCTCCCAAATCATCTTGGATCTTTAAAAAAAATCTACAATATATATTTTATCACTCATTAAATATATTTTAAAAACATTATTTATATTCACATTATAGATATATATTCACATACACACACAAACATATATTAACTCTCAGACGTGCATAAATATATATGCACATATACATTTAACTAATTTATAAATAGGTTATACACACACACACACACACACACACACACACACACATCTAAATACACACACACAAACACCAACATATTTATATATGTAAATTTGTATTTATCCTATATATGTACACAAACATTATATATCGACACACACACACACCAAAATTATTTTTTCCCAACATAATAATAGTTATAACAAAAATGTTATTTTATTGTTGATAATAAATCCCCACCGAAATCACCATGTTTATAAAAAATTACATTAAAACTGATAAAAAAGTATCCTTTATTATGCACAGAAAACCATTTAATTAAAATAATTATTAATTACACACAGAATTCTATTTTGTTTCGTTGAAAAAAATAATAATAATCATATTAATATTACAACTTTATTTATAATTATTATTTATTATGAAACGAATATTAGAAATATTATTATTTTTATTAATTCAATCAAATGAAAATAATTGTCTAAATTCTACAAAAATATATATTATGATATTTGAAATAATTTTTTTTTTAAAAAAATTAAAAGGAAATAATCTTATGTTTTATCTAACGAACCACCAAACATAATAAAAGGTTATGAAATTAATTTCTTAAAATCTATATTTTATATTTAATAGCGGTCTCATATTTCTTATACAAGACACTATTTGGGATATATTTCATTTTTTTTTAAAAATTCAATGCACATGTTTAAATATATTTAATATTTTTATTAAAAAAATTACCAAGTCACTATGGGCCTCAGAAATTCAGGATAACTATATGCATATCCCCAAAACTATTTTATATGATATTAAAATTTTTTAATAAGGATTTTACCCTAACATAAATCTTTAATAAATACATGTCTTAAAAAATTATAAATTTTACCCCAAAAATATGTGTAATAGTTTAGGGAAATATGGTTTTATTATCATTTATAATTGAGGATATTAAAATTATACAAACCCTAATTATTGTCATCTCTGAAAAGTATTTCATATCATGAAGACACTACTCCCTACAATATATGTTTCCATATTTAAATATTTTTTCATAAATGAAACAATATTCTATTGTTTTAATCTTATTCGATTAGAAATTATTGAAACCACAACTTATACCAACTGATAACCAAATAATTTTTTTATGAAAAAAAAATTATTGAAGGCATATTTCCAATCACTAAAATATAAACATTAGTAATGGATAGATATATACACTCAAGAATAAAATTAAACATGACCAAAAAAATAATGCAATACATAATTAACGAGAGACCATATCACAATTTCAACCGGAATTTTATTATTTTGACTCTATCTAATGCAATCAATAAGTATATATGGCATGTTAACATTCATGTATAGTATGATTCATTAAATCATATAAAAATTTCATAAATCATATATCAACATCATGTGAATCACCTAAATGTTAATTTAATCGAATGTAACCATAAAACATAAATTCCTTCACTTTATCAAAACTCAAAGCTCTATTATTAATTGATGGTAAAACTTTGACATAATTCCCTTGCTTGAATCCCATCGTGTACCAAATCATTGAAAATATAAAATAAAATTTAGTGAAAAATCTCCCTTTGATTCCTTTTCTTATCATCCTTACTTGGACCACCAGGTTCGACAAAGATTCTTCAGGGTCTCGTGCATGCCTCCCCATACGCAAGAGGTTACAAACAAACACTTAGGGGCCAAATTCATCAGTGGTGATATAATACCCTCTACATAATATCACGAAATAGATAAATAAAAATATAAATATAAAAAAATAACCAGGTAATATATGGAAAAATGAATATGGAATACATAGTATAATAACTAAAACAAAACATGGTTATCAAGTACATATAAAGATAGTAAATAATGGAATCTACAGATTTCCCCCCTAAATCTAACAAAAAATACTGCATCCTCCAATTCCACTTACTCAACCATCTGTCATAGGTAATTTTTCTAACACCCCAATACATTATAATATATTTATAACAGATTAAATTTTATTTCATGATATATTGTGATAAATGCAACACTAGGTTAAACAAAACACAATTTAGTCACACTTTTCAAGAATAATTTAAAATTAATTTATATCAAATTGATTGTATTTAAATATTAATTATTTTTTAAATCATAATAATATAATATATTAGGAAAAATTATTTGGATATTTCAAAAAAATCATTCTTTGTTGAATAGTGTAAAATACTAAATTTTAGTTGAAAATGAACTCTTCATTTAAATAATTTATACTGTTAAATTATATTTCGAATTAGTTTTAATGTAATATTTGTTCAATATTATATCAATTAATCATATTTATGTCATTAGGTTTTTTTATAATGAATTTAGTTATAAAAACATTGTAGAATTTTGAACATTTTCTCTATAAAAACCCACTTTCTCGACGTGTCTGTGGGTTAATTTTAAATCAACATTCTCCACTGATATAAATTAATTTATAAAAAATATATTAAATATATATTATTAGATTAATTTATTATATATAATAATTTAAAATTAATTTCTGTCAAAAATTATTACTAAAAATAGTAAAAATTTTATACCACGGTTAAGGTAAAAATGGTACTTCCAAGTGGTTGAACTATAATGATAAGACTGAAAGTGAACTAAAATATCATCATTATTTTATTCAATGAGTTTAGTTAATCCATGACCATAATATTCTCCAAATTATGTTGATTAATTTCCATATTAATTTCAATATTACATATATAATATGTTTAGTTAAGAAAAAGACAAAAAAATTCTTTTTTAGTTTTAATAGCTATAAGGCTTTAGGATATCAAAAACAATAACATACATTCAATTTTAAGTATTATTTTTAATAGATAAATGATATTTTTCATGATAATTTATTTTAATTTTTTTTATAATTAATAAATATTTTAAATTCATAAGAAACGCCAATACAATAATTATTTATCTAATTATTAAGTAAAATAAATGTTACAAAAATATTAAAAGTGAAGTAAATTGAATGAATTTTCATGTCACTTTATCTTTTTTGATGAATTTAAAATTTTACATAGTTTTAAATATAATATATGAAAATTACATCATTTTATTGATATTTTAAAATTCATATTAATTGAATAATGTCAAAATTGAAAATAATTTTTTATAATAAATGATATTTTATTAAACAATTTAATATTACTAAAAATAAAAAATTATGAAAAATTATTTTTTAAATTTTAAGAAATAAAAACTATATTCCATTAATTGACTTATTTTTTTATAATGAATATATTTACCCATCAATAGTAAAAACCATATTAGCACAATTAAGACTAAATTGGTGTTTTTGTGCTTTAGATGCGCATCTGTTAAAATTAATTTTGAGAACACATTATATTTTTATTTTATATAATATATATAATATTTAGAATCAGTACATAAAAATTTCTAATTATTATAAATTTAATTAACTATTAAAGGACTTATTACCTTGGCAAGGAAACAAGTTACAATAGTGAAAAATCAAAATGTTGAAAAATGAGGAAATAAAGATTTTAAAGAAAAAATGTCTAAAAAGTGTGTTTCGTTCTATGGTGGTGGTGCGTATTTACCATATAATCCATCAAAACCATTAATTATCAATATTTGAGCCACTAGAGATAAGAGTGACCACCTAATTGAGTATACTTTTGGGTATTTACAAGAATGCCACTCCTCCTCAACCATGAAGGTGAACTCATTCACCTCCCTTCATCGAACCTCTATGGTCAATTATATCATCCAATAATTTTCTAAATCACTCCCAAATTTCCCTATCCTTCTAATAGATAAATTAGTTTTGAAAAATGAAAACCAATGATGCATTTAGTGAAATCCCTAGTTTGATACCCGAAGAAGAGGTAATGATCTTCAGCAAGTGTCTTTATTTTACTTCTTTCTAATCCTCGTTTAAATTTAATAAACCATGATAATATAATCAAATAATTATATTACATACATTTTGATATTTTTATTTAATGACATAAATTCATCTTCCATTCCATTAAATGAGTAATATAATCATCATTCATGTGTACACCAGACAACCACCTCACAAACCTATGTCATTTATTCCATTACTACCACTCACGAATGGGTATGATGATGGATATAAAATATATATATGATATTGATATCATATTTATACCAATATTTTCATTATATCATTTATTATGTTTTAATTTAAATTTATTAGATGATATGATAATGTCTCCCAAGCTTACAACAGACTACTGTCACACGAAGCAATGTGATTCATCTTTCACTAACGCTTTACATGGGAAGTGATAACTGTAAGGTTAATGATGATATGTTATATAAATGAAATAATTATAATATTAATTACATATTTATCATTATGTAAAGATAATATATATCATTTTATTTCTTACCTTTTCCGTAAATGAAATATAATCACATCATTTCGGTATGTGAGGAATACTGCATTCACAAAATGTTGTGACTACCAATTCATTAACAAACCACATGGATGGTATATATAACTATATTTAAATAAATTATTTCGTACATAATATATTATTATCAATATATATGGAAAAAAATTACATACCTTCTTTTCATAATTATCATTGAAAAATGAAATCGTTACTCATGCAAACATATGACATACCGTCTTTGTAATCATAAATTAATTCATTTCTAAAAACAATATTTATTTATTGATTTTCAAAGTATAATTGTTCTATAAATAAGATAATTATGTCATTATTATTTTTCTGGATATCATTAAAATATATAATAAAAATAAACATCATATCATTCATGACAAAACATGAATACAAAAACAAGGTGATTAACACACGAAAGAAAGAAAATAATGAACTATTATTTCTAAAAGGGTGATAAAATTTTATAAGAGGATATTGAATGATATCTTAATTATTATTATTGGTCTGGTATGAGTTAATAACATGTTTAAAATCAATATATAGAAGGTTGATGAATTTAAAACCCAAAGGAAGTATAATGTAAGGTATTTCCTCTCAATTTACATTCTATTGAGACTTTAATATTATTATGAAAAAATCACTTTTATGAGGTGTACATACTTACCCGTTATCCTGAAATATCATGATTAATTAAAAATTCATTTTATTTTATGTTTTAATCTTAATTATCTCATCCATGTGCATTTTACATTAAACATAACAAGTGGTAATTGTTATTGTACAATCTACTTTTCTTTTGTGGTTGTTAACATTCTATTGAAGAAATAACATTCTTATAATAATTTTTCATTGTATATAAAATCTATACTAAATATATATGATATTTCTTGATGAATGTTTCTAATTCAAAATCCATTCATCATTTTTACATATGGTGTTTTATTTGAATGTAATTTTACTAACTGAATAAATATCGATGAATGCCCATACCTTACTCAATATGGATATTTGATGATAAGTCACATTGGTTATGAACTAGATAAATTATATAATATATGATTAATTATTTTAATGTGTATAAAACTACCAGGTATGATTATATATATATATCCCTTCAATGCATTAGTTGTATCATGAGATGAATCATTTGGCTAATCGGGTGAGTTTAAAATAGTTTGTTTTAAACCATCTTGTGAACAATATTAATGGTGAAGGAGTCATGTAAATGTTAAACATTACAACCAATAAATAAGAATTTTATTTATTTATATTTTAGTTATTGTTATTATCTATGATATGTTTTCTTTCAAAGTATCTATGGATTAATTTCATTCTCAGTTTATTGATTAAAGGGCCTGTGTTTTTAGTTATTTACCTTTCCATATTGGTTTTTCATTATATCATTATGATAATCAAGTTTTTTAAATTTCATATATGTTTAGTTATCTACATTTTAGTATTGATTATTCTTATTTATTCATGAAATAATCCTTTATACATAATTGTTACCAATCATTTTATCTCTAACACATTTTGTTTTCTTTACCAATGATATGAAGTCAAGTTCATAGAACAAATTTCCATGGATGAAAATCATTTTTTTATTATGTTTAATTTTATATTACCAATTTAAAGTCTTTATCATGTATGAAATATCGATTGTCGAAACAACTAAATTTAAATGTCCTTCAAGATATGACCCATTTTGTAAGTGCCTTGTAATAATGTAAGGCACCCACTCAGGGCTATTGGGTGTGGGGTCATTATAGTTGTTATAAGAGAAGGTATAATAGAAATATTGGGAACTTGATTTAAGAAAACATAGATTTGGGAAATTTAAACCAAATATGGAAATATAGGATAAGTATATAAGAATATATGAATTATTTTTTAAGGTAATGATCAAGTGGAATTCATAGTAATAAATCCTTGTTTTGACACCACATGTGGGCGTGGGTCTAGCACAGATGTACGGAGGTGTAATAGCATTGAAAAAGGATCATTCGGTTTGACTTAAACATTACTTGGTATAGGAAAAATAGACAAAATACATTACTGGAATGAAATTATCCTAGTATATGCTTAGGATAATTCACTTTTTGATTATAAACCATTATAAAGGATTTAAAATAGATATAGCCTTAATGAAATCATTTGTAGTATTGTTATATTATATTAATATAAATTTTTAATTTGTAATTTTTTGTATTATACATTATGTTTCATAAATATATGATCTAATATAGAATATTCCATCCTTAGAAAACAATTATAGCATAAGGGATAAGAACCTCACCAATTAATTTGATCCAAAGAGTAAGAATCATTATATATTTTAAAGAATTATGAAAATATTTTGAAGGTATCCAGTCACCCAAACATTCACATAATATATTGTCATGGTATATTATGATATCATGATATAGATATAATTTTATGAAGTATTATTACTTCTAATGGATGAAATAGTATAAGTGGAAGACAAGGAAAAATATAGATAAAGGGAATAATATAATAAAATATTTTTCAATAAGTAAAACAAGTAGAACAAAACACCATGGGAAATGCTTAAAAAGAAAAGGACCTTGGTTTAGGTGTGAAAAAAGGACACCATTCTCATGATTAAAAGGGAAATATAATGGTTCCCAATGTTCAATTATTTAGATATATAAAAAAGGGTCACTACACAACTAAATATCCCCATAAATTAAAGGAATATAAAGAAAAATAAGCTAATGTATCATGGTAATGATTATGATACAACCATAGATGAATAATAATGATTAATGTACTTGTTTTTAGTGTCATGAATTATTACATTTGAGTAATTTATCAATGTTATCCTTGTTATATAAATTATGAAATATATAAGGATTGTATTTTAGAGGATTTTCATTATGTATTTTATTAAGTATGTTAAATGGTATTGATGAATAAAAAAATGATTTAGTGAAAATTTGAATTTCATGGAAAACACATGGTTAAGGGAAATATAACCTTTAATATGTTCCTGATATTGAGATGATGATTTTGGGATAAAAAGATGATTGATATAGATAAAGTGAATAGGATAGTACTGAATACCTTGGAACTGGTTAATGATTTCTTGAAAAAGTGTTTTGAAAAATCATTGAGGATTTTATAGCATATTTGGATATAAATAATATATCCAATGATCTATGTTTTACTTATGTAATAAAGAACAAAGTATGTTTTAGATAGGTTTTTTTAGTAATTCAGTTTATTACTATGTTTTATAAGAGTAAATTATAAAGAAATTCAAATGATTGGTATGTGAAAATTATGTGCCTCTTTATTTTTTCGAAGGAATATAATGTTGTTTTAGTGATTTTACTTCTAAATTTGGTTTGGGGTATTTTTCAAGAACATTATGGTTAACTATTTATAGAATGGGTTAAGAATAATTTTTTGTGTTATTTGATAAATTTTTATAAATATTTTTATTGTATTAGAGGCATAAAGAATATCATGTCACTATTTTAGGGATTATATTATCTGTTAAAATGTAATTTTAGTGTTTGAAGCATAAACATTCATTTTTATATACTAATTTCGTAGCATATTAGATGAATTGGAAATTGATCTATGTACAACCAAAGGATGAAATTGTGCTTATAAAATAAAAATGTATCAAGTATGTATATTTCCTTATATTATTAGGATATTAAATAATTCTGCAACTCTAAAAAAACAATCTTGAAAAAAAAATTATCTTTAGATCATCATTTCAAATTATATCTATTAATTTTTTCTCACATATTTGGTTTATGATTTTGTAGTATTAAACCTTCCCTTGATCACCCAATCTCATGTGATTAATTACCTCTATCACTCTCTATTAATCCTTGAGAATTATTATTTTCTTTAATATCCCTATTTTTATTTACCATCTATTTCATCTTACTCGTAAAAATCTTTATGTGATTATTCTAGATGACATTTTTACTTTGATTTCACTGAAATTAAAATTATTTTTTATTAACTCTTTTTATTATATGAATTTTCAATAAAGTTATTTTCAAATATTAAACCCATTATTAATGATATCTTGTTTAAATTATGAGGAAAACTTCTATTAATGGTGGGGATAATGGAACACCCTAAGACTTTAGAATATTTTATTTTTGATTAAATTTAATTTCAATATGTAATGAAATGTATGCAACACCAAGTATAAATAAAACATCTTTTAGTCATTTTTTGTGCAAATAATTTAAAATTAATTTTTACCACTCTTATTAAAATTATTTTTAAAAAAATTAATATTTTTTAAAATCAAAATACCAGAATTATCACATGACGGTTTTTTGGGATTTTTCCAAAAAACAATAATTTTTTATGATAAGAAAAAATTCATAAATTTAATTGAAAACTACATTTGGTTTACAAAATTTGTAATTATAATTTTTTTTTTGAATTGGTTATAAGGTAATAATAGTTTGATTTTATATTAGTTTATAAAATTTAGGTCATTGGGATCTTTTCTATATTCAATTTAGATATAAACATGTTGTAAACTTTTGAACATTTTAAATTTAAAAACCTACATTCTTGACTTGTCTGTGAGATTAATTTTAAATTAAAATTTTGCACTTTTGTGAATTTAATTTGGAAAAATGATATCGATATTTCAAATCATAATAATTGTAAATTTTTGATATGGTCAAATTAAATATTTACCAAAATTACTAGTGAATGTAGGAAAATTTATTTATAATAATTAAAATAAAAATGGGCATACCATGGGGTCAAACTAGAATGATAAAAGTGAAAATGACCTAAACTATTATCTTCATTTTATAAATGAGTTTACTTCGACATTTTCGATAATGGTCTATTAAATAGGAAAATTAATTGAAACTTTACTCTCAATATGAACCATATAATAAGTTATGTAATGAAGAAAACATAATCAATAATTTTATTAATTTTAATATCTATAAATATTTGGGATTGGGATAAAAATAACAAATATTAGATTGTAAGTATTATCTTCATATATAAATGTTTTTCATTCATGATGATTTATTTTCTTTTTAATTTATGAAATAATTACTTTATGTTCTTTATAAACATAAATAAAGTAATTTTTTAATTAATAATTAAATAGAATAATATGTAATAAAAATAATAAATGTTTAGTAAATTAAATGAATTGTATTTTTTAAATAATTTTATAGATGAATATATCATGTTACATAGTTTTAAAAGTTATATATTCTAATTATATAATTTTATTAGTATTTTTAAATTTATTTTAAACAAATAATGTTAAAAATTTATAATACAGTTATTTTATAATAAATAATTATTTTTAATGATTTAAAATTAGTAAACTTTACATATTATAACCAGTTATTTTTAAAAATTAATAAATATAATATATATTCCATTCATGGAATAATTATTCTTTTATAATAAATATATTGTCCCCTATATAATAGAAACTTGGTTAGCATAGTTATGTGAATGTGGTGTTTTTTCTGCATTAAATGTGCTTGTGTTAAAATTAATTTCCAAAACACATAGTATTTTTATTATAAAAATTAGATATCATATTTATAATAAATTGTTATAAATTTTATAACATGTATCACTTTAATTCAGTCTACTATTATAAATTACCTATTTTAGGAAACAAGTTACCGTAGGGAAAAACCAAAATAGTGAAAATTGAGAAAACATAAAATCTAAGGAAAATGATGTTTAAAAATTACTTTTATTGTGTGGTGGTAGTGTGAATCAAAAATATAATACCTAAAAACCAATAATTATAATTCTCAATGAAACATGAGTTAATATTTATGTTGTAACCTGGGATTTCATATTGGGTACAGATCCCTTCTTTTTCGTTTTTAATTCTAAAAAATGGCCTTTTGTGAGTTTCCTTTGTTGTCATGGGTGTTTCAGAGGTATATGTTTATTGTTCAGATAACAGAACCTGGTTTTGGGGCTGTATTATGTTAGGTACATGGTTATTGAAAACTGAGAGGGGCGGGCCACATAGTTTGACTAAACTGTGTGAGGTTGGAAAGAGGTGGTGAATAGACCGCAGAGTTTGACGAAACCGTGCGGGAGGAGGCACAAACCCATGCATCCAGGTCAACAATTTTACCAAAACATGATATAGTATTTTGATACAATTTTTTCATGTTTAGTCAAACTTCTGGGTAATTTGTGTGAATTCCCCTTATCCCATAATAAATAATTCATGGTTTGTACATAGTTTTCCAAACTGTGCTCCCAAACCGTGCGACCCATGGTGTATTTGTGTTTTTATTAATTTTTAGTTAAATTAATTTCTTTGAAAATAATAATTTAAATATAATTTTGAACATAAATAAATAAGAGGGTTTAATATCTACCATGAGAAGATAAACTAACAGTTTAGATCTACTATTAATACGACCTCTGATTCGAGTGTTGTTCGTCTCATCAAGATATGTATATTTAAGATCAACATTCCTTTATATATGTTATTTATTATAATGACAATATATTATGATATTTGGATTTAATATAGTATGCACTAATTTATAATTCATCACCCATTCATTATATTTCCACTAAAAAAGTTGAATTAAGACTTGATAGTAGATGGGAACTGCACTACTGAGCGAAAGTAGGCGGTCTATATTTTTCTAGTGCATTTTTGTGATTTTTAGAGATATCAGCCATTACACCACCCATCATAAATTCTAGAATGACAATGAAATTTAATGGTTAAATTTAAATAGATGAAATTTGATCTATTTGTGATTCCCATAGGTTCTTTGAGATGGTTTGGTGGTTGTTTCCCCAACTAAAGGCTGCTTATAGTGTGCAACATTCTTTTTCTTCAGTTTTAACCTTCGATGAACCACCCATGGGGTGTGTTCCTGAGATCTTATTTAATGAATCTAAATTATTACTTAATGGTATTTAATTAAATTATTAGGATATGTTATTCCTCATTGACATGTGTTATTATAATATTCCTTTCCTAAATTAATTAAATGGATTAAATGGAATTGGTCAAACAAGTGGGTATAAAAGTTGGTTGTTTTTCATATGTTTGAATGGATTTGTAAAAAATTGAATTAAATGGGTTTGTATACCCATATAGATTGGTTAATTGTGAATTTTTATTAATTGGTGGGTATTCCCATGTGTAGGTTTTAATGTAAAATGGTGATAAATGGGTCGATATACAAATGTGACATGATTAAAAGGGAACAAAATACATGAGTCGATATACTAATGAGATATAATTGTCTATATGAGTGTATAAAATAATATGGAATTTAATTTTTAAATGTTATTAAATGGATTAATGTTACATGTATTTCATGTATGGATCTCCACGGATCTAGAATGCGGTAGTGGGTGGCTTGAGTCATATTGCCTCTTGGGTCTTGATTCTATGGGACTCCATGGGATTTGATAATACATTGATCTGTCTTACCTATAATCACATAGGATATGTTTTTGTACATGTTCCAAGGGATAGAATCAATGTCTATATTGATTTTCATCTAGTATGCTTCTAGGAATCATTATGAATGCCTCGGTCTTCGAAAACATGTATTCAGACCATCGTGGTCTGACACATTGCATATTATAGTGTGGTCTTGGGAATGTGATACACTTCGTTATACAACAAGACCATGGAATTTATAACATGTTTGGTGGTACAAAAGGGCCATGTGATATAGATATGATTTCATTACATGAAAAGTACAAGAGGACATTATACATATGGGTGTATGCTGAGGTCATGTTGTTTATTATTTTTGGTTTTAGCTACCTTCTTAGGAGTTGACACTTGTTTTTGGGAGCCTTGAGAGGCTATTTTGAATTACATGTTTGTAGTGGATATATTTCACAAGAATTTGAACTTATATTACTACTTACATAAACGTGTTTATCTTATTGAATTATTCTACTTAATGAAATATAAACGTAGGGGTGGTTGACTTTTTAGATGTTTATCTCACACTCGATTTTGTCCACCACAAGGACCCAATCATATTATATTGTTTTAGGTGATGATAATAGAATGTTCCCTAACATAGTCTGTAGAATTTCTACTTGGGAGCATTGGAGCATTGGACAAAGATAAGTCTTGAAATGATTTATGGAAACCTTTTTAGTATTTTGATCTTTTTTGATGCATTCGTTGCACAATACTAACATATACTTATTTTGCATGTTTTTAGATACATGTACGATATGTATCATTATATATGAGACACATATGTATTGTTCTATATTCATGTCTTACTTGTATTGAAATTATCATTGTCTAATGATTTATCTACTTATTCATATATATATATATATTGTATTGTGTATAGTCTTGTGATGAGGTCATAGTCTCCCCACTAAAACAACAAGGCCCTCGCTGGTAGTCGACATCCTCTAGAAATTGGGGTGATTCACTTGAGGCCTTATAGACAACTGGGGTCAAAGAACTATATAGTGATATCCATTTCCATGACGTTACATAATGGTATCCAAGCATCTTGTCTAGTTTTCCTTAATATTTAGAGATAATAGACATGGAAAATAAGGAAATTGAATTTGGTATTGATCTGTCCCCGGGAGTAGTTACCTAATGTTTAAGGAATTTCCAAATTTCCTAATATGAATTTGTTTTTTATAGATTTTATTAATTATAGTTGATTTGATTAAATCATTGGGTGTTGAACTTGTGTTGTGCTCTTATTATTGATATGATGGTGGCTCTATTTCTATTGTAACCCAATTAGATAATGGTATGACCTCTAACAAATCATATAGAAATATTACGACAAATCACATGCCATGGATTGTGCCATTCCATTTAGGATGTATAACTAGATGGTTGTTATTGTGATAGGTTATTTGATACTTTTTTATAAAATTGGGATATAATTTATGATGTTGATAGAGAATTGACATCATATTATAATTCATAAGATGTATGGGCCCTTATAGTTTATTCAATAACACGCCCATGGACTCTTTTGTTTAAATTGAACGGAATGAGATATGATATTAATTATATGGGCATCAAATTTTAGTTTATGAGCTGTTATGGGATCTCATATCTTGGAACTTGGTGAACCAATAGTTAACTCATTGGAAAGATTTAATGTAAAATAAAAATGTTTTGAAATGGAAAATAGATACTTGAAATAGAACTAAATATTGTGTGGGAATGAGGATGAGATTATAGAGGTTTTTGGGTGACTGTTCTTTGTTTTTTTTCTAGTATTAGGGGTATGCTTTGGGATATGACTTAGTTTTAGAATGGTTTTGACTGATCCTTGGATTTGGATCTTCTAAAATTGAAGTTGTTATTTTTGAGGCATTTGATTAATGTTGAAAAATAATTCCACCATGACGAACATTAGTGGTATACCAGGATGGTGGTGACAACCCTTCTCTAGAGGCAGTGGACCATGTGATTCTGATGGATCCTCCTTTAATTCCTTCTACGACACTAGTTACTATTCCAGACATATGTGTCATGGAACAGTTCCATGAGGGTTTCTATGACATTATGTAGACTTATTAGGGAATACCAAAACATTTATTTTCTATCGCTAAGATGACTTGTGTGTTTAAACATTAGCATAATATCATGTTTTTTGGGGATATAATTCTTTATCCTGCTGAGAAATAGCTTAGGATGACATTGTAAATATATGAACATCGTGAGACACATCCTGATATGGGGGTGAAGCTCTAAACATATATGATTTATGGAGAAGCAAACTTTTGGTTTGATGTATTGAACCCTGATGAAATGATACAAGATATGGGTTGGCATGGTATCTACACCAACCTATTTGACTAATTTTATCGTAAGAATCTAAGGGGAGAGTGAGCTAATGAGTTCATTCATTTGGAGTAGGGTGAGATGTTAATTATGGAGTAGTCATAATGCTTTACAGAATTGCAATGTTTTGCAATGGAGTATCTTGATGATGAGATGTTGATAGTGAGACACATCAAGCAAGGTCTCATACATGAAATCAAATCCCTTTTCAACATGTTGATATTGGCTTTTATCACTGATAATGTGAATCAGGTAATGATTACATAATAGAACCCGAGGGAATATGGGGGCAGAGAGTAGGGCACCATTGTCTCTTGATCTAGAGGATTAGACCCTTTAGGTAAGAAGCACCATTTTTAGGCTTCCTATAAGATTAGTTCTAGTCATGTTATGAGTACAAGTAGCTTAGTGTTTTGTCATCAATGTCATAGACATGTCCACAAAACTAATCAGTGTGACGGCGTCATGAACATTCCAAGTGTGGCCCCTACCACAATTCCCCAATCCCACCTCCTATAGTCATAGGGTTGTTGACTAGGACATAGTAGGCATATCCCTATCATGGAAGGCATTTCTAACATAATTTAACACACGCTCCAATCCCCAAGCTCCCAAAATTCTGAAATGTAAAAACCAATAAGTAAACAATTCATGTATACCACTATATCCCACAAAAAGAGTATGGGGGAAAATAATGTAATGTAAATAGTTCTAGAATAAAATTCCACCATAGAGAGTCTATAACATAAGTCCAACATGAAAAAATGTATTAAGACTGTTGTATGAAATCTATATAATCATGCCATAGTCTATACAGTCCCACTAAGCATCTTGTAGTCCTGGCCTGCATATTACTACATTAAAAGGTCAATCACCTACACAAGAAATGGCATGTGTATGTAATGAACATGAAAGGGTTACTATAACAATACTCAGTTGGACACCCTGAAACCAAAATGCAATACAAGAATATAAAGTACAGTTAGCTCAACAAAGGTTTATGTTTATAGCATTAATAACAAGAATATCTCGATTTTCTCAACTAAGACAGGTATTCTAGACATATTTCACAACCACAATATTCCACCCTAGGAATTCACCTTTACGTTTCCATGATGTACTAATATGTAGGATCACACTCTTGATTTCATTATCACTAATGATGTCCATCTGAGAGGCACTACTTGTCGGGTCTCTCTAGGAGAGAGATACATTGAAAAATTATAAGAGAGATAAGATACAATATGTTAGTATCATATGAAGATTCATGGGGTGACACCAATAACTCAATCTAGGTTAACCCTATATGCAAATAATTGAGACCTAGTAATATTGGTCATGTCAATACCAAGGACTCCGCCTAGGTAATGGATATAAATAGAGGATCTCACATCATGCCTCTCAGGAGACTACAACAACTCTATCTAGGAAGTCAAGCTAAATGGACCATAGTCCTTTTTGCAAGAAATAATTCTCACCTACCTTCAAGGAAAAAATAAAGGGAACATACCCAAATTAAACTTGTCTAAGATATGGTGGACAAGATAATCAAGCCCTGAAGAAAGGGGTATATGGTGTGTAGTTGGGGAACACAATGTGTTTTTTGTCCCCTAATACTACTCTTGTAAAATGGACCTTGTCATTTAAATTGTCTTATGTAGAATAGGGGTACACAACATGTAGAGGGGTTACCCACTGTGTCCCTATATCTGGGGTACGCGTATTTACTCCATTCATGTTCTAGTACATAGTGTTAGCCCGTGTATCCCTACCTGTGTACTGGTACATAGGGTATCCCATGTACCTCATCCAGGGAAAAAAATATGGGGTAATACACACTATATAGGTAACTCATGTACTCCACTTCATGTTCGTGTAGTTCCTAGGGTACACTATGAGTTACCAGGGATAGGTCACACACCGTGTGATCCTTAAAATTCTCCCAAAACCATAGACACCACAAGGGGGCCCCACACGTTGTGTGATCCCAGATTAAACTCCATATGGTTTGTGATTTTATATAATTGTGGGAGATATTTATATGCACTTCCTCTTCTTCTGAACTTCGATTTGATGGTTTATTAAACACAAAATTGGAGTTCCATGCTCATTGAGTCATTCCATCACCAAATAAATGTGTTTCATCATCTGATCTAAATGAAAAACAGATTAAATTTTCCTTATTAATTATTTGTTGAATAATGAGAATGTGGGGATATGACATCATCTGAATCACTTCATATCTATCTTTACACCTCTGTTACGCCATGTCGATCCCAGATCTGTGATATCATATTATTGTGCCAAAAATCAGTTGTGCAATGATCGATTAATTGAGATATGTCGAGTCATGGTCCATGGGAATAATGCATGTGGTAAATGATTAACAGGGAGAGAAAATCATAAGAACCAAAGAGTGTAATGAACCTCAATAGATTTCCAGGTAGATATGAATAATTTTCTGTTATAATAGAAATCAAATAAACAAGTAGTCACACTGATTTGTCTCCCATCAAAAACCCACAAGACAAACCATCTACATAATGATTGTACTGCGGATCAATCAGTTCTTAAATTGGACCATGTACATTATGCAATCCTATAATGGGGAAATGGAAAAGAAAATTCCTTACTTTGATTTGGTTTGGACACTAATGAGGAACAATTTTCATCGTCATTGTTGTAATGATTTTTCAAATCTGATACTTAGCTGATCGATTGATTTATGATCCACAACTTCATCATTGTTCATTTTAGATAATTCTATAGGGTTTCTCTCCATTGATACACCATATATTTTAGTGTTTTGAGGATAACCCTTTAATTCATAGATAAGGATTTATTTAGGGAAATATTAGGTCATTTTATAAATAAACCAAATAGAAATAATTATATTAAATTATTTTAACTATTTTACACCCAAAAAAACTTATTAACAAATGACCCACACAGACCAGGTTTAGGTCATTCCTTAGGGATAATTGATGTTATGAATGCAATTGGGCCCTCTATTTTTTAATATGGTCACTCGTTTTTATGTTATTCCAATCTTTGAGGAAAACTATGTTCATGTTTATTTAAATATCATTCTTTATTTTAAATATTTATTATGGGAACATTGTGCCTCCGAATCACAATACACCTCAGTTTCTTGTCTCAAACTTAATCCATATAATATTTGAAAATAATACCAAGAAAAATATGGACATGTCATTCTCCCTAACTTGGGTATTTACGTCCCCTAAGAGCTAAAACAAAGGATACATAAAATATTGTGGGTATTGATCTTGATTATAAGCCTCCCACTGCCATGTTATCTCATGGATATTCTCATAATACCACCATAAACAATTAAAATGAATCAATCACCAATAAAAAATCCTCCCAACTATGAAAAAAACCCAAATATGAAAGTTCACAGCATGTTATGAAGAACCCGAATGGTCTACTAAATATGTCTATCAGTTTGTGGGTGGAATGATATCCTCACGAATAACTGGATCACAAATGGCGCCAGAAATTCCTTCCAAAAATGGGATGTAAAATCAGCATCACATTGTGAAACTTTATTTAATAGACCTCCATAGATCCAAACTATCTATTGATCGTAGAGGTACCCAAAGCTATCTATTGAACTCTTCTCTTAGATAGCTTTGAAGTGAGATGACATGGTGAGTAAGTCAAGGAAAACCCAGATGGTAGTGTTCTCCCATGGTGTATGTTGTAATACCTTCATTATGTTGTTAGTTATCTCATCCTACTTCCATTATGGAACCTCAACTGTTTGAGAAAACTGGCTGGAACCTGGTGCACAACATTCACTTGCTGAAAAGTAAACATAGAAGAAAAAAACATTAAAACTCCTGTATTCATCCATGGGCACCAAAACAGATATTGGTTGTCATGGTAAATCTTTTAAACACCTTGATATACCACCATTGGGGACATATGAATTTCCTTCAGAACCACCACATGTAATGTCACTGGTACTCCTATATATCCTCTGAATAGAATGACGTGATAACAACCTTTTAAATATGAATCAGGAGGATACTTTGTGGATATTTGAGCACATAGCATCTCATAGTCGGTATACCCATGGTGGGCCTCCTTGACTTACAGTAAGAGTGGAGGGGTGAGAATCATCAACTAGATGTAAGATGATCCACCCTTGTCTATAAAAGATAACTACAACGAGATCTACTTTTATTATGCCTCATTTAGTAACTGTGAACTAGATATCCCTCTAATAATATTAACATCCATGTTTCCCTTCCAAATATTATAGAAAAAATCAAAGTCTCATTCCTGGAGAAACACTAACCATCACCTCTATATCATGTTGATAACCTTATAAGAGAAGATATACATGAGACTCTTGTGATCAGAGTAGACGATAAACCACTTTCCCATATGGTAGTTTCACCACTTCTTCAATGTGAATACTACTTCCCCTAACTCAAGATAATGGGCCATGTAGATTTAATAATGTGGTCTCAACATCCATGAAAAATAAGAAATCACTACATTTATCTACATTAGAAAATTACCAATCCAAGTTCTTGATGCTTCACAGAACACTACGTAATCGTCACCTTCCTTCAGAAATATCAAGATTGTAGCCCTCATTAAACACTCCCTTAATTTCTGAAAAACTAGTTGGAATATTTCATTCCATACAAAAGGATTCCCGTTTTGATTCAAATCATTCATAGGTGATGATATCCTAAAGAAATGAGTTATAAATATATAGTAATAGTCTTAAAACCAAAGAAATCTATGAACCTCTTTCATGGTCTCAGGTGGCTCGCAAGCTAACATTACTACAAGGATAAATTCCACTCTATCCATTGAGATAATGTGTCCCTGATAGTGGATTTTTTGAATCCAGAAATGTAACTTCAATATCTTTTCATAATTATGTTCTCTTAGAGTACGTCTAGTACTATCCGTTAGTGTCTCACATGTTACACCTTAGACAATGAGTACAAAAGGATATCTTCAATTACGAACACCATGAACTAGTCCAATTAAGGATTAAAGTTCCTGTTCATCAGTCTTTTGAACACTGCTGGGGAGTTCATCAGTCCAAAGGGCATTACTATGTACTCATAGTGACCATAGTGACATCAGAATGATGCCTTACATATATCCTCATCATGTACTCAGGATTAGTGATATCATAAACTGAGTTCAACCTTCAAAAACCATCATACCCTTCTCAATTTATCAAAGTGGTCATAAATCCTTGGTAGTGGATACAACTCATTTATGGTCAGCTTGTTAATGTTTAGTTGTCCACACACAACCTCAATACCCTATCTTCTTTCTTGTAAAACAAAGTTGGGGATTAATAGGGTGAAACGTTGGGTATCATGAAGGCCTTCCTCTAAAAGGCCTCTAAATGTACCCTCATCCCTTGAAACTCTACCGGACCCATCAGATATGTTGGTGCATATATCAGTGTCATCCCCAGGTGTAGATCAACACAGAATTCTATCTCTCAGTGGGGAGGTAAACATGGAACATCTTCAAGAAATATGTCCTTAGACTCTACCACAATTTTCTTGGATGCCTCTACACAGTCATAAATTAAAGGTCTGATCCATAAATTACATATTGTGTACCATATACATTGAGTTCTAGGAGAGGTTGGTGTGCCTTAATGAATACTAAAATACGAACATGACATCCTTCTAGAGTTGTAGGAGCTTCTGGATACACTAACCCTTAGCCAATAAGGTGGGAACTCCACTCTGAAAAGGTTATCAATATATGACTGTGAAATAGTCTATTTATCATAAGATCGAGTAAGTAAACTCCACAATCATCATAATTATCCATAGAGAAGGGTTATCGCTAGGACTATTATCTGATATGTTAGTGTCCCCAAAAGACAAAAAACACAAGTCACCACTTCAAGCTAGTCCTTAACCACCTGTGGATTGAGCACACCTCATAACTAGAGGGGTCTTTTTTGCAGACGATCATGAAGTTTTCTCAGACTTCTAACCTCATCCTCTGGTAAAACAGGCACCATGTGCTACTCTAGAAATGGTGGTATGACTGGTGCACAACTTGAAAGTAAAATCTATAGAACTATCCCTTATATTGAGGCCTCGCCATTTAGGGTGTCATTCTCATGATAAATCTATTGAATCCAATCTAATCTGTTTCATGGAGACATCCTAAAAGTAAAAAATATATACTGTGATCAATGAGTATATCTATGGAGTTATCTTAAGATGGGAATAGAATCCCCAAATCATTCCTATATGATGCATGTACAATTTTTTTCCCTGTAACTAGTCTTTTAATGCATCGAATTGAATATTAGGTGATAAGAGTCTCAGTGTATGGATAAATCGTCCACCGCCCCAAAAATGGAGCCCCTCGCATGAAATCTGAAATTGAAACACATATCACTATTGCTCAAAACCAATAGCATAGATCCCTAGTCCTAAAGTATATCCAAACACTCTGATACCACTCTATCATGACCCATATTAGTGGGGCCCATGCTGGGACTCCACAATCCCACCTCTAATAGGCCAGTGTATGGTGACGATCACCAAGTATGAATATAACTCACATTAGTGGAATTTACTATGTACTTGTACACATGTACAATTTCCAAGCTCAAAAATTATTTAAATGTAAAAACCACTAACTAAAAAATGAATTCATACCACAATATCACACAACCAGAGTATAATTGAATGTAATGTAATGTCAATAGATTCAGAATATAATCCCATGTAAATGTTTTTGTAACACAAGTCAAACTTGAATGAAATGTTACTAAGAGTACTATATGAAATATTCAAGAACACGCCTCAGTTTTTCTAGTTCACTAGAAACCATCTGGTCCAAGACTACCTAGTAATCCGTCAAAAGGTCGACAACATGAGTAGGACAAGACACATGCAGGTAAATCTAGTGCAGGGGTTTGTATACCAATACTCAGCATGACACCTATAATCCACACAGAAATACCACAAATGGGAGTATATTCATCTCTACACATGTGTATTTATTCCCCAAATATAACAAGGATATCTAGATATACTCAACCGAGACACACAATCTATAACTAAGTCCCAACCACAACATACCACTCTAGGAATTCAGACAGAATATTCCATGAATAAGTCATCTAGGTGAACACACTCCTATGTATAATACCACTAATGTGGTCTTCCTGAGAGGAACTACTCATTGGGTCTCACCCTGAGGGATATACATAGATAAATCTGGAGAGAGATATCATACAATAGAAAAGTATCATAGCTATTTTCATTGGGTGATACCAACAAATCCATCTGTATTAAACTTTTAATAATACTAAGTACCATACTTAGGGCATGAAGATGTATAATGGATACCATACCTAGTCTCTTGTGTGACACCATCATCTCTATCCAGGAAGTCCTAATAAATGTATTTTAGTCCTAGGATTAGGAAATGATTAGCACCTACCTTCAGATAAATGATAATGGAAAAAACCCTAACAAAACATGTCTAATATATGGTGGAAAAATATTAAAACCATGAACAAAGGGGTACAATATGTATATTTGGGGAAAACACTATATCCCTTGACCATAGGTACTTCCTATGTACAATGGCCCATGTCATTTAATTTCTGTCATATAGAAGAGGAGTACACTGTGTGTAGAGGGGGTACATGCCATGTCCCTGTATCTGGGGTCTTCCTTTGTACATTGGTCATGTGCAAGTACACAGTGGCAGCCCATGTATCCCTACCCATGTACCAGTATACGGGGTAGCCTATGTATGTGTTCTAGACCAAGCCATGTGGGGGAGTACACATCATGTCATCATATTGTGTAGTCCATGCTATGTCTATTTATTTACCATGGTATACACTGAGTCACTCAGAAGAGGTAACACATTGTGTGTGGAGTCACATTTCGTGTGATCCATAACATTCTCCTGAAACCCTTGCTTCTGAAAGGGAGCCCCAGACACCCTGTAGTCTCAGATTACAAGCTGTGTGGTTCTTGATTCTCCAAAATCTCATATAAAATCCCAAGATTAACGTACATAGACATTACAATACTTTTACAGATCAAATAATACATTACAAAAAAAGACTCCCTAATATCATATTAGTTTAGTGCCTTTGGAAAATTGAAACAAATTCATCTAATTTTGTGAAATATCTTCAAAATTTCTTATAATGATCTTCCCCTTTACTTTTCCTACCGAAAACTAATATTTTACATCCTAGGGGAAAGAAAAAATATGAAAATAGTGAGATCATATGATCTGTATGGTTGAACAAGGAAAATATCGAACAAAACATGAAGTAATAACTAGAAAATAACTTTTAAAAATCATACCGTGTATAACATATATCCAAATTTCGAGACATGAAATTAATCTTCGTAGTTCATTAAGAATAAAACATAAAGGAACATGATCCATGTGAAAATATTATTAGCATAAAACATGGATTTGTGGAAAAAACATTATCATTGGAAATCATTTCATATTAGTCCAGGCTCATTTCCAAGATATCCATAGTAGAAAAAGTCCATTATTGAACCTAGTTAACTTCTCATTCCATCATAGTATTATTGACCTAGGTATACTTACTCTTCCCACACTATATTACTGAACAAAGATCATTTCATGTTCCTTCCCAATTTATCTCATGAGATAAAAATCCTTACCCATTGAATTGGTGGGAGATATAAGTCCCACCCATTTCATAATTAAATCATTCTTACATTTTCCAAAAAAATATAAATCATTTATCATTGCATAACCCACTTAATAATATGGGTTTCATAATCACCCTTATATCGTAACATAATCCATATAAAACAAGTAGATATAATTAATATAATTTAATCATAAAAAAATAAAACCATATGAATAATTGGGATAGAAAGATAAACCTATTATATAATGGCATCATATAAGTAATATAATTTCTATAAAACACTTGAAAATAATTCATATGGAGAATATCCTTTCTCCATTGAATTTTTTTTTCTTTTCTCAAAATTCAATACAATTTTGAAAGAAAATAATTTATTTGATAATAAAAATAACATCTTGTAAAGGAAGATTCATGGAAATAAGGCATTATAAAAGTGTAAAAATATGGTCGTGCTATATATGTTTAAAGAAAACATTCTTCTCGTAATTTTTTTTCAGAAATTCAAAAAGGTACGACATATCGAGAAAGACAAAATATTCCTTTCATACCATTTTCTAAAAATAAAACAATGGGTAAAATTGACTTCAAATCATAGTTTAAGAACACGAATATTATTTTATAATACATGTTTACAAAACATGGATATGTATGATAAATATACCCCAGTAAATACTTACGTATAAACAATCTCTGATAATAATGAGATTACAAAATTATCCCTTACCTTATGTCATGGTTCTTTCATATGTGTCTGAACCTCCTATATAAGGGTTTAAATAATTTAAAAAACTTATTGCAGAATCATATAAATTTTTATAATATCATAAGTGATCATATTATTACTTGTTTTTTAATAACATTATTACTCATATGTCAGGTATTAACTACTTTATTTTCTGACACATGTTTATCAGTTAAGTTCTAGTTACTCTTCTAAGGTTATAGTAATATGATTTCCAAAATGACATTATTATAACGTATATCATATTTATTCATTATTTTAATTTATATATTCATTATTTAATAAAGATTTTCTACAATGAATCACATATCCTCATGTAGACAGTAGGTTGTACTAATGCAGGAGCGACGATAACATTCCCATAATTGTGGAATTGTATTGAAGTGGATGGTACATATAGTATTTAAGAATAAATATAATTTTTTAGTAATAATATATAGTTATTATTTACATCATTACACTCATCCAAGTAAAATGGTGTTGAAAAAAACATATCACACCATGGCGTGGAGATGATAAGTTGTTTATATGCACACTTTGTGATTTCATTTTTCGTAGGATTGATAGAAGGTGGAATATGGATATTCCATAACAATAATATTGTCTAATAATATATTTTAAACTATATTAATTACTTTAGAATGGAAAAATATCATTAAAAAGAAGTATAATAAGAAATAAGTTTGAAATAATCGGTTGAGAAAATTCCCTCTTCTTCAATGAGCTCCCTTTAGATCTACTCTTAATGAAACTAGAGATGATATTTTGATAAAACCAGAACCACTAGAATTTGACTGAGTGATTTAATACGAGACATGGGTAGGGTAAATCTGATATTGAAGGCTCAATGAGATGTGAAGTTGTGAGGGAGGATACTCCCTTTTATAAATGAGGTGAGGGTCATATTTGGAATCTCCGAAAATATTAATTTATAATAAACTAAAACCATATAAAATCCATAAAAAGTGAAATATTTTATTATATTATATAAAATAATGTTTTAATATCCTTAAAAAATAAATTTTAGGCAAGTTTTTTATTTAATTGAATCCTTATCATTTTAATTAACCCTTAGTTATTCTATTTTACGTATAACTTTGGTAAGAAATGGTTAAATATTAAAATAGTGTAATTTTTACAAATTTGATGTAAATTATTGAATAAATGAACAATTTTGATCATTTTAAAGAATATAATAATTATTTTAAATTTTTAAATATGTATTAGGATTTTGAAATAATTTAATAAAATATTATATTGACAAAAAATCAATAATGTCAATTTTGACATCATTTATTTCATGAATTTTTAAATATGTCAAGATAAGTTATTATCCTCAAAAAAAGATTTTATTATATTCCTAAGGGGTAAATTTAATCTATAAAATATATTTTATATATTTATTATCACATATTAAATTTATTTTAATATTTTCAATAATATTAATTTTTTATATCCATTAATTAAATAGTTACTAATCCAGTTTTGTGTATATATTAAATATACTTATATGTTGAATAAAATTTAAAAAAATATATATAAATACAATAGGATTTATAATAATAATTATAGTCAAATATAGATTCTTTAAAATACAACATTAAAATTCTTATATTTAATAGATCCTGAAGGTAAAAACTATAACATCAATTTAAATAAAATACTATATGTGTCATTATATTTTCTATATTGATCCAAATATATATAAATATACAATTTAAGGATTTTTGGAAATATATAATTGACCAATAATATTTGGTCAAGTCTTTTTTTCTTTAAATGATAATTATTATTTTTATTAAAATTATTTTATTGATTTTTCCTCAATTAAATAAATTATGCATCATCAATGTTTAAGACATTAATGTAATTATTTATTCCCTAAAATTTACAAATAAATTTCCACAAAAAACAAAATAATTTAATATTTCAAATGACTATTTATAATAGAATTTATCTTATATATAACCTTATATTAAAAATGATATATTATGTAAAACATGAATGTGACATCATTAAATTTTCATAAAATATAGGATTGTATATTGTATAACATCTCCCAAATGTCCTCAAAACAGCACAAATGATGTTATATTAGAAATATATGTTCATTAAGTTACAAATTACCATTTATCATCACTGATACCACTCATTTGTCCTAATATGGACACATAAAAGATATTGAAGACCAAGATAATGAAACATTGTTCCCTTCTTTGATTTAAATAATATTTTTATTAATTTTCTAATAAAAGTGTCCATTAAATTGCATAATTGATATTATTATGTGTTAGGGGTCCAAATAAAATTTTACCATTTGTTAGAGTTATTTTTTTAGATTTTATAATTATTTAACCTAAACTACTGAATTTTCCCTTTACTGTGGTAACAAAATTTCTCCTGGTTACTAATCAAATTGTATAAAATAAAAGGGACCTAAATACAAAATTTGGACAACCTAAATCCAAATTTTACATCCATTTTTCAAAATTCAGAACATATAATATGCATAATTAAATTTAATATAAAACCATTAAAATGACTTAAAAAATAATTTTTTAAAAAATATCGTTCTAAAATGAGAAATATTATTGTTTAATATAATATCAAAAAATATAAAAGTAATATTTGAGATTAAAATGAATTAATTAAAATTTAAAACTAATCTATAACATAACGGTACCATGTAGATACCTGAAAGGAAAATATATTTTTTAAAAAAATATTTATTTTTCTATTCATTAAAAAATGAAATTTATTAGAAACAAATACCAAAAAATCATTCAAAGTAAATATTGATACTCAGATTTCAAATAAGATTTTGTTTTTCAAATTAAATATAGAATAGTGTCCAAAACTAGATTTAAAATTTTTGCACCATCAAAAATCAGTAAATCTGCATTAAAAAAATTCTTTTTTATTTGATGAATAGAATTTGTTCTTATATCATATTTAGAGAACTTATAAGATGAATTTTAAACAATAGATTCCATGTTATATATATATATATATCATAAAAAAATACATAAATAGTTATTTAATTATTTTATAAACTCAAATATTTGAATTTAAATAGTTATTTAGACAAAACTAAATAATATTCATACCCTTCATTATAGTGACTAAGTTATAAGGTAACATAATAATATTTAGTTGTTCAATTAAACATTGTCTTACATGAAATGAATATTAACAAAAGAACCTAAATTATTTGTGTTACATAAGTCAAGCATATTGTTATATATACCGCAAGTGAATTTGGTGTTTCACGCAGTGCAATATTATCTTGGGGTAGAGTACAATACAGGACAAAAAAAGAAATCTATCCCATAAAAATGAAATCTAAACCCTAATTTTAGGATATATTAGTTAGAAAATAAAAACTTCCCAAAGTAAATCATGACCAGGACTCTACCTTGGAGAATATAGGTAAATATTTGGTCATTGCGGAAAATCTTAAATAGTTATGGATATTGGTTAAGATCATTGACCATAAGAAAGTTTGAGATCCATAAAAAGTAATCAATAACAAAACCATACACTAAATAAGCATAAAATATGTCAATGATGTCATTAAATGAAGATAATATGACACCCTTTTACCTCAAAATCCCTTTTCCTAGCATTGAATAATTTTAATGAGAAGTTATACGTACTTGATTGCACCATAGTCTCCCAATTGGTATTGCTTGGAATAGTTTCAAATACATCTATTATTAAAGGAAATGAAATTGAATTTTCCATTCTTTAAGTGTTAGAAAATCATGTGATCTATAAATATAATTATAGGTAATTCAATCAATCTATATCACAATAATAAGGTTAGAAGAAGTTATATAATATGAATAATTTCAACTATGGTGAGATAATACTTCAGTTTAACTAACATCATCTGAAGTTTAACGTTAACTTTCCATAAATGTATTACCTTAAAATTCATCCAAAAAAATAAAAAACATTAAAAAGAGGTGAGATAACTCAAATTAGCATTTATATCCCTTACATCATAATGAATCTCTTTTATCACATTACAAACATGTGAATTTTTTAATGAATAATTTTCTTTAAACATGGTAATAACATGATTTACTGTAGATCCTTAGTAAAACATGAATTCCTTATAAAATTAAGTCCTTCCACAGACCATAAATCCCAAAAATTCAATATACATAATCCATGATATCATAAATCACTTTTTCATCATATTATTGATGAAGTCACTAATACTATCAAACAACTCTTTATTTCCTCATCCAAACCATATGCACATATTAAGGTTTATCCTTCCATTAATGATTTCAAAAAAATATCCAAATCACTTTTCATGGTTACTAGTTCCACTCAACATATAATTTTAAATAAATGACGAAAAAACAAAAGTGGGCCATTAAATAGATATTTTATTATTCTATAATTACATAAAAGTGATTCTACAACATTATTCTAGAATCCCATTAAATAATCACTCAATCACTCAACAACTTATTTGTGATACTATACACTGCCAATAGTGGTCGAATGTGATATTACTTTTTCTTTATCCTTAATAGGATTAAAATTTTGATCATCATCGATAAACCTTGAATTAGGACATTGGTTAGAATAATTCACCATTTCATTTCACTTTTAGCATTGAAGTCTGGGATGAGATTTTTGTGTAGAAGTTTCTCTATTCACATTATTAGATATTGTTTTTCCATTACATTGACACTCAACTAACCGATGACCATGTTTTCCACACTTAAAACATTTTCTTCTCCCTTTAATTCAATCTAAATTAAGATTATTTCCACACATTGAGCACATGTAAACACTCATATTATTTTGAACATTTTTTTAAATTTTCCCATGAACATCATCTTCCATTACTTATCAAAGCCTTGAGATTGATATGTAACCACAAATTCCATTTCTACTATAATATAAAAAACCCAATATCTCCATAGCTAATAAAGTATCTTATTTCTAATGACCTCTAGAGATTTGGTTTTATGCCACTAAATAATCCATCAACATTACATTCTGGTGGGATGATAATACTAGAAGCATACCTTGTAAGTATTGTAATATTTTCCTTACATGTACCAACAGATTCATCATCATTTTGATTAATATAATAAAACTCCATTTCCATATTCTTACAAAGCATATGAGTAATGTACTTATTGAAAAAATATGTTCTTGAACTGATCTCATTCAATGGATTTATTTTATCTTCCTGACTAATGTTATTTATTAGAGTCAATCACAGATCCACCTCTCCTTATAAATGATAAATAGCCAAAATTAATTTTTCGTGTTCAGAACACTGATGGAAGGAAAATATATTTTTAGTGGTTCTGATCAATTTATCAACAACTACTGGATAGGAACTCCCACTAGAAGATGGTGTATGTTTCCTCATGTGGTACTCAACAAATTATTGTTCTTTTATATTCTAATTTGGATGTCCAAAATGATTCATTTAATTTTAAGTATACCAATATGTTTTTTCGTTATAGATCACATAACATTTAGATGCACATGATTACCATAATTACATTTCCCATTACATTCATCATTAAAATGGTTACTTTGGGTTCCATCCATTCTCCAAAACACAAAACGAATATTGTGAGAGGAAGAATCAAACTAGGAAAACAACATAATCACGGTGTATCACATTTAATCTCTAAAATCATAGATTTAGTCCATGGTTAACCATTATAACTAAATATATTCAACGATTTTAACCTATAATTTGTCTTATACATACAGACATCCCTTGATATATCGTTAGAAATATTTTTAGAGATCTCCATAAAGGTTTCTCATTAAATATTCCAAAGTTTGACTAAACCATTGTTTTGATACCCTCTATAATGGCTCAATCTTGACATACATTTTCATTAAATTACTTTTGAGGAATAAATAATACAATAAAAAAATGCGTAGGACCATATTAGTTTAGTGTATTTTTTAAAATGGAAGACATTCTTCTAATTTGTTGAAGGTTCATCAACATCACCCCTAAAGATATTCTCCATTAGTTTTCATACCTAAAACATTTCTTTATGTTACAGGGAAAAGAAAACATATGAAAACAGAAATATTAGATGAACAATAATTGGAAGAAAAGAAAAATATCAAAAAAAATAAATATAATAATTAAATAATATGAACATAACTTTTAAAAATCATACCATTCATAACATCTATAAAAAATCATGATACTTGAAATAAATCTTGGTAGTTTATAAGGCATAAAACATAAAGAAACATGTGCCATGAGAAATTAGAATTAGTAAAAAAGATGGACTTTTTTAAAACACATAAGCCTAAAATCATTTCATATTAGTCAACGCTCATTTACAATACCATAATAGTGGAAAAAGTATATTATGGAACCTATTTTACTCCTCATTCCAGCCCTGTATTATTCAAAAGTTTTTATATATTGTTTCAGTCATGTTTTAACAAACTGAGATCAATTATCGTTCCATCAATGTCTATCTCATGATATATAAATCATTACACAATGAATTAGAGGGATATATAGGACCTACCATTCCCATAAAGAAATCATTCTGATATGTTCCATAAATTCAGAAATCATTCATCATAGCCTAACCCAAATAATAATGTGGGTTTATTAAATATCATTTCATCATAAAATAATCCATATAAAACCAATGGATTTCGTAAATAGTATTCCTATATAAACAAAATTAAACCATATAAATAATAGGGAAAGAAAAATAACCATATTGAAGAGTGTCACCTTAGATTGAAAATAATTTCGATAAAACACTTAAAATGAATTCAGGAGGAAAATTTCCTTTTATCATAAAAACTATTTTATTTTTTCAAAATGTAATGCAATTTTAAAAGAAAATAATTTCTTTGAAAATAAACAAGAAAATATTATAAATGAATTTTCATGGAAATAAGGATTTATGAAAGTGTAAAAATATTTTCATGTGATATAAGTTAAAAGAAAGGATTCTTATTATACTTTTTCCGAAAAGTGAAAAAGTACCTCATATCGAAAATGAAGAATGATTCATTTTATAAAATTTGGAAAAACATAAAAAATGGATAAAATTGAATTTAAACAATAGTATAATAATATTAAGAATATTTCATAATATATATTTTTAAAATATGTACCTGGATAATAAATACATCTTTGTTAATACATACGTAAAAACAATCTCAGAAAATAAGGAGATTGTGAAATTATCCCATAACGTAGATCTGGGTTCTGTAGTACATTTAAAAAACTCAATTATAAAGGTTTAAATAATTTCATAAAATTATTACAGAATAATATTCATTTTTATAATAGGAAACGTGACCATATTATTACTTGTTAATTAATAACATTATGACTCATCCATCAGATGTTAACTACTTTATTTTCTTAGGAATGTTTGTCGAATATGTTCTTTTTAGTCTTTATAGGATATAGTTATGTCAACTAAATAATGATATTTTTATAATATAAACAATATTTATTCATTATATTCATTTATAAAATCATTCTTTAATTAAGATCAAGTAAAATGAATCACATCACATCGTGGAGATGGTAGACAATACATACACATGAGCAAAAATATCATTACTATAACTGTGAAAGGGTATTAAATTGGATGGTGTATATAATATTTCAGAATCAATATCATGTTACAATAATCATATATAGTTATTATTTCCATCATTATGCCCATCCAAGAAATTTGGAGATCAAAAATAGATTAAACCACAGTGTGGAGACGACAAGTCGTATGAATGCACGCTTGGTGATTTCATTTTTGGTAGGATAGATAAAATGTGGAATATGGTTATTCAATAACCATAATAACATCTAAAAATAGAAAAAACACCATATTTATTAATTTATTAGGGTAAGATCTTATGAATTGGAAGTATAATAATAAATAAGTTTTAGAGAATTGGTTTAGAAGATTACATCTTCTTGAATGAGCTCCATTTCGATCTCCTCCTAATGGAACTAGGGTTGTTTTTTTGAGAATAAAAACACCTCAAGATTGTTCCTGAGAAAGTGGATAAAGGAAATGGGTAGGGTTTATCCGATTGTGAAAGATCTATGGGAATTGAAGTTTTTTGGTTAGATGTGCCCATTTATAATTGAACTGGGGTCTAATTTTGAATCATAAAAAATATAAATTTATAAATAAAATAATATTAAATAAAAATATTAAAAATGTAATAATTTCCAATATTTGGGGATATATGGTTGTAATATCATCAATCAAAAAATTTGAGAAATGTCTCCCTATCAATTTAAACATTATCATTTTAATTAACCCTAAGTAATTTTATTTTAATTTTAACTAATGTAACAGGTTTTTCAATATAAAAATAGTGAAATTTGTACTTACTTGATGACAATTAGAAAATAAATGAAAATTTTGGACATTTTAGAATATATAATAATTATATTATATTTTTAAAAATGTATTATTATTTTTTAATAATTTAATAGAACTTTATTTTGACAAAATATTAATAGTTTCAATTTTGACAATATTCATTTCAACTATTTTTAAAAATATAATGATAAGATTTTATCCTCAAACCAAATATTTTATAATATCCATATGGGGTAAATTCCATGTATAAAAATAATTGTATATATTAATTATCACAAATTATATTTATTTTTATTTTTTCAATAACATTAATTTGATATTTTTATAAATAAAATAATTACTACATCAGTATTGTTTAATTATTTAGTATACTTATATGTTGAATAATAATTAAAAATAAAATAATATGATGAAGATAAATCCTCTCGGTTTCATTATAATACTTATAGTCGAATATACCTACTACAAAACCCTACAATAAAAATGTTATATATTATAAAATCTTAACATAATAACTTTAACATCATTTAAATATATTATTATAATTGTCATAATATTTTCCATATAGATCAAAATAGTCAATAAATGGACATTTGAATGATTTTGGATGATATAAACTCAACCAATAATTTTTTTTTCAAGTGTTGTGGCCTTTTTATGGTAATTATATTTTTAATTAAATTATTTTATTAAATTATCATCAATGAAATAATTAAGAATCATCAATTTCTAAGTCATTAAGGTAGTTATTTATTTCCTAAATATTAAAAATAAATTACCATGATAAATAAAATAATATTACATCTAAAAATATTATTTATTGTATAATTTCTATTTTGTATAATCTTATATTAGAAGTGATATATTATTTAAAACACGAATGTGCAATCCTTAAATTTTCAATAAATATAATATTATAAATACCATAATGTATCCCAAATGCACCCATAATGTCAAAATGGTTTTATATTAGGAAGCTATGTTCATTATGTTAAAAAGGACTTTTTATATTCATTATCACCTGCCATTTGTCCCTATATGCACAAATAATATATATTAAAGACATTGAAAATGACATTTTGTGTCTTTCATTGATTTAACTTTTTTAAGTCCATTTAAAGGACAAGTGTATATTAAATGACACTATTTTTGTCATTATGTGTTAAGGGTATAATTATTTCATTGAATAAAATTTTAATTTTTTAGTGTTATTTTATAGTATTTAAAATTTTAATTTTTTTAATGAAAATTACTAAATTTACCCACTACCGAGGTAACAAAAAATTTCATGATTACTATTCAAATTGAACAATAATAAAAAGAAAAAACAATCCCAACATAGAAATCCTGAATCCAAATTTTACATCCATTTTTTAAAATTCAAAACACATAAGATACGGAAATAAATTTAAAATAAAACCTGTAATCTCTTATGAAAAACAATATTTCAAACACATTTCCTTTCAAAATAAAAAGGTTTTATTTATAAAATCCATTTTAAAACCCATAATAGAAATATTTTAGATTAAAATTGACTAATTAAAATTTAAAACTAATATATAACTTGTATATACCTTAAAAGAAAATACATTTTTTAATAAAAATCGGTATTTCACTATTCATCAAAAAATAAATCTTATTAGAAAATATACATAAAAATCAACCAAATTAAATTTTGATACTCTAATTTCAATGTAGATGTTTATTTTCTAATATATAATAAATGAATTTATAAAAAATTGATTTAATTTTGTGTGCCATCAAAAGGTGGAAAAACTGCATTTTTTTAAAAATACAACGTTTATCCAGAATATTGAATTTGTTCTTATTTTATGTCAAGAAAACTTATAAGATATATTTTAAACAATAAATTAAATATACTAAATATATATTTAATTAAAAAAATACAATAAGATTTATTTTATCATTTTATAAACACACTTATTTTCATTTAAATAGTTCTTCACAATAATGTTAATATTTTTCATACCTACCATTATAATGACTATGTGATAATGTAACATAATAATATTTAGTTGATCACTTATACATGGTCTTGGATGAAATGAATTATATCAAAATACCTTCAACTTTTTTTTAACACAATCATATCATAGTGTTGTGTTTACTCTAAGAAAAGTCAATCTTGCATGTAGAAAGATTAACTTGGTGGAGATTATAACACTAGAATTCAATGAAATAAAAAAGAATCTATATCATAAAAAAGAGGGGTTTTACATCGTTGGAGTTTCTCCATCATGGTTCCTCCATGGTCTACCTCCAATTCTATGATAGAATCTAAACAAAACCAGAGATCCAAGATCACTAAGTCATTCCATCACCAAATCAACATGTTTTGTCTATAGATTCTTTTTTAAAATTTGTAAAATCGTTATTCTTCATTATGTTCTAATGAATTCCGAAGATTGTGAATTTTGGAATCCTCCATTTTTTGAATCACTATGCCTCTATCATTGCACCTTTATCATATAGGGTCGATCCCATATCATTGATGTTAGATTATTGAGCCATGAATTTTCTCTAAAACGATCGATTGATCGAGGTGTGTTGAGTCACGTGCCAAGTGAAGAACAGTCATGACAAATGATGAATGATGAGTAAAATAAAAATAACAAAAGAGAGGATAAAACCATGATCTATTTATAGGTGGATTTCAGTCCATATCTATTAGAATGAAAGTAGAATAAACACATAGTCACAATGATTAACATCCCATCAAAACCACGCAAGATAGACCATCCTGCCTAATGATGAATCTATGAAACAACATGTCCATTGATTGGTAAGAATTTATCATAGAATTCAGTCATGGGTAAAATAAAATTAAAATAACTTGACCTACCTTGATTTTGTTTGATCACGGATGAAGAACGATTTTCATTGTTGTTTTTAACAAGATCTATAAAATCTGAGGATGCACCAAATGATTGATCAATGATCCCCAAATTCATCATCTTTCATTCAAGAGAATTCCCCAGGGGTTATCTCCAATGATCCTCCTTATACTTTCTGGATAGGTTGATAAACCTATAATTATGAAATAAGCATATATTTAATGAAATATTAGTTTAATGCATTAAAACAATGAATTTGAATAATTTTAATAAATTATTTAAACATATTTAGGCCTGTGAATTTTTGTTCACAAATGATCCACGTCGCACAATGTTTGGTCACACCTAAGTTAAAACTATTATTATAAATACAACGATAACCTAATATTTATATATTGATACCAATTTAGAAGTTATTACTCTTTCTCAAGAAACACACGGAAACATGAAATTAAATATCTTAACATATTAGAAACATTTATTCCAGGCACAATAAGCTTCAGAATCACAAATCGTCCCAACGCTAGGTCTCAAAATCAACCAATATAATATATAAAAATAATACATAGAAACTATGGGACATTATAGACCGCTACTCAGCCAAGTTTGGAGTTTGTGGTAGTATTAGCCACACGCATCAGTTTTTCAGGACAGTCCCTCTAGTTATGAGTTGTCGGGGGTTAACACTAACACTAGGTACTAGAGCGGGTTTCTCATATCTGTGTTTGGAAGGGAGCGGGGGTAGTGCTGGCAGATTAGGCCAAGATAGTGGTGGTTATGGCATGGGTATCCAGACAAAAGTTACACCATGCCATCAGAGTTGACATACTCTAGGAAATGAGGTCGTGTCATAGGTCTATGGTACATGCCAGACCTATTCTATATAGCCTACCCCAGAGGACTAGGGTGTTAGACCATCTATGGTGAGAGGTATTTTCCTAGCATCCACTACTATATCATCTTCCATTTTTAGTACATGCACATCTCATAGTTTCATATCTACACATGTGGTGAAAATCCTTAGGTTGATAGTTTATTCATATATGATCATTATAATTGTAGACACTTCTTGTGGGTTATAAAAGAGGGTGTACACTAGTGCAGGGAGTTCCCCTTTACGGTAGTTCGTTGTAACTTCATCTGAGATCTATATGTCCTCATGATGATAGGGTATTATGTTATACGTGGGATGGATGGCTAGTAGCTTATCAAGCATATGATGACCTCTATCCTTGGAGGGTGACTTTTACATCACCATAGTTTGTAGTGTATACTCACAATTTTAAAAGGGATGTCCAGGCTATCTGATGTAGACTAGAGCATCTTGGGATGGGTGGGATGATGACCTGGATTTCTAGTTTGTATCTGGATGATCTGAGAGGGACGTAGGAATACATTACTCTAATTATTGATCAATATAGGGGTGTGTTCCCGGAGTAATTGTTTGGGTAAAAGCATGAGAGAGTGGTAGATTTCTCCGTTTATCTTCTTCCAGGAGCTTCACTAGTATCCATTCCTCCTTACTGGATGGTTGCGGAAGAGTTACATGAGATCATGAGGCAACTAGAGGATTTGAAGATGAAGGGTTTTATTCAACCTAGAACTTCTCCTTGGGGTTGTCTAATCCTTTTTGTGAAAACATTCATATGGTGCCCTTAACATATGTACATATTATCATATGTTGTACCATTTGATGGTTAAGAACTAGTATCCCTTGCCACAGATAGATGATATGTCTTATCATCTTCAAGGAGCTCGAGTGTTCTCAGAAATTGATTTGAAATCTGGATATCACCAAGTACATTTTGGAATTCTATAAATACATTGTACAAATTTTTTTAGTAGGCACAGTATATATGAGTATTTAGTTTTGATGTTCGTTCTCACAAATATGCCAATGATTTTCATGGTGATGATGAAACGAGTGTTCCAACATTACTTGGATTATTTTTTTGGTTTTCATGGATTAAATCATGTTTTTTTCAATATCTAAGTGACCATGAAAACAACCATGAGCTAATTTTGAATATAATGAATGTGAATAATTTATATTCTAATCTCATAAAGTGCTAATTTTTATGGATCAAATTCACTTCATTGGTAACATCAACTTAGAGAACGGAGTATCAGTCGATGGGGCTATAGTTTTATGGGAATATCCCATGAACAGTTTTGACATGGGGTGTTTCATGAGGATATCTAGCTACTACATATGTTTCATACAAGGAATTTTCATGTTTAGTACCACCATTGAGGGGATTTATTATAAAGGGTGTGATGTATGTATGGTCAAATTCTTGTGATACATCCTTTTAGAAACTAAAAGGAAGGTCAGTATCAACACCAATCCTAACACTTCCAAAGTACTTATGAAGCTATACTAGGTATTACAACACATCAGGTATTGGACTCGGAGCAGTGTTGATGCAATGGAATTGATTCGTTGCATAAAGATCTCGATAGCTGATGCCACATGAGTGGAATTACCCTATGCATGATGTTGAGATGGCTATAGTTATACAAAAATTGTGTTGTTAGATACATTACTAATTGAGGGAAATTTTTTTGGAGTTCATGGACCATAAAATCCCCACATACACATTTACATTGCGTGATATATATTTGAGGTAGCGACGGTGGGTGGATTACATATATTATATTGATTTTGAGCTTGTGTATATGCTTGTTAAAGGTAATGTTTTGACAGATGCACTAAACAAGATGACTGAGATACATGAAATGCAATATACCAGTTGCGAGTGGAACATTATAGAGTTTTTATCTGAGGTTCCCTTGGAGTTGTAGGATTTTAAGGGGTAGATGTATCTATCATCCTTAGATATAACATCTAGCCTGTAGGATAGAGTAAGTATGAGGTAGGTATTATATTTAGGGTGCATAGTTCTATCGGAGAGTGTGGCAGGTGATTACCCTCCTCCTAGATAGATTATTGGAGAAGATGAGATATTGTGTATCCTTATAAGTGTTTGAGTAGTGAATCCCGTGGTCCCAAATATGTATCGTGAAGTTTGAATTTAGTACTGGTGATCAGGTATGGAGCGGGTGATCGATGGTTCTTTCATGAGGTGTTCAACCTGTCAGTAGATGAAGTCAGATCATCAGTGAAACGAAAAATATTTACAAATGTTACATATTCCTATTTTTAAATTGGATTATGTCATGATGGATTTTCTAAATACATTACCGAGGCCCCTCAAGATAATGATGATGTGTGGGTTATAATTGCCTGGCTCATGAACTTTTCTCATTTCCTTCCAGTCAAGGATGACGTCAGTGTGGATGATCTATGTAGGTTATATAACTGTGAGACTATACAACATCATGGGGTCCCACAAACTATCATTTCAGATATGGATTCATGTTTGAGATATTGATTCAGGAATTGTTTGGAGAGGGAACTGGGTACACAGGTGCTTCTGAGCCTAGCATACCACCCTCTGCCAAATGGCCCGTCATAGCATATGATATAGGTTCTAGATGAAATGATGTGATCATGCATCCTATATTATTGTATTTATTGGGAGAGCCTTATTCCTCTGGTTGATTTCACATATAATAACATTTATCATGTGATGATAGAGATGGAACCACATAGGGATTTGTATGGTGGTCCATGCAGATCACCACTATATTGGTTATTGGAAGGAGAGGCATCTTGACTGGGAGTGCATCTCATACTAGATAAAAGTTAGAAGGTTTAGTTGATTCAGAAGTGGATGGATTCTCCTATAATAAGTATTACACTGACTACCTCAGATGACATATAGAGTTCGAGTTCTGTGATTGGGACCTTTTTTACATTTCAACAGTGTTGGGACACATGCATACTAAGAGATATGATAGGATTTCACCATGATATGTTGGGTTGATCGAGATCCTGGAGAGAGTCAGGATGGTAGCCTATCAGTTGTAGTTAACTATGAGGTACTGATCCATGTATATCATCTTCCACATATCTTGGCTACACTGCTATCCTTCAGACCCATCTCATATATTTCAACACAAGGAAGTTGAGTTATAAGTTGATTTATCTTTTTAGGAGCATCATATTCATATTATTGACAAGACCAAAAAGGTTCTCTAAGGCTGGTCAGTTACTCTAGTACAGGTGCTATATTAATTTTACCATTTATTGGATATGGAATAAGAGAGGGATGTCAACGTATGTGCTCAGCTACCATAGTTTTTATTATATGAATCGTGACCCCCCATTGGAGAGAAATTTAGCGACGGATTGATATAAGGGGGATGATTTTAAGAACCTAGGTATTCGTATGAGGTAAAGATCCCTTATTTTTATTCTTTATTTCTTAAATATGGAATTATGTGATTTCCCGTTGAGGTCAAGGGAGTTTCAATGGTGTCTAGGGACTGTTTGAAGACCATAACCAGGTGTTGTTGGTATTTTAAGCTTAGTTCACAATTAGTAAAAATCATAAAGTGCATGACACTCATTTTAAATAAACCACATCAGCATAGGTAGTGGTGGTATATAGGTTACATGGTTTTCAGAAACCATGTGGGTGGTGGTGCATGCTCATGTGGACGGGTCTTTAATTTAGCAGAACCTGATAGAGGCTTTGTGCACAGTTTGCACGTGGTTTGTTAGTAGTATGGGTAAAACATGTGGGTCCCACTTTCCCTATATGAAACCGTGCATGGTTAGCACGTTAATTTCCTAATATTTTTCCTAATCCATGTTACCCCCCATCTATATAGGGTTTTAAATATTTTTTTATTAAATTAATTTATTTTAAAAACCTAATTTTATTTTAATTTTAAATGAATAATAAAGAGAGGTTTTGAGAGATACCATGATAATCTAAACTAGAAATTCATATATACTCTTCATCTGACCACTGATTTAAGCACAATTCATGTCATCATATATGCATAATTAATATCTACATTCATTTTTAAATGTTATCGACTTTTCTATCTATCGATTATGCTATATGGATTTAATCCCCTTCCACCTAATTTCCCATTATTCATTCGTTCTTCATATTACTCCTAACCATAGTGGAATTAGGACTTGATACTAGCTGAGTAGTCAATTACTATAATAATGTACGAAGTCTATACTTTTCCATTGGCTTTTGTTTTTATATAGAGCTATCATCTATTAGGATGGTCGTCAGACATTCTGGTACGACCCCTAAATTGGATGGTTAAATTGAATTAGATGAAATAGAGCATATTAGGGATTAACATAGCCTTGTTTAGATACTTTGGTGGTTTTTCCCTAACTCGAGGTCACCCATGGGGTGTGTGATTCATTTTCTTTGGTTTTGACCTCTTGTGAACCACCCATGGTGTGGGTTCTTGAGTTTTATTAGTTTAAGGAAACTAAATTTTAATTAAATGGGTTTTAATTTCATACTTAGGAGATGTTTCCCTCATCTCTATATGTTATCATAATATTCCATGCCTACCTTAATTAAATAGAATAAATGGATTTGGTTAATTTAGTGGGTATACTCATTTATTGTTTTTAAATTACTTGATATGATTTGTTAGAAATTGTGTTAAATGTGTTGGTATACCCATAAGTCTTGTTTAATAGGGAATTTTAATTAATGTGTTGGTATACACATGTGACGTGTTTAATGGAAAATGGAGATAAATGGGTGGGTATACCCATGTGACTTGATAAAATGGGAACAAAATACAAGAGTGGGTATACTCATGAAATGTAAATGAGTATTTGACATGGTAAACTCATATGGAATTTTATTGTTATTTGGTATGAAATGGATGAAAGTTTTATAGAATCCATGGATGACTCTCCATGTATATTGAATGAGGAAGTGGGTTCCTTGAGTAGTATCGCCTCTTCTGTTTTGATTCCTTGGGATGCCTTAGGCTTTTCTAACCCATAGACCTAATATTATTAGACTAACATATGACATGTTGGTATACATGTTACTATGAATACAATAAGTGATTATACTGAGTTTCCATCAATATGCGCTTGGGACTCATTATGTATGCCTCAACCGTTCAAACCTTGGATGTGGCCCATCATGGTTAGACACTTTGGATATTATGGTGTGGCCATGGGAATGTTATTCACGTCGTTATACAGAACAACCATGAAATTTACGATATGCATGGTGGTATGGAAAGGTCATGAGATATTGATATAGTTCCATTATAAGGCACAAACATGGGGAAAAGATACATATGGATGTATGTAGAGGTTTCATTTTTAAAAATTTTGCTTGTAGCTACTATGTTAGGACTGTAAACTTGTTACACGGATGCATGAGATGTTGTTTGGAATTACTCATATGCAGTGGTTATATTCCTTGGGAATTCACACATTAATTACTTATAAAATACACTAGTTTAGTTTATTTAATTATTTTACTAAGAACTATATAGAACTATGGGTGGTTGGATACTAGGATGTTTATCTCATACACCGTTTGGGCCACCTCGAGGACCCAAATAGATTATATGGTTGCAGGTACCAATAAGGGAAATTCCCTAACAAAGGTTGTTGATTTGTTTCTTGTGATAATTGGATCGTAGGACCAATATAAGGCTTGGGATTCTTATGGGATAACTTTCTCCTCTCTTGGTCTTTTTTGCATACTTGTATAGTACAGTACTACAATATACTTATTTTGTATTTTTCTATTGATACATTTACCATATAAATCATAATTTTTGAAACTCTTTTGGATTATTATATATTTCTGTATTTGTTGTATTGAAACTATTATTGTTTACTACCTCTTCTACTTGTTGATATTGATATTCTACTGTATATAATCTAGTGATGAGGAGATAGTCTCCACACAACGCACCAAATCACTAAATGCTAGTTGAAATCCCCTCATGTCTGGTGAGATATTCTTGAGACCTTATGGCAAACTAGGCCTATAGAACTATTGAGTGGAATCTAGGTTTCGGATGTTACAATTTACCTCCCAATAGGGAATACTTTTATGTATATAAAAGAATTACACCCATCCTCTAACATAAAACGACACTGACTCCCATCACATAATCACATATATCAAGACATTTGGATCATCCATAAGATTCTAAAATATCTCCCAATCCATCATCCCCAATAAAAAATGTCCTTATTTATGATATAAATATTTCCAAGGATGGACATTGTGTGAACCCATGGAGGATACCCAATGAATATGTAATAATATTCAATGAGCATCATTATTTTACTTCTCTATCCACATAAATCATTTTTTTAAACTATGATGATATAATAACCTATGTATAATAAATATACTAATATATTGTTATAATAAAACAATGACCTGTACCCATATCCACCTCAATCAAATGTGTTATGAAATCATTGTCAGTGTGCACGATGGATTACAGCACTGCGAACTGATGTCGTTTGGTTTTCCATTACCACTTATCATAGTTTGGTAGATGATGGATATATTGTAACTATATTATATTTGTAATATAAATATACCTATTTTTCCACTATATCATTTATATTCTTTTAATTTCAAATTTTTATTAGATACGATAACATATCTCGTGTGTATAGTAGACAATCACCTCACGACGCGGTGTGATTTTTCTTACACTAACAATTTACAAGGAAGGTGGTAAGGGTAATTTTAATGATTATAAGTGATGTAAGTTAAATATATATTCTATTAATGAAATAATTATCATTATTAAAAGATTAAAAAATATCCTTTTATTTATAACCTTTTCACTAAATTAAATATGATAATGTCATTTGTGTAAGTGTGGACTACCGACTTCATGAAACGATGCGACTATATATTCATCAACACACCACATGGATGGAATATATAAGTATATTTATTGAAATTATACGTTATTTTTGAAATTGTGATCACTATGGAATGATAAAATATTACACACCTCCTTTTCATAATGATTATTGAAAAATAAAATTTTACTCATGCATACACAAAACCAACCATAACCATGGTGGTAAATTAATTAATTAATGAAAACCATTATCATGATTGATTATAAAATTATAATTTCAGTATAAATATGAAAATTATTTCATTATTATTATTATGTAGATTATGAAACTACATAATAAGCACAAGAATCAGATCTTTTTTAAGAAAACACAAAAAAGAAAACAAGGCAATTAACACCCAAAATAATAAAAATAATGAAATATTATTAACAAACAGGTTAAAAAATGTTTTATTGGATCATATTTGACATTTAAAATATGATTGTGGTTATGTTTTATGTTAATAAAATTTTTAAAACTACTATAAATATAGTTAAATCACATACAACCAAAAGAATCGTAAGGTAAAAGATTTTGTCTCAATTAACATTCCACGTAGTCATATTTTTTTATTATGAACCAATTTAGTTTTATGTGGTATATATACATCCCCATTGAAAATTAATAAAGTAATTTTTTAATAATTCTTGTTATTTTAATTTTCACTCTGAATTATCTCATCCAAGTGGATTTGATTTGAAAATTACCAAGTGGTTAAATTTATTGGACAATCTCATTCTACATTGTTATTTTTAACATTCCCTTGAAAAAATCAATTTAATATAATTGTTTTTAATTTTAAATTACATTTATCTTAAATATAAATATTTATTTTTATGGAAATTCTTTTTAAATAAACCATATGAAATTTTAACATACATTGTTAACTTTCAATGTTGTTTTATCAAATGGGGAAATGTTGGAAAATCTATATCCTTTTCTCAATATAGATAGTTATTGGTAAAGAAAATTCTTTATCAATTAAATTTATTATATTATATATGTTGAATTATTTGAGAATGTGTGATATGGGTGGTGTTTAGTTATAGAAATACCCTTGATTCATTAGTATTCTCATGAGATGATTAATTTGGATAATCAGATTGGTATCTACCTAGTATGATTTAAAATGTCGTATAAATGATCCTAAAGGTAAATGTATCATATTCCTAGGATTCATGGAATATAATAGTTAATCATTTCCTAAATTGAGAATTATATTATTTGTATTATACATGCCATTTTGTTTATGACATTTTCTATTGATGAATTTCATTTTCTATTTATTGATTAAATGGAATGTGTTTTCAGTTATTTAACAGACCATATTGGTACTTCTTTACCTCACCAAAATAGCCAAGTTATGTAAATGAAATGTTTTTTATTTAATATTACTAGATATGTTGATTATTCATATTTATTAATGAAATATTTCATTGTAATTTACCATTAATATAAATATAAATTTATACTTATTTTATTTCCATTCCACGGATATGAAGTGGAAATCATTGGATATATTTTTTGAAGAGTCCATGTTTTTCCATTGTAAAATATTGTAATATATCTATAAATAATTTTGAAGTAATGTATTGATATGAAGCACAATTCCACGGTCCAGTCTTCTGGAAATTAATTTTATTATAATATTACATATATTTTATATCACATGTGTACGCATTTTCATAAATAATGGGATAAATCATAAACATATTCTTAGATAAAAATATGATACCGTGGTTGAATAAATAATTTGAGGTTCCCCGTAGGAATAAAATAATTTTGTTCATTGTGGGGTGTTCAGATAATGTGGAATTTATAGGGTGTGTTTATGGAATTGATTAATTGATTTTTTATAAAATTCATTAAACACCTAAATCATAAATTCATTAATATACAAATATTTATTGAAGTTTTGTAGGGTTATTGTAACAACCCAATATTTTATAAGATTTATTCTTTTTAATTTCATTGATGTCTTGTGTTGTACTCTACTCCAAAATTATCTTGTTCTATACGCAACACCATATTAGCTTTCATTATACGCAACACTATTCTTTTCTCGTGTTACAAATAATTTCAATTTCATTTTATAGAAATTATTCTACGCAACATTAAGTATATATTTTGTTTAATGTATAAATTAAATAAGTTTTGATTATGTTATATTCAACAACAAAGGGATATTTCACTACACGTAGATTTGACTTAGCTTGCATTACACGAAATCGGGACCTTCCTTGATAGCGTGTGTAGTACGCAATACCGGGTTTCACTAAACAACGATATATTTTTTTAATATTATTATGAACTAGCCGTTATGAATATTATTAACTAAATTTTTAATTTTATAACATTAATATTCATATTACACATTTTGTAGAACATTGTTTTAGAAAAAAATATATTTTTGGAGTAAAAATGTATTTTTCAATAAATGTTGTTTTGTAGCCATTTGATGGCGCACCCACTTTAAATCTAGTTTTTGAAATTTTTATACTTTAAATTTGAAAAAATAAAATTCTTATTTGTAATAAGGATATAAAAATTTACATTGGATTATTTTTTCATATGATTCTGATAACTTTCATATTTTATTGAATAGTAAAAACACGTTATATTTTAATTAAAAAAACATTTTTCATATTAATAATTTATATGGATAAATTATAATATTTAATGATTATAAAGTATAAATAGAATATATTTTTTCCATTTAATATAATTTATTTAATTATCAATGATAGTACATTGAATTCATAGGTAAAACAATTTCAATCTTTTGCAATGTTTTAACTTTTAAAACACGTTTTCTTAACAACGGTATTACATTTAAATTAATTCCTATAAATTTTTTGATTTGAATTTGAAAAAAATGGATTCCATATTTTTAATTAGTAGGTCCAAATTATGTTAATATTCTAATTTTTTTTGTCGTTATGAATAGTAACTATGGTAAATTTTATTTACCATAGTTAAAGGTAAATCGGGATAATTAATGGTAAATATAATATTAAAAAATTATACTAACTCTTTTACTAATATAATTGTATGATTATATTTTACCCTAAATCATAATTGGGTCGAAATTGAATGTAATGGAACCCACTTGTATATTATTAAGACATTTTATTTAGTTTATTTAAAGGAAAGTGAAATGTCTCACTCAAACTTTAATAAATATATTATTTTTAATATATAGTTTTATAGAATATAAATTTTATTATAAATAGTCATTTGAAATATAATTTTTTTTTCTTTATCATGGAAATTAATTTTTAATTTTTTATAAAATATTTTATTACGTTAAAATCTTATACATTAATGATGTAGAAATTATTGATTTGGTGAAAAATCAATAATATTGTTTTTATTAAAATACTAATACATATAAAAAGGACCATAAACTTTACCAAAAATTATTTTTAGAGTATATATATACCCTAATCATCCAAGGGACTATTTTTGGACCATCTAGAGCCTTATAAAATCGATTAGGAAATTTATATTATTTTATATAAAATGATGTCAAAGATGTCACCTTTATAATTTAATAAATATAAAAATTTAAATGTTGTGATATTAAGATGATAAATTTGAGTGAAAATATATTATTATAAAAGTTACTACATTTATCTTCATCATAGGAGTTTTTTTAAAAAAATTTATGAAACTAATATGTATATTAAATGATTATAGAAAAATGATTTAGTAATTGTTTTATTGAGAGAAATATCAAATAATTGGTTTTATAAATATTAAAATAAACATTATATGAACTAATTAATGTTCTCCATAAATTTTATATATTTATATGACATTTTATGAATATATTAAACATTTTGGTTTGAATATATGATCTGTGTAGATTTTATTTAAATTCAAATTAATGAATAGTGTCAAAATGAACACTATTTGTATTTTATAAAAATAACATATTATTAAATTGATTAAAAATCACATAAATATTTAAAAATTATAAATTGAAATTTATATGGTCTAAAATTTTATAAGGTACCTAATTATGGAAAATTAACAACACATAAATAATTATTTATAACAATTTAAAATCTAGAATATTATTACCACAAATAAGAATAAATAAATTAATAAAGGAGAAATGAAATTGATAAGGTTTAAAATAAATTCTCAACATGTCTGAATTTTATTGGATGATGATATTACAACCTTATATCATATAAGATTTGTATTTGAGTTATTTTTGAAGTTTTTCAGGTTGTTTTTGAGTTCATTATAAATTAATTTTTTTGAGGTTTCCAAAAGTGCCCCTCTCTTCCCTTATAAAAGGGCACCTCTTCTCTCTCCTATTCACAACACATTGGGCCTTAAATCTCAGCCAAACCCTGCTGATTTCTCTTATAAACTTCCCTAGAATCTTCTTGGAGGTTCTGGTATTCTCAAAAGACCAACACTAGTCCCTTAAGAGGAAGTTTAAAGGAGGTGTGTCAAAGAAGAGGTAACCTATTCTACCGATTCATTCAAGTTTCTTTCTTCTTAAACTTATACTTATTTAGTTGTTTCATTATAAAGAAATAACATCAGTATAACTAATACACTGATATGTTATTATAAATATAAAACAACCCCATTTCACCTACTATCTATCCTACAGAAAACAAAATCACCGTGCATGCGTACATACGTAATACAGTCTCCACGCCGTTGTGTAATCTGTTTTTCCACCACCACTGAAAGAGCGTTGTCGCACGCGCTCTCAAAAGAACTTCAAAAGTGAGTTACGTTGGATAAAACTCCAAGCACAACACTCTATGAAGCTAATGTTTAGTTTACTTGGTGTAGCATAGGGGGCTAACCAAGGTCGTCTCTCAAAGGAGGAAGTGAATTAAAACATCTTATTAGAGGTATTCTAAAAATAAAATAAAAGAGAATAAAAACACTACTAGAAAAGGATGGGGGTTGTTTATAGTTTATGAATCTAGAAGAAGTTTGCTGGAAGAAGATTGTATTTTTTTTGTTTTTAGTTTTGAAATGAATTCCGATTAAAATAACACAACAAGAAGATGTTTTTTTTTAGAAAATATTTTAAAAGGCGTAATCGATCTAACTCTACCTCTTCATTTACATATTAATCATTATCATTAAAATGAATATCCACTTAATTATGATCCTCTAATTTGTTAACCCTCGAACCCTACAAGAGTTAACTTAACCACAAAGATGGAATTACTTAAACCCTAGGCTAGCTTCGGAACATGCAATCGCAGAACCCTGCTTTGATTGTTGTTATAAGGTTAGCTTATGGTCAGTGGTTAATTAGAGCACAAATCCATTCTGGAAATGAGGATGAGTTGTGTTTAGGGATTATATTTGAACTCTACAAATTTATCCCAAGTGGTCTTGTATTACCGATTAAGCTCGCACTCTCACAATTTACACAAAATCTCGACCTCGCGTGTTTTTGTATTAATTGTTCAATTGCTTGCTTAGTTTCTTGAAATTTAAAAACATAATTCGTGGATCATATTAAGTGAATTACAGTAGGCTCAATGATTCAAAATAATTAAATGAAGAGGGTAGAAGATAGATCGATCACTAAAAATTACTCTTCCATGGGTGGCGTAATCATCGTAGAAGCGTTTTGCATGTGCAAAGGTTTATAATGGGTATAACCCAATATCGCTTCTACTCAAGAATTCCAGCCCCAAGAGGAAGATTAAGAGAAGAATAAATTTAAATAAAACAGAGGAAAAGAGAAGAAATAAAAGAAGAACAAAGAAGTTTATTACACAAACAAAACAATTACAACATGAAGGAGAGAAGGAGGCTTCGATGAGAGGATCCTTGCTTCAAGAGCTACCTCTCTTACAATGGTTGTAGAATTTGGTTGAAACCAATTCCCCTCTGCCTCCAATCTCCCAATGCACGAACCAGCCTCTCCAAATGAGAAAATCAATAATTTATAGAGTGGAGGGGAGGCTAGGTTTAAAGTGGTTTCAAGTGTGAATGCAAAATATCGGCCAAATATTTTAATGAAACTTTCACCGCCCATTGGACCTCCAAAACGCGTGAATTGACCGGCCTTCCAGAAGGATGATTTGTGCCACATCATGTCCCCGAGCTTTCCTCAAAATTTGGGCTCAATCCAAGCCCGTATGTAGAGGATATGGCCCAAATACAGAACCTTCTCCATTCTGGCGAGCCCAGCCCAACTTTGACTCCACGCCGTTGTGTAATCTGTTTTTCCACCACCACCTTACTTGTATGGGTATAATGGTGTAAAGAATAACTATATATGGTTATTATAAAATCATACTGATTCAGATATATTATATCATCTACTCCTATTATATTAAATAATTATGGAAACGATATCATCGCTCGTGTGTTTGTTAGGATTGCCGTCTCCACGAACGTGAAGAGATTCATTCTCCATGAACGGTTTATTCCATTCCATTTATCGATCTATCATATATATTTATTCTCTTAATATATATTAATTATAAATAATTTTTTACATTATGTAATTGTGTAAATCAGGATATAATTAATAATATCCAGAACGACAAGTCAAAACACATATGATAAATGAAACAATTTTAACCAAAACAATGCTTTAACATGGAATTTACAAAAGAACGGGTAATATGAAATCATAAGTGAACCATATATGATATCATAACAATTAATATGATACTTTAATAATTCATTGACATTATTTAAATCATTATGGAGGAGGTTCGGATACATACTAAGCTTATCAAGCATAAGGTGATGGATAATTTTGCAAATCTTATTTTTTTATCTGAGATTGCTTATATGTAAGTATTTACTGGGGTTATATTTTTCATCCATGTCCATAAAAATGTATTCCATAAAGTGTTTAATATTAATCCATGTATTTTTAATGTCAGGTTTACCCCCACATTGACTTTTACTTTGTTTTATGGAAGGAACCTTTATTTTGTTTACCATACGTGGCACTTTTTGACTTTTCTGACAAAAGTACGAGGAGAATTTTTTTTTAACTTGTACGGCATGACCAAATATTTATAGTTTCATAATGCATAATTTTCATGAGCCTTCTTCGACAAGTTTTCATGCATATTTTCAACAAAATCCTTTTCTTTTAAAATTTCATGGCATTGTGAGAAAAGAAAACGATTTTGATAAAGGGATATTTTCCCCAAGAATACATTTCAAGTGTTTTATCAATACTATTTTACATCTAATATGACTTTATTAAGTATGTTTATGTTTCAAGTATAATGTATCTATTATTTACATGGTTTGATTTTTCTTATGATGAAATGATATACAATTCTTTTATATGGATTATGTTACGATGGGATGTTGTTTATGAAACCATTTTATTCGTTGGGTTATTATGAATGATATATGTTTATTTTTTGGCACACATAAGAATGATTTCATTATGAGATAGGTGGGACCTATATCTCCCTCCAATTCATTGGGTAAAGAATTATATCTCATGAGATATACATGGCTGGAATGGTATGTTAATCCTATTCAGTGTTACAGGACTGGAACAAGGAGTGAACTTGATTCAGAAAGGGACTTTGTCCACTAAGATGGTGTTGACAGAACTTCCTTGGCTAATATAGAAATCATATCATGTGCTTAATGGTTTTCCACAATTACATGTTTTATTCGATGCTATTTTATAATGATTAATATTTTATTATGATCTATGCCTTACGTACTTCCATGTTTTATGTCGTTGCTCAAGATTTTGATGTTTAAACATTATGTTCATGTTTTTTTGTTCAAATATATATGATTTGTTTTATTTTCCCCATGCTTCCCCTTGCTGAGCATTTGAGCTCATGCTTTATATGTTTTATTTTCCCTAGGATATAAAGAAAGGTCTTAGGTAAATGAAAAAAGGGGAATATCTTTATAGGAAATGTTGAAGATCATTCACCACGATTAGAAGACTATATTCCATGTTTCCAAAGAAACTAAACTATTAGGGTCCTTCTCTGTCTGTTTTTGTTATGTATTAAGTATTCCGCAAAAGTAATGTAATTCCCATGTACGTCATGCTTGGGTCTCTACAGTTGGTATTAGAGGAAAGGTTTAGTTAACCTTGGGAAACTAGGGTGTGAAAACTTTAGTGATATCCCTAGATATTTTTCTAAGGTATGTCTAGGGATGTACCTAAGGTTTAGTATAACTATAGGTTACAGTCCTAGAGTTATATTGACGATCATGAATAACCTAGGGTGAACCTAAGGTATCATGGTTTAAAGCATGTATGATAAGTTCAACATCCCATAAGTGAATTTTAATGATTATGTGGTTATTAGTTATTTTAAATGTTTCTTACACTATGATTTCAGGATTTTTTCAATGGAGGAAATTAAAAGGAATTCAGTTAACGTTGATTCCGATGGAAAAATTGGTGACTGTGATCACTAAAATTGTGTAATGACAAGTCATAAATATATTGTGATTATGCTGAATTAGTCATCACGATATATGATTAACAAGGTGAACTTTGGTGGTATTCCGAAGTCATCAAATTAGAGGAAGATGAAATTTTATACATGTCCTCATGGAGAGGAACATATAAGATGGAAGATGAAGCTTCCTACGTATCAATAAAAAGGGAAGAAGAGCATTGAGGAGTACCTCCAATGGAGGGGAAGATGTTATCTATGTGGAGAAAAGGTTCATAGAGTGACAGAATGTTATGGAGTCCAATTTCTTATCTGCAGAGAACATGGGAATTACCCAACTCAAAGCCCTTACATAAGAAGTTACTTCTAAATCGAGGAATGACCTATTCCATGACAATCATTGACGATGATTGATTGAAGGGCTTATGTATTGGAATTCAATAATATTGTTTTTGAGATAATTTTATTGTATATTTGAAATATCTGTGTATTGGTCCATTGTGGGTTTCTATAAGAATATGGTCCCAGTAACCATGAAAGGTTATTCAGAAATTTTTGGAAAGCAACTAATATGCACAAAAACAAGGGATAAAGAGATAATGAAATGTTTTATAGTATTAATGAGATAATGATTGATATAAAGACTAAGTCGTATCTTGGTTTGAGTATATAGAATTTTTGTGATTTTTTTATGTGGAAAGAGTTAACTTTTGACAGCACTCATCTTTTCTCTAAGGATATATGGTAATTCATTTTTTAAAAGAATACTTGATTAAGGTATTCAATTGTTTGGAATGTGACCAACAATATATACCTTATGATATATGGGGGACAAATGATGGAATTCACATTCTTGTTATATGACATTTCAAGTAATAGTTTTCTTTATAATATGAGATTGGACATATGTATTTTAGATAAGACTAAATATTGGAATGTATTATGTTGGACATCAGATATTATTGTATAAGGATAGAACCTTTTTTCGATATTATTTCTTGAAAGTTATAACAGTGTAGTTTTAGAAAAAGGGAAAACCTACAGGACGGGTGACAACCCATCACATCGGACAAGGTTGTGGGAATCAAACCCACAACCGAAGTGCGACATGCCTTTATCGCCTACCACTGGTCTACAGGAAGTCCCTGGTTAGAAGAAACTAGTTTTATTTTATTAAACGTTATGATAGATGAAGTATACATCTATTGTTGGAATCATATACGATTAATCTCACCATATATGTACTTAAGTATATTTAATAACTTATGTTATCCTTTTTATGATAGAAACAGATGGGATGACTTATCATTCTATCACATGATCTTCAAACACTTCATGAATAAAAAATTCAACATTAGTTGTTTAAATAGAGATGAAGTGGAAACTGTTCATTGAATTACCAACAATGATATTACATTGAAACCAAGTAAGTATTTCTCCTCAGGTAAAAGATCATCAATATTAGAGAAATGATCTTGAAAACCCAAAATGTTGTCCTAATACCCTCATATCTGATTAATCTAATGGTACCTTAGATCATCACAAATTTATGGCTTTGTGATTGTTGGATTTTTCATAGCCATGTTCTCTACCACTCTCCATTAGAACATGACGGTTATATTTCTCTTCCAAATGAATATTTTCACCTATTTTCTCCTATGCAGAAACTCAGGGATAAGTTAATTTGGTTAACCATTACGTTTCATGTATTAGTTATTAAAATTATGTTTCAGTATTCCTTTTTACGATGTGGGTTTCTATGAAAGAAACTTTCAAGTTTTAAACGATTTATAACCCTGACGAATTTTTAGGGAAAAATTCATTTTATGAGGGATAGAATGTAACAACCTGAGAATTTATGAGAATTATTACTTTTAATTTCATTGATGTCTTGTGTTGTATGCTACACCAAAATTATCTTGTTTTATAGGCCACACCGTATTATCATTCATTATATGCAACACTATTCTTGGCTCGTGTTATACACAATTTAAAGTTAGTTTTGTAGAAATTATTATAAGAAACATTAAGTATAGATTTTGATTAATGTATGTTTCCCTTGGAATTGGGGATGACCTCGTTGATTGAAGGTTCAAACATTCCAATCAGTTTCTAACAGAATTGTTCGCAGAACCGGAAACATCCATTGATTCCATATCCATTTGGACATACTTTCCAAAGGTAGGTGCTCATTAGTTGTGGACTGATGAGGCTTAAGAATTTACATTGGTCGAGAAGATGGGAGGTCAGACTCATCACACCATTTTGAGGGGAATTATTTTCTACTCTGGGACTCTATTTATAGATTTATGTTATGTACGTGAATCCTTATTAAATTACCAAGTATAAAATGAGCTTTCCATTATTATGACAATCAATAATTGATATGTATGAAATTTAGAGAATATTTTATATGTATTAGAGGTTCTTCATCAATGGATAATCATCTGTATTTGTTTGAGATTCTTAGTCAATGGTATCCTTCAATACATAAAAAGTCTCTTGGTCATTATGATGACTATACTGGTCTAAAAGCCACTCAGTGGGGAACTTGAAGTTTTTTTCATTCATAAGGACATGAATAATTTTAAAGTTTGGATAGTACCTGCTGATGGGCTACCTACGTATCCTTTGATTTGTAAAAGGAATCAGAACCCACGTAGCTCGAGTAAGGGAGTATGATGTTTATGCATGATTGATGGCTTAAAGAAATAAGTCATGATTACTTTTACACTCTAAGCTCACGTGAGTCATGTTCGGTGTGAGAAACAATAGGTATTGGGGAAACCATACAATTGTTCCATGAAAGATGCAATGATGTGGGGCTTATGTGTGTATAAGTGCCCAAATAGATAAGGATTAAGATTTAATTCACGGAAGAAATCCAAGAACATGGTCCATAACGGTATATGTGCTACATGGAGATTTGGATACTCTAATCTTGGGGCTTACTCCTAAGTAAGATTCCCAAGTTGGGAGGGGACTTATGATTGGGTTTTACTCTGGATAAGGAAGCCCAGATCAAAAGTAAATTAAGACTGGGGCTTACTCCTGAAAAGGAGGCCCAGGTTAAAGGGATTTGAAAATTAAAGGGACTTAGGGATTAATCCTAAGGAGGATTCCCATGTTAAGAGAATTTTGGTTGGGGCGTACTCCTATGGAGAATGCCCATATTTCAGAATGTGGCTTATTTTTGAAAATGAACCCCAGGTTGAAGGATTTAAGGATTGGGGCTTACTACTGAGGTGGATTCCCATATTTGGGTTATTATGACTTGGGCTTATTCTGGAAAAAGAGGCACAGGTAAGAGGACATGGGGCTTACTCTTAAGGAGGAATCCAAAATTAATGAGGATTTAGACTGGGGATTACTCCTGAAAAGGAGACCGAGGTTAGAGGACATGGGGCTTACTCCTATGGAGGATTCCCAAATTAATAAGGACTTGGACTGAGGCTTACTCTTGAAAAGGAGTCCCAGGTTAAAGGACTTGGGGCATTCTCCTATGGAGGATGCCCAAATTAATGAGGATTTGGACTGGGGAATACTCATAAAAAGGAGGACTGGGTTAAGGATTCTCTCATCTTAAGGGATGAGGCTGAATGAATGAACTCTCTAACTTTAGTGACATAAATATGAGAAAATCACTAAGTTTTCAGAGATGTTCCATGGGGATCCTTTCAGATAAGGATGTCAAATCAAGAAATCATGACATAAATAGATTTGAAGAGTGTCTTGAAAACTGAATCTTGAATAGGAGAGGTGTAATGGCATAAGAGGGGTGAAATGGGAAGGAAAGGAACCCATAAATATAGGGGCGTGCAAGTCCTATAAGGCACATAGGTACTGCGTGGGCATGAAAGTCTTGGTCGCGAAGGTATACCTGTGCGGCACATGGGTACTTGCGCGATTTTCATCCGTTAGAGTAATATATGGGCGATCATTGATCAAAGCCTTTAGAATTATCCCTAGAGGCTTTCCAAAAGGTGGCGCGCAAGTTATGGTGAAGAACTAGGGCGGAGATTAAGGGTAAAACACTTAGGCATGAATGTGTTAGTGAATTCTAACACTTAGACCTTACTCCTCTAGTTTAGAGCATCCATTCTATGTAAATAATTACCTTAGAATTGTTTAGAAGACCTAAAGAAGAGACTAGGGAGTTCAGAGCTCTGTATCTAACTTCTAGAAAAATTTTCCTCCGAATTGGGGGGCCCACAGGGTCTATTTCTAGGCTTCTTGAAGACCTTGGGCGGTCATCACGTAGGGCGCACATTTCACTTGCTCGAAAATTAGGCAGCTCGCAAGTATACTTGCGCGATAGTAAGGGAACTTGTGCAACCCTTGTGAAATGTTCTTCTTATTCATTCCTTTGTCAATTTTTCATATTTTCTTCAATGGATGAATCACTTTATGCTAAGTCATTTCCCTTTCCATTTCTTTAGACAAATGTGATGAAAAAGGAGCGTCAACAAAAGTCCCCCCCTCAGAGTTGGATCCGAAGAGAAAATAGGATTTGACTCTGAGGAAAAAGATGAAAACCAAGGAATATGTGGTGCTCATGGTATGGAACGTAGGTAGTGGTGCGCAAATTCTAGTTGGACAGACTTTGGCGTGCAGGTCTAGATACATTGATAGCAGCACGACTGCAAAGAGACATATGCCCACGTTGATTGATGGTTCAAACATTCCAATCAGTTTCTAACGGGTTTGTTCATAGAACCGTAAACATCCAATGATTCCATATCCATTTGGACCTACTTTCCAAAGTGGGCACTCATTAGTTTTGGGCTGATGAGGCTTATGAATTTTTATTGGTCTATAGGATGGGAGGTCGGACTCATCACACCTTTTTATAGGGAATTATTGTCTACTCTAGGGCTATCTTTATATATTTAAGTTATATTCGTGAATCCTTATTACATTACCAAGTATAAAATGATATTTCCTTCAGTCTGACAATCAATGATTGATATGTAGGAAATTTAAGGAATCTTTTATATGTATTCTAGGTTCTTCATCAATGGAGAATCATTTGTATTTGTCAGATATTCTTAGTCAATAGTATCCTTTAATACATAAAAAGTCTCTTTTTCATTATGATGAACATACTGGTATTAAATCCACTCAGTGGGGAACTTGATGTTTATTATCATTCAGAAGGACATGAAGTATTTCAAAGTTGGGATCGTACCCCTGATGGGCTACCGATGTATCCTTTGTTTTGGAAAATGAATCAGAACCCATGTAGTTCGAGTAAGGGAGTATGAAGTTTATGCATGATTGAGGGCTCAAAGAAATATTTCATGATTAATTTTACACTATAAGCACACATGAGTCATGATCGGTGTGAGAAACAAGAGGTATTGGTGAAACTAGACAATTTTTCCATGAAATATGCAATCATGTGGGTCTTATGTGTGTGTGACTGCACAAATAGATGAGGATTAAGATTTACTTCCGGGATGAAAACTAGGAACATGGTCCATAAAAGTGTATGTGCTTCATGGATATTTGGATACTCTAATCTTGGGGTTTCATCCTACGGAAGATGCCAATGTTAGGAGGGGACTTATAATTGGGTTTTACTCTTGAGAAGGAATCCCAGATCAAAACAAATTATGACTAGTTAATAGAAATTAAGAGTAGGGCTTACTCCTGAGAAGGAGGCCTAGGTATAAAGGGATTTGAAAATTAAAGGGACTTGGGGCTTACTCCTAAGGACGATTCCCATATTTGAGACTAGGGCTTACTCTTGAAAAGGAGGCCCAGGTTAAGAGAATAATGGTTGGGGCCTACTTCTGAGGAGGATGCCCAGTTTAAGAGAATTATTGTAGGGGCTTAATCCAGAGGAGGATGCCCATATTTGGGAACATTATGAATGGGGATTACTCTAAAGGAGGATATCCTGATTTGGGGACTTAGGGCTTATTCCTGAAGGGGATTCCCAAATTAATGAGGACTTGGGGCTTACTCCTGATAAGGAGGACCAGGTTAAGGGGTTCTCTCATCTTAAAAGATGATGTTGAATGAATGAAATATCAATCTTTAGTGACATAAAGATGTGTAAATCACTAGGTTTTGAGGGATGTTCCATGGTGTTCATTTCAGATAAAAAAGTCAAATCAAGAAATCATGCCATAAATGCCATGAAGAGTGTCTTGAAGACTGAATCTTGAATAGAAGAGGTGGAATAGCATATGAGGGGTGAACGGGGCAGGAAAGGAACCCAAAAAGATAGGGGCACACAAATCTTGGGCGCCCATGTATACCTGCACGGCACATGGGTACTTGCGCAAATTTCAGCCCTTAGAGTAATATTTGGGTGATCCTTGATCAAAGCCTTTAGAATTATCTCTAGAGGCTTTCTAGATGATGGTGCACATGTTATATTGAAGATGTAGGGTGGCGCACAAGTGTGTCCATTTCCCTTAGGGTAAAAAACTTAGGCGCACAAGTGTTAGTGAATTCTAACCCTTAGACCTTACTACTATTGTTTATACCTTCCATTCTAGGTAAAGAATTACCTTAGAAGTGTTTGTAAGACATTAAGAAGAGACTTGGGTGTTCAGAGCTTTGTATCTTACTTCTGGAAAAATTTACTTCCTAAATGGGGGTCCACATGTTCTATTTATAGGGTTCTGAAGTCCCTGGGTGGTTATCACTTAGAGCATGCAAGTCACTTGTGCGACAATTATGCGGCGTGCATGTATACTTGCGTGACAGTAAGGGAACTTGCATGACCCTTGTGAAATGTTCTTCTTATTCATTCCTTTGTCAATTTTTGATATTTTCTTCAAATGATGATTCACTTTTTGCTAAGTCAATTCCCTTTCCATTTCTATAGACAAATGTGATGAAAAAGGAGCGTCAACAAAAGTCCCCACTCAGCATTGGATCCAGAGAGAAAAGAGGATTTGACTCTGAGGAAAAAGAAGAAAACCAAGAAATATGCGGTGCGCAAGGTATGGTGCGCAGGTTGTGGCACACAACTTCTAGCTAGAAAGACTTCAGTGCGTAGGTTATGGTTTTGTCCTATAAATATGTGGCCCCATTTTCGTACAAAGCATCCGGATTTCAAACTTTTGAGCTCTCTCCACGCAAGTGACCTTCGTTGTGCAGGTTGCTCTATTTTCCGCTATCTCTTTGTTGTCGCGCTGCTGTCAAGGTATCTAGACCTGCATAGTGATAATTGCATGAAAAATACATGGGTTCCACATCCATACTTGAGCACCAAGTTTAGAATTGCGCACCTTAATGCCTTTTCCATTTTTTCAAATTTTTTCACAAATTTTATGAAAAATCAATTTACTTAAGATTTAATTATTCCAACTTTGTGCAGATTCAATGGCTCCCAACAGAATCGGAACGGCTGACGAACATGCTAGCATTCGGATTGAGGACATAATGAACATTCTTTTCCTTTATTACTATGATATCTGCGATAGCACTTTCCCATATTTGGCTATGTACTTGAAGAAATATCATCATAATTTCACACAAATCATCTACCTACCTCTCTATGGTAATGGTCATCTGCAAGGAGTCAATGTTCCAGATGAAAAGAACTATATGCCTGAGATGCAGCTGTCCTGCTACTCATTTATTTCGGTTATGATGTGCATTATGAGCAACAACAAATGTGTGAACTTTCAAATATTTCCTCCATGTAATTCCCTTGTAGATATAAAAATGGAAAACCCATGGGCTGAATTGTTTTCCGCTGCCGGTCGGTGGAGAGAAGACAAACATGGCATTAGAGCAATATCTAAAAAGATTATTCTCTCCAAATGGTTCTTTACTTCCAATGATCAATTCTCAAATCCATGTATCCATCTTCCAAGTCTCTTGGAGAGAAATAGAGTCAACGTTTAATCAGCAAATAATTTTCTCAAACCGCATTCAAGAACATCCTTTTATAATTGTTCCAAGAAGAGCTGCTATCAATGTATCTCTTATTGTATCCAATTGAATGAAGGAATTCCAGGTGGTTGTTTATGAAGCTCATGATTATGTAAATCAAATGAAGAGTTGTGTTGAAATACTCTTGTAATTCTTGAAAAATAGAAGAGACTCCAGTCTGTGGATGATCTTCTATCTCCTGTGAATCAATGAAAAACACATTCATCTTCAATCATTTGTACCTGCATTCTTTCACTACCTGATTTAAATTTTACCCAAGACAATGGGACTAGTAAGCATAGTTTTATTTTTACATGGATTATTATAAATAACCCTCCAAACATTGAATCTTTTAATTGCTCAATATTATCTAAATCATACAAAATGTATGTTTAGTGAGCTGGAACTTGACTTTTATTCTGATTTCCGTTGTCTTTTGTGGGTAGTTTAATGTCATGAACGTCAGACATAAAGATGATGATGTTTAAGGTCGAAATAGCTTCGACCGAAATGGTTTAAAACTGACTCAATTATGTGAAAATTCATCTGAAGACATATTACCATAGTCAAGTATGAGGGAAAATATGTAAACTATGACTTAAGAATATTTAAATCTGAGGAATGATATGAAAAAGATCTAAAAGGAATTAGAAGAATTATTTCCCAAGAATGAAGTTACCATTATTTGACAATCCCTCTTGGGGGTTCAATTATGCATGGACACCTAAGGGAATTGGCTGCATAGTCAAATAAATAGCATCTTTTGGCTGACATGTCCATTATGTAGACTAATTATGCAAGACCACCTAAGGGCACGTGCTGCATAGTCAGGAAAAAGAACTCTAAAAAAGTTACTTTTCTAGTGCTTAAAAGCCAGTGAAATTTTATACAGATTCAAATTTTCCAAAGTATAGAGTTTTTTGAATGGAAAGAGGAACTTGAATATGGAGAAGATATTTCCAAACAAGATTATTGAAGAACTGTATGGATATTACACCTACGAAGGTCTGACCCAAATGTAGGGAAGGAGATTATAAACCATAGACTTGAATACTTTCAGATAATGAAAAAGGATATGGGACAAATATGTTAAGGATAGCTATTTTTTCAGATCCCTGCATATTATCAAGAAAAATAAAGACAAAAGTGGTTTTCTTCCAAGGAATGAAGTTACCACTATTTAACAAAACCGCTAGGGGGTTTAATTATGCAGGGTCACCTAAGGGCATTGACTGCATAGTCAAATAATAGCATCTTTTGGATGATAGGTCCATTATGTAGACAGTTTATGAAAGGCCGCCTAAGGGAACCTATGGCATGGTCAAGCAAAATAACTCTCATAATTTCAGGTCTTTTGTGATTAGAAGTTAAGAAAATGGTTATGAAGATCTGAAAGTTTTTTAGGTTATCATTATAACACATCAAGATGGGTATTTTCCAATGTATGCAGAGATACACAGATCAATTCTAACCATAATCATGTTGTGGTTGGGTCCTGAATGGAAATGTTGGACTTCACTACATATCCCATAAAGATGGGAATCAATCCATACGTAGTTCTTGAACTATAGTTTAACATCATGTGGGACAAAAAGATTAGAGATTTTAGTTTAGGGTCATAGAGCTTGGACCATTATAAGAAATACACAGTGTGTGTTTTCATGGGGACTTTTCAGCCAGGGGACAGAAAGAGGAAATTGGGGTTAGGACTAAAAGACTTGGGGCTAGATTCGAGGGACACTCGAACATTCCTATGTATCCCATAAGGATGGGAATCAAGCCCACGTAGTTCTTGAACTACCCTCTGTACAAACGTGGTTCGTACATATGAAGGGTGAAAGGGGACTTTAGTGCAATGATGATTTAACCCAAGATAAAAGGTTTGGGCATTTCCATGTATGCACATAGCCTTTGGAATGAAACATGATTGAAAAATCAATTTAAATAATGGTTCCCTCTTAGGTGATGGTATTAAAGAATGTTGTAGTTTATTGTTGTATATAACAAAAATTGTTGTACAGTTTAACGTTATATAGAAAGGATGAATGTGAACCAATGTAAAGATATTGACTTTGGGGACGGTTTTTGGAATCAACATCGTACGAGATGGAGGTGAACCGATGTGAAGATATTGGTTTTGGGCTTAAACCTTAGAAGGTTGCATATGTACCTAGCCTGGAAGGCAAGGTTAAAATTCCGCATAGTTCAATTAAAGAATGACTTAATGATCAAGTTTTTCTTGGGGACAACGACCTAAAAATGATGTTGGGACATATGCGTGGTTAGCACCCCAGAGTGGGTGTTATGGTTGAAATTTTCTCTAAGCTCACATGAGTCATAATCGGTGTAAGAAACAATAGGTAACAACAACCTTAAAGATGAACAGTTTAATGTCATGTAGGACATATAAAGGGACTATGCAGTTTAAAGTCATGCAGTTAGGACTATTGGTGCTACGCAATTTAGTGTCATGTAGCAGGGAACAAGTACAGTTTAATGTCATGTAGGAAAAAAGGGGGGACTGTGTAGTTTAATTTCATGCATTGATGACAAAATAGTACACCATCTAACGTCATGTTGGATGTATTAAGGAATTTTTCTCAGTTTAACGTCATGTTGGATGAACAAAGGATGATAAAGTTTAGTGTCGTGTTGGACGTAAGTGCCAATAGTTTAAGGTCGTATGCATGGACCATTGGTTATGTAGTTTAACGTCTTTATAGACATAAGGGACATATATATAGTTTGACATCATATAGCAAGGACGATGGAGGGGGACACAGTTTAACGTCATATTGGACGAAAGTGCGAATAGTTTATGGTCATATGCATTGACCCTAGATGGTGCAGTTTAACATCATGATGGACGTAAGGGACGTGCAAATATTTTAAGGTTGTATGCATGGACCGTTGGTTATGTAGTTTAATGTCTTTCTGTTAGTAAAGGACTTTTATACAGTTTAGCGCCATGTAGTTAGGACATCACATTTTAACATCGTGTGGGACGAAAGTAATACCAATAGTTTAAGGTCATTCGTAAGGACCATTGCTATATTTTGTGTAATAAAAAATATTTCTTCAGAAATCTAGCATTGGTTGGAGTAGTGATGAGTTCTCTATCCATTGAGATTAAAGAATAAGCTCCATTGGAGTAGACCTTATGTATTGAGTAAGGTCCTTCCCATTTTGGCTCAAGCATGAGAGGTTTCTTTCCTGGTATCATTGGAGTTCTAAGAACTAATTCCAATTCTCCCTGAGTGAATGAACGAAGATGAACTTTTTTTGGAATGCTCATGCTATTAGATTCTGATAGACTTCCATGTGGTGCAATGTGCACAATCTTTTCTCATATAACCGTTCCAATTCATTCAATCGCTTTTGAGATTGTTCATCTATAGATGACTGTTAAAAAATGGCTACTCTAAGAGAGTGTAGTTGAACTTCAATGGGCAAGATGGCTTCTGTTCCATATTAAAATGAATATGGAGTTGACCGCGTTGCAGTGTGGGTGGTAGTCCGATAATCCCATAAAGCAAGAAAGATTTTATCAGGCCATGATTTCTTATCTCTATCCACCATATTTTTATTATATTTGAAAGCGTCTTATTGAAGTCTTCTATCTGGCCATTGGCCACTGCATGATACCGAGATGAATGGTTGGATTTGATGTTGTATTCTTGATGCAACTTCTTCACTTCGGATGAATAGAAGTTGGTGCCATTGTCCATCAATATGGTATGAGGGACACCAAATTTGGTAATGATGTTAGATTTGATGAAGATAACAATACATTTAGAATAGACTTCCTTAAGAGGTATTTCCTCTACCCATTTGGAAAAGAAATCAGTAGCATCTCGAATATACTTAAATTGCTTGGCCGTAGCTGAAGGGTAAGGTCCCACCACATCTATTCCCGATATCGCAAATGGCCACGAGTATTTAGTTATATGAAGCAAATATGGAGGTTGATGAATGATTTTGGCATGTAATTGGAATGAATGAAACTTCTTTGAGAAATCAACACAATCTTGTATCATTGAAGGCCAAAAGTATCCAAGCCTTCGAATCTGATCAGACAGTCTATGTCCAGACTGGTGGGCACCACAGACTCCTTCATGCACTTCTTTCATGACAGCCATTGTCTCTTCACCATCAATGCATCTAAAGAGAACTCCATCAAAACCACGTTTGTAGAAAATTTTCTCTAGGTGATCTGGGCTATCATAAAGAGTAAAATTGACAACACGTTGCCAGATTTGTTCTTTCTAGGCTCTATCAGGTTGAAGTGTTCCATTTTAAAGGTATTCCCTAATAGGGGCCATCAATCCTGTAGTGTGACCATATGGTTCAGATATTGGACTAATTTTATTTATTTTATCGGTTCTGGCTCTAACATAATGTGAAATTGTACGAATGTGGGAAATACTGATGGTTGTCTCATCCCGATTTCGATCTTCCAGAGTTGTGGTTATATTAGCAAGTGCATCAGCTTGAGCATTTTGTGATCGCGGGACAAAAGAAAATGTCAGTTCCGAAGGTAATTCCACCATTAACTCTCTAACATAATCATACAAAGGGATTAGTTCTTATTTTCTGATGGCATAATCCCCATTGAATTGTTTGATTACCAAGTCTTAATCACCTTTCACCTTTAATTGATTTACTTGTCCTTGAAGCACCAACTCCAATCCTGCAATGAGAGATTGGTATTCTGCTTCATTATTTTTACCACCTTCCCACAATAATAAGGAATAGGGTAACACTTCCTTTACTGGATAAATGAGTAAAATCTCTAAGCCAACATTGTCAAATTTAGGATTTTCCATTTTCCTCCCTATTGGACTTCTGGAAGCACCATCAAAATACATTTCCCATTCCTGAGGACATTCTTGAATAGAGAAGACTTCCTCATCTGGATGTTCAATATCTGAAGATGTGTCTTCCACTCAAGGGTGTTCAGACTGGAAATCAGCCAGTTCGTGGACCTTTATTGCCTTTTGAGACACATACTGAATGTCAAATTGCTGCAAAATAACGGCCCACCTTGCCAGACATCCTGTAAGCATTGGAAGAATAAGGATGAATTTGAGCGGGTTATTGTGAGATAAAAATTGGACCTCGTGATGTTGCAGGTAGTGTCTCAACTTCTAAATTGCAACGATTAATTCCAGGCAACACTTCTCAATACATGAATATCGGGTTTTTGCTACAAGCATAGTCTGAATGAGGTAGTAGAGGGTGTTTTCATTCGCAGCATCATTCTTCTGAGCAAGAAAGGCACCCAATGATCACTCTAAAGCTGTAACATAGAGGATAAGTGGTCTTCCTTCAATAGTTGGAATGCGTACCGGTGGACTCAAGAGGTATTTCTTGAGAATATCAAATGATTCTTGACATTATTCAGTCCACTGTTAAGTAACTCCCTTCTTCATCAATTTGTTGAAGGGTAAACATTTTCCTGCCAAAGTGGCGATGAAATGCCGAATATAATCTAATCGTCATTGAATTCATCTTAATTCTTTCAAATTTTGCGGAGGTGACATACCAAGGATTTAGTTTTTCTTCTCAGGATCGACTTCAATACCATGATGACGTACAACAAAGCCGATAAAATTTCCTGAGGTTACCCCAAAATCACATTTTAAGGGGTTCATCTTCAAATTATTTTGTCAAAGCTTGTGAAATATGACTTCCAAATCAGCCAAGTGATTAGAAGGTTGTTTGGATTTAACTCACAAATTTTCTAAATAGCATTCAAAAAACTTCCCTAAAAATGGTTTGAAGATACGATGCACGACACACTGATATGTTTCACCTGCATTATTTAAGCCAAAGGGCGTTACCCGGTAGAAAAACACACCCTGAGGGGCTCTGAAGGATGTAGATTTCTCATCTTCTAGGGCCATTCAGAATTGATTATATCCAGAATATCCATCCATGAAGGAAAGTGCTTCATAGCCATCTATTGCATCAATTAAAAGTTCTGTAATCGGAACTGGGAAATCATCCTTATGACAATACCGATTAAGATCTCGGAAATCGATGAAAACTCTAATTTGTCCATTATTCTTCTTTACAGAGACAATATTATCCCACCACTTGGAATATTGAACTTCTATGACGAAGTTAGCTTTGATAAGCTTATCCACTTCAACATCAATTTTGGAAGAATAAGTTGGCTGTGTCCTTCTCACAGCTTGCTTAAATCCTCGATGTTCTTCTGGTAAACCCAAATGATGAGTAGCAACATCAGGATCAATCTCGGGCATCTCTGTATAGTTCCAAGCAAATATGTCTCAATTTTTCGTTAAAAAGTAAATATACATCTCTTGTTCTTCAAGAGTCATGGCCGCACTGATTAATGTGGGGCATGGATCTTCTTTTGTACCCAGATTTGTTTCACTGATTTCATCCACGGTGGTAGAGATACCCACATAAAATGCTGGAGGAGCATCACTGAGGTCTTCCTCTTCTGCTTCAAAATGAGATATTTATTCCGTTTCTACATGCATAGTAGATGATAAAGAATAATTTGAACATCTTGAAGAAGAATCTTTCATTTCTGACCCGATTAATGATGAAGGGTCTTATTTGGGTAATAAAGAGGAGATGATGGATTGAGAATCGACATCATTATTCACCTCCGATGTTGCTATAACTTCTTCTGGCCTGATTGGCGAAGTATACACATGTTGGATTTTAGTAGATGAAATGAAGACATAACCATTTGGGATTTCATCATTGCTTGGTGGGTTACCAATTTCTCCCATGTTGTCTGGATCGATTGCCGTAATTGACATTATGGATCTTTCTATAAGAGTATTTTGATTTGGGTCTATCTTGTCAATTTGACTGATAGGAAACACATAATTTTTACTCAAATGTGTAAATGGATTTACGGGATTCTTCTCCAAACCATATGGATTATTAACTTTGGTAATCTCCTTTGTTGTGAATTCCTCCTTTCCCTTCATGTGGTATAATTCCGCCTAAATGTATTGAGATTCACATGTCTTGAATGGGGCCTTATCACCATACAATGTCTCAACAAGACCATTGAAAAAACAAACTTGAGACATTGATGGTATGACAAAGGGATAGCCGCATGCCAATGTAGCTAGGGTCTTCCAAGCAGGATGTTAAAGGCTGAGTCTTGATCAATAACCATGAAATCTTAATTGGACACAAGATCACCAAACTGAGTTCTGAGTGTAATCTCACCCAATGGCTCTTGTTCATTTTTATCATGTCCTTGTAACATCATGGTAGAAGGAGATAAATCAGATTCTGTGAGGCCCAATCGACAAAGTGTACGAATGGGAATGAGGTATACTCCTAAACCATTAACAATGAATGCTCTTCGGATGTATACACCATTGACCATGCCATATAAGTACAAAGGTCTAATATGTCCATGAACAACATCATATTCATCTTCATGAGTAAAAGATATTACTGCATGGCATTCTGTAGGATTATTCTCTAATAAGTAGACTTCAGCTGCAGCAATTTCAATTTCAAACTCCTGAGGACTTGACAATACCTCAACGAGTGCTTCTCTAAGATCCTTCGATAAATTCAAGGCATCAAGAATAGATAACTTGGCTGGTAATGGGTCCAGGTGTTTCAATATATCATACTATTGATCCAAAGGTCTGTGTTTCCCAACATGATCATGTGGTTTAGCATGAGTCTTAGAAGTTGATGATTTGGAATTTGATGCATCTTGTATCAGGATAGGAGTTGCTAATACTCCTGGCTTTGGAATATTAGACTGATTAGGACTATTTACATGCTGAGTGGAAGAATATGGAACTTTCAACTGATCTTCCAGAATAATTGTGCTAGGGGTGAGTCTACCTTGTGTGGAAGAACTTGCTTGTTCTTTTTGAGCTTGTTGAAGAGATCTACCACGAGTTTCTGCCACATACACAGTTCTATAAGGGGTAGAATTGGAATAGTGGCTTCTGAAAGATCCATGTATTCCCCTGTATCATAATCCTCTGGAACATCCTCTGATTCCTCTATTTTATATAGGGAATTCGGGCTCATCAAAATCAAAATTGTTATTGACATATGGATATATTAATTGAATCATATCAACAGAACCAAAGATTAAATCATTACACGATGAAGACTCTGCCTGATTAGCTTGTTTAGGTTGTGCCTTTTTGTGGGGAGGTCCCAGTGAATTTGAAGTAGATGGCACGAAGTATGCCAGAGTCAAAGACAACTTAGGCTTTGAACCATACTCATCTTCTTCTGATTCTTTTTCTTTCTTTGAATCATGCCATTTATTTGAGGATTTTCCCTCTAATGAAGAGGGTTTTTCTGTAGCATTCATGGCAGAAGGACCAATTGGTTTGTTCAACTGCATTCAAAAAATATCATGAGTTTGTTTGATCATCTTTCTGACCATCTAATAATCATATTTTTCTGCATTTTTGTTCTTAACTTCTTTCCACTCGACTTCCTCCTCTGGAACTGTAGCAGTAACACATGTTACCTAAGCTCAAGAACCTTTTAATTTGACTTTTCCCAAGTCGACCATCTTTTTCAGGAGGTCTTTGAAGACAAAACACTCCTGGATGGGATGCCCCAACATTTGATTAAAGGGGAAATAATTGGGACGGTCTTCATCTCCTTCCTTGTTTGGCCTTTTTTGCTTTGGAAACTGAACCAAATTATTTTACAGAGCCGAAATGAAGTAACCAATAACTTGTTCATTTCAGAAATAGTACGTTTTGCTCTTAAGATCCTCAAATTTATTTTGTCTTTGATCTCTTTGATCGTATTGAGGAAACAGACATTGTTGTTGGAACTCAGGAGGTAGAGCCCTTCGAGAAGATGAAGGTTTTGAAGTAAAGGCAGGTACAGGTGCTTGTTTAAGCATAAATGTAGCAGTTTATGCTTTAACCATTATCCTTACTGGAGATGATGAAATTACATGAGAGTTAGCATTAGTATGTATAAGATAATCTTCAATCTGTTGAGCGATTGAAGTAAGGTCTAAAAACCCTCCTGTATATTTCAAAGGGATCAACGGCGTGCATAAATCGTTACGCAGATTTGAAACACAGATTGGAAACAGTTCTTCCCGAGGGAGTGCTAAGCTTAGGGAATATGTTAATCCCTTCCAGCAATAAATGAAATCTGAGACCCTTTCATTCTCCCTTTTCTTACAGTTTGAAAGATCAATAAATGTTGTCTTTGGAAACATTGAGCAAAACATAAGAAGGAATTTTTGGCGAATATCTTCCCACCTGGTAATTGACCGAGATTGCAAGCTTGTGTATCAAACAAAATCTAGTCCTTGCAAGGTTCGTACGAAGCATCTGAGTTTCTCTGCTTCTTGCTCATCCATAGTTCCCATCATAGTATAGCAACAAGACACGTAAGGTGTCAAATGATGTTTAGGATCACCTGATCCATTGAAAATAGGGAATATAGGGTTCCCAAAACTTGATGGGGGAAGGATTGAATCTACCCATTCAGGGTAATATTTCTTTTCGGGTTGAACCTATGTACTCTTTCCTTCCATAGTCTCTAACCGAGATGTTAATGATTCAATGGTAGTTATTAACTTTTGAGAAACATCCGGTTGAACTTGGACTTGGGAAGGTGCAATAATTGGAGCTGGTACAGATGTGGTGGCTGGTACTTCAACATATGGTAGCACCGCCAATTGTCGTTTCACTTGACCCATAGGATTAGACCTGTGAGGGTGTACTGATAATGGAGGATATTATTGATCCATCTCAGTAACTACAAAAAACTCCCTTGGCTGACTAACTCCAGTATGCTTAGGAGGAAGACTACCTTGAAGTACTTCTGCATTCAACCTCCTCAATTCCTTTGTTTCTTCCTCTTATAGTGCAAATCTTTTCTCTAATGAGAGAGATTGTCCTTCACCAGAGGAAGGATATGTAACCTGATTCTTTCTGTTTCCCTAGTTTGATCCCTTTCAAAGATGGGGAAGTGGGTTATTTGAAGGAACACCCAGATTCTGGGTAAACCTTTGATTTCATGTACGCAGGTGTGTGTGCCTCCTCAATTCCTTCGTTTCATCCTCTTGTTGCGCAAATATTTTCTGTAGTGAGAACAATTGGCATTCTCTAGAGGAAGGATATGTATCCTGATTGCACTTCGCCAAACATGGTAGATGAGCTCCATCATATGTAGTCAGATCAGCCTGCTGACTAGCTGATTATGTATAAATAGGTATATGTTCTTGCCTATAGTACTCCACCATAATTTCTTGGTGGGATTGGCGTGATGCTGCTAGGAGAGTCTGCTGGACAGCGAAATTAAAATGGGAAGGTGTGTGTTCTTGCTCGTTGCTTTCCACCAAGTTAGGTTGGTGGACTTCTCTGGAGATGGCAGAGATGAGAACCTGCTCACTGTTGACCAGATTTCACCTCTGGCGATTCGTCTTTCCTACTCGGGTTTGAGGAACCTGAGCTGAACACTTAGAGTCGATACCCTCATCATGTTGAGGGCGCACTGACGCATGAGTCTGGTGGTGATTGTTGATAAGATCTCTTTGTAAGGACTCTTGCTTCCTTGAATTAAGGCTCTGGGGGACCTAATCATTTACCACCCCGAAATATGGGAGTGAATGGTGATTTATTTCCGGGGATAATGACACGAAACGACTAGAAATTGTTGTTAGCACCGCCTGCTTCTTGATCATTGGCCATTGCTGTTCGGATGACCAGGGTGAATTTTTTACGTAGAAGGATTGTCGGGAAGCCTCCAGATTTGGAATGGTACTGTGTTGACGGTACTCCTTAACCAGCGCATTTGATACCCAGTGTTGAAGATGCTGAGTAGGTGATATCATCCTAAGAGTGGACGATGATCCAGCGGAAGTAGCATCAGCGACATTTGGAGCAGAAGTTTTCAGAGCAGGCGTATTCACGGATGTGAACATAAGTGAAGCCATTTTGGAAATGCAGAAGATCTTGGAAAAGAGTGCATGTTTGATATAAAATACATAATCAAGATAAGCCTGGAAACTACATCTTTTGGTTTAGAAAATGTGTTATTGATTGTCTTTTTGGACCTCTCGTTGAGTTTTAAATAGGGGCCTAACAAATAAGCAAAACATCATTTTGACTTGTTTAAGGATTCACATTGAGTTCACCATTTTTTGTTTCCCTTGGAATTGGGGATGACCTCGTTGATTGAGGGTTCAAAAATTCCAATCCGTTTCAAACGGGTTTGTTCGTAGAACTCAAAACATCGAATGATTCCATATCTATTTAGACCTACTTTCTAAAGGTAGGTTCTCATTAGTTGTGGACTGATGAGGCTTAAGAATTTTCATTGTTCGAGAGGATGGGAGGTCGGACTCATCACACCTTTTTAGGAGAATTATTGTTTACTTTGGGACTCTCTTTATAGATTTAAGGTATGTTCTTGAATCCTTATTACATTACCAAGTATAAAATGAGCTTTCCATTAGTCTGAAAATCAATGATTGATATGTAGGTAATTTAGAGAATATTTTATATGTATTCGAGGTTCTTCATCGATGGAGAATCATCTGTATTTGATAGAGATTCTTAGTCAATGGTATCCTTCAATACATAAAAAGTATCTTGGTCATTATGATGACCATACTGGTTTTGAAGCCACTCAGGGGGCACTTGAAGTTTATTGTCATTAAGAAGGACATGAATTATTTCAAAGTTGAGATTGTACCCTCTGATGGGCTACCTAAGTATCCTTTGTTTTGGAAAAGGAATCAGAACCCATGTAGTTCGAGTATGGGAGTATGATATTTATGCATGATTGATTGGTCAATGAATGATGTCATGTTTACTTTTACACTCTAAGATCACGTGAGTCATGCTCGGTGTGAGAAAAAAGAGGTATTGGTGAAACCGGTCAATTGTGCCAAGACAGATGCAATGATGTGGGGCTTATGTGTGTATAACTTCCAAAATAGATGAGGATTAAGATTTACATTAGGGAATAAATCCAGGAACATGGTCTATAAAGGTATATGTGATTCATGGAGATTTGGATACTCTAATCGTGGGGCTTACTCCTAAGGAAGATTCCCATGTTAGGAGGGGACATATGATTGGGTTTTACTCCTGAGAAGTAAGCCCAGATCAAAAGGAAATTAAGACTAGGGCTTACTCCTGAAAAGGTGGCCCAGGTTAAAGGGATTTGAAAATTAAAGGGAATTGGGGCTTACTCCTAAGAAGGATTCCCAGGTTAAGAGAATTTTGGTTGGGGCTTACTCCTAAAGAGTATGCCCATATTTGAGACTGGGGCTTATTCCGGAAAAGGAAACCCAGGTTAGAGGATATAAGGTTTGGGGATTACTCATGAGGAGGATGCCCTTATTTGGGTTATTATGACTGGGGCTTATTTTTGAAAAGGAGGTCTAGGATAGAGGAATTGGGGCTTACTCCTAATGAGGATTCCCAAATTAATGAGGATTTGGACTGGGGCTTACTCCAGAAAAGGAGGCCCAGGTTAGAGGACATGGGGCTTACTCCTAAGTACGATGCCCAAATTATTAAGGATTTGGACTGGGGCTTACTTCTGAAATGGAGGCCCAGGTTAAAGGACTTGGGGATTACTCTTAAGCAGGATGCCCAAATTAATGAGGATTTGGACAGGGGCTTACTCGTGAAAAGGAGGCCCTGGTTAAGGATTCTCTCATCTTAAGGGATGCCGTTGAATGAATGAACTCTATAACTTTATTGAAATAAATATATGAAAATCACTATGTTTTGAGAGATGTTCCACAGAGATCCTTTCAGATAAGGACGTCAAATCAAGAAATAATGCCATAAATGGATTTTAAGAGTGTCTTGAAGACTGAATCTTGAATAAGAGAGGTGTAATGACATAATAGGGGTGAAATGGGCAGGAAAAGAACCCAAAAAGATAGGGGCGTGCAAGTCCTGGCAGGCGCACGGGTACTGCATGGGCACGCAAGTCCTGGACGCGCAGGTATACCTGCGTGGCACATGGATACTTGCGCGATTTTCAGCCCTTAGAGTAATATTTGGGCGATCCTTGATCATAGCCTTTAGAATTATCAATAGAGGCTTTCCAGAAGATGGCGCTCAAGTTATGGTGAAGAAGTAGGGCAGCGCGCAGGTGTGTCCATTTCCCTTAAGGGTAAAACACATAGGCACACAAGTGTTAGTGAATTCTCACACTTAGACCTTAATCCTCTTGTTTAGAAATTTTATTATAGGTATTGAATTACCTTAGAAGTGTTTGGAAGAACTGAAGAAGAGACATGGCCGTTCAGAGCTCTGTATCTGACTTCTAGAAAAATATTCTCGAAATAGGGGGCCCACAGGGTCTATTTAAAGGCTTCTGAAGACTCTGGGAAGTTATCACTTAGGGAGCACAAGTCACTTGCGTGACAATTAGGAGGTGCTCAAGTATACTTGTGCGATAGTAAGGGAACTTGCATGACCCTTGTTAAATGTTCTTCTTATTCATTCCTTTGGGAATTCTTGATATTTTTTTCAAAGGATGAATAACTTTGTGCTAGGTCATTTCCCTTTCCATTTTGTTAGACAAGAAAAAGGTGCATCGACAATGTATAAATGAAATAATATTTGATTATGTTATACGAAAAAACAAAGGGATCTTTCACTACAGGCAACATTGACTTGGCTTGCATTACACGAAATCACGACGTTCCATGATAGCGTTTGTAGTACGCAATACCGGGTTTCACTAAACAACGATATATTGTTATAATATTATGATGAACTAGCCATTATGAAAAGTATTAACTAATTTTTGAATTTTATAACATTATTATTCATCATACACTTTTTCTAGAACATTGTGTGAGATAAAAATATATTTCTCAAGTAAAATAATTATTTTAAAAAAATGCAGTTTTTCGGCCTTTTGATGGTGCACCCACATTAAATCATGTTTTTCAAATGTTTATAAGTTAAATTCGACAAAATAGAATTCTTTTTTGGAATTAGTATATAAAAAATTACTTTGGATAAAATTTTCATATTATTCTGATAACTTTCATATTTTAATGAATAGTAAAAACATGAAATATTATAATTACAAACAACTTTTTTCATCGTCATAATTTATATGGATAAATTATAAAATTTAATTATTTGAAACTATTAATATAATATATATTTTCTATTTAATATAATTTATGTCATTATAATTTATTTTACATTGAATTCAATGGTAAAATCATTTCAATCTTTTGCAATGTTTTAACTTTTAAAACACATTTTCTTAACAACGAGATTAATTTTAAATAATTTTCTGTAACTTCTGTTATTTTAATTTAGAAATATGGATTCCATATTTGGAATTAGTGGGTCCAAATTATATTAATATGCTAATTTTTATTTTTAGTCATTATGAATAATAACTACGGTAAATTTTATTTACCCTAGTTAAAGGTAAATGGAAGTAATTAAGGGTAAATAAAATATTATAAAATTACCCTAACACTTGTTCTAATATAATTGGATGATTATATTATACACTAAATCATAATAGGGTTGAAATAGAATCTAATTAAACACACTTGAATTTGATTAAGACCTTTTACTTAGTTTATTTAATGGAATGTGAAATGTGTCACTCAATCTTTAATAATTAGATTATTTTTTATATATAGTTATATATAATATAAATTTGATTATAAATACTCATTTTAAATCTAAATTTTTTCTATTTATCAAGTTAATTTATGTTTAATTTTTAATAAATATATTATTACCTTAAAATCTTAAACATTAATGATGTTGAAATTATTTGTTTTGTGAAAAATCAATAATATACTTTTTATTAAAATACTAATAGCTATCCAAAGGACCAGAAACGTGAACAAACATTATTCGTCGAGTATATATATACCCTAATCATCCAAGGGTCTATTTTAGGACTATCTGGATCCTTATAAAATATATTAGGACATTTATATTATTTTATATTAAATGATGTCAAAGATGTCACCTTCATATTTTAATAAATATAAAAATTTAAATGATGTGATTTTAAGATTCTAAATTAGAGTAAAAATATTATTATGAAATTTATTATATTTATCTTTAAAATAGGATTTTATTTTTAATTTTTTATGCAACTAATAAGTATATTAAATTATTATAGAAAAATAATGTAGTAATTGTTTTATTAAGCGAAATATCAAATAAATGGATTTATAAATATTAAAATAAACATTATATGACCTAATTAATGTTCTACACAAATTTATATTTGAATATGACATTTTAGGAATCTATTAAACATTTTTTTTTCGAATATATCCTCTGTGTAGATTTTATTTAAATTAAAATAAATGAATAGTATCAAAATGAACACTATTGTTTTTTCATAAAAATAACATATTATTAAATTGATTAAAAATCACATAAATATTTAAAAATTATACGTTGAATTTTATATGGTAAAAAATGTCATAAATTATCCAATTATGGTTAATTCATAACACATAAGTAATTATTTATAAAAATTTAAAATCTAGAATATTATTAACACAAATAAGATTAAATAAATTAAATAAGGATAAATCCAATTGATAAGGTTTAAAATAAATTCTCAACATGTATAAATTTTATTGGATTATTATTTTACAACTATATCTCATATAAAAATTTTATTTGAGTCATTTTGGATGTTTTTTAGGTGGGGTTTGAGTTTATTATAAATTTATATTTTTGAGGTTTCTAAAAGTGCCCCTCTCTTCCCTTATAATATGGCACCTCCTCCCTCTACCCTTCACAACACATTGAGCATTAAATCTCGTCCAAACCTTTCCATTTCACTTATACACTTCCATAACAAAATTCTGTAGGTTTTGCGCTTCTCAAAAGACCAACTCCAATCCCTTAAGAGGAAGCTTAAAGGAGGTGTCTCAAAGAAGAGGTAATCTCTTCTACCGATTCTTTCAAGTTTATTTCTTTTCAACTTATTCTTATTTAGTTGTTTAATTATAAAGTAATAACATAAATTTCACTAATATACTGATATATTATTATAAATATGAAACAACCACATTTCACCTACTATCCATCCTATGAAAAATGAAATCATTGTGCATGCATATGTACGGAATACCGTCTCCACGCCGTGGTGTAATCTGTTTTTCCACCACCACCTTACTTGGATGGGTATATTGGTGTAAATAATAACTATATATGGTTATTATAACATCATAATGATTTTGAGATATTATATCATCCACTACAATTCTATTAAATAATTATGGAAACGATATCATCGCTCATGCGTACGAACGGACTACCGTCTCCACGAACACGATAAGATTAATCTTCCATGATTAACCATTACAGTGTTATTGTAAAGTATATATAACAAATAATCATGAAAAGATATTAAATAATAATGATACTGGTTTTGTATACATATATGATTCATTTACTAAATTCCATTTAATTCAATAAGGAAATGAAAACAACATTCATGCGTACGTACGACTTACTGTCTCCATGAACGGTGCATTTCATTTCATTTATTGATCTATCATATATATTTATATTATAAATATATATTATATATAAATAATGTTTTATATTCTGGAATTAAGTAAATTAGGATATAAGTAATAATATCAAGAACAAAAAGTCAAAACACGTCTGATGAATTAAACAATTTTAGCCAAAACACTATTTTAACATGTAATTTACAATAGAACGGGTAATATAAAGTCATATGTGAACCATATATGATATAATATAAATGAATATGAATCTGTAATAAGTAAATGAAATAATTTAAATCATTATATAGGAGTTTCGGATACATACGAAGCATATCAGACATAAGGCAAGGGATAATTTTCCAAATCTCATTTTTATTCTGAGATTTCTTATACCTAAGTATTTACTGGGGTTATATTTTTCATCCATGCCCATAAAAATGTTTTTCGTAAAGTGTTTAATATTTATCCATTTATTTTCTAACGTAATGTTTACCGCACATTGATGTTTACATTGTGTTATGGAATGAATCTTTCTTTTTCTTACCATACGTGGTACTTTTTGACTTTTCCGACAAAAGTACGAAGACAATGTTTTTTTAACTTATACGGAATGAATGAATTTTTACGGTTTCATAACACCTAATTTTTTTGAGCCTCCTTCAACATGTTTTCATGATTATTTTGAACAAAATCAATTTCTTTTAAAATGTCATGGAATTTTGAGAAATGAAAACGATTTTGAAGAAGAAAGGATATTTTCCTCAAGAATTCATTTCAAGTGTTTTATCAAAACTATTTTCCATATGAGATGAATTTATTAATTATGTTTATGTTTCAAGTATAATATATCTATTATTTACATGGTTTGATTTTTCTTATGATTAAATTATATCCATTTCTTCTATATGGATTATGTTACGATATGATGATTTTTATAAAACCATTTTATTCGTTGGGTTATTATGAATGATGTATGTTTATTTAGTGACACATGATAGGATGATTTCATTATGAGATGGGTGGTACCTATATCTACCTATAATTAATTGGGTAATTAATTATATCTCATGAGATAGACATTTCTGGAACGGTAAGTTAATCTGGTTCAGTGTTACCGGACTTGAACGAGAAGTGAACTCGATTCAGAAAGGGACTTTGTCCACTAAGATGGTCTTGGATGAATTTCCTTGGATACTATGGGAATCATACTGTTTTATTAATGGTTTTACACAGTTACATGTTTTATTCCCAAGCTATTTTATCATGATTAATGTTTATTTATGATCTATGCCTTACGTACTTCCATGTTTTATTATATTTCTCAAGATTTTTATGTTTAAACATTATGTTCCTGTTTTATGTTCAAATGTTTATGATTTGTTTTATTTTATACATGCTTACTCTTACTGAGCATTTGAGATCACCATTTATATGTTTTATTTTCCCCAGGATTTAAAGAATGGTTTTAGGTAAAAAGAAAAAATGGGGAAGATATTTATGGGAAATGTTGAAGATCTTTCTCCACGATTAGAAGATTATATTCCGAGTTTCCAAAGACACTAAACTATTACGGTCCTTGTGTGTCTGTTTTTGTTATGTATTAAGTATTCCACAAAATTAATGTAATGCCCATGTATGTCATGCTTCGGTCTCTACAGTTGGTATCAGAGGAATGGTTTAGTTAACCTTTGGAAACTAGGATGCGAAAACATTAGTGAGATCCCTAGAGATATTTATAAGGTATGCCTAGGGATGTCCCTAAGGTTTAGTATAACTATAGGTTTTAGTCCTAGAGTGATGTTGACGATCATGAATAACCTAGGATGAACCTAAGGTATCATGGTTTGATGAATTTGTGATAAGTTGGACATCCCATAAGTGACTTTTAATGATTATGTGGTTCCTCTTTATTTTAAATGTTTCTTACACTATGGTTTCCGGTTTTAGTCAATGGAAACATGACAGAATTCAGCTAATGTTGATTCTGATTGACAAATTGGTGACTGTGATCAAAAAAATTGTGCAATACAAAGAGAAAAATATATTATGATAATGCCAAATCAGTCATAACGATATATGATTAACAAGGTGAACATTGGTTGTATTCCTAAGTCATCAAATAAGAGGAGGATGAAATTTTATACATTTCATAATGGAGAGGAACATAGAGGATGGAAGATGAAGCTTCCTATGTATCAAGAAGAAGGGAAGAAGAACCTTGAGGAATACCTCAAATGGAGGGGAAGATGTTATCTATGTGGACAAAAGGGTCATAGAGTGATAGACTATTATGGAGTCCAATGTCTTATCTGCGGAGAACATGGGAATTACCCAACTTAATTCCCTTACCGAAGAAGTTACTTCTAAATTGAGGAAGGAATTATTCCATACCAATCATTGAAGAGGATGTATTGAAGGGATTATTTATTGTAATTCAATAATAATGTTGTTGAGGTACTTTTATAGTATATTGAAATATATGTGTATTGGTAAATTGTGGGTTTCTATAAGAACATTGTACCGGTAACCATGAAAGGTAATTCAGAAATTTTTTTAAAGCACCTATTATACGCATAAAGAAGGGAAATGAGATAATGAAATTTTTTATAGTATTAATGAGATCTTGATTGATATAAGGACTAAGTGGTATCATGGTTTGAATATATATAATTTTTGGGATTTTGGTATGTGGAAAGAGTTATCTTTTGACAGCACTCCTGTTTTCACTAAGGTTCTATGGTAATTCATTTTTCCAAAGAATACATGATTAAGGTATTCAAATGTTTGGAATGTCACTAACAAGATATGACTTATGATATATAGGGGACAAATGATGGCATTCACGTGCTTGTAATGTGACATTTCAGGTAATAATGTTCATTATACTATGAGATTGGACATATGTATTTTGGATAAGCCTAAATATTGGAATGGATTTTGTTGGACATCAGATATTATTTTTTAAGGATAAAACTTTTTTTAGATATTATTTCTTGAATGTTATAATAGTGTAGTTTTAAAAAAAGGGACAACCTGCAAGACGGGTGACAACCTGTTGCGTCGGACAAGGTTTTGGGAATCGAACCCACAACTGAAGTGTGATAATCCTTTATCACCTAGAACTGGGTTACAAGAAGTCCTTGGTTAGTAGAAACTAGTTTTATTTTATTAAGCGGTATGATTGATGAAGTATAAGTCCATTGTTGGAATCATATATGATTAATCTCATCATATATGGACTTATATATATTTAATAACATATGATAACCTTTTTTTATAGAAATATATGGGATGAATTACCATTCTATCGCATGATCTACTAAAACTTCATAAAGGACAAATTCAACTTTATTTATTCAAATAGAGATTAAGTGGCAATTGTTCATGGAATGACCAATGATGATATTACATTGAAATCATGTAAGTATTTATACTCATGTAAAAGTTCATCAACATTAAGGAAATGATCTTGAAAACCAAAACTTTTGACCTACTACTCTCATATCTAATGAATCATATGGTACCTTAGATCATCACAAATTTATGGCATTTTGATTGTTGGATTTTTCATAGCCCTGTTCTCTACCACTCTACATTGGAACTTGATAGTTAAATTTCACTTCCATATCCATATTTTCACCTATTTTCTCCTATGTGGAAACCCATGGATAAGTTAATTTGGTTAACCGTTACATTCTATACATTAGTTTTTAAAATTAAGTTTTATTATTCCTTTTTATGATGTGGGTTTCTAAGAAAGAAACATTCAAATATTAAACGATTTATAACCTCAATTAATTTTGAGGGTGAAATTCATTTTAAGGGGGAAGAATGTAACAACCCGAGATTTTATGAGAATTATTATTTTTAATTTCATTGATATAATCTGTTGTATGCTACACCAAAAGTAGCTTGGTCTATACGCAACACCGTATAAGATTTCATTATACGCAACACTATTCTTCGCTCATGTTACACACAATTTCATGTTTGTTTAATAGAAATAAATATACGCAACATTAAGTATCGAATTTGATTAAAGTATAAATGAAGTAAATTTTGATTATGTTATACACAACAACAAATCGAGAATGCACTATATGCAACATTGACTTGGCTTTCATTACACGAAATTTTGACCTTCCTTTATAGCGTATGTAGTACAAATACCAGGATTCAATAAACATTGATATATTGTTATAATATTATTATGAACTAGCCATTATGAATAGTATTAACTAAATTTTTAGTGTTATAACATTATTATTCATCTTACAGATTTTCTAGAACATTTTGTGAGAAAAAAATATATTTTTTGATTAAAATATGTATTTTTCAAAAAATGTAGTTTTGCCGCTTTTTGATGGCGCACCCACATTAAATCTAGATTTTGAAAATTTTATAATTTAAATTTGAAAAAAATAAATTCTTATTTGGAATCAGGATATAAAAATTTACTTTGGATAAATTTTTCATATTATTCTGATAACATTCATATTTTAATGAAGAGTAAAAACACACTATATTTTAATTAAAAACAAATTTTTCGATCATAATAATTTATATGGATAAATTATAATTTTTATTGATTTTAATGTATAAATAGAATATAATTTTTACATTTAATATAATTTATGTCATTACCATTGATTTTACATTGAATTAATAGGTAAAATCATTTCAATCTTTTGTAATTTTTGAACTTTAAAACACATTTTCTTAACAACAGGAATAATTTGAAATTAATTTCTACAACTTCTGTGATTTGAATTTGGAAAATTTTATTCCATATTTGGAATCAGTAGTTCCAAATTATGTTAAAATTCTACTTTATGTTTTTATTCATTATGAATTGTAACTACAATAAATTTTATTTACCATAGTTAAAGGTAAATCGAGGTAATTAAGGGTAAATATAATATAATAAAATTACCCTAACACTTTTCCTAATATAATTGGATGATTATATTTTACCAAAAATCATAATTGGGCCTAAATTAAATCTAATAGAACCCACTTTTATTTTATTAAGACCTTTTATTTAAATTATTTAATGGAATGTGAAATGTCTCACTCAATCTTTAATAAATATATTATTTTTAATATATAGTTATATAGAATATAAAATTAATTATAAATACTCATGTGAAATATAAAATTATTTTCTTTATCATGGTAATTTATTTTTAATTTTTAATATATATTTTATTACCTAAAAATATTATACATTAATGATGTAGAAATTATTTGTTCAATGAAAAATCAATAATATAGTTTTTATTAAAATAATACTACCGATCAAAAGGACATGGAACATGACCAAACATTAATGGTAGAGTGTATCTATACCCTAATAATCCAAGGGTCTATTTTTGACCATCTGGAGCCTTATAAAACTGATTAGGACATTTTTATTATTTTATTTTAAATGATGTCAAATATTTCATATTCATAATTTAAAAAATATAACAATTTAAATGTAGGGATTTTAAGATTATAACTTCGAGTGAAAATATTATTATGAAATTTATTATATTTATATTTATCATATGATTTTATTTTAATTTTTTATGCAACTAATAAGTATACTAAATAATTATAGAAAAATGATTTAGTAATTTTTTATTAGGAGAAATGTAAAATAAATGGTTTTATAAATAATAAAATAAACATTATATTAACTAATTAATGTTCTACACAAATTTCATATATGTATATGACATATTATAAATCTATTAAACATTTTGGTTTGAATATATCCTTTTTGTATATTTTATTTAAATTCAAATAAATGAATAGTTTCATAATGAACACTATTGTTATTTTATAAAAATAATATATTATTAAATTGAATATTTAAAAATTAAAAACTGAACTTTATATGGTCTAAAGTGACAAAAATTAACCAATTATGATTAATTCAAAACACATATGTAATTTTTTACAACAATTTAAAATCTATAATATTATTACCACAAATAAGATTAAATAAATTAAATAAGGATAAATCTAAATGACAAGATTCAAAATAAATTATCAACATGTATAAATTTTTTTGGATGATGAGATTACAACCTTATCTCATCTAAGCTTCGGATTTGAGTCATTTTGGAAGTTTTTATGTGGGTTTTGAGTTTATTATAAATTAATATGTTTGAGGTTTCCAAAAGTGCCCCTCTCTTCCCTTATAAAAGGGCACCTCCTACCTCTCCTCTTCACAACACATTGAGCCTTCACTATCAGCCAAACCCTGACCATTTATCTTCTAAACATCCCTAGAAACATTATGGAGGTTCTGGGCTTCTCAAAAGACCAACTCTAGTCCCTTAAGAGGAATCTTAAAGGAGGTGTGTCAAAGAAGAGGTAATCTCTTCTACCAATTCTTTCAATTTTCATTCTTCTTCAACATATTTTTATTTAGTTGCTTCATTATAAAGTTTTAAAATCAATATCACTAATATACAGATATATTATTATAAATATGAAACAACCCCATTTCACCTGCTTTCCATCCTACGAAAAACAAAATCTATGTGCATGCGTCCGTACGGAATACCATCTCCACGCCATGGTGTAATCTGTTTTTCCACCACCACCTTAATTGGATGGGTATAATTGTGTAAGGAATAACTATATATGGTTATTAGAACATAATAATGATTCTTAGATATTATATCTTCCAATCCAATTCTATTAAATAATTATGGGAACGATATCATCGCTCGTGCGTACGTACGGACTACCGTCTCCATGAACGCGGTGAGATTCATTTTCCATGATTAACCATTAAAGTATGATTATAAAGTATATATAAAAATAATCATGAAAATATATTAAATAATAATGATACTGGATTTATGTACATATATGTTTCATTTACTTAATTCCATTTAATTCAATAAAAAAATGAAAATTGCGTTCATGCATACGTACGACATACCGTCTCAATGAACGGTGTATTTCATTCCATTTATTGATCTATCATATATATTCATATGTTGAATATATATTATATATAAATCATGTTTTACATTCTGGAATAATTTAAATCAGGATATAATTAATAATATCAATAACAACATGTCGAAACACGTATGATCAATGAAACAATTTTACACAAAACGCTGCTTTAACATGGAATTTACAAATGAACCGTTAATATAAATTCATAAGTGAACCATATATGATATCATAACAATGAATATGATTCTATAATAAGTCAGTGTAATTATTTAAATCATTATACAGGAGTTTTGGATACATATGAAGCATATCAGACATAAGGTATGGGATAATTTTGAAAATCTCATTTTTTTATCCGAGATTGCTTATACGTAAGTATTTAGTGGGCTTATATTTTTCATCCATGACTATAAAATTGTTTTACATAAAGTGTTTAATATTCCTCCATGTATTTTTAAAGTCATTACTACCCCTATTTGACTTTTACTTTGTGTTATGGAAGGAATCTTTCTTTTGTTTATCATACGTGGAACTTTTTGACTTTTCGGACAAAAGTATGAGGTGAATGTTTTTTTAACTTATACGGAATGAATGGATTTTTACAGTTTCATAATGCCTAATTTTAGTGAGCTTTATTCTACATTTTATCATGATTATTTTCAAAAAAAATCCTTTCCTTTTAAAATTTTATGGCATTTTTGAGAAAAGAAAATGATTTTGAAGAAGAAAGGATATTTTCCTCAAGAATTCATTTCAAGTGTTTTATCAATACTATTTTCCATATAAGATGACTTTATTAGGTATTTTTATGTTTCAATTATAATGTATTTATTATTTACATGGTTTTATTTTTCTTATGATGAAATGATATCCATTTCTCTTATATGGATTATGTTATGATGTGATGATGTTTATGAAACCATTTTATTCATTAGGTTATTATGAATGATGTATGTTTATTTTGTGGTACACGAATGAATGATTTCATTTTGAGATGGGTGGGACCTATATCTCCCTATAATGCATTGGGTAAAGAATTATATCTCATGAGATAGACATGGCTGGAACTGTAAGTTAATCTGGTTCAGTGTTACAGGACTGGAACGAGGAATGAACTCGATTCAGAAAGGGACTTTGTCAACTAAGATGGTATTGGCAGCAATGCCTTGGATACTATAGAAATCATATCGTGTGCTTAATGGTTTCCCACAATTACTTGTTTTATTCCCATGCTATTTTATCATGATTAATGTTTATTTATGATCTATGCCTTACGTATGGCCATGTTTTATGCCATTGATCAATATTTTGATGTTTAAACATTATGTTCATTTTTTTGTTCAAATGTATATGATTTGTTTTATTTTCTCCATGCTTACCCTTAATGGGCATTTGATCTCAACATTTTTATGTTTTCTTTTCCCTAGTATTTAAAGATAGGTTTCAGGTAAAATAACAAAAGGGGGAAGATCATTATGGGAAATGTTGATGGTATTCCACCACGATTAGAAGATTATATTCCGTTTTTCCACAGACACTAAATTATTATGGTCCTTGTGTGTCTATTTTTATTTTGTATTAAGTATTCTGAAAAATTAAAGTAATGCCCATGTACGTCAAGATTATGTCTCTACAGTTATCCACCTAACACTAGGACTGTTAAGATGATAATTCCACATTCTTCATTGGTGATTTGAGATCATATTATGATGAGCATCTGTATAAAGGGGAATCAAGAAACAATGAATTCAACAAACTATCCCCATTCCTTAGAGAGTTCATTATTCATCAAAGATCGATCGAACTCAATGTAGAACTCATCTTATGTATATTTATTCACTTATGAGTAAATTATTGAACATGAGCGTATATATTTCTTTTATATCTGTTAATAATTGAGAATTTTCCTATGTCTATGTATGATATTTAATTTATATATTAGGTTGATACCTTTTTTCAATATTTTTTCACCCAGTATAATATGAATATAATTTTTTGTCCGAGAATGTTTTTATGATGATTTCTGCACCATTTTATTGGGATTTCACCACAATCTTTCTTTTTATTATTCACTATTGGAATATGGGGCTCTATTTTGACATTTCATGGAAGAATCAATCAAGATTGGACCCCCAGATTCACATAATATTCACATGTGATGAATGAATTAGTGATAAGAGGACATATTGGGATGTTTATAGGCTATGGTGGTTTTATTTGTGTATCTGGGATCTGATGTAGAGTTGACAATGGCACTAGAGTCGACAAAGATAAGTATAGAAATTGAGTGGGATGATAGAAATCAAATATCCACCAATTGGATAGCCGAAAAAATTAGATAGAACCTTCCCCCTTCAATTTTGAGTGAACACTGAGATCAATCAATAGTGGACGTTGCAGATCTGGGATTTGAAGAAAATATATAGAATTATGTGAAAATATAAACTACAAGGTGTGTAATGGGCTGAACACATGTCTTGAAGTACTCCTATAGATTCATATCTATCTTTTTGTAAAATATAAGGATCAAAATCCTTGTGAATATTTATTAGACTATGTTACCCTCCCTGGGTATATAGGTTTTGTGACATGTGCATGTTGGTAGGACCTCATGTCGGATGACACTCCATGTATCCGAGAACACATTAACATGTAGGATAACACAGTCACATCCATGAGAAAAATTTGGATCCCATGTGTATGATAAATGTTGTGTAGTCTCTTTACATTCTATTTAGGGATAGATGGGTAGTGATACATTTACTGTAAAGTACACATCTATGAATCAGTGCAAAACTTCACACAGTTTGGGTCCCTTTACATGATGTGTACCTCCTCCTTATAGGAAATCTCTACATATCACATCTCATTTTTGTGGACATGTATTTTATCCCATGAGTATCATATCCCTGGTTTTTTTCTTCCAAGAATCACATGATAGATTTATTTTGTATATTAATATATGATGCATGTTTTTTCATGTTTGATTCTTCGATAGGCGACACTCGAAGACGGTAGTTATGAGGTAGGATAATTAGAGTGGTACCAACTGATGGTCTTGGATATGGATAATCTATCAACTATGGAGTATATCCAATCATATAGGATGTATCTTATCCTTATTCAAGTTGTATCCCAATCATATAGGGTTTGGGTCACCTATCTACTGATTGGTACCCCCTATGGAATTAGTGTGTGGGTCCCCCTACGGAATTATGGATCAAGTCCTCTATATATTAAGTGGATCCCCATATATGATTAGGGTGTGGGTCCTCTACCTAGAGTGTATAGTTCCACGAATGTGTGGTATAGTGGAAACACATGGCTCTAAGTGGATCCAACTTTTAGCTAAACACACAACATGCGGGACATCGTTGATGACACTTTTGGAACTATTAGCACTCTTTCCTAGGATTGAATGTGATATTGGGATCACCTTTGTATATCATTTGGGGTAATTTTCTGATAATATATATATATATATGTATGTATGTATCCATATAGTTGTATTTTGTTACACTCTTGATATGGGTTGAGATTTAAATTCATATCCTAATTCTTATATATCCCATTCATCTTTCAGGGTGTTATACGGGGTATGTATATACTCACCTAGGCATGATATTTTCCTGAATGTGTCATGTATTATACAGAAGACTGAAAGGTTAGTAGTGATTACACAATATCTTAGGTATAGATGGTTCTTTAGACAATGTGTAGTGGTCGGGGATTGGAGTTCTAGAGGCTGTCTCCCTCACCACATTACATTCTAGTTACTGTCAGGATGGGACATATTTCATGATGGGCGTGTATTTCACCCTTTTCATCTTTAGTTTATATTTTAGTACTCTTATATTCCCAATATGTTTTACATTCATGGAGTATTCTCAAGACATAAGATATTTCATTATTATTCCTATGAACTTATTTATGTATATGGTTGGGTGACTGTGTACAAGTATACTAGGTAAAGGCCTCCCATAATAGTTATTTCTTTTAGGGATTGTCGTTATCCCCTAGTCAATTGAGGTAGGCTTGGGGTAGTTCTAGCTTGAGCAACATTGGGTCTGTTCATAAAAGATGTTGAAAAAAGTCTTAGAGTCAAAATAATATAATAGGTTTACATTTGATTAAAATAAAAAATAAATAATAACATAAAATTTATAGATTTATGTGGGTTGGTAAATTATCCTTGTAAACATGGAGAGGCAGGAATATTGATGCACTCTTGCGTATAAGGTATTTCTACTCATTTAAGAATACTGAAAATGGATGTTTTTTAATGTGTTATGATTTTACAACCTTATCATAATTTCATTGGTATAATTTAGTCATCTAAGGAAGGTATTTGATTCTTTTTAATAATTGGGTGATTTGGATGGGTATGAGAGGCTTGTGGACCCTTTTTCCCTAGTACATGCTACTATTAAGTCACCCAAGACGAGCACTCCAACCATAAAGGCCAATGGGAACATGGAGAATCAAGGAAGTAACTCTATCATGATCACTATATGGTATCCATATGATTTGAAAACCCAATGTGGGGGTGTTTGGGATAGGAAGGAGGCCTATAGAACAATGTTCGTAAAGCCATGATGACTAGCCTAGGTAACTGTGTGACACCTACCATTGTGGATAGAACCGAATGCACGATTTTCACATGATTTACATAACCACACAAAGAAACCATGTGAGAGTCAGCATTCCCCCACCTGCATTATATCTACCCTTCCTACCAATCATTTTACCCGGGATTTAGACACATAACCACATGGGAAAAATAGGGGAATCCAATTGGAAGAGGTTGATTCTTTTTGGCAGGGGAATCATAATTCAGTGGAGGATCATCGGGGCTGGGGTGGAGCGTGAAACTCATTCTAGGAGTTCTGTGATTAATTTTTTGGTGATTTTTTTGTCATTCATCTTATTGAGCATAGTTTCCATGAATACTTCTGGTATCAAGATACTTTATTTCATTATTTATTCAATGTGTTGATAATTCTCTTGTGTTTTGGTGTTGTTGTTAATTAAGGTTCACATTAAATATATTTCTATGTTTTATTTACATTTTGTTATCTTACTCTCATATGTTCCTCTAAAACCTCTTTCTAAATCATGATGGAAACACCATATCAGACCAAGAATAGAATTTACAAGGATATTTATTGAGGCTATGAAAAACTAAATCCATTACCATGGGTTTCTCTTGTTTCCTCAAGTGGATTTACTTTAATAAAGTTAAATGAAGTTAATTTACAGATCAAGAATATATTTTCTACTAATTTAATTGGAACTCATCAGACCAATGGGATTACACTACATTCAAAACCTAGAAAAGTGAGTTATTATGAGAAATAAAACGTAATAAGAAAATAGATTTTATGATGGCCTTAAACACCCACATCCCCGACACATTTTTCCTATTTATCATTAAAAATATTTTTTCTGCATTTTTCAGTATTGATATTAACCATTAATGAATTTAAAAGCATCATTTACATAATTATTAAAACATATCTTCTAAACTTCAATCATCAAATCTAAAATATAACAATATTCACATAACCAATAACAAATTCATGAAACAGAACACATTATCTTTCTTCCCATTGATCGATCACATACTTACACTATACTAGTGGTATGAGTGGGTACTAAAATTTGGGCCACATAAAGTAACAATTCGGCTAAAATGACCCCAAATTATGGTGTTGTTTATGGGGAAGTAATGATAACAGTGTTCTATAAAATTTAGTTAGTAATAATTAATTGAAAATAAATATTATAATATCTGAAAAAATTATCTTTTTAACATCATTTAATTTTTCGATTACTTTCAATTTATCCCTTTATATTCATGGGGTGTTGTTTTGTGTTGTGTAGGACCATAGGTTCATTAGTTGTAAGGTTAATCATCCAAGAATTTAGAGATCTAAGAAATAATTTTTCTTGACCCCAAAATTGAACGAATGATCTCAAGGCGATGTCGGGAACTTAAGGGATAGAACAACCAAAACAACAAATGAAAAATTTGGAAGGGGGATAACCGAATTCTATCCAAGGATTTGGAATGTAGATCATGCTTGATGAGATCTAGAACCAATATCTTCCTGGTAATGGTGAGCAGAACAAACATCCACCAGCTAATTTTATGGACTTTGTTCTATGGAACCAGCAAAGGCAACCATCTCATTTTTTCCAGGTATATGGACCATAATAGAGGTGATAATACATTTCCCTAGATACACAACCATAGTTACCAAAAAAACAATATTTCCCCAATAAGAAGATTTTTATACCCTCACAACTTCATGAAAAACTTATTCAGGTCATACCCTTTTGGGGTATATGCTTCCTTTTGTTCATGGGGCAAATACATGTATAGTCAGACCGTTGGTTCAATCCCAACATTTAGAGATTAATCTGAATATAATGTATATTATACTAAATATGGTTTAGTTTAGAGTTTTACCATTTAAAGACCCCCATTATCATCTAGAAGACAAGTTGACCAATAGCTATGAATGGAATGATGAGAAGGGAATTTAGAGGAAGGGTATGCATTACATCGATGATACTATAATTATTTCCACCCAACATGAGGATGTATCAAATAATGATTATTTCTTGAACAGAAAAACACATCCTGAGTTCAATCGGTTAATCATCCAGCCTACAAAAAAGGTAGTGACAACCATGTCATGGGTTAATGTTTGGGTTCAAGTCTTGGTCCTTCTACAAGTTAGGTTGTGTTATTTTTCATAGAACTGTTGGACAAAAATGTACCCTCAATGCCAAAACATAGTGTGTCAATATAATGAAAACACGAGACGGAGACAAAAACAAAAAAATCCATATCCCAATCCTTAGAGATCATCTGGTTATGTTCAACAGTTGAAGTACCAAAATCCATACCATAGAAAATTGTATGGAAATCAGTATAAGTAGGTATCCAACCAGATGAAAGGGTATCACAACCCATGTTCAACACAACTGCCAAGACAACTATAACCTCAATAACATGTACAACAATAATCTTTGATGGTTACACCATCAATGCTATAAGATATGATTTATAAAATCATTAAAATAACTTATACTAGATTTAATAATCGCAAGGAATTCATTTGAAGCCCTGAGAATCATATTGGATAGATTACCAATTATCTCTCTTCATGGATTCCCGATACACTACAGAGTAATACCGAGAAGAATCCATAAGAGGAGTATAATTTTGTAACATTAATAAGTGGGAATGAACATCCTTATAAATTGAATACAAATCAAGGAGAAGCTAAAAATATATATCAACCCTCACTCTCCTCAAATATAGTAGCTTTAGTTGAGGAGTGATCCTAAAAACATGGGTTATCAAAAGGGAAAGAGGCTCTATGTGACAAAATCAAAGTGGTAGTCAATCCCAATGAACCCACCTTTCCATTTATAGAACATTAGAAACAACGTAAATTGGACCAACGAATTGGAAAATTTATGCTGATGTTCCAGAAACACCATATCAACATTCCAATCATAAAATAATTGACTCAAATTTCAACATATACTATGTTCATGAAGGAATTTCTCTAAAAAAGAATATAGGGGATTTGGGAACCATTCCACTCACTAAGGATTGCTCAATAATGGTTCAGTATTCTCTTACTCTAAAACTCCACGATCCTTGATTTTTTCTATCCCATGAACAATTGGATATTGTGTGTTTGGAAAATCACTTTGTGACTTAGTGTATAGTGTCAACCTAATCCCCTTTAGAGTTTTTAAGAAGCTAGGGTAGATCTATTTAAAACCAACTTGAGTGGAATTGAAACTTTCTAACCAAAAAAATTGAATACCTTAGGGGATACTTGAGGATGTTCTAGTTAAGGAAGGGAATTTAATTCAACTAGATGATTTTATCATACTGGATATAGAGGAAGACAAAGAAGAACCACTAGTTTTTGGAAGACCCTTTTTTGATACGAGAAAACTGTTGAAAAAAGTTCACCAAGGTGAATTGATTTTCCAAGAAGGAGATGAAAAATTATCTTATAACATCCTCAAAATTATCAAGAAATCATCATTCATGTATAATGAGGACTATTTCACCTTAACTATAGTTGAATATTACATTCGCCACATAGAAGGTGATATAAGGTGTTGCTCCACTTACGATGTACCCATTTTCATAGACACCCATCCTAAATGTGGACCAAAATAGTTGGAGTTTATCTCAGGTGAGGTCAGTCATTATTGGAAATGGGAAGTGGTCCCAGATATCTTGTATTGGGTTAAGGTAGAACCAATCATACCATTAGTTCTCAAATCATTACATCTTGAATTGAATCCTATTCCATCCTCTTTAAAATATGGAATCATGGAAAAAAACATGCTTCCAGTAATTCCCTATGTATAGATCATGCCAGATCAAGAGTATTTACTTTTATAGGATCTACAAATAAGGAAAAAATCTATTGGGTGGATGGTTTTTTAGTTTAATGGAATTAGTACAACCATTTCGACACACAAGGTGCTTCTTGGAGAAGGGGACAATACCTTTCTATAACCATATCTAAGCTTGAATCCTCAAAATAAAGGGGATGTGAATAAATAATTGATTAATATTTTGGATGCTGGTATTATATATCCAATATATAGCATCCCATTGGTGAGTCCCTTGAAATTAATTCCCATAAAAGGGGGAATCACCCTGATTTCCAATGATAAAAATGAGCTTATACCAACATGAATGGTTACTATATTGCAGTTCTCTGCGGACTACTGAATGTTAACGATTCCACACATAAGGTTCACTTCCCTCTTCCATTCATGGATCAAATTTGGGAGTGATTGGCAAGCCACTAATTGTATTTCTTCTTATATGGTAACTCCTTGTATAACCATATTTCTATTTCCGTAATTGATAAGTGGAAAAGAACCTTCATGCACCCTTATGAAACTTTTCATATCATTGTATTTCATTTTGCATGTGTAATGATCCAACCACCATTCAACGATGCATGTTGGATATATTCCATGACATGGTGGAGTATATTATAGTGGATTTCAATGAATATTTATCCATCTATGGGAAATTATTCAACAAATGTTTGAATTTTTTTGGAATTATTCTTGGAACGGTGTGAGAAGACAAATATTTTATTCTGTTTAGAGAAATTATACTTCATGGTGGTGAATGAAATTGTCATAGTTCATGGAATATCTATGAAGATAATCAAAGATGATACCATAATGACATAAGTGATATAATAATTTCACATTCCAACTTATGTCTGAGAACTAAGGGGATTTTGTGGGCATGATGGATTTTGTAGACAATTTTTTTGCAATTTTTCAATGATATACCAAACATTCAATAATATTATTTCAATGTATGTTATCATTACATTTTATGAACCATGTGTATAAGACTTTCAACTCTTGATGTATAGATTTTTAAAATCCCCCATCGTGATTGTTTTGAACTAGGATGATCCATTTAAAATTATGTGTGATGAAGGTGATTATGTTGTCGGATATGTCTTTAGATAATAGATGGATCGCAAAATTCATACCTATCTACTATGCAATTCATGCCTTAAATGACGCACAAATTAACTAAATTACCACTAAGAAGTATATGTTGGTGGTTAATTTTTCATTCGATCGGTTCTACTCATATTTAGTGTAATCAAATGTTTTTGTTTATGCTGATCATGTAGCACATAAGTATTTGCTGAACAATTAGGATGAAAAGTTACAACTCATTTGTTGGGTGATTCTTCTCCAATAGTTTTATATTAAGTTTCATGAAAATAAAGGGAGTGAATACATATTTATTGATCGTTTCTCCCACCTAGAATTAATTCACTTGGAGGAAGAAGTTGACAGGAAAATTAAAGAATATTTTCCAAATGAAAACAATTTCTCGGTTAAAGTTACTCCTCGTTCATGATTTTCTGAAATAGATAATTATTTGGTTATGAGAGTTCTCCACCATAATTTGATATTCTAGTAATTGAATCACTTTCATTCATATGTACTCAAATATTAATTGGAATACACCCTACTCATCCACTCATATGGATATGGGATAATTTTTCAAATGTATCCCCAATGATGAATTTAAGGGAAATCGATAATTTTATCACTCCTCATCGGCTAGGGGGCATCACGTGCCAAACTACACCCGTAATGAACCAAATTTTCATTAATTAAAATTCCACTTGACCTATTTAAATATCTTATTTTGGTTATGTAAAAATTATGAACATTCTTGGTTTAATATTTTTGGATTTTAAAATAAATTTACAAATTGTGACTGTTTCTAATATAGTCATTGTACAGTGATCACATGATTAGTAAAAATAGAGGGCTTTAACAAATCCAATTTAATTAGAAAGAGGAAGCAATGGCCTCATCTACTAGACTTTCACCATATGAAGCCCATTTGTTGGAGCTCATAAAGGAGTTGATATCATTAGGATTCACTCTTCACCAAGCCCAATCCATGCTTCAACATTTAATGCTCGAATGGAATAGCCTATGAGAGAAGTGGAAGTTGATAAAGATTACCAATCAAGCAATGTTATCTGAGCCACCCTAAGTGTCTGTCACCATCTCACACCTAACTAATTAGTCTTATGCGGTTCATATAAGGTGTTATGTAACAAGGCCACATCACTATGATTATGTGCATTATTTTTGTATATGATAATTTTTATTATTGTTAGTTTTTATATAGTTTTTAAAGTGAAAATAGTATTTTTTTTTATATTCAACTAGGAAATATATTTTGATGAATTGATAGAATTTTAAAATAAATAATATTTTATGAAAATATTATTATTATTTATAAATTAATTATTACTAAATATAAATGTTCAAATAATTTTATGAATGAAATTGAAATTTTTATTATTGTTTAAATGTTGTTTTTGTAAAAACCCATGAATTGTCGATAATTTTCAGTTGTAATTTTAAAAGAATAAGAAAGTTATTTATTAAAAATGAATATAATTTTTGGAATCAGGAAATAGAAATTATCCAACAGTAAATTATTCATCGTTTTCTGAGACAGTCGAGTATTTGGGTACAAATTATATACCATTTAAATATATAATGTGTATTATGACATCAAAATGTCTCAATAGTGATTTAATAAAATAATATAAATTATATTTACGTAAAATATATGTTTTACAATTAGAATAATGTTATTTTAGGTATGTTTTATTTATTTTTAAAAACTTTAGTGGACCCCCCAATAGTTATAAAACATTTTCACTTCTTAATTTAATTTCCTTGAGAGAGTGACTCACTTCCACTTAAGCAACCCTATTAGATTAAGAAGTTTTTCCATTTATCTTATAAGATATTTTTTACACTCCCCATTGGAAAAACCCATGGACTGTTCTGTGGTATTGATTTGTTTAATGTGTGGTGACCCAAACATAAATAATAAATAATTCCCCATTATATCCTATATAAACCCACCTAAGCTCCCACTTCCTCTTCAATCAAATCCTTTAGAGTTCATCCAACCTCCTAACTCCCCTCTCTAAGATCCTCCCAAGGCACCCCAACCACCCAAGAAGCCTCTATCACCCCTCTCCCAAGCCTTTAGGATTACATTTCCTTGAAAGATATTTCCTCTTATCTCATTTTTGCCAAAGTGTTTTAGTATTTTCATTCCATATTTTCATTTATAAATGATGGTGTATGATTTATCACCTCCACCATACTAACCTCTCTATGTTTTAAGAATGACAGCCCCCTTTCTCTATCATTAAATTCATCCCATGTACACTTGTTACCATGTTGAAATTCAGTAGGGAATCTCCCTCTCTCCTAGTTTATATTCAAGCAATAATTTTTTGTTGTGAATCTAAACCATTACTTATGTGGGTAAATTTATCTCTAAGAACCCTTTACATTCCATTTCATATACATATAATTAGACAACCATTTCTCTCTCATCTATAATTTTTATTAATCCTTATATCACGCCATTATGCTGTCGAAATTACCCCACGATTTTTCAATCTAAAGTCATTGTGTAGTGAATACCGTTCACATTTTTATATCAAGGGTATTAACCTCTATGCACAAAGACATATTGATAATATATTTTCAGGTATGAATTCCACATTCCTTTATTGTGGAATAAATTTGTATGTTTAATGAATACATGTTTTATGATCCATGTGGCACATTTATGTATGGAATGAAATGTTTGCAAAGGGTGTGCCCTCATTGCACTCAATTGAATTTGGTAAAGTATAATATCACGACACGTCATGTGCATTGAGTATTGACTCATGCTAGTTCACATGAAATGAGTTTTTACATTTTATTCATGTGCAATGAGGGTTTACTCATGCTCCAATTGCAATGAGACTTATCTCATGCTAATTCCATGTTAATTATTGTTGCCACATTTCCATGTTATGATAATCTGCTAATATCATGCTTTTAAGATCATGTTTCATTTATGCTCCCTTGATATGCCTATTTTCCAACATGTATGATATTCTTCATGTTATATATTGTTTACTCCCTTACTGGTCTTTACATCTCACCCTTTTCATATGCATGTCCTTTGGGTATCCCTTGCAATTATAAGTATAAGGGAATGTAGTGGTCTTATAAAGGAAGTTTCAATTATATGCTACATTCTATGTTTTATGCTTTTATGTAATGTTACTTATCAAAAAAAAAACTAGTCCTCTTGATCTTCTATGATATATTAAGTAAATGTTTTATGTAATAAATTATGTTAAGTGTGTAATAAAAAGTAGGGTTGTTATAGTTGGAATTAGAGGATAGGTTTAGTTATTTTTGGGATTAAGATTAGAAAGCCCTAGTAAAGACTTAGTGATAAGACAATGTATAATAAAAACATCCATATGTTTTGATGAGTATTGTGTAAGTGGTTTATCAAATAAACACATCCCTGTCTAGATACGTGTAGGGAGAGGTGGCTTTGGTACAAATGATCCTAGTGGTGAAAACACCAACAAGGGGTTTCGATCTTGACCTTGGGTATCCGGGTACATGACAACGGGCCTTGCTGCACTCTTGGTTACGACACTCCTGGGGGATATTATTTGGTAAATACAAAATCCTAGTATGAACCCTTATTAATGGAATTAAAAAAATTTCTATAAGAATATATGTTAGAGAGTAGATAATGAATAACATCTATTGAAGCCTATAGATTCATAAGTTAAGGAATAAAAGTAATTTTTAAGTCAACAATATTTTTCCTTGGATTAACCTTTATGTTTTACCCCATACATTCATTTTATTTCATCTAATGGATTTTGATAGGGGGACTCGGGATAACAGCAGATGTGAATATCAATGTTATGATTGTGATAATGAGATGCCAAATCCGATGGGTGCGGGAATTGTGAACTTTTTCACACTTCTCTCTTAGTTAACACAATATGTGAATAGCAACATAGGTCCATAGTAACATTCATACCCCCTAAGAATGAATATGTTGCTATCGACATCATCATGAGACAAAGGCCCCCTAATTTTAATGGATCATCAGATCCCTAAATCTCCGAAAAATGGATCAACACAATTGAAAAGATATTCTCCATCCTTCAATGTTCTGAAAAAGAGAAGGTTCTTTTGGATGCTTATAGTATGGAGGGTGTAGTCTATCAATGGTGGACATTGATCAAAAACACAAAGCCGGAGGAGGAGATCGAGGTATTGGAATGGAAGGACTACTAGAAGATGTTTTTTGAAAAATATTTCCTACCACCCTCCGACTTAGGATAGAAAGGGACTTCCTCTACCTCAAGAAAAATGACGATGAATCAATCAAAGAGTATGTGGAAAAAATAACAAGGCATTCATGATACGCATCCAGCTTTGTCGTTTCCCACCAATGCAAGGTTGACCTCTTCTTCGGTTGGCTAAAACCAAGACCGTGGAAATCCCTGGAAATCCATGACTTCAACATCTATGAGATAATTGTCAGATGTTCCCTCAAAGTCAAAATGGAGATCTAGAAATCCAATGGTTATCTTGGGGATAAGAAGCATATGGTGGACTTCAATTCTGGTGGTTCGATTAACAAATCCAATGGTGCTACGAAATCCCAGCACCCCACTTTCCAATGTTGGAGAAAGAAGTACCCCCAGAAATTACCTAAAGGGGATGAGGAAATGAATTAGGTGTAGAAGAGAATGTCAACTAACTATTAACAATTGGAAAGAAAAACCTGAGGCTATAAAAGATGATAAGAACTCTCTGGTCGACCCTAAAAACATTGTTTATTGATTCAACTACAATGAACTGGGGCATTTTTCAAATCAGTTTCCTAAGACAAGGGTATTAGGAGGTATCCAACAACCTCCAAATCAGCAAGGGATGTTTTTTCAATCACTACCACTGAAGTGAACCCTGACAATGAAGTGGTGATAGGTACACTAGTTATTAATTCAAGAATAGAAAACGTACTTTTTGATTATGGTTCTAAACATTCTTTTTTAACCCGAATGATTAGTAGAAAAATCCTAGCACCACCACAATTCATGGAAGTAAAGATGTAAGTGAGTACGAAAAATTTGGAAGTCATTGCATCCCATGAATATAACTCCTCCCCTATCATAATATATGGACTAGAAATTCTGCAAAACCACATCATACTTCCTCTGGTAGAATTTGATGTAATTCATGGCATGGATTGTCTTTCCTTATATATAGAAAACATAAATTTTCATGATAGGGAAATCACTCAGCATATGCAGAATCAACCTCCGAATCTATACAAGTGAAAGGAGGAAGATGAGTATTCTTCAGAACCATCATATCAAGCATGTATATTATTTCCTTATGAGCATGCATATCCAAATCAGATGATTGAGTATAAGGAGGATACAATCTTTGAAGACATTCCTATTGTGAGGTAATTCACTGATGAGTTTCTCGGGGAACTTCATGGTCTTCCTCCTAGAAGAATTTGTAGTTGTGTAGCATGAGTAGTTGAAGAAACAACTATAATAGAATATAGATAAAGGGTTTATTTTCCAAAGTGCTTCACCATGGGGTGCACCATTCCTCTTAGTCATGAAGATGGATGGGTCAATGCGCCTTTTCATCGATTATCGTGAGCTTACCAAAATCATGATAATGAACAAAGTATCCTATCCCACGAATTGAGAATTTTTTCGATCATATGCATAGAGAACAATACTTCTCCATGGTAGATTTTTGGTCGGGATTTTATCACGTAAGGGTGAATGGACATGATATATCCCCAAGACTGCTTTTAGTACAAGATATGTGCATAATGAATTCCAAGTAATTCCTTTAAGACTCACTAATCCTCTAGAAATATTCATGGACATAATGAATAGAGTATTTATAGATTACCTTGAATAATTTGTGGTCTTCTTTATAGATGATATTCTAATATACTCCAAACCCAAGGAGTATCATGAAGAGAATCTAAGAACTGTACTAGAGAGCTTTTTTAGGATAAGCTCTATGAAAAGTTCAGAATGTGTGAGTTCTTGTTTAAGGAAGTTTCATTCTTGGGCCATATCATCACAAAAAATGAGATATCTATGGATCCCTACAAGATAGCTTCAATAGAGGGATTTCTATGGCCAACATTGGTAACAGATATCCATAGCTTCTTTGGGTTATCTGGATATTATTGACGATTTGTGTTAAATTTCCGATGATTTTCCAACCCTCATACCAAGCTAAATCGGAAGTGAGTAATATTTCCAAGGTGTGATAAATGTGAAAAAATCATCAAGGTGTTGAAAAGTAGGCTTATCACTGCCCCCATGCTCACATTACCAACAAGTGGAAACATTTTGTTGTATTTAGTGATGCTTTGAAAAAGGGCATGGGATGTGTGTTGATGCAAAATGACAAAGTCCGTGCCTATGCTTCATAGACATTCAAAGTTCATGAGAAAAATTATCCAACATATGATCAAGAGTTGGCTGCAGTTATCATCACTTTAAAAATTTAGTGGCATTATCTTTTTGGGGAAAAGTGTGAAATATTAATGGGCCAAAAAATAATCAAGTATGTATTCACATGGAAAGTGTTAAACATGAACCAATAAATATGATTAGAGTTGATCAAAGACTATGATTTCTAAATTCATTACCACATAGGGAAAGTGAAGAAGGTGTAAGATGCTCTATGTGGAAAGGACCCAGCAAGTCTATCATTGATGAGAATTGAAAGGGATCCAATCTTTATAGATTTGCAGAGGATTGACATGGGAATCATTAGGAGAGGATCAGATCAATCCATTCTCAAATTATTTCTCAACCATCCCACATTGAGAAAATAACATATGTTCAAAGAAAGGATGTGGAAATTATGAAAAGGGTGGAGGCTATCTGAAATGGGAAATCCTCAGAGTTTGTGGTTGACAAGGATGAAATTGTGAGATTCGGATCACGAATATGTGTACCATCCGATCTAGAGATAATGATTTATATTCTAAATGACGCACACATCTCAACCATCTCTATTCACCCAAGGAGTAAAACGACGTATCGATATCTCCGAGAAAACATTTGGTTGGACAATATGAAAATGGAGATTGCAGAATATACATCAAAGAACTAGTATGTCGTTAGGTTAAGTCTAAGAGGAAAATGTCTAAGGGGATGATGCAACCACTACCCATACCAACATGGAAGTGGGACAAAATTACCATCGACATTGTCAATGGAAATCCAAGGAAATCCAGAGGAAACAATGCTATATGGGTTTTTGTGGATCATCATAGCAAGAAATCTAACTTTATCACGATTTGAGATGACTTCTCACTGGAACAACATACACTGATTTTCTTCAATGAATTGTTAAGGCTACATGGAGTACCACCATATATTGTATCCGATTGAGATCAAAGATTCACCTCTATGTTTTGGAAGAGTCTTCAACATGACCTTATTACTAAAATAAACATCATTATGGCTTATCATCATCAAACTTATGGCCAATCTGAGAGTACTATCCAAATACTTGAGGAAATGATGAGAACATGATTAATGGTCTTGAATGGAGGATGGGATCAATATATTACACTGGTTTAATTCTCATACAATAATAGTTTCCACTCGAGCATCTGAATGTCACCATATGAATCCCTTTATAGGAAAAGTTGCATAACACCAACATGTTGGGATGAAGTCGATGAGCGTAAGCTCATAGGACAAAATATGGTCGAAGAAATGCTGGAGAAGGTGAAAACTATTCAGTAGCATATCAAGGTAGCCCAGTGTTGACAAAATAGTTTTGCAGATAACCATTGACGATACCTTGGGTTCAAAGTTGGAGACATGTTATTTCTACGCATTTCTCTGTGGAAGAAGGTCATGATTTTTGGCATGAAAGGGAAGTTAATTCCTACGTACATCAGTCCATTTGAGATTATTGATCATGTTGGGGTTGTTGAATATCAACTAGAACATCCACCTACCATAGCCAAAGATCATGATGTCTTTCATGTATTCCTCTTAAGAAAGAACCTACCATACCCTTCACATGTACTCTTTTCAAAGGTAGTATTGTTAAAGAATGATATTTCTTATGAGGATCAACCAGTGAAGATCTTATATTGTAGTGGAATATTTCTACAAAATAATACAATATCCCTCGTCAATGTGTTTTAGCGAAACCTATAGTTGGAATAAGAAACATGGGAATTAGAGGAAGTGATGACATAGAGTTACCCACATCTTTATTAGTGTGGAAAAGGAAATTTCAATGGTGAAATTTCATAAGGGGGGATATTGTAATGTCCCAATCATTCATTCATGAAAATCTCTCTTAATATATGTGAATATATTATTATATTTATGTAAAAATTGCACACTTTGTTTGTTTTTTGTTTTTTTATTTTAAAATACCATTATGAATTTTGACCATTGCAAATATATTCATTGAATAGTGATCATATGATTAGTAAAAATAGAGGGCTTCAACAAATCCAATTTACTTAGACAATGGAAGTGATAGCCTCATACAGTAGACTTCGACCGTATGAAGCCCATTTTTCGAATCTCGAAAAGGAGGAGGCATCATTTTGATTCACTCTTGGCCAAGCCCAAGCTGAGATTCAACATGTTAAGCTCGAACAGAACCACCTACAAGAGAAGTGGAAGTTGATAGAGATTACCACCCGAGAAATGTTATCCGAGCCACCCCAAGAGTTTGTCACCATCACACACCATACTCTTCGGTTTATATGGGTGTAAAAAGGGGTTATGTAACAATACCATAGCACTATGATAATGTACATTAATTTCATATATAATAATTTTTATTATTGTAACTTTGTAAATAGTTTTAAAGCACAAATAGAATTTTTTTGTTAATATTCATCAAAGAAATCTATTTTAATGAATTGATGGTTTTTTAATTAAATAACAATTTAATAAAATATTATTATTATTAAATTATTTTTTATTAAATATAATTGATCGTATAATTTTATGAATGTGATTGTAATTTTTATTAATGTTTTAAAGCTGTTTTTTGTCAAAACTCATGATTTTATGATAAATGTTGATTTTTTTTAAAATTAAAAAATCAAATATTTAGATAATTATTTAGATAATGTGAATATTATTTTTGGGAGTTTCCTATTGAAATTATCTAATGGTTAATTTTTCATAATTTTTTGAAATAGTCGAATTTTTGAGTAAAAATTAAATACCGTTCAAATATATAATGTGCTTTATGACATCATAATGACAAAATAATGTTTAAATGAAGTACAATAAATGATATGTTCTGCGAATATATTTTTTAATATTAAAATAACATGATTTTAGGTTTATTTGATTTATTTTGTAAAAACATTAGTGGACCATCAAAGAGTTAAAAAACATTTTCACTTTTTTAATGAATTTCATTTAGAGTATAACTCACCTACACATAGGAAAGACTATTATTTTAAGAAGTTAGATAATTGGCCTTATAAAATATTGATTTCCACTCCCCATTGGAAAACACCATGGGAAAAAATGGGTTGTTTGGTGGTATTGATTATTTTAATGTGTACTGCCAAAAACCTAAATATCAATGAATTTCCTCTCCTTTCCTATATAAACCCACCCAAGCTCCCACTTTATCATAACTCAAAGCCATTGTAGTTTATCCAAACTCTTCCCTAATAATTCTATATGTAACGTCCTAGTTCAGAAATCCACCCAAAGGCATTTCGTACCTCGTTGGGTCACAAGGCCTCAAGCGCATTTCCCCAAACTGCAGAGGCTACCGAATAGCAGCGAGGGACTTGGGTGTGATAGTGGGGAAACTATGCCCTCCTAGATAGAGAACACAGCGGAAATAAATAAACATGCAATAGCAGAAGAATTAAATAACCAAAAATAATAAACAACAGAAGACTAAATCAAAAAACTGGAGCACATAAGTATATATATGGAATGATGCAAGATACATATCTAGGAAAGAAGGAAAACAAGTCACAATGATGAAAAACACCACAATACCAAAACAATTACAAAAGAATAGTAAACAGGTCCTCAGCATCACAAGAAAAATCTTGGTCCCTTTCTCTCCTGCCCCAAGAAATCATGTTCCAGAAGTCGAAGGGCACATGCCCTTGTCTATACCCGCAACAACATAGTCTGATTGGGCCCAAAAGCATTACCAAAATGGGTGTGAGATAAAATCCTATTAGCCAACCACTTGAAGATCTGTGCCTCACAATCTGTGAGTATATGGCAGGTAAAAGTAAAATAAGCAGTAAACAGCAACAAAAAGTAGTAGGCAGTAAATAATAAGTAGCGAAGAAGGATGATACACAATAGTAATCAATCCAAAACAACAATAGCAGTAAAGAAAAATATCTAACACAAACAGGAAACCCACTGGGAAGTACCCGCAGCCATCCCCTCTTCTCCTAACCAAGAAATACCACAACCCTCTGGGCAGTGCACTCATCTTTAACCCCTCTGGCTTGGTCATAATAATTTATGAGACTCTATGGGGAAGCTCGCACGGTCAATTCCATTTATATTCTATGGTAGTCAGGGACTCTCTGAGGAGGATCACGTAGTATAACCCTCTTATCCCCAAGGTCTAGAGACTCTCTGAGGAAGATATCTTGGCCAATTCCTCTTATAGCCTCAGGTAGACTCTCTAAGAAAGCTCACTCGGTCAATTCCTCTCCTAGCCTGGGAAGGTTCTTTAAAAGATTCAAACAATGTAAGACTCTCTAATGAAGCTCACTCAGTCTATGCTACTTTAGTCAATAATATCCAAGACTCTCTGGGATCTCACTCGGTCCATCCCCTATAGTCTGTAATGTCCAAGATTCTTTGAAGAATCTCTCTCGGTATACCCTTATGTAGTCTATAATATATAAGACTCTTTGGGAAGCTCACTCTTTCTTTCCCTTATAGTCTATAGCACCAGGTTCTCTCTGTCCCGTGCCAGTTAGTGCATATTAATGCTATAAGAACAAATTACACCTATAGAGGTACTTGGCTAACTAAATTACACCTATAGAGCTACTTGACTAAATAGTAAATAGGGCAACAAACATGTTATGAATTTCACTCAACCTATAATCACAAGCCATGGAAACATGTGTAACAACTAAAGGTAAACGAGACACAAAGGTCATAAACAGAGGAAAGCATGGGAAAAACATCCGGGCACAACAATTGATCCTCCTACATGATTATATTACCTCTACACAAGCATACAAGAAAGGTAGGAAAACAACAAGGACAAAAAGGTAAACACGCAATTCCCCGTTCATGGGTATTGGTGGAATTTTCACATAAAACTCAAAGACATTGAATTGTAAGGCACAAACCACCTACCTCGATCCTAGGAGATCGATATACGTGAACCAAGATGACTGATTCTCCTTATAACATCAAAGATCTGAGAAAATTACCAAAATATTCAAACCATGATAACCTGAGAAAGATGAATAATTGGAAAACAAGGCTCAAGAAGAAGTAAGAAATCACTACTAAGATTCCAATGAAATCAATGGTGCTCGATCGGAGAACGAATGGAGAGGTGGTGGCTCGTTGAAGATTTGTGGATCCTCGGTGCTCTCAGACCAATGGAACCTAGAAGAAGACCTTTCTATGCGCCAGGCACGACCCCGGTCGGATTAATTAAAAAAAGGAAAGTACACAGTGTGTACTCTTTAAAGTACACGGCGTGTACTAGGTCTTTCTGTACTCCGCAAAAATCGGCCTCCATGTCACCCCTACACACCGTGTGTGTGGCCCGGACACGACCAGCACACAGCTTCGAGCGGGAAATGAGTACACAATGTGTACTCAGAAAGTACACGGCGTGTACTTAAAAAATTTCCAGAAAAGTCATTTTTCTCAAAATAACTCTAGAAAAGAAATGAAATACCTGAAACAATGATCCGGGTTCTTACAAACTTCCCCCTTAAAGAAATTCATCCCCAAATTTCCCTACCGAAGTGTAGAAGAAGAAACCCCAAACAGCTCTGGCCACTGCGATCGTACATCAGCCTCCCTTTCCCAGGTCTCGTCCTATACTGGATGATGCTGCCAAAGAACCCGTACTAAAGGAACAGACCACCCATGGGGAACATTCATACTATGATCGACAATCTAGATGGGATGCTCCTCAAATGATGCATCCTCTTCGAGCTCAACATCCTCGGGCTGAAAGAAATGCGATGAGTTTGAAAAGTAACGTCAGAGATGAGAGACGTGGAAGGCTTCGTGCATGTCTCAGTACCTAAGAGGTAACTACAACAGATAGGAAACCAGACCAACTCTCTGAAAAACCTCAAACGGCCTAACGTACCACGGTGAATGCTTACCCTATCTCTAAATCCACATGTGTCCCGACCTCGGTGTGACACGCATGAAAACCTAATCTCTGACATTGAACTCCAGAGTTCGTCTCTGCTGATAAGCATAAGACTTCTACCGAGACTGTTCTATATCCATCCTCTTATGAATCAACTCTATATACTCTCAGGTCCCCTGAACGATAGGAGGTCCTAGAAAAAGCTGCCTCTCCTACATCCAGCCATCATAAGGGAGATCGACATGGCCTACATTACAAAGCTTCGTATGGTGCCATCTGAATAGTTTCCTGAAAATTGTTGTTGTAGGAGAACTCCACCTGAGGGATATACTTCTCCAAAGAACCGCTGAGGTATAGAATGCAAGATCAGAGTATATCCTGAAGCACCTGGATCGTGCACTCGGACTGGCCATCGGTCATGGGATGGTATGATGTACTCAAAAGTACCTGTGTACCCAAAGCCTTTTGAAGTCCCTATTATAACTGAGAAGTAAAACGTGCATCCATTCCTGAAACAATGGAGTGTGGAACTCCATCTAGGCATACAATCTCGTAGATGTACAGTCGTCCCAGGTAATTAAAATTGATGGTCTCCTCAATCGGAAAGAAGTGTGAAAACTTCGTTAGTCTGTCAACGACAACCCAAATGGAATCACACCCCTAAGGTGACCTTCGTAACCCGGTAACGATTTCCATCACGATAATGTTCCACTTCTTCTCGGGAATGGGTAACTGCTGGAAAATACCCACTGGTCGTTGATGCTCTGTTTTCACCTGCTGACAAGTAGGACATCTCCTGACAAAACCAGCAACATATTTCTTCATACATGGCCCCCGGTACTAGCGGTGTAGATCACGATACATCTTGGTGACTCTAGGATGAACAACCCAAATTGAGGAATGAAAATCCGACATCAACTCCTCGCGTATTTCTGCTGGCACCCATATGCGTCCCTGTAAATGAAATATCTCATCCTCATCCACTTACCACCCAAGAAGAGGGTCCTCTCCTAACACACTCTCCCACAAGAATAAGACTTCTGAGTCTGATAGCTACCTCATCTGTATCTGATCGAGTAGTGTAGAAGTAACAACTACAGAAGATAGGTATGTTTGTGCCTGTCTATCGTGCACCTCTAGATGCATCTCAGAGAACAGTGCCATCATCTTCCACTCACTGCTGGCCTCCTAAACTGCCCGAATCTGGGTTTTCCTACTCAACGCATCTGCCACTGTATTGCCCTTTCCCGGCATATAGGCGAGCTCAATGTCGAAATAATAAAGATACTTGACCCACCTGTGTTGTCTCAGATTCAATCATGCTGAGTGAAGATATAATTGAGACTATTTTAGTCGGTGAAAAACCACAAATTGCACTCCCAGAAGGTAGTGTCTCCAAAAAATTAAGGCATGAACAATATCTGCCAACTCCAGATTGTGTGTAGGGTAATTCCTCTCGTGTGGCCTCAACTGCCGAGACCCGTACGCAATGACTCCACCTCCCTGCATAAGCATAGCTCCTAGACTGACAACTGAATCATCACAATAAATAGTGTAGATCATGCCTGGCTCTAGCAGGACTAGTATCGGTGCTGACGTCAACCAGCCCTTCAACTCTTGAAAAGCTGACTCATAAGAATCAGACCATAAAAACATCGCCCCTTTCTTGGTCAGACCTATCAAAGGTGCTAATAGGCATGAAAAGTCACGAATGAAATGCCTGTAGTATCCAGCCAGCCCTAGAAAACTCTATACCTCAAATATGTTCTTCGGTTGCTCCTAGGAAACTATATCTCTCACGTTCTCGGGGTCCACACATACTCTTGCTTCTAAGATGACGTGACCCAAGAAGTGAATCTGGTCCATCCAAAAGTGGCACTTCGTGAGTTTTGCATACAGCTGATGCTCCCTTAGTGTACTCAGAACGATCTGAAGATGTGTGGGATGGTCATGCCGAGTGTGAGAGTACACCAAGATATCGTACACGAAGACCACGACGAAGGAGTCCAAGTACGGATGTAACACTCAGTTAATCAGTTCCATGAAAACTGCAGGCACGTTCGTGAGACCGAACAACATGATTGTATACTCATATAGACCATACCTACTTCTGAAGGATGTATGAGGTTTATCTGATGGTCTAACGCGCAACTGATGATAACTGTACCTCAAGTCGATCTTCAAGAACACTCGGGCTCCATGATGCCGATAAAAGAGGTCATATATACTTAGAAAGGGATATCAGTTCTTGACCGTTAACTAGTTCATCTTCCGATAATCCACACAGAGCCTAAGGGTACAATCTGCCTTCTTCACAAACAGGACAGGCGAACACCACGGTGAAGTACTGGTTCGGATGAAACCCTTTTCCTGTAACTCCTCCAACTGCTTCTTAAGCTCCCGTAACTCAGGGGTAGCCATCCTATAAGGAGTAATAGATTCTAGTGATGCTCCTAACATAAGATCAATCGAGGAGTCTACCTCACACTCTAGAGGAAAACCTGAAAAGTCCTCTGGAAAAACATCCCTAAAACGATCCACCACTGAGGGAAAGTCTAACTGTGAGGTCCCCTGGTCATCCAGATAAAGACTGGCTATCTAGGATGTAATATTCTCAATCCCAAGATGCTCGGGTCCAGATCTACCTATATGGACATCCCACTCACCTATATGAAGAAAAGATCCACCCTCTGGAGATACGAAGCTAACCCTACAATGATAGCAATCGACGACTTCCTGGAAGGGAACCAACCAGTCCATACCGAGAATGATGTCATAACCCGTCATCTCTAGGACATAGAGGTCCCATAAGAAATGACACCCTGCAACCTCTTGAGGGGACTCTATGCACTGATGTACGCTAGATTTCCTCATTCCCAATGGCGTGTCAAGAGTCAAAAAGTTGGCAGACGAAAAGATACAGAGCCCAAGGCTATCCACAACCGCAACAGAGATAAAGCTATGTGAAGCACCAGTATTGAAAAGAACTGAAGATAAAGAAGAGGCTACTAAGATCGTACCTCTAACTGTAGAAGGTCAGGGATCCTGCTCCTGATAGGTCTGCTCAACAGTGAAGGACTGGCCTGCTCTGCGGCCCTACGCCCCTGGCTGACTGCTCTAAGCTGATCCACTTTACTGTCGCTGATGACCTATTGACTAATCACCAGAGCCACGACCTCCACCTCGGCCTGAACAACAGGAAGAACTCTAGTTCCAAGACTGGTGGGAAACTAGAGAAGAATATCCAGAACGCATGGTCATAGAGTAACCCCTACCACCAGCTGAAGGTGAGAATATGTGATAGAAGAGCTGAAGATGTCATATCTTGCCGCAAGATCGATACTCCATCGGATCTCTTTGGCACTTAGGCCTAGTATTCCCACTCCTACCACACTGGTAGCATACAACATGTCTTCCAGAACACACACCCCATGAACCGCGATCTCATAGAGAAGACTCTCTATGACGCTTCCTACTACCCGTAGGAGGAACACCAGCTCTAGATGTCGAACCACCCTGGATCACTGCTCCAGAATCTCTCATATTGCACTCAGTAATCAGAAGCTAGTTAATGATGGAGGATATAGAAGTCAACTGGAAGATATTCACCTAGGAATGGATCTCTTGCATGAGAACGTCCTCAAAATTCATAGCAAGGAACAACTCATCACCTGTTGGGATCAGTGTGAAACACTGCAGCTCAGTAAAACGGGATGAGTACTTAATGACAGAAAGAGTACCCTGCTGCAAACTCATAAACTCCAGGGCTCAATCGGCCCTCCGGGTCTTCGGATAGATGTAGTCATAGAAGGTGTGTCGAAACTCATCCCAGGACATAATTTGCTGGCATCCTGACTACTAGATCACCTCCCACCACCTCTTGCTGGTGTCCCGGAGTATATAGATGGCCATCTTTACCCTCTTCTTTCGGGGTATCTATAGATGCTCGAAGATAGTCATGGTGGCCTCGAAAAATGACTCTGCATCCTAGGGTCCTCAATCCCCTGAGATTGTAGGAGGATTATGATGCTGAAAAACCATCGTCAACTCATCCATCGACAGGGCAGGAGGCAGTGATCCCTAAAATGTTTTTAATATCCTTAGGAAGTCCTCCCTGAACTGCGTATCGGTGCCTACGATGGGTATAACTACTGGTGCCAAGGCTGGTACAGCAGGAGGATCAACAAGCGGTTCCTGATTGGCCATTTCCGTTGTCTAGTCACAGTCCAGTAACTAATGTACAACCAGAGGATGTCTCGGAGGCATAACTATGAATGCTCAAAACCACACCTTATATCCATATAAAAAAGACAGAAAACACAGGAGTATAAAATAGGAATAGGGGGAAGAAACTATCAAGTTTAACAAAACATGACTACATGATGTGTATTAAAACTACACGGCATGTACTTTTAGACAATAACATGAGCATGTACTCTAGCCACTACTTGTCGTGTAACACCCCAAACTACACTGCATGATGTTCCCACACACGACATGTACATGATCTCTAACCCCTACCCGAATTTCCTTACACGACAAAACCACATGGTGAAAATTAACCCCAGTCTACACAGAGTGTTCCCTAGAGACATGGCGTGTACTAAACATGGTCTCTGTGGCCCGTTTTTTTAGTTACATGACCGTCTACACGGCTTCCCTTACACTGTGTGTTCCAAACAAACATGGCATCTATAGGAGAAGGTAACACCGACCTGTGTTTTTTGTTACATGGCTGGGTACCTGGGAAAAAACTACATAGCGTGTTCTTTACCAACACGGAGTGTTCTACTCGAGCTTCCCCGGCCCGTGTTGTTAGTGACACGGCCGGGTACCCGGCTCTAAACTACATGGTGTGCATCTACCGTACACAGCGTGTTCTTGAAGTTCTTTTCACGACACCGTGTTTCTCCTCACACAATCAGGGACACGACCTGAAAACTACATGGTTTGTATCCAGAACGTACACGCCGTGTATTCTTGGTTTTTCTGAACAGTAGCTCAGAAACTGCACAGAATCCCAGAAACACTAAAAACAAGGCAAGGAGGTTCCAAATTCTGATCTGTGAGGGCCCATACCTCCCACAAATCAATGTTTGGAATCTCTTACAGTCATGTACAAGGGAAAACAGGGCAATGATCCACCAATTTCCGATTCAAGAGGGCCCATAACACCTCAAGAAACAGAATTTGGAATTAATTTAAGCAAATTACTACACAATCAATTTCTCTATCACAACAGCATGGATTCAATCAAACATATATCAGAACAACATGCATAATATACACAATATCTATCACAACAAAATTCAATTGCTAACGCACCCTAAATGGAATGGAAAAAATTCATGACATGTGATTTCTAACAAGTGCCTATATGATGCATGAGACGGCATACCCTCATCTCATCGGGTTGCGACAGAAATAGAACCATAATATCAAAACAATAATAGCACAAGGCATGTGAATCACTCTACGTGAAATCATATCAACCGTAAAATCCCACACCATAAAACTACAATAAACGAGGTAGTATGGCTTTTCCCTATACACGGGTTAGCTACTCCTGGGCAGAAATTATTACCATGTACCGAATCCATCCTATCACTGGATAAAGTCTCCAAATAGTAAAGCAAGAGAAAATAACTCCTCTGATAACACTTTGTAACATACTAGTTTTGGAAGCCACCCTAAGGTGCCCTGTACCTGGTTGGTCACATGACCTCAAGGGCATTTCCCCAAATGCCAGAGGCTACTGACTATCAGTGAGGTCCTTGGGTGTGATAGTGGGGAAACTATGCCCTCATAGGTAGAGTGCACAGTGGAAATAAATAAACATGAAATAACAGAAGCAATAAATAACCAACAATAATAAACAGTGGAATACTAAATCAAGAAACATGAGCACATATGTATATATATAGAATGATGTAAGATAAATATCTAGGAAAGTAGCCAAACAAGTCACATTGCTTAAAAACATCACAATACCAAAACAAGTACAAAAGAAAAGTAAACATCTCCTCAGCATCGCAAGCCAAAGCTTGGTCCCTTCCTCTCCTGCTCCAAGCGATCAAGTTCCAGAAGTAGACGGGTGCTTGCCCTTGTCTATACCTGCAACAAAATAGTCTTCTTGGGCCCAAAAGCATGCCCCAAATAGGGTGTGAGATAAAATCCCTATAGGCAACCACCCAAAGATTTGTGCCTAATAGTTAGTGAGTATATGGCAGGTAAAAGGACAATAAGCAGTAAATAGAAACAACAAGCAATAGGCGTAAATATTAAGTAGCGAAGCAGGATGACACACAATAGTAACCAATCAACAAAAATAGCAGAAGTAAAGAAAAACAGCTAACACAAATAGGAAACTCACTGGGCAGTACCCGCAGCCATCCCCTCTGGTCCTAACCATGAAATACCACAACCCTTTGGGTAGGGCACTCAGCCTAACCCCTCTGGCTTGGTCATACGAATTTATGAGACTCTCTGGTGGAGCTCACTCGGTCATTTCACCTTATATTCTAGGGTAGTCAGGGACTCTCTGAGGAATATCACGCAGTCTAACCCTACTAGCCCAAAGGCATAGAGACTCTCTCAGGAACCTATCTCGGTCAATTCCTCCTATAGCCTCATGTATACCACAGACTCTCTGAGGAAGCTCACTCGGTCAATTCCTCATCTATACTGAGAAGGTTCTTAAAAAGATTCCAACAAGGTAAGACTCTCTGGGAAAGCTCACTCAGTCTACCCTCCTATAGTCTATAATATTCAAGACTCTCTGGGAGCTCACTCAGTCCATCCCCTATAGTCTTTAATGTCAAAGACACTCTGAGGAAGCTCTCTCGGTCTACCCTCCTATAGTCTAAAATATCTATGAATCTCTGGGAAGCTCACTCGGTCCATCCATTATAGTCTATAGCACCAGGTTCTCTCAGTCTTGTGCCAGTCAATTCATAATAATGTTATAAGACCAAAGTACACCTATTTAGCTACTTGGCTAACCAATGAACACCTATAGAGCTTCTTGGTTAAACAGTCTACAGGGTAATAAACATGTTATGAATTTCACTCCAACCTATAATCACAAGGCATGGAAACAGGCATAACAGCCATAGGTAAACGAGATGCAAAGGTTATAAACAGAGAAAACCATGGGAAAAACATCCAGGCACAAAAATTTATCCTCCAACATGATTAGATTACCTCTACACAAGCATACAAGCATGGAATGAAAAAATAAGGACAAAAAGGTAAACACACAATTCCCTATTCCCAAATATTAGTGTAATTTTCACATAAAACTCAAAGACTTTGAACGGTAAGGTATTAACCACCGACCTCGATCCTAGGAGATCGATATACGTGAACCATGATGACTTATTCTCCTTAGAATGTTGAATATTTGAGAAAACGCCCAAAACATTCAAACCATGATAACATGAGAAAGATGAAGAATTGGAAAACAAGGCTCAAGAAGAAGGAAGAACCCACCGCTTCAATTACAACACAATCAATGGTGCCCGAATCAGAGAATGGAAGGAGAGGCGGTGGCTCGTTGAAGATTCGTGGATCCTCGGCACTCTCGGGCAAACGGAACCTATAAGAAGACATTTCTGTGAGTCAGGTGCGACCCCAGTCTGATTAATGAAAAAAGAAACTACACATCGTATACTAGTTCTTTCCATACTCCGCCAAAATCGGCCTCCACGTCACCCCTACACACCTTGTGTGTGGCCCGAACATAGCCAGCTACATGACTTCGAGCCGGAAAAGAGTACATGGCGTGTACTCATAGAGTACAGGGCGTGTACTTCAAAAATTTCCAGAAACTTCATTTTTCTCAAAAAAAAACTCCAGAGAAGAAAAGAAATAACTGAAACAAAGATCCAGGTTCTTACACTAGATTCCAGCCAAGTCACCCCAAGATCCCAATACACCTCTCTCCATAATATTTCAATCCATTGGGATCACACATCGATGTAAGGGATTTACTCTTTCCTAAATTTTATCCAAGTTTCATAGTACAATTATGCCCTTTTATGGAATTATAAATGTTGGGGTTTGATTTCAAACCTCCCTCATACTTCCATATCTATTTTTTAATGGTTAGTTTCCCCTTTCTCTCCCATTAAATGCCTCTCATTTACACCTGTTACCATAACCAAATTCCATAAGGAATCTCTCTCTCTACATTTACATTCAAGCAATTCTTTTGTGTTTTGAATATAAATTCCATTACATATGTTGGGACATGTGTATATATGAACCACTTACTATCTCTTTCATATAAATATTATGAGACATCCCATTCTCTCTCATCAACCATTTTTAAGAATCTCTATATCACGTCGTTAGTTTGTTGAAATTGCACCGTGATTTTCCAAGCTAAATACAATGTGTAGTGAATACCATGCATGTTTCTATATCAAGGGTATTCAACTTTAGGCACATTTAATTGTTGATCAAATAGTTTCATGAATTAATTCTACATTCCATTATCTTGTAATAAATGTTGATGTTAAATGAATCCATGTTTAATGATTCATGTAGAACGCTTATGCATGAAATGAAATGTTGAAGAAGGGTGTTCCCTTATAGCGCTCCAATGCACTGTGTAAATAATAGTATCATGATACGTCATGTAAAATGAGTATTTAATCATTATAATTAAATTTAAATGATGGATTAATTGCGCTTCATATTCAATGAGGGTTTACTCATGCTCCATGTGCAATGTGATTTGGCTCATGCTAATTACATGTTAAGTGATGTTGCCACATTTCAATGATATGAAATCATTCTATATCATGATTTTATGTTCATGTTTCTTTTATTATCCATTGATATGCCTATTTCCTAACATGTATTTTATTCCTCAGTTTATACCTTTTTTACTCTCTTACTGGGATTTATAGATCACACTTTTCTTATACCTTTCCTCGGTTTATCCCATTCAATTCTAAGTGAAAGGGAATGTAGTGGTTATGTGTGTAATAAAAATCAAGGTTGTTGTAATACCATAGAAAACATTTTGCAGTATGGATTCTTGTAGACCACCATGAATAAGGATTCCCAGCACTTTTTAGAATTTGGGGACAAAATCAAACACACTGGTAACATTGGATGTAGGGACAATCTGCTTTAACACCCCTTCCTAGAGGCCATGTTCTTCAATTTATATGGTATTGACTTTGTGGGACCATTTCCTCATCATATGGGAACACATGCATTATAGTATGTGTGGACTATGTATCAAAATGTATGGAGACTACCTCTATGGTTCAAGACACGGAAACATTAGTCAATTTATTCATGATGAAAAACATTTTCAACAAGTTTTCTATTCCTTAGGATCTTATTAGTGATATGGGAACTGATTTTGATAATAATTTAATGAGGAAAGTTCTAATGAATTATCGGGTGAAATATAACTCCGGCACACCATACCATCCTCGATCCAGTTGTCATATGGAGGTCTCCAACCAAAAGCTTAAAAAATACTAGAAAAAATATGGGATCCTCAATGAGACATCAGTTTACGAAGCTGGATAATGGCTTACGGGCATTCTAGAACACCTTCAAGACACTGTTGGGAATGTCCCCATTTCGTCTGATTATTGAAAACCCTGTCACCTACCTATGGAAATTGAGAATAAATCATATTAGGCTATGAGCCATAATTTATTATTTAAAGGCTACAAAGTGGATATGTAAATTATAGCAGTCTGAGCTTGAAGAAATCTGGAAGGAAGCATATGAAAATGCGAAGAATTATATGAAAAGACAAAAGAGGTTCATAGACATGTGATTTCACTGAAATACTTCTATAAAGATGATCAATTATAATTGTTTATTTCATGGTTGCGGTTTATTCTATGTATGTTGAAGTCCCAGTGATCAGACCCATTTAATGTAATTAAGGTACTGCACCACAGTGCGGTGAAAATTAATAGAGAAGACAGATAGAAATTTATATTGAATGACCAACACCTAAGGCCCTATTTTCAAATAGATTATGTGGTGGGAATCGTTTCCACCATGAAATTTAGGTGACAAGAGGCCATGGTGTGTTGATCTCAAGATATTAAATGTACCACTAATCACGAGGTAACCCATCATTTTTGAGAATCTCATAAAAATAATTATGTGTCATTTGTGTTCTTAGGAGTGCATGTTAGTGTGTATTTCACTTTTTTATTCATATGATAAATATAATATAATAGATATATTTCTGAATTTTTATTATTCATAACTAAAATTTCTATAGAAATTCTAAATCATCTTTTAAAATAATGGGGAACATGTTTTTTATTCAAAAACTGGTGCATTTCATTTAATTAAATTTATTTTCAAAAAATTCAAATCAAAAGCACACCAACTATTTTTTCATGATTTGAAAAAGTGTGCATGATAACCACATACATTATCAAACGACTCTAGTGGCTATGCATATGGTTTCTGAAAGGTTTTAAAAAAATTCCATGAATCTGTGCCCATCATTTAAAAACCACAAAATTTTTAAAACTAATAAATATATCCCCCTATATCATACTCTAATTGTGCAAACCCTTTCCTCCACATTGTGTATCGTACCCCCACCCTACCTCTCATTCTCATTCAATAAACCCTCATACTGGATCAGTGGCACATCTATCGTTCTCTTTATCTTCCTCCTCCTCTTTTCTTTCTTCATTTTTTCTTCTTCTTCCCTTTCTCTATAGGGTTCATGTATCCTGATTTCCCCCAAACCATTTTCCAATTTTCTTTTGTTTCATTTTTGATTTTATTATTAATTCATCAAATACATTTTTCATCAACTCACTAACCCACACATGCACCAAAATATGGTTTTCAAACAAAATCCCCCATTACCATGCCCTAATTTTCTGATATTTTCAATTTTCCATAGTGAATTTTTGTTTTCCCTAATACTTATTCAATATACTAACTAATATTTTTTTAGACTATAAAATTACTTTGTGCATCCTCTATGTCCTTCATGTTTCCACAACCACCCATCATTTTAACCTTGAAACGTGTGCACACCTCATATTCCTCCATCCCCTAGTCTTTATTTAAAATTCATCAAAAATTAAGATAATAACAGGTAGTAGTTTTTGTTCACCTGTAAATTTAATACCCTTCACTAATTTTCCCTAGAAAATCTTGTAGCCTTTGCAATTTATGATAAGATTTATTTATTGATTGACCAATGTCACCTCACTCAGGCACTTACTATTTCCAAAAAAAACTTATAAATAACTTGATTTCAAGTGTGCGGCCACATTCCAATACCATGACAAATGTAGTGAGGATCAGTAGGGCTATTTGAGTGAGACAAAAGGCAATTTATCATTCCACCTCATGAACCGATGCTTCCAAATTATCCTCAGTGTGTTTTCCACCTTTGTTGGGATATATGATCACACTCATGGTGAGACTGTTGACAATGCTGAAGAAAACTGGTAGTGGTTCCTGCATCTGAAATAGAATTATGGGCTACTATTGGCCAGCCTGAAGCTTCATATGTTCCCAAAACTACCAAGGCATCCCAACTTCATAATTCTGTTAACTGAATCTTGGAATGAGTCCTTATTACATGTTTCACCACCCAATCTGATAGTGAATTAGATTTTAGACATCATGACTTAATTATCCTCTATTCTATGGTAATAGGTGTAGATATTAACCTTTCCGAAATTTTCTCATAGTACCGACAACACACGTTCTCCAAAAAAAGAGGGACATTTTAGGAAGACACATTATCATTCTACTTAGGGACTAATGGAACATTGGTTATAGTGAGGATTGTTTCACTATGCTACCATAAAACACTTTATTTATTATAAATCTCATACATCACATGAGGATGATTGAGTATGATTGTACCCATTACCGAATTCATTGTTATCATGGAGTAGGACATGATGACTCACATCACAATGTTTCCAAGGTTAAGCCCCCCCACCCATTACACCTACTTCCTCACACCACTCCTCTCCCCATCCTGAGTACTACCCACCACCCACCCCTCCCACCTTTATGTCCCACCCACAATTCCCACCAATCCCTATTACCACGACCTTTATGGAAACCCCCTATAAGGTTATATATCATTTATTTAAATAGCATCAGAACTCATATGCATGGATTGATTTGCAGATGGGGGCTACTCAGCTTTAATAGGTCGACCATAGTATAGAAAACCTTCCCAAGCCCGATCATTACTATAAATTACCTAATCAGAATCCCTCTTATTATATTTATTGGGATTCTCCCTTGCATCCCAATCTGACCTGAGGCTCTTCTCGATCATTCAGTCCATCAACAGCTCCTTCGAATACATGCATGGAACCTGATCTTCCTCCCATCAATCCCTCATTGGATGAGGCTGGCCATTCTTTGTTCTATGACCCCTTTAATCCCTCTACATGGATAGACTTGTTATTTGTTGTTTGCAACTAAATTTTCCTCCGTTATCTATTCTGACTTTATTTATTCACTAATCACTTCTATTCCTATTGAAATATTTCATTGGAAGTGGTGGGATTGTGATCTTCTCTTATTTTCCACCTTCCACTTCTTTCACTTTTATTGTTTCACTAGGTTTTCTGTCATTGTTACTTAGATAAGTGGATCCAAAAATACATCTCAAGGCCACTTTTCCATTTGTTGGGCTCTCACACACCAAACACTTGTTTTCATATCTTCATCCTTATTCTAGGGGAGTTTATTAGTTCTTAATTATGCTTTCATTTTTATCATTGTTTCTCGCTCCCCTTGTCTGTATTTTTCTTGACCTCCCTTCTCCCCCTTACCACCATCATGGAGGACCATGCTTAGTTTTTGGTATGTGGGAGGGTTCCCACATATAGGCTCCTATTTGACAATTTTCTCAACATTACCTAGGATGAATTGATTTTATTAGGGTTTGTATAAAGGGAATTTATAGATTTCACACTTGTATATCAATTGGATAAAAATGGATTTTGGGAACTTATTTCAAAAATTCCTCATATATCTGGATTGATAAACTTGTTTTTGATATGAATAAATATTTTTATAGTTAAGGTGAAACATTTGGATATTCTTCTAGAAAACATTTTTTTAAAGGAACAATGTGATGAAGTAATTAAAATTAAGGAACCCCATAAAATGGTAATCAATTTATTCATAAAATGAAGTGAAGTATAAGAATTGTTGTTTTCTCGCTTATAACTATTACAAGGTAGTAATTTCATGAACTCTTGACTTGATCCCTATATTAATCATGATCATACATGAAAAATTCTGCCAAAATGTTTATTCTAGTATCTCATTCCAATGTAAAATAATTTGAGATATGCAAAGGAATGACCCAAGTTGATAATGACTATTCATCATTTTTTAAAGGATACAAGTCATTAAGGTTGTGTGACCTATAAAAGTGATAGCCTGACATTTGGTGATGATGAAATCGGTGTTTAGATGACATGATTGTATAATTAGATGGTATTGGAGGTTGAAACATTATTTTAATGAAGAAAGAAAATTTTAGTTTTTAAACAAAAAATATTTTTGAATTATTGTTTGGATGTTTTGAATTACACTGACTTTGTTGGATACATTCAAAACTTGTTGAGTCATGAAAAATGGATATATAAATTTTAATGATGATTTATCCAAAATACCTATTCATTTAGTCGTTATTACTTGTGACACTTCTACATATTTCCTTAATAGATCATTTTAAATGATTCCTATGGGATTTGTGTGAGGACACACAATCAATCAAGTATGGGGGAATTTGATGAACCCTGGTGAATAATGATTTTATACTCATTTAAGCATATTTAATATTGTTTTATTATAAAAGTGTTATGATTTTACAACCTAATCATAATTTGATTGGTATTATTTAGTTATCAAAGGAAGGGAGTAGACGATTATTCATAATTGGGTGATTCAGATTGGAAATGAAGGATTATGGACCATTTTTTCATGGCTCAAGCTACTTCTATATTAACCAAGGAAAGCACGCCAACACTGATGGCGAAATGGAAGAGGGATAATAAAGGTAGTGACTCTCTCATGGTATCTTCATAGTCTCTACATGGTTTGGAAAACTATGTGGGGGTGTTTCAGATTGAGGAGAGGCCTACAGAACAGTGTCTGCATAGCCTTACGGACCAGTTGTGGTAACTATATGATGCCTCCCTTTGTGGATTGAACTGAACACATGTATTGTGCACAGTTTACATGATCGTGTATAGTAACCAAGCGAAAGTCAGCAAGCCCCACTTAATTTCTATCTACCCTTCCTACCCATCATTTGACCCGTGATTTGGACCCCTAACCACACAGGGATAAGAGGGATGGACAATTATGGTGGGAGAGACTTTTTAAGGGGAATCATCATCTGGTGGAGGATGATTTGAGATAGGGAGGATCTTAAAACTCTTTCAAGGTAGTTTTGTGTACTTTTCTAGGGATTTGTTGGTCTTTATTCTTTCTGGTAGTAGATATCATGAATAATTCATACATCAAGGTATTTTATTTCCTTAATTATTACTTGTGTGGATAATTCTTCTATGTGTCGGTTCTGTGGTTAATTAAGGTTCATTATGAATCAATTTTCTTATTCTGTTTTCATCGTTTCATCTACATATCATAAGTAACTCTGGAACCTCTTTCTAAATCTTATCGAAAACACTATATCAGACTAAGAACAAAATTAACAGGGATCTTCATGGAAGCTATGAAAAAATAAATCCACGACCATTGGGTGAAATTGTATCCTCTAATGTATTTTATATAATAAAGTTATATGAATTTAATTTCCAAACAAAGAATATATTATCTACTAATTTTATTGGTACTCAAAACACCAAGGGGGTTCCATTACATAAGAAACATGGAGATGATAATTATTATGAAAAAACACAACATAATAAGAAAATTGATTTTTTAAAGACTTAAATACCCATAGCCTCAATGCATTTTTCCCGTTTTTTTGTTAAAACTAGTTTTTTCACATGTTTATGTCTTGAGACAAATCATCAAATAATTAAAAAGGATGAGTAACATATTCATTGTAATAGATCTTTCAAACCTCATCCCTAGAATATAAATATTTGGAATCATCACTTATAAAAAAATCCAATAAAAAGAACACATTAAATTAATCCCTATGGATCTATTTCATACTTACATTATGCTAGTGGTAAGAGTGGGTACTTCAATTTAGGCCATCAAAAGTTACAATTCAGCTAGAATGACACCAAATATCACTATAATCTAGGCACAAAAATAAAAAGTGAATTATAATTTGACACAAATAAAACCTATCTCGAAATAGGTTTATAAATAATATTATGTTTTGTGCCACAAATTAAATATAAAGTCCACATCGCTACATTCAATGAAAGAAGGTAGTGTGTGTCACTACAATTTCATGGCCACCCAAGTTCATGCTTCTATAATTACCATTAGATGGTAGTCCTTGGAGATAATGTAATATTATCTCCATAGTTTTATATCTTATAGTAGTCATGTGAAAGTCTACATGACTACAGTGCCCAGTCAGTATTTCTAGTTGGCTCTTCTACGGTAGTCATTGAAAATTCAATATATTTGCATCCTAGTGTGTAGTATAGTGTGCAAGAATTCCTCCAAACATCATCCAATAGGATTGGGATACATCAATCCCAACAATCTCCCACTTAGATCCCTATCCACTACACTAAACTAATTTGATTCCAATGAATTAGAACACATACATAATCTGAGATACACTTCTTCTTCACTCCCTAGTGAGTGTTCTTTCCAATTAAAACATAAATTTCAAGATGAAAATTCATGAAATACCAGAATTTTTCCTTTTGTGCTCAAATAGTTTTCTACCATATACTACATCTCATTCTCTATTCTTTAGTGGAGACCAACAGAGGCACAAAAATGCCTCAAAATATATATGTCCATCATCTTCTTCAATAAATTTTATGGATTGTTGTTTCCAAAACTCTTCTACAATTTTAGCAACCCATACTATTTCAATCCTTTGACGAAATGGTACATCATCTTGAATGTTCTTCATATGGGCATTAATCACGAAGATATTTAAAGATGTATAGCACTCTGACTATCATAGTATAATGCATTCTCATCTCAATTTCCTTCTATATCATCCAAGAAGTTCTTCATCAAAAAAATATACTTACCAGAATTTTTACAACAATTGATTCATACTCTATGGTAGATAAAGCCACTAACTTATTCCACAGTGATATCCATCTTACTGTAGTTCCTCCATAAGTAAATACATAACCTATTGTACATCTTTAGTTGTCAACTTCACTTACAGGGTCAAAATCAACATACCCCTATAATGAAATTATTTTTGAAAATCACATAGGTACCCCTTTTCTCCCATTAAGATACCTTAATACCCACTTCAAAACATCCCAATGTTTCTTTATAGGGTTAGAAATGTTATTTCTAACAATGCCCACTAAATGAGAAATGTCAGGTCAAGTACAAACCATGTCATACATTTGAACTCAAACAACTAATTCGTATGGATCATTTTACATCTACTCAGAATCTTCTATTTTCTAATGTGATTTCTACATTGAATGATTGAAATGGACATCCATGGGAATATGGAGTTCATTTTATTCAAGCATACTGAATCATAATTGAACCATTCTAATGAAGTCAGTCTAAGTTAACCTCAAGGTTACATCTATGCGTCATCTCTTGATCTTTATCCACAAACACATTATATCTTCTCTATGATCATTCATGTCAAAATCCTTATCCAACCTCCCTTTTAGATCAATGATTCTCTATATACATGATCCTATAATAATAATGTCATCCATGTATAGAATAAATATAATATATTAATCACCAAAGGAATTATATCGAAACATTGATCCATGCCACAACATTTTTAACAATTTTTAGTTCTAAATACATCAAACTTTTTGTTCCACTACCTAGGTTCATGATTCATCCCATTTACTCTCTTATATATTTTTCACCCCAGGCCTTCCATCCTAGACTCAATATATTCCTCGGGTTGATACATATAGATATTCTCCAGGAGATAACCATGAAGGAATGTAGTCTTGACATCAAGATGATCAACATTTATGTTTTATGACACCATAATATTAAGAACGACATGGATTGAGGTATTCTTCACTATAGTTGTGAATTTTATTTGTGAAATCTATTCCTTCCTCCTATTGAAAGTATTTCACCACTAGTCCTTCTTTGTACCTTCTATTTCCATCATGTTCATCCTTGACCTTGTATACCCAATTTTTCTACAATACTTTCTTTCCTCTTAGTGTATGTGCCAACTCCCAACTTTTGTTATCATGTAATGAGAAAATATCCTCCTTCATATCCAACTCCAAATTACTTGACTCCATTAACTACATGGCCTCTTAAAAAAATTCTAGTCATCCACCATTAATAAATAACCAATAGTGTAGTAATTTTCAATAGCTTTGAAAAGGTTTTCACATACTTGTTGATGTCCTTAAATCCACTCGAGTAGGCTCCACTGGTTCTATTTTCTCATTCTTAGGTAAACATTTAATCCAACATTCACTTTTCATTCTGATTATTTATTTGCATATTAATTTTTATTTTCATGTAATTATTTTTAAATGATACCATTATTAAATATCACATTGTGGTTCATGATAACCATATTATTGAGATCTTCCCAAAATTGATAACAAAACTCATCAACACCATATCCAATGAAGAAGCATTATTTGGACTTAGAATCAACCCTAACCCATGCATTATAACCAATATGAACATATTCCAAAATTAAAATGAATCATAAATGAGAACATATTACCTCATTACCATAATAGAGATCCTCAATTAGAAATTCTCACTTTGGTGTTGATATAATCCTATTAGTGAGATATGCTTCCATGTTCACTGCATCAGCTTAGAAGATATTGGGTAACTCCAAGGGTAGCCTCATGTCCTGGGAATATTCATTTATTGTCCTATTATTCCATTAATCAATATAATTATCCTATGGTGTTCCAGGGATATTATTATCTCACTAAATTACATTTATTGGGAAAACAATATTTGAACTCCTAACTTCCATGTACTCCACCTTTGTCCGACTTCAAGCATTTCATCTTTGATCTTGACTCGTTATCCACCGTGGTATTCCTCCTAAAAATAAATCTAAACTCTTCTTTATTTATTTTTTGAAACTAAACTCATAACTTCTAGGATTATTCTTCAATAAATTTCAAATAATATTTTCACCCTCAAATGGAATGTACTGGTGAAGGTCCCCCAAACCTATGAGTGCACTAGGTCTATCTTCCGAGCCTTTGATGTTCTCCCTACTTTTAAAAAGGATACATTCTTACTCCTTCAAAAGATATTATCCTCACATAAGTCTAATTATAGAAAAATATTCTCTAGTATCATTTATTTTTTATCCAACACCATTATCACATTCTCACTTATGTGGCCAAGACTGTAGTTCCACATTCATGAATACCATATTGAATCTATTAATGAAGGAATGTCCATGATTTTTTCTATCATGTGGTTCAATGTTCCATTAATTTCTACCTGAGATATGGTCATATCTCCATTGTAATATTCTAGGAACTAGAAGTAAAATAGAACTGAATCTGGAATTTTCAATCTCTATAACAAAAATTAAATTTCTTCTTAAAGAAATGTTGTAAAGTCTCTATTCTAAAAGCCACCCAGAGGTACCCCGTACCTTGTTGGTCACATGGCTTCAAGTGCATTTCCCCAAATGCTAGAGGTTGTCGACTAGAAGTGAGGGCCTTGGGTGTGATAGTGGGGAAACTATGCCCTAATTAGACGAGTAAACAACAGATGTAAACAAACATGAAATAGTGGAAGCAGTAAATAACCAACAATAATAAACAGTGGAAGACTGAGATAATAAACAAATGGAGAAATGCATAATAAATGACGCATGATATATATATCTAGGAAAAACAGCTGAAATAGTCACAATTATTATTACAAAGAGTACGGAACCATGTACAAAAGAGAAAAATAATAGCTCCTCAGCATCATATGCCTAGGCTTGGTCCCATTCTCTCCAGATCCATAGAAATTAAAGTACTTGAAGTGGAAGGGTGATTGCCCTTATCTATACCTACAACAATATAATATGTTTGGGCCCAAAAGCATGGCCCAAATAGGGTTTGTGACGAAATCCCAGTAGGAAACCACCTGAAGATCAGTGCCTAATAGTCAGTGAATATATGGCAGGTAAAAGTATAGAAATCAGTAAATGGGAACATGCTAAACAGTAATGAATCCACAATTCCACTGTCAAGAAACAACTAACAAGAATCTATGTACAAAAAGGTAACCCTCTCGGAAGTACTCATAGCCATCCCCTTTGGTCCTAATTAACAAGTAACAACTACCCTCTAGGAAGTACACTCAGCCTAACCTCTCATGATTGGTCAAATGAAAACATTTATAACTCTTTGAGGAATCTCACACGGTCAATTCCTCTTATATTATAAGGTAGTCAAGGACTCTCTGAGGAAGCTCACCCGGTCAATTCCACTTATAGCACCATGGTCAAGGAATCTCTGAGGAAGCTCACTCACTCAATGCCACTCATATCCCAGGTCATTCAAAGACTCTATGAAGAAGCTCACATAGTCAATTCCTCTTATAGTCTAAGGTAATAATGGTAATTAAAAGTAAAACAAAGAATCTCCGAGGATGCTCACATAGTCTATCTCATTACAGTATAAGATGCCAAGGAATATCTGAGGAAACTCAGACTGTCAATACCCTTATATCCCAATGTAATCCTGAGCTCCCTGAGGAAGCTCACACAGTCTATCCCCTTATAGCCTATTGCTCAAAGACTCTCTGAGGAAGCTCAATCAATCAATTCCCCATATAATCTACTACACCTGGTTCTCATGACCCTATATTGGATAACAATATAGAAATGCAATAGGTCCAAAGAAAACCTACAGAACTACATTGATAAATTTTCTACACCATATTAATCTTGTCAGGATTCAAACTCTCCATCCTACTATAATATGTATGGAAAACAAGAAAATTAGCCAAACTAGCTAACATGACCAAACTATCATAAATAGATCATTCCTAAGAAAAACATACAAGGTATAGAAAACAACCCTAATAGAATTCAATTCAACCTCTAGACAGGAATATAAGCATAGTAGGAAGACAACATGGGTAATACTATAAACATGCAATACCATGTTCAAGGGTATTGCTGGAAATTCAACATAATTCTCAAAGACTCTGAATGGAAATTCTCAAACCACCTACCTTGGTTTTAGGTGATCGATATACTTGAAACACAATTATTGAATCACCTTTGAAGACATTAGATCTACAAAAACATATAAAATGTAGAACCCATGATAACATGGAAAAGAGGAGGAATTGGAAAATGATGCTCTGGGAGAAGGATTAACTCACCGTTGTGATTCTAATGAATCCGGTAGTGTTTTATTCGAAGGAAGAACACATGCTCAGGGGATCGTCAAAGCTCCATGGTTGTATGGTGCCTTCGGTCGAATGGGACATAAATGGATTGTGTTCTGGCGATTAGACGTGACCCTGATTCATTTAGTGAAAAAAAAGAAAGTACACAGCCTATACATTCTATGTACACATCGTATACTCACCTTTTCCAAACTCCTCTTTATGTGGTATCCATGTGACCCTTACATGGTCGTGTGTGTGGCCATCACACAGCAAGCACAAGGCCTCCAGCTGCAGTGCAGTACATGGTGTGTACTCATTAAGTTCATGGAATGTACTTCTAAAATTTCTAGATTATCCTCTTTTTTTTATCAAAAATGACCATAAAAGGACAAAAATACATAAAAGGAACATATGAGATCTTACAAACTTCCCCCTTAAAGAAATTCATCCCTGAATTTCCCTAGCGCGGTGTAGAAGAAGAAACCCTGAACATCTCTGGCCACTGAGCTCGTACATCGCCCTCCCTCTCCCATGTCTCATACTGTACACGCTCGTGCAACCATATCACTAATACTATAGGAACATACCGGCCATAGAGAACCTGTGTAATGTGATAGACAATCTAGATATGATACTCCTTGAATGGAGGGTCTGAAAAGTAATGTCAGAGTTGAGCATGTGAAAAATGTCATGCATAGCCCAGTACCTCTGAGATAACTGCAACTGATAGGCAACCTACCCAACTATCTCTAACACCTCAAACGACCTGAAATATATCGGTGAAATCTTTCCATGTCTCCTGATCATCTTTTGTCTCAACCTTAGTGTAATATTTAGGATATCCTGGTCCCTGACCATGAATTCTATAGGTCATCTCTACTGATCAACATAACACATCTTAAGAGACTGTGCAGTTTCCACCCACTTCTGAATAAACTCTATCTACTCCCTGGTCTCTTGAACAAGACGAGGTCCCAAAAAAACTACCTCTTCGACCTCCATCCAACATAAAGGTGATCTGCATGGCATACTGTATCATTCCTCATAAGGTTCCATATGAATAGTTTCTCTAAATCTATTGTTGTAGTCGAACTCCAAAATAGGTATATGCTTCTCTCGAGAACCTCCAAAATCTAGAATGCACACTCAGAGCATGTCTTTATGCACCTGAATCGTACGCTCGGATTGGCCATCTATCTAGGGGTGGTATGTTTTAATCAAAAGAACATGTGTACCCAAAGCCTTCTGAAGCCCCTTCCAGACCTGAGATGTAAAATGCACATCCCTTTCTGAAACAATGGAGTTTTTTACTCCATGTAGATGTAAAATCTGTCGTATGTACAACCATCCCATATTATCAACACTGAAGGTCTCCTTGATCAAGAAGAAGTTAGAATCCTTCATAAGAATGTCATTAACAACCCAACAAACATCATTCACCTAAGGAGACCTCGGCTAACTAGTCATGAAGTCCATTGCAATATCATTCTACTTCCAATCATGAATGCGTAACTGCTACAAAAGCCATGCGGGTCGCTGATGCTCTGCCTTTACTTGCTGACACATGGAACACCTCATGATGAACCCATAAACATTCCTCTTTATACCAATCCACCAATACTAACAGTGTGGATCACGATAGATCTTGGTGATTCCAGGATGAACTTCCCTAACTGAGGAATGAAATTCCTACATTAGCTCAATGTGTATATCTGGTGGCACCCATATGTGCCCCAGGAAATGCAAGATATCATCCTCGCATGTGGTCAATCAAGGAATATGGTCCTCTCCAAATACACTCTCTCTAAGGACTACGCCTTCAAGAACTGATAACTGCCTCATTCGAACACGATCATGAAGAGTATAGGTAATAGACAAAAAATAAAGAAACACATGACCCTAACTATCGTGCACCTCAAAATGCATCTTAGATAAGGGTTCCATCAGCTGCCACCCACTGTTGGACTCCAGAACTGCCTATATCTGAGTCCTTATACTCAATGAATCAGCCATTGTGTTTCCTTTACCAGACGTATAGGCACGTCTGAAATCAAAAGATTGTAGGTACTAGACCATCCTTCGTTGTCTCAAATTCAGATCACGCTGAGTGAAAATGTACTTGAGACTTTTTTTATTGAAAACCACAAAACTCTCCCACATAAGGAAATGTCTCTTGTAGCATAAGGCATGAACAAATTTTTCCAACTCCAGATCATGAAACGAGTAGTTCATCTCGTGTGGCCTCTACTACCGAGACATTTATGAAACGAATCCATATCCCTCCATAAGCACAACTTCCATCCTGATACCTGATGCATCACAATAAACATTATAGCTCTTGAATGGGTCTGCAAATACCGGTATCATTGCTGACGTCAACCTCCCCTTCTGCTATTAAAAGGCTGAATCACAAGAATCTTACCAAAAGAACTTTTCACCCTTCTTCGACAGACACATCAGTGGTGATGATAACCATGAAAATTCATGTATGAAGAATTTTTAGTATCTATCCATCCCTAGAAAAATCTGAGCCTCAATGACGTTCTTCGGCTGCTCCAAACAAACTATATATCTCACATTCTCTGGGTCTACTGATACACCTGTCTCTAAGATGACATGACACAAGAATTAAATTTAATCCATCCAAAAGTGGAATATTGAGTGATTATTATATAACTAATGCTCCCTTATAGTACTCAAAATGATCTCAAGTTATTTGGCATGGTCGTGTTGAGTGTGAGAGTAACCCTAGATATCATCTAGGATGACCACCACAAAGGAATCAAAATATGTATGGAACACTTGGTTCATCAATACCATGAAAACTATAGGCACATACATGAAACCTAATGACATAACCTTGTATTCATCTAGTCCATACCTACTACAGAAGGTTGTGATAGGTATATCAAAAGGAATAATGTGCAACTGATGACAACTAGATCTCAAACCAATCTTCAAGAACACTTGGGCTCCACGGAGTTGATCAAAGAGATAATAAATCCTCGGCAAGGGATATTGGTTCTTGACTGTCAACTAGTTCAGCTTCTAATAATCCACACAAACACTAAGGGTACCATATTCCTTCTTCGCAAACAGGACAGGTGAACCCCAAGGTGAAGTACTGGGTTGGATGAAACCCTTTTCCTGCAAGTTTTCCAACTGCTTCTTGAGCTCCTGCAACTCAGGTGTGGCCATCCTATAAGGAGTAATGGACACCACTTATTCTCATGACATAAGATCAATAGAAAATTCTACCTCACGCTCTAGTGGAAAATCTATAATGTCCTCTCGAAAGACATCCCTGAAATGATCCACCACTAGTGGAATACCTAATTGTGAAGTTCCCTGATCATCTATATATTGAATAGTAATCTGGACCATTACTCCTCCTAACACATGATGATCTGCTCCCTCTCATCTTTCCTAGAAATCCCACTCGGCCTTACAAAGAAAGGATTCACCTTCCAGTGATGTGAATCTCACCCTGAGGCAATAATAGTCGATGACTGCGGGGAATGGAACTGAACAGACCATCCCGAGAATGACATCATAGCTTGTCATCTCTGGTACATAGAGGTCCCATAAGAGGTGACATCCACCAACCTCTAGATGGAACTTCTTACATTGACATACACTAGATGTTCTCATCCCTAATGGTGTGTCATGCGTCAACATACCAACAGAAGAAATGATACTGAGCCCAAGGCTCTCTACAACAATAACATAGATAAATCTATGTGAATACCTATTAAGAAAAGAGAAAAATATAAAAATGAGGCTACAAAATATTACCTTGAACTGTCGAGGGTCCGTGATCCTGCTCCTATTGGGTCTACTTCACTACAAAAGTCCATCCTGCTAAATGAACCTATGACCCTACCTGACCGCTCCGAGCTAATCCCACATGCTATCACTGAAGGACCAGCGACTGAATACCCCGACCTTTACCTCCACCTCAGCATGAAAGGCTATAAGAACTCCACTTACCTAACTGATGATAAATTGGTGGTGATTCTCCTGAAAGCGGGGTCATAGAACAACCATTGTCTCTAGATGTTGGAGAGAAAAATTGACAGAGATGCTAGAGACGGCCCATATTACTGCACGATCGGTACTCTATTGGGTCTCTCAAGAAATGTGGCCTCGTATACCCACACCTCCCGCACTGGAATCACACCACGTGGCTACCAGAAGGTGCATCCCATCTACTATGATCTCCCCATGCAGTCTCCCTACTGCACTTCTTGCTATAAGCTGGGGGAATACAAAATGTGGATGCCAAAACACCCTATCTCATAACTCAAGAATCCCTCAAATTATGCTCAATAATCAGCACCTTGTTGACGATAGAGGATATAGAATTCAACCTAAATATGTTGACCTGGGAACAGATCTTCTGCCTGAGACTGTCCTCAAACTTCCTATCTAGGAACAACTCATCACTTGCTGGAATGGGTGTGAAACTCTACAGATCTATGAAGCGAGGTGAATACACCATCATAGAAAGAGTACCCTTCTCTAGGCTCATGAACTCTCGGGCTCGATCGGCCCTCAAGGTCTCTCGGTAGAAGTAATCATAACAGATATGATGGAAATCCTCCCAAGACGTATTTTTGTAGTGTCCCGCCTAAGGGATGACATCCCACCACCTCTTGATGGAGTCTCATAGAATGTAGGTCGTGAGATTCACCCTCCTCGCTGGGGGTACCTCGAGATGCTTGAAGATAGTCCATGTGGCTTTGATCCATGACTCTATAGCAAGTGGTCTTCCTTCATCTAAGAAGGTGGGAGGATGATGCTGCTGGAAAACCCATGTCAAATCTTCCATTGACAGGGCATGAGGCGGCGCTTCTAGGACGGTTCACATCATCCTCATAAAACCCTCCCTAAATTGTGCATCAACTCCTACAACTGGTATAACTTCTGGTGCCAAGGCTGGCACAACAGGAGGATCTACAAGAATTCCCTGATCAACCATATCAGGTGTCTGTTAACTCCCTTGAAACTAGTTGTCAACCATAGGAAATCTAGGTCACATGACTCTGTAAGGTCAAATGCACACATAGATTCAAGATTGTCAAGTATTGAAGACTGAAGGAACAAGAATAAAATAGAAGAAAGAAAGAATTCAAGTTAGGAAAATCACGACTTCATAGAGTGTTCTTTCCCTACATGGAATGTTCCCTTAAGTCATTCACTTGGGCGTTTACTCCCGCCACAACTAGTCATGTAACACCCCCAAACACGCGGTGTTTTGTCATAGAACACAACATGTACATGAATCCCCTTTCCCTACCCAGGTCCTTCTCCACGGTTAAGCCACATGGCTCTCCAAAGAAAATACTACATTTCAGTTTCAATGCATACACGACGTTTACTAAACAAGCCTCACCTAGATCGTGTTGTTAGTGACATGGCCTGACATATGGAATACACTACACAGCATGTTCCAGACGGACAGAGCGTGTATGTAAAAGGATAACACCGAGCCATGTTTTTCAAGACATGGCTGGGTAGCTAGGTCAGACCACACGGCATGTAAAATCCTAACATGGCATGTATTTGAATGGATAACTCTGACCCTTATTGTTTGTGACATGGCTGGGTACCTAGGTCAGACTACACGACGTGTAAAATCCTAACACGGTGTGATCCTACATGAAATCCCCCATCATATGTCTCTACCACATGGCATATGACACAGTTAGAGATTACATGACATGTACATAAGGTACATGGTGTGTGCTTAAGAAAACCCGTTTCTTCCGGAGTAAAATAACACATGGCATGTATTCTGGGTTTTTCTGGATAGTAAGCCTCATAAACAACTCTAGAGCCCAAAAAACACGGAAACGAGCATTAAAAGTTCCAAATTCTGATCTGTGAGGGACCATACTCCCCGCGAATCAAATCACTGTATCCTATATATGTTATAACAAGACAAAAAGGTGATGATGCACCAATTTCTGGTCCACGGGGCCCAATAACACCTCATGAACCAATTTTTGGTGTTCATGCAGACAAATAATTACACAAACAATACCATATTAAACAACATGTATTTTATTATGGCATCTATCACAACAACATGAATATTATACAAAACATCTATCACAAAAACATGCAATCACTAATGCATCCTAGATGGCATGGAATGAATGAAAAACATGTAATTTCTAGCAAGTTCATATATGATGCATAGGAGGGAATACCCTTACCTCATCGGGATACTATAGAAATATAACCTCAATATCATCAATAGTAATAGCATTATACACGTGAGTCACCAAATGGTGAAAATCAAGTCAACTGTAAAATTGAAAAATCAAAAAAATTACAATAAACGAGTTAGATTAGATTTTCCCTGTACATAGATTAGCTACTCCCAGGCACAGCTTATTACCAAGTACCTATTCCATCATATCCATAGATTTAGTGTCGAAATATTATTTCAAGAGAAAATAATCTTCTAATAGCACTTTATAACGTCCCTGTTGCGGAATCCACCGAGATGCGCCCCATACCCGGTTGGTCACATGTCCTCAAGTGCATTTCCCAAAATGCCAGAGGCTATCAACTAGCTGTGAGATCCTTGGGTGTGATAGTGGGGAAACTATGCCTTCATTGGAAGGGTACACAGTGGAAGTAAACAAACATGCAACAAAGGAAGTAGTAAATATCCAACAACATTAAATAGTGGATGATTGAGATAATAAACAACTGGAGAAATGCATAATAAATGATGCATGGTACATATGTCTAGGAAAAATATCCAAACAAGTCACAATGATGAATACAAATAGTACAGAACCATGTAAAGAAGAAACAAATAACCGTTCATCAACATCGAAAGCCTAGGCCTGGTCTCATTCTCTCCAACTCCAAAGCAAGTAAATTACATTAAGTGGAAGGGTGCTTGACCTTATCTATAACTGCAATAATATAATATATTTATTCCCAAAATCAGGACCCAAATAGGGTTTAAGATTAGATCCTGGTAGGAAACCACACGTATATCTATGCCTAACAGTCATCAAATATATGGAAGGTAAATGTACAGAAAGCAGTCAATAGGAACATTCTGAATAGTAAACAATCCACAGTTCTAATGTCAAGAAACAGCTAACAAGAAGCTTAGCAGAAATAGGTGTCCCACAAGTAAGTACTCACATTCATCCCCTCTAGTGCCACCTAACAAGTAACAACAACCCTTTGGGCAGTACACTCAGCCTATCCTCTATGGTTTGGCCCTACAAAAAAAATTAAGACACTCTAAGGAATCTCACTCAGTTAATTCAACTTATAGCCTAAAGTAGTCAAGGACTCTCTAAGGAAGCTCACTTGGTCAATGAACCTTATATCCCAGGTCATTTGAAGACTATATGAGGAATATCACATAGTCAATTCCTCTTATAGTTTAAGGAATTCATGGTAATTCAAAGTAAAATAAAGACTCTCTGAGGATGCTCACACGGTCTATCCCCTTATAGTCTCAGAAGCCAAGGACTCTATGAGGAATCTCACACATTAAATACCCTTATATCCCAATTTAATCATATAATCTCTAATTATGATCGCATTGTCTATCCCCCAATAGAAAAATGCTCAAAGACTCTCTAAGTAAGATCACTTGGTCAATTCCCCAAATAGTCTACTACACCCAGTTCTCACGGCCCTCTGTAGGAAAATGACATAGCAATGCAATATGGAAAAATAAAACCTAAAGAACTACTTGGATAAACATTTTAAAACATACCAACCATGTTGGGATTCAAACCGTCCATCCTACAATAATAGGTATGGAAGACAGGAAAAGTACCCAAACTAACTAACATGACCAAATGGTTGTAAATAGAACATGCATGGGAAAACCATCCAAGGCATATAAAATAACCCTAACCTTATCCATTAAACCTCTACACATGTATATAAGAATTGAAGGATGACATCAGGGGTAAAATGGTGAACATTCAATACCCCCTTCAAGGGTATTGGTGTATAATGAACATAATACTCAAAGACATTGAATCGAAATGAAAAAACCACCTACCTTGGAATTAGGTGATCAATATACTCAAACCTTAATTATTGAATCACATTATATTGTCGTAGATTTATAGAAACATATGAAATGTTAAACCCATTATAACTTGGAAAAGAGGAGTAATTGGAAAATGATGCTCTGGGAGATGGAAGAACTCACTGATGCGCTTCCAATGCAGCTGACGGTGTTTGATTTAGAGGATGGATACACGCTTGGGGGATCGTAGAAGATCTGTTGTCGTACGGTGCTCTCGGTCGAACAGGACCTAAAAGGTGTGTGTTCTGGAGATTAGACATGACCTCAGTGCGTTTAGGGGAAACATAAAGTACATGGCATGCACTTTTGAATTACACTATGGGTACTCTCCTTTTCTATACTCCGATTTAGGTGGTCTTCATGTCACCCATACATGGTCGGGTGTGTGTCCATGACATGGCTAGCATACGACATCCTGCGGCATCGAAGTACAGGACATGTACTCATAATGTACATGTCGTGTACTTCTAAAATTTTCATGTTTTCCTCTTTTTCTAAAAAACGACCAGAAAAGAAAAAACATACCTGAATAGAAGATATGGGTTCTTATAAATGATATACCTCACATTTAAGAAAACTAAAAAACTCCCACTATTGGTCTTGATTTGTGTGTCTCCCTTCCCCATGGTTTACAAGGGTTCATCATTAGCAAGATATACATTACAAAAAGATTAAAAAAATTAATTGTTTAAGAAACCCTTCCCTGATGTGAAATGGAAAATTCCCCTCAGACTAAAATCCTATTCTCTATAGGGTTATCCTTAATTAGTGTTAACACACTATCAGTTCCATATGTCATTATATTGTCCCCATTTGTTTTTAGTGCCTTTTATTTTTATCTGCACTCTTTATTGACATTTCCTTTCTTCTCTCAAGTCAAGTAGGTAGGACCATCCACAGTTTACATGTCTCATATCATTCCTCTTGAATTTTATCATCCTTTGAGATTGTCCAACTATACATATCATCCTCCTCCTTTAATGTTCATATCAAAAATGGATAATTTACCTGATTCTATCCTTTAAATATCTCATTGAGGAACTGGTCCTACATATCCTTCAGAACCATCTTTGTATTCTCTAATGTAACTACTCAAAATGGTTACATTAATTACACAATTGGTAGGTAATTAGGTCATTGAGATTAGTTCACATTCTTCTTCTAAGTGCAATTCCCACTGATGTCAACTCGCTTATGATGGTGTTAAATTCATTGATGTGATCTATGAAAAATATCCTTTCAACCATTTTTATATTTAACAATCATCACATTAATTGAATTTTTTTTGATACAAAATGATTATCATTCATATTTGTCTGTGATTTAGTCATCTTAATCATCATTTTCTCCTCTATAATATAGAATTCAATGTTTTTGGCCAACGTGTGGAAAAAAACTCTAATAAATTTTCCGTATAGCAGCTCAAACTATGTCTACTCCTTGTCTATTTCATTTTACCCAAAATTGGAAAAGAAATCATTTTTTATAAATAAAATCCCTAATATTAATCCTATGGTAACTGATTTGTTTTGCATCGAAGCCGTGGATATTCATCAATACTTCTTCCATCGACATCTTATAATTATTAAAATCAAAACTCAACCATGGATACAAGTTGATGTAGAAACTCTAAGAGTCTCAACAACAGAATAGTTTTGAAAATGTAGTAAAGTTAGAAGAGGTAATCACACAAGACACAAAGATTTACATGGTTCAATAAATGATCCCAACATCCATGAAAATGAAAACAAAAATATAACTATAATCTGAGAGCACAAATATATTGAATATTATAGTTTTAATAATATTAACCTTTTAATGAAATGGGATAATAAATAAGATGAAGTTTTGTTCCAACAACCTCACAAAAATTCTACACCTCTGCAGTGAATGTTGGCTAGAAGTCCACATCACTATAGTGCTTCATCATCCCTAGTCTAATTTTTCATAGTGGATAATTGTAGGAAGTCCATGGGGATATTATACCATTGTATTCAATGTTAGAGATATTATTATAGTCGTTCCAAAGTTCATACTACTATATCACCCTATCGGCTTCAGCCCATCAACTCTACTATATAGTAATTTAAATGTAGGTGGGATTTTAGCCATGTGCTTAGTATAGGGTGAAAGCATTCATCCCAACATCATTAAATAGGATTAAGATACACCAACCCTAGAATATAGTGGTATTAGAGATGGTTCATTCCTTGGTATGGTTTTTCGAGTTTTCCCTATATAAGGATTTGGTTACGGTTTAGGGAAATAGTGTCAAAGTATCTCAATTGTGGGGTTCTAGCAAGGGAACCCAATTTGGGTGTGGAATCAGATATATCAATAAATCAAGACAATGACCATATAATTATTAACTTTGTATAATGATTCATTGATTGTAGAGAACATTGGTTCATTCATCATATAGACTTGGGTCTTTGATTTTCCATCTCTATACAACTCCCATAGATATATATACTAATTGTACCATCATACATATTGATAAAATTTTGAGGATGCCTTTGTGATGAAATCCTCCCAAGTTACCTATTCTGGATTGTGAAGATGATATAATGAATGAGGTGTCCTTATTTCAGGGGCCATCGTATAAGATATTTCCACTTGTTGTACATGTAGATGTACCCCCACATGTCGAGTAGCAGACCATAATAACAATGTTGGATGAGGATACACATAGTCTTAGAATAATTTGTGATTTATATCACCAGAGGACATTAAGGATCCATGAAGAGAAATATATCTATGAGTTGGAGGAATATATAGTGGTGGTGATCCATGTTTTTAGGATAATTTATTAGGGGGTGAGCTAGTAGAGAACCTTTTTCATGGATTAGTTGGACGCAACTGGAGTTTAGTTAAATAAATGAATGATAATTAGAAACTCCCATGTACAGAATTCTTGTAGTGGATTCATGATTATTACTACGTTTCATGCTTTCTATTAGATCAAATTTAGTTGATGTTGGTGGTTTAGTAGATAGGGCTGACAATTCTCATGTAAGCAGCATGGTTATCAAAACTTATTGGAAACTCAGTCAATATGATTGGAGATGTATACTTCCAGGAACAGATGTTTGAGAATGGAATCCACAGATACATCCACTTTAATGTGTGACCCCTTTTAATTCTAACTTATAATGGAGTGTGGGGGGAGACCTTTGAGTATGGGGATATTCCTATCAAATAGATGCATTGTTGTAGTATCATGTTGTTGGAATCATTGAGCCGAGTCATCCACATTAGCTAGAATGTGTTAGTTGGAATGGTCTTGGTGTATGAGCCCTCCAAATTAATAGACTTGTACATGTGGTCATGCAACCCATGGAACACATAGTGGAATAGATAGTCTTAGAGAGTTGTTGTACTATACATGTGATGGATAATGTCACATGGAACTTGATTTCCCAACTCAACATGATATATAGGGTATGAATATAGTTGATGGACATACATGATAGATGAAAAATAATGATCATGTATATTCTAGGAGAGGTCATGGTGGCCCCCATATGGGAGGATTTAGTAGAGGTGGGTCTCCATAAGTATGATCTATGGGGGTGGATGATGTTATAATCTCCTACAACCACTTCCACCAATAATCCCACACCAATATAAGGGAGCTGCTGTTTGGGGTCATGGGAAAGCTATAGGTTATAGAGGAGTATGACCCAGATACACATGGTATGACTATATGTATGTTCAATGTTTATTATACTCTTAATTCAGTTTCATTGTAATATGTTATAAGACATTCCTTTATCTCATTACATCTAGTGCAAGAGATAGAGCTCCTAGTTGAGACATTAGCAAAGAATCATCTCCATGATGTTCCTATGGGGATTGAATATTCAATATATTTTATCTTTTGATAGTGTGAGATTTTTCATGGTGGAGATATGTTCTCATTTAAATTATTTTCATAATTATAAAACCATTTTAATTCATCTTGGGTATGGATTGGTTGTCCATGGCCTAAGACTATATTTACTATCATCGTAGACTTTTTGAGCTCATTGTACTGATCTGATGAAATTCTACATTGAGGGTGATAGATATATCATATAAGTGTTAGTGATTTTATATAGTAGTAGGCTATATCCCATTAACAATTAGTTATAGAGTGTATCCCTTGGTGGCATATGCATGTCATGGATCTCAATTCCTTCAGTCATGGAGGATTATATGGAAATATTTCCTAGGACATTATGAGACCTCCACCAAGGTGGTAGATGGATTGTTTCATCAAATTTCACCTCGATAATACTCTTATATCTTATAAAGTATATAATATGTCCCCTAAAAATATTTGGGAGAAACAGTTACAATCAACGGAACTTTAAGAGAAGGTTTTTATGAGACCTTGTTAGTACCCCTGGGTAGCACCTTTGTTCTTTATGGAAAAGGATAATGAGAGCTTGTAGATTTTGGTAGATTATCATATCCTAAACAGGGACATAATAAATAACAATTATTCCATTCATATGATAAAAAACCTATTAGATCAATTGTGAGTAATTATATGGTTCTTGAATATAGATCCTGGGACCAACTAAAACTAGTTGAGATTTCATGAGGCTGATATTCCAAATTTTGAATACTGATGTTACTACAGACACTGGGAGTTCTCTGTGATGCCAATCAGTGTGAATAATTTCTACACTCTATTAATGGATTTGAGGAACCTGATATTCTATCACAAATTTGAAGGATATTTTTATTTTCCTTATTGATGATATACTCATACACTCTATTTTATATGAAATGAATATAGTGAACATGAGGATGGTCCATAACTTTTGTTAGTAGAACCATATTTATGGTAAGATCTCAAAGTTCTAGTTCTAGATCCAAAAGGTTCAATTTCTGGGGAGTATCATTTTTCATTATAAAATAGTTTTGGCCCAGAGGATGATCGATCCAATTAATTATTAGGAACCATAATGATCATGTTTTAGGTTTAGACTTTTCTTGCTTTGGTGGGGTAATACATGAGTTTTTTGGTAAATGTATTTAGGATTATAGACCCTTTGAATGCCCTAACATGGAAGGGGAATTTTTTTACCTCGAATAAGCAAGACTAGAGATCCTTCAAAGAGTTGAGGCTGAATCTAACAAGTGATATTGTTTTGATACTACCAGAGGAGGTAATAGAGTATGTAGTATATTATGATGACTTTAGATCATGGATTAGATGTGTGTTGAAGGAGATTTCGTTAGTTATCCTATATGAGTCATGGAAGTTGATACCCCATGAGTTCATCTATATGACTCATAACCTAGAGCTTGAAATGGTAGTCTTCAATTTGATGATGTGGAGGCAATATCTTTTCTGAGATTACTTTTTTTGGTTACTAATACCATCAGATATCAGCTATGATTTCATACATAGAGACCTGAACATGATGTGGAGGTGGTGGTTGGAAATCCAAAAAGATTATGACTTTGAGATATTATATACTATAGGTAGTGGAAGAGAGTGGTAGATAACCTTAATTTAATGTAAAAATCCTGCTCGGTGAATAAGGAGTTATAGTTATTAGCTTCCTTATACATAACCCTAGTTGAGAAGGAGGGGTACAATTTTCTACAGTTGATGATGTTGAATCCTCCCCTTATCTATCATGACTGAGGGTCTCAGTTAGAAGACATCAACTATGATGTCTTAGACGACCGTATATCATCAAGATATTTATAAGATCAATTTTTATGATGGAGGGAATCACATAATATTTGTATAGTGATGGAAAGTGGTATTAGTCATGATGCAGGTTGATGTGATGAGAGTGTTTCCCACATATCATTTTCATGTATTTCTAGGTTGGGGTGATGTATTGAGAACTTCAGTACCAATTTTGGTGGGATGGAATGTGATGGAGCATGGATGAGTTCGTCTCATGGTGGCTCATCTGTCAGTAGGTGAAGGCTAAACAACAGGACATGGATGGTTTTTTATAGCCCCTTACAATCATATAGTGGAATTGGGATAGAATATCCATGTCCTTTGTGAAAGGGATTCCACGTACAATGAGAGACCATGATGCTATCTGGGTGATAGTTTTCTGACATAAAGAGTCAAAAAATTATTTTCTATCAGGAATCACAGTGATGTGGAGAGTTTGAGGCAGTTGTACACTCGGTATATCATTCTCCAACACGGGGTGCCACCAAAAATTTTCTCAGAATGCGATTCATGATTCATGTAATGATTGTTGAGAGGCTTTCAATAGGCATTTGGGTCCCAGATGAGAATGGTTATAACCATTCCCCCCCAGATTTATAGGAAGATGGAGTGCACAATCCATGTGCTAGAGGATACACTATGGGATTTTATTTTTGAATTCACTCAGAGAAAGGAGGATCACATTACATTTATAGAGTTTCCCTATAATAATAGATACCACTCTAATATCACATTGAACCATTCAATTCCTTATACGGGAGACCATATAGGTAATCATTATGGTTGAATGAGGTTTGTGAGACATCTTTTTTCTGTATGGTGATAGTGAAGGTGACTACTTAGAAGGTCTGAGTGATCCACTTGTATATAAGGTAAAATTTAATAAAGATGGAATCTTATTTAGATTGACATTGTATGACCTTGTTATTCAAGTAAAGAGAAAACATTTACTTGATATTTCTCCCATTATTAGGATTGAGGATATTTTTTGGGTTATAAATCTATCTCCAAGGTTCATTTGGATGCTTGGATATTATAGTGGGTGGGTGAGGTTTTATACCACCTTTGCATACCCCCATAATTGTACTGGAGGTACTAAATCTTCCATGTTTCACAGCCGAGGAGATATGTGCATGACCCTACTCATGTTATTGAATGGAGTGAGTTTTACATTAAGGATGGATCCACCATTGGGGAGAACCCAATGGAAACTGAGGATTAGAATGATACGATCATATGTTGATGAATCATTCCTTTAGTTTGTGTTTTATGAAAGTATAGGAGCATGTAGAAGATCACTTATGTAAGGGAGGTCCAGATGCGAGATCAATGTCTTGACGTTTTTGTTTTGTTTTTAAATTTTTATGAAGAAAATAGTGAGGAAGGTAATAATTTAGGTATAATTATTTCCTTGTAAAACATTGAAATATGTATAGAAATATTTTCAGATATAGGAGTTGAGAGGGCATATGATTCCAAGGCTCGGTGTGCCCAAAATTAATTTTATAATAATATAAATTATATATTATATATCATACTTATAAGTTTTCAAAAATAATGGGATAAATCCTAATCAATTTATCCAAATGAAAATATGATAAAACGTTTCAATCTGTAATGCGCTTTTTACCCATGGAACAACCTAATGTTGGCCGGAACTGGTCATTTTGATTAAGTGGTCATTATCTGGTGCATTCAGTGAATTAATTGATTAATTAATTCATATTATAAAACCCAATTTCCTATATATAGTCATCATTATGTAGAATATCTATAGTCATACACATAAATCTAGTATAATTGAGATGATAATTATACATTCTTCATTAGAGATTTGAGATTAGACAAAAATAAGCCTCCAGATCACGGAGAATCGAGAGCTATTGAATGCAATGAACCTTCCTCTTTTATTATTGAGCATATTATTTATCAAAGATAGATATGAATCAAGGTAGGACTCACTATATGTGTATTTACACCCATATGATTAAAATATTGAGCATTATACTTTATATTTCCTTGATATGAGTCAATAATTGAGCCTTCTCAAGTTCCCACATATTAGATTTAATTTATATATAACATTTACCATATGTTTCCTTGTTTTATCACAACAGATAATCTCAATATAGTTCATTTTAGAAGAAAAATTGTCCAATTATTTTTTTCACTCTTGTTCTTGTGATTTTCCCTTAATATTTATTCACATTTTACATTGTTGGCCTCTAGGGCCACAATTCAACATTGGAGAGTGGGATTGAGCATGATAAATCCTGAGATTTGTTTATATATTCACATTTTAGGAATGGATGAAAGATAACAAGATCGATTGGAATTTTTTTTGGTTGAGGGTGATTATTTGGGGGTCTATGTTTTGAAACATTATTGAACAAGACACATGAGGAGATTGAGGCACATACAGGTATTGAACGGTCTAATAGAAATCCAATTTCAACCACAAGAGGGCCGAAAATGATTAATGGAGACATACCCAATTGATTTTGGGAGAAAAAAATGTATAATAAGTGGAATACAAGGTCGATCTTGAATCTATGGAATGGAATAGTGATCCATAGAACAAGACATGAATTCTATGAAAATCATGACTATATGTTGTGTATTGGGTTGAACACATGCAATTTAGTACCTCTATGGTTGTGAAACTAGGGTTTTGGAAAAGTTAAGGATAACATTTTGCCTGGATAGGACACATGCCTTGGGCCCCTCCCAAGGATCATAAGACATGTGATAGGAGCACATCAGTAGGACCCCATGCGAGAAGACATGTCATGTATTTGAGTATACATGCACAAGAAAGGGTACACAAAAATGAACTCGAGCACGAGAGGGAATCTGTATGGAAGAGACCCACTATTTAGTTCCTTTACATGCTTTTTAGGGCTATATAGGCACTGATTTGTGTGTTGTAAGGGACACAACAATGTAGCAAAGTTGGAACTCATGATGTGTGGTCCCCTTACAAGTCATGTTACTATCTTTTTGGTGAAACTTCAACCACTCATATCAATTTCATTTGGACCAAGGTTTTCCCCTTCAGTAGCCTATCATGATCTTTTTTTTAGAGAACATGGTAGTGGAATTCATTACAGTTTTTTAAACACAATGTGAGGTGTTCAAAATGTAATCCTTTCTTAGATGGAACTCAATGATGGCAGTGATAAAGTAAGATCATTATAGTGGTACCCCATGACAAAAAAGGGTGAAGGTATACTATCAAATGAGTGTTACTACAATTTAGAGAGGGTGTTCTTAATCACGCTAAGTGGTTCCCCATATTCTATAGGGAAAAATAATCTATCTATTGAGTTTTACACCTATGTAATTAGGGTGCATGTCTAATTTACATTAGTTGGTACCCCCGATAGAATTATAGAACTATTACTATATCTACTAAGTGATACCCCCTATATAATTTGGTAATGAGTCATATAGCTTAAGATTGTGGCCCCATAACTACGAATAATAGTGATGACGTGTGGCTTCACATGGATTCTTCTTCTTGTGAGAATTTTGAGATGTTGGGCATCATTGATGGACCTCTTAGAACTATTATCAATTTATCTTTCTCTATTATTTGAGATGGAGATCCCCTTTATCTATCATTTGTAATTATTTTAAAAAAATGTATATATTTATATATATATAAATGTGGTTGGATTTTTTTTTCTCTCGCTAGGGGTTGATATTTTTTTTCCTATTGTGACTCAAAGTTATACCCCTTCCACATTTAGGACTTCCAACTAGGTATGCATATACCCACCCCTACATGGTATTTTCCTTAATATTTCATGTATTGGGATGAAGATGGATAGGTTTATAGAGATTACCTAGGAGAAAAGGGATACATGGTGCATTAAAATATGTATGGTGGAAGGTGTTTGGAAGTTTTTAATAATGCGCTCTCATAAAATCACATTCCATTTTTATCATGTTGGGATATAATTATGATTTGGAGTGTATTTCCCTTATTTTTATTTTTTGTTTATGATTTCATTCTCTTAATCCCCGTAGAGGTTTTACAAACATTTCTTATTCTCTATATTAGTGATTTTCTCCAACTATTAGCCTATGGAGGTGGGATTGGGGTATTTGAACCTTAATCCTCATTGGGTTGGGTCATGGAAGTTCTAAAGGATAAAATTCATTTGTTTTGTTATGTATTCAGTTCTATTTTTTTCCCAATGTAAAATGGGAATCATGTATGTCATCTAGTTCTAAAAAACTATTAAATTGATAGAACTTCAGGATTAGAACCACTGTATCTATGATAATTTAATCAATTATGTCACATGATTCAAGATACCTCGGTTATGTTAGTTACACTTTTCCCTTCCCTAGGTCTATGGTCATCGCAAGAATATTGAAATTCTTGAGTAGGTTATGAGTACAACACTATGTAATATGAAACCAATGAACCTTAACATTTGTTAATACTATATAGATGTTCATTCCATGAAGATAAATAGAGTACATATATGAATCAATATATCAAAAATGTACCAAACAAAATTGGGGTCCTCGAGGATCAGCTTTACCTACTTCGACACCATGTTGGTAGAAACATACCTAGTTCAGAACAATGTCTGATAAACTTCTGTAACCAGCCTAACACAAACCCTATGTGGAATATCCAAAATCAAGTTTGAAACATTCACACCAGTCGGCATAGCCTATGTAAATACTGATCAATTTCATAAAAATCCCTCCCAATGGATAATTGAGAAGCACGTGTCAAATATCACATACAAACCAATGTTAAATACATCCTTCTTAGAGGATATCACAAAAGTATACAAAACATCCCACCAGCTGAAATATACCAAATGTACATAATGACCAAATGTATAGCATATTCCTCTTGGAGGATAGTCTCTTCCATGTGTCACTTCTCACAATCCATTTAGGTCAACCAAACATGCATCATATCTCATATAGAAACCAATAGGATAAACATGCATGATCAACTATAGTAGATATCAAAATAAAATTTATTATACATAGTGAAAATGATAGATAAACATCACATCAAGTTAAGATGTACCAAAAACATATTTATCACAATCTATAAGTAAAAACAAATCACAGGCCAAAGGATACACAAAAACAATTCGTGTGATAAAGAATTAAATATAGGTATAATGGAAACATTCACACTTCAATGAATCATGCCAATAACTTTTATAAAACATTAATGTTGAGTCAATAAGGTTTTCCTTATTACTTTTCCATTCCTTCTTGTTTTGAAAATCACAAACACGTTATACTTAAGAAAATATATATTTTACCTCCATAAGGAAATCGTTCTTCTTTAAGGAAATTACCCTAACCTATATTTTATTATACATATCAATATTTTTCTTAAGTACAATAACCGGATTCTTACCCAAAACCCCGGAATCATATAATGTCAAGAATTGGAGTATTCTGTTTTTAGGATCCAAATTCTAGATGTGAACTGTAATGAAGTTCCACTCCGAATTATGGATGTGAACTGTCATAAAGTTCCACTCTGAATTCTGGATGTGAACTATAATGAAGTTCCACTCCAAATTCTGGATGTGAACTATAATAAAGTTCCACTCCAAATTTTGGATGTGATCTATAATGAAGTTCCAATCCGAATTCTGGATATGAACTTTCATGAGTTCGACTACGAACATTCATGAGTTCGACTCCGAACTCTTATGAAGTTTGAATCGAAACATTCAGGAGTTCGACTCCGAACTACTATGAATTTTGACTCTAAACTTTCATGAGTTTGACTCCAAACTCTTATGAAGTTCAAATCTGAAACTTTACTAGTTCGACATCAAACTATACAAGTTAAGATTATGAACTCTGGTGAAACAAGACTCTGAATTTCCTTAGAAATTCAGACTCCGGACTTCTATAGACGTCAGGATCCGAATTAATATAAAACTGAATCTGAACATTTTTTTATTATAGACTCTAAATTCTATTTTGGTTAGACTCCGAAAATTTATTTAGATACATTCCAATTCTATTTTTGCATATGCATACACTTATTTCGTTGTAAAACGATGGAATGCATTCAGTTACACATGTTTTGTTATAAAATGATGTCATCCATTCTGTTTCTAATTAACCGTTTGTTTAGTGACACATGTACAGGTCCCTCCGATATTCAAGTAAAATATGACTATTGGAGGAGGGATCTGACCATTCCATCCGAGCCTATAAATAAGATCTCAATTGAAAGATCTCAACGCCACTGAAAAACAAGTTGATCACTCTAGAGACCACACTCTGTTAAGCTGATTTCTAGAGAGAGAATCTTTTCATGCTTTTTGCATACTGAACTGCTCGTTCAGATCGCTTTGTGTGACTTCAAATTTTGGTGATTATATTCAAGGGCTTCCGGGGATAGGAAGACAGAGGTGCCGACTACCATGATGATCGAGGAATTCCTTACTGAGGAAGACAGAGGTTCCAACTACCTTGATGTTGAGGGTAGAGACACCGATCTTCGTATCCAGGGCTTACCCTGGTGTGGGTAAGACAGACTTGTTTGAATTTATAAATCAAGGGACCTTTATCCAAGGGGGTTGGATACCCTTCTTTTTGGGTTAAAAGACTTATATCTTGTAACTAATAGTTTTACTACTTTTTTTTGATGCATTTCATATTGTAAGGAAGGTATAGAATTATTGTATTTCCTTACACTTGTACACTGATTGATTTAGATTCTATACTCTTTAAAGTAGAATCTCATATTGTAAACTATAGTTAAGTTTCAATTTCCGGATCCATCTTTCCAGAACCTGTTTTCGGAATCACTTTCCAGATTCAAGCAGGTACATAGAACTAGAAGTTTGTAACTTCATACCTTGTTCGAATTCTCTAATCGGTGTTAGAGGTGTTGTGAATTTTCTTAGTTTAACTTTGTAAAACTTAGATCTTTCCTTGTCTAAGGAAATCTTTAAAAGTGTACAATTCACCCCCCTCTTGTATATTGAGCATCTACATTATTTTTTCGATTCTACAATTGGTATCAGAGTAGGTATCTAAAATAATTATACTCACATATAAGTTTTTCGTGCTCACTTTTTCATTGTTCTTCATCCTTTCATAGAATGATAGTTTTTTTCTGAACTTTTTCATTCTGAACTTGTTGATTCTGAACATGTTCACTCCGAAATCTGTGATTACGAACTTTTCTTACTAACAAGTTTGTTTTCCAATGCATTTCTTAGATATGGAAGGTTTAAATTTTGGATCCATAGACAATCTAAATCCAAAATGACCACCAATTTTTTATGTTATTGATTATGAATATTGGAGAGATCGAATGAATACTTCTGTTATTAATACTGGAGTAGAAAATTTCGTTATGCATACTGGAGGTTATAAAATTCCTGATAAGAAAGTAAGTGCTTTCACAAACCAAGAGAAGCATGAATATCAATTAAACAACAAGGTACACAATACTCTACTATGTTCAATTCCTAGGAATATATATAGCCAAATATATTCTTGTGAAATAGCTAATTGCATATGGATGAAACTTGAAGTCACAAATTTTGGTACATCTAAAGTGATTGATACATGAAGAGCTATGTTTAGAGAAGAATATCATGGTTTCAATTTTCCTTATGGAGAACCAATTTGTAAAGTTCAAAAAAAAGTTTTATGACTATCGTAAACAGTCTACAATCTATGGGAGAGAAATGTATGGATGATGATGCTCTGGTGGATAAGAAAATTGATATTATGCCCAATGAGTGGGAATCAAAGAGAACAACTATTGATGAGAATAAGAAGGTAACTCAAATTTCCTTAGATGAAATATTTGGAACTCTTATCCATCATTAAACAAGAATGAAGAGAGATGTTGAAAACATCAAAAAGAAAATTGGAAACGGTACTGTTGCTTTTACAACAACATCAAATCATTTGAATGCTAAGACTTCTGAGAGAGTAACTAGATCCAAGTGTAGGAAGGTTTTTATCCAATCATAATCTAGTAATGGTGAAGTCTTAGAGAATGAGTTAGCAAATCTTGCTCGAATGATGAACAAGATAGCTGGTCAGAGAAATATCTAATCCAAGTATAAGAAAAAGGAATGGAAGGATAAGAATGATGGGGAAGTTAATTGCTATTAATGCAAGAGAGCTGGACATATTAGACCGGATTCCCCTTTTCTTAAAAAGAATAAAATAAAATAGAGGTATTCTGAAAGAAACAGAAAGAAGTATTATAAATACAAGGTTAAGAATGTTCTAAAAGATAATGACACCTGGAGTGCCAGTGGTGGTGACTCTTCAGATGAATCTTCTGATTATGAATCTTCTAGACAAAAGAATCTTGGTCTTCTAGCAAGATTACCTATTAACAATCATTGCATCATGGCTAAGGTATGAAATTATGAATCATTGACCAAGGTTTCTTTAAATTCTAATGATAGTACATATTATAACTCTTCAGATGATGAATCATCTTCTAATTAAGAAAATACTTTACCTACCTGGGAATAAGTTTCTAGGTTTACTGGACTTCCTGAGATTGAGAATTCTAAACTCAATAAAAATCTTGATGAGGAAAACTCTAGGAATACTAAACTTATAATATAAATATCAGATATTTCTAAAGATATTGATAGAAAAAATATTTATTTTATATGTATTTCAAAAATTCTTGAGGAATTAAATTATGAAATGAATACTTTCTAAAGATCTAGAAAAATTAATTTCCAAGAAAAGTGTTTTCGAGCTTAGCTCTAGTTCTAAATCTAAAATTTTTTAAGATGAAATCATATTTATAAAACTCAAGTCTGAAATTTTTTCCTTAATGAAGTTTTTGTCAAACTTTACTCATGGTAAAGAAAATTTTGATATGATGTATTCACAAATACGGCCTTTAAGAAACAAATCCGGATTTGGGTATACCCATACAAAACCAACTTTTAGTAACAATTTTTTTTATTCCTCAAAGTGCCCCATTTTGTACCAAGTGTCACTGTGGTGGTCACTAGGCAAATAATTGCTCATTAAGAAAACCCAATCTCTAGGTTTTCATAAGGCTTATTTCTCTAAGAAGTTGTCGGTTCCCAAAATTTTGTTATCTGAAAATCTCGGATCAAAACAAGTTTGGATTCAGAATCTCTAATTCTTTTCTTATTTTCGGGAATGTAAAGGAATTACCAACAACAATATTTTGTACATTGATAGTTGATGTTCCTGGCACATGACTGGTAACAAAAACTATTTCTAAAAGATTATCAAGACGAGAGGAGGAAAAGTAACTTTCAAAGATAATTATTAGGGAGAAATTGTTGGTATAGCCAATATTGTACTTCTTGGAAAATCGTTAATTTCAAATTCATTGTTTGTTAAAGGTCTTATGCACAACCTCAATAGAATAAGTCAATTATGTGATGAAGGTTACCTTGTGAATTTTGGAATGATAAGTGCTTAGTACACAATTCCAAGGAAGTGTTTATTCTCTCATCCAATAGGAAAGATAATGTTTACACACTAAACATAGAAGACCATAAGAGCCAAGATTTACATTGCCTAAGTGCAATGGAAGATCATTCTCAGTTATGGCATAGAATATTAGGTCACTGTAATCTTAGGAACTTATGTAAACTCTCTAAGAAGAAACTAGTTAAGGATCTACCAGTGCTTAGATTCGATTCTTATAAAGTTTGTGATCCTTGTCAATATGGCAAGAAACTTAAATCTAGTTTTAAATCAATCGGTGAAGTCTCAACAACTGATGCATTATAGTTGGTTCACATCGATCTTTTTGGTCCCACAAAAACTGGAAGCATTGGAGGAAAATACTATGTGTTTGTTCTAGTTGATTATTACACTATATTTACATGGGTTTATTTTCTAGAAAATAAGTCTGAAGATTTCTCTTAATAAAAATGGTTTAGAGCCCAAGTTAAAAAGGATAAAAATTTTCCATTGAAAACTATTCATAGTGATCATGGAGGAGAATTTCAAAATTCCGAATTGTAAACATTTTGTAGGAGAAAAGGCATTACTCACAAATTATCAACACCTAGAACTCCTCAACATAATGGTGTAGTTGAAATAAGAAATAGAATTATTCAAGAAATAACATGAACCATGTTGAGTGAATATTCTATAGCTAAGATTTTTTGTGCTGATGTTGTATGTACTGCTTGGTATACTATAAATTGAGTATTGATTAGACCTTTTCTTAATAAAACTCCTTATGAGTTATCGAATGGTTGAAAACCAAGACTTTCCTACTTCACAGTTTATGGTAGCAAGGTATTCATCTTGAATACTAAAGACAATATACAAAAAGTTTCACCAAAATCAGATGAAGGAATTTTCTTCGGCTACTCCACAACTTCCAAGGATTATAGAGTATTCAATAAAAACACTTGTACTATTGAGGAAATAGTGCAAATAAAATTTGATGAATCTGATCCTTTTGTTTTTAAACCATCCCAACCTACATCCTCAGATGTGTTTTCTAAAACTGATTATCAACCTTTGTTAGAAGATTTTTCTGATAAGGAAAATTTTCAAGATGATATTTCTGAAACATTCACCCCAGAAGACTTTCTACCCTATGTTGATGAACAGGTTTTATAAAACCCAAATCAGGCATTCCATAAGAATCATCCCAGTGATAGTATCTTTGGTGATATAAATCTACCTGTAAGGACTAGAAGTTCCTTGAGAAATGATGTACAACATCTAGCATTCATTTCCAAATTTGAACCAAAAATCACTGATGAAGCTTTAGGTGATGATGATTGTATTAAAGCTATTCAAGATGAACTAAACGAATTCGAAAGGAATAATGTATGGACCTTGGTTGAAAGACCTAAGGAAACCTCTGTTATTGGAGTAAAGTGGGTCTTTAGAAACAAGTGTGATGAAAATGGAGTCATTGTAAAAAATAAATCTAGACTAGTAACTAAAGGATATAATTAACAAGAGGGAATAGACAATGAAGAAACCTATGCTCCAGTAACTAGACTTGAATCTATTCATATCTTACCTTCATTTGCATTATTCTTCAATTTTAAACTTTTTCAAATGGATGTAAAATGTGCTTTTCTTAACGGTTATGTTCAAGAGGAAGTTTTTTTTTGAACAACCTTCTGGCTTTGAAGATACAAAGCATCCTGATTATGTTTGTAGACTTAATAATGCTTTGTTTGGCCTTAAACAAGCCCCACGAGCCTGGTATGATAGACTAACAAGATTTTTGCTTCAAAATAACTATGTTAAGGGATATTCAGATCCAAACCTTTTTATAAAAAAGGATAAGAAAAATGTTTTGATATTTCAAATTTATGTTGATGACATTATATTTGTTTCAACTCAGCAATATTTAACTGAATCCTTTGCAAGTGTAATGAAATATGAGTTTGAAATGGGTATTATGGGTGAGTAAACAGTTTTCCTTGGTTTTCCAATTTCTCAAAAACCCGAGGGAACCTATATATCTCAACATAAGTATATTAAATATCTTCTTAAAAAGTATGGATATGACAACACTAAGAGTATAAGTACTCCCATCGGTACCTCAAACTCTTTAGATCTTGATGAAGTTGGCAACCCAGTAGATCAAACATCTTTTAGAGCTATGATAGGCAGTCTAATATACTTTATATCTAGTCGACCAGACTAGATGTTTTCAGTATGCTTGTGTGCAAGATATAAATCCAGTCATAAGGAATCTCACTTAATGGTGGTAAAATGAATTTTTCGTTACTTAAAGGGAACCATGGATCTAGGATTATTTTATACTTCTGGAAAAGATTTTGTTTTAATAAGATTTCAGGATGCTGACATTGGTGGATGTAGAATGGATAGAAAGAGTACATCTAGAACTTGTCATTTCTCAGGATATTTGTTAGTTTATTGGTCATGCAGAAGCAACACTCAGTAGCTCTCTCCACTGCTGAAGCTGAATATGTAGCAGCTGGAAGTTTTTGTGCTCAAGTGTTGTGGATGGAAAACACACTCATAGATTATGACTTGAGTTTTACTAAGAATCAAATTTTGTGTGATAACACAAGTTCCATTTCCCTTAGTAAAAACCCTACATATCACTCATGTGCAAAGCACATAGATATTAGACATCACTTTCATAGGGATCACATAGTCAAAGGAGATATCATTCTTCGGTTTATTAGAACGAAAAATCAACATGATAACATTTTCACAAAATATTTACCCTCTGATAGATTTGAATACATTAAATTGAACTTAGGAATGAAAACCATGAGGTAATCCTTCTTCTTTAACTTATTATTTAACAATTCTCCTTATAGTAATAAACTAATTATCATAGGGGGAGTACATTTTCAATTAAGTTTAACCAAAATTTTCATTTACAATTTTATTAAACGTTTGTAACTAAAATTTTTCGTAACAAGTTTTTGGAATTCTCAGAATGGAAATTACCAGAATGAAAATTTCCAGAATAGAAATTCTTGGAATGGAAATTCTCGGAATGGAAATTCTCAAAATAGAAATTCTCAGAATGAAGATTTTCGTACTGAACTTTCCATAATGAAGATTTTCATACTGAACTTTCCGTAATGAGAATTTTTGTACAGAACATTCCGTAATCAGAATTTTCATACTGAACATTCTGCAATGAGAATTTTCATACTGAACTTTCTGTAATGAGAAATTTCATACTGAATTTTCGTAATAATAATTTTTGTAATGAATTTTTCATAATGAATTTTTTAAGAATATTACCAATTACGAGCAATCTTTCTAGCCAATCCGAAAGGTATGATTTACTTTTTAAATTTTCATAGTCATATTTTTCATGCTGGTATTTTCTTACGTGTTTTAAAATTATTCAGATTCTAGTTTTCCTTAAATCTGAATGTTTTTCTTATAACCTCAAAAGATCGTAGTCAAGTTTTCCTTGCGGGAATATTCTCAACTGACATATCAGATAAGAATGATTTTTGACCGTTAGATGGTTTCTGGGAGACGAAAGGTCACCTACTTCGCCTATATAAAGGGGACCCAAAGAGTCGCCCCACATCGGTATTTCAAGCTCTCGCATCTCAAACCCCTGCATCTCTTCTAAAGGACCATTCCGATCTTTGTCAAAGCCATTCCGAATCTTCCAAAACTCTACACTCCGAATGTCTGTTGAAGCTACATCTCAAGATATGTCATGTACAAAACCAATATCAAAGTGGCTTGTCTTCAGGAAAGGATAGTGCATCTGGATTTCATCAAGTTAGATTCTCTTATAACCACGAATATCAGATGGAATGTCTGGGAAGATGTTTTCTTGTATAATTCAGAGAAACAGGATCTGGTTTATACAGATTTACTGGTTGAGTTCTACGAGTCTGTATCCTTCCAACAGGAAGATGGCAGAGACTGGTTTTTGTTCAAGACTTATGGGAAGACTTACAAGTTATCTTACACAAAGTTCGCGAGCATGGTTGGTTTATCCTATGATGGGGAAGCTGAGTTTTTCTCACATAAGCTTCCAAATGAGAAAGGGAGTTCCAACAAGGTGAAGGCTTTAAAATGTATTGAACTTAAGGATGCTACGACTACTAATATTTCTCATCTCACTCCAAACAATAAGATTCTACAACTCTGGAGACATGTTTTTCTTGTACCAAGAAGAGGCGACAAGGATAATCTGAAGAAAAGCGATATCTATGTCGTAGATTTCTTGGTAAATTTAAGAAAGATAAATTTGATGAGACATATTTTGATTACGATCACAAACATCAAAGAAGGGAACGTGAGAGCTCAAATAATTATATACCCTTCCTTACTATCTAACCTGATAGTTTAGTGCTTTGAATCCTTCACGGTTGCATGAAAATCAAAAGTTAGGAATTGTAAGCTTATGATGGTAAGTGATGATACTTTGAAGATGATGAAGTTGAGTATTTCTACTGAATCCGTAGAATTCTATCCTTTATCCGTGGAAGAGGATGAGGCAGCCTAGAATGATTCACAAAATCCGTAACCATCTCAAAATGAAAGGATGAAGAGAAATCTTAGAGAAGTGGATAATGAAGACATAACTATCAATGCTAAGGAAACTCATCCTGATCCCCCAAGCTGAAGAAGCAGAAAAATTATACAGATGAAGTGGCATCCAAGTGGAAGGAAGACAAGGAAAAGAGAAAAGAAGGGGATTCAATGTTCGGATTGGACCCTGCAGAGGTAAAGGCCTTAAAAGAGAGAGTCGTAGATGAATTAGAAAATCAAGAAAAGGAAAAGAATTTGAAAAATAAGTTGGCTGATGCTGAAATAGTGCAATATCCATTAAGAGATACTAAAATAGTTTCTAAGACAATTCCTATTTCGGAATCTTTCGATGTCCAACCATCTTTAACAAAAACTCCAGGTAAGAACTATGTCACTCCGGAAAAATCCAACGGTAAAGAGTTAGTTGAAGAAGTATAAAAACAAGCTAGTGAATAAATAGAACAAGAGGTTTTTGAAGAAGAAGAATAAGAAGAAGGAGGTGATGATCTTGATGATTTGATCAAACAAGTAGAAGAGTATAAATAAAGGGATGAATCCAGAAAATTAACCACTCCAGAAAAGGAAGTTAAGAAAGAATGTGGAAAGGATAATGTTTATCAAGAAGAAGAGAAGGAAAATGTTCTGTATGATGAGGAAGAATCTTATAAGAAGAATTTTCTTGAAGAAGGGGCAGAAAAGGAAAAACAAGATGATGATCTGATTGTTCAGTTGTTAGAAAGTGAGGAAGAGTCTACAGATAAACAACCCATTCTAAAATATGACATGGGGAAGAATGTCCTGATGGATACACCAACAAAATAGATTTTCAAGAAGATAGAGGTTGGTTGATCTTATAAAAGAAAACTGGTTCAAGTCGAAGAAGAACATTCACTAAGTAAATTACTGGATTCGGAGTCATCAACACATGGTCATGATTTTTTGGTTGAGTCTCTGAAGAAGTTGGTGGACACCATTCCATTTTTTCCATCAATAGATTCCGGATACCAGATGTTGCAACACAGTATGAATCAGAAATTGGATTCCTTATCCATGGACATGGATAAGTGTATAAAGATTGAGGTCGACCATAGAAGTTTTATTATCAATTATTATGTTCATAGAATGTCTTCTAGAAAAATAACTTCGTGGTCTAAGAAAGTTAAAGAAGGCATGATTGAATATGATAATTTTCAGAATGAGGTGAAAGATGCTTTTGACACTGAGGATTAAAAGATTAAGAATCTTCAAGATGATCTGATTATTGAGCAGAGTTCTCAGAGTCAAAAAGTGAAGGAACTAAATGATAAGGCTAAATCTCTGGCTAAAAATTTTATTAGAGATAGAAATATCCGGATTGAGCATGAGAAAAGACTGGTAAAGCAAGATGAATTATTAAAGATGGATAAAGAAGCCATCGAGGCTCAGGCAGAAGGTTTGAAATCCCAAGAAGAAAAGACAAAAACCTTGGAGGGGCAAGTTGAGGAAGACCAAAGAGACTTGAAGAAGCTCAAAACATTGTTAAAGAAGCTGATCCCAAAGGAAAATGAAGATAAATAAATCCACTACGATATTTTGTTGTATTTGTCTTTCTTTGTAAAATTTTCTCAACTCTAATGAAAATTTGGTTCATTGTATCCTATTATATACCAATGTTTCAGGTACCATATTTTCTTTTCCATTCCCTTCAATTACTTTTGAAAATCACAAAGGGGGAAAAAGAAAAAGAACTACTCCTAAGGGGGAGAAGGAAAAAGAACCACTAAAAATAGGAGAAAGAAAAATTTAAAATGAAGAAGAAAATTTTCTATGTGATGAAATCCTTAAAGTAAGGGGGAGTTGCTCACTACGATGTTTTTCATTTCCATGATAATGAAAACTCCACTTCAGAAATTCATAATACAATCCTTATTGTTTCAATGCCTAAGAGGGAGTTAGTTTTATTCACTTTCATCCATGAATAATGGGAGATACGTTTTAATTTCAAAGTCTAATTAAATTTTTCAAAGTCCTTATATTATTTTTCATAAGGATGTTTGTGCTTTCCAAAAAGGGGGACATTTTTGAGTCAATAAGGTTTTCTTTATGAATTTTCCATTCCTTCTAGTTTTGAAAATCAAAAACACCTTATACATAAAAATATATATATTTTACCTCCATAAGAAAAATTTTCTTCCTTAAGGAAATTTACCCTAACATATATTTTCATATATATATCAATATTTTTCTTATGTAGAAAAACTGGATTCATACCCAAAACCCCAGAATCATATAATGTCAAGAATTGGAGTATTCTGTTTTTAGGATCCTAATTCTGGATGTGAACTGCATTGATGTTCCACTCTGAATTCTGGATGTGACCTGTAATAATGTTCCACTCCCAATTCTGGATGTGAACTATATGGAAGTTCCACTCTGAACTCTAGATGTGAACTGTAATAAATATCCACTCCGAATTCTTGATGTGAACTATAATGATGTTCCGCTCGAAATTATGGATATGAACTTTCATGAGTTCGACTCCGAACTTTCATGAGTTCGACTCCGAACTCTTATGAAGTTCAACTCCGAACTTTCATGAGTTTGTCTCCGAACTCTTATAAAGTAAAACTCCAAACATTCATGAGTTAGACTCCAAACTCTTATGAAGTTTGACTACGAACTTTTACTAGTTCGACTTCGAACTATGCAAGTTCAGATTCTGAACTCTGGTGAAACCAGACTCTGAATTTCCTTATAAATTCAGACTCCAGACTTCTACAGACTTCAGGTTCTGAATTCCTATAAAACAGAATCCGAACATTTTTTTATTATAGACTCTGAATTCCATTTTTGTTAGACTCTAAACTTTTATTTAATTACATTACAAATTATATTTTTTATTATTCTTACAATTTTTTCATTGCAAAAAGATGTCGTGATTTCAGTTACACATGTTTTGTTATAAAACGATGTCGTCAATTCGGTTTCTAGTTAACCGTTGGTTTAGTGACACGTGTATAGGTCCCTCTAATATTCAAGGAAAATATGACAATTTGAGGAGGTAACTGACCGTTCTAACCAAGCCTATAAAAAGGAGCTCATTTGAAAGAGCTCTACACCATTGAAAAACAAGTTGATAACTATAGAGACGACACACTGTTAAGGTGATTTCTAGAGAGAGAATCTTTTCATACTTTGTGCATACTAAACTGCTTGTTCACATTTCTTCATGCGACTCTGAATGTTACATTAGAGGGCTTCCGGGGATAGGAAGACATAGGTGCTGACTACGTTGAAGTTTGAGGACTTCCTTGCTGAGGAAGACAGAGGTTCCAACTACTTTGAAGTTGAGGGCTTGTGGGGATAGCAAGACAGAGACACCGATCTTCATATTGAGGGCTTACCCTAGACTGGGTAAGATAGACTTGCTTGAATGAATAAATCAAGGGACCTTTATCCAAGGTTGTTGGATACCCTTCTCTTTGGGTTAAAAGAATTATATCTTGTAACTAGTAGTTTTACTACTTGTTTTCTGTTGCATTTAATATTGTAAAGAAGGCATATCATTCTTGTATTTCCTTACACTTGTACTCTGATTAATTTAAATTCTATACGCTTTAAGGTAGAATCTCATATTGTAAACTTTAGTTAAGTTTCAATTTCCAGATCCATATTTATGGAACCTATTTTCAGAATCACATTCTAGATTCAAGAAAGTACATAGAACTGGAAGTTTGTAACATCATACCTTCTTCCAATTCTCCTATTGGTGTTAGAGGTGTTGTGAATTTTCCTAGTTTAACTTTGTTAAACATAGATCTCTCCTTGTATAAGGAAATCTTTAAAAGAATACAATTCACACCCCCCCCCCCCGCTCTTGTATATTGAGCATCTCCATCATTATTTCAATCCTACAATTAATTTATGTTACTTACTTCATACACATTGGTTTCACACAGGACAACACCTGCAGACCAACAACCATCCAAATAACCCATATAAAAGTAGGAACTATTGAAAATGAATTCCAACATTAGGTAAAATGGAAATTTATGATAAGGGTTGATGTTTGAGTTTAATTAAATAGCCATGATATATACACTTTTGGAAATAGAATTTGGATTAAAATTATTCTCATTGAGACAAACCAAATTGAATATAAGGTGAGCTAATCATATATAGATTGCATGATATACTAGAGAGGGATTTTTTGAAAAAAAAATTAAAAGAGAATAAAATTAAGAGAATAAGTGAGTTCTAGAGTAGAGAAAGGCATGTTTGTAGAGCAATAAGGCTCTTTTATGTCATGTAAGACCCAAAATATATTTTATAATATTATATTTTCTAGATTTTATAAAATTCAATTTTTTTCATCTATTGTATGCATAAATGAAATCATACATTGAACCTCCCCCCTCCATGTGTAGTACCACTTTCCACCCCTTTCCTTGAAAAAATTATTTATTTGTTTTTCTTTCTTTTAATCATTATATTTTTTATTTATCTTTTACTCAATTTAATTATTCTAATTTACTAATAAAAAAAATCACCACCCATAACATCATGGACTTCATTATTTTTACAGCATCTCTATAATATATTTCATCAATCATTAAACATATTATAAAATTCATCTATATATATACACATAATATATATAAACACCCGCACACACACACATATATATATTTACCCCCACACCGATATAAATATATTTGTATATATACCTTTCACTCCTATATATACATGTTATATACACAGAAACATGCACCTGAATATATATATTTATATAGATATTTTTTTCCCATACACACAAATGCAAATTATATATATAAATATATATATATATATATGCACACAAAAATTAGTTTTTACCAATATAGTAATAATTATAATAATGATATTAATTTTTATTATTAGTAAATATCTTCCATAAAAACCATGTTAATATAAGCATCTATTAGAAACTGATAATAATAAATTACTTTTATTAAAAAACAATACCATTAATTAATCACAATTATTAATTTCACACCTAATTCCATTATTTTTCTTTAACACAAACAATAATAATTAAAATATTATTATTATTATTATTATTATTAACATCCCAAAAAATATTCAATCCTTGATTAGTTTTATTTGGTTCCAAAAAATGAAAAAACATTGATAAAAGTTTCCACCAACATATATTCTTTCATTTGAAATAAGTTTTTTAAATAGAAAAAATTAAAATGAACAGTCATTATTTGTGATCTATTAAAACAACCCATATATACAATAGTTATTCCATTCATAGGGTGACACCCTCATTCCATATTTCATGGAATCCTCATGTTTCCCATAGATACATCGTTTAGAATATAACTTTTTTGCCTGAAAAATAACATCCATGTAATATAATATATTTAATATTTTTATTAAAACAACAATGAGGCTCTAAGAGACTTGGAATTTTGTGTTAAATCAGTACATAAATCCAAAAATAGTTTATAGAATATACAATAAGTTAATGGAGTTTTTACTATAATATAAATCATTTAATAAACACAAGTATTCAAAAATTAACTTTTTCATGGAAAAAATACACGTAAGATTTTATGTAAATATTGTTTTATTAACATTTTAAATTGAGTATATAACATTTTTATAAAATTATTTTATACAATTTTATATAGAAATGGATATATTTTTATTATAACTAACAGTTTTCCAAGAATTATATAGTTTTAGTTAAAATTAAAATATCTAAACATTAGGATTTTAAATTTTTTAAATTGATTTTAATTATTTTATTAGAAAATTAAAATTAACTATGGGGTTTTTTGGTTTTTTAATAATTATTTTATTTTTAGGTGAAAAGTGACAAATACCATAATTTCAACTACCATAATTTTTTATATGTTTAATTATTAAAATGGTAAAATTAAAAATTTAATATGATTTTAATTCACATAATTATATATGTGTTTGGTAAAAATCCAATAAATCTATTGTGGATTTATTCTAAACATGATTTTACTAAAAAAATATTTTTTTATGCTTGGAAATACATTTTCCAATAATCTATTTTTCATTGTGGTTTCTGTATTTCTATTAAATGTATTTTTCACCCACAATTTAAATTGAAAATTTTAAAATTGTTAAATATTTGTAATCATAATACTAAAATTATTTAATAAGGTGCATTTCATACTTAGAAAATGACTTATGTTACTATAGTAAATATTCGTGACCATAGTAAAGTTTAAAATGGTTAAAGATAGATTAAACTAACAGATAAGGATTTAAATATTCTAAAATGTTGATTAAATTTTATTGGATGAATGGATTTAGACACTTCATTATCTTATATTTTAATATTTATACATTTTTACACATTCCATTGATAAATTAATTTATATTTTTAATGTTAAGTTTATTTAGAAGAGTTCCACTCCTATGAAATATAAAATGACCTCGTATATTCTCAATTTTACACACAATTAGATTACATGAGATCCAAAAATACTTTCCCAAATGTTGTTTTAGAGTCATTATCCATGTCATAAATCATCTTCTATTCCCCAAATATTATTCAATGAATCTTTAGGGTGTTTTCAAAAGATATTATCCAGGGAGGAGGTTTGTCTTCTAACTATGTTATTTAATGTCTCTTTCTAATTAAACCAAATTAAAATATATTATAACCATAATTATATAATTATATAATTAACATTAATATATTAAAATGTAATTTTCTAGCTGGAAAAAATTTTCAACCTTCTTTCTAACAATTTTAAAATACAATTTCGGTCGAGCATACATGCAAACTACCGCCTCCACAAAGTGATGTATCTAATTTTTCATCACAAACAGACATTTTTATTTATAAAAATGTACTAAATTAAAAATTTATTATATTTAAAAATTATTATTATTATGTAATAATTATTTATTACCCGCCTTATTTCCCTCCCATTTGTTGGGAAATGGAATTATTGCTCATGTGCACATGAAGACTACCACCTCTATTAATGATGTGTTTAATTTATCATCATCGCCTTAAATTGATGGTAATAAATGATTATTTAATAGATGATTTTCTTTGACATTTTTAGGGTTCATTAAATCTAATCAAAGTATTTCATGACCCATTTTATCCCACTGAACACAGTAAAGCTATTTTGGACCGAACAACCTCAAAACATCTCAAGTGAATTTAAATGATTTATCAACTAATTAAAATATGATAATATATGTAATAAAAGAAAAAATAAAAATGGTAGTAACATGAAAAATAATATTATTTATTTAAATTTTTTTTATTAATCATAAAAGTGAATTATGTATATGGTGAGTTTGTTCTCAAAGTATTATATTTACCATTAGAACCTTATTTTAAAAATATTATAATACTTCCAAACTATTTTAATTTTTATTGAGATGATTTAAATTTTTTTTATATTTATAATTCATTTATTATTAAATGATAGTGTTACTAGTTTATACATTCATTAAAAAGCATTACAATGGAATATTTTTAATTTTTTCTGTATGGTTCATTTTTGAAATCCTTTAAAAAAATCAACAAAAATGTTTTTTTAAAGTTTACCATAGGGATGTTTTTACACCATAATAACTATTATTAATTTAAATATTACTAAATAAGATTGTATGTTTTTATTATAAAATAATATTCCCATTATTTTCAATATTTTTGGTTTTAAAATGTTTTAAAGAGAAAAGAATATTTATCTCATTTTTATTAGATTATTGAATGTTCATATAATTATGGACATTAATTAAAATTAAAATTAGTTATATGATATAAATTAATTATTTTATTAATTTATTAATTTTTTTTACTTTTAAAATAAATATAATTATGGGTTGGTTCAATATATACATCAAATGTATTGAGTAATGATTTATTCTCTAGATGAGATGTGTTGGAATTAACCAAGTTAGTTATTCAATTTTAAGGGTTCTATTTATGTTTATTATAATGGTGATTAAAATAATAACTTCCTAATAGTAATACATTATAATTTTATTCATTCAATTACTTTAAATGGATCTCATTTGAGTTCGCACAGAAATAAAACGTCTTTATGAATAATGGAAAGGATTTGGCCTTTTAAATGTGAATATTTGATTTTTAAATAAATTTTTTCATAATTTATCATAATTTATAAATAAAGTATCATGTATATGAGTATGCCTCTATGATTTTAATAAAATTTTTAAACAAAAACATTGGGTAATAATGTTGATTTCATAGGTAAAAAACTTATTTTTTCTACTCAATGTTTATTATGTAAAATGGAAAAATTCCTTATTTTTTTTTATTTTTAAAAAAGATAGAGATGGTATTAAATTAGTTTTATATCCCTTAATGGGATATTTTCAATCATACCAATTTTGAAAATGTATTGTAACATGGCCTTTGGATATATTGAACGTTTAAAATTTTAAATGGTGAGACGTATTGAATGATGAAAAAGGGTTATAAATGAAAATATAGTGTAACCCTTACAACCTATTATTTATTGAAAAAATTTACACTATATAAAATTGTCCTATATATTATGTAATTTTTTACTAATTTTCTAAAACTTAATTCTTAAATATTTCTAGTAATGTGAGAAAATGAAATCCTTACACTAAGACTCAGTAATAGGTTGTTTATGTTTATGGTTGTTGTAGTTGGTATCAGATAAATGGTTTAGATAATTTTTTAGGTCATGTAGATTTCAAGAAAAGAAACTTAATGGATACTAATATTTGTTCATATTGACATGATATATCCATTGAGGGTTTCTTGGTTTCTTTATCTAAACCTATGTCTTTTTTAAAATAGCTTACACTAATGAAATAAAGTGAATGAATTGGGATGAAAGTATGAGTATTGTATCATTATGAGAGAATAACATGGAGTGGTTTTTATTAAAGTTGATTAGTCTATATATATGTATGTTCAATTGATGTTGGTTATAAAAAGTGGTACCCATGCACGGGAGTGACCAAATTCTCAATAGGATAACATGTCTAGAGTACAACATTTCTTGAAACAAAGCCATATATATTTTAGCAGAACTTCATATATAGATATAGTTGAAGGATAGATTAATGATTTAGAAAATATAATTGATGTTTTGGGTTGTTCAGAATATTAAAATATAACTCATTCTGCTTACTTTTTGATGGTGAGGCTGACCAGTGGTGGTCCCTGAATAAGAATATCAAAGAAAAGGATGAGAATAATGCCACATAATGCGCAATATATAGTATTGTTTTTAGTAAAAAATATTTTAATAAAGTTGGTTAAAATATGATGGAAAATAATTCCATACAGTTAAATCAGAATGATAATTATTTAGTTACTACCTATGAATAAATTTTTATTTATATTGGATTGGTATGAATCATATTTTAATATTGATCATGACACTAAAATTGATATATATTATTTAGGATTGTAACCATTATTAAAAATATATTTAGTTATTAATGAGTTTTGTATATTATGAGTAAATTGTTTAATGTGTTGAGAAAGTTGAAATTTATTTTTTTTTCTTTTTATAAGAATAAAGAGTTGAAGTAGTATTGGGAAATGTGAAAGCATAATTCTAGGAAAATTTCACTTCCATTATGTTGTAAGTGTGAAAAATTGAAATCTATTTATTGAATTATGATATCTTAGAAGCGTTTCCAATGAGTTGTATTGGGACATAAATATCATTATATTAATGAAAAAAATAAATTTAATGTCTGAGATAATAAGGAAACATTGATAGTAAAGTGTATTAATTATAATGGGATGGGCCATTATTAAAATGAATTTATGAAGAGAAGAATATATGATAGATATTATTTATAACTTAATCATAAGGGTGTCATAAAATCATTTACTTATACTTTAAAAAGTGTTGTACCATCATAGAAAGTGGTGATTTATACATTACTTATTTACTCAAAGTATGTAAAATTATTTTTTGATTTCAGATATATATATTAATTTATTTCGAGAAAATATTTAAGTAGAATTGAAATATCACCTCTAAAATTGAGGATTATGTTTTTTGTAAAAACTCATGATAGGTATATTATTGTAATAAATATTTAAAAAACCTTCATTTTATCATTATTTAATGGTTCTTCCTATATATTTTGTTGTTTTCCATTAGGGAAATTTTATGCAAATCTTGTTATGGATTGGATTTTATGTTATCATTATATGATATATTATAAATCTAAATAAGTCACATTTAATTTTTAGAGTGAGTTTAAATTTATATATAAAAATGAGTTCACATAGATGATGACTTGTCATGAATTAGAAAATTTGGTTAAATATGGGAGCTAATGTTATCTTGAACAAGTTAGGTAAAAAAGGAATTATTCATCTTATTAATGTGCCTATGTAAATGTAAATTTTAAATTTTTTTCTTAATGTAAAGACCCGTAAATTTCAAGGAATTTTTTTTAATTTATTTGGATTTTTATGGGTCCCTAGCTTCTGACGACACTTGATAATGAAACCTAGTGTTCCCAGAATCAATTTCCGATGTTTAGCTCGGGTACCTTCAATGAACGAACAAGAAGGTTTTTCTATCTTTTGAAACAGTGCTCGAAATTGAAATCTGAGGGCACCGATGAACTCACAATGCCAGTAATTTCTTAAGGGGACCTTTACCGCAGTTTTGTTTTAAGTGGGATGAGAATTATTATTTGGGGAATTCGTTTAAAATAAATAAAATTGTTAGAAAAATTTTATTTTATATCTTTCGATGTTAAACCCTCCCTTGGGAAGTTGTTGGTGGGGCCCACAACCACCAACATCCCATGTTTGGATATTTGAGAGGTGGGTTCCACAAGAGCCCCAACCTTTCATCTCCCGTAACCCTCATTAAACTCCCCAAATAACACCCTTAAACCCCCCCCCCCCATTAAACACCCTTGTTTAATGTTGACAACTCTTCCAACATTTATGAGATCTTCCACCTCCTCTCCCTCTCTTTTTTTTAATTACCAACACATTCATTTAATGAATTCAACCTATTCAATTAATTAATGAAGTGGTTTGAATTTTTAAATTTAAATTTCATGTGTAAATAAAATAATAGGAGGAGCCTATTATTTTATTTTGGGGAAATCGTTGTGTTAAGGAGAATTGGGAGAGATCTTGAGTTTTTGGAAGAACACCGACCCTCCGATGAAGAATGACAACTTCTTCGACGAAGAAATCTGGTTCCATGAAGATCCACAATGAACCATACTTTATCTTCTCTGTGAAAAGTGAGAATACGTGGTTTCCTCCTTGAATTCACTCCGACATTGCCTACGAATCCTTTCCCCGCAACGCCGTCTTCCGCGACGCCCGACGTGCGACGTCAATTATCGAGGTAGGGGAATTTGTATATTTTTCCATATCTGTGATTTATTCCCTTGATCATGGGAATTATTTTTTGATAAACTATTGTTAGGGCATCTAACCCGAGGGAACATGCTAACAAACAAGTCCGGACCCTCCGTTAATTGGTCGTTTGTGCGTGGATTGACGAGCGACGACGAAACGAGACAACAACGGTGATTTGAAACCTTCACAGTAATGTTCAGGACCCGAGATGACTGCTGGTGCAGATGGAAGCTAAAACGGACCACCGAAGCAACTTCGGTGGCCCGCAGAACCTTGTTGTGGCGCCGGAAACCAGAGGCACCGGCCGGCCGCCTGGAGGAGGCGGCTCCCCAGTGCGCCGTCAGAGGAAACCCGCCACGGCAGTGGTGAAACAGACCCCGCGACCGCGTAAGATTCACCAATGGTGGGGCGGTGCTAGCTGGCACCGCCCGTCCCAATTATTGGGTGGTCGTACCCCCACTACGAACAACGCACTCGGTCGTTGGCCGATCCATCGCCACCCGCCCTGCCAGGCTGGGGCGGGCCACGCGGGATGGGCTGCGCCGGCTGGGCCAGGCCGCGCCGGCTGGGCCGGGTAGCGCCAGCTGGTTTGGGCCATGCTCAACTGGGCTGGGAAGCGCCCAACCCGGCCGGACCTAGACCCGATTCGGGTCGACCCGGTTCGGGCAGACCCAAGGTGGGTTGGTTCGGGTCAGACCGGGTCCAAAACCCCTATTTTCGCACCGTTTCTGTTCAAACGGACATATCATGAGATACGGAACTCCGATCAAGGCACCATCAGTTGTGTAGGATTACTTGGATCAAGAAGGTTGTTTAGGAATATTATACTCAATATTTTACCAATGTATGGGTATGGAGAGGTTGGTTCGAATCGAAAACCAACCGGGCCCTCGGAGCGGAAACACTTATAACTTGAGGACCGGGCGTCTGATTGACGTTTCATCAACTACGTTGGATTACTATTGATGAGAAGATTATTTTGGAATACTATTAGTGGGATTAAGAAGATATTAAAGTCTGTTCTAGATGGTTTTAGCTTAAAATCCAATCGGCCCCCTAGAACGGAAAAGCTAATAACTTACAGACTGGGTGTCTGATTGGAACGTCGTCTTCTTCGTTGAGACCCCTATGATGAGGATGTCCTTAGTGTTACTTTTAAGTGAGAATTCGTGACACTTGGAAGTTACGACCAATAGCTCATTGAGCAGACCCTCCCGGAGACGAGCGTACAGAGTGTGGAGACCTAGAAGCTGTAGACCTGACGACTACTTGACTGATTCGACTTGGAGTGATTCAATTATCCCAATGGATGGAGCGCCCGGTATTTTCCGGAAGACCCACCGAGGATGGAGCGCTAGGTATTTGGAAGTATTCCTATGGTACTCTATAGAAGAAGTATCTCTTTAGGCTATTAGGGGAGCACCTGGTATTTGGCGACAGACCCTCAGCGGACGGTGCAAACAATATTTGGCAGTAGACCCACTGTACTCGACAAGAGGAGTACCTTAGCAGTCTAAGGTTAGTGAGTAGTGCCTCACAGTTGTGGAAGAGACACTGTACTCTATAGAGGCGGAGTTCTCCATCAGTTTTGGTTTTGATAATAAAAATACATGTTTGAGCTGAGTCAATGACCTTTGTGTTTTCCTCATGATTGAGATGGGTTACTTGATAACATAGGTATATGTATGGGCATATATCTAAATAAAGTATATCTGTTGAGATATTTCTTTATGGTATGTCCTTGTTGGATTTAGTGAGACCTTAAGGGTCTTAGGTTCCCAACTGAGTATTGTTATACTCACCCCTGCATGGGCTATGCCCGTACCTCATTGTGTTTGTGGCAGACGATGGATATCATGGATTGTGGTTGAGGATTGTAGAGTTAGACGGTACCCGGAAGTGGAATTCATGATGAGGCGGTACCATGAGGTGACAGGAGGATGTGGAGAGCTGATGTGGCCATTCATACCTACTCTTTATATAGGAACTCCGGATGAAAATCTAGGAGCAGCTTGACACCTTCCTGTTGTTTTGTCTTTTCCTTGTACTTTACTGTTGGGCTTGTATTTCTGGCCAATTTACTTCCAACACAACTTTTGTTATATAGTGTTTACATTTTGTTTTCTTATTCTTGTACTCTGGTTGTGTTTGTGTTTATGTTTTATAAAGGGAATGCCTACCCAGTTATAGGGATTTACGCCTTTGGTGCTAGTCACCATCCCCTGGCCTATGGAAGGCGTTCTTGGGGTAGTTACAACACGGTCCCCGGGGGACGGGTCATGACAAATTGGTATTAGAGGATTAAGTTCTACCACAAAACATAGGACTCTGATATATTATTTTCTATGAATCAATAGTATTAAGCGTACTGTGTATGGGTTTTAGTTCAGGGAGTCCAGTGTTAGTGCGGCGAACGACTTATCCATACACCAGGACCCTGACATCTGATTTCCAACTCAGTGCACGAAAACACTGATTGCGTGTGTGTTTCCAAAAGGTTTCACTATGTCAGCTCAAACTATGCCAGCTCACCAGGTATAGTCTTTTGACCATGTCACATCTGTTTCTTTCAGGATGCCTCCCTGCGGATGACTAGCTAGAGCCCCAATTGTTGTACGTACTGACGACCTGTCGAGCGTTGAGGCCTCTTACAGGGGCCCCTCCTAGATGAGGCACCATTGGTACTATTTTCCATTGGTCCACAGATTCCACCAGACCCAGAAGCAGGCGATGCACGCCGGTTGAGAGCGCTTCACGAGTTCCAGTGCCAGAGGCCACCTAGGTTCCGGGGAGAGACAGACCCATAGGCGGCTGAGGATTGGCTAGAGGCTGTGGTGAGAGTCTTTAGGCTAGTAGGTACACCAGTGGACTTCATGGTGATCCTTGATGTCATCCTCCTTCAGGAAGCAGTAGGTAGATGGTGGAGCCTGATGCTCCAGATGCATGACGAGGCGTCACTTATATGGAGATACATCGAAATCCTGTTCCTGGTAGAGTTTGTACCAGCCACCCTTCGAGCGGTGCAGATATAGGAGCTACTTAAAATACAGAAGGGCAACATGGGTGTATCTCAATACTCAGCGAGGTTCACATACCTCTTGCACTACTCCAAAGATATGGTATGATACTCGTTCATCAGGGCCCGGACCTTCGATTAGGGAATGAGGCGAGAGATCATAGCTTCAGTTATCTCTCACAATATTCTGACGCAGACATGAGTGTTGGAGAGATCCCTTCTAGTGAAGAGTTTCCTTACTGAACAGTCTTCAGTAGTAGCACCCACCACTAGTCGACTTGCAGTAGAGTCTTCTATAGTAGGCAGTAGACAGACGACACATGGGTCTAATTGGACCAGACCCACCGGTGGCCGACTGCACGACTCATGTTCAGTTGTGTGGGGCAACCGGAGTGGATACAGTATAATGACCCATACTTTACTTATATCGTTATTACATCAAAATTGAAGCATAATTATTACAACATATAACAAAACCATGAAAGGACCGTATAGGTATAGTGTCTTTAGAAACTGGGAAACATAAACAACTGGTTCATAAAGCGTCTACACTGTCTCCCATTTATTTAATCATATCTATAGTCCCTATTGGCATATCTTACTTAATAACCTTCTTCCTCACCTGGGGAAAGAAAACATACAAAAGGGTGAGCTCAAATGCTCAGTAAGGGTAAATAAAAGAAATATTAATCACATCATATTCATAATAACATAGCATTTTGGTTGTTTCATTCACACAAAATCATAGATAATCATTTCTTATTAGTCAAGACTCATTTCCAAGACTATATTAGTGGGCAAAGTCCATTTCTGAACCGAGTTCACTCCTCGTTTCAGTCCTGTTTCACTGAACCGGTTTAACCTGCCGTTCCAACCATGCCTATCTCATTAGATATAAAATCTTTACCCAATGAATTGGAGGGAGATATAGGTCACACCCATCTCATAATGATACCATTCTTATGTGTGCCGGAAAATCATAAACCATACATCATAGCATAACCCATTTAATAAAAATGGGATTCTTAAACATCATGACATCATAAATCAATTCATATAAGATAATGGAATTCATGAAAATAATTCCATCACAACATAATCAAATCAATGTAATAATAGAAATAGCAACAGAACCCTATATTATCATAGATGGAAAACAATTTTGATAAAACACTTGAACACCATTCTTGAGGAAAATATCATTTCTACCTCAAAAACATTTTCCTTTCTTAACATGTCATTCAATTTTGATCTAAAATAAGTTGATTAAAAATTAACATGAAAACTTGCAAAGCAATATTCTTGTAAATAATGTTTTAAAAATCCATTCATGCCATATAAGATAAAAAACATTCTTCTAGTACTTTTGTCAGAAAAGTCAAAAAGTACCTCGTACGAAAAACGACAAAAGATTCCTTTAATATCTTTTACTAAAAACTCAATGAAGCGTAAAATTGGATTTAAACAATTGTAGGTAGATGGAAACAATAATACATATTGAGGGAACATGGATGTGGATGATAAAATACACCCTAGTAAATACCAAAGTATAAACAATCTCGGATAAAAATGAGATTGAGATATTTTCCCTTACCTTAGGTCCGATTCGCTTCGTAAGTGTCTGAAAATCCTGTATAATGATTTAAATAATGATATTGACTTATTCCAGAATCATACGTATTGTTATGATATCATATATGGTCATATTCTTAGCTTTTTATTAGTAATATTTCATTACTTCTTGTTTTTCGGGTGTGTATTACTTTTTGTACTTATGCGTGTTTTGTCGAATAAATTCTTATTATTCTCTTTAGGTTATAGATACATCATTTCCAGAATGGTATTAGTGTAATATATATCATATTAATTCATTAAATTCATTTATATAATCATTATGCAATGAAGATCAGGTAGAACGAATCGCATCACATCCTGGAGATGGTATTCCGTACGTACGCACGAGCGATGATATCGTTCCCATGATCGTAAAATTGTATTGGAGTGTATGTATACTATTTCATAATCAATACCACTTTACAATAATCATATATATTCATTAATTTCACCCTTATACCCATCCAAGTATGGTGGTGGTGTAAAATAGATTACACCACGACATGGAGACGGTATTCCAAACGTACGCAGGTGCACTGATTTTGTATTCCGTAGGATGGATAGAAGGTGAAATATGGTTGTTTCATACTTATAATAACATATCATTATATGAGGTAAAATGATGTTATTACTTCATAAGGAAACAACTAAAGAAGAATAAGTGGCAGAAGAAATAAAGTTGAAAGAATCAGTAACGGGCATTACCTCTTCTTTGAAGCGCTTCTTTGAGACCCCCTTTAAGGGCACTAAAATTGGTTTTTGAAGAATAACAGGACATCTAGGATGTCTATAGGGAAGTGGAGAAGATAACTTGGCCAGGGTTGTCCGATCTTGAAGGCTCAAATTGGTGCGAGGAAGAGAGGGAGGAGGTTCCCTTTTATAAGGGAGGAGAGGGGAACCTTTCGAATAACAAAAAATATTATTTTATTATAAAGTCAAATTCGGTTTTTAATAGCTCCAAATCGATATATTTCAAAGATAAGGTGGGTAAGGGTCTAAATCCTCTCATCAAATATAATTTATACAAGTTTAAGAATCAATTTTAACCTTATCATTTAGATTTAACATTAAGTTAGATAATTTAACTTTCACCGTGTTTTCTTGTTTTCTTACACCATAAGGTTGATAAACATATTATATCAAGCCAAAAGAACCCCATGTTGTTTATTATTAATATATATAACCTTATCTATTTCATTTGGCCTAACCTTATTTCTTTAGGAATAAAATAACAATTAATAATATAGTATTTGTTTTAAAAACTATTTTTTTTCAATTTTGACTCTATTTGGTAATTGATTTTTGTGAAAATCATAACAGAATGATTAGTTAAAATGAAATTAATTAAATCAATACTAACATGTCATAGTAACATATAAAATTATTGGAATTCATAAAAAGTCTCAAATTAAATATATATGGGTATTTATAACATCAATTATGTCAATATTTCATTAATAAGATAATTACTGCATCATCATTGTATCATACATAATTTAAATTATTTTAAGTATAAAAATTACAAATAAAATACCATTATGTATAAAATCATTTTAGAGTTATAATTAATATTTATAGTCGAATTTACCTTATGTATAACCCTATATTAAAAATGATTTACTTATTACACTTTCATTTTAACTATTTTAACCCTTCTTTAGATAAATTAATAATAAATGTCCTTATCTAGTCCATGTGGGCCTAAATGGTCATATTTTATTCCTAAGGTAGTTTTTGGTCGAATTAAACTTATCCAATAAAAATAGGACATGTGTTAGGGTAATAATAATATCATTTTTACCCTTAACTACCTTATTTACTTTAAACCGTGGTTAAAAAAAGTAAAAAGTTACTATTCATCAAAAATTATTTTCATCTCATTGAACCACATTTTAGTCCTTGATATTAACCGTGTGTCTTGGATTTTTGAAATTCTATTCACAGAAGTGGTAAAATTATGTTTTATGAAAAATTCAGTTTTTTAACTACCACATAGTGGTTTCACTATTCATCAAAAAATGAAATTTTCCAGAAAAATACCTAAAATTAGGCCTAAGATATATTTGATATTATGAATTCAAAAATGATGTCTAATTTACCAAATTCTAAACATATCAGTTGCATTAACTAATTTAAAAATTAATTCCCGTTGTCAAAACAAATAGCGTGTTTTTAAGAGATAATAACTATCAAAAGATTGACACTTGTTTATGTCCGGTTTAAATGTGAAATTACATCCAATGAACAACATTGTATTAAATTGTAAAAATATATAATAAATATACTTTAAAAAAACTGAAATTAATAATTTATCACTATTAATTATTTCAATTAAAAAATTTGTTTTTAATTAAAATTTAATAATTTTTCTATTCATCAGAATATTAAAGTTATCCGAAAAGTACCAAAATGTCACCCTCAGCTAATTTCGATATTCTGAATCCAAAAATGAAGTCCATTTTGAAAAATAAAATTTACAAAATTTAAAAAAGTGGTCATTACTATTCATAACGGCTAGTTTTAATAATATTTTAACTCGGTATTGTGTATGACGCAAGCTATCGAGGAAGGTCGTGGTTGCGTGTAAAGCAAGCCAAGATAGTGTTATGTGTAGTGAAAGATTCCTTTGATAATTTATATAACATAAAAACAAAACATTTCTCATAAAAGTATCGGGTGTTACATTCTACCCCCCTTAAAATGAATTTTGTCCTCGAAATTCATCACTTTGTAACAAAAAGATGAGGATACCTCTCCCTCATCATATCCTCAAGCTCCCATGTAGCTTTTTCTAATTGGTGGTTCCTCCATAAAACATTCACCAAGCGAGTGGTCTTGTTCCATAGTACTTTTTCACTACGATCTAGAATCCCTATCGGCTATTCTTCATAAGAAAGATCTTGCTCCAGCGGTACAACTTCTGAACTGAGTACATGTAAAGGATTAGGTATGTACTTTCTCAGGAGAGATACATGGAACACATCGTGAACTTGAGAGAGATTCAAGGAAAGCTCCAATCGGTAAGATGCCTTTCCAACACGATCCAGTATTTCTAAAGGACTGATATATCTAGGGCTCAACTTCCCCTTCTTTCCAAATCTCATGACCCTCTTCCAGGGAGATATTCGTAAAAACAGTTTATCACCCACTTCAAACTCTAGGTGTTTTCTTCAGTTGTCGGCATAACTTTTCTGTCGACTCTGAGCTGATATTATGTGTTGTTTAATAGATCAGACATTTTCTACCATCTCATCAACAAAATCAGGTCCTAATAGATATCTTTCCCTATCTTCATCCCAGCAAGTTGGAGTCCTGCATTTCTTTCCGTAGAGAGCTTCATAAGGAGCCATCTGAATACTGGAGTGAAAGCTATTATTATAATAAAATTCCACCAATGGTAGGTGTTTATCCCAACCACCAATGAAATCCATAGAGCAAGCTCTCAACATATCTTCTAGAGTTTGAATTGTTCTCTCAGACTGACCGTCTGTTTGAGGATGATAAGCAGTGTTGAAACTCAACTATGTATCCAGAGTATGCTGAAGACTTCGCCAGAACTTCGAGGTAAATCTTGGATTCCAATCAGATATAATAGAAAGTGGTACTCCATGCAATCTTACCACTTCCTTTACATATATCCTAGCAAGCTGATCCAGTGAGAAATCCTCTCTAATAGCAACGTAGTGTGCAGAATTTGTAAGACGATCAACTATGACCCAGATGGCATTATTTCCTTTGGATGTTTTAGGAAGTCCTGTGACACAGTCTATAGTGATGTTTTCGCATTTCCATTCGGGTATGGGTAATGGTTGTAACATCCCCTTAGACTTTGTCTCTCAGCTTTAACTTGCTGACAAACCAAGAATCGAGAGGCATATTCAGAAACATATCTTTTCATGCCATCCCACCAGAAGTACTCTTTCAGGTCCCTATACATCTTCGTGCTTCCAGGATGAATAGATAATGATGAACTATGAGCCTCATCCCGCAACTCCTTCTTTAATTCTGGGATGGGAGGAACCCAAACCCGATTCCTGAACGTTATTATCCCATCACAATCAAGGTTGAATTCAAGAATATTTCTCACCTTCTTTTGTAACTCTACATATTCTTTATGTGCCTCTTTAATCTTCACATGTATAGATGGTTGACCATTAATTTGAGAAAGATACAATTTTCCCCCTTCCATTAAAATTCCAAGCTCCATCCTTTGTAAATCAATAAATATTGGATCTTTTGTGATCCTCATCATGGATAATATAACATGGTCTTGTCGTATTAATGCATCTGCCACCTTGTTTGCTTTCCTAGGGTGGTAATGAATTGATCAGTCATAATCCTTAATCAGTTCTAACAGTCTTCATTGGTGCATATTCAGATCCTTTTGTGTGAAAATATACTTTAAAATGTTTTGATCAGTATAAATGTCACACCTTTCTCCATAAAGATAATTCCTCCAAATATTTAATGAAAATCTTACCGTAGCTAACTCCAAATCATGTGTTGGGTAATTTTTCTCAAGGATTTTCAACTATCGTGAGGCATTAGCTATCACCATATCATTTTGCATAAGAACACACCCCAGCCCCTTCTTGGATGCATCACTGTAGATCAAAAACCTTTCTCCACTACAAGGCAGTGTGAGCACAGGTGCACTGGATAACCTTATTTTCAACTCCATGATATTCTCTTCACATTCCTCTGTCCAAACAAACTTAACTCCTTTCTTAGTCAACCTAGTGAGTGGATTAGATAATCATGAAAAATCATTCACAAAACGTCGATAATATCTAGCAAAACCAAGAAAAAATCAGATCTCAGTTACTGATGTTGGTCTCGACCATCTTTCGATAACCTCTGCTTTTGCTGGATCCACAGATATCCCCTATTTTGAGATTATGTGACCCAAAAATGAAACTTTTTGAAGACAAAATTCACACTTGGTAAATTTGGAATAAAGATTCTACTTTCTCAGGTACTTCATTATAATTCTCAAGTGATCTTCATGTTCTTCCTTGATCTTTGAATAGAAAATAATATCTTCTATAAAGACTACCACAAATTGATCAAGATAGTATCTAAAGACTCTACTCATCAGATCCACGAAGATAGCATGGGCATTAGTAAGACCAAATGGCATCACTATAAATTCATAGTGTCCATACCTTGTATGAAAAGCCGTATTTGGTATATCCTCCCCTTTGACCCTTAATTGATGATACCCTGAATGAAGATAAATCATGGAAAAGTATTGAGCTCCACGTAGATGGTCAAATATGTCATCAATTCATGGGAGAGGATATTTTTTCTTGATAGTGATCTTGTTAAGTTCTCGATAATCAATGCAGAGTCTCATTGATCCATCTTTCTTCTTACCAAATAGAACAGGTGCTCCCCAAGGTGGTGCACTAGGGCATATGAATCCCTTATCAAGATTCTCTTGGATTTGCTTCTTCAATTCCTGCAACTAAATTGGGGCCATTCTATAAGGTGTCTTTGAAATAGGCAAAGCACCCAATACGAGTTCTATTAAAAACTCAACTTCACGATTTGGTGGAAGACCCGACAATTCCTCCGGAAAGACATCATCAGACTCCCGTACAATGGGAATATTCTTAATTGTGAGTTTCTCACCAACCATTTGAGATAAATAACCTTCATTCAGTGGAATCAAGACCCATAATGTGGAAGAAATTTCTACTGGAAGGTTATGTTCATCCTTGCATCGATAGACGATCATAGATTGATCTGGATATGAAATGTGACTTCCCTTCTTTGGCAATTGATATGAGATCAATATAATTAAAGCCAATCAAAGCCAAGAATCACATCAAATTCCACTATAGGAAGGATCACAAGATTTTCAAAAACCACTTTCCCACAAACTTCAATCGGGGAAGAATTATAAACTTTTGATGCGACTGTTGTGCCATTAGGTGTTGTCACAGCTAACTCAACATCTAATTGTTGAGGTAATACAGTGATACCCTTAGAAAAATCTTCATAATTAAAAGAGTGGGTGGATCCATAACCAAATAAAACATTTTCTACTTTAGAGGGGATGGTAGGTGTACCTTTCACCACATCGTTATCATACTCCACATCACTGATAGAAATTGCATGTGACTTTCCTTTGTCTTTAGCCTTAAGATTTTGTTGATGTCGATCATCATCAACAAACCTTAGATTAGGGCATTTATTGGCATAGTTCCCCATCTCCTTGAACATGAAACATTTAAGTGTAGTAGGTTCATTTTGTGTGTCCCTTCCTTTGATTGCATCATTAGACATATTCTTCCCATAATTGCGGCATTCAAATTCCCGATGACCTTCCTTTCCACATTTGAAACATTTACTTGTCCCTTTAAGACAACTCCATCCATGTTTTCTTTCCACACTTTGAGTATAAGGTAAATCTCATCTTCTTTTCAGTTTGATATTTAGATTTTCCTTTGAATTCCATTTTACTCTTCTTATCAAACCCATATGACTGATGGGTTACTCCAATCTCCATCTCAACTTTGAGAGCACATCGAATGATTTCCTCGTATCTATTGAAGTCCCTTATAGCTAAGGCCCTTCGAAGACTTGGTTTTGAGCCAATAAAGAATCGATCAATCTTACTCTCAGGTTGGATAATAATACTAGAAGCGTACCTTGAAAGTCTTGTAAAATTTGCTTCATAGGTACCAATAGATTCATCATCCTTTTGCTTCAGTTCAAGAAACTCTTTCTCTATCTTTGTTCGAAGAATACGAGGGAATTACTTATTGAAAAATATGTTCTTGAACTCGTCCCATTCCATGGAATTAATTTCATCCCATTGCCTAGTATTATTAATAATATTCCACCATTGATCAGCATCTCCTTCCAAACGATACACTTCTAGGATGACTTTATCATGTTCATAACATTGAAGAACTGAAAATATCTTTTCAGTAGTACTAATCCATTGTTTGGAAACTAATGGATCATTAGACCCGCTAAAAGAAGGTGGACGCTGCCTCATGAAGGATTCAACAGAATGTTGCTCCTTCCTTTGCTCGTTTGGAAGTCCTGCATGATTTATATCTTGAGAAAGTTGTGCGAGCATGGATATAAGATTTTTCATTCCATCTCCCATAACGTTTGGTTTCTCAGGGGGACAATCATGGAATTGCCCGTCGCATTCCGCATTAACACGGTTCCTTCGAGTTCCATCCATTGACTAAAACCAAGAAGAATAGTGTGAGCAACACGAATTATAATAGGAAAACCACAAAATCTAGAATAAAATTTCACACTTAAGGTCTTATCCTAGGATATTCATGGTCATTTATAAAACATTAAGATTGTGTTCTATGCTTAGAATTATCCTTAGGGTTCTTACTAAGGCTTTCACACCCTAGTTTCCAAAGGTTGACTATACATTTCCCATGATACCAACTATAACGACCCATACTTTACATACATCGTTATTACTTCAAAATTGAAGCATACTTATTACTAAATATAACAAAACCATAAATGGATCGTATAGGTATAATTTCTTTAGAAACTGGGAAACATAAACAACTTGTTCATAAAGCATCTACATTGTCTCCCGTTTATTTCATCATATCTATAGTCCCTTTTGGCATATCGTACTTAATAACCTACTTCCTGACATGGGGAAAGAAAACATACAAAAGGGTGAGCTCAAATACTCAGTATGGGTAAACAAAAGAAATATCAATCACATCATATTCATAAGAACATAGAATTTTGGAAATCATAACCTGCAAAAGAGAGCATAATTTCATAACATGGGACAAATCATAGTAGTGAAATGAAATCCCAATAATCATAACATAAAACATTTTACTTGGTGGCATTCACACATAATAATATAGAATCATTTATTATTAGTCAAGACTCATTGCCAAGACTATCTTAGTGGAAAAAGTCTATTTCTGAACCGATTTCACTCTTCGTTTCAGTCCTGTTTCACTGAACCGGTTTAACCTGCCGTTCCAGCCATGTCTATCTAATGAGATATAAAATCTATACCGAATGCATTGGATGGAGATATAGGTACCACCCATCTCATAATTATACCATTCTTATGTGTGCCACAAAATCATAAACCATACAACATAGCATAACCCATGTAATAAAAATGGGATTCTTAAACATTATGACATCATAAAACAATTCATATAAGATAAGGGAATTCATAAAAATAATTCCATCACAACATAATCAAATCAATCTAATAATAGGGATAGAAACAGAACCCTATATTAACATAGACGGAAAATAATTTTGATAAAACACTTGAACTCCATTCTTGAGGAAAATATCCTTTCTACTTCAAAAACATTTTCCATTTACAACATGTCATACAATTTTGAACATAAAGAATTTGATTAAAAATATAATTGAAAACTTTTAAAGGATGATTTTTGGAAATAATTTTTTAAAAATCCATTCATGCCGTATAAGTTCAAAAACATTCTTCTCATACATTTGTCAGAAAAGTCAAAAATTACCTTGTAAAAAAAACGAAAAAAGATTCCTTTCATATCATTTACTAAAAACTCACCGAAGGGTAAAATTGGATTTAAAAAATGGTATGTTGATGGAAACAATATTAAATATTTAGGGAACATGGATGTGGATGATAAAATACACCCCAGTAAATACCAAAGTATAAAGAATCTCAGATAAAAATGAGATTGTGATATTTTCCCTTACCTTAGGTCCGATTTGTTTCGTAAGTGTCTGAACCTCCTGTATAATGATTTAGATAATGTTATTGACTTATTACAGAATCATACTTATTGTTATGATATCATATATGGTCATATTCTTATCTTCTTATTAGTAATATTTCATTACTACTTGTTATTCGGGTGTTTATTACTTTTTGTTATTATGCGTGTTTTGTCGAATAAATTCTTATTCCTCTCTTTAGGTTATAGATACCTCATTTCCAGAATGGTATTAGTGTAATATATATCATATTAATTCATTAAATTCATTTATATAATCAGTATTCAATGAAGATCATGTAGAACGAATCGCATCACATCATGGAGACAGTATTCTGTACGTACGCATGAGCGATGATATCGTTCCCATGATCGTGGAATTGTATTGGAGTGTATGTATAATATTTCAAAATCAATGCCACTTTACAATAATCATATATATTTATTTATTTCGCCCTAATACCAATCCAAGTAAGGTGGTGATGGAAATTTGATTACACCACGGCGTGGAGACGGTATTCCGTACGTACGCATGCGTGGTGATTTTGTTTTCCGTAGGATGGATAGATGGTGAAATATGATTGTTTCATAATTATAATAACATATCAGTATATGAGTGACACTGATTTTATTACTTCATAATGAAACAACTAAAGTAGAAGAAGTGGAAGATGGAATAAAGATGAAAGAATCGGTAACGGGCATTACCTCTTCTTTGAAGCTCTTCTTTGAGACCCCATTTTAGGGAACTAAAATAGGTCTTTGAGGAATACCGGGACCTCTAGGATGTCTCTAGGAAAGTTTATAGGAGAAAGTGGTAGGCTATGGCCGATCATGAAGGCTCAAATTGGTGTGAGGAAGAGATGGAGGAGATGACCTTTTATAAGGGAGGAGAGGGGCACCTTTGGAACAACTAAAAATATTATTTTATTATAAGGTCAAATTCGGTTTTTAATAGCTCCAAATTGATATATTTCTAAGCTAAGGTGGGGATGGGTCGAAATCCTCTCATAAAATAGAATTTAGACAAGTTTAGGTATCAATTTTAACCTTATCATTTAGATTTAACTTTAAGTTATATAATTTAACTTTTACCGTGTCATCTTGTTGTTTTAAACTATAATGTTAATAAACTTACTATATCATGCCAAACGAACACCGAGTTGTTTATTATTAAAATATATAACCTTAACTAAGTCATTTGGCAAAACCATAGATTTTTATGAATAAAATAACAATTAATAATATAGTATTTGTTTTAAAAACTATTTTATGTCAATTTTGACACTATGTGGTAATTGATTTTTGTGAAAATCATAACAGAATGATTAGTTCGAATACATTTAATTAAATCAATAATAACATGTCATATTAACATATAAAATTATTTTAATTCATAAAAAGTCTCAAATTACATTTATTTGGGTATTTATAACATCAATTATGTCAATATTTCATTAATAAGATAGTTACTCCATCATCATTGTATCATAAATAAATTAAATTATTTTTAGTCTAAAAATTACAAATAAAATACCATTATGTAGGAAAGATTTCTAGCATTCTAATTAATATTTTAGTCGAATTTATATTATGTATAACACTATATTAAAAATATTTACTTATTAAACGTTCATTTTAACTATTTAAACCATTCATTAAATAAATTAATAATAAATGTTCTAATCTAATCCACGTGGGCCTAAATGGTCATAGTTTATTCCTAAGAATGTTTTTGGTCGAATAACACTTATCCAATAGAAATAGGACATGTGTTACGGTAATAATAATATCATTTTTACCATTAACTACATTATTACTTTTAACCGTGGTAAAAAAAAGGAAACAATTACTATTCACCAAAAATTATTTTCATCTCATTGAATGATATTTTAGTCCTTGATATTAACTGTGTCTCTCAGATTTTCAAAATTCCATTCACAGAAGCGGTAAAAATAAGTTTTATGAAAAATTCAGTTTTTTAACTACCACTTAGTGGTTTCACTATTCATCAAAAAATGAAAGCTTCCAGAAAAATACCAAAAATTAGATCAAACTATATTTGATATTATGAATTCAAAAATGATGTCTATTTTACCAAATTCAAAACATAACAGTTACATTAACTAATTTAAAAATTAATTCCCGTTGTCAAAACAAATAGTGTGTTTTTAAGATATATTAACTATCAAAAGATTGACACTTGTTTATGTCCTGTTTAAATGTGAAATTACATCCAATGAACGACACTGTATTAAATTTTAAAAATATATTCTAAATATACTTTAATACCACTAAAATTAATAATTTATCACTATTAATTATTTTGATTAAAAAAGTTGTTTTTAATTAAAATTTAATAATTTTCACTATTCATCAGAATATGAATGTTATCCAAAAAGTACTAAAATTTCACCTTAAGATAATTTAGATATTCCGAATACAAAAATGAAGTCCATTTTGAAAAATAAACTATTCAAAATTTCAAAAAGTGGGTATTACTATTCATAACGGCTAGTTTTAATAATATTTTAACTCGGTATTGCTTACGATGCAAGCTATCGAGGAAGGCTGTGGTTGCGTGTAAAGAAAGCCAAGTTAGTGTTGTGTGTAGTGAAAGATTCCTTTTATGATTTATATAACATAAAAACAAAATATTTCTCATAAAAGTCTCGTGTGTTACATACAGAGCCAGTCGGGCCAGGAGTGGGCTGTGTTAGTCCTGCGGCGAGCTTGGTCACATGGAATGTGACTGTCTGACCCACCGTACAAATGATCAGCAGATATATGAAGGCCCCCCCAGGCAGAGGTAGAGGTTCGATCAAGTCGGACCGCAAGGAGCAGGTGACTGTGGCAGAGGAGCTGACCGTGCAGCTGGTGGAGGACGACGCTTCGAGGTGTTGCCACCACCACCACCAGGAGGTCCTCCCTGACCGCAGGGAACGGGTGGATATGGGAGAGCACAGCTCCATATAGCTGAAGCATTCGACTATGAAGTAGGTGGACAATAGCATGACTAGTTCCTGGAATGGGGGCCTTTGTTCTTAGTGCTTCTAGTTTCCATGATTTTGTTATTTGGGGTTGTTATGTGCCTTTGTACTTCAAGATGCAGTAATAAAAGACACTAGTCCTTTTTATGTTTGCTCTCTATATTTGTTTTTTGTGTGGTTGATACTGAGAGGTTCAGGTTAAGATAGTTGACTTGAACCTCACTTTAGAGATTCCTACTGGAGGAGACCCAATGACCACACACTGATGCCGACAGTGTGACTCAACCCTTGGAGGCAAGAGTGAAGGATGGATCTCTTTGTAGTAGCATTGAGGCCTTACAACGACGTCTATAGAATAAATTAGTATCAAACATGTCAGGATTGATTGTATTTGGAAAATATCATGTTTCATCAAGATGATGAGACCAGATTTCTCTTTTTGGTTAAAGGGGAAATCTTAGCAGCTCTTGTGGGACAGAGATGGTGCAGACTACGTTTGAAAAGGTGCAGATCATCCAGGAGTGGATGAAGACTTCATAGAGCAGATAGAAGTCCTATGCTGATAGGAGACGGAGACCACTAGGGTTCGAGGATGGTGGCCATGTTTTCGTACGGGTCTCACCTCAATGAGGTCTATGGAGATTTGACCGAGGCGGTAAGTTATCGTTGTGTTTCATTGGACCTCTCCAGGTCCTGAACAGAGTAGGTGAGGTTTCTTACTGCTTGGCCCGTCCACCTTAGTTGCATCGGGTGCATGACATCATCCACGTATCTCAGCTGAGGAGATAGTGCACGACCTGTCTCTCTTAATCGACCATGGGGAGCTGGATATCAATGACGGGGCAACATTCATAGAGGTACTAGTAAATATTGAGGATCAACAGAAGTGGGTCATATGTGGATGGACGATTCCTCTGGTGTGCATTTACTGGTAGCACAGGAACCTACAAGGAAGCACATGGGATAAAGAGGCTCGGATGTGTGCTCAACACCATTCAGTTGTCCTAGTGTGCATTGTAGCTTTATGGGGACGTAAAGTCCTAAGGTGGGAGTATTTTAAGAACCTGTAAAATTCAACAAATTTTTTTTCTCTTAATTTCTATGGAATTTTACGAGTCTACTTCTTCTGACAGCACTTGATTCCGAGGATCGGTGTGCCCAGAATCAATTTCTGAAGTTTATTTTGGGTACGTTTAGTGAACGAAAGAGCAGGTTTTTCTATCTTTTAAACCGGTGCTTGGAATTGAAATCTGAGGGCACCAATGAACTCGCAGCACTGGTAATTGCATAAGGGTGCCTTTACTGCAGTTTCATTTTAAGCGGGTTGATAATTATTATTTGGGGAATTAAATTTAAATAAATATAATTGTTAGAAAAATTTTATTTTATATATTTTGGAGATAAACCCTCCCATGGGAATTCTTTGGTGGGGCCCATAACCACCAAATTCCCATGTGTAGATATATGAGAGGTGGGTCCCACACGATTCCCAACCTTTCATCTCCCATAATTCTCATTAAACTCCCCAAATTACTCCCTTAAACCCCCCATTAAACAGCCTTGTTAAATGTTGACAACTCTTCCAACATTTATAAGATCTTCCACCTCCTCCCCCTATTTTTAATTAATTGAAAACACATTCATTTAATGAATTCAACCTCTTAAATTAATTAATGAAGTGGTTTTAATTTTTAATTTTAAATTGCATGTGTTAATAAAATAATAGAAGGAGGCTATTGTTTTATTTTTGGGAAATAATTGTGTTAAGAAGAATTGGGAGAGCTCTTGAGTTTTTGGAAGAACACCGACCCTCCGATGAAGAACGAAAACTTCTTTGACAAGGAACGCAGGTTGCACAGAGAACGATGACGTGCCATCCATTCTCTTCCCCGCGACAAGTGAGGAGACACTGTTTCCTCCTCGAACGCACTCCGACAATGCCTACGAATCCTTTCCCCGTAATTCCTTCTTCCGCGATGCCCAAAGTGCGACATATATCATATGTGCGATTTATTCCCTCAAGCATTGGCGTTCTTTTATGATAAACAATGGTTAGAGCCTCTAACTCCGATGGAACGTGCTAACAAACAAGTCTGAACCCTCCGCTGATTGTTTGTTTGTGCGCGGATTGATGGGAGATGAAAAACGGGACCACAACGTCGATTCGAAGCCATCTTAGTAAGTTCAGGACCCAAAATGACCATCGGGGCCGATGAAAGCTAAAACAGACCACTAGAGCAACTCCGGTGGCCCATGGAACCTCGTGGCGGTGCCGGTGCCCAGCGGTGGATGGCCTCCTAGAGGTAGTGGCGCCCCAGCGCACCGCCAGAGGAAACCCGTCGCGATAATAGTCGCGGTGGCGGTACGACGGAGCCCGCAGCCGCGCGGGATCCCTGGATGGTGGGGTGGCGCCATCTCATGACACCAGTCCCAATTAACCGGGGGCCACGCTGCCGCTTTGCACAACGTGCTCGGCCTCTGGCCGAGCTAGCGCCTCCACCCCCCCCCCCCCCCCAGGCCGGGCCGAGGCGGGCCACACAGGTCGTGCCTGCCGTGCCAGGCCACCCCCGCAGAGCCAGGCAGCGCCGAACCAGGCCGGACCCAGACCCGCGTCGGGTCGACCTAGTTCGGGCCAACCCATGGTGGGTTGGTCCAGGTCTGACCCGGCCCAGATCCCCCACGTTCGGATTATTTCTGGTTAAACAGAAATATCATGAGCAACAGACTTCTAATCGATGCACCGTCAATTGCGTAGGATTTCTTGGATCAAGACGATCCTTTTGGTATATTACACTCAATATTTCAGAGAATTTTGGTTATGGCCAGGTTGGTTCGATCCAAAAACCAACTGGGGCCTTGGAGTGGAAACACTTATAACTTGAGGACCGGACATCTGACTGATATGTTGTTGACTACTATGGATTCCTATTGATGAGAGGATTCATTTGGAATATACTTCATGGTGTTTGGATGATATTGGAGTATGATTGGGTTGGTTTTAGCTTAAAAACCAACCGGTCCCCTGGAACGGAAAAGTTAATAACTCACAGACTGGGTGTCTGATTGACGCGCCATCTGTTGCGTTGAGACCCCTATGAAGAGGAAATCCTTTGTGGAACTTAAATGGGAGACATTGTGACACTTGTAATTAATAACCAGTAACTCATAGAGTGGGCCCTCCTAGAGACGAGCGTACAGATTGCGATGACCTATTAGCTGTAGACCTGACGACTGGTTGACCGATTCGACTCGAAGTGATTCGATTAGCCCAGTAGACGGAGCGCCCGGTATTTGGTGGCAGAACTACGGTGAACGAAGCACCTGGTAGTTAGACGCAGACCCGCGACACTCGACAGATGGAGTACCCTTTTAGACTATTAGGGGGATCTCCCAGTATTTGGTGGCAGACCCACAGCGGACGGAGCGCCCGGTAATTGGCAGTAGACACACGATACTCGACAGGATGAGTACCTCAGAAATCTAAGGATAGTGAGTAGCGCCTCAGAGTCATGATAGGGCCACTGTACTTGACAGAGGAGGAGTTCTGCAGTAGTTGTGGTTTTGATAATGAAAATCCTGGTTTGAGTTGAATCAATGACCTTTGTGTTTTCATCATTATTGGGATGGGTTACTTGATAACTTAGTTATATATATGGGAATATACGTATGTAAAGGTTATCTGTTGAGATCATTAATTGTGTATTATCCTTGTGGGATTTAGTGAGACCTTGAGGGTCTCAGGGTCCCTACTGAGTATTGTTATACTCACCCCTGCATGGGCTACGCCTGCACCTCGTTGTGTTGGTTGCAGATGACGGACATCACATATTGTAGTTGAGGCTGGTAGAGCTAGATGGTACCCGGACGTGGACTTCATGACGAGATGGTACCCAGAGGTGATAGAAGGAAGTGGAGAGATAAGGTGGCCATCTGTACCTACCCTTAAGGTAGGAACTCCGGATGACGATCCAGGAGTAGCTTGACACCTTCCTGTTGTTTTGTCTTTTCCTTGTACTTTATTGTTCGGCTTATATTTCTGGCCCCTTTACTTCCAGCACAACTTTTGTTATATATTGTTTACTTAGTGTTTTCTTCTTCTTGTACTCTTGTTGTGTGTGTGTTTACATTTTATAAAGGCAATGCCTACCCAGTTATAGGGATTTATGCTTTTGGTCCTAGTCACCAGCCCCTGGCCTACGGAAGGCGGGCTTGGGGTAGTTAAAACATGGTCCCCGGGGGACGGGTCATGACACTTGAGGATCTACCTGGTATTATTCACGACTGAGAGGATAATTTCATCATTGACTTAGTGTTTTATTTTAAAAATATTTCAAAAACTCATAATCAAAGGGATTCAATATAACTATTAGAATTTAAAAATCAATTATAATAATTATTTTATAAGGGTTTCATCCTCACTATATTTTCATCATGGGGTTCTTCTTTTCAGTTTATTAAGAAGAAATATGGTTCTATGATATTTCCCCTTGATTATAGAGAACTTAATAATGTTTCTATTTAAAATAAGTATATTATTTCTCATCTATATGAGTGGTTTTATCCAATCCATGGTGCTTTATATTTGTCCAAGTATGAACTCAGGTCTTTTATCATATGTTTATGGTAAATGAGAGGCATTTAGAGAATAAATATTCGAACTATGTGTAACTAATATCTATTTGTGGTTGTATCATTTAGGTTGATTAATGAGCACACTATATATATAGATCTAATGAATTGAGGTTTTCATATGTACATTGGATATGTACAATGTAGTTTTTATTTATGATATTATGGTATATGGTTAAATTATTAAAGGGTTATGAAAATATTTGAATGATTGTTATCAAGTCCATAAATGAAAATATTTTTATTGTAAAATTAATAAAATTTGAATTATATTTACAGAAAATTTCATTTCTGGTATATAATGTAACTAAATATGGAATGACACATGATATTATTAAAACTTAAGTGGAGGAAGAATGTATCACACCTACTACAGTCACTGAGAATCATAGTTTTCTCCCACTATAGGGTTGTTAACAATGTATTATTGAAATCGTTTTTCTTTTAGATATCCCAAACTCCATGTTAACATGATAGAGATTTTGATTCAATTATTTATGGGAATGTGATAAATGTTTTCCAGAATTAAAAATAACATTGTTTAATGAACTATTTTTGGCCTTTCAATCAAGAAGTGATTAGTTTTTATTTATAATGACGATTCATTGAAGGTCCATGGTTGTGTTTTGATTAAAGATTATTATGTAATTTTACATGATTCACATAAATATAAACCCCATAAACAAAAATATCTTTCACATGATTTTATGTTTCTACACTATTTTTTCTTTATATTTTTTACACGTATTCTATATGTAGAGAAATTTGATATTTATTTGGATCATAAATTTTTTATGTATATATTCAATCAAAAATAGTTTGAATTTACTTCAAGGATGATGGTTGGAATTTTTTATGGATTATTATTTCATGATTCCATATTATTTAGGTAAAGGTAACAAGTTAACAGATGAATTGAGTTAGAAGGATGATATATCTTTATCCATAATCTGATTGGAACATGATTCAATAATAAACTATTTGATGAAGATCCCTATTGAAATTTTTTATTGGGACACCCCTTCTCATTTAGCTTAGATATCCTTAAAATTAACTAAATTAAAACTAATTAATAATGATTGAAAACAAGATCGGCGTATTCAAGGAATGGATGATTTAGTTATGGGAGGAAATTTTACTAATTTTAATGTTGAAAAATACAGTATAAAATTGTTTGCAATGAGTCTTTGTGCACCGAGTGCTTTATAGTTCAAAATAGAAATTGTTCAATGAATTTCACAACTCATTATATTTAAATTATCATGGTAAAACAATAATTTATATAGAATTTCTATGATATTATTGGTTGGAATGAATGAATAAATTTATTGATTATTTTTCCATGAAATTCTTGACTTGTAAAATTTTTTATGATGAATAATGACTGCTGACAACGTTTATTCAGTTATTATTAGTTCTTAAATTGAAATTTCAGAATATATCAAAAGATTATTTTTTTTATTAATAAATATAACTCAAGGTAATAATGAATGATTGGGTTATTGTAGATCATTTGAAAAAATATAATCATTTTTTACCTATTCAAGATATTATTCATTTGGATCAGCTAGCAAGAATCTATCATAAAGAGAAAGTTTTTTATATGGATTCCCTCTCTTGATTATATATTACTTTGACCCCAGATGTACATCAAATTTTTTAAAAGGACCTAAATATTCATTCTATAGTATGTAATATTTCAGTATGGATTTTCATGCTCAATTTGATAGATTGTTAGATTAAAAAAATTTGAATTTGGATTATTTTATTTGGTTTAACTCATTTGATTATAAAATATGTTGTAATTAATATCATTAAATAGTACTATTTTGTTATTATAATATTTTTTATTCTAGCATAAATATGGAAAAATTTGTGGCATTCTTTAGAAATCATTTTCAGACTCTAACACACTGGGATGATATAAGGGAAGGAATGTTATTGGGACCTGAATTAGTATAATAAATGTTTTAAAAGTTAAATATTATTCATCTCTATATGATGATAGATTAGAGTATGAAAAAATATTATTTAGAAATTGGAGTCATGATCATTCATTTCAGGTATGAGGACATTTATTTTACAATATATCTCTATGGGTTGGTGTGATATATTTTAGAAGAAAGGGAAAGTTATGTTTATATATTATTAGTCCGTATTAAATGTTCGATAAAGTATGATCAATTTATTTCTATGAATAATTACCTCCATGTTTATATTAGGTATATTATTTGTCTCATGTTTTGTTGTTTGGGAAATTTATACCCTTTCTGTCTCATATTTTAAACGCTAAGGTATGCTGGTTCGAGGAGAATAATTATACGGTGTAAAATCTAGTTTAGTTACGTAATTATATCAAGTAGGTTTTACATAATCAAATAACTCAACGGGTTAATTTTTTATGGATGATTCACATGATTAGATAGGAAACATGTGAATCAAAAAGTCTATGAGAAAAAATATATCCTCAAATATTTAGTAATAAATAAAATTGTTGGAGAAAAATTAATTAAGGGGGAAGAATATGAAAACCAAGGTAATGTTAATATTAAATAAATATTATTACATATAAATATTAATGAATATTTTATATGGATTTATTTTCACAATAATAATTTTAGTTAAAATTTTAATCGAAACATAAATATTATTTTCTAAAAAAATCATTTTCCCTTTATTATATAATTTTTCTTAAAAAAGAAAATTTATAAATTTTAGAATTTTAATTTTATGAAATTAAGTTCATTTAATATATATTTACACCAAACATAGATTAGGTAGATTTTTATTAATTTTAAAAAATATTTGTTTTGGTATATTAATAGTGAAAATTATGTATTCTCAAATATGATAAAATTTTATTTTTTAACTATTTACAGGGCACCTTTTGGGGTTGAATTGTTTTTAAATTAAAATGAAAATTATTTTTTGGTTATATACCAAAACATTTATTAGGGATCAATATATGTTAATGTAAAATAATTTTAATGGTTGAAATGAAATTTTGTAAAAAACATTGTTTAATTTAATTTTGTGTACTTTTATTATAATTGATTTTTACCACAAAAAAAATTGAATATTGTAAAATTGAATCTATTTTTTAATCATAATATGAAAAATATGTAATAGTGTTCATTCCATTTTTATTCATAAAATTACTTTACTATTGTAAATGTTTGTAACCATGGTAATGATTAAATGTGTTAATATATGGATAATCTAAAAAATATGGATTCAGATTTCTATAAAATTTTTCTAATTTTTTTTCACTATGGGATTTATAAGCATTATTACCCTATGTTAATTTTTTTTTCATTTAATTCCACTATACATTAATAGTCTCATTTATATTATTTTGATGTAATGAGTATTTACAAGAGTGACACACCGATCACCTATAAAAGGAACCCTCATATCCTCAATTCTACACACAATTTGATATATTTATCTCAATAATTACCTACGAAAATACACTAAAAACATATTTATACACATAAAATATCATTTTTCTTCCTAAAAGTATAATCCATGAATCCTTAATGTGTTTTAAATGGTGATTATACATGGAATGGGTATATATTCTCACTAAGCTATTTCCAATTTATTTATTCTTACAACTCATAAAAATATATTCAAATTTAATGAAATATGTATCATTAAGATATTAATGCAAACTTATGTTTTAGGAAAATATAATTTATAGATTGTTCTCACTAATGTAAAATGAAATTTTTTTTCATCTGTATGTATAGACTATCGTTTCCACGATGTGACATATCATTTTTTCATCATATAATCACACAAATGGTTGTAATGATATATTAAATTGAAAATAATTATATTTATAACATAAATATTATTCTATGAGGATGTTTTTTATATGAATTATTTATCTAACATCTACTAGAAAATGGAAACATCACTTGTGTGTACCTGATGACTTCTGCTTCCACGAATGACATGTTTCATTTTTCATCACTACCATAAATGTTTTTTTAATGTCGTATTTAGAAAACAATATTAATCTTATGAATGAAGTATTAATACGTAATTATAATGGACCAAGTTTATATCCCCTTTAACCTATTCAATACACTGAAGCTATTTTGGACTGAAGGACCCAATAACATTTGACAAAAACATAACTCATTTAGTAAATAAATAAACAATAAAATAAAATAAAAAAAATGAAATAACAATAATGGAAATGAAATGAGAAATTTTATTAATCACTTAAGAATAATTTTTTTAATGTATATGAAGTAATTACTAATTAAAAACATGAGGTAAGTGATTTATCTTTAAAAAAGGATTGTTTTTTAATATTTACAACATTACCTCCATTAACAACAACTACGATATTATTTATTATCATTATTTATTTACCATTTATTATTTTTTCTAATCATGATCCAATTCCCATTATTATGTGAATTTTTAGTTATAATTTTATAAATAGAAATATATAATTTTTATTTTATGATCTATATAAAGGTGATTATTATGTGTTAAAATTCCAATTATTATGATTTTTATGATAGAAATATCTGATTTTATGCATTTTATTCAGGTTACAGTACTTGTAAATTTCATAAAATTATATGTAGGACTGATATAGCACTCAAATTCATTGTGTTTTTATTTAATATCCTAAGTAGATATGTTGGAATTAACCTGATAGGTTATTCCATTTTAAGGGTTGTTGTTAAGGTGACATTAAGTATAATATCCAAAAATTAGTCTTTACTGTTTAAATTATTTTTATATGTTTTCATATAAATATTTTTATTTCAAAAGGGATGTAAAAATGTTGGTTAATAGGGGAAATGTTTTTACTTTTTAAAGGTGAAAGTTTTGTTTCTCAAGGAATAGTATTAATGAATTCCCATGTTCTCTCAAGAAACTATCTTGGTTAGGATTATTTATTAATGATTTATATAAAATGTTTAATGAAAAAATGGTAAATTAAGATGATATCATGTTTAATTATATGATTATTTTTTCTAAATTTTTATTCTATAAAAGGAGATATTCATTAGGTATTTTCTTGTCTTTTTTAAATGGATTAAGGAATTTATATTGTTTTCATAACCCTTATCGAAAGTTATTTTTCTCAACTGATAGATTCAAGTTATTTTCCAGTGGATTAAAGATGAATATGAATTATATCAAGGTCATTAGATAAACAAATTTATGAATAATATAATCATGGATGAAAAAATAGTTTAAACATAAGGCTATGTTTTTTAAATGAAGAAAACTATATAGAAGTTTCCCTTTTCTTTTGAAATTATTCCCTAATTATAAAAAACTATAAATAAAAAAGATTTTAGAAATATAATATGATTAATAATTTATATTAAAATCATAATTATGGGTTTCATAAGATATAGGTTGTTCCACCCCTATTGAAAAAAGTAGAAAATAGATATAAAAATAGAATAAATGGAAAAGTGTTATGCCTTGTGAGAAAAGAACATTAATTATTAACATCGTACTGGTTTTTACTATTTTATTTAGTTTCATGGGTAAATTATACAAATTTTTGGGTAGGGGTGTGACTTCATACTAGGTTAAACATCAAAAACATAAAATATAATTTGGATAAAATAGAGAGAAACATTAGTTTAACATACTTGTTATGTTAATGTGATACTTTGAGTTTGGGAAATGTGGTGGTGATATCATAGGAATACTAAATTAATTTATCTTATATATTAAATATCATGTCATATACAATGATTTTAAAATATTATTTATCTGTATTTTTTTCACATTATTACCTATATGATATTAGCCACATAATCAATGGATCCTTAATTGAAAATGCTTAATGAGTAATTCTGACATTTTAATTTATCGGGTGAACAGTTTACATTCAATGTAGGACAATGTAAATGGACACTTACTTGATAAATTAGCATGGAATAATTAAATAATTTACATTATTTTTGAGAATAAAATTAATCAATCTAAGGTAGATCAAAATTAGAACGCATATTAAGAATATATTTAAAAATATGAATGAATTAAAAGAGGGGAAATGTCATTTAAATAGAGGAAGATTAAAATAAATCTGTAACTTCTTATATTGAATAATGTGGAGTTCAAATATTTCTTCAATGTGATGGATAAATAAATAATTCCACCATTGATATTAAATTTCTTTTTATTGACATTAACATTTATATAAATGGAGATTAGTGTTTCTTTGTGATACATGTGAACTCTAATCCATTTTTTATATTTATGAAAAATCTATTCTGTATATAAGTGGGAACCATATATAGAAATTCACTACAATATATTTTAGGAGGAACCTCACAAAAAATATCACATACGAGATTTCAATTTATTTAAACAAACCCATCATATCCGCACCATAATCCATTATCATGTACTAAGTTTAAAAATTAAAATAGAGATCATTATAACTACATCAGGATACATACCTACTCCAGATGTACACCCTAACACAAAATAAACACTAAAACCATATCACCAGCAAGAACCGTCCAACCGAAAACAACATTACCACTGTATGACACTATAACAGCTAACCAATGAACCCAATTCCACTGATTATTTGGGAAAAGGATCTTAAGTAATTCCCAATGATGAATAATTCAACAATATTTCTTGGAATAGATATATACTTCACTAAATAGTCATCCCTTACTTTTAGGGACTTAAAGAACTAGAGGAATAGATAATAATTGAAAATCCAACATAACTATAGCAGAGAACAGACACAGCATTCCTCTGACGAGAGCCACCATTGGATAGAGTGAAGAAAACAGTGTACAAGACTACTAAAACACCAATGACTGAACAAAAAACACCTCTAAAAGACTCCTAGATGCCATAAAACTAGTTTGATATGGTTATTGGTGAGGTAATAAGATTTTAGAGAAGATTTTGATATGGCAAGCCTCTTCATAAAATCTCCTCCCTGCCTGAACTACCATCCCCAACTAACCAAGCCATCGCTATGGAAAAAAACATAAAGAACAAAAAAAATGATTACTAAGAAATAATGAACCGAGACTACAAATGGATGAGAAAAAGGTAGAGGAAAAGGAATAAAAGAGAAAAATAAAGAAAGATTGGAGAGAAAGGAGAAAAGTGTGGAGTGTAGAGGGACAAATGGATGGAACAAGGGAAGGGAGAGATGATTTTTGAAGCAGCATACTTCTGCCCCCATTAAAAAGGTAAATTTTGATAAAACATTCTTGTAGAAAAGAAATATGATAAGTTTTTGGGGAATTTATTGAATTTCATGTATACAATTTTCTGATTTCGATATAGTAATGTCTGTTTTTATTTAATAGACTTTTTCAAAAAATTCCTTTTTTTAATTGTTTTATTGGAAAACAATATTTTTAAATTAATTATTATAATATGGAAAAATTAATATTTCTGTTTTGAGAAGGTTTCCATAAATTATGAATAATTTCATTTATATTCCTATATTCAATTTTTAAAAATGGAAATATTGGGAGATGTGATAAAAAAATTATTCAACTTTCCAAGCACTATGGTAACTAGGAAAACCATATTTAGAGGGAATCTAACCAATCATAACCATGGATAGATGTTGGAAGGGGTAGAGATGAGTGTGAGTGAGTCTATTGTAAGTCGGATTCAAGACATGTGCATGTTTAATGAGTGAAGTTCCAAATATATGTTGTGATGGATAAATCCCCCCAAAATCATTTATACCTTTATAAGAACCATCAATCTCGTTTTGGTGACCTTTTTATAAATAAATTCGTCCTATATTAATTAATGTTATATATAAATATATATTATATATATATATATTATATATATATATGCCTAATGAATAGAAGTGTTACTATAGTATATTCTTATATAGTTGAATATTATATCTGCAGATGATCAAAATTCTATTGTGATTAACTGCTACCATTATGTGCTCTAAGAGAATACCTATGAATTTAATCGTTACCTTTAGTACCAATTTTTTCCCCACTAGAATAAGTAACCTAATATGGGGAGGATAAATTATTGTATGTAATTTTTATAAATAAATACCCCTTTTGATATTGTTTCCTTATCAGAAAAACACACTTCTCTCTTCATCTTAATATAATAAATAAAATTAAATAAAATCCTCAGTATGAAAAAATAATTTTAAATGATCTACCCTAACCATCCTAAGCCAAGTAATATAAAATGGTAATGTTTCAATATACTATAATCACTAAATTACATTGATATTGTATCTTCCAGAGTGTAGTCACTACCCTACCGGGCATAAAACCACCAACACTTGAGAACTCGTTGTTCTACTTTATAATGTGAAAACACCATCTTCTAAATGGTTTATGAAATAATATATATCAGTTTCCATTTTTTCAGACAGAAATGGGCTTGATATTAATCAATTATTTTAATTTTGGGATGAAATAATCATTATTTAATATGACTTACTTCATGAGAAACCCTTCCCGAAATACACTCCATTACGGACTAAACTTTCTTTGGAAACCTCTCATTATTTATAAACCACCACCACTTCACAAAATAAACCACATTCATGAAATTTTTCTTATTTGGGAAATATATATTATTTGTTAAATAACTTCACATTTTCAATTATAAAAAGTGGAATCCCTAAACATAATTATTTAATGAATCTCTTCCATGATTTATTTTTTCATAATTCCTCTATGAATCTCCATTTGAAAACTCTCTTCTTGATTTTATTTGGAAGAAAATATAATTGATCTACTTTCTAAATTCTCAGAATTTCTCCAATGGTTATCTACTCAAATTATTTACAATCATCCTAATAAACAGATTACGTCTCGTAATATAGGCAATTAAAACCAAATAATTTTCTAATATTGAAAATAAAGATCAACCCTTTTTGAAACCCCGTAATTATACTAAGTTTTATATATGGTATCACAAAACATTCTCCCTTCTTGTGTTTACTCTAAAAACGTCTCACCAATTTCAAATGATAAGGCTCTAATTAACTTCCTTTATATCTTCCTATGATTACAACCATCCAACCACAAACAATGAGGATGAAATGACCTCCATTTTAGTTTGTGAATCTTCTTTATAGACCCTTATTTACTATATAAAAAACACCTTCTTCCAAATTCCATTATTTTGAATTTTTTATGGCCTCACATCCTCATCCTTTATAGTATCACAAAAATGGTAATTCTTTGTGTTACTATATAGTACTATATTCTATTACTTTAAATGTTCAAATACTTTCTATATGAAAATCCTTCCTTTTTTATTTTTCAATGAAAATTCACATCACCTAAAAATTATTCAGAAAACCATTTTCACCCTGATTTTATAAGAAAAACACCAAAACATTTTCAACCATATTTTTCCACATAAAAAATAAACTAAAATCACAGAAATAACACCATAAATGAAGAATATAAACTCTTTTAGAATTAGCATATTAAATTTATTTATTTTTTGGGAAGAATATTATTTTAATTTGTTCTAATCATATATTAAAAACTATTTATTAAATATAATAAATAAATAATATGATTTTTAGTTGTATTTTTACATAAAAGTACTTAACCACATTTTGATTCATGAAATTCATCTACATTTAACAAGTTTAAATATTTCAATAACATGTGATATATTATTGATTGAACATTTATAAATAATTTACGAATTTTTAAACAAACAATTTATTATTGTCATGTAGGAATCAAATGGGTTGTTCAATATATAATTCCACCTCCTCCTCACAATTAATGAATTACACCTTCCCGTAAATTTTTAAATAATTTTATTTTTATTAATACACTAGAAAAAGATATATTGTAATTTAATTTATAATTGATACTGGAGAAAAAATTTCTAATTTTTTCCCTTTCAACCAATGATAAAACATGGAAAACTAAACTAGTTATGATTCTTTTGAAATCACCTCTTTGAGTTTGTTTCAAAATAGAAACATAATACCAATGATATATTTTTTGTATTGTAACAAGATCCAGTGGATTTTTATAACCTATTTTATGATTTTGATTATTAATAAAATCATTCATTTTTTATGTTCAAGATCTTTGTTAATAACCGTTGTATCAACAAGATAAAGCAAGGATGTATGACAGGTTGTCCTCATGGTTCAACTTATTTAAATGGGTACTTTTCTAACTATAATTATGTTTTTATCTTCCAAAGGTTTTGTAAGACTTGGTTGTTTCTATATAGGTTGTATAATAACTTTATTTTCACTATTATATATTTAACAGACTCCCTTATCAATTATTTCATAATATTATTTATAAATTACATCTTATTCAACAAGATATCAAAATCATCTTTTAAAAAACATCAATTAAAACATCAATAACTTTCTATCATTATCTGTTGAAAAAATATTATACCACCTTAATACCCTTATAATCCAAGATTATTTTTAGTCATTTTTAATGAAGTTAAATTTGCTTCTATTGAAGTGATAACCCAAAAATACTCCTTTATCAACTTTATTTATCTATCTTTCTAAGGTGTTGGCCTTCTCTGTTGATCATTCATAAATTCCATATACCCAAAATTATATATAATAAGGATTCATAAAATACAATATCTTATACGGATTCATATATGAATTTATTCATAGAAATATATAATATTTAATTTGAGTATCCATGGATTTTAATTCCCTCATGAAATGATTTAAAATTTGATAAAATACTAGAATGGTTCATCCAATATCTACCAAGACTTATTTCTTCCTTTATATATCCTATTTATTATGGAATATTGGTAGAATAAATTTCTTATTGTGTAGTATTATTCTTAATATACATTTAAAAAAATTTATATTCATCTTATTATTATTTCAGTTCAACTAGATAGAAAATTCAGTATACTTTTTTATAGACACTATAAATATTTTTATCATCATAGATATACCAAATTATTATAGCATTATTTTTATTGGTAAAAAATAATAAAAATATATTGTTATCTCTTAAATAAAATCATTGTTTTATTAGTCCAAAAAATGATATTTTATAAGATCAAAAAGATTCTTTATTTGAATCTATAACTTATTTTGTTAAGAGTTATCCATAATTAGCATTTTTCTGTAATAAAAACATTGTTTCTCTCTATTTTAATCCTTGAAATTTTTTTAATATGACATATACGAGTGATAATCACCCTGATCATTCAGCAAATGTATTTAATGTTGGGAAACCTATTATGTCAATTGATTCATTTTGTAAAATAGTTTTATTTAAAATCACAATAGACATTAATTTGAGTTATATTTAAGTTGATGATTTTTTTGTTTGAGTTTTTTTGTACATATTATAACTTCTGCTTATATGAAAATTTATTATCTAGTGTACAAAAAAGAATAATATAAATTCAATAATTCTAATGATGTACGATTATGTCAAAATTAACCAATTAATTCAAAATTAGAGTAATGATCATCGATTCATGATAATTCTTATAATTCTATTGAAACTAAACATCAAGAAATTTGAATACAAATATTGATTTTTTTTAATGGAGTATATTAATATCATTGAGCCTTTTAGTAATAAAAAGACAATATAATTTTATTTATTTTTAATAAACTCACATCTTCTTATTGTTCGATTGCATTCAATTAGTTTTATATTTTTATGTGTATCACTAAGAGCTATAGCTGTTTGGTTTTCATTGTAAAGTCCTATGTTATCTTTATAATAATTTTAAATCCAAAAAAAATATCAATGATATTATAGTGTAGAATAATATTATTCTAATATTAGAGATCGATAAGGATCTATGTCAAGTTGTCTACTACCTATAAACATTTCATTGAATAAGTATTGGGTTATTTGACTTTATGAATATTTAGGAGACTAAAAAGGTGATCTTGGAAAGAGATACATATTGTAAATTTTTTTTTGAAGTGATTATATGTGAAGAACATATAGTTTCAAACAGGATTGGTTAAGGATGTTATATTCGTTATATATTTTTAATACCTTGTCTCTGGTATTATGAACATTCTTCTATTACTATTTAGAAGATATTTTCTCTTATGGTTATACTATTTATTAATAATACCCTTCAAGAATTTTAATTATTTTAAAACATAAATCTATTGTTTTTTAAATTACCATATCTTTATTACAAATTCGATTGTTTATTTAATTTTTTATAACTTTTATTACTTATAAATGTCTATTTAATACAACATTTATATTAGTTATACTCTAACATGATCATAACTTTTTATTTTTGATATTTACCTAATTGAGAGAGAAATATTTATTAGTTTCCTTTGTACCATCTTTTATAACTTCCTCCCAAAATCTTGTAGAAAAAATATCTTGTCTATATGGGGAATAATTTGTTAATAAATCAAAATATTTACTATTATATGACTATATTGTGATTATCAAGTTTCCTTTTATTAACAGTATTGAAGAGAGGGTATCAATTCAGATTTTCTATGACATGATCATTTCTATTTAAAAGATTGTATAATATAAAACCAATATAACCACTTATTTTTAATAGTTGATATTATAAAGATTGGAATGACTAGAATGAGGAAAATTTTATAAATACTGATGTTGAAAATTATATTATGATTACATGTTGTTTCAAGATCTCAAAAAATAATACCATCACATTAAAACATGATGAGAGAGATAAATTTGAATTAAAATTTTTAGTCATGAATACTATATTTTCTGAAATCTAGATAAATATTAATAGAAATTCATATTCATATAAAAACGATAATGCTATTTGAAAGATGATGAGTGTTACTCATTTCAGAACCAAAAATGTTCAAGAAATAGAGAGATTGATACTATGAGATGATTACCAAAAGATAGACCTTTATATACTGAAAAAATTTTCTTGATGCCAAAATGGTTTAAAAATATAACATATCTAGTATAATGAGAGAACTCTTATGAATAAATAGTTGAAATAATTATTGATATCTTACCTAAATACTTTGAATCAAAAAGGATAACCTTGGATGAAACAAAACATATTTTGATGTTGATGTTATATGAATTCCATATTATGAAAACAAACTATGATAACTATCCTAACTGAGTGGTTGAGAATTAAGAAATTTATAATAGAGTGGGTTTTCATTCAACTTCTAGAGATTTAAATTTCAGAACCCATATCTCAAAGCTGAGTACATCCAACAGAAAATATAAATGGAATGATTATAAAATATGTACAGAACAAGGTGAAAATGTGATTTTGAAATTATATAAGATAATTATTAGATATATTAGAAATATGGAATTGAAAAAATATAAATATAAAGAGATTAGAGAAAAGTATTACTATAAGAGATCTTTATATACACATAATTATGTGTAAAAAAAGGATATAGAAAACCTGATTGTACAAGGTTGATTAAAAATAATAAGAATTGAAAAATATTTATCAAAATTAAAGTTAAAAAGTCAAGAGCTTCTAATTATCCAAGTATTTAATGTATGGATCCTTAAACCAAAGGTATTAGTTATTCATACAATGATAATAGCCATAATAAATTAGGTTTTTATTCAATGTTTCATTAGAATGATCAATGATTTATGTGGATTGTAAATCCTGAATCACTCTAAAAATGATCCCTTAATTCAAATATTTCATTCCCAACAGATGATGAAAATTAAACTTATTCCCCAAATGATAATGATACTACACCATCAATTGATGATATTTTCAAATTTGTGATGATATTTGTGAAAAAAAGTAACATATTGAGGAATTATATTAATCAAGATAAGTAATACCTTGTTAAAGTTGAAGATTTTTTTATGAAATGTTATAAGAAATATTTTGAAATTAGGGAATATTTTTATTAAATGAAAAATGAGTACACTAAGTATATGGAATAAATTTCAAGATTATTCACTTCACTGAAATGAATAGTTATCCTTATGAAATATTCCGATAATAGAAAAGTTGTTATGAGGATAAAGTATGATGTATAAATCTTAAAGAAATTACAAGAAATGTTTACTTATAGAAGTAAATTTTTTGAAATTTTAAATAATCACATGATAAAATAGATGAATAATACCATAATATTAATGAAATATTCTATAATATTACATATTAATTCAAATTAATTTGTTTTGACTAATAAACAATTTTATATAAAAATATAGAGGTGATGAAATTGTATGAATAATCTGAAGCTCTAATAATCACTAATCATTCTAATAATCAAGACGATAATATAGATTTATGAGACCATAATTTCATGGAACAAAATATGACTGTAGAATAATTGAAGAAAAAATGGATGATATCAAAAAATAATCTGAAGCTCTAATAATGAGTCTAACAAAGCTAGACAAGATGAAAAAAATGGAGGGATTATTAAAAAAATACATTGAAAAAAACTACCCATTCCATAATTAATTTAATATATAAAGGGAGTTATTTTTAACCTAGTGGTAGAAACATAATGATAAAGGGGATATATTTTTAGTGTTTTATATCATTTACTAAATTTTTTTGACTCTATCTCCCTAGTGTTTCTCTATATTTGTTTCTTTTTTAAAATAAATATTTAGAGAAATTTTAGAATATTAAATCTATTAGTAATGTGGTATGATGAATTATTGGTTAATGAGTAATAATTTATATATTTTTGTAATATTAAGTCTTCCATATGTTAAACTCGTAAGGAATTGGATCAATAGTCACAATAAGTTAACATTATTTAGTTTTTTTAAACTTATCTTCATTTGTCTATCTTATTATTATGAAAAGGAGTAATATTATTGGGGTTATTGGGGGTTAATTGACCACTTTTACATCCTCTATTTTAAAATTCTCACCATTTATTATTATGAGTTTTTTTTAACATGATGTTTTACTATTTGGATATTTTTTGAAAATATTATAACATCGAATTCTCATAGAATTTATTTTATATTTAATTGAAATATATCATCTAAATAATGAAACTGTAAAGGATAATTTTGATGGAATGTTGAATTTATTAATCATATTTTTGGGCTATATTATTTGGTATATAAAAAATCTCATGATATTGTCAAAAATAAACATGAAAAACTCAGAATATTATAGTTGAATTTTTTTACATCATAGAATATAAACATGATAAATGATTTTAGGAATTGATGATTGATGAGCTATTCATAATCATATTTCTAATATTTAATACATGTTTCATTAAAAAAATTAAGAATTTTTTTGATTATTTCACTTATAGATACAACTATGGGGTTTTAATTATAAAGATCAATGTTTTTTTGTAATAAATAAACCTATGATATTTATGATCAATAAGATTTAGTTTATGAATATGATTCTTCTAATAATTAATATTGAGGTGTCTTGGAGACTAAGTGAATTATACTATTTAAATTTTATTTAATAAAATCTAGGGATTTTGAAATTTTATTTTGATTGATTAAATTAATGATACGATTGAGGCTTGATATACCTTTTACAGATAGTTTTTCAAAGAAGTTAAATATTAGATTATTTTTCATATTGACTATATTATTTAAATATGTTCTGTTAATTGGATATCGATATATCCCAGATCCAGTTTACCAATCCACTTACTGCATTTGTTTAAAAAAATCTATTCTTCTTTTTAAACTATTTATTTATAATATCCATTAATTAGATTATTAATTTTTATCCATAATTACATGAACTATTTTAATTATTGTATCTTTATTTTTGATTGGATATGTATTTTTAATTTTAGTTATGTTATATTAATTCTTAAATTTTATATTCTGATTTAATAAATTTTTTTATACTATGATTTGATAAAAAAATATATTTTGTGATCAAGAAGATACTGAAGTGGGAATTTTTTTTATTTTTCTATGTTCCTATAATTCATCAACCTCTTTATAGTTCCATATATAATATATCTAGGATTATTTTTAAGTCTTAAATTCCATATAATATTATCTTTTTTGTGCTAAGATAACATTATCATTGAATTAAATTAAATTGAAAAAATACATCCATATGTCCTCTTATAATTTTAAAGAATATATCATCATTAATAATCCTTATAAAGAACTTATAAATCCTAAATATAATTGTGTTCCAACTACCCCAAAATTGAGAAAAAATATTTAGATTTTTTTTCAACACAAAAATGAAGACAACCTGTTTAGATATAAATTTATAATCCCAAACACCATGGATGATTAAATAACCATAATTTAACAATTTTACTAACAATATAATATATCATTCATTATGTTTTAAAATTTTGGAATGAGTGGTCATATATAATAAATAATCACTCTCCAAAATACATACTTTTTCCACTATGAGTCTTTCAGTAGATATTTGAAAACCATGGTTTTATCTTTGAATTTTACTCTAAAAATTTCATCTTTATATATTTGGACATTTTTATTTTCATAGTATGATATTTATCTCTTATGGACTATTACTTTATTATCCATTTCTTCCAAATATTTATTTCATGATGTGAAGCTAATTTTCAACTCCAGTTTCTATTGTGTTTATCTGTTGAAAAAATTTCATTGATTTTGAATTTTTTATTTATCTTGATCAAAGGAAACTTTTTAACTATATATCTTTTAATATACCTTAAAACAAGTTATTTATGACTAGACACTCCAAAATTATAAATTAATATATAAAAAATGAATTGGGATGAATTAAAAATCTATTTAAAATATTTTTCTTACTAATTTTTGAATTATTAGAGGACTACTTGTCTTATTTTTCAAACAAAAATTACATTAGAATCATATATATTCCATAAAAATTAATTTATATATTTATAAAAAAATTTATTTAAATATTTTTAAACATTTTTCATTTTTCCCTTATATCAGAAAATAATCAAATCATATTTTTCACACTTTTACATAATGAATTATACAATTTAATAATTCGAAAAATAATTCTTATATAATTTAATAAAAATAATACCATTAATTAAAAATGATTGAGCTAATTTATGGTTTAAAAATGACTTATTTTTCTTTAAGTACTTCTTCATTTTATAAGTGAATTCAAAAGATTTCTGAATTACATTCATAGTTTGTTGATGTCATATTTATCTTAATATTGTTCTCCAATTATGAAAAATTTGATTTGTGTTCCTCAACATAATTTTTAATTTATTGTATCTTTGAATTAATATCATCCTATATCTTATATTCCCCCATAAATTTGAATATTTAATCCAAAAAATTCTCATTAACAATTCATCCATCATTTTAAGATGAACATCAGGATATAATGTTTGTGTATTTGATAAATTATTCAATGTGTTTACCATCGTCTTTGAATTTTTTATAGTAATAAAAGCCTTAAATTATGATATTAAAATATATTACAAATGAAATTTATCTTTATCATCACATTAATAATTTTTATTAAAGATTTACCATTTTATTCATCTTACTTCAAGAGTTTTATTTCAACATAAATATTTAAAATTTCCTCATTATCATCAATGATTTTTTATTAAAAAAAATATTTAGTGATAATAACTTAATTATATTAATCCGTTTTGATTTTTTTATATTACCAAATGGGAATTTATTTTCCATTATTTACTTTACACCTTTATTAGATTTCCTTCAATAAGAACTAGATGGATGTTCTTATTCTTCAATTTTATCATCGCTATTTTATTTAGAATATTCAATTCATTGAAAAATAAAACCTTTATGTGTAATATTTCTATTTTATAAACCATTTCATTTCTGTATATTCTCTTCAATAAGTGATGTGAATTTTAAAGGCTTTTATTCAACATTTCCACCTCAAATCAATTTAATGAATATTTTGTTTTCTACATAATCCTTTATTTTTTATAGATTTATAATATATGTATTTGTTATATTTGTAATTATTCTTTATCATTATAAAATTTTTCAAATCATAATATATCATAATAACATTAATATAATTAGTGGAATTTTTACAAAATCACAATCTTCCAAAGAAAATGACGTTGTATTAAACAAGTTAGAAAGAGTTCATTGAACAATTTCCACCCCCATTGAGTCTTAAAAACTTTCACCTAAGCCTTTGATTAAGCTAAAACATTATTTCTACATTATGAAACAAATCATTAATGGAATCATCATCCATAATATGAATATTATCAAACATAATATGTAAATATTTAACATTAACCTCTTTTAATGTCTTATCACCTTCATAAATATTTTTCCTATTATCGCTTAATTATTTATCCATTTTAATTTAAATTTTTTTTCTTAACTCTTTCTTTTATAATAAGGGAAAAATACATTTTATATTACACCAATTAATATAATTATTATTGAAATGATCATTTTAAGGGCTTTTTTATGAGTATCAAAAGTTGTTGTAATCAAATATAAAACATCTAAAACTAGTGAGAGTAAATATAAAAGAATTATTTGTTTCTAAAAATGATATTTTTTAAATAAAACAATAAAATACCTTCACTGGAAAAGTTAATATGATTTATATTTGTACCAAAACTTTTATTATAAATAAGATAAATAAATTTAAAAAACTAGATGATATTAGGAGTTCAAATTTTGATATTAGTAACAAAATTCTTGAAATAAATATTATTATGGGTTGTTAAAGGATATCATGGATACGATAATAAAACATAAAAATCCTAGGATATGTGAATCACTCATATGAGGAATTTATTATAACTTTAGTTGTTTATTAACCGGTTTAGAAAACTAATGAAACTAGTTAAGGAACAATGAAACAAAATTATATGAGATAATCTTTTTTTTATTCTTGTAAAAAATAGTTGATGGAATAAATAATAATACAATAAATATTATTTTGGATGTTTAATACCCAACATGTGTGAATAATCATTCATATGACTTATGGTATCCATTCTATAAAGATATATTCTTTTATTTAATTGAATACAAGATGGTATTATCTCCCATTTAAACCTTATCTCAAAGATGTGTCTCTCTGTAACAATATCAGATATCCCACAAAATTACAATGATATTGATAATAATTGTATGGAGAATATACAAAACATAATCAACAATTTACTAAAACAAAATTTCTTATCTTCATTTAAATTAATGATTTAATACTTTGAATCATGTAGATAAAAGAGTACATCACATGGTATTCAATCATAACTGTCATTTTTAATATATTTCTTCATATATGATCCAATTACACTATTTTTTAGATCTACATTGTAAAACCGTAAATTTTCAATAAATTAAATAATCTATAGGAGCCTCTCAACCATTGAAATCCTTAAAAAACCAATTTTAATAATTTCATAAAACTATAATAAATATTTAACAATTTTCAAATAAATCTATTAATATCTACCAGTTTGGGGACATTTTCTCAATTTAAATTGAAATTTTTTATTTAAATCACCTATGTATGTCATAGAAGAATAAATTAAATTATAATTAATTTACTAAAAATATATTAAATATATAATTCATTTAGAACATTTAAGATGATAAGAAAATATTTATTATATTTTTTCACATACATATTTTGAATTAAATTAGTTTTAAATGAATAAAATGTTATTATAATATTTATTAATTAACAATTTTTTATTCGAACATAAATTAGTTATTATTTGAATATTACAATTAAATCATCTGAGCATATGATGAAATTTATAATGTTATAAGATTTATTTTTTCTAATTATTCAAGAAATAAAATTTAGTTATTTTTTAGTTGAATAATTATTACTCATTTTAATATTATTAATATTTTGAAATTTTCAAATATATTTTTTCATTTTCAATATTTTCATTATATTATAAATTTTAAGGGATATTAATAAAATTTTTAGATTCTAGAAATTTTTTCTAAACATTGTTATTGAAAATTGTGATCATAAATTCTGACTTTTCAATGAAAATTTATAATTATATTATGTTTGGGATTTTTAAATTATGGGAAATCTTCTAAGGTCATGATTCTATTGTTGTTCTTATATGGTTTTTATGTTTTTACCCATTATTCTATATTGCACTTCCTACTTCTATTTCCCTTCTTATGAGGACATTTTTTAATATTATAACCCCTTATGTCATTGAACAATCTCCTTTACATAGATCATATATGCCACTTTATTCTATTAATAGAGTATTTTATATCCCTTGATCATGTGGTGGGGGTCCTTTATACCCACCCCAACCATTTCATTATTCTTATTAGTGCACAACTTTGAGAGGGAAACACTTTCCTTTCATTCCTATGATTCAATCACCACCCCTGGGTGAGGAACCATCCATGCCCATATCCAAGAAATCATAAAAGTAAAATCACAACCGACCATTAATTGGAAAATCAATCATGATTCATTAGGTTTCAATGCCACCTGATCGTAACATTATGAAGAAATATGATATTGGAAGGTGATTGAATGAAACCAAGAGAATTCAAATAAATTCGTGGGAAATATCAATCAGACCAGTTTTTATGGTTGAAAATCATAATAAAGGGAACCTCACATATATATTTTTCGTTGTTAATTTGAATTTAACATAATAAAAACTATCGACATCAAAACATAAGTCGATTAAGGAATGATATGATGAAGATCAAAATGGACACTGGTGTTGAGAATAAATAAATTTGACGTGGTTTGATATTATTAGAAGAAGATATTGAATGATGGTCTAGTTGATATGGGTGTTTACTGGTGTTTAATTTTTTTATAAATGGTAAAATATTTAGACATCCTTTCTTGAGTTGGGAATCCATGTTTTTCCTTCATTATGAGGTTTGGGAAACCTGTCAAATCTCGATCAACTATAACCATGGCCAAGACCTAAAGATGATGAATCCCGGGATTAAACATACATGGTAATGATATGAAGATTATATTATCATATAATATGATTTGAAACTAGATTTGATTAAATTGAATAAGGAATTAAAATATCATTGTCATCCAAGATGATGAAGGATTTAATCCAGGTATGATTTTGATGCATCAAAGTAGTAAGTATAGTTCAGTGAATGATGTATGTTTCTTTTAAAGGTCTGATCAATTAAGATGATATAGGTACATTTAATTTCCAAATTCATAGAGGTTTAACATTCAAACCCAATAATTTTTTGGTGTTCAAAATATTATATAAATTAAGATCTAAAGAAAGTAATCAATTGTTAGAGTAGTGAGAAGAAATTTAGTTGTCATAGACCCAATTAAATAATTTGAACCAATCTGATGAAGGACAATGAGCCTGACCATGGTGTGAAGACAATAACAGAGGTTTTCTCTTGATTATTTTTCTGAAGATTTTGTCAAATATGATGATGTATCCAAGATGTATATGTGAGTACATGTTGATTTATTAGGATGAATGATTTTACCTCTATTTGATATAATAATAATGGAGTTTCTATGGATATATTTACAAGTATTTTTGAAGGATATAGGGATTGGAGCTTGTGTTGGGATAGATTAAAGTTTATAATTGGGTTCAATTATTGATTTCTATTTATTATTACATGATTGAATAATAATTCTATCAAAGGGAGACAACATATCATTCATGGATGACTATGATTTAAATAATGGGATTTTATATGAAAGATTGTTAATCATAATAGCTAAAAAATTCATGAAAATGATGGGGAATGAAGTTGATATCTCTTAAATGTGGGCCTAATGTTTTGGGGAAGACATTATGTGGCTAGATCAGGAATATGAGTAACTAAAAATTATATGGTGTATGGTATTTTTCATGTTTAACAAAATTGGTCTAAAATAATGGTTAGTCTTCAGAAAATATCCTTATCCTTGCTGATCATATATTTCTTATGGTTTAATTAGAGCCCTAAATTATAAAATTTTAATTTTTAAAGGAAAATGGAGCTCAAAGATGGAAGATACTAGATGACTCTAGAGAACACATGAAACATTAAAGAACAAGGTTGATGATTCCTACAAGTTAATTCCCCCATATATCTCCTACATCAGTTTTAAGAGCATAGTTTGTTAAACATAATGAAGATCATGTTCAGTGAAAGGTGATCCACACATGGAATATTCAATAGAGACCGAAGATAATGTGTATGAGATGGATGTGATTCTAGGAATTAGGGAACATATTAAGGGGTACAATTTTAGTGACTAGGAGGACACTCAGGGGCTCACAAAAACATATATGCCCAGTTATACTATGATCATCAAAATTAGATTCCTAGATCATCATCTGTATATTATTAAATTTAGAAGATATCTATATTATAGGATACAACACACTTAGTGTATAATATCACAAGATTTGATGCTAAAAAAGAATTCATTCCCAAAAATCAATATTTATTTAGTTATATTATTTATTGTTCTATAACATAATGTTTTCATTGGATTTTATTTTTATTTCACCATATGACATGAGTAGCTATGTAGTTTTGGGACATGGATTGGTTGGATTGAAATTTATATCATTTTAAATGTTATTTCCCTTATATTGATCATTGATTTTTGATGTCTTCCATATAAGGAACTCATTTTATGTTCTTCATGACCATATTATTAATATACCTCTAGTACCAATGGGTAAACAGTATAGTATATTTTGTATCGAAAACAAAAACTGAAGTACAAACTGTAAAAGCTTGTGTTATACTTCTATACTTGGGGAAGAATCATATTCATGGGTTCTATTAGAAAAAGAATTCTCAAGGGGGGTTTTTGGTAAGATTATTTTATCTAATGAATGTAAGGTGTTACAGTCCTCTTCCCATATCTTTATAACTCTTTGGTAGATTTTATGAAATATAAAATAGATTTCTATATATTACATTTGTTCTAGTTCCCTTAAATTAGTTAAATATTTTCCTAACTATATTTTATTACTTATACACACTATTCATACTTTCATTTCAATTACTCTATCAATATTACTATTTTGGGAAATTTCATAAATTTGTTTTACTTTTTTTGGTCTCCAAAACATCACTATGTCTGTGGTTAAACCTTTTTTACCATAATATTAATTGTAAATTATTTTTATATTTAATTAATTTGACCGAGTTGTAGTTAGAATCCTAGTGAATTCCAGTAAAATTTGGGAATCATTTCCCTGGAACACCTGTGAGACCAAGTAGAAAAACTGAAAAATGCTATAAATTTTTTCACATTAATAAATAAAAATAATCCATTTAAGATTTTATTCATCAAAAAATAGAAATATAAAAATAAATTTTTAAATAAATATTTTGTGATCTTTTAAATCTATTGTAAATACATTATTGACACAAAAGGTCTATAAAATTAAAGCATAATTCCATCATTCCTGAAATTGATAAATATTTTTCATCCATAAAAAATTAAAATTAATCCAATATGAAATATTTCGATGATTAAAGAGATAAAAACCTAAATTAAAATAAAACAACTAAAAATTAAATCTACCACAATAACACATCATAATTTCATGAAACAATTTTATACAAATGGGAGAGTGTTTTTTGATAGCTTTTGTTACACACAAAACTATGATTTAAGAAATCGCAATATAATTATTTTAAATTGACCATTATAACCATGATATTATATTTGATGGTATGAATATGATTAAATACATTTTTAAAATTTAATATATTTTTTATATATAAAATATAATTTTCGAAACATGTACTTAATATTTAGTAATGTCTTTATAAGATTTAAAAATATAGTTTTCTAAAAAACTAATTTTATATCTTTTAGTGAACAAATCATAAAATTTAATTTTGAAACATAATGAAATATTAATAAAAAATTAACATAATTTTTTGAATCAACATGAGAAAATTTCCTTATACTAATTTTTTTTTGATATTTCCAAAAAATATTAATCTTTCAGTGAATAGTGAAAATACTTATTTTTATTAAAATATATATATTTATTTAAATAATTCAAATTTTTCCTTATTTTTAAAAAATGTTTTAATAGTTAAATTAGTTCAATTATATATTTATGATTCCAATTTATATCATCAGAATCAATTTATAAGGAATTTTTTATTAAAACATTCCAGAATTATGAAACTTTTCTCTTTGGATAACTATTATTACATTGAATTTGTGGTTTTAATTTCATATTAATATATTTCACTTCAATGGATAAAATTTGAAAAAATCAGATTTAATATTTATAATTAGAAAAATTAATATTATATAATAAGTTCAAATTTTTTTAATTAAATAATTATTAAAAATTAAAAAAAATACCATGGTTATGGTTAAAATAGGTTTAACGTTAGGTTAGAATAATATGATAGTGGTTAAAATAACCTAAAAACTACTCAAATTCTTATTTTATTGCAATATTCAACCCTTATTACCTTAGGAATTATTTTTGTTTACTTTTTTGGCCCTTTTCAATGATATTGACCAACATGATAATTTATATAATGAAAAAGGAAAAATGCATCCCTCTTGATTTTAAATTTCAATTCCATTTTCACAGAGGTAAAAAAGTGTGATGTTAGTGAACAGTGATGGAAATTTCGACTGTTGTGAAATTAATTTCATAAATTATTTTTTTAATTATATAATTGCATAAAATTTTTAAGAAATTCTAACGCAAAAATTAATTAATTAATATAAATATTAAAATAAATGTAACTAGAAAATATTTAAAATATTATAAATTTATTGAATTATTATAATTAATAAATTTTTAGATAAATATAACATGATATACATGTGTGAAAATTATAGATTATAACTCAACCTTTTCTTGATGTTTCTAAAGTAATGTTAAATTAGTATTGTCAATATTGACATTACTGTTTTTCTATAATAAATAATATCTTATTAAATTATTTGAAATCTCAAAAAATCATTTCATCTAAAAATTTATTTTAATATATATAAAAATATAAACCACAGTGTATTCCTTGAGTAATTACTATGTTATAAAAAATATACTGACCATTAAATGTAAAACAATAGTTACCATTATAATGGGTAAAATGAGCATTTTCACTTTTCATATGTCTATGCTAAAATTAAAATTATACACATATAATATTTTTTTATAAATTAGAATTCATATTTATAACTAATTTTTATAGATTATGTAATTTTTCTCATTTTATTTCTAGTCTAAAATGTTACATAACCTAGATAAAAATGGTAGTTAATGTTGTGAAAACAAAAATAGTAAAAGTAAGGTAACATAAAGCATATTGATAAAAATGATTAAAAAATGTGTTTATTTGGGTATATGAGGTATGTATCAACCATATCATACCTAAAATAAATTCATTATAAATTGGGTATGCATATTAGGTGATACTGACATCCCATTATTGAATAGTTTTGGATGTTTTCACAAACATCCACTCCTTATCCATTATGAAATGCCCCATTATCCCCACAGTTATTCATAAATAATAATCCATTCGTATAGATAATCCCCATCCAAAATCCCGCCCCAAAATTCTTATACATATTCATAATATTCTCATCATCCTAAAAATGAAACTAGGGTCCATTATAAGATATCCAAAGGGGGTTGTTCTATGAAAAGGTAATTATCTTCACTAAATTATTTTTTTATTGTACTCTCATGAAATTAATATATTAATTAATAATTATAATATAATAAATCCAATATCTACCTAATATTGATATTTTATTCTATTTATGGAATAACCAATATCGATATCCTCATCCATCAAATGGAAAACTAAACCATTGATTGTGAGTATAATGGTCTACGACCTCTCGAATTGATGTTATTATTTTTACAGCACCAACACTCACAAATGGATATATTGATAGATTTAATTTTTTTTTATATGATTTTAATAATAATATTATTCTTATGGTATTATAATATCATATTACCTTTTTATTTTTCATTTCCTGGGAATAAGATAATAATTCTTATGTGTAGGGCAGACTATCACCACACAAAGTGGCGTGAATCAATTTTTTACATAATATTAAAATAGATGGTATTAAGAGTAAAAATAATTAATTTATTTCATTTATATTACTTTAAAATTTTACTATATTTTTAAAATATTATTTACCACTATTCTGTATCATTCGTTCAGAGAATGGAAACATCGTTCATTCGTATGTATGACATATCGTCTCTATGAATGGTGTATTATTTTGTTATATAAAAATAAATTGGATTATACTAAATTAATATATAATGAATATAATTTATATTAATATAAAATTTAAAATTTTAGATATTATGGAATCAGGACCAAATAGAATAAACCAATACAAATATTGAAAATGCAGTAGTTATTACTTGATACATTATTTTATAAAATAATTATTCATAAATGGGTATTAAAATATCCAAATAAAATATTTTTTTAATGATAAATATGATTATTTATCTATAATAGAATTATAATAAATCTATATTTATTATATAGGAGGTTAGAACATAAATTATGTAATTTGGGACTTCAGGTAAGAAACTTTTCATCTCACTTTTATATCTATGTGATAAATTCCATATTCACTACTTGTTTCTTATATATGGTTTATATACTAACCATTAGTATATTTTCAATTTATTATCATAAAAATTATGAAGATTTATAAATCCATTCAAGGAAATCTCTTTCATGGGGTATACGATTCAAATATATGAAATCTGTAACGGAATTTTCTCCCAATTTTCCTTCTTTGATACATGGGTAATGTAATACACCTATACTGTTTTATGAGGATTATATACTGCCCCTTTGAAATGATACATAATGAGTCTTATTATATTAATTATATAATGTTTAATTTTATTTTATTATTTAATAGGTATTATGATTCAAAATTTAATAAAATGGTAAAGGTTTGATGTTATAATCTCATTGTTTTTCGAGATAGTTTTTCATTATTCTTTCAATGAGGAAATATTATGATATATTTATAACGAAACTATTTATTTTTTCTCATATTGTAATTTTTTAAAATTATATTTATTACTCTAATTTTCCACCCTATATGTACTCTATATTCTAAAATAATGTTCTTAAGGAAAAACAAATTTATTTATCTCATCTGTTGAAAAAATATTTTCTTCCATGTCCATGTTTTCTAGAAAAAATTAAAACACATTTTACTATTCTAAAATGTTTTTTGAATAATATTTTTAGATGTTGAATTTTTTAAAAGATATTGTATAAAAAGTTATATTACTTTCATTTTCTAAACAATGGTAGTTTCAATTTTACCAAAAATGTAAAATGAATCTTACTTTAAGTTTATACATCATGAATGTTATATAAATTGAGTATAAACACTAAATATTTTAAATATTACTTTATATTTTTTCATGTTATTTTAAAATAAAATTATTTCCATAATATTTTATGATCATATAAATTTAAATATAAGATTTTAAAAAAAATTATTTTTTTACATATTTTTATTGTGATTTTATTTTAAAAATCATTTTCCATCTAAGAATACATAATATAATGTTAATTAAGCTATATTAATTATATTATCAAATTGAACCATATTTATTATTTCTCTAGATGATTAATGTTTATGATTCAAATATTTTTATGAAAACCATTTCTTTCTTAAGAGTTGTGATTTGACAAAATTTTTATAAAACCCAATACTTTTCACTGGATCTAATATGATAAATGTGTTATGAGGACCATTTTTTCTAGGGGTTTTAATGTGATTAAAGATTTAATATCTCATAGAAAATTCATGTATTATTATTTTTATGTTACGGGTGTGAGTGATATGCCCCTCAATGAATTGGGTAATGATTAATGTTATTTGAGCTTAATAGGTACATTGGATGTTATGCCAAGATCAAAACAAGGAACTAGGTTAGTTATCCCATCTCCGAAAGAGGGATTTGAGAGGTTTTCTGATACCAAAATCAAGTACATATGTGGTTAGATAAGGACTAACAAGTTTGTAATGTTTTGGTGAATATCCTTAGGATAATAGTTTTTAGATTATGTATATGCCACAAATCTATATATTATTCAAATGTAACGATCTCTTGTATCATGTTAATTTATTTCTATATTACTCATGTCTTGTAAATTGGCATGACTTATACCAGGACTCAGGATTATATCTATGATATTTAGGGTATGTTTTTTCAAATGGTATTATTATGTATTCATACCCTTATGCTTATTTTATGTTGATATCTTTCCTATTTACTCTTACTGAGTATCTGAACATAAAATTTATTATGTTCCCTTTCCCAAGGATAGGATTAAAGTTATTATGTATGATATTTATAAGAAGTTTTATGGTTATAATGAACATATTATGAGTTTATTTAGCTCAAATATGGAGTATTTTTTAATGTTTCCATGTTTTCCAATTCACATGAGCTAAATGATTATGGAATGTATCATTATTTTTTTAATTTATATTCCTATATAAATTTGTAATAATAATGTATGAGAATTTTTGGATGTTATAGTTTTTATCAAATTAAGGTTTTGAAATATTTGAAAACTAGACTGGAAAAATTTTAGTGAAGAACCCAAAGTAGGTGTATAAATATAACATCAAAATGTTTTGATAAGGATGATTTTATATGTGTTTTTAGTAATACATATCTATTTTGATACTATAAGGGGATTTGTCTTTGGTGCAGATGCATCTATGGGTTATAACCGTAAAAAGCGTTGGTTGAGTATATCTTAACCAAAATTCTAGTACCATGTTAGTGTCACCTTAATATGAACCTTGATTGAAACACATGGGGTTAATCTTGTGTTAATTCACATTTTATTTACAAATCATTATGATGGATTGTAATATATTATAATAACGGATAACCATGATTAATCCCATGGTGTCATATATTGAAAAGATGGTGTCATGGTTTAATTATACTATAACTTATTTATCATGAATCTATGGTTTTGGAATATGAATGTTATAACTAATCGTATGCTTTTTGGTTTTATTCAATAGAAGACACCAAAAGAAACTGTGTAAACATTTAATGTGATAAATAATTTTTTTAGGGGAAATAACATGGAATAATTAATATGGTGAATGATATTATGATTATTCCTAATAATTTATAATGATTTATTATTTATAAATTTCTACTTAACCAACTATCAAACTAACTAAATAATATAAGGTTAGAGTTCTCTGAGATCTTGGGTGCTGGAGACCATTAAAGAAGGGAGATGAAATTTCAAATATGTTAGAAATGTGGGAAGAAGAAGTCCACAAAATTTATCAAAGTAATGACAATATGTTTCATATGTGGAGAATAAGGGCACAAAGTAAGAAATTGATTATGAAAAATGAAAAGTACAATTAACAAAATGGATGAGAATAATGTTTTACCAAAGGAATCAACAATGGTTTAATGTTATAAATGTATACATTATGGTAAATATACAAATTGATGTCCTTGGTGGAAATTTCAATAATAGGATCACCAAGGTGGTACAAGTAATGTATTAGATCTTGATGATGGGGAGACATCAAATAAAATATGAATGGAAATATGTATTAAGGAATAAGATGTTGAATAATAGTTAATATCTTTGTAATGAAGTGGAATGATTTAAGTGATTAAATTTTGGATTTCAAGAATAATGGATCATAAAATATATAAGGATTTTACTTTAGAAGTTTCACATTATATATTTATTAAAATATTTTAGTATTGATGTCCTACAAAGGTGATATAATGAAAGGCTATATTTTATGGAAAATACATGATTAATGTAAAGATAACCCATATTGTGTTTTTGATATTGAGATAATGGTGTTTTGTTTGAATATTTAGATGATTGATATGTTTAATATATGTTTAATAGAATTGAAGTCCTTGGGAATTATTAATTATTTGATGAAATTTTTTTTTTCTATTATAATTTATGGAGTTTACATCATTATTAGATTTGTGAAATATAATCAATAATCAGTGGTTTTATTTGAGGAATGATGAATCATGAATGTTTTCATTACTATTTAATGGAAATTATTTTAATTACATCAGTTCATAAGAATAAATGACCAAATTATTATCATATTTGGTAGGTGACAATTATGATATACATTATGATATTTGGGGGATTAATGTTAATTTTATTTGGGGAATTTCATGATTTAATGTTTAATATTTTTAATCATTGAATGGTATTATGGTTAACCTTTTATGGAATGTCTTAAGTATAAATTTTAATGATGTATTAAAGATTGATGTATGATTTCACCATATGAAGAATTATGCACACTATATGAACTATGTTAATAATTATGTTTTTTGATGATAACTAAAGATATAATGATTGACTTATAATTCTTGTATGGGTATTATTATCTATTAGTGCATCTTGCATAAAAACACATCATTATTTCTTGGGATAAGAGATAAAAATGAAATTGATAGAACCATAACTAAAGAATGAGATTTTTCTATGAAATGGAATGAAATAAATTCATTATATATTCTCATGAAAAATTATTAAATTTATGAAAAGGATATTGAAATAATAATTTCATAAATTTACCTTCATTTCTGGTGAATGAATTTCCTTTTTACCTATAACACATTTATGGATTTGTGTTTATTAATATTGTTTAGACAAAGTTTTATATAACTCTATATTAGTATATTGGGATTATGTTTCTCTTACATTTCAAAAATTTTAATTACCACCAATGTTCTCCTTTTTGGGAACCTATTTCTGTGATTACCTTTTACACTTTTCCTAAGGATGTTTTATTGACTATTTTTATGATGTGGATTTTGGATGAAGAAATTTTTTAATGTAAAAACCTTTACTATAAAGATGAATTTGAAATTTTGAGGACACAATTTATTGAAGTGGGTACAAATTTACACAACATGATTTTTTGAAATTCTTGATTTTATTTATATGTAATTCCTTTAATGTCTCCTGTTACTCCCAAGACAAGGATATAACAAATCATGAAATAATTATTAAAACAAGACCATTATAACCTATTTGTTAAATTTTGAAGTATTAATAAGAATAAAATAATAATAAATATTGAGTGTAGAGTGTTTATAAAATGAAAATATTTTTACCAATAAGTACTTTATTTTTGGTAAATTCATTATATCCTTAGAAAATTCATTTTCCCATAAAACAATTTACTATGTTTTTTATAACAAATAATAAAAATAAAATTTGAAAATTTTAAAAAAATTATTTTAGACAATGAACATATTTTTTCAGTAAAAATTTAAAAATTATCTTATGGGCATGTTTTTTTACTATTTGGAAAAGATAATTTTTTGATGAATAGTAAAAAATGTTTTTTATTAAAAAATGATTCATGTATAAAGAATTTAAAAATTTCAGTATTTTTAAATTTTATTTAAAAGATAAATTAGTAAAATTATATATATTAAAAAATTATATAATTTTAAAAAACTTCCTGTTGAATTTTTATACTAAAACATTTTATACTTATGAAATGTTTCTCTTAGAAAACCATTTTCCACAGTGTCTACATGTTTAATTTTAAATTAAAATTTTCAAAAAATTAGAATGTAATTTTGAACAATGGATTATATATTTTGAATCCAGATAATCCATATTATATAATAATTTCAACATTTTGTGGTCAAAATGAATTTTAAAAAGAGTTATAATTAAAAACTACAGATAGTGTTAAAATGATTTTACCAGGTGTTAAACTAGTAAGATATTTGTTAAAATAAACTAAACACAAGTCCAATTTCTATAATATGTAATTTTCCATAATATTTATGTAATATTTTTATATATATGGAATTATTTCGAGGCCAGTCACTTAGACAACATGTGATCCTGAGGCCCAGAGTGACTGGAATGATCTGTTGAAAAATGTTAAACTTTTAACAGCGTGTGTGATCGGTTTTCATGAAAACTGGAATAAATCTTAAATGGGTTCCTATATTAGAAATATATGGGCACCTTTATGTTCAGAATAGAGGGTTTACCCTAGGTGTGACTTATGTTTAGTCAGCGTGGGGCTCCAGTGAGGAATCCCGAAAATGGAATAACCGTAAATAAAATAATAAAATAATTTTTTTTTCAAATTCTTATAACTCAATAACGGTGACTAAGATTAAACATGTGATACCGTCATGGAACATGTGAGGGTATGATTTCTTTAGGAAGACCATATCAGTGGCTGGCGCGGGCCAATAATGGAAGTTAGTGTTTAACCGTAAATAAAATAATTAAGTAACAATTATTATATTGTCAAATCATTATAACTCCTAAACAGTAAATCAGATTGAAAATTTGAGAGTACCATTGATCTCGTGGGGGTTTTTTACAATTAGGTGAAGCCTATCTTTGACCAGCATGGGACTACAGTGAATGTTAATTTCTGAACATTTTTATGGTATGTTTAACAAAATGTGTGAGTGGGATTTTATGACTATTGAATTAGTACTTGGATTAAAAATATGTGCATACTGTTGAACTCGAAACACTGGGATTTTCCTAGAAATTACATTGCTTCGGCTAGAAAGGGTCATGTGGAAAAGTTATACTTTATAATGTTTTATAAAATAGTAAAATAATTTAAAAGAATTAACTAATATCTTTCCTCAGCATTGGGTGGAGGACATCATCATTTTGGTACAGTGAACAAGCAGTGAAGAGGTTCATTTATAAGGCTCATTAATGGCCTGTATCACATAAAATAATAATTCAAAAAGGTTATCATAATAGTAATGTTGTTTCATAAAAAACATCGTAATGAAATAATGTCGCAACATAACTGAAATGACTCGACGCATTTCTTTGTATTAGACCATCACATGGGAGAATAGGGAAGGAAACTACGAGGATTCTCTGATGAACCACCATCAATTTTTCTCTCCAATGAAGAATGACGAACACCTGTGAGTAGTCATCATCATCGATGTGCATCGAATAATGAGGCTAAAAGTGACGTCGAAATTTTGAAACCTCGAGGATTAAATCTTTGGCATCGAACATCAACATGGTTTGGGTTTGTGCATTCTTTAGTTTTGATGATATCTTCCTAATTCATTATAATTAATGAAAAAAAGAGATCAAACGACTAACAGGCTAATCCAAGAGTCACTTTTTATTGTGGGTGGATATTGTGTGAGGGTTTGAATTGGGGTTTCATTCTTACTATGTGGATTAATACATTCCCTAATTCTTAAACTATAATAAGGAGAGTGGAGTCTAACCCAAACAAGGCGTGGACCCTCCCCAATTGTTGTTTATAGTTCGTACTTCATGGATGATTTCTTGAGTCTTAGGAAATGAAATTTTGAGGCCATCACAATTAAGGTGATGACCATAAAATTCAATAGACGAATATGGTTTCAGAAACAGACCACCAGAGTGACTCCAGTGGATCGTCGAAGGTACCACCTTCGATGGCTGCATGTCGAGGTTGGATGTGCACTTGTCAGTAAGAAGATGATATTAGATGGTTATGGTAGTGAGGAGGTGTTGTGCCTATCGATGCCATGAAGAGGGATGACCCATTTTCGGGGCGTCCAATGGATGTCGAGCAGCGGTCCATCAACAGCAGCTGGAGGAAGCCACGTGCCAATGTGGTGAGTGAGTTAGATGGACATGTCTTGGTTATGGCATCCCAGCTAGACAACACCCCACACCCCACAATGTGTTTTTGTTCATTGGCAGGAGAACTGTAACTCACCCATCGGCATATGCCGAACCCACATTGTTGGGTTGGGCAAGACGAGACCGAGTCACAAGGCATCCCGGTAGGCTGGACCATCAGCCAACCCGGGCTAGGTCCAGCGAGGCCCATTGGGCGTTTCCCACTGGCTAGGGTAGACCAGACTAACCTCGATCATAGTCGGGTCTGGTCATGTCTGTCAAATTGAAATAGGGTATATGAGACTGTCGAGCACGGTTTTTTCGGGTCGGTCAGACCAGTTCGGACCGACCACCGACACAACTGGCCCCTCGTTTAGTAAAATGCATGTATATTGCAAACCGCGCTTCTGATTGATACACTATTAGAGGTGTGGAGACCATTGAAATAGGTAAGACCTTTTGAGATACTTCACTAGTGTTTTGGAAGAATATGGAGTACATCTGGGTCGAATCATACATTAATCCAACTGGTCCCATTTTAATAACAATCCTATAACTTATAGACCGAGCATTTGAATGACACACCATCTTTTGAATTGGGCCCCTTAAAACCAGAAGGTCCATTGGGGTTAATCTATGTGGGTCTTCGTGGTAGTTAATGTGAAAATGAAGCCATTAGGAGTAGATCCTCCCGGAATAAAGTTGTTTATGATTGGGAATCCAGTGGCTGGATGTGATGTGATGAAAGAATAGTGATCCTCTAGGGGATAGAACATATTGATCCACTATGGGTAAGATCCTAGGGATTCTAAATGGGTCAGGACCTAGGGATTATATGTAGGTCAACACCTAGAGATCCTCTATGGGTCAATAGCTAGAGATCCTCCATGGGTCAGCACCTTGTGATCCTCCATGGGTCAGCACCTAGTGATCCTCTCTAGGTCAGCACATAGTGATCCTCCATGGGTCAACACCTAGTGATCCTCTGTGGTTTAGCACATAGATATCCTCTTTGGGTGAGAAACTAGCGATAATTTATGGGTTAGCACCTAGCGACCCTATTTAGATTAGAAATAGAGCCTATTGACAGAATAATATGATCTATCTTTACGACAAATCATATTTACTTCTATTATTATATTATACATGGTTTGTGCTGAGTATTTTACATATTGCTATGTTGTTTTGGTCTTACATGGTGGTATTACCTATTTGTTATTTTTTGTGGTGTTTCCATTCGTGGATTACAAAGAGTCCTCTGGCAGTCTCAGTGTCCCTATTGAGTATTTTTATACTCACCCCTACATGAGATTCTCTCAAACATGTTGTGTCTGGTAAAAACAATCTATGTTTCGACATAGGACCTTAGGGGGACATGACTGATGTACACTATGATAGTGTACTTGGTGGCCTAGGACTAGGTGGGCCTAGTAGGACTAGGAGGGTTGGACATAATACTTTATCTTCTAGTATATTCACTACTATCACAAGCAGGTGGGGTTTTCCGTGGATGGCCATCAGTGCTTCCTTTTTGTATAATACTCTTTTCAGTTCCTTTTTGGGTTTGTATTCTGGCCCACTTACTTTCAATTGTATTTTAACTCGTCTTTTCTTTAGTGGTATTCTTGTATCCCCATTCAGTGTGTTGGGATGGGTTTGAGCATGTGTGTGTGTACAAGATTAAAGTTAATGTCATCCCTTTTTGGTATATTCCTTTCTAGTGATAGTCCCCAGCCTCTAACCTATGAATGGTGATCTTTGGGTAGTCACGAAAAGGGCCCCAAGGGAAAGTTCATGAGAAAGTGGAATCCGAGGGTGGTCGGTCCTACCACAAATACTAGGATTCTGTTGTTTTTTTGGGTCAACATTGTTAAGTGTTGTGAGTTCTACATTCATATTTGGGGAGTCCAGTGTTGGTGTGGTGGATGACGTATCCATAATCCAGGACCGTAAATTATTATTTTAATCTCCTATCATGAACACATTGGGTGGGTATGTGTCCCCTTATGTTATTTTGAATTAATGTTAGCTCAATGGGTATAAAACTTTGACCATGATTCATCTTGATTCTCTATCAAGATCCCTCCATAAGGATATCCAGCCAGAATTCTAGTTTGTGATAATGTGGTTGGTCCACAGAGTTATGAGGCCTTAGTACAGGGACCATTTCCTATTATGGTACCATCAGACTATGTCACAATGATACCTCTAGCCATTGGTCTATAGTTACTACTGGCGCTTCCAGTAGAGGACGTGTGCATGCTCAGTGCCTTACAAAAGTTTCAATAATAGTGACCCCTCAAGTTCTGAGGTGATCCCGAATCATAGACAGATAAAAACTAGCATGATGTGGTGAATGAATTTCCTTATATCTAGGGCACAATTAAATCAGATGGAGGTCCTAGCAGTGGGCCTTTAATGTACCTCAATATGGAGACAGTAACATTTAGATTATCTGATCATACGATGAGGTGAAATTTATTTTGACAGAGCGTGATAACCTTTCTTAGAGAAATGGATATTTCCACAATAGCTATGTTTTATGTGTACCGAAGAGATTTTATAAGACTACATTTCAGTAGCTAAGTATTCATCGAGGATTTTTGACTTTTCCAGGTACTCTCGGAATATGATACGACCATTGATTCTGAGATCAGGACTCCAAGAAAGGTGTGTTTACTAACATCCAAGGTATCTCTATTTCTCTCTGTATTCATACTTATGTAATGGTTCTAGAGATAACCTTTGTGGTTGGAGGTCCTTTGGCTGAGAAGATACTACCAATAGATGTCAACAGTGGGAAAACAGGAAGTTGATGTCAGTTTCAGATACATGAATGTGTGATATGTTCCATGAAGAGGTGCCAAGCCAGTCGGTGTACAGATCAGGGCTCATAGGGTGAGGCCAGTCATCCTTGGAAGAGGTCATCATTTTCAAAATATTTTAGGGGATATATCTCTAGTGATTGTACAGCCCATCATGCTGAGTGTGAAATAGTTGGTGGTCCACCAATGAATAATAAGTAACACGAAAAGGTGAATCTGTAGGGATGAAAATGTGGAAGAAGATCAAGGAGAGATGTGGAATGTAGTATACTTTTTACATGTTAGAACAACCACCCCAACGTGGTCCACACTAGGATTAGTGAGATAGAGAAACTGGGAAGGGAGTAGCTACAATAGGTAAAAGAGTATGACCCAAGGGCTCTAAGAATGATTTAAGGTACGGTATATGTCTACTACTAGTTGCTGTTTTAATTATTAGAGGTACTAATCATTCCTTCTTGACATTAATATTGTTCAAGATCTATAATTTCCTATTGAACTTTTTACTTTATCCTTAAAACTGGAGATAACTATGGGGGAGACGTGATAATAAAACATGTTCTAACAATGTGATCTAATGCCTGAGGCAAGATTCATGGTTGAAACCTCTTGGTGGAATCATCAACACCATACAACATTAGTTTGGGTATGGACTGGCCATCCCAAATTCATGATCATATGGACTATTTTTTGGAAAATAGTATATGGAATATCCACCTCATTGGAATGGGGTTTTCCTTGGTCTTCCAAAAAGGAAACCCAGGCAGGACGTGATAAACTCATGCATTGAATGGTATATCCGATCACTCTTGACTTGGACATACTTACCCTTATGGAAGTAGATAATGTGAGTTTTTAGTTCCCAAAAGTAGAGGTGGAATATGGGAAATTCTTTTCAAAAGATATCTTTAGGGTTACTCCCCACAAGGAATGGACTTCTGTATCATTCTACACCCAGAGATAGCACTGATATCATCATCAGTTTATTGAAGGGATTAGTAAGACCCAATATTAGAAGTTATGTGTGGATTATCGACACTTTAACCACGTGGTCATAGAGAACATGTACCAACTACCAAAGGGTCGATGAGAACATAAATTAATAAAAAGGGGTAGACATTCACATGGATGGAAAGGTGCTCATATGATTTTCAAGTATTGCAACTATAGTAATGGCTGGAGTTCTTCTCGAACTTTGACTTTGAGATTGTATATACTATGATGAAGGGGAAGTTTGTGGGAGACACAGTCAGCAAAAGGTTTGGTTTACGTATGCTAGGTGAGGTGATGGAGTAGCTAACCATGATTTAGATATCATTTGCAGAAGATGGTGGAGTAGCTTACCATTAGTTGATGACTATTACTCCCCCACTCCAACAATGATTTAGAAAGGATCATCTGGTCGATGTTTATTGTGAGGCCCTATGTACATTATTATCCTAAAGAAAGGGATTATAATGGATTTTTGATAGTGGGGAGCATGTCATCCTTTTCAGAGGACACATCGTTTTACTAGTGATGTTAACCGAGGAGGTTTTGAGGGAGTTTCAGGCACCCCCTTTAGTGGAAAATCCTAGTGTGGGAAAGTTGTTCAAGGAAAATTGGCGTCTGTTCTGGTGTCCAGGGATGAAGGGAGTTTGGCTGAGTTTGTTTCCCGATGTCTCACTTGTTAGTGAGTGAATTCCAACCATCATGTCCTAGTATTCTTGAAACAACCACAAGAGGTACCGGAATGGAAGTGAGATGGTATCTCCTTGGACTTCTTGATGGGGTTACCACACTCATAAAGAGGGAATGATTCTATCTGGGTGATCATTTAATGACTCACCATGTTGGCACACTTCCTACCCATCCGAGATTAGATTTTGGTAGATGAGTTGGGATACCTCTATTTCTAGTAGATAGTGTGGCTTCATGGGGTTCCTTCAATGATTATCTTAGACCGTGATGCTGGCTTTACATCATTATTTTGGAAGGGATTTTAGGATATAAACACCCATGGATTTTGGGAAGGGAGACCCTATTTATCATCGCCTCTCACCCTGATGAGGATTTCAGAGTTTTCTATGGGGCATAACGTTATCTCTCAGGTTTATCAGACCTTTTCAGAGTCTGAGTGGATTTGGTTAGGTGGTGAACAACCCATATCTTCCCCAACTGATGCATAGGGTGGATGATGTTTACCATATATCTCAGTTGACGGGTTATGTGCTTGATCCATATCACGTCTTCGACTATGGAGAGATAGACATTGAATATGGGTAAATGTTTATAGAGTTACATGTTGAGATAGAGGATCGATAGGAATGGGTCCTTCATGGATGGTCGATTCCTCAAATGAACATTTGGTGGAATCATAGGATCCATTATGAGAGCACATCATAGTGGGATGATCAGATTCATAATCAGTACCCCCAATTGATTGATTTGACCTTGTTTCGGATTTTGGGGATGTAAATCCCTTAGGTGAAGAGAATGTATTCTCTCAAAATTTCAATTTATATAGAATTATTTCTAGTCTAGGCACCAGGAAGACAAGTGATTCTAACGGTTTCAATTCATGGAATGATTTGTTGAAAAGTATTAATCTTTAAATACCACGAGTGATAGGTTTTCATGAAAATGTTTAATAACTATTAAACAGGTGACCAGATCATAAATATGAGGTCACCGTTGTGTTTAGGATGGTCGGTTTACCCTAAGAATGACTCATGATTAGTCGGTGCAAGCCTCCATTGAGAAATCCAAAAAATAGAATAGCAGTCAATAAAATATTTAAATAAAATTATTTTACTTTTCAAATTATTATAACTCCGGAACCGTGACTCAGAATAAAATTTTGAAACCACCACAGAACTCATGAGGGTAAGCTTTCCTAAGGAAGATCATAACATTGGCGAGCATGGGCCAACATTGGAAGTCAGTTTTTGGCCGTATATAAAATAAATAACAATTATTTTCTTTTCAAATACTTATAACTCTTAAATTGTAATAGAGATTGAAAATCATAGATTACCACTTAGCTCATGGGGGCATCTTCCACATTAGTAGAGAATAACCTCGACCAGCACAGGTCGAGGTAAAACATTAATTTTTTACCTTTTTTAATATACATTCAGTAAACTTGAGAGTGATATTTTATAACATTGGAACTGGTGCTCTGATTTAAAATATGAGGGCACTATTGAACTTGGAATGACAAAATTTACCTATAAATGACATAACTTTTCCCATCACGGACTAAGCGGAAATGTTAATTTTATGAAATTTTGAGAAAAATGAAAATAGAATTTAAAATAATTATTTTTTTTCTTTTCTCACTGTTGGGTGGTGGATGGAGATGCTACATTGGAGTGAACAAGTGGTGATGAGGAACATTAATGAGGCTCATTGATGGCCTGTATCATGAAATGTAAGGATGAAATAATGTATTCATATCATAGATTTTGTTTCGTAAATGAAACAGCATAACAATTCAGTGTCACAACATAACAGAAACACCATGACATGTTTCTTTTTATTAAACCAACATGTGAAATAATGGGGAATAAAAGTTTGAGATTCTCTAATGAACCGCTAACAGTTTTATTCTACATCAAAGAATGATGAATGTCAGATATATTTAATCGTCTTCGATGTTCGTTGAAGAACAGAGATGAAAGTGAGGTTGACATCATGAAACATCAATTTATAATGGTTCAACATTTAACGTCAACAATGTAGGGGTTTGTGACTTTTATTATTTTATGCTATCCCTATCCTTCTTGATAATTAATGATGAATGCTGATCAACCGAATAACTGGTAGATCAATGAATCAATCATTATTTCGGGTGTATATTTTATGGGGGTTTGAATTGGGGTTTTACTCTTGTTGTGTGGATTAATACTTTACCCAATGCATAAAATCTGATGTAGAGGGTGAAGGCTGACATGAACAAGGAACAAACCCTCTGCCATAGATGTTTATTTAGCGTTCTTCATGGATGATTTCTTGAGATGGTAGAAAATAGTGTTTTAGTCCTTTTTAGTGAAGTGGACTCCCAAAAGATTCTATAGACACAAGTAGTTTGATAAAACAAACAATGAGAGCGACTCCAGTGTCTCGTTGATGGTACCATCAGTAGCAGCCATAGACGGAAGTTGGCGGCATGCTCGTCGGCACACTGTGGTGGTAGGAAGTCACAGTCAGATTTTCAGGGAGACGAGGAGGCATGACGCCTATCAGCGCCATTTAGAGGGATGACCCACGTTTATGTCATCTGGTGGTTGGATAATTTTGGTATGTTGACTGTGGATAGTGGTGGTCATATGCCCGTGGGGCCAGCAAGTGAGCCAGATATGGCATGCCTATCATGTCCTAGCTATAAAATTACTCATAGGCACCATTCATGACTGGTCTATAGTAGGAAGTCCATTCCCATGAACTTCAGGCTGGGCTGGATGAGACCGGGTCACTGGGGGACCCAGTGGGCTGGACCTTCGGCCAAATCGAGATGGGTTCAGCAAGTCCCATTGGGCCTTGCCCACTATCCAGGTTGGACCAGACTGACCTTTACACAAACCAGGTCTTGTCAAGTCTTTCTATTTGAAAAGGGGTATCTGGGACCCATGGGCCGGGTTGGTATGGTAGTCCGACCAAGTAGGACCCTACGCAGACATAACTGGCCCCCCGTTTACTAAAACACCTCTGTCATGCAAACTGTGTGTCTAATTGATGAAACATTAGAGGAATTTTGACCCTTGAAATTGTGAAGTACTTTTGAGATACTTCATTTTCTTTTAGTGTACGTTAGAGTATGTGCAGGTTACATCAGTCTTGAATCCAACTAGACCCTTTTTACGAAAAATCCTATAACATACAAACTGAGAATCTGAACAATGCATTACCTATTATATTGGGACCCTTACGATAGGAATATCCTTTGGGTTTACTATATGTGGAACATTGTGGTTGTTAAGGTATGACTGATGAATTTAGGAGCTGATCCTCCTGGAATCAAGGGTGCTATATATGGGAATCCAGTGGCTGGATGTGACATTAAGAATGAATGTTAATCCACTGTGGATCATCATCTAGTGATCCTCTTTAGATCAACACCTTGTGATCCTCTGCGGTTTAGAACCTAACGATCCTATGTGGGTCAGCACCTAGAAGTCCTCAATGGGTCAGCACATAACGAACCTCCGTGGTCCAGCATATAGTGATCCTCTATGGGTCAGCACCTAACGATCCTATGATTGTACACACTTAGCGACCCTATGTGGTAAGCACCTAGCGACACTATGCGAACCCTCATCATAGCGTCTTGATATAATAAGATGATCTATCATTATGACTAATTAGATTTACTTTTTTCTATATGATATACCTAGTGTCAGCTGTGTCTTTTACATTGGACTATGCAGTTGAGGTCTTATATAGTGGTATTACCTATGTGGTATTTAATTTGTAGGGTTAACCTTTGTGAATTAATAAGAGACCTCCGGGGATCTTGGGGTCCCTACTGAGTATTGTTTTACTCACCCTTGCACAGGATTCCACCGCACATGTTGTGTCCATTACAGATGACTGTCATTTCAATAAAGGTTCTTTAGGGGACGATACAGACAAACACTATGACGGTGGACTTAGTGACCAAGGACCAGGTAGGTACCAATTGGACCAGTAAGACAAGACATATTATATTAGCTTCCAGTATCTTCACTACTCTAACAATCTGGTGGGGCCTTGCTCAGATGTCCATGAGAGTTTCCTTTTTGTACGTTAATATTTTCAGTTCCTTGTTGGGTTTGTATTCTGGGACACTTAATTTCACTTGTACTTGCACTCATATTTGTTTTAGTTGTATTATTGTTTCCCCCTTTCAGTGTGTTGGGATGTGGTTAGGCCTATGTGTGTATAGGATTAATGGAAATGCGCTCCATTTTAGGGATATGTATTTCTAGTTCTAGTCACTAGCCCCTGGCCTATAGAATGTGGGCATGGGGAAGACACGACATGGGCCCCGGGGTGGGGGTGGGGGTCGTGACATAATATGTATATATTTTTACTGTTATTAAATTAAGACATATTTTTATGTGATTTTGGAATACATACATGAAAGTGACCCGTGTAATAATACATGTAAGGAAAACCCCAAATTTCTCCCACTTGGATATAAATTTGATGTGTGTGTTTACATAGGTAAATAGAACTACGTGAATTAATATTTATTTTCATATTGATTATAATTAAATTAATTTCTTGTGGGGAATTTCATTTAATATTTTGGTTATTATATAATTTCTTTAAACATTTATATAACACCAAAAGAAGATTTATTTAATTAAAATAAAAAATAAAATAAATGACACCAAAAATATTAAAAGTAATGAAAATTGAATGAATTATTTTATTTCATGATATTTAGGCAATTATAAAATTATATAACAGTTTTATTAAGATATATTTTTATTCAATCATTTTCATTTTGTGTTTTAACTCAAATTAAATTAATTGTTTTAAAATTGACATTAATGTTATTTTCTAATAAATAATATCCCATTAAAAGATATAAATCCAATAAAACTCATATCATCTAGAAGTTTATAGGTATATATTTAAAATTAAAAAACATCATCCATTAATTTACCAATGGTCTATTTATTATAATTATAGTGACCATGAAATATTAAAAATATTCTAAACATGGTGAAGGGTGAAGTTATGTTTTTTGTGTTTCATGTGTGTGTGTTAAAATTATTTTTCAACAAATATAAGTTTTTTTTACTTTATAAGTATTATTTAATTTTAAAAACTAATGTTTATTAATTATCTAATACGGTTAATTTTATTTATATTCTTAAATTTTATATTACAATGAAAAAGGCATGTTACTGTATTGAAAAAAAGGTTAAAGAAAGAAAAATATAACTTAACGAAAGACATATTTAAAAATGTTATTTTTAAATGGTGGAATTGTGTATCCACCATATCATCCATATAAAATATTATTTTTCAAATTTGGAAGAAACATGGGTTTGAGTGACTTCTGATTATTGAATAATTTTGGGTATTTTAAAAAATTCCACTCCTTCATTTTAAAAGGCCACATACACTTCTCACTTATCCACACATTGTTAGAAATTTGGCACCAAAAACAATAAAATATCTATCCCTAAAATAATTATACATGTTTTAGAGATTTTTTTTTATCCCAAAAGACTTACCCTATGGTCCATAAAATGATATATTCTGGGGTTTTTCTAAGAGAAGGTAATTGTATTTACTAAACTATTTTATTTTTTAAGTCTTCTCTTACCACAATCAATTATTCCTTATTAATTCCAATACAATAATTCCAATATATATCATATCCATATATTTTATTATGTTTATTTAATAACATATACCGATATCCACTACTATTAAATGGAAAATGAAATCTTTGATCATGTGTACATAAAACTACAACATCACCAACCAATGTTATTTGATTTCCATCACCACCATTCGCGACTAGATAAAATAATTTATATAATGTTTATGTATGATATTTATTATATAATTATACTTATAAAATTATGATACCACATTACCTTTTTGCTTTATATTCTATGAGAATAAAATAATGTCGCTCGTGTGTACAGTGACCTACCACCTCACGAAACAATGCAATTTTTTGACTTATGCTTTAAATGGAAGGTAATAAGGGTAAAATTAATGAATGTATTTGATATATATGAAAAAATAAAAAAAAATTCAATGTTAACATATTATATAACTTCTTTTAGATTCATCAGAAGAAAAATGTGAATCAAAGTTCCTACGTGTGTATGACATATCATGTCCATGGAATGTGTAAGTCATTATATATATAATTAATGGATCATGATAAATAATTAATATAAATAATATATATTATTTTGATATTATGTTTAAAATTCTACATGTGTTGTAACCATGATAAAAATTAATGCACTAAATATAAAAAACACAAACATAAATGAAAAATATATGAGTTATTACCAAAAAAATGATTTTTACAAGGAATTATTAATAAGTAGGAAATAAAATGTCATACATAAATCATATACGGTAGAAACAGATTAATATGGTTACGTAACATATTTATAATGAGACAATATTAATTTTATAGGAGTATTTAATGTGCATGAAGGAATTTGAGACTAAAGGAATGAGACTTTTCATATCACTTTTATAACTATGAGATACAAGAAATATGCACAACTTGTTTATTATATGGGAAGTATGTAATTACCATGAATCTCTAACAAGTTTTTTATTATAAAAATTAAGCGGATTTATATATCCATTTTCTGATCTCTCTTTTATAAGATTTTTGACTTAATATACAAAAATCATAATGGATTTATGACTCAATATTCTTTCATTGATACATATGTTATGTTATAAACCTATCATATTTTATAGGGTGTATAACCAACCAATTTAAAATGTTATATAATGAATATCCTTATATAAATTATATTATATATTTCACTTGATGTTATGATTTAATGGGTATTATGAATAAATGGTTACCAAAGTGGTAACCATTTTATATGGAAATCTTATTGTGTGTCTGGATTGTTTATGATTTTAAATTCAGTGATAACATATTATGATATATTTATTATCAAACTCATGATTGCTCTTCAAATATGGTTATTTTTAAAAAATTACATGGTTTCCGTTAAGTTTATCCTCTTAATGAAATTAATATTCCAAAATAATGTTTTTTGGAAAATGTAAATTTTTTTTGATCTTATAAAGAAATAAAATTTTCATCCATGTCCATGTTTTCTAAAAATGCATTAAATAATGTTTTCGTATTCTCTAATGATTTTGTAAATATATTTTTACCCATGTTTAATTTTTTAAAAAGGTTTTTAAAAAAATGATTCTCTCATTATTTTTTGAATAACGACTATTTATCTTTTTCCAAAATGCCAATGGAATCATTTTTTAAAATGTATGAAATAAAGGAAATTTCCCAATTTCATGACCAGTCAATGTTTTAAATATTATATTATAAATTTCAAGGTTATTTTAAAATAAAATTTGTTCCCCAATATTTTATGAATTTCTAGTTTTAAAAAGGTGATTTTTTAAAAGGTTATTTTTATCAATAAATGTTCGATGTTATATTATTTTATTAATAATTTTCCATCTAAGATAATAACCTTTATTATTAGTTAATAATTATAATTTAAATGATCCAATGATACCATATATATTATTTCTCTAGATGGGTTAGGTTTTTGATGAAATTTTTTTTCTGAAACCTTTTTCTTATCCAAGGTTTTTTCTATGATGAAATGTTTATAAAACCTATTTATTTTCCGAGTTTCTGATATAATAAATATGTTGTGAATATTATTTCGTTTCAAGGGTTTTGATATGATTAATGTTTTATAATTTTGTGTAAAATGTATATATTATTTTCTTTATGTGATACGTGAGACCTGGATTTCCCCCCTATACATTGGGTATTGAATAATGTTATATGAGCTTAGAGGGTACAAATGAGGTTATCTCAAGATTGAAAGAGGGTACAAAAGAGGTTATCCAATGCCCAAAATTTTGTACATGGGTAATTATCCCAAGCATAATATGTTAAGAATGTATTGGTGCATATACAAAAGAAAATATTTTCTATTCTTATTAATATGCCACAATTCTATATCATATACTTATGTTATGTTGTAATGGCTCATGTTATCTGAATCATTTATGACTAATGTCACATGAACTACCTTTATTTACGCCATGAATAAAGTTTATGATCTATGATATGCTGATAATGGTTTTTTAAATTTTTTTCTCATGTTCTCATAACATTATACGCGTGTGATGTCGATATCACCCTTGTTTACCGTTTTACAGAATATGGTTTCGCCATTCCTTATGTTTCCTTTCCCTAGGTTATCAAGAAAGGTATAATGTATTATATTCCAAACAAGGGATTTAGTTATTAAGAACCTAGTGGGAGATGACATGCATCACTGATAGACCGAATGTTTAAGTTCCCAAGCATCAAAAGGAACTACAACTAAACAATTCTTGTAGGGATCATTATGTTATGTAATATATATTAATCTATTAAGATGTAATATTTATGTATGATATGATTGGGTTTTTAAAAACAAATCCTCAAAACCGTGCCTCCAATATTCCTAGACATCAGGAGTTTCAATTTCCAATTCTATATTATAGTCATTCTTGTATAAGGAGCTCTCTTAAGTTTAAGATGCAACATCCCAGAACTTTTAGGATATTAAAAGGTTCTTAGTAAAATGGATTATTTTATAATTTAAATAAACTATGTCATGAAAATATTTTATTTAATAAAAATAAATTTTAGCAATAAGTTAAAAATATATATTCAAAATTACTAATAATAATTATTATTAATACACCTTTTTTCAAAGAATAATACTTTCACTAAAGAATATAAATGATAATATATGAAATATATATTAATATATATATATAAATAGTTTGAAAATATATAAACTTATTTCATAAAAAATTAATGCTATTGATTTCTAATTAAAAATAATTTTTTTAATATGAAACATATATAGTTTTTCAAAAAATTATGCTATAATATTTTTAAATAATTTCTTATTTTCAAAAAATAAAAATTTATTTTCAATTAATAATAAATAATATAAACAAGAACTAATTTTTATAAATGTAGAATTATTTTTTTTAAAGAGATATTTTAATATGAATATATGTATTTATTAGATTAATTTATAATTTTTGAATGTTTATAATATTTTTATTCACACTAATATTATGTTAATGAATGTGTTGTTAAATTGTTATTAATATACAAATCAATGTGTTTCAATAGGTCAAATTACTAAAGTACCTTTTTAACTAAATATTTATTCATTACCGTTAAAATCATATATGTATAAATGAATACTATTTTAAATAAAATATTGAAATAAAGAATATATACTGATCTATATCAAAATATAATTTAAAGATTAAAATAATTATGTAGATTATAAACTATTTTTAAAATATAATGTCTATATTTGTATATATAAGTAATAAATATTAATTATATATATATATTTATATATATATATATTAATTATCCAATTTGAATATAACATATGTATAAAATCTAAAAAATGAAAATATAATTCTAAGGTGTAATAATATTTTGAAATTATAATTTTCATTTAAAATGAATATATTCAGTTATTATGAATATCATTTACTTAAATAAACAGAGGTTCAACCCCATTAGAGGAAATCGAATCTGAGCTTGATTTATAGAGGCTGAGCATGGATGGGTTTAACATCGGCAATGTGGTTCCACTGTGGATGGAATTTTGATCATGGAAAGGTAATCAAGCATGGATAAGAGAGGACGATTTCCAAAAGTGGATCGAATTGGCAAAATATATTTGAACATAGATGTGGGAAAATCAAGTGGGAGTCATTCATCATCCCCATTATCTGATAATGTTGATTTACAGGTATGTGTATATTAATTAGATGTTTCTTGAAGATCCCATATTAAAGAGTATTTTTTTCCTAAATAGTGACATGACCATCACTTTGTTCAATTTAATCCCTTAATCGATGTTGATAGTCCTTATACATTATTGTTATGGATTATCTTCCTGAAGCTTTATCTGCAATACATAGATCCCCATCAGTCATATTCATATATTTGTATATATAATTAAATATATTACATATTATACATGGATAATAAAATTTATATACGAAATATTAATTTTTATGATGACCAAATAACCCATATAAATAAGTATCATTTTTTTGACATGATTTTTCCACATACAGTAGATTTAGTCACTATAATGGAAGATAAAACATCAAAGATAATTTTATTGAAGCAAATTTAGCAGATTGAACATCAAATTCACTTTAATAATTAAACCTCTTTATTGATGTATTCAGAAAAATATATATATGTTTTTTCATAATGATTATCCTATAAAATTATATATGCTATATATTTATAAAAATTATAAGTTTATATTTAAACATATATATACAAATATATATAACCAAGTTAAGAGGATTAGTAATTAGTGGAATGTGTCTTATTTCTGTGGGTAAGTCATCTTTGTGAAGTGGTTGCAGCGTTTATTTTCCATTTTTATGTTTTTTTATTAGAATAAATCCTCACCATCATCATATAAATTTTTACGGAGGATTCCTAACATTGATGAATTATAAATGTATAGGAAATTATGTATTAAACATTCATCATTCACGTTCACTAAAAATAACACTGACAACATTTAATTTTTATTTTTTATCTTCTTAAATCTATGTTTCCAAAATCATTATATAGGGGTTTATTTTTTAAAAAGATTATATAATTATTGTGGATTAAAATTCTTTGAAAATGAATTATGTTTTATTTTAAATTTATATATATTTAATCCTATTATTTTTTTCAGATCTATTTTATAAAATTATAGTTCATGAAGATTATTATTATTATTATTTAGCATCGTTAAAATGTATTTCAAGGATCTTATATGTTTTCTATGAAATTAAAATTATCATTTTTTATATAAATGGAATGTTAAAATTCATATATGTAGGGCCAAGTACTATTCATATCATTGAAAAACCAGGAATTTAAATAAAAAAATTTCATTTAAATATATGTTGTGTTCAACTTTAATTTTAAAATTTATAAAATAGTGGATTTCCTCAGATGGTATTATTTTTGATAAAAAATTGTATTATACTACGTATAGATGATATAAGATTATTTTTTTCTGGGAAATAATTCATCTAGTTTTCAAAAGGTTTTTAAGGGATTTTAATGAATTATAAATGAAAGTTATGGATATAAAAATTCTATTCTTAAATAAAATGTGACACTTTGTGTATCAAATGAGTTGATAAGGAATGAAGTTATCCTATGATGTAAATAGGACAATTTACTTATAAGGGATACTATTAGTGGCCTCATGATTTTCTTATGGTATTCCAAATATCATTATAATCCCAAAATGTTATTATTTTAAATTTTATTAATGAATAATTCTAAATATGTATTTATTTTAAATAAATGTTTTTAATAGTATTTCTATGTTTTGAAACCCCTAGAATGATATTATATTTACTATATCAAATATAATATATTTTATATAAAATGGTTTAAAATATTTATTCAAAAATTATTTTTAATTTATTTTTAATTTATTTTAAACACCATTAATGTGGAATTTTATGCTAACCCTATTGGTTTAAAGTGATTTTTCATAGAGAATATAGATGAATCAAAGGTGTATTGACTCAATTAATAAAAAAGAGTAGGTAAATCAAATAAGTAATTTTATATTTTTTTGGTAAACACTAATATTATGTGAGATGTTTTTATAATCCCTTGAATCCTAGATCAGAAATGATCATCAGTTTTGTGTTTATCATAAATATTTTATTAAAAAAGAAAAACAATTTTTTTACCAAATCTGGAAGTGAATGTTCATGATGTGGAAGTGTTATCAGATGAATGATTTAGAAAACATTGGATAATAAGGATTATTATTGGAGAAAAAATTAATTAAAAGTTAAAAGTTTTATTTTGAAATTCAAATAAAATAAGTATCCTTAATAATATAAATTTTTAAATTTTTAATTTTCACCAATTAAGAAAATTAAAATTATAAATTTTCTACAAAAATAATGAATGAATTTTGGGGGCACTTTTATGTTAAAGAGGAAAGTATCTAATATATCAAGAATTAAAGGATCTTAATAGGTGATTATGAAAATATATTTCTTTATAATTTTAATACATTAAGTTATTTAAATCTATTATTTTATCAAAATATATTAAAGTTATAATCTAGATAAAATATTCATAATTAATAATAATAATAATAAATGATACTTCTTTATCCTTAAACTAATAATTCCTTTAGTGAAAATAAAAGTGGTAATATATGAAATTCTTACATATATATATATATATATATTCCTATTTTCAAAATATAAGAAATTATTTAATAAATTATTAATAAAGGTGATTATTTTATTTTAATGTTAAAAATTTAAACTTTTTGAACGATAAATTTAAATATTTTTAAATAAATTTTTATTATCATGAGATAATATTTGACTATAAAATGATATCTAAATTACATAAAATACTACTGTTAATAAATGTGGTATATTTTTTAAAAAGTTAATTTATTATTAATATATTTATTTATTAGCTAAATTCGTAAATTTTGAATATTTAATAATATATTTATTCTCAGTTTTAATAAGATAATACATTTGGAATTAAAATTATATTAATATGTGAAATAATGTTTTTTAATTGTTTGTATTATAATAATACTTTTTAATTGACAAATCCATTTACTACCCTTCAAAAATATAAATTAATAAATGATTATATTTATAAATAAAATATTTTAATAACAAAATCGATACCAATTTATATCAAAATATTATTTGAAACTGAAAATAATTATGATGATTTTAAGTGATGTTAATAATATAATGTGTATATATATAAATTTCTTAAATAAAGAAAGTTTATATATATATATATATATTAATTAATAAATCCTTATATAATACATGTATAATATATTAAATTAAAAATAGAATATTAATTTCAAGACATACTATTATTTTAAAATTTGAATATTCATTTTAAATTCATATAGTTAGTTATTATGAATATTCTTTTACTTAACAAAAAGATGGTTGACCTCATAAGGGGTAAATCAAATCGGAGGGCTTTGTTTTCATGAGGCAAAGAGCATCTGAGATGAACACTGAAATTGTGGTTCTATCATTGATAGGGAGTTTCAATCATAATAAACGATTCAAATATAGATGAAAGATATCGACTACCGAAATTAGATCAAATTTCAGAATCAAATTGGAATGTGGAAGGGGGAAATCGAGTGTGAGTTATTCATCATCTTCCATCTCATATAGTATCGATTTGAAGGTATAAATATATTAACTAGATATCAATATATTCTCGAATATCTTATTTAAAGGATCATTATCGACATAACATTGATATGTTCAGCAGTTTTTTCAATTTTTCCACTTAATCAGGGTCATCAGTCACTGTTTAGCATTGTTCTGGATTTTCTTCCTTGAGCGTTTTCAACAATACATTTTTATTCACTGGTCATATTCATATATGTTCACATCATATTATATATATCGCATATTATCCATTGATTATTCAATTTATATACCGATTTTTCATTTGGATAAAGACTAAAACGTGAATAGAAATAAATATAATTGGTTGACATATATTGTTTTCATCACATACATTGGATTTAGTCATCAATATTAAATATAAAGAATTATAGATAATATTATTGAAGGAAATTGGGAAAATTTAATAGTTAATTCACATTTATAATTTTATTTCATTTTTTACATTTTTAAATAATGTGTGTGTGTGTGTGTCATGGAATGGAGATTTTTTAATCACATTGTAGATTATTTATATTTATACAAAATTATATGTACATATATATATATTTATTTAGAAGGGATTCATTATTAGTTGGTATATTATTTTTATGGTGATACAGTCTACAAAGTGGAGGGGTCGTAGCATTTGTTTTCCATTTTTTTGGTTTTTTATTACAAGAAGAAATCTCTTCTATCATCAAATAAAATTTTATGGAGTAGTACTATCTTTGTGGAAACATAAATTTAAGGGAAATTATTATTTCAATGTTATTTTGATAGGTTTGTTTTCAAAAAAACCAAACTGAAAGGGAATTTCTATTTTTAAACATATGAAATCTTTTTTTTAATCTATTGTTATTGGATTAATTTTTCGAAAGCATATATAATTATTTTTCAATAAAATTATAAACAAAATAACTCTATTTTCTTTCAAAATTAAATTTATTTGAAAATATTATTTTTATAAAATTAATTTTTTATAAAATAATAATTCAAGTGTATTATTATTATTATTATTGTTTAGACACTTTAAAATATATTTCAAGTATTTTAAATGTGTTTTTTTTAAATTAAAACTATCATTTTATGTGTAAAATATCATATAAATTATAATAATCTTATATATGCATATTAGAATTTCCAAGAACTATTCATGTCATTGAAAAAAAATGCCTTTATATACAACAATTTTATTAAATTTAGATTTAAGGTGTGTTCAAATTCTAATTTTTTGTTTAAAAAATCATGGATTTCACCAAACCCAATTATTTTTTATAAGAGAAATTATCTTTTGTAAAAGTATTGAGGAGATATAATTTTTTTCATGGAATATATTAAATGTAGTTTTTGAAAGTTTTATAATGGTTTTTATAAGATTATAAGTCAACAAAGAAGATCTGGTAAAAGATTTATTCTTAAATAAAACACGATACTTTGGTATCCAATGAGTTGATCTATCATGGAGTGATTACACAACCTCAATAATGCTTTTTTCTAATAAGGGATACTACTAGTGGCCACCAGGATTTCAGATTGTCTTCTAAATGTCATTTTAATCCAAAAATATTATTATTTCAAAGGATTTATAATGGAGTATTCCATAGTTTATTTAAATGTATTTTTTTAAAATTGATTTTTAAATTATTAATTTTATGTATTAAAAAACTATAATTTGAATATATTTTCTGTATAAAATATTATATGTTTGATATAAAATGTATTAAAATACATTTTAACTAAGCATCTATAAATTTATTTTCACATGTTTTAAAACCCCAATCTAAATTTTTTCTCGCCCTAGGTTATTAAAGCTATTTTTGAAAGAATATTTCGAATACTCAAATGTGATTTTTTAAAAATTATGAAACGTGATTGTCTAAAGAAAATTTTATTTTTGAATTATTTTTATAAACTATGATATTAAGTATATAATATACCTAATCCTAAAAAACATAGATTGAAAAAGATCAACTATTATGTATGTTTAGTTATATATTATAAATGAAAAAAATACAGAACACGTTTTTGTAATAAATCTTGAAGTTTGTGTTGTAGATGTGATTTAAGAACTATGAAATTAAATCGTGTCACCACATTTTACTTCCCTCCTTCACTACCCATCCCAATGATGTTTCATTAGAATTCATCTCATAATTTTAATGTTTATGTAGTCATTGCCACTCCATTGGTTTAGTGAGGAAGATTTTAGGTTGAGGGTGTTCCCATTATACCTCAAGGGAATGGATATGTGATGGTTACAAAATTTTCTTGAGGAGATATTTCAATCTTGCGGATAACTGCTCAATTAATTGGTCTTTAAATGTTGTCATATGAATACAATTTTAGTGGTCACCCACCAGATCCTATCTTTTTTATTGTATGAGAGATAGATATTAAATGTGACATGGGAATTCGTTAGATCAGTTTATAGAGGGTTTTTTTTAATTAATATAGTTCATAGTACTAAATAATTTTTTGAAAAAACTTCTTATAAATACCATAACAAGTACAATATGATTAAAATAGATAATATGATAGAAATAACTCATCATGCTACTATATATTAAACTAAAAAATACATAGGGGGAAATGAACATTCATTCATGGGTATAATGATTCTCAAACAAATTTCCCAACTTTAATTATCCTATTTATAATGATGAGACTATTAAATATTTAGATTTCAGTGCATGGAAACATGAAAAAATCAATCCAAATTCAAATTATTTTTAAATTGGAGTGAATAATTATCTAAATCATTCATAATGGTACAAATGGGTCATTAAACAATCTATTATAGCTCTCGAGTACATCTATCAACCAAGGAATCTTGTTCAAAACATGTCCAAAAATTTAAATTCTAAATATTATTATGATGGTCTAATTAAGTAACTAATCAGAAAAATTAATCCCAAGAGTCTAGAATTAAAAATATGTGAACAAAGTTGGCCAAATGACTAAGTATTCTAGCATTATATTTCATGGAAGGCTACCTAGAATAAATAGTTTGAACCCTTAAGAGAATGTGACGGATATCACCATAGCTAGTGTCAGGAATACATATAATAAAACTATGGTGTAGCCTTATGATGATTAAATTTTCAATATAATAGAACTTGAGAAACCACATCTGGAAGAATATATATGAATAAACCTGGAAAATAAGATCCAAAATGACCAAAATGATGAACTGCCACTAGAAAAAGCCAAATAACCATGGAAAATGATATGGGTACCAATCAAATAGTGTAATTAGATGTTTTGATTTGAAGAGGAGGCATCAAATCAATATTTTTTGAAATATTATTTCTCACCCATACATTTCTATGAAATATTTTATAAAATAAAAAATGGATACAATTACTTGATACTCCATAAATGTTTTATAAATGTTATCATAAAAATTCCTTTAGAGGAAACCCTAGATAAAATTGCATACCCTTTTACATTTCCCACATATTTCCTGGATATCAAAAGTTATGGGAAATACCTTAACATCATCAACCAAATAAAAAAGTGTAGTTTTGTTCTATTAATAAAGAACCCTAAAAAATTGAAATACATTATATATATAGTTATTCAATGCATAATAGAACAAGGTTTCTAATTAAAATATTTTTTGATTTTGGTTCTTATAATAATCAGATTCCATTCACCTTATTAAAAAATCATGGTCTATGGGATTTGAAACAAAGTTTTGTGTCTCCTCGATGAGCTGATAGTTTATTCAACCATCTCTATTAAAGGGTTTATGAAATATTATTCAAAGTGGGGTAAGATTAATTAGCCCACTATTTATATGTTTGTTGACATAGAGGGTGATAAAAAGCTTACAATCATATTGATTATAACATTATTATCCCCTATTGGAGAAATAATTTTTAGATATAAAGGAAAATATACTCATCAATTTAATGATGAAGTGGAAGAAATTATCATTTTTGATAATTTCAAACATGAGGGTATCTGTAAACTAATTATTGTAAATAGAAAATGAGTTCATCAAAATTAATGATATATATGAGTATGATTATTTCCCTCTAGAGGTAATAAAAATTATGATACCCCAACATGTTAGGTGTATCATTCTGGGTGATTTTCTTCCACATTAGTTATTTTTTGAAGATTATTTTCCACCCTTGAGCCCAATATGTAGTTAAATTAGCTAAACCCTAAAATTCATAATCCAACTTATTATAGTTTCACATATGCAATTATTATTTTAAAAATTTTCAATGTTAGGGAGAGTTATGGGTTTAAACATACTATGAAAATTCAATTCTTTCAAATCTGAATTTCTTTTTCTTTCTAATCACTCACCTATTGTGTTTCAATATGAGTTTGATAATTTTGAACTTATTTATAAACAATTACTTCATTTGATTCCAACATAGTGTCTAAAATGTTCATTACAAATGTTGAATTTGATTTCATTGTTTGGGAGCCTTTTTATATATCTAATTTTCAAACTACATTAAAACATAAAGAGTTGGTTATATCATCTCATACACCTATTTTTCAGACCCTGAATACCTTATGTATGGAAAAAACATGCAGAATATTTCTTGTCATCTGTATGAATTTTATATATTGTTGTCTTCTATATTTTTTTCATTTAGGGATCCTTTTGGGATACAAAAAATTATGAAAAAGAAATTAACTCATTAAATATTTGAGGAATTTGGGCTCAAATTTGTTGAAGATTTTTATTAAATTTTATAGTGAACTTAGTGAAACTTCTCTAGAAAATTGTAAATTCAGAAACCTAAAAAAATCATACTCATTGTGTAAATATGATTAATTTTTAATTAATTGGTATGTTTGTAAGAGAGCGTTATATATATGTTTCCTCTCAGAATTGGGGATGACCTCGTTGATTGAAGGTTCATACATTCCAATCGGTTTCTAACGGTTTTGTTCACAGAACAAGAAAAATCCAATGATTCCATATCCATTTGGACCTACTTTCCAAAGGTAGGTGCTCATTAGTTGTGGACTGATGATGCTTAGGAATTTTCATTGGTCGAGAGGATGGAGGTCAGACTCATCACACATTTTGGAGGGGAATTATTGTCAACTCTGGGACTCTCTTTATAGATTTAAGTTATATTCATGATTCCTTATTACATTACCAAGTATAAAATGAGCATTCCTTTAGTCTGAAAATCAATGATTGATATGTAAGAAATTTAGATAATCATTTATATGTATTCTAGGTTCTTCATCGATGGATAATCATCTCTATTTGTTAAAGATTCTTAGTCAATGGTATCCTTTAATAGATAAAAAGTCTCTTGGTCATTATGATGACCATACTGGTTTTAAAGCCACTCTGTGTGGAACTTGATGTTTATTGTCATTCAGAAGGACATGAATTATTTTATAGTTGGGATCATACCCGCTGATGGGATACCTACATATCCATTGTTTTGGAAAAGGAATCACAACCCACATAGTTCGAGTAAGGGAGTATGATGTTTATGCATGATTGATGGCTCAAAGAAAGATGTCATGGTTACTTTTACACTCTACACTCATGTGAGTTATGATCGGTATGAGAAACCAGAGGTATTGGTGAAACCAGACAAATGTGCCATGAAAGATGCAATGATTTGGGGTTTAGTTGTGTCTGACTACCCAAATTGATGAGGGTTAAGATTTAATTCAGGAAAGAAATCCAAGAACATGGTCCATATAGGTATATGTGCTTTATGGAGTTTTGGATACTCTAATCTTGGGGCATACTCCTAAAGAAGATTCCCAAGTTAGGGGGGGCTTATGATTGGGTTTTACTCCTGAGAAGGAAGCCCAGATTAAAAAATAATTATGACTGGTTAATAGAAAATCATACTGGGGCTTATTTCTTGGAAGACAGACCAGGTTATGGAACATGAAAAATTAAGGGACTTGGGGCTTACTCCTGAAGAGGATTCCCATATTTGAGATGGTGGATTACTCTTGAAAAGAAGGCCCAGGTTAAGAGAATAATGGTTGGGGCTTACTCCAGAGGAGGATGCCCATATTTGGGAATTTTAAGAATAGGGCTTACTCTTAAGGAGGATGTCCAGATTAGAGGATTGGGCCTTAATCCAAAGGAGGATGCCAAAATTTATGACTGGGGCATATTCATGAAAATGAGGCCCATGTTAAAGGATGTGGGGCTTACTCATAAGCAGGATGCCCAAATTAATGAGGATTTGGACTGGGGATTACTCCTGAAAAGGAGGCCTAGGTTATAGGACATGGGGATTACTCCTAAGGAGGATGCCCAAATTAATGAGGATTTGGAATGGGGCTTACTCCTGAAAAGGAGACCCAGGTTAAAGGGCTAGGTGCGTACTCTTAAGAAGGATTCCCAAATTAATAAGGATTTGGACTGGGGCTTACACCTGAAAAGGAGGCCCAGGTTAAGGGGTTCTCTCATATTAAAGGATGAGGTTGAATGAATGAAATGTCAATCTTTAGTGACATAATGATATGTAAATCACTTGGTTTTGAGAGATGTTCCACGGAGTTCCATTCAGATAAGGAAGTAAAATCAAGAAATCATGCCATAAATGGCTTGAAGTGTGTCTTGAAGACTGAATCTTGAATAGGAGACGTGGAATGGAATATGAGGGGTGAAATTGGCAGGAAAGGCACCCAAAAAGATAGGGGCGCGCAAGTCATGTCAGGCGCGCACGTACTGTGTGGGTGCACAAGTATTGGTCGCATAGGTATACCAGCGTGACACATGGGTACAAGCACGATTTTCAGCCCTTATAGTAATATTTGGGTGATCCTTGATCAAAGCCTTTATAATTATCCCTAGAGTCTTTCCTAGAGATGGCACACAAGTTATGGTGAATAAGTAGGGCGGTGCGCAAGTGTGTTCATTTCCATTAAGGGTAAAACACTTAGGAACGCAAGTTTTAGTGATTTCTAATACTTAGAACTTACTCCTCTTGTTTAGACCTTCCATTATATGTAAAGAATTTCCTTAGAAGTGTTCAGAAGAACTGAAGAAGAGACTTCGGCGTTCAGAGCTATGTATCTGAATTCTGGAAAAATTCTTCTCTGAAATGGGGGCCCCACAGGGTCTATTTATAGTCTTCTGAAGACCCTGGGTGATTCTCACTTAGGGTGCATAAGTCACTTGTGTGAAAATGAAGCGGCGCGCAAGTACACTTGTGCGAATGTAAAGGTACTTGCACGACCCTTATGAAATGTTATTCTTATTCATTCCTTTGTCAATTTTTGATATTCTCTTCAAAGGATGAATCAATTTGTGCTAATTTAATTCCTTTTCTATTCTATTAGACAATGTGACCAAAAATTCACGTCAAAAAAGGTCCCCCCTTAGAGTTGGTGCCGAAAAAAATAAGGATGGGACTATGAGGAAAAGAAGAAAACCAAAGGGAAAGAGGTGCGCAGGAGTAAAAGTGTCGCGAAGATCTGACCAGGGTGAAGCTATCAGTGAATATTAGTTAATTTGATGCTGTATTATCCCGAGATGAAGCTGACTATGCTGCCAAGATGAAGGAGATGAAGCGTAAGATCAAAGATAAAGTCGTTCAGAAGATGCACCTTCAACAACAGTTAGATGTTGTTTCTGGGGAACTTGACCAACTCAAAAATTCACTAGAGGGATCTGAAGTGAATGGCGTGAAAGCTATCGCGGATACCAAGAAAGCCCTCCATCAGGCTGAAAAGAATGAAGTTTTTCAGGTGCGTGAGCTTCATGTATCTTCTGATGAAGCTCGAGATGTTGTTCATCAAGTGAATAATTATGTTGACAGCCTATTTTAATTTCTTGGAAAAGAGAAGAGACTCAAATATGTGGATGTCCTTCTAAATCTTTTGAGTCAAATGGAAATATTTCTTTCATCTTCAATCACTTGTGCACGTATTTTCCTACTACCTGCTTTAAATTTTACCTAATCCAATGGGCCTAGTAAGTATGGTTTAATATTTCCTAGGATTCTTATAAATTACCCTAATAATTTTGAATCATTTAATTGCTCAATATTACCTAAATCAAACAAAATGTATGTTTAATGAGTTGGAACTTGACTTTTATTCATAGTTACCTTGTCTTTTGTGGGCAGTTTAAAGTCATGCACGTCGGACATAAAGAGGCTAATATTTAAGGTTGAAATAGATTTGACTGAAATGGATTAAAATAGACTCAATTACATGACAATTTATCTGAAAACATATTACCATACTCAAATATGAGGGAAAATATGTCAACTATGACTTAAGAATATTTGAATCTGAGGAATGATATGAAAAATATCTAAAAGTCATTAGAAGAAGTAGTTCCCAAGAATGAAGTTACCATTATTTAACAAACCCGTTAGGGGGTTGAATTATGTAGGGCCACCTAAGGGCATTGGATGTATAGTCAAATAAATAGCATCTTTTGGCTGAAAGGTCTGTTATGTAGAATACTTATGCAAGGCCATCTAAGGGCACATGCTGCATATTCAGGCAAAAGAACTCTAAGAAATTTACTTTCCTAGTGATAAAAATCCATTGAATGTTAATGGAGATTCAAAATTTTCAATGTATAGAGTTTGCTGCATGGAAAGAAGTACTTGAATATGGAGAAGATATATCCAAACAAGATTATCGAAGAACTGGATGGATATCGATCCTATAAAGGTCTGGCCCAAATGTAGGGAAGGATAATATAAACCATAGACTTGAATACTTTTAGATCATGAAAAAGGATATGGGAAAAATATGTTAAGGATGGCTATTTTTTACGGATCCCTACATATTATCAAGACAAATAAAGAAAAAGGTGGTTTTCCTCCTAAGAATGAAGTTACCACTATTTAGAAAACCTGTTAGGGGGTTGAATTATGCATGGCCACCTAAGGGCATTGACTGTATAGTCAAATAATAGCATCTTTTGGTGACAGGTCCATTATGTAGATGGGTTATGCAAGGCCACCTAAGGGAACGTGATGCATGGTCAGGAAAATGAAATATTATAATTTCAGGCCTTTTGTGATTAGAAGATAAGAAAAGGGTTATGAATATCTAAAAATATTTAATGTTAGGATTATGACACATAAATATAGGTATTGTCCAACGTATGTAGAGATACACAGATCAATGCTAACCATAATCATGTTGTGGTTGGGTCTTGAATGGAAATGTTGGACTTCACTACGTATCCCATAAGGATGGGAATCAAGCCATACGTAGTTCTTGAACTACAGTTTAACGTTGTGTGGGAAAAAATGATTGGAGATCTTAGTATAGGGTCATAGAGCATGGACCATTATAAAAAATACATAGTGTGTGTTTTTATGGGGACTTTTCAGCTAGGGGACTGAAAGAGAAATTTGGGGTTAGGGCCAAAATACATGGGGCTGGATTTAAGGGACACTCGAATGCTTCTACGTATCCCATAAAGATGGGAATCAAGCCCACATATTTCTTTAACTAACCTCTATACAAATTTGGTTCGTACATGTGAAGGGTGAAAGGGGACTTTAGTTAAATGATGGCTTAACCCAAGACAAAAGGTTAAGGTATTTCCATGTATACACATAGCCTTTGAAATGAAACATGATTGAAAATCAATGTAAATAATGATTCCCTATCAGGTGAGGTTATCAAAGAATATTTTAGTTTATTTTCATACTGGGCCAAAGTGTTGTATAGTTTAACATCGTATAGAAAGGACGAAAGTGAACCAATGTAAATATATTGATTCTAGGTGCGGTTTCACGAATCAACATTGTATGAGATAGAGCTGAACTGATGTGAAGAGATTGTTTTTGGGATTGAACATTAGGAGGTTTCCTACGTACCCAGCCTGGAAGGCAAGGATCAATGTCCGCATAGTTCAATTAAAGAATTAATTAATGATCAAGTTTCTCTTGGGGAAAACGACCTAAAAATGATGTTGGGATTACACATGGTTAGTAGCCCAGAGAGGGTGTTATGGTTGAAATTTTCTCTAAGCTCAAGTGATCCATACTTGGTGTGAGAAACAAGAGGTAACAACAACCTTAATGATGCACAGTTTAATGTCATGTAGGACATATAAAGGGACTATGCAGTTTAAAGTCTTGCAATTAGTACTATTGTTGTTGCACCGTTTAGTGTCATGTAGTAGGGACAAAGTATAGTTTAATGTCATGTAGGATGTATCAACGGACTTTCTGTACAGTTTAGTGTCATGTAGTTAGGATGATGGGAACAACACAGTTTAATTTCATGTTGGACAAAGAGGATTGTACAGTTTAATGTCATGCAGTAAGGACAAAAGTGTACACCATTTAACGTCATTTTGGACGTATTAGGGACTTTTTCACAGTTTAACGTCATGTTGGATGAAAAAGGGATGATATAGTTTAGTGTCATGTTGGACGTAAGTGCCAATAGATTAAGGTCGTATGCATGGACCGTTGGTTATGCAGTTTAACGTCTTGCTGGACGTAAGGGACTTCTATAAAGTTTAACGTCTTATAGTAAGGACGATGATGGGGGGCATAGTTTAAAGTCATGTTGGACGAATGAATGAATAGTTTAAGGTCATATTCATTGACCCTGGATGGTGCAATTTAATGTCATGTTGGACGTAAGGGACGTGCAAATAGTTTAAGGTCGTATGCATGGACCATTGTTTATGTAGTTTAATGTCTTGCTGGAGGTAAAGGAGTTTTATACAGTTTAGCGTAATGTAGTTAGGACGTCACAGTATAACGTCGTGTGGGACGAAAGTAATACAAATAGTTTAAGGTCATATGTATGGACCATTGCAGTATTTTGTGTTCATACAAAATATTTCTTCAGAAATCTAGCATTGGTTGGAGTAGTGATGAGTTCTCCATCCATTGATATTAAAGAATAAGCTCCATTGAAGTATAACTTATGTATTGAGTAAGGTCCTTCCCATTTTGGCTCAATCTTGGAAGGTTTCTTTCTTGGTATCATTCGAGTTCTGAGAACTAATACCAATTCTCCCTTAGTGAATGAATGAAGATGAACAATTTTGTTGAAAGCTCGTGCTATTCGATTCTGATAGACTTCCAAGTGGTGAAAAGTGCAAAATATTTTCTCATCTAACCATTCCAATTCATTCAATCTCTTTTGAGATTGTACATCTGCAGATGATTGATCACAAATGGTTGCTCTGAGCGAGGGTAGTCGAACTTCAATGGGCAAGACGACTTCCATTCCATATACCAGTGAATATGGTGTTGACCACGTTGCAGTGCGGGTGGTAGTCCGATATGCCCATAAAGCATGAAAGAGTTTATCAGGCCATGATTTCGTATCTTTATCCACCATATTTTTCAGTATATTTGAAAGAGTCTTATTGAAGGATTCTATCTGTCCATTGGCTGCTGCATGATACCGAGATTATTGGTTGGATTTGATGTTGTATTCTTAATACAACTTCTTCACCTCAGATGAAAAGAAGTTGGTGCCATTTTCCGTCAATATGGTATGAGGGACACCAAATATGGTAATGATGTTATATTTGATGAAGTTAACAATTCATCAATAACTGACTTCCTTAAGAGCTATTGCCTCTTCCTATTTGGAATAGAAATTAGTAGCAGTAAGAATATACTTAAACTGCTTGGCCGTATCTGAAGGGTAAGGTCCCACCACATCCATTCCCCATGTGGCAAATGGCTACGAGTATTTTGCTGTATGAAGAAACTCTGGAGGTTAATGAATTAAGTTGGCATGTACTTGGAATGAATGAAACTTATTTGGGAAATCAACACAATCTTTTATCATTGAAGGCCAAAAGTATCGAAGCCATCGAATCTGATCAGATAGTCTATGTCCAGACTAGTGGGCACCATAGACTCCTGCATGCACTTCTTCCATGACATCCATTGTCTCTTCACCATCAATGCATCTGAAGAGAACTGCATGAAAACCATGTTTTTAGATAATTTTCTCTAGGTGATATGGGCTATCATAAAGAGTAAAATTGACCACACATCCACGGATATGTTCTTTCTTGGCTCTATCAGGTGGATGTATTCCATTATGAAGGTATTCCATGATAGGTTCCATCCATCCTGAAGTGTGACCGTATGGTTCAGAGATGGGACTAATTTCATTGATTTCTTCTATTCTAGCTTGAACATAAGGTGAAATTGTATGATGGTGGGAAATACTGATGGTTGTCTCGTCCCGATTTGGATCTGCCAGAGCTGTGGCTATATTAGCCAGTGCATCAGCTTGAGCATTTTGTGATTGAGATACATATGAAAATGTTGGTTCTGAAGGTAATTCCACCATTAACTCTATGACGTAATCATACAAAGGGATTATTTCTTCTTTTCGGATGTCATAATCCCCATTGACTTGTTTGATTGCCATGTCTGAATCACCTTTCACTTTTATGTGATTCATTTGTGCTTGAAGCGCCAACTCCAATCCTACAATGAGAGCTTGGTATTCTTCTTCATTATTTGTACCACCTTCCCACAATAACAAGGAATAAGGTAACACTGCTTTTTCTGGAGAAATGTGCACAATTCCTAAGCCAACTTTGTTGAATTTAGGATTTTCTATTTTACTCCATGTTGGACTTTTGGAAGCACCATCAAAATAAATTTCCCATTCCTGAGGACTTTCTTGAATAGAGAATACTTCCTCATTAGGAAGTTCAATATCTGAATATGTGTCTTCCACTGAAGGGTGTTCATCCAGGAAATCAGCTAGAGCTTGGCCCTTTTTTGCCTTTTAAGACACATACTGATTGTCGAATTGCTATAAAATAACTACCCACCTTACCAGACGTCCTGTAAGCATTGGATGACTAAGGATGAATTTTAGTGGGTTATTACAATATACCAATTGGACCTCGTGATGTTGAAGGTACTGTCTCAACTTCTGAACTGCAAAGATTAATGTCAGGCAGCACTTCTCAATACTTTAATACCAGGTTTCCTCTTCATGCATAGTCTGAATGAGGTAGCAGAGGCTATTTTCATTACCATAGTCATTCATATAAGCAATAAAGGCACCAAATGATCTTTCTAAAGCTATCACGTAGAGGATAAGTGGTCTTCCTTCAACAGGTGTCTTGATTAGCGGTGGACTCAAGAGGTATTTCTTGAGAATATAGAATGTTTCTTGACATTATTCAGTCCACTGGTAAGTAACTAAATTCTTCATCAATTTGGTGAAGGGTAAACTTTTTCATGCCAATTTGGCGATGAAACAACGAATATAGGCTAAGTGTACTTGAATTCCTCTTAATTCGTTCAAATTTCGAGGAGGTGTCTACCAAGGATTGACTTTTTCTTCTTAGGATCGACATCAATACCATGATGGCAGACAACAAAGCCAAGAAATTTTCCTGAGGTTACCCCAAAAGCACATTTTAAGGGGTTCATCTTCAAATTATGTTGTCGAAGATTGTGGAACATGACTTCCAAATCAGCCATGTGATTAGAAAGTTGTTTGGATTTAACCACCAAGTCTTCCACATATCATTCAACAAACTTCCCTAAAAAGGGTTTGAAGATATGATGCATGGCACGCTGATATGTTGCATCTGCATTCTTTAAGCCAAATGGCATTACTCCGTATAAAAACACACCCTAAGGGCCTCTGAAGGCTATGTATTCCTCATCTTCGGGGGGCATTAGGATTTGATTATACTCGGAATATCCATCCATGAAGGAAAGTTCTTCAGAGCCAGCTGTTTCATCAATTAAAAGTTCTGTAATTGGAACTGGGAAATCATCCTTAGGACAATGTCAATAAAGATCTCTGAAATCGATGAAAACTATAATTTGTCTGTTCTTCTTCTTTACAGGGACAATATTTTCCAACCACATGGGATATTGAACTTCTCTGACGAAGATAGATTTGATACGCTTATCCACTTCAGCTTCAATTTTGGAAGCATAAGTTGGGTGTGTCCTTCTCGCGGCTTTCTTAAATCCTCGATGTTCTCCCGGTAAACCCAAATGATGAGTAGAAACATCAGGATCAAGACCGGGCATCTCTGTATAGTTCCAAAAAAATATCTCTCGATTTTTCTTTAAAAAGGAAATATACAACTCTTGTTCTTTAAGAGTCATGGACGCAATGATTAAAGTGGGGCATAGCTCTTCTTTTGTACCCAAATTTATTTCTCTCAGCTCATCCATGGTGGTAAGGATACCCTCCTCAGATGCTGGAGGAGCATCTCTGAGATCTTCCTCTTATTCTTCAACATGTTTTATTTCTTCCATTTCTACTTGAAAAGTAGATGATAAAGAAAAATCTGAACATCTTAAAGAAGAAGCTTCCATTTCCGACCCGATTAATGATGAAGGGTCTTCCTTGGGAAATAAAGAGGAGATGATGGATTTAGAATCAACATCATTGTTCACCTCCAATGTTTCTATTACTTCTTCTGGCCTGATTAGAGAAGTATAGACATGTTGTATTTCAGCAGATGAAATGAAGACGTCACCATTTTGGATTTCATCTCTTCTTGGTGGGTTACCAATTTCTCCCATGTTGTCTGGCTCGATTTCCGTAATTGTCAATATGGATATTTCCATAAGTGTATTTTGATTTGGGTCTATCTTGTCAATTTGGCTGATAGGCAACACATTATCTGTACTCACATGTGTAAATCGATTTACTGGAATCATCTCCAAACCATATAGAGCATTAACTTTGGTAATCTCCTTTGTTGTGGATTCCTCATTTCCCTTCATGTGGTAGAATTATGCCTCAATGTATAGAGATTCACATATCATGAACGGGGCCTTATCACCATATAATGTCCCAACATGACCATCGAAACAAAACATGAGACATTGATGGTATGACAAAGGGATAGCCTCTTGCCGATGTAACCAAGGTCTTCCAAGAAAGATGTTGAAGGATGAGTCTTGATAAATAACCATGATATCTGAATTGGACACGAGATCTCCAAACTGAGTTTTGAGTTTATTCTCACCCATTGGTTATTGTTCATTTTTATCATATCCTTGTAAGATCAAATTAAAAAGAGATAAATCAGATTCTGTGAGGACCAATCGATGAAGAGTAAGAATGGGCATGAGGTTGACTCATGAACCATTATCAATGAAAACTCTTCAGATGTCTATGACATTGACCTTGCCTGATAAGTACAAAGGTCAAATATGTCCATGCACGACATCATCTTCATCAGTAAAAGATATTACTCTATGGAATTCTGAAAGATTATTCTCTACATGGTAGACTTCAGCTACAACAATTTCAGTTTCAATGTCCTGAGGACTTGACAAAGCCACAACGAGTGCTTCCAGAAGATCCTTTAATAAATTAAAGGCATCCAAAATTGATAACTTGAACGGTATTTTGTCCAAGTGTTTCAATATATCATAATTTTGATCCAAAGGTCTGCGTTTCCGAACAGGGACATGTGGTTTAGCAGGGGTCTTGGAAGTTGGTGCTTTGGAATTTGATGCATCTTGTACCAAGATAGGAGTTGGTAATACTTCTGGATTTGGAAGATTAGACCAATTAGGTCTATTTACATGCTGAGAGGAAGAAGATGGAACTTTCAACCAATCTTTTAGAATAACTGTGCTAGGGATGAGTCTGCCTTGTCAGGAAGAACTTACTTGTTATTTTTGAGCTCTTTGAAGTCCTCTACCATGAGTTTCTGCCGCATACACGGTTCTAGAAGGGGTAGAATTGGAATAGTGGCCTCTGAAAGATCCTCGTCTTCCCCTGTATCCTGAGCCTCTGGAACATCCTCTGATTCCCCTATTTGATATAGGGAATTCAGGCTCATCAAAATTGAAACTGCGACTGGCATATGGATCTGTTAATTGAATCATATTAATAGAACCGAAAATGAACTCTTCATCCGATGAAGACTCTATCTGATTAGCATGTTTAGGCTGTGCAGTTTGGTGGGGCGGTGCCCATGAATTTGAATTAGATGGCATGAAGTCTGCCAGAGTCAAAGACAACATATTCTTTGACACATAGTCATCTTCTTCTGATTATTTTTCTTTCATTGAATCATGTCGTTTCTTTGTGGATTTTCCCTCCGATGAAGAGGGTTTTTCTGCGGCGTTCATGGCAGAAGGCACAATTTGTTTCTTCAATTGATTTCAAAAAATAGCATGTGTTTGTTTGATCATCTTTCTAACCATCCAATCATCATATTTTTGTGCATTTTTGTTCTTAACTTCGTGCCACTCGCCTTCCTCATCTAGAACTGTAGAAGTAACACAAGCTACCTGATCTGAAGAACATTTTAATTTGACTTGTCCCGAGTTGACCATCTATTGAAGGAGTTCTTTGAAGACAAAACACTCCTGGATGGGATTCCACAACATTTGATGAAAGGGGAAATAATTGGGACGGTCTTCATCTCCTTCCTTGTTTGGACTCTTGGGTCTTGGAAACTGAACCAAATTATTTTCCAGATCTGAAATGAAGTAACCAATAACTTTTTCATTTTAAAAAGAGTATGTTTTGCTTTTCATATCCTCAAATTGTTTTCATCTTTGATCTCTTTGATCATCTTGACGAAATGGAATTTGTTGTTTGCAATCACGAGGTGGAGCCCTTCGAGAAGATGAATGTTTTGAAGTAGATGTAGGTACAAGATCTTGTTTAAGCATATCTATAGCAGTTTCTACTTTACCCATTCTCCTTTCTGGAGCTAATGTAATTACACGAGATTTAGCCTTAGTATTTATAAGAGAATATTATATCTGTTGAGAAATTGAAGTAAGGTCCCAAAACCCTCCTGTATATTTCCAAGGGATCAACAGCGTGTGTAATTCAGTACGCAGATTTTCCACACATATTGGCAATAGTTCTTCCTGAGGGAGTGCTATACTTAGGGAATATGTTAATCCTTTCCAGCGAACAATGAAATCTGAGACCCTTTCATTCTCCCTTTTCTTACAGTTTGAAAGATCAAAAAATGTTGTCTTTGGCAACATTGAGCTGAGCTGAAGAAGGAATTTTGGGTGAAGATCTTCCCACCTGGTAATTGACCGAGATTGCAAGCTTGTATACCAGACAAAAGCTGGTCCTTGCAAGGTTTACATGAAGCAACTGAGTTTCACTACATCTTGCAGCTCCCATGTTCTCATCATAGGATCTCAACAAGTCACGTAATGAGTCAAATACTATTCTGGATTGCCTGATTTATTGAAAATAGGGAATACAGGGTTCCCAAAACTTGATGGGGGAAGGATTGAATCTACCCATTCAGGGTAAGCTCTCTTTTCTAGTTGAACCAATGCACGCTTCCCTTCAATAGTCTCTAACCGAGCTTTTAATGACTCAATGGTAGTTATTATCTTTCGAGAAACATCTGGTTGAACTTGGACTTGGGAAGGTGCAATGACTGGAGTTTGGACAGGTATGGAAGCTGGTACTGCAACTGATGGAAACACTGCCGATTGTTGTTGCACTTGACATGTAGGATTACACCTATGTGGGTGTACTAATAAAGGAGGATATTCTTGATCCATCTCAGTAGCTGTAACAAACGACCTTGGCTGACTGACTCCATCATAGTTAAGAGGAAGGCTACCTTGAATTAGTTCTGCATTCAACCTCCTCAATTATTTCATTTCTTCCTCTTGTTGCGAAAATATTTTCTCTAGTGAGAGTGATTGGATTTCTCTAGAAGAAGGATATGTAACCTGATTCTTTCCCTTCCCCTTGTTTGATCCCTTTCAGAGAGGGGGAAGTGGATTATTTGAAGGAACACCCAGATTATGGGTAAACCTTTGATTTCGTGTACGCACACCTTCTACATTCGTGTCTATGTGTACAACTTCTTGAACATGAACCTCTTCATCTGATCCCTTTGAATGAGCCTCATCTGGTGGATCAGTAATAACGGCATTGATGACATTAATTGATGCATAATGCATCACATCTCTTCTATCAGCATTTCTGTGATATTGTCTTCTTCCATGTCTCTGATGAGACATTACCTTTAGTTGATTCAATCCCTCAGGAACTTCTTGGTGAACCATAATTTGGAAAGAGTTTCCTGATAATTTGGCTCTTCGTTCCTCTTGTGGCTTCTTCCCTAATCGAGAGAAGACTGTCTTTCATTGAGGATGGGATTGATGATTTGAAAAAGTCCCCAGTCTGGTGGACTGGGGTTATTCCTGCTGTTCCCGCTCAACTCCTCGAATCCTATTTGTTGATTCTGAGGGATGGTTTAAAAGAGTACCCAGTCTGGCAAGCTGGGGTGGCTCTTGACATGATATGTCTGAGACATTCTTAAAAGATCTTCTGATTTTGCGGACCTTAGTCCAGAAATTAGCTGGATACATCAATTGACATCCACTTTTATCACCCGGCTCAAAAGACCGTTATATGATTTCCGACACATCTGTCACTTGATGATGTGCTTGTTCTATACGGGAGGCCTATTCAATATTCTCTTTTTCTTGATGTAGGAGTAATTCAACAAATATTTCTCTGTATTCTTGATTTTGACAAGAACTAGTTGAAGCCTGTTCCTAAGGAAGACTTTGATTACAAATAAATCCAGTTGATTGTGGTCGGCCATAGGAAATAACATTGCATGAGACCATTTTTGGCGGGCTTTTCTAACTGGAGATCACAGTGAAATGAAGTGCTCCATGAACACCCCATCCTCTGACATGAATACCAGATGGAGAAATGGAAATTAACTGGTGGAATCTTCTTAGTTTGCCAAGGCATGAACCCTGAAGGTCTCTCTGGTTCTTTTCAGCCTTCAGATATCAAGAGACTGATAGAGATGCCACATCAATCTAACGTTCTAACCCTTCTAATATCTTAACAATATTTTCATATTCACCATAATATAATACTTTCTTTTTCAACTAACAGAGAGTTTTCCATATGTTGAGATGAATATCATGAATTCCATCTTCCGTCAACATCTCTAGAATGTCATACTGAGAGTCATCCAGAGGCCAAAACATTACTAGAACATCACCTTTCGCCAGTTGTTTTCTCATGTTCAGCATTTCATCTTTATCATTCAATGAAGATTCTTCTACCTGATTTGACCAGAGCTGGTGCTTCCTTGTTCCTTCATCGGATTCAACAAGATTGGTAGGGAAATCCCTAATCAAACTAGAAGATGCATGACTTAGGGGTGGTTCAAAGAATGACCCACACCCGAGGCTATCTTCTGATTGAAAAAGTGTTTCACGTACTAGTGATGAAGCATCATACATGACTAGTTTCACATTTTCAAGTTCCACAAGATAAGAGGTCTTTCCCGACACTACATTTTCCACTAGAGCATTTTCCGGGAAATGTGCATCACTACTGTGGAGAGGAATTTCGTAGCGAAATTCATCATCATGGGGAGGACAACCATGGTGGGCTACAACAAAAGATGAGATCTCTTGCTCCTTGGTCTTCAGACCACATAGAGGGTTCCGTTGGCTCTCATCTAAAGATGAAACTTCAAGATCGACCGAATTGTCATGAAGGAAGCCTTCATGACTGTTGGTGCCAAAATATTGCACGAAAGGAAGGGAAGAAAAATAAGGCTGGCACGCTGCCTCGCAAAGCACCGACACAAAGAACCGACGTGAAGCACCACGAGCAGCCCGGTCTCGCGAAGCTCCAGAGGTGGTAACTCTCCGCGAACGCATTGGAAGTTTGCGATCCCTTTGCAATGCTCCAGAGGCGGTAACTCTCCGCGAATGCATTTGTCATTCGCGAGCCTGCCGCGAAGCTCCAGAGGCAGTAACTCTTCGCAGACGACGTTGACGTTCAAGAGCGCGCCGCGAAGCACCTGAGGTGGCGCACGAGTTCTGCATTGTGGCGCCCCTTCCCTATAAATACTGGACTCCCCCTGAGTCCCGAAGACAGACAATCCGACCTTTTATCTTCTCCTCTCCCGAATCGCGAAGCACTCTTTGCCCTTGGAATCATGAGCTCCGTGAGGTACTTCTACTTCACGTGACTCCCTTGCATTGTCTCGTTTTGAGCCCCTCTTCCGAGAGGGATGCCCTTCGCGAAGCTCAAGGGCATTCATGAATGAAGGGGATTCCCAAGGGAACCCGAGCAGCAGCGGAGCGTTTATGCTTCGCGAAACACCCAACCTGTACTAGTGATCCCTATGCTAAGGCAGGATCGCTACGCATCGCGAAGCACACTGATTCGAAGCACCCTGCTTCATGAGGCACCTCTTCATCGCGAGTCAGTGCTTCGTGAATACTGTTCCACTTCGCGAAGCACCCTCTACTCACACCTATGCCCCATGCTAAGGCCAAGGCACTCTGCTTCGCGAAGCACACTCCTTTGCTTGGAAATTTATCTTCCCGTGCGACCCTCCAGGTTTACACGATGTGATTTCAAAGTCCCACGGACAATACCACTCGTAGCGTTGCTTCGCCTAATGCTTCTTCGCATAGACATGATAATGGCTATTGCTTCTTTGTATAGCCACACTAACGTGGACCCCTCGATGGTTCGCTCCACAACCCCCCTTGACCATGGCCTTTCCAGTACCTTCCCTCCCCCAAGGACCAAAGGGTACCTATTATGTATGTCCTAGGGGTGTGGAGTGAACCCACCTCATCCGAGCTGCAGGACGTTAAACTGCCAAGCACCACGTCCTCAACACATGATATTAAACTATGACCCGACCTCGTGCCTCTCACGAAGGGTCTCCCCAGCTTGAACATTTTTTACGCCACTCGTCTCCACAGGAGTGGAATCAACCATCCAAAAGGGATGATATCCTCCTTTTTGGAGTGGTGTATGTTCTTAGGAGAAGGGTGACCCTAGTTCCCCAACAGATGGTTTCACCCATGCATCTCCGTACTTTCCCACTACCAAGGTTAGTGGAGGGCGTGATATGGAATGAGGAACCTCCCATCATTGGTCCCAGATCCCTCTTTCGCTGCGCTTTGTTGCACTCCGGGCCTCCATCTGGGAGTATGTCCCAGCACAATGGGCCGCCTAACGCGTAAGCACCTCTTCGCTTCTCACAGATGCACCCTTCGCGGCATGATCGTCAGGTCCTTGAGGTCTCTTGTTTCTCACACAAAGAATGACTCACGTGGGCTTAGAGTTGGCATTGGCCATGACAATACCACATCCAACATGACGTTAAACTGCATTCCCTCATCCAGCATGACGTTAAACTGCATTCCCGTATCCAGCATGATGTTAAACTGTATGCCTTTGTCCCGCATGAAATTAAACTGAACACCCATTTGAACTATGAGGTCTTTGATCCATGTCAAGGCATGGTACGTAGGAAGCATCCACGAGGTTCAAGACCCCCCATCATCCAATTCAGGTCGAGTTCCACCTGCGTCCAGCATGACGTTAAACTGCATTCCCGTCCGAGGGAAAGCCATTGTGACCAACCCGAACTATGAGGACATTGATCCATGTCAAGGCATGGTACGTAGGAAGCCTCCCCAAGGTTCAAGCCCATCAATCATTGGCCCAGACCGTCTCCTTGTCGGTGTGCCAAGACCCCCCCCCCCCCCATTTTCACCCGAACTATGAGGACTTTGATCCATGTCAAGGAATGGTATGTAGGAAGCCTCCCAGAGGTTCAAGCCCATCTCCCATCGGACCATGGTCCCTCATTTACGTCAGTTCACCAACACCCACCACCCATCGTGTATTCACGTCAGGGTTCACTACCATCCCGCATGACGTTAAACTGTATTCCATCAATCCTTTGAACTACAAGGACATTGACCCATGTCAAGGCATGGTACGTAGGAAAACTTCCTAGTGTTCAAGCCCACCACTAGGTGACCCCCGGGTCTACCTTCACATCGGTTCACCGATGAAACCCTTTGAACTACGAGGTCGTTGATCCATGTCAAGGCATGGTACATAGGAAGCCTCCCCGAAGTTCAAGCCCATCTCTCATTGGACCAAGGTCCACTTTCACGTCGGTTCACTGACAAATTACATCATCCGAACTACGAGGACTTTGATCTATGTCAAGGCATGGTACGTAGGAAGCCTTCCAGAGGTTCAAACCCACCACCCGTCGGACCAAGGTCCACCTTCACGTCGGTTCGCCGACGAAGCCCCTCTGAACTACGTGGTCTTTGATCCATATCGCGATATGGTACGTAGGAAGCCTCCACAAGGTCCAATACCACCACCGCTCGGACCCTCCTGGTCCTCCCCATTCACCTCAGTTCACTGAGGATGCCCATCGGACCAAGGTCCACCCTCATGTCGGTTCACCGGCACTATCCTGAACTACGTGGAATTTTATTCCCATCCACGGGGATACGTAGGAATCCCCTTCAAGGCTCAAGCAAAACTTTACTGTTGCCCTTGCATTGGTTCCTTTCCATCCCCCCTTCCACTTCATTCGTCTATCCATCATCCATCCTGATTCTCGCCCAGACCGTCATATCCCAGTGAGACCATTTCGGTACGCTCCTCTTCACAGCCGCCCATGGGCTGGTCCCGGTATCGGCACCCCTTCAAGGGAAATCCCTCAATCCAATCTATTCTAGCTAATGCTCTGATCGGGCTGATCCGTCTCCGCTGGGCGTTAATCTTGCGGAATACCATGTGTTAAACACAGGAAGCTGAGGAAAACCTCTGATATGTGCATATGGAATATAATTCCCCGCGCTTGATGTGGGATGCCTCAAGCTTCCACGCCCTAGAGAAGCCCTGTGACCAGGGATAATAGACAGACATGCCAGGTTCCCCAGCATCCAGACACGCTACTAATGCCTCAACATGACTACTCCCCCGACTGAAGGTTGCTGCCCTGACCGGACCCTTTGGAATGTCCCGACAGAAGCAGTGTAATTAACCGGCATCCATGGAAACATGGCACTGGGAAGAGTTTCACGAACAACGTATTAAATCTATGAGGGAGACCCGGACTAGGTGACGAGTTCTGAGGTGGAATCCACAGAAGGAAGAACAGACCTCCCATCATCCCATTTCAATCAAGGAGCAGACGTCTCTGAATAAGGAACGAATGCTGCCGGCCTTTGGAAAGAGGGAATGCGGGGCAACAGTTGCGCGTCCTCCACAGACGGATGCGCGCGCCTCGGTGAAAGCGTCAGAAACAAAAATGGTGAACCCGACGTGAAATTATTCTCCTCAATGTATAGATTAGTAGCATTCGAGACACTAGTAGATTGACATGTCACCACATCCAGATATCCGGTGCTTGGTCCCGCCAAGCAAATAGCGGGCCTGTCGTGAAACTCACTGGTAGTCGGGGCAGTAGAACGTGGGGCACTCCGTTTTTGTAGCATGTTGGTGTGGATCCTTCTTATAGACGTGGAGAATGGAAGGACGATGGGGCACTGGTTGTCAATCCTTTTCCTCGCAGTGTTGATGAGTTGATCACTTCATTTCTCAGGAACCAGGTTGCTGTTACAGAGACACGATTACCGCCCGCTTGCCTATGCATGGGAAGGGTCAACACCAACACAGCCACCCCGCATGGCGCCACTACCGCCACAACGGCCGCCACATCGCCGAATACGGGGCGCCCACGTCCCCTTTCCCCAGTAGAGGTCATCCAGTGAAGGGTTATCAACAACCTCGTACGCAGGTACGAGGAGGAAGGGGTCATCCCAACTCGGGATATGGCCCGCCTGGACCTGGAGGCGTCCAGGCCCCGCCGTCATTGATGCCCTAACAGGCCGCGCAGGGAGCCCCTGCTCCCCACCCCAACGTTAAACCATTTCGGGAGCCTGCCCCCAGAACGCCTCGATGACTCCTCGCCTTACTCTAATGAGGGGGGCGCCATCCGGCTTGGCCCGCTCAGGGTCCTAACCCAAGGGCTCCAGCAAAGGGCTCCTGTCCGACCGCGTCAGCACCGCCGTCCGACTCCGCAGGAAGAGCAGGCAGGCCATGCCCCTGCATCACCCACGCCAGCTCGTCTGACCCAACGTCAGCATTGGTCCCGGGTTGAAGATGCTCCCCCAGATACGTCAACGTCAATAGCTACAGTGGCCCGCGCCACCGCAGACGTGCATCATGAATCCCCTGCATACACTGAGCAGGGTCACTCCTTCACCCAACCAGGATCGAGACCCCAACCGCCCCACGGGCAGGCTGGGTTGACTGTCTAGGTTGCAGGCCCGAGTGGTGATCGCCGCAAACTAACCCACAATGATGTCACCCCGTACGGAGTCCCTCCTCGTACCACTACTCCACCGAGCGTGGGCCTTCCCCGCTCCGAAGCTCTTCATGGAGGTATGCCTCGTGCTACCCCCATCCCGAAGGAAGACCTGCCCTGCAACAGTGACGCTCGGTGAAAAAACCTTTCCCGCGCCCACTATACAGGGTATGGAGTCCATGCTCCTACCCCCGACTGCTGATCTGAAGGCACTGTCCATCCAGTCCTTCTCCAACGTGGGGGCCCTCCCTACATCCTCTCTGCAACCGGCGATGGTCCTCCTCACCCCAGCAACTTGAGGAGTGAAGGTCAGTCTCTCTCCGCCCGCATCGACCATGGAGGTCCTCCCCATGCTCTTGCCGATTCCAACAAAGGCTCCGCCAACATGGGTGTTGTCCATGGAGGTCCTCCCCATGTACCCTTCGACATATGTCTTAGTGCCCCTCGCACCTTGGCTATCTCGATGAGGAGCCATCTCCGCCACTGTGCTAGCGCCGCCCCGAGGCTACCTATTAGGGATCAAACCTATCACGAAGAGCCACTCCGGGGCAGGAGAGCGGGTCGTCGCCGCCACAAGAGGAGTCCTGTGAAGGCCCGGGTGGGGATCAAACATGCCCGCTTCTCCGACTCTGAAGTGGAATGCGACTTAGCGATGGAATCTTCTCCCCGCTCCTATGTATCAAGGACTAGGGCAGGAACCAGATGCGTTAGCCTCATTCTCCCAAAATATGAGGTCCACCAGATTCCCATCTCTCTCTGCAGGTACATCCAGGAGGAATAAATCTTGGGAAGTCCGCAGGTCTCAACCGTGCAATCACCATCATTGTCACCTGAAGCGCCCTCTACCTCTACCAGGGATCATAGAGAGCTATTTTGGGGGAAAATGGTGGTAGAGTGACGACATGACCTGTCGCCGGTAGCCGCGACTCCTGTGCCAGAAGCTGTCGCTATCAGCCCATCGTATCGTGACATCGTGGCCAGGTCACCTTAGTCTTTAGAGGATGGCCCAGAATTCAGCGGCCAGTCAGCTCGTTCGCTGTATTCTCCGCCGCCGAGTTTACTATCCTAGAGGTCTACCTCGGTACCGCTACCGGTCCCTCAACCGCCCCCGGTTGACGAGTGGGGAAATACAGGGCCAGACCCCGAGTCCGAACCCATGAGCCTCTGATGTATTCTCGCATCGGATTACTTCTCGGAGAAGTTCTAGCTGATGGCGGCGCTGAACATTCACGCACCAGAGTCCCTTACCCCTGAAGAAGTGGGGTGCTTTTGTTGAACCCTATGGGTGACACACTACCACCTTCGTTACGAACGGGTGGTGTACCCCAGAAGTTGATAGAACTTCGAAGAAATTGGCAAGCAGTGCCACCTGATCGATTTGGCCACACTCCTTGTGGCCCAACACCCCGAGTCGCCAGGCCGTCAGAACGCCCTTCAAAGGAATTGTGTTCAGAGATTCAAAGTACTCCGCAGAATCGTCAGGGAAGCTACCCCCCATGTGCAAGTCCGTGGTTGGGGACACTATGCCGCTCTCCTCTTCGACCTTATCCGACCGCAGCCCGATTCGTTATGCGACATCGAGGACATGCCATCGAGAGGGGTCACGGTCCTCATGGATGACGTAGTAGACAAGGAAGACGAGCTTGAATTCCTTGATGGAGACATACCCCCCGATGGAATACCTCCACTGCTGGACCCATCAGGGAGGGTTACCCGTCAGCAGAGGAACCTACTAGGCCTCCCCGTACCCACTGAGTCGCTGGTACTCGGTTGAAATACCGGCAAGGGTAAGTAGCACGTCGGAGCTGTCAAGAACTCCGACCCGTCTACCTCTATATAGAAAACGGACGAAGATCTTCAGAAGGCCACGTTATGCCAGCAGCTTGCTGAGCAGAAGAGGCTGGTTGATGAACTCTTGGTTGAGCACGCTGTAGAGCGGCGACCCGACTATGGTAATTCAAGGCTGGGGCAGTACGGGCAGGAACAATTTCCACCCGTTGAGATGCCTCCGGGAAACCCTGACCATGCTACTCCCATTGACAGGGTAGAATCCGGAACTTACGACAAGAGGGCGTGATACGTCTCGCCAACCCCCCCCCCCCCCCCCACGAACGACGGGGCAATCTGATGAATCCAGTCCGGGTTCCCCCAGTCACCCCACAGGTTGTTCCGCCAGTTGATCCATGAGCTCACGAAACCATATACCGTGTTGAGGAACCTGGTAATGCACTTGTGGTTAGGGATCCACGTCAAGACAGGGACCCCCACCCGGATGATCTTCTAGCGGCACTCACAGCCCGCCTCGAAGAGTTGGAAACGCGGCAGGTGGTGGTCCCAGCAGATGGAAAGCCGTATCCCATGTGGGTGGATGATATGCCCGCACCCCTGGGTTTTGGGAACCCCACTATCTCACCCTTCAATGGGATAGGAGACCCGCCACAGCACTTGGCACATTTTTCTTCCAGGTGTGGCCCCATGCTGGGGACCCCGGCTCAGCAAGAATCCACCAATATCTGATGTTTCGTACAGACATAGGAAGGTCCAGCATTCGTCTAGTACAACCAGATCCATGTCGGATCGGTGACCGGTTGGGAGGATCTCCACCGGAAGATCCTATACCAGTTCATCTCCACCATGCGGACGACCAGCATTGCAAACCTCTTCATGTTCAATCAAAGGCCTGATGAGCGAGTCGCAGATTTCATCGCCCGGTGGAAGGGACTTATGTATTCCCTCGATATGCCAGTGACTCAGGAGCAATTACTGACGATGTGTGTGGGGAATGTCAAAACGGATTTGGTACCCTCCTTGATTACCCAGAGCTACCATGGAGGGTTTAGAGATTTCTCATATAAGGCTCAGCGCCTTGAGGAAGCTCTGCAACAGGCTAGTCAGGCACGTTTGTTGCCCCCTATGATCCCAGCCAGGAGGACCGCCAGAGCCAAACCCACTACGGTGGCCCAAATAGAACCCCTAGGCAGTTGGAATTACTGCCAGCGGAACCATCCCCGCAACCCCGTAGAGGTCCCCCACCTCAAGCACAGGCTCCTTCCCAACTGCGACCGCCTCAGAACCGACAGGTTCCCCCGCACAATGCGCCACCGCCACCCAGGAGAGATAATCAGGCGCCGCCTCCTCAGCAGGCCCCTCCAGCCCCTCGTCAGGGCCAGGCCCCCAGGGCCCCGTATCCGGAAGGATGGTACCAGACTTATTCGTTCAATGAAAATCAGGTCCCTGGCTATTTCCGAAGTGCTCTAGAGAAAGGGATTGTGCGCCTGCCCGAGTGCAGAAGGCCGGCAGAGGTGAATCTCACCGATCACCACAACTACTATCCTTATCATCGGATTCTGGGGAACACCCTCAAGAAATGATATGTGTTTAAAGACTGGATTCAAGACTAGGTCAACAAAAACATAGTCAAGTTGGGCCCGGAGCCAGCACAAGTGGTGGGTGTCTTTGTAGGGTCAGAGATCGGCAGCGATAGTGAAGGCAAGTGGCAGCAGGTCCCCAGCCGCGGATCCCGGAAATACGATGACCGGATGGCTTAAAAAACTGTCGTCCATGCCCATGGTATCATCCGGGCATGCCTGAAGTAGCTGGGACCTTCAGAAGAAGTATTTGGTACCTCTGCATCATCTTCACAGTCGACCTCGTCCCAAAATGGAAAGCAGCAGCGATGCAAGAAGAAGCAACGAACACCGCCGGTGTCATCGTCATCCCGTACTCTCGGTGAATTTATGCCCCCTAAAATGGGGATTCCTCCCAGAAGCCACCCGGTACTGGATGAATCCTCGAGCGACAGCCAGGGGTACGCTTCGGTTAACACCGAGGAGGTGGTAAAGCCCTATATGACTCCCGACGAGGGGGAACGCCAAGCGAACTTCCCCAACGTTTCCAGCCGACATCAGCGTCAGCAGAATCGAAACTGTGCCGGTCATCAAGGTATGTTAGCGGGATCTTTAATCCAATCAGTGCATGCTACTGAGACCAGAAAACAGGCTCATCACAGAGCTCAGCACGCGCAACCCCATCTAATGCCCTCAGCTCTACATCCACCGCCGTTTGTGCTACTAGATAAAGGAGAGCTGCCTCGTTCGTAACATAGTCATTCTTTCCTGGCTACAGGCCATCCTACGCTGTCCAATCCTAGTCCGGTGTCTACTCTCCAAGCTTCAACTAGTAGGTAGCAGGATGTACCCAGTACTAGCCGATCGCGGGTTCAACCGGCAGGACCCTCTATACCTCAAAATGCCGAATGACCTCTTGTAGGAAGAGGTTCGCGTTTTTCACGAAAGTATGATGTCCTGAAGAACCTGGCCGGAATTTTGGAAAGGCTTTCTATCCTCGAGGCCCTTCGCCTGTCATCTGAAATGCGCGAGGCCCTTGTCGAGGCCCTAAGGAGCCCCCTCCAGTTTGAGACGGAGGTAGGAGCTTCAAAATCCTTCCATACCGAGACAATTGAGAACGCCGAATGTCAAGCGGTTATCTTGTTCTCCGGTGAAGATGAGGACCCTCCTATACAGGGGCATATTCGCCCGTTGTACATCACTGGCCACTTCAATGTTGTGGATGTCCATCGCTGCCTTGTTGACACGGGTTCTGGAATCAACCTAATTCCGACTCGGACATTGCGAAAGCTAGGTCTGTCTGAAGGTAATTTAACTCCCTATGACCTCAGAATCCATGGGTATGACAAGACCGAGCAAACCCCAGTCAGCAAGATCCGCCTAAAGACTCATCTCGGTCGCTTAATTGCCAGCACCGAGTTCATGGTCGTCTCTCAGGACACTGCCTACAACGCGTTGATGGGTAGACCATGGCTCCATCTGATTATAGCGGTCCCTTCGTCGTATCACCAGTGCCTCAAATACTCATTCAATGGTCGAGTAGGCGTGCTCTAAGTAGATGCGTCTCCTTCCGCCTCTTGTGAGGTCCACAATCTGGATGTGGGTTATTACAAAAGTAAGGATACGCAAATCCTAGTAAGTGAGGATGAACCTGCCCTGGTCACAAGTGATCCCTGGGAAAGCATGGATGACGGCTACATCATCCTGATCCACCGATTGGAGGCCACGACCCCTGACATGGGGCAATGTTTTGTTTTTTCAGGTACACAAGGAAGGCATGTTCCCATGTCCAAGCGACGGCGGAAAATCCCCTCGTACTCCTACATCAACTAGGCTCATGTGATCTCGGAACCTCCTACCCCTATACGATACCGGGATGTCAAGATTATGACAATGGCGGTACGCCAGACGTGTCTCTTCCGCCGGGCTGGAATCCACCGATTCAGGCCGACACGTCACCACTGCTTTGATATCATCAAACGTGGCCCCTTAGGCCGAAGGCTAGATAGGATAGGATCGACTGCCTTCATTGCTATGGTCTCAATGACGAGTGAGTCTCCTGAGATGATGACCACTACTGCCCAAGACGGCACCAGCTGCCCCTCAGGATTTGATAGCCCAGAAGTATCTCCCGTCGCAGGAAATCCCCCCACAGGTGGAGAGGAAGACCTGGAGGATTCTCCCCCACCTTTGAGGAAGGAGACTCTTCCATGGTTGATGAAATGATACAGGTGAACCTTTGTAGCGAGGTAGATCTGAAACCTACATTGATCAGTGCAGCCATGTCCCCCGAGGAGTGGCAATAGTACGTAGACTTCCTCAAACAACACCGTGACGTGTTAGCCTGGAGTTACAACAAGATGACAGGACTAGATTCCTAGGTAGTTGTTCACCGTCTGGGCCTCCAAGAAAAACATCATGGGTTTAAGCATCCTCTTAGGAAGATGCACCCTTCTCATGGTGCTATGGTTTAGGCCGAAGTTGACAAGCTTATCAAAGCCAACTTTGTTAAGGATGTCTAGTACCCCAAGTGGCATGCCAACATTGTGCCAGTTAGGAAGAACAATGGGAAGATCAGAGTCTGTATCGACTTCCGCGATCTTAATCGCCACTGCCCAAATGATGACTTCCCACTCCCGGTGACGAAGTTATTGATTGAAGCCACAGCCAGGTTCCAAGCTCTCTCTTTCATGGACGGGTATTCCAGGTACAACCAGATCCATATGGCCCTTGAAGAAGAGGATTACACTACCTTCAGGGCTCCCCAAGGTACCTTTTGCTACCAGGTTATGCCATTCGATTTGAAAAATGCATGTGCCACTTATCATAGGGCCATGCATCGCATATTCAAGCCGATTATCGGGACATTGGTGGAATGATACGTAGATGACCTCATAGTCAAATCATGTCAGCGCCAGGACCATCTCAAAGTCCTTGAGAAGGTGTTCGGTTTCCACCATTCCGGTCACCTGATGATGAACCCATTGAAGTCTGCCTTCGGGGTCACCTCCGGGAAGTTCCTGGGCTTTGTTGTTAGATACCGAGGCATTGAAATTGACCTAGAGAAGATCAAGGCCATCAGCCAAATGCCTCCCCCGAGCAACATTCGGGAGCATCGAGGCCTCCAAGGCCAGTTATCCTATATACGCCGATTCATCGTGAATCTGGCCGGCAAGTGTAAGCCCTTTTCCCAGCTCATGAAGAAGGGTGCTTCCTACGCATGGGATGAGGAGTGTCGGACCGCCTTCAAGGAAATCAAGTAGTATCTGCACCAACCTCCAGTTTTGATGCCACCCGTCTCCGGAATGTTGTTGGTCCTTTACGTGACCGCCCTGGAAAGATCCCTCGGTGCACTGCTCGCCCAGAAGAATAACGAGGGTACTGAGAACAGTCTCTACTATCTCAGCCGCATGCTTCTCGATACGGAGGTCAGATACTCCCCTATCGAAAAGAGCTGCCTTGCGCTCGTCTTCGCCGTGCAGAAGTTGCGACATTACCGGCAGCACCATGAGGTGCAATTGGTCTCCCGGGTAGACCCACTAAAGTACATCCTAAACCGCCCCATGCTGACTGGCCGACTAGCACGGTGGGCGGTGATTCTCCAGCAGTTTGAGATCAGGTTCGTACCTTAGAAGGCCATTAAGGGACAGGTGTTGGAAGACTTTTTAGATACCCATCCAACCTCCGTGGATCAATTCCTGGACCTGGATTTTCCGGATGAGATGATCCTCTCAGTCGATCATGTCGTCCCGTGTTTGAAAATGCATTTCGACGGCGCCTCCCGGAGCCCCACTGGGAGGCGGCTCAACAATCCTAAGCTCAACAGAGTGGGCCTGGGTATTGTCTTCCTTACCCCTGTGCAATCCGTCCTTCCATACTCGTTCCTATTATCAGAAGGTTGTACGAACAACGAGGCAGAGTACCAGGCTCTCATCACCAGCCTCGAGTTGGCCCTTGAGATCCATGTGCCCCATCTACATGTGAAGGGAGATTACAAGCTGGTAATCAGACAGGTTAATGGCGACTACATCATCAGGAAGCGAGATCTTGCCCCATTGCTGGAGTACACCCTCTGCCTAATGGCCAAGTTCTCTTCTCGACCGGAGATTTCCCATGACCCACTGTCACAGAATGGTCATGTAGAGGCCTTGGCTGGCATAGCTGCGTCGCTCGTAGAACCCGAGCAAGATGATTTGATCATACATGTGGCACAGCGGAGAGACATTGCCCCCGTCACCCAAGAGGACAATGATGGCCTATGGGTAAGTCATCTCACTGCTAGACCTTCTACATCAGGGGTCCCGGGTTTGTCAGACACATTGGTTGAAGCCACTCCCGACTGGCAGGCACCTTTTGTCGAGTATCTCCAAAATGGTCACCTCCCGGACGACCGAGCTGAGCGCGAGCGAATCCGACGCCGCGCGCTGCAATTTACCCTCCAGAGCAGCCCCAGTCTTGAACAGATCCTTTATAAGCGGAGCTTCGATGGTGTCCTCCTCCGTTGCATTCAATGCGTAGAGATTCCTCAAGTTATACCCGAGGTTTGCGCTGGTTCATGTGGCGCCCATCAAGCTGGGCCGAAGCTGTCCCATCAAATCCGTAGGCTGGGGTACTTCTGGCCCTCTATGATCCACAATATTATTGGGTATTCCAAGAGATGCCACGCATTCCAAGTTCACTCCAACTTCCTGCATCGGCCACCAGAGCCCCTCCACCCCACCAATTACTCTTGGCCATTTGCGGTATGGGGACTTGATGTAGTGGGATCGTATCCACCAGAAATAGCCCTCTAGTGTAGGTTCATCCTGACTGCTACAGATTTCTTCTCCAAGTGGGTAGAGGCAGTTCCACTCAAAGAGGTCAAGGCATGTTCCATCGTTGACTTTGTGACCTCCAATATTATCCACCGGTTTGGGGTCCCTCACGCTGTCCTGACCGATAACGGCACCAAATTACGAGCGGCTGAACTACAGAAATTGTACGCCAAGTACGACATCCATTCGAACCATACCTCTATCTACCACGCGTAAGCAAACGGAAAGATCGAGGCATTCAACAAAACCCTCTCTAACATTCTGCAGATGATGGTTGGTCAAAACAAGAAAAGTTGGCCGTACAAGCTCCCCAACGCCCTCTGGGCTTACCAGACGACGACTCGCAACTCTACCCAGGTGACCCCATATTCCCTGGTGTATGGAGCTGAGGCCATCCTACCCATTGAGATCCATCAGCCGTCATTACGCACTACAGTCTATGATCACCAGACATCTGATGAGGTAGCCGAAATCCGTCTAGATGAATTAGAAGTACTGGACGAGAACCGGCTTCGTGCCCTGCACAATCTAGAAAGGCATCAGGATAAGATAGAGAGGGCCTTCAACAACAAGGTTCGTCTCCGCTCTTTTCTATAGGGTGACCTAGTACTGGCCCTTCGAGTGCCAATGATTCCCGGTAGGAAAACTCCCAAGTTATAACGCAAATGGGAAGGGCATTATATCATCAATAAGGTTTACCCCAATGGAGCATACTCCATGGTGACCATGTATGGGGAGCGCATAACCCCTCCGACCAATTCCAAGATCCTCAAGCGATACTTTGCCTTGGACAAAACTGTCCCGCATGACCTTAAACTGCATCTTCATCATACAAGACGATAAAATGCAAAAGGGTCCCGTGCGACCTTAAACTATGTCTTCGTCCTGCAAGACGATAAACTGGAAAAGGGTCCTGCACGACCTTAAACTGCATCTTCATCTTGCAAGACGATAAAATGCAAGATGGTCCTGCATGACCTTAAACTGCACGTTATGGTCTAACATGACCTTAAACTGTAATGTCCTACACAACCTTAAATTGCATCTTCGTCCTGCAAGACGATAAACTGCAAAATGGCCCGAGCTCTATGACTTTAAACTACGATCTCCCCTCGTCCTTACTGCAAGACGTTAAAATGCAAGTTAGTCAGGCCTTCCTGACTGAGGCTCAGCCTCAGGCCCCTTGGCCTCCTTGGGCCCCCGGCCCTCCGTCCTTACTATAAGACATTAAACTGCAAGCCAGTCAGGCCTTCCTGACCGAGGCTCAGCTTCAGGCCCCTTGGCCTCCTCGGGCCCACAGCCCCCGTCTTCACCGCAGGACGTTAAACCGCAATCTAGTCAGGTCTCCCTGACCAAGGTCCAACATCAGGCCCCCTGGTATTCCCCGACTTACCCTCTTGCGGGATTTTATGGTATGGTGTGGGACTACATCCTCATTGATGTCGGATTACTTGTCGTACCTTACATATCCCCAAATGAGATGTGTCCTCGTCCCGCATGACATCAAACTGCATCTCAAGAACTACGTGTGGCTTGATTCCCATCTTGATGGGATACATAGGAATGCTCAGATGCCTCGTTTTGAGCCCAGCCCCAAGCTTTTCTCTTCCACTATCCCCCTGGGAATAGTTTCCTTGGAGGATCTTTGTGTAGCGGGGGGGGGGGGTAGGCTTTCTTATCCCCACTCATACAACCCCGCTCACACAAGGATTGTAAGGGTCACACCATGTGCCCAGTCATGTTCTTCTATACCCCCACGTCCTCACCGCATGACGCTAAACTGCATGGCCTTCAAGAACTACGTATGGCTTGATTCCCTTCCTAATGGGATACGTAGGAACGCCTAGACATTTCTTCCGTTGTCCCAGCCCGAAATCCAAAATCTTCCCCTCGTGTCAAGACATATGTCAGGGTGCACATTTTTTCCCCAACTCACATCGAGCAAGCCTCGACCCGGCTGCACATCCCCCCAAGAAATGTTTGCCTCTTTCGTGGATGGATAAAACTATGCTTCACCCACTCCTTGACTGGGATTCCATCATTTTTCACACCCAGACGGACCCCCAAGAACGGCCTGGATACTACACCCAAGGGCTCTCCTACCGATACGGGCCAACCCCCCCCCCCCGAGAGTTTTCAAGCAACAAACCAATACAATTCCCGAATTGTGAATTTGGTCAGCGGTCGACGCTCATTTGTTGCTCCCATATCCGGTCACCGTAGGAACGTTGTGTTTCAAACATGGTCAACAGTGTCCTGGATCTTCGGGTCCACCCCGAGATGTCCCAGACATTGAGTGCAGTGATTCATTCTACCCCATCACGAAGTGACAAACTTCTCCCCGGGTGGTGCTAGCGATCGGGCCCACGGCCCCGATTCCCCATAGGGGTGTACGGTGTGGTGTGGGACTACATTCTCATTCACGTCGGGATCATGTACTATGATGTACACCTTCCCTTACAAGGCCCAGCCTCAGGCCCCTTGGCCTTTTCGGGTCCCCAATCCCCACCCTCATGTAAGACGTTAAACTGCAGACCCGTCAGGCCTTCCTGACTGATTCCTGAACTTAGGCCCCTTGGCCTTCTCAGGCCCCTCCACCCAACCTCTTACCTGGGGTGTACGGTGTGGTGTGGGACTATGTCCTCATTTATGTAGGGATCATGTACCATGACATACGCCTTCCCTTACGAGGCCCAGCCGCAGGCCCCGTGTCCTCCTCGGGTCCCCGACCCTCGTCCTCATTGCAAGACATTAAACTGTAGGTAGGTCAGGCCTTCCTGACCAATGCCTAACCATTAGACCCCTTGGCCTTTCTGGGCCCCGGCCCAAGTCCTCTCTTATAGGAGGGTATGGTGTGGCGTGAGGTTATTTTCTCATTCACGTCGGTCTCGTAATGACCACGCCATGTACCTCTCCCTCCAGAGCTTTTTCGTCGATCCCTTTTTGGCAGTTCACCAATGTGCCTTAGAGTACTCTGGTTTATTACCTGGAGTGCCAAGCTTTACTCGGACACGTCCACACCCGCCTTCCAGGCTTTGTGTATCCCTGCATCAGGGCTTCCATCATCTTTCACACCAGGAGGGACCCCCAAGAATGGCCTGGATACCATGCCCAATGACTCTCCTACCGTTATGGGCCAACGCCCCCGAGGGTTTTTGACAACAAATCGATAAAATCCCACGTTGCGAATATGGTCAGCGGTCGATGCTCGTTTGTTGTTCCCACCTCATGCTAACGCGATATGGACGCTGCGTTTCCACCATGGTTAACAGTTTTCCTCTATCGCCACACCAACCCATTATGCCCAAAATGTCGGGTGCACAATTCACACCCTTCATCACTTCACTGTGTCCAAGTAGAGTCTCAGAACACTTGGTACTTTTCCTCCGTGGACGTCTGCGCGTTGGGGAAACAAGCCGTATCAAAGGTGTCCTTCAGGGCTCTCTGCCGACTTCCCTCTGATGGAGGCCCCAAGTATCAGGATAAGGATCTCCCCCTTGTTTCCCACACTGAGTTTAACTCACGTGGGATTAGGGATCGGGTTGACGTCTGCGCTAACTTGGGAGGTTGTTTCCATTCATGGTCCAGGCTCTAAGACCATAAACTAAGGTCCATCCGAAACTACGTTCAGCTTGATTCCCATCCTCATGGGATACATAGGACCGCTCGGACGCCCTATCTTCGGGTATAGCCCATTTGGGGAGCCAGTCACTCCCCCAAGTTTCACCTCATACCTCTATATAGGCCCGTTGGCCTAAGGTCTCCCTCTCTGAGTGGCGTACAATGTTATGTGGGATCATGTCTCCATCAATTCTGTTTTATAACAATATGCACTTTCCCCGCCTAGGATCGTCTCTTCTACGTCTGCTCTACATGATGATAAAATGCATGCGTGGTCCTATCATACGCCCCTAAACTGTGACATTATAGTCCTGGCCGCACGACGAAAAACGGCACTGCATTGTGGTGACCTCGTTGTAGAGGACATCACGTTGGGTATTGGTCACGTGCCATGCCATTTGTCAACGCCCACCATAGCTTGATCCTTTTGGTGACACCATGACCTACTACTCTTGGCCTGTCGCTTCACAAAAAAAATCCACTCACCTTAAATAAAAAACAAGATTTATCAAATTCCGCTTCTTTTAGTGCAAGGGACATGACCACACTCCCCTTTTCCCCCAGCACTGGTATCTTACCATGCCACCTCTAAGAACTACGTGTGGCTTGATTCACATCCTCATGAGATATGTAGGAGTGCTCGGGCACTTCCCCGCGGTCCCAGTATAACCTCCATGTTCGGTCCCTTGACTCGATCATTTCCCCAGAGAAAGCATGATCAGTAGGGCTTAGGTCCTCCTTTACGTCGGGTTTTGTTTCCATGTGTCCCCTGCTCCCTTTACCCATTTATGGCCTAAGGTCCATCAAGAACTACGTGATACTTGATTCTCATCCTTATGAGATACGTAGGAGTGCCTGGGCACTTCCCCACGGGCCCAGCCTAACTTTCGCTTTTGGTCCCTCGACCTAAAGCCTCTCACAAGGGGGTCGTGCGGTGTGATATGGGATTACGTTCTCATTCACATCAGGTTGTTCACCGCATCGTACACACCCCCTATTCTCATTCACGCCAGGTGTTTGAGTTACTCCACCATGTGCCTCTTATGTCTCCTCCCACCCATGGTCCGAATTCTATGACCCTAAACTAAGATCTCCCTATGGGAAAGGAATCTGCTCCCTCTATCTAATACTGTCGTATTCAGATTTGTTTTGAAAAAGAGCCCGAAGTGTGGTATTTTCATACGGACATTCCCTTCGTCCCATGACCAAGCTTTGTGAGCTCTCTATTTGGATCCTCATCCTCTTCCACATCCAAAAGGACCCTCGGACGACATGGATACTAGTATTAAGGGCTCTCCATGAATGTTGGACCTAAGGGCCCTCCAATCGTTTCGGGCCAACGTCCCTATGGATATCTGACAACATTTGTGACATGGTCTCGTGTTTCGAACATGGTCAACGGTCAACCCTCATATGTTTTTCCCCATTCTTGGTTAACACGATATGGATGCTGGGTTTCCGCCACGGTCAACAGTTATCCTCCATCATCACGCCGCCATCATCGTGAACTGAATCTCGAGCGCCATGATTCACACATTTCCACTTCCTCATGTTCAAGTGGAATTCCATCATACTCAGCTCTTTCTCTTCCGCATCTTGGTGCGCTAAATTATCATGTTAGTGTTATTGGGCCGGTATTCACCAAACGTCCCTTTGCCAAAACCTGCCCCTTTCTGTGTCGGGAAATTCCCACCACTACTTCTTGTTTCCCACACCGAGCACGACTCATGTGGGCTTAGTAGTTTTTGCAGGATGTGTACCAACATGACCAGGGTTCTCATCATCCCGCACAACGTTAAATTGCACTTTCAGAACTACGCAAGGATTTATTCCCATCCTCATGGGGTTCGTAGGAACGCCCGACCACTCTACTTCGGGCCCAGCCTAATCCTCACTCTTAGTCCCTCGACCTGAAGAGTTTCCTCCGGGGGTACGTGGTGTGATATGGACTCCAAGTACTCATTCACGTCGGTTTCATATCTACCGCACCATACGCTCCCTGGGATCTTCCCTTTTATTCCACGTCCTATCATATGACGTTAAATTACAGGAGTCCATGTGTCCTCAACGGATGACACTAAACTGCGGTTCTACCCTGAACAAGTTCAGGATGATCCATGTTAATCATGGGATGTACCAGAGCCTCTACCAGAGAGTATTTCACCTTCTAGTGTTGGTCTTTGACTGCAATGTGCTTCCAGAACTACGTATGGCTTGATTCCCATCCTTATGTGATACGTAGGGAAACCCAGGCATTTCACCTAGGATACAGCCCCTGGAATCGTAAAATCCTGTTCCTCCCCCTGGTCGGACCCCTCATAGGGGGCCGTGTAATTATGACTCTTCCATGAACATGTCCAGAATGCCCCAAGGATACATTTGGAAGCGGTAAATCCCCTCTCCAGAGAGGCCATGTCTGAAAGAAGGAAAGATCAATGATAAAACCAATGCGCCCATATGGTGTACTCCCACCACAGTGGTGTAACTACCTAAGTGCCGGATTCTGTTCGGACAAACCATCACTCCATATTCCACGCTTTTAGTACCCCCTATTCGTACCCTCATCTCCTTTCATGTCTCACGGGACCCCCTAACGGCCTGGTCTCATGCCGCATCAGCTCACCTACCATCCTGGGCTAACGTTCCGGAAGACTGGTCATGTTTGGATGGACCCCCTAACAGTAAGGATGTTTGACCTATGGTCCACCAACTGTCCTGGGTCAATGTCCCGAAAGATTGACCAACAATATTTGTGACATGGTCCCATGTTTCAAACATGGTCAACGGTTGACCCTCATTTTTTGTCCCCATTACAGGCTAACGCAGCAAGGATACCGCTTCTCCACCATGGTTAACAGTTCTCCTTTATTGCCACGCCATCCCCACAGTGCTCCGAATCATGGTTATCATGATTCACAATTCCCATTTTCATCTGTTTGGACTGATTTCAGCACCCCTGGTGTTGCACCGTTCGTGCATAAGAGCACGCTGAAGAAACGGTAATTTGGCTGTCCTGAATGTTCCTTCTCCGGTCAAGACTCTCCCATCTTTTGGAAATCGAGATTGGTAATCCAAATCCCAGACGTCTGGAGCATGGTCCTCACTCTTATGTTAGGTGGGATGAGAGGGAATCTATCTCATGTTTCTCACATCGGGCTCGACCCATGTGGGCTTGGGGAAATATCGTTGAACATCCTGAAAACATTGTAGGGATGTAACAAGGTGATTCAAACAGAGTAAATCATGCGTGCTATGGAATTCAAAACAAATAAAGAAAAAAATTGAAGCACGAAACTACCAATAAAAGGTTTTTGGTTTTTACAATACCCGGGGGTCGACTCCCCCCATAGACAGGTTGACCCCGTCAAAAGAGCGTTGCAGCTCCACCACCCATTGGCTTGTGGAGTCCAAGGCTTGCTTCCGCTGACTTAGCTCCCACTCCTCCTCAGCAGCGGCAGGGCGCAGTTCTTCAGCCATGGCTTTGGCCCTCTCTACGCCAGCTTGAACAGTAGCCATCTTTCCAGAGACCTGCCTCATATGCTCTTCTGCCTCTTCCAGCTGGGGCTTAAACCGTGAGACCAGCTCAGATTGTGCATTAAGAGAGGCTGAAAGCCCATCTGCCTGGGTCTGCATCTGTTGGACCTCACCTTCAGCCTCCTGGAGCTTCTTGATGTTGGTCTCCTTCCTCCGCTGCCAGCCCATGCTGATCCCACGATCATGCTCCAGGATCTTCTCAGCCATAAGATCTCGGATGATTGCGTGAGGGCGTTGGGCATCCACTCCCCCAGCGCAAAGTTCGTGCAGCCTCGACCGGAGTCTGTGCATTTCGGCCAGCCATTGCGTTTGGGGGGTTTCCTTGATGAAGCGTGTGATTTGCTTCCACGACCGATGATAGACTATGCTGCTATCTTCCTCGTTAGAGGCCGTTTAGTCCCAATCTGCACGATTGGAAGGCTCGTACGTGGGATACGCCTGCATGAAATCCTCGGCAGGATCTACATCTGGTGTTGAATCCAGTACGACATCTGGCGCCGAAGTAAGCATGACAGGACTGGGACCGACCGGTTGATCCTCTTCATCGGAGTCCACCTCAATGACTTTGGGCACGACCCTGGTGGTGGTCCCGCCAGTGATGATGTGTGTTGCAGCTTGGGGATATGGGGGGACTATTGCCACCATCACCGGCAAGCCCCTAGGAGGAACGCCACCAGACATCCTGACTAGTCTTGCCGCAACAGCCCACGCCAATCGGAGAATTGTACAATAGATAGGGACGTAAACGTTAGTTGGCATAGTCTACATATGATGACAAGGAAACCGGTAGAGGAATCATACGAAGATAGACCTCCTGGTGCTGCTCTTGAGCCGGTACTGACGGAACCCAGAGGCGAGGCCCTCCGTATACTGTTGGAAGGTCTGGAGATTCCAGAGGAGCCACCTCGGGTGCTCTGGTCCCACCAGATGCGGAACTGGACGCAGCCATAGGCACGGGTTCTGAAGGTCCCGCATCATTAACCACCGAGTGGCGAGAACGAGGCCTGCGAACAAGTTCCTTCTGCATGGCTCAAAGATCGGAGAGAAGTCCATAGTGGCCTGGGAACAGATCATAAGGAAATAAGTTTGGAATGCTACCTCGAGAGCCTCTGTGAAATCATTGGAATCTGAGCCTTAATCTCCGAGCTTTCCCTCCTCTATTGGGCTCCCTCCTCCAGCCTCATCCTCCCGAGAGGAGTCCTCTGATTCTTCCGGCAGGGGGAAGCGCTCCCTCAGATCGGCAGCCGATAACTGTGGGGGGACCGTTCGATTTAGAAACACCCTCACCCGGTCTGTCATTTGGCGAGGGACACCACTGAAGTGGACGTAATCCTCCAGCTCGTCCAGGTATTGCTCAGCCTCTGCCGGAGATGCCATGAATCCATCCCGGACTGGGCCTATGCTTGGTAATTCCATCCCGAGGCAATTCAGGTGGGCCCATATCTCGGGTGGGCAGAGGAATTGTCGGTTGACATCCCAAATATCCCAGGCTTCCGGGAAGACGGAATCCTCTGCCATATCGATATGACGCAGCCGCTTCCCCGGAGCCTGAGTGGATATCCTACGAAATCCCCTCGGTGGCTGCCCCTCCGGATGGCCCTGCTCTTCCGGAATCACTGGATCCACCACTGCTGCCACACCCTCGGCCGTTGCGGGTCGCACCGCCATTGCATCCCCTCTACCGCGAGAGGCCCTAGCTGTCCTCCAACCCCGACCTCGAGATAGAGGAGGCCCACCGCCACCGACCCGAATAGTCAGTTACTTCAGCATCTCCCCTGGGTAAGCAGCCTCCCAACTAATGGCATAATCCCTCACCAATCTGAAAGCGGTGGTGGATGGAGGCAATTCAATTTGCATCTTCCCATCATCCCGTGTGAACATGAGCCATAGCTGCCTCATCACACATGGGTGCTCCTCGTGACGCACCTCCCAGTAGACGTGCGAGGTCAGCTGCTGGAGGCACCAAAACTGCCTCAAAAACTGAGGTGGGGTGTACGGTTCGCAGAGTGGCTCACGATCCACTCGTGCCACCAAAACTCCACCTCGAAAGGCCAGGAGGTAAGCCCGATGTTCTTCCGTTCCCTGCCCGTCGGCAGTAAGTATCCCCGTCGGCAATGCGAAGGGGTGGAAATTAAACTCATCCGCCCTCCACACCCGATTCAGCACCATCGTCATGTCTAGTTTTAACGGGAAGCTCCCGACCACGTTCAGGATAGAGGGGCGTAAGTTCGATCCCGACAGCGAAATAGGGTTTCGATACTCATAGATCCCCCTGATGTGCGCTGCGATCCACCCATACAGGAGATGGAAGGGCCCGCATATCCTTGGCGTCTTCTTTCCCTCGCTAATGTGCCGTAACATTATGTACAGTTTGGCGATCATTTGAATCCCTAGATTGATCCGCTGCCCCATGGCCAACATGGACTCCATAATAAACGATCTAGGCCGCACCCCCATGCTTGTATCCATCACCGGTAGGATCCAACCACAGATGAGAGCCGCGATGAATGCTGTCAGCCTGACTATCGTCAATTGTTCAGTGCTGATGCTGAAACCCCAAGTCTTCCATTGGCTGTCCTCCAAAACACGCCAATACAAGTGCCCCTTGTCCCGTTGGGCTGCCCTCGGACAACTTCGAGGCCTTAGAGGGAACTCTCGATTCTCTGGGAAATTCAGGAAGCAGTTGAACCATGTCCTAAAGTGGGCATCCCTCACTGCCTCCTTGTCCTCTCCAGGGACGAGCGCCATCAGCACTGACGCCAGTCGCGGCATTTTCTCGGTATCCTCCCATGCGCTAATGACAGGGAGGAACTCATCATGCATGGCCCCCAAGATCGGAACCCCAGAAATCTGGTGGACATCCCACATGATGATGCCCACATCCCCGGGATACAGGTGAATGGTATTGGTCCTAGATGACCATCTACTCAGCAATTCCGGCATCAGTTTCTTTGGTTGGTAAATGTGGAATTTGGAGGCCCATGCCGCCTCATACAACCCCACTCTCCTCAGCATGGCCCCAAACTCCTCGCATGAGGCACCTACCCAGTAGGCCCAGGACCAGTCATCAATAATGTTGTCGCCCTGGTGTAGGTCCCACTCATCGGACCATCCCTTCTTCGAATCATACAAAGCCTCCTTCAGCACGGTACGGTAGAGAGGAGGGGACGTCTCCGATTGTAGTGGCTTCCCGTCAATATCATTCACATGGTTGTAGAGACAGTCAGCGGTGACGGGTGTGAAGTCCTCCTGCACATGACCATTGGCCACCCTAAACCATTGGTGCTGACATGGTGTTCTCCTGAACCAGCAAGCGGGTTCGTCCCTACTCGCGTCAAGGATGAAGACGTCATCCCTCAACCTGAAGCCATAAAATGGTAGCTTCTTACACTACGGATAATTCTTCTGACCCTCTGATAGAAGATCTGTCAAAGAAGCATGGTCCGAATGGCTTCGGACCATCTCCCCAAGGCCTGGACAGTTGGCCATCTCATCCCGACGGGCATCATCTGCAAGCACCCCCAATACAGCCTCTTGATGGGCCATTTCGATTCCGGCCCTCAGAAAAGAATTTTTTCAGAACAGATCACGAATCTGGATCGGGAGGCCGGATCACGATGGTCAGTCGCGAGACCAAGCCATGAAGTCTGGCCTAGGACGACAAGCAGAAGTTCACATGGCGCGGACGCGGAGTTGGAGACCCACGGTTCGCCATGAAGCTCGATTCGCAGAGGGTTGCCGCGGAGTACGTGGAGCTTCGCGAAGTCGAGAGCACAAAAAGACATGGAATTCACGTGACGACAAAAGAGGTCGACCCCCTATTTATAGGCGGCGACCCCGGAGCATCGCGGCACGCCTCACCCACGCCGAGCATCACGGCGCGTCTGGATCTGTGGCCCTGGTCAGCACCGTGCACTCCCCTTCGCAAAGGTGCATCGCGAACCACCGACAATTTGGGAGATTTTCCCTTAGACTTCGACCCTTCACCCTCCACAGATCCAAGTCTGAGGGGGGGCATTTGTTGGCACCAAAATATTGCACGAAAGGAAGGGACGAAAAAGAAGGTTGGCACACTGCCTCATGAAGCACCGATGCGAAGCACCGATGCGAAGCACCGATGCGAAGCATCCCAAGCAGCGCGGTCTCGCGAAGCTCCAGAGGCTATAAATCTCCGCGAACGCATTGGACGTTCACGAGCCTGTCGTGAAGTTCTAGAGGCGGTATCTCTCCGTGAACGCATTTGATGTTCGCGAGCCCACCGTGAAGCTCCAGAGGCGGTAACTCTTCGCGGACGACATTGACATTCGCGAGCGCGCCGCGAAGCACCTGAGGCGGCGCGCGAGTTCTGCTTCGCGGTGCCCCTTCCCAATAAATACTGGACTCCACCTGAGTCCCGAAGACAGACAATCTGGCCTTTTGGCTTCTCCTCTCCGGAATCGTGAAGAACTCTTTGCCCCGGGAATCATGAGCTCCGTGAGGTACTTCTACTTCGCGTGACGCCCTTGCTTTGTCTCGTTTTGAGCCCCTCTTCCGAGAGGGATGCCCTTCGCGAAGCTCAAGGGCATTCGCATAGGAAGGGGATTCTCAAGGGAACCCGGGCAGCCGCGGATCGTTTATGCTTCGCGAAACACCCAACCTGTACTAGTGATCCCTATGCTAAGGTAGGATCGGTACACATCGCGAAGCACACTACTTCACAGCACCCTGCTTCGCGAGGCACCTATTCTTCACGAGGCAGTGCTCCGCGAATACTTTTCCATTTCGCGAAGCACCCTCCACTCACACCTATGCCCCATGCTAAGGTCAAGGCACTCCGCTTCGCGAAGCACACTCCTTTTCTTGTCAATTCCTCTTCCCGTGCGACCCTCCAGGTTTGCAAGATGTGATTTCAAAGTCCCACGGACAATAACACTCTTAGTGTTGCTTCTCCTAATGCTTCTTCGCATAAGCACGCTAACAGCTATTGCTTCTTCACATAGCCACGCTAACGTGGACCCCTCGATGGTTCGCTCCACAACCCCCCTTGACCATGGCCTTGCCAGTACCTTCCCTCCCCCAAGGACCAGAGGGTACCGGTTATGTAAGTCCTAGGGGTGTGGAGTGAACCCACCTCGTCCGAGCTGCAGGACGTTAAACTGCCAAGCACCACGTCCTCAACACATGACGTTAAACTGTGACCCGACCTCATGCCTCTCACAAAGGGTCCCCCTAGCTCGAACATTTTTTACGCCACTCGTCTCCACAGGAGTGGAATCACCCATACACAAGGGATGATATCCTCATTTTTTGAGTGGCGTATGTTCTCAGGAGAAGGGAGACACTAGTTCCCCAACGAATGGTTACACCCCTGCATATCCGTACTTCCCCACTACCAAGGTCAGTGGAGGGCGTGATAGGGAACGAGTCACCTCCCATCATTGGTCCCAAATCCCTCTTTCGATGTGCTTTGTCGCACTCTGGGCCTCCATCCTAGAGTAAGTCCCAGCACCATGGGCCGCCTAATGCGTAAGCCCCTCTTCACTTCTCACGGACGCACCCTTCGCGGCGTGATCGCCAGGTCCTTGTTTTCTCTTGTTTCTCACACTGAGCATGACTCACGTTGGCTTAGAGTTGGCATTGGCCATGCAAATGCCTCGTCCAGCATGACGTTAAACTGTATTCCCTCGTCCAGCATGACGTTAAACTGCATGCCCTCGTCCAGTATGACGTTAAACTGTATGCCTTTGTCCCGCATGACATTAAACTGCACACCCATTTGAACTACAAGTTCTTTGATCCATGTAAAGGCATGGTACGTAGGATGCCTCCACGAGGTTCAATCCCACCCATCATCCAATTCACGTTGAGTTCCACCTGCGTCCAGCACGACGTTAAACTGCATTCCCATCCGACGGCAAGCCATTGTGACCATCCCGAACTATGAGTACTTTGATCCATGACAAGGTATGATATGTAGGAAGCCTCCCCGAGGTTCAATCCCAACAATCATTGGCCCAGACTGTCTCCTTGTCGGTGTGCCAAACCCCTCCCCCATTATCACTCGAACTACGAGGACTTTGATCCATGTCAAGGCATGCTATGTAGGAAGTTCCCAGTGGTTCAAGACCATCTCCAATCGGACCAAGGTCCCTCATTTACGTCGGTTCACCGACACCCACCGCCTGTCATGTATTCACGTCAGGGTTCACTACCGTCCCGCATGACGTTAAACTGTATTCCATCAGTCCTTTGAACTACGAGGACTTTGATCCATGTCAAGGCATGGTACATAGGAAACCTTCCCAGGGTTCAATCCCACCACTAGTGGACCCCTGGGTCTACTTTCATGTCGGTTCACCGATTAAACCCTTTGAACTACGAGTTCTTTGATCCATGTCAAGGCATGGTACGTAGGAAGCCTCTCTGAGGTTCAAGCCCATCCCTCATTGGTCCAAGGTCCACTTTCACATCGGTTCGCTAACTAATTCCATCATCCGAACTAGGAGGACTTTGATCTATGTCAAGTCATGGTATGTAGGAAGCCTTCCATAGGTTCAATCCCACCACCCATCGGACCACGGTCCACCTTCACGTCGGTTCGCCGACGAAGCCCCTCTGAACTACGTGGTCTTTGATCCATGTCATGATATGGTACGTAGGAAGCCTCCACAAGGTACAAGCCCACCACCGCTAGGACCCTCCTGGTCCTTCCCATTCACGTCAGTTCACTGATGATGCCCATCGGACCAAGGCCCACCCTCATGCCAGTTCACCGACACCATCCCGAACTATGCGGAATTTGATTCCCTGCCACGGGGATACGTAGGAAGCCCCTTCAAGGCTCAAGCCCAACTTCACCGTTTCCCTTGCGATGGTTCCTTGCCATTCCCCCTTCAACCTCATTCGTCTATCCATCATCCACCCTGATTCTCGCCCGAACCGTCATATCCCGGTGAGACCATGTCGGTACTCTCCTCTTCATAGCCGCCCAATGGCTGGTCCCGGTATCGGCACCCCTTCAAGGGAAATCCCTCAATCCGAGCTATTCTAGATAATGCTCCCATTGGGCTGATCCATCTCCGCTGGACGTTAATCTCGCGGCGTACCCTGTGTTAAACATAGAAAGCTGAGGAAAACCTCAGATATGTACCTATGGAATATAATTTCCCGCGCTCGATGTGGGATTCCTCGGGCTTCCACGCCCTCGAGAAGCCCTGTGACCTGAGATAATAGACAGAAATTCCAGGTTCTCCAGCATCCAGACAAGCTACTGATGCCTCAATGTGACTACTCCCCCAACTGAAGGTTGCTGCCCTGACCAGACCCATGGGAATGTCCTGACAGAAGCAGTGTAATTAATCGGCATCCATGGAAACATGGCACTGGGAAGAGTTTCACGAACAACATATTAAATCTATGAGGGAGACCTGGACAAGGTGACGAGTTCTGAGGAGGAATCCACAGAAGGAAGAACCGACATCCCATCATCCTGTTTCGATCACGGAGAAGACTTCCCTGAATAAAGAATGAATGACGCCCGCCTTTGGAAAGCGGGAATGCAGGGAATCAGTTGCGCGTCCTCCACAGATGGATGTGTGCGCCCCAGCGAAAGCGTCAGAAACAATGATGAATTGTCTGTTGAAGACATTCGGAATTAATGTTCCCACTATTGGGAAATGAGGGATTAAAATCTTGAATTCCAATAGATAACTGTCTGAGGGATTTAAGAACTGCAGCATCGAGCAAGGCCTTGATACAGATTGGCTCTTGATCTCCTGACTGTGATGGGAAGATCTTCTTCTTAGACGCCTTCTTACTCACCTTGAAAACCACATGATGACGAAATTGGATGCTCTGAGCAGGTGTATCTGCCTGATCAAGAGAGATGGCCAGGTTAGGCTGACGATCCCCACTCAAATCAGGTGTATGTTCCTCACATGGTTGTCTGTATGATATGGGTGTGTATGCCCCACAACCCTCTTGGACTGGAACATATGTGTGTGTATGTTCCAGAGTGAACTGGTGATGACTCACTCCACATGTAAGGATAGATTTATGTGTATTTCCCTGAGATGTTGCTGAATCTATTATAACATCCTGGAAAGCCACCAAAATATGAGCAAGAATTTTCTTCTACTCTTTCACCATTGATAGAATATTCTTGGTGACTTCAGATGCCGGAACGAGGATATACGTCCATTCTGTTCTTGGAGTATTTGTATTTGCCTGCTCCAATCCTCCTTTTCTTGTTAGTGAATCCTGACAGTACTCAAGTGTGGGGGCATAAAGTTGAGTATACCTCATATTTGTCGCAGAAGCATTCCGACTAACTTCTCTGTGTGCTACCAAGTGAGACTATTGGTAGGATTGATCAATACAAGCAGGTGTATGTGCTTGCTAATTGAACTTCATCGAACGTGGTTGAAGAGCTCCATAATATGTAGTCCGATGATCCTACTGACTAGATGATGATGTATAAACAGGTATATGTTCCTGGCTATAGTACTCTGCCAGAATTGCCTGGCGGGATTGGCATGATGCTGCCAGACGAGTCTGCTGGACAACGGAATTAAAATGGGCAGGTGTGTGTGCCTGCTCGTTTCTTGCCACCAAGATAGGTTGGTGGACTTATCCGGAGATGGAATATATGAGAACCTACTCACTGTTGACCAGATTTTGCCTCTAGCGATTCATCTTTCCTTCTCGGGTTCGAGAACCTGAGCCAAACCCCTTGAGTCGAAACCCACATCATGTTGAGGGAGCACTGGCACACGAGTCTGGCGGCGATTGTTGATAGGAGCCCTCAAGAAGGACTCATGTCTCCTTGAATTAAGTCTCTGAGGGACCTACTCATTCACCTCCCCACAATATAGGAGTGAATGGTGATTGCGTTCCAGGGATAACGACCCGAAACAGATGGAGACGATTGTTAGCACCGCCTACTTCTTGACCACTGGTTGTCGCTGTTCGGACGTCCTGTGTGAGTTGTTCACTTGGAGGGCTTGTCAGGAAGCCTCCAGAGTTGGAATGGTACCATGTTTACAGTACTCCTTAACCAACGCATTTGATACCCAGCGTTGAATATGCTTAGTAGGTGATCTCATCCTCAGTGCAGACGATGATCCAGTAGGAGTAGTAGTAGTGGCATTTGCAGTAGAAGTTTTCATAGTAGACGTATTCACAGATGTGAACTTCAGAGAAGCCATTTTGGAAATGCATAAGATCATGGCAAAGAGTACATGTTTGATATAACAGATATAATAACGAAAACACGGGCCACTACATCTTTTGGTTGAGAAAATATGTTATTGATTGTCTTGATGGCCCTCATTGAGTTTTAAATAGGGGCCTAACAAATAATAAAAACATCATTTTTACTTGGTTAAGGATTCACGTCGGGTTCACCAATTTTTGTTTCCTCTCGGAATTGGGGATGACCTTGTTCATTGAAGGTTCAAACATTCTAATGGGTTTCTAATGGGTTTGTTCGTAGAACTAGAAACATCAAATGATTCCATATCCATTTCGACCTACTTTCCAAAGGAAGGCACTCATTAGTTTTCGACTAATGAGGCTTATGAATTTTCATTGGTCAAGAGGATGGTAGGTCGGACTCATCACACCTTTTTGAGGGGAATTATTATCTACTTTAGGACCCTCTTTGTAGATTTATGTTATGTTCCTGAAACCTTATTACATTACCAAGTACAAAATGATCTTTCCTTTAATATGACAATCAATGATTTATATGTAGGAAATTTATAGAATCTTTTATATGTATTTGAGGTTCTTCATCGATAGTGAATCATCTGTATTTGTTAGAGCTTCTTAGTCAATGGTATCCTTCAATACATAAAAAGTCTCTTGATCATTATGATGACCATACTGGTTTTAAAGCCACTTATTGGGGCACTTGAAGTTTATTGTCAATCATAAGGACATGAATTATTTCAAAGTTGGGATCATACCTGCTGATGGGATACCTACGTATCCTTTGTTTTTGAAAAGGAATCAGAAACGACATAGTTCGAGTAAGGGAGTATGACGTTTATGCATGATTGATGGCTCAAAGAAAGATTGCATGGTTACGTTTACACTCTAATCTCACATGATCCATTCTCGGTGTGAGAAACAAGAGGTATTTGTGAAACCAAACAATTGTGCCATGAAAGATGCAATGGTGTGGGGCTTAGGTGTGTATGACTGCCCAAATAGATGAGGATTAAGATTTAATTCAGGGATGAAATCCAGGAACATTGTCCATAAAGGTATATGTGCTTCATGGAGATTTGGATACTATAATCTTGGAGCTTACTCATAATGAAGATTCCCAAGTTAGAAGGGGACTTATGATTGGGTTTTACTCATGAGAAGGAAGCCCATATGAAAAATGAATTATGACTGGTTAAGAGAAAATAAGACTAGGGATTATTCCTGAGAAGATTGCCCAGGTTAAGGGACTTGAAAAATTAAGGGACTTGGGGCTTACTCCTAAAGAGGATGACCATATTTGAGACTGAGGCTTACTCATGAAAAGGCTGCCTATGTAAAGAGAATTATGGTTGGGGCTTACTTTTAGGGAGGATGCCCATATTTGGGAATTTTAAGACTGGAGCTTACTACTAAGGAGGATGCCCAGATTAGAGGATTGTGGCTTACTCCTAAGTAGGATGCCCAAATTTATGAATGGGGCTTATTCCTAAAATGGAGGCCCATGTTAGAGGACTTGGGGATTACTCCTAAGGAGGATGCCCAAATTAATGAGGATTTAGACTGGGGATTACTCCTGAAAAAGAGGTCCATGTTAGAGGACATGGGGATTACTCCTAAAGAGGATGCCCAAATTAATGTGGATTTAGATTGTGGCTTACTCCTGAAAAGGAGGCCCAAGTTAAAGGACCTGGGGCTTACTCATAAGGAGGATGCCCAAATTAATGAGGATTTGGACCTGGGCATACTCTTGAAAAGGAGGCCCAGTTTAAGGGGTTCTCTCATCTTAAAGGATGAGTTTGAATGAATGAAATCTCAATCATTAGTAACATAAAGATATGTAAATCACTAGGTTTTGATAGATGATCCACGAAGTTCCTTTCAGATAAGGAAGTAAAATCAAGAAATCATGCCATAAATGGCTTGAAGAGTGTCTTGAAGACTGAATCATGAATAGGAGAAGTGTAATGGAATAAGAGGGGTGAAATGGGTAGGAAAGGAAACCAAAAATATAGGGCCGCGCAAGTCCCATCATGCGCGCAGGTACTACGTGGGCACACAAGTATTGGTCGCGTAGGTATACCTGCATGGCACATGGGTAGTTGCGCGATTTTCAGCCCATAGAGTAATATTAGGGAGATCCATGATCAAAGCCTTTAGAATTATCCCTAACGGCGTTCCAATAGATGGCGCGCAGGTTATGGTGAAGATGTAGGGTAGCACGCAAATGTGTCCATTTCCCTTAAGGGTAAAACACTTATGCGTGAAAGTGTTAGTGAATTCTAACACATAGACCTTACTCCTCTGGTTTTGACCTTTCATTCTTGGTAAATAACTACCGTAGATGTGTTCGGAAGACCTGAAGAAGAGACTTGGGCGTTTAGAGCTCTGTATCTGAATTCTGGAAAAATTCCTCTTTGAAATGTAGGTTCAACAAGGTCTATTTATAGGCTTTTGGAGACCCTAAGAAGTTATCACTTAGGGCGCGCAAGTCACTTGCGCGACAATTAGGCAGCGTGCAAGTACACTTGCATGACAATAAAGGAACTGGCGAGACCCTTGGGAAAGGTTCTTCAAATTCATTCCTCTGTCAATTTTTGATATTTTCATCAAAGGATGAATCGCTTTGTGATAAGTCATTTCCTTTTCCATTCTTTTATACAATGTGTCGAAAAAGGAGTGTCAACAATCTAGTATTTAATGGTAGGAATCCCATGGTATTTTTATTTTTTAATTTTCATTTTCAATTCAAATAAATGGATTCATATTTCTTTCATTATGTATATATACCAGTTGTTCTTTCCTTGTATTTAATGGAATAATTTTCAACTAAATTTCAAGGAAAATATGATTTATATGCTAGAACCTACTCATTATACCCTCAACTCACACGTTTGTTTTTTTATTTTGAACATTAACTCTTGATTTATAATGAAAATGTGTTTTAAATATTTAAGTACTTTTATTGTGATACCAGGGAACATAATTAAGGGAAATTTTTCAGGATACAATTGGCTAAACTGAAATGACAAATATTATACAATTATTTTAGTATTCTATTACTTTTAATAATCTTTTTACTACCTATCCAATTTTAAAATTATTTATTTTTAATAGATTATACAATAGCTTTCAATACTTTTGGACATATGGTTGCATGATCATAGGTATGAATAATATAAATTCATTTTGAACAAATAAATAAATCATGTGTCTTATCTAAAATTTTGTTCTTCATTTAACAGTTAATTAGTTTCGACTAAGAAAAGTATGGAAACTATGATTCTTTATGAATGATTGTGTTTTGTAGAAATATTATTTTTAATTTCACTATAAAGTCACTAATTATTATATGATATAAAATAATTTATATGAGTTTGAAATAGATTGTCTAAATTATTTTCCCCACATCGAGATTCAAAATTAGGTACAATTTCGGATTTTATGTGTGTGGTATGGGGGTAATATAATATTTCTCTTCTATACTTCAACATTATACACATAAAAAAACCCAAAATGATTTTGAAATATTATCTATATTTCACGTATCATTTTATGATTATGATCATCTCAATTTCTATAAATAAAATCTTCATGTCAATTTCATTACGTCTATATAAGTGAAAATTTAAATTTTGGTTTTTTTTGGATTTCACTAATTTCGAAAGTACATAAATTGAATTATTTTTATGTTAAATGTTTTCACTTATTTTTGTAATTTTTATTTAGGATATTTTAAATGGGTTTTTATAGGAAAATATTTCTGAATTACGAATTATAACTTAAGGTAAATATATATTTTAATTTTAACCTAAGAAACTCATACACTATGAAATTGAACACCTATGTGTTCCATATAAAAATATAGTCATAAATGTACATTTAGGATTAAGTGAAATGAGAAATTAAGATCCCATGGTTATCATTTGTGACATTAGGCACTGTATTCATGTGTAAATAAATAATATATATTATCAATTCATTATATGATATGCAGATTCATGGATGAATGTAAAAATAAATAATGTTCCCAACATTAAAAAATTAATTCATTATATTAATATGACTATTGAACACAACTAAATAAAGTGGAGATTATCTTATGGGAACATTATTTTAATTTCATTAGTGAAGTGTAAAATAAATCAGGATTTGAGAAAATGATGAAGTAGTGATTACTGAAAGTATAACTTATTAATGTTTTAATTATTCGTTAATTATACTTGTCTCACTCCTAAAACTATAACTTGGATTATAATTTAATTAGGATAACTAGTGATTTTCATTAAGGAGGAATGGTATATTTAGGGATGAAATGTTCTCGTATTTCTATCATATCTAGTGTTTATATAATCTTTGAAAGGGTATTCAATACTAATTTAAGAGTATTTGTATATAAATAAATTTTGTGTATTACATTATAGTGAAATTGATTATATATTGGGGAATTTGACATGAAATTATTTTAGTACATATTTCCAAATAATTTTTACAAATTGAATGAGTTCTAAATTCATAAAATGTTTTTATGATGGAGAATTATTAAATTTTGATTAATTAAATGTGGAAACCGTATTATTTTTAATATTATAATTAAATTGTATGGGTTTGTGATCAAATAATAAATTTTATATGGATTAATTTAATAAATTATGTTTGGAAATCATTTTTAGTGAATATTAATTTATAAAATATTTGATGTTTCTTTTCTGAATATTATAAGTTAATTATTTTTTTCAATATTATTTTTATATTTGAAATATTATGTTGAATTGATTCTTTCTTGCAAAGATAGAAATTAATGGTTTAAAAATATGATTTAAAATATTAAATTTTCAGTTCAAAATAATAATTTTGATTATTTTTGTAAATTTTTTACTAATCGACCTGCTTTTATTGCCTTGGTTTCATAGCCATGATTTAAATTCCAAATCTTCATGCCCCATTCTTCCATAAAGAACATATTTTTTCTACCTAATAATATGATTCCCTAAATCTATATGAATACCCCTTCTTATGTGTGGTAATATTCCTTCCAACGATCTTCTATGCTTCCCTCTGACCTGTACTGTCGTTGAAGCTGGTAAAATTTTAAAAATTTATATTCCTACTAACTACTATATATGTGGATATCATGGTCGAACCCATACGGAAGGAAAATTTTCCACTATTAAACTAAAAACTTTGAAAACATCACTATTGTCAGCAGTGGAGTGGTCTGGTTCACACAAAAACCACATGGTCCTTTTGATTCTGTAATTATAGTCTTGTTCGATGAAATTGAGTGATTTGTATTCATTGTTGTTGAATCTGTGTACGGTGTGGTGGTTGCTGGGAAGAGAAAGAATGAATAATTGAAACGGTGAGGTGAAGAGTGAAAGCAAGGGACTTATCAGTGAGGTTAAAAAAACAATAAGGTCATCTATCGGTATCTAGGTTACTGATGGGGTGCAATTGGATATCAGAGAGGTAGAAACTGATACATGGAAAATAAAATGATGTATCAATGAGGTATTCGAGGATAGAGAGCTACCGATTAGGTGCGCGCAGAGTGAAAAATAAATAATGATTCAAGGAGGTGAAAAGGTCACATATAGGTTATCAGTGGGGATGAGATAACAGGAAGCTCTCGGCAGCTTCTGGTAAAGTCATCTATCGGTAGTAGTAAAAACACAACCCCAAATGACAACTCAGATAATGAATTAATTATACTAAAAAATAAATGTTAAAACCAATAATTTATTTAAAAAAAATAAAATTTCAACAAAACTAAAAAACATTCTAAAATACTAACTAATTAATTAATTTAAGAATGAATTTAAACAATAGAATTAAAAGAATTAATAAAAATTTAAACTGCATAGAACATAACTTATTTTAAAAGGTTAGAACAACAAAATTAAATAATTAATTAGCACTAAAAAAATATTATGTTATATTAGAAACTAACCTAAATCATTTAAAATTGAAAATTAAACTATTAAATTAATTAAGTTAATATATATTAATGGATGAGAATAAAATTAAATTAATCACTAAATTATATCTTTGCATTTAGAGTTTGGAAAAAGTAACAGTGACAAGGTCACTGTTAGGAATAAATATTAAAGGGTTGAATTCAAAAGCTCACAGTTACAACAAAGGGTCTCTATTAGAGTACAAGCTACTGATACAAAGAAGTATTAGTGAGGTGTGGACTGGTAGCAAGGCTACTGATAGAAGGGGTTGTATCGGTGAGAAAAGAATGTGGCGATGGGTCACCGCTAGAGCTTGTCTACCTCACCGGTAGACTAAAAAATTTATAAAATGAATCAAAATTCAATCTGCATGCATAAAATAATATTGTTAACAATTAAAAACTTTTAATTAATTAATTAACTAATTAATTTAACTAATAAAATTAACGGTGAACCATTTAATTTACATTAAAACACGTATTATTTACTTAAGTGATGAGAAGTATGTCTAAACAAATTAATCAACAAAGTTAACTTAATCTAAAGTAACTAAGTTAAACCATTAATTATTAAAACAAAATCTAAGTTAAATAAAAAGGATTATGTAGATTAAATACTCACTACTACTGATAAAATTAAAGGGCTCACTGGTAGAAATTAAAAGCAACCATTATAGTCAAATAGGAGCTACTGATATGAAAGAGTAACGGTGACAATGGTCACCGATAGAGGCAAGGTCACTGATAGGAAGTACCGGAAACCTGGCTACAGATAGAGTAAAAGAAAACCTACTACCGGTAGCATAGCTACCGGTAGTCTGGAAAGCCGTAACATAGTTGTAAAAACATAAAAATTAAATGTAAAATAAATAGAAAACTCAATAATTAATAATAATGAAAAATTAAATAAAATAATCCAATATTGGTTAAAAAAATTGAAAATAAATTATATTAAAAACAAATAAGGAATAAATCAACTATTTAAGGGCCCATAATTACATAAAATGTTATAAAAAATAATATTTGAAAAAATTAATTATAAAAATACAAGAGTCCATTTATTAGAAAAAAGTGTAAAAATAGTTAATTAAATCATTAAAAATTAATAAAAATGATTTGGAAAACTTTGTAAAAATAAGGCCACATCAAATTCCCCCACACTTAAGTATTGTTTTTCCTCAAACAATCTCATTTTTTATTTTCATTGAAAATAGTAAAGTGTTTATCATTTTTTTCTCAAAATGTAACATGTCCAACACTCAAAACAGAGGACAGTACATAAAAATAGGCTTTAAGAAAATGATTTACTCATATGAATCATGCTTAAAATAATTACTCACTGATAATTAAGAAAAAAAGAACATCCATCAAAGAGTATTCCATGCCTCATATGTGATACAACTTAGTGACTCAATTCAATCCAATATCATGTTCTAAGTCCATGAATGACAAGAGATAAAATATCCATGGAATTAAGACCTTAAAAAAGGAACCTCGTAATTTGAAAAAATAATAGGTACCAAAAATAAATAGTTTTTTTTGTGAATCACCTCAATGATACAACCTAAATGAATTTCACATAAACCAATTTATCCCTTCTTCATCTGGTGTTCCTCATTACCTTCACCTTAATGAGATCATTGTTGACCCTAGATACTTTATTTATTTTTCCCAATCCATGTATCATTGTGCTAAGGACTGTACAATGCACTTATTCAATGTGTACAGAGGGATTATAGTAAACAGAAACACACCCAGCATCTAGGGTCTCAGAGACTCACCGTGGGATCCCAAATGCCCAAATTACTCCAGTTTCAAAGGATTTATATAAAATTCATTTGCATTGGCTCATTAAAGCAATATATTTTTAATAATTAAAAAAACTGAATGAAGCCCCTAGAATAAGAATCAAACATCTAGTTCCAAGAGTTATGATCATAGCTCCACAAACATGCAACTAAAATCAATTCCTGAAGTAGTTCATAAACCAAATTTCCATCAAATCACTAAGAAAGACCACTTACCAATCATCCAACCTCATTAATTTCATATTCAATGCAACTCGCAACTATCAGCAAAGCACTTTCCTTAGTCAAGACTCATTTGAGTTCAGTGTAAATCCAAACATTATGCAAGAAGTTTGAAAAAAGTTAACCATTTTTTAACAAAATGTTTGAATTTGCAGTGGGAATTGATGGGCTTTCAATAGAGAACAGATTAGCACAATCAAGAATTGACCCCCACCCCCACACTTTAAACACAAATATTTCCACAAAGTTGAATTCTAAAGTATGGAGAAGAATAATTAATCAATTAAAGTTAAAAAATATTTTCAATTAAGTAGATATATGACATGTAAAAAGGGCGTTAATGAAGATCAAAAATATTTTTTGCAATAATAAATAAATAATATGCAGGTTCATTAGCAATTATGTACATAAAAATTTATGTCCAATGACAAAGATTTTCAATATATCTCAAAAGTATCATCTGACGTGTAAGTGAAATATGATTTGGGTGCAATAATTTTAACAGATAGAGTTCAATAAAATGTTCAATATAGTAGACAAAGTTCATGATAAACACCTCAAAGATACACGCAGATTCAAAACAAGATTTTTCAGACTGTATGACCCCCCCAAACTTAAGATCAAGCAGTGAGAAGATTATTAAATATAATGGATTTCAGTTTATAGCAGTGAATTACATGAATATTTTATGCACATCTTGGTGACATGCATCATGATTTTATTCAAATATATTCAACAGATTTTCAGCAAAGTATTTTGTAGTATAAAGAATAAATGGAATTTAACAATATGGTACTTCCCTGAATATATTTCCATTACTACTTCAACATGGGAATTCCACTCCTTAGATAACATTGGAGGAAAAAACTGAAATATCACAAAGAAAGAAGATAGAGACAAAAATTTCTAGTAGAGACAGAGCCAGTATATGGTAGAAAAGCAGCACATTATTCAACACAAAACAGTACAAAAAAAGTAAAGAAAGAGCATGGGATGAATCCCATGAAGGAATGATTTTAAAGTCTTCAGTTAAACTTTATTTAATTAAAAATTATATTTTTTTACATTACAAAAACCATGGGTTGCCTCCCTTGCAGCTCTATGTTTAATGTCCCCAGCCAGGCTTAATTCAAGAACAATTTTCTATCACAGGGAAAGCAGCCAAGCACTTCGACTGTCCCTCAAAAAAATGTTTCAGTCTTTTCCCATTGACCAACAAGGGTTTATTCCCTTCAACAACAATTTACAATGCTCCATTCTTTAGAACTTTCACAATAGTAAACGGTCCAGACCAATTGGACTTCAACTTCCTAGGAAAGAGTTTTAGTCTAGAGTTAAAGAGAAGGACCTTCTGTCCAGGTTTGAACTCTTTATTTTGAATGATAGAATCATGAATAAATATAGTACATTCTTTATAAATTCTATAATCATCATAAATGTCTCTCATAATTTCATCTAGTTCACTTAGTTGAAGTAATCTCCTCTCACCAGCACTCTTAAAGTCAAAGTTCAGAGCCTTAACTGCCCAATATGATTTATGTTGCAACTCCATAGGTAAATGAATGAATTTCCCAAACAGCAGCCTGTAAGGAGACAAAACTATTGGGGTCTTGAAAGTAGTTATATAAGCCCATAAAGATTCATCCAGTTTAAGATACCAGTCTTTCCTAGAGTTTGACGTAGTTTTTTCAAGTATTTTCTTTAACTCCCGGTTTTAAATTTCCACCTGTCCACTAGACTGTGGATGATAAGGAGTTCCAGTTTTGTGAACACAGCCATATATTTCCATTAATGCATTAAACACATAGTTCTTAAAATGTGTTCCATTGTCAATGGTAAATTCTCTTGGGACTCCGAATCTTGTAAAAATATTCTTTTTGACAAATTTTATCACACTATTTACTTGATTGTTGGGAAGAGCTACTGCCTCAACCCACTTTGTAACATAGTCAACAGCAACTAGAATGTACTCATTACCATGATATGATGGAAGTGGACCATGAAATCTAAACCCCAAACATCAAAGATCTCTACCTCCAAAATACCCTTTTGGGGTAACTCTTGCTTCCTACCCACATTGCCTAGCCTCTGGCACCTATCATAGCTAATCACAATGCTCCTAGAATACATAAAATGGGTAGGCCAATAGAAATAAGATTGTATGACTTTTTGAGCAGTTCTATCACCCCCATGGTGACCTCCCCAAGGTGAAGAGTGAAACTTTCTATGATAGGAAACATCTCTTCCTCAGGTACAAATCACCTAAGAATACCATCAGCACATCTCCTAAACAGAAAAGGATCATCCCAAAGGTTGTATTTAAGTTCAGAAATGAATTTCATTCTTTAATTATTAGATAGATTTTTGGGAATGACACCTACTACAACGAAGTTGGAAAAATCTGCAAACCAAGAAGATTGCCTTACTGAGAAAGTGAGAATCTTATCCTCAGGGAAATAAGAGTTAATATCCCCATGATTTTCATATTCAGATTGACTAAAAGGAATTATAGATAGGTGATCAACATCTAAATTTTCAGTTCCCTATTTATCCCTAATCTCTATGTCAAACTCTTTCAACAATAAGATCCATCTAATCAGTCTAGGTTTAGTTCTTTTCTTAGAAAGCAAGTATTTTAAGACATAATGATCAGTGAAAATGCTGACTTTAAAACCTAATAGATACTATCTAAACTTCTCCAAAGAAAACAAATTAGTTAACAACTCTTTTTAGTGGTGGTATAATTCTTTTGGGCATTATCTATCAGTATACTATCATAATATACCACATGAAACTTCTTATCTCTCCTCTTTCCAGGGACAACACCTACAGCCTGTCACTAGAATCACACATAAGCTCAAAAGGTAATTTCCAATCAGGTGCAATAATGTTAGGTGATGTAGTGAGTTTCTCCTTAAGCAGATTAAATGATTTCAAACCGTTCTCATAAAAAATGAAAGGTGCATCCTTGACCATCAAAGAACACAAGGGCTTAGTTATTTAAGAAAAGTATTTTATTAACCTTTGGTAGAAACCGGCATGCCCTAGAAAACTTTTAACACATTTGACATTAACAAGAGGTGGCAATTTATAAATAACCTCAATCGTAGTAGTATCAAATTCTAGACCTCTCTTAGACACCTTAGGACCGAGAACAATACCTTTAGTTACCATGAATTGACATTTCTCCCAATTAAGAACAAGGTTTGTATCAATTCTTCTCTCCAAGACTAACTCATGATTTCCAATACATGTATCAAAAGTACTTCCCACAATGGAAAATCCATCCATGAAAACCTCAATGATTCTGCCAATCATATCTGAAATGATAGCCATCATACACCTTTGAAAGGTGGTTGGAGCTCCACAAAACCCAAAGGGCATCCGCCAGTAAGGAAATGTCCCAAAGGGGCATCTGAAAGTGGTCTTCTCCTGATCCTCTAGAGCAACAGGTATCTAGTTGTATCCAAAATCCCCATCCAGAAAACAAAAAAATTTCCTTTCCAGTAAGCCTCTCAAGAATTTGATCCATTTAGGGCATTGGAAAATGTTTCTTCCTAGTGGCTGCATTATGCTTCCTACGATCTATATGTACTCTCCATTTTATGGATTTCCTAACTTGGACTTCTTTATTTTTTCATTTTTAATAACAGTGAAAACTCGTTTATTGGGGTCAACCTGTACAGGGCTGGCCCAAGAACTATCAGAAATTGGATATATCATTCCAGTGTCCAACAGCTTGATCACTTCCTCTCTCACAACTTCTTTCATATTTGGATTTAATCTTCTTTAACATTCCACCCTAGGCTTATGACCAGGCTCCATAAGAATCCTGTGTATAAAAAATGAGGGACTAATACCCTTGATAGAAACTATTGTCTATCCTATGTAAGATTTATACTTCTTTAAAACATTCAAGAAGTCATTGCTCTTGGTTTTCATTAATTTCAGCAGAAATTATTACAGGCAAAGTGGATTTCTCACCTAGAAATGAATACTTGAGATGAGCAGGGATGAGGTTCAGTTCAAGAACATGTGGTTCTACACTCGAAGGAAAACGCTTAGGCATGTGAGGTCTAGGATCTTCAACATATTTCTTTTACGGAGTATTGAAAGTTGAACGGTTTTCAATTTCAAGTTCAGATTCAGAGATAATAGTCCTACTATCCAAGGTGTATAGCTCATTGTCTAGTACTTCCATATCATATTTTAGCATGTTTATCAAAGAAGATTCATCATGTTGTCTAATAATCTATCCCTCAGTATCATCAAAATTCACATAATTGTTGGTGCTAACAGAAACACACTCAATTTCACTCAGAAATTTCCTATATTCAGAAATAGAATACTATCCTAAAGCAGAAACTGGAAAGTTGTCCAGTTTTGGATGATTTTCCAAATTGGTTGTCACAACAGAATTTTCAACTTCTAAAACAAATTCAGAAATTTTTTCATATTTACTAATGTTTAATTCAACAGAGGATTGTTTTTTAGATTTTTCAATAAGTTCAAGTTGATTTTTATAAGAACATTCAGCTTCAAGGAACTCTATTTTTGAACAATTTTCGGAATATGTTGGTCCCTTAAAATTATTTAAAACATTGATCCCTTCTTCTTGTTCTCCAATTTTGAATATCAGCAGACCCTTTGAGACATCATTGACAACACCTCATGTGGCCAAGAAGGGCCTACCCAAGATGATATGTACCTCCTGATCACACTCGATATCTAGAACAATAAATTCAGCATGCAAGAATAACTTCCCAACTCCAACTAGTAAGTCATCTTCCCGACCCATATGATGAGTGAATGATCTATCATCTAACTGTAGTATGACCATGGTGGGTTGAAGATCACACAACCTCAACTATCGAAATAGTGAGTATAGAAGCAGGTTAATGCTAGCACCTAGATCGCACAAACAGTTCAGCTGACTATAATTTCCAAGAGTATAAGGGATGACAAAGCCACCCGGGTCATTCAAATTTGGTGGGATTTTCTATTTAAGTACAACACTACACTCTTCAGTGAGGAAATAGGTAAAAAATTCTATGAGGGTCTTTTTGTTTGAAACAATTTTCTTAAGATATTTCAGATATGATGGGATTTGAATTAAAGCATGTATAAAAGGAATGTTCACCTGAAGCTTATAAAGGAGACGAAGGAACTGAAGATGTTCATCCCTGGTGTTACTTTAAGGTTTTAGCTTCTCAGGGAAAGGGATGGGTGGGGAAATATTATTCAGAACACTAGGCATGTCCCTCACCTCTTCCACAACTTTTTCTTTTCCTTTATTCTTTTGATTTTTAAAAGAAGTTTCAGCTTGAGTTTCAGGTGAAAAATTTAGATTCTCATTATTTTCAACATTTTTATGTGAATTTCCAGAATGTGTGCATTGAAAATTTTTATTTCCATATTGAAACAGATTTTCATGTTGGGCATTTTCATGGTCTTTTTCAGCAATAGACTGAGTATTAAGTCCACTTATAGTGACAACAACTATATAATTCTCTCTAGGGTTAAGTTTAGTGGTACTAGGCAGCCTACCTTTATCCCTAGAAGTCAAATCTCTAGCTAATGGGCCTAGCTGTGTTTCCATGTTCTGCATTCTCACATCAGTTTTCATTTTATCATGTTCATATTAACTTTGATGCTTGGTTAGTTGATTCAAGATTCGATCAAGCATAGAAGACATGTGACTATCATTGTTTCCTTGTGTATTTTATGACTCGCCCCATTGTTGATTTTGAATGTTTTGTCTTGTTTTATTCTGATAATTAGGGGCAGAGGATTGTCTAATTAAGCCTTGATCTTTCTAGGATAGATTTGGATGGTTCCTATAACCTTTTTTCTAATTGGTTGAAACAAGATCTTTCTAATGGGGATTTCTATGACCATAGTTAACAAAGTTTGAGTTTTCTTTTTTTGGGTTGGCCTATCAAATTTAGGACAAAAATTTTCAGTGTGCCCAAACAAACCACACTGGACACACTATTCCCTTAAATATTGGTTGGTGTTTTGACATCCAAGTTGGTTAACCACTTATTTAGAATTATGGTTCATTAAAGATTGAAGTTGGTTGGTGATTTCAGCAAGTTGAGCTTATGTTTCATACATTGAACCAGTGTTTGAATTAAAAATTATATTGACTACTTTTCTTCTTAAATTTTTATGTTGTGAATTCATTATAATATTATTAAAGATCTTTCTATGTTATTCATCGGTTTAATCATTATAGTTACCCCCAGGAGCTTGATCAACTAGATTCTGACCAGAGGCGGTAAGTCCTTCATAGAAGGTATCCATGAGATGGTATGATGGGAGTTGATGATGGGGACACTACCTAAGAAGATCCTTGAATCTTTCCCAAGAATCATGAAAGGCTTCTCCATCTTCTTGATAAAACTAGTGATTTTAGTTGTAAGCTCTCCTTTTAATATTTGGGGATAAAATTTCATAATGAATGAGTTGTAAACTTGATCCCAGTTCTCAAAAATGTTTTCATCTAAACTTAAAAACCAATTCCTAGCAATCCCTTTAATAAAAAAGGAAAAAACTCTCATCCCTAGCTCATTCTTAGTGAGTCCTAAAAGTGGTAATTGCCGCACAGTGTCATAGAAATCCCAAATGAAGGCTAAAGAGTCCTCATTAGAGAGCCCATTGAATGGAGGCAGGAGAGAGATGTGGGATTGTTTCAGATCATATTTTCAAGACATAAGACTTAATATAATAGAAGAAGGATTTCTTGATACTTGAAGAAGTTAAAAATCCCTCATCCTAGGACTTTCATGTTCGTCTAAGAGTTATAGATGGTTATTTTGAATGTTCTTTTTTAGGAACTCTATTATCTAAATTTTTTATTTCAATTTTGATTTTCTTTCGTAGTGCAGCTATATATTTGTCTAGTTCAGGATTCAAAGGCTCTAATCTAACACCAGATATTCTTGTGCTAATAAACACATAAGCAGACAATATCAGCAATGACAGTTCTAAATGAAAAGTAACAGTTTTTTTTCAACAGTTTTCAAATTTTTTCAAATTTTTTAAGAAATTTTTATATGTGTTATTTAAATGTTTTTTTCTAGCAATGGCTCATGCCCTCCCCAAAAACACTGCCAAAAACTTGACCTGTACTATCGTTGAAGCTAGTCAACGTTTAAAAATTTATATTCCTACTATCTACTGTATATGTGGCAAGCCGGGTCGAACCCAAAGGGAAAGAAAATTTCCCACTACTATACTAAAAACATGGAAAAATCCACTGTTGTTAGCATCAGAGTGGTCTAGTTCACACATCAGTCATATGGTCCTTTTTATTCTATAATTATATTCTTTTTTGATGAAAGTGAGTGAATTTTATTAATTGCTGTTGAATCTGTGGAAGGTGTGGTGGTTTCTGGGTAGAGAGAAAATGAAGAATTGAAACAGTGAGATGAAGAGGTGAAGCAAGGGAATTATCGGTGAGGTTATAAAAATAGTAAGGTCATCTATCAGTATCTAGGTTACCGATGGGGTGCAACAAGATATCAGAGAGGTAGCTACAAATATAGGGAAAAGAAAATGATGTATCAGTGAGGTACGCAGGGAGAGAGAGCTAACGATTGGATGTGCACAGAGTGAAAAATAAATAATTTTACAGTGAGGCGAAAAGGTCAGTAATAGGCTATCAGTGAGAATGAGATAACTGGCAGCTATCAGCAGCTACCGGTAAAGTCATCTATCGGTAGCTGCAAAAACACCACCCCAAACGACAACTCAGATAACGATTTAATTAAACTAAAAAATAAATGGTAAAACCACTAATTTATTTAAAACAAATAAAATTTCAGCAATACTAAAAAGCATAATAAAATAATAACTAATTAATTAATTAAATAATTAGCTTAAACAATAGAATTAAAATAATTAATAAAAATTTAAACTTTATAGAACCTAAATTATTTTAAAAGTTTAGAACAACGAAATTAATTAATTAATTAGCACTAAAAATAACCATTATGTTATATTGGTGACTGACCTAAATCTTTTAAAACAGAAAATTAAACTATTAAATTAATGAAGTTAATTTATATTAATGGATGAGAATAAAATTAAATTAATAACTAAATTATATAATTTCAATTAGTGTTTGGAAAATGTAATAGTGAGAAGGTCACTCTTATGAATAAATATTAAAGGGTTGAATTCAAAAAGCTCACCGTTACAGGAAAGGGTTTCCGTTAGAGCACAGACTACCAATACAAAGAAGTATCAGTGTGGTGATGATTGGTAGTAAGGCTACCGATAGAAGGGGCTCTATCAGTGAGAAAAGTGTGTGGTGAGGGGTCCCCGCTAGAGCTTATCTACCTCAACGGTAGACTAAAACAGTTATAAAATGCATTAAAATTCAATCTGCATACATAAAATCATATAATTAACGTTTAAAAACTATTAATTAATTAATTAATTAATTAATTAGTTGAAGTAATAAAATTAAGGGTGAACAATTTAATTAACTTGAAACACATATTATTTACTTAAGTGATGACCAGGACGTCTAAACAAATTAATCAACAAAGTCAACTTATTATAATGTAAATAAGATAAATGATTAATTATTAAAACAAAATCTAAGTTAATTAAAAAGGATTATATAGATTAAATACTCACTGCTACTGATAAAATTAAAGGGATCACCTGTAGAAATTAAAAGAAACCATTATAGTTAAACAGGAGCTACCGGTAGGAAAGAGTAAAGGTGACAAAGGTCACCGATATGTAGTACCGATAACCTGGCTACTGATAGAGAAATATTAAAGGTACTATCAGTAGCTTACCTACTGATAGCCTGGAAAGTCGTAAATTAGTTGTAAAGACATAAAAATTAAAAGTAAACTAATTAGAAAACTCAATAATTAATAATAATGAAAAATTAAATAAGATAAACCAATATAGGTTAAATAAAGATATTCGATCATGCAATAGACGACCAATGATTTCTTTGTCAATGGACATTTTGATTCTCAAAAACGTGTCTTGCCCAGATTGATGGATCATCTTCCTGTGCAGGAAGGACCACCCGCAATGAATGCATTCGAGGTTAGCAAACGCAGTAGAACATTTTCTCCTTTCAAAGGTTCGAATGTTAGTAAACGTAAGAATGGTAACATCGCACATGTCAAGGAAGATTTAGAGGCGGTCGCAAAGAGACTAGAACTTGGATCTCACTCAATTATAGATCAACTCATCTGGCCCACAGGATCCGAGACATGGATGATTGAGCATCTCACACAACAGCTTTTCGATATATGGGGCTTCCCCACTTGGAAGTGTGTCTCGCTGAGGGGAGGTTTTTTTCACCTTTTTTCCCCTTCTAAAAAATCACGATGAGGGAATGGGGGTACAGATCAATATCTTTCAAGCCAGGCACGCTGCACATCCGAGAATGGGACCAAAAATTCAACCCTCTAGAAAATAGTAGCACTTTGATCCAAATTTGGGTTAAAGTCTTTGGCCTAAACTGGATTCTGTGGCATCCTAGAATTTTATATGATATTTCCTTATCGATATGAGTTCCTATATAAATTTATAGAGAAACTGAAATTGCTATATTTGGGGATTATGCCTGTTTTTTTTGTGGAAATAGACTTAGGTTCTACTTTGGTGGATAAAGTTTATCTTTATAATGATGAAGAGGATCTTGAGTTGAGAATAGAATTTGAAAATATGCCCAACTACTGCACAGAATGTAGAGTTATTTGTCATGATTCCTTTATTTGTAAGAGGTATGTTGTTTGTGATTTTTTTTTCTGCTCGTGGACATGATGCTAATCTATGCTTCAAAAGGATCAAAGTGCTGAAAGAAAACACCAATAGTGTGTCTAATACTGTTGCACAGAATTTTCAATTGTGGATTCATGATCCACAAACTCAACAAGTGTGTAAACATATGGGATAGAGGAGCTTAGCTCCGAATTCTGGACCCAATGAGGTTGAAAATCATATTGTAGGCACTATGGAACATTCTAAAAAGATTATATCATGGGATGATATTGTTGAGAAAGTCCATACAGTTAAATCCCGATTAAATGAGGAACTTAAAAAACAAGATGTAGGTTCTCTAGTTTTGGAGGGTTATGTTCATTTGGCAATACATAGGTCAAGTCCTAGTTTACTGAATTACCCATATTGCTCCCCCTTCAGCAATAGTTTACAAATGCATTGAGAATGATATTCTTGAAACACATGTGCATTACACATATGGATCTACTGACTCCACAGATGTGGGTTGCTCTGAAACTGGATTTCAGGTGCATTCGTCTACTTCTGCCACTACAAATGAGGAATACAATGCCTCCTCTAGTCCTCCAAAATCCATACAATCTGGTAAATAGGAGGAATTTATGGATTTGGCTACCAAAGCTCCTCCTTTGTAGATGACTTTTCTTGTACTTAATAGGGAAAAGTTATCTTTTGATCAACCAATGAAGAACAAGACAGAAAACACTTCAACTCTCCAGTCAATTGCAATGCAACATTCTTCTCAGGAGGAGAAAAATAAGACTCCTTCAATGGAAATGCATCAAACAGTTATAGTTGGTGATGATTTGGAACCCTGGAAATAAGAAAATTTGAAACGGGGATGTCAACCTAATCGTGGTAAGGGATGAGGACATTCAGACAATAATACAAAGAAGGATGAGCCATCTGATTTTGAAGATGGCTCAGATATTGAAAGTCTCCTCCAACAAGTGAAAAAATTAGAAGCACTCCACTTTTGGGGTCGTGGGTGTAGGCAAGGCTAAGGCATAGACTGGGGAGCCATACAAGATAAAGAACACCAGATTTCAGTGAATATAAAGAAAAAACATGGTGCCTCATAATGGGGGTATTAACAATTTGTAAGGCCCCCTACTGCTCCATTTCTTGTTTTTTACATTTAACTTTTATTCAATAATAAAGGTCATGGCATTTTTTTAAAAAAAGTTTGAATAAAAAAATTGAAAATTAATTATATTAAAAACAAAGAAGGAATAAATCAACAATTTAAGGGCCCATAATTACATAAAATGTTATAAAAATTAATTATTTGTCAAATTTAATTATAAAAATAAAAAATTGCATTTATTAGATAAAAAGTCTAAAAATATTTACTTAAATCATAAAAAATTAATAAAAATGATGTGGAAAACTGTGTAAAAATAAGGCCACATCACCCTCTTTTTTGGTTAGTGAATCTTTTATGTGTATAGTGATTCCATGGGGGTTTTTTCTACCTCACCCCAATTATTATACTATGTCTGTTAGGGTGTGACTGTGATAGGGAAACAACATCCATCCATGTCTATAATTCTCTCCATATCTATCATTTAACATCATTCATGCTTGTAGATAACTGATTCAAAAGGGAAATCAAAACTAACTATAAATTAGTCAATAATTCATACTTCAAAATGTTTTAATTCTTCATTATCTCGACATGATAATCAAAAATATAAACTCAAAGTGTAATTATGGTATTTAATTAAATTATTATAATTCAGTTATTGATTTCAATCAAACTGGTTTCTTTTAATGAAATACAAAATAGTTATAAGTTTAGTTATAATGTGTTGGATAATCATATATACAAATCATGATGAAAAATGATTAACATGGATGTTAAGTCAATAGAGGAATGAATCTTTGAATAACTGATGCTAAAAATGGAAACTAATGTGAAGCCTATATAAATTTTACATGGATTGATTTTAATGAATGAAGATATCAAATGAATTTTGAGTTAATATAATAATTTTATAGTAAATAATTGTATAAAATTAGAATGAGGATCTAGAATTTCATGTATAAATCCTACGTCCATGTCATGCTTTATGTTGATGTTTGTGTAATAAATCTAAAATTATTTTACCATCATTTAGACCATGATACAATGCTAATGAATCCAATGATTGATGTTGTTTGTTAATGAGATTATTTGGATGCTTCTATACAATATGATTTGAACAAAGAATCAGTGAACAAAAATGATGCTTATAAATATAAGTTTCAATCTATTTGACTGAGGATAAGGACCGAGATTATTTTCAACATATCAAATCTAGATGTTTAGATTAATATAGGACATGTGATCCCTATATAGTTCTACTCAATAAATATGATAGTGTTCATTTTAACTTAATTATTATTGTGGCTATTATTTTGAAGCCCGATTTATGTTATGGGATTGAAAGGATGTATCAATAAATCTATAGGGAATAGTAAAATTATTTTATAAGGAAGCAATCTCAATTAATGATTCCATTGATCTAATTTAATTAGTTGAACTATATTGATGAAGAATGATGGTCCCAATCTTGGCATGAATAATACAACTAATCTTTCATACAATTTTTTTTGGGTGAATTGGTGGAAGATCATAAAGTATATAATTAGTCTATGTGAGTACGAGTTGATGAATAAATATGTAAGAGTAGATATCGATTTGAAAGAAGTATATTGGAGTTCTAGAGGAGTTATTGGTCAATGATGTTTTATGTATGCATAGCCTTGAACTTTTGTTGGGATAGGGTAAAGGTAAAAAATGTTTCAGATTAGTGATTATCATTTCTCATTGTAGTATCAAATAAAAATGTTTTAAATGGGAGATTACAAGTCATTCATGGATAGTTATTATCATGATAATGTGATTTTGTCCCAGTAAGTGTAGTTTTGGTGAATAAAAAAAATAATTCAGGTTATAGGGTATAAATCTGATATAACCTACACATGGGCTCAAAATTATGAGATAATGACATAAGGTTAGCTCAAGCAAACATGACCATAACAATGATATAGATTATTTTATTTTTTAGGAAAATTATTGAAGGTATAATATAATGTTGAATAATTAGAAAATATCCTCTTTCACACTGATCATATAGAAACACAAGGCTTTTTCACATGTCATTACATGATTTAAAACATAAACCTATATTAATCACAACCCAAAAGTCATGAGTCCTAGTGTTTATATAAACTAGTTTCATAATATATAAGCTAGGATAATTTAAAAAATATTTTTTTTAATTATTCATAATAAGCTCTTAAATATTTTAGTGATTCTAAAATTGCATGGGATAACATGGGGAATACATAGACAAAATGGGTGACCTAAAAATCCTATTAATGGAATAAAAATTATAAGGAAACATAAAATGGGTTTCAAACGTATAACATTATAACATGGAAGATAAGCAAAATGAGTAATCAAATGGGATAAAAACATAATGAACATGCAATCATAGTATCTTGGTAAAATAGGAAATGTTGGAGCAACATAAAACATTACATAATCATAAGCCAAGTATAACGAGTAAGACAACATCATATGGTGGATAGGGTCCTAATGGATTAGGTTTTCTCCATAATCTCATACATGAAATCTCATTAGACTATAAAACATCCCAATACATTGGATGTCTATATAATTTTTATCCCACCCATAACATTCGAATCATTTTCCGTAATATTTTTTACACATAAGAAAATTAATCATATGTTGTAAATATAATAATTACCCTTTGAATTAAAATGGTTAGCATAATATTTACTCAAATCATAATTAATAGACGGTTCTTTATGAAGGAATTTGAGAAGTGAAAATAAGGCATGTTAATCTGAGCCTCCTCTAAGGCTACAAATAAGAATTTCTCTGAAAAGAGAAGGTGTTCTAGTGATCATTCCCCTGTGAGGAATCGTAATGTGGATTTGTAATGGAAAATTTCATGTACATGGAAATATTCAAGTAGCATGAGTTTGAGTGGGATTATGTGGATGTTGATGCATCTTCTGGATAGGGTGATGAGGGTGATCCTTATGTCCCTTCCTCTTATTTCTGACATTGGTGATGGTGGGGAGGTTGTTTTATGTGTTTTGGGTGTGGGTAGATTGACCCTACCCCTTCCTCGATCACTTTTTACAGGTTTTCTATAATAAATTTTTGGGGGCTTTGAATAACCTGGCCCTATGCCTTAATTGGTATATTTTGAGACATATATACAAACTTTATAAGAAATATATAATATTAGATGTTATCATCAATGATTAATATGTCTCCAAAAGATAATATTGGATATTTCTTGACAAAAATAAATATTTCACATTGAAATCACATCTTGAAAATATGAAAATTTCAAAAACCATAAAGAAAAAATTTTCATTATAAATAATCATAGAAACCTATAAATTAAGCTTCAAAGAGTTGAGTGGTCCTAATGGTGGGTAATTTCATTTGTTCTGTATAATTTAATATAATATTCATTTCACACTTCTGTTAGATGGCTAAAAAGTGCCTCGTTCATAAAACACAAGTATAATATTCAATTGAAAATTACATATAAAAAGTAGAACATGTATAAAATTGACTTTGAAAAATATTTTTGGGGTATTCTAAAAATATTAACAAAAATATTTTTTTAAAATATATTTATGGAAGGTAAATGATTCTTGACTGAAGAGAGAAGTAAAGTCTTCTTTTTTGAAAATGTTTTCTAAATAATTTTAATTTAAAAAGTGATAAAAATTAAACTATTACATGAAAATTTCATGGTTTGACAAAGGAGAATAAATTAAATTTGTTTTATTAGATAATGATAAATATAATCACCTACAATGTAAAATATATCCTAAAAACCAAATTAAAATTTGATTGAAACATAAACCCTTATCGATTTGGTAAATACTGAATCATAACTCCCATGAATAAAGTAGATGAATTGTGACTTAAAATGTCCTTATGTATGAAATATTTATGATTTAATATGTAAAATGGAAGTATATATACCATTTAAATAAAATAGGTGTATAATAAAACTTCTGTCTCAGAGAAGGATGTTTCGAGATGGAACCATTACCTCGAGTCAATAATTTTCATTTGTGAGCATTATCTTTTATATAATATATTTATATCAAACATTTTTTTAAAATAATTTTATATGTTTTATACATAATACATAATAAAATTATTTGTTTATTTTAATTAAATGTTTAATTACATAATCAGTTATGTCCATGTTAGGTGTGTTAAGGATGTTTAGTCCATAAATTCAAAAGAACACCAATACGTTAAAAACTGTAAAAGGTTATTTTTTTCATAAACTCAATAATAAATATCATTAAATAATAATAATGTCTGTAGATCAATAATAATTTTAAATCAAACCATGTAATATGAATATAAAAAATGAACTATGTAAAAATCATGGAGATTGTTTCCCTATATACACATGAGTGTCGTTTCAATTTATCAACCATCATGATGGAAAAAATGTAAGTGTTAACATATCATTCCATAATGACCATAAAATATCAAATATCAAATTATTTGAATATATAAACATACATATGTAATCTAAGACTTGTGATAATAAAAAAATCAACCATATTACCTCGCGAGGTGGTTGTTCGATGTTTACAAAATGTTGTTATCATATTTCAATGGATAGTAAGGTAAGAAGGTATTTGACCTGTTAAATTTAAGAAATAATTTATATTACATGAATATAATATATAAAAATGAAATAAACAATCCTTAATATCTTTGAGTAGTGATGATGGAAAAAAATTACATTAGTTCATGAGGCGGTAGTTCATCATGCACATGAACGATGATTTCATTTCCCATTTGATGGTAAAGGATCTGAATGAATACTATTCCATAAACATTAAAAAATAATATTATATTGGACATACGTGGCTTATTATATTTAATTCTTTCAGGCATAATTGGTGGTGTTTAAAGAAGCAGTGAAAATTAAAGATATTGGTGAAGACGATTACTTTTGCTTTGAATAACCTCATTTGGATAACTTATTAAGGACCCTAAAGATTGTATATGTGTAATACCATAAGTTATAGAATGATTATAATGATATTGGAGAGATATTTGTGTAGGTTATTGTCAGTGGAAAGTTTTTTAGTGGTGTGAATATATTAGAGAAGGGGTTTCCTTTTATAATTGAGCAGTTACATTTTTTTAAATACCCAAAACTATTCTATAATGGAAAGTTACACTCAATTAAATGCATTTTAAATAGATAAAATAAAGGACTTTAGGATATATAAGTCCAATTCATATATTTAGCACTATCGATAACCATTTTTAAAAATTTTATAATCTTTACCTCTAGGGTCACCCACTTTTACCATTTTAAATGTTTTACCACGATAAATATATTTTACAGATTTTTCTATTTATTGTTAAAATAAATTAATATTATCATATTATAAAAAATAAATTTTTAATCTTAAAAATATGGAATCTATTTTATAAAATTAAATTAATATATGTGGAATAATTTAATATAAAATATAACCCACAAATCGAAAAACATTTTATCTTAAAAATGCATTTTTCAATGAGAAGAAGATCATATATTAACAGTGTTAATGGAAATAAAAATTATATAAATATTAATTTAAAAATATATATATATATAATATATAAATTTGTTGTAAATAATTATTAATTATTGGTTATTAAAATTAATTAAAATGGGGAAACATTTTTCAGTTTAAAATAGTTTTCATAAAATTGTATTTTTAAGCTTATGTATCAACTTATAAAAAAATACTTTACAAATTTGACTTAAATTTAATTAATTATATTAAATATAAATAAATAATTCTTATATTAATTTTAAATAAAATTAGAACAATTATTTGACCTTTAAATTAAATAAGTTATTAAAACAAATGACAGTTTTATAAAAATAATTCCACTATTCAATTCAAAATTGATCTTTTCAGAAAAATACCAAAATTTTACCCATTGTTAATATTAATATTATGATTTGAAAAATTATTTTAATTTAATAAAATAAAATATATAAATTTTAAAAAAGTATTCATAATGTTTTCTCAATAAATTAATAAAAATCATTTAGGAAGACAATTAATTTTTTAATAATAAAATGACTTTTAAAAAATTACAGTTCTAATTTATTATAAATTATCAAATAAATTGAGATTATAATAAAACTTTAGAGATAATTTTCATAATATTTATATTCTTTTTCATACATATAATGGTAATGGATCAGTTATAGTATTCAATTTTTAAATAATTTTACTTTAATAATATATCATAGATTGTATAATCTCGGGGTTTTGTATTATATAAGCCACAAAAAGAGTGTTATTTTAAAATTAAGAGCTATTAAATTCTACTAGACTTAATAATAAATTATGACTTAATAATTTTAACTTGTGATTAGTTATATATTTGAAAATTATTTTTTGGGAAACCCACATTATAAAAAGTGTTAATGAAACTTCTTCTTAAAATTAGGAAAGTGGAATAAAAATATCATCTATAATTACACTTGAATATGTTTCCAAGTATTAGAAGAATAATGGGATGTGAAATTATTTAAATTGTTGAAATGAGTAAATAAATAAAAAGGTAAGTATATACTATTGATAATAAGAAATTTAATGACCATGAGAATGTTAGAAGCCATTATACCATAAATTGTTTATGATTTAAAAGACTATTAATTTACCACTAGTGAAGGTAATAAGATAATTGTTTTTTCAAGTTCCTTTTAATTGTGTCAAGGGATTAGTTTACTGTCAATATAGTGAATAATATAAAATAAAATTATTTGATATCTTTTTATTTAATAAATATAAATTCATCCATTTTTTATGCTTCTATTAATATCCACTAAACCTCATACTATAAGGAATGAATATCCAATATGTATTTTCTTATTCCTAAAAAACTAAAATTAACATTTAATGGATCTTTAGATCTGTAAAGTGATAATAATAATTTCCTCCTATTATTATTAAATAAAAATTGGCTAGAAAAAATTAATATAATACAACATATTAATATAAATTTAGAAATCTGAAAAATTCAACAATAAAAGAAAAGGTTTAACATAGATCATTACTTAAATAAATAACCCTATATCCCCAGTAAAATAAAAAACCTCAATCGGAAATTTGGTTTTTTCCATAATAGATATATCATACCCTTTAGAATAAATCTCTAAAAACATAATTAAATTTTATACAAATAATCTTTTATATTAAAAAATAAGGATATATATAAATATATATATCTTAACCTAGTAATATATTTCCAAAAAATATCATTATTCATCCCAAAATATTAAAAATTCAGAATGATTTGACCCTCAAATATGGTTCCCAAAATAGACATAAAACTTATCCACCAAATTCTTTAATTAAAAATAATTTCATATTAACCAATACATAACAATTGGTAGTAGAATATAGTTCTCCCTTATTACCTTTCAGTTGTGCGTTGAATCCTTGTGTCCTTTTTTGAGTATGATGAGTTATCACATGACAGCATGTTTCCAATTTTGTAAAACTATATGAATATAATTCCTATAATGTTCACAAAAATATTATGAACATTCACAAAATATAATTAATCATTAAATAAGTTTTTAACAAATAATGTATTCTATAAAAATTGTTTTATTCGAAAAAAATAATAATTTAAATTGACTATAATTTCATTAATATAAAAAACATATAAAAGAATAATCTTTAATATAAAATATCAGATTTATATTATAGTAAATTTTTATGTCATTTGTTTCATTTAACATATTCCTGAAAATTCATAAGGAAAACTAATACAGAAACATCCTTAGAAGTTTCATGATTATTATAACCAGCATACCATTTATGAAAATACATCAACAATATTATTATCCGGATTCAACAACTAAATACATAAATCATTCAACATCAATGATTTTCATAACATATGGCCATATATATTACTCATTTTATTAGTGAATTGAAATGGATAGTGACAAAGTTTCCACATATATGACATTAAACTATTATAAGTTCCTTTGGTTGAAATTTATTTTCATATATCTTGTTAACCAGGATCTTTATTATTCTTCAGATATTAGATCCTTTGAGGAATTTTTTCCACACATAGAGAATCTTCAAGTTCCTTAAATGAATTTTCCATGGAACCACTTGCTACGTTTTTGACATATAAGAAATTGAATATTATTTTCATTATTATCTCTAACATATGGACTTCCATGATATTCCATCATTCTATTGATTGATCTGTTTGGAAATTAAAATACCTTCTGATTTTAATCATAATTCAAGATATCTCATTTGGAATGATCACATGATATATAGATTCTATTCCTATTAGGTGAGACATCTTTTTGTTGTATTCATTTCATTACTTATCAAATATTTTATTAGAAATATTTCTTATATTTTCCATGATTATATAAAAATAATGAAATAAATATCTTGGGAATATATGGTTTTAAAAAAAGGGAAACTTATAAAGAAATTATTAATAACTTATAAATGATAACTATATCCTCACTTATGAGTGTTTAGGATTCAGTATTGGTTTTCCTTGGTAATGTTTACTATTAGGTTTTCAAACCTATTTTTTTAATTCCATCACAATGGTTCATAATGTTTTTCATGAATTTTAAAATGATATCCTCCGGGCTATCAATCAAGGTGTGCATCATGGCCTGTTTTCTTACACCATGTAATTATTGAGTCCAACTCAATAAACCCATTTCATATTTATTACTCAAAGGTGAAATTGTTCCATTTCCATATCCACTTATACTATTTATATATGGATTTATTTTCTTTTAAACTACCCTATTTTTATATCACCAAAAGTTTAGAATATTTTCCTTTATATAAGAATATAATTAAACATTTACCTAGGGTTCTTACAAATATTTTCTCATGTTAGATTTCAATGGTTAATTGAACCATTACTATTACACTAACTATATTGAACCAAGACCAATACCCATATAATTAAATATTTTTATCATAAAAATATATTAATTACAACCCAAATATCAGGAGTCCTAGTTTCTTTGGAATACATATTTCATAATACATTAATGTGAGGCTAAAGTAAAATTTCATTATTTTATTCTCTATAATGACCCAATAAATACTCTCCAAAAATTTTATGGGATACTTAGGTAATACGTAGGTAAATAGGGGGGATAAAATTAAGTATAAGGGAATAATGATGATAATGATACATAACATGTGAGTCAAAGGTATAACATGATATCATGAAAGAAAATGAACATGAGTAATATCATGTTAGAATAAAATAATGAATATAATTTTATATAGTTATGGTAATATATGAAATTTGACTAGAACATTAAACATGAATTAAATATAAGTTGATGCTAATTGAAGATACAACATCACATGGTGGATAGAGTCCCATAATAGATGTGGTTCACTCTCAATTTCTATACGTGACATATCATAAGACATTATAGAATTCCTTAGGGGAATAAATAGTTCTAAGAACACCTATGAAATTTATATAATGTATATGAATATGTGTTATTCATAAGGAAATTTTTCATAATTCATAAACATGATAATAACCCTTGTAAAGAAAAATGGTTTGCATAATATTTCCTCTTATCTTAATCAAACATGGTATCTTAATGAAGAAATTTTTGAAACGAGAAAGAGGCATGTATTAACCCATGAATGTAAGGGATAACAATCTAGGTATATATTTGAGTGAAATATATACATAATTTATAAGAAATGTATTACATCAATGTTTTTCATACTATATAAAAATTTCAATAAAACATTATAGGTAATAATAATTTAGAAAAATACAATTTTCAATTTAAAATCACATCTTAAAAATATCAAAATTTAGAAAATATTATAGAAAAAAACTATTTAAAATGAAACATGGAAACATATAAAGAAAACATCCTAGTTTTTAGTTGTCATGATGGCGGGTAATTCTATACATGCATTGTAATTTAAAAGAAACTTTCTATTATCTCTATTATAAAATGGATAAAAAGTACCTAGATTGGAAATTTAAATGAAGAATTCGTTAAAAATAAATCATAAAAATTTAATGTTAGGTAAAAATGTATTTAAGAAATCTTATAGGTATTATAAAAATAGTCTTGATCTTATTTTTAGATAACACTGATTTAGTAGAAAATGTTTTTCAATTAAAGAGTGAAATGACATCACCTTTTCTTAAAAATTGTTTAAAAAATCATTTTACTTCCAAATAGAGTAAAATTGAACAATTATATGAAAACATTATGAATAAATAAATGAGAATTAAATTAACTGGTTTAATTTGAAAAATATAAATTATCTTCCTATAATGGGAAATCAATCATAACCAATATTTCTTAAAAGGATATTGAATCATAAACCCTTACTAGTTTGGTAAATTCAAAATCATAAATCTCAAGAATGAATTAGAAATATTTTAAGTTAAATATCAGTGTTTATGAAGGATTCATGATATAATATGATAAAGGGAATTATACATACCATTTTAATGATATTAGGTGAAAAAATAACATGTTCTTAAATAAGTATGTTTTTAGATGGAACCCTTAAATTGAGTATAGATTTATCATGTATTTCTATTATGTCCTACAAAATAAACTTATATAAATTAAGTTTTTTAATAAGAAAATTTTGAATATTAATACCTTATACATAACCACTTACATAAATTTCTTCTTTTACATATTTAATTCAAATAATCAGTAATATCCATGTTGGGTGTTTTGAGGATGTTCTATTTATAAAATCAAAAATGACATTGGTGTGTGGACCATGGTAGATATGGTTATTGTTACACAAAATATATAATAATATTCAAGAAATAATTATAATTTTGTACATTAATTATAATTTTAAAACCAATCTTGAAAAAAGGTTAGAAAAAATGAGCTACATTACAATCATGGAGACTGGTGGTCATACGTATGCATTATTGACATTCCCATTTCTCAAAGAACATGATGTAGAAAATTTAATATTTTTTTTATATTTATATTATTATCATATTATAATAAATATTATATTATTAATTTTATTTCATTGTTTCATCCTGAATCGCATCACACCATGTTTTGACAGGGTATGATAGTCCCACCAGGATAGGGCAGTGTATTATTTTTCTTTTATTACGGAGGTTCTTCATTTTCAAGATCCTATCAGGAATTGTAAAAAATGGGGTATGTGTATGTACAATCGACTTATGTTGGGTAAGATTTCCTCGGATGGTCTCCAATGGGTTTATTCACAGTTCCAGAAACACTCAATGGATCTGGTATCTACGATTCATGGACCATCTTTCTAGTGCAGGTTCTCATTGAATGATGATTTATCCAAAGACACTTTAGGACTCCATTAGTAGAGAGGAGGGGAGGTTAGGATCATCACACCCTATTGTTGGGAATTATTACATACTATGAGGATTTCTTATAGATTTATGAAATTTTCATATTTTGGTGAATCCTTGGTTCTTTCCTAAATTGAATATCCACCGATTACCCATGGGATGAAAGATCAATCATGGAAACACATGGACTAGGAATTACTCAGACAGTGCTAGTTTATGCCCTATGATGAGGTGTTTTGGTGTTTATATTTATGGAAGGGGGAATCATGTTTCATTGATATCATGATCAAATCCATGATATGGGTTTCCTATGTATCCTCTGGAGATGAATTAGAATCTATATAGTCCAGTGTAACTTAACTGAACACATAACCTTTTATGATTTTGAGATGAGGACCCATCAATTTAGTTTAAAATTGTGCACCAATGACATCTGGTTGAACTGTTCGTAGTCAAGATACAACGCGAAGCTTATGTCAAGGTAGCCCGAGATGCCCATTAAAGATATTGTCTCCTGGATGAATATGACCCTACAAGTAATATATCCCAGAGAATTTTATAGTGCTTTGGGTTTCGGGTTTGGATGATAGGGAAACTTCTTATGTAACCCAGTTGATCAGGAATGAAATACCTCATAGTTCGGTTTGTGTTGTGACTTAATTGGGGTTTACAAGTAGGAGCATCCCATTTAGTGGTGCGATCTCTCACTTCATGGAGGAGATTATATAGAGATCAGACTGTGATGATGGCTTCCTTCATATACAAGTTATGGTGGTAATAAAATTTATTATAGTTCATGGTGGATTGTTTCAATGTCTTATTTTCATAGATCCCTAATCCCACATAAGTCATGCTCAGTGTGAGAAATAAGAGGACCTGAGAGATTCAACAAAGGTACACTTTTTTATCTTTATTGAGGGAAATGGAGGATCCCACCGTGGAAGCTGTTAGAGAAACCATGGAAGAGGGTGAAGAGAAATGAACCCTTCAATGTGAAATTAATGTAAAGGTAATTAGTTCTATCTTGATAAGATATGGTATTAATTGAGGAGGGACACCCTTTGAATGGGTTTTTGGGAAAACAGATGAATAATGATTCTCATCAAAGGGAAAAGTGAGCAAAATTCATTTGACTTTCCATTTCCTTCATTGAATGGAAAAGGAAATGATTAAATTTTTTCCCTATAATAGGGAGGTACATATTAGTATCCAATGGTTGGAATTTAGGTTACCATGTGGTTATAGGCTTAATAACATTCCTATGGTACATACTGATTAATGGATTAGCTTTATGACTTTACTTACCATGGGTATGTAGACTCGGATGGGTGTGCTGATGCACTAGATTATCTTTTTTACGGGTCTGGTGAATTAGGAAAATGATTTTCCTTAATGCCAATGGACTGGTTTGTAGAGAGGATTCGAAGAATGGAATGAAAGTATAAGGGAATGATCAGTACCAGAATGTGAAAATATAGAAGGTTCCCTATTCCACATACCATTTTTTCATGCAGGTTGTGGTACCTTCTGCATAGTATTTTTCTAGGGAGGATGACAATTCGTCTGTGTACTGTAGAGGTACACAGATCTGGATGTGGTCCATGTACCATGGTGGTATGCATACCATGTTGGTACGTGTCCTTGGGCTCTGTTCACATATTCAGTGGTATGCAGCACTTGAGTCCCTCTGTATAGTGTAATACAACACCAGGCAGGGTTTCGTCCACATAGAAATGTGTTATGTGGTATGCCAGATTGAAAATGGTGCATTAATCTCACATTTTGTAGGAAGTTAATTTTCTATGAGAGTATGGTTCATGGTTCACCTTTCAGGTTCATGGTTTACCCATGTTATTGTGATTTCTTATTTTTATGGTTTTCTATGTGTTTATACCTACAGGGAACTATTCGTGGTTCCATACTTCACTGACTTTTTTCCTTAGGTGTTTTCTCTCTATATACTCCCAGTTCTCCAATAATCCAATCCTCTCTTCCTTGGCTCCCCTTGGGTCACATTAATAGACTTTTGAGGATACTGTATCTAAGAGAAAAAAACACCTTTTATGGAAGCCCATGGGGAAATTTCATGGCCTATAGATAATTAAGTAAAAACATATTTGCGGTGTTATGATTAGTGGTAATAGAAATCACTACTACACTTTCGAAAATGACATGGTTCCTAGGGAGTTATCCACTTTGTCTTGTTTGCGAATTTCTCAGTCCATGAGGATATGATGAGGGGATGTACCTCTCTATTATGTTTCAAACAACTACATCATTCAGTAGTGGAATTATTTCACCTCCATTCCACTAATGATGTTGTTTGTGATTGAATGAATCCTTACATCATTAATTTCGGGAATTTCCGAGTTCACTAGCCACTATTTTGTGGGTCGATCGTGTACCACAGGGTTTGTGGTTTGTTACTTCCCTATACCATTCATGGCAACCTGTACGCGGACTAGATTGCGCCCTCTTCCAAATTGGACTTCTTCAATATTTTCCACCTAATTTTCATCCCCAAATGTTCCCATTTCCTTTATCAAATATAGGGGGTATTTTATTTCCCTTTGAGGATATCGTTTTTCGGGACCCTATATTTTCCCCCACAAAAATAGGGTCTAGTAGAAAGGAATATGAGGCTCTTGTGATGTAGATAACAGTCATGAACTAAACTATTTTTTGGTAGAAAGGAAGACCCATTAGGGGAAACACACCTCTATATAGTGGGCCCATGTCATTTTAATTTTACCTAGTTTCCCATAAAAAAAGTACACCATGTGGAAATATACTTTTCCCTTGATTTTTCATACCATACAGTTCACAAAATTCTCGTCTGCTAACCATTACATTAATTTTTCGTACTGCATACCCTTCATTATTTACTTAGGAGTAGACAAATCATTAGAACAATGAACCAAACTATGGAATTTCAAAATGTAAATTCGAATTACCATATATTAAGACGCTATGCGACTCACCTACCCCATGGGAAAAACATTAATATAACTGAACAATACATTTCCAAAATATACTATGAATAGCCAAACTGTGAACTTCATAATATCTACATAGTGAGTCTCAGTATACTTCATTCTCCTTTTGAAAACTGATCAACTCGTTGGACAATTCTCTGCATACCATTTTCGTGTGGTGCATTCCATGTTCTTTCAGTTCCCAAGTAATTTACTCCACAAACCAATCATGTGTTTAAGTACAGAGTGACTTGCATTGGGTGGACCTCTTTGGTCATTTGTCATGTTTTTCCTTTTTTCCACTTAACTAGACTGACCCATTTTGGGGGTCTCTTTGCTAAAAGAAAGAATCGATAAGGTTAGCTCAAAATTCTGAGATAATGATATAAGGTTTGCTCAAGATACCTTGACCATAACTATGATATCATTTATTGTGTTTTTTATAATAATTAATGATGGTATAATATAGTTTTTATGAATTAGAAAATATCCTCTTTCACACTAATCATATAGTAACACAAGGATTTTTAACATGACATTACATGATTTATAGCATAAATCTGTATTAATCACAACCCAAATGCCATGAGTCCTAGTGTTAATATAAACTAGATTCAAAATATATTAAGTCAGGATAATATAAAAAATCTCTGTTTAATTATTCATAATAAGCTCTTAAATATTTTAGTGATCCTAAAATTGCATGGGATAACATGGGGAATACAAAGACAAAAGGGGTGACCTAAAAATCTTATTAATGGAATAAACATGATAAGGAAACATAATATGGGTTTCAAAGGTATCACATGATATCATGGATGATAAGAAAAATGAGTAATCAGATGGTATAAAAACATAATGAACATGCAATCATAGTATCATGGTAACATAGGAAATGTTGGATCAACATAAAACACTACATAATCATAAGCTATGTATAACGAGTAAGACAACATCAAATAGTGGATAGGGTCCTAATGGATTAGGTTTTCTCTATAATCCCATACATGACATCTCATTAGACTATAAAACTACCCAATACATTGGATTTCTATATAATTTTTATCCCACCTATAACATTCGTATCATTTTCCTCAATATTTTTTACACATAATATAATTAATTATATGTTGTAAATATAACAATTACCCCTGGTAATTAAAATGGGTAGCATAATATTTCCTCATATCATAATTAATAGAGGGTTTTTTAAGACGGAATTTGAGAAGTGAAAATAAGTCATGTCAACCCGAGCCTCCTCTAAGGCTATAAAGAAGAATTTCTCTGAAAATGGTAGGTGGTCTAGTGAGAATTACCCTGTAAGGAATCGTAATGTGGATTAGAAAAGGAAAATTACATGTACATGGAAATATTCATGTAGCTTGAGTTTGAGTGGGATTCTGTGGATGCTGATGCATCTTCTAGATATGGTGATGAGGGTGAACATTATGTCCCTTCATATGATTTCTAACATTGGTGATAGTGGGGAGGTGGTGTTGTGTGTTTTGGGTGTGGGTAATCTAACCCTACCCCTTCCCCGATCACTTTTTATGGGTTTTCTTTAATAAATTTTGGGGGGCTTGGAATTACCTAGCCCTATGCCTTCATTGGAATATTTTGAAGCATCTACACATAATTTAAAATAAATATATAATATTAGATGTTATCATCAATGATTAAATGTATTTAAAAGATAATAATGGACATTTCTTGACAAAAATAAATATTTCACATTGAAATCACATCTTGATAATATAAAAATTTCAAATACCATAAATAAAAAATTTCTTTATAAATAATCATGGAAACCTATAAATTATGATTCAAAGAGTTGAGTGGTCATGATGGTGTGCAATTCCATTTTTTCTGTATAAGTTAATTTAATATTCATTTCACACTTCTGTAAAAAGGATAAAAAGTGCCTCATTCAAAAAAACACGTAGAATATTCAATTAAAAATAATATATAAAAAGTAAAACATGTATAAAATTGACTTTGAAAAGTATTTTTTTGTTATTATGATAATATTCAAAAAAAAGTATTTTTATAAAATATTTTTATGGATGGTAAATGATTATTGACTGAAGAGAGAAGTAAAGTCATAATTTTTGAAAATAATTTCTAAATAATTTTAATTAATACATAGATAAAAATGGAACTATTACATGAAAATTTCATGATTTGACAAAGGAGAAGAAATTAAATTTGTTTTATTAGAAAATTATAAATAAAATCACCTTTAATGGAGAATAAAGCCAAAAAACCAAATTAAAATGTGATTGAAAAATAAACCCTTATCGCTTTGGTAAATAATGAATCATAACTCCCCTGAATAAAGTAGAGGAATTGTAACTTAAAATATCCTTATGTATGAATTATTTATGATTTAATATGTAAAATGGAAGTATATATACCATTTAAATGATTATAGGTGTATAATATAACATGTGTCTCAAAGAAGGATGTTTCGAGACAGAACTATTACCTTGAGTTAATAATCTTCATTTATGAGCATTATCTTTTACATATTATATTTTTATAAATTATTTTGTTTTTAAAATACTTTTATATGTTTTGTACATAATAAGTAAAAAAATATTCATTTATTTTAATTAAATGTTTAATTACGTAATTAGTTATGACCATATTAAGTGTTTTAAGGATGTTTAGTCCATAAATTCAAAAGAAAATCAATGCATTGAAAATGGTAAAAAGGTTATTTTTTCATAAACTCAAGAATAATAATGATTAAATAATAATAATGTTTTTAGAACAATAAAAATTTTACATCCAACCATGTAATATTAATATAAGAAATTAAATATTTTACAATCATGGAGATTGTTTCCATATGTACACATGTGTGTCATTTCCATTTATCAACCATAATGATGGAAAAAATGTAAGTGTTAATATATCCTTCCATAATGATCATAACATCTCAAATATCTAATTATTTTAATATATAAACATACATATATAATCCAAGAAATATGATAATAAAAAATCAATCATATTACCTCGTAAGGTGGTGGTTTGATGTTCACAAAATGATGTTATCATATATCAATGGATAGTAAGGTAATAAGGTATTTGACATGTTAAATTTCATGAATAATTAATATTACATGAATATAATTATAAAAATGTAATAACATTCCTTAATATCTATGAGGAGTGATGCTGGAAAAATTACATTATTTTATGAGGCGGTAGTCCGTCATGCACATGAACGATGATTTCATTTCCCATTTGATGGTAAATTATCTGAATGAATAATATTCCATAAACCTAAAAAAATATAATATTGGACATACGTGGGTTATTATATTTTATTCTTTCAGACATAATTGGTGGTATTGAATGAAGCAGTAAAAAATAAGGATATTGTTGAAAAGGATTACATTTTCTATGGAGAACCTCATTTAGATAACTTATTAACGACCCTAAAGATTGTATATGGGTAAGATAATAAGTTCTACAATTATTATAAAGATATTGGAGAGAGATTTGTGTTGGTTTTGGTAAGTGGAAAATTTTTTAGTGGTGTGAATATGTTACAGAAGGGTTTTCCATTTATAATTGAGGTGTTACATTTTTTTAAATACCAAAAACTATTATATAATTGGATGGTACACTCAAGTCAATGCATATTAAATAAAAAAATTAAGGGGCTTAGGATATATAATGCCAATTCATATATTTATGACTATCAATAACCATTTTTCAAAATTTTATAATCTTTACCTCTAGGGTCACCCATTTTTACCATTTTAAATGTTTTAACACGATAACTATATTTTACCGTATTTTTATATTTATTATGAAAATAAATTAGTATTATCATATTATAAAATATAAATATTTATTCCTAAAAATATGGAATCTATTTTATAAAATTAAATTAATAGATGTGGAATAATTTAATATAAAATAAAACCCACAACTGCGAAAAAACATTTTATCTAAAAGATGCATTTTTTAATGAGAAGAATATCATATATTAATAGTGTTAATGAAAATAAAAATAATATATATATTAATTTAAAAATATAGATATATAATATATAAATTTGTTTAAAATAATTATTAATTGTTGGTTATTAAAATTAATTAAATTGGGGAAACATTTTTCACTTTAAAATAGATTTCATAAAATTGTATTTTTAAGATTATGTATCAACTTATAAAAAAAATATTTTATAAATTTGACTTAAATGTAAATAATTATATTAAATATAAATAAATAAATCTTATATTAATTTTAAATAAAATTAAAACAATTATTCGACCTTTAAATTTGATAATTTATTAAAACAAATGACAGTTTTACAAAAATAATTCCACTGCTAAATTCATAATTGATCATTTCAAAAAAATATCAAAATTTTACCCAAGGTTAATATTTATATTATGATTTGAAAAATTATTTTAATTTAATAATATAATATTTATAAAAGTTAAGAAAAGTATTCATAATATTTTATCAATAAATTAATAAAAAAAATTTGGGAAGACAATTAATATATTAAGAAAAAATGACTTTAAAAATATTACTGTTCTAATTTTTTATAAATTAAGAAATAAATTGAGAATATATTAAACCTTTAAAGATAATTTTCATAATATTTATATTCTTATTCATACATATAATGGTAATTGATCAGTTATAGTATTCAATTTTTAAGTAATTTTATTTTAATAACAAGTCATAGATTGTATAATCTCTGGGTTTTGTATTATATATTCTTTAAAAAAAGTGTTATTTTAAAATAAAGAGCTATTAAGTCCTACTAGACTTAAAAATAAATTATTCGTTAAGAATTTTAACTTGTGCTTAGTTGTATTTTTGAAAATTCCTTTGTGGAAAACCCACATTATAAAAAGTGTTAATGAAACTTCCTCTTAAAATATGGAAAGGGGAATAAAAACATCATCTATACATACAAATGAATATGATTCTAAGTAGTAGAAGAATAGTGGGAAGTGAAATTATTTATATTTTTTAAATGAGTAAATAAATAAGGAGGGAAGTATATAGTATTCATCATAAGAAATTTAATGACCATAAGAATGTTAGAAACCACTATACCATAAATTTTTTATGACATAAAAGACTATTAATTTACCTGTTTTGAAGGTAATAGGATAATTGTTTTTTCATGATCCTTTTCTTTATGTCAAGTGATTAGTTTACTATCAATATAGTGAACACTATAAAATACAATTATTTGATATCCCTTTATTTCATAAAAATAAATTCATCCATTTTTTATGCTTTGATTATTATCTACTAAACCTCATACTCTAAGGAATGAATATTGAATATGTATTTTTTTTCTTCCTAAAAAACTAAAATTAACTTTTAATGGATCTTTAGATTTGTAATGTGGTAATAATAATTTCCTAATATCATTATTAAATCCAAAATGGCTAGAAAAAATTAATATAATACAATATATTAATATAAATTTATTAATCCAAAAAATTCAACAATAAAAGAAAAGGTTTAACATAGATAATTAGTTAAATAAATAACCCTGTATCCCCGGTAAAATAAAAAAACTAAACCATAAATTTGGTTTTATCCATAAAGGATATCTCATACCCTTCAGCATACATCTCTAAAAACATAATTTAATTTTACCCAAATAATCTTATACATTAAAAAATAAAGATATATATATATATTAACCTAGTAATAAATTTCCAAAAAAATATCATTATTCATCTCAAAATCATAAAAATTCAAAATTATTTTACCCTCAAATATGGTTCCCAAAATAGACATAAACATATCCACCAAAGTGTTTAATTAAAAATAATGTCATATTAACCAATACATAACATTAGGAATTGGAAGGTGGTTCACCATTATCACCTTTCAATTGTAGGTGGAATCCTTATGGCCTTTTTTGAGTATGATGAGTTATCACATGACAACATATTGCCATTTTTGTAAAACTATATTAATATAACTCCTATAACGTTCATAAAAATTTTATGAACATTCTGAAAATATAATTAATCATTAAATAATTTTTTAACCACTAATGTATTTGATAAAACATATTTTATTTAATAAAAAATTAATTTAAGTTGACTATAATTTCTTCAATATAAAAAACATAAAAAAGAATAATCTTTAATATAAAATATCACATTTATATTATATAAAATTTTTATTTCATTTTTTATATTTAACATATTCCTAAAAATCCTTAAGGAAAACTAATAAGAAAAATCCGTAGAAGTTTCAAGATTATTATAACCAGCATACCATTTATGAAAATACATCAACAATATTATTATCGGGTTTCAACAAATAAATACTTAAATCATTCAACATCAATGTTTTTCATAACATATGGACTTATAAATTAATCATTTTATTAGTGAATTGACATGGATAGTGACCAAGTTCTCACATCTATGACATTAAACTATTAATAGTGCCTTTGGTTGAAATTTATTTCCATATATCCTGTTAACCAGATTCTTTATTTTTCTTCAGATATTAGATCCTTCGAGGAATTTTTTCCACACATAGGGAATCTTTGAGTTCCTAAAATGAATATTCCATGGAACCTCTTGCTACATTTTAGACATATATGAAATTGAATATTATTTTCTTTATCATCTCTAACACATGAACTTCCATGATATGCCATCATTCTATTGATTGATGTGTTTGGAAATTAAAATACATTCTGATTTTAATCATAATTCAAGATATCTCATTTGTAATGATCACATGATATATATATTCTATTCCTATTAGGTTAGAAATCCTTTTACTGTATTCTTTTCATTACTTATCACATTTTTTATTAGAAATATTTCTCCTATTTTCCATGATTATATAAAAATCATAAAATAAATATCTTGGGAATACATGGTCATAAAAATGGAAACTTATAAAGCAATAATTAATAACATATAAATGATAAGTATATCCTTAATTATAAGTGTCTAGGATTTAATATGGTTCTCCCCTTATAATTTTTACTATTAGGCTTCCAAACCTATTTTTTCAATTCCTTCACAATGGTTCATAATGTTTTTTGTGAATTTTAAAATGATATCCTCAGGGTGTGTCAATCTAGTTGTGCATCATGCCATGTTTTCTTAGACCATATAATAATTGAGTCCAACTCAATGAACACATTTCATATTTATTACCCAAAGTTAAAATAGTTCGATATCCATATCCACTTATACTACTTATATAGGGATTTATTTTCTTTTAAACTACAATATTTTACTACACAAAATTTTTAGAATATTTTCCTTTACATAGGAATATTATTAATCATTTACCTAGGGTTCTCACAAATATTTTCTAATATTAGTTTTCAATGGTTAATTTAACCATTAATATAACACTAACTATATTGACCTAAGACCCTTACACATATAATTATATATTTTTATCATAAAAATATATTAATTACAACCCAAATATCAGGAGTCCTAGTTTCATTGGATGACATATTTCATAATACATTAATGTGAGGCTAAAATAAAATGGGATACCCATAGAATACATAGGTAAATAGGGGGAGTTAAAATTAATTATAAGGTAATAATGATGACAATGAGACCTAACATGTGAGTCATAGGTATAACATGATATCATGAAAGATAAGGAACATGAGTAATCTCATTTGAGAATAAAATAATGAATATAATTTTATATAGTTATTGTAACATATGAAATGTGACTAGAACATTAAACATGAATTAAATATAAGTCGATGCAAATTGATGATACAACAACACATGGTGGATAGAGTCACGTAATAGATGAGGTTCACTCTCTATTTCTATACATGACCTATCATAAGACATTATAGAATTCCTTAGAGGGATAAATAGTTATAAGAACAGCTATGAAATTTATATAATGTACATGAATATGTGTTCTTCATAATGAAATTTGTCATAATGCATAAACATTATAAGTAACCTTGTAAATAAAAATGGTTTTCATAATATTTCTGCTTATATTAATCAAAAGTGGTATCTTAATGTGGAAATTTTAGAAATGAGAATAAGGCATGTATTACCCCATGAATGTAGGGGATAAAAATCTGGGTATAAATTTGAGTAAAATATATACATAATTTATAAGAATTCTATAAGATCAATGGTTTTCATACTCTATAAAAATTTAAATAAAATATTACATGGAATGTTTATTTAGAAAAATAACATCTTCAATTTGAAATTAATTATTAAAAATATCAAAATGGAAAAAATATTATAAAAAATTATTTAAAATGAAACATGCAAACATATAATGAAATCATCAAAGTGGTTAGTTTTCATGATGGCGGGTAATTCTATACATGTGGTATAATTTAAAAGAACCATTTTATTCTCAGTATTATAAAAAGGATAAAAAGTACCTAGTTTGGAAATTTAAATGAAGAAATTGATAAAAAGAAATCATAAAAATTAAATGTGAGGTAGAAATTTATTTCAGAAATCTTATAGGGATTTTAAAAATATTCTTTTTCGTATTTTCAGATACCATGGATTTAGTAGAAAAAGGTTTTCAATTAAAGTGTTAAATGAAGTCAAATTTTCTTAAAAATAGTATACAAAAGCATTTTAATACCAAATAGAGTAAAATGGGACAATTATATGAAAACATTATGAATAAATAAATGAGAATTAAATTAACTGATTTAATTTGAAAGATATAAAATATCTTCCTATAATGGGAAATCAATCATAACCTATATTTCATAAAATGAGATTGAATCATAAACCCTTACTAGTTTGGTAAATTATAAATCATAACTCAAAAGAATGAATTAGATATATTTTAACGTAAATATTAGGGATTATAAAGGATTCGTGATATAATTTGTTAAAGGGAATTATACATTCCACTTTAATGACATTAGGTGACAAAAATAACATGTTTCTTAAATAAGTAAGATTTTAGATGAAACCCTCACATTGAGTATAGAATTATCATGTATATCTATTATATCCTACAAAATAAACTTATATAATTTTTTTTAATAAGAAAATTTAGAAGATTAATACCTTATACATAACCACTTACATAAATTTTTTCATATACATATTTAATTCAAATAATCAGTTATATCCATGTTGGGAGTGTTAATGATGTTCTTTTCATAAAATAAAAAATGGCATTGGTGTGTGAACCATGGTACAGATGGTCATTGTTCCTCAAAATATATACTAATAGTCAATAAATAATTATAATTTTGTACATTAATTGTAATTTTAAAACCAACCTTGAAAAAAGGTTAGGAAAAATGGGCTCTATTACAATCATGGAGACAGGTGGTCATACATATGTATGATTAACATTCCCATTTATCAAAGAACATGATGTAGAAAATTTCATATTTGTTTTATATTTATATAATTATCTTAATATAATAAATATTAATTTTAATTCACTATTTCAACCTGAATCGCATTGCACCGTGTTTTGACAGGGTAAGATGGCCCACTAGGATTGGGCAGTGTATTATTTTTCTTTTATTAAGGAGGTTCTTCATTTGCAAGATCCCAGTAGGAATTGAAAAAAGGGGGTATGTGTATGTACAGTCGACTTATATTGGGTATGATTTCTTCAGATGGTCTCCAATGGGTTTATTCACAGATCCAGAAACACTCAATGGATTTTGTATCTATGATTCGTGGAACTTCTTTTCAATGTAGGTGCTCATTGAATGGTGATTTACCCAGAGACACTTTAGGACTCCATTAGTAGAGAGGAGGGGAGGTCAGCATCATCACACCCTATTGGGAGGAATTATCACATACTTCGGGAATCTATTTTAGATTTATGAAATTTTCATATGTTTGTGAATCCTTGGTTCCTTCCTAAATAGAATGTCCACAGATTACCCCGAGGATGCAAGATCTATCCTAGAAACACATGGACTAGGAATTACTCAAACAATGCAAGTTTAAGCTCTATGATGAGGTGTTTTGGAGTTTATCTTTACACAAGGGGGATCATGTTTCATTGATATCATGATCAAACCCATGATATGGGTTTTCAATGTATCCTCTTGAGATGAATTAGAATCAACATAGTTTAGTGTCACTTAACTGGACACATAAACTTTTATGTTTGTGTGATGGGGACCCATCCATCTAGTTTAAAATCATGCGCCAATGACATCTGGTTGAATAGTTCATAGTCAACATAAAATGTGGGGATTATGTTAAGTAGCCCGAGATTCCCATGAAAGATATCATCTCTTGGATGAATATGGCCCAACAGGTAATATATCCTAGTGATTTCTATAGTGCTTTGGGTTTCGGGTTTGGATGATAGGGAAACTTCTTATGTAACCTAGTTGATCAGGAATGAAATACGTCATAGTTCAGTTTGAGTTGTGACTTAATTGGGTTTTACATGTGGGATCTTCCCATTTAGCGGTGCGATATCTCACTTCATGGAGGAGATTATACAGAGATCAAGCCGAGATGATGGCTTCCTATATATACAAGTTACGGTGGTAATCAAATATCTTATAGTTCATGGTGGATTGTTCCAATGCCGTATTTTCATAGAACCCTAATACCAGATAATTCATGCTCAATGTGAGAAGTAATAAGACCTGAGATACTCAGAAAGGTACACTTTCTTCTCTCTGTTGAGGGAAATGGAGGATCCCACAATGGAAGCTCTTAGGGAAACAGTGGAAGAGGGTGAAGAAAAATGAACACTTTAATGTGAAATGAATGTAAAGTTAATTAGTTTTGTCCTGAAAGGATAAGGTATTACTCTAGGAGGGACACCCTTTGAATGTGTTTTGGGAAAAGGGACGAATGTTTCTTCTTCTCGAAGGGAAAAGTGAGCACAATTCCTTTGACATTCCATTTCCCTCATGGAATGGAAAAGCAAGTGATTAACCTTGTTCCCTATAATATGGAGGTATACATTTGTATCCTAAGGATGGAATTTAGGTTACCATTGGATTATAGGCTTAATAAAATTTTTTGGTACATAAAGATTCATGGATTAGCTTTATGAATATGCTTACCATGGGTATATAGACTCGGATGGGTACGCTGATGCACTAGATTGTCTTTTTTATGGGTCTGGTGACTTAGGAAAAGGCTTTTTTTTAATGCCAATGGACTGATTTATAGAGAGGATTCAAATAATGGAATTAAAGTAAAAGGGAATGATCAGTACCAGAGGGTGAAAATATAGAAGGTACCCTATTCTGCATACCATTTTTCCATGCGGGTTATGGTACCTTTTTATAGCATTTTTCTAGGAAATTTGGGGATTTTTCTGTGTACTGTGGAGGTACTGAGATCTGGATGGGGTCCATGTACCATGGTGGCATGCGTACCATGATGGAATGCGACCTTGGGCTCTTTCGCATACTATAGTAGTATGCGGCACTTGAGTCACTCTGTATATTGTAATACAACACCGTTCTGGGTTTCGTCCACATAGAAATGTGTTATGCAGTACACCAGATTGAAAGTGGGGCATTAATCTCACATTTTGGGGGAAGTTAATTTTCTACGAGAGTATGGTTCATGGTTCAACTTTCAGTTTCACGGTTTACCCATGTTATTGTGATTTATTATTTTTATGGTTTTCTATGTGTTTATACCTACTAGGAATTGTTTATGGTTCGAAACTTCACTGACTGTTTTCCTTAGATGTCTTCAATCTGTAGACTCCTAGTTCTCCCAAAATCCAATCCTCTCTTCCTTAGATCCCCTTGGGTCACATTTATATACTTTTGAGGAGACTATATCTACAGGAACAAAACCCCTTTTATGGAAGCCCATGGGAAAATTTCATGGCTTGTAGATGACTAAGTGAAAAAATTTTGGCAGTGTTATGATTCATGATAGCAGAAATCACTACTACACTTTAGAAAATGACACGGTTCCTGGTGTGTTATCAACTTTGCCTTTTTTGTGAATTGCTCAGCCCATGATGATATAATGAGGGGATGTACCTCTCTATTATGTATTCACCAACAACATCATTCACAAGTTGAATTCTTTCACCTCTATTCCACTAATGATGGTGTTTACGATTGAATGGACCCTTTCCTCATTAATTCCAGGAATTGCCTAGTTCACTAGCCATTGTTTTGTGTGCCGACCGTGTACCATAGGGTTCACAGTTTGTTACATCCCTAGACCATGCATGGAAACATGTACGTGGACTAGATTGGGCCCTCTTCCAAATTGTTCTTCTTCAATATTTTCCTCCAAATTTTCATCCCCACATGTGTCCCTTTCATTTATCAATTTTAGGGGGGGGGGTATTTGATTTCCCTTTGTAGACATCTTTATTCAAGACCCTATAACTTCCCACATAAAAATGGGGTCTAGTAGTATGGTATAGGAGGCTATTCTGATGTAGATAATAGTCATGAACTAAACTATTTTTGGTAGAAAGGAAGACCCAATAGGGGAAACACACCTCTATATAGTGGTCCCATGTCATTTTAATTTTACCTAGTTTCCCATAAAAAAGTACTCCAAGTGGAAATAACATTTTCCCTTGATTTTTCATACCATATACTTCAAAAAAAAATTTGTCTTCTAACCATGACATTAATATTGCGAACTACTTACCCTTCATTATTTACTTAGCATCAGACCAATCATTAAATCTGTAAACCAAACTATAAAATTTCAAAATTTAAATTCTAATTACCATGTAGTAAGATGATACATGACTCACCTATCCCATGGAAAAAACATTAGAAAAACTGAACTGTACATTTCCAAAATATACTATAAATCTCCAAACTATGAACTTTTTAATATCTACATAGTGAGGCTCGGTATACATCTTTATCCTTTCAAAAACCGATAAACTCTTTGGCCAATTCTCTGCATTCCATTTTCGTGTGGTGCATTCAATGTTCTTTCAGTTTCTGAGGAATTTACACCACAAACCAATCATGTGTTTAAGTATAGAGAGACTTGCATTGGGTGGACCTCTTTGGTCATTTTTCATGTTTTTTCCTTTTTTTCCCCATAACTCGACTGACCTATTTTTTGGGTCTCTTTGCTACAAGAAAGAATGGATAAGGTTACCTCAAAATTCTGAGATAATGACAAAAAGTTAGCTCAAGATACCTTGACCATAACTATGATATAGTTTATTGTATTTTTTAGGATAAATATTGAAGGTATAATATAGTATTGAAGAATTAAAATATATTCTCTTACACACTGATCATATAGTAACATAAGGCTTTTTCACATGTCATTACATGATTTATAACATAAACCTGTATTAATCACAACCCAAAAGTCATGAGTCAAAGTGTTTATATAAACTATCATCGTAATATATTAAGTCAAGATAATATAAAAAATCATTGTTTAATTATTCGTAATAAGCTCTTTAATATTTTAGTGATCCTAAAATTGTATAGGATAACATGGGGAATACATAGACAAAATGGGTGACCTAAAAATCCTATTAATGGAATAAACATGATAAGGAAACATAATATGGGTTTCAAAGCTATAACATGTTATCTTGGAATATGATCAAAATTAGTAATCAGATGGGATAAAAACATAATGAACATGCAATCATAGTACTTGGTATCATAGGAAATGCTGGAGCAATATAAAACATTATATAATCATAAGCAAATTATAACGAGTAAGACAACATTATATGGTGGATAAGGTCCTAATGGATTAGGTTTCCTCCATAATCCCATACATGACATCTCATTACACTATATAACTACCCAATACATTATATTTCTATATAGTTTTTATCCCACCCATAACATTCATATCATTTTCCATAATATTTTTTACACATAATAAAATTAATCGTAAGATGTTAATATAATAATTACACATGGGAATTAAAATGGGTAGCATAATATTACCTCATATCACAATTAATAGAGGATTATTTAAGAAGGAATTTGAGAAGTTAAAATAAGGCATGTCAACCCGAGCCTCCTCTAAGGCTACAAAGAGTAATGTCTATGGAAAGAGCAGGTGGTCTAGTGAGCATTCCCCTGTAAGGAATCGTAATGTGGATCAGCAAAGGAAAAATACATGTACATTGAAATATTCAAGTAGCATGAGTTTGAGTGGGAGTCTGTGGATGCTGATGCATCTTCTGTATATGGTGATGAGGTTGATCCTTATGTCCCTTCCTCTGATTTCTGACATTGGTGATAGTGGGGAGGTTGTTTTGTGTGTTTTGGGTATGGGTAGTTTGACCCTACCCCTTCCTCGATCACTGTTTACGGGTTTTCTTTAATACATTTTGGGGGGCTTGGAATAACCTAGCCCTATGACCGAATTGGTATATTTGGAGAAATATATACATAATTTAAAAGAAATATATAATATTAGGTATTATCATCAATGATTAAAATGTCTTTAAAAAATAATATTGGATATTTCTTGACAAAAATATATATTTCACATTGAAATCACATCTTGAAAATATAAAAACATCAGATACCATAATGAAAAAAAATTTATTTATAATTAAACATGGAAAAATATAAATTAAGATTCAAAGAGTTGAGTGTTCATGATGGTTGGTAATTCCATTTGTTCTGCATAATTTAATATAATATTCCTTTTACTCTTCTGTAAGAAGGATAAAAAGTGTCTCGTTAAAAAAACAAGTAGAATATTCAATTAAAAATAATTTATAAAAAGTAAAACATGTATAAAATTGACTTTGAAAAATATTTTTGTGGTATTCTAATAATTTTAACCAAATTATTTTTATAAAATATGCGTATGGAAGGTAAATGATTCTTAACTGAAGAGAGAAGTAAAGTTAGATTTTTTGAAAATATTTTCTAAATAATATTAATTAAGAAAGAGATAAAAATCGAACTATTAGATGAAAATTTCATGATTTGAAAAAGGAGAAGAAATTATTTTTTTATTAGATAATGATAAATATAATAACCTACAATGGAAAATAAATCCTAAAAAAAAAATTAAAATGTGATTGGAACATAAACCCTTAACGATTTGGTAAATACTGAATCATAACTCCCATTAATATAGTAGATTATTTGTAACTTAAAATAACCTTATGTATGAATTATTTTGGATTTAATATGTATAATGAAAGTATATATAGCATTTAAATGAAGATAGGTGTATAATATAACATGTGTCTCAAAGAAGGATGTTTCAAGACAGAACCATTACCTCGAGTCAAAAAAATTCATTTATGAGCATTATCTATTATATAATATATTTATATCAATTATTTGTTTTTTAAAATATTTTTATATGTTTTATACATAAGAGTTAATTAAATTTATTTATTTACTTTATTGAAATGATTAATTACATAATCATTTATTTCAATGTTAGGTGATTTAAGGATGTTAGTCCATAAATTCAAAAAAACATCAATGCCTTGAAAATGGTAAAAAGGATATTTTTTTCATAAAATCATGAATAATAATCATTAAATAATAATAAATTGTGTAGATAAATAATAATTTTAAATCCAACCATGAAATATTAATATAATAAATGAACTATGTTACAATCATGGAGATTGTTGCCATATATATACATGAGTGTCGTTTCCATTTATCAACCAACATTATGGAAAAACTGTAAGTGTTAATATATCCTTCCATAATGATCATAACATCTCAAATATCAAATTATTTGAATATATAAACATATATATATATATAATCCAAGACATGTGATAATAAAAAAATCAATCATACTACCTCGCGATGTGGTGGTTCGATGTTCACAAAATGATGTTATCATATTTGAATGGATATTAAGGTAAGAAGGTATTTGACATGTTAAATTTCTAGAATAATTAATATTACATGAATATAATATATAAAAATGAAATAAACAATCCTTAATATCTATGAGTAGTGATGATAGAAAAAAATTACATTAGTTCATGAGGCGGTAGTCCGTCATGAACATGAACGATGATTTAATTTCCCATTTGATGGTAAAGGATATGAATGAATACTATTCCATAAACATAATTAAATAACATTATATTGGACATACATGGGTAATTATATTTTATTCTTTCAAACATAATTGGTTGTGTTGAAAGAAGAAGTAAAAAATAAGGATATTGGTGAAGATGATTACTTTTTCTTTGAAGAACCTCATTTGGATAACTTATTAAGGACACTAAAGACTGTATTTTGGTAAGACCATAAGTTCTAGAATGATTATAATGATATTGTAGAGAGATTTTTGTAGGTTATTGTTAGGGGAAATTTTTTTAGTGGAGTGAATATGTTACAGAAGGGGTTTCCTTTTATAATCGAGGAGTTACATTTTTTAAATAGCCAAAACTATTCTATAATTGAAAGTTACACTCAAGTCAATGCATATAAAATAAAAAAAATAAAATATTTTAGGATATATAAGGCCAATTAATATATTTATCACTTTCAATAAACATTTTTAAAAATTTTATAATCTTTACCCTTAGGGTCACCCACTTTTACTATTTTAAATGTTTTACCACGATAACTATATTTTTTGGTTTTTTCTATTTATTATGAAAATCAATTAATATTATCATATTATAAAATATAAATTTTTATTCTTAAAAATAAGGAATATATTTTATAAAATTAAATTAATAGATGTGTAATAATTTAATATAAAATAAAACCAAAAATGAAAAAAAAAATCTAAAAAATGTATTTTTCAGTGGGAAGAAGAACATATATTAACTGTGTTAATGGAAATAAAAATTATATGAATATTTATTTAAAAAATAGATATATAATATATAAATTTCTTTAAAATAATTACTAATTATTGGTTATTAAAATTAATTAAAATGGAGAATCATTTTTCACTTTAAAAGCGTTTTCGAAAAATTGTATTTTTCAGATTATGTATCAACTTATAAAAAAATATTTTATAAATTTGACTTAAATGTAATTAATTATATTAAATATAAATAAATAATTCTTATATTAATTTTAAATAAAAATAAAATAATTATTTGACCTTTAAATTAAATTTTTTAATAAAACAATTGACAGTTTCAGAAAAATAATTCTACTATTCAATTCAAAATTTATCTTTTTAGAAAAAGACCAAAATTTTTCCCAATGTTAATATTGATATTATGATTTTAAAAATTATTTTAATTTAATAAGATAAATATTCTAAAAGTTAAAAAAATTATTCATAATATTTTCTCAATAAATTAAAAAAAATCATTTGGGAAGACAATTAATTTATTACGTACAAAATGACTTTAAAAAAATTACAGTTCTAATTTATTATAAATTAAGAAATAAATTGAGATTATATTAAACCTTTAGAGATACTTTTAATAATATTTATATTTTTATTCATACATATAAAATTAATGTATTGGTTATAGTATTCAATTTTTAAATAATTTCATTTTAATAATATATCAGAGATTGTATCATCTCAGGGTTTTATATTATATAATCTATAAAAAATAGTGTTATTTTAGAATAAAGAGCTATTAAATTCTAATAGACTTAAAAATAAATTATGCATTAATAATTTTAACTTCTGCTTTGTTGTACATTTGAAAATTCCTTTGTGGAAAACCCACATTATAAAAAGTGTTAATGAAACCTCCTCATCAAATTAGGAAAGGGGAATAAAAACATCATCTATAATTACACTTGAATATGTTTCCAAGTTGTAGAAGAATAATGGGAAGTGAAATTATTTAAATTGTTGAAATGAGTAAATAAATAAGGAGAGATGTATATAGTATTGAACATAAGAAATTGAATGACCATGAGAAAGTTAGAAACCACTATACCATAAATTTATTATGAATTAAAACACTATAAATTCACCAGTTATGAAGGTAATAGGATAATTTTTTTCTCAAGATCCTTTTCATAATGTCAAGGGATTAGTTTACTATCAATATAGTGAACACTGTTAAATATAAATATTTGATATCTTTTTATTTCATAAACATAATTTCATCCATTTTTTTGCTTCGATTAATATCCACTAAACCTCATACTATAAGGAATGACTATCGAATATGTATTTTATTAATTCCTAAAAAACTAAAATTAACTTTTAATGGATATTTAAATCTGTGAAGTGGTAATAATAATTTCCTCCTATCATTATTAGATCCAAAATGGCTAGAAAAAATTAATATAATACAACATATTAATTTAAATTTATTAATCTAAAAAAGTCAAAAATAAAAGAAAAGGATTAACATAGATCATTACTTAAATAAATAACCATATATCCCCAGTAAAATCAAAAACCTCAACCAAAGAGTATGTTTTATACTTAAATGATATCTCATACCCTTCAACATACATCTCTAAAAACATAATTGAATTTTACCCAAATATTCATTTACATTAAAAATAAGGATATATATATATATTAACCTAGTAATAAATTTCCAAAAATATCATTATTCATCTCAAAATCGTAAAAATTAAAAATGAATTGACCCTCAAATATAGTTCCCAAAATAGAAATAAAACTTATCCAACAAAGTTTTTAATTAAACATAATTCCATATTAACCAATACAAAACATTGGGTAGTAGAAGGTGGTTCACCCTTATCACCAATCTATTGTGGGTTGAATCCTTGTTTCCTTTTTTGAGTATGGTGAGTTATCACATGACAGAATGTTTCCATTTTTGTAAAACTATATTAATATAATTCCTATAATGTACATAAAAATATTATGAACATTTTTAAAATATAATTAAACATTAAATAAGTTTTTAGCCACTAATGTATTCTATAAAAATTATATTATTTATTAAAAAAATAACTTTAATTGACTATAATTTCTTCAATATAAAATACATATAAAAGAATAATATTTAATATAACATATTACATTTATATTATAAAATAACATTTATGTCATTTGTTTCATTAAACATATTCATGAAATTCCTTAAGTAAAATTAATACAGAAAAATCCTTAGAAGTATCAAGATTATTATAACTAGAATACCATTTATGAAAATACATCAACAATATGATTATCCAGTTTCAACAACTAAATATGTAAATCATTCAACATAAATTATTTTAATAACATATGGCCTTATAGAATAATCATTTTATTATCGAATTGACATGGATAGTGACCACGATCCCACATCTATGACATTAAACTATTATTAGTGCCTTTGGATGAAATTTATTTCCATATATCTTGTTAATAAGACTCTTTATTTTTCATCAGATATTAGATCCTTCGAGGAATTTTTTCCACACATAGAGAATCTTTGAGTTCCTTAAAGGAATTTTACATGGAACCTCTTGCATCATTTTTTACATATATGAAGTTGAATATTATTTTCTTTATCATCTCTAACATATGAAATTCCATGATATTCCATTATTCTATTGATTGATGTGTTTGGAAATTAAAATACCTTCTGATTTTAATCATAATTCAAGATATCTCATTTGGAATTACCACATGATATATAAATTCTATTCATATTAGGTTAGACATATTTTTACTTTATTCATTTAATTACTTATTTCATTGTTTATTGTAAATATTTCTCATATTTTCCATGATTATATATAAATAATAAAATAAATATCTTGGGAATACATGGTCATGAAAAAGGGAAATTTATTAAGCAATAATTAATACCTTATAAATGATAAGTATATCCTCACTTATGAGTGTTTAGGATTCAGTATTGGTTTTCCCTGGTAATGTTTACTATTATGTTTTGAAACCTATTTTATCAATTCCTTCACAATGTTTCATAATGTTTTTTTGTGAATTTTATAATGATATCCTCCGGGCGTGTCAATCTAGGTGTGCATCATACCCTGTTTTCTAACACCATCTAATAATTGAGTCCAGCTCAATGAAACAATTTCATATTTATTACCCAAAGGTAAAATATTTCCATATCCATATCCACTTATACTATTAATATAGGGATTTATTTTCTTTTAAACTACACTCTTTTTACTTCACCAAAATTTTTAGAATATTTTCCTTTATATAGGAATATAATTAAACATTTACCTAGTGTTCTAAAAAAGGTTTTCTCATATTAGTTTTCAATGGTTAATTGAACAATTACTATTACACTAACTATAATGACCCAAGACCATTACAGATATAATTATATATTTTTATCATAAATATATATTAATTACAACCCAAATACCAGGTGTCCTAGTATCTTTGGAAGACATATTTTATAATACATTAATGTGAGTCTAAAAAATTCATTATTTTATTCTCTATAATGACCTAATAAATACTTTTGAGCTCCAAAAATTATATGGGATACCTAGGGAATTTGTAGGTAAATAGGGGGAGATAAATTAATTATAACGGCATAATGATGATAATGAGACATAACAAGTGAGTCAAAGGTATAACATGATATCATGAAAGATAAGGAACATGAGTAATCTCAAGTGAGAATAAAATAATGAAAGTAATTTTATATAGTTTTTGTAACATATGAAATGTGACTAGAACATTAAACATTCATTAAACATAATTCGATTCTAATTGATGATAAAACATCACATGGTGGATAGAGTACCGTAATAGATGTGGTTCACTCTCATTTTATATACATGACATATCATAAGATATTATAGAATTCCTTAGAGGGATAAATAGTTCTATGAACACCTATGAAATTTATATAATTTACATGAATATGTGTTCTATATAAAGAAATTTTTCATGATGCATAATCATGATAATTACCCTTGTAATGAAAAATGGTTTGCATAATATTTCCTTATATCTTATCAAAAGTGGTATCTTAATGAAGAAATTTTAGAAATGAGATTAAGTCATGTATTACCCCTTGAAAGTAAGGGATAAAAATATAGGTATAAATTTGAGTGAAAGATATTCGCAATTTATAAGAAATCTATAACATCAATGTTTTTCATACTATATAAAAATTTCTTAAAAATATTATATTGAATATTTATTTAGAAAAATACCATTTTCAATTTGAAATCACTTCGTAAAAATATCAAAATTTACAAAAAATTATATAACGAAATTATTTTAAATGAAACATGGAAACATCTAAAGAAATCATCAAAGTGTTTAGTTTTCATGATGGTAGGTAATTATATACATGCAGTATAATTTAAAAGAAACATTCTATTCTCACTATTATAAAAATTTTAAAAAGTACCTAGTTTGGAAATTTAAATGATGAATCCGTTAAGAAGAAATCATAAAAATTAAATGTTAGGTAAAAATGTATTTAATAAATCTATAAGGATTTTAAAAATATTCTTGATATTATTTTTAGATAACACAGATTTAGTAGAAAATGTTTTAAAAAATAAAGAGTTAAATGACATCACATTTTCTTAAAAATAGTTTACAGAAACATTTTAGTACCAAATATAGTAAAATGGAACAATTATATTAAAACATTATGAATAAATAAATGAGAATTAAATTAATTGGTTTAATTTGAAAACTATAAAATATATTCCTATAATTTGAAATCAATCATAACTAATTTTTCCTAAAATTATATTGAATCATAAACCCTTACCAGTTTGGTAAATTCTAAATCATAACTCTCACGAATGAGTTTGATATATTTTAACGTAAATATCAATGATTATGAAGGATTCGTGATATAATATGTTAAAGGGAATATACATACCATTTTAATGATATTAGGTGACAAAAATAACATTTTTTTAAATAAGTAAGTTTTTAGATGAAACCCTTAAATTGAGTATAGAATTATCATGTATTTATATTATATCCAAAAAAATAAATTTATATATATTAAGTTTTTTTATAGGAAAATTTAGAAGATTAATACCTTATAAATAACCACTTACATAAATTTTTTCATTTACATATTTAATTAAAATAATCAGGTATATCCATATTGGGTGTTTTGAGAATGATTTATTCATAAAATCAAAAATGACATTGGTGTGTAGACCATGGTAGAGATTGTTATTGTTCCTCAAAATATATAATAATAGTCAAGAAATAAATATAATTTTGTACATTAATTATAATTTTAAAACCAACCTTGAAAATTGTTAGGAAAAATGAGCTACATTACAGTCCTGGAGACAGGTGGTCATACATATTCATGATTAACATTCAAATTTCTCAAAGAACATGATATACAAAATTTCATATTTGTTTTATATTTATATAACTATCTTAATATAATAAATATTATATTATTAATTTTAATACACTATTTCAACCTGAATTGTATCGCACCGTGTTTTGATAGGGTAAGATGGTCCCACCAAGATAGGGCAGTGTATTATTTTTCTTTTATTAAGGAGGTGCTTCATTTTCTAGATCCTAGCAGGAATTGAAAAAAAGGGGGTATGTGTCTGTACAATCTGCTTATGTTGGGTACAATTTTCCCGGATGGTCTCCAATGGGTTTATTCACAGATCCAGAAACACTCAATAGATCTGGTATCTATGATTTATGGACCTTCATTCCAAAGAAGATGCTCGTTGAATGATGATTTATCCAAAGATACTTTAGGACTCCATTAGTAGAGAGGAGGGGAGGTCAGGCTCATCACGCCCTATTGGGGGGAATTATTACATACTTTGGGAATCTATTATAGATTTATGAAATTTTCATATGTTTGTGAATCCTTGGTTCTCTCCTAAAGAGAATGTCCGCAGATTATCCCTGGGATGCAAGATCAATCTTGGAAACACATGGACTAGGAATTACTCAAACAATGCTAGTTAAAGCTCTATGATGAGGTGTTTTGGAGTTTATCTTTATACAAGGAGGAATAATGTTTCATTGATATCAGGATAAAAACAATGATATAGGTTTCCAATGTACCCTATTGAGAATAATTAGAACCCACATAGTTTAGTGTCACTTAACTGGAGAGATAACCTTTTATGTTTTTTGTGATGGGGACCAATCCATTTAGTTTAAAATCATGTGCCAACGACATCCGGTTGAATAGTTCGTAGTCAAGATACAATGCAGGGCTTATTTCAAGGTATCCCGAGATGCACAGGAATGATATGGTCTCTTGGATTAATATGACCCTATTGGTAATATATCCCAGAGAATTCTATAGTGCATTGGGTATCAGGTTTAGATGATAGGGAAACTTCATATGTAACCCGATTGATCAGGAATGAAATACCACATAGTTCGGTTTGAGTTGTGACTTAATTGGGTTCTACATGTTGGGGCATCCCATTTAGAGGCGTGATCACTCACTTCATGTAGGAGATTATACAGAGCTCAGGATGAGATGATGGATTCCTACATATACAAGTTATGGTGGTAATCAATGTTCTTATAGTTCATGGTGGATTGTTCCAATGTCATATTTTCATAAAACCCTAATCCCACATAATTCATGCTCAGTGTGAGAAATAAGAGGATGCAGAAGACTCAACAAAGATATACTTTTTGTTCTCTATTGAGGGAAATGGAGGAGCCCACAGTGGAAGCTGTTACGGAAACCGTGGAAGAGGGTGAAGAGCAATGAACCCTTCAATGTGAAAGGAAGGTAAAGGTTATTAGTTCTGTCTCGAAAGGATAAAGTATTACTCTAGGATGGAAACCCTTTGAATGGGTTTTGGGAAAATGGAAGAATATTGCTTCTCATCAAAGGGAAAAGTGAGCACAATTCCTTTGACTTTCCATTTCCCACATTGAATGGAAAAGCAAGTGATTAACCTTGTTCCCTATAATAGGGAGGTACACATTAGTATCCTATGGATGGAATTTATATTACCATTTGATTATAGGCTTAATAACATTCCTATTGTACATACTAATTCATGGATTATCATTATGACTTTTCTTACCAGGGGTATGTGGACTCAGATGGGTGTGATGGTGCTCTAGATTATCTCTTTTACGGGTCTGGTGACTTTGAAAAAGGCTTTTCCTTAATGCCATTGGACTGGTTTATAGAGAGGATTTGAAGAATGGAATGAAAATAGAAGGAAATGATCAGTCCATGAAGGTGAAAATATAGAGGGTTCCCTATTTCGCATACCATTTGTTCATGTGGGGTGTGGTACCTTCTGCATAACATTTCTGTAGGTAGGTTGAGGATTCTTCTGTGTACTGTGGAGGTACACAGATCTGGATGTGGTCCACGTACCATGGTGGTATGTGTACCATGTTGGTATGCGACCATGGGCTCTGTTCGCATACTTTAGTGGTATGCGGCACTTGAGTCCCTCTATATAGTGTAATAGAACACCGAGCAGGGTTTCGTCCACAAAGAAATGTGTTATGTGGTACGCCAGATTGAAAATGGTGCATTAATCTCACATTTTGGGGGAAGTTAATTTTCAACGAGAGTATGGTTCATGGCTGACCTTTCAGGGTCGTGGTTTATCTATGTTATTATGCATTCTTATTTTTATGGTTTTCTATGTGTTTATACCTTCTAGGAACTATTCATGGTTCCATACTTCACTGACTTTTTTCCTTAGATGGATTCTATCTGTAGACTCCCAGTTCTCCCAAAATCTAATCCACTCTTCCTTGTCTCCCCTTGTGTAACTTTTATAAAATTTTGAGGAGACTGTATCGACGGGTACAAAACATCTTTTATGGAAGCCCATGGAGAAATTTCAGGCCCTATAAATGACTATGTGAAAAAATAATTGCGGTGTTATGATTCGTGATAGTAGAAATCACTACATCACATTCGAAAATGACACAGTTCCTGGGGCGTTATCCACTTTGTCTTGTTTGCGAATTGCTCAGTCCATGATGATATTATGAGCGGATGTACCTCTCCATTGTGTTTTCACCAACGAAATCATTCATTAGTGGAATTATTTTGCCTCTATTCCACTAATGATGTTGTTATCAATTGACTAACACATTTCCCCATTAATTCCATGAATTTCCTAGTTCACTAGACACTGTTTTTTTGGGGTGACTGTGTACCACTGGGTTCACGGTTTGTTACATACCTAGACCATTCATGGCAACCAGTACATGGACTATATTGGTCCCTCTTCCAAATTGGACTTCTTCATTATATTCCTCCAAATTTTCATCCCCACATGTGTCTCTTTCCTTTATCAATTTTAGGGGTGTATTTGATTTCCCTTTGTGGATAGCTTTTTTCGGGACCATATAACTGCCCCCATAAATAGGGGGTCTAGTAGGAAAGAATATGAGGCTATTATGATGTAGAGAACAGTCATGAAAAAAACTATTTTTTGGTAGAAAGGCAGACCCATTAGGGGAAACACACCTCTATATAATGGGCCCATGCCATTTAAATTTTACCTAGTTTCCCATAAAAAATTACTCCATGTGGAAATATAATTTTCCCTTGATTTTTCATACCATATACTTCAAAAAATTCATCGTATTATAACTATGACATTCATTTTTCAAACTGCTTACCCTTCATTATTTTCTTATCAGCAAACCAATCATTGAATCTGTGAACCAAACTATGGAATTTCAGAATAAAAATTTGAATTACCATGTATTATGAAGCTAAGCGACTCACCTATCCCATGGGAAAAACATTCATAAAACTAAACATTACATTTCAAAAATATACTATAAATATACAAACTATGATCTTTTTAATATCTACATAGTGAGGCTCGGTATAAATATTTCTCCTTTAGAAAACTGATCAACTCGTTGGCCAATTCTCTGCATAACATTTTCTTGCAGTGCATTCCATGTTCATTCAGTTCCCGAGGAATTCACTCCACAAACCAATCATGTGTTTATGTACACGGATACATGCATAGGATGGACCTCTTTGTTCATTTGGAATTTTTTTTTCTTTTTTCCACTTAACTGGAGTGACCCATTTTGTGCGTCTCTTTGCCAAAAGAAAGAATGGATCTTCCTGAAGATGCCTCAGCCAATAATATTGTGGCTGTGCTTTTCACCACTCCCCTTTCGACTACAAATTAAAGGAAAGTGGCTATAGAAAATGATACAGATGAAAAATTCCCTATCTCCCTATAGAATCAGTCATTAAAAAAATTACTTAGTGTGGTTCACGAAGAGTATTAGATCTCCTATAGGATACCTATTTACGGATTTGGAATGCTTCTTGATACACCTATCCCGATGCCACGTGTGGTTGAACAAATCCTTACAGGATACTTATTGGAAACTATCCCTGAGTCTCTCATCTCATTAATATAATGATTTATAATAATGGAAACCTATATTAAGTGCTTGGTCACCTATGCCCCATAATCATTTGAGGGGACATGATGATAGCTGAACAGGATGACCCATTGTTATCATAGCATGGACCAGAGGTCAATATAAAATAAACAACATGGATAGTCCTCAATACGAGACCCTCGCTTTGGTGGTGCTTTTGGTTTAGATTAGGGTTGGACCATCATGGTTTATCTAGGATGAAAATAATTCTGAGTCGAATTACTGACCATGGAGCTATATGAGGACATCTGGGTATCCCATAATTATAGAAATTGAACAAATTCTCTCATCACACAGATTTTGATCAGGTGGAGTATAGACCCCAATAAATTCTATTTGACACATGGGGGGGGGGGGGGGGGGTTGGCATCAGCCTCTTGGATGTTTGAATGATTTTGGGGGTCCCAATCATCAGGGGCGTGTATGACAAGTTACACCTTACATCCACCTATGACAACAAGGAGAGGAATCCCCCTTTGTCTAAAATGATTATTTCCCAAGAACAGAAACATTTAGAGGATGATGACCTCTGCCCTAAAATATAAATCTCTTTCTTGAAGTAGATTACTACCTATGCTAAGAAGAGTGTCCCTATTCCTTATGTGTGCAGACCCACCTCATGTTCATCCAAGGAAACTCGATGAATGTAGGCACCAAGTGGCCCATCATAGGGGAGATCCATTTCAATGAATGGGGATGGGAACTCTTCCCTAATGTTAACTATTATTCTCAATTGGATGTCTTCTTGGTCAGGTTTTTGAATGGTTGGCTCCATCCAACACGAGATTCTGGGGGTGTAAAGTTCAAAAAAAAATTCATGGTGACTCTACTAGCCACCAAAAAAGGTTTCAACCTATCTATTACTATATTGGCCATGATTTAATACTTGTTAGGTTGGATTAGTGAAGGAAAGTCGCATCAGTGGATTATTTTCCCCTTCCAAATCCTTTGGGGTTTTATAGGAACCCCCATCAGAGTATATACATTTATCAATTGTTTTCTGATTCCTTAGTCTGTTTCCCATCCAAATCATCAGTGTTATAGTGGGATTATTCTAGAAGTTTTGGATACACATGATGACTATACTGAAATGATTGTTCAAGAGATGATGGTCGGTATCAACTTCTACGATCTTTTCACCTATCATCCTTATTATTCACAGACTAGCACCATCGTGAATGTCATATCGGAAGACATTGTTAACCGAGGGTACCTATTTTATTTGAGGGATGGTATCTTAGTTTCCCATATTGATAGTGATCATTTCTAGGAGGGATAAACACCTAGAATCATTAATCTTTAGTTTATCTATGTTCATATTTTGTGTCCCCAAACTCTTAAAAATTCACGTCCGAAGAAACAACATATGATATCCCAACAATTGTGGACAATGTTCACCCATTAGGACACCTAGTGCAATGTTATGTTCCTAGAATCTGAGGTTTTTTCTATTCTATATGAATGTTTATGCTGATGCTTGGATATAAAAATATTCAATATATAATTTGTAAAATTTAGTTCTCACTGTTACAACTACCAAGCCATATATGAATAAGGGGAAAGGAAAGAAGAAGGAAGCCACTAGGAATTCTTGACCTAGGAATGTTCATTGGATGCCTTCTAGTCCCCTCCCATGGAAGGTATTATGACCATGGGGGTGTGAAATTAATAGTTGTCATGGCTACTATTGGAGAACAACCACCCATCTCATAAAATGATTATTTTTTAGTGTCCTGGAAACAATAGGGTATTATTAATAATCCTCAATACTTTCATGGTTAGTCCCCTTGTTCCTTATGTCAGTTCCTATAAGAGATAAAAGTTTCCCTTATTAATCTTGTCCATGTTTTTGTTCATACTAATATCTATTATAATGAGGAGCCCATGAGGGTAGTGTGTTAAATTCAAGACCTTGAATCCCTAATATATTCCTAGAACAGTCATCATAGATACTCTCATAGCATATATTCTATGTTGTGACCTGTTTTGACAGAGAGGGTGATTGTACTGTTGGTTTTCCTATTGCAGATGGGGTAGGGGACCCTCCATTCTCACAACTATAGTCCCATAAGCGCATAGATCCTAAGGGTCACAAGACCACATAAGAACCTAGAAAGAAACTCCAACTAATGAATCATGCTTCACATCCCTAGCCTGACCCTACAGCACTATCCATCCTTATTACAGTAGTTTTCTGGATGCTTTAAGGGCATGAGATTAATTGAGGGTGGACGCCTATAATGAAGATATTTGGAGGATGCTTCAAGGAGGACACTTTGAAATTCCATGTTTTGGGGGATCCATCACCCCTCATTTATTTATACTGATGAACAGGCAGATGATGTGGTCTTTTACCTGAGAAAAATAGAAAAATACCAATATTTTCCTAGTAATAGAAATTATTGGTCCGAAGAGTTGGTAGGGATGGTGGTACTCTTTCGAAAGATGGATATCTAGGAAGAAGCCATTTAATTCATGAACACTAAATTAAATTCATTTTATTGTGATGATTATCAAAATTCCCTCAAAAACTTCTCTAAAATCATGAGGAGTCATGGGAGGTGGTTCCTTCCCCATTGTACACACCCAGGGGTATTACAACTGGGGAGCATGTACTTTAGGATGTGGGGATTGCTGGGGAAGGTTATCCTGGTGCTTCTGAACACATATAGATAGTAAATTTGGACAATTAATTGGAATTTATTCCCTTCGTTCCCATTGATATTCATGTTAGAGAGACATCCCCATGGCATACCAAGAAACATTAGTAGACGTACAAACTGTAAAAGCATATCTCGAAGCAGATTATAAGAAACATCCATAACATTTTATCTGGTTATCATACCATGAATTTTTATCTTTATAAACTATTATTGCATGAATATTTTAATGAAAGACCAATATGTAACCAAGAGGTAGTGTCCAAGGATTATGTGGATCCTATCCCTTCTGTGGTAGAAGAAGGATTACCAAATACCATTGTTTCCCCAAATCAGATGATTTCAATCCTTTTTGTGAAGGATAATTTAGGGGTTGATGTCCATATCAAAAATGCAGATCTCACTTCCATGGAAAAATATAGGGAAACCTTAAAAAATAGCTAAAATGGGAGAGGAATCTCGATCTTCTAATGGTATTGAATGGAATCCCAGTTCTGGGGGGTCAAGTGCTCCAAACTAGCTGGAAAACACTCCGGTAGAGATAACAAATTTGGAAGTAGATACATCAACTATGAAAGATAATCCAACTTTCTTAAAGTTTTCAAATATTGGGAAGGCCACAATCCCAACTCCTAAGAACTTTGAACTAGATATTGTTCCATTTCATACAATCATAATAGGTACTATGATCCCATCTCATAGAATTCTATGTTTCGAAATCTCCCATTTCTCTGAGATGATTATCCATAAAAGGATGATATCAAAAAGTGATACTTTGTAGGATTCTCTAGAGGTTTCTAGTTTTGTAAGGTATGGCCTTGAGACACAAATTCCTATGAATGATCTTGTGTCTCAAATGATCATTGAGGATATAGTACAATATTTACAAAGCGATGATGTCGCTATGAGGGCTAACGTAATTTATGCTTTAGAAGGTGGTGGTTAGTTTTACAGCCCTCATACTAATCTCTACATTATCCCCAATCATTTTTAGGGATTTAGGATATTTACTAGTTTTATTTCCGATTCTAGGATCACAACCACAGTCACCAATAATTGTAGTGGAACCTTCAATCCTGACTGTTATCATAACTATCAGGGACAATAATTATAAGGGATCAAATCATACTACAATTGTTAAATTAGACACCCCTAGAGAAATTCATTCTGGAATATATTTCTTAAATAGAGAGTGATTATGGAACCGGTAGAGAGGACATGGTAAGACTTCGACCTGGAAACCAAATGGCATGTAGAAACATCTAGATATTATTTTCTCAAACACCATTTACTGAAATCAATATGAATCAATCGAGGTTACATAGACAACTGTGGTCTAGGGTTTATAGGTTTCAACTATCACCACATCTATGACATAGTGAAATAGGTGGTTTATATTAGGGAGGATACTATCAGACTCGAGTATCATCAATCTGTTATAGAGTCTATGGATAATCTTTCTGCTACTAGGAAAAACCTTATGAATTAAGCTTCTGATATATCTGGGGAAGGTGTGAGGTTGTAGAGAAAAATTACAAAGTATAGGTCATTAGAAAAACAACATGACTAGGAAGTGGAATAAATTTACATGAAATTAGAGTTCCTTAAATAAGAATGTTCTTGTGTTATGGATATAGTAGATGAGGGGAAACAGCTAGTGGATTAAGGGGAAAGGACTGACCTTGAGGTAGCACAGAAGGTGGAAGCTTTATGGGAAGGTGCAGAGGCTGCGACCATGACTTTGCTAAGCATCTGTCATGCCATTGAAGATTCAAATCAGACACTGATACAAAAATATAAATTTTTTAAACATATTTTATAATATTCATGTCCTACCCATATATAGTGGCTCATTATTGTGGGTGCCTTCCATGTCATTATCCAATGAGATGAAAATATTTTTCCTCTAATACTCCTCTTTCACCCTTTTCCAACAATCTTAATCATTTGAGATAAACTATATTTTAATCAATAATATCAACTAGATATTAGTGTGAATGAAAATCTAGGATAAATGAATAATAAATTTATGCTTTAATTTTCTAGAATCGAGTATCCCAGTGTGTGAAACTTGACTCTTTATAGGATCAGATGGATAACCCCATAAATCATCTGCCTTTTTTTATTATCACCCAATTTTTTTCCTATGATTGTTATGGTTTGGGACTAGAGGGTATGACTTTAATTTTCCTTAGGGCACCAATTGTGGGTTTTTGACCTAATGATCTCTCCATCACTAGATTTTTTTCAACAATATTTTTTATTATACCATAAATAGCATTGGTTTAGTGAGATGAAACATGAATTTTACCCACAGTTCCCTTTGAGGTTTTTCACCATAGTGAGTGTAGTGTGTCTTTTGTCTTGGAAGTTCAAATTATTGTAAATCGTACTATATTTATTATTGTTTTAGGTCAAACATATTTGACCATAACTATACATATTTTTTAGCTCGAACATCTTGGACCATTAATACCTTGATTTCTTAGTTCGAATAGCTTGGACCCTAACATGCAGTGCAAGGTCCTCGGTTCAGTACTCGTTAACCGGGAATGTTCTCCTAACCTTTAGACATGGATGCTGGATTTTTCTTGAACCTAACTTTTGATTTCTGGATATGGTATATAATATGGGGCATGTAAGACAATTGAAATATGGAGACAAGAAAATCCTCTACTAAGAATGGATTTACCTATGGTTGTCAGACCATTTTTATGGGCAATGTCTATAAGGTCGCTGGGGTTGGATTTGGCATCTCATTAGTACAGTCATCACACTGATCTTCACAATGGTTGTTAGTGCGAGTCCTCCTATTACCGACCATTGGATGGAATGAAAGGAATTTTAGAGATAACACATAAAGGGTAACCTAAAGACAAAATATGATGACTTATAAATATACTTTTATTTCCTTACTCATGAGTCTATAGGCTTCAACAAAGGCTTTTCATGATCTACTTTCTAACATATATTTGTAGGGGCATTTTTTTAATTCCCTTAATAAGGGTTCATATTAAGTTTTGAATTTATCAAAACATATCCCATGGGAGTGTAGTAACCAAGAGTACAGCAAGGCCTGTTGTCATGCACCAGTTCTCGTTCGAGTCTAGCTCAAATCGGTGTTTTCGGGTTTTACCCCTAGGATACATCTGTGCCAGAGCCGCCTCTACCCGCTCGTATCTAGACAGGGATGTATTTGTTTGATAACCCAATTACTCAGAACATTCCAAAACATAGGGATGTTTTTATTATACTTAGTCTTCTGTCTAAGGCTTTACTAGGATTTCCTAATCCCAAAAATAAGTAAACTTATCCTTTGATTCCAATTATAACAACCCTGCTTTTATTACAATCTTAATCATGATTTATTACATAAAACGTCACATGATACAATGAAGAAGATAGAGAGGTTTAGTGTATTCGGGGATTAGGATCATTACATAAAAACATAAAACATGAAGTACAACATATTTATTGAAAAAATCCTTTACATGACCACTACATTCCCTCGTACTTAGCATTGCATGGGATAACCTGAGGACGTGCATAAGAAAGGGGTGAGCTATAAAGCCCAGTAATGGAGTACACATAGAATTAAATGAGGTGTACAATACATGTTAGACAATAGGCATATCCATAGGGAATAAAATAAACATGAACATAAATGAATTATAAAGCATGATAATCATAACATGGAAATGTGGCAACAATCTTTAACATGGAATTAGCATGAACCAAGGCTCATTGCACATAAAGCATGAGTAAATCCTCATTCCACATGAAGCACGAGTAAACCCTCATTGCAATTTAATAATAATGAGTCAACACTCATTGTACATGACGTGTCATGATAATATACTTTACCCAATGCATTGGAGGACTATAAGGGTGCACCGTTCTTAAACATTTCATTTCATGCATATGTGTGCCACATGGATCATAAAACATGGATTCATAAAACATAATCTTTTATTCCATGATAAAGGAATGTGGAATTCATACATGAAACTTTGTAATAAATAAGTAAAGGTGCATAAAGGTGGATACCCTTGATGGAGAAATGGGCATGGTATCTACTACACAATGGCATTGGCTTAGAAAATCGATGCGATTTCGGCAGCGTAACGGTGTGACATAAGAATTCATAAAAATGGTTGATGAGAGAGAAAGGGGTTGCTCATTATATTTCCATGTAATGGAATGTAAGGAGGTCATATAGATAAATGTCCCAAAAATTTTAATGGAATTTATATTCATGATACAAAATTATTTCTTGAATGTAAAAGAGGATAGAGAAGTTCCTTTCGGAATTTCGGCATAGAAACGGGTGTACAGGGGAGGCATTTAATTTGAGAGAAAGTTGTCACCCATAATTCAAAAAATAATAGGGAAGTATGGGGGAGGTGAGAAACCATACCCCAACATTCATAATTGAAAATAATAGGGAAATACAACATAAAAAAATTTGACAAAAATGAGAAAGGAAGAAAAAACCCTTACTTGGAAGTGTGCTTCCAAAGGCTAGAGAGAGGCTTGTGAGAGGCTTCTTGGGAGCTTGGGGGACCTTGGGAGGATTATAGAGAGAGTATGGTAAAGGTTGGAAAAACTCCAAGGTCTTTGAGTGAGGAGGAAGTGGGAGCTTGGGTGGGTTTATATAGGAAATGTGAGGGAATTCTTTATTATTTAGGTTCGGGTCCCCTTACATTAAATTAACCCAAACCACAAACCATCCCATGGTTTTTTGCCCATGGTTTTTGGAAAAGGGAAGAGGAAAACAGTATTTTATAAGGCCAAAGTCCTAACTTCTTAAAATATTAGGGTTTCTTTTGTGGAGGTGAGTCACACTCACATGAAAATTAATTTAATAATGCAAGGTGTTGAATATGTCTTGAGGGGTCCATTAATGCTTTGAAAAGTAATTAAAACAAACCCAAAATCACATTATTTTAATGGTAAAACATATATTGGCCGAACATAAAGATTATATTATTTTATTACATCACTATTGGGTCATTATGATGTCATAAAACACAATATATATTTAAACAGTATTTAATCTTTACCCAAAATTTTGACTGTCTCAGAAAATTATGAAAAATTCACTGTTGGATAATTTCGACGTCCTGATTCCTGAAATGACATTTATTTTATCTAAATTTTTTTCTAAATATGATAATTTTTACTTTTAAAATAAAAACCAATATTTATCGAAAATTCAATGGTTTTGATAGAAATGGCTTTCAAACCATAATAAAAAAATTTAATTGCATTCATAAAATTATAAGATCATTTATATTTAATAAAAATTAATTAAATAATATTATTATTTTTTATTAAAATATTATTTAATTCAAAAATCCCTTAATTTAATAAAAAATTGTACTTACCCGTGCATTCTCACGACAATATTTTCAATTCTTAACGTCTAGAAGACAAAACTATACTTCAATATTAATAAAGAACACCAATACTGTATTTATTGAAAAAAAATAGTGAAACATAATATTGAACTGTAATTGGAGAAAATATATATAATTTAAAACATAAGAAAAGAAAAAAAAAGAAACCAGGTTACATGTTTCACTATCAAATGAATCCCAAGAGATTCAATTTAGGGATTCTTACCTTTAGGCATGAAAACACCCATGAAATACCATAAATGAACCCAGATAGAAAGAACTACATTCAGTTATTAAACCAAACACAATCAACCCTACAAACATACACGAGATAAAAATGTTTCCAGGATCACAGTATTACATAGTTAAAAATCAAAAAAAAGAAAAGGAAATAATGGCTTTATAAGAAGCAGTTCCTCAAATAGTACTCTATCTTGCATATGCTCATAGATATAAATCAAAGGAATACACATTTATTTGTAATGTTGGGAAATAATATATAATAAGTAATAGATTTCTTGGTGATCAGAATTGGTCCTAATGAGCCACTCTTTGGCAACTGGATTAATTTCATGTCCATCCTAAAACGATGTTGAAAAGAGTTAATTTGATCATAAATGAAAAATGAACTAACATGATAATGAGAGAAAAAAACACATGATTAAGGCAGTATTAAATACCACATTGATGAAATTGAAAATTGAATCATTATAAATTCAATATAATACATTGAGAAACTTCACCAAGAAAATGTGAAAATGATCCTAAAAACAAAATCATGGTAAGGAGAAAAATAGAATTTTCAAAGTCAAAGCTATGAAAAATATTTCAGTGTGGATTATCCCCAATTTCCCCCTAGAATTTTGTTAATAGGACTCATCCTTCCATCTACAAGATTATTTAGTTGGCTTCCCTCTTTAAAAAATGAATTTTCAAAATAAGTACTTCTGCTATCAGAACCACAAAAAAAGAGAAAATTAATTCCAACTTTAGCTATATATATAATATTCATGAAACAGTACAACCAATTATGGGAAAAAGTGAAACATCTTAAACAAAACTCAGAAAAAAATAGCAGAATGTCCAGATCATTGCAGTTTTCCACAAAAAAACTATTGTATGTAAAAAAATGTGACAGTAATTGTGCATAAAACTGTTGTATGTAAAAAAAATAATGGGTAGAATTAAGTAATCAAAAGAGCCTAATGACTGCATACGCGGGAGCATACTGTTTGACGATGAGATGCCTACGTTTACCACCCGGAATTGAAGTGAAAACCAAAATCATTAATAAAATTGCATTTGGAAGAAGCTTCATCAAATGAATAGTATTACATAACAATAAATGAGAAATGTTTCGGGCATAACCATAATTTCTAAACAATACATGTTGCAATAAGGCATACCAATACAGTTTACAGTAAGGAATAAGAAATTCTGGAAGAAAACAGATGTTGGAACATTACATATTGTGGAATTAACCTATTTGTTCAGTAGTATGAAGTTGAAGTGACATATATAAAACATTCAACTTCATGTTATTTTTTAGTGATGAATATTTAGTAGTAGCATGAATAGAGTAAAAGTGTTGAATGTTGAAGGAAATAGTCAATAAGTTCAGATACATTTACCTGTATTGAAAGAGGTGTTTCTGTACTGGAACACTGAAAAATAGGGCCTGAAAAAACAAACATTTCAATAGAAAGTAACTGGTTTATAAATCAATTCTTGAATAAAAAGTGAACGACATGTCTAACATAAGATAGTGATTATAAAAATAAAAATGAAAACTGTGAAAATTAGTGAAATAAATATGATAAGATGAGAAAACCTACAGAACTTAAACTGTTGAAAATCAGTCCAGTGATACATAATGAACCTCATGGGCCAGTGATACATAATGCACATCACGGGCGAAAAGTGTAGACAATAATTAATGTTGCGATAGAATCGGATCACAAACATAGACATCTTTATTCTCATTTTTCTGATAGTTAATCAGCTAACAGGGCCTACAAACTAAAAGCTGAAGATAAAATTGGTTCCAAATAAATGGTACCTCATGAAAGACAGTCAGAGCTTTGAAATAATAGTCACACTCCATCAAAGTACACATAGTAATATACTCCTTGCCGAACTGCAACCAATTACATCGGCTTCAAGGGGAGAAACAGAGAAAATGTAAAGGAAAATTTTGAAAAGGCCACTTGTTAACAACACTGTGTAATGTATGTATTTTTAGAAATATATGGCTATATTTATATAAATTTGTTTCAAACATGAAAATTACAAAAGTTCTGTCCATACAGCACTATATAAGTACTATATACTACCAGGACACATACAACCGGATATGTGTACTGTATTCATTTGTATAAGTTCAATAATTATAAAACATCACAGTGTATACAGCACTATGTACTGTAAGCAGTGATAGAAATTCATAAAAATTAATTATATAAATCTGTTGCAAACATGAGAAATCTAAAAGGTCCATGTGTACAGTATATATGTAATCATTGTTGAGCTGAAAAAAATCCGAGAAGCACATATTTACATAGGAAATATTCACCAGAAGGAAAAAGAAAGCAAGGTACTATAATATTCAGTACCAACAGTCCTATTGTTTTCCAACAAATGAAAACTGGAAGTGCGATTACAGTTTGACGATGCACGACTGATGTTCATAGCACCACCATAAATTGAAGTAGAAGCCAATATGTTAATAGAAACCTAGGAACCTGGACCATATGAAATTGAAGCAATAGTAAACCTATTAGATGAAGAGATTCCACCGATGTTTGATGATCAAAGATAAATAAATTAAAAAATTGATAAAATACAAGGTTCAATTAGACATATATCACGAAAATAGAATCCGGGTTACAAGTATCACTGTCAAATGAATCCCAACAGATTCAATTTAGGGAAGATTAACATTTGGCCTGCAAACAGCCATGAAAAACAATAAATGAACCCATATAGAAATAAATTCAATGAGTCACGAATCTGAACATAATAAAACCTCAAATATTGCTTTCGAACAATGAGCAGTATCATATGTAATAAGTTGTAATAGAATAGTTGAATATGATAATAACATGCAGTCAACTGTCATGTCAATGCTTCCACATGCTGACAGATGCTAGTGTTGTCCTTCCATAGGAGTTGAATCTGTACATAATGCAATCAACCATTCAATACCATATTTTGCTCGTAAAATGATTCCTTGATCTAATAAAACACATGAACACTGTTTGAACATAAAACATGATACAATACCGCAAAATAATGAATGATTCACATGATAAAATAGTGTTAGTCACAGTAAAATGAAGATCACTCTTAAAAACTGATCTATATATTAATCCAATGTACTTTAAACTAAGGAATTCTAAAAACAACTGTGTAATTTAAGTATTGAAAAACCCCGTCCTTGAATATTGTTTGGTCCAGAATATTTGTGTGCAAAACCAGAAGGTCAGAAGGTTTTATAAGACAATCTGAATATAACTAAAGGATAATAAATACTACTGATTTATCAAAGTGAAACAACCATATGTAAACTAAATTTTAAGACCGGTCATACAATTCAGGTAGAAAAATTTATGCACTGTCTCCAAATAGGGTTGTTAATGGTACCTCAATGCAAAATCCCTGTGAAAAATATGGCAAACGATAAGGTATTCCAATGATTTAGTATTTAGAAAACATGTTTTGACCATAGAAGAATACGATGGAATGCACCCTGAAAAATAAACCATAATTAATTTTGACTATCATCCAAACAGCAATTTAAAACATTAATAGGGAATCATATCAATAAAGATCCTTCAAAACAGATATGATAACGTATATAGAGTACATAATAGTCATGTATCCAAAAAAATACCACAACATAGTTTTTCAACTTAATATGCTGAACAGAAAGTTCATTGAAGAGGCTTCCGGGAGAAGTTGACTTTGGCATTGGTAGACATACATATGAAGAGGCAAATCCACACTGCAGTACAGACACCTAATTAGTCACCAAATACAAACAAAAAACTTTACAATATAATTAATTAATGATAGCTTGAAATGAAATGAAAGTAATAAAAAATCGATATTCTACATATCTCAATAATGAAGAAAAACTTATTCATATAGCAGACAACATGGTACATGACACAAAAATGATAATGAATGACACTTACTAAACATAAGTAAACCAATTATATTGTACAGAATACAGTAGTTATTTCACTTTTGAGATATTAAAAATAAACAAACAAACAAGGAACACTGACTGACAAAAGGTTTACAAACATAACATTAATACAATTTGGAGACTTCGCATGAATTTTTTATAGAGTTAAATGTGTAACCTAATTTTCAAACAAATAGATAGTGTTAGTTTTAAAAATTACCTTTGGTTAGGCATAGATACATTTTGTCTATTTTTTCTATTTTTTTGTATCTCAGTTGCACTGTTTGGAGATGATGTTCATTGGAAAAAGATGATACAGGTTTCGGGTCTGGAGACAGGGTCCCTTCCACAGTAGCTTCAGCATCGAAGTCAGTCATCAATTTTTTCTACATGATAGTTGAATTGTAATTAATTAGAAGAAGCCAATATGTATTAGTAAAACCAATGTAACTTGGAATTATTTTTGAGCAGATGGAAATTCACCAATAGTAGAGTGTTATGATGATTATAGGCAATGGGAAAAAAATATGAAGAAAGATACTAAACTGTATTGAAGATGTACACCATCAGTGTTACAGAGTTCGAATTTTGAAAATTTATACCTAGGTTAAAGAGACAGAAGTAGTACTTATATCAACATCATCACATATGTTCAAGCTGAGTCCTGAAGAAGAAGCGCTTTGATGTTCATAATAAAGATAGATAAAAGAGGTTAGAATATTTCAAGTATGTGCTGTATGTTTTCATAAAAAATTTAATTGTAAAAAATTAACTATATAAACATTGTTTTTATGTAATCTTCAGCATGCTGCCTCGAAATTTCTGTGGAACTTGGAGACATCGTACCAAGTTGTGTACAGAACTCTGATTATAGTTCATGATAAAATCTTCATTATCACTGATAAAGAGCACCGTGTACGTGTTCTGTTCAGAACTGCGTTTTCGATTTTGAATGTTGTACTCTGTCACATCAAGTGAGAGGAATACTTTCGTTGATTTGAAAACATTTAGCTCAGGGGGGAAACCAAAATCATCATGGTCCTATGTTATAATAAAATGGGAAAGTGAGTTAAATAACATTATTTAAATGAAAAAATAACTGATATCTGAATAAGCATAATCGTATCATATCATCTCTCAACTATGTAGCTGATTTGCTTATAAACTGCATGACTTACTTATCAAAGAGAACAATAGATAGCGAGTCTATGTCATCTTTAATCAGCAGTTGTACTCTAAATGTGATATATTTATATATTTGTACTGTATTTACAACTTCTATCATATAAGAACCATTGTAATGAATAAATAGTTCGAAAAAAAGGTAGAAAAAAATTGAATACCATGGAGTAGTGAAGGCCGGTGTTTTCTTACAACTTTGGCACCAAAATTTTCCATCGGATACTTGTATTTTTTTTATGCATGAGTTGCACGAATCTAAATACCAATGATGAGTGCTTTGAATTTTTACTATTGTTGCATCAATCAGACACCTTTTCAGCTAGGAAATAATTAATAATATTAATACAGTTATCAAAGAAGATATTACATGTAGTGCATGATAGTTGACATGTTGAAATAATCGGTAATGGATACTATACTGAACTGCAATAGCTGTTTAACATCAGAAATGCATTGTTTGTTATTCCAATAAGGAATTGGTGTTATTCAGTTGTTTGATATTTTTAAAGGAGGACTTTGAAACAGGGAATGAATTATGAATCGAGTTCTGATTAATGAAGTAAAAAAATTATTATTGAACATAAATAATGTTAATTTTATACATATGGAACTTATTTGAAGGAAGAGTAAGTTCGCAAATAATGGCAGTTGATAGTTTACCTGCTCCTAAACTCATGGAATACTAGGATGTCAAGGTTGAGTAGTATTTTCGAAGCATTAATTGAAGTGGTGATAATAACAGATGCTGGGACATGTAGAATAAAAATGTGAAGGAAATGAAGCTTGCATAGTAATAAAAATACAGTTCATTAAGATAAACATGTAACGAATTTTTTTTAACACATAGATAGATTTCTTACATGTCAGCCACTTCGCCCTGACCAACTGCAAGATCACTACTGTAGAGGATTCAATGTTGTTCTCCATGTACTCTGACATGATGTTTGCAAACTCTCCCCACAAACTACAATTTATTTGCAATCCTCTGTAGGAAATCATAGTAGATGCTTTGTTAATAACTGTAGTAGTTGTCTATTGTAGTGGGAAGAGCAGATTGCAAACTTTTCATCCTCTAAAATGACTTGACGCTTTTGTTTTGTAGTACCAGCAGAATGTGTTGGGTATGATTTTCATAGATGTCCAATAATTTCTAAAATAGGCATGAATGATTTTTAAGGAGTAGTTTGTCAAGAAGAGAGCATTACTCTAAAGTAATGTATGTATGAAGACTATAGAATATAAAGAGATTCAATAGAATTACAAACAGAATATTTTGTAGATACTAAATAATTTTACCATACAGGAACTGATGTTTTCTTGAATCATAGACTAAAATAAAACAGTGCTACTATTTAATGTACATATTAGATGATTTTCCGGAATGGATTTGTTGATGATGTCATCAAAATTGATGAACTCGAAACAGAATAATGGTAACTGAGCATCCGTTGGTCGAACAAAGGTTGTTGCTGTGAAAAACAATCTGCAAGCATGTCTTTCCCCCAAGTAACGTCCTTGATTATGAGCAATATGGAAGTTCTGTATAATGTAGCAAAGTCCTTCGCACAGGACTGGATTGTACTTGTTAATTTCATGGTGGTTGTTTATTGTACACTGTATTTTTGTGTCCTGCATAGAACAATAAAATTTCTAGGTGAATATTTGAAATCCAGTTGTCACATTTATGACACATGAAATAACTTACTACAGAATAAATACATACAGTTGGTGTTATAGAAATAGTACATGAACTGTAATTTTTGCAATGGATAAACTCACTTGGGCATAACAGATAATGAGATAAACAGCCGCAACACCGTATTTGGGTGAGGAGTTCAACCACAAATTCAATACATGCACTTCTATTTTCTATGATTCGTCCGCATAAACAGTAATCTCATTCAGATGACAGATTCTGCGTGACATGCTTACAGTTCTGCATGATTACAAATATTGTACGGATATGACAGATGAAGCATCCATTATAATTTTGTGTGATGATATATAAGAAAATAATAAAAGCATCGAATAGTATGAATTTAAAATGAAAAGATACCTATCACAAGTTATCAAAAATTTCCTTGTAGACAACGTTTTCTGTAAAGTTAGTGATGTGTTTTTCTCTATCATCAACTAAAATTTTCAAACCACGAGGTGACATCACTCTAGATGCGGCAACATAAAGTTGTCCATGAAAAAACACAGGTTTGTGAAGATACAAACATACAGAAGATAGAGACTGGCCTTGACTTTTATTAATAGTCATTACATAAGAGATAGTCAAAGGATATTGTCTTCTTTGTAATTAGAATGGCCATCTGACGTCATTATGTGTCATATTTATTCTTGGGATGAAAGAAAGATATCCTGAATGACAACCAGTTAAAATCTCTGCTCCAATGACATGGTTACCCAAATGTCTAATGATATGACGTGTACCATTTCATATCCCCACTGATTGGTCAACATTTCGAAGCAACACAATGGGTACTCCGATTTTCAAAGTAATTTTATGTCCTGGTAACCCAGAGGCGGTGATACCATTCAAGACATCAGTTGTATATATGTTCTCTGGCTGATCTGTATCAAAACTGGTATTTCAAACAGAATCAGAGCTGAAATAATCTTTTCCTTCAGAAGTAGTAAGAGTTAACATGTAGTCATTGATTTACTGAACAACGTCACCTGTTGGTGCTAATATAGCATGACCTTTCAAATATGAAACAAATGAACAGTTTTCAATGAAATACAGGCAAGAAAATGCAACAGATGCTGTTAGAGGGGATTTATCTGTTGCAAGAAGGTAGGTGGATGGTATTTCAATGCACGCGGCCCCATCAGCATGCTCTCCAATGCGACACTCACCAATGTCCAAAATCCACTTTGCAAAATCTCTAACATTGGTAGGATCGTCAACAATATCAGGTGATTTAAACCTCATGTTATATGTCAATGTTACAACTGGATAGTGGTTCTGTAGATATGATGATCATATACTTGCAAAGATAATGTCACTTCTCTTGTCTCCAGGGATCACAGGTAGTATTTGTCTGAAACCTCCACCCAGGACAACTGTTAGACCACCGAAAGCTAAATCAGAATAGTTTTCATTATTTAATGACATAATATCTCCTAATGTTCGATCAAGAGATTCAAAACAGTGTTTATGAATCATTGCAGCCTCATCCCAGATAATCATTTTGGTTTGCTGTAGTAGTTGTGCAACATCACTCCCCTGTTGAATGTTACAGACTGAATGGTCATTTATAGAAATTGGAATTCGAAATTTTGAATGAGTTGTTCTACCTCCAGGTAATAGTAATTAGGCTATTCCACTCGAGGAAATAGGTAGAAAAATTTTTCCTTCGGACCTTAGTAGACATGTTAAATCTTCCCAGATGAAAGTTTTACCCATACCTCCAAATCCATGCAAGAAAAAGAATCCACCATCTGGACAAGATAACTCAGTCAAAATTTCTTGAATTATATTTCTCTATTTATAATTAAGCATTTTTTCTAATGTTGTGTATTCAAGAAGCATTTTATCTCTATCATAATTAAGCACTTATGCAATAAGTCGATTCGGTTGAGGAGACACTGTATACTCTGGAAGGGGCATAGGAAGATAACACTGCAGAGATTTTCCATTGATGCGAAGAATGATGTCTATTTCAGACAGTGTATACATTTGTTTTTGATTATCTTTCAATGTCAAGTCTAGAAGATAGTGTAATAATGTTAGAAACTAGTGGGAAAATTTCATTAAATTATAGTGAAGATATTAAGATGTTTGTACCTTGTAGTTGTAGTCACTGTTGTTGGGCATATAAAATGTCTTCTGTTAGGATTTTCCAAGTTTCAAACCAAACAATGTCAGGTCAAGAAACGGAATTTGAGAATAACATTTTGGTGAATAGTCTTCGCAAAGAATATCCCATTCCCCAAGCAGATACATCTTGTAGTGCTTGTATGAATTCTTTGTCTTCAGATAAAAGTCCCATTGCTGAACATGTTTCTCTGAATGTAAGATGAGTAATGTTGTTCACTATTCTGATAGATTAATATGAAGTTGATCCTTTGACCTTTGTTAATAGAATACACAAGTAATGTAGTTCCCCAGATGAGGGTGCGACATAGTAAAGTCTCCCAATACTGAAACCATGTTTTCACGGGTACCATTTCATTTCACGACAGTGGTAGACAAACCGTGTTGGGAATTATACATAAGTAAGATTTCTTCCCTCTGGATACAGTTGATTTTCATTAAACCATGATGTGGACATGGTATCAGAAATGTTGTCCTTATTCAAGATATCTTCAATTTTATCACAGTCTACATATGTGACATTGTTTTCTCTTGGTAAATGAAATTGCAGTCTATCAACTAGAAGATATATGTAGTGGATATCATAAGAGAAAATCCTCCAAGAAGATTCAAAGGGTGAGATGTACCGGTAGTCATAATACATTTTATCTCATCGACAACCTTCTCCTGAAGATCTTTATTGCTGCTGTCAAACAGTGTTGCTGTAAAACGATCGTGCCCCTTGGTAATATATTTGAAAAGGTATTTGATAGATGAAGATTGATTTCAAACATCGATATTCAGGTGAGCTTTATATTTTAAGAGCAATGTAGGATTGTACGGCACCACAAACAGATTGTCTAATGCTAAACCATTTTTGAGAACAGTACAACCTGTATTTCTTCTCTGATAGACGACATAACCGTCATCATCCGAATTTTTCTGAGGAGAAAATTTCGTTGGATAATGCTTTGAGCATTTGCCACTCCTCATACAAGGTGAGTGACGTTTGGCTTCACCACAAGGTCCATGGATCATAAAATTTCCAAACACTGCATGTAGTTTTGGGAAGTCACATTTGATTGGTATTTCTGCAGAAACAATCCTGTTAATGTCTGATGGAGTGATGATATTGCTTTCCTGACTAAGAAATAATAGAATGTGCACATGAGGCAGTCCTCTTTTTTGGAACTCTACTATACGAACAACTACTTTGAAAATTATACAAAATAAAACAAATTAAAAAACATTTATCCAATTCTGGTTGATTTAGAAATTAAAAAACAAGAATATCATAGCGACGTAGTTACACATTTGCTCGAGAATTTCTGAAGAAGGATCCTTCTATTATATAATTCATGAGTTTTTGGACCTTTATGTTGAAAATTTGCGACAATATTTGAGGACAGTCCGATGGGCGCAGGTTGTTTACTTTAACATATCGATAAACATCAGGCCACATTAGATTGCATGTAAATGTTAAAAAAAGATCGGGATACCCTTCCCAATTACATATTGACATTGCATCTTGGTAATTCTGAATCATATATCTTGGGCCTCCTGTAAATGTTGAAGGTAAAATGATACGCTTCCCACATATGGAACCATCCTGATCACCCCTAAGGAAAGCATCTTGCTACCCATTGTATAGTTCTGCCCTTAACTGTTTTTGGTTGTAGCGAATAAAAGATAATCTCTGAGACTCAATCATTGTGTATGCATCTACAATAAACTGTTGAAGAATTCTCCTAGATAATAGAAGGCTCGAAGACTCATTGGAACAGGAATGGAGGTGAAAGGAGAAATACTCTCACATTGTAACATTCCTGACATTTTTGTTGTCATTAAATTTTGTAGTGTGATGGGGTATATTGTCAATATATCGGTCCTCTCCCCCATGAAAATCAATGGATATTAAAGAGGAAGGTATAGTGGGTGAATCTCATCAATTCGTTGTTATCCTCCATCTATGCCTTGAATGATGATATCTCATTCATTATTCAGATCCCCAATGTCGCCGACAATGAGCATTGCAATCTCAGAAGTAGTTGGTAAGTTGTATGTCTGTGCATCCCTTCCTCTTCTTCTAAGTAGTTTCATTTTTAAATTTGTAATGCCCTGCGTCTCAATAATATCCCTTACTGTTCTGAAATGATGTGATAAACTGTTATGTTGATGACGCATATTCTGTAGCTTTTGAAAAATATTGACATCAATATTAGACTCTTTGTTTTTGTCATCAAAACTGCATAGGATAGTGTCAATTAGTGGTCAGAAATACAAGAGACACTATTTATGTATTACTATATATGTCATTACAAACCTGATTGCTCGTACTCTATTATGAGCATCATTTGCAGTATCATATACATAGAGTGGAGCAAACCTGGGTGGTTGTCCATCGGAAGGACACAAACTACCAATGTGATGGTAGTTTTGTCCGTTTAATCTAAAAATATTTGGAGACCCACCACAGTTCAGAAATTTGTCTACTTTGCCTCCCAAGGACGTGAATGTAAACATAGAGTTGTATACGTGCATGTGATCTTGGAATGATTTAGCTGTTGGATAGATTTTACTGAATAGCAATGTTCTAAGGTATAATGGACATGCAGGAAAAGGTTGTAAAGATGTTTTTCCCAGTGAGTAACATATTGAGTAACGGGGGACATGTTTATGTCTATATGTTTTATTCCTCTCTTCAAACCAGAAGGTAGAACTGCAGTTTTCACATATGTTCGAAGGATCTCCGCAGTCGAAATATTCTGAACAGAAAAGGATTGGAATCGATAATATGAAATGAAAAATATATATTCTGTTTAACTTTAAATCCCATAAGGAATATGTGTAGTAATTAATGATTTTAGTTAATGTAAACCACCTGTTTGTTCAGCAGTTTGATGATTTATTGGCATATCTGCATCATTAATCATCTAGTTAGTTGTTGCTGGTGAATATTTAGTATTATTATATAGAGTTAAAAAGTGTACTATTGGAAATAGTACATCCAAGTTGACATACCTTCATCGTTGATTGCAGGATATATCTCACACATCGTTGAAGGAGTAGAATCCATGTATATACCTATCATTGAAACTTGTTCATCAGTTGTTTCTGTGAATCCTGCATGGTTGGTAATATCTCCTTTGGACGAAATGATATGTTAAGATGTTTGATGATATAAAAAAGGGCGTATATATGAAGGGATTTGTACATAATAAATGTGAGACGAAAGTTCTAATGTGAAACATACATGTGGATAAAAAATGTATATATCTTTCAGTTGCAGTATAATTAGCACTGTTTGAAAAAGTTGAAGTATTTGTAAGACTATTTATTTTACCGTATAGAAGACTACAGGTAGTGAATTTTTTGGGGCTTACTGTGATGAGGATGCATAATTGGACCCCCTAATAGTACAAACCATCAGAATCCGTACCTTGTAAGATTGATAGTAGGACTGTAAGTTGTGAAACTATAGTGTATATTATTCACAATAAATGTAAAAGAAGTTTAAATGTGGAGATGATTACTGAATGGAAGCCCATGTCGTATCATGGTATTTGGTCATTTTTTTTGTCCTTTGAGCCGCCATATGTCGTTGATAGCTCTGAATACTCTTGTGGGACTGTGGAACAGTGAACGACATAGTTGTACAAATACTTGGTTAGTATATTTCCAAATAGTAATCATAAATAATTCAATGGGAGACAATAATAAGAACTAACTATTGACGGATATAGATGATAATGGAATGTGGAGACATAATACAGTTTCAGTACCTGGTGTGACCAGTTCTGGGGTAATAGAATTTCCTATAGGAATTATTAACATAAAATTGTAACTACTCTAGGATTATAACCTATCAGACATAATCAAACATGTTTAAATAGATTGAAGATAATGTTTGGCTATATTGATCAGAGTTGAAAAAGTCCTGGAAAATGAAGACATACCACTTTGTGTTTGTCTCCGCTCATTTAGTGTTACAGGTTCAGGTGCAGTAATGTTTTCAGTGGTCATTCTACCTGTCGATTTGGTAATATAGTAAACATGTAAGTTGTTGATTCTTATTTAAAGAAACTATTTAAGTAGTGGATAGTATTTAGAAGACAACCAGATTGACGTTGTTTCCGTAGCAATCTTCTTTGAAATCATGCGTCTTTATATCTTGACGGTGAGTACATATTTGTTCAGTTTATCTATTTATTTGCGTGTTAAGAAAGTCAACAGGACCATGTTTCCATGATAAGCAGTGTTGTTGTCTCTAAAAGAATAATAATAATACGATAAATTTAATGTAAACCATTACAGTAACCGTTTTTCAAAGAAAAAATCTTCGGTACAAAAGTTTTTGTATAATTATTTGTTCTAATGTACATATAGCAAAGTTCATGTAAAAATCAACAGTCAAGTAGTACTTAGATTGTGCTTGTAGTAATTGATACAGATAGTTGAGCAGTTGTACTCACATACATAGAATATAAGAACATAGATTCATTCCAAAAAATTAGACTTCACCTGCTTCTAGGAGCAGAGCACTTTATCAGGCTTACCGTTAGTTGTGTAGCAGACTGAATTTCTGCTGGTCAATTTATGAGCACAGACATATCAGTAATGCACTGTCATCCTCATTTGCATACAAAGAATGTTCATGTCCTAGTTGTGTTGCTGTTAAGCTAAGAAGAAATGTAAGGTGAAATAAATAACTAATTACACAGAAGTTAAAACAATAGTTACAGTACAGAATTAGGACTCCTAAAACAGAGAATATTACAGAATGGTTAGGCAAGATTATTTCGCAACAGTTGGGAAACAATTAAAAAGGGGTTAAAAAATCAATGTACTTGGAGAAATTAAACGTTCTGTTGTGTATACTGAGGTATACTCAGAATTTATCAGTATAAGCTACCAGGCCGATGATTTTGTATGCAGTGAAGATGGAGGTACATAAAATAAATTCAAACCGTAGCTTTATAACGGGTTAACCAACTACGGAATCAGAAATTTGTCGTCTGTGCGTAGTACAGGTGGACAGGAGGAGGAGGACTGGAGGACAATGTGAGTTATACCTTACCACCTACTGAAACTGAAACTAAATGATTCAAAATACTTATCGCATAGAGAAACATATGATAAGAAATGATGGGATAGAGTTTAGCTCATACTATTAATGCAGAGGTAGCCGCAGATATGCAGCAGCTGGATTTTGAAGGATGATATGAAACCCTGTTCGCCAGGCACTGGATATTAATACAGTATTCCAAGGGGACTGGATACTTGGGGGAGGAGAAACCCTATACGACGCCCATCACATACGATGGATCTAACCGAAGGGCAGTGGATAGGTGGATAGAGGTACTTTGACAACGACAAAGAACTATACGAGTAGCAGATAATGGATATTAGGAAGAGGGACCTCGCGAGAGGGTTGGAGATGAAGAGGACGGAGTAGGCGTGGCGGATGGAGGTGAAGAGTGTGGAGGCAGCTATAGACGGTAGCCGCGAGCGGGAGCTGATGAAGAGGAGTGCTGAAACCCTAGATGAAAGGGAACGAAAATGAGAGCGTTGGAATGCTGGTGTCGGGGTGCAGAGGGGTTTGTGAGGATGAAATACGGGATTGGGAGACGTGGCCTCCTAGTGTGGTGACACATCAGGGGAAAAAATCCATGTTTAGAATAGATATAGATATATTTCTTAATTAAATAATAACTAAAAACACCATTTGTACTTTAAAAACTATTTACAATGTATCAAAAAATGACTAGAAATTATATTCATTATTATATACAATAAAATAATGTACATGAACATAGTACTACTTATTTGTTACATAACCCCTTAAAACAGCCGCATAAGACCTAAGGGTAAGGGGTGCGATGGTGACAGACTCTTGGGGTGGCTCAGATAACATCACTCGAGTGGTAATCTCTATCAACTTCCACTTTTTCAGTAGACTGTCCCAATCGACTTTGACATGGTGAAGCTCAGCTTGGGATTGGTCAAGAGTGAAGCGCAAGGATGCCACATCTTTTCCGATCTTCGAAAAATGGGCTTCGTATGGGGAAATTCTACTGGATGAGGTCATCGCTTCTTTTGACTGAGTAAATTGGATTTGTTAAAGTCTAATATTTATACTAATCATGTGATCACTGTTCAATGGCTATATTAAAAACGGTCAAAATTCATAACATAAAACCAAATAAGTTGACATCTTATAAAAATATTTTGCATAAAGAGACATTTAACTAGATAAAGTGGGATTTTCCATTAATGAAACTTTGGGTCATTACAGTTATGACCTTGGAACATGTAGTTTAAGGCCATGCGATTTGGACTTCGACAACTTAGTTTAACCATCACGACGTAGGGATGAAACATCAAAGGGATTATACGTATATATGAGATATTCATGCCTGGATTTTCCTAGAACACCATAGACTTGAGTGGGATAAGAGTGTCTGAACCATGATTCTTGGATCCCTCGAGTCTAGATGGATGGTGCAAGGATTAGTATCCAATGGGCGTACGAAGGTAGGAGTAACTTCTCTTAAGGATGAATTTTCGTTTGGTTGACATACAATGTTTTTTCAGAAATGTCTGTAGAACCACTAGTTTATTATATGAATAGTCAATAAAAGTTATTCGTAAGACACTATCCATCCATTTCAGATAACCGTGGAATATTATGGTATTGTGAGATTTTTTAGGGCATGGAGTTTGTGTATGAAATGAAAATTTGATGGGTATATAAGGAATGCCCATTCGATGATTAATTTTGAAGAGATTATTTACACAGATCATATTTATATGTAATGGGAATCATGGTATTTTGACTCTTTTAGATTGTTGGAGCCAATAATTTAAATCATTTGAATTTACATTCATTTCACATAAGGGTAATTGGGGGATCCTTTCCCCTTTGTTTTATTCTGCATGGATTAACCTTGGATTTTCGGCTTAAGTGTTTCTACATATCTCGGTATACTATAACATAATATATATATAAAGTGATTGAGATACCTTATAGTTTAATGTTGTATGTTTAAGACTTCTATGGCCATGCAGTTTAACAAAATTTAGTTAGGACTCTTGAATTTCCCAAAACAAGTCTGGATTATATGCAGAGGGGGAAATTGATTCCTAATGGCTAGACCTGGGAAGGCCAATAAATCACTAAATTTTCTATTGATGTGTGGGAATCATTACATACATATTTCTGGTATCCTATGTATTTAAACATCATACATTTATGACATAAGTGAACTGATGTGAAATGGATGAGGAGAGTGATGTTTTCAGCTTGAACTTCTTGAAGGTTTCCCATGAATCCCATCTAATTGGGAATAAAAGTCCACATAGTTCATTAGGGAAATTAATTTCATATGAATTATTTATATATAGGAAGGAGGTAATTTTTTATGTGGTTCCTTAACCAGGATAAAGAATTTGGAAATCCTTACATATCCTATGAGAGTAGGAATCATGCCACATGTTGTTCGTGGAAATCCCTATGCTAACCGACACATTCACAAAGAGGGGGAATTTTAATTTAGTTTTTTTATATTTCTGATAGTGTATATACTAGAATGGAAGATCCTAGAATCACTTCATATATTGAAGGATAATAATCAAGACACACATAGGTCTAGAACTTCTTTTTATGTGACCGTTGCAGGTCGAATTGTCTCCTCAGGTGAGAACACTATTCGAGAAATATAGTTTAACATCCTGTGGTGAATATGAAAATTATCCTCATGCATGTCTAACGTGCATGTTGGGATAGAGGAATTATTGATTTTGACTAGTGGCTAGACCATGATGTAGAATCCAAGCCTCTCTATGTATAATGCGAGGGTGGTAATCAAGACATACATATTTCTAAAGACCCCACCCTATGTCAGTCTGAAATGTACACGAAGTGGGAGGGAATTTTATACCACTATTTCAAGATGATGGGATTATTATAATCCTATATTATTTTTTATGTTGGGAAAATCCTAACCCCAAATTATTAATATAACAATAGTTATACTAAGTGTGAGAAACAATGAACGACGAGGAGTTCCCTTATAGTATAGTGGTGGAAAAGGTTACAATAGATGCATTCCTTATTATGCAGTCGATGTAACAAGACTTATGTTCAGGTGGTCTCTACATATCCCTTTTATGCATAGGAATCAATCTGTACATTGTTCTAAATCTTCTAGTTAGGTGACCGATGAAGGTGGCAATGTCTCCTATGGTGGGAACACTATTGGGGCCATGAAGTTTACAATCACGTGGTAATGAAAATAAATCCTTTCATTAAATTCTGAAATATATGTAGGGAGATAGGCATTATTAATTTTTACTAGTGGCTATTTAAGGTTGTATAATCTAGGCATCACTCATATCCCTTGAGGGCGGGAATCAGGCCATACATAGTTCTAAATACACCCCAGTTCTGGTATGACCTGTGCACTAAGGGGGGGAGGTGAATTTATACCTTGCATTCAAGATGATGAGATTATTATAGTCTTCATTGATTTTTCTGTGAGGGGGAAATCCTGACTTTCATTATTAAGCTCATGTGAGTTATACTCGGTGTGAGAAATGAGTAATTATGGGAAGTCCCCTTGTAGTATAGTGGTGATAGAGGGTAAAATAGAGGAATTCCATGTCATGTGGTGTCTGTACCAAGAAATAGGGGTAAATTTGTCTATAAATATCCCATATTTTCATTGGAATCAAGATGTTCTTATTTTAAATGCTTCCTATAAGGTGACCGATGTAGGTGGTAATATCTACATGGGTGACAACACTAATAAGGCCATGTTGTTTAACATAAAGTGGTAAAGTTGAAAGTTATCCTCATGCATGGCTAACATGTACATAGGGAGAGAGGCATTACTGATTTTTGACAGGTGACTGGACCGAGATGTAGAATCAAGGAATCACTATGTATCCTAAGAGGGGGTAATCAAGCCATACGTAGTTCTAATGACCTATTGTGTTATTCTAAACTATTCATAGAGAGGTGGGAATTTTATACCATGATTTAAATATAATAATCTTGTTATACTCCGCTTTGTTTTTTCAATGTGAGGTAAATCTGGACCACCATTGTTTATCTCATGAGAGTTATACTCGGTGTGAGAAATGATGAATGATGAGGAGTTACAATGTAGTATAAAGGAGACAAAGGGTAGAATAGAGGAATTTTATGTCATCTGGTGGTTAGACAATGACATAGGTTCAAGGTGTATCTATATTTCCCATTCATTCCTATGAATCAAGCCATACATAGTACAAAAGCGTGGCAAGGTAGCTGATTAATGTCAGATATAATGTTCCAACATGCGAGAACAATATTGGGGCCTTGTAGGTTAACGTCATGAAGTTATGATGTCATTATTATTCAGTTTATTATCATATAATAAGGATAGGTTCCACACAATTTAACATTGTCTGGAGAGTACATATGCAGAACTATATTGTTTAATGTCATGTAGCTATGATTGATTCATTTTTTAGTTTATTGTCATGCAATCAAGACATCTTCTGTACAGTATAATTTCGTGTGGAGAGGACATCAGTAGAACTATGAAGTTTAACATCATGTAGCTAAGAAATATTTGATTGTGATTAAAAAATAACTTCTTTAGGAACCACGCACTTGTGGGTGTTGTGGTGATCTTTCCATCCATTGAAATCATGGAATATTCTTCATTGGAGTGAAAATTATGTATAACATATATTCCTTTCCATTTTCTCTCCATCATTGGAGGTTTTTTCTAGAGTATCATCAGGGATCTAAGGAACAACCACACTTCTCCTTCAAAGAAAGAATAGGGTGAATTTTCTTATTTAAATATCGTGAAATTTGGTTTTGGTAGACTTTAATATGGGGTAGTGTGTTCAATCATTTCTCATCCAATAGATCCAGCTCATGAAACCATTTTTTTGGATCACTCATCTGCAGATAGTTGCTCATAGGCAGTGACTCTAAGTGATGGAATTTTGAATTTTGATGGGAAGAACTACGTACGAACCTTATACTAATGAGTATCAGGTTGCTTGAGTGATTGTATGAGTTCTGTTTTGATAAACTCGAAGAGGATAGATGATCTTTTCGAAACATGATTTCTTATCCATGTTCACCATCTTTTGTATTATGTTGGATAGAGTCTTGTTGAATTCCACTACTTGTTCGTTGGCTGCAGCAAGGTAGTAAGATTTATTGCTGGATATGATATCGCACTCCTAGTTGTATTTTTCTAATTCAACAGAGTAGAAATTGGTTCCATTATCCATTAGTATTGTGTAATGGACCCCAAACATGGTGATTAAACTAGATTTCACAAAGTTGATAATTTTTCTTTCCCTGACTTCGTTAAAGGGTGCATCTTTTTCCCCTTTGGAAATGAATTTAGTGGTTTTTAGAATATATTTGAATTTTCTGGCCATGGTGGTAGGTTATGACACTTAAAACTCCACTCCCCAAATGGAAAATGGCCCGAATTACATAGATGTGTGTTGAAACTCTAGGGTTTTATGGATGAAATTGGAATAAACATGGCAGGAATGAAATATTTTGTTGAAATAGGAACAATCATATGTCAGGGTGTTCTAATAGTGCCCAAGACTTCGAAATTTATGAGAGATTTTTTCTATGGATTGATGTGCACCACAAGTTTTGGAAATCACTTATATCATGACAGTAGTGGTCTCTTCTCCATCAACACACCAGAGAAGAAATCCATCAAGTAATCTCTTATAAAAAAACTATTTCTAGTTGGTTCCATCATACATTTTTAAATTGACTTCCCATCATCATATTTTCTCCCATAAAACCCTGTCTAGTGGAGTTCTCCATTTTGAAGATAGTCCACAATGGGAGTCATCCATCCAGTGGTAGGACCATAAAACTTATAAATGAGAATGATCCCATTAATTTCATCCTTTTTTTCCTGAATGAATGGTAATACCATCCATCGATGGGAAATAATGATGACTATTTCATCATGATCCAAATTATCCAGAGTTGTGAGTGAATTTTCCAGTGCATCGGCTTGTGCATTTTGGGACCTGGGAATATAATTCAATTTCATTTCTGAAATGAAATCTATAATCAGTACCCATACATGGATCATTAAAAGTATGAGTTCCTCTTTTATGATAGCATCGACACCATTGAATTTCTTGATGACCAATTCTGAATTTCCTTTAATCATCAACTAATTTTCTTACCCTTGGAGTGGTAGTTCCAGGCCTATAATGAGGGCCTAGTACTTTTCTTCATTGTTCGTGAATTCTTTCGATATAAGGAAGGAATATGCACGAAATTATTTTTTATTTGATTATGACTCTTAACCCCACTTTTTTTAATTTGGGGTCTTCTATTATTCTTTCAATATAAATTTTAGATGCATTGTCAAAGTTAATTTCCCACATTTGGGGGTTCTCTAGAATAGAGAACACTTCTTCTTTAGATTAATCATCATTTTATGGGGCCACTCATATTTAGGGATTTTCATCCAAAAAATCTGGTAATGCCTGACCATTGATAGCCTTCTATTTTATAAACTATATATCGAATTATTATCGGATGACCGCACATCATGACCAACATCCTGTTAAAATTGGATGAATGAGCATGCACTTGAGTGCTTTTCTAGGTATGAGCAAATGGAAATCATGGTTCTGTAAGTAATGACTTGTCTTCTAGACTAAAAATATTAATGCTAGAAAACTCTTATGGATATTTGAATAATGAGTCACAGCGTCAATCGTGGTTCTACTGAGATAATAGAGACTATCCTGGCTTCCATCATCATTGTTACATGATAATGGAATCTAGCGATCTATCTATGGTAGTTACATATAGAATAAGTGATCTTACTTCAACTGGAGACATTATCATCAGTGGGCTTAACAGAAACTTCTGGATATTTTCGAACAGATTCTGACAACCTCCATTCCATTGATATTCTACCCCTTTCTTCATCATCCTGGTGAATGAAAAACATTTTTATATAAAGTTTTCTATGAATATCAGAATATATGCTATGTGTCTGCTGAGTCCTCTCAACTCCACAAAGTTGGGAGGTGGGGACATGACAAGGATTAACTTCTACTTCTCTGGGTCAACTTTGATGCCCCAAGGGCATACGAGTGAGCTGAGAAATATCCTTGTGGTGGCACTGGAATCACATTTCATGGAGTTCATATTAAAACTATTCAGTCATAGTTTATTGAATACAGTTTTGCAGTCATCCATGTGGTCTGAGTGTTGATGTGATTTAAATACCATATCATCAACATAAAATTAAATTAACCTTACTAGGAAGGGTTTGAAAATGTGGTTCATGGCATGCAGATATGTGGAGCCATCATTTTTCAAATCGAAGGGCATCACATTGTAGAAATACACTCCAAAGGGAGCCCTAAAGGTAGTGGATCCTTTTCTTTTTGGGTCATTATGATCTTTTTATATCTTAAAAAACTATCCATGAAATAAAGATCTTCATATCGAATATTTACATTAATCAAAAATTATTTCATTGTGACTGTGAAATCATATTTGAAGAATTACAGGTTGAGATCCCTATAATCAATGTATACCTTAATATTCCCATTATTCTTAATGATAGGGACACGTTTTTATAGCTATATGGGGTACTGGACCTCTAGAATGAAGTTATTTTTATGGGATTATTTAATTTTGTGTCTTTTTTGAAGCATGTGTTGGGTGTGTCCTACTAGAGGAATTCTTGTAAAAATGATGATTTTTTTGTAGGCCCAAGTGGTGAGTAGAAACCATTGGATCAAGACAAAGAATTTCTATATAATTTCAGAATAAAACATATCAATTATATTTTAGTAATGTGGGATATATCTCTTTCTCTTCATGGCTGCACTAACTAGAGTGGGTGGTGGATCTTCTTATGTACACTTTTATATTTCATAGAGATCATCAATGGTGGTGGATATGCCTTCCTCAAATTCTAGAGGGGAATCCCTTAGTTATTTTTCTTCTTCTTAATCTTCCCCTGCATCCTCAAAATATTAATCTTGGTTTTCTAATGGGGAACAATCATTGAAACAATAGGTCCATAGTTGAGGAAGGAGTTTCCATATTGGTGTCTGGGAGGTAAGGCCATCTCTTCTACCTCAGCCTATGGCATGGAATTCTCTACAAAAGATATAGTGAGCAGAAAAAGAGTTTCCTTGTATTGCATGAATGATGTGATAGTTATTCCTGTATCAACGGGTGAGGTATAAATTTTCTAGAGTATTGAGGTAGGTTTGGGATTATTTTCATCCGAAAATTCTTGATAATCATGGAAGTCAATGGGACATCCAACATTACCAACCTCTACAGTACTTATTTAAATAATGAGGACTACTAAATAAATGTTTGAATTTGACATTATGTTTTCAATCCGATTGATGGGAAGTAGGTATTATTTCACGCACTACATAAGGGTATTAGTACGTAACACTTCCAAAAAGTTTGGGGTGACAACCCAATCAATTATATTAGTTGTGGGTTGTTTCCCCTTCTTATTATAGAACCCTTCATCAATGTAGTGTGAATCACAATACACGAACGAGGTCTTAGTGTCTAACTTTATCCATTGATGCAAGATTTGAGGCACTGATGGTAATTGTAGGGGATTGATTCATGTTTATTCAGCCATTTTAACCCTAGACGAGTGTTGAAGGTCTTATTACTTCGGACCACCAGAAATTCACAGTGAGCTACGAGGACACTGAACTATGTTTTGAGCTTGATAAGGCCTAACATCTTTTGATCACTTTTATTGTTCCCAATAGGGTCTCATTCATGGCGTCAGATTATACTCATTACAAACTAGATGACATAGTGTCTATAGTGGAAGGATATTAATCCTAGAGACATTGTCTAGGAAGACTTTTGTAATATCAATTTCATTTCTCATGCTCATCACATATAAGGGTTTGATGTTCCCTTTCATGATGAAATCATCATCTTGATCTACAAAGGAGATAACTGCATGGAATTATTTTTAATTAATCTATATCCATTAGATTTCAGTATTAACTATTCCATCTTCAAACACATGGGGACTCATAAAATATTTTATGAGAGCTTCCTTGAGATATGCTACAAGATTTAGTGCATCCATGATTGAGAGATTAGCTGACACTGGAGCAAGATGTTTAAAAATATCATATTTACAATCTAAAGTAATGTTCTACCAGTATTGGGGACCCTCTTTTATAAGAGCTATTGGTCTTGAGAATTTGGACCAGGGTGGATTCATATAGGGCAGTGAAACATTCCTATTCCTATCAGATCCACTGGAGGGTCCTCACTTGTGTTTTTTTAATACTAAATATTTCACTGTGGTTATGGCCATATGTTTTATTTATACAATATGCATGACTTACTTGGTATCCATGGATTCTATGGCTTATTCCTCTAACTCCCCAGTTGGGTGTATGTGATTTTGGTTGATAACTATACTCATTATTGGAGAAAGGATCCATCAAATGGATAAATTTGAAAGAGATAAAAATCATCTCATCTTCTGATGATTTATATGCCTCATCATCGCTTTTTCCTTTGACATTTGGTGTGGTGGTTCCCATTCCAAAAAATTCGATAGCATGAAATATGTGAGAGTTAAATACAACCCCAGTCATAGTGCAAGTTCATCTTCTTGATCTTGTTTTACACCATTCTAATTAGACAAATTTTGTGAGGCTATCCTCTGGAAGATTTTGGAGATGACGATGATGGTTTTCTTCCATTAGGAATCATTGGAGGCACGTTTGGTTGTTTCAACATTGTATGAAATATTCCATAATATCATTTGACCTTTATATAATAATAAAACTTTCAATATTCTTCTCCTTTTTTTAACAACATTTTTTCAATTCCACTATTTTTACAGATTGGTGGTTGATACATATTCCAATTGCATTGGTGGTGGTTCTATATGGACCTATCTTGAATCTCTCATCATTTAAAATTTTTCATTGAAGACAAAGAACACATGAATGTTTTTTCCCAATACTCTATGGAAGGGGCAGTAAGGTGGCCAGCCATGAGGCCTACTTTATCATCCCTTTTTGGCTTTATTATCCAAATCATGTTTCTATTCATGGTGGATATGATATAACCACAGACTTGGTCACCCTGAAAAGTGTAGACAATATTTATGTGTCCTTATAATTGATTTTTTATCCCTCTCCACTCCTCTATAGCGGTGAGGGTGAATTTTTAAATCCAGAGGGCCCAACAAAATTTGCTTGGGGACTTGGAGATGGTACTAGTGGTGGGGGTGGCATGAGCATGATAGATTCCACTTAAACTCTCCATATTTTTTCACTAGGGTTGATGGGGATACCCAAGAATTGTGATTAGTCTATTACAAGGAATCATATATCCTTTGAGAAATTATAGAGAAGTCCCTCAACCCACTTGTGTACTTCACAGGATTGAGCTGGGTTTTCAGCTCTTCTTGGAATTACAAATGACCATTTAAATAATCACATCTTTTGGGACTGGCTGATTCAAGGAGTAATTCAGACCTTTCCATATGGTGATGAAGTCTGAGACTCTATTCTTCATTCATTGTTTACATTTCATGACATCACTCACTATTTTTGTTGAGAAACATCGATTTAAACTAGAATCGGAAATGGGATTGGATATCCTCCCATAATTTTATTGAGTTAGCCTGAAAATTTTTTTTCCCTAAGGAGGCTAAACCTTTTATGGTCTTCACAAAGCATCTATGCTTCATTACCTCTTGTTACTATGAAGTTCCCATATTGGTAACATAATATGAAGAGTAGTGCATTAGATGTTTTTCTGGGTCCCATGATCCATTGAACACTAAAAATAATGGATTCCTAAAATTTAGTGGAGGCGGGACATTGCTCACAAAGTTGGGGTAAGGCCTCTCTTCTAGTTTTACTGGAGTGCATAGTCCTTTCATCACTTCCATCTGAGTTTTTAATAACATGATGGTATTAAAGAGTCGTTCATGCATGTCCTGTTGGACCTGAGAATGAATAGATGCATCATGGGGAACGATTGGATGTTCCTGTGCTTTTAGGCCTTGATAATGATACCCAGTTGCGGGTATCCATTGTGGATTTTCCAGAATCAATTTTGGTTTCGTCCCTAATCGAGGGAAATCTAGATATCCTTCCAATAATGGGTTCAGGTAGAATGATGGTCCCAATTCCACCCTGAATGAGCATTCTAACCTTGCTTCATTCATTGATATGATCCCATGATGCATAGGTGTATCTGATGGAGGTGTGTGTTGACATTCCACCTAAGGAACATACCTAATTGGATGGTTTTCTCTTAATATCTCAGTGTTGAGTCTCCTCATCTCTTTCATGCTTCCCCCTATCAAGCGAACCACTCCTCATGAATATGGGAATCATCTTCATTGGTGGAGGAGGTGTGTTATAGGCATTTTAGTTATTCTTCTCTTTATTAAGGATTCATGCAGGATGTATGAGAGGATTGAAAGAAGGGGTGCCCAGATTTCAGGAAACTCTTTCGTTTCTAATGTCCAACCCTCTATGCACGGTGTGGACCATCTCCAGGAGGGAACCCTATTCTCATGTTTCTATGTTATTTGTATCTTATTAAACATGGTCTGTGGATATTATTTCCATGAATTTCACTGATGCGTACCACACTAGAGTTTGTGTACCATGTGATGAATAGAGGGAGGGATTATTACATCCTTTGTTGGATCTACTCCAGCCATTATGTAATACTCCTTGGGTTTCTTAATGAGTAGTTACATGAAGGGATCCTTAATATGACCCTATAGTGTGCCGCTATTCCTGGTGATGTGAATCATGGGATGGGATGGAATAGATGACCTATCTAACCATTATTCTACCAAGACAGGAGAAGACATACGACCATTGGGCGATAATTTCAAGTAAAAATACCCACATCCCTATGGGTTGGGGTTTCACATGTTCATCTATTGTCGTGAGTTTGCCTATATTTTTTGGTCTTGTGGGGTCATTTTGAGTTAAAAATTCCCTCATCATTGCATACTGGGATGGGCCGATATTGTGGCGGCTGCTACTGCTATTTTCATACTCTTGATCTCATGCATTCCCTTGAGGATGTGAGATGGATATGGTGTCAGGTCCACATGTAGATTGATTTCTTCAAAGTACATGACCATTGTAATTTTATTGGAATCGCTTAAATGGGAGGCCCACTTGATGTTCTTGTTGTCCTAGTTAAATATATTCTCAAAGCATTTCCCCCATTGGGCCTGAATCTTTTGAGACTTACTCAATGACAGTATTTATCGAGAATCCCACCTTTCATAAGCAGGGACATCATTTTACTTATATATTGGGATGAAAAATTTATATGATGTCACCTATTGTGAGTTCTGTTGGATGGTAAGTGGGGTGAAGAGTAGTGATCCATGTTCTCCCAATCCCAAAATATGATCACCAGACAGGGAATTTCTCATATGGCAGCAAAACTTGTGCAGCACAAGGAGGTATGCCAGCCCAAGGTATTTCTTTCACCATTTTGATTTTGAATACTATAAAAATGGAAGGGCTCCTTGGTATATCTGATAGTGAATCATTCTCAAGACATTAACATGATCTAGATACCCATCGTAAGGAAATAACATTTCTATTAAATAGATGATAGTTGTCCATATATTCAGGTGAATGTTATGCATACATTCTTCTAAAAACTCTATTGGTATGATGAACATAGAAGTTTACATGGGCCAATACATCACTGGTATATCATCCCTAGCTAGTAATATTCTTAGATGAAACACATCTTGTGGTTATTCTATCATGGAGTCTTTTGCTTGATCTTCTTGATTTGACTGCTCAATAATGATTTCATTCCAAGCAGTGGGGTTGGTGGGAGTATTGTTGAAGTTTTAATGGTACAAGGGTGGCATAGAAGATGAGTGTGGCCCTGTTCCATTCTTCAATGGGGAAAGGATATCCCTTGTCATAGAGGGAGTATCTCATATTCCGTACTACATTTTTTCAATCACCTCTAAATATGAGGGATTTCTCGTACTTTAATAGATGAGGGGAGGACCTTCTCACCGTTGTACAATTGGAATGCGGGGAGGCCCTTCGCAGTAATTCTCGTGGTAGAAAAGACTACCATCACAGCTTAGTTTCTAGTTGTATACATGTCTTCTACAATGTATACAATGGAGAGGACATTCATGGTGGATGACTTCAAGGGAAGGACCTTCATTCTTCTTAGTATCATTAAGGGGAACACATTCACAATGAATATTATTATGGTGTGGACAAATATCATAGTTATAGGGGTAGGGGGAGTATCTGTACTGTAAAATTCAGGTATAGACTTCAAGATGTACTTCCATGAGGGGATAACCTTCTTTTTTCATGATTTCATAGTGGGGGGGGGATTTTAGTGACTTATATCATATCCAGGACTATCATCAATGTCTTACATCTAACTCCTAGGAGAAACATATCTTTAGTGTATACCCTATGGAGGCAAATCAGGGTGAACTATAGATAGGGAGGACCCACTTGTTATAGGATCTTCTGGTCGAAGGGAGTGATACACTAACACGAACCAACTGATAGGCTCTCATGGTTGTTCATTTCAAGCCCATAGAGTAAACCCCCTTTGGTTCTAGGAGGAGGACCATCAAAGATGATCGTAGCGACATTACAGGGAGGACCTCTGCAACTATTACTAAAACTTCCATATTTTGATAATGGACTAACATGATCTTGATCTTCCATTGATATGTGTTTTATGCTGTCCATAACACAAGCTTTTTTATGAGCAAAATCATGAATGTTATCTTCATTTTTTGGTTGCCTTTAAGGCATTTAATTTTTTTACTCTCTTACAGGCAACTGGGGTCGCCAGCTAATGGTAAATACCTTCTTGTATGGGTCCCTATTTAGTTGGTTTCCATGGTGTTTTTTGGATTTTACGATGAACATCTTGAGTCCAGTTAGGGATATATTCCTACCTAGGAGAAGCCAAAACATTGAACTAGTGTCCCACAGTTGGAGAGGGTATTTGTTACTATTCTAATTGTCATTGAATAGTGAAATAAAACCATCGACCATCCTAAACTAGATCATGGATGGTGTTCTTCTCTAAAGTTGTTATCTGATCTGTAAGATAAATCAATCCACCCGGGAATATTGGGTCGTGGGCCACGATTCTCTGTTTTTTCTACTAATGTAATGATGTCATGACATGTCTCATGGATATTTTCTAGAATAAATATATAATCCTCAATCAAGAAAAATATGTGTTTAGTTAAGCCTTTGGATGGAACGAGTATTAACGCTCTTTCTGATGTCGTAGAATGAGTATTTTCTTGCTCCGGTCCTCTATGAGTTACTAATGGGTAATTACGTTTCTCCTATGTCAGGGGAGAGGAATGAGTGTATCGTCATCTTTTTTCTCCCATTTCCATCATATTTTTCTAGTGGGCTTAGTATTCTTGAGCAAGAATTGTTGTATTCTCGTTTTCCATAATACATGTCTCATGGCCTTGATTTGAATCCACAAGAACTTGAAATTGCTCTAATTTTTTTCCAAAGTATTTGACTGGTGGGATTTGTTGTGGTAGATAGGACTTTGCATCAAAATGTGGATTTCAACCATATTTTACTGGTGGGCTTCATATGAATCCGAAGTGTTGTGTTACTACCCATAATTTTCGTCCCTATTTTTGGAGCAGTCTTGTTTTGCATCATCATGTATTTGGGCCTCCTTATACCTATGTTCCAGCCCATTTGGATGATTTTATTATTGTTCATTTTCATATATTTGTATCTTCCTATAATTAAATTCATTATCTGCATGGTAGGACCGGTGAGAATTGCAAGAAATGTGAGCTTTCTCATTTTGTTCCACCCGATTTCTATTGTGGTATTAATAGGAGTGAGCGGGGATATGCATACACTTGTAGATTTCCATCATATTTATTTAGCAGGCTTAATCATGAGGGGAAGGATTGTATGCATGACCATTACATGTCGCCTTGTTCATGTTCTTGATCTCCTCCTTATGAACCAAGGTGATATCCTATTAATGATTATGCATTTTTTCCTTGGGAAGGCTACCTGAGGGGATTGTGTCCCTTGGACCTCAGTAGGTTCCCCCACTCTGGGATACACCTCAGAATGAGGATATCAGGCTGTATGCTTCTGGTGGAAAGATCCTTCGGTAGGATCCCTCATGCGAGGTTCCTATGTATATTCAATGAATTAATTTCTGTCAACTTTTTCATCCTCCCTAAGATAATGGAGGTTATACTTATTGTGCACTGTGGATAGTCTTATAATGCAGTTGGAGATAGAGAATATGTCCATCTTATACAGGGGAACAATCTATGACTGGATAGGAAAATAGAAAACATTCACTAATTGGAGGGCACAAATTACTACTTCCTCTATATGGTGGGTACTGTTTTGGTGGTACCATTTGATCAGTACAATTGAATCCCATTGTTGAATATGCTGCACTGGTGAGGGTATCATGTTCTTTGTTGGGGACTCGATCACCCGTGAGGTTATTGACATGCATGTCTAATCAATTTGTTGTGATTCCATTTGGATCGAAGAGAGATCTACTAAATTCATGATATATATATATATGACATATACAGGTAAAAACCCCTATCCAAGTATTATATGATGATAATATGTGAAATTGATGATATTTCTTGGTCATATTCCTTCTGAATGTTAAAGGGGATTGATGTGACGTAATATAACACCAAGGTGAAGGATTCATGTCAGGTTAAACATTTCTGTTTCAACCCAATTCACATCATACTATGTATTGATTGGGAATGATGGTCCCACTGGGATTAGGAATTGTAACCTATTTATTTTATTAAGGAGGTTCCACATTTTCATGATATTAGAGGGATATTTCCAAAAGAGGGGGGTGGAGTATGTATCTGTGTAATCAGTCTATGTTAGGTACGATGTCCTCCGATGGTCACCAATTGGTATATTAACAGAGCCAGAAAAACCCAATGGCCATGGTATCCATGATTCATGGACATGGTTCCCAAAGGTAGGTTCTCATTGGATAATTTTTTTTCCAAAAACACATGAGGACTTCATTGGTTGAGAGGATGGGAGGTTGGTCTCATCAAACCCTTTTGGGGGGAATTATTTCCTTCTCCAGGACTCTCTTAAGGATTTTAGCAATTTTTATATGTTCATGAATCCTTGGATATTTACCTAAGAGTTTTTCAACAGATTACCCCTAGAATGAAAGACAAATCATGGATACACATGGACTTGGAATTACTAATACAAAGCTAGTTTAAGAATTATGGTGAGGTGTTTTGGAGTTCATCATCTTTTAAGGGGGACATAAGTTTTTACAATTTCAGGATAAAACCCATGAGATGGGTTTTCTACATATACTCTTATGAAGAATCAGAACACACATAGTTTGGTGTAACATAACTGGAAATAATACATTTTTAGGTTGTGTGATTGGGAAGCATCTGTGTAGTTTAACATCATGTGGCCATGATGTCTGGTTGAATGGTTCCTAGTCAAGATCCAATACGAGGATTATTCCAAGGTGGTCCAAGAATCGCAATAAAGATATGGTCTCCTAGATGGAAATTTCTCTATTGATAATATGGTATGGATACTGCTAGAGAGCTTTGGCTACCATGTTTGGACCTCAGGGAGACTTCGTATATATCCCATTTGATCAGGTATCAAATCCCTTATAGTACTGTTCGATTTATAACTTGATTGGGGTTTATGCATGGGATATTCACTTTTCGAATTGGGGGGGGTCTCTCACATTATGGAGGATATTATTTGGAGCTCGAGAAATGATGAAGGATACCTACATATCCCAGTTATGGTGGGAATCAATATTATTATAGTTTATGGTGGGTTGTGCTAATGTCATATTATCACAGACCCCTAATACCACATGACTCATGATCAATGTGAGAAACATGAGGTCTTGAGAGATTCAATAAAGGCAATCATTCTCTTCTCTGTTTAGGGAATAGAATGAGCCCACGTTGGAAGCTACTAGGGTGATGGTGGATGAGGGTGAGAAGAAATAAACCCTTAAATGTGGAATGAAAGTGAAGGTTATTAGGTCCTTCCCAAACAGATATGGGCTTAATCTAGTACTGAATCCATTTGAATGGGTTATTTGAAATTGGGTAATGTTGATTCACGTTAAAGGGAAATGAAATTGAAATTCCTTTGGATTATCACTGCTCATCATTAAATGGAAAAGAAAGTGATTACCCATGAACCTTAGAATAAGTAGGTCCATGTTTGTATCCTAAGGTGGGAATCTGGGTTACCATGGGAATCAAGGCTTATGAAAATTCATGTAGTATGTACTGATGTGAGGACTACCTTTGTGACTCCACTTACAATGTGTGTGTGAAATTAGAAGAGAACACTACTACACCTGATGGTCCGTTCATATGGGTCAGAAGGCATAAGAAGAGGATTTATCATGATTCTAATAGACTAGATTGAGAAGATTATTTAGATAATGGTATGGAAATGGATGGGCATGATCAGTACATGAAGGTGGAAAGCTCTATGTTACATTATTCCATGTACCATTTGTTCATGCGGGGTGGGGTACATTCTATATAGAATTTTGATACGTTGGTAGAAGGATCTTCTTCATACATGGGTGGAATGAAAATATGGATATGGTCTGCATAATTTTGTGGTACGCAGCTTCGCCTCTATTTTCATAAGTAGTGGTATATGTTTCTAGAGTCCATCCATGTGGCAAAATGCTACTCTAGGTTGGGTTTCTTCCTCATAGAGATGTGTTACCTGTTACACTGGATTTATAAAGGAGAAATAATCTCATAGTTCACGGTAAGTTAATATATGAAGGATTTATAGTTAATGGTTTGTGTTTTAGGTTTTTTGATTACCCATGTTATTATTATTTCTTCTTTTTATGGTTTGTGGTTTGTTTGTACCTTCTGGAATTTGTTCATGGTTCTGTATTTTGCTGATTTTTTTTCCATAGATGTCATCCATATGTAGACTCCTAGTTCACCCAAAATACAATCCTCTATTTATAATCTCCCATTGGGGTCCTTTTATATATTTTAGAGGAGGCTATATCTTCGAGCACAAAAAACCATTTGCAGAATCCCATGGTTATATTTCATGGCCCATGGATGACACAGTCCACATATATTTAGATTTTTGTGATTCGCAGTAGTGGAAATCACCACCTCACATTCATGAAAGACGTTGTTCATGGGGAACTTTTAGCCTAGTATCATTTTTTAACTACTTATTTTGCAAGGATTGTATTTAGGGGTATACCTATCCATCATGTTTTCACCAATGATATTGTTTTTTGATGGAATTTCACTATCTCTCTTCCACCAATGATGTGGTTCATTGTTGACTGACGCCTTTCCTCATTAATTTTGCAAATGACCTTATTTGATGGCCAAAGAATCCTAATATAGAATTTTGTAGGCTGCATGCATATCACATGGTTCATGAGTTTTGGCTTCTCTGGACCATTCTTACTAAACAGTACAGGAAATAGTTTGGGTCCTCCACCAAATTAGAATCATTCAATTTTTCCTCTAATTTCTTGTCCCCACATGCATCAATTTCCATTATCAATTTTATGGGGGTATTATATTTTCCTTTGTAGTTTTTAGATACCCTACATACAATTATTTAAACCATCCATGTGATGAAATAATGATAAAATGATTCACATCACTTCGTGAGGTGGTATTCCTCTATACTCATGAATGATAATATCAATTTTTAGTCGATGGTAATGTTATATGGTTTATGATATGTTAATTTTAAAGAGTGATTAAAATGCCATTAATATAATAAATAATAATTAAATATATCAAACATAACATTTTTTATAAGTGCTGATGGAAAATTAATTACATCAGTTCATGAGGCAGTAGTCCATTATGGACCAAAATGATGGTTTCATTTCCCATTTGATAGAAGATGTAATGGATTAGTATTATGAAAGAAATATTATTAAATATAAAAATATAGGACCTAAAAATCGTATTATATTGTAATTTTTAAGGAATAATTAAAGGTGAAAAAATAAGAATAAAAAAAGAAGGATCTTAGTGAAGATGTATACTTTCTCTTCGAATAAAATCATTTAGATAACTTATTAAATGAAATATGGTTTGACTTTTGGGAAGAAAAGAAGATATAAAATGTTTATATGGATTTCTAATAGATATTTTTTCTAGGTATGGTCATGCCAAATAGATTTAGTGGTTTGAATATTTTAGGAGAGTGGGTGGCATTTTATAATTATTGAGGAGTGTTATTTTTGAAAAAATAAAAAACTATTCAATAATGGAAATTAAATCCTTATAATATTACCTCAAAAATTGAAAAATAAAATTTGTTGGAGAAATATTTATATAAAAAACCTCAGTAACTAGAAAAAAACATGTTATAATCTTCAACTCTAAGGTTACTCACTTTCATTGTTAAAATTCCTTTAACATAGTAAATAATTTTTTATAGTTTATAATATTTATTTTAACAAAATATAAATTTAACCTTATAATATAACATAAATTATTGTTATTAAAAATATGGATTCTATTTTATCAAAGTAAATTCAGAAAAGTGGAATAAATTAATTTAATATATATCAATCAAGCGCGATGTTATGTGGTTTTTCAAAAGATGCTTTTTTCAATGAAAAGATAATCGTATATTACCTGTATGAATAGAAATATATATTATGTGATTTTAAATTAAAAAATATAGATATATGTACTATAAATTTCATTTAAGTAATTCTTCATTATGGTTTATTTTAATTATTTAAAATTGAGAAACATTATGCACTTCAACAAAATTTTCAAAAAAATGTGTTTTTAATACTATGAATAAGCGTTTACTAAAATCCCATATAAAGATGATTTAAATATAACTAATTGATTTAAATATTAATTATTAGTATTTATATTGAATGTAAATAAAATTATATTAGTAAATAGACATTTTAATTAATTAATTTATAAATATAAATGATATTTTAAAAAATTGTATTTTACAAAATTTGATAAAAAATCGATATTTTTATAAACATCCAAATATTTAACCATAATTTAATATTGATATCATTATTTAAAAAATGGTTGTAATTTTATAGAATAAACTATTTAAATTTTAAAAAAAATTATTATATTATATTTCACTAAATTAATAATTTATTTTTTTTTAAAAGCATAATTTTGAAACGTAAAAAGACTTCACTGAAATTTTAGTACATATTTGATATTAATTAATATATATATATATATATATATATATATGTTTTATAAAACCATAGGGATAATTTTCATAATAATTGTATTCATATTTATACTTCTAAATTTAATGTTTAATTCATAGTGGTTATCTTTAATTAATAATAATTTAATAATATATCATGGGACAATTAATCTTAGTGTATCATGTTTTATAATATATAAAACATAGTTTTATTTGAACATGCTATCACGTTACATTTTACACCATATAAATGAATTGTATCCTTACAATTTTATCTTATAGTTAGTTGCAACTTTGAAAATTCAATTAAGGAAAAACCACCTGGAAAATAGGGGGAATAAAAATTCATCTTAAAAAGGCAGAGGGATATAAAATTGTCATCTAGAATAATACATGACTATGTTTCAAAGTACGATAACTATGGTGGTAAGTGAAAATATGGATATTTAAAAAATGTGTCTTCAATTATGGATAGTTATAGATATCATTGAGCATAAGAATTTAAATTATAAATATTATGGCATCAACCCCAAAACCATAAATCTGTGATTAATTAAAATAACATTGATACATCTAAAATATATGTAATAATATAAAAGTTTTGTGTCAATATCATTTTCCTACTGTTTGGTTATTATTTTTTATCAAGATATAGAACACTTGAAAATATACATACTTGATATTTTTTTTATTTCATAAAAAATTCATCCTTTAGTTGTGCTTATATAAATTTCTACATCACATATTACTCTTTGGAACAAATATCCAATTTATTTTTTTATTCCTGAATAACAAAAATTAACATTTAACAGATCATAATATCAATACATGTGTGGAAATCTATTCTTACTATTTTTATTAAACCCAAAATGGTATAAAAAGGCTGATAATTTGAAAAATGAATGGGAATATATTAATTCAAAATATTAAAATATAAAACCTAATGTTTTATATAGTTCATTCCATATATAAATAATCCAATATCCCAAATAACTTCAATAACCTAAATACTTTATAATTTTTTAACCTAAATGTTTATATCATACCTTCAAATTAAATCTCAAAATATAATTTTTCATAAATAATCAATTATGTTAAACCTAATGGATATATATATAGTAACCATATAAAACATTTCCCAATATATATAAATAATATCATCGAAATCCAAAAAATTAAAAAATATTTGATTCTTGAATATGTTTCCCAAAATCGGCATAACATTTATCCACCAAATAATTTAAGTAAAAACATTTTCATACAAACTAGTACCTTATGTTGGTTAGTGGTAGGCATTTAAAACTTATCTCTCTTTAGTTGTGGGTTCAACAACCATGACCCTGTAATATTTGATGTGTTGTCACAAAACATTCATGTGTTTCTTTTTCAAAAACTATATTAACATAATTCTTTCAATGTTCAAAAAAATATGATTAACATCGTAAAAATAACCTTAATCCATAAACCATTTTTAAGAAAATAAATTATATTACACAAATTATTTTTTTCCACAAGATTATACAATCGTAATTGACTATAATTAACTCATCATCAAGTTCATATGAAAGATTATAATTTTCCCAAAAAAATATAACCATTCCATTAAATCACATTTCTAGTTCATTTATTACATTCATAATATTCATGAAAATCATTAAAGAAAAAAATTTCATAACAATCCTTAGAGGTTTCAAAATTCTTATAAATGTCACACTATTAATAAAAATACATCAACAACACGACTCTTGAGTTTAAACAAAAAAACACTTCAATCATTAGACTTCAATTATTTTCATAACAAAGGACATGAGGATTTAATCCTTGTATTATGTCATTGACATGGATAATGAACACGTCCTCCACCTCTAAGACATTGAAATGTTAGTGGGGATATAGGCTGAACTTTATTTCCCTACATCTTATTAACAATAATAATTATTTTTCATCTGTAATAATAATTTTTGTGTAATTTTTTTCCAAACATAAATAATCTTCAAATTAAATTAACAAATTTTATATGGTTAATATTTCAATATTTTTAAAATTTGGGAAATTTAATCTTCTTTTTATTATCATCATTAAAAAATAAACATCTAAGATATTCCATACTTTTATTCTGTTATGTGTTAGAAAATTTCACTATCGTCCAATTGTTAATTATAATTTGAGATATATCATTTTTCATTACATTAATATGTATAAATTATATTCCCATTAGGTTATTCACCTCATTTGGGAAATAATTTCATTTCCCACTACATAGGTTGTATTCATGCTTTCTCTTATTTTCATGAATTAACTAAAAAAAATAAACAAGGTGATATTATATTATCAAAGAAAATTGGAAACATATAAACCTATAAGTAATACCTTATAAATTACATGTGTACCCAAAATTATAATTATTGTGGTTTCAATCTAGGGTAAACATGGTAACCATTACAATTAGTATTGTTAACCAAACAATTGTTCTAATATGTTCCCAACTATTCATAAATAATTTTTTCAATTTCAATGAATATCCCCTACTATTTTTAATAGTGGAGTGTAGAATGTAACATTTTCAAGAACTAGATGATGATCGAGTCCTTCTCAATATGGCATTTCCATAGTTATTTCCCCAAGGTAGAACTATTCTGAATCTATATCCACTTATATTATATAGATAGATATATATTTTTTTGGAAACCACTCTCTTTATATGTCACCAAAATAACAAGATATTTTCTTATACATCAAACTATAATTAAAATTAACCATTTTATTATCACTAATATTTTCTCAACATAGATTCAAATTTTTGAATAAAAAATAACTATGATACCAACTATAGTGACCGTATACTTTTGCACATCTATTTATAGGTTTAAAACATAAACATATAATAATTACAACCAAAGTATTAGGGGGCCTTGGGTTTTATAAGTGTAGGGTCATAATACATAAAATTAATGCTAACAAAATTCTTTATTTTTTTCTCCATTATTCATTCCAAATTCTATTAATACTCTAAAAATTGAAGAGATAAACTGGATAATTAAAATATTATTGGGTTAAGCTAAATACCCTAGTATAGGAATTATCATGACAATGAAACATAACTTGTAAGTAAAAGTTATAAAATGATATCATTAAAGATAAGTAACAGGAGTAATCACATGAAAATATAACATAAATAACATGGTATCATATAATCATGGTAACATAATAAATATGGAAGTTAAATAATACCTGATATAATCATATGTCAAGTATAACCACCGAGACAACATCTGATAGTGGATAAAGTCACATAATAGATTAGTTCACTCTCCAATTATATAAATGGAATCTCATGGGTATATAACATTACCAAATAAATTGGAGGGATGCATAATTTTGGGTCCATCTATGAAATTAATATCATTTAAATGCATATGTGTTCCACATAAGTAAATAAACCATAAGGCATAAAAATAATAATTAACCTTGGAATGAATGAAGGGTTTCTTAATAATTAATCCAATCATAATCAAAATAGTTTTCTTAAGGAATGAATTTCATAAATTAATATAGGGATTATATTTCCTTATCAAATTTATGTAAAACAATCTTGGTTTTCATGTGATATACAATTATATATAATTTAGAATTAGTACATAATATATAATGTTAACATCATTGATGAAAATGTCTTTAAAATATTACATAGGATATTTCTTAAGAAAAATAGCCTTTTCAATTTACAATCACTTACTTAAAACATTAAAATTTATAAAATATTGTTAAAATAATTTTCCTTAAAAATTATCATAGAAACATATAAATTAATATTGTTATATTTTATTGTTATTGAAGGTTTCTAATTTCATATGTGAGGTATAATTTAAAAGAAACGTCCCATTAATGTTGTTGTAAATAGTTTAAAATTGACATCATTTAATAAATGTGAAGAAGATTCCTTACAAAATGTTTTGTAAAAACTAACACATTGGTAAAACCTAATTGGTAAAACAAATAGGGAATTTTTAAAATATTTTTGAATTGTTTTTTAGAAATCACATATATGGATGAAAAATGATTTTCGACCGAAGAGTGAAATGTAAAAAATGTTTCTTAATAACAATTTATCAAATTTTTAAATAAAAAACATAGGAAAATGGTACTATTAATTGATAAATTTATGAATAAAAAAAGGGGAAAAAATTATTATTTTTATTATAAAATGATAAAATAATTTCCTAAAATTACAATTTTAGCATAAACAACCCTGATTAAAATGATATTGAAACATAAACTGTTATCGATTTGTTCACTTCTGAATCATAAATCACAAGATTGAAGTTGGTTAATTATAACACAAACTATCATGAATTATGTATAATTCTTGATATAAAATGTAAATAGTAATTAAGTTAACCTTTTAAAAGAAATTAGTTTCAAAACAGAACATGGGTCTCAAAAAGGGATGTTCTTAGACGAACCTATTACTTCAAGTCCATACATGTCATGTGTGTACTTTATATCCTATATAATATATATATATAAATCATTTAATTTCATAATAAAATTTTATAGTTTTAATAAATTATACATAAAGCATATACTTCATATAATTTATTGAAATTTTTAATTAAATAATTTGTTGTGCCCGTATCATAAATTTTGAGGATGTTTAGTTCAAAAATATAAAAAGGAATCGTTGTGTTGAATGTGGTAAAAATGGTCACAATTATATCAACTCAATAATAATAATAGTCACATAAAAATAATATATATATATATATATATTAATTTAAAAACCATCTATGTAATATGGTTATGATAGATGAACAATGATTAAATCATGGAAATAGTAGTTCATACGTATGCAAGAGAAACACTTCAATTTTTCAATGATATTGATTGAAAAAATTTAAGTGTAATTTTATATTTATATAATGATAATAATATCATAAAAATCATATTAATTTTTTATATACACATAAATATACCATCTTTGTGATGTGGTAAAAAAATAATCATATCGCTTCCTGAGGTGGTAGTCCGCTATATACACGAACGATGTTATCATTTTTTATCAGATGGTAAGGTAAGAAAAAAAATTATATGTTACCTTAATATAATAATAAGTTGTCATGTATATAATATATAAACATGAAATCCATCATATTTAATATTTTTTATGCTGGATGATGAAAATTGAATTACATAACTTAGTGAGGCGGTAGTCTACTGTAAAAATGATCATTGGTTTTGTTTCTTATTTGATTGAAGAGGGGAATAGTGAATATTATTACATAAAAATAATAAGATTTTTGTATATAATTGATAATTGAGTTATTATATTGAAAATGTTAAGACATAATTGAAGTGTAAAAGATGAAGTAAAAAATAAGGCGCTCGGTGGGGACAATTACCTTCACATTGAAGATCCTCATTTTACGATGGTATTTTTGGGGGAACATATGAAATATATTGTGGATATAGATTTTGAGAGATATTGTTTTTGGGTTTTGGTCAAAACAAATGACATTATAGGAGATAATATGTGAGGGAAGGTGGATCCATTTTAGAATTTAAGAGTAGTGACTTTTTTTGTAAATACCCAAAATCATTCAATAATTATAAGTCAATATCATTCCTTGTGCCTACAAAATTGAAAAATAAAGGTGTGTAAGATATATAATGGATGTGCACTACTCTAAAAATAAAATTAAACATGTCTTAAATATTTAATCTTCTATTCCACTAAGTTTTCTCACTTTTACCATTTTAATTTATTTATCACGCTAAAATATTTATAGTGTTTTTTGTTTAATGATGAAAAAAATTAAGTTGATCATATTATAAAATTTAAATTTTGATTATTACAAATAAAAAATCTATTTTATCAAATTATATTCACATATGTGGTAGAAATTAACTTAAAATAATCCCATAAGCATGAATAAAATAGTTTTCCTGAAAATGCTTCTTTCAACGAAATGATGAGCTAATATTAACTATATGAATAGAAATAATCAATATCTAATTGAAAATAAAAACTAATGAATTATAATATACATATTAAATTTAAATAATTCTTAATTTGGTTTTATTTTAGTTAGTCTAATTTGAGAAACATTATACAAATAATAATAGTTTTCGAAAACTGTATTTGTAAGCGCAACATTAAAAAAACAATATATTAGAGGCATTTATTTTAATGGGGTTATAAAAAAACCCCCTAAAAACCATTTTTTATAATTAACGGGTGTTATAAACAACCCCGTTTAGTCATCAAAATTAGAGGGGGTTATAAAATGCCTCTTAATTCATTGTCTATATAAATTAGATTAGGTTATGTAAAATACTTGCAAATCAACAAATTTAGAGGGGGTTCATAACCACTACAAATAAATGAGATTAGAAGAAGTTAACGACCCTCTATAATATCTAAAATTATTTGGGGTTCAAAACCACATCAAATGTCTTAAATTATAGGGGGTTGAAACCCCCTCTAATGTTTCAAATTACAGGGGGTTCAAACCCCCTCTAATGTTTCAAATTAAAGGGGGTTCAAACCCCCTATAATATCTTCTATTACATGGGGTTCAACACCCACTATAATTTCTTTAATTTAGAGGGGGTTGTGAACCCCACAATTTAGAAAAAATAATTTTCAAAAAATTATAATTAATGAACAATATATAAATTTTTTCAAATGCATTATATGAACATATTATTAAAAATATTTATATGATTTTATATATTTGTATATATATATATATATAATTCTATAATATTTTGTAAATTAATATAAATTAATTTGTATATGTTGTATTATATATAACATTAATTCTATGTAATATTAATGCATTAAAATATTATATTAATATGTCCATAAATATAATTTATTTAGAAATAATGTCATATAATATCTAATATTTTTATTTTTTATAATTTATAGTGAAATACTTATAAATATATATTTAAACAATTTGATTTTTTTTCATATTATATATAATTAATATTATATGAAATAAAATTAACAAAAATAAATAAATATTAATGATCACAATATTACAATTATATTTATTTGAAATATATATATATTAATGTACATAAAAAATATATGTATATAATTTTGTAAAATAAATATTTTTTATCATTTATTATAATATTAATAGTATATTTAACTAAATTTCAATTTATATGCATAAATTATATATAATATATCAATTTATTAAATTAATCATAAAATTGTATTTCATATAACCTTATATAAATATTGGTATAAATTGTATTTCATATAAAATATTTTTATAAATGGTTTGTAATATAATATTAATTATATATAATATAAATATAGGTATATATTTTATTTCATATATATTTACTTCATATAATATTAATTATATATAATATTATAAAAGTTATAGAAATATATATATATTAATGTACATAATACTAAATATATGTATTGAAATGCATTATATAAATATATTTTAAAAGGATTTATATTTATATATTAAATGAACACTAATATATATATATATATATTAAATAAATAAACAAGTATAAAAAATATAAATATGAATTTACCAGCAAGTCCATCAAGAAGCAAAGATTCTAACTATTTATTAAGGAAAATAAAAAGAGTACATAAAAGATGTGAGGGGTCAATTAAAGGGACTCGAACTGATCCACTAAAACACAAAGCTAATGACAATAATATGACATATCATTCCCACAATTAGAGTCATCGACAATTTTCCATTCAGAATGGGACTTACACTAATTGAGGACCTAAAGAATATCAAAATTTAACTTACTAGATATCTTATAAGAGAAAGTACACACAATGTGAGGTGTATTAGAGTAGTCCTTCCATGGACTATTCCTCGCGGGAGTAAGAGTGTAGTCAACCTCCCCTTTCCCCAAAATGAGTGCATCTTTGAATGAAGTTGGAACATCGCTACTCACTGCAATCCCTTGCGCTTCTGAAATGACACTCCACTTCTAAGATATCCTAGAGGAATTCAAGTGATTTTGGATCTCTAGATAATAGTTCATTTGTTAAAGAGACCTAGGGTTAAATGTCATCTTAACAATCTTATCATGCAGGAAAGATGCACCAAGACTATCATTCCTGCATACATTTGAGGGATCATTACAAATAGGAGAATATTAAATAGAGAGAATATAATTTTTCCATTCCCAAGAAATATAGAAGGAGTAACTTAACAACCATCCTTGGGTGTATTTTCCTTTGATGAATCAACCTGAGTAGTGGAGGGACCACTAATCTGGGATGCAATGTTGTCCTGAATATTAGAAGGACAATATTTGGCTGTCAACAGTGATGAATCCACCATTTTTTTCTTCCCTTTAGAAGGTATTTGATGTTATTCTTTAGAAGCCAACACACCAGCCTTAGGGGAAAATGGATTAATGATATGAACAGGGGGTTCTGACAAGTCCACATCATTCCTCTTTGATTTTGTTCGATATAGGTTTTATGGATGACCTTTTATCCCATAGTTTTCACAAGAGATCTATCTCAAACTTAGCTCCAATGGATGCCCAACAACCATACATTCATTGAAAAACAGTGGGTTTTTTTTATACAAAACATCAATTAGAATGTCATACATCAGAGTGGAGAGATTTACTTTGTCAATTAGGATGGAGCAATATCAATATCAACTAACATCCAAGAAAACATTCCAAAACAAACATTTTCAGTTTCTTTGTCAAGTCATATAGGAGTCCCAATTTCCTTCCCAATATCATGGAGAATCTTTGGGTGTCAAAGGACCCAACAAATACCTTGAACACAAACTCATACCTGACACAAATAATTCCTTGCATGAAAAGAATTGAATTCCATAGACGATTCATGAAGTTGAAGCCATTCAGGTTTCATGGAAAGAGATCCAGCGCTCCATAAATGACTTTTAGAGGCATCTAAAGGAATAATGAAATGAAATAAACCATGTCCAAGAGATACACACCCCCTATTAGTAAAACCCCATAAAAAGAGATTCTTCGGACCAATTCATTGGATTTCCTAGATTTATGACCCTTTGGTATAACCAAACATTCAATGTGGGAGTATTTCCAAAAAGAAATACTTTAATAAAATACATCAGGAGTGGCCTCAACATGTACGAAATAACCCTTTTGATGAATTCTTCCATTAAAGGTCTAAGTGTAAGACACAAATGCAGAATTCAACACTTCATAAGGCAACATTGCATCATCCATTTTTTGGCACCAACACAAACATTCAAAGGCATATCATTCTTCATAGGAGGCTTTGGATATGATTTAAAATACCGATCACATACACCTCCATCACCCAAATGAACAATTGGGGTACAGTATATGAAGTCAATGTCATCATCCTTCTGAGCAGAAACACAATATCACATGACACCTTCAACCAAATGACTGTGAAGAACATGATCCGGATAAGCTTCATTCACCAATTTCACATAACCTCTAAGACTCGGCACACCATCAGTCCGAGTGACAGACTACTCGAAAACATCCCGAACATCATAAGATGTAGATAGACTCACCATAAATGCATAACTCCCGGGCCGCCATAGGCTGTCATTCCTGACTGATCCCGATTCTCATGCCACAAGCATGGAGCTGAGAAAATGGGGAACCGACATCACTAACCCCTGAAATTCAGATCTCTATCATCGAGGAACTCCCACACACCTCGAAACACAATCATAAATAAGAATTTAAGTATACTAATAATTTATATAAATATAATTATAAACATATAAATATATTCTTGTATGCATAACATAAATAGAATTATAAATATTTGTAAAAAATATATATAATAAAATATATCTAAATACACATATAAATTTTATATTTTATATAAATGTATATACTTAATACAATATAAATATATTATAATTTTAATACAAAAATACAAAATATAAACACGTATATAAAATTTTATATAAATATAAATATATTTAGGTTATATAATTATATGAATTTAAATATTAATTTAAATTATATTTATTTTAGTAATCTTCCTAATATATTAAAATATAATAATGTTTTTTATAATGAAATTGAGCTGCCATTGGGGTAGAGGTGACGATGAGGTAGGGGGAGACCCAAGTTCGAAACACACTTCCATAAGATTTTTAAGGGGTGATGATTTTTTAAAGGTGGTTTTCAAAAACACATCTAATATGTTCCCTAATTAGAAGGGGTAAAAACCCCTATAAATGGGATTAAAATTTGGGGCATCATTGAATGGGGAGTATGGGGTAATGATTTATTATTTTTATTATAAGTGTGTTTCAAAACTACCTCTAATTTGTTCCTCAATTAGTGGGGGTTAAAACCCCATCAAATTGGGTGTCAAATAGGATTGGTTTATAAATCCACCCAAAATATACCACTTAATCTTAAATTAGGGGTGGTTTTTAACCTCCATAAATTTGATAAATTAATTATAGGGGACTAAAAACCCCTCTAAATTGGTCATGTGTTTATATTTTTTTATTCAATTAAAGGGGGTTCAAACCCCATCTAGTTTAACCATCACTAGTTAATCCTTACCTCACATGATGCTTAAAAAAACCACTACTGAAAACCTAAGATAGACACATTAGTGATCATTTTATATAACGACCAGTAATGTATTTTGAGGGGTTTATTACCCCCTATAATCACAAAAATAAAACCTTCTCATGTGGGAAATATTTTACTGTAAGAATAAAACAATACAAAACTCTATTATAAATATGAATTAAATTTAATTAATTTGATTATATCCAAATAAATAATAATAATGTTAATTTATGTGAGTTGTAATTTTATTCTTTTTCTATCTGCTCTAATTTTAATATAATTAACACAAAATTATTATTTTTTGACTATCAAAAATTTAAATTTGGTTGAAATTTGGCTTCAAATATTGATTTTATTAATATATTTATATTTTCATATAATTATGATACCCTGATTTGGAATGGAATTGGAAATTGTTTCTGGGTGAATTATTGAAAACTTCTTCACATAGAAAAAAGATGAATCCTTTTGTTCTATGGAGATTACAATGGTCGAAATCGACTATTCCATATAAGGCCACAATGATTAATATGAGTATTGATCATTGTTACTTTACCACATTAACTCAGCCTATTTACATGGTAGGTATAACAACTATGAGGCCTATCAACTGGCCATATGTGATAAAAAAATCTGAAAATGAAAAAATAGATGACCACTTGTTGAAATTTTATTAACTGTGCCACCAATATTATATAAGACATACCTAACATGATCCCCCTCTTCCCGACCATATATCATGGTTAGTACACTGACCATAAAATTCATCGTAGAAATTATTACCAAAATATTTTCCCACCTATTCCATTAATTCAAAAACCATCCTAACTGCCATCAATAGACAATGATCCCCCACTTCCCTGTAAGAAAAAAAATATTATCAATTAATTCATGAAGAATATACATAGGATGGGAGCTACTCTAAAATATTCTAACACCATTTACCATACTGGTGCCACCTCTTACAAGAACCCACTGATTTGATGTGATGATAGAGTGAAGAAACATTTCTTGGGGAATCACAATAGTAAACCCCTATAATTTTTTAAATTATTTAACGAATGATAATATCTATCCAAATGAACCATGATTGATGATTACTTAACTACACAACCTCAAATGTAGGTTTTTCACTCCACTATGTTCCTAAGGAGATTTCTACTTGTTCAAAGTATTGTAAGGCATCAAAAGACCGATATCCCATGATTATTTGAAGGAAACATGGGAGAATTTTCAAAGTTAGTTTTAGAGGTCATCTGTTTATAATTAAATATAACCCTGGGAAAGTGTATTTTTGAATACCAATATAAGAAAAAAAATCCATTCTTCTAAGAAATGTAGCAATATTGAAAATGAAATGGTTATCATTCAGTAACTAATAATTGAAAAATCTTAGTTAAATATACTTACAAAATAAGACATCTCATAATGAAAAATAATTATGTCTCAGTGATTAAAAATAAATAATTCTCATCATCTATATTGTAGGACCATCATACCTCTGATCAAAATGAAGGAACTCATTATGCTGTGAAGCACTAGATCACTCCACTGTCAAAAGAATACTTGGATAGATCACGGAGGACCACCTATTCCTTATACAATTCATAGAATCCCTTCATTTTAGATTCATGTTAAACATCCAGTAAGAAGTAAACAATCTCTTTATTGAAATAAAATGTTCCAGAATTATTTAAATAAACATGTGCTAATCACGTTGAGTGAACCATACAAAATGAATATTTATCACAATAAGGACTTGACTACTAAAAGATGGGGGACCGACAGAACTAAATCTTGGAGAGAGAAATCTCATACACAACCAGCCAGTATTATTTTTTTATTCTCATTTATTATTTATCCCTTATTGATGGAACACTAAGCCATTATTTATTTATCCAAGTTGAATTCCCTCATTTCCTCTCTGTTGTTCAATTGAGATCCTTCAATTTAACAACTCCTCTATGGATTTTAATATTATTAATTAGTATAGTATTCATTATGTTTTTATCATATAATTTCATCTAATTATTTTTTGTATTTCACCCACCTTCAATATTTATTTAATTCACTACATTTAAAAAAATCATGAAAAGTTAAAAGTAAATAATGGTATCAAATAACCTATCTAGAAAAATGTAGAATTTACAAGGATAATTATATTTCCTTATATGAATCGAAACATCTTGAGATATATATTTCTTAGGAATAAATTTATGAGAGGATGAATAGAGACCATTTGAATAATTATTTTATAGGTGAATGAGAGAATAATCTAAGGCCAAACCACATATTCTTAAACTGATTTAAAAACCAATGAATTATACAGAATATTTCTTTTAAAACAAAACAAAAAAACAAGATTAAAATATACACATGACACATTCTTCTCTTAACACAATTTGAGTCCCAGTTTTACAAAATTTTGTCAAGTTCCAAAATTGTTTTTATGGGTTCCCCTTGAAAGGAACTAATAAAACATGGTTTTTGTTTCATGGAAGATTGTGTTTTGTTTTAAGTTTGTTTAATTTTTTTCCCAATATATTGACCCATTTCTTTCAACCACATTGGATTTGATTCATTGAAAAAATGAACATATAAATAGATGAAGGAGAGTTTTTCACAATTCCATTAACAGATTATTGTTACTCAATTTCTTCATCTATAAAATCATTAATAGGAATTGAATATATGGAAGAAAATATGGATAAAGTTTTTATGATATTGATTAAAATTTATGAAACCAATATTAATATTAATAATCAATAATAATTAAATGATCAAAATGACTGTGATATCATAACTAGAATGATTGTGATACTGCCTAGGATTAATGGGATATATTCTTAAGATCCCAATAAGAAATTAAGATAATTTAAATAAGAATACAATGGACTTGGAATTAAAGGATTCACTGAGGATAAAATTATTCGGAATGATTTCCCCTTATCACTTGATGGGGAAAGCCAAGGAGTGTCTCTGTAATCTATATCCTAGATAATTCACCTCATGAGATAAGAAAAAAAATAACTTCCTCAATAATTACATTACTTATTCATGTATTTCATAACATCAAAAGAAAATTTATTTAATTATATAGACAAATATGAAAAATATTTATATTTTTTTGTAGATATTCAAGAAACTAACAACATCATTGCCACACTATCCATATGAAGAACATCACTTCTTGTTGTTTTTTCATCATTGAATTTATGGGTAATGAACATATCTTACTTGATGATTCATTAAGAGGATAATTGATTTGTAAGTCAAAAGTTGAAGTATGAGATCTTATTAAAAGTATCTCACAAAATTCCCAACAATTTTGTACCAAAACAAAAAATAGAGGAGTACACAAGGTAAAAATATACAATTCACCTATATTAGAAATACAATTATGAAATAGATTATCTTTTTTGATAATTATATATGAGAAAAGCCTAGGATTAATCAACAACCATGGCCCCATGGTCCAAACAATGTTTCTTTTTCCAAAGAGAATTTCATTTATGGATTCTCTCAAATTAGTTAACTAGAAGTTCTAATGACATATTCCAGATGAAAATCCAAAAACTAGAGGAATCCAAGTATTTAGAGAATTTTAGACTATCCAATTTGGATTTTGGGAAAAAAAATTAAAAACAATGATTTAAAAATATTTCTAATTAACCTTTTGAAATAATTTTATTATATGTATAGAATTATAAAACATATACAAGCCACCAACAAAGATAAATAAAAGAAACTTCTATAAAGGACATGATGATACAGGTGGCAGAATCTCAAAATAATCAATAGAACACTCTCATCATACATGGGTCATAGTTGAAGGAATTTAAAGGTCATTGTTTATAGATTATAAACACCCTCAATTAAATGGTAAACTAAGTATTAGCTAATATTCTAACTCAAAAAATTCATTACCCAAATGGATTTGTAAATTTAATTACATTAATGTGTGGAAAATAACAAAAATGAAGTAATTTATCAACCCATTAAATTGAAGCTAAAAATGAACAACACAAGGAATCTAAATAATTTTTTCCAAAAAAGAAATTGAGAAATTGAAAATGAAGGAATCATCAAAAGAAAAAAGAAAAACTACTGAATACCCACAAAAACCCCCACCCCCCTTCCCAGTAAGAATGAAAAGGATCCTAAATACAATGGAAGAGTGGCTAAAATCAGAGATATTTGAAGTCTTTAAAAAGTAGAAATTAATAACCTTCTACATGAATCCAATTTCTATATTCAAAGTCATAAACAATTGATTATGTAATAATGCACCATATTATTGATATTTAATGGAAATGAAGGTATACAACTACATAAGAACGTTTCTCCTCATGTTACCCTCAAATCCCCCAAATTTCATTGACCTAGGTACGTTTTCTATTACATGAATAATTTACAGGCTCAATTATTTCAATACAATGTGTGATTTTTGATATTCAATTAATGTATTTCATTATTACATTTATTATTATTTATAGATGTGAGAACTTATACCCACTAGTGGTGTTGTACAAATTCCCAACAGAGCCACATCCTACCCTATAAGTCTCATTGAATATGGTTTGGTATGTGTATAAGGATACATATTCCCTAATGATTTTTAAATCCTAAAGATTGAGGAAGATGAAGGTAATAATATTTATGCCATCATCATGGGGAATAAATTTCTTAAACCACTAAAACCATTATAAATTTCATTGAAGGAACCCTTTCACTGGCATTTGGTGAAGAAACAATGCATTTTGATATACTATATTCAATGAACCACCCATGTTGATGAACTTTATATTTTTACATTAAAACATCTTAAACTACAATATTACTCTAGGGAAGAAATTTTAATGTTTGATGAAATAATTAAACTAGCAGAATCTTTGAAAACAACCAACCTATTAAAAAATATATTTATGAAAATGAAAAAAATATTGGTTCAATTTCAATGATTTTTCAATTTAAAGAAACTAATTAAATTTATTATAATTATTTGATTATATTTGACACTAACATTTCGGCATTACATGTGAATGTAGCCAGTATGTAGAAAAATATAATAAAAATAACTCTATAAAACACTGTGATTTCAAATTAAAAATTTCACCTTCAATGTTAAAGTATGCCTTTATAAAAGATGATAAGAAAAATCTATCCACAATTATAAGTTCTTGGATTCATGGAAACACAGGATGGACATATAACCACCTTTTCAAATTTTCATGATCTTGGATTAATTTGGGATTAACTTAATGATAAACATCAGTATCCAAAGAATTGAATCAAAGATAAATGAAAATAGAGAGAACCAAAAATCAAGGATAAGGGATCGATATATATATTTTATAATTAATTTAATTAAATTACATAATTACCTCTAATTTGATTCTTTCTTTATTTATGCATTCAACCCCGAGTCTTTGGTGAAACTTCATTGAGATGTAGAATCCAAGTGTAAGATTCTTCTAGTAGTGATCCACATGTGTCCCACATATCTACAGACATCGTAGAATGAGTCTCTATGTCCAATCGAGGAAGATCCTTATACTTGTGATGTCCAACATTGATCACCTTGAGAATCAATTCCAAAGCATTCTCCTAGATCCAGTGGAGGAGGATCTCTCTCATTCTTGAGAGTGTTATTAGAGAGGGAAGAGTTCCCTATGCTATTGGTATGACCCCTTAGATAATTAGAGAATAATAAAATAATAGGGAATTGAATTCACTAGGTAAAAATAAATAATTATCATAGGTGTTGATACTTAGTATATTATTCCTTGTTAATCCCCATGTCAAATAATAATATTAATGATATTATTTACATTACATGTGATTAACATGAAAGTTATATTTATAAATTATTTGACAAAATAATATTTAATATTATTTCTCACTAGACCCATAACATTGTCCACCAATACTCCTAAATATTTAATGGGTCATGATTAATGAATTTTTATTTATTAAATAATTATAACATCATTATTCATCGATAAATAAATATTATGCATGTAATATTTTCACTCCAATAACTGGAGATAAAATAAATGTTATCAGGTGTACTTGAATAATTATTAAACCAAAAATAGAAATAATATTTATTCATCTTGTAAAATATAAAATTATTTAACTGAGATACTAGAAACACATAGTGTGTGACCCTCTTTCACTTTTTATCGTTGGCATTATGTGGGTTTTCCTAAATTCGAAGATTACTATCCAGAAATGGGTCAAGGAAACTGAGAGAAAGAAATTTATGTTGCAATGATATGTCACCTCATTCTAATGGTCATCGTTTAATATATACCCTTTTTCCTGATATCACAAATCAAGAGGGCTTCATGCATGTTCCATCAACACATTTTCTCGATTTATCATTCATTGAATTTCCAGAATTGATCTTTCCTAGAGAACACCATGGACATGGATTTAGTTACGTTATATCATTTCCACCAAAGGGCCCAAGATATATACATCTGTATAAGTAAGAAATCCTATCTCTCGTTATTAATTATTGTAGTATTACTCATGGCACTCCCAATATATCATACCTCACTGCGAATATTTGTCTTCATGGTTTTTGTCAGTAAATCTATGTGCACGAGTCCAAAAATCCATTAATAATCTTATTAAAGTATATGTACCAATATATATTTCCATAGATAATAACATCCAATGAAACATATGAAAATGGAATTCTACTGGAGGTTATTTTTTTCATAATATCATTCGGAATATTACCAAGGGTGTAAACCTTGAGAAGTTTCCTTAATATTTTAAGGGTCCCCAAAATTGAAAGCCTCTATCAGTTGTTTCACATCAAATGATGTTATCTAGAAATAGAAAATATAATCAAGAATAGAGTCTTTCCACTTTTGGGTTCTCTTCATTGTAGAAATCATCTATGACCTTTTAGTACAACTATTGTTTTTAGGACATTATCAAATACTATGTCACAATTAATAACAATCATTATGTGAAAAAGAGTTTATTAATATTCATCCAATGAATACAGGATTATAATTAAGTTCAAAGAATTTGACTAATTGGGAACCAACTCCAACAGACTCCCACTTGCACTAGATCCAACTACTATAGACCTTCAGTTTTTTATCTCTCACCTGATATTCATGTTTTTTCTAAGATAGGTCATCAGCCAAGGGGTCCTCAATGTTCACTTCCATGGACACTCTCCTCACTGCAACTTCACCACTTTGATAGAAATCCCTCAAGAGGTGATACATTCAATTTATTTGCTTTTTTCTTTGATGTGACCATGGATCTTATGCAAGATCCACCATTGTAGTATTATCATAATACAATGTAATGTGATTCTAAAGACTAGGTACCACATAAATATCCTAGAAAATGTTCTAAATATAGAAGGATTAATTGGTTTTATCAAAATCTGTAATATATTCAGACTCCACTGTAGAATCAGTTAGAACTACCTACCTTGAACTTTTCCAACTCACAGCTCCTCTATTGTGAGAGAAACATATCCTGATTTCAAATGTAGGTCATTCAGATCTGTTTGAAAACTAGCATCTTCATACCCTCTAATGACAATATCCTCGTCACTTCCATATACCCAAAACATATCCTTAGATCTTCTTCGATACTTAAGGATTGTCCTGAAATTAATCTAATGTTATTCCCTTGGATCTTATTGATATTCACTTTCCACGATAATTGCATAGGAAAAATCAATTCTGGTATATTACATGGAATACTTGATAGATCCGATCGCTAAATCGTATGAAATTTTACTCATCCTATCATTCTCATATTGTGTCTAGGGAAACATTTTCCTAGAATTATTTATACCGTGTGACATTGGAACCAATAACCTATAGGATTGTTCTATACTAAATCTCTTTAGTATATTGGAAATTTATATACATTTACTAGTCCAACCAACCTCTTGGATCTATTAAAAATGATCATGGTCCCTACAATTTAGGCTGCTTCAACTAAGTCTTTCATGGAGAATTATGTGTTCATCTATTCCTAGATAGACTGAAAGACTGGTATTTCATTTGAAATAAGAAATATCGTTTCAATATACACTACTAAGATAATTACTGCATTACCATTAAAATTATATTAAACAAATTGCTCACATTAATTCTTAATGCAACTATGTTTGATTATGGATTCATTGTAATGAATGTTCCTTGTCTTGAATGCTTGTATTAATCCATAAATGTATCTCTACAACTTTCACACCATTTTATCATCACCTAGTTCCATAAACCCTTCGGGTTGTGTCATATAAACATCTCCCTGAAGGATTCCATTACATAATACAGTTTTTACATCAATCATCCATATCTCACATTCATGTAAATCTGATATGTAATGTATGATTCTTATAGATTTAATCCTGGAAACTGGGAAAGGGTTTCACCATATTCAATTCATTTATGTTGATTAAATCCTTAAGCCACTATCCTTTCTTTCTAGATACTAAAATGAAATTCTATGTCTAGTTTCGTCTTGAATACACATTTATACCCAATAGGCTATACATCAACTAGAGCATTGACTAGAACCAAGACATGGTTTTGATATATAGAACCCATATTAGAATCCATAACTTCTAGCCATCTTTTAGTTTCTAAGATCGATACAGATTCCTTGTATGAAATAGGCTCATCATTTTCCAACAATAATGAGTCACCATCCTCGGTGACTAAGAAACCATATCTCTCTGGTTCCCTTACCTCTCTTGTACCCCTACATAATACCTTTGTTTTAGGAACTACCTCTTCCATGGGGACCTGTGGACCATATTCTTGTAACAAATCCTATGTATCTTGATCATCAATTTCATTTAATTCAATATCTCTCCCACTATCCTTTTGAGTATGTGTTCCCTCACAAGAAAGACAACATTTCTAGAAAAATTCACATTCTTGTCCGAGTGGTTTTATAGTTAGTATATCTTTATTTCATCAGGATAACATATAAAGATAAAATTCATGACTTAGAGTGTTAGTTTGTTTCCTCTGAAATCATTAAGAAACTTCTCACATCCCCATACACATGTATATTACAATGTTGGATTCTTTCCACTCCATATCTTGAAGGGAACTCTATTTTCCACTTTAGTTGGTACTAGTATTAATGGGTATACCGTAATTTGTAATGAATAGCCCCAAAAAATAATGTAAGATCTGCCTGAATTATGATCAACCATACTATATCCAAAAAGGTGTGGATCCTCCTTTAACATACTCAATTCCATTGTGGTGTATAAGGTGGTGTGAGTTGAGAATGAATCTCAGAATCATGTAAAAGGTCGATGAACTCTTGGTTCAGATATTCTCCACCTTTATACAATCGATGATTCATTATCTTATTACCAAGATGATTCTCTACTTCATTCTCAAAATCATTTAATTTCTTAAAGGACTCATACTTAAACCTCATTAAGTAGACATAGCCATATATACTCATGTCATTGTTAAAAGTGAAGAATTAAGAATATCCACCTCTAGCTTCTACTAGAAATGGTCTGAACACATCAGTGTGTACCAATCCTAGAAGCTCTATGGCCCTTCAACATATCTACTAAATAGTTGTTTGGCCATTTTCCATTGTAATCAATCATGACATCTATCAAGTGGTTTTAACTCGGAAGTGTCTAAACAAGCATCTTGGTAGAGCTTTGTTAGGCACTTCTAGTTTACATGACCAAGGATGTGATGCCACAACTGGGTGTTGTATGAGTCATGCGAACATGGTTCATTATCAATTGACAACACTTGTTTCTTGTAATTTATTTCATAAAGAACATTATTTAAATGGTTCATACCACAACACATGTTGTTCCAACAAAAGTAAAATCATATATTTCCAAACATGAAAATAAATACATATGTATTTATTCTTGATACAAAAATTGGTTATTGGAAACACTAAGTAGATTATATCAACCATCTAAATAAAAAATAACTCTCGTCATCAAAGTGAGGTGGTAGTCTCCAATGGAAAGAGCCACCATCCACACAACATTAAAATCTGGTTGATCCTCCTCTATGTAAATTTTTTAAAATCTACATTGTTCATATATTTGAATACATATGTGTTCCATAAAATCTATATCTAATACCCAATGGGTAGAAATGGAATGATATTACTAAATAAAGAATTCACCTTTGTCTTCCCCTTGACTCGGGGTGTAGTTCCTATTCTAGTTTCCTAAATTTCTACCTGAAAAACATACTTCATCTTTTTACTTTCTCTGACCCTGGATCTTCTTCATCTTGGTCAGAAGATTATCAGTGGATTTAGACTTTTTTTAATATTAGGCCCCTGTTCCTAGTCCATCATTTTTCAATCCACAGTAATAAATATAGTTTTTCGATACCCCATGTCCTTATCTACTTGGAGAATCGGGGTAATAAGTTCTGATAAACTCTTCTCATTAATGATCTTGTTATAATTTACAATAAAACTAGAGAAAGTATTGGTATGTGATAATTTTATAATATATGAATGCAAATCATCTCATAATTTAATCACTAATATGTACAAATGCTCAATGTGGCTAATAAGCTTGACTACATTAGGTTCATCTGGAACAAAATCTCCAAACATAGTAGTGACCAAAGAGTTGGAGATCATGTACCTCTCTTGTCTCTCCTTCTATTGATAGATCTCCTAAAGGTGAGACAACATTCTATAAGAATCCATTGCCTCATGTTTATTTAAGAGATCATTGGTATTGGATGATAGCATGAGGCCCTAAACATCTGTTGCATCATTCAAATATTTCTCATACATAGGGAGTTCCTATTCACTCACCTCATTTATAGGCACATCAGGTAAAATCTCTTCTAGCACATAACATTTCCTCTAATGGTGAAAAATAACCCAAAGGTGGATTTTCCACTCTTGGAAATTAGTGTCTATGAATAGGGTTTATTTCTCTATTATGGATCACAATGAATTGTTTGACGTCATTTTTATGCTATTTCTATAAATAAGATGAAAATAATTTTAGTACATTATATTGATAAATATAAAAACATAAATAAATTAATAACTATTTTTCCCCCACTATTTTATCGAAAACCAATATCCCTCATCAATGGCTTTGTAATATCTATCTCTTGGATACTATAGCAGCATGGAAACATATTTCCCTTTGTATTAGCTAAAATTTTGTTAGTAAATAATATTGAAATATTTTGGGTTGCCATTCCAATTTCAAAATCCATTAAATCATATCTCTTTGACCTTTAGAGTGGAGTCCAGATTCCAAAAATCATTAATTTTTGATTTCCTCAACCTATATCATAGTTGCACGAAGTCTTAATAGGGCAGTCAAGCCATGATGTAAACTAATTTATGTCAACCAAAAACCTCAAATTAAAATTTCTCAATAATTGAAATCACCCCAACTAGGGTTTGTCAAGCACTTTGAACTATGGTTTGATTCTAACTGATGTGATGAAAGGCTATAAGAACATAATATTTGATTGGGGGATTTTATCCATTATGCATAAATTTCTACTTATTATCTTTTCACATGATTGTTAAAATTATGTGGGATATACTTAGGTTATTTACCATGCAAAGATAATATTTATGAATAAGCCATTTTATTTTTATTTCCATCTTGAATTGTAGTTAGTTCATTAATTATGTATTTGAATCAATCAACTATAATGAATAACCATGAAATTGATAGAAATAAATAAAGAGGATGATCATGATATTTACAATTCATTAAATTATCTATTCGTTGATAAATTAAACCTGGCCTATGAGAGAAATACCTTAAACCATTAAATGTTCGTGTTTAAAGTTTTCCACCTTTCCAACATTGTATCTCCTTGGATTAGTTTCACCTAGACTCTTAACTTGAACTGCCTCCACTATCCAGGGATCTCCATCCATTACATATAATTTTATCTAAAACATATGTAAGGGGTAAAGGGGGGGCCTACATAAAAGAAACCATGTGCAAGCAGGCCATACATGCTAATAAAGAGATGGAATTCATGACAACAATTTTAATTTAATAAACAAATTAAAAATTAACTAGTCACATAAAAAAGGCATGGTCTAGCTCTTGATCATCCACATACATGAAAAGAGTTACGCATTTAATAAAAATAGAATTTAATTCATTAATAGTTCTTGGTAAGATAAATTACACTTAAATTGAATAATCATTGTCCTTAAATAATCAATCCTTTTTATTTTAATACTTTTCTAAATTTCCTTGATAATATCATCCATAGCCATGTACATAACATGTACCTTGGAGTAAACCCAGATAATACACATCCTAAATATCCTAGTATGTATTTATACTTGTATGCACATTATTCCTTGGGACATGTAGCATGCACACAGAATTATAATTCTAATATAACTCATACAAGATGTGTAGATCTTTGAACATGACACAAATGTTCATTAAATAGAAACACACACACACACAAAAAAATATATATATAACATATCTCATGTTTTATCCTAGAATTACACCCACATAAAGGTAAATATCTCAAGGGTTACATAGTATGGTAATACATATTTCAATCTATGTAATATGGAAAAACTAAATGATGTATAGATCAGACTATATGACTTATATCCTCGTCATCGTATATCCAAAGTACATGTCTAGGGAATCAACATGTGAGGTATTCTTTAGAAATTTTTGGAGTACACGGTGTGTCCAGTGGGCCACATGTTGTGTCGACTCCGTGTTACACAGACACCAGCTAGGTAAGCCATGTATGGGTTACACGACATGAACCAGACCCGAAGGGAATAGATACGTCATATTGTGGGCCACACGAAATGGAGTTTGGCTGACCGTGCACAAGTCGGTCTAGGTCAACATGCAGCTTAAAAATTAACTACATCATGCGTCATTAGTGAATAAAGCCTATGTAATTTCTAAATTACTCTCATGGTGCTGAAAACAACTACACAGTGTGTGATCTGGATTACAAGGCATGTATTGAAGATTTCAAATCATGCAATTCCAAATACACATAGTTTACTATAGTTCTACATAGAATGAATTTTCGACTCCTCCTGATGATATCCTCAATGAGAATTTAATCCAAAAATTATTTGTTTCAGTTCGATCAATGTTAGTTGAAATAGGTATAGTTGATCACAAAATTCAGACTACAAGAATGATTAAACATGAATTAAACAACTAAATTATTAAATTGTAAATCATAAATGAATTATTTGAATAATTATAAATGAAAATATGCTCAATATAATACCCCTTTTATGATCAAGGGATAGTTGAAGATCAAGATGTTCATCTACCCAAATTTTCAAAGCCCCATGATCAATGATTAATCCAGGATGAATACAATGATAAATTCCAGTATCCATGTAATTGATTCAGAGATAAAAGACAAAGGAGAGAACCTGGAACTAAGAAGATAAGATCAAAATATTTTTTTTATAATGTGTTTAATTAAATTAATGAATTTCTTCCAAGGTGATTTTTTCTTTATTGATATTCTCAACCAAGGGTTCGAGGTGTGGATTTTTTGGGATATAAGAACCAATGATATGATTCCCCTAGAATTGATCCAAAGGTGCTCCACATATCTCCAGATGTCATTGATGTAGTCTTCATGTTTTAGCATAGAAGATCCTTTCCCTTTCCATTTCAGCATTTAATCACCTTGAGAATTGCTTCCAATATGTTCTCCTAGATCTGATAGAGGAGGATCTCTCCCGTTCATGAGAGCATTCTTAGAGAGGTAAGAGTTCTTTGGGCTCAGGTGATTTTCTCTAAGGATGTTGTGCACACCAGTGGGATGACCCAATGGATAATTAGGGAATAATTATATAATACGGAATTTAATTCAATTTTAATAACAAAAAATTATCACAATTGACCTTACTTATTTTAGTATACTATGTGAGACCCCATGTCAAATAATTATAACAATTCTATTATTTCTATCAAATGTTCTTAACTTTCATGTTATAATTAAATATAATTTAACTAAATCATATTTAATATTATTTTTTACCTGACCCATAACATGGTCTACCAATCCTCCTCACTATTTACTGGGTCTTTAACAATGAATATTTATTTATAAAATAAATGTATCTCCAATATTCTCTAATAAAAAAATATTCTATCTGCAATATATTCTCTCAAAAAATGGTGGCAAAATAAATGTAATCATGCATACTTGAATACTTATTAAACCACAAATGGAAATAATATTTATGAAACTTATTAAATAATAAATTATTTAACAGATATATTGGATACACTTAGTGTGTGACCCTCTGGGCCTCTTTCTCATTTTCACATGGTGGGCTTACCTGAAGTCCAATATTACTATCTTGAAATGGGTCAACGTACCCAATATAAATAATTTGATGTTGCAATGTCATGTCACCTCATATGAATGTTTACCATGTAAAATAATCCCTTTGTCCTAATATCTCCAATCAAGGGAATTTAATGCAAGTTCCATCAACCCTTGTGCTTAATTTATTATTATTTGAATTCCCAAAATTGAACATTCCAGGAGAAATCCATTGACATGGAATTAGTTAGGGGATAAAATTTCCATAAATGGGTAGGGGATATCTACTTCTATATAAGTGAAAAATCATTTCATAGATTATTCATTAATGAAATATTACTCATGAGACACCCAATATATCATACCTCACATCGAACATTTTTCGTACTTATTTTCATTAATACATATAATAGTGAAAGCCATAATACCCATTAATAATAATATTAAATTATAAGGACCAATAAACACATCAGTAGTTAGGAATATCCAATGACACTTAGGAATGTTGATTTCCTACTGGTGGGTCTTGTTCTAAGAATATCCTCCCAGATTTTACTAAGGGCACAGACTATGATAAGGTGCCTCAAATTTTCATGAGTCCCCACCCCTAATAGGTTGTTTCATTTGCGATCCTTCAAATGATATATTCTGAACATATAACATATATTGAAGAATAGTATCCTGGAACTTCCAGGATCTCCCAGGAATCCGCTATGACCTGTTAGTGTGACTACTATTCATAGGAGATTATCACATACTGTGTCACTCAGAAGAACAATCATAACATGATAAAGAGTTTATTAATATTCATCCAATAAATACATGTATTTCATCAAGTAAAAAGATGTTCGTTTTTAGGGCACCAACTCCATTAATAATTTCCAATAACGTGGAACTGATCCATGAAATCCAACTTGTGAGGACTCTTCAAAATATTTCTAGGGTTATATGACGGATATTGGCAGAAATTCAATGAATCATCCCCTCCAACTACACGGAATGACTTTTTTGGAAATATGGATCCGTGTAAGTGATTCATCCTTGGGGAAGGCTAAGTCCAAATCTATTTTAAGTTCCTAGAAGGGATGATAATAGAATATTAAAATTTTCAATAATCTATCCCATATGAGAAAAAATGGTCAAGTCCCACTCAATTTTTTTAATGAAAACATCATACCCAATTGTGAAAAATAAAAAAATGAATTAGTGTACCGAAAAATATAAAATTGTTATATATTTTATATTGAATATTGAGGATTAAATAATTCAAAAAGAAAAGAACACTTCCCCATACCATTTTTATATCCTATCCTCAAGATTCTAGTTAGGAAATGAAATTATTGTTCCCTCACCAATAATTTTTAAATATTTTAATGTTCAAATATCACCTTGTGACCAGGTAAATACCACATTTACATTTCCCTTCATAATTTTTTTCTTACTGAAGTAATTGTTTTTCTCTGCAATTAAAAAGGTCAATTACAAAATTTTATGGTATGTATTTTATCATAAATTATTGAGAAATTCATTTATTTATTCCTTTTATGACTTTATTATGTATAGGACTAGATTTCAAAACTATTTATAGAATTTAAAAAATGTTTTACAAAGATGTATTGAGAAAATTTCAATTTTGAATTAAGAAAAAATGACATTTTATTGTTGAAAAATTAATTGTTTTAGTTCATCTAATTTCTAATAATGGCATTGAAGATCCCAAACCAATGATGATGTAATTTATATAATACCCTAGACCACTATTACCAATCATGATTGACCATTTTCAGAAATTTTTCATTTTATATAAGGCTGATTAGAGAATTTTAATAAAAATTAATTTTCCCATAACTATCCAACTCAAAAAAAGAAACATATTTTTATTTGATGAATTATAAAGGAAGGATTTTTATAAATTGAATTAATTCTTAACTACTTCCCCCACCATCAACTGACCAAACTAGATTCACCCTTATGAGATATAGTGTGTCAATTCTAATAGAGCATTAGGGGATGTGATTTAACAATATTTTCATAGGATTTTAAATGTGATATCCACCATTTCACCAAACTTGTATTCTACATAGATTTTGTACACAACAACATTGAATGATTTTTTGTATATTTTTTTATATTTATAAAAATATCCTTTCTATCTCTTTGAAAGTAAATTAATTATTTTCTATGATGTTTCTAAATTGAGATATAAAATCATTAATACTAATGAAAAACTCAAAATAATGGGTTAAATATTGTTAATTCTCTATTTTGACCTATATTTTAATTTCAATAAGGGATACAAAAAGGCATTGGCTAACCCCATGAGTTGAATGCCTCATACTATATAGGTAAATCAAATCCCAAATACTATTCATGATGAATCATTACCTAGGGATCAATTATATAACCTAGATGTTGTTTCTGAGTACATAGATAAAATAAATATTTTGATGACAAAAAAAGACAACATCATTATTATCTATGAATCAAACTACTTAATTAAAATCTAAATCAAAACACTATTTTTTCAAAGACCCTTATTAATAGAAAAATGTTAATGTTCAAGTCATTGGATTGTGATTTAAAAATGAATAAATAAATTCTAGGATTTCAATTTTTCATACATTTGTATGTGGAGTCCATTTTGGACCTCAAAGAAAAATTAGAATGATTTTCAAAGTTGGATTATTTTTTCCCACAATAATTCTAAATTCACATGTTTTATAGTGAAAGATATCAAAAAATTATTGTTTACAGGTCAAATTACAAAAATAAAGGGAATACCCCCAAAACCATTTATTTTTCTAAAAAATATTTTATATGTGGAATTGAATTAATAGGACCATTTCCTATATCATTTGGACTTTCCTATAGATTTTTGGAAGTATATTGTGGGTCAAGGTAGATTAAGGAAAAATCCAATATGATTGATGACTCATAAACTATTATTAAAAATTAAAAAAAAATATATTTTTTATAGGGATGGAATACATCGATCTATAATCAATGACCAAGGAACCCAATTCTACAATGAGAACCCGGATCCCATCATTAGGATAAAAAATGTGAAACCCAAAACATCCACTCCCCACCACTGATATATAATTTGTATGGATGATGTTTTTAATAGACAAATCAAAATAATCTTGGAGAAAATAGAATTTCCCAATCAGAGAGACTGGAGTTAAAAAAGATGCACTCTTGGATTACAAAAATAACTACATAACCCCATTAAGTTTTCTCACATAATGAATTTTGTTTGGCATAACATTTCCATTTCCTATTATTATGTACCACAAGGCCTATTGGGATGTCATAAGAGTAAATGAAAATTTTAGAAATGATGAAGAATATAGGAAATACAATATAATGTATTTTGAGGAATTTAGGAGATAGGCATATGGGAAGCCACATATATCAAACCATACAACCAAATATATCCATCAAAATTGATCTAGAAAATGTAATTTTAAAATGGAGACAATGTAATTCTATTTTATTCAATGATGAAAGTTTTCCCATGTAAGCCTCATTTCAAATAGATTTGGTCATATAAAACAACATATACCATTACTTCTTGTGTAGGTGAAATTAAAGGAGGAGGTTCAAAATTTTCATTTATGAGGAATGAATAACAACTAAATAAGTACCGTGTGGACTTTGGAATGGAACCTATGGAGGATTCCAAACTCTTCCATGTTGCGGATAAATAAATATATATCAATTTGTCTCTTTCCTTTATTTGCGTCAAGTAGTTTATTTTATTTTGATTTTTTTTCTTGACTAAATATAGACAAAATTGAACCGAATGAATATTGGATCCAAATATGGGTGAAGTGATATCTAATAATATATAAATAAAACAAATCTAGAAAATATTATTTTGTAGATTTCTCCTTTTTAAAAGTTTTCTATATTTTATTTTCAATCATTTATTATAATTCATTGATGTCCTTCATATTTCTAAAATATTACATCTAGAGTTAATGAATTAATTAGTTCTAATTAAATAATATATTTACTAATTAATGATTAGATTTATTCACTTAATTCATGGAAGATTGGTCCTAGAATTAGGAGTTGGAGTGAAAGTGAACATATTTTTATGGAATCCATTTTATAACATTATGTCTCTAGATTATTGAACTTGAAATTAGGTAACTAAAACTATATGAGATATAACAACATAGAGAGAAAACTCATTTGTAAATGATATTTGTCATTGAACATAGAATAAAAATGGGAAATTGGGAACCCATAATGTATCTACTAGAAAAGAGAAATAGATTATTGTCTATGAATAATGAAATATATTTTCAATCCCAATAAGATTTATTCAGATAAATTATTCGGAGAAAAAATTTACGTGGTCCTTACAAGAAATGATTCCATTTAGGTGAGGGGAGTATTGAACCCATAAAAATAGTTCAAATTGAATAATAGCACATTAATGAGAGTTTTATAATTAATGTGGATAACAACACATTGTTTTAAGGAATAATAATAAATATGGATAAATGGAGGAATTTTTTATAAAAAAATTTATTCTAATTAAATGTAATTTAATCGTCTTATGAACAAAAACATTTATTGAATTAAAGTGGGGTAGTGGATTGAATCACTTATGAGGCCTGATAATTTTCACAATGAATAAAGCCTCTATTTCATTATTCTCTAGAAGGTAATTATAGATATAGGAATGATGACATTATTATTGAATAATATGAAAATCAGTTATAATATTACTCAGGAGTGCAATAGTTCCATTATGGGGGAGTGATATGACATAGAATTTCCAACATTTAGTGTATATTTTTCATTTAAAATACACCAATTTTATCATAATTCCCAGTTAAATAATTATTTTTTTAACAATATGAAATTATAACTATGTTTGTTATTGGATTTAAAGGGGGTGTTTATTGATATATTCATCATCTGATAAAATTGGGAAGCCATTTTTTGGAAAGGTGTATGGATTTTCCTATAACATATCTTAATATAGTTATATTAAACTAGAAATCAAATTATTTATCCAATGATCTTTTAGGTTTATTTCTTTATAATCTACTTAAAAACTATCAATAAATAAACTCTTAAATTACAAGTTGACTCTTAGACTCAGTATCCACTTTTTCGATAAATAGAAACCCATTTAAAAATCATGGTTTTTTCATGGATAATATTAAAAATTATCCCTTGATATAATACATGGACCCAATATTCTATAAAACCTATGAAAAATATTTTAAAATATGGGATGAGAAAAAATATAATTGTGGTGTATAAAAATAATGGAAACTGTTAGTTTAGTAAAAACATGAAATCCATTGAAAAATGAATTCCTTGAAAACATAAAATATTACCCATAAAAGAAAATTTAATTACATTAGAATGATCTTTTTCATAAAATTTTAATAATAAATGATTCCAAAAAAATCTCATTAGAAATCATAAAAACAACTTATATGTACCTTGGGATAACATATCATATAACCCTTATAGAACCCTTATAGATTTAACTAACCATACAACCAACGTCCAATTTAATTCTCTGGAGAAAAAAATCATTACCCAATGCATTGGAGCCCTATCTCAGTGTACTCATAATGAAATTTATAATGGTATTACCTGGTTCTTTTTTGTTGGACCCATAATTAAATATATAACATATTTCACCTTGATCAATAGTGTACTTGCATCTATGCCTTTACATGTTCTTTACTCGCTGAATGTAAATAAAAAGGTGATTGTAAGCATGGAGAGGATGGTGAAAACCTTCCTATGGGACAATCATTTTGATGGTAAACACCACTGGGAATCATGTAAGAGGCTGGAAAGACCCATCTTGAAGGGGTGTATCAACCTTAAAAGTGTGTCTAGGACTATGAGGGGTCTTCATGCAAAGTTAGCTTGGTAGGTGCTTGAGTGGAAGTCGATGTTGTGAAAATACATGCAAGGAAAGTATGGGTATGACTTGCAAATTAGGAGAGCAAGACATTCTACCATGAAAAAAATCATTCACCCTCATATTGGCTTCTTACGGTAGCATACCAGATGGATTTTTGGTATGGGCGACCTTAATTACTAGAAACAGAATTGGTCGGGGTCGATCCTTGGTTTTCCAGGATGTCCAACCCGGACATCACGTTCAGGGAGGCTAGTGGCTGTCCAAACATCATCCAGGCCACCATGGATGAGTACCTAACGGAGTTTTTGATATTATCATGCTTATCAATGAACCATAAAAATGAATTTTCAGAGGTTCCTCTTCAGGGCTGTTTTCTATGAGAGACTGTCACTATTTTCTGGCTGATCTGAATGACGTAGATGCTTGGGGGGATTTGCTGTGGTTCAAGGATGTCCCATAGAAATTCAATTTTCTTGTGTGGAGGGTTAAGAACAAGGATCTTTCGACTAATGTGAACATCCATTGGATGGTAATTAGCTTAGCCTCTAGATGAAAATGTTGCAAGAAACCAAAAATGCAGACCATTGAACACCTGTTTTTTGGGAGCGACACGGCGTATGTTATCTACGGCGAGTTTGGGAGTTTCACAAGTTGGATGCAGTAGGTGGTCTCTATCGAAACCTTACTTCAAAGCTGGAATCAGGGTGTTGGAAACTCAAGTTATAACCCTACGACAAGATCCATCCTCTTGGCAGTGGTCTGTTAGAGCTTATGTTCCTACAGGAATGATGCAAGACATAAGGAGTTTACGAGGTCCAACACAGGTATTATCCTTAAGACTAAAAGTATCCTTCTGGACCTGACTCACGTGTGCAGGGGTTGGAAGAATTCCTCATCCTTCAATTCGTTTCGGGCTTCATATTTCATCCAGTTTTTGGCCTCCAACGTGGGGCAGGGTCAATGTGTTAGATGGTAACCCCTTCTTCAAGGGATCAAACTCAATACTGATGGGTCCAGCATCATGGGGATCATGTGTGGAAGAGGGGCGATCAGGGACCAATGGGGTTATGTTATTATGGGTTTTTCAGCTTACTATGGTGGGGGCGACTCTCTCCAAGACGAAGCACTTGTTATGCTCATGGGGCTTCAGCTATGCGACCGAAATAAATTAACCCTTGAAGATGTTGATATTGACTCACTTATCCTTCATAATGCATTGCTCGGTATTGGAAACACCCCATGGTCCATAGAATACAACATCTGGAGATGTAATAGACTGGTGAACAACCATACATTCATTCTCCACACTTGGCGTGAAGGTAATTCTGTTACTGATTTCTTGGCTTCTAAGGTGACCATTAGTGAGAGGATCTCCATCTTTTCCAGTCTCATCTCTTTTCCTTTCAATGGGGTTCGCTTTGTAAAAGATGATGCCCTCATCCTTCACTTCTATCGACCTCCATGAGTCCTTTTCCTCTGGAAGTTGTGTCTTGTAACTTTTTTCCTTTTAAATAATCCAACAAAAATTATTTTAAGGAAAACAAATAATATGTTTAACCATCACTATCTAGGTGGACCCATTATTAATGTTATAAGGGGCTCACCCAACGCTATTTGGGGGCACCCATTGTATATGCTATAATGGGCTTACTTGGTGCTATCTGGGAAAAACATAATTTATAATTTAAATGAAACACATAATAAATAATAAATTTATAATATAATTTCAAAAATATAGACATGGATGAAAAAATGTTTTTTATGAAAAATATAATAGTGTTTTTTTTAAATAAAAGAATGTTATCACATTGAAAACTATTGAATCATAATAATAATAAATGAATGAAATTAAACACTAATTGCAATTATTATAGGTAAATTCATGATATTTAATGTGAAACAATATGTATATACACCTTATAAGAGAATACACAAGCAGAACATCATGAATTTATTTAATGAGAGTAAATTGAGGCTAAATCCCTTACAATAATATCATAGAAGTGAAAATTATTCAAATGTATTGACTATGTGAATAATATTAAAATAAAAAAAAAATTAAATACAACATAATATTTTAAAAATTAATTTCAAACATAATATTATCATGACATAATCAAGATATTGAATTTTAACCCAAATAATGGAAATTGTGTTAAGAAATTACTTCAAACATTATAATCAGTCGAATCGTATGCCCCATAAAAGTAATAACTATCATAATATAATTTTAATACCATGAAGATAATTAGATTCATGATATACTGTATAAAAGGTCAATACATACACCTCACACATGAAATATGTGGCGAATATGGCCTATATCTCACAGATGTACAAAGTGAGAAGATAAAATCCTTACAAACTTTGTATCAATGAAGTAAGAATTTATCAATGGCTGATTATGTGTAGTTATAGAATAACGAAAAAATGTAAAATTTAAATTATAAAATAAATAAATAAATAGTGATTCCACACCTAATCTTTACATAATAGAGTCCAAGATGTATGCATAAAATCTAATGAGTGGAATTGGGGTGAAGAAATTTCCTTACCGCTTATAATATGTCGAATCATAAGACCCATAAAAGTAATAATTATTGAATGAAAAATTTAATATAGTTAATATAATGGGATTATGGATATTTAAAAATCAACTTTAATTCTATATAAATGACAAAACAAATTAGTGGTGAATGAGGCACATATCTCATAAAGGTAAAAAGTGAGATGAGTAACCCTTACCTCATGTTAGAATTCCTTCAAGATTATTCAAAACTATAGTATAATTGTTGAATTAAGGTTATTAACTCAATCCATAACTATATTAATATTTATTTTACCTTATATGATTATTTAATAACATATTTTTACCCATTAATTAATAATATTATGTAGTTTTGGTGGTTTCAGGTGCATTTGTTTCATAGTTTTGTGATCGATTAATTTATGTTAAATTATCGATGATATTGTAAAATGAGATTATAAATCAAGAAGTGGAATTAAATAGTATTAACTTACTACCACAAGTATAAATGGTCCCATATATCATTTTTATTTCTTACATGCGGATGATTCATTAAATGAAACCTTAATGATAAATGTTTCGTTTATTTTGGCAGTTTTTCCAAACACCAAGAACTGGTTTATTTTTATTTGATATTATCAGTAAATATATTTTCAAGAATAATAAATTTGTTATTGTTTAAATATTTAAATATTAATCAACCAAAAAATAGTTTTAATTACATACCTGAATGAAATAATGTAAAAAAGAACAAAAACATTATTCGCGGAGGTGATTAACCGACATAACATGAACAATAATTGTGTTTCATTGAATAAGAAGAGATGAAATGTAATGGTTATGAGATATTAAATTATAAAAATAAAAATATTATATATAAAATATTCTATAGTTATTATTCAATTAATGATGAAGGAGGTTAGGATAAGGTAGAAAAATAAAAGAAATTAAGAGAGGTTCTTTGAGAAAATTGCCTCTTGAATTTCACCCTGTTGAGAGACCCTTGAGATCTTTGGATTTCATATTTTAGTGAGACCAGATTCACTTGGATGTGTGGATTGGGATTATGATAGTTTTGGGTAGATATTTTTTGATTTAAAATTATTTTTGACTCGAAATGGGGTGGTGAGGTGTGGTCGTTATACTTGAGGAGAGGTGGGTTTGGGTGATTAAATTATTGATAATATTATGTTTAAAGACAACCATATTGAGGTGGAATTAATTTCAAAGAATTATATCATAAATTAAATTTTTATATGATTTTTAGAGTATATAAAATCCTCAAATAAAATTTAAATTCTATATTTTTAGGTATTTTAATCCTTTACCCTTTTTAAATTTAACATGTTTCATTTTTTACCTATACCACTGTAAATAATTTTTTACCATGGTAATTTATTTTATATATTAAAATGGAACTGTACATACAACCAAATCTAGAAATATTTTTTAAAAAAATGGGATTCATATTTCCTAATTCAATTCACATCTTTTTCATAATTATATTTAAAATTAATCACAGTGATAAAATGAAAATGTTTGTTTTAAAAGTGAAACATCCAAAAGTTTAAAATGTTTTTATATATTATTTCAAAGTGAAATTGAATGCAGTTACATAAATTGGTTTTATTGATATATAATTGAACTAATTATACTGCAAAAAAATATAAAATTTATTTTAATTATATAAATCAATGAAATGAATAAGTATTTTTTTTTTAAAATGGATTATTTTAACTATTTATAAAAATTTATTCTTATTAGAAAAATACGAATAAATAAATAAATAAAAATTTTGATTATAAGATTTAAAATAATTATATTAATTTTTCAAATATAATATATAAATGTGTCAAAAAATATATTTAAAATAGATTCATCATCAAAAGCAGAAAAATAATCATTTTTAAGAAATACGTGTTTTATCCATAAAATTGAATTTTTTTCTTAGATCTTGTTTAGAAAACACATAAGATAAATTTTAAATATTTTATAGAATATATTATGCATATATAAAATTAATATCATCCAAAAGGAGTGATTTTTTATTTATTGGTCTAAAAAAAATCATCACATTTAAATATTTATTCATAAAAATATTTCCTTTTATTTTAAAAAGGGTTTTAAAATCATTTAAAATTAATTAATCACCAAATAATTAACACTATATACATGTGTAGACCATATTTTTATAATTTAGTAAAAACAATTCATTAGCATCATTATAAGAACTAGTTTAATGGTAGAACATAAAAATTAATAATCATTTTTTTGTTTAAGTTCAATGTGGAATATCATGTATGCTATAATATTTAATTTTTCCAAAACATAGGATGTTACATTCTCCACCACCCTTTAGTAAATGTGTCCCTAAAATTTGGAAATTCAGTCTCTAAAACTAGGGGATTAGCTTTCCAAATACCATTATTTAAATCCCACATCAGAAAAATAATTAGTAAAATGACAACTTTAAAAGCAATAAAAGGAACAATTATGGCCACCTGAGATAACACATACTATGTTTCCATATAGGAAAACATTTACATGGAATATAATTATATCTATCATGTTCTGATAGAGATTGATAGAGAAAATGGTCGTCATAAATTTAACAATCACAAACCCCCGAATATGTGATAGGTTAAATGGTTTTAGATATCCTATTATGAAAAGAAATGGGGTAAAATTTTGTTTAAATTTTTTTCTATGGTTGAGGAATTAATTTAATACCTAAACTACGATAATAATTAAATATACTTACAAGAAAATTATAAGTTATTCATTTCAACAATTTCCACCACCACCCCATATTTTCAACAAATGAAGTGTATTCAAGATGAATTCTCATACCTAAAGCATTAGAATCAACTCCTATTGATAACAAAAAAAGTATACCTATCTATCACTCAAATCTTTAGGCACTAACAAAAACAAAAAATTATCAGTACATTATAATTTAACTCTATAAAAATAATTAACCATGATGTGATGAAAAATTAATTTAATCAAAAATATTTTACATTGATACACAGAGTTCATGAATGATCACTCGATGAATAATTGCCCTTAAAATTCATCAAAATAATCCAAAATATGATTGAAACTGAGAATTCTGAAGTATTTTATAATGTAGTATTCCAAATAAATTTTATAATTTATCTCAAAAAATATTAGTAACTCAAAATATCACATAACAAAAAGTAATTACCCTAATAACATATTTTCCATGAGAGGTTAATATTTTCCATAAATAATCTGAATCACTCTAAGTCCAAAACAATATAATTAATTCAAATATATATCTCATCCTTTATTCCCCAAATCAAATACTTTAGTATTATATTTACATTGATAAAATATGGTTCCAAAAATCAACTTATTATTATTCTATAAAAATTATTCAGTAAAAACGCCATACTGAACATGACTTCATGTAGTCTTGTTGTAGTAAATTCAATATTCTCTCCCATTAGTTGTGGTTTCAAAACACGATGCCTTACAAGACGTTATGGGTTGTCACCCAACCAACATGTTGTACTTTTTCTAATACTATGTTAATATAACCCTTATAAAAATATATAAATTTTAGAAACATCCTAAAAAATAACCTTAATATATTTTACCCCAAAAGTTTATCCCAAAACATTCATTTTAAATCCTAAAAATTAATAACTTTTACTTAACTAAAAAATAAAAATAACCAAAAATCAAATTAGTCACCTTAAAATTTCCTAAAAAAAGGCCAATAAATGGGGGTTTTAATACATATAAATTATAATAAACCTTAAAATTATAACACATAATGATATCCCTAACACTTATGAAAACATCTTATTATACAAAGTTGTATAAACCATTCTATGATACCAACTGTAAAGACCTGAAAATAAACATAACTTAATATACTTATTTTAAAGACATAGATCACATTATATTCCCAAAGATAATTTATATTATGAGTTTTATAGAATTAGGAAAAACACCTACATAACAAACTCTTAAATTAGAAGCAATATGTTATACATCATATGAACTTTTTCCAGCAAATGAAACACTTTAATAAATATTGTTTTTTATGATGAACCTTTACAATTATCTGATGATATCATTCATGGACAAAATCTTCCATAAAATCTATTAAAAATAATTCAAACATGTTATGATAACAAAACCATAGTAATAGATGTAAAAATAAAGGTATGAATTAGTTTAATAAAATACCTGAAAACACATGAAAAATGATTTCCTTGAAAACAAAACATTTTACCCTTCAAGATAAATTTCACCACGTTAGAAAAATAATTTATTATACCTTAAAAAATATTACCATAAAATCCCATTATATATCATAGAAACTTAAGGTATGTTCTTTGTGGGATTATCACATAGAACAAATACATAACCCAATTATAATCCTTACTAATTGGATAACTATATGACTTCCATCCAATATAATTATTCGGAGAACAAAATAATTACCTAATTTAATGGGTAACTGTCTTGGTGAACACATAATTAATGATATAATATGTTAACCTTACTCTATTTCGGTTCAACCATTGTTAAATATATAATGGCTCACTCTATGCTATCTGGGTACACCCATTGTTAATGTTATAATGGGATCACCCGTTTCTATTTGGGCGCAACCATCATTTAAGTTATAATATGGTCATATGGTTATATATAGACACACACATAATTAATAATACCCAAGAAAAACATCATTAATAAAACAATTTAAAAAATATATAAAAAACATTGACATTGAAGAAAATTGTTTTAATGAAAAACTGTAAAAGAGGATTTTTTCAAATTAATGCCCCAGTTCACTTAGGAAACTCTTGTATCCTAAAAAGCCTAACTAAATGAAATTAGAATCTATTTAATATAATAATATTAAATTATAAACATTTAATGTAACATATGTTGTATATAAACCTTATAATAGAATAAAGGTGCATAACATCAAGAATCTCCTCAATGAAAGGAATCTGAGTCAAAATCCCTTACAATATCATTTCATGGAAGTGGAAATCAATCAGATGAATTGAAAATGTGTGACTATGGTAAATCCATATAAAAAACTTTAAATAAAACACAATATATTCTAAAATAAATTTCACATGTAAGACTAGAATGACATAATCTAGATGTTGAATTTTAACCAAAATAATGGAAATTTGGTTAAGAAATTACTTTTATCTTTGTAATTAGTCAAATATAATGCCCCAAAAAAGAAAAAATTATAATAATATGAATTTAATAACATGGATATAATTTTTTTTATGATATTATTTATAAAATTTATGTATGTACATCAAACATACAGATAAAATGGTGAGTAATTCATGCACCTCATAGAAGAAAAAATTGAGAAGAAAAAATCCTTACAACGCTGGTATCAATGATATAAGAAATTATAACTGGGGTGATTATGTGTAGAGATAGTATATAAACAGAAATGTAAGTGGAAATTATTGAATAAATAAAGTAATATTTCCGCACATAATCATGGAATTATATAACAAATTAAGTATGCATAGAATTCAGTTAATGGAAATTAAGTTAAGAAATTCCTTTAACACTCTTAATCTATCAAACCATATTACCCATAAAAGTAATAATTATTTAATAAAAAAATTATTCCTTGAATATAAATATATTAATTATATTTAATATAATATTTCTTTATATATAATCAACACAATTTAAATTAGTGGTGAATGAGGCATATACCTCACAGAGATAAAAAGTAAAATGAGTAACCCTTAACGCACATTTGATTTCCTTAAAAAATGTTCAAACCTTATGTATACTGGATTAATGAAGTTTATTAACACACTCAAGAATGATATTCATATATATAGTAAATTATATGTTTATTTTTTAAACATATTAGGACCCATTCATTAATAATAATTTGTTATATTCAAGATTTCAGATGTATTTATTTCATTGTTTCATGATCAGTTTATTTGTAGAATATTATGGATGTTATTGTTAAATGAAATTAAAACAATATAAGTGGAATTAAATAATATTAATATACTTATATAGATATAAATGGTTTCATATATCATTTTTATTTCTTACATAATGATGATTGACTTGATAAAATGTTAATGATAAACGTTTAATTTATTTTGGTAATTTTGACGAACAACATGAACTAGTTTCATTTTAAATACTATTATTAGTATATATTAGTTATATGATTTGAAATATGTTATAATATACATATTAAATTATATTTTAACCATAAATATATTAATTCTATCCATGATGGGGGTAATGGAAAATAACAAAAACAATATTCACCAAGGCCATTAACTAGTATAACGTCGACAATAATTTCATTTATATGAATAAGAAGAGATGAGAAATGGAATGGATATGAGTTATAAAATTATAAACATAACACTACATTATATACATTATTTTTTATTTACCATTCATTTATGGATTACACAGGTTAGGAGAAGGTTGAAAAATAAATTAAATTAAGAGAGTCACTTTTGGGAAATTGCCTCTTGAATATTTCCTCCTTGAGAGACCTTTGAAGACATTATATTTGGTATATTATTAAGACCATAAGAAAATGGATGTTAGGAGAGTGATTATGATAGTTTTGTTTGGATATTTTATTATTTATAGGTTTTTGTGTCAAAATATTTTTCTGAGTGGTTGTATTTATACTTGAGGAGTGGTGGTATGAATTTATTAAATTATTGGTTATTTTATATTTAAATCAAACCACACTGAAGTGGAATTAATTTCAATGAATTATATCTTAAAATAATGTTTTATAAGATTTTTATGGTCTAAAAACACTTAAATAAACCTTTTAATTTCTTTTATAGTTATTTTAATCTGTTACCTTTGTTTATCTTTAACATGTTTCATTTCGTACCTATACCGCGGTAAATAAATTTTTTACCATGGAGAATTTTTTACGCCCTACAAATGGAATTGAACATAAAACTTAATTTTTATATTTTTAATCCAAAAAGGAATTAATTTTACCTAATTCCATTCAAACAATTTGTACAATTAGAGTTAAAATTAATCCCACAGAAAAAATGAAAAATCGGTTTGTAAAGTGAATCATCCAAACAATTGAACTTTTATTATATCTAATTTCAATGTGATATTTATTTAAATGACCCAAATTAGTTTTATATATGTCTAATTTTAATATTTATTCTTTTAATGCAATTAAAAATATAATTTAACTATAAAAATAAATTATATGAATAAGCAGTTTTCAAATAAAATACAGTAATTTTAAATATTCATCAACAAATGAATCTTATCAGTAGTGTACAAAAAATAAACCAAAGAATATTTTGATACTACAATATAAAATAATAATATTATTTTGAAAAATATAATTTATTAATGTTTTTAAAATATTATTTAAAATAGATGTTCCATCAAAATTTTGAAAATATGACTTTTTAGAAAAATACCACTTTTAACAAAAAAAAAACTGAATTTGTATTTAAATAATGTATTTATAACAAATAATATGAATTTTAAACAGTATATTGAATATATTACACATATATTACATTAATACAATCCAATAATAATAATTTTATTATTTATTTAAATAAAACACACTTGTGAAAATTTAAATAATTATTTAGAAAAATATTTCATTTTATTTAAAAAGGGTTTTACATTCATTTATAATGAATTGGTCAACAAATAATTAACTACTTATATGTGTAGAAACTATTTTCATAATTCAGTTAGTTAATTCATTCCAACCTTTCTAATAGTTATTTTAACTATAACATTTAAATTATAATATTTATTTGTTCATTTATGTTCGATGGGGTGCATCATGTCTGCTATAGTATTTTGTTTTTTAAACCTCGGGATGATACAAAAGGAATTTAAAATTTTATGAAACATAAATATAGATAACTAATTTACTAATAAAAAATGTGGACCCATTTTTTCTATATAAGTAAATTTTTTTGGAAGTGATCGTTTCACACAGTAACACTGTTTTTATCATGATCAGTGCTCGTAGTAAATTTACCACCTTAAAATACCCCATTTTCATGGTAGGTATACATACCATGAGTTCTATCATCATACCATGTGTTAAAAAAATATTCCAGAATGAAAAAAATAGATGACCACATGAAAAAATTTTATTAACCATGCCACCACTCTCATGGTAGGAATACCTATAGTGTTCCCCTTATTATCAACAAAATATCATGATAAGCATAAATATGGTGACCATAAAAATATGAATACTTACCAAAAACATTTTCCACCACTACTTACCATGCCTATTTTCTCAAAAACTCAAAAAAAAAAAGATCATGATACTTCACATAACCTAATTAATAATAAATCTATTAACATGTGCGTAATGAATATTTAGCGGTTGTAAGCTCCTCCAATAGTTTCCACCACCATTTATCTTCCACTCACAAGAAGAAAAACCAGTTCCATTTATAATTTCAATGCCACCACCTAGAAACACCTATGAATTTGAGAAGATGATAGAGTGAAAACACTTTTCATGGACAATCACTATAGTACCCCGATCTAATCTATGCTCCTCTTTGACTTCTTCTGAGAACCTTTAAAACAAACAATGAGAAAAGCAACCATCCCTACACATCATATGAGGGATATATGGTATTCAACTCTATTACTATTGGGATTTATCATTTTCAAATCCAAAACTGCACTAAAAAGGATTGGGATCCCATGAGAATCTGAAAAAAAGAAAGTAGCATTGTTGAAATAAATTTTTACAATGATCACTTCACCAATAAATAATGCAACTAGTAGGTGTATGTCTGAAACATGAGGTAACCGTGATATCCCATTTTTTGAGAAATTAATTTCCACTAACAAAGAAATTGTTGGAATTATTTGTCCAGTGGTTAGAAAATATGAGTTGTTGATACTTGTAGAATATGATATCTAACAAGTAAAAATATTCATCTCTTGGTGATAAATGAATAAAAGAGGCCCTTTAACTATATATCATTCACATATTATAGTCTAACATAATAAAGAAAATATCTATGCCGAAAATCCCTAGATCAATTTACAATCAAATAGATACTGGGCTTGATCATGGAGGAAATCTTATTCCTTATAAAATTCATCCAGACCCTTCATTATGGATGTGTATCAAGAATATAGTAGAAAGTAAACCTTCTCCCTAATAAAGGAAAACATAACTGAATTATATAAAGAAAAAAATGCTCCTCAGATATAGACAACCATTACAACTAGTCATTAATATTTATAATTAATTCCCTAATTGAAGAATGTGGGATACGCTGGGAAGAACATTCTCTTGTAGATGGAACACGCACACACTATTGGATGCTACTCTAGTTTTCTTTTCATTTACTTTTAACCTCTCTCGATGGAAAAATTGTATATTTGTTGTTTATCTGATGAGACTCCCTGAATTTCTCCATATTATTGAATTTATAACAGTCAATGTACTAAATCATCTGTGGATCTTAATGGTTTTAATTAGTAGAGGTTTCTTCTAGTTTTTAGTATTTAATTTATTTTTCTTATTATCAACATTTCACACACAAGAAACCTGGATTTAATTAAAGACATGTGACACAAATAAGTGAGGAAAATTTTAGAGTTAATTAAGGTATCTAATAACCTCTATAGGAAAATTTGGTAATTATAGTAATAATTGTATTTCCATATTTGAACTAAAACAACAAGACATAAGTATTCCTCATGATTCAATTGATGAGAGGATGAATAAATTCAATTTAAAAAATGATTCAACATGTTAATTTGGTAATTAAACAAAAATAGACAAGTATTTTTTTATTTAATTGTAAAATCAACAAATTACTATTACTGTTTCCTTTAAATTGAACCTAAAAAAGAATATTCCAATATGCACAGAACATTGTCTTCTTCAGAGAGAATCTAATTCGAAATCTTACTAAATTTTCTTGGGAATAAAAAATGATTATATAATCACCACATGATAGGATATCATCATTAATTTTGTGTAAAATGATACTAATAATTGGAATTTTTAAATAGTTAATTTATTAATTAAAATGATATTTTTACAAAAATTAGTGTTTTCTACTACTCAATAAAAAGTTGAGATTTTATGAAATGTCCCAAATGTTTACCCAAAGTTAATCATGTTATTTTTATTTCAGAAAATCTATTCAATTTATAAAATAATATATATATAGAAGTTCTAAAAATCAATTATCTTATTTTCTCAAATATGATTTTGTTAGAAAATGTATTTTTGATGAAAAAATGACTTTACTGAAATAAGATAACTTGTTTAATAAGAATTAATCATTAAATTAATATTTTATAAATTAATTTGATATAATGATAATAACATTATTATTCCTATTCAAATCTAAAATTTAAACAGTTAGGTTATAATGGTCGTGTGTAAAAAATAACATTTTAATAATATATCATAGCTCGTTTAATCTATGTGTTATGTGTTGTATATTACATCAAACATAAATTTATTTCAAAATATTAGGGTGTTAAATATAAAATTATTAAATTCACATGGATATATATATTCTAAAAACACAATTCTAAGAAAAAAAGTGTACCTCAATGCGGGGTGATAATATAAAATTATGAAGAAAAATAAAAGCATTGAATAACTATGTTGGGGATTCCTATAACTCCATACTCAAATGGTTTTATTGAATTTATTTTTGGATATTATTATGTGTCCTACAAAGTAGAATATGTATAGTGTCAGGCATACCACATACATTTCATTCACAATAAATGAAATATTTGTTCTGTGAGCTAAATGGCATGTATGAATTTGGAATTAAATTTAAGGAGGAATATTATAGAGGCTGGGAAAGAACTAAATGACCCAAAAAGAAAATAAATATCCCAAATAATCCATCAATAATCATGATTTTATTCTATAATCAACATACATCAACCAATAAACTCATATGAGAGCAATGCAATATGTTGAATCACACTCTATGTAGGGGATTACTAGAGATGGATCTGGAATAGGAGGCCGGTAACAATAGAGAACATTTCATATATTATTTTATTTAATTTATTCCCTTAACAATAAGTTTTTATTTGAATATATTATTATTAATTCCTATTACAGGAGTATCTATGTAGTTTAGGGGTTTAAAAAATGAATTGAACTATATACTATTTTACATATTCGTTTCTTTTATAATATTCAATCAGATTTAATGTCTTATGTCAGGGGATATAATTTTCTCTTCCACGTGATCATGTAATCCTTCTACCGTAATTATATATAGAATAAAGGTTGAGTATGTATTTCCTTGGAAAGCACAGCCAGATCACTAGCCTAAAATGATTGTTGTTTTCTCTTCATCAAGAGGTAGCATCATCATCTTGGTTTATGTTATAACTATTTATTCTTAAGAGAGATATTTGTTGAGATCATTTTATCTAATTATAGTTACATATTAATATCCAGTTCACATAGATTCTGGAATCTACTATTGATTCAATTCTAGAGTAGAGACATTTCATTCACTTATATCTAGTCTTAAATGTTCCTCAATTGTTCTTTAATGTTATACACATCAATCCCACTCTATTGTAGATTCCATTAAATAGTAGACACATTACTTCTTTTCAACTATTGTTAATTGATGTATGCTATTTAAATATTTCTATATAAGAGGAATGATATATTTATTAATCAAATAATCCATGATTTATCTAATTTCATGTTTCTATTTGAATGTGGGATGGAAAATAAACATATTTTTAGGAGTTGTAATAAATATATAAAATTTGTTGTATGTATTGTGGGTGGAATTGACTTCGTATAGATTAATTTTATGTGGAATTATTTTATTACATTTTCCACACCCTTTTATGAATTAAATTAATTTTAAATATAGAAAATGTACTTATTATAGAAAATTATAAAATACTTATTAACATTAGGTAGAAACATTTATAATTTATATATTATAATTATATTATGATATTTGGTGACAAGAAAATAATTTTGGATCATCAAATTTAAAAATTATTTTAGATCATCACTTTTGTTATTTTTTCATTTAAAAACTTATTATAAATGTTTTTTTGATTATTTTTTAATTTGGGAAATTAAATCTTTCAACTTCCATATTTATTTTATATTCGAAATATTATATGGAATTATTTCTATTTTAGGATTCTGGAAATTAATGGTTTAACACGTTGATTTGAAATTATTATTGTTCATCTGAAATAAATAATTTTTATTACGTTTTTTATTTATTAGAAAGGGAAAACCTTTTGTGTATTTACTTCTATTGTTGTGCATTTGTGGCCTGACTGTCCTACCTCATTATTTTAGGGAACACTTATTTCTATTGATTACTCTATTTCTAATTTCTTTCCATTATATTAATACCCCATCATTCCTACAACAATATACCTTTCATATATCTTCTATACCCAATAAATCATTAACATATCCAATTATTCTGTAATGGATTATTCTATGCCTCATACCAACCATTCCATATTTCCTTTTAGTATGAGACTATGAGAGGGAAATACCTTATTTTCAAGACCATGAATCCACTGCCACCCATACATGACAAACGTTCAAAGTTTTTGGGTGAGTGATCACAAAATGAACATCAAAATTTGTTATAAATTAAGAAATTGATTGTACCTAAAGATGATTCCATTCTTCTAGATTCGAATTGATAAATAAATGTTAAAACTAAAATAAAATTTAAGGAAACCAAGGGATACAAATAATGTGTATTAAAAATCAATGGAACCTAATGATGCTAATAAAAATTAAAATTTTCGGATTCCCAATTGTATCTTATTATAGAATCATATAATCATATCTTTAAGTCAAATTACCAAAATACAACATAATTCAATCATTGAATGATATGATGATGAATTTAATCTATAAGTGGACACTAATTTGAGGTTTGAATATATATGATTTGGTTTGTGTTATTTTAAAAAATATATATCAAATGATGGTCCATTTCATATCGGTGTATTCTAGTCATGAGTTTTTTTTCGAATAAGAATTATTATTATCAATTCCTTTCTCAAAGTTTGAATCCTTTATATTACTTCTTGATTATTTTTGATAAATTGATCTAAGCATGATTGACCATCTCTGAGATAGAGACCCCAATATATAATTTATACCTTGATTCAATAATTTTGGTAATTTCATAACTTCAATGATTCAATATATGATGATTGCAACCAATAATTTAGTATCATGAATTAGTTATGGAAATTTTGATGTCATCTAAGTTGACTGAGGATGAAGACGGGGTCTGAAATATTTTCCAGCCTTCGTGATGATGTTTCTAAAATTGATCTGATCATGATTAACTACCTTTACGACCATAAACCAAATCCTATAAAAACTATGATTAAGGATTTGGGGTAATGATATGACGTTGATTATTTGTATATGATTATTTAAATTTATCATTGACTAACTCTAATGGAGATTGGAAATCATAGTGTCATTTTTGTTGTCCGATGATGAAGAAAATATTTGATTTCAGTTCCTTAAATTTTAATGTATGAATAATTTGATTACATGTGTTCATGGTGTCAGTTTTCTCAATAAAAGAATATGTGAGGCCTTTTAATATCTATTATATTTAAAATTTTATTTTGAAAACCCGAATATGTTAGGTGTTCCAAATATTCTCTTAATGAAGCTCCAGAGAAAAGTGTAATCAATGTTTGAATAAATGAGCTAAATTGATTTATTAAATTATCCAATTTAAGAGTTCAAACATGATTGTTAAAGGAAAATAATCCCAAAACTATCTTAATTAAGAAGAAAAAATTTTCCTCTTATTTTTTATTTTTTAAGGAATTAGATAAATCGGATGAATCATCCAAGAAGTCCATGTTAGTAAAAGTTGATTAATGATGATTTAGGATTTGATTTCGATTTGACTGAAGTATAATTGTCTTCTCATGGAGCTATTAGTGGAGTAATTTTAATGATTTTGATCATGGTACTTGTGTTGGGATATGGTAAAGCTGTGAATTATATTCTATTACAAATTCAAAATTCTGATTGTAGTATGCAATAAATTTGGAGTCAAATGGGGTTTCCAGATCATTCATGAATGGTTTTTAGTTCAACCAAATGTTTTTATGATGAGGAATGGTTATTTATGAAGTATAAAAAATTGAAACAATTTACATGATATTAATACGATATCAAGAAAACATGTGGCTCAAAATTATACGAAGAATTCATGGAGATATCTCATTCTACATCATCACAAACAATGATCTTGTGTATGGTATGTTTTAATTTGACTACAGTAGGTCCAAGATAGAGGTGAATCTTGAGAAAATATACACAAATTAGATAATCATTTATTGATTAAATTAATTAAAATCAGGAAATCCTCATATTAGAATTTGATAATTAATGGGGAATCTTGATTATAGAATATGTATGAATATTCCAGATAACATTGGAAACATTCAAGAACTAATTTATGGATTTCTCCAAGGATACTCCCAAGTGGGTCTATTGTATCAGTTGTAGGAGGTTATTTTGTTTCCAAAAAAAATTAATATGTATAGTGATAGGAACAACAAATAGAGGCTATTTTAGAGAGACTAACGATGTTGACCCTATTTAGATTGTGATTTTTAGAATGGGAATGCAATTTAGGGGGGGTTAGAGACTAGGATGACACTCATGGACTCACAAAAATGTACATCCCCAATCATCCTCTCATCATCATGATTCAATTCTCATATTATCATCCACCCGTATTGAGACTAAGGGTATATATTCACGATATAATAGAGAACACATGTTGCATGATATCATTAGAGCTTGAGATTGTAAGAACCTAGTTCATAATATTGAGGTATGGGTTTCTTCTTTTCTCTTATCCTTAAGTGTTTTTGAGAAAATAGTGGAAAATCCTAAATTTTGGGACTACACGCCGTGTACTTTTCCACACGCTGTGTACTTTGGCCTTGTGGGATGAGTACACAGGGTGTGTAGCCATACTGATGATGAAGGGTGTAAATACCAACTACACGCCGTGTAGTGGCTATGTACACGACGTGTAGTCAGTCGGCATGAAAATAATAAGGTGGTGGAAGTAGCCACTAGCCAAGTGACAGTAAACATTTTGTATTCCTTAATACATGTCGTGTACTCATGTCAACAGATGAAAATTTCGGGTGTGAGAAAGGTAGCTTCCCGAGGAACAGTTAAATGACGACAGTATAGGTCGTGTAGTCAATAGTACACTGCGTGTAGTTTGTTTTTTTTTCTTAAAATGGGCATTAGAATCCCATGTTCATAGGGAAGGATTAGAACCGGAGGGGGGGTCAAGAGAGAGGGCCGAACCTTCAAGGAGCTCAAGATCGCATGTAAGGGAATCTGATTCTTCCACGGTCGATCTCATTGGAACCGTACTGGTAATCCTTTCCTTCTCCTTAAGTCGTTCTTACCAATTCTTTCCCAAGGGGAGGTTATTTAAATTCGAATGAGATTTATTTCACCTTAGATCTTCGTCATTTTTGGATGATTCAAGGATTGTTGTTCACGTATACCACTTAGGGGTGTTTGAGGTAGGTGGCTAGGTGTTTAAATTCCAACTGTTGTGCATTTTTGTGTACCGTTGTGCTACGATCCCATGTTGGGGTGTCGTGTGGCTAAGGCCTTGGCTATTTTTAATACTGTGAATTGTAAAGGTAATTAAATGTGATAATAAACAACTATTTGGGATCGTTTCTTGGATCTAGGACCACCCCTGGGGTGCGTTCCTCTTTTCATTCATTTTTTCAGGAAAACCTAGGGTTTTCCGTGTTTACTTTATGCATTATTTTTTCCTTTCGAGGAATTGTAAATAATTGCATATTTATATGTTGGTCATGGCCCGATTACTTGTTTTGTCTGAGGATGTGTATATATATATATATATTATATAGCCTGAAGGTGAGGCCTGAGGGTGAGGCCTTAGGGAGAGATATTATATAGCATGAGGGAAAGTTCTGAAAGCGAGATATTATAGCACGAGGGAGTGGATATTATAAAGATTGATGGCGTGGATATTATAAAGCCTGAGGGTGTGGATTTACTATATTAGCCTGAGGGTGATATTCTATTTGGCATGAGGGCTTGGTTCGGTTGAGCATAGAATGTTATTAAATTAAATGGTTTAATGAATAATAATATAGAAATATGGATGGTAAAGTTAGTTACAGTTGAGTACTTCTTAGTTTATTGCATTTTACTACTGAATTCTGTTGTTGCATATTTCCACACAGTTGGGCACGAGGCTTTGGTGGGTGCCTACTAGGATTTATTTCTCACATCCTGTTTGGGTCATGTCTTTGGCCCAAACTGATTACATTACTTCAGGTGTTAACAAGTTAAAGGGTCCCTATACAAGTACATGATTGTAGCAGAGGAGTAGGAGAGCATGGGACCGATCTTAGGCTTGTGATGCGGCTGTGTTCTTTCTACATTGTTTTGTTTTGATTTTCTGTACAATGTACTCTCTATTGTATTGTATTTTATTTTTGTGTAACAGGTTCTGGTTGTTTTCTTGGAACTTGAGCTATGTTGCATCATTATCTATATAACTATTGGTTATCTTTTACTGCAATTGTTCTCTTTAAATATTTATGTTTTATTTCTTCTAATTTTGTATGAAATGTATTTTATTTAGCTGTGCTAAACCTTGACAAATGAGGGCATAGTTTCCCCACTATCAGACCTGGGCCCTCGCTGCTAGTCAGCAGCCTATGGCGTTTGGGGAAATATGCTTGAGGTCATGTGGCCAATCGGGTTCGCGGCACCCATGGAGTGGAACTAGGATCCGGGACATTACAAAGTGGTATCAAAGGGAATTAATTTTCTTGACTTACTGTTTGGATTCTTTGTCAGGGATAAGACAGAAATGGTATTTGGTAATAAGTTGTTCCTGGGAGTAGCTAACCCGTGTACAGGGAAATTTCGGTCTACATTGTATTTTTTCAATTCTTTTTATTATGAAAATTTTACAGTTGATTTTATTTTCACCATTGGGTTACACACTTTTAGTGTGTTTTTTATATTTTATCCATGGGTTCCATTTTAGTTGCAACCCGATGAGATGAGGGTATGCCATCTCATGCATCATTTAGGCACATGCTAAAAATCACATGTCATACATAGTTCGATTCCATGTAGGCGCAATAGAAATTGCATGTTATTGTGATATTTGATGTGCTAGAAAGACATGCTATTGTGATAGCTACTTTGATAAATACCTGCTATGTGATAGGGTATTTTCGTATGATTTGTTGATAGAATGGACAATAAACTTTGGTTTTTGGGGAGTGTGGGACCTCATTGACTGGAATTTAGTGGATCATTGACTGTTTATTTTGTTATAACATTTATAAGATGCCAAGCATTGATTCGCCGAGAGTATGGGCCCTCACGGGTCGGAATTTGGCAAATAGATATTATTTTTCTCTATTTTCTGGGTTCTGGAGTAGTTTCAGAGGCGTATTAACTGAAAAACCCAGGATACATGTCGTGTAGACACACACCGTGTGTTATTCTGTTCAGGAAGAAAAGAAAATTGTTTAAGAACATGCAGTGTACCCTAAGTACACGCCATGTAGTCTCTTCCTGTGTCATAGACCGTGTGGGAGGGGACATAGGGAGGGAAATTCTTAGGAAAAACATGTCGTGTTCTGGATGTACACGCCATGTAGTGTTTTCCCAAAGTCTGCCTGTGTAACTAACAACACAGACGGAGGAGACATTAAGACATACACATTGTGTCCATTTTTGAACATGGAATGTAGTCTGGCATGAGGACCCGACCGTGTAACTAACAAACACGGGTTGTTTTCCCCACTTCTTGAACACATAATGTACCTAAGGGACACACTGTGCAGTCCTTACCAGTGGGAGACCGTGTGGATGTTGTCGTGTGGCTGGGAAAATGGGGTGGTGTACACCCCGTGTGCGGGTGTAACACACCGTGTAGTTTTAACCGAGTAGTCGGCCATGTCACGAACGTCATAGGTAGTTGTAATTAACACCATACATGTCGTGTAGTTTATATACATACTGTGTAGTCTTATTCAACAAGAGTCGTGTGGCATAGCCATATAGAAGGACCCGGGAAGGGGAAGAAAAGTCAAGTACAAACCGTGTAGTCATTATACATTCCGTGTAGTCTTGTTTTGAAAATCTTGAAATGCCTTCTCCCTCCTGTTACCTTTCTGGTCCCTTCATTTTTAGTCTTTGATAATCATGATCGAAGGTGTGTTTTTGACCTTGCAGAGTCATTCCGGTGAGATGACCAAGCATTTTTTCCCAGGAGAGTGGCAATGATTATACTCCAGAGATGGTGGTCCACGGGCTACCAATGGATACTCCCGCAGAGACAGATATGGTGCCAGCCGTTATATAGGACAAAGACGCGAATGCGTAGTTCCGTGAAGGCTTCATGTGGTTCATGCAGACCTTTTAGGGAGCACCATCGGCTGCCACATCTATGGATGAGCTGACTCATATATTCTACCAGTAGTATCAACCTACATTTTTAGGGGATGGAAGACCACTAGTTGCGGAGTCTTGGTTGGAGTCTATGCAGACTATTTTTGAGCATATTGAGATGCCTCCAGGGTGGAGGGTCAAGCTCTCTACTTATATGATGAGTGATTCCACCAAGAGATGGTGGGATGTTACCACTCAGACTGAGAATCAAAGAGACATGGCATGGGAAAAAATTTAGACAGTCTTATGTGACTTCTTCTTCCCAATGACGCTAAGGGAAGATAGAACTCTAGTGTTCATGAATCTTCAGCAGGGCGCTATGTCTGTGATGAATTATTCTGGTCACTTCACGGAGCTTTAGTGTTTTGCACCTATTCTGGTGGGTGATTAGACGTTGAGGTCCAGACGCTTTTAGGATGGTCTTCAATATGACATCTAAGCACTGGTGAATGTTTTCAGGTTGCCTACAGTACATGCTAATGTGGACCAGGTGCTGATTATAGTGAGGAACCTATGGGGAGCTAGTAGTGTAGGATAGGGTGGTTCAGAACTTGTTCTTGGTACCATTTCTACAAAGAAGAGGAAGGGACAGATGATTTTCTCTCACGATGGATGTTTTATCTAGGAGATTACTTCAGGTGGCCCGATCAGGTGCTACCCATTTGGTAAAGAGGGGAACAAGAGATTGCATTGTCCACATGACCTAGTGATGTACCGAGCTTGCGACAAGATTGGTCATCTACAATGGTTTTGCATGGAGTTACCACCAGTGGCCAGTGAGAGGGGTTCTGTATAGAGTGTGCATGTGGTAGCAGGTCCAGTAGCTTCTTACATGTCGGGAAACTAGGATACATTATGACGTACATGAAGAGGTGCTGGTCGTGGCCGTGGTATCCAGACACCAGGATTTCAGAGGCTACAGGGTTGGACAGCTCAGGGTATCCAGGTTGTGTCATAGGGTCGTGGCACTAGGCAGGCATATGCAGTGCAACAGAGCCAACAGAAGCAGGATCCCAGACCTTCTACTGTCAGAGGTACTATTATAGTATCTTCTGCCTTATCTTCAGTACTTTTCGATACAGGTGTTACACATAGTTTCATATATGTCCCCATTTTGAAGAGCCTTGGGATTTGTGTTTCTTCTTCTTCTGCTATTATGATGCTAGACACTTCATTAGGGATGAGAACGACATGTGTGAATTAGTGCAAGGATTTCCCCATTAAGGTTGGTGGATGTCACTTTTTATGGGACCTCTATGTCCTATAGATGATAATATATGATGTAAATCATGGGATGGACTGGTTGGTTACCTTTCAATCCTTTGTGGATTGTATCATCGTAGGGTGAGTTTCACGTCAGTAGAGGGTAGAGAGTTTCTATACAAAGGTGAATGGGATGTTCAGGAATGTCGAGCTGGACCAGAGCATTGTGGGCGACGTGGTGTGACACCCTAGATTGCGAGCTTATGTCTGGATGATCCGGGTCATTTTCATAAGGATTTCCCTCCGGTTTCAGGGATGTTTTCCCAGACGACTTTTTGGGTCAACCTCGAGAGCGTGAGGTGGACTTCTCTATTGATTTTGTTCCCGGAGCAGCACCAGTGTCCATTCCTCATTAAAGTATGGGTACAACAGAGTTACAAGAGTTCAAGAGGCTGTTAGAGGAGTTATAGTCAAAGGGTTTTATCCAACCCAGTACTTCTCCTTAGGGATCGCATGTCCCATTTTCTATGAAAGAATACAGTACCATCAGACTCTGTGTGGATTATTGAAAGCTGAACCCTTTGATGGTCAAGATCCGATATCCCTTGCCGAGGATTCATGATCTTTTTGATAGACTTCATAGAGCAAGAGTGTTATTGAAGATCGAATTCAGATCCGTATATCATCAGTTGTGCGTGAGGCCATCAGACATAACACTTACAGCCTTTCAGAGCAGATATGGTCTATAAGATTACATTGGTATGCCATTCAGACTCTCGAACGCGCTAGCAGTTTTCATTGATCTGATGAATCATTTATTCCATCCTTATCAAGATTCTTCAGTGGTAGTATTCGTGGACTATATCTTGGTGTACTCTCACAGTTGACATGACCATTCCACCCATCCTGAGATCGTACGGAGTACACCGATCGAGCATAATCTATATGCTAAGCACTCAAAGTACCACTTTGGGATGGACCAGATTCACTTCCTGGGTCATATCATCTCAGAGGAAGGAGTTGTTGTGGACCTAGAGAATGTGAGAGAAGTAGTTTCCAGGGAGCATCCTTAGAACGTGTTTGAGATATAGAGTTTCTTGGGGATGGCTGGTTACTACAGACACATCATACAAGACATCTCCCGCTTAGCTGCATCGTTGATGAGTTTTACTAAGAAGGGTGGGAAGTTCATTTTGTCAGAAGTTTAGATATAGTATTTCAGGATCTGAAAGGAAGATTGACATCAACACTAGTTTTGATACTTCCAAAGGAAGGGAAGATCTATACAGTTTACTATGATGCATCAGGTATTGGACTGCGAGTAGTGTTGATGCAAGGCGATCGAGTTGTTGTGTACAGTTCTCGACAGTTGAGGTCACAAGACAGGAATTACCCGATGCATGTTCTCGAGTTGGCTGCAGTTGTTCATGCGTTGTGTTGTTAGATACATTATCACTCATGATATCATTTTGTGGTTTTCACCGATCACAAAAGTCTCAATTACATATTTACATAGCGTGACTTGAACCTGAGACATCTAAGGTTGGTCGAATACCTTCAGTTCTTTGACATTGAGCATGCCTACACACCTGGTAAAGGTAATGATGTAGATGATGCATGGAGTAGGAGGACTCAGATACAAGGAGTGCAGGAGGCTAGTGGTGACTTAGATACATTATCTCTCAGGATATCATTTTAGGTTATGTTTTTCAATAGAGGATGGATTAATTAAAATATAGTCTTAGATCAATATTTAAGATTCAGCGATCATTTAATAGGATGCTTGGATTTGTTATTATGATTATTTAGTTTATTTTTGAATGTATAACCAAAACAATGCCATTGAAAATGCTATTTTCTAATAGTTTGTACCATATTTTGGAAAAATAGTTAGAATGATTGAATTTTGATTAAATTGATTTTGTATGATACTAATATAAGTATATGTATTATGCTACACTATTATGTATCTCCTGGAATGATGATGGGTAATCCATTGAATGGTGAAAACAATATGTCATTAAAATACTACGGTGGGGGATAATGTGTGTTTCTAAGAAAATCATATTTATTATATTACAAGAAGTTCTGAGTCTCATGGTTTTAGATGATTTTGGAAAAAATCCTATGTTCATTAAGGAGTATAAAGACAACAATGGTTTTTTAATGGTTTAATTGAAAGTTTTGATGATATGAATATTGTGGTAATCTTATATAGAATTGTACCTTGAGATTTAATTAAGAGTATTACATGTCATGGATTAGACAATACTGCATTGTGTTCTGTGATAAATATGATTCCCTTAATAATAAAATTACTAGATTTTATTGAGATATGTGGGTTTTTGCTTATTATTTTTGAATTCATGTGATTAATCTAACATTAATGTGTCATAGTTATAGGAATAAAACTTTATAGAGGGTATACCTATCTTTAAATTCTTATTTATAGTAGTATTTTTAGTTATTTGAATGTGATTTTTCTATATCACTTTTGAAAACTATAATGGATTTATTTTCTCAATATATTTTAAAATGAATAAATTTTTTAATGGTGTTAAGTGGAGATATATTATCTCAAATCATATAAATAACATCACACGTTTACAACAGAAAATATATGACTATTTTATATAGAGATATTTTTTCATTTTGAGATATATTTTAGAGTGAATTATTTATATTAAATTCATTGGAGTTTGGATATTATTGCTACATAAATACAAATGAAGAACGTAAAGATTATGTTTTTGATATATATGGAATATATATCAATACTAATAATGGAGAAATATTTGGATTTGATTTTAATGGATCTATTTTATTCAATTAATAGAGAAATTTTATTTTCCAGAGTGAGGGATTACTGACAAAACATTTTTTCCATTAGTAGTGAACATAGATGAAAATAAATATACTTTTAAATTGTAATCAAGTTTTATGATTTAGTGTTTTTGGTAGACTACTTATTCTCTATTTGGATGTTCTATAGACATATACCATAGAGGGTGAACTAATATAAATGATTTTTGTCTCTATGTGTTATCACTTTCATAATTATGAGAGTTAGAGTTCATATTTAAATAACAATGAAACAATGTCACTTTAAGTGAATATTTCAAATTATTAAATTTATATTGACCCCCTCTCACCCATCATCTTATCATTCCTTTTAGGGTAAAAAATTATGTATCAAATAAAATGGTTTAGGATGAAAGATTTTTCTATATTTGGGAGACATGTAAATGATTATGAATAAAAATTTGATGTATGATCCTAAATTTTAACCACTGCCAAATATTGATTAATTTAATAACACAATACTTCTGGACATTATGTATCAATGTGTACATAATTTTTATTCATTAATTTAGGGTTAATATAGAAATATAAATCCTATATAAATTTTATTTTAATGATATATATTGAAACACAAATTGAATCGATCATCTAAGGTAGAATCATTTTGTAAAATCTACATAAAAGTGATAGCATTTAAATCCTAAAATTCTATTCTGGAAAAGTTATTGAATTTATTTGGAGGTAACTCAAATGTATAGGAAACTATTACATGTTATTTGGATAAAGTATATCAACTTGAGGTTTCACATGATTCAATCAATTAAAGAATTATTTTATTGGGTTAATGTGATTTTAGAGACATTTTTGGACTTAATGAAATTATTAATGATGACAATATCATGAAATAAATATTTACTAGGTTTCTTTATCACTTTAATTTAATGGTGACTATGATTGAGGAAAATGATGAGATAACATCTCATTAGATGGTTTTCAAGATATACTTATTTCCATTTTATGAAGACCAATGATAATGATCATATAGAGAATGATAAATATGGATAAATTGCCTTTAAGTCAATTAAAATATCATTACAAAGAATTAATTTGAGTAAAAATAAGTTGATGAGGTGATTTCATTCCTTTATAAAAATATGAGAAGGGGAATGTCTTATTTAATGTAAAACATTCCCTTTAATTATTTTTACATTAAATGGAGGAAAAGAAAATATTAATGTTTCCCAAAAGGTTTCAAGATAATGAAAAAAATTATATGTCAATGAATAAATATTCAATATATGTAAAAGAAAGGGAAAATATAATTATAAAATTTCATTTTGAAAAAAAGATTTCTTCATAGGAGGTCATACATGTATTGGAATAATAATTTTATTTGATTGAATAATACAAATAATTCATTGGATATTTACTTGTGGCTATTATTTAAAAACCAAATATTGATGAGAAGTGATTGATAATACAATAATGTTAATGTTGTTTTAGAAATAAAGCTGGATTTAGAGGCTATTCTTGAGGAGATATATATTATTATATATATAAAGGTTAATAAAAATGTTATGGTAATTGATTTAGTGCTCTACATGTATCAAAAATAGTGGAAATGATATTTTTTTAATATTAAAATTTTTAAATCTTGAATTTCATAGGGAAATTGTAATTATGGTTCTCAAGATCCAAATTAATGTACAATCGAGAATCAATAGTGGATTGACCAACACTATAATGTAAAGTTTAAAAATATTATAAGATATTCAAAGAGAATTTATTGAGTTGGGGTAGAAGATAATATAATTATAAAGATCAATGTCTTTAGATATAACTTGGAGGGTTTTCTCACAGAATATATTCGAATGGTTACAAAAAGGAATTGACATGCTACAAATAAAAAACAGTATTTCCTATAAAACTAATGATTACATAATTAATGTAATGTATCTTTTTGTATTTTTTGGAATATAATTACATCATGGTCAATGAACCACCCTAATATATCATACATGATAAAAATATTTGTAACGCCTCGACCCCAGTTACCCAGAGTCGGTGCATTATTGCGTAACATTGGCATGATCACAAAATATCAAGTCCCGAAAGACCTATTAGTTTAGTAGCCTTGGAAACACAAGATACATTCATACATGTTACGTTACATCATAAAGTGAAAAGCTACAATAAAAAAGTCTCCATAGTCCACACTCATATCCTCTTATGACTATCCCTGCAGGTCATTCATAAAATAATTCTTCACATCCTGGAAAATATTAAAAAATTGAAAGGGGTAAGTTCAGATGTTCAGTAAGGATAACAATTTTTCGGAAGCTTTCATAAATAAACACTAACATTTAAGGCAATTTATAACTAAAAAAAGCCTTTTTAAACTTGAAAATCAGAATAATATGGAAAAAATAAAATGAAATAATGCCATTTACTTACTCACATAGATATTCTACTAGTCGAATAAACCAATGCAATATCAATAACCACTTTCATAATGATGGAATTCATAATGCTAGACTATCATAACCATGTGGCCAAGGCCTCGTGCCAAGACTACAAATAATATTTTGTCAAGGCCTCGTGCCAAGACACTAGTTTGTCTCATGAGACATGCCGATGCATTGAGGAACTATAGTGGGTGCCACCCGTCACTTATTAAGTCTAATGCATTCCTCATATGAATAGGTTTAAATATATAATAAACCATAACATAATTGTATCACATAAATCATGCATAAAGGAAACATAACATTTCCACATTTCAATCACAAGATATCAATACAACACATTGATATAATAAAAACACTTTCAAAACCATTTTCAATACCAAAATAAAGGAAAATTAAAACTTTCTATTTATTTTTCATTTAAAAAAAGTTATGGCTTGTAGTGGAAGCCAACACTAAAATAATGGTCAAGAAGGTGGAGAAGTCGCTGTCTCTGCATAGGTAAGAAAAACATTCCTTTTTTTCATTTAGTAAAAACGTTTCGTATAAAAAGATTCCTTTTGAATAAAAGTAAAATTCAATGGGGTTTATACACTGTATAAATGAAAGTTGTGTATAAAACCAAATATGTCTCAATGAAAAGAGATTGAGATGAAGTCCTTTAAAAGATCATTTTTAAAATAAAATAGAAATATTATGTGTATTCATTATAAGTACACATAAAGAAAGTGCAAATACAAGATATGACATAATAATATCATGACATAATTTGAAAGTAGGAGATTAACCCAAAGAATGGAAATTGGGTTAAGAAATTCCCTTACCTCATGTCCGACTTGACTCGACCACAATTTAACCTCATAAATAATAAACTAGAGTTAATATATACCTTATTAAGAACCTTTTTCATGTTCATTATTCTTTTTATATCACTTATTACCATGTCATTAACATTATGTAATTATTTAAGTTTTTAACGGTCGTTTTGTCGATCTTAGGTACATGAGTCAAAAATAAACTTCTTATAATTACACTTTGTTCATGTGGTAATATATACATTATATCCATAATTATATTCATGATGTATATATCATATACATCATATATATCCAGTATATACATTCATTTATAATATTACATAACATTTTGAGGTAAGAAATGAAATGCACCGTTCATGGAGATGATAAGTCATACGTACGCATGAACGGTACTTTCATTTCTATTTCATATTTAATGGAATGAATTTATAATTATATGAAGGTATAAATAATTTCGGTATAATATATTGTATAATACCATTTACTCCATCCTTTATACATCCCACATATGGCATTAACAATTCAAATCACTTTGAGGGGGCGGTAGTCCGCACTTCCTAAAATGAAATTATCGCGTTTACCCATATTGGAAATCATAAAGTATGCCATAAATGAGAAATACATAAGCATAAGGAAAACATAAACATAATATATATATCATATATGAAAATCGTGTCATAAAAATGGCCACCATGAGAGGTGTTAAAAGAATATTGAACAATCATCGTTTCGTGAGGCAGTATTTCTCCACCCACAGAATCAGTATGTTATTTAACCATTAGACAAAGGTGTGTGTAAGTGTAAACCAAATACATATCATAAAAACATCCTAGTATAATTTAGATACTGTTTTTGTTACAAAACAAAATAATAAAAAGAGTTTAGGGGTTGGAGAAGCAAAATAAAACAAAACAACATTAGGGAAGACATTACCTTAAAATCAGGTAACTCTTTTTGATTTGAGCCAAAGTCTTCCTTGGGAAGACTTCTGCCCAATTTTAGGCTTCTAGGATTAAGGTAGGGAAGTTTAGAGAGTATTGGGGAAGAGGTTGGCCGAGCCAAAAGGCTTTTATGGTGTGAGTAAGGTGGCAGTGGTTGGGGCCTTTTATAAGAGAAGAGAAGGGGCACTCTTGGAAAGATTGAAATGTTACATTATTATGAAATGTTTTTTCAGATTATAAAGGTCCCACACTTATATATTTAAAGTATAAGGTGATAAGGGTTCTAAATATACTCATACAATAGGGTTTTGACAAGTTTAAGTCTTAGAGTTTACATTATCTTTTCCTTTTATTTAAATCGTTAATTAATGAGGTAACAGCTGCATCATCATGGTATCATAAATAATTTAGTTTATTTAATGTCTAAAAATTATAAAACAAATATCATTATGTAGGAAATATTTTTATCTTTCCAATGAATATTTATAGTCAAAAATATGACTTGTATAACCACATTTAAAAATTGTTTTTGTAAAACAACTCATGTTTATGACATTTTTATTTTAACATTAAATAAAAAGTTTTTAATGTAATTTTCCTACCAAAGTGGCTCCATGGGGTCCCCATGTTGACCCATGGATATTCGTGGTCGGACATGACTCATCCAATAGGGGTAGGACAAGTTTAAAGGTCATTTCATATTTTTTATAATACAATATTTACCTTAAATTTCACTAATTACCTTTAATCGTGATTAATTAAACTTAAAAGTTACTATTTACCAAAAAAAATATTTTAATCCCATTGAACACAATTTTTCTTCCTAATGACAACCATGTATGTTGGATTTTTGAAAATCAAATCACAGATGTGGTAAAATTTCATTTAAACGAAAAATCAGTTTTTTAACTACCGCTTAGTGGTTTCACTATTCATCAAAAATTGATGTTTTTCAGAACAATGCCAAAATTTAACCCTAATCTATAATTGATATTCCGAATTAAAAAATGATGTCTATTTTAAAAAATTACAAACATATAATTTGCATTAATTAATTTTATAACTAATTCCTACTGTCACAACAAATAGCGTGTTTTTACGAAACAATATATATCAAAAGATTGACAATTGTTTATGCCCAATTTCAAAGTGAAATTAATTATAATGGACACCATTGGATAAAATAGTAAAAAGATATTATAATTATACTTTTAAACCACTCAATAGTATAATTTATCACTATAAATTATTTTTATTAAAAAAGTTGTTTTTAAGTATTTTTTATTATTCATAAAAATTGGAAGTTCTCAGAAAATTACAAAAAATTCATCATAGGCTAATTTCGATATTCTGAATCCAAAAATGAAGTCCATTTTGAAATATAAAATATATATAATTTCAAAAGGTGGGTATTAATATTCATAATGGCTATTTTTATTAGTCGTGGTGTGTTAGAATCTAGAACTTGCGTACAATGCTAGTTATTGCATTATTGAAAGAGAAGTGTATCATGGAAGATCGGGGTGTTACATTCTCCCCTCTTTCAATAAATTACGTCCTCGCAATTTGACATTTTTCATTGAAAATAAATGGTTGAAAATAGAAAATTCCATTGTGGAGAACCCACATCCGAAATAGGGTTAATAAAAATATAACATTAAAAGAAAGAAAGAGAAGTACAAAGGTCACCTGATATAGACCATACTAGGATTCTATGAAAATATGGATATGGAAGAAAAACAAACCATCAAGGTCTGATGGAGAGTTGTAGAAAATAAGATTTGGAGAAATTTAACAACAAGAAAATCACAAACTTGTGATTGGTTAAATAGTCATTGAATCCCTAATTGGAAAAGATAACTGGCAATGTTTTTGTTTTAAGTTACCTTTTATAGAGTTGATGAATTTATTTAAGAGATTTAATAAGAACATAAGGAAATATAATTACTTGTCATGTAGACTTTCATTCTTTAATAAATTTTTACCACAAACCCATCTTTCATTCCAAAAGATATTAGAACTCATAAATATTATATTTATCCTATTCGTACAAGGTTCCAAATATTAACACATACCATTTAGATTAGGAAAACTATTTTGTAATAACCAGGGACTTCCTGTAGGCTAGTGGTAGGTAATAAAGGCATGTCGCACTATGGTTGTGGGTTCGATTCCTACAGCTTTTTCCGACGGGACGGGTTATCCCCCAACCTGCAGGTTGTCCTTTTACTAAAACTATAGTATTATAATATTCCAAAAATAATATTCATAAATTTTTTACCCTTAAACAATATTATCCAATGTTCAACTTAATCCATTCCATCCTTTACAGTTATCCAAAATACCTCCATCTAGACATTCCCTAAAAGGTCCTTAAATTCCAAAATCAATTGTAACATTAGATTTCCTAAACAAAGTAAAGTTTCTCCTATTGTCACATACTAAAAATATGATTTCCTTCATCATATTAAAATCTTAATGATAACAACAAGTACTGATGTATAATACTTATATATATCACATTATTTTTATAACCAGAATATAATCCATGAGTCCAAAACCACCAATATATTAATTATTCTGCTTCAATTGTAGTAATAGTATAAGATTTTCCTTGATCCCTTGGCCTTTTCTGAGGTAAGTTTCCCTGACGCTTAGGACATTCATTTGAATAATTCCCCATTTCCCTACAATTGTAGCATTCAACATTGATAGCCTCTTTCTTTCCATTGCAATCACAAGCCTGGTGACCTTTTTCTCCACATTTGTAACAAACTCCAATTCCTTTCAGGCAAGTACCGGGGTGATTCTTCCCACAATTATCGCATAATGGAAAATCCTTCTTTCCCTTATTCCGTTTATCTGTCTCTTGTTCCACCGTTCTCTTCTTTTCTTTCTTTACTTTATTGTCATAAGATTTAGAGAATTCCTTTTCTGTCTTGATAGCACATGAGACAATATCTTCATACGAAGAGAAAGATTGTGAGACTAAGGATCGACGGAGAAACGATTTTAACCCATCAAAGAAATGATCAATCTTACTTCTTGGGTTACGTATATAATTTTCAGCATGTCTCGCTAACCTTTTAAAGTTGGCCTCATACTTTGAGACATTCTCATCCTCCTTTTGTCTCAAACTTAGAAATTTACTTTCCATATCTGCTCGAGGGTCATGTGTAAAGTATTTTTCTAAGAAAAGAACTTTGAACTCTCTCCATTACATATTTGATACTTCATCATCTTCCTTTGTGTTTTGAATCGGCAATGACCATTGATCGGCATCTCCAGTGAGGTGGTAGACAGCCATGACAACCTTATCCCTTTCGCTACTCCCCAAGGCATGGAATATTTTTTCTAAGAAGTTTATCCATTCTCAGCTACTAATGGATTTGTACCCCCATTAGATGTTGGTGGTTGTTGCCTCATGAAGCGGTCTAACATTGATCCTCCACGTTGCGGATCTGGGTGCTCCATACGAGTAAGGTTATTATTCATAACCTAAGTGAGTTGTCCCAGTATGGTAATAAGTTGATCAGCACCAGTTTTATCTCTAGATCCACAATAATTATCTTGAGTAGGAGGGGAATCCCTACACATAGTGAGTGCATTGATACGGTTTCCATTCCTTCCACTAGGCTCCATTTCTAAACAATGGCATAAACTATATTAGCTTATGAATCAAAATACATAATTCCATACTTGTAAAATACTTATCAAAAATTGAACTATTTATGGATATAATCCATAATTATAAAAATGTTTTCTTTGAGGAAGTATATACTCATAACCCTTCATTGTGGTTTGTAAAGAAAATGAAAATTATCCTAAGCATATCCCTCGGGAGTGTCGTAACCAATAGTGCAGCAAGGCCCGTTGTCGTGCACCAGTTCCCGTTCGAGTCGAGCTCAGAGCAGTGTTTTCGGATTTTACCCCTAGGTACATCTGTGCCACAGCCGCCTCTACCAGCTCGTATCCAGACAGGGATGTATTTCTCGGAAAATGCACAAAATCTATATAATACCAAAATTCTAGGAAGTTCTTCTATACTAATCCTCAAAGTCTATCTTTGGGCTATGTTCTCTAATTAGATTTTATCTAAATCTATCTTCCAAGATTAGTACTAAACTACCTCTAATACCAACTGTAACACCCTGACCCTAGTTACCCAGAGTCAGTGCATTATTGTGTAACATTGGCATGATCACAAAAGATCAAGTCTCGAAAGACCGATTAGTTTAGTAGCCTTTGAAACACTAGATACATTCATACATGTTACATTACATCATAAAGTGAAAAAATACAATAACAAAGTCTCCAGAGTCCACACTCATATCCTCTTCTGACTATCCCTGCAGGTCATTCATAAAATACATCTTCACATCCTGGAAAATTTTAAAACATTGAAAGGGGTGAGCTCAGATGCACAGTAAGGATAACAATTTTGTGGAAGCATTCATAAATAAACACTAACATTTAAGGCAATGTATAACTAAAACATAAGCCTTTTTAAACTTGAACTTCAGCATAATATGGAAAAAATAAAATGAAATAATGCCATTTACTTACTCACATGGATATTCTACTAGTCGAATAATCCCATGCAATATAAATAACCACTTTCATAATGATGGAATGCATAATGCTAGACTATTATAACCACGTAGCCAAGGCCTTGTGCCAAGACTACAAATAATATTTTGTCAAGGCCTCGTGCCAAGACACTAGTTTGTCTCATGAGACCTGCTGATGCATCAAGGAGATAGAGCGGGCTCCACCCGTCACTTATTAAGTCCAATGCATTCTTCATATGAATAGGTTTAAACATATCATAAACCATAACATAATTATATCACATAAAACATACATAATGGAAACATAACATTTCCACATTTCAATCACAAGATATCAATACAACACATTTATATAATGAAAACAATTTCAAAACCATTTTCAATACCAAAATAAAGGAAAATTAAAACATTGTATTTCTTTTTCATTTAAAAATACGTTATGGCTTGTAGAGGAAGTCGACACTCAAATAATGGTCACGACGGCAGAGAAGTTGTTGTCGCCGAATACGTAAGAAAAACATTCCTTTTTGTCGTTTGGTAAAAATTCTTCATATAAAAAGATTCATTTTGAATAAAAGTAAAATTCAAAGGGGTTTATACACTATATAAATGAAATTTGTGTATTAAACCAAATATGCCTCAATGAAAGGAGATTGTGACGAAGTCCTTACAAAGATAATTTTTAAAATAAAATAGATCTATTATGTGTATTAATTATAAGTACACATAATGAAAGTAAACAATACAAGATATGACATAATAATATCATGAAATAATTTTAAAGTAGGAGATTAACCCAAAAAATGGAAATTGGGTTAAGAAATTCCCTTACCTCGTGTCCGAATTGACTCGACCACTCTTTAACCTCCTGAATAATAAACTAGAGTTAATCTCTAACTTCTTAAGAACTTTTTTCAAGTTAATTATTCCTTTTATATCACTTATTACCATGTCATGAACATTATGTAATTATTTAAGTTTATAACGGTCGTTTTGTCGATCTTAGGTACATGAGTCAAAAATAAACTTCTTATAATTACACTTTGTTCATGTGGTAATATATCCATTATATATATAATTATATTCATGATTTATATATCATATACATAATATATATCCTGTATATACATTCATTTATAATATTACATAACATTTAGAGGTAAGAAATGAAATGCACCATTCATGGAGACGCTAAGCCGTACGTACGCATGAACGCTACTTTCATTTCTATTTTGTGTTTAATGGAATGAAGTAATAATTATATAAAGGTATAATATAATTCCAGTATAATATAATTTATAATACCATTTACTCCATCCTTTATACATCCCACATATGGCATTAACGATTCAAATCACTTTGAGGGGGCGGTAGTCTGCACTTCCTAAAATGATATTATCGCTTTTACCCATAATGGAAATCATAAATTATGCCATAAATGATAAATAAAGAAGCATAAGGAAATCATGAACATAATATATATATATATATATAATATAAGAAAATAGGGTCATCAAAATTGCCACCATTAGAGGTGTTAAAATAATATTGAACAATCATCGTTTCGTGAGGCAATATTTTGCCACCCACAGAAACAGTATGTTCTTTAACCATTTGACGAAGGTGTGTGTAAGTGTAAACCAAATACATATCAAAACATTATCCTAGTATATTAAATATACTGGTTTTGATAAAAAATAAAATAATAAAAAGAGTTTAGCGGGTTGGAGAAGAAAAATAAAACAAAACCACATTAGGGAAGACATTACCTTAAAATCGGGTAACTCTTTTTGATTTGAGCCAAAGGCTTCCTTGGGAAGACATGGGAGGGAGTTTTAGAGAGTATTTGGGAAGAGGTTGGACGATCCAAAAGGCTTTGATGGTGTGAGTAAGGTGGTAGTGGTGGGGGCATTTTATAAGAGGAGAGAAGGGGCACTCTTGGAAAGATTGAAATGTTACTTTATTATGAAATGATTTTTCGGATTATAAAGGTCGTAAACGTATATATTTCAAGGATAAGGTGATAAGGGTTCGAAATATACTCATCCAATAGGTTTTTGACATGTGTATGTCTTAGATGTTACATTATTTTTTCATTTTATTTAAATCGTTAATTAATGAGGTAATCACTGCATCATCATGGTGTCATAAATAATTTAATTTATATAATGTATAAAATTTATAAAACAAATATCATGATGTATTAATTCATTTTATCTTTCCAATGAATATTTATAGTCAAAAATATGACTTGTATAACCCCATTTAATAATTGTTTTAGTAAAACAACTCATGTTTGTGACATTTTTATTTTAACATTAAATAAAACGTTTTTAATGTCATTTTCCTACCAAAGTGGCTCCATGGGGTCCCCAAGTTGACCCATGGATTTTCGTGGTCTTCCATGACTCATCCAATAAGGGTAGGACAAGTGTAAAGGTCATTTCATATTTTTATAATACCTTTTTTTCCTTAAATTTCACTAATTACCTTTAATCGCGATTAATTAAACATAAAAGTTACTATTCAACAAAGAATTATTTTAATCCCATTGAACCACATTTTTCTTCTTAATGAAAACCATGAATGTCGGATTTTTGAAAATCAGATCACAGAAGTGGTCAAATTTCATTTAAACGAAAGATTGGGTTTTTAACTACCACTTAGTTGTTTCACTATTCATCAAAAATTGAAGTTTTTTAGAACAATGCTGAAATTTCACCCTAAGCTACAATTGATATTCCGAATTAAAAAATTATTTCTATTTTACAAAATTACAAACATTTAAGTTGCATTAATTAATTTTATAACTAATTCCCACTTTCACAACAAATAGCGTGTTTTTAAGAAACAATATATATCAAAAGATTGACAATTGTTTATGTCCAATATTAATGTGAAATTAATTCTATTGAACAACATTGGATAAAATGGTAAAAATATATTCTAATTATACTTTAAAACGACTCAATAGTATAATTTATCACTATAAATTATTTTAATTAAAAATGATGTATTTATTTATTTTAACTATTCAAAAAAATTGGATGTTCTCATAAAATTACAAAAAAATTCAACATAGGCTAATTTCGATATTCTGAATCCAAAAATGAAGCCCATTTTGAAATATAAAATATATATTATTTCAAAAAGTGGGTATTAATATTCATAATGGCTATTTTTATTAGTCGCGCTGTGTTAGAATCTCGAACTTGCGTACAATGCAAGCTATTGCATTATTGAAAGAGAAGTGTATCGTGGAAGCTCAGGGTGTTATAAATTTTTTTCAGAGATACTGAAAACCATACAATATTGGAAATGGAAACACGAAATAATACACACAAAAATTTGGAATTCTTAATTTTGAAACACTGAATATACAAAAGGTGGGTGTCTAATATAAAATTATTACATTATGTAGCATGAGATAAAAAAACAAACCAACCAAAATCAATAATTTTGATATGTTTTCAAAGTATATAGTTTTGCGTGATGTTTGTGGGAATAAATCCATGATAACATAGTTAAATATGTAAATGATAATATTAACTGATAAATGAAGTCGTAGTTTAGAAAAAAAAAATATGGAATCATTGAGTAATAAAAAAACATAAAATATGTTTTTATGTTAATAATAAACAGAAAATAAATCAAATATAATGGAGTAATAGGCATGTCGACCCCAAAAGTATGTGATAATACATGATTGTATAAAAAATAAATGAACTAAGAATGTTTTGGAGGTGTATATTTCATTAAAAGGAAAAAAATAAGATTATTTTTGGATTTAGGATAGTTGATAATCATACCATGTAATCATATTTATGGATCATTTTATTAATGTAAAACGTGATATGAAATAACTAAATGGTTTGGAAATAATTAATTATTAATGATAATTAGAAAAAAATTTCAAAATTTGTTGAAAAAACAAGGAAAGGATATATATCTTGGTTATTGAAGGACTTAAATCAAAATTTACTCACTTTAAGAAAATAGTGGTACTCAGGTTATGGAAAAATATTTTGTCTAAATAATTGTATTATAAAATTTAAGAAAAGTTAAATTGTGATGAAATGAAATATCACTTAAGTGAATATCTATATAAATAGTAATAGACAGGATTTTTGATTTCTATCCATGGAAGTTAATAATAATTTTCAATTAAAATATCATTTCTACTTGAAAAAACAATTCTAGAATGATTAGAAAAAATAATATAGTCAACATTATATTCATAATCATACACGTTATCATACACATATGTTTGAAATTTTCTAATAGGTAAATAAAATTAAAATATTATACATGTTGAAACATAAGAATTGGATGAGTTTTTTCAAATTAGTTCATGTGGATGTTTATAGGCCGATATCACTAAGGAATATTAATGTTAGTAAGTACCAAACACTATTAAATAAAAATTATAGACTAATGGCATTGTGAATAGAGATCAATATTATAATATAATGTGATTAAATTCATTACATGACATCATAAATTTGTTTGAAACATACATAGATTAATTTTTTTACTAGAAAGGGAATAGATTGAGCTGATATCAATGTGTATTAACATATATAGAATTACAAGGCAATGTATCAAATTTCAATATTAATAAAAACAAAATAAATGTGGTGTATTTTATTGGACAAAATATATAATCATTAATATATCTTGAATAATTGTCATTAAAAATGTTTTTTTAAAAATTTATAGAAAAAACCAATTATTTAAATTGGGGTATATTAAAAATATAGAATTTCTATATCCAGATTTGGAAAATTCTTTTTATGGGATATGATATGTGAATAAGTGAAATTTATTTCTATATTAATATCATTGAATTTAAATTTTATATTATACAAAAAAATAAAAAATCAATTGAATATCTAAGCCCCTTGAAGGTGAAGGGGTTTTTAACAAAAAAACTGAAATAATAGAGTTATAATAAATATCTCTTCTAATAAATTTGAAAACATAGTTGATAATAATTATATCATTATTTTTGAAAATAATTTATTTTTCAACAAAGTATTTAATAAATTCCAAAAGAAAGATTTGTTGATTTTGAAAACAAGGGGATAAAATTGGTTGGTTCTGATGTAAAAGAATATTTTGATAATAATGATGTTGATATAAGTTAATTAACTATATTTAAATCATTAATAATGATCTATATTTTATAAAAAAATATTTGTTAGTGATATAAATATTAATTGAAAACAATCAAAAAGAATAATCTACATCAAACCTAACTTTAATCAAAATTGTCCTCTATTTTTTTCGATGAATTTTCCAAGGATGATATTTGGATAAGAGAAATGATTAAATATCATGAACAAATTGATAAGAATTGAACAAAGTAGATTTTTTATAATGGTACAAGATAAATATAATAATGTAATCAAATTTATTTTAGAAACAAATAAACAGAGAATGAAATGTGATTAAAAACAAAGACACACTAGACTAAAAAGGATACTAAAATATTTAAGGAATTAGAATTGATGAAAAGCTTATCCTATGATTATATTATAAAAGATAAATTTATTTTTTCCATAGATGTGTATGGTATGCTATTGGATTTCCAAATGAATATTAAATAAATTTTTATTCACTAGGTCTTTGAAGAAGTGTTTTATATTAAACCACTATATAGACCAATAATTCATTATATTAATAAGAATTGTTTAACTTGAGTAAGACCCATTAAATAATAATTAAGTATTTTAAAGCTTATAACTCTAGGATTTATCAATACATGATAATTTTTGGTTTCTAATATAGCGAAGTTGATAATATTATCTATGTAGAAAAGAATAAAAATAATGGTTGATGAATTATATATATATAAATGACATAATATTTATAGTATAAAATGAATCTAAATTAAATGAGTTTTCTAAATTCCTATAGATAAAGATAAAAATGATAATGATTAGTGAATTGAGATTTTTCTTTGGTTTACATGTGTCTCAAGGAAGACACAATATTATTTTCAATCAATTTAAAACAAAGTAATGTTTATAAAAATTGGAATATAGGATAAAGGATATGAATATAGTGGTTGTTATCCATATTATTTTGTCAATAAATTAATATGGAAATTGGGTAATTTTTTTTTAATATAGAAAAATAATTCAAATCCTATTATATCTAACATCTTCAAGACTATATATTGCATTTAATTATTTTTAAGTGGGGACGTATCAATGTCCTCCTAATGAAACCCACATGTTATTAGTAAAGATATATCTTTGGAATATTAATTCCATTAAGTATTTCATGTTGTTTTACAAATCAATATTATTATATATATTTTTCTAATATACATGATTAGATTTTTCTAATAAAATAAATGATAGTATTTTTCCAATTGGTGGTGAAATTTATCTTGCATATTTTTATATTTCATACCAGATTAATATTAAATATTCTATTTCATTTAGTATTGTAAAATCTAAATATACTTCAGTAACCCAATATTTCACCCAACACTTATGAATGAAGAAAAAAATTGAATATATTTGAGTTTAGGTGAATGAAAATATATTAATCTTGTGTTATAAGAATGGATTTATCATTCATAGTAAGAATATAATTCATCATTAAAGGAAAAATCATAGAAATAATAAATTTAAATTTATTAATGATAAACATGAGCATGGTTTTGTTAAAATAGTATATGTATTTTCTCAATATTAAATTATGGATAATATAAAAATAGAGGTTTTGAAATAATTTATCATGGAGAAATAATTCGATCCTAGAGTTCTACTCCCTCAATATTGTTTAAAGTTTTAGAGAAGGTTCCACAACTCCCCTATGGTGATTGTCATTACATGTCTTATACTTAATACTTTATATCAATAAGTTATTCCAATATTTTTTCTATATCTCGTGAACTTATCTAGATAGTTCAATATTCTATCTTATAACCTTAGTTAATGTGTTATTTAGGTTCATTGAAAAAGGGAATAATTACAAAAAATAATGAAGTGAGAGTATTCTCAAGAAATAGAGAGATTAGTTTTCCTTGAATATAAGGAGAGACGATTTCCCATGTTGTAATTTATGGGGTGTGTGTCACTTTGAGGATGGATTAAGATATGGTTTCTGAATTTTTATTTAGGAGGAGTATATTGAATTTTGTTATAGATTAAATAAATTTAATGTAATATAAAATTGAAAAGTGGGTTTAAGAAATATTATCAGTTTTAATATTAAAAAATTAATCTCAAATTATGAGGTTTGTGAAGAGTTTCATATTTGAAAATTTATATTTATTCTCATTTCTCATGATGTGAATATCTTTTATATGTCATGATGAGTTAAAATAATGGGTTATTAGATTACCTGATATTTTATTCCATGGATGCTATATCTGAAAGATGATTAAGGTTAACGGATGGTTTTTTTGATGACTGGTATTAACGTCTAAACAGTTTTTGACTAATCAAAAATAGAGATATATTTAGAGAAAATAGATGAAGGTATTTTCAGGTTGAGTTTATTAATGGTGGTAGCTAAAATTTCTCTAAATACTTAGTTTATTTGTAAAGACTCATAATATCATGTTAATGTAATCTTGGAGGATGTTTAGAGATACATTAGAAATTTTTTCTTCAAGACCAAACTTATTGCTTGGTCAATGATATAACATCATGGGTTGTACTACGTATCAACGATATTACTAAAATAAGGGAAGTATTACATGTGGTCCTTTAATAGTATATGAACAATTATATGATAAATGTGCTCTTATATAGTTGGTATCATAGTAATCTAATTGTAGTTTTTAGGATTTTATAAAAATCGGATTTCAGTGAAAAAACAGCTTGGTGTGTGGGGTTTTACTAAATAATATAGATTTATAATGATTAAAATAATTTGGAGGCTAATGGTTTATATATTATTTAGAAAAACTATTTTTCCTTGTGGAATATAAAAAACCATGGTGGTCCTCATGGATTGAGGAAAAATATAACACAGTTATTCCTCATGGGTGTTTTATAGAAATTTTTTCTAGAGATGGAACTAAGTGTAGACCAGATCATGGATTGGAAAAAAATACACCATGTTTTGTATGAAATAAAATTTTAAAAGGATTTGAGGATATTATATTAAATTGATAAATATGATCTTTTTTCATTTTTAGATTCATATTGTTAACAAATTATTACTATGTTAGTGTTTGGATAAAAACATGTTTTGATAGGTGAAGTGTTCTACATATCTCATTCATTAATTTCCCATATAAAGGGAGATATTTTTAGATTTCAATCAGAATAGTTTGAAGCAAATTTTATTGATATTTAATAATTATTTTTATAATTATTATTAATGAGGAATGATGAATGTATTTAAGAGAAATATGATGATTTTATCTAGAGTTAAGGAAATTACTTGTAACTTTGAAAAATTGAAAATAGTTGTTAAATAATATATAATGTTACTCTAATTAAAACAAAATTATAGGGATAAATGTTCATAAAGAAATTATAGGAGTTTCTCTAAGATCAATATATAAAAAATGAATAAAATCGATATCATGTTGCTACTTAAGATAGAGTGTAACGTCTCATGGCTTGGGGGGTACTTTTATTGATTTTTAAGGAACAATGTTGTAAAATTAAGAGGAATTAATTATAATATTGTCAGAGAGTATTGAGATTTGATTCTATTAATTAGTTTTTAAATTAGAATGAAAATGATTTCACTCAATGTTTGTAAGAAGGAAATATTTTTAGTTATTTTCGGTACATCAATTCATCATCGTGTATATGATACATAGACGTAACCCTATGTTAGAGAGCCAAGAGAAATATCAATTTTAAATTTACATTTTATAAATTTAATACTTATGAGTAAGAGATACTTGAGTTTTTACTAATCATAAAAAACATCTTTAGAATGGGATGTTTTAGATTAATATACCTTAATTAGAACACACTATCATGGATGACATTCCATGTGTGGGACAAAACAATAATTATTAAAATAATTTTAAATTGATATATTTTTATTTATCAATATTTTTTAATGTTTTTTATTATTTATATCTGATATTCAATATTGTTTATGTTCTATGTAGCCTAATAAAATTTATATTATATATTATTTTTGGTACTACTAGTTATTTGTTTCATTATATAAATTAATTTTTGAAGAAAATATACATGATTCCATACTTATATTGTTTCGAAAGGTTTATTTAATTTCTTATGTATATTGTTGAGTTATAAATATAGTTTATTGAATGATATTAAGTAATTTTATTTTGTAATTTCTCTTATTTGAGAGACTTTATGCATTCAATTCTAGTCGAAAATCCCTCTACTATTAAAGGTTTTATTTAGGACACGTTTTCGTAATATATCATCTAGGAGGGGTATGAGAATGGTTTAGTAAAGGAGTAGAATTTAATGATTGAATATTAGGTACAATGATAATCATAAATTTGTATCAATATTAACGCTACTGAATAATTCCATGTTATAAACAATCTTGTACAATATTTTGGGTTGACAATATTTCATATATGGACATAATGACATTGAAATGTTTCTTAGGTTCTCATTGGACATTTTTTGATTTTCTAATCATTATTTGATAACAATATTATTAATTATAATATGCATTGAGGAACTATGTGAACAATATTTCTCAAAAAATAAATTGGTTTCCCTTTGTTAAAGAAATATTCTCAATAGTCGGGTGGCAGAATCAACAACCCAATATCCATAAATAGATTTCATCAAACATATATCATGAAATGATACTTCATATATAGTGATAAATTTATATTTCATACTAAAATAAGACAAAAGTGACTATTTTATGTTTCTTCCATGTAATATTATAACCATAAAACATGAAAAGAAATATTCAAATAAAATTATTTGAAATTATAATTGAATAGATTTTAAATTAATCTACATTCCCATAGGACATTAGAAGATGGGAACAAAAACCAATTCCACATGAACAATCCATGAGAGGGTTTAAATTAAATAATAAAAAACATAAAAACATACCTTATAGTGAATTTTAAATATTCACTAATAGTTGTTGAATAAAAACACTTACTAAAAATTAATGACTTCTTCAATACCAATGTAAACATGTTATGTAAATCATAGATAATTAATTGGTAATATATATCAATTACTCTATTTGCTACACGATTCATAGAGTTAATGACGTAGAATAAAATAGAGTCATTTGTTCTTGATGTATTCAACTGGACAAAAATCATCTACCTAACGACATTGGTTAAGTCCTTATTTATTAGAAAATGAAGAATCTATACAGAAAAACTGATTTAGTAATTTCAAAAATATTTGATACATTTTGACGCCCTTTAAAAAATATTATCATTATTTATAACTAACAAATTAAGGAATATTTAACATTAATATATCCATTTTTGAGTATTTCAACCCCAATAAATTTAATATTATGAAATTAAGATGAATTTTTGATAAAATAAGTTAGATGAAAAATTTTAGTATTTTGAAATATCTAATTTCACATGTGTATCACTCCAAATGATATGCCTATTATCACTAAATCATTGTAACATTCCACCTATCCTTATTGAATAAAAGAGTGACAAGGGAGCTACTATGCCTTGGGTGACATAACCAAGACAACAAAGGCTGGTAATAAATGTCAAGGTCATCAAGAACATTTGGGTTTGATTTCACATTTGAATTATAAACATCCAAACCATAAAAACCAAACAATCTACTATATGATTCATGAGTAAACAATAAAACTAAAAACATTTCAAAAAAATAATATCATTGTAAAACAAGAAACCAATATATATTCTCAATAGAACTAAATGACCACATAACTCGAAACTCATTAGTGACATCGATAAACAACATCCCAACTAATCTAAGAACCAACTCTACAAGACAACCCAATGGAATCAAGAAGCATCACTAAAGAACTAATTTACCTTTACATTGCTTCTTTATTATTAGATGTCACATGAAAACACAAAATATACCCAAGTAAGGGGTTAGTCTAAAATCAATATGATTTCCCTAATAACATCCCATCTCTCACCACTTGGATGAAGCATGTTAATGAATTTATTAAAATGGTTTTATGAATAAAAAATAGTTCATATAAAATCCATAAACAATTATTCAAGTAAATCTAAAAAAAATACTTTAAACAATTTCTCATTTGATTTAAAATATTTTCATCCATGTACACAGACACTAGGTTAGTCTCACCATTAATAGTGTAATATATCCTATTAACAAATAGAATTGGTGTTTTCCATAGAGATGTACTCAATAAAATAAAGAATTTACATTCCAAATCATCCAAATAAACATTATATTCACTCAAATATGTTGTTTCTATAAGATAATATGGATGTGAGAATGGACTAGCCTCTAGTTGGAGATCAGTTATAAACTCCACATCTTTTTTGGGAGTAAAATCTTGGAAATATTTGGAAAAAAACATTATGGAACTAATCAACCATAGTTGTAAAATTATAATACCCAATATCATCAATATAATCCATGGTAAGAAACACAAACTAATGAGATATTGTTCTAATCATTGGAGTCAAAATTCATACTTCACTATCCATTAATCCCCAATATCCTCTAAATAGATTCTCAATTCTATGTAGTGAAGTGAAACTAACCTTTAGATCATAATAGTAGATTAGGGACTTGAATGATTTAATCTTATCCATACCCAAAATCAATCCATAAAAATCCAAAAACAGAAAAAATGAAATCCCAAAGAGTCCTATCCCTATCAATAATTATTTTTGAATATTTACACATAAGGGAAATAAGCTCTATTATTATAAGATAAGTTTGTATTTTTAATACAAAAGCTGTCGTATCAAAAGAAAAACCCAAAATATAAACAAAATAAGAACAATAAATAATTGGGACCCATAATTATATTAAAAATATTTCATATGTGTTGAATTCAAAATAATTTTAAATCTCATCATCAAAAGACTAGATTGATCATCCATGGTCATTTTCTTAGATCTATATATAATTTCATACACACAATAATTCTCTCTTTAGTACCCAATTGAGATTTCACTTGTCGAGGAGTCATATTGTTCCTATAATAATCTTGGTCCTCTCTTTTCCAATAATAAGAATTATTCTACTATACTCTTCTGATTGAAGAATTTTATGGTTGATAAAAATGAGATACGTCTCTGTCACTTGACCATAGATAAATGTGACAATATTACTGAAGATAACCCATCTTTTTGTAGTTATTACATGCTCTAGGTGGGGTCGTATCTTCTCAATTGATGTAATCCAGTGAACCACACTAAAAACATATTTAATTATTTTTAGGTCATGGAGGTTGATTTATTGATCTAACGATTTGATTTTGAAGTTTCCCACTACTCTATAAGTATATTTCCATATTCATATTATTACTATAATTAGCATTCCCTTCTATATTTGAATGAATAAACATGATACCCACAATATTAATTTATGAGATACCTCTTCCAAATACATTCACTATATTGAGCATTTACTCATATTTTAATATATGGAGAACAATAAAATTTTAGGTAATATTTGGTTATAATCACAACTAAAAATTTGTTCTGTCAAGGATGTACTAATAGAATATTCTAGGTAAAATCAATCTACATTCACCAATTTCTCTACATACTTCATCATCGTGAAATTATAATGATTCAAAATGAATAATTATGTTATTCAAGAAATCTAAAATGTATAAGGATGTTTTTTTGTTAAATTATTATTAATATTACTCCCATGTCACATGTTTATTAAATTTGGCATGAACTACAAATTGAAACTATTAGTGTGACAAATCCTCCAACAGATACTTTTAAAAATTTACTTTTACTTCTATAGGTGTCCTGATGAAATAAAATATTTGATATATCACTTTCAACGAGACTTATAATTTTTCTTATATTAAATTCCCCAATATATGGGAGGATTGAATGTTATTAATTGAACTAAATTGTCCACATTGTAACATCTAGGGTTCCGATACCAATAAGGGTTACCCGTACTCAATTGTCTATATGGTCTCAAGTGTATATCCATAAACACCAGAGGCTTCTAACTTGTAGTGATGGACTAGGGTGTGATGTTGAGGAAGCAATTCCCTCATTGGAAGAGTGTATCACCTTGAAATAAATAATAACAATAGTGGAAGCATTAAACATCAAGGAAATAAATTAAACGAAAGATAATTGAATGATAAAGATAAACAAAAGTCATATCATATAAAAATTATGTAACATGTCACATGTTCTAATAAAATAGAAAAAATAGCATACCATAAAATCAAGTAAAATTACAATACCATAGTATTATAACACAAAATTGAAATAATTAGAATTGAAAGCATTGGCCTTGTCCTAAGATCTCTTACTCCTACGTAGCAATCAGGTACCTTAAAAAGGGTCCTTTACATTATCTACACTTGCAACAATATAGTTTGTTTGATCAAAAATACATGACCCAAATATGGTGTGAGAAATTAATCCCCATATGAAACCATATAAGGCCTGTTTCAATATATCTATGAGTATATGTAGCAGTATTTTAAAACATCAACATGTAGGAAACTATGAGGTACTCAAAGTTAAAAAAACCTACAAGTATTGGAATTCATTTATAAAGGTAATTATGTCCATTATAAATTCAATTACCGGCGATATTTAGATTTCATAATTCTTCCTAAGCTCGACATTCCATATAGTAATGTAAGAACAATATATGTTTTTGATGACCTTCTAAAAATGTATGAGAAGAATTAATCCAAAATTGTGATATGGATTAGAAGACATGTGAAAATTCATTCCATTAAATTATTTAATTATAAACTAAGTCCATTATTGAGATTCTAAAGATGGAATTCATATATGAATTATGGTGCAATTCTACCAATATCATGCAAGTCCATTCTCACTTGTCCTAAATGGGAGCCATGAGCTTCATTCTAGAAGCTGATATAAGTTCATGTGAGTATGTCTCTCGTTGTCTTACAAGGGAGCCCAAAAATGTCACTCTTGGTGTCATATAAGATTAGGTCAATTTATTATGTCATTAGAAGTCCTCCTAGGTATCCCAAGTGTCACTAATGACATATCACTCAAACCTTCTCAAATTAGTCCATGGAATTCTATACTGAAATCATATGTCACCAAAGTTTGAAGGTACAATAGTCATGAGAGTCCATTCACGATGTTCTTTGTTGAAGGCATGTATCACCCAATAATATTTACCATTTAGTCATTAAAATTCGATAAAATATTCCAACTTTCTAAAACAACAAAATTCACAACATGGGAATATTATAAACATGATACCAAATCCATAATATAAACACATACAATTTTATCATAATTTCAATTCCATCTAATGACCATGTTCATTTTAAACAAAATTATAATGGATACGAAGGAATTTCTATGGATATCATATTCCAAAATGGCTAAAAAATAATTATCCTTGGGAATGGCCCATTCATGGTGGACATAAATCAAACAAAAAAAATCCAAACATGATTTAATTCATTTAATTAATTACCAAAACAATATTAGGTAATAATAAGGGTGATTTTAAATTCATGGCCACACACTAATCATGGGAAAACTGAAAAAATAGAACATATAAACATATCAACAATTAATAAGAGGCACAAAACCACCTTCCTCATCACAGTATGACTCTCCTAATCCAACCTCAACCTCCAATTCAAGCTAGAACATTGTAGATATAAGAAAAAAGAATATTCAATTAACAATAAATATCATATTTGAGAGAGAAAACATGTAAAACAGATAATTAGAAATCGGGCACTCACCGATAGGATTCCAAAGGATCTGAAGGTGTTTGAATTAGCATCAGGGAGATGAAATGCGAAAATGAAAGTATCCTGGCACTGCGTGTTCATCCACCTAGTGACCCCTCTATCCAAATGACAGTAGAACATGGGTAATGCCTACTTTAAGTGAAAAACACTAAATAAATAGCATTTAATACCATATACATGACATGTATATCATGTGAATTCTCATTCAGAAGCTGAATTTCACTTACATACTCTCCAAGAATTGCCAACATAAAAATACAATGTGGTTTCGGAAGTACATGATGTGTAGTTTGTTTTTACTCTCTTCCTTAATGAAATTCCCACACACCATGAAATCCCATCATACACAACCAAAACTACAGGGGTACTTAGGATTACATGGTGTGTAACACTATGTCAGGTCGTGTAAAAGTATGCTTCCAGTACTTGTTTGTTTTTCCATTTTTTCTCAAAAACAACTAAAATTAAAAAAAAGAAAATAATCTCATGCCTCCATGTAAGAACCAGATTCTTACAACGATCCCCCCATAATGAAATTCCCCCCTAAATTTTCCTTCCATTGGTTGTGTAGATATATCTGATAATAAATCTTACCATAGATCATGTACATCAGCCTCCCTCTCCAAAGTCTCTTCTTGTACTCGACCATGCTGCCATAGAACCCATATGAGAGGAACTGACCGACCATGGAGAACCTTTTTTCTCCAGTAAACTATATGAATCGGAGGGTCCTTAAAGGATGCATCAACCTGAAGCTCAACCTTCTTAGGTGGAAAATGTGAGATGGAGTTGAGTGATAGTGGTGTAGCTAAGATATATGGAACACATCTTGCTTTTTTTAGTACTATCGAGGTAACTGTAACTGATATTCTACTAGCCTGACTCACTGCAGAATCTAAAATGGTCTAACGTACCTTAGTGAAAGCTTACCATGTCACCTAATTATCTTGTTTCCCAAATTAAGTACGACATGTATGAAAACTAGATCCCCAACCTCAATCTATAATAGTCATGTACGTCAATTTGTGATTGATTTCCAATGGGACTACGTAGTAACGATTCGCTATAGACTCAACTGATCCTGGTCAATGTTCTTTTAGAAAAGATGAGGTCCTAGCATATCTTCCTCTCCTACCACCAGAAAAAATTGGTGTTATAGGCACGTCCTCTCATACAGAGCCTCATATAGAGTCATCTGAAAAGTATCCTAGAAGTTATTATTATAGGAGACCACAACCAGAGGTATGTGTCTTTGGTGATTCTCCTTTTCATCACATTGTCTAAAGGAATGAAAAGGGGAATTACTTATCACAAATTGATTCATCCTTTTAAGAAAACATCAAAAATTGACAAAGGAATGAAAATGTAATCAAATGCACATGCTCCGCACAAGTTCCCTTATGGTCGCACAAGTACACTTATGCGCCGCCTAATGGTCACGCAAGTGACTTGCGCGCCCTCTTCGAAAACTGCCATGGGTCTTCTCCAGCCCATAAATAGACCCTATGGGCCCCCCATTCGGGGAGTATTTTTTCCAGAAACTCAGATTTGAGCTCCCGGCGCCCTACTCTCTTCTCAAAGCTTCCGAAACACTTCTATGGTAATTTCGTACCTATAACGGAAGATCTAAAGAGGGGGAGGAAGGCCTATGTGTTGAAACTAATCAACACTTGAACACCTGAGTGGCCAGCCTTTAAGGGAAAAGGTCACACTTACGCGCCGCCTTACTCCTTCAATAGAACATGTTCTCCCCTCTTCTGGAAGAACCTCAATAGGATTCTAAAAGCTTTAACCAAGAGTCTCTCAAGTATTACCCTGCTGGTTAACTGTTGCAAAAATACCAATGTGTCGCACAGGTATACCTGCGTGACCGGGACTTGCCCGCCCACGCAGTACTTGCGCGCCTGCCAAGACTTGCGCGCCTCTGCCTCCATGGGTGCCCTTCTTTCCCATTTCACCCCTCTTATTTAATTCCACCTCTCCTCTTAATGATTCAGTCTTCAATACACTCTTCAAATCCATTTATGTCATGATTACTTGATTTGAAATCCTTATATGAAAGGAATTCTGTGGAATAACTCTCAAAATCTAGTGATTTACACATCTTTATGTCACTGAAGATTGATATTTCATTCATTCAACCTCATCCTTTACGATGTGATAACTCATTAACATGGGCATCCTCCTTAGGAGTAAGCCCCAATCCCCTAATCTGGGCCTCCTTTTCAGGAGTAAGCCCCATTCCCTTAATTTTTTTAAGTCTCTTAACCTAGGCCTCCTTTTTAGGAGTAAGCCCCAGTCTTAATTTCTCTTAACCAGTCCTAATTTCCCTTTGATCTGGGATTCCTTTTCAATAGTAAAACCCAATCATAAGTCCTCTCCAAATTTGGGCCTCCTTTTCCGGATTAAGCCCCAAGTTATAGTATTCAAATCTTCGTGAATCACATATACCTCTATGGACCCTTCTCTTGTATTTCTTCTCTAAAGTAAATCCTAATCTTCATTTATCTGGGCAGTCATACATACATAAGCCCGACATTGTTTCTTATGATTGCATCTTTCATGGAACAATTGTCTGATTTTTACCAATACCTCTTGTTTCTCACACTGAGAATGACTCCCGTTAGCTTAGAGTGTAAAAGTAATTATGAAATCCTTCTTGGAGCCATCAATAATAAACATCATACTCCCTTACTCGAACTACGTGGGTTCTGATTCCTTTTATAAACAGAGGATACGTAGGTATCCCATCTGTGGGTTCGATCCCAACTCTGAAATAATTCATGTCCTTTTGAATGACAATAAACTTCAAGTGCCCCACTGAGTGGCTTTAAAACCAGTATGGCCATCATAAGGACCAAGAGACTTATACTTATCAAAGGATACCATTGACTAACAATCTCTAACAAATACAGATGATTCTTTATCAGTGAAGAACCTCAAATACATATATTCTCTAAATTTCCTATGCATCGATCATTGATTGTCAGATCTAATGGAAAACTCATTTTATATTTGGTAATGTAATAAGGATTCACGAACATAACTTAAATATATAAAGAGATTCCTGGAGTAGACCAAAATTCCCCTAAAAATATGTGATGAGTCTGACCTCCCATCCTCTCGACCAATGCAAATTCCTAAGCCTCATCAGTCCACAAACTAATGAGAACCTACATTGGGAATGTTTTTTTGAATGGATGTTGAATCATTGGATGTTTCCAGTTCTATGAAAAAACCCATTAGAAACCGGTCAGAATGTTGGAACCTCCCATCAAAGGAGTTCATCCCCGATGTTCGAGGGAAACAAAAATGGTGAACCCGATGTGAATCTTTATCCAAGTTAAACTGATGTTTTACCTATTTGATATGCCCATTTTTAAAACTCAATAAGAGGGCCAACAAAAACAACCATTGACATATGTGCTCATCCAAAAGATGCAGTGGCTGAATTTATCTTGATTACGTCTGTTATATAAAATAGACACTCTATTCCATGATCTTCTGCATTTTGAGAATGGCTGCTCTCATGTTCAAACCTAGGAATACTGCTACTGCAAATGCTACTACTGCTACTCCTGCTAGAACATTGTCCACTCTGAGGACGATATCACCTACTTAGCATCTTTAACGCTTGGTATCAAATGCACTGGTTAAGGAGTACCATCAACATGGTACCAATCCAACTCTGGAGGATTCCCGACAAGCCCTCCAATTGAACAACTCACACTGGTCGTCCGGACAACGACGACTAGTGATCAAGAAGCATGTGGTGTTGACTATCGTCTCCAACCGTTTTGGGTCGTTCTCCCCAGAACACAATCACCATTCTCTACCTTATTCTGGGGAGGTGAATGAGAAGGTCCCTCAGGGCCTTAATTCAAGCAGAAAGGAGTCATTCCTGAGGGCTCCCACCAACAATCGCTGCCAGACTCGTGCGGCAGTGCGCCCTCAACATGATGAGGGTACCAACTCCAGGCATTCGGCTCAGGTTCCCCGAACCCGAACAGGAAAGATTAATTGACAGAGGCGAATTTCGGTTAACAGTGGGCAGGTTCTCATCTCTGCCATCTCTGAATAAGTCCACCAACCTAACATGGTGGAAAACAACGAGCAGGCACACACACCTTCCTATATTAATTCCGCTGTCCAGCAGACTCGTCTGGCAGCATCACGCCAATCCCGCCAGGAAAGTTCTGAGGAGTACTATAGGTAAGAACATACACCTGTTTATACATCATCAGCTAGTCAGCAGGCTCGTGTGACTACATATGATAGACCTCGTCAACTATGATCGGCGAAGTGTAATCAGCACGCACAAAAACCTGCAAGTATTGATCATGTCTACCAACAGTCTCGCTTGGTAGCATCCAGAGAAGTCAGTCAGAAAACTCCAACGACAAACAGGAGGCAGAATCAACTCTCTACCCCCACACTTGAGTACTGTCAGGATTCACTGACAGGAAAAGGAGGACTGGAGCAGGCACATACACCTACTCCAAGCATGGAATGGACGTATATCCCCGTTCTGGTAGCTGAATTCACCAATAATATTCTATCAATGGTGAAAGAGCAGAAGAAAATCCCTACTCATATCCTGGATGCTCTCTAGGATATTATAACAACATCAGCGGCATCTCAGGGAAAGACACATAAATCTATCCCTACCAGTGGAGTGACACATCAACAGTTCACTCCAGAATAGACACACACATCTGTTCCAGTACGAGAGGGTTGTGGGGCATACTACCCCATATCATATAGACACCCAAGTCAAAAACATACACCTGATTTGAGTGGAGATCGTCAGCCAAACCTGACCATTTTTTCTAATCAGGAACATACACATGCTCAGAGCAGTCACAGTCGTCAACAAGTGGTTTCCAAAGAAATTAATAAGGCGTCTAAGAAAAAGACCCGACCAGCACAATCAGGATATCAAGAGCCAATCGGTAACAAGGCCTTGCTCGATGCTGGCGTTCTTGAATCCGTCAGACAATTATCTGTTGAAATTAAAGATTCTACTCCCTCATTTCGAAATAGTGGGATCATTAATTCCAAAGGTCTTCAACATGCAATTCCTCATGAAGTCTTGCTTCATGGAAATTTGGTCGATCTCGAAGTTTCATCTTCATATGGGAGCCACAGGAACCCTCTGTGCGCTCAGAAGACCAAGGATCAAGAGATCTCATCTTTTTCTATAACCCATTATGGTGGTCCTCCCCATGATGATGAATTTTGCTGCGAAAGTCCTCTCCTCAATAGTGATCTTCATTTCCTGGAAAATGCTCCAGTGGAAAATGTAGTGCTGAGAAAGTCCTCTTATCTTAAGGCACTTCAAAATGCGAAACCATTCATGTCTGATGCTTCATCGCTAGCAGGTGAAATACTTTCTCAATCAGAAGATAGCCCAGGGTGTATGTCATTCTCCGAACCACCCTTAAGTCATGCATCTTCTATTTTGATTAATTATTTCTCTACCAATCCTATTTAATCCAATGAAGCAACAAGGAAACAACACCTCTGTTCAAATCAGGTAGAAAAATATTCATCAAATGATAAAGAGTAAATGCTGAACACGGGAAAAAACTGCCGAAAGGTGAAGTGCCAGTCATGTTTTGGCCTCTGGCTGACTCTCAATATGACATTCCAGAAATGCTGATGGAAGATGAAATTCATGATATTCATCTCAACATATGGAAAACTCTTTGTCAGTTGAAAAAAATTTATTATCTTATGATTAATATAAATATAATCTAAAGATAATAGATGGGTTATAACATCAGATTGATTTGGGGTCTCTATCAGTCTCCTGATATCCGAAGGATGAAAATTAGCAGAGAGCCCTTCAACGTTCATGCTTTGGCGCACTACGAAGATTGCGTCAGTTAATTTCCAATGCCCCAACTGGTATTCGTATCAGAGGATGGGGTGTTCATGGAGCACTGCATTTCACGGTCTTCTCCAGTCAGCAAAGCCCATCGAAAATGGTCTCATGAAATGTTATTGCCTATGGCCCGCCACATTCAATGGGATTTGTTTGTAATCAAAAGCTTGCCCAAGAACAGGAATCCACTAGTTCCTCTCAAAATCATGAATACAGAGAAAAGGCTGTTGAATTACTCCAGCATCAAGCAAACAAGAATATTGAACAGGCCTCTCGTTTGGAGAAAGCACGCCACCAAGTGACAAAAGTGTCAGAAATCATCCAATGGTCTTTTGAACCGGGTGATAAAAGTGGATTAAGGTTAATGCATCTAGCTAATTTCCAGACTATGTTTCACAAGATCAGGAGAGATTTTAAGAAAGTCTCAGACATAACATGTCAAGAGCCACCCCAGCTCGCCAGACTGGGGACTCTTTTAAGCCAACCCTCAGAATCAACAAATAAGATTCGAGGAGTTGAGAAGGAACTTCCCCAGTCCATCGGATTGAGGACTTTTTTAAATCATCAATCCCCTCCTCAGAGAAATTTGGTATTTTCTCGATTGGGGAAGAAGCCTCAAGTGGAACAAAGAGCCAAATTATCAGGAGATTCCCTCCAAATTACGGTTCGTTAAGAAGTTCCTGAGGGATCGAATCAACAAAAGAAAATGTCTCATCAAAGACATGGAAGAAGGAAATATCATAGAAATGATGATTGAAGGGATGTCATGCGTTATGCATCAATCAATGTCATCAATGTCGTTGTTGCTGATCCACTAGATGAGGCTCACTCAGGGGACTCAGATGAAGAGGTTCCTGGTCAAGAATATGTACGCACCGACACAAATGAAAAAGGTGTGCGTACACGAAATCAAAGGATTACTCAGAACCTAGGTAATCCTTTGAGTAACCCGCTTCCCCCTCTCCAAAAAGGATCCATCAAATGGAAGGGAAAGAACCAGGTTACATATCCTTCCTCTGGAGAAGGTCAATCGCTCTCACTAGAGAAATGGTTTGCACAACAGGAGGAGGAAATGAAGGAATTAAGAAGGTTGAATGCAGAACTACTTTAGAATTGTCTTCTTCATAATCATGCTGGAGTCAGTCAGCCAAAGTAATTTGTTGCAGCTACTGAGATGGATCAAGAATATCCTCCTCTATCAATACACCCTCACATGTCTCATCCTACGGGTCAAGGGCAACAACAGTTGGCAGTGCTACCATCAGTTGTAGCACCAACCACTACATCTGTCCAAGCTCCAGTCATTGCACCTACCAAAATCCAAGTTCCACTGGATTTTTCTCAAAAGTTAATAACTACTATTGATTCATTAACAGCTCGGTTATAAATTATGGAAGGTAAACATGCGCAAGTTCAACCAGAAAAGAAAATTTACCCTGAATGGGTAGATTCAATCTCTCCCCCTTCCAGTTTTGGGAACCATGTATTCCCTATTTTCAATGGATCGGGCAACCCTGAACGGAATTTGACACATTACGTGTCTTGTTGTGATCCTATGATGGGAACTCTGGAGCAACAAGAAGCAGTGAAACTCAGATGCTTCATGGGAACCTTGCAAGGACTAGCATTTTTCTAGTATACAATCTTGTAATCCCGATCAATTACCAGATGGGAGGATCATCGCCAAAAATTCCTCCTTTAGTTTAGCTCAATTTTTCCAAGTACAATAGTTTTCAATCTTACAAACTGTAAGCAAATGGCGAATGAAGGGGTCTCTGATTTCATTGCTCACTGGAAGGGATTAACATATTCCTTGATCTTAGCACTCCCTCAAGAATAATTGTTTCCAATATGTATGGCAAATCTGCGTGACAAATTACGCACGACATTAATCCATGTGAAATACATAGTAGGGTTTCGAGACCTTACTTCAATCGCTCAGAAGATTGAAGATTCCATTATACAGGCAAAGTCTAAATCTCGTGTAATTCCATCAACTCCAGGAAGGAGAATGGGTAAAGTGGAAACTGCTACAGTTATGCTTAAACAAGCACCTGTACCTATTTATACCTCAAAACATTCATCTTCTCAAAGGGCTCCACCTCCTCAGCACCAACAACAAAGGTAGTTTCATCTAGACGATCAAAGAGATCAAATAAGAAAACAATTTGAGGATCTGAAGAGAAAACCATACTCTTTCTGAAATGAACATGTTCCTGTTTATTTCATTTCAGTTCTGGAAAACCATTTGGTTCAATTGCCAATTCCCAAGAGGCCAAAAAAGAAAGGATATGAAGACCGTCCCAATTATTTCCCATTTCATCAAATGTTGGTGCATCCCATCCAGGAGTGTTTTGTCTTCCAAGACCTCCTGCAAAAGATGGTCGACTCGGGACAAGTCAAACCGAATGTCTCTTCAGCTCAGGTATCATGTGTTGCTGCTACAGTTCTAGAGGAGAAAAGCGAATAACAAGAGTTCAAAAAGAAAAAATGCACATAATTATGATGATTTGATGGTCAGAAATAAAATCAATCATACTCATTCTATTTTACAAACACAATTAATGAAACCAATTGTGTCTTATTCCATGAATGTTGCGACAAAACCCTCTTCATCAGAGGGAAAGTCCTAAAAGAAACTACATGATTCAAATAAAGAAAAAGAATCAGAAGAAGATGAGTATGTGTCAAGGCCTAAGTTGTCTTTGACTTTGGCGGACTTCATGCCATCTACTTCAAAGCCACAGGCACTGCCCCACCAAACGGCACAGCCTAAACAGGCTAATCAGGTATAGTCTTCATCAGACGAAGAGTTAATCTTTGGTTCTATTAATATGATTCAATTAACAGATCCATATGCCAGTCGTAGTTTTTATTTCAATGAGCATGAATTCCCTATATCAAACAGGGGAATCAGAGTAAGTTACATGGGATTAGAATACAGGGGAAGACATGGATCTTTCAAAACCCACTATTCAAATTTTACCCCTGCTAGAACTGTGTACGCAGCAGAAATTCATGGTAGATCCCTTCAGCGAGCTCAGAAAGAACAAGAAAGTTTTTCTACCAATAACAAATTCAGTCCTAGCACAGTTTTTTTGGAAGACTGGTTGAAAGTTCCATCTTCTTCCTCTCAGCAGGTAAATGGATCTAATCAGTCTAATCTTCCAAAATCAGGAATATTTAAAACTCCTATCCCGATACAAGATGCATCAACTTTCAAAACATCTTCTTCCCAGGTACCTGTTAAACCACATATTTTTATTGGGAAATGCAGATCGCTAGATCATAAGTATGATATATTGAAACACATGGCCCAAGTACCAGCCATGTTATCAATTCTGGATGCTCTGAATCTATCAAAAGATCTTCGGGAATCACTCATCGAGGCTTTGTCAAGTCCTTAGGAGTTTGAAACGGAAATTATTGCAGCTGAAGTCTATCACATAGAGAATAATCCTTCAGAATTCCATGAAATAATATCTTTTACTGATGAAGATGAAGATGATGATGAGCATGGACATATTAGACCATTGTACATTTCTAGAGAGGTAAATTTCGTAGATGTCCGAAGAAATTTCATTAACAATGGTTCAGGAGTCAACCTCATGCCCATTCATACACTTCGTCGATTGGGCCTCACGGAATCTGATTTATCTCCTTCTACCATGATGTTACAAGGATATGATAAAAATTAAAAAGAACCACTGGGTAAAGTTACACTCAGAACTCAGTTTGGAGATCTTGTATCCAATTCAGATTTCATGGTTGCTGATCAAGACTCAGCCTTCAAAATCTTTCTTGGATGTCCCTGGCTACATCAACATGCGTCTATCCATTCATCATTCCATCAATGTCACAAATATTTTTTTGATGGCCAAGTTGGGACATTGTATGGTGATAAGGCCCCGTTCAAGACATGTGAGTCTCAATACATTGAGGCAGAATTCTATCACATGAAGGGAAGGGAGAAATCCACAACAAAGGATATTACCAACGTTAATGCTCCATATGGTTTGGAGAAAATGCCAGTAAATCTATTTACACATGTGAGTATAGATTATGTGTTGCCTATTAGTTAAATTGACAAGATAGACCCAAATCAAAATACTCTTATGGAATGATCCATAATGTCAATTACGGCAATCGAGCTCGAAAACTTGGGAGAAATTTGTAATCTACCAAGAAGTGATAAAAGCACAAATGGTGACGTCTTCATTTCATTTGCTGAAATCCAACAAGTATATGCTTCACCAATTAGGCCAGAAGAAGTTATAGCAATATCAGAGGTGAACAATGATGTCGATTCTCAATCCATCATCTCCTCTTTATTACCCAAAGAAGACCCTTCATCATCAATCTGGTCAGAAATGGAAGCTTCTTCTTCAAGATATGAAAATTTTTACATCTCTTCTTATCATGAAAATTATACATTATCATCTACTATGAAAGTAGAAACGGATGAAATAATACATGATGAAGAAGAAGAGGAAGATCTCATAGATGCTCCTCCAGCATTTGAAGAGGGTATCTCTACCACTGTGGATGATCTCAGAGAAATAAATATGGGTACAAAAGAAGATCCACACCCCACATTAATCAGTGCGGTCCTGAATATTGAAGAGAAATAGATTTATATTTCATTTATAAAGAAAAATAGTGATATATTTTCCTGGAAATATACAGAAATTCTCGGGCTTGATCCTGATATTGCTACTCATCATTTGGGTTTACCAGAAGAACATAGAGGTTTTAAGCAAGCTGCGTAAAGAACACACCCAACTTATGCTTCCAAAATTGAAGCTGAAGTGGATAAGCTTATCAAAGTTAACTTTGTTAGAGAAGTTCAATATCCCAAGTGGATGGCTAATATTGTCCCTGTAAAGAAGAATAATGGGAAAATTAGAGTTTGCATCGATTTTAGAGATCTTAATCGGCATTTTCCTAATGATGATTTCCCAGTTCCGATTACAGAACTTTTAATTGATGCAACAGCTTTATTTGAAGCCCTTTCATTAATGGATGGATATTCCGGATATAATCAGATCCAAATGGCCCCAGAGGACTAGGAATCTACAGCCTTCAGAGCCCCTCAGGGTGTGTTTTTCTACTGGGTAATGCCATTTGGCTTAAATAATGCAGGTGCAACTTATCAGTGTGCCATGCATTGTATCTTCAAAAACATCTTAGGGAAGTTTGTTGAATGCTATGTAGATGATTTGGTAGTTAAATCCAAACAATGTTCTAATAACTTGGCTGATTTGGAAGTCATATTCCACATGCTTCGACAACATAATTTGAAGATGAACCCCTTAAAATGTGCTTTGGGGGTAACCTCGGGAAAATTTCTCAGCTTTGTTGTACACCATCGTGGTATTGAAGTCGATCCTGAGAAGACCAAGTCAATCCTTGGTATGTCACGTCATCAAAATTTGAAATAATTAAGAGTACATCATGTACACTTATCCTATATTCGGTGTTTCATCGCCAATTTAGCTGGCCAAAGTTTACCCTTCACCAAATTGATGAAGAAGGGAGTCACTTACCAATGGACTAAAGAATTTCAAGAAGCATTCGAAATTCTCAAGAAATACCTCTTGATTCCACTGGTACTCATGCCACCTGTGGAAGGAAGACCACTTATCCTCTATGTGATAGCTCTAGAGCGATCATTAGGTTCCTTTCTTGCTCAAAATAATGATACTGGAAATGGGAAAAGCCTCTACTATCTCAGTCGAACTACGCTTGAAGAAGAAACCCGGTATTCAAGTATTGAGAAGTGCTGCATGGAACTAATCTTTTCAGTTCAGAAGTTGATACACTACCTGAAACATCATGAGGTCCAATTGGAATCTCGCAATAACAGGCTCAAATTTTATCCATAGTCGTCCAATGCTTACAGGGCATCTGGCAAGGTGGACAGTTATTTTGCAGCAATTCGACATTCACTATGTGTCTCAAAAGGCGATAAAGGGCCAAGCTCTGACTGATTTCCTAGCTGAACACCATTCAGTGGAAGACACATCTTCATATATTTAACTCCCTGATGAGGAATTATTCTCTATTCAAGAAAGTCCTCATGCATGGGAAATATATTTTGATGTTTCTTCTAGAAGTCCAACGTGTAGGAAAATGGAAAATCCTAAATTCAACCAAGTTGGCTTAGGAATTGTGCACATTTCTCCAGAAAAGGCAGTGTTACCTTATTCCTTCTTATTGTGGGAAGGTGGTACCAATAATGAAGTAGAATACCAATGCTCTCATTGTGGGCCTGGAATTAGAACTTCAAGAACAAGTGAATCACTTAAAGGTGAAAGGTGATTCAGACCTGGTAATTAAACAAGTCAATGGGGATTATACCATCAGAAAAGAAGAACTAATCTCGTTGTAAGAGTACGTCAGAGAGTTAATGGTGGAATTCCCTTTGGAACCGACATTTTTTTATGTCCCAAGATCACAAAATTCTCAAGCTGATGCATTGTCTAATATAGCCACATCTCTGGCATATCCAAATCGGGATGAGACAACCGTCAGTATTTCCCACCGTCGTGCAATTTCACCTTATGTTCGAATCCGAATAAAGAAAATTAATGAAATTAGTCACATTCCTGAACCATATGGTCATACTACAAGATGGATGTCACCTATCAGGGAATACCTTCAAAATGGAACACTTCCACATGATAAAGCTGAGAAAGAACAAATCTGGCGATGTGTGGTCAATTTTACTCTTTATGATAGCTCAGATCACCTAGAGAAAATTCTCTACAAATGTGGTTTTGATGGAGTTCTCATCGGATGCATTGATGATGAATAGAAAATAGCTCTCATGAAAGAAGTGCATGCAGGATTCTATGGTGCCCATCAGTCTGGACATAGACTGTCTGATCAGATTCGAAGGCTTGGATACTTTTGGCCTTCATTGATACAAGATTGTGTCGATTTCACAAAGAAGTGTCATTCATGCCAAGTACATTCCAAATTCATTTATCAACCTCCAGAGTTTCTTCATACAACTAAATACTCATGTCCATTTTCCACATGGGGAATAGATGTGGTGGGACCTTACCCTTCGGCTACGGCCAGGCAGTTTAAGTATATTCTTACTGCTACAGACTTCTTTTCCAAATGGGCAGAGGAAATACCTCTCAAGGAAGTCAGTTCTAAATGCATGGTTAGCTTCATCAAGTCTAACATCATTACCAGATTTGGTGTCCCTCATACCATATTGACGGACAATGGGACCAAATTCTGTTCATCCGAGGTGAAAAAGTAGTATAAAAAATACAACATCAAATCCAACCATTCTTCTCATTATCATGCAGCGGCCAATGGACATATAGAAGCCTTTAACAAGACTCTTTCAAATATACTTCAAAATATGGTGGATAAAGATAAGAGGTCATGGACTGATAAACTCTTTCATGCTTTATGGGCTTATCGGACTACCACCCGCATTGCAACTCGGTCAACTCCATATTCATTGGTATATGGAACAGAAGCTATCTTGCCCATTGAAGTTCAACTACCCTCGCTCAGAGTTTCCATTTGTGATCAATCATCTACAGATGAACAATCTCAAAAGAGATTGAATGAATTGGAATGGTTAGATGAGAAAAGATAGTGCACATTACACCACTTAGAAGTCTATCAGAATCGAATAGCACGAGCTTTTAACAAAAAAGTTCATCTTCATTCATTCAGTTAGGGAGAATTGGTATTAGTTCTCAGAACTCCAATGATTTCAGGAAAGAAACCTCCCAAGATTGATCCAAAATGGGAAGGACCTTATTCAATACATAGGGTCTACTCCAATGGAGCTTATTCATTAATCTTGATGGATGGAGAACTCATCACTACTCCAACTAATGCCAGATTTTTTAAGATGTATTTTGTATAAACACAAAACCTTCATTGTCCTTGAAATATGACATTAAAATATATGGAAATGGTCCATACATATGACCTTAAACTATTTTTACTTTCATCCCACACGACGTTAAACTGTGAAAAGGTTCCCTAAATTGTCCAGTATGACCTTAAACTACAACTAGGTCCTGTATGACCTTAAACTGCATCATCAACCGTCCATGCATATGACCCTAAACTATTTGTGAGTCCCTTACATCCAGCAAGATGTTAAAATGTGATGTCGTAACTACATGACGCTAAACTGTATAGAAGTCCCTTACGTCCATAAAGACGTTAAACTACATAATCATATAAGGTCATGTATGACCTTAAACTACACTTTTTTTCAAGTGTGACATTAAACTGCACCATCCATGGTCCATGCATATGACCTTAAACTATTTTCACTTTAATCAATCATGATGTTAAACTATGGAAAAGTCCCCAATGCGTCCAACATGATGTTAAATGGTGTACTCTTTTGTCCTCACTTTAGGACATTAAACTGCACAATCCCTCTTTCGTCCAACATGATGTTAAACTATATTGTCCCCATCATCCTAACTACATGACGCTGAACTATACACAAATTCCTTGATATTTCCTACATGACATTAAAATGTACTTTGTCCCTGCTACATGACATTAAACTGTGCAACACCAATAGTCCTAACTGTAAGACTTTAAACTGCATAGTCCCTTTATATGTCCTACATGACATTAAAATTTGCATCGTTGAGGTTGTTGTTACCTCTTGTTTCTCACACCGAGTATGACTCACGTGTGCTTAGAGAAAACCTCAACCATAACACTCTCTTTGGGATACTAACCATGTGTATGTCCCAACAACATCATCTTTTTTGGTCGTTGTCCCCAAGAACAACTTGATCATTAATTCATTCTTTAATTGAACTACGCAGACTTTGATACTTGCCTTCCAGGATGGGTACATAGGCAACCTCCCAAGGTTCAAGCCCAAAATCAATCTCTTCACATCGGTTCACCTCCATCTCATATGATGTTAATTCGTGAAACCGCCCATAGAATCAATATCATTACATTAGTTAACTTTTTTCCATTCTATGTGACATTAAACTATACGGCAATGGTCCATACATATGACCTTAAACTATTTGTATTACCTTTGTCCCACACGACGTTAAACTGTGAAAAAGTTCCCTAAATGGTCTAGTATGTCCTTAAACTGCAACTATGTCATGTATGACCTTAAACTGCATCATCAACTATCCATGAATATGACCCTAAAATATTTGTGAGTCCCTTACGTCCAGCAAGACATTAAACTGTGATGTCCTAACTACATGAAGCTAAACTGTATAGAAGTCCCTTACATCTAGAAAGACGTTAAAAGACATAATCATCAAATGTCCTGTATGTCCTAAAACTACACTTTTGTCTAGCATGACATTAAACTCCGCCATCCACATTCCATGCATATGACCTTAAACTATTCACACTTTTGTCCAATATGACGTTGAGCTGTGAAAAAAGTCCCTTACGTCCAGAAAGATGTTAAACTGTGATGTCCTAAATACATGATGCTAAACTGTATAGAAGTCCCTTACGTCCGAAAAGTCGTTAAACTACATAATAATCAAAGGTCATGTATGACCTTAAACTACACTTTTGTCCATCATGACATTAAACTAAACCATCCACGGTCCATGCATATGACCTTAAACTATTCACACTTTCGTCCAACATGACGATAAACTATGTAAAAAGTCCTCAATGCGTCCCACATGACATTAAATGGTGTACTCTTTTATCCCCACTGCATGACATTAAACGGAACAGTCCCCCTTTCGTCCAACATGACGTCAAACTATATTGTCCCCATCGTCCTAACTACATGATGCTAAACTGTACAGAAAGTCTTTGATATGTCCTACATGACATTAGAATGTACTTTATCCCTTCTACATGACATTAAACTCTACAGCACCAATATTCTTAACTACAAGACTTTAAACTGCATAGTCACTTTATATGTCCTACATGACATTAAACTATGAATCGTTAAGGTTGTTGTTACCTCTTGTTTCTCACACCGAGTATGACTCACGTGAGCATAGAGAAAAACTCAACCATAACACTCTCTTTGGGCTACAAACCGTGTATAAGTCCCAACAACATCATTTGTTTAGGTCGTTGTCCCCAAGACCAACTTGATCATTAATTCATTATTTAATTGAACTACGTAGACTTTGATCCTTGCCTTCAAGTCTGGGTACGTAGGCAACCTCACAAGGTTCAATCCCAAAATCAATCTCTTCACATCAGTTCACTTCCATCTCATACTATGTTAATTCATGAAACCGCCCCTAGAATCAATATCTTTACATTGGTTCACTTTCATCCTTTATATACGACATTAAACTATACAACACTTTTGTCCAGTATGACAATAAACTAAATTTTTTTTTGATACCCTCACTTGAGAGGGAACCATTATTTACATTGATTTTTCAATCATGTTTCTTTTCAAAGACTATGTGCAAACATGGAAACACCCAAACCTTTTATCTTGGGTTAAACAATCATTGTACTAAAATCCCCTTTCACCCTTCACATGTACAAACCAAATTTGTACAGAGGGTATTTCTAGAACTACGTGGGCTTGATTCCCATCCTTATGGGATACGTAAGAATGTTCGAGTGTCCCTCGAATCCAGCCCCAAGTCTTTGGGCCTAACCCCAAATTCCACTTTCACTTCCCTAGCTGAAAAGTCCCTATGAAAACACACACTGTGTATTTCATAAAATGGTCCAAGCTCTCTGAACCTAAACTAAGATCTCTAATCCTTTTGTCCCACATGAAGTTAAACTATAATTTAAGAACTAAGTATGAGCTTGATTCCCATACTTATGGGATACATAGTGAAGTCCAACATTTCAATTCAGGACCCAGCCACAACATGATTATGGTAAGCATTGATCTGTGTATCTTTGTATACATTGAATGATACCCAAATTTATGTGTCATAATCCTAACCTTAAATATTTTCAGATCATCATAAACCCTTTTCATGACTTCTAGGTCACAAAAATGTCAAACATCGTAGAATTCTTTTGCCTTCCTATGCAGCACGTGCCCATAGACAGCCTTACAAAAACAGTCTACATAACATACTTGTTAGCCAAAAGATACTATTATCTGACTATGCAGCCAATGAACTTAGGTGACCCTACATAATTCAACCCCCTAACGGGTTTGTCGGATAGTGGTAACTTCATTCTTGGGAAGAATGCCTCTTTTCTCTTTATTTGTCTTAAATGACAGTATGTAAGGATCCGAAAAAAACAATCATCCTTAACATATTTGTCCCATATCCTTTTTTTATGATCTGAAAGTATTCAAATATATGGGTTATATTCCCCTTCCCTACGTTTGGGTCAGACCTTCATATGAGTGATATCCATCCAGTTCTTCGATAATCTTGTTTGGAAATATATTCTCCATATTGAAGTACATATTTCCATATAGCAAACTCTATACTTTGGGAAATTTGAATCTCCATAAACTTTCACAGGCTTTTAGCACTAGGAAACTAAATTTCTGAGAGTTATTTTTCCTGACTATGCAGCACGTTCCCATAGGCGGCCTTGCAAAAACAGTCTACATAATAGACTTGTTAGCCAAAAGATACAATTTATTTGACTATGCATCCAATGCCCTTTGGTGGCCCTGCATAATTCAACCCCCAAATGGTTTTGTTAAATAATGGTAACTTCATTCTTGGGAACTACTTCTTCTAATGACTTATAACTCTTTTTCATATCATTCCTCATATTGAAATATTCTTAAGTCATAGTTTACATTTTTCCCTCATACTTTAGTATGGTACTTTGTTTTCAGATGAATTGTCAAGGAATTGAGTCAATTTTAATTAATTTTGGTCAATGCCATTTTGACCATAAACATTAGCCTTTTTATAGTCCAACATGCATGACATTAAACTTCCAGATTTCTTCTCACCTCAGAGTCAAATCCTCTTTTCTCTCCGGATCCAACTCTGAGGGGGGACTTTTGTTGACGCTCCTTTTTGTCAAATTATCTAAAGGAATGAAAAGGGAAATTATTTAGCACAAATTGATTCATCCTTCGAAAAAAAACATCAAAAATCAACAAAGGAATGAAAAAGGAATCAAATGCACATGCGCCTCGCAATTTCCCTTATGGTCACGCAAGTGCACTTTTGTGCCACCTAATGGTCGCGCAAGTGACTTGCACGCCCTCTTTGAAAACCGCCAGGGTCTTCACCAGCCTATAAATAGACCCTGTGGGCCCCCCATTTGGGGAGGATTTTTTCCAGAAACTCAGATTTGATCTCTCGGCACCCTAGTCTCTTCTCAAAGGTTACGAAAGACTTTTACGGTAATTTCATACCTAGAACGGAAGATCTAAAGTGGGGGACGAAGGCCTATGTGTTGAAATTCATCAACACTTGCGCACCTGAGTGACCAGCCCTTAAGGGAAAAGACCACACTTACGCGCCGCCTTACTCGTTCAATAGAACTTGTGCGCCCCTCTTCTGGAAGAACCTCAAGAGTATTCTAAAGGCTATAACCAAGAGTTGCTCAAGTATTACCCTGCTGGTTAACTGTCGTGCAAATACCCATGTGTCGCGTAGGTATACCAGCACGACCGGTACTTGCGCGCCCACGCAGTACTTATGCGCCTGCCAAAACTTGCACGCCTCTGCCTCCATGGGTGCCCTTCTTTCCCATTTCACCCATCTTATTTCATTCCACCTCTCCTATTCAAGATTCAGTTTTCAAGACACTCTTTAAAGACATTTATGGCATGATTTCTTGATTTCACATCCTAATCTGAAAGGAATTATGTAGAATAACTCTAAAAATCTAGTGATTTACACATCTTTATATCATTAAATATTGAGATTTCATTCATTCAACCTCATCATTTATGTTGAGAGAACTCATTAACCTGGGCATCCTCCTTAGGAGTAAGCCCCAGTCCCCTAATCTGGGCCTCCATTTTAGGAGTAAGCCCCAGTCTTAATTTCTCTTAACAAGTCCTAATTTACCTTTGATTTGGGATTCCTTTTCAGGAGTAAAACCCAATCATAATTCCTCTCTTAATTTTGGCCTCCTTTTCAAGAGTAAGCCCCAAGTTAGAGTATTCAAATCTCCATGAAGCACATATACCTTTATGGACCCTATTCTTGGATTTCTTCTCTAAAGTAAATCCTAATCATCATTTATCTGGGTAGTCATACATACATGAGCCCCACATTATTTCTTATGATTGCATCTTTCATGGCAAAATTGTCTAATGTTTACCAATACCTCTTGTTTCTCACACCGGGCATGACTCATGTGAGCTTAGAGTGTAAAAGTAATTATGACATCCTTCTTTGAGCCATCAATCATAAACATCATACTCCCTTACTCGAACTACGTGGGTTATGATTCCTTTAATAAACAGAGGATACATAGGTATCACATCTGCGGGTTCGATCCCAACTCTGAAATAATTCATGTCCTTCTGAATGACAATAAACTTCATGTGCCCCACTGAGTGGCTTTAAAACTAGTATGGTCATCATAAGGACCAAGAGACTTTTACGTATCAAAGGATATCATTGACTAAGAATCTCTAACAAATACAGATGATTATTTATCAGTGAAGAACCTCAAATACATATATTCTCTAAATTTTCTACATATCGATCATTGATTGTCAGATCTAAAGGAATACTCATTTTATACTTGGTAATGTAATAAGGATTCACGAACATAACTTAAATCTATAAAGAGAGTCCCAGAGTAGACAATAATTCCCCTCAAAAATGTGTGATGAGTCCGACCTCCCATCCTCTCGACCAATGAAAATTGCTAAGCCTCATCTTTCCACAAACTAATGAGCACCCACCTTTGGAAAGTAGGTCCGAATGGATGTGGAATCATTGGATTTTTCCGGTTCTACAAACCAACCCGTTAGAAACAGATCAGAATTTTTGAACCTCCCATCAAAGGAGGTCATCCCCGAAGTCTGAGGGAAATAGTCTCTCCCATGAACCCCATAAATCCAGGATGCATGCTTGAAACATGTCCTCAAGCACCTAAATCTTGTGATATGACATGCCATTTATTTGGGGGTGGTATGTTGTCCTCTGAAGCACATGTGTACCTAAATACCTCCCAAACCATTGAAAAAATGATAAATAAACCCTGAATACCTATCTAAAATTATAGAATGAGGTAAACCATGTAGTCATTAAATATCACAGATGTAAAACCTCCCATGTTCATCAAAACTATAGGTTTCCTTGATCAGCTAGAAATGTGAAAACATCATGGGCATATCAACAACAACCCATAAAACATCATTTCCTCAAGTAAACCTTAGTAAACCTATAAAACAATCCATTGCGACATATTACCATTACCACTCAGGAATTGGTAGCTGCAATATAAGTCTTATTAGAAATTGGTGTTCTTCTTTCATCTACTTACATGTGGAGAAACTCATGAAAAAACCAGCAATATATCTCTTTGTACATGGACACTAGTATTGACGATGTAAATCATGATACATCTTGGTGACTCCAAGATGCACTTCCCATATAGAGTCATGAAAATCCTGTATCAACTCATCACGTATGTCCACTAGATCCGAAACACATCCATGGATACGTAGGATCTCAACCTCACCAATAGTCCATAGGAGGAGGTTCCTCACCTACCACACTCTCCAATAGAACTAGACTTTCTACATCTTATAGTTGCCTCATCCTCAATATGTCTAGTAGGTCTGAGGTACCAACCAATGATGAATGGAATTATTTCCTTTTCTGTCATGCACCCCCATATTCATCTAAGTGAACAATGCCATAAGCTTCCACTCACCACTAGCCTCTCCCAATCACTACTAAAAATATGGCCTTTATCAGTGTAGGAAAAGGAAATTAACAGTTTTAAAAAAAAAGTGATGTTAATCGAGGTTAGGATAAAGGGGTTACCATTTATCAGTTCTCAGAAAAGCGCTGATAAAGACCCCTTTTATCAGCGCTTTTAAAAACCACTGATAAAAGTTGAAGAAATCTTAAAAAAAATTAGTTTTTCAATTCCGGTGGGCTTTAACAGCGCTTGAAGCCCCCCTTGAATAGCGCCCACCAACCATGGCATACCACGCATGCCCCATGCCAACACCACCCAGCCCCACCCTCTTCTAAATGCACTAGGTAATTTCCCCCACCTGCACGCGTGACCTGCCTCTCCCAGGATTCGAACTCGAGACCTCCTTCCTATGTGCCTAAGCCTTTACCACTCCACCATATTTCTTTACACCCCATTTATTAATATATCTATTTAATTGTATATATATATATATATATATATATAGTTATATTTACTCATATATTAATTTATATTTAGTTATTTACTTATATTAATATATATATATACATATATATTTATTCATATTAATATATACATATATTTAATTACACTAATATATATACATATATCCTTATATTAATATATATTTATATCTATTTATATATATTTATATTTAGATTTAATTTTTTATCCGTACATTTATTTTTATATTAATATTTATTTATAAGATTAGTTTTAAATACATTTATAAAATATGTTTTCTTATGTGTATTTTTATATATAAATAAATAAATACATACATACATATATACAACACACACACAAAAATGTATATAATTTTTATATCTGTTGGTAAAATTATACCTATTTATATATATTTTCAAATATTATTAGTTAATATGTATATAAAAAAGTGTTAGAAATAGGGTCTCAAAAAACCTTACAAATCGAAGATTCACAGAAAAAGGCATAACTTCTTCTCCTAGTGTCTGTTTCAGCTCTGTGAATAGTAAAACTGGAGCTCATGGAATGTACTAAGATAAAAAAGTTGGTGGAGGCCGAACAAAAACACAGATTAGATGTTATGACAGTTTTAAGAAAAATATGACAGGGGTCCGGACACAGAAACTGTGTTTTAGAGGCTCTTTAGTGGTTTTTTAGGGCTTTGAGATCCCAAACGAGATTGAGACTATGTATCAGTAAATCCACTGCATATATATCTTTGTTTATTTCAATTTACTATGTGCTAGACCCCAAGTGGACACCCTGAATGAAATTTATGGCCATTTGATGTTGGACTTTTTTTGGAGTACTCTATCTGATATATCATTCGTTCCCCTAATATTGTAACAACTTCAACTAAACCTGGTCATCACTAATATCACGGGTTTCAATTTAAATTGTTGCGGCATTAAAATAGAAAACTGGTGCAGAAGTTATTCATATTTTAGTGAGATGTTGGTTTCTTTGGTTTTTAGGAGATACGAGTGTTGCAAAATTTTAAACGACGATAACTTATGCTCTGTGTGTCTGATTTTTCTCTACCACATATCAAATCAAACATTGTGAAATGTTAAACACTCTGATGATCACTGAAACCCCTTCTCACATTCTTTGAGGTTCAAAAAGGACCAAAAACGCTCTGAACGGTCATGAGTTTGGCTCTGGGGGTCTGTTTTTCCCTAACTTCTTCACGGTATGAAAAAATTCATATTCCCTACGAACAACCATAATTTCTGCTCTAGGGTGTCCATTTTGGGTCTACAACATATCAAATTGATATAAAACAGATTTTAAAAAATATTTATTATATTTATATCAATATAAAAATACTTATATATCAATATATTATTATTCAGGATTTTTTTAAATATACAAATTTATCAGCATTAGGAAAATGTGCGCTGATATAACCCCCCTTTATCAGTGCTACAAAAAATGCACTAATAAGGGAAGGTGCTACGAAAGCCCAGTTTTGTAGTAGTGATTGCTTGTGTCTAAGTCCTCATTCTCAGTGCATCATCCACTAAATTTATATTTCACGGTGTATATGCCTGCTCAAAATCAATATACTGATGGTATTATACTGACCTTCACTGTCTCAAATTCATATCATGCTGAGTAAATATGTACTTGATGATTTTTTTGGTCCATGTACGACCATAAATTCTCTCCCAATAAGTAATTTCTCCAAAAGTACAAGTCATGAAAAACCAAAAATAACTCCAAATATAGACTATGGTTATTCCTCTCATGTGGCACAAATTTCGAATATCCATACACAACAACTCGATCCACGTACATAAGCACTGCTCCCAGCCCAATACCTGATGCATCATAGAATACGGTGAAACTCTTTCCCAGTCCTAGAAATATCAATATCGATGCTGATGTCAAATTCCCATTCAGCTCTTGAAAGTTTGTCTCTCAAGAATATGACCAGAAAAACATCACACTCTTCTTAGTCAAGAATTTCAGTGATGCTTCCATGCTTGAGAAGTCATGTATAAAACTCCTATAGTAAATCACCAACACCAAGAAACAAAACACCTCAAAAATGTTCTTGGGATGCTCCCAGGTAACTACTGCTCTCACCTTTTCTAGGTCCACTGATACTCTTGTCTCTTAATTGATGTGGCCCAAGAAGTACATCTAATCCCTCTAGAAGTGGAATTTTTTGATCTTATCATATAATTTATTCTCCCTTAGTGTATTCAAAATGATCTAAATTTTTTTGGTATGGTCGAGTTGATTGTGAGAATACAACAAGATTATAACGCCATGATCCCAGAATCCTAGAGTTGGTGTATTAATAATTACATTGGCATGTTTACAAAGAATTAAATCTTAAAGTAATGATCAGTTTTGTTTTATTAATGAAACAATATGTTTACATATACCTAATATTACATTGGTAGTGGCAACCAAATACAAAACAGAACAAAAATAATAAAATGCATCCATTATAACTCAATAAATGGTCTCCTTTTCAAAAAGTATTGATGGTAAACAAATGAAAGAAGTGAGATCAAATGTTTGTTAAGGGATAAAAATATCCAACGAACGAATAAAAAACAATTAAATCATTTTCAAATTGCATTATCAATATAGCATAGTGAAATAAAGTGAAAAAATCATTCCATTAATAAAATTTGAATGAATCTAAAACCATAGATTTTGTCATAGTGAAAACCTCATGGATATTAATAACTAAAAATGAATAAATTGAATTATTATTAATTTCATGTCATGTATCTATCACATGATATAACTATACCATTTAAATGGAATATATATATTTGTAGAAACCCTTTTTATTTGATGAAGCAAACTCAATGGGTTTTTCACAAACAGATTTTGTCTCATGGGACCTGTCGATGCATTGAAGGGCTGTAGCAGGCACCAATCATCATAGAATTTCTAAATCATTACTTATACATATATTTAATAAAATTTCAATATGCCTTCTCAATATTCCTATAGAGTAGAGGATACACATTCGTTAATATTTCCATAGTTAAAACAACATTCCAAATAAACATTGTTTGTGAAATGGTATAATACATAAGGAAATAATCATATCCATGCTCATGAAAATAATTATTTATATGAATTATTACATAAAAAAATTATATAAAATGGAAATAAGATACACCACATAAGAATGATTAGGTTCACAAAACCAAGTGAGCCTCAATGAAATGGAATGTGAGACAAAGTCTCTTACCACATTCTAATCAATTGAATAGTAAGACAAATAATCCATAATCAAAAAATGAATAATATAATACACTGATGATAAAGATAAGAATGATATTATATATCAAATGTATGAACACATATAACTCATACAACATATAAGTGGTGAGCAAAAGAAATCTCATGGAACTAAAAGTTATATGAGAAACCACTTACCTTATGCCCGAATGTGTTCATTGATTGATATTAATAACCTGAATAACAAAATTTAGATTCATTAATTAACTATTAAATAACCTCTTCTACATATAATTTATTTACTTTAACCTTATTATATTAATTAATGCAAATTTTTATTGGTTTAAGAAGTTTAATTTTATTGTTTTGGAAGCCTTTTCTTCTGTATTTTCATGTTTAGATTACTTTTATTCATGAATAGAAGATCATTTGAAATGTGGTTAAACCTCTAGAATTGTAAAAATATATTATTAGAGACATTTCATAGATATAATTGTTCTTATAATGATTTTTTATATACCATGAGGATAAATCATTAGATAAATATTAATGATAAACACTTGGATTAACATGGTGGTTTACTGTACAATGACCTTGTTTTGTACTATTATTTTATATTATGAGTGTGTAAGGATTACAGAACATTACCTAAGAATAAATAAAAATATTCTGATGTTTCAAAACCATTAAAAAAGTTTAATGACATGTTTTGATGATAGTAATGGAAATTGGAAACCCGTCTTCTTTAAATGTGACTAAATAACACAACTCGGATTGTGCCTTCATTTCTAGTATAAATAGAGAGGAAAGAAGTGATGATGATGGAATAATAAATTGTCTTTAAAAAATTATATTACATGTAATGTACTGTATTTTTCATAACTTTAGATGAGATGAGGAGATAATAGAAAAGAAAATAAAGGAACATGAAAAGAAAATAGAAGAATTGAAATGTGGAATTTACCTCTTGAATCTATCTTCCTTTGAGAGACTCTTTAGGGGATAGTATTTGGTATTTTGAGGAAACCAAGGGATTTTAGACCTGGGGGGACTTTAGGGAGATATTTGAGAAGAATTTATGTAAGTGTTTAATCTTGAGAGGTGTGAATAAATTAGGGTGTGAGGGGAGTTATTTATGTTTGAGGGGAGGAGGGTTTTCGTAATATTATATTCATTAATTAATTATTCTCCCCATAAGATAAGAAATAGTGATGATTTCATGACTTAATATAGTAATATGTTCATTTGAGTTTTATATTTGGGTGCTTACATCACTCATGATGCAAGTAATAGTCTATTTAAATTATAATGTCTTTATATAGTAAATTAATGTATTTTACAATTCTACATAAATTAAAGATTTGCATTAAAATACCAAAAATTCACCCTAACCATTTATCAACATATAAACCCAAAAATGAACACCATTTTTCAAATATAACTTTATAAATATGAGAAATTTAATTATTATTTAAAATCATTATTTAATTGAAAAGTAATAACATTTAAAATATTCATTTCATTTTTAAGGTGACAATATTTTATTTACACTTTCATGGGTATGGTTACCAGTCATAAGAGTCATATACCTATTTATAATGTTAATTTACTATAAATAAGGGTATGTTTATATTCATAAGGGTATGTTACTATTCAATAAAAATTAAGTGGATTCTATCAGTCTCCAAATATCACCTTCATCACAACCGTGTATGTCCATTTTTTGAAATTCAAAACACAGAAGTGGATAATTTATTTTCAATGTCTATGTTTTGGCTTCCTCCTAAATATCTAGGTGTTTTCTCATAGTTCCTAAATTCATTATTCAATATATTATATATAATGAATTGAAATTACTTATGAGGAACATACCATAAAATATTTCGGTTGTTAAAAAGATATCATCCACGAAAACCACCACAAAAGAATCTAGGTAAGGATGGAACAGTCGGTTCATCTGCACCATAAAATCATTGAGTGCATTTGTGAGGCCAAACGACATAAGTAGGTACTCATATAGGTCATACCTACTATTAAACGTTGTACGAGATCTGTCTACAGGTCAAACATGAACCTGATGATATCCTAACCTTAAGTTAATCTTCAAGAACCCTTGAGCTCCTCAAACATGATCAAAAAGTTCATCTATCTATGTCAAGGGATATCAGTTTATAACCATCAACTAGTTCAATCTCTGATAGTCTACTCATATCATAAGGGTACCATCAACCTTTTTTGTGAAAAGGACTGGAGATACCCATGGAGAAGTACTGGTTCAGATAAAACTCTTAACTTCTTGATCTTCTAAAAATCTCATAAGCACTTGAAACTCTATCATAACCATCATTTAATGAGGAATGGATAATGGTGCATCACATTGAACTAGATCGATAGGGAACTCCAACCCTCTAACCAGAGGTAAGCCTGAGATGTCATCTAGGAAACCCTCCCTGAAATGATCAACCACTAGAGGGATGTATGCCAAACCTATTCCCTTTTCATCTAGATATAAACTACAAATCTGGGCTGTCATCCCACCCAACCAATGATGCTCAGGTCCAGATTAGCATGCCTGGAATCCCATTCATGCTTATATAGAAATGATCTTCTTTCCAGTGATGTAATACTCACACGATGATGATAAAAATAAACAATGGTATTAAAGGAGGAAAACTAGTACATTACATGTATGACATCAAAGCATGTTATCTCCCAAAAAAAGTGTTCCGAAAAGAATTGACATGCACAATCCTTAGGGAGACACTGCATACACTAACACACACCTTCCATTCTTATTCAAAACAAAGTATCTAGCATTAAAACAGTATGATAAACCAAACCCAAGGATCTACACAACATAAAATGATGTGAACTCATGATAATTCCTTTTATCAAGAAGTCCAAAAGATAAAATAGAGGAAACTAGAATAGTTCCTTTTATATTGGATGGTTGGGATCCTGCCAATGTTGGGTATATTTCCCTACATAGTCTAGCCTGTACTATGGTCCTGTTACATAGCCTGACTACCCTGAGCTGACCTACTCTGTTATCACTGAGATCCTGAGGTCTGGCTACCATGTCCACAACCACCACCTCATCTTGAACACCCTAGAATAATATTTTTATGTATCTGAGGAGAAGTTACAGACCTTTCTCTTGAACATGGACTCTGTGAAAAACCAATCTCACTAGCCACTGGTGGAAATGTCCTACAGAAGTCTTGTATATGGCCCATCTTACAGCAAGCTCGACACTCAACTGGGTATTTCGTGCACTGATGCCTCATATTCCCTAGCCCACCACACTTGTATCTGCTCAATAGATTACCATAATGATGGTTCTGACTGCTACTATCAAGGTGAGATAAATCTAGATGATGCCTTTTTTTTCAGTTGACCCTGTACCAAAAATCGGTGCTGAACTGCCCAGTCTCACATGACTAGCTTCCCACAGATTATACTCATTGATTAGCACCAGATTCACTATAGAAGAGACTAAAGGTAACCTGAAGAAATTCACCTATGATCAGATGTCAAACATAAGACCATCCTCAAATTTCCTATCTTTCGATATGTCAACACCCATCAGAATTGGTGATAAATTATGAAGCACAGTAATCTAGGAAGAATAGTATACAAATGATAGTGTGCCTCGCTCAAGTTGCATGAAATCCCTGGAATGGTATTCCCTCATTGTCTTAGGAAAATAATAATCATAGAAGGATTCATGAAAATCTTCCAATATCCTAAACTGATGATGCCATTCCTATGTGATAACATCCCATGTTCTCGTGGAAGAATCACATATCATATTTGTCACGAGCTTGGACCTCCTCTCAAGAGGCATCACTGTGTGCTAGATGATAGAAATCAGGGCCTCTATTCATGATTCTGTAGCATTTGTTCTTCCATCCTATGAGAGAGCTAGGTAATTTTGTGTTTAGAACACTTTTTCAGCACTTCCATAGATGTGGAAGGATGTGGTGCACCCAGAAATGTTTTTATAAACCTCATAAAGCCTTCATGGAACTCTATATCAATACCTGCATCTGTTATAATGATGGTGCCATCACTAGAATTTTTGGAGGATCCTTTGGTAGACCATGGCCTACCACCATTAGGGTATGATCGTCATCACTTTCCATGCCTATTTCCAAATTTTTTCATGGTGACATGACTCTGCATGGTCAAATACACATCTCAACTTATGTAATGCCTGGGGGTGGGTTCTCCAGTTAAGTCAGTATTCATGGAATCAGTAATATACAAAAACAATTATTAGTTGTTTCCATCCTCGAAAACAAGCATCATTCCTATAGGGTCAAGGAGTACTCCAAAAATCTCAGGTTGCATGGATATATTCATGAAGACCTTGTTAATTGACATATCTAGTTTATGTAACAAGAACTATTAGGTGGATTTTTTATAGGATAGTGATTAGTTTATCACAGACAATGTGTCTTGTTACTTGTACTCTTTATTTTTATCCTTTGTTTATGGGAGTTGTGACCATGTTTGGATAGAGGTTTTTTGGAAAGACCGCAATGACTTTGATCCTAGGTTGGTGACATGGATAGTGGGAGGTGATTTTGACGTAGTTGATTATATGGTGGAGCGGTAGGGCAGGCGCTCGTTCCACCAAAAGGTAATCCTCAAATTTACCCATTTCATTATTGGGAAGGTTATCTCAAATCCTGGATATGATAGTGACTGGTTCACCTGGTGTAACAATAAAAGGGGGAACCATTGCACGTGGAGCTGCCCATATATATGTTTGGGAAACAAGAAGGCTATATCTACATTTTCCAACACAAAGGTCGAGCATTTGGTACGTGGATTTTTGGACCATTCCCCTCTCCTGGTACCCTGGACCATGTTCAAGACTACAATGGACATTTCTTCTTTAGCAAATATTGGGCCAACATACAAGGACACCAAGACATATTCTGAAACACCTAGAATATTCCTATTCAAGGGAACACATGGATAGTGTTTCACAATAAGTTGAGGAGTTTAAAATCAAGTCAAAAGTCATGTAATAAAGATCTCTACCCCTATATAGGGATATGCAGGCCATCATGAAGTAATTAAATGACCTTGCGAATAAAATTGAGGATGCATGGGATGACCGAGATTTTTAGGAGTTCCTGGGGAAAAAGGAAATACTTGTAGGCATGCTTCTTAAACAAGAACGGTTGGCCAGGGATGAGGTGAGGATTAAATTGATTAATGAGGGTGATTAAAACCCGATTATTTTCAAATGTGTATCAAGGAAAGTATATGGGTAATAAAGTCAATTTTTTATTATAGGATGGTTCATTTACATATAATATGGATGTGGTGGACGACCTGACCAAAAACATTATCTTTGATCTGCTTACTGGTCCCAATGCACACACGCATAACATTTATCCTACAAAGGAAACAAATATGTTTTATGTTATTCATTCTATAGTATCTTTCTGGGATAATATAGGTCTAGGAGAAATACCTGGTGAGGAAGAGATTTTGGATGCTATGAGGTATTTAAGCCTAGAGAGCACAGTAGATCCAGTTGTTTTTCTAGGGTCCTTCTAAAAATCATCATGGGAAATTGTGAAGGAGGATTTAGTGAAGGTAGTATAAGATTTTTTCTGGGGAGGGGGCTTTCTTCGATTTGCATATGCCAATACTATAGTCCTTCTACATAAATATATGAATCCCTCATCTATAGCGCATTATAGACCAGTTAGCATGTGCAACATCCCATATAAAATCATGGATAGTATTAATAACTCTGGGTTGGCCATTCATTTACCTCAGTGGGTTTCATGTGAACAACACATATTTGTTAAGGGACTCTCAATACAGGATGCCTTTTATATGTCTTAGGGAATGTTTTGTGACTTAAACTTCTAAACCCATGGGTATAAGATTTCCATCGAGCTTGATATGAACAAAGACTATGATCGAGTGGAGTGGGGATTCATTATTAAGGTTCTAGGATGTATGGGTTTATCTTCTGGGAACATTGATATCATCTTTCGTTATTTTAGCTCTTATTGGTTATCAGTTACCTTCATGAAGAAATCTTATGGCTTCTTAATGGCAATGCACTGCCTAATTTAGGGGGGCTAGATCTCTCTGAGTTTATTCATTCTTGTCCAAGTTGTTCTTATTCAACTCATCTATCACAGTATTAATTATGATGTGATCCTCCCATATCATCGAAAATGTAGAATTCCTATAGTGTCTCACCTCATTTTTGTGGATGATACCATCAAATTCAGGAGTGTCTCATGTATATCTCTTTGGATACTTAATAAAGTGTTGGAGGAGTATGGCCATCAGAGTAGGCAGATCATCAACAAAAATAAGAAAAACTTCTATATATCAAAACTGTGCACCTCTATGTGGGTCTCCACTGTGATCTTCAAAATGAACATGAAAAAATTATATCTCCCAATGGGATACTTGGGTTCCCCCATATCTTCATTTCTACTTCACATATCTGACTTTGAGAACCTTCTCAACAAGATAACTGATTGGGTGTTGAACTAGAAGAACAAATACTTGTCCTTCGGGGGACGGATCATGCTGGTGAACAATGTTCTCCTAGAGTCTCTGGTGCATGAAATATCTTGTATTAATGTCACAAATTTTTTCAATAGAAACATTGATAAGATATTTTCTAGATTCATATGGGACCCCATCTCTGTAGGCAAAAGGCATTGGACCTCTTAGAGAATGATGGTGAGGTTGGTCTATGAAGGAGGGATCAATGTTTGTATCCTGGAAGATGCCCTATAGAGAATGCACGTATGATTAGCATGGGGTGTTTTGGAGAAACAAAATATTTGGGGGAATATCATCCACAACAACTCTGTGGGGAGTCAAGAACATACGGGAGGTCATGCTCTATCAATTTTCATGGTGATCAACCCGATTATTTCCATCCCCCATCCACAGGCTCACTGGCTCATGGGAAGAGGGGAGTTATCCTTTTAGGACCTATCGTGGTGTGGTTCCACCGCCAGTTTTCCTGTGTTCCCTTCCACCACAATAACATTCAGAGAGGCGAGACAGTTCTCATCTTTTATCATGGCAGTTATGGATAGTAAGAAACAAGATATATTCAACCTCATCAATTTGAGATCAGACCCAAATATAAGTTTCTTCACATCATCCCCATCTGATGCCTTCATGTCAATGGAATTCTGGCAGATTACTAGGTGGTAGGTTCATTCAATTGTGGAAATGTGGGATGAGGTTCTGTAGGTGACATCAATACCATGAAAATTTAATTTCCTCACTGAGATAATTCAGAAAAAAATCTGTCCGGATGAATGATAACATTAAGAGGTGTGAGGTTAACAAATAGACAATATGTGTCTATTTCTAGACCTTTAGGGAGGAACGAACCAATTATCTATTTTTTAATGTGACTTGTCATGTGATGTGTGGACCTACTTTTTGGGGGTTCACTACGGTCTTAAATTCAATCATGCATGGCCTCTACTCTTTAGATTGTTGGTTCCACAATTCAGGAGGCCAGGGCCATAAAATAATGGTGTGTACTATGGTCCTACATGTTGGGTGCTGGTGCCTCTAGACAGTGAGGAATAAGGTGATACAAAAAGGGGTGTATGTGACGGCACATGCAATAATTTTCTGGATGGAAAACCTTTTAGGAAACCTAGCCACGGTTGCCAACAACTAGAGGGAAGACCCATCTCATATTAGGTTTTTAGAAAGGGTATGTGAGGTGCCCATGGAAAATGGAAGAAATAGGAAATGGGTTTTTTGGAACCCTCCATCTAGACGGTTAAAACTCAATATATATGGATAGTGTACTCTGGATTTAATACGGGTAGGATGGGTGGTGCGCGATTCTAGTGGGTCAGTTCTCATGGTGTTATCGGTAAGGCTAGGTAGATGTTCCTCTCTATAGGAAGAGGCCTGGATAATGCTCAATGGCATCATTTTATGTGGATGGATAGATTTGGTCATCAAAGAAGCAGAAACTAACTCAATGCTAGTGCACAAATCCCTATAGGGCCATGGTGCCTCTCCCTGGTCAATCACATATGCCATCAAAAAATGCTGATGTTTACTTAAAAATAACACTATAGTGCTTAACATATGAAGGGAGGGAAACAAAGTAGTTGATGAACAGGCTTCCTATGATATCTCTGGCTCCGAAGATGTATGATTTCATACTATGTCCAGCCTATATCCCAAGGGGGTAAATTTGATTAGTGGGGATTCCATTGGTCTTCACTATTTTATACCTCCATAGCTCCTATAGCTGGGGGATGAGGGAAGGGGGATTGGGTTACGTTGAGGTTCTTTTGTATATATTGTCCTATTTTTCATGAATAAAAATTTATATGATGATGATGTACTTACGAAACCCATCATCCCATGTTCCATTTCACATGGTTGGGCACACGATTAATTATCTCATGGTGTCTACATATGGTAAATGGAGTGTACATCTTAAAACATGGAAGACCATCTTCCCCAAATTGGAAGAACACGCAGCGTGTTAGGATAAGCTACGGGCCATGTAAACATGGGTTTCAACAAAAAAACTCTAGATTTCCCAGAAAACCCATGTTAAGAAAAAAAACCAATCAGTGGTATTCCAATTTACGATCTATGGGGGCTTATACTTCCCATGAATCAATGATTGGAATCCATACATATAACATAACTACACAATCTATATCACATAGCCAAAACATGATCCACACAATTATAATAAATGATAGACCATACACCCTAGGGATCAGAGCTTGGAATCCTTCCCAATTGAGCCATCTCATGTAACAAATATACCTATCAAAACATAGTCATAACTATCAAGGTTATATCACAACAACATGAATTCTAGCATGATATCTATCATAATAGCATGAAATTAGTTATTTTTTCAAAATGGCAGGAAATGTATGCATGTCATGTGACTTCTATCAAGTTCCTATATGATTCATGAGATTTCAAACCCTCATCTCATTGGGCTTAAACAATGTTGATCAACAATAATATCAATAAAGACATCAAAAAAAAGTACAAAACCCAACGGTGAAATCGAATCAACTATAATAGCTCAAAATATAAAATAAAAATTTATTTCAAGGAAATTTATATTTTCCTTGTTCACGGGGTAGCTACTCCCAAGCACATCTAATAAACAAATTCCTTATCTGGAATATCATCATCAAAAAGTTGGGGAAACTAGAAATGAAAACCTATGATACTACTTTGTAATGTCTTGGTTCTGGATACCACTCAAGGTTCCTCATACCTGATTGGCCACATGGCCTCAATCACAATTACCAAAATGCCAGAGGCTTTCGAATAGAAGCAAGAGCCTAGGGTATTATAGTGGGAAAACTATTCCCTTATAGGTAGACTGTAACACATATGAACAAATAATAACATTATTTGAAGTAGTAAACCGCATGAAACTAAAGTAATGAAAGGAAGACTGGAAGATAAAGATATCCAGAAGGCATATCATATCAAAATGAAGAAGCATGTCACTTGTTCTATGAAAACAGAGAAAATAGGATACACTACAATCAAGTACAATTACAATACCAATCTACTATAACACAAAATGAAACAAAGTTGCATCAGAAGATTTTTCTTAGTCCCATTCTCTCTTTCTCATAGGCAGCAATCATGTATCTGAAAAAGTAACTTTCCCTTATTGACACATGAAAAAATATTGTCTATTTGGGCCCAAAAACATGAACCATATAGTTTGTGAGAAATAAATCCTAGTATGAAACCACCTAAGTTCTTTTCCAATCATTCGGGGAGTATATGTAGCAGTATTGTACAATAGTTAAATGAAATAAACTCATGGTAATATAAAGTAACCAACCCTATATGTACAATAATTCACTTATAATGTTCATTATGTCCCTTAGAAATTCAATTGATTGATATATTTAAGTATCCAAATTCATCCTAGGCCCTAAATTCCCTCCAGTAAGGTAAGAACAATAAAAGTCTAAAAAGACCTTATAAATTGGTAAGAGATAATTGAATCCAAGCTTATGATTTCACTTGGTGGGGATGTCACAATTACTTCCATTCCATTATTTAATTATAACCAGAGTATGTTCTTGAGATTCTGATGTTGGAATTCAAGTATAACTTCTTGTAGAATTCTACCTACATACTGTGAGTCCATTCTCAGTGGTCCTACATAGGAGTCCCCAGTGTCACTCTAGACATTGGTATATGTTCATGTGAGTCCATCCACAGTGGTCCTACTTAGGACACACAATGTTTCTCTCTAGTTGTATTATAAAATCATGTCAATTTATTCCATCCTCTGCAATCATATTAGGAATCCCAAATGTCACTAACGACATATAACTCAAAATCCTCTCAAGTATGTGCATGTCATTACAAACTAAACTTGTGTTCCACCCAAGGGGAAAAGATCAATAGTCATGAAAGTCTGTTCAAAATGTTCTAAGATAAATCAATGTATCACCCAATTATATTTACCATTTAATCACTAGAATTGAGTAAAACATTCCAAACTTCTTAAACAAGAAAAATTGTTTCATGGGAAATGGGTGAACATAATCCCAAAGGCATAATCAAAACCTTTTTTATTGCAAATAAAATTCCATATAATGACCATGTTCATTTTAAACAACCCTATAAGGGACACGAAGGCATTATAATAGACATCATTGACCAAAATGGCTATATAATAATTATCCGAGATATATGCACCCATACAGTGTCCCTTAATCAAAAAACAATGCCAAACATGCTTTAATTCATTAAATTAATTACTAGAAAAACATTAGGAAAAAATAAATATCAATTTATTTCATGGAGACAGCTTAAACATTGGTGCATGGAACAAAGACACATATAATAATCTCAACAATTAACGAGGGGCACAAGACCACCTACCACGTCATAGTAAGACTCAACACATCCAGCCTCTACCTCCAAATCAAGCTAGAATGGTATTAGATCTACCAATCAAGAATATTACATCAATATTTAATAAATTATTTGCAAGAAAAATTGAAAATAATGGATCTAGAGAAATTGATCACTCACCAAGAGGATTCTAATGGATCTGATAGTGTTCGAATCAAATTCCAGACAATGAAACGGGAGAAGGAAGGAATCATGTCACTATTTGTTCGGCCTCCCAACAACCCATATGCCCAAATTACATAAGAAAGAGGCTAAATTCCATTTTTAGTGAAAACGTAAATTAAATGGAGTTTAATTCCATATACATGGCATTTATATCATTAAATAGATTATTTGGAAGATGAATTCCACCGATTTACTTTCCAGGACCTGCCGACCTAGCCACACAACTTGCAGTTAGTTTTTCTCTCTTTTTGCTGACATGCCCACAAGACATGTATTCCAATCACACACAGCCAATACTACAGGGTGTGTACTTAGGATTACACATTGTGTAACCCTAAGTGAATCTATGTGATAGTATGATTCCAGTACTTGTCTAATTTTTCCATGATTTCTGAAAAACAACTCAAGGGAAAAAAGAAGAAAAGACGCACATACCACCAAGTATGAACCGGATAATTACACAATTATTTAGGTTAATCATTCTTATTACACAAATCATGAAGATAGAAATCCTAGATATTCTTTGTACCCGCTTTTGGGGTACTAGTGTCTCATGTGAAACTTCATTTTTAGCATCCTCTTCTAGGTGGTTCTAATAAATCCTATGTCGCTCCATTTACGATAACAATATCAATTATCTATTTATTCTTACACATTATAAATTTAAGGATTAATTATAACAATTTATCACATTAATACATTTTAAAAAATATATTTCTGCTATTTAAAAATCATAAATCATTTTTTCAATTTTTTGAAATATTATCACCATGCTTTTCAAAACAACTATATTCACTATTTTAAAAAATAAACAGTAGTTATCCATTTAAATAATTGTTTTAAAAAATCTAAAAACTCATTCCTTTTATGAAGTCCTACTATTAATGCATTTCATGAAACTCTCATTATCTTAACCGATGAATATTTGGTGACAAATGAAGAAGATGTTTGTAGAAACTCTAATGTACCAAAACTCTCTGGTAAATTAAATATCATCCTAAAGAGGTTAACTACAAATGTTTTTACTCTATCATTCACGTTATTACACTCCTACTCCTTACTACTATCCCAATAGATAGAGTTATACAATTATTAACTCTATGATAAAAAAATGACATCATTTCCTGTATCAAGACTTGATAATGTTGATAACATTTCCCCAAAAATTTATTTTTGGACCGAACAATTCATATACCATTTGATGCATTTGGGATCAAAAAAAATGATACCATTTGTCTCAAAAATATATTTATACGAACTGAGACTGATACCATTTGTTACATCCTCAATCAAACACAATGATACCATTTGGCTCAATAATATTGTTATATTGACCCAGGATGATACCATTTGTAACATCCTACCCCTCCTTATTGGATTGAGGTTTCATAGGGGAGACACATGGCTATTGTGACACCCCTAAGGCACTAATGGATAGAAATAAATTCCAAGGGATTAAATAAAATTTCATGGATCTTATTCCATTTTAATGAATAAACATGCAGACCTCAAAAAATAAAAAAACAACCCTTTATATGATGCATGAGTACAAAATACAACTCAAAACATAACCAAAGAAACAAAATATAGCAGTTTCAAAGAAAAACTGAAATACATAATCAATATTTAAAACATACCATATATCTCAAAAATCCCAAGTGACCCAAACCAATAAAATCCCACCTCCACAGAGCTATAACTCCACAAGGCCACTCCACGGTATCATGAAGAATCACTAAAGGATATAAATTTCCTTTACCAATGTCTCCATAGTTGACGTATATAAATTCACAACAGTTCCCAAGAATTGGGTGATTATAAACTCGGTTTGATTTACCAAATTAAATACCTACTTATTACATAGGGATAAATTTTTGGGAACATTTATAAAAAAACATTTAAGAATTAAAGAGTCTATATCAAATCCATAAAATAGTTTTTCAATGAAAGAATTGAAGAATCCTTTCTAACATTTATCATTTTATTTGGAATTTTATTTTCCATGTTAATTCACTTAAGAACACACACAAAAATATTATTTTTTTCACCATTGATGGTGTAAAATCAATTCCATGTTTCATCCCATTTTTTGTTGTAATTCATGACCGGTATCCATCCCATAAAATTCACACTAAACCGTTAATTCCAAAATCATACCAATTCATTTATCAAAAAACAATTTTCATGCCAAAAATTTATCATAAAATAAATTCCTCCATTTAAATAATTTCAACAACCACATTACAATAATGGAAAACAAATCATAATTTTAAAACTTCATTTTAAAATTATTAACATTTGGTTTCTATAAAAACCAATCAACTTTCCATAATTTCTATGAAAATAGAAAAAAAATTATTTATATCATGATTCACATAAGAATTTCACAAGAATTTTATGTAAATAATTATAGTAAATATAATATTTCATGTTCTATATCAAGTTTAGTTGAGGGAGAATCCAGCTACCTCCCAAAATGTTGTAAAAAAGAAGAACTCCAAAAAAAACATCAAGATCCTAACAAAACACAATTTGAAAAAAGGAATTTGAGTTATGGGAGGATTAGATGAAATTTTTGGGTTAAAGGGGCGTATTCATATTTGGTACACATTTTAAGGAGGTCCAAAAATGCATAGAATGGTTAGGCCACATAGTTTGTAAAATCGTTTGCCAACCGCACGGTGTTACTGTCCTAAGGAAAAAACTCCCACAATTGGATAGTACTTTTTGAAAAACCATTCAACAACCTTGAATTTACATCTATATAATCATCCATGGTTTCTCAAGGGAATCCATAATTTTTTTTCAAATCGAGCATTAATCATGAACTTTCCCTGTGTTCATTGTCTTTCCATTCATGGATTCCTAGATATGCTTTATGGTTTATAACAACCATTCACAAAAAATAAACCCTTATAAATGAATAAAAAAATCCTATAAACCATAATAATATCCCAAAACATAACATGGAAATTATATAGACTCAGAATACCTTAATAATGGATTATGCACCTAAAATTTGTGTCTTATAATGTAATATACACCATTCAAGTTTATAACACCAAGTGATATGATCATATCTCATATTGTATAACTATATTTAGTATATTTGATTAGCTATATCACAATATTTTAAAATGATTTATTGTATATAAGTATTCATTAAATATCCTAATTATACTAAATCCATCCAGATCGTATGCATATTTCACCTTATATTATATTATATATATCAACTTATAAAATGAAATAAATAAATATTTTTATATACCCTTTAAAATTAAAATTGATATTATAGTATATAAACTCTATTTATATTTTAAAAGAACTTTTAGATAAAATAATAATTCAAAAAATATATTTTTTAACCCTATAAAACTTTTTATCATTAAAATGTTTTATGACTTATTAATTAAAGATCTTTAGAAAAGATAATCCACATGAAATTCATTTGTGCTACTCATTCTCAAAATGGTTTTTGATTGACCACCATTAAAAAATATAACCATATTCTAATATCCTTAGAATGTATTATATACAAATAATATAATCATATAATCCCTTTTCCCAAGGCATAATGTTCATCCATGAGACAAGGATAATGTCAATCATGTATAATCTATCTAGAATACTATTAATATACTTTGTAAACAATGATCTAGAATGATGAATACATCAAATTTCATCCTTTAGCTGGATGGATAGAATAAGAGTGTTATCAATATATAATTGTTCACAATAATTATACCATGTAGAACTCATGTAATAGATAACATTATAAAATGTGGACACAAATATTTTCAATGACGCTATATATAATTACATATGGTATACTCAATTTATGGATCCAAAATTAGAGTCACATGTGCATCTTATGGGATAATGATTATCCCCATATGTGCCTATAATCAAATTGATTTTTAGAATCCATTTTTTCATAATAATCATCAACCTATGATAGCTTTGAAATTTATCTCCAAGGGGTTAATTTATACTCTACACTCATCATATATACAAAATATTTGGTGATTTGTAATGTACCAGAGTATTTTTATAACTACATATATTTTTTAATATTACAACACTAATGAAAAGATTTATGGAACCATAAACATAAGAAGAAATCCCATCACATTGTAATAATAAATTTATCTTAATAAGAAATTTTTTTCTTCATTTGTTTTTTAAACCATGTCTCATATCCTTATAAAACAGGTTACATCACCATGTAGATATCAGTTAGGTAGTCGTACACCCCTGTAAACAATAACTCACTCACTCAAAGATTTAGTGAAATAACATGTTTGAATTATGAATACTATAATAATGATGATATTGTGATTATTAATTAGTTATATTGTAAAATTAAACATAGTTTTTGTATTCCAACACTATTGAGACATTTACCAAAATGGAATCTTCTGAATCATAGTTTTGATGAATCATAAAAATCCTTATATCATACATATAATTAGATGAAGTATTTTTTTTAAGTGTGTGAATATTTTAACTTCCATATATTCATGTTCTACAATTAATAATTCAAAAATACATATTGTTGAAAATTGTACGGTTTTCTTTTTAACATTAATAAAATGGATGATGTTTAAGAATATGATTTTATTATAGATATTTTTTTCATCTCAGTGCACCACAAACATTTAGTTTAAATTTTTTACAAATTTCAATTTTAAATAGTTGATCATAGAATTGGAGACCATATGTTGATTGGATAACTCTCCAGAGTTTTTCACAACAATGGTGATTTAGCTAATCTTCTAGTTATAGTTTTATGGTGATCTAATTGTCGCTATTATTATTATTTTAATTGAATGGTAAATTAGATTCCATATTGAAATAGTTCATCATTAGATCTTCTAATCCAACAATATTTATTGATAGGTAAATTTATGTTAGATCTTTATTGATCAAAGACTACTAGGGGCAATGAATTGCTTATAAAAATCTTCAAAGAAATTTCAGGGATAATAACCTATTCTTTTGAACCATTTTTTTCAAAGAAGTTTGGGTATAGGGTTTACTGATTTCATTCTCAATGAATATATAGGGTAATATATTTTTCATCTAATTTTTATGGTTAAATATTATTTCATTCTAAAACCTAGTATGGATTGGGGATATACCCTCCAACCAATTAGGAAAAAAATCAAGGAAGTTATACGGATAGGAACAAAGTTATATCATTTAATAAAAATACATTTATTGGATAAAATGTTATTATCATAAACATATTAATTAGTAATGTTAGGTTATTTACATTATTATATTCATTTGAACCATTTATCTCTGTTTTATTATGTTGTGTTTTATCATTTGGGTCCTTTTTAGTCTACTATAGTTATTATTATCAATTATTCTAAAAAGATCAGAACATGAGTCTTCTGAAAAACTATTTATTTAAAAGTAGAGTGTTTTAAAATTTTAAAGACATCAATACACCAACCTATTGATGTTGAAATATCTAGAGATCATGATATGTAATTTTTAAAAATGTAGAAAATGATAGTTTGCATCTTCCAAGGGTGGTGAAGAGTTTCCTCGGGGGTTAATGTGTTCTAATTATAAGTGATATAAAGAATGAATTAAGATATTCCAAATTTGATATTGTTATAATTTCATCATAAAGTGACCAATTATTCAGTTAAATATTCATTAAATCCTTCAACTATTAAAGAAATACTTAGGTCTTGAGGAATAATTTTCAATTTACTAACTATCTAGATATGTGTATTGCCTCCGGGATTTAGAGACTATCTATGGTATATTTTTCTATTTGATCTATTTTATTTCATTGTGAGAGGTTAAATTAGAAGATAACTAAAATTTATTATTATAAGCATTAATAACTTCTCATTCAGATCCATTTTGATCAAATAATTATTTGGATAAGTAATTACTTTCAAACTTTATCAAAGATTTGATATGGATAGGAACATGTTATTATAAATTGTTTTCAAGAATTTTAGGGACAAGACATGATATATTTTATATAAAATATGATCTATGGTAAGAGATTGTTCTTACAGTATATATAATCAATGGATTTTTTTCTTAAACCTAGTGCTTATTGAGTATAAATATTCATACCTATTTGAGTTATAGGAATATAAATTTTGGTGATAAGATCATAGTAAAATCCCCCAATAAACCATTAATTATGGTTTTATTATTTATATCTTAACCCTCATCATTTTATTAAGTTATTTACTTCACTTTACTATATTATTTCTTCCATTTATCATTATTTAATTTAGGTAATTATCATATTCTATATCCTTCTTATTTTTCTATCTTTAACATTTTTTATTACTCCAAATAGTTTATAATGGGTGTATACCAAACATCAATTAATTTAAATATGGATTTTTTTTTATGTTTATTAAAAAAAATCTACCCAACTCTTGAGGAAATCATACTTAGATAACCTGTCATGTAATATGTAAAAATAGATAAAATTTTAGTTTTCATATTAAAATATGGATAAACATTAAAAATGTTATATTTTCCTTGTGTTAAGTTATAGGAAATAAGAGGGAGAAGGTTATTCCAGAAATTGAATTTTGTTTTTTAAGGGGGTGTGTGTTAGTTTGTTTAAAAAACATGTAGTTTAATTTCATTTCATTTTAACCCTTATTTTTATTATGTTTTTTGAATATTTTAAAGGTTTAGATTATTGTATTTCTTTAATCAATTATATCTTAAGGATCCTTGTTTTTATGAGTAAAAACTCACTATATATATTACTTGGACTTACATAATTAATGTTTTTAAGTATATATAGAGTTTTTATTATTAATTTTAATGTTATGAATCTATTATTTATAAAAACATAATATAGAGTATATTAAATCTTCATATAAACCATAATAAAAAGAAAGATGTTTACAAATATATTTTTTGTAACAAATCTCCTCCTAATGTTCCCATGTAATCAATTACAAGTTTATTGCACACTTGCCTAAAAATTTGATTCAAACTACAGGACTAGATGTTGAATGAATAAATATTGAGAATAATTCACTACATTAGTGATTTAAATATTTCATTTGTTTTAGATTTTAGAGTAATATAATTATATTAGTTTTGGGTGGTTTCATTGAAAGATAACATTGCTATACTATTATAATCATTCTGTTTCAGATCATTTTATTGAAGAATAAATTAGGATTGGAACACGTGATTTTGATCCTTTTTATCAAATATGTCATGGGTAAGGACTTATTGTAGACCATTGATGGTGATATTATGGGTATATGATCTTTTAGATTAAAATATATTTTTCAACGAAGTCAAACAATAATACATACATCTCACTCCATCAAAGAATCCTTGGGGTAAAAGAATATGTTTATTATATATCTAATCAAATATGATTGTATTTGTGAATATATTGATGATAATGGATATATCCTCCCATCACATTTTATTAAAAGAGAATTATATTCAAGGAAAATTAATTTCATATATCATTTTATAAAAAATAATTTTGGTATTCCATTTTTTTTCCAAAACATCAACATTTTTATAACTATTATTCTATACATAGTTTCCTTTACTTGTTCCGTTTATAATTGTTTGATTCAATTAATTTTAATTTTTTGGATCCTTTATATACTATTTCATTTAGCATTTATTAATACACTAAATAGTTTGAAACTATTATCTTCCAAAAGTCACATTTTTAAAGAGGGAAGGCTTTATTTATTTGTAAATACTATAATTCCCCACCTTATAAATCTATCATAATAGGGAAACATTTTCTTCATAATATGAAATATTATCATGTATTGAACCTTATGTTGATTAAAATAGATGACAACTAGAAATCCTTAAAAAAATTAAATCATTTATGGATCATTGATAATATAAAATAATATAACCCTTACATTTTTTGTTTCATTACAAAAATATACCAAAATATATTATTAAGAATAAAGAATAAATTAATTTTGTAATTTTCTTGGATTTGAGTGTAATCATTGAAATATACATTTTGGTATTAATTATTTATTTGTAAAATCATTAAATTCCCTAATCTCAATATTTTCTTCTATTATTAATGATATATTTATCAAATGTATAATTCAAATGTGTTGGAGCATTAGTTTAAAAATATATATCTAATATGATTCTATTTTATGAAATAATAAAAAAATATAAAAATGTATTTTATATGATTTTATTACATCAGATATAATTTTTAGTATAGAGAAATATTCTGAAGAGAATAAAAAAGATAAAACTTTTAGACAATTAAATATTTGGATTATGTATTCAAATTTTATAATATTTTAAAAAAATATTTATAATTTCATCCAATATATTTATTTCTATGAAATATTATATAATGGATAATAAGAATATGAACAATGTGATTCGAATAGAAATCATAATAAACAACACACTGTTAAGACTAGCAACGAAAAACCACACCCCTTATAAGTTTTTAACATCATAGGATCTCATTACTATTTATCCATAGCATAGAATCATTGGGATTATGTGGAATGAAAACCTTGATTTATAATAGACTATGTTTTTATTTCCTTATAGAAACCCTACCACCTAATTACCAACATCTATCTCACACCTGGTAGTCCTAAAACCCATAACATGTGCAAAACATTCACATATGCTTATTTTCTACCTTTTATACATGTCGGCTTCGTTATTCAACATTCCTTATTTAGAGAGAGAACCTCTTTAAACGTTGGCCATGAGAATCTGTGAGAAATCCAGCCTATCCACCAAACACCATTTATTACATCCGTATGATCACCCTAAAAACCACATATGCCCTACATTAAAATCATTCTCCTAATATCATTATACCACATGATGTTTTCAGTCCCAAATCTATGTCACCCCGTCCAATCTGGTAGAATGCAGGTTATCTTCATCAAGCACCAGCCTATGATCGTCCTCAAATCTTATGAATATAAAAATATAGTAAATAAATATTTCATTTAAAAATTCTTAATATTTAATTAATATTTTATAAACATACTATTATGTGGTCCTTAACAAATAGAATATTTATAAAAACCTAAAATCCAGTCTATTGGATCTGGCCATGGTCATACCTAAGTTGTCATGGGTCGGTTCTCCATAATTTCCATCAATTATTAATTTTTATGTTGTTCTAAATGTTTTAATAGAATCAAGAAAAGGGAATTAATATGTATTTTTTTTAAACTTGTATAAATGTAAAATAAAAGAAACTATAAATAATCCTAAATAGTTTATAGTGGGGGAAGGGTAGAAATCTAATATCAAATGATAATTAACCTTCATGATCCACTTATGTAATTATTATCTAATTGAGAACACAATAAGTATCATTCATACATCCCCCTTATCTACATTAAATTCAAGATCCTATGCACTTTTTGGAGACCTCTTTGGCACACATAATTTCATTTCACCCTAGTTTCATATTATGAACATGTCATAAAAAATTTATGTCACCAAATTTCACTGAAATCTATCTTTTATGTTCAGTCGTATATTCACACTACTTAATCATAGATAAATAGAACTAGAATAAGGGAGTAAGAATCAGTAGTGGATGGAATAAAATTGGAATAGTTCAAGGTAATGTGGTTGATCCCCACCCTAATCCCAAAACTAATCCATTGTATCATTATAATTGAATTTAGACAACACAGATGCCCTTAAATAGTTTGCAAAATTCTTTTTAACAGCATTAATAAAACACTGTTAATTGTATCACTGATAAAGGGGTCCTATATATAATATATTTAGAGTACTTATAAATACCCCCCCATTATCATCTCGTTCAATATATCTGATAAAGGGCTAGATACCTACAATGTGATTTTTATATAATACAACATCTTCCTAAAACATGATGGTTTATATAGCACACAAATCAATCTATGTAATATAGATTTAATTGACATCTTGAATACAAAAATATCCATGTATAGAACATACAAAAAAACATTGATTTATACACATAAAACAATATTTTATATAATTAAATTTACAATTATACAACAAATAGTAAAAAAATTATTGTTTCATCTTTAGACGTCGGTGATCCCCTCTCAAAAATGACTACCCATGGTATCAATTGCTTAAAAAATCAACTCAACAAGAGAAAATGATTCCACCTATTTAAGAAAACAAATATTATGTTAGTAATAATATAATGTGATAAATTAAACAATAATGTCGAAGAATAAATTAATAAAATTTCATTTTTTAATAAAAAATACACTTTTTGAGTAATACATGTCATAACATGTGTCCTATTGAGGTGGGTTTGATTCATACACATCACATATGAGTTATGGATCATTTTAATAAAATATAAAAATAGTCATAATGTGTTTTCTCAGTTTTAAGAATGTCATTTGTTCATTTATGAAAATTAATATCAATTTTAAATAATGCAAAATTTTGGATTTAAACTGGACACACCGTGTATCATATTGAGGTTATGCTGATTCATAGACATTACAAATGACATGTAGATTGTTTTGTTATTATATCAAAGCAATCTGAATGTGTTCGTATAGTTTTTTTCGTCAGTTGTGTTTTTTTACTAAAATGTAATTTTTAACTAGAAACACGCATTTGGAGTCATACCTGTAGCATCGTGTGTCGGTTTTACGTGATACTACTTCATACACATCACAAGTGAGTTCTGAATCACTTTTATATATTATGAAGACAAATGGAGCGTGTTTTTTTGGATTTTAGTGAGTGACATGTTTTGATCTAAAATATAAATTTTAAATTCATAACATACACTTTTAGTCATTCCTGTCACATTGTGCCCCATATTTATTTGTGGTTGATTACTGCATTTCATTAATGGATCCTGGAAAATTTTTCTAATGTATCAAACCAATTTGAATTTTTTTCATGGTTCTCAATATGGAACTTGTTCTTTTTTTTACTTAAATTAATTTCAATTTGAAATTAAATGACACATTTGGAGATACACTAGGCACAGCGTGCATTGTATTGAGTTGGTCTTGATTATTATATATTATAAATGACTCATGGATTTTTGTCCTAAATTATCATAAGAATGTGTTTGGACAGTTTCTTGTATCCACTTTTTCTTTTTACAAAAATTAATGTAAAATTTAAACAAAAAGAGAATAATTCAGTTATATCGACCACTCCATGCACTATGTTGAGGTGCAGAGGATTCCTTCAAGTCAAAAATGACTTATAGATCATTTTACTAAAGTTTCAAAACAATAAGAATGATTTTTCTTCATTTTTAGTATGGCAGTTGTGATTTTTTACTAAAATGTAATTTCATACTAGAAACTTGCATTTTGAGTAATACCAGTCGCAAAGTGTGTTAGTTTGAAATGGCACTACTTCATACACTTAAAAATGGACTTATGAATAACTGTCCTAAATTTTTAAGACAATCGTAGCACATTTTCCTGGTTTTCAATTAGTGACACATTTTTTGCTAAAATATCTATTATAAACTGATAATGGACACTTTTAGTCATACTAGTCACATGGTGCTTCAGATTGACATGGGGTTGATTTCTACACTTCAAATACTAACCCATCGATCATATTACTAAATTATCATATCAATATGAATGTGTTTTCTTGGTATTCAGCATGTCACGTGTTTGTTCTACTTAAATAAATTCCAATTTTAAATAAAAAGAATCATTTGGAGTTATAACAGTCACATTGTGTATTGCATTGTGGTGGAGTTGATTTCTACACTTCACAAATGACTTATGGATTGTTGTCCTAAATTATCAAAAAAATATGAATATGTTTTCTTGGTTTTTAGTACTTCACATTTTCATTTACTAAACAAATATAAATTTTAATAAAAAGTGACACTTTGAGGTATATAGGCCACATTGTGCATCGTATTGTTGTGTGACTGATTCCTACAAATCAAAAATGGCATATAAATCATTTTCTTAAATTATAAAAACAATGAAAATATGACACCTCTGTTTTCCGTATTCCAATTGTTTTTTTTTTATAAAATTTCATTTCAAATGACTCTTGGATCATTTTACAAATTCATTAAAACAATCTGAATATGTTTTCTTAGTTTTCAGTATTCCAATTGTTCTTTTTTACTTAAATTAATGTCACATTTAAATAAAAAGATACATTTAGAGTAATACCGGTCACAACATGTGTTTTATTAATGTGTATATGATTCATACATAGTAGACATGACTCATGGATCATTATCGTATGTTATCAAAACAATTTAAATGTGTTTTCATTGTTTTTAGTAATTCACTAATATTTTTACTAACATTAATGTCCATCTTAAATAAGATGTGATACTTTGAGTTATACCAGCCAGAATATGCAACATATTGAGGTGTGGTTGATTCATACGCATCATGAAGGACTTATACATTATTTTATAAATGTAGAAAACCCATATGATTGAATTTGTTCATTTTATAGTATGTCAATTATGTTTTTTACGAAAATGACATTTCAAATTTGAATAACACATTTTGAGTAATACTGGTTGCATTATGTATTTGATTGACATGATACAACTTCATAAACATCAAAAAGGAATTATGAATCGTTCAAAAAAATTATAAAGACAATTGGAGTGTATTTACTAGGTTTTTAGTGAGTTACATGTTTTGAGCTAAAATGCTTGTTTTAAACTTATAATGGGATCTTTTTGTCATATCAGACACATCGTTCAGTTGATTGAGGCACAGTTTATTCCTACACATAAAAATGACTCATGGATCATCTACCTAAAGTATCAAAATAATCTGAATATTTTTTCCTAATTTTCAGACTTTCACTTGTTTTTTTCTTTAAATCATCATTTTTAAATAAAAATAGACACTTTGATTCATACTGGTCATATCGTGCATCATATTGAGGTGGGATTTATTCTCATACATCTAAAATTACTTATGGATCATTTAACTAATGAATCTATACAACTAAATTTGTTTTCTCAGTTTTGAGTTGGTCATTTTCTCTAATACCAACCATAATGACCAATATATTATTATTGGCTTGGGAATAAAATGAATCTTTACGTGGCCTCCGGAGAAATCACTAGGATTATAAATTCTAGAAATAAATGTTTTAGGGTTTTAAATACATGTGTGGGACAATTTAACCAATAATAAATATAACCATTATTGTAACACCACAAGATTTTACGGTACGCTTCTCCTTAAATAATGCAATAGTGTGTGCTATATGCAACATCAAGTTCTAACACACACCACAATCGATCAAACTAGCCGTTATGAATAGTAATACCTACTTTTTAAAATTTTAGAAATTTTGTCTCTCAAAATGGACTTCATTTTTGGATTTGGAGTATCGAATTTATCTTAAGGTAATATTTTGGTACTTTTCGGATAACTTTAATAATTTGATTAATAGTGAAAATTACTAAATTTTAATTAAAAACAACTTTATAAATTAAAATAATAAATAGTGATAAATTATGAATTTGAGTGGTTTTAAAATATATTTAAAATATATTTTTACCATTTAATACAATGTTGGTCATTGGACATAATTTCACAATTAAACCGGACATAAACAAGTATCAATATTTTGATAGTTATTATATCATAAAAACACGCTTTTTGTTTTGACAGTAGGAATTAATTTTAAATTAATTTCTGCCACTTCTGTGTTTGGAATTTGAAAAAATGGATTCCATATATGGAATATGTATGTTCAAATTGTGTAAATAGGTAACTTTTATTTTTAGATATTTTGAATAATTACGTCGGTAAATATTTTATTTACCATGGTTAATGGTTAAATCCGGTAAATGAGGGTTAAAAAATAATATTATAATAAAAACAAATTACCCTAAAACGTGTCCTAACCATATTGTTTGATACATGTAAGACCATGGGCATCTTTGGGTCGATTTTTGGACCCCATGGAGCCACTTGTATGTGATAATGACACTTTATATTAATTATGTTAAAATAAATTCAAAAATGACATAAGCATATATCTTTTAGAAAAACAATTTTTACATAGCGTTATATATGTTGGATTTTAGACTATAAATATTCATTATAATGATAAATAGATTTAATACATAATTATATTTTATGTATAATTTTTAGGCAATAAATAATTTAGTTTATTTATGACACAATGATGATGCAGTAATTACTATAATAGTGAAAACTTAAAATAATTGATATTATAAATACCCAAATAAATATAATTTGAGAGTTTTTTTGAATTACACTAATTTTCTAGTTTAATATGAAATTTTATAAATTATTTATTTAACTTTTTTTGAAGTAATAATTTTGTTATGAGTTTTTACAAAAATCATCTATTGAATAGTTTCAAAATTGACATAAAAGTGTTTTTAAACCAAATATTATATTATTAATTGATATTAAATTACTAAAAATATAAGGTTCGGCCAAGAGACTTATATCATGATAGGTGTATCATTAATGGACCACTTGGGGGTCTCTTATAAGTATATAGTATGTTTATTAACCATATAATATAAAAATATAAAGAGACATTGTAAAAGTGAAACTAATTAACTAAGATTTAATACTTAAAGATAAGGTTAATATAGTGACCCAAACCTGTCTAAATCCTATTGTTTGAGTTGTTTTAGACCCCTCCCCACCTTAACCTTTAAATAATCCACTTTTGAGCCATTATAAATATAATATGAATTTATAATAAAATAATATTTCTAGCTTTTCCAATGGTGCCTCTCACCCCTATTATAAAAGGGCACTCCCCCTTCTCATTAATTTACACCATCAAAGCCTTTTGGTTCTGCCAACCCCTGCCCAAATACTCTCTCAAATTCCATCAATACATCCTATAGGACTTATTGTGATCATAAATCTAACCTAAGGAGCCCTTTTGATCAAATCAAAAGGGAGAACCCGAAGAAGAGGTAATGATTTCACCACCCCTTTTCAAGTTCCTTTATTCTTCCACTTCTTCTATCTTTGTTATTACCACTATAAAATAATAACTACAGAATATTATATATAAATTGATGTTATTATAAACATTTTATAACCATATTTCAGTATTATATCCATCCTTTGAATGACATGTCACCATACGTTCGTACGTACGGCTTACCGTCTCCACGTCGTGGTGTAATTGTTATTCAATAAATTATTATTTGGATGGGTATAATAATGATGTGTAATTCATGTAACTAACAAATATAACAGGATAATTATTCTGTATATATTATATACCATCCAATTATATATTATTTTAACATCAAAATAATGATATTGTCGCTCGTGCGTACGTACGGACTACCGTCTCCACGAACGCGATGAGATTCCTTCTCCATCGTATCCATTCAAGTACAATTATAATTTTATGATTAATAATAGTATCTAAGGACTTGATATCATTATGTATATGATTAAGATACAACCTATCCATGAAAAACACGGCTTATGTAACAAAAAATATAAAATAAAATGAGTAAGTTAACACCCGATACAATCATAATACTAAGATATTATTAACAAATCAATGTTAAAAGAAAATATATGATCTCATATTAATTTATATGATCATTTTAAAATTAAATAACAATTATTTCACCACTATAAAAGTGGTTAACCTACCCCAACCAAGGAAAATTACAAGGTAAGGGTTTATTTCGCAATCTCTTCATTATCTGAGGTTGTTTATATGTAATAATCTACTGGGATTTCATTATCATCCACATCCATGTTTCTTAAAAATGTATTTCAAAACATTTTTAATATTTAAAAAATATGGTTTAATGTCATTTATACCCTTGCATGACTTTTTATAAGTGGTTTATAAAGGAATCTTTCCGGCATTTTCCAAATAAGGTCCTTTTTAACCTTTTCGACAGAATTAAGCTAAGAATGTTTTTTTAACTTATACATCGGGTGCGGCTATTTTCCACCGTTGTAAAATCATTGAAGCTTCCCTTAAAAGCTTATAAGAATATTTTCAAAGAAAATATTTTATTTTATAAATATATGAATCTTAAATGATTTCAAAATAAAAAGAGATATTTCTCTAAAAAGAGTTTTGATTTCATCTATGTCAACATCCTTTGATGAATTTTACGCTTATTTGAAGTTGATTTATTATGATACAAAAATTATATATTTCATTGAAGGGTTACGATATGTTTTAATGTAGATGTGATATTTTTATACCATTGAAGGTTTTTGAATGAAGTATTAACATTTCGTAAACTAGTTTCAATATGAATGTTTATGTTATGTTTAATCCTTTTCATGTGAGAATGCATTAGACTTAATATGTGATGGGTTGAGCCAGCTATAGCTCCTAGATGCATCGGTAGGTCTCATGAGACAAACTAGTGTCTTGGCACAAGGCCTTGACAAAATCTTATTTGTAGTCTTGGCACGAGGCCTTGGCTATGTGGTTATGATAGTCTGGCATTATTCATTCCATTATTATGAAAGTGGTTATTGATATTTCATGTGATTATTCGATTAGTAGAATACCCATGTGAATATGTAAATGGAATTATTTCATTTTATTTATGCCATACTATGTTGAAGTTCAAGTTTAAAAGGCTTTTGTTTTAGTTATACATTTCCTTGAAAGTTTATTCTTCTTTATGAATGTTTTTGCTATATTGTTATCCTTACAGTGCATTTGAGATCACCAATTTTCTATGTTTTACTTTTCCCATGATGTGAAGAATTAATTTATGAATGACTTGTTGGGATAGTATGAGGGGATAATCGTGTAGGCTATGGAGACTATATTGTTGTATTTTTCATTTTATGATGTAATGTAAAACATTATAAATATATCTAGTGTTTCCAAGGTTACTAAACTAATCGTTCTTTCGAAGATTTGATCTTTCTTGTGATCATGCCAATGTTATGTAATAATGCACCGACTATGGGTAACTGGGGCCGGGGTGTTGCATTTGGTATCATAGGATGTTTAGTACAAACCTTGGAAGCTAGATCTAGATAAACACTGATTAGAGCACATAGATTTAAGATGGACTTTGAGGATTAATATAGAATAACATCATAGAATTTTGGTATTGTAGAGATTTTGTGTGTTTTTCGAGAAATAAATCCTTATCTAGATACGAGCAGGTAGAGTCGGCTCTAGCCCAGATGTACCTAGGGTTAAAACCTGAAAACACAGCTTTGATCAAGACTCAAACAGGAAATGGTGAACGACAACGGGCCTTGCTGCACTCTTGGTAACGACACTCCCGGGGGATATGCTTAAGATAACTCTCATTTTCTTTATAAATCATTATGAAGGGTTTATGAGTATATAATTCCTCAAAGAAAACATTTTTATGATTATGGATTATATCCACAAATAGTTCAATTTTTGTTATGTGTTTTATAAGTATGAAATTATGTATTTTGATTCATAAACTGATCTAGTTTATGCCATTGTTTAGAAATGGTGCCTAGTGAATGAAATGGAAACTGTATCAATGCACGCACTCTATGTATGGATTTCCCTCCTGCTCAAGATAATTATAGTGGAGATGGTGATGCAACTGGTGCCGATCATTTAATCACCATACTGCGAAAACTTACTCAGGTTATGAATAATAACTTTACCCATATGGAGCACCCTGATCCGCAGCGTAGAGGACCAATGTTAGATCTCTTCATGAGGCAGCAACCACCAATGTTCAATGGGAGTAAAAATACCTTATCACCTGAGCAATGGATAAGTTCCCTAGGGAAAATATTTCAGGATTTTGGGAGTAGTGAAAGGGAAAAAGTTGTCATGGTTGTTTATCGCCTCACTGGAGATGCTGATTAATGGTGGTCATTGATTCAAAACATGAAGGAAGATGATGAAGTATCAAATATGGAATGGAGGGTGTTCAAAGATCTGTTTTTAGAAAAATACTTTCCTCGTGACCATCAAGCAGATATGGAAAGGCAATTTCTGAGTCTGAGACAAAAGGAGGATGAGAATGTTGCAAAGTATGAGGCTAACTTTACAAGGATAGCAAGGTGTTTTGGAGATTATATATGTAACCCAAGAAGTAAGATTGATCGTTTCTTTAATGGGATAAAACCATTTCTCCGTCGATCATTAGTCTCACAATCCTTCTTGTCGTACGAAGACTTTTTTTTCATGTGCTATCATGAAAGTGAAAGAATTCTCTAAGTCATATGACTTTAAAGAAAAGAAAGAGAAGAAGAGATCTTATGATCAATCTAGTAATGGAAATTAAGGGAATAAGGGAAAATTTTAATATCCATCCTGCAATAAATGTTGGAAGAAGCACCCAGGTACTTGCTTAAAAGGAACGGGAGTCTGTTATAAGTGTGGTGAAAAAGTCCACCAAGCTCCTGATTGCAAGGGGAAGAAGTAAGCTACCAATGTCCAGTGCTACAATTGCAGGGAGAGGGGACATTATAAAAATGAATTTCCTAGGTGTCAGGGTAACTTACCTTAGATAAGGCCAAGGGATCAAGGCCAAGATTATGCTATCACTACTGCTGAGGTAGAAGCTCCGAAAGACGTGGTGGCAGGTAATTTAATGGTTTCCTCAAGTTTAGAAAATGAATTATTTGATTCTGAATCATCAAATTGTATCATATCTTCCCTGATTACTATGAAAATTAGATATTTCGAATTTTATTTAACAAGGGAGTTGTCAGTTAAAACTCTTAAGGGAAGTATCATTGCAAAAAAGTTTTGTGAATCAGTCACCATTAGAGAAAATAAATGTTCTTTATCCGTTGATCTCATAGTCATACCTATGATTGAGTTTGATATAATAATTGGAATGGATTGGCTTTCGGACCATGATGAGAAGATTTATTGTAAGAAGAAGGAGGTTACGATTTTTGATGATGATGATACGGAACACCTTATCTTTAGAGCATAATCGTCACCACCTAATTCTTATCTAGATCTACCCCCAGTAGCTCAACTAAATTCAATTATTGGGGAGGAAGAGAATGAAATAACTGTGGATGAGGAACAGAATATTCAAATAGAGGATTTACCTATTGTGAAAGAATATGTAGATGTGTTTCCGGAAGATTTACCTGGACATCCTACAGAATGAGAAGTTTAGTTTTCCATTGAATTAATTCCTGGATCAAGGCCCGTATCAAAGACCCCTTATAGAATGGCCACTATGGAATTAGTTTATCTAAATAAACAACTAGAGGAATTGAGTGATAATGGATTTATTCACCCTAGTTTTTCTCTATGGGGGGCCCCTGTTCTTTTTTGTTAAAATGAAAAATGGATCTATGAGGTTATTTATCGACTACAGGGAGATCAATTCTATAACAATAAAGAACAAGTATCCCCTACCTCGCATTGATGAATTATTTGACCAACTGCATGGAGCTCAATACATTTCAAAGATTTACCGTCAATCTAGATACCATCAGTTGTGTGTGGATAAAGAATACATTCCGATGATATCATTTCGAACAAGGTACAAGCATTACGAGTTTACAGTAATGCCTTTTGGATTGACTAATTCACCCTCTGTATTCATGGATCTGATGAATAGAGTTTTCAAGGAATATCTCTATGAATTTTTGGTGGTATTTGTTGATTATATCTTGGTATAGTCCAAAATCTATGAAGATCATTAAAATCACTTGCGCATTATCCTAAAGACTCTTAGAAGACATGAATTATATGGGATGTTTAGCAAGTGTGAATTCTGGCTCCAGGAGATTTATTTTCTTGGCCATATTGTCTCTAAAGATGGAATCTCTGTTGATCCTTCTAAGACCAAGGAAATCCAAGAATCGACAACACCTACGAGTATAACTGTGGTATGTAGTTTTATTGGTTTGGCAGGTTATTATCGATGTTTTGTCCAGAATTTTTCCCAATTGGAAAACCCATTAACGAAGCTCACACGTAAAGGGGTTAAATTCGTTTGGACAAAAGAGTGTGAAGAATGTTTCGAAGAACTGAAGAGAAGATTAGTCAATTCTCCTATATTGACTCTACCATCGGGGATTGATGGTTTTGTTATTTATAGTGATGTATCGAAGAAAGGACTGGGTTGTGTCATTATGCAGAATGATTGGGTTATTGCCTATGCATCACGACAGTTGAAAATTCATGAAGAAAACTATCCTACTCATGATACCGAGTTATCAACTGTGATCTTTTCTTTGAAGATATGGAGGCACAACCTCTATGGTGAAAAATGTGATATTTTTACTGATCACAAGAGTTTGAAGTATATTTTCTCACAAAAAGAACTCAACATTAGGCAAAGGATATGGCTTGAATTACTCAAGGATTATGAGTGTATGATACACTACCACCCGGGGAAAGAAAACAAGGTGGAAGATGCTTTGAGCAGAAAATATCATGGAGTTTTGAACAATATGATAATTGAAAGGGATCCAATTTTCATGGATCTAGTGAATATGGACATTGTAATAACCAAGGAAGGTGAAACATCAATCCTTTTTCAAATGGTTTCGAAACCATCTTTAATAGAAATGATTAAGAGTTATCAGACCGATGATGAAGAATTTCAAAAGAAGATTAAAGCTGTGAATGATGGGAGATTGAAAGACTTTGTGTATGAAAAAGGAATTTTGAAATTTGGGAATAGTCTTTGTGTTCCCGATATACCTGATCTAAAAAGGGAATTGTTGGATGATGCTCATAGTTCCAATTTCTCTATACACCTTGGGAGCACCAAAATGTATAGAGATTTGAAGGAACATTTTTGGTGGGATAACATGAAGAGGGAGATTGCCGATTTTGTGTCAAGATGTATGTTTTGTCAACAAGTAAAAGCTGGAAGACAACAGCCTGGTGGAGTATTTAAACCTCTTCCCATACTTGATTGGAAATGGGATTATATCACGATGGACTTTGTCATGGTACTACCAAAGACTCCTAGAAGGAATGATGCAATATGGGTTATTATTGATCGTCTTACCAAGTCAGCACATTTTCTTGCTATAAGAGAATATCTACAACTAGAACGTCTAGCAAGACTATATATTATTGATGTTGTGAGACTTCATGGAGTACCCCTATCAATTGTTTCTGACCATGATCCACGTTTTACTTCAAGATTCTGGAAAAGCCTTTAGAAATACTTGGATATTGAACATAATTTGAGCACTACCTACCACCCTCAAACAGATGGACAATCAGAATGAACTATGCAAACCTTAGAAGACATGTTGATATCCTGCTCACTTGACTTTCAGGGTATATGGGATCAATATTTACCTCTGGTAGAATTTTCCTATAACAATAGCTTCCATTCGAGTATTCAGATGGCACCATATGAAGCGTTATAGAGAAAGATATTTCGCAAACCAACCTGTTGGGATGATGTTGGTGAAAGAAAACATGTAGGTCCAGAACTGCTGGAGGAAACAATGGAAAAGGTGAAGGTAATCCAAAATCACATCAAAGCAGCTCCAAGTAGGAAGAAGAGCTATGCCGATAATTGAAGGAAGGATTTTAAATTTCAAGTCAGTGACCATGTTTTCCTAAAGGTATCTCTATGGAAGGGAGTCATACATTTTGGTAAGAAAGGTAAATTGAGTCCCAGGTACATCGGACCTTTCGAAATTCTAGAACGAATTGGGGCTGTAGCTTACCGATTGGCAATGCCGCCAAGTCTCTCCAAAGTTCACGAGGTGTTCCACGTATCTCTGTTGAGGAAATACATGCCTGACCCAACACATGTAATCACCTATGAGGAATTAGAACTCGAACCCGGTCTGTCTTATTGCGAAGATCCCATCATGATTCTTGATACGAGAGAACAGGTACTGAGAAACTGGATGACTTGTCTGGTAAAAGTCTTGTGGATAAACCATAAGATGGAAGAGGCAACGTGGGAGCCCGAGGAACTTATAGTGAAAAACTACCCAAGTATTTTCATGCGGTAGTATTCTAGTAATTTCTAGGATGGAAGTATTTGAAGGAGGGGAGAATGTAACACCCCAAGATTCTATGGTATGCTTCTCTTTAAATATTGCAATAGCTTGTGTTGTACGCAACATCGAGTTCTAACACACACCACAATTGATCAAACTAGCCGTTATGAATAGTAATACCTACTTTTTAAAATTTTATAAATTATATCTCTCAAAATGGACTTCATTTATGGATTCGGAGTATCGAATTTAGCCTAAGGTGATATTTTGGTACTTTTCGGATTACTTTAATATTTTGATGAATAGTGAAAATTACGAAATTTTAGTTAAAAACAACATTTTTAATTAAAATAATTAATAGTTATAAATTATAAATTTGCATGTTTCTAAAGTATATTTAGAATATATTTTTACCATTTAATACAATGTTGGTCATTGGACATAATTTCACAACTAAACCGGACATAAACAAGTATCAATCTTTTAATAGTTATTATATTGTAAAAACACGCTTTTTGTTTTGATAGCGGGAATTAATTTTAAATTAATTTCTGCCACTTATGTGTTTGGAATTTAGAAAAATGGATTTCATATTTGGAATCAGAATGTTCAAATTGTGTAAATAGGTAACTTCTATTTTTAGAAATTTTGAATAATTACTTCGGTAAGTATTTGATTTACCATGGTTAAAGGGTAAATACGGTAAATGAGGGTTAAAAAATAATATTATAATAATAAAATAATACCCTAAAACGTATCATAACATTATTGGTTGATACCTGTCCGACCATGGGAATATTTGGGTCTATTTGTGGACCTCATGGAGCCACTTGTAAGTGATAATGACACTTTATATTAATTAAGTTAAAATAAATACAAAAATGACATAAGCATATATATTTTAGCAAAACAATTTTTACATAGGGTTATATATGTTAAACATTCGACTATAAATATTAATTAGAAAGGTAAAGGGATTTTATACATAATTTAATTTTATTTATAATTTTTAGACAATAAATAATTTAATTTATTTATGACACAATGATGATGCAGTACTTACTATAATAGTGAAAAATTAAAATAATTGATATTATAAATACCCAAATAAATATAATTTGAGACTTTTTATGAATTAAAATAATTTTATAGGTTATTATGACATGTTAGGAATGATTTAATTAACCTTTTTCGAAGTAATCATTCTTTTATAAGTTTATACAAAAATCAACTATTGAATAGTGTCAAGATTGACAGAAAAGAGTTTTTAAAAAAAATATTATATTATTAATTGATATGCAATTACTAAAAATATAAGGTTTGGCCAAGAGACTTATATCATGATAGTTGTATCCTTAATGGACCACTTGGGGGTCGTTTTGATGTATATAGTAAGTTTATTAACCATATAATATAAAAATATAAAGAGACATTGTAAAAGTGAAACTAATTAACTAAGAGTAAATACATAATGATAAGGTTAATATAGTGACCCAAACCTATATAAATCCTATTGGTTGAGATGTTTTCGACCCCTCCCCACCTTAAGATTTAAATAATCTACTTTTTAGCTATTATAAACCGAATATGAATTTATTATAAAATAATATTTTTACCTTTTCCAAAGGTGCCCCTCACCCCTCTTATAAAAGGGCACTCCCCCTTCTCATTAATTAACACCATCAAAGCCTTTTGGTTCGTCCAAACCCTGACCAAATACTCTATAAAATTCCCTCACTACAACCTAGAGGCCGTATTTTGATCAGAAAGCCATCCTAAAAATCCCTTTTGATCAAATCAAAAGGAAGAACCCGAAGAAGATGTAATGATTTCACCACCCCTTTTCAAGTTCCTTTCTTCTTCCACTTCTTCTATCTTTGTTATTACCATTCTAAAATAATAAATCCAGTATATTATATATACTATTATGTTATTATAAACATTTTATAACTATAATTATGTATTTTATGCATCCTTTGAATGACATGTCACCATACGTGCGTACGTACAGCTTACCGTCTCCACGTCGTGGTGTAATTGTTATTCAATAAATTAATATTTGGATGGGTATAATAATGATATCTAATTCATGTAAATAATAAATATAACATAATAATTATTATTTATATATGATATACCATCCAGTTATATATTATTTTTACATCAAAAGAGTGATATTCTCACTCGTGCGTACGTACGGACTACCGTCTCCACGAACGCGATGAGATTAAATCTCCATCATATCCATTAAAGTCTAATTATCATTTTATGATTAATAATTGAATATAAGGACTTGATATAATTCAGGATATGATTAAGATATGGCATATTAATGACAAACACGGCTTACGTAACAAAACATATAAAATAAAACGAGTAAGTTAACACCTGATACAACGATAATACTAAGATATTATTAACAAATCAATGTTAAAAGATCATATATGATATCATATTAATGTATATGATTATTTTATAATTTAATAACAATTATTTGACCACTATATAGGAGGTTAACCAACCTCAACCAAGGAAAAGTACAAGGTAAGGGTTTATTTTGCAATCTCTTCATTATCCGAGGTTGTTTATACGTAATAATCTACTAAGATTTCTTTATCATCCACATCCATGTTTCATAAAAATGTATTTCAAATCATTTTTACTATTTACAAAAATATGGTTAAAGTCATTTATACCATTTCATCACTTTTTATAAGAGGTTTACAAAGATATATTTCCATCATTTTCCAAACAATGTCCTTTTTAACCTTTTCGACAGAATTAAGGTAAGAATGTTTTTTAACTTATACGGTGGGTGCGGCTGTTTTCCATCGTTGTAAAATCGTCGAAGCTTCCCTTAAAAGATTATAAGAATATTTTCAAAGGAAATTTTTTATTTTATAAATATACTACTCTTAAATGATTTCAAAACAAAAATAGATATTTCTCTAAAAATAGTTTTGATTTCAACTATGTCAACATCCTTTGATGGATTTTACGCTTATTTGAAGTTGATTTATTATGATACAAAAATTCTATATTTTATTGAAGGTTTTGTGATATGTTTGACTATATTTGTGTTATTTTTATACCATTCATGGTTTATGAATGAAGTATTTACATTTCGTATACTAGATTTAATACGAATGTTTATGTTATGTTTAAACCTTTTCATTTGGGAATGCATTGGACTTAATATGTGATGGGTGGAGCCTGCTATAGCTCCTCGATGCATCGGTAGGTCTCATAAGACAAACTAGTGTCTTGGCACAAGGCTTTGAAAAAATCTTATTTGTAGTCTTGGCATGAGGCTTTGGCTATGTGGTTATGATATTCTGGAATTATGCATTCCATTATTATGAAAGTGGTTATTGATATTGCATGTGATTATTCGATTAGTAGAATATCGATGTGAATAAGTAAATGGAATTATTTCATTTTATTGTTTCTATACTATGTTGATGTTCAAGTTTAAAAGGCATTTTTTTAGTTATACATTTCCTTGAATGTTTATTCTTATTTATTAAAGTACCCGCTATATTGTTATCATTACTGGGCATTTGAGATCACCCCTTTTATATGTTTTATTTTCCCCAGGATGTGAAGAAGTAATTTATGAATGACCTGGAGGGATAATATTAGGGGATAAAAGTGTGGACTATGGAGACTATATTGTTGTAGTTTTCATTTTATGATGTAATGTAAAACATTATGAATATATCTAGTGTTTCCAAGGATACTAAACTAATCGGTCTTTCGAAGATTTTATCTTTCTTGTGATCATGCCAATGTTATGAAATAATGCACCGACTCTGGGTAACTGGGGTCAGGGCATTACAGTTATCCCAGAAAACCATAAACTAACAACTCACAATATGATTAATGAATAAAAGAAAGACAACAAAACCACTCCAATTATTTCAAAACCACACCAAGTGTACTAAAAAATAAGATAAAAAAATTATCCATGTAAGCAGTTGAAAAACAACAATTAAGACTCAAAAATGACAACAAGGCTCCAAGCTTTACAAACTCTATTCTCCAATCACAAATTGGACCAAGTATCTTAAGGTGATTCTAAATAAGTTTGAATCCTTACCTTTTCCCATGTTTCAAAAGATATCATCTACAGAAGAAAAAAATTTCCAATGAAGGGGTGAGTATAAAACATATTTTGATTTCTATAATGACTTCCTTACTCAAGCCACTATGATAGAAAAGTGAGAAACATTTATATAAAATAGTTTGTATAAAAACCCCCCAAAATAGTTTATAAATATATATGTATATATATAAACAACTTCAAAACCATTTAACACCAAAATAAAACAAGTTCTATTTTCAAAAAAAATCTAGAGTGTCAGATATATAGAAAATTAACGAAACAGGGCTTCAAACACCATTTCTCAAACTAATTTGGGCATTCCAATCCCATAGACCACAACACACTAACCCATGCATGCTTTGATTGATAGTTCCATACTCATGAGAAGTCTCTCATCCAATCATCTTGTATCCTAATGACACACACACATAATATAGGGTCACATACCTTGTACCCAAATGGTACACAACACTTATTTAGGGGCATGTCAAACATGAACTCACACAACCCATATATGCCCAAATCGTTCAAATAAACCAATTCAAATAAATTTACGATGATAGTTCTTTTAGTTAAAACCATTTAACTTATCAATTACAACCAACCATTTTATTTCAATAAAACCAATCCTTTTAACAAAATTAGCTTAATCAAATCCATGTTCCATGATTCTAGAAAATCCCAATTCAAAACATTCTTTTAAAATCAAGAATCAAACACATTACCCACAAGCACTAATTTTTTATATTTACACAACTGTCACTACAATGTGATTCAATTAATCATAAAGAATCCAATTCCCAATAAAATCCACAAAAAAATAAATTTAAAACCATTAATTTTAGTTCGACTTAGTGGATTTGAGTGTGAAGCTATCTACCTCAATTGTTTTGATTGAAACTGAAAACAGACGAAGAACGCTCACGAAATCGGGTTTATTCTCCACAAAACCATCTTATATCTCTTCTCCTGTTAACAAAAAGTCCATAAATCAACATATTTGGTGTCTAAAATATTATTTCTACCCATAAATTGTAGTGATCTGAGAAATTGATAGGATAAGAGGAGTAGATCTTAGAAACGATAAAATAATCGAGAAGAATGATGACACACCTCAAGAATATGGATTCATATCATAAATCAAAGACATTTTATCACCTTTGGATAGATGGAATATCTTTCTTTGGCCATAAAAGAAGAAAAATCCTGAGTCAGAGTAGGTTTGGGGTAAAAACGTACGGATTAAAGGCAAGGTTGGCCTCGATCAACTTTTTAAGGAGATGGTTTTAATCTGCGAATGGTTAGTCCGCACAGTTAGGAATGACGTGCGCTATTCATGCATTAGATAGTTCTTTATATATCATCCTACATTTCCTCCTCATATATTCTCCCAAACTGTATCCACACTATGGTGAAGCTACTCTCTAGAATATGTTACATCACACGGTTTCTACTAGGATTTCCATACAGTTTGGAAAAACCGTGCACAGCCCATGTGTCTCTACCTTAGCCCTAAAAACTATTAAAAGTCACTAGAATCTTCTATACATAACCCTTACACTCTATAAACATGATAAATCCATAAAACTTGTTCACATACTAGAAACTAGGGGCACTAAATTCTCCCCACCATAGGACTTTCTGTTTTTAAAAAGTAGAAAACCATTATTGTAATGAAAGAGTTCCGAATATTGATCTTTCATTTCCTACTCGCATTCCCAAGTGTCTTCTTGAATTTGAACATGTATCCATAGAACCTATACTATACCAATGCTTCTTCCATGAAATAATTTATCATTACTATCCAAAATACACACCAGGATATGTACCAGTGAAGCAGCCTCCTCTAGGTCAATGTGATCCCATTTGATCACATGGCATGGATCAGGATGATACTTTTTCAAATGAGATATGCAGAACACATTATGCACCGAACTGAACCACGATGGAAATAATAACTAATATTCCACCTCTCCAACCCATTACAGTATCTCGATATGGACAACGTATCAATTATACAACCTTCCATGGTTCGCAAAAAAACACTGTCCAAGCCTTAGAGAGATTCACAAGAGCACATGATAACTCACTAAAAATGACAACAGTCTTTGATGATGATCGGCATATGATTTATGATGACTCTGAGCCATCTCCATACTCATTTCTGATCAACTGAATCTCTTGTGTTGTTTCTTGGACATGGCTCAACCCAAATAGTGAATTTTCCTTTGTTTCCACCCAACACAGTGGATAACGACAAGGACAACCATACAATTATTTAAAAGGAGCTATATGTATCGAGGTCTGATAGCTATTATTATTCCAGAACTTTCTTAATGGCAAGTTCACTTCCCATTTTCCACTACAATCCACTACAAAATATCATAACATGTCTCAAAATTATGTACTATCCTGTTATATTTTCCATTAGTCTAATAATTTTAAGATGTACTAATAATCAACTGAGTCCCATGGTATTTATATAAGGATTCCGAATAAATCAGATATAAACCTCAGATCTCTATCTAACATGATAAAAATTGGTACTCCATGTCTCTTTTCCACTTTTTGGTTAGATATTATGGATAGATCTTCTACTGTATGAGTTTCACAAATAGGGATGAAATGACCTGAAATGGTGAATCAATCCACTAGAAACCATATGGAATTGTCTTTTCAAACTGTTCTTGGTAGGCCTATAACAAAATACATAGTTATCTGCATCGATTAGAAAACTTGTATAGGTAAAAGATACAATATTCCCACGGGTTGTTGATGTTATACCTTAATATGATAAAAAGTTGATAACCTTGAATGGAGCTCCACTATTATTCATTTCTTGTTTCTCCACCAATATTGTGCCTTCAATTCCTTATACATATTATTCATACCCAGATGTACAACCGATTTGGAATGGTGGTATGCATGAATAATTAGTTCCTGATTATCCATAGGTATGACAATCCTATCTCTGAACCACAAAACTAATATCTCATCTTGTTTCCATCCCTCAGTGGTCTACCCACCATTGTGTTTTGAAATCATAACCTAGCATTCTGTGTCAGATGTTTGTTCTTATTTTACCATCTTTTCCAAATCATATGAAGTGCATTGTGTTGCATTTGTTGTCAATGAGGCATGAAGTTGTCTTGGAATGAATGGATGTCAAGGAGTCAAGATGTGAATGTCAAAGGATGTGATGGTGATGGTGATGAAGGAGAATGGCCATGGTACTAAGATGCATGTCACTTAGGAGATTCACTAAGTGGTATTGGAAATTGTGGTTGAAACATTCTCCATGTACATATGACGATTGCTGAGCTGCTCTTTAAGATCATAGAACTTGTATCTTGATGATACAAAGTCACAACATTGATTGAAGACCATGCATTGTCTTCACAATGCATGAGGAGTTGAAAGGAGTTCCATCCACAACTACTAAGTGGATGATGTGCATTAATGAAGTCCATGCACTATCACTTAGTGCATGTGAATTATAAGATGATCCAATTGATCTCTGATTAGATCGATGAAGCACATTGAAGAATTAAGTGATTCAGGAGTTCGGTTGAAGAAGAAGTACCTCCAAGAATTTCCCTCCTAAGTAATGAATATATGTTGAGGAGATTGGAAGAATTCTTATGAAGAAGAAATGAAGAAATGGAAGAAATGGAGAAGAAGAAGAATAATTTGAAGTGGCATTTGGCTTAGAAGAAGGAATGGCATTTGAACTTGGTTACTTTGTTTTTAACAAAGTCCTTGTTCTATTTACTTGCAAAAAATTAGCCATCTCAAGCCAGCCTTAAGGGTTCAACCCCCAAGGCACATGTGGGCCTAAGGCGCCACGCCCAAGGGGGGATCCCATGTGGCCAGCCCGAGAGGCAGGGGGCCGTGTATAAGCCCCCGAGGGCACGCGATGGTGAAACCCGCGCACCCGGAGAGCATAGTGGGCGCTAGGAGCGCGCCCGTAGGAGCAGAGTGGGCGCAGAGCGCGCCAGCAGGGAGAACACGGTGCGGGGCGGCACCGTGGAGGGAGAAGATTCAATTTCCGGGTTGAGGGAGCGGCATATTAATAAACCGCGCAATTCCTCTCACCGTTTCGATGTGGGACGCGGGATTTTCCCGCGGAAGAGATCCTGGCCGTCCGTCTCATCGCGCGCCAGATCCGAGCCGCTCATCTAATCGCACCACTAGCGATCAAATCCACGCCATCCAAAGACCTGATCCGACGGCTCCGAGGCGTCTCCTACCTCGAGCTCGTGCCGAGGCCATGCCAAGGCCACCCGACGACCGCCGACGAACCAGAGGCATCCCGACGACCTATTTCGAGTTCCCGGCCACCATTGCCGAAGCCGAAGGCTCCATAGTGCTCGTCTGGCCACACTGAACACAACCATGCATTAAAATGAGCCTGCATGCAACAAGGGGATAATTTCGGTTGAGGCCGAGGCAAGAGAAGCTGCCGAGGCCACGTGGTTGGTGTTTTTGCATGGGATGAGCCTAAACCGAAGGCTGTGCATGCGTTATGAGTCGCATGCACGTAGAGGAACAAAAAATGAGAGAACCCGCGTGAACCGAGGACCAAATTCAAGATTTGGAAAGTTTTTAAAGATCCGAAGATTTCGGTGATTCAAGATTCAACATGCGGATGGACAGAGGCGTTTCTCTGCCTATAAAAAGAGAGGCCGAGGCTCTCATTAAGCTGCTGATGCGCTGAATTTTTGAAGTCCCGTGAGTGCAACTCTCTGTCTCGCGAAGGTTTGAAGCCCCGCGCAAAGAACATGCGCGGTTGAAGGTTCCGGAGCCACCCGAGGCTTCGAAGGTCCCCTGCACGCTAATCTTTGCGCGGCAGGAAGTACCCAGGGCCACAGCATCCTTACGCGCTCGTGGTTGTCACCCTCTCTGCTCGTGAATTTGCGCGACAGGAGGAAGCGCCCCGAGGTGCCAGTGCACACTTGCACGCCCTTGTGGCAGTGGCACGAGCGCACCCGAGCCTCCTTGCACTCAAGTGCTTGAGGGATTGCGCGATAGTGGGGAAGAAGAGGAGGGTTGCACCACTTGCGCGCTTCGTTGGGTTGGTGTTTGGGTGTGAGCAGGAGAAGGTCGAGGCTTTGCCTCGTGTGTGTGCCAAGTGGAGAAGAAGACCCAAGGGCTTCGTACCTTGTGCGGCTGTTGGAGAAGGAGTAGGCCGCAGCTCATACCTTGTGCTCTTTGAAGAAGAAGTGGAAGTGGCCGAACCCTTGCGCGCCTGGTTGCACCAAGTGCACCTACTTGGCAGTGTTGGAGAAGAAGACCCGAGGAAGTATACCACACCCTTGGTTGTGGGTGCTTGGCAAGGAAGAAGGCCGAGGCCTTGCCTCGTGTGTGTGCCAAGTGAAGTGGAAGACCACACTTTGTGTGTGTGAGAGGTGAAGAAGGAAGGCCGAGGCCTTTGTGTCTTTGTGTGCAAAAAGAACAAGAAGAGGCCGTAGCCCTTGGAGGTTGTGCACACTTGAAGATTAAAAGAGAAAAACAAAGTGTGTGTGCAAAGTGGAAGAGTACAAGAAGGGAAGTAGGCCATTGGCATTTGTGTGTGCAAAAGATCTAAAAGGCCGAACCTAGTGTGTGTGCACTAAGTGAAGTGAACACACTTAGAAGAAGGAAGAAAGAGGAGACCCACACACTAAAGTAGAACACACTTTAAGTGTGTAAACACATTGAACAAAGTGTGAAGATCAAGAGAGCTGGTGTGTGCTTAAAGATACTAAACCCTTTGTGGGTCTACTTCACCAAGAAGAAGAAAAGGAGAGTGCATGCATGCATGCATGCACGTGCACACGTGAACAAGTCTGAATCAGCTTGTGTGCATTTGAGAAGTCCAAGACCAGGAGATCTTGAAGATATTGCGATGCCATGCATTCAGTGCATGAAGTTGAAGTGATGTGAGACTGAGCCAGACTAAAGTGAAAGATATTGTTTGTCTGAGTTTGCAGTATTCGAGAAGCCCTGATCAACCACAAGTGATCAGAAGAGAAGAGCAAGGCCAGCAGCCTTTGTCCCAGGCTGCTGAGGATACTTGAAGAACTTAAAGTGAAGAAGAGCTACTCGTGCGACTCGAGGAGCCAAGAGAAGACCCTGTGGGACTCAGGGAGAAGAAGTCTTCAGTGGGATTCTGGAGCAGGCCAGTGGGACTCTGGTAACACTGTGGGACGCAGTATAAAGACCCTCCTGTGGGACTCAGGAGAGATACAGTGGGACTCTGTATCGACCATTGTAATACTAACCGATTATAATGGGAGAATCCATGCTGGGAGAGCATGGCAAGGATGTAGGCCTTTGGTGCCGAACCTTGTAAATCTTTGTGTCCAGTGCCTTTACATTTACTGCATCATTCGTGGAAAGGTGAGAGATACAAAAAGAGTGGATCGAGGCTTTAACCAGCCATATAGGTTTAATTGATTAAGAATCAATTAGTAAAAAGTTTTAAGGGATCACTGATTCACCCCCTCCCCCTCTCAGTGATTCACACTGATCTGGGCACTTCAATTGGTATCAGAGGGAGGTTACCTCTAAAAGATCCAAGAGAGTCTTTATGGAGTGCAGATTTGAGGAAATGAATGACCAGCCTCAAATGGAGATATCTTCCAAGACTCAGAAAAACAGAATGAAGAAACAGGCAAAGAAGATGAAGAAGAAGGCTGGTGCAATCAGAGAAACTCCTTCTATGGAAAGAAATGTGAAAGTCACATCAGATGACAATTCCTTTTATCATTATTCTGATAAAGCCTGTCCTAGCTGTGATGAAGTTGAAACAATGAATGATCTTCATAGTGCACTCAAATATCTTCAGAAGACAGTTCCCATGGAAGTGGCAAAGTGTATAGCTACAGGCATCCATGATCTTCATGAAGAAAAATCATAGTTAGAAGAAGAAGCCAATGCTATGGAAGATCAGCTGGCTAAAAGGGTTGGCATAACCAACACTCTCAGAAAGCTGGTAAATGCCAAGGATGAAACAGTTTCTCTTTGCAATGAAAGATACGAAGACACTGCTGAAGAATTGCAAAGAAGCCTTTCTGAGAAAGAAATCTTTATGATAATGATCAAAGAAGTTTTCCATGCACTCGAGAAGTTGCACAAAGTGTCAATGAATGTCAGAGATTCTCAACTCGAAGACAAAGTCAAAATTTTGAAGGATCTTGACAATTCATTGCAAGAAATGAAGAAGGTGCATGATGACCAGATGAATCAGCTGAAAGAAAGTTGGGAAGGAAAGCTAAGAGCTGTTGAGGATGAGAAGAACTCACTTAACATGAAATGCTTAGAACTAGAGGTGATACTGAAACATCTGCAATCACCTAAAGCTGAATCCTCCCAGTCAGCTGCAAGAAGACATGTTTCTACTCAAGTATGCTTTGAGAAGGATGATTCTAAAAGAAAGACATCCTCTAGTGAAAGTGCAACAACTTCTAAAAAGAAGGTACCATCCATACCATCTTGTACTGATGCTTCTAATTGTGTTTCCACAAAAGGTGCAGGATGGAAGAATAATTCCAAACAAGTATGGATGAAGACAATGAAGAAAGAAAGCTCTCCTGAAGCAGCACAACAATTCAAGACAAGAACCCTACAATCAGAAGGAATCAAAAAGTCAAGATTTGTGGGTCAATGTTGGTGTTGTAACAAGTATGGGCACTGTGCAAAGGATTGTTGGTACAATCCACTGAATGTCAAAGCACAATGGAAGCCCATGCCAAGGGGGAGCAAGCCAGAAGAAAAGAAGCAACATCCATAGGTCCAGAGACATCTGTTTACTGCAAATAGATTTGGATTACTTGACAACATCTGGGATGATTGCAAAAGTGGTCAACAAAAAGATACATGTCAATCTCCAACTGTATCCATAGCTCAAAAGAAGAAAAGATCACAGAACCTGGCTCAGAGAGAATCCTTGGGAAGCAAGCAGAAGAAAGTGGAAGATGCTCCCAAGAAGATTATGAAAAAGGAAGAGAAGACCTTGGAGTCTAAATCCAAGAAGGGTGATGCATCCAGAAGGACCACCAAGAAATGCTTCTACTGTGGAAAGAAAGGACACACCATGGATCTTTGTGAACAAGACATGGAACTAAATAGAAGCATACTGAACTCCAGAAGACAATCAATCCAGAAGAAGAAGGGATTGATTCAAAATAAGTTGCCTAAGAGAGGAAGCTTAGCAGCATCCAAAGAACCATGTGGAACTTCCAAAACTGGGGCCACTCTTCCAAATGATTTACTTGTCATATGGCCACATCAGTTGCATCTTGCCAGAGAACTGCAAAGAGCTGAAGATGAAGCACTGGCAATTGCTAAGGCAAAAAGGAAACAAAAGATTTCACATGAAGATGAATTGAGATCCACACCAGCACCAACATCATTGAAGATCAAATGTGCAAGTTTGAAGAATGGTGAAAATGGGACATCTCGGTTGAGAGAATCTTCTCAACCTTGTTGTTCACATTGATGAACCAAGGAGGTTCCGTCTTATTCCCTTATACTCTTGGTATATACATGTGCTAACATTGCAGGGAATTGAAGATGATGATCATTCTCATCTGGAGGATGGTTTGGACAGAATGGAGTGCACCCCTTGAGGGGGAGCAAATCTGAAGAAGATGATGTTCTGAGATTAATATCATCTTAAGAAAATGGATGAAAGGGGGAGCTTTATCTTTGCACCTGAACTTTCTAATGAGTTTTGTGAAGTTGTGCAGGATTTAGCAAATTCATTGTTATATCTGAAAAATTTCAGACCCCTAAGCATGATCTCACATGTGTAGAGAATTATGGACAGCTTTGAATTCCTTGGTTACATCACTCCTGTTTTCTACACCGGGTTAGCCCAAGTAGACTTAGAGCTGATTTACTAAAGGTTATTTGCTAAAGAGAACATGTGACATCATCCCTCTCCTAGTGTTTTTCAAGAAGATACTTTTCAATGGGAGGAAGATATTTCTGGAAGAGAACCACACCACACCTTTGCATTTGATTGCCAATAAGGGGGAGAAAATATTGGCACACATATTGACCCATTCATATGTGCTGAAGTGGTGTATTGACAACAAATACAAAGGGGGAGATTGAAGTGCATTGTGTTGCATTTGTTGTCAATGAGGCATGAAGTTGTCTTGGAATGAATGGATGTCAAGGAGTCAAGATGTGAATGTCAAAGGATGTGATGGTGATGGTGATGAAGGAGAATGGCCATGGTACTAAGATGCATGTCACTTAGGAGATTCACTAAGTGGTATTGGAAATTGTGGTTGAAACATTCTCCATGTACATCTGACGATTGTTGAGCTGCTCTTTAAGATCATAGAACTTGTATCTTGATGATACAAAGTCACAACATTGATTGAAGACCATGCATTGTCTTCACAATGCATGAGGAGTTGAAAGGAGTTCCATCCACAACTACTAAGTGGATGATGTGCATTAATGAAGTCCATGCACTATCACTTAGTGCATGTGAATTAGAAGATGATCCAATTGATCTCTGATTAGATCAATGAAGCACATTGAAGAATTAAGTGATTCAGGAGTTCGGTTGAAGAAGAAGTACCTCCAAGAATTTCCCTCCTATGTAATGAATATATGTTGAGGAGATTGGAAGAATTCTTATGGAGAAGAAATGAAGAAATGGACGAAATGGAGAAGACGAAGAATAATTTGAAGTGGCATTTGGCTTAGAAGAAGGAATGGCATTTGAACTTGGTTACATTGTTTTTAACAAAGTCCTTGTTCTATTTACTTGCAAAAAATTAGCCATCTCAAGCCAGCCTTAAGGGTTCAACCCCTAAGGCACATGTGGGCCTAAGGAGCCACGCCCAAGGGGGGATCCCATGTGGCCAGCCCGAGAGGCAGGGGGGTCGTGTATAAGCCCCCGAGGGCACGCGGTGGTGAAACCCGCGCACCCGGAGAGCATAGTGGGCGCTAGGAGCGCGCCCGCAGGAGCAGAGTGGGCGCAGAGCGCGCCCGCAGGGAGAACACGGTGCGAGGCGGCACCGTGGAGGGAGAAGATTCAATTGCTGGGTTGAGGGAGCGGCATATTAATAAACCGCGGCAATTCCTCTCGCTGTTTCGATGTGGGACGCGGGATTTTCCCGCGGAAGAGATCCTGGCCGTCCGTCTCATCGCGCGCCAGATCCGAGCCGCTCATCTAATCGCACCACTAGCGATCAAATCCACGCCGTCCAAAGACCTGATCCGACGGCTCCGAGGTGTCTCCTACCTCGAGCTCGTGCCGAGGCCATGCCAAGGCCACCCGACGACCGCCGATGAACCAGAGGCATCCCGACGACCTATTTCGAGTTCCCGGCCACCATTGCTGAAGCCGAAGGCTCCATAGTGCTCGTCTGGCCACACTGAACACAACCATGCATTAAAATGTGCCTGCATGCAACAAGGGGAGAATTTCAGTTGAGGCCGAGGCAAGAGAAGCTGCTGAGGCCACGTGGTTGGTGTTTTTGCATGGGATGAGCCTAAACCGAAGGCTGTGCATGCGTTATGAGTCGCATGCACGTAGAGGAACAAAAAATGAGAGAACCCGCGTGAACCGAGGACTAAATTCAAGATTTGGAATGTTTTTAAAGATCCGAAGATTTCGGTGATTCAAGATTCAACACGCGGATGGACAGAGGCGTTTCTCTGCCTATAAAAAGAGAGGCCGAGGCTCTCATTAATCTGCTGATGCGCTGAATTTTTGAAGTCCCGTGAGCGCATCTCTCTGCCTCGCGAAGATTTGAAGCCCCGCGCAAAGAACTTGTGCGGCTGAAGGTTCCGGAGCCACCCGAGGCTTCGAAGGTCCCCTGCACGCTAATCTTTGCGCAGCAGGAAGTACCCAGGGCCGCAACATCCTTGCGCGCTCGTGGTTGTCACCCTCTCTGCTCGTGAATTTGCGCGACAGGAGGAAGCGCCCCGCGGTGCCAGTGCACACTTGCACGCCCTTGTGGCAGTGGCACTTGCGCACCCGAGACTCCTTGCACTCAAGTGCTTGAGGACTTGCGCGATAGTGGGGAAGAAGAGGAGGGCTGCACCACTTGCGCGCTTCTTTGGGTTGGTGTTCGGGTGTGAGCAGGAGAAGGCCGAGGCTTTGCCTCGTGTGTGTGCCAAGTGGAGAAGAAGACCCAAGGGCTTCGTACCTTGTGCGGCTGTTGGAGAAGGAGTAGGCCGCAGCTCATACCTTGTGCTCTTTGAAGAAGAAGTGGAAGTGGCCGCACCCTTGCGCGCCTGGTTGCACCAAGTTCACCTACTTGGCAGTGTTGGAGAAGAAGACCTGAGGCAGTATACCACACCCTTGGTTGTGGGTGCTTGGCAAGGAAGAAGGCTGAGGCCTTGCCTCGTGTGTGTGCCAAGTGAAGTGGAAGACCACACTTTGTGTGTGTGAGAGGTGAAGAAGGAAGGCCGAGGCCTTTGTGTCTTTGTGTGCAAAAAGAACAAGAAGAGGCCGTAGCCCTTGGAGGTTGTGCACACTTGAAGATTAAAAGAGAAAAACAAAGTGTGTGTGCAAAGTGGAAGAGTACAAGAAGGGAAGTAGGCCATTGGCATTTGTGTGTGCAAAAGATCTAAAAGGCCGAACCTAGTGTGTGTGCACTAAGTGAAGTGAACACACTTAGAAGAAGGAAGAAAGAGGAGACCCACACACTAAAGTAGAACACACTTTAAGTGTGTAAACACATTGAACAAAGTGTGAAGATCAAGAGAGCTGGTGTGTGCTTAAAGATACTAAACCCTTTGTGGGTCTACTGCACCAAGAAGAAGAAAAGGAGAGTGCATGCATGCATGCATGCACGTGCACACGTGAACAAGTCTGAATCAGCTTGTGTGCATTTGAGAAGTCCAAGACCAGGAGATCTTGAAGATATTGTGATGCCATGCATTCAGTGCATGAAGTTGAAGTGATGTGAGACTGAGCCAGACTAAAGTGAAAGATATTGTTTGTCTGAGTTTGCAGTATTCGAGAAGCCCTGATCAACCACAAGTGATCAGAAGAGAAGAGCAAGGCCAGCAGCCTTTATCCCAGGCTGCTGAGGATACTTGAAGAACTTAAAGTGAAGAAGAGATACTCGTGCGACTCGAGGAGCCAAGAGAAGACCCTGTGGGACTCAGGGAGAAGAAGTCTTCAGTGGGATTCTGGAGCAGGCCAGTGGGACTCTGGTAACACTGTGGGACGCAGTATAAAGACCCTCCTGTGGGACTCAGGAGAGATACAGTGGGACTCTGTATCGACCATTGTAATACTAACCGATTATAATGGGAGAATCCATGCTGGGAGAGCATGGCAAGGATGTAGGCCTTTGGTGCCGAACCTTGTAAATCTTTGTGTCCAGTGCCTTTACATTTACTGCATCATTCGTGGAAAGGTGAGAGATACAAGAAGAGTGGATCGAGGCTTTAACCAGCCATAGAGGTTTAATTGATTAAGAATAAATTAGTAAAAAGTTTTAAGGGATCACTGATTCACCCCCTCCCCCTCTCAGTGATTCACACTGATCTGGGCACTTCATCATAAATAATGGAAAATAAAAATAAAGCATCAATATCATAGTGGTATTCACAGTCCTCATGCTTGTTATCTAGGACTGACATCAACTACCACTCATCTGAATCTTCTTTCACTAACTTCACAAATGACTTTCTTCTTAATGCATCTTCCACCGCATTATCCATACTCAGTGTATACTTCAAGTTAATTTAAAACATCTAGAGATAATCCATGCATATAATTTTCTTAAAATTCCTATCATGTTGTGAGAAAAATAATTTTTATACTTTTGTGGTCTACAGACAATGTAAATTTGTCACTAAAGAGACAATGTTGCCATGTTTTTAAAGCATGGATGATCGTAGGTAACTCCTAATCATGTGTTGGGTAATTCTTATCATGAAATCTCAACAGACATCAACCATAAGAATTTGCATGGTCTCCTTTAGTGAGATCACATCACAACCTAGAACCCATTGCATCATACTACACCACATACACATGTCCTGATTTTCGAAAAAACAAGATAGGTGTTGATGTATGGTGAATATTCATCTCTTGAAAAGACTTTGGTCATTCCTTAGTACATTAGGATGGAACATTATTCTTTTTCAATGATGTCATTGGTGAGGATATTCATGAGAAGTCATTCAAAAATCATTGGTAATAAATAGCTAGATCATAAAAACATTGTATCTCAAAGAAATTCATTGACAGTTTCGAAGAGATAAAAACTTTTATCTTCTTTGGATTGACTTAAACACATTTATCAGAAATAACATTGTTGAGAAACCAAACCTCATATATCCAAAAAATCACACAATGATATTTTTTTATACAAATGGTGATCTCTCTTGATTTCCAACACTGTCACTAAGTGTTCTTCATTTTCATCCATTTCAATTGAATACACTTATCTGTCATTCACAAAACACAATAGAAAAATCATTATATCTCTGAAATATCCAATTAATTAATGAGATAAAGACAACTACTGTATTCATTAGACAGAAATTCATGACTAGGTATTCATAATGTCCATATCTTCTTGTGAATGCTATCTTCATAATATCGTCCTTCCTAACTCACAATTGATGATATCCTAATCGCATGTCAATATTACAGAACTAATGGACTCCCCTAAATTTATCAAACTCATCCTCAATGCATGAATGACGATATCTATTATTTATCTTATCTTGGTTAAGCCTATGATAGTCCACACATAGCCAAAGTCATCAGCTTCTTTAAAAACAAGACCATTGCTGCCCATGGATACATACTTGGCCGAATGAAACCTTTACTTTCCCACTCCCCCTATTGTACCTTCAATTCCATTAATTTTGTTCGTTCCCTCCTATATGACAGAAGGAGAATAGGATTGGTCCCCAAATGATGATCAATAGTAAATTCCACTTCCCTTATAGTTAGTAAACCTGATAAGTTCTTGGGAAATACATCTGAAAATTTATCCATGACTGCAGGAAAACTATTATCTTCAATATCATTCATTTCATCCAAAGTCAATGCTTCCATCTAGAAAGAGATAGTTCCAAATACTGGCGCCAATAAGCCTATTTCACTTGTCATTAAAACCCTTTACCCTCTTAAGGTACGTTTGATGCCATCCTCAAATGTGAAACAAACCATTCTACTATAGGATGCGATGTGAGCCTTGAACATTGTCAACCAATCCATTTTCAAGATTAAATCAAAGGCCTTCATCTCCAAGACCAAGAAGTCCGATTTCAACTCTTCTCCATCCACATTTATATAACATGATCCACAAAAAATGATTTACATTATCTTTTACTGAGGGGTATTTGATTTTTTATCACATAAGGCATTAGGGTATGTCACAGATGACCCCATAAAAGCTCGACGCTTCGAAGTGGGTCTCTACCCAGATCTATAGTCGATGTTTTCAGAGTCCAACCTAACTTTTGTTGTGGATATGGTGAGACAAGATTTTCATTTCGAAGCCACGATTGTAGGAGTGCTCAATGTAGTCCTCCATCTTTCAACCCCTATGAGATGTGGGGAAGATTCTAGTAATAATATGAGTAAGAAATTGAAAGTGTATGGAGCAGGTCAGGGAATCAAAATGCCTCAGGATATTTCATCATCCTATTTAGAGTGAGAGATCCTCACATGTTATTAGTGTGGAAATCTAGGTCACAATAATTCATCGTGTCCAATTGCTTTGAAACCCATCTAGGCATGTGGAAGCCTGGGTTACTTTCAAGGATTCTGTCGGGGTGTTGCAAGAAAGCATCACAAATGAATTTCTCAGAAGTGATGTGTTTTTGGGTTTTTGTTTAAAGTCTCTTATGTAATTTTTCTTTCAGGGTAATGATGTCAATATTATTTTCCAATCTTGTGAAATAATGGATTAAATGTATCTTTTTTATCCTCTATTTTTAGAAAATCTAATTAGTGAAATACCAATGAAAATAATTCAATGTCACTATTACATCAACATAAATTCATGATAAAAAATACATGAAAACAGTATAATCACTATTATAGGTAATGATAATATCATTGTGTCTAGTAGATACAAAAATAGATTCTAATGTAAAATCAACACTTCTCACAATGATACCTAATATATAAAACCCTACTTGATCCCATCTGTATCAATGAAAAACATTTAATTGACTACTAATAGATATTTGTCCTCTATTTTTAAGACAATTGAATATGATCGTTTATAATAAAATTATTTTATTAAGTTAATGTTTCTAGAAATCATGAGGAACACAAGAAAATCCATATTAATTAATGATGGATAAGGTAATAAAGCCCTATTATTCTATTAATTAATATAGTATTGAATCTTTAGAAAAATGAAATAAGTGAAATTTTTTGTATGCTTTTTATAATTAAATCATTTAACATTCAAATAAAATTAACATATAAAACTAATCCAAATCAAATAGAGAGAGATGATGGATATGTGGTTATGGTGAATAAATTTTGAATTCAATGAATGAGAAAGGAAGTAGTGCTACTTGTGTGGGTTTTACACATGGAGTGATCATAATACATATACTTTATATTGATTAATCAAATATCAGAATGTATTCAAATTACATTTTAATGGAAAAAAGTATATTATAAAAGATGATAAACACTTCTATATAGAATATTTGAAGATAGAAGCTCTTCATAACATGGATATGAATGATATCATCATTGGAGTGTCTTTCATACTAATATTACTCTTATTTTCTAAGATAAATGTGCTAAAAATTTATTTTTAAATAAGAAAGGATGATGTGGTGTTAATGATCACTTTTATTACATGAATGAATCGATTTATTTTTATCTATTTGTTCATCTTAATGATTCACTAGCATATCTTTTGAACTACATAATAAAACATTTGAAATCATCGAAACTAATGAAATTAAATTGAACATGTCCAGATCAACTTGAGTCTAATGAGTTGATTCAATGAATCGAACATCACACTCATTGAAATATGGGTCTTTATATAAGCCCCAATAATTAAAGAGAACATTTTGAGAAATGAAAATCTTCGGATAATCAACATCCTAGATTTTTTAAACCAATTTCACATCCCAATATCCAAAAAATAAAAACTTCTGGATTTTTTCTCAGAAATATTCATCTCCTTACCATCAATGTGAATATATTATATACATCCAAAAAATTCAAATAATAATTTTAAATTGGATTATCTTTAAACAATGGTTTATAAATATTCTTCCATACTGGTGATAATGGACTTATACTAACTATATACACAGAAAATCACTCTTTCCTAAATATATTTTAACATTTTTAGTGAAAATTCATTTGATGTACTTTCTTGATCCATAATTAGATAATTTATTCAACTATACCATTTTGGTCTAGTGTACCAAAAATTATTTTGTCAAATATTATTCCCTTTTTATTATATTATTGGTTGATGTACCTTTTATTTTCTACAACATCAATGTCTAACCTAAATAATTTAACGCTACATTAGGTCTACCTATTGACCATGGCTTTCCAGTGAGTGAAAACACATAACACTTTTAAGTTTTTATTACATAAATATACCCACAAAAATATTGTTTCATAATTAATAAATTTGATAACTTTTATAGATCCTCAATAATAAAAAATTTTGGATGGACCCCAGTCATTGCTATTAACATGATCAAAATTGTATAAGTGGTGTTTCATTTTATTATAACAGAATTAAAAATTCCATTATTTTATCAGTATTATTCAATCCAATGTTATGACATCAGTATGGTAGAGATTCCTTACCAGACATTCTACAATAACTATAATTTTTTTCTCACTAATATTACCAATTATATTATTCATCAATATATAACATTTAAAAGATGTAGTTTTGTCCACAGAATTTCCATCTGAATATAAATCAGATATGAGCTCCCATCCTTCATTCTGAATTCCAAAAGAAATGATCCTCACATAATTTTTCAAACAACATTTTCAATGATTTTCCCATATCCTCTATCACCCAAAATTCACCCATAAATAATATTTTTACAAAACAAAACTATGATGTGCCTCAATTACATTAACATTAATGAGTTTCCCTTTGGTATCTCTCTATTCACAACACCTATTTTTTGAACATTAAGAAAATTATCAAAAAAAAATTTCCTTTAAAAATATTTGAAATAAATATTTATTCATCAACCCATTCATTTATTTTGAATGAAATAATAATCTAGAATCAATAACCCATGGTCCCACTTGAACATTAATAATTATCAAAAATACAATGATAACATCCAATGAATTTAATGAATTCTAAATTCTATATATTTTTATTACGAAAGTTATAGTATATTATTTTGAACCATTATTTAGATTTCAATTCCTTTCAGAGGTATATTATTTAGGTATTGGAATGGTTGATTTATCTCTACTCCAATATCTAGATTGTTTTGTTATTTTCTAACTCATCTTCTGTTTGGGGTATTTTCCACTACCATTATAGTTTAAAACATTATTTATTGGTGATTATTCATCCTTTCACATGATATATTAATTAAAAATTAATTTTTTAACATCATAAAATACTATGTCAATTTCTCGACAAAATCACTAAAAATACGTACCATTACATCCCAACATTGCATTAGTGATGAAAAAACAATTCCCATATATCATATATGAATGTAACTTTAATTTACTCAAGATAATTACCGATCATGTAAAATTTTATTAAAAGGTCTATAAATGTTATTACTTTAAATTATATCATACCAAGAAACCTATACTTTATAAACACATTGTCTAAAGATGTTGACTTTTGATTCAAATATATTAGGATATCAATTAGTTTTGTTGTTATTTTTTTTCTTTGATATTGAAAGAAATATTTTTTAATTACAATATATTATCTAATAAGTAATATTTATTACCCAAACAATCACATTTATATTTCTCATTCATCATGGTTTTGATTCAAGTTAATGTAATTTCAAGGTATTTTTGGATTAGATAATCAACCATCGATCCCTTTAAAATAAATAGTCCCATTATTAAAACACATAAAACCTAATATTTCCACATTATAAAATGATAACACTATTTTAGTAAATTTAAATGAATATAAATAATTTCACGGATGATACTAAAATGAAGATACCATTTTACGCTCTGTAAAAAATCGTTATCAAGCCTAAATATATGATAATACTCATTACGAGAAGACGTGTATAGGTTTGATGTCACTAGATTAAAAACACACTAAATATGATTATGATTCCATAAAATGTTTATATTATTTTATTCATAATACACTATATAATTCCACACCTCCCTAACTATGTGGTTTGGATCAAAGGAAGATTTGAATGTCCTAAATAACCACACATTGAGTCTTACAATGGACATACACACAATACTACAAACCAAAAAAGTAAATCAGTAATGTAAGTAACTCGTTCTATTATATGAATTAAATTTTACTCCTAAATATTGGTGATAACATTTTATATAATACATTTCTCTAAAATAACAAATATTATAACTATGTCTTGTAAGCCATGTGAGTTTCTCTATTCGAGTAATCTATTTAAAACATAGTAAGTATCCCCCCAATATAAATAAAAGAGTATAAAATGGTATCTAGGTTACCAACATCCAATATTTGAGTGACTCAATCCATTAGATACTTAACAGTAAACTATTTTAAAATTCATCAATTATACTGGCTATGTTTGGTAGACTCAGGGCATCTTAATCTCAAAAATACCGATACTCATTTTTTATCAAACTTCTATTAAACTGATTGGAACTTATTTATTCTCAACCTTCAATTTATTGAATTATTTTCGTCCCCTTCCAAAAATTGATGAAATTACACCCCTACATCCATTAAACTAAATCTAATGACTTAACGATAATTTATATTTGTAAAATTTAATCAGTGTATAATGGAAGTTCCTTTTAAGGTTGTGCATCAGGGACCACTACAGGGTTGGTATGGAATATCAGAGAGGCATCCTATGTAGCATAGTTATTAGTAATACAATATTAAATTGATTAATATACACATCTTTTGATCATATTCCATGATTATCCCATATAGTGTATCATAATGTGGTATGTATGTTTATGTCATGAAATAGTGAACAACAAGAGTTTGAAAAGAGCATATGCATGGGTCTCCTATTATTTTTTAAAATGACATATTCATTATGTGTGATTATTTTTGGGAACCAATAAGAGAGTCTTTACTAAATATCTTTATGAAAACCAATATTAGTACATAAACTCAAGAATATTCTGTATAGATTATACATGGAATAACCTCTCTAATTCTACCAGTTCACTTAGCATAAAAATAGTAGTGGGTGTGATTGGATATTGTAGTTTTTATGTCATTTTTTTCTTCTTCATTCTATGAAATGTGGTTATCATATTCTTATCAGATAAGTACAGACGAGTCATCTTATTATCATCACATATATAATCACATGGTCATAACATAAGGTAGTATATTTATATTACTTGTTAGATAATATCAATTGTCATGTTTTATATGTACAACATCCCAATGGGTTATGGGATGGTATTGGTGGATGGATGTTGTGATTGAACCTCATAGATTCATTTTACGTGTCATGTTTGGAGTTATAATAAAAACCCAATTAATTCATGTATCACAATTTGGGGTTATGTGATATGATAAATTAATGAGGATTAATTACATGTATTAATTGATCTATCTCATATAGTTTAATGTTATAAAATTAGAACTACCTTGTGAAAGGTACCTAGAAATGAGTTGGTGCGGTAATTAAAATTGAGAGTCCATTTCCAGTTTACATTAGAATATTATCTAGATAACGATTTTCTATAAAACCATTAGGATAATCATGACAAAATGGATATAAATAATCCAAGATTAGTGTCTCAATAAAATGTATATGTGGAAAAATAGGATTATCTCATATCAGGGTTTTGATGTGTGAATTATTCATTAGAATACCATATGAGATATCATTCACATAAAGTGATGTCCAATACCTAATTTTATATAGTGGTGGAAATTTGGAAAGGGAGAACATGTTCTATAATTCTATAGAGTCCTATGAAGTATTTGGCTCACATGAACGAATGGTTTTACATAGGATACATGTACACATGTAACATAATATTTCACAAATCAGTCAACTACGGTAAACACTTACATATACATTGACCCCATAAAGGTGGTTGAAATGTACTTTAAGAAAAACAAATTATATAATACTTGGTTTTTATATGATAGGTTGTTGTTCTATAAAGATATGGGATTAAAGGTTATTGTCTCTATAAGGAGTCTTACAAAAATATTCACCCCTAAGAGACTTTCTCAATTGTGCTTAATGAATGAATTTTTTAGTAGGCCTTCATGGAAGGATTTATTAAGAGTCCATTCAAAATGAAATTTTGGTATTACATTGAAATGTATGTCCATAGGAGTCCATTGGAATTTACAATATATAAAAGGAACATTGAGGTATTTATATTGGGATTTCATTACCATAAAGATCATTACTGATGCCCTCCCCTACTCCCCTACTTGAAATCATGAGTTAACATGAGGGGAATATATGATGTTTCATCTGATGGAAATTACTTTCAAAGGATATGATTATAACATATGATGAAAATTTATTAATTTATTTTAAAACATCAAACCATACATTATAAAATTATGTTATAATTATTTGTAGGAAAGTATTTTTAGTTATATTCTTTAAAAATGTAGTACTGAAGGCCATTTTTTTGTCACAAAGAGTTATGCAGTGATGAAAGATCATTACCTCACCATAAAAAACATAAAGATCATTCCATCCTATACAATATTCTTCATGATATTTCTTAGTGGGTCCTACAATACGAAATTATTTTGGAGAATTAAAGGATCAATTTACATTGGTAAATGTTTTACATGAATATAATGAAAAATATCAATTGAAAAAAATTATATCATTTGGTTAATGTAAAAGTTCACCTTTTTAAAATGATAATTCAACATATAAAATTTCCCAATTATATTTTTCGTGGATTAAAAATGAATACCAACATAAGACATACCTAATTTTTTTTATCTATGACATTGTTCTAGTTATATAGGTAGTCAATGTGAATCCTTTAAATTTATCTACACCCTATATTATTGGGTTCCACTATAAAAGTTGTTTTCTAAGGGAAACAATTCATGAAGACCCTAAAAATGGGTTGTATATTCTTCTAATCATTTTCCTTAGAAATGGATGACATTATTGGAATAATACTTATATAATATTTTCAACAACACATTATTATCTTTCAAAATCTTTTATTTAACTCAATACTCAATATTTTTGAAAGATTATGGAAAATGAAAAACCCAGTTTGTGTAATCATCATGAATATAGATCATTTTATTCCCACTCAATACTTGTGTTTTTTGAGGGAATAAAGTACCTTTGATTTTATGGTGAAGTGAACAAAAACAAATTTCCAATTCTAATAGACTTGACCACTATAATAATTAATTATTAATTAATGATGGATTGCTTAGGATCATCTAATTTGGGTATCTATAACAGATTTTATTACTCATACAAAGACCTTGATTGATTTTATCATCTCTTATGTATTTCTATAAAGACCCTTCTATATCCTTCTAAATATTTAGGCAACCATTATATATAATTTGATATATACTTTGCATTATCTTATGTCACCCTTATGTATTATAGTGGGAGTAATATTTTTCGAAATTCTTACCATTATAATATCGTTTATATTATTTGAAATCATGTAAAACCTAATTTATCACCAATAAAATATTATGTATCATATTTAAGTCTTAAGTTTTTAAAATTTCATCATTCACCTCAGTAAATATCTTATATACCATTGTATATATATTTAATTTTCCATTTTTTTATGAAATTAAAAAAATATACCTTCCCTGATAAAATATTTTATATCACAATAAGATGATTCCATTATTGATATTATAATAGCATCATTATATATCTTATATTTCTGTTGGGATATAATATTTATCACAATTTTAAATATCCCAACCCCAGCTGCTTAATATTGGTGTTGTACTTTATTACATTATTACAATGAATAAGTTATCACATCCCAAAGCACAAAATAGTTTACTATCATTGAAAAATAGATACATACATATGTTTTACATTACTACATGATATAGAAAAAATTATAGAATGTCCATTGGAAACACCCATAAACTCTTAGATTATCCTTGTAAGTCATTCATAATTCACATCTTCACATCCTGGGGAAAATAAATCAAAGGAAAGGGGTGAGATCAGACTATCATTATTGATAGTAAATATAGTGGAATCTATCATAAGAAAAATAAATAATGGGGAATAACTAAAAACACAATCCATAAAAACATAATCTTGAGTACAATATAAAAAGAATAAAACCTAAATAAATAATTTCATATAAATAATCAAATGAGAATGAAAATTAAATGTGTAATTTCTACTAGTAGAATAATCACAAAGATAACCAATTAATAATATCTAAATGAGGGAATGAATAATATCAGACATCATAAGCATACCACCAAGGCTTCGAACAGGAGACCATACATAAATGCGTAATTACTCAGTCTAGTTTGTCTCATGAGAGCAATAAATTCATCGAGGGGTTATAATGGGCCTCACCCATAACATATTAATACCAATAAATTCCCCATAGAATGGGGTGAAAAATAATCAACATATATATTCAAATTGAAACTATCATATGAAATGTTAATAACATTCACTAAACAATAAACATAATCATAAACCGTCTAATGTAATAATGTGAATGGTTTCAAGATAGTAAATCCTCATAAATAGTCAAAAAACATTCAATAAATTATGCAAGATGACAAAATAAGTGATTAATTTAAATAAATAATTAGATTCAGCCGATGGTTTCAAAATAGATGTAAATATTCTAATAAAATAATTTTGAAATTCTTGAGAGAAATACCCTTTTACATTAGAATAAAGATTTATTTTGGAAAATTCATTGGTGTTTGTCATAAAATCTGATTTAAAAAATCTATATCCTGGAAATAAAATGGAATGAAATTATAATTTAATAATATTAAAATGATATTTGTACTGAAATTTTAAAAATGTTGCAAAATCATGTATAAATTGTATTAATAATTAGCTATAAAGGATCCATTTTAGTGAATTTTAAGGGAAAATATAAAAGAATTTTTTAAGTAGAAAATTGAATTTTTTTAATAAAACTAGAAATTAAATAAGATAGAATTTTATGAGATGAATTTATATTTTTTTAAAAAATATTTTGTTCTTAAAAATTTATTATTGAGGGTAAATGAAAATTTATAAGAAATTGTGAAGTTCCCTTTAATTGGGCTTTCTTATCGAGAGGTATTAGAGAAGGAAATGTATAAAATATGTAATTCCACATGAATGAATGAATAAATAAGATATATATATATATATATATATGGAATATAAATATAATTTTTATAGATTTTATAAGAATAATTGTGAATTTCATTGGGTCAAAGAGTGAGAAAACTTATCCTGGAGGAAAATGGAGGTTCAAGAAGAATCCCTTACTTTATGTCTGAAACTATTTTGCACCTGTAACTAATTTATTGGATAATGAAACTGTAGTCATTAATAAATTATAATAGAAACTATTCAAAATTTATTTGATTTATTAAAATTTATTATGTTCATTTATGTCCTTATTATGAATTAAATAATTCTATTACATCATTTGGGAGTGTACTTTTAATTAGTTTTCATGACTGATTCACTTTTATACATGTATGAAAGTTCATGTGAAATGGGAATAGGTTTTCAGAATTGAAAATTTATCTTATTAAATAACATATAGAATTTTAAATGTTCTTATATGAAATTTTTTCTATATGTTATTATGACTCATTATATAAAACAATAATGATAATCATTTATATTATTTTGGAGTTTTTTCGATCATCACACACTAGTTTTTTTATTAATTAATATAATGTATACATACTAGTTAAAGAACAATAAATCAAATGTAATAAATATATTATAGTATTTTTTAACCATAAAAATGGTTTTATGACAACCTTTTAAGGAATATTTGAAAATAAGAATCACATCATCCATGAAGGCAGTAAATAGACACATCACAGACGGTGTTTTCATTTTTAGAATAAAATGTAAAAGACAAAATAATTGATGATTGATAAACCATTAAAATTTTAATATTCTAGTGTATTAAGTATTATGGAGTTATAATGTCATTTTTATGTGGTATTTGAGGAAAGAATATGAAAATAAATGACATTCAATTAAAATTATAACAACAAAAGTGGATTTTACCTCTTGAATTTATCTCCTTGATAACATCCATAAAGAACTTTGGAATGGTATTTTGGTGAGACTAGAAAAAAATATAAATTAGTATAATATATTCATTCTTCAAGTATTTTGAAGCGGTAGGAGAAGGGGTGGTAATTATTGTGGAAAGAGGGGTGTTTTCTGAATATTTTTTTGATTTATTTATTATTTTTGCCCAAAAATATCAATAGTTTCGATTATTGTGAATAAATAATTTAATAAGAGAATTAATGTTATATTAAAGGGACTTATATCATCAATGACTCAATAAATAATGTATTTTAATTTTTAATGTATATATATAGTGAATTACAATATTTCATTATTAACCAAAAAATTAACTATTTTAGAAAATCCAACAAACAATCACCCAAGCCATTTTCTTGAAAGTGTATAGTTAATAAATGATATCAATTTTATGATAGTACTATTATAAATATAATAAATTTAATTTTAAATGAAAATCATAATTCAATAAAAAATGACGAATACAATATTATAACGGAGTTTATGAAACATTCAAGAATGAACTAAGGTATCATTAAATTATCTTATAATCATAAAAATAAATAAAAATAATTTATGAATATATATCATCACAATAAATTTTATTTTAAATAATTATTTTTATTAAAATATTTCTAATAAAAATTTATGTTTCACAAAAATACCAAAAATCATTTAATCATTTCAAAAAAACATATTAACTTATTACCCTATATAAATGTATTATATTGTCATTAATAAGATTAATAAATTTTATTTATAATTTCATAGGTTCAATATAATTCAAATCAAAAATAAAATTTTCATATAATCAAATTGACAATTTAATAAAAATTGGTATATTTCAATATTCACAAGAAAATAAATATTTTTAGAAAAATACCAAAATTTCACCCCATCATAATCCAAATATTATACTTTTAAAAATAAAGTTTATTTTGTTGAAAATATTTTATAAAAGTGTCAAAATTTAGTTTTAAGGAAAGTGTTCGATTAAAAGGTGGTAAAACTCCCTTTAAAAAATATAGCCTTTTAATGAATAAAATTAGATTAATTCATATTGTATGACTATCAAACCATTTGGTTGAATTTCAAAACATTTTACTAAAAATATAAATATATAAATTTCTTAATTTTGTTAATAGTATTTTTTCCCTTCAATTAAATGACTATGTTATAAAAGTCATACTAAAATAATGGTATTTACTTATATATCATAGTTTATTTATTCATTGTCTTTTCTGAAACCTATGTTGTCAAATAAACTATATTTAAAAAGAGATATACCATAAAATCTTAGGGATTTAAATCACCCAAATTCAATAAATGTTTTCCCTTCAATTATAAATTTATCTTCAAAAATCAATGGTTGATACCTAAAAATTCTTTTGTAGGAAACCCACATCAAAAATGTTTTTAATAGAATATACTATTAATAAAATGGACAAGAAAATTAAATGGTCTCCCATGAACTAGTATTTAATGTAGGAAACAATTTGTGTAATGTTACAATATATACATGGATATGGAATATAACTATCAAGTTCTGATGAAGAGTGGTAGAGAACATGGTCATTAGAAATATAACCATTAAAAAACTGTAAATTTTATGATCACTTAAAGGACATTTGATTTCTCAAAAACTAAATTAAACAGATAAATAAAATTAAAATGTTTTTCTTATAGTTGCGGGATTCTTAAAATATTTAAATAATAAATAAAAAAATTAAAAATCTTGATGAATTATCATATAATAATCATAATAAAAACCTTTGAATTTTATTCTATGTATTTTCACTCCATACCTTACACCTATAAATGATTGTTCTAGATAAAATTTTCATTATTGAAGAACTTTTGAAAATTAATATAGTCCTTAATTTATACCATTGACATTTAATTGTTTCTTAAAACCTATATATTTAGTATATGTTATCAAAAAACAATAATTTACAAAGATTAACATGATCTATTCCACAATTAGATAATCCAAAGAACCGGCTAAAACATGTCTATATACATTGATTGATCAAAATTTAGAATTAAGTTCACTAAATTATAAAAAATCCACATCACATAAGATTAACATAATAACATATCTCTTAATTCCAAATATAGGAATACATTTATCAACTTAAAACCTAATAAAAAAATTCATGATTCTATGAGTAAAATCTCATGTTTTCCTTAAATCCAAAAATCTAATAATTCTAGCATAATATAACCCATCAGGTCACTTAACTTCTTCACGGTCACTAATAGAATCAAATAAATATTTATTTGTTATTATCTCAATCATCAAGAACATATTAAGGATAATCTTTTTAAAATTAAGTTTTTTCTAAAATATCATCCTAAAACTGAATCACTTATCATTGTTACTCGTGTTGTTCATCTCATGATTCTAATTCCATAAAGAATAAGTACTGATTTACTATCCTTATATATCTCACAAATCTTAGAAAAATTATCATTAGAGTTAAAATACTAAAATAACATAGTTCTTTAATAAAAATATAGGCATATTAATAATTTTTCTTCATATGTGGTAGTATAATATGTTTGAACATAATACATTATCCTCTTTTGTGTTCTATTATTTCTATGCATAAGACATTTATTTTCATAATGTCCCATATCCTTGTAGTTATATCATTGTATGTTGGAAACATTTTTCATATCAGTTCAATAACAGGCATAGTGGAGGTTCCCCCCACACTTGTTGAAAACTCCCATTCCATTTAAGCATGTATCTAGGTGTTTCGTTCCATATTTATTACTTAAGAGGATGTAAATATTTCCCATTATCCCTTTATCCATTATTTGTTCTGCGATCGTATTATTCTATTACTTACTTTTGAATTCATATGTGTTGGAAAATTATTTCTCCACCTTGATGGATCCTGATATTATATTCTTATATGATGAGTATGGCTAGGGGAATAGTTCCCATTGAAATATCAACATAACACAATAAAACATCTGATCCTTTTTACTCTTAGGATCACATACATTTAAGAAATTTGCATTCCATCTATTTGGAGCCATTAATAAATTCTGAAAATCTATATATTTGGTCATGTCACTATGTATAGTCTCATTAATAGTTAAACACATAACATAAATTGAAACATTTATTCCTAGATAACATCATATAAATTATTTTTTTGGAATTACATCCTATAATTGTCTAGAAATTATATAATAGTGTTATGTTCCAATATCTAGGATTTCCTGATTCATATTCCTAGTGTTTTTATAAATATTTTCTTTTACAAACTATATAGATCCAAATCCCATTATCCTAGATTAGGTGACTCACTTTATTACATTAGTATAATAGATAAGTGATCGCATCCAAAGGGGCCCAATAGATAGTAGATTTAAAGATCTATATACAAACAAAAAATTTACATTATTGGATGAAAGGAAAAAAATACTTGAACACAATTTAAATCACCCATAAAATCCTAGATTGTAACTAGAATTCATTAATAATACATATCTTCTCATAATGAGGAAAAATCAAAAATAGGGAATTGGGGAGGACAGATACTCTTTAAGGGTAACAAATATATAGAATGATAACATGAACAATCATAAATAATAAGGTAAGGTAAATTACAAAAAAACACATTCCATTGAAACACAATCATGAGAAAAATATGGCTAAAATAAAAGATGAATAAATAATTCCATATATAAAATAACGTGAGAATAAAACATAACCATCAATATTATGATTTCTTAATAATCATATGGATCATCAATTTTTTATATCATAATGAGGGAATGAATAATGATGGATGTAATAAATATACCATCATGGATTTGTCCATGACACCATACATAAAGGTGTGAAGACCCAGTCTACTTTGTCTATTAAGTCATACTGATGTATTGAGGGGCTATAATGGGCCCCACCCATCATATTCTAAGACAACTAAATTTCTCATATGATACGGGTGAAACATAATCAACATATATATTAATATCTAAAATATCATATAAAATGTTAATAACATTCCCCAAATAATAAATATAATCATAAACCGTCCAAAGTAGTATTCCAAATGAATCCAGATAGTACATCCCTATAAATAATCATTAAAAATTTAATAAATTATTTTAGATGGTAACTGAAGAGATCAATTTCAAGAAATTATAATATTCAACAGAGCATATTGAAATATATTTAAATATTGTAATATAATCACTGAACAATTTTTCATAGAACCCCCATTTACATTCGAAAGAATTGTTATTTCGGAAAAATCATTGGTATTTTTCTTAAAATAAGATTGTAAAAATTTATATCCCATAATGAAAAGGGAATGAAAATATATTTTTTGAATATTAAAATAATATTCATATAGAAATTTTTAAAATGGATTCAAAACATGTAAAAAGAGTGTTTACGAAACTTTTAGAAATGGTCCACTTCAATATGTGTTAATGGAAATACTAGAAGAGTCTTTAATGTAGGAAAACAGATATTTTTTTCATAACTTTAGAAATTAAATAATATATATTTTCATGATAAAAATATATATTTTATAAAAATATTGTTTTTTTATCAAAATATTATTTAGTATACTTTAAAATGTGTCAGAAATGGAAAAGTTCCTTTTAATCAGGATTTCTTATCCAAAGAGAATGAAAAAGTACCTTTATAAACCATTTAATTCCACATGAAAAAAAGATTAATTAATATAGATACATATATTTAGAACATTAATATAGAATTTATGTGTATATATGAATAATTATGAATTAAAGTAGGTAAAGAGAGATAATTTTTATCTTGAATAAAATGGTGGATGCAAAGAAACCCATACCTTATGTATGAAACTGTCCCTCACTTACACATAATGTCTTTGATAGTAAAATTAGATTTATTAATAATTTAATTCAAATCCTATTGATCATTTATTTGATTTATTATAATTTATTAATTTCATTTAAGGCATTTTTAATGAATTATTATATTCAATTCCATCGTTTGGGAGTGTTCGTTTCCTTGGGATTCTTAATGGATTCACTTTTATACAATATTAAAAGATCTTATAAAATGGGAAAAGTTATCCATTATTGGAATTATAAGTTATTAATTAAATTACATAATATTAAATGGTTATATATATCATTTTTTCTCTTATGAGGATGACTCTTTGGACAAAAAACTACTGATAATCTTTTTGATTATTTTCTCCTTTTTCGACCAGTATGCTCTAGTCTTGTTTTATTAATTAATAATATGACTATATAATATTTTTATTATATTAAATAAGATTAAATATATTTATATACATTATAATATATTTTTTCCATAAAATTGTTTATGACCAGCCATTAAGGTAGAGTTGAAATACAAAAACTCATCATCCATGAAGGCAGTAAATCAGCACCTCATGGACAATGTTTTCATTTTTAGACTAAAAGGGGAAGTGAAGTTAATTAATGGTTGAATCAAAATTACCCAAATATAACTATAGAATATAAATGATACTAGAGTTATCATTTCACATTGGACATGGGAGGTGAGGGAATGATAAGAAAAGAAACGAAATTTAAACAAAATTAAAAGAATGAAAGAAGATGTTACCTGTTAATTTCATCTCCATGAGAACCTCCTTATGAACTTTGAAATGGTATTTATGGTACACCATGAATAACATAACACGGGGGGATTGGTTTGGGAGAATAAATTAGTAGAATATAATAATGATTCAAGGCCTTGGAGGTGTGAGGAGATGGGGTGGTATTTATATTGGAGGAGAGGGTTGTTTTTTAATATTTTATTCTGTTGTTTATTATTTCATCTCAACAGTACGAATACATTGGTTTCATGTTACTACATACAGTATGGAGAAAAATATATTTATATAATTTTGTGTTTAAATCAAAAATGACTCAATAAATTGTGTATTTTAATTTATAATGTATATATATTGTGAATTACTTTATTTCCCTATACATAAAATATTCAACTATTATAGAAAAGCATATAACAATAACCATTACTCAGTGCATATAATTAAAAATTGAACTATATTTTATAAAAATAAATGAATTAATATTGAATTTTGAATTTTTAATTAAAATCATCATTTATTGGAATAATGCTGACTTTAATATTATATCATATTTTATAACACTTTTGAAAATTAATTAAGTTCTCATAAAATTGTCTTATAATTATAAGAGAAAAAATATTAAATTATGAATCTATTTCAAGAAATTATATTATATTTTAAATAATTATTTTTATTCTATAATTTCAAATAAACATTTATGTTTCACAAAAATACCAATACTTAATTTATGATTTTTAAAACATTTATTTATTTATTCTATTATATAAATATGTTATATTTTCATTCAGACCATAAAAAATTTTATTTATACTTTAATAAGTCATATCTAATTCAAATATTACATATACTTTTAATATAGTTAAATTTTTGGTTTAAACAAAATCAATATTTTTCACTATTAACTAGAAAATAAAATTTTTCTGAAAAATAACAAAATTTCACCCTAAAATAATTTTGACATTAAAATTTCAAACATAATGTTAATATTTTTAAATATAATTTATTAGTGTCAAAATTTAACTTTAAAATATGTCCTCCATTAAAAGGTTATAAAACTACCTCAATAAAAATATAGAATTTTAATACATAAAATTATATTCACTCTTATCTTATGCCTCTAAAATAATTTGTATGAATTTAAAAAAGCATGATTAAATATAAAATATATAATTTTCATAATTTTCCTAACACTATTAATTCCAACAAATATAATGGTTATATTTCAACTAACATTTTAAAATATTTATATTTAATTATAAATCATTATTCGTTTAAGCTTGGTGTTGTGAAAAACCTATGATATTGATGAAATTAAATTTAATAAGAGGAATTCCATAATATCTTGTGGTGTTAAAATATTAAATACCTATATACCACAATAAATAGGTTACATATAACACTATAAATCCTAAAAAAAATTTAAATTCTGGAACATCAACTCAGATTACATCTTATGTATCATCCTAATAATCATATATATCAAAATATCTTCCAATGTTTTTGCAATATATTTTTTATGAAAACCATTCACATTTCATGATTTTCTAAATTTTAGTGTTTACTAAGAAATATAAGACTTCTTTTAGTTGAATAAAAACCTATTTAAACATTATTATGGTATCTCAAATTAACTAAAATAATTCTCAATAACATTGAAGGATTCAGTGATATGGTTAAAAAATACAACATTTCTTAAAAAATTACATGGGTTATTCAGAATATTCCTTTGGATGGGTTTTCATCCCCAAAAAATCAATTCAAATTTCCTCAAATATAAGTGATTCCAAAAGAGAAATTACTTTCTAGTACACTATTGTATAAAGAAATATTTTTTATGGAATTCCATATCTCATTGAAAATAAAATTGTAAAAAATCTATTTTGACACTCTCCCCCTCAACAAATTCCATCATATCTACACTTTTTGTTTCAAGAATAAAATATTTAGACTTAAAATAGTAATAAAAATTGTTTTTAACATATCCTCACTTGGAAAATAGAATCCAATAGAATGTGGGGGATTCCAATCTATGATAAGATAGAGGGAAGGAGGAATATTCATTTTCCACCACCATACATCAAATCTAACCTATGGAATGGTATTAATGAAAACATCAACAATTTTATCCATTATAGGAATAAATTATATCTGCATATCTCTTTTTCCAACTAAAATTTAAAAAAATAGAAGCTTATGTCCGAAAGTTTAAATTTAGATTCTTCCACTAGTTTCTAAAAAATATTAATTTCTCATTGATTTTAAATTAAATTTTAATTAGTTTCTCAAATATAACCTTAAATTCAACTAATTATTTGAGAATCTAAATAAATTGTGGCAAATAATGTGTAATACCCCTATACATAGCCTCGATAGTGAAAAAGTTTACTCTATTATTCTTTTAAAAATTCTAGATTCCACAATTATCTAAAAAAATGATTCTAACACATAATGTTAATTTTTTATCATAAAAATATCTATCTCAATAAGAATCAATTTATCCAAATAAATTTGGATTCTCACATATTCTATACCATGGACCATAACTCAATGTTAATTTGGTATATTTGAGGACCCTTTTGGAATAGAACATGTGTGAATCTTTATGATCACTTTGACTCCCAAGACACAATGCCACAATATGTAAAATACAAGTTTTATATGTAGTAACATTTTGTAAAATTTTAATATACTTTCTAATTTCTTTTTTCTCTACATTTTTAAAAAATTATCACTTCAACATTTCATCCTAACATTGATGGATTTTGAAAAAAATTGAATATGTATTTCAATGAATATTAAATTTTTTCTGAAATACATTTCATATCATAGAATAATGGAATATTTCTTATTTCAAATATTTTTATCCCAATAAGAAGTCCACATATTCAAGAATACACATTTTAAAATGTTTTATTTTCCTTAAAAATCTTAACAAGAATAGATAACAGATTCAGTAAAAAAAAATCATAAACATAATTAATGAAATTATATAATCAGTTCTCATCTACATAACAATAAATTGTATTCAACATTCTGTTTAAATAACAAAAAATTTGTTAAAAGAATAACTAGCTTTTAATCACAGGATTTAAGGGAATATTTTATCCTATATAGATATATTTCTATCTATACACCATACTTCCATCATAATTAATAACATAAAATTTGGGGACATAATATATATTAATTCATCTGTTATTTAATTCTATAAGGAATTTTTCAAATCATTTTTCAAAAATTTGTATTCAATATAGGTCACAACAACCAAGAACATTATTATCAATTCATGTACTATAACAAGAAAATATTTATCCTCAATTTCAAATCCTATAACTTGTTACTATTATTTATATAATAATATTGATTTATTTCTTTAAACATCACCTATGTGATTGAGCTTATTTCTAAGCATGCTGCTCTTTTAAATAAATTTCTTCCTTTTTGGTCTTGGAATAAGACACCACAACTAGAATTTGACCCAATACCTATGATTTGACCAAAAAATTATAGGTATGTTTATTGACCATCTATACCAATAATTAATTCAAACCATTGGTATAGGGGACCAATAAAAATGGTTTGATCATACGGTTGGTATGGGTTTTACTTTCAGGCTCAGATACCAATATTTTGGTCAAACCATTTGTATCAGTGGTCAAATTTTTTATGTATATTATTATTATTATTATTTTTAAATAATTCAAAATGAAAAATAATAATTATAATCATTTAAATATATATTTCATATAAGAACATAAAAATGATTGTAGTATAGTGGTAAAGTATTTGGAACATAACATCAAGGAAAAGGGGTCAAACACGATCTTAGAATTTTTTTTCTAATAGAATACCTATTCCAAATATTTGAAAAAAACATTTTAGTTTTTCATTACATTGAATTTATCCATACAAATGGTTTGAAAAATCTATTGGTATATTTCAATGAAGATGGAAAATCATCCAACAGATCATAAAAAAATTTGTATAGTCTATACCATGGTTTCAGATACTATAACAATAGTTCCAAACCATATGTATAGGCACTATTCTGGTATTTCCAAAATTTTAATTATTTCCTATATGATCAATTTCCACATTAATTGTTGCTATCAATTGTTTTTTTCATAAAATCCTCAACAACCTATTTTGAATCAATTTGAGATATAAGGGTAGTTTTGTTTTCATGTCTCAAATTTCATCTAGTACGAACTAGGGAATAAGTATTTTCAATTATATTTTCTACATTTACATGAACCATTATGTTTTGGAATTCATTTTATAATTATCAATAATACATTCATAACAAATTTTTTATGTATATATATATCAATATTATCTAGTTCATTTCTAATATATTTTTCAACCACTTTTTCAGAAATATGTATATTGTACACTTGAATTTTCAATATATGACTCATTTTTATTCCAATGATTCATTTATTTTCTATATTTTTTAAATCATAATTTCTTAATAAATCTTGCATCCCTTTTTTTGGTGTACTTGTATCCTATTACATTAGATAAATATCCCTTTAAGACTCCATCCTAATCCTTTGTAACGACCCCAACATTATTAACCTAGTGATGGTGACAAATTTTTTCAGATTTTAATAGATACAATGGATATGAAAATATAGGATCGATAAGTTTAGTGGTATAAAATAACCACATACATATATATATCATATATTACATTAGATATATAAAATACATAGCATGAAAAAATTCTTTCTTATTTAATATTATTAGAAATACGATTCTTCATATCATATGGAAAAGAAACAAATAAAGGGTTTTCCAAATATCTCAATAATGGTTATGTATATTAAAATATTTCATTAAAAAATAATAAATAATCAATATATAATGTTAAATAACTAAAAACACACTCTATTTAACTAATAAATTACATATGAAATGAGACCAAAAATAATATAAATGAAATGATATCATTGATAATAATAACTAAATTGAAAATAATTTAATTGCTAATTACTAGACATCATGATTTCATACGTCATTATATATGTACCACAAAATATTTGTGCTATGAAATTTTAATTAATGCGTAGGAATGCACCAAAAACTAATTCAATAGTGTTGAACTGATTTTTCTCATGTGATATGTCGACGCATAAAGGGGAAATGTAATTATCAAACCCAATTGTCACAAAATGTCTGGTTTATTCCTCATATATTGAATTATCAACATAAATTCATAAAAAAGAATAGTTAAAAAATAAAATAGAGTAAATAATATAGTTAATCAATAATACATCAGTCAATAAAATAAAATTCAATGTAAAATTTTGAATATAGAAATTGAAAATAAATAAGGATATCCATGATATAAATAATGTGGATTTATTAGTGAAATTTAATATCTAGTTATCATAAGAATGTTAATTTTTCAATACAATTTTGATGACAATTACATTAATTAGGGTAAGAGAGAAATCCATTAAAATAGTATATTATATTGTAAAATCAATTATTTTAAAGAATATATGAAAACAAAAATGAATAATTAATTTTATGTTTTAATAAATTGATTTATATACAAATAAAATGATAACATATAGAATAATATAAATGGAAAAAAATTATTTATGGTGGTAGAATATTCAATTAACTCCATACACATTAAAAACATTCCTTTTGACTTTTATAAAGAAAGTTTAAAATGACTCTATCTGTAGAGAATTAGAATGATTTCATTATAAACTTATAAAAATTACAAGATAACATAAAATTTCCTTAAACATTAATTTTAGTAAATAATTATAACTTTTATAAAAAAAAATTTAAAAATATTGATACAGAAATAAAAACATACTTGATCAAAAAATATAAATAATATTTTTTTTAAACATAACACTTCAAAGTGTAACATGATTTGAATTATTAATAATAATTAATAAGTGGATATTAATATTAAATACCTCTTATTAGTATTATATAAACCTCCTAAAAATTTTAATATTTATAATACCAAATATGTATTAATGGATTAGAAATTGAAATGAAATCTCTTACCCAAAGTCCGACTTGTATTGTACATTCTTTATCATCAATAATAATAAAAATATGTGAATTATTTAATTTTTTGTGAAAAAATTAAAATTTATTATTACATTTATTTTATTTATTAATATATTATATTTATTTAATAACTCAATTAAGTTCATGTAGGACCCTTTGACTATATTCAACTCATATGCCCAATATGACTTTAGAAGGATGACAATAATCAATGAGTTCAATATTTCATCATCACAAAAGTAATTATCATGAAATAATTATCTATTTTCTAAATAAATTATAATTATAAAACCAATAAGTAAACATGTTTAGGAAATATAAAATATGTTACTATCAAATAGATGGTAGGTTGTATATATGCATGGATAAGGTTTTCATTTTTCAATGATCATAATTGAAATAAGGTAAGTATTATTTTATTATTTATAGAATTATGATTATAATATAAATACCATGTTATTTCAATAAATAATAATTTATTTTCTATTAACGTGATGTGTTAGTGAAAAAAAAATTGCATCACTTGAGAGAGGTGTCAATATACACATATAGACAAACGACGATATCATTTTCCAATGAAAGGGAATGTAAGAAATTATATGATATATTAGATTTCTCAAATTATAAATATATCATGAATATTATATATATATATATATATATATCATTCATTATAAAAAACATTGATAGGTGATGATGGAAAATTAATTACATCAGTTCCATGAGATGGTGGTCTTCCATACGAAAAAAACAGGTTCATTTCACATTTTATAGAAGAGGAGATAGATGTAGGTTATTATATTTACCTAATAACCTATAATAATATTTTATATAATAGTTTTATTAAATTTTCATGGTTTAATATGAGTTGATGTTAGTTTAAAAATAAATAAAATAATAATTATCAGTTAATAACTATACCTAATCTTCAGACAACCACATTAGGATTATACCTGATGCCGTCATAGATTGGTTTTATAATCAATACAAGGCCTCCAAAATTTGGGTTGTATTGTAAGGAATAACTTTCTAATGGGATTAACCAATGAAAAAGTTTTTTAAGTGTGATAAAAATGGGATAGAAGATTCCCTTTTATAAATGAGTGGAGGGGCACAATTTGAATTTTGTAATGTATTGAATTAATATAAAATAATATTCATATTAAAATATTACAAAACTATATAATTTAAATATAGTATTATGGTGGATTTAAATTCTATCATACAATAATATTTCCACACATTTGGGTTATGTTTTTACCCATATATTTTTGTTTTATCCTCCCACATCCCTTTTTACAATTACTGTAATATTTATGTTTTTCTCTTATTTAGGGTTAACAATAATAATATAAAATGTAATAATTCCATTACATGGAACATTGTATATTAAATAATATCCCATTCATTTTTTGAAATATAATATTTTTATGAAATTTATATAATTTATTAAAATTTTATTTATTATAAAATGCCATTAATTTAATTTCTTAAACTATATTAAATTTGAGTTAAAATACATCATAAAAAGTTAATTTTAATCCAATAATTTCATATAATAGTATTATGTTAAATATAACTAATCTATTCAAAGAGAATAATAATTATTTAAAATTATATTAGTTTTAATATTATTAAATTAATTAATTTTCTTTTACAATTAATGAAATTAGTTATGTGTTAACGTTACAGAATCATATAAGGTAATTATTTCACCACTAAAAATTAAATATATATTGACATAAAAAATCATTTATCATTAAAATAAATATTTGAAACAAAAAATATGATGTATTTATACCAATTATAAAATAATATATAGATATATAAGAAGAAGAAATATATATTGTTTTTCTTTATCACTCACTTAAATATTATAAATCATAGTAAAATGAAAAAAGCTATATTTTCATTGTTCATAAGATTATGGATGAAATAGGCTCATCCAATGAAATTAAGGTGTGCTTTTGGTTGATTTTTCAATGTCGTATCAAATTATTTATAACATAATTACTTGATCTATACTTACCATGGTGGTGATTATTTACTAAGGTTAATATTAATACTAATCAAAAATAAAAAATAAATAATTTAAATAATTTTTAATTATTGATTAAATTTAAAAAATTATATTTTAAAAATGAAATTTAAAAACAGTTGGAAAACTATTTAATATAAAAAACAGAAAAGAAAAATCAGATTTTCTAAAAAATAAATTTTTAGTATAAAATTATTTTCGTAATAAAGTAAATCATAATGTTATTCCCATGAACATAAATAGGATAAAAAATTAATTAAATATTCATAATTTTAATGATTTTAAAATAAAATGGTACATTGTAAATGTATAAAACAAAAACATTTATTTGAATAAGAAGAAGTATTTTTCACAATTCATTTGAAAAGTAATCCTTTTATAAAAATCTAAAACATTCACCCTACGATACATTACATATATTTATTTTAAAAATTAATTTAATTATATCAAATATTTTTCTGTGAGAGGAAAAATTAAATTTATTTTTTTCTCACAAAAAATGTCTTTTTATGAATAGAATAACCTTAATAAAGAATTAGTTTTTATTTAATTTGAATTAATCAGGAAATATATAATGTGTATAAGATTAAAATATATTTTTATTGTGTTTTTTCATATGCATACCTCTAAATTAAATGTCTAGGCTATAATGATCAATGTTAGATAATAATATATTATGATTCTTTTAGATTTTGTGTTTTATGTTGTATACAATATATAATATATTGTTTTCTAAGAAAATGGTATATTAAATTCATCCCTCAAATAAAAATATTTTCCATATATTTCTCATGAATATTAATTTGTCAAAAAATTAGGGTGGTTCTACCTAATAGCTTCCCACAGTTTCCATATTTCATTCTATATTTTATGATTTCTCCAAAGTACCTTTTCTATTTGAGTATTGTTATTCCTCAAAAATTGCTATCTATCATCAATAATGTGGACTGTCTCTTCATAGTATTACAGACTGGGTTCCTGCCATATTTATTCATAGGTGAGTTTATGGCTTGGGTCATTCATATAATTCCTTTATAATGAGATATGGGACACATTGTGCACTTTAGAGAGGCTTGATGGAATTTCTAATTGGTAAGACAAAGTTCAAATTCATTCCATAATTCAAAAATGTCCGATATACCGAAAACATTGTTTTCCATTTTTTAAAAACATTATATCACCCATCCATGGATACAATTTCATGAACATGAGATCACCTACATGAAATATCAAATACATAATGATATCGACATAAATCTTTTTATTTCTCAAATATTCATTAATATAGGTTTGAATAGCCTTAATAATTATTGTTCTCTCCTAAACAATATATAGACAAACAATATTTATTTCAAAAAATTATTCCAAAAAAAGTTTGAGTATGAAATCTCATTACATATAATGTCTCATACTGTTCTATTTGAATATATTAATGTAAGATATTGTTATATGAAAATTCTACTAACTGTAAATATTGATCACACATACATTGAATGTAAAGTGATCATGTCCTTGACATGTATTCTTAGGTTTTAACAACACATTCGTACTATCCATTAGTTTGGATATTATAGTTACCCAATACTTTTACACATAATCGTACAAGATTTTAAGAATTATTATCTACTCAATACAGACCAAGGATAAAAACAATTCAACAACTTTGGAAGATAAGGTAAATAATTATAAAAAAATAAACTATATTAAAAAATATTTTTATTATTCTTCATATCAATCTACTAATAGAATTTTATCTCTTAAAACTAAAATGGATAATTTAGTTTATATATATACATAAGGTATGAGCTAAAATTTAGAGTAAGGAAATAAAACATGGAAGGCAGCATGACACGTAAGTTTGAAGGAATATCATGATACATAAAATGCATGTGTAACACCCCAATATTTTGAAATAAATTTAATATTGAAGGAATGAAACATTGTGTCCCTAAAAACACTACTTTTTATAACTTTTCTATAAAACATAATTTTACAACCCTTATGATTTGAATTTTGAAAATCCGACATACACGGTTGCGATCAGTATGTTATTTAGAGATCGATATGACCAACTTAATTTTTGGTGAATCGTAACATAGAATTATGAATTGAAATGATACCATAATGAATAGTTCCATACCATTATGAAAAGTAACCTCTCTTATGTTATTATATATATATTATTTAAGTTAAAATATGATGTACTTATATTTTGGAATAACTAAATAAATGTTTTAAAACATGTATTTTTCTAATAAATTATGATTTTAATTAAAAATAAAAATAATTATTTTTATAAAAATATTTTTGAAATATTTGACTTCATTTTTTGATTCTACATGTTGAGAAACAGTTATAATGATTTTTTGGGATATTTCTTAAATACATTACTTTTTGATGAATAGTGAAATACTATAATTAGCCATATATATACATTTTAGAAAAAAGTATCTATTACATGCATCATGAATGATGTATGAAGAAATTATTTTGAACTAACATACACTTATTAAAATTTTTGTTCATGGAATCATCACCATTTTTATCTTGTGGACAAATAATGAACTAATGATTAAAACATTAAGAAAACCATCCTCCCATACACTATAAATACCACCCCTACCACCTTCTTATCTTCCCTCATATAAAGCTCTGTGCCTTCTACAAATTATGGTAAAATAACCAACCAAGATCCTCCCCCATGACCAAAATCCTTTGGTTTGATAAAAAACAAAATCATATTACCTTAAGAGGATTTCAAGGAAGGTTAATTCAAGATGTAAAATTACTCTTTTATTTTCATTCATTTTCATGTTCCTTTATTTTCCATTATTTCTTAACCTCTACTCATCCCAATGGTTTCAAATAATCAATAAAACAAATTTCATTGAATGTTTTTATGCTAATGTAATAATCAATATTAATCTCTATTTCCCCCTCATTTATGATAAAAATGAAACATCATCAAAGATGTGTTGATTTATCAAATTCATTGAAGACGATGATTTCAATGTGGTTTTCCTGATTAAACTATGGTCATGAAACCATGTTTATGGTTGAACTAGACTAATATATTTTTATTTTATTTTATGTATTTTTCATGAATCTGTATACACTCATGATGTAAAATAATAATACAAAATAAGTTATATGTGATCAAAATCGCCAAATTAATCTAAGCTTTTAGCAATAATGTTTTATATAATAACCCAACATCACTAAATATAACAAATAAAATTCATAACCATGTAATATCCTTTATTTTCATTATTAACATATAAAATCACTTCTATACATCAACTACCATATTACATAAACTACCATTCTCTTTTATAAGTGAACTAATAATAATTATTATGAAAATGAACACTCACAAACAATGAAATAGAATCCATTAACCCATCTAAAATATCATGGATGAACTTAATAAAGTAATAATCAACCAGATAAATTTATAAAGGTTTATTTAATTGTTAATTAATGAACCTAGTTTTTTTATTCAGGTCATCAGGATCAAGTGATGAAGACCTTCAGATTTATTGTAAGGGATCCTCTCTTTCTCACTTTTATTCAATTCCTCTTCTATGATTATGCCCACTTATTTTTAATTCCTAATAATGTGGAATTATTTTATAGCTCCCCCATACTCCCTTATTATATATTAATGGTGATATACAACATTATCTATCATTAATTCCCTACCAAGAACCCGTTACTATGTCAAAATATTTGTATGGGGTTCTTCATCTCACTTACATTGTTTTGAGATATTCCATCTTCACTACAATTACTTGCGTATGGAATATTTATTATTTCAATTAATGTTTCATATCATGAATTTATTTATTTTCATCATATTAAATGTATCACTTGATGATTATTAAATTTGTAACATAATATTCAATTGATTACAAATTTATATTTATTTTCTACCTGAAATTCCATTTTCATTAGGGTTGAGATTATTCTCTACTAACAAAAATTAAATTATTATTTATTCTTATTTACTCCTCCAAAATTATTTTTTAATGGTTTATATTTGAGTAATAATAAGGATAATGTTTTATTTTATGGGGAGTCACATGTTTAAAAATCATATTTCTAAAATTCTTCCCGAAATAAAAACACATTTCAAGGGAACTTCTCGATGTCTTAACCATTTGAAGTGCAAGATATCATCTAGTTTAAGTCATAATTACCTTTATACGATCACAAAATTTTACAAAAAAAAACTATTTCGGTTCATTTCTAGTCTAATTAAATAAAACATGACTTTCTACTTTAAAACCATATTAATTTTTTCCATAAACTGCACTAAAATGTTTTATACTAAAGATTATTTTAAAACTATTTTTACATGATTTAACATATGTTAGAAAAAACTCATGCATTGAATATATTTTCAATTACCTTACCTTATAATTTCTTTGATATTTATTTTTAAAAACTTATTTATTAACAAATAAAAATTATTTTCCAAAATAACCCTTCCTTACAAAGTAAAAAAATAATTTTCTTGTCTCACTTTAACATTTATGATATTTATGCCTTGTTGACCACTTATTCCTTGCTTGTGGTGTATGTAATGACCTTTGGTATATCACATAAAGAGTATCCTTATACTCAGTAGTTTCTAAGGGATTATGTTTGGAATGTTTTAAGGTTTGTTCCCTCAAGAATTTTTCAATGTCTCATTTTAAAATATTAGTGTCTATGTAAACATACTCTGTTAAATATAGTAATTTATTTGAGTTTTATCTCTTATGATATCATCCAAAAAAAATTGTTGAACGGTGTCTAATTAGTTTGATTGTGGATTTTCTATCGTGATACCATTAATTCTTTTACTCTGACTGGTTGGTGTTTATATTAAATTATTGGGGAAAGTTATGTACATTCCATATCATAGTTTCAATATGAATGTATATGTTTACTATGATAACCCCTTTAATATAAGTATTTATTGGAATTATTAAGTGACTTCTTGCCCCACTATTTCCCTTTTATGCATCGTTAGGTCTCATGAGACAAATAGATATGGACTTGCCTGAGGCCTTGACCAATTTTAGATATGTTTTTGGCTTAGGCAATAATAATTTTAATATTTCTGGGACAATCCCATTATAATATGTTTATGATTGTCTGACATATCTATTTACCTCATTATGAAACTACTAAATGAATGTTCGTGAGGTCCTCCAACTAGTAGAATACACATGATTATTCATTATTATGGAATTATATATTCATCTTTTCTTCTTGCCATATTATGATCTAGTATATTTTTAAAGGAATGTGTTTTAGTTATTCACAATCACAAATGATTTTTTTAGGATAAATTTTATTTTATTTATTAACCTTACTGAGCATTTGATATCAGCCCTTTTTTAGGTTTCATTTTCTCAGGACATGAAGGATTTTTTTATGAATAACTTTAAGGGACGAACATAGAGTTCTTGATGTTACTAATAAATCATATATGTTATATTTAATTTAATTTTTCAATGATACACCTATGTATGTATCTAGTTTTCCAAAACTACTAAGCTCCTCATTACTTCGGGATTCAACGTTCTTGTATGAATTCCATTGTAATGAAATAATGCATCGACTTTAGGAACTGGGGTCTAAGCATTACAGTTTTTATCAAAGTAATTTTACTAGAAAACATTGAAGCTATATATAGAAAATGTAGATTCGTGAACAAAGAAATATGATAGATATGAAGATACACATATAATCGCATCCTATAATTTTTTTAAGGAATATATTATTTGCATCTTCCTAGAAAATAAATGCATGTATAAATACTAAAAGTGGACGTGGTTCTAGAACAGATGACCTTAGGAGTGAAAACTCTAATAAGGTGTTTCATGATTGACCCAGGGTAACCTAATACATCAAAATTGGACTTACAATGTACCTAGTATTAAACATTCATGGGATATGCTTAGGATAGTTGCCATTTTTGTTATAAGACACTATAAAGGATTTATACCGTAAAAGTAACCATGGTATATGGTTCTAGGATTAGTGATTCAAAAATTTATGTTATGTGTTAACGTGTTTAGAGTTATATAGAGTCAATAATTTTATTAGATAATATTTTTTGGAATTGATTATAAATCTTACCTATTAGAAGGAATGAGAACTTCACCAATACATGTGGTGAAAAGAATAATAAGTATCATGTATGACATGGTCTTAAGTATTCATTTCTATAGAAGATAGTATCCCAATTATCCTCATCATATAATGAAATAATATCATATATTAACATGATTTGTAAATAATTATCTGAGTCCTTTGGCTTTGAAGTGAAGCAAGAAAACAAGAGTATGGCTATGAAAAAGATAGATAAAGAAAATAAGGGAAATAAGGGTTTTATAACTTTTGAAAACTTCAGAAATAATAACCCTGGTAATTGATTGAAATGAATGAGAGTTTGTTATAAGTGTGGAGAAAAAAGACTCCAGGTTTGTTATCTAAAGGGTAACAAAATAGTTTCTAACATACAGTGATAGAACTTTAAGAAGATGAGGAACTATGCGAATGAATGTCCCATGTTTCAATGGAATATACACTAAATGATGTTACTATATAATGATCATGTTATGATACTACAACTGATAAAGTGTAATTTTTAATATTCACAATCAAGAAATATATCTATTGAATATTTTATCATCAATGTACTATTTATAATAATTATGGAGTAAACTAAAATACTTTTTCTTTATGGATTTTTGGTCGTATGATGAATGGTACGAACGAAAATTGACTCGTTAGCAAGTCAAAAGTATATATGGTCGAGTGATAGACAAAACGTATTATGTTCCTAATGATATGATTTCAATTTTGGAATAGAGGGATGATTGATATGGAATTAAAGATTACTAAATACCATGGGAATGATTCTAATGTGTTGGATCATGATCTATTGAAAAGATAATCCATTTATGAAATGGTTTAAATTGATCATTGTATGAGTTTTTAGTGGTTAATGTCACCATATGATGCATCATGTGCTACAAGGTGATGTATATATTGTTCAAGGAACAATAAAATGATAATTTTATGTTTATGAAATATAAACATATATTTATACACATATAGAGTGGAATGATCCCTCAAATCTATGAAAAGCGTATTAAATGTAGTCTTTTTATCACAGTTTTTGATAACTTTAAAGAAAATTTTCATAACTAATGTTTATGGTTTTTTGGTAATCTACCTTCCTGTAAAACTATTTTAAATCAGTAGAAATTTATAGATTAGTTTCTTTTCAATGCTACTGTTTTCAATTACAATCAATTTAACTCTATTCGAAAGGATAATTTATTTCATTATTTATTATTATTATTATAAATATTTTTGACCACCTCTTTTCCCTTAACCTATTTAAGGAGGATATTCTATTATCACTATATATGATATGGGTTTTTTCACAAGAAAAAATTTCATGTCAAAACCATTAATGTTCAATGTGAAATATAATAATTTTGGGATGAAATTTTTATAAGCAGTGGATAATGTAACATCACATGATTTTGAAAAAAAATTTATATTGAATGAATGAATCATTGAGTCCCTAAAAAACACCACTCTGTTATAACCTAAATAGTAAAAAAGTAATTTTACCACCAATATGATTTGAATTTCTAAAATTTTATATACATAGTTTCGATCAGTATATAATTTTAGTCTGATATAAAAAACATATTTTATGGTGAATAGTAGCATAGCATTATGAAAAGTATTGTTATCCAAATGAATAGTGACATACCCTTATGAACATTAACCTCACCTACGATAGTATATATATATATATATGATTTAAGTTAAATTATGATGTACCTATATTTATGAATGAGTATATAAATTTTTTAAAACTGGTATTTTTCTAAAATACTAGAAATGTTTCTCTATAGTGAAATATGGTAATTAACTGTATATATACATTTTATATAAAATTCACAATTATTTCATCATAGATTATGTAAGAAGACATTATTTAAAACTCACATAAACTTATTACTTTTATTGGTTATGAAATTATCACTATTTATTGTCTTATTAAAAAATAATAAACTAATGATTAAAATATTAAGAAAACCCTCATCCCCTCCAATATAAATACCGACTCTTTAAACCTATTATTATCACTCTTATAAAGCCATTTTACTTCTCCAAATTCTTCCCAAATCATAACATAATATCTTCCCATATGACCAAATTTATTTTTTCTAATGAAAATACCAAATATTCTTCCCTTAAGAGGCTCTCATGGAAGGTTAATTCAAGAGGTAAAATTCCTCTTTTCTTTTCTATTATTTTCATGTTCCTTTGCTCTCTTTTATTTCCTAACCTCTCATAACCCAAATGTTATTATAACATCAATACAATAAATGTACTATAATTTTGATATGATAATGGTATAATTCATCTTCATCTCTTCTTTCCCCCACATTTATGCTAAAAATGATACATTGTCTCAGATGTGTTGATTTATCACATTCAGGGACGATGATGCTTTCAATTTGATTTACCTTATTCAAATGTGGTCATGAAACAACATTTAGGGTTAAAATATAATATTATATGTGTATTTTACCTTATTTAATGTTAAATAATACTTTTTCATCATGATGCAAAATAATAATACAAAACAAAGTAAATGTGATCTAAATCACCAAATTAAACCAAGTGTTTATCATTAATGTTTTATATAATCGATCACCATCACTCAAAATAACAAAATGAAATTTATAACCATATAATATTCTGGAAGTTCATTTATAACATATAAAATCAATTTTGGACTTCAACTTACATCTTACATGAACCACAATGCTCTTTTATAAGTGAGCCAATCATGAATATTATGAAAAGAAGCGCTCATGAACAATGATATTCAATCCCATAACCCATAAAAAGGCCATGAATGAACGTAATAAAGTAATAATAAACCAAATAATTGTATAATTGTTTATTGAATTGTTAATTAATGAACCAAATTTTGGTAATACATTTCATTAAGATCAAGCGAATAACACCCTTATAATTATAGTAAGGGATCATCTCATTCTAAATTTTATTCAATATATCCTATATTATTGTGCCCTATTTTTTTAGTTCCTAGTGATGGGTTATGTTTTATCACCTCCCAAATACATTCCTCATTATATATAAATTATGATATACCTGTTTTCTCTTATTAAATCCCTCCCAAGTACACCTGTTATCAGTCCCAAATATTTGTAATGGTTTCTTCATCTCACTTTCATTTTTGTGAGATATTCTATATTCACTACTATTACATTGTATGGTTTATGTATACTTCCAATTTATTTTTCATATAATGAATATATTTATTTTTATAATATTAAATATTTCATTTTATGATTATTAATTTTTGGGAATATGATTAAATTGATTACAATGTTGTAAGTATTTTCTACCTAAACCTCCAATTTTATTCTGGTTGATCTGATACTCTACTAACCTAACTGAAATTTTTATTAATTTATATGTAATCCTCCTAAATTATATTTTAATGATCTATATATGTGTCCTAATCAGAATCATTATTTATTTTATAGGGTTTCACATGTTTTTAAAAGGATATTTCAAAACATCTTCTTAAAATACAAGCTTGTTTCAAGGGAACTTCTTGATTTCATACCCATTTTTAATTTTACTCTATCATATGTTTTAAGTCATAATTATATTTCTAAAATAATAAATTTTAACATTAAAAATATATTGGTTAATGTTTAGTTTTATAAATGAAAACATGTATTTCCACTTTAAAATATCTTTAGTGTTTTCTGTAAATTGCACTAAAATGTTTTGTTCTAAAGATTATTTTAGAACTATTTAATATAATTTAAATTGAGTGGGAAAAAATTTATGAATTGAATATATTTTTACTGTTCTTACCTTTTATTTTCTAGGATAAACATGTTAAAAAACCGATTTCATGAAAAATACATTGTATTTTTCAAAATAATTATTCCTTCCAAAGTAAAAAATGGTTTTTTTTAACATTAACATTAATGATATTTATGAATTTTTCACCACATATTCCTTGAATGTGGTGTATGTACTGAAATTTTCTATATCACATAATGATTATCCTTAATCTTAGGATATTCTATTTGATTATGTTTTTAATGTTTCAAGGTGGTGTGGGACACTTTATAATACTTAAGGTCTGTTCCCCAAGAATTTTTCAATGGTTTCATTTTAAAATATCATTTTCTATGTAAAAATGATTTGTTGAATATTTTAATTTATTTGAGTTTTATCTCATATGATATCATCTAAAAAATATTTCTAAAGGGTTTCTGAATAGTTTTACTATGGATGTTCAATCTTGATACCATTCAATATATTACTCTGAGTGGTTATTGTTTCAGTTAATTAATTGTGGAAATTTATTTACATTACATATGTTAGTTTCAATATTAATTTATATTTTGATTATGTTAAACCATTTCATATGAAGAATGCATTATACATAGTAAGTGATAGGTGGGGACCACTATAGCCTTTCAATGTATTGGTAGGTCTCATGAGAAAAATAGATATGAACATAGATTAGGCCTTTCCCATTTTTAGATATGGTTTTAGTAAAGGCATTTATCACTTTAATATGTATTGTACATAGTCATGAATGTATGTTTTAGATTGTCCAAAATATGAATTTCCCTTTTTATTAAACCAGTAATTGTATGTTCATGTTGTTATTTTCCAAATAAAATACCCATGGTTATTCTTTATTATGGCTTTATTTATTCATCTCGTATTCCTACCATATTATTCTGTTGTATATTTTTATTTTCATGTGTTTTAGTCATTCACCATGCTTAAAGTTTATGTTTATGATAATATCTAAAGTCTTTCTTACACTTATTTAGCATTTGAGTTTTCCCTTTTTTATGATTCATTTTCTCAAGATATTAAGATATTTTTTATGAATGATATGTAGGGATAAAAATAGAGTTGTGGGGGTTCCCAATAAAACATATTTGTTTTATTTCATATCAAGTTGTAATGTTGAACCTATGTATGTATCTAGTTTTCCAAAACTACTAAACTACTATGTCCTTCAGGATACAACATTATTTTAGGCATTCCAATATAATGAAATAATGCACCAACTCTATGAAAATGGGGTCATATAATTACAAAATGGATCATGAAAAAACAAATGAAATCATAATATATAGAACATGGATTAATATAAAATAGATATATTGAAAACAATCATTCATATTTTATATAATTTATAATATCGAGTTTCATATCCTACGGAAAAAAATATAAATAAAGGGTGAGATCAGATTCTCAATTAGTGTTATCTACAACAGAATATCTAATGAATCAATAAGACATAATAAATATGGCATGGTAAATAACTGAAAACACATGAAATTAAATCAATAACAAGATTAAAAATGCATCCTTGAATAATATCAATATAGTAATATCATGGATAATTATAAATTTGTTCTAAATAAATTAAATGATTAATATAATACATCATTATTTTAAACATCGTGATATCTATACTATCAAATACCTCTTCCATGACTATTTAATTGATAGGCAGGTATACATAAGAAACCCATTTACTTCTAGAAGACTAATTTTTCTTATGATTTGTGTCGATGCAATGAGGGGATATATAATTCTTTTCCCCACCCACCACTACATGTCCAATGCATTCCCCACGTATTTAATTATCAAATCAAATTCATAAAAAATATACCTTTTTACCTATTATCTATATTGAGTAAGGAATAAAGATTATAAATAATTCCCTAGTTATTAAAATAATATACAAAGTAAAAAATCATATGTTGAAATGGTATATGGTTTAAGAATATAACATATACATGATATAAATATTATGTTTTTTAATTTAAATTAAATATCTATTTACCATAAGAGTGTTTTTTTTCAATATAAATATTTTTTCAATGAAATTAATCAAGATATAAGAGTTGAAAAAAAGATAAAAAAAATTCAGTAATATAAGTTTTTTAAGGAATATATGAAATTGAAAATGAACCCTTTAAAATAATATTTCATTACTTATATTTCTCTTTTCGAAATGAAAACTTATAGGAGAATATAAAGGGTGTAAAATAGTTTTTGTTGGGTAAAAGCCAGTTGACATTGTATACATTTAAAAACATTATTTATGTAATTTTATAAAGAATTTTAAAAATAAAACATTCCGGAAAATATTAAAAATGATTATTTAAAACCATCTAATGTCAAACTTGACTTAAAATTTTCTTATTAATCATTTGATTAAATAATGTAAACTTTTTTAAAAAAAAAGGTTGACAAATATGGCTATGGATGAAAAATATACCCAATCAAAAAAGAAATAAGATCATATTATCATTTAAATCATTATTCTTGTAAGAGTAGATTGAATTAACAAATTAATAATAGAAAATAATGTTATATTAATTATAAATACCTCAAATGGATAATATATACACATCATAAAAATAAATAATTGCACAATAGATAATATGTATCATCTGAGTGGAAATTGAGATGAAATCTATTACCCCAGGTTTGGTTTCACTAATATGTTCTTTACCTTCCTGAATAAAATAATTTAGTTATTTAATTTATTAATAACTCTTTTCAATTTCATTTTTCTTTCATTTACTTATTCAATTATGTTCATATTAGGATGTTTTAATTATATTATGCTTATATTCCAACAAATAATTTTTTAGGTTCACAATGTTCAACGAGAAAATTATTCCATAATCTAGAGAGAAATTATAAATTCATAATTATAATTTTTATAGATCAATTATATCTTTAAAACCAATTAGTAAATATGGGTCGGGAAAATAAACAATGTTACAATAAGGAAGATAGTAGGTCACAGGTACCCATGGGTAACATTTTCTATTTTACAATGATCATAATGGAATGAATGTAAGAAATATTTTATATTTATATAATTATAATTATTTCATAAATACTATATTATTTCTTTAAATACACGTTTATATAATATTCATGTGATGATGTGGTGTAAAATGAACCACATTTTTTTGTGGAGGTGCTTGTCCTGTGATACGTAAGAATGAAGTTAGCATTTTTCATTGAATGGAAATGTAAGAATGTATATGATATAAAAATATTATATAATGAAAAATATTTCATGGATATCATATATATATATATATATCTTAAATCGATCCCTCTAACTAGCCTTCATAGGAAATGATTGAAAATTAATTATAGCGGATCACAAGGTAGTAGTACACTACACACATGAAAAATTACATCATTTACCATTTGATAGAAGAGAATATGAATTTAAGACAATCTATAAACAGAATATAATCTATGAATATGGGGGATAATAATATTATTCTTTTCATGGTTGAATAATATTTGATGGAAGTGAAGTGTAAATAAAATAATAACTCTCTATTTAGAATGATACCTCAACTTTGGACAACCTATTTAGGATCATAACTAATGCATTACTAGATTAGATTTATGATAAAACCTAGAAATAAATATATTTAAATTTATGTTAGGGAGGTATTTTAGTAATTTATTGGATAGAAGAATTTTTTTTATTTGTGAAAAATGTTGATAGGAAGTTTTAGGATCAAAATATGCTATATATATAATCAATAACAAGTGGGGTGAATTGTAAGTTTTAAAACATTTGTTTTTAACCTTAATAAAAAATTATTTAATAAATTTAAATAAATAAGATTCACTTAAACCCTCTCCAATATGTTTATGGAAAAACACTTTGGTTTAATTTTGATTTGCAATGAAATAAGTACACAGGTATGCATATTCAATATTATACATTAAACTATATTGAATTTTTATTAGAGTTACAACAAATGAGAAATTGAACGAATTTTATACATTATATTTAAAAAAATGCAACAAAAAAATCATGTAGAAGAGTATAAATATTTTAACCCAAATATTAGGGTATCTAATACCCCTGGGATAAATGTCCCCAGATTTATAATTTCAATAATGTCTTTCTTACCCACACTAGGGTAGGACCTCGATACAAAAATCAAAATCTATCTTGCTATCCCTACAAGCCCTCAATCTGTAAGATGATCAAAACCTCTGTCTTACTTCAACTTGAAATCTCTCTATTAAGTAATTAATCAAAACCATTATCTTCTTTCATCTTGGGAGCCCTCGATTGTGAATAGCATCAATCATAATGTGAAAATAAAAATATATCATGTTGAGGATTTAATTTTTTTGGAACAAGATCTTCAAAACATCAACATCATTAAGAATTTCGCATGAATAAAATTGGTTAGAGCTATCACAGAGTAAAAAATTATCCCAAAAGGCACATATATGATCACGTTCAAATGATTTGGTATTTACAGGTGAGATCTGTAATGGTTGAATTTTCCTCTAATGTTAATATTTTTCCTAAAATCATTGAGGGACTTAGATTGGAGGATTCGTAATGGTCATATTGTAACTCAATCAATGAAGACATTTAGATAGCAAAAAATCACAAGAAACATTTGTTTAAAAATAATATGAAAGAAACTGAATGTAAGAAAAATTACATTAAAAAAATAGAGTATCTTTAAGAGTGATATAAAATAAGATTCTAAAGAAAAAATAAGCTGCAAGTAACTATGATAATAAGATCAAGAAGATATTGAGAATTGGAATATAATAAACATATTAAATAGGATTTGATATTTTGTGAATATCAGATATGAGAAACAGGAATCTGATTTGAGATTCTCTAAGAATCAGAATATAAGAAACACAATGAATTGGAATTGAGAAAGAAGATCAGATAATTTTTTTCGATTTAGTATCCAAGAAATGTAGTGTTTTAGAAATTAAGAACCACAATGGATCCAACATTTTGATTGATTTTGAATCCATGAAATGCAAAGTCAGAATCACAATTCTATGCAAATTTATGTTGAAGAACGATAAATCAGATTAAATTTTATAGATAATTCATCATCTATGGAACCATGAATAGGATTTTATTTTTTGATGATTATAAATTGATAATGTGAAATATTTAGAGTTTTATTAATGTTCCATGTTATTTAAATAAATATTCTATCTTATGAAAAATAATCTTAGACTTATCTTTAAAAGGAAGATGCATATATATTTCTTTATAGATATAAATATGTTTTATATAAATTTTAATATAGATAGAATGAATTATTAAGGAAATGTGTTTGTAATTCCCAAAACATAAAGGAATGTAAAAATTCATAAGGAAATTTAATCTTAATAATCTCCCTTTTTCTGGAAAGCACAAAAAATCAATTTCAGAAAAGAATATTTTAATAGTAAGACTTTATATTTATTTTAAAATAAATACTTATGTACCCCATAGTTTATAAATTAAGGTAAATACGAATAACTCCCTGATAGGTTTAAAAAGGCACCAAAGGATAATATTCTGTTTATATATATATATATCATCATTTCATAAAGCAATATCTACCCCATACATAGTAATTCTACTTCTGAGTAAAATATTATGTTTAACACTCTACTCCCCATTTTTCATTTACAAAAATAAATAAGAAAAATTATAATATACCTAAAAGTGTTAGAAAATATTGACATGAAACCATGGATAACATCATTTTTATTAAAAAAAATATTTATACAATAGAATATCATAATTAATGTAAATATTCATCCTTATTTGGAATTACGTTTTTGAGAATAGAGTTCATCTTTTTCAGCTCCTTTTGAATGTATAGGAACTTTGTGAAAATATCTTCTTGATCCTTAATTTTCATTTAATGAAACTCAATATTTTCACAAAAACATTAAATGTTCTCATCCTGATACATTGGTTTTCAAACACTTCATATATATATATATATATGTATTTATTATTTTATCTTCAATAGCGACAAAGTTGAGTTTCCCATTCATATATCAATCTTCTTGAAATGGGAAGCCATGATATTCATTTATCTTCTTTGAGAAACAGTTTGAAAGTTCGTTAAAATTGTCCTTGGATTCTTCAAAACCTCCCTTGACTGTTTCAAAATATTCCTAAAAACCATAATATCATGATTGAATTTCTTCGACCACATTGTTATTTGTTTTCATGAAATTCAATGGGAATCATATTTGAGAACAATGGTTTTGAAACCCCTATCATTATTTACCTGTTTAACCATGAAAAGAGTTAGTCTGAATTATTGTTTATTGATTTTGGAAGAAGCTGACATGTAGAATCAATGTTTGGAAAATAGGGAATGGAGTTCCCCAACATATTTAGTGACTGAACTACAGAGTATTCTCTTAAGTTGGAGGACATCTATTCTGATTCTGATGCAACTACCTTCGATGCCCGACATCTAATTTTTTCCCATTGTCTTTCATAGAGATTAGATTCTCTATTTTCTTATCTTATTTCCATTCATCAAAAACCTGAATGATCTTATCATAATCATCTTCATCATCATCATATTTTTTATTATCATCACCAAATTTGACATAGCCACCTTTATTTCCATCATCATTGTCACCACCACCACCACTATCATCAATATCAACATTATAATTATCATATGGAATTTTTGTACTTCAGTGTCAACAAAATTTTCTTTTCTAATTGAAGGTGATTTAGGAACTATAATTCATTCATATGAAATATTGTATGATGAGGATTTATAGGTTCTTTATGATAGCATGCCAAAATGTCTCTTCCTCTATGTTTCTCCAATTTTTTGAATCACATCATTCCTATCGTTCTATTGAAAATTTTATTATTCTTCTTTTTGAGATGGTTCATAAATAATCATAAATTTTAATGGAAGAACATATTTCCCCTTTATTGATGGGGTTAACTCAATTTCCATTAGTTGAGATGGTAGAGGATGTTCTATTTCTTGATAAATGATGCCAAAACATAAAAAATTTATGAATAAATTTACATATCATTCAATAAAGCTTAAGTTATTTCTTATTGAGAAAGATTATTCTTAAGCAACATATATTTATCATACTTCTCAACTTCTTCTACAAATTGAACGTTCAAAGCCTCAGCTATATAAAAATTTAAACTAAACAATGCTTCTCTTTGTTTGCTTTTCTCTTTGAGTTTTCTCCATATTGCTACAACTTAGTAGAGTACATATTTTGTTTCTTAGACAATAGATGTTAAGAATCTTGGGCTGGTTCCAATTCCTAAACTTTTCTTTTCATCAGTTTAGATATCAAACTTTCAATAATTCATCCAACCTTTCCAACAAGATCAACAAATTCGTTATTTTTACCACTGAAAGTATATTTCATGCTCTTCTATATGTCATCACATAATAAAATCATCATAAACATCATGGGCTTCGACTTTCAAGGAATACTGAAAAATATATAACAACATACAATAATCATGGAAAAAATTGATTGATACATAAGGATCTAAGACTTGATTGTCCCATCCTTTATCTTATTGATAGTATGAAAGATATAAATTACCAAGTTAATCTTACGTAGATTAACCAAAAAATCCATCATCAAAATGTTTATGATATTTAATTTATCTATGTATATATTCTTTAGTATTAAAACTCATTACATCAACAATGAAATACTTTTGAATTTGGCTGAAATGTTGGAAAGATTAGACTTCTTCACTCTCTTAAGGTCTAAGAAATCAATCAACGTAACATTATCAAAGGATCCTTCTGATTCTGAAATCTTGTCAGATATATAGTAAGCTTCAACATCATATTGTATCTCACAAATATTTGTTTATTTCTTATAATATAATGAATATGTTTTCCAATAACTCATGAATTTAAACTTATCCTTTTATCCTTCAAAGAAAATCGTAACTAATTATATTACCAAATTTACATAAACTGTATCTTGTTCTGTATTATTCTTCATAGTAAAAATACATTTCTCAACATTGAAACATTATTATCTTTCTGATTTTATAATTATACATGGGAAAGAAATCCTGGTCTAATATCCTTTCTCTAAATATCATTCAAACATTACACTCCTTATTCTTAGGCATTGATGTCCTAGAAGAGATAGAGAGAGACATCAGAAACATAAAATAATTATAGAAAATTGGAAGAGGGGATTTTCAGAGTGGAAACACTTTTCCCAGAAATCCAGGGAGAATGATGTGGGACAATGAGGGGGTCCCTTAATTTATATAGTTTTCGAGATAACAATTTATCATCCTAGAAATTTCAAACTATTTATGTTGATCTGATCTTATCTAACTATTGAAATTTAGCTGCTGAGGGTTTATATGTTCTGTTATTTTGTGGATCTAAGGAAATAAAATATATTTAAGGAATGTTGAATCCATTAAAGATTTTAATTTAACAATATTGAAATAAAAACAGAAAATTTGGAAACTATGAAGCAATGGGTAATAAAATGTACCTTTCTACGTTATAAAAAGGATTGTTAGTGTTTGAAAAGATTCTTCTTAGAAATCATAGATTACTAGAAAATTATTATGTTCCAAAAACCATGATTCAGTTACAAAATATTTTAGCAGGTTTTGGAAAACATTATTATGTTATGAAAAAATCATTATTAGGTTTCGAAAAAGGATATTAGGATTCAAAAAAACAATATTATTAGGTTTGGAAATAACATTATTAGGTTCTTAAAACATTATTAGTTTAATCAAGTGCAATCCTCCTATAAAATGGAGTATACTAATTTTATGAGGAGTCTAAAAAATATTTATAGGAATAATTACCATATGTTTATTATTCCTAACTTTTTTTGAATATAATCAAATCAATCAGAAGGTAATGATTTTTTGTGAAAATATCAGCAAGTTGTTATTTCATTCCTGTGAATTGTAAAATAATTTATCATATATGTGCATGATACCTAATAAAGTGATGCATAATATCTCTTCTCTTTTCATGATAGTGATGTGAAAGGATTTTACTTAAGGCAACGGAACTAGTGTAATCACATATTAACTGAGCACAATAACTTTAAGCTGCCACATATTCAGTTTCAGTTGTGGAAAGGGTTACCGAGTGTTGTTTCTAACATGACTAATAAATTAATGCATATCCTAAGAAAAGTCAAGTCCTTGATATAATTTTATTCTCTATTATAAAACCACCAATGTCGGTATCTAAAAAAATTAGAACAAAATCATTTCGCAAATAATAAAAAAGTCTTAAATCTATAGTCCCCTTTAAATATTGAAAAAAATTCAATAATTTGAAATGGGGTTTTATTATATTATATTGATATCTTTCACATAAGATTACCAAAAACATTAAGTTAGAATTACTATTTGTTATGTATATAATACTTTTTATCCTACCTCCAAAAGATGTTTTATCTTCTAGTTTCCCTACTTCATAAAGATCAAGAGTATTTGAGGTACTGATTGTGGTACTTGTACTTTTAGTGTTTCTATACCCATAATTTTTAATTTCTTGAATATACTTATGTTTCTATATATCAACTCCTTCTGGTTTATAAGAAATTTGAAAAATAAAAAAAGGTAACTTACACATCATATTCATTTCAAGCTCATATTTCATATGATTCACAAATGACTTAGTTAAGGATTTATATATTTATCCTAATATAATGGAATCATAAAAAATTTGAACAATTCAATAATTTTTCTTTCCTATGAATATAAATATGGTTGGAACCTCAGTTCCCTTAACATAATGTTTTTTATAACCAAAATCCTATAAAACTATCATACTAGGTTCTAGGGGATTTTAAAAGACCATCGAATTCATTGATATGTTTAAAAACGTGTTTATGATGATTTGTGTCTTCAAAACTAGGATTTTGTTCAACATAAACTTCCTCTTGAACATATCCATTAATGAAATCACACTTCACATCCATTGGAAAAAAATTTCAAGTGAACAAATTCTTTAAAATATATGAGAATTTGAATATAATTATGTCTAGATACCGGAGTATAGGTTTCTTCATATTCTACATATTCTTGTAGAGTATAGCCTTTAGCAACTAATCTTCCATTATTATTTTTAAGATTCATTTTTCATCACATTTACTTCTAAAGAACAACTTTACTCCAATAACATATGTTTCTTTATGTTTTTTAACTAAGGTACAAACATAATTCCTTTCAAATAATTTTAGTTCATATTGCATAGATTTAATCCTATCATCATCACATAAAACCCCATATGTACTTTTAAGTTCTAATTGGGAAATAAATTCTAGATTCTCTAATTCATTTCGTAATGAACTTCTAGTCCATTCTGGTTGATGTACATCACTAATGATAGTATCATTGGGATTATTTTTTAGGAACAACTATCTTGGCCTTAGAAAAACCTATTCATCAAAAAAGGGAATATAATCTTCTGGAGTTAATAATTTTGAAACATTTTCATGAGAATTCTCCTGAATAAGAGAATCTTCAATAAATTGTTGATAATCTATTTTAAAAAAAACATCCAATGATATACGATGGTGTTTCTTAAAAACAAGGGGATTAGTTTTATCAAATTTAACATTTATTATTTCCTCAATAGTACAAAATTTATAGTAATGACTCTATTATCCTTAGAAGTAGTGGAATAGAATAAAAAACATTCTTTTATTAGATTTGGGTGAGAATTTGTGTATGTTATCTTTCATATTCAGGATGAATACTTTTCATGCAAATACTCTGAAGTATGAAACTTTAGTTTTTTAGATTTTCTATAAGTCATATAGTGTTTTGTTAGGAAATGGATTGATTAAAACTCGATTTATAGTATAGAAAATTGTACTAACATAATTATCCCAATAATGTTTAGCAATTTAGTATTCACTCAATATCGTTCTTGTTACTTATCAATGAAATAGGATTATTTATTTAACATCACCCTTTTACTGATGAGTTTTAGGTGCTGAGAAGTTATGAGTAATGAATTTCTTTCTACCAAAAATTTGAAAACATCAATTATCAAATTCTCCACTATGATCACACCGAATAGTTATCAATGGTTGTTTTTCCCACTTTTAACATTGAATGAAAATGATTTGAAATAACAAACGGCTTTAGATTTCCTTTCTAGAAAACAAACCATGTAAATATAGTTTAATCATAAAATAAAACAAATAAATAATTTTTTACTCCAATACATACAGTTTGAGTAGGACTGAACAAGTCCATGTGCACTAGCTATAATGCATCTGAAGTTTAGACATAACTAATAGGCATAAATATTGACTTATGTTTCATTTTATAGTAATAATGATCACAAACTTTTGAATAATCAAATTTCAGATTTGATATATCTCAAAAAATTATTATTTTTTATTTTACATAAGTTCATAAGGTTACAATGTCCTTGTCTTCTTTTCCATAACCATGATTTGTTTTCCATTGCACTAAGGAATTGTATGTCTTGGATCCTAAGGTCTTATATGTTATGTGGATAAAAATTCTCTTACTGATGGGCATAAATCATGAACTCATCCTTAAAATTTTTTACTAATCATTTATCATTTCAAAAATTCACAATGTAACCTTTATCAGATAATCATTTTATGCTTTTGAGGTTCTTCTTAAGACATTTAACAAAAAATATATTTGAAATAGAGGCTTTTACAAAAAGAAAAATGTTACCTATACCAACAATTACTCCTTGATAATTTTCTTCAAAAGTGACTCTTCCACCTTTTATCATAAAAATCATTTCAAAGAGGGTTTTTTACCAGTCATGTGCTAGGAATATCAAAGATCCTTGTACCATGTATTTTTTTGGTACTTTACTTATTTTTTTAAAATTTAAACATTTAGTTTTACTTTATTTAAACATACATAGATCCTAAAATGTTAGAAAAAATTAGAGGTCTCCACATTTTCTTAGAAAAGTTGGATTTATCAAAATATAAGGATTGAATTTTATTTAAAGCATAATGATTTTATCCCAATGCTCACCACATTGACACTTTGTATAGAAGGGGAACTTTTGATACTAAATAATCATGACTAAAAACAAGTTTTGAGTGAGAATAATTAAATTTAGAACTATTCCTTAGAGGATGAATTTGATAAAACATTTTATAAAAAATTTCCTTATTAGAATTAAATTTTTATAAATTTTTATTTAAAGAAAATAATTCAGATTTTATTCTAATGACTAACTTCTTATCCTCTTAGTCATTAGTCTCAGAAATTGAGATTGTGTGTAAAACATTTTTCATAAAAATTACTCTTTCAATACCTTTAAAAATTGTGTCCTTCTCAGAATTAACTTCCTCAATTCTTTTTAAAAAACAAAAAAATTCAAAAAAAATTGCATTAAGATCTTCAGAAAATTTTTATACTTATTTTAATAAAATATATATTCTAGAATATTCCTTGTCATGTTTCTTATAGATCATACTATTTCCATTTTCATGTATCCTAGAAAAAATATAGGCTTATTCAAAAGAATGTAATGAATTATCGTCTTCAAATTATGATTGTTCATATGAAGATTCATAATTTTCTTTAGTAGGATAATTAAAACATACAGATATATTTGATAAAGATTCAGCAGTGTGTACCTTATCTATAAGACATTTATTATATATAAGAATTATTGAGATAAGGCAATTATTCTTTTTTCCAAAGATTCAATATTGAATATTCATTAGAGGTTTCTCCACAACTTTCAATCAAAGTGTCATTTTATTTCAGGACCTTCTTTCCATTATAGTTATAAAATATTATCTGATTCCTCACATAATGCCTATCTTTCTTGACCATTATTTTTAGATTAGGACAATTAGGTCTGATATTTCCATATTTTTTTATTAATAACTTGTTACATCTGAATATTTCTTATGTCTCATATCCTTCTTCTTGTATCTGTACTGAAAGTACTTCGTTCCAATAATCTGGTACATACACTGATAGAGATTTTTCTGTTCACTTTTTGAGTTATGAGTATAACATAAATATTATTTTATAACAACTTTATTAGACATTGTTGTCTTAGAAAAATTCTCATGAGTTTTGAAAATTGTATTGTTCACACATCGAGAAATATTGTAAAGTTCACGTTCTATGTGATAAGTATCACTTGAATCTGATTGTATAACAACTTTTATTATTTTTTTCTTAGAAACATTATCTGAAATATTAGATTTCATATGATTTTTAGTAGTTTTAAAATTAACAATCCCATTTTTTCATAATATTTTAAGCATTACTCTCTAATATGTTCTCATGCTGGAAGATATTCTCACCTAACACATCAAGAGAAACTATTGTAACTTTCCTAAACTCAAAAATAGTGATTCTTTTTAATTGCCACTAATTCAGTATGAAATAAATAATATTATATACAAGAACTTCATCATATAATATTTTTTCCCATTGATTTTATATTGTTCACAATATTCATGAATATCTATTGAACTTTAAATATTTGATATCTATAAGGAAAAAATAAAGATAATATGCTCAAAAAATAGCTCTTCTAGTTTCAATAACAATCTAAGTACCAAAATGTGTAACAATAAGTTTCATTGAGACACTATGTTATTCTTCACATGAAAATATTTGGATGTATATATTCATGGTCAAAAAAAATCAACATATTGTGTACCTTATAGTTTAGATGATATTATTTCTTTTCATGATTAGTAAAAGTTACAACATCCATGAATGGGATCTTATAATCACCATTAAGAATATAAAAGTTGTTAAATCCAGTGTTAGTAACAAAAGTATTCATTTTATCTAACTAATATTCACAATCATTCCCATAAAACATTTGGTCAAGTGGGATTCATATTGTCTAATGATATGACATTCATTCCTTCCATCTTTCATAATATAAATTTTCAAAACCACATATTATTGTAGTCTGTATTTATAAACATTGAATTTATAAAAGAAATTATCAATTACTTGGAGAAGAAAACAAATAGTAAGTAAAATAAGTATTGAAATCTATCTTATGATACTAATTTTAAGTATCAATATCTCAGAGACCTGCTTTGATACAAATTGTAGGATTGAAATATATGATGTACATAATCAATAACAAGAGGCGGGGTATTTTTAGATAAATAAATTATTTAAACATTAGGAAATTTTTTTAACAAATTTAAACAAATAAGATTAACATAAACCCTGTTTAGTAAGTTTAAGGAAATGAATTTGTTTTAATAATGATGTGTAATAATATATTTACACAGGTATACAAAATCATGATTCTAACTTAAAGCGTGTATAATTTTATACCAGAGTTACAACAAATGACAAAGTTTATGAAATATACACATTCTATTAATAATAAAATAAAACGAGAAAATTACATGTAAAATGGTACAAATATTTTAACCCAAAGAGTAGGTTATCCAAAACACCATGGATGATTATCCCCTAATTTATACATTCAAGAAAACCTTTCCAAACCAAACTAGGGTATTCCCTCAATATAAAGATCAGAATCAATCCCGATATCCTTGCAAGCCCTTGATCTGTAAGAGGATCAGCACCTATGTATTCTTTCAACTATGAAGCGCTCGATTAAGCAGGTAATTTGGACCTTTGTCTTCTTTTGGAATGGAATCCCTCGATTGTTTACAACAACAATCAGAATCACACATGGAAAAAAATAATGTTGAAGATTTTTGTTTATGGAAAAAGGTGATCACAACTTAAACAACTTCAAGTCTTTCTTGCGAAGAAAATATAGTAGAGCTCTCAGAGAGTAAAAGAAATATCCCAAAAGTTCACAGCTATGATCACGTTCGAATGAATGGGTATATATAAGAGAGATATCCAATGGAATAATTTTCTTTCAATAGTCATATTTTTTCTGAAATCATGAGGGGCCATGGACAAGAGGAATTCGTAACGGTAATATTGTAACTAAAACAATGAAACCATTTAGATAACAAAAAAATTCAAAAGTAACATCAATTATGAAATAATATGTAGGAAATTGAATGGAAGAAACATTAAATTAATAAAAATATTGACCATCTTTATGAAAGATATATAATCAGATTCTTAAGGAAAAATTAGAAGAAATGAACTATAATAATTGGATCTGGGAAATATTGAGAATATGAATCTAATAAACATGGTAAATTGAATTTGATATTTTTCGTAAATTGGATTTGAGAAACGTGAATAATTTTCTTAGTTCCGTGACAATAGAAAATAATGAAAAATGAATAATCATAATTGGGAGGGTGAATCAGGACAATTTTTTTTGAAATTAGCTATCTATGATATGGAATGTTTAGGAATTTAAGAAACACAACATATTTAAATATTTTGGGGAGGTTAGAATCCAAGAAATGAAAAATTAGAATCACAATTATGAGAGAATCAGAGATCAAGAAAAATAAATTGTTTCGATTTTCTGGATGATTCATAGTATAAGAACTATAAATCATATTTTATTTTCAAGATGATTTGGAATTTAGAAAGTAAATGATTATGCATTTTATTAAGGATTTTATTTTTTCTAGTAACAAAAATGGCTTAATAAACATAATGTTAGACATATATATAAAATGATCATGCGTATAAATTTAATTATAGATTGAAAAATATTTAATATAAATAGCCTTATATATGGAAATAATTGTTAAGGAAATGTGTTTATGATTTAAAAAAAAATAAAGGAATGGAAAAAATGATAAGGAATATTTTGACTTAACAGTGGTTCCCTTTTATAAGTGATGGGAGGGGCACTTATTTAATTTTCTAAAGCAACAAATTAATATAAAATAATTTCCTAATTAAAATTAATCAAATATAATATATTTAAAATATTTATTAAGTATTTATAGATGTCTTATCATCAGAAAATTTTTTGAGAAGTTTTGGTTATTTTTTACCGTTATCTTTGAGTCATAATACCCGAGTAACCCTTTTGACAATTATCATTATATTAATGTTTTCTAGACAATTATGGTCAATAATGTTACTCAAAAATATAAAAAAAACCAAAAATGGTCTCTATTTTATTTTTTAAATAATAACTCCTTCATTTAGATTAATAAAATATTTTTATTAATTTTAAATCATTTAATACATTATTATTTATTTTAAAATATCATTAATGTCATTTTTTACACTACTAATTTAATTTGACTTTAAATACATAAATACAAAGATGTTTTTGAAATAAAATCCATTAAAACATAACTATAGTTTAATATTTATCTATACAAATTCAGAAAAAACAATAATTATTTAATATTATATTACATTTATTAATTTTAAACTACATGCATTTTATTATATTAACTAATTAAATTGTGTTTTGGAATTACACAAACATTTATGGTAAGGTTTTACTCAATAAAAATTTGTAATAAATAACCATGATTAATAATAATTTATATTTAAATTTTTTTAAAATAAACATTAATTTTATGTATTCTTATTATAAAATATTTTTGATATTAAAATATGAAAAGTGATATTTTTTCATTATCTCTCACTTAAATATTATAATGCTCGAATTCATGTCCAAATGGTGAAAAAGTTTCTATAGTTAAGGTATAGATGAATATGGAAAATATAAAATTAACCGATGAAATTATGGAAAGTTTTTTGTTGAATTTTAATGCCTTACCAAATTATTTTAAACCTTAATTAATCAATTTACCATTACCACGGTTACAATTATTTGATATTGTTACAATTTATAATGAACATAATTAAAAGACAACAATTTTAAAAATATGGACCTCAGAAATAAAAATATTAAAACCATTATTCATGATTCAATTTTAATAATTGGTAGAAATATAAGATTAAAAATCTAAGAACAGTGAAAATGATCTTTTAGAAAAATTCTTTTTTATGTATTAAAATATTTTTATTATAACTTTAAAAGGAAAATTAATTCCAATTACCATAATTAGATTATTAATAATATAAGAAATGTAATTTTAATTTTAAACCATTTAAAAATATTAATAATTTATAATTCATAAAAAAATATAGCTTTCAAAAAAAGATGCATTTTTACAATTCACTAGAAAATCACTATTTTCAGAAAAATCACAAAAATTTACTCTAAATTATTTTTTAATGTGATGATTTTAAAAATTAAATTTCATTTAATAAAATACATTTTCTAATAGTTTTAAAAATTAATAACAGTCTTTTTTCTCACAAATTAATAAATAAAATTTAAATAGAACACATATTAGAAGAATAAAATTACATTCTTCAACTATTAAGTGGTTATTTCCAAAGAATTAATCAATAAATTTTTATTTATTTCTAATTTTTTTTATATTTCATAAAACCCTTCTTCCAATTCATATTCAAAAATTAAATGGAAAGGTTATAATATTAATATTTAAATAACTCGAGGTACATTTAGGGTCATTCTTACATGTTTTATATGTTATCGAACATTCTATTCTTTTTAAAACTTTGGATATTAGATCTTCATCATATAATATTCTTATGAATATTTCTATTATATTTACATTATATGATCTAGCAGGAAATTAAAATTTCTTCACTATAGGATTGTTTTTGTCCTATATTTAATAAGGAGTTATATTGAATTTATACCTCAATAATCTCTAATTTTACATGTATATAGTTGTAGTAAAATCCTCTATATAAAATAGCATTGAGAGATTAAATTCTTCTAGAATTTTTCTTTTCATTTTAACAAATATTTTATTAGTTATCTCTACAACTCTATTTTTCCATGGTGTATATGGGAACTATTATGATTGTTGAACCCATGCAAGACACATTAGGATTAAAATGAATTCTTAATGAAAACCATTTGACCCTCAATTCTCAATTTCATAATAGAAACCCCCAACTTTATCTCAATATATATTTTAATAAACCTTAATAAATCCTCATATTAAGGTTTATGATTCATAAAAATAATAGTTACCAATCTTGTAAAAGCATCAAGGAAAGCAGTGACATAAATATAAACCATAGAAAATTATGTCTTCTAATCTGACATAAACCTGAAAAAATATAATCAAGTGTTCTTAAAGATATTATCTCTACTGTATTATAAATCCCTTATGTGACTTTAATTTTTCAATATTTTGAAAATTTATTCTCTCCCTCTTTTCAGTTAGGCAAGGTCTCTTACCGCAAGACCCTTTGAATGTCTTCCCAAAATCATTCGACAACGATGGGTGAGATACATAGGTGATATATTATTCTCCTCATTTGTGCCCAAATAATATATATCACACTAATTTAAAACTTATAACATGTTTCAACTAGTCATTTATCTATTTATAATAACACTTCAAACCATAATATCGTTTATAATCTCATAATTTATTCTGAAAATAAATTCATTATCGTTATCTAAAAGATATAAGACACTCAAGAAATTATAAATTATCACATCCTATAATAAAACTTCTCTAGGATTTATTTTTTGATCATAAATATTAGTTGTAAACATTAATTTTATATTTTTAGATCCATATTTCCCAAATGATACCACACATACATAATATTCATTAATATTTTTAGTGGTTTTTGGGTCTCATGTCATATGAGATGAATAGTCTCTATCTTGTATCCATGAATTGTTTCTATATCCTTACTTTAAGATGTACCTAATGAGGCAATAACTTCCCATATTTTTATTTTCTTTTAAATCATATAATATCCAGTATCTTAGAGTGCATGATTATATTTATTATAATTAATTCTTTAGAACAATGACCTTATTATTCACACATTACATATATTTAATATATGTACTCAAAAAAAAATTGATTATGAAATCATGGTAGAATTTTATTATTGTGTTTCTTTATCTCAAAATGGTTTCACATTCTTTTCAATAACACTCTACTTCAAGACTCATTTCACTCTAGGGAAATGAAATATTTTACAAAAAAACATGAGATTTATTATAATTGGATTTTCAATAGAGATAATATCCTTCAAACAGTGATCTTCCATGAAAAATATGAGTTTTTATGGAATTCATGTCAATATCTAGGAAAGTTCTAATTTTATTATTCATTTTCCTCTTATAAATTTCAAGTATTAGTCTTTATCAAGATTCTATTGATAAATAAGTATTCATGTTATGAATTTCATAGTCCAAAAATTCCAATATTTTCTTTTATAACCTAATATACTCTTGAAAATATTTAACATTCTTGTAGTTTATAGGTGAAAATTTAACTTGGGATTTTAAGAAATGGGTATCGAAATATTGGGATGAATTATTCTTTACTTGTGTAACTTTTTCAAAGTCATAACACCTATTATAAAGTATTCATTTAGAATTATGAATCTTTAAATATGACATTATTAATTTTTATTTCAACTGAAATTTTCAATTTAAAACCCTTAAACATTGTATTTGGTTTAGTGATTATTTTACCTTCATAAGTTTTAGTTAATAAATATAAAACTTCTCATTATTGTTAAATTATTATCCCCATTACATTAAATTCTATTTAAAATTCCATAGTTATTATTTCCCTCCATTCTGTTTATTTATTTGGACAATGCATCTTTCAATCGTAGCATTCACCATGTGTTTAATGTATACCAGTTTTCTTATTCATCACTATATATAATTTATTATTTTTGTAAACATGATCCATGATGTTGGTAAACTATCAAAAAGTTTCATATTTCAAACATCTACTTGTAGTGTGGTAGTTATGTTCTTCCTTTAAAAGTAATATTATTGTTATTTTTCATATGAACCTCTTATTTATAGCAGTGGGGTAACATACATATATATAGATCATATTCTATTAAATCATCTTATATTTTTATTCTGATACTACATATTCGTACTCATTACTTATTCCCTATAGAAACACATTTTTAAAGTTCCAAATTTTACCAAATTTAAAAAATACATTGTAGCTTTTATTTGTACTTCCCATATCATATATTGAAATTATTTTATATTAGAGACATTATTACTTCATATTATTAATCACTTTTTTTAGGATAAATTTATTTGTATATGATTAAGCTCAATCTTTTTCCTATATTAAAATTATAATTATTTTTTCCTATTTGGTCTCATTCTTGAAAACTAGAGTCTATTAAATTTTATAAAAAATAATAACATTTTGTATCACATCATGAAATAAATCATCACTATGTCATAGAGTAGAAAACTTTACAATAAATTTCCTAATGAAATTTCTTATTATCTTAATGAAAATGGTTGAATCATCAAATATTTCTCTAAGACCACTAATATTTCTAACAATTTCAGTTATCCTTGTAATATTCTCATCAATTTTTTTATCATCATCCATTATAATATCTTCAAATGAAATTTAAAAATATACTACATAGCTTCTTTCACATTGATATTACCATCAAATATATTTTTTATATTATTCTATTTTTTTTTATTTTGATCCCACCGACATTTTTATAAAATTTTCAAGTTAATGATAATAATGGTATTATTTTCATTCTCAATAATATCACAATTTCACTTATATCATCTGCTTATCTCTAAAAACTTGTGTGAAACCAAATATTGTAACATCAAGGACTTACAAAACAAGATAAAGTTGATAAGGTATCATTCTATACATTCATAAAAGATTATTTTTGTTGTAGAATATATGTATAACTATAATATTGATAGAATTCCTATTATTTGTCATCAAACATAACAAAAAATGAATCACTAATATGGAACCCAAATTCATATTTATACTAGTTGAAGTTCTTAGAAACTGATTTAACCATGATAAGGGGCTTTCATAATTATTACATTATTTTTTTCTGTATCCTCCCTTGAAATTTGCCTCTATAATTTTCAGAATTTGGATCCTCCCAAGAAGTATATAATACATAAACTATATAAAAAAATTAAAACAATGATCATAATAATTTAAAAAGGATTGATCCTAATGTGTGTTTTATCTATTTACATTTTCCTAGACTAGTTTGAGACATACATTTTATCACTAGTGTATACAAGTTATTATAATTGATGAGTAGTTACCAAACATAAATAAATATATACACTGATTTTTTCTCTCTATTTAAATCATTTTTCGAGGATTGACATCGACATCCCTAGGATAATATCTATCACACAATTGGATCATTATATCACATAATTTCAACATATAAAAACACTTATGTAAGATCATTTTTTCTCAAGGTTTATTAATAAATAAATATTTGATTTTTTAGAGTATTAAAAATAATAAATATAGTAATATAATCACTTAATCAAGAACATGAACTTTTTTAATTTATGATGGTTCCAAAATAGGTATTCTTGGAAAATATTTCTAGAATTTCTATATAGAGACACACAATATTGATTCCCTAAAATCTGGGATGCTTTAATTATTTTTTCTCCAATATAAACTTCTAAAATATATTGATCAAACTATTAACAAATATTTTTAATAAAATATTTATCTATAATATTCAAATATGTTATGTTTTATTTATAGGCAGAAATTCACATTGAATGTTCCAACACAATCAATAATATAAGATCTAATTTCATTAAACTATAACATAATTAAATTTATGTTGATCAATAGAATCATTCAAAAGTGATCTATCATTGATCACAATTAATTGTTTTCAAATACAAAAAAAATGGGTTTTGATTCTTCAAATCACTCATCCTTCATGTTTGGATTTTATCATGACATAACCACTATAATCATTATTTATTAAATCCAAAATGATAGGTCAATATTATTTTATTTTTAACTCTAGTAATCAAAAACTTTCCTAACTAGTGACCCTTACATAATGATTTTTTAATCTTATGTGTCATTTGAATGGGATTAGTAACTCTTTTGTATTGATTTCATTATCCTTTCAAATAATTTGAAATATTTAATAATCCTTAATATATAATTTTTTTATCTATTATTTGTCAAAATAATTCACACTTATATATTATAGTGGGTATGATACTTTTCCAAATTCACACTTCAATAATTTATTAAGTATTTTATGAACTCTTAGAAACCTGTTTTTATCTTATGGAAAATGATATGAATCTCATTAAATTATTTCCATTTCCGCATTTTATCATATAGTTCAAAAAATATCATATATATGATTAAACTATTTTATACACCCACCTAGGTCTTTTTCCAATTCCTTTATTAATATATGAACATTATTAAGTACCATACTTATTCATTGAACATATGATACATGTCACAATAATAAAATTCCATTTCTTATTTCAATAGACACACTATATATCATTAGTAGGTACTTGGATATATAATTAATTTTTTTCAACTAGTGGTGTGTGTGTGGGGGAGATCAATATGGCCCAACGGATAACCACTAATTATCTGTTGTTATATAAATTTTCATATCGAGTTCACCATTTTTTATCCAGATTCACATCATACGCCTTTCATGGAATGATATGGTCCTATGGGGACTACACAATGTGTACTAGGTGACATAGTTGAATGGTCCTGGAGGGCGACTACAGGGGCTTAAATGATTATGAAATTGTCCCACATTCGGTATGATGTCCTCTGATGGTGTCCAATGGGATTATTTGCGAATCCAAAAACAACCAATGATAGTTTTATCTAGGATTAGTGTACCTAAATTCCAAATGTAGGTGCTCGTTGGATGATTTTTCATTTGACACTTAACGACCCCATTGGTCGAGTGGATGGGTGTTCGGGCTCATCAAACCCTTTAAGGGGGAATTATTTCCTATCACATGACTCTCCTATAGATTTATAAAAGGTTAGTATGTTCCTAAATTCTTGTTTCTTTCCCAAGATTGGGTCTGCAAATTACCTATGGGTACAAGATCAATCATGGATATATACATCATGAGATGAATCGGAAACCACATAGTTCAGTTCCATTTAACTATTCACATCAACTTTTAAGGTCATGTGTTAAGGAACCATCCATACATTTTAACATCATGCAGCGAGCATGTATCGGATAAATGCTCCTAGGCGATGTTTGTCTATGAATTACACTATAGTGACCTAGGATTTCATGAAGAGATAGATCTCTTGGGTTTATATGAACCTATCGGGGAAATGTACCATATAACAATAGCGTGATATGGGTGTTGAGTTCGGAACTCAGGGAAGCTTCTTATATATCCCAGTTGTTCGGGAATCAAATCCCTAATAGGTAGGTTTGATGTGGGACATTAAACCTCAATGAAGCACATAATTGGGGCATGATGTGAGTATTACATCGATGGAGAAGGCTTGTTTTGAGCAGGATTTGGGACTTACATCATAAAGGATGTCTTGATCAATTTAGGTGTCCTAGTTGGGGTTAACCGTTTAAAGATATCAAATCTGATCTTGGGCCTTAGACATGCATCATATGTATCCTTATTGCTAAATGAAACAATGTTCTCATAGTTCATTTATTTTGGTTATTACACCTAGTTGGAGGCCCACTCTTTGGGGTTATGCAAATTCCAGGATTGTCGCCAACCACTAATCCCATGTGATTCATGCTTAAGGTGAAAACAAGAGGAGGTAGTGTATATAAATATTTAAAATACCACATCATCTAATAATATATATATATTACTGGGGCTTTCAGGGAGAGAGAAATATATTTTTGAACATGCCAATACCTCCCCTTTAGCTTCAAACCCTGGATAGTTAGTTTAACCTATCTAGGTACACCCGGGGAGGAGGCCGAGTGGGGCACTGATGCAACCTCTTGTAATAAAATCTAGGCGATTAATTCAGTTGTAGTGACCTTTCGAGAATGATATTTGTTATACTAAAATTTAAAGTCATATAGCAATGAAAAATATTATCAAGTGTATAATCATGGTGGGATGTTCTGACATACCTTGAACATGAGAGGGATGAAACATGTAAACCTTGATTCTGGATGATATCAGAGCAGGAGATATGAAACAAGGCATGAAATCGATTATGGTGTAAAGTGGTAGGAAAATCCTCTTCTGATGAAGAATTGTCTCTATTTTACAGGAAATTTTTTTGGGAAACATATACAAATCCCCGATGGAATTGTGTTCAAAGTCTAAAAATTATGTCCTCGGGACACTAGAATTCCATTTCTGATGGTTGGGGATGTTTATGAAGATCTAAAATCTGTCACGACTCGTCCTAGGGGCCCGTTCCGTGACTACCCCAAGCCCGCCTTCCTTAGGCCAGGGGCTGGCGACTGGCACCAAATGCGTAAATCCCGATAACTGGGAAGGCATTTCCTTTATAAAAGTAAACAAAACACAACAGAGTACAAGCGGAAGTAAAACACTAAGTACAAAGAGAAGTGTTGAAAGGTTAATCGGCCAGAATACAAACACAAATGAAAGTAAAACTACAAATGAACAAAGTACAATAGAAAAAGACAACAGCTGGAAGGACAGAAGTGGCTCCTGGGTTGTCCTCCTCGGATCCTACCTGAAGGGTAGGTATAGATGGCACAACTCATGGATCGTCCACCACAGATCCTACCTGAAGGTTAGGTATAGATAGCCTCCACAATGCTCTCGCCCGTCAACCTCCTCCGAGTGTCGTCTCGCCGTGAAGTCCACCTCCAGATACTGAATCATCGTGTAGTCCACCTCCGGGTACTGACTCATCGTGTAGTCCACCTCCGGGTACCGTCCAGTCCTCGAACACTTGGCCTCTGTCAGCACTACTCGTCGTCTACAACCAACACAATGAGGTGCGGGCATAACCCGTGCAGGGGTGAGTATAACGATACTCAGTAGGGACCCCGAGACCCTCAAGGTATCACTAAAACCAACAATGATAACCACAAATAAGATCTCAACAAATAACCTCTACTTAGGTATATGCCTATACATATACCTAAGTTATCATGTAACCCATCTCAATCATGAGGAAACACAAGGATTATGAAATCAACGGATAACCACTACCCAGGTATATGCCCGGACATATACCTAAGTTATCAAGTAACCCATCTCAATCATGAGAAACACAAGGATTATGAAATCAATGGATAAATACTACCCAGGTATATGCCCATACATATACCTAAGTTATCAAGTAACCCATCTCAATAATGAGGAAACACAAAGGTCATAGACTCAGCTCAAACCAGGATTTTCATTATCGAAACCATAACTACTGAAGTGCTCCGTCTCGGGAGTGTACAGTGGTCCTGTCACGACTCTGAGGTACTGCTCACTAACCTAAGACTGTTGAGGTACTCCTCCTGTCGAGTACCACAGGTCAGCCACCCAAACACATTAGTGCTTCCCGCCGGGGTATGCCACCCAAACACAGTAGTGCACACCCCCTATTTGCCTGCAGAGGTACTCTTCAGATGAGTACCGCAGGTCTGCACTGTCACACAGGTAGTGCTCCATCCACCAAGGGTCTACACCTCACAAAGTAGTGCTCTGTCCACTGGGCTAGTCGACTCACTCCATGTCGAGTCGGTCAAGCAGTCGTCAGGTCTCAGCCGGCTACACGGTCTCCGTACTCCGCATGCTCGTCTCTGGGAGGGTCCGCTCCACGAGCTACAGGTCGATACTCCAAGTATCCCAAAGTCCCACGAAGAAGTATCCAAAAGGACCACCTCGTCATAGGGGTCTCAACGCAACAGACGGCGCGTCAATCGAACGCCTGGTCTGTGAGTTACTACCCCTTTCATCCTAGGGGCCCGGGTTGGTTACGTGTGCGAACCAACCCGCCCGTATCTCAACTGTACCCCAAATCTCATACGGTAAACTCAAAGAGACCATTTCTCAATGTGATCACCAACTCCACTGACGGTTCATCAAACGGACGTCCGGTCTGAAAGATATCAGCTTTTCCGTTCCAGGGGCCCAGTTGGATTTCGGGTACAATCCAACCCGGCCACTATCCAAGATCAACCAAAACTCAGGATAAGTATTCCAAAAGTTCGGTCTCATCAAGAGGAAATCAACGAGATAGATGACGCGTCAATTGGACACTAGGTCTGTGAGTTATTGGCTTTTTTTCGTTCGAGATCCCCGGTTGGTTTCATGAATGAACCAACCCGACCGCACTCCGATGGCATCCATGCCTCGAGCGGAGTAAGCCAAAAGATCCTTCTCACTTAGAGAAATCCATCAATGTTGGCGGCACGTCAATCGGACGTCCGGAGCTCAAGATATAAGTGTTTCCGCTCCGAGGGCCCGGTTGGTTTCGTATCCGAACCAACCCAGTGGAACCCAAGGTATTCCAAAACCATGAGTTTAATATACCGAAACCACCGTCTCGATTCAAGGGTTGTATCGCCACTGACGGTGTGTCGATCAGAGGTCTACATCTCAATATATGAGCGAAAAACCGTGAGGGGTCCGAAAATGGGGGGTCTAGGCCCGGATCGACCCGGCCCAACCCCCCCCCCCTGGGTCGACCTGACCCAGGTCTGGGTCTGACCTGAGTGGGCACGGCCCGGTCCGGCCTGGCTTGAGTGGCCTGGCCTGGCCTGGGCGGCCCGGCCGGCCCGGGCGGCTCAGTGCGAGCCGCGCGGTCGCGCCCAATGAGTCGTGGTCCCCTCGCACTGGGGGCCGCTTCGTGTCACCGGACGCGGCGCGCTGCCGCGTTCCGCGTTCCCCAGTCTCGCGCGGCTGTGGGACCCTCGCTCACCGCCGCGGCTTCAGCCCCGGCGGATTCATCCGGTGGCGCGCCGGTGGGGGCTTCCGCAGACCACCAGACGCACTCCGGTGGTCCGATTCGCCTACAGTCTTCGCCAGAGATCATCTCGGTACCTGACCTTCACTGCAAAGCCTTCAAAACGCCTTCGCGGCCCGCCTCACCATCATCCGCCGATCCTCACTTCGACAAAAAAGCACGGGGTCTTCAAATCGCATCCTCGCCCCCGACTCCGCCCGCGGTTTCATTCATCCCCAACGGTGTGGCGCGACGGCGCCGCGCTTCTTCGCCGCGTTCGTTATTCTCATTTCCGCGTAGTGCAACGGCACCGCGCTTCCTTTCACATGCCACAATAAACTCAAACAACAAGGGGGGAAGGAGGGTCGGCTGGGTTCGTGCAGTCCGACCTTCCCCCGTTAGTATGATAATAGGTGGCCCAAAAGGAAACCAAGAAAGGTGACAGATGAGATCACGATCAATAATAAAATAAGCCCCCTCAACTTCCCGCAAAAAAAATTCCCAACAGGAAAGGAGAACGTGCACGGATAAACTAGATAATAAGTTGATACGTGTTTCTGAATTTTCTTTAGAATGAATGAAACGAGGGAATAAAATCATTCTCAAACAGAATTCCCTACCTCAATCGTTGTCGTTGAACGAGAGTTCATCGCGGAATTAACCATTGCGGAAGAAGAGGATCGTCGCGGAAGAGAAGGGTCCTCGTGGAAGAAACTTCATTGACGTCGCGGTACCCGGCGTCGCATCGTCGATCTCTGAGGGTTTGGAATTCTTCTTCGGAGGTCGAAGCGTTCTTCACGTTCTTCGCGTTCCTTGCGTTCTTCGTCGAAGAAGAACGTTTTCCTCCAAATCCTCTCCACGCCACAAGTTCCAACAGAAATAAAATAAGAGTTATCTTATTATATTAACGCACATGACACGTTTGAATTTCAAAAGAAAATAAACGAACAATCAATTCAATGAATTAATTGTAACGATTTAACTTCCCAATTAATGAGGTGTTTCTTAACCAGAAAAACACACGGTTGACTATCATTAAAGAGGGGGGTTGCAGGTGCGTTTCTTAGAAGGAAAGAAATGGTGGAGCTCGTGTGGGACCCACCTCACAAATATCCTACCAAGTGGGTAGGATATTTCTGGATCCACCCTACCCGCTAAACCTAGATTAAGTGGATTTTAAGTGGCTTTAAGTGAAATAAAATAAAGTTGTCGCACCACTTTATTTTATTTCTTAACTTAAACCCAAAAATTAAAAAAAACTACACCCGAGAAAACGCAACTCCGGAAGAGGTGTCTCTAAGAAAATATCGGCGCTACGATTCCATCGGTGCCCTCGGAATTCGATTCCAAGCACTAGTTCAAAAGTTAGAAAAACCCGCTCGTTCGTTCACTAAACGTACCCGAGCTAAACTTCGGAAATTAATTCCGGTCACACCGGGCCTCGGAATCAGGCGCTGTCAGAAACTGTGTTCTTGTAAAATTCCAAAGAAAAATTAAGAAAAAATTTTCATTGAAATTTTTGGGTCTTTACATTACTCCCACCTAAGGTCTTTACGTCCCTGTAATGCTTCAACACAAACTAGGGTCACAAAAGTGGTACAGAGCACGAATCTGAACTTCCCGCTCCCATGTGCTCACCTGGAGGTTTCCGTACTGCCAAAAGAAGTGCACCCAAGGAATCGATCGTCCTCATAGGATCCGCTCATGTCGATCCTTGATCCCCACTAAACCCTCTGTGAAAGACACCCCATTTCCATCGTCCACCTCCCCATGGTCGATGATATGCGAAGGGTCAAGCACGTATCTCTTCAGTTGAGATACGTGGAAGTCGTCGTGAACCTTGTGCAACTGAGGAGGATGGGTCAAGCGGTAAACCACCCTTCCTACCCAGCTGAGGACCTAAGAAGGTCCACTGAACCTCAGAGATAACTTGTCGCCTTGGTCACATCTTAGTAAACCTCGTCGAGGTGAGACACATATAAGGATGTGATCGTCATCCTCGAACTCCAGAGGTCTACAATTCCTGTTTAGAACTGGAACTCAAAAAGACTGCTGCCACGAGGGTAAGGTTGACTGACTCAAGAGTGATCGGTCGCACCCTCCTGTGCATGAGTTACCCTGTGCTTCCTGGGGTTTCCTTTTTTTCGTCGGGCAAGGAAAACCCATTCCGACGTCATAGTTAAACCAAAACCTTTTTTCCTAAAACTGTCAATTTGTGTATGAACTGTGATTGCCCAGTCCATTCTCAAACCAACATCGTAAGACCTCGATTCATCCACCAAGAGATTCCAACTGAAACTCTTACCTCGAGGGTCTGACTACACTGTCAGCGTAAGTGTGATTATCGAGTCTTCTCCCAAGGTATCTCCGGACGTGAGTGTCAAATCTACGGCTTACCGGAAACTCTAGGTTTGGGACAAGATTTGTGGAAGGAAGGAATGATTCGTATCAACACCTATTACTAATATAGCTAGTGGTGGACATAGACGGTCCCTTGAATCATTTTTAGAGACATTGGGTCACACTCCTTGACCACATGCAGCCACACTCCTCCTCCTCCCTCCGTCTCCATGAGCCTGGCGGGGATAACTAAGGCGGGTGGTTGTAGCATGATAATATGTACACCACCTCATGCTGCTCTCCTAGCTCTACCTCCACGTCTGCTGCATCGCAGACTCATCTCTCCTTAAGCTTCCACTTCTTGAAACATTTAACATGCCCGTGTCTCTAAGACTGGTGCTAGTTTCCTGTTTCTTACTGCACTGTGCTGTCTTTATCTGCTCCTGGATGACCTGCACCTTCTTTGCCTATGATCTGAAAGAGCTGCTAAAAATTTCTCCTTTTATGAAAAGAGACACTCGGTCTCATCCCCTGGATGAACCATGCCCATTGCCTAATACAGTCAATCCCGACGTGAATGATGCATTCATGCCACGGATGATGTCGTAAGGCCTCAATGTAACTACCAAGAGAACAAACTATCACTCTCGCCTCCAAGGGTCGAGTCACACTGTCGGCATCATTTTGAGGTCCCTGGGTATCCTCTAGTAGAAATCTCAAAAGTGAGGGTCATGTCAACAGTCATAACCAGGACCACTCTGTATCAACCAAACAAAAAGGACAGGAAGGAAAACATCACAAAGATTAGTGTCTTTTTATTATTACATCTCATAGTACAAAGACACGAATACAACATCAACATGGAACTATAAGTACAAGGGATGTATCCACTAGTTCCTCTCCTGTCCACCTGCTCCCGGAGCTCTACTGCCTTGTCCACTGCTCCGCTGTTGCTCAACAACCAGCCACTTCTTCTATCTCGGTGGCTCCTCCAACACCAACTGATCAACTGTGCGGGGGGTCGTACAGTCACGTGCTAGGTGACCCTTCCTACCGCAGGAGAAACACTGTCCATTTCTGGAACCCCTGGCTCTGACCCCACCCCGGGCGCCCCGCACCACCGATCCTAAAACCCGAGATCACCCAACTACTGGTCTGGTCCTCCTGGACCTCTGCATCATCTGTCTACTGCCCACATATGACTTGGATACTGATCGAAAATCCTGCGGCCAATGTAGAAGCTCTTGTACATGCTCGGGGTGTAGATCTACTGGCACAAACTCTACCCTGATGAAGGTCTCGAACTCTTCCCGTGTGAAGGCCATCCCGTCGCTAAACTGGAACAAGTGGATCCACCACCTGCCTGCTGTTGCCTGAAGAAGGCTAGCAGCAAAGATCACAATGATGTCTGCAGGTGTACCCACTAGCCTGAAGACTCTCACCACAGCCTCCAGCCAATCCTCAGCCGCCTGCGGGTCCATCTCTCCCTGGAACCTGGGTGGCCTCTAGCGCTGGAACTCATGCAGCACGCTCAAGTTGCGTGCATCTCCTACTTCTGGGGCTGGTGGCATCGGTGGCCCAACTTATGGTACTGCCGCTGGTGCCTCCGCTGGTGCCCCAACTGCAAGAGGGCCCTATACCGAAGCCTCGTCGCTCGACAGGCTATTAGTACGCACATCCCTCTGGGCTCTAGCTGGTCGTCCGAGAAAAGGCATCCTGAAAGAAACAACGTGACATGGTCAAACGATTATAACTGGTGAGATGACCTGGTTTGAGCTGACATTTAAAAACTTCGGGAAACATACACACAATCAGTGTTTTCGTGCACCAAGTCGGAATCAATTTTCAGGGTCCTGGTGTATGGATACATCGGCCTCCCGCACCAACACTGGACTCCCTAAACTGAAAACCACACTCGGTACTCTTAACACTATTTCTTCACAGAAAGAAAATATCAGAGTTATAAGATCTGTGGTACAACTGAATCCTATAATACTTTGTCACGACCCGCCCTCGGGGCCTGTGCCGTGACTACCCCAAGCCCGCCTTCCATAGGCCAGGGGCTGGCGACTAGCACCAAGGCGTAAATCCCGATAACTGGGAAGGCATTGCCTTTATAAAAGTAAACAAAAAGAACCACAGAGCACAAGAGGAAGTAAAACACTAAGTACAAAAGAAAGTGCTGAAAAGTAAATGGGCCAGAATACAAACCCAAAAGAAAGTACAACTACAACTGTAAAGTACAACTCGAAAGGGAAAACAGCAACTGAAAAGTAAAGCTGCTACGCCGAGCTGTCCACTGGGCGAGACATACTCGGAGCGGACGGTGGGACCCATCCTTGGGGCCCGTGCCGTGACTACCCCAAGCCCGCCTTCCATAGGACAGGGGCTGGCGACTAGCACAAAAGGTGTAAATCCCGATAACTGGGAAGGCATTGCCATTATAAAAGTAAAAAAAACACCACAGAGTACAAGCAGAAGTAAAACACTAAGTACAAATAGAAGTGCTGAAAGGTAAAATGGGCCAGAATACAAACCCAAATGAAAGTACAGCTACAACTGAACAAAGTAAAACAGAAAAAGACAACAGCTGGAAGGAAGGAAGCGGCTCCAGGGTCGTCCTCCTCGTATCCTACCTGAATGGTAGGTACAGATGGCGCATCTCTTGTATCATCCACCATGGATCCTAACTGAATGGTAGGTACATATAGCCTCCACAACGCTCTCGTCCGTCAACCTCATCCGAGTGTCGTCTCACCGTGAAGTCCACCTTTGGATACTGACTGGTCGTGTAGTCCACCTCCAGGTACTGACTCGTCGTGTAGTCCACCTCCGATTACCGTCCAGTCCTCGAACACTCAGCCTCCATCAGCACTGCCTGTCGTCTGCAACCAACACAACAAGGTGCGGGCATAGCCCATGCAGGGGTGAGTATAATGATACTCAGTAGGGACCCTGAGAACCTCAAGGTCTCACAAAAACCAACAAGGATAACCACAAAGAAGATCTCAACAGATAACCTCTACATAGGTATATTCCCATAAATATACCTATGTTATCAAGTAACCCATCTCAATCATGAGGAAACACAAGGATTATGAAATCAACTGATAACCACTACCCAGGTATAAGCCCATACATATACCTATGTCATCAAGTAACCCATCTCAATCATGAGAAAACACAAGGATTATGAAATCAACGGATAACCACTACCAAGGTATATTCCCATACATATACCTAAGTTATCAAGTAACCCATCTCAATCATGAGGAAACACAAAGGTCATAGACTCATCTCAAACCAAGATTTTCATTATCGAAACCATAACTGCTGAAGAGATCCGTCTCTAGAGTGTAAAGTGGTCCTATCACGACTCTAAGGTACTGCTCACTAACCTAATACTGCTGAGGTACTCCTCCTATCGAGTACCGCAGGTCAGCCACCCAAACCCAGTATTGCTTCTCTCCGGGGTATGCCACCCAAGCACAGTAGTGCACACCCCCTAGTAGCCTGTAGAGGTACTCTCAGGATGAGTACCGTGGGTCTGCACTGTCATACAGGTAGTGCCCTGTCCGCCATTGGTCTGCACCTCACAATGTAGTGCTCCATCCACTGGGCTAGTGGACTCACTCTAAGTCGAGTCGGTCAAGCAGTCGTCAGGTCTCAGTCAACTACATGGTCTCCGTACTCCACAGGCTCGTCTCTTGGAGGGTCCGCTCCACGAGCTACAGGTCGATACTCCATGTTTCTCAAAGTCCGACAAAGAAGTATCCCAAAGGGCCGCCTCGTCACAGGGGTCTCAACGAAACAGACGGCGTGTCAATCGAACGCCCGGTCTATGAGTTACTAGACTTTTCGTCCCTAGGGCCCGGTTGGTTTCGTGTTCCAACCAACCCAGATGTATCTCAATTGTACCCCAACTCTCTTAGGGTAAACTGAAATGGACCGTTTCTCAACTTGATCACCAATGCCCCTGACGGTTCGTCAAACGGACGTTTGGTCTGAAAGATATTAGCTTTTCCGTTCCAGGGGCTCGGTTGGATTTTGGGTACAATCCAACCCGGCCACTATCCAACAGCAACCAAAAAATGGGCGAAGTATGCCAAAAGATCTGCCTCATCAAGAGGAAATCAACGAGACAGACGGCGCGTCAATCGGACGCCCGGTCTGTGAGTTATTGGCTTTGTTTTCGTTCTAGAGGCCTGTTTAGTTTCGTGAGCGAACCAACCCGACCGCACTTCGACGACATCCAACCCTCGAGCGGAGTAAGCCAAAAGATTTTTCTCACTTAGAGTAATCCATCAAATTTGATGGCAGGTCAATCGGACGTCCGGAGCTCAAGATATAAGCGTTTCTGCTCCGAGGGCCCGGTTGGTTTCGTATCCAAACCAACCCGTCCAAAAACAAGGTATTCCGAAACCTTGAGTGTAATATACTGAAACGACCATCTCGATCCAAGGGCCGCATCGCCACTGACGGTGCGTCGAGCAGAGGTCTACAGCTCATGATATGAGCGAAAACCCGTGAGGGTCCCGAAAACGTGGGGTCTGGGCCCGGACCGACCCGGGTGGGCACGGCCCGGCCCGGCCTGGGCGGCCCCGCCGGCTTGGGCAGCTCGGCGCTGGTCGAGCGGTCATGCCCAAGGAGTAGCGGTCCCCTCGCGCTGGGGGCCGCTTCGTGTTACCTGACGCGGCGCGCTGCCGCGTTCCGCGTTCCCCGGTCCCGCGCGGCCGCGGGACCCTCGCTCACCACCGCAGCTTCAGCCACGGCGGATTCTTCCGACGGTGTGCTGGGCGCCGTAGCCCCCGACCGCCGGCCCCACCGCGCCGGCGCGATGCACTGGCAGGGGCATCCGCGGACCACCGGACTCCCTCAGGTGGTCCGATTCGCCTACGGTCTTCACCAGAGATCATCCCAGGACCCGACCTTCGCTGCAAAGGCTTCAAAATGCCTTCGCGGCCCGCCTCACCATCGTCTGTCGATCCGCACTTCGAAAAAAAAACACATGGTCTTCAAATCGCCTCCTCGGCCCCGACTCCGCCCGCGGTTTCGTTCGTCCCCAACGGCGTGGCGCGACTGTGTCGCGTTCGTTCTTCTCGTTTCCGCGCGGTGCTATGGCACCGCGCTGCTTTTCACGTGCCGCAACAAACTCAAACAAAAAGGGGGTAGGAGGGTCGGTCGTGTTCGTGCGGTCCGACCGTCCCCCATTAGTATGATAACAGGCGGCCCAAAATGAAACCAAGAAAGGCGATAGATGAGATCACGATCAATAATAAACTAAGCCCCCTCAACTTCCCGCAACAAAAATTCCCAACCTGCAAGGAAAACGTGCGTGGATCAACTAGAAAATAAGTTGATCTGTGTTTCCTTGTTTTATTTAGAATGAAAGAAACGAGGGAATAAAATCATTCTCAAACATAATTCCCTACCTCAAGCATTGTCGTTGAACGCGAGTTCGTCGGAGAATTAACCGTCGCGGAACAAGAGGATCATCGCGGAAGAGAAGGACCGTCGTGGAAGAAACGTCGTTGAAGTCGCGATACATGGATTCGTGTCATCGATCTCCGAGGTTTTGGTGTTCTTCATCGGAGGTCGGCGCGTTCTTCGTGTTTTTCGCGTTCCTTGCGTTCTTCATCGAAGAAGAATGTTTTCCTCCAAATCTTCTCCACGCCACAAGTTCCAACAGAAATAAAATAAGAGTTATCTTATTTAATTAATGCACATGACACGTTTGAATTTCAAAATAAAAGAAACAAAAAATTAATTCAATGAATTAATTGTAACGATTTAACTGCCCAATTAAAGAGGCGTTTCTTAACCAGAAAAACGCACGGTTGACATTCATTATAGAGGGGGGTTGCGGGTGCATTACTTAGAAGGAAAGAAACAGTGGGGCTTGTGTGGGCCCCACCTCACAAATATCCCACCAAGTGGGTAGGATATTTTGGGTTCCACCCTATCCGATTAACTTAGCTTAAGTGGCTTTTAAGTGGCTTTAAGTGAAATAAAATAAAGTTGTCGCACCACATTATTTTATTTCTTAACTTTACCCCAAAAATTAAAAAAACTACACCTGAGCAAACGCTACTTCAGAAAAGGCATTTCAAAGAAAATACCGGCGATGTGATTCCATCGGTGCCCTCATAATTCGATTCCGAACAATGGTTCAAAAGTTAGAAAAATCTACTTGTTCGTTAACTGAACATACCCGAGCTAAACTTCAGAAATTAATTTCGGGCACATCGGGCCTCGGAATCAGACACCGTCAGAAACTGCGTTCTTGCAAAATTCCAACGAAAAATTAAGAAAAAAATTTCCTTGAAATTTCCAGGTCTTTACATTACTCCCACATCAGGGCTTTACGTCTCCGTAAAGCTTCAACATAAACTAGGGTCACAAAAGCGATACAGAGCACACATCTGAACCTTCCGCTCCAATGTGCTCACCTGGAGGTTCCCGTACTACCAAAGAAAGTGCACCTGAGGAATCGATCGTCCTCGTAGGATCTTCTCTTGTTGATCCTCGATCCCCATTGGAACCTCCATGAATGACACCCCATAGCCATCGTCCAGCTCCCCATGGTCGATGATATGCGAAGGGTCGAGCACGTATCTCCTCAGTTGAGATACTTGGAAGTCATTGTGCACCTGGTGCAACTGAGGTGGATAGGTCAAGCGGTAAACCACCCCGCCTACCCAGCCGAGGACCTAAGAAGGTCCGCTGAACCTCGGAGATAACTTGTCTCCTTGGTCACATCTCCTTAAACCTCGTCGAGGTGAGACCCGTATAAGGACGCGATTGTCATCCTCGAACTCCAGAGGTCTCCAATTCATGTTTAGAACTAGAACTCAAAACGACTGCTTCCACGAGGGTAAGGTTGACCGACTCAAGAGTGATCGGTCACACCCTCCTATGCATGAGTTACCCTTTGCTACCTGGGGTTTCCTTTTTTTTCGCCGACCAAGGAAAACCCATTCCGACGTCATCGTTACACAACAACCTTTTTGCCTAAAACCGTCAATTTTTGTATGAAATGTGATTTACCAGTCCATTCTCAAACCAACGTCGTAAGGCCTCGATGCTGCCAGCAAGAGATTCCAACCAAAACTCTCACCTCAAGGGTCTGAACACACTATCGGCGTAAGTGTGATTATCGAGTCTTCTCCCAAGGTATCTCCAGACGTGAGGGTCAAGTCTACGGCTTACTGGAAACTCTAGGTTTGGGACAAGATTTGTGGAAGGAAGGAATGATTCGTATCAACGCCTATTACTACGGCAGCTAGTAGTGGACATAGACAGTCCCTTGTATCATTTTTAGAGCCATTGTTTCACACTCCTTGACCACATGCAGCCTCACTCTTCCTCCGCCCTCCAGCACCCTGAGCCTGGTGGGGATAACTAAGGAGGGTGGTTGTAGCATGTTAAGATGTACACCACCTCATGCTTCTCTCCTAGCTCTGCCTCCACGTCTGCTGCTTTGCAGACTCCTCTATCCTTAAAGCTTCCACTTCTTGAAACATTTAACATGCCCGTGTCTCTAAGACTGGTGCCAGTTTCCTATTTCTTACTGCACCGTGCAGTCTTTATCCGCTCCTGGATGACCTGCACCTACTTTACCTATGTTCTGAAAGACCTGCTAAAAATTTCTCCTTTTCCGAAAAGAGAAACTCGGTCTCACCCCTAGATGAACCATGACCATTGCCTAATACAGTCAATCCTGACATTAATGATGCATTCAATCCATGGATGACGTCCTAAGGACTCGACATAACTACCAAGAGATCCAACTGTCACTCTCTCCTCCAAGGGTCGAGCCACACTATCTGCATCAGTGTGAGGTCACAAGGTCTCCTCCAGTAGAAATCTCGAAAGTGAGGGTCAAGTCAACAGTCTTAACCAGGACCACTCAGTATCAACCAAACAAAAAGGGCAGGAAAGAAAACATCACAAAGATAAGTGTCTTTTTATTACTACAGCTCATAGTACCAAGACACGAATACAATAGCAACATGGAACTAGAAGTATAAGGGACGTATCCACTAGTTCCTCTCCTGGACACCTCCTCCCAGAGTTCTATTGCCTTGTCCACTGCTCGGCTGTTGCTCACGCACCAGCCACTGCTTCTATCTCAGTGGCTCCTCCAACACCCACTGATCAACTGTGCGAGGGGGTCATACAGTCACGTGCCATGTGACCCTTCCTGCCGCAGGAGAAACACTATCCGTTTCTGGCATGCCTGGCTCTGACCCCACCCCGGGAGCTCCGCACCACCGATCCTAAAACACAAGATCACCCAACTGCTGGTCTGGTCCTCCTGGACCTCTTCATCATCTGTCTACTCCCACAGATGACTCGGCTTCTAATTGAAAACCATACGACAATGGCAGAAGCTCATGTACACGCTCGGGGTGTAGAGCTATTGGAACGAACTCCACCCTGAAGAAGGTCTCGAAGTCTTCCCATGTGAAGGCCATCCCGTCTCAAAACATGAACATGTGGCTCCACCACCTGCCTGTTGCTACCTAAAGAAGGCTGGTAGAAAAGATCACCATGATGTCTGCTGGCGTCCCCACTAGCCGGAAGACTCTCACCACAGCCTCCAGCCAATCCTCAACCGTCTACAGGTCCGTCTCTCCCCAGAACCCAGGTGGCCTCTGGCGCTGGAACTCGTGCAGTGCGCTCAAATGGCATGCATCGTCTACTTCTGGGGCTGGTGGCATCAGTGGCCCAACGTATGGTAGTACCACTGGTGCCTCCGCTGGTGCCTCAACTGCGAGAGGTCCCTATACTGAAGCCTCGTCGCTCGACAGGCTGTCAGTACGCACATCCCTCTGTGCTCTAGCTGGTCGTCCGAGAAAAGGCATCCTGAAAGAAACAACGTGCCATGGTCAAATGATTATACCTGGTGAGCTGACCTGGTTTGAGATGACATTTAAAAACTTCTGAAAACACACAGGCAATAAATGTTTTCATGCACAAAGTCGGAAATAAGTTGTAAGGGTCCTGGTGTATGGATATGTTGGCCGCCCACACGAACACTGGACTCCCTGAACTGAAAACCACACTCGGTACTCATAACACTATTGCTTCACAGAAATAAAATATCAGAGTTCTATGTTCTGTGGTATAACAGACTCCTCTGATACCAATTTGTCACGACCCGTCCTCGGGGCCTGTTCCATGACTAACCCAAGCCCGCCTTCCATAGGCCAGGGGATGGCGACTAGCAGCAAAGGCGTTAATCCCGATAACTGGGAAGGAATTTCCTTTATAAAAGTAAGCAAAACACCACAGAGTACAAGCAGAAGTAAAACATTAAGTACAAAGAGAAGTGATGAAAGGTAAATGGGCCAGAATACAAACCCAAATGAAATTACAACTACAACAGAACAAAGTACAACAGAAAAAGACAATAGCTGGAAGGATGGAAGCGGCTCCTGGGTCGTCCTCCTCAGATCCTACCTGAAGGGTAGGTACAGATGGCGCAGCTCCTGGATCGTCCACCACGGATCCTATCTGAAGGGTAGGTACAAATATCCTTCACAATGCTCTCGCCTGTCAACCTCCTACGAGTGTTGTATCACTGTGAAGTCCACCTCCGGATACTGACTCGTCGTGTAGTCCACCTCCGGGTACTGACTCGTCTAGTAGTACACCTCCGGGTACCGTCCAGTCCTCGAACACTCGGCCTCCATCAGCACTGCCCGTCGTCTGCAACCAACACAACGAGGTGCAGGCATAGCCCATGTAGGGGTGAGTATAACGATCCTCAGTAGGGACCTCGATACCCTCAAGGTCTCAATAAACCCAACAAGGATAACCATAAAGAAGATCTCAACAGATAACCTCTACATAGGTATATTCCCATACATATACCTAAGTTATCAAATAACCCATCTCAATCAGGAGAAAACAGAAGGATTATGAAATCAACGGATAACCACTACCCAGGTATATGCCCATACATATATCTAAGTTATCATGTAACCCATCTGAATCATTAGGAAACACAAGGATTATAAAATCAACGGATAACCACTACCCAGGTATATGCCCATACATATACCTAAGTTATCAAATATCCCATCTCAGTCTTGAGGAAACACAACGGTCATAGACTCAGCTCAAACCCGGATTTTCATTATCGAAACCGTAACTGCTGAAGAGCTCCGTCTCTGCAGTGTACAGTAGTCCTGTCACGACTCTGAGGTACTTCTCACTATCCTAAGTCTACTGAGGTACTCCTCCGGTCGTGTATCTCGGGTTAGCCACCCAAACACAGTAGTGCTTCCCTCCGGGGTATTCCACCCAAACACAGTAGTGCACACCCCCTAGGAGCCTCCAGAGGTACTCTTCAGAGGAGTACCGCAGGTCTGAACTGTCAACCAGGTAGTGCTCCATCCGCCATGGGTCTGCACATCACAAAGTAGTGCTTCGTCCACTGGGCTAGTTGACTCACTCCAAGTCGAGTCAGTCAAGCAGTCGCCAGGTCTCAGTCGGCTACACGGTCTCTGTACTCCGCATGCTCATCTCTAGGAGGGTCCGCTCCACGAGCTACAGGTCGATACTCTAAGTATCTCAAAGTCCCACGAATAAGTATCCCAATGGACCGCCTCTTCACAGGGGTCTCAACATAATAGACAGCGCGTCAATCGAACGCCCGGTCTATGAGTTACTAGCCCTTTCGTCCTAGGGTCCTGATTGGTTTCGTGTGCGAACCAACCCGGCCATATCTCAACTGTACCCCAACTCTCATAGGGTAAACTAAAATGGACTGTTTCTCAACGTGATCACCAACGCCGCTGACTGTTCGTCAAACGGACGTCCGGTCTGAAAGATATCTGTTTTTCCATTCCAGGGGCCCGGTTGGATTTTGGGTACAATCCAACCCGTCCACTAACCAACAGAAACCAAAACTTGGGCTATGTATGCCCAAAGTTCCATCTCATCAAGAGGAAATCAACAAGATATATGGCGCGTCAATCGGATGCCCGGTCTGTGAGTTATTGGCTTTCTTTCGTTCCAGAGGCCCGGTTGGTTTCGTGAGCGAACCAACCTGACTGCACTCCAATAGCATCCAAACCTCAATAGGAGTAATCAAAATGATCCATCTCACTTTGAGGAATCCATCAAAGTTGACAGCATGTCAATCTGACGTCCGGAGCTTAAAATATCAGTGTTTCCGCTCCGAGGGCCCGATTGGTTTCGTATCTGAACCAACCCGGCCGAACCCAAGGTATTCCAAAACCTTGAGTGTAATATACCGAAACGACCGCCTCGATCCAAGGGTCGCATCTCCGCTGACGATGCGTCGATAGGAGGTCTATAACTCATGATATGAGCGAAAACCTGTGAGGGATCCGAAAATGGGGGGTCTGGGCCCGGACCGACCCGGCCAACCCCCCCCCCCCGGTAGGCCCGAACCGGGTCGACCCAACCCGGGTCCGGGTCCGACCCGAGTGGGCAGGGCCCGGCCTGGGCGGCTCGGCGCTGGCCGCGCCGTCGCGCCCAATGAGCCCTGATCCCCTTGCGCTGGGGGCCGCTTCGTGTCACCGGACGCGGTGCGCTGCCGCGTTTCGCGTTCCCCGGTCCTGCACGGCCGCAGGACCCTCGCTCACCACCACGGCTTCAACCGCGTCGGATTCTTCCGGCGGTGCGCCGGGCACCGCCGCCCCCGACCGCCGGTGCCGCCGCACCGGCGGGGGCTTCTGCGGACCACCGGATGCGCTCTGGTGGTCCGATTTGCCTGCGGGCTTCGCCAGAGATCATCCCGGGACCCGACCTTCACTGCAAAGCCTTCAAAATGCCTTCGCAGCCCACCTCACCATCATCCACTGATCTGCACATCGAAAAAAAAACGCGAGGTCTTCAAATCGCCTCCTCGTCCCTGACTCTGCCCACGATTTCGTTCGGCCGCAACATCGCGGCACGACGGCGCCGCGCTTATTCGCCGCATTCGTTCTTCTCATTTCTACGTGGTGAAACGGCACCGCGCTGCCTTTCACATGCCGCAACAAACTCAATCAACATGGGGGGAAGGAGGGTCGGCCATGTTCGTGCGGTCTGACCTTCCCCTGTTAGTATGATAACAGGCGGCCCAAAATGAAACCAAGAAAGGTGATAGATGAGATCACGATCAATAATAAAATTAGCCCCCTCAACTTCCCGCAACAAAAATTCCCAACCCACATGGAAAACGTGCGCGGATCAACTAGATAATAAGTTGATCAGTGTTTCCTTTTTTTTAGAATGAAAGAAACGAGGGAATAAAATCATTCTCAGACATAATTCCCTACCTCAAGCATTGTCGTTGAACGCGAGTTCGTCGCAGAATTAACCGTCGCGGAACAAGAGGATCATCGCAGATGAGAAGGACCGTCGTGGAAGAAACGTCGTTGAAGTCGCGATACACGGCGTCGTGTCGTCGATCTCCGAGGTTTTGGCGTTCTTCGTCGGAGGTCGGCGCGTTCTTCGTGTTCTTCGTGTTCCTTGCGTTCTTCGTCGAAGAAGAATGTTTTCCTCCAAATCTTCTCCACGCCACAAGTTCCAACAGAAATAAAATAAGAGTTATCTTATATAATTAATGCACATGACACGTTTGAATTTCAAAAGAAAAGAAACGAACAATTAATTCAATGAATTAATTGTAATGATTTAACTGCCCAATTAAAGAGGCGTTTCTTAACCAGAAAAACGCACGGTTGACATTCATTAAAGAGGGGGGTTGCAGGTCCGTTACTTAGAAGGATAGAAACGGTGGGGCTCATGTGGACCCCACCTCACAAATATCCTACCAAGTGGGTAGGATATTTTATGTTCCACCCTATCCGCTTAACTTAGCTTAAGTGGATTTTAAGTGGCTTTATGTGAAATAAAATAAAGTTGTCGCACCACTTTATTTTATTTCTTAACTAAACCCAAATAATTAAAAAAAACTACACCCGAGCAAATGCAACTCCGAAAAAGGCGTTTCTAAGCAAATACCGGTGCTTTGATTCCATCGATGCCCTCAGAATTCGATTCCGAGCACCGGTTCAAAAGTTAGAAAAACATGCTCGTTTGTTCCCTGAACATACCCGAACTCAACTTTGGAAATTAATTCCAGGCACACCGGGCCTCGGAATCAGGCGCCGTCAGAAACTGCATTCTTGTAAAATTCCAAATAAAAATTAAGAAAAACATTTCCTTGAAATTTCTGGGTCTTTACAAAATCTCCTGGTATACTACATTTTAAATCCATATATCTTGGATTAAGGCATCATTATTAATTTCATTTTTCAGGGACTAGTACTGTACATTTTAACTTCATCAGGTATGGATAATAACTCCATGTTTAATTTCATAGTGTTTGTACTAGTTTCGATATAAACCATGTTTTAATGGAGGATAATTGGGTCATGATTTTCTAAACATTCCTCATATATGAGAGGTAAGGATTGTTAAACCATGATTTTAAGGCTTATCATATCATGAGAAAGGATATTATGAATGGGATCCATTTGGGAGTCAAAGGTAGGACAAGCCTATCTTGAGAATGAACATTCCATTTGTTGAGAGGCACTTTTTGTGGGAAACTTATACAGAGCCACTGGGAAACTATGTTCATAGTATAGAAGATGATTCCTCAAGATGTTTACCATCAATTTCCTATGGCTGAGGAGGTTTATAAAGATCCAAAATCACTATAAACATAGAGATTGATAGATGAAGAAGGGTGTTTTGAAGCATGTAACAAACATTAAGACCGTTATTGTCCATAGAGTTCATGATGAAACTAGAATAGGTGGTATGTTATGGGGTTTTAGTAGTATAATGAGGAGTATCTCGACCCATGGTATTTAAGGGATGGATGTTGGGGTGACATAACGATGACTCTAAAAATTTCATTGACCCGTCATGAAATGTTCATGGAGTGACTCTCCAATATTCATGGGGGTCACTGATGGTAGAAAAGGGAGAAGCCTAAAGTTTCAGGACTATAGATCATAATTGATTTAGAGAAGGTTTGTGTGAGCTCAACCCCTGGGTATGGACCGATGGGCAGAAATTTTTTTTCATATAAGATATGGTCCTCATATTATCTAGCTGCATAGGATGGTCTATGGGGGAGATGGATGTGTAAGAGTCTTGAAATATTGTTGGTCGAATAGGATTTTTCATGAATCATTTCACACATAGGGTCATCTACTTAATGTGTTGTCCACATATAATCATCAACAAACAATTTTCTGCCAAGGGTCGTCCATGGAATGTTTCTACTATAGGGTCATCCATGAAACACTGTTTGCAACAGAGAATCCAAAAACTATTTTTTATTTGTTCACGAGGTCAGAAAATGACACCTCAATTATGAAAATTACAATGCCACATTGTATTATATTTCGCGATGGTTTTTAAAAATTTTGTTGATAGGATGAAATTCTATGATGGGACATTAACATATGGTTCATGTGATTGAATCCATGAACTAATTCAGGTGAGGGAGAGCTTTCTCCAACACACTATATATTTTATCTATTCATCGTCTCTTTTTTCCCACACTAGATCTCTCATGTCATCTCCCAAGGGGTTTTTTTAATAGAGGATATGAAGGGGGCCACACACCATTTTTGTTAAATCCAATGGTGAATTCCTTAGCCTGAGGATGAATTTTTCAGTGGGGGCGTCATTTTTGGGTGTGGGAATTTCCACCTCAACCCAAGAACTGCATATTTCACAGTGGATATTTGTACATTGTGGAAGTAATCACCTCCACATTCCATGAAAAGGTGTAACGTCATGTTGTGTGTCTGTCCATGTTAGGATTCTATCTTCAAAACCACATCTATTTGAAAATCTCTTCATTGTTCTTTTTGGGATTCCTTCTACCCTTGTCTTAGTTTGATGGAATTATCTTCATCTTTAATGAGGAATTTTCAGGACGCAATAAAATCACATCAAAAAATTGTATATCATATGAAATATTTAACATTTCACTTTGTAACTCCTATAAACTTTTCCCATAATTTAACATCAACTCAGAGTACTTATTAAAAATCATCCTAAGAATCTTACACATTCCAACATACTCAAACACCATTCCTATATTCTATTTTTGAGAGACATTATGCATTTCACCACTTAAAATATTTACATATTTAAAATAGAATAATAAAAAATCATAAATAAGATCTAAATATCTTCAAACATACTCAGGGTATCTCAATTATCCTAAAAACATTCTCAATAGCTCAAGTGAATTCAATAATACTTTCAATAATTCCAATAAATGGTTGAAAAAAATAAAAGGTGCTGTAAATAATTTTAACTATTCATTAGGTTGTGGTGACATATTTATATCTATTTTTGAATGGTTCTTTTATCAAGATAAAAAAATTATTATTTTGAGGTTTAAAATTATTTTTGAGTTCAAGATCACCCATGAAGTAAACATTGAGTGAAAAGACTAACTTGGTATCCTTATTATGAAAATACAAAACATATTATTATGAATGTGACTTATCATGATGTTTAATATTTATGTTTTGTATGTATAACTAAACGTGAAATTATTTATGTTCCCATGAAATGACATAATGCACTAATATTATGGAACATCATGAGGACATGGAAGAAATTGTGATTTATTTTGAATTTCATTCAATAAAATAAAGTGATCTAATTTTGATTTTGTTACAGCCGAACCTAATGAAATTGAACAATATACTTTTTTATATTGTTATCTATAAATTTAAATTACCATCGATGAATAAAAGATAACAAATTTCCTTTAATTTAGGGATTTTTCATCATCTTAGTGATTATGAGTGGTTAGAAAGTAATATCTTATTTATTCTTATTTCCAAAGTGAATTCATGTATGAAGAATCAGTAGAAGAAAACATAGTTTTCTCTTTGAAATATTTCATTCTAATCATCGATATTGATGAGCCTCTATTTGAGGAATCTAAGGAACCTAATCATTATTATTGATGAGGTTTTCGGTATTTGTACATGATTTATTACAAATGTTTTGTTCATTATATATCATGGTTGGAATTTTTTTGTTCATGTTGACTAAACAGGTGCATGGAAATATAGTTTCCTAATGTCAACTAGCTATTTATGGAGTTCTTAGTGTGGATATCATTAATTATAACCTTGGATAATAAAACATAATCTACTGTAGAGCAGGTATACCTTCATACCAGCTACCAAACATCCTCCCACATTTTGATAAATAAAATGAGTTACCTTAATAACAACTAATTTTAAAAATATCTTTTATAGGATTGTTTTAATTATAATAAATCACTATGTGTTTTTATATTATTTTTGTTAATTTAAAAAATTTATATGCATCTTATTTTACTCCATATCTTCTTCGAGAATTATTTTATACTATGGTTTTTCATTTACATTAGATTTTTTTCATAGTTTATTACTTTCTGACAACTTATATTTCGATATGGCTAAGACTTATATGTTTTTTATTACTTTAATTAATCCCCACTTGAAGCTATCACACCATTATTATCTAGTAAAAAACCTACAATCATAGATTTTATATAAATTTAATATATTCCATAGTCTCAACAGTTGAGGTAGATTGTTTATTATTTTTGGATATATATGATTATTTTTTTACATAAATTATTTTCCTTACACTAACAATGTATTACAAAAATATATTTCATTTATCCACAGTGAGTACCATCCAGTTGGAGGTTTATAGATTATAAATCTAAATCAACCACCACTATTTTAAAATGTAGATAAAAAAATTAGACAATTATTTTAGACATATATGTTATTAATAAGAGTGTTTAAAATATCATTATGTTTATCATTGAATACAAGATTCCTGATAAACATTTAAAAAAGTTCCTTCATGATGAGATAAAAAAAATTTAAAATAACTTTAGAATGAAATATTTTCTTAAGTGTTATTAAATAGAACATATATAATCACGTTTAATCTTATTGACATGAATATGGAATTTAGGAGAAACATGAAATCATACAAATCACAATTTTAGTGGTTTTTTTGGGAAAGTGATATATTATTAGAGAAAAATATCATTTAGTTGACTTCCTTTTGATTGAATCAATTGAAAAAAATACCATAGATGCTCTTAAATATTGTGAATTCATTACAATATCTTAGATAATGATGGGTTTATGATGATATGTTTTTTAAATAGATTATCATCATTATAAATAGGAAATGTAAATATCAATGAATATTTATTGATAAAACAAATAAGATTATTAAACTGAATAGTAGATGATCTAATTAGAACACTCGTGAAAATTAAGATTAACTTGAGAAGGGATATACATAAAAAGAGGAAGAATAATAGAGTCTCATTCTCCAATACAACCTAATATTTTGTTGGACCCATGACTCTATAAAAAAAGGCTATATACCTCACAACCCACTAACTCAGGATTGTGCTCAACTAATCCGGGTGATAGGGTATCTCCCCTATACATAAGGGAATTCATTTAGCCTCTTAAGATATTTGAACCTTGGGATGAATAGAGTAATAGAAACGAGGGAGAAACTCAGGTACCACTACCCCCTATAGTGTATTGGTACCAGAGATTCTCCCTGGTAGATATTATTCCAGTCAGCCCTGGGTTCGAATATTTGGAGGGGTGATATAAATATATACCTGAATAGGGGAGATGTCCCATTACCAGCCTAGTTGAGTGGCCTAGTTCAGTGCATCCATGAGTTAATGGGTTTTAGTGTATCCAGTCCATTATTGGGAGAACCATGGGTCCAACAAATTTAACTTTTAATACCTATAAATCAAATATGTGTACACAAAAAGTAACATCTATGAAGTATTTAATTGAAATATGTTTGAATAATACTGAAGTATAGTACACATTTTTGGGGAAATGAATATTTCAAAATCATAACTTATTAAAATAATTAATAAAGAATGAAAAATAAATACATGGGAAGGAGGACTCAATTAAAATGATTTTTTATGATTGTTTCAATCCATGATATTTGCGAGGATGTTATTTTTTACCAAGATATTCTAAAAAATGTTCCAGATGTTTAACTTAATGCTTATAATTGAGTATATTAATAAATTTACTACTCTGTAACTTGTATACACTAGTTTCAAGTATAGAACATTATTCCTCTTTAGGATAATGTAGAAGAGTTTCCTCAATTCATATTTTCTTAATTAATATCCTTTATAGTGAAATTTATATTTATGTCAAATAATTCATTTATTCCATTATAAATTTTGGTTTTAATTATTATATGAATCACGTTGAAGTTCATAACTTTTTAGAGATTCATTTTTTAATACATGATTGAATTTAAAATTATAATATTCATTTTTTATTTCATATATTATAGAAAAGTAATATTTTTTGTGGGATGGTAATTTTATATTTTATAAGAACAAAATTCAACCTAAATGAATCTATAATACAATTACTATCTAAGACAACATTATATCATAGAATTTAATGTATTACACAAATAATTTTGTAAACTAGGGTTTGAAGTTTAAAATTTAACCACCATAGCTATTAATTCCCAAAAAATGAGGAATGAAAAATTAATAATGAAATAAATACCCAAAGCATAATTATAATTTTCTCCAAAAAAATATAATGGAAGGTAGGAAAATCACATGGATCAAGTGACTTAAAAAAAATTAATGTGAATAGATATTGATTTTCACCTAATATACTTATTATCATGTGAGGCTCCATAAAAATCCCTCTTATGTGTGTGAAGGAATTTAGATAAGAGTTTATAATTATGAGAAGTATTCCAAACAAACTCTTCCAATATTGTGACTAGTACAATAATAGATTAAATTAAATATTTTTAAACTCATTAAAAAATAGAGAAGAATTGTCGGATCCTCATATAAATTATAGATACATTGATCTTCATGTGATGTGATCATTTAAAACATAATATCATATGATACACTAGCAGATTTGTCAACCTAGTCACGCAAGACCATGTTGGCATGCCACATCATCATGTGAAGGACCTAGGAAGTTTTAAAATAATAATTTTATTCCATTTCAAATCCACAATCAAGTATATGTGTTGCCTTTGTAAATGATCGTGTGTCATCATGTGACCAAACATTGATAACATGACTTATCATTGACAAGGAGACTGATTGTCCAAGAAAACCACTATATGATGTCGCACGATCTATTATCCTTGTAAAATATATAAGGAAATAAAAATGGAAATGAAAGAAGCATATCATGAAGTGAAGATGTTTTTCTCTTCATAAAAATATGTTATGAGCCTTATGAGATAATCATCAGTTGCACGAAGTCCCTTTGACAAGCCAGATTGATCACATGAATTCCTTTAATAAGCCATCTTATTCTAATGAAGGACCCAAGAAAAGTCTTCTTCGATCACATGGGATACGTTCAATGGAAATATTGATTTCGTGATTTCTATCAGAGATGTTGGATCAATGTTGAATTGACCATTTGAAATATTAATGTGATTATGAGAAATACCTTTAATTAGACAAGGTGAAATAGTCATAGTGATGAAATAATATTCTTACGGTTGTCGTTTACATGTGACAGTATGGATGAATCATGACAGGGTCATGTGATGTTCTTGTTACGAAAATTCCTCAACTAAATCTAGTTCAATTTTTAAAGATAGGATCCATGAAATGTTGTGTATAAATAGGGTATAGAATCCTATAAATCTATCCCAATGAACACAAAAAATAAACATATGATTGTGACTGCTACACAGGAGGGCATGAGTGAACATTTCAGAAAAGAAAGTTATAGGATCATAAGGATCTTCTGTCACATAAAATCCATGTAATGGCCTGAGGGATCACACAGTGTGAATATGTTCATTACATGATCACTATATTGGTTTTTCCAAGTTATTCTAGTGGTGAACCTAGACTATGTGACAGAGTTTTCTCATGTCGGCATGATTGCATGAATCCTAAAAAAACAAATGCTTGAAAAAGATTGAGTAACATAAAGAATAATGAATTAAAAAACGAAAAAATGAGGATGAGTTATGTTAATATAGTAGTTATAATATTCATGATATTTGAATGACCGACATAGATCATGAGAAATCAGGAGGGAATTTCTCTTATGTCATGTGAAAGCCTTCAGAAATTCCATTTGGATAATGTGTTGTTTCTTGGGAATGTCAATAAGGTCATGTGGTGACACCATGGAATATCACACATTTCAGATAAGTCCTTCAATCAAGCAATATATATATTTTGACAACTTCCAGAGATGTCACCTATGTCTTAATATGAATTCCAAAAACAATTCCATGTTGTGTGGAAACATCAGGGCATGTCCCCCAAGTCTCTTGGAGTCCTTTCGACATGTCACCCTTGTTTTGAAAACTATTCCATATATTCAATACAGATCATGGGACTCACTACAAACATGTCTCCAAGAATCTCTAACTCCATCCATCCATGACTCCCTGGTCATGAAACATCCTTTAGAATTTTCATCAAGGTCATGTGATTTCCTCCAGACATGCTAATCAAGTTATGCTATGTCGTCCGAACATGCCAGATTGATCTTGTGTTTATCTTTAGAAATGTCCTCAATAAAACAAGGAAATGTCCATAAATCCTTAAATATCCCATACAGGAACCTCATACATGTCCATAAAACAATCAAGACATTCTAGGAATATTTCCCAGGAAATGCTAACCTTTTCTAGTGAATGAATTTGGGTATACACTCAAATTAACTATGAGAACATTGTTTCTTGTACACAAAAATATATGTAGGATTCCCTCATATGGCGTGATATCTATATCATACATTCTATAAGGTATCCCCCAGTGAAAAAGTCTCATATACAAATTTAGTGTTCCAGGTAAATTATTATCCCTTGTTCATCACAATGAGCACATATCATTGTGATTGAACACATAAAGAGACATTCCCATATTATCCTATCCTACAGAAAAATCAGAGAGGGGTATTAAGAGAACTATGCTTAATCTAATTACTTATATAAACAAGATATATATGAAACCTTCCTAATACTAGACTTATATACCAAGTTCCTATGTTCCCTCATATATGTCATTTCTAAATTATTTTGTACTACACATGTTAAACGGTTTTTGTGGGTGTCGATTCTGGCTATAAATATGATATGTAGGGAACCTCATAAAGCTTAAATGCCATCCTTGACATATCCATTACCTCCTAGGATGGAATTAAACTACGTCATTCTATGTTATATGGCCTGAAAATATTATATGCTACCCATTTCTAAGAATCAACATGGAATATATGAAAACCCCCTAGATACATATAGAGATACTCATTAATAAAACACCCCATCATAAATAAAAGGAGTCAACACCTAATAATTTTTAGGGTAATTAGTCTCATATATAGATTATTATGTGACTCTTGAATGTGTCTTAAAGTTATAATATATCTATATAGTAGGTAATAATTCCCCCACAAAATGATGTGATGAGAGAGCCTCCAATCCTCTCAACCAATGTGAGTTCCTAAAACCACCAGGGTTGAAACCCTGAATGATTGTCGGACATGGGAAAATAGATCCATACTATTTTATGTATGTGTTAACCATTAGGAGTGTCTATGAATGAAAACAATGGTGAAATCAATGTGATGAATTGTGCAACACATCCACACCCCCCCCCCCACACACACACACTCACACAATGAAACATCAGACCAACAAAAGAAAACATTAATTGGAAAATATGGTGAACTCAACATAAAACTATTAAATAAAAAATGGAAAATTGATCAAATGTAACTATAGGTATCATAATATTAGTTCATAATCACTATAACATGTCCAAATGAGTGAAATGTAAAAACCTAGAATAAAAAATGACCATTTTGTTACTAGTGAATATCTGATTAAGAATTTGTCATATGTAGGATGGTGCACTGGTCATTGACCTTATTCCTTGTTTTATTTATGACTTCATATACTGCTATAATAAATACCACACTAACCCAAGACCATGTCTTCATCTAGAGACTATTATGGAAAATCAACTATAGCTCCAACCATTGCAAGTCGAACAAAAACCATACCCCGTTGAAGCCATCATCTTTCAGTGTAGAATGCAATGGACAAGAAATACCACCATCAAGGTAAAATTTTGAACTTTGACACTATATGAAAGGGTATCTAGATACTGAAGTTGATGATTCCATCGAGGAGGCATCCTCCAAACCATAATCACTAATTAAATACAATTGGTTCCCTCAGTCTCCAATTGAGGGCACCACTAGATTAATTTCCCTCCCGGATACTCATGCACAATAACAAAGGAATTCATGTCAGTTATCGAAATAAATAGAAAAATGGGAGTTGGATCATATCCCTACTTCTGATAATAAAGATAGTTGGTATATTATAGTGGTAGATAGTGGGAATGCTCATATCCCTACCAACTCAAATCATGTCTTCACACCTATTCCTACAGCAATCATGGGGGATGTGCATATATCTCTACCCACACAAGAAACCCATTTCTATATTCCAATTTAACCAAAAGGATCGGAGTGGTCATATATACATTATTTAGTAAAATATATCGTATAGTATTTAATTGAGACAAAAATTGTGTAGGCTTATATTCCAACAAATATGTTTTTAAAGTGTCACTAAAATCTAGAAACAATGGAAAAAATCTTCTGGTATATTCCAGAATTAATATAAATATATGGATTGTCTCGTATTCCAATCCCAATGTGAAGTGTATCACAAAACACTGTTATGTGTGAACAATTGGATTCTCTTTAGAAAGTGAACATTCATTCTCCCATCCAAGATAATTATCAGAAAATTAGGGTAAAGGATGAAGCATCAGAATAGGATCATACTTCAATTACAGTAGAGGACCACCATGTGATAGCATCATATTCCTTAGGATAAGTTCAAATTCTTATCGAAAAATACTTGCATCATAGTATAAAGGCACATAAATAGGCTTGTAATCCAGTTCTAACAAGGACTAACCATGTGAGAGTAGTACATGCCTTGGTACATTCTCATATTCCTATCATAAAAGACTAGGGTAATACTCCAAAGGCACTGGATCGATTCATATTACTACTCACATTAGGGCTCACCAAGTGAGGTTGGCATATGCCTTGTGACATGCTCATATTCATGTCAGTGAAACTAAAAGGAATATTTCAGTAGCACATGTAATCCAAGATCATATCTCAACTTCTGCCAATAAATGATTGCACCATCAACCTTCATAGGCTGTACATAAGGTGGATCATATCCCTTCTCCCATTATAGAGGTTCTTAGGAACATTCTACTTGGGAATTAATATTTTAATCTGGCTCATATCCCCTCTTTATTTATGTTTGACTAGAATATTCCGATTTCTACCCAAAGAAAGGAATATACTCTTTTTGATAATATGGAAACTCTCTAACATACTACATAAATTTGTTAATACTGGGATCATATTTTTGTAACACCATGTGGTTATCAATATATTTTAGCAGTTTTTATACAATGGGATCATACCCTTAGAAAAATTAAAAAGATAGGTCAGTATATTCTATTTATAATACAGAATGTGGCTCATATCCCTTGTCTTCAAAATTATTTTGTTCCTTTAGAATATTTGATGCATATCTGCAATAACTTAAAGGACTTATGACACTTCAAATGAAGTTAAAGGTGATCATTTCTATGATAGTCCTCCACACAGTTGTGCGTAGATGAATCATAGAGACACTACTTCTGGAATCATTCATTTCCAACCCCCCCCCCAACAGTTATATCTTCCTTAGAAAAGGAAATTATCCCCATTCACAGTCACTTGTATATAGAGAGTTTATTAGAACCCTAAACCCCTCATATAGAGAGTTTCTCAAAAAAATATGGTCAAACATATACAGTACCTCATCATCTACCAACAACCCTTCACCATAGTCAGGAGGATAGCTAGAGAAGAAACATCTAACGTATGCCCAATTAGAGGCATGTAAGTTTGAAGAAGAGGAATCTGACCTGAACATATGAAGTGTTTTAGCTATAAACTTCCTCCCAAACATGTTCTATCCGCTCCCCACATCTTAATATGAGATACCAGATGTGCAAGATAGGGATTGTAGGATATACCTATGTTCAAATATATGCAAATATTATTAGTGGTTGATGTAAAAACACATTCACTAACATGGATATGAGGTTGATATCAGGAGTATAAATACACTATTTGTTCTGCTGGATATGGTTTTATTATCTATAGAACATAACCCATTGATAAAGGATAATGAAAAATGACTACGAATTGTTTTTCTCTACATCATAAAAATTCAATGTTGATTGATAACCAGGGCCTCGTTAATCCTATATTTCAGAGGGTGGGAAAATATGCATCATTTAACCTCACTGTGTCCCTGTAGAATAAACCTCCACCAATACTACATCTTGTAATTTCATATCCTCTCACAAAATTAGGGGATCAGGTCACATATAATCTTGTTTTATCAATATATTGAATTCATCCCATTTTAATGATAATAATTCCATAAAAATATAGTGAAAGGTCCCCCACTAGGATTTTAGGATTGGCCCCTCATATATATCCATTGAATCTTTCCCATACGTTAGTAGAATTGTGCCAAATCGAATAAGTAATAAAAGAAACTTCCATAGTAGTTGTCCAGGATTGAACCTATCCCATTAAACTAGGGAAATATTTATCACCACCCCTCCCCTTATCTCATAATTCCGAATGTTGATTTTGTAAATATCTAAATAAACATCAAATCAACACCATACAACAAGACTAGGGGAATTTGTATCTTAGTCTCCACCACCAGGTTCATCAAATTTATAGAGTGTCCTAGAGAAATTATTGATGGTTCCAAATCAACCCTATCCCACATTATTGGGGATTTATATCTCAATTCAAATCCTAGGAATAATTAAATCTTTTAGTGATATCATAAAATACTCAAAAATGTGATCATAAAATGACAATGGTGACCCTGAATATTACCCATTTTGATGGGTTGGTGGAATTTTCACTACTATCATCACTATATGGAAAATAATAATGTTCCAATTTAGGAGGTAAATATAAATGTTCAAAATCTTGTTTCTTACTCCCACCATAAGACAAACCTTCTCTTTCCAGTCACGTTACGAAAACCATGCTGAAAACTCTCCCATGGTCTCAATACCCAGACAGTGATGGGATGAATGTATTGATAAGGAAATAAAAACACATAGGGTTTGTAAGATGAAATAGACTAGTATGGTATAGGTTTAGAGAAATTAACCTAATTATAGTACTCTAGAATCACCCTAATCCATTGAGAGTAATGTGATAACTACAATTTCTTAGTTCACCATAGTGAATGTCATCACCATCAACACAATAAATGATGTGAAAAAGGACATAAATGAAGAGAGATGAAATATGAAAACAATCCCAAGAGGATGGTGATCTAGAGGAACTAATAGATTCTATGTGTACATATAATACAAGGAGAACACTAAACCCCACACCCACAAATAATGAGTTAACACTTATATAGAATAACACTACCAAGGAAAAAAGGAATGGTGTTACTACATCCTAATAAAATCCTAGAATAACTGAAATTTCATACACAAAGTAATGGATAACACCATATGAGAATGAGATTCCATATTCTAGATAGATCAATGCAAATAAACCTTGGGAAAACATTCCCACTAGGTATAATCATGTTGGATCCAGATCCAAGAATAGATTTAATAGAAATGATTAAACCCAAGATGATCATGTAATCCCTTCATTATAGGGACATATTCTATCCCTATAGATTGAACATCGATTTATATCATATATTGAAAATTAGTGGCATATGAAAACAGAGGAACCTTGTCATTTTTATCATGCTGCTAGAAAATAGGAGGTGTCCAAAAAAGTAGTATCTATCGAAATTATCAATGCCATTGAGCCCCAGGATACATGAAAGGAATCCATGGAAGGTCAGAACATAGTTATATAATATGAGAAAAACACATATACTAATGGGTGGATGCCACTTTTATCCCACAACACAATAAAAATCCCAACTTCTCCACCTTTTCTAGTGTGGGAGATATTGAATATCATATAATGCACTTCATTTCATATTTTGGTTTGATGATGGGCCCTCAGATCAGTTGGAGCCAACCAAGATGAGATGTTTTTTGTAGTCTATGATTGGTCGCATGTTCGTTTGGTACAACAATATTCCTACTGGATATATTGTTGGATGGAAAGACCACTTTAAACAATTCCTTTTTCAATTCATCTATACAATAAGGACAAAGAAAATATTCAATATGAAAAACTAAAAGAAGTGAGAAAATGATTCGGTGTTTGGATTCATAGCCAGATAGAAAGGGTTTAATTATTAACTTAGCGTCCTCCTCTCACAAGAGTTTTTGTTAGATCATTATGTTGAAAATATTGGGGAAGATTTATAGAAACTATTGATCCTAGTAAAGAATCGAGTAGTATTCCTTGAATATTAATAAATGAAAAAACACCTAGAATATTACATTGAATAGACCCAAGATAAATGTTTTCCCATCCCCTCTACATAGGAAAAAATATTTGGTATTGCAGGGACTACCACTATTTCCCTAAAACCTATAGGAGTGCCCATTAATGCACCTTAGAAATTCCCAAGCCATCCAAATCCTCATATTATGTTGAAAAAATAGAAAAACACTCAATCAGAATAACAAAGAGACAAGACTCACCCATGATTGGAGGAATGGATTAATAAAACATTCTCCTTTAAAAATGAGCAGGTCACCTATTATTTACTTGTGTCCAGGGAAAATAACCAACTCAAGCTCTCACAGCCCAGGAAAACCAAATAGGTAAACATCAATAATATCTCAAGATGTTTCCCTTATCAAAGAGGATGTTTCACACTATCTATTGTTGTGTTATCTTCAAAATAATCTTCCAAATAATGATAATTTATATATAGTTATTCTTGGAAATCTTCTTTTCAGGGGTAACTTGTGTAACCATCACCCGGACAGAACAAGAAGATGATTGGAAAGAATTAATTTCCAAGAGTTTGTGGAAGTTAGATAATTGGATGACTCAAAAGATAGTAAACAAAGATCTTGACACTCTTAGTTCACAATATTTCTAATACATTACATTTCCATCACCTATGGAGGTGAAATAAAATTTACCTTTAAAAGGTGGATGGAATCATCATACATAGGGATGGAGAGAATAAGAATAGTCTTATTCAACTTCTATATAATATTATACTCTTAATGGATTATTTACTACCATTCCCGAGGAATTGATAACACCCCACCAAATAAAACCCTCATTTTATGAATAACATATCGTTGGTTTTTTTAACATAGTTCACTTGATGTATCCCTTCTATGATAATTAATGTGGATTTGAGTTTGAGTTCCCCATGATTGAATAGGGTGATAGACGTATAGGGTGAAAAGATGAGGAAACATTGGAAAAAAAGAGTGTTAGAGCCCAATATTCTATCCACATCACCACATAGGTAATATATGTAGATAATAATTGTGGGAAATAATTGAAGAAAGCCCAACAAAAACAATGAGGTATCTCAGATCCCTCATGTGGTTTCCCAAGACCAGTCATATTAATTGATCGATCGACATGGGTGTGATTTTCTAATTAATGCTGATATAGGGTAATTTTATAATAAACTATTCCACTAGAGGTTGATTCCCACTTGAACTATTCACAAACACCAATCCCATCTACCTCAAATACCTCATCTCCAGAACCACAAAATAAGAAGCAGGCCCATATATGAAAGTGCATACCTTTGGCAAAAAAGTATAAAATTTTGAAAAAAATCCTGGTTGTACAATATATAAAATCTATCATATATGCACTCCATATTTCTATATAACTCATAGATGCACTCTTCAAGGTCCTAATAATCCCACAGGAGTTCAAGAAATAAGTCTCTGCATCCAAGGTTTATCGAGTGGAGACTATGCCATTTGAATTCCTTGTAGCAATCTCGTTCATAGAGTCATATCGGAAGGAGGTCATCTACAAACATATGAAACCCATATATTTGTTAGGAAAGATCTATAAGGTTGATGTCCTATGGTATTATATTGAATGTGGTCGTAGGATCATCTTCATCCTGGTTAAAACCCTTCAATATTTGGAATATGGATAGGGGAATTTATCTCTTACAAAGTTTACCATTAAAGGGTACAATAATATAATGAAAAGACCACTCAGTGTGATCAATATCAAAGATTAGTTTTAGGATCTCACATATAAAATTTATTTCTTGGTGATATACTAAAACATAGAATATAATTTCAAACACATAAAACCTTGGCTTCATAGCCACGTGGTTGTACCATCAATATTTCACCAATGTTTGAAATACCCTATCGATGGGAAGGTCTTAATACTACATGGTGTGAGTGGTCCCTTAAAATATTATGAGTCTATATTTGTTTAGGAATTATTATATAAAATAGATGTAAAACAACCAATAGTGTATAACAGTGTACATGTTTTATCCTCTAATGGATTTGGAAGCACCCATGAAAATCCATGTATTATTCTTGGTAGCGATTATGTACCACCCATAAACCTAATTGAGGAATTGGACATAATACTAGATGTGAGGGACCCTACAATACCAAATGATAAAGTAAAAAATAATAATAAGGTCCTAATACTCTTTGAAATAACTTGTGATGTATTTAATGACAATGATTCTTCCCATTTCCACTCTTTCCTTAATAATGATAAACATTCCCTCAGACTGAATAACATTTCAGAAAATGTGTCCATGGAATTAGAGGTGGAAGAATAAGAGGATAAACTCGGGAACACTCCTACTCCATTTGATTAAGGGGTCTCCACCACCATCGATTAGATTCGAAAGGTAAATATGGAAATATATTAGGACCTACATTCCATATTTATTAGTTCCATCATGCCACTTGAGGAGCATGAAATGTATATTTCATATCAAGAGAAACATCGACATGTGTCTACATGGTATTTTATAGAAATACAAACGCTAAAACCCTATGTGACCACAAACTATCTAGGCTTACCAAATGCTCATTGAGTTTTCAATATGGTATTCAGATAATGCCACAGTATCATAATAATAATGTAGTGTTATAAGATAACAAATTCATCAAATAAAACATTCTTTGGGATGTTAATCATCCAAGATGGCTCACCAACATTATCCATATAATGAAAAATAACTAGAATATTAGGGTTTTTATTGATATTAAATACCTTAAACACCATTTACTAAATGAATAATTCCCATTTCTGATCATAGAACTCTTTATTGACATAACTACTGGTTTCCAATCCCTTTCTTTTATAGATGGGTATTCAGGGTGCAATCAAATAAATATTTCCCCTAAAGATGAGGAAGTCATAACCATATGAAAACAACCATGTATATTTTTTTATTATGTCAATTCATTTGTATTAAAGAACAGTAGTGTTACTTTTCAATTAACTATGAATTATATCTTTATGTACTTGTAGGGACAAATATAATAATTTTGTGTAAATGACCTAGTGTTAAAATATTGATATTTCTGGGATGACATCATAGATCCTCAAAAAATATTTTACAAGTTGTGGTAGCACAATTTAATGATGAATCCGTTGAAGTTTGATTCTAAGGTAAAATCTGGGTAATTTAATGGATTTATTGTACACCATCATGGAATTGAGATCGTCCAAGAAATTACTTATGCAATCCTACAAATGTCACCCCTCATAACCTTAAAGAACTACAGGGGATATAAGGGAGCCTAACTTACAATTTGGTGTTTCCTAGCTAACCTAGCCGGTAAATCCCTCCCCTTCACCAAGATAAATAATAAGGGAGTTGAAAATCAATGGGATGGGGATATTCATGAATACTTTAAGACCCTCTAGTCTTGATGCCTACAGTGGAAGGAATGTATCTCATATTATAAGTGGTTTCTATGGAATGATCTCTTGATGGTATCATGACATAGAAAAATGATGTGGGAGATGAGAAAAATATCTACGACCTCAGTCTAACAATTCTAGGTACAAATACTTGGTATTCTAATGTTAATAAGAACTAATTCATACTCATCTTTATAATGGAAAAGGTAATCCATTACGTGTAGCACCACAAAGTCCCCTTGGTCTCTCACATTGAACCACTCAATTACATACCAGTCTAACCTCAGATGAATTTGTGTTTTTCTTGATGGGTGGTCATTCTTTAGTAATATGAAATCCAATTCATAGCACTAAATGAATTAAAGGGATAGGACCAAATGAATTTCTTATGACACATCCCACCCTATAATGTACACAAGTGGACACAAAACTTCTTTATGGAGAATCATTAAGCCCAAAAAACTCCCCAAAAATTGGAGATGTATTTTTATAGGGCCCCATAAAATCATATTTTCAAGAAACAGGATGAACCTGAGCTTAATGAAATTGGTCTAGTTATTGTTTTTCATTTTCTGGAAAGATTAATTTCATCCAAACCTATCTTAAAATTTTATGGTTTTACTAATAATGAAATAGAGTTATACTAATCCAATTTAATATTGCAAATACTTCTACAATAGTAGATATCTTACCTAAAACTCAAAGGGTATTTGAAGCTAGTGATAAAATAGTTCAATGACAAATATTCCATCAAAAAGGCAGAATTGGACCCTCTCATCGGATATGATAAAGGATAGATGGATGAGTTTCCATTTTAAAAAACATTGAAACATGTCCTTCAATCACAAAATAATCATACTGATGCACTGTACAATGATACCATAGTCTTGGCTGACCCTGATTTGGATGAGGTTGTCTTCTATATCATGCACTGATGGATGGTCTCATCGATCATTGTCTAAAACATGGATAATATCAATAAGATCAAAACCACCCTAGATCATGATAGACTGTTTTTTATCCCTATATATATAGATCCAATACTTTATTATCTCTAAAATTTTACTATCCTGATAGACTGAAATCTAAGGGAACAAATTTGATGTTGAGCTATAAATTTTCCCCCCTAAGGTGGTCCAAATGATCCAAAATACCTCTAAAAACGAGGGTTTGATGGATTACTCTTTGGATTCATATAATATATAGATATTATTGACATAATGGAAGAGGTCCATGTGTGATTTTTTGTGCTCATCAATCTATGACCAAAATCTCACATCAAATAAAGTGGCATTGATACTATAGGAAAACAATGATACATAAATTCATTGAACATACCAAGAAATGTCATGCATTAAAATTTCATCAAAACATATTCCTTCAACACATATAATTTATATAAACATATAAATATTCTTTTCCATTTTCTATATTGGTAATAGATGTAATGGGACCATATCTCCCAGCCAGAGGCCAGAAGTTTGAGCCCATCCATACTGCTAATAACTTCTTTTCTAAACTGTATGAGGAAATAACCCTCAATGATGTCAGGACAAATAATATCATAAGTTCATAAAGTATATTATCATCACAAGATTCTATGTACCTCAAATGATTTTTAAATACAACAAAACACACTTTTTTTCTACCGAGTTGGGGAATTTTTACCACGAGTACAACCTCGATACTAATCATTCATCTGACTATCAAATAGAAAACAAATATAGAGGCCTTTACTATTTATTTTTAATATAAAATCCATAATATAGTGAATAAGATAAATTATTATTTTGAAAATATCATTCACGCATTATGGGCCTATCATAACTCCATGCACACCACTACACAATAAAATCTATATTCATTGGTCTATAAAACGATTGAAATATTTTCTAAAAAAGTTCAATTTCAGTCACATTGAATTTCTATCTTGGGAAAACTCTAATTTTATTAGAAATAGAAAAAAATTAATTATTTGTAATGAATTTATGAGAAATTTTTGTGTAAAATATAGAATCTTGAAGTCCATCTAAATTAGATCACATGATCTTTCTAGAAAAAGGTTCACTTCCATTCATTCCTTCAAAGAGAATTTATTTTTCCTCTCAGAACAATAATGATAATAGGAATGAAACCTAAAATGTTGGAACCTAAATGATAGGTCCTTATATCATACATAAGTTCTATTCATATTGATATTACCCATTAGCCAACATATATGGGGAGCATGTCACAACCAAAAACAATTTGACTGTTCTAAAGAAATAATTTTCATAGATAAAACTTTTTTATGCCTTCAACACGTCCCACCTATGCATCAACACAAAAATGAGTGTGTTTCATTCTATGGACCCTCATTACCACTTTTAAATGGTGGGTGGCTTCATCACTTTTATCATAAATATATGCTCCATGATGTAAAAGGTATGATGTCATGTCAATTCTTCCTTCCATGGGTTACTATTTAGAAATAATCTCCTAGTCTTGATCTGCCTCATAAACTTATGTTGTGTTCATGGATCTCATTATTATTGTCAATGATTTCTGAATTATGTTTAATTACACTACTTCTGTTAGGCAGGGAAGAAACCTTTGGTCAGGCAAGTAGTCACTTTTGTCATAGTTGTCCATGTTTAGACGTTGGGTGGATTGGTAGCATTAAAATCTTCCTCTTAGGAGGAAATCTTGTATGAGAAATTTAAGGCAATGAAACCAAGTAATACCATTTCAATCCTAAGGTAATTGAATCAAGGGTAACATATATTCTATATATTTTTACTCTAGCATCTGATATTTTTCATTATGTAGTTGTTTGGGTTAGGATGTGAGGTTAATGCCTTATAGAGATATATCAGAATTTATGGTTAAGGTGTGTTGTGGTATGAATTTAAAATATTATGGAGATATGAACATGGATAATGTTTCGTGGAGATGGGAAAATGGATCATAACACCCCAAGGAGGTGGATCCAAGAGGGGTTTCCATCGTAGGGAATATGTCACACATGGATGGTTTCCCGATATATGCACCAAAACGTCCCATGATATGAATTTTATAGGTTGATCATAAAACCTTTTTTGTGGATCATGGATCTGTGTCCCTAGGAGGGACGATGTCACAATAGGGTGGCTTACCGATGGATGGATCAAAACACCCCTTGAGGCAGATCTTGGAGGTATATATAAATACCACTTAAGGTGGATCAGGGAGGTGTGTACCAAGGAGGGATAATGTAGCACTAGGATTGTTGGATCAGAACACCCATTAAGGTGTATCTATAAGGTTTAATAGAATTTATATTAAGGTGTATTTGGGTGGTGTGTCCCTAAGAGGGTATATGTCACACATAAAGGGTTTGATCAAAACACTCATTGAGGTGGATCTAGAAGGAGACCAGAATTCCACTTGAGTCAGATCAGGGATATGGGTCCCTATGACCGAATATGTCACAACATAATGGGATACCAATGGATGGATTAGAAATCTCCTTGAGCTGGATCTGAGTTTTTTATTAGAACAACCATTGAATAAAATTCGAGAGGTGTTTATCAAGGAGGGAATACGTCACACCGAGATGGTGGGATTAGAACAACCCTTAAGGTGAATTCGAAAGGTTGATCAGAGCACCCCATGAGGAATATTAGGGAGGTGTGTCCCTAGGATAGAAGATATCATTCTTATATGGTTGTAATAGAAAAAACATTGAGATGGATTGTTTCCCTCGGAATCCGGGGATGACCGCCATAATGGGAGGTTCAAACGTTCTGATCGGTTTCTAATGGGTTTCTTCATAGAACCGGAGACATCCAATGATTCCACATCCATTCATACCTACTTTCCAAAGGTAGGTTCTCATTAGTTTGTGGACTGATGAGGCTTAGGAATTTGCATTGGTCGAGAGGATGGGAGGTCGGACTCATCACACCTTTTTGAGGGGAATTATTGTCTACTCCGGGACTCTCTTTGTAGAATTAAGTTAGGTTCGTGAATCCTTATTACATTACCAAGTATAAAATGAGATTTACTTCATATCTTACAATCAATGATTAAATATTTAGGAAATTTAGAGTATGTATTCGAGGTTCTTCATCGATAGAGAATCATCTGTATTTATTAGAGATTCTTGGTCAATGGTACCCTTTGACACATTTATACAAACGTTTCTTGGTCATTATGATGACCATGCTGGTTTTAAAGACACTAAGTGGGGCACTTGAAGTTTATTGTCATTAAAAAGGACATGGATTATTCTAGAGTTGGGATGGAACCTGTATATGGGCTGCCTACAAATCCTTTGTTTAGAAAAGGAATCAGAACCCACGTAGTTCGAGTAAGGGAGTATGATGTTTATGATTGATGGCTCAAAGAATGATGTCACAATTACTTTTACACTATATCTTTCGTGAGTCATGCTCGGTGTAAGAAACAAGAGGTACTGGTAAAAATTAGACAATTGTGTCATGAAAGAAGAAATCATAAGAAATAATGTGGGACTTATGTATGTATGACTGCCAAGATAAATGAAGGTTTAGGATTTACTTTAGAGAAGAAATCCAGAAACAGGGTCCATAAAGGTATATGTGCTTCATGGAGATTTTTAATTCTCTAACTTGGGGCTTACTCCTGAAAAGGATGCCCAAATTAGGAGAAGACTTATGATTGGGTTTTACTCCTGAAAAGGAATCCCATATCAAAGGTAAATTAGGACTAGTTAAGTGGATTATGACTGAGGCTTATTCCTGAAAAGGAGGCCCAGGTTTGAGACTGGGGCTTACTCTTGAAAAAGTAAGCCCAGGTTAGGGGACATAGGGCTTACTCTTAAGAGTATGCCCAAATATTGAGGGACATGGGGCTTACTCCTAAAGGGGATTCCTATATTAGAGGACTTATGACTGGGGATTATTCCTGAAAAGGAGACCCAGGTAAAGGATTCTCTAATATTAAAGGATGAGGTTGAATGAATGAAATCTCAATCTTTAGTGACATAAAGATGTGTAAATCACTAGGTTTTGAGAGATATTCCACAAAAATCCTTTCAGATAAGGAAGTAAAATCAAGAAATCATGCCATTAAATGGCTTTGAAGAGTGTCTTGAAGACTAAATCTTGAATAGGAAAGGTGTAATGGATTAAGAGGGGTAAAATGGGCAAGAAAAGCACCAAAAAAGGTAGGGGTGTGCAAGTCCTGGTAGGCGCACAGGTACTGCATGGGCGCTCAAGTCCTGGTCAGGCAGGTCTTGGTCGTGCAGGTATGCCCGCGTGACACATGGTGTACTTGAGCGATGGTTAACCAGCAGGGTAATACTTGAGCGAAATTAGGTTAAGGCCTTTAGAATCCTCTTGAGGTTCTTCCAAGAGATGGGCGCACATGTTCTATTAAAGGAGTAAGGCGGAACGCAAGTGTGGCCATTTCCCTTAAGGGTTGGCCACCTAGGCGCGCAAGTTTTGATGATTTTCAACAATTAGGCCTTCCTCCCCCTCATTAGATCTTCCGTTCTAGGTATGAAATTTCCTTAGAAGTGATACGGAAGCTTTAATAAGAGACTAGGGCGCCGGGAGATCGAATCTGGGTTTCTGGAAAAAAAATCCTCTCGAAATGGGGGGCCCACAAGGTCTATTTATAGGTAGGAGAAGACCCTGGGCGGTTACCGAGCGGTTATCACTTAGGTCGCACAAGTCACTTGCATGACCATAAGGCGTCGTGCAAGTGGAATTGCGCGTCAGAGATAGAACTTGCACGACACAGGTGATTTTGATCCCTTGTTCATGCCTTTGTCGATTTTTGATATTTTCTTCAAAGGTTGAATCACTTTGAGCTCAGATATTCCCCTTTTCCGATCTTTAGATTCTATGACGAAAGGAGCATCAACAAAAGTCCCCCCTCTGAGTTGGATCTGAAAGAAATGAGGATTTGACTCTAAGAAAATCGAAGACATCTAAAGGAAAGGTGGCGCACAAGTCTTGATGGCGCAGAGGGCGGCGCGCAAGTGCGCATCATGCAGGGATACTGCCCTTGATCGCACAGGGTACGGCGTGCAGGGTCCCGGCCGCATCTATAAATAGAGGGCCTCACTTCCGTACTAGCATCCGGATTTCTGGACTTCATACCTTCGAGCTCTCACCGTGCAGGTCACCTTAGCCGCGCAGGTTGCTCTGTTTTCCGGTGTTTTCCTAGATGTTGTGCTAATGTATAGGTATTTGTACTTTCTTGGTTTATACTTGCGCGTCAAAAACTAGCGCGGCACAAAAACACTTGTGCGTCATTTTCAGACTTGCGCTCCTTAATTCCTTAACCATTTTTTCGAATTCTTTCAAAAAATTTAAAAAAATAAACTCATTTAAGAGTTTAATTTATTCAACTTTTGTGCAGATTCAATGGATCCTATGGAAATTAAAGCATATGATGAACTGGGTAGCAAGCGGATTGAGGACATGATGAACATCATTGGCCATGATTACTATGATATCTGCAACATCACTCTCCCAGATTTGGCTAAGTACTTGAAGAAATATCATCTTAATTTCCCACATAGCATCTACCTGCCTCTATATGTTCATGGTCATCTGCAAGGAGTCAATGTTCTAGATGCAAAGTACTATACACCTGAAATGCAGCTGCACTGCTACTCCTTCATTTCGGTTATGTTGTGCATTAAGAGCAACAACAATGGTGTGAACTTTCAAATTCTTCCTCCACGTAATTTCCTTGCAAATATGAAAATGGAAAACCCATGGGCTGAAATTTTTTCCACTGCCGGTTGGTGGAGATAAGACAAACATGGTATTAGAGCAATATCTGAAAAGAGTACTCTCTCCAAATGGCTTTTTACTTCCGATGCTCTATTCTCAAATACATGTATCCATCTTCCATGTCTCTTGGACAGAAACAGAGTCACTGTTTGATCAACAAGAAATTTTCTCAAACCGCACTCAAGAACATCCATTTATAATTGTTCCAAGAAGAGCTGGTATCACTGCATCTCTTATTGTATCCAGTTGAATGCATGAATTCCAAGTGATTTTTGATGAATCTCAGGGTTCCGTAAATCAAATGAAGAGTTATATTTAAAGCCTCTTGTAATTCTTGAAAAACAGAAGAGACTCCAGTCTGTGGATGTCCTTCTAACTCTTGTGCATCAATGAAAAACACTTTCACCTTCACATATTTGTACATGCATTCTCTTTTTCTATATGCTTTATATTTTACCTAAGCCAATGGGCCTTGTAAGCATGGTTTGATTTTTTACTAGGATTAATGTAAATAACCCTTCAAAATTCAAACCTTCTAATTGCTCAATGTTATGTAAATCATACAAAAATGTATGTTTAGTGAGCTGGGAACTTGGATTTTATTTAGAGTTCCCTTGTCTTTTGTGGGAAGTTTAAATTCATGCATGTCGGACATAAAAAGGCTAATGTTTAAGGTCGAAATAGCTTTGAACAAAATGGATTATAATTGACTCAATTCCTTGAAAACTCATCTGAAAACATAGTACTATACTCAAGTATTAGGGAAAATATGTAAATTATGACTTAAGGATATTTGAATCTGAGGAATGATATGAAAGGGAGCTAAAAGGCATTAGAAGAAGTAGTTTCCATGAATGAAGTTACCATTATTTAACAAACCCGTTTGGGGGTTGAATTATGCAGGGCCACCTAAGGGAATTGGATGCATAGTTAAATAAAATAGTATCTTTTGGCTAACAAGTCGGTTATGTAGACTATTTATGCAAGGCCACCTATGGGCACGTGCTGTATAGTTAGGCAAAAGAACTCTCAGAAATTTACTTTCCTAGTGCTAAAAGTCAGTGAAAGTTTATGGAGATTCAAATCTTCCAAAGTATAGAGTTTGCTGTATGGAAAGAGGTACTTGAATATGGAAAAGATATTTCCAAACATGATTATCTAAGAACTGGATAAATATTACTCCTTTAAAGGTCTAACCCAAATGTAGGGAAGGAGAATATAAGTCATAGACTTGAATTCTTTCAGATCATGAAAAAGGATATGGGACAAGTATATTAAGGATGACTATTTTTGTGGATCCCTACATACTGTCTGTAGAGACCCTAAGCTTGACGTACATGGACATTTCATTACTTTAGCGGAATACTTAATACATAACAAAAACAGACACCAAAGGACCGTAATATTTAAGTGTCTTTGGAAACTTGTAACGTAATCTTCTAATCGCGGTGAAAGATCTTCAACATCTCCTATAAAGATCTTTCCCTTTTTTTCTTACCTAAAACCTTTCTTTATATCATGGGGAAAAGAAAACATAAAAAGGGTGAGATCAAATGCTCAGTAAGGGTAAGCATGGATAAAATAAAACATACCATATTCATTTGAACTTAAAAACATGAATATAATATTTAAACATAAAAAGCTTTAGAAATGACATAAAACATGGAAGTACATAAGGAATAGATCATGAAGAAACATTATGAATGAAAAAATAGCACAGGAATAAAACATGTAATTGTGACATCCATTAAGCACATGTAATGATTTCCATAGTAGCCAAGGCATTGCTGCCAAGACCATCTTAGTGGACAAAGTCCCTTTCTGAATCGAGTTCACTCCTCGTTTCAGTCCTGTTTTACTGAACTGGTTTAACCTGCCGTTCCAGCCATGTCTATCTCATTAGATATAAATCTTTACCCAATGAATTGGAGGGAGATATAGGTCCCACCCATATCATAGTGAAATATTTCTTACTTGTGCCACAAAGTAAACATAAAACATTCATCATACCCCAAAGAATAAAATGGGTTTCATAAACATCATCCCATCATCACATAATCCATATAAAACAAATGGATATTTCATCATAAGAAAATTGAAACCATGTAAATCATAAAGACATTATAATTGAAACGTACACATATGAAATAATTTCATCTTAGAAGGAAAATGGTTTTGATAAAACACTTGAAATTAATTCTTGAGGAAAATATCCTTTCTTCTTCAAAATCAATTTCTTTTCACAAAACGTCATGCAATATTAAAAGAAAGATATTTTGTTGAAAATAGTCATGAAATCTTTTGGAGGAAGCTTCATGAAAATTAGGCTTTATAAAACTGTAAAAATTCGTTCATTCCGTATAAGTTGAAAAAAATATTCTTTTCATACTTTTGCCGGAAAAGTAAAAAAGTACCTCGTAACGTAAAAAAAGAATGATTCCTTACATACCATGTAGTAAAAGTCAAAAAAGGGTAAAAATGACTTTAAACATACATGAAAACACTTTTATTAAACATGGACATGGATGATAGAAATAACCCCAGTAAATACTTACGAATAAGCAATCTCGGATAAAAATGAGATTTGCAAAATTATCTCTTACCTTCTGTCCGATATGCTTCTTATGTATCCGAACCTCCGGTATAATGATTTAAATAATGTCATTGAATTATTACATAATCATATTCATTGTTATTATATCATATATGGTTCACTTATGACTTTATATTACCCGTTCTTTTTTAAATTCCATGTTAAAGAGTGTTTTGGGTAAAATCGTTTCATTTGTCGTCTGTGTTTTGACTTGTAATTATTCATACGATTACTTAGATAACGATTACATAATTCCAGAATATATAACATTATTTATATATAATATATATTCAGAATATACATATATATAATAGATCGATAAATGGAAAGAAATACACCGTTCATGGAGATGGTAGGCCGTACGTACGCATGAACACTGTTTTCGATTACTTATTGAGTTGAATGGAATTAAGTAGACGACATAAATATATACATAAATCCAGTAGCTTTATAATGTCATATATTTCATTATTATTGCTTATATATACTTTATAATCATTCTTAAATGGTTAACATGGAGAATGAATCTCATCGCGTCTTGGAGACGGTAGTCCGTACGTACGCACGAGCGATGATATCATTTCCATAATTATTGAATTGAATTGGAGTGGATGATACAATATATCATAATCATTATGATGTTATAATAATTATGTATAGTTATTCATTACATCATTATACCCATTCATGTAAGGTGTTGGTGGAAAAACAGATTACACCACGGCGTGGAGACAGTATTCTGTACGTACGCACGTGCGGTGATTTTGTTTTCTGTAGGATGGATAGAAGGTGAAATGGGGTTGTTTCATATTTATAATAACAAATAAGTATATTAGTGATACATATTTTATTACTTTATAATAAAACAACTAAATAAGAAGAATTTGAAGAAGAAATAGGCTTGAAAGAATCGGGAGAAGAAATTACCTCTTCTTCGATACGCCTCTTTGAAACCTCCTCTTAGGGCACTAAGATTGGTCTTTAAAGTAGAACAGAACCTCTATGAGGTTTCTAGGGAAGTGGAGAAGATACTTTGGCAGGGTTTGTCTGAGCTTGAGGGCTCAAATTTGTGTGAGGAGGAGAGGGAGGAGGAGCCCTTTTATAAGGGAGGAGAGGGGCACCTTTGGAGTTCTTAAAAATATTAATTTATAATAAATCTAACCCCACATTAAAACCTACAAAAATGACTCGTATTCAAAGATTAGATGATATAGGGTTGTAATCGCATCAACCAATCAAATTTAGACATGTTTGGATCTTATTTTAAACCTTATCATTTTGATTTATCCTTATTTAATCTATTTAGGTTTATTTGTGGTAATAAAATTCTAAATTTTAAATTATAACAAATAATTACTTATTTGTTGTGAATTTCACATAATTGTTTACATTATAAAATTATAAACCATATTTATTTAAATTTATAATTTTTAAATATTTTTGTGATTTTTAAACAATTTTATAATATGTTATATTTATAAAATAACAATAGTGTCAATTTTGGCACTATTCATTTATTTGAATTTAAATAAAATATATACAGAAGATATGTTGGAACTAAAAGCTTAGATAGATTAATAAAAGGTCATATGTATCTAAAAAATTAGTTGATAACATTAAATAGTTCATATAATATTTATTTTATTATTTGTAAAACCATTTATTTGGTTTATCTCTTAATAAAATAATTACTACAACATTTTTGTATAATTATTTAATATACTTATATGTTGCATAAAAATAAAAAATAATATCCTATGATGAAGATAAATCTATTAAACTTCACAATAATACCTTTACTCGAATTTATCATCTTAAAATCACAATATTTTAATTTTTATATTTATTAAATTATGAAGGTGACAAATTTGGCATCATTTAAAATAAAATAATATAAGTGTCATAATCACTTTTATAAGGTTCCAAACGGTTATATATTAGGTCATTGGATCCTTAAGTTGTATATAGACACTAAAAATAAGTTTTGGCCAGGTTTGTGGGCCTTTTAATGGGTATTATTATTTCAATAAAAACTATATTACTTATTTTCCACTTAATAAATAATTTATGTATCAATAATGTATCACCGTTAATGACAATTATTTAATCCCTAAAAATTCAAAATAAATTATCATGATGTATATAATTTTATTAGATTTCTGGAGACTATTCATGTTCTACGTTTTATGATTTTTATCTCTAAATTAAAATTATTATACTTATAAGATTTAAGAGAGTGACATGTTGTCACTTTCTTTGGTTTTAATAATAATTAAATTATTTCCATAGTCCAAAGTCCATAAAATGAATCTAATCCGACCATTAGTTGATATGGGTTTACGTTTAGCCATCCAATAAAATTTTGGACTGTGTTAGGGTAATTTTATAATATTATATTTACTCTTAATTACCCGATTTACCTTTAACTATGGTAAATAAAATTTAACGTAGTTACTATTCATAATTCCCAAAAATAAAAAGTAGCCTATTAACAAAATTTGGACCCACTGATTCCAAATATGGAATCCATTTTTTCAAATTAAATACACAGAAGTTGCAGAAATTAAATTAAAATTAATCCCGTTGTCGAATGAAAACGGGATTTTGTTTAAAACATTGCAAAAGACTGAATTGATTTAACCTACGAATTTAATGTAAAATCAATGATAATGAAATAAATTATATTAAATGGTAAAAATATATTCTATTTATACTTTAAAACCATTCAATATTATAATTTAACCATATAAATTATTACGACGAAAAAAGTTGTTTTTCATTAAAATATAGCGTGTTTTTACTATTCATCAAAATATGAAAGTTACCAGAATAATACGAAAAAATTATCCAAAGTAAATTTTTATTTCTTGATTGCAAATAATAATTTTATTTTGTCAAATTTAACTTATAAACATGTCAAAAACTAGATTTAAAGTGGTTGTGCCATCAAAAGGTGGCAAAACTGCATTTTTTCAAAAATACTTATTTTACCCGAAAAAATTATTTTGTTCTTATACCATGTTTTAGAAAATGTGAAAGACGAATAATAATGTTATAAGATTCAAAATTTAGTTTATACTATTCATAACGGCTAGTTCATAATAATATTATAATAATATATCATTGTTTAGTAAAACTCGGTATTGCGTACGACCCATGCTGTCGAGGAAGGTCGTGATTGCGTGTAATGCAAGCCAAGTCAGGGTTTCATGCTGTGCAAGAATCCTTCATTGTTCCGTATAACATAATCCAACCATATTTCATTTATACATTTAATATATACATACATATATATATATATACTCAATGTTGTGTAGAATAACTATTATCAAAATTGTGTGTAACACGATCCAAGAATAGTGTTGCGTATACTGCAAGCTAATACGGTGTTGCGTATAGTGAAAGGTAATCTTGGAGTAGCATACAACACAACACATTAATGAAATTAAAAGAATATTTTTCATAAAATCTCGGGGTGTTACATTCTACCCCCCCTTAAAATGAATTTCTCCCTCGAAATTCGTCGGGGTTATAAATGGTTTACTATTAGAAAGTTTATTTAATAGAAAACCACATCGTAAAAAGAAATACCGAAACATGGCTTTAAAAACTAAATTATGAAATGTAACGGTTACCAAAATTAACTCATCATTGGGTTTCCACGTAGGAGAACATAGGTGAAAATATGGATATGGAAGAAAAATATAACCGTCATGTTCTAATGGAGAGTGGTAGAGAACATGGCTATGAAAAATCCAACAATCACAAAGCTATTGATTTGTGAAGATCTAAGGTACCATCTGATTCATCGGATATAAGGGAACTAGGACAACATTTTTTGTTTTCAATATCATTTCCCAAAAGTTGATGAATTAAAAGAAATACTTGCATGATTTTGGTACAATCTCATTGTTGTTCGTGAATTGAACAATTTCCACTTCATCCCTTAAATAAATGAAGTTCAATTTGTTATTTGTGATGTGTTAGCAGATCATGTGATAGAATTATGGGTCATTCCATCTCTTTCAAACAAAAGGATAGAAAAAGTTGTAAGTCCATCTTATGGTCTGATTAATCGTATATGGTTCCAAAAATGAACTTATACTTCATATATCATACCACTTAATAAAATAAAACTTGTTTCTACTAACCAGGGACTTCCTGTAGGCCTGTGGTAGGCGATAAAGGCCAGTCGCACTTCGGTTGTGGGTTCGATTCCCACAGCCTTGTCCGACGCGATGGGTTTTCACCCGTCCAGCAGGTTGTCCTTTTTCTAAAACTACATTACTATATCATCCCATCAATAATATCGAAAAAATGTTTTATCCTTAAACAATAATAAATTATTTCAAACATAATCCATTCCAATATTTAGGCTTATCCATAATATTGCATTCCATTGTCATGTTATAGTGAAAACAATTACCAGAGATTTCATATAAGAAGAATGTTAATACCATCTTTTATCCCCATATATCATAAGATATGTCTTGATGGTCACATTACAAATGTTCGAACGCCTTAATCATGTATTCTCTAGAAAATTTAATACCCATTGAACCTTAGTGAAAACATAAATGCAGTTAAAAGTTAACACTTTCCACATACCAAAATCCTCAAAATTCTATATACTCAAACCATGATATCACTTATTCCTTATATCAATCATGAGCTCATGAATACAATCAAATATCTCATTAACTTCTTATTCCTTCATTATGCTCATATCATCTACTTTACAAAAATATCTGAATAACATTCCATGGTTACCGATACCATTCAACATATACTTTCAAATACTTTTAGGAAAAACAATAGTGTAACAATCCTTAGATGATTCTTTATTCCATAGTACCATTAACTATACAACATAACTGTCGATAAACATACAATCATTCCACTACCTTCTAAAACAACCGACTGAGCTTCAACACTTCTTTCAGCTCATATATCATTTGTAGTATCCTCATCATCATCCACATAAATACTACCCATATGACCATGATGATTCTCTTCATGAGATTTTCCATTAGGGAATTGGTTTGCATAATGCCCGTACATTCCACATTTAAAACATCTAATCATTGATGATGTCGTAGCAATACCATTATCCTTGTCCATAGTGTTAACTGAACCTTTTCCTTTGCACTTACTAGCTTTTTGTCCTTCTTTTCCACACCCAAAGCATCTTCCAGTTCATTTGAAACACTCTCCCTGATTCCACTTCCCACATGATTTACATGAGGTAAATTGAACTTTCTTTCCACTATGATTATCATGAAACTCCATCATTCTCTTATTATCTGAGTCGAGAAACTTACCAAAGTTGAGATTATTGATCATATTATGAGATTGTTGATTAGGCATAATAATGATGTTTGGACCTCTATATCCCGTTTCTTTTGGTTTCTCATGAAGAAAATCATTCCATTGTCCGTCATATGCTCTATTATTATGAATCTTCCTGTTTCCAACCATTTTCTAAAACCCAAAAAAATAGTGTGAGAGGAAAAAATCATGCTTAGGAAAAAAACATAGTAAAGGGGGAGAACCCTCAATATCTAACATCTTAGGTTAAATTCTAAGATCGTTAGCGTAGTTCTAGGACTATATCCTATACTTATTCTTATCCTTAGGTTCATCCCTAGACATACCATAGAAATATCTCTAGGGATCTCACTAATGTTTTTGCATCCTAGTTTCCAAAGGTTGACTAAACCTTTCCTCTGATACCAACTGTAGAGACTCTAAGCTTGACGTACATGGACATTACATTACTTTAGCAAAATACATAATACATAACAAAAACAGACACATAAGGACCGTAATAGTTTAGTGTCTTTGGAAACTTGGAACGTAATATTCTAATCATCGTGAAAGATCTTCAACATCTCCCATAAAGATCTTTCCCTTTTTTTTTCTTACCTAAAACCGTTCTTTATATCCTGGGGAAAAGAAAACATAAAAAGGGTGAGCTCAAATGCTCAATAAGGGTAATCATGGATAAAATAAAACATACCATATACATTTGAACTTAAAAACATGAACATAATGTTTAAACATCAAAAGCATTAGAAATGGCATAAAACATAGAAGTACCTAAGGAATAGATCATGAAGAAACATTAGGAATGAAAAAATAGCATGGGAATAAAACATGTAATTGTGGCATCCATTAAGCACATGTAATGATTTCCATAGTAGCCAAGGCATTGCTGACAAGACCATCTTAGTGGAAAAAGTCCCTTTCTGAATCGAGTTCACTCCTCATTTCAGTCTTGTTTTACTGAACCAGTTTAACCTTCCGTTCAAGCCATGTCTATATCATGAGATATAAATCATTACCCAATGAATTGGAGGGAGATATAGGTCCCACCCATCTCATAGTGAAATGTTTCTTACTTCTTCCACAAAATAAACTTAAAACATTCATCATAACCCAAAGAATAAAATGGGTTTCATAAACATCATCCCATCATCACATAATCCATATAAAACAAATGGATATTTCATCATAAGAAAATTGAAACCATGAAAATCATAGAGACATTATACTTGAAACATACACATATGAAATAATTTCATCTTAGATGGAAAATTGTTTTGATAAAACAATTGAAATGAATTCATGAGGAAAATATCCTTTCTTCTTCAAAATCAATTTCTTTTCACAAAACGTCATGAAATTTTAAAAGAAATATATTTTTTGAAAATAGTCATGAAATATTTTGGAGGAAGCTTCATGAAAATAAGGCTTTATAAAACCGTAAAAACTCGTTCGTGCCATATATTTAAAAAAAAATATTCTTTTCGTACTTTTGCCAGAAAAGTCAAAAAGTACCTCGTAACGTAAACAAAAGAAAGATTCCTTACATACCATGTAGTAAAAGTAAAAAATGGGTAAAAAGGAATTTAAACATACATGAAAACACTTTTATAAAACATGGACATGGATGATAGAAATAACCCCAGTAAATACTTACGAATAAGCAATCTCGGATAAAATTGAGATTTGCAAAATTATCTCTTACCTTATGTTCGATATGCTTTGTATGTATCCGAACCTCCTGTATAATGATTTAAATAATGTCATTGAATTATTAAAGAATCATATTCATTTTTATGATATCATATATGGTTCACTTATGACTTTATATTATCCATTCTTTTGTAAATTCCATGTTAAATAGTGTTTTGGGTAAAATCGTTTCATTTGTCGTCCGTGTTTTGACTTGTAATTATTCATATGATTACATAGATCACGATTACATAATTCCAGAATATAAAACATGATTTATATATAATATATATTCAGAATATACATATATATAATAGATCGATAAATGGAAAGAAATACACCGTTCATGGAGACGGTAGGCCGTACGTATGCATGAACGCTGTTTTCGTTTCCTTATTAAGTTGAATGGAATTAAGTAGATGACAAACATATATACATAAATATAGTAGCTTTATAATGTCATATATTTCATTATTATTGCTTATATATACTTTATAATCATTCTTAAATGGTTAACATGGAGAATGAATCTCATCGCGTTGTGGAGACGGTAGTCCGTACGTACGCATGAGCGATGATATCGTTTCCATAATTATTGAATTGAATTGGAGTGGATGATACAATATATCAGAATCAGTATGATGTTATAATAAATATGTATTGTTATTATTTACACCATTATACCCATCCATGTAAGGTGTTGGTGGAAAAACAGATTACACCACGGCGTGTAGACGGTATTCCGTACGTACGCACGTGCGGTGATTTTGTTTTCCGTAGGATGGATAGAAGGAGAAATGGGGTTGTTTCATATTTATAATAAAAAATCAGTATATTAGTGATACTGATGTTATTACTTTATAATTAAACAACTAAATAAGAAGATGTTGAAGAAGAAAGAAGCTTGAAAGAATCGAGAGAAAAATTACCTCTTCTTCGATATGCCTCTTTGAAACCTCCTCTTAGAGCACTAAGATTGGTCTTTAAAGTAGACCCGAACCTCTAGGGTGTTTCTAGGGAAGTGGAGAAGATAATTTGGTAGGGGTTTTCCGAGCTTGAGGGCTCAAATTTGTTTGAGGAGGAGAGGGAGGAGGTGCCCTTTTATAATGGAGGAGAGGGGCACCTTTGGAATTCTTAAAAATATTAATTTATAATAAATCTAACCCCACTTAAAAACCTCCAAAAATGACTCATATTAAAATATTAGATGAGATAGGGTTGTAATATCATCAATCAATCAAATTTAGACATGTTTGGAGATTATTTTAAACCTTATCGTTTTGATTTATCCTTATTTAATCTATTTAGGTTTATTTGTGGTAATAAAATTATAAATTTTAAAATATAACAAATAATTACTTATTTGTTGTGAATTTTCCATAATTGTTTACTTCATAACATTATAGAACATATAAATGTAAATATATAATTTTTTAATTTTTTTTGATTTTTAAAAAAATTTGTAATATGTTATTTTTATAAAATAACAATAGTGTCAATTTTGACACTATTCATTTATTTGAATTTAAATATACTATATACAGAATATATGTTCTAAATAAAAGTATAAATAGATTAATAAAAGTTCATATGTATCTAGAAAATTAGTGGATATCATTTAATAGTTCATATAAAATTTATTTTATTATTTGTAAAACCATTTATTTGGTTTATCTCTTAATAAAATAATTACTACAACATTTTTTTATAATTATTTAATATACTTATATGTTGCATAAAAATTAAAAATAAAATCATATGATGAATATAAATCTATTCACCTTCACAATAATACTTTTACTCGAATTTATCATCTTAAAATAACAATATTAAATTGTTATATTTATTAAATTATGAAGGTGACAACTTTGGAATCATTTAAAATAAAATAATATAAGTGTCATAATCACTTTTATGAGGATCCAAACGGTTATATATTAGGTCATTGGCTGATTAAGGTGTATATATACACTAAAAATAAGTTTTGGTTAGGTTTGTGGGCCTTTTAATGGGTTTTATTATTTAAATAAAAACTATATTACTTATTTTCCACTTAATAAATAATTTATGTATCATTAATGTATCACCATTAATGAAAATTATTTAATCCCTAAAAATTCTAAATAAATTATCATGATGTAGATAATTTCATTAGATTTCTGGAGACTATTCATGTTTGATGTTTTATGATGTTTATCACTAAATTAAAATTATTATACTTATAAGATTTAAGAGAGTGACATGTTGTCACTTTCTTTGGTTTAAATAATAATTAAATTATTTTCATAGTCAAAAGTCCATAAAATGAATCTAATACGACCCTTAGTTGATATGGGTTTACTTTTATCCATCCATTAGAATTTTGGCATGTGTTAGGGTAATTTTATAATATTATATTTACCCTTAATTACCCGATTTACCTTTAACTATGGTAAATAATATTTACCGTAGTTACTATTCATATTTCCCAAAAATAAAAAGTAGCCTATTAACATAATTTGGACCCAATGATTCAAAATATGGAATCCATTTTTTCAAATTCAATACACAGAAGTTGCAGAAATTAAATTAAAATTAATCTCATTGTCGAATGAAAACAAGTTTTTGTTTAAAACGTTGCAAAAGATTGAATTGATTTAACCTGCGAATTCAATGTAAAATAAATGATAATGACATACATTATATTAAATGGTAAAAAAATATTCTATTTATACTTTAAAACCGTTAAATATTATAATTTATCCATATAAATTATTACGATGAAAAAAGTTGTTTTTCATTAAAATATAGCATGTTTTTACTATTCATCAAAATATGAAAGTTACCAGAATAATATGAAAAAATTATCCAAAGTAAATTTTTATTTCTTGATTCCAAAGAATAATTTTATTTTTTCCAATTGAACTTATAAATATGTCAAAAACTAGATTTAATGTGGGTGAGCCATCAAAAGGCGGCAAAACTGCATTTTTTTAGAAAAACTTATTTTACCCAAAAAAATTATTTTGTTCTTATACCATGTTTTAGAAAATGTGCAAGATGAATAATAATGTTATAAGATTAAAAATTTAGTTAATACTATTCATAAAGGCTAGTTCATAATAATATTATAATAATATGTCATTGTTTAGTAAAACCCGGTATTGCGTACAACATACGCTATCGAGGAAGGTCGCGATTGCGTGTAATGCAAGTCAAGTCAGGGTTGCGTGCTGTGCAAAAATCCTTCGTTGTTTCGTATAACATAATCCAACCATATTTCATTTATACATTGAATATATATATATATACACTCAATGTTGTGTATAATAACTATTATCAAAATTGTGTGTAACACGATCCAAGAATAGTGTTGCGTATACTGAAAGCTAATACGGTGTTGCGTATAGCGCAACGTAATCTTGCTGTAGCAAACAACACAAGACATTAATGAAATTAAAATAATATTTTTCATAAAATCTCGGGATATTACACTGTCATTTAAGACAAATAAGGAAAAAAGAGGCATTCTTCCCAAGAATGAAGTTACCACTATCTGACAAACCCATTAGGGGGTTGAATTATGTAGGTCTGCCTAAGGGCATTGGCTGCATAGTCAAATAATAGTATCTTTTGGCTAACAAGTTTGTTATGTAGACTGTTTATGCAAGGCCGCCTATGGGCACGTGCTTCATAGTCAGGAAAAAGAATTCTCATAAATTTGACATTTTTGTGACTAGAAGTCATGAAAAGGGTTATTAGGATATGAAAATATTTAAGGTTAGGATTATGAAACATAAAGATGGGTATTGTTCAATGAATACAGAGATACACAGATCAATGCTAACCATAATCATGTTGTGGCTGGGTCCTGAATTGAAATGTTGGACTTCACTACGTATCCCATAAGGATGAGAATCAAGCAATACATAGTTCTTAAACTATAGTTTAACGTCGTGTGGGACAAAAGGATTAAAGATATTAGTTTAGGGTCATAGAGCTTGGACCATTGTAAGAAATACACAGTGTGTGTTTTCATGGGGACTTTTCAGCCAAGGGACTAAAAGTAGAATTTGGGGTTAGGCCCAAAGACTTGGGACTGAATTCAAGGGACACTCAAACGTTACTACGTATCCCATAAGGATGGGAATCAAGCCCATGTAGTTCTAAAAATACCCTTCGTACGAATTTGGTTCGTACATATGAAGGGTGAAAGGGGACTTTACTAAAATGATGGTTTAACCCAAGATAAAAGGTTGGGCATTTCCATGTATGCATGTAGTCTTTGAGATGAAACATGATTGAAAATTCAATGTAGATAATGGTTCCCTCTCAAGTGAGGGTATCAAAGAATATTTTAGTTTATTGTCATTGAAAGCGCGGTTGATTTTCTCCTATCGACCGTTCAAGGTTCCGGTGCTCTTCTAATGTGTATAGCAGCACTCGGGTCGAATCCTCGGTGATGGTACAATTTTTTATAGTTGATTGTTTTTGAATTGTGTTTTGATTTCGGGGTTTATTTGCAGAGCTTTAATTGAAATGATTGATTGATTAATATTGATTTAACAATTTGATAAATATTGGGGTGATTTCATCATTAGGTAGTTAAGCTTGTGATATCTTTGAGCTTTGCTTTATATTGCATTAAATTAACACCCAAGTCACAAGTTGACATTGATTGGAATTCCCAAGTGTTAAGGCTTTAATCCAAGCCTTGACTTAACTCAGGGTTCTAATCTTAATCATATCTTGTTTATGGTATCATATTTATGGTTCCAATAATCCATGGAAACCACATGTTAAACAAAACAAGTCATTAATCCATGACATGCTAAGTCCAACATACGCAATGTTAATTCAAAGAATACACATCGAGCAAAAGCTCTCCATCGCTTAACATACCTAAATTATAACTCACCCCAATAAGAGATTTACTCAGCCATTAGGATGGTTATTAATCTGGTAGGGATGTTTATAGTATTAGGGTATGAGAATAAGAGGAAGAAGAATTGGACAAGAAAAGAGTGGTGTTCCGAACACACACACGAACTACAAAGAACGTGAATGAAACACATGTTTTGATTGAATAAGAAATCACTTAAAGGAAATGGTTTTAAGAATTATTTTTAACAATTAAGAAACTATTAATATTAAACTAAATAATGTGTATGATAATTATAATTTATGAAGGAGAAACTTGCATTAAAACTCAAAAGAAATTACAAGTACACTAAAACAATTACAAAGGAAAGAGCATGAAATACATGGAAAGAAATGAAGGAGGAAAGGTTTTTCAAGTAAAAACATGAGTATGGAAGATCCTCCCAAGCCCTTGTAAATGACTTGGTCGTGCCAATATATCCTCCAAAGTGCCAAAGTGCCAACCTCTTGCAAGGAGAAGAGGGGAGTGTATTTATAGCCAAAGGTAGTGGACTGTTTTCATTCCCGAACTGCCCCTAAAGTTGGCCCGCCACGTTGACCTTTCAGAAAGCGGAATATAGAGGGATATCCTTCTTCAATATTGTAGATATGGATGTGGACTAGTCACCCTCAAAATATGGATGTCATTGGAATTTTTGGGCCAACGTTATGGCCAGATTACTAAAACCTTTTCTACTGTGCAATTGTTTTCAGAAAGTTTCCATGGCCTAAATGTGAATGCATTTATGGATATGGAGATGCCTTCAAATCCGAACCATTTCTTCTGGAAGTTTTTTCCTCAATCTCGTATATTTCACACCACAAAATATGAGCTTCTTTGGACAACTGTATTAGTTGAAAAGTCAAGAACGGTGGGCTGATTTAAAATCCCGGACATAATGGTGGGCTTGATTGAAATGGATACATTGGGCCCCACAATGGTAGAGTTGGGCCTTTAAATTTTATTCCATGACTCCTTAGGAAATTCCAGAGTTTGAATAAGAATATCCACTCATTTGGGATGGGAAATTGAGCCCAGTAATGAAATCTTCAAGGCTGGTCCAGAAATTAGGCAGATCCGGTGGGTCATCTTGTGTTGTCCATATGGCCCTTCAAATGGCCGAATTAGCCAATGATCCAGTTGAGTGATTTGTAGGAAGTTGAATGTAGAACCCTAAAAGACAAGAATCAAACTATTTGGATTAGTAGGGTGAGAGTTATATTTAAAATACTAAACAGACATGAATCTGTATTATTCGAAACAATACTCCAAAATAATATTTAATATTAAAGCATGAGTATTTCACATAAGTTATGCTCATTTAATTGAAAATCAGTAGAGGGATTATATAAAATTATATTAATAAATGAATAACATCAACTCCCCCACACTTAATATTTTGAATTTCCTCATGTGCAACAAACACAAAAGAAAATCAAAACAAAACCATATTCATTCACCAACATATATTAAAATTTTGTTTTCACCAATCAGGGGAGGTTTAGACTATTTCACACATCCATATTGAATTCCATCACAAATTGGGTTCACAATAATGCATCAGAAACAATTCATTTTTTCATGTTGAATGTTTGAATTGGAAAATGTAGGCACTCAAAACTTACTCCTCTCAAGATGATAAAAATGTATTTTAGGAGGTTCACTCATTCACCAACAAAAAGTGAAATTCAAGAGTTTGTAAGAGATCTCAGCTTCCATTCCCAAATCTAATGTGTACAAGATTCAAGAGGTCTTTTAAAGGGGTTTTTAGTGGCTATGGGACGGTAGATATATAATGTCCAAAGGAAAAGAGGGGTTAAAAACACCAACATGGAAAAATCAATGCACATTTTTTTTGAAATTTGATTTGAAAGGAAATATAAACACATATTTACAAGGGCATGAATGTGTGATGAATGAAAAGTGAGGGAGATAGAAAATGGAATATGGTGAGATGATGGAATATGTACAACATGGAAGACTTACAATAATGACACAATACAAGATGATTCAAGTGTTCTTTTTTTTCTCACTTTGCTTTTTTTTCGAAAGTTGTGCTTGAAACAAGTCTCACAGTCATCTCCCAACCCATGCTTGATCTCCTCATGGAACTAATTTTAGTAGTTATAACACGAACAAAGGTTGATGATGAATGATTTTTGACCCACCCAAGACACAACCCATTCCTTTTTTTCATTTTTTTATATAATTTTTTTTTCATTTTTTTGAACACTTTTCAATGACTTTTGTACAAATGACAATTACACATATACACCCCAAATATCACAGAATTAAAACCTCTCCCCCACACTTGAATGGATTCTTTCCCTGAAGCATATGATGACACATTGGAAATCAATGAAAGTACGCCCAAAAATGAAGTCCATTCCCCCCACACTTAAATTTCAATAAATTGTACAATGAAAATACATGAAGATGTTGGGTGGGACAAGGTATTAGGCTTGTAATGTGGCTATCAAAAGAAAGGTTTTCGTAGGGTCAAAGGGGCTTTCAAAAGTAGGATCAATTTAAGGGTAACGGGAGGTTATTTGGGTATTCTGATTCTCATGTGGCTTAGAAAATGCCTCTATCATATTAATGCACACAAAAGATGGAAATTCAGCTCGAAGGTCCACAAACTCAAGACTCACAATCAGTGGTGAAGACACAGAATGAAAAAGATGGCTATAGATGACCTTGGAATGAAGGCTAATGTTATTCCTCATGGTAGGGGAGAATCATTTTCCACCAAAAATTGTTCATTCAAAATGTTTGTTATTGACACAAAATTTATTACCCAAGTTTGAGATAAAAATTCAATATATTTGAGTTTAAAACAATCCTTTTGACTCCCTAAAATGGTTGGACAGAATTTCAATATTGGATGATGAGTAATTATGACACCCCCTTTTTTTAATTTTCATTTTTTTAATTAATTTTTTTTAATTTTTTTTATTTTTAATGACACATCCACACAAAATAAAAAATAGAAAAAAGTTTGTGGAAGAATGTTGTAAAAAAAATGAGAGGGAGAGAGGAAGAAGAATAAATAGAGAGAAGAAGAGAGGGAATAGATATTGAGAGAGAGAGAGAGAGTTAAAGGGAAAGAGTTTCCCCCTGGTTTGGATTTGGTGGGTCGTCGTTTCCATCTAGTGGTGGGTCAATGGAAGTCGATGTGCAACCTGAAGTGAATGGCCTCTCATGGTGATGCTTTAACCGGTGTCCATTTACCGTGAATGTTCTTTTTGAAGAAGGGTCTTGGACTTGCACTGCACCAAATGGGTAAACATTAGTAATAATAAAAGGTCCATCCCAACGAGAATTGAGCTTACCTGGGTGAAGTCGAAATCGAGAATTGAAGAGCATTACCTTTTCACCTTCATGAAATACCTTTCCAAGAATGTGCTTGTCATGGAGTGACTTTGCCTTTTCTTTGTAGAGAATGGAGTTCTCATACGAATCGAGTCGAAGCTCCTCCAATTCAGTCAACTGCAACAATCGTTCTTCACCAGATTTTTCACAATCAAAATTACAAGTTTTGACAGCCCAAAATTACTTATGTTGGATTTCAACTGGTAAATGACAGGCTTTACCAAAAACTAGCCTAAATGGAGACATCCCAATGGGTGTCTTATAGGCTGTTCGATAGGCCCAAAGTGGTTCACCAAGTCTATCGGGCTAGTCTTTTCTTGTGGGCTTAACAATTCTTTCAAGCACTCTTTTCACTTCTCTGTTAGAAAGTTCAGCCATTCCATTTGTTTGAGGGTGATATGCAGTGGATGTTTTATGTACAACCCCATTCTTTTTCAAAAGTGACTCCATGGTTCTATTACAGAAATGAGTTCCTAAGTCACTTATCAAAGCATGTGGTGTTCCGAATCGATGGAAGATATGGGTTTTGAGGAACTCACTCACAGTTTGAGCATCATCTTTCCTAGTGGGTTTGGCCTCGACCCACCTAGAAACATAGTCAACAGCAATGATAATGTTGGATAATCCATTGGAAGGGGGAAAGGTCCCATGAAATCGATGCCCCAAACATTGAAAAGCTCACAGAAGATTAATGGCTTTTGAGGCATTTCGTTTATTTTGGAAATTGTGCCAAACTTTTGGCACGTGGGACATGATTGACAGAACTCGTGTGAGTCCTTGAAGAGTGAAGGAAAAAAGAATCCAGAATCTAGGACCTTTCTAGAAGTCCTTTGTGGTCCAAAGTGGCCACCTCCATGCATTGAGTGGTAGAATTCCAAGTTGGAGGATTGTTCAGTTTCATCAACACATCTCCTAATTACCATGTCAGCCCCAGTTTTCCAAAGTTTATTATCTTCCCAAAAATAATGCTTTGAATCACTTTTCATCTTTTCTTTTTGTTCTTTTGACAAATATTCAAGGAAAACACCAGAAACCAAGTAATTGACAATTGGGGCATACCATGGTAACTTTGGAGTGAGAGTTGAGAGGTGTTCAGTTGGAAATTTAGGATCAATTATTTCAGAATGAGAAGAATTAGAAATTATACTCAGGTGGTCAGCCACAGGGTTTTCTTTTCCAGGTTTATCTTTTATCACAAGGTCAAACTCTTGGAGCATTAAAATCCATCTTATTAGCCTTGGTTTGGAATCACGTTTCTTAAGTAAGAACTTTAATGCTGAGTGGTCTGTGAAGATGATGATTTTGGCACCTAAGAGATAGGGCCGGAATTTATCCAAGGCAAAAACCACAGCTAAAAGTTCTTTTTCAGTCACAGTGTAGTGTGATTGAGTTTCATCCAATGTTTTTGAGGCATAAAAGATGACATGAGGAATGTTTTCTCTTCTTTGACCAAGAACAGCCCTAATGGCCCTATCAAAAGCATCACACATCAATTCAAATGGTAAGGACCAATCTGGGGGTTAGATTATTGGAGCAGACGTGAGAGCAGATGTGAGTTCAATGAAGGCTCTCTTGCAAGCCTCATCAAAATTGAATGTGACATCATTTTGAAGTAAACGAGTGAGTGGGAGGGAAATCTTGCTGATGTTCTGAATGAATCGTCGATAGAAACCGGCATGACCAAGGAAGGACCAAATGTCTCGAACTGATTTGGGTTCAGGAAGTGATTGGATCACCTTAATTTTGGCTGGATCAACATGGATACCCTCTTGAGAATTTATGTTCCCTAGAACAATCCCATTTGAAACCATGAAGTGCCATTTTTCAAAATTCAGCACAAGGTTGCACTTGACACACTTTTGAAGGACCAAAGAGAGTGAATGTAAGAAAGATTCAAATGACTCTCCATAAATGGTAAAGTCATCCATGAAGACCTCCATTCAATTCTCAATGAATTCAGAAAAGATACTCATCATACACCGCTGGAATGTTGGAGGAGCATTACAAAGGCCAAAAGGCATTCGCCTATAGGCATAGGTTCCAAATGGGCAAGTGAATGTGGTCTTTTCTTGGTCTTGATGTGCGGTTGGAATTTGGAAGTAGCCGGTGTAACCATCAAGAAAGCAATAGTGTGACTTTCCGGACAATCTCTCAAGCATTTGGTCAAGTAAAGGAAGTGGGTAGTGATCTTTTCGTGTTTCAACATTCAATTTGCGATAATCGATGCACACACGCCATTTGTTTTTCACTTGAGTTGTGACCACTTCTCCATGTTCATTTGTGACAACTGTTATCCCGCCCTTCTTAGTAATGACTTGAATTGGAATAACCCATTCACTATCAGAAATTGGGTAGATAATACCAGCTTGAAGAAGCTTGGTAATCTCTTCCCTAACTACCTCAAGTATGAGTGGATTGAGTCTTCTTTAAAGTTGTCTAATTGGTTTGGATGATTCCTCTAGATGGATGTGATGCATGCAAAGGGCAGGGTTGATTCCTGGAATATCCTCTAGGGTCCAACCTAAGGAATTTTTGTTTTCCTCTAACACTTGAACAAGTTGGGACTCCTCAGTTTCCGAAAGTGAAGCAGAGATAATGACAGGGTAGGAGGGATCATGGAAAAGGAATGCATACTTGAGGTTTGAAGCAAGTGGTTTTAGATCAGTTTTAGCCTTGATTTGAGATCTAGACAAGTTAGGAGCAGGAGAAGGGATTCCAGATGGGTTTGGGTCATTTTCCTCAACATTGTCCAAGGTGGAGCAGTAGAGATCAGAGTTGATGTGGGATTCAAGGGAGTTTTCAAGTTCACTTTGATTGATGGAGTCTAAGAAAGAAAGGTCAACATCAACTTCTCCATTTATAACTTGGTTAATCATTGAGAAGATTTCACAGTCTCCACTATCATTAGAAAAAGATGAGCATGAAGAAATGGAGGTGAGTTGATTCTCAGAAGTTTCATCAGATGCATGAATAGAGAATGCAGAGTGATTCTCTGATTGGTATCGCATGGCTTGAAAAATGTTGAACTTGACCACTTGGTCACCAAATTCCATGGATAAGATTCCTGAATGGACATCGATCCTGGTTCTAGAAGTCATGAGGAATGGTATTCCTAGAATTAGGGGAGATCGAGAAGAGGTTGACTCACCTTCCATGTCATGGACATAGAAATCAGCTGGGAAGATACGATCATTGACCCGAAAAAGAACATCCTCAATTATCCCCTCAGGACTGGCAATGCTTCGATTAGCTAATTGAATGAAAACACCCGTTGGGTGCAAGGGACCTAGACCAAGGTTTGAGAAAATGTATTTGGGCATGACATTTATTGAGGCTCCAAGGTCTATGAGTGCATCATCAAAGTTGGAACTCCCTATTTGACATGGAACCGTGAAGGTCCCTGGATCTTTTCACTTCATGGGAATGGACTGTTGGGTTGAAACATTTTCAATGTTCCTAAGATGCCTCTTATGGGTGCACAATTCCTTAAGAAACTTGGCATACTTAGGGATTTGTTTGATGGAATCTAAGATGGGGATGTTCACTTCAACACGTCTAAACATGTCAAGCATTTCCGGATCAGGTTCAAAGGACTTCTTAGGATTGGAGATGGCTTGAAGAAAAGGAATTGGGTTCCTTAGAGGAATGGAAGGAGGTGAAGGAGTGGATTCAAGTTCCTTTTCCAACTTTTTGTTCTTTTCATTTTCTAGATCATCATTGAAAGGGGAGGTAGAGGAATCAGCATGGGGCATAGCAATTTGCTTTCCCGATCTATGTGCAATTGCACTTACATTACCCTTAGGGTTGGTTAATGGTTGAGGTGGGAGTTGGGATGAATTGGATGGTTGTTGCTGGCTAAGGTGGGATGCAATTTGACCTATTTGGGTTTCAATGTTCTTGAGGCTAGAACGGGTGAAGGAAGCAAGATCCTCTACAGCACTTTCCCATGGTTGTTTAGAAGAAGAGTCTTGTCCCAAATTGGGTTGGCCTTGATTTTGGTTCTTGGGAAAGCGATTGTATTGGGTTGGGAATTGGGAAGGCTCGTTAGGATAGTGGAATCCAGGAGGAGGATTATTCCTTTGGGGTTTAGGAATAAAAGGATAAGGTTGATGGATGTTACCACAACTTTGACCATATTGGAACTGGTTTGGGTTTTGATGAGGGAACTAAGGAGGATGAGAAATGGGATTACCATACCTCAGAGGTGGGTTAAAGGTAGAAGAGAAGGGCTTAGAGTGGGGTTGGTTGAAGTTTCTGACAAACTGACCTGATTGTTGAGGGTTGAAGTTTCACTGAGAATATGCCGCATTGAGCTCCATTGGACTAGATGAATCAGATGGATCTTCTTGAAGTTGTGGACATGTGTCAGTCGGATGAGTTGGTGAGTTGCAGATTCCATAGTTCTTGATAGGCCTAGTGAAAAGAGATTGTTGAGGAGAGGAGTTTGGGGCTTTGGAAGCCACAACTAGTTGACGCACAAGATCTGTAAGTTCACTCATCCACTCACTCATTTTGTTTGGCTCTATGTATTGATTCTCTTGGGCTTGTTTCACTTGATCATGTGCTCGAGTATGGAATTGTTGCGTGTTTGCATCCATGTTGCTTATGAGTTCTCGTGCAGCTGCAGGAGTTTTGTCAACAAGAGCACCGCCACTTGCGGCATCAATAAGAGTTCGCTCCATAGCCAATAACCCCTCATAGAAGTATTGGATCAGGATTTGGTCAGGGATTTGATGGTGTGGACAAGTTTCCACAAGCTTTTTGAACCTCTCCCAATACTCATGGAGTGATTCATTAGGGAATTGATGGATTCCGCTCATTTCCTTTTGGATAGAAGCAGTTCGGGAAGCGGGAAAGAACTTCTCAAGGAAAAGTCTCTTCATGTCAACCCATGAGTTTATGGAACCAGGTGGGAGGTAGTAGAGCCAAGACATGGCAGAATCCTCTAGGGAAAACGGGAAAGCTCTAAGCTTGATTTGTTCTTCAGAAACCCCTTGAGGTTTCATGGTTGAGCAGACCACTTGGAACTCTTTGAGGTGAAGATGAGGATCCTCACCAGCTAGCCCATGGAAATGAGGAAGAAGATGAATCAAACCCGATTTGAGTTCGAAATCAGCCTCGATGTTTGGATATTGAATACCAAGAGGTTGGTAATTAATATCGGGGGCAGTGAGTTCTTTAAGGGTCTGTTCCCTAGGATTAGCCATCTCTAAATCAATTGGTCTAGGAATGAGTGGTCCTTGGTTGTTTTGATTGTCCCTAAGGTTCCTCCTAATTCGGCGAATAGTTCGCTCAATCTCAGGATCAAAAAACTCTGACGGATTGTTTGGGAGGCTACGGGGCATCAAGAGCAGAGTAAGAGTTGAAGATGATGGAGTTTTTTTCTCTGTGTAATATATATTTTTTTGTGGGTTATTTGATTTTTTTGGTCTTTTTTTTCAAAAATCATAAACTATCAACTACCATTATGCACTATCCCCGGCAACGGCGCCATTTGAAAGCGCGTCCGATTGTCGCCTATCGACCGTTCAAGGTTACGGTGCTCTGCTAATGTTTATAGCAGCACTCGGGTCGAATCCTCGGCGATGGAACAATTTTTTATAGTTGATTGTTTTTGAATTGTGTTTTGATTTGGGGGTTTGTTTGCAGAGCTTTAATTGAAATGATTGATTGATTAATATTTATTTAAAAATTTGATAAATATTGGGGTGAGTTCATCATTAGGTAGTTAAGCTTGTGATATCCTTGAGCTTTGCTTTATATTGCATTAAATTAACACCTATGTCACAAGTTGACATTGATTGAAATTCCCAAGTGTTAAAGCTTTAATCCAAGCCTTGACTTAACTCAGGGTTCTAATATTAATAATATCTTGTTTATGGTAGCATATTTATGGTTCCAATAATCCATGGAAACCACATGTTAAACAAAACAAGTCATTAATCCATGACATGCTATGTCCAACATACGCAATGTTAATTCAAAGAATACACATCGACCAAAAGCTCTCCATCGCTTAACATACTTAAATTATAACTCACCCCATGAGAGATTTAATCAGCCATTAGGATGGTTATTAATCTGGTAGGGATGTTTATAGTATTAGGGTATGAGAATAAGAGGAAGAAGAATTGGACAAGAAAATAGTGGTGTGCCGAACACACACACGAACTACAAAGAACGCGAATGAAACACGTGTTTTGATTGAATAAGAAATCACTTAAAGGAAATGGTTTTAAGATTTATTGTTAACAATTAAGAAACTATTAATATTAAACTACAGAAGGTGTATGATAATTAGAAGTGATGAAGGAGAAACTTGCATTAAAACTCAAAAGAAATTACAAGTACACTAAAACAATTACAAAGGAAAGAGCATGAAATATATGGAAAGAAATGAAGGAGGGATGGTTTCTCAAGTAAAAACGTGAGTATGGAAGATCCTCCCAAGCCCTTGGAAATTACTTGGTCGTGCCAATATATCCTCCTAAGTGCCAAAGTGCCAACCTCTTTCAAGGAGAAGAGGTGAGTGTATTTATAGCCAAAGGTAGTGGACTGTTTTCATTCCCAAACTACCCCTCAAGTTGGCCCGCCAATATGACCTTTCAGACAGCCGAATATCGAGAGATATCCTTCTTCAATATTGTAGATATGGATGGTTAATAGTCACCCCCAAAATATGGATGTCATTGGAGTTTTTTGGCTAACGTTATGGCTAGATTACTAAAAACTTTTCTACTGTCCAATATTTTCAGAAAGTTTCCATGGCCTAAATGTGAATGCATTTATGGATATGGAGATGCCTTCAAATCCGAACCATTTCTTCTGAAATGTCGATCCTCCATACCTTATCTTTCACACCACAAAAGAGGAGCTTCTTTGGACAAGTGTATTAGTTGAAAAGTCACGAATGGTAAGCTGATTTAAAATCCCGGACAGAATGGTGGGCTTGATTTCAATGGATCCATTGGGCCCCAAAATGGTAGAGTTGGGCCTTTAAATTTTAGTCCATGAATCCTTAGGAAATTCCAGAGCTTGAAAAAGAATATCCACTCATTTTGGATGGGAAATTGAGCCCAGTAATGAAATCTTCAAGGCTGGTCCAGAAATTAGGCAGATCAGGTGGGTCATCTTGTGTGGTCCATATGGCCCTTAAAATGGTCGAATTATCCAATCCTCCAGTTGAGTGATTTTTAGGAAATTTAATTTAGAACCCTACAAGACACGAATCACACAATTTGGATTAGTAGGGTGAGATTTATATTTAAAATACTAAACAGACATGAATCTGTATTATTCGAAACAATACTCCAAAATAATATTTAATATTAAAGCACGAGTATTTCACATAAGTTATGCTCATTTACTTGAAAATCAGTAGAGGGAGTATATAAAATGATATCAATAAATGAATAACATCAGTCATACGGGACAAAAGTTTTGTATAGTTTAACGTTGTATAACAAGGACGAATGTGAACCAATGTAAACATATTGATTCTAGGGGTGGTTTCACAAATCAACATCGTATGAGATGGAATTGAACCAATGTGAAGAGATTGGTTTTGGGCTTGAACCTTGGGAGGTTGCCTACATACCCAGTATAGAAGGAAAGGATCAATGTCCGTGTAGTTCAACTAAAGAATGAATTAATGATCAAGTTGTTCTTGGGGACAACGACCTAAAAAAATGTTGTTGGGACTTACACATGGTTAGCGGCCCATAGACTGTGTTATGGTTGAGGTTTGATCTAAGCTCACGTGATTCATACTCAGTGTGAGAAACAAGAGGTAGCAAAAACCTTAACGATACATAGTTTAACGTCATGTAGGACGTATGAAGGAACTATGCAGTTTAAAGTCTTGCAGTTAGGACTATTGGTGCTGCACAATTTAGTGTCATGTAGCAGGGACAAAGTAGAGTTTAATGTCATGTAGGACGTATCAAGAAATTTCTGTACAGTTTAGCATCATGTAGTTAGGACGATGGAAACAATAGAGTTTAACGTCATGTTGAACGAAGGGGGGGGGGGACTATGCAGTTTAATGTCATGCAGTGAGGACAAAAGAGTGCACCATTTTAACGTCATGTTGGACGCATTGGGGATTTTTTCCACAGATTAACGTCATGTTGGACGAAAAAGGGACGACACAATTTAGCATCATGTTGGACGAAAGTGCGAATAGTTTAAGGTCATATGCATAGACCGTGGATGGTGCAGTTTATGGTCATACAGGACCTTTGATGCTTATGTAGTTTAACGTATTTTTGGATGTAAGGGACTTTTATACAGTTTAGCGTCATATAGTTAGGACGTCAAAATTTAACGTCTTGCTAGATGTATGGGACTTGCAAATAGTTTAGGGTCGTATGCATGGACCGTTGAAGAAGCAGTTTAAGGTCATACAGGACCTAGTTGCAGTTTAAGGTCATACTGGTCCATTTAGGGAACTTTTTTCATAGTTTAACGTTGTGTGGGACGAGGTTGCAGTTTAAGGTCATACAAGACCATTGTTGTATAGTTTAACGTCATATAGTAAGGACGAACTAGTGCCACACAGTTTAGTGTCATGTTACAGGGACAAAGTGGTGAATAGTTTAAGGTCATACTGGACCAAGGAGGAGTTTAAGGTCATACTGGACCATTGCTGTATAGTTTCACATCATATAGCAAGGACGAACTGGTGCCGCACAGTTTAGTGTCATGTTGCAGGGACAAAGTGGTGAATAGTTTAAGGTCATACTGGACCAAGGAGGAGTTTAAGGTCATACTGGACCATTGATGTATAGTTTAACGTTATATAGCAAGGAAGAACTGGTGCCGCACAGTTTAGTGTCATGTTGCAGGGACAATGTGGTGAATTTGCTGTTTATACAGATTACTTCTTCAAAAATCGGGCATTGGTTGGAGTAGTGATGAGTTCTCCATCCCTTGAGATTAATGAATAAGCTCCATTGGAGTAGACCTTATGTATTGAATAAGGTCCTTCCCATTTTGGCTCAAGCTTGGGACGTTTCTTTCCTAGTATCATTGGAGTTCTGAGAACTAATACCAATTCTCCCTGAGTGAATGAACGAAGACGAACTTTTTTGTTAAAATATCGTTCTATTTGATTCTGATAGACTTACATGTGGTGCAAAGTGCAAAATCTTTTCACATCTAACTGTTCCAATTCATTCAATCACTTTTGAGATTGTTCATCTGTAGATGATTGATCACAAATGGAAACTCTAAGTGAGGGTAGTTGAACTTCAATGGGCAAGACAGCTTCCATTCCATATACCAATGAATATGGAGTTGACCGAGTTGCAGTGTGGGTGGTAGTCCGATAAGCCCATAAAGCATGAAAGAGTTTATCAGGCCATGACCTCTTATCTTTATCCACCACCTTTTGAAGTATATTGGAAAGTGTCTTGTTAAAGGATTATATATGGCCATTGGCCGCTGCATGATATCGAGATGAATGGTTGGATTTGATGTTGTATTCTTGATACAACTTCTTCATCTCAGTTGAATAGAAATTGGTTCAATTGTTCGTCAATATGGTATGAGGGACACCAAATCTAGTAATGATGTTAGACTTGATGAAGCTTACAATGCATTTAGAACTGACTTCCTTGAGAGGTATTCCCTTTTCCCATTTGGAAAAGAAGTCAGTAGCAGTAAGAATATACTTAAACTACTTAGCCATAGCTGAATGGTAAGGTCCCACCACATTCATTCCCCATGTGGCAAATGGCCATGAGTATTTAGCTGTTTGAAGCAACTCTGGAGGCTGATGAATGAAGTTGGAATGTATTTGGCATGAATGACACTTCTTTGTGAAATCGACACAATCTCGTATCATTGAAGGCCAAAAGTATCCAAGCCTTCGAACATCATCAGATAGTCTATGTCTAGACTGGTGGGCACCATAGACTCCATCATGCACTTCTTTCATGACATCCATTGTCTCTTCACCATCAATGCATCTGAAGAGAACACCATCAAAACCATGTTTGTATAGAATTTTCTCTAGGTGATCTGGGCTATCATAAAGAGTAAAATTGACCACACGTCGCTGGATTTGTTCTTTCTCAGCTCTATCAGGTGGAAGTGTTCCATTTTGAAGGTATTCCCTGATAGGTGACCTCCATCCTGTAGTATGACCATAAGGTTCAGGAATGGGACATATTTCATTAATTTACTCTATTCTGATTCGAACATAAGGTAAAATTGCACGACGGTGGGCAATACTGATGGTTGTCTCGTCCCGATTTGGATCTGCCAGAGCTATGGCTATATTAGCCAGTGCATCAGCTTGAGCATTTTGTGATCTTGGGACATAAGAAAATGAAGGTTCTGAAGGGAATTCCTCCATTGACTCTCTGAAGTAATCATATAAAGGGATTAATTCTTCTTTTCTGATGGCATAATCCCCACTAACTTGTTTGATTACCAGATCTGAATCACCGTTCACCTTTAAGTGATTCACTTGTGCTTGAAGTGCTAATTCCAAACCTACGATGAGAGCTTGGTATTCTACTTCATTATTGGTACCACCTTTCCACAATAAGAAGGAATAAGGTAACACTTCCTTTTCTGGAGAAATCAGTACAATTCCTAAGCCAACTTTGTTAAATTTATGATTTTCCATTTTCTTCCCTGTTGGAATTCTGGAAGTACCATCAAAATACATTTCCCATTATTGAGGAATTTCTTGAATAGAGAAGACTTCCTCATCAGGGAGTTCAATATTTGAAGATGTGTCTTCCACTGAAGGGTGTTCATCCAGGAAATCAGCCAGAGCTTGGACCTTTATCGCCTTTTGAGACACATACTGAATGTCGAATTGCTGTAAAATAACTGCCCACCTTGCTAGACGTCCTGTAAGCATTGGACGACTAAGGATGAATTTGAGCGGGTTATTGCGAGATACCAATTGGACCTCGTGATGTTGCAGGTAATTTCTCAACTTCTGAACTACAAAGATTAATGCCAGGCAGCCCTTCTCAATACTTGAATACCGGGTTTCTCCTTCAATCATAGTTCGACTGAGATAGTAGAGGTTGTTTTCATTCCCAGCATCATTCTTTTGAGCAAGAAAGGCACCCAATGATCGCTCTAGATCTGTCACGTAGAGGATAAGTGGTCTTCCAACAACATATGGCATGAGTACCGGTGGACTCAAGAGGTATTTCTTGAGAATATCGAATGCTTCTTGACATTCTTCAGTCCACTGGTAGGTGACTCCCTTCTTCATCAATTTGGTAAAGGGTAAACTTTTGCCTTCCAAATTGGCGATGAAACACCGAATATAGGCTAAGTGTCCTTGAAGTCCTCTTAATTCATTCAAATTTTGAGGAAGTGAAATACCAAGGATTGACCCGATCTTCTCAAGATAGACTTCAATACCACGATGGCATACAACAAAGCCAATAAATTTTCCTGAGGATACCCCAAAAGCACATTTTAAGGGGTTCATCTTTGAATTATGTTGTCGAAACATGCAGAATATGACTTACAAATCTGCCAAGTGATTAGAATGTTGTTTGGATTTAACCACCAAATCTTCTACATAGCATTCAAAAAAATTCCCTAAGAAGGGTTTGAAGATATGATGCATGGCGCGCTGATATGTTGCACCTGCATTCTTTAAGCCAAAGGGCATTACCCTGTAACAAAACACACCCTGAGGGGCTCTGAAGGTTGTGAATTCCTCATCTTCTGGGGCCATTCGGATCTGATTATATACAGAATATCCATCCATGAAGGAAAGTGCTTCATAGCCAACTGTTGCATCAATTAGAAGTTCTGTAATCGGAACTGGGAAATCATCCTTAGGACAATGTCGATTATGATCTCTGAAATAGATGCAAACTCTAATTTGTTTGTTCTTCTTCATTACTGGGACAATATTAGCCAACCACTTGGGATACTGAAATTCTCTGACGATGTTAGCTTTGATAAGATTATCCACTTCAGCTTCAATTTTAGAAGCATAAGTTGGTTGTGTTCTTCTCGCGGCTTGCTTAAATCCTTCATGTTCTTCTGGTAAACCCAAATGATTAGTAGAAACATTAGGATCAAGCCCGGGAATTTCTGTATAGTTCCAAGCAAAAATATATCTATTTCACTATAGAAAAGAAATATACATCTCTTTCTCTTCAAGGGTTATGGCCGCACTGATTAAAGTGGGGCGTGGATCTTCCTTTGTACCCAGATTTATTTCTCTGAGTTCATCCATAGTGGTAGAGATACCCTCTTCAAATGCTGTAGGAGCATCTCTAAGATCTTCCTCTTCTTCTTCTTCATGTGTTATTTCTCCCATTTAGACTTGCATATTAGATGACAAAGCACAATTTTCATGATCAAAAGAGTTGACAAAATTTGCACATTTTGAAGAAGAAGCTTCCATTTCCAACCTGATTTATGATAAAGGGTCCTCTTTGGGTAGTAAAGAGGAAATGATGGATTGAGAATCGACATCATTGTTCACCTTTGATGTTGCTATAACTTCTTCTGTCCTAATTGGTGAAACAAAGACTTGTTGTGTTTCAGCAGATGAAATGAAGACGTCACAATTTGTGCTTTCATCACTACTTGTTAGATTACCAATTTCTTCCATGTTTTCTGGATCAATTGCGGTAATTGACATTATGGATCATTCCATAAGAGTATTTTGATTTGGGTCTATCTTGTAAATTTGACTGATAGGAAACACATAATCTGTACTCACATGTGTAAATGTATTTAATGGAATTTTTTCCAAACCATATGGAGCATTAACTTTGGTAATCTCCTTTATAATGGATTTCTCCCTTTTCTTCATGTGATAGAATTCTGCCTCAATGTATTGAGACTCAAATGTCTTGAATAGGGCCTTATCACCATACAACGTCCCAACATGACCATCGAAACAATATTTGAGACATTGATGGTATGAAGAGGGGATAACCGCATGTTGATGTAACCAGGGTCTTCCAAGAAAAATGTTGAAGGCTGAGTCATGATAAACAACCATGAAATCTGAATTGGATACAAGATCTCCAAACTGAGTTTTGATTGTAACTTCACCCAGTGGTTCTTTTTAATTTTTATCATAACCCTGTATCATCATGGTGGAGGGAGATAAATCAGATTCCGTGAGGCCCAATCGACGAAGTGTACGAATGGGAATGAGGTTGACTCCTGAACCATTGTCAATGAAAACTCTTCGAACATCCACGCCATTGACATTTCCAGACAAGTACAATGGTCTAATATGTCCATGCATAACACCGTCTTCATCTTCATCAGTAAAGGATATTATTGCATGGAATTCTGTAGGATTATTCTCTATGTTATAGACTTCAGCTATATCAATTTCAGTTTCAAACTCCCAAAGACTTGACAAAGCCTCGATGAGTGCTTCTCGAAGATCTTTTGACAGATTCAAAGCATCCATAATTGATAACATGGCAGGTACTTGGGCCAAGTGTTTTAATATATCATACTTTTGATCCAGAGTTATGTGTTTCCCAATAGGAATATGTGGTTTAGAAGGTACCTTGGAAGAAGATGCTTTGGAAGTTGATGCATCTATTAGAGAAGATGGAAATATTCCTGGTTTTGGAAGATTAGACCGATTAGATCCATTTACCTGCTGAGAGGAAGAATATGGAACCTTCAACCGGTCTTCCAAAATAACTATGACATGACTGAATTTTCTATTGGTAGAAGAACTTTCTTGTTCGTGCCGAGGTCACTGAAGGGATCTACCATGAGTTTCTGCTGCGTATACAGTTCTAGCAGGGGTAGAATTGGAATAGTGGCTTATGAAAGATCCACGTCTTCCCCTGTATCCTGAGCCCTTAGAACTTCCTCGGATTCCTCTGTTTGATACAGCAAATTCAGGCTCATTGAAATCGAAACTGTGACTAGCATATGGATCTGTTAATTGAATCATATTAACAGAGCAAAGATTAACTCTTCATCTGATGAAGAATCTACCTGATTATCCTATTTAGGCTGTGCCGTTTGGTGGGGCGGTGCCCGTGGATTTGAAGTAGATGGCATGAATTCTACCAAAGTCAGAGACAATTTATGCTTTGAAACATACTCATATTCTTCATATTATTTTTCTTTCTTTGAATCATGTCGTTTCATTGAGGACTTTCCCTCGGACGAAGAGGGTTTTGCCGCAACATTCATGGCAGAAGACACAATTGGTTTCCTTAATTGTGTTCGCAAAATGGCATGAGTTCGATTGATTGCCTTTCTGACCATCCAATCATCATACTTTTGTGCATTTTTTCTTTTGACTTTCTTCCATTAATCTTCCTCCTCTGGAACTGTAGTATTGACACATGCTACTTGGGCTGAGGAGCCTTTAAATGTGACTTGTCCCAAGTCGACCATCTTTTGCAGGAGGACTTTGAAGACAAAACACTCCTGGATGGGATGCCCCAACATTTGATAAAAACGGTAATAATTAGGATGATATTCATCTCCTTTCTTGTTTGGCCTCTTGGGTATTGGAAATTGAACCAAACTGTTTTCCAGAGACGAAATGAAATAACCAGGAACTTGTTCATTTTGGAAAGAGTATGTTTTGCTCTTCAAATCCACAAATTTTATTCGTCTTTGATCCTTTTGATCATCTGGATGAAAAGGCCTTAGTTGTTGGTGCTAAAAAGGTGGATCCCTTCAAGAAGATGAAGCTTTTGAGGTAGAAATAGGTACAGGTGCTTGTTTAAGCCTAACTGTTTTAGTTTATGCTTTACCCATTCTTCTTCCAGGAGCTGATGGAATTACACGAGATTTAGCCTTAGCCTGTATAAGGGAATCTTCAATCTGTTGAGCGATTAAAGTAAGGTATTGAAACCCTCCTGTGTATTTCATAGGGATTAACGGCATGCGTAATTCATCACGCAGATTTGCCACACATATTGAAAAAAAAAATCTTGAGGGAGTGCTAAACTCAAGGAATCTGTTAATCCCTTCCATTGAGCAATGAAATAAGACACCCTTTCATTCTCCCTTTGCTTACAGTTTGTAAGATCGAAAACTATTGTCTTTGGAAAAGATGAGCTGAACTGATGGAAGAATTTTTGGCAAAGATCCTCCCATCCGGTAATTAACCGGGATTGCAAGCTTGTATACCAAACAAAAGCTGGTCCTTTCAAGGTTCGCACGAAGCATCTGAGTTTCACTTCTTCTAGCTGCTCCGGAGTTCCCATCATAGGATTGCAACAAGACACGTAATGCGTCAAATAATGTTCTGGATGACCTGGTCTATTGAAAATAGGGAATACATGGTTCCCAAAACTAGATGGAGGAGAAATTGAATCTACCCATTCAGGGTAAACTTTCTTTTCTGGTTGAACTTGCACACGCTTCCCTTACATAGTTTCTAACCGAGCTGTTAATGACTCGATAGTAATTATTAACTTTTGAGAAACATCTGTTTCAACTTGGACTTGGGTAGGTGCAATGACTGGATCTTGGACAGATGTGGAGATTGGCGCTGCAACTGATGGTAGTACTGCCAACTGTTGTTTCACTTGACCCGTAGGATTAGACCTGTGAGGGTGTACTGATAGTGGAGGATATTCTTGATCCATCTCAGCAGCTACAACAAATTTATTTGGCTGACTGACTCCATCATTCTTATGAAGAAGACTACTCTGACGTAGTTCTGCATTCAACTTTCTTAATTCCATAATTTCTTCCTCCTGTTGTGCAAACCTCTTCTCTAGTGAGAGAGATTGATATTCTCCATAGGAAGGATATGTAACTTGGTTCATTCCATTCCCTTTGATGGATCCTTTTCAAAGAGGGGGAAGTGGGTTACTCGAAGGATTACTTACATTCTGAGTAATCCTTTGACTTCATGTACGCACACCTTCTTCATTTGTGTCGGTGCGTACATCTTCTGGAGCAGGAACGTCTTTATCTGAGTCCCCTGAGTGAGCCTCATCTGGTGGATCAGCAACAACAGCATTGATGACATTAATCGATGCATAACTCATTGCATCGCTTCTATCAGCATTTCTATGATATTGTCCTCTCCCATGTCATTGATGAGACATTGCCTTTTGTTGATTCAATCCCTCAGGAACTTCTTGATGAACCGTAATTTGGAGGGAACCTCCTGATAATTTGGCTCTTTTTTCATCTTGAGGTTTCTTCCCCAATCGAGAAAAGACCGACTTTCTCTGAGGAGGGGATTGATGATTTGAAAAAGTCCCTAGTCTAGTGGACTGGGGATGTTCTTACTGTCCTCGCTCAACTCCCCGAATCCTTTTTGTTGATTCTAAGGGTTGGTTTAAAAGAGTCCCCAGCCTGGCATGCTGGGGTGGTTCTTGACATGCTATGTCTGAGACTTTCATGAGAGTCCTCCTGATCTTACGAACCTTAGTCCAGAAATTAGCTTGATGGATTAACCTGTATCTGCTTTTATCACCCGGTTCAAAAGACCATTGGATGATTTCTGAAACTTCTATCACTTGGTGACGTGCTTGCTCCAAACGAGAGGCATGTTCAATATTCTCATTTTCTTGATGCAAGAGTAATTCAAAAACTTGTTCTCTGTATTGTTGATTTTGAGAGGACCTAGTTGAAGCATGTCCTTGGGAAATCTTTTGATTACAAACAAATCTCATTGACTGTGGCCGGCCATGGGAAATAACATTGCATGGGACCATTTTATGCGGGAATTTCTGACTAGAGAGCACCGTGAAATGCAGTGTTCCATGAACACCCCATCCTCTGACATGAATACCTGATGGGGCATTGGAAATTAACGGGCGCAATTTTCTTAGTGCGACAAAGCATGAACATTGAAGGGATCTCTGCTGCTTTTCATCCTTCAGATATCGAGAGACTGATAGAGATTCCAAATCAATCTGATGTTGTAACCATTCTATTATCTTAATATGATTTTCATATTCATCATAAGATAATACTTTATTTTTCAACTGACAAATATTTTTCCATATGTTGAGACGAATATCATGAATTTCATCTTCCATCAACATTTCTAGAATATTATACTAAGAGTCAGCCAGAGGCCAAAACATTACTGGCACCTCACCTTTCGCCAGTTGTTTTCTCATGTTTAGCATTTACTCTTTATCATTTGATGAAGATTCTTCTACCTGATTTGACCAGAGTTGGTGTTTCCTTGTTGCTTCATTGGATTCAACAGGATTGGTACAGAAATAATTGATCAAACTAGAAGATGCATGACTTAGGGGTGGTTCGGAGAATGACCTACACCCTGGGCTATCTTCTGATTGAGAAATTATTTCACCTGCTAGCGATGAAGCTTCAGACATGACTGGTTTCGCATTTGCAAGTGCCTCAAGATAAGAGGGCTTTCTCGGCACTACATTGTCCACTGAAGCATTTTCTGGTTAATGTGACTCACTACTACGGATAGGACTTTCGCAGTGAAATTCATCATCATGGAAAGGACCACCATAATGGGTTACAACAAAAGATGATATATCTTGATCCTTAGTCTTCTGACCACACAGAGGGTTCCTGTGGCTCTAATCTGAAGATGAAACATCGAGATCGACCGAATTTTCATGAAGAAAGTCTTCATAAGGAAGTGTTTGTTGAAGACCTTCAGAATTAATGTTCCCACTATTGGGAACTGAGGGAGTGGAATCTTGAATTCCAACAGATAATTATCCGAGTGCTTCAAGAACTCCATCATCGAGCAAGGCCTTGTTATAGATTGGCACTTGATCTCCTGACTGTACTGGGCGGGTCTTTTTCTTAGACGCCTTCTTAATCGCCTTGGAAACCACTTGCTGACAAAAGTGGATACTCTGAGCAGGTGTATGTGCCTGATCAGGAAAGATGGCCAGGTTAGGCTGATGATCTCCTCTCAAATCAGGTGTATGTGCCTGACTTGGTCGTCCATATGATATGGGGGAGTATGCCCCATAACCCTCTTGGACGGGAACATATGTGTCTGTCTGTTCTAGAGTGAATTGTTGATGTATCACTCCACTGGTAGGGATAGATTTATGTTTCTTTCCTTGAGATACCGCTGAACTTGTTATAATATCCTGGCAGGCATCCACAATATGAGCAGAGATTTGATTCTGCTCTTTCACAATTGATAGAATATTCATGGTGACTTCAGCTGCCGGAATGGGAATATATGTCCATTATGGGCTTGGAGAAGGTGTATGTGCCAGCTCGTGTCCTCCTTTTCCTGTCAGTGAATCCTGACAGTAATCAAGTGTGGGGGCAGAGAGTTGAGTCTGCCTCCTATTTGTTGTCAGGGCTTTCCGACTAACTTCTCCGAATGCTACCAAGCGAGACTGTTGGTAGGCTTGATTAAAGCTGGAAGGTGTATGTGCCTACTTATTGAACTTTTCCAAACGTGGTTGATGAGATCCATCATTCGTAGTCAGATGAGCTTGCTAACTAGCTGATGATGTATAAACAGGTGTATGTTCCTGCCTATAGAAATCCGCTGGAATTGCCTGGCAGGATTGGTGTGATGCTGCTAGATGAGTCTACTAGACAGGGGAATAAAAATGGGCAGGTATATGTGTCTGGTCGTTGTTTTCCAGCAAGTTAGGTTGGTGGACTTCTCCAGAGATGGTAGAGATGAGAACCTACTCACTATTGACCGGATTCCGCCTCTGGTGGTTCGTCTTGCTTTCTTGGGTTCTAGGAACCTGAGCCGAATGCCTGGAGTTGGTAACCTCATCATGTTGAGGGCGCACTGTCGCACGAGTCTGGCGTCGATTGTTGGTGGGAGCCCTTAGTAAGGACTCCTGTCTGTTTGAATTAATGTCCTGAGGGACCTGCTCATTCACCTCCGCAGAATAAGGGAGCGAATGGTGATTGTTTTCAGGGGATAACGACCCGAAACGGTTGGAGACGGTAGTCAGCACCGCCTGTTTCTTGATCACTGGTCGTCGTTGTCCGGATGACCGATGTGAGTTATTTACTTGGAGGGCTTGCCGGGAAGCTTCCAGAGTTGTGATGGTACCATGTTGATGGTACTCCTTAACCAGTGCGTTTGATACACAGCGTTGAAGATGCTGAGTAGGTGATATCGTCCAAAGAGCGGATGACGATCCAGCAGGAGTAGCAGTAGTGGAATTTGCAGCAGTAGTATTCAAAGGTGTGAACTTGAGAGCAGCCATTCTAGAAATGCAGATGATCTTGGAAAAAGAGTTCCTGTTTGATATAATAGACGTAATCAAGATAAATTCAGCCACTACATCTTTTGGATGAGCACATATGTCAGTGATTGTTTTTGTTGGCCCTCTCATTGAGTTTTAAATAGGGGCCTAAAAAATATGTAAAACATCATTTTAACTTGGTTAAGGATTCACGTCGGGTTCACCATTTTTGTTTCCCTCAGAATCTGGGGATGACCGCCTTGATGGGAGGTCCAAATGTTCTGATCGGTTTCTAACGGGTTTCTTTGTAGAACCGGAAACATCCAATGATTCCACATCCATTCGGACCTACTTTCCAAAGGTAGGTGCTCATTAGTTTGTGGACTGATGAGGCTTAGGAATTTTCTTTGGTCGAGAGGATGGGTGGTCGGACTCATCACACCTTTTTTAGGGGAATTATTGTCTACTCCGGGACTCTCTTTGTAGATTTAAATTATGTTCGTGAATCATTATTACATTACCAAGTATAAAATGATCTTTCCTTCATCTCTGACAATCAATGATTAAATATGTAGGAAATTTAGAGTATGTATTCGAGGTTCTTCAACGATAGAAAATCATCCGTATTTATTAGAGATTCTTGGTCAATGGTACCCTTTGACACATTTGTACAGAAGTTTCTTGGTCATTAGGATGACCATGCTAGTTTTAAAGCCACTCAGTGGGGGCACATGAAGTTTATTGTCATTCAGAAGGACATGGATTATTTTAGAGTTGGGATCGAACCCGTAGACGGGATACCTACGTATCCATTGTTTAGAAAAGTAATCAGAACCCATGTAGTTCGAGTAAGGGAGTATGATGTTTATGATTGATGTATCAAAGAAGGATGTCACAATTACTTTTACACTCTAAGCTTACGTGATTCATGCTCGATGTTAGAAACAAGAGGTATTGGTAAAAATTATACAATTGTGCCATGAAAGATGCAATCATAAGAAATAATGTGGGGCTTATGTAACTATGACTGCCCAGATAAATGAAGGTTTAGGATTTACTTTAGAGAAGAAATCCAGGAACAGGGTCCATAAAGGTATATTTGCTTCATGGAGATTTTGAATACTATAACATGCAGCTTACTCCTGAAAAGGAGGCCCAAATTAGGAGAAGACTTATGATTGGGTTTTACTACTGAAAAGTAATCCCAGATCAAAGGTAAATTAGGACTGGTTAAGAGGATTATGACTGGGGATTATTCCTAAAAAGGAGGCCTAGGTTTGAGACTAGGGCTTACTCTTGCAAAAGGAAGCCCAGGTTAGGGGATCTGGGGCTTAATCCTTAGAGGATGCCCAAAAATTAAGGGACTTGGGGCTTACTCCTAAAGAGGATTCCCATATTAGAGGACTTATGACTGGGGATTGTTCCTGAAAAGGATACCCAGGTTAAGGATTATCTCATCTTAAAGGATGAGGTTGAATGATTGAAATCTCAGTCTTTAGTGACATAAATATGTGTAAATCACTAGGTTTTGAGAGATATTCCACAAAAATACTTTCAGATAAGGAAGTCAAATCAAGAAATCTTGCCATAAAATGGCTTTGAAGAGTGTTTGGAAGACTGAATCTTCAATAGGAAAGGTGTAATGGCTTAAGAGGGGTGAAATGGGCAAGAAAAGCACCAAAAAAGGTAGATGCGCACAAGTACTGGTTGGCACGCAGGTACTACGTGGGCACACAAGTCCTGGTCGTGCAGGTCCTGGTCGCGCAGGTATGCCTGCGTGACACATGGTGTACTTTCGCGATGGTTAACCAGCAGGGTAATACTTTAGAGACTTTAGGTTAAGGCCTTTAGAATCCTCTTGAGGTTCTTCCAGGAGAGGGGCACATAGGTTCTACTGAAGGAGTAAGGTGGCGCGCAAGTGTGTCCATTTCCCTTAAGGGCTGGCCACCTAGGCACGCAAGTGTTCATGAGTTTCAACACTTAGTCCTTCCTCCCCCTCTTTAGATCTTCCGTTCTAGGTAAGAAATTACCTTAGAAGTGTTCCAGAAGCTTTGAGAAGAGACTAGGGCACCGGGAGCTCAAATCTCGGTTTTTGGAAGAAAAAAAATCCTCTCGAAATGGGGGGCCCACAGGGTCTATTTATAGGCAGTAGAAGACCCCGGGTGGTTACCGGGTGATTATCACTTAGGTCGCGCAAGTCACTTGCGTGACCATAAGGCGTCTCCCAAGTGGACTTGCGCGACAGTGATAGAACATGCGCGACACATGTGCTTTTGAACACTTGTTCATGCCATTGTCGATTTTTGAAATTTTCATCAAAGGTTAAATCACTTTGAGCTCACATATTCCCCTTTTCTGATCATTAGATTCTGTGAAGAAAGGATCGTCAACAAAAGTCCCCCCTTAGAGTTGGATCCAAAATAAATGAGGATTTGACTCTGAGGAAATCAAATACATCCAAAGGAAAGGTGGCGTGCAAGTCTTGATGGCGCAGAGGGCGGTGCGCAAGTGCACATCACGCAGTGATACAACCCTTGATCGCACAGGGTACGGCGCGCAGGGTCCCGGTCACGTCTATAAATAGAGGGCCTCACTTCCGTACAAGCATCCAGATTTCCGGACTTCATACCTTCGATCTCTCGCCACGCAGGTCACCTTAGCCGCGCAGGTTTCTCTGCTTTCCTTTGTTTTCCTTGATGTTGAGCTACTGTATAGGTATTTGTACCTGCGCGGTTTATACTTGCGCGTCAAAAACTAGCGCTGCACACGAACACTTTTGCGTCATTTTTATACTTGCGCGCCTTAATTCCTTAGCCATTTTTTTTGAATTCTTTCACAAATTTTAAAAAAATAAACTCATTTAAGAGTTTAATTTATTCAACTTTTGTGCAGATTCAATGGATCCTAAGGGAATTAAAACATCTGATGAACTGCCTAGCAAGCTGATTGATGACATGATGAACATCATTGTCCATGATATCTATGATATCTGCGACATCACTCTCCCATATTTGGATAGGTACTTGAAGAAATATCATCTTAATTTCCCACATAGCATCTACCTGCCTCTATATGGTCATGGTCATCAGCAAGGAGTCAATGTTCCAGATGCAGAGAACTATACCCCTGAAATTTAGTTGCACTGCAACTCCTTCATTTCGGTTATGTTGTGCATTAAGAGCAACAAAAATGGTGTGAACTTTCAAATTCTTCCTCCATGTCATTTACTTGCAGATATGAAAATGACAAACCCATGGGCTGAAATGTTTTCCACTACCGGTTGGTGGAGAGAAGACAAACATGGTATTAGAGCAATATCTAAAAAGATTACTCTCTCCAAATGGATCTTTACTTCCAATTCTTTATTCTCAAATCCATGTATCCATCTTCCAAGTCTCTTGGACAGAAATAGAGTCACTGTTTGATCAGCAGAAAATTTTCTGAAACCGCACTCAAGAACATCCTTTTAGAATTGTTCCAAGAAGAGCTGGTATCACTGCATCTCTTATTGTATCCAGTTGAATGAATGAATTCCAAGTGATTTCGGATGAAGCTCTGGGTTCCGTAAATCAAATGAAGAGTTATGTTGAAATCCTCTTGTAATTTTGAAAAAGAAAGGAGACACCAGTCTTTGGATTTCCTTCTAACTCTTATGCATCAATGAAAAACACTTTCACCTTCACTTATTTGTACCTGCATTCTCTTTTTCTATTTGCTTTAGATTTTACCTAAGCTAATGGGCCTAGTAAACATAGTTTGATTTTTACTAGGATTAATGTAAATAACCCTTCAAACTTTGAACCTTTTAATTTCTCAATGTTACCTAAATCATACAAAAATGTATGTTTAGTGAGCTGGGTACTTGACATTTATTCAGAGTTCCCTTGTCTTTTGTGGGCAGTTTAAAGTCATGCACGTCGGACATAAAAAGGCTAATGTTTAAGTTCGAAAGAGCTTTGACTAAAATGGATTATAATTGACTCAATTCCTTGAAAACTCATCTGAAAACATACTAATATACTGAAGTATGAGGGAAAATATGTAACTATGACTTAAAGATATTTGAATTGTAGGAATGATATGAAAAAGAGCTAAAAGGCATTAGAAGAAGTAGTTTCCAAGAATGAAGTTACCATTATTTAACAAACCCGTTAGGGGGTTGAATTATGCAGGCCTACCTAAGGGCATTGGCTGCATTGTTAAATAAAATAGTATCTTTTGGCTAACAAATCTGTTATGTAGACTATTTATGCACGGCCACCTATGGGCATGTGCTGCATAGTTAGGCAAAAGAACTCTCAGAAATTTACTTTCCTAGTGATAAATGTCAGTGAAAGTTTATGGAGATTGAAATCTTCCAAAGTATCGAGTTTTCTGTATGGAAAGAGGTACTTGAATATTGAAAAGATATTTCCAAACATGATTATCGAAGAACTGGATGAATATTACTCCTACGAAGGTCTGACCCAAACGTAGGGAAGGAGAATATAATCCATAGACTTGAATACATTGAGATCATGAAAAATGATATGGGACAAGTATGTTAAGGATGAATATTTTTTTGGATCCCTACTTACTGTCATTTAAGACAAATAAGGACAAAAGAATAATTCTTCCCAATAATGAAGTTACCACTATCCGAAAAACCCGTTAGGGGGTTGAATTATGCAGGTCCACCTAATTGCATTTGCTGCATAGTCAAATAATAGTATCTTTTGGCTAACAAGTTTGTTATGTAGACTGTTTATGCAAGGCCGCATATGGGCACGTGCTGCAGAGTCAGGGAAAAGAATTCTTAGGAATTTGACATTTTTGTGATTAGAGGTCATGTAAAGGGTTATGAGGATCTGAAAATATTTAAGGTTAGGATTGTGACACATAATGATGGGTATTGTTCAATGTATACAAAGATACACAGATCAATGCTAACCATAATCATGTTGTGGCTGGGTCCTGAATTTAAATGTTGGACTTCACTACGTATCCCATAAGGATGAGAATCAATCCATACGTAGTTCTTAGACTACAGTTTAACATCATGTGGGACAAAAGTATTAGAGATCTTAGTTCAGGGTCATAGATCTTGGACCATTGTAAGAAATACACAGTGTGTGTTTTCATGGGGACTTTTCAGCCAAGGGACTGAAAGTGGAATTTGGGGTTAGGCTCAAAGACTTGGGACTGAATTCAAGGGACACTCGAATGTTCCTACGTATCCCATAAGGATGGGAATCAATCCCACGTAGTTCTAAAAATACCCTTTGTACAAATTTGGTTCGTACATATGAAGGGTGAAAGGGGACTTTAGTAAAATGATTGTTTAACCCATGATAAAAGGATTGGGCGTTGCCATGTATGCATGTAGTCTTTGAGATGAAACATGATTGAAAAATCAATGTAAATAATGGTTCCCTCTCAGGTGAGGGTATCAATGAATATTGTAGTTTATTGTCATACTGGACAAAAGTTTTGTATAGTTTAACGTCTTATAACAAGGAATAATGTGAACCAATGTACAGATATTGATTCTAGGGGCGGTTTCACGAATCAACATCATATGAGATGGAGGTGAACCAATATGAAGAGATTGGTTTTGGTCTTGAACCTTGGGAGGTTGCCTACATACCCAGCCTAGAAGGAAAGGATCAAAGTCCGTGTAGTTAAATTTAATAATGAATTAATGATAAAGTTGTTCTTAGGGACAATGACCTAAAAAAATGTTGTTGGGACTTACACAAGGTTAGCGGCCCATAGAGAGTGTTATGGTTGAGGTTTGCTCTAAGCTCACATGAGTCATACTCAGTGTGAGAAACAAGAGGTAGCGACAACCTTAACGATACACAGTTTAACGTCATGTAGGACGTATGAAGGGACTATACAGTTTAAAGTCTTGCAGTTAGGACTATTGGTGCTGCACAGTTTAGTGTCATATAGTAGGGACAAAGTACAGTTTAATGTCATGTAGGACATATCACGAACTTTCGTTATAGTTTAGTGTCATGTAGTTAGGACGATGGGGACAATAGAGTTTAATGTCATGTTGGACGAAAAGGGGGGGACTGTGCAGTTTAATGTCAAGAAGTGAGGAAAAAGGAGTGCACCATTTTAACGTCATGTTGGACGCATTGGGGATTTTTTCCACAGTTTAACGTCATGTTGGACGAAAAAGGGACGACATAGTTTAGCGTCATGTTGGACGAAATTGCGAATAGTTTAAGGTCATATGAATAGACCGTGGATGGTGCAGTTTAAGGTCATACAAGATCTTTGATGCTTATGTAGTTTAACGTCTTTCCGGATGTAAGGGACTTTTATACAGTTTAGCGTCATGTAGTTAGGACATCACAATTTAACTTCTTGCTGGATGTAAGGGACATGAAAACAGTTTAGGGTCATATGCATGGACCGTTGAAGATGCAGTTTAAGGTCATACAGGACCTAGTTGCAGTTTAAGGTCATACTGGAACATTTAGGGATCTTTTTTCATAGTTTAACGTCGTGTGGGATGAGGTTGTAGTTTAAGGTCATACTGGACCATTTCTGTATAGTTTAGCATCATATAGCAAGGAAGAATTGGTGCTGCACAGTTTAGTGTCATGTTGCAGGGACAAAGTGGTGAATAGTTTAAGGTCATACTGGACCAAGGAGGAGTTTAAGGTTATACTCGACCATTGATGTATAGTTTAACATCATATATCAAGGACGAACTAGTGCCGCACAGTTTAGTGTCATGTTGTAGGGACAAAATGGTTAATAGTTTAAGGTAATACTGGACCAAGGAGGAGTTTAGGTCATACCAGATCATTGTTGTATAGTTTAACGTCATATAGCATGGAAAAACTGGTGACTCATAGTTTAGTGTCATGTTTCAGGGACAAAGTGGTGAATTTGCAGTTTATATAAAATACTTCTTAAAAAATCTGGCATTGGTTGGAGTAGTGATGTGTTCTCCATCCATTGAGATTAATGAATATGCTCCATTGGAGTAGACCTTATGTATTGAATAAGGTCCCTCCCATTTTGGCTCAAGCTTGGTAGGTTTCATTCCTGGTATCATTGGAGTTCTGAGAACTAATACCAATTCTTCCTGAGTGAATGAACGAAGACGAACTATTTGTTAAAATCTCGTGCTATTCGATTCTGATAGACTCAAACCGATGAAAAGTGCACAATCATTTCTCATCTAACCATTCCAATTCATTCAATCGATTTTGATATTGTTAATCTGTAGATGATTGATCAGAAATGCAAACTCTGAGCGAGGGTAGTTGAAATTCAATGGGGAAGATGACTGCCATTCCATATACCAATGAATATGGAGTTGACCAAGTTGCAGTGCGGGTGGTAGTCTGATAAGCCCATAAAGCATGAAAGAGTTTATCAAGACATGAACTCTTATCTTTATCCACCTTCTTTTGCAGTATATTGGAATGAGTCTTGTTAAAGGTTTCTATTTGGCCGTTGGCCGCTGCATGATATTGAGATTAATGGTTGGATTTGATGTTATATTCTTGATACAACTTCTTCATCTCAGATGAACAGAAATTGGTGCCATTTTCCGTCAATATGGAATGAGGGACACCAAATCTGGTAATGATTTTAGAGATCCCGACCCTAGAAACCCAGGAGTCGGTGCCTTCTGAACATGATGTGTTATCTTCAAATAAGATACACTTCGTTAGCAACACATCATGTCCCATATAGAGGATCGTGTGCGGTTCGGGTTCTGGGAAACTGGCAACTTCTCAAACAATTCATCTTTTAAAAGCTGATACCTGAAAATTTTAAATCAAAACATAGGGTGAGCATTAAAATACTCAGTAATGTGTCTTAAAAAGAAATTAAAACACTGTAACATTTGAAAACATTCTTTCAAAAGAGATTGAACACTTATTAAAGGAAAAAATTATAACACATAACATAAAAATGCTCAATCACGGTTTTCAATAAGAACATGGAACAATGATGTTAATTCTCAAAGGAATAACAATGGTTATCATAAACAAGTACGACATGTGTCTTACTTAAGCATAAATTAAACAGTTAAAAGTAATACATAATCAGAGTTGCGCATAAAGGAAACAACTAAATTTTCATATGCTAGTTACTATTCTATTAGGTGATAACTCCAATTATGCTCCAAGCTTATACCAGGGAAATAAGATCTTTATGAAAACTTTAAAGGCTTCAATCGTGAAAGAACTTTATCTTGGACAGAACTTGTTACATAACTTGAATTATGTGGCATCAACATTCAATATTGACAATAATTTTGTTTCACCAAGGTCCATCCCCAAGGTGTCATTAATAATTACCAAGGTTATTGTAACACCCCAAGATTCTACGGTACGCTTCTCTTTGAATAATGTGATAGCGTGTGTTGTACGCAACACCAAGTTCTAACACACCATAACCAATCAAACTAACCGTTATGAATAGTAATACCTACTTTTTGGAATTATATATATTTTATATTTCAAAATGGAATTCATTTTTGGATTCGGAATATCGAATTTAGACTAAGGTGAAATTTTGTTACTTTTCGGATAACTTTAATATTTTGATGAATAGTGAAAATTACTAAATTTTAATTAAAAACAACTTTTTTAATCAAAATAATTAATAGTGATAAATTATGAATTTGAGTGGTTTTAAAGTATATTTAGAATATATGTTTACCATTTAATATAATTTTGGTCATTGGACATAATTTTACAATTAAACCGGACATAAACAAGTTTCAATCTTTTGATAGTTATTATCTCTTAAAAACATACTTTTTGTTTTAACAATGGGAAATAATTTTAAATTAATTTCTTCCCCTTCTGTGTTTTGAATTTGGAAAAATGGATTCCATATTTGGAATCAGGATGTTCAAATTGTGTAAATAGGTAACTTTTATTTTTATACATTTTGAATAATTACTTCAGTAAATATTTTATCTACCATGGTTAAGGGTAAATCCGATAAATAAGGGTTAAAAAATAATATTATAATAATACTAAATTAACCTAAAACGTGTCCTAGACTAATTGGTTGACACATGTTCGACCATAGGAATCTTTATATCGATTTTGGGACCCCATGGAGCCACTTGTAGGTGATAGGGACACTTAATTTTAATTAAGTTAAAATAAGTGCAAAAATGAATATAAGCATATATCTTTTAGAAAAACAATTTTTACATAGGGCTATATATGTTGGAATTTCGACTCTAAATATTCATTAGAAAGCTAAAACTATTTAATACATAATGAAAATTTATTTATAATTTTTACACATTAAATAAGTTAATTTATTTATGACACAATGATGATGCAGTAATTACCATAATAGTGAAAAATTAAAATAATTGATATTATAAATACCCAAATAAATATAATTTAATACTTTTAATGAATTAAACTACTTTTGTAGGATAATATAACATATTATTATTTATTTAATTAAATTTTTTCGAAGTAATAATTCTGTTATGAGTTTCTAAAAAATCAACTATTTAATAGTGTCAAAATTGACATAAAAGAGTTTTTAAAACAAATATTATATTATTAATTGATATTAAATTCCTAAAAATCTAAGGTTCGTCCAAGAGACTTATATCATTATAGTTGTATCATTAATGGACCACTTAGGGGTAAATTGGACGTATACAGTAAGTTTATTGACTATATAATATAAAAATACAAAGAGACATGGTAAATGTCAAACTAATTAACTAAGAGTTAATACTTAAAGATAAGGTTAATATAGTAACCCAAACCTGTCTAAATTATATTGGTTGAATGGTTTTTGACCTACCCAACCTTAAAATTTAAATAATAATCTTTGGAGCCATTATAAACTGAATATGAATTTATTATAAATTAATATTTCTAGTTTTTCAAAAGGTGCCCCTCACCCCTCTTATAAAAGGAAACTCCTCCTTCTCATTTCTTCACACCTTCCAAGCCTTTTGGATCGGCCCAAATCTTCCTACATACTCTCCCAACTTCCCTCACTACAACCTAGAGGCCTTAGTTTGATCAGAAATCCAACCTAAGGATCCCTTTTGATCAAATCAAAAGAAAGAACCCGAAGAAGAGGTAATAATTTCACCACCCTTTTCCAAGTTCCTTTCTTCTTCCACTTCTTCTTCCTTTGTTATTACCATTCTAAAATAATAACTCCAGTATCATATATATACTGTGATGTTATTATAAATATGCTACAACCATATTCAGTATTCTATCCACCCTTTGAATAACATGTCACCATACGTGCGTACGTACGGCTTACCGTCACCACGTCGTGGTGTAATTGTTATTCAATATATTATTATTTGGATGGGTATAATAATGTTGTGTAACCCATGTAATTAATAAATGTAACATTATAATGATTCTGTATATATGATATAAAATCCATTTATATATTATTTTAATATCAAAAGAATGATATTGTCGCTCGTGCGTACGTACGGACTACCGTCTCCACGAACACGATGAGATTCATTCTCCATTGTATTCATTCAAGTATAATTATCATTTGTTGATTAAAAAATGATTTTTAAGTACTTGATATAATTCTGGATATGAATAATATACAACCTATCCATTACAAACATGGCTTATGTAACAAAATATATAAAAGAAAACGAGTAAGTTAACACCCGAAACAACGATAATACTAAGATATTATTAACAAATCAATGTTAAAAGATCATATATGATATCATATTAATGTATATGATTCTTGTATAATTTAATAACAATTATTTCACCATTATACAGGAGTTTAACCTACCCCAACCAAGGAAAAGTACATGGTAATTTTTATTTCACAATCTCTTCATTATCCGAGGTTATTTATACGTAATAATCTACTGGGATCTCTTTGTCATCCACATCCATGTTTCTTAAAAATGAATTTCAAAATATTTTTTCTATTTACAAGAATATGGGTTAAAGTCATTAATACCCTTGTTTGTCTTTTTATAATATGTTTATAAAGGAATCTTTCTATCGTTTTCCGAACAAGGTGCTTTTTAACCTTTTCGACAAAATTAAGGTAAGAATGTCTTTTTTAACTTATACGGAGGGTGCGACTATTTTCCGCCGTTATAAAATCGTCGAAGCTTTCCTTAAAAGCTTATAAGAATATTTTCAAAGAAAATTTTTTATTTTATAAATATATGAATCTTAAATGATTTCAAAATAGAAAGAGATATTTCTCTAAAAAGAGTTTTGATTTCATCTATGTCAACATCCTTTGATGGATTTTACACTTATTTGAAGTTGATTTATTATGATACAAAACTTCTATATTTTATTGAATGTTTTGTGATATGTTTGACTGTGGATGTGCTATTTTTATACCATTCATTAATTTATGGTGAAAGTATTGACCTTTCATATGATAGTTTTAATACAAATGTTTATGTTATGTTTAAACCTTTTCATATGGGAATGCATTGGACTTAATATGTGACGGGTGGAGCTTTCTATAGCTCCTCGATGCATCGGTAGGTCCCATGAGACAAACTAGTGTCTTGGCACAAGGCCTTGGAAAAATCTTATTTGTAGTCTTAGCACGAGGCCTTGGATATGTGGTTATGATAGTCTGGCATTATGCATTCCATCATTATGAAAGTGGAAATTGATATTGCATGTGATTATTCGATTAGTAGAATATCCATGTGAATAAGTAAATGGAATTATTTCATTTTATTTTTGCCATACTATGTTGATGTTCAAGTTTAAAAGGCTTTTTATTTTATACATTGTCTTAAATGTTTATTCTTATTTATGAAAGTTTCCGCTATATTGTTATCCTTACTGGGCATTTGAGCTCACCCCTTTTCTATGTTTTATTTTTCCCAGGATGTGAAGAAGTAATTTATGAATGACCTGCAGGGATAGTATGTGGGGATATGAGTGTGGGATATGGAGACTATGTTGTTGTAGTAGTTTTTCACTTTATGATGTAATGTAAAACATTATGAATTTATCTAGTCTTTCCAAGGCTACTAAACCAATCGGTCTTTCGAGATTTGATCATTCTTGTGATCATGCCAATGTTATGTAATAATGCACCGACTCTGGGTTACTGGGTTCGGGGCATTACAGTTGGTATCAGAGTAAGTTTAGTAAAAACCTTGGAAGCTATATTTAGATAAACACTGATTAGAGCACGTAGACCTAAGATGAACTTTGAGGATTATTATAGAAGAAATTCCTAGAATTTTGGTATTCTAGAGATTTACTGAGTTTTCTGAGCAATACATCCATGTATGGATACGAGGAGGTAGAGGCGGCTCTAGTACAGATGTACCTAGGGGTAAAACCCGAAAACACCGCTTTGAGCTAGACTCGAACGAGAACTGGTGCATGACAACGGGCCTTGCTGCACTCTTGGTTACGACACTCCCGGGGGATATTCTTTGGATAACTCTCATTTTCTTTACAAATCATTATAAAGGGTTTATGAGTATATACTTCCTCAAAGAAAACATTCTTATGATTATGGATTATATCCATAAATAGTTCAATTTATGTTAAGTGTTTTATAAGTATGGGATTATGTATTTTGATTCATAAACTGATCTAGTTTATGCCATTGTTTAGAAATGGTGCCTAGTGGAAGAAACAGAAACTGTATTAATGCACGCACTCAATGTAGGGATTACCCTCCTGCTCAAGATAATTATAGTGGAGCTGGTGATGCAACTGGTGCCGATAAGCTAATCACCATACTAGGACAACTCACTCAGGTTATGAATAATAACCTTACCCGTAAGGAGCACCCTGATCCGCAACGTGGATGATCAATGTTAGATCGATTCATGAGGAAACAACCACCAACATTCAATGGGAGTACAAATCCCTTAGTAGCTGAGCAATGGATAAATTACCTAGAGAAAATATTTTAGGTTTTAGGGAGTAGTGAAAGGGAAAAAGTTATTATGGCAGTTTACCAACTCACTGGAGATGTTGATCAATGGTGGTCATTGATTCAAAACACGAAGGAAGATTATGAAGTATCAAATATGGAATAGAGGGAGTTCAAAGATCTGTTTTTAGAAAAATACTTTCCTCGCGACCATCGAGCAGATATGGAAAGGAAATTTCTGAGTCTGAGACAGAAGGAGGATGATAATTTCACAAAGTGTGAGGCTAACATTACAAGGTTAGCAAGGTATGTTGGAGATTATATACGTAACCCAAGAAGTAAGATTGATCATTTCTTTGATGGGTTAAAACCATTTCTCCATCGAGCATTAGTCTCACAATCCTTTTCATCGTACGAAGACATTGTCTCATGTGCCATCAAGACCGAAAAGGTATTCTCTAAGTCTTATGACTTTAAAGAAAATAAGATAAGAAGATACCTGATGATCAATCTGGGAATGGAAATAAGGGGAAGAAGGGAATGGTTGAATATCCATCCTATGGTAAATGTGGGAAGAAACACCCCGGTACTTGCTTGAAGGGAATGGGAGTCTGTTACAAGTGTGGTGAAAAAGGCCACCAAGCACGTGATTGCAAGGGGAAGAAGGAAGCTACCAATTTTTAGTGCTACAATTGCTTGGAGATGGGACATTATGAAAATTAATATACTAAGAGTCAGGAGAACTTACCTCAGAAAAGGCCAAGGGATCAAGGCCAAGATTATGCTATCACTACTGCTGAGGTAGATGTTCCGAAAGACATGGTGGCAGGTAATTTAATGGTTTCCTCAAGTTTAGAAAATGCATTATTTGATTCTGGATCATCGCATTGTTTCATATCTTCCTAGTTTTCTAAGAAAATTAGATATTTCCAACTTTTTTTAACAAGGGAGTTGCCAGTTAAAACTCCTAAGGGAAGTATCATTGCAACAAACTTTTGTGAATTAGTCCCCATTAGAGCACATAAAAGTTCTTTATCTGCTGATCTCGTTGTCATACCTATGATTGAGTTTGATATAATCCTCAGTATGGTCTGGCTTTCGTACTATGATGCTAAAATTTATTGTAAGAAGAAAGAGGTTACGATTCTTGATGATCATGATAAGGAACACCTTATCTTTAGAGAAGAATCATCACCACCTAATTCTTATTTAGATCCACCCCCAGTAGCTCAAATAAATTCAATTATTGGGGAGGAAGAGAATGAAATGGTTGTGGGTGAGGAAAGGAATGTTCAAATAGAATATGTACCTGTTGTGAAAGAATATGTAGATGTGTTTCCGGATGATTTACCTGGACATCCTCCAGAATGAGAAGTTGAGTTTTCCATTGATTTAATTCCTGGATGAAAGCGTATATCGAATACCCCTAATAGAATGGCCACTATAGAATTAGTTGAACTAAAGAAACAACTAGAGGAATTGAGAAATAAGGGATTTATTCGCCCTAATGTTTCGCTATGGGGAGCCCCTGTTCTTTTTGTTAAAAAGAAAGATGGATCTATGAGGTTATGTATCAACTATAGGGAGATCAATGCTATAACAATAAAGAACACGTATCCCCTACCTCGAATTGAGGATTTATTTGACCAACTGCTTGGAGCTCAATACATTTCAAAGATTGACATTCGATCTGGATACCATCAGTTGTGTGTGAAGAATGAAGACATTCCGAAGACAGCATTTCGAACCAGGTACGGGCATTACGAGTTTACTGTAATGCCTTTTGGATTGACTAATGCACTCTCTGTATTCATGGGTCTAATGAATAGAGTTTTCAAGGAGTATCTGGATGAATTTTTGGTGTTATTTATTGATGATATCTTGGTATACTCAGAAATCTATGAAGATCATGAAAATCACTTGCGCGTTATCTTGAAGACTCTGAGAAGACATGAATTATATGGGAAGATTAGAAAGTGTGAATTCTGGATTCAGGAGATTTCTTTTCTTGGCCATATTGTCTCTAAAGATGGAATCTTTGTTGATCCTTCTAAGAATAAGGCAATCCAAGAATGGCCAGCACCGACGAGTATAACTGAGGTACGTAGTTTTATTGGTTTTGCAGGTTATTGTCGACGTTTCGTCCAGAATTTTTCCCGATTGGCTAACCCATTAACGAAGCTCACACGTAAAGGGGTTAAATTTGTTTGGACAAAAGAGTGTGAAGAATGTTTCGAAGAACTGAAGAGAATTTTAGTCAATTCTCCTATATTTAATCTACCATCGGGGAATGATGGGTTTGTTATTTATAGTGATGCACTGAAGAAAGGACATGGTTGTGTCCTTATGCAGAACGATAGAGTTATTGCCTATGCATCACGACAGTTGAAAATTCATGAACAAAACTATTCTACTCATGATCTCGAATTAGAAGTTGTGATCGTTTCTTTGAAGATTTGGAGGCACTACCTCTATGGTAAAAAATGTCAGATTTATACTGATCACAAGAGTTTGAAGTATATTTTCTCACTAAAATAACTCAACATGAGGCAAAGGATCTGGCTTGAATTACTCAAGGATTATGATTGTACGATACACTACCACCCGGGGAAGGCAAACAAGGTGGAAGATGATTTGAGCAGAAAAGATCATGGAGTTTTGAACAATATGAGAATTGAAAGGGATCCAATTTTCATGGATTTAGTGAAGATGGACATGGGAATAAACAGGGAAGGTGAAACATCAATGCTTTTTCAAATGGTTTCCAAACCATCTTTACTAGAAAGGATTAAGAGTTCTCAGACCGATGATGAAGAATTTCAAAAGAAGATTAAAGCTGTGAATGATGGGAGACTGAGAGACTTTGTGTATGAAGATGGAATTTTGAAATTCGGGAAGAGACTTTGTGTTCCTGATATACCTGATCTAAAAAGGGAATTGATGGATGATGCTCATAGTTCCAATTTCTCTCTACATCCTGGGAGCACCAAAATGTATATAGATTTGAAGGAACATTTTTGGTGGGATACATGAAGATGGATATTGCTGATTTTGTGTTAAGATATATGGTTTGTCAACAAGTGAAAGCTGGAAGGCAATAGCCTGGAGGAGTCATGCAACCTCTTCCCATACCGGAGTGGAAATGGGACAGCATTACGATGGACTTTGTCATGGGACTACCAAAGACTCTTAGAAGGAACGATGCAATATGGGTTATTGTTGATCGTCTTACCAAGTCAGCACATTTTCTTTCTATAATGGAAGATCTACCCCTGGAACTTCTAGAAAGACTATATATTAATGAAGTTGTGAGACTTCATGGAGTACCCATATCGATTGTTTCTTATCGTGATCCCTGTTTTACTTCAATATTCTGGAAAAGTCTTCAGAAATCCTTGGATACTTAACTTCATTTGAGCACTGCTTACCACCCTCAGACAGACGGACAATCAGAACGGACTATTCAAACCTTAGAAGACATGTTGAGATCTTTCTCACTTGACATTCAGGGTATGTGGGGATCAATATTTACCTCTGGTATAATTTTTCTATAACAATAGATTCCATTCGAGTATTCAGATGACACCATATAAAGCGTTATATGGAAAGAGATGTCGCACACCAACCTGTTGGGATGACGTTGGTGAAAGAAAACTTGTAGGTCTAGAACTAGTGGAGGAAATGATGGAAAAGGTGAAGGTAATCCAAAATCACATCAATGTAGCTCAAAGTAGGCAGAAGAGCTATGCTGATAATCGAAGGAAGGATTTGGAATTTCAAGTCGGTGATCATGTTTTCCTGAAGGTATCTCCATGGAAGGGAGTCATACGTTTTGGTAAGAAAGGTAAATTGAGTCCCAGGTACATCGGACCTTTCGAAATTCTAGAACTAATTGGGGCTGTAGCTTACCGATTGGCAATGCCGCCAAGTCTCTCCAAAGTTCACGATGAGTTCGACGTATCTCTATTGAGGAAATACATGCCTGACCCAACACATGTACTCACTTATGAGGAATTAGAACTGGAACCCGATCTGTCTTATTGCGAAGAGCCCGTCAGGATTCTTGATACGAGAGAACAAGTACTGAGAAACCAGACGACGCGTCTGGTAAAAGTTTTGTGGAGAAACCATAAGATGGAAGAGGCAACGTGAGAACCCGAGGAACTTATGATGAAGAACCACCCGAGTCTTTACATGTGATAAGTATTCATGAAATTTCGAGGACGAAATTATTTGATGGAGGGAAGAATGTAACACCCCAAGCTTCTACGGTACGCTTCTCTTTGAATAATGTGATAGCATGTGTTTTACGCAACACCAAGTTCTAACACACCATAACCAATCAAACTAGCCATTATGAATAGTAATACCTACCTTTTGAAATTATATATATTTTATATTTCAAAATGGACTTCATTTTGGATTCGGAATATCGAATTTACCCTAAGGTGAAATTTTGGTACTTTTCGGATAACTTTAATATTTTGATGAATAGTGAAAATTACTAAATTTTAATTAAAAACAACTTTTTTAATCAAAATAATTAATAGTGAAAAATTATGAATTTGAGTGGTTTTAAAGTATATTTAGAAAATATTTTTACCATTTAATATAATTTTGGTCATTGGACATAATTTTACAATTAAACCGGACATAAACAAGTGTCAATCTTTTGATAGTTATTATCTCTTAAAAACACGCTTTTTGTTTTAACAACGGGAATTAATTTTAAAGTAATTTCTGCCACTTCTGTGTTTTGAACATGGAAAAATGGATTCCATGTTTTGAATCAGGATTTTCAAATTGTGTAAATAGGTAACTTTTATTTTTATACATTTTGAATAATTACTTCGGTAAATATTTTATCTACCATGGTTAAGGGTAAATTCGATAAATAAGGGTTAAAAAATAATATTATAATAATGCTAAATTACCCTAAAATGTGTCATAGACTTATAGGTTGATACATATTCGACCATAGGCATCTTTGGGTCGATTGTGGGACCCCATGGAGCCACTTATAGGTGATAGGGACACTTAATTTTAATTAAGTTAATATAATTACAAAAATGACATAAGCATATATCTTTTAGAAAAATAATTTTTACATAGGGTTATATATGTTGGATTTTCAACTATAAATATTCATTAGAAATATAAAATGATTTCCTACATAATGATGTTTTATTTATAATTTTTAGACATTAAATAATTTAATTTATTTATGACACAATGATGATGCAGTAATTACCATAATAAGGAAAAATTAAAATAATTGATATTATAAATACCCAAATAAATATAATTTTAGACTTTTAATGAATTACACTAATTTTCTAGGATAATATGACATATTAGTATTTATTTAATTAAATTATTTCGAGTAATCATCCTGTTATGAGTTTCACAAAAATCAACTATTGAATAGTGTCAAAATTGACATAAAAGAGTTTTTAAAACAAATATTATATTATTAATTGATATTAAATTCCTAAAAATCTATGTTTCGGCCAAGAGACTTATATAATTATATTTGTATCATTAATGGACCACTTAGGGTTCTCTTGGATGTATATAGTATGTTTATTAACTATATAATATAAAAATACAAAGTGACATGGTAAATGTCAAACAAATTAACTAAGAGTTAATACATAAAGATAAGGTTAATATAGTAACCCAAAGTTGTCTAAATTATATTGGATGAATGGTTTTGGACCTATCCCCACCTTAACATTTAAATAATAAACTTTTTAGCCATTAGAAACTGAATATGAATTTATTATAAATTAATATTTCTAGCTTTTCCAAAGGTGCCCCTCACCCCTCTTATAAAAGGGCACTCCTCCTTCTCATTTCATCACACCTTCAAAGCCTTTGGTTCGGCAAAACTCTGCCCATATACTCTCCCAACGTCCATAAATAAAACCTAGAGGCCTATGTTTTATCAGAAAGCCATCCTAAGGAGCCCTTTTGATCAAATCAAAAGAAAGAACCCGAAGAAGAGGTAATAATTTCACCACCCTTTTCCACGTTCCTTTCTACTTCCACTTCTTCTTCCTTTGTTATTACCATTCTAAAATAATAAATCCAGTATCATATATATACTGTGATGTTATTATAAATATGGTACAACCATATTAAGTATTCTATCCACCCTTTGAATAACATGTCACCATATGTGCGTACGTACGACTTACCGTCTCCGCATCGTGGTGTAATTGTTATTCAATATATTATTATTCGGATGTGTATAATAATGATGTGTAACTCATGTAAATAATAAATGCAACATGATAATTATTCTTTATATATTATATACCATCCATTTATATATTATTTTAATATCAAAAGAATGATATTGTCGCTCGTGCGTATGTACGGACTACCGTTTCCACGAACGCGATGAGATTCATTCTCCATCGTATCCATTAAAGTTTAATTATTATTTGATGATTTAAAAATTATGTTTATGTACTTGATATCATTCTGGATATGAATAATATACAACCTATCCATTACAAACATGGATTACGTAACAAAACATATAAAAGAAAACGAGTAAGTTAACACCCGAAACAACGATAATACTAAGATATTATTAACAAATCAATGCTAAAAGATCATATATGATATCATATTAATGTATATGATTCTTGTATAATTTAATAAAAGTTATTAAACCATTATACAGGAGGTTAACCTACCCCAACCATGGAAAAGTACAAGGTAAGGGCTATTTCACAATCTCTTCATTATCCGAGTTTGTTTATACGTAATAATCTATTGGGATCTGTTTATCATCCACATCCATGTTTCATAAAAATGAATTTCAAAACATTTTTAATATTTACTAGAATATGGGTTAAAGTCATTTATACCTTTTTTTGTCTTTTTATAAGAGGTTTATAAAGTAATCTTTCTGTCGTTTTCCAAACAAGGTGCTTTTTATCCTTTTTGACAAAAATAAGGTAAGAATGTCTTTTTTAACTTATATGGCGGGTGCGGCTATTTTCTGCCATTATAAAATCGTCTAAGCTTTCCTTAAAATTTTATAAGAATATTTTCAAAGAAAATGTTTTATTTTATAAATATATGACTCTTAAATGATTTCAAAATAGAAAGAAATATTTCTTTAAAAAGAGTTTTGATTTCATCTATGTCAACATCCTTTGAGGGATTTTACGCTTATTTGAAGTTGATATATTATGATACAGAACTTCTATATTGTATTGAAGTTTTTGTGATATGTTTGACTGTGGATGTGCTATTTTTATACCTTTCATGGTTTATGATGAAAGTATTGACATTTCGTATGCGAGTTTTAATACAAATGTTTATGTTATGTTTAAACCTTTTCATATGGGAATGCATTGGACTTAATATATGACGGGTGAAGCCCGCTATAGCTCCTCGATGCATCGGTAGGTCTCATTAGACAAACTAGTGTCTTGGCACAAGGCCTTGGAAAAATCTTATTTGTAGTCTTGGCATGAGGCCTTGGCTATGTGGTTATGATAGTCTGGCATTATGCATTCCATCATTATGAAAGTGGTAATTGATATTGCATGTGATTATTCGATTAGTAGAATATCCATGTGAATAAGTAAATGGCATTATTTCATTTTATTTTTTCCATAATATGTTGAAGTTCAAGTTTAAAAGGCTTTTTAAGTTATACATTGTCTTAAATGTTTATTCTTATTTATGAAAGTTTCCGCTATATTGTTATCCTTACTGGAAATTTGAGCTCACCCCTATTCTATGTTTTATTTTTCCCAGGATGTGAAGAAGTAATTTATGAATGACCTGCAGGGACAGTAGGTGGGGATATGAGTGTGGGATATGGATACTATGTTGTTGTAGTTGTTTTTCACTTTATGATTTAATGTAAAACATTATGAATATATCTAGTTTTTTCGAGGCTACTAAACCAATCGGTCTTTTGAGATTTGATATTTCTTATGATCAGGCCAATGTTATGTAATAATGCACCGAATCTGGGTAACTGGGGTCGGGGCGTTATAGTTATTCACCACGGTATCAGTCTAAAAGGTCATCTCTAGAGATTCAGTCATTACCCAATGCGTTGGAGCGCTATCTGGGTGCACCCTTGACATGTCTTTATTATCATGTGAGCCACGTCGTTCATGCTTTACTTAAACCATTTGTATATTCAAGGTGTCCCATACCACCTTGAATATATCATTCATTTTTATTATACCCAAGGTGTCCCATACCTCTTTGGGTAATCCAATTTCTTAGTTTATTTAGTGATATGTCAGAAGCATGCATTTTGTAAAAAAAATGAACCACCACAAATTTTGCTAATACAAGGTATGATAGTTAACTTGCAAAATGTTTCAATAACTAATCAAAGGCATACATAGCTTAGTAAAACATCCTTTTCACTAAAGCATATAAATTAATGATATACTAAATGATGAATCTTTGTCATTATAAATCCATGGAAAAGGAGTGCTTAAGGAAAACACTTGAAATTAGTTATGGTGATAAATAGGCCCCTTGATCTTGTAAATGAATTAAATCATAACTTGATTAATTAATACATTCACCAAAGTAGGTTCATTATGTCTTAAGATAATACATGAACACAACATGATATCATGACCCATTAAATCTTAAATCTTCTAATACATCTTAAATCAAACCAAAATACACCCTTCATGGTAAAACGCATCATGAATGATGCCCAGTATGCTTCTTTAATAAAACATAGATCGCATAAAATAAGGATTTACTTAAAGGTTGGTACCCACCCCTTGAAATCATAAATTTTATTTTTATTGATTTACATGTTTATGAGTACATAGAGATATATAGATACCAAGTTTACAATGAGGGGTTTTCATGGTAAAACAACTTCAAACAACCCTCATTAATATATAATGCATAGTATTACATTTTGGATCATTTTGAAATCCAAAAAAATAGATAGAGTTTTAGTTATAAATATCTGTATATATATATATATATAAAACTGTATATTTATATCTTTATAGGTTTTATGAAATAAAACCGAAAGAAATCAAAACTTAACACCTCAAAGCCCTGTCCAACATAGGTCTATCCAAAAAGAAAAAAATATAAATTTTTGGTTTTGGAAAACTGTAAAACAAAAAAAAAACTATATATATATCGTATGTAAAAAAACAATACACAACCCGAGGGGATTGTATTGTGTAAATGTACATATATACACTGTATATACCATCCATATGAAACTGTATATATACAATGTACAAACCGATGGATTTGTATTATGTAAATATTCATATATAAAGAGTATATACCATGCTTAGGTTTCTCAAAATGAAGGAAAACAGAGTATATAAGTATCCTTACATATGCACCCTGCTGAAAACACGAAGGCCAAAACTTCATGGAGGAAATACAAACCGATGGGTTTACATTAAGTATATATATATATATACGTATATAAACTATATTTACTGAGAGTATATAAAAAGAAGATTGCCTCCAAAAAGAAGGCAAGCAATACAAGGACCCTTACTCATGCACCATGAAGCAGCAAAACCATTGAAGGCCATACAACCCAAGGGGTATACACATGATTTTATAAAGTACATAAACTGTATATATATACACCAGGGGTAAAAATAATGGAGGTTTTCTCCGAAATAATGGATGCAAGAACCCTTATAGTGGTTGAGGAGGAAGCTCGGACTGGGTGCACCACGCTGATCATGCTGGGAGTTTGTGGGAGATGAAGGAGGAATAAGAACTGCCGCAGTTTCAAGAAGCCAGAGGCGTTTATATAGGCCTCAGTATCCAACGATTACTCGACCCAAGAGGCTAGACCGACGTGGGGAAGACGGGAAAACATAGACCTAGGGGGGTGTTCAGAAGTCAAGGGAGCAGTGCGGGGAAGATGGCTGAGGCGTCCTTGGTTGCAGACCTACTGGTCGAGTGTCGCTTCGAGGAAGAAGACAGTGAGGGTTGACTCTGTAATGGAAAGGACGGCCGAGATTAGATCTCGGGTGAGATCAGATGGTCGTGGTGATACGCGGGGCGATCTTGTGGCTAAAATGTATGGACGGTCAAGACCGACACGGGAGTCGTTCAGACGGTCCCGGTCACGCAGAGTGCGTCCCACATCGAAATGGAATGAGTTTGAGGCGCGGCTTATAAACCAAAGTGTGCCGGATTCGGTTCAATAACACGAACACACACACTAGGGCCTTATACACGGGCCCCATTTGGGCTTTGGCCCACCCCTACGCACCGCGTACCGCGGCCTTACACACGGCCTATGCGCAACCTGACAGACCTATGAATGGATTGGGATGTGGTTTGGACACCCACTAAGCGCTTGGGGACCCTGATGGTTGGAACCTCGGGTCCCTTGGGGCTTGGTATCGGCCTAGAGGGCCTGTCCCGTAAGGTATGCCCTCGACTTGGCCAGGCCCCAACCCATTTTTTTTATTAAAACTTATTTAAATTTATAAAATAACCTAGCATAAGAATACTTATTTCAAAATATAGTGTAGTATAAATATTTATACAAAATAGGGTTCATTAAAAAAATACAATTAGTTTTAATTTAAAATCTAAATCCTTTTACTAGATTATGTAATATAGTTCATATCAACATAATTTATAAAAATAAAATTTATTTAGACTTTAGAAATAACATGTTTAAGTATGCTTAGTTCAAAGTATAAATATTTGCACAAAATGAGTCAACATACTATATCAACAAAATAGTTTTAACTTAAAATTTAAATCCCTTTTCCAATTTATATATAAATCTTTTAGAAGATATACCTTTCTTATTTTACATACAAAACAATTATAATTATTCGGATCATTAAAGAAATTCTAAAAGACTACAAGTTAATTCATTAATTAATAATTTAGAGCTCAAAATAAATTTTTATTGATACCCTTTAAACATATAGAAAGAATACTAAGTTTTCAATATGCAAGTATCCTTCGGGATCTTGTGAAAAAAAGGATTTATTTTCGAGAATACTCATTTTTTATTTTAAAACTATAACTCTTTTGTGAAACATGTTATAATAGTTGAAATATTATAAAAATATAAGAGCATTAAAAAAATAAGTTTTAATACAAAGATACACTTTATCAACGGAAACCCAAAGGTTGTTTTGGAAACCCAACGGCTATATATTCCAATGGTCAATATTCACAGGATCATTATAAAAGCAAGGGTATTTTACAAGAACAAAAAACTAGAACCAGAAAAGATGGATCTACTCATACCATTGGCGTTGAGCATGTGTGCCATGGCCCTAACTGTTATATTTTTAACGCTGATGGACTCTGGAGACAAGGACTATCCGATTACTCGAGTTGTGGTTCTTAGTAGTCTTGATGTGGCTGTGTAAGGGCTTGGCCATGGTATTCTCAACTAGTTGGGTCTTTTTGCAATGTAAAATTTTAATATATATCAGTTTACCTTATTATCAATGTTTTATTTTATTTCTAATTCCTTATTAGCTAAAAAAATAAAACAAGAGACATCATTAAAGGCATAACATTGCTTACTTGAACTAGTTAATAAAACCTAGGGCATCACAATGATGTTAGACTTGATAAAGTGAACAATGCATTTAGAACTGACTTCCTTGAGAGGTATTTCCTCTGCCCATTTGGAAAAGAGGTTAGTAGCAGTAAGAATATACTTAAACATCTTAGTCGTAGCCGAAGGGTAAGGTCCTACCACATCTATTCCCCATGTGGAAAATGGCCATGAGTATTTAGTTGTATGAAGCAACTCTGGAGGCTGATTAATGAAGTTGGCATGTATTTGGAATGAATGATACTTCTTTGTGAAATCGACACAATCTCGTATCATTGGAGGCCAAAAGTATCGAAGCCTTCGAACCTGATCAGATAGTCTATGTCCAGACTGGTGGGCACCATAGACTCTTGCATGCACTTCTTTCATGACAGCCATTGTCTCTTCACCATCAATGCATATGAAGAGAACTCCATCAAAACCATGTTTGTAGAGAATTTTCTCTAGGTGATCTGGGCTATCATAAAGAGTAAAATTGACCACACATCGCCGGATTTTTTATTTCTTGGCTCTATCAGGTGGAAGTGTTCCATTTTGAAGGTATTCCCTAATAGGTGGCCTCCCTCCTTGAGTATGACCATACGGGTCAGAAATGGGACTAATTTCATTAATTTCCTCTCTTCTGATTCGATCATAAGGTGGAATTGCACGATGGTGGGCAATAATGATGGTTGTTTCGTCCCGATTTGGATCTTCCAGAGTTGTGGCTATATTAGCCAGTGCATCAGCTTGAGCATTTTGTGATCTTGGGACATAAGAAAATATCGGTTCTGAAGGGAATTCTGCCATTAATTCTCTGATGTAATCATACAAAGGGATTAATTCTTCTTTTCTGATGGCATAATCCAAATTGACTTGTTTGATTACCAGGTCTGAATCACCTTTCACCTTTAAGTGATTCACTTGTGCTTGAAGTGCTAATTCCAAACCTACGATGAGAGCTTGGTATTATGCTTCATTACTGGTACCACCTTCCCACAATAAGAAGGAATAAGGTAACACTGCCTTTTCTGGAGAATTGAGTACAATTCCTAAGCCAACATTATTGAATTTATGATTTTCCATTTTCTTCCCTGTTGGACTTATGTAAGCACCATCAAAATACATTTCCCAGGCTTGAGGACTTTCTTTAATAAAGAAGACTTCCTCATCAGGGAGTTCAATAATTGAAGATGTGTCTTCCACTGAAGGGTGTTCAGCCAAAAAATCAGTCAGAGCTTGGCCCTTTATCACCTTTTGAGACACATACTGAATGTCAAATTGCTGTAAAATAACTGCCCACCTTTCTAGACGTCCTATAAGCATTGGATGACTAAGGATGAATTTGAGCAGGTTATTGTGAGATACTAATTGGACCTCGTGATGTTGCAGGTAATGGCTCAACTTCTGAACTGCAATGATTAATGCCAGGTAGCACTTCTCAATACTTGAATACTGGGTTTCGGCTTCATGCATAGTTCGACTGAGATAGTAGATGATGTTTTCATTCCCAGCATCATTCTTTTGAGCAAGAAAGGCACCCAATGATCGCTCTAGAGCTGTCACGTAGAGGATAAGTGGTCTTCCTTCAACAGGTGGCTTGAGTACCAGTGGACTGAAGAGGTATTTCTTGAGAATATCGAATGCTTCTTGACATTCTTCAGTCCACTGGTAGGTGACTCCCTTCTTCATCAATTTGGTAAAGGGTAAACTTTTGCCTGCCAAATTGGCGATGAAACGCCGAATATAGGCTAAGTTTCCTTGAAGTCCTCTTAATTATTTCAAATTTTGAGGAGGTGACATACCAAGGATTGACTTGGTCTTCTCAGGATCAACTTCAATACCACGACGGCATTCAACAAAGCCGAGAAATGTTCCTGAGGTTACCCCAATAGCACATTTTAAGGGGTTCATCGTCAAATTATATTGTCGAAGCTTGCAGAATATGACTTACAAATCAGCCAAGTGATTATAACGTTGTTTGGATTTAACCACCAAATCTCCTACATAGCACTCAACAAATTTTCCTATGAATGGTTTGAAGATATGATGTATGGTGCGCTGATATGTTGCACCTGCATTCATTAAGCCAAAGGGCATTACCCGGTAACAAAACACACCCTGAGGGGATCTGAAGGCTGTGCATTCCTCATTTTCTGGTTCCATTCGGATCTGATTATATCCCGAATATCCATCCATGAAGGAATGTTCTTCAAATCCAGTTGTTGCATCAATTAGAAGTTTTGTAATCGGAACTGGGAAATCATCCTTAGGACAATGCCGATTCAGATCTCTGAAATTGATGCAAACTCTAATTTGTCCGTTCTTCTTCTTTACAGGGACAATTTTAGCCAACCACTTGGGATACAAAACTTCTCTGACGAAGTTATCTTTGATATTCTTATCCACTTCAGCTTCAATTTTAGAAGCATAAGTTGGGTGTGTTCTTCTCGTGTCTTGCTTAAATCCTCGATGTTCTTCTGGTAAACCCAAATGATGAGTAACAACATTAGGATCAAGCCCATGAATTTCTGTATAGTTCCAAGCAAAAATATCTCTATTCTGCTTTAGAAAAGAAATATACATCTCTTTCTCTTCAAGGGTCATGGCTGCACTGATTAAGGTGGGGCGTGTATCTTCCTTTGTACCCAAATTTATTTCTCCGAGTTCATCCATAGTGGTAGAGATACCCTCATCAAATGCGGGAAGAGCATCTCTGAGATCTTCCTATTCTTGTTCAACATGTGTTGTTTCTTCTGTTTCTACATGCATTGTAGATGACAAAGCAGAATTTTCATGATCATAAGGGCTGTCAAAATTTGCACATTTTGAAGAAGAAGCTTCCATTTCCAACCCGATTGATGATGAAGGGTCTTCTTTGGGTAATAAATAGGAAATGATGGATTGAGAATCGACATCATTGTTCACCTTTGATGTTTATATAACATCTTCTGGCCTAATTGGCGAAGCATAGACTTGTTGGATTTCAGCAGATGAAATTAAGATGTCACCATTTGTGCTTTCATCACTGCTTGGTAGAGTACCAATTTCTCCAATGTTGTCTGGCTCGATTTCCGTAATTGACATTATGGATCTTTCCATAAGAGTATTTTGATTTGGGTCTATCTTGTCAATTTGACTGATAGGCAACACATAATCTGTACTCACATGTGTAAATGGATTTACTGGAATTTTTTCCAAACCATATAGAGCATTAACTATGGTAATCTCCTTTGTTATGGATTTCTCCCTTTACTTCATGTGATAGAATTCTGCCTCAATGTATTGAGACTCACATGTCTTGAACGGGGTTTTATCACCATAACATGTCCCAACTTGACCATCGAAACAATATTTGAGACATTGATGGTATGAAGAAGGGATAGCCGCATGTTGATGTCACCAGGGTCTTCCAAGAAAAATTTTGAAGGGTGAGTCTTGATCAACAACCATGAAATCTGAATTGGATACAAGATCTCCAAACTGAATTCTGAGTGTAACATCACCCATTGGATCTTGTTCTTTTTTATCATATCCCTATAGCATCATGGTGGAGGGAGATAAATCAGATTCTGTGAGGCCCAATCGACGAAGTTTACGAATGGGCATGAGGTTTACTCCTGAACCATTGTCAATAAAAACTCTTTGAAAATCCATGCCATTGACTTTTCCAGACAAGTACAATGGTCTAATATGTCCATACACAACATCATATTCATCTTCATTAGTAAAGGATATTATTGAATGGCATTCTGCATGATTATTCTCTATGTGATAGACTTCAACTGCATCAATTTCAGTTTCAAACTCTTGAGGACTTGACAAAGCCTCAATGAGTGCTTCCTGAAGATCTTTTGACAGATTCAAAGCATCCAGAATTGATAACTTGGCTAGTACTTGGGCCAAGTGTTTCAATATATAATACTTTTGATCCAGAGGTCTGCGTTTCCCAATAGGAAAATATGTTTTAGCAGGTAACTTAGATGAAGATGCTTTGGAAGTTGATGCATCTTGTATAGGAGTTGGCAATATTCCTGGTTTTGGATGATTGGACCGATTAGATCCATTTACCTACTGAGAGGAAGAAGATGGAACCCTCAACCGGTCTTCCAAAATAACTGTGCCAGGACTGAATTTGCTATTGGTAAAAGAACTTTCTTGTTTTTGATGTGCTCGCTGACGGGCTCTACCACGAGTTTCTGCTGCGTACACGGTTCTAAAAGGGGTAGATTTTGAATAGTGGCTTCTGAAAGATCCACATCTTCCCCTATATCCTGAGCCCCTGGAACTTCTTCTGATTCCTCCTTTTGATACAGGGAATTCAGGCTCATTGAAATTGAAACTGCGACTGGCATATGGATTTGTTAATTGAATCATATTAACAGAACCAAAGATTAACACTTCGTCTGATGAAGACTCTGCCTGATTAGCCTATTTAGGCTGTGCCGTTTGGTGGGGCGGTGCCCATGGCTTTGAAGTAGATGGCATGATGTCCGCCAAAGTCAGAGACAATTTAGGCTTTGACACATACTCATCTTCTTCTAATTCTTTTTCTTTCTTTGAATCATGCCATTTCTTTGAGGACATTCCCTCTGACGAAGAGGGTTTTTCAGGAGGTATTTGAAGACAAAACACTCATGGATGGGATGCCCCAACATTTGATGAAAATGGAAATAATTAGGACGATCTTCATCTCCTTTCTTGTTTGCCCTCTTGGGTATTGACAATAGAACCAAATTGTTTTCCAGAGCCGAAATGAAATAACCAGGAACTTGTTCATTTCGAAAAGAGTATGTTTTTCTCTTCAAATCCTCAAATTGTTTTCGTCTTTGATCTTTTTGAACCTCTGGATGAAAAGGCCTTTGTTGTTGTCGCTCAGAAGGTGGAGCCCTTTGAGAAGATGAAGGTTTTAAGGTAGAAATAGGTATAGGTGCTTGTTTAAGCATAACTGTAGAATTTTCTACTTTACCCATTCTCCTTCCTAGAGATGATGGAATTACACGAGATTTAGCCTTAGCCTGTATAAGGTAATCTTCAATCTGGTGAGCGATTGAAGTAATGTCTCGAAACCCTCCTGTGTATTTCACAGGGATTAACGGCATGCATAATACATCATGCATATTTTCCACACATATTGGCAACAATTTTTCTTGAGGGAGTGATAAACTCAAGGAATATGTTTATCCCTTCCATCGAGCAATGAAATCAGAGACCCTTTCATTCTCCCTTTTCTTACAGTTTGTAAGATCGAAAACTGTTGTCTTTGGAAAAGTTGAGCTGAACTGATGGAGGAATGTTTGGAAAAGATCCTCCCATCTGGTAATTGGCCGGGATTGTAAGCTTGTATACCAAACAAAAGCTGGTCCTTGCAAGGTTCGCACGAAGCATATGAGTTGCACTACTTCTTGCTGCTCCGGAGATCCCATTATAGGATCGCAACAAGACACGTAATGCGTCAAATGTTATTCTGGATTGCTTGATCCATTGAAAATAGGGAATACATGGTTCCCAAAACTGGATGGAGGAGAAACTGAATATACCCATTCAAGGTAAACATTCATTTCTGGTTGAACTTGCGCACTCTTCCCTTCCATGGTTTCTAACCGAGCTGTTAATGACTTGATATTAGCTATTAACTTTTGATAAACATCCGACTGAACTTGGACTTGGGTAGGTGCAATGACTGGAGCTTGGAATGATGTGGCGATTGATGCTGCAACTGATGGTAGTACTGCCAACTGTTGTTCCACTTGACCCGTAGGATTAGACCTGTGAGGGTGTACTAATAGAGGAGGATATTCTTGATCCATCTCAGTAGCTGCAACAAATTGCTTTGGCTGACTGACTCTAGCATGCTTAAGAAGAAGAATACTCTGAAGTAGTTCTTCATTCAACTTTCTTAATTCCTTCATTTCTTCCTCTTTTTGTGCAAACCTCTGCTCTAGTGAGAGTGATTGACCTTCTCTAGATGAAGGATATGTAACCTGGTTCTTTCCTTTCCCTTTGTTGGATCCTTTTCTGAGAGAGGGAAGTGGGTTACTTGAAGGATTACTTAAGTTCTGAGTAATCCTTTGACTTCTTGTACGAACACCTTCTTCATTTGTGTCGGTGTGTACATCTTCTTGAGCAGGAACCTCTTTATCTGAGTCCCCTGAGTGAGCCTCATCTAGTGGATCAGCAACAATGGAATTGATGGAATTAATCTATTCATAACTCATTGCATCCCTTATATCAGCATTTCTGTGATATTGTCTTCTCCCATGTCTTTGATGAGACATTACCTTTTGTTGATTCAATCCCTCTGGAACTTTTTGATGAACCGTAATTTGTAGGGAACCTCTTGATAATTTGGCTCTTCGTTCGTCTTGAGGTTTCTTCCCCAATCGAGAAAAGACGGACTTTCTCTGAGGAGGGGATTGATGATTGGAAAAATTCCCCAGTCCAGTGGACTTGGGCTATTCTTGTTGTCCTCGCTCAACTCCCTGAATCCTTATTGTTGATTCCGAGTGTTGGTTTAAAAGAGTCACCAGTCTGGCGAGCTGGGGTGGTTCTTGACATGCTATGTCTGAGAATTTCTTGAAATTCCTCCTGATCTTGCGAACCTTAGTCCGGAAATTAGCTGGATGCATTGACCTGTATCCGCTTTTATCACCTGTTTCAAAAGACTGTTGGATGATTTCCGACACGTCTGTCACTTGGTGACGTGCTTTCTCCTAACGAGAGGCCTGTTCAATATTCTCGTTTGTTTGATTCAAGAGTAATTCAACAACTTGATCTCTGTATTCTTGATTTTTAGGGGAACGAGTTGAAGCCTGTCCTTAGGCAAGCATTTGATTACAAACAAATCCCATTGACTATGGCTGGACATGGGAAATAACATTGCATGAGTCAATTTTCGGCGGGCTTTGCTGACTGGAGAGCACCGTGAAATGCAGTGTTCCATGAACACCCCATCCTCTTACACGAATACCAGATGGGGCCTTGGCAATTAACTGATGCAATTTTCTTAGTGCTCCAAAGCATGAACGTTGAAGGGATCTCTGCTGCTTTTCATCCTTCGGAGATCGAGAGACTGATAGAGATGCCAAATCAATATGACATTGTAACCCTTCTATTATCTTAAGATGATTTTTATTATCATCATAAGATAATACTTTCTTTTTCAACTGACAACGATTTTTCCATATGTTGAGACGAATATCATGAATTTTATCTTCCGTCAACATTTCTGGAATATTATACTGAGAGTCTGCCAGAGGCCAAAACATAACTGGAACCTCAACTTTCACTAGTTGTTTTCACATGTTCAACATTTCCTCTTTATCATTTGATGAAGATTATTCTACATGATTTGACCAGAGTTGGTGTTTCCTTGTTGCTTCATTGGATTCAACAGGATTGATAGATAAATAATTGATCAAACTAGAAGATGCATGACTTAGGGGTGGTTCGGAGAATGAACTACACCCTGTGCTATCATCTGATTGAGAAAGTATTTCACCTGCTAGTAATAAAGCTTAAGACATGACTGGTTTCACATTATCAAGTGCCTCAAGATAATAGGGCTTTCTCGGAACTACACTGTCCACTAGAGCATTTTCTGGGCAATGTGCATCACTGCTGCGGAGAGGACTTTCGCAGTGAAATTCATCATCATGGGGAGGACCACCATAATGGGTTACATCAAAAGATGATATCTATTTCTCTTTAGTCTTCTAACCACATAGAGGTTTCCTATGGCTCTCATCTGAAGATGAAACTTCACGATCGACCGAATTGTCATGAAGGAAGCCTTCATCAGGAAGTGTCTATTGAAGACCTTCAGAATTAATGTTCCCACTATTAGGAACTGAGGGAGTAGAATCTTGAATTCCAACAGATAATTGTCTGGGGGCTTCAAGAAATCCATCATCGAGCAAGGCCTTGTTACAGATTGGAACTTGATCTCCTGACTGTACTGGGCGGGTCTTTTTCTTAGACACCTTCTTACTCACCTTGGAAACCACTTGCTGAAGAAAGTGGATACTCTGAGCAGGTGTATGTGCCTTATCAGGAAAGATGTCCATGTTAGGATGACGATCTCCTCTCAAATTAGGTGTATGTTTATGACTTGGTCGTCCATATGATATGGTGGAGTATGCCCCATTACCCTCTTGGACTGGAACAGATGTGTGTGTCTGTTCCAGAGTGAATTGTTGATGTATCACTCTACTGGTAGGGATAGATTTATGTGTCATTTATTGAGATACCGCTGAAGTTGTTATAATATCCTGGCAGGCATCCAGAATATGAGCAGGGATTTTCTTCTACTCTTTCACCATTGATAGAATATGCTTGGTGACTTCAGCTGCCGGAACGGGAATATATGTCCTTTCCGGGCTTGGAGCTGGTGTATGTGCATGCTCGTGTCCTCCTTTTCCTGTCACTGAATCCTGACAGAACTCATGTGTGGGGGCAGAGAGTTGAGTCTGCCTCCTATTTGTTGTCGGGGCTTTCTGACAAACTTCTCTGAATGCTACCAAGCGAGACTGTTGGTAGGCTTGATTAAAACTATCAGGTGTATGTGCCTACTTATTGCACTTCTCCAAACGTGGTTGAAAAGATCCATCATATGTAGTCAGACGAGCCTGATGACTAGCTAATGATGTATAAACAGGTGTATGTTCCTGCCTATTGTACTCCGCCGGAATTTCCTGGCGGGATTGGCGTGATGCTGCCTGACGAGTCCGCTAGACAGCGGAATTAAAACGGGCAGTTATATGTGTCTGCTCATTGCTTGCCACCAAGTTAGGTTGGTGGTTTCTCCGGAGATGGCAGAGATGAGAACCTGCTCACTGTTGACTGGATTCCGCCTCTGGTGGTTCGTCTTGCTTGCTCGGGTTCGAGGAACCTGAGCCGAACGCCTAGAGTTGGTACCCTCATCATGTTGAGGGCGCACTGTCGCACGAGTCTGGCGGCGATTTTTGGTGGGAGCCCTTAGGAAAGACTCCTGTCTATTTGAATTAAGGTCCTGAGGGACATGCTCATTCACCTCCACATAATTAGGGAGCGAATGGTGATTACGTTCCAGGGATAATGACCCGAAACGGTTGGAGATGGTAGTCAGCACTGCCTGTTTCTTGATCACAGGTCTTCGTTCTCCAGATGACCGATGTGAGTTATTTACATGGAGGTCTTGTCGGGCATCCTCTAGAGTTGGGATGGTACCGTGTTGACGGTACTCCTTTTCCAGTGCATTTTATAACTAGCGTTGAAGATGCTGAGTCGGTGATGTTGTCCTAAGAGCAGACGACGATCCAGAAGGAGTAGCAGCAGTGGCATTTGCAGCAATAGTATTCACATGTGTGAACTTGAGAGAAGCAATTCTAGAAATGCAGAAGATCTTGGAAAAAGTGTGCCTGTTTGATATAACAGACGTAATCAAGATAAATTCAGCCACTACATATTTTGGATGAGCACATATGTCAATGATTTTTTTGGACCTCTCATTGAGTTTTAAATAAGGGCCTAACAAATAGGTAAAACATCATTTTAACATGGTTAAGGATTCACGTCGGGTTCCCCATTTTTGTTTCCCTTGGAATCCGGGGATGACCTCCTTGATGGGTGGTTCAAACGTTCCGATCGGTTTCTAACAGGTTTCTTCGTAGAACCGGAAACATCCCATGATTCGACATCCATTCGGACCTACTTTCCAATGATAGGTTCTCATTAGTTTGTGGACTGATGAGGCTTAGGAATTTTCATTGGTCGAGAGGATGGGAGGTCGGACTCATCACACCTTTTTGAGGGGAATTATTGTCTACTCCGGGACACTCATTCCAGATTTAAGTTATGTTCGTGAATCCTTATTACATTACCAAGTATAAAATGAGCTTTCCTTCAGATTTGACAATAAATGATTAAATATGTAGGAAATTTATAGTATGTATTCGAGGTTCTTCATCGATAGAGAATTATCTGTATTTATTAGAGATTCTTGGTCAATGGTACCCTTCGACACATTTATACAGAAGTTTCTTGGTCATTATGATGACCATGCTGGTTTTAAAGCCACTCAGTGGGGCACTTTATGTTTATTTTCATTCATAAGGACATGGATTATTTTAGAGTTGGGATCGAACCCGTAGACGGGCTACCTACGTATCCTTTGTTTAGAAAAGGAATCAGAACCCACATAGTTTGAGTAAGGGAGTATGATGTTTATGATTGATGGATCAAAAAGGATATCACAATTACTTTTACACTCTAAGCTTACGTGAGTCATGCTCGGTGTAAGAAACAAGAGGTATTGGTAAAAATTAGACAATTATGCCATGAAAGATTCAATCATAAGAAATAATGTAGGGCTTATGTATGTATGACTGCCCAGATAAATGAAGGTTTAGGATTTACTTTAGAGAAGAAATCCAAAAACAGGGTCCATAAAGGTATATGTGATTCATGGAGATTTTGAATACTCTTACTTGGGGCTTACTCCTCGAAAGGAGGCCCAAATTAGGAGAAGACTTATGATTGGGTTTTACTCCTAAAAAGGAATCCCAGATCAAAGGTAAATTACGACTGGTTAAGAGGATTATGACTGGGGCTTATTCCTGAAAAGGAGGCCCAGGTTTGAGACTGGGGCTTACTCCTAAAAACGGAAGCCCAAGTTAGGGGATCTGGGGCTTACTCCTAAGAGGATGCCCAAAAATTAAGGGACTTGGGGCTTACTCCTAAATAGGATTCCCATATTAGAGGACTTATGACTGGGGATTATTCCTGAAAAGGAGACTCAGGTTAAGGATTCTCTCATCTTAAAGGATGAGGTTGAATGAATTAAATCTCAATCTTTAGTGACATAAATATGTGTTAATCACTAGGTTTTGAGAGATATTCCAAAAAATTCCTTTCAGATAAGGAAGTCAAATCAATAAATCATTCCATAAAATGGCTTTCAATAGTGTCTTGAAGACTGAATCTTGAATAGGAAAGGTGTAATGGCTTATGAGGGGTCAAATGGGAAAGAAAAGCACCAAAAAAGGTAGGGGCGCAAAGTCTTGGTAGGCGTGGAGGTACTGCGTGGGCGCGCAAGTCTTGGTCGTGCAGGTATGCCTGCGCGACACATGGTGTACTTGCGCGATGGTTAACCAGCCGGGTAATACTTGAGCGACTTTAGGTTAAGGCCTTTAGAATCCTCTTGAGGTTCTTCCAGGAGAGGGGCGCGTAGGTTCTATTGATGGAGTAAGGCGGTGCGCAAGTGTGGCGATTTCCCTTAAGGGATGGCCACCTAGGCGCGCAAGTGTTGATGAGTTTCAACACATAGGCCTTCCTCCCCCTCTTTAGATCTTCCGTTCTAGGTAAGAAATTACCTTAGAAGTGTTCCGAAAGCTTTGAGAAGAGACTAGGGCGCCGGGAGCTCAAATTTGGGTTTCTGGAAAAAATCCTCTCGAAATGGGGGGCCCACAGGGTCTATTTATAGGCAGGAGAAGACCCCGGGAAGTTACCGGGCGGTTATCACTTAGGTCGTTCAAGTCACTTGTGCGACCATAAGGCATCGTGCAAGTGGAATTGCGTGATAGTGATAGAACTTGCGTGGGACAGGTGCTTTTGATCCCTTGCACATGCCTTTGTAGATTTTTGATATTTTATTCAAAGGTTGAATCAATTTGAGCTCAGATATTCCCCTTTTCTGATCTTTAGATTCTGTGATGAAAGGAGCATCAACATGGATCAATAACACTGATCAAAATCCCCTTGAGAATGATCAGGGGACGTTTTACCCTAGAATCAATGATGTCTCACATGAATTGTTACCATTCAATGGATTGGAACACCCATTGAGGAAGATCAAGGAATATGATTAGAACATCCCTTGACATGTATTTGGGAGGTGTGTCCCAATCAGGTTTGATTTCACATATGGATGGTTGGATCTGAACAACTCGTGAGGTGGATCCAGAAGGTTGATCATAACACCCCGTGACATGAATCAGGGAGGTGTGTCACTATGAGGGAAAATGTAACAACTAAATGTTTGGATCAGAACACCCTGTGCTGTGGATTCAAAAGGATGTTCATAATACCCCTTTAGGAAGATCAGTGGGTGTGCCTATGATGTAATATGTAACAATTGAATGGTTTACCAATGTCATGTTTGTAGCTCATGTATTTTTCATACATAACTTGATTATAAGATATGGATAAGAAACTATATTGTCTAGTGCTGCAGTTTACGGTCATGTGAATGGACAAGTCCATGTATTATAATGACATGTGGTAAGAACACTAATTTCACTGATGTAGCATCAATGATGGATAGTTTGGGGATTACACATTTTATAATTGAGTCATATGAGGATATCTTTGGGTTGTAATGGTGAACAGTTTATTCATTAAGCTATCTATAGGATATCACTCTATGTGGTCCACAAACAGATCATTATATATTTATTCCATAGGTTAAGGATATATTTTTATATAATGTGCATAGTATGTGTGGTTCTAGAAAACTTTATGTCATGTAGCTCATACATGGTTGGAATCACTCCTTACTAATTGGGATAAAATCCTGATGGATCATGTGCCTTTGGGCAGGCCGTGTTGTTGGAATTGTCATGGAGTAGAGGTCAATCATTATGTCCATGTTATGGTCTCAATGTTTACAATCAATGGGTATTATGGTTGCTATGAAAATAGGAAATAGGTAGGATGGAGCCTCGAGACATACTTTGTGTGATGTTTGAAGACATAAGAATTTGTGGGGAAGGTCTTGTAGGAACTTGGCATGTAGCAGAATCAGTCCTGGATAGGTGTGGGGTCGCTAAGAACCAGACCTTTACTAAATGGTGTTAACATACAGGAGGATCCATAGAAAGGAATAAAAGACATGTTTGATGAACTTTAGGTCCTCACAAAATGGTTATTCATGAAGCTTATGCCCTTAGTGAGGGGAAGGGGCTTTGTGATGGTTTTTTTCCATTAAACTGGGTACCCCTAATTTGGAGTGAAGTCCTGATTCATGGGGTAAGTGCTTCATGATGTTTGAATAAATTTTGTAGCCTCATGTTCCACAGAGTTCCTTCTTCGTACATAAAAGGCATAATACATGAAAAACTCCATCTCCACTTGGGGTGATGGCTCTTAAGAACATAATGAAGGGTGTTTCTTGATTCTTGGATACCATGGGTGTTCAATTTTATCTTTGGTTAAGGATGATTCAAAGATTAATGAGTGGAGAAAAATTATTGAAGTCAAATGTTCAATGGAATTTCCCTAAAATGGAATAATGAATGGGGTATTTATAGGGCTTGGGTTTTATGAATATTGGATAGGCTCACGGAGACTTGTAGGCTTTGTGAATGGGATCTATTCCATGAGTCTGGGAGATACATTTGTGAAGACACTAGAAATATTTCACACATTCACCAAGTGATTCATAACATCAAATTATAATGAATTTAGATTTACTACCAAGTCATTGTGCCTTTATGATGGATCACTATGACCAGGGAGCATCGCGATCTCTATCCATTTGTGATGCCCATGAGCCTTGTGAGCCAGACTCTAAGAGGGTTATTTGGTCCATTTTGGGACAAATTCATCATCAACCATTCATCCCATCATGAACTATTCCCATGTAATGCATTTTTTGGCACCAATAAATGACCACCCCTCAGAATGGAAGATGACGAGGAAATGGAGGGTTGGATTCTGAGGGAGAATCATTGAAAACTGGTACTCCACTAGTTCTTTTAATGCTCACTCATGAATCTCATTCATAGTGGTTCCTTGGTGAAACCTACTTCATGGATCCCATTGTGATCCCGAGGCCACCCATACACCAATAAATAACGTAGGTTCCCATTAAAGTGAGTATATAACTCTTATGAATCCAAAATATAGTGCGCCCTTTTAGTGAATCTCTCATCATCTATGTGTACTTAGTTATTTCGATCCTTACCACTAAAAAAGCTCAATAATTTTTGAAATTAGCTCTGTGAACACATATTAGTAAACTAGACACTATGAGCTCAATTTTCTATAGAAGACCCATGTGGACTAGATCTTTTGGATTATATCTCTACAAATGATCATTGCTAACAACCCTCATGATCTAGACTCAAATAACACCTAAGTATTGAATCAAATTACTACTTTGGGATTCATTTTCATTATTTCTCATAGGATATTTATGGTTGGAAATATCATGATTGGGGAGAGATGATCCTAAAACAGGTTTTGGGGAATCCACTAAAGGGATAAAATGAAAACTAGGATTTATCTCTAGGGAGTGAATGTATCCAATGAATGAGATTAGGAATATTGGAAATGTGCATTGTGTACTGTGCTCGATGTAGATATGAAGTAGGTTGGGCTCTACAAAATTGAATGGGACTTGTAGTATCATGTTTACTATTATTAGATAATAATGAAAAAGTTACTTATCTGGTGGTAATTAGGGACCAAAAAATTCTATCTGTGCTATTGGGAGGTTAAAATCGACCATTAGGACCTTTATCATATCACTAGGATCCTGATCCACAGGGATACATATAATGAGTTCCTCACTACATAAATAAAATGGGGGACCAGGTGACTCTATCGACCCTTGTGAAGGCACTTCTAGATGTGGTCCAAGGAACCAATAATGAAAATCCAGGGATGAGGGATACCACTTCAAGAAATGTATTGGAAATTTCATGAATGATCCAGAAGAGGAGGTGGTTCTAAAAGTGTAATATCGATCAAAGAAGCTACTGATAAGGCCACACACATGTCTTGGGGGATACCCGAAGGGAAAGAAGAACTCCTTTAAGAAAATATTAGATGTGTCCCAATTGAATCTATAGGGATACAACATCAATCATTAAGCTCAGACTATAGTCAAGATGGTGGGGTTTATCCCTATGATCATTTGTGGCTGGATGATCTAGGTGTGGTATGCACATATGGGGGTGCATTCATGCACCATAATTATATAGGTGATGCTAGAAAATTGAAGTGAATCAATTGGGTTTTCCCTAAACAAGAGAAGATATAGAAGATTCTACATGAAATCTATGATGGGAGGAATCTCGTGAGCATGTGTGGTCTTAAACATTTCTTATACAGCTAGGTTGCCACACACATGGGGTAATAAGAATACCCAAACCCTATTTATCCGCAAACAATAAACTTCGAACCAAAAATTATAAACATCATTGGGAATGTATCATTCATGTTGGGATCTGTGGACATGAAAAAAATATCAGTCTAGTACATCACTTTATATTTTACATATCCCCCCTTCCAAGGGGAATAGTGACTGATAATGAAATAAGGACCATCGAGAAAAGTTCAGAACTTCTAAGCTTCTGAGGTGGGGTACTGGGGGCATGATTAGACTATGATCTAATCAGTTAGTCACACAACATGCATTGGTTTTTAAAGTAGTTTAGGTTTCTATAGTGGATAACACCAAAGGTATACATGGAGGTGTATTACGAATTTTATCCTTCAGTGATGAGGTATATCTGTTACATGTTCATGTGTAAGGTTGGTAAAATATAGAATGATGTTCCACTGCCCACTACCAAATATCGAATCATTCATGAATATACACTTAGTTGGGAGAGCACATATCCTAAGGATATTTTGAGGAAGTGGTCCAACAAGGAAAATGAAGGAGTTTCTCTTTCACAATGGGCCCAAGGCTAAGTGATAGTTAGTACATTACTTGGTGGAATATTTTCCTAGTGGGTAGGGCAGTAGCATCAGGTCCAATAGTTCATGGCCTCAAACAAGCGAGATCCCTATATAGAGGAATAAAATAGAGGTTCAATTTCATAGTAAAGAATCAACATGGAGAAGGAAATTCCTATAGGGAGGCCCTAATGAAGTTCATAAAAACACTTAGGTAGTGTTTGAGTCACATGGATATTCACCGTGACGCTTTTTTTTAATCTTGGGACAATTGGGATGTTTACCAGTAGTTCTCCAACAATCACAGGATATAGAAGCATCTTAATATATACGAAAAATTTATCAATGTGATTTTCCATGATTGATATTGTTTTCATTTTTCATAAGATGTGTTATAGAGATACGTAGCGAAGATGGAGGACCTAGTATATTCCTCAGTCATTATGCACCCTTTGAATGACTGGGTGAGGGTGATATTGAACATGACCCCTTCCACGGATCTATCTAAAACAATGTTATTTGTGATCTCACCATTTCCAAAGGATTCAAATGATTCATATGGAATTGATTTCTAATAATGATATCATATGGGAAGAAGCATTACCAATAACCTATAAATATTTGGATGTTACGTGTCTCAGTATAACTTTTCCTCAGAATTCATTCCTTGATCCATATTTCGTTTTTGTATGAATCATATACAGAGGGAGGGGAGGTATATGATGGACCTAAAAGTGAGGGTGATGGAACCACACCCTTTTTGGTGAATGTGTGAGATCCCTTCTAGATGTCATAGCTATGAGCTGTCAAAAATCAATTCATCTAACGGAAGAAATATCTACAAAGGGTACCTTTCTTAGGGAACTACCGATTAAACTTGAGGAGATCCTTGATTTATTATACAATTCACATGAGTCACTTTATTTTCTATGACCTTGTATCTTTTTCTATGTATTTATATATATAACATATTCATGTTAAAATGGAAATTCAAATATTCCTTAGAATGTAGCCAGCATCACCAACACTTCCATTAACAGGGCTTGGGGATGAGGTGGCGATGGAGGATGTTTCTCTCCCAATGGGAATAGTCAAGAAGACTTGGGAAGTTAGTCCAATCAAGGAGGTTATGTTGGAGGGTACCACCGAGCATTTTCCTTCGATTGAGGGGATCGAGAAGTGACCAATGATAGGGTTTACCAAAGTTGTTGTGAGGGGAGGATCCAATTGTGGATGTACCACTGAAGGCTGCTATTAGAGATGATTTTATAATCGATAGAGAAGCTATCATTCTAGGAGTAAAAGTGTCTAGGGAGGCCTCCTTGGATGTGTCATCCCAGGGATTTCCAACAATAGTAGCAGTAGGGGCCAAGGATATGATTTTTCTACTACTAGTCATAACCGAGGGAGATGGGATAGTTTTTTCTATCTTAGAGGTAACACAAGGTAAATTTGAAGCTTCATCCCAAGGTACAAAGGCTGATGGGGAGCCACATTCGGAATTATATATCTATCTAGTCACACCTGAACACCAACATTTGGATGAACAACTTGATGATATATTAGAGATGTTTCCTCTTTATGATCTTGGATCTCTAGAACACTTTGATGATTCTAGATCATATTTTGTCAAGGATACTCATATTTCCCAATGTAAGGCATGGAGAATTATGAGACAATTTATCACCAACAACCAGATAGGTGGATTGGAAAATTTGGTGGGATCTACCCAGCAATGGCTAGTTAACTTGGGGAAAGGTGGGGTGGATTCCAGTTTTCTCTGTGCACTATTTTGGGAATTTCATATTGAGTAGGAGCATGTGAAAAGGAATAAACATGGAATTTAATGAATGAAACACAATACTGAGGGATTTATGGTGATCAACATAGCTGATGAAGAGATATCCCTTATTGAGGGGTTGGAACTAAAGCATGTGATATTTGTTTCTACCAAGACTCGTCATCATTAATTTCAAGGCCCAGTTCATCACATCCATGGCCAAGGCATCATGGGTGAAATAATTTTTGGTCGAGTGTTGGGCTGAGTAGAACCAACAATATACCAGAGATGAAAAATATTCTTCAAGGTAAATGAGGAGAAAGAAGACCAAGAGGGGTAGAAACATATCATATGGGACACTTAGTAAACACAAAATGACCTCAAGGACTCAAATACTAAGGTCAAAAATTGAATGATGTTGAAATATATAGGCTCCAATATGTGGCTTCTCCTTTAAAATATTGTCTTCATTAGTTTTCTAATGCTTTAACACATTCCTTTTCTTTATTATCGCACATCAATCATATTTACAAGATAAAAAACAACCAAAACCTCAGAAAAATGTGAGTCATTCTCAATATGATAAATAAGGTATGATCACATGATTACTCAATTATATGAGATTCTTATAAAATCATTGATCACAAGGGATTTAATTTATTTTTTTACCACAGGGAATTTTCATGATGAGAGATGTTGCGGCTGGATAAAATGGATCTCAGAATATAAGACTTACTTTTCCAAAATTATCTAATGCATGGATGGGGTAATTCCAGAGGGATTGAACTCTATCCAAAAAAGGGTATGAAGAGCATAAATCGTTACAACTAAAATTCGGAACATAATGGAAATGTTATCACGATAATTGATAACTACAAACAGGTTTGATACACATCATTTGTATCTATTAAATGATAATGGGGGGAAAAATATGAGAGTCATGCAATGTTCATGTATAGAACATGATAACTGTAACACCCCAAGCTTCTACGGTATGCTACTCTTTCATTAATGTGATAGCGTGTGTTGTATGCAACACCGAGTTCTAACAAACCATAACTAATCAAACTAGCTGTTATGAATAGTAATACCTACTTTTTGAAATTATATATATATTATTTTTCAAAATGGATATCATTTTTGGATTCTGAATATCGAATTTAGCCTAAGGTGAAATTTTGGTACTTTTCAGATAACTTTAATATTTTGATGAATAGTGAAAATTACTAAATTTTAATAAAAACAACTTTTTTAATCGAAATAATTTATATTGATAAATTATGAATTTGAGTGGTTTTAAAGTATATTTAGAATATATTTTTACCATTTAATACAATGTTTGTCATTGGACATAATTTCACAATTAAACCGAATATAAACAATTGTAACGCCCCGACCCTAGTTACCCAGATTCGGTGCATTATTACATAACATTGGCATGATCACAAGAAATATCAAATCTCGAAAGATCGATTGGTTTAGTATCCTTGGAAACACTAGATATATTCATAAGTCTTACATTAAATCATAAAATAAAAAACTACAACAACAACATATTGTCTCCATAAACCACACTCATATCCCCACATAATATCCCTACAGGTCATTCATAATTTACTTCTTCACTTCCTGGGAAAAATAAAACATAGAAAAGGGGTGAGCTCAAATGCCCAGTAAGGATAACAATATAGCGGAACATTCAAAATAAGCATAAACATTTAAGGCAATGCATTACTAAAACAAAAGCCTTTTAAACTTGAACTTCAACATAGTATGGAAAAAGTAAAATTAAATAATGACATTTACTTGTTCACGTGGATATTCTACTAATCTAATAATCACATGCAATATCAATAACCACTTTCATAATGTTGGAATGCATAATGCCAGACTATCATAACCACATAGCCAAGGCCTGGTGCCAAGACTACAAATAAGATTTTGTCAAGGCCTTGTGCCAAGACACTAGTTTGTCTCATGAGACCTACCGATGCATCGAGGAGCTATAGCGGGCTCCACCCGTCACTTATTAAGTCCAATGCATTCCTCATATGAACAGGTTTAAACATAACATAAACATTCGTATTAAAAATAGCATACGAAATGTCAATACTTCTACCACAAACCATGAATGGTATAAAAATAGATCATCCACAATCAAAAATAACTCAATAGATACAATATGGAAGATTGTATTGTATCACATTAACATCAATCAAGAATAATGAAGGATGTTGACATAGATGAAAATAGTCATCAAAACTATTTGAGAGAAATATCCCCCTTTTTCTTGAAATCATTTAAAAGTCACACTAATTGTCAAGAATCCATTTAAAAATAGAATTTTGAATAAGAGTGTCCCATACCACTTTGAAACTTTTTAAAAGGAGTTTTAATTTTAAAACTTTAATGTCCATATAAATAAATCCTTAAAACCATTTTTTAAAACATGGACATTAATGAGCAAGATTTAGAAGAATAAGTCTTTAAAACATTTAAAAATGGTATCTTAGTTAGAGTTTCTAACCAAAAGAGAGAGACTTGAATACAAATAATTGAGGTAATCAAAACTTTGTAATATCATGAGAATAAAGGGAATTCATGATATACTATGTCAAAGTACATTATATACACCACATAAATGTGATTTGGTGTATATCAACAAAGAAGTCTCAATGGAATGTAAGTTGAGATGAAATCTCTCATAAAGGCCATATCCATAGGTTAAGGATAAATAAACAACATAATTATGTGTGAAAAATATAAATACACTAAATATTATTGGATATTCAGTGTAAAACAATCAAAGGATATTCACACATATTCTTGTAAAAACAACACCAACGAATTGGATGTTTAACTCAACAAATGGTGAAAGAGTTAAAATTACTCTTATCAAATTCATATCAATGACTTGAGAATTTTCAATGGAGTGATTATGTGTATCAAAATTATATCCACAGTAAGGGGAGTTGAAATTATGACATAATCAAATGAATAGTGATTCCACACATAATCTTGGAGTAATATAATCAATGAAATATGCGTAAAGCCGAATGACTGGAAATTGAAATCTCAAATTCCCTTATCGATTTGGTAACTTACGAAACAAACAACTATGAAATAAGGATCATACCATGACTATGTAAATACCCATAAAATAATGTATATTACACAATGAATACAATCATGGGCAGTACACATACACCACATGTAATAATTAAGTGGTGAACAATGGAATTCTCAAGAAATTAAGAGCGAGATAAGAAACTCCTTACCACGTTAATCAACTGAGTCGTATGGCCAAAAGTTAATAACCACCAAATGATTTACAGAATAAAATGAATATAAAGAGAATCATGATAATATATATCAAATGGAAGTATACAACACACCACTTTCAATAATTTAGTGGCGAACAATGGAAATCTCACGGAATTGAAAGTGAGATAAGAAAATCCCTTACTTTGTACTTTTTCCTTGGTCGATGGTAGGTTTACCTCCTGTATAATGGTGAAGTAATTGTTATTGAATAATACAAGAATCATTTACTTTAATATGATATCATATATGATCTTCTAACATTTATTTGTTAATAATATCTTAGAATTATCGTCATTTCGGGTGTTAACGGGTTCATTTTATTTTATATTCTTTGTTATGTGAGCCATATTCGTTATTAATGGGATGTATATTATTTATATCCAGAATTATATCAAGTCATTAGATACTATTTTTAAATCATCAAATTATAATTATACTTGAATGGATATGATGGACAATGAATTTCATCGCGTTCGTGGAGACGGTAGTCCGTACATACGCACGAGGGACAATATCATTCTTTTGATATTAAAATAATATATAATTGGATTTTATATCATATATAAAGAATCATTATCATGTTATATTTATTATTTACATGAGTTACACATCATTATTATACCCATCCAAATATTAATATATTGAATAACAATTACACCACGACGTGGAGACGGTAAGCCGTACGTACGCACGTATGGTGACATGTTATTCAAAGGATGGATAGAATACTGAATATGGATTTACCATATTTATAATAACATAACAGTATATATATGATACTGGAGTTATTATTTTATAATAGAAATAACAAAGAAAGAGGAAGTGGAAGAAGAAAGGAACTTGGAAAGGGGTGGTGAAAACATTACCTCGTTTTCGGGTTCTTCCTTTTGATTTGATCAAAAGGGCTCCTTAGGTTGGCTTTATGATCAAAATAAGGCCTATAGGTTGTAGTGAGGGAAGTTGAGATAGTATTTGGGTAGGGTTTGGCCGATCCAAAGGGCTTTTAAGGTGTGAATAAATGAGAAGGAGGAGTGCCCTTTTATAAGAGGGGTGAGGGGCACCTTTGGAAAAGCTAGAGATATTAGATTATAATAAATTCATATTCGGTTTCCAATGGCTCCAAAGTTGACTATTAAAAGGTTAATGTGGGGATGGGTCGAAAACAACTCAAACAATAGAATTTAAAAGGGTTTGGGTACTTATATTAACCTTATCTTTAAGTATTAACTCTAAGTTAATTAGTTTCACTTTTACAATGTCTCTTTGTATTTGTATATCATATGGTTAATAAACTTACCATATACATACAAGAGACCCCCAAGTGGTCCATTAATGATACACCTATCATGATATAAGTCTCTTGGCCGATCCTTAGATTTTTAGGAATTTAATATCAATTAATAATATAATATTTGTTTTAAAAACTCTTTTATGTCAATTTTGACACTATTCAATAGTTGATTTTTGTGAAACTCATAACAGATTGATTACTTCGAAAAAAGTCAATTAAATCAATACTAATATATCATATTATCCTAGAAAATAATTTTAATTCATTAAAAGTTTCATATTATATTTATTTGGGTATTTATAATATCAATTATTTTGATTTTTCACTATTATAGTAATTACTGCATCATCATTGTGTCATAAATAAATTAACTTATTTAATGTCTAAAAATTATAAATAAAATATAATTATGTAGGAAATATTTTTATATTTCTAAGGAATATTTATAATCTAAAATCCAACATATATAACCCTCTGTAACAATTGTTTTGTTAAAAGATATATGCTTGTATCATTTTTGTATTTATTTTAACTTAATTAAAATAAAGTGTCATTATCACTTACAAGTGGATCCATGGGGTCCCCAAATCGACCCAAAGATGCCCATGGTCGACCATGTATCAACCAATAGGGTTACGACACATTTTAGGGTAATTTATCATTATTATAATATTATTTGTTTTAACCCTTATTTACCGGATTTACCCTTAACCATGGTAAATAAAATATTTACCGCAGTAATTATTCAAAATGTCTAAAAATAAAAGTTACCAATTTACACAATTTGAACATCCTGATTCCAAATATGGAATCCATTTTCCTAAATTCAAAACACAGAAGTGGCAGAAATTAATTTAAAATTAATTTCCGCTGTCAAAACAGAAAGCGTGTTTTTAAGAGATAATAACTATCAAAAGATTGACACTTGTTTATGTTCGGTTTAATTGTAAAATTATGTCCAATGACCAAAATTATATTAAATGGTAAAAATATATTATAAATATACTTTAAAACTACTAAAATTCATAATTTATCACTATTAATTATTTTGATTAAAAAAGTTGTTTTTAAATAAAATTTAGTAATTTTCACTATTCATCAAAATATGAAAGTTTTCCGAAAAGTACCAAAATTTCACCTTAGGCTAAATTAGATATTCCTAATCCAAAAATGAAGTCCATTTTGAAATATAAAATATATATAATTTCAAAAATTAGGTATTACTATTCATAACGGCTAGTTTGATTGGTTGTGGTGTGTGTTAAAACTCGAAGTTACGTACAACACACGCTACTGTATTATTCAAAGGAAAGCGTACCATGGAAGCTTGGGATGTTTCATTTTAAATTTTTTTATGTCCCCATTTAGTCAAAAAGTTTAAAATATTGTAATTAAAAAGGGTTCACTATTAAAAGTTGATAAAAGTGCAATACTGAAAATGAATTTTTTCTTGCATTATATCTAAGAAACTCATAATATGGATTCTAAAATTATAAGGATTATATAAAGTTTAAAATTTAGATAATACTATTCATAACCTCTTTTGAATGGATTTTTTTGTAAGTCATGGTGTGATTGAACTTGGTGTTGCTTGTAATGCAAGTTATTGAATTATTTTGAAGAAATAACACACTATGAAATCTTGGGGTGTTACATTCTCCCCTCCTTCAATAAATTGCGTCCCCGCAATTTGAAATTGTTCTTTGAAAATAAAAGGTTGAAAATAGAAAATATATTTGTGGGAAAACCCACATCGGAAATTGGGTTACTAAAATTTATTCTTAATATGAGGAAAAGAGAAATGAAAGGGTCACCACAAAATTATGATCTCGATTAGGAGAACATTGGTTGCAATTAGAGACATATAATTGGAAGAAAAACGTAAATATTTATAGGTAGTGATTGAGGTCATCATTCACAAACAAGTATAAAATTGAGGTCTTCAAACTCATAAATCTTTGATGATTTGAAATACCATCGGTTCAACAAAACATAGGGTATTAGGATAACACATTTTTGACGTTTCAAAATATCTTAGTTGAAATCCCACATCGAAAAATGAATTAATGAGGCCTCTATTTAAAACAAAGAGTGGAAAGTATGAAGATTACCGAAAATAACACATACTAGGGTTCCATGTAGGAAAATATGGATATGGAAGAGAAATCTAACCATCAATTATCTGATAGAGAGTGGTAGAGAACATGGCTATGAAAAGGAAAAAAAATCCCAAAGCCATAAATTAGTGATGATTTAAGGTGCCATCTAGGACAACATTTTTGTTCTAGGTTTCTTTTATTAATGTTGAGGAATTTATTTATGAGATTGGCTAAGATCATAAGGAGATATACTTACTTTATAATTAGAGTATTATCCATTAATAAATTTCTACCACAAACTCATCTTTCACTCTAAAAGATAATAGAATGTAATTTTTTTTTCTATTTATACTATTTGTACAGGGTTCCAAAATAACTGAATTTATAATTCATCTACCAGATCATTTAAAAAAACTACATTATTTAATCCAGGACATCTCATGGTCCAGTGGTAGGTGATACACCCTTGTCGCCCTTCGGTTGCGGGTTCAAGTTTCGCAGCCTTGCCGGACGCGACGGGTTGCCGCCCGACCTCCGGGTTGTCCTTTTATGGCAATCCAAAATAATCCAAACTAGAACTATCCAAAATACTTCTGTCCAAACTCACAGTCCAACATTTATAAGGAAGGTAAACATAAAGTAGATACTTTTTACCCCGTAATAGTATATGAATACCTTCATCATGTATTCTTTTAAAACACTGAAACATCCTGAATTACCATAATCCATATTGATTACATTCATGCTCCCTTATTCCATATAGAATGCTGGATATACTTCATCAATCCAAAAATGTTTTAAACCCCAACAATGATGGAATATACAAATCATTAATTAGTTTCAAGGTAGTCAAGAATATCCAATATAATTTATCCAAATAAATCATGTATTATTCTAAAATCACTACCTCGGTATCAGAACCATATTATGGTTTATCATTCTCTCAACCATAAATTTCCAAAAATTTAACCTGCTATTGAGTCACTTTTCTTTGTTCCACACAATCTTAAGTCCGTAATGAAATAGTACTACAGTACAATCCTTATATACTCCATAATTATTATAACAAGTACATTGTTGATACAACACTCAATTGACATAATCAACATAAGAACTCTAATCATTCCTCTTCATATGTGGTAGTATCATAACTTGATTATTATACAATAACATCATTTACGGCATAGTCTGATGACTGGGGAATAGGTTCACGTAGTGTCCAAACTCCTTCCAAATGAAGCATTGTACATTTGAAACCATTTTATTACCCTTGCAGTCACGTACTTTGTGCCCTTTTCCTCCACACTTATAACAAACTCCCATTCCTTTCAGGCAAGTTCCAGGGTGTTTCTTTCCACAGTTACCACATATGGGAAAATTCTTCTTTTCCCTCTTCCCTTTATCCATCTTTCTCTCTTCCATCCTTTTCTTCTCTTGCTTCCCTTCAAAGCCATAGGACTCAGTAAACTCTTTACTTATCTTATCAACACATGATATTATTTCTTCATATGATGATAATACATGGGAGACTATTTCTCTTATAAATTCTAGCTTAAGACCATGAAAGATATGATCCTTCCTTATATTTGGATCATGTGCATTTCTGGAGTTCTCATTCCTTCTACTGGGCGCCATTTCTAAACAATGGCATACACTAGATCAGTTTATGAATCAAAATACATAATCCCATACTTATAAAACACTTAACATAAATTGAACTATTTATGGATATAATCCATAATCATAAAAATGTATCCTTTGAGGATGTATATACTCATAAACCCTTCATAATGGTTTGTAAAGAAAATGAGAATTATCCTAAGCATATCCCTTGGGAGTGTCGTAACCAAGAGTACAACAAGGCCCGTTGTCGTGCACCAGTTCCCGTTCGAGTGTAGCTCAAAGCGGTGTTTTCGGGTTTTACCTCTAGGTACATCTGTGCCAGAGCCGCCTCTACCTGCTCGTATCCAGACAGGGATGTATTGCTCGGAAAACTCACAAAATCTCTACAATACCAAAATTCTAGGAAGTTCTTCTACACTAATCCTCAAAGTTCATCTTAGGTCTATGTGATCTAATCAGAGTTTATCTAAATCTAGTTTCCATGGTTTGTACTAAACTTCCTCTGATACCAACTGTAACGCCCCGACCCTAGTTACCCAGAGTCGGTGCATTATTACATAACATTGGCATGATCACAAGAAAGATCAAATCTCGAAAGATCGATTGGTTTAGTAGCCTTGGAATCACTAGATATATTCATAAGTCTTACATTACATCATAAAATAAAAAACTACAACAACAACATATTGTCTCCATAAACCACACTCATATCCCCACATAATATCCCTGAAGGTCATTCATAATTTACTTCTTCACTTCCTGGGAAAAATAAAACATAGAAAAGGGGTGAGCTCAAATGCCCAGTAAGGATAACAATATAGCGGAACATTCAAAATAAGCATAAACATTTAAGTCAATGCATTACTAAAACAAAAGCCTTTTAAACTTGAACTTCAACATAGTATGGAAAAAGTAAAATGAAATAATGCCATTTACTTGTTCACATGGATATTCTACTAATCTAATAATCACATGCAATATCAATAACCACTTTCATAATGTTAGAATGTATAATGCCAGACTATCATAACCACATAGCCAAGGCCTCGTGCCAAGACTACAAATAAGATTTTGTCAAGGCCTTGTGCCAAGACACTAGTTTGTCTCATGAGACCTACCGATGCATCGAGGAGCTATAGCGGGCTCCACCCGTCACTTATTAAGTCCAATGCATTCCTCATATGAACAGGTTTAAACATAACATAAACATTCGTTTTAAAAATAGCATACGAAATGTCAATACTTCTACCACAAACCATAAATGGTATAAAAATAGAACATCCACAGTCAAAAATAAATCATTCGATACAATATGGAAGATTGTATTGTATCACATTAACATCAATCAAGAATAATGAAGGATGTTGACATAGATGAAAATAATCATCAAAACTATTTGAGAGAAATATCCCCCTTTTTCTTGAAATCATTTAAAAGTCACACTAATTGTCAAGAATCCATTTAAAAATAGATTTTTGAATCAAAGTGTCCCATACCACTTTGAAACTTTTTAAAAGGAGTTTTAATTTTAAAACTTTAATGTCCATATAAATAAATCCTTAAAACCATTTTTTAATAGATGGACATTAATGAGCAAGATTTAGAAGAATAAGTCTTTAAAACATTTAAAAATGGTATCTTAGTTAGAGTTTCTAACCAAAAGAGAGAGACTTGAATACAAATAATTGAGGTAATAAAAACTTTGTAATATCATGAGAATAAAGGTAATTCATGATATACTATGTCAAAGTACATTATATACACCACATAAAAGTGATTTGGTGTATATCATCAAAGAAGTCTCAATGGAATGTAAGTTGAGATGAAATCTCTCATAAAATCCATATCCATAGGTTAAGGATAAATCAACAACATAATTATGTGTGAAAAATATAAATACACTAAATATGATTGGATATTCAGTGTAAAACAATCAAAGGATATTCACACATATTCTTGTAAAAACAAGACCAACGAATTGGATGTTTAACTCAACAAATGGTGAAAGAGTTAAAATTACTCTTATCAAATTCATATCAATGACTTGAGAATTTTCAATGGAGTGATTATGTGTATCAAAAGTATATCCACAGGAAGGGGAGTGGAAATTATGACATAATCAAATGAATAGTGATTCCACACATAATCTTGGAGTAATATAATCAATGAAATATGCGTAAAGCCGAATGACTGGAAATTGAAATCTCAAATTCCCTTATCGATTTGGTAACTTACGAAAAAAACAACCATGAAATAAGGATCATACCATGACTATGTAAATACCCATAAAATAAAGTATATTACACAATGAATACAATCATGGGCAGTACACATACACCACATGTAATAATTAAGTGGTGAACAATGGAATTCTCAAGAAATTAAGAGCGAGATAAGAAACTCCTTACCATGTTAATCAACTGAGTCGTATGGCCAAAAGTTAATAACCACCAAATTATTTACAGAATAAAATGAATATAAATAGAATCATGATAATATATATCAAATGGCAGTATACAATACACCACTTTCAATAATTTAGTGGCGAACAATGGAAATCTCACGGAATTGAAAGTGAGATAACAAAATCTCTTACTTTGTACTTTTTCCTTGGTCGATGGTAGGTTTACCTCCTGTATAATGGTGAAGTAATTTTTATTGAATAATAAAAGAATCATTTACTTTAATATGATATCATATATGATCTTTTAACATTGATTTGTTAATAATATCTTAGAATTATCGTCATTTCGGGTGTTAACGGGTTCATTTTACTTTATATTCTTTGTTATGTGAGCCATATTCGTTATTAATGGGATGTATATTATTCATATCCAGAATGATATAAAGTCCTTAGATACAATTTTTAAATCATCAAATTATAATTATACTTTAATGGATATGATGGACAATGAATTTCATCGCGTTCGTGGAGACGGTAGTCCGTACATACGCACGAGCGACAATATCATTCTTTTGATATTAAAATAATATATAATTGGATTTTATATCATATATAAAGAATCATTATCATGTTATATTTATTATTTACATGAGTTACACATCATTATTATACCCATCCAAATAATAATATATTGAATAACAATTACACCACGACGTGGAGACGGTAAGCCGTACGTACGCACGTATGGTGACATGTTATTCAAAGGATGGGTAGAATACTGAATATGGTTGTACCATATTTATAATAACATCTCAGTATATATATGATACTGGAGTTATTATTTTATAATGGAAATAACAATGAAAGAGGAAGTGGAAGAAGAAAGGAACTTGAAAAGGGGTGGTGAAAACATTACCTCCTTTTCGGGTTCTTCCTTTTGATTTGATCAAAAGGGCTCTTTAGGTTGGCTTTCTGATTAAACTAAGGCCTCTAGGTTGTAGTGAGGGAAGTTGAGATAGTATTTGGTCAGGGTTTGGCCGAACCAAAGGGATTTGAAGGTGTGAATAAATGAGAAGTAGGAGTGACCTTTTATAAGAGGGGTGAGGGGCACCTTTGGAAAAGCTAGAGATATTAGTTTATAATAAATTCATATTCGGTTTCCAATGGCTCCAAAGTTGACTATTCAAAGGTTAAGGTGGGGATGGGTCGAAAACAACTCAACCAATATAATTTAGATAGGTTTGGATACTTATATTAACCTTATCTTTAAATATTAACTCTAAGTTAATTAGTTTCACTTTTACAATGTCTCTTTGTATATTTATATCATATGGTTAATAAACTTACCATATACATACAAGCGACCCCCAAGTGGTCCATTAATGATACACCTATCATGATATAAGTCTCTTGGCCGAACCTTAGATTTTTAGGAATTTAATATCAATTAATAATATAATATTTGTTTTAAAAACTCTTTTATGTCAATTTTGACACTATTCAATAGTGGATTTTTGTGAAACTCATAACATATTTATTACTTCGAAGAAAGTCATTTAAATCAATACTAATATATCATATTATCCTGGAAAATTATTTTAATTCATTAAAAGTTTCATATTATATTTATTTGGGTATTTATAATATCAATTAGTTTGATTTTTCACTATTATAGTAATTACTGCATCATCATTGTGTCATAAATAAATTAACTTATTTAATGTATAAAAATTATAAATAAAATATCATTATGTAGGAAATCTTTTTATCTTTCTAAGGAATATTTATAATCTAAAATCCAACATATATAACCCTCTGTAACAATTGTTTTGTTAAACGATATATGCTTGTGTCATTTTTGTATTTATTTTAACTTAATTAAAATAAAGTATCATTATCACTTACAAGTGGATCCATGGGGTCCCAAAATCGACCCAAAGATGCCCATGGTCGACCATGTATCAACAAATAGGGTTAAGACACGTTTTAGGGTAATTTATCATTATTATAATATTATTATTTTTTAACCCTTATTTACCGGATTTACCCTTAACCATGGTAAATAAAATATTTACCGCAGTAATTATTCAAAATGTCTAAAAATAAAAGTTACCTATTTACACAATTTGAACATCCTGATTCCAAATATGGAATCCATTTTCCTAAATTCAAAACACAGAAGTGGCAGAAATTAATTTAAAATTAATTTCCGGTGTCAAAACAAAAAGCGTGTTTTTAAGAGATAATAACTATCAAAAGATTGACACTTGTTTATGTTCGGTTTAATTGTAAAATTATGTCCAATGACCAACATTATATTAAATGGTAAAAATATATTCTAAATATACTTTAAAACTACTAAAATTCATAATTGATCACTATTAATTATTTTGATTAAAAAAGTTGTTTTTAATTAAAATTTAGTAATTTTCACTATTCATCAAAATATGAAAGTTATCCGAAAAGTACCAAAATTTCACCTTAGGCTAAATTAGATATTCCGAATCCAAAAATGAAGTCCATTTTGAAATATAAAATATATATAATTTCAAAAATTATGTATTACTATTCATAACGGCTAGTTTGATTGGTTGTGGTGTGTGTTAAAACACGAAGTTACGTACAACACACGCTACTGTATTATTCAAAGGAAAGCATACCGTGGAAGCTTGGGATGTTTCATTTTAAATTTTTTGATGTCCTCATTTAGTCAAAAAGTTTAAAATATTGTAATTAAAAAGGTTTCACTATTAAAAGTTGATAAAAGTGCAATACTGAAAATGAATTTGTTCTTGCATTATATCTAAGAAACTCAAAATATGGATTCTAAAATTATAAGGATTATATAAAGTTTAAAATTTAGATAATACTATTCATAACCTCTTTTGAATGGATTTTTTTTTGTAAGTCATGGTGTGATTGAACTTGGTGTTGCGTGTAATTCAAGTTATTGAATTATTTTGAAGAAATAACACACTATGAAATCTTGGGGTGTTACAACAATTATCAATCTTTTGATAGTTATTATATCTTAAAAAACGCTTTTTGTTTTGACAGCGGGAATTAATTTTAAATTAATTTATTCCACTTCTGTGTTTTAAATTTGGAAAAATGGATTCCATATTTGGAATCAGGATGTTCAAATTGTGTAAATAGGTAACTTTTATTTTTAGACATTTTGAATAATTACTTTGGTAAATATTTTATTACCATGGTTAAAGGGTAAATCTGGTAAATAAGGGTTAACAAATAATATTATAATAATAAAAATTACCCTAAAACGTGTCCTAACCTTATTTGTTGATACACGTTCGACCATGGGCTTCTTTGGGTCAATTTTGGGACCCCATGGTGCCACTTTTAAGTGATAGGGACACTTTATTTTAATTAAGTTAAAATGAATACAAAAATGACACAAGCATATATCTTTTAGAAAACCAATTTTTACATAGGGTTATATATGTTGGATTTTAGACTATAAATCTTCGTTAGTAAGATAAAACAATTTCCTACATAATGATATTTTATTTATAATTTTCAGACATTATATAATTTAATTTATTTATGACACAATGATGATGCAGTAATTACCATAATAGTGGAAAATTAAATTAATTGATATTTTAAATACCCAAATAAATATAATTTGAGACTTTTCATGAATTACACTAATTTTATAGGATAATATGACATATTAGGATTGATTTAATTGACTTTTTTAGAAGTAATAATTCTGTTATAAGTTTCACAAAAATCAACTATTGAATAGTGTCAAAATTGTCATAAAAGAGTTTTTAAAACAAATATTATATTATTAATTGATATTAAATTCTTAAAAATCTTCATTTCTGACAAGATACTTATATCATTGTAGGTGTATCATTAATGGACCACTTGGGTGTCTCTTAGATGTATATAGTTAGTTTATCAACTATATAATATAAAAATACAAAGTGACATGGTAAATGTCAAACTAATTAACTAAGAGTTAAAACTAAAAGATAAGGTTAATATAGTAACACAAACCTCTCTAAATTCTATTGGTTGAATGTTTTGCAACCTATACCCACCTTAAACTTTGAATAATCAACTTTGGAGCCATTAGAAACCGAATATGAATTTATTATAAATTAATATTTCTAGCTTTTCCAAAGGTCCCTCTCACCCCTCTTATAAAAGGGCACTCCCCCTTCCCATTACTTCACACCTTCAAATCCTTTTGGTCCGGCCAAACTCTACCAAAATAATCTCTCAACTTCCCTCACTTAATCCTAGAGGCCTTAATGTAGCCTAAAATTCATCCTAATAGCCATTTTGATCAAATCAAAAGGAAGAACCCGAAGAAGAGGTAATGATTTCACCACCCTTTTCCAAGATCCTTTCTTCTTCCACTTCTTCCATATTTGTTATTACCATTCTAAAATAAAAACTCCAATATATTATATATAGTGTGATGTTATTATAAATATTGTATAACCATATTCAGTCTTCTATCAATCCTTTGAATAACATGTCACCATACGTGTGTACATACGGCTTATGGTCTCCACGTGGTGGTGTAATTGTTATTCAATAAATTATTATTTGGATGGGTATAATAATGATGTGTAACTCATGTAAATAATAAATATAAAATGATAATGATTTTTTATATATGTTATACCATCCATTTATATATTATTTTAATATCAAAAGAATGATATTGTCACTTGTGCGTACGTACGGACTACCGTCTCCACAAAAGCGATGAGATTCATTCTCCATCGTATCCATTCAAGTATAATTCAAATTTTATGATTAATAATAGTATCTAAGGACTTTATATCATTCTGGATATTATTGAGATACAAACTATCCATGACAAACACAGCTTACATAACAAAACATATAAAATAAAACGAGTAAGTTAACACCAGAAACAACGATAATACTAAGATATTATTAACAAATAAATGTTAAAAGATCATATATGATATCATATTAATATATATTATTATTGTATAATTTAATAACATTTATTTCATCATTATACAGGAGGTTAACCTACCCCAATCAAGGAAAAGTACAAGGTAAAGGTTATTTCACAATCTCTTCATTATCCGAGGTTGTTTATACGTAATAATCTACTGGGATATCTTTATCATCCACATCCATGTTTCATAAAAATGTATTTCAAAACATTTTTACTATTTAAAAGAATATGGGTTAAAGTCATGTATACCCTTGTTTGACTTTTTATAAGTGTTTTATAAAGGAATCTTTCCGTCGTTTTCCAAACAAGGTTCTTTTTAACCTTTTCGACAGAATTAAGGTAAGAATGTTTTTTTAACTTATATGGCGGGTGCGGTTATTTTACGACATTATAAAATCGTCGAAGCTTCCCTTACAAGCTTATAAGAATATTTTCAAAGAAAATGTATCATTTTATAAATATATGACTCTTAAATGATTTCAAAATAGAAAGAGATATTTCTCTAAAAAGAGTTTTGATTTCATCTATGTCGACATCCATTGTTGGATTTTACACATATTTGAAGTTAATTTATTACGATACAAAACTTCTATATTGTATTGAAGGTTTTGTGATATGTTTGATTGTGGATGTGCTATTTTTATACAATTCATAGTTTATGGTGAAAGTATTGTCATTTCTTATGCTAGTTTTAATACGAATGAATATGTTATGTTTAAACCTTTTCATATGGGAATGCATTGGACTTAATATGTGACGAGTGGAGCCCGCTATAGCTCCTCGATGCATCGGTAGGTCTCATGAGACAAACTAGTGTCTTGGAACAAGGCCTTGACAAAATCTTATTTGTAGTCTTGGCACGAGGCCTTGTCTATGTGGTTATGATAGTCTGGAATTATGGATTCCATCATTATGAAAGTGGTTATTGATATTGCATGTGATTATTCGATTAGTAGAATATCTATGTGAATAAGTAAATGGCATTATTTCATTTTATTTTTTCCATAATATGTTGAAGCTCAAGTTTGAAAGGCTTTTGTTTTAGTTATACATTGCCATAAATGATTATTCTTATTTATGAAAGTTTCTGCTATATTGTTATCCTTACTGGCCATTTGAGCTCACCCCTTTTCTATGTTTTATTTTTCCTAGGATGTGAAGAAGTAAATTATGAATGAACTGCAGGGATATTATGAGGGGATAATAGTGTGGACTATGGAGACAATATGTTATTGTAGTAGTTTTTCACTTTATTATGTAATGTAAAACATTATGAATATATCTAGTGTTTCCAAGGATACTAAACCAATCGGTCTTTCGAGATTTGATCTTTCTTCTGATCATGCCAATGTTATGTAATAATGCACCGAATCTAGGTAACTGGTGTCGGGGCATTACAAAAAGTGTCCTAAAATGTTGTCTAATGACCCTTAAGTTATTGTATCAAGATGTAAGGTGGGCCATTTTATATTGTCACAACATCCATTAGTGGGACCCTATAGATATGGAGGAGGATGAGAATCCAAATAATGGGAATACGAAGAATGGAAAAAAGTGATAGAATATTCAAACTCATTTCAATTGGTCTATAATTATTACAAAATGGATTCGACCACATTGATGTGGGCATATCATTATGAACACAGTAAAACCCTTCCTTTTGTGGGAGAATCAAATTTGATAATTAGAGGAAATAGGAGAACATGAAAAATGTAAAGGATGACTAGTTTTGGAGGAAAGGGCATCTTGGTGATGGAATATGATAACTTTTAGTTATATATCCTCAAATGGTGATGGTGAAAATGTAGTTTTACACTAGAAAATGGGTAATTGATACATGAAGTTTAAAATAATATAGTGAGGGTATTAGAGATTCAATTTAACATCATATAGTTAGGATAAGTGCATAAAATAGTTTAATACATTGTTATTGGGATATGGTGTATGGGGATTAGGAACCAAATTCCCATAATTTCTTCCACGTGTTAGGACAATAGGGAATCATATGTCTTTTATAGAGGGTAGGGTTATAGATTAATGCCATGTGAAAGGATGTGTGAACTGGAGTGTGTGGGAGGACTATAATAACTTACCACATGGGGTGTCTATGAATCACATTGTATGTATATAGTTTACGGTCATGAATATTGAAACATGAATTATAGTTAGAGGTCATAATGATTGAAACTCTTATAATTTTTTTTTCTTCATAATGCTCCGACCAAAGAGAAATTTTATCGATGGAATGTAAATGACAGGGAAGTATGTTTTACTGACATGATGGGGGGTCTAAGAGGCCACCTGATGACACATAAAATTCTCCTGAGACAAATCACACGTTGTTTACAGTCTTGATGATCGGACTTGGGATTGTCACTTTGTCTAACGTCATAGGGTTAGAACTAGTGGGGAAATATAAAGTATTCAGAATGACAATAATTGTTATCAATAAAGGACCAAGAAGGATAGTGTTCAATTTGAAATGTAAGGGGAAGGTTTGAAATTGTTTAAATAAGTACTTATTCAACCATGGATTTTAGTTTAAGGTCATAAATTTTGGTATGTGAAACTATGTAATGAAAATTCTATGTGATGAGTTAAATAACAGCCCAATCCCAAGATAAAATATTTTGGTGTCTCTAATTATCCAATTAAGATGGTAATTAAGGCACACATAGCTCTAAAATATAGTGTGGTAGAAGACCAATTATAGATGGTGGATACTCTCTCAAACAATCTAATTAAATCCACTTATACTTTGATGTGCGGAATCCCAAATTTTATTAGGTAAGGATTACAGATTAACATCAGGTGATGAGGACATTCAAGCATCCCGTGTTTTTCAAACAGAGCATCCTGGTTTGATACAAGGTAAAATCACATATTTTGAATAATCCCAGACTTTTCTAAGGTAAGACTGCAGTTTAACATCATATTTTTAGGACATTAGAGATTTTTCATGTTGGATTTCTCACTCATTCCTTCTTTATATAAATCTACGATGGAATATCATCCTACTTGAGGGTCAAAGTAATTGAGCGGGGATTATAGAGAGATGGATGTTGTAGGGAATTTAGGGGAACTTCTACAAAAAACAAAGGGTGTTTTCATTATGAATATATGGTTGATACTAGAGATGGAAATTCTAGGATTCACTGCATATCACAAGAGAATTTTAATCAAGTGAAATGCAGTTTGGGAGGTGATACATATAGTAAAATGTCATATAGTCTAGACCAATTGGGGGGTTCAAGGATGATCATGATTGAAAAGAGTTAAAACCTGATTTAAATGAGAAAAAGAGTCCTTCAACCAAGTGAATAGAGTTTTAGGATGGTTTATCATAGTAAATGGTCATACAGTATGGACTACGGAAATTCGTTTAGAGTCATGTAACTAAGACTACGGGAAATTAGTTTAAAGTTGTGATGTATGGACTATAGAAGTGTCTGTTTCAAGAGTAATTTTTTATAATGAAATAAGTTAGACCAATGGTGAAGGATCCAAGGGATCCCTCACCACATTAGTATCGACAGATAATAAAAACACAGTTATGGTCATAATGTTTGGACTGGGGAAAAAGTATCAAATAGTTTAACATTATAATTCTTATAATTCGGTAATATTGACCCCAAAATTACCCATACGACATAGATAGAGGGAATATATAGCATGGATGATGATCAATAGAGTATATGAACCATAAATGGTGAAAAGGGAGAAAGGTAAAATGGGTTGATTAATTTTTAGCTGGTCATGAAGACAAGATGTTTGGGAATCTCTAAGTATCCCTTGTGGATGGGAATAAATTCATGCATAGTTTTGGAACATGGTTTAGTAGGTGACCAACACCAATATGGGATATCCTATATAGTTATGGAATTTGAGGCTTCCCATGGTTAATGTGGGTCAACCCCTATTTACAACATATGTTAAATATCATCTCTTATTTAGAGGCATCATGGTTTAGAACAAGGTAAGATTAGAGTTTAACATCACGCACTGATGATGTCAGTCTCTATAGAATAAATTCATAAAATTTTGATTATAAGGGATTTAAATAGTTCATTTTCATAATACTTTCACCTTTTACAAATAGTTTAAGGTTGTATTATTTGGACCAAATGTTCTTAGTTTATATTCATAAATTTTGGATCCAGGAGACGATTTTGTCAAACATATATATGTACCATGATGGAGTGATATTCTTTATGTGAATGAGAACCAAGGAGGCCCAATTACACACTACATTCTCCTAATAGGACTCAAACATAGTTGAAATTCATTATGTGTGGTCATTGAGGAGGACGTTAGTATTAGGTCTTATATATCAGATCATGGGGTGAGAAATCCAAAAGGGGCATTCATAGTGTATAAGGAATAACCCAATGTGAATGAGGTCTACGTGGACCCATTCCACACTACACATTCCAAGGGTAGGCTCACATATAGTTCAAAATATAGATTTTGGGACCTATAATCATATTTTAAGGTCAGAGAGTACAAACTATAATCGTGTGAAGCTCCACCATGTGGGTAAAAACCCTACCAAGACACCTAATCCAACATTAGTGATGATCATTGTTGGAAATAAGGTGTGGGTTTAGGCTATCTCAATAACATTGAAGCACATGACATGGAAAAGGAAATTCCTAGTCAAGAAAGTTCCAATTATACTGACTTAACTACTCAATACACATATATTCAAGGAGGTGTAACATGAAGGGTGTCAGAATTCCATAAAAACATAGGGAGGTCAAAAGAATATCAATCAGGTTTTCTGAGATCTATATCATGAAAGGGAAATTGATGAGTAGGGACTATTATTTACCATGTTCTAAACAAAGGATATTTGATTTAATCAATCAGGAATGGGGTGAGAAAATACAGAATCAATTGTTGAATATTTTCAAAATGTTTTAATCATCATTTTCCACAAAATATCTGTCACGATGTTTTTTTAATATGGTATTTTATCTATTTTGTCCATCCACTATCACTATTATGGTTGGGGAAATCTGATTTGAAGGATGATGATGATCCAATTAAACAAAGGCCCATAATGTGGAGAAGGGTTGGGGGAATGATCATGTAGGACTAAACAGACTCATATCTATGCCAAAGCACATTTGATATCTTCAGTGGTGTATATCAAAATGTGGGGTTCAGAATAATTCTCATGTATGGAGTTCCCAAGGGGGGATAATGACCCAGATGGACCAAGGGTAAAGGACCCAAGTGTTGATAAGTGATTAATGTCATATTTCTTGGACCAAAGGCTTCTATTGTAAGGTCAAAGAGTTTGGACCATTGGGTTTAGAGTTAGAAATATAGTATGTGTATCAAAAAATAATGAGAATATGATTTGAATTAGGACCAATGATGCCCTGATATTTCACAACACATCCTTATATAATCTTTCAAATAGTTTAAAGTCATGATTCTTGGAAATTAACTCCAATTTAATTTTCATAGTGTTTGGACCTAGTGAAAAGCATTACATCATGTGTCTCAGACATAGACTCCTAATTTATGGTCATAAAGTTCAGACTATGCACATCTATTATAAGAAGTACTACTTGATAAACATGGTGTTAGTGGGAATTGAGATTTATTCATTGTCCACAGTAATCAATTATTACAAACCATTTGAATAGAACTTATTAATTATGTAATGTCCTTCCCAATTCGGATCTATATTTGGTGTATTCCATTTAGGTATGATGGAAATTCAGAGATCCATTATTGTGTCACTATAGAGGAAGGATTCGTGGAGAACCGTCTTGTTTAATGCTCTTGATATCATGTTATAGTGACTCTACTGATTTTTCGAGCTTAAAATCCTATTTTCATTAATGGATTGCAACACATTTTTATGGAATTATACTATTTACTCATGTTTATTCTACCTATAGAAAACTATTTGTAGTGATCAAAACCGAACCTCAATGAATAGTACAACCTATGTTTCATACACTATAGAATATGGGGTCACTTGGGTGGAATTTTGAGTTTTCATTCAATAGACCAAGATGGTGTTGGGAATCTTTTTGATCCATCATTTCTTTTTTTGAACTTCCTTCATCTGAAATATGTTAGATAAAGTAATGTTTAACACATTGATTGATCCATTTTCCTATGTATGATAGTTTGAAGTATTTTTGACAAGATTTTTTACTTATCGTAAAACCTTTTCATATTAGTATCCCAAATGTTGGTTTTTGTGTTGGTGAGAATAGCCTGAGGGACTCCAAATCAATGTATTATGTGGAAGTTCAGGAATATCATCATCGATTGGGCATTGACTTCCTTGAGGGGATTCTACTCTATCCCCATGGGAAATAATTTCATCATGGTCAGACTGAACATGCGCCATGATCCGTTGTTGGTGGATATGGGCCCACAATATCGATCCCCCATACTGAAAAGGGTCATGAATAATTGGTGGTGTGGAGAAGCTAAGGAGATCAATGCACACTATTGAAATGAAATTGAAATAGATAAAACCTATTGGAAAGTTGGATTCTGGCATAGACCATGCGGAAAAGAAGTAAACCATACTTTGAATTTGATGAGAGAGATTTAATCCTACCTAATGGGCCCCAATATATCCTTCATGAACATCTTATATAACCATGAAAATATCATCACCTTGAATGTAACAAAGAATATTTCCATCAAAACCATGTATGTAGAGATTCTGATCATGGTTAGATCTACTCTGAAGTGTGAACTGTAGAATCAAAATAGTGATGTAGATGATCAATTTACAAGAGGGGGGGTGAATTGTAAACTTTAAAAATTCCTTTGGAAGATTTAAAGTTAGTTAAGAATAACTATGTTTTACTTAAGCAAAGGAAAGTTCTAAGTTTAACAAAGTTAAACTTAGTAGATTCACAACACCTCTAATTCCAAAAGCAAACTTGGAAAGAGATTCCGAACGTAGGTTCCTGAAATATGTTTCCGGAAGTTGACACTTAACAAAAGATTACATTATGATATTCTACCTTAAAGCGTATAGAATCTAAATGAAATAGAGTACAAGTAAGGAAGTATAATAATGTTATACTTTCCTTATATTACAAAATGCAGTGGAATATAAACAAGTAGTAAAACTACAAGTAACAAGATATAAGTCTTTTAACACAAAGAGAAGGGTATCCAACAACCTTGGATAAAGGTCCCTTGATTTATACTTTCAAGAAAGTCTGTCTTACCCACACCAGGGTAAGCCCTCGATACGAAGATCAGAGTCTCTGTCTTGCTATCCCCGTAAGCCCTCAACTTCAAGGTAGTTGGCAACCTCTGTCTTCCTCAGCAAGGAAGCCCTCAAACATTAAGGTAGTCGGCACCTCTGTCTTCCTATCCTCGGAAGCCCTCGAATGTATTCACCATCATTCGGAGTCGCATGAAGCATTGAGAGTTAATAAGAGTCTCTCTCTCTAGAAATCACTTCAAGAAAATTAGTCAGTCTTTCAGTACTTTTATCAGCAACAAGCTCTTTCAAATGAGCTCCTATTTATAGGTAAGGTCGGCTCCTTCTCCAACGGTCATATTTTCCTTAAAGATCAGAGGGACCTGTACACGTGTCACTTAGACAACAGTTAGTTTATAACAAAATAGACGACATCGTTTTATAACAAAAAAGTGTAACAGAATGTAAGACATCGTTTTAATTCTGACTCAAAGGTTCGGAATGAATGCTTCGGAGTAAAGGTTCAGAGTGTAATGAAAATAATAAGAGTAGACAAATTTTAGAAGTGAAAGCAATATAAAAGTTCAGAGTCTAAAAAAGATATTTTTCGGAGTCTGAATTAATTCAGAGTGTATAAAAAAAGATACTCAAATTCTGTTTAATATGTGAATTCGGAATGAGATTTCGGAATAGGAATTCGTCATCAGAAATCGTAATGAGAATTCGTCAACAGAATTCGTAATGAGAATTCGTCAACAGAATTCGTAATGAGAATTCTTCATTGTAATTCGTAATGGGAATTCGGAATGAGATTTCTTTATTAGAATTCGTAATGAGAATTCTTCTTCAGAATTTGTATCCTGAATCTGGAATAGAACTTAGTCAGAGTTCATATCCGGAATTCGGAATGAAACTTCCTTATAGTTCTTATCCAGAATCCGAATCCTAAAACAGAATTCTTTATATCAAATTTTCAACGATTCCGAGAAAATAGAAATGAATCCGAATCTCATACTTAATAAAAATATGGATGAAAATAAAATAAGGATAATTTTTCTTATAAAAGATATTTTTCTTATAAAAGCAATTTCTTAAGAAAGTATTTTTCTTATGAAAGCAATTTTCCTTAAGAAAACAATTTTCCTTATAAAAGCAAATTTTCTTATAAACGAAACTTTCCTTAAGATAAGGTGTTTGTGATTTTCAAAACAAGATGGAATCGAAAAGTCATAAGGAAAACCTTATTGACTCAACAATCTCCCCCTTTTGGAAAGCACAAACATTCTTACGAAAAAGAAATTCTAATAAGAAAGAAAAACATTAAGGTTTATCTCCCTTTGCTTTAAGGATATTGATGAATACGACTAACTCCTCCTTAGGCTTTGAAACTCTAAGGATCGTATTCAGATTTCCGTAGTGATAAATAAGAAGGTCTACTTTAATGAAAAATCTCCCCCTTAAACAAACTCTTATTAGAGTTTTTCTTTTTCTTAAGGATCTTTTTCTTATCCCCCTTTGATAAACTCTTATTAGAGTTCTTCTTTTTCTTAAGGATCTTTTCTTCTCCCCCTTTGTGATTTTCAAAAAGAATTGGAGGGAATGGAAAAAAAATAACAAAGTACCTGAAAAATTAGTAATGACAACAATAGAAATGGCAAGAACGACTTTCATTAAATTTGAAATCTCAGAAACAAAAAAAAATACAACAAAAAGATCTGATTTGGTTATTTCAGATCTTTTTCCTTCGTCATGAGCCCCTTTAGAATAGTCTTGATCTTCTTCAGGTCTTTATGACCTTCTTCAGCTTGCTTCTCTAATACAACTATTCTTGCGGATTGAGCTTTAATTTTTTCTTCCTGGGATTTCAGCTTTTCATCCTGAGCTTTGATATTTTCTTCCTGAGCCTTTATCCTTTCTTCAAAATCAATCCGATGATCCCTTTCAAACTTCAAGTTTTGAGAAACGGAATTCAGATTCCCATTCAGATCTCTCACTTCTTGAATCCGGAAGTTCTTTTCTTCTGTCAACTTCTCTTCAAAGGATGCAGTTAACTCATTTATCTTATTGTCCCCAGTTTCAAAAGCATCTTTAACATTGTCTTGAAACTCATCGAACAACCTCATCTCTTCCACGGTCTTCTTCGACCAGTTTGTCATCCTCTTGAAAGATCTTCTATGAGCTTCGTAACCAACAAAAAATGTTTGAACTGAGCCTCAATCTCAATGCACTTGTCCATAACCATAGATACGGAGTCAGTTTTCTGATTTAGAGCATGTTGGAGCATCTGGCATCTTGAGTCAATACTAGAGAAGGTCGGAATGGTTCCCACCAACTTATTTAAGGACTGAACAACAAAGTCATGCCCCAACGAGGATGACTCTGAATCTGAAATCTTGCTTGGAGAGTTTTCTTCCTCAATAAGCTCCAACTTCCTTTTAGATAAATCACCAAATTCCCTTTTCTTGCTAGCCACTGATTTCGGAGTTTCAACAAGGAGTTGCTTTCCCTTGTCTTTTTTCGGAATTGATTCTTGATCAGGAGTTTTCTACTCGCCAGTAGACACTTGAACAATCTCATCAACAACTTTTTGAACAACATATTCCTCATTCTTATCCTTCTATGGAGTTACTAACTTAGAGGATTCAGCCTCTGAAGTTCGGAGTGATAGATGTTCCGAAGGTGATCCTTTATAATCATCCACTTGTTTCAAAAGATCTCCTGTTTCACCACTTCCTTCAGTAACTTCTTCTTCCTCACCCACATGCTGAATCTGCTCGATTTGCTCAACATGCTCAGCTGTAGTCTCTTCTGGAAAATCAAGGTTTCTTCCTGGAGTCTCAGGTAGAGATTCCATGGGGAAAGATCTTGGAACTGGAATGCTTCCAGATACTATTTCATTAAATTTCAACAAAGCTTGGACTGCCTCAGCTTCTGACATCTTCTTCTTAATCTTCTTTTCTTTTACTTGTTTTTGAATCTCATCAGCAGTTTTATCCTTCAGGGCCTTAGCTTCCGCAGGGTCCAATCCGAACTGTGGATCCCCTTCTTTCCTTTTCTCTTTATCTGCTCTCCACTTCGCAACAACCTCATCAGGATAGGCCTTCTTCTTCCTTGGTTTGGGAGGTGCAGTTTGAACTTCCTTAGACTTAGGATCTTCGACTTCAGCTGCAACTTTCTTCAACTTTTTTTTCTTTACTGGTTTGGATGATTCTGGTTCAGCAGCCTTCGGAACCGTTTCTCCTTGATTAGGCAAATCAATGAATTAACCAATCTCCTTGTTGAAAGCCACATCCATACTCTTAAGGGTGTCATCACTAACCAACAAAATTTTACAAACCCTTGGCTTAGATCTGCAGGCTTCCTTGAAAGATTCAAGGCACCGAACTATCAACTTTGATAATATTGCTGGGTACATTACGATTTGTTCTCTGAGATTTCCCTTCTTAAGATTCCCAATGTTTATAAGAATGTGCCTCATGAAGTTAAACTTTCTTAGATTTATCAGGAAATTTAAGATATTGATCTCACTCTTCTTCAAGCTGTCTTTATCACCTTTCCTCGGTACGATAAGCCCTTGTACCCACATCACTAGAATCCAGAAATTTGTGGATAAACTGGAAATCTTCGGAGCCTTTTCATCAGCCAGTCCGAGAGTTTCTAAGGATTTTTATTTGTCGAAGCTACCCTTAGAGTCCGGAAAAACATGAGAAATAAATTCGGCTTCTCCTTCATAGGACAACCCTACCAAGATTTCTTCCTTGGTATAAGAAAGTTTGTAGGTCTTTCCATAAGACTTAAAAGTAAACTTCTCCCTATTATCCTCCTGGAAGAAGGAAACTGTTTCATAGAACTCAACAAGTAACTCTGTAAAAACATCGTCTTGAGTCCCCGGTTTGGATACAACAACATCTTCCCAGCCATTCAACTTAATGTTCTTTGAAATAAGAGAATCATAGTTGTTGAAAAAATCCGGATGGACTAAACTTTCTCTGTAAACTAACCATTGTGAAATAGGCTTGGTGGATGACATTTCTTGAGATGCTAACTCCGTAGACATTCGGATCTGTAATCCTCTGAGAAGTTCGGAACGGAGACAACTGTAGTTCAGAACAGCCTTAAAACAGAGGGGCAGAGCTTTGAGACGCGAGAGCTTAAAAATGATGTAGGACGAGTATTTGGGTCCCCTTTATATAGGCAATGAAATGACGGTTCAACTTCCACGGTTTATCTAACGGTTGTGATAAGCTGAGATCAGATCTGACGGTTGAAAACTTGAATCCGATCTTTTTGAGGTTTTTTATTTAAACAAGGAATTAAGAAAATTGAAATCTGAAAACATAATATAAGAAAATGCCAGCATGAAAAATATGACTACGAAAACATGAGTAAGTTAATCATACCTTTCGGATTGGATTAGGAGGATTATTCATAATGGGTAATATAACAAAGACTAGAAAAAAACATTATTATGAGAAGACAGATTTCGCAAAAATTTTACTATGGAAAATAAACTTAGTACGAAAAAACTCATTACGAAGAATTTAGTATGAAAAACACATTACGAAGAATTTATTATGAAAATTCCTTTATGAAAAATTCTAGTACGAATTTTCCATTCCGGAAATTTTCAATACGAACACTTCCATTCCAGAAGTATTATGTACGAATATGTCCATTTTAGAAAAAAATTGTAGTTACGGAAATCTCCATTCCGGAAATCTTCTTTCCGAAAAGTTTGAAAACAAAATTTTGAAAAATTTTGTTAACCAAACAATCAAATGTACTCCCCCTATGAAAAGGAGTTTATTACTGTAAGGAGATTTTTTCAACAGAATGTTAATTAAGAAATATTACCTTATGGTTATCATTCCTAACTTCTGTTTAATATATTCAAATCTATCAGAAGGCAAAGATTTTGTGAAAATATCAGCAAGTTGTTCTTTCATTCCAATAAACTGAAGAATAATATCTCCTTTATGTGTGTGATCCCTAAGAAAGTTATGTCTAATATCTATGTGTTTTGCACGGTAGTGATGTGCAGGGTTCTTACTGAGGGAAATGGCACTTGTGTTATCACACAAAATTTGAGTTTTAGTAAAACTCAAGACATAGTCTATGAGTGTGTGTTGCATCCACAACACTTGTGCACAACAACATCCAGCTGCTACATATTCAGCTTCAGTAGTGGAGAGTGCTACAGAATGTTGCTTCTTGCAGGATCAAGAAACTAAAGAATCTTCTAAGAAATGACAAGTTCTAGATGTACTTTTTCTATCCATTCTACATCCACCAAAGTCAGCATCAGAAAATCTTTTTTGAACTAAATCATTTCCAGAAGTATAAAATAATCCTAGATCCATGGTTCCCTTAAGGTAGCGAAAAATTCTTTTTACTACCTTTAAGTGAGATTACTTAGGATTGGATTGATATCTTGCACATAAGCATACTGAAAATATTAAGTCTGGTCGACTAGCTGTTAAGTAAAGTAGACTTCCTATCATACCCCTAAAAGATGTTTGATCTACTGGTTTCCCAGCTTCGTCAAGATCTAAAGAGTTTGAGGTACCAATGGGAGTACTTATACTCTTAGTGTTTTCATAACCATACTTTTTAAGAAGATCTTTAATATACTTATGTTGAGATATGTAGGTTCCTTCTGGTTTTTGAGAAATTTGAAAACCAAGGAAAAATGTTAACTCACCCATCATACTCATTTCAAACTCAGATTTCATTAGACTACCAAAAGAGTCAGTCAAAGATTTCTGAGTTGAACCAAATATAATGTCATCAAAATAAATTTGAACAATCAAAACATTTTTCTTATCTTTCTTTATAAAAAGGGTTGGATCTGCATTTCCATTAACATAGTTATTTTGAAGCAAAAATCCAGTGAGTCTATCATACCATGCTCGTGGGGCTTGTTTAAGGCCATACAAAGATTTGGTATGTTGAAAAACATGATCATGATGTTTTGTATCTTCAAATCCAGGAGGTTGTTCTACAAAAACATCCTCTTGAACATAACCGTTAAGAAAAGCACATTTCACATCCATTTGGAAAAGTTTGAAATTAAAGAATGCTGTAAAGGCAAGAAGAATACGGATAGATTCAAGTCTAGCTACTGGATCATAGGTTTCTTCATAGTCTATTCCTTCTTGCTGATTATAGCCTTTAGCAACAAGTCTAGCTTTATTTCTAAAAATGACTCCATTTTCATCACATTTATTTCTGAAAACCCATTTTACTCCAATAACAGAAGTTTCCTTAGGTCTTTCAACCAAGGTCCAGACTTTATTCCTTTCGAATTCATTTAGTTAATCTTGCATTGCTTTGATCCAATCATCATCACCTAAAGCTTCATCAGTGCTTTTAGGTTCTAATTGGGAAAGAAATTATAGATGTTCTACTTCTTTTCTTAAGGAACTTCTAGTCCTTACAGCTTGGGTTACATCACCAATGATACTATCACTGAGATGATTCTTAAGAAACACCTGATTTGGGTTTTGTAGAACCTGGTCATCAACATAGGGTAGAAAGTATTCTGGGGTAAATGTTTCAGAAGTATCTTCTAGAACAATTTCCTTATCAGAAGGTTCTTCTATCAAAGGTTGACAATCAGTTTTTGAAAACACATCTGAGGGAGAAGGCTATGATGGTTTAAAAAAATGGATCTAATTCATCAAATTTTAAATGTACTATTTCTTCAACAGTACAAGTATTTTTATTTAAAACTCTATAAGTGTTAGGTCCACTAGGATGGATAACCTGAGAGGGGGGGGGGGTGAATCAGGGTATGGCTAATTAAAAATTAATGCCCGTTCTGATCTTGTTTCGCTGTTAAGTAAAACACTCTTCTCTCTTTTTCCTGCTGCACGATATAAACAGAAAGTAAAGCAAGCACATGACACATCAATTTTACTTGGTTCACCGCTAAGGGCTACGTCCATGGAGCATACGCCGACAGGTTGCCGGTCGTACCAAATTCCACTAATCTTCACAAGATGTGGATTACAAGGTTCGGGCTAGATCACTTCTATGCCCAGGCTCACTGCCTTTACAATGTTTAGGGTCAGCTCACTGCTTTCCCAAGGGTCACTCCCTGTCTCTCTCTCTCTGGCTCACTGCCGGTGGAGAGGATCACCTTCTTCCTCTTCCTAAGCTCTCTGCTCTTGGATGGAATCCACTCGCAGTTTATAGACCTGTAGGTCTCTTCATTTTCACGAAGGAATGCATCTTCCTCTGTATGTAGATGCTCTGTTGAAGTCCAACTTTCACCCACAGATGAATCTCACTTTGCACCGGATGTACCGGGAAACCTCAATTTTTACGCGCAACCCTTACGGTGTCTTGCACGCAATTTCTATGATTTGCGAGAAATTCCTTTTTCGCGCAACCATCAAATATTATGCGCAGCCTGGAAACTGCCTTGCGCGCAATTCACTGCCTTTTGCGCGATATCCACTTTTCGTGCCCCCTTCCTTTTACGCGCCAACACCAACTTTCTGCGCAGCCTTATCTTTTCGCGCAACAGCTGACTTAACGTGCAAACTTTAAGTTTACGCGCAACACCCTTTCTATCTTCAATTTCGTGCACCAGAGCTCGGGTATTTTCGATGGCTTGAACTCTACTGAATGGAGGAGGTTCACTTTATATTTATAGGCAAAATCGACCCCGCGCGAAAAACCCTCCTTGGGCGCGTAATCCGCTTTGATCGCGAAATACAAATTTTCCGCGCACAACCATTTTCCGCGCACTGCTCCATAATTTCGCGCACCTCATGCCTTTGCCATTTTCCGAGCTTCGGACCTCGAAATATCTTTTGCACGAAATACTTCATCCACTATTTCACACGCCACTTCAATTTTTCGCGCACGCCTCCTAAATTTCGCGCGCCTCATGCCTTTACCGATTTTCAAGCTTTCGGCCTTGAAACATATTTTGCGCGAAATACAATTTCACGCAACCCGCTGTTTTGCGCGCCACACTTCAAGATTTCGCGCACCTCTTTCATTTCTCTCTTCTCAACCTTTGCCAAAAACATATCACTCCATTTTCCATTGGCGATTTTCAGGCCCATAAATTTGGCAAACACTGGAAAACGGCGCCACCTTGTATCTGGTCTTTTTGTACCGCCTCCAGATCATCCATTCCTTTGTCAAGGTTCTTCAATCAATCATGGATTGTTGAAAGCATTGAAAGCATCCCTTGAACCCGACAAATCACCATTTAAACCCCCTTTGTCAACACACTCATTCACCATGGTTTGCTTTGTCAACAAACACAACATAGATGTCTGCTTTGTCAACAAACACAATCACCTCAAAAATGCTTCAATGATACCTTGAGGGATTTTTTCCCAACAATCTCCCCCTTTTGGTTTGTTGACAACTCTTCTATGGAAAGATACATCATTAATTCTTCATCCACCATTCACCTCATTGCGATTCGGATAGCGATCAAGGATTTACTCAACACATACTCTAAGCCCACATGAGCAATGCTCGTCGTGACAAACAAGAGTAAATGAGAAGTTCATCAATGAATCACTTCATCTCTGACATCCACTATTGACACCACACTAATACCAATTTCTACTAAACTGATACCAATTGTCGATGGACTTGTTGGAAGACCAATGTTTGGTTTGGAAGTATTCTTACCACTTTCCAACACCTCTCTTCTGCTTTTATCACGATCCTCAGCTATCGTGATATCTATTCTTTGATCGATCACTTCTAGCATCGTCAGATTTAATACACTCCCCCTTTCTCATTGCTCCCCCTTTCTGGCTACTCCACCTTTCAGCTTCTGCCCGTATTAAGTAGGATATATCAAATCTCCACACTGTCTCCCCCTTGAACAATCACTATTTTATCCTCCTTTAACAAATTAACAAACACTTTTCTCCCCCTTTGTCAACGAACCCAAAGGACACTCCTTTGTAGTCTGTAACATAGTATAGAACACATATCAGCATATTAGGGAAAAACACATCATACCTCGGGGAGAGAGGGGGGGGGGGGTGTCCCACATCCACACTATTTCAAGTGCGGGGAATCGACTGAACTCCCAAAGGTAGTCGATGCCTCTCAAAAGCTTCCTTGGGTAAGGCCTTTGTCAGAATGTCTGCAACCTGTAACTCTGTAGGCAGATACTCCAACTTCACGATTCCCTGCTCAACATTCTCCTTGATGAAATGATACTTGATCTCAATGTGCTTTGTACTTGAGTGATGAATGGGATTTTTGCTGAGATTTATAGCACTTGAGTTATCACACTGGATTCCGATCGGAGACTTCACTTCAACTCCCATATCTTCAAGCTGCTGCTTCATCCACAATAACTGTGTGCATGCTTGAGTGGCCGCAATATACTCAGCTTCTGCGGTGCTCAATGAAATGCAATTTTGTGTTTTTCTTAACCAAGAAATACACAATCCACCAAGATAGAATGCACCACCTGACGTTGATTTTCTATCATCTTCTGAACCGGCCCAGTCTGCATCAGTATATCCCAATAACTCTGTCTGAGATTTGTTGTTGTATGTCAAGCCGAAGTCCACCGTGCCCTTGATATACCGAAGTATTCTTTCACTGCAAGCATGTGACTTTCCTTGGGATTAATTTGATATCTCGCTGCTTGTCATGTGGAGAAAACAATATCAAACCTTGTCGCGGTCAAGTACAACAGACTTCCGATAATTTTCCTATATTCTGTGATATTAACTACCTTGCCATCCTCATCTTTTGATAGTCTCATCCGGGTAGCAACCAGAGTCTTCATCTCCTTGGAATTATCCATTCCAAACCTTCTTAGAACCTCCTTGGCATATTTGGATTGGGAAATAAAAGTGCCATTACTTCCTTGTGTCACCTGTAGACCAAGGAAAAATGTTAGCTCTCCAATCATTGACATTTCAAACTCATTTTTCATGAATTCGGAAAACTGTCTGCACTGAGCTTCATCTGATCCGCCAAAAATTATGTCATCGACATACACTAGCACCATAACCCTTTGATTACATTCATTGCTGAAATAGAGGTTGTAGTCAACTCCTCCACGCTGGAAACCAAGCTTCTTCAAGTACTGATCAAGCCTTCACTACCATGCCTGTGGTGCTTGTTTCAGCCCATACAACACCTTTTTCAGCATGAAAACTTTGTTCTCATCCTCATGAATGAGAAAACCATCTGGCTGCTCAATATACACCTCTTCTTCCAGGACCCCATTCAAGAATGCGGATTTGACATCCATCTGGAACACTTTGAACTTTCTTTGCACTGCTATGGCCAAAAATAATCTGATTGTCTCCAGTCTTGCAACCGGTGCAAATGTCTCATCAACATCTATTCCCTCTATCTGGGAGTATCCCTTGCACACTAGTCGTGCTTTGTTCCGAATCACTATCCCATCTTCATTCATCTTGTTGCGATAGACCCATTTAGTCCCGATGACATTCTTGTCTGATGGCCTCGAAACAATCTCCCATGTCTGGTTCTTCTCAATCTGATCAAGCTCTTCGTTCATGGCCTGAATCCAGTTTTTCATCTTCAGCTGCATCAGAAAAACTTTTCGGCTCCACTTGAGACAAAAACGATGCTTGCTGTGATGATTTCATTCATCGAGTCTGAACTGGAGATGTTTGATCACCAATGATATTCTGCCTATCAATTTCAGCTCGAGTCTTTGGCTTTCTCGCAGACACTGACTTGACACTTTCTACTTCATCATCAGTATCTTCTTCTGAGTCGGCTTCTTCCACTTCTGCTCCCCCTGGGTTGCTTACCTCATTATCACTTTCATCCAGGAACTGTTCACTGGATTGTTGAGTATTCTGCTCATTTTCAACTATAGTGATATCATTTCTTTCAATGATTTTTCCCAGCCTTTTGTTGAAACATTTATACGCTTTGCTTTTCCCAGAATAGCCAAGGAATATCCCTTCATCTCCCCGTGCCTCAAACTTCCGATGATGTTATTTGTTGAGAATGAAACACTTACTTCCAAAGATTCTAAAGTACTTCAATGTTGGCTTCTTTCCGTACCACAGTTCATATGGAGTCTTTCCTTGCTTCGGACATAATAGGTACCTGTTTGAAACATAGACCGATGTCAAAACTGCTTCCTTCCAAAAAATTTCTGGCAGGTCCTTATCAATAAGCATTGTTCTGGCCATGTTGTTGATGATCCGATTTCTCCATTCAACTACTCCATTCTGTTGGGGAGTTCTTACTGATGAAACTTGATGCATTATCCCATGTTTCTCGAGATAGTTTTCAACCTGACTATTTGTAAATTCCGTACCGTTATCAGTACGAAACTTCAGAATTTTCTACCCAAGAATCTTTTCTGATTCCCTCCTGTACTGCTTTATGCAACTGAACACCTATGTCTTATGGGTTATGATAAATACCCAGGCCATTCTGCTATAGTCATCAATGAAAAGAACATAGTACCTTTCCCCATTTATAGCTCGTGGTGAGATGGGTCCACATACATCAGCATGCACCAATTCAAATACTCTAGTTGATTTATGTTCCTTTGGCCTATATGTCTTTCTGATGATTTTCCCTTGTTGACAAGCATCACACGTATGAGTGCAATCACGTGATAGTTTGGAAAGTCTCTAGAAGCATCACATTTAACGAGATCCTCCATAGATGGTTGGCATAGATGACCAAGTCGCTTATGCCACTGCTGGTTTTCTTCCTCTCTGGATAAAAGACAAGTATCTTCTTTCCCACCTACAATATAGAGATTTCCCTTTGACCTTTTTCCCTGCAGAACAGCTGCTCCATCTTTTCCTTTCACAACACACATCTTCTTGGTAAATTGGATAGAGTTCCCAGAGTCACATAGTTGACTGACACTGAGTAGGTTATGACTGAGACCCTCTACTACCAAGACATCAGCACGTCTCATCTCTTTGCCCCCAAACATGGCTTTCCCTGAGCCAACGATCTTCAGGCCTTCATCATTTCCAAATTTGAAAACTCCTTCTTTGTCATATTTTATTCTTGTAACAAGATCCTTATTACCCGTCATGTGGGATGTGCAACCACTATCAAGGATCCAAACAACAGATCGATCTGATTCTTTAAGGGCAATCTCCGCCACCACAGCCTTTTCATTTTTCTTCTTCTTGGTCCATACTTTTTCTTTCACACTCGGCATGGATTGAGGCTTCTGTTCTTTCTCAGAGTATGATGGACCACCCTCATCTTGCAGAGCTGCAAATCTGTTATGAACATTTAACTCACTTGTTGGTTTATTGATCTGCTACTTGCGAACATTTTGATTATGCTCTGACACATTTCTCTGAATGGTTGAAGTGAAATACCTAGCCATGTGTCCAAATCCTCCGCACCAAAAACAGTGTCCTTCAAAATGAGTTCTGAAAAACCGTTCTCTGTTTGGCTGCCATCTCTGTTCATGTTCCCTTCTGTATCTCTTGGCTATGGAACACACATACTGTGAATGTCCCATTTTCCCACAGAAATAACACCTGATATAGGATGAATTCCCTCGTGATATTTTAGCACTATGATTTCCCCTTTGGGATCTCTGAATATTTTGATTGTGTTTTGTGCCCAAATCAACCTTCACTTTCGGGATGAGTGCTTGCGGTCTGACTGCAATTGTCGCAAAATTTTGTTCTTGACTAAGCCCAGAAACAACCTTAACATCTGAGCTCAATTGCTGCTTCTTCCCTACTGAACTGCTAGGCTCCGCTTTCATCTTCTCTGTCTTCTGAATGGCCTGCTTTTCAGATATCACATTGGGGGTCAAGATTTTATCTTGATCCTTAAGTTTTTGTCGCAGACTGACCACTTCTTCTTCAAGCTCTTTGATACATCTAACCTGTTCCTTTCCTGTGTTAGTCAAACAATCAATTTTCTTCTTTTGTTCCTCAATTTTAAGCTTATACTCAATAATATTTTCTGAGCTCTCTGGTGTTGAGGATTTTAGTCTTTCAATTTTTTCTAACAGCTCAGACTTTTCTTCATCCTGTTGTTGCATATAGAGTTTGGCATCACGAACCACTTTATTGGCTTTCTTTGTTTTGTCTCTCCAAACATCTATCTCCTCAAGAGCTGCTTCCAATTCAGCTTCCATATCAATTCTCCCTTCAATTTCTTCTTCTTCTTTAGCATCAGCTTGTTCTACCTTTTGAGAACTACCAACAATTTCCACCAAGGCATTTACCCCACGATATCTACAATTTTCTATTTCCTCAACTTCTTCATCCTCAGACTCATCTGAACTTTCAAATTCTTGTGAAAGAAGATTCTTTTTTTTGAAGAAATTTCTCTTGAATTGTTTCTTCCCTTTTACAAAAGCTGAAGTCTTCTTTTTGGGAATTTCAAAGTCATCATCATCATCATCTTCTTGAAACTTCTTGGGGCATCTTGCCGCAAGATGACCAATCTTTCCACGTCTAAAGCATGCTAGTGTAAGTTTACCTTTAAACTTTCCTCTTCCTCTTTGTATATTTGAAGAAAGGAATGAAATCACCTCATCTGTCTCTTCTTCTTCATTAGAATTTTCAATGGTGAGCTTCTTCATGGCCTTAAATGCCACCTCTTTAGACTTCCCCTTTTCCACAGCCTCATTATCATCGTCCCTCATTTCATATGCAACCAAGGTACTGTGCAAATTGTCCAATGTCAGCTCTTTTGGATCTTTATCTTCTAGTACTGAAACTTTCGGATTGAACCGAGGTGGAAGTTTCCTCAAGATGCACTTTACAATCTTTATGTCTTCAATGACTTCTCCAAGACCTCGAATATCTTCCACAACAATGTTTACCCTGTCAAATAAGGCATCAACAGACTCATTCGGGTTCATTTTTAGATCTTCATATTTGTTCCACAACACCTGTAGCTTTGCCTCTCTGACTTTTGTGTCCCCTTCATATATATTCAAAAGTTTTACCCACATGGAATGTGACGTTTTGCATGACATCACCATTGTGTAGATAGGATTGGAAGGGGCTCCCCCTAAGGCATTGATTGCTTTGGAATCAGCATCCAACTCTCTATGCTCAGCTTCTGATAAAGCACCACTATTAATATCAGCTGTGATACCATGCATAGCTGCTGCAAACACATCCTTTCCCAAGGATCGGAAATAGTGTTGCATCCGATTCTTCCATATCTGAAAATCATATCCGTCGAAAATCAGAATCCCTTTATGATTGGTTACCTCCATTGAGAGAAGAACAACTTTCAACCTTTCCCTTTGATACCACTTGTTAGGTCCACTAGGCTGGATACCCTGAGAGGGGGGGGGGGTGAATCAGGGTATGGCTAATTAAAAATTAATGCCCATTCTGATCTTGTTTCACTGTTAAGCAAAACAATCTTCTCTCTTTTTCCTGCTACACGATATAAACAGAAAGTAAAGCAAGCACAAGACACAGCAATTTTACTTGGTTCACCGCTAAGGGCTACGTCCAAGGAGCATACACCGACAGGTTGCCGGTCGTACCAAATTCCACTAATCTTCAATAGCTGTGGATTACAAGGTTCGGGCTAGATCACTTCTATGCCCAGGCTCACTGCCTTTACAATGTTTAGGGTCAGCTCACTGCTTTCCCAAGGGTCACTCCCTGTCTTTCTCTCTCTGGCTCACTGCCGGTGGAGAGGATCACCTTCTTCCTCTTCCTAAGCTCACTGCTCTTGGAAGAAATCCACTCCCAGTTTATAGACCTGTAGGTCTCTTCATTTTCATGAAGGAATTCATCTTCCTCTGTATGTAGATGCTCTGTTGAAGTCCAACTTTCACCCGCAGATGAATCTCACATTGCACTGGATGTACCGGGAAACCTCAATTTTTACGCGCAACCCTTACGGTGTCTTGCGCGCAATTTATATGATTTGCGCGAAATTACTTTTTCGCGCAACCTTCAAATATTACGCGCAGCCTGGAAACTGCCTTGCGCGCAATTCACTGCCTTTTGCGCGATATCCACTTTTCGTGCACCCTTCCTTTTACGTGCCAACACCAACTTTCTGCACAGCCTTAGCTTTTCGCGCAACAGCTGACTTTACGCGCAAACTTTAATTTTACGCGCAACACCCTTTCTAACTTCAATTTCGCGCACCAGAGCTCGGGTATTTTCGATGTCTTGAACTCTACTGAATGGAGGAGGGTCACTTCATATTTATAGGAAAAATCGACCCCGCGCGAAAAACCCTCCTTGGGCGCGTAATCCGCTTTGATCGCGAAATACAAATTTTCCGCGCACAACCATTTTCCGCGCACTACTCCATAATTTCGCGCACCTCATGCCTTTGCCATTTTCCAAGCTTCGGACCTCGAAACATCTTTTGCGCGAAATACTTCATCCACTATTTCGCGAGCCACTTCAATTTTTCGCGCACACCTCCTAAATTTCACGCACCTCATGCCTTTACCGATTTTCAAGCTTTCGGCCTTGAAACATCTTTTGCGCGAAATACAATTTCGCGCAACCCGCTGTTTTGCGCGCCACACTTCAAGATTTCGCGCAACCCGCTAATTTTGCGCACCACACTTAATTTTTCCACACACCTCTTTCATTTCTCTCTCCTAAACCTTTTCCAAAAACATATCACTCCATTTTCCATTGGCGATTTTCAGGCCCATAAATTTGGCAAACACTGGAAAATGGCGCCACCTTGTATCTGCTATTTTTGTACCGCCTCCAGATCATCCATTACTTTGTCAAGGTTCTTCAATCAATCATGGATTGTTGAAAGCATTGAAAGCATCCCGTGAACCCGACAAATCACCATTTAAACCCCCTTTATCAACACACTCATTCACCATGGTTTGCTTTGTCAACAAACACAACATAGATGTCTGCTTTGTCAATAAACACAATCACCTTAAAAATGCTTCAATGATACCTTGAGGGATTTTTTCCCAACAATAAGCCTTAGAGGTTGTGGAATATCCTAATAAAATTCCTTCATCTTATTTTGTTGTGAATTTATGTAAATTATATTTAGTATTCAAAATGAATACTTTGAAACCAAAAACCGTGAAGTAGGAAAGTCTTGGTTTTCTACCATTCCATAACTCATAAGGAGTTTTATTAAGAAAAGGTCTAATCAAAACTCGATTTATAGTATAGAAAGCCGTAATTACAACTTCAGCCCAGAAATGTCTAGCAATAGAATATTCACTCAACAAGGTTCTAGTTATTTCTCGAAGAATTCTATTTCTTCTTTCAACTACACCATTCTGTTGAGGAGTTCTAGGTGCTGAAAAATTGTGAGTAATGCCTTTATTACTACAAAAAGTTTCAAAATATGAATTTTGAAATTCTCCTCCATGATCACTATGAATAATTTTCAATGGAAGGTTTTTCTCATTTTTAACTTGATCTCTAAAACTATTGAAATAGGAAAAAGCTTCAGATTTCATTGCTAGAAAATAGACCCAAGTAAATCTAGTGTAATCATCAACTAGAAAAAACACATAGTATTTGTCTCCAATACTTCCAGTTTGTGTTGGACCAAAAAGATCCATGTGCACTAACTGTAATGCATCGGTTGTTGAGACTTCACTGATTGACTTAAAACTAGATTTAGGTTGCTTTCCATATTGACAGGGATCACAAACTTTAGAAGAATCAAATCTATGCTCTGGTAGATCCTTAACTAGTTTCTTCTTAGAGAGTTTACATAGGTTTCTAATATTACAGTGTCCTAATCTTCTATTCCATAACCAGGAATGATCTTCCATTTCACTTAAGCAAGGTAAATCTTGACTCCTGAGGTCTTCTAGGTTCAATGTGTAGACATTCTCTTGCCTATTGGCTGGGAGAATAAATTCCTCCTTGGAATTGTTAACTAAACACTTATCATTCCTAAAATTCACAAGGTAACCTTCATCACATAACTGACTTATGCTAATGAGGTTGTTCTTAAGACCCTTAACAAAAAGAACATTTGAAATCAAGGTTTTACCAAGAAAAACAATATTACCGATACCAATAATCTCTCCCTTAGCATTATCTCCGAAAGTTACCTTTCCTCCTTTCGTTTTGATAATATTTTCAAAAAAACTTTTGTTACCAGTCATGTGCCGGGAACATCCACTATCCATGTACCATGTATTGTTGCTGGTAATCTCTTTTTTTTCCTGAAATTAATAAGAAAATTATATTTTCGGAATCCAAACTTGTTTGGATCCGAGATTTCCAGACAATAAAATTTTAGGAACCCACATCTTCTTAGAAAAGTAAGCTTTGTGAAATCCTAGAGATTGGATTTTTTTTAAGGAACAATTCTTTGCCCAGTGACCACCACATTGACACATGGTACAAAATGGGGCACTTTGAGGAACAAAATAATTGTTACTAAAAATAGGTTTTGCATGGGTATAACCAAATCCGGATTTATTTCTTAAAGGTCGTATTTGGGAATAAATCTTATCAAAATTTTCCTTACCATGGGTAAAGTTTGATAAACACTTCTTTAAGGAAAAATTTTTGGACTTGAGTTTTACAACCATGTTTTTATCCTCAAAATCATTAGTTTTAGAACTAGAGTTTGGCTCGAAAACATTTTTCTTAGAAATTAATTTTTCTAATTCTTTAGAAAGTTTGTTCTACCCAGAACTTACTTCCTGATGATTTTTTGAAATATTTTCAAAATCAGAATTTTTCTTATCAAGATCTTTAGAATGATCTGATATCTCTTTTGTAAGAATATAATTCCTAGAGTTTTCCTTATCAAGTTTCTTATTGAGTTTGGAATTCTCAATCTCAAGAAGTTCAGCAAACCTAGAGACTTATTCATAAGTGGGTAAAGTATTTTCTTCATCAGAAGATGATTCTTCATCAGAAGAGTTATAATACTTACTATCATTAGAATTTAAAGAAACATTGGTCAAGGATTCAGAATTTTGTACCTTAGCCATAAGAAAATAATTATCAATAGGTAATCTAGCTATAAGACCAAGATTCTTCTGTCCTGAAGATTCATAATCAGAAGATTCATCTGAAGAGTCACCACCACTGGCACTCCAGGTGTCATTAGCTTTCATAACTTTCTTAGCTTTATCTTTATAATACTTCTTTCTGTTCCTGTCTGAATGTCTTTCCTTCCTTTCTTTCTTTTTGAGCATAGGGCAATCTGGTCTAATATGTCCAGCTCTTTTACATTCATAACAAGTAACTTCTCCATCTTTCTTATCTTTCCTTTCCTTTTTCTTATACTTAGATTGAAAATTTCTCTGGCCGGCTATCTTTTTCATCCTTCGAGCAAGATTTGATAATTCATTTTCTGAAACTTCACTCTCACTTGATTCGGATTGGAAAATAACTTTCTTAGACTTGGATCTGGTTACTCTCTCAGGAGTCTTAGCTTTCATCTGATTTGAAGTTGTAGTAAAAGAAATAGTACCATTTCCATTCTTCTTCTTGATGTTGTCTGCATATCTCTTCATTCTAGTTTCATGTTGTAGAAGAGTTCCAAATAATTCATCAAGAGTAATTTGAGTGACCTTCCTGTTCTCATCTATAGCTGTTCTCTTGGATTCCCACTCATTGGGCATAATATCAATTATTTTATCCAGAAGAGCTTCATCATCTAAACCTTTCTCTCCAATAGATTGTAGACTGTTGACAATAGTCATAAATCTTTGTTGAACTTTACAGATATGTTCTCCATAAGGAAAATTGAATCCATGATATTCAGCTCTAAGAATAGCTCTTCTAGTCTCAATCACATTGGAAGTCCCAAAGTGTGTAACCTCTATCTTCTTCCATATACAGTTAGCTGCTTCACAAGAATAAATTTTCTTATATATCTTTCTGGTCATTGAAAATTGTATAGTGTTACGTACCTTATAGTTTAGTTGATATTCTTGCTTTTCTTGATTAGTAAAAGATCTAACTTCCTTGTCATGAATTTTATAATCACCAGTACGCATAACAAAGTTGTCTACTCCAGTATTGATAACAAAAGTCTTCATACGATCTCTCCAGTATTCATAATCATTACCATCAAAGATTGGTGGTCTTGTAGGATTCAGATTATCAATTGATCCAATATTGACTCCTTCCATACTTAAAATAACTTTGCACACAACCTTGTTAGTAGAAAAAGTTCGTAATCACAAAGTTCAGAATGGGAAACAGAATGGTAAAGTTTGGAATGAGAAAGTGAGCAAGAAAAACTTATTCATGATTATAAGTATTTCAGAGACCTCCTATGATACCAATTGTAGAATCAAAATAGTGATGTAGATGCTCAATTTACAAGAGGGGGTGAATTGTAAACTTCAAAAATTCGTTTGGAACCTTTAAAGTTAGTTAATAATAACTATGTTTTCCTTAAGCAAAGGAAAGGGCTATGTTTAACAAAGTTAAACTTTGTAGATTCACAACACCTCTAATTCCAAAAGCAAACTTGGAAAGAGATTACGAACGTAGGTTCCAGAAATATGGTTCCGGAAGTTGACACTTAACAAAAGATTACAATATGAGATTCTACCTTAAAGCGTATAGAATCTAAATGAAAAAGAGTACAAGTAAGGAAGTATAAGAAAGTTATACTTTCCTTATATTAAAAAATGCAGCGGAATATAAAAAAGTAGTAAAACTACAAGTAACAAGATATAAGTGTTTTAACCCAAAGAGAAGGGTATCCAACAACCTTGGATAAAGGTCCATTGATTTATACTTTCAAGCAACTCTGTCTTACCCACACCAGGGTAAGCCCTTGATACGAAGATCGGAGTCTCTGTCTTGCTATCCCCGCAAGCCCTCAACTTCAAGGTAGTTGGCAACCTCTGTCTTCCTCAGCAAGGAAGTCCTCGAACTTTAAGGTGGTTGGCACCTCTGTCTTCCTATCCTCGGAATCCCTCGAATGTAATCACCAACATTTGGAGTCGCACGATGCTTTGAGAGTTAATAAGAGTCTCTATCTCTAGAAATCACTTCAAGCAAATTAGTCAGCCTTTCAGTACTTTTATCAGCAACGAACTCTTTCAAATGAGATCCTATTTATAGGTAAGGTCGGCTCCTTCTCCAACGGTCATATTTTCCTTAAAGATCGGAGGGACCTGTACACGTGTCACTTAGATAATGGTTAGTTTATAACAAAACAGACGACATCGTTTTATAACAAAACAAGTGTAACAGAATGTACGACATCGTTTTAATTCTGACTCCAAGGTTCGGACTGAACGCTTCGGAGTAAAGGTTCGGAGTGTAATGAAAATAATAAGAGTAGACAAATTTTAGAAGTGAAAGAAATATAAAAGTTCAGATTCTAACAAAGACATTTTTCGGAGTCTGAATTAATTCAGAGTGTATAAAAAAAGATACTCAAATTCTTTTTAATAGGTGAATTCAGAATTAGAATTCGGAATTGGAATTCGTCATCAGAAATCATAATGAGAATTCGTCAACAAAATTCGTAATGAGAATTCTTCATTGGAATTTGTAATGGGAATTCGGAATGAGATTTCTTCATTAGAATTCGTAATGAGAATTCTTGTTCAGAATTCGTATCCTGAATCTGGAATAGAACTTAGTCAGAGTTCATATCCGGAATTCGGAATGAAACTTCCTTATAGTTCTTATCCAGAATCCGAATCATAAAACAGAATGCTTTATATCAAAGTTTCAACGATTCCGAGAAAATAGAAATGAATCCGAATCTCATACTTAATAAAAATATGGATGAAAGTAAGATATGGATAATTTTTCTTATAAAATCTATTTTTCTTATAAAAGCAATTTATTAAGAAAGTATTTTTCTTATGGAATCAATTTTCCTTAAGAAAACGATTTTCCTTATAAAAGCGATTTTTCTTATAAAAGAAACTTTGTTTAAGATAAGGTGTTTGTGATTTTCAAAACAAGAAGGAATGGAAAAGTCATAAGGAAAACCTTATTGACTCAACATGAACTATGCTACATGCCAAACGATTAAATAATTCTCGACCCTCTTTGGATGGAATGTTTCATTATTAAAATACTTGATGAAAGGAGTTCTCCAATTTCAGGATTACTCTACTATGGGGGAACCTAAGGGTCCTGATGTAAAATTACTAATATGATACTAATTTATCTTCTTCCTAATATCATCATATAAAATGACAAGAGAGATTTATTTTTTTGTTCCACATGATGAAAACTTCATTCTCATTATTCTATGCAATAGAAGAAGATAAACTATCCAAGTAATCCACTCAACCATTCTAAGCTCGAGGGACATGAGTCACTTTTGGACAATATTTATACTAGCTCATCATCTGATTAGTGCACTCTAGTAGAGGAATGATATATCTCTTTCTACTAATATAGTCACCATTAATTTTTTTGATGGAAAATTACGAGTCTCTCTTCCCATTAAAGTATGGGACATCAAAATCAAGAGACAGATAACGAATAGTAATGATATCCTGATACTCTAACTCATTGTTAGTGTAGCCTTCTATTATCAGGATTGAGTGTGGTTGGATACCCTATGTTGGAGTTTTGAATATGATCCCCATGACTACACTGCTGATATTGGGCTTATGGATCATTATACTAGTAGGGTTCTAGCAGGCACTATAGAAATAAATCATCCAACAAGGGATAGCTTGATTCACATAGAAGATATAATATCCTAGGAAATCGACATCATAGGGATTTTATTTAGGGTCTCTATGGGATGATAGAAAATCTTGCAACGCCTGTCCAATGACAACATTCTGAAAAATGAACATGACGTCAAACTACCAAAGGATCACTATCCAGTGCACCAACTATCCCTTCATCATTGTAAAATTCTATATATACATCAGTGGGTATAAAAAGGACACTAACAATATCCCATGATTTTACATAAAATTTTTCATCTTCTGCACTACAAAAAATAGTGTGATACAACTCTTCTCAATAGGGGTGTATATTGCCTCCATGTTAAGGAGCATGCAAATGAGAGTAGATAAATATTTTTCTCTATAATGATTATTTATAAAGGAAATAATTTCATTTAGATACCATTACATAGAGGTCATGTGTAGGAAAATATGCTTCCAAAAAATGGGTGGAATCAGAATTTCTGTATATAGAAGATACTATTTAATTTCCATAAAGGTGTTATGGAACTCTACATTCCACTTTTAGGTGGTTCCATTTTCACTAGCTTTTAAAAGTGATTACACTATCCATAATGATTTGTGATGGATTAGTGTATGTACATCAAGTGGATTCGGATTCCTCACAACTCTTATAGACTACTTTGGGGAGGGGTATCTAGATTAAAACATTAATATTATCTATATTGATTTCAATGACACTATACATGACATTAAATCCTAGAAATTTCCCACAGGTAACCCCAAATGCACACTTCAAGGGGTTCTTCATGAAATTTCTTGAGTTGAGGAATCCATCCAATTTCACAAGGTCTCTACATTGGTACCAACACTGGAAGGACATGAGAACTAGGTCATCCATGTAGTATTCCACCAACGTCCCAATAATCAGTTTGAAAATGTGGTTCTTATAACATCCTGTTTTTTATTACATAAACATTCATTACATTATACAAAACCGAGAATCTTTATGGTTTAGTGTCTTGGAAACCAGGAACGTAAAACATGAAAACATAAAAAATTCTTCTTAAACACTTGGAAGGCTTCTCCTTATGTTCATCCTAGGTTCATTACTACATCTCATTTTCTAGGGACATAAATCAAAAGAATGGGTGAGCAGAAGGCCTAGTAAGGGAAACAAGAGAAACATTTAACATGTCAACTTGAGATACATCAATAAAGTCATGAAAAATAAATTTAAGGCATGAGAACGAAATCATGAGGCATATCATAATAAAAATAATGTAGTTCATAACTTGAAGATTTGGCTACAACATTTAACGTATAAAATCATTTCTGTTTCACCAAGGTCCATCCCCAAGGTGTCATTAAAAATTACCAAGGTTATTCACCAAGGTGTCTTTAAAAATGGTCATCTCTAGAGATTAAGTCTTTACCCAATGCATTGGAGTGCTATCATGGCGTACCATTAAATTTTCCTTTATTATCATTTGATACACAGATATCATCAAGAAACATATCATAAATAACCCATTTAGCATAAAATATTTGGGTTTCCTTTCATAATCATAACATTTTCAAAACTTCTTTAAAGAGATGATCTTTATGTCACTTTAAAACCCACGGAAAAGGAACGCAGGTTTCATGTATGTAAATCCCAAAATTTAAAATATAACATTTTGATATATATGTGAATACCCCTATAGAAGAATGATCTTTGAGTATTCACTTAATAAAATAAAATAATTTGAGAAAAAGATAAAGTCATTTTGAGACGAACATTCTACAGCATAACAGATATGATATAGGGTTTTAGAAAATATTGAAAAGAGAAGGGACACGGGTCACCACTCATAAATGATATATAAAATCGTAGGGTAACATAATATAAAGGATTTAAGAACATGGTAAAGAAATTTGAATGATATACCATATGAAACGAAGAACTTGGACGAAAAACAAAAATAAGATTTCTCTTATGAAAATTTGGCAGCCTAACGGCGTCACTTAAAAATTCAAAAAATTAATTGAAGAGATCAAATAGGGTATCTCATTATATGAAAATAAAATATTAGTATGATTGATATAGAGATCATACCCTAACATAATAAAAAGGAACTTGAAAGACTTGACAAGAAAATAGAACTTGAAAATGAGAAGGGTGAAAGAATCCGTTACAAAAATTTCGGCAGCCTAACTACGCCACTTAAACATTCATAAAACGAAATGATTAGAGTAAGAGGGGATATATCATAATATTAACATGAAAAGGGTAGTAATATAAATATAAAATAACATCCCCCAACAGAAGAACATTTATCATAAAAAACATGACTTAAAAAAGAGTATTTGAAAAAAAAGATAGAGGCTGGATCCCTTACCTTAAAACGTAACTCTTAAAACACAAAGTTTGAGACCTTCAGGTCTTGGGGGAACATTGGGAGGACCCTTTGGGAGGTAATGATACCATATCTTCTTTGGGGGAGATTTGGGTGTGAAAACTAAAGGAGGAAAGGTTGGGTATTTATAGGGAAAGTGAGGGGACAAGGCATTAATGGCCAAGGGACACCTCATTGGTGGTATTGGCAAAACCATGGGCTTGCCCATGGTATTGGCCACTTGGGACACCTAATACCTTATATTACTATTCTTAAGTCTAACATAATGATTACATTCTTAATACATCATTTAATGATGTCATTAAACACCCGTAACTTAAAAACTGTATTTTCACTATTCATCGAAAATTCAACATTCTCAAAAAATTCCCAAAATATCACCTTAACTAAATATCAATGCTATAATTTCAAAAATGAACTCCATTTTAAAAAAAATTATAAATATTTTTAATTTAATTTTTAAATAAATACACTATTCACTAAAAATTCATGTTTTCAGAAAAATCCCCAAAAATTACATTAACATAATATCGATGCACTGAGTACAAAAATGAACTCCATTTTATAAAAATAGTTTTCTAAATCTTTTTAATTTAATTTTTAATTAAAAACAATTTTCACCTGATAAACTAATACTTGAATAATAATTTCTGAAACAGTTATTTACTTATTTTATAGAATCATGGTACTCAATCAAGGTGCCTATATTATATTAATACTTTCTTTAAATGATATTACTAATCCATTTGGTCACATTACTAATCCTAAGCATAAAATCACTATTCATAATTTACTATTCATCATGAATTGTGTTGATCTTATTAGACACTAAATTTCAAACTGAACATAATTATAGAAGACTTTTTTTTGAAAATCATTTCACATATTTAATTATTTAAGGTTTACATAAATATTTTCAAATATCCTTTTTCTATAATTCATCAAAAATATGGATATTATATTTATCCGGACATTTGAAAATTCACAAACCTTATCAATAGAAGAAATTAAACATTTTTTATTTAAATCAAAGGATTACACAAGGCTGTCGTGGTCTCGTTACATAGCCCCTTATAACACCAGCATATGACCTAAGTGTAAGGTGTGTTATGGTGAGAGAATCCGAGGGAGGCTCAAATAACATCGTGCTAGTAGTAATCTCCACTAACATGAACTTCTCTCGTAGGCGGTTCTGTTCAAGCTTGACACGCTGGAGTTCAGCTTGGGCTTAGTCCCAAGCGAAGCCCAAATATGCCGGCTCCATCCCAAGCTTTGATAAGGGGGATTTATAAGGTTCGAGTCTACTGGATGAAGCCATGGACTCTTTTTTATGCATTAACCATTAAAATCTATATTAAATTGTACAAGAGTAAATAAAAATACCATTCAAAAAGTTTGGGTCTTTACATTCTTTCCCCGTTATGAAATTTCATCCCTGAAATTTTAAACCAATGGCCTAGTTGAAAAGGTGGGGGTACTTTTGCATCATTGTCTCCTCAGGCTCCCACATCACTTCTTCATCGTACTTATGATTCCTCCACAACACTTTCACAAGGTGGGTAGTCTTGTTGCGTAGAATCTTGTCTCTACGGTCTAAGATTCTCATTGGCTACTACTCATAAGAGAGGTCATCTTCCAGTTGTACCACCTCTGGGTTCAGTACATTCAAAGGGTTGGGTATGTACTTTCTCAAGAGAGATACATGGCAAACATCGTGAACTTGAGTTAGGTTTGGTGGAAGTGCTAGACGATAGACCACTGCTCCTATGCGATCAAGGATTTCATAGGGCCCAATGTACCTAGGGGGCGCTTCCATTTCATTCCAAACCGCATGACTCTCTTCCATGGAGAAATTTGAAGGAAGACATTGTCACCAAAACCAAACTCCAAGTCCCTTTGACGGTTGTCAGCATAGCTCTTCTGCCGAATTTGAGCAGTCTTTAAGTGTTGTTGGATGGAATGAACCTTTTCTGTCATCTCTTGCACAAGATCAGGCCCAAGAAGCTTTCTCTCACCAGCTTCATCCCAACAAGTAGGAGTTCTACATCACTTTCCATAGAGAGCTTCATAGGGTTCCATTTGAATACTCGATTGGACGCTATTGTTGTATGAGAACTTAACTAATGGGAGGTTTTTATCTCATCCACAATTAAATTCTATTGAGCATAATCTCAGCATGTCCTAAAGTGTCTGAATAGTCTTTTCAGATTGGCCATCAGTTTGAGGATGATAGGTCATACTAAAATTCAATTCAGTATTCATAGCATGTTGATGACTTCTCCAAAATTTTAATGTGAATCTTGGATCGTGATCAGATATGATGGATAGTGGTACCCCATGCAGCCTTACCACTTCCTTCATGTATGTCAAGGGATGATGACCCAAAGGGAAATCTTCCCGAATAGAGATAAAATGGGATGTTTTGGTGAGACCGTCCACAATAACCCATTTCGCATTGTCTCCTTTTGATGTTTTTGGGACACCAGTGACAAAGTCTATAGTGATATTGTCCCACTTCCATGCTGTTATGGGTAGCGGTTGTAATACCCCCTTGGGAAGTTGTCATTCTGCCTTTACTTGTTGACACAACATGCACCTTGTAGTGTAATCAACAATCTCCCTCTTCATTTTATCCCACCAATAATGATCACGAAGGTCTCTATACATTTTTCTGCTTCTCGGATGTACAGAGAAGGTAGAGCTATGAGGTTCATCCATCAGTTCGTTCTTTATCTCTAGAATAGATGGCACACATAGTCTTATACAAAATTTCAGTACACCTTCTTGATTAATTCTGAAATCAGGAAACTTCCCATCCTTTACAGCCTCAAACTTCTCCTTCAACAAAAGATCTTCTTTTTGAGCCCTCTTGATCCTATCTATTAATTAAGGTTGAGAAATCATTTGGGATATGGTTGACGATGTCCCTTCCATTACAATTACCATGTCCAGCTTTACTAGATCCTTATTCAAGGGATCTCCTAGGATCCTCATTGTTTCCAGAACCACAGGGTCATTCCTACTTAATGCATCCATGACTTTTTTTGCTCTTCCTGGGTGATAATTAATTGAACAATCACAGTCTTTAATAAGCTCTATCCATTTTCTTTGTCTCATGTTCAATTCTTTCTGCATGAAAATATACTTTAAACTATGGTGGTCGGTGTATATATCACATTTCTCCTCATAATAATAGTGCCTCCATATCTTTAGAGCAAAAACAACTACCACTAGCTCTAGATCATGTGTAGGATAATTATGCTCATGAATCTTCAACTGTCGAGATTCATAAGCAATGACCTTGTCATTTTTCATGAGGATGCACCCAATCCCTTTTGGAGATTCATTGCTAAAATTAACAAATCCTTCTCCGATAGAGGGTAGTGTAAACAAAGGTGCAGTAACCAATCTCTTCTTTAGCTCCTGGAAAATTTCCTCACATTCCTTTGTCCAGATGAATTTAACCCCTTTTCGAGTCAACTTGGTTAGTGGATTAGAAAGCTGTGAAAAGCTTTTCACAAACCTTCTAAAATATCCTGCTAAACCAAGGAAACTACAAATCTCAGTTACTATTGTGGGATGAGGTCACTCCTCCACAACCATTGTCTTTGCAGGGTTAACTAAGATTCCTTCATTTGTTACTATGTACCACATGAAGGCCACATGTTGTAACCAAAACTCACACTTGATGAACTTTCTAAAGAGTCTCTCCTTCCACATTGTTTTCAAAATGAACCTCATATGATCTTCATGCTCCTCATGACTTTTTTAATATATCAAAATATCATCAGTAAAAACTACCACAAAGTTGTCAAGGTAGTCCTTAAAGACTCTATTCATCAAATCCATGAAAATATAAGGAGCATTAGTCAAGCCTAAGGGCATCACAGTAAACTCATAATTCCCATATCTTGATCGGAAGGTGGTCTTTGGAATATCTCCCTCCTTCACCCTCATTTGATGATAACCAGATCGAAGATCAATCTTGGAGAAGAATTGAGCCCCACGAAGTTGGTCAGATAAATCATTAATTCTTGGAAGAGGGTATTTGTTCTTCACTATAATCTCGCTCAGTTCTCTATAATAAATACATAGCCGCATTGATCCATCCTTCTTCTTTACAAAGAGAACTAGTGCTCCCCAATGAGACACACTCGGTCGGATAAACCCTTTCTCCAACAAGTCTTGGAGTTGTTTCTTTTACTCATATAGCTCTACATTTTCCATTCTATACGGGGTCTTTGATATCGGTTGAGATCCAGGTAAGAGTTCAATGTAGAACACTACCTCTTTTTTTGGGGGGGTCCAGGTAACTCCTCAAGAAATATGTCCATGTATTCCTAAACAATCGTAACATCTTCTATTTGTATGATCCCTTTTCCTTCTTCATCCTCACTGATTAACTCCATAAAGAAAGCTATAGGAGGTGCCTCTAGACAAGGATCAGGTCGGGATATCTCTCCTCAAAAGTTAATTATAGGTCGTTCATTCAAGACTACTGAGATTTCCTTACCTCTGCATTTGATCTTAGCATTATACTTAGAGAGCCAGTCCATCCCTAGTATAACATATAATTCCAACATGGGAATGAATACTATATTTGTGATAAGATTTTTCTCATTAAAGTAAACACTAGAGTCTCAAAACATTGTTGATGTATGGATAATCCCACTTGCAGTCTTGATTGACAACTCTACCTCTAGATGTTTGGGGATTGATTTTATATTCTTTTCAAACTTGGAGGAAATAAAGGAATATGTAGATCTAGAATCAAAGAAAGTACTTGATAGTTTTGAGATGACAACAAGAGTACCTGCTACCACGTCATTCGGAGATTCAACTTCAGTTGTTGTGATAGAAAAAGCACGAACTTCATCCCCTGGCCTTTGCTGAGGTTGATGGTGATTCCCCTCCAATGCCCTTGGATTTGTATAGTGATTAGAAAATTTTCCAAGCTGTCCACACTTGATGCATTGGACCTTGGGTAGGTCCAGAACCATCTTTCCTCTGTCTTCAGTGTTGGGAAGTTGAGGCTTCACCTCACTACGACAATTCCGAGGAATATGGCCACCTTTTCCACACTTGTAGAACTTTCCACTTCCAATCAATTAGTGCCCCAAATTCTTCTTCCCGCATTTATTGCATGTGGTAAGTTGAATTTTCTTTCCACCTCTTCCCTAATCAACGATTCTTCCCAGGCTTGGTTCTAGAGTTCCCTTCTTCTCAATAGATTTGTGAGATTATTGTGCCTCACCAAACACTAGTTCAACTTTCATAGCACTTTAAACTATTTCTTCGTAGATATCATAGTTCCTGTTGGCTAGATTCTTCTATAGATGAGGTCGTAGACCACCAAAGAATATATCAACCTTACCATTAGGGTCCATGACAATGCTTTAGGAATAACAGGAATTCCTTGTGAAGTTCATCTCATAGATTCCAACAGATTCATTCTCCTTCTTCTTCAGCTCGAGAAATTCTTTCACCATTCTCATTCTCATCGAACGAGGGAAATACATATTGATGAATATTCCCCTGAACTCTTCCCACTCCAAGGATTTCATTTAACCTCTTGGTTTTGTGTTTTTGATCAGTGACCACCACTGATCAGCTTCCCCCTCTAGGCGGTAAACAACAAGGGTGACTTCTTTTGTTCTGAACAATAATGTACAGAAAAGATCTTTTAGATGGTGCTTATACATTTTTTCACAACCAATGTGTCAGTAGATCCACTGAATTTTGGTGTTTTTTATGCATGAAAAACCCGATAAAAAGTTGTTCCCTTCCTGGTGAGATTGGCCTCTCCACTTGATTCAAGTTATTACTCATAACATGAGTCAGTTGGTTCATCATTCGCAAGAATGTTTCCATTCCGGCTTCCATCGGAGGGTCGTCAGCACATGGTCCATTGTGGTCACCATTTTCATGGTTCTTCCTTTTGAACACCATTCTCTAAAAGAATAAAATCTTACTGAGAAACTTGTATCATTTATGAATCTCTTAACTATAGAGAATTATACACCTTAAAACATCATTCTTAAATAATTATATTTCTCTATAATTCCTTCATAATGATTCATAAAAATCTTGCGATTAACCAATCATATCCCTCAGGTGTGTCGTAACCAAGAGTTCAACAAGGCCCGTTATCATGAACTAGTTCCTGTTCGAGTCTAGCTCAAAGCGGTGTTTTCAGGTTTTACCCCTATGTACATATGTGCCAGAGCTGCCTCTACTTGCTCGTATCCAGAGATGGATGTATTTGTTTGATAAACCACTAACTCAATACTCACCAAAATACCAAGAAGTTTTCTGATATTTAAACTTTTCTATAGGTTTTTTCCTAATGTTTTCATATCATAATTTCCATAAATAACTAAACCGACCTTTGATACCAACTATAACATCCCGAAATTTTATCACATAAACTTTCATTACATTATACAAAATCGATATCTTTATGGTTTAGTGTCCTGGAAACCAGAAACTTAAAACATGAAAACATAAAACATTTTTCTTAAACACTTGAAAGGCTTCTCCTTATGTTCATCGTAGGTTCATTACTGCATCTCATAACCTGGGGACATACATCAAAAGAAAGGGTGAGCAGAAGGCCCAGTAAGGGAAACAAGGGAGACGTTTAACATGTGAACTTGAGATACATCAATAAAGTCATGAAAAAGAACATTAAGGCATGAGAAAGAAATCATGATGCATATAAAAATAAAAATAACGCATTTCATAACTTGAAGATGTGTCTACAACATTTAACATATACAATCATTTCTGTTTCACCAAGGTCCCTCCCCAAGTCGTCATTAAAATTTACCAAGGTTATTCACCAAGGCATCGTTAAAAATGGTCATCTTTAGAGATTAAGTCTTTACCCAATGAATTGAAGAGCTATCGGGGAGCACCCTTAAATTTTGCTTTAGTATCATGCGTTCCACACATATAATCATCAAAAATTTCATAAATAACCCATTTATCATAAAAGAAATGTGTTTCCTTTCATACGCATAACGTTTTCAAAACTGCTTTAAAGACATGATCTTTATGTAACTTTAAAACCCACGGAAAAGGAAAGAAGGATTCATGTATGTAAAACCCAGAATTTAAAATAGAAAATTTTGATATGTATGTGAAAACCCATTTAGAAGAATGATATTCGAGTATTCACTTAATAAAATAAAATAATTTGAGAAAAACAGAAAGTCATTTTGAGACGAAAATTCTGCAGCATAACGGCTATGATACAGGGTTTTAGAAAACATTGAAAAGAGAGGGGACATGGGTCACCCACTCATAAATGATATATAAAATAGTAGGGTAACAGAATATAAAGGATATAATAACATGGTAAGGAAATTTTAATGATATACCATATGAAATGAAGAACTTGAAAGAAATACATATATAAGATTTCTCTTATGAAAATTCGGTAGCCTAACGGCGTCTCATAAAACCTCAAAAAAAGTGAATTGAAGAGATAAAATAGGGTCTCTCAACATATGAACATAAAATATCAGTATGATAGATATAGAGATCATACCTCAACATAATAAAAAGAAACATGAAAGACTTGACAAGAAAATAGAACTTGAAAATTAGAAGGGTGAAAGAATTCGTTACAAAAATTTCGGCAGCCTAACATCGCCACTTAAACATTCAAAAAACGAAATGATGAAAGTAAGGGGACATCTCATCATATGAACATGAAAAGGGACGTAATAGGAATATAAAATAACATTCCCCAACATAAGAACATGGAGCATAAAAGAAATGACTTAAAAGAGAGTATTTGAAAAGAAAGAGAGAGGTTGGATCCCATTCCTTAAAACGTAACTCTTAAAACTAAAAGGTTGAGACCATGGGGGATTCGGGGCACCTTGGGAGGACCCTTTGGGAGGTAATGATACCAGAGCATCGTTGGGGTAGATCTAGGAGTTAAAACTAAAGGAAAAATGGGTGGGTTTTTTTAGGGAAAGTGAGGGGACAAGGCATTGATGACCAAGGGACATCTCATTGGTGGTATTGGAAAAACCATGGGCATGACCATGGTATTTTTCCGTGGTATTGGCCACTTTGGACACATCATACCTTATATTACTATTCATAAGTCAACCATATTTATTACATACTTAATACATCATTTAATGATGTCATTAAACACCTGTAACTTAAAAACTATATATTCACTATTCATCGAAAATTTAACTTTCTCAGAAAATTCCCAAAAATTCACCTTAACCAAATATCGATGCTCTAATTTCAAAAATGAACTCCACTTTAAAAAAATAATTTTCTAAATATTTTTAATTTATTATTAAATAAATACAGTATTATCCAAAAATTCATTTACTCAGAAAAATCCCCAAAAATTACATTAACATAATATCAATGCACTGAGTACAAAAATAAAATCCATTTTATAAAAATATTTTTCAAAATATTTTTAATTTAATTTTTAATTAAAAACCCTATTCTGGTGCCTAGATTACATTAATTCTTTATTTAAGTGATATTACTAATCCATTTGGTCACATTACTAATCCTACGCATAAAATCACTGTTTATAATTTACTATTCATCAAAAATTAAGTTGATCTTATTAGACTCTAAATATCGTACTAAACATAATTGTAGAAGACCTTTTTTTGAAAATAATTTCAAATAATTAATTATTTAAGGTTTACAAAAATATTTTCAAATATCCTTTTTCTAAAATTCATCAAAAATCTGCATACTATATTTTTCCGGACATTTTAAAATTCAAAAACTTCATCATAAGAAGAAATCAAATTTTTTTTATTTAAATAAATGGATTACACAAGGCTGTTGTGGTCTCATTACATATCCCCTTATAACACCAGCATGTGACATAAGTGTAAGGTGTGCTATGGTGAGAGAATCTGAGGGAGGCTCAGATAACATTTCCCTAGAAGTAATCTCCATTAACTTGAACTTATCCCGTAGGCAGTTCCGTTCAAGCTTGGCACACTAGAGTTTGGCTTGGGATTGGTTCAAAGAGAATCCCAAATATGCCACCTCCTTCCCAAGCTCAGATAAGTGGGATTTATAAGGTTCGAGTCTACTATATGAATCCATCGACTCTTCTTTCTACATTAACCGTTAACATCTCTATTAAATCATTCAAGAGTAAATAAAAATAACATTAAAAAAGTATGGGTCATTATAGTTCTTGTCGTAATGATAAGCGGTTCCTGAATTATTTTGGATAAAGGGAATTATATGATAGAAAATAGACTCTTTCTATTCTCAATAGATGATAAACTATTTATCCTTAAGGTCCATCATTATCTAGTTGTACATTGAATATCCGTCCACAATAGAGAGGGTATGAAAACTAGATATAGCATTGATCACCATCTATGTCACCATAATGTGGAAATAAACCTTCAAAATATGTTTATTGAAGTCCAAGAAGTCTATACATACTAAAATATTTCCATTATTTTTTATTATTATGATATTTTCTAGACATTTTGGGTACTATACTTCCCTAACATTTTTTTATTTTATAATCTTTTCATCCTCGGCCTTTACCATTGAAAATGGGCGGGTTGCATTTTTCTAGGAGGCTACATAAACACATGGTGGCACACCAGGAGTCCAAAATAGTGGAATTTGATATGGGGTTCTAGTCTTGGAACCATTCCTTAGTTACAAGAAAATACATTTTGATTATACTTTGAGAAAGATATATACTTATATTACTCATCAAGGGGCAAGTCTTCACTGATCAATGTTTGCCTTGGATCCTCCTATGTTCCCTGGATCACCTGAATATACTAATCTATGTTGGTGGAGATACCCACTTTAAATGTAGGAGGAGTTTTGTTCAAATCTTATTCATCATATGGGAGAGAATATTCATTATGAGGAGTATCATCCTAGTATATTGACTTAGGGGGAGAAATATTTCCTACTAGGATGGATATGGATCTCCACTAAAGGGTTCATAATCTACAGAAACCATGGTTATTAAAGTTGGGAAACCAATTCCATCAATCCTTCATCCATTATTTCATGTTCTATTCTTTTTGTTAAATAAATGGTGGTCACTCGTCTTCCATAGATGCATATCTACTCTGCAGAACATGGAAGAGTGTCATGAAATGGTTGACATATGATGAACCACTTGGTACATAACATGAGTGGGGCTTTTGGTACTACCCAAACATGTCCTATATAGGAGTAAGAGGTAATCTATAGATATTGTTTCTTTTTAGAGATACCAAAACCCTTTATCATAGAGATGGGGAAGAATATTACAAAGTATAGTGTTGTGGAATCTAGATGATAAATTAGTATAATGAAATCATCATCCAAGTCTACCCATAGATTACCCACAATAGTAGTCAGATCATTGGTTGGATCCACCTTGTTGGTCTGAACCTTCCACTGATCTCTCTTATAATAGATGGAATCCATATAATGGTCTTATTTGGAATCAAAGGTAGTTTAATCACCTTAGAGTCCCCACCTTTGAGTGAGTATTTGAGACATTGGTTATATGAGGAGGGTACTGCCGCATGCAGAAGAAGTTAGGGCCTGCCTAGTAGCACATTGTATGTTGTATCCTTTGAAACTACCATAATCTAAATGCATGGTACCAAGCCATTGAATTGGGTATTGAGGTGGATCTTCCAACACTATTTCTACATGATTCAGTCATGACCATGGATTGTCATGTCAGAGGGAGTCATATATATTTTAGTCCATTATATCCTATGTATTATCCTAGTTGGGATATGATTGATCTCCGCACCTATGTCAACATGCAAATGACAGAGTTCCACATAATTGAAATTCCAGGTAATGTGTAGTGGGCGTTTGTTCCCCTACATAAGGGTACCCTCATATTCTTCATAGAATGATATTATGTCTTAGGATTCAACCTATATAACCTCCTCTCCATAGTATGTCTCTAAGGTAGATACCTCTTCTTAAAATTTTAGGGGGATTTTGTCAAGGCATCTACAAGTGACTCATGAATTTATTTTTACATGTGTTGAGAATAGTTGATAAAGTATATATAAGGTATGATGAATATGAGATTTAACACAATGTACTTCCATGATAAAGGCATACCTTTTCCTAAATGAGGATTCCCCTTAGAAGGGGGTACATTGAATGATTCTCGCTAAACCACTATGTTCTAGATAGCGTTTGTAATATTTTGCTACTGACCAGATGACCCACTCAGAACCACTTTCATTTGAATATATGTTGTTTGTGAAAAAGCTCTATTGGGACAAGGCTGATTACAGTGCAGTCTTGGATTCTCTTATCAGCTATAACACCCCAAGATTTTATGAAAAATATTATTTTAATTTCATTAATGTCTTGTGTTGTATTCTACACAAATATTACCTTGCGCTATACGCAACACCGTATTAGCTTGCAGTATACGCAACACTATTCTTGGACCGTGTTACACACAATTTTGATAATAGTTATTCTACGCAACATTGAGTATATATATATATATATATTCAATGTATAAATGAAATATTGTTTGATTATGTTATACGAAACAACGAAGGATTCTTTCACAACACGCAACCCTGACTTGGCTTGCATTACACGCAATCGTGACCTTCCTCGATAGCGTGTGTTGTACGCAATACCGAGTTTTAATAAACAATGATATATTATTATAATATTGTCATGAACTATCCGTTATGAATAGTATTAACTAAATTTTGAATTTTATAACATTATTATTCATCTTACACATTTTCTAGAACATGGTATAAGAACAAAATAAATTTTTCGTGTAAAATAAGTATTTTTCAAAAAATGCAGTTTTGCCGCCTTTTGATGGTGCACCCACTTTAAATATAGTTTTTGACATGTTTATAAGTTCAATTTGACAAAATAATATTCTTATTTGGAATCAAGAAAAAAATGTTTACTTTGGATAAATTTTTCATATTATTCTGGTAACTTTCACATTTTAATGAATTGTAAAAACACGCTATATTTTAATTAAAACAACTTTTTTCATCGTAATATCTTATGTGGTTAAATTATAATATTTAATGGTTTTAGATTATAAATAGAATATATTTTTACCATTTAATATAATTTATGTCATTAGCATTGATTTTAGATTGAATTCGTAGGTTAAATCAATTCAATCTTTTGCAATGTTTTAAACAAAAACCCATTTTTATTCGACAACAAGATTAATTTTAATTTAATTTTTGCAACTTATGTGTATTGAATTTTAAAAAATGGATTCCATATTTGGAATCAGTGGGTCCAAATTATGTTAATAGGCTACTTTTTATTTTTGGGAATTATGAATAGTAACTACGGTAAATTTTATTTACCATAGTTAAAGGTAAATCAGGTAATTAAGGGTAAATATAATATTATAAAATTACCCTAACACATGAAAAAATTCGATTTGATGGCTAAAAGTAAACCCATAATCAACTAAGGGTCGGATTAGATTCATTTTATGGACTTTTGACCATGAAAATAATTTAATTATTATTAAAACCAAAGAAAGTGACAACATGTCACTTTCTTAAATCTTATAAGTATAATAATTTTAACTTAGTGCTAAACATCTTAAAACTTCGAACATGAATAGTCTCCAGAAATCTAACAAAATTATCTACATCATGAGAATTTATCATGAATTTTTTGGGATTAAATAATTATCATTAATTGTGACACAATAGTGATGCAGAAATTATTTATCTAGTGAAAAATTAAGAATATAGTTTTTATTAAACTAGTAGTGACCATAAAAGGCACCAAACCCTGAAAAAAACTTTTTGGTACTGTAAATTTAAACTATAATCATCCAATGGTCTAATATTTGACCATTCGGAGTCTTATACAATCAATTATGACACTTATATTATTTTATTTTAAATGATTCCAAAGTTGTCACCTTCATAATTTAATAAATATAACAATTTAAATATTGTGATTTTAAGATGATAAATTCGAGTAAAAGTATTATTGTGAACGGTCATATATTTATCTTCATCATAGGATTTTATTTTAAATTTTTATGCAAAAAATAAGTATATTAAATAATTATACAAAAATGATGTAGTAATTATTTTATTAAGAGATAAACCAAATAAATGGTTTTAAAAATAATAAAATAAATATTATATGAACTATTTAATGTGATACACTACTTTTATAGATACATATGACCTTTTATTAATATATTAAAGCTTTTATTTTGAACATATATTCTGTATATATTTTATTTAAATTCAAATAAATGAATAGTGTCAAAATTGACACTATTGTTATTTTATAAAAATAACATATTATATGATTGTTTAAAAGTCACAAAAATATTTAAAAATTATAAATTTAACTTTATATGGTCTATAATGTTATAAATTAAATAATTATGGAAAATTAACAACAAATAAGTAATTATTTGTTATAATTTAATATTTAGAATTTTATTACCACAAATAAACTTAAATAGGTTAAATTATGATAAATCAAAATGATATGGTTTAATATAAGATCCAAACATGCCTAAATTTTATTGGTTGATGCTATTACAACCCTATATCATCTAATCTATGAATATGAGTCATTTTTGGAGGTTTTTATGTGGGGTTAGATTTATTATAAATTAATATTTTTAAGAATTCCAAAGGTGCCCCTCTCCTCCCTTATAAAAGGGCACCTCCTCCCTCTCCTCCTCACACCAATTTGAGCCTTCAAGCTCGGCCAACACCTGAAAAATTATCTTCTCCACTTCCCTAGAAAAATCCTAGAGGTTCTGGTCTTCTTTAAAGACCAATCTTAGTGCCCTAAGAGGAGGTTTCAAAGAGGCATATCGAAGAAGAGGTAATTTCTTCTCCCGATTCTTTCAAGCTTATTTCTTCTTCAACTTATTATTCTTTAGTTGTTTCATTATAAAGTAATAACATCAGTATCAATAATATACTGATTTTTTATTATAAATATGAAACAACCCCATTTCACCTTCTATCCATCCTACGGAAAACAAAATCACCGCGCGTATGTACGTACGAAATACCGTCTCCACGCCGTGGTGTAATCTGTTTTTCCACCAACACCTTACATGGATGGGTATTATGGTGTAAAGAATAACTATACATAGTTATTATAACATCATAATTATTCTGATATATTGTATCATCCACTCCAATTCAATTCAATAATCATGAAAATGATATCATCGCTCGTGCGTACGTACGGACTACCGTCTCCACGACGCGATGAGATTAATTCTCCACTTTAACCATTAATGAATGATTATAAAGTATATATAATAAGTAATCATGAAATATATGACTTAATAATGACACTGGATTTATGTGTATGTCATCTACATAATTCCATTAAACTCAATAAGGAAACGAAAACAGCGTTCATGCGTACGTACGGCCTACCGTCTCGATGAACGGTGTATTTCTTTCCATTTACTGATTTGTTATATATATGTATATTCTGAATATATATTATATATAAATCATGTTTTATATTCTTGAATTAAGTAATCATGATCTACGTAATCATATGAATAATTACAAGTCAAAACACGGACGACAAATGAAACGATTTTACCCAAAACGCTCTTTAACATGGAATTTACAAAAGAGCGGGTAAAATAAAGTCATAAGTGAACCATATATGATATCATAACAATTAGTATGATTCTAGAATAAGTCAATGAAATTATTTAAATCATTATACAGGAGGTTCTAACACTTACGAAACAAATCAGAACTAAGGTAAGGGAAATATCACAATCTCATTTTTATCCGAGATTGTTTATACTTTAGTATTTACTGGGGTGTATTTTATCATCCACATCCATGTTTCCCCAAAATGTAATATTTATATCCTTCTACAATAGTTTATATCCAATTTTACCCTTCGGTGAGTTGTTATTAAAGGATATGAAAGGAATCTTTTGTCGTTTTTCGTACGAGGTACTTTTTGACTTTTCCGACAAAAGTACGAGAAGAATTTTTTCTTTTAACTTATACGGCATGGATGGATTTTTAAAACATTATTTCCAAGAAGCTTCCTTTACATGTTTTCAAGTTTATTTTTAATCAACTTCGTTTAGTTTATAATTGTACGACATGTTAAGAAAGGAAAAGTGTTTTTGAAGCAGAAAGGATATTTTCCTCAAGAATGGAGTTCAAGTGTTTTATTAAAATTATTTTCCATCTAAGATAATAAAAGGTTCTGTTTTTATCCCTATTGATTTGATTATTTTTTGATGGAATTATTTTTAGGAATTCCTTTATCTTATATGAATTGTTTTATGATGGCACGATGTTTAAGATTCCCATTTTTATTACATGGGTTATGAAATGATGTATGATTTATGATTTTGTGGAACACATAAGAATGGTATCATTATGAGATGGGTGGGACCTATATCTCCCTCTAATTAATTGGGTAAAGATTTTATATCTCATGAGATAGACATGGCTTGAACGGTAGGTTATACCGGTTCTGTGAAACAGGAATGAAACTAGGGTGACTCGGTTCAGAAAGGGACTTTGTCCACTAAGATAGTCTTGGCAATGAGTCTTGACTAACAAGAAATTTATTCTCTATGATTATGTGTGTATGCCACAAGGTTTCATGTTTTAAGCTATGATTATTGTGATTATATTTCACTGCCATGATTTACCCCATGTTATGAAATTATGATCTCTTTTGCAGGTTAAGATTTCCAAAAGTTATGTGCTTATGTATATGATGTGATTGATATTTCTTTTGTTTACCCTTACTGAGCATTTGAGATCACCCTTTTATGTTTTCTTTTCCCCAGGATATAAAGAATGGTTTTAGGTAAAAAAAGGAAGATCTTTATGGGAGATTTTGAAGATCTTTCACCACGATTAGAAGATTATATTCCGAGTTTCCAAAGAAACTTAACTATTCCGGTCCTTGTGTGTGTGTTTTTGTTATGTACTAAGTATTCTGCAAATGTAATCTAATGTCAATGTACGTCAGGCTTCGGGTCTCTACAGTTGGTATCAGAGGAAAAGTTTAGTCAACCTTTGGAAACTAGAATGCGAAAACGTTAGTGATATCCCTAGAGATATTTCTAAGGTATGTCTAGGGATGTCCCTAAGGATAAGTATACGTATAGGATATAGACCTAGAACTATGGTAACGATATTAGATTAAACCAAAGATGTTAGATATTGATGTTACTCCCCCTTTATTATGATTTTTGCCTCTCAAACTATTCTTTTTGGGTTTTAGAAAATGGCTGGAAACAAGATGATTCACGATAATAGAGGATATGATGGACAATGGAATGATATTCTTCATGAGAAACCAAATGAAATGGGATTTGGAAGTCCAAAAATCATTATTATGCCGAATCATCAATCTCATAATATGATCAATAAAGTAAAATTTGGTAAGTTTCCTGACTCGTCTAATAAGAGAAAGATGGAGTTTCTTGATGATCATAGAGGAAAGAAAGTTCAATTTCCCCTATGTAAATCATGTGGGAAGAGGTATCAAGGAGAATGTTTCAAAGGAACTGGAAGATGCTTTGGGTGTGGAAAAGAAGGACACAAAGCCAGTAAGTGCAAAGGAAAAGGTTCCTTTAACACCGGGGATGAGGATAATGGTATTTCTACGACATCAACAATGGTTAAATGTTTTAAATGTGGAATGTATGGGCATTATGCAAACCAATTCCCTAAGGGAAAGTCTCATGAAGAGAATCAGTATGGTCGTATGGGTAGTATTTATGTGGATGATGATGAAGAGACTACAAATGATATGTGAGATGAAAGAATTGTTGAAGCTCGTTCAATGGTTTAGAATGTAGTGGAATGATTACATGTTTATCATGTGTAATGTTGTATAAGTAATCTCATGATACTATGGAATAAAGAGACATCTATGGATTGTTACACTATTGTCTTTCCTTGAGTTTTGAAAGTGTATGATTAATGTTACCAGTATCCATGAAAGGTTATTCAGATATTTTTGGAATGTAGATGATATGCGCATAATGAAGGGATAAGGAGAAAATTAAATGTTTGATAGTATTCATGAGCTCATGACTGATATAAGGAGAAGGTTATATCATGGTTTGAGTATATATAATTTTTGGATTTTGGTATGTGGAAAGAGTTAACTTTTGAAAGCATTTATGTTTTCACTAAGGTTCAATGGGTATTCATTCTTCAAGAGAATACATGATTAAGGTATTCACATGTTTGTAATTTGACCAACAAGATATATCTTTTGATATATGGGGGATAAATGATGGAATTCACGTGATTGTTCTATGACATTTCAAGTAATCATTTTCTTTATACTATGAGCTTGGACCGAAGTATTTTAGATAAGCCTAAAGATTAGAATGGATTATGTTGGACATAAGTTAGGATAAAATGTTTTTCGATATTATTGATGGGATTTTATAGTAATATAGACTTAGAAAAAGGACAACCTGCAGGACGGGCGACAACCCATCGCGTCGGACAAGGCTGTGGGAATCGAACCCACAACCGAAGTGCGACTGGCCTTCATCTCCTACCACTGGCCTACAGGAAGTCCCTGTTTAGTAGAAACTAGTTTTATTATATTAAGAAGTATGATATATGAAGTATAAGTCCATTTTAGGAACCATATATGATTAATCTCACTATAGAATGACTTATGTATACTTAATAACTTTTGCTAACCTTTTGTTTGAGACTGATGGAATGACCCGTCATTCTATCACATGATCTGCTAACACTTCACGAATAACAAATTCAACTTCATTTATTTAAGAGATGAAGTAGAAATTGTTCAAGGAACGAACAACAGTAAGATTGTACCAAAATAAAGTAACTATTTATTCTAATTCAAATTCTTCAACTTTAGGGAAACGATCTTGAAAACCAAAAATGTTGTCCTAGTGCTCTTATATCTGATTAATCAGATGGTACCTTAGATGGTCACAAATTTATGGATTTGTGATTGTTGGATTTTCCATAGCCATGTTCTCTACCACTCTCCATCAGAACATGATGGTTAGATTTTTCTTCCATATCCATATTTTCACCTATGTGGAAACCCAGTGATTAGTTTATTTGGGTAACCGTTACGTTACATACTTTTGTTTTTAAAGATTGGTTTTGGTATTCATTTTTATGATGTGGGTTTCTATTAAAAAAACTTTCAAGTAGTAAACCATTTATAACCCCGACGAATTTCGAGGGAAAAATTCATTTTAAGGGGGGTAGAATGTAACACCCCGAGATTTTATGAAAAATATTATTTCAATTTCATTAATGTCTTGTGTTGTATTCTACACCAAGATTACCTTGCGCTATACGCAACACCATATTAGCTTGCAGTATACGCAACACTATTCTTGAACCGTGTTACACACAATTTTGATAATAGTTATTCTACGCAACATTGAGTATATATATATATATATATTCAATGTATAAATGAAATATGGTTGGATTCTGTTATACGAAACAACGAAGGATTATTTCACAACACGCAACCCTGACTTGGCTTGCATTACAAGTAATTGCGACCTTCCTCGATAGCGTGTGTTGTACGCAATACTGGGTTTTAATAAACAATGATATATTATTATAATATTGTCCTGAACTAGCCGTTATGAATAGTATTAACTAAATTTTAAATTTTATAACATTATTATTCATCTTACAAATTTTCTAGAACATGGTATAAGAACAAAATAAATTTTTCTGGTAAAATAAGTATTTTTCAAAAAATGCAGTTTTGCCGCCTTTTGATGGCGCACCCACATTAAATATAGTTTTTGACATGTTTATAAGTTTAATTTGACAAAATAAAATTCTTCTTTGGAATCAAGAAATAAATATTTACTTTGGATAAATTTTTCATATTATTCTGGTAACTTTCACATTTTAATGAATAGTAAAAACACGCTATATTTTAATTAAAAACAACTTTTTTCATCGCAATATCTTATGTGGTTAAATTATAATATTGAATGGTTTTAAAGTATAAATAGAATATATTTTTACCATTTAATATAATTTATGTCATTAGCATTGATTTTACCTGGAATTCGTAGGTTAAATCAATTCAATCTTTTGCAATGTTTTAAACAAAAACCCGTTTTTATTCGACAACGGGATTAATTTTAATTTAATTTCTGCAACTTCTGTGTATTGAATTTTAAAAAATGGATTCCATATTTGGAATCAGTGGGTCCAAATTATGTTAATATGCTGCTTTTTATTTTTGGGAATTATGAATAGTAACTACGGTAAATTTTATTTACCATAGTTAAAGGTAAATCAGGTAATTAAGGATAAATATAATATTATAAAATTACCCTAACACATGCCAAAATTCTATTTTATGGCTAAAAGTAAACCCATAATCAACTAAGGGTCGGATTAAATTCATTTTATGGACTTTTGACCATGAAAATAATTTAATTATTATTAAAACCAAAGAAAGTGACAACATGTCACTTTCTTAAATCTTATAAGTATAATAACTTTAACTTAGTGCTAAACATCATAAAACATCGAACTTTAATAGTCTCCAGAACTCTAACAAAATTATCTACATCATGAGAATTTATCTAGAATTTTTTTGGATTAAATAATTATCATTAATTGTGACACAATAGTGATGCAGAAATTATTTATCTAGTGAAAAATTAAGAATATAGTTTTTATTAAACTAATAGTGACCATAAAATGCACAAAACCCTGGCCAAAACTTATTGGTCATGTAAATTTAAACTATAATCATCCAATGGTCGAATATTTGACCATTTGGAGTCTTATACAAGAAATTATGACACTTATATTATTTTCTTTTAAATGATGCCAAAGTTGTCAGCTTCATAATTTAATAAATATAACAATTTAAATATTGTGATTTTAAGATGATAAATTCGAGTAAAAGTATTATTGAGAAAGGTAATATACTTATTTTCATCATAGGTGTTTATTTTAAATTTTTATGCAACAAATAAGTATATTTAATAATTATACAAAAATGATGTAGTAATTATTTTATTAAGAGATAAACCAAATAAATGGTTTTAAAAATAATGAAATAAATATTATATGAACTATTTAATGTGATCCACTAATTTTATAGATACATATGACCTTTTATTAATATATTAAAGCTTTTAGTTTGAACATATCTTCTGTTTATAGTTTATTTAAATTCAAATAAATGAATAGTGTCAAAATTGACACTATTGTTATTTTATAAAAATAACATATTATAAAATTGTTTGAAAATCACAAAAATATTTAAAAATTATAAATTTAAATTTATATGGTCTATAAGGTTATAAATTAAATAATTATGGAAAATTCACAACAAATAAGTAATTATTTGTTATAATTTAAAATTTACAATTTTATTACCACAAATAAACCTAACTAGATTAAATAAGGATAAATCAAAATGATAAAGATTTAAATAAGATCAAAACATATCTAAATTTTATTGGTTGATGCGATTACAACCCTATATCATCTAATCTTAGAATATGTGTCATTTTTGGAGGTTTTTAAGTGGGGTTAGATTTATTATAAATTAATATTTTTAAGAATTCCAAAGGTGCCCCTCTCCTCCCTTATAAAAGGGCACCTCATCCCTCTCCTAGTCACACCAATTTGAGCCTTCAAGCTCGGAAAAACCCTGCCAAATTATCTTCTCCACTTCCCTAGAAACATCCTAGAGGTTCTGGTCTTCTTTAAAGACCAATCTTAGTTCCCTAAGAGGAGGTTTCAAAGAGGGCGTATCGAAGAAGAGGTAATTTCTTCTCCCGATTCTTTCAAGCTTCTTTCTTTCTCAACTTATTCTTCTTTAGTTGTTGCATTACAAAGTAATAACATAAGTACCAATAATATACTGATTTTTTATTATAAATATGAAACAACCCCATTTCACCTTCTATCCATCCTACGGAAAACAAAATCACCGCGCGTGCGTACGTACGGAATACCGTCTCCACGCCGTGGTGTAATCTGTTTTTCCACCAACACCTTACATGGATGGGTATTATGGTGTAAATAATAACTATAAATATTTCTTATAACATCATAATGATTCTGATATATTGTATCATCCACTCCAATTCAATTCAATAATCATGAAAATGATATCATCGCTCGTGCGTACGTACGGACTACCGTCTCCACGACGCGATGAGATTCATTCTCCACTTTAACCATTCATGAATGATTATAAAGTACATATAATAAGTAATCATGAAATATATGACATAATAATGATACTTGATTTATGTGTATGTCATCTACATAATTCCATTAAACTCAATAAGGAAATGAAAACAGGGTTCATGCGTACGTACGGCCTACCGTCTCCATGAACGGTGTATTTCTTTCCATTTACTGGTTTATTATATATATATATATGTATATTCTGAATATATATTATATATAAATCATGTTTTATATTATTGAATTAAGTAATCATTATCTACGTAATCATATGAATAATTACACATCAAAACACGGACGACAAATGAAACGATTTTACCCAAAACGCTCTTTAACATGGAATTTACAAAAGAACGGGTAAAATAAAGTCATAAGTGAACCATATATGATATCATAACAATTAGTATGATTCTGGAATAAGTCAATGACATTATTTAGATCATTATTTAGGAGTTCCGGACACTTATGAAGCAAATCGGACCTAAGGTAAGGCAAATATCACAATCTCATTTTTATCTGAGATTGTTTAAACTTTAGTATTTAATGGGGTGTATTTTATCATCCACATCCATGTTTCCCCAACATGTAATATTTATATCCTTCTAAAATAGTTTATATCCAATTTTACCCTTCGGTGAGTTTTTAGTGAAGCATATGAAAGGAATCTTTTGTCGTTTTTCGTACGAGGTACTTTTTGAATTTTCCGACAACAGTACGAGAAGAATGTTTTCTTTTAACATATACGGCATGAATGGATTTTTAAAACATTATTTCCAAGAAGCTTCCTTTACAAGTTTTCATGTTTATTTTTAATCAACTTCTTTTAGTTTATAATTGTACGACATTTTAAGAAAGGAAAAGTGTTTTTGAAGCAGAAAAGATATTTTCCTCAAGAATGGAGTTCAAGTGTTTTATCAAAATTATTTTACATATAAGATAATAAAGGGTTCTGTTTTTATCCCTATTTATTTGATTATGTTGTGATGGAATTATTTTTAGGAATTCCTTTATCTTATATGAATTGTTTTATGATGTCACGATGTTTAAGATTCCCATTTTTATTACATGGGTTATGAAATGATGTATGATTTATGATTTTGTGGCACACATAAGAATGGTATCATTATGAGATGGGTGAGACCTATATCTACCTCCAATGCATTGGGTAAAGATTTTATATCTCATGAGATAGACATGGCTGGAACGGTAGGTTATACCGGTTCAGTGAAACAGGACTGAAACGAGGGTGACTCGGTTCAGAAAGGGACTTTGTCCACTAAGATAGTCTTGGCAATGAATCTTGACTAAAAAGAAATGATTCTCTATGATTATGTGTGTATTCCACAAGGTTTCATATTTTAAGTTATGATTATTGTGATTACATTTCACTGCCATGATTTACCCCATTTTATGAAATTATGATCTCTTTTGCAGGTTAAGATTTCCAAAAGTTATGTGCTTATGTATATGATGTGATTGATATTTCTTTTGTTTACCCTCACTGAGCATTTGAGCTCACCCTTTTATGTTTTCTTTTCCCCAGGATATAAAGAAAGGTTTTAGGTAAAAAAAGGAAGATCTTTATGGGAGATTTTGAAGATCTTTCACCACGATTAGAAGATTATATTCCGAGTTTCCAAAGACACTAAACTATTACGGTCCTTGTGTGTGTGTTTTTGTTATGTACTAAGTTATCCGCAAATGTAATGTAATGTCAATGTACTTCAGGCTTCGGGTCCCTACATCAGCCATTCAACATGGTCGGTTGTGTCAACATATTTAATGGAGGAGGCTGGGAGGTATGCACCTACCGAGCTCTATGAGTAACATGTTTTCTATTCTTGGAATCATGAATAGATCAATTTGAGACACTAGCCTGATCATTCTAATGAATCGAATGTGATCAACCATTCCATTGAAAGCACCATGTAGTGGAACCCAGGGGGTTTTTAATAAACTGTTCATTGTCAAAAACTGTGACGTGGTCTACTTGCTCCAAGCCATTCACCAAGGTGTAGTCCTACTCATCATCATAGGGTTTTTCCAATAATGGGAATACCCTAGTGGTAGTTTCGAACTCAGGATGAATTAAATCAACGAGGGTGTGATACAAATTTGGTATAGGAGGGGAACTCTAATTCCCGTTATGCTGTTGGAACCTATCCTTTATAGATTTGGAAGACTGGTAAATAGATGCATAAGTAGTGGTCAAGGTAGAAATTGAAACCATATAAGGTTTTAGTCTACATAGATGGGTGAATATAAGGCCATGGTCCCAAGTGACATATCTACAATCCAACCATCCATCATAAATATGGGTTTCATGGGTATAATCCTGCAAACATTCACAATAACCCTCAGTATCACTACCAGACTCGATAAGGATATGTGCTACCAACTCGGGTACATTACCTAACATGACCAAACCATTATCCAATTGGTCATTTAACCAATCCTAAAACACATTTAATTCCATAATGGTTTGTCTGAGGATGTTATGGTAAAGAAAATTGTCGGGTTGTTAGTGTATACCACGTCCTAAGTTATCCTTCATTGTGATGTTATAATTCCCCTTCTCCATGGAACAAATGAAATATCCCAGACCTTGTGAATATTTAAAATAATAGTTTTAGTTTCTTGTATCTGGGAAGGGAACTATGGGATCCTATCCATAATGAAGGGTTGTAGCTCAGAGAGGGGCTGGAGCCACATTCCCTCATCTACGAATTCATTCTTAGTGAGGCAATTCTTGAATATTCTATGATGGTTAAGGAATTAGATGGTAAGGTAAAAATCACTGAGTCTCCATAAAAAGGACCTAAAATTTACAGTGGTTTGGGTTCCTCTACCTCTACACCAGTGGAATTCTCAACATTGGAAGTCATTATCATATGAGTTGGAGAACACAATTATCATGACTATATATCTAATTTCAAGGATTTATTTAGTCCCTGGGAATTATAATAAAACTCTTGGAACTACCCTGTACTGTTTTAGATATTGAGGTTAGGAAATAGAGCATTCATTGGTTTCCCGAAGTATATTGTTAGGATCTTCTCATGACTAAGTGGCATGTTGAGTTAGTACATGAGTTCGTTCCACCTAGAGAAAAAATAGGCGACTCATTCATTAGGCCATTACATTATCTTGTTGATTTCAAAAATTCGTATCTTTCTCCTTGTGGATATGAACTTGTAATGGTACATGTTTAGAATTTAATCCTAACCAATGATGTATCATATGGGAAGCTGGTTGTATAAGACAAATGCGGGACACTCCAGTGTCTGCATGAAATACTGGAGCGTTACATCCTTCTACTTCTCTAGGGTTCCTAGCATGGTCTTGAATCATGATATGACATGTGGAATGTTCTATAATGGGTCATATTTTCCATTAAATGGGGAAAATATTCATTTCATAAACTCCATGGGTTCTCGCATATCATCATACCACGCTAGGTATGGCTTCCCATAGAGTGGGATCACCAAATTCCTCATCTCTTAGGACACAAGGAGAGTGGTTAGAGAATCCATTAAGTAATCTTAATGAGGATATCTATCTTGATGAGGATTCTTGGCAAAAATTTCTTTAATAGGGTCATCAACTTGGGAAGGTAGCTCAGTGTCTTGTCGAGTGGTACGTTCTGAATATTAATGAGGATGGTAACACCGCTAGGGTGGGTTTGGATCCTCATGCCTTGGTAAAATTCCATATAATATTTCTTCAACCATTTTTTATGAATAAGGTTATTGATATTGATTGGGGGAAATTATAAAATGAGTACTTGTGGCCCTAAATTAGGATAATTGGGATCCCTTTGACCAGTGTTATAATTTAAGTGTCTATTAGAAATCTTGTCACTGAGGATCCATTACTAATTTTTATATTGGTAAAGAGAGGCTAACACCAGTGGGTCTACCTATATTATTTATGAAAACATAGGTTAATTTGAGGTACCAACATGGTCTTTACCCTTTTTGGGATGAATAATGGCAGAAAACAATGGATCATTAGAGGGATCCACAATGCGGGTCAACAACATTTGCTTGCGAGTAAGGACCCATTTATGAGGGTTTCTATGATACTTCTCAACCCCTGGATAATAATTTACCTAATCAAAATATGTTCTAGTTTCAACATTCCTCTAATCCTATGATGGGTTGGGGTTACCATATTTATCGGAATGATACCTAGAGGGGAACCCTCATCACTAACAGGTGGGTCATGCTATCATAAGATAGGGATCAAGTGAAGAGAACTATACTATCCCAAAAACCAAATCTACACATGTGAAGACACCTCATCCATAATCTAGAGGGGAAATATGAGGCTCATGATGAATCTATGTTGGAGGTCATGGTTGTATCCAGACTAAGTATGGTGCTAATATATTGGGATTCCTATAAACTCAATCATTTGAAATTGCTGATCGATGTCATCAAGGTGGCCCTAACATTTTGGATAGGGAAACTGAGGAACGTGGAGGTGGCAAAGAATCACCTAGATGATATGGTGGAAACATATGGTCAGGTCCTATATAATGGACTCCAGGATGTCAAATTTGATGGTTTTTGGAATCCAAAAAACCACACACAGCTAATCTATGGCCAGAGTATCCCTCAATCACTCTTGATCGGAGGAATGGATCTCTTCTTGGTTGGCCCAAACCTTGATTGGCTCTGACTGGGAGATATGTGTTTTCACTGATATGGATCATTTTTGGGGATGTTTTATTGGTGGATGTGTCAATTCATGATTTAGCTACTCACTACACACTGGGACGTCCCATTGGGGTGGTACCAACTACGTCATCATGTCTCTATTTGACTTGGTGTTTTCAACTACCTTGTGGGAAAGGGAGAAAATGATTATCGGTGGCTCAATAAGGTGATAACCATATGGAGGAATAATACAAGACCATAATATCTCTCCAACATCATAGGTATATGAAGAGATGAGGGAAACTAATATTGATGAGGATGGTTGCACTGTACGCCCCTGGAAGGGAACACAATTTCCCTCCACCTTTATATACCTACAGATGGATCTAGGGATCCTATGGATATATACATCTAGGATGGGAAATATCACCAATAATTCTCCTACTATAGACCATAGAAGTTTGGGTGTAGATTCCATTGATGATTCATTTGTGTCCTCAAAATCTAAAATATCGACAAGGTCGACATGACTTGAAATTTTCTAAGATATATTGAGGACAATGAGTGTTCAACCCTCTACCCCAAGATGGTCCATTAACTAGAGGTACCTCTTAGTCATCTAGAGGACCTATATATTGGTTGGATGGATCATGAGGAATACTTTCATTCTAGTATAAATGGGAATAAGACATAACTTCATGTAGATATGTGAAAGTACAAGCATGACCTCCATATTGGTTGGTGATTGAGTGGAATGTTCATCTACCCTAGCTTGCGATGGAATGTGTTGGAACTCCATGATGATTATTGGAATATCAGGGAGGACCTTCACTTGGATTGTAGATAGCTCAGGGATGATCGTGTCACTAAGTATCATCATCATGGGTTGGCCTATGATGGATGTCGCGGTGCCTGTGATTGATAGAGAAGACTCAGCATGCTGAAGAGATGGACGAGGTCTCTATCCCAATAGGGTAAAGACAAAACTCCTATTGTCTATTTTAGGTATCTATTGGAATGATCCTATAGTGGTAGTATACGCTTGTGTAGTATAAGATGATTCCACTAATCGAGAATTCTTCTATGTCTACGAGTAATTTTGGGGTTGGCTGGTCCAGACTATGGCCATTAGAGCATGAGTGAATTCCACTTGTTCATAAGACTAAGAAATTGGGAATTGTTGTTGTTGACCTAGCATTATGTGATCCCTCCTTAAAATATCTCACCTAGTAGTCCTAGATGGGGTGACTCGAGAATCTCCCAAATCCTATGTTTATGGGAGATAATTATAAGATAATACTAGGGATATCCTCTCAAAAGGGATCATTGTTTGAATGGGTCATATTTTTCCTTGTGTGACCCTAGGGGTGTGAATTCCACGTGTTCATAAGACTAAGAAATTGGGAATTGTTGGTGTTGACCTAGCCTTGTGTGATCCCTCCTTAGAATATCTCACCTAGTAGTCCTAGATGGGGTGACTCAAGAATCTCCCAAATCCTTTGTTTATGGGAGATAATTATAAGATAATACTAGGGATATCCTCTCAAAAGAGAACATTGTTGGAATGGGTCATATTTTTCCTTGTGTGACCCTAGGGGGTATCTTTAATGAGTAGCTGACTCTTATCGGTCATTGCAGGCCACGTACCATCTGGTAATTACCACTTCTTTTTTTTACTAGATAAAAAAATTCATCAATCACACTTCACTGGATGATCTCGAAGGGTGAAATGTTGCACGCGAACCCAGTATCCATAGTCGTAGTTGGATTAATAAATGAGGTAGCATCATTGGGGTTTGTCTCATTCATATTTTCATTACCCCATAATATGTGAGAGTTGTTCACTGATTACTTGTTGTGTAAATAGTATAAGACATGTGTATTTAGCTATTTATATAGTTACAAGGACAACGATTCTCAATTCCCCAGTGTCATCAAATCTTCAAAAGTCAAAGAGGGATCCACACTAACAAAGTCATGGATTAAGGATGACCAATTTGTAACTACCACATCATTCTGTTAACTTTTTTTATTGTCGCACCATTTTTATGGTGGGACCTAGAACTTCATATATGGACTAGTGAAAAAAAAAGATGTTCATTCCCCAATTCTACTATCCCTCATGTTTAGGAGTAGACTTTCACATCAACTTCACAATTTTTGTTTATTACAGCTGCACTGAACCATGCATGTGCATCGATATATGGATCTACATGATGGATGTTGTGGTCTCATATTCCAACTTTCCAAAACTGTCCATCATTCAATAATTTCATCAGTGAATTATAAACATTGATTGAAATGGGATAATGGGATGTTGATAATTTCTTACATGTATTCCTCCTTCATGATCTCCACCTTGTCTTGGCCACCCTCATTAACTTAAGACATGTTCAGAGAAATCATTCTTAGTCACATCTATTTATTGAAGAAAGTTAATTACACTACTTATTTCTGTCAGGGAAGCAACATTCGGTTAGGCGAGTAGTCACATTGGCCATAAATATGCATGTCCATATGTCGATCACATTGGTCACTTGTAAATATTACTCTTTGAAGGGAATCTCATGTTAGGAATATTAGGCATGAAACCAAATGTCCAATAAGTATATCACGAGTTAATTAACATTAGGGGAGTATTTCGTCCAACGATTGTTTCCTCGGGAATCCTATTTTTTCATGAGTAGGGTTTTTGGGTTATTCCGTGAGTTTATCATCTTCCCTAGATGGATTATAATGTGTGACTAAGATATGACGGGGTACAATTTGAACATCTTTTAGACATGAGAACATGGTTAACGTTTTGTGTTGATAGACCTCATGATATAGGATTCCCCATGGAGGAGAATCTAGGAGGTGTCTCCCTATTAGAGAAGATGTCACTCCTAGATGTGTTACCGATAGATGGATCAGAATACCCCTTGTAGTAGATCCAGGACAATGATCAGAACTCTCCTTTATGTGGTTACAAGAGGTTAATTTGAACACCATTTGAGGTAGATCATGGAAATGTGTCCCAAGTATATAATATGAAACAAATGGATGGTTATATTAGAACAACCATTAATGAGGATATAGAATGTTGATCATAAAACTAATTAAGGTGGATCAGGGAGGTGTGTTCTTGAAAGGAATATTTAACACCTGGAGTTTATCAATGGATGGATTATAACACCCCTTATGGAAGATCTAGGAGGTTGATAAAAATACCCCATGAGGTAGGTTAGGGATGTGTGTCCATAGGAGGGAATATTTCACACCCGTATAGCTGGATAATAACACCCATTAAGGTGGATCCACAAGCTTGATCTGAAAACCCTTGAGGTTAATCAAAGTGGTGTATCCCCGGATGGGATAATATCACACCTAAATGGTTAGATAAAAAACCTCTAGAGGTAGACCTTAAAGGTTAGTCAGAATGTTTCCTGAGGTGGATTTTGGAGGTGATTCCCTAGATGGGATGATTACACACATGAAGGGTTTACCAATGTATTTATTAGGACACCGATTTAGTAAAATCTGAATGGATGACCAAAAATCTCCACTAGGTGGATTAGGGAGGATTGTTCGTGGGGGGGAGATGTCACACCTGGTTGGTTGGATTAGAACACCCCTTGAGGTGGGTCTGATAGAATGATTATAATTCCCCTTGAGGTGCAATAGGGAGGTGCATCCCAAGGAGCGAAGATGTCACGCCTTAATGGTTGGATTAGAACACCCATTGATGTGGATCTAGATGCTTGATTAGAAAACCCCTTGAGCTAGATCAGAGAGTTTTATCCCATGGAGGGGATATTTGACACATGAATTGTTTCCCAATGTTAGGATTGAACCTCAGGTAGGCATCTTATGTACCTTTTTTGGAAGACAACGATCAAACCCATATCATTCGATATTATAGTTTAATGTTGTGTGATAGGACTGATCCATGTTCTTTAACATCATGTAAAAATGGAACTTGTGTTGCATAAGGAGCCTTGATGAGGGATGGTGTGGGGATTATAGATCTAATATTCTCATCACAATAGGATTTATCTTGGTTAGAATAATGTGGGAATAATGCATTTAGTTAACCAGAGGATCTCATTCCAAGTGGGTCACAAAAGAATCATCTTGTGTTTATTAAACAGGTTAAATATACAGTTTTACACCATGTGGTAAGGTTATGTAGAGCTAGTTATATTTACATCATGTGGATTTTATGTTGGTGGAATCACTCCTCGCCCATTATGTTTATGTGACCACCACTCATGCACCATTCTAAGGGGCATGGAATTAGAACTATCATGGAGGAGTGGTCAATAAGAATGTCTATGTTATGGTTCCTCTGTTGACGGGAAACATTTGTTATGATACCTACAATGAGACAAAATACTTAAGTGGTGGGCTCAATCCACACTTGTTATGATGTTTTCAGAAATTGAATTTGTGGAAGAGGTCATGTATGGAATCTAGGTGTAGGTAAAAAAGTCCTGGATTTGTATGGGGGCCTTGGGAACTGAACCTTCATGAAATAATGTCATCAGAATGTATAAAACATGTATAATCTTTGCATTATGATTTTCAGAATATTAGGGCCACAAAAATAGGTTCTACTGGAAGATTAGGTGACATTTTATGGATAGGGGCGTTAAGATGGTGTATGCTTCATGAAACAGGGTACCCCTTCTACGGTGTGAAGTGTAGGGTCAGGGGGTGAGTTCTTCACAATGGTTTAATTCATTGTGAATCCTGAAGTACCATAGGGGGGATTCTTGTTTCACAAATATAATCGTCCATCATTAAATACATATTCAAATTGGTGGTGCCTCTTAAGAACTCATGAAAAGGGGGTTTCTGAAGGCTGGATGTATTGGATGATCCATTTTCTCTTTGTTTCAACATGATTCAATGGATTTTGAATCATGGTCTATTTTTGAAGTCAAAAGGTTGGGGGATCATCACTAAAATTTTGTACTGAAGGTGGTATTTATATGTAATGGGTTTCATTAATATTATAGGTTATTTTGAATACTTACGAGCTTCATGAATGGCCATGGATTCAATATTTTGAGAGTCACCTTCGCCAAGACACCAATAATCATTCATGCATTTTTAAGCACTCCATGACTATGAATTTCACTACACAAAGATTTGCTACCAAATCATCACCCCTTCCAGAAGGAATGTCATAGACAGTGAGATTCATGATCTCTTTCTATTCAAGATGTTCATAATAATCATGAGATAAACTCTTTGAGGGAAATTTTTTCTATTTTTGTTCAGATTCATCTGGAACCAGCCATGCCTTCCTCAACCATTCCTGTGGAACCTATATTTCAATTAAAAAAACCATCATATACCTCTCATCGTTTTTGAAGGATTTTAATGGAATAATAATTTTTTACCATATGATGTTAAACTATAAGGAATACATCCTTCATGTATGAAGTAAAAACTTCTTGGAAGCTGTCCTAGTCTAATGATATTAAACTACATAATATTTCGTGACCACATGATGTTAAACTATAAGGAATACATCCAAGTTAAATAATATTTTCTCTATAATAAATATTTCTAAGTCACATGATGATAAACTAAATGATATTATCATATGATATGAACTTTAACTACATTTCAAAAATTACATAATAGATTACCTACAAAACATGATCTAGATATGTGAAAAAGAAAAACAAAGGGGCCCATCTCAGTGTATGAGTTAAATCCACTGATAAAACCCCCTTAAAAATTATATGTGGATTCTTCCCATCATTATAAAATGTGAAGTGAAACCCAAAACTCTTGTATTGTGTCTATCAACAATATTCATTCATATTGAATCTCCTATGTATGTATCTCATAATGTTAAACTAAATGGAGGATTTACTTATCACATGATGTTAAACTGCATTAATGATGTCCTTACTTCATGATGTTAAGAAAAAATGATTTCTATATTTATGTATGGATTTTTTATTACTCTAAGAAGATACAAAGATACACCCATATCCTATATCTTGTCCTATTGACCATATGACATAGATCCCCCCATTCTTACATATATATTTTCTCCATGAAGTAATAGAAACTTCTTCAATTAGTTGTTTCTCACCAAAGGAATAGAAAAAGTGGGATTATGAATGTAAATAAAGGCTTACCCACATGGTCGAGGAATATCGATTCATGACATGGTTAACATGGTTCTGAGTGCTATACCTTAAAAGAAACACCGTATGTACTTAACACATGATGTTAAACTATATGTTTTATGTATCTTTCTTGATCTAAAATAGTGCATTACTCTGGACATTGCCTGAGATTTCCATGATCCTTGGTTTTGGTCCCCCCTCATGCCTCCCATTCAGGAACTATGTTTTTCTTCATTATTATAATCATTAGATACATATTGATTATAATATCTCTATTCTTGAGTCCATACACAACAATTAATTTCAAAAATGCCCACTCTACATATGGGTTAGACCTATGTTGTGGGTTTTACAATTAATTACTATGTGTGGCTTGATTCCTATCATTATAAGTTACATAGAGACACCTGGATCTCCATTAAATATTCCAACGACAATAATCAATAGGAAACATTCCCTCATCTACATGTGAGTCAAAACTACATGGAGAGTTTACTATCTAAGAAATATATTTTTCTTGATTCCATTCATAGTAGGATACACAAATATGAATAGATACAATATAATGGTTCCATCTACAATAGTAAATTTGAATAATTTCCCATATTCATATGGTTCATATCTCCATGGAGATTTTACCATTCAGTAACATTATTTGGGTTGATTCTTATCATCACAGGATATGTAGAGATGCATGGATCTCTAATATTGTCACTAGCCTCAATAATAAATTGGAATAATTCACCCCTATTTTTATGGGTCAAACATGCATAGAACATTTCTCGTGCAAGAACTACATGTGTCTTGGTTCCTATCGTCATATGATATATAGTGACACTTGGATATCCAATCCAATTTCTATCCAGATGAATAAATTGAAACTATTTCCCCTCTTCATTTGGGACAGACTTCTGTGGAGAGTTTCATGTTCCAAAACTACACGTGGGAAGATTAATTTCATCATAAGAAAGGTAGGGATGTTAGGCTCTTCAATCCTGGGCCATGCTGTAATAATTAGTAGGAATATTTCCCCCTATTCAAATAGGTCAGCCCTACATTGAGATTTTTGAATTCAAGGACAATGTTCAGGTTGATCCCTATCATCGAAGAATATTTAGTGAATCTTAGATCACCAATATTTGGTCCATCTATTATTATAAATGTGAATAATACCTCCTTTGAATATGGTTTAGACTTGTGTTGAAAGCATCCCATTCAATAATAAACTTTTATTGATTCGTGACATCATAGTATAAATAGTGATGCTTAGATCTCCAATCCAGAATCAAGACCCACTAATCAATGGAAACAATTCCCCTACCAACATACGAGCTAAGCCTACATGTAGAGTTTCCCATTCACGATCTATGTATGGATTAATTCATCTTATGACATGATACATACTCATGCTCGGATCTCTAATCATGGATCCATTTGCAAAAATCAAGGGGAACAATTCCCCACTCTATGTATCGGCCAAACCTACTTGTAGAGTTTCCCGTTCAATAATTACATGTTTCTTGATTCCTATAATCAAAAGATATGTTGTGAGGCATAAATCTCTAATCATTGGTCCAAAAACATTATAGAAAAATTGTGTGTCCCCTCCCATGTGTATGAATTAGAATTTCATAAGGAACATTCCGGAAACAACAATGTGTTTCTTGATTCCAATCCTCACGAGACATGTATATACACTTGTATCATCAATATTGGGTTAAAACACAATATATAAAAACTTTTTTTAAAAATTAACCCTTAACTTCATATGGGTAGGGACATTTTAGTGAAATACCTAAGATAAACTCTTTCCTGAATCATTTGATTTCCCAGATTCCCCGTATTTCTCATCCTATGCATAGATGAAGTGAGATTAGGAAACTTAAAAGGCCAATATGGTCTGTGTGACCAAGACATATTTTATGCCTATGTCCACATCCTTACTAAATGAAATTAGACTATAAGGATCGGAACATGTTCTTACTGTATGATGTAAAACTATAATGAAAACATTTTTGTCTCATGAAAATAAACAGCATGAAAAATACATCCTCATTAAGTGAAATTAAAAAGTGTACGGAATCACCCATCATATTTCCTTATCAAATGACCATAATACCCTGAACCTAATTAACTAGATTATACGGTGCTTCCAAAATCTTTTAATACCATTATACCATAAACCGAACTTCATGTCTTGAGAGACATGGGTTGATGCTAACCCTCCATAGACATTGGAACGAAAAATAGATCTCTTTGTTTGACCATGATATTAATGTATAATGGATTTTACCATGCTACCAGAGAAATCTGTCTTAATAGTATGGGATTTATGACCCTTGTGATCCTACCATCACCATGAAAAAACATGTCACTTTAGGTTCTTCTGGGTCACCCCTAGTATGATTATCCCATATCCTTACTCATATCTTGAGAACCTCGAGCCATGATTTACAACATAATAATCCCCAAATCTAAAAGTTTATTGGTTTTCTCTTAATTCTATGAATCCTAATTAGGATGTTGTGTGAAATTACCCTCATACCAAGTCCAAAAGAAACTTGACCGTAAACTGTATTCACATTGGTCAAATTTGTAAAACCATGAACATCATCCTTGGATTGTCAAAATTACAAGACCCTAAAACTACTAGTAAAAAATATATAAAAGTTTTTTGGTCTAATACCTTCAAAGAAAGGTCTAATAATAAGTCATGTCTCTCTCATTAAACTGTTCATATCCAGATTTTAGGCAAAATTTAGAGTGTCAGTAAATGAGGCATAAATATCATGGATACCACTCTGTAGCCCTAGTTAAATATGATCCAATCCTATAGGGCCCCATGGTATTATAAAAAGTTAGATTAATTATTTTTCACATATTCATGCAATGAAAATTTCTTCACTAGGTAGTTACACAATTATTAGGGTGTTGAAACCTTCATGAGTATTACATTTTCCATAAATCACACATAACATCATGATATCCTAGGGTTCCCACAAACCATACATGGCTATTAGAAAAAGGAACCCCCATGTAAAGGTACCCTTAGTTTGACTATTCATGTTTTCCCATAGTTCATTCATATATTCTCCGGATCGTTAGGAAAATTACATTAAATTACACAAAGGTATTTTTATCCCTTATAAGACCTGACATCACTATGGTGGAACACAACACCTTAGGGTGTTTTTGGGTCTTCCTCATAATGATTTCCCCATTTCATCTTCATGAATAAAACACTTTGGACCATGATTTACAATCCATATAACCAAAATATTTACGTGAATTTGATATCATCAATGTCATGTCACCATGTATTTTACCCTTTATCATTGAAAGAATGTGACACACCATTCCCGAATCTTTTTATGGCCCACACCACATGACTCGGGACCACACTATGTTGGAATCGTGCCTCCAATCCTAAATATCAACTGCCATAGGGTTCCATAATACCTCTTAGTTAATACTTTTCTCCATACCACACTATATCATCTATATATTTGGTCCTTTATAAACCATTCATGTCCCTCATAATATAGTGGGGATCCCCTTCACTTGACCATATAGGTAATCTATATAGGATCACGTATAAGGTCTTCTAATCTACCAACTATAGGCATATCCTTATAGAAAGTAATGAACTATGATATTTTTTTAGAATCGGAAAAACCATGAAAAACCCAACACCATAGCATGTTTTGGGCCATCCCCTATATATCTTCCCAATTCTATATTAATCGATTCAAACTGCTAGGTTATGATTAAACCAACTATATTCCAACTATCCAGGTGGAATCAAATTCCCCAATAATTAACCCTTAGGTAATATTGACCTAAATCATATTTCATGGACCATGGTAAAGAGTGGATACAACACTGTTTTACCATGTTATTGATACATCGAGTCTTTGACCAACCAAATATAGTCATATACTCATTGTAGGAGAGGAACCTCTATCCCCACGAACACTAGAAACAACGTAGAAGAACTCATAACCTTAGGATTTTTAGGTCATTCCTAGTAAAGATTCCCTATTGAACATTCATCAATCATATCTTGTAAAAACAATTATACTGAATTTAATTTCAATTATTTTTTTAAATGTTGTTAAAAAAACACAGAAGACGTCCTTACAGTATGAAATTAAACTAAATAGAAGAAATCCATACCATATTACAATAAAACTACATGACATACTTTTGTACTATATGAAATTAAAATTCATGGAGAATTCTACTTCATAGATTGTATATTATTAGTGATATAATTTTAAAGTTTGAAGGCCCTAAACTACTAAAAAAAATTTTAGTTTGAAAGATGGTATAACCACTTACTAAAAGTGTCTCAATCCTCTAGTGGTTTGAAACCTGATAAGGGTATCCTAGAAAAAATTGAATATTTTCTCACTGTAAATGCACTATATGTGATCAAACTATATTCATAATTTATAAAATATAAAGGGCACAAATATTGTCTAGATGAAACCTTGCAAATGGGAGGTCTGTGAAAAAGCAGAGTCCATGGCCGCTTTCATTTACCCAATATGAAGCATAGACATAATATTTTGTAATATAAAATAAAAAACATATTAAACATATATGTCTCATCATCTTTTCCTATAAAAAATATTCCCATGCTCTCTAAATCTAGTAACTTCAGATAAAAATAATGAATTCTCCCTCCATGACATAAATTCTACTGAAATTACATATTTTAATCCATTGATCTAATGAAAAATAGAGCGGGTACATCATTGAGGAATAACATATTGGTGTGAATTCATGATCATTTATCAAGAAAAACTATTATCATACATCCATTCCTGTCTAGGTGGTTATGTTTACATGATATTATAATAAGTATAAGTATCGTTGATAATATATGGATCATCATGTCCATGAAAGGTCAAGCACATCAAGAATAATATAATGCTAGACAATGACAAGTAAAGTTCATAGAATGTATTCATTGATGAGATGCACAAAATGAGTAATCTATGTATTTTAGATCCTCTCTAAGGATTCCATAAAACATTTATTGATTATAATATAATAGGATTTTATCTTCAAAATTTTCCAAATCCTCCAGATTCTGGTAAGAACTATATATGGAATATTGAAGTGTCATTCACTCTGCATACTTTTCCACAAACATTTTATAAAGATTTTTAATAAAAAATATTCCACATTACCTCTTTTATAAATATTCTTTTGTCAGGATAAAGACATTAGAATATGGGATCTGGTGATAGCTTCACGTAATTCATATTCTGATATTTCTGTAATCAAGATGTTAATCTAAGAATATAATTGAGAGACTATGTGGCATTTCTTCTCTAGTTCCTCTAACTCTTCCCCTGCTGACTGGTCCAAGGAACCTTTATCATAAAAAAATTATAGGCCCTTATCACTATTTAGTAGTTGTTTTGTGTCATGATTCTTTTCATCATGATGTCATTTAATGGCAGGTGAAAAAATACACCTACCCCCAAATCATTAATGTGATGGAGAATGCACTCCTCCTAGGCATGAAACATTTATATTGTATTGTTAGTAATCACGGTTTGAATATGATTCTAGATTAACATAAATCATGTTTGGCCTTGTATAACTAATGGGGTAGAATGTTAGAAGTGGAAGGATTCATTGAGATGATGAAGAAACAAAAGTTGAAGCCCTATATAATCCTCCCTCAAATGATGCATCATCCAAAAATAATATTGAATGACCATATTACTCACAAAATTATTCCCCAAAAATGGGATAATTATTGTTCAGATGAGGATTCTTCCTCGAAGGATTGACCAAATCATGAATAAAATCTATTTTGTTATAGACAAGGGGGTCGGTAATAAACATGGTATGTCCACCTGGTGGAGGAATCTGTCTGCACATCACCTAGGTTGGCTTCTATACAATCCTAGTCAAAATATCGATGTAGATTTATAGGAGCTCAAATTAGTTGTAGGATTATCTGGGAATTTGTGTCTTCACATGCCAATAAATTCAAAAAATGGTGGATAATCTTGTGATGTCATTCTCCCCATACGGAAGCCAAATGGAGAAGGGAAACCCATTAGATGAAACCAATCTTGATATAGAAATGATCAGGGAATACTGATCATAAACAATCACATCATCTATACAGGCTCTTATAACCCCGTAAAAAATAGAGAGTTTTATGACCTTTCATCAATAGATTCTCCACCATTATAAAAAATTGACCTGGTTTGTGCATGATAACTTATTATGTTGAATGAGTTAGGTGATCCCAGCATTTCAATGACCACATCAAAGCCTTATAACATCACCTCAACCATAGAAATATTCAACAACCTGTGATAGAACAAAGGTATAATGGATTAAATTAGTTTTTTGGTATTTGTAATAAAAAATTGATCACTTATATATCAAAATAATTACTAGATTGGAACACCAATATTGTAAGGTATGTTTCATTGTTTAATATGAGATAGGGTCTAGTAGAGTCAATAAGTGGTCAGAAATTCCTCATTAAAATTCCACCCCACTGCTAATGGAGTTTCCTTCACTAGTGTGCTCATTAAAATTCCTAAGCATGAATCCCCGATGGGGGAAATCCATCTGTTCTGAAACATGACTAAAACCTGCCATATAAATACATTGTTATACCTCTGGTAATAATTTGTATCCACATGTGGTACACTCTCCATCCTTAAGTATTTACCAATATGAACCAAAAATATCATATACTATCAGGAAGGGCACTCATGTTGGTGTATAGTAGTTGTATGAGTCCCTCCATGAAAGAAAAATATATTGATCAAGTCCCCAATGGAATCAAATGAATACATATTCATCTCTTTCATTAACATCTCCTTTATAATGGCGAGGATGTCCATTCCCAAGGCTGTTATTTGTGTGGGGTCATCCAAAACAAATGTGGAATGGAGAAAATCATCATACATCTCCCTATGTGGAGATATCCCACCCATCATGTAAGTATCACAGAGGTTCATACCTTACTCCACATGAGATAGATAAAAGAAATTAGTTCCCAGGAACCAATGGATAATTAGTTCTTTCATATATTCTGAATGATGATAGGTGAAGAACTATGAAGTCAAGAATGCCTGATAATGATGAATAATATATATATGGTCAGAAAATTATGAGCAACTCTATATAATAATTAATTTCCATGTCCATTCCTAAAAAAGGTTACCACTATGAAATAACTACCATTTTAGATATAACTTTTTCATAGGTTATTAAAATATGAGACAAATATTCTTGAACACATCTAAGTGACAGTTTTCTAGGAAAATCAAATTTATATGGACCTCGAGGGGAGTCCTCGAGCATACATGACAACCCTTGGGACTGTTCTACAACAAATCCACTATATTAAGATATATTTTTTGAAAAACATCGAGGGCATATTATATCTAGAAAGATGAAATATTTTGTTAAGGGGAAGGAGGTAAAACATCATCTGGTAGGTTGAATGCATATAGAGGAAGATAATTTCAAAGGGGGTAGATTAGAAATTTAGAAGGTTGAAGCCCCTTAAATGGCTCATTATAGACGAAAATGTGATACTCAGGGTTAGAATTTTTATTACCAGTAATTGGATACATCTATCTATCCATTTTATAAGCTTATTGAGAATTGGAATCCCACTTTATGAACATGATAATCACATGTTATATAGGAATATGGAATCCGCTAAAGGGTATACAAGACTCATGCATCATTACATAATCACATTAACAACATAAAAGCCCTCAATTTCATGACCCAATTTATTTCTCACACCTTAGGTAACCCCCAGAGTATATCAGGATCACATGAAATAATAAATGTATTTTGAATCACAAAAAATCATGAAGCATTTCATCTTCGTGTGTTGATTTATAAGAATTGTGATTTATTGACCATTATACATTCATGAAAATGGAATAATTCCCAATTGATTCATTGAATGGATTAATCCGGCCATGCAGAGATTATGATAATTTCATATGGATGAGGTCATGATCCAAGGATTTATAAAATTATTGTGAGTCTTTTTAGAGATTGTTTGAAAAAATTTCATAGATAAAGAGATCACCAGATTGGTCATTCAATAGAGACTCCCATATTATTATTGCGATCAATTATTATGGTTGGGAATATTTAAATAGGTCACATAAAGAATTATTGTGAAGAAATAACATGACCAATTAAATCACAAGAGATTCGGGAATTTGGGAATTTATTCATGAGTTAGATGATCTACTCTTCACCCATTATTTATAGAGTTTTCCAAGGAATAATAATTGTCACTTGGAAGACCAAAAATAACCCATGAAACTAGCTCATCAAAGCACCAAAAACTTAATAAGGTAATTAATTTCAATATAATCAAGTCCTTATTTCTGCGGACATATCTTGTGAGGGGGGGGGGGGGGGGGTTTGTTGATTCCCACCAAATGGGCATTAAAAAATATAAAATTGTTGAAATTATTTAATCTTTTGTACAATTTTCTCAACATAAAAATTGAATGGAAGATGGCCAAATAACACAGATCATGTTACCTTAAAATATTCTTGTCAATGGATCATGAAATGAACATGATCTTCTTATGATCAGATGATCCCCCTTGACAAAGAACTGTTGTTCTTGCAATGTTTTTCAAACAAGAGATGACAATTATGTGAAGGATACTAGAAGAGATAATCCAATATTGTGACTTTTCAATAAATAGTTGCAAAATAATCAACCAAAACCCCTTATAAAAAGGTGAAGAATGATAGAAGCCTCTTGGAAGGGAGAGTTATGTTTATCTTCACGAGACAAAATCATATTATCTACAAGATCTCATGAATCCCATAGAAATATGTAGAACATGTCAGGCAAGATAATGTTGGCATGAATCCTCCAATCCTGTGAAGGACCTCATGGATGTCCATCCAATCATGTGATTCCACATTAACTACATAAGCAAGAAGAGAGGTTTTACATTGAATGGATCACATGTCATCATGAGATCCATCATTAATCAAGAGATTCATTGAAAACTAGGATATTTGTTATCCTCAACAACTCACATATGATGTCAAAAGATCCCATGTACCAGTAAAATACTGAATGATAGAAAATGGGAAAATTGGGGAGCCTCCCAAAAAAAAGAATAAATATTGATCTATATATGAATAATTTTCTTCCTTATGATATCAAAAAATTTCGCACAAAGGACCTTTAATAAGAATGATCGATCACACTAATGGACAATAATAAGCCATATCAGTCTCATGAAGAACCATGAACAAGTATTCCTTGGTCACGTGAGACCCTTTCCATAGGTATCTTAATATCAAGAAGGCTATCGTACATGTCTGGTAAATGGTTAAAATACCATTTGACAATTTAACATTGTTATGAAAAATACATTTGATAATTCGAGACTAATAATTATAGTGATGGTTGAATTTCCTTGTAGTCATTATTATCATGTAACGACATGGATGACCAATTGAAGAATCTTGTGTACCAAATGACACAAAAATAATTCCATTAACTCTATCCCATATTTCCGAGATACACACCATGAAATGTGGAAAATAAATGGGGTAGATAGATATATAAATACAATTACTAAACATAATAATTTGACACGTAATGATGACTGCTACACAAGTGCTCATGATCAGTCTTCTATAAGTGAAAATTCATGTGGTATCAATTGTCTTGTGTGGTGTAAAATCTATGGAATGACATAAGGGATCAGACAATGTGAATAAATTCTTCACATGATCACTTTATAGATCACATGAAGGACTTCCAAATGACCTATCAGTTTATTAAAAGGACTATATATATGTTTATTGGGTGAGGAAAAACCTGAAATATGATAAATATTGATAATATTTGTGTCATATATTCAATAAAGACTAAAAAATACTTAAAAGTATGGCATACTTATGTGAAGGCAGACAAGTTAATCTTTATGATTTTAACATGGATTGTCCAAATCATATGACTGCATGTGGGAATGTCTCCCATGTCAGAAGACACCATTCAGATATTCCATTTTGATCATTCAATTCACCATGGGGATGTTAATCAATTTATGTGGCAACACTAGGTCATGTCACCAATGTCTTGTGAATTCCTCTAAGATTGTAATCCAGATCTTGCGATGTCTTCTCAACATGTCAACTTGGTCTTGATATATCATCTAGTCATGTATCCTATATTATTCAATAACATTAGGGCATGTCATCCAAATCTCTTTTTGTCTCCTTGAAATGTCTCCTAGTACTTATGACATCTTCTAAACATGGACTCCAAATCATTTGACACCATATATAATTTTCAACTGGATCATGTGATGCTCTCTATACAGGCCCCAATGTCATAAAACATCCTCTAACATGTCAACCATGTCATGTGATGTACTCTAGGTATGCTAGTTTCCTCATCTTATGTCTTTAAGATTCTCTTATCAAGTACCAATATTTGTTTATGATATTTTTATCTTTAAAAATTTTAATTCTTAAATAGATTTTTCTACACACAATTATGAGTTTCAACAAACCACAAGACACTATTAGTATAAAATGACTACTACAAACCTCGAATTAAATTGGTTGGAATAAATTTTAATAAAAATTTTATTAAATAAATAAAAGTTTACAGCTCAATATGAAGGTTTTGGTAAGTACTTAGAAAATTATCACACATTTTTTTTAAATCACATTATTCTTCAAAAGTATGTTTTCATTAAAAAATTAATTTATATTATTTTTATTTTTAGAAGTTATAGAAAATCTATTTGAAAATATTAATTTAGTTTTATAAATTCATCATTTTAAAATTATATTAAAATAATTTTTCTATAATTCTCTGAAAACATTTAAGGACTATTATAAATACATATTTTTTTTGAAAATATATTTTCCCTCAAAATACATAAAATATCAAATTATATATTGTATTTGTTTTATAATTTACTTAATTAATTTTTATTTAAAGTAAAACAATATGGTTTTTGAAATGTTTTTTATACATGAATTTATTATGAAAACATTTTATGTTTTAAAATGACACTTTTCCAAAAAACCGATTTTTCTTGGAAGTTTACCGGTTTTATATTAAATTATTTTCTGTATCTTTTGTGTTTTGAATTTCAAAAAAAATTTCATAAAATTGCACACATAATTTAAACATTAAGTAAATAGTCCCCTTTTATTTTCGTCCATTGTGAATACTTACCTTGGTAAATTTTGTTACCACGATAAATGATAAATTGAGTGATTTATGTAAAAACTGAAATTTTAAAGGCGTTAACATGAATATAACACCTAAAAAATTTTTATTGAACAAATAAAATTATACCCATAAAACCTAATAATTTAAATCTTGTTTTTAATGGAAAATTCTCAATAAAAATGACATATATAATATTTAAAAAATTCACAAAATGTCACTTTTTATATCTTTAAAGTCCTTTGTATGTCCACTTATGGATAGAGTTATGTCATGAACGAATATAACTTGAAATATTTTAAATTTATAGACATGTTTTCCTGATAAAAAATTATTTTTTACTTTTTATGTCACTTAAATTAAAAATTATATTTATAATATTTTATTTAATAAAAATTTAAAGATGTCCCGTTCATGTTTTAAATACTATATCATTTTTTTATATAGGGTTATGAAAAATATATATTAGACAATAAATATTATTATGAAATTTAGGCTATTTATCTTCATTAGGGTATTTTAGTTTTAATTTTTATGGAAAAAATACATGTGTTAAAAAATTACATAACACTAATATAGTAATATTTTTTTATGAAAATATCAAATAAATGTTATTAAAATATTATAACAAAAAAAAATATTGTTAATATGGTCAAAATATTTTATAGATAACCTTTACCAATTAGGAATATAATGAAATATTTTCTTTGAAATTAACTTGTTATTATGATATTTGTTGATGTCAAAGAAAGGAATAGTGTCTAAATTGAAACAACAAATATTCTATAGAAATAATATGTTATTAAATTATTTAAAAATCATAAAATATATTTAAAAAAATCATAATATGGTAAAAAAATTTACAAATTTTTTATTTGTGATCTATTATACATAACATAAGTAAAAATTAAATCATTTTTATACTGAAAAAAATTGTTAACTTTGTTAAAATTAAAATAGGTTAACTAAGTGTTAATTAAAATGATAAGGTTAATAATAATAATAAAAACCTTATCTAAAATATATAGGTTTATGATATTACATCAAAATCTCATCTTATATAATAAAAATTTTCATTTTGTAGGTTTTTTGGAGATTTAATATATTTTAAATTAATCTGTTTTTGCAATTCCGAAAGTTCCATTCACATCAATTATAAAAGCGCACCTCCTACCTCACTTCTCCACATCGCATTGAGTCGTTAAGACTAATAATACCATTAAAAGATCTATTTTCAACATTCCTAGATACATTATAGTTTTCATAGTCTTCCCAAAACCCCAACACTAGTTTCCCTAAGTGGATATCCAAGGGAAGTTGTCCAAGGAAGAGGTAGTTGTCTTTACCGACTCTTCCTATATTATTTCTTACTATACTTCCTAATCAAGTGATTATTATATAATAATGAAATAAATCTAATTTAAACTATATTATGAGATGTTATTATGATTATGCAACAACCATATTCCACCGTTTATCCATCCTATGAAAAATTAATGTATCCCACATGTGTACGTACTGCTTTTCATCTTCACACTATTGTGTAATAAACATTCCATCACTGCATTACCTGGATGGATATAATGATGGGAATAATATATACATATGTAAATAATAATAATATTATTATATTTATTCTAGAAAAATATATATATCATCCAATTGTTTTAACTTTTACCATTAAAGGAATGATACCATCACTCATGTGTATGCACGGTCCACCATGTCCCGAATGTGATACGACTCATTTTCTATATTGACCATTCAAGAATGATTATTTAAATCTATATAATAAATAAAAATGTCATATATGAAAATAATATAATTAATGGAAATTTTATAACAATATACTATACACAAGAATTTGGCCTCATATGACAAAACATGTATTGGAAAATGACGCAGTTAACACCCACAAAAGGAGAAATAAAGAAATATTTTTTTACAAATAGGTGAAAATATGATCATATATGATGTCATAAATATGGATATTCTTTTAAAATAATTTAATAACTTAATTTAATACATTATAATTGAATTTCAAATATGCATGAAAGAAATCATAACTAAGTTAAGGGTTAATTTCAAAAATCTCATTATTATCTATGATTATTTATACGTAAGTATTTACCATGGAATATTTATTTTCCATGTCCATGATTCATAAAAATGTTTTCCAATGTATTTTTTACTATTATTATAGAATTTGTAAAGAAATTTATACCCATTCATGATGTTTTACAAAATAGTATTAATAAAATCTTTTTTCATTTTCCAAACAAGGTAATTTTAAAATTTTCAAGAAAAAGTTCAAGAATATTATTTTTCTAACTTATACAACATGAAAAATATTTTATTGTTTCATTTTTCCAAAATGTATTAAAGATTCCCTTATAACATTATAGAGTTATTTTCAAATAAAATTTTTTCTTTTGAAAATTGTTGTCCATTTTATGAATTGAAAATGTTTTTAAATGAGAAAGGTAATTTTCCCTAATAATTATTTTTATTTGATCTGTCATGATGATTTTTCATCTATGATAACATTCATTGATATTAATTATCGTGATATTATTAAATGATATTATCCCAATTATTCTGAAGGGTTTTCTATGTTTATAATGGAAGGATATGTATGAGACCCATTTCATTCCATGGGATATGATTGACTAATGTTTATGGAACCCATATCATTTAATGTGTTCTGATATGATGAGTAATTCATGTTATTATGGCACACATATGTATTTTTTTCATTATTTGGTGTGTGGGACCAATGTATACCTTAAATGCATTTTGTAATGATTTATATTTCATGATATAAACATGATTGGAATAGGAAATGAGCTTGGGTGTTTAATACATGGCCCGAATGAGAAGTAATCATGGTCTTATAATACAGGGCTGCAATAGGGGGTGAACAGAATTCAATAAATTAAATTTTCATTTTAATGGTCTTGGTATTGAGAGTTGAATATTATGGAAATGATTTTCTATACTTTTTTATGCCTCAATTTCATGTTTTACGTTAATATCTCATGAAATATATTATTTATGATCTTTTACTATTTATACAATGATATGATATCATGATATTTTATATATAGGATATAATTTGAAAATGTTTTTATTATGTTATTACACATCATGATTATTATAGGATTGATACCTACCTTGTTTATCCTTACTGAGAATCAAGTCTCACCCATTATTATGTTTCCATTTCCTAGGATATAAATAATGGTATTAGAGAAGATTTTTGATGCTCTTTTCCATCACAGAGTTTAATGAATGGAAAATGGGAATACCTTAACCACAAAGAGAGTCATCCTTTGAAAGAACATAAAATATTGACCAAGGCATGAACAATGAAACCTCTAAGAATGGGTAGTGTAGGTTTCATTATGACCACACAAGTATACGTGCATGCCACATATTTGGCATGCGAGTCACTTGCGCGCCTAACCTTTTTTCTCCCGAGGTCCTCAAACGTCCTATAAATACCCCTTGTGGGCCCCCCAATTTGAGGATGAAAAAACCAAAACTCAGAATTAAGATTTGGTCACCCTATGATATTTTTAATATTTTGATGATTTATTATAGACTAATTTTACTTAGTTTATATGAAATGTGCATAATTTGTCTGAAATATTAATGTTTTAATATTATGTATAATTTTTTAGCATTTATAGAAGTAGTCCAATTGAGACAGTTTGCTGTTTTAATAATAACTATCACTATACTGATCCAAATTGTGTGTTTATTGTTTTTTAGGATTATTATTAAAATATAAAACATTTCATTAGAAGGTTCCATGAGCCAATTCGTCCATTTGAAGGGTCATATGGTCCTCACAAACAAGACCATAAAATCTATGAAGAAACTGGACAATTCATAAATAATGAATTAGTGGGCTAAATACAGAAGTAAAAATTCTATTATTATCCATCATAGTTCGGGGGAAATTTTAAGGAGTCCTGGATAAAAATTTCAACGCCCAAATCCAAACACAAGGGTCCCAACATATGCTTTGAAGTCCAGTCAACCATTCTGGATGAGAAATAAAATCAGAATTGAATTCATAACATAGCTCAAGATGTAAGCATCCAATCAAGCATAAATTTTTCATTTTTAAAGAGGAGATATAGGTGGCCAACGTTTTTGAAAAAATAATTTGGTTTTGAAGGAATCTTTTTATTCAAAAACTCTTTCACATTTTGGACGTCAAAAAGACTGGATTGAAATGGGCAGATTAACATTGTTTAATCATCCCACCATCACTTTGGCTACATATGTCCAAATGACTCCAAATTTTGAGATAGGTCGACCAACTCTATTATATACAACTTTGAAGAAGGATATTTCTCTAGATTCAGCTGTATGAATATCGAACGAAGTGATGCAATTGATGGGACATATTGGGAATGAAAACTGTCCAATTCCTTGGGCTATAAATGCACCCCCCACTTCTCTTTCAAGGGGGTTGGCATTTCAGAAGAGTGGATATCATATTGGCATGAAAATAGACTTTACAAAGGCTTTGGAGGACCTTACATACCCATGTTTTTATTTGAGATACTTTTCCTCCTCTCTTTGTTTTCATTTACTTTTATGTTCTTCATTGTTGTAATTTTGTAAGTCCTTTCTTTTTTAATTCTATTTTAATGAAAATTGCTTCTACAATATATCTTATTCTCATCCACCTTCTTGTAGATTAATATTAATGTTATTAAAATAGTTTATATTCATTTTAATCCCCTTCCCTTATTTTTCATCCTCATTCAATCAAAAATCCACTTTTAATTATCATTGTTCGTGTGTGTGTGTTCGACGTACCACTCTTTTCTAATCCCTTTTTTTATTATATTCATAATTTATCATCATAATTATTACTACCAGACTATTAAAAACGAAAATTTTGGAGTAAATATCTCATTGGGGTGAGTCAAAATTTAGGGATGTTAAGTTATTTAGAGGATTTGCTCGATAAGTATTCGTTAATTTAACATTGTGTATGTTGGAATTAATATGTCATGGATTAATGAAATCTTTTGTTTGGAATGTAGTTTCAATGTATTATTGGAACCATAAATACACTACCATAAACAATTCCTTATTGAGATTATAATCCTAGTTAAGTTAAGTCTTTTATTAATGCTTTTACACTTAGGAATTCTAATCGACATCAACTAGTGAAGTTAGTGTTAATTTAAATGCAATATAAAGCAAAGCTCAAGGATAACACAAGATTAACTCCCTAATAATTATCTCACACCAATATATATCAATTTTTTAAATCAATTATAGTAAATCAATCATCTCAATTAAGCACTTCAAAAAACCCCCTAATCAAAATGCAATAAACTAAAAACAAACGACTATTACAAGGTATCATAGTCGAGTATTCTACCCGAGTGCTGCTATACACATTAGCCGAGCACCGGAACATTGACCGGTCGATAGGAAAAAATTGGCCATCTGTTTCAAATGGATCCTTTTCCGAGGATGGTTCTTTAAGTAGTCATTAGTTAATGGTTATTGTAAAAGAAATTAAAAAAACAAAATTTAAAAAAAAATTAAGAAAAACACAAAGAAAAACCAATATTCTCTTAAAAATCATAAATTGAAAAAAATACAATGAAAACCACATCTTCCTTTTCCTTCCAAAATCACTATGAATGCCCCGTAGCCTCCAAAAAAATCCCTCGGATTTTTTTGACCCTAAAATTGAGCGAACACTTCACAACTTAGGAGGAACATAAGAGATAATCAAATAATTCCAGAACCAGTCCTTATCCAACCAGTTGAATTAGAAATGGACAATCCTAGTGAACAAAACCTTAAAGAACTTTCTACCCCTGATATAAATTACCAACCTTTTGGTATTCAATATCCAAACATAGAAGCTGTCTTCAAACTAAAGTCAGGTTTGATTTATCTTATTCCTCATTTCCACGGGCTAGCCAGTAAGGATCCACATCTCCACTTTAAAGAGTTTCAAGTATTGTACTCTACCATGAATCCTCAAGGGGTTTCTGAAGAACAAATAAAACTTCGACAATTCTGTTTTTCCCTAGCTGACAATGCTTAGTCATGGATTTACGACCTCCCTCCTGGTTCCATAACCACATGGAATGACATGATGCGACTTTTCGTAGAAAAATTCTTTCCTGCTTGTCGTACTACTTCTACCCAAAAGAAGATAAGTGGTATTCGTCAGTTTCTAAGTGAATCACTCTATGAGTACTGTGAGAGGTTCAAAAATATTTTTCCAAACTGCCAACATCAAAAAATTCATGACCAACTCTTGATCCAATACTTCTATGAGGGGTTATTGGAAATAGAGAGAACCCGCATTGATGCTGTAAGTGGCAGTGCTCTTGTTGATAAAAATCATACAGCAGCAAGAGATCTCAAATGTAACATGGCTGAAAACACACAAAAATTCCATACTCAAGCACATGATCAAGTCAATCAAGCCAAAGATAATCAATCAATTGATCTGAACAAGATCACCGAGTGTATGAGTGAACTTACAGGTCTTGTGTGTCAAATAGATGTGGCTACCAAATCCCCAACCTCATGTTCTCCATAATCAATGTTTCCTGGACCTATCAAAAACTGTGGAATCTGGAACTCTCCATCTCATCTAACTGACATGTGTCCACAACTTCAAGAAGATCAATCTGATTTATCTGGACCAATGGAGCTCAAAGCAGCATATTCTCAGAGGAACACCAACCCTCAACAATCTGGTCAGTTCATTAGAAACGTCAACCAACCTCACTTTGAGTCCTTCTCTTCATCCTATAACCAACACCATAGGTATGGTAATCCCATATCTCATCCCCCTCAATTCCCTCCTCAAAACCCATACCAGTTTCAATATGGTCAAGGTGTTGGCAACTTCCAACAACCTTATCCTTTTCTTCCTAAACCTCAAAGGAACAATCCTCCTCTTGGATTCTGTTATCCTAGTGAGCCTTCCCAATTCCAAAACCAATAAAATCACTTTCCCAAGAACCAAAATCTAGGTAATCCCAAATCGGGACACGCCTCTTCTTCCAAGCAACAATGGGAAAGTGTAGTGGATGATATTGCCTCTTTCACCTATTATAGCCTCAAGAACATTGAAACCCAAATTGGTCAACTGACATCCCACCTTAGTCAGCAGAAACCATATAATTCTTTCCAACTTCCAACTCAATCATTATCCAACCCCAAGGGTAATGTAAGATCAATTGCACTTAGATCAAGAAAGAAACTTGATATGCCTCAAGATAAGTCCTCCAACCCTCCTTTGAATGTTGAACTATAAAATTAAAAGAAAAATAAACATGAAAAGGAATCCAAATACATTCCCTCGCCTCATTCCATTCAACTTAGTAATCCAATTCCTTTCCACAATCTATTTCTAATCCAAAGAAGTCCTTTGAACCTGATCCTGAAATACTCGACATGTTTAGACGTGTTGAAGTCAACATTCCTCTCTTAGATGCCATTAAAAAAATCCCTAAGTATTCCATTATTCTTAAGGAATTTTTCACCCACAAGAGGCAACTTAGGACCTTCGAAAATGTTTCAACCCAAGAGTCCATACCCATTAAGTACAACGATCCAGGGACCTTTACAGTTCCATGCCAAATTAGAAGTTCCAACTTTGATGATTCACTCAAAGACCTGGGAGCCTCAATTAATTTCATGCCCAAATATATATTCTCCAACCTTGTTCTAGGTACCTTACATCCAACGGGTGTTATCATTCAATTATCCAATCAAACCACAGCCAGTCCTGAGCATAATTTGTGTGAAATATTAATGTTTTAATACTAAGCATAATTTTTGAGCATTTTTAGAAGTATTCCAACTGGATCAGTTTACTATTTTTCTTATAACTCTCACTCTAATGATCAAAATTGTGTGGTTCTTGTTTTTTATGATTCATAATGCAATATAAAACATTTCATTAGAAGGTTTCATGGTCTAATTCTTACATTTGAAGGATCACATTTACCACACAAGATGTCCTATAGAATCTGTGAAGAAAATGGACAAGTCATAAATATTGAAATAATGGGATAAATATAGAAGTTAAAATTCCTCTTTCCTTCTAAAAGTTTCTGGGGACAATGTATGGAGTCTTGGATAAATATTTCAAGCCCCAATTCTAAACACAAGGGGCCCAACATATGCTTTGATGTCCAGCACACCATTCTGGCCGAGAAATACAATCAGTACAGTATTCATGACATAGCTCATGACATAATCATCCAATCAAGCTGAGATTTTGCAGTGTGAAATAAGAGATATAGACGGCCGACGTTGTTGAAGAAATAATTCAGTTTTGAAGGTATAATCATATTCAAAAACTCTTTCACATTTTGGATATCAAAAATTCTTGATTGAAATGGACAGATTAACACTGTTTAATCATCAAACCATAAATTTGGATACATATGTCCAAATGACTCCAAATGTTGAGAGAGGTCGGAAATATTTACTATATAAAAATTTGAAAAAGGATATTTCTCGTGATTTAGCTTTATGAATAGCCAACAAGGTGATGCAAGTGAGGGACATATTGGGAATGAAAATAGTTCACTTCCTTGGGCTATAAATGCATCCCCCTCTTCTCCTTCAAGGGGGTTGACATTTCAGAATATAGGAGATCATATTGGCCCAAAATATCATTGAAAAAGGCTTGGGGGGACCTTACATACTCAAGTTTTTACTTGAGAGACCTTTCCTCCTTTCTTCGTTTTAATTTAATTTTATGTTCTTCATTGTTGTAATTTTGTAAGCCCTTTCTTTTGTAATTCTGTTTTAATGAAAATTTCTTCTTCAATATCTCTTGTTCTCATACACCTTATGTAGATTAATATTAATGTTCCTAAAATATTTTAAATCTTGTTTAATCCCCTTCCCTTATTTTTCTTCCTCATTCAATCGAAAATCTGTTTTTAATTATCATAGTTCGTGTGTGTGTGTTTGTGTTCGACGTACCACTCTTTTCTAATCCCTTTATTTTTCTTCTATTCTTAATTTATCATCATAATTATTATAACTAGACTATTAAACAACCATATGTCCGAGTAAATATCTCATTGGGGTGAGTCAAAAATTAGGGATGTTATGTTATTGAGAGTATTTTCTCGATGAGTGTTCGTTAATTTAACATTGTGTATGTTGGACTTAATATCTCATTGATTAATGACATCTTTTGTTTATCATGTAGTTTCCATGGATTTTTGGAACCATAAATACACTATCATAAACAAGTACTTATTTAGATTAGAATCCTAGTTATGTTATGTATTGGATTAAAGCTTTAACACTTTGGAATTATAATCGATGTCAACTTGTGAAGTGGGTGTTAATTTAAATGAAATATAAAGAAAAGCTCAGGGATATCAGAAGCTTAACTCCCTAAAAATGAACTCACCACAATATTTATCAATTTTTTAAATTAATTATAGTCAATCAATCATCTCAATTAATCACTGCAGACAAACCCCCCTAATCAAAATACAATCAACTAAAAACAAACGACTATTACAAAGTATCATCGCTGAGGATACGACCTGAGTTCTGCTATACACATTAGTAGAGCACCAAAAATTTGACTGGTGGATAGGTGAAAATCGGACGTGTGTTTCAAATGGAACCATTTTTGGGGATGGTACTTTAAGTAGACATTAGTTTATGGTCACTGTAAAAAAAATTTAAAAACAAAATTAAAAAAAAATTGAATAAAAACACAAAGAAAAAACCAATCTTCTCATAAAAATCATAAGCTGAAAAAAATACAAAGAAAACCCCATCTTCATTTTCCATCCAACATCTCTCTGAATGCCCCGTAACCTCCCAAACAATCCCTCAGATCTGTTTGACCGTGAAATTGAGTGAACACTTTGCCAACTTAGGAGGAACATAAGAGATACTCAAATAATTCAAGAACCAGTCCTTGTCCTACCAGTTGAATTAGAAATGGCCAATCCTAGGGAACAAACCCTTAAAGAACTTGTTGCCCCTGATATGAATTACTATACTCTTGGTATTAAATAACCAAACATAGAAGCAGACTTCAAACTCAAATCAGGTTTGATTCATATTCTTCCTCAATTCCACGGGCAAGCTGGTAAGGATCCACATCTCCACCTTAAAGAGTTTCAAGTAGTGTGCTCTACCATGAAGCCTCAAGGGGTTTCTGAAGAAAAAATAAAACATCAAGCATTAACTTTCGTTCTAGCTGACACTGCTATGTAATGGCTTTAATACCTCTCTCCTGGTTCCATAACCACGTGGAATGAAATGAAGTGGCTTTTCTTAGAAAATTTTTTTCCTGCTTCTCATACTGCTTCTATCTAAAAGGAAATAGGTGGTATTCATAAGTTCCCATGTGAATCACTCCATGAGTACTGGGAGAGGATCAAAAAGCATGTTGCAACCTTCCCACATCACCAAATTCCTGACAAACTCTTGATCCAATACTTTTATGAGGGGTTATTGGAAATGGAGAGAACCTGCATTGATGCTGCAAGTGGTGGTGCTCTTGTTGATAAAACTCCTGCAGCATTAAGAGATATCATAAGTAACATGGCTAAAAACACACAACAATTAAATACTTGAGCACATTCTCAAGTAAAACAATCCCAAGATAATAAATCAGTTGAGCCAAACAAGATAATCGAGTTGATGGGTGAACTTACAGGTCCTGTGCGACAACTAGTTGTGGCTACCAAATCCCCAAACTCGTCTTCTCCACAATCAATGTTTCCTGGACCTATCAACAACTATGGAATCTACAACTCTCCATCTCATCCAATTGTCACATGATCACAACTTCAAGAGGATAAATCCAATTCATCTTGACCAATGGTTCTCAATGCAGCATATTCTCAAAATAACACCAACCCTCAACAATCAGGTCAGTTCATTAGAAATTTCGACCAACCTCACTTTGAGCCCTTCTCTTCTTCATATAACCAAGGCCATAGGTATGGTAAACCCATATCTTAACCCCCTCAATTCCCTCCTCAAAACCAAAGCCAGTATCAATATGGTCAAGGTGTTGGTAACTTCCAATAACCTTATTCTTTTCTTCCTCAACCTCAAAGGAACAATCCTGCTCCTGGATTCCATTATCCTAGTGAGCCTTCCCAATTCCAAAACCCATACAATAACTTTCCTAAGAACCAAAATCAAGGTAATCCCAATTTCGTAGAAGACACTTCTTCAATGAAACCATGGTAAAGTGTAGTGTAAGATCTTGCCTCTTTCACCCATTCTAGCCTCAAGAACATTGAAACCCAAATTAGTCAACTCGCATCCCACCTTAGTCAGCCGCAACCATATAATTCTTCCCAACTTCCAGCTCAACCATTATCCAACCTAAATGGTAATGTAAGTGAAATTACACATAGATCAGGAAAGCGACTTGATATGCCTCAAGATAAGTCCTTCAAACCTCCTTTCAATGTTGACCTAGAAAATGAAAAGAAAAAGAAACTTGAAAAGGAACTTGAATCCTTTCCCTCACCTCCTTCCATTCCACTTAGGAATGCAATTCCTTTTCCTCAAGCTATTTCTAAAACAAGGATGTCCTTTGAACCTTATCTTGAAATGCTTGACATGTTAAGACATGTTGATGTCAACATTCCTCTCTTAGATTCCATAAAACAAATCCCTATGTATGCTAAGTTTCATGAGGAATTATGCACCCAGAAGAGGCAACTTAGGACCTTCGAAAATGTTTTAACCCAAGAGTATATACACATTAAGTTTAAAGATCCAGGGACATTTATGGTTCCATTCCAAATCAGAAGTTACAACTTTGATGATGCACGCATACACCTAGGATCCTCAATTAATGTCTTGCCAAAATATATATTCTACAACCTTGGTCTAGGTCCCTTACATCCAACGGGTGTTGTCATTCGGTTAGCCAATCGGAGAATAGCCAGTCCTGAGGGAATAATTGAGGATGTCCTTGTCCGAGTAAATGATCATATCATCACTACTGATTTATATGTTCTTGACATGGAAGATGAGATGAACTCTTCTCGATATCCCCTAATTCTAGGAAGTCCATTCCTCATGACTACAAGAACCAGGATTGATGTCCATTCAGGAATATTATCCATGGAATTCAGTGACCAACTGGTCATGTTCAACATTTTCCATGTCATGCGATACCCATCTGAGGAACACTCTACATTCTCAATCCATGCTTCTGTGGAAACTTCTAAGAGTCAATCGAACCCCAATCCACCGTGTTCGTTATGTTCTAATGATAAAGATCTTGTGAAAGTTGCACCATGATTAACCAAGTCATAAATGGTGAAGTTGATGTGGACCTCTCATTCATATACTCCATCAATCTAGAGGAACTTGAAAACTCTCTTGAATCCCACATCAATTCTAATCTCTACTGCTCCACCTTGGATATTATTAAAGAAAATGAATCTGAAGCAACTGAAGTCCCTTCCTCCATTTTTGAGTTTTCTAACCCAAAAATAAATGATGAGACTAATCTAAAATTTCTTCCTGAACACCTGAAATATGCATTCCTTTTCCATGATCACTCTTATCCTGTCATTATCTCTTCTTCACTTACCAAAAATGAGGAGTCCAAACATGTTCAGGTGTTAGAGGAGAATAGATAGGCCTTAGGGTGGACACTAGATGACATACCAGGAATCAACCCTGCTCTTTTCATGCATCACATTCATCTTGACAAATTATCCAAACCAATTAAACAACCATAAATAAGGCTAAAACCACTTATCCTTGAGGTAGTTAGGGAATAGATTACCAATATTCTTCAAGCTGGTATTATCTACCCAATTTTTGATAGCTAATGGGTTAGTACAATTCATGTTGTACCTAAGAAGGGTGGGATAATTGTTGTCACAAATGAACATGGAGAGGTTGTCACAACTCGAGTGAAGAACAAATGGCATGTGTGAATCGACTATAGGAAATTGAATGTGGAAACAAGAAAAGAATACTAACCTCTTATTTTCCTTTATCAAATGCTGGAACGATTAGCCGGAAAGTCACACTATTACTTTCTTGATAGATACACCGGCTATTTCCAAATCCCAATCGCACCTTAGGACCAATAAAAGACTACTTTCACATTCCCCTTTGGAATATATTCATATAAATGAATTCCTTTTGGCCTATGAAATGATCCTGCAACATTCTAGAGGTGCATGATGAGTATCTCTTGGGAATTCATTGAACACTGCATTGAAGTCTTCATGGATGACTTTACAATTAATGGTGATTCACTTGAATTGTTCTTGAATTCACACTATCTAGTCCTTCAAAAGTGTGTCAAGTGTAACCTTGTGTTATATATTAAAAAATTTCACTTCATGGTTGAAAATGGGATTGTTCTAGGGAACATAGTTTCAAAAGATGGTATTTAAGTTGATCCAACCAAAATTGGAGTGATCCTATCACTTTTTCAACCAAAATCTATTTGAGACATCCATTCATTTCTCGATCATGCCGGTTTCTATCGTAGATTCATCCATTAATTCAGAAAAATTTTCCTCCCACTCACTCGGTTTCTCTAAAATGATGTCACATTCCATTTCGATGAGGTTTGAAAGAGAACCTTCATTGAACTCAAAACTTCTCTTACATCTTCCCCGATAATGCAACCCCCAGATTGGTCCTTACCCTTTGAGTTGAAGTTTGATTCATCTAATAGAGCCATTGGGATTGTTCTTAGTCAAAGAAGAGAAATAATTCCTCATGTCATCTATTATGCCTCAAAAACATTGTATGAAACTCAATCTCACTACATTGTCACTGAAAAGGAACTTTTAGCAGTGGTTTTTTCCTTAGTTAAATTCAGGCCTTATCACTTAGGAGCCAAAATCATTATCTTCAAAGACCATTCTACTATAAAGTTCTTACTCAAGAAAAGTGATTCCAAACCGAGGCTAATAAGATGGATCCTAATTCTCCAAGAGTTTAACATTGAAAAAAAAGAAACAACAGGAAAAGAAAACAATGTGGTTGGTCGCTTGAGTAGAATTTCTAATTCTTCTCATTCTGAAATCATTGATCCTGAATTCCCCAATGAGCACCTTTCATCTCTCAATCAAAAAATATCATGGTATGCCCCAATTGTAAATTAATTGGTTTCTGGTGTTTTTCCAGAATTTTTTTCAAAAGAACAAAAAATGAAGTTGAAAAGTGATTCAAAATACTATTTTTTGGAAGAAAATAAACTTTGGAAAATTAGGGCTGACATGGTAATTATGAGATATGTCAATGAAAATGAACATTATTCCATATTAAAATTATGTCACTCACTTCCCGGAGGTGGCCACTTTGGACCAAAAAGGAGCTCCAAAAAAGTCCTAGACTTTGAATTCTTCTTACCTTCACTCTTCAAGGACTCACATGAGTTCTTTCAATCATGTACCACTTTCCAAAAGTTTGGCACAATTTCAAAAAGAAATGAAATGCCCCAAAATCCATTAATTTTCTATGTGATCTTCGATGTTTGGGGTATCGATTTCATGGTACCATTTTCCCCCTTACAATGGATTCTCATACCTGCTTCTTGTGGTTGATTATGTTTCTATGTGGGTAGAGGCCCAACCCACTAGAAAGGATTATTCACATACTGTTAGTGAGTTTCTAAAGACACACATCTTTTACAGATTTTGAATACCTCGTTCCTTGATAAGTGATTTAGGAACCCATTTTTTTTAATAAAACAATGGAATATATTTTGAAAAAGAATGGGGTTGTACATAAATCATCAACTGCATATCACCCACAAACAAATCGAATGGATGAACTTTCCAATAGATAAGTGAAAAGAGTTCTTGAGAGAATTGTAAAACCCACCAGAAAAGACTGTCCTGAAAGACTTGGTGAAGCACTTTGGGATTATCTAACTACCTATAAAACAACCATTGGGATGTCTCCTTTTAGGATAGTTTTTGGTAAAGCCTTTCATCTACCAGTTGAAATCCAGCATAAGTGTTTTTGGGCAGTGAAAATTTTTAATTTTTATCTTGAAAAATCCGGAGAAGAAAGATTATAGAAATTGGCTGAACTGAAGGATATTTGACTTGATTCTTATGAGAATTATATACTCTAAAAAGAAAAATCCAAGGATATACATGATAAAAAAATCCTAATAAAGGTATTTCATGAAGGTGGAAAGGTAATCCTCTTCAATTCTCGATTTCGTCTTCACCTAGGTAAGCTTAATTCTCATTGGGAAGGTTCTTTTGTTATTACTAATGTTTACCATTTGGTGCAGTGAAAGTCCAAGACCCCTCTTCCAAAAGGACATTCACGGTTAATGGATAGAGGTTAAATCATCACCATAAAATGACACACATCCCAAGAACCACCTCAACTTCCATCAGATCACTAATTTCGGCAGTTGACCCACCACTGGATGGAGAAGGCAACCTGCCAAATCTAAACCAAGGGGTACCACTTTCCCTTTAACTCTATTTATCTCTTCCTCTCTCTACCTCTTTATTCTTATTCCTCTCTCTTTCATTTTTTTACCACTTTCTTCATAAAACCCTTTCATTTTATCTTTCTCTTTTTTTGTGTGTGTATTTTAAAGAACACTAAAAAAACTAAAAAAATATTAAAAATATAAAAAATATAAAAAAACCAAAAGAGTCATACTTACACACCTTCAATTATCAAATTTTTTCAAACCATTATTTGGTGTCAAAAGACATGGTTTCATCTCAAAAATTTGGTGTTTTCAACAAATATTTGGATAAAGAATTTTGTGTTAAGAATAATACATTTTTAATGGTCAATTATTGATTTGGGAAATGATTTTCCCAAACCGTGAGGAACAAAATTTTCTTTCATGCCAAGGCCACCTATGGCCATCTTTTCAAAATGTTTGTTTTCACCCCCCCCCCCCCATTTGTGAGTCTTGATTTTGTGGACCTTCGACCTGAATTTCTAACCTTAGTGTTCATTAATATGATAGAGTAATTTTATGAACCACATGAGAATCACAATATCCAAATAGCCTCCCATTTAACTTACATTAATCCTCCTATTGAAATCCCCTTCGAGCCTATGAAAACTTTTTCATGGATAGCCACATTACAAGCCTCATACCTTTTACCTCCCAATATCAACATAGATTTTCATTTTATAATTTTTGGAAATTTAAGTGTGGGGGGAATGGATTTCATTGTTTGGGTACCCTATTATTTATTTTCAATAAGTTATCATCTTCTTGGGGGAAAGAATCCATTTTAGCGTGGGGGATAGGTTGTCATTTATTGCGTTTTAGGGAATTTAATGTACATCCATTTATGTAATTTTGTAAATGTTATTGTCAAGTGTTCAAAAAATAAAACATGATGAATAAAAATAAAAAAATTGAAAAAATGGGTCGTGTCTTGGGTAGGTCAAAAATCACTCTTCCTCAACCTTTGATCTTGTTATAACTATTCCAATTAGTGTCATGATGAGATAAATCATGGGTTGGTAAATGAGTTTGAGATCTGTTTCAAGGTCAAATTTAGAAAAAACAAAGAAAAAAGGAAAAGAAAAAAAAGAACACATGAATTATATTCTTATTGGGATAAGTTTTGTGTTTTGTAAATATTCCATCTTAACATTACCTTCATATTTTATTCCACTATTGTGTCTTTCATCGCACAATCATTCACTTTTAAATATGTGTTTTTATTTCCTTCCATGTTTAGTTTAAAAATATATGAATTTCCATTTCTATTTTGGTGTTTTAACCCTCTTCTTCCACCTCTTGAACATTACATTCATAGTATCCCATAGCCACAGAAAACCCCATAAGAAGAAAACTTTATTCTTGTTCACTTTGGATAGTTATTGGAAGATGAGATATCTTTCAAACTATAAGATTTTCACTTTTGGTTAGTGAATGAGTGAACCTCCACAATTGAATTTTGTCATCTTGAGAGGTGTGAGTTTTGAGTGTCCACATTTTCCATTTCTAAATTTGAGCATGAAAAAATGAATTTGTTTTGGAACATTGTTTCTGTAGAAACTTGTGGTGGAATTCAAAATGGATGAGTGAAATAGTATAAACCTTCCATGATTGGAGAAAACAAAATTTTAATATTTGTTGGTGAGTGAAAATGATTTTGTCATATTTTTATATTTGTTGCATATGAGGACATGCAAAAGATTAAGTTTGGGGAGTTGATATTGTTAATATTTTCATGACTTATTATATACTCCTTTTACTTATTTTCTATGGAATGTTCATTATTTGTGTGAAATATTAATGGTTTAATATTAAGTAAACTTTTTGAGCATTTTTAGAAGTAGTCCAATTGAGTCAGTTTACTGTGTTAATAATAACTATCCCTATACTGATCCAAATTGTTGGGTTATTGTTTTTTATGATTCTTATTTAAATATAAATCATTTCATTAGAAGGTACCATGAGCCAATTCTTCCATTTGAAGGGTCATATGGTCCTCACAAACAAGACCAAGGAATCTGTGAAGAAACTAGACTATTCATGAAGATTGATTTGCTAGACTGAATGCAGAAGTCCAAATTCCATTATTATCAACCATAGTTCTGGGGATAGAGTAAGGAGTCTTGTAAAAAAAATTAATGCCCAACTGCAAACACAATGGGCCCAACATATGTTTTGAAGCCCATCCCACCATTCGGGCCAAGATATAAAATTAGTAAAATATTCATGACATAGCTCATGATGTATGATTCCAATCAAGATGATATTTTTCAGTGAAAAATAGGAGATATAGTCAGCATACATTGTTGTAGAAATCATTCGGTTTTGAATGCATCGTCCTATTCAAAAAATCATTCACATTTTAGACATCAAAAAGACTGGATTGAAATGGACATATTAACATTGTTAAATCAGACAGCCATAACATTGGCTAAATATGTACAAATGACTCCAAATTTGGAGAGAAGTCGGCCAAAATTATTATCTAGAAATTTGAAGAAGGATATTTCATGAGATTCAGCTATATGAATAGCCAACATGGCGATGCAAGTGAATGGAATGATTGGGAAAATCATTCCACTTTCTTGGGAAATAAATGCATCCCCCTCTTCTCCTTCAAGGGGGTTGGAATTTCAGAAGAGAGGAGATAATATTGGCATGACCAGAGCCTTTAAAAAGGCTTGGGAGGACCTTCCATACTCATGTATTCACTTGATAGACATTTCCTCTTCCCTTTGTTTGCATTTACTTTTACGTTCTTCATTGTTGTAATTTTGTAAGTCCTTTCTTTTGTAATTCTGTTTAAATGAAAATATCTTCTTCAATATCTCTTATTCTCATCCAAATTATGTAGTTTAATATTATTGTTCTTAAAATAGTTTATATTTATTTGAATCCCCTTCACTTATTTTGCTTCCTTATTCAATCAAAAATCTGTTTTTAATTATCATTGTTCGTGTGTGTGTGTGTGTGTTCAACATACCACTCTTTCTTAATCCCTTTCTTTTTCTTCTATTCTTAATTTATCATCATTATTATTATAACCAGACTATTAATCACCCAAAATTATGTGTAAATATATCATTGGGGTTATCAAAAGTTTAGGGATGTTAAGTGATTGAGAGTATTTGCTCGACGTGTATTCGTTAATTTAACATTTTGTATGTTGGACTTAATATGTCATGGATTAATGACATATTTTGTTTAGCATGTGGTTTACATGGATTATTGGATTCATAAATACACTACCATAAACATGTACTGATTAATATTATAATCCTAGTTAAGTTAATTCTTGGATTAAATCTTTAACACATAGTAATTCTAATCGACGTAAACTTGTGAAGTGGGTGTTAATTTAAATGCAATATAAAGTAAATCTCAAGGATATCAAAATCATAACTTCCTAGTAATGAACTCACCCCAATCTTTATCAATTTGTTAAACCAATTATATTCAATCAATCATCTCAATTATTCTCTGAAAACAGACCCCCTAAACAAAATAAAATCAACTAAAAACAAATGACTATTACATTGTATCATCGATGAGGATTCGACCCGAGTGATGCTATACACATTAGCAGAGCACCAGAACATTGACTGGTCGATAGGCGACAATCAGCCATGTATTTCACCCTAGTCTCTTCTTGAAGTCTATTGAACACTTATAAGGTAATTTCATACCTAGAATTGAAGATATAAAGAGGTTGAATAAGGCCTAACTGTTAGAACTCATCAACACTTGCGCGCCTAAGTGTTCAGTCCTTAAGGGAAATGGATACACTTGCGCACCACCATGTCTTCTCATGGAAACTTGCGTGCCACCTATATGAATGCCTCTAGGGATGATACTAAGGGCTCTTATTTAAAGTCACCCAAGTATCACTTCACAAGTTCTTCATCGCCCAAGTGAACTCATGTCGTGCAAGTATACTTGTGTGACCAGGACATGCGCGCCAGACCAATACTTTTGCGACTCCTTCCAATTCACTTCTTTTCCTGAAATAAACCTTTCCTCTTTAAGGAAATCCTTCAATGCCCTCTTCATAGCAATTTATAGCATGGTTCCTTTGTTGGATTACTTATCTAAAAGTAATTTTGTCGAACATCTCTCAAAACCTTGTGATTTACATAGTTGTATGTCACTAAGGATAGATATTTCCTTCATTCAACCTCATCCTTTAATATGAGAAGATATTTAATCTTTGCATCCTCCGTAGGATTAATCCTCATGTTCCTTGTAAAGTCCCCTTAACCAAGGCCTCCTTTTCAAGAGTAATCTCCACGTTTAATTTATATTGACTTGGGATTCCTTCTCAGGAATAAAAGTCAATCATTAGTCCATCTCTAATCTGGGCATCCTCCTTAGGATTAAGCCCCAAGATTACAAGTCCCCCCAAATTTTGGTATCCTCCTCAAGAGTAAGCCCCAAGTTAGAGTATCCAAATCTCATTAAAGAACAAATACCTTTATTGAACATTCTCCTAAAATTCTTTCCTGAACTAAGTCCTAATATTTACCTACATGGGCCGCCACACACACATAAGCCCCATATCAATCCTTATGACCACATCTTTAGTGTCACAAATTGTCAAGTTTACTTATACCTCTTTTTTCTCACACCGAGCATGACTCATGTGAGTTTAGAGTGTAAAAGCAACCATGACACATCTCTTTGGCCCATTAATTATACATAAGCCCTACATTTCTTAATCGAACTACATGGAATTTGATCTCTGCCTTAAAAGTAGAGTATGTAAGAAGCCTTTGTAAGGTTCAATCCCATCACACATTAATGTTCATTCATCCCATATGACGTTAAACTATATCTTAATTCCCAAACTACGTGGTTTCTAATTCCTCTTTAACATGGATATGTAGGTATCCCATCTACGGGTATGATCCCAACTCTTAAATAATCCATGTCGTTTTGAATGACAATGAACTTCAAGTTCCCCACAGAGTGGCTTTAAAACAATTATGGTCATAATAATGACCCAGAGATTTCTATATAATGTATTGAAGGATTCCATTGACAATAAATCCCCAATAAATGAAAATGATTCTCTATAGATGAAGAACCTAAAATACATAAAAAAGATTCTCTGAATCCCATACATATCAATCATTGATTGAAAAATATAAAGGAAAAAATATTTTGATACTTGGTAAATTAATAAGGATTCATGAAGATAACTTCAATCTATGGGAGAGTCCCAGAGTATGCAATAATTCCCCCCAAAAAGGTGTGATGAGCCTGGCCTCCCATTATCATGACCGATGCAAATTCTTAAGCCTCATCAGTCCACAACTAATGAGCACCTACCTTTGGAATATAGGTCTAAATGGATATAGAATCATTGGATGTTTCCGGTTATACAAATAAACCCATTAGAACCCGATTGGAAATATTTGGACCATAAACAAACAAGTTTATCCCCAATTTCCAGATGAAATAAAAAATGGTGAACCCGACATGAATCCTTAATCAAGTTAAATGGTTTTTCACTTATTTGTTAGGACCCTATTTAACTAAATGTGAGGGACAAAAAATATAAATAACATATGTGCTCATCCAAAAGATGTAGTGGCCAAACTTATCTTGATCGGGTCTATTATATCAAACAGGCACACTTTTCAAAGATCTCTCTGCATTACAGATATGGCTGATCTAAAGATCACAACTGTGAATGCCCCGACTGCTAATCCTACTGGATCCTCATCCGATCTGAGGATGACATCACCTACTCAGTGTCTTCAATGATAGGCCTGAAATACACTAGTTAAGGAATAACGTCATCATAGTACCATTCTGACTCTAGAGGCTGCTCGAAAAGCCCTCCAAATTTAAAATTCACCTTGGTTGTCTTGACTGCAACGACTAGTGATCAAGAAGCAGGTGGTGTTAACCACCGTCTCCAACCATTTTGGGTCATTATCCCAAGAACACAATAAGAAGTTCCTCCCGTATTACAGGGAGGTAAATTAACAGGTCACTCAGGGAATCGGTTCAAGAAGACAAAAGTCCTTCCCGAGGGCTCTCATCAACAATCGCTGCTAGACTCGTGCGGTAGTATACCCTAAACATAATTAAGGTACAACCTTTAGGGGTTAAGCTCAGGTCCCTTAGACCCGAGCACACAAGACGAACTGTCAGATGTGAAATCCGGACAACAGAGAGTAGAATCTTACTTTTACCCCCTCCTGAGAAGTCTATCAAACCAACATGATGGAAAACAATGAGCAGGCATATACACCCATCTGTCCTAATGTTACTACCCATCATACTCGTATGTAAGTAACATGCTAATACTTTAAGGAAATTCCAAAAGAATATTATAGGCATGAATATACACCTATTTATAATTCATCAATCAGTTAATAGGATCGTCTAACTGCACACAAAGAAGCTCGCCAATCTAATATGGTAGAAACTGATAAGCAGGGACATACACCTACTTACAATCACCAATTCTGTTAGCAGTCTCGTTTGCTACTATTTAAGGAAATCAGTCAACCATACATTATGGATAACACACATTAGGCACATACACTGGCCAATGTTCATCAATTCTGATAATAGTCTTGTTTGGTAGCACCCATAGAAGTCAGTTGGAAAGATCCGACGACAAATTTGGAGTAGACTCAACACTCTTCCCCTATGCATGAGTACTTCCAGAATTCACTGACAAGAAAAGGAAGACAAGAGAAAGCACATACACCAACTCTAGATAGGGAATGGACTTATATTAATGTTCTAGTAAGTGAAGTCACCAAGCACATTCTGACAATGGTGAAAGAGTAGAAGCAAATCTCTGTCCATATTCTGGATGACTATTAGAATATTATAACAACTTCAGTAGCATCATAGGGAATGAAACATGAATCGATCCCAATCATTGGAGTGACTCATCAAAAAGTCACTCTGGAATATATACACACCTCGTTTTCAGTCCAGGAGGGTCATGGGGCATACTTCCCCTTGTCATGTGGACAATCGAGTCAGGAACATACACCCGATTTGAATGGAGATAATCAGCCTAACCTGATCATTTCTCCTGAGTAGGGACGTACACCTACCCATAATAACCCCTTTTTTCATCAGGTGGTTTCCAAAGTGAGAAAGAAGGCATCTAGTAAAAAGACCCATTCATCATAGTCGAGAAATCAAGAGCCAATCTGCAATAAGGCCTTGCTCGATGCTGGAGTTCTTGATGCACTCAGAAAATTGTCTGTTGCAACTCAAGATTCTACTCTCTCATTTCCCAATCGTGGGAAAAATAATTCAAAAGGTCTTCATCAGACACTTCCTCATGAAGGATTGCTTCATGACAGTTTGGTCGATCTTGAAGTTTCATCTTTAGATGAGGGCCATAATAACCCTCTACGTGGCCAGAAGATCACGGAGAAAAAGGTTTTCTATTTTTCTGTAACCCACCATGTTGGTCCTCCCCATGATGATAAATTTAGATTCGAAAGTCATATCCACAGTAGTAATTCTCATTGCTTGGAGAATTCTTCAAAGGATAATGCAGTAACGAGAAAGCCCTATTATCTTGAGGAACTTGCAAATGCAAAGCCAGTCATGTCTGATGCTTTATCACTAGCAGGTGAAATACTTTCTCCATCAGAAGATAGCTCATGGTGTATGTCATTCTCCGAACCACCCCTAGGTCATGCATGTTCTAATTTGAGAAGTGATTTCTCTACCAATCTTGTTGAATCTGATAAATCAAAAAAGAAGCACAAGATTTGGTCTAATTAGATAGAATATTCTCTATCGAATGATAAGGAGGTAGTTCTGAATATGATAAATCAATTGGGTAAAGGTGAAGTACCTGTCATGTTTTGGCCTTTGGAGGACTCTCAGTATGATATTATAGAGATTTTTATGGAAGATTGTATTCACGATATTCGTCTCGACATTTGGAAAACTCTTTGTCATTTAAAAGAGAAAATATTATCTTATGATGAATATGAAAATCATGTTAAGATAATATAAGGGTTAAAAAGCCAAATTTATTATTCATCTCTCTCAGTTTCTTGACATCCAAAAGCAGAGAGCCCTTCAGCGTTCATGTCTTGGAGCACTAAAGTGGTTTCACTAATTAATTATCAATACCCCATCTGGTGTTCATATCAAGGGATGGGGTTTCCATTGAGCACTACATTTCATTATACTCTCTAGTAAACAAAGCCCGAAAAAGTGGTCTCATGAAATGTTATTGCCCACGTCCAGCCACAGCCAATTGGTTTTGGGCATAATCAAAGCTTTGCTCCAGAAAAATCATCAACTAGTTCTTCCCAAAGTCAGGCATAGAAAGAACAATTTTTTGAATTACTCTTGTATTAGGAAAATTAGAATATCGAACATGCCTCTCATTTAGAGCGTGCATATCATCAGGTGACAGAAGTGTCAGAAATCATCAAACGGCCGTTTGAGCTAGGTGATTTGAGTGGATATAGGTGTGTTCATCTAGCCAATTTACGGACTAAATTCCCAAAAATCTATAGAGATATTAAGAAAGTCTCAGATGTAGCAGCTCAAGAGACACCTTAGCCTTCCAGACTGGGGAAACTTTTAATCTAACCCCCAGAATCAACAAATAGAATTTAAGGAGTTGACTAGGAATAGTAGGAATAGCCCTAGTCCACCGGACATGGGAGATTTTCAAATCCTCAATATCTTCCTCAGTGAAAGTCTATCTTCTATCAGTTAGCGAAGAAGCCACAAGAAGAATGTAGAGAAGAATTATTCAGAGACTCCCTCCAAATTATAGTTAATCAAGAAGTTCTTGAGGGATCAACTCAACAAAAGGTAATGTCTCATCAAGGACATAGGAGAAGATAGTATCATAGAAATTCCGATAGAAGGGATGCAATGCGTTATGAATCAATAAATGTCATCAATTCTATTTTCACTGATCCTATAGAACATGAGGCTCACTCAAAAGATTAGGATAAAGAAGTTCATGTTCAAGAGACTGTAGGCACTGAAACAAATGAAGAAGTGGTGCGTACCTAGAATCAAAGGCTTACCAAGAATTTAGGTTCACCTTCAAATAACCGACTTCACCCTCTCTAAAATAGGTCCAATAAGGGGAAAGGAAAAATGATAGGTTATATTCCACCCTACCTCTGGAGAAGGTCAATCACTCTCATTAGAGGAAAGGTTCGCACAATGGGAAGATGAAATGAAGGAGTTAAGGAGGTTGAATGCAAAACTACTTCAAGGTAGTCTTCCTCCTAAACATAATGGAGACAGTCAGTCAAGGGAATTTATTGAAGCTCTTGAGATGGATCAGGTGTATCCACCTTTATAGGTACACCCTCATAGGTCTAATCCTATGGGTCATGTGCAACAACAACCGGTAGTGCTACCATCAGTTGTAGTACCAGTAACCACACCTGTCCAAACTCCAGTTATTGCACCTTCTCATGTCCAAGATCAACTAGATATTTCTCAGAAGTTAATAACTTCCATCATGTCATTAACAGCTCAGTTAGAAGCTATGGAAGGAAAATGTGCACCAGTTCAACTGGAGAAGAGATCATACCCTAAATGGGTGGATGCAATTCCTCCCCCATCAAATTTTGCGAGTACCAAATTCCCAATTTTTAATGGTTCGGGAGATCTAGAACAACAATTAACACATTTTGTTTCTCATTGTGATCCAATGATGGGAACTCCTCAACAACAAGAAGAAGTTAAGCTCAGGTGTTTTGTACAGTCATTACATAGGCCTGCATTTTTCTGGTATCCAAGCTTGTAATCCCGGTTAATTACTGGGTGGGAGGATCTCCATCAAAAATTCCTTCTTTAATTCAGCTCAGAATTTCCAAAGACAACTGTTTTTTATCTTACAAATTGTAAGAAAATGGAAAATGAAAGAGTTTCAGATTTCATTGCTCTATGGATGGGATTAACATATTCCTTAAGTTTGCAACTCCCTCAAGAATAATTGTTGCCAATCTATGTGGAAAACTTGAGTGATGAATTACGCACACCGTTGATCCCTGTGAAATAAATAGGTGGGTTTTGAGACCTTACATTAATCACTCATCAGATTGAAGACCCTCTTAAAAGGAAAAAGGCTAAAACTCGTGTAATTCCATCAGTTCCAGGAAAGAGAATGGGGAAAGCACAGACTTCTACAGTTATGCATAAACAAGCACATGTACCTTCTTCCACATAAAAACCTTCATCATATAGAAGGGATCCACCTCATGAGCATAAAAACAATGACCGCCTACTCAAAATTACCAATAAGATTAGAGGTGGAAATAGTTTGAAGATTTGAAGAACAATGTTTATTCTTTCTGGAATGAACATGTTCCTGGGTACTTCATCTCAACTCTAGGAAATGACATGGTTCAGTTTCCAAGGTCCAAAAGGAAAAACAAGGATATGAAGACCTTCTTAACTATTTCCTATTTCATCAGATGTTGGGGCATCCCATTCAGTAGTGTTTTTTCTTCAAAGACCTACTGTAAAAGATGGTGGACTCTGGATTGGTAAAACTAAAAGGTTCTTCAGCCCATGTAGCACGTGTTACTACTACTGATCCAGGGGAAGAAGGCGAGTGGCATGAAGTCAAAAGAAAAAATGCGCAGAAATATGATGATTGGACGGTCAGGAAAATGATCAACCAAACTCTTTCCATTTTACGAAGGAAATGGAAGAAACCAATTGTGACTTCTGCTAATAATTCCACAATAAAACCCCTTTCATCATAAGGAAAATCATCAAAGAAGAAGAATAATTTTATGAACGAAGAACATTTAAAAGAAGATGAGTTCATGTCAAAGCCTAAATTGTCTTTGACTCTGGAATATTTTATGCAATCTACATCTAAAGTATGAGCACCGCCCCACCAAACGGCATAGCCTAAACTGGATAATAAAGTAGAATATACATCAGATGAAGAAATGATCTTTGGTTCGGTTAATATAATTCGTTTAATGGATACATATTCCAATCACAGTTTCGATCTTGATGAGCCTATGTTCCCTGTATCAAATAGGGGAATTAGAGGAAGAGAAAGAGGTGTAGGATACAGGGGAAGACGTGGATATTCCAAAAGCCACTATTTCAATCTTTCCCCTACCAGAACTGTATATGCCGCCGAAACTCAAGGAAAGGCCCTTCAACAGGCTCAACAGGAACATGAATGTTCTTCCACACAAGGCAGATTCGGTCCTAGCATAGTTATTTTGGAGGATCGGTTGGAAGTTACACCTTCTTCCACTCAGCATGTAAATAGACCTAGTCGGTCTAATCTTCCAAATCCATGAGTATTTCCAACTCCTACCCCAATACAAGATGCATCTACCTCCAAAGCATTAAATTCTAAGGAACCTGTGAAACCACATGTTCCTACTGGGAAACATAGACATTTGGATCAAAAGTATGTTGTCTTGAAACATTTGGACCAAGTACCGACCATATTATAAATTATGGATTCCTTGAATCTACCAAAGGATCTTTGGAATGCACTCATTGAGGCTTTTTCAAGTCCTCAAGAATTCGATACTGAAATTTCTACAGCTGAGGTCAACCATATATAGAATGATCCAGCAGAATGCCATGCATTGATATCTTTTACAGATGAGGATGAAGATGATATTGTACATGGACATATCAGACCTTTGTATTTATCTGGAATGGTCAATGATGTAGAGATCTGATGAACTTTCATTGACAATGGCTCAAAAGTCAATGTCATCCCAATTCGTACACTTTTTCGACTGGGCATCACCGAATCTAATTTATCTTCTTCTACTCTTATGTTGCAAGGATATTATAAAAATGAACAAGAACCTATGGGAGAGATTACACTCAGAACTTAGTTTGGAGACCTTGTGTCTAATTCAAATTTCATGGTTGTTCATCATGATACAGCCTTCAAAATTTTTCTTGGAAGACCTTGGCTACATCAACATGCGGTTGTACCTTTGTTGTACTGTCAGTGTCCCAAATATTATTTCAATGGTCAAATTGGGACATAATATGGTGATAAATCCCCATTCAAAACATGTGAATCTCAATACATCAAGGAAAAATTCTATCACATGGAAGGAAAAGAGAAATCCATGACAAAGGAAGTTATAAAATTAATGCTCCATTTGTTTTGGAAAAGATTCCAGTAAACCCATTCATACATGTGAGTAATGATTGTGTGTTGCCTATTAGTCAAATTGACAGGATAGATCCAAATCCAAATACTCTTATGGAAACTTCTATAATGTCAATTACGGCAACCAAACCAGACAACATGGGAGGAATTTCAGATTCACCAGCCAATGATGAAACTCCAACAGAGATGTCTTCATTTCATCTGCTGAAATCTAGCAATTCTATACTTCATCATCTAGGCCAGAAGAAGTTATAGCAATACTAGAGGAAAATAATGATATCAATTCTCAATCCATCATCTCCTCTCGATCACCTCCTAATGACCCTTCATTATTAATAGGGTTAGAAATGTTAGCCTCTTCTTTAAGATGTTAAAATTTTAACCTCTCTCTTGATCATGGAAATTCTACTTCATAATCTAAAATGAAAGTAGAAACAAAAGAAGTAACACATATTGAATAAGAAGAGAAAGATCTCAGGGATGCTCCTCCAGCATTTCATAAAGTTATCTCTACCACTGTGGATGAACTCAGAGAAATAAATCTAGGTACAAAATAAGATCCACTCCACACTTTAATTAGTGTGGTCGTGAATCCTGAAGAACAATAAATGTATATTTCTTTTCTAATGCAAAATAGAGATGTTTTTACTTGGAATTGTACAGAAATTCCAGGTCATAATCCCAATATTTCCACTCATCATTTGGTTTTTCCAAAAGAGCATTGAGGATTCAAGCAAGCCCCAATAAGAACAAACCCAACTTATGCTTCCAAAATTTAAGCTAAAGTGGATAAGCTTACCAAAGATGACTTCGTCAGAGAAGTTCAATACCCAAAATGGATGGCTAATATTGTCCATGTAAAAAAGATGAATGGAAGAAATATGGTTTTTATTGATTTCAGAGATCTTAATCGGTATTGTCCCAAAGATGATTTTCTAGTCCCAATTACAGAACTTGTAATTGACGCAACAGCTTTCTATGAAGCACTTTCCATCATGGTTAGTTATTATGGGTAAAATCAAATCCTAATGGCTCCAAAAGATGAATAATCTACAGACTTCAGAGCCCCTCAAGGTGTGTTTTTCTATCGGGTAATGCCCTTTGAACTGAAGAATGAAGGTGCAACGTATCAATGTTCCATGCACCGTATCTTCAAACCCTTTTTAGGAAAATATGGTTAATTTTATGTGGAATAATTGGTGGTTAAATATAGACAATGTTCTAACCACTTGTATGATTTGGAAATCATAGTCCACAAACTTCGACAACACAATTTGAAGATGAACCCCTTGAAATGTGATTTTGGGGTAACCTCAGTAAAATTTCATGGCTTTGTGGTACACCATCATGGCATCAAAGTCGATCCTGAGATGACAAAATCAGTCCTTGGTATATCACCTCCTTGAAATTTGAAATAATTGAGAGGACTTCAAGGACACTAGGCCTATATTAGGCATTTCATATCCAATATAGCAGGAAAATGTTTACCCTTCACCAAATTAATGAAGAAGGGAGTCACCTATTAGTGGAATGAAGAATGTCAAGAAGAATTTGATATCCTCAAGAAATATATCTTGAGTCCACCGGTACTAATTCCACCTGTTGAAGGAATACCACATATCCTCTATGTGATAGCATTAGAGCGATCATTGGGTGCCTTACTTTCCCAAAATAATGACGTCGGGACTGAAAACAAAATTTACTATCTTAGTCAGACTATGCTTGAGGTAGAAACTCGATATTCAAGTATTAAAAAGTGATACCTGGAATTAATAATTGAAGTTCAAAAATTGAGACACTACTTGCAACATCATGAGTTTCAATTGGTATCTCGCAATAACCCAATCAAATTTGTCCTTAGTCATCCAATGCTTAAAGGATATCTGGCAAGGTGGGAATTTATTTTTCAGAAGTTTGTTATCTAGTACGTGTCTCATAAGGCAATAAAGGGCCCAGCTCTGGCTGATTTCATTACTGAACATCCTTCAGTAGAAGATACATCTTTAGATACTGAAATTCTTGATGAGTAAGTCTTCTCTATTCAAGATAATATTCAATAATGGGAAATGTAATTTGATGGTGCTTCCAGAAGTCCGAGAGGGAATGAATTGGAAGATCCTAAATTCAACAAAGTTGGGTTAGGTATTGTGCTTATTTCCCCAGAAAAGGCAGTGCTACCCAATTCCTTATTATTATTGGGAGGCTGTACAAATAATGAAGCAGAATATCAAGCTCTTATCACAGGATTGGAGTTGGCACTTCAGGCATAGGTGAAAAACATAAAGGTTAAAGATGATTCAGACATAGAAATCAAACAATTCAGTGGGGATTATACCATCAGAAAAGAAGAGTTCATCCCTTTGTATGATTACGTCAGGGAGTTAATGGAAAAATTTCCTTCGAAACTAACATTTTCTTATGTCCCTCATTCACAAAATGCTAATGATGATGCACTCGCTGATGTAGCCACAGACCTGTAAGATCCAAACCAGGAGGAGACAATCATCAGTATTGCACACCGTCATATAGATTCACCTTATGTTCAAATTAGAACAGAGGAAATCAATGAAATCAGTCCCATTTCTAAACCATATGGTCATACAATGGAATGGATTACACCTATCAGGGAATACCTTCAAAATGGAACACTCCTACAGAATGGAACCGAGAAAAACAAATCCAGAATTGTGTGATCTATTTTACTCGTTATGATAGCACAGATTACCTAGAAAAAATTCTCAACAAGAGAGGTTTTGATGGAATTATCTTCAGATGTATTGATGGTGAAGAGACAATGGCTGTCACGAATGAAGTACATGCAAGAGTCTGTGGTGGCCACCAGTCTAGACATAGACTGTCTGATCAAATTCCAAGTCTTGGATACTTTTGACCTTCAATGATACAAGATTGTGTTGATTTCAATAAGAAGTATCATTCTTGACAAGTATATGTCAATTTCCTTCATCAGCCCCCATATTTTCTTCATACAGCTAAATACTCATGGCCATTTTCTAAATGGGGAATGGATGTAGTGATACCTCACCCTTCGGCCACATCCAAGCTATTTAAGTATATTCTTACAACTACTAACTTCATTTCCAAATTTGAAGAGGAAATACGACTCAAAGAAGTTAGTTCTAAAAGAATTGTTAGCTTCATCAAGTCAAACATCATTACCAGATTTGGTGTCCCTCATACCATATTGATGGACAATGGCACTAAAATCTGTTCATCCGAGGTAAGGAAGTTGTATCAAGATTACAACATCAAATACAACCATTCATCTTAGTATCATGTAGTTGCCAATGGACAAATATAGGCATTCAATATGACTCATTGAAACATATTACAAAAGATGGTGGATATAGAAAAGAAATTATGTCCTTATAATCTTCGTTCATGCTTTATGGGCTTATCGGCCCACCACTCGCACTAGTACGTGGTCAACTCCATATTCATTGGAATATGGAATAGAAGTAGTCTTTCCCATTGAGGTTAAATTACCTTCACTTAGAGTATCAATTTTTGATCAGTCATATACAGATGAACAATCTCAAAAGTGATTGGAATAATTTGAACAATTAGATGAAAAAATATTGTGCACCCTGCATCATTTGTAAGTCTATCAGAATCGAATAGAAGGAGATTTCAACTTTAAAGTTCATCTTCATTCATTTATTCAAGGAGAATTGTTACTGGTCCTCAGAACTCCAATGATACCAGGGAAGAAACCTCCAATGCATGAGCCAATGTGGGAAGGACCTTATTCAATACATAAGTTCTACTCCAATAGAGCTTATTCGTCAATCTTAATGGACAGAGAACTCATTAAAACTCCAACCAATGAAAGATTCATGAAGATGTATTTTGGGTTACACAAATACATATTCGTCCAACATGACGTTAAACTATGTTTTCCTAGCTACATGATGATAAACTGTGCAACACTGGTCCATGCATATGACCTTAAACTATTTTCGTCCTTACAGCAAGAAATTAAACTAAATAGTCCCCTAGACCTTACAGTAAGACTTTAAACTGTATGGTCCCTTTTTTACTTGCTGCTGGACATTAAACAGCTTAGTCCTTCATTCGTATAACATGATGTTAAAATGTGTTCCCTTTTTCTTCCTACATGAAGTTAAACTGTATATATTTGTCCTTCATGACATTTAAACGGTGAAAAAGTCCCTAAATACATACTACATGACATTAAATTGTGTTTTTTCCCTACATGACATTAAACTGTGCATCGTTAATCTTGTTCCTACCTCTTGTTTCTCACACCAAGTATGACTCACATGACCTTAGAGTAAGTTCCATCCATTAAAACCTATCTAGGCCGCTAACCATGTGTAAGTCCCAACACCATTTTTTTAGATTGTTATCCTCAAGTACAACTTGACCACCAATTCATTCTTCAATTGAACTACACGGACATTGATCCTTTCCTTTCTGGTTGGGTACATAGGAAACCTATTGAGGTTCAAGAACAAAACCAATATCTTCATAGCAGTTCACCTCCATCTCATATGATGTTGATTCGTAAAGCCCCCCACCCCAAACCAATATATTCACATTGGTTCATCACCATCCATGATATATGACATTAAAGTATACAGTCCCCCACTGTCCGTCATCTAAGAGGGAATAATCATTGAAATTGATCTCCAATCATGTCATATTTCAACAACTACATGCATACATGGCAATGCCCAGACAATTAATCTTAGATCCAACCATCATTGCACTAAAGTCCCCTTTCACCCTTAACTTATACAAACCAAATTTGTTCATAGGGTATTTCAAGAACTATATATGGATTGATTACCATCTTTCTGAGATACGTAGGAATATTCTAGAATCCCTCAAATCTAGCCCCAAGTCTTTGGGCCTAAGCCCAAATTCCATTTTCAGTCCCTTGGTTGAAAAATCCCACTGTGAAATCATGAATGTGGTATGAAAACCCTGATCTTCATTCACATCATGTTTATAAAACACACAATGTGTATTTCTTATTATGTTCCAATATCTATGACCCTAATATAAGATCTCCTACACTCTCATCCCACATGACGTTAAACTATATTTCAATAACTACACGAGGCTTGATTCCCATCCTTATGGGATATGTAGTGAAGACCATCATCTCAATTTATGACCAATCCACAACATTATTATGGTTATAATTGGTCTATGTACCTCCTTTATGCATTGGACAATTCCCATTTTGATGTGTCATACACCTAACCATAAAAACATTCATATCTATATAACCCTTTTCATGACTTCTAGTCACAAAATGTCTGATGCCCAAGTGTTCTTTTACCTGACTATACAACATGTGCCCTTAGGCGGCCTTGCATAAGTTTTCTACATGACGGTCATGTCAGCTAAACGATGCTATTATTTGACTACGCAACAAATTCCATTAAATGGACCTGTATAATTCAACCCCCTAACAGGTTTATCAAATAGTGGTAACTTCATTCTTGGGAGAAAAACCTCTTTTTCATTATTGGTCTTAACGAAAATATGTTGGTATCCACAAAGAATATCCATCCTTAACATATTTGTCCCATACTCATTTCATGATCTGAAAGTATTCAAGTCTATGGTTTAAATTTCCCTTCCATACGTTTGGGTTAGACCTTCGTAGGAGTAATCTTCATACAATTCATTGAAAATCTTGATTGGGAATATCCCCTCCATTTTCAAGTACGTCTCTCTATACAACAGAATCTATGCTTTGGAAAATTTGAAACTCCATAAACATTCACTGGCTTTTTAGCAATAGAAAACTAAAATTTTTGAGAGTTCTTTTTCCTGCCTATACAGTACGTTCCCCTAGGTGTCCTTGAATAATAGTTTACTTAACGGACCTCTCATCCAAAATATGCTATTATTTGACTATGAAGCCAATGCCCTTAAGTGGACCTTCATAATTCAACCCCCAAACTTGTTTGTTAAATTGTGGTAACTTCACTCTTAGGAAATACCTCCTCTAATGCCTTTGATCCCATTTTCCATATCATTCCATAGATTGCAAATTTCTTAAGTCATTTTTTACATGTTTTCCCCCATACATGGAAGTGGTAATATGTTTTCAGATAAATTTTCAAGGAATTGAGTCAATTTTAATCCAATTGATCAAAGCTATTTGACCATAAACATTATCCTTTTTATGTCCGATGTGCGCGACTTTAAACTGCCAACAAAATCAAGGGAACTCTGAAAAAAAGCATGTCCAAGATCACTAAACATACATTTTGTATTATTTAGGTCATATTGAGAAATTAAATGGTGAAAAGTTTGTAGTTTTATTTTCATAATCTTATCAAAAATCAAAATATACTTACTAATCCCATTAGTATAGGTAATAATTTAAAGCAAGTAGTAAGAGAATGCAGGCACAAATGGTTGAAGATGAAAGTGTTTATTTCATTGATGCACAAGAGTTAGAAGGACATCCGCATACTGGAGTCTCTTCTCCTTTTCTAGAATTACAAGAGGCTTTCAACATAGCTTCTCTTTTGATTTAAGGCATCCCGAGCCTCATCAGTAACCACTTGAAGTTCATGCACTTGAATAGATTCACTCTTTTTATCTTGATGGAGTGATTTCTTGTTATATGTGATGACTTTCATTCCATTCATTTGAACTCCTTCCAGTGAATTGTTAAGATGGTCTAGTTCCCAAGTAACAACATATAATTGTTGCTGAAGGTGCATCTGCTGGAAAACGTTCTCCTTGATCTTATGATTTAGCTCCGTCAACTTTGCAGCATGATCAGCCTCAGTTCGGGACACCACATCCTCAAATTCACTAATATTGGTCAACAGCCTTGCTCAGATCATATCTTGATGATATTTTTTCTCCTTCTACCTTCTTAAGATGACCTTTTTCACAGTGGTATGGATCTCTTGATATCCATAACTGCCAAGTCCTAACATGGAAAACAAGGATGAAAGTCGTGGGATATTTGAAGATAGATCTTCAAGAGGCATGTCAGATATGATCTTCCATATGTTCTTTCAAGCCTTGCGATGTGAAAATTGTTGTGCCTTTTGTACCTCCAAGTCTGAATTAGTATCACTATCATAGGGGGGAATATAATTTGGGATTAATTCACTTAAATAAGTGACTGGTTCTTCTCTTCCCCCCTAACCCTTGGTACTTCGCTTTCTATTACCGATGGGGATGAGGCTGAGGATTCACCTCCCAATCAAGCCACCGAAATTGATGGCCTCGCATTGTCAATTGAATGTTTTGGTTAGTTTTAAAGGATAACAAAGTTGATTAAGCTATCTTGAAAATTAAGTGCAGCTACAAATATTATCATCTCTTACCCAACGGTAGATCAACAGCATGAGAAGGCTCTTCCCTGTCTTTCCTAGCTTCTAAAGGTTTTTCAGGTTGGGATTCAGGAAGCTCTACCAGGTTATGCTCCACTAGAGGTAGCCTCTCTGTAATAATAGGGTTTCTCTACGACCATTAGGCATTGGTAGTTCAACAGCTTTCTCAGATGAAACAACACATTTCAACCAATCATGGTCTAAGATGTAATAAGAAATTTCTTAACAGGACGAAGGATAACACTCACATCCAAAATCTTCTAAATTTCGTGGTAATTTAACATGATCTAAAAAAACTTCAAAATATGTGCCAAGTTTCATCATTTCATCCAATCATATATCAGATTCATGGTTAGTATCACTAGTGGGAGTATTCGATATGTCCCCTTGGTGACCCTCATCCTACAGCCTCTGACCCAAAACAACTTCTTCAGATAAAATTTTGGAGGAAGATGCAGTGGCTACCAAATGTTCTGGTGAAGGTGTTGAACCTAAAAGTATCAAAAAATGGAATTCAGTTAATGTTTTCATTCAAACGTTCTATGAAGTATTGTTAAACTACCAGAAACAGTGTCTTCCCTCCTTGCAGCAGCAGCATGAGAAATACTGGGAACAAACGCTGGATCTTCTTCAGGAGCAGCCAATTCAGCATGACTTTGCGACTATTAACAAACACCCTCTGTCATCCCCAGAGAAGGGTCAGTCCTCTCCCTAAAAGGGGAAATTTAATAATCCCTTGTAATCCCAAGAAGTGTGAGAAATCATTTCATGAGTAAAGATTCATGATGATCTGAAATACTTACCACTACCGATAAAGTGTTTATCTATGGACTTCTTCCATCGATGTCATTGCTTCTTTGGATTTTTGGGTATGTTGACATCATCATCTCCAAATATAGAAATTGTAAAATGAAAAGCCCTGTCTAATTCCTCATCCATGGATTGTCGGCCTGGACATACCTCTCCCGGATCGTGAGGAGATTCATTAGCTTCGATGGTACTACCACCAGGGCTATACCGTGGTGAAATAACCTCAGTAGTTCCTTTTGTTGAAAGCTATGGGATGAAGAAAGTAATTTCCTTGATTAATAAAGAATTAATTGAAATCAAGTTGCAAATTAAATAAGTAAATAGACTTAAATATTTAGGATCCACATAATCATGCCACTCCTCATCTCCAGAAGAACTAGTCCCCTCAGTGGTGCGACAATCCATCATTTCCTTCACCCGGATGGTGATAGGAATGGAATAAACAGTGGCATATATGATCATCTCTAGCTCTCTGATGTAAGCCCTCACTTCATCGGGGTTATCCTTGAAACAAATATCAGTAGAATCCTGAAGATTCCAAACTCCAAGGATGTGTAGCCCTTCGCATAGGTCCATCCAGGAAGTTTCATAATCGTAATATAAACTCAGCCATGTCTGGATAGCCTCGGGTCGTGGATATTCATCATGTGCACTAGAAGGCTTTAAAGAGGGTCCTACAATCTTGGACATCAACTTCTTCCCTTCTCAATCAAAGATAAAGGATAAGAAAATAAAACTTGAGGCTCTATAAATTAATGGATATCATATTTCCTCAATGATGTAACTCAGCACGAGTCAATGGAGTAGGTATCTTAATTATGACATGAGGATTATATATGGCATGAGGCTACTTTGATGCATGTCGTGCCTCATCATTCCATAATTGGTAATTTGGTGAATCGGCCCTGGGTAAGGAACTCGGTGAATCAGCTCCGAGTGTGAAAGGTCAACTTCTAGACAAAAGGTTTCTTTCTCTACAGATCTCTTCTTTTTTCCCACCTGAGGAACCATATGATTCAATACCCCTTCAGGCTATGATACTACCCAGTTTTTGGCATACCATGTAGTCAAATTACTCACCGCTTCAGCAACTGGTATATCAAACACAGCTCTCGTCTTCTCCATAAATGTTAGCAACAATAGTTTTCGGGAAACCATCAAATTCTACTCCAACCTAACATGCACAAGAGGGGATACAACAATCTGCTACAAACAGTTGAATTGGCGTGAAAATATATATGGAGCATAGGCCTCATATATAATCTCTCTGTCAATCTTGGTGGCCAATACACCATCTCTACAAGCCAGCATGTATGACCTCAATTCTAGGATTGTTGTTCCATCATCAACAGACCTCCATGTTGGCGAGTTTCCATAAGGAATGAAACAGAATTCCTCGAACATGATTAGCCTTACTTTCATATCATAGGAGTTGAGGGATAGAGGAAATATTCTAGAATATGCATGAACTAATGGCCAGAAAGAACATCCAAAAACCTATAATCATCTTTGTATATCCTATGTCCTTAAATGAGTGGTGATATATCCCCACAAAACATAGAATGGTCCCACTATTCTCAAAGGAGACATACCCATATAACCCAGAAGTAAGCTCCTGTGAATCTTTTCCAAAGTGAGGGTGTCCAACCCAACCATTTTCCTCTTAGCCACCTTGGCTACAACAAAAAAGGTCTATGGCCTGACGTCGCCCTTAGATTCCCTAACTGGAAGAAGATAAACACTGAGCCACAAGGCATAGAAGTCCTCCAGATGGGTCTTCTCTGGGATTCTATGATTCACTTAGTACCCCCACTTTTCAAACTCTCCCACATCCAGATTTGGCCAGAATGTGCCAAGAGCACCCCTCTTCTCTGTTCTGGGGGAGCTAGTAGGATGAGTACAGGTGGGCCCCTTCTCCTTCTTCTTGTTAAGAAACATATCCATCCACTTATATGGATGAATATTCTCTCTAGAATTAGTTTTGGAGGTCATTGATATCATTATTTTGTGGAAAATTTTCAATAATCTCGATCCAAAGCCGGAGTCTTCTCCGAATCTTTTCTGGTTGCCTTGGGGGGGATGAATTCAACATACATATCGCCTAAAATTGGATCCCCATAGATCTTTTAGACATCCTACAAACTGATGACTACTTCTTCATGAGTCATATGGAAATAATTGGTTTCTAGGATCCAGCGGCTAATTAGCTCTAATAAAAAGTCATCATTCCTGTAGAAATATGTCTGTCCAGCCCAGAAGACTTCATATATTGCATCCCCCTACAGATATTCAACAAATTCTGCACAGTTTGGTTGCACCAAATATTCCCACATCCATGTTGGCTTCACAACTCCTCCAGGACAGATGTCCCAACTCTTTTTCTAGCCTTTGGATTGATCCATCTGAGAGTTTCAGAAGATTGAGGGATAATAATGCAGCTGCAGCTCAGGCATTTGAGGTTGCAGATATGGGGCACATGGGCTAGGATTCATTATAAATGCCTTCTCTACTATTTCGGCATTTACAAACAATCCTCCAACTGAGAAATTTGCTGATGAAAAGTTTGCGTAAGTTTGAAACCAATAATGCGGAAGATATTTCCTTGCATCTGGAACGTTTACTCCTTACAGATTTCCATGTCCATAGAGAGGCAGGTAAATGATCTATGGGAAATGGAGATGATACTTCTTCAAGTACTTGGTAAAATCTATGAGAGCGCTGTCACAGATATTATAGTAATCATGGTCAACGATGTTCATCATGTCGTCAATCCTCTTGCTAGACAACTCATTATCCAATCCGATTCTTTTGCGAGCCATTGAATCTACACAAACATCAGATAATTAACATTTAAGTAAGTTGATTTTTAATAAATTTTTTGAAGAAATTAGAAAAAATGGATAAGGGATTAAAGCTCGCAAGTCCAATATTGGCACGCAACTCCATGTTGGTCGAGCATGTTTTACCGTGCCAGTACAGGCGCGCATGTTTGAAACTCACTACAGAAGCGCAACACCAACAGAAGCGCGAACAAGTGAAAGACCAAGACACTTGGGTGAATGAGAGGTACTTTCATGATGAGAGATATAAGTTCTTGAAAATAGAGTGCTTTGCGTGAAGTGGTGCCACATATTTATTTGTGAGGCCGTACCCCTGTGCTCTAAACCCTGCACGCCAAAAGGATACCTGGGTACCTACTACTAGCACAACACAGCTCCTTATTTATCATTTTCCTCAGAGTCAAATCCTCTTTCCTTTTTTGGATACAACTCTAAGGGTGGACGTTTTTTGATGCTTCCTTCCGTCATATATTTTAACGAATGTAAAAGGGGAATGCCTTTACCACAAGGAGAGTCATCAATTGAAATAAGATCAAAAATTGAAAAAGGCATGAACCAGTAAACCTTTAAGCATGGGTCACACAAGTTTCATTATGATAGCACATGTATACATGCGCGTAACATATTTGGTGCACAAGTCACTTTCCCACCCAACCCCTTTTCTCCTAAGGTCCTAAAATGGCCTATAAATACGCCTTGTGTGCCCCCTGTTTTGAGGACTAAAAATCCAGAACTCAGAATTATGATCTGTTCGACATAGTCTCTATTTTATGTCTTTTGAACACTTCTATGGTAATTTCATACCTAGAATGGAAGATCTAAATAGTAAGAATAAGGCCTACGTGTTAGAACTCATCAACACTTATCTGAAAGCCTCTAGGGATGATACTAAGGGCTCTAATTCAAAGTCTCCCAAGTATCACTTCATAGGTTCTTCGTTGCCCAAGTGAACTCATATTGCTCAAGTATACTTGCATGTCCAGGACTTGTGCACCAGACCAATACTTGCACGCCTCCTTCCAATTCACTTCCTTTACTCAAATCCACCTTTCCTCTTTAACGTCAGCCTTTAAAACCCTCTTCAAATCCATTAATGGCATGGTTCCTTTATTGGCTTCCTTACCTGAACGGAATTATGTGGAACATCTCTCAAAGACCTGTGATTTACATAGATTTATGTCACTAAGGTTAGAGATTTCCTTCATTCATCCTCATCCTTTAAGATGAGAAGATCTTTAATCTAGGAATCCTCTATAGGAGTAAGCCCCAGGTTCCTTGTCAAGTCCCCTTAACCTGGGCCTCTTTTTCAGTAGTAAGGCCCATGTTTAATTTCTTTTGACATGAGCTTCCTTATCAGGAATAAGACCCAATTATTAGTCCCTCTCTAATCTAGGAATACTCATTATGGGTAAGAACCAAGATTACAATCCCCCCGAATTTGGGCATCCTCCTTAGGAGTAAGCCCCAAGATAGAGTATCCAAATCTCCAAAAGGCACAAATACCTTTATGGACCCCGCACCTGGACTTCTTTTCTGAACTATGTCCTAATCTTCACCTACATGGGTCGTCACACATACTTAATCCCCATATCATTCCTTGTGACCGCATCTTTCATGGAACAAAATTTCAGTTATACTGTTACCTATTGTATCTCACACCAAGCCTGACTCACGTGAGCTTATAGTGTAACAGTAACCACAACACATCTCTTTGGGCTGTTAATCATACATAAGACCCACATTTCTTAATCAAACAACATGGACTTTGATCTGTGCCTTAAAAATAGGGTGCGTAGGAATACTTTCTAAGGTTCCATCCCATCACCCATTAATCTCATCTGTCCCATAAGAAGTTTAGCTACATCTTAATTCCCGAACTATGTGGGTTCTGATTCCTCTTTAACAAGGATACGTAGGTAGCCAATCTATGGGTATGATCCGAACTCTGAAATAATCCATGTCCTTCTGAATGACAATAAACATCAAGTTCCCCACTGAGTGGCTTTAAAACTAATATCGTCATCATAATGAACAAGAGATTTCTATATAATATATTGAAGTAAACCATTGACAAATAATCCCCAATACATATGGACGATTCTCCAACGATGAAGAACCTCAAATACATATTAAATATTCTCTAAATCCCATAAATATCAATCATTTATTTAAAAATATAAATAAAAACACATTTTCATACTTGATAAATAATAAGGATTCATGAACATAAGTTAAATATATAAGATAGTCCGGGAGTATTCAATAATTCCCCCCAAAAGGTGTGATGAGCCTCACCTCCCATCCTCTCGACCAAGGAAAAATCTTAAGCCACATCAGTCCACAACTAATGAGAACCCACCTTTGGAAAGTAGGTCCAAATGGATATAGAATCATTGGATGTTTCTGGTTCTACGAATAAACCCGTTAGAAACTGATTAAAAAAGATTGATCATTAAACAAACAAGGTCATCAAAAATTTCTAGAAGAAACAAATATGTATAGAAAAGGATTCCAGTTATGATGGAATAAGTGGGAGATGATGTATATGTTTTATGAATCCATTATTTAGGTTTCCTAGATTCCTGATACAGAAAACCTATGTCATCCTAGCATGTTTTTGTTGTATTATGTAATTAATATTGATATATTTACATATATTATAATTGTATGAAAAGTATGGTTCATTATAGTGGTCATTAGAGAAATGATAAGTTAAACATTGGAAAATAGGATGATAAATCCGAAGTAATAACCCTAAGGATAATACAAGGTATAGGATAGTAGTAGTAGTTTATTTTTTTATTCAAAAAGAAAAGGACAAGGGATACAAGACTCCTCAAGGAGGTCGGAAATGTAGGAGCCCCAGAGCATCCCCCAACACAAAAGAGACACATTCTGGAGGAAGGGAAAGGAGAGAGTCATAAATGATGAGAGGCTCGTCCTGCCTACCCAAGTGAGAAAGGGAATCCACCGCGAAATTAGCCTCCCTCCAACTGTGATGGATAAGTATCCCATGTGAGATTAGGATCTTGCACCTTATGATATTGTAAGTGAGCTCCCAAGGAACCCCACTCTTCCCTTTCATGATTTTCACAAGAGTATCTGAGTCCGTCTCGATTTCGGACATTGTCAACTTCCTCCTTCTACAGACAGACAGAACCGAGGCCAGTGCATAGACATCCTCACTCAAAGAATTTCCTGGCCCATAAAAGGTTCTTAAGGCGATGAGAACCGAGCCTGAGGAATCTCGTAGCACGCCTCCCCCTCATGATCCCCCCATGAAAGATCCATCAACGATGAGTTTGAGTCCCATGACCGGAGGGAGCCACTTAACCCACTAACCAGTCCCCTTTCTCAGAAAAAAGGGATGATAAAGCAGATTATTAACCGCAGTTGACGTCGAACCACCATTGATATGAGAAGCAATCTCGAAGATGAGGGCCTTGAGGCCAGCCTGGAGGAATAGAAACGAATGGCTTTCACCCCTCCAAACCTAGTTGCGAGCCTCCCAAATCACCCAACACAAATCCATAATGATGATCGTTCTAACCGTCCGCTCCTGGCCAGAAGACCCCGAGACAGAAAACCATAACTCCACGTATTCCTATATTGAATACCCTCCAACAGATCTACATGGATTATACATGAATAGGGACCAAAGATGAAGCACCCACTATCTTTGAAAGAACAGGTGTTTCGCTGATTCGCACGTGTGATTAGTGCAACAGAAACACCTAGTGGCCAAAGTAATGCCCTGGTGTTGGATGTTGTCCTCTATAGGCAACGCCTTGTTTATGATTCTCTATAGTTAAAGGTTCATTATAATGGGGATATCCTTGCACCAGAGTGATGGAGCCCAAGCGTTGGTGCTACTACCTGGCTGAACGATACTCCTAAAGCCTTGCGAGGTAAACCTTCCTGAGTTTGTGGCCGAGAAGTAACATCTATCAGATTCCTCACTCATGAAAATATTCTCGAACACATACATCTGATTAGCATTCAAAGAGGTATTGATCAAGTCGAACTCCTCGCATACACTACTAAAGTTGATATCTGAAAAAGGGCATTCGGGGTATCGCAAGGGCTCCCCCGACCAACTGGTGTCCCAAAAACTGATAATCCCAGCACCGATGATCCACCTCGCATGACCTGACAATGTGTCAATGTGTCAATGAAAGAGAACATGCACCTTGCCAACCTCTTGGAACTGTAGAGGCCCCGTGCCTCAAGCCCCAGGTAGCGTGCTTTAAAAAACTTCACCCACAGCGAATCCCCGACGATAACTTCCCAAGCGAGTCGAGCCTGAAGACTTTGAAGCGTACCATGGATATCACGGAGGCCAACTCCTCCTGCCTCCACTGGTCTGGATAGATGCTTCCAGGAAGCCCAGTGGAATCTTCCCTCCTCCTTGGCATCCCACAGGAAATAATTAAGGCTAATTTCCATCCTCTCCATAGTACAATTAGGAGGATGGATCATTGAGAAGACGTGTATGGGGATGGACGAGAGGACACTGTTGATCAACATGATCCGTCCACTGAAGGAGAGTAGCTTATTCTTCCAGTTGTAGATTCTGCCCAGAATGTGATCAAGGATCACAGAGAAATGCACCTTCTTGATGCGGCCACAGGAGATCAGAATTGAAATTTTATAAGTAATTCTCCATGAAATTTTATAAGTAATTCTCCATGATTACGCAGTTTTCCCATTATTATTAGTGTTTCCCAAACAATGATTTTTGGTATCAGCTAATTTGTGGAACTATAATGAATCATTTTAATGCTAAATGTGACATGAAATGTGAAAATTTTCCCCTTGAGTAACCAAATGATATGGGAGCTGGAATGAAAAATCATATTGTTATTCTCACACAACATTCAAAATCTATGAATCATGACCATAAAAATGATAAATGGTAGGAAAAAATTATATTTAGTCATTGATGAGAAAATATCCACCTTCATTCATAGGTATTTTGATCCCACGTGGCTAAATAACTGATTAGTAAAATTGAAAATATATTTTCGGTTCTCCAACGACCAGAACATGAGAAATTCAGCTTGGCTGTCTTTTTTTGGAAGGATAAGTGGATTAATGGTGGAATGTTATCAATAGTATGTGTCAATGAGATGGAATTGACGTTATAGAAGTGGATGAGTTCAAGAACTTGTATTTTCATATGTACATTCATTGTATTCATTATGTGAATATGGATAAGGAGTTCCTTGAGAATATTTAACTAGATGAGGAATCTTTTGGTACCTTTGAATCAAATTTTACAAGACTTGTAAGATATGATTTTGGAATTAACATTCAAACTGAGATTAATGTTGATCTATTATTTAGTTGCTTAAAACTATGTGTTTGATGAACCTTATCCATATGGGTCTTCAGTAGCTATGATTAAATCGTTAGATTTTTTCATGATGTTGAGATTGATATTAGAGTCACTCATCTATATTATGGGTTTAATAAGGATATAAAAATGTAATTTAAAGTTAAATATACAATCTATAGTGAAAATAATATGATATTTCTCCTATTATTTATGTTTGTAACGAAATATAGAGGAAACTGTCTTAATGGGACTATTAAATGTTTTATGGGGGGAAAGTAGGTCATAAAGAAATTGAATGCCAAAGTGATGGGAAAAATACTCCTAATGATGAAAATATAGAAAATGATACTCAAAATGTACCTACTAAACATCAATGTTACAAGTTCAAGGAAAATGTTCATTATTATAATCAATGCCCTATTCTAAGGGTTATTGATGTTGATTAGTGCCAATAACAAGTTAAGGAAAAAGAAAAAGATAAATTACATGTGATTATTACTGGAAATTTAGAGTATGATAATAAAGTGTTTAACATTACACTTAATGTACAATCTAATGCAGCTAATGTTTTATTTGATTCTGGATCCACCCACTCTTTTATTTGTAAATAATTTTCTAAGGGTATCATCTTATTACTTCAATAATTACACGTTGATTTAGTTGTGAAAATCGTAATGGCACAACAGTTTCATCACAAGATTATAATTTTTCACTAGTTTATGTTTGTGGGAAATGTTTTCCTGAAAATATTGTGATCCTTCCTTTAGATGATTTTGATGTGATTCTTAGAAAGAATTGAATTTCTATATATGTATCTCATATCAATTTCCAAGGATGGGAAGTCAAATTACATCTTTTGAATGAATCTACGACTATCTATCGTTGGAAGGAGGAATATGAACTTCTAGTGGAAATTACATACACTATATATGTTTTATTTATAAATTTTAATGGTAATATATCTCTAATGGTTGGGTAGAAATCACAATTAGGGATACACCTGCTGTATAAGAGTTTTTTTATGAATTTATAGAAATATTTCCCTATATTCCACCTAATATAGAAGTAGAGTTTTGAATAGAACTCATAGCGAGTAAATAGATATTTCAAAGACTCCATTGAGAAGAACCCAATTTAATTATAGGAATTGAATTAGATACTCCAAGATAATATTGAAATTGAATTAATACACCCTATTACATCACCTTGGTGTGCACATCTTCTATTTTCTAATAAGAATGGCTGATCAATGAGTCTCTATAAAGATTATTGAGAAGATAACAAGATCACTATCAAGAACAAACTTTCTCATCCCTATATTGATGACTTATTTGACCAACTATATGGAGATAATTACTTTTCCTGGATTGATCATTATTCTAGATATCATCAATTAAGTCTTAATAAAGAGGATATACCCACGATGGTATTATATATATGGTTTACAAACTATGAATTTATAAGGATTCCTTTTAGTCTTACTAATTCCCTCTCTATCTTCATGGATTTAATGAATAATGTCTTTAGAGACTATATTTATTTGTTTATGGTGTCAATTATAGATGATATTCTTGTGTATTCAAAAACTATGGATTAATATGAATATCACTTGAGGATTATACTAATGAAACTGAGAAATGATAAGCATTATGAAAAATTAACCAAGTGGGAAATTGGTCATCAGAAAGTTTCATTTTATTGGGTCACATAATCTCATGGGAGGGGATATCTATGGATCATGTAAAAAAGGATGTTATTGAATGTTGTATTATGCTAACAATAACAACTGAGATCCAATGTTTTCTTTGTTTGGTTAGATATTATTGCAATATTTTGAATGATTTGTCATGATTATCTAATACAATCACGATGTTGACTAAAAAAGGAGTTAAGTTCATATGGATACAAAAATGTATAGATAATTTCAAGGAGTTAAAAAGATTGTTAATCAGTGAACCTATGCTCACACTACCCTATTATGGAGAATGATTTGTGATCTATAGTGATCCATCCAAAAAGGAACCAGTATGTGTTCTTATGAAAATTGATATGGTGATATATTATGCCTCATGAGAATTTAAAATCCATTAGTAAAATTAACCATATCATGATTTGGAGTAAGTTGAAGTAATATTTGTAATAAAGATATAGAGGAATTATCTTTATTGATAATGGTGTGATAAATATATAAATTATTAATGATTAAAGTATATTTTCATTCAAAAGTAGATGAATGTGAAGCAAAGGATATGTTTTGAGTTGAATAAACAGTATGACTACTCAATATATTACCATCATGGGAAATAAAATAAGGTGGAAGATGCTTTTAGTCTAAAGGACCATGATAGTTTATATATGATGAGGTTCACAAAATATCCAATATTTATTAATTTGAAAAGGATAGATCGCAAAATCATAATGGATGGGGATAAATATTATCTTTCTATGATTAATATTAAACCATATATAAATTTTAATATTATGTAATTTGTATGTTTACATGGAGTGAAACTTTCCATTATATTTGATCAGGATCTGAGGTTTACCATGAAGCTCTGGATAATTCATTAGTAGGTTCTTGATATAATGTTATGTTTCAACACTTATTATCATCCTTAAAAAGAAGGTATGTCTGTGAGGACAATCCAAACTCTATAAGATAGAAAGAGAGCTTATTCTATGGATTTCAATGGTGGTGGGGATCATCACCTACAATTGGTTGAATTTTATGACCACAATATATTTTACTTAGGTATTCAGATGGATCTTTATGAATACCTCTATAATAAAAAGTGTATAACTTCAATATACTGGGATGAATTTGGGGAATGAAAGATATTGGGACATGATATAGTTAAGGAAATGATAGATAATGTTAGATCTATTAAAAAACACATACGTGTATGTCAGACACATTAAAAAAATTATGATGATAATCGATGAAAAGAACTGGATTTTTATGTGAGTGGTAAGGCATTTCAATGAATATCACCATGAAATAGAGTGATGACATTTAGATATAAGGTCTAGCTAATACCAAGGTATATCAGTCCTTTTTATATTTTGGATCATGTTGGGAAGGTATCTTATTGATTGGAGCTTCCACTAAATCTATCTCATGTAGATTATGTCTTACATGAAACTATCCTAAGAATGAACATACGTTATCTTTCATTTTTACTAATATTACAAGTTGTACTACTGGAAAAGGATATTGTTTTAATAAAAACATATATATATTGTATATTGTAAAGATAAATCTTTATTCAATAAGGCCACTTAAATGGTTAATTTTTTATGGAGGAACCACCAATTTGAGGAAGCTATGATGGAACCTGAGGAAGTCATGAGATCGAGGTACTTCATTTTTTTGTATCGAAGTGATGAATTTTGAAGAAGAAATTCATTTTGGGGGGGTATAATAAAACGCCTGGATATTTTCATGAAATATTTCTCTTAAAATAATATTATTTCTTCAATAGCTTGTGTTTCACACAGTTGTGAGTTCAAACAAACTACAAGACACTATTAGTATAAAATGACTATTATAACATAGACACTCAATTTGATGTAGTTAATTTTAAAATCTATTTTTGATATAAATATGATGATCTAAATCAACATGAATGTATCAGTAAGTTATTAGAAAATGGTAACACATTTTTTTTAATATAACTTTATTTTTCAAAACATCATTTTCTGTTAAAATTTAGTTTATATTATTTTATTTTTAGATTTTCTAGAAAAGTGATTTGATAAAAATAAATTCATTTTTTAAATTCATAATTTAAAAATTTTCTTCAAATTATTTTTTTATAATTTTGGAAAACATTTCATGAGTAGGAAATATACTGCTTTTTATTAGAAACATTATTTTTATTTAAAATATTAACAAAGTAGAATTATATATTGAGTTTTTATTAAACTGTAATCATCTAATTTTGATTTAAAATAATCCAATTATTTTTTTGAAGATGATATTATACAAAAATTTATTAAAAAACATTTTATGTTTTAAAAGGGATTTTTTTTTAAAAAATTGTTTTACATGGAATTTTACCAGTTTTATATTAAATTATTTTAATAAACTTATATGTATTGAATTTTGAAATATGTAAAAGAAATTTGATTCATATGGTCCAAATTTATTAAATATTACCCTTTTATTTTTTCCAATATAAATAGTAACCTTGGTAAATATTGTTACCACGATAAATGTTAAATTGATTATTTCATGTTGAAAATAAACTTATAAGGGATGTAAACTGACTCTGACACATCAAAAAAAATATAATATGAATAAAAATAGACACTTAATACCTATGGATTTAGATAAATATTTTTAATGGACACTTTTCCATGAATGTGACTTATATAATATTTCAATCAATAAAAGTTGAAAAATGTCACTTTATTACTCTTTAACTAACATTATGTTTCCACATGTGGAAATTTCTTTGTTATGAATAAATATAACTGATTTTTTACTTGATAAACATATATTAATGTTAATTATTTTTTGAATTTTTGGGTCACTTATATGAAATTATGGTATTTATAATATTTTATTTAATATAAACTTATAGATGCCACATCCATGCATTAAATACTATATCAATTTTTATATTGGGTTGCACAAAAGTGATATTCGAATATTAATATTATTTTTAAATATACACGATTTATTTCAATCATCGTATTTTTTTAAAAAAAATTAGTAAATGGATAATTATTTTAAATAATTATGCAACACTTATATATTAATTATTTTATTAATAGAAATATAAAATAAATTTTACTAAAAATATTAAAATAAATATAACATGAGAAAATTAATGTGGTCAAATAATTTTATAGAAATTTCTTAACCATTAGGGATATAATAAAATATTTTTTCAAAGTAAAATTTTTTATCCTGATGTTTTTTAAAATTCAATTTGATGAATTCTTTAAAAATTGACACTAATGATATTCTATAAAAATAGTATTTTATTAAATTATTTAAAAATCATTAAATATATTTAAAAATAAATATATAGGTATAATATGGTTTAACATTTTAAAAATTGTCTATTTATTATTTAATTAACATTAAAAAACTAAAAATTTAACCTTTTAATTTAAAAAATTTGATACCTTATTTATAGTTAAAATAGATTAACTAAGGGTTAATTAAAAATGATAATGTTTAAAATAATATAAAAAAGTGAATAAAATATATTGGTTGATGAGATTACATCTTTATCTCATCTAATATCCTAATAAATTTCATTTTTGAGATATTTGGTTTAAGATTAAATTTTTATAAAATAATATTTTTAGAAATTCTAAAAGATCCCATAACCTCAATTATAAAAGAGAACCTACTCCCCCAATTCATCACATCACATTGAGGCTTTAATCATGACAATAACATGAAAATTTTTATTATAAGCATCCCTATCAACATTTTACAGGTTCAGGACTTCTTAAAAAGGAATCCTTATTATCCCTATGCAGATATATTGGGGAAGTTCACCAAGGAAGAGGTAACCGTCTTTACTAAATATTTTTAGATTATTTCTTATTATACTTCCTCTTCCTGTGTTATTTCAATTTTATACCAATAAATCTAGTATAAAATATATTATTAGATATTATTATGATTATTTAACCACCATATTCAACCCTTGATCTATCTTATGAAAAATGAATGTACCCTGCGTGTGTACGTACGGCTTACCGTCTCCCAATCATGATGTAATATATTTTTAATGTATACCTTAACTAGATGTGTATAATGGTAGAAATAATATATATATATATTTATATATATATAATTCTAAAATTGTATTTATTTTGGAACAAATTATATATATATATATATATATATACTTCATAACTCTTTTACCATTAAGGGAATGATATCATCGCAAGTGCGTATGTACGACCTACCGTCTCAATGATGTGATGTTGTTCCTTTTCAATATTTTTTATTCAGAAATGATTATTTAAATGTATATAATTAATAAGTATCTTATGTTTTACCTTAATGTAATTCTTGAAATGATGGAACTATATCCTATTCACAATTGTTGTGACATATATGAAAACAAATGCATATGAAAAAAATTGTGAAAACCTAAAAGAAAAGTAATAATGAAATATTATTAACAAACAAGTTCAAATATGACTATATATGATATGATAAATTTGAATATGGTTATGGAATAGTTTAATAACATTATTTAATCCATTAAAATTTATTTTCAGATATTTACGATTGAAATTAGATCGAAGGTAAGGGTTAATTTCACAATCTCAATACTATCCAAGATTGTTTGTGCGTAAGTATTTACCCGAGAATATTTATCTTCAATATCCATGTTTCATAAAAAAAAATTCTAATTTTTTTTCATATTATTATTAAAATATTCAATTCTTTTTTCCCAAGCATGATGTTTTACTAAATGGTATGAAATGAATAATATGTTGTCTTCCTAAAGAGGTAATTTTTTACTTTTCCAACATAAGTACAAGGAGAATTATTCTTAACTTATACTATATGAACATATTTTTACACATTCATTACACTTTAATGAATTAAATATTCTCTTAAAATATTATAGTTTTATTTTAAATTAAAATATTTTCTTTTAAAATTTCTCAAAATTTTATTAAAAGAAAATGTTTTTGAAAATGAAATGATATTTTCCTCAAGAATAATTTCAAGTGATCTGTCAAGATTATTTTCTATTGACAATAACATTATTTGATGTTACTTATAGGGATATTTAACAATGATACTATCCCTATTATTTCTATCTCTAGATTATTTCTATGATGGAATGATATTTATGAAACACATTTCATTCCATGGGCTATGGTTGAATGATGTTTTTTATACCCATTTCATTTCATGGGTTTTGATATGATGAATGGTTTATGTTATTCTATACAACATATGTATGGTTTTAATTATGTAATTTTTGGAACCTATATCTCCCTATAATTTATTGGGTAATGATTAATATATCCTAATATAGAAAATAATGAAATCATAAATGATCTTGGTTTAGCAATACTAGGACGGAATATGATGTAAAAATAGATTAGAAACAGAGGGATAACATGGGGAGTGAACATGATTTAGTAATGGAATTTGTCTACTATGATGTCTTGGTAGGGATCCTTGAGTTTTATGGAAATGAATTTATATTCTTATGTGTATTCCATAATTTCATGTCTTCTATAAAGATATGAAAAAATATGTTCTTTAGGAACCTCTATGATTTATCCAATGTCATGATATTAGGATCATTGATACATAGGATATAATAATCCAATGTTTTGAAAATGTTTGTGTCTCATGATTATTATTTTATTGATATTTCCCTTTTTAACCCTTACTGATTATTGGATGTGACCCTTTGTTAGTTTTGTTTTTCCTAGGATGTGAAGAAACTTATTAAGTAAGATGTATCTAAAAGGATTCTTGTTAAGAAGGAATATGAGGGTGAAAATATAGAGGTTTTACGAATCAGTTGTTTATGTTTCCTAGTTTTCCAAAGAAACTAAACCTATATAGTTATAGATTTTTTTTATAATTTTTTGTAATGAATATTTTTCTTTTCATATATATTATCTTTGTATGAAATGTATGGGCCATTACGTGGAACATTATCGGGACAAGTCAACTAGGCCTTCTGGTTATCATTGGACATATTTGGTAGGAAACCAATACAAGTCCAGACATCCTCAGATATGTCAAATAAGATTCCGAAACATTTTGGAATATAATTAGGATATTCCAAGAATATGTATAGAGGCATAAAAACCTTATCAATTTGACATATTCATCCATTCCCTCAAATGAACACTGAAAACTATGATTCCTGACCACAAAAATACATAGGATATATTCCTATGGTTCAAAATCTATATCAAACATTCCATGAAGGATTTTTATGTTCAAATGTACCACCTTCACATATAGTGTTCTTGCTCACTTGTAATATCTTTTTTCTCAAACTGAACAAGGATAACATAGTCTTAGGGATTTTCAATATTCATATAACTTGCATCCTTAATTTCCCCAAAAAATAGGGAAACCTTAACATGTATTCCATATTCAATGTAATTATATGAATATACCAATATAAGGGAAATGTTGGTGTGTAATCACCATTCATATGCATGATATGACTTTTTCTCTATAGTTCTTTCCCATATTGGTAATATATGGGTAAATATTCCTTATAAGTATTAAAAAACTATGATGACTTTGATTCCAGCAATAAACTAGATATGTAATGTGCATTCCGAAGGCTAAAGCTACATGGAAGGATCCTAAGTTCCCTCATATATGTCTTTTCTTCATGAAATTAAACTAAACAAGTAAAAATAACTATATCGGTTTGGATTCTTGTTAAAAATAAAAAAAATCGATCCCATCCTTGACATATCAACCACCTCCCTAGATGAAATTGAACTCAATTGTTCCTAGTTATATGGATTCAAAATATAATTAGATTCCCATTTTTAGGAAAAATATGGTAATAAAAGAAGAACTATAGATAAATATATATAGAATCATTAATATAACACCCCTTTATTGATAAATGGATCCAAAAACTAAATTTTTTTATGGTATCCATATTTTATAAGTATTCAGAAGAGATTCATGAACATATCTTAAATATATAATAGAGTCCCAAAGTATGAAATAATTCTCCCTAAAAGGGTGTGATGACCTGAACTCTCATCCTCTCATCTAGTGTGTGTTTCTAGAATTAGTAAGTCTAAAACCTTGAATGATTTCCTATCATTGGAATGAAGTTCCATACTCAGTTATGGCTGTGGTAAATGATGGGATTTTTTATGAAAGATAACAATGATGAACCCGACATGATGAACTATGCACCAAATCCAACACCCCAAAATCAATCCTTAAACCATTAAAAAAACATTTCATCATAAAAATACATTTGAATTTTGAGATATATTGATTTAGAACAATTATAATCTTTTAAATTTATTTTTTATACCTTAAGGCTTAGCTAATCTATGTGGTTTGTTACGTTGTTGATCATTTCATTGGTTTGATCATAAATAAGATTGAATTTTCTCTCTTTTTTATGGATTATAACATATGGTCTCTTGATTTTTAAAATGTGAGGAATTTTATATTCATTATTAGGAGATAAATATGATGTAATTATATAATTATACGAGTGAAATGTAATGTTCTAACCCATTAGATGAAATAAATTTTATTTGTTCATTAATCTGGTTTGTCTATACTTAGAGAATTGAGAATATATGAGGAGGATATACAATTTTGACATACTTTATTTCCTTTGGTAACTTGATGTCATTAAAAAAGTGATTATATTATTTCTCATGAATGTATATAATATTGTTGGAAGAAAAAACTATCGACAAACATTCATTTGATAGATATCACACTACGTACCTTTTTAGCTTTTGTATCATTGATTATTTGAAAAACGATACATATTCAAACTTTTATAATTAATTGATTTCTTATTTTTTCAATGCAATAATGGATTGTGGTGACACACATTATGGTTTACTAAATATCGATTTCATTTTACAAAAACATATAGAACATCTCAGAATGTGTGTTTAGAATTCTATCAAAATTAAATTGGATGGTTTTTGACAAGGTATTTTATATGGTGGAATACATAGTAAAATTGATTATATCATTCTAAATGTTTTTTTTTCGAAATATCCAAAAAATGATTTTGGGGTATGATTTAATATATTAGTTTATATGATACAATATATATTAAAAGAGAATTTTTTTTATAAAGAATTAGTTCATGTTGGATACTGAAGAAGAAATTCTTTAAAATATTAGAAACATAAAATGATTTTATGCTTTATCATGTAACACAATATGGGTATCTCATAAGGTATGAAATATGTATTTAAAAATAATTTTCTTATGAATATGATTATATCATTCAAGTTTGTTGTACTCTAAAATTGGAATCATTTTGTATGATTCATGCATGTCATAGGTAATATGATATATATATATGTCTCACTGTGGATGATATAGCCTATGATATGGGTTATCAGCGATCCCAATTATTTTTACATCTTCTAAATTGTTACATGAACTATAAATAATTTACATGATTCATTTTGGAATCATAATAAAATTATAATGATTTGAAACGTTCAAAGAATCATAACACTAATGGGAATTTGTTTTTAATAATCCACATTGACTTCTATGTGTTTTCATTCATTAATTGAATTCCTTAATTACAATAAAGAAATATATATAGATATTATTCCTTCCTATTAGTGGTGTTTGATACTATCTATCCAATATTTGAAGCTCTCTTCACTCCTGATACTCCATTTGTTGTATCGACCATATATTTTGGACCATTCAAATTAATAAATCATTACTAGATTTCACCACATGCAATGTCAAACAAACCCCAAAACCCATTTTTAGATTATTAAAACCATGTCTTTGAATATGTTGGTGTGAATAAGAGTAACCTAATTATGAAATAAATTAATATATATTTAAATTTTCATTTATGAAATTCTAAAAAATTCATTATAATTTTTAAGAATCTATTTTTTACCTACTGTACTATTTAAGAACGAAAAATAAGTATAGTTTTTCAAATTATTATTTTAATAAAATATAATATAAGTTGACAAATTCCAAATTTATTTGTATTTTATTTAAATTATCTATAAGAACAAGTAGTATTTTAAAAATATGATTTCCAATAAAAATAATTTATCAATATATTTTATGATTTTAATAAAAATAAAAAATAAAAAATAATTGAAATTGAATTTTACTTAATAAATTTTTTTTTAATTTCGATATAAGATTTTTTATAATATTGTAAAATAAAATCCTTATAAATAATATGAAATTGTGACATTATTTGTAAATATGTTTGAATTTAAAATTCAATAAACCTTTTTATAAGTCCATATATTTTATATATATCTGAATTCATAAGTTTAAAATTATATTTTATCAATTTATAGAATCGTATTTTACATTTTAGAACAGAAGTTATAATTTTAAAAATATTGTTTTTAATAAATTATATATTTATTATATAAAAAATCATTATCAATTTTTCAAATTAAATAAAAAAATGTTTTGAAATGGTTTTAATTTGTATTTTTAAATTCATTAATAACGATCACTTTATTTTTATGCATAAATATTGAGTTACCATAGATAAAATATAGTTATGATAATAAAAATAAAAATAAGAAATGTAAAAAACTAAGATTATGTGACCTAAAATATTTTTAAAAAATATGTGTGAAAGGAAGATAAGGAATTTCTCAACATTATCACCTCTATAATCCAGTATTTCTTAATTTTTGATCCACATTAACAGAGAGTTACTTCCTAATATCAAAAAGTTTTTTGTATTTACAAAAATACCATCCCTATTCACTTATAAAGGGCCTCTCCTCTCCTCATTTAACTTCACTAAAAAGTCACCATAACATTATAAAAAATCAACCCAAGTCACTTATAAGAATTCATTTCCCCCTTAAAGAGTTTTTGTTCTTCTCAAAAGACAATCCCTCAAAGGATTAAGCCCCTTCACAACAGGGATAATCCATGAGGGGAGGTATAAGTTACTAACTTATCATTCTAATTTATGTTTCATTTTGTAAACTCCTTCATCAAATATATATGAAAAAAATTATTATAATGATATGTTATTATAATTATGGTCTAATAATTAACCACCTTCCCAATTTCTATTAATACAATGAAAGCCTGAATTTTGTATACATGGGAATTACCCACTCAATATAGTTATTGGAAATGAAATTCACAAATAAGGCCTCAAACCAAATTATCTCCAAAATTATAGAAGGAAAAAATTATTTGTGGCCATTCCATATCTACATAGTACCTTTCACACAACATTCAATGATTACATGAAACAACAAAATTTGGAACTCAACTAAATTGTGAGAGAAAGGATATGAAAAAAGCCCAATGTTCTATGCCAAACAAGAAGGCCCTAAAAATGGGAGGGGACACATCAAATATTCCAATAGTGTGGAAACAACATAATGTTAAAATATTCATGATAAATGTGACATTAAATGATTACGTTCTACTATTTTCCCAGTCAACCTCCATCAGAAAAGTCATCGGTTTCATGAAAAGCAATGTTTCACAAAAAATGTTCATAACATCATATATCCACTAATATTATATAATCTGTTATTATGTTTCATGAAACTATAAAATATGAAATACATATATCCCCTGTATGCCAAAATTTATATAAATACAAAATCCCATCCCTTTATTTTTTGACAATGGACCTCTAGAAGATGAAGAGGTACACTCTATGTTCACACAACTCTTTTTTCCATGTTTTTTCACCAGCAAAACCTCCCATTGATCCTCAAATGTATAGAAATTTCATTATATATCAATAAACGCACTTTCAATTCTTATACACTACATATTAATATAACAATGTTCATTATATATTATAATGATATATCCCATAATCATTTATGTCCAATGAATATGGAAATTAGGACACATAAACAACAAGTCCATAAGTTTTCATAATCCTTTCCCATTGTGTTCCTCATTACTATAACCCTTATTATGCATGTCATACATAATTCCCTTCATTATTTCTGGGGAGAAGGAAACATAATGAATGGTGGGATTAGATGATTGTTAAGGTTAAATATGGATATATTAACATAACATGAGTATAAGTGTTTCAGAACATGAGAATAACATTTGAAACCCATTCCATACATATTATAGATATTAAAATTGGATCATGGAATACATATTTTTAGTTCATAATACATTAATTATGATATAATAGATTAACATGATCCTTGAGATCATAAAACCGGCATAAAACATATATTTTTTCCATATATATCATACTAGAAAACCTTATGTCAAGGATGCATACGAAGACATTCATGACATGTTAGGATTCAGATAACCACCCACGTAACTTCTTAATTTTTTGTATAACCACTTATTTACCATCTTTTTGGGGATTGAGATAACCTCTTGTGTACACTCTATTTAAGGCTTGGGATAACCTCCTATGTAACCTATAATTTCATAGACCATTAATCGTTACCCAATATAATAGAAGGAGATATAGTTACCTCCCATAAAAAATATATACATTTTTGTGCCAAAATTTGATAAGGAATTCATCAAATCATGAACCATTTCAGTTGAATGTGTTACAATTACATTTCACTATAGAATAAACTATATAATCGAAATGAGTTTTGTAATCGTCTCATCCATTCACCATCTAATAACCCATGGAAAATTAATGGGTTTCATAGAAATATCATAGTCATAACAATACACCATAAAGAGAAATAATAAGCATGATATAATTGAATAATACCACTAGTAAGGATAACATAACATCAAAGGATGTTATCATAGATGGAAAATTATTTTCAAAGATTTCATGGATAATTTCTTTTCGAACATAAACATTCAACTTTGAAAACACTTATTTAGAATCTAAAAATATCCCAAATATTTGACAAAACATTATCTTAGAAAATATACTTGGAAACAAGAAAGTGAATATTGAAATCATTTAGTGGTCATGATGGTAGAAACTATCATTCATGTTATACACATTATGAAAAATATAACATTCATATTTGTGGAGAAAGTAAAAATCATCCCATTGAAAAAATTATAATTAGATAAAAGTAAACCAAATTTTTAATATGTGAAATTTTTTATTAATTACATTTAAAAATATTTTTAGAATATAAATAAATTTATTTTATTTTTTAATCCTAGAAAATGAATAAAAAGTGTTCTCAAATAAATTCTTTTTTCCTTAAAATAATTAATTATTAATATTGAGTGCATTGAGAGTTGAAAATTAATGAAAAATGTATTTTCATGAAATAAGAAGATGGGAAGAATATTAATGTGTTTATTAGAAGCAATATAATAAGCACTCATTATTGGAATCATAATCATAAACAACCTTGATAAACAATGAGATTATAATGTCAAACCCATACCACTTTGGAAGCCTTTGAATTATAATACCCGTGAAAGAGAGAAACATATATATAAATGTAAATACCACTTATTATAATTATAATAATCATAAAATATGTTATCGGGATTTGTATACACCACAAAATAGAAAACATTGATGAATATGGAATGTGTACCATATAAATAAAAGCGAGATCAATAATCTAATACTAATTTTATAAATTTTAAATTGTATGACCCATGGAAGAATAATATTCAATTAAACTTCATATATCAGGATAATAATAAAATTATGAAATAAAATTTCAAATTAATTGTTTATTTACTAGGAAAAAGAAATGAGTGGTGAATATGGCATCTGTCTCCATGAAATAAAAGAGACTTTAAATCCCTAAAATGAGGAATCAATTTCAATTAAAGGCATTGAAACATCCAATATAACAAATATAGATTAATTATAAAAATATTAAATATAGATTATCATATATATTATTCCATATATGATTTAATTATAACCTTTTATCTCCTATTCATTAAAAAATCATTATTAAAATCATTATTTATGTGTTAACTGATATGTTTTTTATATATGATTTGGTTCAGTAATTTTGGTATTTTTATATTGATTATGGACCCATAATATCCATAATATTAACCATGATATAAATATAATATATATTATGTATATATTTAATTATATTCATCCATAAATGTATAGAGAAGAAAAATTAATTGCACTATCCATAGAGACAGTAGATTATATGTACACATGAATGTTGATCCCATATTTTTTAGTGATGAAATTAACGAAAGGTAAGTAATAATTAAAATTTATTTAATAATTAATTTGTCATATATATTAAATATATTCATTAAATTTATCATTACTGCATTCTATTCATTTCATATGTGAAAAATGAATCACATCATTTTGTGAGGCGGAAGTCCACTATACACATGAGCGATGTTATCGGATTCCATTACAATGGAATGTCAGAAGTTATATATGATATAACAAATCAAAAATTATATTAATTTATAAATATTATAAAAATTTTATGAACCAATAATTATATCCATTTGTGAGAGGCGACGATGAAAAATGAGTTTTATTGTTTTTCAATGTGGTAGTCCCCCTTAAACACGATCGATGATTTTAGTTCTCATTTGATAGAATAAGAGTTGACTATTAGTTATACCATTAACATAATAACATATAATTATACTAGAGATAATTTATTAATTTTATAATAATAATTTAATAATATTTTAATGATGTGTAAGTAAAAAAAAAATCGGTTGATAATGATAATTATTCAGTGAATAACAATATTAGGTTTATACAAAATACCTCTCTTTGATGGAATCCTGGTCAAAACAATGATTGTAGGATGTGATTATAGAATTATGCGATATATTATTGTTGGGATTGGACAAATAAATATTTTTTATAACTATGAAGTGGATTGGATTGGGGGTTCCCTTTTATAAGTTGGGGATATGACACACACAGATTGTTTTAAAAGAAAAAGGTGTTCCAACATTTTAAAAATACAAAAACTTGTTAAAATAGTCAATTATAAAAAACTTAGATGACATAATTTCAAAATATAGACATAAAATTGGATTTTAAAATAATTATATTTAATTTAAATCATTTATGTTTTAGTTTAACCCCTAGTGAAACCATTTAATAATTATGTGTGATAATTAATATTTTCTATTTTTACTATTCATTTTGACCAAAAAATATAGTGAAAATTTTATATATTATTATTTATTATAATATTAAATATTTAATCTTTTTTTTCCAAATATAATTATATGATGGGTCAAAATTGATTTTAAAAATAAACACGCGAATGCGATGAAAAATCGAGTTTTTGAATAAAAACATTTCATAAGTATAACAATCATAAATATGAATAATTCAATATGAAATTTATTCTAATGAACTTAATTGGATAAAATATTTTATAATTTCAGTAATTATAATTTTAAAACCACAAAAAATACAATTTACCCTTTTAATTCTTCAAACAAAAAGGATATATTAAAGAAAAAAATCTTTTTTCCTACTATTAATCAAAAATATAATAAGTTTATAATTTTCTAAAAAATTCAATCAAATATGATTTTAACATGTATATTTATAAAATTATATTTATTCATTCAAATTAAATTTTTAAAATTGTGAAAAAATTAAAATTTTTATTAATTCATAGAATGAAATAATTTTTTGGGGGAAATAGTATTTTCAACACAAATAATGACTTTAAAAAACATTGAGTACATTTTTATCAACATTATAGATTTATATAAAAAATTATAAATAATTTTTTCAATATAGTTATTTATTTTCAAGAATCCTGTTTAATGATAAGGTTATAATAATTATTTTTTAAAAATAGTATTAATAGTATTTTTCGATTTTTCAAAAAACGATGTTGCAAATAATTTAAGATATCAAATAAATTATATTTATTAAAGAAATATTATATCCAAACTCTAGGTGTTACATTCTACCAATATCATAATCAATTATTCCCTTGAAATTTATCACTCTCATAGAAAAAAATGAGGTTGATTTTTCCTCGTCATATCATTATGTTCCCACATACATTATTCAAATTGGTGGTTTGAACTCAAGAAATTAACCATGTTAATGGTGTTGTTTTGTATCACATTATCTCTATGATCTAGAATCTCCATCAGGTTTACCTTATATTATTAATCATGTTCCCATAATATTACCTTTGAGTTCAGTACATGTGAATGATTAGTAATTTACATCCCTTGAAAATATACATGGAACATATGATGGACTTGAGAGATATATTGTGAATATTCCAATCGTTAATATACCATCCCAATAAGATCTATAATTTAAATGGGGTTGATATACCTAGGGCTTGGTTTTCCATTATTTTTTAATATCATTAAATTATTCCATTGAGATATTCTTATAAACAACATGTCACCAACATTAAACTATCTATATTGTTAGTGATTTTTAGAATAACGTTTTCATTGAATTTTTTCATCCCTTATGTGTTACTAAATAGATCTAACCATATATTCCATTTCTTCACTATGATCTAGTCCCAATAACTTTCATTCTACAAAATCATCCCAATATATTGGAGTTTTTCTCTTCTTTACATGGATAACTTCATAAACAGCCACAAGAATTCTTGATTGAAAGATATTATTGTGTGGAAACTCAACTAGAGGAAGGTATTGACCACAACCACCATTCAAATATAGGAAACAATATCGCAATATATCCTCTAGGTTTTAAATTTTTCTCATATAATGAATATGTTTTTGAGGATAATATATAGTACTGAAACAAAACTTCATATCTTGGGACTGATAAATCACTCACAAAAAATTTAAGGTAATAATTATATCACAATAATATATAAATGAATTTGGTTCTCAAAAAAACCTTAAATATTCATTAATGTATAAGTTTTCAAGTTTATATAATGAAAAACATTATCTAATAATGAACAATTGTGCTTAAATATTACAGATATTGACAATAACACATATAGTATTATGTCCATCAGATGATTTAGGGAGTCCAACAAAAAAACCCACAATGATGTTTCCCATTTACATTCTTATATGGGGAACATATGTAACATTTCATTAAACCTTTTACAATCATCCTTAACTTACAGATATACTAAGAACAAAGATAATATTCACAAATATATCTATTCATGTTTCCCTATCCAAAATAATCTTTCATGTTGGCTAATGGTAAGAGTAATACACTTTTAACCCTTTAGGTGTGGGTTCAAGACCCATATCCTTACAGTAGATTATGATATGCCTCTTGATATAGGGTTTCCATTTTTCTAATCCTAAATTAATATAATTCTCATAAAATTCCCTAATTGAAAACAACCATAATTAAATCAACATTAATGATAGGATAAACCCTCAATATTACCAATTCCATTTATATTATGTCTATAAAATGTAAAGTAATTCCTATTCAAATTACATTTTCAATAAGACAAATTCATAATAAATTTATTGTATTGTGATAAAGGTCCCAGAAAATAACTTTAATCTTGATAAAATCATGTCACATATTACCTCAAGAAGGCTATATATGACTTTCAATGTATATTCATCCTTAAACTCATAAAACCATGATGGTATCCATAACTATTAAGTTAATATTTCATGGATACATATATTATTTAAAAATTAAAATCACCAATTATTCCTTAATTGAACTCCTATTATATATCAAAAAACATTTTTATTGGATGTGAAGGTTCATTATATCACTAATAAATGATTTTTTATTGATATATAAAATCTAATTTGATTTTACTAGTGCATAATTTATATATAGATTGATATAATTAATTCATATAATCATATCGAGTTCCACTAGGTGATGAAAAATAATATTTTTATATTAATCCTCCATAAAAAAATCTAACATGAAATTACCAACTGTTGTACGAGGGATATGTATGCCCTAATTGTCATGATTCACTAAAACTATTTTCATATCAAACAATTTCCATTTTCTACTATATTCAATTGTTTTTATGGATTATCACCCTCATTATAAATTTTATTAGGTAATTTATTCACATGATGACCACAATACATACATTTGAAATACTATAGTGTTGGTGGTAGATTTTTTGGATCTTTATATCTGTTTACATCATTAGATAACTTCTTCGTGTCCTTTCAAAATTCAGTTTCATTATTCCCTTACTTTCAATAGATAAAAGAATTATTAATCCCATTAGAAAAATATCCTATATTTTTTCTATAAGAACCCACACTTAATATACATAGACCTTATGTCATCATTAAATAATACATATTACATTTTAGAAATAGGCTCCCAAAGACAATAGTAATTTATTGACTTTAGAAAAATGGAATAAAAAAACACTGGATCAAAAAGTATCAATATCATCTCCCACTAGGTTCTCCATAACTAACATATTTCTCAGAAACAACATACATATTACATATCATCATAACCTAGGTAAAGGAATCATAAGAGATGGTGATATTATATTCTCAGTAAAAGTAAATAGGGGATATATGTAAGCATAATATGAACACAAGAACCTAATAAGATAAGAATAATATTATACAATCATAACCTATATATCAAAGATAATATATAATAGGTTAGGAATAAATTTTTATAGTTTATAAGACATGAATCACAAGGAAATCAACATCATAAGCTATTATATCATAATATAGTAATAAGAAATAGACTATTGGAAAACACATAAATATATAAAATAATTCCCTATGATTCAAGGATAATTGCCAAAAATTATTAGGGCACTTCATTAATGATACACACACTAGGAGAGACACACCACCATCCCTAGTCATATCCTAGACCATAAAGTAGTTGATGTTACACATTCATCCCATTGTAGACCATGCCTGTAGAATTATTTCCTAATATTATCTCAGGAGATATAAATTTTTAACCAATACATTGGAGGAATATATATATCTCACCAAACACATAAAAAAATACATACATGCACAGAAATATATTAAATAATCATATTTCATAACCCATGAAATTAAATCGGTATCATAATCATTTACTCATGTCATAACCTATGGAAGAGTGATTGATTTTATAATCATTTCATTAGATAATAACACATGAAAATAAGCTAGTTTCATGAGCATTTAATAATGGTATAACCAATGGGAGTGAAAAGGGTGACATAACCTCAAATGTCCCAAAGGCCTTCATTTTTTGGATATGCCACTTTTTTAATTGAGTCAAATGGTAACTCTGAAATGACCCATTGCTCCAATAAAAAAAAGGACATGGACATGTCCTGAAGGTCCAAAGGTATAATAGCTAAAACATGTACCGAAGGCTCAACCCACTATAACATCCCCTCCCAATAATTTTTATCATTAAAGTTTTCTAACTCCCCACATTGCATTGTTTATTATCTTGAATTTACACATGAAAGGATGCATGGTTCCCAGTCCTATGGCTATTGACAAACCCTTTAATTCTTCCAATCTTGTTATTTAATCTCTGGTGGCTTCTACGTTTCTCTATATCCTCTTTTATGGAATTCTCTGTGTGGTATTTGGGATACTCCATGGTCTTTGTGGCCTAAAGGCCCTGTGGCCCAATGGTATTACTGGATTATATTTTAATAAAGAATATATAACACCAATGTATTTCTACATAAATGTAAAATAACTATTTATGATATTTTAATAAATATTCTTTTAGAAAATATCATTTCATCCTTAAAAATTATTTTTTAAAACCTAAAACATTTTGGAAAAATATTATTTCAAAATAACTTTTAATATTTATAATAAAAAATTGAAAACATATTCGAAAACATATTTATTTGAGAATAAATTTAAAAATAAATGATGGAATCATGAAAATATTTTAAAAGTATTTTTATTTGAAAATATACTTGAAAATATTTAAGGGAAGGCTCAATGAATTAAGCAGTTTGAATAAAAATAATTCTTTTCATGACGTATACATAAAAACAAATATTCCTTTCATATTGTCGATAGAAGTCAATAGAGCCTGGATGAAAAATCAAAATGAATATTAATTTAAATTTAATTTGTAAAAAGGTATAAAATTTGATAAATATTATTTTAAATAATTTTTACAACATTTTAAAAATAATTTTAATCAATCATGGTTTGTGGAGAAGATAGATTTCTAACCGAAGTGACAAATAAGGCTAGATTTTATTAAAATAATTCTTAATCATCATAAGTACCAAAAAGTGAAAAATGGTAAAATTACATGGAAATATAATTAATAAATATAGGTTAATAAAATTCATTAGATTTATTTAGTTATGGATCATATGATTTCATCAATGTAAGAAAAATCGTAAACAGTCCTGATAATGATGGGATTGCAGAAATAAACTCTTACCAGGTCTGTAACATTGAATCATAATCATAATTACATAATTAAATTAAATTAAGCCTAAATCATAATTATAATAATATTATTAATGATTAAAAATTTTAAAAGGATTTATATGCATGTTATAAATTAATACAGGTGCATAATATAACATTTTTCTCAAAGAAATAGAATTGAGACAAAATTACATTATTGATTTGGTAACATTTGAACTGCAACCCCCATGAAAGATAGTTTATAAAATGGATATATAAATACTAATAAACCAAAGTATAATAATAATAATATAATAAATTAATGGGTAGTATATACACAACACAAAAGAAATAACTGGTGGATATGGAATATGTCCTAAAGTTATAAAAGTGAGACTTGAAATCACCTTAGGTGTTGACTCTCGTCATACTCATTCATACACCATGTATAATAAATATATGTTTATTATACATATATAAAATATTCATATTAATTTATATCATAACATACATGATTTTATTATGACCTTTTATTAATATTTTAATAAACATTACATGTTAAATTTACATTTCAGGCAATAACCACTTTGTTTTTCTCATGTGTTTGGATTTTTTATATTTTTTGTCCTCTAAATTATATGATGATTTAATTATATCAAGAATGATAAATGCATTAATAACATAATTTATATTTATTATATAATTATTTATAATAATCTATAAAATATTAGAATAGTAATTGTCATAAAATATTCATGGAGAGGGTAGGTCATACATACGCATGAACGTTATTTCCATTTTGTTGTTAGATTGAAAGGTAGAAAAGTAAAAGATATACATATATATATTATAATCAAAATGTAATTATTATATTAAAATATCACATATTTTTAATAAACTCATCTTTTATTCATTCCATGTAAAGTGTGAAAGAATCACATCGCTTTGAGGAGGTTGTAGTCCATACATCCAGAAACGATGTTATCATATTCCTAAAAAAATGGAAAGTAAGAATTTATGTGTTGAATTATAATTACATAATAAAAAACATAAATATAAAAAAATTAAATATAAATTAATCGTTATTTTCATTCTTTTAATGATGGAAAAGGAAGAATGGGCGACATTGGTTAGTGTGTCGTTTTTTCTAATGTACACACGAATACGGATTGTGTATCTAATTTAATAACGGTGTTTGAAGTTATAGGAACTACAATTAACATAAATAAATATCATTATATTTAAGATAATGAGTCTATTATATAATAATTATATAAAAATAATTTAAGGGGTGATAAATAAATAAACCAGAAATACTCATTGAAGAAGGTTACCTCTTCTTTGGGTAACCCCTTTTGGTCTGTAACAAAGGACTTCCTTTTCTTTATTTATGACCGATGTAATGATTCTAGGATTAAGGGACATAAGTGGGGAGTTTATTTGTGAAAGTATTGGATGAAATAAATGGCTGTATTAGTGTTATTAAAGGGGGATAGACGGTGGAATTTAATAAGGTAGGTGAGTGGAATATTGTAAATACCAAATTAGTAAACACAATTGAGAGGTTTCACTTACATGATGTGCCAACAATAATGATCCTTTTTCTGTAACAAGATTTTATATGGTATAAATATGTAAATATATTCTGTTTTAATGCGTTTAATTTCATTTTAACAACTTAAGTGTTATGTTTAACCACTAAGTAATCAGGTTTTTCCATAATCACTCTAATTAAATTTTAAGTTATTTCACTAACTAATTTGATAGGAAATTAATTTTAACTTGATAAACATTATAAATTGTGATTATTATGAATATGGATTCAGTTTTTTCAATTTAAAAACATATAATTGATGAAAATAAATTTAAAATTAATCCCGCAGTTAGAACAGAATGGAATTTTTTGAAAGTGAAAATGCTCACATGTTTGAAATGTTTTTATAACAACCCAAGATTTTATGAGAAATATTATTTTTAATTATTTCTATGTCTTATGTTGTACGCTACACCAAGATTAGCTTGTGCTACATGCAACACTGTGTTATCTTACAGTATATGGAAGCACAATTCTAGGCTTTTGTTGCACGCCAGAGCATCCTTCCTCGATAGCGTGTGTTGTACGCAATACCAAGTTTCACTAAACGAGATATTATTATAATATTATTATGAACTAGCCATTCTGAATAGAAAAATACACTTTTGGAAATTTTATTTTTCAAAATGGTCTTCATTTTTGGATTTGGATTATCAAAATTAGCCTAAGGTGAATTTTTTGTATTTTTCTGAAAACTTTCAATTTTTGATGAATTGTGAAAACACTGGGTTACTATTTAAAAACATAAATTTTATTTAAATAATAATTTTTTCTTTTAAAATTTATTTTAGGTCAAAATATAAACATAATACCTATATAAGTTCAATGTAATTCATTGGAGTCATTTTATAATAATTTAAATATCAAAAAACGTTTTTGATCATTTCACCCTATTTTACCCACCTCCTAGTAGAATTTGAAAATTTACATAAAACATAAATTTTCCACTTCTATTAGTGTAATTTAAAAATTTTAGATACACGGTTGATATCAGTAAGTAAAATTTGCTTCAATAGGATAAAAATAATTTTTGTTGAATAGTAACTTTTTAATTTTATTTACCACGGTTAAAAGTAAATAGGTTAATTAATGGTATAAATGATATTACTATTACCCTAAAACATGTCCTAATTCAATTAAAAAAGTTTAATTCTACCAAAAACAACCTTATTAATAAAATATTACCCTAAAGAACCACTTGGATTAGATTAGGACATTTCTTATTATTTTATTTAAAGAAGAGTTTAAATAGTTAAAATCCAAGTTCAAAAACTAAAACAGTTTTTATATAGGGTTATAAATAATAAAAATTCAACTATAAATATTAATTATAAATCTAAAGAGATTTTATAAATAATGGTATTTTATTTGTAATTTTTAGACATTAAATAATTTTAATAATTAATGACACAATGAGGATGTAGTAATTACCTTATTAATGAAATATTAACATAATTGATGTAAAAAATACCCAAATAAATGTAATTTCAGAATTTATTGAATTAAACTAATTTTATAGGTTAATATTAAATGTTATTAATGATTTAATTAATTTGGTTCGAACTAATCATGCTGTTATAATTTTCAAAAAAATCAAGTACCAAATTGTGTCAAAATTGACATAAAATAGTTTTTAAAACAAATATTATATTATTAATTGTTATTTAATTCCTAAAAATATACGTTTTGGAAACATGATTTAGATAAGGATATATATATTAATACTTAACCACTTGTGGTTCTTTTTTCTTGTTATAGTAAGTTTATTAACAATATAGTGTAAGAAAACAAAAAGACAACGTAAAAGTTAAATTACTTAACTTAGAGTTAAATCTAAATGATAAGGATAAAATAGTAACCTCAACTTGTCCAAAAACTATTGGCTAAGATTATTTAGACTCATATCCACCTTAGTTTCGAAATAAACCAATTTGGATCTATTTAAAACCGAATATGACTTTATTATAAAATATTATTTTAAGTTTTTCCTAAAGTGCCCCTCTCCTCCATTATAAAAAGGGCACCCCTTCCCCCTTCTCTTCACACCATTTGGAACCTTTAATCTTGGCCAAAACTGGACAATTACACTTTTAAACCTCTATTGTTATATCATATAGCTTATGATCTTCTATAAAGACCATCTCTAGTTCACTAAGAAGAAGTTTAAAGGAGGTGTGTCGAGGAAAAGGTAATCTCTTCTACCGATTCTTTCAAGTTTCTTTCTTCTTCTACTTCCTCTTCATTAGTTGTTTAATTATAATGAAATAACATAAGTATTAAATATATAACTATATGTTATTATAAAAATTAATCAACCCCATTTCACCATCTATACATCCTACGGAAAATGAAATTACCGTGCATGCGTACGTACGAAATACCATCTCCACGCTGTGTTGAAATCTGGTTTTCCACCACCACCTTACTTGGATGGGTATAATGGTGTGAAGAATTACTATATATATTTATTATAACATTATTCTGATTCTGATATATTATATCATCAACCCCAATTCAATTCAATAATTATGAGAACGATATCTTTACTCGTGCGTACGTACGGATTACCGTCTCAACGACACGATGAGATTCATTCTTCATGTTAACCATTCAAGAATGATTATAAAGTACATATAATAAGTAATCATGGAATAAATTACATAATAATGCTACTTGTTTTATGTATATATATATATGCGTATGTCCTCTACATAATTCAATTCATGTCAATAAGGAAAGTAAAACATCGTTCATGCGTACGTACGGCTGACCGTCTCCATGAACGGTGTATTTAATTTCATTAATATATCTATTATATATATGTATATACTGAATATATATGATATATAAATCATTATTTCCATTCTGGAAGTAATTAAATCATAATATAAGTAATAATAATATATAGAACAACAATTCCAAACACGTATGATAAATTAAACGATTTTACCCAAAATGCCACTTTAACATTGAATTTACAAAAGAACGGGTAATATAAAATCATAAGTGATCCATATATGATATCATGACAATGAATAATATTCTTTAATAAGTCAATTATATTTTTTAAATCATTATACACGAGGTTCAGATACGTATGAAGCATATTGGACCTAAGGTAAGGGATAATTTTGTAATCTCATTTTTATCGGAGAATGCTTATACGTAAGTATTTACAGGGGTTATATTTTTCATCCATATCCATATAAATGTTTTCATAAATTGTATAATATTCTTCCATGTATGTTTAAATTCATTTTACCCCTCATAACTTTTACTTTTTGTTATGGAAGGAAACTTTCTTTTATTTACCATACGCGGTACCTTTTGACTTTTCCGTTAAAATTACGAGGAAAATGTTTTTTTAAATTATACAACACAAACGGATATTACGTTTTTATAAAGCCTTATTTTCATGAAGATTAATATAATATATTTCATGACTATTTTCAACAAAATCGTTTTCTTTTAAAATTTCCTGGTATTTTGTGAATAGAAAATGATTTTGAATAAGAAAGGCTATTTTCCTCAAGAATTCATTTCAAGTGTTTTATCAAAACCATTTTCCATCTAAGATGACATTATTTAATATGTGTATGTTTCAAATATAATGCCTCCATGATTTAAATGCTTTCACTTTTCTTATTATTAAATGTTATCCATTTGTTTTATATAGATTATGTTATGATGGGATGATGTTTATGAAACCCATTTTGTTATTTGGGTTATGATGAATGATTTATGTTTATGTTGTGGCACAAGTAAAAATGATTTCATTATGAGATGGGTGAGAAATATATATATATACAATTCATTATGTAAAGATTTATATCTCATGAGATAGACATGGCTGGAATGGTAAGTTAATTCGGTTCGGTGTTACAGGACTGAAACGAGGAGTGAACTCTACTCAGAAAGGGACATTCCTTTATTCCATTATCGTTAATATTCCCATTTCCAGCCATTTTCATAAAGTATTATTCATAAAGGGACATTTTCCACTCACAATATTGTTAATGGGTTTTAGAAAATGGATGGAAACGAGAAGATTAACGATCATAAAGGATATGATGAACAATGGAATGAAATTCTTCATGATCAACCAAATGAAATGGGATTTGGAAGTCCAAACATAGTTATTATTCCTAATACTCAATCTCATAATTTGATCAATAATTTCAAATATGGTAAGTTTCATAAATCAGCTAATAAGAGAAATATATAGTTTCTTGATGATCATAGAGGAAAGAAAGTTCAATTTCCATCATGTAATTCATTTGGTAAGAGGCATCCGGGAGAATGTTTCAAAGGAACTAGAAGATGTTTTGGGTGTGTAAAAGAAGCACACAAATCTAGTAAGTGCAAAGGAAAAGGTTCAGTTAACACCATGGACAAGGACAATGGTATTTCTACGACATCAAAAATGATTAAATGTTTTAAATGTGTAATGTACAGGCATTATACAAACCAATGCTCTAAGGGAAAATTTCCTGAAGAGAATCAGCATGGTTGTATGGGTAGTATTAATGTTGATGATGATGAAGAGACTAAAAATGATATATGAGATGAAATAAATGATGAGGCTCAGTCAGTGGTTTAAGAAGGTAGTGGAATTATTGTATGTTTATCAAGAATAATGTATGGTACTATGGAATAAAGGAAAATCTAAGGATTGTTACTCTGTTGTCTTACCTTGAGTCTTTGAAATTATAAGATGAATGGTACCGGTAACCATGAATGGTTATTCAGATATTTCTCAAAAGTATATGATATGCACATAATGGAGGGATAAGAAGATAATGAGATGTTTGATGCTATTCATGATCTCAGGACTGATATAAGGACTAAGTGATATTATGGTTTGATTATATAAAATTTTTGGGATTTTGTTATGTGGAAAGAGTTAACTTTTGACAATATTCATGTTTTCACTAAGGTTCAATGGGTATTCATTTTTCAAGAGAATACATGATTAATGTATTCACATGTTTGTAATTTGACCAACAAGATATATTGTATGATATATGGGGGAAAATGATGGTATTCACATGATCGGCAGAGGAAATTTCTAATAATTGTTTTCTTTATACTATGAGCTTGGACAGAAGTATTGTGGATAATCCTAAAGATTGGAATGTATTATCTTGGACATAATATAGTATTGTTTAAGGATATAACTTTTTCGATATTATTTATGGAATGTTATAATAATGTAGTTTTAGAAAAAGTAAAACCTGTAGAATGAGCGACAACCCATCGCGTCGGACAAGGTTGTGGGGATCGAACCCACAACTGAAGTGAGATAGGCATTTATCGCCTACCACTAGCCTACAGGATGTCCATGGTTAGTAGAAACTAGTTTTATTATATTAAGTGGTATGATATATGAAGTATAATTCCATTCTTGGATCCATATACGTTTAATATCGAAATATATGGACTTATGTATATTGAATAAATTTTCTAACTTTTCATTTGAAAAATATGGAATGACTCTTCATACTATCACATGATCTGCTAACACTTCACGGAACACAAATTCAACTTCATTTCATTAAGAGATAAAGTAGAAATTGTTCAAGGCACAAACCACATTAAGATTGTACCATAATTAAATAAGTATTTATTTTAATTCAACAATTCTTCAACTTTAGGGAAATGATTTTAAAACCAAACATTTTGTCCTAGTGTCCTCATATCCAATGAATTATACGGTACCTTAGATCATCACAAATTTATGGATTTGTGATTGTTGTATTTTTTGTATCCATATCCTCTACCACTCTCAATCAGCTCATGATGGTTAGATTTTTCTTCGATATCCTTATTTTCACATATGTTCTCCTATGTGGAAACCCAGTGATGAGTTAATCTCAGTAACCATTACATTTCTAACTTTTCTTTTTAAAATGAAGTTTTAGTATTCCATTTATGATGTGGGTTTCTATAAAAGAAACATTAAAGTAGTAAACCATTTATAACCCTGAAGAATTTTGAGGGCGAAATTTATTTTAAGAGGGGTATAATGTAACAGCCTGAGATTTTATGAGAAATATTATTTTTAATTACTTTGATGTCTTGTGTTGTATGGTACAGCAAGATTATCTTGCAATACACGCAACAACGTGTTAGCGTATAGTATACGGAAACACTATTCTTGGCTTGTGTTGCATGACAGAGCAACCTTCCTCGATAGCGTGTGTTTTACGCAATATCGAGTTTCACTAAACGAGATATTAATATATTATTATTATGAACAAGCCATTATTAATAGTAATACCCACTTTTTGAAATTTTATTTTTCAAAATGGACTTCATTTTTGGATTTGGAATATCTAAATTATCCTCGGGTGAATTTTTGGTATTTTTCTGAAAACTTTCAATTTTTGATGAATAGTGAAAACACTGGGTTACTATTTAAAAACCAACTTCTTATTTAAATAATTATTTTTTTAAATTAATTTTAGGTAAAAATAGATAAATAATACCTATATATGTTCAATGTAATTATTTAGAGTCATTTTATAATAATTTTAGATATGTGAAAATTTTATTGAACTTTTCACCATCTTTTACCCACCTCCTAGGAGAATTTTCAAATTTACATAAAACATAATTTTACCACTTCTATGAGTGAAATTTCAAAAATCCAAGATACGTGGATGATATTAGTAATTAAAATTTGGTTCAATAATATAAAAATATTTTTTGTTGAATAGTTACTTTTTATGTTACCACGGTTAAAAGAAAATTGGGTAATTAAGGGTAAAAATGATATTACTATTACCATAACACATGTCCTAATTCTATTGGTTATGTGTAATTAGACCATGAACAACATTAGGAATAAAATATTACCCTTTAGGTCTACTTGGATTAGATTAGGACATTTATTATTATTTTATTTAAAGAAGAGGTAAAATAGTTAAAATCAATGTTTAATAACTAAAACATTTTTTATACAGTGTTATACATAAGATAAATTCGACTATAAATATTTATTAGAAAGATAACAAGATTTAATACATAATGGTAGTTTATTTTTAATTTTTAGATATTAAATAATTTAAATTATAAATGACACAATGATGATGCAGTAATTACCTTATTAATGAAATATTAACATAATTGTCGTTATAAATACCCAAATAAATGTAATTTGAGACTTTATTGAATTAAAATAATTTTATTGGTTAATATGACATGTTATTATTTATTTAATTAACTGTTTTCGAACTAATAATTCTGTTATGAGTTTCACCAAAATCAAGTACCAAATAGTGTCAAAATTGACATATAATATTTTTTAAAACAAATATTATATTATTAATTGTTATTTTATTCCTAAAAATATAAGTCTCGACCAAATGACTTAGATAAGGATATATATTTTAATAATGAACCACTTGTGGTTATTTTGGCTTGTTATAGTTAGTTTATTTAGCATATAGTGTAAGAAAACAAAAAGACATGGAAAAGGTTAAATTAGTTAACATAGAGTTAAATCTAAATGATAAGGATAAAATAGTAACCTAAACATTTCTAAAACTTATTGGATGAGATGATTTTGACACATCCCCACCTTATCTTATAAATAAATCAATTTTGAGCTATTAAAAACCGAATATGACTTTATTATAAAATAATATTTTAAGATTTTTCTAAGGTGCCCCTCTCCTCCCTTATAAAAAAGGCACCCCTTCCCTCTTTACTTAACACCTTTTTGAGCATTGAAGTTCATCAAGACCCTGCCAATTACTCTTCTCAACCTCTCCAGTTATATCATAGAGGTTTTGTTCTTCTCAAAAATCGAACTCTAGTGCCCTAAGAAAAAGTTTAAAGGAGGTGCGTCGAGTTAGAGGTAATATCTTCTAGCGATTCTTTCAAGTATCTTTCTTCTTGTACTTCCTCTTATTTAGTTGTTTCATTATAAAGTAATAACATAATATTTCTTATATACTTATATATCATTATAAATATTAAACAACCCCATTTCACCTTTTATCCATCCTACGGAAAACGAAATCACCACGTGTGCGTATGTACAGAATACCATCTCCACGCCGTGGTGTAATATGTTTTTCCACCACCACCTTACTTTTATGGGTTTAATGGTGTTAATAAATACTATATATAGTTATTATAAAATCATACTGATTCTGAGATTTTATATCATCCAACCCAATTCGATTCAACAATTATGGGAACGATATCATCGCTCGTGCTTATGTACGGATTACCGTCTCCACGACGTGATGAGATTCATTCTCCATGTTACCCATTAAAGAATGATTATAAAGTATATATAATAAGTAATCATGAAATATATGAAATAATAATTCTACTGGATTTATGTATATTTATATGTATGTCATCTACTTAATTCCATTCAAGTCAATAAGGAAAGGGAAACATCATTCATTCGTACGTACGGCCTACCATCTCCGTGAACTGTGTATTTAATTTCATTCATCTATCTAGTATATATATGTATATACTGAATATATATGATATATAAATCATTATTTTCATTTTGGAAGTAAGTAAAACATGATATAAGTAATAATAATATCAATAAAAACATATACAAACACATATGATAAATAAAACGATTTTATCCAAAATGCTGCTTTAACAGGGAATTTACAAACGAACGGGTAATATAAAATCATAAGTGAACCATATATGATATCATAATAATAAATATTATTCTGTAAAAAGTCAATGAAATTATTTAAATTATTATTCAGGAGTTTCAGATACATACAAATCATATCAGACCTAAGGTAGGGGATAATTTTGCAATCTCATTTTTATCTCAAAATGCTTATACGTAAGTATTTACTAGGGTTATATTTTTCATCCATGTCCATATAAATGTTTTCATAATGTGTTTAATATTCTTCCATTTATGTTTAATTTCATTTTACGCCTCTTTACTTTAACTTTTTGTTATGGAATGAATCATTATTTTGTTTACCATACGTGGTACTATTTGAGTTTTCTGTTAAAAGTACGAAAAACAATTTTGTTTAACTTATACAACACGAATGGATTTTACGATTTTATAATGCCTTATTTTAATGAAGCTTAATCTACAATATTTCATTACTATTTTCAAGAAATTCTTTTCATTTAAAATTGCATGGAATTTTGTGAAAAGAAAATGATTTTGAATAAGAAAGGATATTTTCCTCAAAAAATCATTTCAATAGTATTATGAAAACCATTTTTCATATAAGATGACATTATATCTTATGTGTATTTTTCAAGTATGATGTATTTATGATTCAAATTCATTCAAATTTATTATGATTAAATGACATCCATTTGTTTTATATGGATTATGTTATGATGGGATGATGTTTATGAAACCCATATTATTCTTTGGGTTATGATGAATGATTTTTGTTTATGTTGTGGAACAAGTAAGAATGATTTCATTATGAGATGGGTGGGACCTATATATATATCCAATGAATTGGGTAAATATTTATATCTCATGAGATAGACATGTCTAGAATGGTAAGTTAATCTGGTTCAGTGTTACAGGACTGAAACGAGGAGTTAAATCAATTCAGAAAGGCACTTTGTCCACTAAGATAGTCTTGGAAGCAATGCCTTGGCTACTATGGAATTCATATGTTGTTTTTAAATATTTTCCACAATTACATGTTTTATTCCCATGCTATTTTATCATGATTGATGTTCCATTATGATCTTTTCCTTACGTACTTCCATGTTTTATTTCATTACTCATGATTTTTATGTTTAAAAATTTTGTTCATGTTTTAAGTTAAAATATATATGGTTTGTTTTATTTTCTACATGATATCCCTTACTGAGAACTTGAGCTCACCCTTTATATGTTTTCCTTTCCCCAGGATATAAAAAAATTTTTTGGGTATGAAAAAAAGGGGTAGTTCTTAATGGGAGATGTTGAAGATCTTTCAACATGATTAGATGATTATGTTCCGAGTTTCCAAATACACTAAACTATTACGGTCCTTGAGTGTTTTTTTGTTATGTATTAAGTATTCCGCAAATGTAATGAAATTCCTATTTATGTCAATCTTTGGGTCTCTATATTTGGTATCAGAGGAAAGGTTTAGTTAACCATTGGAAAATAGGATGCAAAAACTTTAGTGAAATCCCTAGAGATATTTCTAAGATATGTCTAGGGATGTCTCTAAGGATAAGTATATGTATAGGTTATAGTCCTAGAATTGTGGTAACGATCATAAAATTAATCCTAAGCTGTTACATATTCAAAGTAATCCCCCTTTATTATGATATTTTCCTAGCATGATTTTTCCACTCACACTATTCTTTATGGGATTTAGAAAATGGATCGAAACAGGAAGATTCACAATAATGGAGGATATGATGAACAATGGAATGAAATTATTCATGAACAACCAAATGAAACGGTATTTGGAAGTCCAAACATCAGTATTATGCCTAATCATCAATCTCATAATATGATCAATAATCTCAACTTTGGTAAGTTTCCTAACTCAGCTAATATGAGAAAGATGGTGTTTCATGATGATCATAGAGGAAAGAAAGTTCAATTTCCATCTTGAAAATCATGTGGTAAGAGGCATCAGGGAGAATGTTTAAATGGAACTGGAAGATGCTTTGGGTGTGGAAATGAAGGGCACAAATCCAGTAAGTTCAAAGGAAAAGGTTTAGTTTACACCTTGGACAAGGATAATGGTATTTCTACGACATCGAAAATGATTAAATGTTTTAAATGTGGAATGTATGGGCATTATGAAAATGAATTCTCTAAGGGAAACTTTCATGACGAGAATCTGCATGGTTATATGGGTAGTACTTATGTTGATGATGATGAAGAGACTAGAAATGATATATGAGATGAAATAAATGATGAGGCTCAGTCAGTGGTTTAAGAAGGGCGTGGAATGATTGTATGTTTGTCATGAATAATATATGGTACTATGGAATAAAGAAAAATCTAAGGATTGTAACAATGTTGTCTATCCTTGAGTTTTTGAATGTATATGATTAATAGTACCGGTAACCATGAAAGGTTATTCAGATATTTTGGGAAAGTAGATGATATGCGCATAATGAAGGGATATGAAGATAATGAGATGTTTGATAGTATTCATGAGCTCATGACTGATATAAGGACTAAGTGATATTATGGTTTGTGTATATAAATTTTTTGTGATTTTGGTATGTGGAAAGAGTTAAGTTTTGACAACATTAATGTTTTCACTATGTTTCAATGGGTATTCATTTTTCAAGAGAATATATGATTAAGGTATTCACATGTTTGTAATTTGACCAACAAGATATATTTTATGATATATGGGGGATAAATGATTGTATTCACATGCTTGGTAGATGACATTTCTAATAATTAATTAATTTATACTATGAGCTTGGACAAAAGTATTTTGGATATGCCTAAAGATTAGAATGGATAATATTGGACATACGTTAGTATTTTTTAAGGATATAACTTTTTCGATATTATTGGTGGAATGTTATAATAATGTAGTTTTAGAAAAAGGATAACCTGCAGGACGGGCAACAACCCATTGCGTCGGACAAGGATGTGGGAATCGAACCCATAATTGAAGTGCGACATGCCTTTATTTCTTACCACTAGCCTACATGAAGTCCATGGTTAGTAGAAACTAGTTTTATAATATTAAATGGTGTGATATATGAAGTATAAGTCCATTCTTGGAGCCATATACATTTAATATCACCATATATGGACTTATGTATATTGAATAACTTTTTCTAACCATTCATTTGAGAAAGATGGAATGACCCATCATTCTATCACATGATCGTCTAACACTTCATGTATGACGAATTAAACTTTATTTCTTTAAGAGATGAAGTGGAAATTGTTCAAGGCACAAACAACAATAAGATTGTACCAAAATCAAGTAAGTATTTCTTTTAATTAAACAATTCTTCAACTTTAGGGAAGTGATTTTAAAACCAAAAATGTTGTCCTAGTGTCCTCATATCCAATGAACTAGATGTTACCTTAGATCATCACAAATTTATGGATTTGTGATTGTTGGATTTCTCATAGACATATCCTCTACCACTCCCCATCAAAACTTGGTGGTAAGATTTTTCTTCCATATCTATATTTCCACCAATGTTCTCCTATGTGGAAAACCAATGATGAGTTAATCTAGGTAACCGTTACATTTCTAACTTTCCTTTTTGAAATGATGTTGCAGTATTACTTTTTACGCTGTGGGATTCTATGAAAGAAACTTTAAAGTAGTAAACCATTTATAACCCTGATGAATTTTGAGGGAGAAATTCATTTTAAGGGGGTAGAATGTAACAACCCGAGATTTTATGAGAAATATTATTTTTAATTACTTTGATGTCTTGTGTTGTACGCTAAACCTCGATTATCTTGCGCAACATGCAACAACGTGTTAGCTTACAGTATATGCAAACACTATTCTAGGCTTGTGTTGCACACCAGAGCAACCTTCCTCGATAGCGTGTGTTATACGCAATACCGAGTTTCACTGAACGAGATATTATTATAATATTTTTATGAACCAGCCGTTATGAATAGTAATGCCCACTTTTTGAAATTTTATTTTTTAAATTGGACTTTATTTTGGGATTCGGAATATCGAAATTTGTCGAGGGTGAATTTTTGGTATTTTTCTGAAAACTTTCAATTTTTGATGAATAGTGAAAACACTGGGTTACTATTTAAAAACTGAATTTTTATTTAAATAATTATTTAATTTATTTAAATTTATTTTAGGTCAAAATACATACATAACACTTATATAAGTTCAATGTAATTCATTGGAGTCATTTTATAATAATTTTAGATATGTAAAAATTTTGTTGAACTTTCACCGTCTTTTACCCGCCTCCTAGGAGAATTTACAAATTTACATAACACATAATTTTACCACTTCTGTGAGTGAAATTTAAAAAATCCAAGAGACACAGTTGATATTAGTATGTAAAATTTTGTTCAATAAGATAAAAATAATTTTTGTTGAATAGTAACTTTTTTCTTTTATTTACCACGGTTAAAAGTATATAGGGTAATTAAAGGGTAAAAATGATATTACTATTACCCTAACGCATGTCCTAATTCTGTTGGATAAGTTTAAGTAGACCAAAAAAACCTTAGGAATTAAATATTACCCTTTAGGTCCACTTGGATAACATTAGTACATTTATTATTATTTTATTTAAAGAAGAGTTAAAATAGTTAAAATCAATGTTTAATAACTAAAACATTTTTTATATAGGGTTATACATAAGTTAAATTCGACTATAAATATTAATTAGAAAGATAAAAAACTTTCCTACAAAATTGTATTTTATTTATAATTTTTATACATTATATAATGTTAATTAATTATGAGACAATGATGATGTTGTAATTATGTTATTAATGAAATATTAACATAATTGATGTTATAAATACACAAATAAATGTAATTTGAAACTTTTTTGAATTAAAATAATTTACTAGGTTAATATTAAATGTTATTATTGAATTAATTAACTTTCTTAGATATAATCATTCTTTTATGATTTTCACAAAAATCAAGTACCGAATAGTGTCAAAATTGACATAAAATAGTTTTTAAAACAAATATTATATTATTAATTGTTATTTTATTCCAAAAAATCTACAGTTATGCCAAATGACTTAGATAAAGATATATATATTAATAATTAACCACTTGGGGTTAGTTTTTCTTGTTATAGTAAGTTTATTAACTATATAGTGTAAGAATCAAAAAGACACGGTAAAAGTTCAATTATTTAACTTATAGTTAAATCTAAATGATAAGGATAAAATAGTAACCTAAACTTGTCTAAAACCTATTGGTTTAGATTATTTAGACCCATACCCACCTTATCATGTAAAGAAATAAATTTTGAGCTATTAAAAACCAAATATGTCTTTATTATAAAATAATATTTTACGTTTTTCCTAAGGTGCCCCTCTCCTCCCTTATAAAAAGGGCACCCATTCCCTCTTCTCTTCACACCATTTTGATCCTTGAAGCATGGACATCCCCTACCAATTACTCTTCTAAACCTCTTTAGTAATATCATAGAGGTACTGGTATTCTTAAAAGACCAACTCTAGTGCCCTAAGAAGAAGACTAAAGGAGGTGCGTCGAGGAAGAGGTAATCTCTTCTTTCGATTCTTTCAAGTTTATTTCTTCGTCTACTTCATATTATTTAGTTTTTTAATTATAAAGTAATAAAATCAGTATTAATTGTATAATTATATGTTATTATCAATATGAAACATCCCCATTTCACCTTCTATCCATCCTATGGAAAACAAAGTCATAGCGCGTGCATACGTAAGGAATACCATCTCCATGTCGTCGTGTAATATATTTTTCAACCACCACCTTACTTGGATGGGTATAATGGTGTGAAGAATTAATATATATAGTTATTATAACATCATACTTATTCTTAGATATTATATCATCCACCCCAATTCAATTCAATAATTATTGGAACGATATCATCGCTCGTGCGTACGTACAGATTACCGTCACCACGACGCGATGAGATTCATTTTCCATGTTAACCATTCAAGAATGATTATAAAGTATATATAATAAGTAATAATGAAATATATGAATAATAATTATACTTTATTTATGTATATATATATATGTATGTTATCTACTTAATTCCATTCAAGTCAATAAGGAAAGGAAAACATCGTTCATGCGGACGTACGACCTACCGTCTCCATGAACGGTGTTTTTAATTTCATTCATCTATCAATTATATATATGTATATACTGAATATAGGTGATATATAAATCATTATTTTCATTCTGGGAGTAAGTAAATCATGATATAAGTAATAATAATATCAAGAACAACAAATCCAAACACGTATGATAAATAAAACGATTTTACCCAAAATGCTGCTTTAACCTGGAATTTACAAAAGAACGGGTAATATAAAATCATAAGTTAACCATATATTATATCATAACAATGAATATGATTCTTTAATAAGTCAATGAAATTATTTAAATAATTATACAGGAGGTTCGAATACATACGAAGAATATCGGACCTAAGGTAAGGGATAATTTTGCAATCTCATTTTTATCTGAGAATGCTTATACGTAAGTATTTACTAGGGTCGTATTTTTCATCAATGTCCATATAAATGTTTTCATAAAGTGTTTAATATTAATACATGTATTTTTAAAGTCATTTTACCCCTCTTGAATTTTAATTTGTGTTATCGAAGGAATCTTTCTGTTGTTTACCACACACGGTACTTTTTGACTTTTCGGTTAAAAGTACAAAGAAAATGTTTTTTTAACTTATAAAATATGAACGGATTTGACAGTTTTATAATGTCTTATTTTCATGAATCTTAATCTACAATATTTCTTGAATATTTTCAACAAAATCATTTTCTTTTCAAATTTCATGGAATTTTTTGAAAAAAAAATTATTTTGAATAAGAAAGGATATTTTCCTCAAGAATTCATTTCAAGTGTTTTATCAAAACCATTTTCTATCTAATATGACATTATTTAATATTGGTATGTTTCAAGTATAATGTCCCTATGATTTAAATGATTTAAATTTTCTTATGCTTAAATGATATCCATTTGTTTTATATGGATTATGTTATGATGGGATGTTGTTTATGAAACACATTTTTTTCTTTGGGTTATGATGAATGATTTATGTTTATGTTATGGAACAACTAAAAATGACTTCATTATGAGATTGTGGGACCTATATCTACCTCCAATGAATTGGGTAATGAATTATATTTCATGAGATAGACATGGATATAACGGTATGTTAATCTGGTTCAGTGTTACAGGACTGAAACGAGGAGGGAACTCGATTCAGAAAAGGAAATTGTCCACTAAGATGGTCTTGGAAGCAATGCATTGTCTACTATGGAAGTCATATCATGTGCTTAATGATTTAACACAATTACATTTTTTTATTCCCATTCTATTTTATCATGATTGATGTTCCATTATGATCTTTTCCTTACGTACTGCCATGTTTTATTTCATTGCTCAATATTTTTATGTTTTAACATTATGTTCATGTTTTATGTTCAAATGTATATGGTTTGTTTTATTTTCTCCATGCTTACCCTTACTGAGAATTTGAGCTCACCCTTTATATGTTTTCTTTCCCCCAGGATATAAAGAAATGTTTCAAGTATGAAAAATAAAGGGGAAGATCTTTATGTGAGTTGTTGTAGATCTTTCAACATGATTAGATGATTATGTTACGATTTTCCAAAGACACTAAACTATTATGGTCCTTGAGTGTTGTTTTTTTGTAATGTATTAAGTATTCTGAAGAAGTACCGAAATGTATATGTATATAAAGCATTGGGTCTCTACAGTTTTTATACATGATTTCATTGTGAAATTGATTATAATATCTCATAATAGATTAATATATGTATATTTGGTCTATTTATTCTTAAAACCCAAATTAAAATATAATTTAATTATTAAAATAAATTAGTTGAAAAATAATTTTCTATTAAAATGCAGTATTTTTCACTATTCATCCAAAAAATGAAACATTTCAATCAAATATGTAAAATGAACCATTTGATAATTCTGACATAATTTGTTAAAAAATGTAGTCTCTTTATAAAATTAATTTTCGAAAAGTGAAAAAAATTAATATTGTTACTATTCATAGAATTATATACAAAATCTCTTCAGAAAAAATAGAATTTCCAAATATATAAAGACATTACCAAAAAATATATGTTTTATTATGTATATATTTCCTTTATTTAAAACTATTACAGTTAATATTTGTTAGAATTATTTATTACTATTCATATTAATAAGTTTAATGGCTAAATAATAACTATCTCCTTTAAATAATTATAATAATAAAATATTGTTTTGTTGAAACTTAGTGGTTATTTTAATGAAAGACTGGCCAATGTTGTGTGTAATGAAATATTAACCTGTATTAGTGTATAAAATGATCTAAATTTGTGTATCATGCTATTAAATACATCAAATAAATTTAATTTATATAAAAAAAAGTTCATAAATCTTAGGGGGTTACATTCAACCACTTTACAATGAATTTATCTATCCAAATCCATGTATGCGATACAAAAAATGAAGATGCATCTACCTTATCCAATACTAAAGTTCCCACAAAGATTCCAAAAATGGGCGGTTTTTCTATAAATATACGACTATGTGAGTTTTCGTATTTCATATAACTTTCTCTATATGATCCATAATTTCAACAAGTTGTTCCTCAAAAGAATGACCATGCTCTAGTGGTATGACCTCTAATTTTAGTACATGTGAAGGATCAGATATGTACTTACTTAAGAGATATTAGTGGAACACATAGTGCAATTGAGATATGTTTGGTTGAAGATCCATACGATATGATACCATCCCGATATGATGAATAATTTCAAAAGGGACAGATATACCATGGGCTTAGTATCCATTATTTACTGAATATCATAACCTTATTATAGGGAGAAATTAGTATAAACACCTTTTAACTTACATCAAATTCTAGATTGTGTAAAAGATTTTTTTATATATACCGTATTTTTTGTTACATAACTATTACATCATTTTAAGGATAAACAATATAATTACATTAAAAAACCACAATCTAAAGGATTAGTGTCATGAGAATATAAGGACCAAACATAACATTTACATAATAAAATATAAACTTCATTTAATACTTTTTCTCTGTATTCATAGTGGCCCTTATTTTCTCCTTAGTATAATTAGCCACTTGATAATATACATCAAATAAATGGGTGATATAAAATCCTAGTAATATGGTAGATAAGAACATGAATCAATATAATATGTGTGATCAAAATCATAATAATCATATCATAAGAAAAATATCATCATCATAAAAATTAGAAGAAAAAATATTTAATGATATGGAATGTGGAAATGCATAAAAATAAAACATCAAGTCTTAGTTGTCAACTACCACACATACTTGTGAACAAAGATACCATCATTTTCACATACAACATATGTTCCTAACCATGACATAATCATGGGGAAAAATTCTAGAAACATGTTCACACATATTAAAAACAATATCATTAGATACATCACATTACCCAATGCACTAGAGTGCTATATAATTCTTGGTTCACCCATCACATCCTAACATTTACATTATCAGGCATGCCACATATAAAATATTTCAATATTATATAATAAATAACCAATGGAAAGGAAATGGTTTTCTTAATAATTTCATGAAGAATACATTCATGAATAAACATTATGGTTTCAAAAAAATTTAATAATATTCTTGATGTAAGAATCACCAATCTTGAGTGAAGAAGAAATAGTCTTAAGATATGTAAAATACATTTTTTTATTGAAATATGAGTTCTTTGGATTGAATATTTTCATTTGTAATAAAATAAGATTGGAATCATGTATATCCAAAAAATGAAAAGGGATGGAAAATGATATTATATTTTAGGAATATTAGAATATCAACCCTACTGAAATTTAGCATGGAAGTGGAATAACCCAAAGAATAGAAATTGGGTTTGAGAATCTGATTGCCTTATTTAAAAAAATTTATTCACATTAATGTCATCGATAATAAAATCATATTCATTAATTAATAAATTAAAAACCTATTCAAAATTTATATGGTTCATTATAATTTTATTAATATATTAATATACATTTTTATGCATTATAGAGTTTAATATCATTATTCAAGTGTGTTCATTTCTCAGTTTTGATGATCGATTCACTTGAATACATGTATGAAATATCATTTACAATGAGGATAATTCTCAAAAATTGATATTATATGTAATTAATGAAATTAAATAATATTAAAGTGTCTTATATATCATTTATTTATATATTATGTGGATGAATCATTAGATAAGTAGTTAATGGTAATAAATTATATTAATTTTGGTTGATTTTTATCACAACAAACTTGTCTTATTTTATTATTTATTATTATTTATTTATATTAGTTCTAGAATATAATATATGTTGTAACATAAATTTTAATGTTTTTTTCAACCATAATATTGCTTTTATGACAAGATTTTAATTATGTAAATGAAAATTACCAACTATCATCCTCAAAGGTGATAAATCAACACCCGAGAGACAACGTTTTCATTTTTATATTAAATGGTGGAGGATAATAGGTTCGATTATGGATTACTCTATTAACATAATTAAATTGTAGTAAATATATGATACACGAGTTATCATTCTACTTGGATAAGCGTAGGTGAGGATATAATAAGAATATGAAAATAAATTGAAAAAAATATAATAAAAGAAATGGTATTTTACCTCTTCAATTATTCTACATGAGAACCTTCTTAATGAAATTGGTTCTGTAGTTTTGTTGAGAAAAGGGGATTCTAAAAAAGGGTAAGAGTGTGGAGAATCTATTTGATTAGAAATTAGAAAAGATTAAATTGATAGAAGGTGTGAGGATAAGTGGTGGTAAAGTATGGTATTTATTGGGAGGGGAGGGATGGTTATCCCTTATTTTATTCATTAGTTTATTATTTTGGATCAACAATATAAAAAAATTTATCATTATTATTAATTATATTATAATAATTCAATTTAGTTTGAGATTATTGGATTACATCACCCATACATAATCTATGACTCAATAATTATTTTATTTGTTAAACACCATGAATTACCGTATTTCACTATTCACCGATAATTCAACTATTTTAGAAAAATCCCAAAAAAATCCTCCTAACCATTTTAACTTGTAGAATTCAAAAATAGACTCCTTTTTTGAAAATAATTTTCTAAGGTAGATAAATATATATTTTAAATAATATTTTCATTTATTTGAAAAAATACAAAATTTAAAATTATAAATGATATTAGGACACTTTGAAAAATTTCTAATAGTATCATTAGAATATATTATAATAAAAATACAATAAAATAATATGTTATGAATACATTTTTTGAAAATAAATTATATTTTAAATCATTATATTCATTATCAAATTATGAGTAAATATTTATAACATACAAAAATACAAACACTTACTTTATTATTTCTAAAACGTTTATTTACATATACCATGATGTAAATATATCATATTGTAATTATTAATATAAATAAATTTTATTTATAATATCATAGGTGATATTACTATTCTATTTTCCAGATTATTGTTTGTAATGGTAACATAACTTTTCAAAAGGTCATGTTATTATTCCATTGATATAGGTTCCCTGTGTTAGAGAAATAATTCTTATTCCATTCATTATTTAGTGATAAATACTTTATTTTGTTCTATATGTGATTTTATGTGATTTATAAAATGTGTCATAATTATAATAAGGTATTTTCCATTGATAAAATTTTTTGTTTGTTACATTTTCACCCTTATGATAATTCAACCCCATTTTTTATAAAATACTATGGTTTAAAAAAAGTCAAGGTACTTCTTATTCATCATTTCCTTTAGTTCTCATGCTGCCTCTTTTTACATATTGCTCCACCATAATAATTTGAAAAGGTGTGTATTCTAGTTGCATAGAATATTATATCTGTGATCTAAGATCTTTACTAGATTCTCCTCGTAAGAGAGTTCATTTTCCAACTATACCACCTCTAGATTCAGTCCATGATAGAGATATTGTTTGTACTTATAAAATAGGGATTCGTGGAATATATCGAGTACATGAGACGTGGTAGGTGGAAGTGCTAGTAGATAGGCAAAAACTATGTGATGATCAATAATCTCAAAGGGGTCAATGGAATTAGGGATCAACATTCCCTTATTCCCAAATATCATAATAATATTCCATGAACATATGTTGAGGAATAACATGTCTCTAACCTAAAACTCTAGGTCCCATCAATGATTGTCTGCACAGCTCTTCTATCAACTATGGGCGTTGTTGGTATTCTATTGAATGGTTTTCACCTTCTCCATTGTTTCTTCAATGATTGCATGTCCTAGAAAACTATTTTCAACTACCTCATTCCACCATGTCAGTGTTCTATATATTTTATAGTAAAAGGATTCATATTGATCAATTTATATGCTCTAGTGGAAAATATGTTAGTTAAAAAAAATTCCATGGGAAGCTATTCGTACAATCCTTCTTTGATGTTTATAGAACATTATATTAACATGTCTTCCATTTTCTGAATAGTCTTCTTTTATTGTTCATCAATTCCATGATGATATGTTATGCCAATGTTAAGATTAGTGTTTAGATTATGAGAAATACTTTTCCAAAACATCGAGGTGAATCTTGTATCTAAATGGGATACAATTGATAGTGGAACTCCATAAAGCCTCATAGCTTCATTGATATATATCTGTTCAAGTTGATCTAGTGAGAAGTACTCTAAAATTTCAATAATGTGAGATGTATTTTTCAGACTATCAACAACAAACCATATGTCATAATTTCCTTTAGATTTCTTCATATGTCTAGGGACAAATTCAATTTTGATGTTTTCCCACTTCCATGTTTTTATGGATAATGGTTGTGGAATCCCCTTATACTTCATTCCATTCCATTTTCACAAGGTTACATATTAGGAACTTATAGGTATTTTTAATGATCTCTTTCTTAATATTGTCCCACAAATAGTTTTCTAAATGATCTTGATGCATCTTTGTTCTCCCTAGATGAATAGTGGAGGTTAAGCTATATACATTAGTCATAATCTATTTCTTTATCACTTTATTCTATAGTATACATAGTCATTAACCAAATCATAAAAATCCTTCCTAATCAATTTTTTTACTCTGATAATTTCCTCTATCTCATGGCCTCACCCAAATTCTTAATTTTCACATCATTAATTTCAGAGTCAGATTAATTATCCATGAGGGATGTTTGATAAATCATTTGATAAAGGATTGATGATGTTCCTTCCATGATGGTTCCCATTTCCATCCATTAAAAATCTATGAAGATTGGATCCTTATCAATTTTCATCACTGATAATGTTGTACGATCCTTTATAATGAGAACATCTTATATATTATTCACTTTTCTATGATTGTAGTGGATTGATATGTCATAGTATTTGATGATCTATAACAATATTTTTTGGACCATATTTAGATTCTTCTACATGAATATATTTTTAATGGTCTTATGATAAATATATATTTCACACCTCTCCCCATAATGAGAATGTTGGAATATTTTCAATGTTATGATCATAGCTTCCAACCCTAGATCATGCATGATATAGTTTTTATAATTAATTTTAAACATCCTTAAGGTGTAGGCATTCACGTTATCATATTGCTTCATTTCCAATCCAAATAATATCTTTGAAACATTGGTGTATACCATAATGATTTTCCCACTTATCAGAAGTGTGAGTATGAGCATGGTGATAAGCCTATTTGTTTAACTCATTGATTAAATATTCACATACACTAGTCCAAACTAAATTTTCACTCTTCTGAGTCATATTTGTTAGTCGGGTTGAAAATCCTGAAGTTATTCAAAAAACCCAGATAACTCCCAGCTATACCAATAAAACTACTAATCTCTACTACAGATGTTTGTTTGAGCCACATTTAAATTTCCATTGTCTTGGATGTGTCCAAGGATATTTTTTTACTGGTGATAACATGCCCTAATATTGATACTTCCTCAATCTAGAACTCACATATACTATTCATTTCATAATTTTTCATCCATTACAAAGTCATAATCATAGTATTCAAATTCTTCACATGTTCATCCTTACACAAAGATTATATCAAAATATCTTCAGTAAAGACAAAAAAAATATTTTCAATGTAATCTCTAAAGGCTCTTTTCACTATCTATATGAATATTATTAGAGCATTTGTGAGTCATATTGGAATAAATTTGAGCTCATAGTGTCCACACCTTGTCTGAAATGTAGTCTTGGGAATATATTTCTTCCTTACCTTTAATTGGTGATATCATAACCTATGTTCCACCTTACAGAAATACTTTTCCCAACATAGATAATTGAACACATCATATAGTCATGGAGGGGAATACTTTTACTTTAACATTATTATTTGAGTTAATTATAATCAATTTGATTCACATTGATCCATCCTTTTAGTTTATGAAGATGCCTCATATATCCTATGGTGAAGCAGTCAGGTGAATAAAACCCTTTTTTAAATTCTTTTGTAACTGCTTCTTTAGTTCTTCCAACTCAATGGTGGCTATTTTTTATAGTGACTTTGATGTAGGAAAAGACAATTTATAACTCAAATTTTTGGTAATGAAGAATTCAAAACTATTATTTCATCAATATATAAGTGTATTACCTCACAATGGTCTTGTCAATGATCAAGATTCTCTCCTTTTACTAAATAATGTGAGCAAGAAAATCTTTCCCATAAGGAAATAATATCCAAAATTGAGATTATGGTTCTGAAGGAGATTTATCCTCATACATACACATATATAGATTTTTAGGATGCTTATGGATGTGAAGAGGGGTCTGTCTTTCCTGACATTTGATGTTTTATTTGTATACTGATAGTCATTCCAATCCTAATATAGAAGAAAAATCCACAAAAGTGAGTAAGAAAAGATTTCTTTGGAGGTTCAGTCCAAAGACATTAATCAGGGAGAATATATATACTTAGGAAGCAATAATTTCCCCTTTTACCATTATTACATATAACTCACCCTCTATATTTTCAGGTGGTCTATAAATTATTCTACAAAACTTTCAAGATATGTTATAATTTGCAGAACCAAAATCAAATAGTATTTTCCCTATTATTGAGTGAATAATAGGCATACCTTTTACCACATAATTGTTAGTATACACCTTAGTAATACTAAGGTTATACTATTTTCCATTCTCCTTTGGGTTTAGAGTCTACTTTTGTTAATTATCCTTGAGGGAATAAGGTATTGTGTATGCCTTGCATATTTCCCTTGATCCTTGTAGTTGAATCATTGAACCATGGGTGGTTCTCTCCTTTCCTCCAATATATTGGTAATCTTTGTTATGTCTATATGACATTTATGAGAATATTTTCCATCTATCCCACACTTATATAATTTCCCTACCCCATTGAGGAAATTCATGTGATGCATATTCCCACATTTTTGACATTTGGGTTGTTGATATTTTGTTCTAACAATGTTATTATATCCTCCAACATGAAACACTATATTTAATTTCATTTCTCTAAACCTATAGGACCATTTTCAAAACTCCATATCCAATTTCAAGGTACATTTAAAATCTTCATCATAACTACCAAAATCATTAATTTATAGGGCCTTTAAAAGATGTGGTATCAAACCACTAAAGAACCTTTAAATTTTTCTATAGTTATTTATTACCAAAAATGAAACAAACATTTTCATATATTATGAAATTTATTATGTACATTGTTTCTGATTCACCTCCCATTTTAATAAAATATATGAACTGTCTCTCCATATTGGTACAAAGAGTTCAAGGGAAATACGTGTTAAGAAACATAATATTAAATTCTTTCCACTCCATCTCTTCAATTTTATCATTAATATTGGTGTTCTTAATCAATGATTGAAATTGATCGGCCTATCTATCTAGATTATAAATGGAAAATTTCACCTTATCCATCTCAAATTTTTTAGGAATAAAAAATATATTCTCTACTTAATTCAACGACTTTTCCGCAATCTGTTAATAACAAGGTATATTAAATGCCAGTGGTCATTTCTATATAAAAGGTTCGATATAAATCAACTCCATCTTAGGTGAAGGAAGGCATTATATATTATTCAGGATATTATTAATATCATGAGACCACTGGTTAAGTATCAACCTAAAATTTTTAACTCCACCTCCCAAATCATTGGGTATGTCATTCGGTCAATCACTACACTGTCCCTCACATGGGTTTTGGGCCCATTTTCTCCTAGTTCCCACTATATTCCGTAATATAAAAGGTTTGAGCATAACATATTTAAATAACAAATGACCATATAATTTATTAATTTGTACAATTAACACTAATGACATATCTTGTGTGATCCTAATATTTGTCACTTTTCTAAAATAATGCTTCATTGGTGCTATTTATACTTAGTCTCATACTATTGGTTTTCATCATGGTTATCTAATATTAATTCCAAAATTAACTAATCTATTCTATGAAACCAACAATATTGACCCTACATTTTCTTACATGAAAATTACATCATATTAAGGATAAACAATATAATAGTGTTACAAATCCATTATTAATTTTTTTCATGTCATGGGAGAATTAGGACCAAACATAACATTTACATAAGAAAGTATAAATTCTATTTAATTCCATATTCTCTAGATTCTTAGTTTCCCCCATGTAGTCCTTAGTATTATTAGTCACCTGAGAATATACATCTAATAACGGGGTGAGATAAAATCCTGATAAGAAGATAGATAAGAACATAAATCAATATATCATGGGTGAGAAAAATCATTTTCATCATAACATAATAATGAAATCATCATGAAAATCATTAGAAAAAACATTAGATAAAGTCATGGAATGTTGCAATACAAAAAAAATGAGGCATCATGCCTTAGTGGTCAACTACTACAGATAGTTGTAAAAAATGTATCATCATGTTCATACATAATTTATGTGCATACCCATAACATAATCATTGTGAAAAAATATAGAATCATGTTAACACAAATTAAACATTATATCATGAGATACATCACATTGCCCAATTTATTAGAGTGCTATATAATTCCAGTCACACCTGTCACATCATAGAATTTTCATAATCATGCATGCCACATAGAACATATTTCAATTATAGACATAAAAAGCCCATAAAAAGGATATGGGTTTCATGATAATTTCAAAAATAATAAATTCATGACTAAAAATTGAGGTTTTCAAAGGAAAAAGGTAATAACATTATTTTTATAAGATTCATTAATATTTACTAAAGAGGAAACAATCTCAAGAGAAGTAAAACATGTGTATTTAAAAAGAAGAGTTCTTTTAAAAATGTATTTTTATTTCTCATTTAAAAAAATTGAAATATTTATATCCTAGAAATAAAAAGGGAATGAAAGTGACATTATATTTGGGTATTATTAATATAAAAAACATATTGAAATTTAAAAATAAACAGTAATATACGAATAAAAGGAAAATGGGTTCAATAATATCATTATCTTATGTCGCAATTATTTATTGAATTTTATATCCTTTATAATCAAATTAGATTAATTAATGAATAAATAAATAATATATAATTGTTTATTTGAATCATTTTAGTTTTACAATGTTTTTTATGTCTATTTTTATGAGTTATAGTGTTCAATATCATCCTTGAAGAGCATTTTTTTCTTAGTTTTCCTGGTCGTTTCACTTGTATACATGTATGGGAGATTGTGTAAAATGAGTATAATTATATAAAATTGAGATTATAATCTATTAATGAACATAAGTAAGAAAAAATGATATTTTATATCATTTGGTTATATGTTATAAGGATGAATAATTAGACAAATTATTAATGATAATCATATAGATTACTTTTTGAGGCTTTCATTCATAATGAAATCATTTTTTTCATTTAATATTATTCATATATGTTTGTTCTATAACATAAGAAATGTTCCAATATATATTCTAAAATATTTTTATTACCATTATATTAGTATTATGACCATCCATGAAGGAGGTAAAAGAACATGAAAACTTATTGTCCTCGAAGGTGATAAATCAACACCTCATAGAGGACATACTAATTTTAAAATAAAAGATAGAGGATAAGAGGTTTCATTATGAATTATTCCAGAGAATTAATTAAATTAAAGTATATAAATGATATCATAGTTATCATTCCACTTATATAAGGGGACATTAGGAGTGGATAATAAAATAAAAATAAATTGAAATGAAATTAACAAAAAATAAAGATCATTTCCCTTTGTAATTATTTTCATTGACAACCTCTTTAAGGAAATTTGTTTTTGTATTTTATTGAGATAAAATGATCATGGAAATGGGTAAGAGGATATTTACATTTATTGGTAAAAAAATATACAATCCTAAAGTCTTGTAATTTTTGATTAGAATATGTGGTTAAGAGTTATATTTATAGGTGAGAGGGGTGTTTTTCATTATTTTATTCATTATTTTATTATTTTTGGCTCAAGAATGTGAATAGATAGAACCTTATTACTAAATATATCAAAATAATCAATCATATCATGAGATTATGGGATTAAATTATCCATACATCATATATTACTAAAAAATTCTTGTATCTGTTAAGTACCATGAATTACCATATTTTACTATTAAATATAAATTCAACTATTTTAGAAAAATCCCAAAAAATCACCTTAAACATTTTTTATTGTATTTATATAAAAAATTGACTCTATTTTTTGAATATAATTTTCTAAATATGATAGATTTAATTTTTAAATAAAATTTTCATTTATTCGAAAAAATAATATTTTTTCAATTATAACTCATTTTATAACACATTGAAAATTTGCATTAGCTCTCATAAAATTATCTTATAATAGAATGAAAATAATAATAATTCATGAATAAATTTTATAGTTATAATTTTTATTTTAATTCATTATTTTATTGACAAAATGTCATGACCCGTCCCCTGGGGCCCGTGGCGTGACTCCCCCAAGCCCGCCTTCCATAGGCTAGGGGATGGCAACTAGCACCAAAAGGCGTAATCCCCAAAACTAGAAAGGAATTTTCTTTTATAACCTATAAACACACAACCAACCACATAGAAAGATACAAACTCATGTGTGATGAATAGTTACCAGAGTGGGTACAATAAGATAAAGGGTCCAGAATACAAGCCCAACTAGAAAATACAAGGAAACTAGAAAGTACCAGATAATTTATAGGTGAAAAGTAGCATTTGGATTTTCTACCTCGATTCATACCTAAAGGGTCGGTATAGATCACCTTCTCAGCACTCCACATCCACCTATCTCCTCTACGAACTGACTCTCTATATGGTCCACCTCCGAGCAACATCCTGTCCTGGTACCCTTGTCCTTCGTTAACACTATTTGTGTAGAGATCCCAAACTTGACGTACATGGACATTACATTACTTTTTTTTGGAATACTTAATGCATAATAAGAACCAACACTCATGGGCCGTAATAGTTTTGTTCTTTTGGAATCTTGGAACATAATCTTCTAATAGAGGTGAAAGATCTTCAACATCTCCCACAAAGATCTTCCCCTTTTGTTTTCTTACATAAAACCTTTCTTTAAATCCTATGGAAAAGAAAACATATAAATGGTGAGCTCAAATGCCCAGTAACGGTAAACATGGATAAAATAAAAAAACTCATTTACATTTGAGCTTAAAAACATGAACCTAATGTTTAAACATCAAAATCTTGAGCAATGACATAAAACATGGAAGTATGTAAGGCATAGATCATAATGGAAGATAAATCATGATAAAATAGCTTGGAAATAAAACTTGAAATTGTGAAAACCATTAAGCACATGTTATGATTTCCATAGTAGCCAAGGCATTGTTTCCAAGACCATATTAGTGGACGAAGTCCCTTACTAAACTGAGTTCACTCCTCATTCCAGTCCTGTATCACTCAACCGGATTAACTTGTCGTTATATCCATATCTATATCATGAGATATAAATCTTTACACAATTAATTGGAGGGAGATATAGGTCCCACCCATCTCATAATGAAATCATTCTTACATAGGCCTTAAAATAAAATTAAATCATTCATCATAACCCAAAGAATAAAATGAGTTTCATAAATGTTATCTCATCATAACATAATCCATATAAATTAAATTGATATCATTTCATCATAAGAAATGTGAAACCATGTATATCATAGAGACATTATACTTGAAACATGCACATATGAAATAATGTAATCTTAGATGGAACATGGTTTTGATAAAATACTTGAAATGAATTCTTTATGAAAATAACCTTTCTTTTTAAAAATCATTTTCTTTTCACAAAATGATATGAATATTTGGAAAGAAAATGATTTTTTTAAAATATTTATGAAATCTAGGAGAGTAATCTTCATCAATGTAAGGTGTTATAAAACCTTGAAAATCTTTTCATGTCGTATAAGATAAAAAAACATTCTTCTAGTTCTTTTTCCAAAAAAGGAAAAAAGTACCTCGTATGGTAAACAAAAGAAAGAATCATTACATACCATATAGTAAAAGTCAAAAATGGGTAAAAATTAAATTAAACATACTTGAAAACATTTTTAGAAAATAGAGACATGGATGATAAATATAACCCCAGTAAATACTTAAGAATAAACAATCTCGGATAAAAACGTGATTGGAAAAGTTATCCCTTACCTTAGGTCCGATATGCTTAGTATGTATCTGAACCTTCTGTATAATGATTTAAATAATTTCATTGAATTATTAAATAATCATATTCATTGTTATAATATCATATATGGTTCACTTATGACATTATATTACCCGTTTTTTGTAAATTCCAAGTTAAAGCAGCGTTTTTGGTAAAATAGTTTTATTTATCGTACGTGTTTGGACTTGTTTTTCGTGATATTATTATTACTTATATCATGATTTAATTACTTCATGAATGTAAATAATGATTTATATATCATATATATTCAGTATATATATATAATAGATAGATAAATGAAATGAAATATAGAGTTCATGGAGACGGTAGGACGTACGTACGCATGAACGCTGTTTTACTTTCCTTATTGACTTGAATGGAAGTAAGTAAATAACATATATATAAATCCAGTATCATTATTATGTTATATATACCATTATTATTCATTATATATAATTTATTATCATTCTTTAATGGTTAACATGGATATTGAATCTCATCGCGTCGTGGAGACGGTAATCCGTACGTATGCACAAGCGATGATATCATTCAAATAATTATTCAATGGAATTGGAGTGGATGATATAATATCTCATATTTATTATGATGTTATAATATCCATATATTGTTATTATTTACACCATTATACCCATCCAAGTAAGGTGGTGGTGGAAAATAGATTAACCACAGCGTGGAGACGGTATTCCATACGTACGAACGTGCGATGATTTCATTTTTCGTATGATGGATAGAAGGTGAAATAGTGTTGTTTCATATTTATAATAACATATCAGTATATGAGTGATAATTATGTTATTAATTAATGATAATACAAATAAAGAAGACGAAGTTTAAGAAGAAAGAAACTTGAAAGAATTGTTACAAGAGATTACCTCTTCTTCGATGCACCTCCTTTAAGCTTCTTCTTAAGGCACTAGAGTTGGACTTTGGATTACACAAAAACCTCTATAATGTTTATAATGAAGTTTCGAAGGGAAATGGTCAGGGTTTGGCCGTGGTTGAAGGCTCAAAAATGGTTATAGAGAAGAGGGAGGAGGTGCCCTTTTATAAGGGTGGAGAGGGGCACCTTTGAAAAAACATAAAATATTATTTTATAATAAAGTCGTATTCAGTTTATAATAGCTCCAAATTGATTTATTTCGAAGATAAAGTGGGTATGGGTCAAATTATTTCAACCAATAGGTTTTAGACAAATTTAGTTTACTATTGTAACATTATCATTTATATATAACTCTAAGTTAAAAAATTTAACTTTTACCATGTCTTCTTTTTTTTCTAACACTATATGGTTAATAAAATTACTATAACAAGCCAAAAGAACCCCAAGTGGTTCATTATTAATATATATATAACATTATATAATCCATTTGGCCATTCCTTAGATTTTTAAGAATATAATAACAATTAATAATATAATATTCGTTTTAAAAACTATTTTATGTCAATTTTGAAACTATTTGGTAATTGATTTTTTGTGAAAATAATAAAAAAATTATTAGTTCAAAAAAAGTTAATTGAATCAATAATAACATGTCATATTAACCTGTAAAATTAGTGTAATTCATAAAAAGTCTCAAATTAAATTTATTTGGGTATTTATAACATCAATTATATTAATATTTCATTAATAAGTTAATTACTGCATCATCATTGTGTGATAAATATATTAAATTATTTAATGTATAAAAATTATAAATAACATAACAGAATGTAGGAAATCCTACTATCTTTCTAATTAATATTTATAGTTTAATTTATCAAATTAATAACCCTATATTAAAAATGTTTTGGTTTTTAAACTTTGATTTAAACTATTTTAACTCTTCTTTAAATAAAATAATAATAAATGTCCTAAACTAATCCATGTGGACCAAAAGGGTAATATTTTATTCCTAAGGTTGTTTTTGGACTAATTAAACTTATCCAACAGAATTGTATCATGTTTTATGGTACTAATAAAATCATTTTTACCCTTAATTGCAATATTTACTTTTAAACGTGGTAAAAAAAGTAAAAAGTGAATATTCACAAAAAAAATTAATTTTATCTTATTAAACAACATTTTAATCCTTGATATTAACAATTTATCTCAGATTTTTGAAATTTCCTTTCACAGAAGCGGTAAAATTAAGTTTTATGTAAATTTGCAAATTCTCCTAGGAGGTGGGTAAAAGACGGTAAAAATTCAATAAAATTTTTATATATCTAAAACTATTGTAAAATGATTACATTGAACTTATATAGTTATTATGTTTCTATTTTTACCTAAAATAAATTTAAATAAAATAAATTATTATTTGAATAAAAAGTCAGTTTTAACCAATAACTCAGTGTTTTTCACTATTCATCAAAAATTGAATGTTTTCAGAGAAATACCAAAATTTCACCATAGGCTAATTTCAATATTCTTAATCCAAAAATAAAGTCCATTTTGAAAAATAAAATTTATAAAATTTCAAAAAGTGGCTTTTAATATTAATAATTTCTAGTTTATATAATATTTTAATAACATATCATTGTTTAGTAAAACTCAGTATTGCGCACAACACATGCTATCATGGAAGGTCGTGATTTCATGTAATGAAATCCAAGTTAGGGTTGTGTGTAGTTCAAGATTCCTTTGTTATTGTGTATAATAGAATTCAACCATATTTCATTTATACATTGAATATATATATATATATACATATATACAATCAATGTTGTGTAGAATAACTTCTATCAAACGAACCTAAAATTATATGTAACACGATCCAAGATTAGTGTTGCATATAGGGCAAGCTAATACGATGTTGTATATAGTACAACCTAATTTTGGGGTGGCGTACAACGCATGAAATCAAATTAATTAAAAATAATATTTCTCATAAAATCTCAGGGTGTTACATTCTACCCCCTTAAACTGAATTTTGCCCTCGAAATTCATCGGGGTTATAAATCATTTACAATGAGAATGTTTCTTTCATAGAAACCCTCATCGTAAAAAGGGATACTATAACTTAATTTTAAAAACTAAATTATGAAACGTAACGATTACACAAATTAACTCATCACTGGTTTTCCACATAGGCGAACATAGGTGATAATATGGATGTAGAATACAAATCGAACCATCAGGTTCTGATGGAGAGTGGTAGAGTACATGGCTATGAAAAATCCACTAGTCACATAGCCATAAATTTGTGATGATCTAAGGTACCATCTAATTCATCATATATATGGACACTAGGACAATATTTCTGGTTTTCAAGATCATTTCCCTAAATTTGAAGAATTTGAATGACAAGAAATACTTACTTGATTTTGTTACAATCTTACCATTGTTCGTGACATGAAAAATTTCCACTTCATCACTTAAAGAAATGAAGTTGAATGTGTCATTCATGAAGTGTTAGCAGATCATGTGATAGAATGATAGGTCATTCCATCTATTAGAAACAAAAGGATTGCAAAAGTTATTAAATATACATAAGTCCCTCTAGAGTGAGATTAATCATATATGGTTCCTAAAATGGACTTATACTTCATATATCATACCGATTAATATAATAAAACTAGTTTCTACTAACCAGGGACTTCCTGTAGGCCAGTGGTAGCCGATAAAGGTCAGTCGTACTTCAGTTGTGGATTTGGTTCCCACATCATTTTCCGACGCGATGGGTTGTCGCCCGTCCTACTGGTTGTCCTTTTTATAGAATTATACTATTATAACATTACAAAAATAATATCAAAAGTTATAGCCTTAAAAAAACTATTTGATATCCAACATAATCCATTCCAATCTTTAGGCTTATCCAAAATACTTCTATCCAAGATCATAGTATAAAGAAAACAATTACTAGAAATGTCATCTGTCAAGCATGTGAATACCATCATTTATCCCCCATATCTCATAAGATATATCTTGTTGATCGCATTCCAAACATGTGAATACCTTAATATTGTATTCTATTGCAACATGAATTACCATAGAACCATAGTGAAAACATGAATTCTGCCAAAATGTTACTCTTTCCATATACCAAAATCCCAAAATTTCAATATACTCAAACCATGATATCACTTTGTCCTTATATCAGTCATGAGCTCATTAATATTATTTTCTCCTTATCCATTCATTTTGCGCATATCATCTTCTTTCCAAAAATATATCAATCACTTTTCATGGTTACCAGTACCATATAATTATTGAAAACAAATACATAGATTTTCCAAAATTCCATGATACCATAAATGAGATTCCATGATACTATTTTGAAATCCCATTACATAAACAATTAATCATTACACAACATAATTGTCATACTCAACATCACAAATAGTGATCGCATGTGACTTCCCTTTATCCTTTTCCTTAAGTGGTTTCTCACGTTGATCATCATTAACCCTTGGATTAGGGAATTGATTAACATAATGCCCTATTTCATTACACTCGAAGCATTGAAGTGTTGGCAGTGCGTTCACTGCAGTATTTTCTTTATTCACAACATTAGCAATCCTTTTTCCATTACATCAAAACTCAGATGTTTGATAACCTTCTTTTCCACACTTAAACATATTCTAATCCCTTTAAGCCAATCTCCACCATGATTCTTTCCACACTTTGAGCATAATGAAACATTCAACTGCTTTTTACCATTATTCTGAGATTTATCCTTAAACTCCATCTTTCATTTCTTGTCAAAACCATGTGGTGGATTTGTAACACGAACTTTAATTTATTCCTTGATAGCACAACGCAGAATTTCTTCATAGATAATGAAGTCTCTTATAGATAATGCCCTTCAAAGACTTGGTTTTAAGCCACTGAAGAATTGATCAACTTTACTTTCAGGTTGGATGATAAAGCCAGATGCATACCTTGCAAGCCTTGTAAAATTTGATTCGTATATACCAAATGATTCATCATCCTTTTTCTTAAGCTCATGGAAATACTTTTACATCTTTTTTTGAAGAATATGAGGGAAGTACTTATTGAAAAATAAGTTCTTGAACTCATCCCATTCCATGGATTCAATTTCATCTTAGGTCCTCGAATTCTTACTTAGAGTCCACCATTGATCTGCTCCACCTTCTAAACGGTAAATAGCCTGAATGAATTTTTCATATTCTGAATAGTGAAGTATGGAAAATATCTTTTCAATGGTACCGATCCATTTTTTAGAAAAATGTGGATCAGAAGACCCACTAAAAGAAGGTGGATGTTTCCTCATGAAGGACTCAATAGAAGATTGTTCCCTTCTCTACTCATTTGGAAGTCCAGAATGATTCATAGCTTGTGAATGTATAGCAATAAGATTTTTCACTGCATCTCCCATAACATTGGTTTTTTCAGGAGGAAAATCGTTGCATTGTACATTACATTGATCAACACGGTTCCTTTCGGTTCCAACCATCATCTAAAACCCAAAAAGAATAGTGTGAGAGTCAGAAATCATACTAGGGAAAACAATATAATAAAGGGGGAGTACCTTCAATATATAACATCTTCGGATTAATTATAATATCGTTACCGTAATTCTAGGACTATAACCTATACTTATAATTAAACTTAGAGACATCCCTCGACATACCATATAAATATCTCTAGGGATTTCACTAAAGTTTTCGCATCCTAGTTTCCAAAGGTTAACTAAACCTTTCCTCGCATACCAACTGTAACGGTCTGGAATTAAATCCACTGGACTAAAATTGATACCTATCAGGGCACTCCATGGGTGGCTACACCCCCTGGGTGGGACACACCCCAATCCCTAGTGGTATCCATTTACTCATGAATCCCTTGGGCGGAGAGCCATGCTTTGTCCAACGCTCACATGTGAGAGTTCCCATGGATCGAATTCATTCCTACCTCCTTTGCCTATGATACCAACTATAGAGACCCCAAACATAACGTACATGGAAATTACATTATTTTTGTAGAATAATTATTAAATAATAAGAACCAACAATCAAGTACTGTAATAGTTTAGTGTCTTTGGAAACTCAGAACATAATCTTCTAATTGTGGTGAAAGATCTTCAAATCTCCCATAAAGAACTTCCCCTATTGTTTTCTTCCCTAAAATATTTCTTTAAATCCCGGGGAAAAGAAAACATATAAAGGGTGAGATGAAATTATCAGTAAGGGTAAGAATGGATAAAATAAAAAAAATCATATACATTTGAACTTGAAAACATGAACATAATGTTTTAACATCAAAATCTTGAGCAAATACAAAAAACATGGCAGTACTTAAGGAATAGATCATAATAGAACATCAATAATTATAAAATAGATTTGAAATAAAACTTTTAATTGTGGAAACCATTAAGCACATGTTATAATTTCCATAGTAGCCAAGCCATTGCTGTCAAGACCATCTTAGTGGACAAAGTCCCTTTCTAAACTGAGTTCACTCCTCATTCCAGTCCTGTATAACTGAACCAGATTAACTTGTCGTTCTATCCATTTCTATATCATGAGATATAAATCTTTACCCAATTCATTAGAGGGAGATAAATGTCTCACCCATCTCATAATTAAATCATTCTTACTTGTGCCACATAATAAACATAAATCATTCATCATTACCCAAAGAATAAAATGGGTTTCATAAACGTCATCCCATTATAACATAATCCATATAAATAAATGGATATCATTCCATCATAAGAAAATTGAAACCATTTAAATCATAGATACATTATAATTTAAACATATAAATATGAAATAATATCAACTTATATGGAAAATGGTTTTGATAAAACACTTGAAATAAATTCTTGAGGAAAATATCCTTTTTTTCAAAATCATTTTATTTTCACAAAATGGCATGAAAATTTTAAAAAAGGATTTTTTTTAAATAGTCATGAAATCTTGTAGATTAAGCTTCATGAAAATAATTCTTTATAAAACCAAAAAAATATTTTTATGCCATATAAGTAAAAAAACATTCTTCTCGTACTTTTGCCGGAAAAGTAAAAAAGTACCTCCTATGGTAAAAAAATATTCCTTACATACCATGTAGTAAAAGTCAAAAATTTTTAAAAGGTACTTTAATATAATTAAATTTTTTTTAGAAAATATGGTCATGGATGATAAATATAACCCCAGTAAATACTTACGAATAAACAATCTCGGATAAAAACGAGATTGGAAAAGTTATCCCTTACCATAGGTCTGATATGCTTCGTACATATCTGAACCTCATGTATAATGATTTAAATAATTTCATTTACTTATTATAGAATCATATTCATTGTTATGATATCATATATGGTTCACTGATGAATTTATATTACCTGTTCTTTGGTAAATTCCATGTTAAAAAAGAGTTTTGGGTAAAATCGTTTTATTTATCGTATGTGTTTGGACTTGTTATTCTTGATATTATTATTACTTATATGATGATTTAATTATTTCCATATATTAAATCATGATTTATATATCATATATATTCAGTATATATATATATAATAGATAGATAAATGAAATGAAATACACCGTTCATTGAGATGGTAGGTCGTACGTACACATGAATGTTGTTTTACTTTATTTATTGACTTGAATGGAAGTAATTAAATAACATATACATAAATCAAGTAGCATTATTATGTTATATATAACATTATTATTAATTATATGTACTTATAATCATTCTTTAATGGTTAAAATAGAGATTAAATCTCATCGCGTCATTGAGACGTTGATCCGTACGTATGTACGAGCGATGATATTGTTCCCATAATTATTGAATGGAATTGTAGTGGATGATATAATATCTATTATTTAGTATGTTGTTATAATAACCATATATAGTTATTCTTTACACCATTATACCCATCCAAGTAAGGTCGTGGTGGAAAAACAGACTAACCACGGCGTGGAGACGGTATTCCATACGTACGCACGCGCGGTGATTTCATTTTTCATTGGATGGATAGATGGTAAAATAGGGTTGTTTCATATTTATAATAACATATCATTATATGATTTATACTGATGTTATTAATTTATGATAAAACAAATAAATAAGAACTATTTGAATAAGAAAGAAACTTGAAATAATCGGAAGAATAGATTACCTCTTCTTCGACGCACCTCCTCAAAGATTTATCATAAGGCATTAGAGTTGGTATTTTGAGGAGACCAGAACCTCTATAATGTTTATAAAGTAGTTGGGAAGGGAAATGGTCAGGTTTTGGCCTAGCTTGAATGCTCAAAATTGTGTTAAGAGAAGAGGTAAGAGGTGTCCTTTTATAAGGGAGGAGAGGGGACCATTGGAAAAACTAAAACTATTTTTTTATAATAAAGTCATATTCAGTTTAAAATAGCTCCATATTGATTTATTTAGAATCTAGAGTGGGTATGAATATAAATACTCTCATACCATATGTTTTAGACAAGTTTAGGTTATTATTTTAACCTTACCATTTAGATTTAACTCTAAGTTAAATAATTTAACTTTAACCATGTCTTCTTGTTTTATTAATCTATATGGTTAATAAAATTACTATAACAATCCAAAAGAACCTTAAGTGGTTCATTATTAATATATATAACCTTATCTAAGTCATTGGATGAACCTTAGATTTTTAAGAATATAATAAAATTTAATAATAAAATATTTTTTTTAAAACTATTTTAGGTCAATTTTGACACAATTTGGTAATGGATTTTTTGTGAAAATAATTACAACTTGATTAATTAAAAAAAAGTAAATTGAAGAAATACTAACATGTCATATTAACATATAAAATTATTTAAATTTATAAAAAGTCTCAAATAACATTTATTTGGGTATTTATAACATCAATTATGTTAATATTTCATTAATAAGGTAATTAATGCATCATCATTGTGTCATAAATAAATTAAATTATTTAATGTCTAAAAATTATAAATAATATACCATTTTGTAGGAAATTGTTTTATATTTCTAATTTATATTTATAGTCGAATTTATCTTATGCATAACCCTATATAAAAAATGTTTTAGTTATCAAACATTGATTTTAACTATTTTAACTCTTCTTTAAATAAAATAATAATAAATGTCCTAAACTAATCAAAAAGGACCTAAAGGGTAATATTTTATTCCTACGGTTTTTTTGGGTCTAATTAAACTTATCCAATAGAATTAGGACGTGTTTTAGGGTAATAATAATATCATTTTTACCCTTAATTACCCTATTTACTTTTAATCGTGGTAAAAAAAGTAAAAAGTTACAATTCACCAAAAATTATTTTTATCTTATTGAACCAAATTTTACTCCTTGATATTAACCATGTCTCCTGGATTTTCTAAATTCCTCTCACAGAAGTCGTAAAATTATGTTTTATGTAAATTTGCAAATTCTCTTATGAGGTGTGTAAAAGACGGCAAAAAATCAATAAAATTTTTATATATCTAAAACTATTATAAAATGATTACATTGAAATTATATAGTTATTATGTAACTATTTTTAACTATAATAAATTTAAATAAAATAAATTATTATTTAAATAAAAATTTGGTTTTAACCAATAACTCAGTGTTTTTCACTATTCATCAAAAATTGAATGTTTGGAGTAAAATAAAAAAATTTCACCATATGCTAATTTAAATATTTTAAATCCAAAAATGAAGTCCATTTTGAAAAATAAACTTTATAAAAATTCAAAAAGTGGGTATTACTATTCCTAACGTCTAGTTTATATAATATTTTAATAACATGTCTTTATTTAGTGAAACTCCGTATTGCGTACAACACACGCTATCGTGGAATGTCGTGATTGAGTGTAATGCAAGCCAAGTCAGGGTTGCATGTAGTGAAAGATTCCTTTATTGTTGCATATAATATAATCCAACCATATTTCATTTATACATTGAATATATATATATATATATACATACATTCAATATTGCATAGAATAACTTCTATCAAATGAACATGAAATTGTGTGTAACGTGATCCAAGATTAGTGTTGCGTATACTGCAAGCTAATACGATGTTGCATATAGTAATAGCTAATTTTGGTGTGGCGTACAACACAAGAAATCAAATAAATTACAAATAATATATCTCATAAAATTTCCGGGTGTTACAGTTCATCATCTGCATCCAACACAATAAGGTGCAGGCATATCCCATATAGGGGAGAGTATAACGATACATAGTAGTTACCTCGAGACCCTCATGGTCTCACAAAAATCCACCAAGGATAAACCAAAAAGTATGAAACAAGAAATAGATAACACTACTTAGGTATATACCCATATATATACCTAAGTTATCAATTAATCCATCTAAATCATGATCAAATACAAAGGTATTGACTCATCTCACACCAGGTATATAATTATGTACAATATTAGTGATGATTAGATATAACTACTAAATCATATTAATCATTTAAGAGGTTATACTGCTAACATGCACTGAATCGCTAGATGTTGACCCACACAAGATCGTGGGTGCTAACCTAGGAAAGATCGCTTGGATCTGACCCACACTGGATCCCTCAGAGCTGAACCACACAGGATCGCTTGGAACTGACCCGCACAGGATCATTGGAGCTGACCCACATAGGATGACTCAGAGGTGACCCACACATGATCGCTAGGAGCTGACCAACACAAGATCTATGGAGCATACCCACACAAGATCTATAAAAGCTGAACCACATATGATTTCTAGGTGGTGACCCACACAGGATCATGGGAGCTGACCCACACAGGATCTCTAGGAGCTGACCCACATAGGATCAATAGGATCTGACCCACACAGGATTTCTAGGAGCACTCTTCTCGTCAAAACCAGTTATTGGGTTTCCGCACAAGGATTGTTCATCTATAGGAGATACCTCTCCCCAAGCCACTGGTTGATTCTCTAACTTCTAATATATCCCACGAAGATGTATCACAAAGTTTTTCCATGTAACAGGGGTCTCAACGCAACAGAAGGTGCTTCAATTAGACGCCCAGTCAGTGAGTTATTAGCCTTTTAGTCCCGGGGGCCTGGTTGGTTTTGTGCACGATCCAACCCGACTTTAGAACAACTTTACCCAAAACTATAGTGGGGTATACTCAAAGGGAACGTCTCATTCCAATATTCCATCACTGCTGACGGTTCATCAAACAGACGTCTAGTGAAAAAGTTATGGCCAAAAGAGCGTAAATGGGTCATACTAGGCTCGTGTCCGGTCTGGTCCGGTCTGTAGGGTTCAGTCCGGCCCACTAGGTTGCCCACCCCGCTGGTTCAAGCACGACAGTCCGCCGAGAGCCGAAGGTGGCTGCGGAGGGCTGTAGGAGGCCACATGGGTACGACTGGATGAGGGGCGTCTCGGCGAGACCGCGAGGTGGCACGACCTATGTGGTGCGGGGAAGCCACGACGACTGTTCAGCCAGGGGGACATGGCGTGGCTGCAGCGACGGTTCGGCTGGGGCGGCTGTGTGGCCGGGGCAGTGCGGCGAGGCCGCGGGGGCGGTTCGGCAGGGGTTGCGCATTGAGGCCACGACGACGGTTCGGCTGGGGCAGTGCGGCGAGGTCGTGGTGATCGTTCGATCGGGGCGGTGCGGTGAGGCCACAGTGGCAGTTCTGCTGGGCATGTGCGATGAGGCCGCTGCGATGAAGGTTGCAGAGCATCGGTGGTCACGGAGCGGCGCCGTTGCATCGTCGCCTTCGGTGTGGCCGACGGTTGTGTCAGCCATTGTTCTCGTGCCCCTTCATGGTTGGTCGTTGTCCTCTTCCATCGTGAAGAACACCACAATTCATCATAAGAATTACAGAGATGATGAGCCATGTTATTTTGTCCCAAAATATCCGTATTAGAGCGGTAACATGTGGATCAACAAGAACAAGAGTATCAAGAATGGGTATAGAATAAAATAATCAAACACCCTCCCTACAATCCTCGTTAATCACTATTCCCAATCCTGAAAATGTATTGGAAGGGGTGAACATGGAAGGTGATAATCATATTATATTAATGCCCTACCATGGATTGTTCGTTGACATTGGCACAAGAAGGATGTTGAAGTTGTCGATGTTCATCTCTTCCACCACACACCTCCAATCCCGGGCTCGTGTGCTAATTTGTCTTAGTATAAGACATTCCTCATTGGAAGGTGTCCTGAGGAAGAAGTCAAAGTCGACATTCTTCGTTGGAGGAGTGTTCTTTGTGGAATAAGTGTAATCCTCTAAGGGCTCTCCTCTCACAATTCCACCCAAAAAATTGAAAGTGGTGCCAATATAATTAAATTAAAAGATTAATTATGTTGGCACAACCATGTTGGCATAATTAATGTACCACATCAGTACAATTAATTAGCTCAATTAATTGGATTAATTTAAAGGCTCAATTTAATGGGAGGGATGGAATATTGGGGAGTTGGGCAGTTTATCCCCATTATGAAGGGTTGGGTGGTCCCCGCCGCTAACTTTCAAATTAGGTGTTTAGGCACAGGTGGTCCCGACAACCATAACCTCACAAGGGAGGTTTGGTTCTGGTGGACACACATCCTAACCATAAAAGGGTTGTTTAGTTCTGGTAGTCCCCACCTCCCAACATCCACATGGGTGTTTAAAATAAAAAATAAATTGTTAAACAATTTTATTTTTATTTTATTCTTTCATGAAAAATCCAAAAACTATCTTTCACCCTCAACCAACTGTCGTCGATGTGAAAGTATCTGTAAGTCAATACCGGCACTGTGAGTTCAACGGTGCCTTCAAATTTCAATTCTGAGCACCAGTTTAAATGTTATAAAAAGACACTTGTACGTTTATAGATCGTACATGAAGTAAAGTTCTAAAATTCATTACAGGCACTCGAGGCCTTAGAATCACGCACCATCAATTTTTCCTAACTTGTAAAATTTCCAATTATTTTAAAAAAATTACATGGAAAATTCATGGTCTTTAAATTCTCCTCTCCTTAGGTCATTACGTCCATGTAATCCACAACTCAAAATAAAGGAACAAGTGGGGGTATTGAGCATAAATCTGAGCCTCCCACTCCCATGTACTCTCTAAGAGGTTTCTATGTTGCCAAAAAATGTCCACCATAGGTATTGACCATCCATGAAGGACCCACTCCTGTCGATCCTCAATCTCACCTACAACCTTTGTAAAAGTGGCCCCATCATCTATGTCTAGATCGCTATGGCCAATGACGTGGGAATGCTTGTTCACATATCTCCTCAGTAGGGATACATGGAAGACGTTGTTCACTTAGTGCAATTGAGGTGGAAGAGCTATGCACTTAGACACCTCTCAAAATCTGTTGAGGACCTGAAAAGGTCTGATGAACATTAGAGATAACTTCATCCCTCAGCCAAATCTCCACAAACCTCATCGAGGTGACAAAAGTAGAAATATGTGGTCACTATACTCGAACTCAAGAGGTCTCCATCTCTTGTCAGCATATGACTTCTGCCTGCTCTATGTAGTCTTCATCCACTCCTAGATGATCTGCACCATCTCTGTAGAAGCTCGTACCATCTTTGGTCCCACGAGTGCTAACTCCCCTGGGTTTGTCTAGCAGAAAGGTGATCTTCATGGTCACTCGTACAATGCCTCAAAAGGTGCCATCCTAATGGTGGAGTGATAGTTTTTATTGTACGCAAACACTACCAAAGGAAATTGATCCTCCTAGCTGTGACTGAATTCAAGGACACAAGCACGCAACATGTCCTCGAGGGTCTGTATGGTTTGCTCATTATGGCCATCTGTTTGAGGATGGAAGGTGGTGACCTAACAAATATAAATCCCTAAATCCCCATACAACCCCTTCCATAGTCAAGATGTAAAACATGTATCATGATTGAATAAAATCATCAAGGGTACTCCATGTAGTCATACAATCTTATACACATAGAGGTGTCCCCGGATCTCTACTGATCTTTACTCTCTGATCGGTAGGAAGTGGGCCAACTTCTTGAGTCGGTCGATGTTCATCCAAATCATTTCATGACCTCTAGATGTATGTGGAAGTCCTGTCATGAAGTCTATGGATATATCATCCCATATCCACTCTACGACCACTAATGGATGAACCAAGACAGCTGGTACCTGATGCTCCACCTTCACTTGCTGACAAGTGAGGCACTAAGAGACAAACTTTGCAACTGCTTTATTCATTCTCGGCCACTAGTGCTCTGGTCAGAGATCCAGGTACATCTTTGCTACTCCTAGATGTTCCTCTCTAGTGTATGTGTGGAACTCCCTCAACACTTCCTCCTAAAGTGACACTGGTACCATGGTACGTCGTCTCAAGAGGTTGACGTGTTCCCCACCTTCATAATATCCATGAGGTTCCTATCCTGTAGATTTCAGGGCACATTGTGCCTCGCAGTCAGCATCCCCACGATGTGCCTCCCAGACTCACTGAAGAAGTGGGGGAGTGACTGTAAGAGACTAAAGGAAAGCTGATCTATCTCTATCCACAAAAGATATTTTCAAATAATCTAGCTACTCTGTCACCTCGCCTAGCAGCTATATACCAGTTCTCCTGCTAAATGAATCTACTACAACATTCCCCTTCCTAGGAGTAAAGACTATCTCTAAGTAATAGCCCTCAAGGAACATAGTAAAAAATCTTTTTATAAGGTTTAGGTCCTTCTGAGAGAAGATATACCTATGAATCTTATGATCACAGTAGACTATAAAACATTCACCCATCAGATAGCGGCGTCACATCTTTTAACTGAAGACCACAGCTGCAAACTCCATGTCATGGGTTGCGTAGTTCTTCTCATGATGTCTCACCTATCATGAACCATATGTGATCATTGTTCTCCCCTACATCAGGGCATATCCAAGTCTATTACCTTATGCATCTAAGTAGACTACGTACCCTATGACCTACTCCAGAAGCCTCAAAATTAGGGCACTTTTCAGCCTCAACATAAGCTCCTAAAAACTCTGCGGTCATTTCTCCAAACAAATGAAGGGTTTCCCCTTATTTTTCAATGGAAATAGTGGTGTTGAAACTCTGGAGAAGTCTGGCACATACCTATGGTAGTATCCAGCCAAACCTAGGAAACTCTGAATCCCCGTCACACTCTTGGGTGGCTCCCAAGAAAGTACCACCTCAATCTTCGCTGGATCCACTGCAAATCTATCCTATGAGATGACATGTCCCAGAAAGTGAACCGATCAGATTTAGAAATTGCACTTTGAGAGCTTACTATAAATTCGGTGCTCTTGGAGTGTGTCTAATACTACCTGTAAATGGTAGGAATGGTCCACCTTAGTATCCGAGTAGATCAGAATGTCATCTATGAAGACTACTACAAAGAGATCATGGTATGGTTGAATGATCATTTTCATGAGTCCCATGAATGCTGCTGGAGCATTGGTTACACCAAATGGAATAACCAAGAACTCGTAATCACCGTACCGACATCTGAATGTCATCTTTTTCAGATCATCATCTCATACTCTAATATGGTGATAGTCTGATCTGAGGTCTATCTTTGAGAACCACTGTTCTCCCTTCAGTTGATCAAAGAGATCATCAATCATTGGAAGTGGGTAATTTTTTTGCACGGTCACTTGGTTCAGGAACTGATAGTCAACACAAAACCTCAAGCTCTCATCTTCTTTCTTAGCGAATATAATTGAGGCTGCCAAAGGAGAAAAATTGGATAGGATGAATCCCTTCCCCTGTAAGTCCTCTAGCTGTAACTGCAGCTCATGATGCTCTACGAGAGCCATCCAATACGCTGGTGTAGATATCGGTGTTTTCCCGGGGTACAAGTCAAGGTAAAAGTCCACCTCTCTGTGAGAAGGTTGACTCAATACATCATCAGGGAAGATATCCACATACTAATCCCCCATTACAGTACATTTCAGACTCTCCACATCATCCACCCTGAGGGTAAGGCTAGCCAACTGATTAGTGACCGGTCGCACCCTCCTCTGAGAAAATCTATCATGTTCTACAAAGGCTCCCTTTTCACCAGTGAAGGTGAAACTGGTCCTATCCGTGCGGAAACACTGCACTTTGTTCCTAATAAGGTCAATATGAGCATATACTGTATATAACTGGACCATACCCAAGATGACGTCGTAAGTCCTCAACGCTACTAGTAGGAGAACCCACCTGAATCTCTCATCTCTTAAAGTAATATCATAGGGCCAGCTCCAGTCCGTAATCATCGAATCCGCTCTCGTAGGAGTCTCTAGCCATAAGGATAGATCCAATGACTCTATCAGAATCTCCGACCTCTGAATGAGGGAAGTGGAAATAAGAGAATGATTGGAACCTATGTCTATAAAAACAACATCTAAGGTGGAGTAGACACTGATAATACCCCATATAATCTCTAGAGTGCCGTGATTATATGAATCAGCTACCTGGAACTGATCTTGTCCATGTCCACCTACTCCCTATTGTTGGGGTAGACCTTCTGGTGGTGGTGGTGGTAACTTCTCGAAATGTATCCCACCACTAGCTGCACAGTCAGCTCCTCTTTCACCTCCGCCTGCTCCATGTGGATCTCCTCGGTCAAAACTATGTCTCTACCTGGGCAGTCCTTTGACCATCTGATGATCATCTGTATGGAGGGTCAGACAGTCATGAGCCATGTGACCCTACCCACAGCATGTGTAACACTACCTGCTCTTGGAATGACTGGCTCTAACTTTGGTGCACTGCACAACTGATCCTGAATCGTGCAGTCATCCACCAGTAGGTCTGGTTTTCTTGGAACTAGGTGACATAAATTTTCTACCAGATATAGAATACTATTCTACTTGATGACTCGTAGTGGGTCTCACTACTGGTGACTTCTCATAGAGGAAACTCTCTACTATGAGGTCTCTCTCTAACACACCCGCCTGCGTCGGGATATAGAGTGAGATCATTGAAGCCCTTATCTCCCACCCGAGTCCCCGTTCAAAGGTCTAGGCATTGAATAATGGGTCTCATACCATATCCATGGATTAACGTGAGAGGTATGTGAACTTCGCTGAGTACGGAGAGTTTCTGGGACAAACTCTACCCGAAAAAGGCTCTCGATGTCTTCCCAGAGAAGAATCACCTCTTCATGAACCTGAAGCATCAAGCTCCACCATCTTCTTGTTGATTCATATAGATGGCATGAGGTAAGGTTCACCATGTGATCGGTTAGTGTCCCTACCAGGTAGAAGACTCTCAATACAGCCTCCAAAAAATCCTTAGCTACGTGGGGGTCAGTCTCTCCCCTGAACCTAGGTGGCATCTAGTGCTGGAAATCATGTAATGTGCTCAAGCGATGGGCACCATCTGTGGCTAGGGCTAGTGGAATTGGTGTCCCAATGGGGAATGGTACCACTGGTGCCTTCGCTAGTGCCTCTACAATAAAAGGGCCATGCACTAAGGCCTCATCTCTTAGTGGGATATCAATGCATACAACTCTCAGAACCCTAGATGGAAGTCTACATAGAGGCATCCTAAAATGAAATAGGTGTTCCATGATTAATAAGTTATACCGAATGAGCTGACTTAACAGATCACATAGAAAATTCTTGCAAACACACTCATAATCAGTGTTTTCGGGCACTATGTATGATATCAGAAGTCAGGGTCCTATATGTATGGATACGTCAGCTGCCACACCATCACTAGATTCCGTAAACTAATAAAAACACTCACTACACTTAACACTATTGTCATTATAAAAATATTAGATTCCTATATTCTAAGGTAGAACCTCCCTCTGATACTAGTTTTTCATACCCCATCCCTCGGGGCCCATGTCGTGACTACCCCAAGTCCACCTTCCATAGGCACGGGGCTGGTGACTTGAACTGAAAGGTGTAATACATAAAATTGGGAATGCATTTTCTTTATAACCTGTAAACACACAACCAATCACACAACAAGATACAAACTCAAGTAAACTGAATTGTAAATAGAGTGAGTAAAGTAAGAGAAAGGGGCCAGAATACAAGCCCCATAATAAAATACAAGGAAAACTGGAAAGTAAAAGATGACTGATAGGTGAAAAGCAGCTCTTAGATCGTCCACCTCGATTCTTACCTGATGGGTAGGTATAGATCACCTCCTCAGAACTCCACATCCACCCGTCTCCTTTGTGAACCAACTCACCGTATGGTCCACCATTGAGCACTGTCCAGTCTTGGTACCCTAATATTCAGTCAGTGTTGTCTGTTGTCTACAACCAACACAACAAGGTGTGGAAATGGCCCGTGTATCGATGAGTATAATGATACTCAGTAGGGACCCCGATATCCTCAAGTTCACACTAAAATCCCCCAAGGATAAACCACAATGTATGAAAAAAAAACAGATAACCCAATATAGGTATATGCCCAAACAAATTCATAAGTTATAAAGTAATCTATCTCAATCAGGAGGAAACACAGAGGTATTGACTCAGCTACCACCACTCATTTCTTTAGGTACAATAGTAGAGATGATTACATGTGACTACTAAATCATCATAATCTGTTAAGAGGCTATACTACTAACCGACATAGAATCGCTAGGAGATTACCCATGTAGGATCGCTAGAGATGACCCACATAGGATCACTATGAGCTGACCCACGTAGGATCGATAGGAGTTGACCCACTCAGGATCGCTAGGAGCTGACCCACACAGGATACCTAGAGCTGACCCACAGAGGATCGCTAGGAGATGACCCACTCAGGATCGCTAGGAGCTAACCCACACAAGATCACTAGGACCTAACCCACAAAAGATCACTGGAGCTGACCCATACAGGATCGCTCGGAGCTGACCCACAGAGGTTCGTTAGGAGCTAACCCACATAGGATATCTAGGAGAATTATTCTCATCACAGCCATATACTGGGTTTCAGCACAAGGCTTTCTCATCTATGGGAGAGTTCACACCCCATGCCACTAGTCGATTCTCTAACTACAAATTTGTTCCCTGGAGAAGTTTCAGAGAGGTCGGCCATGTCATTGGGGTCTCAACACCACATACAACACGTAAATTGGATGCCCGATCTATGGGTTATTATCTTTTTTTTCCCAGGCTCCCGATTGGATTTGTTCTCGATCCAACCTGACCATACCCCAACATTACCCAAAACTATAGTGGGGTCTACTCAAAAGGATGGTCTGACAACAAGATTTCCAACTCTACTAGCGGTTCATCAAATAGACCTCTAGTGCCAAAGTTTTGTCCAAAAGAGAGTAAATGGGTTATAGTGGGACCAGGTCTGGTTTGACCCAATCGGATCGACCCTTCCCAACCCGACATGGGCCAACCAGATTCGGGTCAACCCAGTATGACCCCCTGGGTTCGGCCCGGGCCGCTGTGTCCAGCCCGACCGGACGTAAGGGGCCATAGAGGGCCACTGGTGGCCGCGAGGCCGCAGAGGCCACGAGGGGGATGGCAAGGGGCGGTGGAGGCTGTGGAGGCATATCCGGGCATGACATAAAGGCTGGTCGTGGGGCAGCGCGATGAGGCCGAAGTGGCGGGGCGAGGCCGAGTCGGCGCGGCGAGGCGGGGGCGGCGGGTCGGCTGGGGCGACGAGTTACGACAGCGGCAGTGGTTTGGTCAAGGTGACGGCCTAGCCGAGGCGGTGCAACAAGGCTGCATCAGTGGATCGGCAGAGGAGGCGGTTTTGCCGCGGTGACGTGGCTCAGCTACAACGGCGGTTCTTCTGATTCAGTGGTTCGGACGGGGCGGTGCGTTTCAGTGGGGGCGGCACGGTAAGGCTATAACGGCAGTTCAGCCGGGGTGGCGTGACGAGGCCATGTCTGCGGTGCGTCCGGGGCTGTGCGGGTCGGCTCGGGTGGTGCTTTTCTGCCAGGGTGGTGCTGCGTGGCTACAGAAGCAGTTCGGCCAGGGCACCATGGCAATGTCGTGGTGTCGGGTGTCATAGAGCAGAGTCGTTGCACTGTTTCCTTCATTGTGGTCGGTGGAGGTTCCAAATGTTGTTCTCGTGCCCCTTCATGGTTGGTCTATGTCCTCCTCCATCGCAAAGAATACCACAATTAATCCCAATAATTACTGAGAGGGCTGGCCATGTTATTTTGGCATGCACTCCCTGCATTAGAGCTGTAGCAAGTGGCTCAACAAGAACAAGAGTATCAAGAACGTGTAAAGAGGAAAATAATCAAACACCCTCCCTACAATCCTTGTTAATCATTGTCCCCAATCACGTAAAATAATTATAAGGGGGGTCATAGAAAGTGATAATCATATTGTAGTAAACTCCTACATTGGATTGATCATTGATGTTGGCTTTAGAAGGATGCTAAATTTGTCAATGTTCATCTCGTCCACCACACTCCTCCAATCCCGGGCTCATGTGCCGGTTCTTTGTTTTCGAAGACGTTCCTCATTGGAGGGTTTCCTAAGGAAGAATTCGAAGTAGACATTCTTCATTCAAGGATCATTCTTCATGGAAAAAGTGTAATCCTCCAAGGGTTCTACTCTCACAATTCCAACCAAAAAATGAAAGAGGTTCCAATATAATTTTCTTAAAGGATTAATTATGTTGGCATGACCAAGACAACATAATTAATGTACCGCATTGGAACAATTAATTAGCTCAATTAATTTTCCCAATTGAATTGATCAATTTATTGGGAGTGGTAGAATACCAGGGAGTTGGGAGGTTTCTCCCCATTAAGTGGGGTCGGGTGGTCCTCACCTCTAAAATTCAAATAGGTGGTTTAGGCTTGGGTGGTCTTCACCACCATAACCTCACAAGGGAGGTTTAGTTCCAGTAGACCCCACCTATTAACTTTCAAAGGGTGGTTTAGTTGTGGTGGTCCCCACCTCCCAACATCCACATGGTTGTTTCAAATAAAAATAAATTGTTACACATTTTTATTATTATTATTATATTCATTCACGAAAACCCAAAAACTAACATTCACCCTCGACCAACTACCGCCAATGTGAACTTTTGTTTAAGAAAATACTAGTGTTGTGCGTTCAATGATGCCCCCATATTTCAATTCTGAGAACCGGTTCAAAAGTTATAGAAACCCGCTCATATGTTTACATAACGTACCCGAAGAAAAGTTCAGAAAATGTTTCTGGGCACTCCGGACCTCAGAATCACGCACCGTAAATTTTTGAAAACTCAAAAAATAACCATTTATTAAAAATATTACATGGAAATTTTGGGTCTTTAGATAAAAATTTATTGACATATTTATAACTTACAAATATACCAACACATAATATAACATTTCTAAAACATTTTTTTACATATATTACAGAATAATTATACCATATTTTAATTCATAAGATACCAAAATGTTATTTCTACTTTTATAGTTTTTTTATTATTCTATTAACCAGATTAATATTCCTAATGGTCAAATTACAATTCCAAAGTTCAAGTTACAATTCCATTGGTATAGGTTCCTTAACTTCTATAAATAACTCTTCTTCCATTAATTCATCATTTATAATGTTTATTTTGTGTTATCAATGTGATTTTATGTTAGTTTTACTTTATGGTATAATTTTATAAAAGGATTTTCCACTAATATTAGTATGGTTTTTTAATGTGAGAATAACTTGTTTGCTGGCACTGAGCTACGTTGATATGTTGTTTAATGTCTCTAATATTCTTTTCCATTTCTTCATCTATCTCATGTACCAATTGATTTATTTCTCCAAATTAATTCTAGCACATTTTAGCATTTCATTTCATCCAAATAATGGATTTATAAGAAGAAATTTTAATTCTGGAGTGAAATATATTGTCATAAGAAAAATAAACTAGAAGACGTTGTTGACCCCAACAAACACTAAACTAAAGAGAACAATATCTAAAAATATTCTCTAGGGTCATAATTGTTCATTTAAAATAACCATATTTATGAGGATGATATGTAGTGAAGATACTCTCTGCCATATCATGTGATTAATGAAGGCATTTCCAGAACATTTAGAAAAATGTCAGATCCTGATAAAATACAATAGAATGTTGTACTCCATCAAACCTTACATATATTATAATGTATATCCTATATGGTTGATCTAATGATATTTTTCTCTACTAGCAATAAATATTACTGATTTAGAAAGGTTATTGATGACCTTCCATTTAGCATTATTCCATTTTCAGGTTTTGGGGATTTAGACAACAAAATATATAGTGATGTTCTCCCATTTACATTTTATTATGGGTAATGGATGTAACATCCCCATATACTCTTTTCTTTCCACCATACCATTCTGGAAATACAAGAAACAAACACAATATCTATTATATCCCTCTTCATTCCATCTCACAAGAATTATTCACTCAATTCTTCATACAACTTCGTACTTAAAAGATTACTAGAGAATGAATAAATATGAACTTCCTATAATAAATCCTTATTAAATTAATGTATAGATGGAATTTATACATGGTACCTAAAACATATCATTCCATCAAGACCAATTTTACATTTGTAACCTTCTTTTGCAGCTCTACATCTTCCACATATGCCTCTTTAATCATCACTCATATAAGTGGATGAAAATTCAATTGAAAAAGATAATATTTTCCCTTTGGTATTTCAATATCCTTTATTTGTAAATCCAAAAATATTCAATCACTTTTTATCCTCATCATGGATAACCTAGCATGATCCTTTCAAATCAAATCATCAGTCACCTTCTTCTCTTTCCAAGTGTGGTAATATATTCAGCACTCATAATAATGTTTCAACTTTAACCATCTTATGTGGAACATGATAAAGTCATTTGATGTGAATATTTACTTCAAACCTTTATGATAAATATATATATCGCACTTTTCTCCATAAATATATGCTCTCTATATCATTAAAGAAAGAAGTACCATAACTTACTCCAAATCAGAAGTTATATAATTTTTCTCATGAATCATAAATTTTCATGAGGCCGAGAGTGAATCCATGTTATTCATAATAAGAACAAAACCCAATACATTCTTGGAAGAATAAATATATATTACAAACCATTTTCCATTGTAGGTTAATGTATGAATAGGTTTACTGAATAACCTTCTATTTAGTTCCTTGTACTTTTCCTCACATTCATCTACCTAGAATAACTTTTCTACCTTCTAAGATAACATGGTCAGGGGATTATATAATCATGATAAATTATACAAAACCAATAGATAATATCTTTTTAAACCAATAATACTTTGGATAAAAATCCCAATGGTCGGTTTGGGACACTATTCGATACCTTCTACCTTTGATGTATCTACTTTAATACAACCTCTTAAAATTATATGACCAGAAAATGAAACCTTCTATATCCAGAATTCACACAATGTAAATTTATCATAACTTTTCTCCATACATAGGGTATTTAGTACAATTATCAAGTTGTATTCATGCACTTTCATTCACTTTAAATAGATAATAATGTCAACTTTAAATGACACTACAAACTGGTTAAAGTAATATCTTAAGAAATTTTTCACTAAATCCATGAATATTTCATTAGAGTTAGTGAGACCAAAATAAAACACTATATATTCATATTTTTACATAACATTTGTTGAATGATGAACTGGGTATATACTCATTATTGGACCTCAATTTATGAAATCCAGAATAAAGTCAAATCATTGAAATGTATTGAGATTAAAGTATTTGATAAAACAAGTCATCAATAGGGGAAAGAGGATATTTGTTCTTAATTTTGATCTAGTTACTCTACGGATAATCGATGAACAATCAAATTGATCAATAATTATTTTTTTGAAAAAGAACAAGTGTTCCCATAGGTGACACACTTGGCATAATGAGTCCAATTTCATGTTTTTTATGGAGTCTCTTCTTTAATTCATAAAACTCCAAAAAGGTTATCCACAGTTGGAAGAATAAAATGATGGCCCATAAATGATGTACATCATCTCTCACTTGGTTCTCCATGACTAGTAACCTTCTTAGACACATCATAAATAATACATATTTTCATAATATAAGGAAGGTGCCAACGAGCCTATACCCTAGTGGTTCAGGCTCCTGCTTGGAATCCAAAAGACCCATGATCAAATCCAGGCAGGGGTGAATTTATGGGGTACTGTAGCAGTTCTGTAGCAGCGGCGGAGATACTGTAGAAAGTACTATAGTGGTGGCTATACTGTAGCAGGAACTGTAGGAGTAAGGGTACTGTAGCAGTGCTGTTCACTGAGGGGTAATTTGGGCCAAAAAATGGGCTTTCAATCCTTGTATTCATGCCACATTGCCTTGGGCCTTTGGGCTATGTCATGGGTCTCCCTTTACCCAGTCAAAAGTGGACATTGTTTTAAATAATAAATTGAGGCTTTGGCCCCAACCTTTTAAAAGAAATCATAATCTAAGGAAAGGAAACATAATAAAGGGTGACCTCATATGCACATCATGGGTAAATAAGGGATACATGTAATAATAAGATGAACATAATGGTATAATAACATAATATTAACATTTTAAGATCATACACTATATATAAATATCCATAAAAATGGGCAATGTAATAAATATTGAATGTTTTTATGACATGAATAAAAAGGGAATCAAGATCATAATCCATGAATGCATAATATAAGAATCATAAAAATAATTTTGGAAGAAACATTAAAAAGAAATTCATTCCCTATGAGTCAAGACTCATTGAAAAAACTTTTTATGGAACTTCATGGGGGATACACTCACTAGGAAAGATATACCACCATCCTCAGTCGCAACCATTTCCTGATAGTAGATCAGGTTACACCTTCTTTCCACAGTGGATGAAGCCCTTCCAGTTTTTTTCCCATAAATGTATCATGAGATATAAATCATTACCCAATCCATTGGGTGGAGATATAGGTCCCACCAATCATATACTCGAATCATACATATGTTTCTCACATGATAAAACAAATCATTATATCATAAACCATGATATGAAATGGGATCATAAACATGTCACTAAATTATAACCTTGGTAAAGAATATAGGTTTTATAATCATTAAATAAATACATAACATGTGAGACTAAGTATATTTCATGAGAGTTTAATTGTGGTAAAACCTATTAGAGAGAATTGAGTGTCATAAAAATCATGCTATCAAAACATAAACTATTAAAAGAAATAATATGAATGTGTTTCATGGATTATATATGAGTAAAGAATATATAACACCAAAAGATACCATATTATATGTAAAATATGTTTTGATATATATTTTAAAAACATTTCATGAGGATAATATCCATTTCTCTTTAGAAAATAATTTTAATAAATAAACAAATTTTCTTAATAAAATCATTGAAAATAACATTGAAATCTTATAATGGAAGATTGAAAACTTTTTAAATACAAATTTTTTTTGAAAATAACTTTGAAAAAATATAAATAAATCTTTAATTTATTTTGAAAACTCTTTACTTTTAAAATATCCTTCAAAATATTTAATGGAACCATTAATTAAATTATTACTCATGGCGGTGGAGAATTCCATACAAGAGGTATACCTAAAAACAAGTATTCCATTAATATTATTGGTAGAAGTCAAAAGAAACTTCTTTAAAAGAAGACAATAATATTTACTTTCGAACCGTTTTATAAATAGGTAATATACGTGTAATAATGTTTTTAAAAAATAAAGGTTAAAAATTTTCAAAATAATTTATAAAAATCATGGTTTGGGAGAAAACATATTTCTATCTAAAGGGGGATGTAAGCTCAAATTTTCTTAAAAAAATTTTCGTTAACATAATAAGTACCAAAGAATTTAAAATGGTACCATTACATGAATATTCATTAATAAACTCAAGATAAGAAAATTCAAGTGAGTTCTTCAGAGATGTATCAGAATATTTCATCAACGGAAGCATAATTGTAAACAGTCATGATAATAATGAGATTGTTGAAATAAACTCTTACCACATAGGTAACCATGAATCATAATTCCCATAATAGAATGAAAATAAATTAATATTAAAATATCAGGAAAATAATTATATTCATGATAAAACATGTAAAAGAGTAGTATATATACCTTGTAAAATAATATATGTACATTTCATAACATGTGTATCAATGAAGGAAAATTGAGGCAAAATTACCTTACTAATTCGACAACTTTTGAATCATAATCCCTATAAAATATATTTAAAAAAAATTATATATAAATACATATAAATTTAAGTATAATAATAATAATATACATTCAAGGTTAGTATATACCACACCCAAAAAACCTGTGGTGAACATGGAATATGTTTCGAGGCAATAAAAGGGAGGGTAGAAATCCCCTTATCTTATGTCTTGACACACATCATCATCATTTAAACATCCTATATAATAAATATAAGTTTATTATAAATATTTTAATAAATCATATTAATTTATATCATATCATGTATAATTTTATTATTCCCCTTTTATTCCCCATATATTAACAATTCCATGTTAATGTTACGTTTCAGATAATAACCAAATTTTTAATGTGTTTTGATTTGTTATATTTTTGGTCCCATCAATTATATCGTGGATTAATAATCTCCATAATTACAACCATGATATAAATATAATATAAATTCATTATTTATGTATTTATTTTAATCAATAAAATATAGAAGTAAGAAAGGAAATACACTGTTCATGGAGACATAAATTTGCACATAGGCATAAATGTTTATTCATTTCCATAAAACATTAAAAAGAAGAAAAAAGAATTATATATACATATATATTATCATTAAATTTTTATTATTATTATCATAAATGAAACATATTTTTAATAAAACAATTTTTATTAATATTTTCCATGTAATGGGTGAATGAATCACATCACTTTGACGAGGCGGTAGTCTACACTTCCATAAATGATGTTATTGTATTCCCACAAAATTTAATGCAAGATGGTATGTGTAATATAATAATTTCAGGATTATAATAACATCATAAATATAATAAATATCAAATATAAAATCTATATCCAATCATTATTCCCAACTTCAATGGCGGCAATGGAATAACCAACAACATCGGTTTGCAAGGGGGTAGTATGTTGTACACATTAACGATGATTATGTATCCCATTTGATGGAAGTATGTTATGTTTTAGGAAATAACCTTACCCAAAATATCTCATTATTTTAAAACAGTTGTGGTATTTATATAATAATGATATAAAAATAATTTAAAGGGTATTGAAAGAAACAGAATAAATGTACTCATGGAAGAATGTTATATCTTCTTTGGGTAACTCATTTTGTTTTTCAGAACAGGACTTCCTTTGATTGATATCATACCAAAGTGAGTATTATTGTATTTTGTAAGGTAAGTGGGGAGTTTATTAATATGGGGTGTAGATGAGCCAAATGTCTTGATATGTGTGATGATAGGGGAGAGTTTGTGGCCTTTTGTGAGGGGGGTGAATTAAAAACTTGTAAGTACTTAAAAGGTAAACACGATTTTGAGGTCTCCCTTACATCACGTTCCTCCAATAATGATAAATTTTTCTTAGAATAAGATAAATGTTCTGAATATTTCCACCCAATGGTTTTTCGAAAAGTTTATGGTCATTTTCACACATTATTATTTAAGTTTAACCACTAGGAAATCCCATTTTTATATTCATCACTATAATTATTTTTGAATTTATTTTAGTAATTACATAGTTAAAAAATTAATTTAAAATTATTATAAATTATAATATATATAGATTAAAAATATTTTATACATTTATAACAATTATAAAAATATAATTTGTAGAAATTAATTTAAATTAATCTTGCGGACCTAATTAAACAACATGTTTTTAAAGTGAAAATGCTCAAAAGCTTAAAATGTATTTACGTCCAATTTAAATATAAATTTGATTAAAATGTACTATATTTCATTAATATTTATATATTAAAATTAATTATATTTAAATAATTTATAATATAATTTAACAATATAAATAAATTAGGGAAAAGTTCATGATTCAATTAAAATTCTGTATTTTTCAATATTTTTCAAAAAAAATAATAGAGAAAAAATCTAAAAAAATCACACTAAGGTGATTTTTAAATTATTAATTCAAATTATCAAATTTTTTTCCTAGAATACCCATATAATAATTATATTAATACTCACAGAGAAACATAAAAGTGGTTCTTTTGAGAAAATAGTAATTCCAAATATATAAAGACATTATTGAAAATTAAATATTTTATAATAAATATTTTTTATTTATATTAAAAAATTATAATTAATATTTTAAAATTAGTAATTAATTTTCATATTTTTAATTTTAATGTCTCTCTTTTAAATGTCTCAATAAAATTATTATAATAAAAAAAAATATTCATAGAAACTCAATGTTTCATGTAACGCAAGTGATGTCAGTGTTGTTTGTAGAACAAAATTAACATGGTGTAGAGTTTAATGAAATATTAACATGGTGTAGTGTGTAATTAAATCCATTAAATAAATTTAATTTTTTCAAAAAAATTTCATAAAAACTTGGATTCTTACATTTTACTCCATAGTTTTTGCATATAGGAATGCTCATGTTATTTTATTTAAGGGTTTTAAAGATTACCTTTAATTACATATTTACTTTCTTATGAAAACCATGTTATTGATTGGTAAATATAATCTCAATTTCATCCTTGATTTCAAAATAAATTTTTTCATCATAGATACCAAATTATATTTTGGATAACACCATTTAGACCCTTAGTTTTAAAGAAATAGTAAATTGATAAACATTGGCTTTTGGTTAGATCGTAATACCAGAATCATACATCAAATATCATTTTAAATTTTCTTCATAGGTACTAAAAGATTCATCATCCTTCTATTTTATCTTAAGGATTTTCGTATCTACTTTTATATAAATAATAAGAAGAAATTACTTGTAAAAAAAGATGTAACACACAACCCACTCCAGAGAGATAATTTAAGCTTATTGCCTTATGTTCTATAAAAGTTTCCACAATTGATATGATTCAACTTACATATTATATATGACCGAAATGGATTTCTCAAATTATAAACCATTGATAATGAAAGATATATTTTCAATGGTACTACCCCATTTCTTAGAAACCATTGGATCAGTAGAACCACTAAAAGAATATGGTTGTTTCCTCATGAAGGACTCAACAGAACACTGTTCATTCCATAGTTAAGTTGGAAGTTCAGAATTAATCTTATCTTGAAAATTTTTTGTGATAATAGAAATGAAAATTTTCATTCCATATACCATAATGATTGGCTTCTTTGGATGAAAATAATTTCATTTTCTATTTCACATAACATTAATGTGGTTCCTTCTCATTCCTGCCATTGACTAAAACAAAAAATCAGATTGTGAGAAACAATAATCATACTGTGGAACTAAATAATCATGAAGAATTTATTTATTGGATTTTATAAATCAGGAAACCTTATTTTCAAGGGGTGACACCATGGGTTTATACTATATCATTCATCGCCATTATTCAATTCCTTCAACATGGTTCATAAGGAGTTTTTGAGCTTCCAAAACATATCCCCTAGGAGTGTGAAACTGGTGTGCAACAAGGCACGTTGTCATTCACCATGTGATTATTATGTCTATATTAATGCACCAATTTAGAATTTATTACATCTACATATATTGTTTCCATACACAAATCCACTTTTATTATCCACAATGGAATTTAAATTTTTGGAAAACCACACTCTACTATTTACTGCAATTTAAGACATTATCTTATACATAGTTTTATCATAACAGTTCTCACAAAAGTTTCCTCGTCCTTTCTTCTAAAGGTTCACTAAAACATTATATATAAAAAACTAGAATACCCTCAATTATCATACAATGATATCACTTCTTCTTGAAATATTATTCAATACGGGACATATAAATGCATGATAAAATCATTTTGGTCTACATACATTAGAAACATCAACATAGAAGAAATTGTCCTATTAGTGAGCTACGTCATCTCCCACTAGGTTATTCATAACTATAAACCTTTTTAATAATATCATACATAAGACCATTATTCAAAACTGAGGTAAATCAATCATAAGAAAGGTTGAGATTATATAGTTATTCATGATATAGAGGGTAGATATAATCAACATAACCAGATCATAAGGGAATGAGAACATGATATTAACATTTTATAACCAAAACCTACATATCATAGATCAAAAAATTGATTTATGGAATAAATATTGGAAGTTCATAAATCCTTAATCTTAAATAAATCAAAGAACATGATGCATGAGTTGATAACATTTTCATAATATATAGAATGTTTTGTACATTTTAGCCAAGAAAACATATTGTCAATTCTACCCACCATGAAATTCACAACATATTCGGATTGGGAAAACCAACCATAAACCAAAATGGATATGGTAAGAAAACTCTCATGTACCCTCTTTTTTGGGATTGAGGTAACCTCTCAAGAGCCCTCCTTTTCGGTCTTGGGATAATCTCTTGTGTACCCTCAAAGATCACATAACATTAATCATTACGTAATGAATTAGATAGAGATATAGGTCCCACCCAACACATAATCCATAAATTATTGTTCCAAAATATCATAAAACATTCATTATATTATAATACATGGAAATGAAATGGGTTTAATAAATATTTTATTATATTTTAACCCGGGATTAATAATCATCTCATCAATTCATCATTGAATAACCCATGGAAAGGTAATGGGTTTCATAAAAATCACTTAATCATAATAAAAAACCATGTAGATAAATAATATGGATGGGTTAATTGTTTTATATCCCTAATAAAAATTAAGTATCATCCAAGGATATCATATTAGATGGAAATTTATTTTGAAAGATCACTGGAAACATTTCTTGAGGAAAATAAAATTCCCACTTTTAAAACATCTATATTAAATCTAAAAAATTACCAAATATTAATGGAGACAATTTAATTAAAAATAAAATTGTAAAATTGTAAGTAATTCTTTCAATCAGTTATTGTTAATGGTGTTATAAAATTCCATTAATTTTGTACATGTTAAACCAAATATTCCTTTCGTATTTTTGGTAAAAGTAAAAATATCTTTTTTTTGGAAAACAATAATAAGATCACATAAAAAACTATAATTGAAACATTGGTAAACATGACTTCAATAATTCATATGGGGATATTAAAAAAAATCTTCAAAATATATTTTTTGAAAACATGGACGTAGAATGAAATGGGGTTTTCACTGAAGAGGGAAATAAAATCTATTTTTCCGTAAATAAGTCGTTTCTAATCATGTGTACATAAATAGAGTAAAATTAAATGAAGAAACATACTTCCAAAAAATAACCAATGTCTTAAATAATTAATCAGATACATGGAAGTAGTATCATAATATCTCATTTTTGAAGTATAGTCACAAACAACCCTTATTAATATTGATATTGCAACATCAAACCCTTACCACCCTCATAACCATTGATTAACAACAACCACAAAATATAGAACCATATATGTACATGTAAATCCATGTAATTTCAGGATAATAACAAAAAAATACATTCATGAGTAGTTTAAACACCGCAAAAAAAATTAAGAAGTGAATATGTCATGTGCCACACATAATTAAATGTTAGACAAAAAATCTCTTACAAATTTGTTAAATTATGAATCTTAAGCCCCATGGAAGAATAAAATTAAATTATACTTTAAATATCATGATATTTTATAAATTCAGGCTAAAAAATTTATTTGGGGAATTATATTCAACAAAAAACAAGTGGTGAATATGGAATGTGTCTCTATGAAATAAAATAGAGACTAAAAGTCCCCTACCAAAAGTCCCAATATCCAATGTAAGCAATGGAGCCTCATGTATAATCACTACTAATTTTTTATAAATATATTAAATAACCATTTTCATATATAATATAACATGTATTATTTACCTATCACCTTTTATCACCTTCTAATTTAAAATTATTTATTAAAATCACTCTTCAAAGTGATAATATCTTCATTTTTCATGTCTGTTTTTATTTTTTAGTTTTGGTCGATGTTCCTTGATTATGGTTAAAAAACCTAAATAATTTGATGAATTATATAAATATATTATATATTTCTTAAATATGAAATTATATACTTCCATAAAATTATTTATAGGGTAATGAATTACATTTTTCAAAGAGATGGTTGGTCCTACATACACCTGAATGTTGGTTCTATATTCATAAAGGAATAAATAAAAGAAAGTAAAATAATAATTCAAATTTATAAAATAATTAATTTTTATTATATATCATATATATTAATTATATTTATCTTTGGTATCCTCCATATAAAGCGTATGTGAAAAACGATTCACATCACTTCGTGAGGCGGTAGTCTGTCGTAGACGTGACCGAAGATATCATATTCCCCGAGAATAGAATGTAAGATGGTATATGTGATATTATAATTCATGAAGTGTATTTATTTCATAAATAATATATATATATATATATATATATATATATATATTCCATTATTATATCCATCCATAAAAGGAAATTATGGAAGATCAATTTCATCAGTTTACGAGGCGGTAGTTCGCCTTACACACGATTGACGGTTTTCCCTCTATGATAGAGTATGAGGTTAATATAGGTTATTAAATTAACATAATAACATATTTTTATATGGTATTTTATGGAGTTTAAAAAAAATCCTAATTTAATATGATTTTTAGCTTTCAGAAAAATAAATTAAATAAAAATGCTCAATTTAGGATGATATATATTCTTTGGATAACCTCTTTAGGTTTACACTAAATTTCATATGAAGGCCTCTTCTTAATATTAAAAAGGAATAGAGTATTTTATTATTGAATTTATTAAATTATTTGTATATGAATATTTTAAACCAAAAAGTTTTTAAATTCTGAGGAGGATAGGATATGGTGTTCCCTTTTATAAGTGGGGTAGTAGGCACACTTATAATGTTTTAAAATAAAAAGTTTTACTCAAGTTTTACACAATCCATGTGGCTAAAAAAAAGATCATTCAAGAACCATAGATGATATATGTATTATATATTTCCATAAAATGTGATTTTTATTGGTTTATAGACCATTTTATCCTTTATCATTTTAGTTTAACCCTCGAGTAAACTCGTTTTTGCCAAAAATATGGTATTTAATTTATACTGTTTTTACTATTTATTATGAAAAATAATTATGTTAAATTGATTATATGATATTAATTACTATGATTAAAAACATGTAACCCCTTTTTTAAAACATAGTTCACATAATTGGGAAATTTAAATTTAAATTTAAACCTGTAGACGATACCGAAAATTGGTTTTCTAAAGAGAAAATGTTCAAAATTATAAAAACAATTGATACGTAAATTCAATATGAAATTGATTCCAATGACATAGAATAGATTAATAAATATATAACTAAACTCGTTTTACAATTATAAAAACATTAATATAAAAAGCATCTTTGAAATTCTTTAATATAACATATATTAATAAAATTCATTGTTTTTACTATTTATGAAAAAATTAATTTTTGTAGGATGTTATACAAAATTAATATATATATACTTTTTACATGTATATATAAAAAATAAATTTTATTTTTTATAATTTATTTTTTAAATTGGAAAAATTTACAATCTTTTATTTCACAATAAATAAAATAATTTTATGACAAAATAGTATTTTTGAAACATATCAAGTAATTACTACAAATTGAGCACTTTTTATCAATATGATTTCATTATATAAATCCACTATATTTCAATTTTCAAATGTTGTTATTCCTATTCATGATTCCAATTTTAAAAACTATTTTTACCATTCATGTAAAAATATTTATATTAATAGTAGATTTTGGTTCCCGAAAACTCAGTGTTTTGTGTAACCCAAGTTATTGAAGTAATTATATTTACCGTAAAATAAAAATTTTCATGAAAACTAGTGGTGTTATTTGATAACAATCACGTAAATCCTAATTCAAATTATATTATATTAGATATGATTGCATTACACATACCTTGATGACTAGATGAGTTTTCACTAGATTTCATACCTTTGTGCCACTCCATGATTCATGGAAGACCAAATATTTCAAACAAGTATGACTTGAAAATACATTCCCCATCAATGTCCAGTATTCCATGGTTTCGGCGAATACAATTTTTTTACTACACCATAGTTACACACATTACCTCAATGTCCCCTATTCGATGGATACTTTTTCCAAATAATGCTCTGTAAATGATGAGTGGTCATGGACCCCACACCTTTTATACTATATTAATTTGTGTGAACCCAATATAGTGGAATAAATCATTCATAAATTTTATTAAATGGATTTTATCATAAATTTACAATAATTACGACCCAAATATCATGAGGAATAATGTATTCGGAACCATATCTTCATAATAAGTCGAAATAATCTAAAATGCCACATATTTTATTCAATCTCTATAATGATCTTATAAATACATTTGAGCTCTTAAAATTGAATTTGATAATACGGGGAATATTATAAATAAATGGTTCATCTATAAATATAATATCACTAACATCATGGAGGTACATCCTTGTTTAAATTTTTGTTTGAATCCCAGAAATATAGATAAATAAATGTTTATTCGGTGTATAAAAAAGATCTAGGGTGTTCTTGGGGTTCAAGATGTGAATGAAATGGGAATTGGGCTATCTTTTGAATTTTTCTCAGTTAGCGCATGGTTAGTGTAAACCATGTAAGGGGTGAGGCCAAACTTTCCAACCTTGGGTAGAGCCATTCTGCACGATTGGCGCACGGTTTTTAAAACTGTTCATAATCCTTGGGTAACCATGTTACTTGGAAAACTCTTAGAAGAGGAAGGTGCATGGTCAGTGAAATATTTACCATTTCGTGTAACCAAACCATAAAACCCATTAAAGATTGTAAAATTACCAAATTGACACCTCAAGATTTTAAGATCCTAACCGATTTTACTCCGATTTATTCCTCCTACAGACCTAGTGAGGAAAAAAACATTCCCATATTTATACATGGGTTGATCTCCTTCAATTTTATAATTTTTAGAGTGTCATTGGTTACTGATTGAATATTCTAGAAATTCTAATGCTCTTATTACTTCTCATTTTTGGATTTGGGCTTTTGGTTTCAATATTTTTCTTCTGAATCCCTAAACCCCTTTTTTCAAGTAGATTTTTGGTTGGGATTTAAAGGGTACGTGAATTCATATATAAGGATAAGGTTAATGGTATGTTCATCTTTATATTCAAGGCTGATGGTCTAAAAGTTATTTCCTATAGTCATGATGTTGATATGTGCATTTTTTGGTGGGTTATTAGTTCCTTCATGTTTTTAATTTGTTTCCAGTAGTGATATTTGATAAAAAAGGATTTTAAATAATTAATTTATCCCCTAAGGTTCCCCATGAGATGCATTGAGTACTACTAGGCCTGTTTAGGGCCACCCTTGGAGTTCGCCAATATTCCTAAAATTAAAAATCAGAATGTTTATTATAGGGTAGTTTTTTTTGAATTTGATCCCATGGTAAATGTGTTGGCATGTTAGCATGAATACAAAGAGGTGTTAAAGGTAGTTTTTTTTTCTAGTTGTAAACATGGAAGAAGGGGTTATTTAGTTTGCATTAATGGGTTAAATGTGTTATGGATTGTGAATGATAAGTGAGGAACAACTGGTAAGGAAAGTGGATTGGTAATTAAGTTAAATTGGTCAATAAGTGAGAATTGTTGATTATGATAATCTATTAAGGTATGAAAGGGGAATTGGGTTAAATGTGATACATAATTTAAATGGTTAATGTGATAATGGGGATTAGAAAATGATGATGGTTTATGTGTTTAATGTATTTGAAAAACAATTTGTATTTGATTGATTAACAAAGAATGAAAATGAAATTGATGAAATTTATTTATTTTTGATACTAAAGAATAAGTGAGTGTTTTTTATAATATCAATGGATTAATGATAAATGAGTTGTAAATGGGAATATGACATCGGGTTATGGTACGAGAATGATTTATGTAATGAGGAATTTATGAATAGTGATTTTTTGTGTATTGATTGAGCATGGTTTTTCATATAGTATATGTATTTAATGGATAAATAAGAATTTTCACCTGGCGTGGTAGTAATTTATTATTATTAATGAGTATCTTTGCCCATGGGTTACAGTATACTAAGGCTCTAAACCCCGCCCCACAATGCATGGGTTAAATAAGTCGACTAACACACTATTCCCTAAACAGATGTATTTTATGAGACTAAATGGACTAAGGCTCCATGGTAAGTGTGATCTATTGGTTTTTGAAATTTTTTCCCTATTAAGATAGGGAACTAGACTTATTCCCTTATGCATAGTAATTGAACAGCTTTTTTGTTGTGTAAGCCATGTAAATGTCTAATTCATGGAACATGTTATGGAAATGAATTAAGTGATATTGATGGTTTAAATAATGGACAAGAAACTAGTGTTGTAAATTGGTAAAGTATATATTGTTAACTAATGGAACCTGAGTTACCATTTTCATATATTTACAATTATATAGTATTTGAATGAACTATTTTTTTAGAATAGATATTTTTTATACACAATTGGTGGTGGCCTACTGTGTTGTACTCACACCCAACATGGGCCATTATTGGGTACCCAGGTTGATTTCTTAGTTGTAGGTTAGGACAAGAGAAATGGTCCCATGTTAGGGAGTTGAGTTGGTATTGGGATGTGTATGGATAATGTTATGAACCAATCATTTAGGAATAAAATTCCCTTTCTTTTAATGTCTTATGGATATATAAAACACCAGAACACTTATTTTTTTTACTAGGTTTAAATTTCTATTAATTATCATTACCTTTGATAAAATTGACATTGAATAGTGAACATACAACAGATATTAATATAAGGTTTTAAAAAATAATTTTGACACAGAAAAAGGAGAGGATGGCCTCATCAAGTAGGCTCAAGAAATATGAAGATAATTTTATAGAGATCGAAAAGAAGGTAGCATCACTGGGCTTCACTCTTGACCATGCCAAAGCCGAGCATCAACATGTTGAGATTGAACAGAATCACCTATGGTAGAAGATCATGTTAATAGAGATTACCACATGTGCGATGTTATCCAAGCCTCCTAAAGAGTCTATCACCTTCACAACCTTACTCTTAGTTATTATATGGAAGTTATAAGGGGTTATGTAAAAAGGTATAAGTTACTTATTCAATAATCCCTTTTTATAAATAAATGTCATATTCCACCAATTTCTTTTTGAGAATAGCCTTTCTTAACAAAATTACGAATTTGATATATTTATTTTTCAAGTAAAATTGTTACTTTTTATAATTATATACATTAAAATTTTTATTAATAATATTAAAAAAAACAATTCTTATAAATGATGATTATATCAATTCATTATCTGTAAATGAATAGGTAATTAGTTTGATAAGAGTAATATTTATATATGATAAAATAGAATGTGTATTTTTAAATAATTTATTTTATGGATTTAATACATTTTTTAAAGAATTAATATTTTAATAAAATAATATTATAAAATTAATTTCATTACTAATACATTAGTATATATTTTTTTAAATCAAATGTAATTTTTTATGTTTAAAAACTATTGTTGATTTCAAAACGTGTCAATTTTAATAAAATGTTGGTTCTCATTTTAAAAGTGAAAATTCACATCATTTATACAAATTTTTTTCCTTATATCGTTACACAGATTTATTTTAAATTTAAAATGATGAGGTATTTTTTATATCCTCCCTCATACTTACCTTATTTTTTGAATGTTGTGATATCCCTTTCTCTCATTAATACCAGCCATGTACACCTTTTATCATGATAAAATTTTGTAAAAGTTATTTAATTCCTCATCCTTCTTCAAGATTCTTTATTATGTTATGCCTTATATTAAAATATTACTCATGTTGAAATATGTATTTATGTGATCCCCTTACTTCCCATTTCATGTCAAAATGATGATATACCTCTTTTCTCTCATCAACCAATTTATGAATCACCATGTGATGTCATTATGCTGTTGTAATTACCGTTTTATTTTCATGCACAAATCATCGTGTTGTGAATACCAACAAATTTCCATATCAAGGGTATTAAAAATTAAGAACATATACATATTTATTATAAACTTTCATACATGTATTTCATATTACCTTATCATTTAATAAATGATGATGTTAAATGAATCAATGTTATATGATCTATACGGAACACTTAAGCATGAGATTAAAATTTTCATGAAGGTTATTCCCAGGTAGCACTCCAACGCATTGGGTGATATTTATCATCATTATAAATCATTTTGGGACTAGGGTTTACCTTCTTCCTTTACAGTACTTTTTTCCATCATGTTGGTTTAGGGGTTTACCTGATTAATTTATTTTAATGATGCAATTTTTTATATTGTTTCCACATTTACATGTTATGATAATCATACTATATCATGCCTTTATGTTCATGATTATCTTATGATCCATTGAAATGCCTATTTCCTAAGATGTATTATATTATTCATGGTATTCTTTGTTCAATCCCTTACTGGGATTCATAGCTCAACACTTACTAGTGTATAACCTCAGGTTATCCTATACAATCTTATGTAAAAAAGGAATGTTGTGGTCATGTAAAAGAATCATTCAATAAAGATGTTTTATTTAATTTTTTATTTTGTTATGTAATGTTAATATTCCACAAAAAACTATACCTATAGATATTTTGAGTTTTATTAAGTGAATGTTAGTTTAATAAATCATGTTTAAATATGAAATAATGAGTAGGGTTATTATAGTTGATATCAATGGATAGGTGTATTAGTATTTTTCATTAGGATTAGAAAACAATAGTAAATGAATTTGGGATTATATTAAGTATAATAAAAGAATCCTTAAATTTGGTGAGTATAGAGTAAGTGGTTTATCAAGAAAATACATCCATGTATGGATATGAACATATAGCGGTGCCTCTAGAAAATATGTATCTTTGGGAAATAACTAAAAATAATGCTTTGAGATATACAAAAATAGGAACTAGTGCCTAAAAACGGGCCTTTTGAACTCATTATTAGACACTCCCAAGGGTTATTATTCAGTCAATTCATAATCTTAGTACAAACCATTATTAAGGGGACCAAAAAAGGACACTAAGAATGTATGTTTTGAAGTAAATATTGGATAACTTATATCAAAGCATAGAAATTTATAAGTTAATGAGATAAATGAAATTTATAGGTTGTCCATTTTGTCAATGGATTCCCCTTTCTGTGTTTAATATTTTAATGTAATTACCCTTTATTTTGCTTTTATTCTTGAAAATGGTTAATAATAAGAGGAAACGGGCTAACAATTGATGATAATATCAATGTGATGATTGTTCTAATGAGATTCACAATCTAATGTGAGCGGGAATCACAAAACGTTTCAAGATAATATCTTAGTTAACTCATGTTTTGAATAAAAACACTGGTTAAGGGGAACATACCCCCCCAAATGAAAGAACAAGTCATAATTGAGATCTTCATGAGACCAAGGCCTCCTACTTTCAATAGATCATCTGATCCATCAATCACAGAATAATGGATCAACTCCATTGAGAATATCTTCTCCATCCATTAATTTTATTGAACAAGAGAAGGTTATTATAGATGTTTATCTTATTGAGGGAGTATCTAATCAATTGTGGATATTGATAAAAAAATTTGATTCTAGATGAAGAGTTTGAGGAAATGGGATGGAATGATTTTTAAAAAATGATTTTGGATAAATATTTTCCCCACACCATCTATATTAAGATGGGAAGATATTTCCTTGAACACAAGAAAAAAGATATTGAATCTGTTGGGGAGTACGATATATACATCACCAGAATTGCATGAGATGCCTCTATTTTTTTCATTACCCATGAATCCAAGGTTGAATGATTCTTTAGTGGGCTAAAACCTATCTTATAAAAATCATTGGCAATCCGCAACATTGATTTCTATGGGGAGATTGTCCGATGTGGTTGAAAGACTGAGATGGAGATTGGCCAATCTTAGTAGTATCATGTGAAGAAGTTGTGGAATGTGGAATTTAATTCTAGTGATTCGATGGATAAATCCAATGGTGCTAAGAAATTACAGCATCCCACTTCCCAAGAGTGCGGATAGAATAACCTTGTAAATTTCCTAAAGGGGTTGATGAAATGCTATTAGTGTAGGAAGGAAAAAAAACCTATCTAGATATTGCCGGCAAGAAAATATCTCTACTGAAATCGTGAAATGGAACACTATTTTTGATCCTCAACACATTTTCATTTCTATAACTACAAATATCCAAGGTAATTTCCGAACCATTTCCATAATCCAAGGGTTTATGGAGGCAACTAACGACCTCCAAGGCAGCAATAGAATGTTATTTCCATAACAAACGCCAATGAAAATCCTGAAAATGAAGTGGTGATAGGTACTCATGATATTTATTCAAGAATAGTGAAAATTATTTTTGATTTTATTTCTATTCATTATTTTTTATCCTGAATGATTAGCAAGGAAATCCAAACATCACCATAAATAATGGAAGATGTTGGTGAAAGTTGAAAATTGGGAAATTATTTCTTCCCTTGAATATAAATCTTCCCCTATCATATTTTGTTTATTTAAATTCTTAGCTAACCTCATCAGACTTCCCTTGGAGGAATTTTATATAATTCATGTCATGGATTGGATTTCACTATATAGAGATAATTAAATTGTTGCGAGAGGGAAATCACTCTCCATATGGTGAATCCCCCCCGATTCTGTACAAGTTAATGGATGAGGATGAATCCTCTTTAGAACCATCATCTCAAGCATGTACATTACTTCCCTATTATTAGGATTATCTTTATACTATGTTTGAATATATGGAAGGAACCATGCTTGAATAAATTTCTATTGTGAGGGAATGAACTGATGTTTTTCTCGAAGAATTGGTCGTTCCTCCTCTTAGAAGTGATATTGAATTCCTGATTGATCTTATACATGGGGAATTTATAATATCAATGAATCCATATAGAATTTTGTTTGTAGAACTTGGGGAGACAAAGAAAAAACTCAAAGAGAATCTTGATAAAGGGTTGATACGCCCATGTTCATCACCATGGGTTGCACCAGTCCTCTTCATCAAGAAGATGAATGGGTCAATGCACCTTTGCATTGATTATTGTGAGATTGAAAAAATCATGATAAAAAACAAGTATCATTTTCCATCAATTTATGAATTCTTTGACCGCTACATAGTGGACAATAATTCTCCATAGTGGATCTGTAGCCGGGATATTACGAAGTAAGGGTGAAGAAGGAGGATATCCCCAAGACTACATTTCGTACAAGGTACGAGCACTATTAATTCATAGTAAGGCCTTTTTGACTCAGTAATTCTCTATCAATATTTATGGACTTGATGAATAGAGTCTTTATAGATTACCTCTAAAACAATTTGGTAGTCTTTATATATGATATTCTAATATACTTTAAAACCAAAGAGGAGCATGAGGAGCATCTAAGAACTATACTAGAGAAATTGTGAAATGATAATCTCTATGAAAAGTACAAAAATTGTGAGTTATAGTTGAAGGGAGTCTCATTATTGGGGCATGTAAACACAAGAAATGGGATACATGTGGATCCTTCCAAAACAAAATCAAACGAGGGATGGATGAGGCTTACATCTATGATTGGTATTTGTAACTTCCTTGGGTTAGTGGAATATTATCATCGATTTCTGAGAAATTTCTCCTGATTTTCAAACCCTCATACCATGATAACTCATAAAGGAGTCATATTTTTGTGGAATGATGAATGTGAAGAAAGATTCATGGAGTTGAAGAAGAGGATTATCACTGCCCATGTGCTCAAATTACCCAGAGGTGGGGAGATTTTCTTAATCTTTATCTTTGTTTTGAAGAAGGGAATCAGATCAGTGTTGATACAGAATGAAATGTTAATCTCTTATTCCTCAAGGTTGTTGAAAATTGATGAGAAAAACTATCCCACACAAGATCTGGAGTTAGAAGTTGTGATCTTTTCATTGAAAATATGGTGGAATTATCTCATTGGGGAAAAGTGTGAAAAATATATCGAGCAAAAAAGTCTCAAATATATATTCACATTGAATGAGTTGAATAAGCTCTAATTAATATGGTTAGATCTCATCAAGGATTATGAATACTCAATCCATTACCACATTGGGAAAGAAAACAGGGTGGAATATTCTATGAGTAAAAAGGATTTATCGATTATATCATTGGTGATAATTTAAAAGGATCCAATCATATTATATTTGGTGAAGAGAGATATTGGAATCATAAATAAGGGAACGTCATCAATATTTTCACAATGGATTTCTCAAAAATATATTTTGGAAAGGATAAATAATGCACAAAATGATTATGTTTCAATTCAGAAGATAGTGGAAGCTATAACAAAATTAAAACACTCAAAGTTCAATGAAAATGAAGAAGGAATTGTGAGATTTGGTTCAATACTATGTGTTCTATCATATATGGAGTTAAAAAAATAAATTTTAGATGATGCGCATAGATAAAATTTCTCCTTTAACCTTGGAAACAAAAAGATGTATTGGAATCTACAAGATCATTATTGGTGATATGACATGAAGAAAGAGATCACCAAATATAAATCAAAGTTCATGTTTTGATTAGAAGTGAAGGCTGAGAGGTAGAAGCCTATGGGGATGATGTAACCATTACCCTTACAAACATGGAAGTGGTATAACACCACTATGGACTTGGTCACTAGAATTATTAATAAATCCAAAGGAAACTATGCTATTTGGGTTGTGGTGTATTGTCTTACAAATACTGCACATTTCATTACGATTCATGATGATTTCTCATTTGATCAACTGGAATAGATATGCATCATATAAGTTGTACGACTGACATGTACCTATAGTGGGGTGTGGAAAAAGCTTATATAACCTATGTTAAAATGTATTATAGTGGGTTACCTAGTTTGTCTCCAGAGAGGAGTGCTCAACAATAGTGTTTGTCACTTAAAATAAGAGGAAGATGTGATGTTACATTTGAAATTGTTGGATTTTGAAAATACAAGAAAGAAATTAAATAAAGTAAATAAATTAAGTGATAGTTTGAAAAAAAATTGACACATTATGTGATTAAAATCAGTGACATGAAATGGTGATCAGGTTAGGGTCGGTTTTTCAATTTTAATTCTCTCATAGTTTATTTTACCCAAATCTCTTCTGTTAAATTGTTAAGAGTGAGAATCAACAATCGTTTCTTCTCACTCCCTTGGTCAAATAAAAATGTGAGAATAAACCTTAATAAAACCTCATATTGGTCTACTCTTATTACAATATTTAATAGAGTTATAGAAACTACACCCAATTATCTTAGGCAATTCCCAATCGGGTCTTGTTTATCCCAACAAAACAAGAACATTCACTACTCCTCACACACATACTGGTGATCACCGAGTACTACACCACTAAATCCCAGTATATTCCATTGTTTATAAACTAGAACCTAGTGGAGGGAGATATTGATCATTGAACAAATATAAATAAACAACATAATCAAAAATCAGATACAATTGTACATGATAATAAAAACTGTTATAAGTAATTGAAATAGATTCTCAGAAGAGAAAGGAGGATATTAAAATATTACGTGCAAGAACTCGGGAATTAAAAAAGGATAAACCTACCCATTCCCAATTACCCAAAAGATATACCCCACCATGGTAATGGTAAATGAGTTGAATGGGTAATAATAATTCATTACAAAGCTAAGAAGAACAAAAGAATGAAAAACAAGAACAAAAATATTGATCCTCTAGAATATGTACTCCAAACGTTTACCTCTGTTCTACCCACCATCCAGACTACACTCATTGAGGTCCATTATTATATAATGCTGGAAATTATGTTTTCTATCGACCCTCAAAATAAAAGAGTCATTATATAGGTTTAATAAAATATATGGACGAATCAATGACCACTACTTTTCGGGATGCCAAAAACTATTTCACCCACTCTACTTAGACGCACCAAAAATAGGTCTTTATGAGCTTAATATTTTATAAAAATTATTTTGAGCAGTCATTGGAATGTAATATATCAAACCCAGGTGAAAGAACATCATTCTAAGGCCGGAAGAATGAGATATTGTTGATTTAATATGGTGGGGTCCATTTCTCCAGCCAGACTGATTTATCTACTTGATTGAATTTTCTGTATCATTTGGTTTCGAAATGGGTCTTGGTCCAGATGAAAAATTTGAATGACACAATTATATGAATCCTATAAAAAATATTCACTTCAATTGGACAAATATTATCAATGTTATTCCCGAATAACATTAGCTATATAAAATTGTCAATTTTACAGAATTACCTCATTTTCACATTTTGTCCCAAAATACACAAAATACATATAAATGATGAAAATATACTCAATTTGAATAATTGAGAGGGATTAAATCATTGAAAATCATATTAATAATAATGAAAATATTAAATCTATCAATTCCACCACACTTATCACATGGACTCTTGGACAAGCCAAAATCAAAATAAAATCAAAGTAAATTGAAAACACATATCCATGAGATCCACAAATTTTAAAACAAGAAACAAAATATATCATGACTCCACAAACTCTATTATTTTATGTTCATATTTTAAGATCATTCAATATATTTACTCTTTATTTTTCCTCCCATGGACACAAATCACTTACCTAACATTCATTATCTCTCGTCACACAAATTTCAATTTTTTGCAATGTTTTTCTCATCCAAACTCATACAGGGTCAGCATAGGCTTGATAAATTCCTACATCTCCAACTGATGTGAGTCAAAGACATATATTTATCATGAGGACTTGTCAAAGTTATTCTATGGGTTTAGGTTGGTAGGATATAGATGTAAAAAAATCTAAGGCTGAATGAAGTTGGATTTACTCTTTTTGAAGCAAAATTGCATTACTCTAAGATCCACACAAGTATGGTCTCCTCTTCACTCCACTTAGTAGAAAATAAGATCATCTTTCATGAAATATCAAGTAATGTTCACATAGATCATCATTTCAGTATCAAACATTTCAGTCTTCTCAAATATAATATTTCTTGAAAGCTCCAAAAAAACCCAGCTTTCTTTCTTCATTACAAGCTCTAGAAAGGCACAGCTTCTCTCATCGTGAAAGCTCCAGAAATGGCACAACTTTAAGTAAAATTATTTTTTCTTTCATTGCAATAACATATATTCATCATTTTATTTTGCTCCCAAAGTTTCATAAAATGATCTATCACAACACAGGACATCTTCCACCACACTTAAGTTCAAATAGATCATGCAATTCCACTTCAAGAGCAGGTTGGATAGGGAAAATTGGATTGTAATGTGGCAAATCCTAACAGGATGTTCATGGATTCTATGGTATACAAGGGTTAAATTTATAGGGTAGGCTAGAATGAAAGGGATTATATTGAAAAGGGGTCTTTCAAACCAAATAAATGCATCAATCATTTAAAACACATGTACCCCAAACCCTCATGTTTTGAAAGGAATAAATCAAATTCTGCTTAAAAAAAGCATGGTTTGGTTCTCTCAAGAAGTGAGGTGAATGTAAAGAATATGAAAATTATATGTTCAGAAGCCTCATAAAAATGCGATTTCAAATATAAGGACAGTGATATGTGGCATGGGATTCAAAAAATCATCGTACATTTCATGAAATTCCAAAAGAATTGATCATGAAACAATGTCATTACATCATTCATTTAAGCTCCATTTCAAGGAATAAATTATTTCTCCAATGGTCATGTGTTTCAAAAATTTCAAAGATAATCATTTTAGCACATAATTTTAAAAAAACAAACAAATTGAAAATTAAATACAAAAAATTTTAAACACACCCATGTTTTTAAAACAAATACGAAAACAAACAACACATAAAAATCATAAACTACAAAGGTTCCCTCCCCCACACATAAATGATGCAGTTCCCACAATGCATTCAAAAATATTTAACACGTAAGAATATTGGAAATTGAATCTCATCAATCATGAAAATATAAAGGAGAGGTACAACCTGATGTAGTTTATTGATACATAGGTTGGAGGAGTATGATCTCCTCCATTGGCTAAGACGGAATGGTCCCAATAAATTTCTTCAATATGTGCCCATTAATAGTGAATGGATCCTTTGCTCAAACATTCACAATCTTCACAGCACCAATAGGATATACATGAGTATCTATAAATGTACATTCCCACCTGGAATAAAGTTTATCTGGCATCAACTTGAGTCTTGAATTGAATAACAACACTTTTTCTCTTGGATGAATGTCTTTTGGTTGGATTAGTTTATTATGAGACACTATTGTTCTCTCTTTGTAAATCCTGGAATATTCAAATTATTCCCTTCTAATTTCTTCCAAATATTGTAACTGCAATCTTCTCCCTTTCCCAGCCCTTTCAAGATCTAGATTCATCTTCCTCACAACCCAGTATGCCTTATGTTTTAATTCCATAGGTAGGTGACAACATTTCCCTTAAATCAACCTATAGGGACTCATTCAAATTGGGGTTTTGTAGGCTATCCTGTAAGCCCATAATGTGTCTTCCAACCTTTGGCTCCAATCCTTCCTATTAAGATTAACATTCTTTTCCAAAATTCATTTGATTTCCATAGTAGACAGTTCAGCTTTCCCATTAGTCTGTGGATGTTAGGGAGTTTTTGTTTTATGATGCACCCCATACTTTTTTCAACAACGCATCCATTATCCTATTACAAAATTGAGTCCCTTGATCACTAATGATGGCTCTTGGAACTCCAAACCTACAAAATATGTTAGCCCAGTCAAAATCACAAACAACTTTAGCATCATCAGTCCTGGTAGATTTTGCTTCTACCCATTTGGAAACATAATCACCAGCAAGAAGAATATAAGATTTTCCAAATTAAATTGGGAATGGGACCATAAAATCAATCACCCACACTTCAAATATCTCACAAAAATTACGTGAGTTTTGGGGAATTTCTTGTCTCTTGGAAATATTTCCTATAAATTGACATTTTTCACACTGTTTACAAAATTTATGATTATCTTTAAAATGTGTTGGCCAATAAAGTCTAGATTATAAAACCTTCCTTGCTATCCTTTGAGGTTAAAAGTGGCCTACACAAGCTTATGTGTGAAAAAACATAAAGACAAATTCAATTTCATTTTTAGGAAAACATCTTTTTATCATTTTGTCTTGGTAAATCTTCCATTGAAATGGATCATCCTAGATGTAATAATTAGATCCATATTTCAATTTGCGAATTTGGTGAGAATTTAAATGAGATGAGACCTAATATGTTACCAGATAATTTACCATGTCAGCATACTAAGGTACTCCTCTTTCAATCAAGTACAGATTCTCTCCTAGAAGGTGATCATTTAGTGGTTTAGTGTCTGGAATTTAAACTTCAATGGTGTTGGGTAGCCTACTTAAGTGATCAGCCACTTGGTTCTTAGATCCCTTATTATCTTTTATTTCTATGTTGAACTCTTGTAGTAGTATAATCCATCTCACTATCCTTGATTTTACTTCATCCTTCATCATCACGTACCTAAGAGCTGCATGATCAGAAAACACAATGACATTAGTTCCAAGAATATATGGTCTAAATCATTCTAAAGCAAAAACTATAGCTAAAAACACTTTTTCTGTTGTTGTGTAGTTGAATTGGGCCACATCTAAGGTTTTAAAGGCATATGAAAGGAATTTTTCCCTGCTTGCAATTGTGTGAGAAAGTACTACTCCTACTGCTTGGTTTGAAGCATCATAAATTTGCTCAAATGGTTCTTCCCAATTGGGAGGTTGCATTACTGGTGGTGTAATCAATCCTATTTTCAGCTCATCAATGGATTCCCTAAATGAACCATTGAAATCTAAATAATCATCTTTCAAATGTAATCTAGAGAGAGGGAGATAAATCTTACTAAAATCATTGATAAAACTCCTTTAGAATCATTTATGTCCTAAAAATGATCTAATTTGTTTCACACAAGTTGGGTAAGGTGAATAATATATCACATAATTTTTTGGTTTATCAACTTTAATGACATTCTGAGAAATGAAATGCCCACGTATAATTACTCTCTCAACCATAAAATTACACTTTTAAAAATTCAAAACAAGGTTATTTTCAATGAAACTTTTCAAAACATTTTCAAGATTTTTCAAAAAATGGCCAATTTTTTTTCCAAAAACTGTGGATTAATCCATGAAAACATCCAAGAAGTCATTAATTTGATTAGAAAATATACTTTTCATACACCTCTGAAATGTACCTAGAGCATTACACAATCCAAAAGGAATCCTTTTGTATGAAAAAGTGCCAAAAGGACAAGTAAATATCATTTTTTGTTGATCCCTGAGAGCAATGGGTACTTGAAAATAACCAAAAAATCCATCCAAAAAGAAATAATGAGTTCTCCTTGCCAGTATCTTTAGAATATGGTCAATGAAAGGGATTGGGAAATGATCTATTTGAGTGACCTGATTCAACTTCCTAAAATCTATGCACACTCTTCAGCTATTCTGAATTCTTACTGGGATTAATTCATTTTTTCATTCCTAATAATGGTTAGTCCAGTTTTCTTTGGGACTACATGAATGTGGATAACCCGTTGTGAATCTGATATTCAATAGTTGATCCTAGCATCCAACAGCTTCTCAATATCATTTTTCACAACCTCTATCAGGGTGGGGTTCAACATCCTTTAGGTTTGTCTGACAGGTTTTGAATCTACTTCAAGAAAAATTCTATGTGAGAAAATTTTTGGGTTTATTCTAGGGATATCACATAATAGCCACCCTATTTCTTGTACATTCTCTCTAAAAATATCAATCAATGATTTTTATTGAGTTTCAGAATGATTTTTAGCAATTATTACTGGTAATTTCAATCCCTCCATAAGGTAAACATATTTTAAATCAGTGGGGAGTGTTTTTAATTCTAGATCAGGGGGATGGTCAAGGGATGAAACTAAATATAGGTTCTTTACATCCAATGGTTTGACATCCTTCACACAAGAAATCATATCATCTTCATCATCATATTACAAATTATCAATGAAATTATATTTTACCTCTTCTTCAAACAAGAAATCATAATCTTCAGGAGTTTAGGCATCCATATGTTTTGTGATATTTTTAAATGAAAATTTTTCTCCTAATGATAAAAAATCATGAAACATACCTGATTCTTCAATTGGTTCTATTTTATCATCATGGGAGAGTTTGAAGAGTGAATGATCATCTGATGGGTGCCTCATTGATTCAAAAATATTGAAGTGTAGAGTGATGTCTCCAAACTCGTTGGTAAGTGTCCCTTCATGGATATTGATAATGGTTTGGCCATATTCAAAATTGGTATCCCTAAAATTATGGGTGAGTGTGATGGGATTCTATCATCTTCTATATTCAACACATAAATGTCATCAGGGAATAAAAGATCTTTGACTTTTACCAGGACATCCTCTAGAGCTCCTGTTGGGAAATCTATGGATCTATTTGCAAGCCGGACCAACACTCTTATGGGCTTTAAGTCTCCCATATGAAAATAAGTATATATTGAGTGAGTAAATACATTAATTGATGCACCAAAATCGCACAAATAATTAGAGAAATTTAATGATCATATGGTGCATGGAAGAGAAAACATCCCTGGATCTTGAAATTTGGTTGGCCATTGTGGTGTGATAAGGGTTGAGACACTTCTTCCCAAATTGATCCTCTCATTACCTTGAAGTATCCTTTTCTTTGGGCAAGGATCCTTTAAAATATTAGCATACTTTGGAATTTTTTTCAGTGCATCAAGCAGATGTATGTTGATTTCCAGTTTTTGGAAGGTGTCCAGAATTTCTTTTTGCAGTGCTTCTTCTTGAAACCTCATTGATTCAATCATACTTGATAGAAATGGTGGTGGTATATCTTGATTCTCCCATTGATTCCTTTGAAATGGTGTTTCTTGTTTCTTTTAACATGGCCTATCCTTCTCCACATCTTCTTCCTTATCTTTTTCCCAATGAATTTTCATAGAATTTTCATCATTTCCAACTTCATTCTCTCCCAGCTTAGATATTCTTGTTTTAGGTCCAATGGTGAAGGGTTTTGGGTGTTATTTTCCACTTCATATAGTTATAATACTAACATTCTCTTTTGGGTTTGGGACTGTTTGGGAAGGGATTTTACCTAGATTTTTTTTCAAAAAGTCCATGAGACTTTCAAACATGTTGGACAAATATTTAATAGTGTCTTTTAGTCCTTCAAAGTCATATTTTTGTCAGTTTGGAATTGGAGTTTGTGCACTGGTGGATGGTTTATCATAGGTTATTTGGATATTTGTTTATTTTTTGTAAGAAGGCTGGTTATAAGATTGTTTCTGTTGAAATGGGGGTGGATTCTGTAATTGATTCTGGAATGGTGGTTGGTTTTGAAATTGGTTTTGCTTTGGGGGTATACCTTGATTCTGCTGATTTCAAAACACATATTGGACATGGTTAGGATCTCCCCATACTTTTTTTGGAAATTCCTTGGTAGAAACGCTTCTTCACATTTTTCCATTCCGTATATTTCATAACATTGGTTAGTATAATGATCAGGTGATGATCATAAACCACATACCTTTGTTGGAACTTGTTGGACATTAAATTGCTTAAAGTCCATCTTCCTCACATACTAGTTAGCTCTTAAATATTAGTTTTTAATAAGGGTGATGGATGAGAAGTTTTTACCTCATGAATACCTCTTGTTCCAATACCTATTGTTCTAAATTGCAGTGTGTTTTTGGAAATCTTCTCAATCAAGCCCTTGACTTCTTCTAGAAAATTGTCAATCAGTTCACCTCTAGATGATGCATCCAGAATGTTTCTATCAATTTACAGTAGTCCTTGATAGAAGAAGACAAGAAATTGGTGTTACTCAATGGATTGATGCGGAAAGCTGGTATATAGATTTCTAAATCTCTCCCAGTACCCATAATGGGTTTCTCCAGATGGTTGTCGTATGGTGTAGATTTCTTTCTGAATGGTTGTGCTTCTTGAGGTGGGGAAGAATATTTGTATAAAACATATTACCTATTCATTCTAGTCATGATTTTATCCTGGTTGTAGGTCTTACAACCATTATTTTTCAGCCCCATCCAATGAAAATGGAAATGCCTTCCACTTTACCTGCACCTCATTAACTCCATGAGGTCTAAATGTTGAGCACACATGTGTGAACTCTTTAATGTGTTTGTTTAGATATTCACATTCCAAACCATGAAACTTTGGAGGAAAAGGAATCATATTAGGTTTAATTTCAAAATAATTTTGTAATACTGGCATGACAAGTTTATTATTTTGATTATGGAATTTTGGTGCACATAGGTCTCTAAGAGTTAGTTTTTCATTTTTAGCCATGATGACAGGCTCAATGTGAACACTAGAAGTTTCACATGAGTCTGCAAGGGGAATTTCCTCAAATTCAGATTGGAAATTAAGTTTTATTTTTATATTCAAAAAGTTTCATTCGATTTCATGATATATGGGTAAAGATTATGTTTTTGAGGTTCTAATTATGCAATTTTGAAGAGAAAATATGGGAAGAGAGAAAATAAAAGAAAAGAAATGTTGGCACTACATCCCCTGAAACAACACCAAGTTTTGACATGTGCCTGTTGTGGGGTGTGGAAAAAACTTATATAAACTGAGTTAAAATGTATTATAGTAGGTTACCTAGGTTTTCTGTAGAGAGGAGTGCTCAACAATATTGTTTATCACATAAAATAAGAGGAATAAGTGATGTTGTTTTTGAAATTGTTTGATTTTGAAAAAACAAGAAAGAAACTAAATAAAGTAATGAAATTAAGTGAAAGTTGTAAAAAAAATTGAAAATTGAAGTGATTAAAATTAGTGATATTAAATAGTGTTCAGTTTAGGGTCGGCTTTCCAATTGTAATTCTATCATAGTTCATTTTTCCCAATTCTCTTCTACTAAATCGTTAAGAGTTACAATCCACAATCGTTTCTTCTCACTCCCTTGGTCAAATAAAAAATTGAGAATAAACCTTACTAAAACCTCATATTGGTCTACTCTTCTTCCAATGTGTAATAGATTTGTAGAAAATACCCCCAATTATCATAGTCAATTCCCAATTGGGTTTTCTTTATCCCAAGAAATCAAGAACACTCGCTACTCCTCACACACGTACTGGTGATCACCGAGTACAACACCACTAAATCCATTTCTATTCCATCATTTATAAACCAGAACCTAGTGGAGGGAGATATGGATCATTGAAAAAATATAAATAAACAACAGAATCTAAAATCAGATACAATCGTACATGATAATATAAACTATTATAAGAAATTTAAATAGATTCGTAGAAGAGAAAAGAGGATATTAAAACATTATGTGAAAGAACTAAAGAATTACAAAAGGGTAATCCTAACCTTCCCCAATCACTCAAAAGATATACCCCACCATGGTAAGGTTAAATGAGTTGAAGGGGGAAGAAGAAGTCATTACAAAGCTAATAAGTACAAAAGAAAGAAAAAGATGTACAAAAATTTTGATCCTCCAGAATCTGTACTCCAAACGTTTGCCTCGGTTCTGCCCACCAGAAGGTCGAAAATCACAGAGGTCCCTTCTTATCAAATCACGGAAATGAAGTTGTCTATCAACCATAATAATTTTATATTCATTGGATATTTTTAAATAATGATATGGCTTAATAAATGACCATTACCTTTCTGGACGTCAGAAACTGTTTCACCCACTCAACTTAGACACACCAAAAAGAGGCCTTGATGAGCTTCATATTTTATAAACATTATTATGAGTTTTCCTTTGAATGATCTCTATCGAAAACACATGGAAGTACTTCATTCTAATATTGGAAGAATAATATATTGTCGATTTAATACGTTGGCGTCCATTCTGCAAGCGAGACTGAGTTCTCTACTTGATTGAATTTTCTGTATCATTGGGTTTCAAATTGGGTCTTGGTCTAGAAGACATATTTGAAAACAATGAGTATATGAACCCTAAAATAAATATTAACTTCAATTGGACAAATATTATCAATGTTATTCCTGAAAAATAGAAGCTATATAAAACTGTCAATTTTACAGAATTACCCCATTTTCACATTTAGGCGGAAAATACACCAAAAACCCATAAATGATGTAGATATACTTGAATTGAATAATTTAGAGGGATTAAATCATTTAATAACATATTAATAATAATGAAAATATTAACTCTATCAAAGGATACATGGTGTACCACCATAAATTATATCTGATTAAGATCCAAGATTCACCTAAAACTTATGGAAGAGTTTGAAACAAGCTCTAAATACTGATCTAAACATCAATACATCTTATCATCCTCAAATTGATGTTCAATCTAAGAATACAATCCCAAATCAGGAGGAAATTTTTGGATAATTCTCAATTTAATTCAATGGATAATGGGATCAACATCTTCCTCTGGTTGATTTTTCAAACAACAATGATTTCCACTCAGGCATTAAAATGGATACTTATGAAGCCCTTTATGGGAAGATATTCAAAACACCAGCATGTTGGGAAGAAGTTTGGGATTGAAAAAATCTATGTTGTTAAATGGTTAAATAAATTATTGAGATAGTTAAGACCATCTAGTAGCACATCAAAGCTACTCAAATCCAACAACAGAGCTATGTGGACAACCGTCAATGAGACCTAGAGTTTTATGTTGGAGATATGGTTTTCTTCCACATATATCAATGGAAGAGAGTGATGAAATTTGGGAATAAGGGAAATCATAGTCCAAGGTATAGTAGCCTTTTTAGATCCTTCATCACATCGGAGGAGTGGCCGATCGATTAGACCTCCCACCGAAAATGTCTCAAGTACATGATGTATTACATGTATCACTCTTGAGGAACTACATACCGAACCCATCAGATATGCTCAATACAGAGGTGGTATCAATGGGGGTATGACCATTACTATGTGGATAATTCGGGGAAGAACATATATTGATGAAAATAAATTCCATGAAATATAATGATTCTCGTCATCAAGGTGTTGTGGAGAAACTACACGTTTGAATAATAAACATGGGAACTAGAGGAAGTGATGAGGCAGAGTTTCCCTCACCTATTTTAGTGTGGGAAATGGAAATTTCAATGCATGAATTTCTTAATGGGGGAAGGTTTTAATGACCCAGTTATTTATAAAAAAATTCATATCTATTAAAGTCTTATGGATATAGAAAACACATATAGTATTTTTCTTATTATGGGGTTTAAATGACCATTAAGTATGATTACCATTTATAATATAGATATTGAAAAGTAATCACACCATTGATATAAATATAATGTTATAATAAATCATTCCGACATAGATAAAGTAGAGTATTGGCTCAAAAAATAGACTTGGGCCATACAAATATAATTTTTCAGATCTTGGAGAGGAGGCAACATCATCGAGATTTTCTACTGACCAAGCCCAAGGCAAACTTCAATGCATTAATCTTGAATGGAATTACTTTATGGGAGAAGTTTATGTTAATAGAGATTACCACTCAGACGACATTATCTGAGCAACCCAAAGAGTATGTCACCATCAAACACCTTACCTATAGGTCTTATGCATGTTATAAGGGGTTATGTAACAAGGTTTTATTTGTTTATTTTTTAATCCCTTTTTATAAATAAAAGTCTTATTCCACAAATTCTTTTATGAGAATAGTCTTTCTTAAATAATGAATAATTTTATAAGTAGATTTTTTTTGTGTAAAAAATGTACTTTTGAATAATATATATATTAAGGGTTTTATTAATAATATTATCTAAACAATTCTTATAAATTATGATTATATCAATTCCTTATCTGTGAATTATTAGGTAATCCGTTTTATAAGAGTTAAATTTTTATACGATAAAACATTTAGTGTATTTTTAAGAATTTATTTTAGAGAAATAATTAATATTTTATTAAAATATTACATAAAAATTACTTTTGTTAATAATAAATGATTATATAATTTTTTTGAAGTCAAATTTAATTTTTTAATAAGGTTAGAAAATTGATTTTATCAAAACCAATAAATTTTAAATAAATGTCAGTTCTCATTTTAAAAGTAAAAATTCACATATTTAGAAACATATTTAGATAAAATTAATATTTTTTTAGAAATTAGGACTTTTCAATTATCCAATGGTGAATTTTTCATAATTTTCTAAGACAGTCAAATTTCTGGGTAAAAATTAAATAATATATAAGTATATAGTGTGCTTTATGACATTATAATGTCCAAATAGTGATTTAATAAATACCCTAAAATGGATATTAGACCAAATATATGTTTTAAATTTAAAATAATGTGATTTTATAATTATTGGAATTATTTTATAATTTCAGAGTGAATCTTCTGAAATGTGTAACATAGTTTATGATTATACGTTCATTTCTTTGATAATGCGACTCACCTCCCCATAAGAATGACTAATATTTCCATATATTCAGCCCATGGACTTATAAAATAATTTTTCTCAATTATATTTGGAAAAAACCATGGGAAAATAAATGGTAAGGTTTGTGGTTTTGAATATTTAGTTATATAGATTAAAAAACCCTTGGTTTTGAAATATTAAAGAATCCCCCATCTCATTTACTATATATAACCCACCCAATATCCCTCTTATCTTCACTAAAAATTCTTGTTTCATGTTTCTAATATATACTCTCTTTTCTATAATCCCCCCAAGGATCCCAAATCTCTCAAGAATACCTTATTCAATCTTTTTATGTCACACACTCAAGTAAGCTTTTCCTTCCATTCTCATTTTTTTCCAATTTCCTTATATTTTTACACCCTTTAATTTTAAAATAAAAATTATTGTGTATGTTTCTAAACATACCCCATAGTGCCATTATTATTTTTTAATGATGATATACCCCTTTATCTCACATTAGTTTCTCCTATGTACACTTGTTACCATGCCAAAATTTTGTAAGAGTTATTTCATTCCCGTCCCCCTTATTCAAGTTTTTTTATTTTGTTACGCATTCTATTTAAAAATTAATCATGTTTTAACTTATATTTATATGATCCATGTACCAATAATTTCATTTAAAAATTATTATAGACCCCTTTCTCTCTCATCATCTGATTTTATGAACCCACCACGTGATGTCGTTATGCTGCCAAAATTTTACCTCGATTTTCCATACCAATATTAGTGTGTAATGAATACCACACCCATTTCTCTTTCTAGGGTATTCACAATTATGAAAATATAATTATTTATTATGGAATTTTATATATGTATTCCATACACCTTTATCATTGAACAAAGGATGTTTTTGAATGAATCTGTGATATATGATCTATGTTGCACACATAAGAATGAGATTAAAATGTTCATGAAAGGTGTGCCCTGATAGTGCTCCAATTCCAGGGGTAATGTTTAGTATCATGATATGTCATGTTGGTATTGCAGATTACCTGATTTCTTTATATGAATTTTTTACATCTTTTTAGTACATGGGTTTCCTGATTCCATTATGTTAATAATGTAGTGTTTTATGTGGTTTCCACACTTCCATGTTATTAAAATCATGTTATATAATTAATCTATGTTCATGTTTCTATTTGGATCAATTGATAAGACTATTTCCTAACATGATTTTTATTCTTCATGTTTCTCCTTGTTTACTTCCTCACTAGGCTTTATAGCTCACCCTTTTCTTGTTTACGTCCAACGATTACCCCATGTGGTGTTATATATAAAGAAATGTTGTGGTCATGTAAAAGAATATTTCAATAATGATTTTTTATTTAATGTTACAAATTGTTATCAAATTTTCTTAATCCCCAAAGACACTACACCTCTCTATCTTCTGATTTGTATCAAGTAAATTCTTAAGTAATAAATCATGTTTAAATGTGAAATAAATAGAATTATTATTATATATGAGGATCTGTACATGATGTCAGAACCCATTTTGGGAGTTCATCTATTTATTTCTATTTTTATATGACACATTAAAGCATGAACAAGCAAATTTACTTTTTCTGTTGGTCTACAACCTATTTGATAAAAGGTTAATAATACATGTTTTTTATTATATGTTATTATTTCTTTTAATTAATATGGTTATCTACTATGAATTACACTGATAAAGAGGGTATAGTCTCCCCACATATCACATTAGACCTTCACTAAAAATTTCCAACCTTTGGTGTACGGGGAGGCATGCTTGAGGTCATGTGGCAGCCTCACTCATGGCACCATTTTAGTGGTTCCTATGTCAGGGATGTCACAAAGTGGTATCAAATTTGTATCAAAGTGGTAATTTTATATGACCATATTATTTTTAGATGGTATATGGAAGGTTATTATGTGGTGGTCCTTAGTAATGATCTCGTTCTTAGGAGTATCTAACCCATTAATGGTGTGAAAACCATGTTTTCAGGGTGGGATTATTGTTCTTGGCCTGTGTTGTTATGTTGGAATTGTATTTAACCATTGGGTAGTGAAATTTCTGTCTGATTTGGCTATTTGATAATATTTTTCTTGGGGCCATAATGATATGAGGTAATACATTCATGCATCATTTTATGCACCTAGGGATATTGGTCATTTGCATCACGATAGGCACTCTAGGGATGGGTGTGTGGGTCATGAAAGGGTATGATACATTTTACCTTCTTTAAAATTTGAAGGACATGGTTTCTAATAAACATTATGAAAATGAGTAAATGTAAATAATCTAAATGAACAGTTAAATAATAGTTTTCCTACAAGAATATTATAGATGGGTTTAAAATATTTTTTGTGATAAATTTTAAAGATGGGGTGGTGAATAAAAGATAATGATTTAAGTCATTATTGTAAATGGGTTAAATAATTACTCTTAATGAATATTTTAAATGTGTTAAGATATTGTTTGTGACATGTTAAAAAATGGTAAAGGTTCTTAAATGGGAAATATTTTCCTTTTAAAAGTGAAAATGGATTAAAATTAGAGTGTCTAATGAAGGGCTTATATCCACATCGGTTTCCTCACCCAATGATGAAGATAATTGATGGTAAGAATGATTGAGGGTAGTATTAGAGATGTGGTCACATCTTTTGGGGTAGTTTATATGGATTAGGTTGATTATGAATGGTATTGAATATACCAGTGAGGTCTACACCGATTAGAATTTACTTGAAATGTTTGTTGATGAAAATATTTTGAAATATGAATTTGAATAAGTAGGGATTTGGAAATTTTTAATAAATATAATGTTCTAAATTATGATCCACTGGGTTAAAAAATGTTGAAGTTAATTAAAATATAATGTTTAATTATGTATCCTTTTGTTAAAATAATATTGGGTAATCCTTGTAATGTTTATCTATCCCTTTTTATGGATATTGTGGTTAGTAAGAGTGACTTAGGAAGAGTCTTTGATTATATTTCAGGAGACTGTGATGAGTCTCAACGTGATGATAATTAGGTGTTCCTTGTAATGAATTTGGTAGGGATGTAACCATGAGGTTTTAGAATGTTTCATGATAATGGGAAATTGGTAATATTTCTTGGTTATAATTGTGTGTGTATTATGCTGGACATATGAATTGGTTTCATAGTGGTGGAATCATTAATGAACAGTGTTTTGTTGTAGGTGTGGTGACCCTTGTGGGTTCATACATTGCGAGTTCTTATTTTTACCCTAGAGTGGGGGTTTTGGCTCGTGGTGACATTTTATGCGTGCATGTATTCAGGGTGCTAAAACTATAGTTAATGTTTATCAAGGTGCATTGGGGGTAGTGTTCTAAAATGGGTGAAGGAGAGCCACCATGAGTAGAGACTTTTTGGATGTTGATGTGTGTGGACTAAAGATAAGAGATAGTGACTTTTTACCCATAACCATTTCTAGGAGGGTAGTATCATTCTATCATGAGAGTGACCCATGAAAGTGGTTGACCATTTCATCAATTCTCTTTGGATGCATGTGCCCCAAGTGGATGTTTTGAATTTGGAAGTGTGTAGATATCCTAGAGGGATATGTGGGATGGTCAATGGTTTTTGGGGATGCGACTCATGTTATGATAGTGAGTTGGATGTCTTGGGAAAAATCAAGGGTGACCTCAGGGGGGGATAGAATAGGGTTGTAGGTGGATTAGAATATGTGGAATGGGAGATGAATCTGCAGTGTAATGGATGCATAACGACTAAAAAAAGATTCAGAAAATTGAATTATTGTTATTGGGTTCTTTCATAAGGGAGCCTAAGTGAATTTTGTTGGTTTCCAAGATAGTTTTGAAGGGTTTTATCATATGAATTTCTAAATCATTGGGTTATATGATGATTAATGGTGGAATTTATTTTTATTTTTGGTGGAAGATAAATTCATGACTAAAGTGTGGTTATATGATTTTATTTTGAATATGATGCAATAGGTGAGGGTGGTCATGTGGTTGAGTTTTTTTGGACTAATGGTTTGATTGTTTGGTGATATTTATGTTGTCTTATGGTCTGGATGTTGTCATGTGCTGGTAAGGCACAATTTCAATTATGATTGGGAAATAGGTGACTTTGGATAAATTTCTCTCATTATTTATGAATCCGAAGAAGGATTTTTGGCTATGCAAGATATGGTTTGTTTGGATTGGTGTGGTGGACTGATGCGTTTTAGTTATTAACTTCTAGGGTGGTTTTGGAAGAGATTGAGTGGTTTAGTGGTGGTGGTACCAAATTATTGATCGTTCATGGATACATAGAGGATGGTTGTGGAGTGGTGGTGAGACTTGGTTGGAAATCATGACTAAGTGGTCATGGTTAAGGGTTGAGGATATGTGTATAGGAAAGGAATCCTAAAATTCATGACAGGACATGGTGTCCCATAGTGAGAGGTGACATTAGTGGTGGATACATTGTGATGGTGTTCTTCATTAACTTCTAAACAAACGGAGATCTTGTGATGACCATGCCCACCATCTTGACAACCTCCTGGGTATGCTAAGAAAGCTCTGTTTTATACAAAGAAAGTGGAAGGTGTTTTCATAAGATGTGTGGAATCTTGTTGTTTACACTCATGGGTTGATGTGTGTGGAGTTAGATGGTGGTACATCCCCCATCGAATGTTTATGGGTGGTGATCTAGTGATGGAATGGGTTTCTATGAATGCGGTATGTAACATTATTGAATGTTTGTAATGAGTATCATGTGAGGATTTTTTATTGTTATGATAAAATATATATGGACACATAAATGTATTGGAGTTTAGCTTATTATCTTAGCATTAATCGTGGTGGTTGAAATTCCATGAGGAAATAGATGGTAATGAAACTTAGAATGTTTGTAGAGATAATTCAATCATGTATTTGTGGAATAGATCATGGAGTTTATGTAGTGTCATAGGGGTTCCAATGAAAAACATGTGAGGTGAATGTTGGGTCTCTCAGAGAGGTCAACAAGGCCATGATTGTGGTGGTTGATTGAGCCAAGAAATGTCTATGGGATCATGGTGGCCCTAAATAAATATTTGAGACGCCTATGTAAAAAGTATTAAGGGACATGATGAGACATGACAATAGATTGTGGCAATGGATTTTGGGTTCTAGAACACTATCAAAAATCAGGAATTGACATAGGTAGGTGTCTTTGGGTGACATTGGAATATCTTGAAGTGTGATGGTACCTTGTCCATCTGAAGTACTGTCATACCAATAGTGTAGAGAAGTGTTTCAAATGGAAAGTTAGACTAGTACAGATGTACTTTACTAGGATAAAGGGATGCATGTGGTGAGTTTTAGACTGCCTTTGTTCAGTTTATTAGAGAGAAAAAAAACAAGTATGTTCCAAATTTTCGAATGGATTTGAGTAATAACTTGGAAATATTTAGTTTATGTATGGATTGATGGAGTTATTGTGTTAGAAATTTTGAGGGGTGTGGTGGATCATGGTGATGATTTGGAAGATTAGGTGTGTTGTGAGTGTGGAGTTATATCAGAATCTCTAAAACTACCATGTTCGGTGTGTTTGATGATAGTGATAGGCCTTAAGTCAATAAATTCCATAGGAATGTGAGAAAGGGATAACAATCCAATGATGGAAGATGAATTTTCTAGAATAAGTTAGTCGATGGTGGCCTAACATTATATGGTAAATGGAATAGATGTGGTTTATTATGACCCACCTATAATTTGGTGACTATAGCGGCAAGGGATTTTTTTGGAAATAATGTTGAACGTGAGAGAGATCAAGATGTTCTTAGTATATAAAAGGATAGTGTATAGAAGTTATTCTTGGTGGTTTCAACAACAAGGATAGATACTAATACAAGGTGGAATTCCTTTTGAATGTTCAGGCATAGTGAGTTGGGAACATGTCAGGTGTGTTAGGAAATTCGAGTTGATGTTCTAGAGATATCTTTAATTATCATGGGTTCCACCATAGGAAGGTTGGGGGTATGATAAAGTGATTGGTTGGGGTCACCCCACTTAGAAGGTGATCAGTTGATGATGTTACTGTTGTCTCAAGTTGGATGGACTCAAGTAGTATCATTCTAGTGTTTTTTCCATGATAATGAGAATTGATTCATGGTTGATCATTTGAGATCCTTCATCTCTTTATATGGTTCAATGATTTTTAATTATCGAATGGGAGCATCCAAAATTGATTTGAGGATCAGTGTACCTTGGGAATGTGATCATAATGGCAATCTGTTTTCTTCACATGGTGTCGAGTTTGGGTTAGTATTAGAGTTTTAAAATAGGGTAAAATATAACCAAGTGATTTGGTCCATGAGTCGTGAAGTGGATCGGACCAATGAGGTTTCGATTTTCACTTTCACAATGGTATGATTTTGTGTGTGAAGTTTATTTGTTGTGACATTTAGATAGTGTTTTAAAGGCTTCCCTGTAAATTTCTGCTGAATGATATATGTGGATGTGTCCTTCGAGAAATATCTGGTTATGTTTTTGGATCATAGTGAGAAATTCTTTTTTGGAAATATTGTTCATATGGTTGGAGTTTTTAGCATCATGGTAATGCTCAGAAAGAGACCTGGGAGAGAGATATGGATTTGGGGGGTTCTATGGCACAATTTCTTTACCAAATAAGCTCTTCGATTATTAAAAGTGCAGCTCGAGGATGATATATTTTATGGTTGGGTGGTTGTAAGATCCTAGAATTTGTGGAGGTACATCCTTGTTTATATTTTTTTTTTAATCCCATAATGTTGTAAAATTAAATTTTTACCAAGTGTATGATAAATTTTGGGGGTGTTTTGGGGCTTTGGGACATAAAATCAACGGGAATTAAGCCATCCTATGAATATTTTATGGTTGGACCATGGTTAGTGCAAACCATCCAAGGGGTGAGGCCAAACTTTTAAACATTGGCAAAAGCCATTATGTGGGGCTGGCACATGGTTTTTCAAATCTTGATTAATCACTAGGTAATATTAAAACATAGACCCCTCTTGGTAGATGTATGTGTACGGTTGTGCATGGTTTTTAAACCATGTAGCCAAATCTTGTGGCCCATTTGAAAATGTAAATTTTGAAAATTGTCCCCCTCATGATTTTAATATCTAGACCCATGTTTCCTCTTATTATTTTCTCTTCTATCTCTAATGAAGAACCAATGTTAAAAAATCTTCACAAGGTTATATCTCTTTCAATTCTAGGCCATTTTGAGTTTTGATTATTTCAGATAAATGCTTTGGGTAATTTTAATTATCCCCATTCTTATCTTTTTCAGATTTGGGATTTTTTTCATTATTTTCCTTACGAATCCCTAAAACACAATTTTTTCTGTGGATTTTTTATTGGGGATTCATGGGTTATTGAATACAGATATATGGATAATGTTATGACTATGTTAATCTATGGATTTGAGAAAGGTGGTCTACAAGGTTTTTCATATTTTCTTGATATGAATTTGGGAATGTGAAGTTTGTTTATTAGTCCTTTCTTGTTGTTCATTGGATGCCTTTAGTGATATTTGGTAAAATGTTATTATCAAAATTGAATTTAACCCCTCATGATCCCTGTGGGTTGCATTGAGGAATATTAAACAAGTTTAGGTCTTCTAATGGAGTGTTCTAATATTCTCAAATGTGGAAATTGTAATATTAAGTATATAGTTGATTTTGGATTATTTATATCTTATAGAAAATGTGTTAGCATGTTACTTTGACTAATAAGATACTTTAATGGAAATTGTGTATAGATTTTACAATGAAATAAGTGATTTTTTGGGTTAATTTTATGGGGTTAAATGTTTTATGGATTTTAATTGATAAATAATGTAAAATGGGTAAGTCATGTGGATTTGTAAATGTGTTAAATTGGTTAATGAGTGAGAATTTATGATTATTATAAATGGTTAATATATAATAGGGTAATTTGGTTGAATAGGATATGTAATGTAAATGGTAAATGTGATAATGGGGATTAGAAGTTGATGATGGTTTACATGTTTAATGTATGTGAATTGTAAGTTGTATTTTATTTTTTAACATGGAATGAAAATTAAATTGATATAATGGAATTATATAAATAACATGGAATAAGGGTGAATTTGGAACATTGTTAATTGTTTAATGAGAAATGAATTGTAAATTGGGAATATGGCATTTGGTTATGGCATTGGAATGACTTATGTATTGAATGAATTATGAATGGTGATTTTTTTGTGTATTTTAAGAGCATGCTTTGTGGTATAGTATATATAGTTAATTGATAAAGATTCAGGTGCATAGTTCTAGATATTTGTGGGGTATTTGGATTGAGGATCTACTCTCATAGGTTGTGTTAGACTATGGATCTAAACCCAAACCCATGATGCATGGTTTAGGGAAGGGGAATAAGGCTCTATGCCCATAATTCATACATTTGATGATATTACACAGACCGAAGTTCCAAGTTTAGTGTGATGCATTTTTTATGAAATGTTTTCCCTAGTGATATATGGAACTTGACTTATTGCCTTATGCATAGTAATTTACTAGATTAAGACATTGTGTAAGTGATGTAAATGTGTAGCCCATGTAAAATTTGATGGAAATGAATTAAGTGGTATAGATAGTATAAATGAGGAATATCAAACAAATGATGTAAATGGATAATGTAGATATTGTTAAGAATTGTCACCTAAGAAAATGTTATCTCGTATTTCATTTTACATAGTATTTTCACACACTATTTTTTACAATGGATATTTTTTAGACATCATTGGTGGTGGAATATTGTGTTGTACTCACACCCTGCATGAGATACCATTGGATAGCCAAGAAGAATTCTTGGTTGTAAGTTAGGAAAAGTGCAAGGGTTATATGATAGGGAGTTGATTTATTCTAAGGATCATCATTGAAGAGGGTCTAAACTTGGATTCAAGAGTTATTTTGGGGATTTATCTATTTGTTTATATTTTGGGTTTTTTGGCACTTAACACTTCAAAGCATGGCATGGAATATTTACATTTTCTACGGGGTTGTACCCTATTTCATAAATGGTCATTAATTCAAGTTTATGAATATTTTTTATTGTTTCCATTATTAATTGTCATTATATTTTTTTGGATTACTCTGATTAAGAGGTTATAGTCTCCCCACATATGAAATTAGTCCCTCGATACTGGTAGGTAACCTATGGAATATGGGGAGGCACCCTTGAGTTCATGTGTTGAGCAGACTCATAACACTGGTCTAGTGTCTCCTATGTTGGGGATGCTTTAATAAATCATATTAATAGAATAGACATGATAAAATGGTATAACATGTATGTAAAATGGCATAAAATGATATCAAAAAATATAATTCTCATGAATAATCCCATGGGAGAATAATATAAAGAGCATGGTATCATAATATTATGGAAACATTATAATTTAGAACCAATATATAACATGACATAAGCATTAGTCAAGGATAATGACTTAAAAAAATCCCTTGGTAGATAGGGACCCATCATGGATTAGGTTTACTCCCTAATATCATACATATTTTTACATTAGAAAAGTACAATACACAATTAATTGGAGTCCTATATATATATAACTATTATAAATTATATTGTCTTATGTGTCACACAATATGAAATCAATCATACAGATTAAATATAATAATTTTCCAAGGAATGAAATGGGTTGTATAACCTTGCATAATATCATAATCAATGTATAGTTCATAAATATTCTAAATAGATGAAGTAATTCAATAATATGGACATTCACATCAGAATACATAAGAATATGTCCCAAAAAATGATCTTCAATCGGAAAAATCAAGATAAATGGTAGGGAATTTGGTATAGAAATGAACATTTAAAATACTATTTTACGGAATCAATTAAAGTCATTTTGAGAACGAATTAGTGAAATGTTTTCTTTAAATCCATATATTAATTAGAATGGTTATACCTAAAATTATCCTAAATTTATTGAAAACATTAATGATAATAGATACTTTAAAAATTTCCATATAAAAGGATTAAGGGATAGAGAAGATCCAATTAATAGAGTTTGATTTTATAGAATACATTGGAGAAATTAACATAAAGAACGTATTACCCCATAAAATGGATGGATCAGAAACAGATTATAAATTTAAAATAAATATAAAGATAATTTAGAATATTTTTAAAACATCAAATATAGAGATATAATTAGCTAGATAGAGAAATTTCATAACCCAAAGTCAATGTGTTATTCATATAGATACCTTACGTTTGGTTCTAAAATAATTTTTAACATTCGCTTAACATCCCGTATAATAAAATTAGACTAGTTAGATTCATAACTAATAACCTTTTGAATCTATATTTTATTTTAGACAATATTAAAATAATTACTTACAAAAATTTCAATGTGATATACTGTTTAATGTTTTTGTTCTGAGGTTGTTCGATTCACATTTACAAGGTCGGATCACCTGAGGATTATTATTGATGTCCTTGAAAAATGGAAATACAACTCCACAAGTAAAATTAAATGGTATTAAATAAATTATATAAATTTAAATTTTCAAAAATATCGCTATATTTAATGAAAGATGTATGATTTATTTAGTAAACATTTTAATGTTATATAGTTAGATTATTTTGGCGGTTTTACCAACAATCACAAACTAGTTTGGATTTATTTAATATTATAATTATATATTAATTCATGATTGTAAAAAATATATAAAAAAATTACATACATAGATAATTTTAAAATATTATATGTGAATTAAATCTTTATGTGATAGCTATAATGAAAACAAACTCATTGCCCATAGAGGTGGTTAACTGATATAATATGGATGATGTTCTAATTTTTTAGAACAAAAACATAAGATAAATGGAAAGGTGGTAATTATTACTATATAAATATAAAATATATATATATATATATATATATGATACTAGATTTATTATTCCATGATGGATGTGGGAGTTGAGGAGAACATATATGTTGAAAAGAATTTAAAAGATGTAGTATAATAATATTACCTCTTGAATTTTGTCTCCTTGAAAACCTCATTAAGGAACTCCAAATTGGCCTATTGGTGATACTAATATTAATAAGAAGTTAGGTAGAATATTTTAAATATATTTGATTAAAAATTATGAATATACAAGGATTATAATGTGTGAAGAGAAAGGGTTGTGAGGGGTGGTATTTATAATTGTATAAGAGAAGTGTTTTGAATATTATATTCATTAGTTTGTTATTTTTTTCTTGGAAACCAAGATTACTTACTCTTGTGAATATATATGTTAAATGTTTCATATTAATTTTAACAAATAGTTTCTTACATCATCCAAGACTCAAAATGTAATGTATTTTTCTTATATTGTAAAGTATCCCATATTGTCACATTTCACTATTCACAAATTATTCAAATACAGTTTGAAAAATTCAAAAATTTATCCAAAATTATTTTTATAAATGTATAATCCAAACTGAGGCCCATTTTTTCAAAATAATTTCATATATTTGAGAAATTTAATTTTCAAATAAAATCCATAGTTGTTTAAAAAATATAAATTTTAATATTATAATCTATTTTACGACCCTTTGATAAAATAAAAAATGTATCCTAAAATAATGTTATCATTATAATAAAACAAAATATTTATTTATAAAAAAATTTAGGGAATAAAACTTATTTTATATCATTATATTAGTTTTATAAAAATTTAAATAAAACATATATGTTTACAAAACATGAATTTTTATTTTATAATTAATAAAACATGTATTTACTTATAACATGATATAAATATGACATATTATAATTTTAACAGACAAATAAATATCATTTTACACTTAAATAGAAGAGGATATAGTTATAATGGTCAAGATACCAATCTAATATTCAGGTTACTATTGCAATGGTCATGTTAATATTCCCACATTCAGATTGTTATTCGAATAGTCAAATTTTTAATGGTGATTTAGAATACCCAAATTATATAAATACCACATATTTCATTCATTCATTATTAAAATATATTTTCCAGTAGTTATATATATTATCATTATTTTAATTCATATTGCATTAAAAATATTCTCATTCATTTCTATAGTACTGTTCATAAGTGTGATTATTCTAGAGGATCAAGTATGTAAAAGTTTTATAATTATTGTTTTCTTATTTTATATTTCTTTTCCCATATAATACTTTCAATGTAACACCTTAATAATTTACAATATATTTATTTAATTTTGTTGATATCTTGCGATGCATATAACACCAGGTTTAAAAAACATGGTTTAGTAAAAATTTGTGCAATTAATTAAAAATCACTTTGTACAAAATTTAGAAAATTTATTTGGAAAAATAATCTTCATTATTTAAATAATAATATAAAAATTATTTTAGGGTTAATTTTATGGATTTTTCTAATATGTTCTATTTTTTGATGAAAAATGAAAAATAATAAGTTTTAATTGAAAAAAAATTCATTTTAATAATAAATATTGTTAAATTATATTTAGAATTGGTTTTTATGTTAAATTAGTTTGAAAATATATAAATTAATCAAATTTAGTTAATTTTAATCTTCTTAATATATAATTTAGATATGAAAAAAAATTACTTTTGAACATTTTCACTTTTAAAAAACCGTGTTCTGATCTCATCTCTGGGATTTATTTTAAATTAATATTTTCCACTTATGTGAATTGAATTTTTAACAATGAATTATATATTTTGAATAATAATATTTTAAAATATAAAATAATTTCAACTTATGTTCTCACGAAAATGAATAGTAAGTACTATAAAACATAATTACCATGAAAGAGGTAAAAACTAATTTATCGGGAGTAATTATAAGACGATAATGGTTAAAATGACCATCCAAATTTTACAAAACCCATATTATGGACTTATTTGAAATTTAACCATCTTGTTAATTATTTTAATGAGTTTTCAGGACACATGGACTCAAAAGATACCCATTTAAATAAGATAAGTAATCAAAAGGATAAAAATGAACCTTTCTCCATTTTTATATCTTTAAATATTTGGTATTGGGAACTAGAAATAGGTTAGGTTATAGATGATATTTTTAAATATAAATTATTTTTTAGTATGATAATATAGCTCAATATATTTTACAATTAAAAGAAAATTTCATATGTTAGAAAACTAGTTACCGTAGAGAAAGGCCAAAATGGTAAAAGTGTGGAATCTTATAAGGTAAGGAAAAAATGATAAAAACATTTATTTTATTGTTTAGAGTGGTTTGTGTCAACCATATCATCTCTATATAAAATTAATTATCAATTTTGTATCTAAATTCTGTATTATTGACCTACCGAAAATGAATACTTTTGGGTATTTAAAAAATTGACCCTCCTCCTCAACTGTAATGGAGAAGTCACTCCCCTCACTTATCCATAACTATCAAGACATATTCCAAAAAACACCTTCCTGAGTCAATACCCAAATTACCTCCTCTCATAATAGAATCATTAAATTTGGTATAAATCCAACCTAGAGTGTTTTTTTTCGAAAACCAAAGGAATAAACTAAAATAAGATGTAACATTCTTCAATGATAATTTTTATTTATTTATATGTAAACATAATTAAATTATTATTTATTCATGATTATAAATTCATATTAATATATTACATATATTGGGATATTTTTATAATAATTTAATTTCATAAATCCCCCTCTATGTCCTCAAATTCGTTTTGAAATCACCGTTTGTATGTTCAGCAGACTATCGCCTCACGAACTGATGTTGTTCGCTTATCCATTACCACCTATAAAGTTTGGGTATGATGTTGGATATTATATATATATATATATATGTGTGTGTGTGTGTGTGATATTTATAATTTATTTATAAATATGTATTCCTTATATAATATATTCCTTTTAAATTTCCTTTTCTTCGAAGAAACGATAAAGTCACTCATTTATGGCGGACTACTGACTTGTGAGGAAATGTGATTCGTCATTCACTAACTCATTACATTGAAGTTGATAAGGGTATGTTTAATTATTATATGTGATATAAATGACATAATTATGATATTAATAACCTATTAATAATTTTTTTCAAGATAAAATGTATCATTTTATTTATTAACTTTTCACTAAATAAAAGATTATAATGTCATCCTTGTACCTGTGGACTGCCACCTTTACAAAAAGATACGACTCTCTTTTCATCACCATGCCACATGGATGATATATGTATATATAATAAAATTTAAAGAAAATATATGGTATTTGTTATATTATAAAAATAATTTAATGACAATATATTACTTAACTTATTTCTGTAATAATCATTGAAAAATGGAAGTGTCACTCATGCGTGTGGACAACCTACAGTTCCTTGATAGTAACATATATTATTTCTCAAAACGGTATTTCTTGGATTGTATTAAAAGTATACTTGATGTATAAATATTATTTTAATTTCATTATTATTATTTTAAATATTATATAACTATATACTATAATCAAGAAATAGATTTTTAATGATGATAAATCCATGAACAAAAAAGGAAATTAACACATGAAACATTGAAAATATTTAATTTTTATTAATGGGAAGGTGATAGATTTTAAAAAAGGATCATATATAATATTTTAAATATTAATATTTTTCTATTATAAGTTTATTCATTTTTTAAAACTAAAATAAATTAGTTTAAAGCATGTTAAATCAAAATTCAACATAAGGTAGGGGAGTTTGTCTCTATTTTCATTCCATTGAGACTTATTTGTTATTATACACTAATACTCTTTAGGTTCTGTATATAAATCCCCTTTTTCATGTAATATTATAAGTCATTAATAATTCATGGTATTTTATGTTTTACATTTAATTATTTCATCCTAGTGGATTTAACTTAAAAATCACCATGTGGTAAAATTTATTGTACATTCTGATTTTCTTTTGTAATTTTGATTTTTATTTTGAAGGAATCACTTCCTTATCGTAATATTTCATTATTCATTAAATTTATCATAAAAAAATCTTTTTTGATGGATATTATTTCAACCTAAATTGTATACCATTATTTCATATGTTGTTTACTTTGAATGTTATTTTATTATATGGGGAAATATTGATAATCCATATTCTTTACTCACTAAATATATTTTATAAGTCTCATTTTTCATTAATTAAATCAATTATTTGATATATGTGGAATGATATAGACCTATATTGATGTTTGGGACCTAGTATAATATATCCCCTCATTTTATCGGTATGTCTCATGAGTCAAATTTATGTGGCCAAATTAAATGGGTTTTTACCTGTAGTAATTAAACCGTCTTGTGAAAGTTCCTAATAGTAGGATTATCATGATTCCAGAGATCATGACATCCAGTAATTAAGAATTTATATCATCAATAATTAAGTTATTTTTATCCATGAGATTTTCCATATGATATTATCTATGTATTCATTTCATTTTCAGTTTATTAATTAAGTTGCTTGTGTTTTTAGTTATTTACCTTTATATATTGATTATAACTCATTTATTTATAAAGTCATATTATTAAAATGGAATGTTTATTCTGTTAAATACCACACTATATTGATTATTATTTATTTATTTATGATATATTATGTTTTACCTAACCCATGTTAACCATTAGAGCTCCCTCTATTATTGTTTCATTTCCCCATAATATAAACAAGAGAAATTTGGATTAGTTTTAAATGCTACAGTTTATTTAATGTTATTAATTATTTGGTTTTATTTCATATTCGCAATATAAAATGGGTATAATTTATATAAATAGTTCTCAAAATCAACTAAACATATCAATCCTTCAATATTCAACCCATTTTATATATGCAATGTAATAAAATAGTCACTGAATTTAGGCTGTTAGGTTCGGGGTCGTTATAGTTGGTATTAAAGGATTCTTATTTGAAATCATGGGAACTATATTTTTTAAAACAGATATTAGTTTGCATAACAATGTGAAAGAATTTGTTTATACATTTTTTAAGGTAGATATTAAGTGGTTTTTTTCTAGAAATACATCCCTATTTGGATATTATAAGTGTATGTGGTTCTACTATAGAGGTTCCTTAGGGTAATAACTCTAAAATGGGAGAATAAGGATCAACCTATTCATCACTTGGAGAATAAAATAGGCCCTACTACACACTGAGTTTGAATCCTTTGGGAGATATTCTTAGGATAATTCACATTTTATTTAATACCCATTATGAAGCATTGGAAAATGTTGATATCCCCAAAAAACGTTTTTTTTATTTTTGATATTATCAATGCATAAATTATTAAATTTATGTTATATATTTTATTAGTTTTGGTATTATATATTATTTTTCATAATAATATGATCTAATATAGTGCATTCCATCATTTAGAAATTACACGTAATAGGAAGAATGTGGATTTCACTATTGAACATGATCCAAAGAGTAAGAATGAATCTATCATTTATGGGATTACAAAAATATTTCAAAGGAAACTATCCACCCAATAATTATCATAATATGAGGATGTAATTTAATTTTCTAACTACAAAGAGAAACATTTCTCTATGTATTATGGATTTGAAGATATGCAAGAGAAGAAGAGGATGGAAAAAATACAGATAAACAGAATAAGTTAAAAAATTTCTTTTCTAACCTGTGATATATATGGAAGGAAACACCTTGGTATATTCATAAAAATATAAATGTATTTTATTTAATATCATAGAAAAAGGACACCATGATCATGATTTCATGGGTAATTAAAATTCTTCCAATGTTCAATGATTCAATAGTATGTAAATGGGTCATTGTGCAAATGAATTCCCCAAGCATAAAAGAAATATACCTCAAAAGAAGCTTATGTATCAATTTAAATTTTTTTGTAATACCGTAGATGAAGAGGAATGATTATGGATCTCATGTTTGGGTCTAAGAATTATGTTATATGATTATTTCATCAATGATATCTGGGTTCTATGAATTGTGAAATATATATGAATTAAATTACAACATATTTCATTACGTATTTGAGAGAACATGTTGAATAGTAATGATGAAAAATAAAAATAATTCAGTAGACTATCAAACTTGTTTTAGAACACATGATTGATGAAAATATTAACCCTAATATTTCCATGGTTTGTAGATAATGATGTTTTGATAAAAAGATAATTGATATGGACAATGTAAGTTGGAAAGTATTTATTACCTTGGTACTGATTAACGATTTGTTGACAAAGTGGCATATGCAATGATTTATGGAGTTAACATCGTTTCTGGAATGATGGAATATATAAAAAATTGTTTTTTTATATGGAATAATAAGGAAGTAAGGTTAGTAATATTGTTTTATGGTAATTTAGGTTATTGTAATGTTTCAAGAAGAGAAGTGATGATGGAATTCACATGATTCGTATGTGAATATTAATATATATTTCATGTTCATTGAAAAATTATTGAAATGTTCATTTTGGAAATCTAGTGACCTTATTTCTATATTCATATTTTTTAATCTTTTGTATGATCCATAAGGATTACCATTTATGAAATGGTTTAAGTTGAAAATTGGATGAGGTCAATGTATTTCATCAATATATACTGATTTACACATATTGGATAATGTTTTCTGATAACAATGCTTTTGTAGAGATGGAAAGATAGAATTGCCACTATGTTATGGATATTATAATATATTAAAAGTAAATTATTGTTCTTCATCTATAAGAATTTTTTTTAGATATTCATTTCTTAGAGTAAATGATGGATTTGAAATTTATCGAATTACCACCAAAGTATTAAATTATGCCTATGAAATTAAAAAATATCATGAAAACATATTTTCACATATTCTTAGTCTATATCGAAAAGGTATTACTAATTTTGGTAAAAGGATACATAAACAAAATTTTATCCTAATAACTTCATTTATATTGAAAAGATAGTATTTTAGAACATCTCATAATTTTGGCTTTGATGACTCTAACCTTCTTTTAAATCTTCACTTTTCACATGATCAATGACCTCTATCTCCCTCTATTAATCATTGTGAATAGTATTCTCTCTCATGTCCATGTTCTCATTTCCCACATATTTTCTCATATTTGGAAACCTAGTTATTTGTTATTCTATATGACCTTTGTACTTAATTTTCTCTCTTATTATGTGGACATTTTTTATACCTTTTTATGACATCAGTTTCAAAAAAGAAATTTAAAATATCAAAGCATTTATTACTGATTTTTTTGGACAATGTTTTGTTATATTGACCCAAAGTATAAGTTATGATAGGAAAATGACAAAATGGGACCTTTCTACCATTAAATATCCATAAATATTGGGGATATGAAAAAACAACATAGGTTAAATTATAGATATAAATTGAAAGATAATTTTTGTAAAATAATAATTTAACTCTATTTTTTATTAATTAAATAATAACTTTTAAATTTTTAAAAATTTAAAAAAAATTACATTGTTAATAAAAAATTGAATAAGTGATAATAAAAATAACAAAAGTAATGAAAATTGAATTAAATGTTAGTTTACATTAATTATATAGATAAATATATCATTTTATAAAAAATTTAACATAATTTATTTTAATTCAGTAAACTTCTAGAAATTTCTAAATTCAAAGTAGATGGATGATTTCAAAATTTATATTTATGTTATTTTATAATAATTAATGTTTTATTAAAATACTTAAAATTAATAAAAATATTTTATTCCTATATTTGATTTGAAAATGTTAATATATATCAAATATGTTCCATTAATGGACCAATTAATCATTTATAATTACTATATTTCCCACTATTTATTAAAAACTCTGTTAGTGCGGTTAAGGATAAACCAGTATTTTTCTTGTTACGTGCACCTGTGTTAAAAATAATTTTGAACACACATAATATTTATTTGTGATAAATTGGAATTAATAATTATAATAAGTGGACCGAAATAATTTAACAATTCTAACTTCAATTTAATCTCAATGGATAAATTATCTATGTTAGAAAACTAGTTTCTGAAGTGAAAACCCAAAATGGTAAAATAATGGAAAATTAGATGTTTTGGTATAAAATGTCTAAAAAATGTATTTAATTATACTTTTGAGGTGTATATGGACCATAAAATATCTCAAAATTTTTAAATATCAATTTTTATCTACTTTATGTAATATTGGCCTCCCAATAGTGATTACTTTTTGGAATTTTCAAAAATATTTCTCCTCTACAACTATAAAAGGGTACTTAGTCCCATCTATTATTCACACCTGTCATGAAATTTTGATCAAACTATACAATCCCAGATAAATTAAAATGACGCCCAAATCATACTATAATCCTTATTTTTTGTATGAGGGAATCCTATGAAGTATTTGGAGCAAACCTAAGGAAGATGCTCGAAGAAGATATAATGTTCATCATCGAGCATTTTAATTTTATTTATTTCTCAAAATACATTAATTATTATTAAAACAAGATTATATAATAATATAATTTTATTACATATTCTGGTATGTTTTTATAAAAATGAAATTTCCTAAAACCACCTCCACTTCCATCAGATTTTTAAACAAATCATCATTGATGTGTATGGTGCAATACTACCTTGCAAACTGATGTTGTTCGTTTCTCCATTACCACATATAAAGGTAAGGTATGATGATGGATATAAAGTAATTATATGATTCTTATAAAATAATTATACCTATTTTCTTATTATATCTTATATTTTTTACTTTAATTTTATAGGAGACTTAATAGCATCACTCTTGGGTACTGCAGACTACCACCACACGAAGCGATGTGATTCGTCTTTCACTAACACATTACATTGAAGGGGATAAGGGTAAGGTTAATGATTATATTTCAACTAAATGACCTAATTATTATATTCAAGAAATATTTATCATTATTTAAATATAATATATGTCATTTTTTCATACATTTTTACTAAATGATTGATGATAACCTCGTATGTGTACATGTTGACTACTGCCTTCATGAAAGGACGTGACTATGTTGTCATCACTGAAACACATGGATGATATATATAAGCATGTGTAAAGAAAAATATATTTTATTTATGATATTATTATCACTATGTAAATATAGTATGTTACATACTATCATTATATCACGATCCTTGCAAAATGGAAGTGTTACTCGTGCATATGTATGACCTACCATATCCATTATCCAAACGTAAAAAATTCTAAAAATCAAATTTAATTATTTTTTAAAAAATATAACTGATATATAAATATAAAAATTATTTCATTATAATTATATGGGAAATGATATATCTATATACCATGTGCAAGAACTGTAATCCTTCATAAATAAAAATATAATATAAAAAGCCAATGAACACATGAAAAAATGAAACTTTTGAAGGATTATTTAATTGTGGGTAGTAAAATTCTATTAAAAGATCATATAAAATATTATAAATATAAATATTTTATTTTATAAGTTATTTAAAAAATTTAAGTCACTATACAAGAGGTTAAAGACAATTTTATCAAAATACGCTTAAGGTAATGTATTTCATCTTAATTTTTATTCCACTAAGACTTGTTTATTATTATGCACCAATACACAATATTTGGTGTATATATTTCCCATTTTACATCTAATATCATAATTAAATCAGACGTAATGGTATTTTATATTTCAATTTTAATTATCTCATCCCATATTATTTGACTTGAATATTACCAAGTTGTGAAAGTTATTGTATAATCTCATTTCAATTTGTGATTGTTGACTTTATTGTGAAATAATAACTTCCTTGTGATCATTTTTCATTGGTTGTTAAATTTATATTCAAAATCTATATTCATTTATCATGGACATGATTATTTCATAAATTGAATACCATCTTTTAAAAATGAGTTTAACTGTGTATTTTATTGGTTTAACTAGAGAAATATTGATAAATCTATATTCTTTACTCAAAATGGATATTTGATTAAGCACATAGTTCATGAATTAAATTTATTATTTGAGATATATTTATTTTTTAAAATTCAATTATGGATGGGGTTGTATAATATATCACCTCAGTGCATGTAAGGGTATATAATCTTCAAGGATTCCTATGGTTACCATGTCGCCTCATTAAACTTATGTTATCTCTATTCTACTTTTACTCTGTGGTTTATCTTATTCGAAATAACATTATATCTGTGGTATAATATCTTCATCGACTACTCACAACATATGTCATTTTCTATGTATTCCATTTTTAAATTTAGTACATGTGAAGGATATGGTCTATACTTCATTAATTGTTATATGTTATTATTTATAATTATATGAGATAGGTTTTGTTTGATTGATAGTCAAGAGGCCACAACTATGATGTGATCAAAAAACTAAAAGGGTTCGATATAGCTATGAATTATATTTCCCTTCTTCCAAATATCATGATTCTATTCTATTAGTATATAAAGTGGAACACCTTATTCAAACCTAAAAATCTTGGTCACATTGATTATTTTCAGAATATCTCTTTTTCAACATTGAGAATCACTTATCTTTTTTGTAATGGTTTGGATCTTTTCTATAACTTATGTTCACTAAATTTATCTCTACACACATGTGTTTTATAATTTTCCACATAATGGGATTTATATTTTATCCTTTTGAATGCTTGAGTCAGAATAATAATTTTATGATAATTTGACTAGAGGAAGGTGTGGATTCTATCCTCCTTGGAATTTAATCGACTATAATCTCAACATGTCCTCAATTATCAAGAGATTTTACTTCTATTAGCCTTCGTTTTTGGGGGTGATAAAACATATAGAAGTTGAACTCAGTGTTTAGAGAATGACAAATATTCTTCAAGAACATAGAGGTAAATCCCATATCTCTATTGAAAATAATCAATAATGGTATTATTTGTAACCTCACAACTTCTCTTGTGTATATCTTTTTCATTGGTTTTAGGATAATTATTCTAAAATAGAAATAAAATGAATAGTATTTTAATATCCTCAACCATAAACAATAGATAATTAACTCCTCTTGTTGTCCTCCAAATACCAATGACAATATCCATATTTTTATTTTTCCCATTTCAATATATGTATGGATGATGGTTTCATCTTATTGTAATTTTTACATTAATCATTCACCCATTGACCTTCCATGAAATTCAACTTATATTTTAAGATATCCTAATTCATATTAACCCACCCATAGTTCTATCGAGGATCCTGATATATCTAGCGACTCCCTTGGTGGATGGAATAGGTTTATATATATATATCATTCAATATATTTTTATTTATATATAGATTTTATGGTACACAGATTTTCTTCCCAAATCCAATAACTCCTTCTTTATCAATTATTAAATCTAATGATTTCCATTTTCCTCTAGATTCCGCCTTCTTTTTAATTTCCAATTCATCTCTTTTAGATTCCTTCAGCTTCTCCAAAATCAATGGTTGAGTGACCATTTGATAAAATAAATCTTATGTTCCTTACTTTATGTTGCCTATGTTTATCCATTGGAATAAAAAATAGATTGGTTCCTTCTTAATTCTCATCATTGATAAAAATAATTACATTATTTTAACATAAAGAATTTCCCACTTTATTAACTTTCACATGATAGTAGTGGATTAAAAATTCATATTCTAATATCATATCTAATGATCTTTTCTAGTTCGTGTAAATATTATTCTATGTGAATATATATTTGAAACTCTTATGATCAATATATACCTAAGACTTCCCAAAAAAGAGATAATTACACCATATTATCAATGAAAATATTATTTTATCAAACTCAAAATCTATTGTTGGATAATTTTTATGATGAAATTTCATCTTCCTTGTGGTATTGGATATCAAATTATCATTTTTCATTAGTAAAAATATCAATCCTATATTTTAAGCATCATTGTATAATATGCAATTTATCCACTTTAGGAAAGTATGAGGATAGGTGTAGTAATAAGAATTTTTTTCAATTTCATGAATCTATCATCATATTTATAAGTCAAGATAATCTTTACCCCATATTATATCATCTTGTTTTAATGGTTTTAAAATCAGAATAAGTTTCTTAGAAAATTTAGATAGTACCCATATAGTCTAATGAAACTATGGATCTATATAATAGATAAAATTTTTGGAATCTCCATAATTTATTTTTTCTTATAAGGGTCCATATAAATTCTTTTAATGGTAATAACATGCCCCAATAATGATATATCCTTCATACATCACTCTCATTTAATATAATTTTCCTAAAAATTATACATTCACAAAGTGTTTAGAAAAATATTCAAATTCTTCTTGTTATCTAACATTCTATTCGCTTATATAATAATATCTTCTATATCTACTAACCAACATTTTTCAAGATAATATATAAAGACTATTTATTAAATCCATAAAATTATTGGATGATTAGTGAGTCTAATGGGTATCATAATAAACATATACCGTATATCCCTCTTTTAAAATGTATTCTTGGAAATATATTCATTTATGACTATTAATTACTTATATATTGATAGATGTTATACCTTTGATAAATATTTTTCCCCATGTATTTTATTGAATAATTAATCTATCTGTGAGAAGGGATACCTTTTCTATGTTGGGATTTTGTTGAGTTAATTATAATAAATTTATAGGCTCATTAACCCTTAATTATTCTTCATGAATAGGTTCATTACAATCCCATATAGAACCCTCAATCATAAAAAACCCTTTTCTATATTCTTTATTAACTTCTTTAATATTTCTTCCAACTCAAAGGTGGTCATTTAATAAGGAATGTTTAACATGTATTGATATCCTATCATATTTCAATTGAGAACTCAACCTATCAATTACGAGGAAGAAAATTCAACTATTCCCGGAATCCATTAGTATAATCCCATATAATGTGTATTTCTTTGAGCATGATTCCCTCCATTTTTCTCAATAATTTGATCTACATATGACTTCTCTAAAGGAAATAAAATCCATGATTGAGAATAATATTAGAAAAGATATTCACCATCCTTTTGATAATATAAACAAAAATTGTATGAATCAGGATGTGATTAATGATATACCTATACCAATAGTATATGTTTTTTATATATAACTACAACCCATCCATGTCCAATATTTCAAAAAAAATTACTAAAGGAAGTAGTGAATGATTATCTAAGAATTTATTTCCACAAAAAAATATTAGGGAGTGTTATGTAAATGGGAAATAGTAATTTATCAATATTTTATTCTCATAGATAGATCATCACCATATATTAGAGTATGTATTTGAATAATTAAATTTAACATGAAAGATGTGAATGAATTTTTAGAATTAGCATCAAAAAATACATTTTGTATTCTTGAATAAATAACTAGAACATTCTGAGTATTGAACTAAATATTCTTTTCCTCTGTATCAATAGAAAAATAATTCATCTCTATGTAGCATTGATTATACATTTTCCACTATTATCCATATTTAATGAATTTATATGTTCTCTTGATATATTTTCTGTGATGCTTCAACCCGACATTTTTTACATGTGGTACATTCGATATTATTTCATCCAAGATATCAAATTTTTAATAAACCTGAATAAGACTCTCTATTATGGTATTTATATATAGGCTCATAATACTAATAAGAGTCACCAATATCTATCTCAAACTTCAGGAAAAAACATAATCTCTTATTAACTATCAAAGTCTAAAATCAATAAATATTTCCATTTCCCTTAATTTAACCAATTAATTAAATAGACTCCCATAGTTTGGGTGTCGATGAAAAAGTCATAAGAATACCATGGAAGCTTTGTGATGTTTTATTCATATGATATTATGGACTTGTGTTCTTTTTTCATTAGTATTAGGAACTATATATCCATTTTATGATAGAGAGTTTTCTCCAATTATTTGTTGAAAAATATTTTCTGCAACCCTTCCCCATAAATGGAATCAATTTCCTCTTTGTAATTTGTGTCATTTGTCACTATCCACCACTAATTGGTTTCCCATTTAAGATGATTGACACCCAAAACAATTTTATCTTATAATGGAAATTTAAGGAATGAGAATATATTCTCAATGGATTTAATTAATTCTTCTATAATAAGGGAATTTAAACATACACTAACGGTATGATGCTTTTTTAGTATAAAGTAATTGATCGAAACTTATTATTTTATAAGAAAAAATTTGTCCCACATGATTCATGTATTTATTCACATATTACGTCAACTAATAGTTCACTTAAATGATTTTATAATCTCCTGATATAATAATTTTAGGCATATTATTAGGTAAATCATCATAGTTCCTATCACAGTCGTTGTTGGAATGGTTCCCCCTATTTCTCACCATTAACTAAAATAAAAAAAGATCATGCTCAAAAAAAGTTATATAAAAGTGAAACTATGAACATATATGGATTAACCTTTAAATGTAAATTTTATCCAATCATATGAGTGTCTATGTTTCATACTAGGTTATAGAAGGTAATGTTTCATATTATTTTTTCCAACCTAACAATATATTCAATCCCTTCATCAAGGTTTTTAATGAGTTTGTGAATTTAATCAATTATATTTCATGTGAGTATATAACCCATTTTTTAGCTTTGAATATTGGTATGATACAATGTTAGGATCTATTTAGTACCCAATTCACCCATATCATTATTACTACATCTAGGTATAATTTTATTGAAGCCACATCCCCTTGTAGTATCCAAATAGGTATATAATTTCTTAGAAACCACTCACTCTATAATTCACAAAGATTTTACAATATTCTACTATAATTATACTTATCCATAGAGTTACTAATAACGTATTCTAGTACTAAAACCTAAAAATAACTATACCTTTCTCTGATACAAACTCTAGAAACACTAGCCTTTCACACATATTTTTACATGATTTTTCTCACAAGTATCCAATAAATGCAACCAAAATATCATGGGGCGTAGTCTATTTAGATTACTGAGTACATAATATATCATTTGAAACTAAACAAAAAAAATATTTATTTTATTTTATATAATGAGGTTGTAGATACCTTTGATCACATAAAATTTCAATGGATAACTTGGGGAATGCATAAAATAAAGGGGTGTTCTACAAATATAATTAAGGGAATAAACATTATAATGATACAAAACATGTGATTCAAATAAATAACATGATATCATAAAAGAGAGGGATTACTAATAATAACATAAAGATTAAAATAAATAATTTTTTATCATAAGATCATAGAAACATAAGAAATTTTCAGCTATACATTACATAATAATAAGTCAAGGCTAACTCCCAAGACAACATCACATGGGGAATAAAGTTCTATAGTAGATTCAATTAACTCATTAATCCCATACATAATGTTTGATGACACCAAAAAAATACATAATTAATTTTCATAATATATGGTAACACCCATCATAACATACACATTCTAATTTTTTTCCATAAATTGAAATCAATCATAAGTCATAAACATAATAAATACTCATAGAATTAAATGGGTTTCATATTATTTAATTATTTAAAAATTAATTTATATTTCATAATGTATCAATGGATAATAATGAATTTAATAATTTGGATGTTCATATCTAAGTACAGAAGAATAGAACTCAAAATATGGGATTCATTTGTAAAAATTGAATGGGAAATGATATAGATCCTGGTATAGAAATGGACTTTTAAAAATGGGTTTAAAGGAATCATTTAAAGACATTTGTATAAGGAATTTATTTATAATTTTCATTTAAAAACATATGAAATACAATATGAATATTAGTAAATTAATAGTTTATATGCGAAAATTATTCATTTGAATGATGTCTTTATATGATCATTACATAAAATAATTAGTGGTACAAAAGTCCCCCTTAATCAGGTTAAGTTTAAATAATGAATTTGAGAAACGAATTTAAAGAATTTATTACCAATTAAAATAAAGGTATAAAAATATAGGTATACGTGTAAGAGAAATATATATAGAATTTAGAATAATTTAATAACGTCAAAATGAGAGAACATGAGAGTTAGATATTGAAAGGTCGCAACATAAAGTGAATGTGTTTTTTAGAGACATCTCTTACAATAGGTTCCATATTTGTTATGCATGTTGACTTAATGTAATGTATAATCAAAATATATTAATTAATTAATTAATAACATTTTGAATCTATATTTTATTTCATAAAGTTTTATTATAACCATTTATAACCATTAGAATGATATATAATGTTTAATTTAATTATTCAGGGAGAATTTGTTTTACCATACCCAAGTAATTTATTAATAGGGAAGCAAGAGTACAAATAAATATAAAGGGGGAACCCAATGAAATAGGGATAGGGAGAATATTAAGGTGTCTTGAATTAATGGATCCTAAGGGTGTCACCTCTAACAATACTCACACACTCTAAGGGTAAGGACATGAAGCTGGGGATGGAAATAAAATTTCTATCCTGTGTGTAACTTAAAGGAAAGAAGTCGGCCACCTTGTTTTCCTCCAAATAGGTGTGAAGTAATTTTGTCTTGTAAACTATTAGAGGCATGAACCTATTGAAATTATAGGATATTCTCTATAGAGTGTTACTTTTTCTTTAAGATATATGTAGACAATCTTGGAATCAATTTAAATGACATAGAGGGTGATAAGCATGGACAAGTAGAACTAAATACCATTGAGTAAGGAAGAAGCCTCTAGCTATAAGAAATATCCACTGAAAAGGTTTTCACTTAATGCTACAATGACACTTCTTATTTGATTCAGAATAACCCCCCCCCCCCATAGTTCCATTAACACAAGATCCATAAATGTTTAATTTCAATGCATTGGCAGGGCGATTCTAATAGATCAACAAAACATGGGGATGATCTATAATGTCTTAATGATCGATATTATACCGTAGAACCTACCTCATATATGGGGGACTCTTCCAAATTCTTTAGAATAACACCCATGTTAGAGGTCAACCACCTTGTCAGAGCGATTAGGGCCACCTTAGAGCCTGTGAGACTATTATACCACACTTTGTTCATGCTACCCAAATGCACCAACACCAAGATAGAAGAATGATGGATCTTTCCTTCCTCTATATGGTGTGTCTGTCCACTCCTTGGAAACAAATATATATAAAATTATCTCCATGATGATCTAAAGAGTTCAAGCCCATGAAATATCCCACTACTACCCATACTGTGTTTTACTAATTTCTCTCAAAGAATAAGTGGAATTCTATCTCAATGCTTGAAAAAGGGAAGTCTGTGAATTTAAAGACTATCTAGAACCCTTTCTAGAACACCTCCTCATATGTGAAGATAACATGGTTATGAATTATCCAAATAATAAAATTTATTTTTGGTGACAAATCATTGCAAAATAGAAGATGGCCTCATAAATCATGGTTGTGATATTCACGAATTAGTGATTGAAAATCCCTGACAAAAAAGGATCTGAAATTAGAAGGCTTCAATATCCACCAATCTTGTTTGTTTTTATCTCAATGAGTTGATAAACATCAATCTTATCCTTTTTAAGGACCACCTAAATAGGAAAAGGTTATATTCTTTCTTGTTTTAAAAATATTTTTAGTGACCAGGCATATAGGAAAATGAGAGAGCTACCTGACCAATTATCATGCCGAAAGCTGATGTTTCCACATCCAATGATCTAGGATGAATGGTGTTGGACAATTGATATGTGTCTTTGAACATTTTACATAAATGAGAGGTGTTTTTTTACGAGTGCCGAGATTCTTTCCATACTTTTCATTGATAAAAATTTCCCACATAGTCCACCCATCCATTTCATGTTTTTAATGGTGGAAAACTTGAGGATGATTATTTATTTTATTGTAAAATGGAATTAAAAATCTACAAGTGAAATGAAAGTTTATTCATGAAAATTTTATAAAAATATAATTTTCCAAAATATCCTTCTATTTTCCAATGAAAGGATGATCCATTTAGTAAATTTTTTTAATGTTTTATAGTCAGATAATTTTGGCAGTTTTACCGACAAACATGAAGTAGTTTTATTTTTATGCACTATTATTGCTATATATTCATTAAAAATGAGAAAAATGTATAATATATATAATTTGGACATTTTGAACCATTATATTTGAATTTAAAACTTCCATTAAGGAAATAATTGAAAACGAAAATGTATCATCCATAGAGGTGGGGAACAGATATAATATTGATGATGTTTTAGTTTTTTTGTAAAAACAGAAGAGGAGAAGAGGATGGATGGTATGTAATTCATTAGAACTATAAAATTACCTTATGTGTATATATATATATTATATTAGAGTAATTATTATTATTGGATAATCATGGAATGTTTAATAAAAAAGAATTTAAAATAGGTAGCTTAAGGGTATTACCTATTTAATATAATCTGCATGACAATTTCCATAACATGTTTGGAATTTGTTTTTGGTTACACTGTTAGAATCAATACATGGGGGAGATTATTGGGTATATTTTGGCTATTAAATTTTCAAGGTAAAAGTATTATATGGTGGGATGAGAAGCATTCATGAGTGATGGTATTTATAAGTGGAGGAGGAGGGTGTGTTGAATATTATATTCATCAGAGCATTATTTTATTTCAAGACTACCAATAGTATTGATTCAGGTGACTATAAACTAGAAATTGTGCATTTTAGTTCTAAATAATCGTTTCTTACAATATCTATGACCCAACTATTCTTTATTTTATCATATAGTTATAAATAACATATATTCTCATATTCCACTATTCACAAAAAATTAAACTATTTTATTAAAATACAAAAAAAAATTCATACCAATTATTAAAATGGTATATTACAAAAATTAATTACATTTTATGAAAAGAAATTTTTAAATTTTTAAAATTAAATTTTTATATAAAATCATATTTTATTTGAAAATTACCAATTTTATTATTGTGACTAGTTTTTTTACCCATTGATGTAACGTCCCGAGTCCGGAACCCCTCCACTGGTGCCCCATACCCGGTTCGCCACATGACCTCAAGTGTGTTTCCCCGAACGCCAGAGGCTGCCGACTAGCAGCGAGGGCCTTGGTGAGTCAGTGAGGAAACTATGCCCTCATTCGGTATGGTATAAAAGGTAAGAAAAGACAATAAACAGCAGAATCAGTAAACAACATGCATAACAACAGAAACCAAACAGTAGAAGAAATGTAGATATATAACAATAATGACAATAATACAGCACATACAAGTATCTATGGAAAACAAGAAACACAACAACGTGCTGTAATACAAATGAAACCAAGTGCAAAAGAAAAAAAAAAGAAATCTCCTCAACATCGCGAGACACGGCTCGGTCCCATGCTCCCCAGCTCCTGGTGCAGTCAAGATCCTGAAGTAGAAGGGAGCTTTCCCTTTTCTATACCTGAAGCAACATAGTCTGCTTGGGCCCAAAAGCATGGACCAAACAAGGTGTGAGATACAATCTCAGTAGGCAATCACCAAAAGATTTGTGCATAACATTCGATGAATACATGGAAGTAATAAAACAAGAAGCAGGAAACAGAAAAATGCAAACAGCTACAATCCACAGTACTAACAAGTATAGCAATCAACAACAAGAAGAAAATAGGTCACCCTCTGGGTAGCTCTCATTGTCTATCCCCTATGGTTCAACCTCTAAGTACAAGAAACCCTCTGGGAGGCACACACAATCTCACCCCTATGGTTCAACTATGTAATTAAGCAGACTCTCTAGGGAAGCACTCACTGTTAATTCCCCCTATAGTCTCGTATCGTGCTGAAGGCTCTCAGGGGAAGCACTCAACGTCAATTCCCCCTATAGCCCGCGTCGTAATTTAAATACTCTCTGGAGAATCCCTTCCATTAATTCTCCACTTGGTCTCGCATCGAGATTTAAAAGACACTCTGGAGAAGCCCTTCCATCAATTCTCCCTTTGGTCTACTACTCTAGGTTCTCACAGTCCTGAGTAAATAAACATTTTCAGCGTGTGTGTATCGTCAAAGTGAACCTCAAGATCTACATGTCTATCAACTAAGGATCAACAGTAAAATAAAACAATAGTTCTACTATCCTATGACTAGGCATGGAAACTGGAAAACGGAAAACAGGCAGAACAAGCATGGAAAAGCAATCTGAGCCCAAAAAATTACCCTAATCCCAAGTAATAACCTCTACTAAAGCAATATAGAAAAACAGGAAACACACAATACCTTGTTCAAGGGTATTGGTGGAATTTGCACAAAATACTCAAATACTTTCTACAGAAAGGCACAAACCACCTACCTCGATCCTAGGAGATCGGTATATGTGAACCTCGACAACAGATTCCCCTTAGGATGATGTGGATCTGAGAAAACTCACAAAACATTCATCCCACGATAACATGAAAACAAGGAGGAATCAAGAAACAAGGCTCAAGAAGAAGGCAGAACTCACCGCTATGATTCCAACGCCATCAACCATGATCGAATCGGAGAACGGACGGCGAGGTATGACTCCGTCAAAGATCCGGCCGTACGGACACTCTCGGACCGTCGAAAACTAGATAAGAATATGTATTTGGGGGTTAGGTGCGACCCCGGTCTGTTTAATGAAAAAAAAGAAAGTACACGGTGTGTAATTTTTGAGTACACGTCGTGTACTTTTTGAGTACACGGCGTGTACTTCACATTTTCTATACTCCGAAATAACTGGCCTCCACCTCATCCTTACACACCATGTGTGTGCCCCTGACACGGCCAGCACACGGCTTCAAGCCAGAATAGAGTACACGGCATGTACTCAGAAAGTACACAGCGTGTACTTTGAAAATATCCAGAAAAATCATTTTTCTTAAAAACTCCAGAAAAATGGAAAAACATACTTGAAATATGGTCCGGGTTCTTACAAACTTCCCCCCTTAATGAAATTCGCCCTCAAAGTTCCCTAACGATGTGGAGAAGAAGGATCCCCGAATAGCTCTGGCCACTGCGATCGTACATCAGCCTCCCTCTCCTAGGTCTCGTCATGTACTCACCCGTGCTGCCATAGCACTCGTACCAGATGAACAGACCACCCACGGAGAACCTTCGTACTACGATCGACAATCCGGATAAGATTATCCTCGAACGATGCATCCTCTTCAAGCTCGACTTCCTCAGGATGAAAGACGTGAGACAGGTCTGAAAAGTAACGTCGGAGCTGAGAGATGTGGAAGACGTCGTGCATGGCCCGATACCTCAGAGGTAGCTGCAACTGATAGGCAATTGGCCCCACTCTCTCCAAAACCACAAACGGCCCGATGTACCGTGGATAAAGCTTACCCTGTCTCTGAATCCTCTTGTGTCCCAACCTAGGTGAGACACGTAGGAAACCCCGATCACCATCCTTGAACTCCAGAGGTTGTCTCCACTAATCTGCATAAGACTTCTGCCAAGACTGAGCTGTATCCATCCTCTTCCGAATCAGCTCTATTTTCTCTGAAGACTCTTGAACAAGACGAGGTCCCAGCAAAGCTGCCTCTACTGCCTCCAGCCAGCATAAGGGTGATCGGCATGGACTACCGTACAAAGCCTTGTATGGTTCCATCTGGATGGTCTCCTGGAAACTGTTGTTGAAGGCGAACTCAACCAGAGGAATATGCTTCTCCCAAGAACCACCATAGTCAAGGATGCAAGCTCAGAGCATATCCTCAAGCACCGGGATCGTGCGCTTGGACTAGCCATCAGTCTGGGGATGGTATGTTGTACTCAAAAGTACCTGTGTACATAAGGCCTTCTGAAGTCCCTGCCATAACCAAGAGGTAAAGCGCGCATCTCTGTCTGAAACAATAGAGCGTGAAACTCCATGTAGACGCACAATCTCCCTGATTTATAGTTGTCCCAGATCATCACCACTAAATGTCTCCTTGATCAGCAAGAAGTGAGAATCCTTCGTAAGACTGTCAACGACAACCCGAATACCATCGTTCCCTCGACGTGATCTAGGCAACCCAGTCATGAAGTTCATCGAAAAATCATTCCAATTCCACTCCGGAATGATTAAATGTTGTAAATGACCTTTTGGTCACTGATGCTCTGCTTTTACCTGCTGAGAAGTAGAACATCTCATGACAAAACCAGCAACAACCTTCATCATACCTGGCCACTAGTACTGGTGATGAAGATCCCGATACATCTTGGTGACGCCAGGATGAATTGCCCAAACTGAAGAATATAAATCCCGCATCATCTCCTCACGCATATCTGTTGGCACCCATACGCGTCCTTGGAAATTAATGATCTCATCCTCGCCCATTGTCCATCCAAGAAGAGGGTCCTCTCCTGACACACTCTCCTATAGGACTAGGCCTTTCGAGTCCGATAGCTACCTCATCCGTACCTGATCAAGTAGCGTGGAGGTAACAGCTACAGAAGATAGAAAAGTCTGACCCCGTCTGTTGTGCACCTCTAGATGCATCTCAGAGAACAGAGCCATCAGCTTCCACTCACTACTAGCCTCCTGAACTGCCTGAATCTGGGTTCTCCAGCTCAACGCATATGCCACGACGTTTCCCTTTCCCGGAGTATAGGCAAACTCAAAGTCAAAAGAATGTAGATACGCAACCCACCTACGCTGCCTCAAATTCAGTTCACACTGAGTGAAGATATACTTGAGAATATTTTGGTCAGTGAAGACCATAAAGTGCTCTCCCAGAAGATAGTGTCTCCAACAGTGCAAAGCATGAACAACAACTTCCAACTCTAGATCATGCATAGGGTAGTTCCTCTCATGTGGCCTCAGTTGCCGAGACCCATATGCAACGACTCCATCTTCCTGCATATGCATAGCTCCCAGCCCGATACATGAAGCATCAAAGTAAACAGTGTAGCTCTTGCCTGGCTCTGGAAAGACTAGTATCAGTGCTGACGTCAACCTCCTTTTCAGCTCATGAAAGGATGACTCATAAGAATTTGACTATAAGAACTTCGCCCCCTTCTTGGTCAGACCTGTCAAAGGTGCTGCTAAACATGAAAAGTCACGAATGAAGTGTTTGTAGAATCCAGACAGCCTTAAGAAGCTCCGTACCTCGAAATCATTCTTCAGTTGCACCCAGGAAACTACAGCTCTCACTTTCTCTGGGTCCACCGATACTCCTGTCTCTGAGATGACGTGACCCAAGAAGTGAATCTGATCCATCCAGAAGTGGCACTTCAAGAGTTTAGAATAAATTAGACGCTCTCTCAGTTTACTCAGAACAATCTCAAGATGGGTGGCATGGTCGTGTCAAGTGTGAGAGTACACCAAGATATCGTCCACGGAGACCACGAAAAAGGAGTCCAAGTAAGGATGGAACACTTGGTTCATCAGCGCCATTAAAACATCAAGTGCGTTCATGAGACCGAACGGCATGATTGTATACTCGTATAGACCATACCTGCTCCTGAAGGCTGTCAGAGGTATATCTGATGGCCTAACGTGCAACTGATGATAATCTGTCCTCATGTTGATCTTCGAGAACACTCGGGCTCCTTGAAGCTGATAAAAAAGGTCATAAATCTGTGGAAAAGGATATATGTTCTTGACCATCAACTGGTTTAGCTTCCGATAATCCACACAATTCCGGAGGGTACCGTCTGCCTTCTTCGCAAACAGAACAGGCGAACGCCAAGGAGAAGTACTGTGTCGGATGAACCCCTTAGCCTGAAGCTCCTCCAACTGCTTCTTGAGCTCTTGCAACTCAGGTGTGTCCATCCTATAGGTAGGAATGGACACCGGTGCCGCTCTTGGCACGAGCTCAATAGAAACGTCCACCTCACACTCTAGAGGAAAACCTGAAAAGTCCTCTGGAAAGACATCCATGAAGCGATCCACCATTGGAGGAAAGTACAACTGTGGAGTCCCCTGGTGATCGAGATAAAGACTAGAAATTTGGGATGTCACCCCTCCTAGCCCAAGAAGCTCGAGTCCCGCCCGACTCGCCCGAACGTCCCATTCGCCTCTATTAAGGAAATATTCACCTTCTGGTGAGATGAAACTGACTCTGTGGTGATAGTAGTCGATGACTGCCTAGAAGGGAATCAACTAGTCCATGCCAAGGATGAAATCATAGCCTGTTATCTCTAGGACATAGTGATCCCATAAGAAGCGATACCCTGCAACCTCGAGAGGGAACTCTCTACACTGACGTACACTAGATGTCCTCATTCCCAAAGGTGTGTCTAGTGTCAACGAGTCGGCAGAAGAAAAGATGCAGAGTCCAAGGCTCTCCACAACGGCAACAATGATAAAACTATTCATAGCACCAGTATTGAAAAGGGATGAAGATAAAACCGAGGCTACTCAAACCGTACCTCGAATAGTAGAAGGGTTGGGATCATGCTCATGATAAGTCTACTCCACGGAGAAATACTGGCATGCACCGCGGCCCTGAGCCCCTGACTGACCACTCTAAGCTGAACCTCCCTGCTAGTGCTGAAGGACTGGTGGCTGACCGCCACGGCCTCGACCTCCACCCCAGCCCGAACGGCCGAAAGAACTCCAGTTCCCTGACTGGTGAGAGGCTGGTGGGGCTTCTTGTGAATGAGGAGTCATGGAAGAACCCCGGTCACCTGCTGCTTGTGGGAAAACCAATTAGAAACTCTGAAGGTGACCCAACTTGCCTCAAGATCGGCACTCCATGGGGTCTTTCTGGCACTGCGGCCTCGTGTGCCCTGTCCGGCCACACTGGTAGCATTTCACCTGGCTGCCTGATGATGCATTTTAATTCCTCGAATCACCGTGCGTAGCCTCCATATGGGACTTCTTACTGTCATCTAGAGGAAAGCTAGCTCTGGAAGAAGAACCTCCCTGACTCGTAGCTCTACAGTTTCTCAGATTGCGCTACGCAATCAGTGTGTGTTTGACAATGGAAGTAATGGAATTCAGCTAGAAGATGTTCACCTGTGTTCGAATCTCCCTCCTAAGTCCATCCTTAAACTTCCTCACCAAGAACACACCACTCCCATCCCAAAGGGGTGTAAAACGCTACAGATCGGTGAAACGAGTGGAATACTCCATGACCGATAGATTACCCTTCACTAAGATCATGAACTCCGGGGCTCGATTGGCCCTCAGGGTCTTCGGGTAGAAGTAGTTGTAAAACACGCGCTGGAACTCCTCCCATGTCATAGCCTACTGCTGACCCACCTGTGAGATCACATCCCACCACCTCTTGGTGGAGTCTCAGAGAATGTAGGTGTCGAGCTTGACCCGCCTCTCTGGAGGTGTCTCCAGATGCTTGAATATAGTCAACATGGCTTCCAGCCATGACTCTGCAGCCTGAGGTCCTCCCTCCCCCGAGAACGTGGGAGGATGCTGCTACTGAAAGACCCGTGTCAAGTCTTCCATAGACGAGGCAGGAGGCAGTGCTCCCTGGAAGGCCTGTATCATCCTCATGAAACCTTCCCTGAACTGTGCATAAGTTCTTGCGACTGGTACAACAACCGGGGCCAAGGCTGGCTCGGCTGGGGGATCGACCGGAAGTCCCTGATCAGCCCTGTCTGGCGTCTGATCGCTATTTGAGGACAAACGTTTGACCGGAGGAAATCTCGGAGGCATAGCTATGAAAGATCAAAAGCACACCTTAGATTAGTAAAACCAGGACAGAGAACACAAGAGTATAAAATGGGAACAGGGGGAAAACACACAATATTTCAAAACACGACTACATGGAATGTATAAGACTACACGACATGTCTACTTAAACCACTAACATTGGCGTGTACTCTCACCCTACAAGTCGTGTACACTTCAAACTACACGGCGTGTTGACCCCCACACACAACGTGTGCTTGAAAACAATTCCCATGCCTGAGTCTTCTTACACAGTTAACCCACACGGTCTGACTCAACCCAAGACTACACAGCGTGTTCGAATCAAACACGGCGTGCACTAGACGAGTCTTTGGCAGTCCGTGTTGTTGATTTCATGGCCGCCTACACGGCTGGACCTTACACGGCATGCTCTGAACAAGCATGGCGTGTATAGGCAAAGGCGACACCATCATGTGTTATTCGTGTCACAGCCGGGTACTTGGAAAGAATACACAGCGTGCTCCGAACAAACACGGCGTGTGGAAAGGAATGTCACGGTAGCCCGTGTTTTTCGTGACATGGTCGGGCACCTGGACAGTACTACACGACGTGTTCCCTACAGACACGGTGTGTTCTACCCGAGCTTCCCCGGCCTGTGTTGTTAGTGACACGGCCGGTTACACGGCGTGTACCACTGGTTCACGCTGTGTTCCCAAAGTTACCCCAATGACACTGTGTTTTTCTCACACAGTCAGTGACACGGCCTGAAAACTACACAGCGTGTATCCAAAAAGTACATGTCGTGTATTCTGGGTTTTTCTGGGTAGTAGCTACGAAACTGCGTAGAATTCCAGAAACACTAAAACAAGGGGGGGGGATGCCAAATTCCGATCCTGGAGGGCCCATAACACCTCAAGAACTAAAATTTGGTGTTCATTTTAAGCAAGGAACAAAGCAACAGTTTTCTAACACAACAGTAGAGAATCTATCAAACAACTATCACAACAGCATGCATAATCTACACAAAGTCAATCACAACATCATGCAATCGATAATGCACCCTAGATGGCATGGTAATAATGCATGACATGTGATTTCTACAAGTGCCTATATGATGCATGAGATGGCATACCATCATCTCATCGAGTTGCGACAGAAATAGAACCGAAATATCAAAACAATAACCGAACAAGTCATATGAATCACTCTAGGTGAAAACATACCAACCATAAAATCTCAAAACCAGAAAACTGCAATTAACAAGGTAGTATGGCTTTTCCCTATACACAGGTTAGCTACTCCCGAGCATAGATTAATGCTATGTACCGAATCTGTCTTTCCCTGGATATGGTCTCCAAACAGTAAGGCAAGAAAAAAGAACCCCTCTGATACCACTTTCTAACGTCCCGAGTCCGGAGCCCCTCCACTGGTGCCCTATTCCCGGTTCACCACATGACCTCAAGCGCGTTTCCCCGAACGCCAGAGGCTTCCGACTAGCAGCGAGGGGCTTGGTGAGTCGGTGGGGAAACTATGCCCTCATTCGGTAAGGAATACAAGGTAAGAAACAACAATAAATAGAGGAAGCAGTAAACAACATGCATAACAACAGAAACCAAACAGTAGAAGTAATGCAGATATATAACAATGATGAAAATAATGCAGCAGGTACAAGTATCTATGGAAAACTACAAACACAACAACATGCTGGAATACAATTGAATCCAAGTGCAAAAGAATAACAAAGAAAGATCCTCAGCATCGCGAGCCACGGCTCGGTCCCATGCTCCCCAGCTCCTGGTGCTGTCAAGATCCTGAAGTAGAAGTGTGCTTTCCCTTGTCTATACCTGCAAAAACATAGTCATATTGGGCCCAAAAGCATGGCCCAAACAGGGTGTGAGATACAATCCCAGTAGGCAATCACCCAAAGATTTTTCCCGAAAAGTCGATGAAAACATGGCAGTAATAAAACAAGAAGCAGTAAACAGAAAAACGAAAATAGCTACAATCCACAGTTCTAACAAATATAGCAGTCAACAACAAGAAGAATACAGGTAACCCTCTGGTTATCTCTCACAGTCCAGCCCCTATGGTTCAACCTCTAAGTACAAGTAACCCTCTGGGAGGAACAGACAGTCTCATCCCTCTGGTTCAGCTACATAATTAAGAAGACTCTCTAGGGAAGCACCCACCGTTTATTCCCCCAATAGTCTCATATCATGCTAAAGGCTCTCTGGGGAAGCACTCAACATCAATTCCTCCTATAGCCAGCTTCTTAATTAAAAGACTCCTTGGATAATCCCTTCTGTCCATTCTACACTTGGTCTCGCATCGTGATTTAAAAGACACTCTGGAGAAGCCCTTCCGTCAATTCTCCCTTTGGTCTGTTACTCTAGGTTCTCACAGTCCTGAGTAACTAAACATGCTCACCGCGTGTGCATCGTCCAAGTAAACCTCAAGAACTACTTTTCTATCAAATAAGGCCCATCAGTAAAATAAAACAATAGTTCCACTATCCTACGACTAGGCATGGAAACTGGAAAACGCCAAACATGCCGAAAAGCATGGCAAAGCAATCTGAGCAAAAATAAATTACTCTAATCACAAGTAATAACCTCTACTAAAGCAATCAATCATAGTAGGCAAGAAACAAGGGAAAAACATGAAACACGCAACACCCCGATCAAGGGTATTGGTGGAATTTGCACAAAATACTCAAAGACTTTCTACAGAAAGGCATAAACCACCTACATCAATCCTAGGAGATCAATATACGTGAACCTCTATGACAGATTCCCCTTAGGACGACATAGATCTGAGAAAACCCACAAAATGTTCATCCCACAATAACATGAAAATAAGGAGGAATCAAGAAACAAGTCTCAAGCAGAAGGAAGAACTCACCGCTGCGATTCCAACGCAATCGACTGTGCTCGAATCGGAGAACAGACGGCGAGGCAGGACTCCGTCGAAGATCCGGCCGTACGGATGCTCCTAGACGGTCCAAAACTGGAGAAGAAGATGTATTTGGGGGTTAGGCGCGACCCCGGTCTATTTAATGAAAAGAAAGAAAGTACACGACATGTACTTTTAGAGTACATGGCGTGTACTTGAAATTTTTCATACTTCGAAATAAACGGCCTCCACCTCAGCCTTACACACCGTGTGTGTGGCCTGGACACGGCCAGCACATGGCTTCAAGCCGGAACAGAGTACATGGCGTGTACTCAGAAAGTACATGGCGTGTACTTTGAAAATTTACCGAAAAACCATTTTTCTTAAAAACTCCAAAAAAAACATACCTGAATGAAGGTCCAGGTTCTTACAATTGATAAGTTATATAAGGTCTCATAAAAATATATTAACATTATTCTAGAAAATAATAATAATTTTTAAACCCATTTTTGAAATTGAAATATCATTTAAATTATAGAAATTTTAAAAAATAAAAAATAACACACATATGATTTAAAAAAATATAAGCACATATTTGATCATTTGTAATTCATTTATTTAAATATATGATTAAATGAATATTCCATATTCTCACATTATAAGATACCTAAATTTAATTTTACTTTTCCTTATGTGAGGATAATAATTTATTAGACCGGTTACTATACCTAATGGTAAGACTACTATTCAAAAGATCATATTACTATTACAATAGTCATATTACTATTCCAAGGATTTTATTTGTATTGGTCATTTGGGATCCTTAAAATATACAAATAATTAATATTTCATTCATTCCCCATTCCATTTTATTCATTCTCCTAGTTATATATTTTCATTTTCAAAATTCATATTACATTACTAATAATTTTCTTCATTTATATAGTGTGTTTCATGTGTGTGATTATTTTGGGGGATCAGGCAGATTAAAACTTTCCTATTGTTATCAGGTATTCTTTTTTTTTGTGATACTTTCATTTCCTACTTCCAAATAAATTTTAAAAATATAATGTTTAAATTATAATAAAATGTAGTTGGTTTTATCATGTTGTGTGGGTGAATTATATAATAATATATTGCTAAATATGATCCAATTATATATTCAAAATTGAAATTCCGTTGATACAAATCAAGGCTATTACACCTCGTAAACACAATAGGTTTCATAGTACCACAAGCCTCTTCCCTTCACTCTAAGAATGGGTTATCAAACTTCATTGCATTAATCATCTAAGAATAAGAAACATCAGATTATGACCCTCTTCATGATGTCATAAATAGGTTTCTTTGATTTATTTTTCTTTCAAAAATCATATTTGTAGAGGGCATGTCATCCCCCTATGTTACATCATTGATGAAAAAATACCCCTAGGTGAACGTGTGCAAGATCCCATAATCCTTATATAATTACACCATAAATGGGATTGGGAATCCCTACACATAATACCAACAACATCTGACCTATAAAACTATAAAAACCATAGCATAATGTCCAAGTAACATAACCATAAACTTCATGATAATGTTCTAAAAATCCTTTAAAATTTATCCTTATCTTATTTGATGGAAATATGATACCTTTGTGATGAGAACAAGATGCCACCTATGATGAACATGTGATGTATTACATGAAAAAAATACTATTATATATTCCATTCTTCATGAATCTCACATGAAAAATCCCAAAATCACCCCCTATTATCAAGCCATCTATAACAGAAGTGTTATTTCTCATGGAATTAAACTGCATGGTAGGGAACCATCCCATGACCTTAATCTATGTACAAGAATTATGTGGGTTATGATCCATGTCATCCAATGAGGTATATAGGATGAATATTTGAGGTTCGATCCCAACATTACCAAAAACATATCTCCCCTTAATATGGGAAAAAATAATAATTTATAACCTTTCAAAAGTATACTAAAACTATCACTATAAAAAACTAATATCCCCACTAGGTTTTATCATCGCCACATGATCTTGTGTTTTTTTCAACGTATTATGTAACCCATTTATAATGAAAGCATACCAAATAAGATTTAAACCTGTGATTGACTCATACATTATGAGTGTATCTTTTTTCATCTGTATATAACTCTATATATTCCAAGTTCCCATACTCAGCATTAAATATGTGATTTATCCATAAATGAGGAACATATGTGGGACCATACTTATTAGAATGTAAATATGCAAATCACCATCAATCATTTTTAAACTATTTATTCACCCATACATGATGACGTAAGAGATATCATCCACACTATACTATAAATATGTTATGTTCACTCATTCATTTTTAATCCCATGATCTTCTCATAGGTGAAAGTCATTAAAGAACATCCAAACTATACTCTTAATATTTTAATTTCTGTCAATTTTCTTTAAAACAATTATTGACCGGTATGTGATAAGTTTATGTGTTATCATTCATTTCATACTCTAAATATGTGATGTACCTTCAGTTGTCCTTAAATTTATGGTCAACTCATACATGTTTAGTATATGTAAGACTCTTCACCTAGGCAATAAATATGTAAATCATCCTCACTCAAAATTAAACATGTGATCTACCCATATGTGGTGAGAATATGGGGGACCATCCTCACTAGACTCTAAATATGTCAAGAACCCTCACTCATATTTATACCTATGATCAACCCATGCATATAGGAAAAAAATGGATTGTCTGTACTAAAACCTAATTATGTAAACTACGCTCGCTCAACATTAAACCTAAATACCATCCTCATAAGTCTGAACCTCATCTCTATGTGATGATTTATGGGATCCTTAGATAATGATACTAAGAGACATATGTGATGAGGATATGGTCTCTCCTTCCCCAACCAAGTAATGAGGTCAATTTCCAACCTCATGTGTTGACCATGAGGTTCCTACGGTGACGAGCCCTATAAGACCCTATGTGATGAACATAGGATCTCACATTACCTTACTCAAATTGTGAGCCATTTATTACTCCTTGTGTGATTATCATGACATTCCAAATATTATATGACTAAGAGGTCCTTATGATAAGATAAAAATATCTATCTTCCATTTCATTAGGTGGAAATCCTATGTTCTTACCTAGTGTGACGATCATGATATTCCCAAGGTGATTTTTCTAGGAAGACTTATATGATGATCCCATGTTACCTGACATGAAAATTGGAAGATGCCACACATGATAAATTTGACCAACCTTGCATGAAAACAATATGATGCATGAGGTGATGATCCTCAGATGTATGGTGACTAAAGTATAATATTTCTCATAGAGACCATTGGATGGGTTGAGTATTACTACTTAAATTCCTTATATCATGATCATAATATTCTATTATAACCATAATTATGGATGGCTTTTACCGATACCCAACGTGGTCACCAATATTATTAGGTCTAACTATTGATAACCACCCTCTCATGGTCGTAAACACTATAACTAACTAGTGTTAGCTAAATTATGGTGTCTGGAATGAGATTTACAAGTATTTATTATATCTATAAGGGAGACCTAGACTAAGATCTAAACTCTAACAAAGAATCCATTATAATAGGAGATGACATACCATTACCATGTTCTAATCACAGATCTGATATAATCATCCACAATGGTGAAAGTCACCCACATTTGGAAAGAAGTAATGTTGGGAAATGAGGGACCATGACTATTCTAAGGACGCATACCGCAAGTATAGTGGTGTTCCCTAGAAAAATACTTGGAGAACATAATGGTGAAACTAGCATGAATCACTTCTCCCTCAAGAGTGGTAGTTGAGGAACATAAATAATTACTAATTTAAACTATCACTATCAAATCGATTCATAATGAATGGTTAACTTGAAATTATTCTAATATCATTTAAAAATGATATGATAATGAAAAAAAAATCTTTATTTCTAAGAATCATCAATATTAGGCCGCACCAAGATTAGTGAACCTAATGGAAATTACTTCTCATGAAAGTGGATGCATAAGATAAATATTGAGTATCTATAGTTCTATATATCATTGGTGTTAATTTATTCTTCTATACCCAAGAGAGGATGAGTAGCATTTTTGGAATTTCCTTCCCCAGTTATGTACTAATGGTTGGATTAATATGCCATATAGGATAATGGATTACAAAAATTATATGTAAACTATTTACAACATGTATGGGGAAAGAATGAATAATTGTTTGATAATCCAACCCAATTATACTTCTATTATGATGATCGCCTCTGCTATAGCTCGTAGGTATCCTAACCCTATCTCTCCCTCAAAACTCATCCAATAAAGAATCGTCAATTCCATTATCTATCAATATAATGTAGAAGAAATCAACTCTCTTCAATGTATTCCTAATGTAAAACTATTGGATGCTGTGTTATGACAATACCACTATGCAAAAAAGATTACATAGGGTATAATATCTCACCCTGCATCATTGTCTTTAGAAGTGACATGTTTTGTAGTAGGTGTTAGGGTGCATTCGCAATACAATAAATGTTGATTATAAAGTCCAAGGGCCTTAATAACACTTGGGGGATGGTTTTCCATTTGAAATATAAAACATCCTAACTACAAAAACAATAACCTACAAAACCACTATCTGATTTTTGAGTGGAAAATAAACCTGAAAAAATAAACAAACCAATAAACGAAAAAAGAGTAAAAGAACAAACTGAAATACATTCATGAAGAAAAACAAAATACCATAAAATCCCAAAAACATCCATGTGACCCCAACCAAAAAAACAAAACCTAGTCTAAGCTCTATGTTAATATTCTATTGCCATAGTATTAAAAGGAGTCACTAAATAATTGAGATACCTTTCCTTTACCTATGTGTTGATATATGAAATATGAAAATTCCCAATTGTTCTCTAGAAAGGGGTGAGTCTAAACTCATTAGGATTACCCCAATGCCTTCCCAACTCATTACACTTGGAAAAAACTTGTTATAACAATTTATATAAAATTGTTTTATGAAATACAATTAGTCTATATCAATCCAAAAACAATTTTTCATGGAAGGTGATAAAAATCATAAATACTTTTTTCAATCATTTTTCATACCAATAACTATGTCTCCACCTGCATCATGTATTCCTATGATACAGTTCCATACTCATGATTGGTTTCCTATAAATCCACCATTTTGTTACAAGGTAACCAATACCATGTACCATTAAGCCTTTAGATGTGATTGCCATGTCTTATTTCAATAAGGCCCCATTAATTGAACATGAAACCACACAACCATGTATAAAAAAATCCATGTAAAACCATTCCACAAACATTTATTTATCTAAATATTTTCATCAAAAAATTTCCATATTTTGAAAAAAAATTAATATTATAAACTAAAAGTTTTTTTAGAATACAATAAATTTAGTCAAAATATTTTAAATAAAATACCAATAAGGATTTCAACCAACAATCACACAAGAATTTCATAGAATTATAAATCAAAACATTTAATTAAATCTATGCCTTAAAATTCTATGTCAAGTAGATATTGGATAGAATTCACTTACCTCACAATGGTTGGTGAAAACAAAGAATGACACTACACATCCCATGATCTGATCAAAACCCATGCTCAATTTACAATATCTAATAGGATATCATCATGATTTATATAAGTTACAATAAATATATACCCAAAATGTTACATCTATGGTCATTAGAGGGATATGATGAATGTATGATGGGAGAATAAGGAAGAATGAATACTTATGAAATAATTTTGACCTCCAAAACACTTTTAATCTCCCAATAATCACTCCCTTATTTAAGGAAATAATCATTAAATAATTTTGAAAAAAATGAATATAGTTGATTGAGAGAATAATATATTAACATGGATTAAAGGTATTAATTCAAATTAGATGCATATTTTAATGGGTACCAACTATACAATGCATAGTTAGGCTACCAATTTTGTAAAACTATGTTCTAATTGTACGATTATACTTTATTAAGGTGACACCATGCATAGTTGGATCACATGGTTTTAAAAACCATGTTATAACCAAGTTTTTACGCTATTTTAATAGGATAGGTTTCCCTTGGGCACTCACACAGTTTTTTCCAAATCATGTAACCAATGTTCCCTTGACTAGTCCCTGAAGTCATCCCATATATGGTTTCATGGATATTGTTTAGGTTTCTAATAATTATTCATAAACAATGGACCTCCATTAATCCTCGAAAACATGAAAAAACCCCTCATAACATCTCAAAAAATATCCCAAGAATGTTAAAGACACAAAATATATGAATAAAGGGTCATTATTTAATATAGGGGTGAAACATTATCCCCACCATTGGATTTTACATCCCTAGAAAGTAGAAAAACCATGTTCTACTAAATTATTTTATGCGACTACTCTAGTGTTCTCTTATCAAACTCCCAAGTTTATTCAAGAATCTTACATTGTTTCTCCAAAACCCATACTAGACTCATGATTTTCCCCAGAATGATATTCTCTTTCCTATCTAAAATTTGTCCCAACACATGAATCAATTTAGCATTCTTCTCTAGGTCAACATTATCCCATGAATCACCTGATCAAGATCACGATGGTTCTTTTTCAATAGAGATACATGAAACACATTGTAAACTAAATTGAACCACGGAAGGAAATAAAATCGATATTATACCTCACCAACTCATTAAATTATTTACAAAGGGGCTATTTAACTAGGATACAATATTCCATACTTACCAAAATGATGATGGTTATGTCTCTAAGGGATTCTCAGCAACACATTATTAGTCACCTAAAATGAACCTAGTAACAAATGATAATCTACTTATGATTTCTGATGAATCTGATCTATAGACATCCTATTTAAGATCAACTAAATCATCAATCTTTTATTTATCATAGGGCTAAGCCCAATTAGTTATATCTCACTTGTTTTGACCCACCTATGTGGATAACGACCAAGATTCCGATATAATGATCCAAAAGGATCCATATGTATTGAGGCCGAATAACTATTATTTTATAAAAAATTCACTGATGGTATACTATCCTACCATGATCCACCGAAATCCTTCACACAATCTCTAAAAATTCCCTCCAATTCTTAGATATCCCATTAATAATATCCATACATTTTTGGATAATAAGAATTACTCATAGTCAATTGTGTAACAGGGGATTATCAAAAGGATTACTAAAATTGATACAAAATCAAGGGGTCTCAGTTAGATACAAACAATTTTGGAATGTCATGCATCCTGAACATTTATCGAATATATTTTTTTTGAGAATTCATCCACCATATAATATTCATGATTAAGAATGAAGTGGTTTGAATTTATAAGTTGAACCATAGTCACCTATATGTAATCATGCTTCTTAACCCTCCTTGGTAAACATATTACAGAACACAAAGATAGCAAATCCAATTTGTACAAGGGAGTCAATATATATCATGAAATAGCCACTAGACATTTTTTCTATACCCTGATCTAGTAACAATTGAGGCATTTCAAGACATACTCTACTACATCTCTTTTCATGTCAACAAACAAAAATTGTTCTTTGAATGATTTTTTTCATATTTTTTTTTGAATAAATAGAAAATATCAAATAGAGACACTAAGAATATGTTCTTGATAATCTAAAGGAATGACCTTATGATATCTAAACTGAAACAAGAAACTCTCATCCAACATTAAACACTCAATGTTCTCCAAACCATTGATTTGTGACCTTATTGTAACACTATTAGGATAAGATGTCTGTGAAACATTATCTTTAAGTACCAAATCGGGAACAATTGAAAATTGAAATAAACGTAAAACATCCACTTAATCTATGGAATATATATGTATATCCACTATGACTAACATTAGTTTCCAATGGTCCTAAGAATATTTATCCAAATGAGCCTAGTGGATCATGCTCAATGTATCCACCACATGTATTACTTTCATCGGTGATTTAAAACATGAAGTATCATATAAAAATGAACTATATTTTACATATAAGAAAAGGAAACTATGTTTTTAAAGAAATTATTGTGTTCTCTTTGAGATATAACAAATTATATCATTTTAGGATCTATAGAAAACCTTTTTTCAGGAATTTCATGACAAATAAAAGTTACTTCTTATTTCAAAAAATCAAACATGATAACAACGAATACAAATGATTCTCATGTAAGATATACAAAACTATATCTAGATCTTTATCATGAAACAATTTTTTCATATAATACATGAGTATATCATAAAACAATACCCACATACATGAATAAAAATAACTTTGAAATAATTTATTTATTAATTCAATAAATACATAAGATCCCTTCGAAATACCAAAAGTCATTACCACATACTCATAGTTTCTATATATACTTAAGAAATATTTCTTTATAATATCCACCTTTTGTACTTGAAATTGGGGATATCAAGAACATAATTAAATTTTAGAGTGCCAATGGGATCCCCTCAATTGATATTAAATAATTCACAATGCATTGAATATGAAAAAAATTCATTATCTTAACTTAGTTATGCTTATTTAAATCATTGAAAATTATATTAGTTCCATCTATATTCTTCCCAAATATAATCCTTGCTACCCAATGTGATATTATTAGTCAAATGAAACCCTTTATTTCTAACTCTTATAAAAAACATTCAATTCCATCTGTTTTTTTGGTTTCATCCTATAATATGAAAGTGTGAAAAATCTAGTCCCTAGAAGAAGGTATATTGTAAAATCGAATTCTATTTTTGGGTAAAACCCCTATGAAAGTTTTAAGGAAAAGATAAGTAAAATGGTCAATAAATTATTTAAAATATATATTTCCAATGTCACTCAGTTATGAGAAGTTAAGAACTACTAACTGATAAGAGTTTGTTTTAGTCACTGGTAATGAAAGGCCTTCTCTAATTTCCATTACATCACAATATCCTGTAATAAGATGCTCAATTCCATCCATAGATTAGAAATGCAATTTTATAGGATAATTTTTGATGTGATCCTTAATCAATATTAACTAATCTAATCTTATAATCACATAATGGAAATAGATCTCAATCCTAAAGATATCCCAAAGGAAATCATTCCCCCTCATAGTTACAAAAGAGGATTTACACATAAAGGCTTTATATTCACTATACATAAGAAGAGTTTGAATTTTAAAAAAAAATATGCATCATATAAATATTAAAACTCATATGTTCAAAAACATGAGAAAAAAATAATTGATTTGGGAAGTAACTGTATCAATAAATATATTTCAAAAGGGTAGAATTTATAATAACAATACCTTTCACCATTGTAGGACACAATTATTCATTAATGATTTCTTTATCACATACATATAATATCTAACTCACTACACATTTCCCTTTTTTCCGTATTTATATTTCATGGGTTGACGAGTAATGGTGTTACTAGAATCACATTTTATAGGTCTATTTTCATGGAAACAGTTATTTTGGTGCACTCATCCCATCGAATCAAAAGATACCTAATAAAAATGAAATGTCTCTCATAAACCTGACCTTAGATAACTATGACAATGGAATTGAATATTTATAATCTTTTGGTAATTGTCACAAGCCTTAGGTGGAACCATAGAATCTAGATTGATGTGATCTAGTAAACAACACTAAAAAAATACTATTTTAATTTTGGGTCAAGGAGGATGATTTTAGGATCCTATGCTTTGTTTTTGAGGTGTCCAACCACTCTGGATAAAGGTTTACCTCCTCCAATGTTTTCCATAATTATATTAACTGTCTTTTCCAATCATAATTAATATAATTAAACCATATTTATTGAGTTGTACATTTCTACCACCATTTCCTTATGGACCATTTCATAAAAATCCATAATACTGGGAACAATAATCATTAAATGAATTTCCACCATCAACACTAACTCAAAAATTCATCCCTCAAAAGAAAAACAGATAGAAACATCTAGGTAAAAATAAACTAATATCATAAATTTATTTGTATACTATATCACTATGAGCTTCTCTTTCTTCAAACTAAAGATGTGTATTGTTTTATAAATCTAAAACATGTTAGGATATAATTGAATCATAAAAAATTATTCAAAATCCTCCCATGTCATTCTTTGTAATAATTTATCGTGAACTATTAGTTCCCACCATTGTCATGCCACATCCTCTATAGTATCTGTTTCCACCATTACATTTAACATTGGTCATGACCTAATGAAAGTGAAGACATGATTCAAATAATTCCACAAGACATATACAATTTCCACCAAGTATTACCCTCGAAAGATGGGGGGATTATAATTTTGAAATATACTAACATTCCAAATTTATTAGGTTCATCAATAATATTACCGTTATCCGTGTCCTAAAAAGTCTTGGAAAATTATTTGGATGAGCAGTAGGTTCATTTGTGGCTATGTTTCAACCGTATTATCAGCAGATTCTTCCAGTTGGTTTATGTGATGCCTATCCAATTCCATTCTCAATAACTAGAAAAAAACTCCATTTATTCTCAGTCAATAACAGTTGAAGGAAAATAAATTCCAATTTACCACATCATCACCTAAAACAACATAGATTTCAATTCTATCTATTTTAAAAAAAAAATCATCACCCTTTTTTGTTTCATAAATAATTACTCTCAGAATAATAAATTCATTCCTATTGGGAATTATTATTAATAATGAATGTCATAAAACACTCATTTTCTAAATCCATCATTTTGAGGTGAAAACTCATCTAGAATTGTGTTAAAACACTCACATACCCAAAAACGTTTTTAACATGAATTTCATTGTAAAGCAGTTTTGTATTACATTTTGTACAATACATATCATGTTTAGAGAATCATTTCTTCTCATTACAATCCCATTATACATTTCGATACCATTTATAACTCAAGGACCATGAAAATGTGACTCCATTTATCCCAGAAAATAGATGGAATGACCATAGTTGATACCATTTCAAAGTCAATAGAAAAAAAGATGATACATTTTATAACATCCCTCCCATCCTTATATTATTGAAAAGTTATGGGTGTGATATTATGCCTCAGATGACATCCCCAAGACCCTAATTGATAGAAATAATTTCTCTAAGGGCATAAAAATATTTGGGGGATGATTTTACCTTTTATGGATAAAACAACAAAACTACATAAAAAATAACCAACTAGAGCTTGATATGTTGCATGAGTAAAATATAAAAATCAATAATAACCAAACTAATAAACCATATTATAGTACAAGAAAAAATAAAATATGTAATCGAAGATATATGAAACTCCAAAAAAGATCAAAACTCCAAATTTATATCAACCATCAACACCCATACCTCTCTAATCTCCAACTCATTATTCTAATACCACGGTATAAAGAACTATCAAAAAATGTTTAAGATACAATTCCTTTACATGTGTCTCGAAAGATGAAATCTAAAAACACACAATATTGACTAATAAGGGGCTAGTTCTAAACACCCTATTATTAATTAAGTTTCTTCCCAACTAATGAATCTAGGACAAAAAATGTCAGAAAAAATAATATAAAATATTATGAAGTATTGGAAATAGTTTTTATGAAGCTATAATCAATTTTCCAAATAAATTAATAAAAAAACTGAAAATATTTTTAACTTAATTTTGCATACAAATAACCTTATCTCCAAAAAAACCATTCATTCCTTGGTGATAATTACATTCTCATGATAAGTGTTTTATTGATCCACCATGTCATCATAAGGTGATCAATCCCATGATCCATTAAACCACTGCTAACTAGAACCATGTCTTATTTCAGCAAGTCCCCATAAAATGAAAGATGAAACCACACCACCATGTTTTCCAAAATCCATTTAAAACCATTACACCAACGTTTATTTATATAAATGTTTTCATTGAACAATTTCCATGTATCAAAACAAAACCATAATTTTAAAATCAACTTTCTAAAATTATAAACCAAAGTGGTTTTGTGTAATCCAACCAATTTTCCAAAAATTTCCTAAAATCAATACCAATCAATATTTACACCAAAAATTTAATAATTATATCACCACAATGTTAATAAAAACATCTAATTAAAACTAAGACTCCATGTTAAAATGAAAGTAGGGATAATTCAGAATCCACCTACCATACATAGGTTGGTGATTACATAGAAGGACACTACACAACTTCTAGATCCAACCACAACCCATAATATATTCACTATATTAAATAATATATAATCATGAGTTACATCACATAGTGAACTTGTATACCCAAAATATTTGATCTATTATTCTAATTGGGAAACTAAGAAGGGATGTATGATGAATTATAAATAATGAGTAATTACCAGAGAATCTGGACCTCCAACTCTCATTGAATCACCTAAGAATCACTCCTTGATATAAGGGATTTGTCTCTCAATAAAGTGGAAAAAAATTCATATTTTTTATTGAAAATTGGATTAATGAGGATTAAATATATTGATTCAAATTTAGTCTACATATTTATGTGTTCTTAATGCACATATCATGGTTAGTCCACACAGTTGGGAAAATAATGTTTTTTTCATGTAGTGATATTCTATTAAGGCCACACCATGTAAGGATGGATTTAATAGTTATTAAATATATAATACAACTATGTTTTCCTACTTATTTATGATGAATGGATTACCCTAGTAACTTAAATGGTTCTTTTACACCATGCACTAACCATGAAACTTCTAATTTCCCATTTTCTTCTTTTATAATGTTTCCTAGAGATGGAGAATGATTTATACTAACCATGCATAAAACATTACCCTCTAGAAAATCCACCAAATCATTATAAAACCCTTGTAAAATCATAGAAATACTAAATAATATATTGTATAAATATACTTTTATATAGGGTCTTATACCTGAAACTAGGGGTGCTAGAACATGAACCACACCATTACCAGACAAAAATCATTTTTGTAACCTCACCCTGGATCACTCTAAAAACTATGTCCCCTTCTGCAAGTAAGTAGGGGAAAATTTTGTTATACCTACTATGACCACCACCCAGGTGTATCCTAGGAGACCTCCTACCTGCCAACATCCCCAACAATGGAGGTCATCCCTGCATGATGATGATCCAAATGATGTAATCCTTCCCCCACTATCACAGGTCTAGAATGCATGGTTCATGTATTAGGGGTAGGCCTACAACCTTGATCAGTGATAGTCTACTTCAACCCTACATGTGTAACCTTCCACCAATGATACATTCCCTAACATCATGACCACTATGCAAAGGAACATCCTAGCTTTGTTGATATTGAGACCCCAGCCAACCCTATGGTGGGATGGGTCATTTCTATAAGCAAAGCGTTCTATTAGAAACTGTAATTGTGGATCCCATGATGACGAATTCCCCTATGAAGGTATTATGCATGTTTCTTTAAAATGATAAAAATTCCCTCCCAATGTCAAATACAAAAACATAATTAATGATCTTTCAAAGGTAAGAATAATTTCATGTCACTACGGTGGTCATACCCATGGTATTAAACATAAAAGGCATGGAACAAATTCATGTGACCATCAGTAGCATGTGCTTAGGAAGATCCAGTGTTATCTCTATAGGTAGGTATGGGGGAATACATGTCACGTCACCATAAAAATTTCAAAATATAAGGTAAGTGCTGGCTCAAGTTAAATTCCTTTACCTCCACCACCAGAACTATAAACAAGAGACCTTAAATTAAGGATGAATATCATTTTTTAGAGGACCAAAAGGTCCATAAATTACTCATGATGCACATCAATAGGTATATTTTATTGGATTCTATTTATGGAATCCCTTTTTATCCACAAAATTCACCATTAGTCTCCCTTTTCTCCACTTCCATACTGAAAATAGGGGAGGTGTCAAAATCATTTTGGGAACACTCATATGAAGCAGAACATCCCATTAAAATGATGGTTCTTGAAAACCTCACCAACATGGAATATTTCATGGATACCCCAACCTACATGGACATGTTTATAATGTCAAATATTTCTCTGGAATAAACTACACACTTTAGGGATGATTCTCTCATGTGATGTTTTCTCTAATAAAAACCAGTAGTATAGTTTATCTACATCACTTCCCCTATTGTTTTCTTGAAAATCATTGATAAGATATTTTGGTACCTATATTTTGACTAACATCCTAATTATTAATATTGGGAGATATATTTTGGTATATTTTAGACACTGACTATTTATCATTCATGTTCTTTCCAAATTTAACCACACATATAACCATTACAACGTTTCTTAGTGAGGATCACACAACATGATTATACCAAAACCTTTGGGAAATATTATAATTCCACCAACACCATTATATGATTTTTTAGGAAGAAAGATAAACCATTAAGATCTCCATAAAATGTTCCAGGTTAATGAAATTACATTTCTACCTGAAATTCAATGCATAAAAAAATATGGGTACCATAAAATTTATATGGGACCTTCTTTTATAGTCACCCTATAATTCACTATATCATCAAAGAGGAATATCATCATGTACATATTAGGTCATGTGGAAAGTATAATACCTTGTAGTTTAGTTAACTTTTACAACAATAGTAGGTCCATTATGATAACCCTCCAATAGGCATTGAAATTCCCTCTATAATCACTATTATCACTTTGAATGTCATCATAATAAACCATCCAATTGTTCAAGTATGTGTTTTTGGTAGTAGTGATCATGAAGAAGAGGAACCTCCATTAGGGGTTCCACAATGTTAGGTTGACCTTCTGATAGGATCCCAAACTCATCAATAATGAAATACATTGTGTCTTGGAATCCCAAAAAAGGTGCTTCTACCTATCCTATAACATATATAAAAGGGGAATTTAATCCATAAACCGATTTGTATATCTGAGTATATGGAAGAGTATGGAGACCAAATTTTTAATAAATCATTTTTATCAAAACTACATAATAAAATTTTACATTTATAACATTGAAGGACATTTTTAGGGTTAGTGTCCTGGAAAATATATACATAATACATTATATAGATAGTGGAAACCAAATAATATACATTAGTTAATCCTATTGAAATACTTCATTATTAAGGTATCCTTGTTCACCTCACTACAAAAAATTTCATGAGAATATAAATTAATAGAAAAGGGTGAGCATAAATCACAGTAAGCTATTAATAAAATAAATTAACATGTTTGACCATCATGGAAAAAAATGTAGTATAAAATGAGATAATAATCATAATTATAAATTACAAATCATGAATTTTTAGCTACTATATAAAAATGATACATCCTTTATCATATTCCCAAGGTTAATTAAACTAGTATCCTAAAACATATAAATATGGTTTTCATAAATGAATCATAAACATGTCATTTGGATAGATTTATCCTTTAGCAAATGCATTAAAGAACGACCTAGGAGAACCGTTCATATGACATATTTCATGTGTTTGACATTGATCCTTACAAATATGTTCATCAATATCTCATCGAGGATATATATTGGGTATCATGTAAAATAATTGATTATGTATGTTTTTAAAAAAATAATCTTTTCGTCATATTTATACTATGAAGATAGAATGTGGCTTTCCTACATGGAAATCCCAAATCAATGATGTAAATATATATATATATATATATATGAATACCCTTAAATAAAATATGTTTTGGGTGTTCATAACATAAAAATAATGTTCTAGAAAATCAATGGATGATTTCTACAAGATAACAAGTATAAAAAGTGGTTTATTGAATAGGCTTAATGTTAGAGAATAAAATTACATTATCAAAAGAAAATTATTAATATAATAATGTAATGATCACAAGAAAATGAGAATATAATAAATTTTAAAATATAAAATTAACTATAAGGTAAGTATTCAAAAAAGGGTAGAAGAAGATAATCCAATACCTTGTGAGATATATTCTTAAAGTTTGAGGGGAGTTCCTTAGAACCATAAAAATTATATAAAAAGGATCTAGAGAGTAAAAATGAGGGGAAAATAAATATTAATGGCTTGGAGTGAATGAAATGTTGTTTATTGGTAGGTAATTATTGAATTTTTTTTGATTGTTGATTAATTTTTAAATAATGGCCTTAGAATTCTAGGTTGTAGATTCTGGAAACCATTGTCTTGCCCATGTTTTAGATCATGGTTTATGACATTATGATGGTTTAAAAAAAATTATTATCAAATTAGTAAATAAATATTTTATATTACTTTTTGAATGGGAGAAGTATTATTTATCAAAATAATTTTTTTAAAACCGTAATTTAAAATTTAGTCCTTTAATCAATATATATAGGATATTAAATATATTTAAAATCATTAAAACATAATATTATATAAAATAAATAATTTATGGTCTTGGACTTAGTTTTATTTATTATTAAATTGTTATTACATCATTATTAAAACATAAAACATACTAAAATTAAAAAAAGACTTTTTTAACTTTTTACTAAAGATTTAAATATTTTAAAAAAGTTTATAAATTTCACCGTAACCAAAATTCAACAATTTTATTTCGATATTTTTTTATATTTAACAACCATTATACAGAAAATATAATATTTAACTTTTTTAAAAAATATTTATTAATAAAACAGTAGTTTTTACAACATAATCAACTTTTTGACCATTATAAAAATTTCCTACAACATTATAAAATTATATTATCATTTATTTTTTTAAACCGTGTTTTTATAAGATTAATTAATGAAGATAAATTTATTTAGAATACTTTAATTTATCATAAAATAATATGTATTTTATAAATATGTTTTATTTTTATCAAAAACTTTAGTTATCAAATTCATCTTATATTTATGTGTAGTTTCTTATCTAAAATAAAAATGAAAATAGAATTTAAGAAACCACAATTTAATTTAAAAAAATGAACCTTTATAATAATAAGATCTAGAACCATAACCCCTTATTACAATAGAAAATTCCATATGGGTATGGTGTATTATGGTTTTTCATTCCTAGGGTGGATCAACTGAAATTAAACTAGTGGTGATCTCCAATAACATGAACTTCTACCATTGACTATTTAAATTTATCCTTACATATTTATTCCATAATTGTACATGTACAATGCTGAATTCTAGTGACAATACCTCCCTTCCATGTTTTAAAAAATGGGGTTAAAATGGAAATATCCTACCGATTGTAGTCAATGTTTCTCCCTAAAGAATCAATTATCATTTTCCATTTCCCATTATATAAACTAATTGTAATAGTAACATTATTAATAGAAATCATAATTAATAATGGTTATAATTTACAATATTATTGTTGAATATTTTTAGGGAATAGTCAGATCCTAATGATCACTTTTCCATTTATACATTATATAAACCCTACTATTCCCATATCTCAAAAATCATCACTCTTCTTATAAATTTTTTACTCCTCCCATGGTAATTTATATCATATACCTGAATATTTTATTTATTTTAACTACTTTTATAGTTGAATGGATCTTTATTATAAAATTAAATCCTATATAATTTAGAATTATTATGTGTATTATTTTTTGTTTATCTATCTTTTTTGTCTCTAAGAGTTATATTCAATATTAATTCATGATATAAATTTTTATTATAAAATGTTGTAGTCTACATATATGATCATAATAGAAAAACCAGATTGTCAAATACTAGTTTTAAATAACATTAATGATATTTTGGGTCATTCCATTATCCCCCCCCCATAATTTTGTCCTCAAAATTTGTGTCCAACATCAAACAAAAATTAGTATATTTCTCCTTTATCAATTCATTAAACACCCATGTTGCTTCTTGAAACATGTTAATTGTACATAATAAATTAATGATTTATGATATATTCTTAATCAACACTTGGTCACTTTCATCAAGAATATAGATTAGTTCCTCTTCAAGTGATGGGTCATTTTCAAATTACATTCTATTAAGGTGTATTATATATTGTTTGGTCTCACATATAAATTCCTAAAAGTGACACATGTAATTCTACATGGACATTATATATATTTGGAGGTAGTGAAAATCTTTATATAACTTATACAAAACACATTAGAATCCTATATAAATTTATTTTCCATGGACTTAGTTTCCCTTTCATAAAGAACCTCATGACCCCTATCCATGTTGATATATACATGAACCCTGACACGAAACATTGATTTCTTCCATCAATTGTATGCAATAAAATTTCCTAAAATCTTTGTAGAATTTATTTTTTTTAATTCCAATTTCCTTTTCTATAGTGTATTTCACAATTTATAGTTTGACCTATTTCCATCTCCAAATTCATCTCACTATTTTTGAGTTCTACACCTCTTCCCATAGAGTGCTTCGTTTGGATCCATTTGAGTTATTGAGTAAAAACATTTCTTATATTAGATCTAAATATGTAGAATATGTTTGTACCAAATCCTTTTAATATAAATTTATATATTTTGTAAATTTTAATCTAATGTTATAATAGTCATTTTAGAATTCTCATCAGTTTATGGAGGATTTTTCATGCTATGGCTTACTTCAGTATTCATTTCCTTTTAAAGTCTCTACTAGAAATTTGAATAAAAATTTATATCATGGTCTAAAATAATTAATATTTACAGTACATTAACCCCACAACTTCTTGAATAAATATATAAATAAGGAAATCAAAGGATAAATCCTCTCATATTGTTATAAAGGGGGAATAATTTTTTATTTATTCAATGATTACCCATATAGAATTGTTTCCATTGGATGTCTTTGGATGGCTAGTAACAATGTTCATAGTGATGTTGTCCCACTTCTAGAGAGTTATGGCTTCTGGTTTGATAAATCACTTGGTTAGTTTATCTTCTCTTTTACTTTCAAAGGTACCAAACATCTTTACATATAATCATAAATCATACTTCTAATATTTTCTCAACAATAATGATATAAAAGATCCTAATACATTTTATTGCTTCTATGATATATATATAATGTATATATATGATATTAATCGATAAAATATTTAATTAACATCATATAATATAGGATATATAGCCTTATACCAAACCTCAATACTCAATATTGATCAATATTGAACTCAAAAATCATCACACATTATATATCTTTTATAGCATTTTTTAACATAGGATCATCTCTTTATGATTTCATAAACATATTTATTAATGATAGTTGGGAAATAATTTGAATGGGATAGATTTTTTTTAGCTGACGACTTCCATGAATATAATTAGTAGGTCCTTGATAGATGGTTATCCATTAATCCTCATTATCTCAACAACTTCAGGCACTTTCATACTAAAAACATCAATGACTTTTTTCTATGGTAATAATGGATAGAAATATCATAGTCCTTAAAAATTTCTAAAAATAACCTTTGAGTCATGTTTCGTAAGATTTTTGAATATATACATTATATATAGTGATTAGTTTATATATGAAACATTCCCTAAAAAGATAGTGCCACTATATATTTAATGAAAATTTAACTACAACAACCCCCAAATCATGGGTATGATAATTTTGTTCATGAGATTTAAATGTATTGATACATATGCAATAATTGTTTTATTTTTATTGATTACACATCCATGTTACATTATTAATTCATATTTTTAAATGAGAAATCCACACCCATTATTGAGTACACATTTCTTTTCATTATTATCACACAAATATCATATTTACAAGATAACCAATGACACATCCCAAAGATAACATGAGTAGTTATTCATGTGAGAAACATTCGATAGCTATGAGATTTCTCATTTATATGATATTTTTGGACAATCATCAAGCACCTGGGTATGCATGTGTTGACTCACCACTAGGAATTTTCATGATAAGATAGGCTATGGTTGGAGAACGAGGCTCTCGGAATATCCAACTTACTTTTCCAATGTGCTTTAGTGAACGAAAGGCGTTTGTTGGGGGAATTGAATTATGTTTGAAGAAAGGGAAAGAAGAGCATGAATCATTAAACTTATAATTATAAACATCATGAGAAGGGAATAAAGAAACTGGATAATAACTAACCTGGTTGAAAACACATCATCTGTATCGCTTAACCGAGAATGGGGTAGAAGAATATGACATTCATCCATTTACCATCTTTGAAACCCAAAACATATCTCCAAATTTTGTCCAATGTCATTCTATTCCTTGGCCTAGGAAGATATGTGATTCATTTTGGCTAGGAACCACTTACATTAAGTGGTCTATATAGATGTGGAGGAGGATGAAGATCCAAATAAGGGTAAAAAGAAATATATAAACAATGTGATTGAATATTAGAATGGATTAGAACCCTCCATTAATGAGGTCACTATATATTAGAGAACTTTGGTCTTGGAATAATGGTCTGAAAAAAGGCTAATCTTGTCTTGAAGGGGAGTATCATCTTAGATAATGAGCGACAATGGGAGAAAATGAACAATGTGATAGATAACCACCACTGTAGGAAAGGGAATATTGGGTGAGGGCATAAGATGACTTTTAGTTTATGTAATACATTAGAGATGATTAACACACCATTTTATGTCATACACTAATAAATTTGGACACATAGTTTAACATCACATGGTTACGTCATTGGAAATGATGTTTAATTTTGCATGGTGAGTACATGTTCATTTCACCATTTAAAATAATGTTATTGGGACATGGTGTATATAGATTTTAAACCAATATGACCATCATTTATTCCTAATATAAAAACAATAGGTAATTCTATGTCCTTCACATAGTGTATGATTACAGTTTAATGTCATGCGAAAGGGCTTGTGAACTGGTGTGAGTGGTAAGCCTATGAAGACCTTGTTGGAACTAGGGTTGTTTTTTTTAAATGGAATTTGGTTTGTGTTTTTTGTCAATCCATACATGAATGATCGAGGAGATTGCAAGGAAATTTATCATACAGTTTATGTCAAAATTTGTATTAAAAATATGGAAAAGGCATGAGTTTTGAGAAGATGGGATCTGGGAATTGTGTTTTGAAAAGTCATAAAGTTTTCTGACTATGTGATTTGGGATTACGTTTGGCATTGTGATCAGAGATGGAGTTCTTCATGATTATGATTTTTGGTATCTGTGGTCATTGACATAATTCTTTGAAAATTTGTTGGGAACCATTTTATTCAAAAACAAGTAAAGTTTTCTTGATTTTAATACGACTGAATCACTATTAGCGTATGCTCCTTGGCCGTATCTCTTAGTGGTGAACCAAGTAAAAAAAAATTGTGGTATCTATGCATGTGATTTCTTTTCTCATCAGCCTCAAAGGTTTTATGTGTTCCCACCAATGTGGGAATAAGATACTTGTTTTAAAAGAAAAAATTGACACCCTTATTCACCCCTCCCCTCTCAGGGTGTCCAGGTGTCCTACAGACTAACCACATGGAAAGCATAGGAATCACTTTTTATGTAAACAGTTTAAGGTTTTGATAATTCATCCATGTCTTGTAGTAAGAAGAAATAATTCTTGGAACTATTTGAATTATTTTATAGTCTTAATGCTTGGTCCAAAGGGATTATCCCTTGAATAAATTTACTCAACATTGAATGTAGGCTTCTAGACATGAATGGAGGGTCCTAGGTGGCCACATAATATAATATAAAATTCCATTGAGGCAAATCAAACATATTTTAAAGTCATTATATTCGAACATTGGGTCTTCTTTTAGTTTAGAGTCATAGATTTCAGACTAGGTAGTTCCTAACATATTTTTATGTGGAATGAATGGGTATGAATAGTGGGATAATAATTATCATGTTTCGTTTGAAATGTAAGGGTAATTTTTCAAATGGTTTAAAGGTGTACTTATCAGACCATGTATTTTAGTTTTAGGTTATAAATTTTTCTATGTAAAACTATGAAACAAAAAGGTCATGTGATATGTCGACGAAGGGGCTGGACCAAAGAGAAAATATCTGGGAAAACCTACATATTCCATGACAATGGAAATCAAGCCACATGTAGCTATGGAACACAACATGGTAGAGGAATAATGATGTTTTGGGGATAATATCTCTAATTGGGTCATTGAATCCTCTCATTCTTGGATATGAGGCATTCAAAGTTTCCATGAGGTACAACTTAAAGCTTAATATCATGTTCTGGATATGTTCATTCATCCAGTATTTTTCACACATGAAATTCTAGTTTGATACAAGGTAAAATCACATATTCGGAGGCATCCTAGACTTCTTCTAGTAAATCTTATATTTTAACATCTTGCGATGAAGAAATTGGTGATCTTTCAAATCAGATTTCTCACTCATTCCTTCCTCATATCAACCTATGAGGGAATTTCAGCCTGCTGGTGGATAATGGTAATTGAATGGGGATTATACAAAGAATGAGGAATCTGAGTAATTTTGGGGATATTTCACTATAAATAAAGGGTGGTTTCACAGTGAATCCATTGATGGTATTAGAAACAAAAATTCTTAGAGTCAATATTTTTCTCATGGGGATGGGAATCAAGAAACATGTAGTTTTGGAGGTGGTACATACTGTTTATGTTCATACAGTCTGGACTAGTAGGGGTTTCAGGGATGTTCATGTGCTGAAATAGTTAAAACATTATTTAAATGGGTTACTTAGGCCCTGCACCATGTGATTGGATCTTGATTCTGGTTGCACATAGTAAAATTTTATATGGTTTAGAGCATGAAAATTAGTTAGGAGTCATATCTCTCACACAATGGGAAATCAGTTTAAATTCATGATGTGTGGAATGTATAATTTTTTCTTTCTAGAGTACATGTATGGAATGAAATAGGTTTGTCCTAACTTGAATGAATCAAGGGGGGCCGCACGACCCAAGTAATAGAGAAAAACAACACATAGGTTATTTTCACAGGTCCTAGGCTAGGAAAAGGTAGAAAACATGTCTAAATGATTAGACATAGGTGATATTGGCCCCATAGGTACCCATATGGAATAGATAGAGTGAAAATATAACATGAATAAGGACCAAGGAGCACTACACCCTACAAATGGGGACAAAGGTCCATAGGGTTGTTGAATTTTCAGCTGGTCCTAGAGATATGAATTTTGGGTGTCACTACATATCCTATGAGGATGAAAATAAATCCATACGTCATTATAGAACACAATGTAGTAGGTGACCAACATCGATAGGGATGATCCTCTTTAGAGGGGGAAATTTAGGCATCCCACAATTATCATGGGATATCACATTTCTGAAACATAGTGTAAATATCATATATTAGATAGTGGAATCCTAGTTTATAATAGGTTAAGATCACAGTTCTAGGTAATGCACTAAGGATGTCATGCCTCGTAGTTTAAATTCATAAACTTCAGATTATATGGGTTGTAAGTAGTTCGAGTTTATAATTATTGGGCTTATCGAAAAACATTTAGGGTCCTATTTTCAGGACCAAAGTTCCTTAGTTTAAGTTCATAGAGTTTGAAAAATGAATTGGATCTTATAAAATAGATATATGTATCATGGTGGAGTGATAAAATTGACATGAATGTGGATAAAAGAGGCCCCACCCTATACCACATGCTCCCAAGAAGACTCACACATAGTTTAAATTCATGGTTCTTCGAATATGAATTGGATATTAGTTTGGGGTCATAAATCTTTTACATTGGAGTGAGAACTCAAAAAGGGATATACATAGTGTGGAAGGAATAACCCAACCTGAATGAGGGACAAGTATGCATGTGCCACACAAAAAATTTTCAAGGTGGACATCGACATAATTTAAAGTAGTGATGATTGGACTTGGACTCCTAGTTTAAGGTTATTAATTTCATACAATAATCATGTGAATATCCACCACATGGATACAAATCACACTAAGATAGATAATCCCATTTGAGTCATGATAAATGTGCTAAATAAGGATTTTTGTGCAGATATCCCTAAAACATGGAAGCACAACATGGGAAAGGAAATTATAGGGTATGAAATTACCAATTATACTGACATGCCTACTCAACATGCATAGATTCATAGAGGGTTAACACCATTGTTGTTGGAATTCAACCAAACTATAGCATTTTTTAAATTATTTAAATAAATATTTCTAAGATCTATACAATAAAAGGGGAAATTGATGGGTAGGGACCACTATTAACAATTTTTGAAACACATGATCCACAATTACACATGTAATAGATTGGGAAAAAATATAGAACCATCCATTGACCATGATTGAAATATGGGAACCATGATTCATCATAAAATATAAATCAAGGTGTCTTCCAAGGATGGTAGGTGACCCATTTTGGCCAGGAACCATTACTATTTGTGGGGTCCATTAAGATTTGAATGATGAAATGGATCAGAATTTAGGAAGGCTCCTAGTGTAAAGGTGGATTGGGGGAATTTTTATGTGGGACTCAAAACCCTCATCTCTATGGTAAATCTCATTTTACAACATTTGTTGGTTATATCAGAATATGGAGCTCAATCTCATTCTCAAGGATGGAGTTCTTGAGGGGGAAAATGACCCAGATGGACCCAAGGTAAAACACCTCGGGTGGTGAAAAAATATTTAGGTCGCATTTCATTGACTAAAGGCTCCTAGTTTAAGGATGTTGATTTTGGACCATTTTGGTAAGAGTTCCAAATATGGTATGTGTATCATGTAAGAATGAAAAACCAAAGTGAATTAGGACAAAGGAGGACCTAAAATCACACAAGTAATCCCCATAGAAGATTGAAAAAAGTTTCACGTGGTAATGTTAGGACCTAAACATATATTCTAGGTTTTTAGAGTTCAGACCTATTGAAAAGTTTGACTTAATGTGTCTCAGATGTAGACTCTTGGTTTACGGTCCTAGAGTTAGGACCATTCACACCCCTTACATGAAGTACTTCTTCAGAAACATGGCATTGTTGGGAAGTGTGATTAGCCCTCCATCCATGGTGATCAAAGAGTATTCACCATTGGAATATACCTTAAGAATTATTCTCTCTTCCTTACCATTTGGGATCCTTCTTTGGTGGATTTTTTCCATGTATCATTAGCATTTTGATAGCTAGTATCATGTCAAATTGGGGGTAGTAGTAGAGGAGAAACTTCTGGTTTAAAGCATTATCTATCTTGTTCTGGTGCCTCTATAGATTGTGAAAGTCCTAGATTCTATTTTCTTTGAGGACTTATTATTCAAATATATAAATTTCATTAATTTTTTTCGAGATTCTGTTAGCCCTAGAAAAGTGTCTGGAGTGATGGAAATTGAACTATAATTGGAAATAATACCTATGTTCCATACACTATGGAATATGGGGTCACCTATCTAGAATTTGATTTTTCATCAGATAGGCCCAGAGGGAATTTAAGAGCTTCTTCATCCAACATTTCCTTTCATGTACCACCATATTCTAAATTATTTTAGAGAGGGTCATGTTGAACACCTTGATCTGTCCATTTAACAACACATGATAGGGAGAAGTTTGGTTTGACTAGATATTGTGCATGGATTATAAGTTTATATGCTCAAAAGATTATATGTTAGTGTCACTGATAGTGTGAATACCCTCAGGGAATCAAAATAAAATGATTATGTGGGAGATCATTAGTTTGATCATGGATAGGAACTTAACTTCTTTAAGGGGATTCACTTCTTCCCACTATGAAAGTAATTCCATCACGCTCCAAATGGACTATCACTAATGATCTATTGTTGGAGGATATGGTTGTAGAACATTGAGTTCCCATACTATAAAAATAAATGAATACATGTTAGTATAGATAATCTCTAGTGACCGATGAAAAAAAGTGGCATAAATTTAAAATAGATGAAACCACTTTAGAAATTCAATAAATTAAGGGACCATTGTGGGTAAGAAGTAGTTAAACCTTTTTATCTAGTGGGAGAGCTTCAATCCTTCCTAATGGGAACCATAATACTTGAAATGATATTTCAAAATAACCTAGGTAATATCACTTCTATTAATGATATGGAGGATAATTCTGTCTAACCCATTACTTTATAGAGTCATCTCAAAAATATGTCTTCATTGAATGGTGAAATGCACAACATACCAATGTATTATCTCTTTCCCAAATAAATTTGGAGGGTTTAAAAATATATATTGGGGAAAATAGATTTCTAAATAAATTTTCCTCTAATATGGTGGATCTTGATGTTCTTGATGGAAAATTAATGCCTGGAAATTGATTAAACTTCTACATTCATCCAGATCTGAAATGATAGGAGTAGTGAAACTTCGATGTGACAAATGAATAAACCGGTCATCTTAGATAGTCTATGAAATATAGGTAGGTAAACTATCCCAGGTATTATCTTTACTCTTTTATAATCAAGGGAAGTTAGTCACTTCTAGCCATGCATGGAACTGGGCCATCGGCAAACTGGTACTCTCAAATACGGGCATGAGATCTGGATTTAGGATGGTGTAGACACCATTAGTCTATTTTATGGATAATTAAGAGTATCCATTTACATGAAAGTAGGGTCCATTAATCTAGATATCCCAAAATATACTTGTAATGAGAACCTAATACTCTACCACATTGTTGGTGTATCCTTCTAACAACATGAATGAGCATGGAATGATAGACAATGCTGTAGTTATGAAGATGATTCCTTGGACTACCCTATTAAGCTTGGTATTTGAGAGCCTACTACTGGTAGGTATCATGAGGGAACCATTGAAATGAATCTTCCAAAAAGGAATAGATTGTCCTACTTAGGTGATATCCTCACCTATTAAATCAACATCATAGAGATGTTTTTCTAGGGTTGGACGGGCTGACTGGAAAAATACCCGTGCTGAAAATTGAAGGATTTTTTAAAAATTAACGTCATATAGAACTGCCAAAGGATCACTATCTAGTTCTCCAATAATCCCCTCAATATGGAGAAATTCAGTATATACTTATAATGTCCCACAAGAGAAAATAGTTATATATCATGATGCTACATATAATTACACATCTTATGCACTGTAAAAACTTGGGCGAGGAAGCACTTCTCAATAGGGAAGTATCTTTTTTTTAGGGGCAGCAAGGGAACCGAGATACAATTCCATTAAGGCCATGTAGAGAACCATAGGCTTCATAGAAATGGGTGTAATTATAACCCTAGGTTTTATTATAAACTTCTTGATTTCCAAAAGGTGGTCTAGCACTCCTCATTCCACATGTGGGTGGTCCCTTTCTTTATTAGCCTCAAAAAGGACATTGACTTTTTGAATAGCTTCGTGATGCAACAGTGCATGTAGTCCAGGTTTCCTTGGGGTCCTCATACATTCCAAATACTACATGGTGGGGGTATTTTTTCTAAATTATTTAATATTCATATGGAAAATTTTAATTCCTATATATATAAATGAAGTTAATAAACTTCTAATAGGTTACCCTGATTGCACACTTCAAGGGGTTTATCACCAAATTCCTAGAGCAAAGAAATCCAAACCTTTTATCACGGTGTTTGAGATGGTCCCAACACTGGCCTGACAGGACCACCAATTCCTCATTTAATTCCACCAACATCTTGAAAATTACTTTGAATATTTGGTTCGTGAATCACTAACAAGTGGATACTTCATTCTTAAAGATGAACGGAATTAACAAATAGTAAGAGAACCCTTTCCATTCCCTGAAGAAGATAGAATCCTCATACTTAGGGTCCATTTGGATATAGTTTTAACTGTAATATTCATCCATAAAGGATATGTCCTAGATGTTGATCATACCATAGATCAATATCTCTATCACTAGAAGGGGAAATTAATCCTTTGAACAATGCTGGTTGAGATCCCATAAGTCAATAAAGAATCTAATCTTCCCATTTTTCTTTCTAATTGGGATTATTTTTGCTAGAAATTTAGGTACTAGACATCCATGAGAAATTTAACATTGAAAATCTTATCAACCTTGACCTGATCCATGGCACTGTGAGTGGGATTCATTTTATTTGGAGGCTTCATGAACCCATGTTGGCACACATAGAGGCCAATATAGTAGATAGTGACCAGGGGGTCTATTCCTTGTATCTTTTCATTGCACCAGGATAATTATTCACGATTCTACTTCAGTAAAGCTACATACTTCTATGGTTCATCAAGGGGAATGGATGTAATGATCAACACTAGCATGAGAACTTCCACTATACCCAGGATCACCTAATTAAACTCTTAAATGTGGTGTAGATTGCATATTTTAATAATAGAGGTGTATCTTCAAAATCCTATTCATTTTCCATGGGAATAGAATCTGGATGAGGAGGATCATCTAGGTCTGCAGACTCTGTGGGACCACTGGTTCCTACATGGATAAATACAAAGCTTCATTGAAGGGTTCCTATTCTAATGAATACATGGTGAAAAAGGTTTTAAAACCTATTCTATACAACCATTAACCAAGATTCTAGTGACCATGATTTATTTCAAAGCAATGGTATTGATTCGTCAAACATGCTCTATGGAACATATGATAGTGTCATTGAACGGTGGCCATGGGGGATTATTTTACTACCTAGTCTTTCCTTGTATATGTGTATGGGGTAATCTACTAACATTCCTTCATTTTAGGAATTCTAAAACAATTTTTATTGGGGATGAAAAATAAGATTTCCAATTTTTTAATTTTTGACCTATTAATAATGAATGAGGATAACAAAAGCAACATACATTATTGATAATGATATTTTCATGGTGGTTGTGAGATCATTTCTGCTCTCAACCTCATCATTCTAAACCCATTTCTTATCTATCTTACGGTAGAAGACACCTGTATAGTGGGATTGAAAGTATTTGATGGTAGATTAATCACCCTAGATTACCCCTACTTGACTGTTGAAGGAGTATTTGTGGTACTCGTGATACGATGGGGGGATCACCACATGCAGATGAGGTTAGGACCTACCCAAAAACACATTGTAGATGGTATCCTATAATAATACCATAAAATTGGTACTTTATTTAAAGAAATTTAGGTGGGTCCTTAGCCTAATATTTCCACATGGTTTTTACTTGTTTTTTTCATAACCATATATTTTCTTGTTGAATGGAGTAAGAGCTGTTTCAGTCAGTTTCATTTTTAGGATCATCCTAGTTGGCATAAGATTGATCCCATAACTTGATTCCACTAGACATTGCAAGAACATTTTTCCATTAAAATGATTTGTAATGTATGGAATGCATATGTACCCCTAAATGTGGGCACAATAATATTTTCTAGAGAATGAGATGATCTATGGAAATTTCTCCTAATCAACCTCCCATTCATAGTATGTATCTATGATAACTACCTCTATTTCAAACAAGAGAGGGATATTTGTGGATTTTACAATGACCTCATTCATTTCATTTGACAAGTGGGCAGCCTTTGAATTGATATCATGGGAGGTATACTGGAGAGGTGATTTAAACTATAGTACTACAACACCCAAGGAATTTATTTACCTGAAGGGGGTCTCTCCTTTTATGGGGGTCCACTGGGTGTCACTGGATTAACCTTTGGGTTCATGATGGCGTATGAAATATCCTTGTTCTAACAAGATGACTTGATTTTAACCATTTTTAGTTGAATGTAGATTGATTGAGACTTAGCTCTGGATAGTCATGGGTAATTATGTCGTAGTCAAAACTTCTCTACTCAATCAATCTATATGGTCAGTTATAGAGACACATCTTGCAGAGCGAGCTGAGTGAGATATTCCAACCGAGCTCTTCATAGAACATGCTTCATAGTCTCGATAACATGCACTTCACAGTATGATACACTTGCTAGAGCCTTCTAAAGGTTCTCCTATTCTTGACCTCTCCTTTGACTTCACCGCCAGGAGGTACCTAGGGAATTTTCAAGACACTATTAACCATCATGAACTATAAATCAGTCTACTAGCTCAATTACATTCTCCAATTTTTATTCTTGCACATCATCACAGTAATCTTATATACTATTTATACCCTCATGGAATATCCCAACATAGGAGGAATGAAATCACTTATGGTGAAAGAAGGATTCGTCAATGGAGGGGGACTATAATTCCATTTGGTCCTTTGGGATATATCCTTCAAGTATTTGGAAGACTATGATGTGTATATAGAATCAGTTTTTGGGGTGATCATGGAAACCATAGGAGGTTATGGACTATCTAGATTGGTGTGGATGATTCCATTGTCATAAGTGACAACTCTATGAGCAAAAAAGTCATCATATATATAGTATATATGGCTAGAAGCATGTATCCATTCACCTTAACCATCAATATCACTTATAGGATGGACGCATATATGTGCTACATGTGCTGGTATGTCACATATCTTAACGAAACCATAATATTCATGGTCCTGGTTCCAATCCTTGACACATATAATTATATGATGGTTTTACAGAGGAAAATTAGGTAAGGTAAATTTTTGGGTTATTCATTGCATTAAGCATTCCATTTTCTCATGCACTGGTAACTTCAAATTCTCTTTTCTAAGGAATAAATGAAATATCCTAGTCCTTTTACTTCTTCAAAATAATAGGTTTTGTTTCTTCTGTCTAGTAAGATCATACTAGGATTCTAGCCCTGCTGAGAGGTCTGAGCTCGGTGAGGGGATGGAGCAACATCTATCTTCTAGAGATATGTATCTAATGAGGCGGTGCTTGATGATTCTGTGTTGGGAAATTCTTTGTATGATAATTCATAACATATTGAGTCTCTTTTGGAAATAGAGACAATAATTCCAATGGTTCGGGGCCTCCACTTGTCCATCACGTGAAGTCTCTAATTTTTAATACCTTCTCATAGTATCTTTAAAAGGAAACAATTGTGATTTTTCATCGTATTGTATGGATGCCTCCAGACACTAGGACTTTTCATAAAACACTCAGAACCCACCAAGAATGTTTTGGGTAATGAGGGTAGGGACCATCTCATTCTTGAAATTCCTGATGTATATCATTATTATCTTCTGTTGAGTAAGTTTCATGTCATGTAAGTATGTGATTTCATTCCAGATGGAGAAAAAATCTCAAACTCGTCCATCAGGATGTTTCTTACACTTCAAGAGGTTAGAAATAATTTTCTTGTGCATTGGAGAGATGAACTGATAAAGTAACTATTTGTGATTGTCTTTGAAACCAATGATGGTCCCTATGGTTAGCTGGTTGTACAAGATGAACATTCGTCCCTCTAACATATTCATGAAAAACTGGAGTTTGTCGGCTACCTACTACTCTAGGGTTCCCAGCATGGGATCTCACCTAGATATGATGTGAGAAATTTTTTTAATGGAACAAATTTCTCATTGAACGAGGTAAATATAGGGTTCCTATACTCTAGCTGGGCTCTCATGTCATCCTCCCACACTGGGTATGACTTTATAATCAGTTGGGATCAACACCTATTACATCTACAGGGCCACAAGGTGAGTGGTGAAAAAACAATCAAGTCATCTGGACAAGGATATCTATCTTGAGGAGGATACTTCATCACAAATTTCATGATATTATCATGAAATTATTAATCTATCTCAATGGATTCTAAAGCAGCACATCTTGGATCCCAATTAATATGGTAATGTTGATCGGGTGGTTTTGGTGACTCATTACATGGTTTCATTTAATACAATTTTTGTTTTCTAGGTCTATATGCATAGGGTTATAATTATCAAATGGGTTCAATTAGTCAAGGATGAATTTAATCCCTACTAGAGGAGAAATGGGATCCCTTTGAGTAGTTCTTAAATTTGGGCACTGATTAGTAAGGATCTCATTAAGGATCATTTTCTACACATCGAACATCTAAATAATGGCTTCCACTATGGGTTCTACATTAATTTTTATGCAAAATTATATAGATGATAGGGCAAACATTACCCTTAACCTTGTTGGTATGTTGGCTAGTAAGAAATTTTGGATCATTGGAGGGATACTTGGGGTCGATACCCTATACTTTCTAGTGAGTAAGGAAACATGTGAGAGGGTATTTTAGGTACTACCATTCCCCTCGATTTGGGTTTTAATTTTCTTTTTGTACAATATTTCCCCTATGCATATGATCTTATAATAGGTCAGGGTGACCATGTTTACCATAACAATACACATAGGAGAACCCTCAACACTAACTGGTAAGTTACGTTGTCATCGGATAAAGATGAAGTGTAGATAAGTGTAATCTTCTTACACCGTAATATGAATATTCATATATACCTCTTCTATAATATGAACGATCAGTATGAGTCTCTTAACAAATCTCTATTGGAGGTATTGACTGTATTCGAATGAACTAGGGAAATGATACATTGAGAGTTCTAACAACTCTACACCTTAGTATTATTTATTAATGTCCTCAAGGTTATCAGGGATTCATGGATTGAGTAACTGACTGTTATAGAGTCAATGAAGCATCACATGGAAAGTATTGAAGAAAACATGGTCTTTCCCTCAGGATGTCCCTTGGTGGAAAGATCATTCCAAAATCAATCTTTATCGAAGTAAGGGATAGCTTCCCGATTGGCCCAAAATTTTATTGCCACTAGTTGGGATATAGGTGGTGTCACTAATAAAGATTTTTTTTCTGGCTGGATAACTATTAGAGAATCAAAATATAATTAAATTTCTATCATCACACTAGGATGTCCCTTGGGGGTGGTACAAAACAGCATCATTTCATTCATATAGGACGGGGTGTTTTCTAATGTCTCTTGTGAAAGGGATTAAATGTTCATATGTGGTGTGAAAAGGTTTTCACCATTTAGAGAAGTTATCCATGTCCATAACAAAACTCCTATATATTTTGAAGATGTAGATAAAAGGGAAATTGGTTGTGATTAGGTTGGATGCACGGTAATCCCCTAGAAGGGAACCAAATCTTATTTAACATTCAAATACCTATAAATAGATTTGGAGATCCATTGGATATCGACATTCGATATGGGGAATCTCACATATGAAGCTCTTAAACCAGACTCTATAAGTATGGTGGAGATTCCATTCTTTATAGATATATGTCCTCAGAATTTGAAAGATAAAAATTCTAAACAATGACAAGACATTTCCCTAGATTTGACTGATGATGACGAGTGTTCAACCTTCTAAACTAAGATACAATTTTAGGGAAGGATACCTCTTCAGCACGGGGTGGATATTTTTTATGTTTGGTTTTATATTTAGGAAGACCTCCAAGGTTTTCTAAATGGGAATTATAATGAACTCTGTGTTGAGATCCAAGAGAATATATAAGACGTCCATACTAGTTGGTAATAGTTTTGGGATTCCTTCCTTCCTCTATGATGATGGAATGATTAGAAACTCTATGATGAATGTTTTAAGAGTTAGAAGGACCTCTACTAGACTTTTCAATAGTGTGGGAGGAAATTTACACTGATTCTCATCATTTTGGGTTATCTTATATTGGATTTATGTTCTTCGAATGGTTTACTGACTTAACCCATCTCTTTTATGATGTGTTTGAGGTCTTGAACCCAATTAAGAAAAGATGGACCCCTTCACATATACTAAAATGATTTGGTGGTTTAATCCTATAGTCGTAGCTGAAACTAGATCTGCTAAAGATTATTTCACTTAACAATAATTCTCTTGAGATTTCCATCGATGTCAGCGATGTGTGGTTCTGATCAAGGCTAGAGGAGAAGGGATGAATTCCACATGTTCTTCATCCTAATGGAGTGTTCATTATTACTATTGATGTATCCTTTTGGAAGACCTCCTTGGTGACTCTTAGGTAGTAGTCATGGACATGTTGACTCAAGAAACCACCACCTCATTAGAATGAGGGATAAAATATTAAGATAATTCTAGGGTGACTCTCCTAAAATATTTTTCTACTGGAATGGGGTTGGTTTTCTATGGCATGGACCTTAGGGTAAGTTGTGTATGTGATGCGTTGATACATCCTAGTTGTGGAAGTCCATTTACATTTTGATAATGACACATTTTTTTTCAATGAAAATCAAGAGGGAATCGATCACCCTTCACTAGATGGTTTCTAAGGGCGAGACTTGGTGTGGGTGCCTGGTATACATAGTCACAAATAGTGTTTCGGTGGATGCAGCATTTGGTGGCATTTCCTCATTCATATTTCCACTACCCCAAAAACTATAGGATTTGGGATGATGATTCCCTACTGTTTAAATCTTGTAAGTAAATTGTATTCATTTATCAGTAAATATACAAGGAAATAGATTCCCTATGCCTCAATTTCATTCAATCTTCTAAATATTAAGATTGATCCATGATGAAAATGTCACACACTGAGGATTCCCGATTTCTAAGTACCTCTAATTTCTTGTTAGTTCAATTCTATGCCCACAAGTTCTTAGTGGGACTTGGAATTGGATATCTGGATCCAGTAACACAAAAATATACTTATTCCAAAATTTGACTAGCCCCCATGTGGTGGATAAGAGTTTCACATTAGGTTCACTATTTCTATTTACACAACTTTAACAGGGACCCGCCACCATGATGATAAACAGATTCACATTTTGGATGTTGCTTCCATATTTTCCCACATTCCAAGGCAGGCCTCATTAATCACTGTCATCGGTGATGTCTACTCCTTGATTGACATATGATAATGGGATGTCGTTTCTTCCTTCCATGGACTAGACCTTTGAGATTATCACCCATGTTGGGTCTCTCTTGTTGACTTCTGTCTTTTTCATGCAACACATACTTAGTTCCATTCCATCTCTTTTTTCATTCCAGTTAATTATAGTACTTCTATCTAGCAAGGAAAAAACATCAGTTAAGAGAATAGTCATGTTGGGGATCATTGTTCATGTCCAGACATTGGGTGAATTGGTAACATGTTAATAATACTCATAGTAGGAAATTTTATTTCAGTTATCTTATGGGTGTAACCCGGTGATTCATTTATTAATAATGAGGTAATTGACTCTAGGGTAGTATTAATTCTATGGATTTTTGCCTTTGGCATCCCATGTCTCGCATGAGATAGTTTTTTTGTTAGGTCTTGTGTTTAAAATCTTGCAGAGATGGATCAGAGTGTATGGTTGGGGTAAGTTAGGGTATGATTTGAATATCATATATAGATGGGAATATGGTTAATGTGTTGTGGAAATATGATGAATGGATCAATACATATCATGGAGGCATATCTAAGAGGTGTGTTTCTAAGAGGTAAGATGTCATATCTAGGTGGAGTTTCTATTTGATGGGTCAAAATGATCCTTGGGGAAGATCCATGAGGCTAATCAGAACTCCCATTATGGTATATCTAAGAGATCTGTCCCTAGGATAGAAGATTGCATGCATATGGGATTAATAGATGGATGGATCATAACTTCCCTTGAGGTGGATCTGGGTAGTTGATCAGAACACCCCTTAAGGTGGACCAGGGAGGTGTGTCCCTAAAAGTGAAGATGTCATAATTTGAGAGTTAGATCAGAACTATCATTAAGGTGGATCTATAAGGTTGATAATAATTCCCCATGAGGTATATCATAGAGTTGTGTCCCTATTAGAGAATATGTCACACATAAATTTTGGGATCAGAACACCCTTTGGAGTGGATCAAGATGTTTTATCAGTACACGCATTAATGATAACCTGGGAGTTGTGTCCCTTTAGGGAAGATATCACACCCGAATAGTTTACCAATTGATAGATTAGAACAAACCTTGTGGATGATCCAAGAGGTTGATCATAACAGACCATAAGGCATACTAATTAGGTTTTTCGACATGGGTTAGGATTTCACACTTTGATGGTTGGATAATAACACCCCTTGTGGTGGATCTAGAAGGCTAATAAAAACACTCCTTTAAATGGATCAACGAGGTGTGTCCCATGTAGTGCAAATGTCACACATGAATGGTTAGATGAGAAAACTTCTTTAGGATAATCGTGAAGGTTTATCAGAACAATTATTTAGGTGGATTAGGGATGTGTTCCCTCATAATAGAAGATTTAATACATGAATATTTTGACAATGGATGTATCATAATTCTAATTGAAGTGGATTGTGGAGCTTAATCAGAACATCCTTGAGGGGGATCATTGATTGTTGTCTCTAGGAGGGGAGATGTCACTCCAAGATTGTTGGATTATAGAATCCCTTGAGATTGATTCATAAGGTTGATCAGAATTCATCTTCAGGTGGATGAAGAAGGTGTGTCATCAGTAGGGATGATCTTTTACCAAAAAATATTGATAAAAACAACCCTTGAGGTCGATCTGAAAGGATGGTCAGAATGACCCTAGAGGTGGACCAGGTATTTTTGTCCCTAGAATGGATGTTGTCACACCTTAATTGCATACCAATGATGGGATCGAACTTGATGTAAGAATCCTACATACCTTGTTTAGAATATAGGGATAAAAACCCCCAAGTTTTTATGTCATAGTTTAAGATTTTGTGTTAAGATGGATCCATGTACTTTAACATAATGTGATTAGGATGCTAGTGTTGTATAAGGAGTGTCTATGAGTGATGTTCTGGGGATTAGTTTTAGAAAAATATATTCACACTAATATAACTCCTAGTTTAAATATTGTGGGTCTCATTCTTTGGGATTCACTAGGGATCTCATTCTTACTATGTCTCACATTGATCATCCTGACTTTATTCCGTAGGGTAAGACTACAGTTGTACATAATGTGCTATGGGTATATAGTTCCAGGTAGTTTTACATCATGTCGCTCAGTCATGTGTGGAATCACTCCAAACTCCTTGGGTTTTTGTGACCTTCTCACTTGTGCCTTTGTTTGGGTCATAGTGTTTGCACTATCATGGAGAAGTGGATATCATGAGGTCCACATTATGGTTCCTATGCTGAGTGGAAATAGGGGTTAAAGTATCTATTTTTAGAAGGTAGATATAGGTGGGATGCTAAATCCACACTGCGGGTGATGTGTTCGAACATTGGAATTGGTCGAAAATTTCATTTAGTGACTCGAGGTGTAGCTAAGCTGAACTCGAATTGGTGTGGGGGCCCAAAGCACTTGAACATTGAAAAAGGGTGTCGGTAGAAGGGAGACACCATGGAATGGACATAGAGAGAGTCTTCATGAATCTTATGGCTTCATTGATAGGTTATTCACAAATATCATATGTATCGCAATGGGTAGGGGAATTGTAAAGGGGAATAATTTAAAAAATAGTGTACCCCCCCCCCTTAGAGTGATGTTTTCTTTAAAGGTGTGAAAGATTCATAAATTATGAATGCTTCGTGAGGCATCAAGTGCCACTGGGGGCTTTCTTCATTCACAAGGGGAGTAGTATTTCATGAAATGAATCTTTACTTGAGTTAGAGGATCATAAGAACAAAATAAATGGGGTTTTATTAATATTGGATACCATGAGTGATTGATTTTCTCTTCAGTTTGTAATGATTCTAGGGTTCGTTAATGGGGGAAAAGATTTGATGTCTAAAGGTTAGGGGATCATCCCTAAAATTTTGAACTGAAGGGGGGTGTTTATAGATAATTTATTTCATTAATTTCGGGATGGTCACAAAAAATTACATTCTTCAAGAATAAGCATGGTTCTATGTGTTTGAGAGATTCATTTACGAAGACACCATCAATCTTTCACATGTTCATGAAGAAATCCATGACTCCAAATGTCTGTGGAAAGAGTTTCCACCAATTATTCATGCCTATATGAAGGAACTCCTTGTCTAGGGAGCTTTTAGAGCTTTGCCCATTCAAAAATCTCAAGAGGTTCATGGGACAGACACTTAGAGGGTTCTTTAGGTCGTTTTGGCTTAGATTCATCTTGACCCAGCCAGGCCATCCTCAACCATTCTCATGGAATGTGTACTTAAATTGAAATGGCCATCAATAATCCGTAGTCATGGTCACATGATGTTAAAATAAAAAATAAATCGTAACAACATGACGTTAAATTGTATAGAATACATCATGAATGTATGTTGAAAAAATTTATAGGATGTTGTCCTAGTCACATGATGCTAAAATTCATAGTACATCCTAACTTTATGATATTAAACTAAAAGTAATACACCCAAGATTCATGATATTAAAACATAAATGAATTTATCTTATTCACATGATGTTAAACTATATGATATGATCTTATTGTATGATGTCAAATTGCATGCCAAATGTTACATGATAGACGACCCACTGCACATGACCAGGATTTTTGAATAAGAAAAATGATGTTCCCTTTTCCCTGTGTGTGAGAGACATCCACATTGGGAATCCACTATTTAATAAATATGTGTGGATTTATTCCTATAATTATAGGATGTGTAGTGATATCCATATATAAAGTCGTGGGTCTATGCACATTATTCATTCACGTTGAGTCACCTATGTCCTTACTAGATGAAATTAAAAAAATAAGGATGATGTTCTTATTACATGATGTTCAACTACATAGATGATATATTATCCGCATTATATAGAATAGCACATTTTTTTCAGCACTATGTACATATTTATTCTTAATCGAATGAGAAATGTAGAGACACTTATATCATATATCTTGTCACATCCACCATATGAAACAAATTTCCTCTATTATTTCATATAAATTATGTCAATGTGTTGATAGAAATATTTTCCATTCCTAGTTTCTCACAAAAAGAATAAATCATGTGGGCTTAGTAATGTTAGTAAAGGCATTCCCAGATTATCAAGACCTATCAGTTCACGACTTGGATACCATGGACCTAAGAGAAAGACCTTAAAAGGCACACCATAAGTCCTTACCGCATGATGATAAACATTATGGTTTATGTCTCCTAAATGAAATGAAATACAATATTACTCTATAGATTAAATAATAGGAACACTACCCTTTGTATTGGGCCCCCAACACACATCTTTTTCATGAACTATGAGGGTTTAGAATCATGTCATCACAATATACATAGTAATTTCCAAACCTCCAATCCTTGGTCGAGTTGCAACAATCAAAGGGAACAATGGCCCCCACTATATACATGTCAAGCCTTTGTAGATATTTTCTCAATAATGGAATCTGTGTGGATTGATTCTTATTTTAAGAAGATATGTAGTGACACTAATCTCTCCAATCATGTATCCAACTATAAAAATAAACTACAACAATGCCCTCCTATGTGTATGGGTCACACTTGTGTCGATATTTAGCTACCAAAGAACTATGTGTGGCTTGATTCCTATACTACCATGATCAATAGTGATTCCATAATCTCCAATCATTAGTACATAAGAAACAATTAGTGGTAAAAACTTCTCCATCAACATATGGGTTAGACATGTGGGGAGTTTACCATTAAATGTGTGTCTGGATTCTGTTCATCATATGATATGTAGTGGTTTTCAGATGTCTAATCCTTGGTCCATCAATAATAATAAATATGAATAACTCCCCCTCTATGTATGGGTGAGACTCGAATGGAGATATTCCCATTCAATAACTACATGTAGATTTATTCCTATTAAAATAGGATATCTACTGATTCATAGTTCTCTAATCCTAGGTCCATATACAACAATCAATGGAAACAATTCCCCCTATGTGTATAGTCCATACCTATATGGAGTGATTCTCATTCAAAAACTACATGTGGATTGATCAATATCCCCCCAGGATATGTAGTGAATCCTTAATCACCAATTTTAGGTCTACTAACAATAATAAATATGAACAATCCCCCCCTTGCATATGGGTCAGACCTATAAGGAGATTTTCTTATTCAACAACTATTGTTGTATTTATTTATAACATTATAAGATATGTTTTGATGCTTAACATTACAATCCTAGGTCTATACACAATAATAATATTTAAAAATATCCCCCTATAAATTTCGGTTAGACTTTCATGGAGTGTTTTCCATTTAAGATCAATGTGTGGCTTGATTCTTATCATCACTGGATATGTTGTGAAACTTGAATCTACAATACTATGTACTATCTCATCAATAAATCGTAACAATTCCACCTCTACATATAGTTGATGATTGTGTGTAGAGTTTCCCATTAAAGGGATCTATGTGGATTGATTCTTCTGATAACAAGATATATAGTGTCACATTATCCGCCAATCCTGGTTCTAGCCACAATAATCAATTGGAACAATTCCCTAATTTATGTGTGGGTCAGGCATGTGTTGAGACATTCCCATTCAATTATGAAACATGGCACGATTTATATCATTATAAGATATATAGTGATTCCTAAATCTTTGATCATCAGTCTAACTGTAATATAAAAACATGTGTGTCCCCTCCCCCAGTGTATGAGTCATATCTGTATAGGTAACATTCATGAAAGAAGTACATGTGGCTTGACTCATGTCCTCATCAGATATATAGTGAAAAATGGTTCCAAAATAATTGGTTTAACCATAATATATAAAAAAATTATGATAAAAATAAACCCTAAACTGTATATGTTCTTAACCTATATAGAGATCTACCTAAAACCAACACTTACATGGCACAATTGATTTCCCAGTTTCCTCTTATCTCTCACACCAATCATGGATCTTATGATCATATGGAACCTATAAACCCACTATTGATGTTATGACCACGACATATCCTTGGTTGAGGACCACATACATACTACAAGAATTTAAATTACAAGGAATTGATCACTTACTTACTGTATGATGTTAAACTCTAAGGAAAACATCCTTATATTGCAAAATTAAACTACACGACAGATAGGTCCCCACTACATGATGTTAAAATGTTCTTTCCATCACCCATAATCATCCTTATCAATGGACCAAAATTTACTAATCCCAATTCATTATATTATGGGATTATTCCACAATATTTTAATCCCTTAATCCCTTAACCTTTTCTTTTATATTTAACTCTTAAGTAAATATTTTACCTTTTACCGTGTCTTCTTGTATTTTTAATCTATATGGTTAATAAACTTATTCTAAACTTCCAAGATAACCTCAAGTGGATCATTAATAACATTTATAATATTAGTTAGGCTCTTTTACCGAGACTTACATTTTTAGGAATATTATATCAACCAATAATATAGTATTTGTTTTAAATATTAATTTATGTCAACTTTAACACTATTTGGTATTTTGTTTTTGTGAAAGTCATCACAACTTTATTACTTCGAACAATATACATTGAATCATCCCTAACATGTCCAATTCACCTATAAAATTCGTGGATGTCATAAAAACATTGAAATTATATATATTTTAATATTTATAATACCATTTATTTGATTATTTCATTAATAAGGTAATTACGACATCATCATTGTATCATTAATAAATATAATTATACAATCTCTAAAAATTATAAATGAAATACATTATGTAGGAAATCTTCTTATATTTCTAATTAATAATTATAGTCTAATTTATCTTATGTTTAACCCTATATTAAAAATGTTTTAGTTATTAGACTTTGAATTTAAGACTTTTAACTCTTCTTTGAATTAAATAATAATAAATGTCCTAATCTAATTCATGTGGATCAAATAGGTTCATATTTTTTTCGAAGGCTGTTTTTGGTCGAATTACACTTAACCAATAGAATTAAGACATGAGTTAGGGTAATAATGACATCATTTGTACCCTTAATTACCCTATTCACTTTTAACCGTGGTAAATAAAAGTAAAAATATACTATTCACCAACAATTATTTTCATCTTATTGAATCACATTTTACTCCTTGATATTAACCGTGTCTCTCAGATTTTCAAAATTCCACTCACAGAAGCGGTAAAATTAAGTTTTATATGATTTTGCAAATTATCCAAGGAGATGGGTAAAAGACAGTGAAAAGTTCATTAAATTTTTATATATAAAAAATTAATATAAAATGACTCGAATTAATTACACTGAACTTATATACGGATTATGTATCTATTCTGACATAAAATATATTTAAATAAAATAAATAATTATTTAAATAAAAATTCGGTTTTAATCTATAACTCAGTGTTTTTCACTATTCATCAAAAATTAAATGCTTTCAGAAAAATTCCAAAAATTCACCCTACGCTAATTTCGATATTCCAAATTTAAAAATAAAGTGTATTTTACCAAATTCAAAACATATAAGTTGCATTTATTAATTTAAAATTAATTCCCACTATCAAAACCAAAAGGTGTATTTTTAAGAATTAATAAATATCAAATGATTGACACTTGCTTATGTCCAATTTAAAATTTATATTATTTAGAATGAACATCATTGGATTAAATGGTAAAAAATATAATCTAGTTATACTTCCAAACCATTAAAATGTATAATTTAACACTATAAAATATTTTGATTAAAAAAGTTGTTTTTTGTTAAAATATAATATTTTTCTCTATTCACCCAAATATGAAAGTTATCAGAAAAACACCAAATATTTATTGAAACTAAATTCTTATGTCCTAAATCTATAGAATAAGTTTATTTTGTAAAATTGAATATATAAAAGTTTCAAATATTGGATTTAAAAAGGATTCTCCATCAAAAGGTTGTAATATTGAATTTTTTGAAAAATACTTATTTTATCTAAAAAAATGCATTTTTTCTAACATTATGTCTAATAAACTCTTAATATTCATTCTAAAATTATAAGTATTGTATATAGTTCAAAATATAGTTAATACTTTTGATAACCTATTTTGAACGACTAGTTTGGTACGTTAAGGTGTGCTAAAACTCGGTGTTGCATGTAGTGCTTGTTATTGAATTACTTTGTAGAAATAATGTACTATAAAATCTTGGTGTGTTAAATTCTGACCTCCAATAAATTGTTTCCTCACAATTTGAAATTGTTCTTCAAAAATAAAAGGATGAAAACAGAAAATACCTTTGTGGGAGAACCCACATCGGAAATTGGGTTAAAAAATTTAGTCTTTATAAGAGGAAAAGGGGAATGAAAAAGTCACCACCAAATTGTGATCTCGATTAGGATAACATTAATGGAAATTAGAGAAACACAATTGGAGGAAAAAACATAAATATTTATAGGGAGTTATTGAGGTCATCAGTCACAAACAATTGTATACTTGTGGTACTCAAAGCCACCAATCTATGATGATTTAAAATACCATCGGTTAAAAAAAACATAAGGTATTAGGATAACACATTTTTGGTTTTAATATCCCTTCCATAATGTTTAATATTTTATTTATCCATAAAATAAGAGGGAAATATATATATATCTGTGTGTGTGTGTTTATACTTGACAAGTAGAGTTTCATCCTACAACAAACTCATCTTTCACTCAAAAAGATTTCAGTATATATATATATATATATATATATATATATATATTCTATTTATCCTAATCGTCTAGGGTTCCAAAAATAATGAATTTATAATTCACATATCAGACCCTAAAAACTGCATTATTCAATCCAGGATATCACGTGGGTCAGTGATAAGTGATACACCCTTGCCTCCCTTCGGTTGCGGGTTCAAGTCTCACGGCCTTTCTAGAGGCGACTTTTTGTTGCCTGACCTCTGGGTTGTCCTTTTTATGATAATCCAAAAATTACCTTAACTATTGTATCCATAATCCATTCCAACATTTAAACTTATCCAAAATAATTATATCCAAACTAACAGTCCAAAATTTATAAGGAAGTTAAACACAGTGAAGATCCTTTTTGGCACGTAATAACATGTGAACACCTTCATCATGTATTCTTTTAAAACATGGTTACATCTTGAATTACCATAAAACCTTATTGATTACATTCATGATCCCTTATTAATTATAGAATACTGGATATACTCTTTCTTTACAAGATTTTGTTAAACTCCAACAATTATAGAATAAACAAATCATTAATCAGTTTCAAGTTCGTCAAGAATATCCAATATAATTTATCCAAATCAATCATGTATTATTCCAAAATCACTACCTCAGTATCATAACCATATTATGGTTTATCTTTATCTTAACCATATATTTTCCAAAATTTTAACCTTCTATTGAGTCACTTTTTTTGGTTGCACACAATCTCAAGTGCTTAATGAAATAGTACTACAGTACAATCCGTATATACTCCAAAATTATTATAACCAGTAAATTGTTGATACAACACTCAAATGACATAATTCTCTAATAACAAGGTAAGAACTCTAATCATTCCTCCTCATCTGTGGTAGTATCATAACTTGAATATTATCCAATAGCATCATTTGTGTTATACTCTAATGACTGGGAAATTGATTTGCGTAGTGTCTCAACGCCTTACAGATGAAGCATTTTAAATTTGAAAAATTCTTCTTACCATTGCAATCACATACTTGGTGTCCTTTTTCTCTACACTTATAAAAAACTCCCATTCCATTAAAGAATTCACCAAGGTTATTCATTCCACATTTATCACATATTGGAAAATCCTTCTTTCCCTTGTTCCCTTTGTCCATCTTTCTTTCTACCATCCTTTTCTTCTCTAGCTTCCCTTCAATGCCATAGGATTCAAATAATTGTTTACTGACCTTATTAATAAATTATAGTATTTATTCATATGATAAGAATACATGGGAGACTATTTCTCTTCTAAATTTTGGCTTAATACCATGAAAGATATGATCCTTCTTACTCTTTGGATCATACATATTACTGGAGTTCACATTCCTTCTACTGGAAGCCATTTCTCAACAATGGCATACACTAGGACGGTTTATGAATCACAATTCATAATTCCAAACATGTACAATACCTAACGTAAATTGAATAGTTTATGGATATAATACGTAATCACAAAAATGTTTTCTTTAAGGAGGTATATACTCATAAACCATTCATAGTGGTTTGTAAAGAAAATGAGAATTATCCTAAGAATATCCCCTGGGAGTGTCATAACCTAGAGTGCAGCAAGGCCCATTATCATGCACTAGTTCCCGTTCGAGTCTAGCTCAAAGCGGTGTTTACAGGTTTTAACCCTAGGTACATCTCTACTAGAGCCACCACTACCTGCTCGTATCCAGACAGGGGTGTATTTTCTTGTAAAACTCACAAAATCATTAAATTACCAAAATTCTAGGATGTTATTCTATACAAATCTTCATACTCTATCTTAGGGTAATGTGCTCTAATCATAGTTTCCCTAAATCTAGTTTCCAAGGTTATTGCTAAACTTCCTTTGATACCAACTATAACGCCCCGACCCTAGTTACCCAGAGTCAGTGCATTATTTTAATAAATCGGCATGATTACAAGAAATCATGTCCCAAAGGACCAATCAGTTTAGCAGTATTAAAAAATAGATTATATACAATAATGTTACATTACACTTTATAACATTCAAAACAACATAAATAATCCTTTATGAACTCCATTATTCCATTGGATTAACCATGTATATCAATCACAATACACTTCTTGGAATCCTGGTAAAAATAAAACATAGAAATGGGTGAGCTCAGATACTCAGTAAGGATAACAATACAGTGGAAACATTCATAAATAAGTATAAACATTTAAGGCGATGTATAATTAAAACAAAATCCTTTTAAACTTGAACTTAAACATAATATGGAAAAAAATAAAATGAAATAATCCCATTTACTTATTCACATGGATATTCTACTAGTCGAATAATCACATGCAATATCACTAACCACTTTCATAATGATGGAATGCATAATGTCAGACTATCATAACCACATAGTCAAGGCATCATCCCAAGACTACAAATAATATTTTGTCAAGGCCTCGTTCCAAGACACTAGTTTGTCTCATGAGATCTATCGATGCATCGAGGAGCTTTAGCGGGCTCCACCTGTCACTTACTAAGTCCAATGCATTCCTCATATGAAAATTTTTAAACATAACATAAACATTCGTATTAAAACAATAATACAAAATGTTGACACTTTATCCCTAAACTATGAATGCTGTAAAAATAACACATCCACATTCAAAGATATCACAAAACCGTCAATAAAATATGGATGTTTTGTATCATAATAAATCAACTTCAAATAATCGTAAACCCATCAAAGGATGTTGACATAGATGAAAATGTTTTGTAATACTCTTTGAGAGAAATATCCTTTTTTCATGAAAACATTTAAAAGTTACACAATTTATAAAGGAAGACATTTAAAGAAATTTTTGAATCAATGTGTCCCATACCACTTTGAAACTTTTTAAATGAATTAACATTTTTAAAACATTCATGTCCATATAAATAAATCCTTAAAACCCATTTTGAAAATATGGATATTAATGAGAATGATTTAGAAGAATAAATATTTAAAACATTTAAAATGATGTTTTAGTAAAACTTCCCTAAAAAACAATCCCTTTGAAAACACTTTTATGAAACATGGTCATGGACAATAAATATTTCCCAGTAGATACTTATGTAAAAACAACCTCGGATAATAATGAGATTGTGAAATTAACCCTTACCAATTTGGTAACTGAAGAAACATACACCCCATGAAAGAGGTATCATACAATGAATATGTAAATACACATAATGTAAATTTTAATTCACAATGAATACAATTATGGGCAGTACATACACCACACAAAAGGTACTAGTGGCAATATGGGATGAATCTCATGGGAATAAGGAGTTAGTTGAAAACCCCTTACCTTGCACTTTCCTTTAGTCGAGGATACGTTTAACCTCATGTACGAAGACTATAGTATGTTATTAAATTATAACAGAACCATATTAATATTTATAATATCATACATTATTAATTTATGACTTTATACTTCCAATTTAATAGTAATTTCCATGTTATATTAATATTTCGGGTAATAATCGATTTCTTTATCGTAAGTGTTTTAACTTGTTACTCTTGATTATATCACTTAGATCATGATATAAATACTTACCAAATATAAAACATGATCTATATATCATATATATTTAGAATATAAATATTTATAATAGACATATATATGAAATGGAAAACACCGTTTATGGAGATGGTAGTCCGTACGTATGCATAAACGCAGTTTCTGTTTTCAGACAGTATTGAACGGAAGTAAGTGAATAAGATATATGTAAGTACATAAATACTTATATATATAAATAAATATATCTCCATTATAATTATTATTTCATATATTACATAATTATTAGTAATATATATTTTTATAATCGTCGATGAATGATGAACTTGGAAATGAATCTCATCGCGTCAAAAGGACAGTAATCTGTACGTACGCACGAGTGAAAATATCATTCTTTTGATATGAAAATAATATATAATTGGGTGTTATATCATTAATAAGGAATCCTTATCATGTTATATTTATTATTTTCATCACATACACTTCATTATTATACCCATCCAAATAAAAATGTATTGAATAACAATTACACCACAACATGGAGACGATAAGTCATACGTATGCACGTATGGTGACATGTCATTCAAAGGGTGGAGAGAATAATGAATTTGGTTGTAACATAATTATAATAAAATCACAGTATATAGAATATACTGGATTTATTATTTTATAATGGAAACAAATGAGAAAAAGGAAGTTAAAGAAGAATGGAACTTGAAAGAGGGTGGTGAAATCATTACCTCTTCATCGGGTTCTTCCTTTTGATTTGATCAAAAGAGATCCTTAGGTTGAATTTATGATCAAAATAAGGCTTCTAGTTTGAATTTATGGAAGTTGGGAGGAGATTTGGGCATGGTTTGGCTGAACCAAAAGGCTTTTAAGGTGTGAATAATTGGTTATAATTGATGTCCTTTTATAAGTGGGAGGAGGGGCTCTTTAAGAAAAACATAAAGTATTATTTTATAATAAATTTATATTCAGTTTATAATGGCCCAAATGAATTTATTTAGAGCCTTAAGTGGTTAGGGGTCGAAATCGTCTAAACCAATAGATTTTAGACCAGTTTAGGTTACCATTTTAACCTTATCTTTTAGATTTAACTATTAGTTAAATAGTTCAACTTTTAACGTGTCTTCTTGTATTCTTACCCTATATGGTTAATAAACATACTCTAAACTTAAAAGAGAATCTAAAGTGGATAATTAATAACAAATATAATATTATTTAAGCTCTTTGGCCGAAACTTACATTTAAGAATATTATATCAACCCATAATATAGTATTTGTTTTAAATATTAATTTATGTCAATTTTGACACTATTTGGTATTTTGTATTTGTGAAAGTCATAAAAACTTTATTACTTCGAACAAGATACATTTAATCATCCCTAACACATCCTATTCACTTATAAAATTCTTGGATGTCATAAAAACCTTGAAATTAATTTTTTTTAATATTTATAATACCATTTATTTGATTCTTTCATTAATTAGGTCATTACTGCATCATCATTGTATCATTAATAAATTTTATTATTTAATCTCTAAAAATTATAAATAAAATATAATTATGTAGGAAATATTTTTATCTTTCTAATTAATATTTATAGTCGAATTAATCTTATGTGTAAACCTATATTAAAAATGTTTGATTTATTAGACATTGTATTTAACACTTTTAACTCTTCTTTGAATTAAATAATAATAAATGTCCTAATCTAATTCAAGTGGACCAAAGAGATTCATATTTTATTTTAATGTTGTTTTTGGTCGAATTACACCTATCCAATAGAATTAATATATGTGTTACGGTAATATTGACATCATTTTTACCCTTAATTACCCTATTTACTTTTTACCGTGGTAAATAAAAGTAAAAGTTACTATTCACCAAAAATTAATTTCATCTCATTAAACCACATTTTACTCCTTAATATTAACCATATCTCTCGGTTTTTTGAAATTCCCCTCACAAAAGTGGTAAAATTATGTTTTATATGAATTTGCATATTCTCCTAGGAGATGGGTAAAAGACGGTGAAAAGTTCGATAAACTTTTTATATAACTAAAATTAATATAAAATGACTCCTATGAATTAAAATGAACTTATATAGGTATTTTTTTTATCTATTTTGACCTAAAATATATTTCAATAAAATAAATAATTATTTAAATAAAAATTCAGTTTTAATCTATAACTTAGTGTTTTTCACTATTCATCAAAAATTGAATGCTTTCAGAAAAATACTGAAAATTCACCTAAAAATAATTTCGATATTACGAATTCAAAAATGCAGTCTTTTTTCCAAATTTAAAACATATAAGTTTCATTTATTAATTTAAAATTAATTCCTGTTGTCAAAACCAAAAGGCGTATTTTTAAGAAATAATAACTATCAAAAGTTTGACACTTGTTTATATCCAATTTCAAATTAAAATTACTTAGAATGACTAGCATTGGATTATATTGTAAAAATATAATCTATTTATATATCCAAATTATTAAAATGTATAAATTAACACAATAAAATATTTTGATTAAAAAAGTTGTTTTTAGTTAAAATATAATATTTTTCACTATTCACCCAAATACGAAAGTTATCAGAAAAACAACAAAAATTTATTGAAACTAAATTATTATGTCCCGATTCTAAAGAATAAGTTTATTTTTTAAAATTTAATATATAAATGTTTCAAATATTGGATTTAAAATGGATTCTCCATCGAAAGGTTGTAAAATTGCATTTTTTGAAAAATACTTTTTTTATCTAAAAAAATGTATTTGTTCGTACATTATGTCTATGAAACTCTTAATATTGATTCTAAAATTATAAGGATTATATAATGTTCAAAATTCAGTTAATACGGTTGATAACCACTTTTGAACGACTAGTTTGGTAAGTCATGGTGCGCTAAAACTCGATGTTGCGTGTAGTGCATGTTGTTGAATTACTTTTGTGAATTAACGTACTATGAAATCATGGGGTGTTACATATGATCTCCTGGATGTTAACCAATTTTTTCATTACCTTTCAAAAAGTTATTTCTGATCCTTATGTTACCTGACATCATTTTGGTTGAATGCAACACATTAGGTGTTTTGGGTCATCTTTGGCATAATTATCCCTATCATCATCAGGATGCTAGCACATTAGACCATGATTTATAGTCCCAATAACCAAAAAATTCATGATAATTTATCATCCCTGATGTTATGTAACCTTGTATTTCTCTCATTCTCAGTGCATGAATGTGTCACTCCATTCGTAAATCATTTGATGGACCACACCACATGACTCGAGACCAAGTAGTGTAAGGCCCGAGGCTCCCAACCTAAATCTCAACAAACATATGATTCCAGATCCATTCATATAAAGTACTTCTCTCAATAAATCACTATATCATCATGAAATTTGAGTGTAAATAAATATTTCATAGACCTCAAAAAATATTGGGTATCCCCTTCACTTGGTCATGAATGTAATCCATATGGGATCATGCATAAGGTATTTCTGAATACCAATTAGAGAAATTTCCACCTTCAAAGTAATTAAATATGATATTTGTGAGAACAGATAATACCATTAAATAACTCAACACCCTATGGTGTTTTGGTTCATCCCTTGTATTTATTACACATTTCGTATTCATTGATTCATAGTGTAGGGTTATTAATCACACCACCCATATTCTAACTATCAAGGTGGAATTATCATCACTAAAATTTTCCCCGCAAACAATAATATCCTAAAATATATTTTATGGTCCATAGATAATATTGGAGAAACCTATTTTTCACCATTCTATCAATTCATAAGGTATTTTACCTACCCACTAGAGGCATCACCTACTTGTAGAAAATGAACTACAAAACTTATGAACCCCTGAAACACTACATAGTAACTCAACACCTCAGGGTGTTTTGGTTTATCCTTGGTATGTCTTCCCCAATCTATATTCATCAATCACATCTTGGAAATAAGGATTTATACTACATAGAATTTCACTTCCTTATAATATGGCATTAAACTATATGGAATACATCATTACTGCATGATGTTATACTTCATGGAATGAATCCTTAAGTCATGAAATTAAAACTACATGGCTTAAATACTAAACGCATGATAATAAAATCCCTATAGAATTCTACTTCCCAGTTGGTATGTTACCAACAACAGAATCTATGATCTAGAGGACCCTAAACTACAAAACAATGATGTTCTAGTTTGAATGACCATAAAACAACCAAATGAAATAGATTCAATGCTCTCTAGATTTAAAACCATATAAGATTATTCTGGAAAAAAGATGAGTATCTGGTTTTTATACATTCACTATGCGCAATCAAAGCTATATTGAGAATTTATAAAATATAAATGAAAAAAATCTTGTTAGGAAGAGACAATGTATGAGGGTGGCTTAAAAAATATCCAATTCCATTCCCACTAAACATTTCCCTATATGAATCTTGGGAAAAAGATAGGGTGATATAAAATAAAAAAGATATAAAACTTGCAGGTATCATTAATTTTCTCTAGAAATAAATCATGTTGATCTAACTAAATACACTAAATTTAGAAAAAGATAGTGAATCCCTCATTCATATCATGTATTCTAACAAAATTCTACGTGTAAATTAGTTGATCTCCATAGTACTAGAGTAGGTACATCCATGAAGAATCTCATGTCAGTGGGAATTCATGCGAATTTATCATGAGAAAATTTTAATGTTTCATCCATTCAAGTCTAGGTAGATAGGTTTAGTTGATAATATATAATGAATGAGTATCATTGATGATTTATGCATTATTAGATCAATAAAATTTCATGCACATAATGAATAATAGAAAGCTGGTAAACGACATGTATAGTTGGGATTATTTATTCAATAGTAATATGAAAAACATAATCTACAAACTTTTTAGGCATATCTAATGATTTCCAAAAAATAAAAAACATTGGGGTTCACAATATAGTAGGATTTGATCATTTAAATTTTCTTAATCCTCTAGAGTTTGGTAAGTGTTATAAATGGAATAACAAAGCATCATTCACTCAGACTCCTCTGCCACTAACTAATGATGAAGAGTGTAAATAAAAGAGTATGCATCTTTTTATTATTTCTTGACTAGTATATAGTATAGATAATGACATCATAATATCAGATCTGGTGATAGCTACATAAGATTCACTTTCTATTATTTTTTTAGTCATGAGGTCCATCTATAAAGGTAGTTATATGATTTTTTGTGTCTCTTCTCAAGTGACTTCAATGCTTCCCATTGTGATTGGGCATTAGAACCTTTATCATAATAAAGTTTTAGTCCCATTTCACTATTAAGTCATTTTTGTTGGGCTAGGATGATTTGAAATAAGTTATCATTTTATGGATGGAAGATAAATCTGCCTACCCACAAATAATGACAGACCTAGTGAAGGTACACCTTCGGGCAACAAAACATTTCCATGTCTGGCTTCGTAATCATGGTGTGAATAAAATCTATATTAAACAAAATCATTATTGGTCCACTATAACTATTGGGATAGGTGTTTTAGAAGGGGGGTGACTGGCTGAACTAATCAAGAATAAATATTGGAAGTCCCATTGTGCTCTTCTCTCAAAGGATGAATTTTCCATCAATCATATTGAAGGACTTGATTTTTCAATAGTTTATTCCCCACTAATGATATTTTATTCATTTGTACGAGGTTCATTCCTTAATGGAATTCCAAAATCTAGAATCATCTCAATTATTTCTATTGAAAAGGGGGTCAGTGAAGCACCTGGTATGTCCACCCTGGGAACTAATCTTTTTAGAACACCACAAGGTTATGCTTCCATCCAAACTTGGGCATAATTATAAGATTGAAATATAGTGGCTCAAATAGGTGTAAGGATAATCATTGAATATATTTCCTCACATGGGAATATATTTCTAAAATAGGTAGATAATCAAGGGATTTCATTCTCCATGTACGACAACAAAAGGGTTAAGAGAAACCTTTTGGATTCAACTGAACTAGTCAGTGAAATTTTATGTGGTATATTATTGAAAATAATTAGCTTTTCTAAACAATCTAAGAGAACCTCATCTTGAAGAGACATTTTTTTTGTCGTTCATCAAGATATTCATCTCAATTATCAAAATTTGGATTGGTTAGTATTGTTTAAGGCATGAGGTTGAAATGATTTGGTCATCTTGGCATGTTAATTAAATTATTGGTACCTAGAGGTATCAACTCAAACCTATAAATATTAATCATCCTAGGATGGATTTTGACATCAGGGATCCCAAAAGTGTTATTGTATTTGTAACAACCAAAGTTCTCCCATATCCATCCAAATAATAACTAAAAATGGCCACCAATCCTATAAGGGACACTGCATAGTTGATTATTCCCTATGATCTTGTAGAGGTGAGAGGTATTAATGTTGGCTATATTAAGATTTTCACTATTTATAAATGATTTTCCATCACCATTGTGCTCATTCCAATTCTTGGGCATGCATCCCCCACTAGGAAAATACATTCGTTCAAAAACATGGTAAAACACCCACCTTCCAAAGACTCTAGGATACCTCTAGTCACACCCTGTATCCCCACATGTTATACTCTCCAGCTATATGGATTTCCCAATATGATCCAATGTTTCCATGGACCTATTGTGAAGGGACCCGATAAGGGTGTATATAATTTGGACGAGTCCCACCATGATAGAGAGAGATGTTGATCATGTCCAGAAAGGAAACATGTGAGTTTAGATACATATCCTTCCTTATCATATCCTTCAAAATTTTGAGCATGTCCCTTTCTAAGGCTGGTGTTTTTGTGGGGTCATTCCAAACATCTTTGGAATGAAAAAAACTCATCATATATCTCCCCAAGTGCAGATATCCTTCCCAGTAGGTTAACATCCCAAAGGATGTTACCTACGTCACCATGGTACATATCAAAGGAATTTGTGATAGGTAACCAATGACTAATCAGTTCATTAAGAAGTAACAATTGATCATAGATGCTTAACTGAGAAATCCAGGCTACCTCGTAATGATGAATAGCATGTATTTGGTTAGAAAATACTAACATACACTATATAATCAAGAACAACCATACCCATTCAATAGAAAAGTTACCACCAAGAAATAATTTCCATTTAGAGATCTTACTACTTCGTGAGTTATATAAATATGAAACAAATATTCTTTAATATCTCTAAGAAATTGGTTGGTGGGAAAATGGAAATCAACTAGACCTCAAGGGGATTTCACTAGTATATAAGAAATCCATTAGGACAATTTCATAACCTATCAACTACCTTTAGATATCTTTGTTTTTTTAAACATGATGGTATATTAAATCCATCAATATGAATGATTGTAGTTGGTTGAAGTATACACAACACCATCTAGAAGGGAGAATCCATACAGAGGTATACAATGTGATAAGGGTTAGTTTTGATGTTCTTAATGGTGAAGCCTCTTTAAATCCTTATTGTCATAGAACATAGGACAGGTAAGATTGGGATTTTTATTTCTAGTAATTATAGTCTTCTATAAGGATGTGTTTGAAGCTTCCTAAGAACTAAAATCCATCTATATGAAAATACATACGTATATGTTAGATAATAAAGGTGAATCCACTAAAATAAATTTATAACTCAGATGAAATAAAGAAATAGTATGAACCACATAAGGGTTTTTGATTTAATGACCCAGTACAAGTCTCACATCTTATGTAACCCCCATATAACCTCTCTATCACATGACTCAATAAACTTATTATGAATTACATGACTCCTGAATCATTTCTCATTTTTATGGTGATTTATTATAATTTTTATTGTGTGACAATTATGAAGTCAAGAGAATCACATAATGGTCAATTGATTACATTAATTGAATCATCAGATCATGTTGATATCATTATAGAGTCATACGAATGAGGATATGTGCCAAAACATTATCAAATTAACATGATTTGGTTCAGATATCATTTTAGTTACTTTTCTAGATAAAGAGATCACAAAATTGGGTCTTTCAAAACAAACCTGTGGAGAATTATTCTGATCTATTCTTATATTGGGATCTTGTAGAATATATCTAATGTCTAGGCCTTGTGAATTAATCATAGTATGGAAGAAATAATAAAATATTTTGGATTTTTTGAATTTAGTTACTGGAAAAATGATCCACCCTATGACACTTGTTTATATAGTGCTCCACAAAAGTCCAAAGTTCACCCAAAAGATTAAACATCACCCAAGACACTATCCTACGAAAGTGACCATGAATAATGAAGTTATTTACATTCCACATAATCAAGTCCTTATCCCTATGTAAATTTCTCCTGAAGGAGAACATTTTTTTATTTGGACCAAAGGAACATCAAAAAATATATAGTGGAAAAAATACTTGAAGCATCAGTATTATTTTCTCCAAAAAAAATCAAAGGGAAGGTGGTCAAACCATGAGGATCATATAACCTTCAAAAATTCATTTGAATATATCATGCAATTCTCATGATCTTTTTATGATCACATAAGGCCCCTTGAAAAAGACCACTTATTCTTGTGAAGGTGTCCTAATAGACACTAATAATTATGTAAAGTCTACAAAATGAGATATTCCAATTTTACAAAATTTCAATCCTCATATAACTAAAAATCATCCAAAACCCCTTATAAAATATTGTTAGAGATTTTGGACTCCTCATGTGAATAAGATTTACATTGATCTTCATGATATGTGCCCATATTATTCAAAAGATCTCAAGAAGGCCCTAGAAATATGTCGACCTGATCATGAAATATCATGTTGGCATGTGACATCCATCATTTGAAATACTATAGAGTTTTCCATTGAAACATATGATTCCCCTTCGGCTACACAAAAAAAGTCATAGGGTTGTCCATGTAAATTCTAGCATGTCATCATAGGATCATTCATTGGTCAAATGATGTATCAGAAACCTGGATAGTGATTGTTCTCAACAACTTCATACGACATCACAAGATCCCATGTATAAAATAACTACGGAAATAAAACTAGAAAATGAGGGATATTTTTTACTTAGGGAAGATATAATGATCCTCATAGGAAGAAGTTATACTCCTCATTATATCACCCTTGACAATGTGAATTAAATTTAATATGAATGATCAATATTGAAAATAACCTATGATGAGCCATGTTAGTCTAAGGAAGGACCTCAGAAAAAACTTCCTCGATCACCCGAGATCCTTTCAAAAGGATGCATAATATAAAGAAGGTTATAAAACATGTCTTCTGGGTTCAAAGATCATTTTACATGTCAATAAGGTCATAAAAATCCATTTTATTGTATGAGTATAATAATAAAAGTGAGGGTGGAATGTTCTCACAGTCACTATTATCATATGATGCCAAGTATGGCTAATGGTAGGATCATGTGAAGCACATGATACAAAAATACTTCTAATGACTTAAACTCATATTTTTATGATATTCATCGTGAAAGGTGGCATATAAATGGGGTAGATAGAAGTATAAATACACCCCCTTAATACAAAAAATAGACACATGATGAAAAATTATACATGAAAGAACATGAGAGAACTTATCTAATTGGAATTTCATGTGATCATTTGGGTATTCCAGTAGGTAACATCTGGGGAATGACCTAAAAATCACTTGGAATGAATAATTCCTTAAAATGATCAACCTATAGATCAAACAGAGGACATCTAGCATGTGATATAGATTATGAGAAAGCATTTTGGTTAGTCGATTGGGTTATGTGAAACCTGAAATAAGATAATTCCTAAAAAACTATGCGTAATGAATTCAATAAAGACTAAAAAGGATTAAAAAGGGCAGAAGACGTATGGAAATATAGAAAGGTTAATCTTCATCCCCTTCACATGAACTACTCATGTCACATGAAAACACCATGTAATGTATTCCAAGTCATGTGACACCCTTCAAACATTCCATTTTGATCATGTTATGTCCCATGGGCATGTCAATCAACTCATGCAATAGAATAAGGGAAAGTCAAAAAAAATATAGTGAAGTCCTCGGAGCTTGTAATCCAGACCTTGTGACACTTTCCAAACTTGTTTCCTAGGTCTTGACAGATCATCTAGAAAATTCTCCCAAAGCATGTGACAACATCATGTCCTGTAACCAAATTATCATGTCGTCATTTTGACAGATCTCCCAGGTCATAAAAAAAGTTCTAAACATAGAATCCATATCACCTGACACTCTCCAAAATTCTCACACAGAACATTTGATTCCCTCCATACATGTCCCTTAGGTCTTGAAATGTCCTCCAAACATGTCATCCAAGTCATGTTACATCCTCTAAATATGATATTCAGGACATGTCGTGTCCTCTAGAAATGAATGTTAGGTCATGTAACATCCTTTGGATATTTAAACTAGATCTTGCAGTAGTCTTTAGAATTGTTCTCTAGGAAACTAGAACACATCCACACATCATAATATATGTTACACAAGAACCTCAAACATTTAAGAAAACAATCATGACATTCCAGGTGGATTTCATAGGGAATAATAACCTTGTATTGTGTACGTATTTAGGTATACCACCAAATTAAATATGATAAGTCTTATTCCTCTCCAAATAGTATACATATGATTCCTTAATAAAGCATGAAATATTTTTTCAAACATCCCATAAGGGATTCACCAGTGTATTAGTCCTACATACATATGCAGTATACCTTGTCTCTTATTATCCCTTGTTTCACACACTGAGTATGGAACACATGGGATTTTGGATTTTTAATGATCATATCACTCGTATAATTAATTTCCCTCCAAATTAGGGAAACCTCAGCACCTAATCCCCCTTCAAGGGAATGATATCAATGTTCCCATATAAGGGAAACCACTGCATGTAAGAACAATTCAAATGCATAATGTGATTTTCCCTATATAGATGCAATCCCATATTGGAAACACCATGGGAAATATCCCTCATGGGTATTAATAAAACTATGATGACTCTGTTTCATGCAATAAATAGTATACATATGACTCCTTCTCTAGTATAGAACTCCATACTAGATGCCTATGTTCCCTCATATATATCTTTTTCTCATGATGATAAACTAAATATGCTAAATGAACTATCTAGGTTTTGATTATTATTATAAACAGGATATATTGGGTTACATATAAAGATTATATCCTATTCTTGAAATATCAATATCCTCCCTAGATGGAATTAAAAACCATAGTTTCAAGTTATATGGATTAAAAATATAAGAAGCTTCAAATTGTTATGAAATATTTGGCAATAGATGAGGAACCATATATACATGTATATGGACTCATTAATATAACCCAATGTCATAGATAAAAGGAGTCAATATGTGATCATTTATTTAGGGTTACCATCCCAAATCAGGATTGGGAAGAGATTAATAAAGATATCATAAATTTATAAGAGATTCTTACGGTAGTAAATAATTCCACCCAAAGGGTTTGATGAGCTTGACCTGCCATCCAATCAACCACTGTGAGTTCATAAGCATCGTCAGGTCTAAAAACCTAAATAAAAACCTATATTTGGAAGGAGGTAAATACCCAATAATGTACATGGTAACAATTGGTATTTTCTATGAAATACAAGAATGGTGAACCTAACATGATGAATTTAAAAACACATCCAACCTCAACAATCAATCAGTATACTATCCAAAGAACACTCTCATAAAAAATTTAGACTTTTGGTTAGTGATATATCTAGAATGAGAATATGTATACTATAATACATTACTGTTGTATACCTTATATAATATATAATCAGGTTTTTGTATATATTGTGGATCATTTCATCCATTAGAGCATAATCAAGAATGAATTTTATGTCTTCTATATTGTGTATAACATATGGGGCCTAGAATTTGATAGGATGAAGAATGGTAGATTCATTATTAAGAGATACATATGATGTGGTTATATAATTAGATGATGGAAATGTGATGTTCTCACCCATTTAATGAAATAAATTATATTTTTCCATCAATCTATACAGTTTATACCAATAAAATTGAGAACATATGCAGAGGCTATATAGTTTTTACATACTTTATTTCCTTTGGAAAGTCGATTTCATTGAAAAATGGAATACATTATTTATCATGCATGTATATAAAATATTTGGTGTAAAAGGTATAGAGATACATGGGTTTGATAAATATCACACAAGGTCTATTGTATCATTTGTATCATTGATGCTTCGAAGAAGGGAACATTATCTTATATTTATTATATTGGGATTTCATATATTTTTTCTATTATATAACAAAATTTGGTGTCACATGTTGTGGTTAACCAAATATAGATTTAGTTTTATGATAACATATTGAACACCTCTAAATATGTTTTAGAAGTTTATCCCAAAAAATTGGATGGTTTTTTACAAGGTATTGTATATTGTGAAATACAAAGTAAAATTGATTATGTCTTTCCAATGTTATTTTAGAAATATTCAATATGAGTTTGGGTATGATTTCATATGTTACTATAAATGATGCAATATATGTTAAAAGTTCCCAATTTTTATAAGGCTTTAGTTTACGTTTGATATTGAATAAGATATTCCTTAATTCAATAGAGACATATACTGTTTTTTATGTTTTATTATATAAAACATATTGGGTATCACATGTCATATGACATATATATTACTAAGGATTTTATTTTGAATTTATGTATATAATTTTAGTTGGTTGTACACTAATATTTTATTCGTATTATATGATTGTTTCATGTAATTGGTAATTTTATGTATATATCATTGTGAATGATATAGCCTATGATTTTGGTTATTTGGGGAACTATTTATTTACAAAACATCTAAATGGTTACCTAGACTATAAATAATTATCAATATTCATTTTTGATTCATAATAAAATTATAATATCCTAAAAATTTTTAACAATCACAACTCCACTAGGAGTACATTTTTAATAATGAACATTGAAAACCAAGTGTTTTAAGTCCCTAATTAACTTCCCTGATTAAAATAAATTAATCTATATAGTGATTTTTTTCTCCTATTATTGGAGTGTGTGACTATCTTTCTAATATTTGAACCTCTCTTTACACATGTTTATCCATGTGTTGTAATGACAAGATATTTTGTACACTTTAAATTAATAATATATTCAATAGATTTCACCACACACAGCCAAACCAATACAAAACCACCAAATGTTTACACAATTAAAACCAATTAATTTAATAAGAAGGTATGGATAGTAGTAACCTAATTTTGAAATATATTAATATATATATATAAAGGTTATATTATAAAATTTTTCTTAATTTATTATATTGTTTAAGAATCTATCTTTTTTTGTGTTGTACATTTTATTAAGGAAAACTATGAATATTATTTTCAAATGATTATTTTAATAAAAAATAATATTTATTTATCCATTTTTGATTTCTTATACTTTTGTTAAAATTAATTATAATAACAATTATTATATCAAAAATTTATTTTCCTATAAAAATAATTTCTTAATATATTTTATGATTTTAATAAAAAGTTAATGTATAAAATTATAGAAACTGAATTTAAAAAATTAAACATAATTTTTATATTTAAAATTTCAATATAAGTTTAATATGGTTCTTTGGGGTTTTTCTATAATTGTTTATTTTTATGTGAATGTGGAAAATATTTTTTTATAAATAACATGACATTTGTGAGATTATATTAATATAATCATGAATTTAAAATTAAATAAACCATTATATTAAGGAAGATGTGTCTTCTATATATATAATTTATAATTTAAAAATTGGTTTTTAAATTTATTAACTCATATTTAACTTTTTATATCTTAGTTAATAAATTTTGAAAATTTGTTTTAATACATTATGAATTTTGTATTTTGAAATAGATCATTATCACATTTAAAACTTAAATAACAAAAATGTATTGAAATATTTTAAACCAATATGTTTGAATTATCTTATAAGGATCACTTTAGTTTTAGATATAAATATTATGTTACATTAGATAAAATCTAATTATCGTGGTAAAAGCTAAAATAATGATGGTAAAAAAATAAGATTATGTGACCTTAGAATTGTTTTAAACATTTGTGGAAATTTTTGGATGAGGAATTTCTGAACAATATCACATCTCTTCTCTATTATTTCTCAATTTCATATCCACTTAAATTGAGAGTGACTTCCCTAGATCAAAACTTTTGGTGTATTTACAATCATTCCATCCCTTTAAAATTATAATGGTGTTCTACTCTCCTCATTTAACCACACACAATAACAACCTTAACATCATCGGAAAATAAAAAAACTCTCCCAAGAATTATTTTATTCCTTAAAGAGATTTTCATATTCTCATTAGACTATCACTCAATTTCTTAAAACTCTTCACAATGGGAATAATCAAAGAAGTGAGGTATAAGTTCCAAACCTATTTTTCTCATTTCTATTTCATTTTTTTCACTAATTCTTCTTGAAATTTAATTACACAATTTTAAAGTGATATAATAAATATAATTAGTATAATGATATTTTAATATAATAATGGTCCATTCATTTACCATATTTCTTATTTCTATTAAAAAATGAATGCATTTCTTTTATATACTTCTGAATTACCCACTCTATAGTGTTATTGGAAAGGAAAATCACATATTACTATTAAAAATACATTTTCTACCAATTATGAGATGGAGAAAATTCTATAGGGTAATTCTATATCAAAAGATTCCCTTTTAGAAAACATTCAATGATTGCATGCAACTTCAAAATTGGTCACTCAACGAACATGTGAGAGAAATGTGACGTCAAATACTCGAAGTTCTGTCGATAACAAGAAGGTCCTAAAAAGGGGAGGGGAAATGAAATATTAAAATAGTTTACACAAATCCATAATGATTTAATTTCCATGAGAAATATTACATCAAATGAATGTGTTAAATGAATATCCCAGTTAGCCTTCATCTGCAATGTTGCAGGTATCATGCAATGTAATATTGCACAACACTGGTACATAAAATCACAGACCCCATCAATCATATTTTAGGATGTATTTTGTTTCATGAAACTATAAAATATGCATGAAATGCTTCCAAAACAGGTCAAAATGTATATAATTATAGTATCATAACCCACTAATCTTAACAATTGACCTCTCAATGTTTAAGAGGCATTCTCTCATTTAACATAACCTTTTCTACCGTGATGTTGCACCACCAAAGCCTCCCATATAACCTTACATATATATAAATATAATTTTATATAAAGACCTAAACATCCCATACATATAAATCCCATATTAATATAATAATTCCCATTACATAAAATAATGATTTATTCAATAATTGTTTAGGTCCAATTCATTTTGAAACATGGAAACATAAATAATTGGTCCATCCGTGAGCTACATCTTCACCCACTAAGTTCATAATAACTTGAACCCTTCTTATAAATATCATAAATAATACCTTTATTAATTAACTAGGTAAATGAATCACAATAAAGGGTGATCATAAATTCTCAGTAAGGGTAAACAAGGGATATATTAACATAACATGATAATAAGTGTTTATAAACATGAGAATAACATTTAAAAACAATTTCATACATATCATATATCATAAACATGAGTCATGGAATAAATCGGGTCAGTTAATAATATTTGAAACATAATGTAATATAATAAAACGTTTGATTATATCATTGTTTTTTCATAAAACATAGTGTTTCTCCATAAATATAATAATAGAAACTCTTATATCAATGATACCCACTAATACGTCCATAACATGTTTAGATTAGGATAACCACCCAGTACCTTCTTTGTGTTTGGGATAACAACATATTTAACCATTTTTTAGGTCTTGGGATAACCTCTTGTGTACCCTCTCTTTCAGGATTGGGATAACCTCTTATTCACCCTCTAAGCTCCTAGACAATTAATCATTACCCAATGCATTAGTGGGAGAAATATTTCCTACTTCTCATATAATCTATATATTTTTCTACTAGTAGTTAAAAAAAGTTATTATATCCCAACCCATATAAATGAAATGTGTCTCAAGGATATTTCATAAGAGAATATCTTATCTAAAGTAAATCGGTTTTATAATCACCACATCAATTCATTATAGAGTAACTCAAGGAAAAGGAATGGGTTCCAAAAATATCACTTTATAATAATATTAAACCATCAATAGAAAGAATAAGGATGGTATAATTGAATCATTTGCCTAGTATGGATTAATTAACCTCTAAGTATATTATCATATATAGAAACTGATTTTGAAAGATCATATGGACCATTTCATGGGGAAAATAACCTTTACACACGGAAAATTTTTATTTAAAATCTAAAAAAATCCTAAATATTAAAGGAAACAATTTATTTGAAAATATCATTGTAAATGTGTAGTGTGAGATATATATCAGTGAGTGTTCATTATGGTGTAAAATATTTTTCATGCCATACACATTAAAACAAATATTCCTTTCATATTTTTGGTTATGGTAAAAAACACCCCATTCAGGAAAAAAATAAGAGGATTACATTAAAATAATGTTTTAAAAAGTAAAAAATGTGTAAAATTACTATATAAAATATTATTATAATATAAATAACTTTATTTGAATTTTTTAAAACATGGACATGAAATAAAAAGGGTATTTGGCCGAAGAGAGAAATAAATTTGGTTTTTCATTGAAATAAGTATTTGTTAATATTTGATACATAAATAGAGTAAAATTAATAGAAAAAATGTAATTTCAATAAATAACTATAGTATAACAATATTCAGGAGTTTCTTGAGAGGTAAATGATAATAAGTCATTATTATAAGAATAATCATAAACAAACCTAATAAAAAATGAGAGTATAATGTCAAACCCCTACCACACTAGAAAAATTTAAATCATAATACCCATGAATGATAGAGACATAAATGGAAATGTAAAACCCCTAATTATAATGTGGATAATCCTAAAAAACAATCTTTGGATGTGTATACATGACAGAAAATAAACGATTTGTGAATACGGCATAAGTCCCATTGATTTAAAAGTGAGATGAGAAATCCCTTACTAATTTCATAACTTTTAAATTGTAAGACCCAAGGAAGAATAAAAATAAATTAAACATTTAATATCATGATGATAAATAATATAATCATATTACTTTTCAAACGGGAATTATATTCAACACACTAATGAAATGAGTGGTGAATATAACATGTTTCTCCATGAAATAAAAGAGAGACTACAAATTCCTTAAATCAAGACTTTACTTCCTTCGTACGAATTAAAACATAGATTATAATAAATATATATTTATTATATGTATATTAAATAAAAAATATCACATATATTATAGCATTCTGCCTTTTTATTACAAAATTTTTCATTACATTTTATATACAGAGGATCTTTAAAGTAGTGTCTTGGAAACTAGGAACATAATACATGAAAATGACATAAAACATTATTATAAACCAATTTTAAATTATCATCATAAGTTCATACTAATTATAATTACTGCATCTCATAACCTTGAGACATACATTCAAAGGAAAGGGAGAGCAGAAAGCCCAGTAAGGGTGACCAAGGGAATCAATGTACTTCTAATATCAATAAGAACTTGAATAAAAACATAAAGACATAAGAAATGGAATAATATGCATATCATAATGAGAATAATGTGGAATATAACTTAAATTTGTGGCGAAAACATTTAATTTATACATTCATGAACATATCACCAAGGTCCACCCCCAAGGTGTCATAAATATTACCAAGGTTATTCACCAAGGTATCGTAAAACATGTCATCTCTAGAAATTAATTCTTTACCAAATGCATTAAAGCCCTATCAGGGTACACCCTTAATATGTCTTTAATTTCATTTTATCCACAAATATCATAATCAATCATTTCATAAATAACCCAAATAGATTCAATTAAATGGGATTCAAGTCAAAATCATGACGTTTTAAAAGAGCTTAAAAATGAGAGCATTCTTCCTTTTATAACCCATGGAAAGGGACTGAGGGTAATATGTAAGTAAATTAATGAATAAAATATATCATCTTTATATATTTATGAACACCCAAGGAAATGAAATAGGTCTAGGTATTCACATTAATAAACATTAGAATTTCTTGGTTGAAAGAGATAGAAATTCTAAGATGAAATTTCTGCAGCATAACAGCTATATGACATGGTTTTAGAAAACATTGAAAAGACAGAGGACAAGGGTAACCCACTCATAAATAACTCATAATATAGTATGTTTACTGAATAAAATCAAGGTATGGTTATTTTCATGATATACCACATGAAAAGGAAACATGAAAGAAAAAAAGATGTGGTTTCTTTTACGAGAAATTCGGCAGTCTAACAACGTCACATAAAAATTTGTAAAAAAAATTATGAGAGAAGAAAGGGCCTCTAATCATTTGGAAATGAAATGGGAAGTAATAATAATGTATAATAACTTACCATCAACATAAAATGATGGAAAATATAAGACACAACATAAAGGAAGTCATGACTTAAAAGAGGAGGGCGAGAGAATCCATTACTGATTTGGTAACTTTTGAAACGTACACCCTATGAAAGAAGTATCATATAATGAATATGTAAATACAAATAAATTAAAGTATATTACACAAAGAGTACAATCGTGGGATGTACATAATCCACACAAAAGTAAATAGTGGAAAATATGCCATGAATCTCACAGGAATAAGAAGTGAGATGAAAATAACTTACCACGTTGTATTCAATCGAATCGTATGACTAAAAATTACTAACCACCAATATAATCATAGGATAAAATGAATATAAAGAGAATACTGATAATATATATCCAATGTCTGTACACAATACACCTCATGCTATAAAAAAGTGGTGACCAATTGAAATCTCCCAGACTTGAAAGTGAGATAAGAATCTCTTACCACGTTTATGACTTGACTTGCTCGTATGATCCTTGTTATTTCTGAATGATAAACTTAAGTTAATTTATACATGATTAATAATACTATTCATGTTTATTATTCCTTTTATATCACTAATTACCTTTCTATAAAATTTATTTAATTGTTTGAGTTCATAATGGACATCTTGTCAATGTTCGTAACTTGAGTAAAAAAAATGGACTTCTTATAATCACAAGATGTTCAGGTGGTCTAAAGTTCATTAAATCCTGAATTATATTCATCATTTAGATGTAATATATTTTCTGTATATCCACTATATATATATGTACTTATAATAGTATATAACATTTGGAGATAAAAATGAAATGCTCCGTTCATGAGCATGTGGTCGTTGGTTTGCTTGACCGAAGACACTTCATGGTTCATTTTGGATCGGAGGAGGATTTAATTTATGCCTGGTCTAAGGCACCTCGAAGATGCAATGGAGATTCTTTCTACCTATTTCATTGGAACTTCGACTTTCACATGCGTCGTGACCATTTGACATTCACGACATGGGTAAGTCTTCCGGGTTTACCCCTCTCGTTTCATAATCCTTATATCTTGTGTGCTATTGGGAACAAGATTGGGAGATACCTTTGCTCTGATTTGCATACTGAATCTGTTTTCCATCCAATATGCCTGATAATATATGTCGAATTTGATGTTACACAGACTATGGTATGATGCTTTTGGATTACAGATGAGCAGGAGTTCCACTTGAAGTAGGAGGTGGTGTTTGAGTCGTGGATGCATTATTGTGTGTCATGCAACAGATGTGGTCACCTGGCGTTGAACTGTCACAACGGGAGGGTGAATGGTTACCCAAAAGTGATGGATCCAAATTTCATTGGAGGGATCACCACTTATGGTATGGATAAGGACTTGCGAATGGGTAACTTGGGTGATGGTTTGATATCAAGAAGGGGTGAGGTGGGAGGTAAGTTGATTGTTGGGTGTGTCAGTTGTGAAGATGTTGCTGAGAAGACTAGTTGGATGGGAGAACCTTAAAATGGAAGTGCAGAGATGGAGGTGCCAGTGGAACTAGCTCCCAAGATGGGGGTGAGCTGAGAGCCTTTGGCAGGTAATGTAGTGGTTGATGATCCAATGCCAATGGTGCTGATGCAGGGGATTTCACGGTTTGGTGCTGATGTGGTTTAGGGTTGCTCTTCTGAAGGGATGTTGGGCACCCAAGTGGGAGATCTTGTTAATGTTGTGGATGAGGATGCTGATTCTGGTCCTAGGAACGTAGTGCATGGTATTTCCTTAAAGAAGGTGGAGCAGAGGCCACAGAATCTGATGGTTAAGCAGGTTTTGATCACCTAAAGCGTGACATGGGCCTTGTAAGTGCAGTTGTAGTGGATGGGACGGAAGTGGATACTGGAGAAAGGGTGATCATGGTCTCTACTAGTAGTATATTCATTGGACTTGAAACTGAGGAAGAATTGCATGAAAGGAGAATGATGCAAAGAAGGATGATGGCCTCATGCAGCTTGGGACTTTGAATGGGTGTGGTGAAGGTGTTGTGAGGGAGGTTTTTATGAATGGTGCTACTGAGCTGGGAACTCAGGAGGAAGGTGTTGGCACTGTAGTGGTGGGGGAGCAGTAGGATCCAGTTCTTCTGCAGGGAGTGAGCTTTGATGCTGCTGTTATTCTGCAGAAGATGGGTTGCAGGTCCTCGCAGCTTGTGTTGATGGCTGAGTCTTTGCTGCATTCGGGTGTTCCTGATATAGGGGTTGTGGAGGCTTGTGTTCCAGAAAGGTTAGCTGGTGTTGATTCACTGGAGAATGAGGGGATGCTGCATGAAAAGGAGACTAAGCGGAAAGATGGTAGTGTCTTGAGGTCTGCTATTGACCCACCAGATGCTGCAATAGGTGAAGGTGTAATGGGAATGTTGGACCGGTCCCAATTTCTTTCTATAACAGATGTTGGCAATCAGGTTCAGCAGGTTTGTGGTTCAGAGGATGGTTACCAGAAGGTGAAAATATTGGGAGAATGGGGTGATATATCGGATAGTGACAAGGAAACGGATTGTGGTGTGGTACGACCTTCTTACAGTAATGTTGTCCATTGTGCATGGATAAAGGTGAAAGGTGAGGAAGGTGCTATGACTACCCCACCGCGACGAAGAGCGAAGAACGACTACTGTTACCTTTCCAGGCCAGTGTCCACCAGATCTTCTGTTGGGATGGAATGCTAGGCTATGCAATACTCAAAGGAATTCAGGTCTTGGAGAATCTGAATCTTAGAAGGAAATATTCAAAGGTCCTTAAACACTATGAAAGCTAAGAGTGCGAAACAGACAATGTAGAGGACTTAGTCTCTAAAGGGGGTGTTGATGAGTATGATTTCTATGATATGTAGTTGTTCTGGACGTCTTGTACCTTTTATTATTTTCTTTTATTAATAAATGGTCAAAGGCTTGCCTCTGGATGAGCGTTTATGGTATAATTACAGTATACTATATATGTTATATATGTTACATAATTTCCTAAATTTTATCATTAATACATTCCACATATGTCATTAACGATTCAAATCATTTTTAGGGGGCGGTAGTCCACACTTTCTAAAATGAAATTATTGTGTTTACCTATTATAGAAACCATAAAGGTATGACATAAAATATAATATAAAAACATAAGGAAAACATAAACATAATATATATATCATATATGAATATAGTTACATCTTAATGGCCACCATGAAAGGCTGTAGGAGATAATTTAACAATCATTGTTTCATGAGGCAGCAGTTTGTCATCCACAGAAATAGTAAGTTCTTCAACCATTAGATTAAGGTGTGTGTTAGTGTAGCTCAAAAATTTGACATAAAATCTTCCTATTATATTTAAGATACTGGTGTTGTTACAAAATAAAGGAATAATAAGAGTTTAAGGGTTTGGAGAAGCAAAATAAAACAAAACAACATAAGAGAAGACCTTACCTTTAAATCGAGAAACTCCCCTTGGTTTGAACAAAAAGGGTTTCTTGAAGTGATTTATTCCAAAGGTAAGGATTCTAGGATGAATATAGGGATCTTGAGAGATTATTTGAATAAAATTTGGACGGGCCAAAGGGCTTGAGATGTATAATATAGGGGTAGGAAGAGGGGTTTTTTATACGGAAGTGGAGGGGCTCTTTTGGAAAGCATGAAAATATTATTTTATTATATAATGATTTCCATTTTTAAGGGTCCAAAAATCATTAAAATATATCATAAGTTTCCCCATGTTCGAAACAAAATCATCCAATAAGAATTTTACAAGTTTTGGTTATTATATTAAACTTTATCTTCTTATTTATTTAAATCATTCATTAATGACGTAAATACTATGTCATCCTTGTGTCATAAATAATTTTATTTATTTGATGTATAAAAATAATAATAAAGTAACCATGATGTAGGAAAAGTTTTTTTATTTATAATTAATATTTATAGTAAAAATGATATCTTATATAACCCCATGTAAAAATTATTTTAGTAAAACAATACTTCTTTGTTACATTTTTATTTTTACTTTAAATAAAAAGATATTAATATCATTATCATACCCAAGTGGCTCCATGGGGCCCCCAAATTGACCCATGGATTTTCATGGTCCTCCATGACTCATCCAATAATGTTAGGACATGTGTCAAGGGATTTTCATCTTTTTATAATATTATGTTTACCTTCAATTACCCTAATTACCTTTAATCGCGGTTAACAAAACTCTAAAGTTGCTATTCAACAAAAATTATTTTCAACCCATTGAACAAAATTTTACATAATAATGCAAAACATGTATGTTGGATTTTTTAAATTCAATTTACAGAAGCGGTAATATTTCATTTAAAGGAAACATTTAGTTTTTTTAACTACTACTTAGTGGTTTCACTATTCATCAAACAATTGGTGTTTTTTAGAAAAAATACCAAAAGTTCACCCTAAGCTATATTTGATATTCCAAATTCAAAAATGTTATCAATTTTACCAAATTCAAAACATATAAGTTGCATTAATTAATTTTATAATTAAATACCACTGTCAAAACAAACAATGTGTTTTAAAAAAATAATATCTATCAAAAGATTGACACTTCTTTATGTTTAATTTCACAGTGAAATTAACTCAAATGAATACCATTGGATTAAATTGTAAAATTATATTCTAATTACACTTTAAATCAAATTAAAAAGATAATCTAACTTTATAAATAAATTAGATTAAAAGGATGTTTTGAATTCAAATACATCATTTTTCACTATTCTTTAAAAATGAACTTTATCGGAAAAAAACCAAAATTGATACAAAGTAAATTTTGATGTCCTCATTCCAAAGAAGGATTTTATTTTGTCAAATATAACATATAAAATTTAAAAAAAATGTATATTTAAAAAGGTTTTTCCATCAAAAGGTAGTTAATAATCATTTTAATGAATATTAGAATATTTATGTTTAAAATTGGATTAATTCATATTTTAAGCCTCTAACATTTATAAATGTAAAAATATTTAACAAACATATATAATCATATTTTATTTAGTTCTATTAATTCCTTCCAATACAACGGCTAAGCATTAACTACCATTTAAACTAATATTATTATATTATTAGTGTGCAACGTAAGATTCCAAAGAAACTCATTGTTGTGTATCGGTCACTCTATCGAACATAGAAAACTCTTTAAAGTAATATTAATATTTAATTCATAATTATTAAAAAATAAGAAAATTTCATTTTCATTATTTATCTGGGATGTTACATTTTTCCCCCTTTTGGATATTGCGTCCTTGCAATTTTAAAATTGGGCATGGAAACTTCTTTGAAAGTCCCAAATCAGAAAAAGAGTCAGTAAAACTATCACATTAAAAGAAAGAAAGAGAAGTAAAAAGGTCACTCACGTTAACCCATACTAGGATTCCATATAGGAAAATATGGATATGGAAGAGAAAACAAACGATCAAGTTCTGATGGAGAGTGATAGAAAAGTTGATTATAAGATAGTTAAATACAAGAAAATCACAAACTTATGATGTGTGTAAATAGTCTTTGATTACCCAGTATGAAATGTAAGCCAAATATGTTTTTTTACGTTCCTTTTCATAATTTTGAAGAATTCGTTTACTACATTGCAAAAAACATAATGAAATATACTTACCATCATGTAGAGTTTCATCCTTTAATAAGTTTCTACCAAAACTAATCTGTTTTCCAAATGATGATCATTCAAGAAGACATGGTCACATAAAAAGCACAAGAATAATATTTTAGAGAATCACATAACCCACAAAAGGAGAAACATATATTTTCCTTGTATTTAGACATCAACTAAAAACAAAATGGTTAGTATGAGATCATATAATCCCCAAAAAGATTTATACTTTACAAAAAATACTACTATTAATCTCCAAAATTCAACAGATAGTACCCAAAGTTCAAGAAAGACCATTAAATACACAATCATCTTTAAAATTCATCAAAATAATCCAAACTAAGATATAAACCCAATACTCAGAATGATTTAATCAAATAGTCTTCCATAATAAATCTTAACATTTATCCCCAAATAACATCAACTACTCTTAAAATCTAATACTAAAGTGTAATCAACCTAATCACATATTCTCTATGTTAGGTAAATCATTTTTTAGAAATAACCCAAATCACCATATGTCTACAATAAATACATATATTCTTACAAAATAAAAATTTCAACTATTCCTCCACAAATCAAATACTACAATATTTTATTTTACTTAGGCATATAGTATTCCAAAAGAGATAACATCTTCCAAAATAACCATTATCATTTAATCAACAAATCATTTTCTTATACCGAGTATATCCATTTGATAAAACATAAGTTCCCAAAATCAACTTATTCTTGATACATAAAATCATTTAACTAAAATGAATAAGTCATACTAACCATGGACTTCATGTAGGCCAGTGGTATGTGTTAAAACCCAATGGCACTTTGGTTGTGGGTTTGATTTTATAGCTTTGTCCGATGCGATGGGTTGTCACATGGTCTGCATGTTTTCCTTTTTATAAAACTAAAAAAATAACCCTTACATATTTTAACCTAAAGTTATTCTTATTCCTTTCAATTTCATCCCAACACATTTAGATAGTTCTGCTCGTATCCAGATAGGGATGTATTTTCTTGATAAACTACTTACTCCATACTCACCAAAATCCCAAGAAATTTTCATATATTTAAACTTTTATATAGGGTTATTCCTAATGTTTTCATAGACGAATTTCCATAAATAACTAAACTATCCTTTGATACCAACTATAGCATCCTTCCTTTTTAATACATAACTTTTTATTACATTTTACATACAGAGGATCTTTAAAAGTCTAGTGTCTTGGAAATCAAGAACGTAATACATGAAAAAAATAAAACAATATTCTAAACCACCTGTAAATATTCATCAAAAGTTCACATTATGTATAATTACTACATCTCATAAAATGGAGACATACATTCAAAGGAAAGGGTGAGCATAAATCCCAGTAAGGGTAAGAAAAGGAATCAATGTACTTGTGATATCAATAAGAAGATGAATAAAAACATAACGACATGAGAAATGGAAAAATAATAATATCATAATGAAAATAACATGGAACATAAATTGAATATGTGGCTACAAAATTTCATTTATACATTCATGAACATATATCACCATGGTCCATCCCCAAGGTGTCATAAAAATTACAAAGGTTATTCCCCACGTTATAGTAATATTTTTCATCTATAGAGATTAATTATTTACACAATGCATTGGAGAGCTATCAGGGAACACCCTTTATATGAATTTAATTTCATGTGATCCACATATATCATAATCAATAATTTCATAAATAACTCAAATAGATTCAATTAAGTGGGTTTCATGTCAAAATCATGACGTTTAAGAAGAGCTTTAAAATGAGATCATTAGGTCATTTATAAACCATGGAAAGAGAGTTTGGGTTATATGTATGTCAATTATAGAATCAAATAGAACATATTATCATATTTATGAACACCCATTGAAATAAAATAAGTCTGGGTATTCACATAATTAAACATTAGAATTTTTTGAGACAAAGAGATAGAAATTCTGAGACGAAATTTCTACAAAATAACGGCAATATAACATGGTTTTAAAAAACATTAAAAAGAGAGGGTAAAAGGGTAACCAACTCATAAAAAACTCCTAATACAGTATGGGTACTTAATAAAATCATGTTATTTATATTTTCATGACATAAAACATGAAAAAGAATCATGAAATAAAAGAGATGTTGTGATTTCTTTTACGAGAAATTCGGCAGCCTAACAACGTCATATAAATATTCAGAAAACAAAATTATGAGATAATAAAGGGTATATCATCATTTTTAAATGAAATGGTCTGTAATAAAAACATATAATATCATAACCTCAATATAAAGATATGGAAAATATAAGACACAACATAAAAGAGGTCATGAATTAAAAGAGGAGGGTGAAAGAATCCCTTAGAGATTTGGTATCTTTCAAAATGTAGACCCTATGAAAGAAGGATCATATAATGAATATGAAAATACCCATAAATTAATGTATATAATATAAAGAGTACAATTATGGGAAGTAAATAAACCACACAAATAGAAATAGTGGAAAATATTCCATGAATCTCATAGGAATAAGAAGTGAGATAAAAATCGTGTACCACATTGTATTCAATCAAATCGTTTGACCAAAAATTAATAACCACCAAAATAATCACTGGATACCATGAATATAAAGAGATTAAAGATAATATATATCCAATGTAAGTACAAAATACACCTCATTCTATAAATATTTGGCGAACAATTGAAATCTCTCAAACTTGAAAATGAGATAAGAATCCCTTACCCCGTTTCCGACTTGACTCGCTTGTACATTCCTTGTTCACATTGAATGATATACTTAAGTTAATTTATACTTGATTAAGAATAATTTTAACATTTAATATTCCTTTTATATCACTTATTACCTTTCTGTAACAATTATTTAATTGTTTGAGTTCATAATGGACATTTTGTCGATGTTTGGAACTTGAGTAAAAAAATGGACTTCTTATTATCACATGATGTTCGTGTGGTCTAAAGATCCTTAAATAAAAAATGATATTCATGATTTAGATGTTATATATATCCTATATATCCATTATATATATGTAATTATAATATTACATAACATTTGGAGATAATAAATGAAGTTCGTTGTTCATGGAGACGGTAAGCTGTACGTATGCATGAACACTGCTTTCATTTCGATTTCATACATTAATGGAATTAAAATATAATAATACAGAGTTATATTATAATTAAATTATAATATATATGTTATATAAGTTACATAATTTTATAAAGTCTATCCTTTATATGTTCCACGTATGGAATTAACGATTCAAATCATTTTGAGGGGGCGGTAGTCCACACTTCCTAAAATGAAATTATCGCGTTTAAATATTATAGAAACCATAAAGGTATGACATAAAAGAAAAATACTGAAGCATAAGGAAAACATAAAAATAATATATAGATCATATATAAATAAAGTTACATCATAATGGCCACCATGAGAGGCGGTTGGAGATAATTGAACAATCATCGTTTCGTGAGTCCGTAGTTCGCCGTCCACAGAAACAGAATGTTCTTCACCCATTAGATTAAGGTGTGTGTTCATGTAGCTCTAATACTTATAATAACTACATCCTAGTATATTTAATATACATTTTTGTTACAAAATAATGGAATAAAAAGAGTTTACGGGTTTGGAGAAGGAAAATAAAACAAAAGAACATAAGAGAAGACAATACCTTTAAATCGAGTAACTCCCCTTAATTTGAACAAAAATGGATTCTTGAAGTGCTTCATTCCTAAGGAAAGTCTTATAGGATGAAGGAAAGGATCATATGAGATTATTTGAGTAGATTTTGGACGAGCCAATGGTCTTGAGAAGTGTAATAAAGGGGTAGTAAGTGGGGTCTTTTTATAACGAATAGGAGGGGCTCTTTAGGAAAACATGAAAATATTATTTTATTATATAATGATTTTCGGTTTCTAAAATCCCAAAAATCATTAATGTAAAAGATAAGGTTTCCCATTTTCGAAATAAAATCTTTAAATAATAATTGGAAAAGTGTTGTATATTATTTTAATCTTTATCTTCTTATTTATTTAAATCATTCATTAATGACGTAAACACTGCATCATCATTGTCTCACAAATAATCTTATTTATTTGATGACTAAAAAATATAAAAATATAACATGATGTAATAAATCTTTTTAGATTTCTAATGAATATTTATAGTCAATAAGATAACTTATATTACCCCATTTAATAAATATTTTCATAAAACAATACATGTTTGTGACATTTTTATTTTTACATTAAATAAAAAGTTATTAATGTCATTATCATATCCAAGTGGCTTCATGGGCCCCCCAAATTGACCCATGTATTTTCCTTTACATCCATGAATCATCCATTAATGTTAGGACATGTTTCAAGGTATTTTTATATTTTTATAATATTATTTTTACCTTATATTACCCTAATTACCTTTAATCGCGGTTAATAAAACTGAAAAATTACCATTCACCCAAAATTATTTTCATCCCATTGAAAAACAATTTACGTAATAATGAAAAACATGTATATCTTATTTTTGAAATTAAATTTACAGAAGTGGTAATATTTCATTTAAATGAAAAAATCAGTTTTTTTAACTACTACTTAGTGGTTTTACTGTTGATAAAAAATTCATGTCTTTCATAAAAAATACCCAATATTCACCATAATTTATATTTTATATTCCAAATTCAAAGATGATATCAATTTTACCAAATTAAAAACATAGAATTTTCATTAATTAATTTTATAATTAAATCCCGCTATCAAAACCAATAGTTTGTTTTTAAGAAACAATATATATCAAAATATTGACACTTGTTTATGTTTAATTTCAAAGTGAAATTAACTCCAATGACCAAAATTAGATTAAATTGAAAAAATATATTCTAATTACACTTTAAAACAAATTAAAATGATAATCTATCCATATAACTAAATTATATTAAAAGGAGGTTTTGAATTAAAATATAGCATTTTTCACTATTCATTAAAAATGATCTTTATCAGAAAATAACAAAAAATTACACAAAGTAAATTTTGATGTCCTGATTCTAAAGAATGATTTTATTTTGTCAAATATAACATATAATAGTGAAAAAAGTAGATTTAAAAAGGGTTCACCATCAAATGGTTGTTAATCAACCTTTTAAAGAATATTATAATATTTAAACTTAAAATTGGATTCATTCATATTTTAATCCTCTAACATTTATAAATGTAAAACCATTTAACAAACATATATAATCATATTTTATTTAGTTCTATTAATTCCTACCAAATCAACGACTAGTCGTTAACAACCATTTAAACTAATATTATTATATTATTACTGTGCAACGTATGATTTCCAAGAAACTTGTTGTTGTGTATCGGGTACATTATCGAACATAGAAACCCCTTTAAAGTAACATTAATATTTAATTCACAAATATTAATAAATAATAAAAATTCATATTCTTTATTTATCTGTGATGTCACATATATAATACCTTATATGATTTACTTATAAACTTTTATCACCCATTCATTAACAAATCTTTATTAAAATCACTATTCATGGGGATAACTACTTCGTTCTTCAGGTATTTTTTTGGTTCACCTGTTTTGATATTTATAATTTGATTATGTACCCAACATATCCATAATATTAATCATGTTCTCAATATAATATTTATTATTTATATACATAATTAGATTCATACATAAAATTATATAAAACAATGAATGACATTGTCTGTAGAGACGGTAGGTCGTACGTACGCATGAACACTATTTCCATATTATTGATGGATTAAATAAAGGAAATTAAAATAATAATTTCCTTTTAAATAATAATTATTATATCACATATATCACATATATTCATTAAATTTTTCCGTACTACGTTCTATGAAAATCATAAGTGGAAAATGAATCACATCATTTTGTGAGGCGGTAGTCCTCCATATAAACGAGTGTCATTACCATATTCCAGAAGAATACAAAAGTGAGATTGTATATGTGATATTATAATTAAAATTTTATATTTGTTATTTAAAAATCATATATAAATTTGAACCCATTATTATATCATATTATGAAAGGAAATGATGGAAAATGAATTTTTTCGGTTCGTGAGGTGGTAGTCCATCGTAAAAACTATTGATGGTTATGTTTCAAATTTTATAGAATCAGTGGTTAATAATTGTTATAAAATTAACATAATGACATATAATTAAATATAATAATTTTTTAATCATAACTGAATAATATTTTGTCGATGTGGAAGGGGAAATAAAATAGAAAATCCTAGTTGAGAATGATACCACTTCTTTGAATAACCTTAATAGGATTATGAAAATTTCTTTCCTATGATGGATTTCTAATTAAAAAAGGATTTTTGGATGTATGGAGATAATTATGGGAAGGATTTGGGTTGGTATTTTCCAATATAATAGGTTTTATAAGTGTGTATAAGAGATGATGTTGGGTAACCTTTTATAAGAGGGGGAGATGACACACTTGAAATGTTTGGAAAGATAAAGATGTACCCACATTCTAAAAAATTTAAATGGATATAAAATGGTTATTTATCGAAATATAGATGATATAGGTCTATATATATTTCGATAAAATGGCATTAGGAAATGATTCTAGGTCATTTAAACTCATATTGTTCTAGTTTAACCCTCGGTGACCTCGTTTTAACCTAAACTGCAGTAATTATTTTTTATACTTTTAAATTTCATTTTGAAAAAAAAAATAAGTTGAAATTATTATATAATATTATTTATTATAATTATAAATATTAAATATAAATTTTCAAACTCGATTAAATGATGTGTAAAATTTTATTTTAAAATTAAACATGTAGAGATGATATAAAGTTGTTTTCTAATGAGAGAATTTCTATAAGTAAAGAAATATTTAATATTAAAATTAAATATAAAATAAATTACAAATGCCTAATTTAAATAAAAAATTATATAATAGCACGAATTTTACTTTTAAACACACCTTGAAATGAAATTTTTCTTATAAAATATTTAATAGAAAAGTAAATGTTTTTTAAAAATATTATTTTTTACTATTGATTGAAAAATTATACATTGTAATAAATTATAAAAAAATATATCAAATATAATTTTGAAATGTAGATTTTGAAATTTAAATTAATTTTTTCAAAATAAAATATTTAATATTTTAAAAATTAATTTTATTATTTGATAATAAAAATAAATAAAACATTTTTTGTAAAAATATTATTTTCAACACATAGAAAGACAATACTAAAAATTAAGAACTATTTTATTAAGATTATTAATTTATATAAAAAACAATTCATGATTTTTAAAATATGGTTATTCTTATTAATGCCTCTAGTTTAATGAAAAGGTTATAATGGTTATTTTTAAATAATATTATTAATAGTATTTTCGGTTTGTTAAAACTTAGTTTCTCATGTAAAAGAAGCAATCCAAGAAATTATAATTTAAAGAAAAACATATTCCATAATACATCAGTGTTTTACATGATAACATCATCCAATTAAATATTTTCCCTTGAAATTTAAATCTCTGATAGAAAAAATTGAGGATAATTCTTCTTTATAAGATCATTAGTTTCTGACATAGCTTATTCAAATTGTTGGTTTCACCAAAAAAATACTGACCATGTGAATGGTGTTGTTTTGTTGCACTTTATCTCTATGATCCATAATCTCTATTATGTTTTATTCATAATAAAGATCATGTTCTAGTAATATTACCTCTTGGTTCAGTACATGTGAGTTTTTAGTTATATACTTCCTCAGAAAAAGATTCATGGAACACATCATGAACTTGAGAGAGGTGTGGTGGATGTTTTAATCAATAATCTACCTATCCCAAAAAGTTCAATAATTTCAGTGTGGCCAATATACCTAGGGATTAGTTTTCCATTATTTTTTAATCTCATTACCTTTTTCTATAGATATATTCATATAAACACCATGTCCTTAACATCAAATTATCAATCATGATAGTGATTTTACACATAACTTTTATATCATTTTTTTGATACCCTTATATGTTGTTGAAAATATATAACATTATCATTCATTTATTCACCTAGATTTATCCCAGAGTTTTTATTTATCTAACTTCAAAAAATCATATTAGATTTATAGACATATTTATATAAAGGGATTCATATCCAGTCATCTAAAATATCAATTGAATGATATTGTTGTATGAAAACTTAGCTATATGAAGGTGTCGACCCCAACCACATTTGAAATCAAGAGACCAAGATCTAAACAGATCCTCTAGGGTTTAAATTATTATGTTATATAGGCCATTGTTTCTAAGAATAATATACAACGTTGAAACTCATGTCTCTATCTAGGATGTGATAAATTATTTAGTATAAATTTTTGGTAAAACATATATCCCAATAAAATATAAATGAATGACGTACTGCATAAAACCTTACCAATTCATTAAAGTATTACCTAGAATGATAATCAGAAGAAAAACAACTCTCTGATAGTGATGAATTATATTGACTTTGTGTTTATATTGATAATAACTCATATTGTATTATTTTCTTTAGTGGATTTGGGGAGTTCGATGAAAAAAATACGTACTGATTTTTCCCATTTCCATTCTAATATGGGAAATAGATGTAACACCCCTTATATTTTTTATTTTCACCCTTAACTTAATAACATTGTAAGAACCAATATACATATTAAAAATATCTATTTTCATGTTTTCCCACTGTAAACACTCATTCATGTAGGATAATGTTCTGTGTTACACCCCTTTAGTCCTTCGGTTGTGGAATTAATCCCCACATATTTGTGGGATGTGATGTGATTTCTCTTAGAATTGGGTTTTTATTTTCATAAAAAAAATGTAATATAATTACTATAAAATTCCCAAATTGAAAAGAACTATAATTATCTTATCACAAAATATTGGATAAACTATAAACATTACCAATAACATTGATATTATGTCCAAAAAATTTAAATGAATTATTCCCCAATAACTTTATCTCAATGGCATACAAAAAAATGGTTCTATTTCCTTAATTTTTTTCCAAAATGACCTTAATCTTGATAAAATAACATCACATAAAACCTAAAAAGGGGTGATTCATGCATTTATTATATGATTACCCTTAAACTCAAAAAACAATGATTGTATATATTACTGTTATACTAATATTTAATGGAGAAATATAAGCTTCAAGAAGTTAAATCACCCTTTATACCTTAATTGATATCCTATAATATAAAAAAACATATATATTGGATGTTCAGGTGCATTACTTCATTAACAAATGATCAAAAGTGGATTCAAGAAAATAAAATGTGATTTTCTTAGTCAATAATCCATATATAGAGAGATAATAAATGATTAGAATAACATCATGATCTAATAAAGGATGAACAGTAAGATTTTTATATGCATACTTTATGGAAAATCAAACATAAAATTCACAACTACAGAGTGGAGAATATTTGTGCCCTAATTTTCATCATTCACATAAATTATTGTGATTTCATAAGATTTCCCTTTTACCATTGTCTTTACTGGTGGTTGTATCTTACCATCATCATTATCCGTTTTATTTTTTCATTTATTCATATTATTAATATACTCCTTACCTTTGAAACATTAGAATGTGGGTGGGGCATTCCGTGGATCTTTTTATATTTTCACATCATTTGAAAACCTTTTACCATCCCTTTAGAATTCTGATTCTTGATGAACTTCCTTTCCACACATAAAACATTTATTAATCCCCTTATGAAGATTTCCTCCATTTTTAAAATAGATACCCACATATAACAGACATATAAATTACATAATAATTGTGGAATACATAATAAATTACACAAATAGATTCCCAAATATCATATTAGTTTTGTTCCATTATAAAAATGGTAACATAAATACTAGTCTATAAGTGAGATACACCATCTCCCACTAGGTTCTATATGACTAACACGCTACTTAGATACATTATACCTATTACATCTCTTCATAACCCATGGAAAGAAAACATAAGAATGGATGACCTCATATAATCAGTCTGGGTAAATAAGAGAGTTACATAAGAATAACATTAAGCAAAAGGCATGAGAATGTAATAATAACCATTGAGGATCATAACATACATATCAAAGATCATATAAAAGAGTCATAGAATAAATATTTTTAGTTCATAATACATTAATCACAGGGGAATCAAGGGTGTAATCAATTATAGAATAAATATTTGTTATATTGGATACTATTTTATTGTGATTTAGTCTTGATGTCATGGGATCTCACATTCTCTTAAAAGTGTTTGGAAATATAAAGTAATTTCTATTCAGAAAATAATATAGTAACATGAAATTAAATTGTGAAAAAAAACATAACTTTGTTAAATCATTATCTATAAGTCAAGGCCCATTTCCAAAACATTTTACGGTGCTTCATAGGGGATACAACTACGGTGCATGACACACTTCCATACCCAATCACAGTATTTTCCTTATAGTGGATCACGTTACACTTCTTCTTATAGTATATCAATTCCATTGACATGTTTCACATAATTGTCTCACAAGATATAAATCATTATCCAATGAATTCGAGATAGATATATGTCTCACCCATTATATAAATCAACATATATGTGTGTTCTCTATGATCATAAAGAATCAGCAAATCATAACCCAGTTAATGAATTGGGTGTTATAAAAATGACATCATATCATTACCTGTGAATAAATGATAGCTTTAATACTCATTTCATCAAATAATAACCCATGAAAAGAAGGGGGTTTCAAAAATGTTTTATAATGGTATAACCCATAGGTGATAAATGGGTGTCATAAGCATAATCCCATCAAAACATAAACCATTAAGAGAAATAATATGAATGGTTTTCATGGATAATATCCGCATAAATAATATATAACACCAATGGATCGTGGATAGTAAATAATTTTGAAATAAATTTTACAAAAAATTCATAAAGAAAATATCCTTCTTAATTAAAAAATTATTCTTAAAAAATAAAACTTCTTGAAAAATGTTTTATTCGAAAATAACTTTTAAAAAATATAATGGAAGCTTGAAAAGGTTTTGATAAAAAAATTTAATATAAAATTTAAAATATATAAGGTAAAATTGAATATAATTTGAAAAAAATTTATTTGAAAATATTTATGATTATATTTAATGGAATGTTAAATGAATTGATTTTTAAAGATGGTGGAGAATATTGTACATGAAATATTAATAAAAACAAATATTCCTTTAATATTTTCAGTATAATTCAGTGGATCCATGTTTACAATACAATAAAGAGATATAATTTAAAACCATTTTTTAAAAGATAAAAATTGTAAAAAATTTCTTTTAAAAATCATGGTAGATCATTTTAAAAAAAATATTTTGTAAACATGGTTCTAGTAGAAAACATATATTTGACCGAAGAGAAAAATAGTGTCGGATTTACTAAAAAAATCTATCATATTTAGTACCAAATAGTATAAAATGGTATTGTTACATGTATGTATAATGAATAAATAGAGGATAAGAAAATTAATTACTATTTTTTAGGGATGCATCATATTACTTCATCAATGGAAGAATAATCCATAACAATCCCGATAAATAAGATATTATTTCAATAAACTCTTACAACATTGGTAACATTAAATCATAATCCCCATGATATAATGAAATTAAAGAAAGGTTAAAATATCACGAGAATAATTATTTATATGATATAACATGAAAAAATTGTAGTATATACAGTCTGGAAAAGTATATAGGTTCATAACCTCATATCAGTCTCAATGAAGGAAAATTGAGTTAAAATTACTTTAACGATTTGGTATCTTTTTAACTGTAAAACCATTGAAATATAGTTCATAAATTTTACTTTTAAATTACAATAAACTTTTATTATAATAATAATATTCTATATTGATAGGTAGAATATATTGTACACAAAAGAAATGACTCGTGAATATGGCATATGTCTCAGAGAAATAAAAGTGAGATTAGTAATACCCTGACCTTATGTATTGACTCTCATCATACTCATTAAAACATATAGTATTAATATTAATATTAATATATTATCAAACCATATTCATTTATATCATAACATTCATGATTTTATTCTGATATTTTTTAACTATTTATTAGCAATTCCTTGTTAATGTTATGTTTCGGGTAATAACTGCTTTGTTGTTCTCATGTTTTTGGATTCCTTATTTTTTTTCTCTTACCCATATAATGATTTAATCATCACCAGATTTATAACCATGGTATAAATACCAAATATATTCATTGTATATGTATTTATATTATTCTATTAAAGGTATAAATAGGAAATGAGTTACACGATTCATGTAGATGGTAGACTATATGTACCCATGGATGTTGTTTCCAATTTCTTGTCATACTCAAAGAGAAATAATTAAATGATATATATATATAACCATTAAATCATAATTCTTATTTAAAAAATATAACATATTTTTTATAAAAACATACATAATACATTCCATGTAATGTGTGAGAATGTCACATCTTTTTGAGGAAGTGGTAGTCCACACATCCACAAATGATGTTATCATATTCCCAAAAAATGAAAAGAATAATGGTATGTATAATATAATAATTAAAAAATATTAACTAAATAAAAAAATCATTAATATTTTATATAAACTATGAATCTATCATTATTCCCATCCTTGAAATGTCGTAATGGAAGAATGAACATCATTGGTTTGTGAGTTGGTAGTCTGCAGTACACATGAACATTGATTATGTATCCCATTATATTATAGTGTGAGAAGTTTTAGCTACTACTCTTAATATAAAAAATCATTATATTGATTATTTTGAGGTTATTGTGTAATAATTATATAAAAATAATTGATGGTGTGGAGAAATAAATAAAACAAAAAGTGCACGTTGAAGAAAGTTACCTCTATTTATGGAAACTCCTCTGGGTTTGCACCAATGGACATCATTCTTTTGATTTATGAACAAATTAAGGTTTCTAGTTTTAATGTATGTAATTGGGGAGTTTATTTGGAAAAATCTTTATGATACAATGGTCTTGATAGTTGTGATGAGAGGGGGATATGTGGTGGTATTTTATATGGAAGGTGAGTGGAAAACATGTAAATACCAAAATAGAAAACACTATTCATAGAAATTACTTACATAATGTACCTACAATAGTGATACATTTTAGAAAAAGTATGGTTTATGGATGAAATATATATACATAATGGGTTTTTATAAGTTGAATGTCATTTTTACAACATCAGTTTTATGTTTAACCACTCAATAATCTGTTTTTACCATAATAACTATTTTTAATTTTTAATTTATTTATCTACATACTTTTATAATTAATTAATTTTATTTTATTAGACATTATAAATTATTATAATTAAAAAAAAAATTAATTTTTTTAAATTATAATCCCAGAAATGGCATAAATTAATTTAAAATTAATCTTTGAGATGGGATGAAACCATGGGTATTTATAGTGAAAATGTTCACTCCTTTGAAATGTTTATATATCCAACTATAATTTGAAATTTATTCCAATGACCTATATTGGATTAATAAATATATTATTGATCTAATTATAATTAAAAACCATATTAAAATATAATTTAAATATATGAATGAATTAGATGAAATGCAGATTTCTGTTAATATTTAGTATTTTTCAATATTCCTCCAAAAATGAAATATTTCATAAAAGTAAAAAATCACCCTAAGATAATTTTAATATAATGAATTGATAAATTATGGCCATGTAATAAAATTAAATTTATAAAATATCAAAAAAATTATTTTCTTACTATTCACCAATGGACATAAAAATAACGTTTTTGATAAAATAGTATTTCCAAACATATAAAGACTTTATAAAAAATATATGTTTTATTATAAATATGTATAATTTATGAAACAATATTATAGTTAATGTTTAAAAATAGTTATTAATATTCATGTTTATATGTTTAATGGAAAGGTTATAATTGTCTTCTATAAATAATTATAAAAAGAAATTGTTGTTTCATAGAAACTCAGTGTCGTGTCTTACTCAAGCAATGTCAGTATTACATATAGTACAATATTAACATGGTATATAGTAATAGGAAAGATTAACATGGTGTATAATGAAAATAAATCATTAAAATTAATTTAATTTATTTGAGAAAAAGTTCATTAATACTAAGTTTGTTACATTCTTCCCACCTAAAAATAATTTTTCCCCTGGAAATTCATCACATTAATACAAAAAAATGAGGATAATTATACCTCGTAATTTCTTCAAGTTCCCACAAAGCTACATCAAACTATTTTTTTCCCTACAAAACTATGAAAAGTTGAGTTTTTTTCTTTTATCATTTTCTGTATGATCCATAATTTCAACTGATTGTTCCTCATAAGAAATATCTTTCTCCAGTGATATAACCTTTGAGGTCAGTACATGTGAAGGGGTTGGTATGTACTTTTTAAACAGATACATGTAAAACATCTTGGAATTGAGAGAGTTTTTTTGGAAGCATCAAGCAGTAGGCTACCATCCCAATATGATCGATAATTTTAGAAGTTCTTATATACCTAGGTCTTTATTTTTAATTCATCCTGAATCTCGTAAACTTATTCCAGGGAGAAATTTGTAGAAACAACTTCAAAATGACATTAAATAATATATATATTTTATGATTTCCATTAAAATTTTATGATGACTTTGAGCTACCATAATATGTTGTGGAATGTCTCTGACATTATTGGTAATTTATCTAGCAATCTCAGGTCTCAATAGCTTTCTTTCTCTAACATAATTCCATCACATTGGAGATAAAAACTGTTCCCTATATATTTATTCATAAGGAGCCATTATAATTATTTATTTAAATCTATTTCTGCATGAAAACTCAATTAGAGTAATGTTTTGGAACCAAAAACCTTTTAATTTTAGAGAAGAAGATCTCAACATAACCTATGGTGTTTGAATAGGTATTTTAGACATACCATCCATATGAGGATGATTAGAATTATGGAAACAATATTATACATCAAGGGCTTACAGAAGACTTCACTATAACTTTGAGGTAAACCAAAACTCCTGATCTAATACAATAGAATGTGGTACTAGTGGAAACCTTATTACTTACCTAATGTATATCATGGAATGTTTAACTAGAGAGAAGTCTTCTCTGATAGTGATGATGTGTTCTAACATAGTATGGAGATTGAATGACACACATAAATAATTATTCCATTTATACGTTTATAGGATTCAAAAATCAAAATACATAGCCTTGTTATCCCATTTCCATTCCATTATTGGTAATATATATAAAATCCAATAAGACTTATGTCTTTCATCCTTAACAAGATGGAATACTAAGCATAGAGATATAAATTTATGATATCACTTTTTCTACAATCCTACTAGATATATTATTTCAAATAGCTATATGTCATCAAACATAAATTGTAATGACCCAAAGTTTCATTAATGGAAAATCCCTCTTGATCCAGTTAAATGTTTCTTTATGAAAAATGTTTTTATAAGATGTCAACTTTTTTAGTTTTACGTTAATATTTGTGACCGCTACTTCTATAGCCGTTGAATAGTGATCATCTGAGTAGTATAAATATAAGGCTTTAACGAACCCATTTCTACTCAGACAAAGGAAGCGATGGCCTCATCCAGTAGAATTTCCCCTTATGAAGCCCATTTGTCGGAGCTCGGAAAAGAGGTGGCGTCTTTGGGATTTTCCCTTGACCAAGCCCAAGCTGAGCTTCATCAAGTCATGCTCGAAGGCGATCGTCTACGGGAAAAGTGGAAGTTTATTAAAATTACAACTCGAGCGATGTTATCCGAGCCACCCCAAGAGTCTGTCACCATCGCACACCTGACCCTTAGGTCTTATGTGGCTATTTTAAGGGGTTACATAACAAATAATTAGCACCATGCTCATGTACATTATTTCTGTATATAATAATGAATATAATTTCTAGTCATTTTTGATACATTGTAATTAGTTTTTAAAGTACAAATGGTGTTTTTAGTTATTATTTAATTAAGAATTATATTTTATTAAATTAAAGTATTTTTGAATTAAATAATATTTTCATAAAATATTATTATTAATATTAAATTAATTTTTATTAAATATAAATGATCTTATAATTTTATGAATGCAATTAAAATTCTTATTAAGGTTTGAAAGCCATTTCTGTCAAAACCTGTGAATTTTTTATAAATGTCAGTTTTTATTTTAAAAGTGAAAATTCACATATTTAGAAAATTATTTAGATAAAATAAATGTTATTTTTTGAATCAGGACATCAAAATTATCCAATGGTGAATTTTTCATAATTTTCTGAGACAATCACATTTTTGGGTAAAAATTAAATGCCATTTAAATATAGAATGTGTTTTATGACATCATAATGACCCAATGGTGATGTAATAAAATAACATAATCCTCATGTTCGGCCAATATGTGTTTTATCATTAAAATAATGCGGTTTTGGGTTTGTTTGACTTACTTTTCAAAGCATTAATGGATCCCTCAAGACTTATTCAACACTTTGCCTTTTTAAATTAATTTCCATGGGAGTATGACTCACCTCCACATAAGCAACCCTAATATTTTAATAAGTTCGGACCATGGCCTTGTAAAATATTTTTTTCCTCTTTCCTTTTCCAGAAACAATGGGCAAATACCATGGGGTGGTTTGTGGTTTGGATTATTTTAATATAAGGGGTCCCAAACATAAATAATAAAGAATTCCCTCACCTTTCCTATATAAACCCACCCAAGCTCCCACTTCCTCCTCACTCAAAGCCCTTGGAGTTCATCCAACCTCTGCCCTACTCTCTCTAGAATCCTCTCATTGTGCCCCAAGCTCCCAAGAAGCCTCTCACAAGCCTCTCTCTAGCCTTTGGAAGCACACTTCCAAGAAATGGTTTTTTCTTCCTTTCTCATTTTTTTCAATTTTCTTTAAGTTGTATTGACCTTTTAATTTCAATTATGAATGTTTGGGTATGGTTTCTCACCTCTCCCATACTGCCCTCTTACTGTTTTAATGATGGTAGACCCCTTTCTCTCTCATTAAATGCCTCCCATGTACACCCGTTACTATGCCGAAATTCCGAAAGGAACCTTTTTCTCCCCTTCTATATTCAAGCAATACTTTTGTATCATGAATCTAAATTCCTTTTCAACTGTTGGGACATGTATCTATATGACCTCCTTACTACCCATTACATGTAAATATGATGAGTAACCCCTTTCTCTCTCATCAACCATTTTTATGAATTCTTATGTCACGCCGTTACGCTGCCAAAATCACACCGATTTTCTAAGCCGATATCATTGTGTAGTGAATACCATTCCCATTTCTCCATCAAGGGTATTCACCTTTATGCACATTTACTAATTGATTATGAAGTTTCATTTATGAATTACACATTCCTTTATCATGGAATAAATGATTATGTTTTATGAATCCTTGTTTTATGATCCATGTGGCACACTTATGCATGAAATGAAATGTTTAAGAAGGTTGCGCCCTTTATAGCGCTCCAATGCATTGGGTAAATTATAGTATCATGATATGTCATGTTAAATGAGTGTTGACTCATGCTAATTCAAGTGAAATGACGGTTTACTTGTGATTCAAGCACAATGAGGGTTTACTCATGCTCCATGTGCAATGAGCCTTGGCTCATGCTAATTCAATGTTATGTGTTGTTGCCACATTTCCATGTTATGATTATTTTGCTTTATCATGCCTTTATGTTCATATTACTCTTATGCTCTATTGATGTTCCTATTGCCTAACATGTATTGTACTCCTCATGTTATTCATTGTGTACTCACTTACTGGGCTTTATAGCTCACCCTTTTCTTATGCATGTCCTCAGGTTATCCCATGCAATGCTAAGTACGAAGGAATGTAGTGGTCATGTAAAGGAAGTTTTCAATAAAGATGTTGTATTTCAAGTTTAATGTTTTTATGTAATGATCCTAAGTCCAAAAGACACTAAACCTCTCGATCTTCTTTGTTGTATCAAGTGATGTTTTATGTAATAATGCATTCTTAAGTTGTAATAAAAAGCTGGGTTGTCATAGTTGGTATCAGAGGATAGGTGTAGTTATTTTTGGGATTTGGAAACCCTAGTAAAGCCTTAGATACAAGACAAAGTATAATAAAAACATCCCTAAGTTTTGGTAAATACTAAGTAAGTGGTTTATCAAACAAATACATCTCTGTCTGGATACGAGCAGGTAGAGGCGGCTCTGGCACAGATGTATCCTAGGGGTAAAACCCGAAAACACTGCTTTGAGCAAGACTCGAACGGGAACTGGTGCACGACAACGGGCCTTGTGCACTCTTGGTTACGACACTCCCAGGGGATATGTTTTGATAAATTCACAATCTTAGTATGAACCCTTATTAAGGGAAAAAATGCCCCTAAGAATATATGTTAGAAGGAAGATCATCAAATTCCTGGATTGAATATTATAGACTCATGAGTTAAAGAGATTAAAGTTTATTTATAAGTCATCAACATTTTCTTTGGATTACCCTTTATGTGTTACCCCTAACTTTCCTTTTATTCCAGCCAATGGCCGGTAATAGGAGAACTCGGGCTAACAACCATTGTGAAGATCAGTGTGATGATTGTACTTATGAGATGCCCAATCCAATGGGAGCGGGAATCGCGAACTTTGTCACGATTCTCTCTCAGCTAACTCAAGTTTTGAATAGAAAAACCGGTTAAGAGGAACGTCCAACCCCCCCCCCCTAAGAAAGAACAAGTCGCTATCGAGAGCTTCATGAGACAAAGGCCTCCTACTTTTAGTGGATCATCCGATCCCACGATCTCTGAACAATGGATCAACTCCATTGAAAAGATAATCTCCATCCTACAATGCTCTTAAAAAGAGAAGGTTCTCCAAGCGGCTTATCGTATGGAGGGTGAAGCTGATCAATGGTGGACGTTGATCAAAAATACGAAGCCTGAGGAGGAGATCGAGGCTTTGAAATGGAAGGAATTCTAGAAGATGTTTTTCGATAAATATTTTCCATGCACCCTCTGTCTTAAGATGGAAAGGGGATTCCTTTCCCTCAAACAGAAAGATGAAGAATCTGTGGGAGCTTACGAGGAAAACTTCACAAGGCTTGTATGATACGCTTACGGCTTTGTCGTTACCCCTGAATGCAAGGTTGACCGCTTCTTTGGTGGGCTGAAGCCTAGCTTGCGGAAAGCATTAGCGATCCGTGACTTCGACAGCTATGAGGAAATTGTCCGATGTTCCCTCAAGGTTGAAATGGAGATCGGAGAATCACAGGGGTATCATGGGGACAAGAAACGTAAGGTGGACTTCAATGCTGGTGGTCCGATGGATAAATCCAATAGCGCTAAGAAGTTCCAGCACCCCACTTGCCAAAAGTGTGGAAAGAAGCACCCTGAAAATTGCCTTAGGGGGACAAGAAAATGCTTCAAGTGTGGAAGAGAAGGACACCTAGCTGTTAACTATCATCAAGAAGGACTCGCGGCTACGACAGAGGAGAGGAATGCTCTGTTCGAACCTCAACGCATTGTTCAATGCTACAAATGCAAAGAACCGGGTCATTTTGCAAATCAGTGCCCTAATCCAAGGGTTATCGGAGGCAACCAACAACCTCCAAGACAGAAAGGAAGAACTTTTGCCATCACTTCTGCCGAAGTGAACCCCGACAAAGAAGTGGTGACAGGTAAGCTAGTTATTCATTCAATAATAGAGAACGTACTTTTTGATTCAGGTTTTACGCATTCTTTTATATCTCAAAAGTTTAGTAGAACAGTCCATGCACCACCACAAATAATGGAAGTAAAGATGTCGGTGAGTACGGAAAATGGGGAAATCATTGAATACCATGAGTATAAGTCCTCCCCGGTTATAATCTGTGGATTGAATTTCCCGGAAAACCTCATCATACTCCCCCTGTTGGAATTTGATGCAATTCTTGGCATGGATTTGATTTCCTTTTATAGAGCCAGCATAAATTGTCGGGAGAGGGAAATCACACTCTATATGGAGAATCGACCCCTGATTCTTTACAAGTGTCAGGAGGAAGATGAATCTCTTTTAGCTCCATCATCTCTAGCATGGATATTACTGCCTTATGAGCATGCATATCTGGCTCAGATGATTGAGTCTAAGGAAGAAACCACCCTTGAAGAAATTCCTATTGTGAGATAATTCGCTGAAGTATTTCCCGAGGAACTTCCTGGTCTTCCTCCAAGAAGAGATGTTGAGTTCTCAATTGAACTTATACCTGGGGCGCTACCAATATTCAAGACTCCATATAGAATGACTGTTGTTGAGCTTGAAGAGTTGAAGAAACAACTACAGGAGAATCTGGATAAAGGGTTTATACGCCCATGTGCATCACTATGGGGTGCACCAGTCCTCTTCGTCAAGAAGAAGGATGGGTCAATGCGGCTTTGCATCGATTATCGTGAACTTAACAAAATCACGATAAAGAACAAGTATCCTCTCCCAAGAATTGATGAATTGTTTGATCATCAATGTGGAGCACAATACTTCTCCAAGGTGGACTTGCGGTCGGGATATTATCAAGTAAGGGTGAAGAAGGAAGATATCCCCAAGACTACTTTTCGTACAAGGTACGGGAACTAAGAATTCATAGTAATTCCTTTCGGACTCACCAATGCTCCAGAAATATTCATGGACTTGATGAATAGAGTCTTTAGAGATTACCTAGACAAATTTGTGGTAGTCTTTATAGATGATATTCTAATATACTCCAAAACCAAGGAGGACCATGATGAGAATTTAAGAACTGTACTGGAGACTTTGCGCAAGGAGAAGCTCTATGCCAAGTACAACAAGTGTGAGTTATGGTTGAAGGAGGTCTCATTCTTGGGCCATATCATCACAAGCAATGGGATATCTGTGGACCCCTCCAAAACAGATGCAATTGAGGGATGGATGAGGCCAACATTGGTAACTGATATCCGTAGCTTCTTGGGGTTAGCTGGATATTATCGACGATTTGTGAGAAATTTCTCACGATTGTCCAACCCTCTTACCAAGCAAACTCGAAAGGGAGTAAAGTTTTCTTGGAGTGATGAATGCGAAGAAAGCATCAAGGAGTTGAAAAGGAGGCTTATCACTGCACCCGTACTCACTTTACCCACAAGTGGGGAGCTTTTTGTGGTATTCAGTGATGCTTCGAAAAAGGTCTTAGGATGTGTGATGATGCAGAATGATAAAGTGATATCCTATGCCTCAAGGCAGTTGAAAATCCATGAGCGAAACTATCCAACGCATGATCTGGAGTTGGCGGCGGTGATCTTTGCCTTGAAAATCTGGCGGCATTATCTCTATGGAGAGAAATGTGAGATATATACTGACCACAAGAGTCTTAAATATATATTCACACAGAAAGAGCTTAATATGCGCCAGAGAAGATGGATAGATCTCATCAAGGATTATGACTGTTCAATACATTACCACCCTGGGAAAGCGAACAAGGTGGCAGATGCCCTATGTAGAAAGGATCCAGCGATTCTATCAATGATGATAATTGAGAAGGATCCAATCTTCTTAGACTTAATGAAGATGGATGTGGGGATCATAAATAATGGAACATCATCAATCCTTTCACAAATGATTTCTCAACCATCTCTTTTGGAAAGGTTAAAGGATGCTCAAAAGGATGATGCAGGAATCCAAGAAAAAGTGGATGCTATCTAAAAGGGAAAATCCTCAGATTTTAATGCTAATGAAGAAGGAATTATGCGGTTTGGGAAAATACTATGTGTTCCATCAAGTTCGGAGCTGAAGAAGGAACTTTTGGATGATGCACATAGTTCAAATTTCTCTATTCACCCAAGGAGCACAAAGATGTATCGAGATCTACGAGAAAACTTTTGGTGGGATAATATGAAGAAGGAGATCGCTGAATATACATCAAAGTGCCTGGTGTGTCAGCAAGTGAAGGCAGAGAGGCAGAAGTATAAGGGGATGATGCAACCATTTCCCATACCAGAATGGAAATGGGAGAACATCACCATGGACTTTGTCACTGGACTTCCAAGGACATCCAAATGAAACAATGCAATCTAGGTTGTTGTGGATCGTCTTACAACGACTACACACTTCATTGCTATTCGAGAGGATTTCTGTTTGGATCAACTGGCACAGATATATATCTGGGATGTGGTACGGTTTCATGGAGTACCAATATCTATTGTTTCTGACCAAGATCCAATATTTACCTCTATGTTTTGGAAGAGTCTTCAACATGCTCTGAATACTGAACTGAACTTCAGTACGGCTTATCATCCTCAAACTGATGGCCAATCTGAGTGGACTATCTAAACACTTGAGGATATGTTGAGAGCATGCTCAATGGACTTTAAAGGAGTATGGGATCAACATCTTCCTCTGGTTGAGTTCTCTTATAATAATAGTTTCCACTCGAGCTTCCAAATGGCACCATATGAAGCCCTGTATGGGAAAAGGTGTAGAACACTGGCATGTTGGGATGAGGTTGGTGAACGTAAGCTGCTTGGACCAGAAATGGTCGAAGAAATGGTGGAGAAGGTGAAAACCATTCAGCAGCATATCAAGGCAGCCCAAAGTCGACAGAAGAGTTATGCAGATAATCGTCAATGAGACCTTGAGTTTAAAGTCGGAGACATGGTGTTTTTACGCATATCTCCGTGGAATAAGGTCATGAGGTTTGGAAAGAAAGGGAAGTTAAGTCCAAGGTACATCAGCCCCTTTGAGATTCTTGATCGTCATGGGGTTGTGGCCTATCGACTAGCACTTCCACCTACTATGGTCAAGGTGCATGATGTCTTTCATGTATCCCTCTTAAGGATGTACATACTGAACCCTTCACATGTACTCTCTTCCGAGGTGGTACAATTGGAAGATGATCTTTCTTATGAGGAGCAACCAGTGAAGATCTTAGATCATAGAGAAAAAGTTCTACGAAATAAGAAAATGCCCCTTGTCAAGGTATTGTGGAGAAACCACAAGTTTGAAGAAGCAACTTGGGAGTCGGAGGATATGATGAAGCTGAGTTACCCACATTTATTTTAGTGTGGGAAAAGGAATATTTCGAGGGCGAAATTTCTTAAGGGGGGGATATTGTAACGACCCAAAGTTTCATTAATGGAAAATCCCTCTTGACCCAGTTAAATTTTTCTTTATGAAAAATGTTTTTATAAGATGTCAACTTCTTTATTTTTACGTTAAGATTTGTGACTGTTTCTTTTATAGCCGTTGAACAGTGATCATCTGAGTAGTATAAATATAAGGCTTTAACGAACCCATTTCTACACAGACAAAGGAAGAGATGGCGTCATCCAGTAGAATTGCCCCTTACGAAGCCCATTTGTCGGAGCTTGGAAAAGAGGTTGCGTCTTTGGGATTTTCCCTTGACCAAGACAAAGCTGAGCTTCATCAAGTCAAGCTCGAACGCGATCGTCTATGGGAAAAGTGGAAGTTGATTGAAATTACAACTCGAGCGATGTTATCCGAGCCACCCCAAGAGTCTGTCACCATCGCACACCTTACCCTTAGGTCTTATGCGGCTATTTTAATGGGTTACGTAAAAAATAATTAGCACCATGTTCATGTACATTATTTCGGTATATAATAATGAATATAATTTCTAGTCATTTTTGATACATTGTAATTAGTTTTTAAAGTACAAATGGTGTTTTTAGTTATTATTTAATTAAGAATTATATTTTATTAAATTAAAGGATTTCTGAATTAAATAATATTTTCATAAAATATTATTATTAATATTAAATTAATTTTTATTTAATATAAATGATGTTATAATTTTATGAATGCAATTAAAATTTTTATTAAGGTTTGAAAGCCATTTCTGTCAAAACCCGTGAATTTTTTATAAATGTCGGTTTTTATTTTAAAAGTGAAAAATCACATATTTAGGAAATTATTTAGATAAAATAAATGTTATTTTTGGAATCAGGACGTCGAAATTTTCCAACGGTGAATTTTTCATAATTTTCTGAGACAGTCAAATTTTTGGATGAAAATTAAATACCATTTAAATATATATTGTGTTTTATGACATCATAATGACCCAATGGTGATGTAATGAAATAACATAATCCTTATGTTCGGCCAATATGTGTTTTATCATTAAAATAATTAGGTTTTGGGTTTGTTTGACTTATTTTTCAAAGCATTAATGGAGCCCTCAAGACTTATTCAACACTTTGCCTTTTTAAATTAATTTCCATGGGAGTATGACTCACCTCCATATAAGAAACCCTAATGTTTTAATAAGTTAGGACCTTGGCCATGTAAAATATTTTTTTCCTATTTCCTTTTCCAGAAACCATGGGCAAATACCATGGGATGGTTTGTGGTTTGGATTATTTTAATATAAGGGGTCCCAAACCTAAATAATAAAGAATTCCCTCACCTTTCCTATATAAACCCACCCAAGATCCCACTTCCTCCTCACTCAAAGCCCTTGGAGTTCGTCCAAACTCTGCACTACTCTCTCTAGAATCCTATCAAGGTGCCCCAAGCTCCCAAGAAGCCTCTCACAAGCCTCTCTCTAGCCTTTGGAAGCACACTTCCATGTAAGGGTTTTTTCTTCCCTTCTCATTTTTGTCAATTTTCTTTAAGTTGTATTGCACTTTTAATTTCAATTATGAATGTTGGGGTATGGTTTTTCACCTCTCCCATACTGCCCTCTTATTGTTTTAATTATGGGAGACCCCTTTCACTCTCATTAAATTCCTCCCATGTACACCCGTTACTATGCCGAAATTCCGAAAGGAACCTTTTTCTCCCCTTCTATATTCAAGAAATACTTTTGTATCATTAATCTAAATTCCTTTTAAATTGTTGGGACATGTATCTATATGACCTCATTACTGTCCATTACATGTAAATATGATGAGGAACCCCTTTCTCTCTCATCAACCATTTTTATGAATTCTTATGTCACGCCGTTACGCGGCCAAAATCACACTGATTTTCTAAGCCAATATCATTGTGTAGTGAATACCATGCCCATTTCTCCGTCAAGGGTATTCACCATTATGCACATTAACTAATTGATTATAATGTTTCATGTATGAATTCCACATTCCTTTATCATGGAATAAATGATTATGTCTTGTGAATCCATGTTTTATGATCCATGTGGCACACTTATGCATGAAATGAAATGTTTAAGAAGGGTGCGCCCTTTATAGCGCTCCAATGCATTGGGTATAGTATAGTATCATGATACGTCATGTGGAATGAGTGTTGAATCATTCTAATTCAAGTTCAACAAGGGTTTACTCGTGCTTCAAGTGCAATTAGGGTTTACTCATGCTCTATGTGCAATGAGCCTTGGCTCATGCTAATTCAATGTTAAGTGTTGTTGCCACATTTCCATGTTATGATCATCATGCTTTATCATGCCTTTATGTTCACATTACTCTTATGATCTATTGATGTTCCTATTGCCTAGCATGTGTTGTACTCCCCATGTTATTCATTGTGTACTCCCTTACTGGGCTTTATAGCTCACCCTTTTCTTATGCATGTCCTCAGGTTATCCCAATCAATGCTAAGTACGAAGGAATGTAGTGGTCATGTAAAGGAAGTTTTCAATAAAGATGTTGTATTTCATGTTTAAAGTTTTTATGTAATTATCCTAAGCCCCAAAGACACTAAACCTCTCGATCTTCTTTGTTGTATCAAGTGAAGTTTTATGTAATAAAGCATGCTTAAGTTGTAATAAAAAGCTGGGTTGTCATATAAATTATGAATAGATAATGATGAACCATAAACTTCCTCTAAAATCATTATTAAATTACATTATTAAATGAACACATACACAGTTACTGAACATTATGATTCTATCTCAATCAAGGTTAGACATAGGAACATTCCTAACCTTCTGTTAGAGATCTACATCTTCCATAGAAGAATATTTAATATTAACATGGATAGTTGGTTTAACCTTATTTTATAAAGATAATATCATTCCACATACATTAGTGTTTCCATATCTTACATTTGTAAATCCATAAATATTGGATATTTTATGATCCTCATCAAGGATATTATATCACAATCCATTCAACTACAAGCATCATCCACATTGTTCTTTTTACCATAGTGGTAATATATTCATTATTCATAATACATTATTATATCTAACCATCATCTCTGGAATACGTTCAACACCTTATTGGTGAATATATACTTCAAACTTTTTTTATTACAAACGGTTGGGGAAGGTAAATGATAATAATACAAAGAACCAAGAAAACACAAACATGTTGAAAGCCAGGGATACTCAATCCCAAGACCTCCCTAACACCCCCACAAGGCCCTTTAACACTATTCTAGGATATGGAGTCACTTAAATCATTTATTATTTTTATATATATCACAATAGTCCCTTTAAATATAATTCCACTATATCTTTAATGAAAATTATTTTATAAAAACCCCAGAAATCCTGAGTTGCATAATTTTGATCAGTAATTTTTAATTTTCACAGTGAACAGGCTATAACCATGTTATTATTCATAATAAAACAACACAATACATTCTGGGATACATTAATATATATGAAAAACCCTTCCTATCTATAGGGAAATGTATGAACCGGTGCTCTGACTAACCTTCTCTTTAATCCCTTGAAATTTTCCTCACGTTAATCTATCCAGAGGAAATATTCTCCCTTACGAGTTAACTTGGTCAGTGGATATGATATTATGGATAAATTATCTACAACCATTAATAATATCTATTCAAACTATTAAATATAACTATATCACCACCTTCGTTGGTTCTAGTCTAAAATTCAATAGCTTCCGTCTTTGATGGATATACTTCTATACCCTACCTTAAGATTATATCCCCAAAAATTAAAACCTTTTGCATCCAAAATTCACACTATGTAAAAATTTTATATATTTTTTCCTTCCATAGTTATATTAGTACAATTCACAAGTAGTCCTCTGGATTTTCTCTTCATTTTAAAAAGATAATAATATCATATATAAAGGCTGCCAAAAACTGATCAAGGTAGTATCTAAAGACACTATTCATTAAATCCATGAATATTATAGGGGAATTAGTAAGAACAAAATGAAACACTATATATTCATATTTCATATCCCTTATATGGAACATCGTCTTAGTTATATCGTCTTTCCTGACCCTCAATTGATGATATCTGGAATAAAGGTAAATCTTGAAAAATTATTGTACTCCATGTAGTAGATCAAACAATTCATCAATATAAGGATGATGATACTTCTTCTTAATTTTGATATATTTTATCTCATGATAATTAATGCAAAGTAACATTGATAAATAATTATTATTAAAAAAATAACAAGTGAATCCCAAGGTGACACACTTTTCTGAATGAATATATTGTCAATATTTTTTTGTAGTTTCTTCTACAAGTCATGCAACTTAATTAGTTCTATTATATAGGGATTCTATAGAATTGGTTTTGAACCAGGTATGAGTTATAATGACAACCCAACTTCATGATTTGGTGGAAGGATATGAAACTCTTCTAGAAAGGCATGAAAAAATTCCCAAACAATATTATTATAATAGATGTTGATTTCCCCCCAAAACCATTTGAGACAATAACACATTATGAATGAGAATTAAGACCCATAAACAGGATATAATCTCAATAGGGATTTATATATATCTTCACATTGATATATGATAAAAGGTTGATTTGAAAAAAATTAACTTTCCTTCATTTACTATGGAATTTTAATGTTTAAATAGAAATCCAATCAATGCATAAGAGGGCATAAAATTCGATAAGATGATGAATGATAAGATTTTCTGGAACCACATTCCCAAAATCGTCAAATAGTGAGTAATCATAGACTTGAGATGTAATCATAACACCATTTTGGGTTTTCACTGAAAATTCCACTTATACTAGTTTGGTTGAAATCTTAATTCCCTTTTAAAATTATTTATTTATAAAGGAATATGTAGGTACAAATTTATATAATACATTAAAAATTCTAGAGTGGATGTTATGTTTACATTCACCCATGTCGTTATTACACCCCTGATCAAAAATAGTGATCATATGATATTTCCACTTGTCCCCCAGCTTATGAGGTTTCGTACATTAACCATCATCATTAACCCTTAGTTTTGGGAATTGGATAGCATAATTCATATTCTTATTACACTTTCATCAATGAAATGGTGGAGCTTCGTTCTATTCAGCTAACCCTCTACATGTGTTATTATCCAACTTATTCACATCACATTGGTAATATATTTACTATTGTAATTACTTTCCAAAAATAAAATATTTATTAGACACCTTAGAAATTTTTCTATGTTATTGTTCCCACGTATAGAGCATAAAGGAAATTTCATATTCTTCTCTCCATGGTTTTTAGATTCTACTTTGAACTCCATCTTACATTCATTATCATAAACATTAAATTGATGTGTAACTCCAACATCAATTTCCAAAATGATATTGCAATGCATACTCTTTTCATATCTACTGATGTCTCTTTTATCTAACAACCTTTATGGAATTTATTTTAAGATCCTAAACAATCTGTCAACCTTAATTTCATATTGGATAATGATTATAAAATCATAAATCAAATGTATTATACAATTTCCTTCATTAGTTCCAAAGGACTTACCATCCCTTGGATTTACCAAAATAACCACCTTCTCTCTTTTCATACATAAAATATGTGGGAATTACTTATTTAAGAGTAAGTTATTGAACTCATCCCAATACATGGATTTAATTTAATCTTGCTAACTTCTATTCATGATTGGATTCCACCATATATCTACTTCACCTTCAAAATGAAAATCATAATGAATGAATTCATGATGTTATGAACACTGGAAAACATAGAATATATTTTCAGTGGTATATATCCACTATTTATAAATAATTGTATTAGAAGACCCATAAAAATAAGGTGGACTTTCCTTATCAAGTAATCAATAGAATGATGTCACCACTTTTTACCATTGGTATTACAGTATGATTCATAACTATAGAAAGTTGAATGAGAATATAAATAATTTTTTTCATTCCGTATCCCATATCAATATTAACATGGTTTCATTGGATTCGACCAATGTACTAAAACCAAAAAACCTAAAGTAAGAAACAATTATCATAATAGGGAGACATATAATCATTAAAACCACTTATAAGCTATATAAATCTTGACACCTTCTGTAGTTCCTTTGGAAACACTGAAGTATAAACACATGTCTTTAAATGAGACACATCATCTCCAAATAGGTTCTCCACGACTAACAACCTTCTTAAAAACATCATGCATAATCCATAAAATCATAACTAAGGGAAATTGGTCATAAGATAGGGTGATATTAGAATCTCAATAAGGTAAAAAAAGGGATACATGTATGTATAACATGAACATAAGGGTATGAGAACATTATAATTCAATTTTATGATCATACCCTACATATGAAAGATCATATACATGGGTCATGGAATAAAGATTGGTAGTTATTAAGACACTAATCATAAGGTAATCAAGAGAATAATCCATGAAATCATAGAATGGGAATAATACATGGAGTTGTGGAAGACACATAAACATATAAAATCATTTCATATAAGTCAAGGCATTATAAAAAAACATATTAGGGAACTTCATGAAGGATACATCTACAAGGTAGGAAAAAACACCATACCCGGTCCTAGTACTTTCATTTAAGTGGATCAGGTTGCACCTTCCTCCCATAGTAGATCAGTCATGTAAAGTAGTTTCCAATAATTATATTATGATAAATAAATATTGACCCAATGCATTGGAAGGAGGTATAGGCCTCAACCATCTCTTAATATAATCATACATATGTTTTCCACATGATCATAAATAAATATTATATCATAACCCAAGAAATGAAATGGGATAAAAAACATTTCATAATATTTTAACCTCTGGAAAAGAGATTGCTTTCAAAATTATTTAATAAAATGATGAACTATGAAAAGAAATGGGTTTCATGAGACCTTAAATATGGTATAACCTTTTGGAGAATAATGGGTGTCATAAACATCATGCCATAAAAACATAAACCATCAAAGAAATAATATTAACGGTCTTCATGGGTTATATCCCAATATGAAATATGTAAAACCAACAGATGTAACATTAACTAGGAAACGTTTTTGAAATATATTTTAATAAAATTTCTTAAGTAAAATTTCAATTCCACTTTAAAAAAAGTTTTTTAAAACATAATACATTTTGAAAAATGTTTTCATTGAAATTAAATTTGTAATCAAATAATGGAATCTTGAAATAATTTACGAAAACAATTTTATTTGAAAAAAAATTTAATAACAAGTAATAGAAGATAAAAATATTTTTGAAAGAATTTATCTTTGAAAGTATCCCAAAATACTGTAATGTAATATTCAAAGAATGGATAAGTCTTGATAGTAGATAATTCTATACATTTTGTATATGTAAAAAAAAATATTCCATTCATATTGTTAGTAAAATACAAAAGTTCCTTGATCAAAAGATGACAAGAAGATTCATTTTAAAACTGTTTTTGATGCCCATAACCTAATTCACTTGTAATAATAATATATTAGTTTTATATTGTTTATTATTCATGCTATATAAACAAAACGTGAAAAATAAACAAAAGGCATTATTATTTAATTAAACACCAAAGTGATTACATTAAAATAAGATCAATGGAAACCATACTATCCTAGGATACCAACAAAAAGACCAATTAAAATTATAGGGAGACAACCCAATACAACAAAAAACCCATGAAAGTAGTAAGGGTACTTCAGATCCGTCAAGATAAACATTAGTATATCCCAAACCACAGAAACCATGTTGTGCATTAGATGAATGGTGAGCACCATTTTCGCCAAGTTGTTTTGAATATGGAACAACCTCATATAGGTTTTTATGTGGCCCTAAATTAAATCTAACATTTTCATCCTTAAGTGAATGTTTAGTTTCTAATGTCAATAAGACCTTATATCCATTTTTCATTCAAGTGGATTAATTTAAAATACCTAGGTATAACTAGATTTCCAAAATGTTTAATGTATGCATTGAAGTTATAGCTTTAAACATGTTTAAAACTAATTAATTATATTTCAAAAGGGATAATAATTTAAATTGTGTTTGAATCATAACCCTTGTGGATTAAGGAAATAAAAATATAAATATGTACCTTATTCTACTTGATTTTAGTACAGGTAAAACAATTCTTGAGTTTGAAATTGTGTTTTGGAAAAATGAAATTAATGATTATGGTTGAGTTTAGTATTTTTCCTATACTTAGTGAATTAGGTATTTAAGTGTTTCAAATTTTTTAATTATTATAAAAAACCAAATTTTATAATAATAATTTAAAGATGTATTAAATTAATGGTATTTAGTTTTATAAATTAATTTCCTATATAGAAATTATAAATAACCTTTTTTAAATCATAATTAATAATTTTCTTACTAAGTAATATTAAGTAACAAAGAATCTTGAATGGCCTGATTATTTGTGTATTTAGTCCTCCAAAGTGTAAAAATAATAAGTAATCATTTTTTAATAATTTATTTGAAATTTTACTTTTCTATGGTTATATGTTTTATTCGAAATATAGTTTATAAAAAATAGTATCCCCTTTGGGAAAACCATTTATCTAGGCCAAAGGAACCAGATCATGCAACTACAGGAGAAGGTGGCCGAGCCTAATCCTTTTATCCATAGCACAAAGCCATCCTATTGGTGAGTGGGTGTCTGCTCGTACGCCAGAAGTACACACAAGGAAACCAAATCATGCCACCATGTAGGTTGGTACGGTGGTAGGGGTGGTTTCAGGGTGCGCTTGCAGATCCTGGTATGGGGAGGTACCAAGAGGGGGGAGGGAGTATTCTGAGTGATGGCTAAGAGCTCCAATCTTATAAATCTGGGGTTTAGGATTCATTTTTTCGATGTGGTATGAAGATTTTCAATAGGTATCAGATCTAGGATGTCAAATATCTCTGCGTGGAACCTGGACTATCCGATTAGTTTAGCTATTGAACCCCCATGGCCACATTTTATACACCATGTTTTTATCAACTGTCCAATCCATCGTGATCTAATCACATCTATTAAAATCCTTATAAAATACCACATCGCTCATAGATGTCTGATCTACTCCATATCAGAAGTCAATCATTCATCATTTTTATAATCTGTGAATGCACCACAGTCGTTACCTCAGGGTGTGTTCTAATCCTGACTACCCATTCTTTTTTCCTATACATCGTATTCATCCTCCCACGTACACCTTTCAAGTCATGATCAATCTTCCACTTTCTCTATTTTTCCTCATCCGTGACAGCACCTTCCATATGGTGTCCTCTCCTTTCACCAATTTTTCACAAGACTGGACACCCTCGGTCTTATTTTAAACCAAGGGGCCTCAGGTTTTTCCATGCAAGTAGTATTAGAAATATGTTTTATATAATTTATATATAAAACTAAACTTTCACTCAAACCCTATGAGTTATCCACCCTCTCGTGCCTCGATTGAGCTTCCCTAGACCTCTTCTCCTCCTTCTACCCAAGTATGGTACTCAGGTTGTCTTGACTTGATTCATTTTCAATATATATATATATATATATACGGTTGAGTACAAGACCCGGTAACTTCTTCTATGAAGGTGAACCATTAGTCTCAAATTTTGTCTTATTCATTCACCAAATAAGGAATTGAGATATTATATGTTTAATATATATATATATGTCAATATATTCATAATCATATATACATATATTTTTTATAAAAAATATTTTACATTTAAAAGGCATGTTGGAAAATTAAGAATCCCTAGTTTATCTAATGTCCCTAATATGTTTAAAACATGTAGGTTTCAATAGATTTTTTGTGTAAACCATTTTATACATTACATATATTCATTTATGTGTATACATTTATATATCAATTTATATATATAATCTTCGATCCTCAATCTTATTTGGGTTCTCCACGGATTGTTATGAATGAATAACAAATGCTGTTTTTTTAATATGAAAGGCTTATAAGGATCAATTTAAAGATACAATCCTTTATATACACCCTTTTGTGTAAATGAATTATACAATACATAATCCTATATAGTTTTGTATTTTCCAAATATTATTTCTATGTGATATTTTTGTGTGTGGATATATACGTACATATAACTCACTTATTTTATTATGTTTTAAAATGGTATTAGTTATGGTTGATATTCATGTTGTTCATTACATAACATTGTGAATAAATAATTGAGAGTACCCCTGTGGTATGTTATATATAAACATGCTAGTAATGAATTTTTAGAAAACTATATGTTTAATACCTCACATGAATTGTGTGGTTTGCCATTAAATTAGTTATGCATCTAATCTGTGATGAGTTTCCATTAATACATTTTGATTAATTTTATAATACGGTTTTGGAATTAAATAGGGGTATAATTTGATGTGACAACACCATTATTTATTTTTCACATTAGTTATCCTCACATGTATTATAATCTTCTTACCATACTTTTCATTTATAAAATTGTCATGCATTTGTTACTTTGTACACTTCTGTACATGATTCACTAGATAGATGTAAATACTATAGAATTAAATGAAACTTTTATGAAAATTTTTGTATTAAGATACTAAATTATTTAATGTGGTATTGGACACATTGAATAATATGAAATGAGAAACCAAGTAATATGTGACACTTTTAATGTTAATTAATAAGAAATTTAATAATTAAAAGTGGTTTGAGGCGCTCTGATTTATAGAAATAGGAAATGCATTGAACTTAGTAGGTGACGGGTGGGGCATGTTATAGACCATTGATGCATCAGTAGGTATCATGAGACAAACTAGACATGAAATTGGTGGAGGCCTTTCTCAAATTTATTTAGTTTCATAGCACAAGGCCTTGGAATAGAGTTTATGGTCTTGACACGAGGACCTGTCACATTCTGGCATATTCACTTCCCTCATTATGACTATGAAATTTAATTAACCAAGTTAATATTAGACTAGTAGAATATACTTGGTTAAAGAGCTTATACTTATGTGAATCAAAAAAATTAAATTCTTATGGAATATTTTTTATTTAGCAACGAGAGATTTATCATCCAGTTTATGTTTTACATTTAGTAAGGAAAGAAATTGAACTTATTATTTTATGTGCAATGCTCATTTGGTTTTACATCCATTAATAAATTCTTTACGTCAACTTTCACACATCACACATAGCATAGATGGAATAAATCTTGTTATATATTATGTAAAACATATATTTTTCATGAGTATTATTATGGTAAGAACATGTTACATTGTAACTCAGTAGATATTCCATGTAATGTTCAATTCTATTCATTAGGAAAAAATGATTTATTATGCTTCAGGTATTGAATCTTTCTTTATGAAAATGTTTTATGACTTATTTTTAAAATGGAAAGTATTCAAAAGGTTTTTTGTAAATATTATTTTATTTCAAAAACCCCATTACTGGGAATTCATATGATCATCCTATGTTTTCAAACTGTTTTTACAGGATTAGTTTATATGAGTTACACTAATTTTTGGCAGCATTGTGGAGTCTTTTCTATTTATTATTTGAAGAATTTTAATAATTGTATCTAGTTTTCTAGGACCAAAAAAATATCTTATTGAGCAGAACATGATGTGTAATAATCATATTTTCATTGATAAAAAAATTTATACCCCATGTTTTATTGAAACCATATCGTCTCCAGTAATGCCTCAGGGTGGGGTGTGACAGTTGGTATTAGAGGATTGTTTCATAAAACCTTGGAAAATTATAGCAACGTTAAATACTTGATTTATTGTTAGCAAGTATATGTTTTCTTAAAATTTTCAAATAGAAGATGAATCAAGCATTCTTCCTCTTCCAATGGAAGTTTTAGAAACTGTAGTGGGTAAATCATGATTAGAGGGATAAAATATTTTTGAAAATCATTTTTTGTTTTGAAAACACCTCTCAAGTTTATCTAACTCTCCTCATGTACTCCAACTCCACAGAGGATGAGGTTTAGACTATTTTCTTTTTATGAACACTCAATTACCATTCAATGCATGACAAGAGAAAAATTTATCGTATATTTAAAGGTTTTACCCTAGCTGATAATTTTTTTTCTCTTGATGACTTCAAGGAGGCTGCATAAGAGGGTGACCTCTGAAGAGCGTTCCTATGTCAAATTTTGACCTACAATCTCCATGGTCACGTTATGTACAACGAAGCCCATGAGAATGAGACTACCCATTTACATTATCAATATCACGTTCATACCTTTGTCTCTCAACATTATATGAGACATGATTCTATCACAAAGAACTTTATATGTTTACATGAAGTTGATCCCAGTTTATAGCGTTGCATCTAGACCATGGAGATTGAAGAATTTAGAACCACATTGGGAATAAGTTTTTCTAGGAACTAGAGAAACCCCTAACATTGGTGGTATCTATAAGGAGTCACCTAGGAGGGTGTTAATAAATCCTTACTACTGTTTTGTTAGATGGATTGAGTGGTTATGTAACACCTTGGGTTTTATGATCCCTGTATGATTGGATAATGTTAAATTTTATGTTTTAGTACTTTAACATGTTTTTACAAATAATGTCTCTGTTTTAATATAATTATGTCTTACTAAGTGAAATGTGTCCCTTTAAAATTTTCAGATAGATCACATGAGTTCTCCAAACAATATCTTATCACTTACAACTAAATTGTTAGAGACTATAATTGTCAAGAAATGCTCAGAAGAATACCATCCCTATAAAAACTTTTCTCCTACATGCAGACTTGTTCAGAGGGTGTGAACTGCCCAAACATCCTCCATCTTTACCATGGAGACAATTTTTCCTATTACCGTATTAAAAATGAACAATTTTCAGAATATAGGAAAAGAGGAAAGTATTACAAAGGTATTTTTCTATGATTCAATTTAGATGATAAACATCTAACTATTAGTATGTTTCTAGAAGCTACTTTGGAGGGTGTCCATTGAGACGCGTACCAATTCCAGGTCCTGGGTTTCAGAATATACATGGAACTCTACGACATCAATATTTTCATGCAGGTCATGGTGCGAGGTATTTATAAATATTTAGTCTACTCTGAAATCTACAACCTCCACACCTCTCATGCCTCTCTATGGAAGGCCAAGTGGTTTATGTACCAGTTTGACCCTAGCTATTCACAGTGTATCTAGACCACAGAAATCGAGTAGCTAAATGCTACCCTAGAAATCCATCTATGGTCATCATCACCCTACCCTCGGTGGTCATCCCGATGAATAGACATTGGGAGGGATATGTGTATTATTTTACTAGTTGTTTGTATACAAATATTTTATAATTGAGACGATAAAATTCATTGAAGTGGGGATAATGTGATTTCCCGAACTTTTTTCAGATGTAATAATAATATCTTGGTTGGATAGTGTTTAATTTTCATTCTACCTAAAGAGAACATGAAAAATAAACACAAGGCATTCTTATTTAATTAAACACTGAAGTTATTGCACAAGAATAAGATCAAACGAAACCATACTATCCTAGGATACCAACTAAAAGACCTATTAAAATTACTAGGAGAAAACCTAATATAACAAAAAAAACCTATGAAAAGAGTAAGGGTCTTTTGGATCCTTCATGATGAACATTAGTATATATAGAACTATAGAAACTATTCTGAGCATCATAGGAATGAAGATCACCATTTTCAATAATTTGTTTAGAATTATGAAAACCCTAATACATGTTTTTTAAGGCCCTAAAGTAAATCTGACCATTTCCTCCTTCTGTGACCACTTATTTTCTAACGTCCATAAGACCTTATATTCATTCATCATTTTGGTTGTTCAATTTAAAATATATAGGTATAATTAGTTTTCCAAATTGTTTAAATTATGCATTGAAGTTATAGATTTAAATGTGTCTAAAATTAATTTCATATACATTAAATGGGATAATAATTTAGTGTGGGTTTGAATCAGAACCATTATGTTTTAAAAGAAATACCATGAGAAATATATACTTGATACTGCTTGATTTTATTATAAGAAAACATAATCTTGAGTTTGAAATCATGTTTTTGAAAAATGAATTTATTGATTATGGTTGAGTTTAGTATTTAAACTATACTTGTGAATTTTTTATTTAAGAAGTTAAAATGTAGCAACTATATTAAATAACCTAGGGTTATAATGATATTTTAAAGATTTATTAATTTATGGAATTCAGTTTTATAAATTAATTTCCTCTATAGTAATTGTAAATATTCTTTTTTTAACATAATAAATTATTTTTTACTATGTAATTTAAAGTATAAAAGCGTCTTTAATTCCATAAATATTTGAGTACTTTAGTCCTCCAAAGTGTAAAATTAAGAAGGAATCATCATTTAATTGATTATTTGAAATTTTCATTTTTAGATTGTTATATGTTTTATTATAATATGGTTTATACCAAAAAATATGAACCCCTTTTGGTCCGGCCATTTAGCTCAGATAAAGGAGGTAGTTCATGCTACTACAAGAGTAGGAAAATGATCTTATGCCCTTCAACCGCTTCATGGGGCTAGCACATGGGTGAGTGGGTGTGTGTGCCTGTGCCTGAAGCATGAACAAGGGAACGAGAGTGCACCACTATGTGGGGCAGAACGATTAAAGGGGTGGGCGCAGAGCGTGCCTGCAGAACCTGGTACGATATAGTACCAGGAGGGGGGTGTATTTTTAGTAGAGGCTGAGAGCTCTGAGCTAATAAAGCTGGGGATTAGGATGCGTCGTTTTGATTTGGGAAAAATATTTTCAGTGGGTATTGGATCTAGGCCGTCATATCTCATCACGCTGAATCCAGACCGTCTGATCAGTTTTTCTATCGAACCCCCATGGCCACATTTTATCCACCATGTTTTTATCAACCATCTAATTAATCAGGATCTAATCATAGTCGTTCGAGCCCTTTTAAAACACTATATCGTTCACAGTCGTCTGATCTACACCACATCTGATCTCAACCATTCATCCTTTTAAAAATCTGCAAATGCACCACATCCATTAGATCATGGCACGATCTAATCCTGATCATCCATTCTTTTTCTCTATGTGTCATCTTCTTCCTTCTAGGTGTGTTGTCCTAGTTTTACTCAGCCTTCCACTTTATCCATTTTTCGTCACTCGTGACACCACATTTCACCTGATGTCCCCTCCTTTCACTCATTTTCCCTAAGACCAGAAACCCTCGGTCTTATTCTAAACCATGGGGCCTCAGTTTTCCATGAATTTGGTATTATAAATATGTTATATATAATTTATATATATAACTCAACATGCACTCAAACCCTACATGTTATCCACTCTCCAACGCCTACATCGAGATTCGTCGGACCACTCCTCCTTCTTCGAACAAATTAATGGACTTAGGTAGTCTTTCCTAGATTCGGTTTAGATAAATATTTATATATATATATATATGGTTGAGTACAAGACCCACAATCTTCTTCAATGATGGTGAATAATTATTCTTAAATGTGTTCTTAATCATTCACCAAACAAGGGCTTGAGATATTATGTGTTTGATATATATATATACATGTATATATATATATATATATGTCGATTTTATGTATAAACATATATATGTATATGTTTCAAAAGAAAATATTTTATATTCAAAAGGCATGTTTGGAAATTAATAAGCCCTTATATAACTAATGTTTCTAATTTGTTTAAATCATATAGGTGTCCATAGATTTTTGGTGTAAACCCTTTTATACATTATGTATATTCAGTTTTGTGTATACATTTATATATAAATTTATACCTATAAACATATATCCTCAATATTATTTGTATTTTCCATGTATTGTAAATAATGTATAAAAAATGTTGAATTTTTTAATATAAAAAGATTATAAGGAACAATTTAAAGGTACAATCCTTTATATACATCCTTTTGTGTAAATGGATTATATAATACACAATCCTAGATAATTTTGGATTTTCCAAATATTATTGAGATTTTAGATTTGTTTTACGGATATATACATATTTATGACTCACTTATTTTCATACATTTTAAAATGGTATTAGTTATGGTTGATTTTCATGTTGTTCAATTCATAACATTGTGCGTAAATAATTGAGAGTACCCTTATGGTATGTAATAAATAAACATTTTAGTAATGAATGTTTAGACAAATATGAATTTAATACCCCACATGAATTATGTGGTTTACCATTAAATTATTTATGCATCTAATCAATGAGGTGTTTTCATTAATAAATTATGTTTACTTTTCTAATAATGTTTTTTAATTTAAAAGGGGTATCATTTTATGTGACAAAACCAGTATTTCTTTTGGGAATTTCTTATCATCAAATGTTCTATAATAACCTCACAATACTTGTCATTTATTAAAATTCAATATAGTTGTTAGTTTTTTCACAAAAGTACTTGATTCACTAGATATATGAAAATAATAGATGAATTAATGAATCAATATAACAAATTATGGATTATGAATCTAAATTATTCAATTTGTTATGGGACACTTTGAATAATATTAAATGAGAAACCAAGTAATATGTGACACTTGTAATGGTAAGTAATTTTTAATTTAATAAATCATAGTGGTTTAAGGCCCTTTTATTTATTGAAATGATGAATTCATTGGACTTAGTATGTAATGGGTGGAGTCTGCTATAGCCCTCAATGTATCGATATGTATCATGAGACAAACTAGATGTGGAATTGGTCATGGCCATTTCTATATTTATTTGTGGTCTTGGAATGAGGCCTTGAAACAGAGTTTATAGTCTTAGCATGAGGCCTTGACAAAGTCCAACATATGCAATTCTCTCATTATGAATATGAAATTTAATTAAACATATGAATATTAAACTAGTAGAGTATAGTTGTTTAAAGAGCTTATACTTATGTGAAATATAATAAGTATATAATTATGGTATATATTTAATTCATCACCCATAGTTTTATCATCCGTTTTGTGTTTTACAATTAGAATGGAATGGAATTGAAGTTATTATTTTATGCGCAACCCTGATTATTTATTACATCGATGAATAAATTATGTACATTCACTTTCACATGTCACACATAGTATAGAGGGAATATCTCTTATTTTATATGTTGTATAAAATATTTTTTGTTTGAGCTTCATTATGGTTAGAACATGTTACATTTTAACTCTGTAGAAACTCATTGAAATGTTCACTAGTGTTTATTAGGAAACAATTCGGTATTATGCTTCTTGTATTACAACTTTCATTAAGAAAATTTTAGTTGAATTATTTTTTAAAAGTAATTTTTCAAAAGGTTTTGTGGAAATATTATATTATTTAAAAAATACCCTTACTTGGCATTCATATGCTCACCCTACATTTTTAATATGTTTTTACATGATTAGTTAATATGAGTTACATTTATTGGTGGAAGAATTGTGGAGTACCTTCCATTATGTAATTAAATAATTGTAATAATTTTATTTGGTTTTCTAGGACCAAAACCAAAAATATCCTCTTGAGAGGAACAAGATGTTTAATACTCAGATTTTAATTTTATAAAAAAAAATTACACACCATGTTTAATTAAAACCACACCAACTCCAAGATAGCTTAGGGTGTGACAAATTTTGTAAAAATGTAAAATATGGGTGCAATTTCCTTTTTAAAAATAAGGGTAAAAAATTTTCAATTTTTTTTATAAATCATGGTTTGGGGAGAAAATAGATTTCTGACTGAAGGGAGAAATGTGATCAGATTTCCTTAAAAACATTTTCTTAATCGTCATAAGTAACAAAGTGTATGAAATGGTATTGTTACATTTATATTTTATAAATAAATGTAGGATAAGATAAATAATGAGATTTATTGAGATATTTATCAAAATATTTCATCAATGTAAGTATAGTCGTAAAAAATCCCAATAAATTTTAGATTGTTGCAATAAAATCTTTCCACTTTGCTAAGCTTTATTCGTAATTCCAAAGATAGTATTAAATTAAATGAAGTACAAAATATCATTAAAATTAGTAGATTCATGATACAACATGTAAAATGTTATTATATACACCTTCTAAAATAATATAGGTTCATAACATAACATGTGTATCAAAGATGGAAAATTGAAACAATATTACATTACCAATTTGGAAAACATTTAACTATAAAACCCATGAAATATAGTTCATAATATATAGATGTAAATAATAAAAATTTTAAGGACAATAATCATAGAATAAATTCATGTGATGTATATATAACACATAAAATAAATGCGGTGTGAATATGGCATAAGACTCACTGAAATAAATGTGAGACTGGAAACCCCATTAACTTATGTCTTGACTCTCATCATACTAATTAAAATGTCCTAATTAAAAAATATAAGTTTTTTGAAAATAAATAAAATGATGATATTAATTTATATAATACAATATATGATTTTATTATGATCTTTTTCGCATTTATTAACAATTCCATGTTAAAATTATGTTTTGGATAATAACAGCTTAGTTTTTCACATGTGTTTGCATTTGATAAATTTTGGTCCTCTTACTTATATCATAATTTTTTCATCTCCAAAAGGATAAAAATTATATAAATATAATATATATTCATTATATATGTATTTATACTAATATCTATAATATATAAATAGGAAATTAAATACATCGTTTATGGATAAGGTAGGTCGTACCTATTCATAAACGTTGTTTCCATTTTCTTATCATATTGAATGGAATAAAAGTATATGATATATATAATAATATAGTAGAATTATTATGTCATAAATATCACAGATTTTTAATAAAAAATTCATTCATTCATTCTATTTAATGTTTGAATGAATTACATCTCTTTGAGGAGGCGGTAGTCAACAGGTCCACAAATGATGTTATTATATTCCCAAATAATGGAAACAATGACGTTATGGGTTATATACTAATTAAAAATGCCTAAATAAATTATAAATATAGTAAATATCATATGTAAAATATAAATATATCATTATTACCAACCTTGAATGGTGGTAATGGAGGAATAAACAACGTTAGTTCACGATTTGGTAGTTTGTCAAACACACGAATAATGATTGGGTATCCCATTTGATGGAAGTGTGTGAAGATTTTTGTATTACCCTAATTATAATTGAGTATCATTATATTTAATATAATATAGATATTATATAATTTTTATATATAAATAATGTAAGGGTTTTAGAATGAAATAAAACAAAAGTGACCATTGAAAAATGTTTCCTCTTCTTTGGGTAACTCCTTTTGGTTTCCACCGAAGGACATAATTTTTTTATATATTCCAAAATTGAGTCTTATATAGTGAGTTTATGGATATGGGGAGTTTATTTCAGAGGTCGTTTTAGGATAAAAACGACATTATAGGTGTGACGTTAGGAGGAGAGTTTGTGGCCTTTTATAAGGGAGGTGAGTGGCAATCCTGTAAATAGGAAAAAGGTAAACACAATTATCTTACATACATAATTTTTCTCCAATAATGATAAATATTAAATAAATAATGATATATGATAGGAATATTGAAATAATTTTTTTTTTGAGAAATGTACAGTCATTTTTACTCCTCAATATTAATGTAATCTACTAAGTAATCGTATTTTTACCTTAATCACTGTTATTAATTATTATTTCTATAACTAATTAATTGGTAAAAAATTATATTAAAATAATTATAAATCATAAATTATACATATTTGAAACATTTAATCCATTTTTTATACTTCTATTCACATAAGTAGAATATATTAATGGTAAATTAATACTGAAGATGGGATGAAAAGATGAATTTTTAAATTGAAAATGTTCAAAAGTTAGAAATGTTTTTATAACCAATTTTAATGTGAAATTTATTAAAATAACCTATATATGATTAATATATTAATAATTAGATTAATTATACATTAAAAAATTATTAAAACGAATTTTAATAATTTTAAAAAAATAGAGAAAAGGGTAGTTTTCAATTAAAATTAATTATTTTTCACTACTCATCCAAAAAATAAATTATTTCAAGAGAATAACTAAAATTATCCCTAATGTAAGTTTGATATTATAAATTAAAAAATTTATTTTATTTCTTCAAATTAGATATCTAAAAAATAAAAAAATTAATTTTATTATTATTAACATAAGGACATAAAATGTAGTTTTTTAAGAAAATAGTATTTTAAAACATATAAATAATTAATAAGAAATTATATTTTTTATTATCAATATGTTAAAATTATGTAAAGAAATTTTAATTAATATTTAAAAATTACCTATTAATATTATATTACTATGTTAATAAGTAAGGTTATAAGTGTCTCATTCAAATAATTATAATAATAAAATGTAGTTTTTATAGGAACTCCGAATTATGTGTAATGAAAGATAAGTCAGTGTTATGTGTGACACAGTATTAACTTATTAGAGAGTTTTTCATAATATTGACTTAGTGAATTTTTTAATAAATGTTAATAAATAAATTTAATATATTCAATAACAATTTGATAAAAAAAATGGGGTGGTACATTTCTTCGCATAGTCCGAGCGGAATGGAAAACAAATCTTCTTTTCCCCATGGGTTTTAATGCTTCCCTTGAATTACATATTTTTTTCTTATCAAAACCATGTTATTAATAAGAAAATACAATCTCTATTTCCACTTTGACAATACAAATAATTATTTCTTCATATATTCCAAATTCTGTTGTAGATTAAAAAAAATCAGAGATTGGTTTTATGGAAATTAGTAATTAATCAACCTTACCTTATAGTCAGATGATAATGCCCAAATCATACCTCACATATCTTTTAAAATATTCCTCCTAGGTACCAATATATTCATCAAACTTTTGTTCTATCTAAAATAATTCCTTTTTCATTTTTATATGAAAAATAAAAGAAATGTAATAATTGAAAAATCATCAATTAAACTCATTCCACTAAATAGAGCCATTTTATTCTTATTGCCACATATTCTAAATAATTTTCTTTAATTGATCTTCTTTTCCTTCTAAATTATAAAAGACGAAAATTTATTTTTCATATTCATATCACAGGTTAATGAAAAATCTATTTTCAATGTTACGAACACATTTTTATGAAACTATTTGACTAGTATAACCACTAAAATAAGGTTTAAGTTTCCTCATTAAAGGCTCAATAAAACATTGTTCCCTCACATTATTAGTTGGATGTTTAGAATTATTCGTATCTCGAGAATGTTTTTTGGCAAATCAATGAGATTTTTTATTTCATATCCCATAATTTTTGGTTTCTTAGGAGGGAAATAATTTCATTTTCTATCACCCATAGCATTAACATGGTTCCTTTAGGTTCAATCCATTGACTAAAATCAAAAATTACACTGTGAGAAATAGTAATAATAGTGGAAACCCACATAACCCTGGAGAATTTACTTATATAATTTCAAAAAAAGGGAAGCCTTATTTTCAATCAATGAAACCATAGGTTTAAAATATTATATTCATCGTCATTATTCAATTCCTTTAAGATGTCTCATAAATATTTTTTAAATTTACAAAACATATCCCCTAGGATTTTCGAACTAGGTGTGTAGCATGGCCCATTTTCATGCACCATGTGATGATTTAGTCTATCTCAATTCACCCTTTTCATATTTATTACCCCTATATATGTTTTTATAGAGACACATAATGTTTTATTATATATAAATGAATGTAATTTCTTGGTAAAACGCTCTTTACTCTTTTCCATAACATAAGATGTTCTCTTATATGTAGGTTTATCCCAAGGGTTCACACTAACGGTTCCTCATCCATGATTCCAAAGGATAACTAATCCTTTATATAATAACAATTTAAAATTCTAAAAATTATTATATATATATATATCGTTTTAATGGAATAATATCAATTACCTAACATGACAATGCATTCTAGAATATTTTTTGTCGGCTTACTTTGGAAACATAGAGACATAAACAACTAGTCTACAAGTAAGATACATAATATCCCACTAATTTATTCATAACTAGAAACATAATTATAAATATCATATATAATAAAATTATTCATATTTTATAGAATGGAAATATAATAAAGGATGATATAAGATGATCAGTAAAGTTATACAAGGGATATATCATCAATATAACATGATCATGAGGGTATTAGAACCTGATAATAACATTTGAAAACCATAAAAATCATATCATAGATAATAAAATTGATATGTTTCATAAATCATTGTAGTTTATAAGACATTAATCGTAAAATAATAAAACCACATGAGATGTGAGATGATAACATTGAAATAAGATATAAATTTTTGTTATACATATAAGCCTGTAAAGCCTAATGTTAATGATACCGTCAATGAAATTCATAACATTTGGTATTTTCATAACCACTTGTATACCTATATTGGTCTTGATAAAACATCTAATGTACCCTCTTTTTTGGTCAGGATATATCCTCTCATGTAACATCTTTTTCCGGTTTGGGATAACCTCTTGTGTACCTTCTTATTTTATAGAACATTAATCATCACTCAATATATGAGAAGGAGATATAGGTCCCAACCCTCAAATAATCTATAATTTTTTGTTTCGAAATTTCATAAAACAGTCATCATATTAGAACCCATATAACGGAAATGAGATCCATGAATATTTCATCATAGCATAAACCATATAAAGGTAATGGGATTCAAAATCATCTTATAAATTAATCAAAGCATAAACCATTGAAAAGTAATGGGTTTTAATATAATCTCTTCATCATAATCATAAATATTCTATAGAAATAATATTTATTCTATAATCATATCATATCCCTAGTGAATATTGGGTAATATAAAAAGATTTCATATTACATTGAAAATGATTTTGAATGATAACATGCAACATTTCTCGAGGAAAATAACCTTTCATCATTCAAAAAAACTGTTTAAAAATTTATAAAAAACCAAATAATAATGGAAAATATTTCTATGAAAATAAACTTAGAAACATGTAAAAAAATATATTTAAATCAAATATTTTTATTGATGATAGAAAATTCCTTTCATTCCACACACATTAAAACAATGATACCTTTAATATTTTTGGTAAAAGTACAAATTACATCATTTGTAACAAAATGGAAGATTCATTTAAAAAAAAATTTAAAAATTGAAACATGGGAAACTTGAATTTAAAAATTCATTTGGGAATAATAAATAAATTCTATAAATACATTTGTTTAAAAAATGCATATGTAATAAAAATAGTTTTATGCTGATGAGGGAAGTAAATTATGTTTTTAAATAAAACATTCTTTTTCAATTATGAGTTCTTAATAAAATTAAAATGAAAGGAAGACATTTAATTTAAAAAAATTTCAAATTAATAAAACAAATTGTGGTTTAAATCATAGGAAGATCATAATATTTCATTATTTCAATTATAACTATAAACAATCCCAATTAATAATGAGATTGCAACATCAAACCCTAACCACCTTGGTAACGTTTGAATAATAATCCCCAAGAAATATAGAACCATATATGTAAATTCAAATTCCCATAATTATCATGATACTAACTATAAAATAAATTATTGGCTATTGTATACACCACAAAATTTTTTTGGAAATGGATTGTTTTACATGAATGTAAATGTGAGACAAAATATCCCTTACCACTTTGGTGACTTTTGAGTCAAAACTCCATAAATGAATTAAATTAAATGAAACTAGAAGTATCAAGATATTAAATAAACTCATGATATAATATTTCCTAGGGGAATAATATTCACCCCAAAAAACAAACTAATTGTTAATATGACATGTTTCTCCATGAAATAAATGAGAGACTATAAATCCATTTCCTCATGTTTCAATATCCTACATACATGTCGGAAACCCCAATATAATAAATTAAGATTTATTATAAATCTAATAAATAACCATTTTCATATATATATATATATATATATATATATTACTATATATTATTTACTTATAACCTTTTATGACTCATTAATTAATAATTATTTATTAAACTTATTATTATAATTGATAAGTGATTCATTTATCATGTATATTTTTGTTGATAAGTTTAGGTCTATGTACATTGATTGAGGTTAAATAACCTAAATAATTTTGAAAATTATATAAATATATTATATATTCAATACATACATAATTTTATACTTAAATAAAATTATATATTAATAAATGAATTACAGTGTTCATAGAGATGGTTTGTTGTACGTACGTATGAAAGTTTTTCCATATTCATGAAAGAATAAATAAATGAAAGAAAAATAATAATTAAAATTTATAGAATAATTGTTTTGTAATATATATAATATATATTTATTATCTTTTTTCTTTACTACCCTCCAGGTAAATAGTTTGTGAAAAATGATTCAAATTCCTTCTAAAGGTTGTAGTTTACCGTACTTGTTAATAATGTTATCATATTCCATGGGAATGGAGAGTAAGAAGTTATATGTTATAAAATAATTAATTAATTTTATTTATTTAATAAATATTATATAAATATGTTAAATAAATCATTATATCCATCCATTAGAGGAGATAATGTAAGATTAATTTAATCAGTTTACGAGGCGGTAGTCCATAATACACATGATTGATGGTTTTATTTCCCATGTGATGGAGTATGAGGTTAATATAAGTTATTCAATTAATATAATAACATATTATTAAATGGAATATTATGGTGTTATTAAATAATCCTAATTAATATTATTTTTAGGTGGAGGAATAATAAATAAAATTGAAATGCTTGGCTTCGTATGATATCTATTCATTATATAACTTCCATGTTTACACCAAAACCCTTATTAAGATATATTCCTAGTAGAATAGGGAATATTTCTTGTGAGGAGTGAATTAAATAAATTATTTTTTATGTATTTTCTAATCTAAATTGTTACTGAATAGTAAATAGTAGATATGATGGGGTTCCCTTTTATAATGGGGGTGTGGACACACATAAAATTGTTAAAAAGAAAAGGTTGTTACGAGTTTTTAAAAAAGACAAAATGTTATATAATAGATCATTATAGAAGAATATATAATATAAATTCTATATATGGACATAAAAGTTTAATTTTTATTTTTTATAGGCCATTTTATGCCTCACCATTTTAGTTTAACCCCATATTGAACCTATTTTTACCTTATCTTTGGTAATTAATTTTTAAAATTTTTAAACTTTCTTTTGAACAAAAATTAATTTCAAATTATTATATAATATTAATTATGATAATTACAAATATGGAACCAATTCAGCCAAATTCAATTCAAAGAATTGTAAACATTTGAATTTAAAATTAAACCCAGAGACCGTTGTTGAAAACGGTTTTCGAAAGAGAAATGTGTCAAAAGTATAAATTTTTTTATTATAAAAATTTACTATGAAATTGATTCCAAATACCTATAATGGACCGATAAATATATAAATTAATTATTTTTACCTTAAAACCCAGAATAATATAAAACATATCTTTTATGTTCTTTAAATGAAAATGTATTTTTAAATAAAATTCCTTATTTTTTATTATTTATTGTAAAATATATATTTGGAGAACATTTTAAAAAATTCAACTAGATATAATTTTGATTTTTAGATTTCAACAATTATGTTTTTTTCCAAATTTATTTTCTCAAATGTGGTAAAAATTTATTTCATTAATATTTAAAAAAAACATTTTTTTATAAAATGGAATTTTTGATTCATATAAAGACATTACTAAATATTAAATATTGTTTTATAAATATGATTTAATTATATAAAACCACTATATTAAATTTTCAAAATATGTTTATTCCTAGTTATTCTTACAACCTTAAGAGTTAGGCTACACCAATGAGGTTTGAATAATAATATTAATATTATATTGTGGCTTACTAAAACCCAGTGTTTCATCTAAATCTAGATATCTAATAAATTAAATTTATTTGGGAAAATATATTTAATATAAATAGTTGGTGTTATATGATAACACTCATAGAAATCCTAATTTCCATTGGATTATATTAGAGATGATTTTGTGCCATTTCCCTTGATGACCACAGGAATTTGTACAAGATTTCATTCCTTCAAGAAACTACATGATTCATGAAAAACCACAAATTTCACACAGATACTCCATGAAATTACATTCCCAATCCATGAACTAGATCTCATATTTTTTAAACTAAAATTATGTGTAAATTTCTAGAGTTTCACCACATATAATCTATTTCACATATTCGATGACACATTCTTTCCAACATAGTTGTATTAATGTTTAGTGTTCATGGGACACTCACCCATTTATACTATATTAAGTTTTATGGACCACATATACTAGACCCATCCATTAAAAATTACTATTAAATTATTTTTATCATACATTTAAAATATTATAAAACTCAAAGATCATGAAGCATAATGTCTTTGGAAGACTACATTCATAACACATCAAAATAAACGAAAACACCACATATTTATTTAATTATATATAATGATATCCAAAAGAAATTTGGGTTCTTAAAATTTCATATGATAGTATGGGGAATATTTTAATGAAATTGGTGAACTATAAATCCTAATAAGATAATAATATGATAACATGGCACAACATGTGAGTCAAATGGATTTAAATGTTATCGTAAAATAAAAATCTCATGAATAATTCCATTGCATAATAATATAAAGAACATGGTATCCTAAGATCATGGAAACATTGGAATGTGGAACCAATATATAACATGACATAAGAATAGGTCAAGGCTAACTACTAAGACAATATCCTTGGGAAGATATATAACTGTCATGGATTAGGTTTCCAACCTAAAAACGCACTTGTCATCTAATTAGAAAAAAAACATTACAAAATGAATTGGAGTGATATCCTTGCATATATCTCATACCTTATACATTATTATGTATTCCATAAAATTAAATAAATCATAAGGAACAAATATAATAATTTCTCAATGAAAGAAATTGGTTTGATAATGTTTCCTAATAGAATATTCATCGTTTATTTAATAAAAATCCCATAGAGAATAAGCAATTTATTAATTTGGACATTCATATCTGAAAAAATAATAATATGTCTGAAAATGTGGTTTCTATTTGAAAAAATGCATGATAAATGGTTGAAATTTTTTTATATAAAATAACATTCAAAATGGTGCTTTAAAGAATTAGTTAATGACATTTAGAGAATGAATTAGTATGATATTTTATTTAAAACATATTTGTAAAGAAGAAATATTATGCCTAAAATTATCCTTTATTTCATGAAAAATTTAATAAGAATATATACTTTAAATTATTTCTATATAAAATTACTACGTGATAAAAAATAAACCCTTAATCATGTTTAATTTTAAAGAAGGTATTTGAGTAATTAACGTATATCATGTATTACCCCAAAAAAAGAAGGGATAATTACAATTGTATACATTTAGTAAAAATTTGTAAATAATTTAAAATATTTTTTAAACAAAAATAATATACAGAAAACTTTAGTTAGATAAATAATTCTCATAACCCAAAAGGAATGTGTTGTTAAAAGAGATCACATGCCTTAGGTTCAAAAATCTTTTTCTACATTCACTTAACATCATGTTAATAAAATTAGATAAATTATATACTTAAATCGTGATATTTTACAAATATATATAATAAAATATAATTTTATAATATTTATATATAACAATTTAAATGTGATATAAATTTAATTTTTTTTTCTGAGGGTGTTTGTTTCATAGTTCCATAGTCAGATCACTTGACGATAATTATTTAAATTCATGAAAAATGGGACTACAACTCAAGATGTAAAATGAAATGGTATTAACGACCTTATATGAATTTAAATTTTCGAAAATATATCCACATGTGTTATCAAATATGTATTCTTTTTTTAGTTAAAATGATAATGTTATACGGTTAATTTATTTTTCCATGTTTTACCAACCATCAAGAACTAGTTTCGATTTATTAAATATTATATCCATATATTCATTATTGATTGTAAAAAATTATTTAATATACATATTAATATCATTTAAAAACATTATTTAAGATCTAAAAATTCCATAATGGTTTTAATTAAAAAAAGAATCACCCCTGGAGGCATTGAACTGACATAATATTGAAGATGTTTTCATTGTTTAGAACAGGATGTGAAGACAAGAGGATCGGTGGTAGATATTTCACTAGAAATATAAAACTATATATATATATATATATTATACTAGAGTTATTCTTTCATGATGGATGTGGGATGTGAGGAGAATGTAGCAGAATAAAAAAATTGAAAATGGTAGTTTGAGAATATTACCTCTTGAATGCTGTCTCCTTGAAAAATCATTAAATAAATTAGAATAGGTATATTAGTGAGGAAGATAGCAATAATACATAGGGGAAAGGATTATAAATATATTTGGGTAAATATTTAGTAATATACAATGATTATAATGTTTGAGGAGAAGGGTTTTTTGGATTGTATTTATAAGTGAGGAAAGGGTGTTTTGTATTGTTATATTTATTAGTATATTATTTTATCTCAAGACAAAAAAAGTATTGATTATTCTAACTATATTTATAATTGTTTTCTTATTATTTTGAACTAATGGGTTCTTACATCAACCATGACTCGGATGTCAATGTATTTAGCTTACAATGATATATTTCATAATTTTTCATATTTCATTATTTTAAAAAAACTAATTTTTTAAAAAAACCAAAAAAGTCATATTTTTTTTAATCCCGAAAATTCTAACCTTTAAATACTTATTATAAAAATAATTTATTATATATGTGAAATTTATGTTTGAAATAAAATCCTTATTTATTTGAAAAAATCCAATTTTAATATTAAGATCATTTTTAGACCCTTTGAAAAATTACTTAATATCTTAAAATAATATTAAAATTATAATAAAACCTTATATTAATTTAAACAAATTTTATGAAAATTAAATGTATTTTAAATCACTATATTTTTTCATAAAAATTAAAATAAAACATATAGGTTTACAAAACACTATTACTTATTTTATTATTTTTAAAACCTATATTTACATGTAACAAGATCTAAATATGAAATATTATTAAAATGTGTGCTAAATAAATATTATTTTATATTTTAATAGTTAGGGATATAATTCTAATGGTTATGTTATCATTCATAATAATCACATTATTATTCTATTGTTCATGTTTTTAATCCCACATTTATATTTATATTCCAACTGTCAGATTTGTAATGGTCATTAAGATAAATAATTTATATAAATACATCATTTTTCATTCATGAATTATTAAAATATATTTTCTATCAATGTTATATATTTTAATTTCTTAAATTCATATTAAATTACTAATATAATACTTCATTTCTATAATATTTTTCACAAGGGTGCCTATTTTGGGGGATCGAGTATATCAAAAAAGTTATTATAATTATCTTATCATATATTTATTCCCATTATAATAATTTAAATGTAACATTCCAATACTTTACAATATATGTATTTAATTTTATCAATATCTTTTGATCCGTACAACACTATGTTTAAACAAAACATGGTTTAGTCATGCATTGAACGCTTTATTAAAATTTACTTTCTACCAGTTTTAAAATATTTATTTAAAAAAATAAAATTTATTTCCTAAGTAAAAATAATAAAATTATATTTGGGTGAAGTTTTTTTTATTTTTTTAGAGAAGATCAATGTTTTGATGAATAAAGAAAAAATACTAAATTTTAAATTAATACTTCCTTTTTATTTTAAATAATATTTGATGATAAATTTTATTATATATTTTTTAGGTAATATTTGTTCAAGTATATATATATATATAACGAATTTATTTCATTGGAATCATTTTAATATTGAATTTATATTTAAATATTTTTTATACTTTTGAACATTTTCCCATTAAAAATATTTTTTCTCATATTGTATACGTGAATATTTCGAAATTAATATTTTCCAATTATTTGAATTCCAATTAGAAATATTGATTGTATATTTTGAATCAATATAATTAATAATTTCTAATACAACCATATAAATTTTGTACCAAAATGAAAAGTAAAAATTGTAAAATATATTTATAACTGTTAAGGTAAAAATAGATTTGTTGCGGTTAGACAAAGACATTAACGGTTAAAAATAACCAAGAAACTTGTCCAACACCCATTTTATGTCCATATTTAAACCATTAAAAATTTAGTATTTATATTATGAGTTTTTGGGACACATGTTCATGAATTTTATTGATATAATAAAATTGAGTATTGAAAAGAACAAAAAAGAACATTTATTTATTTTAATATCTATAAAGAATTGGGATAGGGAGAAAAAACAATAGGTTTGGTTAGAGATATTATTTTTAATGATAAATTATTTTTTGTATCATAAAATTTTGTCATTAATTTTTTATAGATGAAATTATTACATAAAATTCATAATAAATGCCTACACAATAATTAATTAGTTAATAAAAAAGTAAAACAGCAAGAACTAAAAATAATAATAATAAAGTAAATGTAATTAATTGTTATGTTAAATTAATTATGTATATAAAGATATAATTGTATACATTTTTGAAAATAATATATTATAATTCCATAATTTTTAAGATATTTTTAAATTAAAATTAAATAAATAAGGTCATAATTAACATTAATATTATTTTATAATAAATTATATTTTATGAAATGATTTATAATAACTAAAAATAATATAATCTTACATGTGATAAAAAAATTAACTAATATAAAATATTTTCCATTAATGGAGAAATTGGTCTTCTATAATCACTATATTAAACCATAAGTATTAAACACATTGTGATTATGGTTATGCTTAAAGTGGTATTTTTACACATTGTACGCGCTTCATTTAAAAATAAATTTCAAAACACATAATATTTATTACGATAAATTGAATTTAATATTTATAATATATTTTTTTATTTCTCTAAAAAGTATCAGTTTTAATGGATAAATTATCTGGGTTATAAAATAAGTTACCTTAGTGAGAAACCAAAATGTTAAAAGTTGAGAAACATAGAAGTTAAGAAAATATTGATAAAAAAATTTATTATTTTGTAGTGATTTATCTAGAAAATATAATCCCTCCACACCTTCAATTATAAATTTTTTATCAACATGATGTAATATTGACCTCCCAAAAGTGAATATTGTTCTGTATAAACCAAAATGTCACTCCTCCACAACTATAAAGGGGTAGTCACTCCCCTCCCTCTTTCACACCTATCAAACCATTTTCAAGGACCAAAACCTAACCAATTAACTTCAAAAATTCCCTCCTCTCATCCTAGAACAATTTATTTTGGTATAAATCCATCCTTGTAAGGATTTGGCTTAAACCAATGTATTATTCTTGAAGAAGAGGTATCATTCTTCAACAAGAATTTTAATTTTATTTATTTCTCCATATCCATAAATTATTGTTAAAAAATTATGATATAATTACCAAAATACCTTACATATACTATGATGTATTTATAATAATATTAATTACTAAAACTACCTCTAATTCATTTAAATTGTTTAATAAATCATCATTTATGTGTATGTTAGACTACAGCCCCGTGAATTGATGTTATTTGTTTTCTCATTACCACCAATAAAGCTTGTAATCATTATATTAATTGCATATTTATCATAAAAAAATAATATATATATATATATATATATAATTTCAGACCTTTTCACTAAATTAATGATGATAACATCCTCTTTGTACATGTGGACTACCGCCTTCACTAAATAATGCAACCCTCTTTTAATTACAACACTACATGAATGATATATACATATGTATGTTTAAAAGAAATATTATGATATTTATGATATTATGATCATAATTTGAAGATAATATATTACTTACCTTTTCCCATAATGATCATTGAAAATTGGAAATGTTACTCACGCGTACATATGGCCTACCGTCTTGATGATCATAACATAAATTATTTATCAAAACCATCAGACATGGTGGGTCATAAAATAATAAATTATGTATTAATATGATAATTAAATAATTATTAATATCCTTGAGATGATATAAATATATACTATACGCAACAAACAAATCCTTCATGATGAAAATTTCATGATAAAACAAGGCAATTAACAACTGAAATAATGAAAATATTGATAGATTATTAATGGAAGGGTGATAATGTGTTATAAATGGATTATATAACATATTTTAAATTTTAATATGGTTTGAGTATATGTTAATAATAGTTTTAAAGCCACTATACATGATGTTAAATCATGTTCAACAAAAATAAGTGTAAAGTAAGGGATTTAATCCAAATTTTCATTCCATTTAGACATATTTGTAATTTTAAACCAATAAAAAGTATATTGTGTATATATTGAAACTTTTTTAATGAAATATAATAATTCATTCATAATTAATGATATTTTAAGTATAAAAATGAGTTATCTCACTCTATGATATTTTACATGAAATTTTACAAGTGGTGAAAGTTATTGAAAAATATCATTTCATTTATGATTGTTCAATTTATCTTGAAAAAATCGGTTTCTTAATATAATCTTTCATTATTCATTAAATTTATCTTAAAAATAAAAAATATTTATTGATGGATATTATTATAGAAAAAAAAATGTATACCTTTTTTACATATGCTATTTACTTTGAAATTTATTTAATTAACTACGGAAATATTGATCAGTACATATTCTTTACTCAATATAGATATTTCAACAAGCACATTATTCATGAATTAAATAAATAATTTTATATATGAGGAATGATTTGGTCCTATAGTGATGTTTGGGTCCTAGTATAAAATATCCCCTTGATGTATCATTATGAATCATGAGACTAATTAAGTTGTCTAAATTAAACTGGATTCTAACTATATTATTTAAACCGTTTTGTGAAAGGTCTTGATAGTAGAGGTATCATAATGCATAATATAATTACATATAATAATTATGTATTTATTTCATTAATAATTCATTAATTATAATTAATTCTATTTTCCCAATGATGTTATCATTGGATTCATTTAATTATCAGACTGTTAATGAAATGGAATATGTTTACTATTATTTACCATACCACATTGATTATACATTATCTATTAATGATTTAATTAATTCAAATGGAATGTGTGTTATGTTATTTACCATTATGAATTTATTATTCCTTATTTATTTTTCACAGCTTCTGTTACACATAACCCTTAATGAGCATTTGAACTCACCCTTAATTTCTTTACCTTCCCTAAGACATGAAGGATATATCTTTGAATGATTTTTTAGTTTAGTACATTATTTAAAATTATTATGTAATTTTTTATTTCCAATTAACAATTTAAAATGGGTATAATTTATATATAGAGTTCTATAAAATTACTAAACCCATCAGTCCATCATGGTTTGACCCATTGTATTTTTTCTAGTGTAATAAAATAAACCCAGAATTTAAAATACTGGGGTCGATGTAGTTAAAGTTGGAATCAAAGGATGTTTAGTAGAAGAATTTGGGATATAGATTTAGGAATTATAGATTAAGTAAAATAACCCTGTGATATAATTTTATTACAATTATAGAAGAACATATTATTGTTTTGTTAAGTTAGAGCTTATGAGTCTTTTCTGATCAATATATCCCAATCTTGATACTACAATTAGACATAGTTTTGGCACAAAGGTACCTAGGGATAATAAATCTGAAAATGGTGAATTGGGCTAGACCCGATCATCACATGGAGAATGACAATGGGCCTTATTATGCAACTTGTTTAACACTCCTAGGGGAGATATTCTTATGATAATTCACATCTTTTTTAAAACCCATTATGATGGATTTGTATATACATATATCCCCAAGAAAATTATTATTTTTAGATAACCTATGAATAATATCTTCAACATATGTTATGATGTTCACTATTTTTTTCAATATATTTTATAATTAAATGATCTAATAATGCATATTATATCATTTAGAAATTTACATAGCAGTAGGAATGTGAACCTCACCAATTCATGTGATCCATATAGTAAAATGATTATATATTGTATGGGGTTAAGAAATTATTTTGAAGGGTAACTAGAATATAAACATTCTAATAATGTTTCTACAAAATATAAGATGGTAAGTATATAAATAAATAATTCTCCATGCATTATGGATTTAAAGGGAAGCATGATTAGAAGAGGATATAGAAAAAAAGGTGGATAAATGGGATAATAGAGAGAAATATTTCCCAACCTGTGATATATGTGTAAGGAAACACCTTCATACATGATTTGAATGAAAAAAATGAGTTTTATTAAAGTGTATAGAAAAATTCCACCATGTATGCGATTTCAGGGTCAAGAAAAAATATTTTTCTAATGTTAAATTCTTTAAAAACATTGAAATGGGGAATATCACAAAAAAATACCCCATCCATAAAAGTAATATAGATCAATAAAAGATATTTGATCATAGTAAATCTTATGTTATTACTTTATATGAATATTACTAATTAATGTGCTTGTGTTTGGATACAAGAATTATTTCATTTGAGTATCTTATCAATGATATCCTAGTTATATGAATTAAAAAATATATATAGATTTTACAATAAAAATATTTTATTAAGGATTTAAAAGAATATGTTTAATAGTAAAAATGACCAATAAAATTGATTTAGTGGAAATTTAAACTTATTATAAAACATATTATTTATGAAAATATAACCCTAAATATGTTCACAGATTTAAGATACTGATGTTGGGATAGATAGATGATTGATACTGAAAATGTAAATTTTATATTACTGTATACCTTTGAAATGATTAACGATTTGATGACAAAGTGGTTTATATTATTATTAATGGAGTTAAAAGTGGTTTGAATTGTATGGAATATAACAAATAATATAAATTTTATGTATGTAATAATTTGGAATTACTTTTTTTAATAATGTTTTATGATTATTTATGTTATTAATATGTTTCAAGAGATTACATGATAAATGAATTCATATGATTATTATTTTACAATTAAGTGATAATTTGGGTTGTTTAGATGATTAATGAAAAGTTAATTTTTGAAATTCAATAACCTTATTTAAAAATTACTCGATCTTATTTTTTTTAATATCAATAAGGAAAACCATTTATGAGGTGGTTTAAGTTTAACATTTTATGAGGTTATTGTATTAATTAAATATATGAAGTTTAATGTATGTGTGATAACATTTTCTAACCACATTGGTTTTGGAATATAGTTGGTGACAGGTTAAAAGATTAATAACTCTTTTATGAGTCTTATAAACCATTAAAAGTAATTTTTATTCTAAAATATTAATATAAATTCATTTTTGGATATTTATTTCTTGGAGTAAGTGATTGATTCAAAACTGATCGATTAACAACCAAAAGATGAATGTGTGAGTATGCAACAAAAAGATAACAACTATGTATATTTTTGTATATTTTTAGTCTAGAATGAAAAATAAATATTTAAATGTGAAAAAAGGATAATGAAAAAAAAATATTTTTTTAATAACCTCATTTATGTTGAATTAATTATCTTTTATATCATTGTAGATTTGAGGTTTTGAGGCCCTTAACATTCCATTAATAATTCACTTGTAAGAGATCAATGACTTTTATAACCCTATATTAATTTATGGGAATATTATTCATTTTTATCTCAATGATTTAATTTGCAACCTATTGTGTCATACATGTAATCAAAATTATATGTTATTGCATATGACTTTTGTACTTCCTTTTCCCTTTTATTAATGGGATATGTTATCAACCCTTTTAATGATATGGGTTTTAAACTAAGGAATTTTTAACTAAAAAAACCTTGATTTCTGATATAAAATTAAAATTGTGAGGAATTTGTTTTTATATTGGGGATAATGTGACACCCAAAGACAATAAAATATATTTATTTAATTTCATCAACATCTTTTGATGCGTGCAACACTAGGCTTAAGCAAAATATAGTTTAGGCATGCTTTGTGAACTTAACATAAAATAATTTTTACTCTTTTTGGAAAAAAATTTGAATAAATAAACTTCATTTTTAAAATTATAACATCAAAGTTACCTTACAGTGAATATTACTTATATTTATATGTTTCATTATTTAATGAATATTGAAAATTATTGAATTTTATTTGAAAATTGCATATTCATTTAAATATTTAATAATGATAAATTATGTTTGTATTCAGTTTTACTATAAAATTAGATCAGTAATATATCTATTAAAACGATTTATTTCACTGGGATAATTTTCATATTTAATTTAGATATAAAATATTTTTATAATTTTGAATATTATCTCTTTAATAACCAGTGTTCTCATCACGTCTACAAGATTAAATTTTTATTAAAACTTTTCACTCTTATGAATTTAATTTTGAAAAAATGGATTCCATAATTTTAGTAATCATAATTTTAAATTCATAATAAGGTAAAATTAATGTTTTACCAAAATAAGAGTAAAAATAATAAAAATTATTTAACACGGTTAAGATTAAAACTTATTTCTTGGGGGGGGGGGGGTTAAACTAAGAGGTTAAAGGAAAAGTGACTTTACAACCTCTGAAATTACAATTTTATATCCAATTTTCATCATTTCCCACATTAGTCTCTATTTTTATGATTTTTTGGGACAATGTTTGATAAAATTTACACATATAATATGTTAAGTAATAAAAAAGGACAAAAATGAACATTTCCTCCTTTTAAAATCTATAAATATTTATGATTGGAAAAAAACAACATAGGTTGAGTAATAGATATTATTTAAAAGGATAAATTAGTTTTTCATGATAATAATTTATCTCTAATTTTATAAATGAATTAATTACATTAAATTCCTAATAAAGATCAATACAATTTTTATTTAGTTAGTAAAAAATAAAATAACATATGCTAAAATTTAAAAAGTGGAGTAAATTTAATGACTTATTATGTTCCATTAATTACGTTGTTAAATGTATCATTTTATACAATTTTTTACATAATCTATTCAAATTAAATTATTGTATTGATATTTTAAATTAAAATTAAATGGATAAGGTCGAAATTGACATTAATGGTGTTTTATAATAAATGGTGTTTTATTAAATTATTTAAAATTAGTAAAAATAATATATACTAAATATTTATTTATAAATGTTTATATATATATAATATATCCATTAATGTACCAATTATTTATTTATAATGACAATATTTTTCCCAAAATATTAACTTCTCTATTAGTAATGTTACTTTTAAAGTAGTGTTTTTTTCACGTTACATGCACTTGTTTCAAATCTTGTTTTCAAAACAAATAATATTTTTATATGATAAATTGGATTTACTATTTATAATAAATATTTCCATATTACATAATAAGTCAAATTTTAATTGAGTCTTAAAGGATAAATTACCAATGTTAGAAAACTAATTTCTATAGTGAAAACCCTAAATGGTAAGAGTAGGGAAACATAGAAGTTATAGAAAAAAATGTTTATAAAATGTGTTGTATTGTGTATTTTATGTTTATTTATACCATATCAAACCTACAATACATTAATTATCAATCTGTGAACCACTTTATTTAATATTAACCTACCAATGGTGATTACTTTATGGTATTTACAAAGATGTCACTCCTCCTCATTAATAAAAGGGAACGCACTCCCCCTATATATTATCACATATAAATCTATTTGAATAAAAAAATATTCAAAATAAATTCCACATTTTCCACCTATTATCCAATAATTCTTAGTTTGGGTATAAATACAACCTAGGAATCCATTGGTGCAAATCTATAGAAGATACAGGAAGGAGAGGTAATGTTCATTAGCAGGAATGTTTATTATATTTATTTATCCACATCCTTCAATTACTATTAAACCCTAGTGATATAATAAAATGATTAACATAAATATACCGATATGTTTTTTTAATAATGAAATGTCCTAAAACCACCTCCTCTACAATCAAATAAATTATGAAATCATCATTCCTGTGTATGGTAGACTACTGCCACATGAACTGATGTCATTTATTCTTCCATTAACAACTCTCCGGGTCAGGCATAATGATCTACACAAGTTATATAAATGATATTTATAAAATAAATATATATTTAGACATTATACCATATGTAAATTTTTTTACTTTCCTTTCTTTAGTAGACATTATAACATCACTCGTGTGTACGTAGGGATATATCCCCGCGAAGCAATGTGATTTTTCTTTTACTAAAGATTTACATGGAAGGTGATAAGGGTATGGTTAATGATTATATGTGATATAAAAGAAAAATTATGACACTAAAGAAATATTTATCATTATATAGAGATAATATATATCATTTTATTTCATACCTATTTTTTAAATGAATGGTGATAACATCATTTGTGTTTTAATAACACCCTAGAATTTAAGGATATAGATTATTTTAATTTACTTGATGTCTTATATTGTACGCTACAGTAATATTAGCTTACGCTATATACAACATTGTATTACACTATCCAGGGCTTGTGATACACATACTTGCATGTTATTTTTATTGAATTTATTTTATTCAAGACCTAGTATAAGTGATAACTTAATATTATATCCTATTCATTATAATGACGTGTGTGAATAGTATTAACTTCCTTCTAAAATAACTATTTAAATGATAATAAGTGAGTCTATAAAATAATAAAATAACAATTTTTGGATATTATTAGTGTAATATATATGTAATATATAAATTTATATTTTTAAATTCATCTTATAATTATTCTATATTTTATATTAGAAGAAATTAAATTTTATGGATAAAAGAAGTATTTTTCAAAAAATGCATATCAGCCACCTTTTGATGGTGCACCCATTTTAAAATCTAGTTTTTAACACTTTTATATATTATATTTGATAAAACATACTACTTATTTGGTAGCAGGATATAAAAATTATTGTTGTTTGATTTTTTGGTATTTTTCTAATAAAATTCATATTTTAATGAATAGTGAGAAATACTATATTTTAATTCAAAACTGTCTTTTAATTTCATTTATTTATATAGATATATTATAATTTTAATTGTTTTTAATGTTTAATTGGAATATTTTTTAATAATTTAATCCAAATTTTGTCCTTGGAAATAATTTTATATTTAAATTGGACATATACAAATGAAAAATTATTGATGGTGTTTATTACTTAAAAACCCGCTTTATGGTTGAGACAACATGAATTAATTTAAAATTAATTTCTCTAAATTATTTGTTTTGAATTTAGAAAAAATTATTCCATATTGGGATTTATAATCTCCAAATTATGTAAATAGGTCCCTTTTATTTTCGGACAATATGAATAGTAAATTCAGTAATTATTTTTATTTACCATGGTTAAAGGGTAAATCAGGTAGAAATGGGTAAAATAATTATTATTATATTAATATAAAATTACTTTAACACATGTTCTAATCCAATTTTATGCGTCATGGGAGACCAAAACATTCATTAGGCCAATATTTTGGCATTTGACAACCACATGGGTGTGGAAATGACATGTTAAAATAATTAATTTAAAGTAAAGGGAAATATAATAAAAACATATATCTTTTAAAAAAACAATTATATGGTGTAGTTATATAATTTCTATATTTTAATATTAATAGTAATTATAATGATAACAAAATTTCCTACATCATGATAAGTTATTTATAATTTTCATAAATTAAATAAATAAATTTATTTATGACACAATGATGTTGCAGTGATTACCTTATTAATGAAATAATCAAATAAATGATTTTATAAATATTAAAATAAAATTAATTTGAATATATTGACGTCATCAATGATTTTTTAAAATCAAATGACATGTTATGGGTGATTTAATACTTTTGGTTTGATATAATAAAGTTTTTATGACTTTAATAAAAACAATCACTAAATTGTGTCAAAATTTAAAAAAATGAGTTTTAAAAACAAAAACTATTTTATTAAAGGATATAATAGTCCTAAAAATCTAATAGTTGGCCAAATGACCTAGATAAAGTCAATAATATCCTTAATTAACCACTTTATGTTATCTTGGAATTTTATAGTAATTATAGTAACTATATATTATGAAAATACAAGAATACATGGTAAGAGTTAATGTTTTTAACTAAGTGTTAATGCTAAAGGATAAGGTTTAATGTTTTATATAAACAAGTCTAAAACCACTTTTTTGAGAGTATTGCGATCCATAATGATCTTATCTTCTAATTAAATGATTTTGGGACCATTATAAACCCAAAATAAATTTATAATAAATTAATATTTAAATACTTTCCTAAAGTTCCCCTCGCCTCTCCTATAAAAGTGAAATTCTACTTCTTTATTAATCTCACCTATAAAACTTTTTTCTCAGAAAAAACCTATATATTTACTCTACCAACATACCTCAATCCATCCTAGGGGCCACACATTGATATTTAATCCATCCTATGGAGACTTTTTTGGAAAATCACAAGGATATACTTGAAAAAGACGTATTTGTTTTATCACCTCCTTCAAAATTCTTTTCTTCTTCTAGTTACTCTTATTATATTGTTTCTATAATAAAGTAATAAATATAGTGTATTATACATGATGATATTTTATTATTATTTTACAAACTAATACCTCCTTTTATCTATCCTATAAATAATGATAAAACCATGCGTGCCTTCGTATAACTTACCGTCTCCACACTGTGAGGTGATTTGTTATAAAAAAATATTTAATTTTGAAGGGTAAAATGAGGATTATAATGTATTTAAATATTGAATATAAAATCATAATTATTATTTATAATTTATATAACATCCAATTATATAACATTTAACCATTAACTGAATGATATTATCACTCATGTGTTTGTACGGCCTACGGTCTTCATGACGTCATGTGATTCATTCCCCACGTTAACAATTCATGAACGATTATAAATTATATATAATAAATACTGATGAAATAATAATTCTACTAGATTTATTTATATATATATATATATATGTGTGTGTGTGTGTGTGTCATGTACTTGCTTCCATTCTATTCAATAAGGATACTAAAACAGTGTTCATCTATAAATATAGCCTACCATATCCATGAATTGTGTATTCCATTTCATTTCTCTATATATTATATATATTTATATTCTGAATATATATGATATATAAATCATGTTACCATTATGTAAGTAATATTATCACTTATAACAAGTCAAAACTTATGCGACAATGAATGTGATTAATACCTGAAACATTATGTTATCTTGGAATTTTTTAATAAATGAGTAACATAAAATCATAAACCAATCATATATGAGATCATAAAAATTAATATGATTCTGGAATAATTAAAAAAATTATTTAAATAATTATACAAAGGGTTTCGATACATAGGAAGCCTATCATGGCCAAGGTAAGGGCTAATTTTTCAATCTCATTATTTTATGAGATATTTTATATGTTAGAATTATTGGGGTATATTTATCATTTGTGTCCATTTTTCATAAATATATAATATTATTTATATTCTTATACTATTTTTAAAGTCAATCTTACAAATTGGTTAATTTTTTTAAAAGTTATTGAAGTAATATTTCTTTCATTTTCCATACGAGGTACTTTTTGACTTTTCCAGCAAGAGTACGAGAAGATTGTCTATATTTACCTTATATGGTATGAACTGATTATTATTCATTCATAACACCTTACTTAAATAATTCTTCATCTAAACTATTTCAATTTTACTCTTAACTAAAATATTTCCTTTTAAAATTAATTTACATTTTTAGAAAATAAATTTTTTTTTGAAAAAGAAAGGACATTTTATTCAAGAATTAAGCTCAAGTGTTTTATCAAAATTATTTTCCTTATAAGATGACATGGGGTTAGGTTTCTATCCCTATTATTGCATTGATTTTATTATTTTTATGATGGAATTATTATTATGAAATCCATTTATTTTATATAGATTTTTTATAATGGAATGATGTTTAAGAAATCCATTTTATTTCATGGGTTATGCTATAATGAATGATTTATGTTTTTATGGCACATGTAAGAATGGTTTCCCTATGAGATGGGTTGGAAAAATATCTTCATCTAATGCATTTGTTATAAATTTATATCTAATGAGATAGAGATGACTAAACAACAAGTAAATCTAGTTCTGTAATACAAGGCCGGAACGATAATAAAATCAAACTTATTAATACAAGGATGGAACAAAATTTAAATATAGTATAGAAATATATGGCTGGAATGGAAAGTAAACCTTGTTCAGAAATGATATTCTTCTAATATGATGTTCATGGAAGCAATGCCATGATAACTATGGAAATAATATTATGTTCTTATTTTCTTACAACAATTACATGTTTTATGTCAATGTTATTTTATCATGGTTCATGATCAGTTATGATTTATTCCTTATGAGCTGCCATAATTTATTTCATGATGCATGATTTTGATATTAAAAATTTATTTTCGTGTTTTTACATTCATATTTTTATGTTTTTTTTTGTTATTCATGTTTACGCTTATAGAGAATTCGAGCTCACCCTTTTTGTGTTTTCTTTTCCCTAGAATAAAAATAAAGGTATTAGGTAGGAAAACTAAAGAGGAAGATCTTCATGGGTGATGTTGAAGACATTTCACCAAGCAAGAATAATTTGTTCCAAATTTCCAAAGACACTAAACTAATACGATATTTTTGTATCAATTTGTTTAATGTATTTTTTATTCTGTAAAAGAAGTTTAATGTCTATGTACGTCAATCATGGGTCGTTAAAGTTGGTATAAGTGTAATGTTTTAGTCAACCATTGTATACTAGGATGCGAAAACGTTAGTGATATCCGTAGAGATATTTATATAGATATGTTTAGGGATTTCATGAGGATTAGTCAAGTATAAGTTATAATCCTAGAGTTTTGTGATAATCATGACTAACCTAAGGTTCGACCAAATATATAAAAGATTGAAATATTACAAGTAATTTACATTTTTTTTTTCTAATATTTTATTTGTATTTCTCACACTTTTATTTATAGTCTTATTCAATAGGATGAACTACATAGAACATAGTTAACCATTGAATGTTTCTAATTTGAAAATTATTCGAATTATGAACATTGATTTTCTATGTGGAAACATCATAAAGAGAATCATGATGATGGTATGCATATCGGTCATATTGTTTATGATAATGATATTATAAGTGACATGTGAAAGGTATGTGATTTTATTCCAGTATTGCATACATTAAAACTAAGAAGATTGAGGTTGATGAAACTTAAGACATGACTCATATTTTAGTAAATATAAAGAAGATGGATCTTCAGTAATAATTTAGTAATAAAGTTTCATGATTGAGGTGTATATGTTTCAGAATTAAAAAAGTATTCTATATGAATCATGATATATATAATTGTTTTCAGTATATGTTTTTAATTAAGGATTGTAAAGTATATGTTTAATAGTTCTAAGGAGAAAAAATTGATTTGATTTTAAGGTGATATACTTGGAGAACACATGATTATGGGGAATATAACTCTAAATATATCCATTATGTTAAGATAATGATACATAGCTAAATATATATTGGATTTTAATTTGTAAATTAGATGACACTAGTTTAATGAGATCTAATTATGGTGTTATTGACAGGAGGGTTATGTTATCATGGATGAAATATAAAACTTTTTAGTACGTAAGTAACATATCCAATGTGTTTTGGAATATTGAAACATGCATGTTTTGAATACGGATATATCATAATTCATGTTGTTACCATTACTCAAGAGAATACATGATGAATGTGTTAACATTTTTAGAATGTGTCCAAACAGATATATCTTATGATATATGGGGGATTAATTTTAATGTTAGTTTTTGAACCATTTTCTGAAGTTTTGTATTTTCATCTTTCAGATAGATTGTAAGGTTATCAATTTTTTGGAAATTTTAAGCTAAAAATAGGATGAATTTTTTTAGAATAATGTATTATCCCACCATATATTGACTTATTAGTGTTTTATAACATGTGATAACGTTTTTATTGATATATATTGAATATCCTATAATTCTATTTATTGATCGCATGACCTTCTATCACTTCTAAAAAGAAAAATTCAACTATATTTCTTTGAATTAGAAATGAAGTGTAAATTGTTCTAGGAATGACCAAAAATGATATTGTACTGAAATCATGTAAGTATTTCCTCTCATGTTCATCATATTTACTAATAGGATCTTGAAAACCAAATATCTTATCCTACAACCTTATTATCTGATGAATTAGTTTGTCCCTTAAATCATCGTAGATTTATGGCTTTCTGGTTGTTAACTTTCTCTATACCTTATTCTCTGTCACTACCCATCATAACTTGATTTCTTGATTTTTCTTCTATATCCATGTTTTCACTTCCCATCTATGTCCTATTATATTGAAACCCATTGATGAGTTACTTTGGGTAACCATTGTTATTCTAACCTTCCTTTTTAAAATTATGTTTTAGTATTCATTTTTACGATGTGGCTTTCTATGAAAGAAACATTAAAGTAGTTAACCATTTATAACCTCAAAAACGTTTAATGGAAAAATTCATTTCATGGGGGGTATAATGTAAAACCTCAAGATTTTATGACACAGATTATTTTAATTTATTTGATTTCATGTGTTGTAAGCTACACCATGATTAGATCCCATTATACTCAACATCATATTAGATTTTCATATACACAATACTATTATTGTATTCTGATAAACACAATTTCATGTTCTTTTGATTGAATTCATTTCACAAAAGACAGATTACAAGTGATCACAAAATATTATATCCTAATCATTATAATAGTGATTATGAAAAGTATTAACTTCTTTCTAAAAAACTATTTAAATAAATATAAATAAATAAATAAAATAATAACATCACTCTTTATGGATGTTATCAATTTAATATATATTTAACATATTCAATGTAATGTTTTAAATTCATCTTATTTGTTTTGTAGATATGATATAAGAACAAAATCATTATTTCGGATAAAAGAATTATTTTTCAAAAAATAATGTTTTACCACCTTTTGATGGCGCACCCATTTAAAATCTAATTTCTAACACTTTTATATATTATATTTTAAAAATTATTTTTTAAAATATGGACATTATAATTACTATTGTTTAATTTTTGGTATTTTTCTAATAAAATTCATATTTTTACTGAATTGTGAAAATACTATATTTTAATTAAAAACATTCTTTTCATATAATTTATTTATATAGTTAGATTAAATTATTAATTTGTTTTTAATGTTTTATTAGATTATGTTACTACTATTTAATAAAATATTTGGCATTCGATGTAATTTCACATTTAAATCGGACATAAAAAATCTCAATCATTTGATAGTTTTTACTTCTTACAAAACCCACTTTTTTATGTTGATAAGAAGAATTAATTATAAATTAATTTATACTAATTAGGTTATTGGAATTTAGATAAATGGATTCCTTATGTAGAATCATAGGTTCCAATTATGTTAATAGGTTTCATTTTTTTGGACATTGTGAATAGTAACTTGAGTAATTATATTTTATTTACCATAGTTAATTGGTAAATCGGGTAGATAAGAGAAAAAGTTAATAATATAATAATATAAAACTACCATAAAAGTTTTCATAATCCTATTTTATGAGTCATGGGAGACTAATAAAATCCATAGGCTGAAATTGGGGAATATTAGAACCACTTGGGTTTGAAAATTACATGTTATAATAATTAAATTAAAGTAAATGGAAATATAACAAAAACATATATCATTTAACAAAAATAATTTTAAGGTGGGGTTATATAATAAATAATCTAGACTATAAATAGTCTTTATTAATATAAATATATTTCGTACATAATGTTATTTTATTTATAATTTTTATAAATTAAATAAATAAATTTATTTATGACACAATGATGTTGTAGTGATTTTCATATTAATGAAATATACAAATAAATGATATTGTAAATATTAAAATAAATCTAATTTGAACATTTTGATGACAACAATGATTTTTTTGGATGAAATTGACATTTGAAGGATGAGTTAATTCCTTTTTTAGAAGAAATCAGGTTGTTATGACTTTAAAAAATCAATTACTAAATAGTGTAAAAATTAACAGAAATGAGTTTTTAAAATAAATACTATTTTATCCACGATATAAAAGTCATAAAAATATAGGATTCATAAAACTAACCTATATAATGTTAAAAATTTCATTAATAATCCACTTGTGGTTCTCTTGGAATTTTATAGTAACTACAGTAACCATATATTATGAAAATGTAGGAATACATGGTAAGAGTTATTGTTTATAACTAATGGTTAATGCTAAAAGATAAGGTTACTTTTGTGACTAATAATTTTCTAAAAGCTATGTTTTGATTTTATTTAGACCCATAATCTTCTTATCTTTTAAATAAATTATTTTGGGACAATTGGAAACTGAAATTCAATTTATAATAAATTTATATTTAAAGTCATTCTGAAAGTGCCCCTCACCACTCCTGCACAAGGGAACTTCTACATTTTTTTAATCACACCTCTAAATCCGTTTTTAATGCCCAAAAACTACCCATTTCCTCTCCCAACGGACATCACATCATACTAGATGACACACTTTGGGTAGAAATCCATCCTATAAAGACCTTCTGTGCAAATAAAAAGAAGATACCCAAAAAATAGGTTATTGTTTTATCACCTCTTTCAAAATACTTTTCTTCTTCTACTTACTATTATTAATTTGTTTCTATAATAAAGTAATAAATATAGTACCATATATATTTTTATATTTTATTATTATTGGAAAACCTTATACCTTATTTTATCCATCCTTTTAATAACAATATCCACATGTGTGCGTACGTACGACTTACCGTCTCTACACTGTGGTGTAATTTCTTATTCAACAATAAATAATTTGAATGGGTACAGGGATGAGTATAATGGATTTAAATAATGAATATAAAATAAAACTTATTTTTTGTAATTAATATACCATCCAATTCCATACCATTTAACTATTAAGTGAATGATCTCATCGCTAATGCGTACGTACGATCTACCATCTCCATGATGCGATGAGATTCATTCCCCACGTTAACCATTCATGAATAATTATAATTTATATATAATAAATCATAAGGAAAAATATGACATAATAATTCTTCTATAATTATTTATATATATATATTTCATTTACTTACTTTTAATTCGATAAGGAAAGATAAACAATATTCGTGTGTACGTACGTCTTACCGTCTCCATGAACGGTGTATTAAATTTCATTAATGTTTATATTATATATGTTTATATTGTTAATATATATGATATATATAAATCATTTTATCATGATATATTCAATACGATCAAGAACAAAAATTGAAAACACAAGTGATAAAGAAAGCAATTAATACCCAATACATTGCATTAACATGGAATTATCAATAAATGAGTAATATAAAGTCATAAACCAATAATATATGATATCATAAAAATTAAAATGATTCTGTAATAATTAAATAACAATATTAAAATCATTATATAGGATTTTTAGATTCATATGAAGTATATCTGACCTAAGGTAATGGATACTGTTTCAATATAGTTATTTTCTGAGATTATTTATATGTAATTATTTACTGGGGTATATTTATCCTCCACATACATGTTTCCTAAATATATAATATTATATATATTATTATACAACTATTTAAAGTCCATTTTAGCCTTTTTTATTTTTTTAAATGGTGTGTAAGGAATCTTTATTTCGTTTTCCATAAGAGGTATGTTGTAAATGTTTCGCCAAGAGTATGAGAAGAATGTATTTTTGTAACTTATACATAATGAAATTATTATGATATATTCATAATGCCTTATATAATTTAAGATTACTATACACTATTTCAATTTTAATTTAAAATAAATTATTTTTTTAAAATTGTGCAGCATTTTGATAAATGAAATTCTTTTCGAAGAAGAAAAAATATTTTCCTCAAGATTTTATCTCAAGTGTTTTATCAACATTATTTTCCATCTACGATGACATTGGTTTGTGTTTCTTTCACTTTTATAACATATATTTTATTTTTTTTTAAGAAGGAATTATTTTAATTAAATCTATTTCTCTAATATATATTATTTTATTATTGAATGATGTTTAAGATACCCATTTTATTTCATGGGTTATGTTTGATGAATGATTTATGTTTTTGTGGCTTATATAAGAATGATTTGGCAATGAGATGGGTGGAACCTATATATATCTCCTATGCATTTGGTATAGATTTATATTTCATGAGATAGTCATGATTGGAACCAAAATTATATATTTTTTAGTAATATATGTTTTGAACAGCAAGTAAATATTGTCCAGCTATACAAGGCTCGAATAACAAGTAAATATGGTTAAGTAATACAAAGATGGAACAAAAAGTAAACTCAGTATAGTAATGGAGATTTTACATTATGATGGACATATAATCAATTCCATGGAAACTATATAAATCATATTATGGTGTTATATTCATTCCATAATTCCATGTTTTATGTCAATGTTATTTTATCATTATTGGTGATAATTGATGAATTATTCCTTACAAAATGCGATGATATATTTTCATGGCTCAAGATTTTGATATTCAAAATTTATGTTCATGTTTTTAAATTATTATATTTATGTTTTGTTTTATGGAATTCATGTTTACACCTACTAGGAATTTGATCTCACCATTTTTTTCTTTTCCCCAGGATATAGAAGAAAGGTTTTTAGTAGGAAAACTAATTGGGTAGATATTTATGAGAGATGTTAAAGATTATTCATCGAGATAAAATATCTTTTTCAGAGTTTCCAATGACCCCAAAAATATATTATATTTTTGTGTGTATTTGTGTAATGTATTATGTATTCAGAAAATTAAATGTAATTTACATGTATGCCAAGCTTGGTACGTTAGAGTATGTGTATATTACCACCTTCACAAAATGATGTGACGCTATTTTCATCACCACCCACATATGTGATAAATATATAAGAATATTTAAGTAAGTTACATGTTATTTATAGTATTATGATAATTCTGGAATGAAAATATATTACTTATCTTATTTACATAATGATCCTTGAAAAATGGAAATGTTACTCATGCATATGTACGACCTACTGTCTCCACGAAAGTAGCATACTTCATTTCTAAAAACCATATTTACGGATTTATTTTAAATGTATAATTTATGTATAAATATGATAATTATGTCATTATTATATTTTTTATATGTTATAACAATACTAGAAGCAATAACCTTATCTTACATGATAAAAAACACATGAGAGAATATGGCAATTTACACTTGATGTAATGAAAATATTGAAATGTTATTAATTGAAGGGATATAAGATGTTATAAAAGGACAATATATGATATTATAAATAATAATTTGGTTATTCTATAATATAATAATATTTTTAATACCATTATATAATATTTTAAATCCCATTCAACCAAAAGGAATCGTATTTTAGTGGATTTCATCTCAATTTACATTAATTTGAGACTTGTTTTTTATTATTCACCAATACACTATATAGAGTATATACTACCAATTTTGACATGGAACATAATAATTCATTAAAAATTAAAGTTATTTTATGTTTCACAATGAATTAAATCATCCTAGTATCTTTCACTGGAATATTACTAAGTGGTAAAAGTTATTATACAATATCATTGCATTTTGTGATTATTATGATCCTCTCAAAACAATCATATCCTTATGCTAATTTTTCATTGTAATTAAATTTATATTAAATATAAATATTGTTTTATAATGGATATAATTATTTCCTATAGTGGATACCATTATTTAAATATGGTATTTACTTTGAATTTTATTTGATTAACTGGAGAAATACTAAAAAATTTGTATTCTTTACATAAAAAGGATATTTGATAAGGCATGTTGTTCGAGAATTAAATTGATTATCCAATATATTATTACTAATTTTGATATATGATTAAATATTGGGCTTAGTATAATATATCCCCTTAATTCATCAGTATGTCTCATAAGACTAATTATGTTGAAAACGTTAATTGGTTTCCACCATTAGTATTTATACCATCTCATGAAATGTCTTGATGGTGGATGTATCAAGTTTCCTAAGATCATGGAATCTAATAGTTAAGAATTTCCTTCATTATTATTTTAGTTATTATTATCCATTATATTTTCAAAATGATATTATATTTTTATACATCTCATTATAATTTTTTTTAATATAGTGTGTTTTTAGTTGTTTACCTTCCGTATTGATTATGAATTATCTATTAATCCATCCTTATTATTGAACAAGAATGCTTTTTGAGTTATTTAAATTTTCATAATAATTATTTTATATTGATTTGTGATATTTTCGGGGGGACATAACCCATACTAAGATTTTGAGATCACCCATATTTTGTTTCCTTTCCCAAGGATACAAAGAAGTTATATTAGAATATATTTTCAAGGTTTCATGTTATTTTCTATTGTCAAGAATTGGGTTTAATTTCATATTTGAAATGTAAAATGTGTGTCATGTATGTATCTAGTTCTATAAAACTACTATATTGATCGATACTTTAGTATTCAAACCATTGTATCAATGTCAATCTAATAAAACAGACATTATTTCTGAGCAACTAGGGTCACAATCACTGCACTTAATTCATATAGTCATATCTATTCACAAAATGAAATGTTTAATTTATAATAAAATTTATTAGGTTAAATCATATGTTACATGTGTATTATATAATATTGTATTACTAAATATGACTCAATTGTTTATTTAAATTGAAATTTTATTTTAAAAAGGTATTGTCTGTTACATTCTTCCCTACAAAATAAATTTCTCCCTTGAAATTTTGTTTTACGCATAATATTGAAAATAGGTAAGGGTACTTCTTATTCTGGAATTCATTTGGTTACCATGTCACCTTGTCGTACTTTTGGTTTCTCTATACTCATTTTACAAGGTGAGTTATGTTGTTTAAAATAACATTATATATATCATCTAAGGTTATAACTGAATACTCCTCATAAGAGAGATCATTTTCTAATTGTACACCATCTTAATTTAGTGAATGTGAGGGATTTTTTTATGTACATATGGATACATTAAAATTCTCATGTAGTTGATATATATCACAAACCAAGATAGGTCTCCATCCAACATGGTTCCCAACCTGGTCCACGGTAAGGCCCGAGGGGAATTCCCAATCCCCATGGGCTGGCACACGTTCTGGGGTATCAAATAAACATTTGAGAATGATTTACCTAATATAAGAAAGAAAAATAAATAAATAAATTTAAACAGATCAAAATAGGTAAATAACAGTAGCGGAAAAAAACAATGACTTGCAGCTAAACATGCCTCCATGTAACCTCATGGGTCACCACCAAACACGGAACCATGCTTACTAAAAGAGAAATACAAAACATAAACCCAAAACATAAAACATAAAGTATGTGACATAACCTAGATGCTTAGTAGGAATTCCAAAATACAACTCCATATGCCCTTTCCTTTAATAAGAAATCCAATGAGGTAAATTTTAAAATAACACATAATTAAATAATGTTCTTCCTTATTTTCAAATTAAAGTCAGAATTTGACATCTTTAAAGAATGTTCTTATATTCCGTTATATTTTGAAAATAGTATCCAAACATGCATTAACATTATAAAAAACATTCCAACAGTTAAAATTAAAAAAAATGGATTTTTCAATGATGAAAAAAATCTTGAAGAAACAAAATTGGAAATCATTTCACAAACACTATGTCATACACGAGCACTATGGTTAATCCTTATAGGTAACTAGCACAAATGGGAGCCTTGGAACCTCGTACCTCAGTCAAATGTGATATATAAACCACAAAATACTGATGTGGTATAAAACCGATGACCAAATGCATTCTCATGCATGAATTACTAAGGGTAATCACATCCCAAGTCTTAGTGGTCTCCAATCACATCACATGTTTAGTTAGTGTTGAAGCGTCAATCCTGCTAGACAAAATTGGGATGAAAGTCATATAAATCATTTAGCATACTAGTCCTAGTATTCCCACCAAGATACCTTGAGATTCCTATGTGCTCTATTTATAGTGTTGTTGAGTTTTCAAAAAACATACAAACATGAACATATTATGCTCTTTATTCTAAAACACACTCACCCTCTCACCACTGATCTCCCTCCATAAGAACATCTCCCCATTTTCCATCACACTAAAATGCACAAGACTATTTACTATGAACGTATAACAATCCAAACATTCAAAATAAACATCATTATCTAAAATAATGGGGCATTCCTTAAGAGAATTGTTACATTTTCACAAACCATTCTTAAGGTGCCAAATGGGATTAATTATTTACAAGTAATAACTTTCATTTAAACCACATAACCTTCCAATAAATTTATGTTTCAAGAATAATTTAAAATATCAGTTGACCAACCAATGTACTTCACATTAAAAAAAATATTAAACCCATGCATACAATGACAAAATTCATTCATTAATGTCAAACCACTATTTAACCTCAAGTTCACACAAAAACGCATCATTCAAAACCAAATTGGTTATTTTTGGAAAACCAAAAATGTCATTACACAATTATAACTAAACCATCCTAAAGTCCAAATTTCTTTGTAATTATTTATTACTAGTTCAAAACCTCTTAGGAAATAACATTTTAAGAAAAGTTTCCTAAGCCCAAATGGGTGTTAGAAATTCATTTCATTTTCCAAAAAAAGTCATGGTCGTTTTTAGAAACTACAACCAGATTTCATAGAAAATTTATATTGAATAAATATAAAAGCATGTTTTTAAAACAAGAAAGCAATCAAGGGATTAAAATTAAATTCTTGTGAAAAGGGGACCAACATCAATGTGGAACATAACTAAACATTCAGATCATGGAACTTTGAAACTAGAAAATATTGTTGGCATGCACATACCTTTAGAAATACATTTATATATATATATATAACCTTGATCCAATGCATGAATTCCACATTCCATGAGGCAACACAAACCAAGAATATATATATATATATATATATATATATACCTTTGTACATGCGTACACACTATATTATAGTTTACCAAACTCACTGGAGAGTTGGCGGTAACCCGAAACAATAAGGAACAGTCCAAAACACTACAAAACGAGGGCTTACAACAAGAACACAAAAATTTCACATGTAAAGTCTAGTTTAAAATCAATTTCATATAAAATATTTTCATAAACTACATTATCAACACTTATATAATTTAATAAATCAATTAAACACTTAATAAAACATTTATAAGATGCATAATAAACCTTTACCATAAATATATATTCAAATTATTCTCCTTAAAATCAAACTCACCGCAAAACCATTTCATCACATGATTCACACCGAAAATATTAACTAAGAAATGTGCTAAATTAATTAAAAATTAAATTAAATCATCAATTTTTTAAAGGAATCCACCTACATAGGAGTAGAAAAATACAAATTTCAGTGCAAAATATCAATTTCATGCCAATCACATTGCATGAAAACCCAAAAAAGGCTATATTTACCCAAAAACAACAAAATATAAATCTAACTAATAGGAATCAACCCTAAATCTATTTTCCAACCCACTAGAAACCTAAAATTCTAAATAGAAATCAACAAAACCCAAGGGAAGGAGGAAGAGGGGATTACTGGGGGAAGGTGCATGTGTGAGAGGAGAGTGGGATGCTGACAAGGGGTATAGCCAAGGTAAGAGCAACACACACCATGGTCTCCCATAGAGCGGTCTCTAGAGGGTCCTAATAGTTTACATGAACAATGAAAAGGAGATGTGGGGTTCACACACTGGTAGGGTGGTGCTCAATAGAAGATCATGTTGCTCGAAGGTTCATCGAGAGGTGTAGAGGCCACCAGGGGGGATGTGAGCAGAACCTAGAAGGGGGGGTGCGTCATGAACCTAGCTGGAGGGAGGGGTTGCGTAGTAAGGGGGAGGTGAGTAAGTGGGTTTCAAACCCTAAAAATGTATGCATTGATTAAAATTAATAATAATAATAATAATAATTTAAATAATAATAATAAGATAATAATAGACTGAGTAACTAAATAAACATAGTAATAAAATTTATAAACTAGATAATAAAAAAATAAAAATAATCATCTCAATAACAATAATATTACTACTCCTAGTGTTATTATTTTTAATATTGTTAAATATGTTTTTTCTCTCTCATTTCCATTTTATTATTTATTTATTTTGAACATCGAACAATACACACGATAACTTGGGTGAAGTCATGTAGCTTCAACCTTTCCCTTCATATGGACTAGATGTTGTTATGGACAAAACATTCATTTATCGGAAAAAACACAATAATTTTTATTTTTTCACCCTTCATGTTGAGATAATATTCCAAATAAAGATAAAATAATAAAATAAAATTATTTAAAAAGTCTGGGTGTGAAAATATATGGTTGGTTAGAGTGTTGTTCAAGAGGTCACAACTCTGATGTGATCAATAATATAAAATTGGATGATGTAATTGGGACTTAGTTTTCCCTTCTTCCTAAATCACTTGATTATATTCCATTGGGATTTGAATAGGAACACTTTAACTCCTACCTCAAACTCTAAGTCTCATTGATGATTGTCATAGTATCTATTTTGTTGACTTTGAACAAAATTTATCTACTATTGAATGGTTTTGAAATTTTCTATTTCTTGTGTTCACTAACATTATACCATCACATTGGTGTTTTATATTTCTTCACATAATTGGCTTCATGTGGATCCATTTGGATACATGAGTGGAAACTATTACTATATGAGAACACAACTAGATGAGGATTCATATCCCATCCTCATTTATATTCCATCGAGTAGACTCTCAACATGTCCTCAATTTTTAGGGTAATCTACTCTAATTATCCTTTTATTTTGGTGTGAGAATTCATAAAAAAATTTAACAAAGAAATTATATCCTATTAAAGACTCTTTTAGAACATGGAGGTAAATATCATATATCGATCGGTTACAATCAATAATTGTCTTCCATGTAGCCTCACCATTTATTATATTTATACACTTGAAATTGTATGGACAAAAAGTATTCTCAAATAGAAATGAAATGAGATTTCTTTTTAAGATGATCTTCCATAAATCATGTAGAATTATTTCCACTGGATTTCTTCATAATACCATTGGATGTTTACCTAGTTTCATTTTTCCATTTCTATATATGAATGGGTAATGGTTTCAAAATCCTCTTAGACGTTTTTTTTAATGTTTCACCCATTTAAATATCATGAATTTCAATATATATTTTTTCTACTCCTTCATATTATACCGCCAATAGTTCTCTCTAGGATATAGATATATTTAAATGCTCCCATGGTGGATAGAGAGGGTTGATATATGTGCATCATTCAATAGATCTTTCTTTATTTGAGGATTTGATGGTACATAATGTTGTGCACAAATCTTACCAATCATTCCTCATAAATTTTTAAAACCAATGTTTTACCTTTTATTATAGATTTCACCTTTTTTTTATTTCCATGTCATATATTTGAGATTATTTATCTTATATAGAAGGGATGGTTGATTAACCATTTGAGAACAGAAATATGATGTTCCATCCATTATGATCCTCATGTCAATCCATTAGAATTCTAACAAGATTGGGTCCTTCTCAATTCTCATCATTGATATTTTTTTTGATCTTTTAAACATAGATAATTTCCCACTTTATTTACCTTATCATGAAGGTAGTGACTTGAGGATTCATATTCTTTGATTATATATAACCGCCTAATCTACTGTGTGTTAAGATTCTCCAATGTGAATATATATCTGAAAAATTATGATCTATATTTAATCCACACTTCTCCACATAGATATAATTTCATTATATTTTCAATGAAAATATTATTATAACCAACTCCAAAAAACAATTTGGTTTGTTCTTATCATGAACACCCAAAATTCTTGAGTCATATGCTATCAATTTATCATGTTCCATTAGTAAAAAGCTTAATTACTTCTTTTAAGCAAAACAATATACTATAAAAATTTCCTCACTTTTGGGTAGCATAAGTAAAAGTGCAGTGAAAAGCCTCTTTCTTAATTCCTTGAATCTAATCATATTCAAAATTGCAGACATGTTATACCCTATTCCATGTCATCTGTGATTGAAAGTTTTAAAATCACAAGTATTTTTTTCAAAAATATTCTATAATACACAGATCGTATAAAAAACTGTGGATCTCTATTATAGTTTCTAGATTAGGACACTCTTCAATTTCATTATTTAATAATGGTCGATATAAATCCATTTTCTGGTAATAAGATTCCAAAAAATGATTCTTCCTTCATTCAGAACTCACATTTATTATACTTTTCGTATAGCTTATCCATTCACAAATTATTTAGTCCAATTTCAAATTTTTCTCATTGTCCTACATTATTTTGCAGTATATGATAATATCATCTATAAATAACAAAAAATAATTATCAAGGAAATCTATAAATAATCTATTTGTGAAGTCTATACAAATTGGTGTAGCATTAGTTTTTCTAATGGGTATCACAATTAATGTATAGTATCTATATGTTTTATTAAAGGTATTCATGGTAATATACTATTTATTCCTTATTAATTGGTGATATCTGGATAGAATTTTAACCTTTGGGAAATATTTTTCACCATTTAGTTTATTAAATTATTTTTCTATCTATTGTAAGGGATACTTTTTTTAGGTCTTAATATTTTTTTGAGATTATGAAAATTAATTTATAGGTATGTTAACCTATACTTATTCCAGAAAAAAGATGGATTCTAAAATCCAATGTAAAGGAATCTTGCATACATAACCTTTTTTCTAGATTATATGGTAGCTTATTTTTCATTTATTCTAACTCAATGGTGTAAATTATATAAGGTTTATTAGATATATACAGATATCTTGTTATAACATCAATTGAGAACTCAGCCTCTCGATCATGAGTAAGACAAGTAAACTCTTTTGTGAAACCATTAGTTTTATCCCTTGTAATGGAAATATATTAAATCTAGATTCTCTATATATTCTCAATCATTTGAGCTATATATGCATTCTCCAAAGGAAATAAATCACCATATTGAGAAGAATATTAAAACAGAGATTCATCCTTCTCCATACAGTTGAACAAAAACAATGGTTCACTCAATATGTGAAGAGTGATCTACCTCTCCGAGTAGTTGATGTTTCTTATATATAAAGACAACCAATCCATGTTCAATTTAGTATGAAACATCACTAAAGGGATTAAAAAATTATTTTCTTGTATATTTAGTCTATAAACAAATATTTATAGGAGTTATATACTTGGGAAGCAATAAATTATCATTTTTTCCCTCATAGATAACTCAATAGGATCATTTGGAGGTGGTGTTTGAATACTTCTAGTAAACATTAAAGATATGAGGGAATGTGTATAATTAGAATAAAAAGTACATAATCTATTCTCAAAAGAATAACCAATATACATTTCACCACATTATTAATGGGATCCACCCTAGTAATATAGGCAGTATATAACTTTCTTTTCTCTCTAGGAATTATAATTTGGTTTTTGGATTTCCTTTGAAAACAAGTGTATTAGGGAATTGGTTTGCATAATGACCATTTTCCGTGAAGTTTACACACTAAACTAAAGGGTGATTGTTGATGTAAAGATTATTTTCCTCTATCATAATATAATTATTCTTCATCTTTCATTAACATTGATTATCTTGGTTCCACTATTTTCCACATTTATGTAATCTCCCAATTCTCTTGGTATTGTTTTTGGGGTGTTTTTTCCCACATTTTTTATATCTCAGATGTTGGGTTATATTTCATCCACAATATTTAATTATTAATCATCCTGAATAAAACTCCATTTTATTTTATTTAACATAAATCCAATGATACCACTAAGATTCAAAAATCACTATATAAAACTTAAGGGAACAATAAAAAATATCTTCTTAGGCATCAATATATATAATCATAATATAATTTCATAGACTTTTTTTAACCCTTTAATTAAATGACCCACATATGTTTGGGTGTTTTTGAAAAAGTTAGACGCATGTCATTCAAGGCATGTGATGTTTTTCATCATATTACATGATGGACTCATATTAATTTAGCTTTATTATAAGTAAATATATCTCAATTTTAGGATGTAGAGCTTGGTCAAAATATTTATTGAAACAAATTCATCAATCCTTTCCCTTTAATTGAATCAATTTTTTCCATTGAATTTCAATTCTAGGATAATATGCACCACTGATCAGTTTTACCTTTAACAGTATATTAAACCAATACAACTTTATATTATACAAATCATCGGAGGAATGTGAATATCTCCCCAATGGAGTCAATCCATTTTTCTACAATAAGGGTATTATATGATCCACTAAAGTTAAGAGTCCTTTTTAGCCTAACGTACCTGATATAAACCATCTATTTCATAGGAGATGGAGGTTTTTCCACATGATTCATGTTGTTATTCATATCATGAGTCTAATGATACTACAATTAAATGAAGTTTTTATATCCTAATAACCTATGGTTAAGCATATCATTTGAGAAATCATCACACTTCCTATCAAATTGGTTTTTGGAATGGTTCCTCCTGTTTCACTTTATTAACTAAAATAAAAAAAAGATGAGTAGGACCAAACTAATAATTATGTTAAAAGTGAAACTATGAATATATATTTAATATATTATGGAAGAAATTTATATCGAATCATATGAGTTTCTAGGTTTCAATCTTGGTTATATATGGTGATGTTTCCTGTTAGGTTTTCTATCCTAACAATCTATTCAATCCCTTCATCAGGGTTCATAAAGAGTTTTTTAGTTTCTCAAATCATATCCCATGTGATTTTTAAAACCATTTTGTAATAAGGAATCTATGTTATGTACTTGGTAATTATCTACTTAGTACCATATTTTGTCTTTTCAATGATGTTACCTCTAAGTATAATTGTTTCGGACCACATCCATTTGTAGTATCCAGATGGGGATGTAATTTCCTAAAAACCACTCTGTCTATACTTCACTATGATTTTAAGATATTCTCCATTAAATAGAATTATCCCAAGGATTATCAATAAAGTATTATACTCATAATACAACAAACAACTATATCTTTCCCTTATACCAACTATTGCAACCCTATCCTTTCACACATACTTTTCTATGATTTTTATCATAAATATCTAATAAATACATCCAAAAGATCATGGGTCATAGAGTATTTATAAGACTTGGTACATAATACATCATAACAAACTAAAAAATTCATTTTATATATTCTATATAATGATAACTTAAATATAACTGAGATCTAAAAATTTTGAATGATAACCTAGGAATGCATAAAATAATGGTATGTGTTACAAATCTAAAAAAGGGAAGAAACATGATAATAAGGAATAACATGTTAGTAAAATAAAATAACATGATATCATCAAATTAAAGGCTCATTAATAATCACATGTGATATTAAAATGAATAAAATTTTATCATAATGTCATGGAAACATTGTAAATTGATTGCAACACATAATAAAACATAAGCATAAATTAATTCTAACAACCAAGTCAACAACACATGGTAAACAAAGTTCAATGATAGATTAGGTTTACTAATTAATCAAATACATAATCATTAATGATACAAGACAATACCCAATTAACCCATCATAACATGAACATGATTATTTTTTCCACAAAAATAAATTAATCATAACGTATAGTCATAATAAATACCCATGGAGTGTAATAGGTTACATAATCATAAATCATAACATAATCAAATGATATTTCATATTGAATCCAAATAAAACAATAAATTTAATAATTTGTATTTTACAATATATGTACATAATCATAGGTCTATAAATATGGTTTTCATTTCAAAAAATTCCCTGATAAATGGTAGATATTTTTGTGTAGAAATGGACATAAAAATGGTGTTCTAAGGAATATGTTAAAGGATTTTATAGAATGAATTTGTATATAATTATATTTAAAAACCATATGTAAACCTGATTTTTTTTAACTAAAATAATCTATTATATTCTATAAATATTAGTTCAAATAAATAATTTAAATAACAATTATGTAAATACATTAGGGGTAGAAGACTTTCCCTTAATTGGGTTTGATTTAAATATGTAATTTGAGAAATTAATATAAAGAACATATTTCCTTATAAAAAGAAGGGATAAAAAGGGAGGTCTATATAAGAGAAATATATACATAATTTAGCAGAATTTAGTAACATAAAAACAAGTTAAAATGTGAGTAATATATAGAAAGTTAATAACAAAGAGATAAAGGCTTCTTCAGAGAGATCCCTTACCTTAGGTTCTATAACCATTATCCACTTACACATAATGTATTTTATTATAAAATTACATTAATTAATAAAGAACCTTTTCAATCTATATTTTATTTAATATAGTTTTATTTTTTTCATTAATAACCATTTGAATGAGATATAATATTTAATTTCATTATTAATACAGAATTAATTTCTGATGGATGTTTACTCGCTTGAGGATCTCTCACTCTTGGTATTTAAAACTCACATTATGGATTCCACCAAAAACACATCACAATTTTTATGGATACATTATGCCCACTTCGATAATATTTTATTCTCTCCCATGATTCTTATTTTTCATGTATGTGATTTTATTTTCTATGGTGATCCACCTTCTCCTTCAACCCTCCCGGCATGACCTGTCCTTTTTAGACTCAAATCATGGTCTAATATAGTGGTGCACATAGAGTTTTGTGATGTGAACGATAATGTGTGGGCTCGGCCTCTATGCATTTGGATTTTCTGTAGTCCTCAAGGGGGAATGTCTTCATCAACCTTCCTATATTCCTAGTTTTCAGTTTTGTTGGGTGGCATGGGGAGGACTAGTTTCAAGTGGATAGTATGGGTTGTATGTAATGTTTGAAACCCAAAGGAAATGAATTCCTTTAAGGCATATGGGCCATGTAATAATTATTCCTACAGGACTTGTAAGGGTTCCACATCACCCATTGAAAGTTGTATTATCAAAATCAATAAAATCAATGAAGGCCTTCGGTCCATTGGATGGATGTTTGGTGGCATGGAGCTTTGTTCTGTTATCCTTTAGATTTTATTCTATGGATTTAGTATACACTCATTCACGGGGATATTGGGATATTCCTTTTTAGTTAGTCTTCTTTATTCGATGGAGTTATGTTGTTTCCATGACGTTGTTTCATTTTAGGTTCAATTAATATGTTATCTATGGGTTTGATGGAGTTTTCTTCTTTGTGGATTTTTTGTAGAGGTCATGTCTTCCCTAATTAGTTATGTATTCCAGGTCAATTTCTCTTTCCCTTGTTAGTTGGGTGAGATGCTTCACAAGTATGTTTTGGGATTTATTTTTGGGAGTGGTAGGGTGTTCTAGTAGTACTGAATTACTATGGATTTCTTCCAATCTTTGGGATCTCTCTCCAGTGGTTCTATATTTGTGTTTCTTATAATTCTATAATATAGTGGTGGTGTGTCCATTTTTTTCATCGAGGGGTCTTCTATCGAGGGTTTTATGATTTATTTAGTGGTATAGTATTTTAATTACTGAGGAGTGGACATTGGTTTGTGTTTATGAGGGTCTTTATGTGGTGGTGGGATGTGAGGGATGATCTTTTTAGATCAGGGTTCGAGGTTCCAAATGCACATGAGGATTGAGATATTAAATGGATTGAGGCGTTGTGACTATAATTCATTCATAATTTTCTAACTGATGTATTAATTTTTAATGAACCTCATTATTATGTGAATTAGTGTGGTTCTAAACTAAATGTATGTGGTGGTGATTTTAGGTGTTCTAGGCAGCAATGTGTGGTTGCATGGTCATTACACTAGGATCGATGCTCAATCAATACACATGACGCCCATTAATTTTTAAAAGTTGAAACATGATTTTTTTTTAAATATTGAATTAGGGTGGGGGTTTTTAGATGGATGGTTTGGTTTTTCTATTTACCACATCACTATTAAAAAGTGTTTTGAAAATTAAAAAAAATACAAATTATGGGAATTCATTTCATGTTTCCAAGGTCAAATAACCTAAGGATAATTTTTTATCTTCTTATAAAATGTTATTACAAATCTATATATAAAATTAAATGATTTTCTTGAAATTACAAGAAAAATAAATATCCAAAAAAATCCATAGGTTTTCCCTCATATTGATAATTCATTTATTAAAAATGTTTTCATTTTTTGGTTAGTTTATTTTGGATGTTTTACTGACCATCATGAGATAGTTTTATTTGTATTCATTATTATAGACATATATTTATTATAGTGTGTTTAGAAATAATATATTTATATATATATATAGGTTATTTTTAACAATTATATTTGAGTTTGAACCATCTGTGAAGGCAATAATGGGAAGTGGAAACTCATCCCACACAGAGGGGGAGAACCAATAAAATATTGATTATTTTTTATTTTTTTATAATAAGAAAATAAGAGAATATAGTAGATGGTAGATAATCCATTATAAATATAAAATTAAAATATATATATCATAATTGAGTAATTATTTTATTATGGATGAGATAGTTGAGTAGTAGGTATAATAAGAAACAAATTTAAAATAGGTAGCTTCCAAATATTTCCTCCATCCAAATTTCATTAATGCACGTGTAATTTATATTCTTGGTGATACTAGTAGAGTTATTACATGGGTTATAGAATTTCATTGATTTCTATTTATAAATCTGTCAGAGTAAAAATCTTTGAAGGTGTGAGGGGAAGCACTTGTGAAGGATGTTATTTACAAGAGGAGGAGAAGGGTGTTTTAAATATTATATCTATTAGTTTAGTATTTTGTATCAAGACTACTAATAAAAATTATTCATGTGACAATATAAAGTAAATGGTGTATTTGGTTTCTAAATAATTGGTTCTTGAATCATTTGTGACACAAAAATTCTTAAAATTAGTTTCAAATATGAAATAAAATATTTTTTCTTATTTTATAATTCACCAAAAAATTCAACTATTTTAGAAAAATATAAAAATTATCAATAACATTTTTCAATAGTTCATATTACGAAAAATAATTAAATTTTTGAAAAATTATTTTTAATCTATGATTAATTTAATTTTATAATAAATTGTTCATTTATATAAAAAAATAACAATTTTAATATATTATCACTTTTTTGACCCTTTTATATGTTACATACGGTCTCATAAAAATGTATTCCTATTATAAAAGAAAATAGTACAAAATTTTAACTAGTCATTCGATATTAAAATATTTATTTAATTATAATATTTTCCATAAATATTAAAATAAAACATATATGATTTATAATAATATGAACACTTTTTTATCATTTTTAAAACATTTATTTACTTATATCATTCATTGAATATGTTATGTTCTCATTTTATAAGTTAACTAAATATTAGTTTTTGCGTATATAGGTGAATATATTATTCTAGTGGTCAATTCACTATACATAATGGTAAGATTACAATTCCAAATATTAGGTTACTTTTCAAATAGTAATATTTCTATTCCAACTATCATATTTTTATTGTTCATTTGGGTTACCTAAAAATAATAAATACATTATATTTAGTTAATTATCTATTCTATTTTATTTTATCTCAAGGTTATATACAATCATATTCAAAATTCATATTTCATTACTAATAATATACTTCATTTCTATAATCCTTGTAATGCGTGTGATTATTTTTGGGGGATCATGAAAATAAAAACATTCCTATTATTGTCATCATATATTATTTTTCTCCCATTTTGATACATTCAATTCCTTTGGCCATATAAATTGTATTAATATAATGTTTAAATTATAATAAAATGTAGTTGGTTTTATCATGAGGTGTGAGCACATTATATAATATTATATTTCTAACTATGTTGTAATTATGTCATCAAATGTAAAATTACATTGATAAAATTCTAGGTCGTTACACCTCATCTACACAATAGGTATCATGGGCCCTCATGCCCCAGGCCTTCACTCTAAGAATCGTCTATAGAAAATCATTAAATTATGTATCTAAGAATATGCATAATAATGTCAGGACCATTACATGCTCCACGAAATAGTCTGTTTCCATGCCTTTTATCTCTAAAAGAATATTAATTGTGGGAATATAATCCCAATATGTTACATCATGGCGGGAAAACAAAAATAATCACCCTACATGAGCATATACAAATTCCATGATCCTTCTCTCATCCCTCCATAACATGGATTGGGAATCTTTATACATAATCCCCAATAAAATCGGACATGTATGGATTTACACAGCATAGAACAATATCCTACTATCATAATGTTAAACTTATTTATAATGTTTTAAAAATATATTAAATTATAGATTTATCCTATGTGATGGGAATGGGATACCCTATGTGATGAGAACCAGATGCCTCATGTGATGAGATTGAGACTCCTTACATGAAAATAATGATATTATATAGTCTATTATTCATGAATATTTCGTGAATAATCCCAACATAATCCAATTTTATCACACCTTATACAACACAGGTTCCATTATGTCATGACATTAAACTTAATGGTAGAGGCACATCCCATGACCTTAAATTGTTTACTAAAACTATGTGGGTTTTAATCCCATTCTTATAATGAGGTATGTAGAATGCATCATAATGTTTTAATCCAGATATTACAAAAAAAAATATCTCCCACATAGGAGGTAGAAAATATAATAGATGATAACATTTCAGAAGTATACTAAAACTATCACTATAAAAATCCAGCATCCCCACAATACATTATAATTACCACATGAAGTTTAATTATTCCCAACCAAGTATTTTACAACTGTATAACTAATTAATCCTCACTAATATTTAAACCTTTGATTGGACCATAAAATATTATTGTATGTAGGGTCATCTATACTAGATTCAATATATGCCAAGTTACCATACTCTGTATTAAATATGTGATTTACCAATACATGAAAAACATATATGGGACTATCCTCACTAGAATGTAAATATGTAAATCTTCCTCCCTAAAACATTATGATGTTATTGAACCATATATGATGATCATAATTTGAATTTTCTAAACATGACTCAAAATATGTGATGTTCCCTCACTCATCATTAAACTTATGATCGACCCATATGTGAAAAGTATATATGAGAATATCCACAATAGACTCTAAATATTTGAATTTCCCACATTTTATTTAAAAGTATGAAATAACCATATGTTATGATTGTATATAGAATCTTTTGGACTATAATATAAACATGTGATTTGACCTCACTCGACGTTAAATTTCTGATTGACCCATACATGACAAGCATTTGCAAGACCATTCATGATGGAATATAAATGTGTGAAGCATAATCACTCAACATTAAACTTATGATCAACCCATACATGATTATCATATAGGTGACCATCTTCAATAGAATCTAAATATTTCTAGTTACCTAACTCAGATTTAAACCTTTGATCAACCCATATGTATTTACAAAATAATGGACCCTCTGCACTAGATGATAAATTGGTAATGCACCCTCATTAATTACTAGAACTTAAACCCTATAGATATATTAGATCTTCATACCTTGGTTAAGATCAAAGGGATCCACACTTAAATATCATAATAGGAATATGTGATGAGTATATGACATCTTCCTCCCCAACTAGGTGATGAGACCATGTTTTTACCTCAAGTGATGTTCAGGAGGTTTCTTAAGTGATGAGCCTAATAAGACCCTATGTGATGATCATAGGATATCTCCTTCAACTAATCAGGTAATGAGATTGTGATTATACCCTGTGTAATGATCATGATATTCCTTATATGACTAGTATCAGAGGCCCATATGTGAATTCAATAATATCTCTCAACCATTTACTTAGATGAAAAGCCTATGTTTCTAACTGGTTTAATGAGAATTATATTCAAAAGGTGATGTTAAAAAGAAGACTTATATGGTGAGAATAAGATTCCTGACCAAAAAAGTATAATATGCCTCACATTAACAATATGATCCACCTTTTGTGATTAGAATAAGATGATTTAGGTGATGATACTTAGATGTCTTAAGACTTATGTGTAACATTTATCTTGGGGACCAATATATGGTTTTAGTATTACTCTTTAGATGACTTATATCATGAACATAATATTCCATTACAAAAATTAATGAGAAATACTCATAAATATTCCCAACATACACACCAATATTATTAGTTCTAACCATAGATACCCACCATGTCAAAGAAGAAGACACTCTAATTAACTAGATTCTACTAGAATATGGTGTCAAGAATGAGGCTTATGAGTATGTCTTAGATCTATAAGGGAGTCCCATACTATAAACCAAACTTCAGGAAGTAATCCATTGAAGGAGTACCTGGACTCCAATAACCCTATTTTGTTCACAGATCCATAATCATCATCAAAAATGGTAATGGTCACCAACCATTGGAAATCAAGAATGTAGGGAAATGAGGGACCATAACCATCCAAATGTGTTGAACCTCCAATGTTGGAGTGTTACCAAGAGTAATATATATGTAATGTAATAGTGAACCTGAAATTAATCCCTTCTCCTTCATTAGTGGTTATATTATGAATATAGTTCTAAGAATAACTAGCTTTAGGCTTCACCAAGATTAGTGAACCTGATGTGAATCTCTTCTAATGGAACTTAGATCATATAAGGAACATTTGGTATCTCATATTCTCGACATCATTGGTTTGAATCCCATATACTCTACTCATGAGAGGATTTTTAGAATATTCAGTATCACCTTCACTAGTTATAAACTTATGGTTGGATTAATAGGTCACACAGGACAATATCTACCCAAAATGATTAGAAACATTCTTTCAACAAGCATGGGGAATGAAGGAATAATCATGTAACAATCTTACCCAATATTAATTCTGCTATGATGACCACATATCCTACAACTCTTGGGATTCCCTACCCTATCACTCTATTATAACTCATCCAATATAGAATAATAACTTATATTATCTATCAATATGTAGTAGAACCAATCATCTCCACCCAAATTCTGTCTAATTGGAAAATTGGGGTTATAGTGCTATGAATCTAGTATTATCTATTTGGAGTGGTAATGGTGAAATATATAACATTCCTCCCCACATAATTGTCTTGATAATTAACAAGTGTTCTATTAGGCCTTATGTGACATCCCCAATACACCAAATACTGATAATAAATAGAATGGGGCTCAAGAAAATTTGGGGGATGGTTTTCTATTTGAAATATAAAAAATCCAAATTATATAAACAATAACCCACCAAACCCATATATTATGCATGAATATAAAATAAATTAGAAAACATAACCAAACCAATAAACCATATCAGAGTATAAGAAAATACAAAAGACATACTCGAAGAGAAATAAATGACAAAAAAATCTCAAAACTCACTAGTAACATAAACATACAACACCCAACATAATCCTTTTTCTATCTACACTTGTTATAACCATTGTATCAAGAATTATCATTAAATAATTGAGATGCCTTTACTTTATCTATGCCTCTGTTGATGAAATCTGCAAATACACAACATTTACTAATAAGGGGTGATTATAAACTCTATAGGATTTCTCCAATGACATCCCAACGCATGCCACTTGGAAAATATTTGTTAGAAACATTTATATAAGCTAGTTTTATATAATAAAGATAGTTCAAATCAATCCATACCAAAAATCCATTGATGGTGAAAAAAATAAAAAAAATGAATCATTTTTATACCCATTAATAATTCTCTATACACACCATGTATCCACGGGTTACAGTTCCTAATTCTTGAGTGCTTTCTCTTCAATCCACCATGCTTTCAAAAGGTGAGCAATCCCAATTGCCATTTCACCTTTATCACTAATCACCAAGTCTTATTTAAAAAGGCCCTATAAAATAAAACATGAACCCACACCACCATGTATGTGAAAATCTATGTAAAAATATACGAAAAACCTTTAATTATTTATATCATTTAAACAAACAATTTACATTAATAAAAAACATAATTTTAAAATAAAAATTTTAATATAATAAACTAAATGGTTTTGTTGATAACCAACCATTTTTTCCATAATATTTCAAATCCAATAGAAATCTGGATTTTCACTAATAATCATACAAGGATTTCACAAAAATGTAAATTGTAACATTTATCTAAAACTAAGACATAAAATTATTTGTCAAGTGGTTATAAGAGATAATAAAACTAAATCTTAATAGTTGGTGAAAATAATTGATTACACTACACACCTTCCAGATCTAATCACAACCCATGTTCTCCTCACTAGATCCAACAAGATCTAATCATGATTTATATAACCCCACATAGATATATCCCCAAAAGATTAGATCTATGGTTATAATAGTGATTAGAAGAATTAACCTTGGAAGAACAAGGTGGAATGAGTACATACCAAATAATTTTGACCTCCAACACACTTTTATTCTCATATTAATCACTCATGGATTGATGGTGGTCGTCACTAAAGACTAAGGAGAAAAACGAATTTAGCTTATTGAGAGAATAGTGGATTAACATGGCATAAATGTATAAATTCAAATTTGATCCACATTTTTATGGGTACGAACTATACACTATATAGTTAGGCCACTCCGTTTGGAAAACTATGTTCCAACTGTATTGTGATATATTTATAAGGCCAAACCTTACACAGTGGGATTTCATGATTAAGAAAACCATGTGCCAACCATTTTTGACCCACTATTTCAAAAATATCATCTTCCCTTGGGAAATTTCATGATTTTGAAACAATGTTGTTCCAAACATGATTCATCCCTATTCCAACTCTCTTCCCTTATAAAATTACCTAGAGACGGTCCATGGTTTCTATTAACCATGAATAAATAATTCACCTAACAAACAGCCTAATAACATGAAAATATACATCATAATCTCTTAACAATATCTAAAGAATTATAAAGAATCCAAATAATTTAATAATTGGTTATGTACCCAATGTAGAGGGTGCTACATTCTAACAACCATTGGCTTTTCATTCTTGAGAAAGTAGAAAACCCATGTTGTACTAAAAGATTTTGGGTCAATTCCCTAACATTCCCTTCTCTGGCTCCCTTGTTTCCTCATGAATCTGACCATGTTTCTCTAAAACCCATACTATACTAATGATTTCACCATGAACAGTCTTATATTTCCTATCCAAAATCAATACTGAAACATGAATCAATGTAGCATCTGACTCTAGATCAATGTGTTCCCTTCAAATCACATGGTCTGGATAAGGTTGGTTATTATTCAACTGAGATACATGAAAGACATTGTTAACTAAATTGTATCTTGATCATAAAGAAATATGTTATTCTACCTCAATAACTCATTTATGTATCCAAAAAGGTCCAATGTATCAAGGATAAAATTTTCCCTGTATAAAAAAATGATGATCAAAAAGCCTTTGAGAGATTCATAGGAACACATAATCACTCACCTATAATGGAATCAGTAACCAATGATGAAATTCATATGATTTCTAAGAACTCTGATATATATCCATCCTATATAGAGTCAACTAAATATTCTCCATTTCCTTTTTCACAAGACTATTTTAAATTCGTTAAGTCTCAATTTTTTCCACCCAACTCTGTGGATAGCAACCAAGATTCCATTACAATTATTCCAAAGGTTATATACATATTGATTCCTAATAACAATTATTCTATATGAATGCCATTGGAAGTATATAATTCTCCCAAAAGACAATAGAATTCATCATAAAAACTCTAATAATGTCCTCCAATGATTGGATTGTCTATTCAGAATATTAATCTATTTTATAATAATAATATGTACTCATAGTCAACTATTTTCCAAGGTATTGTTTCAAGGATTTATTAAAATGGGATATAATTTAGATATATTTGACATTAAAATTTTATGCATATTTAAAATTTCCCAAATGTAAATTTATGACAAGTATTACACCATATTATTTTCATAGATAACGATGAATTTGTTTGACATTATGAGATCGTCTATAAACACCCATATTGAAACATGCTTCTTAACCATCCATGGTAGACCTATTAAAAATTCCATGACAATATACTCCCATTTCAACCTAGGAATTGGTAAATACTACCAAAACCCCACTTTACACCAATTTTATTCACTGATATTTTATTAGATAAGGCATCCTAATACATTCTTTGATATGGTTATTTTCATGCCAAAATACTAAAACTATTCCTCTAATGCTAAAATATTTTGTTTTCTCAAACGAATAGATCAACTAAAATGGTGTTAAGTACTAAGAAGATGTTCCTAATAATCCAAAGTAGCAACCTTATGATCTTAAAAATATAATAGTAAACTCCCATTTATATTTTAATAGAAATGTTCTCTGCACCATTCTGTTTTGACCTCATAGTTACACAATTAGGATCAGATGTCATGGAGACTATAACATTCTCGACCAAATTAGAAACAAAAGAAAGTTGAAAGAAAGTTGTAACATCACCTCGATATGATAAATGTATATACATATCCACTAATAGTGGAATTTGTTTCCAATAGTCCAAATCCTCTTTATCCAAATAATCCTAGGACATCTTATTCAATGAATCCACCACAGAGATTACTTTATCGGGTACATACTTCAAGTAAAATTCATACATCTATATATGCACCATCAATATATGATTCCTTAAATTAAAATATATTCTTGAGAAGATGTGTTACAAATATTTAGGATTTGTAAATACTAGGAATTTCTCATAGAAGAAATATTTGTTTCAATTCTTCAAAATAAAAACCAAAAAATCCATTTCTGAATCATGTGTTTGGTAGTTATTCTCATACCAGTATAACTTTCATGAGAAATAAAGGAAAAACTAGTCCCACTACACAAGAACACAACCCATACCATATATTGATTCATCATAATATATTGCATAGCCCTGTCTAGACTCTGAAAATGTGTTAATTCCTGGATCCATTTGAAGGGAATGCCTTTCCTTATCAAATTTTTCATTTGTGATTCCAAATGTGAATTATCACATATAAAATTTTTTTAGTTTCCTAAAAATATTAGGAAACTATATATCTCAATGTCAGTATTGGTTGATTTACTAGATATGATAGCTTCTATCTTTTTAGGATCCATAGAAACACCTTTTTCAAAAATGACATAATGAAGAAAATTTCTATATTCTATTTAGAAATAAAACTGTGATGACGTCTAATAAAAATGTTTCTACCACAAGATACAAAACACTATTGCCATGTGTTTATCATGATCCACATTTTTCTTATAATACTCTAGTATATCATAAAAAACACTAGAACAAAAGAATTCAAATACCTTGTAAAGTGTCAAACCATAAATTCAAAACAAAATATAGTGAATTCATAAGAAAAAAAATTCATAACCACGTACTCAATGTGGATATGTATACTTCAAAAAACTATCTTCCCAATATCAACATTTTATACTAAAAATTTTTGTTACCTTAAACGCATGTTAATTTTAGAGTTCTGTTCGGATGACCTCAATTTATAAAGTAGATATTTAATAAATGGAATATGATGATAATTGTTCATAACATAGATGTGATTATGATAATCCATTAAAATCCTAAGAGTTCCTTCTAACTTTTTCCAAAAAAAGAACTATTTTTGTGTATAGAGATATGCTTGATAAAATGAAGCCCTTTCATTCAATTTTCTATAAAAAATATTCAATTCCTTAAACATTTTTGGTCACATACTATAAAATATTTGTGAGATTAAATTGTTCTTTGGTGGTTGGTCAATCAAAAACTCTAATTCTCTTTTGGGTGGAAACCATGAGAAATTTTTTGTTAAGACAATAGTAAAATAGTCATAAAAATTGGTAAAATATATATTTACAATCCTATCCACTGATTTCAAAGTGTAAAATTCTAACTAATAGTATATCGTTCCAGCCATCGGTTCTACAAGGCCTACTCCAATATCCTTTACATCCAAATCATCTCAAAAGATATGTTTGATACCATCCAAAAATGGAAAAGAAACCATTATGAAATAAATATCTGTGTGAGCCTTAAAATATGTCAAATAATCGATTTATATAATTAAATCGTTGAAATACATCTCAATCCAAGATAAATCACAAATAAACTCACCCCCTTGATAATTAAAGACCAGTATTTACACATAAATGCTCGATATTAACTTTGGATAAGAGGATTTTGATATTTAAAATTGAATGAATTATCTCAACATGAAAACCCCTATTATCAACAACCTAATAATAAATAAACGGTTTTTATGTTCCTGTATCAAAAACATATTTCATAAATTTTGAATTCAAAAGATGAGTACCTTTCACCATCAAAGGACCTGATGGATCATCAGTAATTACATGCTCAGCTCCATGTAATTTCTTATTCATATCACTTTTCTCTTTGTTACCTTATTGATATTTCATATGTTGATGAGTTATGGTGTTCCTATAATCACATTGGATTATTCTATTTAGAAGACAATAATTATTCAGTTGCAATCACCCCATTGAATCATAATATTCCTAATAACCATGAAATATATCTCTAGCACCCATCCATGTTGAGTTATTACAATAGAATTGAAGATGGCCTATTATGTTGAAATTATGACATGATCTAGGTGGTGTCATACAATCTTTCTTGTTCTGATCTAGTGAAACACACTGAATAAATCATGTCTTACTTTTGGGTCAAAGACGTTGATTAATTGATAGCATGGTCTAATTATAACGTGTCCAATCACTATATAAATAGGTTTCCCCCTTCTTCATATTCCCAGTAATATATTTCCCACATATTCCCATCGGAATTAATATATTTAAACCATATTTCTTGAGATATTCTTTTCTAACACCATTTCTCTCTTTACCTTTTGTCTATAATTCTTAATAAAAAGAACAAAAATCTTTAAATGAATACCTTGTATCAACACCAACTCAAAAAATCATTACATAAAGGAAAAACGTTGAGAAATATCTAGGAAAAAAATACTAAATTCATAAATTTAGATACATACTCTTCCACAATGATGTTCTCTTATATCAAATTTAAGAGGTGTGTTGATCTAATAAACTACAACATATTAGGATAGAATTTATTCGTAGAAAATTCATCAAAATCCAACAATTCCATTCCTTTGACTAATTTATGATGAACTATAATTTCCTCCCATTGGTGTTCCAAATCCTATAGAATAAATGTTTAGAGCAATACATGTATATTAGTTGGTGTCCATATAAAAATGAAGACTTGATTCATCTGATATAACCAGACATCAAATTTTCCCATATTATAATCCCCCCAAAATATGGATGGATTATTCTTTTGTAACTAAACCTAATTGACCACTTTCTGAAGTTCATTATTCATAATAACCTTATCCTTGACCTAAAAAGAATAGAAAAATCTCTAGACCAGTTATTGGTTCACTTGTAACTCAGTTTCAACCACATTATCAGTAGTGTCTTCTAGTTGTTTTTTTCAATTCCATCCTAATGCCACTCAATATAACAAAAAAATTACATTTACTCTCATAAATTAGAAACTATAGGCATATAAATTCTCATTTACCACATAAAAACATATGAAAACATTACATTCCACAATTTAATGATCATCCTCATTTGTACAATTTTTTAAAATACAACAACCATTATTTTCAGATTAAACCATATTCTCTATTTACAAAAATCTACACATGTTATTCATTTCATAAATAATTAATATCAATATGGAAAATTAAGTCCTATAGTAAATAATTTTAATCATTTCAATTAATACAACTCTAATCATCTAAACCCATGATGATGAGGCGACAACTTTCCTATAATTTTCATGAAACACTTACATTCCCAAACACCTTGGTAATGTTAAGATCAGTGTAAAGATGTTTTCTCTAACATTTTATACTCAACATTTCATGTTATGAAAATCCTATATCCTTAATACCATACTTATATACATTATGATATCATTTCTAACTCAAGGATCATGAAATATTGAAACTATTTAAAGTAAAATATATATGTGTATGTGGACTCATTGGAGCTAATAACATTTCTAAGTTGATGGCCAAACAAGATGATATGATTTATAACATTTCCCACATCGACATTATCTTGAAAAGTAACATGTATGATATGAGGAATTAAGTGAAAACTGTAAAACACTAACTTCTAGAAATTAATTCCAAGGGTCTCACCTAAATTTGGGGAACGACTTTATTTTTGATAGATAAAACAACCAAACTAATTAGAAAAAAACAAACCAAACCTCTATATTATGCGTGAGTACAAAATGAAACTAAAAAAATAACCAAAACAATAAACCATACTAGATTATCAGAGTAAACCAAAATACGTACCCAGATAGAGTTAAAATCCCATAAAATCTCAAAAAAATATCAAAGAAAGTATACCATCAACACCCAACATACACCATATTACATGACCATAGTATCAATAAGCACCACTAAATGACTAAGATACATTTACATTACCTATTTCTTGACAGATAACATCTGAAAACACAAAATATTGACCAAGAAGTGGGTGAGTTTAAAGTCAACATTATTTCTTCATTTACTTCCCAATTCATTACTCATGGACAAAATGTGTTCTAAAAAATATCTATAAAATAATTTTATGTTGTGAAAAAATATATATCATGCTATAAAAAAAATTCCACAAAAAGAAATAATAAAATCGTAAATAATTTTTATAATCATTTTGAATACCCATAACCAAGTCTCCATACACACCACACATTCCTACGTAATAGTTTCATACTCAAATGAAGTCTTGTGTTGATCTATTAGATCATCACAAGGTGAGAAATCCCAGGTTCCATTATACCATTGAAACCAAGGACCAAGTCTTATTTCAACAAGGCCCCCATTAAATTCAACAAGAACCCACACCCCCATTTATGCCAAAATCCATGTAAAACCATTCAAAAAACCTATATTTCTTAAAATAATTACATAAAAAATTAAATGCTTTAAAAGAAAACTATAATTTTAAAATAAACTGTATAAAATTATAAACCAAAGTGGTTTTCCTACTCCAACCAAGTTTCCCATTATTTTTGAAATATTATTTCACCAAATTTTAAATAAAAACATTTAATTAAAATAATATTTTAAGTTAAAATTCATATGGAGATAATAGAGAATCCACCTACCATACATTGATTGGTGAAAATAAAGAATGACATAATATAGCATTAAGATCCAATCATAACCCACATTACCTTCACTAGATCCAAAAATATCTCATAATGAGTTTCACAACCTATCATAGTTATATCTCAAATAGATTATATATTAAATTCTAATAGGGAGTCGAATAATGGATCTCGGATGAAAAAATGGATTACCAGTATTTATAGATAAATTTTTACCTTCGACACTATTTGAATCACCTAAGAATAACTCCTCAATGAAAGAGAATTAACTCTCAATCCTAGGGGAAAAACAAATTCATATTATTGGTAGAATAAGGGATTAATGAGGATTATTGGGATAAATTATGATAAAGTCCACATTTTAAAGTTTCCAACTACACATCACAAGGTTAGGCCACATAGATTGGAAAATCATGCATCAACCATGTAGTGCTACTATCTTAAGGTTGCACCTAATATAGTTGGATTGCACAGTTAGAGAAAATGTGTTATAAATATGTTTTTTACACAAATTAAAGAAGCATGGTTCCCCCTAGTCACTCGCACAATTTTCCAGAACTATGAACCAATCATACACCATACCATTTCCCACCCTCTTACCTGTCACTATATCCTAGAGATAGAGAATTATTTCTTTTAACAATTTATAAATTTTGAACCTCTTGAAAATCCACCAAAACATTCTAAACCTCTTAAAAAACAAAAAAAAATCCCAAATTATATATAGAATCAAAATACATGAATATATTTTAATGCACTATAAATAGGGCTGAAAACTAATCCACTGCACCATTATAACAAAAAAATCATTATAGTTGCCTCTCCCTGGAACAATATGATAACTCTCTCCATATGGCTAAGAGGTAGGGGACACATTGGTCACACATACTATAAAAACCTCCCAGATGTCCCCCATTAGAGATACCACCACCCAAAATCACTGACAATAGAGGTCGACCCTTCAAGATGATGATTTAAATGATCATATCCTTGTTCCACTAGCTCGAGTCTATAACGCATGGTTCATACACTAGGGGTAGGACTCCAAACAAGATTGGTGATATGGTACAAAAGTCCTTCATTTTGAACCTTCCACTAATGAAACTTATCCTACCATCATGATAAGTTTTCAAGGGAACATCCTAGCCATGTTTAAATCGATACCTCATCCACCCACATGGTAGGTTGGGTCAATTCTCTAATCCATAGGTATCATCAGCAACTATAAGGGGGCCTATAATGATTAATTACAACATATATTCCCTTTTAATGTTTATTTAAATTGATAAAAAGTTTATCCAAACGTCAAATACTTTAAATTACTTATTTATCATTATAGGGGGATAAGAATAGATTGTCGTCATGGAGGTCTTACCCACAGTATTGAACATAACATGCATGGATTAAATCCATGTGACTATAAGTAGCACATCCTTAGGGAGATCCAATTTTTTCTCCAGAGAAAGTGATGGGGGAATCAATGTCATGTGACTATTAACCAGTCAGAGTCATGTAAAACTAACGGCCCAAGATAAATGCCTCTTCCTCCACAATAATAACTATCGACAAGATACCTTTAATTAATGATGAAATTAATTGTGGTTGAAGTCTATAATGTCCCAAAATTTCTCTATATTTATATGAATATGTATAATTTATTATATTCCATTTAGGGATTCACTATTTATCCATCACTTCCACCATCAATCTCTATTTTCTCTACTTCCATATTGAAAATAGGGGACATTTTAGAATATTTTTTGGTACTCTCAGATGAAGGAGAACATACCATTGAACCAAAATTTATTCATAACCATCCAAACTAGAAATATGTAATGTATATTCCCTCCTACATGGACATGGTTATAAAGTGTGATCTTACTTTATAATACTCTACCTCATTTCAGGGAAGACTGTCTGATGTGATGTCTTACCTTCTTGAAAATCAGTAGTAGAGTGGATCTAAATGGCTTCACCCTTCAGTCTATAACTATCATAGATAATATATTATGGGGCCTAGAGTAAAAAATATCCTAATAATGAATAAGGGGAGAAATATTAGTGGAGATTATTTCCACTATCTAGTTACCATTCATGTTCTATCATCCAATAACCACACACTTTATTATCCTAGATCTTCTTGGTAAAGCTCACCTAGAATTCACCTACCAAAACCTATGGTAAATGTTAGAATACATTCCTTACCATTTTATAACCTCTTAATAATTCATATGATCCATTTGGATATCCATTGAACGTTATAAAATGATGAAATTATAATTCTCGTAGTAGATCAATTCTCCATTGCATATGGGTACGTCCAAAACATCCTATGAAAATATTTTAGGATCCTCCATGTGATTCTACATATCATCAAAAAGATATATCCTCATGTACAAATTTAGAGATGTTTAAAGTTTAATACCCTCTTGTTTACTTATCTTTTACAACAACATCATATCCCTTGGCATAATCTTCCCATCGTCATTGAAATTCCCTCAATAACCTCCATAACCACTATAAATATCATCCTGGTAAACACTCCAAATAATCAAGAATGTGAAGTCAATGGTGGTGATATTGAGGAATAAGATCCACCTTAAGGAGTATCATTATTTAAGAGATACCATCAGATAGGTTCCCACACTGATAAACAATTATATTCATTCTATCATAGATTCCCTACTAATGTGCTTCCACCTGTCCACTGATATCTTGAAAAGTGAAATAGAATCCCTAAACCCATTGTTATATTGGATTATATGGAATATTTTGGAAACCCACTTTTTTGGTACCTAATTTTTATAACAATTCCTTAAAAATATTACATTAAAAACTTTGAAGAAAAATTTATGATTTGATGTCTTGGAAACTATATACATAATACATGAAGTAGATAAGGAAAACATAAACATTAGTAAATCATACTGAAATAATAAATTATTATTCTATCCTGGGTTACCTCACTACAAGTAATTTCTTGAGGATATATTTTAACAAAAATGAGTGATAATAAATCCCAGTAAGGAATTAAGAAAAGAAATAGAACATGATTGATCATAATGAAAATAAAAGTGGAATAACATGATATAATAATAATAAGTATACCATACATATCATATAAATTTAGATACTATATAAAAAATTCACATCCATTATAATATCACTACTGTTTATTACCAAGGTATCATGAAACATATTACCATGGTTTTTACAAAATTATCATAAACATATAATATATAGAGATTTATTATTTACCCTGTGCATTTGAGAACTATTGGGAATATCCCTCATATGTCTTAATTCATTTATTACACATAGATCATAACGAATAATTTCATCAATAAACCATATATAAGAAAGAATATGTTTCATATAAACTCATTAATATATAAGTGTCTAAATACTTGATCTTTTTTATTATATTTATACTATGAAAAGGGAATTTGGGTTTTATACATGGAATACCAAATCAGTGATGTATAATTCAATATATATGAAAACCCTTGAAATAAAATATATCTAGGTATTAAAAAAATGTAACGAGAGGCATAGAAAATACTAGGATTATTGTTGAAAGATAACGGGTATAAAAATTGATTTATGAAATACGCTTAATGAGAGAGAATATAATTTCCTTTTAAAGAGAAAAATAAAAGGATAATAATGGAATGATCAGAATTTAATGAGAATATAATAAATTCTAAATTAGAAAACTAACTACAATGTATGTATTGATGAAAAAGGAGTAGAAGATAATATATTACATTTTGAGATATCTTCTTAATGTTTGTGGGGAGTTCCATAGAACCTTAAAAATTATGTAGAAAAGATCTAGAGAGGGAAAATGAGGGAAAATAAAAGAATATATATTATAATAGAATGAAATGGTGTTGATAGGTGTGTATTTAGAGTTAATGTGGGATGGTTTTTATAAATTTTTAAATATATGTCTCAGAATTATGGGTTGTGGAAAATAGAAAACCATTGTCTTACCCAAGGATTTAGCACTTATATTATAAAAGTAAGATGTTTTTTATATATATAGGATTTTCAAATCAATAAATAAATATTTTAAGTTAATTTTTTAATGGGAACATTGTTCTTCCAAAAAATAATGTTTTCAAAATGATAATTCCCAATTTAGTATTTGTAAAGTTAATTATAATTTTGTAAATTAATTTAAATTAATTAAAATAAAATATTATAAAAAATGACTTAGTTTGGTTCATTGATTTTTTTATATTAATTATTAAATCATTATTATGTTTTTATGAAGTGAAAAGACATAAAATATTATAAAACTATATTTTTCACTTTCCAATTAAGATTAATGTATTTTTAAAAAAATGTAAAAATTCAATCTACCCAAAATTTAAAATTTTGATTTAAAATTAATATTTATCTTCTTTTAAAAAATATTATAAATATGATCATGTTAACTTTATAATAAACATTTTTTTAAAAAAATAGTTATTACAACATAATAAACATTCAAGCCTTATAAAAATAACTTAGGATATTATAAAATTATATTATCAATTGTATTTTAATTTATAGATTTTTATAAGAATATTTTATGAAGATAAAATTTATTTAGAACACATTAATTTATAACAAAAGCATATATATATATTAATTATATTTTATTTTTATCTGAAAATATATTTACCAAAATCGACTTATATTCAAGTGTATTTTTTATATAAAATAAAAATTTAAATTAGAGTTGAATAAACCACACTTTCCTTTTTAAATTAAAATTTACACCATTATAATAACTTGATCTAGATAAATAACCCCTTATCAACCCCATCATATTCCTTATATGTATGGTGTAATATGGTGGTACTTTCCTGAGGTGGCTCAATTGACATTAACCTAGTGGTGATCTCCACTAACATGAAATTATCCTTTAGGATATTTCAATTTTACCTTAACTGTTCAATATCTAATTAGTTTTGGACAATGGTGAACCCCAGTGACATTATGCCCCTTCAATGTTTGAATGAATGGGATTTAAAAGGAATGATCCTACAGGTTGAAGCCAATGTATCTCCCTTAAGAATAAATTATCATTTTTACTTTACCATTATATACAATACTTCTAATGGTTTTTTTTAGAAAAGTGGTGACATGAACTACTCTCCCAGTTCACGCCCCAAGAGGAATTTATTAAAATCAAAAGAGTTACAAAACAAGTACGAGGTGAAATGAACTTACACCAGGAAGGAAGTATCCAGGATAAAAATAAATGGACACATGAGTATCCAAGCAACCAATGCAAACAACCAACAAGAGATTCCCAAAGTGCAGAACCTTCAATCAAGGTTCCTCCATTCATGAATTGGCTTGCTGAAAATGAAGCTCCAGTCAGAAATCCCCACTATGCACCTATGGCCTGAAAGACATCCTCAAATAGAATTAAAGGTGGTGTACAGATGGCTAGCCATGAGGTGGGAATAATCCATCAGAGATTTGTCTTAGCATCATTCCTCAGGACTGGACAGCAGCATTCATTACAATACAAACTGAAATCCATTCAATCAGATTCCATCAAGTATACTGGAAAGAATACAGTAAACAATGTATAAATATAGATCAAGAAAAATCCATAACCAGTCAAATTAGGTCCAGACATGCTTCAACCAGGTGAGAGAAGAATCCTGATCACAAAAAAACATCAAGAGGCAGTATGGCAGCATGTCATTGAGCTAAAAAGACTCCAAGCAAGCTACCATCAAAGCAAAGTTAACAGATATTTCATATCAGAGATTCCAAACAGTCATACATGTATCAACATCACAATTCCAGGAGATAGAAATCTCCAACAACCAGGAGAAAGCCCATACAGTTTGACTAATGCAAAGAGGTCGACCACACTTTCATGTAACATGTTTATCCAGTCAATAACCAATATTAGCATATCTCAGAATGAGGAGCATTGTAGAAGCATGAAAATTCATAAGGATTAAGCCCAAGGAATGTTCCAAAATAGAAATTTGGGAGTCGTTTTGTATTCATAAACCATTCTTATGAACATCCGTTTTCTAATATCAAGATATGTGTCAGTGGAAATCTGATGAAGAAGATATTTCTCATGTACAATTTCATCATGCTCCTCTATCCAAATTGAAACTTCATCACTGATTTCATCCTTCTTAGAAAGTTGATAGAATCCTTATACGCAGGAAATGTTTCCATGTTATATTTCCCTATTTCAGATAGCAATGGTTCAACCTGCTTCTAATGGTAACATTATTACCAACAATCATAATTACCAACTGTAATATTGAACAATATTAAGGTAATAGTAAAATCCCAATAGTGACTTTTCAATTTAAAAATTATATATACCCCACAATTCTCATACCTCAACATTCATTACTTTTCATAATAAGGTCATACACCTCCACATATAAGTTATATCATATTATTGAATCTCAAATTAATTTTTACTACATTTATAATTATACAAATCATTATTATAGAATTAAATCCTATAGAGTAAACATTACTATGTGTATTATTATTTTTCTTGTCTAAATGTATTATTTCTAGGGGTTATAGTCCATATTAATTCATGATATGTAATTTTCTTATGAAAAATAATATTTAATCTATATTCTCATTATAGAAATAACCATTTTAAAATATGATCATTTAATAATATCAAGGATTTTTTATGGGTCCTTACATCCCCCCCCCCATAATAAATTGTGTTCTCAATGTTTTTTTCCAACTTTAAAAACAATTAGTGTATTTACCATTTATCGCATCATCAATATCCCAAGTTACTTCTTCAAACATATGATTTCTACATAATACATTGATGAGTCAAGTTATCTTCTTCCTCAACCGTTATGCACTTTCATCAAGATTCTAGATCATTTTTTCTTTATTTGATAGATTTATTTCCAATTATATACCATTTGGATCTATTAATCTTTTTTTGGTTTGACATATACATTATTAAAAAGGAAACATGTTTGTATTCATTGACATTTTAAATATTTATAGGTAGTAAAACACAATAGTAAACTTCCCCAATTCACATTAAATATCTAATTATCCAATTAACATTGGATATAGTTTTCATTTAATAACGAACCTTATAACCCCTTTCCAGGTTGATATTTTAAGGAATACATGATACCTGACATGAAACTCCCAGTCCTTCCTTCTATGGGCTTCATCAACATTTTATCGACTCTAAGTATCCTAGATTTTTTTGAATCGCATGTATCTTTTCCATAGTGTATTTAATAATTTCTAGTGTCACTATTTTTACATCCCCAATTTTTTCCCACCATGTCGGAGTTCTTCACATATTCCAATAGTGTGCTTCATATTGTTCCATTTCAGTACTTGAGTAAACAAAAGTTGTAATAGGAGAATTCAATAAGTAGATGATATTGGTCCCAAATCCTTTGAAAATAAAATTATTTATCCCTTATTTTTTTTAATATTTGGACATTCCTTTCAAATTTATCATTATTTTATGGATAATATTCCATGTTAAGGCATACATCAGTATTCAATCCCTTTTTAAGGCTCCACCTGCACTTCAAAGTAAATCTTGGATCGTGGCCTAAAACAATTCACAGTGTATCTTCATGAACACCACCACTTCAATAATATATAGGCGAGGAAGGTACTTCATGTATAAATCATCTCATATTAAGAAAAAGTTGGGACAACATTTAATCCATAAATAATTACCCATTTAACATTGCTTCCCTAGGATGTATTTGCATGGATAGTAACAAAGTCCATAGTGATGTTGTCACACTTTTATAGAGTTATAGTAACTATTTTCATCACTCCTTTGAGTATTTTTCACTCCGCCTTTACATTTTATCATACCAAACATCATTCGGTAAAATCATAAATATCCCTTTTAATGTTTTCTCAAAAGTAATGATCTCATTTATCTCAATAAATTTTATTTCTTTCAAGATGTAAATAGAACGTAGGTATATGATCCTAATCCATCTACTCTTTCATTAACATTATATCAAATAGAATATATAGATTTATTGAAAACCTCATCGATCCATCTTGATCAATTTTAAACTCAAAAATAATCACATTTTTCATTGATTCTTTATTATTTTTTAAATTAGTATTATCTATTTTTCATTCATGAACTTCTTCAGTAATTATGTTTAGGAAATAATTTGTTATGGTATTTATGATTTCATTTCCCTTATTACTTACATGCCCATTTTTAATAGTTCATTGATCGATGGGTCTCTTTCCATCATTGTTATCTCATGAACATTGTGGACATTCCTACTCAATGCATTAATGGATTTTTTTCATTTATAATGTAACAATGGATAGAATAGTAATAGTCCATCAAAATTTCTAACTATATCCTTTGTATCATATTCATTGAATTTTTTGTCAATATATACATTGGACTCTAGTGATCAATGTATATACCACACTTCTTCCAATAAAGATAGTTTTTCTATATATTTAATTAAACCATAGTTGTAGCTAACTCCAAATCATTAGTAGGATAATTTTTTCATGAGGATTTTAATGTATTGATACATAAAAAATAACATTATAATTCTTAATGAGTACATGTCCATGTCCCTTCATAAATTCATCACTATGAATGGAAAATCAATCCCCGTTAAAGGGTGAAATTAGAAGAGGTGGATTTTCTAACCACTTTTAATGTTCTTAGAAATTTTATTCACAATCCATTGTCCAAAAAAACTATAATCCCTTTTGAGTTACCTTGGTTATTTGATTATAAATACATGAATTATTTTCACAAATCTTATATTGAATCACTCTTGACCTCGGAAACTACGAATCACAATTACCATTGTAGGATATGGCCACTCGTCTATGATATTTTTCTTTTTTAGATCAATTGAGAATGATTCACTATTCATGTTGTATCCTAAGAATTTATCCTTCTCTAAATATAACTTACATTCATTGAAATTTAAAAAATATATCTTTCTTCATAGTTTTTAATATAACAGTTACATTATCCACACAATTCTCATGAATTTTGGAATATATCAAAATAATGTCAATAAAGACAACCTCTTATTTATAATGGTATTATCTGAAGAATATATTAATAAAATACATAAATATAGAATGAGAAATATTAAATCCAAATGTAATAAAAACATATTCATATTATCCACATCTTGTTTAGAAGGAAGTTATTGGGATATATTCCTTCTTCACACTCACTTCATGATACTCCGATCACTGTTAAATATTAGACAAGAATTGTTCCCTATGAAGTTGAATGAATAAATCATAAATACTTAGAATAGTGTAATTTTTCTTAACATTGATCCTATTTATTTCTATATAATCAGTCCATATTCACATTGATTCATCCTTATTCTTTTAAATGTGAACAGGTTCCCCAAAGGATATTCACTTGGCTTAAAAAACTCGTCTTCCAAAAGATATTTATGTTGACTAACCAGTTAATCTAACTCCACAAATACCATTCTATATGGGTTCATAGATATTGGATTGGATCAAGGTATTAGTTTTGTTGTGAAATCAGCCTCTCTTTCTAGTTAGAGGTCCAGAAAACACTTCGTGCAATGAATCGATGCATTCCCAAACAACAGAAACATATCCTCTTTTTGTACATTATATTTCTTATAATTATTCATAAATAATTTACAGAAATAATGATATAAGATCATGTTCTTGGAAAGACAATGGCTATGATATCACTTAATTAAAGCTAATTATAGGTTTTACCTTTATGAAAACATAAATTCCCTTACTTATATGATTGATCATGGAATTATACAACCATATCAAGTACTATATTGAATTCTACCATTGGAATGACTAATTATTTTTTAGAAATATTTTACCCACAAATTTTAATAGGGTAGTCCATATATATCATTGATTATAGAATAGTTCATCTATATGTTTTATCCAATAACTCTATACTACAAATACATGGCATACCTTGATGTTCAATTTAATTTTGAATTAAATAAAAGAATACATAAAACTAGAATTAAATAATATAACTTCTATTTTTTAGATTATGAGAGTTTACATACACCCGAATTAGTTGGAGACTCAATTTATCTTGCTGTGATTAAAATATTAGGATCATTCACCCTTAGCCTCTACTGGGGATGATGGTGGCTTCCTCGATTATCTTTTAAATAGGACATTTATTTGAATATTTTCTATGATTCTTACACATGATGAATTTCATGGTATTTTGTGTTTTAACAATATTCCTTTTTTCATGGGTATTTCGATATTGAGGATTTATATCTCTATGATAGTTTCAAAACATATAGTCATCTCTTCCATTATTGTATCTCATTACATATCCTTACAAAAAAAAATATTACTGCTTCATCGCACAATTATTTCACATAGTTATTTTTTTTATTTAATTATATTCTATACATGAAATTGATACAATAATTGTAATTCATAATCCTATTCCTTTCATTTAATTCATAAGACCATTGTGAATCTTCCTACTTCCCTTCCAGGTTCAAGGAACCTCATTCTATTTTCTTATTCGTCCCAAAGACTCGAATTTCATGGGATTTAATTATATGTGTTCTTATCCCACCAATGAATAAATCAATAAAACACTTAAAATAAATAATAATTTGTGAAGAGTATCATATAATACATGTAGATTCCATATTATAATCACCCACTGATTCATTTTCCCTTTATTTCAGGATAAGAAATCACCTCTCCATTAATTTTTGTTTGGAATGAGGAATATAGTCTTTGAAAAAGTATTTTTTGAATTCTTCTCATACCATTACTTACACATCATCCCTTGGATTTCTATTCTTGATTAGTATCCCCCACAAATATATATCTACCTCTATGAAATATATTTCCAACATAACCTTATCTGATTCAGAATAATGGAGTGTATAATATAAAATTTATATAGTTTTGATCAATTTTATTATGATCAGAAAGTGGAGGAAATAAATATGTGGTTATTTATTAATGAAGGATTCAAATACATGTTTTACTTCCTTGGTGAATCAAAATAATCCTTATTATTTTATGTTATTACTTATAAACTGTGTTACCTGATTTATCATTACTATGATGTTTTCAACTCCAGGTTTTATCTTATTTGGAATACCAAAATTGTATTGTACATGATGTTTTTCATTTAAACAAGACCTTTGATTTAATACCATTTATTTAAAGGAATAAAATAAAAGTAAAAAAATTCATTACAATAAGAAATATGATAATAATAATTATAAAAAAAAATTAATAGAAAAAAAAATTATTCGACTAAGATAGAAGAATCTAAATTTTTCAAAAAAAAATTACATTCATTATATATTTTTCAAAAAAAAATTTAAAAATAATGGTATAAACCATAGAATACCCCCCTAAAGCTGTTGAAATAGTGGGTTCCCTAGACCCAACTATGTAGTACTTTTGATTACCATATCATGTGTACAGTTAGATATGTATGATGATATCTTACCATTATAGTGAAAACTTTTTTGTGTCCACTATAATAATGGTAATGTCTATAGGTTGATTGTCGTTTCAAGAGGTTATAGAAGATCCCATGATCTAATGAGAACCTCGAGATACAATGACATTGATCTTAAATATATATTCTGTAGTCTAGATACATCTTAATAACTGGACATAGTAGATGTCTGACTATCAGATGCTGGGGGATCATAAACATTGTGACTTCTTCTTATGAAGTTCACATTTGGTGATCTCTAGTAATGAGATCATGAGGACAGACCCGCCAATAGGAACACCACAAGTTTTGGGTGTCATTGGTTGTTCTTATCTATAGATATGTGTATTGGTCTCCTCACATGAGACCATTACCAATGTATATTATTTAATTACGTACTTTGATGTAAGGAGAACACCATAGCAGTAATGTCATGGCGAGGTAGATTGTGTCGGGTGCGTCATTAGTCATATGACATTGGTTGAATGGTCAAGAAAGGATTTTTCACATCCAAGTTTAGGAAGTTGTATATCTCAGGCATGTTTGATCATGATAGTGCCGCCTTCATAAGTCTTTGGCCAAAGTAGTAGAAAGGAAAATCCATCCGGATAGATCAGCAAATAATAAAGAAAGATAAGTACGATGAAACAAGAGTGTGTCCTGCTTTATGAGGTATCAAATGACAAAGAGACTATAGTACACAGTCAGTTTTCGTAGGATGGTAGTCATTGCTATGACTATCATAATCTCTTTAGGGGCCATGACGTGTTGCAAGACCCCGCTCTTGGTCTGTGAATTTTATTCAATGCTATCAAGATAGGGGCCTAGAGGGTCACACACAACAGCGTATTCAAGAATCAGCACCTATTCAGTGGAATAGGAATATGGACATAATGGGCCCCGCCACTGGGTCCGAGTGTTGTCCAAGTTGTCGATCACCAAAAGAATTAAATAAATTCATTAATATTCAAGTTACAAATATTTGGGATTGAATATATTTAATGTATTTACAAGTTCAGTAAATACGAGAAAATATTAATCGAAAAAATATTATTATATTCAAGGTTCGTTTAATATTAAGCGGGACAACGAGTCTAGTTAAATGGCTCAAATTTTATCACGTAAAATATTATATATATATTACAAGGGTGTGAAAAAATATTAAATATTATTGACGCAGTTTAGTCTGTTGAAATTGTTTATTTAGAGAACGTTGATATTAACGGGGGACGGGGAACCCTACCAGGTATTTATCAACATCTCTATAAATTAGAGAGGAGGATCTCTCTCTTGTGTGGGCAACTCACTATTCACTCATTTGCATGGAATGAGAGTTGAGAGCCTCTCTCTCCTCCCACTTTTTAGAGATAGAAGAAATCGATCCAATAGCTCAGATCAAGTTTCTGCTCATGCATCGCAAGATCGGCGATGTAGTGATTGTCGGGATGTTGAAAATATCGTTGAATCACCACGATAGCACCCGGAGTTCGATGATCGTCGTTCTCATGGATTTTTGAGGCGTGTGTGGACGTTCTAGACGGATCCTAATATGGATCCTTCGTGCAACGATCACCATCGAAAAGTAGCGGTCAAAAACATCTTCGTACATGAAACAGGTATGTTTTCATTTAGTTTTCTTCTCTTAACAATCTACGCGAGCTCCTCGGACCTTTCTGGGGCTCGTATCGTCGGCGACGACAAGTACCGTCGTTGCGCAGACAAAAATTTTAAAATCCATGGCCCACCTGCTTCCACTACGGGCCCCAAAAACCCAACAGTAGTATCAGAGGGATCGCGTAACTTTTCTGAGCCTAGAAAATTAATTTTAATAAATAATTAAGTAGAGGGTTTAAAATCGGTAACAACTGTTCAAACCGCGCGTCGATCGGATTTCGAACGGCCAAGTTATGGAAAGTTTAATTTTTCGGATTGGATCGAATATGCAGTTTGATCTCGAGTACTAAATTTATTTCATCTAGTGGAACCAATCAAGTTGAGATTGTTTCAATTGATGTAATTAAAATTTTGAAAATTATAATTTGTCAAAACACATAATTTTCACAATAATTATATTATTTTAATAATAATAATTTTATTATTAGAATAATGTAATAATAATAAATTATTATTTTGTTATAATAATTCTATTATTATTTAATTTAAAAGGAAATCTATAGCCTTAAGATTAATAATGAATAGGCTTAAAAATCTAAGTCTTAATGTTTAAAAAAATGGGTGGAACCAAGACTGAAAAGAATTCTTCTAAAAAAAGGGATGACCTGGGGCTGTTGGCTACCACGTGGAAGAGAGAAAGAAAAAAACATAGGGGAGGCCAGCTGTAGGGTTAAGCAAGAAAAAAAGGGAAAATGGTAGAGCCGCGGTGGGTCCCCTTCCTTGGGATGTTGTGCACAGGGCAGTCGCGCCCCAAGCAGGGTCACCGGTGTCGCTCCATCCAGGCTACCGGACCACCTCCGCATGCACCCTTCCGGCCTCTGGGCCTCCCTCCTACAGTGCTCCGTGCGTGATGCCCTAGCCAAGGCCCTCGCCCAGCCCGCCTGCTCCGCCTCCCGTGCAACACGAGGGAGCCGAACGCCCCGTGTTCCCCCCATGAAGACCCACTACAACCACGATGCGCTATAGCAGCCCACAGCCAGGGCTGCCGGTAGCCCTGCACTCTCCCCTTGTACAACGTGCACCAGGATGCCGCACACCCAGGACCAGTCTATTGTGCCCCTCTCCCTATGTCGCGCACCTGCAAGCACCGCCTCCCCGGACCCCGTCTCCTGCCCACACCCCTATAGCGGCCTCCTACCAACCGGCTGCTGCCGCATCAGAACCCCCTACCCAGGCTGCCCGGTTGCCTGCGGACCCCCCCCGGAAACCGTGCACAGCGCCCCGCCTCTGTTGGCTCTCCCTCATCTCATGCACGTTATAGCAAGGATGCTGGAGGAAGCAGCCACTGAGGCCGCCGCTCCCCTCCGCCGGCCATCTCCCTTGCGCGCAGCCTGCGCACCCCAGCTACCTAGCCAGAGCCTCACGTCCGAGCCGTTGCACCCCGCTCCTCTATATGGACCAGTTGCACCAGCCTCGCTCAGCCTTCATGTTCACCGGACTGGTTTTCCCTTCTTCCTCGTGACCGAGCGCAGTAGCAGCACCCCAACTTCTATCATCAACCCGCATGGTTGTTGCCCCCCCCTGCACCGAGGATCCCTCCCACTTTCCCGCAGCCTCCTCAAGCAGCTGGTTCCCTAGCACGAAGCCCCGCGCTCTACCGAGGGAGGTGTCGCCTCCAGTAGCGGTAGTCCAAGCTTACCCGGCCGATGCCCGGTCCTCCTAGCGGGAAGGTAACCCCTCAGGTTAAGGTAAATCAATTAATATAATTAATTAGTTTAACTATTTAAATTCATTAATATATTAATTGGAGTGAAATATTTTTTATTACCCAATAAGAATTAATTTAATTGAGATATTAAACTAAATTAATTGACGGAGAAATAATTAATTAAATTATTTGAATTATTTAATTCATTTAATTTAATTAAATAAACCCTCATACTTAATTATTGAAATTTAGTTTTTATCACGCAATATTTTAAATTACATGTCGTCTGGTCTTGAGCATCAACCCATGTATGTCTTCTTTTAAATTATTTATTTAATTAATTATTTAAACTGCGTGTGATGATTTTAATTAATTAAATAGGGTATGTGCGTCGTCTTTCATTTTTCGGTTAAAATGTATAAGGGCCTCCGCACCCAATTTATATGATATACATTTATTCCCGTGTTCCCCTCGCCTGCGCACGAGTATCTTTGTACTTCAGACAAAGACGATGAGCGACGTAGACCCCACCAAGATGAGGCGGTGTACGACAATGCAAGACGACGCGTGGATTCCACCAAGGCGAGGTGGTATTCCAAGAAATGGCGCCGACCCCACCAAGACATGGTGACACTTCAGAAGACCTAAAAACATACAAGACAAGGGGCAAGCTGCATTTTGAGTCATGCTTCGACTCGGGTAAGATGTGATTAGGCCGTCTATATGTTCAAGACCAGTTGGGTAGTGGTTTACCTTTATGAATTTATTTATTATTTTATGCATTTTAGAACATCAGAAAAAATATATAAAATGATAAATAATAAAATTCATAAAGAAGAGACGTTTTATTTCTATTAAAGTTCAGCTGTGAGCATGACAACATAGATGAACAAGATTAATAGAAATGAAATACATTCTTCGAGATAAAAACATAAAACCCTCAAAGAAAATATTAAGTCACTAATAGCCTTCCATCATTCAAGTTTGAACAAAACCGGGTGTTCGAGGTGCTGGTTCATGCCTCAGTTGAGGGTGCCTCTTACTACCGGGGAGTTCTTATTTGTTTGGTGGGTAGACTTAACTAAAATTGCAGCAAAGTTATAGCCTTAGCTAGTTTTTTGTGATTGTAGAGGCAAGCATTGAGTAAATCATTAAATGATTTATGAAGCAGGGACTTCACTGAACAGATCAAGGAACCACAAGATAATGTGGTTGGCCATCCAAAATCCTACCTTGGACCTTTCGAGTAGTTGCATAGCCCTAGTTTGTAGACTATGAGGGAGGATCAGGGATCCTTGCCACTAGAATAATCAATAGTATTCTGATTCTAGTACATAGGGTTCCTAGAATTCGAAAAAAATAGTGGGAGACAATTAATGATTAAATAATCAGTAATGTCAGATTAGGTAATCACATAAAGGTACAATCTGCTAAAGTATATTTGTAGATAATGGCATGAAATACCATAATAAAACTGCGATAAACGTTTGAGAATGTTAATATCCAAATAAGCATGAAATTTCAAGTGTAGCATAGGCGCTTACGCACATTACTACCATAATGGAAATTCAAGGTGCTTGTGTCCCAACCTGTTAAGACACCTTAAGAAGTGAGGGTGTAAAACAGCTTACAGAAGACTCATGAATAAATCATATGATGGTTCTTTCATAATTCTATCATAAAATTATGATGTTATTTGTGGTTGCTACATCAAGACTTGGATGATGATCACATGTAGTCTCATCTCCAAGATCCTTTCGAGGAGAAAGTGAAGCATGATATGAGTGTGATAATTACACTCGGTTTGTTTAAAGTAAAAGGAAGTTCATAATATTTCATGTCATCCCATTCTTATACATTTTACACCCAATTACTCTAGTTTAATTTAAGGTTACAAAAGAACCGTATAGAGTAAGCGCTTCATTACCGTTAAGGTAACATTCTCCAAGTAATAAGAATATTGGAGATAATGCCAACTTTTATTCTTATGGATAATACATTGAATGAAAAGGAGAAAAGGCCTATGACAAGTTATTTCAAAGGCACATTCATCATGTCCTTAAAAGAAAAGTGATTGGTTATTTAACAGGAGCTATTTGCATCACATAATGAAATAAATTCATGGAAGATTAAAAACTGAAATACAAGAAGCAAGTATATGCTTCTCATTTAGTTTATATTTATCAAATAAAAGTATTGTTTTCTCGAATACTTATTGGGTATTAAAATAGAATATGCTTTTCAAATATGTGAATTAAAATATAAAAACCAAGTAAGTGGTGAAATATTACAAGAAGTAAAGTGTCTTCTTCAAGAAACTGAGAAAGGGTGACTCCTAAGTCAGTGGGGAGAAACACATAACTTTTAATTGCAAAGTGATTGATTCAAATTGAACAAGTTGTGGAGTATAACCAAAAACATTTATTTCATGTTCCCATTTGTACATGATGAGACATTATTCCATGTTTTGGAATGAATGTTGTTTGAGGTGACATACTCAACAAATAGTTCACTACCATTTGAATCAATAGAAATACATGATGAATATAAAATGTAAGACCTACCCAGTTGTGGAAATTTGATTCTTTTTCAAGTAAAACTAAAAGTGGACATCAACTATATACCCAGAATGGTATTTAGGCTCGGCACAGCTAAACACCTATGGTATAAGTGACATATTTAGTTTAGACAAAGAAACCTTTAGAAATAAAGGTATGTCACAAAGCTTCCTAGGTTAGTTCAACACAAGAGTGTGAGATGTTCCAAAGAAATCTATAGGTAAAGATACATAATAAGATTACTTTAAGTCATTAAGTAATGTTCTCATGAAGTATAAGTTTGGTCAGAATATATGACTTGCTTCAGATCGGCAGGCTGAAGAATATCTTGACCAAACAATCATCGATCATGATAATGTAGTGTGGAGAAATTACTAAATGCATGTTACCTTATCTACATCACCATATTGATGATTATAAGGAGGATCAATGAAGAGTCTTACATATTAACATTGATCAACAAAATGTAGCATGGATCAATTCCTAAACGCACGTTTTATACATCAAAGTTATGATGTAAGTTGTATCAATGTTATAACGAGTGAAAACATCAATTATATTTTATGATGTGCTATGCAAATAATGGCTTAAACCCATAACCAATATGCCAACTAAAATGACAAATGGATATCATACGAGTCATAGTATGATGGAAAAACCATTATGTCTAATGACGTGTTTAGATGAAAAGCATTTGTTTGGATTTAAACAAACATGCATCAAGATAAATATGTTATGCATCTAAATTAATTATCCTAATAGTTTCTTAGGATATTGCATAGGTCTCTAAGATTGAAAAAATAGGTAGTCAAGTATTAGACTACATTTCTATACAAGGGTCCACATCTCTATTAGAGATAGTGGGAGTAGAATTGACTTGGACTTAGTCAATGCTGCAGATGCAAAAATGGTTGGCAAAGGGAACAAGTTCCACATGTACATGTGGAATAGGTATGTTCCAGAGACACATACTGTGTATGAAGAATGGAACCATGCTGATGGTTTTATATTCACCGCGACCGGTAAAAAAGTATTCATTAAGAATAATAAATCCTACAAGTATGCAGTATATGGCAACGAGCTAAGCTTGAAAAGATCAAATAAAATTAAATAATGGATTCCATGTATCAAATTGAAAAGGGGATTATAAATTGAATACTGTGTTTGGTATTAAAAAAAATGATACATGGATGGTACAAGTATGATACCAATAAGGCTCGATTGGTTATACTAAGTCAGTACGCCTAAATATATTAGGATTTTACTTGTCATAGCCAAACTTCTAAAATCCTTTTATTATTCATTCGATGTGAAGTTCATCTTTCATGGAATGTGTATATACGACGCAACCAGAAAGAGATGATGATATCAAAAGATGCCAATAATGGTTGCAAGTTACTGAAATCCAATTCTGGATTAAAGTAATCAAAAAGATCTTAGATAATTCATTATTAATGAATCCTTTCCTTATGTCTACCAAAGGTTAGTGGGTGTGACAATTTTTTCAATGTGATATATGTTTGGCAACATATGGAAAACAGATTTTGATCTTACAGTTAGATAAGATCTGGTTAAAAACAATTCTCCAATGATTGACTTCAAGTAGCAACCTAAATTCTTGGGAATTGGATCCACTCAGTTAGATCCAAATGCTACGAAGTCCTAGTCAATAGTACATATAGTGACATTTTATTGAATAAATACGAGTTGGAAGAATTCAAGTTCAGAATTGTTGCCTATGTCACATGGATTAATCTCTCCAGGTTAACTTGTTCGGAGCATGTGTAGAGATTAAATTTCTGAATAGATAACATATTCTTTAGCATTGGATCAATCACATATGCCATAATATGTAAAATAATTGTTATTTCCAAGATATAATTCATTATAGGTAGATATCTATTAATTCCAGGAGCACTTCAAGTGATACAGTCAGAACTTTCATCTTGTACTTCGGTGAGTACAAATGATATGTACCGGGACTAAGGATTGGAAGGTATACTAGTTATGGTGGAATACATACTAGTAATCCATAGATCATTTTGATCCAATAACACGGTTAGACAAAGCAGATGAGAAAGTCAAGATCATAAAAGCATGTGGTAGACATATCTACAAATACCAAGTATTTTGTAGCTTCTAAAGCAGCTAAGAAGCTGTTGTAAATTGCAATGATTTGTTCCAATTCTTGGATTTGCACCTAGTGAGAAAAGTATTATCATAATGAGAATTATGATATTCTTACTAGCCAAGTTGTCAAGTTATAACAATGAACAAAAGTAATATACTTAGGGATACCTTATCTTGAGAAGTTTTACTCAAGTCAATGAGGTTGCATATAGAAGATATGCCACGCAGCAAAAATGTGGCAGGCCCAGTAGTTAAAGCCATTACTCAGTATAAGCATGGTATTTATCATGTGAGTAGCTAACAAGTTTAGTTAGGAAGTTGGCTCTAGTGCAAGTGGGATTGTTGAAATAGTGGGTTCCCTAGTCCCAACAATGTAGTACTTTTGATTATTGTATCATTTGTACAGTTATATATGCATGATGATATCTTACCATTATAGTGCAGACTTTTATGTGTCCAATATAATTATGGTAATGTCCATAAGTTTATTTTAGTGTCAGGAGGTTATAGAGGATCCTAGGCTATAATGAGAACCTCGAGATACAATGACATTGATCTTAAATATATGTTCTATATTCTAGATACATCTTACTGACTGGACACAGTAGATGTCTGACTATCAGGTGATGGGGGCTCATAAGCATTGAGACTTCTTCTCATGATGTTCGCACTTGTTGATCTCTTATAGTGAGATCATGAGGACAGACCTGCCAATAAGAACACCACATGTTTTGGGTGTCATTGGTTGTTCCTATCTATGGACATGTGTATTGGTCTCCTGACTTGAGACCATTACCAATGTATATCATTTAGTTACATACTTTGATGCAAGGCGAAAACAATGGAAGTAATGTCGTGGCGAGGTAGTTTGTGTCGGGTGCGTCGTTAGTGATATGACGTTGGTTGAATGGTCATGAAAGAATTTTTCGCTTCCAAGTTTAGGAAGTTATATATCTCAGGCCTGGTTGATTAGGTTGGTGCCGCCTTCATAAGTCTTTGGCCAAAGCAGTATAAAGGAAAATCCATCTGGATAGATCAACAAATAATAAAGAAAAACAAGGACGATGACTCAAGAGTGCATCCTTATTTATGGGATATCAAATGAAAAAGAGACTATAGTACACAATAAGTGTTCGTATGATGGTAGTTGTTTCTATGACTATCCTTATCTATTTAGGTTCCATTACAGGTTACTAGACCCCGCTCTTGGTCTATGAATTTTATTCACTACTATCGAGATAGGGGCCTAGAGGGTCACACACAATAGCGTATTCATGAATCTACACCTATTCAGTGGAATAGGAATATGGACATAGTGGGCCCCGCCACAGGGTCCGAGCATTGTCCAATATGTCGATCACCAAAATAATTAAATAAATTCATTAATATTCAAGTTACGAATATTTGGAATTTAATTTATTTAATGTATTTACAAGTTCAGTAAATACGAGAAAATATTAATCGAATGAATATTATTATATGCAAGGTTCATTTAATATTAAGCGGGACAACGAGTCGAGTTAAATGTATCAGATTTTATCACGTAATATATTATATATATATTACAAGTGTGTGATAAAATATTAAATAATATTGACACAGTTTAGTCCATCAAAATTATTTATTTATAGAATGTTGATATTAACGGGGGCCAGGGAACCCTACCGGGTATTTATCAACATCTCTATAAATAAGAGAGGAGGCTCTATCTCTTGTGTGGGAAACTCACTATTCACTCATTTGCATGGAATGAGAGTTGAGAGCCTCTCTCTCCTCCCACTTCTTAGAGAGAGAAGCACTCGATCCAAGATCTTGGATCAAGTTTCTCCTCACGCATCGCAAGATCGACTATGCGGTGATCGTCGGGACATAGAAGATATCGTTGAATCACCACGCTAACACCCGGAGTTCAACGATCGGCATTCCCGTGGATTTTTGAGGCGTGTGTGGACGATCTAGAGGGTTCCTGCTATGGATCCTCCATGCAACGATCACCATCGACAAGTAGCGGTCGAAAACTGATGAAGCTAATATTTTCAAATATTTTATACTGTAATTTAATGTTTATAAACCCACAATAGTGTTATTTAATGGGCAATTGTTACATATTTAGTTTTTGGTGTTATTTTGAGCCTAAATGAAAAAATGGCCTAATTCTGGATTTTTAACAGATTTTTATCACAGGGGTATTTTGGTCATTTCTTATAAAATATATTTCCATATTTTGTGATTAGAATTTTGTTTGAATCCTAATTTAATTTTCTTCAACTTTTTCTTCTGGACCAGGATCTGATTCTACCATATTGAGGTCCAAACAATTCAATGAAGTTGATGATTATTGAGGAACACCAAGGAAGCTTCCAGGAAATTTCTTCCAGAAAAACGAAGGTTCAGTGAAATATCCATAACGCGCTCAAAACGACTTTAATGGAGCTGAAATTTTGTGGATAGACGGTTAAGAAGATTTTTAACAAGTTTCATTAAGGAGGCCACGCATGAAATGGCCGTGTTCAGGGACATTAATTCAGTACAAAACGGTGTTTTTCGGTTTGATGATTCTGACTGGACAGAATAAATTGTCAGAGGAAATTGGCCATAACTCTCGGAATAACTATCCACATCCGCTGATCGTTTGAGGGGACACGGCCAAGAAACTTATGAACAACATTGAAGAAGGCCTCAATGCGTGAAGAGGCCATTTAATGGGTGTAAAACGCGACAACTTTGTGAAGATAAAATCTGCCTATAAAAGGAGGGGAGATCCTACCTCTCAAAATATTCCATTCTTCACCACACCATCCGTCACAAAGGGGTTTGGCTTGAGAGAGCAAGATTATAGGAGTATTACATGATATAATCAAGCAATGAAGGGCTAAATCCAAGTGGTGGTGGGCAACGGAGATCCGAAGACATTTCCCTTTTTGAGTTTGTGCTTTCATTGTAAAATATTTTCTTTTAAACTATCCTGGAACTTGTTTACATGAATGAATGAGGTCTTGTTATCTCGTGTTTTCAATTTCTTATAAATTATTCCATATTGCTTATATTCTAATGAATTTAAAGTGGTTTTACTCATGGTTTAAATTTCTTTGGCGAGGTCTCGCTTTTGAGCACGATGAGTTCATCCTGTTTTGGTTACTCGGAGGTCTTCGGGTAATCAGAACACTTTCATTAGAAGATCGGCACCCATGTATGAGGTTTCAATATGGTATCTAGATTATTTAGGTGTATAACTTGAGGTATTAAGGTATACATTGGTTAATTTAATGAAAATATATTCGTAAACAGTGATAAAGGGAGTGTCCAACGATCAACGTTTGTCCACCGCTGCTACCTTTAACTTGTTCTTTCCAGTTCGATTTTCTTTGGTATTTTAATTGATAATGTAGATTTTATATTTCATTTTGATTTAATTTTCATAATAAAAATCCCCCATATATATTATATATGTTAGTTTTATATTAGTTAAATTAAAAAGTGACAATTGAAAATATAGTGCGTATAAGCAGCCTCCTTGTGATCGACCCTAGGTTGTGCCACTATGGTACACTCTTAGGAAAATAAGAATTTAATTGAGTAGCGTAAAGCAACTGAAATCCCCAAACATCAATTTGGCGCCGTTGCCGGGGAGGCCAAGTGCTTACACACACTATTTTTCAAAGAAAAAAAAGAGCCTTGTTGCATATCATTCATTTCATCAGCCAATATGGATTTTTATGGAAATTATTATAATTATTGGCATGTGGATAACTTTTATGATGAGCCAAGTAGGGAAGATACATTGAGTATTAAAATTCTTGAAAATTCCCAACAATTGAAAGAAAATGCCTTGATAATTCAAGAGAATTGCAGAAATATGGAAAAAGCAAGCAAGATGATGTCATCGCTGGTCGCCCAAGTTGAAGATGTTAAAGTCTTATGGATGGAACGACAAAAAATAAAAGCTGAGGAGAATGAAATACTTGATCCACCTACATTTAATGAAGATATTGATGAGTTTGAAGAAAATCTTAAGGACCCACTTCTCTCGCCAACAAATGAGTTCCCAGCTGCCCTGCTTGAGGAAAAGGGTTCTAAAGCTGAAATTTATGAGGGAGTTTTAAATTCTGAGCATTCATTTCATTCAAATTTCATTAATTTTGAATTTAAATCTAATATCCCTTATTCTGAATTTGTAGATTCAGCATCACTACTGCAGGATCTGGATGAAGAAGAAGAAGAAGGTCCTCTTGTTGAGGAGAGAATGGAGGTGCCTGTTGAGTTATGCATTGGTGCATTTGAGGATGATGGCAAAAAAGAAGAAATAATTGAAGAACCAATTTACGAGCATGAACCAGAAGATAAGCCACTTCCTATTCTTCTATTTTCAACACCGGTGGACACCACTCCTCCAGATTACAAAAACAGGGAGAACCCCTACATCCATTTCCCTCCCCCTCTTAATCTTAAATTCTATTTTCCATCTCTTCTAGGGGTTGGGGATATTTTTCTTTTCTTTGGGGGTTCTCACTTTTGGCATCCACATATGGATATCGGGAGAAATAATTTGTGGTGGTTTCTAAGCAAGAAACCCCATCTACCTTCGGATTGGGGTTAACCTACTGCAACTGCCTGACTAGGGGCAGTAAAAACCTAGCACCCGCTTGGGGGTCAAACCAAGCATTATCCCTTACCTTTCACCTTTTTATTTTTTTTTCTAATTCATTTTTTTATTTATTGCTTTATAGGAAGAAGTGGTGCCAACTAGGAGCTTAACTCAATGGTACTGCTAGAAAAATAAAGTCAGGTTGTATCTTTCCTTATATTTAGTTTTTTTTTCTCTTCCCTTATTAATATTTTATCAAGACAAAATGAATGGTACAGAAATTTAATTGTGGGGGGAGTGTCGACCTGCTTATTTGTTTTTGTGTGCTTTCATTTTTTTCATTTTTTAGGAACCTTGAGCTTTAATGATAATTCTAATCACATTTCACACAATAATTTATTTTGATAAAATTGAAATGATTTTTGAAAAAAAAGGATCTTAAATGATTGTTGATGTGAATTTTTTTTCCTTAAATTGGATTTTCAATCATTTTTATCAGTTTAACTGATTTTTGAAATCCATGGACCTGAAACACTGACTCAAAATATTTTTCTCATCCTGTGAGGTATTCTAAAACACTTTTACATATTCTTTCTAATACCCACACTTTCTTGAGGGAAACCTGGATTTTTTGTGAGAACCAGAATTTGTGATTTTTCTCTTTCGAAGCTTTGGATTTCATTGAATGTTTTTAATATGATTGAGGCACTACTTTGGCTAGCCACATATTATCCTGAGACTTACCATTACATTTATCCTTCGTTACCCCTTAGATTCCATGAATTGCCTTATAGGTTTAAGCCACAATACAAGCTAATTTATCCTTACCTACCCATTCTCTTGGTATTGTTGCATGGATATTTCAAGTTTGAGTGTGGGGGAAGGGCCATTCGTGTGCGTTCATTGGGATTTGTTTTATTGATGGGTATTGTGTGGTATGCATCAACATTTTGGGCAATGAAATAATTGGGAATGATTCATAATCTTATTATGCTTCATTTTGTTTCATTCAGTTCTCCTTCAAAAAAAAATGAAAATAAAGTTGTGCCTTTCTGGAGCTTAAAAAAATATATATATATATAAAAAATGAAAATAAAGCTGTGCCTTTCTGGAGCTTTAAAAAAAAATGGGGAGAACTTGGATGATTTAATACCTTGAAATCATTGATTGGATCATGTACCATTTAAAATAAATGGGGGTGGTGTTTTGATTCACATTCTCAAGGTGGATTGAGTGAGGAAATTTCTGGGTTTTCACTTGATTATTCATGCATTGTACCTTAGAGTCAAACCTTCTCTTTCTAGCCTTGATCTTTTAAATCATTTAACCACCAACCTAAAGCCACAGAGTCATTTGAACCGTTGATGAAAGCCATCATGATTGAATTTATTTTTATGTTTCACGCTGTGGAGAAATGAGAATTGTCACAAGCCTATGGTGATACATGCAATTTCCAAGTATGAGCATAACTACAGAATTTATTTCTCTTGAGTGAAGAGTGACATAAAATTCAATGCGAGGTAGGTTGTGATTGATCCGTGGATGGATTTATGAGGTTGAACAAATTTAAATTTTTGTAATGAAAATAAAAGGAAATTGTTTTTCATATAAGAGACATGATGAAATTTGGTTTTTAATAAGATCATGGATGTTTTCTCATTTTTGATTGTTCTGTGAATTTTGATTTGAATATATGATAATTGCTCAGGAGTGCAATGCTTAAGTGTGGGGGATTGATGAAGCTAATATTTTCAAATATTTTATACTGTAATTTAATGTTTATAAACCCACAATAGTGTTATTTAATGGGAAATTGTTACATATTTAGGTTTTGGTGTTATTTTGAGCCTAAATGCAAAAATGGCCTAATTCTGGATTTTTAACAGATTTTTATCACAGGGGTATTTTGGTCATTTCTTATAAAATATATTTCCAAATTTTGTGATTAGAATTTTGTTTGAATCCTAATTTAATTTTCTTCAACTTTTTCTTCAACTTTTTCTTCTGGACCAGGATCTGATTCTACCATCTTGAGGTCCAAACAATTCAATGAAGTTGAAGATTATTGAGGAACACCAAGGAAGCTTCCAGGAAATTTCTTCCAGAAAAACGAAGGTTCAGTGAAATATCCATAACGCGCTCAAAACGACTTTAATGGAGCTGAAATTTTGTGGATAGACGGTTAAGAAGATTTTTAATAAGTCTCATTAAGGAGGCCACGCCTAAAATGGCCGTGTTCAGGGACATTAATTCAGTACAAAACGGTGTTTTTCGGTTTGATGATTCTGACTGGACAGAATAAATTGTCAGAGGAAATTGGCCATAACTCTCGGAATACCTATCCAAATCCTCTGATCTTTTGAGGGGACACGGCCAAGACAATTATGAACAACATTGAAGAAGGCCTCAACGCGTGAAGAGGCCATTTAATGGGTGTAAAACGCGACAACTCTGTGAAGATAAAATCTGCCTATAAAAGGAGGGGAGATCCTACCTCTCAAAATATTCCATTCTTCACCACACCATCCGTCACAAAGGGGTTTGGCTTGAGAGATCAATATTATAAGAGTATTACATGATATAATCAAGCCATGAAGGGCTAAATCCAAGTGGTGGTGGGCAACGGAGATCCGAAGACATTTCCCTTTTTGAGTTTGTGCTTTCATTGTAAAATATTTTCTTTTAAACTATCCTGGAACTTGTTTACATGAATGAATGAGGTCTTGTTCTCTCGTGTTTTCAATTTCTTATAAATTATTCTAGATTGATTATATTCTAATGAATTTAAAGTGGTTTTACTCATGGTTTAAATTTCTTTGGCGAGGTCTCGCTTTTGAGCACGATGAGTTCATCCTGTTTTGGTTACTCGGAGGTCTTCGGGTAATCAGAACACTTTCATTAGAAGATCGGCACCCATGTATGAGGTTTCAATATGGTATCTAGATTATTTAGGTGTATACCTTGAGGTATTAAGGTATACATTGGATAATTTAATGAAAATATATTCGTAAACAGTGATAAAGGGAGTGTCCAACGATCAACGTTTGTCCACCGCTGCTACCTTTAACTTGTTCTTTCCAGTTCGATTTTCTTTGGTATTTTAATTGATAATGTAGATTTTATATTTCATTTTGATTTAATTTTCATAATAAAAATCCCCCATATATATTATATATGTTAGTTTTATATTAGTTAAATTAAAAAGTGACAATTGAAAATATAGTGCGTATAAGCGGCCTCCTTGTGATCGACCCTAGGTTGTGCCACTATGGTACACTCTTAGGAAAATAAGAATTTAATTGAGTAGGGTAAAGCGACTGAAATCCCCAAACATCAATTTGGCGCCGTTGCCGGGGAGGCCAAGTGCTTACACACACTATTTTTCAAAGAAAAAAAAGAGCCTTGTTGCATATCATTCATTTCATCAGCCAATATGGATTTTTATGGAAATTATTATAATTATTGGCATGTGGATAACTTTTATGATGAGCCAAGTAGGGAAGATACATTGAGTATTAAAATTCTTCAAAATTCCCAACAATTGAAAGAAAATGCCTTGATAATTCAAGAGAATTGCAGAAATATGGAAAAAGCAAGCAAGATGATGTCATCGCTGGTCGCCCAAGTTGAAGATGTTAAAGTCTTATGGATGGAACGACAAAAAATAAAAGCTCAGGAGAATGAAATACTTGATCCACCTACATTTAATGAAGATATTGATGAGGTTGAAGAAAATCTTAAGGACCCACTTCCCTCGCCAAAAAATGAGTTCCCAGCTGCCCTGCTTGAGGAAAAGGGTTCTAAAGCTGAAATTTATGAGGGAGTTTTAAATTCTGAGCATTCATTTCATTCAAATTTCATTAATTTTGAATTTAAATCTAATATCCCTTATTCTGAATTTGTAGATTCAGCATCACTACTGCAGGATCTGGATGAAGAAGAAGAAGAAGGTCCTCTTGTTGAGGAGAGAATGGAGGTGCCTGTTGAGTTATGCATTGGTGCATTTGAGGTTGATGGAAAAAAAGAAGAAATAATTGAAGAACCAATTTACGAACATGAACCAGAAGATAAGCCACTTCCTATTCTTCTATTTTCAACACCGGTGGACACCACTCCTCCAGATTACAAAAACAGGGAGAACCCCTACATCCGTTTCCCTCCCCCTCTTAATCTTAAATTCTATTTTCCATCTCTTCTAGGGGTTGGGGATATTTTTCTTTTCTTTGGGGGTTCTCACTTTTGGCATCCACATATGGATATCGGGAGAAATAATTTTTGGTGGTTTCTAAGCAAGAAACCCCATCCACCTTCGGATTGGGGTTAACCTACTGCAACTGCCTAACTAGGGGCAGTAAAAACCTAGCACCCGCTTGGGGGTCAAACCAAGCATTATCCCTTACCTTTCACCTTTTTATTTTTTTTTTCTAATTCATTTTTTTTATTTATTTCTTTATAGGAAGAAGTGGTGCCAACTAGGAGCTTAACTCAATGGTACTGCTTGAAAAATAAAGTCAGGTTGTATCTTTCCTTATATTTAGTTTTTTTTTTCTCTTCCCTTATTAATATTTTATCAAGACAAAATGAATGGTACTGAAATTTAATTGTGGGGGGAGTGTCGACCTGCTTATTTGTTTTTGTGTGCTTTCATTTTTTTCATTTTTTAGGAACCTTGAGCTTTAATGATAATTCTAATCACATTTCACACAATAATTTATTTTGATAAAATTGAAATGATTTTTGAAAAAAAAGGATCTTAAATGATTGTTGATGTGAATTTTTTTTCCTTAAATTGGATTTTCAATCATTTTTATGAGTTTAACTGATTTTTGAAATCCATGGACCTGAAACACTGACTCAAAATATTTTTCTCATCCTGTGAGGTATTCTAAAACACTTTTACATATTCTTTCTAATACCCACACTTTCTTGAGGGAAACCTGGATTTTTTGTGAGAACCAGAATTTGTGATTTTTCTCTTTCGAAGCTTTGGATTTCATTGAATGTTTTTAATATGATTGAGGCACTACTTTGGCTAGCCACATATTATCCTGAGACTTACCATTACATTTATCCTTCGTTACCCCTTAGATGCCATGAATTGCCTTATAGGTTTAAGCCACAATACAAGCTAATTTATCCTTACCTACCCATTCTCTTGGTATTGTTGCATGGATATTTCAAGTTTGAGTGTGGGGGAAGGGCCATTCGTGTGCGTTCATTGGGATTTGTTTTATTGATGGGTATTGTGTGGTATGCATCAACATTTTGGGCAATGAAATAATTGGGAATGAGTCATAATCTTATTATGCTTCATTTTGTTTCATTCAGTTCTCCTTCAAAAAAAATGAAAATAAAGCTGTGCCTTTCTGGAGCTTAAAAAAATATATATATATATAAAATGAAAATAAAGCTGTGCCTTTCTGGAGCTTTAAAAAAAATGGGGAGAACTTGGATGATTTAATACCTTGAAATCATTGATTGGATCATGTACCATTTAAAATAAATGGGGGTGGTGTTTTGATTCACATTCTCATGGTGGATTGAGTGAGGAAATTTCTGGGTTTTCACTTGATTATTCATGCATTGTACCTTAGAGTCAAACCTTCTCTTTCTAGCCTTGATCTTTTAAATCATTTAACCACCAACCTAAAGCCACAGAGTCATTTGAACCGTTGATGAAAGCCATCATGATTGAATTTATTTTTATGTTTCACGCTGTGGAGAAATGAGAATTGTCACAAGCCTATGGTGATACATGCAATTTCCAAGTATGAGCATAACTACAGAATTTATTTCTCTTGAGTGAAGAGTGACATAAAATTCAATGCGAGGTAGGTTGTGATTGATCCGTGGATGGATTTATGAGGTTGAACAAATTTAAATTTTTGTAATGAAAATAAAAGGAAATTGTTTTTCATATAAGAGACATGATGAAATTTGGTTTTTAATAAGATCATGGATGTTTTCTCATTTTTGATTGTTGTGTGAATTTTGATTTGAATATATGATAATTGCTCAGGAGTGCAATGCTTAAGTGTGGGGGATTGATGAAGCTAATATTTTCAAATATTTTATACTGTAATTTAATGTTTATAAACCCACAATAGTGTTATTTAATGGGCAATTGTTACATATTTAGGTTTTGGTGTTATTTTGAGCCTAAATGCAAAAATGGCCTAATTCTGGATTTTTAACAGATTTTTATCACAGGGGTATTTTGGTCATTTCTTATAAAATATATTTCCAAATTTTGTGATTAGAATTTTGTTTGAATCCTAATTTAATTTTCTTCAACTTTTTCTTCAACTTTTTCTTCTGGACCAGGATCTGATTCTACCATCTTGAGGTCCAAACAATTCAATGAAGTTGAAGATTATTGAGGAACACCAAAGAAGCTTCCAGGAAATTTCTTCCAGAAAAACGAAGGTTCAGTGAAATATCCATAACGCGCCCAAAACGACTTTAATGGAGCTGAAATTTTGTGGATAGACGGTTAAGAAGATTTGTAATAAGTTTCATTAAGGAGGCCATGCCTGAAATGGCCGTGTTCAGGGACATTAATTCAGTACAAAACGGTGTTTTTCGGTTTGATGATTCTGACTGGACAGAATAAATTGTCAGAGGAAATTAGCCATAACTCTCGGAATACCTATCCAAATCCACTGATCTTTTGAGGGGACACGTCCAAGACAATTATGAACAACATTGAAGAAGGCCTCAACGCGTGAAGAGGCCATTTAATGGGTGTAAAACGCGACAACTTTGTGAAGATAAAATCTGCCTATAAAAGGAGGGGAGATCCTACCTCTCAAAATATTCCATTCTTCACCACACCATCCGTCACAAAGGGGTTTGGTTTGAGAGAGCAAGATTATAGGAGTATTACATGATATAATCAAGCCATGAAGGGCTAAATCCAAGTGGTGGTGGGCAACGGAGATCCGAAGACATTTCCCTTTTTGAGTTTGTGCTTTCATTGTAAAATATTTTCTTTTAAACTATCCTGGAACTTGTTTACATGAATGAATGAGGTATTGTTCTCTCGTGTTTTCAATTTCTTATAAATTATTCTAGATTGCTTATATTCTAATGAATTTAAAGTGGTTTTACTCATGGTTTAAATTTCTTTGGCGAGGTCTCGCTTTTGAGCACGATGAGTTCATCCTGTTTTGGTTACTCGGAGGTCTTCGGGTAATCAGAACACTTTCATTAGAAGATCGGCACCCATGTATGAGGTTTCAATATGGTATCTAGATTATTTAGGTGTATACCTTGAGGTATTAAGGTATACATTGGATAATTTAATGAAAATATATTCGTAAACAGTGATAAAGGGAGTGTCCAACGATCAACGTTTGTCCACCACTGCTACCTTTAACTTGTTCTTTCCAGTTCGATTTTCTTTGGTATTTTAATTGATAATGTAGATTTTATATTTCATTTTGATTTAATTTTCATAATAAAAATCCCCCATATATATTATATATGTTAGTTTTATATTAGTTAAATTAAAAAGTGACAATTGAAAATGTAGTGCGTATAAGCGGCCTCCTTGTGATCGACCCTAGGTTGTGCCACTATGGTACACTCTTAGGAAAATAAGAATTTAATTGAGTAGGGTAAAGCGACTGAAATCCCCAAACATCAATTTGGCGCCGTTGCCGGGGAGGCCAAGTGCTTACACACACTATTTTTCAAAGAAAAAAAAAGAGCCTTGTTGCATATCATTCATTTCATCAGCCAATATGGATTTTTATGGAAATTATTATAATTATTGGCATGTGGATAACTTTTATGATGATCCAAGTAGGGAAGATACATTGAGTATTAAAATTCTTGAAAATTCCCAACAATTGAAAGAAAATGCCTTGATAATTCAAGAGAATTGCAGAAATATGGAAAAAGCAAGCAAGATGATGTCATCGCTGGTCGCCCAAGTTGAAGATGTTAAAGTCTTATGGATGGAACGACAAAAAATAAAAGCTGAGGAGAATGAAATACTTGATCCACCTACATTTAATGAAGATATTGATGAGGTTGAAGAAAATCTTAAGGACCCACTTCCCTCGCCAACAAATGAGTTCCCAGCTGCCCTGCTTGAGGAAAAGGGTTCTAAAGCTGAAATTTATGAGGGAGTTTTAAATTCTGAGCATTCATTTCATTCAAATTTCATTAATTTTGAATTTAAATCTAATATCCCTTATTCTGAATTTGTAGATTCAGCATCACTACTGCAGGATCTGGATGAAGAAGAAGAAGAAGGTCCTCTTGTTGAGGAGAGAATGGAGGTGCCTGTTGAGTTATGCATTGGTGCATTTGAGGATGATGGCAAAAAAGAAGAAATAATTGAAGAACCAATTTACGAACATGAACCAGAAGATAAGCCACTTCCTATTCTTCTATTTTCAACACCGGTGGACACCACTCCTCCAGATTACAAAAACAGGGAGAACCCCTACATCTGTTTCCCTCCCCCTCTTAATCTTAAATGATATTTTCCATCTCTTCTAGGGGTTGGGGATATTTTTCTTTTCTTTGGGGGTTCTCACTTTTGGCATCCACATATGGATATCGGGAGAAATAATTTGTGGTGGTTTCTAAGCAAGAAACCCCATCCACCTTCGGATTGGGGTTAACCTACTGCAACTGCCTAACTAGGGGCAGTAAAAACCTAGCACCCGCTTGGGGGTCAAACCAAGCATTATCCCTTACCTTTCACCTTTTTATTTTTTTTTTCTAATTCAGTTTTTTTATTTATTGCTTTATAGGAAGAAGTGGTGCCAACTAGGAGCTTAACTCAATGGTACTGCTTGAAAAATAAAGTCAGGTTGTATCTTTCCTTATATTTAGTTTTTTTTTTCTCTTCCCTTATTAATATTTTATCAAGACAAAATGAATGGTACTGAAATTTAATTGTGGGGGGAGTGTCGACCTGCTTATTTGTTTTTGTGTGCTTTCATTTTTTTTCATTTTTTAGGAACCTTGAGCTTTAATGATAATTCTAATCACAATTCACACAATAATTTATTTTGATAAAATTGAAATGATTTTTTGAAAAAAAAGGATCTTAAATGATTGTTGATGTGAATTTTTTTTCCTTAAATTGGATTTTCAATCATTTTTATGAGTTTAACTGATTTTTGAAATCCATGGACCTGAAACACTGACTCAAAATATTTTTCTCATCCTGTGAGGTATTCTAAAACACTTTTACATATTCTTTCTAATACCCACACTTTCTTGAGGGAAACCTGGATTTTTTGTGAAAACCAGAATTTGTGATTTTTCTCTTTCGAAGCTTTGGATTTCATTGAATGTTTTTAATATGATTGAGGCACTACTTTGGCTAGCCACATATTATCCTGAGACTTACCATTACATTTATCCTTCGTTACCCCTTAGATGCCATGAATTGCCTTATAGGTTTAAGCCACAATACAAGCTAATTTATCCTTACCTACCCATTCTCTTGGTATTGTTGCATGGATATTTCAAGTTTGAGTGTGGGGGAAGGGCCATTCGTGTGCGTTCATTGGGATTTGTTTTATTGATGGGTATTGTGTGGTATGCATCAACATTTTGGGCAATTAAATAATTGGGAATGAGTCATAATCTTATTATGCTTCATTTTGTTTCATTCAGTTCTCCATCAAAAAAAATGAAAATAAAGCTGTGCCTTTCTGGATCTTAAAAAAATATATATATATATAAAATGAAAATAAAGCTGTGCCTTTCTGGAGCTTTAAAAAAAATGGGGAGAACTTGGATGATTTAATACCTTGAAATCATTGATTGGATCATGTACCATTTAAAATAAATGGGGGTGGTGTTTTGATTCACATTCTCAAGGTGGATTGAGTGAGGAAATTTCTGGGTTTTCACTTGATTATTCATGCATTGTACCTTAGAGTCAAACCTTCTCTTTCTAGCCTTGATCTTTTAAATCATTTAACCACAAACCTAAAGCCACAGAGTCATTTGAACCGTTGATGAAAGCCATCATGATTGAATTTATTTTTATGTTTCACGCTGTGGAGAAATGAGAATTTTCACAAGCCTATGGTGATACATGCAATTTCCAAGTATGAGCATAACTACAGAATTTATTTCTCTTGAGTGAAGAGTGACATAAAATTCAATGCGAGGTAGGTTGTGATTGATCCGTGGATGGATTTATGAGGTTGAACAAATTTAAATTTTTGTAATGAAAATAAAAGGAAATTGTTTTTCATATAAGAGACATGATGAAATTTGGTTTTTAATAAGATCATGGATGTTTTCTCATTTTTGATTGTTGTGTGAATTTTGATTTGAATATATGATAATTGCTCAGGAGTGCAATGCTTAAGTGTGGGGGATTGATGAAGCTAATATTTTCAAATATTTTATACTGTAATTTAATGTTTATAAACCCACAATAGTGTTATTTAATGGGCAATTGTTACATATTTAGGTTTTGGTGTTATTTTGAGCCTAAATGCAAAAATGGCCTAATTCTGGATTTTTAACAGATTTTTATCACAGGGGTATTTTGGTCATTTCTTATAAAAAATATTTCCAAATTTTGTGATTAGAATTTTGTTTGAATCCTAATTTAATTTTCTTCAACTTTTTCTTCTGGACCAGGATCTGATTCTACCATCTTGAGGTCCAAACAATTCAATGAAGTTGAAGATTATTGAGGAACACCAAGGAAGCTTCCAGGAAATTTCTTCCAGAAAAACGAAGGTTCAGTGAAATATCCATAACGCGCTCAAAACGACTTTAATGGAGCTGACATTTTGTGGATAGACGGTTAAGACGATTTGTAACAAGTTTCATTAAGGAGGCCACGCCTGAAATGGCCGTGTTCAGAGACATTAATTCAGTACAAAACGGTGTTTTTCGGTTTGATGATTCTGACTGGACAGAATAAATTGTCAGAGGAAATTGGCCATAACTCTCGGAATACCTATCCAACTCCGTTGATCTTTTGAGGGGACACGGCCAAGAAAATTATGAACAACATCGAAGAAGGCCTCAACGCGTGAAGAGGCCATTTAATGGGTGTAAAACGCGACAACTTTGTGAAGATAAAATCTGCCTATAAAAGGAGGGGAGATCCTACCTCTCAAAATATTCCATTCTTCACCACACCATCCGTCACAAAGGGGTTTGGCTTGAGAGAGCAAGATTATAGGAGTATTACATGATATAATCAAGCCATGAAGGGCTAAATCCAAGTGGTGGTGGGCAACGGATATCCGAAGACATTTCCCTTTTTGAGTTTGTGCTTTCATTGTAAAATATTTTCTTTTAAACTATCCTGGAACTTGTTTACATGAATGAATGAGGTCTTGTTCTCTCGTGTTTTCAATTTCTTATAAATTATTCTAGATTGCTTATATTCTAATGAATTTAAAGTGGTTTTACTCATGGTTTAAATTTCTTTGGTGAGGTCTCGCTTTTGAGCACGATGAGTTCATCCTATTTTGGTTACTCGGAGGTCTTCGGGTAATCAGAACACTTTCATTAGAAGATCGGCACCCATGTATGAGGTTTCAATATGGTATCTAGATTATTTAGGTGTATACCTTGAGGTATTAAGGTATAAATTGGATAATTTAATGAAAATATATTCGTAAACAGTGATAAAGGGAGTGTCCAACGATCAACGTTTGTCCACCGCTGCTACCTTTAACTTGTTCTTTCCAGTTCGATTTTCTTTGGTATTTTAATTGATAATGTAGATTTTATATTTCATTTTGATTTAATTTTCATAATAAAAATCCCCCATATATATTATATATGTTAGTTTTATATTAGTTAAATTAAAAAGTGACAATTGAAAATATAGTGCGTATAAGCGGCCTCCTTGTGATCGACCCTAGGTTGTGCCACTATGGTACACTCTTAGGAAAATAAGAATTTAATTGAGTAGGGTAAAGCGACTGAAATCCCCATACATCAAAAACAGATTTGGATATTCAATGGGTATGATTTCGTTTTATTTTTTTCTCTTAACAATCTACACGAGATCCTCATACCTTTCCGGGGCTCGGATCGTCAGCGACAACAAGTATCGTCGTTGCGCCGAAGAAAATTTTAAAATACCTAGCCCACCAGCTTCCACTGCGGACCCCGGAAACCAAACAGAATCTTCAATATATGTGTGTAGTAAGGTCTATTTATTTTGATCTAGGTGACAATTGAGTTAAAACCTCTTCTCATTTTTTTATGTAATTACCCCTAGTTATAAATGTACTAGAGCTACATCAATATGTAGTGTCCAGAATGAGATTTCATTCCATGGAAACCACTCACAATATATTTAAAAAAAAATTAGGATATATTACTATATTTAAACATATGACTATGGTTCACACTAACTTTTTTATTCTTAATTTTAAAATACAATTAATCATTTCCTTTGATACCAACTATAGAAACTAACTATTTCAATAAAATATTTTTACAATAACTCTTTAACAAAATATTAAAATTTCAACATCAAAGGACCTTTTTAGGTATAGTGAAATTGAAACTATGTATATAAAACATGAAGATGATAAAGAAAATAGAAAAATAATTATTATTTAATCCTATTGAAATAAAACTATATTACTCCATCCTAGGTCATCTCATAGCAAGTAAATTCTTTGGGATATGCCTCACTATAAAAATAAGAGCACAGATACAAGTAAGGGATAAAGAAAAGAACATGAGGGATCATCATGGATTAAACATGTTGCGTAATATGGGACCATAGTCAAATGTATATGATACATAATATGGAAATGTGGCTACAACATAGAAATGAAACATTAATAAGGAGATCACTAAGGTTCATTACCAAGGTTTCATTAAACACATTACCAAGGTTATTCATCAAGGTATCATATATATATATATAATCTTTATTGATTAATTTATATCCTATGTATTGGAGGTAAATTAGGTAGCACCATTCATATTTTTTAATTCACTTGTTCCACATATATCATAATAAAGTATTTCATCAAATGAACTTATATAATAAATAATTAGCTTTATATAAAATAATTGAGTACTTTAGTGTTTAAAGACTTGATTTTTTCATTGTTCTTATCACACCAAACGGTATTGTGGGTTTAGTACATGTAAATAACTTGTCAATGATTTATAATTATCAATATATATGAATAAACATGAAAAAGAATATGGTTGTCTATTGAAAACATAGAAACTAAGTCATGGAAAATAAAATGATGGTTTCAACAATATAATGGGAATTAAAAATTATTTCATGAATATGATTAATGATAAGGAATAAAAGTATTTCATTTATACACCAAAATTACTACAATAATGGTGTGTTCACATTTTCTTGAATATATAATCTCTTTGAAATAAGAGCACTAACTACAAATTATATACATGGATAAAATGTGTGTAAAAGAATACCTTTCCTTAGAAGATACCTTTTTAATGGTTTATGGGAGTTCCTCTAAACCATAAAATATTCTAAGAAAGTATATAGATACGTAAAATGAGTGGAATATATTTCATAATTCTTTTAGGGATAATTAAATGGGGTTGAGAGGTTAGTATTTATAAGAAATTTGTGATGAAATTTCATTAATTTTTTAAAATATGACATAGAATTCTAGGTTGTGGAAAATTGAATCCATTGTCTTAAAAATAGTATTATCTCATTTAAAATGGAATTAAGATTTGTAATTTTGACATATTAGAGTTTAAAAATTTAACTAAAATATTTTGTTAATGTTTTGGAATGAGAAGTTACTGTTTCTACAAAATAATGTTTTTAATATTGGAATTTCTGTTTTTGATATTGGATAGTTATATATAAGTTAATAAATTTATTCTAATTCATTAGAATTAAATATTTTAATAAAATAAATTTATGTTATATGTTCTGTTTTATTAATTATTTTATTATTATTAAATATTTGTGAATTTATAAAACATATCAAAAAAACTATATTTTTTATTATTCAATAATAAATAAATTATGTAAGATTATTCTAAAAATTTCAACCAAACCTATTTTCAACATATAGATTTCAAATATAATTTTTATTTTATTGGAATTATTTTACAAATACGATATTTTTTCATTTAAATAAAAACCATTGCTAATACAAAAAATAACAATTTTTATTCAGAGTTGCCTTTTTAAGACCCTTATAAAAATTTCCTAGGACAATATTAAACTATATTATCAAATATAATCAAATAAATATTGTTTATTTTTTACTATTTCAAGAAATCAATTTATTTAGAATAATGGAATTTATCATAATAATATATATATTTTCTAATTATTATTTTTTATATTGGAAAAAATTATTTATCATATTTATCGAATATTCATATGTTTATTGTTATATAATCTAATAATGAAAATAAAATCAAGGAAACCAATATTTAATTTATAAAAAGACAATTGAAACTCTATAATTCTACAGTCTACATTCAAAACATTTTATTACACCAACATGTTCCCTAAGGGTACAATGTGTGGTGGTGGAGCTTTCGTGGTGTGGTTCAGCTAACATGGAACTAATGGTGATCTCCAATAAGATAATTTTTTTGTAATTGAATACACTAGAGCGTTACATGTTGAATCTATTCTTGGGATTAATCAAGAATGAAATCTATTAACATTTTCTCCCTCCCATGTTATGATAAATGGTCTTCAGAATGAATGATCATATGGGTTGAGGCCATTTTTTCTTCCTTCCACATCAATTATCTTGTTTTCCATTACCTTTTATTTACACTAAATTTAATGGTAAAATAATTGATGATTTTCATAATTCCCAATAATAAAAATTCCCAATTTATATTTACCAATGGTTTTATTGACCAATGGTCAATTAACTATGAGATAATAACTATTTGTTCTCAGTTTATACCCTATATATACCCCACCATTCACATTCCATATTATAAGTCACAACACTTATGAAGATTATACACTTCCCATGAATATGTATATCATTCACCTGAATGTTATAATTAATTATTCTATATTCATAACACGAGGAATATTCATTTCAAAATTCAATACTATTGATTTTATATTAGTTTTTTCTTTATTGTTTTTTCTTTATCTCAATATATTCTTTATAAAAGTTATATTCAATATTAATTCGTGATATACAATATTCATATGAAATATGATAGTCTTTTTATGTGTTCATAATAAAAATAATCATTATAAAATTTGACCCCATATTATCTTAAATTAATTTTTTGGGATATAACACAGAGACTAAAGAACATGTTAGAATGATTTTTTTATTATTGGATCCAAATAATTATAAGAGGAAAACTTCTAATATTCTTAATAAAAATCTCCCAAAGAATATAAATTTCTAAGAGGACCCTGCCTCTCCCATTTTGGATCCTATACAATTAATCCCCCTCATTAAACCTTCCAAGGATGAGGTTTTTAGTACCAATGACCCAATTAAGATAGAGGATAGTAGATACATCCATTAGTGAAATATCAAGGTATTCCATATAATTCATTCCCTAGTCGATCAGCATGACTTCTTAACTATAAACTATGGTTCCTCTACTTCATGAGTCAATAGGCTAGTAAAGGGGATGATGAATGCCAACCCTCCCCTTGATTAAGTGTTAAGTTCTCTGACCCCTCATATAGAGGCCACAGAGATACAATAAGCCTTAGTACAACCTAAAAGGAAGCTATATTAAATGAGGGTGGATCATAGTCCTTTATCAATAGATTTTGGTACCCAAATTTTCTCAACATTCAATAGTACGTGTGACCTAGTGAAAACTACAACCCACTTTACATATTAGTGTAGCATAATTTTGGGGACTCTGGAGAAATAATATTATTTAATAATTTAGTGTTTAATCTAGACCATTTGAGGGAATGCCTTTTTTGCTTCAATCGGTTGGCCCTGGGGTCCAACTCTAACTCAGAAGATCTATGTTTGTAGTTCCTCTACTATTATAGCTCACATATTACTCTGAAATGTGTTTATAACCTCTCCATGTGAATTTAGTAAGATAGTGAGTGCTTTTTTTGATTCATTAACCGATGAAAGGGATTGAAATACTTTTTTGGATGTCCATATTCCATATGAAAAACTAATGGTGATGTGCATGAAGAATTTTTATGACTAGCTAGTTCCTACCATCATCTTTATATAGTATTTAGGAAATTTTTTAGAATGTATTGATTCATCTTAGAACATTGGAGAATAATATTTAGTGTAACAAGCTATTCAAATTCCCATTACCTCCTTCATCTCATGTGTCAAAACCTATGAGAGGATACATAGTTGTCGTTGTGAGAAATATATCCCCTTATTGAGTCTAACTTGAAGAGCCTATGAAAAATATGCATCACCAAGTGAAGCCTCCCTATGATAATTATGTGAAATACACACACCAGGGCCTAGATCTTAGGGTTACTTTTATTATATTAATTTATAGGTTATACCCCTTCAAGGATGATCATATCTAGGGATATTTTCTTTGTTCTATAGAGAATAAATTTTATATGTTAAGAGAGAGAGGAAGGCTGTAAGAGGATGGATAAAGAAACTACACTAAATAATTTCACTACAAAAATATCCATTAAAACATTATAAAATAGTGATTTATCTTCATGTAATATCTACAAAGATTGGAATACTATCGTTTTTTTGATTTGGGTGACTCCCTTGTGTAATTGATATAGTATTTTTTCACCCCCATTGATGAAAATGTGGATTTTAGTCAGTGGAAACAAGTATCTAGTTGTATTGTAAAACATCTTCATGATTGGATGACCTAAAAGATGGTTACTCATTCCCCTAGAATTATCTATGATTATTTGAACCATCAAAAAGTTATTTTTTTCACCACAGGTACTCAAGTTACTCCATGGACATCACATCCTTCCATATCCTAGAAGAACCAACTTTGGAATCACCATTGAAATCAAGAAAAACTTGTAGTGATGGAATTAGTTTTTAGTCTCATAGATTTTATTCTGCTTGATTTTTGATAATATACTAGAATATAACTAGTCAGTTTCTAACCCAAAAAGATCGGTTTATTCTCTTATCAACTTCATTATACTTGTAGATCATTGTAAAAACCCGATAGTGAGGTATGTCACCCAACTCCCTTAGGTACCTTGAATCAATGCCTTCAAGTGAAGATTATGAACCATTGAAAAAAGTAGAATTATTGAGGTTCTATATATGAAATAATCCATCATTCCATTGAGGCTAGAAAATATGTGTTATATAGGAACTAGTAAATGAATTCCTAATAGATAGCATCATTGAACCTACCTCTTAGACGAATCAGGTTGGATGATTTTATGGCCTAGTCACAACAAACATGGTCTTATCCACAACCATACAAGGTTCATCCAAAATAACCAATCACTCATATTTATAAATATATCCAATAGAATAATGTGATTAGAACTAGTAAATCACTATCAGGTCATCTAAACACACCCACCATTCTTCAGTAATTGAATTACATTTATATACCAAGAATAGTCCCCTATTGTAGAAATATGATGTGCTTAATCATATCACCATGATATAGTCATTCCTCTAGATACATGATGTGATGTTCTTAACAAAGTATTTATGTGAATCCCTCTTTGAATATTTTATGATCCCTTCATATCTTGAAATTGAGGTAGGCTCCATTGTGGCCTACAATGAAGAGGATACCTAACAGAAAGAGTGTCAATATGTTATCTATTTCCCAAGGGTGGGTGAGGGTGCCATAATTATTTGGAACATATTACTACTTTAATCCTTAGGGAAATTCATTTAAATATATCTCTTCCTAGCATACAATGGATCTAAGATCAATCTTATCCTGATATAAACAATCAATAAACCATGAATCACTGTAGTAGATTTGACCCTATCTAATATGAGAATTTAGGGAAAAAATATGTGGATAAAATTCATGATATAAGATTTAGTTAAGGAACCAATTCGGTGAAATTTTAGTAAATAGTGAGTTCATAGACATCTAAAATGACATGACCTACAAATTCTTTCTAGGAATACCCATGATCCACCTTCACATAGTGGTCTCGATGTTCATATCATCAGTGCCTCAAATACCCCTCAATGATTAAGTGGGGGTAATATATGGTAATTTATCCCTCGTTTACACTTGTGAGGACCAATATATGGTAGTTGGGTATTAAAATTGGATGATATACATTCCTAGATTATAGATGAAAATCATTTCAATGCTCCCAATGACATGACAACTACTTTGGAAAATCCTCAGCTGCATTTGAAGGATAGTTTCAACATACCAATCCATTATCTATAATCCATGACACAATTACATCTAAACAATTTCATTAAAAAAATTAAAATATAAATTTCAGATATCGCCTAGTTTTCATAAACAGGGTAAGGACCACTGATGCTAGAGAGAGAAACTCCTATTAAATATTTGAAGGTCATCCCAAATTCACCAATATGAGACAACATTCTGTATTTTGAAATGTGGGATAGGCCAGATAGAAGTCAACGTGTAATCATTGTTTCAATATTAAATGTGGATCCTTGAATAATAAACTACATGATATTATTTCATTAGTTACTATTTCAATTGTAATTACGAATTTGAAATGGTAGGAATACACTACTGAAGATTCTTCCATTATAAAAATATATGAGAGTGACACCTCATTATATACTATTATGAGATAGTTATATCCTTACTCTAATCCACATATTTCATATGATAAATGGGATTCAAAATAAATACCTACATAACATTAAGGGATAGTTATTTAGTTATTTTGATCAATTAACATCAGTGAATATTTACTCCGAGGAAGATCTGATGCCAACATCGATGAGTGTAGTCGTGTTTCCAATATACTAGTTGAAATACATTTAATTACTAAAGCAACAATATATGATTTTCTCAAATAAATAAAATTTAAATATAATGTTTAATCCTTAGGTTTTTTCTACCACCTTGGCCTTCCCTTTATCCCCCTTGGGTTCACACAGGCTCCCGGAATGATGCATCCCTCTCTAGGTTCCATAGTTGAGGATGAAATTAATAAGATTATCAAATCTAAATTTATCGGGGAACTCCAATACCCAATGTAAGTTTCTAAAATAATCCATGATAGGAAGAAAATTTAAATTTTAAATTTTGAAATGACTTTTAGAACCCCAATAATTATTCCCCAGAGGAAAACATCCTCATACCAGTGATAGAACTACCAATGGATGAAACTATGGGATTCCAATCACTGTCTTTCATCAATGGTTACTCTAGGTACAAAGAAATATAGAATTATCCCAAACAATAAAAAGATACTACCATTATAGTTTCTAAGGGGAAATTTTGATACATATAATTTCTCTTTGTTTTGAAAAATTATTGCGCTACATAACAACATTTCACAAACCATATCTTTATGAAACTCCTCATAACACTGATGGAGTGCTGTGTAGGTGACATAGTTGTAAAGTCCCATCAATTCTAGGATAATATAAAAGATATTTAGGAACTTTTTTGTGATTTCTAACTCACATAGCCTAAAGATGAACCCCTTGAACTGTGAATTGTGAGTTATGTTTGGATATTTCCTTATCCTTATTATCATGTACATAGTCTTTGTAATAAATATAAGGAAAATCAGAGATATTGGCTAAATTCCTCCTTCCTGAAATCTACTAGAGTTTTAGGGCCATCAGAACCATCCAGCATATATAATTCATTTTATGGGAAATCTAGATAGAAAATATAATCTCATTTCCAATATCATTAGGAAAGGAATCATTTATCAATAGGAATATGAATTCGAGACTATGTTTGATGACATAGATACGAATCTTCTATATGATATAGTTCTAACGAAACAAATTGTGTAAAATCCCCTTTTCAACTATGAAACCATCCTAGAATGATCCATCAGCACACTATTAAAACAAAAAACAATGAAATCTAGAAGAAAGGCTTTATATACATTATTTTCATGTTGTTCAATAATAAGATAAAATATTCTCTCAATGAGATGTTTTGCATCATCTTGGTGTTCGTGGTTCAAAAACAAAATGACTACCTATGGAATCCTGATATATAGTAGGTATCACAAGTTTACATGAATTATAAACCATCCCATTCTATCTAGACCTCTAGAATGATGGGAAATAACCCTATTGTACTTCAAAATCATTTTTATCCTCTAAAGGGATATCAATGTCTAAGAATAAGCCGATTTGTTAAGAAAATATTAGATATATGATGAGTTATCGTTGGGATTCAACATCCCAAATGAACATGTCCTCTTGGTTTATCAGGTTTCATGATGTTGGTAGATGAACATTGATGGTCCCTGGTGGAAATGGTCTAAAAGAATTTTTAACAACAATAAACACAATATGTTTGCACTTAGGATTTTTTTTATCACTCTCTCATAGGTCCTTATGTCATACTATTTCCTATTTTTAGAATGATGTGCCAAAAATGAAGTAGAAGATGAGGCCCTTATAACTATCCTAAAATTCTACCCACTGATTGAAGATTCACAATTTTATGTGAAGGGTGATTCAGTGCTTCCAATTATGAAAATCATTGAGGACTATCTCATTCTAAAACGAGACATATCCCCCTTTATATAAAGAACCCATGACCTAATGGCCCCATAAACATATAATTAAATGGTGATTCAGGTCCAATGGTCATAGAATATAGATATTTGTTCTTTATAACACCTGACTACATCCCTCATATTACCCAACTAAGAGGACTTGGTAAATCATGTGTCACATCAAAATTTCATTACCATTATTTATTTTGATTAAGTGAACTATATGGTGTACCAAAAAGCCACCAACACATCCACATACGGATATTAAAAATCTTTTATGAATATAGAATCACATAAATAGATGACTCCTCATATTGAGTTCCCAAACATGGGACTCTGTCATCAGACTAGATTGAGTGTGAGAAAATCCACCAGTTCATGCGTATTTTATTCTTCAAGATGGCCCCATCTTGGATATTTTACTTTATAGAAAATAATTTTATGGAATTATTCTCCATGGAATCCAAGGTAATGATGTACCTCAATTTTTCCAAGATGTCTATTCCATGTTATATGGACCCCTCTAGAAGGGTCAAATATCCCTCACTATATTTGATGATTGGGGATCTTTTGGAACACCAGAATCATGATTACATTGAATTTACTATGAATGATCATATGTACCTAATACATACCATTTTATCATCCACCAAATATTATCCATACCTATATGTACTATTAGAAATATTTTACATGGGTATTAAGGTTGTGGGCCCCTATAAACCAGTGATGGTATATGTTCATCCTTATTATTAATTAATTATTTTAAAATTATATTGAATTCATCCCCCAAAAATAAGTCAATACCTGGTCCATGATTGGGTTCATTAGATCCCACATCATCCATAGATTTAGGATTCCTCACACCATTATCATAGATAATGGTATACACTTTCAATCTACCATGATGAAGAAGTTTTATGCCAAGTATAACATCCAGTAAAATCATACCTCCCACTACCATGAATAAGACAATGAGAATATTTAGGAATTCAAGAAAACTGCCTATAAGAACTTGCATAATATAGTTGGTTAAAACAATAATTACTAGATTAAAATTTTTCTAATTACATATGGGAATATCATACAATGACCAAATATTCAATTCAAATAGCCCCATTATATCTTTTATACAAGATAGAGGGAGTGTTTACCATTAAGTTTCATATTTCAGCACTCGAGAGGGATTTTTACAATTAGTATATTCCTATTAAGATAGTGTATGTATTATTGTCCCAATTGTAATATTTTGATATGATAAGAGTCCATGAATTTCATAAACTCAAAGTACATCAAAACCAGGTTGCATGAGGTTTAAATAAAAAGGTTTACCTCTACTCATTCCATCAGGTTGACGTGGTAATATCATTGAGTATAAAAATGATACCCAGATGGATGCCTCCAAAGCATGATCCCATGTAGGTTGGTCCTTTTTTAATTGATTAATATTACTCCAATGATACATACTCATTAATCACAATATATGGAGAGGGAACCACACCTCCCACCAAGGAAATGTTCCTCAAACATTTATTCTCATAACCTTTACATGGAAAATTTCATGTATTCATGACATCAAATTAGAGTAAAATGTCTTAGTTTTATGATATTAAAATATAAGAAAACATCCTAATCACATTATTCTAAAGTTTAGGACACATCATCCTCATCTTAGGATGTTAAACTATTTGTCCAACATTATTGCAATAGGATTTTATTATCTAAGGTAATAACACTCACATATTATGTTAAACTGTGTATTTAATGTTATTTATAAACGAAATTAATTGAAAATTTCCACTTTTTCATCACATGATGATAAACTATATGATAATTTTCCCCTCAATTGATAGTAAATTTCCCTTAAAATTTAGACATCTTCTACGTCGCTTTACAGAACTCACTCTAAAAGATTCTTAATTTATTAGATATATAAAGATACCTGTATTTCTGAATCTAGTCCCAATTAGTGATATACTTTCAGGATCCCCCCATTAAAATAGGTTTGATTCTTTCTCACTGATACTCCCATTAAATGTACCCAAATTCTTGGTGGCATTATTCCTAGAGTATTGAAATCTCCCTAAACATCCCATTAAAGTATTACTTTACACTTTGTATCTCCATAAATTTTGATCCTAGTCATCCACCATATCTAAATGGGATCTCATTCAATGACGGTGAATAGATGAAATTGGATCACCTCTCCTCTATTGCATATTCCTTGAATGACTTATTGTTGAAATTTATGACTCCCATGTTTTAAAAAAGGTCAACAGGTGATCCAACATTTCTCACCCCAACCATGAGTATACAATCATTGGAAATATGTTTAGAACATGTTAAGTATCAATCCTCTCCTTATTATCACCCCCAATATAATTAAGATCCCAATTGTGATGATTTTATTTCTCTCTATTATCCTTGTGTTTTGATGGAGTTTTAACACCCTAATTAGTACCCCTTCCTAAATCTATGCCTGGTATCTACGTAAGTCACTGTCTTGGGAGCCTCCTAAGAAAACATTAATTTGACCATATCAAGTTATTTCATTTGAAATCAAAGGTATCCAACAAAACCTTGTTTCATACATCAATAATGACTAATGTCGGCTTATGAGTCTTGGTAGATATTCCCAAAAATTATTGAGGCATAGAAGCACATTCAAGCAAGAACACCATGGTCCAAACATAGTTAACTTAAGTTGTCTATTTTCTATTAAAATTAATGTTTTATTTTGAAAAGACTATACACACCACAATTTACTATGGGTTTTACACTCTTTAAATCCAAAAAACCGCTTCATAACACATTACCCTTCTATCCAATCTATAAAACCTTAAATTTGAATCAACTAATTTGTAGAATTCATAATACCTCAAAATATGTGTAATGGTTTATCAATAATAACCTAAATATTTGTTAATATAGTTCCAATATCATATTTTCAAACTGTGTTATATGATGAGGATTACAAACCTTCCAACACTATTATCCTACCATGTCACCTTCTGGAACAATAGGTAGAAAAATTCCCATCTCTTGAGATAAGTATGTAATCTTGGACCCCCTATATTAGAAAGAGATACAAAATCTTTCACCACCCCCTAATTCTTTTGGGACATCACAAATAGTTTCCAAACATTCATTACTTCTTCTGATCAATGATGGTTTGATGATCATAGGTAAGTCCTCCAATAATTTTTAGCTTAAATTACTTTTGACACATCTCAGAGACTATTATATGGAATGAGTCCCTTTATTAACTCCATTCACATAGGTCATCTCTTTTCTTTACCATATAAATGGTATCCCCCAAATTTTTAGGTTAAATATATGTGATATCAAACTATTTATTCATGTGGTAAATTTTTTATTCCATGAATATTAGAAATTAATATTCCATATATTACAACATTAAACTAAATGAAACACTCCTTGATGTTGTTTGTAATAAGGAAATTAGATAATATGTTTTTATTGTGTGAATTATAACCATTTCAATATAATGAACCCTTCAAAATATGTAAAAGATATAAGATCATACACTTTATCCCCTAGTTGTGTGATTGGAATGACCCTAAATTTTACAAAATAAGAGGAAAACCTTCTAGTCTAGTTGAAAATATATAAAGGGAAGTCAAAAAATAAAATCATTACTCTACTAGACAATCCATCCTTCAATGGCTGGGGAAAAAATTAGAGCATAAAGGGAAAAATGTGAAAAACCTGTATGGCCCATTATTGAAGCATAGAAAAATCTGATCGTCTCTCACCGAACCCTATTTTTAGGTCAACATTTTAGTAGGAACTTCACTCTTTTTCCACTTTCTCATGATCCTACATGAGTAAATATTATCTATGTTCCCTTTTAATGTGACTTATTACAATTTTATGGTGAATAACACTCACATTGGATCAAATATTCATTGTCACATGATGTTAAAGAACATGAAAACATCCATTTCATGCGACATAAAATTGTATGATGTTATCCCTCACTACAAGATGTTTAATAAAACAATATTTATCCTCATGGTATGACATTAAACTATATAATAAAAATCATTATTATTGTATTAAAAAAATACACCAACCACTTTTCATGGCAACATGTCCTTTAAATTCATAGCCAATGTCATAATGTATGACATTTTAAACTATATAATATAATTTTCCTCATTTCCTAAGAGTAAATACCTTCCTTCTGATGCCATTCTCCTACTACACAAACCATAATAAATATGTATGGCATGATTCTCATCCTAATGGTATATATAGGAATTCCTCAATCGTATATCCTATCTCTAGACACTATTATTGATTCTATTACCATATAACTATCTTGATATTTATTGATGATAATTTAACTTTTTTTCACTTGATTTCCAAAGAGATTCGCCCTTAATGAGATGGTTTTGTCCCTAATATATGATAATATATATGTGGTTTAATTTATAGTGGTGTAACACCTGTAGTGTTGAACTTGACTTGAATATTCCGCCAATTCATTTTTATACTTCATTTCATCCTTGATTTGGATCCTCATCACCATCAACATCCTAACAGGATCCTCTATGGTGATGGAACTAGCCAAAATAGTCTCAAATTTCATTCTAGGGAACTTGACTCAAAGAACTTATGACAATATTTTGATGTGTCTCATATTTTGAAAAAATGATCTATGGTCAGGAATCATTAAACTACCCATATAATTTATTATGTGATAGTGTAACTTGTGTTTTATACATGGTAAGTAGTCATACTCAACCCACATGACATCACCTTTTGTGTTTTAATAGTTATACATATTTATTTACATTCCTTAATTCCCTCTAATTTGGGATTAATCCAACAGATTTTTCATTTCATCAATCATGAATTCATTCCTGTCTAAAAAGAATGTTATCCTTGTAGGGGTTCTCTCAAATTAACCTCCCTCAACTCAGCACACTCCCGATATTCAACCCATCATTATGTCACTTACCGTTCAGACCATGTCACATACACTCATGCAACTTCGGTAGTTCTTTAATATATATTATTTACCACACAAAGAATATCTCATGTGGTCTTATAAGTCTTTATGGAATGTTTCACCCCATGCTTGAGTTATTCTAAATTTACAAATAGGGATCCCTCTAAAGTCATGTAATCATTACTTTAAAATTTATAATATTCGATGCACTAAGAACTATGACCATGAACTGGTACCATGTCTTATAACAAGATACATAACAAAAAAATCAGTATTACTTAACTAAAAACTATATACCTACTTTGATCACTTTAAGAGAGAATTTTCCCTAATTTTAATGTGTGTGTAGTAATTATTAGATGTCATATCTCATAAATGGATCAATACCACACTAATTTTGAGGATGTTTGTTATATGGGGTCTCATTCTAATTATTTCATGTCAAGTTCTCATTACCAACATGTGCCTGATAAACCTCCCATGTTTCTATGCTCTATGACCTTAAACTAAAATCCATCCATGGTCAATCATTCATGGACTAAAACTTTATGCCCCCTATATTGGTAATATAATGTATATGTGTATACGACCCCATGGATTCATCAATTCACAATAGGTCTGGGTAACCTTGGCCAATGAAATTGAAATATTAGTGTGAGCTTTGTAACCCTATACTAGTATAACATCCCGATACAAGATTTAATAACATAAACTCTATTCTCATACTATCTATCTAGAATTACAATAAACTATGTATTAAAATAGTTATATATTAATTTTGTGATGAAGACTTTCATAGATAATCTAGATTGAAATCACAAACATAACTCACTATTTTTCTCCTTATGACTTAGGTGAAAGTAAAGAAACAAATGGAAAATGGAAAAAGATAGTGAGACACATCATTAGGTCATGAAAAAACCAAATTATTATGACTATAACCAATATTACAGGAAACAATTAGAGACAAATCTTTTCTACAGTTCCCTTATTTACATCCCCATCACACGATGTTAAATTGTGTCATACGTTGCACCACACTTTATAGGAACTATTTTTCATTGTTAGTGATATACAACATGGTGGTGATAAACTAGATGTAGTGGTGACACCTAGTTTTACCTTTCCGAGGGGTTTTCTCCATGTTTTTGGTCCTTTAGGCTTTTTATTTTGAGCTTCGGATTACTGGGCCTCTATTCCCTGTCGAACCCTTTTGTTTTTGGTACTTCTCCATGAAATGGGTTCCCTTATAGATAAAATGGGTTCTATTTTTTATTTTATTTTTATTAAATATGGATATTCCCTATCCTTTTCTAATTTTCCCCATATGTGAGACACTATTTTCTATAATTGTTCCCTCACAGTCTATCATTCACATCATGGTCAAAATTTTCTAGCTATAAAAACTATCTAACTATCTATATGGTTCTAAACATAAGGCCTTAAAAGGAATGAACCTATGTAACAGATGCACCTTTAAATTTATATACCAATGAGAAAAATAATATCCTCCTTTAAGAATGATTAATACTCACTATCATGTCCATCACTTTGTTTTCATTTATTTATTACCCACTAGTTTTCTTTCTTTACACCTATTTTGTATAGCCCATCAATAGGATTGGATCATGATTGTGTAGCCTTATGATTTCCTTAAATCTTATTTAGTGTCCTACTTATTCATCGGTCCTCTTTCTGTCCCCATGATTTTGATCAACATACGTCTCTCATGTCCAAATGAGTTGGCCAACAGTGACAGTGCATGTAAAAAATAAGATCATATGCCATATAATTAACATGACCCACATGACCAACCTATATAATCTCTTAATGGAATCTTCTATAGTGATATAACATGTTCTATGTAGAATCATTTCCCTTCCATGGAACCCATCCTATAGAATACATGTCTTGTATAATTTCATGGAACCTATTTATCAAACACTATTATTGATTGACCTTATCCAACTCTCCTACTCTATTCATTAATATATAATACTGTGGTCTCAATTTACTACTCTCTACCCTCCCCATGATCATGTGGAATTCTAACAAACAATTTTTAACCCTCGCACACCCTTTTAATTGGTTGGTAATATCAAACCAAAAAAATCATACTAACCAAGTTCTCAATGTCATGGGAATAAGAGGTGGTAAATTTAATAGTACAACACTAACCATGCATACCTTTCCCATTAGTATCATATAAATAATAAATATTCTATAGGTATCTTGGTTTTTACACTACTAATGACTCCAATGGGAATAGAGTTTGGTATTTGGTGGCCTTGATTGAATGATATAGATAAAAATTGTAACAAATGAAATTGAGTTAAGTAAAAATAATTAATCACTGAATAAAATCAAAATTCTAAGGTTCCTCCACATAACTGAACCTCTCCCTAATGGAAAAAAGAACTCATGTGGTTCAAATTTGTAAAGGGGACCTTCAAGCATGGTTAGCCTTATTATGGTTTCCTTGAGGACTTATCACTGCATAGCTAGCTCTATTGTCTCCTCATAATTTATAGGAAGAGAATCATTGTCGTAGGCCTACACCCATCCCTATTTGATCTTGCATTCAACCACCTATGATTCCACCCGTGTTACCTTAGATTTGAACACTACCAGTTATACCACTTTGACAACATTGGTTTTTTCCTTTTTATTGATAATTACCTAATTATGATTCACTTTCTTCAATATATGGGTGACCTATTTATTTCCTATTTAATTTCCTTGAAATTCCATTATGTATACTCATAATGGGTGGTGTTGAACTCATTACACTCTATGCACACAAACACAACTAGTAAATCATAGTATTTTTTATTGTTGGAATGGTAATCCACATTATTATCCCATAGATTGAATCTATATTGGTGAAAAAACCCATATTATTGGGTAAGTATTCCAATGGTTTTTGGGTTACAATGTTTGGGATACTAATCTATAAATTATATAAAACCATCCAGTTCCCTTCAACTATGTTTTTCCTAAATTCGTCAAGTTATTTATATGGAATAGGATGAAACTCTATGAAGGCCAAAAGTATGTTAGTTGTATGATCCTATTTCTGATTTATCTGTAATGGGATTGGCTTAATGCAAAAATGATTAACCCCTTCAACCACCATGTCTCATGTGGATTCTATCCCAACCATTGTTTCTATACATGGTTCTTCAATGCTGAGTTCCACTATTGGGGAGCCCTTTGTGCCAAAAGGCACCCATGTGGATTTTATAAGGTCTTCTAGTGTTTCATTCCTTGGATCTATACAATATAAAATAGGTAAGTAATCACATAGGATAAAATCAAGAATTGAAATAAAAAATAAATCGTATGTGAATGAAGGTGATTTTTTAACTTAGTTATGTATGGGGATTTGAATGGATGGATTTCACATGTACCATATTATACATTTATATTTATCTTCTTTTGGGTTTCTAAGAAGAGTCCTCCAATAAATGTCCAGAAGGATATTGGAGTCAGGTTCCTCCATTCTAGTTCCTTCTATAGACTCCCCTCTAATTCCTTAAGGAAAAAATATTATGTGGGATCCCCTCAACCCTAAAGGGAACATTCCACACCATCTAAGGATTACTCAATGTACCTTCTTGAATATTCATATATGAGTTAAAAACAAGAGTTGGTTATTCTAAAAACCTAGTACTAGCATCAAACTCTCAAGCTTGAGGATTATCCTACTAAAGAGGACCTTATTCAAGTCACTATTGGTAGTTACCTTTGTATTATTTTAGATAATTTTATGCTATGAAGTAGTACCCAAATAATCCTCATCACTAGAGTCCTAAGAATTAGACCCATGAGATGGAACATCCCAGATATGTACTTTGGTAGTGGTTGCATCTTCAGGTTCTTCTCCGATCATTGTTTGCACCTATCAAGTGAAAGGATCACCCTCATCATTCAACACTGTAAGGAATCCATGTATAATAGATAGTTTAACATATCCTAATAGATTACCTACAAAGAAATCATAGAGAGAACAGTCTCCAATAGCTCAATCCCAAATCTTGTGATTCATCACCATAGTTTCTCTATCATTTGGGACAATCCAAACATATACAACACCTATAAGAGCATAGGTTGGATTGAATCATCTAATACCTACATAATTTATCACAATGTATTCCATAGATCCTCAAAATACCTACTTACAATTGATTTAGATCCCTCAGCCTACTCTTTTGGCCTCTTCCAGTGGATCTCTTCACCTCCCTGTGTGATTGCTCTAGGGGCCACATTAAAGGGAGGAAAAATGGGAGGTACCACTATAGCTGTTATTGGCCCGACATGCGAACCTCTCTATACATAGATTTACCCCTAATAATAGACCACATATTATCCTACTACTCCTATCATTCCTCTAGAGAACACTCTCACCTCACACCTCTCCTTGGGATTGTGTTCGGATATACCTCCACGTACATTTTAGAATAATGCTGGGGTGGTGATGGAATTTTTGGAAGGAATCATGATGACTTTCTAATTCCATAACTTTTTAACACTATCAATAGTTAGAAAATGAAATATAGATTTCTCTCAGCATGGACCCTAATTTATACATGTTTCACTACTAATGTTATATATTTAAACTACTAATAGAATATATAATGGGTATATGGTTCATAGTAGATATTACCATAAATATAAAAATCTAATACCATGCCCCCAAAATCCTTCATGTATATTCACTTATTTGAAGTTCCACACTTTTCAATAACCATTTTTGTGAGATAGGGATGGTAGGGTGTAGAATTTTTTGTTTTTTACTTTTTCAATGTGGGCCACAAACTCAAATATACAAACTAACACAATCCATGTCCTATAAATTATAGTGAGGGATATTCTAAATTTAGTGTTCATGTGGGAGGCAGATAGAATTTGGGAATTAATACAGTCCAAAAAGTGTTGTTACCAACCCTTATAGGTATTGCAATGGAACACAAACACACATGGTCATGTATCCTATATTTACAATCCTCAACTACTCATATTACTTTTTATCACAATGATACCATGTTTTACTAGGTTTCTAGATATCATGATTGGTTTCGTCGCTAGGGTACCCAACCACAGACCCATGGGAGAATCACTAATAACATTATGCATCCCCCTCAAAAAGGTTTCCAAGAACATATCATAATTTACATTAGGGTTCTATTCTTGCATCCTATTTCCCCACCCCTTAAATCACACTTCTTCTAATATAAGAAAATATGATTCTGGTTTCCTATAATGTCGGATTTTGTGGAAATTATTGGGCCATCCCTGAATCTACACTTTATCCATATTCAAAAATATTCCCAAACACATCATTATGGTGATATCTAGATATATGGATGGGTTATTTCCCATAATATCCATCAAATAATTCACAATAATATTTTCTATATCGAAAATTGATCTACATTTATCAAGAGTTGTATTCCATAAGTAACTCATCATTTTGGAAGTTTGATCATGCAATCCCATCGATATAGTTTTTATCCCATAGAATTATCCCTTCTACCCCATGATGAAAATTAATGGTATTGGTTTCTAGTTACAATTGACTATGTATATCTAATAGTAGCTATGGGTGATGGTAAATGTAGAATTGGGATATCCACATTTCCTTATATAGTTTGATATGGTGAAGATCTGCCTCATATTCCATGTATGTGTACCACACCAAATATTATCATTCCAATTACATGATTTAATTCCCTCCAAACCATATATCCTAGTCTTCATACCGGCCCATTATATTAGTTACTATTTTTACTTACAAAATGATAGAATAGTGGTATGGGAGAAACCCAACCATTAGTAGCTCCCTAGTGATTGTCATGGTCCGTTTTCTAATGGTGTAAATGGTTACAATGTTATAATCAATTATTTGGTGGACAAAACCATTTATATTTCACTGATAAAGCTCATTATAGGATAGGAACTAATTTATCAGTGTGTAAATCTTCATTATCAACATGAAAACATAATTGAGTATACTAAAGTTATAATGTAGTTTCTAGTTTCTATACATATATCATATCCATGACTTTGTTTGTAATAACAATAAGACATCATTCTTAATGAAAACCCTCCTAGGATAATAGATCATGGTGTTTATATCCATATTCTTCCTACTATAGGTATTAGAAGTTGAAATATTATCGTTAATAGTCTGATTGACCATTTTAGAAGTAGTTTTGAAGTCAGATAACACTATATAAGTTAATTTAAGACTGCCTCAATAAATTGACCTTATATCATGAATCATAACCAAGGATCAGGAAATTTTTCATTTATAAAATTATGATACATGGCCTATAAAATTAGTGTCATTGAACTTGCATTGAATAAATGGATGGTATCATGAACACCACATCCTGAGATCCTAGGGTTTTCACAAACACCAGAGTTCCATTCGTTAGAGATATACTATTGAGTGTGAAATTTTTGTTTTCATACATAGTATCCTCACACTATTTATTGATTTGATAGCGTATAGCTTATATTCACTATAAAAAAGTATAATTATACAAATATAAGTTTCATAAAATAGTGTAAAATGTTTCATTTCTTGGTTTATTAATCATAATTCAACCCTCCACTTCCCTTTGAAATCTAATTTAGAGGTCGTTTGTTTGGAAAAAATCAATTATTGGGCCAAAATGTTCTTTAGATACTTAGAAGGACCTAAAATAATTATGATGGTTGTGTGTAAATAACCATCAATATATGAAACACCATAATGATCCATGTTTTGTTAGAAATTTGATGTCAAATGAAAGAGTTCTATGGGTGTCTCAGCTAACCTCCAATAAAAAAAGGTAGTGGTTTCACACAACCCAAATCTACATGGTATATTTTGAGAACAATATAAAGAACCTTTATATTTTGTGATCTTGTCCCATGTTTCTTGACACCATTAATATTTCATCACAAAATTACCCAACTGGATAAAATTTCTACAAATTGAGCATCACCCCCACCCATTTTTTTATGATGGACCTCTAAAAGATGAAGAGGTGTGGTATCATCTCACAAAATACATTCATTCATGAATTCAACCAACCTTAGAATCCAATTCATCCACACAAGTGGATAACTTTTTGGACCACCATCACATTAGTCCCAAACAATCGTAGAGTATATTAGAGATGGTTTCATCAAATTTCCCTCGATGATAACTTGATTTCATGAAATATTTTATTCTTTTATGAACATATATGATTCATTCAAAACCATAAGTTTCATGAAACTATTATTTAAAATACCCATGATATACGTGTACTGGATCCCAAGTTTTACATGAATCCAAATCAAATGAAAACTCAAATGTTGGATGACCCTACCTCTAGGTCTATGATTCTATGTCCCCTTCCTCTAATCATTGTTGTGAAAAAGTTGAGTGTTTGTGATCCTTAGAAATTTTTTAAATTGATTCATTTGTTCGAACCCTATTTACTCAAATAGTATAATGTGCCCTTATTACCACACCCTTAACTCAAATGTTAACATTGGGAGCCTCATTTTCATCATCACATAATAAAAGAGACCCTAAAAGAAAAACCCTTTTATAATACCTAAAACTGGAAGTTTTTGTGCCATTTACTATTCAAAAAAATCCATATAGTTGATATGTACGCCCTTTCCACAACATCGGTGAATAAAACTACATATCTTCCCCCTCAATGAGTACATGAAATATCCATAGATCCCTCTCTACTCACATGCTAACTGGTATTGGGTGGCTTTACATATAATCCCTAACACTATCTAAGTTGTTAGATTGAAAAATTCATATAATTTCATTTGTGTCAAATGATTTTAGACAACAAAACAATTTCCTTAGAATAATAAATTAAAATATAGACTTAACCTATGTGATGATCATGGTATTATCTATGTGAAAAGTACCAAATACCTTGCATAATGATCATATGATGCATTATGTGACAGGCATGAGATGGTTTACACCTTACTATGACAATATTTCATGTGTATTTCCAACACTGTCATTTGAAACCACCTCGTTGATGAAAAAAGTGCCCAGTGATCCATGTCTTATTATGGAAAATTTAGGATTCCTATTTTTACTTAAAACTGAAAATTACCACAAATCTATCACCCCGTAGATAGATAAAAAATCAAAATATTCAATACCATTTAGCAGTTTTCAAATCTTTTCTCTATACAAATCCAAGGTCCCCACTAGACCTTGGAATTTCCATAGGATGATAACATATTCCCATCTCAGTACACAATAACATATATAGAAAAATTCTTCACTATACATTAATCCATTAAATATCCCAAAAGTAAACAGAGTATGTGGGACCATACATAGTTGAATCTGTAAATATAAATCACCCATATGTTTTTAAACCTATAATCTACCAATATATAATGAGTGTATACAGGTCTGTCCACATTAGACTCTAAATATTTGAAGTGCCCTCACTTGGCAGAAAAACTATGATCAGCCCATATATGATCTATAAATTTTGTACCATCCACACTAGTGTCTAAATATTTGGTGTTCTCTCACTCTTCTTTTAACCTATTTTCAACCCATAAGTTATGATTGTGTATTGGATAATAAGCATTAGACTCTAAAATTGAAAATTAACTTCACATGTATTTAAACCTATGATTAAAACATATGCGATGAGTGTTCCTGGGATATTCCTCACTGTAAGACAAATATGTGAAGTTCCCTCACTTATCATTAATCTTCTAATTAAACCATACATGAAGATCATATATGGGATTTTCTTCATTAGACTCCAAATATGTAAACCTCCATCAGTTAAATTTAAAACTATGATCTACCTATATTGTGTTGATATTATATGGGAAAATCCACAATATAATCTAATAATTTGAAGTTCCTCTCAAGTATTTAAACCAATGAAAACCCCATGAATGGAAAGTGCATATGGAACTGGACCTTAAATAAGTGAAGCACACTCAATAGTCTTTAAACATATGACCCTCTATATTCATCACAAACTCATACCTAGGTGAGAGGGTTCCTTATGTTATGAGCCTATGATATATATGTGTGTGTGTGTGTGTGATGAGTATATGATATCTTATCCCCCACTTATATAATTATCCCGAGTATCCACCTTATGTGATGAACTTGTTATGCCTTGGGTGATTAGCCTAAGAAGTGCCTATGTCACAAGCATATAATCTCTCAATTCCCTCCTCATGTAATGTTCCCATGATTCTACTCATGAAAAAAATAGATTACATATGTGATGTGGATAAGAATAATCCATGTTATAATCATAGGACCACCCTTCTCTTTACATTGGTAATGATCCAATGTTATTACCCAGTGTGATGAGCATGAGATTCCCTGTGTGATGAGACTTTAAATATTTTTTAAAGAAAACTTAAATTTCCTCACATGAAAAGAATTGGATTCCTCACATGATGAATGTGAAATGACTTGTGTGATAATACTTGGATGCCTTGTGAAGTAATAGTATGTTTCCTTATGGGGATCACATGATGCCTCAAGTTCTATATCCAAGACACCTTACTCCATGAGCATAAGATTCACTCCCAACGTCATCCATGGAATACATTTATATATTACCAATATTCCCAACATCATAATATGATCAAACGATAAGTAATCATCACATTAAAATAGTATGTGTTATAATTAACTTATTTCCACTAGAAGTTGGTATTATTAATGATATTCATAAATATGTCACAGATCTGTTAGGAAGACTTTGACTAGGCATGGAACTCCAATTAGGAGTCCATGGAAGGAAGATATGAATTCCCATAGTCACATTCTAGTTAATGATTCAAAATAATAGATAAGGGTGGAGATGGAATACCTCCTTTTTAAATGTGGTAATTTGGAAGAAACTTGGGACCGTATCTATCCCAAGTATCCACATCTCCAGCATAACAATATACCCCAACCAAATTATCGGTTAATGGAAGTAACATGTTCATTTTACTTCACCTTCTATCATGGATGGCTTAAAAATTAAATTTAATAAAAATTTATGATATTTATAACTTATTTAAGATACTAAAATGATAAACTATATTACTCCTCTCTCATATTCTATGTATATCTAAAACATCATTATTTCATATTTTTTGACTATCGCCTCTATAGAATGGTGTGTTTTTTTTCATTGTCACCTTTCATGGAAGGTTTTAATAATGGTTTCAAAAGATAAATATTAATATTTTTGATATAAATATGTTAATAGTATTCAAATTAAATATTATATTCATGATATTACTGATAAATAATCATTGTAAAATTTATGCTCTGAAATAAGATAACTATGAAGGAGAACAATTTACACATAGTATAAAGTTGTTTTGTATATATAAATTCTTCTATTATTTTTTCCTAATTATAATATATGAAAATAAATAATGGTAAATTGTTTCATTATTCTATAGTTATATTTATATTTCAACTATAAAGTCTCATTAACACCCATTAGGTATAGTGTGTTCTTGTTTAGTTCAATTCAAGCAAGTAATTGAACAATACTACCAATTTATATCTTGGATGAATATGGGAACATGATCACTGGTATAAAATGTTTTTAATATCTATATAATTATTTATTTATTTTTTATTAATTATATATAAATTTATAAATCAATAATTAAGGATACACCCTTCATTGATTAAAAATTTCCAAAACATACTTATTACAGATTTAAAATCCATGTATAATGAATGAAATGCTCATGAAATGAAGTTAAAACATCATATGTTGTTATAATTGACCAATTATATTAAGTTTAATGATATTTTAATGAGAAAATATAAAATAAAAAAAATACCAACACCAATCTTACGAAAATATTACCAAATGATCAAGATTACTTAAACTATAGTCTGAAAAAAGAAAAAAATATTATAGGGGGAGATAAGAGATTTATTATAAATATGGAGTAAAATTGGTTAAAAATATTAATAATTTTTATATTTATGTAGTTAATAAACTTAATTAAATTATTCATGATGTTTGGTGCAATAAAAAATGGATTTGGACATTAGTGTGTGTTTTTCATCTCAAATTCCTTTCTTTGATACATGTGTTATATTATACACCTAATTTCCTTTGTAATCCATGAAGATACCACCTATTTGATATTTTATATCATTAATTATCTAATAATCATTTTATTTTAATTATATTTTTAATGTATTCCTTTTAATTTTATTATTGAAATGTTACGATTTTCATAAGGTGTTATTTGTATAAAATTTAATTCCTTGGGGAATGATTATGTTATACACCATGTTTTATTTTTTATTTTTAAATTACTACACCAATTTTATTTAATATAATTCTCTAATATATCATAATATTCAATTTTTTATTTAAATTTCTAGTACTCATTGGTTTTTTGACTCAAAATTTACGAAGGTTGAAAGGGTTTTCTTAACCTTCATTTTGATTCTTTGAGACATGTTAAATGTTATACACCATAATTATTTTAATTTTATTATATTTATTTACTATCACATGAATTATGTATAATTTTTTTCCTTCTAATTCATGTGATATATTAATCAAAATAAATTTTATATCATCAAATGACTTTTAACTCAATTGTTACCCAAGTTGTAAGTGTTTTTTGTAAATCTATTTTCAGTCATAGAGTTATAATAATTATTTTGTAATAATTTTATATAATATGGGAGCATTCAACCATTTTATTTAATTTTTGGTTATTCTCACATGTTTTTCATTTTCACTACAGAACCCCTTTTCAAATATTTCATTATTCCTAGAGTATGTTTCCCAAAACAGATATTAATAACTCAAATATACATTCATTGAGTAATAACATTTTATATTGAAAGTTTTTTAACCATTCATGGGATCTACCACCCTTATATATTATTATATGGAATTATAATCCCATATGGGAAAATTAAATTTTAATAATAAATGATTTTATTATTATTTTTTACAAAGTAGTGCTTTAATAAAGGCAATTTCAATGTATTAAACATATTCCTTTCATTATAAAATATTTTATATTTGTCGTCAAAATTACTATAGAAAAATGTATTTCATTTTCAAGGTACCATTATTGGAGATTATTTTTAAAATTAAAATTTATCCAAATCATTAAATTAACTATTTCAAATATTTTGTTTGATAGTTGGATATATGTTCCAATTTTACATCAAAGTTAAAAATGTTGTACAAAATCTATTTTAACTTTTAACCTCCATTTTATTTAGATATTCAAGAGTATTTACACTCCTTGTATTTATGGAAAGTTAATTATTCTATAATATATTTATTTATATAATTTTATGATTTTTTATCACATTACCAAAAATTTAGATTCTTGATAACTTCCTTTTTAAAATCATTCAATGAACTCATTCAAGTTGGTGTTTTTCATATATATCAACATATATATGAGTTTACTTTTTTATACTAGGGATATAATCCTTGGAATCAATGTATTCCATTTCTCAATATTCCATATGTAATGTTATTTTCTATCAATGATATGATTTATCACTATCTTTTTTTTATAATCATCCACCATGAATAGGAATATATAATTTTTAATGAATTTTCATTGTTAATACCCTCAATACCTTTTCATTGATTGAAGGGTGTTCACCTAGATTATATTTTTTATTGATTAGGGAAATTATTTTCTTAATTTTATACCCTTTATCTATGTAGTGTATATACAATTAGCTTTATTAACATGATTGAATTGTATTAACTAATATTGTTAATAAATATCATTGGACACCTATTTAATTTCATGAGATTATATTTTTTTTATTATGGATATAATTATTATTTATTTTCTTATGTTAATCCATTTGAAAAGGAAATGAAACCCGTGTTATTTTTAAGGTTTCATTGATAGTTTTTTAATGAAACCCATTTTATTTCCATGGGTTAGTTATCCTATAAAAGTAAATGATTTTTGTAACACCATGACATTTTAAAGGGAAAAAATGTGATTTGATAGCATATATGATAGAAAATACAAATCTTATATAATAAGGTATCACCTAAAAACATTATAATATATTTATTGTTAATTACATTTGATCTCTTTCATTTTTTATGGAACCCAAAACCACAAGTTTAAATGAAGAGTAATATAGTAAACCGGTATAACCTAGCTATTAAATTAGAAGGTAAGAATATTACTAATAAAATTTTTAAAAACATATATTTTACCCATTTATAGTCAAATTCCCCAGTTATATATTGACCAGAAAAAATAATAGAATTATTTCAAAAAAAGGAAATGTTTTTGTAAAAATTATATTTTTCTAAAAAGTTATTTAGTCGCCCTATGTGTATATAATTTAAAATAAAATATTAAAAAAATTTGAAACTATATTTAGAAAAAATCATATTCATTTTTATAATCTACCTATAAAAATTATATTTGGGTGTATTTTTGAAAATTGTTGATAAAATATTAATTTTTAAATGAATAGTGAAAAACACAAAATATTATTTATAACTTCCATTCCATTTAAAATAATTTAAAAGTAAAATTATATTTAAAATTTGTTTTAAAGTAAAATTAGTTCAATTATATTACAATTTGACTAATGTTTACATTATAATAAATTCTATATTTAAATCTAAAAGAAAATTTTTAATATTTTCTTGGGAAAAGCATTTCCTTAATGGGACTACGGGTTTCATTTTAAAATGAATTTTTTATTCTCTATGAATTTAATTTGAAATAACAGATTAAATATCTATAATCATCGTAATTTATATTATATAATTAGTTCAAATTAATTATTTTTTATATATATATTAAAAATAGTAGTTTTTAATTTCCACATTTAATGTAATAAATGTTAAGCCAAAAATTAATCTAAGAATTTATGGGATTAAAATGACCTAAAATATTCCAACACAAATTTTATAGACATATGTAGAACTTATATATTATATAGATCATTAATTACCCATTTTGAAGCCTTTTATCATGTAAAAATATGAGAACATGTTATTTTTTTCAAAAATTCCATGTGTGTCATCTCCCCCATTTATAAAAGGCCACTACCTCCCTTCATATATTCACACCTAAATATCCATTTGGATCAAACAAAACCTATAATAATATCTCAGAAAAAATACTTTTTCACAATATAGATCTGATTTTCTTCCCAAAATTCCAATCCTATGATCCTTAATAGAAATATAATGAGGTTTCTCAAAAAAAAATATTGTATTAGTGAAGCTCTTTCAATTTCATTCGTCTTTTTCAACCTTAAATTATGAATTACCACATAAAATAAAATAAAAACTGTATATAAAATATAATAATATATTATTATGTTTATTAAATAAAATTTACTAATCTCCTCCTTCATCAAAATGGAAACCAAATCCTTCATCATGAGTACAGTGGACTACCACCTCACGAACTAATGTAACTCATTTTCCATCAACAAGGATAGATATTGTTTATAATGATTTATTTAATGTATATATAAAATATTTATAATATAAATATTATTTTTTAATTACAGTATCACATGTAACTTACTATTTTTACAATTCGTTTAATATATGATGGTGTTGCTTATGTGCACGACAGACGACCGACACACGAAGTGATGTCATTATTTTTTCACTTACTCTATGCATGGTAGTTAAAAAGGGTAAATTTATAGAATATATGTGATATATATGATAAGATATTTATTATATAAAATTAATATACCATCTATATCCTTAACCATCCACTTATTAAGGGAATGATTTCATCGCTCATGCAAATGTATGGCATACCGTGTCCACAAAGTGATTGGATTTATTTTCCATGTCCAAACTCCATGAATGATTCTAAAAATTAATGCAATGATTAAATATTATATTTATGACATTATTAAAAAATTATTCTATTTATCTATATCCTATGAAATATATTCTGAATTTCCATGACAAAACATGCATGGGAAAACAAGGCAATTGACACCTGAAATAATGAATATAATGAAATATTGTTAACAAATGGTGGTAAAATGTTATAATATGATCATATATGATATAATTAATATGAATATGTTTATATTATAAACTAATAACCTGAATAAAACTATTATATAGGATGTCAAATAATGTTTAACCAAAAAGAAGTGTGATTTAAGGGACTTCTTCTCAGTTTCCCTTCACTGAGAAATACTGTAATGTTATGCACCTGATTTATTTTATATGTTCTTCATAAAGACAATTTGACATTAAATATCATGATTCCTTAATAATTAATTGTTTTTTAGGTTGTAATTTTAATTATATCATTCAAGAGGATTTCACTTAAAAATTATCAAGTTGTAATGAATTTCCTTACTCAATTTCTTTTCATTAGGTTGTATTACATCATCATTTTCCTTTGATATTCTAATATTATATGTGTAATAAATTTTGATCATATTATGTTCAATTTCCAAATGTTTTAGGTGTGTTAAACTTTTACACACATAATAACTTCTTTAATTAATTATCACATCAACTTTATGATCTTTGTAAGGTTTTATTTCACAATCCCATTTTAATCAAGATTGTTTATACAAGAATTTACATTAAAGGAAATTATTTTAAAATTATATAATAAACCTACTTAATTTTCTTATACATAGGTTTTTGATGAATTTTTCATGTAATAGTGAAAATTTTCCCCTTTAGTACTTAAGTGATTGGTGTATTTTTTAATAAAATCAAACATTATTTCTCCCTTTGGACGAATTTCCTCTTTTCCAAAACCATGTTTTATAAAAAAAATTTATAAATTTCTTATAAAATTATCCATGTAATTTATTAAATACATTTTACCCATGTTTTAGTTTTTTAAAAAAAATGAATGTAATCTTCTTTTCATTTTCTAAACAAGTCTCATTTGAATTTCATCGAATATGTGAAAGTAATATTTGTATTAACATGTACTTCTTGTATAGAATTTCCATCTATCATGAAAACTCTTGGTTTTAATTATTAATTTATCGTATATTTGATCCACTTTAGATATGTAATATTAAGAGCTTCCTTTTTATTTTTGTAGATGTTTTATAATCCGTTTTTAACAAAATATAATGAAATTCTCTTTCTTGATTAATTTTTGTAATCAATAACATTCTCTAGAAACATTCACTTTATTATTATCATTGGACATTATATTTCCACGAAATATCTATATCATATATAACATATATAATTATCAGTTAATTCTTGTATAATTTATATATTGGTTATTTTCATTGAATGTAATATGATTGACATGTGAAATTATTTTTTATTCATATTCCATACTCGATACTAAAATTGGTTGGTAAAGAACATTCCCTACCACAAAAATAGTTTTTCCCGGTGCCAACCATTATTAGCGCTAAAAAAAGCTGATAAAGGAGGGGGTACCTTTATCAGCTCTAAAAAATTATTGATAAAGGTATGCCCCCTTTATCAGCGCTTTTTCATTAACAATGATAAAGGGACCCCCTTTATCAGTGCTTTTTTGTAGTCTGGATAAAGGGGGCCTTTACCAGTGTCTTTTAAGCGTTGATAAAGTGACGAATTCATAAAAAAATAAATAAAAATCATATATTAATATATAAATATATAAATATAGTTGTATTGATATAAATATAATATATAATTTTTAAATATATTTTAGATAAGTATAAATATACATTTACACTTAATATAATTAATATATAAGATATTTAGTGAAAATGTCTTATAAAAAATTAATAAAATATTTTCACTTAATACTTTTCTAATTATTATGGAGGAATAGTCATTTCATAATAATTTGAAAACCCAAAAAATCAAAAATGTAAAAAAAGACCCAAAATATGTTGAAAATGAAACTCGAACTTCAAACGACCCTAACTTTTGATCTGGGTGTCTGTTTGAGCTCTATCACTTATCAAATCGAATCCTGTGATGAGATCTACTTCCCAGTGATGGGGGGTACCCCGATCAATGTTTTTATCAAGCCTAAAATAGGCCCAAAATGCCTCTAAAATAGATTTTTTAGTCGGGGTACCCCGATTTGATAACATTTTGTGGATTTGTATCCTCGTTTAAGGTGGTATTATTGCCTTTTTTGCTGGGGATTGAATTTATTACAAGGTATTAAATTCATATTGATATTATGACTTTTAAATTTTATCATTTTGTAAAAGGAACTACTATTTATAAGCAAATATATAACTATATGTACATATTTTATATATATTCACACCTAAAAATTTAATTTTTTAAATAAATAATTATACATATTTACATATAAAATATATTAGATTTATCTAAATAATAAATAATATCAATTTATTTTAAAATAACAATATACGAATATTTATATAACTATATATTAATATTAATATATATATATATATATTAATATAACTATTTATATACTAATATAACTATATATATATTAATATAACTATAAATATATATATTTATAAATACATGGTACTTTATATTCAATGAGTAGTATAGTATTGGTTCCCCTTACTCGATAGAGGGTCATCAGGTTCCACGAATCATGGTGCTTCGAGAATGCCATTTTTGTTTTAATTTTCCTCTTACTCCTAGTATACCATACTTATGTCGTGATGGATTAGATGAAATTGTATTTTCCAATGTATTAGCTTTATCTAAATAATAACTAATATCCATTTTACTTAAAATATCAAAATATAAATATTTATATAAATATATATTAATATAACTATATATATTAATATAACTATATATATATTTATATAACTATAAATATATATATATATATATATATAAATAAATTTATATATATATTAATATAACTATATATATATTAATATACCTATGTATATATATTAATATAAATATATATTACTATATGAATAAATATAACTAAATATATATAAAAATAAATATATATATATCATAAATAAGGGAACAAATCAATATATGGGAGGAAAAGGCTTCAGGCGTACATTGGGGAGGTCATGAGAACAAATCTGGGTGGAGGCAGGGGAACGTGCGCAAGGGTGAATTTAAGAGGATATCACTGATAAAGGTGGTGTATAGTGCTGATAAAGGGTGTAGGCAGTGCGTACAGGCTCTGGAGGTGCGAGAAAGCGCTGATAAATGGGGGGCTCAAGTGCAGTAAAAGCCCCCCCCCCCTCTGGGATTGGTAGGATTTTTTTTAATTTTTTTAAATTTGTTTTCTAGTTTTATCATCGCTAAAAATAAGCACAGATAAAAGGGGTCTTTTATCATTGCTAAAAAGAAAGCACCGATAACGGACCCTTTTATCAACTATTTTTTTATCGCTGATAAAAGTGGTCTTTATCAACGCTTTTTAGAGTGCTGATAAAGGGGACCCCCACCCCTTTATCTTTGTCGGCTTTAACAGCACATTTCTAGAACTGTTAAAGGCCATTTTTAGCGCTGATAAAAGGGGTATTTGTAGTAGTGATTATTTATGCATTAAAAAATTATTGGATATATGAGGAATTTTTTGGACATACAGTGATGGATAGAGAAAAGTTATAGAATGAAATTTGAGGAATCAGTAGTTTCATGAGATGAATCATTTGAATATTATTATTTAAATGATGATTTTTTGGTGTATACCTACAAATATGATTGAACTTCCTTGCGAAAGGTCTTGACATTAGAGGTTTCATGATGCATAATATCATGATGTCCATTAATTAAGCATTTAATTCATTTTTAATTCATTTATTACTCATTTATAATTTATTTATAATTAGTGCCATTATATTTTCACATTCATAATATCTCTCGGTACATTTCATTATCATTTTATTTATTTAATAGCTTGGGAATTCAGTTTTTTACATTTCTATATTGATTAAACCATATCTATTAATTATACTCAACTTATTTGAATGGAATTTTCGATGAGTTTTTTTACCTTTACTTGTTTATTATAATTCTTGATTCAAGATATCTTCAACAATGCATAACCCTTATTGAGCATTTTTTCACACCATTATCTTGTTTCTTTCCCCCATGATATGTTGATGAATTTATCGAATGAGTTGAAGGATGTTGAATGTTTTCCATTACAATGTTTTTTATTTTTTTTATTCCCAATGTAAAATGGGTTTTATTTGTGTATCTAGTATACCAATACTACGAAACTATTCATTCCTTTTTGATACGATTACTTTTATATTAGGAAAATGTAAAAAAGTAGACATTGACTCTGAGTTAATAGATTTTGGGATGCTACAACGGGTATTAGATAGGTTTTTGAAAATGTTACGGAACTAGATTTAAGAAAATATAGATTTGTGTATAAAACCCTATGATAGACAATAATTATAATTATTTATGAATATTATAAAGCTTTTTTATGATAGAGATTATGTGGTTTTTATTGAAAATACATCCTTATCTAGATATTTTCATTGGATGTGGTTCAGTAATAGATACACTAAGGGCTAATAACATTGAAAAAGGTATGTATGCTTGGGTCGATTATTACCTAGTACATGATAATGGAAATTACTATGAACTTGTTTTTACACTCCTATAGGATATGATATGTATAATTCTCATTTTTATTTTTGAAATTTTTTGATTTATTTGAATATATGATGATAATGAATCACCTAGGAAAAACTAAAGCTGTCTTAGATTAAAAATAACGAGTCATGATTTATATATCCAATAAGTTTTTATATACTTTTTACACTACAATTATTATTCCTCACACTATGTTTTTTTGTTATAGTCATTGGATGGAACCTGAAGGAATCATGCTAACATTAAACATGTAGGTTAATAAGGTGACTACAAGAAACCAAATGGTATGATGATATGAGTGAATGATATCATTATTATTCATAATAAATTACTCTAAAATATGATTAAAAATGTATACCTTAACCAACTCTCAGACTCAAAAAAGAATATAATGATGGATTTTGATAAGAGTTTGAGTGGTGGATACAATGTAGGAAAGAAGGCTCAATTTCCTTCATGTCAAAAATGTGGAATGAGACCCCCAATAATATTTCTCAATGGAATGGTAAAATGTTTTCTCTATAGAAAATAATTAAATAAGAAAATAAAATTTTTAGGAAACAAATATACTGATATAAGGAAATTAATTTCATCCTATAGATCCATTTATAGTATGTTTACTTAAATATGGGGAACCTAGTCATTATTAGAGTTAATTACCTATTTTAAAGGAAAACCCCTAGACCTGATAAGTACCTATATTGAAATAAAATTGACGAAGTATATATATATTGTTATTAAAGAATTATTTTTTATAATTATTTTTTATGAAATAAAAATATTGTTATTATAATAATAAAACATCTTAGCATTGTGTTAATTTTATAAGCATATATTTATTCATTAACTTTAGTGATATGGATACCATCATGGGTTTATAATTTTAATTTTCATCATAAGATCAATTTATTTAACATTTATTTCCAAAATACTCTGGTAGGAATATGACATGATTAGTGATATTAAAAAAATATTTATTGGAGTATGAAACATTGATTTTGTATATAATTTAGTGAAAAAAATCTATTTAATGATGAATTCGAAAACTTTTTTTGGGAATAATTTTAATGTTATTCGAAACATTTGGGGTTCATGTCATCTTTGATGTTGAGGTAATTATAGGTTATTACACTTTGGGATTGTTGTATGAATTATATTGATATATTTTTATAAAAAGAATATCCAACATGTTCGGTGATAACCAATCACATTAGGAAAAGCATAAGAGCTGGAACACATAACTTAAGGGTGATAAGGATGATATACCTACCACACTCCCACATCAATTTCTAGTTAATATATAATGATTCATACTATAAAATTTTGATGTTTAAATATTAATGATGAAATAACGGTGTTACTGAGGAGGTTTATAGATTACTTTACTATATAGGAAAAATTTACTAACTATATTGTTTTGGAAAATATTTAAAAATAAATGGAAATACTCATGACTCTTTTATAGATCTTATTATCCTTTAAAAGTTTATTTTAGTTCATAGAGAATAAACTTAATTTTTTTATATTTATTACCTCATGTAAGAGATGATGTGGAAATTTTTCAAATAAAAACCAAATGATGAAATAATGGTTCTAAAATAGAAATATATCAAATATATTTCCTTCTAGTCTAAGGTGGTAAATAATTCCTCAAATTTTTAGAAAATATATTCAATTTTATGATCATATTACCTTTATATCAGATGAATTAAATAGAAATTTAAATCATCATGTATTTATGGATTTGATTTCCTTAACATTCCATTGGTCTCTAAATTTCTTATGGTCATTGATCTATATCACTCTCTATTATTATTCATGATTTTCCATTATGTTCATATCCTCACTTTCCCCAATGTTCTCCAAATTTAAATCATAGTTATCTGTTAGTCCATATATCCTTTCGTGTTTATCATTCCTTTTTATAAGTGGAATTTCTGCTAAACCATTTTATGATGCGGGTTTTCCAATAAAAAAATTTAAAATATGAACCCCTTGACATCCAAGTGCAAGTTAAAATTTTGAGGACACAATTTTTTGAATATGGGTAGAATGAAACACCTTAAGAATTTAAAATAATGAAATTGGGTTTTATAGAATATATGATATGAAACACTGTGCCTATAAGAGTATGTAACACCACAATATATTATGATATATATCATATTAAAAAAATGTGACCTCTTCGATAGCTTTCTAAAGGTGCAACCCCAAATCTAAATGAATGGAAATATTGTATACTACTATAATGTAATCATTAAATTAGAATTTATGATAGTAATAACTAAATTATTAAAATTATATGGTTGAAAAAATTTATATATATTAATTCTTTATTTATTTACAATAAAAAATATAATAATCATTTCAATGAAAAATAAATTATTTTTTAAAAGAACTTTATATTTCTATAAGGTGGTTTTTTCGTACTTTGCAAGCATAATTTAAAATTATTTTTTAGAAGATTTAGAAAATTTATTTGAAAAAATAAAAATAATTTTTTAAATATATATTTCAGAATTATATTTAAGGTAATATTTTATAATTTCATAAAAATATTAATTTATAATAAATTTTGAAAATCGTTATTTTTATTGGAAATTTCCTTTTCATTTAAATTATTTATATAGATAAATTATATTTTAATTTTTTTTAATGTAAAATTAATTAAATAATATTAAAATTTTACTAATTCATGGAAATAGAATCAATTTTTCTATTTAATTCTGATATATATACCTTTTTAAATAGTTGACATTTTTATTTGGAAACATTGTTTTTTTACGCGTCTGGAGGGTTAATTTAAAACTGAATCCTACCACTTTTGTAAATTGATTTTGGATAAATGGTTTAATTATTAGGAATAATAATAATTTATATTATATAAAAGTTACAACTTATTTTTTTACTTTTATGTAAGTTAAATGAAGACGAAATTGATTACCTTGGTTTATGTAAAAACGGGTTTACCAGGGGTTAACCAAAAAAGACCAATGTTAAAAATGACCAAAAAATAAAAAACCAATTTTAATGACATATTTAAACCCTCTAACTAATAAATATATCTAATATAATATTCTGAATACTTTATTCATATGAAATTAATGGGTACACATTATTCTTTATAAAAATTCCACATTTTTCTTCTCCCCCATTTATAAAAGGTTACTCCCTTCCATAATTTATTCACTCCTATCAACCCATTTGGGTCACCCAAAGCCCTATAAAAGCATTCACCCAAATCATTATCCCCATCATATGTATTATGGTTTTCTAGGAAGACCTAACCATGGGTCTTTAAGTGGATAACCAAAGGCTGTTTCATAAGGAAAAGTTAAATGTCTTAACGAATCTCTTTCTATTTCATTCATATTTTTATACCACAAATTATCCCATAATGAATCAAATAAAACAAATAAAATATCTTAAATATGATTATATTTAATTATGATTATGATATAATTTTGATTCATCCCCTCCAACATCAAATGGGGAAATAAATCATTGATCGTGTGTATAAAGAACTACCGCCTCACGAACTTATGTAACTCATTTCCAATCAACACATATCTGGATTATACATAAAGATAGATTTAATGTATATATATATAATTTATTATATTATTATACTTATTTAATTATTATATCATATATACCTTCTTACATTCCATGTCATTTTAAATATGATAATTTCACTTGTGTGTACAACAGAATATTGTATCATGAGGCAATGTGATTCTTTTTCATCTTACACATTACTTGGAATGTACTAAGGAAAATTTAATTAATATATATGATATATAAAACATTTTATTGATTCTATAAAATTAAAATACTATCCAATTCCTTACCATTTCACTAATTGATGGAATTATATCATTACTCGTATATAGGTACGACCTTCCATCTCCATGAAGCAATGCGATTAATTTTACATGTCCATCCTTACCGAATGATTATAAAAATGTATATAATGATTAAATATGATATTTATACCATTATTATAATTATTTGGATGCAGGATCTGTATCATATATACTATAATAAGAACGTTCCTGACAAAAAACACATGAGAAAATAAGGAAATTAATAGCTAAAACAATTAATATAATAAAATATTATTTACAAAAATTTGATAAAATGATAAAATAAGATAATATAAAATATTATAAATATGACTATGACTATGTTATAAATTAATAACATGTTTGAAATCATTATTCATATGTAAAAATTATGTTCATCCAAAAGGAAGCATGAGGTAAGGGAAATGATCAAAATTTCCATTTATTGTGGGATATTGTAATTGTATTCTCCTGATTTCATTTATAGGACATATATAATATCACTATTATATTTAATAAAATTATTACTCAATAGTTCATGGTATTTTACGTTTCAATTTGAATTATTTAATCAAAGGTAATTGGAATTAATAGTTAATAATTGGTAATGAATTTCATAACTAAATTTATTTTTAATGGCTTGTATTAAATATCCATTGTCTTGGATCTTCTAACAACATGTGCGTGATTAATGTTTATCATATTATGTTTTATTTTATATTATATTATGTGTATTTAAATTTGAAACACATAATCACATATTTTATTAATTCTCACCTTATGTTTGTGATATTTTTAAGGGTTTATTTCACAATATATTTTTAATAGAGATTTTTTATTGTTAAATTTCAATTGAAGGATTATTATTAGATTATTTTCTAAAAAAAATCTAATTTTCTTATAAATTTTTTATTCATTATATTTTTCAATAATTGTATCATTTTCTTATCTTTGGTTCTTAAAATTATTGAGAAAATGTTTTTAATAAAATATGTCATTATTTCACTCTTCGGTCGAAGGTCTTTTATTTTCCAAATCCATATTTTATGAAAATGATCTAAATGTTTTTTAACATTCTACATATGAATAATTAAATAAATTTTTACCCATTTTTTAAATTTTACAAAAAAATAATGGAATATTCATGTTGTTTTCATAAAAAGGCCTATTGGGATTTTACAGAAAATATGAAAGGAATCGTTGTTTTAACATGTAAGACATGTGATAAATTTATCACCATTAGGATTAGTCAATGTTTTAATGATTTATTTATAAGATTCAATTATTATTCGAAGATTAAGTAGTTTTTAAACTATTTGTTAAAATTTTAGTTTTAAAAATATTTTCAATGTAAAATAAGGATACTTTCCTTAAGAATATTTCTAATGACATTTTTATGGTATTTATATTCTTTAATATAATTAACCATTTATTGTAATTATTATCCACTGAGAATACGTTCTATTGATACCATCATTATTATTTCTCTAAATGGTTTAAAATCCATTTTACTAAGTTAGGAATTAACATTTTATTTATTAATTGTTTTTTGTAATCATTAACATTCCCTTATAACATTAATTTTCTTATTATCATTAGACATTACATATCACTTAAATACCCACATTATTTGTAATGGATATACATATTATATAAATCATGTATCATTAAGTCATATATTATTTTACCTGGAATGTTATATGATTGATTGAGAAAATTATTATTAATATATATTCCTTACTAGATATAAAAATTTGTTGATAAAGAAAATGATTAATTAATTAAATTGATTATTTGGTATAGGAGGAATGATTTAGACATAAAATGATAGATGATTCCCTATTAGAGATATTCTCTCAATGCATCAGTATTCTCATGAGACAAATCAGTTGGATATATTTATTTAAATGGGGTTTTTGTTCTAAACCTTCCCAGATTATTAAACAGTATTGTGAATAGTCATGAATGTTGAGGTATCATGACTCCTGAGAAAGTTATGTTGATTAATTAAGTATTTACTTCATTTATAATTAATTTATTATTATTACACATGATATTTTCACATTTAAATTATCAATAGATTCATTTATTTCTCACATTATTGGTTAAATAGAATTTCTATTCAATTATTTACATTTCTATATTGATTAAAACTTTTCTATTAAGGATTATATAGTTATTTAAATGGAATGTGTGTTTATTTATTAACATTTCCATGTTAATTTAACATATTGATTAAAGATATCTTTCGCTATACTTAACCCTTTCTGAGAATTTCAGTCACACAAATCTTGATTCTTTTCCCTATGATATGGAGATGAAATCATTAATTGAGTTTAAGGATGTCGAATGTTTTCCATTATGAGTTTTTTATTTTTTATTGTCAATTTATAATGGGGATCCTATATTTATCTAAATTAACTAAAATGCATAACTATTTTGTCCTTCAAGATGTGATTATTTTTAGATTATACCAATGTAATAATTTATACATCAACTATGGGTTACTGTATTTAGTCTCATTAAAATTTTAATTTGAATTTTTTATGAAACCCATTATTATTCCTAGGTTTTAACAAAGTTATTGTTAATTTTTTTCTATTTTTGAAGATATGTATGGTTAATATTTTAGTAATATATGGGCCATATATATTTATCCAATACATTGGATAAATCATTACAAATCATGAGATACTAGTCAAACAATTAGTGATGCTCAATTGAAAATGGGAAAAATGTTTTCAAAATTTCTCTACTCTGAAAAATAGGTGAATGAAGAATAATACACTATATTATGATTTATAAACTTTTGGATGAGCCATAAATTTAATGTATTACATGTTTCTATGATATATATAATTTTCTTGATAAATTATTATTTTATACAGATATGATATATGATTTATTCATTATAACATTCTTATATATCATGATCACCCCCATATTATTATATAATTTTCTCTAGTGATATTTGATTGTTATCACTTATATTTAAACATACTAAGCATATGATCTCAGTATTTTATTATGTTTTTTTCCCAAGGTTATAAAGAAATTTATTATATAAAATATCTATAGAAGGGTATATTATGTGTAGAATTTTTGAGAGATGTTGAGTACTTTTTACGGATTGTGTAGTTGATCATATATTGTAAATAATGTCCATTAACTGAAAAATAAATGAATTTTTTTAGTTAATGTTTCGTACTAATTCTATAAAATTATAAAAATGGCCTTTGGAATGTATTAAAATAATATATATTATTTATTTCATTAAATTTGGATAGTCACATATACATGTATTTCTAGTTAGTATTAGAGGAGTTTTTAGATAACATTAGATCTTAGGATATTATTATTTGATATTGAATTAGGATTTTAAAATGTCATCAAAGTTTGATAAGTATAGGATTACCCTAACTTAAAAGTCATAGATAACCCATTATATATTTTTAGGTAATATTAAATATTTTGGGATTCTTATAAAATAAATTCATTGAAAACATTATGTATAAGTTTAAGAGATAATATTAAGTGTATGATAACATTCTGATGTGTAGGTAAAGTATTTATTATAACACCCCAAGAATTTAAAAGAGAATCATTATCTTTAATAGAATATATGACATGAAAACCCAACATTAGAAGAGAATGTAATGTAGTAATAAATTAAGATATATTTATTTATTAAATAATTCAATCTATTTTATAGCTTATGATGCATGTATCACCAGGTTTAAATGAAACATGATACTCTATTTAAATATTCTTCATCAAACATGACATGTATAACCAACAGTTAAAATAGTGGGTATAAATAGGATTAAATAAATTATTAAAATTATATGTTTCATGCATTTATAAAATAAATTAAATTTTTATCTATTGTTTAAAAATAAAATAAAAATTATTCAAAATACAATGAAATATTTTTTGGAAACTTTTAATTTTCTAAAAGGTTTCTTACCCATAATTTTTACACATAATATAAAATTAATATTTACCATTTTTAGAAAATTAATTATATAAAATAAACACATTTTTTTAAATTCTACATGTCTAAATACCCCTATATTAATTTTTTAAAATTTTATGAAAAGATTAATTTCCCAATGAATAGTGGAAAATACTCATTTTTATTTGAAAAAATCCTTTTAATTTAAATTATTTTCAAATATAGGTTATATTTAAAAAATTTCTTAAATTAAAAATGTACAAATTTGATTAAAATTTAACCATTTTATTTCATAGAAACAAACTTTAAATTGTATTTTTATATAAAAAGTATTTTAAATAGTTGACACTTTTCTTTTGAAAAACTATTTTTTGGAATAGTATCTAGGTTTAATTTTAATTTGAAATATACCACTTATTTAAATTTATTTTTGAAAAATGAATTCTATATATTTAATTATATTATTTTATATTACCTATTAATTATAAATATGTTTTTTATCATAATTCATAGTAAATATAGTAAAAAATAACTATCTTATCTTAGGTAAAAATGGGTTTACCAGAGGGTTAAACTAAGAAGGTAAGTGTTAAAAAGAACTAAATCTTATCTATAACCCATTTTATAGATCCATTTCAACATTATACCCTCTAATATTCTATAATGACTAATTATTTAGGCTTTTGGTATGAGAAAATCTGGTTTATCACTGTATATTTTTAAAAACATTATGTGTGTTCCCACCCTAACTTATAAATGGTCTCCACCTCCCTCACATCATCACATATCCAAAACCCTTTTGGTCAGCCAATAAATACTAAAATAACTTCCATAAATCCATTAAATAATCCTAGAGGCCTTATTTTTATTAGCAATCTCTCTTATGAATGATTTAGGTAACAACCTAAATAGGCTCTCCAATGAATTGGAAAAATTTAGTAAACCATTATATTTACTTTATTTCATCTTACACCTACTTAAAATCATCATAAAATATGATAATATAAAAACAATAGTATACCATATATACTAAGATGTTATTTTTTCAGTGGTATAATATAGATCCTTCTCTCCTTCTATCAAATGATAAGCAAAACCATCGGCCATGGGTACGGCAGACAGCTACTTCACAAACTGCTGTAATTAAGTTTATATCACTACCTTTAATGGATGTATATAATAACAGATTTAACTATTTTATATGATAATTATGATATTATTATTCTTTTTTAATTATTATATCACATATAAGTTTTTTTATTTCCATTTTTACGGGGATAGGATAATGTCCCTCGTGCGTAAGGTAGGCTACTTATACATGAACCGATGTGATTTTTTTCCACTTACTATTAAAATGGAAGGTATTAATGTTACAATTAATGAATATATGTAATATATATGACCTATAAATAATTTTAGACATATAATATCTCATATAACTTCTTATCTTCTAATCCATTGGAAAAAAATAATATCTTCAATGCATACATGTGTATTTCCTCCTCTATGTAAAGACGTGAAAAGTTTTTCATTTTATTTTTACATTGATTTTAATAATTATGTGTTATATTAATATAATTTTTATATATGATATAATAATTATTATGGAATGGTTATTTAATATTTATTTTCCTTTTATTTCATCTATCGAGAAAAATGAAATAGTCTTCATGTGTATAAACAAATACAATCTCCATGAATGGTGTAATCCATTTTCTATATCTAATTTTTATAGATTACTATAAATAAATATATAATGAATATATATGATATTAATATCATGTTTAACATTATATATATTATGGAAACAAAATCAAAGTAAAAGGACTTAAATTACCAAACCAAAATTTTCATGAAAAATAAAGAGAATATCACCCAAAATAGTTATTTTAACAAATTATTCTTAATAAAAATGTAATAAAACTATATAAATAAATAATATTTGGTATGTATATTTTTTATTAATTTTATTTAATATATATATATATAATAAACCTATATTTTTTATACATGATTTTCAAACACATAGAATGGAAATTGGGCCTATAGTAAGATTCTCTTGTCTCATTTTTACATTGTGAGGTGTACGCCATATTACCCACATAATTATTTCGTGTGATGTATATACATAAATATTGATATTTTATATCATTAATTGTCTTATATTCAAGGTATTTAATCTTTCATTTGATGATATTTCTTCCATAGGGATTATAATTCAAAAATTACACAAGTTATAATGGTTTATATTATAATCTCATCATTTATTGGTATTATTTAAGATTAAATTTATTATAGTTAAATATTATAATATATCACTTCATAAAGCCATGAATTTTATTATCCTATTTTTATTCATGAACTTTTTAATTAATAGTTTTATTTTTCTCTCTTTGGAACTATAAATAATTTTGATAATGTTTTTATGAAAATACAACATTATTTATCTCTTCGGTCAATAATCCTTTTCTTACAAAACACATTTTTTGTGAAAATGATTTTAATATTTATTTTTGAAATTTTATAAATGACTTATTTTTACCCCTTTTAAGTTTTTTCGAAATTTTTAAAATGGATTCAACATATCTTTTTACAAAAAGTTATCTTTTTGAATTTATTGAAACTATGAATGAAATTTTATTTTAATGTGTTCGGCATGAATGTAATTATTAAAAATCAGAAAAACTAAATGTTTTAAATATTATTTTAAAAAATAAAACTATTATTTTAAAATAAATTTATTTTTAAAATTATTTTTTAACTTTTAGTTTTTAAATTTGATTTTCAAAAATGAAAAGTATATTTTCATCATTAAAATAATAATGGAAAATTTATGGTATTTATATTCATAAATGAAATCAATACAATATTTTATTTGTAACCCACTAGGGATATATTGTATTTATTCCATAATTATTATTTCTATAGATTATTTTTGATCAATTTTATTGGCATGTTAAATTTTATTTCTAGTAACCATATTACTCTAGATGGATTATGATTATTTTTCTTGATTGGTATAAGTATTATCATTTCATTTATTAGTTTTAAAATTTGAATGTTTATGTTTATTATGTTTCAACCTGTTCATATGACGATTACATTGGACTATATAATATTGGGTGTGTCATAGAATTACATATTCCATAAAGTAATGAGTAAGAATCATTAGATAAATCAGTTGGCCAAATTATATTGTTTTTTACACATAGTTTTAAATTATTTTGTGAAAGTTATTGAAAGTATATTTTAAATGTTCAGAATAATGCATTCCATTATTATGAGATCAGTTATTGGTTTCCATGTGATTGTTAAATTAATAGTAATATCTATTATTATGTTTCAAGAAAATGTGAATATTTATATTTTATTATCTGATCATCATTTATTCCTACCATATTTTTCTCAATTAATTAATTCAATGGAATTTTCTTTAGTTATTTACCTTTCTATGTAGATTATGATTATTTATTCATTATATCGCCTATTATACACTTAACCTTACTGAGAATATGAACCCACCCTTTTCTTATTTATTATTTTCCATAGGATACAAAGAAGAGTTATATAGTTTATATATAGGGATATGATAAGAGATAATATGGCATTCTATGATAAACCACATTGTGTAATTTATGTTTTCAATTATTATGTATGCTTAAATCATAGATAAAGACTACAAATACTACTAAACAATATGTTCCACTAGTATGGAATTCCTTGTGTCTTATTACATTGTAAAGAGGTATCCACCAAATATGGGCTACTATGGTCAAGGTCTTCACAGTTGGTATCCGAGAATGTTTAATAGAAGCCTTTTGAACTAGATGTAGAAAAACAAAAATTAGGGAACATAACCCTATGATAGAAATTTAGGATAAGTATCTGAAAAAATCCTAATATATTGGTAAGGTAGATATTATATAGTTTTCCTAAAAATACATCCATTTATTGATACTAGAGATGTTCATGGTGCTCGAACAGATTTACATTGGGGTAATAAATTAGAAAAAGGAATGATATCCTTGACAAGAGCGTTACATGGTATAAAACAATGGGAATTTTTATAGACATGGATTTACTCTCCCATGAGATATTCTTATGATAATTAAATTTTTTATAAATTATTATTAAGTATTTAATAATGTTTTTATGATTTAAAAACCATCCTAATGAAACCATGTTTCTGATTATGCGACTATCTAGGCATAAATTGTTCAATTTATCACTAGTTTTTTTATAAATTATGATAAATAATATTATAATTTAACTTACTATGTGATTTTTTTATAAATTTAACCTAGTATAAGGAATGGGAAACATATCAACACACATAATCCAAAGAGTTTGTATGATCGTTTATCAGATGGAATTAATTCAATATATCCAAGGGAACTAGTCTCGCAAGCATTCTCATTATTCAAGGAAATATTGTCAGGTGATATTAATATAGGGAAGTATTTATAAATATATTATGCCTTAAAATATAATCAAGGGAAGAAAATGGAAATGGAGAAAAATAGATAAAGAGAAGAAGGGAAAGATGGGTTGTCCCACTTTTGAAAATTGTGGAAAGAAACACCCATGTAATTTTATTAAGGGGATGGTAGTTTGATAAAAGTGTTAAGGGAAATTTAATCATTTTCTTGGCTTAAACTGATGTAAATAAGTAATGTATGTTTGATGATTAAATTATAAGGATATGGGGCATTATGCAAAAGAATATCCCAATCCTCAGGGGAAAATACCTTATAAGAAGATAAGGGATCATAGTCAACATTATGCTATTAATAAATCTTAAGAGAAATTATTATTTTTCATATGAATATAGATTCAAGAATTTTATTTTTTAAGTATTTATAAAATGGTATTTTGGTAATAATAATCATGCAACATAAAAATATTATACTATGATTCCTTATCAATATAGATTTGAAATCATATATTGAATGGTATAAAGAAAAATTATCCATTGTAAAGTTGGTCATTTTTTAAAACACATAATTAAGGAAAGATATAACATACTTTGTTATTTATATTGAAATAATAATGATAAATGTATATTTGTGGGGTAGTATTGGTGTCAGTGAAATGGGATAGTGATTTGATGGTTTGTGTTAACATTGATGGAGTTTACATGATGTTTGGTTTTATAAAAAATACCGGATAACCAATATTTTATTTTTGGAAGAGTTACTTTTTTTCATTGAGGTTTTATAGTGATTATGGAATTCACATATTTGGAATGTAAGAGGAAGAGTCACTTTATGTTGTACAGGGAATACAATGTTATTTTGATTAGTGACCACCCTTCTATATTTATAGATTTTGAATTTGATTAGATATATTTTGTTATGGTATTAAATTTAACTATTTATAGAATGGATGAAGTTGAAATGTGGTTTCTTATGGACAAATCATTTTTATCATTTCTGTTTTTTAAAATATTCTTGGAATTATTTTTCACTGTTTAGTGGATATTACGACACCGTAAAATTAAATTTTAGTGATTTAGGAATAAAAAAACATTTTTAAGATATTCATTGCTTTTCTGTGTTATTATAGCAAAACTTTATTATAAACATTAAATAATATCAAGAGGAGGTTTTATTAACCCTTTTATGATATGAGATTTTTAATAAAGGTAATTTAAAATTTCAAAACATAGATTAATGAGATCATGTTTAAATTGGGAGGAAATGGTTTTTGAAGGTGTGAAGAATATAACGCCATTATATGTTAAAAGATAAATAGAACTTTGATAGAATATATGATATGAAAAACCTAGATTAAATTAAAATGTAACACTTTTTGGATTTATGATATAATTATTTATAAAATAAATACAATATATTTGATATCTTTTGATGCATGAAACACTTGGTTTAAATGAATCTTAATAGTCTATTGAAATATTATTCTTAAATAATTACATTTATAACCTAGAACTTATATTAGAGGGTATGAATAAGAATAACTAAATAATTAAAATTATGTTGTTTACGCCTATATAAGATAAATTCAATGCTTATCTATTTATTATAAAAAAATAAAAACCATTTGAAAGAAAAAGAAATGTTTCCAATAATCTTTATTTTTCTAAAAGGTTGTTTAGTCCCGCATTGATCAAATAATTTAAAATTATTTTTTATAAATTTTATAAATTTTATTTTAAAAAATAAACCTCATTTATTAAATCTTCATTTAAAAAATTATATTTCTGTGAATGTTGTTTTTAGTTTTCTAAAAATATTATTTTTTATATGTTTGGTGAAAAAAACAAATTTTTATTTGAAAACATCATTTTAATTTAAATTATTTTAAATTTAAAATTATATTTTAAATTGGTTTTTAAGTAAAATTATATAAATTATATAATAATTTAACTAATGTTTTTCATTGGAATCAATTTCATATTGTATTATCATATTAAACGATTTTAAAATATTGAATTTTTTTTTGGAAGAATAGTGTTTTTAATGCATTTGTTGATTTAATTTTAAAATTTATTCTTCAAAATCTATAAATTAAAATATAAAAAATATATTCCCTATTTATATGTAAAATAGAATATACAATCTAATAAGTTCAAATTAATTTTTTACTATAATGGATAGTGAAAATAACAAAAATTAATTACCACAATTAAGATAAAAATGGGATTATCAGGTGTTAAACTATATAGATAACTGTATAAAATGATAATAAACGTTTAAAAACACTTATATATATATATAAACCTTATAAACTCTTACTTCAGATAATGACCCATTTTGGAGGATTTTTTCAGTATAAAAATTTTGGAATCACATTCTCTTTTCAAAAATTCCAAGTCTGTCCTCTCCCTCACTTATAAAAGGTCACCCACTCTCCTTCCCTATTAACACATGAAAATATATTTAATTTAAAACACATCTACTAAACAATAGTCATTAATTCCCTAAACACATAATATATTACTTATATTGAATGGGAGACCATCAAATAAGTCATTAGGCTTAAATTGAATGAGGCTCTTTGAAGAATATGTAAAATTATTAAACTTGCTTATGTGTTTTATTTCTTCTTCCACATCTATAAAATAATATTAAAATATGATAATATAATAAAACCATTATTCTATACATACTTATTTTTTATTATTTTAATCAAATAACCAAAATCAATCATCACTTCTATCAATTGAGAATAGAAATCATCAAATGTGTGAATGAAGGACTACCGCCTCGTAAACCGCTGAAATTCGTTTTCCATCACCAAATTTCAAGGATTCATATAATTATGTACATTTATTTTTTATATTATATTTATGAAATTATTATTAATATTTAATTATTATATCATATATACCTTCTTACATTCCATTCTTAGGGGGATATAATAAGGTCACTTGTGTGTACGGTGGACTATCACCTAGTAAAGTGATGTTATTTTTTCACATACAATTTATAAAGAAGGTTATAAGGATAAATTTAATTAAATTTTGTGATATATATCACCTCAAAATACTACTTAAAATATAATATCACATATAACTTCTTAACTTCAAATCTTTTGGAAAATAATAACTTTTCTCATGTGTAAGTGTGGACAACTACCTCCATGTAGCAATGTGAAATGTATTTAAATTTACATTCCTGTGAAAGTTTAAAAATATATATTTGATTAATATAAATTATATATATATAATAAAAATTATTCTATAATTTTTAATTAATATTTATTTTCCTTTCATTCTATCCATTGAGTGAAATGGAAACACTGTTCATGCATATGTTCTTCCTGTTATCACCAATAACAGTGTAATCCATTTTTTGTCTCTAACTATTATAGATTAAAATTATTATAAATATAATTAATATATTTGATATTTATATCATTTTTTAAATTTATTTTATGATTTTATCATAATAAAACTATAATTACTTAAATTATTAAACAAAAAACATACATGAAAAAAAGAAATTATTACCCAAAACAATGATGTTAACAAATAATTTTAAATAAATGGATCATAAAATACTATAAGTAAATCAAAATTGTTATAAAATATATTATTATTTTTATTATTTATGTATAATAAAAAAAATATTTATTATACAGGATTTTGGAATATGTAAGAATGAAATTGCACCCACGGTAATGGTTTCTCATCTCACTTTTACTTCTGTGAGATATGTGACAAATTCACCACATAATTCTGTCGTGGGTTGTATATACTTCCAATTTGATAAGTTATATCATGAATTCATTTATCTTCATGTTTTTTAATGTTACATTTTATATTATTTCTTTCATGAGGCTTATGACTCAAAAGATACTAATATGGTAATGGTTTATTTTACAATATCATCATTTATCAAGATTATTTATGATTAAATTTATTCATATTAAATTTTATGATAAATCACTCAATAAACTAATTAATCTTCTTATACTATGTATATTAATGATATTTTAAATTAAGAGTAATATTTTCCTCTTTTTAGTACAAAAATTTATTGTGAAAATGTTATTAATAAAATCATACTTTATTTATCTCTTTAATCAAAAATAACTTTTCTTCTAAAACATTGTTTTCCAAAAAGTATTTCCAAAATGTTTCTAAAATTTTAAAAATAGTTTTATTTTTACCCATATATTAATTTTTAAACAATTTTTTAAATGAAATATTAATTTTATTTTCGAAACAATGGTCGTCTGGATTTTATCGATGATATGAATGAAATATTCATTTAAACGTGTATGGAATAAACAAAATTTTATACCATCAGGACCACTCAATGTTTAAATGTTTGTTTTTCACGTTTTAAATCTTATTCTAAATGAAACGTATCATGAAAATATATTTTTGAAAATGAAAATTACATTTTCCTCGATAATGTTTTTAATAGAATTTTTTGGGTATTTATATTCATCAATGAAATCAACACTTTATTGTGTTTTTGTCCCACTTGGTATACATTATATTGATACCATCCTTATTATTTCATCTTATTGATTATGATAATTTGGACTGGGGATGTAAATTTTGACTACAATTCACCATATTACTCCATATGGTTTATTATTATGTTTACTGATTTCTGTAATTATTAACATTTTGTATGTTAGTTTTCAAATATAAATGTTTATGTTGATTATTATTCACCCCTCTAGTATTAGGAATGAATTGGACTTATTTAGTATTTACTGGGGCCCAAAATAATATATCCCCTTGTTGTGTTAGTATGTGTCATGAGTCAAACCTGTTTTCCAATTTAAATAGGTGTATACCCATTTTTGAACTGTCTTGTGAAATTTCTTAATAGTATGTTTTAGATGTCTAGAATTATGAATTCCCTAATTATGATATCAATTATTCATTTCCATGTGATTATATGATTATTTATAATATATTTGCATAAGTTTCAAGATCATGAGGTTATTTATAAGTCATTATTTGATTATCATTTATTCATTCCATAGTATTATCAAGTAATTGATTGAATGGAATGTTTTTTAGTAATTTACCTTTTCATATTGATTATTATTATTTCTTAATGATATCTTACATTGTTTACTTACCCTTACTGAGCATTTTGGAACACCCCTTTCTTTTGTTTTTATTTTCCCCAAGATACCAGGAAGTTAATTGTAATTGATTATAGGGATATACTAATGGAAATGTTGAATTATCAATAATATCACTTGGTTTATTTTATGTTATCAATAAAAAATGTGAATTTAAAGTAAATTTTTTGTTAACCAAATCTACTGAACTATATAGTATTTTGGGATATAATTCTTCATATATTATAATAATGTAATAAAGTAACAATAAACTCTAGGGTACTAAGGTGAGGGTATTTATAGAGATTATGTGGTTCTACTATAAATTACATCCCTATCGAGACACTATAAAGTTGATATGGTTGTGTTATAGTTTCTCCTAGGGGAAATCATCCAAAACAAAGGTTGTTTCCTAATTAATTCAAACTTCACCCGGGTTTATGATTTGTTGGAATAAGACTTCACACCTCTATATACACTCCTATGGTAAATTATTTGGTCAATATCATACTATTTATGAATCATTATAAATGATTTATTTCATAATTACATTAAGCGACTAGTATAAGATATGAGAAAAAATATAAAGCAACCTATTTAGAACAAAGATATTTATTTGATAAACCATGTGTGACTTAGTTAAAATGAAAGAATCATAGGTTGAAATTAAGGTTTAATTGGAGAAGATATATTAGGATTGTTCTTTCATAACCATTTGATAATTTACTCTAATTTTATAAAATATTATCATAATAATTTTGGTTTTAGTATTTTATGGAAACATGATCACAAAAATAAACATAAGAAAGGAGTGTATCAATAAACTACTATAAATTATAACTGAATATGGGAGTGTGATAAAATGGTTAGTTGTTTTTTTAATATTCTTGTTATGATTGATGAAAAGGCTAATTCATTTGTGTTACCTTATGTAGTTTGGTTGATATCTTAATAAAAACTTACTCTTGATACTTTTAGTAATTTTAATTATTAAATTTTATGAGGAATATGTGAAATATACTTAGATTATTATACAGTATTATATCAATAAATGTTTGAAAACATATATTAAATGGTATTAATTGCATTGAAAAGTTATTTTATAAAAATTTAATATTTTTAGGGATAATTATTTGATAACATGTGGTTTATTTGTGGATAATTATTACTTTTAATATATCCATGATATTGAGGTGAAAAAGGGTTGATCAATTTTAAGAAAATTTAGTGTGATAAAAATCGTTAGAATTTGTGTTGATTTAATAAATAAGATATGCAATAATTTTCTTTAAGAATATCTCATTTTTTTATATTATTATTTTTATGGACTATTTCATGACTTTAGGAACTATTTATTGAAGATAAGAGTTAATTTTTAAAGGAATATGTGATTCTATATGGTTTAATTTAATTGGGATTCAAATAGTTTTGGGAAAGGTATGTAATGGAGAATATAATATTAGGGTATATATTTACTAGGGTACATTATTGTATGAATTTTCAATGTTGATTTAGGTAAGATGAGTAACAATTAATATGTTATATTAGAATTTATATCCTAAATGGTGGATCTATTAAGGTTACCCTCATCTTCTTGTATCATTGAGAAATAATTAAAATTAGGAGGGTTAAATTTATCTAATATGGGAACGATGTAGTGACCTATGATTTTGGGCCCTTAAATTTTTCACAATATTCAATAGTATTCCCACATGAAACATTGAAATAAATAAAATAGTGATTTTTTATACTCCTAAAACCAAGATGTTGAATTATAAGGTATAAATAGGATAAAAAATTCAAGAAATTATTAATATATATATATATAAAGATTATTTTATATATATTCAAATAATTAATTATTATGTTTAATAGTATATTTTCTTTATATTTCACTTTTTATCAAGTAAATCTAAGTATAATAAATTTAAAATATTGTTCAAATTAAAAATAATTTTTCTTGATTAATTATATATTTATTAGTGTCTTATAGAAATTAAGAATAAGAATAATTATTATTTTAAAAACCTTTTTTCTATTAAAATATAATCTCATTATGTTTTAAAATTTTAAATAAATTTTAAAATAGAAAATTTTTGAAATTTAATTTTAAAAACTAACTTCATATATAGATTGATCATTTAAATATTATTTTAAGATGAATTTTTTTTCTAGACATTATGTTTTTTAGAGAATAGTGTAAAATACAGTTTTTATAAAAAAAAATATTTATAACTTTAAGAGAACATAATTAAGACATGAAAATTCATTGAGAATTTTAAAATAAAAAATAATTATTTTATAAGTGAATTTATATTTTAATAATTTTGTTTTAATTTACAAAAAGAATTATATTAGAGAATATAAGTTATATTTTTCTAGATATTATTTTAAATACATTAAGCATTAAGTATTTGTAAATTATTTTTTATTAAATATAAAATCAAATAAAAAATGGGTTTAAAATTTAAAAACCAAAATTCTTAATGTATCTAATAAGGACTAATTTATTTTTATGCATAAAAAATAATTTCCCCTACGTAAAAACTAGATACTATAAAAGAAACAAAATTGGTAAAAGTGAAAATATAAGAGTAAGTATCCCAAAATATGTGTAAAATGTAACACCCGAAGATATATATATATATTTATATTATAATAAATTTACTTTCTTTTGTATCTTTTGATGTAAACAATGCTAAGTTTAAATAGAGCATAATACTCTATTAAGATACAATTCTTTGAACGCAATCATTATAACCTAGTAATTAATTTCATTGGTATCAAAAAGACAAAATAATTTATAAAAATATGTGTTTTACTTGTGTTAATAGGTCATATATTGATTAAAATTAAAATTAAACATCATTTATAATTAAAATAAATGATTTTTGGAAAACTGTATTTTTCAAAGAAATTGGTTTTGGAACATCTTTCGCACTTATATGAAAATTAATTTTTATACTTTAAAAAAAATAATTTTATAAAATTAACATAATTTTTTAAATTAAAATATCATAAATAAATTAGGGTAAATTTTTTAAAATTTTGTCTAAAAAACATTATTTTCCAACGAATTGTTCAAAAAATAATGATTTTTTTAAAACTACTATTTCTTTTAAATTATTTACAAGCCCCATTTTATTATAATTTGGTTTTAAAAGTTGTGTTATTTTTATTATATAAATATTAATCAAAAATATATTCTTATAATTAATTTTATATTTAATTTTAATGTGAAAACATTTTCGAATTCTATAAGTTTTTCTTTAGAATACCTATTCTTTGACATATTTGCAGGTTTTTATTTAAATTGGATTCTAAAAATTCATTGAATTTGATTTTGAAAAATGGATTATAAATTTGGAATCTGAATAATATATTTAATATAATATTTGTAACTTAATATTTTACCATATTGAATTGTGAAAATAGTAAAAATTCATTATCGCGATTAAGGTGAAAATGAGTTTATTAGTGGTTAAATAAAGACGATAAGGGTTTAAAGGACCATAAACATCCCCAAAACTCATTTTATGACCATATTTAGAAAATATCACTTATATAGTTTGATAATTGTCCATTTTGGAGACTTTTGTCTATGAAAAATGGGGGTATACTTTTCAAGAATTTCATATGTGTCATCTCCCCCACTTATTAGAGGCCACTCACTCCCTTCACTTAATCACACATATAAGGAAGTTTATCTTGAGTAAAACATTCCAAATTATATCTATAAAATAATTAAAAACATTATAAATCTTATGATATTCCAAAAATTCCAACCCTAGCATCCTTATGTGGATATCCAAAGGATCTTCCTCTAAGAGAAGGCGATCATCTTAACAAATCACTATCATATTTTATCTTTGTTTACCACCTTCATTTTTGAATTAACATTTAAAATATAATATCACCATTATATTAAATATAATTAGGTTATATTGTTTTTATAAACAGTATTTATCAATATCATCCTCTCAATGAAATCGTTGAACAATTGTATGGAAAACTACAACCTCACGAATCGATGTAACTCATATTCCTAAACACATATAATTATTGTATATAATGATGGATTTAATATATATATATATAATATTTATGAAATTATTGTGTATATTTAATTATAATAGATAATATAACTTCTTACTTTCAGTTTCAATTAAAATATTATAATGTCGCTAATGTGTACCTCAAACTACCACCTCGTGAAATGATGTGACTAATTTTTCACTTTCGCATTACATGGAAGGTAATAAATAAATATTTAATGAATATATGAGATATAAATTAAATGATATTGATTATTTAAAATTAATATATCATCCACTTCCTTACCCTTTCACTCATTAATGGAACCATATCATCGCTCGTACGTATATATGGTCCACCATCTCCACGAAGCGATGTGATTGATTTTCTATATATAACCAACAATAATGATTATAATATATATATATATAATGATTATATGTGATATTTATAACATTAATATATTTATAAATATTATTGATCTATATTCTATACACAATTATAAATTTTATTACAAAACATGGATGATAAAACAAGGCTATTAACACCTAAGACAATGAAAATAATGAAATAATATTAACAAACATGACGTAAAATGTTATATTAAAATCATATATGATATTTTAAATATTAATAATGTCATAGTATTAATTATATCATAATTAAAACCATTAGATAATATTTTGAATTACATTCAACTAAAAGGAAGTGTGAGGCAAGAAAATTTATCCCAATTTCCATTTCATTGAGTCGTATTTGTTAGTATGCACTTATTCACTTTTATTTGGTGGATATACAACCCTTATGATGTATTTAACATGAATACCTATTTATTAATTATTTTTTATGTTATAATTAATGTTAATTCTTTCATGTGGTATTATTTAAAATTTATTAAAGTTGTAAGGATCTATTTTATAATCTCCCTTTCTTTAGGGATTTATTTTAATCTTACTAAAGAATTATTATCTTTATACTTCATAAGATCAATTAATTATCTTAAATATACATAATATTTGAATCTTGGATATGTTTATCTGAAAAACATAATATAATTTTTATATATTATGTTTACTTTAAATTATATTTGTTTATTTGGGGAAATATTGTTATATTCATCATTATTAATCAATACAAAAATTTGATGGTGTGACATATTATTCATGAATTAAATTGATTATTTGATATATAAGGAATGATATTGACATGTATTTATAGGTGAGGATCCATTTTTAATATCCCCTTGATGTATCTATAGTATCATAAGGTGAATCAGTAAGCCCACATTAAATGGAGTCTTACCCATTATTTTGAACTGTTATGTAAAATGTATTTACAATAGAGGTATCATGATTCTAGAAATAATGAAATAACATAATTAACCATTTCCTTCATTGATATTTTAGTTATTATTATCATACAACATATTTTATCATTTATATTGTCTCTAAAATCGTTTCATTCTCAGTTTATTAATTTAACAGAATGTGTGTTCAGTTATATACCTTTCCATATTGATTATATCATATATAATTATAATAGTTATGTTATTGATTAAATAGAATGTGTGTTTACTTATTTACCTTTCTATATTGATTATTCCAAATTTATTCAGGATTTATACCAATGTATGTAATCTTTACTAAAATTTTTATCTCACCCTTGTCTTGCTTCTTTACAATAGGATACAAAGAATAATTCATTGAATGAGTTTAATAAAGATGATTATTTCCATTAATATTAATTTTATTTTTTATTCCCACTATAAAATAGGTTACATGTTTATATTTGGTTTTAAAAGGACACTAAACAGATCAATCCTTAGCGTTGTGATCCCTTGTATCTTATTCGAATGTAATAAAAGTATGCATTGTCTTCAGATAACTAGAGTCGATGTCGTTACATTTGGTATTAGAGGATGTTTATTAGAAACCTTAAAAACAAAATTAATTAAAGCATTTATTTGGAAACATAACCATATGATATACTTTTAGGATATGTATAGATGATAATCCTAATCTTTTGATAACGTAGGGGTTATGTGGTGTTTCATGAAAATATATCCCTTCATAGATACTACGAATGGATGTGGATTTAGAATACATATACCTAGGGGTAATAAATTTAGAAATAGAGCTGCAGGATTGACTCGAGCATTACCTAGTACCTGATAATGGGCCTTATTGTTCACCTAATTGGACACCCTTGGGTGATATTTTTAAGATAATTCACATTTTCTTCACAAACCATTATAAAAGATTTTAAAATAAAGGAATATATAGAGAAACTAATTTTATCATTATATGATTAGAAAATGCATAGATTTGTTTTTTATGTTGTATGCTACACCTAATTTAGAATTATAAATTTTAATTTCAAATTCAATATTTTATTAATGAATCCATTATATTTCATTGTTAGAAATAAATCTTGGAAGAAAAAAGGGTATTAATACTCATGGATATTGTAGATATTTACCTACTGATCAAACCAATATATCTGCTATTTGAATTGAGAATATTATTGCTATATTGTAGTATATTAATCAGGTTATTAGAAATATCATTTCCCAAATAGATCAACCAAGTTTTCCACATCAATACTTTCCTATATTGGAGCATTATAATATAGAATCCCCAATCATTTAGTGTGACTACTAATACATTGGTAGTGTATTAATGGATTTAGTCCCATCATAATATATTTATTTCCTTTGTATGTGCAAAAAATGAAAAAGTTATATATCAATTATATTTCCCCATGGGAAATTCTAGTCAATGGTGGTCATTATTCCAAAATACTAGGGTGGAAGAAGAAATAGACCAGATGGAATAGAGAGATTTTAAGAAATCATTCTTTAAAAAATATTTTATGCAATTGAGAAAAACTAAAATGAGTAAATATTTACATATATTAAATCCAAAGGTTTAAGAAAGTGTTTCAGAGAAGAATGATACATTTACAATACTTTCCAGGTATGCTACATATTATATACACAATATGGATTGTAAGATTGACCATTTATTTCGAGTGATTAAGTCATTCCTCTAATGAGAACTCATCTCTAAATATTTTTCATCATAAGATAAAGTATTTTTATATTTCCTAAAAATGGAGAACTAATTTTCAGGATCCTATATCTTCCAAAGAAATTAAGAAAATAATAATTCTATTGAGCACCAGAAAAGGGAATGCATAAAATAAGAATAAAAATAAATAAATTTCTATATTGTGAATCAATTTAAATAATAGTCCTGGGAAATGCTTTATGGGAATTGGGGTTGGTCAAAATTACAGAGATAACGGTCATCTGGATCATGAATAAAAAGTTAAGTGATAAATCAATGATTTCTATTGCTTAAACTGAAAAGAAATAGGGTATTATTCAAACCAATTTTCCAAGGTTGAAGGGAATCTACCATTGAAGAGCACAAGGGTATAATACCATGATAATGTGCTCACTACATCTATGGTGGATGTCCTAATGAAATGGTGGAAGGTACATTAATCATAGATTAAAATTTATTCAGTGCATTATTTGATTCTATATTTTAATAATCCTTCATATCTTATATTTTTTTAAGAAAATTAGATACATCCATAGAAACATAAAAAGTAGTTATTAGTTTAAGTCTATGTGGAAGTCTCACTTCAAAAATGATATGTTAAGAAGTCCCCATTATTACACATAAACATTATTTATTTTCATACTTTATAATAATACCTATGGTTGACTTTGATATTGTAAAATCCCAGGTAAATAAAGAATAATACATTTTCATAATTATTAATATTTAAGAATTAAATATTAATTTTACTTTAAAGGGGTTCCTATGTTTGAAAGCGTACCTGATATGCAACAAAGAGTTTCATTGAAATCTTACATTGCACACTAGAAATAAAATAATATTATTTTAAATGTTAGTTAACACGTAGCCGTTGTATTGGTGGGAATGAATATAAATAACTAAATTATGATTATATAATTTTGTTAAATGTTTTTACATTTATCCAATAAAGGATAAAGGATTAAAATACAAAAAGAATTCAATTTTAGGCATATATACTCTAATTTTCACTAAAGGTCCACTTATCGCCTTTTGATGGAGAACTCCCTTTAAATATAGTTTTGGTCTCTCTTATACATTCTTTTGGATCAAATAAAATTATCTTTTTGAATCGGGACATCAAAATTTACTTTGTGTAAATTTTTGGTATTTTTCCGATAAAGTTCATTTTTTAATGAATAGTGAAAAATGTTGTATTTTAATTCAAAACCACTTTTTAATATAATTTATTATTATGATTATATTATCTTTTGAATTGGTTTCAAAGTTAAATTAGAATATATTTTTACCATTTAATCCAATAGTGGTCATTGTAATTAATTTAACTTTGAAATTGGACATAAACTAGTGTCAATCTTTTGATAAATATTGTTTCATAAAACCCGCTATTTGTTTTGACAACGGGAATTTTTTTTAAATTAATTATTGAAATTTCAGTGTTTGTAATTTGGTAAAATGGATTAAATATTTGGAATCAGAAGGTCCAAATTATGTAATCAAGACTCTTTTGTTTTTGGACATTATAAATAGTAACGACGGTAATTATCTTTAATTATATTGATTAATTAGTAATCTGGTAGTTAAGGATAATAAAATAATATCATAATAATATAAAATGACCACATCATGTGTCATTATACTGGTTGTTTCATGTCTGACCATGGTATGCCTTTTTCCAAAATTGGGGACCCCGTGGAATCACATTTCTGTGATAATGACTTTTTATCTTTTTATTTTTAAAGAAAGTTAAATATAACAAAGAATGTATCACCTGAGTAAAACATTTTTAATTTTGTCTACATAAATAATCTATAGGACTATAAATATTCATTTTAAATCTAAAAATATTTCCTACATCATGGTAGTTTTTTATAATTTTTATACATTAAATAAATTAAATTATTTATGACGTCATGATGATGCAGTGATTACCTCATTAATGAACGATTTAAATAAAATGAAAAGATAATGTAAAATCTAAGACCTACACTTGTCAAAAACCAATTGTATGGGTGTATTTGGAACTATTATCAGCTTATCCTCGAAATATATAATTTTTGGACCTTTAAAATCCGAATAGTATTTTATAATAAAGTAACCTTTTATAACTTTCCAAGAGTGCCCCTCCTCTCCTCTTATAAAAGGACCCCACCTCTACCACCTTACCCACACATATCAAGCCATTGGATCGGCCAGGATCTGCTCATTTTATCTCTCTACATCCCTCTATTCATCCCAGAAGCCTTACCTTAGGCAGAAATCTCTTCAAGAAACCCTTTTGGTTCAAACCAAGAGGAGTTACACGATTTAAAGGTAATGTCTTCACTTGTGTTCTTGTGTTTTATTTTGCTTCTCCAACACCGTAAACTCTTTTTATTCATTTATTTTTTTAACAAAAAACAGTATTTTTAATATACTAGGATGTTTTTATAAGAATTATTCGAGCTAAACTTACACACACCTATATCTAATGGATAAATAACATACTGTTTCCGTGGATGGCGAATTTCTGCCTCACGAAACGATGATTGTTCAATATTCATCTAACACCTTCAAAGGTGGCCATTAATATGACACTATATTTCTATATGATATATAATATTTTTATGTTTTCTTTAATCTTCTAGTATTTTTCATTTATGGCATACCTTTATTGTTTCCATTATGGGTATACGTGATATCTTCTTTTTAGGAAGTGTGGACTACCGCCCCATCAAAGTGATTTGATTCGTTATTGCCATATGTGGGACATATAAAGCATGGAATTAATGATATTATATATGATATTATACTGGAATTATAATATATATTTATGTCATTATGATTTCATTCCATTAAATACGAAATAGAAATGAAAGTAGTGTTCATGCGTACATACGGCTTACCGTCTCCATGAACGGTGCATTTCAATTCTTACCTCTAAATGTTATGTAATATTATAACTGCATTCATATACTTGATATATATGATATATATGATATCTACATCATGAATATAATTATGTATATAATGGATATTTTACCACATGAACAACTTGTAATTATAAAGAGTTTATTTTTGACTCAAGTACCAATGATCCACAAAACGACCGTTATTAACATAAATAATTTAATAGTGTTTATGACATGGGAATAAGTGATATAAAAGGAATAATGAACTTGAAAAAGGTTCTCAAGCAAGTAGAAATTAACTCAAGTTTATTAATCAGGAGGTTAAAGAACTATCGATTCAAGTCGGACCCGAGGTAAGGGACTTCGTCTCAATCTCCATTCATTGAGGCATATTTTGTTTTATACAAAACTTTATTTTATACGGTGTATAAACCCCCTTGACTTTTATGCTTATTCAAAAGGAATCTTTTTTTGATACGAATCTTTTTACTAAATGACAAAAGGAATGTTTTTTTGTCGTACGTATGCGGTGACAATGACTTCTCCACCGTCATGACCATTATTTGAGTTTCGGCTTCATCTACAAGCCATAACCTAACATTTTTTTAAAATGAAAAATAAATACCATGTATTGATTTTCTTTTCTTTTGGAATTGAAAATGGTTTTCATAATGTTTTTATTATATCAATGTGTTGTACTGATATCTTGGGATTGAAATGTGGAAATGTTATGTTTCCTTTATGCATGTTTTACGTGATACGATTATGTTATGGTTCTTGGGAATTGTTATGAAGATGGGTGATTCCGTGATAAAATAAGGGCAGGTGAGCCCGATATAGTTCTCCAATGCATTGGGTAACGTGAAGGAGTTAAACATTAATGTTTCTCTGAAGAGATTTAGGGAATATACAATGTTGGGTATTCCAAACGTAACCATGAGGGCTACTCCCTACGTAAGAATTTTATGAATGCCTCAAGTTACCTTTATGTCTTATGATTTCTATGATTTATTCATGATTTGATGAGGTATGTTAAAATGATTATGTTTTATGAGTAAAGTATGATTTCATACATGGAATAATGTTTTCATTTTGTACTTTTATATCACTTACTGGGCTTTTTATGCTCGTCCCAAGTTTTTGAAATGTTTGTCACATGACGTAATGTTGAATAGGGTCAAAGATGGGATCAAGGAAAAATTCATGCTATCTAAAACCTGGAACTAGACATGTTTCTTTTTAAGAGTTCATATTTTATGGAAACTTAGTAGAAGTGTCTACTTTGTAATCTTTTGAGATGTAATAGTTATGTCTTAATTCTCTAAAACTATATACCTTAAAAGATCCTCAATGTGAATTATTAATTTAATTTAATATTAAGTAATTTTTAAGGCTGGTGCCTTATAGTTGGTATTAAAGGTTGGTTTAGACAACTTTAGGAGTTAGAAAATTGTTAAATTATATATTAATTTATGTTATGATGAAAATGATATAGCATTTGGAGATTACCATGTTGCTTCTCCTAAGATATTTTTGTGTTATGAATGGGTTTTCATAGAGGGAAGAGAAAAGATTTTCTGGGAAGGCATACAGAGGGAAATGACCTTTCAAATCAGTATCCTAAGATGGTCAGAATCGGAACTAAATAGTTTGTTTTAGTGATGGCTCAGTTGACTCAGGTGAAAAATGTTGGTTGTTTTTGTTGATTATATTTTGGTATTTTCTAAAAGTAAAGAGGAATATGAAGGTCATTTCAGGGTTATCTTGTAAACCTTAAAAGAAAAGAAACTGTATGTAAAATTCAGCAAGTGTGAGTTTTAGTTACAACAAATTTCATTCCGTGGTCACATTGTTTCAAAAATGGAATAACTGTTGATCCTGCTAAAACAAAAGTTGTTTAAGAATGGCCAAGACCCACAAATGTAAACGAGATATGTAGTTTTCTTGGTTTGGATGGTTACTACCGAAGGTTTGTTGAAAAAAAATTCATGGTTATCTAGTCCAAAGACTAAGCTAAATTGGAAGGGTGTTAATTTTATCTGGACAAAAGAATGTGATGATTGTTTTCAGGAGTTGAAAAGAAGATTGGTGAATGCTCCAGTTTTGGAACTTCCTTCCAGTAATGGTGAGTTCGTTATATATAGTGAAGCTTAGTTTAAGGGACTTGGTTGTTTCCATATGTAGAATGATTAGTTAATTGCATATTATCCACTTCAGTTGAAAACTCATGAGGTAAATTACCCTACACATGACTTGGAATTAGCTGGTGTTGTTTTTGCTCTAAAAATTTGGAGGAATCATTTGTATGACGTAAAGTGTGAAATATATACTGATCACAAAAGTTTAAAGTATATATTCACTCAGAAATAACTGAACATGAGATAGAGGATATGGATAGAATTAATCAAGGATTATGATTGTACAATTCATTACCATCCGGGAAAATCAAATAAAGTGGCTGATGCATTGAGTCGAAAAAGTAATTCTTCATTAAACATGCTACGTTTCGAACGATATCCTTTGGTTTTTGATTTGATGATCTTTGGAATAGAAGTTGTTGGTGCAGGAAGTTGTTCTGTTTTGTTTCAGGTATCAGTGAGATCATCTCTATCAGACAGAATTAAGCAAGTGCAAAATAAAGACAATGGGTTGTAGAAAAAGGTAGAGCTGGTTCTGAAGGGTATGTTGCTTGAATTTAATATTTATAATGATTTTGTTTTGAGGTTTGGGAAGAGATTATGTGTACCTGGTGATTCACAGTTAATGAATGATTTGTTATGTGAGGCTCATAGTTCCCCGTTTTCAGTTCATCCTGGCAGTACTAAGATGTACAGAGATCTGCGAGAGTATTACTGGTGGGATGGAATGAAAAGAGATATTGATGATTTTACTTTGAAGTGTTTGACTTGTCAGCAGGTTAAAGCAGAGCAACAGTTAACGAAAGGGATGCTTCAGCCTTTACCAGTGCCAGAGTGGAAATGGGAAAATATATCTATGGACTATGTTCTGGGATTACCGAATACATCTCGAGGTAATAATGCAATCTGGGTTATTGTTGATCGCTTGACTAAATCTGCTCATTTCCTTCCTATTCGAGATACTTTCCCTCTAGATCAACTTTCTCATTTGTATCTTAAAGAGATATTCAGGTTGCATGGAGTTCCCCTATCCATTGTATCTGATCGTGATCACAGTTTTACTTCTATCTTTTGGAAAGGCCTTCATAAGTCGTTGGGTACTGAATTAAATTTTAGTACAGCTTTTCATCCTCAATCAGATGGGCAGTCAGAACAAAAAATTCAGACTTTGGAGGATATGCTGCGTGCCTGTTCGATTGATTATCAGGGAAGTTGGGACCAACATATTTCTTTGGTTGAATTTTCATATAATAACAATTTTCATTCCAGTATACAGAAGGCCCCGTTTGAGGCATTATATGGGAAGCAGTGTTGAACTCCAACTTTTTGGGATGAAGTGGGTGAAAGGAAGCTGATGGGACCATAATTGGTAGAAGAGATGGCAGAAAAATTTTAGTTGATTCAGTAACACATGAGAACAGCTCAGATCAGGCAGAAGAGTTATACGGATAATTGGAGGAAGGATCTATATTTCGAGGTATATGATCATGTTTTTCTCAAAGTTTCACTGTGGAAAAGTGTGATGTGATTTGGTAAGAAAGGAAAGTTGAGTCCAAGGTTTCTTGGACCAAATGAAATTAGGGAAAAAGTTGGATCAGTTGCTTACTGAGTGGCTTTACCTCCGAGTTTATCTCAGGTACACAATGTTTTTCGTGTTTCGATGTTGAGAAAGTATATGCCAGATCCATCTCATGTTTTGAACCCAGAGGTAGTTCGGTTGGAAGAGAATCTCTCTTATGAAGAACAACTAGTCTAGATTCTTGACCGAAGAGAGCATGTGTTGCGAAATAAGGTAATTCATCTGTTAATGGTTTTTTGGAAAAACCATATGGTTGAATAGGCAATGTGGGAATCTAAAAATTCTATGAGGGATAAATACCCCCACTTATTTTGATAAGTGAATAAAATTGCGAGGACACAATTCCCAAAAGGGGGGAAGGATGTAACATCCCAGGTAAATAAATAATAATACATTTTCATACTTATTAATATTTACGAATCAAATATTAATTTTACTTTAAATGGGTTTCTATGTTCGATAGAGTACCTGATACGCAACAAAGAGTTTCTTTGAAATCTTATGTTGCACACTAGTAAAAAAATAATATTATTTTTAATGGTAGTTAACACGTAGCCATTGTATTGGCTAAAATGAATATAAATAACTAAAATATGATTATATATGTTTGTTAAATGTTTTTAGATTTATCTAATAAAGGATAAAGGCTTAAAATACGAAAAGAATTCAATTTTAGGCATATATACTCTAATTTTCACTAAAGGACCGTTTATCGCCTTTTGATGGCGAACCCTCATTAAATATAGTTTTGGTCACTCTTATAAATTATTTTTGACCAAATAAAATTCTTCTATAGAATGGTAGATCAAAATTCACTTTGTGTAAATTTTTGGTATTTTTCCGATAAAGTTCATTTTTAATGAATAGTGAAAAATGTTGTATTTTAAGTCAAACCCTCTTTTTAATCTAATTTATTAATATGATTAGATTATCTTTTGAATTGGTTTTAAACTGAAATTAGAATATATTTTTACCATTTAATCCAATAGTGGTCATTGGAATTAATTTCACTTTGAAATTGGACTTAAACTAGGGTCAATCTTTTGATATATATTGTTTCATAAAAAACCCGCTATTTGTTTTGACAACGGGAATAATTTTTAAATTAATTATTGAAATTTATGTGATTGTTATTTGGTAAAATGGATTACATATTTGGAATCCGAAGGTCCAAATTATGTTATCGAGACTCTTTTATTTTTGGACATTATGAATAGTAACAACGGTAATTATCTTTAATTATCATGATTAATTAGTAATCGAGTAGTTAAGGATAACAAAATAATATCATAAAAATAAAAAAATGTCCACAACATGTTTCCTAATGATACTCGTTGTGTCATGTCCGACCATGGAATTCCTTGTGCCAAATATGGGGACCCCATGGAATCACATTTGTGTGGTAATTACTTTTTATCTTTTTATTTTTAAAGAAAGTTAAATATAACAAAGAATGCATCACCTGAGTAAAAAAATTTAATTTTGTCTAAAGAAATGATCTATTGGACTGTAAATAGTCATTGGAAATCTAAAAAGATTTCCTACATCATATTATTTTTTTATTATTTTTAGACATTAAATAAATTAAAATATTTATGACATCATGATGATGCAGCGATTACCTCATTAAAGAACGATTTAAATAAAATGAAAAAATAATGTAAAATATAACACCTACACTTGTCAAAAAAACTTTTGTAAGGGTGTATTTCAAACTCCTATCACCTTATCCTTGAAATATATAATTTTGGGACCTTTAAAATCCGAAAATCATTTTATAATTAAGTAACCTTTTATAACATTCCACGAGTGCCCTCCTCTCCTCTTATAAAAGGCTCCCACCTCTACCTCCTTTCCCACACCTCTCAAGCCATTGGCTCGGCCAATATCTACTCATTTTATCTCTTCACATCCCTCTCTACATCCTATAAGCCTTACCTTAGGCATAAATCTCTTCAATAACCCCTTTTGGTCAAACCAAGAGGACTGACCCGATTTAAAGGTAATGTCTTCACTTGTGTTCTTGTGTTTTATTTTTCTTCTCCAACACCTAAACTCTTTTTATTCATTTATTTTGTAACAACACCAGTATTTTAAATATACTAGGATGTTTTTATAATAATTATTCGAGCTACACTTACACACACCTACATCTAATGGTTAAAGAACATATTGTTTTTGTGGATGGTGAATTTCTGCCTCACGAAATGATGATTGTTCAATATTATTTTAAAACCTTCAAAGGTGGCCACTAAGATGACACTATATTTATATATGATATATAATATTTTTATTTTTTCCTTAAGCTTCTGTATTTTTCATTTACGTCATACCTTTATGGGTTCCATTATGGGTATACACGATTTCTTCATTTTAAGAAGTGCGGACTTCCGCCCCCTCAAAGTGATTTGATTCGTTAATGCCATATGTGGGATGTATAAAGGATGAAATTAATGATATTATATATGATATTATACTGGAATTATAATATATCTTTATATAATTATGATTCCATTCCATTAAATATTAAATAGAAATGAAAGTAACGTTCATGCGTACGTATGGCTTACCGTCTCCATGAATGGTGCATTTCATTTCTTACCTCTAAATGTTATGTAATATTATAAATGCATGCATATACTGGATATATATATGATATATATGATATCTACATCATGAATATAATTCTGGATATAATGGATATTTTACCACATGAACAACTTGTAATTATATTGAGTTTATTTATGACTCAAGTACCAATGATCCACAAAACGACCATTATTAACTTAAATAATTACATGGTGTTAATGAAATGGTAATAAGTGATATAAAAGGAATAAAGAACTTGAAAAATGTTCTCAAGAATGTAGAAATTAACTCAATTTTATTATTCCGGAGGTTAAGGAACGATCGAGTCAAGTCGGACACGAGGTAAGGGACTTCGTCTCAATATCCATTCATTGAGGCATATTTTGTTTAATACACAACGTTCTTTTATATGGTTTATAAATCCCTTTGACTTTTATGATTATTCAAAAGAAATATTTTGTTATATGAATTATTTTACTAAACGACAAAAGTAATGTTTTTTGGACGTACGTATGCGGCGACAATGACTTCTCCGCCGTCGTGACCATTATTTGAGTTTCGGCTTCCTCTACAAGCCATAACCTAACTTTTTTAAATTTAAAAATAAATACCATGTATTAAATTTCTTTTATTTTGGTATTGAAAGTGTTTTTCATAATGTTTTTATTATATCAATGTGTTTTATTGATATCTCGTGATTGAAATGTGGAAATGTTATGTTTCCTTTATGCATGTTTTATGTGAAACGATTATGTTATGGTTCTTGCGAATTGTTATGAAGATGGGTGGTTCTGTGATAAACTAAGGGCAGGTGAGCCCGATATAGCTCTCCAATGCATTGGGTAGTGACAAGGATTTAAACGTTAAGGTTTCTCCAAAGAGATTTAGGGAATATACTGTGATGGGTATTCCAAACGTAACCATGAGGGTTACTCCCTACGTAAGAATGTTATGAATGCCTCAGGTAACCTTTATGTCTTATGATTTCTAAGATTTATTCATGATTTTATGAGGTATGATAAAATGATTATGTTTTATGAGTAAAATATGATTTCATACATCGAATAATTTTTTCATTTTGTACTTTTATATCCCTTACTGAGCTTTTTATGCTCATCCCTAGTTATTGAAATGTTTTTCACAGGACTTAATGTGCAATAGGGTCAAGGATGGGATTAAGGAAAAGTCATGCTATCTAAAACATGGAACTAGAAATGTTTATTTTTAAGAGTTTTTATTTTATGGAAACATAGTAGAAGTGTCTACTTTGTAATCTTTTGAGATGTAATAGTTATGTCCTAATTCTCTAAAACTCTAAACCTGAAAAGATCCTCAATGTGAATTATTCATTTAATTCAATATTAAGTAATGATTAAGGCCGGGGACTTATAGATATAATATTTAAGATTTCTTATAGTTCAAAATTTGATGCTAATATTTTTTTAAAGGATAATGAATAAATGATTTGTGATAATGAGGTGGAATTCCTTATCTTTAGAGCATGGTAATTGTTATCTATGTCCTGTATAGGTCTGAACCCAGTAGAACATATAAATAATATTATTAAGAAATAAGTAAAAAAAATCTATAGATGGATAAGGTAATCATAAAATTGAGGATGTACCTATTGTATGAGAATACATTGATGTACTTCATTAGTAATTACTTAAAAATTATCCAAAACATGAAGTTCATTTTTCCCTTAATTTAATCCCTAATGTAAAACCAATATCAATGAATCTGTAAAAAATATCCCCTATAGAAATAGTGGAGTTAAAGAAACAACTAGAGGATTTTTGTGATAAGGGATTTATTTTCCCTAGTGTTTAATCATGGAGAGCCTATAAACTATTCATTAAGAAAATAGTTATAACCCTGTGGTTATACATTATTTATATATAAATGAATAAAATTATTATTAATAAAGAGTATCATCTTTATCCCATTGATTACTTATTCAATGAATTCCATGAAGCTCAATATTTTTCAAATATTTACATTTATTATATGTATCATCAATTGTGGGTAATGAAGGAAGAAATTATGAATATATTATTTTGAACAAGGTATGAACAATTATAGTTTATAGTTATTCCATTTTTATTAACTAACACACCCACTATTATTATGGTTCTAATGAATATGTATTCAAGGAATATATTGATGATTTTTTGTTTTATTAATTTATGATATCTCAAGGTGTTATAAGATTTATAAGGACTATGATAATCACATGTGGATCTTTTTTAGCCTCTTATAATAAAAGAGTTATGTGCTATGTTTATAATGTGTGATTTATGGATTCAATATTTTATTTTCTTAGCGATATTTTCTCTAAATATAGAACCTCTGTTGATCCTTTGGAGACAACGGTAGTTAGAAAATGTCTAAGACCATTGAAAATATCTAAAATATATAGTTTCATTGGTTTGGCAGTTTACCATCAACGATTTGTTATGAATTTTCCCTGACTGGGTAACCCGTTAACTAAGATTACATGTAAAGGGGATATGTTTATATAGAAAAATAAATTTTAAGAACATCTTGATATATTGATATTGAGCTTCATTTGTGCACTGACTTCCATCCTCAAACTAGTGGACAATACAAAAGAAAAAATTTAAATATTTGAATATTTGTTTAGATCATTCTCACTTTACTATAATTTTATATTAGATCAGTATTTTACATTGGTAGGGTTTTTCTAAAAAATAGTTTCAATTCATGAATTCAAATTGTTTCATATGAAGTATTATATGAAAATTGATTTTTAACTCTAACTTTTTGGGATGATTTTGGTGAAAGGAAACTTGTAGACCTAGAACTAGTTGAAGAGACAAAAACAAAGATAATGATTAATAAATTTTGGATAAAAGAATCTCAATGTAGGAAATATAATTATGATAACAATCTGGGGAAGGAGATATAATTTAAAAAAAAACATTTTTTCTTCAATGTATATCCATGGAAGTGTGTCATAAGGTTTGATAAGAATTAAAAGTTGAACCCTAGGTACATTGGACAATTCCAAATTATGGAAAGTATTGAAACTGTGTATTATCATTTTTAAATTACACCAATGCCTCTATAAAGTCCACGATGTCTTCCATATATCATTGTTCCGGAAATACGTGTTATACCCAACACATGTGATCACCTATGAAGAGATATAATTTGAACCTCATCTATCCTACCATGAATAACCCATTAAAATTTTGATAATTCAAAGAAACTATTGTGTAATTGACTAAATCAATTTCAAAAAATATATTAGAAAAATGATAAAATAGAGGAAGAAACCTAGAAACCATAGGATGTTATGAAGAATAAATAGCCTCTTTTTTTGGAGGTAATATCCGTGAAATTTTGATTAAAATTTTTTATAAGATTGTAAATTGTAACATCATATGACTTTAATATATATTCCTCTTAGAATAAATTTAGTTTCAATGATATCATGATTTATATAAATCACTAGCATTAAACAAAACACAATACTCTATTAAAATATTATTATTTAAACATGATTTTCATAGCCTGGTAGTTATGTTAGTGGGTATGAATAGGGAAAATAATTTTATAAAAACACATGGTTTACACATGTATATTTGATATCAATTTATTATAATTAAAAATATTAATCATTTAAAATAAAAATAAGATTTTTCAAAATAAATATATTTTTCATAGAATACGGTATCATCACTTCTTAAGAACTTATATTAAAATTAATTATTTACACTTTTAATTTTTATTTGATAATATGAACTTAGTTTTTCAATTTATAAAATCTATATTCAAATAGGTTGAATTTTTAGAATTTTTTGAAAAGATTTATTTTTCAATGAATAGTAAAAAATAATGATTTTTATAGAAAACCACCTTTCAATATAAAGATTTTAAAATACCCTTTATATTTTAATATATTCTTAAAAGTAAAATTAATTAAATTATATATTTATTAATATAAATTAGATCATTGCCATCAAATTTATATTAAATTTTCATATAAAAACCCTTTTAACTATAAAGGGTTTTTCTATGGAAAAACTATTTCTTCAAAGTGTTTCAAGTTTAATTATATATTAGATTCTACAATTTTTATGAATTGAATTTCTGAAAATATATTTAATAATTAGAAAAATCATAATATATATAATCTAATAATTTCAACCTAATTTTTTACAATAATGAATAGTGAAAATAGTAAAAATTAAATACCATGATTAAAGTAAAAAATTAGTTGAACAGGGGTTAAAATAAAATAATAAGTGTAAACAATTTAATAATACTTTTCCAAAACACAATGAATGGAAATATGTTGGCCCTATCACCAATATGGTTCTATAATTTCTCATTTTGTATCATTTTAGAATTTAAAAAATATGGTTCCACCTTATTGTTTTCAAAAATTCTTTATGTGTCCTCTCCCCGACTTATAAAAGCCCACTCCCATAATTCACTAATTCACACCTCTCAAGACAATTCGCTCTACTCTACATTACAAAAATCTCACCCAAACATCCTAATCCATATTCAATGACTTCTTGTCTTCCAAAAAGACTAAACCTAGTGTCCTCTGGGATATGTCTATGATTCCATAAGACTCAAACTAGTGGTAACTGCTTTTACCTCATCACCTTATCACTTTGATATATATTTATCCCCCTGAACTCTACAAACAATGCGTCTAGTTTCAAATCAATTCCCTCGTAATTGATCACATGCACATGGTTGGGATCACACCTCTAAAGATGAGAGACATGGATCATCTTATTCATAACTTGATATCAAAGAGGAAGTTAATTTGGAATGTAACTTCCCATATATAATATAATATCTCAAGTGGTCTTATAAAATGTGTTGAAAACTGCCATAATTATATAAATAATGATTCCCCAACTGAGTAGACACCCACAAGAATATCTGGTCACCCACATTGAACTCCAATGGTCACCACCTCAAGTTAGAATTCAATTCTTGTCTACTTTACGTGGTAAAAAACAAATTCATGATAATATAAACACTATTAATGGTCTTTTTCACCATACTTCAACAAAAAATCTACCTATAACACTTTTTTCCAACATAGTTGTGAGTGAAACTTATGATTGTAATGATCCTCAAAATGTGTCATCAGAATTAAATCATATAAATTATTCTTATACATGAACTCTTATAAGTACATATTATTGTACCATTCCACATAAAATTATATAACGCATTCCAAATACATATCCAATAAGATTTAGATCATCCTCTCAAATGATATATTGGATTGTGGATGATACAACATAACCTATTGTTACAGAATCACAAAATACTTCTACAAGATCTTCTAAAACATAGTATTTAAAATATATGTCCCTATCAATTATGATACTGGAAGGAACTCCATGAAGTCATAAAATATCTCATAAATAAGTCTTTCCCAACTCATATAGATTTTTTTTATCCCATATCAGAAAAAAATATCATTTTTGTTCATCGATCAACCATTACCAAACAGTATCTCTACTTCTAGGGGTCCTGGGAAAACCTGTCATGATGTCCAACGTCACCTCATCCACCTTCCACATAGGCATAGGAAGTGAATAAAGTAAACATCCAAGTAATTGATTCTCTACATTAATCTACTACCATTCTATGAAATAAGATACAAATTACATGATATTAGGATTCATTCTTGACCACCAAAAATATCACCTAATATCCCAATACATATTTTTCAATCATGGGTGCACTAAACATTGAGAACGGTTTTATTCCCTCATCATATATTACCTTATGGAAGTATAAATATTTAATATCCCATAAATAAATTTCATTTCATCACCATACATTGATCAATCTAGAACTAGGTCACCTTTGGACAACTGACTCGTCAACACTATAATTTGTTTATCTGAGTTATTGATGTTTTTTATGTGGTCCACCATTGTTGCTGAGGTAACCAATGGTAAAATTTTCATCACTCTTCATTACTTAGATGCATCCATAAATAATTCATCCAATAATCTCATAAATCTTTATTCCTCCTCTAATGGTCTGTCTCCAATATCTTATATTTACCTACTAAGAGAATCTATAACAACATTACATTTTGTTGATCATAAACCATCTCAAAATCAAATAGTCTTCAATAATCCACCCAAGTCCTCTAATGGATATTGAAACACCTATTATATAATATGTAGTATAGGATATTTTTTCTACATAAAATGATAAATATCTCTCAAAAATGATTGTGTCTAAAACACTTCATAGCATGGACCACAACTACCAAATACAAGTCATGCATTGGGATGTTTCGCTCATTTTGTCAAACTTGGGGAGTTCCATAAGCTACTAATTGATCCCTTTATATCATTATGACTCCTAAAACAACCCAAATGCATGAAATAAAACATAATATCCAATATTCGTCTCTATAAATATCATAATCAGATATATCTTGAAAGGCCTCTTCATCTCCAACAATACCTCTTCGCATTGATCATACCATTCAAAATTAACCCAATTCTTTGTAATCTCATCATAGGTGCTTCCATATGGGAGAATTCATTTATGAATCATCTATAATACCTATATAAACCAATGAATATCCTAATATCGAACACTTTTCTAGGGAATTCATAATAAATAACCATGTCTACCTTCTTATATACCATATAAATTCCTTCCTCAAAGATCACATGCCTAAGAAAATAAAATTACATTATCATTAAATGAAACATCATGTGATTATCATAGAGATTAATTTAGTAATAATGTATACAAAATAATCTCTAGGATTATAGTGCTCATATTTGAGTTCAATGAGTCTATAAGGATATTATGAACCAACACCACAATGAAGGAGTCAATATATGGATATATAATATTATTCATGAGGTTTAGGAACACTATCGCTTCATTTTTTAACCCAAAAGGAATGAAAATATTCTCGTATAGCTAGTATCTACTCCAGAAAAAATCATAGGAATATCAACCTCCGTGACCTAAAGCTAGTGGTACCCTAAATATAGTTCAATATTTGAGAACCAATAGACTCTATAAAACTAGTCAAACAAGTAATATATCCTAAAATATTGGTATTTATTATTCATAGTTTCCTAGTTAATCTTCAGGTAGTATATAAACAACTAAATACTTCTATCCACCTTTGAAATAAAATACTTAATCACCCTAAGAAGATGTGTTTGGTATGATGAATATCATCTCCTTGAATTCTTAATGTTATTTCTTGAGTTCCATTAACTATCCTAGGGTCATATGATATTGAGGAATCAATGTTGGTTTCACTCCTAGAATGAGTTTGAACTCAAATTTAATCCCTCTATCTTATGTAATTCCAGGGATATGTTCTCTAAATACTTCTACGTATTGTTATAAAATAAGATAAAACACACGGATATAATTAGATCTATCTATTAAGAAGAGATTATTACCTATGTTTTTATAAATCCAATATGGCTTAGGTTTTCTCCCATTCTACATACCCCAGCACCCCAATCATTAGAAATAAAATAGATATCTCTATTAGTCATAGTATGGGATTCACATCTCTAATATTAGATAGTGTGTGCCTAGTAACTAGTAAAAGAATAATTTTTGAATATCACATCAAATCAAGTGTTTTCAAGAATCATGTAATCCAAGATATTTTTTTAGTGAGAAACTGCTATGGAACATCATGTACATCTCTAAAGATAATCCACTTTCTTCTCCAAGGATGTGTTATGAGATAAAATCCTAAAAGAATACCAATAATAACGTGAAAAGATAAGAAAAAATGGGAATATCATATTGAAAACAAGGCATAAGAAATCATAATTATGATCAATACTATAATATGAATAGTTGATATCCCCTCTCCATAATCAGTTGGAACATAGTCTACTACATTGAGTCTACAATCATCTATACCAAAACCTTTCCCTTAGAGTGTGTGACTCCCCTAGGTCCTCAATATATATGGAGTCTAATTATACCAATAATTACCCAATCATACATCCCTAATTGTCCTCCTAGAGTTCAAAAAAATCACATTAGAATAGTCGCACTAGGGATAACATTCCTTTTCATAATGGTGACACTCCATCAATAGATTTCCACAAGATCTACTGAAACGACCCCTTTTACAAAGTTATAACATCTTCTATAATTACCTTACATATAGGGAACATATGATCCCACACTCTGCTCCATCTACATGATAAAATCATTGTATGAATCCTTTTACTTCCTCTATTTACTACAAGAAGAGTATCCCACCATATTATCAGATTACTCACTCACTATACCATTGATATATAATAGAATTATTGAATCCTTGTCATCTAACTTGACCTTATCAATCATCAGTTCCATGTGTAAATCCTCATAATAGATCATGAGGTTAAGACTTATGACTTGGTGCCTCGTCTATATAAAAATTATGATCTCATATATCTTTTCCACCAATGCCTCATTCCCAACCAAGAGAGTATCGAAATGATTTCTCTTTATAAAGCTATAAAATTAGGTTTACAATAACATTTACCACTGTAGATTCTCTATGAACTCTTACACATGATCTAAGTTTATCAATTATAAAATGAAATACTCAAAAAAATAGGCACATAATAGTCACCCATATATAACTCTAACATCTTTACTTCTCATTTATAACACTCCACTATATATTGGTGATTCATGAGGACAACGAAAGTATCCAACTTTTCCTGCCAATCCTTTGGAGTCACTAAGAAATAAAAGATCCCCTCAGTGAAGTTAATTAAATCCATAGTATTATGATGGTCCCTAGGGCCCGCAAAGTATGGATGATGCTATAGATGGATGTCTAAGGAATAATCAACCATTTTCATTGGTTCCCCTTCGCCTTGAATTGGAACATATAAAAAGACTTTAGGCCAGAGGGGTTCTACCACCTGAACCACTAGAGAAAAAAAGTCATATGATTAGATAGATCCTCTCATACATTTTGTGGTGTAACCTGGGTGTTCTCCATAAAAGTATAATTCTTCAATTATTTTCTAATTGCTACCATCATACATCTCTAGGGAATAATTTTCTACAATTCTAAACTAATACATATAATTCCTATGATATTTTTGTGAAAAATAATATCCTTAGTAGATTATAGGAACACCTAGGGATTCCTTCTATAGAATCTATTCAGAGATAATACCCAAGATAATATGGAATAACACTCCTAAAACTGCTTGAGGCTCAAGGATAGTTCTATGTACCTATATGTTAGTCATCTTCGTAAATATAATACAAAATCAATCATGTAAAAGTTCAAGTAAGGTAAAATGTCATCACAATATATCATAGAAGTCTAAATAATGGATCAATATATTTAATTAATTTTACTAACATTCATAGAAATAAATATCCATATACCTATGTTCTTTTTATTGATTTGTGAATGCACCCAAATCACATAAACTATAAGAAACAACATACATAAGATCCGAATGAAACAACAAAATCACAATTTTAAAAGTAATTCCATCACCAATAGCTCAAAAGATCTTCATATAACAGTTATAGAGGCTCTTATGTTACTCCCCTATCTGAGATCTACATAACTAAAATCCTTTATACATTTTATTAAACATATTCAATAAGAAACCTTATCCCAAATCACTCAGTTTGGGGCAGACTGTCGCATTAGCTTTTGAATAACACCATATTAACTAGAGGTTTTTGACTATTAATGAAGGTCTGAATGTCATTAGTGGGGAGACTATTCCCTCAGTATCAAAATTTATCCTTCATATTATATCAAAAAAATTAATAAATAAAATAGGATAGCGGGACATAAAATAAAAAATCTATAACATATGACATGAAACGTGTCTCATGTTTATAAATAAATAAAAAAAGGACCCAAAAAGTGCCATGTCAACAATATTATCAGAAAAAATGTTAATAAATATGGAATTCCTGAATCACTCAAGAGTTTGTTCTAGTACCACTTTTAAACACTAATCTTCACCTCCACTACACCCTGTCATTATAACATTTCCCTTTCCCATATCCCTAATTATGAAGTCATTATGTACATTAATATTCTCAGGTTGGGTGTTAGTATACACCCTATAAAACACTAAAAATGAATCCTTAACATAAGTTCACATGTATGAGAGGTGTATTACATATTAATAAATAATGATCAAATAATAAACCATCAATAATGTGATGATTATTCATTCTATATGAAATATTCCATGAACCATGACCACACATTCTTTGAATCCATGCTAGAATAGTAGTCACCAATGGTATTCATAGGACACAGATCAGGTAAATAAGTCACACAAGGATTATCTCAACAAAATTACAATTTTTAGTCTCTATTCCATTATTAATGAACATCCCTACTCGCCCTTCAGGGTTATCCACACTCTACCTCTAAGGAGTAGTCACCCAGCTAATCAAACTAGCCATAATCACACTGATGTCTTTTTCAAAGGATAGTAAATACACTATGAACCTATAACATCCTTAAATATAGTATATATTTTTATACTATTATAAACAACACTATATTGAAATAATTTAATTAATTAAAATATACCAAAAAAATATTATAATTAACATCTTTTTTTATGTTTCATACATATTTTGAATTTACTATTATTAAATATGTTTATATATTGTTAAATATGGTCAAATATATTTCTGATAATTCAATTTGTATATTTATAGAGGTAATAAAAATGATCTATTTTAATGATATTTCATAATTTATATGTCATTTTCAATAAAAGTATATTTAAAATTCAAATGACTATTAAATATATAAATACAATTTTATTTGGAAAATAATTTAAATTATTGAAAAAAAAGAAAAAAATTTGAAATTTATATATATAAACATTTACTGAAACATATCATTATGAAATTTATAATTTAATTAAAAATTTATTTAGAAATCATGTGGTTGATATCTTAATAAAATTAAGTAATGTCTTAGAATTATTAATAATTACAAATTAAAATAGTTATCATTGTAAAGAAATTGTTTTTTTTAAATAAATATAAATTTGAAAATAAAAATTATTATTTTGTATATATATATAACTATATTTATAAATAAAATATATCAATATATTGATAATGTTAATGTATTATATTAGTTTTTAAATTAGAATTATGAAATTTATAGTTAAAATATTGTTCTTAATAAAAATTAAATTTATATATGGGTAAATAAAGGTTTACAAACCCTATGTAGAGGAAATCATTTCAAACAAAAAAAGATATTTTTCTGATTACCCATATCATTTAAGGGTATATGTGTATTCGTGTAAGGTTAATTCATTTATTTTGGATCTGATATAAGGGCAGCACTGATTTTTTTAATACTTTATAAGGGATCATAGAATATCTCAGAAGGGTAGAACTCACTACACAACGATATCTCAACTAGATCCACACTTTTCTAAAGGTAATAACTAATTTCAACACTCACATAATGGTCAGTTTATCACTACATAAAGATAATATTGAAGCTTTTAACCCTGCATAAGGGTACCCAAAACTCTATAAGGGTATTATAATACATATATAAATATTAAAACAATTTATCACAGCTACATAAATGTATTACATATCCATATAAATGTAATTGAATACTTCAATATTTAATCTTTCTGTATTATCATCTTATTCCTTTTGTTAAATATCTAGATATGACTGAAATATATATATATATTACTATTTTTGTATTGATTTCATTTCATTTTATTGAAAAAGAAGATCATGATTTGTGGAATATGACAAAAATATGGAAATAAATATTTATAAAAAATTATAACAGTTTCTAGCATACTTTGTAAGCCAACAAAAGTCAACCACCATGAATCTTCATTATTGGAGGATTATTTAATATTAAATAGTTAGAATTATTGTGATGGTATAGTTGTGAAACTATATATTTTCATAATAGTAATAGAGATTATACTTTATTTAAATATCACTATAAGTGATATTATATCAAATATATAAGATTTAAATTGATGAGGTACTGGAACCTTCGTAGAAAATATTTAAATTTTAATAATACAATCAGTGTTGGGTTATTTAAGGAGAACGTTACATTTAGATTACATAATGTCTAAAGTTTCATTTATAAACCATAGTAATAACATTATAGATTTTAAGAAAAAGAGAGAGAGTCTGTGTGTATTTCTATTCCTGGGAAGCCTATCTCAGAAGAAGGGAAGATGTAATGGAGGAGTCTTAGGGATCTATAAAAGAAATCATCTAGGTTGTGAAGTATGGTAAGGAAAAAATTAGTTTGTTTTAATTTCTGAAATCCATTTTCTTGTTAGGTAAAAATATTTTTATTAAACAATAATTATTTTTCCAAAACACTAGTTATAATGAAATTTCAATAAAAATATCTATTTTTATGTTTTCAAATAAGTCTCTTTATTCACAAAATCAATTTTTTTTCATAAACTTTTTGGAAAGGAATTTTTTAGAATATTTCTAATTTGAAGGATGGTTTTAAAATTTTAATTTTTTAATTTAAGGAATTGAATGATATTTTAAATTCCTTGAATTTAATTCATGATTAAATTTATTTTCTGAGAATTGAATAAATATTTTATTGATATTCTATATATATTATATAAATTCTTATGTTAATGTTTATTTTAAAAGAATTATTTATAAGCTTTCCATGAATTTTTAGATTATTTATTAACTTAATAAAAGATTCTATTTTCTTTTAAGGATAAATTTTTTAATATTTATGAGATATTTAATTATTTTAATATTTGAAAATAAATTCCATATATATGGAATTTTCAAATTTTCAATTTAAATAGATAAATAATGAGAAATTAAGGTATTATAATAAAATTATTTAATATTTAGTCACATGGGTATTGATCAAGATTATGAGGAATGGGGAGTGATCTCATGAAATTAAGGGGATTTTTCCAAAAAGTGATGTTTATACCATCAATATTTCTAGTGTGCATAAGGTGTTTCTTATTATTTTTTATCATCATTATATTCTATAAAGATATATTATTTTCAAAATTATAGTTCTTAAGTTTCAAAGGAAATATATTTATTTATTTCATTGGATAATATGTTTTCATAGGATACTATACATTTAAAGGATACTATTATTTCAAGATAATATGTCTTTTGTTGTTTTGAAAATCATATATTTTATGACATTTTAGAAAAGTAAATTTTTTTTGGGAAAAAATTTGTTATTTCAAAATTTTATATTTGATATAAAATTAAATTTTTTAAAAATGATTTTTATGGAATTTTAAAAATAAAAATATTTTCATTATTTTTGAAATCATCTTACACAGCAATTTTTTATTCACCCTATGATTTAAAATGATTTTCACGTGTTTTTTTATTAGTACAAGGCCAATGGTGTTTAGTCTCAATTAAGGATGAAACATGAGTGATACCATATAAGAGTTCGTAGAAATTTTAATAAACTCTATTCTATATTAAATTTTCATAATCCCAAAATCTCTATACTAAAAGGTTCCCCATATTATATTTTTTTAAACTAATGTTAATAATTTTACCCTTTCAAAAAATAAAGATTTTTTGCACAAGATTTGGGGTTGGGGGAATGGGATGTCGTATTTATATCAAAGTAAATGTATAGAAAATTTTAGAGATTATTATAATTTTAGTTGAAAATATTTTTTTCTTCATAGAATTTTGGAGACTAGTCTTTAAGAAAATTATGATATTTTTATTAACGAGAAATATAGTGAAAGTAGTTTTCATAATTTTGAGGGAAATATATTATGAAACAACCCATAGGCTTAGTAAGAGTTTTAATGATGGATTTATTTGAGGAATAATGTGTTTAATTTTATAGACATTTGTTTATTGGTATTGATAAAATTTTGGGTTTATATGAAAATTGTAATTGATGTTAATTGGGAAGTTAAACATTTATTTAGATAATTAGAATTTTGGGGACTCAATTCTGTCATAGAGAGGAACATCATATCTATATATTTAGTACTTATTTTAGTAAATATTAAATAATAATTTCATAAAAATATTTACTGAATTAAAATAAACCATAAAATATTCTAATTAATATATAATTTGTTTTCTTTTATACTCATTTGGAAATTATGATTAATCAATATTTAAGGAGTTTTTTAAATATGGTTGAACATATTTCTAATAATTCTATATGGATGTTTATAAAGGTTAAAGAAAATATCATTAGAATTTGTTTATTAAATTATTAGTAATTCTTAATAAATTTGTATTTAAAACAAAAGTTATTGTTAATTATTTAAAAGTACATTTTTTTATCAAATTTAGATCTCTTATTAAAATGAAAACCATTGTGTTTTTAATATTGTTTATTTTAAATACATTATTATTTTTTCTAGAAATAAGATATACATATATATATATAAGTTTACTGAATAATATCTTTATAAAATTTATAATTTAATTAATAAGGGGATTATAATACGTGTGAGTAATATTTGAAAAAAAATAATTAATGGATTAGAATTATCAATAAATATAAATTATAATATTTTTATGGTAAAGATTGTATTTGTTTAAAATGAATAAAATTTTGAAAATAAAAATGTTAAATTTTTTAATATACATATAACCTATTTGTAAAAAAAATTAATATATTAAGAAAATTTATGGATTATTTGAGTTTTATAATTGGAATCATATAATTTAATAGTTATAATTCTTATTCTACATAAAAAATTGTGTTCATGTTTGGGTAAATTAAGGTTTTGAAACCTTATGTAAATGTAATATATAAATATTTAAGGGTTGTTTCTTGATTTTCCATATCAGGTAAGGATTAATGTGTACTCATGTAAATGTAAGTCTGTAATTTTGGATCACATGTAAGGGCGGCACTGCATTTCGAACATTGTGTAGGGGTACATAGTACCTCCTGAAATGGTATCACTCACTATATATTGGTAGATGATTAGCCACTAAAATCCATTAATATTTATTTATTCTATTTTAATATTTATGTATTTTTATGTCTATAAACACTATTTATTGTGGATTTTATAAATTGAACATCATTTATCATCACATCTGCAATTCATGTTTAAATTGTTTAAATTTGGACCAAATTAATAATCATCTTTTACAAAACATTATTATCATTATTTTAATTTGATATTTTAAGATATGATTTATTACCTTGTATGAAAATTTTTATTTTAGGTTAAATGGACTATTTATATTCAGATATAGACATTTTTTCACATGGATTCATAAATTTTTGAACAAAGCATAATTGTCCATTGGTCCATCAAAGAAATGTGGCACATACAATTCAAGATAAATAAAGCTAAAATTTTAATTATAAATAGATTAAATTTTTGGGGAAATTTAATTAAACTTTGGAAAGAGATAAATTTTTATTATTTTAATGACATATAGGGAACCCAAATTGAAGTTTATATTGTTGTCAAAATTTCAAGGCTCGTAATGTTAGATAATCATTTTAATCAACAAATATAAATGAAATATTAAATTAAGAAAATATTTCAAAAGATGATATTATAAATATAGAAGAACATAATTATCATGTATGGCCTTCTAAAAATAGGCTATATTCAAAGCTGAATTTTTAGGCCAATAATTGGGAAGAATATGTTCTGATTTCTGTGGTCAAAGTTTAAAAGTATACTTATATTCTTTCCCAAACATATTTTACTATCCTAATTATATGGTATGAATTTAAATAATGGGTACATGACCCTATGGCCATAAAACTCCTATTTTATGTGGTGTTAGTAAAGTAATTTTGTCATGGATGTTTTTTTTTATTTCAATTGTAATGTTTTCTATCATTTTTTAACAATGTGTCATTTTAATCAAGTAAGTTGTTTTATTAAAACTGGCTTATAAACAAAATTTTTTATTCTTATTCAAATTATTTATCATTTTTTAACATTTTGATACCTTTAAATCAAGGTGTGAATTAATTTACCCCAACAATTTTTAAATTCCCCACACAATGATGGAGTGTTATTTTTTTCATTTTTTAACTCCTTAAATCCCAATTCTTTAAGTTGACTTATGGCTTTCATTGAGATCATTGAATCAAAAAATGTATAACTCTTTTTTGGGACCATTATAGAGATTTTATTAGGGATGGATTGGATTTTACTTTATGTTACTAAATTATTAAATTAGTTCTATAGTTTTAGATTTATTTTAATTTATTTGTTTCATTCTTAATCTTCATCAACTTTAACAACTACACATTTTAAGTTCTAGTATGATCTAATTCTAAATAGTGATCATGCATGTGATCCTCTATGTGAATTAGGGATTATGCTTATAATTATTTATAGTTTAAATTGGTGAATGATATCGGGAAGTTAACTCATTGATTGAATCTATTGAGAATAATGTTTATAGGAAAACAATTAGACCCACTATATCCATAGTAACAAATATGGATTGACCCACCATCATTAATTTTATTTTTAAAATTTTTTGTGTATGTTTTTATATAAATAAAATCATTAGTTTTTTCAAATCAAATCAATCTAATTATTTAGACACATTATATCCAACCCCATAAACAGAACTTTGTTTCTTAAGTTTACTTGATTATTCATTGTGGATTATCCCCTACCTTTAGTCTCATGACTGCTTCTACCTATAGATTAAATGTTGGTATGACCAAATTTATGCACCATTAATAAGGACCTATGTAAGTTATTTTAGTTATTTTCATCTTATTTTCATCCTAGTTGTCTATTATCACACCCTATTTCACTCTTATGGTAGAGATTTTTTAACAAATCCAAACATGGGGAACATATACCTACTTTGACTACCCCAAAACAAGTGTGATGTATAGTGAAAATACTAGTTTCTTTAGTTAGGATAATCAAAAAATTAATGAACCATAATGTATAAAATACATTTATCTATAAAACATTCCAACCAATAATGAGTTTCATTCCCAATAAGGTCAATCTAAACATCCTAATATTAAATATAATTAATATAATTATCCTCATAGAATAAAATAGTTAGATCAACCCCTTATACAACCTAATCCATAATAATTATTGGAGAAATTGTGGCAAAAAATAAAGAGAATTAATTTGTTGGTTTCATCACCGATAGTATTACTATAAAGCATTGAAACATTTATAGAACCCATTTCCACACAATTTGTCTCTTTTTTATCATTAATAGAATAATATTGTTACCCACAAGCCTATATGGGATAATTCCAAGTTGAAATTATTTACAAACATTATAAAACAAATGAAAAAGTTCAACCATTGATTCCAAAAACATATTAGGGTTCAAAATCAAAGAAAAATATTGAATAACCATCATTATAATCATAGAAATAAAAGGTCAATAATGGGGTGAATTGTTTTGGGACTGTTAAAAGTCAAATTAAGGAATATTATGGAACTTTTAATGAGTGTTTCAATTTGAGTAAAGTTAATTTACATATCCAAAATAGGGAACTTCTTCTTCTTGGATTTTTTTAAATATAGCACCAGTGATGATTTTTTGGGACCACTGGTTACTAAACAATTAGGATAAATCAAAAACATTGAGTCCATTCACAATCCTAAAATTCATCGGTCCAATTTTCTACCTAAATATTCTATTATAGTAGAACAAATTCTATTGATAAATTTAGAAAATAAAAATTATTTCTACTCAAACTCTCAACCAATGTCTTAAACAGTTAACCAAGCAAATCTCAAACTCAAGGTTCATACATCATCTCCCATGTATTCCATTATTTTTGATAACCAAATCCTTTTAGTTTTTATTTTAACCTCTCTTAATGCTAATAATAATAAATTTCATCTTTATTTCATAATAAATATTAAGAAAGAGATAATATATACCCTTTTTATATTTTTGGGATTATCCCATTAACTAGGACCTATATATTGTTTCTTGAATTAATTCCAAAACCATAGTTCCAATCCTATTGGAGACTCAATCAAAATCTAATTTATGTGATGAAACAATAATCCTTTATATTTTAAAATTTGGTGTTTGTTATATTGGGGGGTTCATGTTGATCTAATGAATTTAATATAATCACCCACCAAGTGATATCCCAATTTCTTAATTGATTTTATTTTACTTTATCTTTTTTGACTTTTTTTGTTATTTTTTATTAAGGGATCCCCTTGTGTTCTCCATTGTTCTCAAATTTTTATTTTTTTTAGGATTTAGGAGATAAAGCGGTTTACTATTTTCAAATGAAACACATTATTTCCAAAGTTCAAATCTAACCTTCAATAATCCTTAAGGTGTGTATGTGTGACATTAATGCAATGTGATCAATTTATTATTATTGGATCTACATCTTCATATTGATTAATTTTCTTCTATGATTTCATTTCAAATCACATTCTCCCCCTCCTTTTTCCAATTTCTAAACTCTACCTTCTCTTCTTTTTTTGTACAAGAGAACTAAAATAGATCAATAAAAGTTACCCATGTCTAAAGGAGGGGAATTTATTACAATCATTCTAGTGAAGAGTAGTGAATTCCTCTAGAAAGATTTCCATGTATGTGCAATTTCTATCAACAACCTTATTGGAAAGGGCATCCCCTAATTTATTCAATGCTCTATAGGTGTGAGGGAAAATATGATTGAGCCCTAATAGGTAGTGTAGGAAAGTGATCGATTTAGCAGTAAGGGTCCATGCTATGTGAATGGTTCCATGTCTAAGAGCCTAAACAATGTTCATTGAATCACATTCAATTCGGATGTTGTTCCACAAATTTTTCCTTATCAATTCAACAACATTGATGACATTGAACATTTTTTCTTCTAGGGAGTATAAATTACCACACAAACCATAGCAGCATCAAAGAATGTATCCATTGTGGTTTCTGGATATGATTCTAAAGCCAGTAGGTTCAGGGTTTCCTTTTGAGGTGCCATCTATGTTCATCTTTATCCACCCATGAATAGGTGGATTATAGAAAAAATCAAGCTGACCTTTCGGTAGGTTGTATCATCCCATAATCTCAAGTCATCTAAGGATATAGAACTCTTGGATTTAATTATGTCATGTCCTTTGTTACATGATCCCTTCCTCCATGACAGCAGTGCAGACTTTTATCTAAGATTTAAAAAAATTGAAAGCATTATTTTTGTGCTTAATTGAATTTATCTCACACCAGATAAGATTCATCAGTTCTACCACAACTGCAAAGAGAAGTTGGTGAATTTGCGTAGAGGCATCCATGGTAGATAATTTTTGAAGCTGTTAACCAATAGAATCCAAACCTGTCCACCAAAAATCAAAAATGTCAAAAATGTAAACCCATAGGGAAGAAGTCGTAGCACTAGATAGAAAAATATGATTAGTACCCACTCTTTATTGGTTACACATGCAACATTTGGAACAAATTTTTATACCAAACATCTGAAGATTGAAATCAGTGGGAATTTTGTTATGAGAAATCCTCAAAACAATAGTGTGTCGAGAGGGCCTAACCCATTTTTTGTTAAAATTCATTTACCAGGAAAAATATTTGGTGTTTTCAACAACACTATGACTATAATAATGCATGGAATTTAGCACACCATTATAAGTTGGTTCCTATACTAAGAAATAATTGGTGTTTAAAAAGGTATAGATATTTATAACTGTAGAGATTTCATCCGGTATATCATCGTTAGGGGAATTCATCCAACATTTATGGTGATGTTTAAATTTACAGACAAAGGGATGTGATCAACCATGCTACTGAGAGGTATTCCATTCTAGTAATCAAACCAAAAATAAATAGAGGAATTCCTATTGACTACCCATCTATAATTGGCAATGATGTTATAAAAACTATGTTTGATTGATGTCTATATCAAGGAGTCCAAATTAGAATGTTTTCTTCTTATAAGGTTATTTTAGAATATATCATGATGAAAATCATAGGTTTGAGAGTTATTGTTCATAATATTCAATTTAAGTTTATCTTGAAGGTCCTCATTGATATAATTAAGGGTTTTTATCCCTATCCCTCCAATAAAAATGGGAGTGTAATGGGTTTTCCAAGGAACAATGAAAATCTTCATTTCTAGAGTGCTTCCACTCCAGAAACAATTCTTTATGCATTTTTTGATCTCTTCTAATTAGTTAGTGGGCCATTTGTACACAATCATAGAGTACACCATTTTAGAAACTATAGTGTGCTTGACATGATATATTTATCCTACCATCGATAAGTTTTTCCCTTCCCAAAGGAGAGTTGGTTACTGATCTAGTAAAAAATGATTGAAAAGTAAGTGCTTTTGGGTTTTCAGCAGAAGATGGGGACCCCATGGTAATGAAAAGGGAATAATCCTTACATTATCCCAAGTTCATTCATGAAATCAATTTTTCTAGGAGCGGGAAAATGTTTCCCAAAGTAAATAAATGATTTACTATAATTTATGGATTGACTAGAGATATCGTCATAATGGTAGAGGACATCTTAAACCCTTTTTTTGTTTTTCTTATCTCCTAGCAGAAATCAAATTATATCCTCAGTGTATAAGAGATGTGAGGGGACAGTAAGAGTACTAGAGGAACAGATGGGCTTTATAATTCCCCGATTAATAGAATCTGTGATAAGCATGCTAAGGTAGTCTTTTGCAATAACAAAATGTATGGCAGAAATAGGGTCTCCCTATCACCCACCTTTTGTACAAGTGAAAAACCCCTTAGGGGAACCATTGATAAGAACAGTAATTCAAGCAGAGTTTAGAAGGTTTTTTATTTTTCTAACAAGTCTACCATTAAATACACAATTGTATAAAATATTTTAAATGAAACATCAATCAATTGTATCAAAATCATTCCTAATATGTAATTTAATCGCCACACTTCCACATCTTGGAGTCTTTTTTAGAAAGTTTGAACTTTCATAGGAAAGGCATATACAATTCTCTATATTTCTTCCTTTTAAGAACCCAAATTGATTTCAAGATAAAATCCTATTTTATATAGGGGATATTCTCCTAGCTAAAATCTTGGATATAATTTTATAAATAGTGTTAATGAGATCGATGGGCCTAAAAAGATGAATTTCTGAAGCACTGTCCTCTTTTGGAATGAGCATAAAAAATTGAGCATTGATACCATAAGGGAGGTATCAATTATTAAAAAAAATATTTAACCAGGTGAAAGAAATCATTGGAAACAATTTCCCAATGTTCTTGAAAAAAAAATGAATTAGTGAACCCATCAGGGCTGGGGGCACTATCAGGTTTTACACTAACGACCACTTCCTTGATTTCATGATCAGTTGGATTACTATTCAAAAGGTCATTATCACGGCCTCCAACTAAGAGAGGAATGATATCATGCTTGATATCCTTATCCCGAGAGGGAACAATTAAAAGGTTACTAAAATAGTTAGTGACATGATTGTCCAAATTCCCTTCATTATCAATTATGAGATCCTCATAGTTAAGTATAGCGATAGGTCTACTAGCCTTTCTAGCCCTTTGAATATCATTAAATAATTTAGTGTTTCTATCCCCATATTTAAGCCAATTGACTCTAAGAGTTTGTTCCCAAATACTATCCCTAAGAGCAAGAAGAGTGTTAAGTTTATTTGAAATCTCTATTTCTGGAGTTGGATATGTAGTTAAGTCATTTTGAGTAAAATAATTTTGAATCTAATTTAGATCATTCTCTAGAGATCTAATTTCAATATCATTTTTCCTGATTTTTTCCCTACACCAAAACTATAATTTTTTCTTTAGAATTTTAAGCTTCATGATACATGAAAAGGTATAATTAGTTCTAATTGAGTTCCAAGTATCCCTAACAATCTTGTCGTAATCTGAGTCAGTGCTCCCGAAATTATTGAACTGAAAAGGTAGAATGGGATTATTGTCTCTATATTTTGGGCTCATAAAAATTGGATGATGATTAGAATTAAGTTTAGGAAAAGTAACAATTGAAATGGTATTCCATTTATCAAGAGCCTTTAAATTTGTGAAGGCTCTATCTAGCTTTCTTGATAAAATTCTATTGTGTTCTTCTATACCAAGTGTATTTAGCACCAACTAGACAAATCACTAATATGTTATTCTCCTCAATACAAAGTTTAAACTCTTTAGTGGAGAGATTAGAATTTAATTGTCCTAATTTTTTACTATACCCAAAAATAGCGTTAAAGTCACCCACAATGACCCAAGGGGATAGGATAGTGTTGTTAAGGGAGGATATATTGTTCCAAAAGGTACTCATATCCTGATACCTATTGTAAGCATACAAAAAAGTACAAAAGAAGGTAATCATATGAAAATTTATTTCAAATGTTATGGATTGATTGTCAACATTGTAAATAATGAAATTATTTATAGAATTATTAGCAAATACCCACAAAGAGTCATAGGTGATATTCTTATAAGTACAACCCATAAAATTATAACCATATTTCTCCAAACTATTAAATCCTAAAGTGAAATTGATTTTAGGATTAGATATAGAAAGAAGAATAGGTTTATGTGTAAATAGAAAATTCTTATAAGTTATAACAGTGTTCGGGTAAGCTATACCCTGAAAAATCTAGTAGAAGATATTCATTTATACATAAGCTTGGTACTAGGCCCCTTATTTTTGTTACCTCTAGAGTTCTTCCCACATTTTTATTTCATTAATTGATTGGGAGAGGCTCAATTTTCCTTTTCATTTTATTACTACAAGTACATTGAAGGGTTAGGGGAAGTATAATTTATTTTCATACCTACTAAGGTCCCTTAATGATGAAATTGTGTGTTACCCTCATCCTGTTTTGTATCCATCTGTGTCTTTTCTTTTTCAATGTTTTTTAAATTAATGGTGTTGCAGATAAAAGTGTTCAGCACAGTTGCATGCAAGTCATGTTGCATGTCCATCAGACCACCCCTGTAATATGTACAGACATACTTCTATTCCTAATACCCTCTATGTATTGTGAAGTCTGAGAGGGTTATATCATGTGATAAGATTTTATCAACTCAGTTTCAGTATTTCTAACTCCCTGTCATGATGTGCTATCAAAAGATGCACTGAATTCTTCCTCCTCCTTGAGATCTATGTGTGCATTCTCCTCATTATGTGTACTGACCCCAAGTGCAGGATTCTTCATAGAGGACAACATGTTTTGTGAAAATTTAGAAGGAATCAGGTTTTGTACAGGGCCTCATAACTCCTTTTATTCAGTGTTCATCACTTCATTCTTCCCCGTTATTCAGTGAAATATTCAAAATCTAAGAGGTTTTTCTACTGCATTGTACACTTCTTTTCCAGCCTCTTCATTTCTAGATCTATTGGAGTTTCGGTTTCCATCACTAGATGAGTCCAAGTCCACCATTAATATGTTATAGTAAATTACAAATTTTGAAGCAAAAGGTTAGTTGGTTTCATCAATTCAGAGCCAGAGTCTAGTTTTATTTGTGAGGTTCCTAAATTAGAAGAAGAAATATTAAATTTATGACCAAGAGTCCTGCCTTCCAATAGGTGATCATTTCTAATAGGAGGTCTATGAAAAAATTTATTTCCATTTATATTTCCACCTTTTCCCTGTCTAGCATTTAGATTCTTCTCAATAGTATTATCTTGGATGGCATTGTTGATAGTTTTGAGGACCATATAGACAATCTCATCAAAAATAGACTCCTCCTTAATTGCATATTATTCCATATCAACTATCTTCACCCATGTATTTTTGGGGTGCCTTTAAGGTAGAAATATCATCACTCTTTCTAATCCATTTTTCCTTTTACTTGATATGATTTTCAGCCTCCAAATGTGTTTTATTATTCCTTTCAGCTTTCTTAACATCAGAACATTCATTCTCGTTAGTGGGGTGTGCTTGATTTATTATAACATGATAATTGATAATAGTAAAACCAATGATTTTGCAATAATAACAAAAAGGGGGCATATGTTCACACTCAAAGCTTACCTCAGTTCTATTGTCCTTGGCAATGAAAGCAATACATGTGGAAATTTTGACTCAAGATTGACCTCCACCATGATTCTCGCATATTGTTCCAAACCCCCATTTAGTTTTCTCTGATCAATATTCATTGGGATTCTTATGCATGAGGTGAGATCATTTAAAATTTTGGGGTCCCAAAAATACCAGCTCAGTCAACTAAATCGAATCCATATTTGTGCCATGGGATTTCTATGTGTAAATCGATTCAATGCATAATCTCATGTGTATTGCCGAAGTACATCTAGATTCAGATGTAAATTACCATGCTTCCAAACATAATATAACTCCTCTAGTTAGTGAATGATAATGTTAAAATATCTTCTCCCAATTGGAAGTAATTTCCATTTTTCAAATCCCCTACAATGGACAATCCTCGGTTTTATCTCATTTTTTGTACGTGGTTTGTCTCCATGATGATAAGAAACTTGACCATGAATAGAAAACTTACATAATTGATCACTCTGTAGTAGGGCTTAGGGGTCCTCATCAACCATAAATCCTCCATATTCAAGAATTTTAATTCTTGGGGGCGTCGTTGAATAATATTTTTGTAAATCGAGGCCTTTTACTGCCTCAACAAAGGAGATCCCCTTGATAGGTTATTGCAAATCCCGATTGGCATCTGTGGGTGGATTTGAGACCACCTTCACCATAGGTGTGTCCCTTTTGAAGTATTTCTCCCAATACAGTTCCAAAAAATCCATTGTAGAAGATATACATTAGGTAAAATGGTAGTCATCACCAAAAAACACGGAGTAGGGTTTGTAGGATATCTATTCGTGAGATTCTCCCTCTATTATCCTCCACTTTGGTGATTTTCTGTATCATCATTCTCTTCTATTTTAACATTTACAGTAGTTTCAATTTAGGTAGGGGTGAAATAATGTGTTGTGTATTCATACATTGATAAAAAATTTGTACAATAATGGAAAATAAAATTCATTAAAATAGGAAATGTTAAAAATATTTGTCATCCTTGAAACTTAATGTCATAAGATTTTGAATACCCTAACTCTTATCATTGTACGAGTTCAGATCCATGGGAATAGTTCTTGATACAATGGTTTTATGATGTATTTTTTAAACATCAAATTTTCATCTATTTAATCAAAATATCACAATACATACCTTTTGCAATTTGGTTTAATATTTGAGTTCATGGGTCCCCTTCATCATAACATGGGTTATGGGTCAACTTGAAGTTAAATTTGGGTATTTGAGAAAAATAATCATGTAGAGGAATGTTTTTTACAAATGTGTGGCACATGAAACTCGGGGATCATGAATCCATTGTTCTACTTACAATATATTTAGTATTTAAATCTCTATTATAGATAATAGAATTGAAAAAATGTGTTGCATTATATACATGGAGATCGTGAATCTATAGTGGAATTTATTAGTTTATCTTTTCATCACTATCATGAGTAAAAAAACAAAAAAATTATACAGGAAAAAGAAAAAAAAATAGATACTCCTATTAAGGTTTAATGTGATTCTCACATAGTGCTTCCAATTATTTTCTCATTGGACAAGAAAATTGGCCCCATAATTATTGTTATGCACAACACACCATTATTTTTAAATGAAATTTGATGAAGTGTGGTGATAAATTTGAAAAAAGGAATGGGATTGGGTTTGGCATATATTTTTTGACCTAGCTAATGTAAAATAATTTTGAAAGGTTTCATGATTGTTTGGAATGATGCCTTTTGGTGTTCATAGTATGTTAAAATGTTTTTTTAAAAGAGAATTCAATGCTCAAAATTTTGATATACTTTTTTCTCGAGATGATAAAAACTAAAGTTGTGGGTGTGATTTTCCACTAAAATAGGCTAATAATCATTATTTTTATTTTAATATTAAGATGTTTCAATTTTTATGAATACAATTTTAAGAGTAATTTAAAATTTTAACTTCATTTCTCAACACATGTTTAATTCATGTTTATAATGGTTTAATTTGTTCCCAATTAATCCTCATTTTTGGGAATACATTATTATCATTGTTTGAATTTGATATTTTTTCGATATGATTGATCACTTTGTGTGGAAATTTTTCTCATTTAATATCAATTCAGGATTCATAATTGGAGATGTAAATTGTTTCGACATGGATACAAAAAATTCTCTAAAAAGCATAATGGGCCTTAGGCCCATCTAATGTGGATCCCACAATGGTTCTAGGATCAGTGGTGGTTGAAGTGTGGTGTGGATGTTTTCTTCCTTTAACTATAATGTTTTGATACCATTTATTAATCACATGTTATGATTCTCAAGTAAGTTATTTAATCCATAATAGATTCCAAATAAAAATTATTCTCTTTATTCTTCACTTTTTCTATCCATTTCTAACACATTTATTCCATTAAATCAATGTTTGAGTTTGTTTACACACAAAAAATTGAAATTCATCATGCAACGATGGGGTGTTTATTTTTTCTTTGTTTTCAATTCTTCAATCCCTCTTCTTTAAGATAATTTACACCTTCCATTAAGATCTTTTCATCAATTGAAGTTAAACTATTTATTGGGCTGATTATAGGGAGTCGATAGGTGCTATATTGAATGTTATTTTATGTGATTAAATCCTTAAATTTTTTATTTTATTTGAGAGTCCCTTTCATTGAATTATTTTCATCATCATTGTAAACATTAATAACAACAAATTTTCTGTCCTAGTGTGATCCATTTCCTTAGAGTGATCACGAAAGTAGTCTTCCATGTGCATAGGTAATTAGACTTGGAATTTTGTATGGATTAAATATTTCAATGATGTTGGGGTATTATCATACTGATTTGATACTTCTTGAAATAGTGATCTGAAATTTTATAGGAAAACATTACACTCATTCTAGCTCAAGAAAAAACATAGAATTGACCAATAATCATTAATTTTATTAGTTCAAGTCTTTGTGTGTTTTTTTGTTCTTTAAATTAACTCATTAGTTCTTCAAAACAAATGTATCCAATTAGTTTTCCACTTCATATACAAATCCACCATCAAAACATAGTTTCTTAGGGTTCCTTATTTGATCCATATAGATTTCATTCCTACTTGTACTACCACAACCACTTTTACATATATGGTAAGTTTGGGTGAGACCATTACCTCACCATAATCCTCACTTATGATAAGGTAATATCTGTTTTCAATACATGTGAAAATGCCATAATATCACTACATAAAGATTACATAGTGGTTTTAAATCCTATATAAGTGTTCTGAAAACAATGTATGGGTATTGTACTACCTATATAATGGTTAGACCAATTCAATGTGGCTATATAAAGGTATTATGAATCCATGTAAATATTACTACACACTTCAATATGTAAACTTATAACACTATAAACTTCTTCCTCATGAGAAATATTCAGTTAAGATCAATGAATATATAAGGGTATACGTATATTTTATATATAATTATTATATCAGTTTTATACCATTTTAATTGACAAATATGTTCATGAATATTGAAACATGAATCAAATATAAACATTATTATTTATAAAATATTTTGATAGCTTTTTTCATAATCTGTAATATAGAAAAACTAAACTTCTTAGAAGATTCATGATTGGAGAATTGTGGAATATTAAATGATTACAATGATAAAGAAGGTTGGGTTATGTGGTTGTATATGTGTAGAATATTAATAGAAATTATATTTTATATTAACAAAACTATAAATGAGATTATATCAAATCTTTAGTATTTAAGCATATGAGTGACTAGAACCTTCACACATAATATTTACATATAAATTGTACAATCATGGATGGTATTTTTAAGGAGAACTTTCCTTTGGGGTTACATACTATCTAATGTTACATTTTAAAACCCAAGTTATTTCTTTGCATGAAAAAAGTTCATGGAGAGAGAGTTTCTCAGTATATTAGTTCTTTAAAAACCTATATTTAATGAATGGAAACATTAAAGGAAGAGTTTTGGGGTTCTATGGATGAAATCAAATTTTTTAAAAATTACAGTAAGGGAAATTGATTTTTCCCATATTTTTAAAAACCCTTTTTCATATAATAAAAATAATATTAGTTAATATTTATTCATGTCGCGAAACTGAAATTTGAGGTGGATTATTCTTAAAATCCCTATTTTAATGTTTTTAAATAAGACTCTGTATTCTCCAAAGAAAAACTAGATTTTTCAAAATCCTTTCATTAAATGGATTATTTTTAAAAATTATTTGATTTCAAGGTTTATCTTCAGAATATAATGTTTTATTTTTATATATATAATATTCATTTTAATTTCATGGATTTCATTCATGATTAAATGAATTTTATTTCCATGCACTATATATTTCATTGAAATTACTAATATATTGTAAATAACATTTGTTTACGTTAATTTTCAATTAATTCTTTATAAGTGTTCCATGGATTTTTATATTGTCTCTAATATTTACGAAAGTATTATTTTTTATTTAAGGGAAATTTTATTAATGATTATAAGATATCAAATTATTTTCCTCTTTAAAAATAAATTAAATATATATTATTTTTTCTTAAGGTAACTTTAAATCAATTTATAATGAGAAAGGAAAGATTTAAATAAAATTCATTAATATTTTGGAATATGGGTAATGATCATGATGATGAGGAATGGGGAGTAAACTCATTACCATAAGTGTAATTTGTTCAAAAATTGTTTTTCAGACTGCCAATATTACGTGTGGTTGTACGGGTTTTCTGGAATTTTCTCAAGTATCATAATATTCCAAAAATATATATTATTTCCAAATGAATAGTTTTAAATTTTCAAAGGATATATATTGATTTATTTCAATATATATGTTTCTTTTAAAGGATATTGTATTTTCAAGATAATATATCTTTTAATGTTACGAAAATTATCTCTTTTATGGATTTTTAAAACACTAAATTATTTTCTAGGGAAATATTAATTATATTAAATGCTTTATATTTTCTAGAAAAAGGAAAAAAATTAAATCATTTTTATTGAATTTTATAAGAGAATGTTTTTTTACTATTGTTTTAAAACCCCTTATTGAGTAATTTGGTGTAGACCCTATATCTGAAAATGATTTCCATAGGTTTACTGATGAGTAAAATATCAATGGTATTTTTTTCAATTAAGCATCTAGCTCATGTGAATCCGGGAAATTGTTTATAAAATTTTTTATAATCCTTGATGTGCATTAAGATTCCATAATCCTCCAATTCACTATAATGAAAATATTCCCCGATATTATATTTATAAATTGATGTTTATTATTTTATCAATTTTAAAAAAATATTCATTTTAGCACAATATTTTGGGGTGTAGGTATGGGTTATCTTAGAAACTATCGACACATAAAAAATATCTCAACCTAGTAGGGTTAATCCCTCATCAAATCAATGTTTCCATATATAAATCATAGTATCAGTACATCATTTATATCACACCAACACAGACCATCAACTCAATGATTATCAAACTCAAACTCGTACCATTAGATAGGTGTACACCACATTTTGACTCATGGATTTATACCACTTCACATGTTCAACAACCACTAACAATTCATGCCACAACCCTATACACTCTTGATTCCATCTCAGATCTATCATTATATGGTCTTATTCATATTATACCCCTATAAGTAGTCAACAAGTTTCCTTTGAGAAACCTATTTTCTTGATACTAGAAGAAATATTTCTACAAGATATGAAACACACACAACAAATAAAAACATGGTAAAGTACAATAAAATGTATCAAGTAAAGGTTATCATAGAAACACATATATTTATAAACAAAAAAAGAAATCATAGGTCTCATAGGTTAAATGCATAATCTAATCATGTCATATCACACAACAGTTTTCGCATGCTATGAATGTACTCATGATCAAATCATGACAACCACTGCATGCAAAAAAAAATATTGTAAGGAACTTCCAATCAAAAATGTTCCAATGTATACAATGTGATTTTACAAGAGTCGATTCCCAATTCCATTCCACGTACCAACATTATCAATACTACAAGCCAAGGATCCTTATAAATAATCTAAATTCATCACAAAATAGATTCTTTAATAATATTCAAAAAGGAGGTGGAAACATAGGCTTAGCTATTTGATTTATCCTAATATAAGGGTGGAAAACAAATTACAATGGAGGATGAATGTTTCTAGAATAACTAACAGTTGACCCTTAAACATCGTGGATGAATCCAAGTGTTTAAGAGATAAAAGTGCTCCTAATGATACCCTAGAGTCGCTCAATATTTGGGAGGAAAGGTAGGAAAATGGAAGTGTTCAATGGGACTTGGAAATTTATAATAAAACATGAAATATATGAATCATTCCATAGTACATAGGGTCACACTGTATTGTGTCTCAAAATATAAAAACTTGGTAGCATAGGATATGTACATATCATAATGGTGCTGACTAAAAACACATATTGAATCCACATCATGGTAAATGTATAGATATTATAAAATATGGGAAGTAACCATAGTGTGGTGGTCACTACTACATTTTATCCTCTATGAATTATCATGAGTAATACACCCAAATCACCATTAATGCCACAATGATTCAAAAATTGGAATAAAATTCCAAAATTCAAATTTTATGCCTTCATACTCACATGAACTGTGAAAAATTGAAATGGTAAGGGATATAAATTGAAGTGGATGCCCATTGGAGCTCGAACATTTGGAAGGATTCCTATGTATCATGGTCATATAGGTAATTAGAGTTCTTCTAGTTTGGTTCATCCAAAACCCACTAATGGGTTAAGGTAGGTGATCATTCTCAAAGACATTACAACCATCCCTATGATTTTATGAATGCTAGGGACTTATTTGAAAATGGATTCTTTAGAGCTGAGGGAACATTATATTATGTCAATAATTAGGGATTACACTCTGAGGCTGTCTGGTTGGTATGGAGATATACTCTGAGGCTACCCGAGGATGTATTCATTCATTTTCTTCTAGAATATTAAAGAAAGGTAGTAATGATAATGAAAATATTCCCATGAGATTTATACTACTATGTCCAATGAGGAAATTAACCTAGCTCATCAAGGGCACCACCATTGTCAAAGGCGAGTGTGGATGCAGATTCCTAATTGGGGACTATAAGGAATGAGTCCAAGAAGGTATGTCAAAAAAGTGTGGAATATCCTATAGTATTTGTCTGAGATGTCATGTCCATTTACTAGTCATGTCTTGATTTTCAGCCTGATATATTGGGGCATCAATCTTGACATGGAAGACACATTCAAGGGTATCTTTCTAATCAATTATAATGCCTTAGATTCCATTAAATGGGTGAAGCATCATGTCCAAGATGCTTCACATGACCAAAGTGGTCATGTCAAAGGTCCCACACATGATCACCCAACCTTTTTCAGATGTCTTCATCAGAGTGAATTGTACATTGCAAAGGTGATATGCATGACTAGAGCAGGAATGTTGGGGTTCTTGCATGTGATCGACTTAGATTGCTCTGATTACTTTACCTGAGTGAATTGTAAATGTCAAAGGTTCTCCACACAACCAGAGTAGGCATGTCAAGGGTCTTGCACATGATCATAGATGATATGATATTGTGTTGCCTCATGATCAACCTAATTTGTCCTCGTACTATGGCATGTCAATATGGACATGACTATGGACAATCACAAGATCATTTTGACATTTCAATGACTCCTCATGATCAATGTATATTTTCTAGTTTGTATTTTCATGATCAAGATGGGAAGTTTCAACATGCTTCACATGATTTTCATGACTTCTTGTAGACATGTTAAGTGGGTTGTCACTAGATCGGATTGGTTTTTCCTTGGGTTGTTTCAGGATAATGGTGACATGTAAATGGGTTTTATTGAGGTCATACCTGTTTTGTTAAGGCATTTATTTCGATCAACATGGATTTCCCAATGTTTCCCAAGTATATCATGAGACCATTCAAGGGTCTCTCAGCAGCATCTCCTTGAACCATTCAAGTGGTTGGGTTTCAAAGATATGTCCAGTATCTTTCACTCATCTCATTGTTGATGTGAATTTCAAAATGGATCATGTATTCACTTCATATGAGAACTAATAAATTAAATAATTTATATGTTGAGGGTGTTCACCATAGGGGTTTCATAGAAAAGGTAGGTCACATCCATGATATCATATTCACACTAAGGGAACATCCCCATGATACTCCTTTGTTCACGAAATTCAAATGAAAACAAAGAGGACTCATGAATAATATTTCCAATTTGTATAGAGGCTTCCCAATGATTCCACAAACATGAGTGGAGTTCCTCGGTTAATACAGATAGTTGTTATCTTATGAGTTCTCTCATTGATCAATGCCATATACATGTTGGGTAGTACCTACATGAGGGAGCCATATAAAGATTTACCATTAAGGCTAATCGAATGAACAAAACATGTTCTTGAACAGGGTGTTGTGGTTATGCATTGGGTTTGTATCTTAAGGTATCTACATGCAATGGTAATGGAAGGCGTTGCACTGTGAAGGGTGCATGGCATGTGGGATACACATTCTGAATCATGCACCATGAGACTGAGCAGATGTTCATCGTAAGACCTCAGGTTTGTCCTCTTAGATCCTTATAAGAAATAGTTTCTCTCCCTATCTTCAACCATTAACTATATAGTTTCATAACCATCATGTGACCATGTGATATATATTGGATTATGTGGGATACTTGAACACGAGCACACGGGATTCACGATGATGTCTCCACATGCATGGATGAAGACTCGCACTACATAAAAAAGGAGATCACATGACTAAGGAGGGGTGAAATTTATCATTTATACACTAAAAGGTGAAGTAAAGGATCAATATGGGGATAACTTGTCACATCCATGCAAGGTGTATGTCCACTGGAGTGTGTCTTCAGACATCGGCCTTAGTGACGCATATCGACAATCACATGACCTCAATAGGGTATTGTGATGAACTTTATGTCCCTTCCAATATATCATGGGGTGGTTCATGGAGATGTAGCCATATACAAGTAGTTGTCAAGGAAATGTGATCTGATAGTCTCATGGAATTCATGTTAACCAAATAAAGATCCTACATGAGGTATCATTAATGGGCGCTAGGGAGTTCACACAGGGATTGCCCATAAGAAAAAGTGGACATGATTGGAGAGATTGCAAAACCGATGGGGAATCATGAGATCATGTGAAATCCTTTCCCAAACTCGATGTCACATGACACTAAATTCATCATGTTGTCACTTGATATTTAAAAATCCATATAGTGGGATATTGAAATCACCTAAGGGAGTTCTTTGGGGAAGGTCATCAACATTCTCTATTCCACCTCCCTTATTTTATGGATCTCTCTTCCACCAAACATTTTTGTGTTTTTTTAGTAACAAGATCACAGTAAATATAGGACAAGGAAGTCTAATGATGGAATATCTTTACATGGGAGGAATGTCACATGAACCAGCAAGGCGGTGGAGGTATGTACTTGATCATCATTCATGACGTCACATGATCACTTCATCCGATCATGTGATTCCTCAATTTCTCTCCATGGTTTTGCGTGACCTAGAAAAAATAAAAGTTAATTTTGATGAAAAATAATTTGGAGGTGGAATGGGTTCACGGTCTTTGAAATTATTGTGACACCTCTTCAGTTGTCTTTGGTTCGGTCGCATGATTAAAGAATGATCATACGATGGTCCTGATCATTGTTGGGGGGGATCTTGTGGATGGCCACTAGAGATTGTAGTGGTTCATGTTGTCTATCTTAGACTTGGATGACTATTGGTAAAATACTGGCGGGGGACGTGATGAAGAGAATCAGTTGATAATAAGATTATCTTCAAGTTTCCATGTGGAACAAGTGTTTCAAGAGTAAGACAGACAATAACAGTATGAAAATGGTGATATTGTAGTGTGTAAGATTAGAATGGATGTATAGTATTATTAGAAGGATGTGATCTATAGCATGGATCACTGGGAGGCATAATCGGAGGGGTCATATTTTATCTCTATAAAAAAACATTATCCCACATCGAATTTTGGATGCGCCACCCCTACGGTGTATAATACATCTTATGTCTTCTATTAGTTTGAGTCGTCAATTGGGTTGAAACCCATACCATCTAAATCACTTCGACTATTGGATTAGGCCAACCGAGTCCTTGGATCAGTCTCTGAAAACATACCTATGAGTTTTTTCATTGTGGGCCCTATACACGGCCATGAATTCCTCTTATGGGAGCTATGCTCCTCCACTGGTCCACCAACTGGACCAGGCTAACTCCCATTGGGTGTGGTCAACCTCTATAGTCACATAGACTTGTGGTAAAATTGACATTTCTAGCTAGTTTATTGAATTATTTTTTTTGCTAAGGGTGGCAATAAAAATATGAACCACTAAGAATAATATTCTTCTTATAAATTAGGGTATAAGTCATATTTCCTTAAAACCTAATCCATCACGTATGATTTTTCCATGTCTTACTCCATAATTTTGTACAGTCCTCAGATTTTTTGCAGAAAAGTGTGAAATAAAAAAATATTGGTGATAACATGTATATCTAAGGCTTTTATTATCAATTAATACCATAGAGCACATATCAGAAAAATAATGACTCCAACTTTTTATTACAATAATTGTACTAGATAATTTTATATAATGTGTAGTGTACTTATTTTATTGAGGATAGAGTTTTCTAAAACCATATAACACTATACAATAATATTTCATTAGATATTTAATATCCTGATGTTCTAATATTTGATTACCTTTAAATAATTAAATTTTTTTCAACACTATTCACAACATGCAACACCAAACATAAATAAAACTGAAATATATTTAGATAAAATATATATATTATAGAATGATCAATAAAATACTAGTTGTTAAATTAAATGAAATTAATATGAATAATATCATTATGAATTATATGTATATATAAAATAAAGGCTACTTTTAATGTCAATAAAATTAAATTAGTTCACCTAAAGTGGCTAATAAGTTCAATTATTGTTTTTAAAAGTATTTTGAAAAACAATTACCTTTTCTGTGACATACATCTCTTTTTCAATAGACAAATTATTAATGATAAATTATGTTTGATATTAGTATTTACTTAACAATAATTCGGTTAGTAAATTATATGAAATAATAATAATAATATTTAATATTCAATAATGTAATTTTCCAATAGAAATAAATTTTTTGATTTTATTAAAAATGAATTTATTAATTTAGGAATTTTAAATTAATTAAAATGACCTTTATTTTTGAATTTAACATAGAAAATTCGACTTATTATGAATCATTCATATTTTTATGAAAAGGTTATTTTTCAGTCAAAAAATATGGTTTACATGAAATTGAGAATTTTGATGAAATTATAATTATATAAGAATGATCTATAATATTGAAAACCATTTTAAGTGACCAAATATGAATCTGTTAAATAACCCTATGAATTCTATAATATTTTTTAAGATGTAAATCTTATTTCCAATATTATTAAAACTTATTAACATGTTACAGTAATAAAAAAATTATTTTTATTCTTTTCATTAAATAAAGTATTGTCAATAGGGATTTGGTTTTAGATAAATTTTAAATCCTCATACACATTATTGTTTTTATTGAATCATTTTATTTCATTAAAATATTTATGCAATATAATTTTATCTTATATATAAATTTCAACTATAAAAGCAATATTTCTCAAATAATTTTTTTTACACGATTAAGTGTATTTATTTTAAAATTATCTTCTCACACCTTTAGAAATTTTATTTGATAAAAAATATAATAAAATTTTTAAATTATAATTATAAAATAATTGATAAATGTCAGCATTAATCGGTTTCATTAAAATTAATCACTACTGGTAGAAATTAGTTTCCATGGTAAAAGTAAATTAGGGTAAAATATCAAAATTTATAAAAAACACTAAATTAAAGAAATATAAAAAAATGATTGTGTTGATTTTAAACCCATACCCCTTTTTACTCATCTTTTTCCATTTTGGGGCCTTTTACACTTGAATAGGATCCTTATAATATTGAAAATGTAATGGTTACTCCCAAAACAACCCTCTTCCACACTAATAAAAGGGTGGAATATCCACCACTTCTAAACACAGTTATCCTTAGTGTTTAATTCATGGAACTATGAAACTATGATGATACTATAACCCTATCATACTTTTAAAACCCCCTAGTAAACATTTTTTTGTAAAAGTACTTTATTTCCAAGGAAATTTACCATGAAAATTTTATGTCCCTTGCAGTAGTATTATCATCTACATATCTTTTCTCATTAATTATATTCATTAAAATTTAATATTTATACACATATATAATGATATTATTATCATTTTATATGTTAACATTATTATATTATGGGTAATTTCATTTTTTATCAATATACTCCATCCGTAGTGAAAATGTAAAAAGTCATTTGTGTGTTGTGTGTGGTACCGCCACCATGACACAATGTGTTTTGTTTTCTGTCACCACCTGGTAAGGATGGATACATGTAATACCCTTACCCTAGAATCCGGGTGCCAAATCCTAAATCAAGGTGTGTACTTTTTTTTATAAAAGGATGTTGATATAATTACACATCACATATCATCAGAGATGATCTTCTTAGTCTAGGTTCTAGAAAACAAGATACAACTGATACATTTCTTCAAAACTGTACAAGATAAACTCCATAGTGCTGCCACATCATAGAATAACTCAAAGATGAAAAATCTACTAATCTTATAAAAATAAATTAAAAACCTCCGGTGAGAATTTAAAATTATCAGTAAGGTGGTTTTAGAAATAATTAATTAAATCCTTTTTTAGACATCCCTTTAAAATCATTAAACAGACATAAAATATTTTCTTATAAGAAAACAACATTTCTCATAGTGCATCATTATCATTTTTAAAAGGTTACTAGAAATAATTATTAGGGAAATATCATAAACAAGAATTTATATATTAATTTTAAGGCTACAAATAAAATACATTTCAAAGTATGCATACTTGTACAAAAAATGCATGAAATTCAATATATAAGTTAAGATTTTATAAAAACAAATTAAGGGTGACATGAAAGGGTGCAGGTAGAAATTAGCACATGAAATAATACTTGCTTATAATTTCACAATAAAAAATATCATATATAACATAAAACATAATTTTAAATTCAATAAATGACAAATGAATTTGTAACTTTTGTATTAAATTTCAAAAAATAAATGTTAAACTTTTTTTATAAAAGATTTTTCTAGGCACTTACCTCATTATGCCAGGTGAATTTGTTAACATAAACATAATTATGTGATTTTTCACTAAGGATATTCTACTATTCAAATAATCACATGGTTGGTTAAATACTAATCACATAATGATGGAATGGATAATATAGGAGAATCATAAATATTTTTTCTAGGCCTAATGCCAAGACCATACATAATCATTCTGTCAGGGCCTCGTGCCCAGACCTAGATTGTCTAATGAGACCTATTGATACATCGAGAGGCTATAGAGGGCCTCATCCTTTATATAATATGTCATATAAATTTTTCATATTTCTAATAAAAATAATTCTATAATTCAAAGTTCGACATTCCACTTTTTTGGTTTTAATATTTATTATAGGTGAAATAAATTCATTAAACAAACCAAATTTTCCCATAATAATGAGATTCATTTAAATATTATATTAGATGAATTAAGTTCATTAAACTATCCAAAGATTCCCATACCACCTTGAAAGGTTTTTTTCTTAATCCATATAATATCATAGATGATATATCTCAATATTTCAATGACTCTATACATTCAAAAAAAAGTGAATCCAGAATTAAATTTAAACTTTAATATTTTTAGTTATACTTTGGTTATAACTATATAAAGTTTGTAAATGACATGAATGGAAAAACAGACATGCTTTTTCACATTTGATCATAACTGGTGCACATAAAATAATATATTATTGAGGTATGTCACATAAAATATTGACTCTTAAATTCAAGAAACCATGTCCCATGAAAGAAAACATTTTATATAAAAAAATTTATGTTTTTTAGTTTAAGATATTTATCATTCGTGTTTAAATCATACACTGGTAAATGGGAGTTTCAATTAGATTAAATCATAAACTTTAATAATTAATATTATTCATTATGGAAGATTAATCATTAATTAAAATGTAATATTTATAAATATAAAAAACTCATTTCATATGACATATTGATGCATAAGAAAATAATTAATCAAACTTCACTATATGTGTTTATTCATGTATTTATATGTATTAAAAAAAAGATAATTCCAACATTTTATCCTAAAATTATAAGATGGGATGTATGCATATAATGATAAGAAGGTAATGATACGTTATAAAATTTTGGGCACACAAAAACAAAACAAGGTTTTTTTATTGTTTTCCATCATAAATTAGTATCCATGATCACACATGAAATGTAATAGAAAAAATTAAATTCATAAATTGACTTACAAATGTAAATAATGTAAAAAAGGTGAGTATAAATATATTTATACATATATATATTTATGACTAAACATAAGATTATTTTTTATCTAATAAATTGTACAACTTTTAAAACATAAAATCACAGGAAAGCTAATACCATTAAAAACATCTTTAAATGATAACAAGATTGACATATATTTATGAAATTGTACATATATATATGTGTTGGTTTTTCATAAATAAATAAGGAATCAAAGAATCCATATGTTAAATATGTGGGTATGGAAACACCCTTTTTAAAATAATTGTTCATCCATTAAAGAGAATCATAAAATAGATTGAGTGTGCTATTTATACAAAATCGTATATACAAATATAAATATATGAGTTTAGAAAACTCCAAAATCATCACTTATAAAACATTTTTAAATGTTATACATATCATAAACATCAATTAAATACTATTAATAAACATTTAGAAAACCTAAAATAGTTTAGGATTGAAAGTTGTATAAAACCGTATATATACAAAATGTATATATGGGAGATTATTAACTAAAAAAATGATTAATAAATTCTTAAAATCATTATATATATCAAAAACATTAGTTAAAAACTAATATCAATTATATAAAATCCTAAATTATATTAGGATCAAAATCAATATATATATATATCCATATATATATATATATTGGTTTAGCTAATTTAAAAAAAATTATTAGCAAACCATTACAATTATTATATGAATCAAAACCTAAGTTAAATACTCATAATCACCATTTTAGAAATCTAAAAATAGATTATGATTGGAAGCTATGAAAAACTATATATACACATAAATTTATATGTGGGTTTCGCATATCAAAAACGAAGCTAAATAAACCCTTACTAGACTTTAAGGGTGAGTTTGAGCCAAGAAGATGATGATGGAAGGCTGGGGTGAAGAAAAATGGTAGTGTTTTGTGTTTAAGATGGGTTAATGAAAAAATGAAAATATTTATATTTTATATCATATGGAACAGGAATAAAATCTAAATTAAGAAACCCAAATCTAACTATTTCAGATAAGAAAAAAACCATAATCAATATAAATATTAAATAAATCAGTAATTGATAATATTGATATTATATTGAAAACATGCATGGTAATCTAGTTGCATTTTCATTAAACTAATGCACACATATCGACTTGTGGAAAATGACACTAGAAAAATGGGTTGGGGAGAGTGATATGATGACTCACAAGTTAAGGTAGAGTAGTGGAAGATGAGGAATCCATGGGTACTGGTGCGGTGTGAAGTCTCGACGAAGAATAAGAATGGAAATATGAAGAATGACTTGGATCATCTTGGTATGATCGAACGACTATGGGGGAACAACTCATTTTAAAAAGATATGAATAGATGATATTAGATAGTGACTTTGATCAGACATCTGATATGGATCCAGAGTTTTTGAAAAGGTTGACTGGTCTAGATATTAGACTTTAAAATTGGATGGATGAAGAAATATGCATGAATAAGATATAGTTAAGGTTGTTTTATGGGGAACCAGTATTGGTGAATGAGATCTCTCATGGTGATATCAGTTGGCATGGATTGCATTCTGTAGAAAAATCGGCATCCCATGTTGAAACATGTAGAGTTTCAGAACCACCTTATAAGTCTTGATGTCACTACCTTCGTTTTGATGACACAAACACCCATAGTGGGGTCCTTATACATGGGACCCCCATCTGCAAGCCATTTCCTACCCTCCCCCACACCAGTGTATGACCCGGCTCACACTCTACTCATGCTTGACCAGTTCCAATACATAGTTCTTACATGCCGCATTGCCAACACCATGAACAACTCAGGCACGACTCGGCATGCACCATCCATGTGATTGACCTGACATTGGTTTCCATTGTGAGATTCCCATTGACCTTGAGGGATTAGACATCAAGGATTCCCTCGGTCATATCGTGTACTCATTAATTTTTTACCAAAAATTTATTAAATGTCTAATAAAAACATATATATAATAATTTTGTTATATATATTACCATTGTTTTCCATAGTTAAACAAAATTTCAAATGTCATTATTTTCATAAGTTTGTATTAATTTTGAGTTTTAAAACATTATAATTTAATAATATGATTATAAAATATAACATTAATTAAAACCATGTCATCATTTAACTAATGATATAACTTTTAAATATTTAAATCATTTTAAAAACATTTGAAATACTTAATGACATTATAAATGTTTCATAAAAAACCAAAGGTCACATGTTTTTGTACTCCAATGGCTATTAGGAGAAAATAATGGTCATATTTTTCTTTAAAGGTTACAAAGTCCTTATAAATAAATTTTTATGGTATTTAAAAACATTAAAACATTTTTTCTTATAAGGATTATGATCAACATTCCCTTACTGCTTAGTACTTTTTTATAGTACCTACCATACTATTTTTTATTATGATAGATTCGAGGGATGTTCACAATATACATGGTCTAGTTTTTGTGTTTTCTATTCTTATAGTGATAATGATATCCCTTGTAGTAGGTATTCTATGATAGTTATGGTGTTTTGGTCTTATTGCAATTTAATTTTTTAGAGATTCTATTTCTATAAAATGTGTTTTATTTCATTTTTCATGCATTTGTATTCGTTGGAACCAAAAAAAAAGGAACCAATGGTAAAAATATTAATAATAACTACAAAAATATTATTATTACAAATATAAATATGTGTGTGGGATCACATTATCCCCTCTTAATAGAATTTCTCCCTCACAATTCTATTGTACTCATGTAATCTCACCAGCATTGGCCTTCCAACATCTACCTTGATGTCCCTACATAATAATCATAGGTATTATTAATTCACACAGATGAATGGGAAAACAATTAATTTATACCTCCACCAAATACATCGGTGTTGGTGATTTTCCTAGTTCCATCTAGTTAAATGAATCCCCAATAAAATTTTAAATTCCTCAATTTCTTTGTCCTAAATGCATCATGAGAAATTTGGGCCAAAATTTTATACACAACTATAGTATCTTGAGATAGAGGCATGAGGGTTGTGAAGTTGGGAGACATCGGCATGGACTTGATGTCTATAAAGAAAACAAAAAGGCTTGGCCTAAAGAATTTTTAAGTCTCTAATTTGACCATAAAACTTGTAGGACAATATTTGACATAGGTATGTCGCACGAAGGTCACCCCCTCTTGTAGTTTCTTATAAATCACCTAGAGACATAGACATTTTTTCAAGGGTAAAACATTTAAATATTCTGTCAAAGTACTTTCCCCAATGTGCATAGAATGAGAGTTGAGCATGCACCATGAAGAAATAAAAAAATCATGATCCTAGATGTGAATTAAGTATACTTTGAGTGTTAGATCAGTGATAAAGATATTTGTAGGCCAAACAGAGGTTTCCAAAGTGATAAAAATCATCCAAATATGACTTAACAATTATAGTTTCAAGAATCTCAATAGTAATTGACAATATATTGGTTTGTGGTATTTCATCTTTCCTATTAAAATTTTAATAAAAAGTTCAAAAAAACAAAGAATAACAAAAATTTTAATTTTGTTCTAATTTTCCAGAACTTTCTAGACCAGTCATTTGATACCAACCAAAAAATTGGGTCCCAGTGGAAGTAAAGGCACCCTGAATTAACATGGCCATCAGTTATTGGCTTTCCAGGTATCACCAGTTTCCCTAAAGACACATGGTCCCCACCCTAGGGACCACCCACGTGCCTGAACAGGTCATCTGAGTAATGACAATCCCCACATGCCAACACATGTCCTTTCTAGTGTACTTTTTCCTCACTCACACACACCCTGGGAAAAATCCCATAAGGTCACATATCCTGATTACTACTCTAGGCCAAAAACGCTTAACTGTTGAGTTCTGATTAAATAGGATCCAGAAAAGGTAGGTGCAAAATGATTACATGATTTATATCATTTAGTCATTAAACCCTTTTTCATTTGTGGCTGTTAAATTCACGTGATTCCCATAACATATTTATATTTTTCATAATAATATTTTTTAGTTATTATTAGTATTATTATTATTTTTTTGTTGGTTACATCCAAAATGAATGTTTTCAGAATGAAATAAGACACATTTTATTCAATAGAGATAATGTAACATTACATCAAAATAAGGTTGAAAGACCATAACTAGTCTATAATACCTACATTAAGGCCTATTAGGATCATCAGAAGACCGCCAAACACAACAAATAGAACAAGTAGTGAAAATCCCTCAGGTCTATCATAATGAAAAATAGTATGGCGAGTACTATGGTGAATGTACAAAGTATCATGGGAATATAGAGAAACTTCCTTATTATCCATTTTTTGAAGTCTTGTAATACCCTAAACATTTATTTATAAGGAATTTGTAACCATTAAAGATAAATAGTACCATTATTTTCTCCTAATTGTCATTTGAGTATATAAACATGTGACCATTGGTTTTTATATAAAACCTTTAGAATATCATTAAGTATTTCATGTATTTACAAAATGATTTAAATATTTTAATGTTATATATTTATTTAAATGATGAAATGGTTTTAATTGAAGTTGTATTCTATATTTATATTTTCAGATTATAGTGTTTTAAAACTAAACATGATTACAAATTTATGAAAACAATGACATTAACAATTTGATTAACTATGGAATATAATGTTTTTATATATAAATAAATTATTATATATATGTTTTTCTTAAATATTTAAAAAATTTGATAAAAATTTGGTGAGTACCCCATCAGAATGAGGATAGCCTTGAAAGCCAATCCCTCAAGGTTACTGGGACTCACACAATAGAAATGGATGTCAGGGCAAGGACATGCATGGTGGAAGATGGTTCACGCACGAGATGTGCAGGGTGTGGGAAATGCCACACGCAAGACCTTTTTATAGGGCTTGGTCAGGTGCAAGTAGAGTGTGAGCCAGGTCATGCACCATCAAGGGTGAGGGTGGTCCATTTCCCATGGATGGGGGTACCATATATAAGGACCCTGATTTTTTTGTCATAAAAATGAAGGAAGTAACATCGAGTATTATTTTTTGGTCCAAAAACCCTCCCTATTTTGTTGTGGGAGGCATATTTTTCCATGGAATGCAATCCAAGTCATATGATCTAACCATGAAAGATCAAAACCTTCAGCGTCAGTTCCCTATCGAACCCCCACCACTAAATCTTATTTCTATATATTTATACAACTGTCCAATCCATACGTGTTAGATCTAGACCATTCATCCTTTTTAAAAACCTCGGATCCAACTTGGTCGTCTGATCAAATCCAAAATCTAATCTCATCTGTCTGTCTCTTTTTAAAATGATTGGATCCACCATAACCCTCTGATATTACTGAAATTATCTGATTCATTTTTCCTATTTACACTATTCAAATTTTTGAATTCCTCACACCGCACCGGTACCCCCAAATCCCTCATCCTCCACTGCTCCTACTTAACTCGCAAGTCCTCCTACAAAACTCCATGGCCAAGTTATCTAGTTTTTTTCTCAAGTCTACATGGGTGCATTAGTTTAATGAAAATCCCACTAGATTCTCATGTTATTTTTCTATGAATTATATATATTATTATTAACCTAGTTATTTAATCTTTACATTGATTATGGTTTTTTTCTTGTCTAAAACAGTTAGATTCTAGTATCTTAAATTAGATTTTATGTTTGGTCCAAAGGATATAAAATATAAATTTTTGAGTTTATATTTACCCATCTTTTACAAACAACCCTACCTGTTTTCTTCTCCCTATTCTTTAACCATTATCTGCTCGGCTCAACCTCACCCTTAAAGTGAAGTAATAGTTTATTTATCATTGATTTTTATATGAAAAACCCATATATACACTTATGTGTTTATACAATTATTCACAACATCTAATCCTAATATGATATTATATTTTTAAAATGGTGATTATTAGTATTTGACAGATGTTTTCCGGCATTAAATACTTTTAATGGTTTCTAAGAGTTTTCTTTTTTAATTATCTAAACCCATACATATATATATACAATTATATATATTGATATATTTTAAGCCAAATATGATTTAAATTTTTATATAATTTATATTAGTGATTAACTCAGGTTTTTTATGTATATAATTCTTTTTAATATTTATTAAACTTTGTTTTAGTTATGTAAATCACATATAAAACATTATTTATATACAGTTTTATACAAATTTCAATACAAAACTTTTTTAGGGTTTCTAAAAGTTCATTTCCAGTATTTAATTGATGTATATTATATGTATAACATTTTCAAAGGTTTTCTAACTAATGCTTTTAGAGTTTTCTAAACTCCTATATTTATATATGTATATATGGTTTTGTATAAATGACATGCTCAAACTCTTTAAAGTATCTTTTAAAAGGATGAAAAATTATTTTAAAAAGTGATTTTCCCTACCAGAATATTATACATAATGATTCCTTTGATTCACTATTTATTTATAAAAACCAATATATAGTTGCATATATATAATTATGTACAATTTCATTAATATATGTCAAACATGTTTTAATTTAAAGACATTTTTAATTTTATTATATTTTCTATGATTTTATATTTTTTAAGTTGTATAATTGATTAAATTAAAAATAAAACAAATGTTTAAGCATTTATATATATATAAACATATTTATACTCATCTTTTTACAAGATTTACATTTGTAAGTCAATCCATGAATTTAATGTTTTCGATTACTTTATATGTGTGATAATGAATAATAATTTATAATGGAAAACAATTAAAAAAACCTTTCTTTTTTGTTCCCAAAATTTTGAAAGGGGTCATTACCTTATTATCATTACATTCATACATCCCAATTTAAAATTAAATGATAAAAGGTTGGAATTATATTTTGTTTAATATATATAAATACATGTATAAACACATATAGTTATATGTGTTTTATTATTTTCCTATGTGTCAATATATCACATGAAATGATTATTTTATAATTATAAATATAACATTTTAATTCATGATGAATTTTTCACAATGAATACTATCAATTATTAAATTTTATGATTTAATCTAATTGAAACTCCCATTTATTAGTCTATGGATTAAACAGGAATGATAACAATCATAAACTCAAAAAAAATTATTCAAAATGTATACTTTCGTGATACAAGGGTTCTTGAATTAAAGAGTCATTATTTTATGTGACATACCACAAAAATCTATTATTTTATGTGAACTAGTTATCATCGCGAGTACAAAAGTGTGATTGTTTCTCCATTCATGTCATTGATAAAATTAATATATCCATACCATAAATTATAACTGACAGGATTGCAGTTTACATTTTTTTCATTATTCGCTTTATTTATGAATGTAGATAGTCATTGAATTTTTGAGATATATCTTCTATGATAATATATAGATTTATAACTAAACTTTCCAGGGTGTTACGGAACACTTTGGATCATTTAACAAAGTTACTTCATCTAATAATAATATTTAAATAAATCAATGTGGTATGTGACACTTTGGTTTTTTTAATAAATTTATTTCACCTATGAAAAGGATTAAAATAATTCAAAGTTGTATACGAAACTTTGATTTAAATAGATATTTTTATTATACATGTGAGGAATTCATAGGACTTATTATGTGAGGGGTGAGTCTTGTTATAGCCTCTTAATGCATCGATAAGCCTCATGATAAAAACTAGGTCTTGGAATGAGGCTTTGATAGAATGATTATATATGGTCTTAGCATGAGGCCTGGACAAAATGCTTATTATTGACCTATATTATACATTCCCTCATTATGTGTTTAGTATTTAAGAATCTGTGTGATTATTCAACTAGTATAATATCATTGGTGAAAAATCTTCTACTTATGATTATAGTAATAAATTTAAATGGAATAATGATGTATTTACATAGAAAATAATTTATGAAGTAATTTTAACATATACTTTTAGAAAATTAATACATAAGTTATAAATTCATCTATTATTTCATAAATTTCATTTCATGTGTTAAGTGATTTTTGATATTGTTTCTTATGAAAATCTATGAAAGTATTATTTCATGTGAAAATTTTTACCAGCACCCTTTCATGTCACACTGAATTTAGTTTGATCAACCCCTGATCATCCTTTTCATACTCGAATATAAACTAAGAAATAATAGAATTTTTAATTTCTCCAACATGAATCATTAATGATTTATCCTTTAAAAAATTTCGATCATTCTAAGACTTTTTATGTCCAACCCTTTTCCACCTCCTGAATAATCATCGTCTAAATTCACATATCCTAAATATGGGAATATATTATGAAGTGGAACTCCCTTAGAGCTCCTGGAGTTATGAGAGTATGATATTCCCTTCTTATTAATATAGGGTTCATTCTTTACAATTAAAATGGTTAATGATAATTAGAGGGTGGCTAGCACCCTGGGTGAACCTAATCACGCCTTATAAAACTCCTCATTATTCTTCTTAATCAAAATAAATTCCTTTTTTCTTATTTGAGCCTCACTTTTGATAATCACTAAAGATGCCATCATAATGAATCCTTAATGTGTGAGCCATAACAGTTTTTTTGGATCTTCCCCCATTGAAAAGATGGTCCTGAGAAGGCCATAATATGATAATCAATATTCAATTCCATAAACCTTGTTGTAATGGATATATAAAAATATCCCTCCTTCCATGCCTATAATTCATCCATATGTAGGGAACCTGCATGATATTATTCTTTTTCCCTAAGATCCAAGCAAGAAAAATCATATTCGTAGGTTGAATATGAAGGACCAGTGTATCGTCCCGGATTTAGACACCTCTAAAAGGTTCCCCATACCCTGTTGGCCACATGGCCTCGAGCGCATTTCCCCAAATGCCATAGGTTTTTTACTAGCATCTAGGGCCTAAGGTGAAATAATGGAGAAACAATTCCCTTATTGGAATAATGTAACATAGTTGAGAAATAATTTATAATAGTTGAAGTGCAAACAACATACAACTAAAGTAAACAGTGGAAGAGTGCTAAGATATATACTAAGCGTTATTCCATACAAAGGATGATACAACATATTATTTCTAATAAAGTATCCAAAACATATTACACTATAGTCAGATATAATATGTGTATCAGGGAATATAAATAAAAAAGAAAATTTAGATTCATCTCACACCTTGGCTTGGTCCCATGCTCTCCTACTCCGAAGCAGTGAGTCAAGTACCAGCAGAAGGAAACTTTCCCTTATCAACCCCTACAAAAATATAATCTTCTTGCGCCCAAAACATTACCCAAATAGGGTGTTAGACTAAATCCTGGTAGGAAACCACCAATGAACGATTACAATATGTCAGGGATTATATGTAATAAGTAATGTACTATAGTGAAAGAAATAAACTTGGAAGAACTAAAAAGTATACAATCCTACAGGCACTAGCATTAATTTATATTCATTTATTGTTATTTAATCAATTAAAATTCATTTAATTATGTATGTCTTGAGATCTGGCCTAATCCCATCAATCCCCTATACAATTTAACCACAAGAGAACACTCAGCAGGATATCTAAACAAAAGAAGTGAAGACTGAATCCATGATTGGGCTTTGGCTTGGGATACATGTCGTAAGTCATTACATTTCAATGTTTCTCAGGGCCAAGCCCACTATATATTCATTTTGGTATATTAAAATCAGGGAAAAGCCCATTGTATCAATATTTTAGCATGTGTTATGGTAAAACTTGGTGTATGAGAATTTCATCTTGTTTTATGGTCAAGCCCTATGTATAAGCATTCAACATGTATCACATTAAAGCATGGTGTATAATCATTTCAATGTGTTTTAGGGTCCATTCTGGTGTATCAGCATTTCATTATAGTAAACAACACATATAAATTACACTATTTCATGGTTAACAAAATAACATCTCACGTGGACAATTCACATAATCAAAAAATATGTTGTCTACACTATTACAAGGTTTTCAATAATCAAGTCACATGGGAACAGTTTATTTATCAAGAAACACATAATAATTAAACTATGGCATGGGTTTATCATTTCATAACTCACATGGGAAAGTTTATATAACAAGACTAACATATTATTTAAAATATCATAAATACTTAACAAAAATATTCACCTAGAAAACATTTAATTAACCAATTTCATTTTATATAACCCCTCAAAGAGAAAAAATGGAATTCCCATCAGCATCCTAGACCAAACGGTTAATAAATGTTCATCTAAGGGAAAATGCACCCATGGGGTGGCACTTAATCAAACCAAATAGGATCAAGAATTCTTCAATTAATTTATTCAATAACCTAAAGGTCAGTAGGTATTAACAAGGGTCAAATTATCAACCATGGAACACACTAAACATGATGGTACGACACTAGAACACATATTACGACATGGAATTTCATGAAAGGCACAAGACCACCGACATAGTAATTGTGTGACTCTCCTCGTCCAACATCAGATTCCAATTCAAGATACAACAAAGTAAATCTATGAAACAAAGATAAATGCTAAAACTTAAATAAATTCTTTGAGAACAAAAAATAGTAAGAAAAAATCATGATTAATCAAGAGATTACTGATTGGGTTCATACAAGACTGGCAATGATCGAAACAGAGTTTGAATACTCAACCAAAAAGGGATCAAAGTTCTAGAATTGCATGTTCATCAACACAGGGATCGCTTTGTCCATTCTGTGAAATGGAGATGCTACTATCCAATTTAAAAAAAACCAACACACAGAATGTCTATAATTTAACTATTCATTTGGTAGTTCACTCCACTGAATTACTTTTTAGGACCTTCTTAGATGACTATGTGGCATGTACTAGGAAGTACATAATATGTAGTTGGTTTTTCTTCTATTTCATGCTGAAATTATCACATTCCATGTATTATCTTCTTATACATCCATACTTCATTGAATGTTAACTAGATTACATGTTTTGTAACCCCTTATTTCTATATTTTTTCTAGATTTTCCTTATTTTCCCTAAAAAAACTCAAAGGAAAAGGAAAAGAAGAAACCTTACCTCAAAGAAAGAACTGTGTTCTTAAAAACTTCCCCCCTTATAGAAATTCATCCCAGAATAGTCCTTCCAATGGCGGTGAAAGAATATCTGAGAATAACTCTGGACAGTGATCATGTATGTTGTCCTCTTACAACTATTTTTCATCTTTCACTTGTCTGTGCTTCCATAGAACCCGTATGAGAGTAACTAACCAACATCAGAGAATTTGTGTGCTCCTTTCAACTATACTAATTGGATTATCCTCAAAGGATTTGTCGACGTAATTTTGATCCTCTTCAGGATGAAAAAAATTAGTTGTTTCAAAGCGATAACAGCAAACCAATGATACGTGGAATACATCATGCATGGCTCAGTACTGCTGAGGTAACTGAAACCAATAGGATACTGGATTGACTCTCTCTAAGATCTCAAATGATCTGATATACCTGGATGAAAATTTACCCTATCTCCTGATTCCCATTTTTCCCATCCTTGGTGAAACTTGAATTAAAAACAGATGCCGACCTCGAACTCCACAGGTCGTCTGTGGAAATCATCATATGATTTTTGGAAATATTGTGTAGTATCCACCCTTTTCAAAATAAACTCCACCAACTTAGTGGTCTCCTAGACTATATTTGGTCGCATCATAACTCCCTCTCCTACCTCTATCCAAAATTGGGGGATTTTCATGGCCTATCATAGAATTCCTCATAAGGTTCCACAAAAATTGTTTCTTAAATACTATTATTCAGCGAAAACCACATTGGGTTTGTGTCTCTCCCATGAACGCCTGAAATACAGGACGCATGCTCAAAGCATGTCCTCCAAAACATGAATCATGTGCTCGGACTAGAAATATTTTTGTGGATGGTACGTTCTACTCAGAAGAACCTATGTATCCAAATCCATCTAAAAACTATTCCTCAAATGATACATGAAGTGGGAATCCCTATATGAAACAATAGAACAATGGACCCTATGAATTTGTATGACCTCTCAGACATATATCTTTCCAATCTCACTGACACCAATGTTTTTCTTTATCGAAAATAAGTGATCAACCATTGTAAGACATTCAACTACAACTCACAAAAAATCATTTCCTCTAGGTGACCTCGGTAACCACACCATGAAATTAATCATTACATCATCCCATTTCCACTATGGAATGTGTAACTATGTTAAAATCCTAGCCAGCCGCTGATGTTTCACCTTCACCTGCTGATAGGTGGAACAACTCCTAAAAAAACTAGATAATTCTCACTTTATACTGGGCCACCAGGAAGAGGGTCCTCACCTTCCATAGATTCCCATAGAACTAGGCCTTCATAATTTGATTGATACCTCATCCTCACATAGTCTAGGATGGTCGAAGTCAGAGCTAAAGATGAAAGGTATGTCTATCCTTGCATTTTATGAACCTCTAAATGCATCTCAGAGAACAAATCCATAAGCTACCACTCACCACTGGAATCTCGCACTGCATGTATCTAAGTCCTCTTGCTCAGTGCATCCGCCAGTTTATTACCTTTCCCATGAGTATAGACAATCTCAAAGACGAATTACTGAAGGTATTCCACTCACCTTAGTTATCTCAAATTCAAATTAGGATGAGTAAAGATTTATTTGAGAATTTTTTGGTTCGGGTACACCACAAAATACTCTCCAATAAATAATGTCTCTAATAACGCAAAGCATGAACAACTACAGAAAACTGAAGAGCATGTGTCAGGTAATTCCTCTCATGTGGCTTCAACTATTGAGACCCATATACAACAACTTGATCCCCTGTATAACAATTGATCATATCCTAATACGTGATGCATCATAGTACACATTGTAACACTTTCCTGGATCTAGAAATATCAGTAACAGAACTAAAGTCAAACACCCTTTCAAATCCTAAATAACTGTGTCACAAGAATCTGACCACAAAAACATCACACCCTTCTTACTAAAGATTTGCAGCGGCTCTGCAAAGTCTAAGAATTCATGTATAAAACACATTTAGTAATTATCTATCCCTAAGAAACTACTTATATCAAAAACATTGTTGGGTTATTCCTAAGAAAATACAGCCCCCACCTTCTCTAGGTTAACTGATACTCATGTCACTGAAATAATATGACCCATGAAGTTAAGTTGATCCATTCAGAAGTGGAATTTCGAGATAATATCATATAACTAATGCTCCCTCAGTGTATTCAAAATAATCTCAATCTCCTTGGCATGGTTGTGTCGATTGTGAGAATTCACCAAGATGTTATCCACAGAAACGACAACAAAAGGATCCATATATAGATGGAAAACTCAGTTTATCAGGGCCATGAAAACTAATAGAGTGTTTGTGAGACCGAATGACATAAATAGATACTCATATAGACCATACCTACTAAGAAACATGGTACGAGGTATGTCTGCTGGTCAAACAGGTACCGGGTGATATCCTAACCTAAATTCAATCTTTGAGATCACATGATCTCCTCAAATCTAATCAAATATATAATCAACCAATGGTAAGAGATATTAGTTTTTAACCATCAACTGGTTCAGTTTCCTGTAGTCCATGCATAGCTTATGGGTACAATCTGCCTATTTCTCAAAAAATGACCAATGAAACCCAAGAAGAAGTACAGGGTCAGATGAAACCCTTAGCTTTAAGATCATCCAACCCCCTTTTGAGATCTTGAAAATCCATAGTAGTTATCCTATAAGGAGTAATGTATACCGATGCAGCTCTTAGTATGAGCTCGATAGTGAAATCTACCTCTCTAACCAGAGGTAAGCTTGAAAAGTCAACAGGGGAAACATCCCTGAAATGAACAAACACTAAATGGAAATCCATATGACATGTTCCCTGGTCATCTAGATATAAACTCATAATCTACTATGTCATCCTGCCCAACCCACGATGCTCAGGTCTATCTCGGCTCACCTGGACATCCCATTCACCCTTATGTAGAATCTCTTTGCACTCTGATGACATGAAACTCACCCTGCAATAGTTGAAATCAATAATGGATAGAAAAATAAACCAACAAATCCATTCCGAGAATGACATAAATGTGCGTTGTCTCTAAGATATATAGGTTCCAAAGAAAGTGACTCCCACCAATCACAATGGGGAACTCCTTTTAGTGACACACAAATGTTGTTCATATCCCTAATGTATGGTCTAGCATCATAACATCATAACAAATATAAAAACAGAGCCTAAGGCTTTATTCAATGGTCACAGATATAAAACTATGCATAGCACTTGTATCAAAATGTGAGGAAGATAAAACAGAGGCAACTAGAATAGTACATCTAACAGTCGAAGGTACAAATCCTTATTCTTCTAGGACTATTACAATGCATAATTTTGACTTATAATGCATCCCAGAGAGACTACATGGATACCATGAGCTAACACATCCATCTATCACTATGATCCTGGGGTCTAGCTACCACGGTCATGACCACCCCCTCAACCTAAACTTTCTGACGTTTTTCAGTTCCCTGACTGGTGAGAAGTTGTTGAACCCACTTCAAAATGTGGAGTTGGTGAAAACCATCTCTCAATAAATGAATATGTAAATGTCTTGTAGAAATGTTGTAAATGGACCATCATTCCATACACTCTGAACTCAACTAGATCCATTGTGCACTAAGGTTCAGTATGTCCAACCCTTCAGCACTGGTAGCACCTCACCTGGCTACCAAAAGATACATTCTATCTAATATTATCACTGTAAGAGAACTCCAGATGATCCTTATTCTAACCCAATGAAATAGTACTAGATATCGATGTCAAAACACATCGGATCACACGCATATATTCCCATAGGTTGTTCTCAGCAATCATAACCTACGTCAATATAGAATAGATAGAAGGGAACCTGAACACATTAACATATGATCAGATGTCAAACCTAAGACCATCCTCGAATCATCTAGATTTTGATACGCCATCACCCATCAGAATAGAAGCGAATCACTGAAGCTCAGTAAAACTATTAAAATAGTCTATTATTGACAACATGCCCTACTCTAAGTGGATGAAAACCTTAGCTCTGTCCACCCTCAGTGTCTCGATAAAATAATAATCATATAAGGCCATCTAAAAGTCTTCCCGTGTCATATCTCGATGATTCCATTACTAAGTGATTAAATCCCACCATCTCTATGTAGAATCACATAAATTATATATTGAAAGCAAGAACCTCCTCTCATGAGCCATCTTGAGGTGCTCGAAGATATTCATCATTTATTTTAGCCAAGATTTTGTAGTCAATAGTTTTTGATCCCCTAATAATGTAGTAAAATGTTGTTACTGGAATATACACATTAGCTCTTCCATATATATAGCAGCATGTTGTGCTCCCTTAAAGTTATGCATGAACCTTTCATATAGTTCACAGAACTATGCATCTTCACATGCGCCCTATATAACAACTGGTTCCACAACTGGTACAACTGGAGGATCCATCGGTAGCCCATGGACAACCATCTCTGGAGTATGATAATTGTCTCTCTCCTCGTGCACAACATATAGACATCGTAGAGGCATGATTATATAAGGTTGAGAACATTCCTTAGTTCAAACTTATTGTTAAGGTTTTTTCTATTTAAGAATGTCAAAACGAAATAGTAAAAGACCCTCATGGATTGAAAAAAAGTGACTACACTTCTTGTTGAAACAATACACAATGATTACCCTTAAACTCTTACATGGTCATGTTCTACCCCCAACCTGGGTGTGTATCAACCCCAGATGCATGGCATGTTCCACATAAAGAAATCATGTACACTGGTCTATCCTCTTGTCCATGTACTCCAATATAGGCTAAAGTGCTTGTACCGAATGTACAAGGCATGTTCTGATCAAAACTCAATAGCTCGGGTTTCCTCTCACCCGGCCAGTTACACGGTCAGATAAAACACAACGTGTACACATAGTACAAGATGTGTACTCAATAAAATTCCTTCTTCCCCAAATATGAAGAACCAATTTTGTGTGTTCATAGAACCACACATTTTGTTATCAAGGTTTCTGGACATTAATCCACATAAACATTTCCAAAACCCATGTTTTTAGAAAACAAAGCCATGGTATGAAAAATTTTGATATGTGAGGGCCTATAATCCCCATGAGAAAATGTTTGGTATCAATGAATAACATAACATAGAAACACTATATAAAAAAGGTTGAATCATGATCCACTAAATTCATGTCCAAGAGGGAGCATACACCTTAGTAACCAAATTTTGGTGTAATTTAATCCAAACCATAGAACATACCAATACACTTATCAAAATTGCAGTAATATCTATCACATTATCTGTCATAACAATATGAATTTATAGAACAACATCTATCACAATAGAATTCAATCATTAATGCACCTAAATGTCATAGAAAGAGTTCATGGCATGTGATTCTAAAATGTTCTTAACTGATTAATGAGATGGTATACCCTCATCTCATCTGGTTGAAACAAAATAAAACCATAATAATATCAATAATAATATCACAAAACATGTGTGTCACGTAATTGGGAAATTGAAGTAACTATAATAGCTTAATATCCATAAGAAAATTTTAATTCAAGTAAAATTAGATTTTCCTTGAATATGGGGTATCTTCTCCTGGGAAACCTAATTACCAAATTCTTTTTCCATTATATTATCTCCAAATAGTAAGGAAAACCAGGAAATAAACAACCACTGATACCACTTTGTAACATCTCAGATTCTGATGTCACTAAAGGGTGCCCTGTGCCCAATTGGCCACATGGCCTCAAGCACATTTCCCCAAATATCGGAGGCTTCTGACTAGTAGCAAGGTCATAAGGTGAGATAGTGGGAAAACTATTCCCTCATTGGAAGATTGTAACACAACAAAGGAAAAATATAAAATATCAGAAGAAGTAAACAAAATTAAACTAATGTAAACAGCAGAAGAGTGATAAGATAAATACTAAGTGTTATTCCATACAAAGGATGACAAAACATGTTATTTCTAAAAAAACATCCAAAATCGGTTACACTATAGTCAGATACAATACATGTAATACGGAACATAAATACAAAAGAAAACTCCGAAGAATAAAAAGCCTCATCATAGTCACATGCTCTCCTACTCCAAAGTAGCATGTCAAGTGCTTATAGAAGGATGCTTACCCATATCAACACCTACAAAAATATAATCCACTTGGGCTCAAAACATGGCCCAAAATGGGTGTGAGAATAAATCTCAGTAGGAAACCACCAAAGATCTGTGCCAATCTGTCAGTGATTATATTTAATAAGTAGTGTCTAATTGTGAAATAAATAAACTAGGAAGTAATCAAAAGTGAACAATCATACATGTTTTGGAATTCATTTACATTCATTTCATGTTCTTTAGTCAATTAAAATTCGTCAAATTATATAAGTCTCAGGGTCTATCATAATCCTATCAATCCCTTACATAAAGTAAAGATATAAGAAATCTCAACAGGCTATCTAAAAAAAATAAGTGAAGACTAAATCCAGGCTTGTGCTTTGGCTTGGTAGATGCATCATAAGTCATTCCATTTCAATATTTCTCAAGGACAAGGTAGGTGTATTGGAATTTAATCATATAGAAATCAGAGACAAGCTTGTGGTATCAACATTTCAGCATGTGTCAAGGTAAAACCAGGTGTATGATCATTTCAACATGTTTTAGATTCAAGCCTAGTGTATAATAATTTCACCATGTTTCAGGGTCAAGCCCAATGTATCAACATTTCAGCATGGTAAACAACACATGTAAATTACACTATTACATATTTAACAAAATAACATCTCACATGGAAAATTAACATAATAATAACACATGTAATAATCACTATTACATGGATTTCAATAATCAACTCATGGGGGAACATTTCATTATCAAGAAACACATGATAATTAATATATGGAATTGATTTACCATTTAACAAATTGCGTAGATAAATTTATATAAAAAAACTAACATGTGAATTAAACTATCACAAATAATTAACAAACATATTCACATGGAAAACATTTCATTAACCAATTTCATTTTAAATAACCCATTAAAGGAAAAAAAGGCATTCCCATCAACATCCCGGTCCAAACGGCTAAAAAATTGGCATCCATGGGAAAATTCACCCATATGGTGTCCCTTAATCAAACCAAATAATCTTAAACATGATTCAATGAATTATTTCTACCACCTAAATGTCATTAGGTATTAACATAGGTTAAACTTTTAACCAAGAGACCCCCAAAACATGGGCACGTGGAACTAAATCACATATAACAACCCGACATTTAATAAATGGAATAAGACCACATACCAAGTCCTTGTGTGACTCTCCTCATCTAGAATTAGCTTCTAATTGAAGCTATACTGATGTAGATATAAGAAAAAAATATAAACTCTCAACCGTAAATAAATTATTTGAGAATATAATTTAGGAAGAACATATAAAGATTAATCAATAGCTTACCTATTGCGTTCAAACAAGACTGACCACGATCGAAACAGAGTTCAGATGCTCACCTGGGAGGGGATCAAATTTCTTGTGCTACTTGTTCATCAACTCGTTGAGACCTATGTCCATTATGTGAAATGGAGAGGCTATCACCCATTTTAACCAAAAAATAGAAATATGTGACGTGTAATTACCTATACATGGTTTGTCTAACATTTAAATATTCATTTGGTGGTTTTTTCTGCTGACTAACTTTCCAGGACATGCCGATATGACTACACAGTGTGTTTTAGTAAGTATATAGTGTGTAGTTGGGTTTCCATCTCTATCTCACTAACACACCCACACTCCAAATATTCCCTTCATATATTTCCATACTACATGTCGTTTTCAAATGATTTCATGGATTGAAACAACTAATTCTAGTATTTTCCAGATTTCAATTGTTTTCTTGAAAAAAACACAAAGGAAAAGGAAAATAAGAAATTGTACCTAAAAGCAAGAACTAGGTTCTTACAACTAGATCAATGACCGACTATTTGATGACTAAATACCTATTGAAGATAGACAATATTATTACAACTAGAGCATAAATCTACCCTATTTCTAAAGGCCACCACTAGTCTTAACAAAAACATATTTCAACATCAATCCCTAAAAACATACATGAGGTTTCGAAACATCTATCTCAATAAAAATACAGGATGAAATTGGATAATAAACAGATTAGGATCTTTCATCAAAACACCAAAATATTCCTACCAATTTTCATAACATCATCAGTATATAAGGGTATTTAAATGGTATTTGAAGCCCTATAAAATACCCAAGTAATATTTGTTGGAGGATCATAGTTCTAGTAAAAATCATAGGACCAGCAGAAGAGTGATAACCGAAAGTCATTGAATGAATTATTACCAAAGGACCCATCAAGGATTAGATCATCCTTTTACTGAATGTAGATGAGGTGATGATGAGGTTCTAGGAGGCTGACAATCATGTGATCTTTAAAATCCCTTGAATCTAAGAAGAACTGGTCAAATGTGTCAACTGAAGTACAATTCTGACTAAAGTGAGTCACTGGAGAGAATCTAAATTAGGCCAAAACCTCTATGAAAACATGAAGTGTGGGTGGGAGTGAGGGAAAACATAGGTTGTACACAATTATTTCTTTTAATGGTGTATTCACTTACTAAGGATGTATTTTTATAATACCATTTTTATTTTATGGGATGTAATATCCATATCATTTCCCCTTATTTAAAGAGATATTGATACAGTTTTTCCCCAGTAGTAACATCTTTCGGTTACATAATTTTCATTCATTGAGTTATGATTATTCCCTTGATCATATTTTATATAAATTTGGTATAATCTACCAATTTATTTTATTATTTTATTTTATCTATTTATTTTAGGGATATAAATTCCTACCACATAAACCCTTTAGAAAATATTTCTCACCTCTTGGGTTGTATTATTTTGAAACCATCCACCATTCCCTCTTGATGTATTATGATCATGCTATGATAGTATTGATTTATTTTTATACTCATTTATCAATATATTATAAACGTAAGATTTTACATAATATAGATTGGATAATGTTTACCTAAGAAAATTAAATCTATTGAAATAGGGAAATGTATTTTTGTACTATATATTATTATTCTAATACAGATGATTATTTGTAAGTTGTTTTTTTATTGTTTCACTATCCACCTTCATTATCATGATAATTTATGATCAAGTTATCCTTTTTATTAATATGGGGAAAATTATTGGAATTATTTATATAGTTTTTCCAATACTGATGATTTTTTGAAAGTGGAATATATATTGTTTAACATTCAACATTCTTCCTCTATATGGGTTGTGATCATGTGATATCTTTTATTAACATGGGGAAAAGTATCATCATTTTTTATGCCATTTTACAAATATATATGATTATTGGAAATTTTTATTTTAAATTTTGTATTCATTTTCTCACATTATGAATTCATTGAAATTAAACAAGTGATGGGTCAGGACTAGTTTTATATGACTCATGGGTTCATTGATACATCTCATGAGATAAAATAGGTTTATTTATTTTGTGTATGCATTCCCAATTCAGAAATATGATTTATTATGGTATTGAAAACATGTAAAGTTTCCTAGAATAGGGCCTTCATAGTACATTTTAGATCTTTATAAATATACATTATATTTGTATGAGATCAATATTATAGGTATATATGATTTCATTTATTTTCATTGTCATTGAATGCTACCAGTTTCATGTTAATTATGTATTCATGTTTTTTACCTATTCCAGTCATAATATATATTCCATGTTTAGGCCATTATTTCATCCATTGTATTTTTTCCCTTACTATAAATTTGACTTCACCCATTCTTATGTTTCTATTTTCCCAGGTTATAAAAAATATATATATATGACATGTTTAGAAATACATAATGTGTGGAAGAATTTATAGGATATGTTATAAACTTATAAAAAATTATGTTTTTTATAGCATATAATGGAAATAAATTTCTCTTAGTTTAAAAATTCATGGTATTTATTATCTTATGATATTTACTAATTCTCTAAATATATAAACCTAAAAACACCTACATATATAAGAGATTAAATAATCATTATTTATTTTGTAATTATAGATCGTTATATATAGTAATTTATAAATAGTATCAAAGAGAGTATGTAAAATATGTGCTTCTGTTATTGTACCCGAGTGTTTGGGTTTAGAGGATCCAAAGAATTCATCCAGAACTAAAAATGATGCATTACAATATACCTCAAAACCTTTCCCATGTTATGGTAGAATGGGAATAGGGGTAGTTTTCAATATCCTCTTCAACTGTTATATGATTTTCTCATAGTGGTCAACACAAATTACTTTTTTCCCATTCATTCTCAAAGTATTCATATGAGTATCTACCTTATAAAATTCTTGAATAAAGGAGACTTAATATCCCATGATTATAAGAAATTGGATTATTTCAAAATCATTTTAAGGAACTCTCTAAGAAATTATTAGTTCCACCTTATTAGGATCCACATAAATAGAAACTTCAAAAATTATTTTCATGATGAGTTTGACTTCACAAAATCAATAAGTATAATTTAAACTATTAGGAACAAAACTAGGTTAACCTTCCATATCACCCAAGATGGTTTATCAAACAGTTTGATGTGTAATATCATTCACTTGGAATTGGAAACTAGATCCAATGTTTTGATAAATACATAATTTGGAGTGATTTTCTCTAGATAAGATAATAATGAGTAACTTATACCCAGAAGATCATCATGAAATCCACAAAAGATGGACATGAATGTATATAAAATAAGGAGTTGTTTACATGATACAGTAAGAACCAAACATAGAATAAGATTATAAACAAAACTAATTAAAAATAATCAAAACCAAAAAAACATCCAAAAAACCCAACATCACTACTATTAAACATTAATACAAGAACCAATGAAGGTTCAATGAGGTAAAAAATGAAATATAAAATAAAGAGATGTTAAAGTGGAATGTTGCATGAGTTGAATGAAAAATAAGAATGAGCATGATATAAAAGAAATACCAAATCAACATATTCATGATTCTAGTGAATGACCTTCACTTGTTTACTCTAAAATACCTAAAATGGAAGCTATGATCACAATCAAAATCTTAGTTTTAAAAATATTATACCTTTAATGTATGTAAGGTGTGAAAAAAAACCTAGTATGTTTCTTCCCCATGCACCATGAATCACCTTTAAACGTAAATCCAGTTTATAATGGTTTAAAATAAAAATATAAAAGTATTATTGTGGATATAATAGTTTATCACATAAAATCAATTATTTCCAAGTTATAGAGGTTCTAAATTTTAACATAAGGGATAACATAAATATGTTTAATAAATTAAGGAATTTAATGAATGAAAAATATTTTTAAACCATACTTTAGAAATGTTCATGTTATTAAAGTAGGGAAAATAGCCCAAGATTTAATAAATGTTTCAATTATGAGGAAGAAAACTTAATTGAGATGAATTCATGACTTTAAGAATAAGAAAACATGAATATATGTTTTAAAATAAATGGGAAAATCTCAAAACATCCATGCCGATTGAAAATTTAATCAATATATATAATGGAAAGAAGTAACTTTCTTAAGTTTTCAATAAAATTAATATAACATAAAAAGAACCACATCATAAGGGTAGGAATATAATATAAATAAAAATAACATAATAAATTTCCCCATATTAATAATAAAAATCATGAGAAAACCATAAATCAACTATCATGGGAATATTAAAATCCAAATTATCTTGGGAACACTGAGGATCCATGGAGACAAACTACAATAACACTAAAACAATATCCATCCAATTGGTCTTTATAACGAAATTCAAATTCCTAAACACTTACTTATACCCTTCCTAGATTAGCCATAGGGAAAATCCCCTATGTAGATTTTATCCCTAACATGGGGCTACTAGTTTGATCGTAATAATAAACTTATGTATTAATCATGCCATTTTTTTCACCAAGCTACCCAAGGATTCCCAATACATATAATATTTGTGAAAAATAAATTACACATATAATAGTATAATAAAATATAGAATTAATTTAAGAAAATAATTCTCACCCTCACCTCTATTCACCCTTCATATAAGAAACACCTTTATGTATCAGCATTAATAAAAGAACAACTCCAATAAACTTTAACAAATCCATCATCCTTATATTCTGTATTACACTTTTATTTAAATCTGAATGATATAAGGGAAATAAGTTAAAGGGAACAAAATAAGTAACATCATCCCATCCCAAAAATATACCATACTATCCATATAGAATTTGAAAAAATAATATATTACATGATATTATTCCATTTAAAACATAACCAAAACATTACTAAATCATGAAAATAATTCATAATAAATAGGTTTCTCGGACAAAGTAAATTATAAAATAACCAAAAATGCTATCAAAAATTAAGAATCTTGGTAAAAAAATGAATTCAAATCACTATAATTTATATGAAAATTTTTCAAAAAGGTAGTTTTTTAAAATTCATAAAAATATTTTATTAGAATTTAAACACACTAGGTGTGTATGGTTTTCATGAAAACTAATTATTAACGTTTATGAAAAGAAATACTTATTCTACAAATAAAAATTGACCAAACTATATCAACATTGGTTTTAACATGTGGAATAATTATATAATTTGTGCCTTTCAGGTCTCCATGACATTAATAAGGGTAAAATGATAATTTCCCCTAGTAAATGGCCTTGGAAATATTTTATGATTATTCCATTGTTCACAAGAAGGGATTTTTAATATTATGATAAAAATTTGTGAGCTTATAAGATTCATTAATTTTTTAAGTTATTTATAATTTATTAAAAAATATATACATTACCATTTTTGAAAATATTAATATCTAAAAATCATAGTCCCTAATTGAAATTCATACTTCAAAAGTTATTCTATAATGGGTGGTTCTACCTAAATGTGGTATAAACATTATATAGGCTCAAGTTATTTGCACTATCCCTCAAAGGGGGATTTATTTTATTTTTTTATTCCCCCTAAAATATTATCAACCTCATTTTCATGAGAGGAAGGGAAACCTTCCCCAAAATAATTCAACTGAATGAGAGGAGTATAGAGATAAATGAAGATATTTTTTTGAAGTGGCTGATTGGATTAGGATTGAGATGCAGCGGTGATGGAGTGAAAATTCAACATCCAAGATTTAACAGTTATCCATGAGGCAAGAATTGTTATTTTTACTTTAGACTCATCCTTACTTATTTTCCACTTTTAATTTTATTATAATATTTGTGTTATTGGGGTGTATATGATATTTTTAAGGAGTAATTTATTGTGAAAAAGGAGATTCAAGTGATTAATATGGTGTGTCTACCAAGAAATAATGATCACACAATATGTAATTCAAAAAAATACATATTATATAGTTCATTAGTGTTGATATGATGGAATATTATAGTAACATGGTGTTCATATTGTATCCACACACTATATGGGTTTTTCAAGTACATGACCTAGGTTGTGACAATGTACTCATATAAGAACCCTATGTGCTGTATATGTCATGTGGTAGTAGATACTATATTAGGTTATATTATAAATAACTATATAGAGTAAATGAATTTTTATCTTCGGTGTCTTATACAATATGTATCCATTTAAGGAACGTCGTGTTTTAGGGAATTACACAATGATATAGAAATTGGTGCATGCCTTGGTAGATTCATGAAGAATACACTACATGTATCATATAGTGACCTTCATAGACATGGACAGTGCATAAAATTTTAATGTTTATGCATGAAAATTTGAAGACTCGATGAATTAATTCTATGTAAATTTTGGTAAATTCCATGTACCTTCTCTATGAATAAGTTTTTTGTATTTTATCTCCTAATATCCCAATATATAAAAGTAAGTATTCCTTTACATGTATATTACTATATATAATATAGTTTCACGGTCCTCTTCACAAGAAAATTTCATTGTAAAAATGATACAAGTCTATTTGTGGATATAATCCCCAACGAAATGATAATAGGTTCCCTGTGATCATTCAGAATAGGTGGGAGGATATTAACCACTGTGTAGTAGTCTAAGATCAAGGTGCAGGTTCCTTATTTGTATTAGGAAAATAGTATTCCCTTGGAGTTTTATATAGGTTCTATATCCTTATAATATTTATAGTCTTGAACATAGGATTTTTGACTTCTTTTCAAAAATTCCCACTAAATAGTAAGGTAGCCCGAAGGGTCTCATAGGAGGCATAGAACTGTAGGGAATTCCATCATCCACCAAAACCTAAGATTTAGGGTTTTGTGTATTTATTTAGGATTTAATGAAGCGGAGTTAGTTGTTAACTCTATTTAAATTGTTTTCTACATGGAAAATTTTACATTGTTATATGGTGAATACCCACACTCCTCCTTTTTAATATCTACAAGTTACTAAGGAAAATGTATTCAAATGTTGCAAAGTATTCTCGATAGCCCTTTAATTGTACTATCTATTCTGAATACTATTATGTGAGAGTAGTATATAGATGTTAATTAGAAACTCCATCAAGCTCAGGGTTATTATTGAGGTGTGCTTCATAAATACTAATGATGTATTCTATACCCCCTCGAGACACAGGGTGTGGGTCTTCTATGCTATCTAGTTTTCATAAATCTCTCTTCATGGTGAGGAATTTCCTTTACACTGATATGGTTTGATTATTACTCCCCTATATTTTTGGGGAGCGAGATCCCATTATAACATTATAATTTCTATAGGCCCCCTTTAAGGTATGGGTTAATCCTTATATGGAAGGATATGGTACTCTCATTGATCAATCATTAACAATAGGGTGCACTAGGCTTCTCCCCTTTAGTACTCTTATCAGGTTGAGTTGGGTTGAGTGGGAAGGGATCCATTATGATGTTTGTTAATACCCCTTTTTCTATGCCTACATTTCAGGGATTCGTTTATTCCTCGTGTGGTTAGGTATGTTTTTCACTATTATTGGTTCAAGTAGGGAAATATTTAAAGAGAAGAGGTGTGGGTCACACATTTATTGGGTTGTTATACAATCAGTCAGGTCATGCATTCTGTTGAGGTACGGATCACCCACATTGAGAATAAAATATGTAGTGTACTCTGAGAGTGATATTTTCATATGGACCTTATGTATCATAAGGCATTGTTTTAGGAGAAATAGCACATTATTAAGGTTGAAATGTCACCTTTTATTTTGGGAAATAGTTTGGGATGATGAAATCGGTTTGGACCATAATTAATGAGTCTCTTCAGTTAGGGTCCTTATTGATTAAATCTCCTTGGTATGACATGATTATTTGGGTTACAATCCCCACATGCATACTGGTCTATTTTTATTTCTATCCCTCTATGGTGGAAGAGTGGGAAAGTGTTTTACCCCGTGGTGGATTAGAAAATATTTTTCCCCTAAGTTTTGATGTTAATTTATTAAACCATTATCAGATGGATTAAGTATACCATCGAGAAATACTTTGTTACCCTATGATATTTTATTTGGGATTATTAGGATGTGAAGCCATAACTTCTTCCCTATTGTATATCCTACCTTATTTACTATGAGTTGGGTGGTTGTATGGTCTAGCCCATGGTTATTATCTGACAAGTTTCAACATTTCCCTTTTTTGTTTTAGGGGAACCCTACTGTTTATATTTATACTCACCCATACAAGTGATTTGTTTCCATACATGTAGTATATATACAAATGATTTAGAGTTTTGTTGTGTTATTTGTGGGTGTGAATCTTATAGGGAAATATCTTAATGGTTCCTAGTGGGATTCATGATTAAAAGTTTATGGGAATATATTTAGCATGATGTATCAATCCCCTTCTTCTCAATAATATGATTTTAGTGTTTTATTTTGTTGTTTTGGGACTTGTATTTTTTCTTACTTATATTGACATTTATATTGTATTCCCTTAGGATGGTTAGTAGATGTATGAATGAATATTTTAATTTCCATTAGATCTATTAATCTCGAATGGTTGTGTATATTATTATTAATGTTAGTGATGTATATATGATGAAATGTTTTTAGTAAAAGGCCTCCCATATGTTTATTATGACTTATTGGTGCAAGGAAATAATATATGTCTTATTTATGTTAGTCTTGGGTTAGTACACTCAACTTAAATCCAAACTAGTTTATGACAAATTTTTCCGGGTTAGTTCATATTGGTATAAAAAATAGGGGTTCTGAGGATGGAGTTTAGATATAAGTGTTTGATGATATTAGTTCTGTACATATGGGGAGGTGATGGTGGAAGGTGATTATATTTATTTGACAAAATAGGGAACCCATATTTGGTTTGAATGTCAAGTAATTACTTTAAAATTAATATGATAATTATTTCACTAGCTTTGGTACTTATAGAATTCTTTTTTGGTTAAATATGAGTATTTATATGAATCAATTAACGGTTATTGTATTGTTGGTTTCATGGAATGGAATCATAATTCTTGATATGTCACTTTGTAAGGAGGATTTTTATTTCCTTGATGAAAATTATTTTTCTAGAGATTTTATAGGGGCCTTATGTGGATGATGAGAGTTAGAGGACTAATAATAGAAGTGTTTACATATTTGTTAATGTTCTCCTTATAACCCTGTGGTTCAATTTATAGAGATTAGTATGATTGTGGTGTACGTACATTGATCGCATTTTATTATCTTATTTGGTGCTGATGGGGATGGTAATCACCTTGGGATATGTGGATGTCGTGGTGTGGATTCCCTACATGAGATTGTGGAATTTGCTAGTCCCTTGTGAATATAAGGGTATATACTATGGTTTTTGATATGAAATTCCTCTATTTTGTCATGGGGTTTGACACTCATTCAGTCTCAATTTGGTTTGGGTCCCATGTTATATTTAAAAAACTATATGAGTATTTTATTTTTCGTTATTAATGTCTATAATGTTGAAGTATCATAAATTATAGATGTTCAAATAGGATAAATACATAAGAATTGAGGTTGAGAATATTATCATGGAAGTTTTTTGTTAAACCCATGAATTGTTTTTTTCTTGAATAAGAATATATCTGAATAATTGTTTCATATAGATTAAGTATGTGAATATTGAAATGAATATATTGGAATTTTATGTATTAAGTTAATTTTTATTATTTATATTAGAAAGGAATTTGTTTATTCCTTCAAGAGTTTTGAGTGAACATTTTTTTTTGAAGTTAAATTATGTTTTAAGATTTTAGGTTTCATAAAGAATTCATTATATGAATTATTATATCTATATGATGAAGAAATTTGGAGAAGTTTTATCATTCTGGTTACATTATTGAAATAATAAATATTATTTGTGAAGACACTTAGTTGAAGTTGATAAAAAAGGCATATAATTATAGGAAGAATGGAAATTGAATCTTTTCTTTTCCATTAATGTTATTTAGAAAAGGATACTTTGAAACTAAAGAAGGAAAAAATATAGCTAGATCAAATACAACACATCCACCTAAGTAGATAGGGAATTACTAAGACACTCAATCAAGATTAAATGTGGAAACCAATCCTTGTGGGTATTTTTAGGTCACATAGAAGGGAAATATCTCTTACCCTATGTGGTTCAAGATCAAGGAGAAAAACGATCATGTATGGTAATACAGTAGACCCATAAAGCTAGTACAGACCATGAGGAATTTGATGAGTGGCTAAGATGAATTTTTTTATCCAATAAGTGTCACTCCCACCACATTTTCAATGTTAAATCATGGAATATGTGAACTACTTATGAATTAAAACTTGTGTATGTTAGAATGAAATGACCAAATCTTTTTCATCTTCCACATATAACTCTATTTCATTATACATATCATTGTTTATTTTCTATAAAATCCTATTTCGCCATTATTTTCTTCGTGAAGAAACATATAAATATTATTATTGAGATCACTATAAATTTATACATGCATGTAATTAAAAATTAATTATAAAATTATTTAAAAATAAAAAAAATTGAATACATCAAAATAAAAATTTTGAGGCACATGAAATTTAAATTATTAAGAATGGTTAAGATTAATAGATGAAATTGAGACTCTATGAATAGGGAGTTTGTATGGTTATAAATTGTTCATTATAAGGCTGAAAAATGGGAATTAGTATTATGGGAATCAATTTAAGGGGATTCATGAACATAAAATCCAAGTAAGTGTAGTCGAATTAAGATTATAAAACTCAATTTCAAAATTGATACATATATATAAACCATATATGAGTAACTAAAATATGAGGGATCCATGTACATAATTAATATATGAGTTAGTTGTTTAATCTATTGATGAAAATTAGTATATTGTTCAAAGATAAAAATATAATTATCTATTTAGTAGGGTTCAAAAAGTTTTATTAAAAATTAAAAAGGATTCATAGGTATTTTCTTGACATTAAATAATAAGAAAAAACTAGTAATGAGTATTTATGGTCTCAAGTATATGTGTATAAAAGAATCATCATTGGGTGTATGTGTATTTTAGTTTTCCGTTATAATGAAGATGTAATTGGATTTTTGAAATGTAGATATCTCGATAATTTTTATTTAATGAGAATCATGGTAATTAGAAATACATTAATCATATAGTAAAAATAGGATAAACATGTTATAAGAAAGAGTATGGAGACATCTAACTATGTTTCCTATTATTATATTCTAATATATTTTTCAATGTAAATAATTTAACATAGTATGAGACATAATATTATTTCCAATTTTAAAAAATATTATATATCAAAGACTATGTTGAAGAGAGAAAAAAATTTATACATTAAAGAATTTTGGAATAAAATAAAATATAAGGGGGGGTAATTTTAGTTTTCCACATACTAAATATGGGGAAGATTAAATAGATAAGAAAATATATCCAGTGAATTAAATTCTATATAGACAATAATAATAATAGAAAAAAGTAATTTCATGATATTATCATACTATGACAATAATAATTCTTGATTTTATTCAAGTAATGGAGAATATATACATTATGTTGTGAATAGAAGAAGGTAATCATGTGTCCTATGATATATAAAACTGAAATATGTACTTTATTACTATTTTGAATGTAAGTGAAGAAGGAGAATCAAAGAAGCACAATAAAAACTTTTCAAAGTTCGAAATTGGTGATATGATATCTTATAGTTTCCCTTGATTTATTTTACACTATTAGAGAGTGGTATAAATACCAAACTAGATCATATAAATATTTGGGAGACTTTTAACATGTTTTTTGTATAATCCATATTCATTTTTACTCAATGGTTACTTAATTGGGTCATGAGATTATGAGGAATCTGAATCACACCAAGTATTATATATTCCCTTTGAAACATAATCCTTATTAATCTATTATTCCCCTTGTGTCTGTGCATTTGGATGTTTTTATACAAATAAGTTGGTGATAATATAGAAAATTAGATCTATTTAAAATAGTGAATAGCTAAAATGAAATGAATGAAAAGGTGTAAAATTGGATAACAATCAATGAAAATTATTCACCCACAGCCTAGTGATAAACATATCCCAAAAAAGTTCTCCATATGAGTTTTAGAGCCTAATTATTTATTGATTGGATTTTAAATTTTTTAATTTTTTCTCATTTTGAATATTTTTGTGTCTTTCTAAATTTATAATAATGTTAAACTTTTGGTAAAATAAAATTACTTTTGACAAAAATGTTATTTCCCATAATACTGTGATGAACAAAATAAATAAAGGGAATAATAATTTCAATAAATTGTCCCTCTTGAGTAAGGAAGAATAATTTTTTCCTCTATGAAATAATACTATTAGAGATAGATATTATCTAAAAGGGTAATAATAGATGGTTCAACACACAACCAAAGTAATTTATAGTATGTCTACCTCAAAATCATTAAGTAATTCAGGTGATCATAATATAACTGGATGTTCATGCGAAAACATTCCCCAAGAAGAACCAAGAATCATTGGATTGATTGTATATAAATACATATTTCATTAGATCAAACTTAAGGAAATTCTTAATTTTATCCCAATATTTTAGTTTCTATCATTTTTAGTATTTTTTAGAACATGTAATAATAAATCACTCAATATAAATAATATTCTAATAATATAAATAAAGCCTTGAAAGATAATTTCATCCCTTTTAAAATATTCTCTACAAATTTTGGATAAATTTAATAAGTAAAATAAGATATTAAATAGAGATTCTCTAATTTTGAAATTGAATTTCTTAAAGAGGTTCAATAAAGAGATAAAATTAAGAATAATCATAAAGATAAGTTTCATTCATATGAAGTTAATTAAGAAAAATTATGATGTTAAGAATATACCACTGAATAGAAAATAACATAGGTCCAAGTATCATGATACATTATTATAAAAAATGGTCAACCATAATGAAAAATAAGTTGGAATAACAAAATATATGTGTAATGTGAAATTGTAATCTATTGAGAATGAGAAAACATTTTCAATATGAAATGTATTGAGATTGAAATCCAATTAGAAAATGTGAATTTTTTTAAGTAAATACCTCACAATAATTTGGTAAAAGTGAATTCGTTTACATGATTTAGAATAGGGATGATTTTTATTCTAAAAGACTTAAACATTATATAAATAAGATCATAAAAACAAGAAAATATTTTATTCTAAATAAGACACAATGAAAAGGGTACCAACCATTTAAATTTGTAAAGATTATTCTAAATCATTTTTATAAGTAGTATAGGGTTAAATAAAAAATCTATTAAAATGGATGAGGATAGATAATGATAATACTAATTCCATGTCTAGGTTTGATATAATAATATCTATGAGGGATGGTTCCCTAAAATAAACATAAATAGTGGTGGATAAATCCTTAAAACGACATGTTTTATAATCTAAATAGCATGAAATTTTCAATTTAAGAAAAATATTTATTGGGAATTCCAATTGGTATGATAGGTTTTTTAATAGAGGATGGGATTATTGTTATAATACATTAATTATATAATTAAAAATGTATTTTTATTTTAATGGATATAAATCTATAGTAAAAACAACATCCACATATGAAAGGGAGAAATATATCAAACATTAACACGTTTGAAATGATTGGAAATATCTATGATGTTTTCAATGGATTTTTTTCATAGGGATAGTTTATTTAAACTAACAATGTATCAAAAACAAATAAAAAAAGGCAACAGAATATAGTGGAAGTTAAGTCAGTTTAGAAAGAAATTAAAAGGACATTATAAACTATAACACTAATCCAAAGATGATTTCAAAGAGTTTATATAATTAATACTTGGGTAGCATACAAATAAAGATAAATATGATTTCTATAACTATAAAGATATATCTAATATAAATTACTCATAATAAGACACATGGTAATTCCAAAAAATCTGATATTTCTTCCATAAAATGGTTATTTTATTTGGCTTGCTAAATTAGAAGAGGTAAATAATATGTATGAATCGTAAGTAAAATATTATTCCAAAGGAAAATAATGAAATCTACATGAATAAGTATAACTTCATAAGATTTTTGGAAAAATTATAACCAAAGAGGCTTACAAGAACTGTGATGGAGGTGCAACAAGGTTGGTCGCACTAATAATGCTTATTTTACTATTTTTCTAGAAAAAAGTATATAGATATTCCACTTAGTGATGCCTTTGGTCATATGGATTATAAGGACCAAGAATATTTATTTCTTCTAAGTATATATATTCTCTTATTGATCAGAGTAACATATTATAATATAAGATGCATACTAGAAACCAATATAACTTTATTCCTTTATTTAAGAACATTATATTTAGTGTATAAAAATACCTAATAATAGTCCAAATATTACAATGGGAAGACTAAAAAATGAATAAATTAAAATATAAATGGTTGGGTCACCTAAATCCCTAAAATAATCACACCTAGGAATAGTACAATAGGAATGAAACAAAGAGTTAGAAATGTAATAATCATTTGGGAAATGTTAATTAACCATGTTTCGAATCGAAATAAATGATAGAGTATAAATGATGGTGTATTTTTATGTAACCATGATCATAAACAATTATGTTTTTCTACTAAAACATTTGTTTGACATACTAACCAAAAATTAATAAAACATTTGGGTATTATTATTTTAGGTTATGTAGATACATTTAAATGATCATTGAGATTATTTAATGATATAATAAAAATTTTAATATTTTTGGAGACTATAAAAACACTCTATTAAAAATATTTTTTTGTGTAGGTATTAAATAAAATAATATTTCATTAAATTATATTATAAAATACTTTTTAAATGATGATATAATTTAATAGATCCCTAAGTAATTTTTTTAATAATTGTCAGAAACATTATTTTTCTCTGAAATTATCAAATATCAAAATAATAATATTTATTTAATAGATAAAATTATCATATTTAGAAAAATATTTTTAAAATAAAAATAATTTTAAATACATCATAACAAAATCATAACATGGTGACCTTTTTGGAATTTCTTTAAAAAGTTGAAATTTTTGTGGAAAAGTGAATATTTCCACTTTAAAAATAACTGTGGTTTTAGGAAATAATTATTATGTTAGCATGAATAAATAATTGTTAAACATTTTATTTAATAAAAATATTCCTTAAGAAGTATAAAATGTGTTATAAAAATATTTATTTTAATTTATAAATATATTCCTTTCATTATGAACACAAAAAAAAAGGAATTTTAAAGATAAGAATTATTTATGGATTCAATCTATTAATTATATTGTATGGATAGTATAAATAGTTTTTTACGACATTTAATGTCAAAAAATACCTCTTACTGGTGCCCAAAAACACCTCATTGATCTGGAATCAATCGAGAACTGGTGCCCAATAATGGGCATTTCTGCACTCTTAGTTTTACACTCATGTGGGATACTCTTTGTTAATATTTTTACTATTTATAAATAATTTTAATGGATTTACCATTCAATACATTTGTGTCCAACATTTTTAAAATAAATTTTTTTATTTGATTCTTCTATTAGAGGAAAATAAATTCACGCTATATAATTATTTTTTCTATATGGTAAAATCTTATAAAATATGTTCTATTAATAAGTTTTTCTAAGTATTTATATTGTTCATTTCATAGAAAATTAATCAATGTAATATTTGATATATGATGGGATTAATTGTACTTTTATGTAATAGTGGGGTCTCAGAATCATATATCCCCTCATTACACTGGTTTGTCCCATGAGACAACTAAGATGTGTAATGGGATCACTCTTACCTTTTAAGATGTCTTGGTATAAGGCATTGATGGTATTGTTAAAATGTCATCCATTATAAATTTTCATCCCTATATGATAAATTATTATTTTAAAGTGTTTTATTTACTGTTATTTTATCCATTGATATAATTATTCTTTCAGATTCATTTTATATAAGCATAAATCTGTATATTTATTCATTCCATAGTTCTTTATTTATAAATTTTCCTAATTTATTATAAACCCCTACTGATCATTTGAGCTAACCCATTTATATTTTTATCCTTACCCCCAAGAAACCTAAAATAGTACTACATATGAAAATTTTATTTTTCAAGGAGAATAATTATGTTTTTAATTTTTTTTCCAATAATGTATTTCATTCCAATGTAATGTAATACTTTGTCATACATCTAGTTTTCTTAGGATATTAAACTATTGGATCTTACTTTTTTTTATCTATGTACCATTATAATAAAACACCCACTAAATCTAGGGTGATATTTTTTTGTTTCAATATAGATGGTATCATAAGATAGTTTGTCAACAACTTTTAGAACAATATTTAGCAAAAAATAGTTAGAAAACATGAAACTTTAGAGAAACCCTTTTTATATTCAAGAAATATTTCTTAAAATATAGAACATAGTGATGTTTATACACAAATTTAAAATATACCATTGTCTATATATGCCTCTTAAAAAATTAATAATCATGTTAACACAAAAAATCAAGATATGGACTCCCAACAAGAGAAAATAAATGAGGTTAGTGTTTGATAAGAACAAACCATAGCTATATGAGGTAAGTTGACCCAGGTTATGACTAATAACCATATATGCATGGAAAGGATAATTTATCAATATCATGTTGTATTAATATTGGACAGATTCATGCGAAAACAACCCACATCCTTCAATGGGACCACAAAACCTTTAGTGGATGAACAATGGATTAAGAACCTATATAAAGTATTACTTTCCATGGGATGTGATGGGAAGGGTAAGGTTTTTTTTTGAAGTATATTTTGTATTAGGTGATGTTGACTAGTGTTGTTCATTGATACAAAACACCAAGGAGGATGAAGAGATAAACAACATGGACTAAAATAAATTTATATAGGTATTCTTTTAAATGTACTTCCAATGTGAGAAATTAGTGGGCATGGAATGGTAATTCATAAACCTATTGAAAAGGGATATGGAAGTTATGGTATAATATAAAGACAAATTTTCATGGTTAGCATGGGACCCTGCTAATTATGTGTGTAACATGTATAGAAATATTGATCGATTCTTATACGAATTAAAACCAAACAATCATCAAGTACAAGTCTATCAAACAGTTTCCTAATATGAGGATATTGTGACAAGTCATATAAAGATTGAAAAATAATTATCCATGTCTATTATTTACAAGGGAAATCCCAACATTAAATAACTATTGAAAGAAGAACCATGTAATATGTTTTAAGTGGATATGTGTCTTCCTTAAGTGTGGGGATAAAGGCCTCCAATCTCATGAGTGAAAGGAAAATAGGGAAGCAACTATTTTACAATGATTTATTTAAAAAGATGTTGTACATTATTCAAATAAATGTCCTGAGAATCAAGTGAATCAACTAAAAGAGAGTTCTATGGAAAAAGTTCAAGCTTATGGGATTACTATTATAGAATTGGAAGTTCCTAGTGATGTGGTGGAAGGTACACTAGTTGTATCTTCAAAACTAGATAATTATTTATTTGATATTGGGTCGTCACACTCTTTTATATGTACCATGTTTTTAATAACATTAGATATTTTCTTATCAACCTAGTAAGAGAGTTATCAATATGGAAACCTGGTAGTAACCATATCACAATGAATATATTCATGGAAACCCCTATTTAAATGAAAGAATGTATACTTTTCATAAATTTAATTATCATACCAATGGTATATTTTGATGTTATCCATGGGATGGGGTGGATTCTAAAGTATAATGAAACAATTAATTTCTAAGAAATTAAGGGTAAAATATCTGAGGATGGTATTGAATCACTTATTTTTAAAGGATATATTTCATTTAAAAAGTCTTTCCTAAAACCCCCTCTTGTGGGTCATCATAATTAAATCCTTGGGGTTTATTAAATTAGTGATTAGAATATCCAAATAATATAAGATTTATCTTTTTTAGGTAATATATTTATGTATTACAAAATTTTTTACTAGGATATACTCCTGATCATGAATTTTAATTCTGTATTGATATTATCCATGATGAAACCCCTATTTATAAGCCTCTCTATAGTGTGGATCTGGTGGAGTTATTATAGCTACATAAAAAACACTAGGAGTTAAATTGAAAGGGGTTTAAACACATTGGTGTTTCACCTTGGGGAAACCTATCTTGCTGCTAAAAAACAAGGATGGGTCCATGTTGGTGTGCATTTCCTATCAGGGAATCAATTTTATCACAATTTAGAATAAGTATCCATTACCTCACATTGATGATCTATTTTATCAATTAAAAGTATCCCAATATTTCTCAATGGATGATATCAATTTGGCTTATCATTATTTTAGAGTCAAGAATGATGATATCCCAAATACATATTTTTATACAATGTATGGATATTATTCATTTATAGTAATTCCATTCAGATTAACTAATGAACCATCTGTGTTCATGGATCTAATAAAATAAATATTCACGGATTATCTTTATAAATTTGTTGTGGTATTTATTACTAACATTTTTATATACTCAAATTCATATGGTGAGTGTGTAAATCATTTAAAAATAATCTTTGAGACCATAAGGGAGAATGAACAACATATTAAATTCAGTTATTGTGCATTCCCACTTCAACATGTATCCTTTCTTAGTCATATTATCTCCAAATATAGAATATCAATTGACCCTACTAAGATAAAAGAAATTAATGATCAACCAAAACCAAAAAATATAACAAAAATACATAGTTTACTTGGCTTGTTAGGCTACTATTGGTTTTTCTTTGAAAATTTCTCTTGATTGGATAATTCATTAACCAAGAAAAAATGTAAAGGGGTTAATTTTTTCAGGATCCAAATAATGTGATGAAAAGTTTGAGGAACTAAATAAAATACATATCAATGAACATGTGTTGACTTTACCATCAGGAAAAAGGGGGTTTGTTATATTTAGTGATGCATGAAAGAAATGTTAGGGTGTGTCCTTATGAAAAATAATATTATTGATTATGAATCAAAATAATTAAAACTCCATTAACCAACTACCCAACACTTGTTCTTGAGTTAGAATTTGTGATATTCTCCTAAAATTACAGAGACACTATCTCTATAGAGAAAAATATGACATATATTCTGATCAAAAAAATCTGAAGAATATACTCACACAAAAACAGATTATAATGTGGAAAATGAGAGAGTTGTAAATACTTAAAGATAATGATTGTGAAATACAATACCACCTAGGTAAATAAAACAAGGGGAAAATGAATTGAGTATAAAGGATCATTTTTTCAAATCCATGATAAAGATAGATAAGTATTATATATTCTAGTATCTTTTAAACATGGATATGTAATGAAAGGGGAAACATCATTTTAATTACAGATAATTTTCCAACCATAATTATGGTAGAATATGAAAAACACTCGGTAAGATATTTGGGGAATTCAAAAAAATTCAAAACTATATAATATAGGAAATAGAGAGAGTTAATTTATGAAGATGGTGTGTTAGAATTTGGAAGGATATTATGTGTTCCATAAACACTTGATATGAACATTTATTTACTAGATGGATCCAATCTATCAAAAATCTTTATACACCCTGGTAGTACAAATATGTATAGGGATTTAAAATATCACTTCTAGTGGGATAACATGAAGCTTGAAATTGATGAATATTTATATATATGCTTGATATTTAAATATGATAAAAAATTGATAAAACATTTGAAATTTTTAATTCATACCTTCCATATACATATGTATAATTGGGATAATATCACAATAGATTTTATCACCATACTACCTAAAATATCAAAGAATAATGATTCTATATGGTCTATTGTTGACCATCTCACCAAGATTACTCATTTACTAGAAATAAGGGAGGATATACCGCTTGATAGTCATACTATGATTTATATAAATTGAGTATTGAGACCGCATGGTATATTGTTATCAATTGTTTGAGATTGTGAATTTCACTTCACATTAAAAAAAATTGAGGAGTCTTCAGAAATCATTGAACAATGACGTACATTTGATCATTTTATATCATACTCAAATTGATGGGTATTCATAAATGATTTTCTAGAACTTAAAATTTATTTTAATGTCATTTTAACTTGTCTTACAAGGAATGTTGGAACAATACATACCATTCATGGAAATTTATTATAATAATAGTTTCCATTATACCATACAAATGGAACCATATGAGGCATTATATAGTAATAGATGGCATACTTCAAACTGTTGGTATGAGGTTGGGGAGAGTAAACTAATTGGTCTAGAACACTTTGATTACTCAACTAAAAAGATAATTTAAATTCAATATCATATCAATATAACTTATAATAGATTGAAAATCTATGTTGATAACTGGGGGAAGGATATGGAATTCCAAGTAGCTGATTACTTCTTTAAAGTATCACTTTGGAAAGGGGTTATATGGATTGTGAAGAAATGGAAGTTAAGAAGAATTTATATTTAGAATTCTATGATCTTATAGAAAATTATAGTTTTGGATTATCATTTCCTCTTTCCACACAACCTCTCTCATGTTCATGCAGTCTTACACATCTCGATCATAAGGAAATACATGCTAGACCATAATCATGTTCTCACCACATATGGGATAGTGTATGAACCTAATTTATCATATAATTAGGAGGCTTCCATATTCCTGACACTAGATAGTAGGTATTGAGGAACATAATATCATTCCTTGTAAATTTGTTGTGGGGAAATCACAAGCTAGAGGAAGCAACACTAGAACCAGAAGAAGTAATGTCATAGAAGTACACTATTTTATTAGCATCATAACATATGAATATAAATTTCAAATATGAAATTTCATAAGGTGGATAATTTAAGGGCCTATAATTTTTATTTCTTTTATGTATATATATTTACTTATTGATATTAATATTATAGAATAATAAAAGATGCATACTAGAAACCAAAAACACATTGTTTTTTATTTAGTAATGTTACATTCATTCTATAAAAACTCCTAAAATTAATCAAAATATAACAATTAGAATAATAATATAAAATTAAAATATAAATTATACAATGTTTTTTCACCTCAATACCCAAGAATCATCTCACAAATGAATACTTCTATAGCATAGAAACAGTGATTTAGTAATACAATATTTATTTTTGAAATGATATTAAACCTTGTTTAAAATTGAAGTGAATGATGAAGACTATAAATCAAAGTGTATTTATAAAGAAATATGATCATCATAATTTACGTTGGTTACCTAATACTTTTGTTTTAAATTATGACCATTATTAAATGAAATAGTTTGGAATTATTATTTTAGGTTATATAGATACATTTAAATGATCGTAAAGATTATTTAATGATATAATCAAAACTATATTATTTTATAAGACTATAAAAACATTCTATTAATGATATGTTCTATTTTTATGTATTAAATAATAAAATATTTCAGGAAATAATATTATACAATGATTTTTAAATGATAATATATTTTAATGAAACCCAATGTAAACTTTTTTTAATAGTCAAAATATTTATTTTTCTATGAAAGTACTAAATATTAATAAAAAAGATATTTATTTTAAATATAATAGTATCATATTTATCGATTTATTTTTAAAAAATTAACTTTATTTTTAGAATAATCTCCTCAAAATAACTTTAGGGTGATTTTGGTGGAATTTTCTGACAAAGTTTATTTTTTTGTGAAAAAGAGGAAATTGCCACTTTAAAAATCAATATGATTTTATGGCATCATAATTATGTCAACATGACTAACAAATTATGAAAATATTTAATTAATAAAAATAGTATTTAATAAGTAAAAAAATTATTTTAAAATATATTAATTTTATTTTTATAATATATTCCAATCATTATGAAAACAAAAATTGGAATTTTAATGATAAAAGGTATTTATGGATTCCATGAATTAATTTGGTTGGAGAGAGTATATAATTCCCTTTTTAGGATCTTTAATATCCAAACACTACCTTCCGCTAATTAATAAACTATAAATTTTTTTGAATTTATTGAGTTCACATGTGGTTGCCTTAATAATAAAAGAACCAATATTTAATTCGTTAAAACCAACCCATCCTCAAGTATAAATATCATCCATTACCCAATACATTACATTAAAAATACATAATCCATGAAATTATTGACACTTTTCCTTCCAAAGAGTCCCATTAAAGTTTTCTCAAGTCCTAAAGGTACAACTCTAACATTTTTTGAAGCAACTCTTCCAAATAATGGGACATATCTCTCACTTCTTTTCCTTTCAAGCACCTATTTTATTTTCTACATTTTATTTAAAATTATTATTAATAGGATATAATTTTAAAAATCCCTATTATTGGACATATTATTTCCATGTAATTATTGACCCTTTTCACTCTCATTAATTCCTCCCATGTTTCGTTATGTACCGCCGTTATGCTGTCGATATTATACTATGATTTATCCCTACAAAGTTCTTATTAAATAACCCTCCTTATATTATTCCAATTAATTCCAAAATACTAATTTAGGATTATGTTCTTAAATATCCCTTGTACTATTATTTTTTACTTAAATTTAATGAGAGAGAATTTCTCTCTTGTTAAACCATTTTAGGAATCATTAAGTGTAGCCTTTATAATGCTCGGCCTACCCCATACATTAAAAAGTGAATCCTAAAATTTTAATGACGTAATCTATCTATTGTTTTCCAAGAAAATAATTCTATTAATGGATAAAAAACAAGTGTATGTGTCGATATGACCTATGTACCTAATGTAAACACAAGAAAACGCTGGATTGAGGTATACTTGATCAGAAACCGGTGCACGATAACTGGCCTTGATGCATTACTGATGTGACACTAATAGGTGATATTCATGGTTAATCGACATGATATAAAAAAAAATTAAGGGTTTATCATTCAGTATAGTATTATACAGAATTTTTAAAATCAAACATAATTATTTTATTCTTGTATTGGGGAAAAATAAATTCCTACCATATAAATATTTTTCAATATGGTAAAATCATATAAATTATTTTATATTCATAAATTGTGGTAAGTATTTGTGTTTTCATTCCCTTTATCATTACACCATGTAATCATTTATATGTAATGGAATTCATTGTACTTTTATATGATGGGTGGGGCATGAAATTATATATCCCCTCAATGCATGCGTAGGTATCAAGAGACAACTAAGATAAGGTATTGGGAGTGTCCTTACCATTTAAGATGTCCTGGCACAAGGACTTGATGGCATAGTTAATATGTCTAGTATTATGCATTTTCATCAAAATATAGTAAATTATTGTTACATAGGATTTTATTTATTATTATGTTATCCATGGATATATTTATGAACTCAATTTAATTTTATATAGAATAACTCAACATATTAATTTATTCCAAAGTTATTTATTTATAAACATTTCCATTACATGATACAACCTTAATGAGAAAATGATATCACCTCTTTATATTTTTTCCCATTTCCCCAAGAAACCTAGTTGAGTTATATGTATGAAAAATGGATTCTCCAAAGAGAATAATAATGTTTTTTCATGTTTTCAATGATGCACTAATTTCTAATTTAATATAAGCCTTTGTTATGTATATGATTTCCATGGGATATTAAACTATTGAATCCTCCATATTTTTGATCTATGTACCATTATAATAAAATAGCAACTAAATCCATTATGTGGTATTTTGGAGTCAATATACCGATAAAAAAGAGAAAATTCACCCACACAAAGGATTTGAAGTAAAATGAGGTCCATGATTCATAATGTATAAATACATTCAATGTATGGATGTTTAAGAATGAATAAATGAATAAATAGAACCCCATAGAAGAGAAAAAACTCTAAAACTTGTTTTTTACATGTAAAATAAAGTATCAAACCTTATTATTTATCATTTTTTTATTTGTACTTTAAATGTATGTAATTAAAGGTGAAGCATGTTCTCAGGGGTATGAAATAAGAATAATTATAAGCTATTAAAAATTGAATAGATATAAAAGGAATCTACCACCCTAAATTTATCTCACAAATGGTATTTGAAAGAAAAATATGATTAATGACCATCTTTGATGAAGTTCAAGAATATTTTGAATATAGGATAGTAGTATTTAGACTTCCAATTTTGTTATATTATACTCATGAACATAATTTACCCATTTATAGAAGAGATACTACTTCGTAAAGATTTTTTGGACCATATCATTGAGGTATAGAAAAGTAAATATGTTCTTAAAGAAGATGTTATAACAATTATTCCATGAAAATAGTAATATTCTATGAGGTTCTTAATCATATTTAGTTAACATGGTATGTTTTTGTAAACTCTCAACCTTGGTAGAAAAATAAAATTAAAATATTAATGGGTGAAATTTAGTCTAATCAACAACATAAATTATAATTATTTAATAAGAATAGAGGATTTATTATAAAGTTTAAAACCAAAATTTAAACATGAATATTTGTGACCCATTTGTTGAAGTGAGTGAAAGAAATTTTTAATGACATATTTCATGAGAAATTTGTATCAAAATTGGTATCATCAATTTCCTCATCTTGAAATTTTTGGGAAGCTAATGTGGAAGGTATTAAATGCACCAATTTAGTTGGAATAATATTCTTTTTTTATGGAATGTTTTGTTATCTAAATCAAATTAGCTTATTTTTACACTATGTATGGATCATGTTGACATAAACTGGAATCGTTGGTAGTTCATTACTTGAGTATGAATTGATACCACTCTCTCAAGTAAATTTTAATTATTTTCAATAAGGGGTATTTCAAGAAAAATGAAATGGTTGACAATAAAAAGAGAGAGTTATATGTAATGAAAAATTGAGGATTTAAAGGAATGGAAAACATATTTAAATATCATTTTAGGGGGTATTAACAAAAAAATACAAAGGTGGATAATATTGATCCTGAATAGTGTGTATTGTTTTTTTTTTTGAAAATTTATGACAATAATATATGTGAATTATTAATGATAAATTTTATTATGTAACAAAAAGGAATAATTGAGGGAAACAATGATTTAGTTAAAGAATATTGGAATGGAAATTGGTTGGTAAACCCGATATTATTACTAAATAATATGCCATCCAAATAATTGTTTCACTTACATTAAATGTTTTCATATTGGATGGAGAATATTAAAATTTTGTGTTTGAAGTTAATTTATATTCATTATATGACAATTTAAAGTGTTATTTATTTTATAAGTTTTTGAGAGAACTATTTTTGTAAGGTAAAATATTTTTCAAAATTTAAGCTTTTTTTAAGAATTTATAATGTGTATTCTTAAATCTCTATGTTTCATAAATTTTAATTAGCTAAATCCTTATGGTTTAATTATTTAATGAAAAAATTATATCTGTAAATAAATATTTATTAAGTGGAGCTATAAAACTATAACGAGTATTATAGGAAGGATGGGAGTTGGTTTTTATTTTTTGAATTACTATTATTTGTAAAATGATTCTCTAAAGGATAAAAAATAAAAACAATGTGTCTTACTCAAATATAAGACATTCCCCAAAGTATCCAATTCAACATAATGACACCCATTAGATCTTTAAGGTTGTATGAAAGCCTTGAGAACCTTTAAAGGTGACATGGAGGATTTATATCCCCTACACAGGGGGGTGTAGGATCAAGGAGAAAAGCTATTATTCCAGATGGCACAACAGACCCAAATGGAATGTTTGAGCCCAAATGAATTTTAATATAAGTTAGGAAGAACATTTGTTAACAAAAAAGTGGCACCCCATTCAATGTTTTGATGTGGGGTCCTAAAATATGTTCACTATTAACATATTAAAATGTTTTTATACTATATTGATACAATGATGTCTTTTCTATATTATCCACAAGAATATATTTCATTATGCATATCAATTTTATTATTTTCATAATATCTTATTACATTAGTTATTTCATGTAAAACAATCATCAAAAAATTATTATTGAGATCATCAAAAATTTATACATGAATGTCATACAAAAATAATTGGAATACTATTGATAAATACATCATAACATATGTTCCCTAGTATAAGAATAGTGATGTACACATAAGTTCAACTATTGCGAATTTTGAATATTACTGGAAGAATATTACACTCAATGAATAGGGAGTTCATAAGGTTTGAAATATTTCATTTTCGAGATGAGAAATAATGATCAACATAAGGGGAGTCTATGGAAGTGGATTCATGAATGGAGAATCCATGTTATTTATATCAAATTAATAATTTTTATTTTGACATAAGAGTAGATATGTATGAGTTATACCTTCAGGAATATCTCACATTTGAGTGATCCATGTATTTATAATTCATGTATGAGTAAGTTTATCGATCTATTGATACTAAGTAAGTGGGTATTCAAAGATAAAAATACCACAAGATATTTTTTTTTGTTCTAATATATTGATTATGAATGAATTTGGATTCATTGATTTTTTCATTCCATGATATAATAATCTCAAAAAAGGTTAAAAGTTCATTTTCTCACATATATGTGTAATATAGAGTGGTTATTGCATACATGTATACAATTACAAATAGTTAGAAAGGAGGCGAAGTAAGATTTTTGAAATTTTAAGATCTTAGGAATTTTGAATTACCAAAGATCATGGTAATTAAAAATACTATATTAACAAGATAATTATAATACAAAAAATTGACAATAAATACGATTAAGAAAATCAACACTTCCACTTATTATTCTATACATATACATATTGTAGGTTAACAAGTTTTTCATAGACTGAAAAATTATATTAATTTTTATTTACAATAAATTTTAGTATCAAAAGCTATAAATAAGAGTACTAAAATTCCAAACTATGAATAATTAAAGTTTTAATGAAAATAGATGAGAGTTCCAATATAGTCTATTTTACACTTAAGAAAAATCTAAAAAATGGAATATTGTAAATCTAATGTAGTTCATGTTTCACATATTATAATAAGAAGAGATAAGGTTAAGTGCATGTGTTATTCATGTTATGATAAGAAAAAAGACATAATTCTATAAAGCAAAAGCTGGAAATTAGACATACTATTGTGAATAAGAAAAATAAATTATGTGTGCTACTACATATACAAAAGAACAAGATTCAATTTCATGATGTTTTCCTAGTAAATGATTATGTATAATACATAAACCTTATCACCAACATTATAGAGTTTCAAATTGATTATAGACACTATTTTTTACCCATAATTAATTGTACAACATTAGAAATGTGTATAAAGACCTCTCAGGATGTTTTATACTATCAGGAGACTTGTAACATGGTTTTAAGATAATACCTACTCATTTTTACTCATAAGTGATTATAGTGGGTCATGCGATCATGATGAATAAGAATCACACAAAGGATTATCCTTTTTTAAAAGGTGAACATGGTAGGTCTATTGTTCCCCTTTTGAATGTGTATTTGTATATTTTGCATAATAATAAAAATCTTAAAACAGATAACAATAATAGGTGAAGATGAAAAAATTGAATTATATTTCAAATTAAATTAAAATTCATTGATAGTGATGTAACCCATGTATAAGTGTTAAACATGACCCAAGATGGTCCTCTCGCGTACATTAGTTTAGTTTTGTACTCCCCTACTAGACAGGGAGTGGGTCCTCTATCTATAGAATCCAGTGTTCTTGATGATATGGGGTGTAGTTTTTTAATAAATGGGGTTTTTTAAATACCCATGGTGTGGGGTATGGGTCCTTTATCAAATGGTTGAATTCCTCCTTGGATTAAATGTTTAGTTCAATCATAGTATTTTGTACTCCCTTGATCCCAATGAGGTATATGTTACCCATATTATACAGGGTTAGTTTCTCCACTATTATACAAGGTGTGCGTATGAATTATAAAAAGGTTAATGTTGTGAGGATTCACCGTTAGTGAGGTTGGGTAACCCTCAACTGATTCATAGACCCTTTGTGATGGGTGGTTTTATTAACATAGTTCAGTGATTGGTAAGACTTTGTTCAGTGTACAGTGTGTGTTTATGATATTATTGTTGAGCATTAAGCTCCAATATGTTCCATTGATAGGTTTTGGTGTATCCTATCAATCCCTTCTACCTAGGGGATGATGGATATGATTATTTTGATTAAATTCTATAAATACTTTTGTGAATTTATTAGATTAATGTTTCTTCCAGGTATGAGTGCGGAATAATTTGTTAGAGATATTATCCAACAATAATTGGAAAAATTGTGGTTTGTGATTATAATGGGAATTCTCCTGGTATGAGGTAGATGATGTATCAATCAAATTATATTTATGACCCGTATATAGGTATGATCTATATAGGGATTGATTAGGAAATTCTCGGTGTGGACCGGTATTTGATTGATGGACTTTATACTTTAGATTTCCTCTAGATTATAAATATCGTAGTCTATCATCCAATTATTTCTTTTTTATCCCAAGAATAATAAATCCTAATATATTCATTCAACCTATGTATTACAATTAAATATGACTATTTGAGGTGACCATCTACCCATGTTTTTCACTTGTGTATGATGGATTTGGAAGTGTTGTTTTTCGATGATTCTATCATAGTAGAGTGATCCCAAATGATTATTTTTATTGATATATAATCACCCATATTAAAATATTTAGTGAATTATAATTATTTTGGTTTGTTTTGTGATCAATTAGAAGGGTCTTGATCAAGTTCGTCAGGACGTGAGAACCATGTGATGTATAAATTCAACCATCAGAAAAACATAACTAGTTATTTCCCTATTTTAAGAGTGTATATTAGTGTACTATGGTTTTTTTAGTATCAATCGTGAATTTTTAGAGAATGGGATAGTTTTATTTCCTTAAAGGATAACCTATATGAGCTCAGTGAGCTAAACACTGAGTTTTTGGGAGGAACATACATTAGGGGTTTCTGAGGAGCGAGAGTAGAGGCTAATGAACAATTATCTTCTTCATTGTTTGGGTGACAGTTCCATGTGTTTAGTTCTCTATGATATAATTATTTTTGGTTATGGGTTTTTTTTATGTTATATATGGGATATATAGCTTGATTCTATATTTTGTAGGTCTTTTATAGATCAGAATTCTACCATCTAAGCCATGAGGCCACCTAATTGGTGTTGAGATATTTTCATAAGGAGGCCCTTTATGGTATCTTAATATGTGCAATGAGGCATATAACTCTATATTATTTTGGTTATGGATGTATAAGTATTGATAATTTATAGACCTTGACTTCTTGAGAAACTAATTAAGTCATTTAAGGAGGATGAAAACCTGACTACAATCAGTGGTGTAGGCAGTATCCTTTATAGTTGTTAAAAATGGAATTATGGGAGGATTAATGTTATCATAATTTCTTGATCTGGAGGATACTAATTTTTAAACTTCTTAACTATTAATAAATATTGGTGACGTGATCTTGGGACGTGGTACTTGATAGCAGGTATCGATATAAATACATTGTATCCATGTGATCGTATTGAGGGAATTCCTTTTTAATGGTGGAGAGAATAACAATCCCATGGGAAATGACATGGTATACATACTGTATCATATTGGTACCAATTATTTATGTAATCTCTTCATGTTTGAGTTTATGGTTGTCTTTTGTTTGGATGAAATATTTATTGGGTGGAAGGCATTAATGAGATTTACAGAAGGTTATTTGAGCTTATTTTGGGAGCTTCCCCTAATATGGTTTGAGGTTTTTTGGAATCCATGGGAGAACAATAACCAATGATGTGGTATCCTAGATTTATTTGATATAAAGGGTATGTTCTCTCAAATTGGGTTTAATTCTATGTCCTTATGGATTTATATACCTAAAGAGGATATGGGATCTCATGCGTGGTTGTGTAATTTTCCCAAATGAGGATTTTTTATGGGTTCTCATCGATTTTCTTGGATTTGTTTCTTTTCAAGGATGAAATATCTTGAAGGATGGGAGGATGTAGAATCCCATGTTTTCCAATGTTTAATACATATATCATTTGTGAGTTTTAGAGTCTCATACACTTGTAAATAGTAAAATGATAATTTACTTTACCAAAAAAACATATAAATATCTTTTGACTGTACTATTATTCCCAATATGGGATGCTTTCCATTGGGTATAAATTTGTTTAGATTCCAATTTGTAATTATTTTTTATGATATTAAACATTTATTAAATAAATTTTCTTTATTCCCAAGTGCTTTAATTTTTATATCTCCAAATTGGATTATCGAAGGTAAATTTTTCCTTCCTAACTAAGTCTGTAATGGGTTGTTTTTTTCTATAAAATATACAAACTTTGTTCAGGATTTTTTTCCTATCATGGGCCCTCAAACTGGTCATTATTTTCATTCAATTTTTTTATCCCCCCTAATATTATCTCCCTCGTTTTCATGATAGGATGGGGAAATATCCCCATGATAACACTGTAAAACTAATAATAGGTGGGGGTGGAGGAGGATCTTTGTCAAAGGATTTTGATCGGAGATGGATTAGGGCGTAGTGGAAATGGGGAATTGATCGAATATTGAAGTTCTGTCGATTCACTATGTGGTTGGTATCATCATTTATATTCTCACCACAACCTTATTTTTTTCCTGTTTTCAACTTTCATTATAATATTTCTGTTGTTGTTGGATGCATGAGGGTCAACATAGAGAGATATATAAAAAATAGGTGATTAATGAAATTCGTATGGTATCTACACATTAAATCCAAATCACATGGTGAATAGTTCAAAGAAAACCCACCATGTAGTTATTTAATACTATTTGGTTAGAAGATGATGATCACATTGTGAGTAAGTCATATCAACATGTTGTGTTGGTCTTTTGAGTATATGAATCAAGGTGTGTCCAAGTACATGTTCAATAACCCCATGTAAGGTACATAGAGTGTGGTAGTACACACTATGTTACGTTACATGACATGGCTTGAGCTAGAGTGCATGACTTGGGATCTCATTAGGAATACATTGCTTGTATTTCTTTGATTCATTACATATATTATGGTATTACATGATGAAATAGGTAGTGGTACATTCCTAAGAGGAATCTTGAAGCATACACATTGGGTATTCTATATTAAAAGCTATGTACTTATATAGTACATGATGTTTTGACATTGTTACATGCCTAGATGCAGACTCTTTGAGTACACACCACATGCCAGTTAGAACATGTATTATACTTTAATGACGATTTAATTTTTCATGTTGTATCACCTTGGATAAGGATTTGGACAAGTGAGCAGTCTAATTCAAGAACCATTCCTCATATAATGTGATGAGAGGTTATACTCACAATCATATTCCACTGGTGAGGTGATTTGTTATTTGTGGTAGATCATGGCCTCACAAAAATAACGATGGGTTCAAGGTGTTCATCCAAGGTAGTTTCAACAATACTAAACCCCCTATAATCATTTTGAAACTGTGCAATGATAACCTCATATGTATATATATATCTATATTCTCTAAGTGTTTTTTGGTAGTTTTCAATCCTTGGAGGATACTGATTAATGAATAAATAACCTCGATCTTGTCTTTGGTGGTTCCCTCTCTACAGTAAGGTATCCCTAAAGTGTCTTAAATATGGATGTGAAACTGAAAAAAAATTATCTGATTTTTATGAACCCCATATTTAGGGTTCAATTCATGTGGTATGGATAGTAAAATCGGGAGTTTGATATTAACTCCTATAGTTTTTTATATTACTAGATTTCCATTATTTTATAGTGAATTCACTCTCTCTCTGTTATATATCCCTGTGAGTTGTAGTGAGATGTGGATTAGGTAATTAAATTGTAATCTTTATTTCACATTCATTATATCTTCAGTTCCAGTGATTATGAGTTGATATTGGTAAGGAGATAGGTTTTGGGTACTCCCTCAAGCTTAGCACTATTATCGTGCTATGGTTCATCCATAGCATTCATGTTGTCTGTACTCCCCTTGAGACGTGGGGTTTAATTTCTCCATGTTGTATAGTCTTAAAGGAAATATCATAATGGTATGGATATCCTTTATATGGGTGGGGTTATATTAGTACTCGTATATTTCTTTAGGCCGGAAATCCACCATCTGATTTCATAGTTTATTAGGTCCCCCATTGATTTATATTCTAACCCTTACCTCTAAGGAGATGCTACTCTCTATGAATAATCTTAGAATTTGGGAAGGAGGGTGGTCCCTTATAACGGTTTTTACCCACCCACCCACCCCCCCAGGAATATTTTTCTGCTTTGGAAAGGTGTGTGTTCCTCTATGTGATTCAATATAACATCAAGATAGTGGTTGAAGTTGAGAATAAAATATATTTGGGATGATTGGGGACTTATGGTGCACTATGTGTACTAGTTTTCTCCCCTTCGATATATCGATCTGGTAAAGCATGACAATTTGGGTAGGGATCCACCTAGAAGTTGATTGATCTCCCCTTTTGATATTGTATATATTTCAGGGTTCTTTTTTATTGTACCATGGTTTTGGAGGAGTCGTTTACCTCTTATTTGATGGGGTTTGTAAATATATCATGATATGTGGAATGCGTAACTCATCAAGGGTTTTAGTATACCCTTAATTAGCTAATTTAGTATGGTGAGGTATAGGTCCCCCACTTTTAGAAAACAATCTTTGTAGGACTCTAAGAGTGATATTTCTAAAAATCCCTTTTATGAATTTATGTTGTTGTTATGGGGTCAAATATACACTAGATGGGATGAAATTTTACTGTAATTATTTGGAAGAGAAGTGGTGATAATGCATGCAGTGTGGCTCATAATTGATGAGAAAGTTTAGCTAGTAACTATTCTAATTAGATCCCCAAAGTATATCTTGGTGATTTTAGTTACAGGCCCTATGTGTAAACAGATATTATTTGATTTCCTCCTCCTCTATAGAAAATAGTCAGGGAGGTTTTATCCCCTGAGATATATAATCATGGAGACATTTTCCCATTAAGTGTGATGTTTATTTTTTTAATTTTACACCCTATGGATTGACTAAACCATATGGTAATCCTTTTATACCCTACAAGGTTGTATTGATGATTATAGGAATGTGAAGTTTTTTCTTTTCTCCTGTATTATGTTCTCTTCAACTTACTCTAAGTTGCACTGTTTTATAGTTCACCCCTTAGTTGTGAGATAAACATTAGCTCTATTACCCTTTTGGGGTTATCCTGTTAGGTATTTTTATACACACCCTTTTATGGGCCTTACTTTTTCACATGTTTTATCTATGTAGATGTTTCACAAGTTGGTGGTGATCCTAAAGGTTATGGAGATTACATGGCTGGATCATAGTGTTACTCTGTGGGATTCATGTCTATAAGTTCCTAGTATTGGAGTTGGCATGGCATGATGATCCCCTCCTTCCAAATTTCTTGAGGTTGGTGTTTTATCTTATGTTTATTGGCCTTGAATTTTTTACCTATTATAATGATATTTATATTGTATGACCATAGGATGGTGAGAATTTGTATACATCTTTACATTTTATTTAGATTTATGTCCTATATGGTTGTGTTTATTATTATTTTTTGTTTGGTCATGTATATTTTTGGTATGTTATATAGGCTATGTCCTACCATATATGTATTATACATTCTTAGTGTTGGTCACCAGCCCCTTCTCTATTGGAGGTGGGGTTGGAATGGAACACTCAGCCTACTTCTAGCCAATATAGGGACCCAATGGATTGGGTATGCCAAAAACCAAGAATATTATTCATAAAAATAGTGGATATATTGAATACTGCTTTTATTACATTGAAAACATTTATTAGAATAAATAATTTACTCATAGTTTTATGTTGAAATGAAAATTCATGGAGTAACCTACCATAAGTAATAGAGATTATTGGAAAAAGTTTTTATTACACTCAAGAATGAAATAGAAACCCTAAAGGATAATCATGAACCATAAAACATGAAAATGAAAAATAAATTCTTGAAATACCAAATCATTGGTCACAATTATCATGAACCAAGCCAAAGTGCCATCTAACCTAGAATCCAACCCGTTCTGAGACATATCTCAATGGGAATTCATGATCCCCACAGGCTATCAATTAGTGTTGGGTATCAAAGTAAACATGGTGGGAAAAATTTATACCAATATACCATGATAAAATAAAATAAAATGAACAAGTGGAAGTATCAAAAATCCCTGATTCGAAATAAATATATAAACTAGTCTATATATAAAATAAAACTGAGAAAAAGTAAATCTAAAAACTTAATACATGAATAAGACAATTACATACCAAAAATACCTCATCATGACCAATTTGTCACCACCAACAATAAGAAAACACCAACTCCAACCATGAACACTTGATCCTGTAACCTGAACCTTCAAAACATCTTGGGTCTACCGATACATAATGGTATGAATAGGGTGTGAGCTTAATATCTTAGTACGAAACCACCAGAGAATCCATCAATTTTCTTTCCCAAAATTACCCTTAAATAAAAAATTTATATATAGTTATAAAAATATATTTTTCTTCATTTAGATAAATAAAACAACTTCCCATTTTTCAACACAATAGTTGCCACAATTCCATTAATCAACATAGTTTATCATTTTTGAAAACCAAAACCAACCTACAATTTAAATGACACAATACCAAGAAATAATTAGAATAAACATGTAATATAAAAAAGGTACCAAGTGAAAAAATAAAAAAATTATAGATAGTAACATTGGGCATTTCCTAAACAACCCTAGAGTGATACTTGTACATACTCGAGTCAGACTCATATATTGGAATATGGTGCAATACTATAGTTTATAACCAACAAGACGACCAAAACTAAACAATCTAGTGACACCGCCCTCCAATCCCTGTCTTGTTAAAGGGGTACCAACCCATATAATTGGGGATTATAAGAAACCATAATTAAACCATCTAAATAAATCTTAAGAAGCCTATGGTAATAAAATGTGGTGAAAGGGGGAGGCCCTCACATGTGTGACTCACCTTACCTACTGCAATCACACCTGCCTACCCCAAAAATTGACACCACCTACGAGACAACACACTCATGGGAAATCTTTTATAGGGGTTCCCACTACAAATCACATTATCAAAAGATCAAACTAGTTCCTCACATCATATTAAATTTCAACAATTTCTTAAAAATATACTAATTTTCCAAATAGTCATTTTAATTTACACATCCAAATTCATTTAATAAAAACATTTCCAAAACAATATGAAACCCCACTACTACAATCACATTCTAAATGGGTCATTAAACATTTTTGAAATCGAGCCACACCACAAAATTCCATGTTGTCCATAACTTTAGGTTCCTTTTTTAAAACCATTTTATATTCATTTGAAATATAATGGTAATTTAGAGATCCACCAAGGGATCTAAAGAATAATTTATAAAAGAGTTTTTAGAGGAAGGAAGGTTGTATGGAAGGGAGATAAATTATTCAAAACCTAGTTCTTAAGTGAAGTAAGTTTTTCCAATGTTTTTATCATATGTTTTCTCATCCAATGGAAATTACATTTAAAACTAAAAGAAAATAAAAAGAAGATTATGGAAAATTCACCATACAAAAAAACACTCACATAAACCACATTCCACGAAGTCTCCATTTATAACACAAAAAATACAATTTCATAATAAACCTATCCACTAGGACATAACCAAAATAAAACTCAATTCAAATCAAACATTTTCACTCTTAATGTTAAAATGGTATTTCATCAAACACCTTACATTCATATATATATATGTATTCTCATGGAAACCCCTTTAAAAACAATTGACATTTCATCAAGAAGATTATGTGCACATATTTACAAACATAATGAAATAATATCTTCAAATATATTTTTTACCAAATTTTCCCAAAATCAAATAATCATAATAAATTATCCAAATTCATCAAAATCATTAGAAACATATTTATAAATTTATTGAAAAAATCTAATAATAAATGGAATGTATAAGAATTGAAAATTATTGAGGCACCTACCTCAATGAAGTGCTGATGTGATGAAACTCATAGAGAAGGAAGTAAACACCCCTAAAAACAATCCTCACACCCTAAAAATCATTAAAATTGAACTAAAAATCAACCCCCATTATTAGTATTTGGATAAAAAACCCATGAAAACATTAAGAGCCCAAGATTGGATAGATAGAAGAGGGAAAAAACAACCAAAAACTAAAGGAACTTATATTATATTCAAAGGAGGATCACCATAGATCCAAGGAGAGCTAAAGAGGGGAGGGTTTAGGATCCCTGTAGTGCACCTAGGTTAGAGGAGAGGAGGAAAAACTAAAAAGGGTTTAATGGTTTGGAGGGGGAAATAGGTATATTTAATCTTTTTAATGACTATTCTTACTGAATGATTCAGCCGCACAGTTTTTAAATTGTGAACCAACTGTGTGGTAGCTACTATCCAAGAGGGGATCAACTGCATTACCAACCGGTATAGTTTGACCTACTGTGTGAAAACCATGTGGTATATTTTTTCCAAAATCCAAAACCTTCTACATGATTACCTAGGTGGGGCCACATGGTTTACCCAAACTGTGTGCTCACCATGTGTAGGCCAAAAACACCCCTGAAACCTCCAAAATTCAAATTTTTAAATTGTGGATCAACCCAAACCTCAACCAAAAGATTCAAATGCATTAGAATAAAAATATTTATGGAATTTTGAAGGACAGGGTGTAAGAATTATCCCAACCACATACAATTTCTACCCGAAGAAATTCACCTAGCAAAAAGGTAAGAAAAACCAAATTTCATGCTCAATAAAAATCCAAAGAAAACATGAACCTCGAGGTGACCCTTTTACTCAAAAAGTCGCACCCAACTGATCAAGGAGAAACCACTAAAAATGAATGGTGGGAGAACACAAGTGCTTTATCTCCATGATAATAAATGAACTAGTGTGGGGACTTTAAAACTTTCTATACCGCCGGGACTTAAATAGGAACTCATATAAACTCCTCTATACCTATTGAAAAACATTCCCAGAATGACTAGGAACTCTCAACATGAACCCAAAATCTCTGATGCATGACTAGAATCACTAGTAAAAGGGTAGCCCATTGATAAAAACTAAATTAAGAGGTGAATAAAAACACAACCCATCAGTTCCACAACACTCATGCATCTCCAAACAAGCACTGATAAAACCAAAACCAACCCAAATAAGAGTTAAGCACACTTAAAGAAAAAAAATTCAATGATCCATATTCAGATAAACTCAACTACTTAGATTATGATAGAATACGTTCAACAAACTTTTACAATGATAAACATACAATAAAAAACAATAACTAGGAAACCTTAAACATCTCTATCCCAACATAGAATAAAATATCTATGCCAATTTTTCACATATCCTTAGAAACTCTTAAATATGCATAAGCTTCACTGTATGGCCAATGGCTAGATCCCTAATGATAAAGCTTCAACATCCTCACATTCATGAACTGAAATACTACAATTAAAGTAACGCTTCCTATAAAACTTCTCTAGGCGAGCCAAAAGGCCATAATTGTGGATCCTCTTGAGAGGATTGTGATAATATTTCTTCAAATTATCGTACCTGTCACACTGGTGGCACAAAACCGAATAGTCTAAAGAACTATAAATCACACCCAATGAAGTATATTTTCCAAAAATAGGTTCCTCTGGTACACAACACTCTCCAGATGGGGAACCCTATTGTGTGGTAAGAGATATCGGATCTCTAACCACCTGTGATTAGAAAACCAACTTAGATAAGATTGTTGCATCCACAAAATTATTAAAATGAAGATACTTTGAAGAGAGAACCCACTCCTTGATATTTGGATAAAGACCCCCAATTAAAATTGAATCCTTCAATAGATCATAAGATTCAACCTATGGATAATAGGAAACCATCCCCTTGAAGTGGTCAGCGTTGGCCTTCTCCATCCATTGGCCTTCCAAAATACTCATGGTATCTTCCCTTTTCTTTATCTTTAACTCCTTAGGTATAAACCATCAAACAATGGTAGACTTGAAATACTTCCAACATCATCCCAACATGCATTGATATGGGGGGTAACATCTCTCATTCATCCAAATATGTACCCTTCAATAACCCCAGAATAGCACGAACTCTAATAAATTTGGGATTTCCCAACATTCTAAAGACATGTTATACTTCCTAAATTCACTCCACTACCTCTAACATGATTCAATAACTATAATAGATAGGAAACACTCAATAGGAACCAAAAATTGGGCATTAATAATTATAATCCTTAGGGGAATTTCTAGGAAGAATACTTTGAAAAGCATAAGAAATAAGAAACCAAGATCAACATCAACCCATAACACAATAAAAAAGAACATATTGAGATTATTAAAAAGGATCAAAATCCAAAAAATATAAGCCCAAATGAAATTCCTCATTTCCAAAACCACCATTTTCATTTCAATTTCAAAAATGCCTTCTGTCAAGGCTACTATATGGAAAAAAATCACTTTTTATTAAATAAAACCCACATTATAAAACTCTCAAACCAAATTCTCAAATCATTTTCCTCTATCAAAATCACAATGGGAATAAAATTCTATGCCTTTGATTTCAAATACTCACCAATGTAATCCTATGAACCATCGCAATTATTCTTCCATTTCCATCCACAAGTGCAAACATGCACTTTCCACACATACCCAAACATAAGAAAATTCTCAAAAGGAATAATTGAGGGATACACTTACCATTTCATCATCAAAACCCAAAAATTCACTAACTTTTAATCAAAAATATTTTCCTTTAAAACCCATTTTTCCAATATTAAACCATTTGAAATAGATCGTTTCCATTTCAAAAGTAATTATCATTTTATAAGCATACTCACATAAAAAATATTGAAACAAAACATAACTCACACCAAAACCCCAAAATGAAGATCTATTTTCTATGCCTAACTTGGAAAAATGGTAGTGGGTCATTTCCCAAGTAAGAAATAATAACTAAGAGGACCTTGAATCATTCACATGGACTACACATGGGTCATTAATCCATGTGAGATCAGAACATGACACCAGGTCACCTCCATTTTCATTCCTCAAACCAAAACAAATACAAATAACTCTAACCCCTAACTACCCCTGGAAACTTGAGGAGTAAGAAGATAATGAGCTTGTGATGATCTTCCAATACCTACCCCTTGATTCCTGACAGTTCTAATCTACAAAAACCTGACACCCCACATAATACGGGCAAGATCTGATACCATTTTTCATGAACCATTCTGTAGTTCCATCCAACCAGGCATCTGACCTAGTCTGAGACACGGCCTGAAGGGAATTCTGGATCCCCATGGGTTGTAACATAGTGTCGGACATCAATGTAAATACAATGCGAATGATTTATCCCATTAAACTAGAATCAAAAAAAATAAACATAATAATTGGAAGAATCAACAATCATTGATTCTCAATAAATATTTAAAGTGATATAGATACAAAATAAAACTAAACAAAAGTGAAAATAAAAACTAAATATGCGACTAAAACTGGACCACACCAAAAAGATCTCAATATGACCACTTGGTCGCCACCAACCACAAGAAAATCCTACTCCAACCATGGGCACTTGATCCAGGAACCTGAACCTAAAGAACATCTCAGTTCTACAGATAGTGAATGGTGATGTGGGGTTGGAGATTAATATCCCAATAGTAAACCCACAAATAATCCATACATTTCCTTTCCTAAAATAGAACATAAACACTAGTTTTAGAAACAGTTATAAAAATATGTTTTTCTCATTTCAGATAAACTACAAAACATCCCATTTTTTAAAACAACACATGTCATATTTCCATTAATCAATGAAGTGTACCATTTTGGAAACCCCACCCCAAATTAAATTCCAAACAACACAATATTAGGTAACGATGAGAAAAAACAGGTAGTATAAATAAGTAACCAAGTAAAACATACTATAAACAAAAAATATAGATAGTAACCATGAGAATTTCATAAACATCCCCAGAGAGATCCCTATACATACTCGGGTCAGACTCACCTACCTACATATGGTGCAGCTCCATAGTCTATAACTAACTAACCTCGCTAAACTAACCAATATAGTGGTACATTACACCAACACCTATCATGTCAAGGTAATACCATCTAGTCTATTCAAGGTTGATAAGAAAATATCACTCGACCCTCTAAAAGATTTCCAGGAAACCCATGGTAATAAATAATTATGAAATGGGAGTCCCTCACAAATGTGGCTCACCTTACCTTTCTCCACTGTACTCGCCTACCCCAAACACTAACACCACCTATGAAACAATCCTCTCATGGGAAATCCTCCATAGGGGTCCCCACTATATATCTCATTATTAAGAGTTCCAACTAGGCCATCACATCATATAAAGATTAAATCATTTTATAAAAACATGATAATTTTCCAAAATAGTCATTAACATTAAATATCCAAATGAATTTACTAAAAAATTACAGACCATTCCTAAAATAATATAAAACACCACTTCTATAAGAAATTCCCAAATGGTTTATTATATAATTTAGAAATCAACCCACACTACCAAATTACAAATGGCCCATAACATAATGTTTTTTAAAAACATAGTCTATTCATTTTGAATCCAAGGGTTATTGAGAGAACCATAAAGGGATTGAAAGGATCATTAAGAAATTATAGGGTTAAGGAATTAAAGATGTACGATAAATTCCGTAAATCTAGGTTATCATGTTGATCAAGTTTGTCCAATTCCATTATCTTTTGTGTACCCATCCATATGTATAATTTGTGCACATATGGATATACCCACATCCAATGGAAATTTTATTTAATACCAAAAGAGAATACAAGGAACATTTTTGAAAAATTCACTATGAAAAATAACCCCCAGTTAAACCTCATTCCATGAAGACACCATTTATAACACACAAAATCCAATTTCATAATAAACCAAGCCACTAGAACATAACAAAAAAATATTCAATTCAAAACACCCAATTTCATTCTTAAAGTCCAAATAGTATTTCATCAACCACCATACATGAATATACATATAGTTATGTTCAAGAAAACCCCTTTAAATAAAAATTTACATTTCATCGAGCACAATATGTGCACATATTTACAAACACAATGAAAGAATCTCTTAAAATACCATTTTACCAAATTTTAGAAACATGAAATCATCATTTTAAATTAACCAAATTCATCATAATCATGAATAAAATCTTTATAAATTTATTGAAATAACCCAAGATTCGATGGAATTAATTGGAAATGAAAATTATGGAGACACCTACCTTAATGAATTATGGTTTCAATGAAACTCCTAGAGAAGCAATAAAACACTCAAAAAACATTACACACTCCCTAAACATAAAAAATATGAAACTAAACATCAATCATCTCCCTTAGAGTTTTTTCAAAAATAACCCCCACCAAGAAAACACCAATAAACCTAGAGAGGAAAGAGATAAGAGGGGGGAAATGATCAAAAATCAAAGGAACTTACATTAGATTTGAAGGAGGAGCACCACATATCTATGGAGAGACAAATAGAGTAGGGTTTGGGAGCCCTATGGTGTGACTAATTCAGAGGAGAGGAGGACAACCCAAAATGGGTTTAAAAGGTCGGAGGGTAAAAGAGGAAAATTCAAATATTTTAATGATTGGGCTTCTTGCACAGTTTTTTTGTATGGTTTTCAAATCATGCACCAACCATGAGATAGCTACTGTCCAAGAGGGCATTGAACTCATGGACATCCTACATTTTTTGACTTATTGTGAGCAAATTTTGTGTTATCTAATTTCTAAAATCCAACACCTGTCAAACGGTTACCTTGGATAATCTACACAGTTTACCCAAACCATGCACTACTTGTGAGGAAGATTATGAATTCCCTAAAATCTCAAAAATTAAAATACTAAAACCAGATATCTACACTAACCTCAACCAAAAAGATTTAAATACATTAAATTAATAAAATAAAGTAATTTCAATGGTTGTGTGTGACAACCATGACCACATTATGGAAAGAATAAGATAGTATAACAGAGAATAAGAAGAGATGAGATTAAATTGAGGGGATAACCTTGATAAACTGACCGAAAAGATGGATGAATATCTATAATGAATCTAAAATAAAGGTATTTGAGGGATAGGTTGATTCATATAGGCTAAATAAACTGCGTAATAGGAAAATAATACCCCTTATTAAGATAAAATTAGGGAAAATAAAATAAAAATGATTTTTAATTGGGATATATGGTTTAGTCACACTGATGGTCTAATCAGATTCCAACCATTCACAAGCCACTGGAGTCCACAAATAAAACCATATAGTTAGTGTGCATAGTTCCTATAATAGTATTCTAATAGTGAAAATTTTTCTATAATCCTAATTTCCAACATGCATGGTTTTTATAAAATGGGACCTACAATGGGTAAATCATGTGTAAACAATTATCCATAGAATAATATTTCAAACAATCAAAATTATACCCAAAACATAAAATAAATAAATATAAATATTTATAAAATAAGTTTCATTGGATTATGTAAAATAGATATCCTTTCATACAGCTATTTTTCTAATAATGCCTCTAAGTCGATGTGTAGATGTTAACTGTGTCCATATCAAGATCAAGAATATCCCAATATATAATCTGTGAATACTATGATAAAAATTCTGTAAATTAATGGAAAATATTTTTTATTATATCCATGAATATGGTGTGAGGATTAGTCATCCAAAATATCATAACCAACTACATTAAATGACCATAAACAATTAAGAAATAAATCATTGGAATATCCTTAGGCCTAACTAAAAGCTAATATATGAATTAGTGGATATCAATCTTAAAAAACCAATATTCCCCCTTTAACTGACCAAAAGGATCATCAATCCTTTGTAAAAGCTAACAATTATTGATTAGGAATTTATTTTTCTCTCCATGGTCTACATAGATTTTTATACTTTCATCGGCCTTCTTGGTCAAATAAAACAAATCAATTGATGGAAATGTGATTGAACAATGAATCATTTATCCTCAAACTCCCCCAATATAATCTTTAATTTTTTAACTAATTGGGTGTTATCTAATATATAGGATCTGAAATATGTTATATTCTAGAAAAACGGTCGATGGTAATATCCACCTCTCTCTTATGAGTTAATCTTGAAAATTTCTTAAAAAAAGATATTATGATAATGTTCTATTATAGGAGGTAAATCCTGAAGATCATTAAGTTCCACAACAAGGGTGATGCTAGTCACTTCAACAGATATTCATATAACTTATATTTATTCTAGTCCTAATCAAATACATTGTATGTCCTACTCACTATGAAGTGTATATTGAGTATTGGTTGGATATTGGAAAGATACTCCTCTATCATAATTGGTGATACATGATCAAAATTTACTCAACCAATTCCTATCAAAAATAACATCAAATTACACCATATTGAGAACTATATTGCCCTAAGAATTTTTATAATAATATACCATAAATTAAAATTCTATACACTTTAGGGTTTTCTCTGTCCTCATCCCCAATGAAGTATTATGCCTCATATATAAATATAATTCTTAATCTTTAAGACTAATAAGTGACACCAATTTATTAGTAATAAAATAATGTAAATTCCTAGAATAAATAAATTAAAATCTAATATAGAGGATATTGGTCTAAAATAGGATTGAAAAGGGGGTGAATTTCCTTTTAAAATGAAAAACAAATTATGAAAAGGGAAGCCAAAAATGAAATTTTAATATAGGAAAAGTAAATATATAATAAAATAATAATGATAATTTGGAAATAATTAATTATTATTTTTGAAGATAATTAAATGATTATATGTAGTATATTTAAGGTGTATCAAAATTTTCTGATTAATTGAATTAAAATTATTTAAATGATACAAATAATAATAATAAGTGAGAGTAAACATGATTTTTATAATGGTGTTTGGAAATATCTCGATGTGATCCCTTACATATCAAGCACTCATGTTTATAGGTTTTTATATTTTTTATTTGTTTTTAATAGAAATAAAGAAAAATTATCCATTTATTTTTTGTGGCTATTTCAAGAAACCAACCTCCCTTACTTCAATGGTAGTAACCCCTAATATACCTTTATTTTCATTGGTTGTAGAAATAATCACATTGTATACAAATGGTGACAAGAATAGAATGATTTTATTAGTGTAAATACATTAAAATTTAGGTCTCATATCTCTCAAATGATAAAAATATATAATATAGACATTTAGAGAAAAAATTAGATAGTGAGATCGTAATAGATTATGAATAAAATATTGGATCTTTAGGTAGGGATTTGGAGAAGATCTCTTTGATTAACTATGGATTAAAATTTATTTTTCATAGATGTGAATTAATGTTCATTATTTGATTCAATAATACTTTGTTCTCTATTTATAATCATCACAAGATTCAGGGGTCCCTTGGGTCAGGCCAAGGATTTAATAATCCAAGTCAAATACTTAAAATCCATCATTAAATGTACCTTAATTGATCTTGATTGAAACTATTGGGTATTCTACCAAAGATAGTGGATGGTTTCTAAACTTAATGTGGATAAATTATCAGTTCTTAATTCCACAAGATAGTTTTTTCTTATCCATTGGTTGATTGGTAGTCTCCTACTACATAGAACATTATGTTAAATTGCACTGATTGGTTGGTACCCTCCGTTGGGTAGCTAGTTCTATCTTCTATGAAAAGATCTTCACCATGGTCCTTCAATATGCTTACAAATTATTTGATTATATCCATGAATTATTATATGATTTTAATATATGTGTTATGAATTTAAAAATAACTAAAAAATTCTTCAATAAAGAACATCCATTCCCTTTTAATTCCATCACTTGGTCCATTAAAAAATTTAACACGTTATTCAGTTTTTATATCTAAAATCCACTTCAGTGAAATTTTTAGACACATAATCAAGTGTTTGTGATATTGAAAACAACATGAGGTAGATATTGGTGAAACTGAGTATAAAAACATATTTCCTATTACATTAGATGTCCATACTTTGACATTGAAATTAGATTGGACTATTGCATATGCTCTGTCTGAACCCTCATATTGGAACTCTGGTAAAAGAATCTTTTACTGATATTTTCATAGTTGTTACATAACGTTGAATACCATAGTATCCTCCCTGAATGGATCACCTAAAAGGTATTTGGATACATCCAATAGACCGAGCCATAAACTATGCTTGTGATGCTTTAGTCAATTATAGTCACTTCTTAAAACTCACTAAAACACTTATTTTGGAGAAACTTGGAAAATGACCTTTATTTATGATGTAAACCTTGATGAATCCTGTATCCAAAAAAAATGGTCATCATTTCATAAATTATTTCCAAAGGTTGTCAATCACTGGTATTTTATACCAACAATGCTTTGGAAATCACATTGGTTCAGAGTATGGGATGCTAGGATCATCACCCCCAATTTTGGGTGAATTATTGCTGGCATCTAAACACTCTTATAAATTTATATTTTTTAATCCTTCCCAAACCCAAGATTGGAACTAGTTACACCCACAATGATGATTTGAAAAAAACATATGATTAATGTGAACATTTTTATCTATTATAAATTATATCTCTTTTTCTTGTTATTAGTGACAATATTGTTTAAATCCGCATAGTTGGTAGTTTTGGAATTTATCACCATCTATGGAGGTGGTAGTTATTATGGTTTTTGGATCGGGCCCATGAGAGGGGCTTCATATGTATTCCTATAAAGGGAATTGAAACCCAAGTAGTTTAATGACACTTAAAGGGACACATCGTACCTTTTAATTTCATGTGATAAATACTTCATCTAAGTAATTTGAATCCATAAGAAATGGTTGTCTAGGAGAAAATGTTCCTAGAAATAGTTGGTGTGGGACTTAGATATGAGTGGACCATTTTTCGTTTATCCCCAATGGGAATGTGTCTTGACTAGGTTGGTTATATTTTAGCTAGGGGTGTGGCCTCACAAGGATAGATATAGCCTCACAGGTAATATGACCCAAATGAGAAAGATATGGTAATAGATTAAGGGAATATTTCCCTCTATGTGGGGAATATAGACCAATTAAGTTACATATTTGGATATAGGATTTAGATGTTTGGTGTGATCTCGTTACAAATAAGGCCCAATGAGAAGGGTTTATAAGGAATATATCCCTAATGAAGGGATAATATTTTTGGATTTTGTGTTTGAAAATGAGGGAGGCACCCTACATATCATGGTTAATAGGAATAAAATCCCATATAGTTTGAGTTACTTAGCATAATGTAGAATGACAAGACCATACCAGGAATATTTATATCATGTGGTAAGGATTTTGTTGTGTAGTATTATATCTGGTGTCTAAGATGTTAACCATGTGGTTTATCATCATTTTTCATGAAAATTTGTTTCATGAAAGGGAGTAATATGAGTTTTTATTTGGTATTATGCATGAACTTCCTAGTAATATGCTTCTCTATGGATATATATATTTGATTGAATATGGATCAGAAAGTAGTATATCCCTTTGAGTGTGTTTTCATATAGAATATATCCTCATTAAGTTGAGTTGGGGATTACGCATTAGGTTTCCCTAGAAACTATTCATTGGTGAATTATTGGGATGACATCATTAATGGTAGCATGATTTATTGAAGATTACACCTATGGAGGAGTCCCACCACTTACATGGAAGAATCAAGGATATGTGTGTGTGGTATTATGCATGTGATTCCCATGATAGTAAACATGGATCAAAGAATGTACAAAAGGGGTTCTGACCATCAATAATAGTATGGTCATGACTTATACCCACAAGGGGACCATAATGATATTTAGGATTTGGGAGAGGATGAGTAGGGATTATTCATGGGTATATGCTTATCAGATGTAGAAGTTCTCAACTCATTGATGTTTCTTGGTGATAAAATCATCAATTGAAACATAACTAGGGATTACACTTGGAATACCAGACCGGTTTCAAATAGATTATTGATTGGAATTTTGATCTAGGAGAACTATGTTGATCAATGAGAGACTAACCAATGTCCTCATTATATGGACCCTTATTATCAAGGGAAAACCTGGTTATTTTCACCCTGAGGGTTCTACCTATCATGGAGGAAAATTCTCAATACTCTATTTATCATGTGAATATATAATCAAATGGCTTCACATTACTATTCATTTCATGATCATGTGGATCCAATAGTTTTATAAAAGGTATTATTTTGTCATTTTTAGGGTTTTTTCCTTAGAATAAGGATGCAATGAAGATATTTTAGGTTTATATGACCCAAGTATCTGACATGGGTGAGAAATGGAGAATATAAGAGGTCTATATAACCATCATATGAAATCATCATAAAGTTTCCATAGGTATCCAGATTCTACATGAGCTAAAGGCCATAGTAAGAGGTTTATTGGAACCTTAGAGTATATCTAGTTAACATGGGAACAGTTATATTCTCAGCAAGGGAAATCCCTCACAAGGATTGGATTAAAGAGGCTTCATAAAGGATTTTACATGAGCCTACCTCTGTAAATATAATAAAAAATAATTTTATATATAGGGACACTATAAAGGGGGGATCTCATGAAAGTTATTAAAAAAATAAATCATTATTTAAGTAATATTCCTTCTCATTCTTTGATTCTAAACATTTTATTTTATCTAGGATTCCCTATGAACAAAAGATTCATTGCTCTTCTAAATTTTCTAAAGTTCTATGTTTTAATCGGAATAGTTCTATAAAACTCTATAGTGACTAAGATGATTTGGGTGATGGGAAATTATAGCATGTAATAAGTAACCACTTTATAAAAATAGACCTACATATGGAGTACATGACCACATATTGTATCCTCCATGGGTTCCTGAAAACTAAATCATTATGCAGTAAGCTAAAATTCAATGTCTCCACACTAAAAACAATGACACTCGCTATATGGTGGGTTAGAAAATAATGTCTTCATTCAACTAATTATTTCGATTCATGGACTCGTGATAGCCTCTATAAACCATCTAGACTCTTTATGATCTATCACCTTGTGAAAGAGATAAGGCTTCATAAAGCTTTGAAATTATTACATGAATCATCAAAAGAACATTACGAATCTTATTCATTTTTATATTTTACGATTGTTATTTATTTTTAATTTATAATTTCTAATTAATTTTTTTATTTCTAAAGTATTATCATTTTTTCAGCATCAAAAAATAACCCCTTAGAATTCAGTCTGATCAACACAAAAAAGAGATGATTCTAAGGAATTGAATCGGCCTGATGGGAGTCAGTGTGGTCTATTCTTCAAGGGTTAACTATATAATGGATCATGGGACCACCATATTTTTCATTTATCTAATCTTATACCTTATTAATCACTCTATATATTAGTAATAGAATAATATTTCATATAGAAAGCATGAATTTAGAGAAATATTTCACATATTATCAAAGACACATGATAGAAAACTCATAATGTATAGATCATAAGGATCATTTTACCTTATATCTTTTATCCAAATCAATTAGAATGTGGATGTATTTTATGGTGTCTACAAAACTATCATGTTTTATATGTAAAAAAATTACTTTGTCATTTGTTTCTACTCTCAGGCCTCTCAAAAAATAGGTATCTTTATTTCATGTAGAAAACGATTCCAAAAAAATAATTTATTATATTGAGGAAATAATGGAGGAAGTAATAAAATAAGAAATGGATGGATATTAAATAAATTTCCAACCAAAACATCATAATATGTATGAGATTATGGGGGATTATTTCACAGACTATATGGTATCGATCATATTGTTGATGTATGGATTTTGTGTAACACCTTGAGATTTTATGAATTATTTTTTTTGAATTAATTTAATCATTTTGTTATTTTTAATTTAAAGAAACACCATATATATAATATAATATATAAATTCATTATTTTTTACTTTAATTCCACACAAAACCATGTTAATATTGTGTTGCATGCATCACTGACTAGGCTTGTGTTACACACAATACTATGTTTCTGCAAAACATCAATTTATTATTATAATTATTAAAATTAGATAGTGATAACATAGACATTAGTTGTAGTAATATGAATATTAATATATAAATTTTAAATTTTATTTATAGTTTTTTCATATTAATAAATCATATTGATAATGAAATGTATAATTTTTTGTAAATTCTTTATATGATTAAAAATACTATTTTCTCAAATAAACTATTTTTTATGTTTCTCTATGAATAATTATAAAAATAATTTTAGTCACTAATATAAATTGAGTTTGATAAAATAAACCTACTTTTCTAAATCAAAATTTCAAAATTATATTAGGGTGAATTTTTTTTATTTTTTCTGAGAAACTTCATTTTTAGATTAATATAGAAAAGTACGGAATTTTAATTCAAACTGATTTTTCATGTAATTTATTTATATAGTTAAATTAAATTTTCAGTATATTTTGAAGTAAAAATAGATAAATTTACATATATTAATCCAATTTATATAATCTTAATCATTTTTATGTTGAATTTTTATATAAAATCTTAACGATATTTTGAACATTCTTACTTTCAAAACCCGCTTTCTCGCCACATCTGTGGGATTGGAATTAAACTTAACTTTTCTACATTTATATATTAAATTTAAAAAAATGTACATAAACGGTTTTAATCAGTATAATATTTATAGTCTAGTGAGGTAAAATTAATTTATGATCAAAAATATTAGTCAAAGTGTCTAAAAATAATTACAGCAATTAAGGATAAATTAAACTTAACAAGGGACTAAACCTTAAACATATGGTACAAAATTACCTATCTACTTGTACATCACCCATTTTATAGAAATTTGTTTCAATAAAACCTCAATTTTTCTATAATAATCCATTTTACACTTTTAAAATAAGTAATACATGGGTAACATGCAATTCCTTCCAAAACAATAACAAGTGTGTCCTTTCCCTCCCTTATAAAAGGCCACCACCTATCCCCCTTATTCACACCTATAAAACCTATTAGGTTTGGAAAATATCTGATCAATTCACCTAACAGTGTACCTAAATTACTCATATAATCATACCTTTGGTCATAAATCCATCCATATAAGCCCTTTTGTGACAACCAAAAGAAGTTACCTTAATAAGAGGTAACAACTTCCTCAAACTCTTTTATTTTATTTTCATTCTCCACCCAATATACTATCCATATTCTATGATTATATAGTTAATAAATTATAATACATTTATTGATATTTTTAATATTAAATTTTCAACCTGCACATACACACAATTCCATATAATAAGTTACAAACATACCTTTCTTATGTACTGGGGATTACCGCCTCACAAAATGACGTTGTTCGTTTTTCCTTTACCACAATTAATGGTTGAGAATTATGATGGATAAAATATTTATACCTTATATATATTATAGTTTTTATTAATTTATGCTTCTTTAAATCTTTTATTACACATACTATTATAATTTCCATCTTTTGTAAATATGATAACATCGTTTGTGGATGTGTGGACTACTCCCTCCTCAAAGTGATGTGATTTGTTCAAACATGAATGAAATATATTAAGGATGGATTACATAAAATTATATTATATATATTATATTTATAATTCATTTTTTCTTATTTAATTATTATATAACACATTCCTTTATACTTTCCATTTTGTTTAAATATGATAACTTTGTTTGTGGACATGTGGACTACTGCCTCAAAAAAGTGATGTGATTCATTCACACTCAACATGGAATGTATTAAAGATAGTTATAATAAACTTATATGATATATATGACATAATAATTATAATATAATGATATTATATATATACATATATTTCATTTACCTTATTTCTTTCAATGTGACAATAAGAAGGAAGCAGTGTTTATGTGTACGTACGGCCTTCCATCTCTCTGAATGGTGTATTTAATTTAATATTTATATGTTTTATAGATTACTATAAATATTTATATAATGAATATATATCATATATAAATAATATTTTACATTATTTAAAGAAATAAAGCATAATATATGTAGGAGGATCAAGAATAAAAAATCGAAACATGTGTGATAAACATAGCAGTTATTACCCGATACATTACTTTATCAGGGAATTGTTAATAAATAGGTAATATAAAGTCATGAGGGAATCATATTTGGGATTAAATATAATAATATTTCCATGTGTAATATTTATAATAAAATTATATTTATTATACAGGAGGTTTTAATGTGTGCAAATAAATTCAATACTAAAGGTAAGGGGATTTCATCTCACCTTTTTTATTTCTATGAGATACAAGCCTTATTCACCAGTCATTAGTTTTTTGTGGTGTGTATAATTCCTAGGGATGTATTATATGATTATTATAATTAAAATTATTGGTATTTAAATATAAATTTTAAGATCCTTCTTTAAGGGGGTTTATTTTTCAAAAGATACCAAATCAGTAAAGTAAATTTGTCTCAATTTTCCTACTTTGAGACACATGTAATATTTTGAACCTATATTTTTTATATGAGATTTATATACTACCATTGAAATTTTATATAATTAACATAATTATTATAATTATATATTATGTTTCATGTAATTTTATTCTTTCCATTTTATTATGATTCAATGTTACAAAAGTTGTAACGGTTTATTGCTATAATCTCATTATTTATCGAAATTGTATATGATTATGCTACCACTGATGAAATATTATGATCTATATATCAATAAATATCATAAAAGTTATTAAACTATGTATATTAATTTTGTATCCATGTAAGGGTACCATTTTTCCACTCCTTGTTACTAAATATATCTAAGAAAATGTTTTTAAAAAAATCTAACTTTTATTCATTTAGATCAGAAATCTGTGTTCTTTCAAAAGTGGGATTTCTAAAAAATATTTCAAATTTTTTCACTTTTATCCTATTATTTTTAACGTAATTTTTACCCATGATTTACCTTTTTCTAAATGGTTATATAAGTAATCTTCTTTTAATTTTCAAATTGATACTCTTTTTTAACATTTAATGTTCAAATGGAATGTTCAGCATACACAAGTTTTCCTATTATCATTACTTTCATTTTTTTGAACATTAATTTATTGGTTTACAATGTTATTTTTTTAAAAGAAATGATTATCACTAATATTCTGGAAAAACTTTTATTTTAAAAAAAAATTAAACGGAAAATGGTTTTCAAAAAAAAATTATGTTTACAAATAGTTTTAAATTATTTTCAAATAATACTTTATATATTTGCAGAAGGTTATTTTCAAGGAAAATGGTTTTAATAATTTTAATATTTTTTTGTATATTTTTAAATCCATTTTATATAAAAAGTATTTAAATTTTTTCCAAACTTATTTTAAAAGCTTTCATGGAAAAAGTTTTTCAAATTGTTTTCATTTTTTCAAGGAAAATGATTTTCAAAATGTTTTCTGTTTTTCAAGAAGAAATGTTTTCACAATATTTTCAAGCATCCTTCAAAAGTTTTTAAGTTCATTTTAAATGAAATTGTTTTTCCAAAAGTTTCATGTTATAAAATGTGTTTTTAAATAATAAATTGTATTTTCCATAAGAAATGTTTTTAAAATATATTTTGATATCATTTCCCATCTAAGATGAAATTGGTTGGTGTTACTTATGCCTTTATGGGAAATGATCCAAAATTTACATTTATATTATTTCACTAAATTTTTTACATTTATGGCATGATGTTTATGAAATAAATTTCTCTTTCAAGGGTAATATATTTATGAAATCGATTTCTATTTCATTAGTTATATTCTTATGTAACCTTATTCTTTTCATGGGTTATGATTTGATGAAATGATTATGAAACATATGTATGGTACACAGGTTATTATATGATTACTTGTTTATGATTCCTATTTCAATTCTTGTGTTATGATATGATTATTTATAATCTTGTAGAATATGTATGTATGATTTCATTATGATATGGGTGGGATATATATCTCCCTCTAATGCATTGTGCAATCAGTTATATCCTATTAGATATACTAAGATGATATTGGGAGTGAACATTAATGATTAATATGGAAATGGGAGTGAACCATGACTATAAAGATGGTATGGGGAGTGAACATATACTACTAATAGGATCATGGGAGTGAACTATGATCGCCAAGATAGTATGGGGAGTGAACCCAAATGATTAAGATTTCCTTGGATGTGATTCCTTGATTACTATGGAAATAATTTTATATGCTTATATTTCTTCCACAATTCCATGTCTTATTCCTATGTTATGCTTTCATTAATTATGTGATTGATTCCCTTATGATTCATGTATTACGAACTACCAATACTTATTCCATGATTCATGTTTATGGTTTTGATATACAAGGTATGATCTTCTATTTTCATGATCATGTTATCATACCCTTATGCTCATAATTATGCTTATATATCACCCTTGTTTACCCTTACTGAGCATCTAAGATTACCCCTTTTTATGTTTCCTCTCTCTTGGTTTTTAGGATATGTATTATGTATTTTTTTATAGTAATGTTGTTAGTAATTATAAACCTAGTGGTATATTATTGACCTCACTTTTATAACAGTTTTATGTTTCCATGATTCAAAAGGAACTTGACTAATATGGTCTTTATGAATTTTTTCATATAATGTTTCCCGTATTCTGAAAAATTTATGAAATGTTAATTTATGAAAAGTAATGGTTTCAATACTTGGTATTAGAGAGAAGGTTTATTAATCATTTGGAAACTATGATGAAAAAACACATAGTGAGAACCCTAAGTAAATTTTTATGCATAAGTCTAAGGATATATAAATTTATAGAAACATGTCTGAGTATTTTTGCGGAAGGATTTAGCGAGGTAATTCCAAGAAATAAATTCCTATTTGTAAACTATATGTGGATATGTATAGGGCATAGATATACCTAGGGGTAACAAATATGTTAAGTTGCATCAGTCCTAACTCAAGCATAAACCAGTACATTACAACAGTCCTTTCTACACAACCAGTTTGACACTCTCGTGGGATGTCCTTTGGTAATTCAAAAACTCTTCATGAACCATCATGAAGAATTTAAAAATAATTTTACTATTAATAACCTAGGATAAATTCAATGTGTCATCGAAAAAGGTAGGTGTCTTAATGTAGACATATTTTTAGGGGTTTTTCATGATTATGTGCTTCCTCGCTATGATAATTATTTCTTACTATATGTGTTTTAAATTTAGTCAATAGAAAGAACCAAAAGAAACTAGTTTAATTTTGAATGTGATGGAAAATTTTCTAATGAGTATTCATATGGGATAATAAATATATAGATGGATGTTTTAATCACGCCTAATCAATTTTCATAGAACATGACTAAAAATGTATACCTTAACCAACTCTCAGACACACCAAAGAAGAGAAGGAAAGAGTTTTCTAAGATATCAGGTAATGTTGATCATAGTGGAGAGAAGAGATAGTTTATTACATGTCAAGAATGTGGGAAGAAACACCCAAGTAAATTTCTCAGAGGAAGAAGAATATTTTTTTGACTATAGAAAAGAATAATGAAAAGAAGGTAATTATAAATAGAAAATGAAAGGTTCAATTAAAGAAATAGAAGGGAATATTAGCCTCCCAAAGGTATTATCAAGTGATGAATACTTTAAATGTGGGAAGTATTGGCATTATGAAAATTAATGTTCAATGAGTAAGTCTCATATAGAGAATTACAAAGGTGGTATATATAATGGTATTACTATTGATGATGAATAGACCATAAAGGAAATATGATAGGTACGTGTTATTATAGTAGTATTGTTGATAAGAATTTTTAAATTGAGTTTGATAAATTTTTAAAGGTTATTTATATTTCATATTTTATGAAAGAGATATTTAGAAATGATTTGATGAATCCAAAGCAATATTATATGAATAAATTTGGATGATTTAAGTGAATGTGTTTTAGAATTCAAAGATTATTTTATATGAATCATGGAGTTTATAGGGATTGTTTATATAAGTTTTAATTGAAATATTTTTATTTAATGACAACTTTATCGTAATGGAAGGTAAATATTAACATGTTCACTAGGATGAGAAAATGATATTTTATAAGGATAAATATAATATTATATAGAGAAATTAAATTGGATTGTATTTATGACATCAAAACGAATAAAGTATTTTTTTAAAAAATTAGTATTTGATATTAGGGATTAATTTTACAAATTCTTGTATTATAAGTATATATCCAATAATCTTTGGAATAAGGAAACATGTATGTTTTTAATAAGGACGTATAGTTACAAAGTCATTACTATGTTTCAAGATAATACATGATAAAATTATTCACATGTTTGGAATGTGAAAACTAAGAGCCACCTTGTGTTATATGGGGTATCAATGTTAGGTTGATTTCATTACATTGTTTCTAAAGTTTTGTATTTTCATATTTTGATAGGGTTATAAGGTTTACCATTTATGAAAATTTTATTTTAAATGTCAGATTAATTTAGTGAGATTAAATTATTATCTCACCATATGAGGATTTATGAATATTGGATAACTTGTTCTAACCACTTTTGTTGATGGTAACTGATGATATATGGGGTGAATTATCATGGATCTCATGATCTGTTAGTGCTTCATGAATTAAAATTTCAACTTCCTTTTTATATAAAGTGGTGAAGTGGAAATTATTCAAGACATAAAAAAGTGTCATAGTTTACTTATGAAAGTCAATGAAATCAAGTAAGTATATTTCATAATGTTCCTTGATAGTAAAATAATTCCTCAAATCTAGGAAAAGGATGTTGAAAAATATTTATCCTAGCATCATTATTTCTAATGAATCATATTTTCCCTTAGATCATTGTAGATTTGTGGTTTTTTGATCACACACCTTTGATTATAAATGTTCACTATCAATATACATCATAACATAATAGTTATATTTCTCTTCCATGTCCATGTTTTCATTGGGAACCTATATTCTCCTATGTGGAAACCTAGTTATATGTTGCTTTGGGTAACCATTAGGTTTATAACATTAATTTTTCAAAGGATGTTTTGTTATTAAATTTTTTATGTGGGTTTATATGAATGTATATTTCAATTATGAATCCATTAATAACCCAAAAAAAAATTAAGGGATAAATTCATTTTAAGGGGGGGTCAAATGTAACACCTTGAGAATTTTTGAATTTTTTTTTCAAATTAATTTAACATTTTTTAAAAATTTTAATTTCAAGAAATTATGAATATAGAATATATTCAATAAATTCACTAATTTTTACTTTTTTCACATAAGACCATATTAATCTTGTACTATATGAAATACCGACTTGGCTTGCGTTACAAGAAAGACTGAGTTTTTGTGAAACATCACTTTAGTATTATACTTATTTAAACGAGATAGTTTAAACCTATCTCTTAGAAATAGTAATATAAATAGTAATAAATAATTTTTAAATTTAATTTATAATAGTTTCATATAAATAAATTTTCTTTAAAATTACATATAAATGTTTTGGTAAAGTCTTTATATGTTTAAAAATACTATTTTCTCTAATAAACTACATTTTATATTCTTCTATGAATAATAATAAAATTAATTTTAGAAACTTGTGGAAATTTAATTTTTTAAAATAAACATAATTTTTTAAATAATAAATTCAAAATTATATTAGGGTGAATTTTTTGGATTTTTCTGAAAAACATCATCTTTTGATGAATGGTGAAAAATACTGAATTTAATTCAAAACTACTTTTTTATATAATTTATTTATATAGTTAAATTATATTTAAAGTTGGTTTTAATTTCAAAATTGAACAATTATATATATTTTAATCTAATTTAGGTATTTTTAATCATTTTATATGGAATTTAGATATAAAATCTTAATGAACTTTTGAACATTATTACTTTAAAACCACATTTTCTCACCATGTACGTGGGATTATAATTAAATTTAATTCATCCACATATGTGAATTTAATTTAAAAATAATTAACATAATCTTTTTTAATATCTATAATATTTATATTATAATAATATAAACTTATATTTTTACCAAATAAATTCGTGAAACATATTAAAATTAATTATAGTGATTAAACTAAAATTAAGTTTAACAAAGGTCTAAACCATAAATTTAACAGAGAAAATGACCAATATACATGTAAAAACCCCATTTTATGGAAATATTTCGTCTAATACACCTCTATTATACTATAATGATCCATTTGGAAACTTATAGAATAATTAATAGTTAGGGAAAACAAAATTCTTTTTAAAAAAATACTAAGTTTTTCCTTTCCATTCCTTATAAAAGGCCACCACCTCTCCCCCTTATTAAATCCTCTCAAACCAATTGGGATAGGAAAATATCTACTAAATTAAATTCCCAAAATCCCTCTATTACTCCTTGAAGCCTCCATTTTTGTATAAATCCATCAATGGAATACATTTGGTGGAAACCAAAAGGAGCTACCCGAATAAGAGGTAACACCCTTCCTCAAGCTCTTTTAGTTTATTTTCATTATACACCCCCTAAAATATCATTATTCCATACTTATATAATAAAACAATTATCCTCAATATACTAAGATATTATTAGGTAAAGTCTTTTACCAACACTTATACACAATTCCATCTAATGGGAAATGAACTTATCGTTCTTGTGTACGATGAATTACCGCCTCACAAAATGACATTGTTCATTTTTTCTTTGCCACCATTCATGGTTGGGAATTATTATTGACACATAGTCTATATCTGATATATATTATATATATTAATTATTTATTCTTATGTAATTATTTTATTACACATACTTTTATAATTTCCATCTTTTGTAAATACAATAACATTGATTGTGGACATGTAGACTACCTCCTCCTCAAAGTGATGTGATTAATTCACACTTTGAATGGACTATATTAAAGATTTATTTAGTAAAATTATATTAAATATGAGATTTTTAAAATTGAATTATTATTTTTGAATTATTATATATAATATACCTTCAAACGCCTCATTTTCTATAGATATGATAACTTCGTTTGTGGATGTGTAGACTACTACCTCCCTAAAGTAATGTGATTTATTCACACTCTACATGGAATATATTAAAGATGGGTTTTTTAGAATTATATAATATATAAAACATAAAAATTTTATTTTAATTATATATTATAAATATACATATATTTCATTTTCTTTACTTATTTCAATGCGATAATAAAACTGAAGCAGCGTTTATGCATACGTACGGCCTGTCGTCACCATGAATGATGTATTTTGTTTAATATTTCTATTTTTTATAGATTACTATAAATATTTATATAACGAATATATGTGATATATAAATAATTTTTTAAATTTTATAAATAAGTAAAACATGATCTTTGTATGAGGATCGAGAATAACAGTCAAAACACATACGATAAAGAAAGTGGTTATTACTCAAAGCATTACTTTAATATTAAATTATTAATAAATGGGTAATATAAAGTCATAATTGAATAATATATGGTATTGTATAATATAATATGGTACTAAATAATATTTATTATAAACTTATATTTATTGTACATGTGGTTTTAATGTGTATAAATAAAGTCAAGACTTAAGGTAAGGGAATTTTATATCACTTTTCTTTATTTATATGAGTTATAAGCATTAATAAACACTCATTAATTTTATGTGGTCTTTATTCATCCCATGTATGTATTCAATGATTATTATTATTAAATTTATGGGTATTTACATATCCATTTTATGATCTTTTTTTCTATGGGGTTGTTTCCACACAGATTACGGGGATGACCTACTGGACAGGAGATTCAAATGTTCCGATCGGTTTCTAGCGGGTTTGTTCGTAGAACCGGAAACATCCAATGATTCCATATCCGTTTGGACCTACTTTCCAAAGGCAGGCGCTCATTAGCTTGTGGACTGATGAGGCTTAGGAATTTGCATTGGTCGAGAGGATGGGAGGTCGGACTCATCACACCTTTTTGAGGGAAATTATGGTCTACTCCGGGACTCTCTTTATAGATTTAAGTTATGTTCGTGAATCCTTATTATATTACCAAGTATAAAATGAGCTTTCCTTTAGTTTTAACAATCAATGATTAAATATGCAAGAAATTTAGAGAATCTTTTATATGTATTCGAGGTTCTTCATCAATAGAGAATCATCCATATCTGTTTAGAGATTCTTGGTTAATGGTATCCTTCAAAACATTTATATAAAAGTCTCTTGGTCATTATGATGACCAGGCTGGTTTTAAAGCCACTCAGTGGGGCACTTGAAGTTTATCGTCATTCAGAAGGACATTGATTATTTCAAAGTTGGGATCGAACCCATAAATGGGCTACCTACGTATCCTTTGTTTTGAAAAAGGAATCAGAACCCACGTAGTTCGAGGAATGGGGTATGATGTTTATGATTGATGGCTCAAAGATGAATGTTATAATTACTTTTACACTCTAAGCTCACGTGAGTCATGCTCGGTGTGAGAAACAAGAGGTATTGGTAAAATTTAGACAATTGTGCCATGAAAGATGCAATCATAAGAATTTGTTTGGGGCTTATGTATGGATGACTGCCCAGATAGATAAAGGTTTAGGATTTACTTTTAGGGAGAAAATCCATGAACAGGGTCCACAAAGTTATATGTGCTTCATGGATATTTGAATACTCTAATCTTGGGGCTTACTCCTAAGGAGGATGCCCAAATTAGGAGGGGACTTATGATTGGGTTTTACTCCTGAAAAGGAAACCCAAATCAAAGGTAAATTATGACTGGTTAAGAGAAGTTTAAGGGGACTTGGGGCTTATTCCTGAAAAGGAGGCCCAAGGTTATGACTGAGTCTTATTCCTGAAAAGGAGACCCAGGTTAAGGGACTTGGGGCTTACTCCTGAAAAGGAAGCCCAAGGTTATGACTGAGTCTTATTCCTGAAAAGGAGACCCAGGTTAGGGATTAAGGTTTGGGGATTAAGGTTTGGGGCTTACTCCTAAGGAGGATGCCCATATTTGAGGTTGAGGCTTATTCTTAAGAAAGATGCTCAAGATTAGAGGACTTGACTGGGGCTTACTCCTAAGGAAGATGCCCAGATCAAAGGTTTTATAACTGGGGATTATTCCTGAAAAGGAGACCCAAGTTAGTATTTTCTCATCTTAAAGGATGAGGTTGAATGAATGAACTCCCCGTATTTTAGTGACATAAGGATATTTAAATCACTAGACTTTGAGAGAGATTTCACAGAATTCCTTTTAGATAAAAAAGTCAAATCAAGAATTCATGCCATAAATGGTTTTGAAGAGTGTCTTGAAGACTGAATCTTGAATAGGAAAGGTGAAATGGCTTAAGAGGGGTAAAATGGGCAAGATGGGCACCCAAAAAGATAGGGGCGCGCAAGTCCTGCGAGGCGCGCAAGTCCTGCGGCGGCGCGCAAGTATTGGTCGCGCAAGTATACTTGCGCGACATATGGTGTACTTGCGCGATTTTCAACCAGCATTGAAATGCTTGAGCGACTCTTTAGAAAACCCTTTACAATCCTCTTGAGGTTCTTCCAGAGAAGGGACGCGCAAGTTATATTGAAGGAATTAAGTCGGCGCGCAAGTGTTTGATAAGTTTCAACACTTAGGCCTTCCTTCTTCTCTTTAGATCTTCCATTCTAGGTAAGAAATTACCTTAGAAGTGTTCCGGAAGCTTTGAGAAGAGACTTGGGCGTCGGGAGCTTTAATCCGAGTTTCTGGAAAAAAATCCTCTCAAATGGGGGGCCCACAGGGTCTATTTATAGGCAAAAGAAGACCCTGGGCGGTTACTGGGCGGTTACCAATTAGGTCGCGCAAGTCACCTGCGCGACCAAGGTAGCCGCGCAAGTATACTTGCGCGGCAGTGGTATCACTTGCGCGGTGGATTTGCTTTTGATCCTCTGTTCATGCCTTTGTCGATTTTTTATGTTTTCTTCAAAGGTTGAAATCACTTTGAGCTCAGATATTCCCTTTTCCGATCTTTAGATTTTGTGACGAAAGGAGCGTCAACAAAAGTCCCCCCTCAGAGTTGGATCCGGAGAGAAATGAGGATTTGACTCTAAGGAAATCGAATTCCTCCAAAGGAAAAGGGAGGGTGCGCAAGTCTTTCAGTGCGCAGAGGGTGGCGCGTAAGTCTGCGTCGCGCAGGCCTTGAGCACTCTGGGTGTGGCGCGCCGGTAGGCTTCCTGGCCTATAAATACACGGCCTCACCTCCGTACAAGTATCTGGATTTCTGGATTTCTCGAGCTCTCGCCGCGCAAGTCTTCGTCGCCGCGCAAGTCTCCTGTTTTCACTGTTTCCTCGCTGCCGCGCTACTCTCAAGGTAATAAGGCTTGCGCGGAAATACTTGCGCGACAAAAACTTGTGCGGCACGTGTATCACTTGCGCGACGTCTCCAAACTTGCGCGCCTTAATGCCTTGGACATTTTTTCCAAATTTTTTCACAAATTTTATGAAAAATAAACCCACTTAAGAGTTTAATTTATTCAACTCCTGTGCAGATTCAATGGCTCTTAGACCTGGATTAATTGATGAACTGGCTAGCAAGCGGATAGATGATATGATGAATATCATTGGCCCTGATTACTATACTGTCAAAAACAATACTCTTCCAGATTTGGCTAAGTATCTGAAGAAATATCATCGCGACTTTCCTCACTGCACTTATCTACCTTTGTATGGTCATGGTCATCTGCAAGAAGTCATTATTCCAGAAGTAAAGAATTATCTTCCATTTTCTTGGTTTCAGAATTATACCAATTTTGCTTCAGCAAATATTTCAGGCGGAGGAGTATTTCAAAATGCTGGAACAGTGGAGAAGGATTATGTGATGCATCATAGCCCTTGCACACCAGATCTGAAAAAACATACACCTGAGCTTCAACCACATTGTCATCCTTCAATCTTCTGAAATGCTCAGATGGATCAATCCAAAGGCTGGAAGAAAAGATGGGATTTCCGTCCTGGGGGAGGTGTGAAGCCAACTTGGATGTGGGTATACTGGGTGCGACAGACTTGCGCAGAGTTTATTGAGGATCTGAAGAGAGCTGCAATATATGAGGCTGTTTGGGTTGGGCAAACATATATTTACAGACATGATAACTTCGTGCCAGAGATACTCAGCCACTGGAGCCCAGCGACTAATTCATTCCATTTGACTCATGGAGAAGTAGGTATCAGTTTGTGGGATGTCCACAAGATTTCAGGAGCTCCAATCTTGGGAGATATGTATAATGAATTCATTCCTCCCATGGTGACTTGGAATGATCCAGAGAAGACTCCTGCTTTGGCTCGAGAATTATTTAAAATCTTTCACAGGCTCAAGAGTTCAGAGACCTGATTAACTCATTTTAGAAAAGATATTCATCCGGAAGAATGGATGAATGTGTTTCTTACTGAGAAGAAAGGGATGGAGCCAAAAGAAAAAGGATCCAAGAAAAAGAAATCCAAGGATACCCGGCCCAGACGTCCTACCACTTGTCCAAAACCTGAGAAGAGAGGAGCTCCTGGCACATTCTGGCCAACTCTAGAAGCAGGAGAGTTTGAAAAATGGGGCTATGAAGTGAATCAAAGAATTCCAAATAAAACTCGTCTGGCGGGTTTCTTGGCAATGTGGCTCAGTGTTTATCTCTTGCCAGTCAGGGATTCGAAGGGAGGCGTTAGGCCAGGGACCTTCGTTATTGCGGCCAAATTGGCTGAGGGAAAAATGGTTGGGTTAGCTACCCCCATTTTAGCAAAGATTCACAGGAGTTTACTTCACGTCTTCCAGGGTAAATCTCCTTTAAGAATAGTGGGACCATTCCAGGTTTTGTGGGGATGGATCGCCACTCACTTCAGGACTTACAATGTACAGAATGGATTACAAATTCCTGGAAGCTCTTTCAGACCGTCAGTGCAAGCATTCTCTGGAATTGCTCCATTAGATGTTAATGGTTATGACATGAAAGTAAGACTAAGCATGTATAAGGAATTCATCTTCTTTCCTTATGGAAGTCTGCCATCTGGGCGGTTTGTTGATGATGGGAAAGCCCATTTGGATTTGAGGGCATACATGCTAGCTTGCAGGGATGGCGTGTTAGTAGCCAGGATTGGTGGAGAAATCATATGCGAGGCCTATGCTCCATATAGATTTGCACGCCAATTCAAATGTTTGCAACAGATTGTTGTATCCCCTCCAGTACATGTCAGGTTAGAGCAACATCTGATGGTTTCTCGACAACTATGGTTGCTGACATCAAGAGAGAAGACTGGGGCAGTATTTGATCTACGAGTTGAAAAAGCGGCACATTATCTGACTACATTTTATGCCGAACACTGGATAGCATCATACCCTAATGGGATATTGAATCACCCAGTATATCAAGTGGGAAAGAGGAAGAGGACTATAGAGAAAGAAACTCTTCCTCATGAAGGTGACGCTTCTCCACCTGAAATAGGTTCAACAAACTCCTCTTCCAGAACTGATTCGTCGGATTATCATGATGGGGATGATGAGGCACAACCGGCAGCAAAGCGGTTTCGTGCACGATATAATCCTCCGGCCAGAGTTAAAAGACCCACTCCATCAGCTCCTGGTGAGTTATTTGATTGTAATAACTTCAATCACTGCTACTTTATAAAGTAATAAGTCTCATTTTCTTATTCTCTATCTGTAGTTGCAGGAGTCGGGAAGAAATTAAAATCAAAAATTGTAGGACCTTCCTCACAGCCTTTATATCTAAGACCAGAGGCTGTTCATCTATGGCAGAGCTTATATTGTGATACTGAGACCACCTGGCTGGATTTGTGTGAGGGCCTACAACTTCCTGGAATAGGATATCTTCTAGCTTCTAAAGACCTTCAATACGGAGATAACCCCAATGAAGTGCGAGCTTACATCAGAGAGCTGGAAATGCTCATATATGCCACTGATAATTCGGTTCCTATCACCAGGCGGGTGAAGGAAATGATTGATCGTGGCACCACTGAGGGGGCTGGTGGTTCTGGAGATGAGGAATGGCAAGAGTACGTGGCTCCTGAAGATGTAAGTTTTCTTATTTTCTTTGCAACTTGATTTTAGTTGAATCTTTGTTTCCTTAAGGAAGTTATTTTCTTCATCTTGCAGCTTGCAAAGAAAGGAACCGGGGTTCCTTCACCACAGTATAGCCCTGGTGGTACTGCTATCGGGGCTGCTGCTGATTCTCCTCGCGAACCAGGCGAGATATCTCCAGGCCAGCAGGCCATGAATGAGGCATTAGACATAGTCTTTCATTCTCCAATCCAAATGCCAATAAGGGAGACTACTGATACTCCGAAAAAACAAAAGAAGCCAAGGCAACGAAGGAGGAAATCCATAGCTAAACGTTTCATTAGCAGTGGTAAGTCCTTCGAACAATCATGATTTTATACCCATAATAATATGGTTACTCATATTTCTGAGGATTGCAGGGGCTTCTTCAATTTCCCCTTTGAGGGAAGGGACTGATCCTTCTTCAAAGGTCATGGAGGGTGCTTTAGAACAATCACAGACTCAGGCTGACTTGGTTGCTCCTGAAGAAGAACTACCATCAATTCCCAGTATCCATCCTATCACTGAAGATGCTGTCCAGGGTCAGGGGTTGCAGGACATAAGTCGTCAAGAAGACGTAGCAAATGCTCCCACTGGTGAGACTAATCAAGATTCTGAAGTATCATTGGATGAAATGATGAATCAAGGAATGACTTTTGAAGAATTTTATGATCATTCTAAGTTGTCATATGATTTAGAAGACCTTGGGTGTGAGTGTTACCCTTCGCCCAAATTTTTCTTTTAAAAAATATACTTCTAACCATGATGTAAAATAATATGCAGTTTCTTCCGTAGAAGCCGCTGAACTGTCAATGCCCGAAGAGGGTGTGGACACTGATGTCAACCCTATCATTGCAGAAACATTAGCTCAAGTAGAGCTAAATCCAATAAACTCTCCTGAGACTCATCTTGAAAATCCTGTTGAAACTGGGAAAGATAGGGAGAAGTCTTCTCAGGTTGCTGAACCACCATTGGGTAATGGATAACAATATTTGTGATTTTACTTTATTCGCAAGACAATCCATTCTTTTGTTATCCTTTGAAGCAGACTAAACCTTTCAATTAATCATGCAGGACCATCAACTGCAATAATTAGATCCGAAGATGAGGCCTCAGCCTCTTCCCCAACGGGAATTGAAAGTGAAGAAGCACAAGTCAGGGGGGAAAGAGCAGGACAAGGCACCTCCCTAAGTGCGCTAATTCCAGATTACATACCCCCTTCTGACGATGATATTGAATCAGATCCAGATATGCTTAAAGCATTCAGCGTTTCACGACGTAAGGCATGGAATAACATATGGAATATCATATCGGGGGTGCCTTTAGAAGAGATACCATCAAAAATTTCCCGATTGTCATCCCAATTTGTTATAATGGGACTTGGTGGTTTTGGGTATGAAAAGATCCATGCTGCGGTGAAACAGATCATTTTCAGGAGGGAGAAAATGCAGACAAGTCGCAAATATTTGACCAGAGTGAAATTGTCAGTCAACATAGTCGAATTTGAGGCTGCGATATCCTAGGCTGAAGCTGATTATGCTGTCAAGATGAAGTATTTGAAGCAAAAAATCAAAGAAAAGGTCGTTCAGCAGGTGCAACTCCAGCAACAGTTAGATGCTGTTACTGGGGAACTTGATCAGCTTAATAAATCATTGGATGAAACTCATATGAATGGCATGAAAGCCATTACAGATGCTAAGAAGGCACTTCAGCAAGCTGAAAAGAGTGAAGCTGGTCAAGTGCACGAGCTTCAAGTAACTGTTGATAAGGCTCAGGATGCTATACATCAAATGAAGACTTATGTTGACAATCTTCTGTAATTCTTGAAAAAGAGAAGAGATTCCAGTCTGTGGATGTCCTTCTAACTCTTGTGTATCAATGAAAAACACTTTTGTCTTCAATCATTTGTACTTGCATTCTTTCATTACCTGCTTCAAATTTACTTAAGCCAATGGTCCTAGTAATCATAGTTTGATTTTTACTAGGATTATTACAAATAACCCTACAAACTTTGAATCTTTTAACTGCTCAATATTACCTAAATCATACAAAAAATGTATATTTAGTGAGCTGGAACTTGACTTTTATTCAGAGTTCCTTTGTCTTTTGTGTGGGCAGTTTAAAGTCATGCACGCCGGACATAAAGGGGCTAATGTTTAAGGTCGAAATAGCTTTGACCGAAAATGGATTAAAAAATGGATTCAATTCCTTGACAATTTATCTGAAAACATATTACCATACTCAAGTATGAGGGAAAAAATTTAAACTATGGCTTAAGAATATTTGAATCTGAGGAATGATATGAAAAAGAGCTAAAAGGCATTAGAAGAAGTAGTTTCCAAGAATGAAGTTACTATTATTTAACAAAACCCGTTAGGGGGTTGAAATATGCAGGGCCACCTATGGGCATTGGCTGCATAGTCAAATAAAATAGCATCTTTTGGCTGACAAGTCTGTTATGTGGACTGTTTATGCAAGGCCACCTATGGGCACGTGCTGCATAGTCAGGCAAAAGAACTCCCAGAAATTTACTTTCCTAGTGCTAAAAGCTAGTGAAAGTTTATGGAGATTCAAATTTTCTAAAGCATAGAGTTTGTTGTATGGAAAGAGGTACTTGAATATGGAGAAGATATTTCCAAACAAGAATATCGAAGAACTGGATGAACATCACTCCTACGAAGGTCTGACCCAAACGTAGGGAAGAAGAATAAACCATAGACTTGAATACTTTCAGATCATGAAAAAGGATATGGGACAAATACGTTAAGGATGGCTATTTTTGCGGATCCCTACATACTGTCGTTTAAGACAAATAAGGACAAAAGAGGCATTCTTCCCAAAAATGAAGTTACTATTATTTAACAAAACCCGTTAGGGGGTTGAAATATGCAGGGCCACCTATGAGCATTGGCTGCATAGTCAAATAAAATAGCATCTTTTGGCTGACAAGTCTGTTATGTGGACTGTTTATGCAAGGCCACCTATGGGCACGTGCTGCATAGTCAGGCAAAAGAATTCTCATAAGTTTGACATTTTTGTGACTAGAAGTCATGAAAAGGGTTATGAAGATCTGAAAATATTTAAGGTTAGGATTATAATACATAAAGATGGGTATTGTCCAATGTATATAGAGATACATAGGTCAATGAAAACCATAATCATGTTGTGGCTGGGTCCTAAATTGAAATTTTGGACTTCACTACGTATCTCATAAGAATGAGAATCAAGCCATACGTAGTTCTTGAAATGTAGTTTAACGTCGTGCAGGACGAAAGTATGAGTGATCTTAGTTTAGGGTCATAGAATTCGTACCATAATAATGAATACACAGTGTGTGTTTTCATGAGGACTTTTCAGCCAAGGGACTGAAAGTGAAATTTGGGGTTAGGCCCAAAAGACTTGGGACTGGATTCGAGGGACACTCGAATGTTCCTACGTATCCCATAAGGATGGGAATCAAGTCCACGTAGTTCTAGAACTACCCTTTGTACAAATTTGGTTCGTACATGTGAAGGGTGAAAGGGGACTTTAGTGCAATGATGTTTTAACCTGAGATAAAAAATTTAGGCATTACCATGTATGCACGTAGTCTTTTTGAAATGAAACATGATTGAAAAATGAATGTCAATAATAGTTCTCTCTCAAGTGAGGAGATCAAAGAATATTGTAGTTTATTGTCGTACTGGACAAAAGTGTTGTATAGTTTAACGTCATATAACAAGGACGAAAGTGAATCAATGTAAAGATATTGATTCCAGGGGTGGTTTCACGAATCAACATCATATGAGATGGTGGTGAACCGATGTGAAGAGATTGTTTTTGGGCTTGAAGCCTGGGAGGTTGCCTACATACCCAGCCTGGAGGGCAAGGATCAAAGTCCGTGTAGTTCAATTAAAGAATGAATCAATGATCAAGTTATTCTTGGGGACAATGATCTAATAAAAAAAATGTTGTTGGGACTTACACATGGTTAGTGGCCCAAAGGGAGTGTTATGGTTAATGTTCGCTCTAAGCTCACGTGAGTCATACTCGGTGTGAGAAACAAGTGGTAATAACAACCTTAACGATGCACAGTTTAATGTTATGTAGGACATAAAAAAGGGACTATGTAGTTTAAAGTCTTGCAGTTAGGACTATTGGTGCTGCACAGTTTAGTGTCATGTAGCAGGGACAAAATAACTGTTTAATGTTATGTAGGACATATCAAGGACTTTCTATACAGTTTAGCGTCATGTAGTTAGGACGATGAGGACAATATAGTTTAACGTCATATTGGACGAAAAAGGGGGACTGTGCAGTTTAATGTCATGCAGTAAGGACAAAAGAGTGTACCATTTTAACGTCATGTCGGACGAAAGTGCGAATAGTTTAAGGTCATATGCATGGACCGTGGATGGTGAAGTTTAATGTCATGTTGGACCTTTGATGATTATATAGTTTTAACGTCTTTCCGGACGTGAGGGACTTTCTATACAGTTTAGCGTCATGTAGTTAGGACGTCACAGTTTAACGTCTTGCTGGACATAAGGGATTTGCAAATAGTTTATGGTCATATACATGGACCAGGGATGATGCAGTTTAAGGTCATGCTGGATGGTTTAGAGAACTTTTTCACAGTTTAATGTCGTGTGGGACGAAGTTGCAGTTTAAGGTCATACTGGACCATTACTGTACAGTTTAAAGTCATGTAGCTAGGACTAACTGGTGCTGTACAGTTTAAAGTCATGTAACTAGGACTAAGGTGAACAAATATGAGGATATCAGTTCTGGGGACATTTTTACATTTTAACGTCATGCTGGACGTTGGAAGTTCCACACAGTTTAATGTCATGTTGCTAGGACAACATATAGTTTAATGTCATCTCGGACAAATAAGGAACTTCTGTACAGTTTAATGTCATGTAGGACTTTGAAGGTGACACAGTTTAACGTCATGTTGGACGAAGTTGCAGTTTAAGGTCATACTGGACCATTACTGTATAGTTTAACGTCATGTAGCAAGGACGAACTGGTGCTGTACAGTTTAAAGTCATGTAGCTAGGACTAAGGTGAACCAATATGAGGATATCAGTTCTGGGGATTTTTTTACAGTTTAATGTCATGCTGGATGATGAAAGTGCCACACAGTTTAATGTCATGTTGCTAGGACACAATATAGTTTAATGTCATCTCGGACAAAATATATTTTAATGTCATCTCGGACATATTTGCAGTTTAAGGTCATACCGGACCATGGTGCAGTTTAAGGTCATACTGGACCGTTGTTGTATGAACCAATTGTAAGTCTTGGTTCTAGGAATAATATTTTGTGTTTATACAAAATACTTCTTCAGAAATCTGGCATTAGTTGGAGTCGTGATGTGTTCTCCATCCATTGAGATCATAGAATACGCTCCATTGGAGTAGACCTTATGTATTGAATAAGGTCCTTCCCATTTTGGTTCAAGCTTGGGAGGCTTCTTTCCTGGTATCATTGGTGCTCTGAGAACCAATACCAATTCTCCCTGAATGAATGAACGAAGACGAACTTTTTTGTTAAAAGCTCGTGCTATCCGATTCTGATAGATTTCCAAGTGGTGCAAAGTGCACAATCTCTTCTCATCTAACTGTTCCAATTCATTCAACCGTTTTTGGGATTGCTCATCTGTTGATAACTGATCACAAATGGCTATTCTGAGTGAGGGCAATTGAACTTCAATTGGCAAGACTGCTTCTGTTCCATATACCAATGAATATGGAGTAGACCGCATTGCATTGCGAGTGGTAGTCCGATAAGCCCATAAAGCATGATAGAGTTTATTAGGCCATGACTTCTTATCTTTATCTACCATCTTTTGCAGTATATTTGAAAGAGTCTTGTTGAAGGCCTCTATCTGGCCATTAGCCGCTACATGATATCGAGATGAATGGTTGGACTTAATGTTGTATTCTTGATACAATTTCTTTACCTCAGAAGAACAGAAGTTGGTGCCGTTGTCCGTCAATATGGTATGAGGGACACCAAATCTAGTAATGATGTTAGACTTGATGAAGCTAACAATGCATTTAGAACTGACTTCTTTGATCAGTACTGCCTCTGCCCATTTGGAAAAGAAATCAATAGCAGTAAGAATGTACTTAAACTGCTTGGCCGTAGCTGAAGGGTAAGGTCCCACCACATCCATTCCCCATGTGGAAAATGGCCATGAGTATTTAGATGTAAGAAGCAACTATGGAGGTTGATGAATGAAGTTGGCATATATTTGGCATGAATGACACTTCTTTGTGAAATTAACACAATCTTGTATCATTGAAGGCCAGAAGTAATCAAGCCTTCGAATTTGATCAGACAATATATGTCCAGACTGGTGGGCACCACAGACTCCTGCATGCACTTCTTTTATGACAGCCATTGTCTCTTCACCATCAATACATCTGAAGAGAACTCCATCAAAACCACGTTTGTAGAGAATTTTCTCGAGGTGGTTTGGACCATCATAAAGAGTAAAATTGACCACACATCGCCGAATTTGTTCTTTCTCGGCTCTATCAGGTGGAAGTGTTCCATTTTGAAGGTATTCCTTGATAGGTGAAATCCATCCTGTAGTATGACCATACGGTTCAGGAATGGGACTAATTTCATTAATTTCCTCTGTTCTGACTTGAACATAAGGTGAAATTGCACGACGGTGGGCAATACCGATGGTTGTCTCGTCCCGATTTGGATCTGCTAAAGCTGTGTCTATATTAGCCAGTGCATCAGCTTGAGCATTTTGTGATCTTGGGACATAATAAAATGTCGGTTCTGAAGGGAATTCCGACATTAACTCTCTGACGTAATCATACAAAGGGATTAATTCTTCTTTTCTGATGGCATAATCCCCATTGACTTGTTTGATTACAAGGTCTGAATCACCTTTCACCTTTAAGTGATTCACATGTGCTTGAAGTGCTAACTCCAAGCCTGCAATGAGAGCTTGGTATTCAGCTTCATTATTGGTACCACCGTCCCACAACAAAAAGGAATAAGGTAACACTGCCTTATCTGGAGAAATGAGCACAATTCCTAAACCAACTTTGTTGAATTTAGGATTTTCCATTTTCTTCCCTGTTGGACTTCTAAAAGCACCATCAAAATACATTTCCCATGTTTGAGGACTCTCTTGAATAGAAAAAACTTCCTCATCAGGGAGTTCGATATCTGAATATGTGTCTTCCACTGAAGGGTGTTCAGCCAGGAAATCAGCCAGAGCTTGGCCCTTAATTGCCTTTTGAGACACATACTGGATGTCGAACTGTTGTAGAATAACCACCCACCTTGCCAGACGTCCTGTAAGCATTGGATGACTAAGGATGAATTTGAGTGGATTATTACGAGATACCAATTGGACCTCGTGATGTTGCAGGTAGTGTCTCAGCTTCTGAACTGCAAAGATTAATGCTAGGCAGCACTTTTCAATACTCGAATACCGGGTTTCTGCTTCAAGCATAGTTCTACTGAGATAGTAGAGACTATTTTCATTCCCAGCATCATTCTTTTGAGCGAGAAAGGCACCCAATGATCGCTCTAAAGCTGTCACATAGAGGATAAGAGGCCCACCCTCAACAGGTGGCATGAGTACTGGTGGACTCAAGAGGTATTTCTTGAGAACATCAAATGCTTCTTGACATTCTTTAGTCCACTGGTAAGTGACTCCTTTCTTCAATAATTTGGTAAAGGGTAAACTTTTTCCTGCCAAATTGGCGATGAAACGCCGAATATAGGCTAAGTGTCCTTGAATTCCTCTTAATTCTTTCAAATTCTGAGGAGGTCACATACCAAGGATTGATTTGGTCTTCTCAGGATCGACTTCAATACCACGATGGCGTACAACAAAGCCGAGGAATTTTCATGAGGTTACCCCAAAAGCACATTTTAAGGGGTTCATCTTCAAATTATGTTGTCGAAGCTTGTGGAATATGACTTCCAAATCAGCCAAGTGATCAAAACATTGTTTGGATTTAACCACCAAATCATCTACATAGCATTCAACAAATTTCCCTAGAAAAGGTTTGAAGATACGATGCATGGCGCGTTGATATGTTGCACCTGCATTCTTTAAACCAAAGGGCATCACCCGGTAACAAAACACACCTTGAAGAGCTCTGAAGGATGTATATTCCTCATCTTCTGGGGCCATTCAGATCTGATTATATCCAGAATATCCATCCATGAAAGAAAGTACTTCATAGCCAGCCGTCGCATCAATTAAGAGTTCTGTAATCGGAACTGGAAAATCATCTTTGGGACAATATCGATTAAGATCTCTGAAATCGATGCAAACCCTAATTTGTCCGTTCTTTTTCTTTACAGGGACAATATTAGCCAACCACTTGGGATATTGAACTTCTCTAACGAAGTTAGCTTTGATAATCTTATCCACTTCAGCCTCGATTTTGGAAGCATAGGTTGGGTGTGTTCTTCTCGCGGCTTGCTTGAATCCTCGATGTTCTTTTGGCAAACCCAAATGATGGGTGGCAACATCAGGATCAAGGCCAGGCATCTCTGTATAATTCCAAGCAAAAATATATTTATTTTTCTTTAGAAAAGAAATATACATCTCTTGTTCTTCAAGGGTCATGGCCGCACTAATTAAAGTGGGGCGTGGATCTTTCTCTGTACCCAGATTTACTTCTCTGAGTTCATCCACAGTGGTAGAGATACCCTCTTCAAATGCTGGAGGAGCATCTCTAAGATCTTCCTCTTCCTCTTCATCATGTTTTATTTCTTCCATTTCTACTTGCAAAGTAGATGAAAAAATGAAATTCTCATGACCATGAGAGATGTCAAAATTTTCACATTTTGAAGAAGAAGATTCCATTTCCGACCCTATTGATGATAAAGTGTCTTCTTTGGGAATTAAAGAGGAGATGATGGATTGAGAATCGACATCAATATTCACCTCTGGTGTTGCTATAACTTCTTCTGGCCTGATTAGCAAAGTATAGACTTGTTGGATTTCAGCAGATGAAATGAAAACATCACCACTTATGCTTTCATCACTGCTTGGTGAGTTACCAATTTCTACCATGTTGTCTGGCTCGATTGCCGTAATTGACATTATGGATCTTTCCATAAGAGTATTTTGATTTGGGCCTATTCTGTCAATTTGACTGATAGGTAACACATAATCTGTACTCACATGTGAAAATGGATTTATTGGAATTTTTTCCAAACCATATGGAGCATTAACTTTGGTAATTTCCTTCATTGTAGATTTTTCTCTTCCCTTCATGTGATAAAATTCCGCCTCAATGTATTGAGACTCACATGTCTTGAACGGGGCCTTATCACCATACAATGTTCCAACTTGACCATCGAAACAGTATTTGAGACATTGATAGTTTGATGACGGAATAGCTGCATGCTGATGTAGCCAGGGTCTTCCAAGCAAGATATTGAAAGCTGAGTCTTGATCAACAATCATAAAATCCGAATTGGAAACAAGATCTCCAAACTGAGTTCTGAGTGTAACTTCTCCCAGTGGTTCTTGTTCATTTTTATCATATCCTTGCAACATCATGGTAGAAGGAGATAAATCAGATTCCATGAGGCCTAATCGACGAAGTGTGCGAATGGGCATGAGGTTGACTCCTGAACCATTGTCAATGAAAGATCTTCGAACATCTATACCATTGAATTTTCCAGATAAGTACAAAGGTTTTATGTGCCCATGCACAACATCATCTTCATCTTTATCAGTAAAATATATCACTGCATGGAATTCTGCAGGATTATTCTCTATGTGATAAATTTCAGCTGCAGCAATTTCAGCTTCAAACTCCTGAGGACTTGACAATGTTTCGATGAGTGCTTCCCGAAGATCTCTTGATAGATTCAAAGCATCCAAAATTGATAATTTGGCTGGTACTTGGGCCAAGTGTTTCAATATATCATACTTTTGATCTAGAGGCCTGCGTTTCCCAATAGGAATATGCGGTTTAGCAGGTACCTTGGAAGCAGATGCTTTGGAAGCTGATGCATCTTGTATTGAAGTTGGAAACATCTTTGGTTTTGGAAAATTAGACTGATTAGATCCATTTACTTTCTGAGATAAATAATATGGAACCTTTAATCGGTCTTCCAAAATAACGGTGCCAAAACTGAGTTGGCCATTGGCAGAATAACTTGCTTGTTCTTTTTGAGCTCACTGAAGGGCTCTACCACGAGTTTCTGCTGCGTATACAGTGCTAACCGGGGTAGAATTAGAGTAGTGGCTTCGGAAAGATCCACGTCTTCCCCTATATCCTGAACCTCTAGAACTTACTCGGGTTCCCTTATTTGATACAGGGAATTCAGGCTCATCAAGACTGGAATATGGATCTGTTAATTGAATCATATTAACAGAACCAAAGATTAACTCTTCGTCTGATAAAGACTCTGCCTGGTTAGCCTGTTTAGGTTGTGCCGTTTGGTGGGACGGTGCCCGTTTCTTTGAAGTAGATGGCATGAAATCTGCCAGAGTCAAAGACAATTTAGGCTTTGATGCATACTCATTTTCTCCTGATTCCTCTTTCTTCTTTGAATTGTGCTGCCCTTTTGAGGATTTGTCCTTTGATGGAGGCTTTACTGCAGCTTTTGTAGGAGACACAATTGGCTTCTTCAATTGTGTTCGCAAAATGGAATGGGTCCGATTGATTGTCTTTCTGACCATCCAATCATCATATTTTTTTGCAGTTTTGCTTTTGACTTCCTGCCACTCGCCTCCTTCTTCCGGATCTGTAGCGGTAATACACGCTACATGAGCTGAAGAACCCTTCAATTTGACTTGTCCCAAGTCGACCATCTTTTGCAGGAGGTCTTTAAAGACAAAACACTCCTGGATGGGATGCCCCAACATTTGATGAAAGGGACAATAATTGGGACGGTCTTCATCTCCTTCCTTGTTTGGCCTCTTGGGCACTGGTAATTGAACCAAATTATTTTCCAGAGCAGAAATGAAGTAACCAGGAACTTGCTCACTTCGGAAAGAGTATGTTTTACTCTTCATATCCTCAAATTGTTTTCGTCGTTGATCTTTTTGATCATTTGGACGAAATAGCCTTTGTTTTTGGCGTTCAGGAGGTGGAGCTCTTCGAGAAGATGAAGGTTTTGAAGTAGAAATAGGTATAGGTGCCTGTTTAAGCATAACTGTAGCAGTTTCTGCTTTACCCATTCTTCTTCCTGGAGTTGATGGAATTATACGAGATTTAACCTTAGCCTGTATAAGGGAATCTTCAATCTATTGAGCGATTGAAGTAAGGTCTCGAAACCCTCCTGTGTATTTCACAGGGATCAATGGCGTGCGTAATTCGTCACGCAAATTTTCCACACAGATTGGAAACAATTCCTCTTGAGGGAGTGATAAACTCAAGGAATATGTTAATCCCTTCCAACGAGCAATGAAATCAGAGACTCTTTCATTCTCCCTTTGCTTGCAGTTTGTGAGATCGAAAACTGTCGTTTTTGGCAAAGTTGAGCTAAACTGAAGAAGGAATTTTTGACGAAGATCCTCCCATCCGATGACTGACTGGGATTTCAAGCTTTTATACCAGACAAAAGCTGGTCCTTGCAAGGTTCGCACGAAGCATTTGAGTTTCACTGCTTCTTGCTGCTCTGGAGTTCCCATCATAGGATCACAAAAAGATACGTAATGCGTCAAATGTTGTTCAGGGTCACCTGATCCATTGAAAGTAGGGAAAATAGGGTTTCCAAAACTGGATGGAGGAGAAATTGAATCTACCCATTCAGGGTAAACTTTCTTTTCAGGTTGAACTTGCGCCCGTTTCCCTTCCATAGTTTCTAACCGAGCTGTTAATGACTCAATAGTAGTTATTAACTTTTGAGAAACGTCTGGTTGAACATGGTTTTGGGTAGGTGCAATGAATGGATCTTGGACAGATGTGGTGGTTGGTGCTGCAACTAATGGTAGTACTGCCAACCGTTGTTGAGTTTGACCCGTAGGATTAGACCTCTGTGGGTGTACTGACAAAGGAGGATATTCTTGATCCATCTCAGTAGTTACAAAAAATTCCTTCGGCTGTCGGACTTCAGCATTCTTAAGAAGAAGACTACTATGAAGTAGTTCTGCATTCAACCTTCTTAATTCTTTCATTTCTTCCTCCTGTTGTGAAAATCTTTGCTCTAATGAGAGCGATTGACCTCCTTCAGAGGAAGGGTGAGAAGTAACCTGATTCTTTCCTTTCCCCTTATTGGATCCTTTTCGGAGAGGGAGAAGTGGGTTACTTGAAGGAATACCCAGATTTTGGGTAAGCCTTTGATTACGTGTGCGCACACCTTCTTCATGTAGGTCTGTGTGCGCGACTTCTTGAGCAGGAACCTCTTCGTCTGATCCCTCTGATTGAGCCTCATCTGGTGAAACAGCAGCAACGGTATTGATTACATTAATGGATGCATATTGCATGGAATCCTTTCTATCAGCATTTCTGTGATATTGTATCCTTCTATGTCCATGATGAGACATGGAATTCCGTTGACTTGATCCCTCAGGAATTTCTTGGAGAACCGTCACTTGGAGAGAATCTCCTGACATCTTGGCTCTTCGTTCCTCTTGAGGTTTATTCCCTAATCGAGAGAATACCGACTTTCTCTGAGGGAGGGATTGAAGATTTGAAAAAGTCCCCAGTCCAGTGGACTGGGGGTGTTCCTGTTGCTTCCGCTCAACTCCTCGAATCCCATTCGTTGACTCTGAGGGTTGGGTTAGAGAAGTCCCCAGTCTGGTAAGCTGGGGTGTCTCTTGACATGCTATGTATGAGATCTTCTTGAAATCTCTCTTGATCTTGCGAATCTTAGTTCGGAAATTAGCTGGATGCATTAACCTGTATCCACTTTTATCACCTGGTTCAACAGACCGTTGGATGATTTCCGAAACTTCTGTCATTTGATGACGTGTTTGCTCCAGACGAGAGGCTTGTGCAATATTCTCGCCTGCTTGATGTAGGAGCAATTCAACAACCTGTTCTCTATATACTTGATTTTGAGAGGAACTAGTTGAAGCTTGATCTCGAGCAAGATTTTGATTATGAACAAAGCCCATTGACTGTGGCCGGCCATGGGCAATAACATTGCATGAGACCATTTTCGGCGGGCTTTGCTGACCGGAAAGCACTGTGAAATGTAGTGCTCCGTGAACACCCCATCCTCTGATATGAACATTAGATGGAGCATTGGAAATTAACTGACGCAATCTTCTTAGTGCGCCAAGGCATGAACGTTGAAGGGTTCTCTGTTGCTTTTCAGCCTTCGGATACCGAGAGAGTGATAGAGATGTCAAATCAATCTGGCGTTGTAACCCTTCTATTATCTTAAGATGATTTTCATATTCATCGTAAGATAATACCTTCTTCTTTAATTGACAAAGATTTTTCCATATGTTGAGACGAATATCATGGATTCCATCATCCGTCAACATCTTTGGAATGTCGTACTGGGAATCAGCCAAAGGCCAAAACATGACTGGTACTTCACCTTTTGCCAGTTTTTTCCTCATGTTCAGCATTTCCTCTTTATCATTAAATGAAGATTCTTCTACCTTTTTGGACCAGAGTTGGTGTTTCCTTGTTGCTTCATCGGATTCAACAATATTGGTAGAGAAATCACTATTCATGCTGGAAGATGAATGACCCAGGTAAGGTTCGGAGAATAACCTGAACCCCAGGCTATCTTCTGATGGAGAAAGAGTTTCACCTGCCGATAGAAAAGCATCAGACATGACTGGTTTTACGTTTTCAAGTGCCTCGAGATAGGAGGGCTTTCTCTTCACTACATTGCCTTTTGAAGAATTTTCGAGACAACGTGAATCACTACTGCGGAGAGGAATTTCGCAGCGAAGTTCATCACCATGAGGAGGACCGTCATGATGGCTTACAACAAAAGATGAAATCTCTTGCTCCTTGGCCTTCTGACCACACAGAGGGTTCTTGTGGCTCTCATCTGAAGAAGAAACTTCAAGATTGACCGAATTTTCATGAAGCAAGTCTTCATGAGGAAGTGTCTGTTGAAGACCTTCAAAATTAATGTTCCCGTTATTGGGAACTGAGGGAGTAGAATCTTGAATTCCGACAGATAAATCTCTGAGGGCTTCAAGAACTCCAGCATCGAGCAAGGCCTTGTTGCAGAATGGCCTTTGATCTCCTGACTGTGCTGGGCGGATCTTTTTCTTAGATGCCTTCTTACTCGCTTTAGAAACCACTTGATGACGAAAGTGATTGCTCTGAGCAGGTGTATGTGCCTGATCAGGAAAGATGGTCAGGTTAGGCTGACGATCATCGCTCAAATCAGGTGTATGTGCCTGACTTGGTTGTCCGTATGATATGGGGGAGTATGCCCCATAACCCTCTTGGACTGGAACAGATGTGTCTGTCTGTTCCGGAGTGAATCGTTGATGTGTCACTCCATTTCTAGGGATAGATTTATGTGTATGTCCCTGAGATGATGCTGAAGCTGTTATGATATCCTGGCAAGCATCCAGAATATGAGCAGGAATTTGCTTCTGCACTTTCACCATTGACAAAATATGTTTGGTGACTTCAGCCGCCGGAACAGGGATATACGTCCATTCCGGGCTTGGAGTAGGTGTATGTGCCTGCTCCTTTCCTCCTTTTCCTGTCAGTGAATCCTGACAGTACTCAAGTGTGGAGGCAGAGAGTTTAGTCTGCCTCCTGTTTGTCGTCGGGGCTTTCCGACTGACTTCTCCGTGCGCTACCAAGCGAGACTGTTGGTAGGCTTGATTAGTATTAGCAAGTGTATGTGCCTGCTGATTACACTTCGCCAAATGCGGTTGACGAGATCCATCATATGTAGTCAGACGAGCCTGCTGACTAACTGATGATGTATAAGCAGGTGTATGTTCCTGCCTATGGTACTCCGCCGGAATTGCCTGGTGGGATCGGCTTGATGCTATCAGACGAGCCTGCTGGACAGCTGAATTAAAATGGGCAGGTGTGTATGTCTGCTCGTTTTTTGCCACCAAGTTAGGTTGGTGGACTTCTCCGGAGATGGCAGGGATGACAACCTGCCTATTGTTAACCGGATTCCGTCTCTGGCGGTTCATCTTGCCTGCTCGGGTTCGAGGAACCTGAGCTGAATGCCTGGAGTCGGTACCCTCATCATGTTGAGGGCGCACTACCGCACGAGTCTGGCGGCGATTGTTGATGGGAGCCCTCGGGAAGGACTCCTGTCTTTTTGAATTAAGGCCTCGAGGGACCTGCTCATTCACTTCCTCGGAGTAAGGGAGTGAATGTAAATTGCGTTCCGGGGATAACGACCCGAAACGGTTGGAGACGGTAGTCAGCACCGCCTGCTTCTTGATTGCTGGCCACCGTTGTCCGGATGACCAGGTAGAGTTGTTAACTTGGAGGGCTTGACGAGCGGCCTCCAGAGTTGGGATAGTACCATTGCGACGGTACTCCTTAACCAGTGCATTAGAAACAAAGCGTTGAAGACGCTGAGTTGGTGATGTCATCCTCAGAGCGGATGACGTTCCAGCAGGAGTAGCAGTATTGGTTTTCACAGCAGCAGACCTCACAGTAGTGGTGTTCACAGCAGCAGACCTCACAGTAGAGGTGTTCACAGCAGCAGTATTCACTGGGGTGAATTTATGGAAAGCCATTTTTGCAGAAGATCTTGAAAAAAGAGTGCCTGTTCCATGTAACAGACATTATCAAGATGAATCTGGCCACTGCATCTTTTGGTTGAGCATATGTCAATGATTGCTTTGTTGGCCCAAGGGTCCTAACAAATAAGAATAACATCACTTTTACTTGGTTAAGGATTCACGTCGGGTTCACCATTTTTGTTTCCAAACGGATTACGGGGATGACCTCCTGGACAGGAGATTCAAACGTTCTGATCGGTTTCTAGTGGGTTTGTTCGTAGAACCGGAAACATCCAATGATTCCACATCCGTTTGGACCTACTTTCCAATGGCAGGCGCTCATTAGCTTGTGGACTGATGAGGCTTAGGAATTTGCATTGGTCGAGAGTATGGGAGGTCGGACTCATCACACCTTTTTGAGGGAAATTATTGTATACTCCGGGACTCTCTTTATAGATTTAAGTTATGTTCGTGAATCCTTATTATATTACCAAGTATAAAATGAGATTTCCTTTAGTTTTAACAATCAATGATTAAATATGCAAGAAATTTAGAGAATCTTTTATATGTATTCGAGGTTCTTCATCAATAGAGAATCATCCATATCTGTTTAGAGATTCTTGGTTAATGGTATCCTTCAAAACATTTATATAAAAGTCTCTTGGTCATTATGATGACCAGGCTGGTTTTAAAGCCACTCAGTGGGGCACTTGAAGTTTATCGTCATTCAGAAGGACATAGATTATTTCAAAGTTGGGATCGAACCCATAAATGGGCTACCTACGTATCCTTTGTTTTGAAAAAGGAATCAGAACCCACGTAGTTCGAGGAATGGGGTATGATGTTTATGATTGATGGCTCAAAGATGAATGTCATAATTACTTTTACACTCTAAGCTCACGTGAGTCATGCTCGGTGTGAGAAACAAGAGGTATTGGTAAAATTTAGACAATTGTGCCATGAAAGATGCAATCATAAGAATTTGTTTGGGGCTTATGTATGGATGACTGCCCAGATAGATAAAGGTTTAGGATTTACTTTTAGGGAGAAAATCCATGAACAGGGTCCACAAAGTTATATGTGCTTCATGGAGATTTGAATACTCTAATCTTGGGGCTTACTCCTAAGGAGGATGCCCAAATTAGGAGGGGACTTATGATTGGGTTTTACTCCTGAAAAGGAAACCCAAATCAAAGGTAAATTATGACTGGTTAAGAGAAGTTTAAGGGGACTTGGGGCTTATTCCTGAAAAGGAGGCCCAAGGTTATGACTGAGTCTTATTCTTGAAAAGGAGACCCAGGTTAAGGGACTTGGGGCTTACTCCTGAAAAGGAAGCCCAAGGTTATGACGGAGTCTTATTCCTGAAAAGGAGACCCAGGTTAGGGATTAAGGTTTGGGGATTAAGGTTTGGGGCTTACTCCTAAGGAGGATGCCCATATTTGAGGTTGAGGCTTATTCTTAAGAAAGATGCTCAAGATTAGAGGACTTGATTGGGGCTTACTCTTAAGGAAGATGCCCAGATCAAAGGTTTTATAACTGGGGATTATTCCTGAAAAGGAGACCCAAGTTAGGATTTTCTCATCTTAAAGGATGAGGTTGAATGAATGAACTCCCCGTATTTTAGTGACATAACGATATTTAAATCACTAGACTTTGAGAGAGATTTCACAGAATTCCTTTCAGATAAGAAAGTCAAATCAAGAATTCATGCCATAAATGGTTTTGAAGAGTGTCTTGAAGACTGAATCTTGAATAGGAAAGGTGAAATGGCTTAAGAGGGGTAAAATGGGCAAGATGGGCACCCAAAACGATAGGGGCGCGCAAGTCCTGCGAGGCGCGCAAGTCCTGCGGCGGCGCGCAAGTATTGGTCACGCAAGTATACTTGCGCGACATATGGTGTACTTGCGCGATTTTCAACCAGCATTGAAATGCTTGAGCGACTCTTTAGAAAACCCTTTACAATCCTCTTGAGGTTCTTCCAGAGAAGGGACGCGCAAGTTATATTGAAGGAATTAAGTCGGCGCGCAAGTGTTTGATAAGTATCAACACTTAGGCCTTCCTTCTTCTCTTTAGATCTTCCGTTCTAGGTAAGAAATTACCTTAGAAGTGTTCCGGAAGCTTTGAGAAGAGACTTGGGCGTCGGGAGCTTTAATACGAGTTTCTAGAAAAAAATCCTCTCAAATGGGGGGCCCACAGGGTCTATTTATAGGCAAAAGAAGACCCCGGGCGGTTACTGGGCGGTTACCAATTAGGTCGCGCAAGTCACCTGCGCGACCAAGGTAGCCGCGCAAGTATACTTGCGCGGAAGTGGCATCACTTGCGCGGTGGATTTGATTTTGATCCTCTGTTCATGCCTTTGTCGATTTTTGATGTTTTCTTCAAAGGTTGAAATCACTTTGAGGTCAGATATTCCCTTTTCCGATCTTTAGATTCTGTGACGAAAGGAGCGTCAACAGGGGTTTATGTGTTAAAAGTTACCAAATTGATAAAGTAATTTGGTCTCAATTTTCTTTCTTTGAGACTCATGCCATGTGAAGCAACTATATTTTTTATATAATGATTATATACTACCATTGACATGTTAAATCAATAATATCATTATTTTAAGGAAAAATTATGTTTCATTTAATGTTAATATTCTTATTATATTATGATTCAATGTTACCAAAGTGGTATTGGTTTATTACTACAATCTCATTGTTTATCAAGAATGTATATGATTATTCTTTCATTGATGAAATATTATTATAAATATTTCAATAAATCTAATTAATTTTATTAAACTATGGTTATTTAAGTTTTATCGATGTAATGATACCATTTTTCCACTCTTTAGCACTTAAGATAACTAAGAAAATATTTTTATGAAAACCTGACTTTATTTTTCCTTTCGGTGAGAAATATCTATTCTTTCAGAACTATGATTTCTAAGATTTATTTCAAAAATATTTTAATTTTATCCTATAATGTAAAATGAAAATTTCACCCATGTTTTACATTTTTAAAATGGTTTTATAAGAAATATTCTTTTCATTTTTGGATCAAGACACTTTTATAAAATTTTATGGTATAAAAGGAATGTTTGGCATGTATGGACTTACCCATTTTCAAGACTTATATTTCCTTTAATATCCAATTTTATGTTTATATGTTTTTTATAAAATTAAAAAAATTAATAATATTATATAAATTATTTATTTTAGAAATGGTTTTCAAATAAAAAAAATTCAAAAAAAATTTGTGTTTAAAAGTGTTTTAAATTATTTTTAAATAATCCTTTATAAGTTTTCAAAAGGTTATTATCAAAGAATATTATTTTAATCATTAAAATATTTATTTATTATTTTTCCAATAAATTTTCTATCAAAAGTTTGTGAAATTTTTTCAATCTTATTTTATAAGATTTCAAGGATAAATGTTTCCAAAATGTTTTCAATTATTCAAGGAAAACAGTTTTCAAAATGTTTTGAAGTATTTAATGAAAATGATTTTCAAATTTTTTCAAGAATCCTTCACATGTATTCAAGTTAATTTTCAATGAAAATGTTTTTCAAAAGGTTTCATCTTTTAAAATGAATTTTGGAAGAATAAATGATATTTTCCTCAACAAATTTTTTTTAAATGATATTTAAAAATTATTTCTCATCTAAGATGAATTCTATTATTGTTACTCATGCCTTTCTAGGAAACAATTCCAAGGTTCTATTCATATAATTTCTCTAAATGGTTTACATTTTATGGAATGGTGTTTATGATATCCATTTATCTTTCATGGGTTATATTTTTATGAAATTTGTTTCTCATTTATGGTTTATATTCTTATAAAAGCCTTTGATCTTCATGGGCAATGTTTTGATAAAATGAATATGAAACATATCTATTTGACATAGATTATAGTATTACTACATGTTAATGATACCCATTTAAAATATTGGGTTATGATATGATTGTTTATGATCTTATGGAACATTTTTGTATGATTTTATTATGAGATGTGTAGGACCTATAATTCCCTCTAATGAATTTCTTATATATTTATTTCTCATTAGATATACTAAGATAGTTGTGGGAGTGAACCTTGACTACTAAGATGGACCAGGGAGTGAATCATGACTAATAAGATGGTATGGGGAGTGAAATTATACTTCTAAGATGGACATGATATTAAACCATGACTGCCAAGATGGTATGAGGAGTGAACTCATACTACTAAAATGGCCTTAGAAGTGATTCCTTGACTACTATGGAAATAGTTTTATATACTTATGCGTCCTTCAAAATTCCATGTCTTATTACAATGTTTTACTTTTATGTATTATTCTCTGGATTCCATTATGATTCATGACTTATGGAATGCCAATATTTATTTCATGATTCATTTTAATGGTATTTGATATCATGGTATGATCTTCTATATTCATGGTATTCTTATCAAACCCTTAATATCATAATTATGCTTACATATATCCCTTCTTTACCCTTACTAATCATCTGAGATCACCCCTTTTTAGGTTTCCTCTCTCTATTTTTTTAAGACATTTAATATGTATGATGTTTCAAGGAAGAGTTATAGTCATAAATAACCTAGTGGTAAATTATATAGATCGCTTATGTACCGGTTATTTTGTTTCTATGATTCCAAAGGCATTAGACTAATACTGCCTTTGGGAATCGATCAGTATAATGTTTTAATTATTCCACAAATGTGATGAAATTTTAATGTATTAAAATTGAGGATCATTATAATTGTGCTACTAAATAACATTCCCATTAATTTACCACATTGGGAGAACTATATAGTCATATGGATTCATTATCATCGTCATGAAAGGGTTTGGTCTAATATTTTATTTTAAAGATGATTCATTAAATAATTTGATAGTTTAATGTTCTACACACTATGACATACCCCCTTTGACCCAATAGAAATAACAATGTGTTATATAAATAGATACCCATATCTATATATCCATAATAAAGAAATCCACATATGAATAAAATATAGAATATTCATAAAGATGGTACCTCCATCCTATGAGTTCTTTTAGAATGGGATAGGGTAGTGCCTTAGGGGTGAGATAGAGCTACATGGAATTCAAGTATGAGATGAAAGCAGAGGGGTTATATGTGTAAATTTAGATATCATAATTCTTCTCTCATTACCATAAGCATCTCATATCCAATTTTATTAGAATATGGATAATAGAAATAAACCCTTTTTATATAGTTTATACAGGGTTATGTATAAGCCTCTGAGAAGTGTAAAATATTAGTGGGTCACTAATAATGGGGGATATATGTGGTGAGTTTGTCCCACTTCCATCAACATGTGATAATGAATAGTGGACTCCTCCCCTTTCAAATAAGTTGTTCTAAATGGAAAAAAAATTATCATGGATATGGATCTCCTTCAAAATAACAATGTCCCTTTCATCATGTGGGATTAATCATTTTTCATTCCAAAATTCATGGAGAATAAGGTTATGAAACCAATAATCTTCTCAAACAATAATATCCATAATATTTTATATGATTACTGACAAAAATTAGAGAAGGTTCATTATACTGAATGGGGTTGTTATGTATCTCGCTGATTTGATCGATTAACCCTTCTAGAAGATTACATTATTATATTTTTTAGTGGGTATATTACCCTATTATATGATTCACACACTAAGGTCCAAGTCAGAACTTTTTTGATGTTGACTCAAATTGACACCAATAAGATAATCAACCTAGTGATTCTGGTCTTTTCAAATTTGTATCGCATCATTAAATATATTGATTAAGGGAAGGTCCCATTAAGAGTCGTTGGTTCATTTCATATATTCAACTGTTGGATATCATCCCATTTTTGGGATATTAATTTATAGATGACCAAGATATTTTAGCGGCCCACTTCATACCATATCATTAATATTTGGATTGAATTAATCTATGGTATTTTAATGAATAAAATTTGAATGAAATGTAAAACTAGTATAATTGGTTTGTTTTCTCACCGAACCCTACACCAATTGGAATCATTAAAAATAATCATAATGTCACTGATGAGGAAATAGACTACCTTACATATATGTGGGAAGGATTCTTAGCTTCTAGGATTGATAGGGAGTGAATATGGGAGATATATTAACCATATTGATTTAAAATAAAGTTCTTATGTGTATAGAATATGTATCATACTCCTCCAAATAGTATGAAGAATAAGAAGTAACTTATAGTTTCAAGCTAATTTTAATTGATTATTTCATTGGAGGTGATAGTAATTTGGTTTATTCTCCTCCATATTGAGGGTTTAGTTTCGATCATGAATTACAATGCTTAAAAATGGATTAGGTTGTATTATAATTCATAGATTTATTAAATGGTACCTCTTGTAAATGGTTCATCAGTGACTGAAAAAGAAGAACAAATGGATAAACTAGAAGAGGTAGTTATTCTTAGAAAGGCATCTCCCTAAAAAATCCCATGATCACTCAAATGACGGGGAAATGAACATGATTTTTTGATACTTCTCCTTCCACAAGTAGGATAGGCCTCTAATCATTCTTTCTTGTGGAAATTGCAGTCTAATTGTCCTAGAGGGGATGGTTCTCTTGGAGTAGTATCCTACATTCTAAGGGGAACTAGTTATATCTCTAGGGTATGGATATTGTATTAATAGGTTTTTCTTCTATACACATTCTTATTAGAATTTCTTATATTTATTAAACTGAAGTGTCTTACGAATACATTAAGGACCTTAATGTCTCAATCCATTCACTCAAAGTAGAAACCTTTTACATATATTGGGTAATTGAAATGTGAAGGACTCGTGAGAGTGAAGCCAAATATAGAAAGGATAATGATGGCACATCCTAGGTAGAGGTATAACAAATCAACCTTTATACATATCATGTTTCACTATTGATTGAAAATTTTCTTTCATTAAACTTTCTCTATAATTATTATAAGAGTTTGAAGAGGATGCCTTAAATTTCCCTTCCATGGAATATTCACCTTGTTGAATGGTGATTACAGTGGGTACTCATCTGGTATAATGGGTATAGGAAGAGGTTTCCCCTCCCATAGAGAAGCATATTAAGGTAGTCATTTCATATCCGCATGAAGTACTATCAGTGACACCATTGGTGTATCATCCTAAAAATTGATCTCTGGGAGTTATCAAAAAACTAAATTTATTGTGATCTCCAGTAACTTGACTTCAAATTAAGTTGATGAGTGACTGTTATATTTCCCATTAATCCTTTAAAATATTAAAAAATACCATGATTACTCATTATCTCACTCAAGTGTTGATATAAGATCCCTAATACTAGCGATATAAACTAACCACGGGAATACACCCCCTAAACTCCAAGAATTGAAATCTATAGAAACATAAATGGGGGAATTATTTGGAATTTCATATCCATCTCAGGATATGGTTGTATCAATTATCACCTTTTTATACCCAAGCAGATGATTTCATGGTTATTCCAAACCCATGGGTTCCATATTCCAAGTAATATATGTACCCTCTGGTTCTAGAAGGGATTTGTGGAAGATTTATGGGGAGTGGATCCCAAGAGAGGTTTCACATGGTTTTAATTTAACTCCCACCCCATATATAATTGTAGTTTTCCAAACTCATCCAAGTCTAGTGGATGACCTAATGTAAATTTTAGTCATTATTTCCAATTTTATGTCTGAATTGTCTATGGTCAACTCATCTCTATATAATGTAACAAATCATAAAATTTACGCTTTATTTTATAGGTATTTAACAAAAATTGACATCAATTTTCATCCAACCTTGGTGATAATCTGATTTTTTATAGATTGAGTTTAGATTCCAAGATTACATCTCTATAGGAGGGTGCAGTACCTTCAGAGGTGGAAACAGTATCCCAAATCTTGGCAATATAACTATCTTAAGGGGATCCTTCTGTTATGATTATTAATGATGTTGAAACAATATTTAAAGTGAACAACATCCAATTAATGAAGTTTAATTATCACACTTATAATTTCATATCTCTTTATATTCTTCGACTAGAATTATTTAGATATAAATTATAGAAACCCTACCATAGAACATTGAAACTCAAGATTCCATTTTCTTGATGTATCAATGAATTTCAATAGTGATGATGTAGGATAATCCAGTGTTTTTTCCAAGAGGAATCAAAACTAGACACTCTTTGAGTAATTTAATGTCAGATTATGTGTTGGTACCAATGATATTTTTTCAACTCCAAATAGGGGTATGCTTTGTTTCAATTAAACATGTCAAATTAGGTATGGAGCAATACCTTAGAACTAATATGTGAGAATCCTATTAGTGATCTTGGACGTCAGTTTCCCCATATCTAATATTAGTTTAGTAGTTTGGGTTATAACGGGTATGATTACTATGCAGTCCATATTAATGTAAACAAGATAATTACTATCTGAGAGTGGACTACTTTACATCAATTAAGGCTCATAGATATGGAATACCTATATCCTTTTAATAGTTCTTGAAATGAAATAATAATTTAATATTATTCTTTTATTGAAATATAAGTGACTCTATAAGACAAAAATTAGAGGTTTGAGAACTAGTGGAGTTACTACACTGAGAGATAGATTAGTTGTGTTAGGGGATAGCAACTACTAATTAGGTGGATGAAAAGGAAGAATTGATAGTCAGATAGACAGAAATAGTAAGAGATTATGAAAATATGTGGAATGATTAATTTTTTCTTCATTCTGATATAGAAATTACAATGTTGGATAAACTATTCCATGTTATGACTAACTCTAAGAAAACACTGATCAATCTCCAAGAGTTAGTAGAGAATATCTTGTATAATTTAAATTATTTAATCCATCTTATTTTATATATGAGGTGGGATTTAATATTTTTATTTTCCCTCACTTATTTATCAATGAATAAAAGCACGGTTTTTAATATTTTTCAACTATATGGCTCATATCCCATCATAATAATTAACTTATAATAACCTTTGAAATATTTAAAGGAAAAATCCCAAGGTAATTTAACTCTTCTAAACATTGAAAAAAATGGATCATGTCAATCATGATCTCTAATTTCTTGATCCAATATGATTTTCCTACTGGGTGTATACTCTGGTCTAGGAATAGGCTTATAAACCATCATTGTTGAACTAGAATTAATCTATTTGGGTATGATTTGATTTCCTCCTTGTCCTAGATCATGTAAGGGTATTAGAATATTTACCATCACCATAACACTATAGTTGGTCAGTTGGGATATGATATGTTTTGACATGACATAATGGGGATCACGAAAGTGAAATTTTGAATTTGTATTGTTATGTTTAAAATGAATCAAACACCTTGAAGTCACACTTTTGTGAGTATTATGTGAAATTTTAAAACAATATTTTAGGAATGGAGGAGTGATCTAATTTTTTATTTCGATAAATGGAATAGAGAGCATGGATTGAAATTTTATTCAAACATATGGTATTACTAAATATCATTTTATTATTTATTTCTTTATCCTAATATTTTCCTAGTTCTCATATGGGGATACATAGTGAGTAGTCACATAAACTTTTCATAGGTCACCCTTTATAGGTTTTTAACCAAAAAAGTTTTATGAATTATTCTTTTCAATAGATCAATTTTTTATAGGTTTTACAAAATGCACACTTTTGGCACTTGAAAATGCATCCATGAAATTTGCCTAATTCTTCTAGACATGATCCCGAAGCATAGACCATTTCGTAGGCTTTTATTTTATTGGTCATGGATCCCGAACAAAATTATATATCAAAAGTTATGAGTTTTTGAAGGCAGACTGCTAGAAATGGCCATCCATGGAGATTTTGGGGAAAAGTAAGGATTTGTGCGCAAAAAATGGAATCTTGCGCGCAAAAACGGAATCTTGCATGCATAAATGGAATATTTTGTTAAAAATGAATCTTGTGTGAAATAAAGTAATATTTCATGAAGCCCCTCCCATTAACCTATTACATGCCAAATGTGACGTCAAATGCACCTTTGCATGTGGACCTACCAGAGTTCGCATGAAAAAACACTTACACACTCGTAATTTTACATGCCCTGCCTCCCATGTTTTCACTTATAAATAAAAGTGCACCCCTTAACCTAGTAAATCTCCTAAGAGCTTGGTCACCGCTCAAATGCGTGTATGTTCACATCTTCTACGTCTGCGTGCAACCCCCCCCCCCCCCCCCATCTTGCACGCAAAACATCACTTTTTCGTGCAAATGCGCCAACGTGCCCAATTGTTCACGTAAAAAATCATTTTTGCATGAAATAGTGCAACTATGCCCAATTTTGTGTGCACCGGTGTCGCCCCTATCCAATTGTGCGCACACTTCCCTTTTTGGGCACAAATCTCACCCAATTGCATGCAATTACTTCTATGTTGTGTGCATATCTCCCCTCTTGCATGCACATCTCCCATATTTCATGCACACCTTCCCTCTTATGTGAAATACTTCCCACTATACAAAATCCTTCCCTATTCTACGCAACCCTTCCAATATTGCGCACAACAGTGCCATGGTGCCCAATCATGCATGCGCCTATGTCACACAATGCAATCTTACATGCAACCCATCCTGCATGTGGAACATTTTATACACAACAGTATCTAGGCATGTACCTGCTGGTCCATACCATGGGGGCGTAGCCCCCACATCCCCTCTCGAGATTAGAGTCGGGCTGTGATCTCGGCCCTCTAGGATGATCCCTTCGATTCAATCACTGACCCACATGAAAATGGAGAGTCTCATCGTGAAATTTTCAAGTTGGAACGTTGGTATTTTCCATTGTGCCTTTATGTGCACCCTCCTTCCACCTATGAAATACCGTGATTTGAGATACTCCAAATCACACCATGAAACACCTTGAGTCGATATATTCCTCTAGGTTAATATCCAATGTCATGAGTTCAGATTCCCATCATCAATTCCTTGAGTACCTTGAGTCAAACCATTCCTCAGGCAACTTATCCAAACCCCATCACCTCACTCCTATGCCAGGATCCACCAAAAAGTTCCACTGTTGCATAAGTCCAAACACCCGCTATTTCTATGAGCATTATGCCTCATATTCCTATCTATATGACTTTAAACTGTAGTACATCCTTTTTACAAACATAGGATGCCTCTTGCTCCAAACATGATATGCCTTATGTGCCAAGCATAAGATTCCAATAGTCCACTCTACATGACTATAAATTGTAGTACACCCTATGTGTCAAACATTGGAAGCCTCTTTCTCTAAACAAGAGGTGCCTTATGCGCCGAGCATAAGATTCCAATAGTCTCTTCTACATGACTATAAACTATAGTACACCCAACACAACAAAAATAGGATTCCACTTGTTCCAAATAAGTGATGCCTTGTGTGCCAAGCATAGTACACCAATAGTCCTCTCTACATGAATTTAAACTGTAGTTTGCACTATCATTCAATAATAGAATGCCCCATGACCCAAATAATAGATTCCTTATGCGCTAAGAATAAGATATAAATAGTCCCATCTATAATACTATAAATTATAATTCACCCTACGTGACAAATATAGGATGCCTCTTATTTGGAATAAGAGATGCCTTATGTGCCAATCATAAGATGCCAATAGTCCTCACTAAATGACTTAAATAGTACCATTCCCTATCATTCCATAAAAGGAGGACTGTTGTTCCAAATAATATATGGCTTATGTGACAAGAGTAAGAACACTCATTCCATTGTTACAGTGGAGTAATTTCAAGTGTGTTGGAATCCATTAAAACATTCCATCACTCCACCTCATGCTTTATGTGTCCTTCATTAGGATTTTCATCCCCTTTCATGTATGAAGGGACCACCTAATGGCCTGGTCCTATGCCACCATGGCTCGCCTACCATCCTGGTCTGATTCCCTGTAATACATTGGATGACACTTCAAGTCAGGTCATGTGTTTCGAATTTGATCAGTAGTTGAACCTCTTTTGTTTTTCCTCATTTCCAGCTAATGTGATATGGATGTTGTGTTTTGAACATGGTCAATAGTTATCCTCCATCATCATGTCACACTCACCGTGATCAGAATGTTGGGCATGTGATTCACACCTTTCATCTCCCTTTATTTAGACTAATTCCAACACCCTTAAAATTATCCCACTTGGGAACTAGCGCATAGGTTTAGGCCTTAATTATATACCTCAACCCACAAGCATTTTGGGAATTCAACTTAGCGAGACCTAAAGAGTATACATGGGATGCATCCATGTGTAAGCCCCAATCATCATTGTTGGTCCATAATAACACTTGGGCAACATCAATGCGTAAGCCCCATCAACCATTGCTACTTCATAGAAACACATGGGTTGCATCCACGCATAAGCCCCATTCACCATTGTCGCTCCATAGCGGCACCCGGGTTGCACCCATGCGTAATCCCAATTCTCCATTTCCACTCCATAGAGGCACCCATAAAGCATCCATGTGTATTCCCATCCACCATTACCACTCCAAAGAATTACATGGGTTGCATCCATATGTATTACCCATTCACCATTTCTGCTCCATAACGACACTCGGGCAGCATCCATGTGTAAGCCTCATCCACTGTTGTCGCTCCATAGCAACATAGAGGTTGCATTCATGTGTAAAACTCATTCACCATTTTCTCTCTATAGCAGCACTTGAGCTTCATCCATATGTAAGCCTCATCCACCATTGTCTCTCCATAGTGGCAGCAGGGAACCATCCATGCGTAAGCCCCATCCAATATTGTCGCTCCATTGCGGCACCAGGGCAGCATCAATGCGTGTACCCCATCCACCATTATCTCACCAAAATAGCTCATGGAAAGTATTCATGTGTAATACCCATCCACCAATTTTTCTCCATAGCAGCACATGTGTTGCATCCTTGTGTAATCCCAATTCATCGTTGCCCCTCCATAGCATTACCTAGGTTGCATCCTTGCATAATCCCCATTTACCATTTTCTCTCCATAGCAACACTTGGGAAGTATCCATGTGTAAGCCCCATACACCATTATCACTCTATAGAGGAACGGGGGCAGTATCCATGCGTAAGCCGCATCTACCATTTCTGCTCCATAGCAACACCGCGGCAGTATTCATGCATAATCCCCATTCACCATTGTCACTTCATAGCAGCACCTAAGCATTATCCATGTGTAATACCAATCCACTGTTGTCGCTCAATAGCGGCACCCGGGCAGTATCAATGCGTAATCCCCATCCACTGTTGATTCTCCAATGCAGTACCTGGGCACCATCCATGTGTAATCCCCATCCAATGTTGTCTCTCCATAGTGGCACCCAATAAGCCTCCATGCATAATCCCCAAAAACCATACTGAACTACATGGAATATGATCCTAGTCTACTATGCAAGGTACATAGTAATCCTCCCTGAGGCTCAAGTCCAACACCTATTTTTCCCATCTCCCTTCACATCGGTTCGTACTCATCCTGCATGATGTTAAACAATATCCCTCACCCTGAATTACGTGGACTTTGATCCTTCCATCCAATGAAAGGTAAATAGGAAGCCTCCCTAAGGTTCATTCCCAACACATACTTGTCATGACTCCCTTCACATCGGTTCATACTTGACCTGCATGTTGTTAAACTGTGTTCCCCTTTTTCGTCTCGCATGACGCTAAACTGCACCCATTCAAACTACATGGGCTTTGATCCTTATACCATAGATAGGGGACGTAGGAAGCTTCCATGAGGTCAACCCTATATAGAGGTAACATTTTTTTATCCTTATCTAGTGGTAGGTCGTTGTGATCCCCATCCAGTGGTAAGCTGCTGTAATCCCCATCCAGCTATAAGAAGTTGTGATCCACATATAGTGGTAATCTACTGAGATCTCCATCTAGAGGTAATCCATTGTGATCAAAAATAGTGGAAAGATATTACACCCAATTCAGTGGTAAGTCGTTACACACAATTCAGTGGTAAGTCGTCGCACCACAACCTGAGGTAAGCCATTATAGTCTGCAACAAGTAGTAATCCATTGTAGTTTGCAGTCGATGGTAAGATGTCGTGGAACCTTTGTTGGGACCCACACCTATGGTATGTCCCTGGGGTGTCAGACCAACTCTTGGGCTACTAACCACACATATGCCCCAGCATCATCTTCAGATCACTATCATCTGCACACACCCCGACTCTATGCAACCAATCCTGAACTACATGGACTTTGATTACCTTCCATTGGGATATGTAGGAAGCCTCTCCGAGACTCAATCCCGACACTACTGTCACTGTCTCAATGGTTCCATCTCATTACACAAACACATCACTCAACCATCCATCATCGATCTTGATTCTTACTCTGGTCACCACATCCTAGTGAGATCATGTCATCTAACCCACCAATGTTCTTTAAGGAACCTGGGAAGATAACCATGCATAAGCCCCACACAATCCATAACCATCCAACCAAGAGTCTCCCTTTTATGATGGTTTGATATCCATGTGTGATCCCCAGCAAGTCTTTGGGTCATTGTCCATTATTTACACCCCGATTCTATGTCTCTCACGTTAAACTACATCGGTTTTGATCCCTATCTCTCAAGATTGTGTATGTAGGAAGCCTCCATGAGTTTCAATCCCATCCAATGGTAAACCTTGATGTCCCTCTTTCTGGGGTGCACTTTCCCTAATCTAGCCTCAGTGGTGTCTAGATCATCCTTGAGGTGTGATATCTTCCCTCTATGGGACATACCACCCTAGGTCCACTCTCATTGAGGGTTCTGATCCATCCACCCAAAAAACACCCCAGGTGCTCTCTCCTAGGGATGTACCAATTTGATAAACCTATAGGGACATTCTGATCACTCTCATTCCATCTCCTCGAGACATTAAACTACTATCTTACCTCATGTTAAACATGAGATGCATGAGGAAAACATCGAAAGACACACCTTTGGTGTAACCATCTCAACAAGATGATAAAATCATATAAAACACCATGATAAACATGGGATGTTAAGGAAATCCTCAGAGACATGCCTTTACCATGAGAAACCCCACAATTGATATGGGGTTCCTTGGGTTATATTCCCTTGAGATTCCCTCTTATGAGGAAGAATATTGGTTCCCCAATGTCCACACACCCAGAGATTCCCTAACATGACTGATGTTGTCATCTATATCGACCTAAGGTTGCTACCCTATCAAGACCCCTTGGGATGTCTAGACCAAAGCATCGTAATCAACTAGTGTCCACAAAGACATGGCACCGACAATGAGATTCACAAACAATGACTTAATCTTTAAGAGGTACCTGGACAAGGTAACGAGCTACGAGGAGGCATCCACAGATGGAGAGACCGACATACTATCGTCCCATTTCGATCTAGGACCAAACATACTTAAATAAGAAATGAATGTTGCCCGCCTTTGGAAAGTGGCAATGCGGGGTAAAAAATTAGTGCATCCCCAATAGACAGATGCACACCATGGTGAAATCATCATAATCACACACCCAACGAGTGATATTCAACATTTTCTAAGATTTTTATTGATTGTTTTCAACCTAGAAAGTTTTATGTATCTTTACTTGGTGAATTTAAGTTCTTTAAAATTATGCCAATGAGGGCGGTGTTTAATGTTGGTTATAATTATGCAAAATTTAATGTAGAGTATATAGATATATGGGTGAAGAAAATTCAATGCGAATGGTTATCCTAGAATCATGAATTTATACACACTTAGGTACAAGTGCATGTAATTTAGGGTCCTGATAATTGGACCAAATGTTACATATATTTATGTTCATGAATCATTGAACAAAATGTTAGTATAGTTTAAGGTCAAACAACTTTGACTGAAAAATGATGGGATGACCTATATAGCTAGAGTGAGATAACAACCTGACATGATGGAGGGCCTAATACTATTGTAGATCATCATGATAAAAGAAGTGTATAGTTTATGTTCAAGATGGTTGGACCAATGAATTGTATTTCATGTGGAATGTCCTAACTAAGGATAGATAGGTCAAGGATGAATTGATATGTCCTTGATAATACGGGTGAAATGTATATCATAATCCTATGTATTCAAATCAATAGAAGATGAAATAGAGTGTGCATTATAAGTCTGACCACTGACCATATCCAAGTGAAAGGTTCTAGAATAGTTCTATCGAAGTAATATGGGGTCAGATGACTTTTCACATTAGGATGAAAATTCATGTAGTTGGTAGGAATATGTATGGTGGAATCAAAGTAGTTGGGGTTGGGTTTAGTGGTAAGCACCCCGTAATACTACATAAAAAATGGGGGTTCAAAACCCATGGGGTGCAGGTACTGTAGCAGTACTGTAGCGGTACTATAGCAGCGGCGGAACTGTTCATCAGCGGGTATTATTGCGGCGGCAGGGCACTATAGCGGTGGTGATACTGTGCGATACTGTAGCAGTAGGTTACTATTCATAGAATGTGAATTGCCTTAGAATTTGGTCCTACGGGCAATGTAATGGGCTACAAGCCCATTGGGCCTTCAGGCTATGTAATGGGTTTCCCTCTACCCAGTTAAAAGAGGTCTTTGCTTTAATTTAATAATAAAAATGAGGCTTCGACCCCAACCTTTTAAAAAAATGTATGGTGGAATCAAAAAAGTACCATAATAGGTGTCATTTGGAGTTATATATGTTCATTACTGAAAGTCATGAATGATTTATAGGGACTAAATAACTCATAATAACACATTTGATATATGGGTGAATTATTTACAAATGGATATTCATGAAATTTTAGTTCAAATATACTATGAATTAGATTATATAGGGTTTCGGGTATAATGTGGTAGTGTGGTGAAAACCCCCAATTTTAGAAAGGGTGGTCATGTCAAGTAAAGGTTCCTTTCATAACTAAATGTCATATGAATTATCTATTTCTTAATATTTTAGGGTCATAATGGAAAGGAACATTTTTTTACTTTATCATTGTGTGAGTATGACCTTAGGAATTATACAATTTACGGTCATGTGAGGAGGAAAAATTATTCCATAATTCTTATTCCAAAAATTTTTATTATGTAAAATTATATAATAACAAATGAAATTGAATCCATTTGAATATTGGGTTTATGGAATGCATAAATCATAACTTGAGTTACTTGAATCATAATACAAAAAATATGGAAAAATCATTTTGGGGATGACTTCATATTATATTTGGATGATGGGTCCTTCTATTATATTATTAGGTAATACAGATATTTAAGGTCATTCCCCTTAAGATGAATATAAGGCCCCAGCCTTAAACCTTACATAATATTGAATTAAATGAATAATTCACATTGAGGATCTTTTCAGGTTTAGAGTTTTAGCGAATATGGACATAAATATTACATCTCAAAAGATTACAAAGTAGACACTTCTACTAAGATTCCATAAAATAAAATCTCTTAAAAAGAAACATGTCTAGTTCCATGTTTTAGATAGCATTACATTTCCTTGATCTCATCCTTGACCCTATTCCACATTAAGTCCTGTGAAAAACATTTCAAAAACGTGGGATGAGCATAAAAAGCTCAGTAAGGGATATAAAAGTATGGAATGAAAACATTAGTCAATGTATGATATCATACTTTACTCATAAAACAAAAGAATTTTAACATACCTCATCAAATCATGAATAAATCATATAAATCATAATACATAAAGGTAACTTGAGGCATTCATAACATTCAAACATAGGGAGTAACCCTCATGGTTACGTTAAGAATACCCATCACAGTATATTCCCTAAATCTCTTCAGAGAAACCTTGAAGTTTAACTCCTTCGCGTTACCCAATGCATTGGAGAGCTATATCGGGCACACCCGCCCTTATTTTATCACGGAACCACCCATCTTCATAACAATGCCCAAAAAACATAACATAATCGTATCACGTAAAACATGCATAAAGGAAACATAACATTTCCACATTTCAATCACAAGATATCAATAAAACACATTGATATAAAAAAACATTATGAAAACCATTTTCAATTCCAAAATAAATTAAAAGTGATAAATGGTATTTATTTTCCATTTAAAAAAAAAGTTATGTTATGGCTTGTAGTGGTAGCCGAAACTCAAATAATGGTCACGGCAGTGGAGAAGTCATTGTCGCCACATACGTACGACAAAAAATATATTCCTTTTGTCATTTAGTAAAATTCTTCGTATAAAAAAATATTCCTTTTGAATAAGCATAAAATTCAAAGGGGTTTATACACCGTATAAAAAAAGTTGTGTATAAAACAAAATATGCCTCAATGAATGGAGATTGAGACAAAGTCCCTTACCTCGTGTCCGACATGACTCGATTTCTCTTTAATCTCCTGAATAATAAATTTTTGTTAATTTCTACTTTCTTAAGAACCTTTCAAGTTCATTATTCCTTTTATATCACTTATTACCATGTCATGAACACTATGTAATTATTTAAGTTAATAACGGTCGTTTTAACGATCATTGGTACTTGAGTAAAAAATAAACTCTTTATAATTACAAGTTTTTCATGTATCCATTATATCCAAAGTTATATTAAATATGTAGATATCATATATATCCAGTATATACATGCATTTATAATATTACATAACATTTAGAGGTAAGAAATGAAATGCACCATACATGGAGACTGTAAGTCGTACGTACGCATGAACGCTACTTTCATTTCTATTTCATATTTTATGGAATGGAATAATAATTAAATAAAGGTATATTATAATTCCAGTATAATTTCATATATAATATCATTAACTCCATCCTTTTTACATCCCACATATTCATTAACGAATCAAATCACTTTGAGGGGGCGGTAGTCCGCACTTCCTAAAATGAAGATATCGCGTATACCCATAATGGAAGCCAAAAAGGTATGCCATAAATGAAAAATAAAGAAGCTTAAGGAAAAAAATAAACATATTATATATCATATATAAATATAGTTTCATCTTAATGGCCACCTTTTAAGGTGTTAGAAGAATATTGAACATTCATTGTTTCGTGAGGCAGAAATTCACCATCCATGGAAACAGTATGCTCTTTAACCATTAGATGAAGGTGTGATTAAGTGTAGCTCTAATCCATCTCATAAAAACATCATAATATATTAATTGTACTTGTGTTGTTACAAAAGAAATGAATAAAAGGAGTTTAGGAGGTTGGAGAAGCAAAATAAAACATAAGAACACAAGAGAAGACACTACCTTTAAAACGGGTAACTCTTTTTAATTTGAGCTCAAAGGCTTCCTTGGAAAGACTTCTGCCCAAAGTGAGGCTTCTAGGAGTAATAAAGGGGTGTGGAGAGAAAAAATAGGCAGGGTTTGTCTGATCAAAAGGCTTGAGAGGTGTGGGTAAGGTGGTAGAGGTGGGGGCCTTTTATAAGAGGAGAGGAGGGGAATTCTTGGAAAGTTATAAAAGGTTACTTTATTATAAAATTATTTTTCGGATTTTAAAGGTCCCAAAATTATATATTTCATGGATAAGGTGGTAAGATTTCGAAATCCACCCATACAATAGGTTTTTGACAAGTGTAGGTCTTACATTTTACATTATCTTTTCATTTTATTTAAATCGCTAAATAATGAGGTAATCACTACATCATCATGGTGTCATATATAATTTAATTTATTTAATGTCTAAAAATTATAAAAAAATATCATGATGTAGGAAATATATTATATTTCTAATGAATATTTATAGTCAAATTTATGACTTCTATAACCCCATTTAAAAATTGTTTTAGTAAAACAACACATGTTTGTGACATTTTTATTTTAACATTAAATAAAAACTTATTAATGTCATTTTCCTACCAAAGTGGCTCCATGGGGTCCCCAAGTTGACTAATGGATTTTCTTGGTCGGCCATGACACATCCAATATGGGTAGGACATGTTTCAAGGTCATTTTATATTATTAAAACATTATTTTTACCTTAAATTACACTAATAACCTCTAATCGCGATTAAAAACCTAAAAGTTACTATTCACCAAAAAAATTATTTTAATCCCATTGAACCACATTTTACTTCCTAATGAAAACCATGAATGTTGGGTTTTTGAAATTCAAAACACAGAGGTGGTAAATTTTCATTTAAATGAAAAATCGGTTTTTTTAAGTACCACTCAGTGGTTTCACTATTCATCAAAAAATGATGTTTTTCAGAAAAATACCAAAACTTCACCCGAATATATATTTGATATTCCAAATTCAAAAATTATTACTATTTTACAAAATCTGGAGTTTGACACCGCTTCCAATATAATGCCTCAAACAGTTTCATCTGTATACTAGAATGAAAACTATTATTATATGAAAATTCAACCAAAGAAAGATTTTGGTCCCAACTTCCCTGATAATCTATATAATAAGCACGTAGCATATCATCCAAAGTCTAAATTGTTCGTTCTGACTGCCCATCTGGTTGAGGATGAAAAACTGTTCTAAAATTTAATTCAGTACCCAATGACTTCTGAAGGCCTTTCCAAAAGTTAGAAGTAAACCTGGGATCATGATCAGATACAATGGATAGAGGAACTCCATGCAACCTGACTATCTCTTTAAGATACAATCGAGAAAGTTGATCTAGAGAGAAAGTATCTTGAATAGGAAGGAAATGAGAAGATTTAGTCAAGTGATCAACAATAACCTAGATTTCATTATTATCTCGAGATGTCTTCTGTAATTCCACAACAAAGTCCATGGATATATTTTCTCATTTCCACTCTAGAACTGGTAAAGGATGAAGCATCCATTTTGGTAACTACCACTCTTCTTTAACCTACAGACAAGTCAAACACTTCACAATAAAATCAGCATTATCTCTTTTCATTCCATCCCACCAGTAATACTCCCGCAGATCCTTGTACATCTTAGTACTGCCAAGATGAACGGAAAACGGAGAACTATGAGCTTCACATAACAACTCTATCTTAAACTGTGAATCACAAGGCACTCACAATCTCTTCACAAATCTCAAAAAAAAATCATTATCAATGTTGAATTCAGGAAACTTACCCTTCTGATCCAGCTCTACCATTTTCTTCAACTCACTGTCTTGCTTCTATGCTTGCTTGATTCTGTCTGATAGAGAAGATTTCACGGATACCTGAAACAAAACATAAGGACATCCTGCACCCAAAACATTTATGCCAAATTTTATCAAATCTTTAACCAAAGGATCATGTTCCAAACGCAACATTTTTAATGAAGCATTACTTTTTCGACTCAAAGCATCCGCCACTTTATTTGTTTTTCCTGGATGGTAATGAATTGTACAATCATAATCCTTGATTAATTCTAGACATCTCCTCTATCTCATGTTCAATTCTTTCTGAGTGAATATATACATTAAACTTTTGTGATCGGTATATATTTCACACTTTACTCCATACAAATGATGCCTCCTAATTTTTAAAGCAAAAACAACAGCAGCTAATTCAAATCATGTGTAGGGTAATTTACCTCATGGGTTTTCAACTGACGTGAAACATATACAATTACCTAATCATTCTGCATAAGGACACATCCAAGTCCCTTCAACGAAGCATCACTCTATATAACAAACTCACCATTCCTAGAAGTAAGTGCCAAAATTGGAGCATTCACCAATCTTCTTTTCAACTCATGAAAACAATAATCACATTCTTTTGTCTAGGTAAACTTAACACCCTTACAAGTTAGCTTAGTCATTCGAATAGATAACCGTGAAACATTTTCAACAAACCTTTGGTAGTAACCTTCCAAACCAAGAAAACTATGGATCTCGGTTACATTTGTGGGTCTTGTCCATTCTTCAACAACTTTTTTTGCAGGATCTATAGTTATTCCATCTTTAGAAACAATATGACCAAAAAAAAGAAATTTTTTGCAACCAAAACTCACACTTTCTAAATTTCCCATACAATTTCATTTCTTTTATGGTTTGAAAAATAACCCTTAAATGTATTTCATGCTCCTCTTTACTTTTAGAAAACACCAAAATATCATTAATGAAAACAACCACAAACATATCCAAGAACTCATGGAAAATTATATTCATAAATTCCATGAATATTGCAGGTGCATTGGTTTTCCCAAAAGGTATTAATAAAAATTCTTAATGGCCATATCTTGTACGAAACGCAATCTTCGGAATATCTTCTTCCTTTACCTTTAACTGATGGTACCCCGATCTCCGGTCAATCTTTGAAAAAAACTGAGCTCCCTAGAGCTGATCAAACAAATCATCGATATGAGGATAATGATATTTGTTCTTAACAGTGATGTTATTCAAGGCTCTATAATCAATACAAAGTCTCATTGAACCATCTTTCTTTTTAACAAATAAAATAGGAGCACCCCATGGTGATATGCTAGGTCAAATGAAACCTTTCTCTAATAAATCTTGCAATTGCTCCTTCAACTCTAAAAGTTCAGTTTGAGATATTCGATAAGGGGGTTTTGAAATTGGATTAGCATCAGGAACTAATTCAACAATAAATTCAACTTCCCGATCTGGTATTATTCTAGGAAACTCATCAGGAAAAACATCAGGATACTCATTTACCACTGGAACATCATTAATCTGAACAGTTCCCCTGTTTTCAACGATATGTGCAAGGTAACATTCATTTCTATCTTTTACAAGTTTTTCGGCCTCTTGATATGTTATAAACAGTAAGAGTTCATTCTTGTATACAAACTGAAAGTCTTTCTGAAAAGAAACTTTTGTATCTTTACAGTCAATATTATCATGGTAAATAGAGAGCCAATCCATACCCAGGATAACATCAAACTCTACTAGAGGTAAAAAAAATAAGGTTTTCCAGTAGGTTATTTCAACAGATAAGGATAGGAAGATTCTTATAAATTCTTTTTGCCTCAACATTTCCCCAATGTGTTTTTACCACATGTTCAAGAGTCATTTCTTGAGATGGTATTCCCATTTTACTAGAATCTTTTTCAGAGATGAAAGAATGTGTAGACCCTGAATCAAACAACACACTGGCATAATATGAAAAAACAAAGTACCTGATACAACTTCATTTGATGGCCCGACATCTATTGAATGAGTTATAAAGGATTTCACCACCCCTTTCTGCTTGTAGTCTAATTATTTCCCATCACTCAAGCTCTTTGTCAGACACTCGTTTTCATAGTGACCCATCTCGTTGCACTTAAAAAATTTCACTAACTGTAAATCAAATTTGGACTTACCATCACCTTGATCTATTTCAGTGCAATCACGAGCCTTATGTCCCATCTAACCACATCAGTAGCACTCTCCAGAATTCAAAAGACATTCCCTAGCATGTCTTTTACCACATTTATCACAAACTGGAAACTTAGTTTTCTTACCGTCTGACCTTTTTGAAGAATTCTTTCCTTTCTCCTTGGACCTCGGTCTCTTCTTCTTCTGGTTTTTATAGAACATTTGATCATCGACAAACTCCATTTCCACCTTCCCAGCACATCGAACAAGCTTTTCATAACTTTTGAAGTCACGAGAATCTAAAGCCATTCGATATTTTTTCTTTAATCCTGATTAAAAATGGTTGATTTTACTATCAAGGTCTCGGATAAAATTTGGAGCATACCTTGCCAATCAAGTGAACCTTTCTTCATAGGCATCCACTGAGTCTTCCTCTTGCCTCAATTCTAGGAATTGTTTTTCCATCCTATGTCGAACAGCCTTAGGAAAATACTTCTCAAGAAACATACCTTTGAATTAATCCTAGTCGAGAGCATCAATCTCATCAGCATCCCTGATATTTTTATCCATCGACCACCACTGATCTGCTTCACCCTCCAAACGGTAAATAGCAAGACTAACCTTTTGATTGTCTGAACACCCCATGACATCGAAAATCTTCTCCAGTGCTTTAATCCACCCTTTAGCAAGCACAGGGTCAGATGATCCACTGAATGATGGGGGACGTTGCCTCATGAAATGTTCAACCACTGACATGTTCCTCTACGGTTGACCTGGCTGGTCTCATGCATGGATACCGCCACCATTTATCACTTGAGTCAACTGCGCCATTACTGCAACAAACTATTCAGTTCCAATTCTGACCATCTCTGGATGCTGATTCGGAAGTTTATTTCCTTCTGTATGCCTTCCTAGCACTTCAACCATGTTTCCTCTGCAGAAAACCATTCTGAACAAACATGTCTTAGATGAAGCAACATAGTAATCTTTAAATGCTATATAATTTCAATTTGACCATAAAAAAAATATTTTTGGATAATCATTTAATAGAATTCTAACTCCTAAAGTTTTCTAAATTGACCTCTGATACCAACTATAAGGCCCCGGCCTTAAACCATACTTAATATTGAATTGAATGAATAATTCACATTGAAGATCTTTTTAGGTTTAGAGTTTAAGATAATTAGGACATAACTATTACATCTCAAAATATTAAAAAGTAGACACTTATATTAAGTTTCCATAAAATAAAAACTATTAAAAAGAAACATGTCTAGTTCCATGTTTTAGATAGCATGACTTTTCCTTGATCCCATCCTTGACCCTATTCCACATTAAGTCCTGTGAAAAAACATTTCAAAAAGTTGGGATGAGCATAAAAAGATCAGTAAGGGATAATAAAGTACGAAATGAAAACATTAGTCCATGTATGAAATCATACATTACTCATAAAACATAATCATTTTAACATACATCATCAAATCATGAATAAATCATAGAAATCATAAGACATAAAGGTAACTTGAGGCATTCATAACATTCTTACGTAGAGAGTAAGTCTCATGGTTACGTTTGGAATACCCATCATAGTATATTCCCTACATCTATTCAGAGAAACCTTAACGTTTAACTCCTTTGTGTTACCCAATGCATTGGAGAGCTATATCGGGCTCACCCGCCCTTAGTTTATCACGGAACCACCCGTCTTCATAACAATGCCCAAAAACCATAACATAATCGTATCACGTAAAACATGCATAAAGGAAACATAACATTTCCACATTTCAATCAAAAGATATCAATACAACACATTGATATAATAAAAAAATTATGAAAACCATTTTCAATTCCAAAATAAAAGAAAAGTAATACATTGTATTTATTTTTCATTTAAAAAAAGTCAGGTTATGGCTTGTAGAGGAATCTGAAACTAAAATAATGGTCACGGCGGTGGAGAAGTCATTGTCGCCGCATACATACGACAAAAAACATTCCTTTTGTTGTTTAGTAAAATGATTCGTATAAAAAAAATTTCCTTTTGAATAAGAGTAAAATTCAAAGGGTTTTATACACCGTATAAAATAATGTTGTGTATAAAAAAATATGCCTCAATGAATGGAGAATGAGACAAAGTCCCTTACCTCGTGTCCAACGTGACTCGATTTCTCTTTAATCTCATGAATAATAAATTTGAGTTAATTTCTACTTTCTTAAGAACCTTTTCCAAGTTCATTATTCCTTTTATATCACTTATTACCATGTCATGAACACTATGTAATTATTTAAGTTAATAACGGTCGTTTTAACGATCATTGGTACTTGAGTCAAAAATAAACTCTTTATAATTACAAGTTTTTCATGTATCCATTATATCCAGAGTTATATTCATTATTTAAATATCATATATATCATATATATCCATTATATACATGCATTTATAATATTACATAACATTTAGAGGTAAGAAATTAAATGCACCGTTCATGGAGACGGTAAGTCTTACGTACGCATGAACGCTACTTTAATTTCTATTTCGTATTTTATGGAATGGAATCATAATTAAATAAAGGTATATTATAATTCAAGTATAATTTCATATATAATATCATTAACACTATCCTTTATACGTCCAAAATATGTCATTAACGAATCAAATCACTTTGAGGGGGAGGTAGTCCGCACCTCCTAAAATGAAGATATCGCGTATACCCATAATGGAAGCCATGAAGGTATGCCATAAATGAAAAATACAAAAGCTTAAGGAAAAACTAAAGATATTATATATCATATATAAATATAGTGTCATATTAATGGCCACCTTTGAAGGTGTTATAAGAATATTGAACAATCATCGTTTCGTGAGGCAGAAATTCACCATCCACGGAAAATGTATGCTCTTTAACCATTAGATGAAGGTGTGTGTAAGTGTAGCTCTAATCCTTCTCATAACAACATCATAGTATATTTACGATACTGGGTTTTTTACAAAATAAAGTAATAAAAATAGTTTAGGGGGTTGGAGTAAGAATGCAAGAGAAGACACTACCTTTAAAATGGGTAAGTCTTTTTTATTTGAGCTCAAAGGCTTCCTTGGAAAGAATTCTGCCCAAAGTGTGGGTTCTAAGAGTAAGAGAGGGATTTGTAGAGACAATATTGGTAGGGGGTGGCGACCCAAAGGCTTGATAGGCATGGGTAAGGTGGTAGAGGTGGGGTCCTTTTATAAGAGGAGAGGAGGGGCAATCTTGGAATGTTATAAAAGGTTACTTTATTATAAAATGCTTTTCAGATTTTAAAGGTCCAAAAATTATATATTTCAAGGATAAGGTGATAATAGTTCTAAATACACCCATCCAATAAGTTTTTTACAAGTTTAGGTCTTAGAGTTTACATTATCTTTTCATTTTATTTAAATCGTTAAATAATGAGGTAATCGCTGCATCATCATGGTGTCATAAATAATTTAATTTAATTAATGTCTAAAAATTATAAAAAAAATATCATGATTTAGGAAAGATTTTGAGATTTATAATGAATACTTATCGTCAAAATTATGTCTTGTATAACACCATTTAAAAATTGTTTTAGTAAAACAAGACTTGTTTGTGACATTTTTATTTTAACATTAAATAAAAAGTTATTAATCTCATTTTCCTACCAAAGTGGATCCATGGGGTCCCCAAGTTGACCCATGGATTTTCTTGGTCGGCCATGAAACATCCAATAAGGGTAGGAAATGTGTCAAGGTCATTTCATATTATTAAAACATTATTTTTACATTAAATTACACTAATTACCTCTAATCGTGATTAAAAACGTAAATGTTACTATTCACCAAAAAATTATTTCAATCCCATTAAACCACATTTTACTTCCTAATGACAACCATGAATGTTGGATTTTTGAAATTCAAAACACAGAGGTGGTAAAATTTCATTTAAACGAAAAATTAGTTTTTTAAGTACCACTTATTGGTTTCACTATTCATCAAAAATTGAAGTTTTTCAGAAAAATACCAAAACTTCACCCTAAGCTATATTTGATATTCCAAATTCAAAAATGATGTCTATTTTAAAAAATTCAAAACATATAAGTTACATTAATTAATTTAATAATTAATTCCCGTTGTCAGAACAAATAGCATGTTTTTATGAAACAATATATATCAAAAGATTGACACTAGTTTAAGTTCAATTTCAAAGTGAAATTAATTCCAAATAACACTATTGGATTAAATGGTAAAAACATATTCTAATTTCAATTTAAAAAAAATTCAAAAGATAATATAATCATATAATTAAATTATATTAAAAAGAGGTTTTGAATTAAAATACAACATTTTTCACTATTCATTAAAAAAATAAACTTTATCAGAAAAATACCAAAAATATACACAAAGTAAAACATGATGTCCCGATTCTAAAGAAGAATTTTATTTTGTCCAAAATAATGTATAAGAGTGACCAAAAATATATTTAAAGATGGTTCGCCATCAAAAATCGATAAGTGGACCTTTAGTGAAAATTAGAGTATATATGCCTAAAATTGAATTATTTTCATATTTTAAGCCTTTATCCTTTATTGGATAAATGTAAAAACATTTAACAAACATATATAATCATATTTTATTTATTTATATTCATTCTCTCCAATAAAACGGCTATGTGTTAACTACCATTTAAACTAATATTATTTTATTACTAGTGTGCAACGTAAGATTTCAAAGAAACTCTTTGTTGCATATCGGGTACGCTATCGAACATAACAACCCCTTTAAAGTAAAATTAATATTTAATTCGTAAATATTAATAAGTATGAAAATGTATTATTCTTTATTTACCTGGGATGTTACAATGAAAATATCTTTGGTTGGATGGTAAATTTATAGAGGAACCAAAACATTACCAAGAAGATGTTTTCTATAGAGTTGAATACACTCGTTACTAATAACCATAAATGATTTATTGGGATTCCAGAACTCAAGGAATAAATTAGGTTTTAACTTCCCACTAGCCAAGACCATTAACCAATGCTTAGACCATCATTCACCACATCAAGTTTGTTGTACCTCCCTTTACTCTACAGGTTTTTAACTAGTAATGAGAGCTAATGGGGTAATCATGGAGATATTATTCCCTCATTTTGAAAGTTCTCACCAAAATATAATTAAGATGAATGAGATACAACATCATATATGGAAATCACAACCAAGGAAAGTTCAAATAAAATAATTTAACATCAGATGAAATAATAAATGAATGTTAAATACATACAATAAAAGATCCCTCATGGGTAGATAATACACAAGAAGTATAAATTAAAAACGTTAATTGAGGATAACAATCCGTCCCAAACTGGTTTTGAGTCTTACCCAGTCCTTTCACCCATCCATGACATAAGAAGATTTGAAACATACTTCAATATCTGACCATTCCCAAAACCTATACCAATGGGCAAAGATAGTTTATGATTGGGTACCCAATTACTATAGAGGACTAAAAAATTTGTGAGTATAACATAGTAGTTCACCACCAATACTATACCTAAATAAAACCAATCTTAAAAAAAGTATATGTATAATTTCTCAAGATAAATATTTTATTGGTTTTAAAGAATTATAAAAAACAAAAGGAAAACAATGATACCTCATGTTCATTGTGAACCCTGTGGGTAACTAAACCATTTTCGATCCCTGGGTTTGAAACCCTAATCATATATATATAATTTGGATAGTTTATGGGTGTTACTTAATATGTCTTGATTATCATTCCCCACATATAATAGACCTAGGTTTCCCCTATATATAAATTAGTAACACAGACCTCCCATATGGGTATTTCTCAACCTGAGGCATAATCCAAATAGTAACTCAAACCACCCCTATAGATTTATTATTAGTATAGGGTATAATAAAAAATAGTAACATTGAACTCTTCTATGGTATTTTTTACAACCAAATATATATTAACATGGACCACATCGTATGGGTGTTTTTTCAACCAAAACATGAACCACCTCATAATGTTTTTTCTTTATAAAAAACAAAAATAACCCCCAAAGATGTTTTAATTTCCATATAAATAATTTTTAATCCCAATCAACATTTATATAAAAACTATATTCATTATTTTATATTATAAAAAATGGTCAATATCCCATAACACATTTTCACATTTTCATTTCAAAAACATTTCCCATTACAATTTCCAATTCCGTTTTCAAGTTCCATTTCTGAATAACATTTCAAAGTTCAATTTTCAAAATACCAATATCAAAATACTAGATACATGTCATAAATTCCATTTCCAAATTTTTATTTCAAAAAAACATTAAATTTATTACTAATACCCCCACTAGGGTCTCTTATTTCTCTATTTTAAGAATTTATAATGGTGTTATTTAATGTAAAGTATAGTTTAAAACATTTAATTAATTCTATTTTCATCACCCAAAAAATCATAGAGACCACCAACGCATGAACATATGAAAAATAATGTGAGAGTATGGGAAATATTTAGGGATCACCTACCTTAATAAATATTTCCACAATATTTCCATAAGACAAAAACTGTCACCTAGGATATCCAATCCTTATCTATACCCAAAATAATCATGTCCTAAAATCATGGACCCTAACTCAAACCATGAAACCTTAAACAATTAATTAATATAAAATATAATTAATTCCCAACTATATTCAATAAGTTATAGATGGTGAAGAACTTATATGATGCTCTCACCTCATTGGATTAACAACTGAACACTCACAAATTACTCACGTCATACTCCTGACCACATCTCATGCTAAATCCTTAACCAATAGTGACAATATAAACACCAAAATTAATTTAATTTAAAGGGTATCTTTAATAAAATTTATGATTCTAGATACCTCTATCAAAGAAATGTGTAGTGGTGGGAAAAATCATTATATGATCTCCTATATGCAAGCCATAAAAAATCCCCACAAGAAACAGATGATTTCACTATGATTCAGTGGATCCTCCAAAAAACCAAATCCAATGAAAAAAATATAAAAAATGAGAGAGGGGGGCTATGGTTGTTGGTAGAGTATTATACTAATGTAAAATCTTTGAAGAATCACCTCAAAAAAGCCGATGATCATGGGTTCTTTAAACTAGAAGGATGGAGGCTCGGCTGCCTCTGGTGAGTGAAAATGGGAGATGAACCCCCCCCCCCCACTCAAAAACATGATTTAGAATAACTGAACGGTTTCCCCTAAAACTCTTCCAGTTATACAGTGGTCTACAACAGTTCTACAACAACCACATGAGCCCCTCTATGATGCTCCCTTAACCTCTCATGCCACTTTTGAGCCCTAGTATTTATCCAAAAAAATACCCATTTTAAGTTCCCAAATTCTCATAATTTCATTCTGAGTTATTGTTAAAAATTAATCTCATCTAAGAAACAAAAACTCAAACATCTTTTAGATCTAAAAATTCTTATATAGACATAGGGAATTAAAAAATACCAACATTAACACTTATCTCTATTGGAAATTATTAGTGGTATTTCATTCAACTCTCCCTCCCTACATCGATAACCAAATTAATGAAAAACTACTACATTCCATTGTAAGATTCCCAAAGAACATCTGAGTCCTAAAATCTAATTCACAGTTCTTGGACTTCCAAAAGTTGATACAAACCCCATTATCAAAATCAAAATATTTAGATTTCACTTACCCAAGCCCATCCTTCTGTAAATACCAATGGTTCCATTGTCCATTTATTTATTGGGTAAGTGGTGCCCCAAACTATCATACCTTGATAAAGGAGGATAATTCCAAGATATGGTGCCTCACTCCATTGAAATTTACTATCATAACATAATTTTAGAAATCTAATTCCCAATTAGTGTGTTTATTGATATAACACACTTGAACATGTGTGATAATATAGTTTAAAAGTTAGTACCCATCCAAATTAATAAACACTAAACTATAATAGATTCATAACCACCATCTATAAATGATCCAGGAATATACCATATTTCCCTTAAAAAGAATCATTTAATTCTAGAAATGAATCTATCATCTTCAAATGACACATTAGATATCATTTTCAACTTAATACATTCAATTTCATATGGAAAAAAGATTCAAACCATAATTTGATAAATCATCTTAAAAACTCCCAAATCGTAATATCGATACATCACCAATTTACCAGATTATAATTCCTTCATGCTTGTAGAAAACCTATTATCACTCTAATATACTGTTGATGCTCCTTTCGTCACAGAATCTAAAGATCGGAAAAGGGAATATCTCAGCTGAAAGTGATTCATCCTTTGAAGAAAACATCAAAAATCGACAAAGGCCTGAACAAAGGATCAACAGCAAATCCACCGCGCAAGTGATACCACTGCCGCGCAAGTATACTTGCGCGGATACCTTGGTCGCGCAGGTGACTTGCGCGACTTAATTGGTAACCGCCCGGTAACCGCCCTGGGTCTTCTTTTGCCTATAAATAGACCCTGTGGGCCCCCCATTCGAGAGGATTTTTTTCCAGAAACTCGGATTGAAGCTCCCGACGCCCAAGTCTCTTCTCAAAGCTTCCGGAACACTTCTAAGGTAATTTCTTACCTAGAACGGAAGATCTAAAGAGAAGAAATAAGGCCTAAGTGTTGAAACTTATCAAACACTTGCGCGCCGACTTAATACCTTCAATATAACTTGCGCATCCCTTCTCTGGAAGAACCTCAAGAGGATTGTAAAGGGTTTTCTAAAGAGTCGCTCAAGCATTTCAATGCTGGTTGAAAATCGCGCAAGTACCACTCATGTCACGCAAGTATACTTGCGCGACCAATACTTGCGCGCCGCCGCAGGACTTGCACGCCTTTAAAGACTTGCGCGCCCCTATCTTTTTGGGTGCCTATCTTGCCCATTTTTACCCCTCTTAAGCCATTTCACCTTTCCTATTCAAGATTCAGTCTTCAAGATACTCTTCAAAGCCATTTATGGCATGATTTCTTGATTTGACATCCTTGTCTGAAAGGAATTCTGTGAAATATCTCTCAAAGTCTAGTGATTTAAATATCTTTATGTCACCAAAGATTGAGAGTTCATTCATTCAACCTCATCCTTTAAAATGAGAGAATCCTTAACCTGGGTCTCCTTTTCAGGAATAATCCCCAGTTATAAAACCTTTGATCTGGGCATCCTCCTTAGGAGTAATCCCCAAATCTTAATCCTTAACCTTTGTTTCCTTTTCAGGAATAAATCTTAGTCATAACCTTTGGCTTCCTTTTCAGGAATAAGCCCCAAGTCCCCTTAAACTTCTCTTAACCAATCATAAATTACCTTTGATTTGGGTTTCCTTTTCAGGAATAAAACCCAATCATAAGTCCCCTCCTAACTTGGGCATCCTCCTTAGGAGTAAGCCCCAAGATTAGAGTATTCAAATCTCCATGAAGCACATATAACTTTGTGGACCCTGTTCATGGATTTTCTCCCTAAAAGTAAATCCTAAACCTTCGTCTATCTGGGCAGTCATCTATACATAAGCCCCAAAACAAATTCTTATGATTGCATCTTTTATGGAACAATTGTCTAAATTTTACCAATACCTCTTGTTTCTCACACCGAGCATGACTCACGTGAGCTTAGAGTGTAAAAGTAATTATGACATTCATCTTTGAGCCATCAATCATAAACATCATACCCCATTCCTCGAACTATGTGGGTTCTGATTCCTTTTCCAAAACAAAGGATATGTAGGTAGCCCATTTATGGGTTCGATCCCAACATTGAAATAATCTATGTCCTTCTGAATGATGATAAACTTCAAGTGCCCCACTGAGTGGCTTTAAAACCAGCCTGGTCATCAAAATGACCAAGAGACTTTTATATAAATGTTTTGAAGGATACCATTGACCAAGAATCTCTAAACAAATATAGATGATTCTATATTGATGAAGAACCTCGAATACATATAAAATATTCTCTAAATTTCTTGCATATTTAATCATTGATTGTTAAAACTAAAGGAAAGCTCATTTTATACTTGGTAATGTAATAAGGATTCACGAACTTAACTTAAATCTATAAAGAGAGTCCCGGAGTAGACAATAATTCCCCTCAAAAAGGTGTGATGAGTCCGACCTCCCATCCTCTCGACCAATGCAAATTCCCAAGCCTCATTATTCCACAAACTAATGAGCGCTTGCCTTTGAAAAGTAGGTCCAGACGGATGTGGAATCATTGGATGTTTCCGGTTCTACGAACAAACCCGTTAGAAACCGATCGGAACGTTTGAATCTCCCGTCCAGGAGGTCATCCCCAGATTCCGCGCGAAACAAAAATGGTGAACCCGACGTGAATCCTTAACCAAGTAAAAGTGATGTTCTTCTTATTTGTTAGGCCCCTTGGGCCAACAAAGCAATCATTGACATATGCTCATCCAAAAAATGCAGTGGCCAGATTCATCTTGATTATGTCTGTTACATGGAACAGGCACTCTTTTTTCAAGATCTTCTGCAAAAATGGCTTTCCTTAAATTCACCCCTGTGAATACTGCTACTGTGAACACCTCTACTGTGAGGTCTGCTGCTGTGAAAACCAATGCTGCTACTCCTGCTGGAATGTCATCCGCTCTGAGGATGACATCACCAACTCAGCGTCTTCAACGCTATGTTTCTAATGCACTGGTTAAGGAGTACCGTCGCAACGGTACTATCCCAACTCTGGAGGCCGCTCGTCAAGCCCTCCAAGTTAACAATTCTACCTGGTCGTCCGGACAACGGCGACCAGCAATCAAGAAGCAGGCGGTGCTGACTACCGTCTCCAACCGTTTCGGGTCGTTATCCCCAGAACGCAATTTCCATTCACTCCCTTTTTCCGAGGAAGTGAATGAGCAGGTCCCTCGGGGCCTTAATTAAAAAAGACAGGAGTCCTTCTCAAGGGCTCCCATCAACAATCGCCGCCAGACTCGTGCGGTAGTGCGCCCTCAACATGATGAGGATACCGACTCCAGGCATTCAGCTCAGGTTCCTCGAACCCGAGCAGGCAAGATGAACCGCCAGAGACGGAATCCGGTTAACAATAGGCATGTTGTCATCCCTGTCATCTCCGGAGAAGTCCACCAACCTAACTTGGTGGCAAACAACGAGCAGGCACACACACCTGCCCGTTTTAATTCAGCTGTCCAGCAGACTCGTCTGACAGCATCAAGCCGATCCCGCCAGGCAATTCTGGCGGAGTACCATAGGTAGGAACATACACCTGCTTATACATCATCAGTTAGTCAGCAGGCTCGTCTGACTACATATGATGGATCTCGTCAACCGCGTTTGGCGAAGTGTAATTAGCAGGCACATACACCTGCTAATACTAATCAGGCCTACCAACAGTCTCGCTTGGTAGCGCACGGAGAAGTCAGTTGGAAAGTCCCGACGACAAACAGGGGGCAGACTAAACTCTCTGCCTCCACACTTGAGTACTGTCAGGATTCACTGACAGGAAAAGGAGGACAGGAGCAGGCACATACACCTACTCCAAGCCCGGAATGGACGTATATCCCTATTCCGGCGGCTGAAGTCACCAAGCATATTTTGTCAATGGTGAAAGAGCAGAAGCAAATTCCTGCTCATATTCTGGATGCTTGCCAGGATATCATAACATCTTCGGCATCATCTCAGGGACAGACACATAAATCTATCCCTAGCAGTGGAGTGACACATCAACAATTCACTCCGGAACAGACACACACATCTGTTCCAGTCCAAGAGGGTTATGGGGCATACTCCCCCATATCATATGGACAACCAAGTCAGGCACATACACCTGATTTGAGCGATGATCGTCAGCCTAACCTGACCATCTTTCCTGATCAGGCACATACACCTGCTCAGAGCAATCACTTTCGTCATCAAGTGGTTTCTAAAGCGAGTAAGAAGGCATCTAAGAAAAAGATCCGCCCAGCACAGTCAGGAGATCAAAGGCCAATCTGTAACCAAGCCTTGCTCGATGCTGGAGTTCTTGAAGCCCTCAGACATTTATCTGTCGGAATTCAAGATTCCACTCCCTCAGTTCCCAATAACAGGAACATTAATTTTGAAGGTCTTCAACAGACACTTTCTCATGAAGACTTGCTTCATGAAAATTCGGTCAATCTTGAAGTTTCTTCTTCAGATGAGAGCCACAGGAACCCTCTGTGTGGTCAGAAGGCCAAGGAGCAAGAGATTTCATCTTTTGCTGTAACCCATCATGACGGTCCTCCTCATGGTGATGAACTTCGCTGCGAAAGTCCTCTCCGCAGTAGTGATTCACGTTGTCTCGAAAATTCTTCAGAAGGCAATGTAGTGACGAGAAAGCCCTCCTATCTCGAGGCACTTGAAAACGTAAAACCAGTCATGTCTGATGCTTTACTATCGGTAGGTGAAACTCTTTCTCCATCAGAAGATAGCCTGGGGTTCAGGTTTTTCTCCGAACCTTCCCTGGGTCATTCATCTTCCAGCATGAATAGTGATTACTCTACCAATCTTGTTGAATCCGATGAAGCAACAAGGAAACACCAACTCTGGTCCAAACAGGTAGAAGAATCTTCATTTAATGATAAAGCGGAAATGCTGAACATGTGGAAAAAACTGGCAAAAGGTGAAGTACCCGTCATGTTTTGGCCTTTGGCTGATTCCCAGTACGACATTCCAAAGATGTTGACGGATGATGGAATCCATGATATTCGTCTCAACATATGGAAAACTCTTTGTCAATTAAAGAAGAAGGTATTATCTTACGATGAATATGAAAATCATGTTAAGATAATAGAAGGGTTACAACGCCAGATTGATTTGGCATCTCTATCAGTCTCTCGGTATCCGAAGGCTGAAAAGAAACAGAGAACCCTTCAACGTTCATGCCTTGGCGCACTAAGAAGATTGCGTCAGTTAATTTCCAATGCCCCATCTAATGTTCATATCAGAGGATGGGGTGTCCACGGAGCACTACATTTCACAGTGCTTTCCGGTCAGCAAAGCCCGCCGAAAATGGTCTCATGCAATGTTATTGCCCATGGCCGGCCACAGTCAATGGGCTTTGTTCATAATCAAAAGCTTGCTCGAGATCAAGCTTCAACTAGTTCCTCTCAAAATCAAGTATATAGAGAACAGGTTCTTGAATTTCTCCTACATCAAGCAGGCGAGAATATTGCACAAGCCTCTCGTCTGGAGCAAACACGTCATCAAATGACAGATGTTTCGGAAATCATCCAACGGTCTGTTGAACCAGGTGATAAAAGTGGATACAGGTTAATGCATCCAGCTAATTTCCGAACTAAGATTCTCAAGATCAAGAGAAATTTCAAAAAGATCTCAGACATAGCATGTCAAGAGACACCCCAGCTTGCCAGACTGGGGACTTCTCTAACCCAACCCTTAGAATCAACGAATGGGATTGGAGGAGTTGAGCGGAAGCAACAGGAACACCCCCAGTCTACCGGACTGGGGACTTTTTCAAATCTTCAATCCCTCCCTCAGAGAAAGTCAGTATTCTCTCGATTAGGGAATAAGCCTCAAGAGGAACGAAGAGCCAAGATGTCAGGAGATTTTCTCCAAGTGACGGTTCTCCAAGAAATTCCTGAGGGATCAAGTCAACGGAATGCCATGTCTCATCATGGACATAGAAGGAGACAATATCACAGAAATGCTGATAGAAAGGATTCCATGCAATATGCATCCATTAATGTCATCAATGCCGTTGATGCTGATTCACCAGATGAGGCTCAATCAGAGGGATCAGACGAAGAGGTTCCTGCTCAAGAAGTCGCACACACAGACCTAAATGAAGAAGGTGTGCGCACACGTAATCAAAGGCTTCCCCAAAATCTGGGTATTCCTTCAAGTAACCCACTTCCCCCTCTCCGAAAAGGATCCAATAAGGGGAAAGGTAAGTATCAGGTTACTTCTCACCCTTCCTCTGAAGGAGGTCAATCGCTCTCATTAGAGCAAAGGTTTGCACAACAGGAGGAAGAAATGAAAGAATTAAGAAGGTTGAATGCAGAACTACTTCAGAATAGTCTTCTTCTTAAGAATGCTGAAGTCCGACAGCCGAAGGAATTTGTTGTAACTACTGAGATGGATCAAGAATATCCTCCTTTGTCAGTACACCCACAGAGGTCTAATCCTACGGGTCAAACGCAACAACGGTTGGCAGCACTACCATCAGTTGCAGCACCAACCACCACGTCTGTCCAAGCTCCATTCATTGCACCTACCCAAAACCAAGTTCAACCTGACGTTTCTCAAAAGTTAATAACTACTATTGAGTCATTAACAGCTCGGTTAGAAACTATGGAAGGGAAACTGGCGCAAGTTCAACCGGAAAAGAAAGTTTACCCTGAATGGGTAGATTCAATTTCTCCTCCATCCAGTTTTGGAAACCCTATTTTCCATACATTCAATGGATCAGGCGACCCTGAACAACATTTGACGCATTACGTATCTTGTTGTGATCCTATGAGGGGAACTCCAGAGCAGCAAGAAGCAGTGAAACGCAGATGCTTCGTGCGAACCTTGCAAGGACCAGCTTTTGTCTGGTATACAAGCTTGAAATCCCGGTCAGTCATCGGATGGGAGGAGCTTCGTCAAAAATTCTTTCTTCAGTTTAGCTCAACTTTTCCAAAAACGACAGTTTCTGATCTTACAAACTGCAAGCAAAGGGAGAATGAAAGAGTCTCTGATTTCATTGCTCGTTGGAAGATATTAACGTATTCCTTGAGTTTATCACTCCCTCAGGAGGAATTGTTGCCAATCTGTGTGGCAAATTTGTGTGACGAATTACGCACGCCATTGATCCCTGTGAAATACACAGGAGGGTTTCGAGACCTTACATCAATCGCTCAACAGATTGAAGATTCCCTTATACAGGCTAAGGTTAAATCTCGTGTAATTCCATCAGCTCCAGGAAGAAGAATGGGTAAAGCAGAAACTGCTACAGTTATGCTTAAACAGGCACCTGTACCTATTTCTACTTCAAAACTTTCATCTTCTCGAAGAGCTCCACCTCCTGAACGCCAACAACAAAGGCTATTTCGTCCAAATAATCAAAAAGATCAACGACGAAAACAATTTGAGGATATGAAGAGTAAAACATACTCTTTCCGAAGTGAGCAAGTTCCTGGTTACTTCATTTCAGCTCTGGAAAATAATTTGGTTCAATTACCAGTGCCCAAGAGGCCAAACAAGGAAGGAGATGAAGACCGTCCCAATTATTGTCCCTTTCATCAAATGTTGGGGCATCCCATCCAGGAGTGTTTTGTCTTTAAAGACCTCCTGCAAAAGATGGTCGACTTGGGACAAGTCAAATTGAAGGGTTCTTCAGCTCATGTAGCGTGTATTACCGCTACAGATCCAGAAGAAGGAGGCGAGTGGCAGGAAGTCAAAAGCAAAACTGCGAAAAAATATGATGATTGGATGGTCAGAAAGACAATCAATCGGACCCATTCCATTTTGCGAACACAATTGAAGAAGCCAATTGTGTCTCCTACAAAAGTTGCAGTAAAGCCTCCATCAAAGGACAAATCCTCAAAAGGGCAGCACAATTCAAAGAAGAAAGAGGAATCAGGAGAAGATGAGTATGCATCAAAGCCTAAATTGTCTTTGACTCTGGCAGATTTCATGTCATCTACTTCAAAGCAACGGGCACCGCCCCATCAAACGGCACAGCCTAAACAGGCTAACCAGGCAGAGTCTTTATCAGACGAAGAGTTAATCTTTGGTTCTGTTAATATGATTCAATTAACAGATTCATATTCCAGTCTTGATGAGCCTGAATTCCCCGTATCAAATAAGGGAACCCGAGGAAGTTCTAGAGGTTCAGGATATAGGGGAAGACGTGGATCTTTCCGAAGCCACTACTCTAATTATACCCCTGCTAGCACTGTATATGCAGCAGAAACTCGTGGTAGAGCCCTTCAGCGAGCTCAAAAAGAACAAGCAAGTTCTTCGGCCAATGGCCAACTCAGCTTCGGCACAGTTATTTTGGAAGACCGATTAAAGGTTCCATCTTCTTTATCTCAGCAAGTAAATGGATCTAATCAGTCTAATTTTCCAAAACCAAATATGTTGCCAACTTCAATACAAGATGCATCAGCTTCCAAAGCATCTGCTTCCAAGGTACCTGCTAAACCGCATATTCCTATTGGGAAATGCAGGCCTCTAGATCAAAAGTATGATATATTGAAACACTTGGCCCAAGTACCAGCCAAATTATCAATTTTGGATGCTTTGAATCTATCAAGAGATCTTCGGGAAGCACTCATCGAAGCTTTGTCAAGTCCTCAGGAGTTTGAAGCTGAAATTGCTGCAGCTGAAATTTATCACATAGAGAATAATCCTGCAGAATGTCATGCAGTGATATCTTTTACTGATAAAGATGAAGATGATGTTGTGCATGGGCACATAAAACCTTTGTACTTATCTGGAAAAGTCAATGGTATAGATGTTCGACGAGCTTTTATTGACAATGGTTTAGGAGTCAACCTCATGCCCATTCGCACACTTCGTCGATTGGGCCTCACAAAATCTGATTTCTCTCCTTCTACCATGATGTTGCAAGGATATGATAAAAATGAACAAGAACCACTGGGAGAAGTTACACTCAGAACTCAGTTTGGAGATCTTGTTTCCAATTCGGATTTCATGATTGTTGATCAAGACTCAGCTTTCAATATCTTTCTTGGAAGACCCTAGCTACATCAGCATGCAGCTATTCCGTCATCATACCATCAATGTCTCAAATACTGTTTCGATGGTCAAGTTGGAACATTGTATGGTGATAAGGCCCCGTTCAATACATGTGAGTCTCAATACATTGAGGTGGAATTTTATCACATGAAGGGAAGAGAAAAATCTACAATGAAGGAAATTACCAAAGTTAATGCTCCATATGGTTTGGAAAAAATTCCAATAAATCCATTTTCACATGTGAGTACAGATTATGTGTTACCTATCAGTCAAATTGACAAAATAGGCCCAAATCAAAATACTCTTATGGAAAGATCCATAATGTCAATTACGGCAATCGAGCCAGACAACGTGGGAGAAATTGGTAACTTACCAAGCAGTGATGAAAGCATAAGTGGTGACGTTTTCATTTCGTCTGCTGAAATCCAACAAGTCTATACTTCGCTAATCAGGCCAGGAGAAGTTATAGCAACACCATAGGTGAATATTGATGTCGATTCTCAATCCATCATCTCCTCTTTAATTCCCAATTAAGACCCTTTATCATCAATAGGGTCGGAAATGGAAGCTTCTTCTTCTTCAAAATGTGAAAATTTTGACATCTCTTATGGTCATGAGAATTTCATTTTTTCATCCACTTTGCAAGTAGAAATGGAAGAAATAACACATGATGAAGAGGAAGAGGAAGATCTTAGAGATGCTCCTCCAGCATTTGAAGAGGGTATCTCTACCACTGTGGATGAACTCAGAGAAGTAAATCTGGGTACAAAGAAAGATCCACGCCCCACTTTAATTAGTGCAGCCATGACCCTTGAAGAACAAGAGATGTATATTTCTTTTCTAAAGAAAAATAAAGATATTTTTGCTTGGAATTATACAAAGATGCCTGGCCTTGATCCTGATGTTGCCACCCGTCATTTGGGTTTGCCAAAAGAACATCGAGGATTCAAGAAAGCCCCGAGAAGAACACACCCAACCTATGCTTCCAAAATCGATGCTGAAGTGGATAAGCTTATCAAATCTAACTTCTTCAGAGAAGTTCAATATCCCAAGTGGTTGGCTAATATTGTCCCTGTAAAGAAAAAGAACGGACAAATTAGGGTTTGCATCGATTTCAGAGATCTTAATCGGTATTGTCCCAAAGATGATTTTCCAGTTCCGATTACAGAACTCTTAATTGATGCGACGGCTGGCTATGAAGTACTTTCTTTCATGGATGGATATTCTGGATATAATCAGATCCGAATGGCCCCAGAAGATGAGGAATACACAGCCTTCAGAGCTCCTCAAGGTGTGTTATGTTACCGGGTGATGCCCTTTGGTTTAAAGAATGCAGGTGCAACATATCAACGCGCCATGCATCGTATCTTCAAACCTTTTCTAGGGAAATTTGTTGAATGCTATGTAGATGATTTGGTGGTTAAATCCAAACAACGTTTTGATCACTTGGCTGATTTGGAAATCATATTCCACAAGCTTCGACAACATAATTTGAAGATGAACCCCTTAAAATGTGCTTTTGGGGTAACCTCAGGAAAATTCCTCGGCTTTGTTGTACGCCATCGTGGTATTGAAGTCGATCTCGAGAAGACAAAATCAATCCTTGGTATGTCACCTCCTCAGAATTTGAAAGAATTAAGAGGACTTCAAGGACACTTAGCCTATATTCGGCGTTTCATCGCCAATTTGGCAGGCAAAAGTTTACCCTTTACCAAATTATTGAAGAAAGGAGTCACTTACCAGTGGACTAAGGAATGCCAAGAAGCATTTGATGTTCTCAAGAAATACCTCTTGAGTCCACCAGTACTCATGCCACCTGTTGAGGGTAGGCCTCTTATCCTCTATGTGACAGCTTTATAGCGATCATTGGGTGCCTTTCTCGCTCAAAAGAATGATGCTGGGAATGAAAATAGTCTCTACTATCTCAGTAGAACTATGCTTGAAGCAGAAACCCGGTATTCGAGTATTGAAAAGTGCTTCCTAGCATTAATCTTTGCAGTTCAGAAACTGAGACACTACCTGCAACATCACGAGGTCCAATTGGTATCTCGTAATAATCCACTCAAATTCATCCTTAGTCGTCCAATGCTTACAGGACGTCTGGAAAGGTGGGCGGTTATTCTACAGCAGTTCGACATCCAGTATGTGTCTCAAAAGGCAATTAAGGGCCAAGCTCTGGCTGATTTCCTGGCTGAACACCCTTCAGTGGAAGACACGTATTCAGATATCGAACTCCCTGATGAGGAAGTTTTTTCTATTCAAGAGAGTCCTCAAACATGGGAAATGTATTTTGATGGTGCTTCTAGAAGTCCAACAGGGAAGAAAATGGAAAATCCTAAATTCAACAAAGTTGGTTTAGGAATTGTGCTCATTTCTCCAGATAAGGCAGTGTTACCTTATTCCTTTTTGTTGTGGGAAGGTGGTACCAATAATGAAGCTGAATACCAAGCTCTCATTAGAGGATTGGAGTTAGCGCTTCAAGCACAAGTGAATCACTTAAAGGTGAAAGGTGATTCAGACATGGTAATCAAACAAGTCAATGGGGATTATGCCATCAGAAAAGAAGAATTAATCCCTTTGTATGATTACGTCAGAGAGTTAATGTCGGAATTCCCTTCAGAACCGACATTTTCTTATGTCCCAAGATCACAAAATGCTCAAGCTGATGCACTGGCTAATATAGCCACAGTTTTAGCAGATCCAAATCGGGACGAGACAACCATCGGTATTGCCCACCGTCGTGCAATTTCACCTTATGTTCAAGTCAAAACAGAGGAAATTAATGAAATTAGTCCCATTCCTGAACCGTATGGTCATACTACAGGATGGATGTCACCTATCAAGGAATACCTTCAAAATGGAACACTTCCACCTGATAGAGCCGAGAAAGAACAAATTCAGCGACGTGTGGTCAATTTTACTCTTTATGATGGTCCAAACCACCTCGAGAAAATTCTCTACAAACGTGGTTTTGATGGAGTTCTCTTCAGATGTATTGATGGTGAAGAGACAATGGCTGTCATAAAAGAAGTGCATGCAGGAGTCTGTGGTGCCCACCAGTCTGGACATAGATTGTCTGATCAAATTCGAAGGCTTGGATACTTCTGGCCTTCAATGATACAAGATTGTGTTAATTTCACAAAGAAGTGTCATTCATGCCAAGTATATGCCAACTTCATTCATCAACCTCCAGAGTTGCTTCATACAGCTAAATACTCATGGCCATTTTCCACATGGGGAATGGATGTGGTGGGACCTTACCCTTCAACTACGGCCAAGCAGTTTAAGTACATTCTTACTGCTACTGATTTCTTTTCCAAATGGGCAGAGGCAGTACCTCTCAAAGAAGTCAGTTCTAAATGCATTGTTAGCTTCATCAAGTCTAACATCATTACTAGATTTGGTGTCCCTCATACCATATTGACGGAAAACGGCACCAACTTCTGTTCTTCTGAGGTAAAGAAATTGTATCAAGAATACAACATTAAGTCCAACCATTCATCTCGATATCATGCAGAGGCTAATGGCCAGATAGAGGCCTTTAACAAGAATCTTTCAAATATACTTCAAAAGATGGTAGATAAAGATAAGAGGTCATGTCCTGATAAACTCTATCATGCTTTATGGGCTTATCGGACTACCACTCGCAATGCAACGCGGTCTACTCCATATTCATTGGTATATGGAACAGAAGCAGTCTTGCCAATTGAAGTTCAATTGCCCTCACTCAGAATAGCCATTTGTGATCAGTTATCAACAGATGAGAAATCCCAAAAGCGGTTGAATGAATTGGAACAGTTAGATGAGAAGAGATTGTGCACTTTGCACCACTTGGAAATCTATCAGAATCGGATAGCACGAGCTTTTAACAAAAAAGTTCGTCTTCGTTCATTCATTCAGGGAGAATTGGTATTGGTTCTCATAACACCAATGATACCAGGAAAGAAGCCTCCCAAGCTTGAACCAAAATGGGAAGGACCTTATTCAATACATAAGGTCTACTCCAATGGAGCGTATTCTCTGATCTCAATGGATGGAGAACACATCATGACTCCAACTAATGCAAGATTTCAGAAGAAGTATTTTGTATAAACACAAAATATTGTTCCCAGAACCAAGACTCTTACATTTGGTTCATATAGTTATGGTCCAGTATGACCTTAAACTGCAACTTCGTCCAACATGACGTTAAACTGTGTCACCTTCAATGTTCTACATGACATTAAACTGTATAATGTCCTATCTACATGACATTAAACTGTACAGAAGTTCCTTATTTGTCCGAGATGACATTAAACTATATGTCGTCCAACATGACGTTAAACTGTGTCACTTCAATGTCCAAGATGAAATTAAACTATATTGTGTCCTAGCAACATGACATTAAACTGTGTGGCACTTTCATCGTCCAGCATGACGTTAAACTGTAAAAAGTCCCCAGAACTGATATCCTTATATTGGTTCACCTTAGTCCTAGCTACATGACTTTAAACTATACAGCACCAGTTCGTCCTTGCTATATGACGTTAAACTATACAGCAATGGTCTAGTATGACTTTAAACTGCAACTTCGACCCACACGACATTAAACTGTGAAAAAGTTCCCTAAACCGTCCAGTATGACCTTAAACTGCATCATCCCTGGTCCATGTATATGACCATAAACTATTTGCAAATCCCTTATGTCCAGCAAGACGTTAAACTGTGACGTCCTAAATTACATGACGCTAAACTGTATAAAAGTCCCTCACGTCCGGAAAGACGTTAAACTATATAATCTCAAAAGTCCAGTATGACATTAAACTGCACCATTCACGGTCCATGCATATGACCTTAAACTATTCGCACCTTCGTCCGACATGACGTTAAAATAGTACACTCTTTTGTCCTTACTTCATGACATTAAACTGCACAGTCCCCCTTTCGTCCAATATGACATTAAACTATTTTATCCCCATCGTCCTAACTACATGACGCTAAACTGTACAGAAAATCCTTGATAGGTCCTACATGACATTAAACTGTATTTTGTCCCTGCTACATGACACTAAACTGTGCAGCACCAATAGTCCTAACTGCAAGACTTTAAACTGCATAGTCCCCTTTTTTATGTCCTACATGACATTAAACTGTACATCGTTAAGGTTGTTATTACCTCTTGTTTCTCACACCGAGTATGACTCACATGAGCTTAGAGCGAACATCAACCATAACACTCCCTTTGGGCCACTAACCATGTGTAAGTCCCAACAACATTTTTTATTAGATCATTGTACCCAAGAATAACTTGATCATTGATTCATTCTTTAATTGAACTACACGGACTTTGATCCTTGCCCTCCAGGATGGGTATGTAGGCAACCTCCCAAGGTTCAAACCCAAAAACAATCTCTTCACATCGGTTCACCACCATCTCATATGATGATGATTTGTGAAACCACCCCTGGAATCAATATCTTTACATTGATTCACTTTCGTCCTTGTTATATGACGTTAAACTATACAACACTTTTGTCCGGTACGACAATAAACTACAATATTCTTTGATTTCCTCATTTGAGAAGGAACCATTATTAACATTGATTCTTTTTCAATCATGGTTTTCATTTTCAAAAGACTAAGTACATACATGGTAATGCCTAAACTTTTTATCTTAGGTTAAAACCATCATTGCACTAAAGTCCCCTTTCACCCTTCACATGTACGAACCAAATTTGTACAAAGGGTAGTTCTCGAACTACGTGGGTTCTGATTCCTTTTCCAAAAGAAAGGATACGTAGGTAGCCCATTTATGGGTTCGATCCCAACTTTGAAATAATCTATGTCCTTCTGAATGACGATAAACTTCAAGTGCCCCACTGAGTGGCTTTAAAACCAGTCTGGTCATCAAAATGACCAAGAGACTTTTTTATAAATGTTTTGAAGGATACCATTGACCAAGAATCTCTAAACAAATATAGATGATTCTATATTGATGAAGAACCTCGAATACATATAAAAGATTCTCTAAATTTCTTGCATATTTAATCATTGATTGTTAAAACTAAAGGAAAGCTCATTTTATACTTGGTAATGTAATAAGGATTCACGAACTTAACTTAAATCTATAAAGAGAGTCCCGGAGTAGACAATAATTCCCCTCAAAAAGGTGTGATGAGTCCGACCTCCCATCCTCTCGACCAATGCAAATTCCCAAGCCTCATTAGTCCACAAACTAATGAGCGCCTGCCTTTGGAAAGTAGGTCCAGACGGATGTTCTTGAGTGTGGTTTGAGAAAATTTTCTGCTGATCAAACAGTGACTCTGTTTCTGTCCAAGAGACTTGGAAGATGGATACGTGGATTTGAGAATGGAGCATTGGAAGTAAAGAGCCATTTGGAGAGAGTACTCTTTTCAGATATTGCTCTAATACCATGTTTGTCTTCTCTCCACCAATCGGCAGTGGAAAACATTTCAGCCCATGGGTTTACCATTTTCATATCTGCAAGGGAATGACATGGAGGAATAATTTGAAAGTTCACACCATTGTTGTTACTCTTAATGCACAGCATAACCGAAATAGAGAAGTAGCAGTGCAGCTGCATATCAGGTGTATAATTGTTTGCATTTGGAACATTGACTCCTTGCAGATGACCATGAACACACAGAGACAGGTAGATGCTCTGTGGGAAATTAAGATGATATTTCTTCAAATACTTATCCAAATCTGGGAAAGTGTTGTCGCAGATATCATAGTAATCATGGCCAATAATGTTCATCATGTCATCAATCCGCTTGCTAGCCAGTTCATCAGCCGTTTCAATTCCCTTGGGAACCACTGAATCTGCACAAAAGATGAATAAACTGACTCTTAAATGGGTTTATTTTCATAAAATTTGTAAAGAAATTTGGAAAAATGGCTAAGGCATTTAAGTCGCGCAAGTCTAAACATGGCGCGCAAGTATTCGTGTGTCGCGCTAGTTGTTGACGCGCAAGTATAAACCGCGCAAGTACAAATACCTTTACAGTGGCGCGACATTAAGGAAAACACTAGAAAACAGAGCAACCTACGCGGTCAAGGTGACCTGCGCAGCGAGAGCTCGAGAAGGGATGAAGTCCGGAAATCCGGATAGTTATACGGAGGTGAGGCCGTGTATTTATAGGCCAGGAAGCCTACCTGCGCGCCACACCCAGAGCGCTTTAAGGCCTGCGCGACGCAGACTTGCACGCCGACCTCTGCGCACTGAAAAACTTGCGCGCCTCCCTTTTCCTTTGGAAGGATTCGATTTCCTCAGAGTCAAATCCTCATTTCTCTCCGGATCCAACTCTGAGGGGGGACTTTTGTTGATGCTCCTTTCGTCACAGAATCTAAAGATAGGAAAAGGGAATATCTCAGCTGAAAGTGATTCATCCTTTGAAGAAAACATAAAAAATCGAAAAAGGCCTGAACAAAGGATCAACAACAAATCCATCGCGCAAGTGATACCACTGCCGCGCAAGTATACTTGCGCGGCTACCTTGGTCGCCCAGGTGACTTGCGCGACCTAATTGGTAACCGCCCGGTAACCGCCCTGGGTCTTCTTTTGCCTATAAATAGACCCTGTGGGCCCCCCATTCGAGAGGATTTTTTTCCAGAAACTCGGATTGAAGCTCCCGACGCCCAAGTCTCTTCTCAAAGCTTCCGGAACACTTCTAAGGTAATTTCTTACCTAGAACGGAAGATCTAAAGAGAAGAAGGAAGGCCTAAGTGTTGAAACTTATCAAACACTTGCGCGCCGACTTAATTCCTTCAATATAACTTGCGCGTCCCTTCTCTGGAAGAACCTCAATAGGATTGTAAAGGGTTTTCTAAAGAGTCGCTCAAGCATTTCAATGCTGGTTGAAAATCGCGCAAGTACCACTCATGTCGCGCAAGTATACTTGCGCGACCAATACTTGCGCGCCGCCGCAGGACTTGCGCGCCTTTAAAGACTTGCGCGCCCCTATCTTTTTGGGTGCCCATCTTGCCCATTTTTACCCCTCTTAAGCCATTTCACCTTTCCTATTCAAGATTCAGTCTTCAAGATACTCTTCAAAGCCATTTATGGCATGATTTCTTGATTTGACATCCTTGTCTGAAAGGAATTCTGTGAAATATCTCTCAAAGTCTAGTGATTTAAATATCTTTATGTCAGCAAAGATTGAGAGTTCATTCATTCAACCTCATCCTTTAAAATGAGAGAATCCTTAACCTGGGTCTCCTTTTCAGGAATAATCCCCAGTTATAAAACCTTTGATCTGGGCATGCTCCTCAGGAGTAAGCCCCAAATATTAATCCTTAACCTTTGTTTCCTTTTCAGGAATAAAACTCAGTCATAACCTTAGGCTTCCTTTTCAGGAATAAGCCCCAAGTCCCCTTAAACTTCTCTTAACCAGTCATAAATTACCTTTGAATTGGGTTTCCTTTTCAGGAATAAAAATCAATCATAAGTCCCCTCCTAACTTGGGCATCCTCCTTAGGAGTAAGCCCCAAGATTAGAGTATTCAAATCTCCATGAAGCACATATAACTTTGTGGACCCTGTTCATGGATTTTCTCCCTAAAAGTAAATCCTAATCCTTCGTCTATCTGGGCAGTCATCTATACATAATCCCCAAAACAAATTCTTATGATTGCATCTTTTATGGCACAATTGTCTAAATTTTACCAATACCTCTTGTTTCTCACACCGAGCATGACTCACGTGAGCTTAGAGTGTAAAAGTAATTATGACATTCATCTTTGAGCCATCAATCATAAACATCATACCCCATTCCTCGAACTACGTGGGTTCTGATTCCTTTTCCAAAACAAAGGATACGTAGGTAGCCCATTTATGGGTTCGATCCCAACATTGAAATAATCTATGTCCTTCTGAATGACGATAAACTTCAAGTGCCCCATTGAGTGGCTTTAAAACCAGCCTGGTCATCAAAATGACCAAGAGACTTTTATATAAATGTTTAGAAGGATACCATTGACCAAGAATCTCTAAACAAATATAGATGATTCTATATTGATGAAGAACCTCGAATACATATAAAAGATTCTCTAAATTTCTTGCATATTTAATCATTGATTGTTAAAACTAAAGGAAAGCTCATTTTATACTTGGTAATGTAATAAGGATTCACGAACTTAACTTAAATCTATAAAGAGAGTCCCGGAGTAGACAATAATTCCCCTCAAAAAGGTGTGATGAGTCCGACCTCCCATCCTCTCGACCAATGAAAATTCCCAAGCCTCATTAGTCCACAAACTAAAGAGCGCCTGCCTTTGGAAAGTAGGTCCAGACAGATGTGGAATCATTGGATGTTTCTGGTTCTACGAACAAACCCGTTAGAAACCGATCGGAACGTTTGAATCTCCCGTCCAGGAGGTCATCCCCAGATTCCGCGTGAAACATATACTCACAAGATTCCACACCCAGCTCCAAGTGAGGTTTCATGATATGATCCTTAACTTCCCAAAACATTAATCATGTCATGTTGTAGAATATGAAACCTCTGATCCAAGAACCCTCAAATAACATTAATTTCTCCTCAACCCTGAAGCCAATTATTTATCTTAATTTACCACAACATAAAATTTACTAGTGATTATTCCCTAATGAATCAAAGTACATATCTTATTTTCTTACACTAGAACCCTCAATGTCAAAATAACTGATCCACGGTCAGTTACACACAACCATGACGATTCTAGCATAAGAGTCACATGCCCATGACGAACACATCACTCACCACTGTATTATTTTCATTATTATTTTTTCACTAGAGTAACTCCCAACCACCATGGCCCACACATTCTTCATTACTAAACTCAGTGATTGTGTTTTTTCCTCTCTCTATATCTTAAGAAACAAAATGATACATAAACTACCAAACATTCTCAACTTTTGAGAGCGATACCCATATAATTCACACATATTTGTTCCATGGAAAGGGCTTAACCCTATTAAGGCTAATGGTAAATTATTTCTTTATGGATTACCCTATAACATTCTCCAATAGTAACTAAACAATCTAAAAAATCATCATTCACATTCTAATCATCCCAATACACACTTATTAGCACCACTAAGGTGAAATTATCCATTTTCATTAAAATATCATGACCACATTTCCTATAAAAAACATCTTCTTAGTCACCTCGCTTCAAGAGGAATAGATTAAACAAAATCCCACTATAATACCAAGAATATTAGGAAAGTATTCATGAACTAACATTCTTTATGGATTTTCCTCCACTACACCACTCATGATTTTTCAAGATGATAACAGTTCTCAATGAAACAAGGATGGTATTTTTTACCCATGTAATGAAAAAAAGGCCCTATTCATATCCACCATGCATTACCTTATTCTCATAAGAAATCAATGGGTTCATTCTCCCAAGCCACATAATCATATAACCTAGATGATATCATACATTTCCATCACATGCCTACCACCTCAACATCACTTAAACCTCGGGTTTTCACACTTCTATATGACCATTTACCTATCTATAATCATAATCCCACGAGTCAATAATTACAAATTCTAGGCCCAAAAAACCACTCATGCATTTGATCAGGCCTCGTCACTCATCAATATCATCATACTCGAGTCATCCTCATTGATATTATCAAAATAGTTTGACACCTATTACAATTGAAGTATAAAAACTACTGTCTGAAGATTAATTTTTTATTTCCAAACACTTTTAAGGGAAAGTGAGAACCCATGACATCAAGACTTAAACACAAAAAGTCTCCAAATACCAAAAATCAAGTTCAAAATGAACTCTCTTCACAAAAGTGAAGCTCCTCCCATCAACTAAAAATCATAAATTCAAGCTTCCATTGTCTCATCGTAGCACAGCTAGCTGACCCACGCTAAAGAGCAGGGGTATGGTACCGATGGCCAAAGTCATACCCTCTCAAACTTCCGATTCTGAAAATCCATGAAACAGTGAAACCTCTATCCCCCGAACCTCATCTAAAGCATCATTTTGTGAGAAAACGTTGCATAATCTCTTGAGCCACGTCCATTCGAGAAAAAAACCAACAACACATCCATAATACCACCATTGTCAAGGAAGAATACCACCATTGCCAATACACCACTACCAAGCCAGATCACTAACTTGGTGCGCACAAGAAACCGGGTTCAATCATGTTCAACATAAAATCCATAAGGTCATCAATGAAAAATCCACAAACAATTGCACACAACTCAACTAATCCCATTTCATATCTGGAAAGATTTACTCAAATCGGCTTCAAGCTACTCGGTTCACCATAAATCACCCCACACCAAAATCCCGAACACCAAAAATCCATCACCAGTCGCTGAAACCCGAGGCGGAGCCCGACATCGCCGACACCGAGGGCCACCAAGAACACTAAACCACTAAAACCAAAAAATGTGGATAGAAGTTCAAAAAACACACAACAAGCCAGAAAAAGGAACCTCTTAAATCCCAGATTGTCGGAAGAAGCCCCCTTCGCAAACTGGTGAAGTAGATCCAGATCCCATAGCTGCCTTCAAAACTACATTCAGAGACCATATCCTCCCTACACACCTGAAGACTGACCAAAACGCGGTGTTAACCCCCATCCCACCGCAATTGGAACAACTACACCATCAAACATTCTGGGAATTTTTCAATGATAAAAAGCATATACCCATTCTTTATCCACCCTAGGCCACTAATCAAGATAAGAATAATGTATTATATCAAAACAATTTACTAAAGTTTAGGTTAGACATCTAAATGTTCATCCAAACATTGAAACCATCCCTAAACTGAAAAAAAAATCACTCTTGTTTTTACCTTATAAAATATTCAATACATAATCATTCCTTTACTAGATTCTCTTTTTCACCTTATGTGCATTGATTCCACCCTTTGAAGAATCCACCTTTTCCTCACATGTCTAAAACATCCACTACATTTAGATAGACCCTCTCGTGGTCATCCTAGATCACCAAACATATTGAATCATTCTTATTTTGATCCATATTTTAATAATCATTGGGCTCTCACACATAAACCATTAGATCGTGCCTCTCACAAGGCACAACTCTTGTGTAGTGCTCCTACCAACATTGGAAAACACCCAACATCTATCATTTCAAACAAAATTTCTCACTCAAGGTATCACACACCCATAGGCACCTGTTATGGGGTTTTACACATATCTCAGGGGTCATAACCCATAAGGGTCACAAGCACAGTGATACAAGACTACAAGTCCCAACCTCAAAGTCATATCTCATATCCAAGGGTATCACTACATGGTATATCCCCCTAGACCCAAAATAAACCATATAGAGGATCTAGACATAAACATAAAGGATACTCATCACCATTATTAGTATAAAGTTACATCATTTATTATTCACATTAATTTAAACTCCAGAATTTAAACACAAAGGATTCATATTTTGAAACTTCTCATTACCCATAATTTTAAAATTTTAAATCATTATTAGGATTCATATTCCATGAATTGGATAGATAAAATTTGATTAACCATTTATGATGGAAAACAGATTATAATTTACTCAATGAAACAATATTTAACCAAAACCATCATATTAAAAAATACTAGCGTATATAATCAACATATAGTAAATAAAACACTACCACATTTGAATCCCATGAATCTATCAATCACAGAAAACATGTAGATGAAATATAAATCTTATGTTACTATCATGATTCATAAACACACACACCCCCCATATTTTTAAACTATCCAAGAGGAAAAATCCCATTAATCAATATTATCACATCTAAGTGCACCACTCATAGTGGAAATCAATAAACTATAAAATTTAAAGCATGAATAATAATACCCATCCCGAGAAACATGGATTATCTCCTAAATATGGTTCTGTAACTCTCAAGTATGATCTTATAACAATCCCATAAAATATCCTAGTCTTCTATCAACCATGCCCAAATAATAAGTTAAAAGGACAATATCGGGTACCACATTGATACTTCTTGCTTCCCTAGATTACAGACCAGTGCCCAAAATAACAGTTTCAACACGACTTCTAGAATGCCTCCCTGTATGCTAGAGGATTCCAACTAGATTTGAGGGCCCATGTGGAGATATTATTCCCTATTTTTCAAATTTAGCGATACAATAAAAGTAATATGAATCAAATAAAACAACATAGATGAATTTCAGAATGAAGGAATGTTCTGATAAAATAATACAACATCAAATTCACTAATAAATGAATGTTACATACATACCATAACAAATTTATCCTGGGACATTTATACACAATAATAAATAATAAATAAAAACTGAGGCTAACATCGCATCCCCTACTAAATTTGAGTATGTATTGTTCCCATTATTCAACTCTTAGATAAGAATCCAAGAAAAATAAATAAATATTGGGCCTTGACCAGAAAAACTACCCATGATCAAATATGGTGTCTATTTTGGTACCCAGGTTCAATTAATGTCAAATCAAGATGTGAGTATAACTTATTAGGCCACCACCAATGATTCCCCTAAAACAATTAATACAAATTTCATTCATGAGTGCACAAGGTGGACATTTTAATGATATTAGTAACAATTTTTATGGAAAAAAATAAACATCCTTTGATACCTTGGGTTCACAGTGACACCTATAGATGTAAAAAAATTATTGATCCTTAGGTCTAAGACCACGATTGAAAACCTCTGGTTTTTTTAGTTTCAGCTATCTTTTAGCATACTTTAATGATTGTTCCTCCCACATAACAACCACATATTTCCCCGATATACAAATGATTAACATATACCTCCCCTATGGTAGTTTTATCAACATGATCAATAATCCCAATAGTAAAACAAACCTCCCCAATTGGATTTTTCTTAGACTAGGTATTAATCCTATTAGTAACATAGAAATCCCCTATAGATGTTTTCTCATCCAATATATTGTAACATAGACCACCCTGTATGGGTGTTTTCTTATCCAAAACATATACTGCCTCATAAGATATTTTATTTATAAAAATAAAAACCACCACCAAGTGATTTTTCATTTCCATATAAAACAATTTTCCAGACTAAACCTAGTTTTCATAAAAAAACTATATTCAATACTTTCTTTACAAATATATTTCATAGATCATTACACCATTTTAATTTTTTTTAAACCATTTCCATTTTCCATTTCCAATTTTATTTTTGATTTTTATTTCCAAATAACATTTCTAAATTCCATTTTCAAAATAGAATTTTCAAAAAGAATCAACACATTTCATCTAATCCATTTCATAATTTTTATATCAAAAACTCAGATTCAATTTATTACTAAGGAACCCCCCTAGGGTTACCTATTTCTAAGTTCTAATCATTTCTAATGGAATTAATTTAGTTAAAATATAGTTTAATAAATTTAATTAATTCTATGGTCATCACTCATGAAACTGGTTATACTGCCAAAACATGCAATTAAGAAAACTAATGTGTGTCTACAAATAAAATTTTGGGATCATATATATTTAGTAATATTTCCACCAAATTTATATTGGATAGAAATTGTTTTCTAGGGTCTTCGGACCTTGTTTAAAACCAATAAATCATTTCATACACTCCTAGATCTAAAATTAAAAATAAAAAGCCTCAAAAAATTATTTATAATCAAGTATAAAAAATTAAAAATGAAACACCAAAAGTTATTAATAGAGAATCACCCACTAGATTCCCTCACATTATTGAAACCAAAACCAGGTTCTTTTCATTTACCAACAATGTACTCCCAACTATATCCCAGGATAAATCCCTACCTAAAGGTTCCAAGACAAAGAAAAAAATTAATTTAATTTAAATGTAAAACCCTTAATAAATTTAGATTCACTACATACCTTTATCAAAACAACATGAGATACTAGGAAAGGTGGGGGAGTACCCCTTTATTAAAAAAATAAAATAAAACATAACAACCCCTTTTGTGGGAGAAGGGAAAACCCAACATCCCATAACGAGTCCAAAGTCTCTAAGGCCAAAGATCTAATGGCTTGATAGCCCAATGGGATAACCCATTACAAATGAAACCCTAGGCGCATGTTGGAATGTCATCGCCACCGACAAACCCATAGTACAATCCCGCACGTGAACGCCACCGAAACCTTGCCAAACGTAGAAGCCAGATAAAAACATTTATGACCCAAGAGCCAAGTGGGAAAAATCCAATAACAAAACACAGCCCAAAGTCCAATTAGAAAATCCTAAAGCAGAAACACAAGCACCAGCCTGGCACCACGCTACCAGAGCTGTCAACAACACTAGAACCGCGCTGCATGACCATCGTCTGACCCGAACGCCGACCTCCATCAAGCTCCCGCCCCCGATCCACCATCCCCACAACCTGAGGAAGACCTGTGACCAGACCCACAATCCTCTTTCGAAGTCTATCACCATTCATCGAAGCTCCTACACCCTGATTCGACTACAGCGGACCAGATTTGGGTTCGCAAACACGTTGTTGAAGGGTCACCCACCGCAGATCACATCATAGCAGAGCCGAGAAAGCCATGCCACAGACAAAGCCGCACCGCTGGTGGACAACCCCCATTCCACCCCCATAAATCATGTAGAAAACACGGAACTATCGCCGACATCACTGCCGAGACGCCCTCTTTCGAACTTCATGCCCATAGCACAATAGTAGGAACTGAAATCATCCAGATATGACACCGATCATTGAACGTTGAAACCGAGTTTCCCCTAAAACAACCTAAGATAATAGAAATACATTGTTAAAATAACTCTTATATACAAGACACATGAAATACTAAAGAGAAATGGTTTATTCTACTTTGCTCCGGTGGAACCACCAATTAAATCCTAAAATAAAGAAATAAAAAATATAAACAAAAAATTATTGGATCAACTGAGGTTAGAGGATGATGATACTCATTGTAAATCACTAATAAATCACTACAAAACACTCTGAGATTAAGGGTTCTTATATGTGGTAGGAGGGGGTATTCTTTACAATGTACACGAAAACAGGATAGGAAAGGGGGCCTCCCACTTCAAAAAAAATGATGGGGAAATTTTATAACATTTCCCCTAAAAACATATTAGTGAGTCAGTAGAGTCCACTAGCTAGAATATAGCTACAAAGGGTAGATTCTACCACTTCTAGATACTTCCTACAAGATGGTGGTTCCCATATGCTAGTTGATAGTCTATTTTAATTTTATAGCATCCCCACCTTGACACTCCATCTAGTTATTATTCCACATCCCAAGACTCATTATCCATCCAAAAAAATACCCATTTGAGGTTCAACTACTCTTATAATTTCATTCTAAGGTATAGATCAAAATCCAACCCATCCACTAAACAAAAACTTGAGCTTCCCCTAAAACTACAAATGCCTACATGGACATGGGAAATTATGTAGGTTCAATGTGGAAATGATGCACAATGAGGGTTACATTACCCTAAAGGAAACATCATTAGGTATTGTACATATTCCAAAACTAAATATGCCTCACATGAACTCTAAATTAAGGTTCTTATATCATTTTAGATGGAATTTTGTGTCGGGTGAGTTTAGATTGTTTCCCTAGGGTTTGATGGTCACATTATTTTTAATGAATGTCAAGATAGTTTGTTTAGATAAGTTATAAAAACCTAAAATAGATGAGAGTCTTGGTCCAAAATAGGTTATCCTAGAAAGTGTGTGCACCTATTTTAAATTCATGATTCTTAGACCGATGGATTGAATATCATGTCATGTGACATGGACTCACATTTTAATGTCATATGATAAGGACCTCATCCATGTTTTTTATTGTCATATCTTAAGGTTGATATGTTATGATTTTTACTGTATTTGAACAAAGACATTGTTTATATAATTTGACATCAAGATACAAGTACATATCTCATAATTTTAGGAAATTGGTTTTAATGGTGATGACATTCGTGATTGGGTCCAAGATAAGTGATATGTGCATTACTACAGACCCTATAATTTCAGGAACTAAGTTATAGATAGTTTAGAAAAATTATCCTATGTTGATGAAACCCTTATGTTTTAATGGGGACATATTAATATTACTATAGGTTTATGAATGGTGGAATAGATAAATACAAGAAAAATATTTATATGCATCTAGGTCTAGTGGACTGGGATAGAAGATTCGAGCATCACTATTTATCCAATAAGGTCATGAATCAAGATACATATAGTTCTTATGGGTGGGTTTTATTGTATATATATATATATTTCATACATTTCACAAATGCATTTATATTAAACCATAAACTCCCAGATATGACTATATGAGAGGGGAATTTTTCAAATAGATTTGGATCATGCCTAAAATAAAATAGACCCTTACTTCATGTTAAGTGTAGGTGAGAAAATTTATTGTGAATTAAGGGATATTCAAAATACAAGAAAAGTTGTTGATTTAATTTTTATTTACGGATGGGAATAGTGATTTAGATATTACTATGAATCATATAATAATTAGAATCAAACCACATGTAGTTCTGAGAAGTCTCTTACACTAATCCAGATATTTTTTAAGAGAGGAAGGGTAAGTAGTTCAAGTACGTATAGGATAGAACATATGTAATTAATTTTTACATAAATTGATCAAGAGTTCATTCCATAAAGTTTGGGAGACATGAGGATTTTCAATTTAGATCAGGATAACAAATTCAAGGATTGCTATATATCATGTAGTAATAGAAATAAAGTAATTTGTATTTATTATTATATGGTTATCCCTCTATAGATATGGTTAATATATTGGAGAAGATATTTGAAATATAAGAGGTGAACTTGCCTTAATTATATGTAAGGATATGGAACTTGACATACTTTGGATGAGGGTGATGGTGCCAAGACAAAGTCGGGATGTAATTGGAATTGATCTTATAAATGTGACCAAGAAGTTTGGGAACCGCTACATATCATATCACCAGTAGAATCAAGACACATGTATTTATTATAGTTTATTTATTGTTTCAATTCCATCCAATAGATTTGTTAGGTCCACTAGGGTGAATACCCTAAGAGGGGGGTGAATCAGTGTATGACTAATTAAAAATTAATGCCCGTTTTGATCTTGTTTTGCTGTTAAGAAAAACACTCTTCTCTCTCTCTCCTGCTACACAATATAAACAGAAAGTAAAGCAAGCGTAGGACACAGCAATTTTACTTGGTTCACCACTAAGGGCTACGTCCAAGGAGCATACGCCGACAGGTTGCCGGTCATACCAAATTCCACTAATCTTCACTAGCTGTGGATTACAAGGTTCGGGCTAGATCACTTCTATGCCCAGACTCACTGCCTTTACAAATTTAGGGTCAGATCACTGCTTTCCCAAGGGTCACTCCCTGTCTCTCTCTCTCTGGATCACTTCTGGTGGAGAGGATCACCTTCTTCCTCTTCCTAAGCTCACTGCTCTTGGAAAGAATCCACTCACAGTTTATAGACCTGTAGGTCTCTTCATTTGCATGAATGAATGCATCTTCTCCTGTATATAGATGCTTTGTTGAAGTTTAACTTTCATCCGTAGATGAATCTCTCTTTGCACCAAAGGTATCGGGAAAACTTCCAACTTCCACGCAGCCAGAAAACCACTGCTGGAACAAACCCTTACTTGCCGCGCAAGTCAATATTGGCGTGCAAGTATCGGCGCGCAAGTCACAACGGGCGCGCAAGTATACCTCAGACACTTTCGCGACTCAAGATTTCTCAACTCCAAACTTGCGTGACTCTCTTCCTTTTATTCCCAAACCAACATTGGCGTCCAACTGCCAACCGACGCGCAACTTCTAACACCAGCGCACAACTTCAACCACTGGCACGCAACTTCACCTGCGCGACCACACACACCACCTGCGTGACCACCACACCTACGCGACGGGAGCTCTGATTTCTCAAAGAGTTGAACTCCGGTGAAGAATGAAGAGGGGTGGTCCAGTATTTATAGGCAATCTGACCACCCTGCGTGATGGCGCGCAAGTCACCTGCGCAACCCAGTTTCAGCGCGCAAGTCCCCTGTCATTTTAGACACTTGCGCGACCAACTCCCAAACTTGCACGAACCTCTTTACTTTGCCATATTTTGATCTTCTGATCTTGAAAAACATGTGGTGTGCAAGTTTCCTATACTCCATTTCCTCGGCCCGCAAGTCCCTTTTCCAAAAACACTTTTCTTCATTTGCCGATTTTCAGGCCCAAAAATTTGGCAAACACTGGAAAACGGCACCACCTTGTATTTGTTCTTTTGTACCGCCTCCAGATCATCCATTCCTTTTATCGACGTTCTTGAATAAAACATGGATCGTTGACCTCATCTATTGAACTCGACATTCCACCATGAACTCCTCTTTGTCAACAAACATGTATGTCATTGTTTTTCTTTGTCAACAATCACTACTCAGATGTCCACTTTTTCAACAAACACAATCACCTCAAAAATGCGTCAATGATACCTTGAGGGATTTTTTCGCAACAATATCCCCCTTTGGGTTAGTTGAAAACTCTTCCAAAACAAAGATACATCGTTTATTCTTCAGCCTCCATTCGCCTCATTGCGATTCTGATAGCGATCAATGATTTACGCAACACATACTCTAAGCCCACATGAGCAATGCTCGGCGTGAGAAACAAGAGTAAATGAAAAGTTCATCAATGAATCACTTTATCTCTGACATCCACTATTGACACCACACTGATACCAATATGTACTAAACTGATACCAATTGTCGATGGACTTGTTGGAAGACCAATGTTTGGTTTGGAAATATTCGTACCACTTTCCAACACCTCTCTTCTGGTTTTATCACGATCTTCAACTGTCGTGATATCTATTCCTTGATTGATCACTTCTAGCATCGTCATATTTAATACACTCCCCCTTTCTCATTGCTCCCCCTTTCTGGCTGCTCCACCTGTCAGCTTCTCCCCGTATCTTTCATGATTTCTCAAATAGCCACACTGTCTCCCCCTTGAACAATCACTATTTTCTCCTCCTTTAACAAAAACTTTTCTCCCCCTTTGTCAACGAACCCAAAGGACACTCGTTTGTAGTCTGTAACATAGTAGAGAACACATATCAGCATATTAGGGAAAAACACATCATACCGTGGGGAGAGGGGGAGGATCCCACATCCACACTATTTCAAGTGCGGGGAATCGAATGAACTCCCAGAGCCAGTCGATGACTTTCAAATGCATCTTTAGGTAAGGCCTTTGTTAGAATGTCTGCAACTTGTAACTCTGTAGGCACGTACTTCAACTTCACGATTCCCTGCTCAACCTTCTCCTTGATAAAATGATACTTAATCTCAATGTTCTTTGTCCTTGAGTGATGGACGGGATTTTTGCTGAGATTTATAGCACTTGAGTTATCACACTGGATTCCGATCAGAGACTTCACTTCAACTCCCATATCTTCAAGCTGCTGCTTCATCCACAATAACTGTGTACATGATTGAGTGGCCGCAATATACTCAGCTTCTGCAGTGCTCAGTGAAATGCAATCTTGTTTCTTTCTTAGCCAAGAAATACACAATCCACCAAGATAGAATGCACCACCTAACGTTTATTTTCTATCATCTACTGAACCGGCCCAGTCTGCATCAGTATATCCCAATAACTCTGTCTGATATTTGTCATTGTATTTCAAGCCGAAGTCCACCTTGCCCTTGATATACCGAAGTATTCTTTTCACTGCAAGCATGTGACTTTCTGTGGGATTACTCTGATATCTCGCTGCTTGGAATGTGGCGAAAATAATATCAGGCCTTGTTGCGGTTAAGTACAATAGACTTCCAATGATTTGCCTGTATTCTGTGATATTAACTGCCTTTCCATCCTCATCATTTGATAATTTCATCTGGGTAGCAACCGGAGTCTTCATATCATTGGAATTATCCATTCCAAACCTTCTTAGAACCTCCTTGGAAAATTTGGATTGAGAAATGAAAGTTACATTCCTTCCTTGTGTCACCTGTAGACCAAAGAAAAACGTTTTCTCTCCAATCATTGACATTGCAAACTCATTTTTCATGAATTTAGAAAACTGTCTGCCTTGAGCTTCATCTGATCCGCCAATAATTATGTCATCGACATACACTAGCACCATCATCATTTGATTACTGTTATTGCTGAAATAGAGGTTGTAGTCAACTCCTCCACGCTGGAAACCAAGCTCCTTCAAGTACTGATCAAGCCTTGAGTACCATGCCCTTGGTGCTTGTTTCAGCCCATACAACGCCTTCTTCAGCCTGCAAACATTGTTCTCATCCTCATGAATGAGAAAAGCATCTGGCTGCTAAATATACACCTCTTCTTCTATAACCCCATTCAAGAATGCGGATTTGACATCCATCTGGAACACTTTGAACTTTCTTTGCACTGCTATGGCCAAAAATAATCTGATTGTCTACAGCCTTGAAACCGGTGAAAATGTCTCATCAACATCTATTCCCTCTATCTGGGAGTATCCCTTCCACACTAGTCGTGATTTGTTCCGAATCACTGTGCCATCTTCATTCATCTTGTTGCGATAGACCCATTTAGTCACGATGACATTCTTGTCTGCTGGCTTCGAAACAATCTCCCATGTCTGGTTCTTCTCAATCTGATCAAGCTCTTCGTTCATGGCCTGAACCCAGTGTTCATCTTCAGCTGCATCAGAAAAACATTTCGGCTCCACTTGAGACAAAAACGATGCTTGCTGTGATGATTTCATTCTTCTAGTCTGAACTAGAGCTGTTTGATCACCAATGATATTCTGCCTATCAATTTCAGATCGACTCTTTGGCTTCCTCGCAGACACCAACTTGACATTTTCCTCTTCATCATCAGTATATTCTTCTGAGTCAGCTTCTGCCACTTCTTCTCCCCCTGGGTTGCTTACCTCATCATCACTTTCATCCAGGAACTGTTCACTGGATCGTTGAGTATTCTGCTCATTTTCAACTATAGTGACATCATTGCTTTTAATGATTTTTCCCAACCTTTTGTTGAAACATTTATACGCTTTGCTTTTCCCGGAATAGCCAAGGAATATCCCTTCATCTTCTCGTGCCTCAAACTTCCTATGATGTTCTTTGTTGAGAATGAAACACTTACTTCTAAAGATTCGAAAGTACTTCAACATTGGATTCTTTCCGTACCACAGTTCATATGGAGTCTTCCCTTGCTTCGGACATAACAGGGAACTATTTGAAACATAGACCAATGTCAAAACTGCTTCCTTCCAAAATTTCTCTGGCAGGTCCTTATCAATAAGCATTGTTCTGGCCATGTTTTTGATGATCCGATTTCTCCTTTCAACTATTATATTCTATTGGGGAGTTCTTACTGATGAAACTTGATGCCTTATCCCATGTTTCTCGATATAGTTTTCAACCTGACTGTTTGTAAATTCCATACCGTTATCAGTATGAAACTTCAGAATTTTCTGCCCAAGCATCCTTTCTGATTCCCTCCTGTACTTCTTTATGCAACTGAACACCTCTGTCTTATGGGTTATGATGAATACCCAGGCCATTCTTCTATAGTCATCAATGAAAAGAACATAGTACCTTTTCCCATCTATAGCTTGTGGTGAGATAGGTCCACATACATCAGCATGCACCAATTCGAGCACTCTAGTTGATTTCTGTTCCTTTGGCCTGTATGTCTTTCTGATGATTTTCCCTTGTTGACAAGCATCACACGTATGAGTGCGATCACGTGATAGTTTTGGAAGGTCTCTAGCAGCATCACATTTAACGAGATCCTCCATAGATGGTTGGAATAGATGACCAAGTCGCTTATGCCACAGCTGGTTTTCTTCCTCTCTGGATAAAAGACAAGTATCTTCTTCCCCACATACAAGGTAGAGATTTCCCTTTGACCTTTTTCCCTGAAGAACAACTGCTCCATCTTTTCCTTTCACAACACACATCTTCTTGGTAAATTGGATAGAGTGCCCAAAGTCACATAGTTGACTGACACTGAGTAGGTTATGACTGAGACCCTCTACTACCAAGACATCAGCATGTCTCATCTCTTTGCCCCCAAACTTGGCTTTCCCTGAGCCAACAATCTTCAGGACTTCATCATTTCCAAATTTGACAACTCTTTCTTTGTCATATTTGATGCCTGTAACAAGATCCCTATTACCCGTCATGTGGGATGTGCAACCACTATCAAGGATCCAAACACCAGATCAATATGATGCTTTAAGGGAAATCTCCGCCACCATAGCCTTCTCATTTTTCTTCTTCTTGGTCCATACTTTTTTCTTTCACACTCGGCATGGATTGAGACTTCTGTTCTTTCTTAGAGTATGATGGACCACCATCATCTTGCAAAGATGCAAATCTGTTCTGAACATTTAAATCACTTGTTGGTTTATTGATCTGCTGCTTGCGAACATTTTGATTCTGCTTTGACACATTTCTCTGAATGGTTTAAGTTCAATACCTAGCCATGTGTCCAAATACTTCGCACCAAAAACAGTGTCCTTCAAAATGTGTTCTGGAAAACCGTTCTCTGTTTGGCTGCCTTCTCTGTTCATGTTCCCTTCTGTATCTCTTGGTTATGGAACACATATACTGTGAATGTCCCATTTTCCCACAGCAATAAAACCTGATATAGGATGCATTCCATCGTGATATTTCAGCACAATGATTTTCCCTTTGAGATCTCTGAATATTCTGATTCTATTTTGTCCCCAAATCAACCTTCACTTTCGGGATGAGTGCTTGCGGTCTGATTGCAATTGTCGCAAATTTTTGTTCTTGACTAAGCCCAGAAATGACCTTAACATCTGAGCTCAATTGCTGCTTCATCCCTACTGAACCATAGGCTCCGCTTTCATCTTCTATGTCTTCTGAATGGCCTGCTTTTCGGATATCACATTGGGGGTCAAGAGTTTATCTTGATCTTTAAGTTTTTGTCACAGACTGACCACTTCTTCTTCAAGCTCTTTGATACGTCTAACCTGCTCCTTTCTTGTATTAGTCAAACAATCAATTTCCTTCTTTTCCTCCTCAATTTTAATCTTATACTCAACAATATTTTCTGAGCTCTCTGGTGTTGAGGATTTTAGTCTTTCAATTTCTTCTAACAGCTCAGACATTTCTTCATCTTGTTGTTGCATATAGAGTTTGGCATCACGAACCACTTTATTGGCTTTCTTCGTTTTAGCTCTCCAAACATCTATCTCCTCAAGAGCTGCTTCCAATTCGGCTTCCATATCAATTCTCCCTTCAATTTCTTCTTCTTCTTTAGCATCAGCTTCTTCTCCCTTTTGAGAACTACCAACAATTTCCACCAAGGCATTTACCCCACAATCTCTGCAATTTTCTATTTCCTCAACTTCTTCATCCTCAGACTCATCTGAACTTTCAAATTCTTGTGAAAGAAGATTCTTTTTCTTGAAGAAATTTCTCTTGAATTGCTTCTTCCCTTTCACAAAAGATGAAGTCTTCTTTTTGGGAATTTCAACGTCATCATCATCATCATCATCTTGAAACTTCTTGGGGCATCTTTCCGCAAGATGACCAACCTTTCCACATCTAAAGCATGCTAGTGGAAGTTTACCTTTAAACTTTCCTCTTCCTCTTTGTAGATTTGAAGAAAGGAATGATATCACCTCATCTGTCTCTTCTTCTTCATTAAAATCTTCAATGGTGAGCTTCTTCATGGCCTTAAATGCCACCTCTTTGGACTTCCCCTTTTCCACAGCCTCATTATCATCGTTCCTCATTTCATATGCAACCAAGGTACTGTGCAAATTGTCCAATGTCAGCTCTTTTATATCTTTATCTTCTAGTACTGAAACTTTCGGATTGAACCGAGGTGGAAGTTTCCTCAAGATGCGCTTTACAAACTTTATGTCTTCAATGAATTCTCCAAGACCTCGCATATCTTCCACAACAATGTTTACCCTATCAAATAAGGCATCAACAGACTCATTCGGGTTCATTTTCAGATCTTCATATTTGTTCCACAACACCTGCAGCTTAGCCTCTCTGACTTTTGTGTCCCCTTCATATATATTCAAAAGCTTTTCCCACATGACATGTGACATTTTTCAGGGCATCACCTTCGTGTAGATGGGATTGGAAAGTGATCCCCATAAGGCATTGATTGCTTTGGAATCAGCATCCAACTCTCTATGCTCAGTTTCTGATAAAGCACCACTATTAATATCAGCTGTGATACCATGCATCGCTTCTGAAAACACATCCATTCCCAAGGATCGGAAATAGTGTTGCATCTGATTCTTCCATATCTGAAAATTATATCCGTCGAAGATCGGAATCCCTTTATGATTGGTTACCTCCATTAAGAGAAGAAAAACTTTCAACCTTTCCCTCTGATACCACTTGTTAGGTCCACTGGGCTGAATACCCTGAGAGGGGGGGTGAATCATGGTATGACTAATTAAAAATTAATGCATGTTCTGATCTTGTTTCGCTGTTATGAAAAACACTCTTCTCTCTCTCCTGATACACAATATAAACAGAAAGTAAAGCAAGAGCAGGACATTGCAATTTTACTTGGTTCACCGCTAAGGGCTACGTCCAAGGAGCATACGCCGACAGGTTGCTGGTCGTACCAAATTCCACTAATCTTCACTAGCTGTGGATTACAAGGTTCGGGCTAGATCACTTCTATGCCCAGGCTCACTGCCTTTACAAATTTAGGGTCAGCTCACTGCTTTCCCAAGGGTCACTCCCTTTCTCTCTCTCTCTGGCTCACTACCGGTGGAGAGGATCACCTTCTTCCTCTTCCTAAGCTCACTGCTCTTGGAAAGAATCCACTCACAGTTTATAGACATGTAGGTCTCTTCCCTTGCATGAATGAATGCATCTTCTCCTGTATGTAGATGCTCTGTTGAACTTCAACATTCATCCGTAGATGAATCTCTCTTTGTACCAAAGGTATCGGGAAAACTTCCAACTTCCACGCAGCCTGAAAATCACTGCTGGAACAAACCCTTACTTGGCGCGCAAGTCAATATTGGCGCGCAGGTATCGGCGCGCAAGTCACAACGGGCGCGCAAGTATACCTCAGACACTTGCGCGACTCAAGCTTCCTCAACTCCAAACTTGTGTGACTCTCTTCCTTTTACGCCCAAACCAACATTGGAGTGCAACTTCCAACCGGCACACAACTTCTAACACCGGCGCACAACTTCAACCACTGGCGCGCAACTTCACCCACGCGACCACACACACCACCTACGCGACCACCACACCTGCACGACGGGAGCTCTGATTTCTCAAAGAGTTGAACTCCGGTGAAGAATGAAGAGGGGTGGTCCAGTATTTATAGGCAATCTGACCACCATGCGCGACGGCGCGCAAGTCACCTGCGCGACCAAGTTTCGGCGCGCAAGTCCCCTGTTATTTTAGACCCTAGCGCGTCCAACTCCCAAACTTGCGTGAACCTCTTTACATTGCCATATTTTGATCTTCTGATCTTGAAAAACATGTGGCGCTCAAGTTTCCTATACTCCAAGTCCTCGGCGCGCAAGTCCCTTTGCCAAAAACACTTTTCTTCATTTGCCGATTTTCAGGCCCAAAAATTTGGCAAACACTGGAAAACGGTGCCACCTTGTATCTGTTCTTTTGTACCGCCTCTAGATCATCCATTCCTTTTATCGACGTTCTTGAATCAAACATGGATCGTTGACCTCAGCTCTTGAACTTGACATTCCACCATGAACTCCTCTTTGTCAACAAACTTGTATGTCATTGTTTTTCTTTGTCAACAATCACTACTCAGATGTCCACTTTGTCAATAAACACAATCACCTCAAAAATGTGTCAATGATACCTTGAGGGATTTTTGCCCAACAAGATTAAGGATGAGGCTAAAAACTAAAAAATCAAACCCAAACCAGGCTCTCATTTAAGGAAAAAGAATCTTGCATACTATTCATAAATTGTTTGGGAGGTTGGGTGTGGATTTCTTTATATTGTTCAGTTTCACATCATACAGTTAGGATGGTGTTTATTTAATTTATATATAGTTGATCTCAATCATTATAATTATATAAATCAACCAAAACCTCCAAAATCACATGAGTCATGGTAAGTCTAAGAAATGGTTGGCGATTGGAAGATTTCTCACACTGCACTAGAGCACATGTCAATATCATATCTAAAACAAATCATGCAGTTTTACATCATGAGAAAAGGACATAAGGGATGCATTGTTTAATATCATGTTGAATATAACAAAATAGGTTGTTAATTTTAACTCAATGCTAAAAGGACTATGAAAATGTTGTTTATCATTATACAGTAAATATATGGGTGCTATGCAGTTTGAAGTCATGAAGTTATGATTGGGATGTTCAGTTTAACATCATGTAGTTAGGACATTATTGTCTAGTTTTGCATTATGAAACTTGGATGTATTAAGACACTGTTAAAGATAATAGAAGTATTTTTTGAGAAACCTTACATTGGTGTGAGTCTTAATATTATAACTTTCCATCATGATCAACGTGTTTTCTCTATTGGATTAGGCATTATTTATTCAATAAGGTCTATTACAATTTATTTCAATCTTTTGAGGCTTATTATTAGTTATAATAGTCAATAAAATCTCTCCCTTTATGAATAATTTGATATTATATAACTTATTTAACTCTAGTAAAAATCATTTTTGATGGAGTTATAGGTTCTGGAGTGGTTGTAACCTTTTCTCATCAATTCATTCCATCTCGTCTAACTAAATTTAAGACTTATCATTTTTAGATATCTAGATTGAAATAATAATTATAATTGAGGGATTTTATAACTATATAATTAGTTCTTTCCCAATTCCATATACAATTGAATATGGGGTCTCTTGTGTGTTAGTAAAGGTTTTAGGGCAATATTTCCACAAAGAATGAAAGTATTTGTTAGGATGAGACTTACTATCCTTATCTACAAAATTATGTATAATATCTAAAAAATATTATTTAAAGTCTTTATATATACATTTTTAATTTAATGGTAGTAGGATTAATGGCTAGATCATGTAATATTAATGGACAACCAATTTTAATTATGATTAAAAACAATTTGTGTCATTTTCCGTCAATATTGTGTAGGGGACATTGAATCCAGTAATGATATAGGTATTTATGGGGTTAATGATAACCTTTATAATGAATTATTTGAGTGGTATTATATTTTCCCACTAGGAAAAGAAATTGTTTACAATAATTATACACATGAACTATCTGGTTGTAGCCTGGGGATATAGGACCATAATTTTAATTCCTAAAAAGGATAACATCCAGGGGTATTTTTTAGTGTGAAATAACTTTTGGTGATGGTGGATAAAGTTGGAATGTATCATAAAATCATGATAGTTTCTGATGAATCCTATGAAATTATGCATCATTAATAACATGAAATTCCCAATTATTCTAAACTAATGAGTGATCTTTGTTCCTTATTGAAGAGAACTGAAATCCCAATAATTTATTTCATGCATAATGGGAATTATATCTCCTATTTATATAAACTTTATAATGACTACATAGATTCCCTACTTATTAAGAACATTTTGGGAGTTTAGGACATCATTGAGAATCATATTCAATATATTTTGTTATATATTTTCTTTTTTTCAATCTATTAGAAATTATCTATTTTTTAGGTAGTTTGCTTTAGGAAATAACTATCTTGTTGCGTTATATGTTGGATAGGGATATAAGATCACCTTATTCTAGGATAGTTTTCATTTCATATATATAATCCACATTATGGCCAATAAATATAGAGACCACATTGTAGTGTGAGATGTTTATGATCATTTCATCTTGATTTGGGTTGGTTGGGGTTATGGCCAAGATACTCAATACATCAGCAGAGCAATTCTTGGAATGTGAAACATGAGGTAATGTTGGTTCTAAGGGGAACTCTCATGTTAATCCTCACAAAAAATCAATAGAGGGGACTATTTTTTATTTCTCAATGGATTAATTTCCATTAATACTCATTATTACTATCTTATAGTTATACTCAATGTTTAGGAGAGTCAGTAGTATCTGTAGGGATATCTTCAAGCTTGTATATGGGATTGGTATTCGAACTCATTGTTATTGAAATATTCTAAAAGTAAGAATGTGATAAAATTAATTTTATTGAATATTTTATTGATAATAAATGTAATAATGTCGCAAATTGATTTAAATATTTTTATTTAGAGAATATTTTAGATTATTTCATTCATCTAAAAATTTTATGAAAATTCTAGTTTTGATCCTTTAAAGTGCATTATAGTATTTTGGACATAAATATATTTTGTAAACTATTTGAAATTAAAATTTTTTAACAAAATTAATATCATAATGTTATAAAACATTCATTTAGATTATCAAAACTGGATCATGAATTTTATTGGAGTAAATGGCACATGAATTCAAAGCTTGATTGGACTATCCAAATTGGACACCACTTTAACATTTGAGGAATATCATCTATATATGGGATTATATTGGTCTCAAATTTGTAAATAAGATATACAAATAAATTAAAAAAAATTATAATTATGGACGGATTGTTATTTCCCATGTGATGGATCTCAACAAGTTGTTTAAAGATAGATTAAATTATTTGACTGAATTTCCCTTCAAACTTGAAAACTCTTGAAACCCCAGCCTCTCGTAGACTCTATAATTTTTTTTTCTTATTTAGAAGGTTTCATACGTGAATTATAGGATAGTGATAATAAGATAAGTTTTTTATTTCCATTTATATACACCATTGTAGTAGGTAATCTCTCAAGCAAGTATCTCCACCGAAATGAACTTCTTTTCCTCTTCTTTATTTTACAAATGTTGTTCTTGCAATAAAAGACCTATTTACCTCCCATTTGTTCTGTAATTTAAAATTTTCTAATTATTTTATTTACTTAATTGGGATATAAATATAGAGTAGAAAATTTATAGGGTTATAACCTTTCTAAACCATTTCATATGAAAATTTTGTTACAATGAATACACCACCCATAGAAGAGTGCTTTTTCATAGTAATTAATATACTTATAAACTTATTAATTTATTAATTTTGAATAAATGAGATAATTTATTTCTAAAAAATATGATCTATAAATTATGTTTTTGACTTAAAATAATCTAATCATGTAATTGAAAAATTTACACAAAACACATGAGGTTGTGAATTGTGTGATCTATGAGACCCCAGTATTAATCGGTAAAACAGAACAAAACAGGTTCAATTTTTAGAGTTAAAATATTTTACATAAAATCAATTTATACTCATTTATATAATATATATGTTCCATAATTTACTAATTACCATATTATATCCTTAGAACATCAATCAATGAAGGGTTCTATGAATGTAAATTCCAAATCTAGACTAGGCATAAATTTATTCCATCATTGTGGTTAAGTTAACTCATGTAGGCTTCAAGGGTTAAAAATTAGGGGATCATAAATCATGTTTTGAGGGTAAATTTAAATTATACTAATTTACAAGTAAGTGAATAGTAATATTTGGATCCATTACACCTTCAAAAAATAGTATTCTAAAAAATATATCTTCTCAGTGCATTTTCTCAATCTCGTTTAAAAAAATCATATTCCATCATAATTTTTATTACTTTATATACCTAAAAAATCCATCCATAATTCTAATTTTTTTTTATTTATTTCATCTTTATTTTGATAATACCTTTATGAATTTGTTTTAATTATTGTCTCTTTGAGAGATGACTTCGGTCAGCCACTCTATTTTACCTAAGTACATAAAAATCGCAGATCATTTGATAATGAAAATGGTAGTGCCTTTAAAATTGGAATAATTTTTGGGAGGAAAGTACATATTTAGAAAAATTAGTGGTATTTTTCATTTCATTCTCTTATTATCTTATTAATTTTTTCTTTAACTTTTCTTAATTTTTATTTTTTTTATTTTATGAACCATCAACTCAAACTTTAAATCTTCTTATTATGGTATATTTTTATCCATTTAATTTTATATTTTTCTTTGAATTATGACATGAAATGATTTGCAGAATATCTTATATATTGACCCTAAGATTGAAAAAATCCTTAGTAATTGAATTGGAAAATCTTAGTCTATGGAAAGTTATAATATTCACCTATTTTTGGAAATACTCCATCAAGGGAACATTGAAATTTGACGTACTAAAACTTAATACAAGAAGTAATGGATGTAAATAAAAAAATGAACTTAGTTAAAACATTTAAGAATTGGTTTCACCTACCATTATGTATCAAACAAATTTTATTTCATACCTAAACCTTAGATTAGAATTCAAACTAATGTTTGGGTTAATTACCCTTCTTCTAAAATTTCTTTGATAATCCTATTATGATTCCAAAAAAATACCTTGAAGAATTTAATGTGGTTTTATAAACACTGAAACCACGAAATTTCTATAAATATCAATTGAAACTAAGATTATTCAAACAATAACATGATGTAACTATAAAATTTTGGATGATTTATTTACAACATGAAGATGTAACATGTTGGAATGATTTGAATCGTCTTTTATTATAGAGATTTCTTCAGCATCGAGAACCACTACCATTCATAAATATATTTCAGAGTTCAATAATGAAAAACAAGAGACATTTTATGAGTACTGGGAGTGATTTAATAGGTTGTGTGCTAGCTTCCCACATCACCAAATCACTGAGAAACTCATTATACAATACTTTGAAAATGGCCACGTGCCTATGGATATGAGTATGGTGGATAATCTGGCTAGAGGGGCATTGGTTGAAAAAACACTATTATCTGAAAATGAATTGATCGACAATATGGCACAAAACTATCAATAATTTGGTGATCATGGTACACCGCATGTTAAAGGAGTACATCAGGTAAGTCCATCTTCTCTTGAAAATCATCTAATTGATTCCTATTTTGAATAATTGGCCACTATGTTTATATGGGTTTATTCTGATTAAAATACATCCCAACCCTCTCCAATGACGCTTTATGGAGTTTTCAATGAAACAAATCACTCAACAAACAATTTATCCCAATTAAAAGAGATAGAGGATTGCATAGTAATTTTTCCTAAGAGTCCATATTAGCAATAAATGTAACCACATCCCTTGAATAAGTATGATTCCTTTTCAAAAATATACAAATAAATATGGGAAGATCAATTGGACATGATTTATGAATCTAGAAAAGATAAAGGGCCCCCTTTTAAATAAAACATTCAATATTCTATGCCTTACCAACAAGGTTTTCAACAACCCCAAAGAATATTTGATGCCTAAGAATAAAAAATTAAATAATGTAATTCTCAACCAAAGGTAGATTCTAATATTTATGACCCTTTGAAACAAATTTCTCTTAATCAATAGAATGAGTTGAAGATTCAATGTTTGATGTTGAGGGATTTGAGGACAAAAATAAGCCAAATTTCCACTACCCTCTATGAACTGGTAAGTAAGAACTCCAAAAATATTCCTTCCCAACCTACTCCAAATCCTAAGGGGAATGTCGATACCAAAACATTAAGTGGGAAGAAAATTATTGATATATATGATCTAATCATTCCACCAAGATTCACCTCAACCCTATAAAATCCTCATTTAAGACTAGTATATGAGAAGCCAAATGACAAATACCAAGGTAAGAGCAATGTTGATGATATTCCTCATAAGACCATTCCATTTCCAAATTGATCAGTAAAAACCATGAATGTGGCTAAAGAGTTGATGTAAAAAGAGGTTTTATACACATTAAAGAACATTGACATAAATATCCCTGTACTTAAATAATTTAATAAAATTCAATGGTATGCCATGTTTTTTTAAGAATTGTTTACAAATAGAAGAGTTTTAAAAGTAAATGAGCATATAAACCTTTGGAGGAATGTATGCAAACTCATCACACCAACATTAGTGATGCCTAAATAGAGAAAGGACCTTAGGAAATTAACTATTCCATGAACCATAGGGGAGTTAATTTTTTTTTCTTTTTGTGATTTGGGTGCTTCCATTAATGTCAACCCTCAATATATTTTCTATTAATTTCAAGTTAACGAGCTGACTCCAACATGGGTTGTAGTGAAACTAGAAAGTAGGGTCATTTAATACTTGATGCGAGACATCGATGATGTTCTTGTTCGGGTAAGGGACAAGATCTTTCTTATAAATTTCTACATGATGACTATGGATGATGATTATGTAAGTTATCATGACCCCATAATTTCTGGAATACCCATCCTAAAAACATCCAATAAAATCATTAAAGTCCATCATGGTAAACTTTTTGTGGAGTTTAAAGCTGATATTGTATTATTTAATATTTTTGAATCCCTAAAGTACCCCTATAAGAACCATTCTAGTTTCTACATCTCCCATTCTGACCCATCTTGTGATGATTCTCCAAATATTTATTTTCATTATTTTCCAAATGGGGATCATTCCATGACTATATAGATATTGATAATTGGTTCTGGTTTGATGTTTCAAAATACTTTCATGCATATTTATCATGATCAAACCACACCCATTTCTAATTATTTCATGGATTCTTTTTCAAATTCTGAGCATGTAATTTCTAATTATGATATAGTTATTGACTTTTCAGATATATTTGATTCATTATTCACAAAATTTGATGATGTATATTTAGAACCTAACATTCATTAAGCACATTTATCAATTCCCACATCATTCCCATCAATATATAACCCACCCAAATTGGAAGTCAAACCATTGCCACTAAACTCAAAATATTCATACTTATTGAATAATGAAAAATAGCCTATGGTAATTGCTAATAGAATCCTACCAAAACAACAAATAAAACGTTTGAATACTTTAAGGTTGAATATTAGGGATATTGGGTGGACCTTAATAGACATGATAGGTATTAGCTCCCCTGTTTTCATGCATAGGATTCTTTTAGAGGATGGGGCCAAACCGGTTAGTCAACTACAAAGGATACATAACCCCACACTATTAAAATTTGTGAAAAAAGTGGTAGAAAATTTGATTGAGGAATGTATCATTTACGCCATTTCTAAATCTCAGTGGGTTGGCCATTTCCATGTCATACCCATGAAACTAGGCAAACTGTAATAAAAAAAGAAAATGATGAGTTAGCTCCCATGAGATAACAAAATAGTTTGTCAGAGTGAATCAATTATAGGAAACTAAATCAATCAACTCCTAAGAACTATTTCCCACTTCCATTAATTGAGAATATTAATGAGATAATAGTAGGTAGGACTTGTTATTACTTCCTGGATGGTTTATTTGGATAATTTTATGTTCCCATTACAACTAAGGACTAGAAAGAAATGGAATTCACTTTTAATTTCAGTTCATTTTCTTACCAAATGATTCCATTTGGAAATTATAATACCCCAGGTAAATTATGGAAATTCTTGGTGAGTATATTTTATTATTTAATTTATAATTATATGGAGGTATTTATGGATGAATTTACTATGTAGGTTTTATCATTTAATGAGTGTCTCTTGAGTTTGAATAATATGTTTCATCACTGCATTCAAAAAAATCATTTTTTAAACTTTAATAAATGTCATTATATGGTAGAAAAAAAGGAATTTTTCTATGTTATATGCAAAAAAATAATGAAATTTAGGTTTATATATCTAAGGTAGACACCATTTCATTCTTTTCATATCCTACGTTAGTATGTGATGTTTGATCATTCCATGGACATGATGGTTTTTATAAACGCTTCATCAAAGATTTCAATAAGATTGTTCTACGCTGAAAAATATTACTTCAAACATATAATGAATTATTTTTTATGATTGATGTAGGGTATCATTTGATGATAAAAACGTTTCTGACCACACCACCAATCATAAAACCCCAATGGTGGGACCTCCCATTTGAGCTTATGTGTGATTATTCAAACTTCATGGTAGGAGCAGTATTATCGCATAAGGTAGAAGGGTGGTGCCAAGTGATTTCTTATGTGTCAAGGAATTTGTATTCATCCCAAAAAAATTACACCACAATAGAAAAGGGGTTTTTTATTATTATATTTTCTTTATAAAAACTCTTCTCTTATTTATTAGGATATAAAGTGGTTTTTTTCATGATCATGCAGGTTTGAGGTGCCTCCTAAAGAATCTAGATGAAAAACCATGACTTATTCACTCAATCCTACATCTTTATAAGTTTCAGATCGAGATAAGGGATGATAAGGGGTAAAATGACTTGTTGGATAACCACATTAGATGGATCACTCACATGTTATAGCATAATGACACAAACTAGATACAACTTAAATACACTTTCCCCAATATGAATATCTATGTCATATCAGGTACACATCCTTGGAATTCATATTTTTGAATTAATTCACAGACTTTTAAATTCCTATAAACCTAAAAAACACAAGTTAAAAAAATTAATACTGAATCTAATTTTTATGACTAGAATAATTCTTACCTTGGGAGAAGTTTTAGTGTCAAAGTCATTAGGAGATGTGTGTTCGATCATGAGTTTGAGTCTATTTTGTATTTTTTTCATACATCTAATTTTGGTGGACAGTTTTGACACCAAATGGAAGATAGGAATGTCTTAGAATTTTTATTATATTGTAAAACCTTAATTTATGATTCTCGTGTTTTTTGTAAGTCATTCTCAAATTACCAACACACTAGAAACATTTCATGGAGAGCCAAGATGGCCCAAAAACCCATACTATATTGTGAAATTTTTTTTGCATGTGTAATTTATTTTATGGATTAATTTCCAAGATCATTTGGTTTCTTATACATTCTTTTTATGATTTATTGTGATAATAAATATGTGGAGATGAAGTCCACCAAGAATGATGATTCTCATGATATAGTATATTTTTTAAGGCTAAAATTTCATATACATTTAGAGTACCAAAGTACATCATCAGTTAACAGGGGACACACTTTTTTAATTGAAATTTGGATTCTATCCTTTGGTAGTATGGGGTGATGTATAAAACTTCTACTCTATACCACCCCAAAACAAATGGCCCTGCCGAGGTTTCAAATCAGCAGTTGAAACAAATTTTGTAGAAAAGTGTGCTGCAGAACAGGAAGGATTAGAGAAAGAACTTAGATGATGTGCTTTGGGATTATAGGATGGCATAAAATAATACCATCAGTATGTCCCCATTACATATATTTTTTGCAAATCATTTCATCCCCCCATAGAAGTCGAGCATTAGGAATATTGGGCTATAAATAAATGCAATATGGATTTCACCCAATATGGATATCAAAGGAATATTTAAATTAAAGAACATGAGTAGGTTATATTTTCATCATATAATAACGTAGGGATTTTCAGGTAAATATCAAAAGTGACTCATGATATAGTGATACAAAAAGGGAGTTTCATGTAGGTGTGAAATTTATTCTCTACATTTCACAATTGAATCTGATTTCTGGTAAGTTTCATTAAAAATATTTATGCCCTTGTGTTTTATGTAATGTTATTCTTTATTCTGTAGTATAGATAACCGAAGAGTCTATAGGAATATGCTTTATAGTAAATGGGATACAATTTAATCTGTACATTAAGGGATTCCCTACACATTCAGATGATTCCATCACACTACATGAGCTCATTATCACTTGAAATTAACACGTTGTCCCTAACCCTTTATCTTTTATATTATTTAACCTATTTATAGTTCTACATTTCATTTTCTTTTATGATCTCATAACATTAACATTGAGGAAAATAAAATATTTTAAGTATGGTGGAGGGGAAAACATATTGAGGCAGCTTCTTTAGTTTTTTCATTTGCGTGCGATTTTTTTAATTTTAAAGATAAACAGAAAAACACCATATATCATGATGTTTTATATGTGTAATATATAAAAATGAATGTTTTAAAATCCATTAGTATCATGTGGAGTATGAGAAAGATTTTTTCATCTAGGGTTGATTTTTATAAAAATATAAGTCATAGGTGATATGATTGTTTGTTTCATTGTAAAAACTTTAATATTTTGGCATCATTCAGTGTGATATTCTTTTCTGGTAACTTTTTTCATTGATTTATCCATAGAAATTTTTATGTAACCATGACTTCGCAAATTTTTCATAATTAATTTAAGTTTTATCGAAGTTATGTAAAAAAATTGATCATATATCTTGGGTTATTCTGTATATTTTTTTCTCTTTATATCAGTTTCATTACTATACCGAATTAACCTATGCATGTGTACTAGTTATATGAATGTTTTACACCCTCAAAAAAATTAAAACAAAAAAAAATAATATATATATATATATATATTATTAATAAATAGGGGGTGATGGAATGTACAGCGTGTGGGTTATCTAGGTTAGGAGCTTAAGGTTTGACTTTTAGGAAGGCATAAGTGAGTGGGTCTTAAAATTTGATTGCAATGGAATGTATAAGAGGTTCAATATAATTAACCCATGTAAGAAGGATTGTTGTACATGACCTGAATATACCAAATAAAGGATGGATATATGGTCTTGAAATTGTTATAACACAAACACATGGGGAATTAGTGGCATTGTAGAACCATGAATTGTTTTCTATTATTAGTCTCGTTAATCTCACTGAATTGTTTATAAATTTTATGAGTCAATAAATTTAAAACATATTGATATTGACTCTTTACTATATTCTTACTTTTACTATATTACCGCTAAAGATTTGGAAATTTCAACATTCATATCTTGTCATAATTTTTTAGATACATGATATGAGGTTTTAACTAGGAGTGATAAAGGGTAAGTGGGGGGGAGTTGATAAAAAACATTGTAATTAATTATTTTATTGATAATAATTTTCATAATTTCCTCACATCTTGTTAATATTTTTATTTATAGAATATGTGGGATTGGAGAATTAATTTTCAAATTTTATGAAAATTTTATTTTTTTACCTTTTAAAGTATACTATAGTATTTTTTACATAGATATTTTTATGTGGATTATTTGAACATTAAATATTTTTTAATAGAATTATTAACAAAATTTTAGAAAACGTTAATTTAGACCAGAAAAGATGGATTGTGCATTTGATTGGATTAAAGGGTCCATGACATCAAATATAAACTAGACTCACCAGATTGGACACCACTTCACCACTTGGTCTATATATTCTATATCCAAAATTAGATGGTATCATATTTGTACAATAAATAGAGAACCAAATTACACACAAAAAATAATTCTATAAGGATATATGTTTCAGGTTCTTTGGAGGTAAAAAGTAGTGTTAAATTTGGAATAAAATATTTGGATGAAGCTCTCATTCACAGTTGAAAACTCTTGAAAAACTAGCCTCCCCTACACTTTATAAATATGTGAATTATAATTTTGAGTAGTATTAACACAAATTATCATATAATTAGTAGAGTAAAATTGGTTCCTTTATATTTCAATACATTGTTTCAGGAGAGAAGATCTCAATCTAGGGTCTCTAAAATTATCTTATTTTCCTCTTATTTAAAGTAATGTTGTTGTTCTTGCAAAACAATATCTATCGATAACCCAATAATTATGTTATTTTCAATTTAATTATTCTTTTATATACATATTTGTTTTATAACTCAAGAGTATAAACATGATTGAGTTATATCCTTTATAAACCATTTCACATGAAAAACATTTCTACGATGACAAAACCAACCACATAAGAGTAGTTTTTCTTAGTAATTTATGTACCTATCACCATTTTAATTTATTTATTTTCAATAAATGTGAAAATATAATTCACATAATATAATATATAAATTTTGTTTCAAATATAAAATAGACTGATCATGTAGTTTAACAATTAGCACAAAACATGTGAGGTTGGGGATTATGTGAATTGTGAGAGCGCAATCTTAATCATTAAAATAGAAAAACACGAGATCAAATTGTAGAGTTAAAATATAATCCCTAAACTCAATTCATACTCATTTATATAATGGATATATTCCCTAATTTGACACTAAATCAAATTTACCCTTATAACCTCAATAAAAATTGGGTGATACGAGTGCATGTTTTGAGGCTAGCGTAGGTTTTAATTTATTTGATCATTGTGGTTAAGTTAGCTCCAATAGGATTTGATGTTTAAACAATTAGGGGATCATAATTATGTGGTGTTTTATTTATATGATAATTATTAATAAGTAATTGAATAGGTAGGGTTTTATTTATTATTCCTTCTAAAAATTGTTTTCTAAAATATATCATCTCTTAGTGTTTTCTCAATATCATTTAAAAAACAAATAGCAATACAAATACAATATTCTTTCAGCATAATCTAATTAAATTATAAACCTAAAAAACACCCATAATTCTTTGATTTGTATTTATTTTATATTAATTTTCATAATACCATTAATAAGTTGTTTTAATTACTTCCTATTTGTGAGATAACCTTGTTCAGCCACTCAAATACACCTAAGTACCAAAAAAGCACACATCATTTGAGAGTGTCTATGAAATAACCTTTCAAAAGAGTTTTTAGAGAAAAAAGTTATCTATGAAAATAAATAATATTCATAATATTACATTATTAATATTTATTCCTTTTATTCTTTTTCCCATTGATATTTTAGAGGTATCGTTAAATTATATATCTCAACTATGATATGTTTACTAGAAATAGAAGATATCCATATCAAGGATATTTTTATTCACTAGAACACTCTCTCATGTAGGATTGATTGCTATAAAATCATCCAATGTCTATCCTTTGAAATAATTTTATAAAATGAACTATATTTTTAACTTTTTAAGGATGTCCACCCAGCACACCAAGCATCTAATAAATATGGGATGATTAAGGTTGTATTTTAGTGGATCCATTGATTATATCAAGAAAGCCTCATAATTTTGTAGGTAGTTCCTCATCTTCTAATATTTGAATATCATCACATGTATATTATTCTCAATTTCAATGTATCATGTTTTTATATCAAATATTGACCTATTATGGTAGTAAATGTTAATTCTCCTTTCAAGTATAATTTCTATATACAAGGAGAGCACAAGATATCCCTCCATAGTTTCCACATATATGATATGTGGAATTCCTCCCATAAATAGAATCCAGGATCATGGGTGAAATATATATCTATTTATATTATCAAAATCATGTTAACAATTTGTATCCCACTAGAAAATAACCCATTTCTTCATAAATTTTTTAAAGGGTAAACACCTGCTAATGAAGTTGACTATAATGTGCCTCTTATAGGTTAGTCTCTCCTAAACTCCCCTTAACTACTTGATACATTGTAAAGGGTGTAATAAAATGTATCTACATGGTCTTTATGGGGTCTAATATGATTCCATGATGGCATACCATGAAACTGATAAATTTACAAAATTTCATTACAAAACCGAACATTTTGTTGTTATTATTTAATCAATGTCACAAGAGTTTATAGAAAACTATACCAAGATTTATTGGGTGACCACAACATTGATTGTATTTGGACACTTTATTATTTACATAACATTATGTTGTATTCCCCAATAATGAATTGAATATATCATTCATGGCATGTGGTATGTGGCATTAGTGTTCTTGAAGACAAAGGTCATTAATTGATAGTAGTAACCCCATTGGTGTGCCCTTATGTTTGTTTCTTATTCATATTTTTGGGTCATTAAGATTTTATTATAGTTTTAGTATCCATCCATGAATGAAATTTATTGAAAGATAATAGTCACATCATTCAAAATCTCTATGATTGAAATTGGGAATTTGTCTTCCAGGTTGTTCTAGTTGTGTTCCCTCGTATCAATGAAAATTTTGATATTATTTACATTTTAGGTATTGGACCTCTATAATAAAATTTTCCTTTATAATCTTAAAAAAAAATTAATCTACATTGGAATTAAGGATAGGATTCATTTTCATTGCTACCTACTTGTATCCCTGGTCATCTTCTAGAATGCCCAGGTGATGGGTGTCCAAATTATGATTTAGCCTAGGTATCTAAGTATAACTCCAATAGAACACATCCAAGTGTCATTTTAGGAAATATATGTATATTTATTTATCATATGGTTTTTGGTGTCATTGATCAATGTGGGACACATGCCTTTATCTGTATTTAGATTCTCCTATCTGAGTTCATCAAAGGTAGTTGAGATATATTCCTCAAATTTCGGAGTGGTGTCCCTAAAATCATCTTCTTCTTCTTCCTACATCAACCATTATTATAAAAAGTAATAAACTAAGGCATATTTGGATATTATTATGATTATTTGGGGCCATTTTTTTCTTCCATAAATGGTGATGAGGCAACTTTGGATCCATAAGGTACTGATGAAAACACATCATTATCGATGGAATTTTGAATATAATTTCCTTTATTCCCACTATCATCAGGAAAAAATAGTGTGTAATCATTATTATATTCATGGGATAGTGTGGGATAGTTATCCTTGGGGTGTCATTTTTAGGGTTTCCTATATCTCCCAAGGAATTATAGCTACCTTATAGACAATCTATTTTAGTTGGTACAACTGAGATCATGTAGATGGGGGGTGAATGTGCCCATGTCCCATTCTCATCTTATAGGATACTTTTTATTATTATCAAGTGAGACCAAAATAACCTGATGATTTTCATAATATGTATTTTTTAAATTTAGTTTAAGGTATGTTTATATCACTCATATATTTCACTCCATGGATTGGTTTGAGTAGCTTTCAGGTCATTGAGAGTGATGATTTAGATGTATCATCTTTCATTAACTACTTTCATTCTCTATTATAGAAATTAATGTCTATGTATTGTGATTTAGAGCACTCAAAAGGGTAATTATAATCATATATATTCTTATATTATCCATTTATGGAATAATTTCATCATAGATGATATGATGAGGGAACCACTACATGTGTATGAATCCTTGGCCTCCCAATTAGGGCAATGAAATCAATATCCTGATAAACCAATATGAAATTAAAGTTGTATATGAGGTCTCTGAATTTATTGCTCTACATGATCTTCCTAAATATATTTTTCTCACTCTTGTACTGTAATTTAATAGTCATACTATATTCAGACAAGTCAACCTCATTGTATCCCAATCTTCAGAGTGTCTAGATTTGGATGTGATTGATACTGTATCCATTATCAATCAAGGATTTCTGAATATATATATTTTATATAATATTGGAATAATTTAAGGTCAACATTTTTTATCTATTTATAATTTTTTTAATCTTATTTAGTGAATTATATGACTATTTTTCAATCAATTGGATGGGTTTCTAGTAAATTTTAGCTATAGTGACCCCAACCTTTAATTCTTAAGAACATGAGAGATCCATAACGGGTGCTCCTTTAGGCTCATGTTAAGGATGAATTGTATCTAAAATTTAGATTTTAATCTGGAAAAAAACTTAATATATGAGGATTCTTTACTTCTATAACAGTGGATAATGTTTATTGACCTGAGGATCTTCCTTGGATTGAGGATTTGGATATGATGTTGTAGGTATAGACAATTTATCTTCCTGATTGGAGGTAGTGGGATTGTTTGTCTACCATATGTTAGGTTGATATTTTCTACCCACAAGATGATTTTATCTAGATAATTGGAGACATAACCTAAACATTGAGATTATACATTACTATATATTCCCTTACCTCCTTGGCCTCTATGGACACTTCCCCTAACTACTTTTTTATGGTTGGGTGATAAGTATAGTCATGGATTTGATAATATTGTTCAGCTTTTAAACCTATAAACTACTAGCACTTTAGTAATTTGGGTTAAACCAAAGATAAGGATAATGTTATGTTAACCAAAAAAAATAAAAAATAAATATAAAATAGAAAAAATATCCAATGTTATGGATGACTATGGTATTGTGAAGTGATAATGGGAATAGTAAAAAATAAGGGAAGGTTGAATAGTTAAAAGAGTTGGAGGAACTGGACTAGATGGAGTTGTTATAAATGAACACTTTTCTTACCTATAATTAACCATATATGTGAAAATTTTGTATGAAGTGATGATTTAAATAACAAAATTTTATTAGATAAACAATATCACTAGATAACTCTCTTAAGAATTAAAATTTTTAACAGAACATAGAATAAAGATGTTTCTTCATGTAGAAGAGTTGAACTTTAGTTTTTTCATATATTACATCAGTTACTATTTACAAGGCTAAAAAACATTTCTCTTCTCCTATTGGTACTTATTTTGGAGTGAAAATGGATGGTTATAAAGAAGTTAGAGTGACTATTCATGATGAAAAATAATTATATTCCCTTATGAATTAACTCAATGAAAGAAAAACCAATATGAATCCAATAAATCTATGAAATTCTAGTAAACTAATAAATTCCACATTCTATAATAATATATAAATAAAAATATATTAAAATAATCTCAATATAGAAAAGTATGATTTAAAGAAAGTGAAAAGTGAATCTTCTCTGATGATATCATCTCCTTCCTCTAGAACCCTCTCATGAGCCACTACATTGAGTTCCTTACTACTAGTCTAAATCATTTATTATCTCATTTTCTCTCACATTTTTTGTCTAATAAATTGTATAAATGAAGGCCCAATTCCTTCTCAAATAATATATTTTATTATTCCTATCTCATCAACTTAAATTTATTATTTCAAAATTTTGTCGTCAATAAGAGTATTATTCTTCATTTTTCCTTTTAACACCATCTATATCACTTAATCAATCCTATAAAATAAATTCTACCACTTAAAAACTACATTAAATTTGGTTAATTGTCATGAAATTCCTCAACTTTAATTATCTTTTATTGTTATTATTATTATTAAAGGGTTTAATCTAGAGTCTTTGTAATCCATGTGTAACTATTTCCCACTTATATTCATTCAAACCACCATCCAAATTGGATTTCAACTTGTTCGTAATCTATATATTAAATTTAAATAGAATGAAAACTAGGTAAAAACATCAAAATTACCCTCAATAACTCAATTAAACCATATATGATCATGTACTGTTCCATCACAACATCAATGTTTCACCTATGAGCCCCTAAAGATACAGGAAAAATTATTCAAGTTGATAGACTCAGCCCTGAGTCTCATTTTCAACCAGCCAAATATATTCATATCATTCAATAAAATTGGAACCATATTTATTATATAAGGTGAAAATGAGTTTATCATCGACACTATCCCCACATAGATCATTCTTTGATTGATTCAGGATCATTGATGCAATTTCCTAAGAAGGTGGTGCATATTGAACTTCAGCCTTGCAACTTTAATGCTCAGGATCAATAATTCCTCCTCCTATAAACATCAATAATTTGACCTTCAAAGAATACAAGATTCATTATCAAATGTCTCATTCCTTAGTAATATCATTCACAACCCACAATCACATATGAAGCTCATCTTCCTCCAACATCATGCTCTAATTCTATTCTCTACTGATGTTCAATTAGAGTAGAAACATTATTGGTTATAAATTCATCCAATTTGGTTAACTTACAAATAATATTCTTTAATATTGGTAAACTCATATGAAAATTAGTTTCATAAAGCTTTAATGGATCAATGATGATCTAGTTTTCAATATCATCTTGTGACGACACCCCTAGTTTGTCAGCCTTAAACATTTTCAATGAGAGTAACTAGACCTATCTTGTAAATTTTCAAGGCTTGGCCTGGTTATCTTTTTTTTCAAACCCATATTTATTAATTACTCATTAATGTGTTCTTTTTTCTTCTTAATACTCAATATAATTTGATTTAGTTAATCACTAGCATAAAATTCTATCATAGTCGAGTTCTAGTAAGAGATATTTATAGACCTCTAATCGAATCAAGATTCACCAAATTAAACAAGACTCACTCACCCTTGATGAAGTATTGGGGATCACCTATTAATACTCAAATTAATTCTTCAACCCTCCCTTGATATGTTTTCACATTTTATAAAATCCCACCCTTTTACCTTGGTATGTTTCTCTCTAAGTTTCTTTATTCTTTTTATTTTTTGATAATGAGCCCTATTATTAGATTCTAATTGTTTATAAAGATTATTGGGGTATTTTAAGGAGGATATATAGTGTTTTACAGTGGTGTTTTTTATTTTGTGAGATTCTATTGTCCCACTTGATAAATATTCCATTCCAATATTCAACTAGAGGACTAGACATTTTCTTACCAAGGCTGCAGGAGGCCCATTTACAAGCTGGTGAGAACCACCAGTAAGGTGGTGGAGACCTAGAAAAATGCGTCTCCAAAAAGAAATCAACCAGCTGGTCGATGGGATTTCTATCCATGTAGTGGCTCTAGTATCCACCACCATCAAGTTAGTGGAAGATAGAATCTAGATAGTGGTATCAGGCTGGGATGTGAATATAAGATCAAGAATCATATTTTCACCCCCCTGAAATTCCAATTTAATACCTTTTATCACCCTTTGTGACATTGAATTGGTATTTATGGCTTTTAAGGGTTCCTTATAGATTACATGGATTCTAAAATATGGGTTCATAACTCCTTGATCCATTCTTTCATTCGAATGGATTGAATAGGTAATTGTTTCCTGATATTGGTGAATTATAATTCTTTCCACATTGGATATTATTTTTATTATAGATTTGATATAGTGGATCTGTTGTTATTTGATAGAAGATTTTGGTGTTTTAAATTTTTATATATGATAAATCATGAGACTATTATTCTATATTTTGAGGTTGGAGTATTGAAACATCTTTATACGGTCTTCCTTTGCTTTCTAATATGAACAACTTATTTGATCACATCGTCATGTCATGTAAACAACCCAAATTGAATGGAATTCTCATTTAATGATTGAATCCCTATTCCTATACCTCCCATGTATCTCATAAAGTATGTTGGAATTTACACCTAGAATTGTATCCAACCAAGATGTGTACGAACCCTTGACCCTATGCTTTAACATGGAATACATGAACCTATAGACCTATGTTAAACATGATATAGTTTAAGATATTGGATTGACATGTGAATTGGTGTAATTATCTTATTAAAGAATAATATGGATTGTAAGTGGATAATTGGCGTGATATTAGACTCAAAATTTTGTAATAAAATAATTATGGCTTAATGACAAGTGGAATGGTAATTGAGATTAATTGAAATGTGAATCAGAAATCATCAAAATGTTATATTAATTTTTATTAAATTAGTAAATGGGGAATTGTGATTTATTGATCTGTAAATGGGTAACATTCTATAACTAAATAAATGGTATTATAAATGGTAATTTGGATAAAATAACAAATATATAATATGTTAACATTTTTTATATGTTCGTTAAATTATAATTCTTTGGTTATTGTTTATCTTTATTGTTTAATTGTAAAATTATCTCTAGAAAATGAATTCAGATAGATTCTAATGCCCTATAAGCATGTAAGTGTTCCTAGTATGAAAATTCTAATTAGGTCCATTGAGTCATTTTCCATATATATGGTACTTCACCTTAAGAATATTTAAGATTATATTTCAGGGTAATTCAAATAAATTCCATTATTACATGATTAGTTCATGCATGAGTGTGAGATGCATGGTTACTTCATGCCTAAGGACTATAGGAATTGTTACTTTATTCCCAAGGCTAAAATATATAGTAACTTTATTACATGAATGGATATTTGATCCATGTAATGTGAATCCACCTAAACATATAAATGGCACAGACATGTATATTCGACATCGGGACAAAGAAGGTATTAGAGACCCTATGTGTTAACCCGGAGCTCAAGGATCAATGAGTTATTTTGTGTTCTACATTAATTTATGAATTAATTACCCTTATTATCATACTTTTCCATGAAAAATTATTTCAAATGTGATTTTTTTAGAAATTTTAGGTTTCAGAAAGTTAAGTTTTACTTACAACCTTTTCAGGAACCAATGGTACCTCGTAAGACTTCAAGGATGTAGGTCTAGGAAAAGTCAAGGGGCCCTATACTTGATTGTTTGTTATTATTTTTGGGATTAGAACATGTATATGGGACTAGGAATGGGGTTTATAATTATTTTTGGAGTCTTTATTTTGTATATTATCCTTTATTTAGTTGCTTTTATGTCTTTTAGAATGATATTTGGTTTGGAATATTGTATGGAAGTGCATGGATCATTAAATATGGATTGTTTGGTACTCATCTATCATCTTACTGAGTTATATGTTTATATTGGTTTATCTTGGTTTTATAGTGATTTATACTCTATTATAGAGGTTATAGTCTCTCCACTATATTCATCTGAGCCTCATTGCTAGTCGGCAACCCCTGGCATATGAGGATCATTTGATGTCATGTAGCGACCTGTCTCAATCATGTGATGGTGAACTAAGCTAGGGTTGTTAAAAAGTGATATCATATCCTAGGGTTTTCCTATTTATTTACTATATGGTAATGTATGTTAGGAAAATTGAGGTTTGGGGATTATTAATGACCTCATGCATAGGATTATCTAACCTATGTGCTGGTGAAATCTATGTTTTCAAAGATGAAAGTAATGTTCTTTAGATTCAATTGTTATGGTTGTGATGTTATTTCACTTTCGGTGATGAAATTTTTGTGTGATTTTATTGTTTTTTTATATTTTAATCATGGACTAGTATGGAATAAAGTTTGTATGCATACATCATGGTAGGCACAAAGAGAAATATTTTGACATGAATAAGTCATGATAGGTACATATTTACTACATATGATATATCTATGTATCTAAATTGTGAAATATAATCTCTTTACATCAGATTAAAATTAATAAATTAAACAATTATAACATATTAATTCACTTGTTAATACATTTTTTAAAGTAACCATGTGAATTTGGTAATTTCATGTCATCTTATAAATTTGTTATTGATCTTGTTATGTATCCTATGATCTGAGGAGTGTGTATACACTTATAGATAAAATACCCTTATTTCATCTTTGGATTGAGTGTCAAGATAGTGGTATCTAGTTTATACCTCACACTATTGAGCCAAGACATCCTAGAGCTTTATGGAATCTAATGGACTATCATGTTTGTTCTAGTTTTATAAGGGTCATGTGATCAATAGAGAGAGGTGATAATCATGTTTTGCCTTTGATTTGTAATATTACATGATATTTCCAACTACAAATACTACCCATATTCATTAGGGAGGGAGGCCCTTAGGAAACTATGATCTATATCGATTCTATATAGAGGATCTTTAGTCACTTGGATACACCCATGGATAGGAGGGTGAAACGTGTTGTATATATTCTATGAGGACCATCCAAGCACTAGTGGGATGTCATAGTGTAAAATGAATAAAAATAGGATCTAACATATAAGGACTATGAGGTGAACTTCCTTAATCACTTTTATCTATGGCCACTAAGGTATGATAAGGATCGAGGCCTCTTGAACCCAACACATGGGAGCATGTCAGTGATGTAATAAGATGGAAATCTTACTGACTTGTATTGTTCTTATTTATATTTGGAAGTAGTTGATATATCTAGGGTCGAGCGCTCACATTACATGATCCAGTATGATATCAAGTCACTGGTGAACATCTTTAACCTATGTAACTTATCTAATATGATGAATCAAGTTCCCATCATAAAATTTAGCCTATATAAATCCCCAAGTGGAGAATATGCAGTCTCATGAAGATGATCTGGGGTCTCTTTTGAGGTAGAAAAAACACTACTATGAGATTTTATACCATGTAATTAGAGGTTTGAGTATTCTGGGGAGTGGATAGACATCTTAGGACCATGTTTAGGGAATGTTAGTTCAGTGTGGTAGGGCTAGACACAAGTGAATTCAATTTCTTTTCCCTATTTTGGAGTGTCATGTTTGTAGTAATATGGACTAATTACTAAGGTTCTATATGAGTAATCGATAGTAAAGTTGTAGCATAGGATCATGGTAGGAACAAGATACTATAAAGGACTCAACTATCTCTCCATATATAGGTAACTACTTTTCCAATGATAACTCAAGAAGATGTAGGGTACATGGTACCTCAACATAGGATTCATAATATCAGTAGGTGGGACCATCCCAAGGGATTCATGATAGAGCTTAGGGTTGAGGGGTGAGTCATATGCATGTTTTAGATTCTAATCCTTCTATTCTAGATGAAATGAATTATATTATCATAGGTATGATTCATGTTTCAACTACCCTTACCTTTTTTTTGTTTAATATAGGGGCATATAATTCATCTATATATTCTCAATTTTTAAATTTTTTAGGTTTGAATGTGGAAATATTGGATGGGGTTATAATCGTCAATGTTTTGTTAGAGGTGAAAATTAGGGTATCAAACCTTATTAGCTGTGTTCTATAAAAATATATGTTTAATGATTACTTTGAAAGATGTTGGTGTTATAAATAGTAGGATTTGGGTTTATCTTGGGTATGTATTAGCAAGTTCTATACCAAGACCACATTAATTGTTATTGTTGTAGGGTTATTTTTCTTTCTCTATAAGGTGAAAGATATATCTATTTTTGTTAATGTGATATTTAAACTATTCATTATGGACCAATTTAGGGAAGATTGGATTGTCTCACAACTCAAGAAGTAAGCCTTATGTTTCATGATGGAGAGTTACATTAGAGTAATTTTCCTCCAGTATTGGATTACTTTCAGGATGTATTTTTTGAATAGTTATTCATCTTAGCACTGTAGAAGGAGGAAAATTTCACTATCGAGTTCTTTCTAGGAGCATAATCTATTTTTTCCTTCCTTAAAGGATGGTACCAGTAGTGGTTAGATGGTAGAAAGTGAAATTATAAGATATGTAAAATAAGGTATTTATATAGACAATTACTTCAATGTTGAGTTCTCCAATTCTTTTCACCAAGAGGGTTGATAGGACATTGTGATTATGTGTGGATTTATTTAGGCTAAACCTAATAATAATAAATAATTTCTACACCTTTATATACATGGAGGATAGTTTTGATCACCTAGAAGGTGCCTGAATATTCTCTAAGACTGAATTGAGGTCAATCTTCCATTGTTTGAATGTGAGGATATGTAAAAATATTTCCTAATTGGGACCATGTTATGACTCCCTATGCCTACCTCCAATAGGCCATGGAATGGAGATTAGCACCAAGTATTCATGTCACTAACATGGGAGACCAAGGACAAAAGTACATGTACACACACATATTGTATCCCATACAATGCTGAAATATAAAACAACTAATAAATCATGAATTCATATATCTAAATCCCATAACTGGAGTGCGAAAAATATTAATGGAAAGTAAATAGGGTCAAATATGATCCCACCACAAAGAGTCTAAAAACAAGTCCAATTGGAAGAGTAAAGATGGGGACTACTATCAAGATAATATTGGAACACACCTCAATCTATCCAGTCTCACTAAGCACCACAATTCCTTGGTCCCTCTAGGGAATCTATCAAATGGATTATCATCTTCACAAGTCATGAAACATGTGGGAAAATATCATGGAGGGGTGAGTATAAATAATCAAGTAGGACACCCCGAAACCACAAATCATACAAAAAAAATATTATAGACAACTATACATAGGTATTTTTATAAAACACATATAAAAAGTATATCCACATATACTTAACAAAGACACATGGTCTCAACGTAAATTCACATTGGTAATACCATCCTAGGATTCCTTATCAAAGTTTTCACATAACACCCCTCCTGGAGAACACACTACATGAGTCAAATAACACTGATGAAGATAGTCCAAGAGGTGATAATCGTCCGGCCTCATCATATAAATTATGCGCTGGAAGTCTGAAAAGATATGATACACAGATGAGGGTCACTCTCAAGTACCAAGGGTATACCAGAAACCCAATATAGAATATCCTAATAAATAAATAATCAATTTTTTCATAGTGTTTGTCATTAATATTCAAATAACTCCACATAGGGCCAAAACATGATAAAGGATATCACTTTGGGCCTCACAAATAGTTTCTAACAACTCTATCCATTAAACCCTACTAAATTTATCACCATCCTATATATAGGAAATCATAAAATACTAAACCTCATGGAAATGGATATATGAAAATCAACCTAATGAAACTAATACAAGATATGGAGGATAAGTGCCTCAAGCATTCTTTGACAGAGTAAATGGTGTGTATTGGTACCACACAGTGTTTCCCTTCAACACCGCGTCATGCCCCTATAAAACTTATTATGCCCATATCTATGTATAAGTACATGACATGCTCATGCATGTTTACTTCTTCCTATGTTCTATTACACATTTATTTCTTGTACACCTGGCCTAGAAATGTCTGTGTGGCAGTACACAGCATGCCCATGGCCATGTAATCCTAATCATCTCCATCCAAGATATGTGCCAAGCCAACAAGAATGGGGTCACATGCCATGTGGTAGTGGTTACATGACATTTGATCATTAAATTTATACTAAAACCCTACCATCCATTGTGAGGGACACACACATCATTTAGCTCTAAAGTACATGCAATATTGATCAATATTTTCTAGAAACCTAGTTCTTCCTCTCATGTATGCTCACAGTACAATTTCCTTAGATTCTAGCCTCAATCTCATGAGGAATCGTGGATCTACTATGGTCAAACATTTTCATCATCAATCACTATATTTCAGCAACCAAAACCACTCATAAATCATACACATGTGTTTTACCCCAACGCACACCAAAACAAATTAGGTATCCAAAATAATTTGATTTTTTTCCTCTTATGTTTCTACATGATCCCTTCATTCTACTGACTCTAGATCTACAATTTCAAAACATTACACTAATAAATGGGAACACAACATTTGATTCCTCTCGTATTTGTTGAATCATAGGCTAATGAATTTTCCACAATAAATGAAGAACAGGGGAACAATTTCATAATCACAAAAAAGAGGAATGAACCTCAGAAAATATTTATTATGGATTCAATTTGTTTTTATTATAATTATGAATTTATAGATAATAAGATAATAATAAATAAATTCCCCAAATTCAAGATAATTATAACATGCACCCTCAATACACACAACCCGTGAAAAAATTATTTAGATGATTGATTTGTGTTCATAATAGGGATCATGCAATGGGAACAAATCCAAATAAAAAAACATCCTACCTATATTTGGATAAATTATTTATAAATAATTAAGAGACACCAGTATCATGTTCAATATCCCTTGATTCTGTTCTACATCAATACTAAAACTACGATCAAGATATTTTCCATCTAAGAGAGATCCTCCAACACTCTATCTAATAGTTCTATAATGGCTCTAGGGTTATGCAGATAACCATATAATTCCATCGTAACATTTTACTTATAAATTAAATTTGGTCATTTCATAAAATAATAACTGAATTTATTTAATTTATTTATTTCATTCATTTTACATATGTGGGTACTTTTTCACTAACACCCCACAGTGAAAAATATTATATCTTACCTAGGGTAAAAATCACTCTATGAACTCAATAGTTCCCTTGGATTTCTGATTTAGGACTCCATTTAGATGTTATTCTTATTTTTTAGGAATATGGTTCATGAGTGCTATTTAATACATCTAATATATTTTAAACATTTATTTTGAGAACACTGGGCCTCAGAGTGACATAAAATCTTAGTGTCTGGTCCTGAAAATAATCCATAAAGTATCCAAAAATAAATCATGAAAAATATAAGTCAATACACTCTCCACACATTAGGTATTTACGTCCCAAAAAAACAAAACAAGTGGATATAAAAAGGTTGTGGGTACTTAGCATGCATCTGATCCTACCGCTCCCAGGTGTTCTCCTAAAGATTCATGTTCTTCCACTGGACACAAATTAAAGGAATAAATATCCCACAAAGAATCCTATCTGACCAATCATCTATTTTTACCATGTACTCAACAAAGGTATATCCATACTCAATGGCTATCTTTCCTCATCTGATAACATGTGATGGTTCATGCACTTACCTCCTTAGATGTGACATGTGGAATTCATTGTGTACTCAGTCTAACTATGGTGGTAGAGCTAAGTGGTATTCCACATTTCCAACTCTACATAGTATATGTAAAGGGCAAATGAATCTTGGAGATAGTTTTCCACCCTAAAAAATCTCTATAATCCATGTAGAGCTGAACCATATTGGAACACATAGTCTCTCTACTTGGAAACTAAAGGCCTTTGTTGTTGGTCAGCATAAGACTTCTTACAACTCTGTGTAGTCCTCGTCCACTCCTAGAAGATCCGAACCTTATCTATAGGGGCTCACACCAACTCCAGGCTCATGATTTCTAATTATCCAAGGTCAACATAGAAAAGGGATGACTTGTTGGGTTGCTTTGACAAGGCCTCGAATGGTGCCATATGAATTATCGATTGGTAGATTTTTTTTAAAACTCCACCAAGGGTGGATGATCCTCCAAATTATGGCTAAATGATAACATGCAATCCTGCAGCATGTCCTCTAGAACCTAAATTGTCTGCCTAGTCTAGCTATCAGTCTGGGGGTGAAAATTCCTTCTCAAATGTAGCTGAGTCCCAAAATTATCCTACAATACCTTCCACAGGTGATATAATAATAAATCATCACATTAAAAATGATCATTACGGGAAATTTGTGGATTCAAATTATATATTTCATGTAGAGGAATCCCAAGATATCTACCAGACTCTTCTATAAGATAGTAGGGAAGTGAGATGACTTGGTGAGTCAGTATATGATCACCTATATGGAATTATGTCTCCTTGATGTACAAGGTAAACCCATCATTAATTCCATGGATATCTCATCCCACTTACACTCTAGAACCTCAAAGGGTTGAGCTAAACCCACTAAAACTTGGGGCTCGGCCTTTACGTGCTGACAAGTAAGGAATCGAGAGACAAAATATGAAACTCCCTTATTCATCCCTATCCACCAAAACAAACATTGGATTTCCATGAACATCATCTCCACACCTATATGTATCGATAAAGGAGACATATGATAAACTCTAAGAGCCTACTTGCGAAACGTTATTGTTACCATCATGCACCCTCTAAAAAGAACAAAATGCAACCCACCTTCATAAAATTCATCAAGAGAATGTCCATTAGATATATTAGTATGTAGGGTCTCGTAGCCGACATCACTAAGTTGTGCCTCAAAAAATCACTAAAAAAGCATAGGGGTGACAACTATTGACAATTGGTAATCTACTCCATCTCCATCCACAAAGGATAACTGCAATGAGGCCAACTACTCTAACACCTCATTCATCAACTTTGAACAAGATCTTCTACTGAGATCATATGCTACCACAATCCCCTTCCCAAAATTATATAAAATATCAGCAAAAAAATATAAATTACCTTTATCTCATGTTATGATCCTTTTTAGAGAAGATATACTTGATACTATTTTGGTCAAAATAGATGATAAACCACCTTCCCATTAGGTACTGTCACCATATATTTAGTGTGAATACTACCACTAATAACTCAAGATCATGGGTCATGCAGTTATTCTAATGTAGACTTAACTAACATGAACCATATGCAACCACCTCCTACATCTGCATTAGAACACAACCAAGCCCAGTTCCTGATAGAGCACAAAACACTATGTACATGACACCCTCCTCTAGAAATCTCATGATGGGAGAACCCATTAGTCATTGCCTCAACTCCTAAAAAGTTTATATTCACCTCTCTGTCTACACAAAAGAATGAACCTTATAGGTCAAACCGATCATGGGATATGACATCCTAGATAAATCATATATGAATCTACTATAATATCCTTAAAACATAAGGAATATCCACACCTCCATCATGATCTTGGGTGGATCCCAAGAAAACACTTCATAAACCTTCGCCGATTCAACTATCACACTATCTACTGAGGTAACATTTCCCAAAAAGTGGACCTCCTAAATCTTGAATAGACACATTGAGATATTTCCATAATTTTGGTTCTCTTAAAAAATTTCTAGAATCATCCTAAAGTGTCTCTCATGATCCTCATTAGATGATGAATACACAATACTGTTGTCGATGAAGACCACCATGAACTGTTCTAAGTAAGAATGAATGATCTAGCTCATGAGTTCCATGAACACTATTAGGATATTATTTATGCAAAGGTAATCACCAATTAATCATTGTGGTTTTAGTGACATTTGAATTGTTTATTAGGAATATCCTCATCCCATACTTGCAACTATTGATAATATGACCTGAGGTAAACCTTTGAAAACCATTATTCCACTCTAAAATAATCAATTGAGTCATCTATTTTTTTAGTCAATAATTTTTATTCACAATAACATGTTTCAAGAGTCGGTTGTCCACACATAAACTCAACCTCTCAACCTCCTTCTTGGAGAACAACACGGGGGCTGCCCAAGGTGAAACATTTGGTCTACCAAATAACTTTTTCAAAAATTCCTAAAACTTCACCCTTATCTCACAAATCAAATTGGGGTCTATCTGATATGATATCTTAGAAATCACTATCATATTAGGGTTTATATCAATGCATAATTAAATCTCTTGTGGGAGAGGTAAGCCTAGAACATCCTCAGTAAATAATTCTTGTACTCTTACACCTCTGAAGGTAACTAGAAACTCATAATATCAATTTCATCAAAGTTAATTATATCCAACTAATGATTAATAAACTACACCTTCCTATGTGTGAGCATATCCTATACTTCATAGTTTTCCTTTTCACCCATAAAAGATAACTTAGTCCCATTGTTTTGGATACACTTCAGCCTCTGCCCAAAATAATTGATATGGTAATGAACTATAGATATCCATTCCTTACCTAATATGACATTATAGGGCCTTATCACTACTACAATGATATAATAATAGAAACACTCACCTCCAAGATTCATGAAAAACATTCATCACAAGTGTTTAATTGTTGATTCATCTCTAGTATAGGTCTCATAGTGCAAGGGTTGATCCAAGGGCTTAATCATAATCTATAAGTCTCAAACTAGATATGCGGAAATAAAGTAATGACTAGAACGTGTGTCTATTTGTACTAAATCTATGGTATGAAATATATAGATCATACCTCATATCATTCTTGCAGCCTCTAGGTCATAATACTCGACCACCTATGGATATCTCTGCCCTTGTCCTCCAGCTCCTTGAGCCTGGCGTGGACCAAATGGGGGTGGTGGTGGTAACAAGTCATAGTGTATACCACATCAAACTATTATCCAAGATCCTATGCCTCATCCTCCGCCATACAGACCTATCATCTCTAACCAATACATCTACCATAGTGTCCCATCTTTTATCTCCTTTTATATCATACATCATGCTAGAAAAGCTCATGATAGATGTTCCCTACTATCATAAGAGTACCACTGCCTCCCCCTGGGCTGACTTGACTCATCCTATGAGCCCATAACCATAGAACCTCTATCTTGGGACCTCATCCTAAAATTAATATCACATCTAGGTACTTAAGACTAACATTGACTGCCTACTTTATAAGTCTATGCTCATGTGTACCCACAGACAGAAACTACTTTCTACATTTGCTCATCAAGGAAACTCTCAACCACCAAATCTTATTCTATCACCCCATAATAGGTATAAATTCATAGAGGAATAACACTATATTGGATTTATCTAAAAATTCCTCTATCGATAGTCCAAACGCGGCATAACATATAACTAACCATATCTATTGAGTGCCTTGAGAGGTTGGTGAACCTCAATGAATACTCATCTATTGTCATACTACCCTACTGAGGATATAGAATCTCCTATAATGTGTAAATTCCTTAGAGTATCTTGAGATAAATCCTGTCTAAAAAGTCTCTTAAACACTAACCATGATATATTTATGTTTTCATATGATTAGGTCACTAAGTACCACCATCATCCTGTAGATCCATAGAGATGGATTGTTGCTCGAACCACTATCTAATCTGCTGGTGTCTTGACCAAATGGAAAACTCACATCACCGCCTTTGGCCAGTCCTCATACTCTTATGAGTCAGTCTTTCCTCGTAACAAATGGGTCATTGTCACTAAAAATATTGCAGTTTGACTATCCTGCACACCTCATATGCTAGTACTGTGGGTACCATATTCTACTCTACTTGTAGTGGTATAGCTGGTGCACCGCCAAGAGGTAGAACATTTGGAACTGTAACTTGTATTAATGCCTCATCACTAATGGGATAATCCTCATTATCCTGATGTAGAAGCCTAGCTAGAAAACTTTGCAGAGGCATCTTGAAATAGACAACATGTACCATGGTCAATAATTATATCTAGAGGGATGACTCAAGAAGGATATAAAAATGAAAAATCATTCCTATATAATGCATGTACCATTGTTTTTCATTCAAACATTTTACTCATGTACCATGTTTAAAGGTAGGTTCTTGGATTCCTGGTGTTTGGATACATTACCCGTAGCATCAACACTGAAGTCGCTGGCCTAAAAGTGGAACTTGAAACACTTAATACTATTTTTCCAACTAATGTATAACTGACTTCTCTGATACCACTTTTTCATGACCCATCCCTATATATCTCATTCTTCTTATCTTAAATCCCACCTCCAAAGGGACATAGGTTGGTGACTAGCACCAAGTAGGCATATCATTAACATGGGTTGCCTTAACCTAATGCACACACACACACATCTCTAAGCCTATAAAGAGATAAAATATAAAAAAACTTATAAACCATGCACACATACTTCTAAATCCCACAATTATAGTACAAAAACCAGCAATGGAATGTATATTAGGAAAATACAATTCCATCACAAAGAGTCTAAAAACAATCCTAGGTTGAATGTAAATGTGGGGACTTCTATCATGATACCATAGGAACAAACGTCAAACTATCTAGTCTCTATAAGAACCACCTGGTCTTTGTCCCACTAGGACTCTATCAAGAGGTTGATCATATACAGAAGACATGACACATATAATAAAATCCCAAGAAAGGGTGAATATAAAAATATCCAATAGGAAACCCTTAATCCACAAATCATATAACAAAATAAAATTAGTCATATCTACAGAGTTATATGTCTACAAAACATATAGAATGAATATCCATATATACTCAACAAATACACACAGTCTTGAGGTAATTCTGAAACCATAAATATAACCTAAGATTCATGCTCAAAGGTTCCACATAACATTCATCTAGTAGAACACACTGTATGAGTTATATAACATAGATGATATCCATATGAGAGGTTGTACTCATTGGGTCTCTGCATTGGAATTATATGCTATTGTTTTGAAGATATATGATTCAAATATGTGGATCACTCCCATGTCCATGGGTTATACCGACAACTTAATATTCAATAACCCGTTAAGTAGAGGATATGTGCTTGCATGGTGTTAGTTATGATGATTCCTATAACTCCGCCTAGGGAAATATGATGATATAGGATCTCACTTTGGAACTCATAGAATGATTACAATAACTCTATCCAAGAATTACTAATGAAGGGATCATCATCCTATTTGTAAAAATATATTTCATACTAACTATTAGGTAAAATTATATAGGGAACACACCCAAACAAAACTTCTCTAAGATACCGAGGAAAAGGGATTAACGAATTCTTTGATGGAGTACACGACATATACTAGATGTACATGTTTTGTCCCTTCAACCCCAGGTCATTCCCAGGTAAAACATATTGTTCCTGTGTCCATGTAAAATTACATGGTGCACCCATTCCCATGTACTTATTCTCATGTTCTAGTACACGGTTATTCTTGTGTACACATAATCTGGAAGTGTCGTTGTGGGAGTACCAAGTGTGCCTATGCCCATGTACTACCCGTCATAATGATTTACCATCGGAGTTACATGCCAAGCCAACTGGAAAGGGGTCATATGTCATGTGACTAGGGTCACACATCTTGTGATCATTAAATTAATACCCAAATCCTATCCACTAATGTGAGGGCCCCATACAACAAGTATCTATGGAGTATACACTATGTTAATCTAGATTTTCCAAAAACCCAATTCTTCCTAGTGTGTAGGTTTTCACTACCATCACCTAAGATTCTAGAATAAATATCACTATGAATCATTGATATACTCTGGCTGAACCTTGTCATTGTTAATTACCAGATTCGCGCCACTAAACCCATTCATAAATCGTCCATATACATCATTCATCATCTCATGATTAAAAAATGGAATCATGTATCCAAAACCATCTGATCTGATATAGATTATACCATTGCAAGACCCCACTATCACACAAATTATAGATCTACGATATCGAATCATTGTTTCAGGGAATGGGTGAACAATGTTTGATCCCTTGGGTATTTCTTAAACCCTAGGCCTAGTAATCAACCATGATGAATGAATAATGGGAAATAATTTCAAAATATAAAATAAGAGGAACAAACCTCAGATAATATTTATCTTGGACATAATTCATTGTTGTTAGAATGAAAAATCAAGAGATAATAATATAATCACAAATCAATTCCCCAAATACAAGATAATTCTAACTCGCTCATCCAATAAGCACAAAACACAAATCAATTCATTAGTCGATTGATTTTCATTTGTCATATGAATAATAAAATGTAAATAATTCCAAATAAACAAAAATCCTACCTTAATTTGGATCAATTGTTGATGAAGAATGAATTTGCGTCATCATAATTGGTGAGATCCCCTAATTATGTTTCGCACAGATCATCAAAATAAAATCATGTTATTGTTCGTCATAAAGAGATCCTCCAAAACACTCTCTAATGGTTCTATACTAGATTTAGGTTTATGCATATAAACCTATAATTCCATCATAATAGTTTAATTACACATTAAATTAGTTTTTTAAATCAACAAATAAATTAATTTATTTAATTAATTTATTTCATTAATTTTATGCTTGTTATGTATTTTCAAAAACAGCCCACACCAACAAATGTTATATATTTCCAAGGGTAAAAATCATGCTATGAACTAAAAAATTCCCTCATATTTTTTATCCTAACCCCCTATTAGAATTTATTCCACATTTTCAAAAAAACTATGCACATGTGCTATTTAATATATCTAATAGTTTTCAAGAACCTATTTCATGCACATTGTGTCTTGGAATCACATGATGTCTTAGCTCCTGGTCTAAAAAATAATACATAAAATATGAAAAAAATAATACATTTAAAAATAGTATTAATTACAAACTATCTAACATGCCTTAGACAACTTTTAAGAGTATGTATGGCGTTTTTGATTTTCCTGTAATGTTTTTCTTTGTTTGATGAATTCACCAGTGATATGCATGACCTTGATGAATAAGATATTCCATCCATTTATAGATTATTTTGGGGTGGTTTTCATAAAAAATATCTTTGTTTACTTCTTTTTTATAAATGATCATTCCCAATATCTTGCAATCATCTTGAGTACACTGATAGAGCATCAACTATATGCTAAGATATCTAAATTTCATTTCTATATTGAAAAGGTGAACATATTGGGCCATGTATTCTCATAATATGGACTGTCAATGGACCCAAATAAGGTGGTAAATATAGAATCTTGGGAATAACCATAGAAAATATTAATGATTCAAATATTTATAGTTCTAGAAGGCTATTACTAGAATTTCATAGGGGACTTCTCCTATCTTCCAAAACCGATGTTTGAGATGACCAAAAACTAGGTGGAGTTTGTTTAGTTTGATACTTGTGACAAGGATTTCTGGGAATTAAAATGTAGGATGAACTTAATACTAATATTCACATTACTTGAGTCGGTTAAGGATTATAATGTGTTTTTTGATGCAATGGGAAGCGAGATCATAGTGGTTCTGATACAGGGGGATCGAGTGGTTTCTTATGTATCTAGATAGTTGAGGCTATAATAATGGGATTGTCCTGTAGATGATCTAGGTATATTTTTAGTGGTACATACTCTAATATTGTAGTGTAATTATCTTTTGGGTGAGATTTTTTTGGTTTACATGAATCATAAAAGATTAAATTAAATCTTCTTTAAGGCGTGACTTGAAGCTTTTGGGGAGGTGGTGGGTCGAGTATCTACATTCCCTTAACTTCATGTTGGTATATACTTATAAAAGGGAAATTTCATTACAATTTTTTTGAGTAAAAAGATACAGTCAAAGGAAATGGACGAATCATATGATGATTGCTGGATAATATTTCTCTTTATGGATATGCATCTAGTTCTTTAGAAGTATCAATCATGAGAGACTCTAACATCTACATCTATTTTTCACATGCTCCTAGATCAAATCATGAGATGGAAGTTATCAGATCTAGAGGGTTTAGACATGAGGGACATCATAAATGGTGGGGATCCACTATTAGGATGGAATCTTTGAAGTGATGAGGTTCTTCAAATCTTTTGTTATACCAGGGTTTCTACACATTCGAGGGAGGATATAATAAGGAATACCACGATTCTAAATGGGTGGTATGTTCTAGATTGATGATGATGTATCATGATATTCATATGAAATATTATTTTCCTAGGATAATGAAATAGATATTTTGATTTATGGAATTATGATTCACTTATTATTGGGTAAAGTTTGAGTATCATAGGATTACTTGGTTACTTCACCCCTTTACCATTCCAGAAAAGAGGTGGGATGATATCACCATAGACATCATGATATATTACCTAGAAGACCATATAAAAATAATGTAGTACAGATGATCTCAGGTTAATTGATTAATGTATCTGACTTATTGCCTTTTAGGGGGACTGTCACCACTAAATATCTAGGAAATCTCTATTAGTGGGAGATAGTCTGATTATATGGTGTTCTAAAGAGTATCATTTTTATCAAGATAGTTGTTTCATGTTGTGTTTCTAATAGGTCCATCAAAGGATTCTAATATCGTAGTTTCTTCTGAGTACATCCTACCATACTTAGACTAATGGACAATCAAGGTGGATGATTCATATTTTAGAGGACATGTTACGAACCTATTTTATGGACTTTTATAGTTCTTAGGAACAACATATGTCACTTTTTTAGTTCTCTAATAATAATATCTTTAAGAAACCAATCCAGATGGATCCTTTTGATACTTTATATGAAGTTCATGGAATTCATATTTTTACTAGTTAGATTATTTTTATCTAGTTATTGTTAGACCTATTCTCATATAGGAGTTGTTTTATCATGTTTAGATGATCTGAAAGTGGTTGGTAACCACCCATAGTAGGTTGAAATCTTATGGTGACCATCGAAGAAAACCTATAGAGTATGAGGATGGTTACCATGTTTTTATTTGGGTGTTTCCTAGGATGGGTAAGCACCATATATAAAATTAGGGAAACCTATAACATGTTTTATTTGTGCCATTTTAGGTAGTTTTTAGGGTCAGTAAAATGGAATATTGATTGGATCTTTAATAGCACTACAGTTTCATTCATAATGTGTTTAGAAAGTTGCAGCTTTAGAGATATCACCCTAACTATTCACATGTTATAGATTTTTATGATTTTGATATTTATCTCAATGAGTCATTTATGAATCATTTGATCTATATGATTGAATTTTGTTATAATATTGTAAGAGGAAAGATTGTTCCCCTAGTGTGATTGTTGTGACAGCATGGGTGAGTTCAGGAGGAGACTAGGGTGAGTGAGTTGGATATCCAGGCACATGAGTCTTACTTATTCATCGATGCATCATAGTGATTCTTGGGAGTACATCTCAAGGATGATTTGTTTTATAGTGGGGTGATTGAAATATCCCACCTTTTTGTGAAAGTACTTTTCTCACAAAAAAATAGTCCTTTTAATTTTCTAGAAACAAGCATTGTTTCAATATTTAAATGGTTTTTTAGAGGTACTATGGAGATTATAGGAGGTGTTAAAGTGGAGGATATTAGTGGTTTGTAGATTTTCAGGTGATTCAATTCCATCGGTATGCTGGTGTACTAAAAAGTTTCTCATTGTGGCTATAGGAGACCCACCAGCTAATCGGTGAGACCCACTGACCAACTAGTAGAGATCAGGTAGAATGGGTCTCCTAAAAGAGACATACGTTCCAGTTAATGGAGACCCACTGGATTACCTATGGGATTTTCATTCACACATTGACTTTGTTATACAGCATCGACAATCCAATGGTAGCCAATGACTCTCTAGTATCATCAGGATAGGATGTGAAAGTATCGGATAGAATTGTATTTCTACACCCCAAAACACTTGTTTTGTCCTTTTAATCACACCATGTGATCCTAATTTAGGATTTATGACATTGAAGGGTTCTATATGAATTGATTGTCTTGTTTAGTATTGTTCCTTGAATCCTTTATTAGTTCTTCAATATAAATTACTTTAATTGGTAAGTTCTTATTTGTTTTAGTGAATTCCTTGTATTTCCTCCTTGGATATTCTTCTTCTTCTATCATTGATATGGTTGATCTACTATTATCCATAGGGTATCATGGTGTTCTGAATAATTTTGGATAATCTATCTTGATAATATTATTCTTTCTTTTCAGGTACGTTGTCTGAAACATTTATTTATGGTCTATATTTTCTTTCAAGTATATGAAACTTTTTCGATCACAATATAATTCCATGTGTGTGAACCCTATTGAATGGAATCCTCTTGTATGGATTGAATCTCTATTCCTAGACCTATAGATTCCATAAATTTTTTTTCATTGGGACTAAGATATATTCCCACATGAGAGGTGTATCTACCATTAACCCGGGGTTAGAACATGGATAGTTTGAACCTAGAGCCCAATGTTAAATGAGAAATACTTCATTAAAATTTCTTGACTTATGAATTGAGGTAATTAGATTATTAAAAAATAAATTTAATTGTATGTATAAAATTGGCTTGAAATTATACTTTTCATAAAGAAATAACAATATATTGACTTAATGATATGTGAAATGGTAATTGGGATTAATTGATATGTTAATCAGAAACTATCTCAAAGTTATGTGAATTGGCATGAAACAAGTAAATACGGAATTTTAAAAAACTAATATATAAATGGGTAACTTGGAAAAAATAAATAAATGTTATGAAAAAATTTAATTTGGATGAAATATCCAATATGGAATATGTTATCATGTTTGGTATGTTTGGTAAATTGGAATTATTTGGCTGTTATTTTCCTTTGTTATTGAATTGTTAAATCATGTTTAGAGGGGAAACTTTCATAGATAATGATCTCCTCTGAGAATGTAAGTTTCCATATCATGATAATTCATATTGAATTGATTGATACCTTTTACCTTGGTATGGTCTTGTTCCTATGTAAAATGTAAGCGAATCAAGAAAGGGAATTCACATAGAGTCCATTATTACATGGTTACTGGATTCCTAGGGTAGAGATTTATGTTTACTTGATGCCTAAGGGTGAGATACATGGTAACTCTTTTCCATAGGGAAATATGCATAGTTAATTGATACCTATAATGGGAATTTAGTGCTAGGAATGGAAATATTCCTAAAATTAGATATGGACTATACATAGATATCTAACATCGGGATGAACCAGGTATTGGTTGACCCTAGGTTTCAACCTCAAGATCGAGGTTCAGAGAGTTATTTTATATTATATGTTAGTTTAAGAATTAATTCCTTGGATTATCATATTATTTCATGCACTACTATTTTAGATAGAATTGTTTTAGATGTCATCAGTGTTGATATACTATGTTTTAGTCACATCCTATTTTGGCATTGTTTGGTACCCAGGTAGATAGCTTGGATGTAGGTATAGACATTATAATGGGACCCTATTATTGATTGATTTTCATATTGGTTTCGATTGAAGTATGGAGATGATATCGAGAATGGGTTTTAGGGATGGAGTTTTGTAGTCTTTATTTTAGATTTTTTCCATTAGTTGGTTCATTTATGGATTTCAGCATAACATTTTTTTGGAATACATTATGGAATAACATGGTTTATTAAATTTGGATTATTTAGTATTCATCTATTTTATTCTAAAGTTGTATGCTTTAGTTGGTTTATATTTTTTGATTTGATTGCTATTCTTTTTCAAAGGGATAGTATCATCACTATATTTATTAGACTCTCACTACAATTTGATAGCCCTTTTCATATTGGGATGAGTGATTTAGGTCAGATAGTGATCCATCACAACCACATGAGTGATAATTTGGATTGGGAAGTAACAGTTTTGGTTGGGTGTGAAATAGGATAAATTATCTTAGGCGAAAAAAGAGAATTATCATATAGTGACTTATTATTTTATGAAGATACCAAAAATTATCTTATAAAAAGGATGTGGAAAATTTTATTACACCTAACCCCATAAAAATTATATTAAACAAAACAACATGGAAATTATCCTAGGTAGGTGTTTTTTATGGATGTGAAATAAAATCTCTTATAGCATGTTGCCAATTATACCTCATTATCCCTTCCTCCTATATAGGGAATAAATAATATCATATTTTCATATAAAAAATTATCATATGAGATTATTAGAAAAACATCATATGAGAATAATCTTATATAAATTATACAAAACAATTAATTCCATATATTCATTATAATAAAATAATGTCAAATCAATGTGGATTTATATAATAGATGATCCCATGTGATTAAATACTTCATCAAACATGATTAAAAAATGATCCAATAAGAATTATTTAAAATATAAAACTTTTTAACATTGGATATTAAAACCAAATAACCTAGAACGCATTATAAAATCTTCCCCAAAATAAATTTAAATTAAATATCATCAAAAAACAACACTAAATATTATATTTCAATTAAATATCTGAAAAATATTAATAATATTTTTCTCAAAAATATATGAATATTAAAATAAGAAAAATTATTCACTTTTTCTCCAAAAAATTAATTTTTGAATAATAATATTCAAAAAATAAAAATTTCAACACAATAAGATCCATATTCGAGAAAGTAATAATTAAACCATATTTTGATAAAAAAACACAATTATTTCACAAAATAAATGTGGAAAAAATATATGAAAATATTGTATGGTCAAATTCCCACACACTTAATTCATTTATTATCCTCAATATACCAATTCAACAAAGTTAGTGGAAGGAAATTAATCTCATAAAGTAAAAAAAGTGTAAATAATGAGTTGATTTTAAAATGGACTTTCCCCCATAGAATATCTCATGTACTAAATGTGATTTCCCTCTTAATATAAATTGGTTTAAGAAATATTTGGGTTTCATATTAGATAAAGATGATTCAAATGGATGTTTTTGAAAATAATTGAACACACATAAGTTTTTATTCAATTACTACTTCTAATATTATTTTTATTTATAGATGAACATACACAATATAAAATAAATAGACATGACTGAATAGAGGAGTGAGAATAATAGTTAAAAATAATATATAATTATCATATCCATTAGTAAATGAATAAATAAATAATACTTCACCTTATATTAAGATATTCATTTTATAACCCCTTTGGATGCATATATTGTGAGTTTAATTCAAATCAAAAAGATAAAATTCAATAAAATTTATAAGATATAATCCCAAAAAATTTCATATTTCATGTTTTATCAAGATAAAAATGGACATGATGTACCTAATTTAATTCATCATGAATCAAAAAACCCCTAAAATTGTAAAAATTTCCTTCATACTTTAGAAGTATTTTCCATAACAGAATATTAAAATTGATGCTTTGGAATTTGGTTTGTTCTATAAAATTTTAAGGGATGGTTTAACATGAAATCAATGATGTATTGTTTAATTCATTTTAATACCCATCCCTCGCACTTAAAACTCAACATTATCCCCAATTTTTTAATTTAAGGTGGACAAAAAAATTAATAAATATGAAATTAAAAATAAATTTTCAATTTAAAAATTAAAGTACATGTTAAATGGTTTACAAGGAATTAAAAATAGTACGTTTGAAAAAAAATCACTTTTAAAAGATATTTATTTTATATATTTTATTTTCAAACATACACTAAATGATTCCAAAATAAAATCTTAAAAATATCATCTTAAAACAATGATTCCAAAAATCACATTCACATAAAAACATTTCAAAATATTCAAACAAATTCATGGATATTAAAAAAATAAAATATTAATTCATAAATATTTATAACAATATAGTCTTAAAAAATATTGACACCATTTCAGTTCAACTCAACTAACAATACCCACCACACAAATTGACTGAGAAACATAATTTACATCCTCTTATAGATTGAAACAATTTAACATATTTAGATTTCAACTCCCAAGGATGATTACAACAATTTAAGTATAATTAAAAATTAAAATATAATGAAATGGTTGAAAAGGTTAATGCACTTAAAGGTCGGTGTTCTATAAGTTCAACCAATTATCACTCTCTATAATATCTTTTAAAAATCACTTGCTCTCTTCATTGAGGTTCATATAGAGGATAAATAAATCAACATTAGAAATGGTCTTTAGTAATTAAAATAGTAGAATAATAAATGGAAGATTATTTTTAATGAAGATCATAGTAAATATAAAATTTTGGGAAAAATGTGGGGTTATATGGAAGTAGACTAAAAAATATAATTATTTTTTGAGAATAAAACAATAGGAATATATTTGAAAAATCATTGGTTTCCTCCCACGTAGTATTGAATTTTAAGACTTCATCTGAATTCTCTCCCAAAAAATATCCAACCATGATCATTTCAAGTAAATGTTTAATTTATGAATGAAACGTAATTATATATTTTAAATACTTTACTATGTTCTTGTGAAACCCATAAAACACAAACATCTAGTAAATACTTTGTGAAATCTATTACAAATAAAAAATTGGGGTTGTTGTCCACTATAGTTCATATGCCTATTGTTTCAAAAACAGGACCAAAATTTGAATAAAACAACCTATAAAATTCAAAAAAATCATAAGTAGACTCAAATTGCTTCCCCACACTTAAGGTACCTGAAGACTCTGATATAGATGAAAGAGATGTTGCTTAATGCTTACACATTTCAAAAAAGAGGTTTATCAATAAAATAGATCAAAATACTTACATAAAAAAATAAATTATACTCTCATGATATACCTTTTAGACTCATAACATGACTCAAATGATTTGAAGTTTTCAAAAAAAAATTATATTCTTGATACTCAATATCAAACATTACAGGTGATATGTTATTAATATATAAAACATTTTTAAATTGAAAAGTGTCCAATTTTCCTGAATTTATTAACCCATAACTTCCCCCTACCTTAGAGACTTCTAAAAGTACAATCTCATATATAAAAATTTCAAATGTTTGATCACAAAAATCAATTATAATAACATGTGGCTTTGACTATAGATTGGTCTCTAGTGAAGTAATTTCCTCACAAATAGGTGGATGTGATGGGGGGCCAACTACCTAAGTGGAAATATATAAGAAAAAAATTGTTTATGTTTAACCATGTCATTATTATATGAAATGGTTTTCCTAATCATACTATCAATAATACCCAACCATTCAAGTTATGATATAGATTAATAATCAAAAAAATTGGATTTAAAGTGTTCATTGGATGAATTTTAATTTATGTCATCATAAGGGTGATAGAAATCTGTCCTTGACTATGGATTAATCACATACTTATAAAAATATTTCAATATAGAGATGACCACTAGTGTATAATCTTCAATATGAAAATCTTCTTGGTCATACTTTCCTTGGAGGGTCAATTTACCATTTGAAATGACTATGGTAGTCACACATTAAGATAATAATGGTCTATCTAGAATGATAATAATTTTTTAATCAAAGTCATTTTCATGAATAGGGAAATAATTGGGGAATGAATGTTTCCATTCCTAGATTAATAGGTAATCCAATCTTCTATAGTAATTAGTGATTTATATATTATCCAATTGAAGAGAAATCAAGTTTGGTTTCAGATCCCTTAGACACAACAATTTGAACAATGATTGAGGGATAAATTTGATACTAAAACCTAATTCACACAATAAATTAATATCTTTATTTTTTCCTATTCTATAATATATGAAAAAGATACCAGGGTATTTTATTTTTAATGATAACCTATTTTCAATCACCACTCTATTGACCACAGATAGATTTAGGGTAATATATTCTTCCCAATATATTTTTTTAACCATAAACATCTTTAAAAAACTAATATAATAAGGAACCTTGTTTAAAGTTTCAATAAATCAAATATTTATGTTCAATGTTATAAACATTTGAAGTAATTACAAATATTAAAGTTCATCATTTTTTTCTTATATTTTTAGGTGGAAAGGGAATGGGAAGGGAATAATGTTTTAAAACATGTTAATTTTACACCATTCCATTAGACCCTAACTTATTCATAACTTATATTATTAACTACCATTACATTTTTCTTGATTCTTTATAATTTTAATGTGTAGATTAATTTTTATGTTTAGCTTAGACATTTATATCTTTTTTTCTAGGTTTTACATTTTATGAATTTTTTTTAGGTTGAGTTAAATATTCTATTTCATCTTCATTATTCATCACCCTATCATTTTATTGCGTTTAAAATCTTGTTATATAACATTGTCTATTATATTTAGTTGTGTTGTGTTGAGAAGATTTCTCTTCTATGGAAATCCTAAATCACTTCCCATTTTACACAATTGTTTTCCCATGTTGTCAATGCTAGAATATTGGGATTATAACTTTTTTATCCACAGCATAATAAGGACCTCTAAAATAGTACCAGCATTTAAAGCGCCATCCATTTTTAAAAAGTGATTTCTTAACAAATTTTGGTACCAATAGGCTACAACAGGTTTTTTATCACCCCATGGTATCTCAAAGACATTGTGGGTTTGTTTATGTATCCAAAATTGTATTGGTTTCAAAATGGTTCTTTATTTCCACGTTTTTCATTCCAATAATACATTATATTATCACACTCATTCGGATAAAAAATGTATTTCAAAATCTAGGATGAAATTCTTAATATGGTCAAACATCCTATAGTGATTACATTGCTCCATAACTGAGTTGTAATTGAAAATATAAATATTTTGAGTGTTTCTTTAATTATTATATATTTTTCTCTTATTACAGAAATTATGTTGTTTCTTTTGAGGAATTTTCATAAAGATTTTTTTGACCTTTCAGTAGTAATGTATGATACATCATATCCACATGATTAATCGAAATGATTTTTTTGATAAAGTGTGTGACTATAATAAAAAATGTCTATTGAAAATGGGTATAATGATTTTGGTTAGTTAATTACCTATGTAAGGCTATCAACCTATACTAAGTTTAAGGAAATATTTATCCATTATTCTAGACAACCCCCATTATTTTGTGCCTTACTTCTATGGTGGTGTTCCTATGAAAATTTTTTGTAACAAATGAATTGAACAGTCGAACCCGAGTGTCAAAATTATACTCATCTAAATTTGGGAACAATATTTCATCCTTAATTTTTAAGAAAAAGTTAAATACCATAAACCTAAGATTCTCATCACTAATAACATATACAGGTAAGTGTTGGAAAAAAATAATAAACTCTAATAAAATCAAGTGAATTCTCATTGGTCTAATTGGTAAAAGAGGGTAGAATATAGAGATGGTACTGTTTAATTTCATAATTTATAAACCAAGGGGATAATTGTATACAAGACCGGTTGTTCAAAAATTTTGAAATTTGGAAATACCAAATTCTAGGCCTCAATGCTATTTTGATTTTAGATTGAGGTGGAACAAGATTTTGATTTTATTTTTTAGCTCTAATAATTTTTAGATTTTTTTTCTTTTTTGGGGAATTGAACTATTCAATAATTTCATCAATTAAAAAGTATAGTTAATATTTATAAGATTACCTAGTGTGAATGTAATCTTGCTTGAAAACAATATAATTCTAGAACACATAAAAGTGGAAAAATAGTTTTTACAAGCATAATTTTGTTCAAAGATATTTTATGTTTTTATAGATATTATTTTTTTAATTGTCACATGTGCCTTACCCAACCATTATTCCAAAAATTTGAAAATTACAGTCATTGATATACTTAAATTTATTTTTTTATAAATTAAATAACTACAACAATTGGGGTAATTAGGGTCAAACCACAGGGAATGATAAATTATTTAAAACCAAATTAAATGAAAAAAAACAAAAAAAACATATAAAACTACACAAATTATGGATGATGATGGGATTTTGAAGTGATAGTGGAAATAATTTTGTAAGAGAGGAAGGATAAATATTTTAAAGAGTTATAGGAACTTATATGGATAAATTTAATATAAAATAACTATCATATCACACACAATTAACCATAGAATTTTCTATGTTGTTTAAAGTGAGGTTTCAAATACATAAATGTCATTAGATAAAAATAATCAACAGATAAATATCCATAGAACTGGTATTTAAAATAGAACATGGGATGAAGATTCTAATTCATATATAGGATATAAACTAAATCCTTTTCAATGATTCCAAGGTAAAAAAAGCACTGCTCTTCTTCTATCACTACTTGGAGTAAAGTGGAAAATAGAATCTTTTAAAGAGGATAGAATGAGTGAATTAGATGAAAATAATGATAGAACACACTGAATTAACACAAATTAATATTTAGAAAATGAAATTAAATCCTTTCAATAAAATTATCCAAGACAAATCAATTACACCTGGTAAATGAATCAAACAAATAAATTTACAGTAAACTCAACATGATATAGGAAAACATGAGTAAAATAAGGAGAAAAGAAAATTTCTCTAATGAGATCATATTATTACTCCAACTCCCACTCCCAAGACAATACATTGATTTCCCTACTTCTGGTCCAGCTCCTCTTTACTCTCATTCCTGATATTTTTCTATGTTTAAGAATGTGTGTGAATGAATTTCACATACCTTCTCTAGGAATCTCCTTTATTATTCCCACCTCATTTAGTTGATTTTTTTTTTCACAATTCATTTTTCATGAATTTTCTTCCTCTTTTTTTTCTTATTCTATTTTCCATGCCACATTAGAAATCTATCCAAAAAATCTACCACTTACACAAATATATTAAAAAATTTCCATTTTTCATACAATTCCTTAACATTAATTATCTTTTATTATTATTTTTAATTTTTAAATCTTCAGTATTTTGAATCCATTTTTAAATAGTATCCATCTTCTATCCATTTAAACCAGAACCCTAATTTTATTTGAACTATTTAATCATCTACAATATGACTTTGAATAGTATTCAAACAAGGTCAAAACATATGAATTACCCACCACCACTCAATTTAACCACAACTAATCTCTTCTTTTTCGATCATAATACCAATTTTTCACCTTTAATCCCCTTAAGTCACAATTCATATTTTTCATATAGATGGGATCAATCCCGAATTTTATTTTCATCCATCCAAACTTATTCATCTATTTCTTTCAAATTGCCTCCATATTCATTCTATCAAGAAACATTGAGTTAATTATTAGAACTATCTACACATAGTTAATCCATTTATTAATTTAATATCATAGAATCATTTTCCTAACACATTTTGAAATTTTCCCTAAAAATTGTATGACTTGAGTTCAATAAGTTATCCTCTATTAAACTTTTACAATGGGAACAACAGAGAAAACATGATCTGATGATCAAAATTTTTCTTCCTTAACAATCACATTCCTAACTATCAAGAACTTGTACGGATCAGATTCCTTCAATATCATTATTTAATTTCATTCTCTATTTGGATTATATCATTTTAAAAAGATTATCTATCATTCATATTCATCCACTTAAGCTAATATACACATCATCCTCTTCCAGCTTAGCTAACTTCGATTTTACATGGTCTCTTCATGATTTAATGGATCATCATAGATCTAGTATTTAACATCATCTCATGATGAAACAAATTGTTTTTAGCTACAAATATCTTCTATGAGATAATCTCGACCTATTTTGTTTAATTTTTCTGTCATGAATTAGTCATCCTACATACATTAAACCCATCTTAGGTCCTTAGTCTTTAGTGTGGGATTCTTATCCTCTCCAGTCTCAATCTAATCGATTTTGTTTCATCACCATCATCAAATTTCACACTAGTATAGTTCGAGTGTGAGTTGTCTGTAGAAATTTAATTAAATAAATATTCACAATATTAAACTGACCTCACATGGGCCTGAAAAATTATTATTGATAAAATTTTAATCCTAAAATGAATATTTTTGTCGGCCCTCAAACTTTGTTTAGTTTTAGTTGGGTACAGTATATGAGAAATTATCTTATGAGTAAAATGATAATTATTTTCTAGTGAAAATTTCTATTATGGGAATATAGAAAATTATCTTATGTGGAGTATGTGGAAAAACATCTTTTGGTCCCCCCAACCTAAAAATCATTTTACACGACACTCCCCGAAATTTCTACTAGATAATGATTATTTTTAGGTGAGAGATAAAAATCACTTATATATTAATAATAAAAATATCTAATGGTCCCTTCCTAAAATATCATTTACAATAATTGACAAATTTTCATACATCCCTTAAAAAACGGTCATACAGGGCACCTAAAAAACATCATATGATTAGAAACCTAAGAAAATTTGGCAAATAAAATTAAACCGTAACTTTGTTATATTAAAATAAATTAAAAATCAAAATAAATTTATTTAATAGATTATTCTTTGATGTTAAATACTTTTTAAAACATTATTAAAAAAATTTATACAACAATAATCATTTAAATAAAAAATATGGGACATAAGAAATTAAAAACCAATCACCATCAACACTTCATAAAATAATTCCAAAATTAAATTCGAATTAAATGTCATAAAAACCAACATTGAACATTATATTTGAATTAAATCTCACTAAAACCCAAAATATTATTATTCTGAGAAAAATATGAAAATTGAAACAAGAAAATTTAATCACTTTTTCATTGAAAAATAAACTTTTTAATAAGAATATTAAAGTAATCAAAATTTCAACACAATAAGATTAGGATTCAAAATATTAAAAAATAAACTACATTTTGATGGAAAACAAAAATATTTCACTAAATATATGTTCAAATTTATATTAAAATAAAGTCATGTTTATGGGGAACTCATGTTTTTATAAAACTTCTCCATCAAATATTAGGTTTCCTAGGTGAATCAGGTAGATAGAGATGTATTGTGACTCTTAATTCGATGAGGGGTCTATTTTTTAGGGTGGTTCCCATATTCCCAATGATAGTGGAAATAATTCCTAATGGGTATGGATTGTCTTGGGGTCATTAAATATTCTTCTTCCTTAAACCTTTCTCTTCTAACTTCAATTTCATTGACTTTCATAAGATTGGGGTGGTGGTGTTACCTCTAATATTCCGAATGGATATGGGGTCACAACTATTAGAATTGATTATTCCCTAATAATATAATGATCTTAGCTAACTAATTTTATTTTCATCTAGTCATAATATTTCTATATATCTCTATTTGGGACTCCTTTCCAATATTCCTCTTCCTATCAAAAAGTGATGGAGATGCAAGTTACCTATGTTGGAGTCTTCCCCAGTTTTCCTATCATGAATCAAACATCTATTAGAAGATATATATGAATATAAATAGTCTTGAATTTTATTACTGAGTATTGGATAATAGGGGATGTTTTATGGATGGTTTTTTAGACCAATATCTTTTTGTATCCTAGAATTCGGTAACTTGAGGTATTTTTTTCCCATAATGGAAATGAAATATCCAGGAAACAATTATTTCTTAACATAATATTTCAAATTCATTCCATCCTAAAATCAGGGATTATTTTTCTCTTTTATCCCCTAGTGATGGGGATATTGTTGTTATTGTGGGGATTCAATTGGTAATATCAAGTGAAATTGTAGTGTTTTCAATGTTGAAGATGGTTCTAGTGATGGTTTTATTGTGGCCGCTAAAGTCATTATTTTACCTAACCTTTCAACTTGGGAAAGAAGAGTACATTGAGATTTTTAATTGTTCTACAAGATGGAATCTTACAAGATCTATGATATAGTTTCAAACTCGTAAAATCTATCTGAATATTTTGGGGGAATCAAGGGTGTCTATAATTCATCCTTAATATTCTCTATACAAATATACAATAATTTCTCTTTGGTTAGCTTAATATTAATTTAATATGTCAAACCCTTCCATATAGAGATGAAATCCAAGACACACACTTCCTTACTTCTTTTAATTTTATGGGTTAGGAATGATTATCTTCTATTGAATTTAGATAAATTACTAAATGAATTAGTGATAAAGTTCTTCCTAGTTTTTCAGCAAACCATGCTAGAATATTAGTATTCCCGAGAAATGATGGTCCTTCAATGTTATGTACAATATAAATAGGTTTATCCACTTCTTGATGCTTAATTTCTCCCATCATATTAAGACACTGTTACATGAAGTGTGTTAAGTGATTCGTTGGAACCCTCATTCCACTAAAGGTCAAGAATGTGGGGTTTACAATGATAGGCAGTAGAGGAATTAAATCTAACCATTTAGGATATTTTTTCTCTCCCGTTTCACTAATATATTTCATCCTTATATAGATTATATTCAATTGTTAATGATATTTATAATATTTGAGAGACTAAGATGGAACTATTTATAGAGTTTGTAGAGTTGGTGCATGAGTAGGGGTAATAGGTGGAGCCAAATTAGGTCAGCTTATATATGTCAGCTATTAAAATATGGTCTGATCTATCCTAGGGTTTTTATAAAATAATGGAACATCTTATCATAGTGAAGGATGCTCCTAATAATCCTCACCCATTGGGGCTAGATTAATTGATTTCATATTCATTGAGCATATTGGATGGTTGGGCTCCAACCTGTCGGATTTGGAATTTTTCTCTAGAAAAAAAGGTCTACTGAAGATGATGAATTGGATTCTTCAATGGATATATAATTAATAAGAATATATAATTTAAACCACTTGATGTTGATCCATTTCAATTCTTATATATTGAAATTGTATTTAGTTAGCCTCTCCTTAGTGGAAATAGTTTTGACCACCTCAGATAGTGTGTGAGATATTGTTTCCCCTTTTCAATTATTTTTTATCAAATTTTTTCTGGTGGGTGATAGTTTTACATGGTTTACATATTCTAGGTATGTCTTTTATTTTGATTTAATATCAATAATTCATGTACATAGGTGAATACCACATTTTAGATAGTCACCTTCTCATTAAAATCATACGCTTTAGTATTAGGACCTATATTGTTTGCATGGTTTGTACTAATAATGTTCACTGATGTGTATCTTGTGGTATGGATAGTGCTGGAGGGGGGATGGAAGTAGTCTCAAATTAGGTTATTTCCTCTATTTGGATCATTCTCTATTTTTCAGAAGTGGTTCGAGGAACGTTTTGGTGTTGTTGTTTGGGATTGTTTATGTTTCTGTGTTATTTGTTCTCTATTTTTATGGATCAATGAAGTTTCTAGATTGGTTCCCTATGAAGGAATTCATTTGCACATACCTTATCTGATGTCTTAGTCCTACACTCTATTCCCTTTACGTCCGGTGTGTGGGTATTCACAAAGGTTCTGGGAGGTGTGGTCCAAGTGGTGGTGGGTCTCTGGAAGGGCGACTGGCCCACCATCGAAGGATCAAATGGTTGTGTTGTTATGATATGATAGTTTTTTGGAGATGATAGTGGAGTTCTTCACCAGGGTTTTTAAGAAAATATTGGTCATTGGTGGATATCCTAGTTCTATGCGCCGGTTCCTAGCTCTAGTGATGATGGTCGACGACGATGAAGGTGATTTAATGATGGTTACATCGATAATATTAAAAGTGTTTGGCCTAATCGAGATGATGAAAACGGGTGATGATAATAGTGTCAATGAATTCAATGGGATGAAGATAGTGATGGTTGGTCATGTAAGTGATGAGGGTGCATATCTGATAGGACAGGGTGGTAGTCATGATGGGTGTGTGTCTCAAGGAAGATGTTTGAATCACGGGGGTGATAAAATTATGTTTTAATTTTGAATTTTGTGGAGTTTTCTTGTAAGTTGGTAGTGGTGGTACTTTTTCTATAGTGAATTTGGTTTTTGAATTTTGAATTTAGTATGTTCATGTTGGTGTTCCATGTTGTGTTTGTTTGGATGGTTTGTGGAGGTTTTTTATGGTTCTTACTTACCCTAAAGTGGCTTCTTATAAAAATAAAAAATGGATTGTCGTGTTGTGTATCATGTGGTATGGTACTTATTGAGAGTTGATTCATGATCCATATTTATGGAATATTTATTTTCCATCTATTTTAGATTACATACCACCCATGAATTCATTTTATCTTCATGGTTCTCACCAAAATGAACATTTTAGAATATTATATCTAGGGAGTCTCTAGTTATCTTTACTAATCATATCCTTGGAAATATTGGTGATTTACACATTGACAGAAATGATGGAACTTTCAATTGTTAATAAACCTTTCCCAATCTTAATAAGACGGTCCACCTCAGAGTGATAGGCTTAATAATTCCCCCATCTCTATGGGATGTGGTTAAAATGGCTCTACCATTGTTACTAATTCATATTTACAAGGAATTGATGATGTCGGGGAGGAGGAAGTGGTAAAAATTCCTCAATCCCTATAGGATGGAATTATTTCTCTATTTCTATAGTGACATCCACTAGTGTAGCCTTTTATAACTTTTGTTCCATAATTATGGAATATACATGATGTTGGGAACTTCCTAAGTGTAATATAATTGTTATTGATGGATTTTCAACAATTGAAGGACTCTAATGATTTGTCTTTCACAAATGGGAGTATCATTAGAATTAATTGACCACATGATGTAAAAATTATCAATATAATGTACCTGCTAAGTACATCTCCCCTATCACTTCGATGTAATGAACCTATACTAGATAAACTTGTTGGTATATGTATACCATTTGTCTAAGACATGAATCAAGGTGATGATGTTTCATGCTACACTCTTTGATGCAGTGGGATAAATGGTGAGAAGAGTAAAATTAGATTATTCATGCTCACCCTAACCACCAACACACACATTGGGTTGAAGACAATAAATTATTCTGCACTATGATTTTATACGACCAAGTAAAATATTTTGAAGTTAAACACATTGATTTTTCACTTTGGGGCCTCAGGCCCCTATAAAAGTCATAAAATCAATATATCGAATGATTATACTCAATGCTTCAATGTGTTTAGTATAATACCCAAAAAAAATTCCCTAAAGATAATAGAGAGTCAATCAGAGATTCTAGTATAGGGAAAACATGTATTCCTCCTTCAATGATTATGGAATGTCTAATTGAGATGTGTATAAAGGGTTATAAAATAATTTTTATATTACCCTCATAAATTTCCATAGGCATGTAAATTACATTATATTTATCATATAAAATACAAGAATCCATTTAATCTAACCATAAACATGACTTTCCTATTACATTATCAGTAGGATCTAGTTCGCTTGTAATTTTCCCTATTGAACTAAAAGGAAAACTCAGTTTTGGTGAAGATGATAGTTTTCACTTCTAATTATCCTATAACTAAGATGGAATGTCCCTAGGAAGTGATGAAGTGCTTGATATAACAGGCATCAACATCTTGAGTACTCCTCAAAATGAGTGCTACTTTTGGGTTTTTTTATAAGAGTTGAACTTCTTGTTATTTGTACTAAGTGTCATGGGATGAATCCCTATGATCACTTTTTATGTTTTTGTGTGGATTGATTCAATGAAAAATGTACTAGGGAGATATTCCATTATTGATGGTAGTGGTAAAAGGAGGATGACTTCCATAGGTACATCATCATTCTTCCTCTTATGAGGAGTTAGCATATCCATGATCCACTACTAAGAGATATTATATATCCATGAGGAAACTAGAATTATTCTTGTATGGAATATGAGCTTGTTCTAGAGTTCCCATTAGAGTATTTAGATGATTTATTTTGTGATTGGTAGGATTATATGTCTAAAAAATACATACCATTAGAATATATTGACCATTTTTTTAGGTTAAGGGGGATCGTGAATATAAGACTAAACATGAATTTATATTGATGCATTCTATAAAATCCTTTCAATCAATATAGAGATATGATCCTTATCTAGTGTTCCCATTACACTAAGTTGATGATCCTTCTAGGTAGGAGTGGAAATATGGGCCCACTTCTGAATAGATCTCAAAATATATTAATTTGTTTCATTTCTATTGATATTAGGAATATATTTATGACTATTTTGGGTTATCAAAATATATCAATGATTGTTCTCTACTACTGTCTCTGAAATCTTTTAAAAACTTTTCATAATATAGGAAGAGAAATATATACCTAAATTTTCATTTCTTCTAAAATATATTTATGGAATATTTTTCTTGTGATAGGAGTATTATCTCATTATTATCCTTCATTTAACATTAGAATATTCCACCAGACTTCTTATATAGGAGAAATAGTATGGGATTTCCCCCTCAGCACCACCCTATTTTGGTGAAAATATTTGTCTAAGGAAACAGGTATATGGGAATGTTATTTATTTTATATTGGGATGTGGTGGATATATACTTTTTTGGAGCTGGTAATATATTCCTTATTCATAATTAATGTGTTCTATCGCCACTATATTGATCTCCTGGATGACATATTCTAAGTGATCAAGGATAAAAAACCTAATAAATATCCTCAATGGTATCTTGAGGAGTTGGGATCATGTGATGGTTGTGATGATGATGATTGAAGTGAGACCTCAATGAGTCTTTTGAACACGATTGTAGGTTTCATTAAACACCTCCACCTCTATAAATAAAGGGAGTCTAGTATTATCACATTCTGAGAAAAAGATCCTAAAATAGTTTGAGGTGGAAGTGGGGGCCTCCATCTTCTTTGTGGCCTTTTACTAGCAAGGTGAACTGTGAGGATTCAGTTCCTATAGGATATTAGGAGATTCCTCTAAGGTTAGTATGGTAATATGGTAATTCAAATACCTCACTAACACATTAGTTACTACTAAAGGCACTACATCTGTGAAAACATTTGTCCAATCCTTGGGTTCATAGCCTTTATAATTACTGATGTATAAGAACATTTTACTAATAAATACACCACCAATTTGGATTTGAGGGAGCTCTCTAGATGGGTCCCGATAATATAAGAAAAAAATAAGGAAATTCACTATTATAGTATCATATGAATAATCATGATAGATTGATCACTTAATGGTTATATAACTTCATGTTATATTTAACATGTTTTCTTACACAGAAATATTAGTGTTTGGGATCATGATTACTAACATTTTATATGACTAAACTAATTATGGTTATCAAATTTTAAATTGGGTTCACTATTTTTATTTTTAATATAAACTTATATGGATCCTTGATCCAGAGTGTCCCAATGTGGTCATAATTCTAGACCTGTATTCCAAAGTCAGCTGATCTCTAGGTTGTATTAGCAGTAATACTTCAAAATGTATGTTGGTAAAAATAATGTGAGGTTTTAAGCATCAATCCTTTTTGGGGGAAATGATTTCCTACTTCGGGACTCTCTTATGAATTTAATATATGCTCATGAATCCCTTACAAAATCTAGTGTGGAACCAGTTACCTCCATGATAATGCTTTTTTTGAAAATATATTCTTGATGAAACAAAATTTTATTATTAATTAATGAAATTACATTTTAAATTTGTATATTTAAGAACTCTGAAATTTATCGAGATCTAGGGAAGTAGTGAGAATTTGGTTTTTAAGATGATACCCATGAGAAGGAATTCCTGTATATCCCTATAATTGTAATCAAAACCATGTAGTTCAGTTCTACATAAAGGGATCATCATACCGTTTAATTTCATGCTACAAGGGAAGCTTACAAATTTTTCGAAGTTATGTGAAATAAAATTCTAGGAAAAATTAACCTATAAATGGTTAGTGAGTTATAAATTCATGAGTCGCCCTTTTTATTTTATCCTCAAAGGAAATGTTTCCTCATAAGGATTAGTACAATTTGGTGAGGGATATGGCCCCATGATTATAGATATAGTCTCATAGGGAATATGTCCTAGATGATAAACATAAGGAAATAGCTGGAGGGAATGTGGACCTCTAAGTGGGAGTATGATTTCATTAGTAATATAGCCTACTGAACGGATGGATTTGGATATGGGGTTCATATGTTGGATGTGGTATCAGTAGGAATATGGTCCAATGATAAGGGTTCATAAGGAATATAATCCAAATAAATGGATGTTAATTTTTTATTTTTGGTTTGAATCATAGGGATGTATCCTATATAACCTAGTTAACATTAATCAAAGCCTTCATAGATTGAAATGAATAGTTTATGTTTGTGTGATTGGAAAATACCATATAGTTTTATTTTATGTGGTAAGGATGTTTTCATTTATTTTTAAATCATAAAATTAAGAAATTGGACACAAATTTTATCATCATTCAACTATGATGTTTGTGTTTTTAAAGGGAAGCATCTTAGGATATAGTGGGAATTACGCATGTGTTAGTCTGTAAAATGCTTCCCTGGAGATATAGCCCTTCAAATGAATATGACCCATAGGGAATATAACCTGTTGAGTGGGAATTTATAGAACAAAATTCCCATGAAGGGATTTAGGTCTTACGGATTTGGTTTTCTCGAATGCATCTCCCTAATGAATTGTCTCTATGATATAATTAATGAGATCATGATTGATTGGGAATTACACCTAGGGAGTAGGTACACATATTGTATAGAAAAGAAAAGATATTTGTTTGGGGGATTAAGAAATTGTTTCACATGATATTAAGCATGTCTCATTTAATAGTTCAATGGGGTTATAACCATAAATGATTGTATAGACAGTTCTTATACCTATAAGGAATCTAGTAATGCTACTAAGGAACTAGGAGGGCATGATATTGGATTAGGAGTGAGTATGTGTTGGTCAAATGTGGAAGTTCATAGCTCATTGATGTCTCATAGTGAGTAAATCAGTAATGGGAACATGATTGGGGCTTACACCTATAAGAGAATACTAGTTCTACGTGGATCATTAATTAAAATACGGATCTAGATGGTCATGTGGATCTAGGATACACTACTCTAGTGTACTAATGAATGGGATCCTCATTTTCAAGGGAACAAAAAATTACGGTCAGCTTTAGGTTTCAACCTATCTAGTAGGAAAATTCTATCTCCCCGATTTTCTAATGGAATACACGATTGAAGGGGTGAATGTTAGTTTACATGCTCTAATCATTTGGATTCAGTAGTTTTGGGGGAGGTTGTATTTTTTGATTTTTATGGTTTTTACAAATTATAAGTAACACATAAAGTTATTTTGGTTTAATATTACCCAAGTATGTGTCTTGGGTGATGAATAGGATGTGTAAGAAGTCTATTTACCCAATATATGGAAGTTTTGTGACGTTTCAATTATAATATTGATGTTATGTGAGCTAGAGGCCTTAAGAGGAGGTCGATAAGTACCTTAGAAGAAATCTGGTTTTAATAGGAGTGTTACGTGAATCATGAGGTGAGACTATTTAGTTTGTGTATTAAGAAAAAAATTCTTATTATTTTAAATTATCCACCATCCATAAACATAGTCTGTAGGAATGTCTTGAAAAGGGATCCCATTAAGGGAGGTTCTTGTGATGGTTCTTCACAACATAAATCATTCATGAAACACATGGTTTTACTAAACTCTAGATTTTACCAAGGATAAACCCATCAATTAAATATGGATATATCTTAGTAATTTTTTGAAGTAATAAGATCCACTTTGTAATGTTTTACCATAACACCACTATATCAATTTTGAGGTGGTTATGATGTATCTATAGGCAATACTGGGTAATAGATTTCCCCAAAATGGGCATCTATATGGATTAAAATAATTCATAAATTATTTACCATGGAATCATAAATTCAATAATTCACTGCCTATAAATATGAAAATAAACTCCTCCATGTCATAAATGATGACACTCGTAATACGGTGCATTAGAAAATCACAACCTCACACTATAAACAATAGTAATTTTTGGACTAGGGAGGGGATCCAAAAAATATTAAGGATAATTTTAAACTATAATCTCATGAAGTATATGATTCTTTATGAACCATTGAAATTATTACATGAAGTATTGAAATTCTTTTACAAAGCTCATGAAATTTTCTATTTTCTAGTGGTTCTTTGATATTTCTTTTGAACTCACACCTTTTTAGGTATTTATTGTGTATTTTAAATTTTTCAATCCTCAAAAACCATATTAACCATAATATTTACATTTCTTATCCTTGAAGGAATATTCTTGATTTCTGTAGAAAAAAACACCCACACAAATGACACTGTATAGAAGACCTTCTTCACCTAAGAGTTGTAGGTATGCTACAATTTTGGATTACTTGGAGAGAATCATCTCTAATTTCCTACAACCATCACTACTTTTGACCAAAAAATTAATTATCAAATACATTTTACCTAATAAAGAAGATATATACTCCCAAAAATCCGTTAGATCTAGTTTTTGTAAAGATGACTTTCTTCACTGTGGCACCCTAAACCCACACTCCTAGAATCTGGTGATAATAAAAACAATATTTATATAAAGTATTTGAAATAAACCAAAGAGACCCAGTTGTAACCTTCATTAATTACAATATCATATTAAAATATTGAGTCACTTACCTTAAACGTACCTTTTAAGTATTAAATTTTTATGGAGTTCATAAAAACTATTAACTAAAAAATCATTCATTTCTCATAAAACGGAAATTTTCTACACTATATGAGAAAATATATAATTTATAATAAGACATAAACATCTCCCAAAAAATCACCACAAAAGAAATTCTATTAGATATATCACGTTTAATAAATTTCTCTATATAATGGGGAAATGGAAACATAAATAGGGTGAGTTAAAATAATGGATAAGGGTAAACATAAGTGATACAAATAAAATATCATAACTAATCATAATATGAGAATAAATAATATGGAATTAATGAATCATTAAAATAATTTCATAATCATAATAAAATATGAGAATAACTTATCCATATATTGACATATCAATTAATAAATTCATTGATAATAATAACTAGTTACTTAGATATGAAATTAATAAGGTTTAATAGTTAATTCCATACCCTATTCCATGGAATCATGATCATATACATCATTATCATACTATCAAGGCCCTTTGTTTAAGAAATATTTTTTTCAAGGTAGTAATACACAAAAATACCCAAGATATTTTGTCTCATGATACTTATCGATGCATCAAGGGGATATTTCATGACCCACCCATAAATAATTTAGTCCAATGTATTTATAATATGAATGGATGAATTATTTATACAATACATAACCAAAATTCCTTATTGACCAAAAAATACCTTCATTAGAATAGTTAGTGTATGAATTTTCAATATTTATCTATTAAATAAATAGAAAATATATTCTCTAAAACTGAAATTTTATAGAAAAAGGGGTATATATTTAGGTCAATAATTTCCCCAATCAATAAATATATGGAATTTAAGTGAACACATTGAATAAATGGAAGGAAATATATAGTGTTCATAGTGTAAAGTCATTGGGATAAAAATTATTCAAGTAAAAGAGGATGATTTTCCTATAAAAATGAAGTGATGGATTTCCATGTGTTTAATCCTAAAAAATAAAATAGAACTAGAGGATTTATATGGTAATAATTGATCAATATATACAATGAAAAAATGGAAAACATTTGTGAATATGAATCATATATCCATGAAGCAAAATATAGATTAAAAAACTATATGGTAATGGCAACATAAGAATCAAAAGAACATGAGAGGGATACCATTATATTAAAATATAATGAAATGATATATATTCATTTTACTTTAAGTAATTAGGGAATTTAATACTCTATATAAATATAATATAGTTTGTAACATGTCTCGTGGATTTTAAAATGATATAAAAAACCTTACATCCTAAGAAAATTTCTATTCAAACCCCTGTTAAAGGATATTATTTCAAAGGAAACATTAAATACCATGAATGATGATATGATTGAGATAAAAATAATAAATGGGAATTACATCAACCATTCTAAATTAAACCTAGTGTATAATAACAAATTTATCTCAAGTGGTGATGGTTTTAGACAAGATTCTCTTACTAGTATCATAATCATTGAGGTAAGAATCCTCTGATAATGAGGTTATAATGAAATTTTATTCTAATGGGGAAATAAAATACCAAGTATTAAATAGGTATAATAATAAAAATATTGGACCAATATAGTTTCAATATGAATGTTTGGAACTCAATGGAAGAAAATTGAGTTAGAAAAAACCCTTACCTTAATTCTCCTTAGTCGAAATGTACTTGATATTTTACCATTATCTACCAGAGAAAAAAGATGTTATGATATCAAGATTGAGCACATGAGATAAGATTATAATATATCCTTGTGAATGGAATCTTAACCCATATAGTTTAGTATGAGGACTCTTCCTTAAAACATTTCATAATATAGTATATAATTCATTAGGGTTTAGGGAAAATCTCAAGCAACTTCATTTTTTGAAAACCCCCTTTTTAATATCATGCATCGTGAGCTCGTATAGTTATATAAACCAGGAACTAATAGTACGACTACTACTTTCCCAAAGGGGTACCTCGTATTACGCCATTTCACATATAGAAGTTTCCTTCACTTCAATTGAAATCCCAAGGTCCCCCATACCTACATACTTGAGTCCAATCCTGATTCCTGTTGATGTTCAATATCCCCACTTCCACTGTTAGGCCCACCAAAAATTCTAAGATAGGCATCTTAGATTTATCCTTGAACATCCGTAAGACCCAAGTATGAGATTGGCTCAATAAACCACCACATCCATTGACTGACTAATCCTTTTCAAGGAACCCAAACGTTCACCTCATATGATTCTCAATGGAATCCCCATGACACCACATCCACCCCATAGTTTTCTCTGCAATTGTTTGAGCAACTTTTCACTCCCCACCTTTAGAGTTTCAATATTATTTCTCTCGTCAAGTAACTTTAACCATCTCTATTGATGATAAAAACACAAGAGGAACCCATGATCATGGACTTGGTTATCCAATTTTTACCGAAACAACAAAACATCCATTACCAATTACCCATTCTTGGTTTATGAGAATGGATCCCATTACATTCATCGACCTTAGGTCCATCTCAATGACCTAACCCACACATGATCAATGGTAAAAATCCCACCCTCAAACCCCACATATGCCACCCCAATTCACATACCTCAATTATGTATCGTATCTAATCAACACATTGAAGCTCCTAGGAATAAATCCAAAGCACTCTCGGCATACCTGGGATAGTTTTAAGATATTTATTGTCACTAGCTACAAGCATGATGAGATGTCATCAATGAACAGTGCCACCACTATCCATTACCGATGTCACCTCCCATTACTGGGACACCTTGACTTGCTAGAATTATCGAACTTCCTTTCCCACATACACCTCACCAATACTTAACCACCATTTCTCTATCATGATTTACAACTAAGTATAATCACTTCATAACCCTATTCAAAGAAAGTGTGAACAAATGATTCCTTTGGCAAAAATTTCACCACACCACTAAGCTCCTCTAGCATGCCCCTAGTGGTTAACAACCAGCACATGATGGTCCACATCACCGATCAAAATACAATAGTCTCTCTCATAAACACGCTTCCATATTTGGATTCATATATAATGATTGGAACTTATATCGAGCCACATATTCACTCATCCAAAACAGCATCAGGCCATATTAGTGTTTCCCCACACATGGTTCTCATTAGGTCCCTCAAGGTCTTGCACTTTCCTGTGACCACACATGAGAACTAACTTAGATCACACAAGACAAACATTCCTAGGGTCTATACAAAAACCTGATTAATCTCCTTACCATTCCTCCTAGTCCATCAACCCCATTGGCCTTATATAATTCTCAACATCTCCCCCCAAAACCAAATCATTTTTACAAACTTCTTAACTATGTGACCACCCTCACCACGGGTGTAACCCTTAAAACAATGTATGCATCCATTTTTTATACAACCTTATCCTGTCCTCTTGAATTCAACATCAAGGAATCCATTAATCGTCATCCTAATAGATGGGTAGACACAAAAATGACTCAAACCTTAAAAACTATCCTTGCAACTGACTATAATAATTCATGTTCCTTTCTAAAGGAGTCAGGACACAACTGTACCATCTACCAAAAATCAATGGTAGTCATTAAAAATCCATTCCACCTCTCAATAATCTCATATGATTTATATTATAGGGAACCTACAACACTAATATAATATTCCTTGGGGTCACTCTCAATTTCCCAATACAATCAACTCATTGGCACAACTCAAGATGTGTCTCCCAAAACCATTGGCCTTCAAACTTAACCTATTCAGCCACACCCACACTTATCCAAATCCAAAGCATTAATTTGTTCCTTATATTACCAGTACCACTCAAAAATAGTCAATTAGACTCATAGTTCTCTCTTGAAGTCGAATGATATCAACTTCCTCTGGTAGGTCTATAAGATGCATACCTAGTGTCATTTCCATCAATGTAATAACTACCATAAGTCTCACTCCCTATAAACTGAAGTCATAAAATTACAAATTCAATAACATTGTAATTACAACACACATGCTTTAAAAAATTTGACATTTCCCATGTTTAACCATTTTTTGAAAAATCCACTATGTTTTACAAATCACCCCATTTTCAAAATACCACAACCATTCTCTTTCTAAAACTATACATTTGAAAACAATTTTCAAATTATTATAAAGTCACACATTCATGCCACAACATAAACCATTATACCAAATGAAATATGAAATTCTACTGTAAAGTCATTTATACCATTCATGTCATGATTGTCTCATTGGATACACCCACGACAATGATATCACACTCATATAATGTCTCTAAAACACTTACGTACCCAAATCCCTAGTAACATTAAGTTCATCATAAAAGGGTTAGCTATATCCTTTTGTGATATAAATTTAATTTTCCAAAAAATTTATGCCTTTCCACCATCCCAACTCAAGGAATAAACCATGAATGAATGCCAAATCCAAGACCGAAAACAAATGCTATAGGATCTGAACATTACTATTTTCACTTGAATGTCAATGACCAAAAAAACTGATACCACTTGTAACATCCCACCCCTCCTCATTGTCTTGAGTCTAGGAAAAGTTTCACTTGGAATTTGGTGACATCCCCAAGGGTCCAAAGGCTAGAAATTAATGTTTGGGACTTCATGAATGGTGGGGTGATTTTCCCTTTGAAAATAAAACCACCAACCAAACGTGCTAATACCAAAACTACTATATGATGAATGTAAACAATGTATTACAATTCAATATTTTCCAATGACCAATAAAACCATAGCCATCACAATACCATAATCATAGTACCAAGTGGAAGACTAAACAACAAACCTAAAGAATCCATGAATCAACTCCACAACTCTACTCCAATCTCTACGCTCCAAGCACCATAATACCACCAATGAATCATGATGCACCACTAAAGAAATGATATTCCCCACCTATTCCCATGTCTCAGAGTACAACATCCAAAAAATCACCAAAGTTCTAATGTAGGGGGTGAGTAAAAATACTCTGTAGGTTTTCACCAAATTACTTCCCTACACATGAAACTAGTATAGAACTGTTAACACATTTATATAAATAATTTATATTAAACCATGAAATAAGGAAACAATATTCTAGAAAGCCAAAAACACCATTACCAAAATATTTACCCAAATCAACATGATACCAAGGAAATCAACAAAACATATCATTAACCACTTTCCCATCACATATTTGCACATCTCAATTCTCTTTTCATGGAAACACACGTATTCTAGTCATATTTATATATTCCATAAACCAAATATGGTGTACCAATAATGGTGGAACAACACATCCAAGTTTGTTCACCCCTCTTCCTTTATAGTGGTACTTTATGACTACTTTTCCTTGATGGTGGTCCTTCACATCCACTATCCATCCCCTTTTTATAGTGGTTCTTCACACCCACTATCCATCCATTACAACACATACTTAAACACTTAAGCCAAAAATCACGAAAATGGAATCAAACAAAACAAAAAAACATGCCAATCAATAATTACCAAGATCACCTCATCCAACATATGCCAAGTAATACTACCCAATTTCAAAATGAAACAATCCCTTAAGCACAACAACAATTCTAAAAACATTCCAAAACCACTTCAATAAATCACCCATTTATTGAAGACACTCTTAAACTATTATCCATGACAAACCAAACTTCAATAAAATAATGTTTTTATTAAAAACCATTTTCAGTAAACCATTTTCCATAAATCAATCAAGCCACTTGTTTTAAAATCCCAATTTTAAAATCCAACAACAAATACCCCTTTTACAAAAAATAACCTATTTTTTTACCAAAACCACAAATCTTAACAAAATGGGTTTCCACTAAGCATCGTACATCATAATGAATTTCAATAAAACCGATCAATTTTAAATTAATCCTTCTATTTCTAGAAAAATAGAGTTGAGAGTAAATCCACATGCCTTAGGGTTTTGCTAAAAAAACCACTGCACAACCACACCATAAATCTAGTTGAAGTCTACACAGATATTCATTGGATCTCTTTTCCTAACATCAAAAATTCCAACTGTCGTCAATTTAGGAAATAAAAAACCTATATTTATATGCAATGAAAGTAAATCTAAGAAATCAAGAAATAGGTATAATTAGATCTATAGAACACCCCATAACAACCAAGGAGAGAGACATACCATGAGATAATTACCTTTAAATTGCCATGAAAATCCTTAAAAATTATTCTAGAATGCATGGGAGATGTTCCTTAACCTTGTATAAGAGATAATCCCAAGTTAGGGCCCCAATGGAGATGAAATGCGGGTTTTAGGGAAAATATCAAGTAACTCTGTTCTTTTTAAACCCCTTTTTAATGTCAAACAATGTTAGCTCGAATGGTTAGAAGAAATATGTGCTAACAGTGAAAATTATACTCTCTCAAATGGGTTCCCCATGCATTTTTTCCATATGGTTATACAAACCATGTGCTAACCATGCCAATTCCAACTATCTTAAGTTTCACGATTTACCTGGGTTGACCGCAAGGTTTGGAAACTGTATTCCTTAACCATGCGTCTTCCAATATCCCTCTTCCTCAACATTAATTATTTATTATATATTTTTAATTATTTGTACAAACTGTACTCAAATTATGAACCCTTATAAAAGTCCCAAAACAATATCAAAAAACATCAAACTCTCCCAAACATTACCTAACCACTTTTAATACATAAAAAAGACATAAACAGTGGATACATATCTCAAAATAGGGGTAATAAAGAAACCAATATTTCATTATACCCTATAAATATCATATTAATCTAGGGAATTCATTAATTTCCTTAAAATCTTAAATTATATTTATTTTATTATTTTTAATATTACTAACTTGATTAATTCATTAATTAAATAATTACACCATCATCTTTGTAGAGGCAAATAAATTAATTATTTATTCCTTAAAAATTAAAAATAAATTTCTATTAATAAGATAAATTTCATAGATTTTAAATAACTATTTCTGTTATAAATAAACTTTTGAAAAACCTGATATTTAAATATTATACTAATTAAAAATTGTAGTGTGAATAACTTGACTTCCTTTTAAATAAAATGTTATAAAGGGCTTAACGTGATTCAAGTGGGTCTAAAAAGGACGCAAAATTCAAATCAACATTAGATATTGTTCTCAAATTACACATCCAAATAGATTTATTCATATTTTTGTGTCTTTTAATTGTTCTTATAATATTAATTATAATAATTTTATTTATTTTTATTTTACTCACATAAGAACTGCAATATTTTTTCACAGTCATTAAAGATAATTACATAATATAAAAAAATTAAAACTAAATAGATATCATTAAAATAAATTAATTAGGTTCAATATAATTTTTTATATTTATTCATTAAGTGTAGTTTCTCATATCCATGTGAGTACAAATTCATTAATTTCTTAATTTGTCTTTTCTTGCCTTAATCAAGCATTGCATAGGAATTTGGGTAATAATCATGTTATATAACAATAAAATTTGAAATTAATATACAAAAATATCAATTATACATAATAATTAATAAAAAATTCATCAAAATAATTTTTATCACTCAATTATTATATATAAGGCACCAATTTCGACATTTTCATCATTGTATAGGCAATACGTTGGCACAAATAATGATTTTTATTCTTATCATGAAAATTCAAATTTACAAGTTTGGAATTATTTTTGTACAGTATTTTTCTTATAATATCATTATTTAGTCATTCCATATGTTTAATAAATTAAATATCATTATTATGTCTCGACGATGTCATAAAAATATTGTATGTTTTTAAAAAACTATATTTTTTACTATTCACAAAAAATTTAACATTTTCAGAAAATTCTCAAAAATTAATGATAAGATAATTTTAACATGATGAATTCAAAAATAAAATTATATTTTTTAAAATGAAATTCTATAATTTTAAAATTAATCTTCTATATATAACTATATAACAAATTAGTTTAAAAAAATATATTATTTTAAGAATTACTTAACATACAGAATTTAACTATTTAGTTTAGGAATACTAATAAATATGAAAAAAATGTTCTATCAATACCTATATTATTACATCCCCCCCCCCATATTTGAAATTTCATCCTCTCAATTTATTCACTAATTAAAAAAATGGGGATACCTTTCCCTCATAACATTTTTATATTCCCATGTTGCTTCTTCAACCATGTGGTTTATCTACAAAACCATAACCTAGTAAATTACTTTTTTCAACAATAATTTCTCTCTATGGTAAAGAATCTTAATAGGATTTTCCTTATAAGAAAGGTTCTCTTATAGATGAAGTACTTTTGGGCTCAAAATAATATATAGATCTCACACATACTTTCTTAACATCGAAACGTGAAAAACATTATATACCTGAGATAAACATAGAAGAAACGATGCTCCGTAGTAAAATGGTCCAACATTCTCCATGAATTCATAAGGTTAAATGAAACATTTTATTATATTTCCTTTCTTACCAAAATGAATAAAACTTTTCCAAGACGATATTTTAAGGAAAACATGATCACCTAACTTGAAAGAAAAGTTGTTCCTCTTATTATCTGAATAACTTTTCTACCTTTTCTAAGATGTACTCGTGTATTACTAGATCATATTTACTTTCTCAGCCACTTTCTATACTAATTATAGTCTCATCAACTTCATTTACTCAACTTTATCCCATGATATTCATGTTTGACACTGCATTCCATATAATGTCTCAAAAGGTTCCATTTGTATATTGGAATTAAAATTGTTTTTATAAGAAAACACAGCTAAAGAAATATATTGACCCCAAATTCCCTAGTAATCTTTTGAGAAATCATGCAACATGTCTTACAATTTCTAAATTGTTCACTCGGTCTGTACATCAGATTGAGGATGAAAAGAAGGAGTGAAATTTAATTCATTCCCCAAAGACTTATAAAGGCCTTTCCAAAAGTTAAAAGTGAACCTAAGATCATGGTCAGATATAATGGAGATAAGAACTCCACGTATCGTAAAATTTTCATTAATTTTCAACCAATGTAATATATCTAGATAAATAGTATCTCGAATAGGAAGAAAATGTGCAGATTTAGTCAAATGATCAACAATAACCCAAATCATATTCTTACCTTGATAATTATTCGGTTGTCCCACCATGACATCCAGCGATATATTTTTTTCATTTCCAAATTATAACTAGAAAAGGATTAATCATCCCCTTTGGTAGTTTTTTATCTAGTTTAACTAGTTGAAAAGTCAAATATTTCATTATAAAATCAGTAATATCTCTTTTTATTCCATCCCACCGATAATATTCTCAGTGGTCTTTGTACATCTTAGTGATGTTAGGATGAACTAAAAATGGTGAACTATGATCTTCACTTAATAATTATTTATTCATCTTTGAATCACAAGGCACACATAATATCTTTCCAAATATCAATTCATAATCATTATCAATATTAATTTAAGGAAACTTACCTTTATCAACTAATCCTACCTTTGTCTATAACTCATGTTCTTCCCCCTACAATTTCTTAATTCTATCTGATATAGATGACTACACTAACACTTGAAACAAAATAGATTAATTTCCTTCACCAATAATTTCTAGACCAAAGTTCTTCAAATCATTAAACAATGGGTCATATTCTAAACATAACATAGTTAATATAGCATGATGTTTTCAAATAAATAAATATGCCACTTTGTTCTCTTTTCATGGATGGAAATTTATTGTTAAATCATAATACTTTATTAATTCTAGTCATCTTCTCTACCTCATTTTCAATTCCTTATTAGTAAACAGATACTTCAAACATTTATGGTCAGTATATATTTCATATTTTGCATCATTTAAATGATGCATTTGAATTTTTAAAGCGAAAACCAATGCTGCGAATTCCAAATCACGTGTGGGATAATTTAAAACATGGGGTTTCATTTCTCATGTAGCATAAGAAATTAACTGGTCATTCTATATTAGAACACAACCAATTCCATTTAATATAGGATCATTGTAGATGATAAAATAACCATTTCTATAAACCAAGTCTAAAACTAGAGTATTAACCAATATCTTATTCAGTTCCTAGAAAAAACATAACATTCTTTTGTCCAAATAAATTTAACCCCTTTTCTGTTAAATTAGTTAATAGGATAGATAAGCATGAAAAATTCTTAACAAATCATTCTTAATAGCCTATTAATACAAGAAAAAAAATCCCAGTAACATTTTTAGAACAAGGCCATTCATCAACCATTTTTGTTTTGGAAATATAATTTATTATTTCATCCTTATTGAAAATGTTCCCATGGAAAAAAACTGGTTATAACCAAAAATCAAATTTACTAAATTTTCTGTATAATTTCTTTTCATTGAGAATTTTTAAAATAATCCTTAAAAAATTCATGATCTTCATTAATTTTTTAAAAAAGAAAAATATGAATAATAAAAAAACAAAAAACTTATCCAAATATTCACTAAATATTCTATTAATAATATCCATAAATACAGTTGGGTAATTTTTTAAACCAAATGGAATAACAAAAAACTCATTATTCTGATATCTGGTATGGAAATATATTTTTAGAATGTCACCCCCATTCACTTTTACTTGATGGAACCCAGATCTCAAGTAAATATTGGAAAAATATTAAGCTCCATGGAGGTGATCAAACAAGTCATTGATATGAGGTAATGGATACTTATTCTTAATATTAAGTTTATTCAAAGCTCTATAATCATTGAAAAGAATCATGGAACTATATTTATTTTTAACAAACAAAATAAGAGAACCCCATTTTGATGTACTATGATGAATGAAACCTTTGTCAGTAAAATATTGAAAATTATTTTCTAATTATATAAGTTCCACTTTATACATTCGATAATGAGGTTTCAAAATTTGATTAGAATCAATAATTGATTCAATGGAAAATTCAATGTCCTGATGATGCATAATAGTGAGAAACTCATCATGAAAAACATACAGATATTCATTTACCACTATAAAATCATTAATCTGAACGGTTTCCTAATTTTCAACAATGTGTACAAGATAACATTCATTTTCATATTTTAATAATTTCTCATCTTCTTGATATGTTATCAATGTTATGATTTCATTCTTTTATACAAACTAAAAAATATTTCTAAAATATAACTTCTTTAGCTCTACAATCAATCTTAGCATAGTAAATAGAAATCCAATCTATACCAAGAATAACATCAAACTCTAATAAGGAAAAAAATAACAAGTTTTATAGGTAATTTATTTCTAAATACAATAAAATTAATATTATTATAATTTTTTTTTCTTTAATATTTTCCCTTGTGTTTATAACATAAGTTATGGTTTCATTTCTTGAGGCATAATTTCCAATTTTATAGAAAATTATTCAAAAATAAAGGTATCTGTAGAACCCATATCAAAAAAACAATAGATAAAAATATGAGTAAACAAAAATCAATTCATAATACCTCTTCATTGGATAGCCCAACATATTATGATGTAGTCACAAAGGATTTCACAGCACCTTTTGGCTTATAATCTGACTGATTTCCATCATTCAGATCTTTCTTTGGGAAGGTATTTGCATAATTCCCCATCTCACCACATTTAAAACACTTTACAGTTTTATTATAAAAATTAAAATTAAAATAATTTTCATTTTAATATCATGACATCGTTCTAAAATTACCACATATAAAACACTTCTTTGATTTGTTAAGTCATTCCCCAGGGTAATTTTTACCACACTTCCAACAAACTAGAAACTAGATTTTATTATATTTAGATTTATATGATTGATTATTACCCATTTCTGACCATATATACCTTTTATTTTTCTTATTGTAAAAGTATATGTGATCATAAGATAACTCTATTTATACCCTCTTAACACATCAAACAAGTTTCTCATAACTTTTGAATTCACGAGAGGCTAAATCCTTTCAATATCATGGCTTCAATCCTCCGTAAAAATGATTGATTTTACTATCAAAATCCTAAATAAGATTTAGAGAATACCTTTACAATCAAGTGAAGTTTTCTTTATAAGCAGCCACTAAATATTCCTTAAATTGTTTCAAATCATGTAATTGATTTTCCATCCTATGACGAACCACCTTAGGAAAATATTTTTCATGGAAAAGATTCTTAAATCGATCACATTATAAGGCATCAATCTCCTCACTATCCCTGATATTCCTATCCATTGAGAACTACTATTCAGTTTCACCTTAAAAAAATAAATAAAAATACAAAAATGTTGATTATATGAACACCTCATGACATAGAATATCATTTTGAGGGATTTAATCCACAATTTAGTCACACCTAGGTCAGAAGATCTACTGAAAGTAAGAGGGTGTTTCCTTATAAAATGTTCTAATATCATCATGGTCAATTATAGTAGATCTATTTTTTCTCTTTCATGTATTCAAAAAACTTTTATAGCTTGTTTCAACTGATCCATTATTTTCAAAAACTTATTAGTTATAATTCCCATCATTCTAAGCTAGGGATTCGTAACGATTTCATTCTTTTGGTTCCTTCCTAGTTTGGATTCCCTATTTCTTCTACTAAAAACCGTTAGGAATTGACATGTATTAGATGAAGAAAAATGGTAGTCTTTAAATTTTATATTATTTTAACTTATCCATAAGGTAAAAATACAATATGTGTATTCTATTAACATCATCCAAACCCATAATGTTATATAAATTATGCTCTGATACCATCTATAAGGACCCGACCATAAACATTTAAGAATATAGTAAATTTTTTTAGAATTTAGTTTCTTACATTCCCAAATATATTTTCTGGTTAGAGTTTTATATAATTAGTCCGTAATTCATACATGAAAACCCACACTCATGAAAAGTTTATACTTATAAAACAATATCCACTTTTTCTATAAAACAAATGTTTTTAATAAAACATGAAATCTTTTCATGAAAAATATTCACAACATTCATATTAGCTTTTTCTTTTATATTACTCATCCTTAAACCCTTTGAGGAATATTTGAAAACATGGGATGATAAAAAAATCTCTGTAAGGGGCAAAAAATAAAGGAACTTCTAGTCTATGAATACTCATAAACATATGAAATAATTTTCAAAAAGACATATTTCTCAACCATAAAGTACTATATACTTACTTTGTGAAAATAAGATATTTCCATAAAATGTAAAAAAACATAAAATATTTATGTAACTTGGGGAATTTATTACTTATTGTAACCCTCACAGCTATTATATGATTTTTAACCCTCATGATTACTTTACAATGTAACTCTCATTGATATTTTATGATGTAGCCCTTACGACTACCTTATGGTGTAACCATCATAGTTACACTTGGAATAAAAATTACTACCAACTTCCAATATAAAAATAACCAATGACTTTCAGGGAGATATAGGTCATACCCTTCATTATAAACAATGCCTAGTAATTGGAACATAATAATAAAACATGAACACTAGCATCATAAAAACATTTCTTGAGGAAAATCACTTATTTTAAAATAATACTAGGAAAATAAATAGAAAATCATTTTCTTTGTAAATAAACATGTAATATTGTTAATAAAAAAATAAAAACATTAATATTTCATGAAATCAAGAATATCCTCTCATGTTGTGTATGTTAAAAAACATTCTTTTTGAATTTCATAAAAAACATAAAATATGATTTAAAAAAAAGTCTCTTACCTTAGGTTCGTCTTACTTAAAATGTTTTATAAAATAATGTATAATAGTTTAAAGAGTGTTATTAATATATTAAAAACTATAATAATATCTATTGTAACTTATATTATCTTTTTATAACAAATTTACACCCATTTATTAATAATATATTTTTTATTTCCATTATTTCGAGTTTATTCTTTTCATAGTTCCAAAGGTAAATTTTTAATGTATATTATTTTTAAAAAAAAAATAATCCATAAGTCAAAAAATATATATTTAGGTCATTTTAAAAAATTATAATATAATTTAAACTTTCCATTAATTTGGTATTGGGAAACAAAAATTCATCATCCACGAAAGCGGTGAATTAACACACCCTGGATGAGGATTTCATTTTTTAGAATAAAAGAAGAAAATAAAAGATTTGTTATTAAATATAAATTTAAAACAATTTAATTATAGTATATATATGATAATGGAGTTATAATTAAAAATTTTAAATGTTGTAGAAATATTTTTTAAGTGATAAATAATTTAAAAGAGAAAAATAAAGAATTTACCTTTTGAATCTTTTCTCCTTCAGAACCTTCTTATGGATCTTGGAATTGGACTTTTTATGAGACCACGGACACTATAATGTGGAAAGGGATGAGGATAATTAAATTAGGTAGAATATATTCAATAAATAAGGCTCATGGTGATGGTATTAAGTAATGTAATGAGTCCCATTTGATAATTAAGGTGAGGGGTAATTTAGGTATTACATACAATATTTAAATATAAGAAGTGTAATATAAGATTTTAGACATCCAAAAGGCCTTAAATCATAGGATATAAAATGTTACACAAAATATTATAGTTTTTGGATATTTTCAGTATTTTTTTACTTTAAATAATTAAATAAAATATTTTATTTATGAAAAATATTTTTTGTCAAATTAAACACTATTCATAACTTTGACGTTAAAAACATCAAAAAAAAATTGAAATTCAAAATAAATATTTTATTATATTTTATAAATATAATATTCATCTAGTTAATTCATGAATTACCTTAAAAATATGAAATTATAATTATTTTATTATTTTTAATACCACTAATTTGATTTATTTGTTAATTAAATAGTTACTGCAACATCTTTGTACAAGCAATTAAGGTAAATATTTATTCCCTAAAAATTAAAAATAAATTTTCAGGATGAATATAAATTTCTTAACTTTATAATAAATATTTATTCCCAAAATAAACTTCTATAAAACCATTAATTAATATCTTATATTGTTTAAAAAATATAGTGTGAACTACTTGACTTTATTTTAAATAAAATATTATAAAGGGATTAAAGTGATTCAAGTGGGTACAAAAAGGTCCCAAATTAATATAAAAATAATATATTGTTTTCAAATTACACATTCAAATATAATTATTAATATTTTTTCCATTTAAGTGTTCTTATAATTTTAATTAAAATTATTTTATTTATTTTTCTTTAACTTGCACAAGCACTCTATTGGCATTTCATAGGAATTAAAGATAATTATTCTATATATAAAAATTAAAACCAAATTAAAATCATTAAAATAATTTAATTAGTTTCAATATAATCATTTATATTCTTTATTAATTATATTTACAGATATATATGTCAATAAAACTTCTTTAATTTTTTATTTTGTCTTTTCCTGTATTGGGCGAGCATCACACAAGAATTTGGATAACACTCATGTTATATAACACTAAAATTCAAAATTAATAACCAAAAACATCAATTATACATAATAATTAATAAAAAATCATAAAAATAAATTTGATCAATCAATTATTATATATAAGGAACCAATTATGACTTTTTAGTACTGCATAGGCACCATGTTAGCACTGACAATGATTTGTATACTCATCATGAAAATATATAATTTAAATGTTCTGAATTAATTTTGTATAATATTTTTATTATAATATCATAATTTATTCATTCCATATATTTAATAAATTTTATATCATCATTATGTCTTGACGATGGCACAAAAATATTGTACTTATAAAAAATATAAATTTTTCACTATTCACCAAAAAATTAACATTTTCATAAAATTCTCAAAAATTCATAATAAGATATTTTGTACATTATGAATTTAAAAATTAAATTATTTTTTCAAATTAAATTTCTAAAATTTTAAAATTAATCTTTTAAATATAATCATATATAAAATTAGTTTTAAAATATATTTATTTTAAGAATTACTCAACTTAAGGAATTTAACTATTTAGTTCAATCATACTAATAAATATGAAAAATTTGTTCTATCAATACTTGGGTTGTTACATTATATTCCACCTAACTATACACATCATACCTTTTAATTTCAAGTGATATGAACGAAAACATACAGCTTAACATTGTGTGGTGAGGACGTCTAAGAGAAAAGGTTCCTAGTTAAGACACTTTCACTGAAGCGACCCAAAGTTACTTGAATAGAAGTGATCTCCAATTTTGGGTATGATCTTATCATTAATAAGTCACAATAATAATGGTGATTAAAGGGTCTTGGAAATAATATTACCCTCTATGTTGTATTCAATCCTATTGGGGATATATCTCAATGAAAATTAGCTTGAATTTGGGGTGTTGGGTTTGGTCTTTAAAGATGCTTCCTATGTATCCCAGTTGGCTTGGAATAAAATATCATGTGCACTAGATAGGTTGGTGCTTATGCCAATAGAGATGTACCAAAGTTACTTCATTGGTAATATGTATCTTTGATTATTGTGGCATGGTTTTGTGGATTACACTGAATTAGAGGCCCATTTGAGTGGATCCCTGAGGAGTATTTTGACTCATGGTGATTTGAATGTTTGGTTGGGGATTACACCTTGGAGGATTACCAATTTAAAAGAAAAGAGGAATATTAAAAAGGTAAATCTTCTTTCAATATGATTATTTTATCATTCATATGTTGTTATCATTATTACTATATAATCCCACATGTATCATGCTTGGTGTGGGAAAAAAATGATTTGTAAGATCTGAGAAACCACATGATCTCTTTCATCTATAGGTGGACAATCCCAGGGTGATGGGAGGCAGAAAGAGCATCGAATGTTCCCTTCTACTCCTATTTTTCTAACCAGGATAGTCACATATGGATATTTATCTAGCTACAAGCCATAAAAAGAACAGGGGATTACTCAAATATGGATTACCTCTTCCCAATTCCATAGAAGAGAGGAGAATAAGACACTATTCATCAAAGGGAAAATAAATCATGATCCACCCTCTTACTTTATATAATGGGGGGCCCTTAGAACTACCTCCAAGGTCAAGACCCTCATTAGCATTGTAATATATGATCAATAACATTCTGAGGATACCCCATATTAGTTGGATTACTAGTATGAACACTTTTACCACAGGAATGTATGGTTGAGAGGGTGTACTGGTGTTCCATTTGGATTTATCATACATATCTGGTAGCTTTGAGAGAGTCTTTGGTCTAGTGGTTTGCTAAGGGAATCAGTTTGGTGCTTTGCACTGGGTGCTTTATGATGGGGCCAAATTGGATCTTTGTGCTTTGTGAGGGGTTCTTTATGAAGGGTTCCAATTAGAGCATAGTTCTTCATAAGGGGTGCTTTCTAAAGGGGCCAAGTTGGGTCGTAGTTCTTCACAAAGGGAGTTAGAGAGGGTTGGTTGGATATTTTGAAAAGGGGATGAGAGAAGTATTATCACATCATAGAATGGGACCAAGACTAAAGGACCCCAGCCTGTATACCATTTTCTAGGTGGGATGGTAGTCTAAAAATATTTCACTCATATGTAGTACTCAGAATACTGTTTAACAAAGGGAATCACTATGCAGATGGTTGGACCAAAAAGGAACCTTTTCTTTGCATACTAATTTTTATACCATATTTTTTTATGATATCTGGTAAATATTTACCTACTAAAATTACATTCTAGGACTGTCACGCACACAAAATTCACAATTGATAAATCCACACTGAAACCTCTACCCCCATGAGTCTGTGTGTGGGGGTTTTATAGGGGTATGGGGTTAACTTCTCAACTACTAACCACAAAGTATTTCTGTTTCTAGGTGTCCACCTCACCCCACAAAGGGAATTTTCATTTTTAGTGGGCTAGAAAAAGATGCCTCACCCTAAAAAATTATTTGTAATTTGTAAGAGGGACAATGATACCACCTCAACCCATAAAGATATTTTGTCTATGGGGGCTTGGAAAAGGACACCTCATCATGCTAATAAAAATTTCTTTGTGGGGGATCTTTTTTAAGGTGCTTCACAAAGGCGCATCATGGAGGTACTATGCAGAGTAGCAACTCACATAATGAGCACACTATGCTGACTATGGGGTTCCATTACAACTCATAGAAATTTACCATTTTAATATTCATGAATTATTCTAGTTGATCTTAATTTTACCATTCTGAAAATTCATAAAAGACTTCTATTCTTCCATGAAAACTTTTATGGACCCAACAAAATGCCCCTCGTTTGAATGTGGTCTGATTGGCATGAAGATGAATCCATTCCTATGAAGAATTAAGACTATTTGAATTCTTTATAGAATAATTTGTGAGATATTTGGAGACCCAGAAAATATCCAATGCCTACAAAAGGTTTCATACCTAACTCATTTTTCATTTTATAAAATCTAGCACTTTGAGATTGATTATAATTCATATGCAAGCCATCCCTCTTCTCATAGCATTTCCCTTTGCAAATGGCGTCTTCTATATAGAAAAAACTTCATCCATGAAATGGTATTTTCCAAAATCCATTAATTCTACTTTTTAATTTAATTATTCTTACAAAGAAACAATAAATTCCAAATAGTTTTTGAAGCACTTTGTGGGCCTCATAGAATATATTTGGTTCATCACACCTTGTCATAAACTACAACTGTGATGACTGTTATTGAGAGAATAAATGCTATTACTATGAATGTTGAAAATGATCTTCGACATCACATAATCCCTCAAGAATGTATCCTGAATACTCTACATTCACTAGATATTCTAAATTACTCATCATCCAATATATTACAATTATACAACATTGGAATCCAATGATATTCTCCCATTCCAGCATCTAATCAAAATCCTCCATCTTCTTGGTTTGAGGTTTCCTTGGATTGTGTTCCAGTTAAAATTTCTACTATGGGGAAATTCATTTCAGAATCATGTCAAAATAAAGTTTTTGTTATGAATTTTACCATGTGGACTCAAAGAAACCAACATCAATCCAATGTTATTTTTTTTATTTTCAAACACTTTTAAGTGGAATGTATTAAACACCAAAAGAAACTACATATTTGTTAAATAATATTTTGAGCTGATTGGAATCAATTACCCTAAATAATATCTAGGGAATATAACTTACCTAGGAGTTAGGGTAGACCTTTAAGAAGCCTTCATACTAATGTTCCAGGTTGTCCCAAGCTTTCATCAATTTCTATATGTTAATCATCCCCATATTGAATCCCTTGAGAATAATACGATCCTACTTATCATTCCACTCACCTTCTATTTAGTGGTGATCACTCAAAGCGTTCTTCCCAAATCCTTCAATGCTTTCATATCCATAGATTCCTCTACCATTTCTTCATATGAGTGAAAAATTATATCCAAGTGTTTCAACACCGAGGATATTTTTCATTGAGTGTCTCCAATGGATCTTGTCACATGTTTGAGTATAGGATCCCTTATAATTGTACCGCTTAGGGGAGGGGCAGGGACATCAACCTCACTACCTATAGACATTAGGTCAATAAATGTGTTGGACACTGCCTCCGAGTTTCTCACAGTAATAAGATCTTTTGGGGGCAGCTTGCCCTTACTTGCAGATCTAGTGATAGGAGTACTCGGTAGGTTAGAACATGCCTTCCTATGTCACCCCTACGGTTGTTCATAATAAATCCATCAGAATCAATAGTATTGTACTTACCCTTTCGTGAGGAGGATCTATGATATTTCACTATAATGGCCACTTCTTTGGGCTCATCAAAGGCATATAAAACATTGTCCATCTCCTCTTGGGTATCTCCCACATCCACTGAGCGGTCCTCTCCACGTGTAACCTTTTTCCTATATAGTTCCCCCTCTGGTTTCGTAGTCATCATCTCCCAACACTGCATATTGGTTTTGAAAGTTCATATTTGATCCCCCAACAATAACCTTATCATCATAATAAAGGGACGCTTTCATGGCCTAAAATGGCATATCAGAGTCGCCTTTCTATTGGTAGCCTCATCCCATATATTGAAATTTCATTGAGGTGTCCTCCTGATCCAGACACTGGGAATACTTACCAGAGTGGTGGTCATCACAAGATCACCCAATCACCTTGTTAACATTGGATGTTCTTGTTGGAACCATCTAGATTTTCATTTCCACTAGGTGGACCTCCTTCACTAGGTCACTGCTATTTCGAGTTGAGCCACCTTCCAAAATCATGTGCAGATCATTACTTACCTCTCCACTATAACTTGAAACTTCAATATCTTGGGGAACCACCTCATTAGCACCCATTTCCGATGTAGTGTCTTTTCCCACCATTTCCCCTAGGATGCACACACCCAAGTCTCTCTTCAATCTATCAAACACCATATATACATACAGTTATAGAGGGGGGACCGGTATTTTCCTCATAGAATCCTATTATACAAGACCAGAATGATATATTGGCGCATCTTTATCATGTTTCATTCTATCTTCAGTACCCCTAATAGTGCACACTGGCTCAACTTCCAAAGTATTGATGCTACCTTCACCCACAAACAAACCCCTTTTGGTCATTTCTTGGATCAAAACCAACATAATGATGATATATCCTTATAGTATTCCATTCAAGATTACCCATTAATTCTTAATATCACAAGAAATGATTTCAATGGATGATGGAGTTCCATGGGGGGTTTTTATTCAGAGGACTATTTTATAATGACCGGGATTGGGTATTCTGGGTGTGCCGTAATTGTATGGAATTTCATAAATGACTGAAGAACATAAAATTGTATCGGGAAATATGAATTTTTGATTTTTTGGCATTTTTACCAACTGAGGTCTTACCTAAATTGATTTATCATTGGTGTTTGATCTCTAATGCCATTCATTTACTACATGGATAATTTTTTATCGTCCTATGGTATGCCTTCAAATTAATAGGAAATCCCATTTTTGGAAATATATATGACAAATTCCATCCCACAGCTAAAAAGTTGGGACATACTCAATAGGTTTCTACACTAGAAATATTTTTATTGATTATTGTATATAATGCACTAGGTTATCCTCTTCACACTCATTACCTCATTCTATTAATCTATTGGATAATAAAAAATTTTCAAACTAGCACCCTGATACCAAAAATACTACACACCCATCTAACTCAACAACCTCAAGGTTTTCCTAGTTTATATTGGGCCAATCTCAAGGAAGTCCAACATACTACATGGGGATTCTATATCTGACCGGACATATCTTCAGAATTTGGGTTGGAAGGATTTTTCACCATGTTTTTAAGTGGATGGCTTTTCCCATCCCATGATTCCTATAGGGGTGTCAATGTCTGCACCCTGGCGATGGAGGACATATTGGCAGAGGGAAATCCCATCAACCTAGTTGTACCCACTATCTCTCACATTTATGATTTATTGGGTTATATACAAGAGGGGAGGTCCCCAAATTTCCTTTGTAGGACATTTCAATTTTTGTATGTATGGGTGGTGGAAAACCTTTGATGTTATGAATATCAGTATACCTCAATGATCCCTTATTCCACATTTTTCCTCACATTGTTCGACATTGTTGTCATGTGCCTGACATCCCTTGGAATCAATGGTGATTTGAGTTGTTAAATGATATCTCCCAATTTTATTTCACTCCTTATCTAGAACCCACTATATCATTGGTAGATAATTGTGGTGGTTCTATCGAATAATGCTCCTATATTATCTAACTGCATGATGTGATTCTGACTACTCAGGTAGATGGGGTAACCATTTTTTTTCCTTATTCTCCCTATAAGTTATCATGAAAATTTGGATATCTTCAACAAGTTTAAAATTTACCCCTTACCAAGATTAAAAAGTAATCACACCCAGTCATCCTTTATTAATTTTTTTTAGTGATGATGTCTGAGGATTCAGAAATGGAAATTTATTTAACTTCCATGAAAGTTTTGACTAACTAATCATGGGGTTACATAAAAATGTGGTTTAAATACTATCTTAATGGGTGGTTGGGGAAGCCAGTTTGAAGGTTACATAAACCATGGTCCTATCCTAGTTATTTTCCTATCACTCTAACTTCACCAACATTTGAAGGGGAATTATTTCCATCCTAATGTTATTAGCATTCTGAGGGAATTTCAACCTCAAGTTCTCCTTTTATTAGGATTGATTAAAACCCCACATTTTATATAGAATTATTAGCATCCCTACTAACATCAGTCCTAGAGGAACGGTATTGGTAATTCCATCAATCGATACCAAACTTGTCATCTCAGTTCATAAGATTATTTATGAGGCATAGATGGTAGAATTTTCCACTTTGGTGTCACATTTTGGGTGAATCCATCCATAGTTAATGTGATCCCGGATTATATACCTATAGTAGTGGTAGAAAAAAGTAAGGATCCTAGTGATTCTATTTAACATCATGTTGTGAAAAAAATGGTCTTGGCACCAAATTGACACTCTCATCATAGAGACCCCTTTATATAATATTTTTGATAAGAGAGAAATACTTCCTTAAATTTTCCTTGGCTTAGTCATGAATGGGCTTGATTTCTGGAACTTGGATTTCCTTATTCAAAAATTTCTCATCTCTCTGGAGGAATTTTCCACTTTTGAATGAAATATGATCCATTTTAATCTTTCCAATCATCAAATGTAATCTTTGAAGTATAATTCTACTAAGCTATGTCACTTATTTTCTGAAGAATCCTGATTTTACGATCGGATGGTTTCATAGACTACGGAGTTCCAAGAATATTATTCTCACATAACTAGGATAAATTTGTATCTATCATCATTAAATACAGACTAGAATTCATTAAACAGAAAGGTAAATGTCTAATTTTTTTCATTAAACAATTTAGTATATTCGTTAAATATGAGGTTGGGTAGAGAACCAATATTGAATAGACCCTTAATTTCTAGTGTTAGACGTTAGTCGCTATACTGAAGAAAGCAATTCAAGTTTTGTTCTAGACATTTCATTTATTTATTTTTTCTCAATTTAATCAAAGAGGGAGTCAAGGATTTATATTATCCTCACAAAATGTTTTCCAATAAATGAAAATTTGGATGTTCTCAATCAGTTGTCTCTTCATTTCATTTTTTCCCTTACAATTTTATTTTTTATACTAGAGTTGAACAATTTTATTTTCCGGATGTCCTTGTATTATCATATGTAACATGCGATAATGGGATTATAATAATGATTTACATTTGTAAGTTTAGGGTATCGCAGTACTAGAAAATGTTGTTTTAGGTAGAATGGATTTGATCGAAAGCAAGGAGCTTAATTATCCTAAACTAGGTTGGAATTCCATGAATATAAGACTCCCTGCATGGATCTTACCCACATGTAGGAAGATGGATAATTCTATTCTTTTAATGTATCCATGGACCAAGTTACATTTTTTAGAATATTTTATGCAGATAAAAATCATACACTAGACCTGGGGTATTGATATTCTGAGGTGAAAATGGTTTTATGTACCAAATAATTATACATGGATCAAACTCTCATGTAGAAAAGAAAAGGTCCCTATTATATCGTATCATGGGGAAAAGCCTCATGTTGGTCAAAAAATGATTATTTGGATCCTCAAAGATCTCAGGATTCATGATCTATCTTGGAAAAAATATTTAACATGGGGAATCATTTGAACCCGCAAAAAAAATTAATGGCAGTGAATAGGAGATGAAATTACCAATGAATCCTTGGTTTCATGAGGGACATGTCTAATAGTAATGAAAACCCATGGATAGGTCTAATATCAATGACAAATGAATCCTTGAGAAAGGATAGGACCCATATATAGATCTAACTCTTATATAGAGGAATGGAATTGAAAAATTTCATCATGGCATAGGATTAGAATAATGTGAGTTTCCAAAGACAATGGAAGGCTCCTTTTCATGGATCTAGTTCACATGTAGGTAATGGTTCATATGGAATTTACCAAGTTTTGTGTAAATTTAATTTCATGATACAAGGACTCGAAAATTCTATAGTTTAAGGTCACCTAATGAGGTCATGAGATGCACAATTTAATTTCATGTAGTGGGGATGCATGGTTTTTTATTCTTAAGGTTTCATGACTTTGACTGAAAGATTAGTGACTGGCCATTCCAGGGTAATCTGAACAAAAATGTTCCATCATTATTCATGTGTGAATATGGGAGATTGTAAATTATAATCTATGGATTTCAGAATCTAAAAAAGTGATATGAAATAAGTATATAAGGAATTACTATAGACCATGTTCAAAATGTGGGTTTCTGGCATAAAGTTATCAGGGAATATAGGGATAAAAATGTCTCTCTTGAGAAATAATAAGCCTCTGGATGACTGTCCTTTTAAAGATATCTTATGAAAATCTAGACTAGGGGATGTTATGCATATTAGATACAATTGTTTCCCCAAGAAACTAACATTCTATTATCAGTGGACAAGGAAAGCTTATGGAAATTCAGATATTTGTAGATATATATTTTCTTTTGTGTAATGAATGTTTCTTTGTATTAAAAGAATGTTTCATATAAAAACCACTCCCAAATGGGGGAAAAGTTTCCTACATAGGTATGGCCAATATGCAGGGAATGATTTTTTTAACATGGTTGGGCCCAAGATATAGGTTCTGGTAATTGCTACGTCTCTCATAAAAGTGAGAATCAATCCATACATAGTTCTAGAAAAATATTAATGAATGTCCATGGAATAAGTTCAAAAGTTAGTTTATAGTAGGAAGACTCCCTACAATTTATTAGATTTTTATGTGAGGAATTTTTTTACTACAGGAATTAATGTAGAGTGATAACTCATATTGGAACCTCCTATGAAGATATGGATCATATGTAGAAGCATGGGGATTTTTTATATTGTAGTTGAACACATGATTGAAGATCTAAGAATCACTATGTTTCCCAAAAATTTGATAATCAATTCATAAATATTTATTTTAAATAGAGGTGATGGGAGACCACACCTAGAATAGTGGTTCTCTCAGGTGAGGGCTATATATGTCACTTAAGATATATCCATCATGTAGTTTAACGCCATGAAATAAGGATGTTTGTATGTGAATTTTAAAGTCATGTACCCAACACCAAGTCAACCCTAACATGAACAGATATACATTGATCTTATGGGGAAACCCTTTACCAATAAATCTTAATCCCACTTGATCTATGATCAGTGTGATAAAGAAGGAATGGAAAAGGTTTTTTCTAAATCATGGTGTCAATTAAAATCAATGATGGGGACTTTTTTATCTTGTAATGGTTGGTCTAGGATATAGGATCTGATCATCTCTACATATATTTTAGGGGTGATAATCATTCTGTACACAGTTCTTGATAATTTTGTAGTTTAGTGACATGTGGTTAGTAAATTATCCATGAAACTTAACATCATGAGGTAAGGATGTTTGTGACATGATATCATGTAATAAATGAGTGGTATATTTCATGTCAGTTTAAGAATGTTTCATCACACTTCAGAGAAGAAGAAGTAAATTATAAACCAGAATATTGGGAATTTTCATATTAGTAAAAGTGATATGGGATAATTATGTAATGAATAGTTGTGGATGATGTTCCAAAATCTTGTTTTTATCATAAATGTTTTGAGTCTTATGGAGATATAATAGGTCTATCTTGAGAATTAATATGCCTCTGGTTGACTAGCCTTTTAAGTGAGGATTATGGGTAGAAAAACTGGGGAATGTTATGCATTGTCAACACAATGGTGTCCTCAACAAAATGACATTTTATACTGATAGACAAGGGAATATTTTGTAGATCTGAGATTTTCCAAGACATGGATTGTAATGTATGGAAGGGATATATCTGATTATAAAGGAACCATTTTAATAGGCCTAAACCATGGGGTTTGGAGTTCTTTATTGACATCATACTCATATGTAGATAAAGGGACTTTTTTGTTTCCATGATGGGATCTTGAATGAAGGAACCAAATTGATATATCCTATATAGATCATTGTTTTTATGTAGAAGAGGGGATTTTCCGTGTTTTTTGGTTGGGACTAGGGAAAATGGTCTAACAGTATCTACATATCTCTTCAAATTAATAATAAATACATGCATAGTTTTATAATAAACACTCCCTATGTAGTTCTAACTCATACACAAGATGGGACATTTTTATAATGTGGATGAACTCGTGATTAGGGATCCAAGAAATACTATGTATCCTATGATGACATGAATCAAGCCACACATTGTAATATGAAGAAGTTGTGGTAGGATACCAGCACTCAAGGTTGTGATCCATTAAATCATGGACCCAAATGTTATGCAGTTTTATTTCAAGAAATGAGAATATAGATCATATATTTTTACATTATGCAGAAAAGACTTTTTTGTATAGTTTAAAATAATGTGATTAGGAAATTAACCCTGTGGATTTATGTCATGTATAAAAGACATTATGTTTGGGGATTATACTTACAAGGGAGGCCCAGGGGTTCATTTTTTTTAACCATGAGGACAATATAAACTCAAAGAGATTAAATTTTGGTTAGGTCTTATACCATGAAGGATGGCCACAAGAAAATTTTAGGGTGATAATATTGTAGGAAACACACGATTTTGTGGTGAATATCTAGCTTTTTCTAGAGAGAGAATGTATTAGAATCACTAATTATCTTCTCAAGGTGAGAATAAAGTTGTACATAGTTCTGTAAGAGAGCTCCCTGTATAGTTTTGACCCATACATAGGTATGGGAACACTTTGATATTGTGGCTAGACCTAATATTGGAGATTAGTGTGTCATTATGTAGTATATGATAGTAGTAATAATGCCATGCATAGTTATTGGTTGGTTTTGTGGTAGAATACCAAACCCAAAGGTCTTGATCTTCTCATGTACAGACCAAAATGTTATGTAGTTTTATTTCATGCAACGAGGACATAGGCCATGTTGTTTATGTTATGCGGCCACAATGATGATTTGGTTCATCCCATATTTAACATATGAGACATCCCGGTTGCATGTGGTGTAGATACCAATTTAATGTCATAGATCATAGACCATGGGGGAGGTACGGTCATCCCAATATGGTTTTGATTACTTGAAGGAATGATAACCCATCATGGAAGGAGGATCAAAGGGACCTAATGTCACACAAAACATGAAAAACTGTACCCCGAGATGATCTCTAAGAACATGGGAAGGAACATAATCATAGTGAATCACTGAAGGGGTTAGGCTAAGTATGAGATATCTAGGCATCACTATATATCTCATGAAGATTGGAATCAGACCGCATGTTGTTCAGGAAAGTGGTTACAGTACGAGACCATCACCCTAGATTGTGATCCATTCAAGGATATAACGAAATGTTGTAATGTTTTACATCATTAAACATAGAAATTAACCATGCAGTTTTATATTATATGGTTAGGATGATGGTGTATTTTATTTTTAGTTCATATGACTATGAACTATAATTCTGAGAAAATGGTTTTGTGGACCAGTAAGAACTAAACCCGATGGGAAGAGAGGACATTGTAACAAATTTTTGTGAAATCCTTATTATGAATGGGGAAAATTTATGCTCAGGCCTAATGCATGAGGTCTAGGATTCACTATGTATATTATGTAGATGGTAATCAATCCACATGTAGTTCTTTAAGGGAGTTGTGGTAGGAAACCAACATATAATGTTATGATCCACTCAAGAAAGGATCGGATTGTTGTGGAGTTTTAAATCGTGTAACAAGGATGTTAACCATGTAGTTTTACATCAGGTGGTTAGGATGATGTCATCTTGTAGTTTTTCTTAATAAGACTAGGATTGATAGTTTCACTTTTAATTCATGAATACAGGAGCATGAGGCTATGTAGTTTAACATTGTGTGGCAAGGATGTTGGTTTCATGCATTTTATTGTCTTGTATCATGGACAAATACCATGAAGTTTAATGTCTTTCGGCTAGGATGATTATATTTAGGGCTTACACCTATGGAGGATGCCCATGGTTATTTTGGAATCACATGAATTATTTCATGATAAATCATTCATTTTTAGGGGGATTAGTTCTTCCCCATCCATTGTGATTAATGAGTCAGCTTCATTAGAGTGGAACTTGTATATGGAATAAGGTCATTCTCACTTTGAGTTAAGATTTGTAGGTTTCTTCCCTGGTTTCATCAATATTATGAGGATCAGTAGAAATTCCCCGTAGAGGAATGATTGGAGACAAACTTTAATATTGAAGGCTCGTGCTATTTTAATCTAGTATATTTCTAAATGATGTCGGGTGTATAACTATTTATCATTGAGTTGATATAATTTTTAAAACTACTTCTATAACTATTCATCATCAGAATGTTTATCACATGTAACTATTTAGAGTAAGGGTAATTGAATATTTATTGGAAACACTTCTTTTGTTCTATAAACTAATGAGTATGAATTTTCTAGAGTATCAGTGTGGGTTCTAGTTTGGTAGGCCAATTACTAGTTAAAATTATATTTAGGATAATATTTATTTTCATTATCCACCATCATTTGGATGATTTTTTATAAATTTTATTAAAATACTAGGTCTATCAATTTTACAGTGTTTGGTAGCAGTAATAATGGTCATATTTTATGTTTTAATCTTGATATAATTTCTTCAATTTTGAAGAGTATAAATTGGTGTTATTGTCCATTATTTTGTTGTGAGGGACACTAAATATAGTAATGATGTTTGAGTTCATGGAATTTACGATAATTTTGGTTCATACTTTCTTAATAGGTGTTTCCTCAAACCAGTTAGAATTGAATATGGTGGAAATAAATATATACCTGGAATTATCCACCATAGTTATAGGGTATGGTCCTACAACATTTATCCGAAATATATATAATTCCTAAGAGTATTTAGTAGTATGAAAAAACTCTAGTGGTTTATTGATGCCATCCAAATGAGAATCAAAATAATTATTAGAGTAAGAAATACATGGATATGGTTATTATTTTACCCACAAAAGAAAATGAATAAGATGTTGGTAGAAGCTCATGGATAGTATACACCTCTAAAAGACACATCATCATGTGGCCATCATAAATCCATTTGGAAGAACCAGGTGTAGCACATAGCCTATGAAATATCCCCTGAATTCCCTTAAAAAATTCTTTCCCCTCTCACAAAGGAACCTCAAACAACCATTGTTCATGTGATGATGGAAGGATGAGATCCCCCGGGACATACAGCTTGTCAACTGGTGGGATCCTAGAAACCCATCTAAAAATGATTCAAAAAAAGGGGGAATTTTCCAAAAGATGGATGAATCTTATGGTCTTAAAACACATGTGATGGATCGCCGATGGGGAGAATAGTTATCCTCAAAAACATTTAAGAAAACATAAAGGACCACTGGCCCTTTGTATAAACAAATAAAATAAAAGGGGAGGATTCAGGATCCACTGATGGTCGTAAACGTCACATGATGCTCCCCTAGAGATCTTTAAGACACCACAAGAACACAACAACATTCCCACATCATCACAAAAAATATCATCATCATGTCAAGATCCTTAGGTATTTCTAGGAGACTACGTTCTCCCCCTTTGTCTCCCTAAGTGAAAAAAGATGGAGTTGTCCATGAATTACTCATGCTTCTCCATAGGAGCTTTATGGGTCATGCGATGAATCACCAAGAGGTAGAGTAATTGTCTTTAACAATACTCATGAAATCTCGCATGACTATTGAAATTTGTAAAATAAACAAAGGAAATAAAAATAATAGGGGAAGGAGACTCTCATGGTCATAAACCCCTTGTGACATGCTAAGGACTTACACATCATGGTCTCACAATAATCCTTGAAAAGACATCCTAATCTCATGAAGGACCCCAGGAAATCAATCCATGTCTCACAGAAATTCCTAAACAAGTAAACATGAGATCACGTGAATTCCTTTCAATAAGCACCCTGATCTTGTAAGGGCACTAGTATTTTTCAATATGAAAACATAGAAGTACTTTAGCATTCCCATATGACTCGGTAATTACTCATTAATTGGAAATAATCAAATAAATGAGTTATTGATAGGATGTTCTAACCATTTCTAGAAATCAGGAAACACCCTCAAAGTGATCCATCATGGAGACTCGTGAAGATGTGTGATGCCAAGGACCTCCACTGACTCTGACCTAGATTTGTGTGATAATAATTATAAAAATTAGAAAACAACCAAGGTGGTGTGGCTAAAAAATTCCCCACCCTAGTATAAAAAATGTTCTTCAACCACAACCAGTGTTATCACAGCCACAATTCTCCAAATAAGAAGTTGGATCTTTTCCATCCAAGTGCCAGAGGAGATTTCTTGGAGTGGTATATATTGCGATCAGAAATATTCCCTTCAGGAAACATGAAAAACCTTACACACACCTACTAGGACATGTGAGACTTAAAATTTACTAAAACTGAACAAATATTTGGAATTCTCAATATAATGGATAAAACAAAGACTAAAGGTTGGATACTAATGCAATTAACATATGTGATGACCCTCATGTACTTCATGTGAACCACTAAGGACATGTGAATCTAGTAGGAAATGTTTCCAAAATCTCACAATGTTTCCTCTGTATACTATTTGGGTCATGTGAAGTCATATAGATATGTCAAAGCAAGTCACATGGTTCCCCTAAGGCATGAAAACCAAGTGTCACAAAATCCTCTAGGATCACTATTCAAGCCTTGCGATGTCTTTCAGACATGTCACCAGACTCATATAGAAACACCAATTCATGTCAGCTAAGTCCCATGATAGCTCCCCAAAATGTCAACTGGATCTCTTGAATCCCTTTAAATACATCATATAGGTCCCATGATTCCCTCCAAACGTGTTATAAAGGACATGATATTCCCTCCAAGACAAGTCATATTAACTCTCATGATTCCCTCCATGTGTGTCAGCCAGATCCTACGATGACACTAGTAAAAGTCATCTAGATCATGTGACACCCTCTAGAAAATCCATTAGAGGTCATGCGATGGCTTCCAGGAAAAACTGTCCAGGTCTTGTGATGTCCTCCGGACAATATAGCCTTGATCGGATAACATCCTTTGGTCATTCTATCTAGATTATGTCATGTCCTTTAGATAAGAGAACTGAATCACACCATTTACCTTAGACATGTTAGGAAGACACTCTCCTACATGATAAGAAGGTAATCAGGGCATTAAGAGTAGAAAACCAACCAATTTTAGGAAGTAAAGATGGCCAATTCATACAATGCATCCCATGATTTTATGACATTTTCCATCCTTGGTGTTTAATTCCCAAATATAAGGTCAATGTTTGTGTGTAAGCCCTGATCAAATGAACTACGGTGACTCTGATTCCAACAATTACTAGTATGCATAGGATACCACCTTGAGGTTTGATTCCTATATTAATCTTCCAAGGGAAGTCCCAACACATAAGTCACACATCCATAAGTAATGAAATTAGTTATTTTCAATCCCTTTTTTCTTACAACAACCATAGATCTTATGGTATTATAGAGTTTACATAATTAGATCATTTTCACCATAAATCCATGTAAAGGATAGGGAAACATCACTGTGTAATACCTGATCAATTGAATTATGAGGAATCTAATTACTACCATAACTAGGATATGTAGGAAACCTTCTAAAGGCCTGATTACAAACTCAAATGGGAATCCACATTGGTGTAAGTCCCTCCATGTATTTCACATTTCAACCATTGAGACCCAATCATTCCCATGGGATAATCACACTACCTAATCCTTTAGTGGACCAAAAAATTAACTAAACTCTGATGAATATGATTCCTATCATAATCAGGATATGTAAGATGCCTACCTAAGGCATGAGCTCCATATTAAACATCCCAAGGGAAGTCCCAGCAAAATATTCCCCCATTTATATAAAGTGAAACTGATTACATGTTATCCCTCGTTTCCCGCACCAAACATATATCATGTGGGATTAGGGAGTTACAATGGTTATATAATTCACATTATGAGTCTCCACCATCTAGTGAAATTTCAACATGTATGCCCTGATGCGTTTCATGATATAAACCTCCCCCGTATGAGGGAATCATCCATGGGGCCAGTCCCAAGGGTGTGACTGAACTATGAGAAATTTCATTCCTATAATAATCAGGATATATTGGATGTCGTACCATGGCCCAAGATCAAATAGGAATCCACCTAAATGTAAGTCTTCACATGCATCTAAAATCACAACCAATGATACCCAATCCTTCCCATGAGTTTATCATTCGACATCATCAATAAGTGGACTAAGAAACCAAATCAACTATGACAACTCTGATTCTCGCCATAATCAAGATACATAGGATGTCCCCTAGGGAACTGATCTTTAATATATAGTGTATCAGTGCACTCATATTTTTCATTTATGTATGATGTTAAACTACATGGTTTTAATGGACTATTTGGTTTTTGATTCCTATAATAATCATGATACATAAGACACTTCGTAATTTCCCAATACCCTCCTCATAATATTAAATACCTCCCTACGTTGATAAAAATTAAAAAAATCATAGTTATATAGCTTCAACTCATAATCATATGGAAAATGGATAAATAACCTTGGACATATATAGATATATTCACAGAATAGATCCCCTTATTTTTTTAAAATAGAGACTTAACCCATGATCATTTTGTTAGGGTAACTAGTCCGATATAGAGATTAGGAATAGATTTGTGAACATATATTAAAACATTAATAGATTCCTTTTATAGGAAAAGATTATTCCTAAAAGGGTACGATGATCCCAACCTCCCATCCTTCAAACCAATGAAGATCCCCAAGTTCTATCAGTTCTGAAAACCCAGATGACTAATTTCCTTTGAAAACTACATCCATACCAAGTTATGAATTGTAACGCCCCGACCCTAGTTACCCAGAGTCGGTGCATTATTACATAACATTGGCATGATCACAAGAAAGATCAAATCTCAAAAGATCGATTGGTTTAGTAGCCTTGGAAACACTAGATATATTCATAAGTCTTACATTACATCATAAAATAAAAAACTACAACAACAACATATTGTCTCCATAAACCACACTCATATCCCCACATAATATCCCTGCAGGTCATTCATAATTTACTTCTTCACTTCCTGGGAAAAATAAAACATAGAAAAGGGGTGAGATCAAATGCCCAGTAAGGATAACAATATAGCGGAACATTCAAAATAAGCATAAACATTTAAGGCAATGCATTACTAAAACAAAAGCCTTTTAAACTTGAACTTCAACATAGTATGGCAAAAGTAAAATGAAATAATGCCATTTACTTGTTCACATGGATATTCTACTAATCTAATAATCACATGCAATATCAATAACCACTTTCATAATGTTGGAATGCATAATTCCAGACTATCATAACCACATAGCCAAGGCCTCGTGCCAAGACTACAAATAAGATTTTGTCAAGGCCTTGTGCCAAGACACTAGTTTGTCTCATGAGACCTACCGATGCATCGAGGAGCTATAGAAGGCTCCACCCATCACTTATTAAGTCCAATGCATTCCTCATATGAACAGGTTTAAACATAACATAAACATTCGTATTAAAAATATCATACGAAATGTCAATACTTCTACCACAAACCATGAATGGTATAAAAATAGAACATCCACAGTCAAAAATAACTCATTCGATACAATATGGAAGATTGTATTGTATCACATTAACATCAATCAAGAATAATGAAGGATGTTGACATAGATGAAAATAGTCATCAAAACTATTTGAGAGAAATATCCCCCTTTTTCTTGAAATCATTTAAAAGTCACAATAATTGTCAAGAATCCATTTAAAAATAGATTTTTGAATCAAAGTGTCCCATACCACTTTGAAACTTTTTAAAAGGAGTTTTAATTTTAAAACTTTAATTTCCATATAAATAAATCCTTAAAACCATTTTTTAAAACATGGACATTAATGAGCAAGATTTATAAGAATAAGTCTTTAAAACATTTAAAAATGGTATCTTAGTTAGAGTTTCTAACCAAAAGAGAGAGACATGAATACAAATAATTGAGGTAATAAAAACTTTGTAATATCATGAGAATAAAGGGAATTCATGATATACTATGTCAAAGTACATTATATACACCACATAAAAGTGATTTGGTGTATATCAACAAAGAAGTCTCAATGTAATGTAAGTTGAGATGAAATCTCTCATAAAGGCCATATCCATAGGTTAAGGATAAATCAACAACATAATTATGTGTGAAAAATATAAATACACTAAATATGATTGGATATTCTGTGTAAAACAATCAAAGTATATTCACACATATTCTTGTAAAAACAACACCAACGAATTGGATGTTTAACTCAACAAATGGTGAAAGAGTTAAAATTACTCTTATCAAATTCATATCAATGACTTGAGAATTTTCAATGGAGTGATTATGTGTATCAAAAGTATATCAACATGAAGGGGAGTGGAAATTATGACATAATCAAATGAATAGTTATTCCACACATAATCTTGGAGTAATATAATAAATGAAATATGCGTAAAGCCGAATGACTGGAAATTGAAATCTCAAATTCCCTTATAGATTTGGTAACTTACGAAACAAACAACCATGAAATAATGATCATACCATGACTATATAAATACCCATAAAATAAAGTATATTACACAATGAATACAATCATGGGCAGTACACATACACCACATGTAATAATTAAGTGGTGAACAATGGAATTCTCAAGAAATTAAGAGCGACATAAGAAACTCCTTACCACGTTAATCAACTGAGTCGTATGGCCAAAAGTTAATAACCACCAAATGATTTACAGAATAAAATGTATATAAAGAGAATCATGATAATATATATCAAATGGCAGTATACAATACACCACTTTCAATAATTTAGTGGCGAACAATGGAAATCTCACGGAATTGAAAGTGAGATAAGAAAATCCCTTACTTTGTACTTTTTCCTTGGTCGATGGTAGGTTTACCTCCTTTATAATGGTGAATTAATTGTTATTGAATAATACAAGAATCATTTACTTTAATATGATATCATATATGATCTTTTAACATTGATTTGTTAATAATATCTTAGAATTATCGTCATTTCGGGTGTTAACGGGTTCATTTTACTTTATATTCTTTGTTATGTGAGCCATATTCGTTATTAATGGGATGTATATTATTCATATCCAGAATGATATCAAGTCCTTAGATACTATTTTTAAATCATAAAATTATAATTATACTTGAATGGATATGATGGACAATGAATTTCATCGCGTTCGTGGAGATGGTAGTCCGTACATACGCACGAGCGACAATATCATTCTTTTGATATTAAAATAATATATAATTGGATTTTATATCATATATAAAGAATCATTATCATGTTATATTTATTATTTACATGAGTTACACATCATTATTATACCCATCCAAATAATAATATATTGAATAACAATTACACCACGACGTGGAGACGGTAAGCCGTACATACGCACGTATGGTGACATGTTATTCAAAGGATGGATAGAATACTTAATATGGTTGTACCATATTTATAATAACATCACAGTATATATATGATACTGGAGTTATTATTTTATAATGGAAATAACAAATAAAGAGGAAGTGGAAGAAGAAAGGAACTTGAAAAGGGGTGGTGAAAACATTACCTCTTTTTTCGGGTTCTTCCTTTTGATTTGATCAAAAGGGCTCCTTAGGTTGGCTTTCTGATCAAACTAAGGCCTCTAGATTGTAGTGAGGGAAGGTGAGATAGTATTTGGGTAGGGTTTGGCCGAACCAAAGGGCTTTGAAGGTGTGAATAAATGAGAAGGAGGAGTTCCCTTTTATAAGAGGGGCGAGGGGCACCTTTGGAAAAGCTAGAGATATTAGTTTATAATAAATTCATATTCGGTTTCCAATGGCTCCAAAGTTGACTATTCAAAGGCTAAGGTGGGTATGGGTCGCAAAAAACTCAACCAATAGAATTTAGACAGTTTTGGGTACTTATATTAACCTTATCTTTAAGTATTAACTCTAAGTTAATTAGTTTCACTTTTACAATGTCTCTTTGTATTTTTATATTATATGGTTAATAAACTTACCATATACATACAAGCAACCCCAAGTGGTCCATTAATGATACACCTATCATGATATAAGTCACTTGGCCGAACCTTAGATTTTTTGGAATTTAATATCAATTAATAATATAATATTTGTTTTAAAAACTCTTTTATGTCAATTTTGACACTATTCAATAGTTGATTTTTGTGAAACTCATAACAGATTGATTACTTCGAAAAAAGTCAATTAAATCAATAATAATATATCATATTATCCTAGAAAATTATTTTAATTCATTAAAAGTTTCATATTATATTTATTTGGGTATTTATAATATCAATTAGTTTGATTTTTCACTATTATATTAATTACTGCATCATCATTGTGTCATAAATGAATTAACTTATTTAATGTCTAAAAATTATAAATAAAATATAATTATGTATGAAATCGTTTTAACTTTCTAAGGAATATTTATAATCTAAAATCCAACATATATAACCTTCTGTAACAATTGTTTTGTTAAAAGATATATGCTTATGTCATTTTTGTATTTATTTTAACTTAATTAAAATAAAGTGTCATTATCACATACAAGTGGATCCATGGGGTCCCAAAATCGACCCAAAGATGCCCATGGTCGACCATGTATCAACCAATAGGGTTAAGACACGTTTTAGGGTAATTTAGTAATATTATAATATTATTTGTTTTAACCCTTATTTACCGGATTTACCCTTAACCATGGTAAATAAAATATTTACCGCAGTAATTATTCAAAATGTCTAAAAATAAAAGTAACCTATTTACACAATTTGAACATCCTGATTCCAAATATGGAATCCTTTTTCCTAAATTCAAAACACAGAAGTGGCAGAAATTAATTTAAAATTAATTCCGGCTGTCAAAACAAAAAGCGTGTTTTTAAGAGATAATAACTATCAAAAGATTGACACTTGTTTATGTTCGGTTTAATTGTAAAATTATGTCCAATGACCAACATTATATTAAATGGTAAAAATATATTCTAAATATACTTTAAAACTACTAAAATTCATAATTTATCACAATTAATTATTTTGATTAAAAAAGTTGTTTTTAATTAAAATTTAGTAATTTTCACTATTCATCAAAATATGAAAGTTATCCGAAAAGTACCAAAATTTCACCTTAGGCTAAATTAGATATTCCGAATCCAAAAATGAAGTCCATTTTGAAATATAAAATATATATAATTTCAAAAATTAGGTATTACTATTCATAACTGCTAGTTTGATTGGTTGTGGTGTGTGTTAAAACTCGAAGTTACGTACAACACACGCTACTGTATTATTCAAAGGAAAGCGTACCGTGGAAGCTTGGGATGTTTCATTTTAAATTTTTTGATGTCCCCATTTAGTCAAAAAGTTTAAAATATTGTAATTAAAAAGGGTTCACTATTAAAAGTTGATAAAAGTGCAATACTGAAAATGAATTTGTTCTTTCATTATATCTAAGAAACTCATAATATGGATTCTAAAATTATAAGGATTACATAAAGTTTAAAATTTAGATAATACTATTCATAACCTCTTTTGAATGGATTTTTTTTTTGTAAGTCATGGTGTGATTGAACTTGGTGTTGCGTGTAATGCAAGTTATTGAATTATTTTGAAGAAATAACACACTATGAAATCTTGGGGTGTTACATTCTCCCCTCCTTCAATAAATTGCGTCCTCGCAATTTGAAATTGTTCTTCGAAAATAAAAGGTTGAAAATAGAAAATATATTTGTGGGAAAACCCACATCGGAAATTGGGTTATTAAAATTTATTCTTAATATGAGGAAAAGAGAAATGAAAGGGTCACCACCAAATTATGATCTCTATTAGGAGAACATTGGTGGCAATTAGAGACATATAATTGGAGGAAAAACGTAAATATTTATAGGTAGTGATTGAGGTCATCATTCACAAACAAGTATAAAATTGAGGTCCTCAAACTCATAAATCTATGATGATTTGAAATACCATCGGTTCAACAAAACATAGGGTATTAGGATAACACATTTTTGACGTTTCAAAATATCTTAGTTGAAATCCCATATTGAAAAATGAATTAATGAGGCCTCTATTTAAAACAAAGCGTGGAATGTATGAAGATTACTGAAAATAACACATACTAGGGTTCCATGTAGGAAAATATGGATATGGAAGAGAAATCTAACCATCAATTATCTGATAGAGAGTGGTAGAGAACATGGCTATGAAAAGGCCAAAAAATCCCAAAGCCATAAATTAGTGATGATTTAAGGTACCATCTAGGACAACATTTTTGTTCTAAGTTCCTATTATTAATGTTGAGGAATTTATTTATGAGATTGGCTAAGATCATAAGGAGATATACTTACTTTATAATTATAGTTTTATCCATTAATAAATTTCTACCACAAACTCATCTTTCACTCTAAAAGATAATAGAATGTAATTTTTTTTCTATTTATACTATTCGTACAGGGTTCCAAAATAAATGAATTTATAATTCATCTACCAGATCATTTAAAAAAAACTACATTATTTAATCCAGGACATCTCGTGGGCCAGTGGTAGGTGATACACCCTTGTCGCCCTTCGGTTGCGGGTTCATGTTTCGCAGCCTTGCCGGACGCGACGGGTTGCCGCCCGACCTCCGTGTTGTCCTTTTATGGCAATCCAAAATAATCCAAACTAGAACTATCCAAAATACTTCTGTCCAAACTCACAGTCCAACATTTATAAGGAAGTTAAACATAAAGTAGATCCTTTTTACCCCGTAATAGTATATGAATACCTTCATCATGTATTCTTTTAAAACACTGAAACATCCTGAATTACCATAATCCATATTGATTACATTCATGCTCCCTTATTCCATATAGAATGCTGGATATACTTCATCAATCCAAAAATGTTTTAAACCCCAACAATGATGTAATATACAAATCATTAATTAGTTTCACGGTAGTCAATAATATCCAATATAATTTATCCAAATCAATCATGTATTATTCTAAAATCACTACCTCGGTATCAGAACCATATTATGGTTTATCATTCTCTCAACCATATATTTTCCAAAAATTTAACCTGCTATTGAGTCACATTTCTTTGTTCCACACAATCTCAAGTCCTTAATGAAATAGTACTGCAGTACAATCCTTATATACTCCATAATTATTATAACAAGTACATTGTTTATACAACACTCAATTGACATAATCAACATAAGAACTCTAATCATTCCTCTTCATATGTGGTAGTATCATAACTTGATTATTATCCAATAACATCATTTGCGGCATAGTCTGATGACTGGGGCATAGGTTCGCGTAGTGTCCAAACTCCTTGCAAATGAAGCATTGTACATTTGAAACCATTTTATTACCCTTGCAGTCACGTACTTTGTGCCCTTTTCCTCCACACTTATAACAAACTCCCATTCCTTTCAGGCAAGTTCCAGGGTGTTTCTTTCCACAGTTACCACATATGGGAAAATTCTTCTTTTCCCTCTTCCATTTATCCATCTTTCTCTCTTCCATCCTTTTCTTCTCTTGCTTCCCTTCAAAGCCATAGGACTCAGTAAACTCTTTACTTATCTTATCAACACATGATATTATTTCTTCATATGATGATAATACATGGGAGACTATTTCCCTTATAAATTCTAGCTTAAGACCATGAATGATATGATCCTTCCTTCTCTTTGGATCATGTGCATTTCTGGAGTTCTCATTCCTTCTAATGGGCGCCATTTCTAAACAATGGCATACACCAGATCAGTTTATGAATCAAAATACATAATCCCATACTTATAAAACACTTAACATAAATTGAACTATTTATGGATATAATCCATAGTCATAAAAATGTCTCCTTTGAGGATGTATATACTCATAAACCCTTCATAATGGTTTGTAAAGAAAATGAGAATTATACTAAGCATATCCCCCTGGGGTGTCGTAACCAAGAGTGCAGCAAGGCCCGTTGCCGTGCACCAGTTCCCGTTCAAGTCTAGCTCAAAGCGGTGTTTTCGGGTTTTACCCCTAGGTACATCTGTACCAGAGCCGCCTCTACCTGCTCGTATCCAGACAGGGATGTATTGCTCAGAAAACTCACAAAATCTCAACAATACCAAAATTCTAGGAAGTTCTTCTACACTAATCCTCAAAGTTCATCTTAGGTCTACGTGCTCTAATCAGAGTTTATCTAAATCTAGTTTCCATGGTTTGTACTAAACTTCCTCTGATACCAACTGTAACACCCCGACCCTAGTTACCCAGAGTCGGTGCATTATTACATAACATTGGCATGATCACAAGAAAGATCAAATCTCGAAATATCGATTGGTTTAGTAGCCTTGGAAACACTAGATATATTCATAAGTCTTACATTACATCATAAAATAAAAAACTACAACAACAACATATTGTCTCCATAAACCACACCCATATCCCCACATAATATCCCTGCAGGTCATTCATAATATACTTCTTCACTTCCTGGGAAAAATAAAACATAGAAAAGGGGTAAGCTCAAATTCCCAGTAAGGATAACAATATAGCGGAACATTCAAAATAAGCATAAACATTTAAGGCAATGCATTACTAAAACAAAAGCCTTTTAAACTTGAACTTCAACATAGTATGGCAAAAGTATAATGAAATAATGCCATTTACTTGTTCACATGGATATTCTACTAATCTAATAATCACATGCAATATCAATAACCACTTTCATAATGTCGGAATGCATAATTCCAGACTATCATAACCACATAGCTAAGGCCTCGGGCCAAGACTACAAATACGATTTTGTCAAGGCCTTGTGCCAAGACACTAGTTTGTCTCATTAGACCTACCGATGCATCGAGGATCTATAGCGGGCTCCACCCGTCACTTATTAAGTCCAATGCATTCCTCATATGAACAGGTTTAAACATAACATAAACATTCGTATTAAAAATAGCATACGAAATGTCAATACTTCTACCACAAACCATGAATGGTATAAAAATAGAACATCCACAGTCAAAAATAACTCATTCGATACAATATGGAAGATTGTATTGTATCACATTAACATCAATCAAGAATAATGAAGGATGTTGACATAGATGAAAATAGTCATCAAAACTATTTGAGAGAAATATCCCCCTTTTTCTTGAAATCATTTAAAATTCACACTAATTGTCAAGAATCCATTTAAAAATAGATTTTTGAATCAAAGTGTCCCATACCACTTTGAAACTTTTTAAAAGGAGTTTTAATTTTAAAACTTTAATGTCCATATAAATAAATCCTTAAAACCATTTTTTAAAACATGGACATTAATGAGCAAGATTTAAAAGAATAAGTCTTTAAAACATTTAAAAATGGTATCTTAGTTAGAGTTTCTAACCAAAAGAGAGAGACTTGAATACAAATAATTGAGGTAATCAAAACTTTGTAATATCATGAGAATAAAGGGAATTCATGATATACTATGTCAAAGTACATTATATACACCACATAAAAGTGATTTGGTGTATATCAACAAAGAAGTCTCAATGGAATGTAAGTTGAGATGAAATCTCTCATAAAGGCCATATCCATAGGTTAAGGATAAATCAACAACATAATTATGTGTGAAAAATATAAATACACTAAATATGATTGGATATTCAGTGTAAAACAATCAAAGGATATTCACACATATTCTTGTAAAAACAACACCAACGAATTGGATGTTTAACTCAACAAATGGTGAAAGAGTTAAAATTACTCTTATCAAATTCATATCAATGACTTGAGAATTTTCAATGGAGTGATTATGTGTATCAAAAGTATATCCACAGGAAGGGGAGTGGAAATTATGACATAATCAATTGAATAGTGATTCCACACATAATCTTTGAGTAATATAATCAATGAAATATCCGTAAAGCCGAATGACTGGAAATTGAAATCTCAAATTCCCTTATCGATTTGGTAACTTACGAAACAAACAACCATGAAATAAGGATCATACCATGACTATGTAAATACCCATAAAATAAAGTATATTACACAATGATTACAATCATGGGCAGTACACATACACCACATGTAATAATTAAGTGGTGAAAAATGGAATTATCAAGAAATTAAGAGCGAGATAGGAAACTCCTTACCACGTTAATCAACTGTGTCGTATGGCCAAAAGTTAATAACCACCGAATGATTTACAGAATAAAATGAATATAAAGAGAATCATGATAATATATATCAAATGGTAGTATACAATACACCACTTTCAATAATTTAGTGGCGAACAATGGAAATCTCACGGAATTGAAAGTGAGATAAGAAAATCCATTACTTTGTTCTTTTTCCGTGGTCGATGGTAGGTTTACCTCCTGTATAATGGTGAAGTAATTGTTATTGAATAATACAAGAATCATTTACTTTAATATGATATCATATATTATCTTTTAACATTGATTTGTTAATAATATCTTAGAATTATCGTCATTTCGGGTGTTAACGGGTTCATTTTACTTTATATTCTTTGTTATGTGAGCCATATTCGTTATTAATGGGATGTATATTATTCATATCCAGAATGATATCAAGTCCTTAGATACTATTTTTAAATCATAAAATTATAATTATACTTGAATGGATATGATGGACAATGAATTTCATCGCGTTCGTGGAGACGGTAGTCCGTACATACGCACGAGCGACAATATCATTCTTTTGATATTAAAATAATATATAATTGGATTTTATATCATATATAAAGAATAATTATCATGTTATATTTCTTATTTACATGAGTTAAACATCATTATTATACCCATCCAAATAATAATATATTGAATAACAATTACACCACGACGTGGAGACGGTAAGCCGTACGTACGCACGTATGGTGACATGTTATTCAAAGGGTGGATAGAATAGTGAATATGATTGTACCATATTTATAATAACATCACAGTATATATATGATACTGGATTTATTATTTTATAATGGAAATAACAAAGAAAGAGGAAGTGGAAGAAGAAAGGAACTTGAAAAGGGGTGGTGAAAACATTACCTCTTTTTTGGGTTCTTCCTTTTGATTTGATCAAAAGGGCTCCTTAGGTTGGCTTTCTGATCAAACTAAGGCCTCTAGGTTGTAGTGAGGGAAGTTGAGATAGTATTTGGGCAGGGTTTGGCCGAACCAAAGGGCTTTGAAGGTGTCAATAAATGAGAAGTAGGAGTGCCCTTTTATAAGAGGGGTGAGGGGCACCTTTGGAAAAGCTAGAGATATTAGTTTATAATAAATTCATAATCGGTTTCCAATGGCTCCAACGTTGACTATTCAAAGGTTAAGGTGGGGATGGGTCGAAAAAAACTCAACCAATAGAATTTAGACAGGTTTGGGTACTTATATTAACCTTATCTTTAAGTATTAACTCTAAGTTAATTAGTTTCACTTTTACAATGTCTCTTTGTATTTTTATATCATATGGTTAATAAACATACCATATACATACAAGCGACCCCCAAGTGGTAAATTAATGATACACATATCATGATATAAGTCTCTTGGACTAACCTTATATTTTTAGGAATTTAATATCAATTAATAATATAATATTTGTTTTAAAAACTCTTTATGTCAATTTTGACACTATTCAATAGTTGATTTTTGTGAAACTCATAAAATATTGATTACTTCGAAAAAAGTCAATTAAATCAATACTAATATATCATATTATCCTAGAAAATTATTTTAATTCATTAAAAGTTTCATATTATATTTATTTGGGTATATATAATATCAATTATTTTTATTTTTCACTATTATAGTAATTACTGCATCATCATTGTGTCATAAATAAATTAACTTATTTAATGCCTAAAAATTATAAATAAAATATAATTATGTAGGAACTCTTTTTATATTTCTAAGGAAGATTTATAATCTAAAATCCAACATATATAACCCTCTGTAAAAATTGTTTTGTTAAAAGATATATGCTTGTGTCATTTTTGTATTTATTTTAACTTAATTAAAATAAAGTGTCATTATCACTTACAAGTGGATCCATTGGGTCCCAAAATCGACCCAAAGATGCCCATGGTCGACCATGTATCAACCAATAGGGTTAAGACACGTTTTAGGGTAATTTAGCATTATTATAATATTATTTTTTTAACCCTTATTAACTGGATTTACCCTTAACCATGGTAAATAAAATATTTACCGCAGTAATTATTCAAAATGTCTAAAAATAAAAGTTACCTATTTACACAATTTGAACATCCTGATTCCAAATATGGAATCCATTTTCCTAAATTCAAAACACAGAAGTGGCAGAAATTAATTTAAAATTAATTCCCGCTTTCAAAACAAAAAGCGTGTTTTTAAGAGATAATAACTATCAAAAGATTAACACTTGTTTATGTTCGGTTTAATTGTAAAATTATGTCCAATGACCAACATTATATTAAATGGTAAAAATATATTCTAAATATACTTTAAAACTACTGAAAGTCATAATTTATCACTATTAATTATTTTGATTAAAAAAGTTGTTTTTAATTAAAATTTAGTAATTTTCACTATTCATCAAAATATGAAAGTTATCCGAAAAGTACCAAAATTTCACCTTAGGATAAATTAGATATTCCGAATCCAAAAATGAAGTCCATTTTGAAATATAAAATATATATCATTTCAAAAATTAGGTATTACTATTCATAACGGCTAGTTTGATTGGTTGTGGTGTGTGTTAAAACTCGAAGTTACGTACAACACACGCTACTGTATTATTCAAAGGAAAGCGTACCGTGGAAGTTTGGGATGTTTCATTTTAAATTTTTTGATGTCCCCATTTAGTCAAAAAGTCTAAAATATTGTAATTAAAAAGGGTTCACTATTAAAAGTTGATAAAAGTGGAATACTGAAAATGAATTTGTTCTTGTACTATATCTAAGAAACTCATAATATGGATTCTAAAATTATAAGGATTATATAAAGTTTAAAATTTAGATAATACTATTTATAACCACTTTTGAATGGATTTTTTTTTTTGTAATTCATGGTGTGATTGAACTTGGTGTTGCATGTAATGCAAGTTATTGAATTATTTTGAAGAAATAACACACTATGAAATCTTGGGGTGTTACATGTATGGGGGACCTTTGGGAGTTTCTACTAAATAATGAAAAGTATAACCTAATGTTAATGATTTTTCAAAAGTCCCCCCCCCCTAATAAATCATTAGGTCACACCGAACCTACCTTGATGAGGGTTTCTATGTTTCACCCCTTTTCCCCTATAAAACAAAAATGGTGAACATGATGTGAATATCTCAAATAACAGAATAATTGGGTTATTTTCTATCTAGTCATTTTGTTTGCACACTTTACGCAAAAAATGGGGAACCCAATGTGAATATCTATAATAAAAAAATTATTTGGTTATTATCCATTGATCCATTTTTTCACAATATACAGAAACAAAAATAAAAAATCAGATGTGAAACTCTCAAATAATAGAACAATCAATTAATCATACGACATGCCAATTTGTTTTTTTATTATAGATAAACAAAGATGATAAGCCTGACACAAATCTTACATCTAATTATTGGTAACTAGGGTTCACATGAAACAATTCCATTCACACATTTATAAGTCCACGCAATAGGAATGGCCGCATTGGGAATAAATAAACAATTTTGTTAACCTTGCATATCTAATTTAGAAAATCATGTCTACAATATTTCACTAATTAGTGACCTTATTCTCTTTTTTCTATATGACTGTAGATAATTCTCTAATAAATAATCTCCTTATCTGAGACAATGAATTTTCTATCCAAAAATCACTCTGGTAAATCACCTATAGTTGCAACCCTCATGGGTTGAAAAATTATCTCACCTACTCGACAGCTCCAACATCAGGTGGTGAACATTATGGTTCGAGAGTACCATCAATGTGGAAAAATAATGACCTTGGACGTTTTCTATTAGGTTCCATAATCTTAGAAACTAGCATGTCAACATCACCCATGGAAATCAATAGTTAAGCTAGTGTCCCTTGTCTCCATAACTATTCACGTCTAGATCTTATCCATAAAACAAAAAAACTACCACCTTCAGTATTTATTTAAGTTGGACCTAGGATTCAAATAAGGCTCCCTTCTAGTTCAAGTGCCTTCGATGATGACACATATCAACTAACATCACCTGTAATATCCTACTAGTACCCACCAAACACATATTGAGGGTACCACTTGACCCACTTCCATCTCTTATGCGCATGCATGGGTAGAAAGGAAGACACATTAGCTGCGGAAGACATCAGATTCCCAAAATTGGGCTTGTATCCCCAGTCTCATTGATGAAGTCTAATAGCATATTCATGTGGTAAAAGATGAGAAGGATCATATCCCTTCTCCCTCAGAATAAGTATCTAGGAATATTCTCGAAGTAGGCATGGGGGAGATGCATATCTCTTCCCCCATGCATGAATCCCATTCAAATATTCTAGTGGTATAAGGAGGACAGAAGTGGGTGCATATCCCCACTTCAATCAAAGACATCATTCCGTATATAATAGATATATAAAAATTTTAGGCTTATATCCCTACACACACATTACTAAAATGAAAAAATATTTTATAAACAACTAAAGAACTCCACTAGCATATTCCGACATTGGTTTAGTTGCAGATATAGGAACATATTCCTATCCTTATTTCCAAGGCCTCTCAACACTCAGATAATCATGAAAAAATGTTTTCTCTAGAGAAATTACACATTTTTATCCTATCTGGGAGTATTATCAGTATATTCTGATAAAGAAAGAGGCATGGAATTAGGCTCATACTACCATTCCAACTAGGGATCACCTGCTGAGGGTGGGACATGACTTGGGACAAGGACACATGCATGTCAAAAGAATCTAGTGAGATATTCTAAATACTTTGGATCAGGATCATATCCTTGTTCGATCTAGGGATCACTAAGTGATTGGAGAAAAATCCACATGACAAGCTCATATTTATATTGAATAAGTCCAACTACATACCATAAAGTCCCATGATCGAGAATATATACTCATTCTATTTGGGGCTAAGCAAGTGATAATGGAACAAGCATTAGGATAGGCTCATATTATTATTAGTGAATATTCCTGGAAAATTCCAGTATATTATGGAAGTCAAAGGCATATTCCTACTTCCACAAAAAATTACTTCACCAGCATCATTATAATGAAATATAGGAGGAGAATCATATCCATTATTTCCTTTTGAGGTTTATCAGCATATTCTGGCGAGGAATTCATATTTGGACCAGGATCATATTCTTATTCCAACCAAGGATCCCCAGGTGAGATCGGAACATGACTCAAGGTAGGCTCATATCCCTTCCAAGAAATACCATTTCCATATTCTAAAGTCTTAGGATCAGGCTCAAACTCCCATCCTAATCTAGTTTCACAATGTGAGAATGGAACATTCCTCAGGATAGGCTCATATACCAATAAATAATTAGACAGATTATGGAAATATTCCATCATCTTCTCAGTAGTGGGCACATATTCCCATATCACTATATGGTTATGATAATGTTCAAGAGATCTTCATACAGTAGGCTCATATCCCTATACAATTCCAAAATGAAGGTCGGTATATTCTTTTCATGATCAATATTAATCCCCATATTCCAAATCTGCTTAATTCCAGTGTCCTAGACGATTTTTTAGACACATTCCAAACTCCACAGGGTTCCACAAACTTTTCAACCAAATTAAAAGGCAATAATTTCCACTATAGTACTCCATGTTTAGTGTGTATATGGATCTTAGGAACACTACTCCTAAAATCCACCATGGCCATCCTCCCCACTGAGATAACTACCATGGAAATTGAAATCCTCCCCTTTACCATAAAAATCCATGAAGATATGAGTTTAAAACTCTAAATCCTTCATGTAAATAGGTTCTTGAAACATCAGGGTCAACTTTATAGAGTTCCCCCATCAACTTATAACAACACTCCACTCTAGTCAGTAGGTGACCCTCAAAAGAATCTTCTATGGATTGACAGGATAGATGTGTGTCATTATGATAAAAAATATGTAAACACTAACATATGGAGAGAGTTATCAGGAAACAATCTCCCTTTCATGTTATGGCCCCTCATCGCTTATGACTATAAGATCCTAGATTATCTAAAAAATGAGTGCATACCTTATCTATACCAAAATATGTGGGCAACCCATTAGTGACTGAAGGATCAACATCTACCTTATCTAGGATATGAGGTTCACTATCAAAAAATCATGATACTCTATTTTCAGTAATGCATTGACGTTATCTCTATTGCCTAGGATCCAAAATCAGAATAGCAAAGTGAAAACCTGCAAAACGCTTGTCGCCACTACATCATGAACCCTCATTAGCTGATCTATGAAGCCACATAATACATCTATATTCAGGTATGATGATATTATATACTGTTATAATTTATACATCTCTTGAACAACATAACCCCCCATACTCGGTTTCCTATAACATTATAGCCTCCAAAAAAATCAGGAGACCATGTAACGCTTAGGAAAGTTGGTCAATACAACGGATTTTTTTGTTTCAATGAAGCCTAGACATCATCAATGAAGGGAGATGATAGACAAAAAGTCTTCAAACAAGGCCCTTTGAATCAATTATTATTCATTTCAAACACGAATACTGATGTTGTGATCATCTGGAAAACTTCTTGTAAATAATGGTTCTCATCATGGTCTGTCATCGCACCCATCTCATACATGATCATAGTTGTGTTGTATTATATGTGTTACAGTTGCAGGTTCTATAGAATTCATCTGGGAGATGACTTGCTCCACCAGGATAAGGGGGTATCTACCCCCACTTCCACCCCTCGAATCATCAATTCCTGAGAGGATTCTAGACATGTCCTTGACAACTTCAAAAAAACCACATTTTACTGTGATGGGGGAATTTATATCTCAATCACCATAACCAAATTCATTATTCCCTAACAGTATTCTGGTGACATAAATGGTGATTCCATATCACCCCCATCCTGTTAGGATGGGGGAATTTATATCTCAATTTCCATCCTGGGAATCATCAAATCCTCAACTGGAATCATTAGATCCCTCAAAAATAGGACCAACCAATGCCAATTGTATCCCTGAATACCCCTAAATCCATAAGATTGTGGGTATTTTCACCATAATCATAACTATAGAAGGAATAAAAATTCTATAGGTTAGGAGGAAAAAAATCAATAGTCAGCATCCCACTTGTTCCTCTCTCCATAAGATGAACCTCTACTATTCCGATCCTATTTAGAAAACATGACTGTAAACTCCCTCAATTTCAGTATTTATAGACAAATATGGGAGGATCATATGGTGGAAATGAATTAGACAATGCAATGATCACAGTCTAAAATGGGCCAATATAGACAAGGGTTTGAAAAACGACCCTAATAAAGGAAGTGTAGAATCATATTGGTGTGTTGAAAGAAATGGAACAAAACCATTTCATGATATTATTCTTTGAATATCTTCAATATAAATATAGAAGATATTAAAGACCAAGCTACAAATTCATAGGGATTCAACTTAGAAAACATCCCCCTAGAAGAGGGTCATTTGGATCCACCAACTATGAATGAATGCACCCAGAACCAGAGAAGGCTATAAAGTTTTGAACATTTTAATAATGGGATACCACCTCTATATTCAAACAGTTCCAAAGAAAAAGGAAAATATGTGGCCACATCCCAATAACCACCTAAAATATTTGAGGATCCTCCCATAAAATAAATGTTTTTACAATATGATAGTGATATTCATACTTTCTGACAACCCAATGAGAAGATACTTAGGGGAAATATCCCCATTGGGTATCATTTTCACGATGAGGTGAATATCCCTCCTAAAATAAGATCTAATCTACCATCAAAAGTGGCATCTGAGTGTTAGAATGGATTTAGATCTAGGAAGATAGTCTACATAGATGAGGAATTCAAAAATGATCATGAATTCCCTCTATTACAGAGATTGCCTCTCTCTTTCCAATTCAATCATTCATTCTTATGATGAATTGATAATCATCAATATATGAATGAGGGACTACCTCATCAGTCCCCACCCACTCTTTATATATTATAGGTGGCTCAAAAAATAGAATTCCCAAATATCTTAACATTATTGAGCCCCTTGATACTTGAATGGAATCCATGGAAGGGTGACGTGCACCTTTGCAGTAAAAAATGGAGCCATATCCCGAATGGGTTGATGACACATTGCCTCCACCCAATTTCATCAATCATACCATCTCTACATTTGAAAATATAGGAGATAATGAGAAACAAATCACGCACTTTGTATCCTGATGTGGCCCAATTATGGGCCCTCGGAATCAACAATATGTGATAAAATTGAGTTGTTTTGTGAAAAATTTGACAGGGTTGGCCTTTGTTTGGCATAGTAATTGTCCAACAGGATATATTGTAGGATGTGAAGACCTTAATCATTATTTTATTTATTAGTTCAGCTCTATGATGAGGAAAAAGAAAATTTTGACCTAAAAATCACAAGAAATGTGAAAATTATAGGGTTTATGAATTCATATATATGTGGAAAGGTTTAACATTTTTACTTAGTATCCCTCTCTCAAAGGAACAATTACTGGAACTCTATAATGAAAATATTCAGAATGAGATGCAGACACCTGTGACCCCAATTAAGTATTTAAATGGGTTCCAAGAGTTTTCAAAATTTGAATAATGTCTCAACGATTCCATTCGGCAAACCCGATACAAATATCAGCTCATTACCTCAAAATAGGGGAAAAGGTTAGGAACAGAAAAATCCGCATTTGTCACTCTCAAGCTAGGATCAATTTACATCAATGATCCAGATAGGTCCTAAACCACCCAAAACTTCTTATCGAGTGGAGAAAACCATAGAATCAACATCATCCATAAGAAAAAATAAATTAGGGTCACCCAGGATTTGAGGAATGGATGAATAAATCATACTCCTTAAGAAATGAACAAGTCCCCAGCTATTTTTCACTATCCATAGATAATAAGATACTCATGCTTCCATAGCTAAGGAATCCCAATGAGGTCGACCTCACCGACCATCCTGACTACTAACTATTACATATAAGGATAGGTCCTAATATCTAGGAATGATTATTCTTCAAAAACATCCTTCCCGACATGGATGATTCTCGACAGGTAGTGTTGGATAACTCCTTAGAGTAGGTGGATTGCATAACTATTTCACAGTCATAAGAAAAGGATTGTTGGAATAAAAATTGGCAAGGCATGTATAGAAGTTAGACTGGGTGACTCAAAAAATAGTTGATCGAGCCCAGGCCACCCAGATATCACAACTGCACAACCCTATAATAACTCCACCACCTTAGGAGGTAACATCATATGTGTCTTCCAAGGTTTTTAGTGACTGTCATAATTTGGAAGAGATAGAAGAGGAAGAGTCATGATCTGCTCCAAAGCAAGCTCTAACTCTTGCATATTTCTTCCCTATAATATCCAAAGCTTGGACACCACCCCACAAAAAGTAATCATCGTTGAACAAAGAGCTCATATATAGTTCTATCGACATGATACACTTTAAATTACCCTTCTTCAATGACAAATATTCCACAGAATATGAGATCCCCACATATAACTTGGGAATGGGAGGCTTCATGCGTAGGAACTGAGAATACATGGTACAACATAGGTTTGGTTAGACCCAATATTTCAGTTGTGTCCCCACAGAGGGAAAATATGCAGCAAAGACTCATGTTAAAGAACACTAGTGAACCCATAAAATACATGGAGGTGTCTCATAACCTTCTAGTAGTCACCCGCACCCAATTTTGTTGCATGACTACTTTTCATGGGTATGATTATCTGATCATCCCAACCAATAGGAAAGGATAACATATCCTATACCACTTGTTATAGATGCTTCCAAGTTATCTTCATAATAATGAGGACCGCCTACCTCAAATTACTCAATTACTGGGACACATATCCAGGATAAATCCCATATTTAGAATCACTGACCTATGGAACAAAAGTACGACATTTGAAAGCATCTAGAAATTTTCCCAGCCAATCTCTCAATCCTTGATGTGCCTCATCTTGCAAAAAAACTCAGGTATGCACTCATTAAATCCCTATAAATTCCATAGTAACTTTAGATAGAAGTAATCACAGGCTAGGTCTATCAAATGGGGATCATGTTAGAATAATTTTATGTTGTTGTCTCATTAATAGATCATGGTCAAGAGGAGGTCATTCAAGGGAAAATTAGACCCCTATATGTTTTGGGAAGACTCGGTAACGTAAATATATAAAGGTATATGATTGAAAATGGATTTGGGATCAATATCATACCTATTAGAACCGTAAAATGTTTGGGATATAGAGAAGTTACTTTTATCCCACAAGGATGACCATTCAAGGGTATTGTATGCAAGATCAAAGACCTATTAGGAAGAAAAAAATCAAAAAATAGTTTGGGGATCTCACATATAAAGTTGAGTTTATTGTTATACAATAAAAAAATGAATACAATGTCATGATCAGAAGGCTATAGATCCATGCCCACATGATGGTACCCTCAATATTCCATCAATGTCTAAAATACCTCATTAATGGTGATGTTGGAATAATACATTGTAAACGTGCCCCCTTTGAAACCTATGAATCCCAAAATGATTAAGAAAAATTCTATAAAAAATCAGGTAATCAACCAATAATGGATGATGATATATAGGTCTAAACTCTTAATATCTTAGGGGAAACCCCTAAAACCCCTTGGGTATGATTAAAAATTACTATATAATCCCCATAAATCTGGCTGGGGTGATAAACCTATTCTTAGAGATCCAGGATCCTTCTATCCTTAGTGACAGTGTAAAAAATATCAACTCTGGCATCTATCTACAGTGACTTAGATGGTAGTGGATGATAATGTCTCTTATCATTACCTCCCTCACCCTGATAGTGATGAACAATCCCCTAGATTTTTTGCTTCGTCTGAATGTGCCTCGACAAACTCGGAAGAGGAAGAAGCTGAGGATGACCTCAAGAATGCCCCTTCTGAATTTGAGGCAAGTGTCTCCACCACCATCGATGAGCTGAGAAAGATAAATCTAGGAATGAAATAATACCCACAGCCTGCTATAATTAGTGTCTCCATGATTCTATAAGATCATGATATGAACATTTAATTTCTCAAGAAACATCAATATGATTTATTTTAAGACTATAAATAAATGTATGGACTGAATCTAGATGTGGCTATGCACCATCTCATCCTACCTGATGATTACTGAGGCCTCAAGAACTTATCCAAGAGGATTCACCCATCTCATTCCACCAATTTTGAAGCATAATTTGATAAATTTATCAAATAAAACTTTGTCTAATAATTGAAATTTCCAAGATGGATTGACAACATCATCCCTATCAAGAAAAATAAAGGGAATATTAGGGTCTGCTTCAATTTCATATACCATAATGTGCACTGTGAAAAGGATTATTTATCAATTTTGATTACATAAATTGTAATCATTGTAACCACTAGCTTCCAAACCCTTTCCATAATGGATGGAAATTTAGGGTACAATCAAATAAATAAGGACAATAAATATAAGGAATCCACATCCTTTAGAGAACCTCAGGGGATCTTAGGATTTCTAGTCATTCCATTTTGGTTAAATAATGATGGGGACACATACCAATGTTGCATGAATCCTTTATTTAAGCCATTCCTAGGAAGAATTTCTGAATTTTATATCAAAACCTCATTGTCAAATTCTAACAGTGATGTGTTCACTTTGCAGAACTTTAAATAGTATTCAATAAGCTGCAATAGCATGGTCTGAAGATGAATCCACTAAAATGAACTTTCATGGTAACATTATGGAAGTTCCTTGGCTTTATGGTGCATCAATATGGAATTAAGGTCAAACTAGAGAATACTACTGTTATTTTAGAAATTTTACCACTCAAAAATATAAAATAACTATGGGGGGTCCAAGGGAAATGTGACTACATCTAAAGATTCATATCCAAGTTAGACAGAAAATTTCTCCACTTCACCAGGATAATGAAGAAGGGTATCACATGTTAATGGGATGATGTCTCCCAATAAGCCTTCAAGATTCTCAAGTAGTACTTACTACACCCATTAGTTCTGGTGCATCTGGTGGAAGGGAGGTCTCTTATATTTTATTTGGATGTCATTGAATGCTCGTCAGGAGCCCTATCACACAGTAAAATGATTCATGGAGAAATAAAAGTCTCTACTACCTCAGCTGAATGATGCTAGATACTAAGAATAGATTCTATGATATTGAGAAGAATTATCTTTCACTCATATTCACTGTTAAAAAATATGAGTAATTAATTGTATCACCACAAAGTTCATCTGGTCTCTCGTATCGACCCACTCAAGTATAACCTTGGACTCCCTATGTTGATTGGGAGCTTAGACCGACGGGCTGTCATTCTACAGTAATACAACATTCAGTTCATGTCACAAAATTCAGTGAAAGGGAAATCCTTGGTTGATTTCCTTATATCACATCATTATCTAGAAAAAAACATTGGTGTACATCGATCTTTTAGATGAGGAGGTCTTATATTCCCATGATAATCCACGTACATGGGAGATGTATTTTGATGGAGCCTCCCGAAGTAATCTTGGTAAAATGATGGAAAAAACAAGGCTCAATTTTTTGGTTTGGGGATTTTATTTTACTCTCTAGACAAAGAATTTTTTTCCTAATCTTTCACACTATTTGATGGTTGTACAAACAATGAGGCAGAATACCAAGCCCTCATCACTGGGTTGGAACTAGAACTACAGCTTCACATAGCCTACTTGAATATTAAATGGGATCTAGAACTAGTGATAAATCATATCAATTTGGAATATCCCATTAAAAAGGAATAAACATCCCCTATCATTGGCTACATCAAGGAATTGGTGGAATATTTTCATTTTTATCCCACGTTGCATCATGTTCCCCGATCACATAATGCTAATGCTGACATAATGGATAATGCATCCACCAAATTAGATGAACCTAATTAAAAAGAAGAAATATTTTTTATCACATATAAAAGAATGGTATTGTCAATATTTATATGTGATATGTAATAAATCAATCATTTCAACACATCCCTAGAGTATGATGAACCAATGACCACCCCTAGATAGATGGATCCCATAACTGATTATCTTTAAAACTTTTCTATTCTGATAAAATGATTAGGAAGGGAATATATCTTTCACCATGAATAAAACTTCACCATATAGGATTGTACAAATGAACAAAAAGGCCTATAAAAATGATACTTTAATGGAATCCTCCTCAGATGCATAGCCGAAGGATAGATTTCTACCATTATGGGGTAAGTCCATGAAAGCTTTTGTGGTGCCCGTCAATCAGATACCAGGATCTCCCACCGAATCATAAGGTTGGGATATTACTGGAAAAACATGATACCAGACTATTTTGAATTCTACAAGAAATTTCGTGCATTCAAAATTCACAAAAACATTGTCCATAAACCCTTGGAATCACTACATACAGCTAAATATTCCAGGATATTTTCTATTTTTGGAATGTATGTTGTGGGTCTATATCCCTCCCCCACAAATAAGTAGTTCATGTACATCCTTACTGCCACCCACTTCTTCTCCAAATGGGATAAAGAAATACCCCTCAAATAATTCAGTATGAATAACATTATCAACTTCATATGGTCCTATATCATCACTATGTTTAGGGTCCCTCACACAATATTGATCGATAATAGCACCAATTTATATTCTATGTAGTTGAATAAATTGTACTAGGAGTACAATATCGAGTCCAATCACTCATCTCACTATCATAAATTAGAAAATGGAGAGATAAAAGGCCTTTAATAAGACTCTATCAAATATACTCTAGAATAAGGTTAAAAATGACAAAAAATAATTGAAGGACAAGATCCTTCATGCTTTGTAGGCCCACCATACCCCCACGTGTACTACTACACAAGAAATTCCATACTCATTGGTGTACAAAACTAAGGTAGTTCTACCCACATAGGTACGACTTCCTTCAATCTGAATATCCATTTTCAGATAAATCTCAGATAATGAGAAATCAAAAAAATGATTGGATGAATTGGAGTGGCTCTATGATAGGAAGTTATGCACACTACACAACCTGGAGGTCCATCAGAATTAGATCACATGAGCATTTAATTATAAGATTCGCCTTTGTTAATTACTCCAAGGAGAACTAGTGTTGGATCTCAGGAACCCAATGATACCGGGGAAGAATCTTCCAAGACTGGAACCGAAGTGGGGAGGGCCTTATATCATATATAAGTTCTATCACAATAAATCTTACTCATTGGAAACCATGAACAGGAATCCTATCACACCTCCCACCAATGCATTATTTCTAAAGAAATACTTTTCATAGATTTCACTAAGTGCGAAAGTCCAAATAGAAATACCTTAAATTTCATGGTATCCCTCATCCTAACCATGTGATGATAAACTATGTGATGATCATCCTAACCACATGATGATAAACTGTATGAAGATCATCCTAACCACATTATGATATACTACTCAAAGATCATCCTGAACAGATAATGATAAATTGTACGGAGATAATCCTTACCACATCATGATAAACTATACAAAGATCATCATACACATATGATGATAAACTGTAAGGATATTTTCTTGGAAATAAGATTATAAAATATGCAACACCCCCATTTCTTAATGGAAAGACATTAAACTACAAAATATACCATATCCTTACTGCATGACATTAAACTACATGGTTGGCATCCTTAGTGCATGATGTCAAACTGCATGGTTCCCCAAGAACTAAATATTGATTCATTCATTATAGGATACATATTGTTGATTTAAACTCTAGTTCTAGGACCATACATGGTCTTCCTTTTCCTTTAGGTTGTGTGATCCATGTCCTTACTATAAGATTTTAAATTACATGGATAATGTCCTTTCGGCATGACATTAAACTACATAGGTTTTCTAGAACTATGTATGGATTGATTCTCATTTTCAATGAGATGCGTAGGGACACATTGATCATATATCTTGGTATATCCACCATATGATGCAAAATTTCCTTTTTCCTATCATTAATTACCTCTTCCTAGGGAGAGGAACACTTGTTATTCCATGTTTCTCACACCAAGTATAGCTCACGTGAGCTTAGGAATTTTAGTAAGGGCATCTTGCACAAAAAAGGAATGAAAGCTTATGACAGGACCATCATGGTACTAGATTAAAGACAATAAAATGAATACCATGATTTCTCACCACATGATGTTAAACTACATGGTTTATGTCCCTTTCATGACATAATACTATGCATTCCTATGGACCTCACCCAAGAGGACCGTCGTTTTTTGTGTTTTTCTCCTACCATACCTACATTCAATAACTTTGTGTGAATTTATTCTTGACATCATAGGATACATAGTGATACATGGATATTTAATCCCATGTCCATTCATGATAAATATAAGAATGATCCCTCTCTGTGTATAGGTCAGACTTTCATAGGAAGTTCATTAACCAAGAACTATGTGTGTCTTGATTCTTAGTCTCATGAGGTACGTAATGACTCCTGGACTTCCACCCTTGGGACTATCTGTAACATTTATATTCATTCACATAATTTCATCTTCATCCTCACTACATGATGTTAAAATACATGCTATTTCAAGGAATACGTGTGGCTGGATTCTAATTTTGATGAGATATGTAGTGACACCCAGATGTCTATCCTTGGGTCTAGCCACAATAACTCTTTTCATGTAGAGAATCCCACATCCTTTCCACATTAAATTAAACTAAATTTTTACTTAATAAATATGAGAAAATTGATTCCTTCCATCCTAGGATGTGATGTAATTTTTATATCTCTATTCCTAGTCCTAGTTACAATAATAAATGGAAACAATGACCGCATCTACACACAGGTGAGACCTGTAGAGTGTTTCCCATTCAATAAATATTCGTGGCTTGATTACTATCGTCACTGGATACATAGTGACACCCATATATCCAGTCATAGGACTAGATCCAACAACCAATAATAAAATCACCCCAAATGCATAGTATTCGAGCTACACAAGCATATTTTTCCTATGTAAAAGCCATATTTATAGATAAATTTCTTGTGTACACATTATATCATGCATAAAGTTTTAACATTTATTCCTAAGTCATTACCGTGTGACATAAAACTGAAAGGAAAACATCCTAGTCACATTACATTAAAACAATACAATGATAATGTCCTCACTGCATGACGATAAACTGCACAATGTATGTCCTTATCTTATAGCATTAAACTGAACATCAAACTTCACCACTACATGATGATAAACTATGTAGGTCGTCATCATTTTTCATCCCTTATCAAGGGACCACAAGAGCCTTACCTTTGTCTGCCATAGTACATGGTGCTTCTATTATCTTTCAAATCACCTCAATCCATAAGTCACACTTCATGCCTGAGGATCTTCAGATCACCACAACCCTCCATGGCCCTTGGAAAGGAGACTCAGCTTCAAGAACCCTTTTCTTGACTATGCATGTATGCCAATAGATTATTCATATGAACCTATAAACGTCAACCAAATCTATCACTTTGAAAAAAGGGCTTTCCAATCCTTGTGATCCCTAATATCACCATAGAAGAAATCAACACCTCAGTGTGATCTAAACTACTCCCAAAATGATTTTCCCATATCATTAATCATGGATCTGGGACCTCGATCCATGAATTACAATATTTTCATCTCCTTCTCAAAAGGATATTGGGGTACTGTTGACCCTGGGTATCCTAATGGGGATCTTGTGTATCATCCTTCATATTATGCCCATGTGCGTCATGAACTTAAACTACCCGCACTTTGGTCAAAGATGTATGACCTTAAACTCTATCCTATAATGGTCTAAATCTCAAGACCTTAAACTGATAGAGGAAGAGACATAAAACTTGGAAGTTTGAAAACCTAAAAAGGGTGGTCTAAGAAAAATCCATGTCTCCACTTTCTAAACTCTTCATTTCCAGAGTATTGGAAAAAACATTATGGTGAAAAATAAATAATCCATGAAGATCATAGGTTCTATTTTGTATCCAATGTAAATTCCATGCTATGCTCACTGGAACCGCTGTTTTAGGAAAAAAAGTAAGAGTAATGATCTTTCAAATCTCCTCTTCATGAGAATATGTTCTCTAGGATGTGACACCAAATTTAGGGTGCTTTAACCCTTCTTGAATTTTACATGTTCCACAAGTCACAGTTCATAATTTGAGTGTCTTAGATCACCGCAACATTCAAGGATCTTTTTTTTTACTATGAATGTTTGCCTATGGCTTTTGCATATTCTCTTGTGGTCATAAATGAAATTTTTCACTTAGGAAAAGGTATTTTTGATCCTTTTGAGCCCTAACATCACTACGGTAGAACCCAGAATCCCAGTTTGTTTTGGTTCAATCTCGGTATGATTTCCCCATATCATCCTCCTGACCTAAGTGATTTGTCCATGATTTATAATCTTTGTACCAAACTATCTGAGTAGATTTGACATCCTCAATGATACATCATTGTTTGGTGTACCCTTGCCCAAATAAGGAATGTGACACTCCATTCCCAAACCATTAATGACGCATACCTCATGACTTAGAACCACTAGGTGTATGGCTCAAGATTTACAATATAAGATCCAAATTTCCCTATAGTACCAAAATCCATTTTAGATAGCTAACCTCCAATACCCAACCTCATCATCTGGATTTTTGAGTCTTCATAAATTTTTCATGGCCCTAGAAAAAGAGTGGAGATCATCTTTTTTTTACCATGCTGCCAAAAAATAAGGGCCTTGACCCGCCAACTAAAGGCATCTCCTCTTTTCCAGAAAGGAGATTTAATCCTTGTGATCCCTAGAAACACTACAGCAGAACTCGACATGTCAGAGTGTAATGGTTCATCCCCGATATTTCTACCCCATTTAATATTTGGAGACTCATGTTTTTGGGTTATGACTTACATCATCCATGCCCCAACTATCCAGGTGGACCTAGCATTCCTAGTATTTCTCCCTCAATCGATACTACCTCCATTAAACTTCCATAGCACCTAGAAAAGATACCTGGCTTCAATGACCCTTTTCTTGACTATGCATATATACATATGAGTTATTTATATGTGCCTATGGTCGTCAACCAAATTTGTCACTCTACAAAAAGGGATTTATAATCCTTGTGATCCCTTAGAACAATACAATAGAACCTAGCAACTCAGTGTGTTTTGGGTCATTACAGGAATGTCTATACCATATTCAATGATCGTTGATCAAGTATGGGCTAAAAGACACTAAACTAAAGTGATATAAGGTCTGAGCTAAAAAAACTCTAAACTACAATGATAAAAGGTCTGAGATAAAAGACCCTAAACTAAAGTGATAAAAGGTCTGAGCAAAAAGATCCCAAACTACAATAGTAAAAGGTCAGAGCTAACAAACACTAAACTACAACAATATAAGGTCTGAGCTAAAAGACCGTAAACTACAACAATGCGGAAATTTAGCCTTCAAGAGCTTGTAAGGATCACCATATGGCCTTTGGATAAATTAAGCTACACTTTACAAGCCTATCAGCTTTAGAAAACAAAATATCACCCTCCCTTTATGACATATATATCCTACCCAAGCAATACTTTTGCAAATCAACTTATCTCAAGATAGCTGGAACATATTATCAATGAATAATATCATGTTGGTGGGAATTCATGCGCATTTCTCAAGAGGGAATTTGTTAGAATTTCTACATTCAAATCCAGACATTCTTGTTTACTTGATATTATGCAAGGGATCGGTATCGTTGACGATTCTCATAATATCGTATCAATGAAAGGGTCATGAACATTACACTACATGAAAAATGACCTTTTGTGACAGGTTATTTACGAAGGGTAGACAAACCTATCGCAAGTACTATTAGTGAACCTTCTCGCAAACACGAGGGAATGGGTATTTGTAAGGGGTACCAAGTCCCATCAAAAATATGCTTGCTCGTGTAAAAGCCATTGTGATGTGGTCATTCACCCGTCGCAAATACTCTATTTGCAGGTGATTATTTGTGACGGGACCCATCGCAATTAGTTTTCTAATCACCGCCTCAAGCATTTATTACAGGAACTCTTTGTGACGGGTCTCATCACTACTAATCTAACCAATATCCCCCCCGAATGTTTTCTCTTCATTCACCAATTCACTTCCCATTTCTTCAGTTTTTCCCTCAAGTAGAAATATAAATTGTTATAGAGAAGGAAATTTTGAAGTTTCAGTGCATAAAAGCTTCATTTTTAGGTATTTATGTAATGAATTAATTTTTTTTACTATATTTTAATATTATTAATTAGTTGTAATTATACTCAATTAGAAGTAATTATTTATAATAATAAGTAATTATTCTTAATTATGAGTAATTATTTATATTCAGCAGTAGTTATTTTAAATTAGTAATATTTATTTTTAATTAGTAGTGGTGTTGTTAAATTAAAAGAAAATAGTTTTAATTTACAGTAATTAGTTTTAATTAGTGGTAACTAGATATAATTAGCGATATTTAGTAATAATTAACGGTAGTGAGTAAAAAAAGTGATAATTAGTATTAATTAGTGGTAATTAGTAAAAATTAGCGATAAATCAAAATAATTGTTAAAAAATAGCATAAATTATTAAAAATAATTGTTGTAAATTAATAAAAAAATACTAATAATAAGCGGTAATTAGCAGAAATTAGTAAAAATTAGCGCTAATTGGTCAAAAATAGTGGTAATTATTAATAAGTAATGGTAATTAGTAAAAAAATAGCAACAAATAGTATTAATTAGAAGTAATTAGTAAAAATTTATGATAAATCAATAAAATTATAAAAAATTAGATATAATTAGTAAAAATTAGCAGTAATTAGTAATAATTAGCTGTAATTGGTAAAAAATGCTATAAACTAATAAAAATGAGTAATAATAAGTATAATTAGTATTAGTTAGTAATAATTAACAGTAATTAGAAATAAATATCGATAATTAGTAATACTTAGCATAAACTGGTAAAAATTAGTGATAATTAGTAAAAATTAGCGGTGATGAGTTAAAATTTGCAATAATTAGAAACAAATAAAGTTAATTAGTAAAATAATAATGATATTTAGTAAAAAATAGTGGTAAATAGTAATAATTAGCATAAATTAGTAATAATTAGTGGTAATTAATAATAATTAGTAAAAAACAGTAATAATTAGTAATATCTAGTAATAATTATTAGTAATTAGTAACAATTAGTAACAATTAGTGATAATAACTGGTAATTGGTGATAATTAGTAAAACCTAGTTGAAATAAGTGATAATTTGTAAAAATTAGTGGTAATTAGTAAAAATTAGTGGTAATTAGTAATAATTAGAGGTAATTGGTAATAATTAGAGGTAATTAGTAATAATTAATAATAATTAGTACTAATTAGTAGTAATTAGTAATAATTAGTACTAATTATTAATAATTAGTTATAATTAGTGGTATTTACTAATAATTATTAATAATTAGTGATAATTAGTAAAAATTAGTGATACTTAGAAAAAAATTGAAATAATTAATCGTAAATAGTAATAATTAGTAATGATTAGTAATAACTAGTAATTATTAGTAATGATTAGTAATAATTAGTAATGATTACTAGTAATTAGTAATAATTAGTAATTATTAGTAATTATTAGTAATAATTAGTAACAATCAGTAGTAATTAGTAGTAATCAGTATTAGTCAGCAGTAATTAGTAGTAATTAGTGGTAATTTGTCATAATTAGTAATAATTAGTGGTGATTAGTATAATTAGTAAAAATTAGTAAAAATTAGTGGTAATTAGTAATAATTAGTGATAATTAGTAATAATTAGTGGTAATTAGTAATAATTCATAATACATAATAACAATTAGTAATAAATAGTAATAATTAATTATAATTAGTAATGGTTAGTAATAATTAGGAATAATTAGAATGATTGCTAATAATTAGAAATGATTACTAATAATTAGTAATAATTATAAATAATTCATAAAAATTAGTGGTAATTTGTAAAAATTAGTGGAAATTAGTGGTAATTAGTGGTAATTAGTGGTAATTAGTGGTAATTAGTGGTAATTAGTAAAAATTATTAGTAATTAGTGGTAATTAGTCTAAATTAGTGGTAATTAGTGGCAATTGGTAACAAGTAGTGGTAATTAGTAATAATTGGCAGTAATTAGTGGTAATTAAAAATAATTAGCAGCAATTAGTGGTAATTAGTAAAAATTAGTTGTAATTAGCGGTAATTAGTAAAAAATATTGGTAATTAGTGGTAATTAATAAAAATTAGTGGTAAATAGTAATAATTGGTAATAATTAGTAATAATTAGTTATAATTATTAATAATTAGTTATAAATAGTGGTAATTAGTATAATTAGTCATAATTAGTCACTATTAGTAATAATTAGTGGCAATTATTAAAATTTAGTGGTAATTATTAAATATTATTGGTAATTAGAATAAATTAGTGGTAATTAGAAAAATCATTGTTATTTGTGGAAATTGGTGGTAATTAGTGGTAATTAGTAAAAATTAGTAATAATTAGTGGCAATTAGTAATAATTAGTGTTAATTAGTAATAATTGGTGATAATTGGTAATAATTGGTGATAATTAGTACTAATTCATGATAATTAGTAATAATTAGTGGTAATTAGTAATAATTAGAAATAAATATTAAAAAATGTAAAATTTAGTGGTAATTAGTAATATTTTGTAATATTTTGTAATATTTTGTAAAAAATAATCATAATTAGTAACAATTAGAGGTAATTAGTAAAAATTAGTGATAATTGGAAAAACATTATAAAAATTAAAGGTCAATAGTTAAAAAAATTAATTATTTCAAGTAATTCGTATTAATTACTGTTAATAAGTACTAATTTGTGTTAATTAGTAATAATTACTGTTTATTAATGGTAATTAGCATTAATTAGTTGGAAAATTAGTATAATTTAATATAAATTTTTATAAAATAATATAAATTATTAAAAATTACTAGAAAAGTGAAAATGAAATTGGTTGTTAATTTTAATCTCATGAGTAATGAGTGGGGAAGAAAATTCTATGATTTACACATTTTTTGTAATTTATAATATATTTTGTGACTTTATATTAAATTATAGTTAACCTTAGAATTAATTAATAAAAAATAGAGATAATTACAAAATAGTAGAGATAATTACAATAAATTGGTGCATTGAAAAATTTGGATATGGTTAGAAAAAATTTGTTTCATCATATAATGATTGTAAAATCTATTATTTATTTTTTTTAGAAATATTAAGCTATAATTAGTAAAAAATAATAATAAATTAGTTAAAATTAATGGTAAATAATTATAATTATTAAAAATTAGTGGTAATTAGAAAACAAAAATTGTAAAAATTAGTGATAATTAGTAAAGATTAGTATAATTGAACATTAAATAGCTATAATTAGTTAATCGTAATGGTAATTAGTAACATTACGTGGTAATTAGTCAAAAATAGTGATAAATAGATAAAATATAGAATATTGTCAAGTCAATTCAAATTTTTTAATTTTCTACACTTTTTTGTGTCGTGTTTCTCTTATATCAAATTAATCATAAAAATTTTATTTATTTTTTATTTTTTAGAGAAATATGTAACAAGGAAGTTGACAATAGTCTTTATTAGATGATCATGATTGGATAAATCATTAAAGGAATCCAAATGGTTCTAGTATAAATCATGTATATATTGAGGTAGTTGAAACTTTTTTTATCATTTTCCTAATCAAAACCATAATTTGTTTCCAAAGGTATAATTATGTGTCCATGTAAGAAATTTGATCTGAGTAGTTTAGATACGGTTTACAGTATTAAGGGTCATCTAATGTGTTTTTGTTCTAAAAAATATAATGTTTTTTTTGTATCAACATGGTGAGCACAGTTCCAAAGAAAATACAAATAATTTGGTCCAGATCTATCGTGGTTTCAAAATTTAGTACGTGATGTGGTCGGTCCATATTTTTAAGAAACTAAAACTCTTCAGGATATTGATTTAACACCCAAGTTAGAACTATTACAATTTTTTGAGTTTTTTAAGTCGGTTAAGGATGCCTTATATACTTTTTCTAAGATAATAATATTTGAAGCAGTTGAAAAATTTATGTCTATTAAATCAGAAAAATAGAATGTCAAATAGCTATTTTGATCAGATATTATCTTTGGTTAAATCTCTCTTACCTGAAAGAAATGTGTTGCCTACAAATTTCTATAGGGCCAAGATGTCGGTTTGTAATTTGGGTCATGGTTATCAAAAGATTAATGCATGTTCAAATGATTTCATATTATATTATTGTGAAAATGATTCATTAGTTTGTTTTCCTATATGTGGACAATCAAGGTACAAAGTGGATCAACAAGGGAATTCTAGATTTATTCCAGTAAAAAGATTAGGTATTTTCTGCTTAGACCCAGATTACAACCTTTATTTCTCTCTCAGAACATAGAATAATTGATTTCATGGAACAAAACCAATATTTCAACTGCTAAAAGTTTAAATCAACCCATAGATAGTGATTCATGGAAAAAACATTTATCAAGTACATCCATACTTTGATTCTGAATCCTGAAACATTGGATTGGGTATTTCTACTAACAGTTTCTATCTATTTGGTTCTTATGGTAATCAATATTCTTTTTAGTCCATCTTTATAATTCCTTAAAATTTATCTCCTTGTATTTTTATGAATGATTCATAAATATTTTTGACATTATTAATTATAGGACATCAAAAAAAGACTATCAATGTTTATTTGAATCCATTGAATTATGAGTTAAATTTATTGTGGTGTAATGGTGTCTACACATATGATTTTGTTGCGAAACAAAATTTCTTAATGAAATCCACATTGATGTGGAAAATTAGAAAATTTTTAGTATATGGCATGTTATTTGGATGGGGTACACATGGTCTAAAATCATGTCTGTACATTATAAGAGATAGTAAAGAATTAATTCTCATCAATGGAAGAAAACCATATCTTTTCAACTTTCATTGAAGATTTCTTCCAACCGATCATCCTTTAAGAATGAATATAAATAATTTCAGAAAATGTACAATTGAAAGAGATAGAACTCCAAAAATTATATCAGGTATTGATTTAAAATCTATTATATCTTTATTACCTCCCATTAACTTTGGTCCTACTATGAACTAATATAAAATATATGGATTTGGGGAAACACAATTGGATAAAAAGTATAATCTTGTGGGATATTCCATATTGGTATGATTTTGTAGTCTCTCACATGTTGGATTCCATGTATATTGAGAAGAACTCTTTTGATAATATATTTTATACAATTATGGACACACATAGTAAGACCAAAGATAATGTGAAGACAGAATTAGATCTTTCCCAAATTTGCAGGTGACCCGTAACGCCCCAACCCTAGTTACCCAGAGTTGGTGAATTATTACAAAACATTGACATGATCACAAGAAAGATAAAATCTCAAAATACCAATTAGTTTAGTATCCTTGGAATAACTAGATACATTCATAAAGTTTACATTACATCATAAAGTGAAAACTACAACAAAATCTTGTATTCACACTCATATCCCCTTATACTATCCCTGCAGGTCATTCATAAAATACTTCTTCACATCCTAGGAAAAATAAAACATAGAAAGGGGTGAGATCAGAAGCTCAGTAAGGATAACAATATAGAGGAATCTTTCATAAATAAGAATAAACATTTTAGGCAATTTATAACTAAAAAAAAGCCTTTTAAACTTGAACTTCGGCATAATAGGGAAAAAATAAAATAAAATAATTCCATTTACTTATTCACATGGATATTCTACTAGTAGAATAATCACATGAAATATCAATAACCACTTTCATAATGATGTAATGCATAATGCCAGACTATCATAACCACATAGTCAAGGCCTCATGCCAAGACTACAAATAAGATTTTTTCAAGGCTTTGCACCAAGACACTAGTTTGTCTCAAAAAACCTACCGATGCATCAAGGAGATATAGAAGGCTCCACCCATCACATATTAAGTCCAATGTATTCCTCATATGAACAGGTTTAAACATAACATAAACATTCGTATTAAAACTAGCATATGAAATGTCAATAATTTCACCATACTCCATGAATAGTATAAAAATAACACATCCACAATGAAACATATCACAAAACCTTAAATACAATATGTAAGTTTTGTATCATAATAAATAAACTTCAAATAAGCTTAAAATCCATTAAAGAATGTTGACATAGATGAAATCAAAACTATTTGTTAGAAATATCTCTTTTTTGAAATCATTTAAAAGTCAAAAAATAATAAAATAAAACTTTTAATTTGAAAATATTCTTATAATCTGGTAAGGTAAGCTCCAAAGATTTTATAACGGTGGAAAATAGTCGAACCAATCGTATAAGTTAACAAAATACATTCTTACCTTAATTCTGTCGAAAAGGTTAAAAAGGACCTTGTTTGGAAAACGACAGAAAGATTCTTTTATAAACTTTTTGTAAAAAGTAAAAAAGGTTATAAATGAAATTAAACCATAGTCTGTACAATATTAATAATTATTTGAAATACATTTTTAAGAAACATGGATATGGATGATAAAGAGGGCCTAGTAGATAATTACTTATAAACAACCTCGGATAATGAAGAGATTGTGAAAGAAACCCTTACCTTGTAATTTTCCTTGGTTGGCGGTAGTTTAAACACCTATATAATAGTTAAAACATTGTTATTAAATTATATAAGAACCATATACATAATTATGATATCATATATGATCATCTTATAATGTTTTGTTAATAATATTTTAGTATTATCGTCGTTTCGGGTGTTAACTTACTCATTTTATTTTATATGTTTTGTTACATAAGCCGTGTTTTTTATGGATAATTTGTATCTTATTAATATCCAGAATAATATCAAGTCCTTAAACCTGATTTTTAATCATAAAATTATAATTAGACTTGAATGGATACAATGGGGAATGAATCTCATCGCGTTCGTGGAGACGGTAGTCCGTACGTACGCAGGAGCGACAATATCACTTTTTTGATATTAAAATAACATATAATTGGATAATATATCATATATAAAGAATAATTATCATGATATATTTATTATTTACATTAATTACACATCATTATTATACCCATCAGAATAATAATGTTTTGAATAACAATTACACCACGACGTGAAGACGGTAAGTCGTACGTACGCACGTATGGTGACATGTCATTCAAAGGATGGATAGAATACTGAATATGGTTGTACCATATTTATAATAACATCGAATTATATATAATATATTGGATTTATTATTTTATAATGGGAATAACAAAGAAATAAGAAGTGGAAGAAGAAAGGAACTTGAAAGAGGGTGGTGAAAACATTACCTCTTCTTCGGGTTCTTCCTTTTGATTTGAGCAAAAGGGCTCCTTAGGTTAGCTTTCTGATCAAAATAAGTCCTCTATGTTGAATTGAGTAAATTTGAGAGATTATTTTGTCAGGGGTTGTCCGATCCAAAAGGCTTTGAATGTGTGAATTAGTGAGAAGGGGGAGTGCCCTTTTATAAGAGGGGTGAGGGGCACCTTTGGAAAAAATAGAAATATTATTTTATAATAAATTCATATTCAGTTTCTAATGGCTCCAAAGTGGATTATTAAAAGTATAAGGTGGGTATGGGTCTAAATAATTTCAACCAATATAATTTAGAGAGTTTTGGGTCATTATATTAACCTTATCTTTTAGTTTTAACTCTTAGTTAATTAGTTTGACATTTACCATGTCACTTTGTATTTTTATATTATATAGTTAATAAACATACCATATACATCCAAGATACCCCCTAGTGGTCCCTTAATGATAAAACTATCATGATATAAGTCTCTTGGCCGAACCTTAGATTTTTAGTAATTGAATATCAATTAATAATATAATATTTGTTTTAAAGACTCTTTTATGTCAATTTTGACACTGTTCAATAATTGATTTTTGTTAAAGTCTTAAAAACTTTATTAATTCGAACCAAATTCATTTAAGAAATCCTATAATATAATATTAACCAATTAAATTCATGTATTTCATCAAAACCTTCAAATTATATTTATTTGAACATTTATAATACCAATTATTTGATTCTTTCATTAATAAGGAAAATACTGCACCATTATTGTGTCATAAATAATATTAATTATTAAATGTCTGAAAATTATAAATAAAATACCATTATATATAAAATAGTTTTATCTTTATAATGAATATTTATAGTCAAAAATCCAACATATATTACCCTATGTAAAAAAAATTTTCCTAAAAGATATTTGCTTGTGTCTTTTTTGTATTTATTTTAACATAATTAATATAAAGTGTCCTTATCACTTAAAACTGGATCCATGGGGTCCCAAAATCGAACCAAAGATGCCTATGGTCGGAAATGTATCAACCAATAATGTTAGGACACATTTTAGGTTAATTTATTATTATTATAATATTATTTGTTTACCCTTATTTACCGGATTTACTCCTTAACCATTGTAAATAAAATATTTACTGAAGTAATTATTCAAAATGTCTAAAAATAAAAGTTATCTATTTACACAATTTGGAAATCCTGATTCCAAATATTGAATCCATTTTTACAAATTCAAAACACATAAGTGGCACAAATTAATTTAAAATTAATTCTCGTTGTTAAAACAAAAAGCGTGTTTTTAAGAGATAATAACTATTAAAAGATTGACACTTGTTTATGTCTGGTTTAATTGTGAAATTATGTCCAATGACCAACATTGTATTAAATGGTAAAAATATATTCTAAATGTGCTTTAAAACCACTTAAATTAATAACTTATCATGATTAATTATTTTGATTAAAAAAGTTGTTTTTAATTAAAATTTAGTAAATTTCACTATTCATCAAAATATAAAAATTATCCGAAAAGTTCCAAAATTTTACCTTAGGATAATTTCGATATTCTGAATCCAAAAATGAAGTCCACTTTGAGAGGTAAAATTTATAAAATTTCATAAAGTGGGTATTACTATTCATAACGGCTAGTTTGATTGGTCGTAGTGTGTTAGAATCTCGAAGTTGCGTACAACACACGCTACTATATTATTCAAAGGGAAGTGTACCGTGGAAGCTTGGGGTGTTACATTCTCTCCTCCTTAAAATAATTTCATCCTCAAAATTTCTATAATACTACCACATGAAAATACTTGGGTGGTTCTTCATCGTAAGTTCCTCGGGTTTCCATGTTGCCTCTTCCATATTATGGTTTCTCCATTGAACTTTTACCAAAAGAGTCATTCAGTTTCTCAACACTTGTTATCTTGTATCAAGAATCCTGATGGGATATTCTCAATAAGGTAGATCAGCTTCCAATTGCAATTCCTTATAGGTGAGTACATGCGTTGGGTCAGACATGTATTTCCTCAATAGTGATACGTAGAACACATAGTGAACTTTGGAGAGACTTGGAGGCATTGCCAAACGGTAAGCTACATCCCCAATTCATTCTAGAATTTAGAAAGGTCCAATGTACCAGGGACTTAATTTACCTTTCTTACCGAAACGTATAAATCCCTTCCATGGAGATACCTTCAAGAAAACATGATCTCCTACTTGAAATTCCAAATACTTCCTTCAGTTATCAGCATAGCTCTTCTACCTACATTGAGCTGCTTTGATGTCGTTTTGGATTACCTTTACATTTTCCATTGTTTCCTCCACTAGTTCTGGGCCTAAAAGTTTTGTTTCACCAACGTCATCCCAACAGGTTGGTGTGCGAAATCTCGTTTTGTATAACGCTTCAAATGGTGCCATCTGAATACTTGAATGGAAGCTATTGTTATAGGAAAATTCTACCAGAGGTAAATATTGATCTCATATACCCTGAAAGTCAAGTGAGCAGGATCTCAACATGTCTTCTAAGGTTTGAATAGTCCATTCTGATTGTCCATCTATTTGAGGTTGGTAGGCAGTGCTCAAACGAATTTCAGTATCCAAGGCCTTCTAAAGACTCTTCCAGAATATTGATGTAAATGGGGATCACGATCAGAAACAATTGATAGGGGTACTCCATGAAGTCTCACAACTTCATTAATATATAGTCTTTCTAGATGTTCGAGTGTTAAATCTTCTCTTATAGAAAGAAAATATGCTGACTTGGTAAGACGATTGACAATGACCCATTTTGCATCATTCCTTCTAGGAGTCATTGGTAGCCCCATGACGAAGTCCATAGTAATATTATCCCATTTCCACTCAGGTATGGGAAGAGGTTGCAATACTCCACCAGGCTATTGCCTTCCAGATTTCACTTATTGAAAAACCATACATCTTGACACAAAATCAGCAATCTCCCTCTTCATGTTGTCCCACCAAAAATGTTCATTCAAATATCTATATATTTTGGTGCTCCCAGGGTGTATAGAGAAATTGGAACTATGAGCATCGTCCGACAATACCCTTTTTAGATCATGTATATTGGGAACACAAAGCCTCTTCCCAAATTTTAAAATTCCATCTTCATACACAAATTCTCTCAATATCCCATCTTTCATAGCTTTAATCTTCTTTTGAAATTCTTCATCATCGGTCTGAGAACTCTTAATCATTTCTAGTAAAGATGGTTTATCAACCATTTGAAAAAGCATTGATGTTTTACCATCCATGGTTATTCCTATGTCCATCTTCACTAGATCCATGAAAATTGGATCCCTTTCAATTCTCATATTGTTCAAAACTCCATGATCTTTTCTACTCAAAGCATATACCACCTAGTTTTCCTTCCACGGGTGGTAGTGTATCGTGCAATCATAATCCTTGAGTAAATCAATCCATCTCCTTTTCCTCATGTTGAGTTCTTTTTGTGAGAAAATATACTTCAAACTCTTGTGATCAGTATAAATCTCACAATTTTCACCATAGAGGTAGTGTCTCCATATCTTCAAAGCAAAGATCACAGCTTCTAACTCGATATCTTGATTAGGATAGTTTTGCTCATGAATTTTCAATTTTCGTGACACATATGCAATAACCCTATCATTCTGCATAAGGACACAACCAAGTCCTTTCTTCGATGCATCACTATAAATAACGAATACATCAATCCCTGATGGTAGAGTCAATATAAGAGAATTGACTAATCTTCTCTTCAGTTCATCGAAACATTATTCACACTCTTTTTTCCAATCAAATTTAACCCCTTTACGTGTGAGCTTTGTTAATGGGTTAGCCAAACAGGCAAAATTCTGGACGAAACATCGATAATAACCTACTAAACCAATAAAACTGCGTACCTCAGTTATACCTGTCGGTGCAAGACATTCTTGTATTGCCTTGGTCTTAGAAGGATAAACAGATATTTCATCTATAGAGACAATATGGCCATTAAAAGAAATCTCCTAAAGCAAGAATTAACACTTGCTAAACTTCCCATATAATTCATGTCTTCTCAGAGTCTTCAGGATAATGCGCAAGTGATTTTCATGATCTTCGTAGATTTTGGATTATACCAAGATATCATCAATAAATACGACCACAAAATCATCGAGATATTCCCTAAAAACAATATTCATTAGATCCATGAATACAGAGTGTGCATTAGTCAGCCTAAAAGGCATTACTGTAAACTCATAATGCTCGTACCTGGTTCGAAATGCTGTCTTTGTAATGTCTTTCTTCTTCACACACAACTGATGGTATCCAGACCAAAGGTCAATCTTTTAAAAGTATTGATCTCTATGTAGTTGGTTAAATAAATCATCAATGTGAGGTAGGGGATACTTGTTCTTTATTGTTATTGCATTGATCTCCCTGTAGTCGATACATAACCTCATAGATTCATCTTTTTTTTAACAAAAAGAACAAGGGATCCCTTATTACTCAATTCCTCTAAGTGTTTCTTTAGTTCCAATAATTATACAGTGGTCATTATATAAGGGGTCTTCGATATAAGTCTTGATCCAGGAATTAAATCAATGGAAAACTCAACTTCTCGTTTTGGAGGATGTCCAGGTAAATCTTCTGAAAACACATCTACATATTCTTCCACAATAGGTATATCCTCTGTTTGAACATTCCTTTACTCACCCACATTCATTTCATTCTCTTCCTCCCCAATGATTGAATTTAGTTGAGCTACTGGGGTAGATCTAGATAAAAATTAGGTGGTGACAATTCATCTCTAAAGATAAGGTGTTCCTTATCATCATCATCAAAAATTGTAACCTCCTTCTTCTTAAAATAAATCTTCACATCATGGTATGAAATCCAATCCATACCGCGGATTATATCAAACTCAATCATAGGTATAACGATGAGATCAGCGGATAAAGAACATTTATGTGCTATAATGGGGACTGATTCACAAAACATTTTTGCAATGATACTTCCCTTATGAGTTTTAACTGACAAATCCCTTGTTAAATAAAATTGGAAATATCTAATTTTCTTAGAAAAATAGGAATATATTAAACAATGCGATGATCTAGAATCAAATAATGCATTTTCTAAACTTGAGGAAACCATTAAATTTCCTGCCACCACGTCTTTCGGAGCTTCTACCTCAGCAGTAGTGATAGCATAAGCTTGTCCTTGATCCCTTGTCCTTTTCTGAGGTATGTTCCCCTGACGCTTAGGACATTCATTTTCATAATGTCCCATCTCTCTGTAGTTGTAGCATTGAACATCGGTAGTTTCTTTCTTCCCCTTTCAATCATGAGCTTGGTGGCCTTTTTCACCACACTTGTAACAGGCTCCCATTCCCTTCAAGTAAGTACCAGGGTGTTTCTTCCAACATTTACTACAGGATGGATATTAAACTTTTCCCTTCTTCCCCTTATTTCCATTCCCAGATTGATCAGTAGATCTCTTCTTCTCTTATATTTCTTTAAAGTCAAAATACTTAGAGAATTCCTTTTCTGTCTTGATAGCACATGAGACAATGTCTTCGTATGATGAGAAGTATTGTGAGACTAATGCTGGACGGAGAAATGGTTTTAACCCATAAAAGAAATGACCAATCGTACTTCTTGGGTTGCGTATATAATCTCCAGCATACCTTGATAACCTTGTAAAGTTAGCCTCATACTTTGCGACATTCTCATCCACCTTTTGTCTTAGACTCAAAAATTGCCTTACCATATCTGCTCGATGGTCACGAGGAAAGTATTCTTCTAAAAACAGATCTTTGAACTCCCTCCATTCCATATTTGATACTTCATCATCTTCGTTTGTGTTTTGAATCAATGACCACCATTGATCAGCATCTCTAGTGAGGTGATAAACTGCAATGACAACTTTTTCTCTTTCACTACTCCCCAAAGCCAGAAATATTTTCTCTAGGGAACTTATCCATTGCTCAACTACTAATGTATTTGTACTCCCATTAAATGTTGGTGGTTGCTGCCTCATGAAGCGATCAAACATTGATCCTCCATGCTATGGATCAGGGTGCTCCATACGGGTAAGGTAATTATTCATAACCTGAGTGAGTTGTCCCAGTATGGTGATTAGTTGATCAGCACCAGTTACATCACCAACACCACTATAATTATTTTGAGCAGGAGGGAAATCACTACATGGATTGCCTGCATTGATACGGTTTCCATTTATTCCACTAGGAACCATTTCTAAACAATGGCATAAACTAGATGAGTTTATGAATCAAAACACATAATTCCATACTTGTAAAACACTTAACATAAATTGAACTATTTATGGATATAATCGATAATCATAAAAATGTTTTATTTGATGAAGTATTTGCTCATAATCCCTTCAAAATGGTTTCTAAAGAAAATGAGAATTATCCTAAGCATATCCCACGGGAGTGTCGTAACCAAGAGTGCAGCAAGGCCCATTGTCGTGCACCAGTTCCCGTTCGAGTCTAGCTCAAAGTGGTGTTTTCAGGTTTTACCCCTAGGTACATATACACCATAGCCGCCTCTACCTACTTGTATCCAGACAGGGTTTTATTTCTCAGAAAACTCACAAAATATCTACAATACCAAAATTATAGGAAGTTCTTCTATACTCATCCTCAAAGTATATCTTAGGGCTATGTGCTCTAATTAGAGTTTATCTAAATCTAGCTTCCAAGGTTTGTTCTAAAATTCCTCTGATACCAACTATAACACCCCAACCCCAGTTACCCAGAGTTGGTGCATTATTATATAACATTGTCATGATCACAATAAAGATTAAATCTCGAAAGACCGATTAGGTTAGTAGGCTTGGAATAACTAGATACATTCATAAAGTTTACATTACATCATAAAGTGAAAACTACAACAAAATTTTGTCTTTACACTCATATCCCCTTATACTATCCCTGCAGGTCATTCATAAAATACTTCTTCCCATCCTGGGAAAAATAAAACATAGAAAGGGGTGAGCTCAAAAGCTCAGTAAGGATAACAATATAGCGGAAGCTTTCATAAATAAGCATAAACATTTGAGGCAATGTATAACTAAAACAAACGCATTTTAAACTTGAACTTCTGCATAATATGGAAAAAATAAAATAAAATAATTCAATTTACTTATTCACATGAATATTCTACTAGTCGAATAATCACATGAAATATCAATAACCACTTTTTGATTCTACATCAGATGTCGAACTAGGAACCCAGGTAGGCCTCTGAGCGGTGGCGATTCAGCTTCCTCGCGGGCTAGGGTTTTCGATCTTCTTCATGCTCCCTCCCCTCCACTGGCGCGGCGCGGTGAGGGTCGGCATGCTCTGCTTGGTGTCGGCATGCCTCGGTCCTGTTCGTCATCCCATTCGTGTCGGCCCGTCATCTTGTCTTCAAAGGTGCAGATCTGGCTTCGTAGGTTCTTGCAGATGCTCTGGGTTTAAGATGAAGCATCGGCTCGGCAAAGGGGTGGATCTGCCTTCGTTGAAGGCGGTGGCGTGGTTTCGGCTTCAGCTTCGATGGGGTTCGGCGAGTTCCAGGCATCCGACTCTTCAAGAGAGGCTCAGAGCTGGCACCGGTGTTGCGCGGAGGGGGGCGGGATTTTCGGTTCTGGCTTCCGTCTTCATGAGGCTTTCCTTACACGTTCGATTTCGGTGTTTTTTCTTATGGTGTTGTTTGCGGTTAAGAGATGGAGATTTGGTTTGCTTCTCAATTTATGGAGTCGTTTTGTGCATCTGTGTCTCGCCGTGTTCTCTGCCGGCTTGAAGTTGTGATTTGCAATGAACTCGAAAACGATGAAAGTTTTTCACTGGCTTCGAGCTGGGAATCGGAGTGGTGTTCGGCCTTGCGATTTCAGATCTGGTTTCAAACCGGATCTTGTGTGCCAATGGCTGTGGATAGCTCCGAGGTCTGGGAATGGGATTTTTGGAGTGGCGGTCATTACGGCGTGTTGTAGTCATCATTTGCGGGGCTTCGGGCTGGAGTGGGGTTGACAACGGCACAAGATCTGGTGATTTTTTCACTTTTAATGGGTTTTCCCACTGGGATCTTCTGTCATGTCATCTGATGCTTTGGGTGCGTGTCTCTAAATGGGTTTTGTCCCACTGGGCCTACGGGCTTGTAATGGGTTTTACCTTACCCAACTCAAAAGGGATTACTGTCTTTTTTCTTTTTCTTTAATAAAGGGGATTGACCCCAAACCATTCTGATCAATAACCACGTTCATAATGATGGAATGCATAATGCCAGACTATCATAACCACATAGTCAAGGCCTCATGCCATGACTACAAATAAAATTTTTTCAAGTCCTTGTGCCAAGACACTAGTTTGTCTCATGAGACCTATCGATGCATCTAGGATCTATAGTGGACTCCACCCGTCACATATCAAGTCTAATGCATTCCTCATATGAACAGGTTTAAAAATAACATAAACATTCGTATTAAAACTAGCATATGAAATGTCAATAATTTCTCCATAAACCATGAATGGTATAAAAATAACACATCCACAGTGAAACATATCACAAAAACTTCAATACAATATGGAAGTTTTGTATCATAATAAATAAACTTCAAATAAGTTTAAAATCCATTAAATGATGTTGACATAGATGAAATCAAAACTTTTTGATAGATATATCTCTTTTTTGAAATCATTTAAAAGTTAAAAAATAATAATATAAAACTTTTACTTTGAAAATATTCTTATAATCCTGTAAGTGAAGCTTCAAAGATTTTATAATGGCATAAAATAGCCGCACCCTCCGTATAAGTTAAAAAAATACATTCATACCTTAATTCTGTCGAAAAGGTTTAAAAGGACCTTGTTTAGAAAATGACAGAAAGATTCTTTTATAAACTTCTTATAAAAAGTCAAAAAGGGTATAAATGACTTTAGTCCATAGTCTGTAAAATTGTTATAATGATTTGAAATACATTTTTAAGAAACATTGATGTGGATGATAAAGAGGTCCCAGAAGATAATTATGTATAAACAACCTCGAATAATGAAGTGATTGTGAAATAAACCCTTACCTTGTACTTTTCCTTGGTTTGGGTTAGGTTAACCTCCTATATAATAGTTAATAATTGTTATTAAATTATATAATAACCATATACATAATTATGATATCATATATTATCTTCTAATAATGCTTTGTTAATAATATTTTAGTATTATCGTCGTTTCGGTTGTTAACTTACTCGTTTTCTTTTATATGTTTTGTTACATAAGTCGTATTTTTTATGGATAAGTTGTATCTTATTCATATAAAAAATGATATCAAGTCCTTAAACATTATTTTTAATCATAAAATTATAATTATATTTCAATGGATACGATGGGGAATGAATCTCATCGCGTTCGTGGAGACGGTAGTCCGTACGTACGCATGAGAGACAATATCACTCTTTTGATATTAAAATAATATATAATTGGATATTATATAATATATAAAGAATAATTATCATGTTATATTTATTATTTACATGAATTACACATTATTATTATACCCATCCAAATAATAATGTTTTGAATAACAATTACACCACGACGTGGAGACGGTAAGTCGTACGTACGCATGTATGGTGACATGTCATTCAAAGAATGGATAGAATACTGAATATGATTGTACCATATTTATAATAACATCACAGTATATATAAGATACTGGAGTTATTATTTTATAATGGTAATAACAAATAAAGAATAAGTGGAAGAAGAAAGGCATTTGGAAGAGGGTGGTGAAAACATTACCTCTTCTTCGTGTTCTTCCTTTTGATTTGATCAAAAGGGATCCTTAGGTTGGCTTTCTGATCAAAATAAGTCCTCTAGGTTGAATTGAGGTAAGTTGAGAGAGTATGTGGGCAGGGTTTGTCCGAGGAAAAAGGCTTTGAATGTTTTAATTAGTGAGAATGGGGAGTGCCCTTTTATAAGAGGGGTGAGGGGCACCTTTGGAAAAGCTAGAAATATTATTTTACAATAAATTAATATTCGGTTTATAATGACTCCAAAGTGGATTATTAAAATTATATGGTAGGGATGGGTCGAAATAATTTAAACCAATATAATTTAGACAGGTTTGGATCATTATATTAACCTTATCTTTTAGTTTTAACTCTTAGTTAATTTGTTTGACATTTACCATGTCACTTTGTATTTTTATATTATATACTTAATAAAATTACCATATACATCCAAGAGACCTCCAAGTGGTCCATTAATGATACACATATCATGATATAAGTCTCTTGGAAAAACCTTAGATTTTTAGGAATTGGATATCAATTAATAATATAATATTTGTGTTCAAAACTCTTTTATGTCAATTTTGACACTATTCAATAATTGATTTTTTTTAAAGTTTTAAAATCATTATTAATTCTAAAAAATCATTTAAGAAATCCTATAATGTCATAGTAACCAATAAAATTCATTTATGTCATCAAAACCTTTAAAGTATATTTATTTTAAAATTTATAAACCCAATTATTTGATTCTTTTATTAATAAGGAAAATATTGCATCATTATTGTGTCATAAATAATATTAATTATTAAATGTATAAAAATTATAAATAAAATTCCATTATGTAGGAAATAGTTTTATCTTTATAATGAATATTTATAGTTGAAAATCCAACATATATAACCCTATGTAATTTTTTTTTTCTAAACGATATATGCTTATGTCATTTTTGTATTTATTTTAACTTAATTAATATAAAGTGTCCTTATCACTTACAAGTGGATCCATGGGATCTCAAAATCGACCCAAATATGCCCATGGTCGGACATGTATCAACCAATAAGGTTAGGACATGTTTTAGGGTAATTTAATTTTATTATAATATTATTTTTTTACCCTTATTTACTAGATTTACCCCTTAACCATGGTAAATAAATTATTTACCGAAGTAATTATTTAAAATGTCTAAAAATAAAAGTTACCTATTTACACAATTTGGAAATAATGATTCCAAATATGGAATCCATTTTAACAAATTCAAAACATAGAAGTGATATAAATTAATTTAAAATTAATTCTCGTTGTTAAAACTAAAAGCGTGTTTTTAAGAGATAATAACTATCCAAAGATTGACACTTGTTTATGTCCGGTTTAATTATGAAATTATGTCCAATGACCAACATTATATTAAATGGTAAAAATATATTCTAAATATAATTTAAAACCACTCAAATTCATAATTTATCATGATTAATTATTTCGATTAAAAAAGTTGTTTTTAATTAAAATTTAGTAATTTTCACTATTCATCAAAATATAAAAGTTATCCGAAAACTTCCAAAATTTTACCCTAGGCTAATTTAGATATTATGAATCCAAAAATGAAGTCCAGTTTGAGAGATAAAATTAATAAAATTTCAAAAAGTGGTTATTACTATTCATAACGGCTAGTTTGATTGGTCGTAGTGTGTTAGAATCTCGAAGGTGCGTACAACACACGCTATTGTATTATTCAAAGGGAAGCGTACTGTGGAAGCTTGGGGTGTTACACGAACAGAACATAAACTATTTGAAAATTTCAGATCAAAAACATTAATGAATTCAAAATAAGCTTAAATAGTTTCCAAATAAAATATTTTATTATTTTTTCAAAGGATTTAAAATTTGATACTTCTATATGGTTATGTTTCCAATTTGGCTACATGTGTAAAAAATGGTCATATTATAGGATTAAAAGTTTATGATTTTCATTTTATAATGGAAATACTTCTACTAATTATATTTATAGGTTTTTTGAATTGTATTATTTGGTATATGCTAACAAAAATACCATATTTTTTCCAAGACATTTGTGTGGTGACAACAGACTATAATGAAATAAGTAGACTACAAGAAGATGTTGTTTTAATTTTATGTAAACTGGAAAAAAATTCCCACCGGATTTATTTGATTCAACGGAATATTTGATATTAAATTATTTTCATGAAGAAAAATGAGGAGGTATCGTACAGTTATGATAGATGTACCCATTCTAAATATTCATGCAAAAAAATGAATAAAAAGGTATGTAACAAAGGATTGGTTAAAGAGTATATTGTAGAAGCTTATTTGTAGGAGGAAATTTCTTTCTTCAACTATCATTATTTTCAATCTGAATATCCCTCAAAACACAATCACATGGGACATAAATATGAAAATCTTAATGATGAAATGAGAAATCAATTATCAGTTTTTAATTATCCTAAACTTGGCATTGGTGGAGTTGATGAATGATGGATTTCCAATGATGAACACCACAGGGCTCATACATATGTTCTACTCAACTATATAGAAATGTCACCATTTTTACCATGAGTTATCTTATTATTTATTATATATTCATTAAAATAAATTAATATTATTTTATTTTTAGATTATATGATAATCATATCAACAAATAATTTCCACAAATTATTGTAGTTTCTCTTGAAGAACGTCGGTAAAATAATATTTCCTACTGGTTTCAAAAAATAATAAGTATATTTTTTACGGTTTAACATATAAAATAAATTTATTACTTGTTATATTGATAATTTATTTTCAATTTTTCAGGAATCTTAACATGTTGATAAAATTGATAATCGGTTTTGTGTATTGGGTAACCCACCATCCAAAATAGATAAATATTACAATGAATATATGGTGAATGGTTTTCTATTTCATACACATGAATATGGGGAATCATAAAAATGAATTGTGATGTTTTCTTGATAGTATCTCATCATAGATAAATTGAAGTTGACTTTTACGGCATGTTGGATAAAAGAATTGAACTATTTTATCTTGGATGGAATTATTTAACGATGTTTAAATTTCATTGATTGGATATTGATATAGGATTTCATTTTCATCCACTCTATAGAATAATTGATATTAAATATAAAATTCATCTTATAGTAAATAAATCATATTTACTGGCTCATTAGGCATATAAAATTTATTTGGAAAATTATTGTGATTCTTTAAGAGAGTTGATTGATTGGTGGAGCATAATAAAAATGAAATCCTATGAAAATCAATTTATCCAAATTGAATGTGGTTCCTCCGAAGTGAAAGGAATTAAAATTTTTCAACAGAAAACTCCAAATCCATCTTTTCCATGAAGATACATGAATAATGGTGATGAACCCCCACATTTAATGATCGATGGATGTGATGATGTTGTTGATGTAACAAGTGGATTTAAAGTAGAAACAGATGATGAAGATGAAACCCCCATGGAAATTGATGATACTGAGGATGAATATTAAGATATTGACACCGTCATATACAAATATGAGGATGAATATAACACAATTAAATACTATGTATAATCATAAATAATATATATCCATATATAACACTTTTTTAGTAATTTATTTATTGAAATAATTTCATGTTTTAGATGTTCGATGAATATTTATCTGATATAATTTGTTAGTTGTATGATGTTTTACTACCTGATGGCAAGCGTGAAGGTACATCATATAACCCTCGTACTTCTAGAAGTTCTGCGATGACTCAAAGGGGTCTCAATTTTTTGTGATTGATGATTCTTTACCCTATTACTACGAAACATCCATGTATTCAGTTTGATCCATTCATGTGGAGGTATGTTCAGTTATGTATTTTAGTTTGTTTTCATTTATTTTAATTTATTTATTTATACAATAATTGTTTAATTGTTTTTTCTCTTTTTTCATAGTTTTTCACATACAGAAATTGGATAGGGAAGTGCTATATTGTAGAATTATTTTTCTGAAACATGGGTTACATGGGATTATATCCTTATTGATGTTCAGCACTGGATGTTCAATCATTGGACGGTACGTAAATAAATAATAATTACTTTGAAATTTATTTAATTAATAACATTATATTATTAATTATTTGTGGGTATTATGGTATCCATTTGATGATATCATGTGGGAATCTATGTGGGAGGCATTGTAGGGTTGTATGCATGAGTGTTACCATCAATTTATGAACAATCTTGGAAAGAAAGAAATGTGGAAAGTGGGAGTCCTAGATTTTGATCAGTCTTTCTACGCCCACTCACCAGATTACATCTCATCTCAGGTTTGGGATGGATTATATTAATATTGAATGGGAGCTACTTTTTAGAGAAGAGCATCATTAGGTCGATAGAACTAGGGGAGATAGGAGGTAACTCATGAGCTGGTAGTCATATAATAAATACACATCAACAACATTTGGTAATCACTTTTTTTAATAATTTATATAACTTTAAGTGTAAACTATTTATCTTATAGTCATATAGGAAGTTAAAAACCTAATATTATAGATTTTAACATTTATAAGAGGATGTACATTGATCCTATCACTGGAGAGATTTGAGGTGATCGATGGAGTCATATTTTGGTCAGTATAATTTCTTTTTGAGTTTTAAAATTAAATGAAAATAATTTTTTAACTATTTTAATTTTAAATTGAAATTGAAGGATTCATATGTGGCTACTGCATCTTAGACATAGGCTTTGTGTGAGGATGAGTATGAGGATCATACCTCTAGTGAAGTAGGATTTGATGATGTAGCATGGATGCAAGAGACACAGTATGCCTTTGAGAAAGGCCGAGTTGTTGGTATCGACTATGGATTGACTCCTGTGAGTTATTATGGTACTGTTGTGATGTCATTTTGAAACTCAAGAGGAGATCATGGAGAGTTATCGTCATCTTCTTCATAGTATGAGAAGTAGCTACGAGATTAGGGTGAGCTTATAGAGACCACGTGTAGGGAGCATGAAGAGATTTGTCGATAACAATAGTAGTAGAAGGAGATGTGTCGATGGTAGCAGTAGTAGCATGAGCAGATGATGGAGTACATATGATGTCTGACTCATGGTTTAGGTATGGAATTCCCTCCACCAACTCCTCCAGATGACCCTGCCCCTTAGTGATTTTTATACTTTTTCAGATAAATATTTGACAGCAAAAAAGTTCTGATATGTTTATTAATCCATATATTTACATTTCTATATAGTGTGGTTTTTATATTGTTGTGAATATTTTTATTATTTTTATTATTTTTTATTATATATTTATTATATTTTTATATTTAATATTATATTTTTAATTTATTATTATTATTATACAGTTGCAAATATTATGTTTTTTATTATTTTTCATTATTTTTTCATTATTTTATTATTATTATTATTAATTTTTTTAATTTTTTAAATTTTTTTTAATTTTTTAAATTTTTTAAATTTTTTAAATTTTTAAATTTTATTATATTTATTAATTTTATAATTTTTATTATTTTTATTATTTTTATTAATTTTATTAATTTTTTTAATTTTTTTAATTTTTTTAATTTTTTTAATTTTTTTAATTTCTTTAATTTTTTTAATTTTATCAATTTTATGAATTTTAATTATTTTAATTATTTTTATTATTTTCTTATTATTTTATTATTTTATTTTTATTAGTATTATATTAAATTTTATTAATATTAATTTTTTATTTTTTATTTTTTATTTTTTAAGTTTTTTTGAGATTGGTAGTTAATCTCGTCGTAAATAAGTATTTACGATGGACCCATCGCAGAAGGATTTTTTTTAAAAAAATCTCGAATAATCTTTTTGACGGGAAGGGCTCCCATCGCAAATACTTTTTTTATCACTCTGTTTTCTACAACGGGTAATTTGTGACGACACCCCATCACAAATATAACAATTTCCAATTGTGTTATGAATGAAATGAAAACTAGAAAATGCATATAAAGTTTAGAAAATTTATTCATCGATAAAGCATGAAACATGAAGAATCTCTACATACCAGAGTCTCTCCCATAAATATACGAGCTGAAGAAAGATTTCAAAATTATAATTACATTGAAGCATATGATCAAATAAGTCCTTGAGTTTCCAAGTCTCAACTCTAGGGAGATCACAGATTCATGTAGTTGATCAGTAGATTTAGTTTCTGCCTTTGCGGGCAGCAACACCTCCACTATGAAAATGGCTTCAAGGCCGACCATTCCTGTCACATCAAGAATTCTGTTTTTCTCTAGTACTTCCTTCTTAGATATCTAGAGTTCATGTTGGAATTGGGATAACTCCATATGAAGATGGATGATCTTATATTGAATACAACCGATTTCAGACTGAGAATGGACAATTTCAACCTTCCTATCATTGACTACATCCTTATGAGTGGTCGGCTCTATTCCATGCTGGGAAGATTCCTTCATAGCCTCATCCTAGTTCTGCTTCACCAAAGAAGAATCCTTAGCAGCTTCCACCCTTGATTCATGGGCCCTATTCTTCTCCCACAGAGATACCACATCCTTCACCCAGTCATTAAAGGTGGAATAATCAACACCCTCATAACCAAGGGTAGGAAACATAAACTGAATATGGACCTACAAATACTTTAACTGCTCTAATGGGGTCTCTAAAACTAATTCACAAACGTACCTCCACATGTTTCACCTCATGAACTAATAGAATTGCATAGAATTTGGGCATCCACCCAAGGCCATTCTCAAAATGAGAACATAGTCTGGGACTAGGTCTTTTAGAGAACGAATTGTACTCATAGTCTGTAATGATGAGGGAAGAGAACTAGACTCTGCATTGGTAGATCCAGTTGGAGGAACCCCCAAGAGAGTAGGAACTAGAGCCTATGAACAGTCAGGTGAAAATACTAAGGTAAAGGGGAAAGGGGCTTTATCAATTATATGATGAATAATGTGGTATCACTATGTAATCTAAAGATATGACCAAGGATAGAAACATACCTTTCTCGATCTGTTCACTGGTGACATCCACTGCCCCAACCCCATCCCCAGGTTAGGAGGAAACACCTTTCTATGATGAGTGGCTTTTGGAACATCTTTTTCTTTTCCTGAAGACATGTTTCATTCACCACTATTATGGATTTTAGGAGAAAATGATAATATCAAGTCATAAGACACGAGTAAATATAGTGTCTATTCTTGAATAAATGTTCACCTTCACTAATAATCGCTTCTAGGAAGGATAATGTGGTAGAAAAATAGTTACTAGTGTTAATATCCTCTAAAATTTCATCCACCCATGTCGGATAAAATGGTACGATCTCTAAAACATTTGTAGTATGAAATGGACACAATTAAACTGGTACCTCACCCACCTCCACTTCTTGATGGGTCAGGCCAGATGGTTGAGGGTCTTCTGAAGCAATCAAACACTTACCTGCATCCTTAGAAGCAGATACATGATCTTCCAAGAAATATTTTTCGGGGCCTTCACATTTTTTATGAATCATAATTTGTTTCTACAATGATCCATGACAAGAGAAGAGTGAAATGCCACACTTGAGTATTACGAAGGGGAAGGGCCTAACATTACAGAACACTTCCTTTTCTTCTTATTCCTATCCAGGGAAGGCTCTCCAAAAGGTGATAAATACGAAACTTTTTCTTTAAAAGTGGCAATCACTACCCTCATATGAGCTTGTCAACCTAGGGACCCTTCATCATTAGTTCCCTAGTCTTTACCAAATTCCTCTCCCATAATCATAACATGGGATGAATATAGAGGGGGTGGAAGAACTGGATGATCTTCATTAGCCTCCCACTATGTCAACATATAAGGGACATTAATATAGGTGCAATGTCACTGTAACCCTTTGAATAAAAAAATTGTGGTAAGCTCGGACTTACCGCTTCATCAATGACGGGGCAACCCTATTCATCCACAACAATTTTAAGCATGCCCTGGATAACCATTTAGTGGACTAGATGGGAGTAAAATATTTGACCCTTGAATCACTCCAATGTTGTGTCAAGGTCTCAAAAAAAGTCCCTAACATCCTTAGAAAGGAATTTGAAAATGATACTAATAGGGAAATAGATATAGGATAAACCTTCAAGAAGTACCTCTGTTGGACGTAATATACCCTAGAGATCAGCCTCCATGTTCTACATCCTCCATGATTCTCATTTAAGAGATGTAATGGGAATGACTAACTCTAGCACATTATCTCCCTCTATATTAAATTTTTGATAGTCATGTTAATGTGTGCTTCTATTAGAAATGATAAGTATCTAACTTCCTTATGGGCTGCTTCTAGAGATGTTGACCCTTTGAAAGCTAGTTTCTTCCCAATCCTAGGATTGTTATCAATATCCAATGGATCAGATGCCTCACTTACTAATTTAGATAATTGTATTCTAGGATATGAATGAATCCAAACATATATATAACCACATGATAAACCGATTGTTGTGTTATGGGGAGAAAGGTTTTCTAAGTACCAATTTCCTTTCTAGTAAACATTATCCAAAATTAGAAAGATAACATCGTTTTCTCCTCATATATATCATAAAAATGTCAAGGAAATATTTATTGGACACATGCGAATTGGTGGCTTAACCAAAATGGTGCATACAACTCACAAATGATGTCCCTATAAATATGGGTGGAAAGAACGCCCTCGCAAAGTGAAATCACATAAGATCGGGCCTTGAGAATGGCCTCACCAATGTCGATAATATCTCCTATCAGTGCTGTTTCATATGTTCTATAAGAGAAATAGTCATAGAGGCTCAATCAATCCCTAACATCTTGTGATTTCAGTGTAACGGGTCTTACCCCATTGACACGTTATAGGTATGGTATGAAGAGTTAATTAGGGTTATCCTGAATGTTATGATATTCATGACCTCATAGGTGAACTCCTATCCAACCCCATAATACTTGGAATTGTACCATGATCCTATAACGGGATTTCCCCTTATAAATATGGTGCATAAGGTGATAGATTTTGGTCATTATAGGGACAGCTAGCCCGATAAGCTCCCCCTGGCCATGGAGGTATACATAATGAATGTATAAACATTGAATCCACACTTGTCCTTCATGGGAAGTAAGTACCCACTTAGGTACATAGAGAACAATTCATCTATTTGGAAAAACTGATCAATGTCAGGAATAACTTCCCATCACTATTATTTGAATTTCCCTTCTTTGACCATGGTCCAGTAAGCGCCCAGTGCACTATGATTATCCTTCATAAGCTAGTCTTTAATCTTATTATCATTCATCATAGAGCTAGTCTACTTGATGAATCATTCCTCCCATATATTAAATGGGATATCCTCTCCAGGAAGTGGATCCTTGGGAAGGGCCTTCTCAACCAGCTTAATCAACTCATATGTTAGAGGAGGATTCCTTGTTACATCATCCCAGGAAGACCATGGGGGAAATAACTCACCATACATTCCACATAACATAGGTTCACCACATATCTGTTCCATATCCTAATGTCTAATTCCCACCTCTCCATGCATGAGGTTGAAGGTGTTTATATTCAGACTCCAACAACTAAAAAACTCCATTATCAGGCCCTTGTTATAGTAAAAATATAACTTCGATATTCATAATGCCTCATACATTAAAACGTTTCTCAACTCCTCATTAAATTTAGATGAAATTTATTGAATCCAAAAGGGCCATTCCCAGTTTAGTCCACTACTACCACCTAATCAAAATTTTCAGTTGGAAACCCACCCAAACTTCTAACTATAGGCGGACTTCTAAATAATTTACTGATACATATGAACATCCTCATCAGGTTTTTGGTCAGTCCTGTCAAAGTTTGTGAGCATGAATTTCATTATATTCCCATATTCATGGTCACCCAAGGTGAAAAAGTATCCCCCGAAGAGATGTCCACCCAAAATTTGTTATGGGTCTTTCAAATCCAAGAGGAGAGTATAAATGATGAATTTGGTAGAGGAATGGTAGAATCATCAATAGGACCAAAACATTAATGGGGAATGTAATTTCAAAGAGGATAGTTCAATAATTTTAATCCCATCATCTTTATCAAACTCAGTTGAAGTGACCCAATTTCACAAAAGAAAGTAGGATCTATCTTCACCAATATATAATTGCAATTATCTATCACTTATTTTTCATCCTTCTTTGAATTCATGTGATAATATTGAAGAGAACCTAAATCCATCTCAATAAGATTAAGAAGAATATGTCAAAAAAATATATTTGGAGAGTGAAGACATAATAATCTGGAAGCATCATGCGCATCACAAGAATCAACAAGGGATTCAAAAATATCCTAACTCTCAAAAATCTCATGTTTCACATACCCCCATAGGAATTCACACAATTGGATGACCCCTTTGAGACTTGCAATCATGTGAACTAGATATGGGCAAGCAAGTTTGGTGATAGTCAATTGATCATATGATCATGTCAGCAGACCCCACGAAATCCTCAATAAAATCACAATCCTCTTGGATGAAGTTCAAATAATTACTAAAATATAGTTCATGACTAGTTATAATGGGCACTTGAGTAATATAGATATTTTTAAATAGTCCTCGCAAAATTAAGGCTCACGGTGGGGTCTCGCGATCGGGTCTTGCGTAAGGGTCTTGAAAAAAAGGTATGTGATAGAAGTGAGGAAAGAGCACATTGGATGAATGAGTAGTTGGTGAAATGAATGTATCTATGCCCTAGATATTTATAGGTAATCTTTAATAATACCAAGCATCATCCAACAAACAAATAATATCCCAATACATTTATTTGAGATAGCGCTAAAGTCATATGTATCCATTTGGTTTCCTCAAAACCAAGCCATTTTTTCCAAAGACATTACTCCTGAGGGGGGAGGGAGAATTTTTTGATTCCCTATAATTGAGAATAGAAAAATTAAAAAAGGAATAAATACCCATATATGGGTATTATTTTCCCTATAAAAGTAAAGGAAGGAGAAGGTGGTCAAATCTCGAGGATCCTATAAGCCTTTAAAAGACATGTGATCATGTGACCATCATAAGGTCATGCGAAGGAACCTTGTGTATAACATAGCCTATGAAATATCCATAAAATTCCATTAAATAGTCCCTTATTCCCTCATGAAGGAAACTCAAATAACCAGTGGTCAGGTGGTGGCAGACAGATGATCTCCCCCAGGTCATGCGGCTTGATAATCGACGGGCGTGTGGCAACCCATCTGAAAATCATTTAAAAATGGGGGGGGGGGGAATGTTCAAAATGTTGATTCCTCTTATGATAATTTAAATCATGTAATTAATCACTAATTGGGATAATTTCTATCCTCTAAATAATTAATAAAACCCATGGGACTTCTGAGCCTTTGTAAAATAAAACAATGGAAATAAAGGTGGAGGAGAAGGGAGCCACTCATGGTTATAAACGCCACGCAATTCACCCCATAATATTTTCAACACACTAAAAGACCCCAGTGACATGTCCAACACATCTCATGAAATCCCACCAGTATTTCATGAGCCTCAAGTATGTCTGATAGACCTATCGCTCCCCCTTTGTCTCTCTAAGTAAAAATGGATGGAGTTTTCCATGAAATTATTGTGCATCTCCATAGGATCTTTATGGGTCATGTGATGCATCACAAAAAGGTAGAGTAACATTCTTTGAAAATACTCATTAATTCTCACATGACACTTCAAATTTTTAATATAAACAAATTAAATAAAAAATAAGAGAAGGTGGGAGCCTCTCATGATCGTAAAACCCTTATGACGTGATAAGGTTGTATGCAGCATGGTATCATGAGATTCCTTGAAAAGTTATCCTAATCCTATAAAGGCACCTAGAAAAACCATCCTTATCTCATGGTAAGACCTCAGAATGTCAACCTAAGATCATGTTAATGCCTTTCAAAAGGCACCCTGATCTCGTAAAGTCACTTGGACATGTCAATATGACAATATAGAAGTTCTTCGGCATTACCGAATGATTCAGTAAGTCCCCATTAATTAGAAATACTCCAATAAAGGAGGAGTTTATGGGATATAATCTTGTTTGTTAAAAATAATGATATCACCTCAGAGTGATCCATGATGGATACTTGCAAATACTCATGACACCAAGTCCCTCCACTGACTCCATCTTGGATTCGCATAATAAGCATCGTGCAAAGAAGTGAACAAATGAGGTGCTGAGGCCTATAATTTCCCCACCCCAACATAAAAAAAGAACCAATACCATGGACAGTGTGATCAAAACCATGATTATATATATGATAAGTTTTCATTTTTGTATCAAAGCACCATAACATATTTCTCAGAGTTATGGATCTCACGAATGGAAAGCTTCCCATCTGGACAGGCGAAGAACGTCTTGCATACCTTCTAGGACACATGAGACTTAAAATAAGATAATACTAAAATAATATAATGAATTATCAATACAATGTCTAGAAAAAAAAGAATAAATGTGGGAGATTTACATGAAGAACATACATGTTGGCCCTCATGTGCTTTATGTGAACCACCCAGGAAATGTGACAGCACCAGTACATGTCGCCCAGATCTCATGAAGTTCCTTCAGTAAAAGATTTGGGTTATGAGAAGTCCTATATAAATGTCAATGAAATTAACTTGGATCCCCTTAGTCCTAACACCCAAGCCTCATGTAACCCTCCAGGATTACTATTCATGCCTTGTAATGTCCTTCATACTTTTCCCAGAACTCATATGGTGGAACAAATTCATTTGAACTAATTCTCATCGTATCACCACAACATGTCAACTAGTTCTCGTGATTCCCTCCATACATGTCTATTAGGATATGTGATGACCTTTTGATACATGTCTCATTGACTCTCATAGAACCCTCCATATGTGTCATCCAGCTCTTTTCATGACACCAGGGAAGGTCATTCGGGTCATTTGACACCCTCTAGACAATCCATTTAAGGTCATGCGATGGATTCTAGGACCAACCATCCAAGTCTTGCAATGTCCTCCCGAAAAATCCCACATTAATCATGAAACAACCTTTAGACATGTCAAACCTATTATGTGAAGTACTCTAGGAAATAAAAATAGATCATGTAGTTTCCCTTAGACATGTCAGGGAGACACTCTCCTACATGACAATCAAGAAATCAGGGAATGATGAGTAGACAATCAGTTAATGTCGGGCAGGAAAGTAGGCCAATTAATATAGGGAATCCCTGGATTTGATGACTTTATCATTCCTTGGTATATAATCCCCAAATATGAGGAAAACAGCAATGTGTAATCCCCGATCAAAGGAACTAAGGTGACTCTGAATCCTTCTATAACCATGATATGTAAGACACCTCCCTAATGATTGTTCCCTCTATTAATATTCCAAGGGTAGTCACAACACATAATTCCCATGTCCATAAGTAATGACATTGGTTATTTTCCATCCCTTGTTTCACACAATGAGCAAGGATCATGTGAGATTAAAGAGTTTCAATAATCATATCATCTTCACTATAAACCCTTATAAAGACTAGAGAAATGTTAGTGTGTAAGCCCTGATCAATTGAACTACAATGACTCTGATTCCTACCATAAGTAAGATATGTAGGATTACATCCTAAGGCCTAAACCCAAAATCAAAGAGGAATCCACATTGGTTTAAATCCCAACATAACTTAGTTATTTCATCCATTGGGAACCAATCATTCTCTTGGCTAGATCAATATACATCATCCTTCAGTGAACCCATAAATTAACTGTACTATGATGGATCTAATTCTTTTCATGATCTGGATATGTTGTATGCCTTCTTGAGGCCCAGGATCCATATTAATCATCCCAAGGGTAGTCCCAGTATAAAATTCATGTATCCGTATGTAATGAAATTGATTACTTATCATCCTATGTTTCCCACACCGATCATAGCTTATATGGAATTAGGGAGTTGCAATAGTTGTATCATCTGCATTATGAATCTCCACCAAGTAGGGAAATTTCATCATGTAATCCCTGATGAGTGGCATGATATAAACCTCCCCTATATGAGGGAATCTACCTTTAGTACAGACCCATGGGAAATATTGAACTACAAGAACTCTAATTCCTGAAATAACCCAGATATGTAGGGCATCTTCCCAATGACCAAGCTCAAATGGGAATCTACTTCGATGTAAGTCCTACCAAGTCTATAACATATCAACTATAAAAACCTAATCATTCCTATGGTATGATCATTCAACCTCATATAGTAGTGGACTGAGAAACCAAATGAACAATGACAACTCAGATTCTCTCTACAATTAGGATACGTAGGACTTCCCCTTGGGACTCAAGATTGAATATCCAGTGTCCCATAGCACTCATATATTTCCTTTACATACAAAATTAAACTTTATAGGTTTAAAAAAATACATGGGTATTGATTCCTATAATAACTAGGATATATAGGATGCCTCATAATGGATAAATCCCCTCCTCAAAATATTAATCACCTCCCTATGTGGCAGAAAATTCAGAATCACCTGGTTATATGGATTCTACACATAAGCAACTTTGAAATGGATGAAGAACCTCACACACATACAAGTAGATTCATAAATGAGATCCCTATCTTTTTGGCAAAGAGATACTTAACCTATGATCATTTTTTTAGACTAACTGGTCTCATATTAGGATTAGGAAGAGATTCGTAAACATATCTAAAATCTATAAGAGAGTCCCATAGTAGGCAGAAATTCCCCCCAAAAGGGTGTGATGAGCCCGAAATCCCATCCTCTAGACCAATGCGCGTCCCCAAGGACCATCAGGACTAAAAACCCAAGTGACCACCTACCTTTAGAAAGCATGATCATATCTATTTATAGAAGCGGAAACTGTTGGGAGTTTCCATTAAAGTAAAAAAACAGTAACCTGATATTAATGATTTTTCATGAGGTAACCCCCCCCCCCCGCAATGAACCATTGGGCTACTCCAAACCTACCTCAATGATGGTTTCCATTTAATACTCTTTTTCCCTAGTGAAATAGGATTTTTGGATGAAATTGGAATGCACATGGAGGGAATGGAACATCTTGAAAAAAAATTCCAATCATGTGTAATTGAAGGCCATAAATATCCAAGCCTCCTAATTTAGTGTGAAAGCTTAATTCAGGACCAATGGGAACCACAAGTGCCAAAATGAACTTCTTACATGGTTGTAATTTTATGCTTTCCATCAATTCATATAAGGATGATTCCATTGAAGATTCACTAGTAAATAACTTTTTGATGATCTGGGTTGTCATAGAAAGTGAAATTTACCCCCTTCATCAAACAAGATCTTTTCTACCCCTATTTAGCATAAGGATGCCATTTTTTAGATATTATATGATGGGAGTAATCCATTAAATTATAGAAATTTCTATTTTATAATTATTAGATATCTCTGATATCTTCCATTCCACTTTGAATAAAATTAAATACAATACAATGGGAAATGATGATGATTGTTTCATCCCGATATGAATCTTCCAAGGCTACGAAAACATTTTCTAATGCATCTAACTAAGCATTTTGTAAATGTGGGATATGGTTTAATGTCTGATCATAGGGTAATTAAACCATCAAACATTGAACATAATCAATCAATTGGGTCATCACTTTTTTTTATGGCAGAATCTCCATTTATCTACAAAATTACTAGCTTGGAATCACCCTTAATTCTTAGTTGAGTCAATGGTATTTGAAAATACAATTCCAATCTTGAAATGTGGACCTTGATATCAGCCTCATTGTTGGTTCATCCTTATAATAATAGAAATTAAATATGTAAAACTACCTTTGTTGGTGAAATGAGGATGAACCCCAACCTGACTTTGTTGAGCTTGGGATCATCTAGTATTCTTCTAGATGGAATTTTGGATACGCCATTGAAGTAAATTTCCCAAATTTGGGTGGAGTCCTTAATAGAAAATATTTCATCATTTGGATGTTAGGAACTCATTATTACTTCTTCAATAGAGGGATTGTAACACCCCAAGCTTCCACAATACACTTCTCTTTGAATAGTAATGTAGCGTGTGTTGTACGCAACTTCGAGTTCTAACACACACCACAACCAATCAAACAAGCCGTTATGAATAGTAATACCCACTTTTTGAAATTTTATAAATTTTATCTTTCAAAATGGACTTCATTTTTGGATTCGGAATATCAAAATTAGCCTTGGGTGAAATTTTGGTATTTTTCTGAAAAATTTCAATTTTTGATGAATAGTGAAAAACACTTAGTCATGGTTTAAAACCGATTTTTTATTTAAATAATTATTTATTTTATTTAAATTTAATTAAGGTCAAAATAGATACATAATACCAATATATGTTCAATGTAATTCATTGGAGTTAGTTCAGAATAATTTTAGATACATAAAAATTTTATTGAACTTTTCACCGTCTTTTACCCACCTCCTTGGAGAATTTGGAAATTCACATAAAACTTAATTTTACCGCTTATGCAAGTGAAATTTCGAAAATCTGAGAGACACGGCTAATATAAAAGAGTAAAATGTGGTTCAATAAGATAAAAATAATTTTTGATGAATAGTAACTTTTTTCTTTTATTTACCACGGTTAAAAGTAAATATGTTAATTAAGGGTAAAAATGATATTAATATTACCGTAACACATTTCCTAATTCTATTGGAAAAGTGTATATCGACCAAAAAAACCTTAGGAATAAAATATTATCATTTAGGTCCACTTGGATTAGATTAGAACATTTATTATTATTTAATTCAAAGAAGAGTAAAAAGAGTTAAAATCGAAGCATAATTACTAAAACATTTTTAATATAGAATTATAAATTAGAAAAATTAGACTATAAATATTCATTAGAAATATAAAACTATTTCCTACATAATTGTAGTTTATTTATAATTTTTAGACATAAAATAAGTTAATTTATTTATGACACAATGGTGATGCAGTAATTACCTAATTGATGAAATATTAAAATAAGTGATACTATAAATATCCAAATAAATGTAATTTGAGACTTTTTATGAATTACAATAATTTTATAGGTTAATATTACATATTATTATTGGTTATATGAATTTTTTTCGAGGCATTAATGCTGTTATGAATTTATCAAAAAACAAAACACCCAATAGTGTCAAAATTGACATAAAAGTGTTTTTAAAATAAATATTATATTTTTAATTGATATTATTTTCCTAAAAATATAAGGTTCGTCCAAAGGACTTATATAATTATATTTGAATCATTAATGGACCACTTGGTGGTTTCTTGAATGTATTTAGTAAGTTTATTAACCATATAATATAAAAATACAAAAAGACATGGTAAATGTCAAACTATTTAACTAAGAATTAAATATAAATGATAAGGTTAATATAGTGATCCAAACCTGTCTAAAATATATTGTTTGAACTTATTTTGACCCATAACCACCTTAAACTTTAAATAAATCAGTTTGGAGCCATTAGAAACCGAATATGAATTTATTATAAAATAATATTTCTAGCTTTTCCTAAGGTGCCCCTCACCCCTCTTATAAAAGGACACTCCCCCTTCTCACTAATTCACAACTTCAAAGCCTTTTGGCTCGTCCAAAACATACCAAAGTATCCTCCAAAATTCCATAAATGCAACCTATAGGCATTATTTTGATCATAAATCCATCCTAAGGATCCCTTTTGATCAAATCAAATGGAAGAACACGAAGAAGAGGTAATGTTTGCACCACCCTTATTCAAGTTCCTTTCTTCTTCAACTTTTTCTTTATTTGATATTTCCATTATAAAATAATAACTCATTCATCTTCTATATATTTTGATGTTATTATAAATATGGTACAACCAAATTCATTATTTTATCCATCCTTTGAATGACATGTCACCATACGTGCGTACGTACGGCTTACCGTCTCCACGTCATGGTGTAATTGTTATTCAAAACATTATTATTTGGATGGGTATGATAATAATGTGTAATTGAAGTAAATAATAAATATAAAATGATAATTATTCTTTATATATGATATAACATCCAATTATATATTATTTTAATATCAAAAGAATGATATTATCACTCGTGCGTACTTACGGACTACCATCTCCACGAACACGATGAGATTCATTCCCCATCGTATCCATTCAAGAATAATTTTAATTTGATTGTTAAAAATAATGTTTCAAGACTTGATATAATTCTATATATGAATAAGATACAAACTATCCATAACGAACACGACTTATGTAACAAAACATATAAAATAAAATTAGTAAGTTAACACCTGAAAGAACGATAATACTAAGATATTATTAACAAAGCAATGTTAAAAGATCATATATGATATCATATTAATATATATGATTCTTGTATAATTTAATAACAATTATTTTACCATTATAAAATATTTTAACCTACCCTCAACCAAGAAAAAGTACAAGGTAAGGGTTTATTTCACAATCTCTTCATTATCTGAGGTTGTTTATACGTAATTATCTACTCGGACCTCTTTATCATCCACATCCATGTTTCTTAAAAATGTATTTCAAATAATTCTTAATATTTTATAGACTATGGTTTAAAGTAATTTATACCCTTTTTGACATTTTATAAGATTTTTATAAAGGAATCTTTCGGTCGTTTTCCAAACAAGGTCCTTTTTAACCTTTTCGACAAAATTAAGGTAAGAATGTCTTTTTAACTTATACGGCGTGTGCGGCTATTTTACACCATTATAAAATTGTCGAAACTTCCCTTACAATCTTATAAGAATATTTTTAAAGTAAATTTTTTATTTTATAATTATGTGAATTTTAAATTATTATAAAAAAAAGAGATATTTCTCTCAAATAGTTTTGATTTCATCTATGTCAACATCCTTTGATGGATTTTAAGCTTATTTGAAGTTGATTTATTATGATACAAAACTTCTATATTGTATTGAAGGTTTTATGATATGTTTGACTGTGGATGTGTTATTTTTATACCATTCATGTTTTATGGAGAATGTATTGACATTTCATATCCTTGTTTTAATACGAATGTTTATGTTATGTTTAAACTTATTCATATGAGAAATTAATTGGACTTAATATGTGACGGGTGGAGCCCGCTATATCTCCTCGATTCATCGGTAGGTCTCATGAGAAAAACTAGTGTCTTGGCACAAGGCCTTGACAAAATCTTATATGTAGTCTTGGCACAAGGCCTTGACTATGTGGTTATGATTGTCTAGCATTATGCATTCCATCATTATGAAAGTTGTTATTGATATTGCATGTGATTATTAGACTAGTAGAATATCCATGTGAATAAGTAAATGGAATTATTTCATTTTATCTTTGCCATATTATTTTGAAGTTCAAGTTTAAAATGATTTTGTTTTAGTTACACATTGCTTTAAATGTTTATGCTTATTTATGAATGTTTCCGCTATAATGTTATCCTTATTGAGCATCTGATCTCACCCCTTTCAATGTTTTAATTTTTCCTAGGATGTGAAGACGTAATTTATGAACGACCTGCAGGGATAGTATTAGGGGATATTAAGAAAAGATGTTGTTGTAGTTTTTTTACATTATGATGTAATGTAAGACTTATGAATATATCTAGTGTTTCCAAGACTACTAAACAAATCGGTCTTTCAAGACTTGATCTTTTGTGATCATGCCAGTGTTATGTAATAATGCACCGACTCTGGGTAACTGGGGTCGGGTCATTACAGTTGGTATTGGAGGAAATTTAGTAAAAACCTTAGAAACTAGATTTAGATAAACTCTGATCAGAGCACATACACATAAGATGGACTTTGAGGATTAGTATAGAAGAACTTCCTTGAATTTTGGTATTGTAGATATTTTGTGAGTTTTTTGAGAAATACATCCTTGTCTGGATACGAGCAGATAGAGGTGGATCTGGCACAGATGTACCTAAGGGAAAAACTCGAAAACACCACTTTGAGCTAGACTCGAATGGGAACTGGTGCATGACAACGGGCCTTTCTGCACTCTTGGTTACGACACTCCTATGGGATATGCTTAGGATAACTCTCAATTTTCTTTACAAACCATTATGAAAGGTTTATGAGTATATACTTCCTCAAATAAAACATTTTTATGATTATGGATTATATCCATAAACTGTTCAATTTATGTTTAGTGCTTTAGAAGTTTGGATTTATGTATTGCGATTCATAAACTAATATATTGTATGCCATTGTTTAGAAGTGGCACCTAGTAGAAGAAATGGAAATCGTATCAATGCACGCACTGCATGTAGGGATTTCCCTCATGCTCAAGATAATTATAGTGGAGCTGGTGATGCAACCAGTGCTGATCAGTTAATCCCCATACTGGGACAACTCACTCATGATATGAATAATAACCTTACTTGTATAGAGCACCCTGATCCGCAGCGTGAAGTATCAATTTTAGATCTCTTCATGAGGCAACAACCACCAACATTAAATGGGAGTACAAATTCACTAGTAGCTGATCAATGGATAAATTCCTTCGAGAAAATATTCCATGCCTTGGGGAGTAGTGAAAGGGAAAAATTTACCATTGCAGTTTATCACCTCACTGGATATAATGATCAATGGTGGTCATTGATTCAAAAAACGAAGGAAGATGATGAAATATCAAATATGGAATGGAGGGAGTTCAAAGATATTTTCGTAGAAAACTTCTTTCCTCGTGACCATCGAGCAGATATGGAAAGGCAATTTCTAAGTCTGAGACAAAAGGAGGACAATAATGTCACAAAGTATGAGGCTAACTTTACATGGTCGGCAAGGCATGCAACATATTATATACATAATACAAGGAGTAAGATTCATCATTTATTTGATGGGTTAAAACCATTTATCCATTAGCATTAGTTTCACATTCCTTCTCATCATACGAAGATATTATCTCATGTGCTATCGAGACAGAAAAAGAATTCTCTAATTCTTATGACTTTAAAGAAAATCAAGAGAATAAGAGATTTGCTGATCACTCTGGGAATGGAAATAAAGAGAAGAATGGAAAAGTTTAATTTCCATCTTTCATTAAATGTGGGATGAAACACCCTGGTACTTGCTTGAAGGGAATGGGAGTCTGTTACAAGTGTGGTGAAAAAGGCCACCAAGCTCATGATTGCAAGGGGAAGAAAGAAGCTATTTATGTTCAATGCTACAATTTCAGGGAGAATGGACATTATGCAAATTAATTTCCTAAGAGTCATGGGATATTACTTCAGAAAAGTCCAAGGGATCAAGGAAAATCTTATGCTATCACTATTGCTGAGGTAGAAGCTCTGAAAGACATAGTGGCAGTTAATTTAATGGTTTCCTCAAGTTTAGAAAATTCATTATTTGATTCTAGATCACCACATTGTTTCATATCTTCCCATTTTGCTAAGAAAATTAGATATTTCCAATTTGATTTAACAAGTAAGTTTTCAGTTAAAACTCTTAAGGGAAGTATCATTGCTATAATGTTTTGTGGATCCATTCCGATTAGGGCATATAAATGTTCTTTAGCTGCTGATCTCATCGTCATACCCATGACTGAATTTGATATAATCCTTTGTATGGATTGTCTTTTGGACCATGGTGAAAAAATTTATTGTAAGATGAAGGAGCTTATGATTTTTCATGATGATGATAAAGAACACCTTATCTTTATAGAAGAATCGTCACCACCTGATTCATATCAAGATCCACCCCCAGTAGCTCAACTAAATTCAATTATCGGGGAGGAATAGAATGAAACAATAGTGGGTGGGGAAAGGAATGTTCAAATAGAGGATGTACCTATTGTGATAGAATATTTTGATGTGTTTCCGGAAGATTTACCTGGACATCCTCCTGAACGAGAAATTGAGTTTTCCATTGATTTAGTTCCTGGTTCAAGGCATGTATCAAAGACCCCTTATAGAATAGACACTATGGAATTAGTTGAACTAAATAAACAACTAGAGGAATTGAGTAATAAGGGATTTATTATCCCTATTGTTTCTCCATGGGGAACCCCTATCCTTTTTGTTAATAAGAAAGATGGATCTTTGAGGTTATGTATCAACTACAGGGAAATCAATGATATAACAATAAAGAACAAGTATCCCCTACCTTGCATTGATGATCTATTTGACCAAATACATGGAACTCAATACTTTTAAAATATTGACCTTCGATCTGGATACCATCAGTTGTGTGTGAAGAAGTAAGACATTATGAAGACATCATTTTGAACTAGGTATGGGCATTACGAGTTTACAATAATGCCTTTTGTGTTGACTAATTCACCCTGTTTATTCATGGATCTAATGAATAGAGTTTTCAAGGAATATATCGATGATTTTGTAGTGGTATTTATTGATGATATCTTGGTATATTCCAAAAGTTATGAAGATTGTGAAAATCACTTTCACATTATCCTGAAGACTCTTAGAAGACATGAATTATATGGGAAGTTTAGCAAGTGTGAATTCTGGCATTAGGAGATCACTTTTCTTCGCCATATTGTCTCCAAAGATGGAATATATGATGATCCTTCTAAGACCAAGGAAATCCAATAATGGATAGCACCGATGAGTATAACTGAGGTATGGAGTTTTATTGGTTTAGCAGGTTATTATCGGCATTTCGTTCAGAATTTTGCCCGATTGTCTAACCCATTAACGAAGATCACACGTAAAGGGTTTAAATTTGTTTAGACAAAAGAGTGTGAAGAATGTTTTGAATAACTGAAGATAATATTAGTCAATGCTCCTATATTGACTCTACCATCCGGGAATGATGGGTTAGTTATTTATAATGATGCATCAAAGAAAGGACTTGGTTTTGTCCTTATGCAGAATGATAGGGTTATTTCATATGCATCATGACAGCTAAAAATTCATGAGAAAAACTACCCTACTCATGATCTTGAGTTAGCAGCTGTAATCTTTGCTTTGAGGATTTGGAGACACTGTCTCTATGGTAAAAAATGTGAGATTTATACTGATCACTAGAGTTTGAAGTATATTTTCTCACAGAAAGAACTCAACATGAGGTAAAGGAGATGGCTTGAACTACTCAAGGATTATGATTTCATGATACACTACCACCCGAGGAAGGGAAATAATGTGGAATATGCTTTGAGCAGAAAGGATCATGGAGTTTTGAACAAGATGAGAGTTGAGAGGGATCCTATTTTCATGGATATAGTAAAGTTGGATAAGGGAATAACCGTGGAAGGTGAAACATCGAAAATTTTTCAAATGGTTGCCAAACCATCTTTACTAGGAAGGATTAAGAGTTCTCAGACTGATGATGAAGAATTTTAAAAGAATATTAAAGCTGTGAATTATGGGAGATTGAATGACTTTTTGTATGAAGATGGAATTTTGAAATTTGGGAAGAGACTTTGTGTTCATGATATACCTGATCTAAAAAGGGAATTTTTTGACTATGCTCATAGATCCGATTACTCTATACACCCTAGGAGAACCAAAATGTATAGATATTTGGAGGAACATTTTTGGTGGGACAACATGAAGAGGGAGATTGCTGATTTTGTGTCAAGATGTATGGTTTTTCAACAAGTGAAAGCTGGAAGGCAATAGCCTAGTGGAGTATTGCAACCTCTTCCCAGACCTGAGTGGAAATGGGATAATATCACTTTGGACTTTGTCATCGGACTACCAAAGACTCCTAGAATGAATGATGCAATATGGGTCATTGTAGATCATCTTACCAAGTCAGCACATTTTTTTCTATAAGGGAGGATTTACCACTCGAACGTCTAGCAAGACTATATATTAATGAAGTTTTGAGACTTCATGGAGTACCCATATTGATTGTTTCTGACCATGATCCACGTTTCACATCAAGATTCTAGAAATGTCTTTAGAAAGCCATAGATAATGAACTTCATTTGAGCACTGCCTACCACCCTCAAACAAGTGGACAATCAGAACGGACTATTAAAACATTAGAAGACATGTTGAGATCATTCTCACTTGACTTTCAGGGTATGTGGGATCAATATTTACCTCTGGTGGAATTTTCCTATAACAATAGTTTCCATTCAAGTATTCAGATGGCACCGTATGAAGTGTTATACAGAAAGAGATATCGCAAACCAATCTTTTGGGATGATGTTGGTGAAAGAAAACTCGTAGGCCCAGAACTGGTGGAGGAAATGATGGAAAAGGTGAAGGTAATCCAAAACCACATCAAAGCAGCTCAAAGTAGGCAGAAGAGCTATACTAACAACCGAAGGAAGGATTTGGGATTTCAGGTAGGAGATCATGTTTTCTTGAAGGTATCTCCATGGAAGGGAGTTATACGTTTCAGTAAGAAAGGTAAATTGAGTCTCAGGTACATAGGACCCTTTGAAATTCTAGAATGAATTGGGGTTGTAGCTTAGCGTTTGGAAATGCCGTAAAGTCTCTCCAAAGTTCACGATGTATTCCACGTATCACTGTTGAGAAAATACATGCATGACCCAACACATGTACACAATTACGAGGAATTATAACTAGAACCCGATATTTATTATTGCTAAGAGATTGTCAGGATTCTTGATACAAGAGAACAAGTGCTGAGAAACCGGACGACTCGTCTAGTAAAAGTTCGATGGAGAAACCATAGGATGGAAGAGGCAACGTTGGAACCTGAGGAGCTTATGATAAAGAACCACCCAAGTCTTTTCACGCGGTATTATTCTATAAATTTCGAGGATGAAATTATTTTAAGGATGGGAGAATGTAACACCCCAAACATCCACGGTACGCGTCTCTTTGAATAATACTGTAGCGTGTGTTGTACGCAACTTCGAGTTCTAACACACACCACAACAAATCAAACTAGCTGTTATGAATAGTAATACCCACTTTTTAAATTTTATAAATTTTATCTTTCAAAATGGAATTCATTTTTGGATTCATAATATTGAAATTATCTTTAGGTGAAATTTTGGTATTTTTCTGAAAACTTTCAATTTTTGATGAATAGTGAAAAACACTGAGTCGTAGTTTAAAACCGAATTTTTATTTAAATAATAATTTATTTTATTTAAATTTAATTAAGGTCAAAATAGATGCATAATACCTATATAAGTTCGATGTAATTCATTGGAGTTAGTTTACAATAATTTTATATATATATAAATTTTATTGAACTTTTCACTGTATTTTACCCACCTCCTAGGAAAATTTGAAAATTCACATAAAACATAATTTTACCACTTCTGTGAGTGGAATTTCTAAATTTGGAGAGACACGGTTAATATCAAGGATTAAAATTTGGTTCAATAAGATAAAAATAATTTTTTGTGAATAGTTACTTTTTACTTTTATTTACCACGGTTAAAAGTAAATATGGTAATTAAGAGTAAAAATGATATTAATATTACCCTAAAAATATCCTAATTCTATTGGAAAAGTGTACCTCGACCAAAAAAAACCATAGGAATAAAATATTATCATTTAGGTCCACTTGGATTAGATTAGAACATTTATTATTATTTAATTCAAAGAAGTGTTAAAAGAGTTAAAATCAATGTTTAATTACTAAAACATTTTTAATATAGGGTTATAAATAAGATAAATTCAATTATAAATATTCATTAAAAATATAAAAATATTTCCTACATAATGGTATTTTATTTATAATTTTTAGACATTAAATAATTTAATGTAGTTATGACACAATAGTGATGCAGTAATTACCTAATTAATGAAATATTAAAATGGATGATATTATAAATATCCAAATAAATGTAATTTGAGACTTTTTATGAATTCCAATAATATTATTGGTTAATATGACATATTAGTATTGGTTATATGAATTTTTTTCGAAGTAATAATGATGTTATGAATTTATAAAAAACAAAATACCCAATAGTGTCAAAATTGACATAAAAGAGTTTTTAAAACAAATATTATATTATTAATTGATATTATATAAATAAAAATATAAGGTTCGCCCAAAGGACATAAATAATGATATTTTAATCATTAATGGACCACTTTGGGTCTCTTGGATGTATTTAGTAAGTTTATTAACCATATAATATAAAAATACAAAGAGACAAGGTAAATGTCAAACTATTTAGCTAAGAGTTAAATATAAATGGTAAGGTTAATATAGTGACCCAAACCTGTCTAAAAACTATTGGTTGAAAGAATTTGGATCCATACCCAATTTAACATTTAAATAAATCATTTTGGAGCCATTATAAACTGAATATGAATTTATTATAAAATAATATTTCTAACTTTTCCTAAGGTGCCCCTCACCCCTCTTGTAAAAGCATACTCCCCCTTCTCACTAATTCACACCTCCAAAGCCTTTTAGCTCGGCCAACCCCTACTAATATATCCTCCCAATGTCCCTCATATCAACATAGAGTCCTTATTTTGATCATAAATCCATCTTATTGATCCCTTTTGATCAAATCAAAAGGAAGAACCCGAAGAAGAGGTAATGTTTTCACCACCCTCTTTCAAGTTACTTTCTTCTTCAACTTCTTCTTTATTTTCTATTTCCATTCTAAAATAATAACTCTGTTATCTTCTATATACGGTGATGTTATTATAAATATGGTACAACCAAAATCATTATTCTATCCATCCTTTGAATGACATGTCACCATAAGTGCGTACTTACGGCTTACCGTCTCCACGTCGGGGTGTAATTGTTATTCAAAACATTATTATTTGTATGGGTATGATAATAATGTTTAATTGAAGTAGATAATAAATATAACATGATAATTATTTTTTTTATATGATATAACATCTAATTATATATTATTTTAATATCAAAAGAATGATATTATCGCTCGTGCATACGTACGGACTATCGTCTCCACGAACGCGATGAGATTCATTCCCCATCATATCCATTCAAGAAAAATTTTCATTTGATGGTTAAAAATAATTTTTAAGGGCTTGATATAATTATGTATATTAATGATATACAACTTATCCATAACAAAGACGTATTATGTAACAAAACATATAAAATAAAATGAGTAAGTTAACACCTGAAGCAACGATACTACTAAGATATTATTAATAAAGCAATCTTAAAAGATCATATATGATATCATATTAATGTATATGATTCTTTTATAATTTAATAACTATTATTTTACCATTATACAGGTTTTTAACTTTCCCTAAACTAAGGAAAAGTACAATGTAAGGGTTTATTTCACAATCTCTTCATTATCCGAGGTTGTTTATATGTAATTAGCTACTGAGACCTCTTTATCATCCACATCCATGTTTCTTAAAAATGTATTTCAAATCATTCTTACTATTTTATAGACTATGGGTTAAATTAATTTATATCCTTTTTGACTTTTTATAAGATTTTTAGAAAGGAATCTTTTCGTCGTTTTCCAAACAAGGTCCTTTTTAACTTTTTCGACAGAATTAAGGTAAGAACGTCTTTTTAACTTATACGACATGTGCGTCTATTTTCTGCCGTTATAAAATCTTTGAAGATTCCCTTACAATATTATAAGAATATTTTCATAGTGAATACTTTATTTTATAATTATTTGACTTTTAAATGATTAAAAAAAGATATATTTCTCTCAAATAGTTTTAATTTCTTCTATGTCAACATCCTTTGATGGATTTTAAGCTTATTTGAAGTTGATTTATTATGATAAAAAAACTTCCATATTTTATGTAAGGTTTTGTAATATTTTTGACTATGTATGTGTTATTTTTATACCATTCATGGTTTATGTATAAATTATTGACATTTTGTATGCTAGTTTTATTACGAATGTTTATGTTATGTTTAAACATGTTCATATGAGGAATGCATTGGACTTAATAAGTGACAGGTGGAGCCCGCTATAGCTCCTAGATGCATCGGTAGGTCTCATGAGACAAACTAGTGTCTTGTCATTAGGCCTTGACAAAATCTTATTTTTAGTCTTGGCACAAGGCCTTGACTACGTGGTTGTGATAGTCTGGCATTATGCATTCCATCATTGTGAAAGTGGTTATTGATATTGCATGTGATTATTTAACAAGTATAATATCCATGTTCATATGTAAATGGAATAATTTCATTTTATCTTTTCCATATTATGTTTAAGTTCAATTTTAAAAGTATTTTGTTTTAGTTATACATTGCCTTAAATGTTTATGCTTATTTATGAATGTTTCTTCTATAATGTTATCCTTACTAAGCATCTGATCTCACCCCTTTCAATGTTTTAATTTTTCCCAGGATGTAAAGAAGTAATTTATGAATGACCGACATGGCTAGTATGAGGGGATATGAAGAGAAGATGTTGCTATAGTTTTTCTTACTTTATGATGTAATGTAAGACTTATTAATATATCTAGTGTTTCTAAGACTACTAAACTAATCGGTATTTCAAGACTTGATCTTTTTTTATCATGCCAATGTTATGTAATAATGCACCGACTCTGTGTAACTGGGGTCAGGGCGTTACAGGGATGTTCCATAAAAAAATTCTAAAGCCTCTCCTTTTATAGCCTTCTGTGGTATGAACCGAATGTTGAACTATTGAAGAATGACCACTCAGTATGCCAAGCATCCGATCAACATGTTATGATTGAGGATATATTTGATTGAGTCAATTCGAGAGTTGAAATAGACCTCATGGTGATGCAGGAAATGCCTTAGCATCTTAATTGAAAAAATCAATTCCAAATAGTTCTTCTTAATGCCTAAATATCAAGTCTCAGTGTTGAGAATGGTTTGAATGAGGTAATAAAGATTTTTATCAATGTTGGCATTATTTTCTTATGAAAGAAAGGTACCTACAGATCATAAAAGAGTTTTCACATATAGAATGAGAATATTTCCTTCAACTAGTGGCAACCAAAACAGTGGTCTCAAGAGATACTTCTTGAGTGTTTCAAAGGATTATTAGATGTCATAGGTGCATTGAAATATAGGCACTTTATTCATCAGTTTAGTGAAGGGAAAATATTTGCCTGTGGGGTTTTATATAGAACCTAAAATACCAGAAATGTGTACCTAAAATACTCTAAATTATTTAAGTTTTCAAGAAGGGAACATTCTAATAATTACCCTAGTCATCTCAGGTCCAACTTTGATACCACAATGTGGTATAGCGATGTGGATAAATTTACCTAAAGTAATACCAAAAGCACATTTTAGTGGATTCATCTTTAAGTTGTGTAGTCAATGTTTGTTAAAGATTATTTTAAAATTAATAAGGTGATCATAATATTAATGATATTTAACCATTGAATCATCAACATTAAATTTTAATATTTTCCCCTGGAAGGGTTTAAAGATGTGATGCATGGAGCGTTGATATGTAGTGCCAACATTCTTCAGACCGAATGGAATTACTTGGTAGAGAACACTCCCAACAGGACCTGAAGGCAGTGGATTATTTATTTTATAAGTCCATTTAGATTTTATTATATTTCAAATATCTATCCATGAAGAAAATGTCTTGATAGCAATTTGTTGAATTGATTAGGATTTCTATGATCATATTTGAGAAATCATCTTCAAACAATGTCGATTAAGGTCTCTAAAATCAATGAAAACCCTAATTTCCCCATATTTTTAATGATTAAAACTACACAGGAATTAAATTTTGGGTATTTTACTTCTTTAATGAAGTTATCTATGATGATATTATCAACTTTGACTTCAACCTTGGAAGCACGAGTCAGATGTGTCCTTTTAACTGCCTACTTGTAGCCACGATGGTCTTCTGGTAAACCTGGTTGATGGGAAACCACATAAAGATCAAGTCCTAGAATCTCTATATAATTCCAAGGAAACATGTATTCATGTTTCATTAGAAAATAGAAATAAATTTCTTGTTCATCGTGGATTGTAGCTATTTTGATTTTCATTGGTCGCAGATCCTCCTTTATAAAAATACTGATCTGTTGGAGTTCATTGTTAGTGGTAGAGACCCCTTCTTCAAATGTGGGAGGAGTATCTCTAAGTTCATTTTCTTCCTCTTATTCTATTTAATATTCCTCTGTTTCCATGTAAATACGATCGAGAGACATAAGGGAATCATTAATGTCAGGAGAAAGTTCATTTTCTAAGGAGGTGGCTTCCAAGAGAGATATCACAACTTCTGCAGGTTCAACGAATGAAGTGGTGGTTTTATAAAGTTCTGAGGATAAGGTTGGAGCATTTATGTTTAAGATATCACTACTAATGGAGGAATCAAATACTTTTTCAATATCCACTTTTTCTATAAACATAGATGATATCATGAAGACCAGAAGTATGTATCTGAATCAAAGATGATACATTCAAACTAACTTATGGTAGCACATATTCATCACTAAGATCTCTAAATGGGTTAAATAGAGCCATTTTCAAACCATTCGGATTGGTGAGCTGAGTGAAATCATCTGTCATGGTTTGTTTCCCTTCCCTTTAGTAGAATATTTTATTAATGTATTGGTAATCATAAGACTTGAATAGATAATTATCACCATCTAATGTCTTAATCTTCCAATTTCTATCTTATTTTAGGAATTGGTGATATGATGAGGGGATCAATGTATTTTGGTGTATCCAAGGCCTTTATAAAAAGACATTCAAAGTTTTATCTTTCCAGAAAACCAATGACTCAGAATCAGGCACTAAATCACCAAACTGAGTTCTCAACTTTATGTGGCTGAGGGGTTTATGTTCACCCTTATCATACCCCTAAATCATTAAATGTAAAGGGGATAAATCAGTTTCAATTTATCTCAGTCGAAAAATCATTCTTACATAAATGAGGTTGAAACCTAAGCCATTATCAATGAATTCTAGATGGATATCTATGTCACCAAATCTTTGAGATACATACAAGGGTCTTATATGTCCTTATATGCTATCATTTTTGTCTTCCTTTGTAAAGGGGTTAATAAATTTACATTCTTCATGATCAACCATTACATGATATATCTCATCAGTAGAAACTCAATATTTGAACTCTTGAGGGAATACAAGAGACTCTTCAATTGCTTCCCATAGATCTTTTGGAAAATTGAGACCATCCTGAATTTAATGCTTTTCTAGAACTATGGCCAATTGCTTCAGGATATCATATTTATGTGTTAAAGGTATATGTTTCCCCATAGGTAATTATTCATTAGGATGAATTTTTGAGATCAAATTCATATGGTGGATTTTTCAACTAGTTTAGAAGATGTGGAAGGAATTTTATCTGTTATTGAATTGATCTGCCTTGGCCTACCCACATGCTTGGGTTGAAATTTTTTCCCATTCATCAATTGGACTTCTAAAACAATATATTCCAAATGATTTTTCACATGTTTGGAGGAATTTTCCTAATCATGTTGGGTTTCTAGAAGGTCTTTACGATGATTTTTAGCAACATAGATAGATATAGTAGGGATTTGGATGGTATTTAGTATTAGATCATGGTCATTCCTCCCCCTATTTCATCGACCCCTATGTACTTGATTCATGTCTCCCCAATTTGGTGTGGGGAAATAAGGTTGATAATAACACTCATAATCAGACAATGGATATATCAAATGAATTAAATTAATGGATCTGAATATCAAATCATTTTATAATGAGGCTTGGTTTGATGGGTCAGTGTACATTGTTCCATTTCATGAGGTGGTTCCCACTATTACATTTGTCGGGGGTGGAACCAATTTTCTTGGGACTAAAGGAATGATGGCTGAGAGGTTCAAGGATAGAATTGGCCATGGTTTAGGTTTATCTTCTTGTATTTTCTTTCTTCCCTTCTAGATACGCCATTTCATAGAATATTTTTCTTTGGACAACTAAGGTTTAAACGGATTCACCTACACCACATTGTTAGTCAATAAGGAAATAATTTCTATTTTCAACGATGAAATGAGAATATCATGAGTTTTTTTATCTCCTTTTGATTCATCTAATCACTAAAAAACATTCACCTTTATTGGTGACTTCTTTCCATTCACCCTCTTATTTGGGATGAGTGGTGAAAATGAATTCCACTTTTGTTGGTAGTTTACCGAGATACACATTCCACAAGTCAACCATATTTTTCCAGAAATCATTTAAGAAAAATCAATACCAGATGGTGGACCTAAAATTTTGTAAAAGGGGATTTAATTAAGGCGATCCTCTACACCAACTTGACTGTGATTTTTAAGGTATGAGGTGCACAACCATAGATAGAGGGAGATATATTTTAAAAAATTCATCGTTTGGATGATGAGACCTTTCATATCTAGCAATATGAGCCCCAGTATTTCCCAAGGTTCTCTCTTAAATTAAATAGATCAAAAAGTAAATTGAATGAGTAACTTGTTCTGAATTGGTGTGTACTTGACTGCACCTCATCACCAACCACTATTGCTCAAAGGATCCAATGTCAAACCCCTCTAGATCATCCACACACACTCCAAGAATCAAAGTGTTCATTGTTCATTGATTTCTAGATGATAGTGCAGAGCTCTGATGATCACTTCAACATCACGATGATCACCACGATCTCATGTCTTTGATCTGTCAAAGGCATGCTTGGATTGGTGCTTAGAGAGAGACTCTCTCTCTAAGAGGTGGGAGGAGAGAGAGAGGCTCTCGTTTCATTGTCATAAAAATATATAAGGAAATTAATCTATCTCCTACATATATAGTAAGAGAGTCAAAATACCCAAAAAGGTTCCCTAGACCCCAAGAATAAAAATCCCACTAAATAAAAAATAAATAAATACATATGATGAACTAAAATGTGTCATAAATTTTATTTATATTTTATAACATATGTGTAATGTATATTAAATATATTATGTGATAAAACCAAGTCATTTAACTCAACTCTTCAGTTCTTCTAATATTAAATGAACCTCAAATATTAAGATAACATTTCTATGTACAGTAGTTTCCCTCATATTTACTTAAACACTTGTAAATACTAATAAAAAATAAATTCAACCCAATTATTTTGTACTTGAATAATAATGAATTTATTTATTTATCAGTAATTGATAAATTGTACAACCCTCGTAGCACATGGTGGGACCCACCATTTCTAAAAAACCTATTCAACTAAATATGGAAGATTCTTGAATACACTATTCGGTGTGACCATCTAGGCCCTTATCACGAGAGTAGTGAAAAGTATCCATAAACCAAGAGTGGAGTCTAGAAATTCATCAAGGATTATAAAGAGATAAGGAATATTCATAGTAATGAAAACCAACCTATGAACACATATTGTGTAATATAATCTCTTTGTCTTTGAATATCTCATAAAATAGGGCGAACACTTATGTTATCGTCATTTATTATTTTATTATTTGTTGATATAACTAGATGTATTTACCTATGACTCCTTGGTCAAGGATTTAAGAAGTAACTAACATCTTGATCAACCAGGCCTAGAATATATTGCATCCTCAACCCAAAAGAGATGAATCATATCTTGACTGTTCAACCAATGTTATACCACCAATGAAGCACCCAACACAAGTTACCTAACAATGATTTCATTATCATGGTTTTTACATTTTATTAAAGTACATGATTGAATGGAACACATTGATAATTATTGAAAGTTAGGATACCAATACACAAGTTCATAAATAAGAACAACCAATGAAACCTAGAAAACAAGTGGTGTTCCTATTGGTGGGTTTTTCTTCATGATCTCACCTTCCAGAGATTGCCAAGTGTGAACTTCATGAGATGAAGTCTCAATGCTTATGATCCCCAAACACATGATAATCACACATCAACTGTGTCTTGTCCGTTTAATGTGTCTAGAAAATAGAATATTTATTTAAGATTAATTTAACAGTATCTCAATGTTCTCATTGAATTCTGGGATATTCTATAACCTTTTGATAAAATAATTAATCTATGTTCATTACCATTAAATAGTGGATGTGGATATTTCTACACCATGACAATAAGTAAGCATCATGAATATCTCATTTTATACATGACATGGTAATAAAAAGTTCCATTTAGTTTGGAGGGAACCCACTATTATAACACTACCACTCTCATGAGATCCAACTTGATAACCATCTTTGTTAGCTCTCACATGATTAAGATCATGATTCTACTAATTTGCGGCTTTAGTTGTTGGGTTTCCGACATCTCTTCCACATGTCTATTCTGATATGCGTGACCTCACCTCCTTGAGTGAGACTCCTCGAGAGATGTAAACCCCAAGTATATCCCTTGTTTCCACTTTCAAAACATTACATACTTGATAGTACTAATAATAAGATTATCATAATGATAAAACTTTACTTACTAGCTGTGATTCCAAAAATTGGAATGAGACATTTTATTTAATAATGTATTCTTAGCTACCTTAGAAGTTTCAATGTACTCTGTATTTATAGATATGGCTACCAATGGCTTGTTTGGCTTGTCGCGCTCGTCGCCTTATCCTGACTGCAATATTAGATCACGTTGATCTATGAATACTAATTTGTGTCCCTATAATACTTGTATCCCTTCTTCTCCACATACCATGTATATATCCTTTATACTTTTTCAATTATAATTTTATTGTTCTAACTGCTTCACTTGGAGTTCTCCAAAATATAACGGATTTTTTCATATCATAAAATTGATGTTGGAAAATATCATGTCTTGTACAAATCATGAAATGTCTGATTTATCCATAATAAAATCTTATGTAACTAAACTCACAAACTTAATCTCCTCCTATGCACATGAATGTCTTCTTGGAGATATTTTTACCAAGTGACACTGGAAATAATTCTTCTCAATAATTGTTCGAACATTTATTTTTCAATATGATGTAAGTATATGTATTATTTATTAGGTCTAAGAAACTTTTAGATCTACCTCAATAGATCATATTCCATGTAAATTTGGTTGATACTTTAATTCAATATATGGAGAGTTATTATCATCCTAGTTTTAACTAATTATAAGACCATTAGTTTCTTTTCCATATGTTAACAATCATAGTTCACTTGGAAAAACATGGGGCTCCCAATAACCTCTAGTAGACACGTGTAAAAGATTCATTATAAATGAATATTCTATGATCTTGTCTCTTAATTTAATCTAAAACTAAATTTAAGTAACTTTCAACCCTTATTGGCATTCTATGTTGTCACTGTCCCTTTCAAGTTACATTGTAGATACACCTTCCATGATTGGAGTCTTGATATCTAATTATCAAAATAAATTAGCTATGACAAGTAAAATTCTAATGGATTTATGAATAACTAATTAGAATAACCAATAAATCCTTATTAGTAACCTAATTTTACCAAACATGTATCGTCTCACTTGAATACCAACTACAGTATTAAAAATAATATTCCTCCTATAATTTGATACATGGAATCCGTTATTGGATTTTAATTGATCCTGTCCATCTTAGATAATCTCTATATACTGCCTACTTGTAGGAATTATCATTCATAATGAATAATGTATCATTGTACATAGTGAATACTATCACTATGGTTTTATCTCCTACCTACACAATATGTGTCTCCAGAATACTCCTCTTCTACACCACCTATGGAACTATTTTCGAAGCCAACATATGGTGCTTCTTTAGCATTTAATAAACCCAAGTCAATCTGGCTCCCACTATCTTAAATAGAGATGTGAACCCTTACATACAATTATAGTTTATAACTTGACTTTATATTTTATATCTTAGGGTTTTCTGTAATATCCTAAGAAACATTTAGGATGATTACTAAAGATGCCTATTGTGTTTTTCTTGATGGAAGTTTTTTTATATCCAAACAAAATATTTACATCTAAACACATTCTGTTATGGCATAATGGAGTTGCATCATACTATGACTCATATGATATCCATTTTAAATTATAATTGGCATATGGTAATGGGATAACACCATTATTTTCAAACAACATCTTGAAATATAATGGAATTATTTGTAATGAAAATAAGTTGCAACATTGATACTCCTTACATCATGACTCTGATGTATAAAATGTGCATTTAGTAATTTCTCCATGCTACATTTTTTGATAAATTTTAACAGGTATGACACATTATCTATCCTTATTACTAAAATCATAACCCTTATATGGATAAGGAAATGTGTGTTTAGGAATTATTTCATGCTACATTATATTCATCTATGAATCATTGCTTGAGATATTCATCAGCAACCCATCCTAAATAATGATGTGGTATTATTATTAAATGCATGAGTTTTCTCTAAGTTCATGAATGTATTTAATTGTTTCTATGCAATTAAAAATTGTAACTGAAATTCCATGTATGTAAATGGACAAGTACGCCTATTATGCCAGACACTACACCACCCTCCTGGTAAATTGAGAATTTTTTAGCCAAACAATTTATCTCTCAAATCCTCTTCTCTCCCCTCTCAATAAAGAGAGACGTTCTTCAAGGCTGAAGAACAAACGATCAAGAATGACTGACACAAGACACTCCCTTCGACGTGCTAGCACTTAGAGAATGAGCGGTGTCGGTTGGAGGCCATCAGAGCACATGTGGATCCCCGCTAGAGTGATACTAGTTTGAATCCTTCCAAGCACAACGAGATAATCTGGAAGGGTCATTTCAGATGATCAACATCATCAACGAAGAAAAATACCAAGGATCCAGGTATTATTTTTCTTAATGAAATTAATTAAATTAATTATAAACTTTATGTGAAAGATCCTCTTTAAGGTTTCAGGCCTCTTTTGTCTTTATCTAAATCTTTGATTATATTCTGTGGAGATTGGCATTCATTTTCGTATTGATCCCTGAATAAGAATTGATCATGGTAAAAATCAATGTTGGGTCTCGTCCCAACCACTCTTCCACTGTGCCCGGAACCTTCAGAAATGATCCTTGAACATCCCCCCATAGTCTAAAAGTGGCTAAGCCACTACTCGGAGAGTTCAAGGTAGGAATTTGGCTAGACAACCACATTTAACTTATGATTCCTTGATCTATTGAGTGAAGTCCCAACATCTAAAATTATACACTTCATTTACTCAATGATTTCCTCTAAAGATGCAGAAAACTAGCTTGGGATATTTCTTTTCTACTGACTTCATTTAAGTCAATCCACCATTCTCATAGGAACTCCAAGGTAGTAATATGCACCCAAAACTTTGGCTGATTAGCACCTCAAACACCCAGTTTTGTTTAAATTCAAATAATGGAAGGATTTTTGTTACTTAATATTTCTTTTAAGTTTTTTAATATTTTTCCAACAAATGTAATCTATTTCTATTAATCTTGTTCATTCCATGTTTTCCTGATCACAACTGAACATTAATAGAAAAAACATTAATCGCTTCTTTATGAATTTTAATATTTATTATTTTATGTAGTTATCACTTTCATAAAAATCATAAAATAATAAATAAATGTGCAAAGTAAACAACCTGACAGTTCTTGAGTATCTATAATTGGTTGATTCGTTTAAACATAATAGACCAACCATGACCCAGGTTAATCATACCTAAGTCATGTATTGACTCAAGATGAAGCTTTTCCCAATCAAGTATGTCCACTACTTAGATTTCACCTAATCTTGGTAGGGTCCTCCTTGTACATTTTCTTCATTAAAGTATAAATGTACTCTCTGGAGAATGAGGGGAACTAGGGGTAGAATATACAAAATATACATTTAGATGTGCAGTCTCTTATAAATATGGACCAAAAAATAATGATGTGCAGACCGTCTTATTTAATTATAGTCATCGTACGTAATTAAATAATTATTAAAAAATTATGTATACATACATAGGTCGATCATTTTCTCAAGACTAATCAGTGGGTAAAATTAAATCCGCGATAAAAAATTAAATTATAATAAATTAATGAAAAAATGATATTTAATTAAATTAAATGAATTAATTAAATTCAAATAATTTATTTCAATTATGTATTTTAATTAATTTAATTTTAATACCAAAAATTAAATTAATTAATTAATTCAATTTAATCCATAAATTAAAAAAAATATCTCAGGGTTTTAAAATTATTATTTTTAAACTAAAAATTAATATTTTTTTAATTTAATGTAATTCTAAATTAAAATTAATTAATTAAATTAATTTTGGTTAACTCGGGATCAAATACCCATGCAGATAAAATGCGGGTCAGTCGAACCTACCAAAACCCGTTACGAGCCATGCAAAGCCTATGTAGGGTTGTACTAGGCCAAGCGGGTCTACCCAAACCCGTTTCGGGTCAGGCAGCCCCGCCCCAACCCACTGCAGGGCGGTTCTAGTCCAACAAGTCCTATGGAATTTTTTGATCCTGAGGCAGGGGAGTACTTGGGTTGGGCCGAAGGTAGGCACACAGTGGTGCACACCATGCAGGTTAGTCTATCAGAGTCCCCAAGTTTGGTGGAAACACATCAGCCGGATATGGGTGCATCTGTGGGTCACTTGGTTATAGCCCAGCCGAATCTACAATAGGTGAAATCTACAATAGGGACTGTGGTAATCCCAACAGTATGTGGTCAAAATCAGCAAGCAGCATGGGTCTGGCCTGAGGTAAAACCTACGAGGAGGACATGGTGAGGGTCTGGATAGTGTCAGGTTGTCCAAGAGGAGGTCGGTGAGATGACATCGGTGCCCAGTGCTCGTGATATCGGGATGGCGATGGAGGGGAAAAGTAGCGGGTTTTGGTTGTAATAGCTGTTGGCGGTACAACTTGGGTCAAGGGAGGCAGCCATCGTGGTGTCCCCAGCCAGATGAGTGGCCTGTTGTGGTTAGTTTTAGGTGGAAGGTGGCTACGCAGCCTGCGAAACTAAGAGGTAGTCTGACCAAGCGTGCGTCAGGGTGGGAATCCATGGGTCTATAGGGAGTGTCAGCCAAGCTTCCACCGGAAGCTAATACTCACCTTTTCATTTTTTTTTCAAAGTCTCATTTTGGACCCACAAGAGCCTCTAATTGTTTTTTTTCAAAGTCCAGACATCCCTCCCAAATAATTGTAATAAAATATTATTATTTACTTGTCCATTTGGTGGACAAATGACTCCGAAAGTCATTGGTCATTTATGAAATTTTCCAAAGGCTATTTAAAATAGCCTTTTAAAATAATAATAATTACTATTATTATACAATAGTAAAACGATACACAATACTAGTGGTATAATATTTGCATAGAAAACAGTATTATGGCCCCGGTGTCTGACAAAAATAGCTTGGATTAACCAGAATCCTTCTCTGGCATCAATTAAAAGTATTATTAACACACACACACACACACACACACACACACATATATATATATATATATATTTGTGTGTGTGTGATTCGAAATTAATACCTGAAAATCGCAAATAATATGTATTCAAATTTTTAAATGTCCACAACATGGTCATTCAAAATCTAATCATCGTACGGTCTGTTCCATTGGGACCAAATTAAAACCCTTTACTTAAATTTAAATTATTGGCTCATAAAATCCACATAATGCATATGAGACCAATTGAATGTATCATGGCACACATAATAAGATGGTGGTCTGGGGATTTTAAAATTTTTCATTTCCAGGAATACGAGACTTTTGGACTCTAGTGATTTGATCCTCAATGCTTCCCAAGGATCATGTGTGAATTAAATAGAGTGAAAAATTAAATTGAACAATTACCACATTCTGAATCGGAGCACACTTGAATACACCTCATCATTGGTGACCGTTGCTCGAAGGATATGAAGCTAATCGCCATCGAGATCATCCACACACGCTCCAAAAATCTGAATTTCAAGTGCTATCACGGAGCTCTTATGATCACTTCGACATCACGAGGATCATGGTCTCATGCCTTTGATCCGTCCAATTCACACTTGGATCAACACTGAGAGAGAGAATCTCTTTCTCTCTCTCTATAAGGAAAGAGGAGAGAGTGGATCTCATTTCATTGGCACGAACAACACTAACAAAATGAATCTCTCCCATAGTTATATAGTGAGAGAGTTAAAATACCCAGAAGGGTTCCCCGACACTCAGAAATAAAACACCCACTAAATATGAAATAAATAAATAATTATGACAAAATAAACTGTGTCATAAATACTATTTATATTTTATCACATAAATTTAATATCTATTAAATATATTAAGTGACAAAACTGATTCATTTTACTCAACTCATCATTCCTGGTAATATTAAACAAACCTAGAATAATAAAACAATATTCATTTGTATAATATTTTTCCTCATATATACTTAAACACTTGTAAATAATTTTAATAAATAAATTCAAACCAATTATTATGTACCTGAATAATAATAAATTAATTATTTAATGGTCATCGATAACATGAACAACCCTTGGACCTCATGGTGGGCCCCACCATGTCCAATACACATATTCAACTAAATAAGACAGATTCTTCAATACGCTATTGTGTGTGACCCTCTAGGACCTTATCTTGATAGTATTAAATGTTTTCCACAACCCAGGAGTGGATTCCATCAATCCATAAAGGCCTATAAATAGATAAGGAATAGTCATAGCAACAAAAACCAACCTACAAACACATACAAAGTAATATAATCTCTTTGTCTTTAGATATGTCATAAAGCAGGACATACACTTATTTTATCATCCTTTCTTTCTTTATTATTTATTTATATAACATGGCGTATTTACATCTGACTACCTTGGCCAATGATTTATGATGGTAGTACCATCTTGGTGAACTAGGTTTGATATAAATTTCTTCCTTGACCCATAAGAGACAAATCCTATCTTGTTCATTCAACTGATGCCATACCACCAATGATGTAACCAACAAAAGATACCTCACCGCAATTTCATTATCCTGTTTTTTTCCATTCATCAAAGTAGATGATCAAATTTCATGCATTGATAATGATCTGAATTCAGGAAACCAATACACATGCCCATAGATAGAAATAACCAATGGAACTTGAAAACATGTGGTGTTTTTATTTGCAGGTTTATCATCATGATATCGCCTTCTAGATATCACCAAGTATGAACATCATGATATGAAGTCTCAATTCTTATGATCCCCTATCACCTGATAGTTAGACATAAACTATTTACAGTTAGTAGTATGTAGCTAGAACATAGATCATTTGTTTAATATTAATGTCATAGTATCTCTAGATTCTCATTATAGCCTGGGATCTTCTATAACCTTTTGATATGGCAATTAATCTATAAAATTACCATTAAATAGTGGATGAAGAAAATTTTACACTTTAATGGTAAGTGTATATTATGCATAGATCACTGTATACATGATATAGTAATCGAAAATAACTATTTTTTGGATTTAGTGAACTCACTATTACAATAGTTTTTTGGGTTCTTGCAGAGTTAGAAGGCTTTTTTTACAGAGATACTAAGAAATAACCAGGAACTTTCTCATCTTGGAAGTAGTAAGCAATGTTCTTATGTTCTTAAAATGAGAGCGTTTTATCTCTCTTCATTCATCTCGACAAGGTTTTTGTAGCTATTATTATCTCACTAGAGTGGGGGTCACACAACAAGGATCGGAATTCTGTAGTTTTAGTGTGGACAATATTTTAGATAGTTATATACTACTTTTATTCTCCCATATTAGCCTAATGTTCTTCAATATTTTCATAATTGGTTCTAATTACTTTTACTAACGCGCACTTCATTGTGGATATTTCATATGTCTTGGAATATTGGGAGATTCAGTTTTTATAGAAAATTCTACCATAAGAGACACAATTCCTATGAGAGATTGTTCTCTTGAAAGGTTTTTTCTAATCACGCCTTTCAATGGAACTCATCCTTTAATTTTGGGATATTTTTGAATTTGTTTGGTGTAGTGTAACCATAAGGGAACCTACATAAAATTTCTTTGTTTACATCCCTAAAAATGAAACTACATTGTGGGATAGGACAAGTCGGGAGGATTTGTTTTTTTAACTTCACCCAACCAGGAGAAGACTGGCTATCTCTAAGGATGAGGTAAAATTACACCCAGCCCTATGGGTTGGGGTGATCATGTTACACATTCATAACCTTTCAAGCCTGATTTTTAGCAATAATGTTTTTTTTAAAAATATCCTCGGTCCTATGGTTTGGGGTTTCTCTAATACTTATAGGTATAGAATTACTATGATCGATCATTTGATTTTACAAATCTTTTTCCTAACATGGTTTGGGTACATCATATGACTTGTATAAGAGCTACCTAATGCTGATGATGTTTGAAATATTGGTAACATTTTTGGTATTTGAAGATTGACTTCCCTTACGTGGTAAGCGTGTTTGATATTTTCAGATGTCTAATGCAAAATCCTTTTGATGGATTTCTCTATTCTAGCCCGACACCTTTGAGAGATGTTATGGGCTAGTACATGGTAAGTAGAACATTTATAATAGGGAGGGTTTGTTTCTTAATGTCATCCTCAGGGAATGACATTGCATGATGTCACTCTTGGTGGAAATTTTTTTATCGGGAATCAAGGTAAAATGTAACACCCCATGTTCCCCCTATCCTCTGATATGTAAACATGATGGGGTGTTAGAAATTAGATGATATAATTATTTTAACTCATCTAGAAATGTGTGTTGAAGATATCCTTGCTATTTTCAACATTTTGGGTTTTTTGTTGTTAAGAAGGTCAACAATTCAATTTGACAGTGCCTATCTTCCATTACCTTGGCCTGATTTGCATATTCATCATCTGGTAATACATTTGTTTTCAATTGATGAAGAGTATTTCATATATTTAGGTGGATTTTGTGCACACAATCAACTGAAAATGAATTTACAATACTGATTTGGGGAGTGTCTAAGGGCCAAAACATTACTCATATATTTTCCTTTTCCAATTGTCCCCTCATGAGAAATATTTCTCCTTTGTATTTTTTGAGAGGTTCCTCAGCCAAATCTGAAAAAAAAACCATTTTCCCATTGCATTATTTTAAACAATGGTGTGGGTAGGGATTTAATCTATTTTATTATAAGGTAAGGGATCCAAAGAGGGATTAAAGAATGGTTGTTTCCTTGGGATGTCATCTGATTGAGAAAGAATGTCACTTGTCAATGATGGGGAAACATGCATGACTGGAACCCATTTTCCCAAGATCCTCATCGTATGAGAGCTTTATAAAATTTGATTCATCAAGGGGAGGACCTTATTAACCAAATGAAATGTTTTTGTGGGTAAGAATTTCATAATAAATGCAATAATGGGGAGGACTACCATCATGCCTTGATGTCATTCTATAGGGATACACTACTGGAAAGAAGATCTATACCAATGGTTTTGGGCAAACCGTTGGTATAGTTCACTTATATGGACATATACCAACGGTTTGGCCAAAACTGTTGATATAGGTCACTAATTTGGACATATACCAATGGTTTTGGACAAACTGTTCGTATAGGGGGGACCTATACCAAGAGTTTGGGGGAAACCGTTGGGATAGGTCACATATATGGACATATGCTAATGGTTTTGGCCAAACCGTTGGTATAGGTCTATAATAGAGACCCTATAACAACATTTTTTCCCAAACAGTTGTTATAGATCCCCCCCTATACCAACAGTTTGTCCAAAACCATTGGTATAGGTCCCAAAATCAAATAATCTATACCAACGGTTCCCAAAACCATTGGTATAGGTCTATACCAACGTTTTTTAGAACCATTGGTATAGTTACATGTCTTTTTAGTGAATGTTCTTACAAAGAACAATAAATATATCAAAATTTAAAATATTTAGCATAATATGTATATATATTTATAAAATTATGTTCATAAATGTCAAGTTAGGCTATTGTTTAGGTCATTAAATCAAAAACTGAAGGTACTGGGATCTAAACCCACCGAATGCTTCTTTTTGGAAATATATATACCAACGGTTTTATGGAACCGTTGGTATAGATTTTTCATATTACTTGAACCAACAATTTTTTGAAAACCATTGGTATAGACGTATCCCCACGGCTTACATGCCCTCGGTTCTCCAAACTGTTGGTATAGGATATACCAACGGTTTCGAAGCCTATACCAATGGTTTCAAACAGTTGGTATAGGGTAGTTTTCTACTAGGGATAAATTCCAAGTTGTATTCCCTAGGGAGGACCTTCAGGGTGGATGGTAGTAATAGGAGGACCATTTGTTGTTGGATCTTCTGGCCACATGGAGGGATACCATGGGTCTCATTAGAAGATAAGATATCAAGTTCGATTATATTCTTAACATGAATTGAGCCTTTAGAGTAAGATGTTTGGGGGGGGGGGACCTCCAGAACTGGTAGTAGTCAAATTTCAAGGAGGAACTTCACAATCTCCTCTATTATCTCCATAATTTTGTGACAATGTAATAGGATCCTAATCCACCATATATATACATCTGAGGGCTTAAATAACTCCAACATTTAGTAGAGCATGGTCATAGACTGAATATTCATTTCCCAATTTCTTTTGGTGAGGATACTTTTTAGATGTATTCCACTGGGAAATTGGAGTCACATACTATGGGCGGTGACTTTCATATGTGGAAACATATTCGATAAGTTCTTGCATTGTTATTATAATTTTTTGTCTGATTTTTAGAATTTTGGTAGGGATATATGTCTTCCCTGGAGTTCCCACTAATATAGATGAATAACCTCTAGTTGGAATGGTATTATGTGCCTGATTTGGTTGTCCATTTTTTGTCGGATGGCCACAACCCTCATGGACATGAGAAAGAATATGCATCTTCTCTATCAAAAATCTTGAACTATTTAGCTGATTCACTTCAAATGTGGAGGCAGCGCTACATTCCCAACTCCTAATCACTGTCAATGCTATCATTATGTCCTCTTAATGTTGTAGAGTGTGGACGAGATTAGATGTCTATCCTTCCATCGTTTCTAGGATATAAGTACAGACTTCTTCAGAAGGAACAAGAATATACACCCATTCTGTAGTTAGAGCATGGATATATTCCTGATCTTATCCTCTAGTTATTTATAGGATATGAAAATAATAATTAGATATTGGGGAAGAGATATGATTATATCCCCTATTTGTAGCCTATAAATTATGATTGGTTTCTCCAAGTGCTGCCAAAATGCACTGACAGGATTGATGGGTGTGGGAAGGTGTGTACACCTGCTCATTATTTTTCGTCAAGTTTTTCGTGTGGGATTCTTTGGATTTTATTGAACTGTTCTAGTGGGATTGGATGGTGTGGAAAAGTGTTGGAAGCTACTCACAATTTTCCACCAAGTAAGTATAGTGAGCTTCATCGGAGGGAACAAAGGTAAGGCTATACTACCCTAATAATTGGATGTTGTAATCTAAAAATTGTATAGGTTTCTTGGGCCTACGTAACCTTGGATGGACTCCCAAGAGTGACACCCCCATCATTTTGAGGGTGTGGAGTCATGTGGTGATGGCAGCGGCGGTTGTTGGATGGAGCCCTTTGGTGGGACCTCTGGGCTATTTGTATGAGGCCATTGGTGACCTCTAAATGAGCCACCCTACAATTATGGAGGTATTCTGTTGGTAAGAGTGGGCATCCAAAAGGGGAGGGGTGAATTGAGTTCCAACTAAAAATTTATATTTAAAATATTTCTATTAAAATCCCCCAATTTAAATTACAAGATAAACTGCAGTGAATTTGTAATACAGTAAAGTGTCAGTTAGGTTCTCAAAATATTGATTAGTTCTCAGTTAAAAAAAATCTGAAGATGAGATTAGCTATTGAAACTAACCTAGTGTTTTTCAATAAATACAAACACTTTCTAGTTTAACTATCATATTAACTTTAAAATATATTTATATTTAAAGTACTTAGCATCGGAATATTCAAAATAGTGTTAACAAAACTAAAAAATCACAGCATTTTTAAACAAGAGGTTCATTCTCAAGAAGAGACTTAATCCTCTCCACTTGGTGATCCCTTCCACCAAGCTGTTTATATAAATAAACTTTTGATCCACACCCTGGATCAGGGTTTCCAATAGCACACCAGGCTGTCCAGGTCACACTTGACCTCTACCATAGTTATTTGTGGGAAACAAAAGAAATAAGATATTGATTATGAGGATAGTTTGATATCCTCCAATTATTCTTAGGAGACAGTGTGTGTTATACAAATAAATATTCACACTGGTCAAATAGAAAATATAAAACACAATAGAGTTAAGAATTAGAATAGAGTTAAGAATTATCTGTGTGTTGTGAACTAAATATCTAGACTCAATAAATGTTGAGAATATGGTATTTGAGTCTTCTACTCGAAGTTGTCTTCAAAACAGAGTATCACAGTTTCTGTAATACAGTTTCAGAGAGTGAAATGGATCAGCTCATTGATGTCTCAATGTATATTGAGCCTATGTGGTGAAGATAGCTTGTCACATTCTTCTTATAATCTCAAGCGCTTAGTTCTTATCTTTTTGTATTGGCATAGACTGTGTATCAGCATGTACTGCTACTGTCATCGTCGTCACTTTAACATAAAAGATGAGGTCCTTTTATACTCAATGATTCTCTATGCATAAGGATCTTTGCACATGCATGTACCTCGTACTTGTCTACGGATTGTCCAATAGACAACATTAAATAATGTCAGAAACAATAATTTTTCTACATATGACCATTAGAAATAAATTATAATTAATAAAATGAAAATAGTTATTTATATCAATCGTTGAGTAATCTTTGGTCTTTTGTCTTCGGTTTGATATATTTGGTCTGTCATATTCGGTGTGTCATCTTCGGTGTGTTGACTTCGGTCTATCAAACTTTGGTCTGTCATACTTCAGTTTCAATGTGTTATCTTTGGTGTGTCGACTTTGTTCTGTCAAACTTCAGTCTATCATACTTTGGTTTCGGTGTGTCATCCTTCAGTTTCGGTGTGTCGACTTCGGTCTGATAAAATTGGTTTTTCAAACTTCGGTGAGTCATACTTTGGTCTTAGGGAATCCAAGAAAGATTATGATGAACTTGTCTTGAATATACCATTACAAGATAAATTTTTAATAAAAGTATATGTAAAAATAAACTAGTAAACATATTGATTCATGACTTATAAGCAATTGACTTATTAAAGTATATGTTTTGTATGAAAAAATTGATTCACATAGAAATATTAAAATTGGCATGAATGATATGAATCTGTATAGTGACATTATTTGTGATTAGGAAAAATACATATTCATGAAGGGTCCAACAATCTCCCCCTTTTTGATAATCACAAATTATGTAATATATTCAAATATATAGAATAAGCATGGTTGAATATACTTCTCAAATATAACTAATATTTGAGATTTCTAGAATTTATTTAAAACAAATCTCCCCCTCACTAGATGGATTAAGGATCGTATATGCCTCCATTGTTTTCTCATCATCATTACATCCTTACTTTCTCCCCCTTTCTCATATGTCATCCTGACATTCTCCCCATTTTGGTATTAACAAAAATAGAAAAGTAGAAAAGGAAAAAATATAAGATAATACAAAGATACAACAAGAGTTGTCATTCAAAATTATAAGAGTACATGACAAACAAAAAAATCAAATCCCTGTTGTTGGCGCCAAAATATTGAATGCAAAAGGACGAAGGAAAAGAAGCCCGCACGCTGCCTCGTTAAGCCCCGACGTGGAGCTCCCCCAAGCAACACGGCCACCGCGAAGCAAAGGAGGCGGTACCGCTCCGCGAACGCCCTGACGTTCGCGAGCCCGCCATAAAGCACATGAGGCGGTAACGCTCCATGAACCCCATTGACGTTCGCAACCCGCCGCGAAGCACCCACCGCCCCTTCGTACCGGGTGATCTCTACTTCACGGCACACCTTGCCTATAACTACTGGGCTCCCCCTGAGTCCAGAGGATGGAAAATCCGACCTTTCAGCTTCTCAACTCCCGAATCGCAAAGCACCCTTCGCCTCGGGAATCATGATCTCCATGAGGTATTTTTTCTTCACGATATGTCTTCGCCTTGTCTCATTTTGAGCCCCTCTTCTGAGAGGGATTCCCTTCGCGAAGTCTAAGGGAATTCGTGAAGGAAGGGGATTCCCAAGGGAACCCGGGCAGTCGTGGAAAATTTATGCTTCGCGAAACACCCATCCTGTACTCGTGATCCACATGCCATGGTAGGGTCGTAGTGCATCGCGAAGCACACTGCTTCACATCACCTTGCTTTGCGAGGCACCTCTGCTTCACGAGGAAGTTCTCCACGAATACTATTCCACTTCGCGAAGCACCTCCCATTCACACCCATGCCCCATGCTAAGGCCAAGACACTCCACTTTGCGAAGCACACCCCTTTGCTTGGAAATTCCTCTTCCCGTGCGACCCTCCAGTTTTTCACGATGTGATTTCAAAGTCCCATGGACAACACGACTCGTAGAATTTATTCTCCTAATGCTTCTTCGCATATGCATGCTAACGGTTATTGCTTATTCACATAGCCATGCTAATGTGGAACCCTCGATGGTTCGCTCTGCGGCCCCCCTTCACCATGGCCTTGCCGGTAGCTTCCCTCCCCCAAGGGACAGAGGGTACCAGTCATGTATGTCTTAGGGGTGTGGAGTAAACCCACCTCTTCTGAGCTGCAGGACGTTAAACTGCCAGGAACCTCGTCCTCAACACATGATGTTAAACTGTGACCCGACCCCATGCCTCGCACGCAGGGTCCCCCCAGCTCAGACATTCTTTACGCCACTCGTCTCCACAGAGATGGGATCACCCCTCTACAAGGGATGATATCGTTCTTATTGGAGTGGTGTATGTCCACAGGAGAAGGGAAACCACCTTGGTGTAAGCCCCCAAGACTCTCTTGCGGAAGGTAGCACCCATGCACCTCCGTACTTCCCCACTGCCAAGGCTAGTAGAGGGTGTGATAGGGAACGAGGTACCTTTCATCTTTGGTCCCAAATCCCTCTCCCGCTGCGCTTTGCTGCACTTCGGGCTTCCATCCTAGAGTAAGTCCCAACACCATAGTCCGCCTAACTCATAAGCCCCTCTTTGTTTCTCATGGACGCACCCTTCGCAATGTGATCATCAGGTCTCTGCTGCCTCTTGTTTCTCACATCGAGCACGACTCACGTGGGCTTAGAGTAAGCATTGACCATGACAATACCTCATCCATCATGATGTTAAACTGTATTCCCTCGTCCAACATAATGTTAAACTGCACATCCATTTGAACTATGAGGTCTTTGATCCATGTCAAGGCATGGTACATAGGAAGCCTCCACGAGGTTCAAGCCCACCGCCCATCATTTATTCATGTCAGGTTCCACCCTCGTCCAGTATGACGTTAAACTACATTCTAGTCCGACGGCAAGCCGTTGTGACCACCAGAACTACGAGTACTTTGATCCATGTCAAGTCATGGTACGTAGGAAGCCTTCCTGAGGTTCAAGCTCACCACCAGTGGATCCATGGGTTCACCTCCACGTCGGTTCGCTGACAAAAACCACCACTTGAACTACAAGGTATTTGATCCATGTCAAGGCATGGTACGTAGGAAGCCTCCATGAAGTTCAATCCCATCACCCGGTCGTTCCGACCTCATCCACGTCCGTTCACCCCCATCCTGCATGATGTTAAATTGTATTCCACATCTCATTTTAACTACGAGGACTTTGATCCATGTCAAGGCATGGTACGTATGAAGCCTCTATGAGGTTCAAGCCCAACAATCATTGGCTCAGACCGTCTCCTTGTCGGTGTGCCATGCCCCCATTTTCTCCCAAACTATGCGGACTTTGATTCCATGCCATGGGGATATGTAGGAGGTCTCTTCGAGGCTCAAGCCCAAATTTACTGTCACCCTTGCGATGGTCTCATTTCATTCCCCCTCCACTTCATCCATCCATCCATCCATCATCCACCCTGATTCCTACACAGGACGCCACATCCCGGCGAGATCATGCCACTCCCCTCCCGTCCACAGCATCCGGGAAGCCGCCCATGAGCTGACCCTGATATCGGTATCCCTTCAAGGGGGATTCCTCAATCTGATCTACTCCAGCTAGTGTTCTGATCAGGCCGATCTGTCTCCGCTGGACGTTAAACCTGCGGCATACCCTGTGTTAAACATAGGAAGATGAGGAAAAACTCAGATACATGCCTATGGAATATGATTCCCCACGCTCGATGTGGGATGCCTCAGGCTTCCACGCCATCGAGAAGCCCTATGATAAGGTATAAAAGACAGACGCACCAATTACCCAACGTTCAGACATGCTACTGATGCCTCGACGTGACTACTCCCCCGACTGAAGGTTGATGCCCTGACTGAACCCTTTGTAATTTCCTGACATAAGTAGTGTAATTAACCGGCATTCATGGAAACATGACACTGGGAAGATTTTCACGAACAATGAATTAAATCAATGAGGGAGACCCGGACTAGGTGACGAGTTCTGAGAAGGAATCCATGGAAGGAAAAACCGACATCCCATCATCCCAGTTTCGATCAAGGAGAAGACGTCCCCGAATAAGGAGCGGATACCGCCTGCCTTTGGAAAGCGGTAATGCAGGGTAACAGCAGCACGTCCTCACATACGGATGCGCATGCCCTAGTGAAAGTGTCGGAAACAGAAATGGTGAACCCGATGTGAAATTCTTCTCCTCAATATGGAGATTAGTAGCATTTGAGACACCAGTAGATTGACGTGTCACTGGATCCAGATATCTGGCACCGGGTCCCACCAAGAAAATAGCGGGCCTGGCGTGAAACTCACTGGAAGTTGGGGTAGTAGAACGTGGGGCATTCCGTTCTGAAACGTGTTGGCATGGATCCCTCTTACCGTCCATGGAGGAAGGAATGACGTTGGGGCACTAGTTGTCGATCCTTTTCCTTGCAGTGCTGATGAGTTGATCTCCCTACTTCCCAGGAACCAAGGTGCTGCTATGGAGACACAAACACCGCCCGCTCACCTACGCAGGGGAGGGGGAAATACCAGCACATCCCGCTTCGTGTGGCTTCACTGCCATCACGATGGCCTCTACATCCGTGAATACGGGACACCCAAATCCCCTCTCCCCGTCAGAGATCATCCAAAGAAGGGTGATCAATAGCCTTGTACGTAGGTACGAGGAGGAAGGGGTCATCCCAACTCAGGATATGGCCCGCCTGGACCTGGAGGCATCCAGGCCCCTCTGTCAAAGCCACCCTCAAAGGCCACACAGGGAGCCTCTGCTCCCCACCCCAAAGTTCAATCGTTTCGGGAGCCTGTCCCCAGAACGCCTCGACAACTCGTCACCTTACGCTGATGAGGTAGGTGATGTCCAGCTTAGCCCGATCAGAGTCCCAATCCAAGGGCTCTAGGTAAGGGCCCCCACCTAGCCACGTCAGCGCCGCCGTCCGGATTTTCCAGAAGAGCAGGTAGGCTATGCCCCTGCACCACCTGCGCCAACTCGTTGGACCCGACGTCAGCGTCGGGCCCAAGCTGAGGATGGTCGTAAAGGGGCATCAACATCAATAGTTACTGTGGCCCAAGCCACCGCCGACGTGGATCATGGAGTCCCTGCATACACTGAGCAGGGGCACTCCTTCACCCAACCAGGACTGAGGCCGCAACCGCCCCATGGGTAGGTTGGGTTGGCTCTCGGGGTTGCAGGCCCGAGTGGTGATCACCTCAAACCAATTCGCGGTGGTGTCACCCCGTATGGAGGGCCTCCCCATACCAACATTCCACAGAGCGTGGGCCTTCCCCACTCTGAATCTCGTCATGGAGGTATGCCTCGTGCTACCCCCATCCCGAAGGAAGACCTGCCTCGTGGCAGTGACGCTTGGAGCGGAGGTCTCTCATGTGCCCACCACACCGGGTATGGAGTTCCTCCTCCTGCTCCCGACCATCGATGTGAAGGCACTTACCATTAGGTCCCTCTCCAACGTGGGGGTCCTCCCTATGTCCTCTCTGCAACTAGCAAAGGTCCTCCTCGCCCTGGCAACCCGAGGGTTGAAGGTCAGCCTCGCTCCACCCTCACCAAGTATGGAGGTCCTCCCCATGCTCCTTCCGGTTCCAACAGAGGTTCCGCCCACATGGGTGCTATCCATGGAGGTCCTCCCCATGTTCCCTTCTACATTTGACCTTGTGCCCCTTGCAGCCCAGCTATCTCAAGCGGGAACCCTCTCTGCCATGGCGCTAGTGCCGCTCCGAGAGTACATGTCGAGAATCAACCTTGTCCTGAAGAGCCATCTAGGGGCAGGAGAGCGGGTCGTCGCCGCCACAAGAAGAGTCCTGGGAAGGCCCAAGTGGAGGTCAAAACATCCCATTTCTTGGATTGTGAAGCGGAATGAAACTCAGAGATGGAACCTTCTCCCCACTCCTCCATGTCAAGGACTTGGGAAGGAACAAGGCACGTCAGCCTCGTTCTCCCAGAATGTGAAGTCCACCGGATTCCCGCCTCTCTCCGCAGGTACATCTAGGAGGAAGAAATTGTGGAGATTACATAGGTTCCGACCATGAAATCACCACCATCATCACTAGAAGCGCCCTCTACCTCTACTAGAGATCATGGAGAGCTATTTTAGGGGCCAACGGTGGTAGAGCAACGGCACGACCCATCGTCGGTGACCGCAATTCCTACACTAGAAGACATGGCTATTAGCCCATCGTATCGTGACATTGTGGTCAGGTCACCTCACTATTTAGAGGATGGCCCGGAATTTAGTGTCCAGTCAGCTCGTTCGTCGTATTCTCCACCGCCCAGCTTACTGTCCTAGCGGTCCGCCTCGGTACCGCTACCGGTTCCTCAGCCGCCTCCGGTTGATGAGTGGGGAAATATGGGGCCAGACCTTGAGTCCGAGCCCAGGAGATTCTAGAACATTCTCGCAGCGGATCACTTCCCGGAGAAGTTCTAGCCGATGGCAGTGCCGAACTTTTTCACGCCGGAGTCCCTTACCCCAGAGGAAGTAGGGTGCTTCCGTCGAACCCTATGGGCGACACACTTATGTCTTCATTATGAGCATGTAGTGTACCCCAAGAGCTGAGAGCACTTTGAGGAAATTGGCGAGCAATGTCGCCTGATCGATTTGGCCACACTCCATGTGGCCCAGCGCCTTGAGTCGTCAGGCCTCCAGAGCACCCTTCAACGGAAATGAGTTCAGAGTCTCAAAGTACTCTGCATAATCATCAGGGAAGCTACCCCCCATGTGCAAGTCCATGGCTGGGGACAGTATGCCGCCCTCCTCTTCAGTCCTATCCGGCGGCAGCCCGATCCATTAGGTGACATAGAGAACATACCCCAAGGAGGGTTGCTGTCCACATGGCTGACGTAGTGGGAAAGGAGGACGAGCTTGAATTTCTCGATGGAGACTTACCCTCTGAGGGTGTACCACCACTGCTGGACCCATCAGGGAGGGTTACCCGTCAGCAGAGGAACCTTCTAGGCCTCCATGTACCCACCTAGTCGTTGGTACTCAGTCAAAATACCGGTAAGGGTAAGGAGCATGTCGGAACCATCAAGCACTCTGACCCGTCCGCCTTTGTACATAAGATGGACGAAGATCCTGAGAAGGCTGCATTGCGCCAGCAGCTCGCTGAGAAGAAGAGGCTGGTTGATGAACTCTTGGCCGAGTGTGCTGCAGAGCGGCGACCCGACTATTGTAATCCCAAGCTAGGGTAGCAGGGGCAGGAACAATTTCCCCCTGGAGAGATGCCTCCGGGCAACCCTAATCACGCTACTTCCACCGACAGGGAAGAAGCTGGAACTCACGGCAAGAGGGCGCGATATGTCTCGCCAAACCCTCCTGAACGACGGAGCAATCTAAGGAATCCAGCTCGGGTTCCCCCAGCAGCCCCACAGGCCATTCCCCCAGTCGCTCCACGAGCTGCTGAAGCCATCTACTATGTCGAAAAACCCAGCAACACACTTGTGATTAGGGATCCCCTTCAAGATAGGTACCCCCAGCCGGATGATCTTATAGTGGCACTCATCACCCGCCTCGAAGCGTTGGAAACGCGGCAGGTGGCAGTTCCACAGGATGACAAGCCATATCCTGCGTGGGTGGATGATATGCCCGCACCCCCGGGTTTTGGGAACCCCACTTTTGCGCTCTTGAACAGGACAGGGGACCCGTCGCAGCACATGGACCATGTTTCTTCCAGGTGTGGCCCCATGCTGGGGACCCCGGCCCAGCAAGAAGCCGCTAAGCTTCGATGTTTCGAGCAGACATTGGAGGGCTCCGCATTCGTCTGGTACAGCTAGCTCCCTATCGGATCAGTGACCGGCTGGGAGGATCTCCGCTGGCAGTTCCTATACCAGTTCAGCTCCACCACGCAAAAGACCAGCATCACAGACCTCTTGAAGTGCAAACAAAGGCCTGATGAGCGAGTCGCGGACTTCATCGCCCATTGGAAGGGACTCACATACTCCCTCGACATGCCACTGAGTCAGGAGAAATTACTGATGATGTGTGTAGGGAACGTTAAAACAGAGCTGGTTCCTTCCCTGATCACCCAGAACTACCCTGGAGGATTTCAGGATTTCTCAGATAAGCCTCAGTGCCTCAAGGAAGCTCTGCAATAGGCTAGTCAGGCACGTCTGCTGCCCCCGGTGATCCCATCCAGGAGGGCTGCCAGAGCCGAACCCACTACGGTGGCCCAAATAGAAGCCCCCATGCAGCTAGAATTGCTTCTAGTGGCACCGGCCCCACAACCCCGCAGAGTTCCTCCACCTCAAGCGTAGGCTCCTACCCAGTAGCGACCGACTCAGAATCGACAGGTTCCCCCGCGCAATGTGCCACCGCCATCTGGGCGAGACAATCAGGCACCGCCTCCTCGGCAGGCCCCTCCGGCCCCTCATCAGGGCCAGGCTCCCAGGGCCGCCTATTTGGAAAGAAGGAACCAGACTTACTCGTTCAATGAGAATCAGGTCCCTGGCTACTTCCAAAGTGCTCTAGAGCAAGGGATTGTGCGCTTACCCGAGTATAGAAGGCCGATAGAGGCGAATCTCACCAATCACCCCAACTACTGTCCCTATCATCAGATTCTGGGGCACACCCTCAAGAAATGATATGTGTTTAAAGACTGGATTCAAGACCAGTTCAACAAAAACATAGTCAGGTTGGGCCCAGCCCCGACACAAGTAGCGGGTATCTTCGTAAGGTCATAGATCGGTAGCTACAGTGAAGGCGAGAGGCAGTAGGTCCCCAGCCGTGGGTCCCAGAAATACAATGACTGGGTGGCTCAAAAAACCGTCGCCTGTGCCCATGGTATCATTTAGGCACTCCTGAATCATCTGGAGCCTTTGGAGGAAGTAGCCAGTACCTTTGCATCGTCATCACATCTGACCTCTTCCCAAAAGGGCAAGCAACGACGACGCAATAATAAGCAACGCACTCCACCACTGCCATCATCATCCTGCACTCTTGGAGACTTTATGCCCCCTGAAATGGGGATTCCTCCCAGAATCCGCCCGGTGGTGGATGATTCGTCAAGTGACAGCCATGGGTATCCTTCAGTTAACACCGTGGAGCTGGTAAATCCCTATATGGCTCCCGACGAGGGGGAACGCCAGGTGAACCTCCCCAACGTCCCCAGCCGACGTCGATGTTAGCGGAACCACAACCACACAGGTCGTCGAGGCATGTTAGTGAGTTCTTTCAGTCAGGCCATTCCAGCTACTAAAACCAGATAGCAGTCTCAGTGTAGAGCTCAGCATGCACAACCTCATCTGGGGCCCTCAGATCTACCTCCACCGCCGTTTTTGCTGCTAGATCAGGCAGAGATGCCTTGTCCGTATCACGGTCAGTCTTTCCCAGATACAAGCCAATCTCCATTGACTGATCCTAATCTAGATGCTACTCTCCAGGATTCAACTAGTTGGCAGCGGGATGTACCCAGTACTAGCCAACCGCCAGTTCAATCGGCAGGACCCGTTATGCCTCCAACTGCAGAACGACCTCCTATAAGAAGATGCTCGCATTTGGCACGAAAGTACGATGTCCTGAAGCACTTGGATGGAATTATATCAATTATTTCTATCCTTGAGGCCCTTCTACTATCATCTGAAATGCGCGATGCACTTGCCGAGGCCCTAAGGATCCCCCTTCAGTTTGAGACGGAGGTAGCAACTGCGGAAGCCTTCCACGCTGAGGTAATTTAGAACGCCAAATTCCAGACAGTTATCTCATTATCCGGTGAACATGAAGACCCTCCCATATAGGGGCATATTCTCCCACTGTATGTCACTAGCTAGTTCAATGGCGTGGAAGTTCGCCGCTGACTCGTTGACACGGGTTCTGGGATCAACCGAATCCCGACTCGGACACTACGAAAGCTGGGCCTATCTGAAGATGATTTAACTCCCTCTGACCTCAGAATCGAGGGATACAACAGGACCTAGCAATCCCCGGTTGGAAAGATCCACCTGAAGACCCAGTTCGGTGGTCTAATTTACAGCACCGAGTTCATGGTTGTCTCCCAGGACACCACCTACAACGCATTGATGGGCAGGCCATGGCTCCATCTTCACACAGCGGTCCCTTCTTCGTGTCACCAATGCCTCAAATACTCCCTCAATGGTTAAGTTTGCGTTCTCCAAGGATATGCGTCTCCTTTCGCCTCTTGTGAATCCCACTATCTAGACGCCGACTATTACAAGAACAAGCATAAGCAAATCCTAGTAAGTGAGGATGAACCCACCCCAGTCACAAGTGATCCATGGGCAGGCCTGGATGATGCCTACATCTTCTCGATCCATCGATTGGAGGCCACGACCCCCGACATGGGGCAGTGTTTTGTTGTTTTAGGTACTGAAGGAAGGCATGTTCCCATGTCCAAGTGACGGCGGAAAATCACCTCGTACTCCTACAACAACTATGATCAGGTGATCCTGGAACCTCCTACCCCTGTGCAGTATCAGAATGTCAGGCTTATGACAACGGCAGTACATCATACGTGTCTCTTCCACCAGGCTGGAATCAACCGACTCAGGACGACGCGTCACAACTGCTTTAATGGCATCAAACGTGGCCCCTTAGGCCGAAGGCCAAATTGGATAGGATCTACTGCCTTCATTACTATGGTCTCACTGGCACATGGGTCTCCTGATATGATGACCACCGCTTTCCAAGCCAGCACCAACTTCCTGTCATGGTTTGATAGCTCAGAAGAAGCTCCCCTTGTGGGAAATCCCTCCACGGGTGGAGAGGAAGATCTAGAGGATTCTCCCCCCGCCTTTGAGGAAGGTGTCTCTACCACGGTTGATGAACTGGTACAGGTAAACCTTGGTAGCGAGGCAGATCCGAGATCCACATTGATCAGTACAGCCATGTCCCCCGAGGAGCAGCAGTGGTACATATACTTTCTCAAACAACACCGTGATGTGTTTTTCGGGACTTATGACGAGATGCCCGGACTAGATCCTCAGGTAGCCGTTCACCGCCTGGGCCTCCTGACAAACCATCGTGGGTTTAAGCAGCCTCCCAGAAAGATGCACCCTTCTCATGGTGCCATGGTTGAGGCCAAAGTTGACAAGCTTATCAAATCCAACTTCGTCAAGGAATTCAAGTACCCCAAGTGGCTTGCCAACATTGTACCAGTCGGAAAGAAGAACGGGCAGATCAGAGTCTGCATCGACTTTCGCGATCTCAATCGACACTGCCCAAAGGATGACTTTCCCCTCTCGGTGACTGATTTATTGATTGATTCCACGACCGGGTTCCAAGCCCTCTCTTTAATGGATTGGTATTCCAGGTACAACCAGATCTGGATGGCCCCCGAGGATGAGGATTCCACTGCCTTCAGGGCTCCCCAAGGTACCTTTTGTTACCAGGTTATGCCCTTCGGCCTGAAAAATGCAGGTTCCACTTATCAGCGGGCCATGCATCGCATATTCAGGCCAATTCTCAGGATGCTGGTGGAATGCTACGTGGATGATCTAGTGGTCAAATATCACCAGCTCCAGGACCATCTCAAAGACCTTGATAAAGTGTTCGGTTTCCTCTGTTCCCGCCACCTGAAGATGAACCCATTACAGTGTGCCTTCAGGGTCACCTTCGGGATGTTTCTTGGTTCTTTTGTTAGATACCGGGGCATTGAGATCGACCTAGAGAAGATCAAGGCCATAAACCAAATGCCTCCCCCGAGCAATATTCGGGAACTTCAATATCTCCAAGGCCACTTAGCCTATATACGCCCATTCATTGAGAATTTGGCCGGCAAGTGTAAGCCCTTTTCCCAGCTCATGAAGAAAGGCGCTGCCTATGAGTGGGATGAAGAGGGTCATTCTGCCTTCGAGGAAATCAAGTAGTATCTGCTCCAACCTCCGGTCTTGATTCCACCTATGTAACATCCCCAAATTATAAAGGGTTAAATGACTAAATGATATGAATCATGTCAACAAGGCACACCTTCCTTTTCGGGAGCATGTCTGATTAGAACTCCACAGTTAAGCGTGCTCGGCTTGGAGTAGTGATCAGGATGGGTGACATTCTGGGAAGTTTCCCAGGGTGTGTGTGAGTGAGGACAAAGCACACTGGAAAGGACAAGTGTAGGCATGTGGGTATTGTCATTAGTCAGATGACCCGTTCGGGCACATGGGTGGACCCTGGGGTGGGCCCCACGGGTCTGCGGGGCAACTGGTGGTACCTGGTGGGCCAGGACCCGCCGTCCATGTTAAGGCATGGTGGTTGTGCTGTCATCGGGACCCGGTTGTCACATTTGGTATCAAAGGAGGAACCCAGCCTTAAGTGCGTGGTGCACTGCTTGGGTTGAAATGTAGGGCCCACAACGACGGTGTTGTGCTCTAAGGGGGGGGGGTGATTGTAACATCCCCAAATGATAAATGGTTAAATGAATAAATGATATGACTCATGTCAACATGGTGCACCTTCCTTTTTGGGAGCCTGTCTGATTAGAACTCCACAGTTAAGTGTGTTTGGCTTGGAGTAGTGATCAGGATGGGTGACCTTCTGGGAATTTTCACAGGGTGTGTGTGAGTGAGGACAAAGAACACTGGAAAGGACAAGTGTTGGCCTGTGGGGACTGTCATTAGTCATATGACCCGTTCGTGCACGTGGGTGGACCCTAGGGTGGGCCCCATGTGTCTGCGGGGCAACTGGTGGTACCTGGTGGGCTAGGACCCGGCGACCATGTTAAGGCGGGGTGACTGTGCTGTCACCGGGACTCGGTTGTCACAACCCGTCTCCGGAAAGCCACTGGTCCTTTACGTGACTGCCCTAGAACGGTCCCCTGTCACACCTCTCGCCCAGAAGAACAACTAGGGTACCGAGAACAGTCTATACTATCTCATCCGCATGCTTCTCGATACAGAGATCAGATACTCCCCTATCGAAAAGAGCCGCCATGTGCTCGTGTTCGCTGTACAGAAGTTACGAGATTACCTGCAACACCATGAGGTACAGTTGGTCTCTTGGGTAGACCCACTGAAGTACATCCTAAACCGCCCCATGTTGACTGGCCGACTAGCGCGGTGGGTGGTGATCCTCCAGCAGTTTGACATCAGGTTTATGCCTCAAAAGGACATCAAGGGATAGGCATTGGAAGACTTTTTAGCTACCCATCCAACCTCCTCGGATCAATCATTGGACCTGGATTTTCCTAATGAGACGATCCTCTCAGTCGATCATGTCATCTCATGTTGGCAAATGCACTTCAACGGTGCCTCCCGAAGCCCCACCGGTAGGAGGTTCAATGATCCTAAGCTCAACAGAGTGGGTCTGGGTATGTCTTCATCACCCCGGTGCAATCCATCCTGCCATACTCATTCCTGTTGTCAGAAGGCTATACCAACAATGAGGCAGAGTACCAGGCTCTCATCACCGGCCTCGAGTTGGCCCTCGAGATCGATGTACCCCATCTATATGTGAAATGAGATTCTGAGCTGGTAATCAAGCAGTTCAATGGCGACTATGTCGTTAGGAAGCCGGATCTTGTGCCATTGCTGGAGTGAACCCTCCATCTAATGGCCCAGTTCACTTCTCGACCAGAGGTTACCCATGTCCCTCGGTCACAGAACGGTCGAGCAGATGCTTTGGCTGGCTTAGCTGCATCGCTCGCAGAACCCAAGAAGGATGATTTGATCATACATGTGGCACACCGGTGGGTCATTTCCCTCGTCTCCCCAGAGGACAATGAAGGCCTGCAGGTAAGTCATCTCACTGCCAGACCTTTTACGTCAGGGGTCCTAGGTTTGTCAGACACAGTGGTTGAGGCCACTCCCGACTGGAGGTAACCTTTTGTTGAGTATCTCCAAATTGGTTTCCTCCCAGACGATCGGGACCAACACGAGTGAATCCGACGCCGCGCGCTACAATTTACCCTCCAGAGCGGTCCCAGTCTTGAGTAGATCCTCTATAAGTGGAGCTTCGATGGAGTTATCCTCCGTTGTATTCAAGGAGTCGAGATTTCTCATGTTATGAAAGAGGTTCACGCCGGTTCCTGTGGTTCCCACCAAGCTGGGCCAAAGCTGTCCCATAAAATCCAAAGGTTGGGGTACTTCTGGACCTCTATGATCCATGATTGTATCGAGTTTTCCAAGAGATGCCACGCTGCCATGTTCATTCCAACTTCCTGCATCGGCCGTCGGAGCCTCTCCATTCCACCAAGTATTCTAGGCCATTTTGGGTGTTGGGACTCGATGTAGTGGGAGAATATCCACCGACGACAGCTCGCCAGTGTAGGTTCATCCTAACTGCTACAGATTTCTTCTCTAAGTGGGTAGAGGCAGTTCCACTCAAAGAGGTCAAGGCCCATTCCATCGTCGACTTTGTGAGCTCCAATATCATCCACTGGTTTGGGGTCCCTCACGCTATCCTCACCGATAACGACACCATCTTCTGAGCAGCCGAACTGAAGAAATTGTACGCCAAGTACAATATCCATTCGAAGCATACCTCTCGTTATCATGCACAGGAAAATGGACAGATCGAGGCGTTCAAAAACACCCTCTCTAACATTCTGCAGAAAATGGTTGGTCAGAATAAGAAAAGTTGGCCGGACAAGCTCCCCAATGCCCTCTGGGCTTATCGGACGACGACTCGCAATTCCACCCAGGTGACCCCATATTCCCTAGTGTATGGGGATGAGGTCATCCAACCCATTGAGATCCAGCTGCCATCGTTACGCACTGCAGTCTATGACCAGCAGGCACCAGATAAGGTGGCCAAAATCCGTCTAGCTGAATTGGAAGTACTGGATGAGAACAGGCTTCGTGCCCTGCACAATTTGTAAAGGCATCAGAATAAGATAGCCAGAGCCTTCAACAAGAAGTTTCACCTTCGCTATTTTCTGCAGGGTGACCTAGTGTTGGCCATTCGAGCGCCAATGATCCCTGTTAGGAAACCACCCAAGCTAGATCCTAAATGGTAAGTACATTACATCATCCATAAGGTTTACCCCAACGGAGCATACTCCTTGGTGACCATGGATGGTGAGCGCATAACTCCTCCCACAAATGCCAAGTTCCTCAAGCAGTACTTTGCCTAAGCATCTTTGGTCATGCACGACCTTAAACTGTACGGTCCTGCACGACCCTAAACTTCACGTTACGGTCCTACATGACCCTATACTGCACCACCGTCTTGTAATATGATAAACTGCAAAATGGTCCAAGCTCTATGACCTTAAACTAAGATCTCCCTCATCCTCACTACAAGACGTTAAATTGCAAGCCAGTCAGGCCGTCCTTAACCAAGGCTTGGCCTCAGGCCCCTTGGCCTCTTTGGGCCCCTGGCCCCCGTCATCACTGTAAGATGTTAAACTGCAAGCCGGTCATACCTCCCTGACTGAGGCTCAACCTCAGGCCCCTTGTCCTTTGTCGACTCAGGCTCTCTTATGGGATTGTATGGTGTGGTGTGGGATACGTCCTTATTCACGTCGGGTTACCTACCGTACCGTACATATCCCTACATGAGATGCATCCCTCATCTTGGACGACATTAAACTGTGCTTCAAGAACTACGTGTGGCTTGATTCCCATCCTAATGGGATACGTAGGAATGCTCGGACGCCTCGTCTTGAGCCCAGCCCTGAGCTCTTCTCTTTCACTGTCCCCCATGGGTATAGTTTCCTTGGAGGATCCTTGCATGACGAAGAGCAGGATTTATTAGCCCCGCTCATACAAGGATTATAAGGGTCTCACCATGTGCCCACTCTCATTCTTCTATCCCCCCACGTCCTCACCGCATGACGTTAAACTGCATGGCCTTTAAGAACTATGTATGGATTGATTCCCATCCTAATGGGATACGTAAGAACGCCCGAACATTTCATCTGTCGGCCCATCCCAAAAGCCAAAAATCTTCCCCTCGGGTCAAGACATATGGTAGGATGCACAATTTTGCTCCAATTCACATCGAGCAAGCCTCGACCCGGCTGTACGCCCCCAGAGATGTTCGCCTCTTTTGCGGATGGATACAGCTATGCTTCACTCACTCCTTGACTGGGATTCCATCACTTTCCCCACCTGGAGGGACCCCCAAGAACGACCTGGATACCACGCCCAAGGGATCTCCTACCGATACGGGCCAATGCCCCTGGGGATTTTCGAGCAAAAAACTGATACAAGTACCGCATTGCGAATTTGGTCAACTGTCGACGCTCATTTTTTTCTCCCATATCGGGTCACCATATGTATGTTGTGTTTCGAACATGGTCAATAATGTCCTGGATCTTCGGGTCCACCCCAAGATGTCCCAAACATCGAGGGCAGTTATTCGTTCTGCCCCATCCCGAAGTGACAAACTTCCCTCCGGGTGGTGCCAGCGGTCGGGCCTACGGTCGTGATTCTCTTATAAGGGATGTACGATGTGGTGTAGGATTACGTCCTCTTTCACGTCGGGTTACATACCATGCCGTACACATCCCCGGACAAGATACAATTATCTTTTTCCCCATCCTCATTGCAAGATGTTAAACTACAAATTGGTCAGGCCTCCCTGACCGATGCCTAACCTCAGGCCCCTCGGCCTTTCCGGGCCCACGGTCCCCGTCCTCATTGCAAGACGTTAAACTGCAAATTGGTCAGGCCTCCCTGATCGATGCCTAACCTCAGGCCCCTTGTCCTATCCAGCCCCACAGCCCCCATCCTTGATGCAAGACGTTAAACTACAAGTTATTCAGGCCACCCTGACCGAGGCCCAGCCTCAATCCTCCCTCACCGAGGCCTACCCTCAGGCCCCTTGGCCTTTTCGGCCCCCCTGGCCCAGATTCTTTCCAACAGAACTGTGCGGTATGGTGTGAGATTATGTCCTCATTACCCATCGTGTCGTACACCTCTTTATTAGGATATTCTGCCCCCTGGGTATCCCTTCAGAACTATGTGTGGCTTGATTCCCATCCTTATGGGATTCGTAGGACCACCCAAATGTCTAAGCTTCGGGTCCATCCCCATATTCTGAAAACCTCCATCCCAACTTGGCCCCTTGGCCTACACTTCCTCCACGAGGGGATTATATGGTGTGGTGTGGTGTTATGTCCTCATTCACGTCGGTCTTGTAATGACCACGCCATATACCTCTCCCTCCCAAGCTGTTTCGTCGACCCTTTCCGACAGTTCACCAATGTGCCTAAGGGTACTCCGGTTTATTACCTGGAATGTCAGACTTTACTCGGACACGTCCGCACCTGCTTTCCAGGAATTGTGTATCCCTTCATCAGGGATTCCATTATCTTTCACACCCAAAGGGACCCCCAAGAACGGTCTGGATACAATTCCCAAGGGCTCTCCTACCGTTATGGGCCAACGCCCCCGAGGGTTTCAGACAACAAATCGATAAAAATCCCACGTTGTGAATATGGTCAGCGGTCGATGCTCGCTTCTTGTTCCCACCTCAGGCTAACGTGATATGGAGACTGTTTTTCCACCATGGTTAACAGTTATCCTCTATCGCCCTGCCAACCCCATTAAGCAAAAAATGCCGGTTACACGATTCACATCCTTCTCCATTCTCATCATGTCCAAGTAATGTTTTGAAACTCTTAGTACTATTCCTCCATGAATGTATGCATGTTGGGGGAACAAAGCCGTGTCAAAGGTTTCCTTCAAGGCTCTTCACCGACTCCCCCTAGTTGGATGTTTTGGGTATTGCGATAAGGATCTTCCCCCCTTGTTTCCCACACCGAGTTTAACTCACGTGGGCTTAGGGATCGGGTCGAGGTCTGCGCTTACATGGAAAGTCATCATCCACCCATGGTTAGAGCTCTAAAGACCATAAACTAAGATCTCTCAAGAACTACGTCTGGCTTGATTCCCATCCTCATGTATTACGTAGGAACACCCAGACCTCCTGTCTTTATGTCCATCTTGAGTTCAGCATCCTGCCTTCGGGACCCTGACTACTGGACTGCGTGGTGTGATGAGGGATCATTCCCTCATTCACGTCGGTTGTGTCGCACGACAACATACACATTCCCCACCTAGCATCGTCTTTTCTATGTCTGCGCTGCAAGACGTTAAAATGCATTCTTGGTCCTATCACACGACCCTAAACTGTGACATTATCGTCCTGGCCGCACGACGAAAAACAACACTGCATTGTGATGACCTCATTGTAGAGGACATCACATTGGTTATTGGTCACGTACCATTCCATTTGTCAACACCTATCACTGCTTGATTCTTTTGGCAACACCAAGGCAGCTACCCTAGGCCTTTCACTTCACAAAAAAAACCACTCACCTTAAAGGACAAACACGATTTATCAAATTCTGCTTCTTTTAGTGCAAGGGCCACGTCCGCACTCCCCTTTTTCCCTGGAACTGGTACCTTACCGTGACACCCTTCAGAAATAAGTATGGATTTATTCCCATACTCATGGGATACATAAGAGCGCCTAGGCACTTCCCCGCAGGCCCAACCTAACTTTCATGTTCGGTCCCTCGACTCGAGCACTCCCCAGAGAACGCATGGTAAGTAGGGCGTATGTCCTCATTCACGTCGGGTTTTGTAACCACCTTACCGTGTGTCCCCTTATCCCCTTACCCCTAAATGGTTAGAGCTCTAAGACCTTAAACTAAGACCCTTTTGATAACTACGTGCATCTTGATCCCTATCCCCATGGGGTACGTAGGAACGCCCTTGCGCTTTGCTTTGGGCCCAACTCAACATCATCTTTTGGTCCCATGAACTAAAACCCATCTCAAGGGAGGTTGTGCAATGTGGTATGGTATTATGTCCTCATTCATGTCGGGTTGTTCACCGCACCGTACACACCCCCAGTTCCCATCCACGTCAGGTTTTTGTAAGTACCTGTCACATGCCTCCTGTGCTTCCTCCCACCCATGGTCCGAATTCTACGACCCTAAACTAGGATACCCCTATGGGAAAGGACTCTTTTCTCTCTATCTAATACACCTAGTTGTCGTGTTCAGATGCATTGGGACAAAGAGCCCGAAGAGTGGGATTTTCATAGGGACATTCCCCTCGTCCCACTACCAAGCTTCATGGGCTCGCTATTTGGATCCTCATCCTCTTCCACATCCAAAAGGACCCTCAGATGACATGGATGCTAGGCTTAAGGGATCTTCATGAACGCTAGACCTAAGGGCCCTCCGAACGTTTCGGGCCAACGTCCCTATGGATCTTTGACAACATTTGTGACATGGTCCCGTGTTTCGAACATGGTCAACGGTCGACCCTCATTTGTATGTCCCCGTTCTAGGATAACGCGATATGGATGCTGCATTTCCGCCAAAGTTAACAGTTATCCTATATCATCACGCCGCCTTCATTTTGATCCAAATATCAAACATCATGATTCACACATTTCCACTTCCTCATGTTCAAGTGGAATTCCAACATACTCGGCTCTATCTCTTCGTGCATCTAGGTGTGCCACGTGGTCATGTTAGTATCATGGGGCTGGTATTCACCGAGCATCCCCTCACCCTAACCTACCCCTTTCAATGTAGTTAAAGTCCCAATACTACTTATTGTTTCCCAAACCGATCATGACTCATGTGGGCTTAGTAGTTTTGGCAGGATGTGTACCAACATGGCCAGGATTCTCATCGTCCCGCATGATGTTAAACTGTGCTTTCAGATCTATGTATGGATTGATTACCATCCTCATTGGGTACGTAATAACGCCCGCCCAATCTGCTTCAGGCCCAAACTAATCCTCACTCTTGGTCCCTCGACCTGGAGAGTTTCTTCTGGGGGTACGTGGTGTGATTTGGACTCCATGTCCTCATTCACGTCAGTTTCATAACTACCACACCATATGCTCCCTAGGCTCTGCTCATTCACTCCACGTCCTATCATATGATGATAAACTACAAGGGTCCATATTTCCTCAACGCACGACACTAAACTGCGGTTCTACCCTGAATAAGTTCAGGATGACCTACGTTAATCATGGGATGCACCAGAGCCTCTGCCAGAGAGGATTTCACCTGTCAGTGTTGTTATATGACTACAATGTGATTCCAGAACTACGTGTGGCTTGATTCACACCATCATGGGATACATAGAGACACCTTGGTATTTTACCTAGGGTCCAACCCATACGAATCATTAATCATATTCTTCCCCTTTCTCGCCCCCTGGCCGGACCCCTCATGGAGGACCATGTAACTATGATTCTACCCTGAACAAGTTCAGGATGCCCCAAGATCCCATTGGGAAGCGACATACCCCCTCGCCAGAGAGGCCCTGTCCCAATGAAGGAAGGATTCATAATCAAACCGATGCGTCCGTCTGGCGTATCCCACCACGGTGGTGTAATTACATGAGTGTTGGATTCTGTTTGGACAAACCATCACTCCATATTCCATGCTTTGCGTGCCCCTTATTCAGACCCCATCCCCTTTCATGTCCGAAGGGACCCCCTAATGGCCTGGTCTCATGCCGCATCAGCTCACCTACCATCCTGGGCCAACGTTCCAGAAGACTGTTCATGTTTGGAAGGACCCCCAACGTCCCGAAGGATTGATCGACAGCATTTGTGACCTAGTCCTGTGTTTCGAACATGGTCAACGGTCAACCCTCATTTTTTGTCCCCATTTCAGGCTGACATAGTAAGGTTATCTTTTCTTTTCCATGGTTAACGGTTGTCCTTTATTGTCACGCCATCCCCACAATGTTCTGAATCTTGGGTATCATGATTCACACTTCCCATTTCCATCTGTTCGGACCGATTTTAGCGCCCCTAGCGTTGCACCGATCATGCATAAGAGCACACTGAAGAAACGGTAATTCGGCTATTTTGATAACTTCATTATCTGTCCAGGCCTCTCCCATCTTTCAGAAATCCAGAGTAGTTATCCAAATCCCGGATTCCCGAAGATTGGTTTCACTCCTATGTTGGGCGGGACGATGAGGCAACTATCTCTTGTTTCTCACATCGGGCTTGACCCACGTGAGTTTGGGGAATTGTCACTGGACATCCCGCAAACATTGTAGTGATGTAATGAACCGATGAAAATAGTGGAAATCATGCATTCTATGGAATTCAAAAGAAGAAAAATTAAAACACGAAGGTACCATTAAAAGGTTTGTAATTTGTTACAGTACCCGGGGGTCGACTCCCCCCATGGACGGGTTGACCCCGTCAAAATAGAATTGTAGCTCCACCAACCTTCGACTTGTGGCGTCCAAGAATTGTTGCCGCTGACTAAGATTCTGCTCCTCCTCAGCAGTGGTGGGGCACAGTTCGTTAGCCTTGGCCCTAGCCCTCTCTATGCTAGCCTGAATGGCAGACATACTTCCAGAATCCTGCCTCATATGCTCTTCTGCCTTTGCCAGCTGGGCGTTCAACCGTGAGATCAGCTCCGATTGTGTATTAAGAGAGGCTGAGTGCTCATATGTTCGGGTCTGCAGCTGTTGGACCTCACTTTCAGCCTCCTAGAGATTCTTAATGTTTGTCTCCTTCCTCCACTACCAGCCCACGCTGAGCCCATGATCATACTCCCAGATCTTCTCGGCCATGAGATCTCTGATGAGCACATGAGGACGTTGGGAATCCACTCCTCCAGCACATATTTCACGCAACCGTGAGCGAATTCTATCCATTTTGTTCATCCATAGAGATTGGGGGTGTCCTTGATGAAGCGCGTGATTAGCTTCCATGATCGGCGGCAGACTATGCTGCTGTCTTCTTCATCAGAGGCCGTTTCGTCCCAGTCTGTGTGATTGGCATGCTCGTACGCAGGATACACCCGCTAGAAGTCCTTGGCGATCTGCAACTGGCGTTGAATCTGGCACGACATCTGGCACTGGAGCAGGAGTGATGGGACTTGGGTCGGCCGATTGATCCTCATCATCGGACTCGACCTCAATAACCTCGGGCACGACCCTACTGGTGGTCCCACCAAAGATAGTGTTTGTTGCAGCTTGGGGTGATGGGGGGACTATCTCCACCATCACCGGCATTCCCCTAGGGGGGATGCCACCAGACATCCCGACCAGCCTTGCCGCCGCAGCCCATGCCAGTCGGAGAACTGTACGACAGAGAGGGACATAAACGTTAGTTGGCACAATCTACATATGACAGAAATGAATCTAGAAGAGTAAACTTACGGAGATCGAACTCCTGGTGCTGCTCTTGAATTGATGCTAACAGGACACCTAGGCGTAGCCCTCCGTATACTGTTGGAATGTCTGGAGATTCTGGAGGATCCACCTCGGGTGATCTAGCCCCCACCAGACGCAGAACTGAACGCAGCCGTTGGCATAGGTTCTGAAGGTCCTGCATCATCACCCGCCAATGGGCAAGAGCGAGGCCTGCGTACAAGTTCCTCCTGCATGGTTCAAACATCGGTAAAGAAATCCATGATGGTCTGATAATGGACCATGAGGAAAGAAGCTCAGAATGCTACCTCGAGAGCCTCTGGGCAATCATCAGAATCTGAGTCTTGATCTCCAAATTCTCCCTCCTCCAACGGGCTCCCTCTGCCAGTCTCATCCTCCTGAGAGGAGTCCTATGATTCTTTCAGCAGTGGGATGCGCTCCCTCAGATCAGCACCTGACAGCTGTGGCGGAACCGTCCGATCCAGCAGTACCCTCACCCGTTCTGTCATTAGGTGTGGGACACCACTGGAGTGAATGTAGTCCTCTATCTCAACCAAATATTGCTCCGCCTCCGCCAGAGACGTCGTGAATCCAGCCCGAAGTAGGCCTATATCTGGAAGAACCATCCCGCAATGATTCAATAGTTCCCACATCTCGGGCATACTGAGGTGTTTCCAGTTGACATCCCAAATGTCCCAGGCCTCCGAGAAGATGGCATCCTCTGGCATGTCAATATGACGTAGCCGCTTCCCAGGAGCTTGAGCGGATATCCTACAGAATCCCCTCCGCGGCCGCCCCTCCAGATGGCCCTGCTCTTCTGGAATCACTGAATCCATCGCTGCTGCCACACCCTCGGCCGGTGCAGGTCTCTCCACCACGACAACCCCACCACCGCGAGAGTCCCTCACTACCCTCCGACCCCGACCTCGGGATAGGGGCGGCCCGCCGTCACCAACCCGAATGGTTGGCTGCCTCAGCATCTCCCCCGGATAAGCAGCCTCCCATATCATGTCATACTCCCTCACCAATCCGAAAGCGGCAGTGGATGGAGGAAATGAAATTCACATCTTCTCGTCTTCCCGTGTGAACATGAGCCATAGCTGTCTCATCACACATGGGTTCTCCTCGTGACGCACCTCCCAGTAGACCTGTGGGGTCAGCCACTAGAGGCACCAGAACTGCCTTTCAAACTAATGTGGGTGTATAGTTCACAGAGCGGCTCATGATCCACTCGTTCCACCAAAACTCCCCCTCAAAAGGCCATGAGATAAGCCCGGTGCTCTTCCGTTCCCTGCCTGTCATCAGTAAGTACCCCCGTCGACAATGGAAACAGGTGGAAGGTAAACTCATCCGCCCTCCACACCCGGTTCAGCACCATTGGCACAGTTAGTTTGAATGGGAAGCTCCCGGCCGCATTCATAATGGAGGGGAAGAAGTTTGATCTCAGCGGCGACATAGGGTTTGGATACTCATAAATCCCCCTGATGTGTTCTGAAATCCACCCATATAGAAGGTAGAAGGGCCCGCATATCCTTGGCAGCTTCTTGCCCTCGCTAACATGCCACAGCATTCTGAACAGCTTGGCGAGCATTGGAATCCCCAGATTGACCCGCTGCCCCATGGCCAGCATGGACTCCATGATGAACGAGCTGGGCCACACCCCCATGCTGGTATCCCTCACCAGTAGGATCCAACCGTAGATAAGGGCTGCGATGAACGCCGCTAGACTGACTATCATCTTATGTTCAGTGCTGACACTGAAACCCCAAGTCTTCCATTGGCTGTCCTCCAAGACCCGCCAATACGAGTGCTCCTTGCCCGGTTGAGCTGCCTTCGGACATGTTTGAGGCCTCGGAGGGAACTCTAGATTCTCCAGGAAGTTCCGAAACTGCTCGAACCACTTCTTAAGGTGGACATCTCTCACTTCATCCTTGTCCTCTCCATGGACTAGTTCCATCAGTACCGACGCCAATCGCGGAATCCGCTCCGTATCCTCCAACATGCTCATGATGGGGATGAACTCATCATACATGGCCCCCAAGATCGAGACCCCCAAAATCTAATGGACATCCCACAGACTGATTCCCACCTCCCCATGGTGCAGGTGAAATGTATTGGTCCTAGACGACCATCTGTTCAGCAGCTCCGGCATCAGCTATTTCAATTGGTAAATGTGGAATTGGGAGGCCCATGCCGCCTCATACAGACCCACTCTCCTCAACTCGACCCCAAACTCCTCGCATGAGGTGCCTACCCAGTAGACCCATGCCCAGTCGTTGGTGATGTTGCCGCCCTGGCACAGGTCCCACTCATCGGACCACCCCTTCTTCGAGTCCTGCAAAGCCGCCTTCATCATGGTGTGGTACAGAGGAGGGGACTTCTCCAGTTGCAGTGGATTCCCATCAATATTGTTCACATGGTTTTAGAGATAGTCGGCTGTGAAGGGTGTGAATTCCTCCCATGCATGACCATTGGCCACCCTGAACCACTGGCACTGGCATGGCATACTCTTGAACTAGCAAGATGGTTCGTCCCTACTCGCCTCAGGGATGAAGGCATCATCCCTCAGCCCAAAGCCATACAAGGGTAGCTTCTTGCACTGTGAATAGTTCTTCTGACTCTCTGATAGCAGTTCTGTCAAATAATTATGGTCTGAGTGGCTTCAGACCCTCTCCCCAAGGCCCAGATAGTTATCCATCTCATCCCTCCAGGCGGCGTCTGTAAGCACCCCCAACACAGCTTTTTGATGTGCCATTTCAATTTCGGAACTCGAAAAAATTTTGGGTTGGGTCACGAAGGTTGCTCGAGATGATCTCTCGTGAAGCTCGGGTGCAAAACCAAGACACAGAGCCTGGTCTAGGCCTGCAAACAGAAGTTCGCTTGGCGCGGTCGCAGAGTCGGAGACTCGCGGTTTGCCGCGAAGCTCGATTCGCAGAGAGAAGATGCGGAGTACGCAGAGATTCGCGAAGTCAAGAGCGCAAAAGGACAAAAGTTACAAGAGGACAAAAGAGAGATCAGCCCCCCTATTTATAGGCGACAACCCTAGAGCTTCGCGGCACGTCTAGATCGCGCGACCGCAGTCAACCCCGCGCACCCCTCCGCGAGGCCGCATCGCAAACCGCCGAGAATTTTGGAGATTTTCCCTCAGACTTCGACCCTTGATCCCTCTGCGGCTCCAAGTCTGAGGGGGGGGGGATTTATTGGCGCCAAAATATTGAATGCAAAAGGACGAAAGAAAAGAATCCCGCACGCTGCCTCACGAAGCCCTGAAACATAGCTCCCCCGAGCAACGCGACCGCCGCGAAGCAAAGGAGGCGGTACCGCTCCGCGAACGCCCTGGCGTTCGCGAGCCCGCCACGAAGTACCTGAGGTGGTAACGCTCCGCGAACCCCGTTGGCGTTCACGACCCACCGCGAAGCACCCACCGCCCCTTCATGCCACGTGAGCTCTGCTTCGCGGCACCCCTTGCCTATAAATACTGGGCTCCGCCTAAGTCTAGAGGATGGACAATCCGACCTTTCGGCTTCTCAACTCCCGAAACGCGAAGCACCCTTCGCCCTGGGAATCATGATCTCCACGAGGTATTTTTGCTTCACGAGATGCCTTCGCCTTATCTCGTTTTGAGCCCCTCTTCCAAGAGGGATTCCCTTTGCGAAGCCTAAGGGCATTCACGAAGGAAGGGGATTCCAAATGGAACCCGGGCAGCCGAAGAGCATTTATGCTTCGCGAAACACCCATAATGTACTCGTGATCCACATGCCAAGGCAGGGTCGCTGTACATCGCGAAGCACACTTTTTCATAGCACCTTGCTTCGCGAGGCACCTCTGCTTCATGAGGCAGTGCTCCGCGAATACTATTCCACTTCGCAAAGCACCTCCCATTCACACCCCTTCTACATGCTAAGGCCAAGGCACTCCACTTCGCGAAGCACACCCCTTTTCTTGGCAATTCCTCTTCCCGTGCGACCCTCCAGGTTTTCACGATGTGATTTCAAAGTCCCACAGACAACACCACTCGTAGCATTGCTTCTCATAATTCTTCTTCACATAGGCACGCTAACGACTATTTCTTCTTCGCATAGCCACGCTAACGTGGACCCCTCGATGGTTCACTCTGCGACCCCCCTTCACCATTGCCTTGCCGGTACCTTCCCTCCCCCAAGGGGAAGAGGGTCCCAGTCATGTAAGTTTTAGGGGTGTGGAGTAAACCCACATCGTCCGAGCTACAGGACGTTAAACTGACAGGCACCTCATCCTCAACACATGACGTTAAACTATGACCCGACCCCGTGCCTTGCACACAGGGTCCGCCTAGCTCGAACATTATTTACGTCGCTCGTCTCTACAGAGATGGGATCACCCCTCCACAGGGGATGATATCCTCCGTATTGGAGGGGCGTATGTCCACGGGAGAAGGGAAACCACCTTGGTGTAAGCCCTCAAGCCTCTCTTGTGGAAGGTAGCACCCATGCACCTCCGTACTTCCCCACTGCCAAGGCTAGTGGAGGGCGCGATAGGGAACGAGGCACCTTTCATCTTTGGTCGCAAATCCCTCTACCACTGCACTTCTCCACACTTCGTTTATCCATCCTGGAGTATGTCCCAGCACCATGGGCCGCCTAACGCATAAGCCTTTCTTCGTTTCTCATGGACGCACCCTTCGTGACGTGATCATCAGGTCTCTGCTGCCTCTTGTTTCTCACACCAAGCATGACTCACGTGGGCTTAGAGTAAGCATTGTCCATGACAATACCTCGTCCAGCATGACGTTGAAATGTATTCCCTCGTCCAATATGATTTTAAACTGCACATCCATTTGAACTACGAGTTCTTTGATCCATGTCATGGAATGGTACGTAGGAAGCCTCCATGAGGTTCAAGCCCACTGCCCATCATTTATTCACGTCAGGTTCCACCCTCGTCCAGCATGACATTAAACTGCATTCCAGTCTGACGACAAGCCATTGTGACCACCCGAACTACAAGGACTTTGATCCATGTCAAGGCATGGTACGTAGGAAGCCTCACTAAGGTTCAATCCCACCACCAGTGGACCCACGGGTTCACCTCCACGTCAGTTCGCTAACGAAAACCACCACCTGAACTACGAGGTCTTTCATCCATGTCAAGGCATGGTACGTAGGAAGCCTCCATGAGGTTCAAGCCCATCACCCGGTCGTTCCGACCTCATCCACATCGGTTCACCCCCGTCCCGCATGACGTTAATCTGTATTCCACATCTCATTTGAACTATGAAGACTTTGATCCGTGTCAAGGCATGATACATAGGAATCATCCCTGAGGTTCAAGCCCAACAATCATTGGCCCAGACCGTCTCCCTGTCGGTGTTCCACGCCCACATTTTCTCCCGAACTACGCGGACTTTGATTCCCTACCACGGGGATACATAGGAGGTCTCTTGAAGTCTCAATCCCAACATGACTGCCGCCCTTGCGATGGTCCCATTTCATTCCCCCTCCACTTCATCCATCCATCAATCCATCATCCACCCTAATTCTTACCCAGGCTGCCACATCCTGGCAAGATCATGCCACTCCACTCCCCTCCACAACATCTAGGAAGCCGCCCACGAGCTGACCTCGATATCGGCATCCCTTCAAGGGGGATTCCTCAATCTGATCCACTCCAACTAGTGTTCTGATTAGGCCGATCCGTCTCCGCTGGATGTTAAACCTGTGACATACCCTGTGTTAAACAGAGGAAGCTGAGGAAAACCTCAGATACATGCCTATGGTATATGATTCCCCGCGCTTGATGTGGGATGCCTCGGGCTTCCACGCCCTCGAGAAGCCCTATGATAAGGGACAAAAGACAGACACACCAATTCCCCAGCGTTCAGACACGCTACTGATGCCTCGACGTGACTACTCCCCTGACTGAATGTTTCTGCCCTGACCGGACCCTTTGGAATGTCTTGACAGAAGCAGTGTAATTAACCGGCGTTCATGGAAACATGGCACTGTGAAGAGTTTCATGAACAACGTATTAAATCTATGAGGGAGACCCAGACTAGATGACAGGTTCTGAGGAGGAATCCATGGAAGGAACTACTGACATCCCATCATCCCGGTTTTTATCAAAGAGCAGATGTCCCTGAATAAGGAGAGGATGTCGCCCACCTTTGGAAAGCTGGAATGCGGGGTAACAGCAGCACGCCCTCACAGACAGATGCGCGCGCCCCGGCGAAAGCGTCGAAAACACCTATCAAAATGAAACAATCCATCACTACTAAGGGAGTGGATGTAGTGGAGCATTGCTTTTGTCTAAAGGATCCAATGAATTAGGAGATGGTTTGGTAGTGGAAAAGGATGGAGTTGATCTTATTACAACCCCAGGCAGAGCAAGGCCTGTGGGAACATTATCGGATAGGGCAGGCCTTCTTTCTAACAGCACACGACTTGCAGAATGCTCGATAATGATTGGTCAAATCTGAGTAAGAGCTTGAGAGATAGTCATTGAAGAAACAGGCCCAGAGGCAGTACCAATGGAAGCAGCAGGAGGGACCACAATAGCATTGGCCTGAACATGCAGATAAGGTTTAGTAGTTTGATGAATTCATTGATTACTTCTTCTCCATATTGCATTTCCTTCTCAAAGTCATCATTATTCTCCATAAACATACTCAGTAGAGGTGTAAACTCTTTAAACTGGAGAACTTTCTTTCTGAATGCTTATGTGATTGGGGGGATTCAAAGATTTTCTGCTAGAAACTTGAAACTGTTCATGAGGCATGCTCTGTATATATCTTAGTGAAATACTTATCCACTTTTTCCTGAATTTCCTTCGGAGTTGCAGAGGCTTAATTTGTGCATTTTCTGACCATATTGTATAAAATATATGTATTCTGATGTAACTTCTCATGGGTTTTCTTATTTGAAACTATCTGGTGTTTCTAAATCTCCTCTCTCATCACAATCTCGAGAGACTCTAAATCAGCAACAACACTTCTTCCACTCTTGGAACTAGATGGGTCATTCAACATTTTTCCAAGATATTCTTTCAATTTTTTCAAATCTACATTGAGTAGTGGGTTACAATGTTCTTGAGAACTCCTAGAACACCACTAAACGAGGTCTTGAAGACGGAGGTTAAGGAATTTAGCTCATTTTTCATCTTTCTTACCTCTTATCTCAACAAAGTGTTGTGTCTGATAATAGTTTCTTCTGTATTAATAAGATTCGGTTGAATCTCTTGAATCACAATTCTTTCATTTTTTTTTGCATCATCATCTGAGATACTTATTGAGGTGGATCCATCATTTCTGGATCCCACTGAAGCTAGAACAGACTTACATATGTCATTCTTAATCTTTTCCAAATCATCCTTAGTGACGTAGTCACTAGGCACTAACTAAGCAACTGGGTCTATTGTAGGAGATGCAACTATTGGAAAAAGAGAAGTAGGTTCTAGGTTAGCATGGATTTGAGGAGTAAGAGGAGGATGTACCATTTCCTCATCTGAGTTATATTATAAACCAAAAATAATATATCATGGATTATTATTCCACTCTATAGAATAGGTCCAATATCTTAGATCAATGGTATCAATTATTACCCTTCTACCCTAAGGCCCAGGAATAACATAAATATAACCAATTTATTCAACTTGGTCTCTGGTCATAATACCTTGTCTGAGGACAGGAACCAACCGAACTTCAGGTTCTTCCTGAGCTTCAGCTTCTTCAGCTTCACCAAGAGCTTCCTCAATTTGAGGCAGTGGAACTACATCTTCTTCTTCCAGGCCAGCAGTCATGATATCATTCAATTCCTGAATGATATCATGATTTTCAGAAATGGGATGGAGTGGTCTATCCTCATGTCAAGCATCTCTCTGATCATCAGCCTGTTGATCAGCAGGCTCTATTCCATTAGCAGTCCCATGAACAGATTCATCACTGGATCTATCAACCACATTTTGTCCTATTTTTATAGAGTCACTCACATTCTCAACACTTCCACCATCATCACCATTATCACCATCATCTTCATCATCATCATCAGATTCCTCATCTAATTTTCTAACATAACCTTTAACTCCAGTTACTTCGGTTTCTTCCTCTTCTTCATCATCTATAATAGTTTCTCTTGAAGGCAGTTCCATAGGTGGACTAGCAGGTCCATAAGTCATATTCTTGGGACATTCAGTGACATCAGGACCACTCCTATCATCAAAAGGATACTTTTCTTCTTTAGGCACTTCAGCCTCAGCTTCTTCATCAGAATAGATAGGAACTTCTCCAGGTTTGAGACCAGGATCAACTTGGTCCATTGGTCTAGAAGGATGGTCAACTGAATTGAATTACTCATATATTATTTCTTCATCTCCTACTCAACATCTCGCCCATGGGTTCCAAAATATCTTCATCCTTTTACAAATTTCTTTTTTAAGACAAAAATCACTACAGGTAGTTATCATTTCATCTCCATCTTCTTCACAGTCTAATTTCTTCAACATGACAAAAATCATTCTCAGATAATATAATAAGGTTTCTGTAACACCCATAGATTTTATGAGATATTTTATTTTTAATTTCACTGATGTCTTTTATTATAAACTACACCCATATTAGATTGAACTATACATGTTGGTCGAAGTGGATACTCAAGAGGGGGGTGAATTCAGTTCCAATTAAAATTTCTGTTAAAATATTGTCTATTTTAAATCCCCCAATTTATAAAAGAAGTTAAACGGTAGTGAGTTTATACAGATTGTAAATGTTCACTTAGCTTCTCAAAGATTTATTAGGTCTCAGTTAATTCAATCACAAGATTAAACTGACTTTTGAAACTAACCTACTGATTCACAATAAGTGTAAATACTTGCTAATTTAATTATCAAAGTAACTTTAAAATGGTTTTGTATTTCAAAGTAACAACAGAAGAATATAAAATATATATGTAGTATACTTTAAACTAAAGATTCACATCAGATATAACAAGAGGTTCAGTCTCAAGCTGAGACATAGTCCTCTCAAATTTATATAAATTTGATCCACATCCTGGATTGGGGTTAACAACAGTTTACAAATCTGTCTAGGCCACACAGGGACCTCTACCATTGTTCTTCATGGGAAAAAAATAAAGACCAGGCCACAAAAGCACCTCTTCCATAGTTGACGTGGATAAACAAGAGTTAAGAGTTTTGGAGTGAGGATTTTGATATCCTCCAGTTCAGTGCAGGAGACAGTGTGTGTGATAAATACAGAGTACACCACATTGCTCGAAAGTAAATAAAAAAATCACTTCGAGAGAATATATAAGAGTTTAGAAACCTCTAGTGATAAGAAATGTAGCTCTGGACTCATTGGATTCAGTAGAACTGATTCTGAGTCCTCTGGTTTTTCTGTTGAAAAACAGAGTGTCTTGGTTTAGCTTTTGTTCTACTAGTGAGAATGATCTCTTGATTCATCGTGTGTTATTTAGTGGTGTTGGATTGCACTCATGAGAGTTCTTTGAAAGTCTTTCAATCTCCTTCTGGCTCAGGATTGTTCTTCTCATTCATCACAGTGCACTTGGGCGTGTATATGTTCTTATCATTCTATATTTACACACGTATATGTGTATTGTAGCTCAATATTACTTATATTCCACTGGTTCTTGAAGTAGGAAAGATTCCCTTTTCATAGGTATGAGATATGGTTTCCTGACATGCCAAAAACTATCATTAAATAACATTAATTGCATTAAAAACATCAGATATGACCGTTAGCATTATTTAAATAATATTGACAAAAAGTTAAGAAATGGTGTCACAGTGATTTATGTAAACGGTGTCTTCTTCACAGTATATGCTCCATAGTATGTGATTCACTGTGTCTCCATGTCACGGTGTCTAGCTCACGGTGTCTCAGTCACAATGTGTCCTTCACGGTGTGTTTCTGACTGTGACTGTGTCTTGTACACAGTCTGTATTACTGTGTCAAACATCACGGTGTATCTATACTTAGACAAATATCTGTATTTAGACTTGCATAGTAATATGCAGAATATGAATTAAGATTAACCAGTATAGAGTAAGAGAACATGAATCATAAATATAAAGACTTGATAATATAAGTGAGATTGGTAATCATGCATAAGATTTGTAAATAATAAAGCGAGTAATTAACATCAATAAGACATGCTATTATTAAAACATGATGTTTAGTTATTATTGATATTGGAGAGCATTAACACGATGGTCAATTAAGATTGAGATTAATTAACAGTAATAGGATTTTTGATCATTAAAACATGATTAAAGCATGATGAGTCCAACAATCTCCCCCTTTTTGATGATCAAAAATCATGTATAGGTAAAAATATAAATGAAATGCAACATTAAAGAAAATAATAGACTCGACAATTAGAATACTAATACTTATACTTTTTTCTCCCCCTTTTGGGATTATCAAAAAGCAGAGAGAATGAAGTGAAACACTGCATTTGTCATTAAAAAGGTTTAGAATAAAACTTACAGGAGAAATACAAACAGTAAACAAGAAATGACATCCCATCAACAAAGAAAACAGTCCCTGGACTCTTCAGGGAGCTGCCTTTTCCTTGCCTTTATCAGCAGCAAGAGTTGGTGCTAATGTAGAGGAAGGCACAGATGTGGTAGACAAGGAGAGTAAGGGTAGACCTTCAAAAATGGATGGAGGAAAAGTATGAGCAGTAGAAGATCTAGGCTGCGGTTGGTCAAGAATGACTGGCTGGATCTGAGAAAGAGATTGGCTGACTGTCATGGTAGTGGAGGCATGGGTAAGTAGACCAGGTCTAGGGGGTAGAACAGCTGGAGCAACTATAGCAGTACTCTGCTCATGAAGATATGGCTTCAAAAGATTTATGAAATTAGTAATGATCTCACCACCATATTGCATATCCTTTTCATAATCATCCTTATTCTCTATAAATTTGTCCAGCAATCTGGTGAACTCTGTAAGCTTTTGAACATGAGCTTTAGAAGCTTGAGTGACCGGAGGGATTCTCAAATTATCTACAAGATATTTAAAGTGATCCGTCATATCACTTTTAGAGAAAATATGGTTGAGATAGACATCAATCTTCTTGGTGATATCTTGTTGAGAATCACTGTAAATCATTGAATGAATCCTAACCAAGTCCAATGCTCGATCACTGTTCTTAACCACTTCTGACAAAGAAGACAGATCCAGGCCACTGAAGGCATTCTAAAGTTATTCCTTGATTATGGATCTCAGAAGAGAATCATCCAAAGGAGGAAAAAAAGGTTGACCAGAAGCAGGAGAAGTCTTGACAGCTTCAGTTAGAACATTGAGTTGTTTCATAACTGTTTGCAGGAATCCAGTGTATTCATCTGTAAGCTTATTCAGATTTTCTACAAGCTCCCTCATGCGTTCCAGAATTTTTGTGTGTATTTTTTCAATCTTCTCATCAAAATACAGTAGATATGGATGCACTTGAGACACAATCTCTCTAGAAAGGGTGGAATCAGTTGGCTCAGGAGAAGCAGCAACAGGTGCAGGGGCAGAAACAAGATCAGCCTCTAATCTTAAAGACAACTCACTCTGCAAGTTTGCTACCATATTTTTCAGGTTTGAAACATCAGCACTCAGCAGCTTATTTTCTACTCTGACTTCTTTAATTTCTTGGATCATCCTTGGTTGAATATGAAAGATAATATTTTCCAAGAGAATTAATGCATCTTCTTGACTCAGTTGAGTTACTGGACGAGGTTGAGTGGATAAGATCTTCTCAACTACAGCTAAAAGAGTCTCTCCAAAGACTTTCAGATCATCTTTAGTTGCAAAGGAGTGTTTCTCAGGTAAGAGTGCAGGTAAAGTTAGTGGAACAGGATCTGGTTGTGGTTCAGAGTCATCTTTAGACTCAGATTCTAATTCAGATTGAGGATGGGGCTCTGGTTCAGGTTCTGAATGAGCTACATACTTTAGTTGAAACATAGAAAAGTGATCCATTCCAGTTGTAGTTACTTGCTGTGACTCATTTACATCATAAAATCTTGGAAAAACATATCGAGTGTACACAGAGTATGACTCATCACCAGGTTCAGATTCAGATTCAACAGACTTGGTTGGACTAGTCTCATGGTTTTGAGGTTCCTCCCCCTCAAATTGTGCTTCCATTTCAGAGACTATAGGGTCAGCAACAAGGTCAATATCCATAGGATCATCTCTAATATCTTCATCAAACTCTTTCCTTGCCAGCTGAAAGTCAATTTCCATCCTCTCTTCAACAGAGGGAATTATCTCAGGAACCGATTGTTCCACAGGCAGTGCTTCCAGACTGGCTTGCTTTTCAACTGGGAGTTCTTCTACACCAGCAGACTCTTCCATAGCTTTTTGCTCTGATTATGTTACTACAGAATATCTTACATCCTCATATTGGATATCCAGATTTATAACTTCTCTAGAAGCAGGAGCTTCTTTCTCACTAAGAACAACTGAAGGATCCACAATCCGTTCCTTTTCAACAAAAACTTCCTCTCCTTGAGGTATTTCAGTAGGAACAATAGGAGGGACAATAGTCCTTTATTTTTCAATAGGAGATGCATCGATTAGAGGTATTTCAGCCTCTTCTCCAGGTGGTACTTTAGCTGCCACTTCCTCTTCTTCTTCAGCATCTGAATATTCAGCCACTTCATCTAGTTCCAGACCAGGATCAGCTAGGTTCTTTGCCCTTCTTGGATAATCAACGAGATTAAAATTCTTATACAATTGATCATTATCTTCAACCCATGTCTTCTTCCAGGGATTCCAACTAATCTTCATCCTTCTGATGATGGGATTGAATAATGAGAAATCAAAGTACTCTAAATTTTCTTCATTCGGTCCAACTATTCTTTTGGCAAATAGCATGGCTGAAATCATCGTTGAGTAATACAAGGAGGTGGATTTGGAAGTGACTTTAATCTACTCACAGATATGGTTAATAACATACTTTAATAGGTTGATCTTATGGCCATTCTTCAATAGGTGAATCAGGAACACATCTTGATACTTCATTACAACAAAATCCCATTTTCTTGGACTGATCAAATTCTGAACAAATTTGAATAGCAGTCTAGTTTCTCCATCTAGCTCTGCAGTTATAGCCCTTCTCTTGGTGCCATTACCAATTAAGGTTTCTAAAGCATTTTCCAGATCAAAGATGTCAGATGAAGGAGGAGGCTCTCTCTGGTAGTCTTCACAAATTCCATCATGTGGAATCCTTAGGCATGCAGCCCATAACCTCGAAGAGAATGAACACTTTTGTCCATTTATCAAACTTTTCACCATAATGATTTCTCCAAAATCAAAGGAAAACTTCACAAATTGGTAGAATTGAGATACCAATCTCAGGTAAATCGGTCTATCTTGTCTAGAGAACCACTCAAACAAACCTTGTTCTCTCAATATTTTCAGGACCAAAGATCTACTAGACATCAGCCACTCAGGGAAAATTTCTTTTTCAGGAACTACGGTACGACTTACTAGGTTTGGGTTTAGAGGTACTTAGGGATCTATCCTCGGTATCCTCTCTTGTTTCTTAGAGCGGCACTTCTTAGGGGTCGATGAAGACGGATGCTTCATCCTTGGCATCTACTGAAGGTTCGAGTGAGAAAGAAGAAGAGGTTCTCAAGGTAAAGAGGGATCGAGAGAGAGAGCAGGAGAGAGTTTAGGTGAGAGATTGAGTGAAACCTTTATGTTTTATCATTTGGGAATGTCAATCATCATAAAAACAAAAATGCGGGAAATCAAATAGTGGTGAAATATAAATTACCGCGATACGAGTTAAAATACGAGTATAAATAATCTCCACGGTGAGACTGTGAGTAGGCATTACGGTGTGATGAAAAACAGTCATCACGGTGAGACAGTTGGTGATCATCATGGTGAGATAGTGACCATTCTGTGCAGTCACAGTGAGATAGTGATTTTACAGACCGTGAGCACAAGGTCTTAACGGTGAGACCGTAAGCATGAAACAGTAACTGTAAAACAGTGAACATGAAACTGTAAAGTAAAATACAGTAAAGTATTAAACATTAAGATCATTAAGATATATATTTATGATTAATCATTCCAAGATCATGTATGATTTAGTCTAATCTATCATAATTTAATGGTTTAGTGAATATATCAACAAGTTGATATTCATTACCAATGAATTCCAAAGTGATATCACCTTTTTGATAATGATCCCTCAAAAAGTGATGTCTTACATCAATATGTTTTGTCCTAGAATGAGAAACATGATTCTTAGAAATATTAATAGAACTTGTGTTATGACAATTTATTGGGACATGTCTGAATTGATATCCATAGTCTAGTAATGTGTGTTTCATCCACAAATTTTGCGCACAACAACTTCCTGCAGCTCTGTATTCCGCTTCTGTAGTAGACAATACAGCAGAATTTTGTTTCTTACTACACCATGATACTAGTGACTTTCCTAAAAGGTGACATGTTCTAGAGGAGCTTTTTCTATCTAACTTACATCCAGCAAAATCAGCATCAGAATAACTAACTAATTCAAATGATTGTCCTTTGGGATAGAATAGTACTAAATTGAGAGTATGCTTGAGGTATTTGAAAATTCACTTTACAACATTAAAATGTGAATCTTTAGGGTTTTCTTGAAAATGAGAACACATACACACACTAAACATAATATCAGGATGACTAGCAGTCAGGTAGAGTAGACTTCCAATAATTCTTCTATAAGTGGTTTGATCAACAAATTTACCATCTTCATCAAGATCCAACTTACAGATGGTACTCATGGGAGTGTCACTACTTTTTGTGCTATCCATTCCAAAACTTTTTAAAAGATATCTAGTATATTTACTTTGAGTTAAAATAATTCCATAATCATTTTGAAAGATTTTAAATCCAAGGAAAAATTTGAGTTCACCCATTAAACTCATTTCAAATTCATTTTGCATCATTTTAGAAAAATCAGTACATAATGTAGTTTTTGAAGATCCAAAAATAATATCATCTACATAAATGTGTAGAACTAAAACATCATTAGAAATGCGTTTTATAAAAAGAGTAGGATCAGCTATACCTTTTGTAAATCCTTTAGAAATTAGAAAAATAATTAATCTATCATACCAAGCTCTTGGAGCTTGCTTTAAACCATATAAATATTTTGATAATTTAAAAATATGGTTTGGAAAATGAGGGTTTGTAAATCCAGGTGGTTGTTCAACAAAAACATCCTTAGAAATATATCCACTTTAGAAAGCACTCTTAACATCCATTTGATATAGTTTGAAATTTAGACATGCAACATAAGAAAGTAAAATCCTAATAGCTTCTAATCTGGCTACTGGAACAAAAGTCTCCTCATAGTCAATTCCATATTCTTGACTATAGCCTTGTGCAACTACCCTAGCTTTGTTTCTAACTATGTTTCCAGATTCATCTACTTTATTTCTAAACACCCATTTAGTGCCTATGGTGAAAGTGTCCTTAGGTATTTCAAAAAGATTCAAAAATTTATTTCTTTCAAATTTATTGAGTTCCTCTTGCATAGAAATCACCAAAAATTCATCATTAATAGCATCATAAATGTTTTTAGGTTCAAGCTATGACAAGAAGGCTTGATGTTCAACCTGATTTCTAAGAGAAGCTCTAGTCTGTGTCCCCCTATCCAGATTTCCTACAACAGCATCTAAAGGATGATTCTTTAGAATTCTAGTTGATCTAGTAAAGGTAGGACTAGAAATATCAGGTTCCTCTATAGGTTCAGGCTCATTAGGAGAAGAATCTAGAATAAGTACAGAACTTGATGTCTTTATGGAAGGTTCTTTAGATTTGTCATTATGGTCCAAAATAGATAAATCTTCTTCAATATTTTCAAGAGAGGTTTTAGACTCATGTGGATCAGTTTCATCAAATTTTATATGAACAGATTCTTCCACATACTTGGTTCTCTTATTGAAAACTGTATAGGCTTTGTTGGTTATAGAATATCCTAAAAAGATTGCTTCATCACTCTTAGAAGAAAACTTATCAAGATTATCCTTAGTATTAATAATAAATACTTTACAGCCAAAGACTCTAAAGTAACTAACTTTAGGTTTTCTATTATTCCACGGTTCATAAGGATTCTTCTTAAGAATAGGTCTATTCAAGACTCTATTTATGATATAGCACGCTGTATTTACAGCTTCAGCCCAAAATTAAATAGGCATGCCATATTCATTAAGCATAGTTCTTGCTATTTCTTGAAGGGTTCTATTTCTTCTTTCTACTACACCATTATGATGAGGTGTCCTAGGAGCAGACAAGTTATGACTATAGCCATTGTGTGAGCAATAAGATTAAAATTCATGATTTTCAAACTCACAGCCATCATCACTTCTTAGGGTTTTAATATTAAGTCCACTAAGGTTTTCTACAGACTTAGAGTATTTAACAAAGTAAGAGCAAGCTTCAATTTTGTGAGCTATGAAGTATACCCAAGTATATCTAGAAAAGTCATCTACTAATACATAGACATAGTGATTCTCATTTAATCTAGAAACTCTAGATGGTCTAAACAAATCCATGTGAACCAAATCAAGAGGTTGAGAAGTTGAGACTTCTTTCTTTGATTTAGAAGAAACTTTATATTGCTTTCCCTTTTGACAGGGTTACAAACATTGTCATTTGGAAACTCAAGTTTTTATAAGTCTCTAACTATGTTTTTCCTAGTTAGTTTCCTAAGTGAGTGTATATTGCAATGTCCTAATCTTCTATGCCATAACCTAGACTCTTTATGAAAAGCATTTAAACAAGTAACATTTTTCTTAGCTAAAGAATTTAAATCAACAACATAAACATTTTCATTCCTTAAATCAGAGAATACTAAAAAAAATTTAGAATTAAAAACTTTAAAAGAACCATTATCAAACTTGACATTAAAACCATCATCACACAATTGAGAGATACTTAACAGATTATATTTCAGTCCATCAACAAATAAAACTTTAGAAATTAAAACTGAATTAGTGTTACCAATTTGACCTAGGCCGATGATCTTTCCTTTAGAATTATCACCAAAGGTGACATAGCCTCCATCAAACTTTATTAAGCTCTTGAAGAATGAATAATTCCTAGACATATTTCTTGAACATCCACTGTCCAAATACCATGTCTTCTTGTGGGAACTCTTCAAACAGGTTTCCTAAAAAACAGTTTTGGATAGAATATTATTTTGGTACCCAGATCTTCTTGGGTCCAGACAAGTTATAAATCAATGATTTTGGTACCCAAATTTGTCTTATGGGTCTCATATAATTTGAGTCACAAGATTTTGAAAGATAAACTCTATTTGATATATAATTGTGTGAGTAACGAGTTGAAGCAAATGAATTTCCAGAACTTGAACTAGCAGTATTCTGTCCAGATTTAGGAATAAATCTATTCTTAGTAAGTTGTCTCTGTCCAGGTCTGTAGCATATTCTAGTAGTGTATTTTGGTGCCACTTGCTTTCCTAGCATTTGATTTAGTGTATAATTTCCATTTGTGAACTTCTCTAAGTCTTTTCTAAGTTGCTCATTTGACATTTTCTGTTCAGTGTTTTCCTTTAACAGTTGAGAATTTTTCTCTTTTTTAATAGTAAGTTCAGTTTTAACAGTTGTAGTGAGAGCATGTTGTTTCTTCAATGATTTGTATTTATCCTTAAGTTCATTGAATGTCTCTTCCAACATATTACCATATTAAAATAATTCCTCACTAGTCATGTTTTCAGAATCCGAATCAGATTCAGTTCCAGAATAATATGAATTTAAAGCAGGAGTATGTAAGGTTACCTCAGATGTGTTTTTCATGAAACACATGTTGGAATGTTTCTTTTCAGAATCAGACATTTCATATTCACTTGTGCTATCTTCAGAATCACTCCAAGTAGCCTTCATAGCTTTCTTGTACTTATTGTCCTTATAATCATATTTCTTCTTGAATTTTAGCTTTGGGAAGTCTGCTTTAATGTGTCCTTTTCTTTTGCACTCGTAACAAACAACTTCATCACTTTTATCTGCCTTTTTCCAGTCCTTCTTCTAATGTCCCTTATTATCATAATTTCCCTTGTAATTTGATTTTCTGAAGAATTTATTCTTCCGATAAAATTTCTTAAACCTTCTGGCTATTTGACCCATTTCAGCATCACTATCAGAGTCTGAACTTTCACTTGTTGAACTGTCATTTTGTATTTGAGATTTTTCTTTGTCCTTGATCTTTGAAGTAGTAGTCTTAAAAGCCACTGATTTCCTTTTTGGTTCATCATCTTCCTCTTTATTTACCTTGAGTTCTTCCTCGTACATCATAAACTTACCAATCAGCTCTTTGATAGGTAGAGCTCCAATGTCACATGACTCTCTGATTGAAACAGATGTGCCTCTCCATCGGTCTGGTAGACACCTCAATATCCTCATAATTTGTTCCTTAGCTGGAACATCTTTTCCAAGTGAACTCATTGTATTGATTATCTCATTGAACCTGAGATACATATCAGAAATGGGTTCATCGATTTTTATTTTAAAATTATCATATTTAATAGTATAAGTATTTAATCTCATTTCTTTGACATTGGTTGTTCCCTCATGAGAAACACCCAAAGTATCCGATATTTCAAAATTAGTTTTGCATGCAGATATTCTGTTAAATTCCTCATCTCCTAGAGCACAGTACATGGAATTCATGGCTTTACAATTATTATTGTAAGCAGTCATTGTAAGTTCATCCCAAGTTGTTCTTTCAGTTTCTGGAATTTTATATTGAGACTCTATAGCAGTCCAAATATCAAAACCCATACTTTCCAAATGAATTTTCATATTAAGTTTACACTTGGCATATTTTGTACCATTAAAGAAAGGTGGCATGTTAGTAGCAGCACCCACTAGTCTATTGTCCATAACTAGATTTCAGAAAAGAAATTTTGAAGAGATAAAATTTAGAACTAACATAAATTTAAGATCTTTAAAGTTGCAACTAAAACCACAGTTGAAAAATAGAGTATTTCAAAAATCCTTTAACAAACACAATCCACTGATACCAAATGTTGGTCAGAGTGGATACTCAAGAGGGGGTGAATTGAGTTCCAATTAAAATTTCTGTTAAAATATTGTCTATTTAAAATCCCCAAATTTATAAAACAATGTAAACTGTAGTGAATTTATACAGATTGTAAATGTTCACTTAGCTTCTCAAATATTGATTAGGTCTCAGTTAATTCAATCAAAAGATTAAACTAACTTTTTAAACTAACCTACTGATTTACAATAAGGGTAAACACTTTCTAATTTAACTATAAAAGTAACTTTAAAATGGTTTTATATTTCAAAGTAACAGTAGTGGAATATAAAAGATATATGTAGTATACTATAAACTAATGATGCACAACAGATATAAAAAGAGGTTCAGTCTCAAGCTGAGACTTAGTCCTCTAAAATTTATATAAAATTGATCCACAACCTGGATCGGGGTTAAAAACAGTTTACAAAACTGTCCAGGCCACGTAGGGACCTCTACCACTGTTCTTCATGGGAAATAAAATAATGACCAGGCCACACAAGGACCTTTTCCACAGTTGATGTGGGTAAACAAGAGTTAAGTGTTTTGGAGTGAGGATTTTGATATCCTCCAGTTCAGTGCAGGAGATAGTGTGTGTGAGAGAGAAATACAGAGCACACCACACTGGTCGAAAGTAAATACACAAATCACTTAGAGAGAACAGATAAGAGTTTAGAAAGCACTAGTGATTAGCAATGTAGATCTGGACTCATTGGATTCAGCAGAACTGCTTCTGAGTCCTTCTCTGGTTTTTCTATTGAAAAACAGAGTGTCGTGGTTCAGCTTGTGTTCCACCAGGGAGAATGATCTCTTGATTCGTCGTGTGTTCTTCAGTGGTGTTGGATTGCACTCATGATATTTCTTTGAAAGTCTTGTAATCTCCTTCTTACTCAAGATTGTTCTTCTCGTTCAGCACAGTGCACTCGGGCGTGTATATGTTCTTCTCATTGTATATTCACACACGTATATGTGTACTGCAGCTCAATCTTCCTTATATTCCACCGGTTCTAGAAGTAGGAAAGATTCCCTTTTCATAGGTATGAGATATGGTTTACTGACATGACAACAACTATCATTAAATAACATTAATTACATTAAAAACATCAAATATGACTGTTAGAAATATTTAAATAATATTGAAAAAAAGTTAAGAAATGGTGTCACAGTGATTTATGTAAATGGTGTATTCTTCACGGTATATGTTCCCCAGTATGTGATTCACTGTGTCTCCATATCATGGTGTCTAGCTCACGGTGTCTCGGTCATAGTGTGTCCTTCACAGTGTCTATCAGACTCTGACTGTGTCTTGCACACAGTCTGTCTTACTGTGTCAAACATCACGATGTCTCTATATTTAGACAAATATCTATATTTAGACTTAGACAGTAATATGAAGAATATGAATTAAGCTTAATCAATAGAGAGTAAGAGAACTTGAATCATAAATATAAATACTTGATAATATAAGTGAGACTAGTGATCATGCATAAGATTTTTAAATAATAAAGCGAGTAATTAACATCAATAAGACTTTCTATTATTAAAACATGATGCGTAGTTATTATTGAGATTGGAGACCATTAACACGATGGTCAATTAAGAATGAGATTAATTAACAGTAATAGGATTTGTGATCATTAAAACACGATCAAAGAATGAGGAGTCCAACAATACACAACACTGTATTAGCTTGCAATATACGCAACACTATCCTTGGCTCGTGTTACACATAATTTCATGTTTGTTTTGTGGAAATTATTCTACGCAACATTAAGTATAGATTTTGTTTAACGTATAAATGAAATAAGTTTTGATTATGTTATACACAACACCAAACAGAGATTTCACTACAAGTAGCCCTGACTTGGCTTGCATTACACGCAATCAAGACCTTCTTCAATAGCGTGTGTAGTACGCAATACCAAGTTTCACTAAACGAGATATTATTATAATATTATTATGAACTAGCCATTATGAATAGTAATACCCACTTTTTGAAATTTTATAAATTTTATCGTTCAAAATGGACTTCATTTTTGGATTTGGAATATCGAAATTAGCTTAGGGTGAATTTTTGGTATTTTTCTGAAAACTTTCAATTTTTGATGAATAGTGAAAACACTGGGTTACTATTTAAAAAACGACTTTTTATTTAAATAATTATATATTTTATTTAAATTTATTTTAGGTAAAAATTTATACATAATACCTATATAATTTCATATTTATTAATTTGAGTCATTTTATAATAATTTTAGATATGTAAAAATTTTATTGAACTTTTCACCATCTTTAACCCACCTCCTAGGAGAATTTGAAAATTTTCATAAAACTTAATTTTACCGCTTCTGTGAGTGGAATTTCAAAATTCCGAGAGACACGGTTAATATCAAGGAATAAAATTTGGTTCAATAAGATAAAAATAATTTTTTGGTGAATAGTAACTTTTTACTATTATTTACCACGGTTAAAAGTAAATAGGGTAATTATGGGAAAAATGATATTATTATTACCCTAACACATGTCATAATTCTATTTTATAAGTGTAATTAGACCAAAAAAAACCTTAGGGATAAAATATTACCCTTTAGTTCCACTTGGATTAGATTAAGACATTTATTATTATTTTATTTAAAGAAGTGTTAAAAGAGTTAAAATCAAAGTTTAATAACTAAAACATTTTTAATATATGGTTATACATAAGATAAATTCGACTACAAATATTAATTATAAATATAAAAATATTCCTTACATAATGGTATTTTATTTATAATTTTTTGACATTAAATAATTTAATTTATTTATGACACAACGATGATGCAATAATTACCTTATTAATGAAATATTAACATAATTGATGTTATAAATACCCAAATAAATGTAATTGTAGACTTTTTATGAATTAAAATAATTTTATAGGTTAATATGACATTTTATTATTGATTTAATTAACTTTTTTCGAACTAATCTCGCTGATATGAGTTTCATAAAAAAATCAAGTACCAAATAGTGTCAAAATTGACATAAAATAGTTTTAAAAACAAATATTATATTATTAATTGTAATTTAATTCCAAAAAATATAAGGTTCGAAAAAATGACTTAGGCAAGGATATATATATTAATAATGAACCACTTGGGGTTTGTTTGTCTTGTTATAGTAAGTTTATTAACCATATATTGTAAGAAAACAAAAAGACACGGTAAAAGTTAAATTATTTAACTTAGAGTTAAATCTAAATGATAAGGAAAAAATAGTAACCAAAACCTGGATAAAACATATTGGTTGAGAGTATTTTGACCCATCCCCACCTTAGCTTCGAAATAAATCAATTTGAATCTATTAAAAACTGAATATGACTTTATTATAAAATAATATTTTAAGTTTTTCCTAAGGTGCCCCTCTCCTCTATAAAAAGGGCACCCCTTCCCTCTTCACTTCACACCCTTTTGAGCCTTGTTTCTCGGCCAAAAACGTCCAATTCCTCTTCTCAACCTCTCTAGTTATATCATATAGGTTCTTGTCTTCTCAAAAGACCAACTCTAGTGCCCTAATAAGAAGTTTAAAGGAGGTGCATCGAGGAAGACGTAATCTCTTCTAAAGACTCTTTCAAGTTTCTTTCTTCCTCTAATTCCTCTTCTTTAGTTGTTTTATTATAATGTAATAAAATAAGTATTACTTATATACTGATATGTTATTATAAATATGAAACAAACCATTTCACCTTCTATCCATCCTACGGAAAACGAAATCACCGTGCGTGCGTACGTACAGAATATCGTCTCCACGTCGTGGTGTAATCAGTTTTTCAACCACCACCTTACTTGGATGGGTATAATGGTGTAAGGAAAAAATATATATGGTTATTATAACATCATACTGATTCTATGTTATTATATTATCCACTACAATTACATTCAATAATTATGGTAATGATATCATCGCTCGTGCGTACGTACGGATTACCGTCTCCACGACGTGATGAGATTCATTCTCCATGTTAACCATTCAAGAATGATTATAAAGTATATATAGTGAATAATAATGAAATATTTTACATAATGAAGCTAATGAATTTATGTATATATATATGTCATATACTTACTTCCATTCAATTCAATAAGGAAAGGAAAACAGCGTTCATGCGTACATACGACCTACCGTCTCCATGAACGGTGTCTTTCATTTCATTTATCGGTCTATTATATATATGTATATTATGAATATATATTATATATAAATCATGTTTTATATTATTTAATTAAGTAATCATGATCTAAGTAATCATATTAATAATTACACGTCAAAACACGAACGATAAATGAAATGATTTTACCCAAAACGCTGCTTTAACATGGAATTGACAAGTGAACGAATAATATAAAGTCATAAGTGAATCATATATGATATCATAAATATTATTATGGTTCTATTAAAAGTTAATAATATGTTTAAACCCACTATAAAGGAGTCTCGGACACATATTGAAGAAATCAGACATAAGGTAAGGGATAACTTTTCCAACCTCATTTTTATCCGAGATTGTCTATTCGTAAGTATTTACTAGGGTTATATTTTTCATCCACGTCCATAAAAATTGTTTTTCATAAAGTGTTTAATATTATTACATGTATGTTTAAAGTCATGTTCACCCCTATTTGACTCTTACTTTGTGTAATGGAAGGAATCTTTATTTTGTTTACCATATGTGGTACTTTTTGATTTTTCTGTTCAAAGTACGTTGAAAATGTTTTTTTAACTTATACTGCATGAACAGATTTGTACGGTTTTATAATGCCTTATTTTCATGAAGTTCACTCTACAAGATTTTATGAATATTTTCAACAAAATACTTTTCTTTTAAAATTTCATGGCATTTTGTGAAAACCAAATGATTTTGAAGAAGAAATGATATTTTCCTCAAGAATTCATTTCAAGTGTTTTATCAAAACCATTTTCCATCTAAGATGACATTGTTTAATATGTGTATATTTCAAGTATAATATATCTATTATTTACATGGTTTCACTTTTATTATGATGAAATGATATCCATTTGTTTTATATGTATTATGTTATGATGGGATTATGTTTATGAAAACCATTTTTATTCTTTGGGTTATGATGAATGGTTTATGTTTATGTTGTGGCACAAGTAAGAATGATTTAATTATGAGATGGGTTGGACCTATATATCCATCTAATGCATTGGGTAAATATTTATATCTCATGAGATAGACATGGCTGGAACGGAAAGTTAATTCGGTTCAGTGTTATAGGACTAAAACGAGGAGTGAACTCGATTCAGAAAGGGACTTTGTCCACTAAGATGGTCTTGGAAGCAATGCCTTGGATACTATGGAAATAATATCATGTGCTTAATGTTTTTCCACAATTACAAGTTTTATTTCCAAGCTATTTTATCATGATTGAAGTTCCATTATGATCTATTCCTTATGTACTACCATGTGTTATGTAATTGCTCAAGATTTCGATGTTTAAACATTATGTTCATGATTTTATGTTCAAATGTATATGGTTTGTTTTATTTTCTCCATGCTTACCCTTACTGAGCATTTGATCTCACCCTTTATATGTTTTCTTTTTCCCAGGATATAAATAAAGGTTTTAGGTAAGAAAACCAAAAGGGGAAGATCTTTATGGGATATGTTGAAGATCTTTCACCATGATTAGAAGATTACGTTCCGAGTTTCCAAAGACACTAAACTATTACGGTCCTTTGGTGTCTGTTTTTGTTATGTATTAAGTAATCTGCAAAAGTAATGTAATTTCTATGTACTTCAATCTTTGGGTATCTACAGTTGGTATTAGAGGTTCATTTTATTGAACCTTTGGAAACTAGGATGCGATAACTTTAGTGAGATCCCTAGAGATATTTCTAAGGTCTGTCTAGGGATGTCCCTAAGGTTAAGTATAAGTATAGGTTATAGTCCTAGAATTATGGTAACAATATTATAATTAACCCTAAGATGTTATATATTTAAGGTACTCCCCCTTTATTATGTCGTTTTCCCTAGCATGATTTTTGCCCCTAACACTATTCTTTTTGGTTTTAAGACGATGGATGGAACCCGAAGGAGCCGTGTTGATCAATGTAATGAACAATACAATGATTGTCCTCCTGAACAAACCAATGTTATGGGAGATGGATTTCAAAATCTTATTGTTATACTTACACAAGCTATGAATCATTCTAGACTTCCAAATGAGCAGAGAAGAGAACAATATTCTATTGAGTCCTTTATGAGGCAACGTCCACCTTCTTTCAGTGGGTCTTCTGATCCACTTGTTGCCGAACAATGGATCAGTGCCATTGAAAAGATATTTTCCATACTTTGATGTTCGAAACATGAAAAAGTTATTATGGATTTTTACCATTTAGAAGCTGAAGTTGATCAATGGTGGACTCTATTTAAGAATACGAGGCCCCAATATGAAATTGAATCCATGGAATGGGATGAGTTCAAGAACTTGTTTTTGAATAAGTACTTCCCTTGTATTCTTAGAACAAATATGGAAAAGGAGTTCCTTGAGCTTAAGCAAAATTATTATGAATCTATTGGTATATATGAGGCGAATTTTACAATGCTTTCAAGGTATGCATCTGGATTTATAATCCAACCTGAAAGTAAAGTTGATTGATTTTTCAGTGGCTTAAAACCAAGTCTTTGAAGGGCATTAGATATAAGAGACTTCGGTAGCTATGAATAAATTATGCGTTATGCAATCAAGGTAGAACTAGAAATTGGTGTAACATATCTATATCATGGTTTTGACAAAAACGAAATATGGAGTTCAAGGAGAAATCTCAGAATAATGGTGAAAATAAGATGAATGTTTCTTTATGCTCAAAGTGTGAAAAGAAGCATGGTGGATACTGTCTTAAAGGGAGTAAAAAATGTTTTAAGTGTGGAAAAGAAGGTCATCGAGTAGCTAAGTGTCAAAGTAATGGAAAAAGCATTACCATTGATGTGAATAACGAAAATACTGTAGAGAACGCACCACCAACACTTCAGTGCTTCAAGTGCAAGGAAATGGGGCATAATTCTAAACAATGCCCTAATCCAAGGGTTAATGATGATCGACATCAACAACTACATAAGGAAAAGGACAAAGGGAAGTCACATGCGATCACTATTGGAGATGTTGAATATGACAATGATGTAGTGGAATGATTATGTGTTTATGTAACGGGATTCCAAAATAATGTTGTGGAATCTAATTTATAGTACTGTGGAATATTGGAATATCAATGTATTGGTTTATTATGGTTTTCAATAATTATATGGTACTGGTAACCATGAAAAGTAATTCAAATATTTTGGAAAGCAGATGATATGATAAGGTGAAAATGAAATGTTTAATAGTATTCATGAGCTCATGAATGATATAAGGACAAAGTGATATCATGGTTTCAGTATATAGAAATTTTGGGATTTTGGTATGTGGAAAGAGTTAACTTTTGACAACACTCATTTTTTCACTAAGGTTCTATGGTAATACATGATTAAGGTATTCAAATGTTTGAACTGTGACCAACAAGATATATCGTATGATATATGGGGGATAAATGATGGTATTCAAATGCTCGGCACTAGATGACATTTCTAAAAATTGTTTTCTTTATACTATGAGCTTGGACAGAAGTATTTTGGATAATCATAAATATTTCAATGGATTATGTTGGACATTAGTCAGTATTGTTTAAGGATAGAACTTTTTTTGATATTATTTATGGAATGTTATAATAATTTAGTTTTAGAAAAAGGATAACCTGCAGGAAGGGCGACAACCCGTCACATCGGACTAGGCTGTGGGAATCGAACCCACAACTGAAGTGAGAAAGGCCTTTATCACCTACCACCGGCCTACAGTAAGTCCCTCGTTAGTATAAATTAGTTTTAATTTACTAAGTGGAATGATATACAGGAACCATATACGATTAATCTCACTATAAATGCACTTATTTATATTTAATAACTTTTTCTAACCTTTTATTTGAGACAGATGGAATGACCTATCATTCTATAGAATGATCTGCTAACACTTCATGAATGAAAAATTCAACTTCATTTATTTAAGATATGAAGTGGAAATTGTTCAAGGCAAGAACAGTGGTGAGATTGTACCAAAATCAAGTAAGTATTTATTTTAATTAAAAAATTATTCAACATTAGGGAAATGAACTTGAAAACCAAAAATGTTGTCCTAGTGCTCTTATATCCGATGAATCGTATGGTACCTTATATCATCACAAATTTATGGCTTTGTGATTGTTGGATTTTTCATAGCCATGTTCTTTACCACTCTCCATTGGAACTTGATGCTTAGGTTTCTCTTCCATATCCATATTTTCACCTATGTGGAAACTCAGTGATGAGTTAATTTGGGTAACCGATATGTTTCATACTTCACTTTTTAAAATTAAGTTTTAGTATTCCTTTTTACGATGTGAGATTCTATAAAAGAAACTTTCATGTAGTAAACCATTTATAATCCCGACGAATTTTGATGGCGAAATTCTTTTTAAGGGGGGTAGAATGTAACACCTCGAGATTTTATGAGATATATTATTTTTAATTTCTTTGATGTCTTCTATTATACACTACACCAAGATTAGATTGTACTATACGCAACACCGTATTAGCTGGAAATATACGCAACACTATTCTTGGCTCGTGTTACACACAATTTCAAGTTCATTTTGTGGAAATTATTCTATGCAACATTAAGTATAGATTTTGTTTAATGTACAAATGAAATAAGTTTTGATTATGTTATATGCAACACCAAACAGAGATTTAACTACACGTATCCATGACTTGGCTTGCATTACAATCAATCAAGATCTTCTTCAATAGTGTGTGTTGTACTCAATACTAAGTTTCACTAAACGAGATATTAATATAATATTATTATGAACTAGCCGTTATGAATAGTAATACCCACTTTTTGAAATTTTATAAATTTTATCTTTCAAAAAGGACTTCATTTTTGGATTCAGAATATCGAAATTAGCCTAGAGTGAATTTTTGGTACTTTTCTGAAAACTTTCAATTTTTGATTAATAGTGAAAACACTGGTTTACTATTTAAAAACCAAATTTTTATTTAAATAATTATTTATTTCAGTTAAATTTATTTTAGGTCAAAATTGATACATAATACCTATAAAAGTTCATTTTTATTCATTTGAGTCATTTTATAATAATTTTAGATATATAAAAATTTTATTGAACTTTTCACCGTCTTTAACCCACCTCCTATGAGAATTTGAAAATTTACATAAAACATAATTTTACCGCTTCTGTGAGTATAATTTAAAAAATCTGAGAGAAATGGTTAATATCAAGGAGTAAAATGTGGTTCAATAAGATAAAAATAATTTTTGATGAATAGTAGCTTTTTACTATTATTTACCACAGTTAAAAGTAAATAGGGTAATTAAGGGTAAAAATGATATTATTATTACCCTAACACATGTCCTAATTCTATTGGATAAGTATAATTCGACCAAAAAAACCTTAGGGATAAAATATTACCCTTTATGTCCACATGGATTAGATTAGGACATTTATTATTATTTTATTTAAAGAAGAGTTAAAAGAGTTAAAATCAATGTTTAATAACTAAAACATTGTTAATATAAGGTGATACATAAGATAAATTAGACTATAAATATTCATTATAAATATAAAAAAATTCCCTACATAATGGTATTTTATTTATAATTTTTTTACATTAAATAATTTAATTTATTTATGACACAATGATGATGCAGTAATTACCTTATTAATGAAATATTAACATAATTGATGTTATAAATACCAAAATAAATGCAATTTTAGACTTTTTATGAATTAAAATAATTTTATAGGTTAATATGACATGTTATTATTTATTTATTTAACTTTTTTCGAACTAATCATGCTGATATGATTTTCACAAAAATCAAGTTCCAAATAGTGTCAAAATTAACATAAAATAGTTTATAAAACAAATATTGTATTATTAATTGTTATTTTATTCCTAAAAATCTAATGTTCGGCCAAATGAATTAGTTAAGGATATATATATTAATAATGAACCACTTGGGGTACTTTTGGATTTTTATAGTAAGTTTATTAACCATATAGTGTATGAAAATAAAAAGACACGATAAAAGTTAAATTATTTAACTTAGAGTTAAATCTAAATGATAAGGATAAAATAGTAACCAAAACTTATCTAAAACCTATTGGTTGAGATTATTTAGACCCCTCCCCACCTTAGCTTCGAAATAAATCAATTTGGAGCTATTAAAAACCGAATATGACTTTATTATAAAATAATATTTTAAGTTTTTCATAAAGTGCCCCTCTCCTCCCTTATAAAAAGGGCACCCCTTCCCTATTCTCTTCACATCCTTTTGAGCCTTGAAGATCGAAAAAACCCAGCCAATTACTCTTCTAAAACTCTCTAGTTATATCATAGAGGTTCCGGTCTTCTCAAAAGAACAACTCTAGTGCCCTAATAAGAAGTTTAAAGGAGGTGCGTCGAGGAAGAGGCAATCTCTTCTAAAGACTCTTTCAAGTTTCTTTCTTCTTCTACTTCCTCTTTTTTAGTTGTTTAATTATAAAGTAATAACATCAGTATTAATTTTATACTTATATGTTATTATAAATATGAAACAACCCCATTTCACCTTCTATCCATCCTATGGAAAATGAAATCACCGCGCGTGCGTACGTACGGAATACCGTCTCCACGCCATGGTGTAATCAGTTTTTCCACCACCACCTTACTTCGATGGGTATAATGGTGTAAAGAAAAACTATATATGGTGATTATAACATCATAAGGATTCTATGTTATTTTATTATCCACTCCAATTCCATTCAATAATTATGGGAATGGTATCATCGCTCGTGCGTACGTACGGATTACCGTCTCCACAACGCGATGAGATTCATTCTCCATGTTAACTATTCAAGAATGATTATAAAGTATATATAATGAATAATAATGAAATATTTGACATAATTAAGCTAATTAATTTATGTATATATATTTATATATGTCATCTACTTACTTCCATTCAAGTCAATAAGGAAAGGAAAACATCGTTCATGCGTACGTACGACCTACCATCTCCATGAACGGTGTATTTCATTTCATTTAACGATCTATTATATATATATGTATATTCTGAATATATATTATATATAAATCATGTTTTATATTCTGTAATTAAGTAATCATGATCTAATAAATCATATTAATAATTACAAGTCAAAACACGGATGATAAATGAAACGATTTTACCCAAAACGCTGCTTTAACATGGATTTGACAAATGAACGGATAATATAAAGTTGTAAGTGAATCATATATGATATCATAAATATTATTATGGTTCTGTTAAAAGTTAATAATATGTTTAAACCCACTATATATGAGTCTCGGAATCATACGGAAGAAATTGGACATAAGGTAAGGGATAACTTTTCCAATCTCGTTTTTATCTGAGATTGTCTATTCGTAAGTATTTACTGGCGTTATATTTTTCATCCACGTCCATAAAAATTGTTTTTCATAAAGTGTTTAATATTCATCCATGTATGTTTAAATTCATTTCTACCCCTCTTTGACTCTTACTTTGTGTTATGGAAGCAATCTTTCTTTTTTTTACCATATGTGGTACTTTTTGACTTTTCCGTTCAAAGTGTAAGGAAAATGTTTTTTTAACTTATATGGCATGAACAGATTTTTATGATTTTATAATTCCTTATTTTCATGAAGCTTACTCTACAAGATTTTATGACTATTTTCAAAAAAACATTTTCTTTTAAAATTTCATGCCATTTTGTGAAAAAAAAAATGATTTTGAAGAAGAAAGGATATTTTCCTCAAGAATTCATTTCAAGTGTTTTATTAAAACCATTTTTGATCTAAGATGACATTGTTTAATATGTGTATGTTTCAAGTATAATGTATATATTATTTACATGGTTTCACTTTTATTACGATGAAATGATATCCATTTGTTTTATATGGATTATGTTATGATGGGATGATGTTTATGAAAACCATTTTTATTCTTTGGGTTATGATGAATGGTTTTTGTTTATGTTGTGGCACAAGTAAGAATGATTTCATTATGAGGTGGGTGGGACCTATATGTCCCTCCAATTCATTGGGTAAAGATTTATATCTCATGAGATAGACATGGATGGAAGGGTAAGTTAATCTGGTTCAGTGTTACATGACTGAAAAAGAGGAGTGAAATCGATTCAAAAAGGGACTTTGTCCACTAAGATGGTCTTAGAAGCAATTCCTTGGCTACTATGTTAATCATATCACGTGCTTAATGTTTTTCCAAAATTACAAGTTTTATTTCCAAGATATTTTATCATGATTGATGTTCCATTATGATCTATGCCTTACGTACTGCCATGTTTTATGTAATTTCTCACGATTTCGATGTTTAAACATTATGTTCGTGGTTTTCTGTTCAAATGTATATGGTTTGCTTTATTTTTTCCATGCTTACCCTTACTGAGCATTTGAGCTCACCCTTTATAATTTTTATTTTCCCCAGGATATAAAGAAAGGTTTTAGGTAAGAAAACCAAAAGGGGAAGATCTTTATGGGAGATTTTGAAGATCTTTCACCATGATTAGAAGATTACGTTCTGAGTTTCCAAAGATAGTAAACCATTATGGTCCTTTGGTGTATGTTTTTATTATATATTAAGTATTTTGGAAAAGTAATGTAATGTATTTTTACGTCAAGCTTTGGGTCTCTACAGTTTCCTTCATAGATGGCTTAATCTACTCAGAAATATGGACCATAAGATATCTGCAAAGATTCACCTTTATTCTATATTTCAAAAAAAATATCAAGAACAAATAATGATATTTCACTGCAGAGAAATCTCCTTTCCTAAGGAAGATTTGTTGTTGAATGAACTTAAAAATTTATCCTTCAAATTTATTTGAAACAGTTCTCCTAGATTCTTTATTTCTAGTAAGATCCTTCAGATCATATTCATATGAAAATAAATTATTTGAAGGTGGAATATTACCAGGATAGTTATCATAGACACATTCATGAGTTACCTCTAGGCATTCAGCTCATTCCTTCGAAGAGAAAACCACTTCCTTTACTTTAACTAAAGACCTCATCCTTGCTTCCTCAGCTTCATCCAGTGATATACTTAAATTCTGATTGAATTCATGCATAATATGGGGATAGTAGGGTCTTTCATTTTTGATAAACCAACTGAGCCATCCTTTTGATTCTAGTACCTTTATCAGAAATGATTTTCTTGACAGAAGTTACTCAGCAGACACTTTCTTTTCAGCTTTAACAACCCAAATTTCTAAACATGGTTTCCCAGACCCACTAGTTTCACCCTTTTGTCGCTTTGTAGGAGTATATTATTGAGGCTCTTCCATTACACGCTTAGTCCTTACCATGGAGAAGTTGCGGATTCTGACTATGTCGAGAGGTCGAGACTTGAGAGAAAGAGTGACTAAATGTAGAAGGCTTTATGGCTATGGAGAAGGTGAAAGGACAGTATGGATTGCACTTAATATATCATTTAAGGATTGTAAATCGAAAAAAAATAAAATTTAAACGTGGTAAGTTGAAAGAAATAAAACAACTTCATTTCACGTAAGGCAGATTGTATTTACAATACATCCCATAAATTTAACAGTGTCATAGAATCGGTTCCAAGAAGATCGGTTTCACAACAATAAGTTTCATAAAAATCAGTTTCATAAAAAATTGGTTTTATAAAAATTGGTTTTATAAAGATCGGTTTTACAATGATCGGTTTTACAAAGATTGGTTTTAGAAAGATCAGTTTTATAAATATCAGTTTTATAAAGATCAGTTTTATAATGATCAGTTTTATAAAGATTGGTTTTATAAAGATTGGTTTTATAAAGATCGGTTTTATAAAGATCGGTTTTATAAAGATCGGTTTTATAAAGATAGGTTTTATAAGGATCGGTTTTATAAAGACTGGTTATATAATGATCAGTTTTATAAATATTAGTTTTATAAAGATCATTTTTATAAAGATCGGTTTTATAACGATCGGTTTTATAAAGATCGTTTTTATAAAGATCAGTTTTATAAAGATCAGTTTTATAAATATTGGTTTTATAAAGATAGGTTTTATAGAGATCAGTTTTATAGAGGTCGGTTTTATAAAGATCGGTTTTATAAAGATCGGTTTTATGAAGATCGGTTTTATAAAGATCGGTTTTATAAAGATCGGTTTTATAAAGATTGGTTTTATAAAGATCAGTTTTATAAATATCGGTTTTATAAATATAGGTTTTATAAAGATCAATTTTATAAAGATCAGTTTTATAAAGATCGTTTTTATAAATATTGGTTTTATAAATATTGGTTTTACAAAGATCTATTTTATAAAGATCAGTTTTATAAAGAAATAATTCCTAGTTCATGTCTGATGTAATTCATTCTCTCAGAATTTAAGGGTCTGGTGAATATATCAGCAAGCTAATGTTCAGTTCCGATAAACTCAAGAGTTATATCACCTTTTTGATATTGATATCTCAAAAAGTGATGTCTTACTTCAATATGCTTTATTCTAGAATGAGATATTGGATTTTTATAGATGTTAATAGCACCTGTGTTGTCACAGTTAATGGATACATGTTTGAATTTATATCCATAGTCTATTAAAGCGTGTTTCATCCACAAAATGTTTTCACAACAACTACCAAAAATAATGTATTCTGCCTCAGTAGTAGATAATACAACAGAATTTTTCTTTTTACTGCACCATGATACTAGTGACTTGCCTAACATGTGACATGTCCCCGAGGTTCTTTCTCTATCTCTCTTACAATAAGCAAAGTCCGCATATGAATAACTTATTAAATCAAATTTTTGTCATCTGGGATAAAATATTCCTATATTGGGAGTATATTTGAGATATTTGTAAATCATTTTAACAACATTTAAATGAAATTATTTGGGATTAGCTTGAAAGTGAGCGCACATGCATATGTTGAACATAATATCAGGTCTACTAGCACTAAGGTAGAGAAGACTCCCTATCATTCCTCTATAGTTGGTTTCATCCACTGATTCTCCAGCTCCATCTGCATCCAACTTACAAGTGGTACTCATAAGTGTATCACTACTTTTAGTACCATCCAAACCAAAACATGTTAACAGCTCTTTAGAATATTTACTTTGATTTAAAATAATTCTATCTTTATTTTTGAAAAATTTGAAATCCAAGGAAAAATTTAAGTTCTCCCATTATACTCATTTCAAATTAATTTTTCATTATTTTTGAAAAATCAGTACATAAATAATTTTTAGAAGATCCAAAAATTATATCATCTATATAAATTTTTACTATCAAAACATCTTTGGAAATCCTTTAAATAAACAATGTAGGATCTGTTATTCCTTTAGTAAAACATTTTGAAATAAAAAAGGAGATAAGTCTATCATACCAAGCACTTGGAATTTGCTTTAGACCATATAAAGCCTTTGAAAGTTTAAAAACATGATTTGAAAAATGGGGATTTATAAATCTAGGGTTTTTTCAAAAAATACATCCTCAAATATATACCCATTTAGAAATTCACTTTTTACATCTATTTGATAAATTTTGAAATTCAGATAAGCTGCATAAGAAAGTAGTATTTTAATGGCCTATAACCTAGATATATTTGAAAAGGTATCCTCGTAGTCTATTCCTTCCTCTTGACTATATCCTTATGCAACTAACCTAGGTTTGTTTCTAAATATATCTCCAGACTCATCAACTTTGTTTTTGAAAACCAATTTAGTGCCTATAGTCAAGGTGTCTTTAGGTCTTTCAACTTGTTCCTAGACATTGTTTCTTTCAAATTTATTTAATTCTTCTTGCATAACCATCACCCAAAACTCATCATTAAGAGCATCATAAATATTTTTGGGTTCAAGATGTGAATGAAATGCTTGATGTTCAACCTGGTTTCTTAGAGATGCTCTAGTTTGTGTCCCACATTTTAAATCACGTACTCCAGCTTCTATAGGGTGATTCCTGAGAGTTCTAATACCCTTAAAAAGAGTCAAAATAGACTCCTCATTATTGTCTATTTGTTCAGACTCAACAGGTGTAGATTCTGGAAGATTCCCAGAACTGGTCAATTTTAGAGGGGATTCATTATCATTATCATTGTGGTTCAGAATTGACATATCTTCCTCAAGATATTCAAGAGAGGTTTTGGGTTCATGTGGACCAGTCTCATCAAATATGACATGAACTGACTCTTCAACACATTTGGTCTTCTTATTGAATACTCTATAGGATTTACTGGTTGTAGAGTAACCTAGGAAAATTCCTTCATCACTCTTGGAGGAAAATTTGTCAAGATTATCTTTAGTGTTAAGGATAAAGACTTTTCAACCAAAAACATTTAAGTAGTTAACCTTAGGCTTCGTATTGTTCCAAAGTTAATAAGGGTTCTTCTTAAGAACAAGTCTAATCAAGAATCTATTAATGGTATAACAAGTTGTATTTGTAGCTTCATCCCAAAAGTAAATAGGTAAATCATTTTCCCTAAGAATAGTCCTAGCTATTTCTTGAAGGGTTCTATTTCTTCTTTCCACAACTCCATTTTTTTGAGGTGTTCTAGGAGCAGAGAAATTGTGGATATAACCATTGTATGAGCAATAGGATTCAAACTCCTGATTTTCAAACTCACGACCATGATCACTTTTCAAGGATATAATTCTAAGTCCATAATGATTTCCTACAGACATGGAGTATTTGATAAAATAAGAACAACATTCACTTTTTTGATTTAGAAAATATGCCCAAGTGTACCTAGAAAAATCATCTACAAGAACATAAACAACGTTCTTCCCATTTAAACTTGAAACTCTTGATTCTCTAAAAAAATCCATGTGAACCAACTCAAGCGGTTGAGAAGTAGAAACTTCTTTCGTTGGTTTGAAAGAAACTTTGTGTTGCTTTCCCTTTTGACAAGGATTACACATTTTGTTACATGGGAATTCTAGTTTAGTTAGGTCTCTAACTAAACCTTTCCTAGTCAATTTCCTAAGAGAGTGCACATTGTAGTGTCTTAATCTTCCATGCCACAACTGGGATTCCTTATGAAAAAACATTTAATAAAGAAACATTTTTATTAGGTAAAGAATTTATGTCAACAACATACACATTATAATTTCCAAGATCAGTAAATATTAGATCATTTTTTGAATTAAAAACATTACATGCATCATTTTCAAATTTTAAATTGAAACCATCATCACACAACCGAGAGATGATGATTAAATTGTACTTTAATCCATCAACAAAAAGTACTTTGGAAATTAATACTATAATAGGGTTACCGATCTGGCCTAAGCTGACGATTTTTCCCTTCGCATTGTCACCAAAAGTTATGTGACCACCATCAACCTTGATTAGGCTCTTGAAGCATGGGTAGTCTCCTGTAATATGTATTGAACATCCACTATCCAAATACCAAATATTCTTAAAGTAACTCTTTAGGCAACATCCCTGCAAAATAGATTCGTCATGGGGTATCATTGGTACCCAGATTTTCCTAGGTCCTGAGAGGTTAACAAGAAATATTTTGGGAACCTATACTTGTCTCACATATTTCCTATAATCAACAGATATATTTTTAGACATAAACACTTTGTTTGGTCTTTTAGAGAATTTTTTTTTCAAGAAATAGTCCTTTACTTAAACTAGCAGTGAATTGTCAAGATTTTGGAATAAATTTAGTTTTAACGATCCATTGTCCAGGATGATATCCTAAACTATTTGTATATTTGGGGGAAATCTGTTGTCCTGGAAACTGAGTCAGGGTATCTCTACTAGTATTAAACTTCTCATGGTCTCTTCTTAATTTCTCATTGTATAACTTAAGTTCTGTGTTTTCCTTTAAAAGTTAGGATAGTTTTTCTTTTTTAACATCCAGACTTGACTTATAATTTTCATTTAAAGCATATTGTCTCTTTAATGATTTATATTTTTCCTTGATCTCATTAAAGTTATCTTCAAGAATTTCAAAATATTCAAATAGTTCATCCTTAGTCTTATCTTCATCAATATTTAACTCAATCTTATTTTCGGAATAATGGGCATTATTTATAGCAGAGTTAAGTGTTACCTCAAGTGACTCTATCATGAAACAGAAGTTGGAATGATTGTTTTGTTCACTATCAGAAGCATCAGATCCACTGGAGCTGTATTCTAAAGCACTCTAGGTAGCTTTCATAGCCTTTTTATATCCTTTCCCTTGTCTTCATATTTCTCCTTGAATTTCAGCTTGGGACAGTCTGCCTTCACAAGACCTTTTCGTTTTCACTCATAGCAGTTTTTTTCATTTGAGTTGTCATTCCATTTTATGTCTTTATTAAATTGTCCTTTACTATAATGCTTTCCCTTGTAGTTTGACATTCTAAAGAATTTATTTTTTCAGTAAAACTTTTTGATCCTTCTAGCAAGATGAGCCATCTCCTCGTCACTGTCTGAATCTGACTCCTCACTAGTGGAGCTATCTACAAGAGCTTGAACTTTTTCATTGTTTTTTCTTTTTTAGGTATTATTCTTGAATGATACTGAATTATTCCTTGGTTCCTCATCTACTTCATGATTTACCTTAAGTTCTTCCCCGTACATCATAAGTTTTCCAAATAGATCTTTTACTGGTAGCTTGCTTATGTCACAAGATTCTCGGATGGAAACAGAAGTTCCCCTCCATCTTTCAGGGACGCATCAAAGTAGTCTCATAATCTGGTCCTTGCTATCCACTGATTTTACAAGAAAACTCATAGTGTTCACTATTTCATTGAACCTGAGATACATTTCAGAGATAGGTTCATCAGTATTCATTTTAAATTTATTATATTTGATAGTGTATGTATTTAATCTAATTTCTTTAACATTAGTTGTTCCCTCATGAGAAACAGCTAAAGTATACCAAATTTCATATGTAGTTTTACAAGTGGATATTTTATTGAATTCATCATCACCTATAGAATAGTACAAGGCATTCATTGCTTTATCGTTATTATTATATATAGCTTTAGTCAACTAAGACCATGTATCCATAGAAATAGCAGGCAATATATGTTGCTCTTCAATTGTGTCCCAGATTTTATGTCCCATACTCTCTAGATACATTTTCATTTTTAATTTCCAATGAGCATAGTTATTACCATTAAATAAAGGTGTCATGTTAGTACCAGAACCCTAAAATCTAGTTTCTATAGTAACTTAGAATTTAAAGAACTGAAAATTCTGATATTAGATATATTTTAAGATCTTTAAGAAACAATTAAAATCACAGTTGAAAATAATTCTAAAAACTTTAAAATAAATAAACCTCTGATACCAAATGTTGGTCAGAGGGGACACTAAAGGAGGGTGAATCGAGTTCTAATTAAAAATTTCTGATTAAATGATTTCTATTTAAATCCATCAATTTAAATAACAAGATATATTGTAGTGAATTTGTAATACAGTAAAGGGTTAGTTAGTTTGTCAAGACATTTATTAGTTCTTAGTTAATCTAAAATGAATATTAGATTAGCTTTTGAAACAAAAATACTAGTTTACAATAAGTACAAACACTTTCTAGTTTAACTATCAGAGTAACTTTAAAATATATTTATATTTAAATTACTTAACAGTGGAATATTCAAAATAGTTTTAACTAAACTAAAAAACAATAGAAGTTTTAAACAAGAGGATCAGTCTCAAGCAGAGACTTAATCCTCTGCACTTGGTGATAACCTGCCACCAAGATGTTTATATAAATAAACTTTTGATCCACACCCCGGATCAGGGTTTCTAATAGCACACTAGGCTATCTAGGTCACACTTGACCTCTACCATTGTTATTTGTGGTAAACAAAAGAAATAAAGATATTGAGTATGAGGATAGTCTGATATCCTCCAATTATGCTCAGAAGACAGTGTGTGTTATAGAAATAAATATTCACACTTATCAAATAGAAAATATAAAACAAAAAAGAGTTAAGATTTAGAATAGAGTTAAGATTTATCTGTGTGTTGTGAACTAATGCTCCAGACTCAATGAATGTTTAGAATATGGTATTTGAGTCTTCTGGTCAATGTTTTCTTCAAAACTGAGTATCGCAGTTTATGTACTCCAACTTCAGGGAGTGAAAATTTTTAGCTCGTTGATGTCCGGATGTATATCGAGCCTTTTTGGTGAAGATATATTGTCATAGTCTTTTTGTAATCTCAAGAGCTTAGTTATTCTCTTTTCGTATTGGCACAAACTGTGTATCAGTGTGTACTATTACTATCATCGTCGTCACTATAACGTAAAATATGAGGTCATTTTATACTCCATCATTCTCTATGCATAAGGATCTTCTCATGTGCATGTACCTCTGTCTACGTATTTTCCTACAAACAACATTAAATAATGTGAGAAACATTAATTTTTCTACATATGACCGCTAGAAATAAATTTGAATTAATAAAATCAGAAAAGTTGTTTATATAAATTTATGAGTAATATTTAGTCTTTTTTCCTCGGTTTAATAACTTTGGCCTGTCATATTTGGTGTGTCATCTTTGGTGTGTCGAATTCAGTCTGTCAAAAATTGGTTTTAGTGTGTCATCATCGGTGTGTCCACATCGGTCTATCAAACTTCGGTCTATTGTACTTAGGTTTCGATGTGTCATCTTCTCTTTGTCATCCTTCAGTTTCGGTGTGTCGACTTCGGTCTGATAACATCAGTTTGTCCATCTTCGGTGAGTTATACTTCACTCATAGGGAATCCAAGAAAGATTATGATGAATCTGTCTTGTGTATACCATTACAAGATGAATTGTTAATAAAAGTATACATAAAAATACACTTGTAGACATATTGATTCATGACTTATAAGAAATTGACTTATTAAAGGTTATATTGTTGTATGAAAAAATTGATTCACATAGAAATATTAAAACTGGAATGAAAGATATGAATCTGGATAGTGAAATTATTTGTGATTATGAAAAATACATTATCATGAAGGGTCAAACATATTCCTTATAATATTTTGAGGATAGGGTACTAAAACTATTTGACAAGGAAACTAGTGCCCTTATCTTCTAGACCACTAGATATCATTGAGTAGATGGACAACAAGCCTTCATAAGATAGATGGATTATTGAGATACATCCATTGTTAGGATGGTATCATTTTGGTGGTACCCCCAAATGAACATGTTCAAGACCTGATGTTGAAGATGTTGGGTCAGCAACAATGTCCTCCAGTTGGATAATTATTTGGTAACAAATGAAATATTTTTTGGATTGGTTGAGTGGATGCCATTGGATTTGATTAAAAGAGGATCATGAAAAAGTGTCTATAATATAAGAAAAAAACACAAACAAGAATACCTGTTAAAGAATTGTTTGATCAAATGAATACAAACATAATTAATTGCTTTTGAATCCATTTTTTGGTCATGATTTCATCCTGTAAGAAGGGGATTGACATGTGGGTGATACAATGATCTTGGATAAGGATTCATGTAAGGTTCACCATTTTGTTGTTCCCTCTATGATCTCATTCCCACACTCATTTTATGTTGACATGGACCTACTTTTCAAAGGAAGGTATCCACTTTGATTTCTCTAATGAGACCTTAGAATATGTGTGGGCCAAGAGGATGGGAGGTTAGGCTCATTATACACTTTTAAGGGGAAATTATTTCATACTTCAAGACTCTCTTATAGATTTAATACATATTCATGAATACTTTATTAAAAATCACAAATATTAAATTGGTTGACCATATATCAACAATAAATTATCTAGATTGTTCTGATTTTAGAGTCATCTATATTTATATATGATTCTTATTCAATGGAGAAATCTATATGTATATGAGGTTCTACATTGATGCTATCCCTTTTTTGTAAAAATATTAAAGATTCTTATATCGTTTATTATCAAGATGTTGGTTTTGTGACACATAATTTGGTTCTTCATAATTTAATGACATATGGTAGAGATATAAGTTGTTATGATATCAGGATTGGGCAGATGAGACAGGCATCCTATAAATCCTTGTGAAAGGAATCATAAATCATGTTGTTCGGTGCCACTTAATAGGACACATCATAACTTTTATGTTCATTTGATTAGGAATGAACCATGAAGTTTAATGTTGTGTGATGAGGATCTCGAGGAAAAATGTTCCTGGTAAATATTGGTGTGGGACGAAGAAGCCTGAAGTGACTATAGGTTATGTGGACTCCCAAGTGGGGTATTATCTTATCGAGAATATAGCCCAATAAAGATTATTATGAAAGGTCCTGAAATTAATGTGACCCTCCAAGTTAGATGCAATCCTACTGAGAATATGGACCAGAGAACCTCAGGTTTAATTTGGGGTGTTGGGTTTGGACCTCAAGGAGGATTCCTACATATCATAGTTAGTCAATATCAAATACCACATAGTTTGGATAGCTTGGAGCTTACACATATGAAGGATCCCCATAGGTTATTCATTGGGAATATGGCCCTTTGAATATTAATGAATATTTTTTGGGGCTTATGCTGAATTGGAGAACCATTTGTTTGCATCCATGATGAGTATTTTGCCTCATGGTGATTTGGATGTTTGGTTAGGGATTACACCTGGGAGGATTCCTATTTGAAAAGGAGAGAGCAAGATTCATAAGGGAAATCTAATTTCAAGGTAAGTATTTGATTATGCAGATATCATGATCATTACTAACCTTTAGGACACTGTGAGTCATGCTCAGTGTTAGAAACAAAAGGAATTGAAAGATCTAGAAAACCACACAATCTCCTTCATCCACCAGTGGATGAGTCCAGGGTGATAGGAGAGAGAGAAATAGATTTTAATGTGAACATCGCCTCCTATTTTGGTAACCAGGATAGTCACATATAGCTATCTATCTTGATAAAAACCATAAGAAAGGATAGGGTCTTACTCTAGGAGGTATTCCCTCTTATATATTCTAGAGAAGAGTGGAGGATGAGCCACCAATCCCCAAATATAAAAGAAAGTGTGACCCACCCTCTTACTATCTAGAATGGGGAGGCCCTTGGAACTACCTATAAGGTTAGGACCCTCACTACTAGATGATTGTATGATCAAGATAATTATAAGTATACACCATATTAGTTAGGTTACCATTATGAACACATTTACCAGTAGAATGTGTTGATCAATATGGACCGCTGATGTTCCCTTTAGTTTGATTATACATGTCATGAACCAGCCTGGGTCGACCCTAAACTAGTTACAAGTGCCAGCCCGCGACAAGTCCAAATAGGTGTTCACGATACTCTTGGGATGGTGATAGGCACCAAAGTCATAAAGAGAGTGCACAAGGGAATGATTTCACCCATATATAAACAATAAAACAAACAGTGGAAAGAAATGGGTAACCCAAAATACATTTATATAAAAACTGAAATGAACATTATTTGTACAAGAAAATGAAAGTATAACTAAACCAAAAACTCAACTGACCAAACCTAATAACCAACAAACTCCATGTGACCCTTCTAGTCACTCTCCAAATTAATGATCACACTCGCCCAAGGCAATCTAACTCAAGTTGAAACCTACACAAGGGATTAAAACAGAAGACGACCATAGGTGTGAGTATTAAAACTTAGTAGGTTAGCCCAATATTCTATTCCCAATTCACATCTTTTAAAATAATAGAAACATCAATTTCAAGTTTTAAATACAATATATAAATGTATGTTTTCCAAATGGGGTCCCATGCTATATAAAAAATTTACCAGAAAAAACATCCATGTTTTATAAACTAGAATGCTAGTAACAATTTTCAAAGAGGTGCAACATCCAAATGAAAATAGTTTTCAAGAGGGATGATTTAAAGAATTTACACTTTTAAATAAATCACACACACTGCTAAATTTACCAACAAAACACAACATATGCCGACGGTGAGTAAAAAATATCCCATGTGCACAAGTCACAGGAACACCCCTAGGCACTAGTTAGTTGTGAGCCCTAGGTACCTCATATCTCGTTGAAAGTAACCACAATAAATATTTGTTCTCTTGAACACGAGCCACTAGTATAAAGCATAACCATAACCTATAGGTCCCCTAACAACATCACCTACAATTTCCCGAAGGAATTTATTTTTTATTGATTTTTGATAATCCGCTTTTCAAGGGGTGAGGCGGAACCCTTACAAGGCTTGTAGGCATAAGTATTACATGGCTTGTAGTCCATAGAGCAATTCATTGCTCGTAGGCTTCAAAATTTTCATACAACCTAGACTAACTACTTGTAACTGCTCCTTCCCAGTATTTTTATTGTGAAATAAGCTCTCTACCTTCACATGGTTGTTCGACTAGGCTTTCCCGTGCATGCACAGGCTCATCCCAATGGCATGTACCATACTCTATAATTCTTGAAATCCATTTAGATTATTAAATGGAGAAATCTTCTTGCTCATCCTCCTTCTGAAGATTATTCCTTGAAGGTTTTCTGGTTTGCATCTGCACTTAAGGTGGCCCAAAATCCTTACTGACCTGAAGACCTAGGTGGCCTGAAGGCCTTAAAGGACTCATGGACCAAATCGGTGGCCTGAAGGCCCAAATAGAGTAATATTACTGACTTCTACAGTGCCAAATAGTCCCTGTTATAGTATCACACAGTTCCTACTATGGTATTAGTACAGTACCCCAGAAATTAGCCTCCACCTGGATTTAATCCTGGGTCTTCTGGATGCACATAGGGAGTCCTCACCAACTGGGATGAGGCTCATGTGCCCCAAAAACTTCATCATAATAGTTTAGTTAGTGTTTCCATCATCAAACTTGCTATGTGAAATAGGGGCCAAACCCCACAGAATCACTAGCATACTAATACACGTCTGCCCACCTAGATACCCGGGATTCCCTTTAGTGCTCAATCAAGTTACACATATTATCAAATACATTTTCCACATCAAAATATAATTTCTAAACCATAAACACATAAAAATCGATCAAAAATTCTTCACATTTCATTCACAAATCAATAAACCACTAAAAAGATTTGTAAAAAAAATTCAAAGAGTATAACGAGGCCTTGTACATAAAATCCATTAAAAAATTCTCTCTTAAGGAAACAAACCCATCAATAACATAAAAAACCAGATTTTTCAGACCCAAAACCAATTAATAAATTATTTTTCATGGACCATAAAATTTCCCCAAAATATAGAACATGAAATACACATGGAAACCATTTTTACAAAAAAAACAAATGCATAAACGGGCTGTTAAGCCTTTCTCAAAAATATCCTTTGAACAAGGCATGCATTTAACTTTTATTAAAGAGGTGTATACACACCATTTAAATCTGAAAAAAAACATTCATAAGTCCCTAAAAACATTCAGGTTACATATTAAAAAAACAACCATTTTCATAAGGATGTTAAACGGGCCATTTTCCAACAACTCGGGCCAAAAACATGTTGTAAACCAAAAACTATTTTTTTTTGTAAAGACAAATACAAATTGTAAAGCCATATGAGGGAAAAAATAATATTTACCATTATTCTTATTCATTTATAAATCCAAAAATAATAAATTTTAAATCAAACATAACACATAAAAGCCAACCGGGCAATTTACCGAACACATGACATGCCCTTTTAAACAAAACAATTAATTTTAAGCACTTAACAAGAAATAAAACACCAATTGCATGGAATATTTTATACAAGACACTGTAACATATTAAAAATACCATAAATTAAGTTCTAAAACATAAAAATAGTTTTTAAAGATAGTGGAAAATTTAAAAAAACACTTGGTGTGCACTTTTATGACAAAACAACACTACCTTTCACAAAACAAGGATTAAACAACCATTTTGCACACCAATAAAAAAATTAAAATGCTGAAAAATAATAATAAACATATATATCAGATGAAAACAATAATAAAATGATGAGTCTTAAAATATAAAGTCATGTGCATGGGATATCATACCACAAATCCTTGGCGCAATGGAAACACACACAAAAAATCATCATCCGAGTGTTTACAATCCCTAATCCTATGATGAACAGACCCAAATGAACAAAAACCCTATAAAAATCATAGTATAGAAGAACCGTAGGTCAATAATGACTAATGGATATTATACAACCAAGAAATAATGAAATGAGAAAGAAGAGGGAGGAGAAGGGAGAAGGAATCTCACCTTTTCAACTTGAAAACTCATCGTCTTCCATTAGATATGCACCCTTAGATAAAAGGGAATGGAGTGAAAATTCTTGGAGAGTCTACTAGGGTCTGGATAAACTAGGGAAAGATGATTTGTGTGAATAATGGTATGAATGGAATGATTTATGGATGAAATAATTTACCATTGAGATTTTGGACAATTTGAGATACATTGAGAAGTTTTCCCTAATCCGCGCCTCATATGACCTCCAAAAAGATAAAATCGATAATGGGTGTGCAGATAGGGGTATTGGATTTGAGTTGGAGGTGTAATCACTAACAAATATAAAAAATTGAATTAGATATAAAAGAAACATATTATTTTTTTAAAATTGGAAATGGGCCCATGGGCTGGCCCAATACCAAAATAAGTAACCCCAATTCACAAAGCTTATGAATTTATAAGGGATAAAAAAGGATATTTTAATTTTAATATGTCAGTGTATGAAAGGTGGGAATTATAATGAGTCAATAATGATAAAAAAATTAATAAGTTATAAATGAAAAAAATATGTTTCTAAATCTGGAAATGGGCTCACGGTTGGTCCAAATCCTGAAGTAACCACTCTTTCTCCAAAAAATCTTAAACAAGAAATGGAGAACCCAAATTAGGGTGATTAGAAATATATGGTAGTTTAAAAACTCAAAATTAATCTCACCAAACACCCAATAAAAGGATCGATATTTTCAATTAACTGGATCAAAACCATGACATGAAAAGGAAAAAAATAGGGTATGACAGTTCTCCACACCATTAAAGCATTCCGCCCCACAGAAAGACATAGCACATTCCAGCTGATTGATCAACACATAAGGATTCATTATATATATGGTCCATCATGCTAATACAATGAAACACCATCAACCATTAATGGAACTTAATCCTCTTACCTCAACCAAAAAACTATCTCTCAACCACTTCCTGAGAATCAACCGAAAGATCGAGTCACTAAATCCATAACCAAACCAAGTACCCAGTTGTTGGGCCTTCTACCAATGAACCCAACAATCACCCAAACCAAATATGACTCACAAAAGCCAAAAATTACAATGGATTACTGGATGGAATCCCCACCATTAAGAAACAACTATCACTAGATAAGTTCTAAGGAGGAAAAATCAACGAGACATGTGGTGGGTCTCCCCACCATTAGAACCCAACTTTCAACGAACAAATGAGAATTCAACATGAGCTATAATCGGGACTCACTCACACAAGACCACCAAAACTTTCCTAAAAAAACCTACCAACCCATGTTGAGAGGAACACAACATGAACATTTAAGCCACCCTCTCTCGAATGGGGGAAGAAAGAATTGGGTCGACACTCTCTTCACAGATCCAAATCCCCACCAATTAGGGAGGGGAGGGAAGGGGACCCAATCATTGGGCCATTGAAACCACAAATGAAATAAAGTAACTACCTCATTGAAATGGTAGAGGTATGATCTTAGCAATACTACCCACAATCCTAGGACTGCTGACTATGCTCCAGTTTCACTCCAAAACTTATGGATGGAGCTTGGATGGACGAAGCATATCTTGACTCACAGTAAGGATTTGATAATCCCCAACTTGTACTACATCCTTTAGTTCCACACAGTACCATATAACAGTCATAGGAAGAAACATTAGATCAAGAGACACCATGAAACTCTCTTCCTCAACAACTGATTTTTATGAAACTAAGAACATGGAGGTACACAACACTATTTTCTCTCACTCTGAACAAGTATCAGAATGAGCAAGGCACACAAAAACACCCACTAAACATCACCGAGCACAACTACCACCACTGAGAGAATCAAAATAAAGGGAAGACACTTTAAATCCATCCAAAATAGCTCTCTGTTTCAAAAAACAGGCTGAGGTATCATTCTAAGATGTGGATTTAACATTTTAAATAAATCCTTAGGTTGATCAATAGGAACGATTTCCAATGGAGAACTATTCATGGCCATATCACAACATCAAACACATCTTTAGAAACCCAATAAACATTACTCCAAAACTAAGCCACCAACAAGATCTCATCTCTAGATACAACAAGAGAATGATTTCTAGATCATAAAGAAGCCTAGTGAATAAAAAAACCCTCTTCTAAACATAGAAAAACTATCCACATAACCATTGGATTATATAAAAAAGCCATGATTTTTTTTCTCAAAACACTTTTGAAAAACAAACTAATTTGGTGGGTTTTCACATTTACCAATGTATTTTCATCAAGTCTCACCCACATGCACATTTCCATGCCACCCAGGCACCCAAATACCTTTCCATATAGTCCATCCTTCCAGATATTAGTAAAACCATGCATGTGCACACCCATGAAAACATCAAAGGCTTAAACAAAGTAGCTTCATTACAAAAATCATGTACCTTGAAAAGGAACACCAACCACCATTTCAAAAACCCTTTTCATTTTTCACAAAACAAACCACACTTCATCAAGAAAATTTTTCATATAAACCTACCCCTTTTCATTTTTAACAACTTTAACACAACTTTTCTACCCCAAATAACACCTTCCCATTTTTTAAAATTCAGCAAGGTACCTTTTCATAATATGATGGTCATTGATACCAATACCATTTCTAGGAAAACACCAACTGCTCAAAACCAATTTCCAAAACCAATTCATCATATTAAAACACTTTTTATCATCCAAAAACACCCAATTTAAAACAAAGATTCAGAATCACCTTTAAATGATTTAAAAATTCAAAACATTTTATTCCAACAAACCACAAATTTAGATTATAGCCTTTAAAAAAACAAAGTTAGATTATAGATAATCCAATCTCGTAAAATCATTTCCACTTCCTCTTTTTTTCTCAAAAACAAAACCTTCCAAAAGCATTCTTATATTTAATTTTTGAAGACCCCTTTTCCACTTTTAAAAATCCATTCCTTCCTTTAAAACCTATTTTTTAAAAATTCTCATACAAGTATTTTCAAAAAAAAAATCAGAATTTAAGAAAGGTCCAAGAAACCCACAAAAAGGAACTAGTGTCGGTGGGTGACTTGACAATATGGTTGGAAGCCATTTGCCAAACACAACACCAACACAGAGAGACTTATTAGGAACATTCCCCGGCTCCACATGGATTTCCCATCCCTCTGAGCTAATGGAGGCCATTAGTCAGACTCCCCTTGTCATATCCCAATAGAAGACAATCAACAAGAACAAAGGAAACTAATAAAACTGGACATCCCATGGAAATTTGAGGATCAGAACGAGCAAGACTTTGTGACGCTCTTCCTGAACTTACCCCTAAAGTACAAAAAATCCAAATCCATATAACTTGAAATACCCCCAAATAACAAGGGCTCTTTGAAAAGAAAGATCCACTAATAGGTGACTTCCTCAGATACCATTTTGTCATGAACGAGCCTGAGTCGACCCCGAACCGGCCACAAGGGCTAGCCTGCGACAAGTCCCAAGAGGCAGTCCTGATCATCCTGGGATGAAAAAAAGCACCAAGTGAATCAATAGAGTACACAAGGGAAATATTTTCACATATATAAATAGTCAAAAAAAATTACAGAAAGAAATTGACATCCAAAAATACATTTATATAAAAATCTAACTGAACATTATTTATACAAGAAAAAGAAAGTACAACTAAACCAACAACTCAGCTGACCAAACCCAATAACCAACTAACTCCAGGTGACCCATCTGGTCACTCTCCAACATAATGATCACACACCTCCCAAGGTGATTGAACTCAAGTTGAAACCTGCATAAGGGCTTAAAATAGAAGAAGACCATAGGCATGAGTATTAAAACTCAGGATGTTAGCCCGATATTCTATTCCCAATGCACATCTTTTAAATTAAAAGAAACATAAATTTAATGTTTTAAATAAAATATATAAAGGCATGCTTTCCAAATGGGATCTCATGCTATATAAAAAATTACAATACAAAAACTTACATGTTTTATAAACAAGAATGCTAGTAAAAAATTTCAAAGAGGTGAAACTTCAAAATGAAAATAGTTTTCAAGAGGGATGATTTAAAGAATTTACACTTTTAAATAAATCACAAACACTACTGAATTTACCAACCAAACACACTATATGCTGATGGTGAGTACAAAATATCCAATGCACACAAATCATAGGAACACCTGTAGGAACTTGTTAGTTGTGAGCCCTAGGTACCTCATATCTCGGTGAAAATAACCATAATAAATATCTGTTCTCATGAAAACTAGCCACTAGTATGGATAATAAACATAACCTAGTGTTCAACCACCAACATCATCATCATATTTTAGTTAGTGTTGTCATCATAAAACTTGCTACGTGAAACAGAGGCTAAACCCCATAGAATCACTAGCATACTAGTACACGTCTGCCCACCTAGATACCTGGGATTCCCTTCAGTGCTCAATCAAGTTACACATATTATCAAATACATTTTCCACATCAAAATTCCATTCCCAAACCATAAACAGACAAACATCCTACAAACATGCTTCACATTTTTTTCAAGAATCATTAAACCACTAAAAAGATTCATAAAACAATTTCAAGGAGTATAACGAAGCCTTGCGCCTAAAATCGATTAAAAAATGATATTTTAAGGCCAAAAACCCATAAATAACATAAAAAACATATTTGGAAACACCTAAACCAATTAATAAATTATTCTTCATGGACCATAATATTTCCCCAAAATATAGAACATGAAATACACTTGGAAACCATTTTTTCAAAAAAACAAATGCCAAAACGGGCTGTTATGCCTTTCTCAAAACTATCATTTGACCAAGGCATGCATTTCACTTTTATTAAGAAGGTTTATACACACCATTTAAATCCAAAAAACAAATTCATAAATCCCTAAAAACATTCAGGTTACATATTCAAAAAAAACAACGATTTTTATAAGGATGTGAAACGGGCCATTTTCTGACAACTCGGGCTAAAACATGCTGTAAACCAAAACCCATTTGTTTGTAAAGGTATATACAAATTATAAAGACATATTAGGACCCTAAATAAAATTTACCATTCTTCCAACTCTTTTATAAACCCAAAAAAATAATTTTTAAATCAAACATAACACATAAAATCCAACCGGGCAATTTACCAAACACATGACTTTCCCTTTTAAACAAAACAATTTATTTTAAGAATTTGACAAGAAATAAAACACCAATTGCATGACATATTTTATAAAAGATACTATAACCTTTTAAAAAACAATAAAACAGGTTCTAAACCTTACAAAATAGTTTATAAAGATATTGAAACATTTAAACAAACACTTGGTGTGCACTTTTATGACAAAACTACACTACCTTTCACAAAACAAGGATTAAAAAACCATTTTTCACACCAATACAATCATCCAAATGATGAAAAATAATAATAAACATATATATTAGATGAAAACAACAAGAAAATGATGAATCTTAAAAGATAAAAGAATGTGAAAGTGATATCCTACCTCAAATCCTTGGCGTAATGGAAACGCACATCCAATATCACCATCCAAGAGTTTAAAAACACTAAACCTATGATTACCAAACCCAAATTAACAAAAAACCTATAAAAAATAGTATATAAGAACCCTAGGTTGATCATGACTATTTCATATTATAAAACCAATAAATAATGAAAGAATGAAGAAGAGGGGGGAGAAGGGAGAAGGAATCTCACCTTTTCAAGTAGAAAGCTCTTCGTCTTCCATTAGATCTGCATCATTAGAGAATAGTTAATGGCTTGAAAATTCTTGAAGAGTCTCATATGGTCTATAAATCCTAGGGAAAGATGATTTGTGCGAAAAAGAGTACTAGAGGAATGATTTATGGAAGAAAGAATTTACCTTCGTGATTCTGGACTATTTGAGAGTCATTGAGAGGTTTTCCCAAATCTGCACCTCATATGAGCTCCAAAGAGGTAAACGCAATAATGGGGGTGAAGATAGTGGTATTGGATTAGATTTTGAGGTTTAATCACCAAAAAATATTGAAAATTCAATTAGATATAAAAGAAACAAAGGATTTTATTAAAATTTAAAATGGGCCCATGGGCTAACCTAATACCTAAATAATTAACCCCAATTCACCACGATTATGAATTAATAAGGTGTAAAAAAGGATATGGTAGTTTTAATATGTTAGTGTAAGACAATTGGGAATTATAATGAGTCAAAAATGATAAAAATGAGTGAGTTTTTATAGAAAAAAAAATATGTTTTTTAAATCAGAAAATGGCCTCACGATTGGCCCAAATCATGAAGTAAGCACCCTTTCTCCAAAAACTCCTAAACAAGAAATAGAGAACCCAAATTAGAATTATTAGACATATATGGTAGTATAAAACTAAAAATTAATCTCACCTAACACTCAATAAAAGAATAAGTATTTTCAATGGATCAGATCAAAACCATGACATGAGAATAAAAAATCGGGTGTGAAAATACATATCTGGTAGCTTTGGGAGAGGCCTTAGTCTAGTGTTTTGTAAAGGGGCCCAATTGGGGTGCTTCATGAAGGGACCCAATTGAATCTTAGTGCTTCATTAGGAGTTCTTTGAAAAGTGTTCCAGTTGGATCTTAGGGCATCATGATGGTTTCTTCATGAAGGGTCCTAGTTAGGTCACTTCATAAGGGGAGTGGAGAGGGTTGGTTGGACAATTCATAAAGGGAAAGAGGGAAGGCTGAGCACTTCTTGGAAGGGTATAAATACTAAAGGACCCCATCCCCCATATTTGTTTCTATAGGTGATGGTGGTCTGCAAACATTTCATCTAGATTCAGTTCACAAAATACTAATATGTAAAGGGAACCAGTATGCAGATGGTCATCTTATGAAGTACTCTTTTATATCATGATATATTTTTATACCCAATTTACTTAAAGATATGAGGTAAATCTTTACCTAAAAAATATATTGAGCAGACTATCTTGTACATTAAACCCACTCTTGCTAAATACACACCAAAACCTCTACCCCCATTAGTCTGAGTGTAGTGGGTTTTTTTGAGGTGTAGATGTAACCACTCAACCGCTTCCCATGAAGGATTTAGTTTTGTGGGTGGCCACCTCACCCAAAAAAGTTAATTTTAATTTTTTAGAGGCCTAAAAATATGCCTCACCCATAAAAGTGATCTATTTGGGGGGGGGGGGAAGATACCGCCTCACCCCATAAAGCGATTTTATTTGCTCGGTTCTTGAAAAGGTCATCTCACCTAACAAACAAACTGTTTTTTTGGGGCGATTTCTGAGGGTGATTCATATAGGATATATGTGTATTAGTTACTTTCATAGAGATAACACTATATAGACGATGGGGGTCCTTTTCTGCTCATTGTAACTTACCATTTTAATTGTCATAATATATCCTGGTTGATCTTAATTCGTCCATTTTAAAGATGCATAAAATCCTTCTAAACTTCCATGAAAACTTTTATGGACCTAAAAAATATTTTATAACCATTTATATACATAATTTATAATTATTCTCTATATGTATATTAGTTAGATATTATCAATTTTTGATGTCATGAGTGGTAATATTGATCATTTTGAACTAGTTTTATAATAGTGGTGATTTTATTCACTATTATTCCTAATTTCATCATTCACATATCAAAAAAGGTAATAAAATTATTGTTTTATAATTATTTATAATGTTATAGTTTAATTATATGGTATTTTGGGTTATTATCCTTAATGATGAAATTTGTGAGGGGCATGTTTTGGTGATTTTGTACGTTTGGACATTTGTATCTTAAATAATGAGTTTAATAATAATGTTTCATTTAAATGGAAAAATAAAATAATTATTTACTTATTTATATAATATATTTTCATAAAATAAATTCTCATAGTTATCTATGATATAAATTTATATCATTTTTAAAGTATGTGGTTAAACTAACCCAAACAAAAACATACCATAATTAATGGATGATTATGAAGTGATTTAGTTGTAATATCATTATAATAGAAGAATAATGACTTTATTTATTAGAAATATAAGGAATTAATATAATAATATAATCTATATAAATTTATTAAATAGTACAAATATGTACGTTTTTTTAGAACGCTTTGTGGATAGTTAAATTTAACATGGTTTTTTATTGGTTATATTATCAATAAACATTATAATTTTGTTTATAAAACATTAATAATTTAATAAAAATAATATTTAACAATTGAAATCATTATCATTTCCATCCATGAAAGGTGGAAATCACTACTGAAAAACTAACCTTTACCAACGGTTTGGAACCGTTGGTATAGGCCTCCAAACCGTTGGTATAGCCTATACCAACGGTTTGGAGAACCGTAGCCAAGTAAGCCGTTATGATAGGTCTATACCAATGGTTTTCCAAAAACCGTTGGTATAGGTAATATGAAATCTATACCAACGGTAATGGAACCATTGGTATATAAATTCCAAAAATAAAACATCCGCTGGGATTTGATCCCAAGACCCCTCGTTTATCATTGAATGACTCAACCACTAACCTAACATGACTTTTGTGATCATAATTACATAAATATATATATGTATTCTCATATATATTTTAAATTTTTATTTATATAATGTTCTCGGTACGAAGGTCTGATAAAAAATTAAAGTACCTATACCAACGGTTTTAACAACTGTTGGTATAGGTCTTTGGTTGAGATTTTGATTCTGTGTAGTATGTTGAATTTTGGGCCACTTTTCCCAATGGTTTGGCCAAACCGTTGGGAAAGGTGGCATATTTGGGAGCCTTTCCCAACAGTTTGGCCAAACCGTTGGGATAGGTCTACCTTTCCCAACGTTTTGGCCAAACCATTGGGAAAGGTGGCAAATTTGGGGGCCTTTCCCAACGGTTTGGCCAAACCGTTGGGATAGGTCTACCTTTCCCAACGGTTTGGCCAAAGCGTTTGGAAAAGTGGCCAATTTGGGGGCCTTTCCCAATGGTTTGGACAAACCGTTGGGAATGGGGACCTATACCAACGGTTTTTGCAAACCATTGGTATAGAAGCGTTGGGAAAGATCTAATTTCTAGTAATGAATGAAAAGAAAAAAATATAAATCAATCATTCCATGGAGGCGGTAGTCCACCCGTACGCATGGTTGAGGATTTCGTTTTCTATAGAATGAGAGAAATGTATAATATGTTTTATCATTTACGAATATAAAATATTTAATAAATATAATAATTATTTATTAAATTTATCATTATAATCATTCGTGTAATGTGTTCAAGGAAAAGAAATCATAAGAAACCGTGGAAGTGGTAGTTCGCAGACATGCACAAATGTCGTTATTATTTTTATTTAGGGAAAAGAGAAAATGTTGTTAATAGTTATTACCATATAATAAAAAAAATTAGGTGTTCCAAAAATAATGGATTCATTATATATGAATGATAAAAATGTATTTGTAAAAGTAACATAGAGAAGAAAAAAACTTAGGGAAAATTATTACTCACATTGAAGACTTAGGCTTTCCCTTAGAATAGACCTTGTTAATGGATGAATTAGGATAATATATTGTGACTATAATATTAATAGGGTGAAATAATATACTCTGGTAAGGAATATGGTAATAGTTTCAAGAGGAAAAAAATTTTAGTTGTATTGAAGTGGTGGGGAGAGGCCCCTTTTATAAGTTGTGACATTGACATTTTTTTAAATATTTCAACATAATATAAATAGGGAACATGTTTCACTTGTCATATGGATCAAAAAAATTGGATAATAATTTAGTAGGATATTATATAAGGTCTATATTACTTCAAAAATTCATTTTCACAAATGTTTTAAAGATTCTTTTATTTTCATTAGTCTTAGAATTTTCACTTTTACCATTTTTCTTTTACCATGTTAACAATTTTTTATCTATTTAAAATAATTTTGAATATTAAAAATAAATATGGAAATTGTTAACTAATTTATACCCACCTATTCAAAATATTAAATTTATTTCATCAGATAAAATATATATGTGTAATAAAAACCAATTTTAACATTAGAGAATGTAACGCATAAAAACCTATTTTTAGAGGAGTCATTTTAAGATTAAAATTCATGTGTATGTTAAAATTATAAATATATTTGGTTTTAATGATATAAATTTGTTTATCATAAAACAAATAAATGTTATGTTTCTTTCAAATAAATCAAATCCAAAAAAATTCAAAATATAATATTTAATTAAAAAAATACCAAAAATAGTTTCTTTTATTGGAAAATATTTCATATGTTAATAAACGTTTAAACATGGTTTTTTTAAATTTATAATAGTATTTTTAAATGTATAGTTTTACTCCTTAAATTCATATTCTATCATAAAAATTGATTTATAAGTTTTGATTTTGTACTTACTTCTTGATATAGTCATAAAGGCAATTATTTTGGTGAAAACTGTATTTTTATCAATTCACATTAAAATAAAAAAAATAAAAAATAAAAAAAAAAATCTTATTATGATGATATTAAAATACCAAATAAAAAAATTAATTTTATTTTATAAAATTAAAAATCAAAAATTGGATAATTTAAATAAAAAAGTAAAAATATAATGAAAACTATTTTCATAGGAAAATAACATTAAAAAAATATTTTCTATTATTATTCTTATTTCCAATCAATTAATAATAAAATTATTGTTAAATTATTACTCATATAAAATATATATTTTATACATAAAGTATTTAGTTTCTTAAAAAACCCATAAAATGTTTACTTTTATAAAGGATTCATTTTAAATCATATATTGGTCTTATTATATGCTAAGAAACTCATGATTGGGGATCATGACCTATATAATAAAATTAATATTCATTTTAAGTTAATTTTAAACATTGATAGATGATCATTTTATGATAGAGTACATCTAGTAATATTTTCCAATATTAAAATTTATATGGTACCATTGTAAAGAGAGCTAATCATTCCCAATATCATGTCAAATTAAAGAAATAATCTAGATCCAAAAGACGTAACTTCCCACACTCTTTAAAAAAGATTTTATAATAATCATACCACTATGTATTTTAATGTATAACTAAATATCCAATATTCAATAAAAATGTACACGTCATAAGACATTGGAAAATCAGGAGTGAAAAAAACACTATCCTTTTCAATAGTAATCATTGTGTAGGATTTTCCTTATTACAATGGTCTAGGTAGTTCTTGGAGATTAATTTTCCATTGTCCATTATATTAGTGTATTTATTTTAATAAATCCCACTTTCCTTATAATTTATGCAATGATTTTTTGTATCTTCTCTATTTCCCTTTCACTCGTGAGCTTGATGACCTTCACTTTCACAATTGGTGAATTATTATTCCCTTCAAGAAATCCTTGAAATGTTTCATTCAACATTCTTGAGACATAGGAAAGATAAGTTTCTTTTCTTCATAATCTTTGTCACCTAAACTTCTGTGAGACTCCATCATTATCTTATTTGGTTTATTGGGGGATTCAACTATGTTCACATTGTTAATTATAATTCTTTATAGTTGGTTTTTCAAAATCATATGATTTCTCAATCTGACCTGTATCCCATTAGGTTACTCATTAGGTCAATCTATTAATTTTCTATGGTATTCATTATTAACTTGGTTATTTTAGGATCCATCCATTACTAAAACCAAAAGGATTAATCATGAGTGATGAACACTATAAGATAATTATCATATGATAAATACATGACAATTACAACTTCAAAATGTATTACTCTTCAAAATTATTACATTATATTTTTGTTAAACCTAAATCACTATTGATTCAATATGGATTTCATTAGGTTGGATTCTCTCATATTTCTTAACCTAATTATTTAACATAATAAATCCTTCTCAATGGCTTGAAAAGAAAATTTAATTAACCAAAGCATATCCCCTAGGAGTTTCTATCCAAGCGTGTTGCCTTAGGCCCTCTCATAATCCACCAGAGTAAAGATTGAGTTGATTGTCAACAAAAACAATTATGGTGATTACCCTTAGGTACATCTGTACCTCATCCTCATCCAATTTCCAATATCTATATAGGTATTTAATTTCATGGAGAACTATAAAATATCTTCTTTACCAAAACATCAGGATGTTATCCTATACAAATAATTATCCATTAGACTTATCCCTAGGGTTTTCAACAAATTTATATTATCCAAATCCTAAAATATTCAGTATTACCTCAACTAACTTAAAGGGTTATCTATACCATTGAAATCATTATAAACCTAAATGTTTCAACACTTAATGGAATTTATAACTCTTAAATTATTCTCAAATGATGACATCCTAATATCTAAATTTATCTAAACACCCTTAGATTCTAACTATAGAACCCCAAACCCATACTCATAGAATCCAGTGTAAAAAAATACCTTCTTTACATACTGATATTTAAATTAATCAAATAATCCCTATTTTAACCACTAATAATTACAATATCACAAATAATAATTTAGTTAATTACATTTAGAGGACTATTTTATTTTAGATTTTTAGGGATTTAGGGGAATATTTAACTAAAAAATCTCATGTATTTATCATCTAATGGAAAACCTATGTGATAATAATTAAATATATTAACTTCCCATAACATGAGAATAAATAATATGGTGGTAATAGAAAATCAGAATAATGCCATAATCAAAATAAACCATGATCTTACCATCAAGGAACATTGTTTAGAAAATATTTTGTTATGGATAGGGATACACCAAAATACCAAATCTAGTTTGTCTCATGAGACCTATCAATGAATTGAGGGGATATTGTGGGCCCACACATAACATTTGAATGGATGAAGAAGTTATACTCTATATAACCAACATTATTTATTAATCAATAAACATTTTTATCGGAATAAAAAGTATACAAATTTTTAATGTTTTTCCAATAAATAAATGGTATAGATTTTTATATTGGAATCCATAAAACTAAAACTATTTTGAGTAAGGGAAATACAATTAAGTAAATAATTTCCCAAATCAATTGATGTACTTCATCAATGTGAACACCAATAATCAAAGGAAGGAAATGTTGAGTGTTAACAAATGAAATACTTTGGGAGAAAAGTTATACCTAAAACATAGGAATATTTTCAAATAAAAACATAGTGATGGATTTCAATGATTTTAATCCCCAAAAATAAAATACTATGATATGATTTATAAGTTAAACCATGACCAATATATACAACCCAAAAGGGAACTAAGTGGGTAATATGAATCATATCTCAATGAAGCAAAATTGAGATGGAAAATCCCTTATGGTAATGGTAACATATAAATAAAAATATCATGAGAGGGATGAAATGAAATTAAAATATAATGAAATTAAAGGTTTTGATTATACTTGTAGTAAATAGGCTGGTTAATTCAATATATAATAATTATATGTAGACATGTCTCATGGATTTGAAAATGAGACAAGAAACCCTTAAAACTGTAGAATCTTTCGAGTCAAAAACACTAAAAGGATATGATTTAAAATGAAACATTAAATATCATGAATAATTAGGGGTCATTATACTAAATATTAAAGGGGTAGTAGATACACCATTCTAATGAAAACATGCGTATAATAAGAAATACGTCTTAATGGGTGAAAATTTGAGACAAGAAACCATTACTAGTAACATAATCATTAAGTTAAGAATCATTTAATAATATGGTTATAAGGAAGAATTTTATAACCCAATAAATAGAGGAAATAAAATATCATGTATTTAGTAGGTATAATAAATCAATATTGGAATAATATAGTTTTAATAAGAATATTTATAACTCAATGGAATAAAATTGAGTAATCCCAAACCCTTACCTTTATTCCTGCTTAGTTGAAATGGGATCTAACCTCCAGTATAAATAAATAACTATATTAATAACTAATTAAGTAAAACAAATTCATATCTATAACCATATATAAATTTAATTTATAATCACTGTCTATATGTATATTAGTCATTTTTTATCTATTTTCAATATCGGGTGTGAGTAATCTAGATCGTTTTGAACTAGTTTTCTAATAGCGGTGTTGTTATTAATTTTTATCCAACAAATAATCATTATAAAATAATAAATAGTAATATAATTTATTTATTATAATTATTTATAATGTAATAATTTCATCCAATATGATTTTATTTTTTTATCCTTAAAGAAGAAATCATTAACGTTCAAGTTTTTATGTTTTTTCATGAATGGATGTTGGTACCATAACTAATGAGTTTAATATTAATGTACTATTAAAAACAAAAATAAAATCATTATTTAATAATTTATATCTTCTATTTCCATAATATAAATTATCACAGTCATCCATGATGTAAATGTATTTCATTTTTCTTGTAGGAGGTTAAACTGGCTCACACTAGAACATACCATAATTAATGGATGATTATGAGGTGATTTAGTTTTAATATAATTACAACTGAAGCACAATGACATAATTTAATATTTATTAGGGTGATATATCATAATTGGAAATAATTATAAGAATAATATAATCTATAAGATGTTATGACATAGTACAATGATATCAATTTTTCTCTTAGAACGTTCTTTTCTGGCGGTTAAATTTACCTCATTTGTTTATTACTCATATTGTTAATAAGTTGTCCCATTATCTATATAGAACCTTAATAATTTCATAAAAAATTGTATTTAATTATTAAACTCATTCTCATGACTATCCATGAAAGGTGGTAATGAAATAAAAAAATGGAAGTAAATCATTCTATAGAGGTGATAGTCTGCACGTACACATGATTGATGATTTCTTTTTCAAAATAATAGAAAAAACATATAATAATTTTTATAATTTTAGAATCTAATATATGTTTCAAATATCATACTTATTTATTAAATTTAACAATATGATCATCTATGTAAGGTGTTTATGAAAAATGAAACATGATGCTTCGTAGAGGCGGTAGTCCTCACACACACACAAATACCATTTTTATATTCTTTCAGGTAAAAAGAGAAAGGTATTTAACAGTTATTATCATAGAATAATAAGATATTGTACACAAACAGTACTGATTTGGTTATATTGGAATGATAAAAATAGATTTGGTAGAGAAAAATATTCGGTAAAATAGTTCTCACGTTGAGGACTTGGCCTTTCTGTAGGAAGACTCCTTAGAACGAGAGGGATTAGACTAATATCTTATAAATGGAAGATTAAGAGTGTAAAATAGGATTCTATATGAAGGAATAAGGATAGACATTATAGAGGAAACTAAATTCTTGAGTGGTATTGAAGGGGTTACGAGAGACCCCTTTTAAAGTGGAGAGAATGGAATTTTCATAAATATTTCAAATAAATATAAAGAAAATACATTTTTCACATGTAAAGTAGCTCCCAAATAGAAAATAATTGATGGGGGATGAGATAAAGCCAATAATATATAAACTATTCATTCTAACACAATTTTTAAACATGTTTTTAAGACCTTTACTCTTAGAATATTTACTTTTACCATTTTTGGTTTTCTGGGGTAACTAGTTTTTACCTTCGAAATTTTATTTTAATGATTAAAAATAAAATGTATCTTATTATATAATTTGGACCAAATAATTTCAAATATGAAATAATATTTATAATATATAATTTTTATGTATAATAAAAAACAATTTTAACATTAGAACATGTAACATGTAAAAACCCATTTTTAGATAAAGTGGTTTTTTTAAGATTAATATTTTTTGTGTAGGATAAAACTATCAATGCCTTTGGTTTTCATGATTAAAATTGATTTATTATAAAACAAATAAAATTTATATGTCTTTTAAATAAATCCAAAATAGAATTTTTCCAGAATAATATTTTATTAAAAGAAAATACCAAAAAAAAAATTTTTTATTATAAAATATTTCATTATATAATGAAATTTTAAATTTAGGTTTTCTAAATGCATAATTTTATTTTAAATGTATAGTTCTTCTCCTTAAATATGTTGTAGATCATGAAAAAAATTTATAAGTTTATAAGTTAGGCATACATCTTGTTACAATCATAGATGCTATGATTTCAGTAAAATCTAAATTCTTATATATTCGCCTAAAAATAAACTATTTTAGAAAAATCCCAACAAATTTATATCAATTTAAAATTAATCTATTAAATCTAATATTATGCTTAATTTATTAGCTTAAAATTACAAAATTTGAGAATTTGACTTTAAAATAAAAATAAGTATATAATAAAAACATCTTAGGAAAATAACATTTTAAAAAATATTAATTATTATTATTATATCCTATCAATTAGAAATAAAAGTAGTGTTAATATTTTATTCATATAAAACATATATGTTATACATAAATTATTTAGTTTTTTTAATAAAAATAAAACTCTATTAGATATTTTATCATTTGCGACAGACATCCATCGTAAAAGTTCATTTGGGATGGGAGTCCGTAGAAAATTGTCATTTGTGATGGGAGTCTGTCACAAATGCATCGTTCCAAAAAACAGTGTTGTAAATAAAGGTATTTGCGACACATCGTTGCAAATATTATTAATTGTGACGGGTAACAAGATCACTGCTAGTGATTTTTGTTCTGCTTAAAAAGGAAATTATGATGGTCTGTCACAATTAATAGTATTTGCGAAGGATGAACTATCTGTCGCAAATACATATATTTTTTTAAAAATTAATAAAATACAGAAATAATAATAATTAAAAATAATTTTCAAAATTTAAAATAATTTAAAATAGTTTTAAAAATTACATATATTTTAAAATATTTATACATATTTCAAACTATTAGAAAATAATAAAATTAATAAAATTAATAAAATTAAAAATAACAAAAAATTATAATGATTACAAATAATTAAAAAATTTACAAATAAATTAAAAACTAATAAAAATAAAAATAATTACAAATATTAAAAAAAATAAAACAAAATAAAAAATTTAAATATAATTGAAAATATTTATACATATTTAAAAAATGATAAAATAAAAAACTTTTGATAAAATTAAAAATAATTAAAATAGGTAAAAAAATTTAAAAAATTTAAAAAAACTTAAAAAAACATAAAAAATTTAAAAAATTTACAAAAAATTTAAAAAATTTAAAAAAGTTGAATATAATTTAAAATATTTATACATTCTTAAAAAAATAGAAAATTTAAAAAATTCAAAAATTAAGAAAATTAAAAATTAATAATTTTTTTTAAAAATTTAAAATTAATTACACAATTTAAAAATATTTACATATTTTAAAAAAATCACAAATCATTAAAAATATGAAAAAAAGAATAATTAAAAACATTACAAACAATTAAAAATAATTAAAAATTTATTAATCATTAAAAATAATTAAAATAATTAAAAAAGTAACATAAAATTTAAATTATTTATACACACTTAAAAATATTAGAAAATAAAAAAAAATTAAAACATTTGAGAAAATAATAAAAAAATTAAAACATTTGATAAAATTAAAAATAATTAAAAATATTAAAAAAATTACAACTAATTACAAAATCTACAAATAATTAAATTTTTAAAAAACGTACGAATCATTAAATATTTGGAAAAAATTAAAAATAATAAAATAAAATTACAAATCATTAAAAATATTAAAAAAATAATTAAAATAATTTAAAATAATGTTTAATAATTAATAATATATAAAAATAATTTTGAAAATTTACATCAAATTTATAGTATTTATACATATATTAAAATATTAGAAAATAAAAAATAATTAATAATATTAAAAAAATTAATAATATTAAAAATTATAAAAAATTACAAAATTACAAAATAATTAAATTTAAAAATCGTTAAATCTATTAATATAATTAAAAACAATGAAAAAATCACAAATCATTAAAAATATTTAAAAAATCATAAATAAAAAAATAAAAAAGATGAAAATTAATAAAAAATATTATTATTTAATATAAATTAATAAAATATATTATAAATATCTAGAAACGTGCAAATCATAGAATTTAAAATTTTCAATTCATAGTAATAAAGAATTTGTGTCAATCCTGTCCAATTGACAATCAATTTTTTTAATTCTCATGACCTGAAAGTTGAAAGCCTTTTCATTTTCAATTTTCTACTAATTTATAATAATTTATATAGATACACACACATAAAAATTTAAAAAATAAATAGGGAACGATAAACAAGGTGAATCAAATCTGAATATGTAAAATGATCAACATAGGTTTTGCCAAAAAAATAAGTCATGTATTAAAATGTTCAGCCTAGGGTTTTCCAAAAATAGGGAATAACATATTTGCATCAATCCTAAATACTAGTAACCCAAAACACCAAACAATTGCAAACTTCCACTATATTTTAATAGTCTTATAATTTCAAATAATAATATAAAATAATAAACCTCTTAACAACCCTAAAAAAAATAATCTATTAAATCTAAATATCAAAAAATTAGCAAACTACCTAAAATAAAATTAAAACAACTAATTCAAACGTGGACACCCAAATAGGGAATAATAAATTTAGATTTACCATAAATATAAAATAAATTATAAAAATTGGTCAAATTTATAAACCAAGGTTTTGACCAAACCATTTATAAACAAATGAACCAAAATATGGAAAAATAAGGACAGAGGAAAGAAGAGGAGTATTTACCTAATAGATCTGAGATGAAATCAGTAAGGAGATAGAAACAACGAGCGCTTTTGGATTTGCACAGAGTGGGAAAATCATAGAACGTTCATCGTGTCGGTTTGAGAGAGGGAAGAAAAAAATATAGGAAGAAGAAGGAGTGGTGCATCTTATTAAACGGAAAAGAGATTTTTCGAAAAGAGTATTTATGAAAAAATTAATTATGTCACTAAAAGTCTTTCATCAAAATTATTTGTGATAGGAATTAATTTCCATCGAAATTAATTCTGATTAGACGTGCATTTGCGACAAACATATAAGTCTATCAAAAATACATTTCGTGAATATATTTCACACTAGGTGGTGAGAAATCCCACCAAAACTATTTGTGACAAATGTAATTTTTATGTTGAAAATAATTACTATTTTTGAAGGAATACTACATCCATTTCAAATAGTTAATTCCCAACAACTATTTTTTATGGGGCATTTTTTCATCACAAATGTCTCATCACAAATGTTTGAAATTTTAGTAGTCAAAAGTAAATTTTTAGAAAGTTAAAATTGAAAATCATCAATTAACCTTATTAGTTATCTAGTAACACTAATTTAATTTATCAATTTCTTAGAATCAATAATGATATTTATTTTTATATATAAATTTATTTCGAAAATTATTTAAATCTATTTTTACATTCCAATTCTACAATGATATTTTAATGATTATATATCATTCTATGGTTCTTTTTGGTTCTTTGTTTCATGCATCACATCCTACCAAACACATTTTGTTCTAAAAGAAATAAAATATATAATTTTTCATATTAGGTTTTTACATACACAACTTTAAAAGGATTTAGGATATTAAAGAGTACTACCTATGTTTTCATAAGCTCTTTCAACCCCATATCAAAGCGTATTAACATTTATTCCTCACTGATGCTCAAATACAGAGAAAAAAAGTAAATTATTGAACTTGGTGGAATAATATGTAACATAAAATGAGACCTGTATATGATCCCTAAATTCATAATCATTTACTTTCCATAATGTATATGGGTAATACTACTACAAAAAAAATCTCTTGGATGTATTTCCAAGTAAGACCCTAGTCTTTCATGGCTTCAATAATTACATCCCACCACCAGGGAGCTAACCCTCCAAGCATAAAAATAACGAAATAGGCTCATAGTTTCTCTAGGGTCTCAATTCTCTCAAAAATACAGTGGTAATAGTTTCTCCATTCCTCATATTCTTGATGAGACACATACATCTAAAATATTAAAGGATAATTGAATTGTAAATCCCTCTTAATCATAAAGGAAATATGATGCCTTTAAGGAGATCCTTGACTATGGACTTGGAGAAATTATGAAAGCCCCTCTATGACCGAAGGTTCTGTTGTATGTTGATCTAGTGTAATAAGTTCATCAGTCACTTCCTATATGGTAAGAGGTAGTTATTTATTTGGAATCATCTACAATAGAGTACCAAATTATATAAAGACTTTATCCAAAGTATAGAGAACAAAATGTTTGAAACTACATCACTAAAATTAGGTTTAACCCCATTTCCATCTATATTTCTATCATTTATTAGAATAATATTTACTTAAAACGCATTTTTAAATGGATATTAAAATGGTTTTATAGGATCATTACATTACTATAAAATAAGTAAACAATATTTAAATATAACATAAAATAAATGAACTATCAAATATATAACAAGAGTTTGTGATAAAGGGATCCAATTTTTGACATTTATTAACCTCATTATAAAAAATAAATAGATCATAATACACTATTTATTTATTTTTAATGTTTCAATTATTATAAATCATTTATTGGTTTTAAAAATTATATAAACATATGCTGCAAATAACATAATATTTCATGATATCCTAAATATTCCTACCTATTGACACCTTGTATGATGTATATGTCTCAAGAACATAGACTAGCTGAAAGGGAAGAGAAGAAAATATCTTGAACTACCCTTGGTAACTCAAGCTTCCTTGATAATTATGCTAGACACTCATATTTGTGAGCTACTTCCTAAGTCCTGGTATTATTATTACCAAACTCATATCAAGTGTCTTACCCTTAAGGTCATAATGTTCCATTTTGTAACAACCATATCCTAAATACCCATACAGCATTATTGTCCCTCTCTTTTTATATGATTGGAGAATTGGTTTGGTGAAGAAAATTTCTGAAGAAGATGAAGAGGAAGAAATCATGCCCAGATCTTCTTGCTCATACCCTGTCATCTGTAGGAAAAATCCATATCATTAAACATGTGTGTCTTGGTCTCATTTGGTAAAGCTAATTGTCATTCCACATACATTACCTAACCTCCTTTCATTAATATTCTTTTGATTTATTCCCTTGTGTGCAAGTATCCAATCAGGGTATAATGAGAGGTTACTCTTTATCTCTATGGCCTATTATCCCCTTGCCTATAAATACACCTCATGGATTCCATTTGAGGAGGAGTAATATAGAATACATGAATCTCATATTTTGAAATACCATCCACTTATTTCCACACCCAAGCCTCCCTCAAATCCTTTATGTGCTTTTTATGTCTGAAATTAATGATAATAAGTTATATATAGATTATTGGGTTCATCCAACAGGTTAAACATTAAACCTTCAAGAATGGATTCTTTTATAGTGACCCAAGAATAATATAATTTGATATTACATTTTTTATGAATATTCAATATATAACCCAAATAAAAATTCCTAAGAACCATAATATTTTAATATATATATAGATTATATATATAAACATATTATTTAAGTACAACAGTCATCGTCTCAAAATTGTTTCTTTACATAAGGTTCCATTATTGACTCATTGTAATAAGTACACTTGTTCATAATATGGGATAAAATTAAAACATAATAAGGGGTGAGCACAAATTCTTAGTAAGGGAAATCATGGTAGATATCATTCAATGATCATATTTAATTATATCATGAGAATAACAGTATGAGAGGATTTGATTATAAATATAAAATTGCCACCAATAATTAATATATCATAATCATGATTCATGGAAGAAAACATTAGTATGTCATACGATTAGGGGATCATTATGAGACATGAGTTCAAATCATAATCATATCAACATCTCATTAGAGTTTGAAACAATCATTGTTATAGAAACCATATCATTAGTAAAGGTTAAATACCTAGACCATAATATCATAGATTATCCAATATCACCACTTGTCTCCCATATCATATTGAATCAAGAATCACCACATGTTTCCCATATCATAGTGTACCAGTCATACTTATATATTTTCCATAGTGGATTGTGTATATCAAATCTTTTTTCGTAATTATCTCTTGAGATAAATGGATTTACCTAATTCATTCTAGGGATATAACCAAACTACCCATCACATAATGAAAACCATAAATATATGTTTGACATTATTATAAACCATTCATTATTTCAACATATCATAACACATGGACGATAAATTGGTTTCATAAATATCTCATCATAGCTTAATTAACCAATGAGAAATAAATAGGTTTCATAAAGATCTCATCATAATTAATTTAACCATACCAAATAAATAGGTTTCATAGAATCATCACCATAATAAATCAATAAAGTGGTTAGTATAATAATATCTTAACCATAGTGAAGCATTTAAATCCTTTAAGGATGATTCCATATAATAAAAATTCTATTAAAAGATCATTCAAACATTATTTTTTGAAAACATGAAAAAGTATCCTTTTCCTTTGATAACATTTTAACTAAGAATTCCATGAATATTGAAAAACAATTATTTAAAAATAAAAATTTAATTGAAGCTTCCAATTAAAAAATGTCCATGAAGTTGTAAAAATACATTCATGTCATATACATGAAAATAAAACATTCATTTAACACATTTGAAAAAAAGTTAAAAATAGCTTGTTTAGAAAACATTTAGAAATATTACTTTTTAAACCAATGTAAATAAAGTCAATGATATTGAAAATAATGATTATAAAATAATTCATGTATAATAAAGAACATTCATAAAACAATTTTGAATAGTATAGACTTGGAAAAAAATTATATTGACCAAAGAGTAAATAAGGTTGGTTTTTTAAAAATATTTCATTGATAATTTTAAGTACCGAAGAGAAAAAATGGAACTAATACTTGAAAATTTTACTAATAACCATAGGATAAGAAAATATTTTCTTTTAAAGGATAATATTCATAAAATATCCCTCAACTAAAATTTAGCATAGAAAATCCAGAAATGTAATGAGATTGTACGATAAACCCTTACCTCTAATATCTTCTTACTTTATACATGCTTGAACACCGTGTTTAATAAATATAGATTTTTTATAAATCTATTCCAAAACCATAATCATATATATCATACCATATATTATTTACATATAACATCCTATAACCCATTTATTAATAATTCCTTATTAAAATCATTGCTCTGGTTTATAACGGTTTCGTTGTTCTTACCTATTTCTATATGGAAATCCTAATAATAATTATTTGAAATATATATATATATATATATATATATATTCATTAAACCCAAAATTATAAACATAAACCTTAATTGATGATTAAAAATTAAATGCATCGTTTTGTTGTGGTGGTGGTCCACACGTACGCATGTGCAATGTTTTCTTTTCCCATAGGATTAAAAGAATGTGGATAATGGTTTCTCTATAATCACAATAAAAAATAATTATATTTAATAATCTTAATTAATTATTTTATATTGTATAACATAGATTTATAGGTGGTGGAAGAAGAAACACAAGTGAAAGTACCCAGTTAAGAGTTATACCTCTTCATTGAGAACCCCATTTAGAATACACTTTAAGCCTTGAAAGGATGGTATTTTCTATAACATAGAAGATATTGGAAATGAGGAATGAATCTAAGATGTATTTGGTTAGATATTTTTTGATATAAAAATATCAAACTTTGTGAATAAGAGATAATAGAAGGACCCCTTTTATAAGTGAAGGTAAGGGTAACCATGGAATTAAATAAAGTGTTAAATAAATATAAATTAATTTTCAAATTAAATTTCCTAAAAATTAATATATCTAGAATATAGGATTATTATGACTAAAAATAAACTATTATAACAATATTTATAAAATTTTAGTTAATGTTTGAACCCTTCTTTATCAGTTTTGACCCCTCATTAACCCTTTTGGTGATTTCCATTATATAAAAGTTTTTTAATCATTAGGTGTAATGCCCCGACCCCGGTTACCCAAATTCAGTGCATTATTACATAACATTGGCATGATCACAAAGGATTAAATCCTGAAATACCAATCAGTTTACCAGCCTTGGAATTACTTGATACATTTGTAAGTTTTACATTACATCATGAAATAAAAACATCAACAACGTTTTGTCCCCTTTTGAACACACATATATCTATATCCTATCCCTATAGGTCAACCATAAAATACTTCTTCACATCCTAGGAAAAATAAAACATAGAAAGGGGTGATCTTAGATGATCAGTAAAGATATCAATATAGCAGAAACATTCATAAATAAGCATGAACATTTAAGGCAATGTATAAGACTAAAACAAAAGCCTTTTAAACTTAAACTTCAGAATAATATGGAAAATATAAAATCAAATAATTTCATTTACTTATTCACATGGATATTGTAATAGTTTAATAATAACATTCAATATCAATAGCCACTTTCATAATGGTGGAATGCATAATTCCAGACTTCATAACCATGTAGTCAAGGCCTTATGCCAAGACTACAAATAAGATTTCGTCAAGCCCTTGTGCAAAGAAACTAGTTTTTCTCATGATACTTATCGTTGCACCAAAGATCTATAGCAGGCTCCCCTTATCCCTTACTAAGTCCAATACATTCCTCATATGAAAAGGTGTAAACACAACATAAACATTTGTATTAAAACTACAATACAAAATGTCAATACTTTATCCATAAACTATGAATGGTTTAAAAATAACACATCCACAGTCAAACATATCCCATAACCTTAAATACAATAAGAAAGTTTTGTATCATAATAAATCAACTTCAAAAAAGCTTAAAATCCATCAAAATAAATTGACATGGATGAAATAAAAACTTATTTAGAGAAATATATCTTTCTATTTTGAAATCATTTAAAAATAATATAATTATAAAATAAAGCATTTCTTTTGAAAATATTCTTATAAGATTGTAAGGGAAGACTAAAAAATGTTTTAATGGTGGAAAATAGTCGCACTATCCATATAAGTTAAAAAAACATTCTTACCTTAATTTTATAGAAATGGTCATAAAGTAACTTGTTTGGAAAACGACAGAAAGATTCCTTTCGAAAACATATAAGGTAAAATAAGGGTATAAATTAATTTAACCCATTGTGTATTAAATAGTAAAAATGTTTTGAAATACATTTTAATGAAACACGGATGTAGATGATAAAGAGGTCATAGTAGATACTTACGTAAAAATAATCTCGGATAATAAAGAGATTGTTAAATTTACCCTTACCTTGTAATTTTCCTTGGTCGATAGTAGGTTAACCTCTTATATAATGGATAAATCATTGTTATTAAATTATAAAAGAACCATATACATTAATATTGTATCATATATGATCTTCTAATAATTCTTTGTTAATGATATATCAGAAGTATCATCATTTCAGGTGTTAAATGATTTTTTTCTTTTATATAATTTGTTACGTAAGTAATGTTTTTTATGGATAGTATGTATATTATTCATAATAAGAATGATATAAAGACTCTAAACATTATTTTTAATCATCAAATTCAAATTAGTCTTGAATGGATACGATGGGGAATGTATCTCATCGCGTTCGTGGAGACGGTAATCCGTACGTACGCACGAGAAACAATATCATTCTTATGATATTAAAATCGTATATAATTGTATGTAATATCATATATAAAGAATCATTATCATGTTATATTTATTATTTACATAATTCATATTCATTATTATACCCATCCAAATGATGAAGTGTTTGAATAACAAACTAAACCACGACGTGGAGACGGTAATCTGTACGTACGCACGTATGATGACTTCGTCATTTATAGGATAGATAGAATAATGAATACGGTTGTAACATTTTTATAATAACATAATAGTTTATAGAATATACTGGAGTTATTATTTTAGAATGGAAACAACAAAGAAAGAGTAAGTGGAAGAATAAAATAACATGAAAGAGGTGATGAAATATTTACCTCTTCTTCAGGTTATTTATTTGGATTTGATCAAAAGGGCTTCATAAGTTGTATTTATGACTAAAGGAAGTCCTCTAGGATGATGGTAGGATAGTTGAGAGGATATTTGGGTAGGTTTGGGCTGAGTCAAATGGATTTTAAGGGGTGAATTTTAGAGAAGGGTAAGTGCCCTTTTATAAGAGGGGTGAAGGGCACCTTATGAAAAGATTGAAATATTATTTAATAATAAAATAATTTTCTGTTTATAATGGATAAAAAAATGATTTATGTAAAGTTTGAGGTGGGGATGGATCTAAAACCAATCAACCAATAGGTTTTAGACAGGTTTGGGCCACTATATTAACCTTATCATTAAAATTTAACTCTTACATAAATAGTGTGACATTTACAATGTCTCTTGGTATTTTTATATTATATGGTTAATAAACTTAATATAAACTTACAATCGAACCTCAAGTGGTTCATTAATTACATATATAATATTATTTAAGACCTTTTTCTGAACCTTATATTTTTATGAATAGAATATCTATTAATAATATAATATTTATTTTAAAAACTCTTTTATGTCAATTTTGACACTATTTGGTATTTTGTTTTTGTTAAATTCATAACGGCATTATTACTTCAAAAAAAATTCATTTAATAAACTGTTATATGTCATATTAACCTATAAAATTAGTTTAATTCATTTAATGTTTCAAATTATACTTATTTGGATATTTATAATATCAATTATTTTAATCTTTCGTTAATAAGGTAATTACTGCATCATCATTGTGTCATAAATAAATTTAAATATTTAATTTATAAAAATTATAAATAAAATACCATTATGTAGGAAATTTGGTTTATATTTATAATTAATACTTATAGTCAAATTTATATTGTGTGTAACCCTACATTAAAAATTAATTAGTTATTAAACATTAAATTTTACTCTTTTAACTATTCTTTAAATAAAATAATAATAAATGTCCTAATCTAATCCAAGTGGACCAAAGAGGTTCATATTTTATTACTAATATTTTCTTTGGTCGAATTATACTTATCCAATAGAATTAGGACATTTTTTAGGTTAATTATGATATCATTTTTACCCTTAATTACCCTATTTACTTTTAATCGTGGTAAATAAAAGTAAAAAGTTACTATTCACCAAAAATTATTTTCTTATTTTTGAACCAAATTTTACTTACTTATATTAACCGTGTCTCTTGGAATTTTTAAATTCAACTCACAGAAGAGGTAAAATTATGTTTTATGCAAGTTAGCAAATTCTCCTAGGAGGTGGGTGAAAGACAGTAAAATGTTCAATAAAATATTTATATATCTAAACTCGTTATAAAATTATTCCAATTAATTACATTGAAATTATACAGGTATTATGTATCTATTTTGACCTAAAATAAATTTAAATAAAATAAATAATTATTTAAACAAAAAAAATTTTAAACAATAACTCAGTGTTTTTCAATATTCATCAAAAATTGAATGTTTTCAAAAAAATACAAAAAATTAAGCCTAAGATAATTTCCATATTCCGAATACAAAAATGAAGTCCATTTTGAAATATAAAATTTATAAAATTTCAAAAAGTGGCAATTAATATTCATAACGGCTTATTTGATTGGTTGTGGTGAGCCAGAATCTAGAAGTTGCGTACAATGCAAGTTATTTCATTATTCAAAGGGAAACATTACATGGAAGCTTGGGGTGTTACATTATTACCTCCTTCAAATAATTTCTTCCTCGAAATTTCTAGAATATTACTGCATAAAAAGATTCGGGTGGTTCTTCATCATAAGTTCCTCAGGTTCCCACGTTGCCTCTTCCATCTTATGGTTTCTCCATAGAACTTTTACCAAACGAGTCATCCAATTTCTCAGCACTTTTTCTCTGGTTTCAAGAATTTTGACAAGCTCTACACAATAAGACATATCAGGTTTCAATTCAATTTCTTCATAAGTTAGTATATGCATTGGGTCAGACATGTATTTTCTTAACAGTGATACATGGAACACATCATGAAATTTGGAGAGAATAGGCGGCATTGCGAATCAGTAAGATACAACCCCAATTCGTTCTAGAATTTGGAAAGGTCTGATGTACCTGGGACTTAGTTTACCCTTCTTATCTAATCTTATAACTCCCTTCCATGGAGATACCTTCAAGAAAACATGATCTTATACCTGAAATTCCAAATCCTTCCTTCGGTTATCGGTATAGCGCTTCTGCCTACTTTATGATGCTTTGATGTGGGTTTGGATAACCTTCACATTTTTAATCGTTTCCCCAACAATTTCTGGGCCTATGAGTTTTTATTCACCAACATCATCCCAACAAGTAGGTGTGCGACATCTCTTTCCATATAATGCTTCATATGGTGCGATCTAAATACTTGAATGAATGCTATTGTTATAGGAAAATTCTACCATAGGTAAATATTGATCCCACATACCTTCAAAGTCAAGTGAGCAAGATCCCAACATGTCTTATAAGGTTTAAATAGTCTGTTTTGATTTTCCATCAGATTGAGGGTGGTAGGCAGTGCTCAAATGATGTTCAGTATCCCAGGTTTCTGAAGACTTTTCCAGAATCTTGACGTAAAATAGGGATCATGGCCAGAAACAATCTATAAGGGTACTCCATGATGTCTTACTACTTCATTAATATATAGTCTTTCTAGACGTTCAAGTGGTAAATATTCTCTTATAGCAAGAAAATGTTCTGACTTGGTAAGATGGTCAACAATAACCCGTATGGCATAATTCCTTCTAGGAGTCTTTGGTAGACCCCTGACAAAGTCCATTGTAATATTATCCTATTTCCACTCAGGTATGGGAAGTGGTTGCATGAATCCTCCAGGTTGTTTCCTTCCAGCTTTCACTTGTTGACAAACCAAACATCTTAACAAAAAGTTAGCAATCTCCCTCTTCATGTTGTCCCACCAAAAATGTTCCTTCAAATCTCTATACATCATAGTGCTACTAGGGTGTATAGATAAATATGAGCTATGAGCATCATCCAACAATACACTTTTTAGATTAGGTAAATCGGGAAAACAAAGTCTCATCCCAAATTTTAAAATCCCATCTTCATATATGATGTCACTTAATCTCCCATCATTCATAGATTTAATTTTCTTTTGAAACTCCTCATCATCAGTCTAAGAAATTTTTATCCTTTCTAGTAAAGATGGTTTAAAAACCATTTGAGAAATAATCGATGTTTGAACATCCATGTTTATTACCATATCCATATTTACTAGATACATGAAAATAAGATCCCTTTAAATTGTCACCTTGTTCAAAACTCCACGATCCTTTCTGTTCAAAGCATCTGCCACCTTATTTTCCTTCCCTGGGTGGTAGTGTATAGTGCAATAATAATCATTGAGTAGTTCGAGCCATCTCCTTTACCTCATGTTGAGTACTTTCTGTGAGATAATATAATTCAAACTCTTGGGATCGGTATATATATCACATTTTCACCATAGAGATAATGGATTCATATCATAAAAGAAAAAATTACAGCTACTAACTTAAGATCATGAGTATGATAGTTTTGCTCATGAATATTTAACTATCGTGATGCATAAGAAATAAATCTATCATTCTGTATAAGGAAACAACCAATTCCTTTCTTCGAAGCATCACTGTAAATAACAAACCATGCATTCCCCAATGGTAGAGTCAAGATAAAATTATTGACTAGTCTTCTCCTTAGTTCTTCAAAACATTCTTCACACTATTTTGTCCAAACAAATTTAACCCATTTACGTGTGAGCTTGGTTAATGGGTTAGCCAACCAGGAAAAATTCTAGACAAAACGTCGATAATAACCTGCTAAACTAATAAATATGCATACCTCAGTTATATTTGTCAGTGCTGGCCATTCTTGGATTTCCTTGGTCTTTGATGGATCAACAGAGATTCCATCCTTAGAGACAATATGGTCAAGAAAAAAAATCTCATGAGGCTAGAATTCACACTTTCTAAATTTCCCATATAATTCATTTCTTCTAAGAGTATTTTGAATAATGTGTAGGTGATTTTCATTATCTTTATAGATTTTGAAGTATAACAAGATATCATCAATAAATACCACTACAAAGTCATCAATATATTCCTTGAAACACTATTCATTAGATCAATGAAGATAGAAGTTGCATTAGTCAACCCAAAAGTCATTACTGTATACTTGTAATGCCCGTACCTAGTTCGAAATGATATTTTCGGAAGGTCTTCCTTCTTCACACACAACTGATGATATCCAAATCGAAGGTCAATCTTTGAAAAATACTGAGCTCCATGAATTTGGTTGAATAAAACATTAATGCGAGGCAGGAGATAATTTTTATTTATTTTTATATCATTGATCTCTCTATAGTCAATGCACAACCTCAAAGATCCATCTTTCTTTCTAACAAAAAGAACATGGTCTCCCTATGGGGAAACACTAGGGTGAATAAATCCCTTATTACTCAACTCCTCTAGTTGTTTCTTTGGTTCCAATCATTTCACAGTGTCCATTCTATAAGGGGTCTTCGATAAGGGCCTTGAATTAGGAATTAAATCAATGGAAAACTCAATTTCTCGTTTTAGAGGTTGTCCAGGTAAATACTATGGAAACACATCAACATATTCTTGCACAATAGGAACATCCTCTATTTTAACATTCCTTTCCTCACCCATATTTATTTCATTCTCTTCCTCCCCAATAATTGAATTTATTTGAGCTACTTGGGGTGGATCAAGATAAGAAATCAGTGGTAACATTTCTTCTCTAAAGATAAGGTACTCCTTATCATTATTGATAATTGTAACCTCCTTCTTCTTATAATAAATTTTTGCATCATAGTGCAAAATCTAATCCATAACAAGGATTATATCAAATTAAATCATGGGTATGATAATGAGATCAGAAGATAAAGAACATTTATATGCCTAATGGGAACTGATTCACAAAAATTTATTGCAATGATACTTCCCTTAGGTGTTTTGACCGAAAACTCCCTTGTTAAGTCAAATTCAAAATATCTAATTTTCTTAGAAAAATGGGAAGATATGAAATAATGATATCATCCAGAATCAAATAAATATTTTTCTAAACTTGAGTAAACCATTAAATTACCCGCCACCATGTCATTCAGAGCTTGAAGCACAACCGTAGTGATAACATAAGCTTGGCATTGATCCCTTGGCCTTTTCTGAGGTAAGTTTCCTTGGAGCTTAAGACATTCATTTTCATAATTCCCCCTTTCTCTACAATTATATCATTAAAAATTGACAACCTCTTTCTTCCCCTTTCAATCATGAGCTTGGTTTCCTTTTTCAACACACTTGTAACAGACTCCCATTCCCTTCAGTCAAGTACTGGGGTGTTTCTTCCCACATTTACCACAGGATGGATATTCAACTTTTCCCTTATTCCCATTTTTTCCATTTCTATAATGTTTAGCATATATCATCTTCTCTTTCTTTGCTTTAAAGTCGTAAGACATAGAGAATTATTTTTCAATCTTGAGAGCACAAGAGATAATATATTTGTATGACGAGAATGATTGTGAGACTAATGCTCAAAGAAGAAATGGTTTTAACCCATAAAATAAGCACTCAATATTACTTATTGGGATATGTATATAATCTGTAGCATGCCTTGCTATCCTTGTAAAGTTAGCCTCATATTTTGGGACTTTCTCATCATCCTTTTTTCTAAGACTCAAAAAATTTCTTTCCATATCCGTTCGATGGTCACGAGGAAAATATTTTTTCTATGAAAATATCTTTATACTCCATTTATTCCATATTTAATAAATCATCATCTTTCTTTGTGTTTTAAATCAATGTCCACCATTGATATGTATCTCTTGTGAGGTAATAAACTGCCATGATAACTTTTTCCCTTTCGCTACTCCACAAAGCGGGGAATATTTTTTCCAAGGAACTTATCGAATGCTGGGATAAAAATGGATTTTTAGTCCCATTTAATGTTGGTTCTTGTTGCCTCATGAATTGTTCTAACATTAATCCTCCATGTTGTGGATTAGGGTGCTCCATACGTCAAAGGTTATTATTCATAACCTGAGTGTGTTGTCCGAGTATGGTGATAAGCTGATCATCACCAGTTTCATCACCATCTCCACTATAATTATCATGAGTAGGAGGGAAATCCCTACATGAATTATTGGCATTGATACAGTTTACATTCCTTCCACTAGGATCCATTTCTAAAAAATTCCATACACTAGAATAGTTTATGAATCACAATACATAATTCCAAACGTGTAAAATAGTTAACATTAATTGAACAATTTATGGATATAATCCATAATCATAAAAATGTTTTCTTTGAAGAAGTGTATACTCATAAACCCTTCATAAATGTTTGTAAAGAAAATGTAAATTATCCTAATCATATCCCTTGGGAGTGTCGTAACCAAGAGTGCAGCAAGACTCATTATCATGCACTAGTTCCAGTTTAACTATAACTAAAAGAAATGTTTTTGGGTTTTACACCTAGGTACATCTATTCTAGAGCCGAATCTACCTGCGTGTATCCAGATAGGGATGCATTGTTTGGAACTTTCACAAAATCTCTACAGTACCTAAATTCTAGGAAGTTCTTCTATACTAATCCACAAAGTCAATCCTAGGATAATGTTCTCTAATAAGAGTTTTTCTAAATATAGCTTCCAAGGTTTGTATTAAACTTCATATGATACCAATTTTAATGCCCTAACCCTAGTTACCCAGAGTCGGTGAAATATTACATATCATTTTCATGATCACAAGGGATCAAATCCCCAAATACAGATCAATTTAGTATCCTTGGATGTATTAGATACATTCATAAGTTTTACATTAGATCCTGAAATAAAAACATCAACAAAATTATGTACCCTTTTGAACATAGTTATATCCTTATCCTATCCCTACAAGTCAACCATAAAATACTTCTCCACATCCTATGAAAAATAAAACATATAAAGGGGTGAGATCAAATACTTAGTAAGGATAACAATATAGCGGAAACTTTCATAAATAAGCATGAACATTTAAGGAAATGTATAATACTAAAACAAAATAAATCTAAACATAAACTTCAAAATAATACGGAAAAGGTAAAATAAAATAATTTCATTTACTAATTAACATAGATATTCTACTAGTCAAATAATCACGTGAAATATCTATAGCCACTTTCATAATGATAGAATACATAATGTCAGACTTCATAACCACGTAGTCAAGGCCTTATGCAAAGACTACAAATAAGATTTTTTTCAAGGCCTTGTTCCAAGATACTAGTTTGTCTCATGATACCCACCAATGAATCAAGGAGCTATAACGGGATCTACCCATCACTTACTAAGTCTAGTGAATTCCTCATATGAAAAGGTTTAAACACAACATAAACATTTATATTAAAACAAGCATAAGAAATGTCAATATTTTATTCATAAAACATGAATGGTGTAAAAATAATTCGTCCATGGTAAAAAAATACAACACAACCTTCAATTCATTATGATAGTTTATTTATCATAATAAATCATCTTCAAACAAGCTTAAAATTCATCAAAGGATGTTGACATAGATGAAATCAAAAACTTTTTCAGAGAGATATCTCTTTCTATTTTGAAATAATTTAAAAGTCATATAATTATGAATGAAAATATTTCTTTTGAAAATATTATTATAATATTTTAAGGGAATATTTGACGATGTTATAACGGTGGAAAATATCTGTACCTGCCGTATAAGTTAAAAAACATTCTTACCTTAATTTTGTTGAAAAGGTCATAAAGTACCTTGTTTGAAAAATGACCGAAAGATTCCTTTAAAAACATATAAGGTAAAATAAGGGAATAAATGACTTTAATCCATTTTATATTAAATACTAAAAATGTTTCTAAACACATTTTAAAGAAACACGGATGTGGATGATAAAGAGGACTCAGTAGATACTTACGTAAAAACAACCTCGAATAATAAAGAGATTGTAAAATTAAACCATACTGAAGTGCCCAGATCAGTGTGAATCACTGAGAGGGGGAGGGGGTGAATCAGTGATCCTTTAAAACTTTTTACTAATTGATTCTTAATCAATTAAACCTCTATGGATTGTTAAGGCCTCGATCCACTCTTCTTGTATCTCTCACCTTTCCACGAATGATGCAGTAAATGTAAAGGCACTGGACACAAGGATTTACAAGGTTCGGCACCAAAGGCCTACATCCTTGCCATGCTCTCCCAGCATGTATTCTCCCATTATAATCTGTTAGTATTACAATGGTCGATACAGCTTCCCACCGTATCTCTCCTGATTCCCATAGGAGGGTCTTTATACTGTTTCACACAGTGTTACCAGAGTCCCACTGGCCTGCTCCAGAATCCCACTGAAGACTTCTTCTCCCTGAGTCCCACAGGGTCTTCTCCTGGCTCCTCGAGTCACACGAGTAGCTCTTCTCCTCTGTTCACCTCTTCAAGTAACTTCAGCAGCCTGGGATAAAGACTGCTGGTCTTTCTCTGTACCTCTGATCACTTGTGATGATCAGGTCTTCTCGTCTTGCTCGGGCTTTATCACCTTCTTCTAAGGATGACCTGGCTTCTCTCCAACTACTGGATACTCAGACAAATGATTTCTTTAACATCAGTCTGGTCCAGTCTCACAGCAATTCAACTTCATGCACTGAATGCATGGAAACTCTGATTCTTCAAGATCTTCTGGTCTTGGACAACTCAATGCACACAAGCAGATTTGGCTTTGTTCACCTGTTCATGTGCATGCATGCAAGCATGCACTCCCCTATCCTTCTCTTGGTGAAATAAACCCACAAATGGTGTATTATCTTTAAGCACACACCAGCTACTCACTTCTTCACACACTTTATTCAATTTTCTTACACACTTGAATGTGTGTTATACTTTATTGTGAGAGTCTTCCACTTCTTCTAAGTGTATACACTTCACTTAGTGCACACACTAGGTTCGGCCTTTTTATTCCTTTGCACACACCACTAAGGTAAGTCTTTAGCCTTCCTCCTTCACTTTGCACACACACAAAATATTCTTTTTTCTTCAAAGTGTGCACCCCACAAGGGATACGGCCTACTTCACTTGCACACACAAAGTGTGTTCTTCAATTTTTTCATTCACACAAAGTGTTCCCTCGGCCTTCTTGTTCACTTTGCACCCACAAACGCCTAAGATATGGTCTTCTTTGTTTGCACAAGGCTATGGCCTTTCCTTCCCTTCTTGCACACACACCCGAATGTGTCCTTCTCCACTTATCACACACAATCCAAAGTGTGTATAACACTTAACCCGACTTCCTACTTAAAAGGGAGAGCGCGCAAGGTGTGGCCTCTCACTGCCTTCTTCAAAGACCGCACAAGGGTGCAATGGATCTTGGGCGCGCAAGGTTCACATGCCACAAGGGCCGCGCAGGCTCTTCCTGCCACGCAAGTTTGCGGGCAGTGAGGGCTCCTTCTACCGCGCGAGTACGCGGGTAGGGACCTCCTTCAGAGCCTCGGGTGGCTCTGGAACCTCAGCCGCGCAAGTGTGCGTGGGGCTTGTACTTCGCGAGGCACAAAGTGCTTCTCACGGAACTCCTCAAATATTCAGCAAACAACAATGAGGTCTCGGCCTCTCCTTTTATAGGCAGAGATGCCTCATATCTTCCGCGTGAGATAAATCTCGAATCACAGAAGATTTCGGATCTTCAAGATTTTCTCCAAATCTTGTTTTCCTTCACTGTTTCATCGCGGGTTTCTTCCTTTATTTTTTCCTCTACGTGCATGCGACTTTCAAACGCATGCATGGCTTCTTTCGGTCCAAACCATGCAGAACATAGACGCTCAAGGCCTCGGCACTTCGTTTGCCTTCGGCCTCACTCGAATTCTCGCACTAGTTGCATGCAAGCTCATTTTAAAGCATGGTTGTGTTCATACGGATCAGACGAACTCAATGGAGCCTTTGTCTTTGAAAATGGTGACCGGGAGCTCGAAATCATCGTTCGGGAGGCTCCTGGTTCGATCGGAGCTCGCGGGTGGCGTCGGGGTGGCTCGACGAAGGAGACGAGCCGGGAGCCGTCGGATCAAGCGTTTGAGATACATCGGACGGCCGGATTAAATCGCGGCGCGCGGCAGATGAGATGAGCGGCTGCGATCCAGCGCGCGATGAGACGGACGGCTCAGATCTGTCCCGGGTGAAATTTCCGCGTCCCACATCGAATTGGCGTGCTGTTTTTCTGCGCTTTATCACCCTAGCGCCGCCTCAACCCCTCAGTTTAACTTCTCCCTCCACGGTGCCGCCCCGCACCGTGTTCTCCCTGCGGGCGCGCTCTGTGCCCACCTATGCTCCCTGCGGGCGCGCTTCTAGCGCCCACCATGCACTCTTCACACTCTTGGGGGCGCACTCCTACGCCCCTGCCGCGCTCCTTCGGGCGTGCCCCAGGCGCCCATGCGGTGTCTTGGGTGTGCGCCCTACCGCCCTGGCTCGCCCGACGGGTTCCCCCATGGGCGTGGTGCCCTAGTGCCCATGCCTTGGGGTTGAACCCTCAAGGTGCCTTGGCTGGCCATATTTTTTGGCAAAGGCATGAATAAGACTTTGTCAAATACAAAGTTCTCCTATGAGTATAAGCCAAATGCCAAGCCCTTCAAGCCATTCTTCCTCTTCTCCATTCTTCTTGAGAATTCGAACATTAATCTTCTTGATTAGAAACATCTCCTCAATTTATAATTCTTCTTCATCATCTCATTTTCTACGTAGGAGAGAATTCTCAAGGATCTTCATCAACCGAACTCCTGAATCAAATAACTTCTTCAATTCTCTTTGTTGATCTAATCAGAGATCAAATTGGAACTTCTTCACATTCACATGCACTAGGAGATAGTGCATGGACTTCTTTAATCCACTTCATCCACTTAGAACTTATGGATGGATCACTTTCAACTCCTCATGCATTGTCACTACAATGCATGGTCTTCTAATCATGTTGTGACTTTGTATCATCTTAATATAAGTTCTTTGAACTTTAAGAACAGCTCAACAATCGTCAGATGTGCATGGAGAATGTTTCAACCACAATTTCCAATACCACTTAGTGAATCTCCTAAGTGACATGCATCTTAGTACCATGTCCATTCTCCTTCACCACCAAAACCATCACAACCTTTGGCATTCACATCTTGACAATTCTTGACATCCATTCATTCTAAGACAACAACATGTCTCATTGACAACAAATGCAACACAGTGAACTTCAATCTCCCCCTTTGTATTTTTTTCAATACACCACTTCAGCACATATGAATGGGTCAATATGTGTGCCAATATTTTCTCCCCCTTATTGGCAATCAAATGCAAAGGTGTGGTGTGGTTCACTTTCAAAAATATCTTCCTCCCTTTGAATAGCATCTTCTTTAAAAATCACTAAGAGAGGGATGATGCCACATGTTCTCTTTAGAAAAGAACCTTTAGTAAATCAACTCTATGTCTACTTGGGCTAACCCGGTGCAGAAAACAAGAGTGATGTAACCAAGGAACTCAATGCTGTCCACATTCACTGTAAACATGTGAGATCATGCTAAGGGGTTCAGATATTCAATGAATTGCTAAATCCTGCACATACTCCACAAAACTCATTAGAAAGTTCAGTGCAAAGATAAAGCTCCACCATTCATCCATTTTATTAAGATGATATTAGTCTCAGAACATCATCTTCTTCAGATTTTCTCCCCCTCAAGGGGTGCACTCCGTTCTGTCCAAACCATCCTCCAGATGAGAATGATCATCATCTTCAATTCCCTTCAATGTTAGCACATGTATATACCAAGAGTATAAGGGAATAAGATGGAACCTCCTTGGTTCATCAATGTGAACAACAAGGTTGAGAAGATTCTCTCAACCGAGATGTCCCATTTTCACCAGTCTTCACACTTGCACATTTGATCTTCATTGATGATTGTGCTGGTGTGGTTCTCAAAACATCTTCATGTGAAACCTTCTTCTTCCCTTTTGCTTTAGCAATTGCCAGAGCTTAATCTTCAACTCTTTGTAGTTCTCTGGCAAGTTGCAACTGGTGTGGCCATATGACAAGTAAATCATTTGGAAGAGTGGCCCCAGTTCTGGACGTTCCACATGGTTCCTTAGATGCTGTCAAGCTACCTTTCTTAGGCAACTTTTTTTCAATCAATCCCTTCTTCTTCTTCTGGATTGATTGTCTTTTTGATTCCAGTCTGCTTCTATTTAATTTCATGGCTTCTTTACAAAGATCCATGATATGTCCTTTCTTCCCACAGTAGAAGCATTTCTTGGTGGTCCTTCTGGATGCATCACCCTTCTTGGATTTGAATTCCAAGGACTTCTCTTCATTCTTCAAACTCTTCTTGGGAGCATCTTCCACTTTCTTCTGCTTGCTTCCCAAGGAATCTCTTTTAGCCAGGTTCAGTGATCTTCTCTTCATTCCAGCTTTGGATACAGTTGGAGATTGACATGTATCATTCTTTTGACCACTTTTGCAACCATCCCATATGTTGTCAAGCAATCCAAATCTGTTAGCAGTAAACAGATGGCTCTGGACCTGTGGATGTTGCTTATTGCCTTCTGGCTTGCTCCCCCTTGGAATGGGCTTCCTTTGTGCTTTGACATTTAGTGTATTGTACCAACAATCCTTTGCACAGTGCCCATACTTATTACAACACCAACATTGACCCACAAATCTTGACTTCTTCAGTCCTTCTGATTTTAGGGTGCTTTTCTGGAGCTGCTGTGTTGTTTCAGGAGAGCTCTGCTTCTTCATTTTCTTCATCCATACTTGTTTGGAATTATTTTTCCATCCTGCACTTTTTGTGGAAACACATTTAGAAACATGAGTACAAGATGGTATGGATGGTACCTTCTTTTTAGAAGTTGTTGCCCTTTCATTAGAGGATGTCTTTCTTTTAGAATCATCCTTCTCAAAGCACACTTGAGTAGCAACATTTCTTCTTCCAGTTGTCTGGGAGGCTTTGGATTTGGGTGATTGCTGATTTTTCAATATCACCTCTAATTCTAAGCATTTCATGTTAAGGGAGTTCTTCTCATCCTCAACAGTTCTTAGCTTTCCTTCCCAATTCTCCACCAGTTGTTTCATCTGGTCTTCATGCACCTTCTTCAATTCTTGCAATGAATTGTCCAGCTCCTTTACCAATTTGACTTTTTCTTCGAGTTGAGAATCTCTGACAACCATTGATACTTTATGCCTCTTTTCCAGTGCATGGAAAACATCTTTGATCATTATCATAAAGATTTCTTTCTCAAAAAGGCGTCTTTGCAATTCTTCAGCAGTGTCTTCATATCTTTCATTGCAAAGAGAAACGGTTTCATCTTTAGCTTTCACCATCTTTCTGAGAGTGTTGGTTATGCCAACCATTTTTTCCAATTGGACTTCCAGAGAATTGGCTTCATCTTCTAGCTGTAATTTTTCTTCTTGAAGATCAAGGAGGCCTGTAGCTATACACATTGCCACTTCCTTGGGGACTGTCTTCTGAAGATATTTGATTGCATTTAGAAGAACATTGTTCCTTCCATCTTCATCACAGCTAGAGCAGGTTTCATCAGAAGAATGATAAAAGGAATTGTCATCTGATGTGACTTTCACATTTCTTTCCATAGAAGGAGTTTCTCTGATTGCAACAACCTTCTTCTTAATCTTCTTTGCATGTTTCTTCATTCTGTTTTTCAGAGTCTTGGCAGATATCTCCATTTGAGGTTGTTCTTTCATTTCCTCAAATCTGCACTCCATATAGACTCTCTTGGATCTTTTAGAGGTAACCTCGCTCTGATACCAATTGAAGTGCCCAGATCAGTGTGAATCACTGAGAGGGGGAGGGGGTGAATCAGTGATCCTTTAAAACTTTTTACTAATTGATTCTTAATCAATTAAACCACTATGGATTGTTAAGGCCTCGATCCACTCTTCTTGTATCTCTCACCTTTCCACGAATGATGCAGTAAATGTAAAGGCACTGGACACAAGGATTTACAAGGTTCGGCACCAAAGGCCTACATCCTTGCCATGCTCTCCCAGCATGGATTCTCCCATTATAATCTGTTAGTATTACAATGGTCGATACAGCTTCCCACCGTATCTCTCCTGAGTCCCACAGGAGGGTCTTTATACTGCTTCACACAGTTTTACCAGAGTCCCACTGGCCTACTCCAGAATCCCACTGAAGACTTCTTCTCCCATAGTCCCACAGGGTCTTCTCCTGGCTCCTCGAGTCACACGAGTAGATCTTCTCCTCTGTTCACCTCTTCAAGTAACTTCAGCAGCCTGGGATAAAGACTGTTGGCCTTTCTCTGTACCTCTGATCACTTGTGATGATCAGGTCTTCTCGTCTTGCTCAGGCTTTATCAACTTCTTCTAAGGATGACCTGGCTTCTCTCCAACTACTGGATACTCAGACAAATGATGTATTTAACTTCAGTCTGGTCCAGTCTCACAGCAATTCAACTTCATGCACTGAATTCATGGAAACTCTGATTCTTTAAGATCTTCTGGTCTTGGACAACTCAATGTTTACAAGCAGATTTGGCTTTGTTCACGTGTGCATGTGCATGCATGCAAGCATGCACTCCCCTGTCCTTCTCTTGGTGCAATAAACCCAAAAAGGGTGTAGTATCTTTAAGCACACACCAGCTACTCACTTCTTCACACACTTTATTCAATTTTCTTACACACTTGAATGTGTGTTATACTTTAGTGTGAGAGTCTTCCACTTCTTCTAAGTGTATACACTTCACTTAGTGCACACACTAGGTTCGGCCTTTTTATTCCATTGCACACACCACTAAGGTAAGTCTTTAGCCTTCCTCCTTCACTTTGCACACACAAAAAATATTCTTTGTTCTTCAAAGTGTGCACCCCACAAGGGATACGGCCTACTTCACTTGCACACACAAAGTGTGTTCTTCAATTTTTTCATTCACACAAAGTGTGCCCTCGGCCTTCTTGTTCACTTTGCACCCACAAATGCCTAAGATATAGTCTTCTTTGTTTGCACAAGGCTACGGCCTTTCCTTCCCTTCTTGCACACACACCCGAATGTGTCCTTCTCCAATTATCACACACAATCCAAAGTGTGTATAACACTTAACCCGACTTCCTACTTAAAAGGGAGGGCGCGCAAGGTGCGGCCTCTCACTGCCTTCTTCAAACACCGCGCAAGGGTGCAATGGATCTTGGGCGCGAAAGGTTCACATGCCACAAGGGCCGCGCAGGCTCCTTCTGCCGCGCAAGTTTGCGGGCAGTGAGGGCTCCTTCTGCCGCGCGAGTACGCGGGCAGGGACCTCCTTCAGAGCCTCGGGTGGCTCTGGAACCTCAGCCGCGCAAGTGTGCGCGGGGCTTGTACTTCGCGAGGCACAAAGTGCTTCTCACGGAACTCCTCAAATATTCAGAAAACAACAATGAGGTCTCGGCCTCTCCTTTTATAGGCAGAGATGCCTCATATCTTCCGTGTGAGATAAATCTCGAATCACCGAAGATTTCGGATCTTCAAGATTTTCTCCAAATCTAGTTTTCCTTCACTGTTTCATCGCGGGTTTCTTCCTTTATTTTTTCCTCTACATGCATGCGACTTTCAAACGCATGCATGGCTTCTTTCGGTCCAAACCATGCAGAACATAGACGCTCAAGGCCTCGGCACTTCGTTTGCCTTCGGCCTCACTCGAATTCTCCCACTAGTTGCATGCAAGCTCATTTTAAAGCATGGTTGTGTTCATACGGATCAGACGAACTCAATGGAGCCTTCGTCTTCGAAAATGGTGGCCGGGAGCTCGAAATCATTGTTCGGGAGGCTCCTGGTTCGATCGGAGCTCGCGGGTAGCTTCGGGGTGGCTCGACGAAGGAGACGAGCCGGGAGCCGTCGGATCAAGCGTTTGAGATACATCGGACGGCCGGATTAAATCACGGCGCGCGGCAGATGAGATGAGCGGCTGCGATCCAGCGCGCGATGAGACGGACGGCTCAGATCTGTCCCGGGTGAAATTTCCGCGTCCCACATCGAATCGGCGCGCTGTTTTTCCGCGCTTTATCACCCTAGCGCCGCCTCAACCCCTCAGTTGAACTTCTCCCTCCATGGTGCCGCCCCGCACCGTGTTCTTCCTGCGGGCGCGCTCTGCGCCCACCTATGCTCCCTGCGGGCGCGCTTCTAGTGCCCACCATCCACTCTTGACACTCTTGGGGGCGCGCTCCTACGCCCCTGCCGCGCTCCTTCGGGCGTGCCCCAGGCGCCCATGCGGTGTCTTGGGTGTGCGCCCTGCCGCCCTGGCTCGCCCCACGGGTTCCCCCATGGGCGTGGTGCCCTAGTGCCCATGCCTTGGGGTTGAACCCTCAAGGTGCCTTGGCTGGCCATATTTTTTGGCAAAGGCATGAATAAGACTTTGTCAAATACAAAGTTCTCCTATGAGTATAAGCCAAATGCCAAGCCCTTCAAGCCATTCTTCCTCTTCTCCATTCTTCTTGAGAATTCAAACATTAATCTTCTTGATTAGAAACATCTCCTCAATTTATAATTCTTCTTCATCATCTCATTTTCTACTTAGGAGAGAATTCTCAAGGATCTTCATCAACCGAACTCCTGAATCAAATAACTTCTTCAATTCTCTTTGTTGATCTAATCAGAGATCAAATTGGAACTTCTTCACATTCACATGCACTAGGAGATAGTGCATGGACTTCTTTAATCCACTTCATCCACTTAGAACTTATGGATGGATCACTTTCAACTCCTCATGCATTGTCACTACAATGCATGGTCTTCTAATCATGTTGTGACTTTGTATCATCTTGATATAAGTTCTTTGAACTTTAAGAACAGCTCAACAATCGTCAGATGTGCATGGAGAATGTTTCAACCACAATTTCCAATACCACTTAGTGAATCTCCTAAGTAACATGCATCTTAGTACCATGGCCATTCTCCTTCACCACCAACACCATCACAACCTTTGGCATTCACATCTTGACAATTCTTGACATCCATTCATTCTAAGACAACAACATGTCTCATTGACAACAAATGCAACACAGTGCACTTCACATACCTTGAACATTTCCTTGGCCTAGGGAAGGTTAAGCATCTGTATAATGGTGAAAAATTGTTATTAAATTATACAAGAACCATATACATTAATATGATATCATATATGATCTTTTAATATTGCTTTGTTAATGATATTTCAGTAGTATCATCGTTTCGGGTGTTAACTGATTCATTTTCCTTTATATGATTTGTTATGTAAGTAATGTTTGTTATGGATAGGATGTATCTTAATAATATTTATAATGATATTAAGACTTTAAAATTTATTTTTAATTGTCAAAAAAAATTATTCTTGAATTGATAATACGATGGGGAATGAATCTCATCGCGTTCGTGGAGACGATAATCTGTACGTACACATGAGCGACAACTTCATTCTATTGATATTAAAATCATATATAATTGGATGGTATTTAATATATAAGGAATAATTATAATTTTATATTTATTATTCACAACATTTATACTCCTTATTATACCCATCCAAATGATGACGTGTTTGAATAAAAAACTATACCACGACGTGGAGATGGTAATCCGTACGTACGCGTGTACGGTGACTTTGTCATTTACAGGATGGGTAGAATAATGAATATGGTTGTAAAATTTTTATAATAAAATATAGAATATAGAATATAATAGAGTTATTTTTTTAGAATGTAAACAACAAATAAAGAGGAAGAGGAAGAAGAAAATAACTTGAAAGAGGTGATGAAATATTTACCTCTTCTTCGGGTTCTTCCATTTGATTTGATCAAAAGGGATCCATAGGATGGATTTATGACTAAAGGAATGCCTATTGGACGAATGGAGGATAACTGAGAGGATATCTGGTCCAGGTTTGGCTGATCCAAATGGCTTTGAATGTGTGAATTTGAGAGAAGAGGAAATGCCCTTTTATAAGAGGTGTGAGGGGCACCTTAGGAAAAGATTGAAATAATATTTTATAATAAAATAATTTTCAGTTTCTAATGGAAAAAAATGAATTATTTCAAGTATAAGGTGTGTATGGGTCTGAAACCACTCAACCAATAGGTTTTATATAGGTTTGGGTCACTATATTAACCTTATCTTTTTTATTTAACTCTTAGTTAAATAGTTTTACATTTACCATGTCTCTTTTTAATTTTATATTATATGGTTAATAAAAATACTATAAACTTCCGAAAGAACCTAAAGTGGTTCATTAATGACATATATAATTTTATTTAATCCCTTTGGACTACCTTATATTTTTAGTAATATAATATCAATTAATAATATAATATTTTTTTTAAAAAAATCTTTTATGTCAATTATGAAACTATTTTGTTTTTTGTTTTTTTTTAATTCATAACAACATTATTACTTCGAAAAAAATTCATTTAATATACCCTAACATTTACTATTAACCTATAAAATTTGTGTAATTCATTAAAAGTCTCAAATTAGATTTATTTGGTTATTTATAATATCCATTATTTTAATCTTTCATTAATAAGGTAAGTGCTGCATCATCATTGTGTCATAAATAAATTTAATTATATAATGTCTAAAAATTATAAATAAAATAAAATTATATAGGAACTCTATTTAGATTTCTAATTAATATTTATAGTCTAATTTATATTTTGTTTAACCCTGTATTAAAAATGGTTTAGTTATTAAACTTTGAATTTAACTCTTTTAACTCTTCTTTAAATAAAATAATAATAAATGTCCTAATCAAATCCAAGTGGACCAAAGAGGTTCATATTTCATTACAAAGGTGTTTTGGTCGAATTATACTTATCCAAAAGAATTAGTACATGTGTTAGGGTAATTAAGATATTATTTTTACCCTTAATTACCCTATTTACTTTTAACCATGGTAAATAAAAGTAAAAATATACTATTCACCAAATATTATTTTAAAATTATTGAACCACATTTTACATGAAAATATTAACCTCATCTCTTGTATTTTTGAAATTGAACTCACAGAAGCGGTAAAATTATGTTTTATGCAAATTTTCTAATTCTCCTATGTGGGTAAAATACGGAAAAAAGTTCAATAAAATTTTTATATAACTAAAATCATTATAAAATGAATCTAATGAATTAAATTGAAATTATATAGATATTATGTATCTATTTTGACATAAAATAAAATAAATTAAAATAAATTATTATTTAAATAAAAATTCAGGTTTAAAAAATAACTCAATATTTTTAACTATTCATCAAAAATTGAATGTCTTCCGAAAAATATCAAAAATTCACTATAAGATAATATCAATATTACAAATCCAAAAATGAAGTCCATTTTGAAAGATAAATTTTATAAAATTTCAAAAATTTTGTATTTCTATTCATAACGGCTAGTTTTATTGGTCGTGGTGTGTTAGAATCTTGAGGTTGCATACAATACAAGCTATTGAATTATTCAAAGGGAAATGTTCAGTGGAAGCTTGGGGTGTTACATTAGGGGTCATGAATGTTGCAAAAAAATAACATGTGGACTATAAGTTTATAATGGTTTATATCCCCAAACATATCCCATTAATATATAAAAGGATAAAATTTTTATGAACTGTAATTTATTTAATAAAATATTATTTAACTCATGACACCATTAAAGTCATTATTGGTACTATTCACATAGTTAGACTTTAAAGATAATAGGATAAAAATGAAATTCTAATATAAAATTTTAAATCATATATAATATGTTATATTTATTTCAAATATTCATGTACGATAATATTTCATCCAAATTGTATTAATTTTAATATTTTTAAAATTGTTTATTTTATTCTTCTATTACTTGAATAAGTATTCCGTTGATGTTGAATGAGAATTTAAGGTAATTATTCCATAAATAAAAATAAAAAATAAATTAATTTCAAATAAAAATTTATTCATGTTCAAAATAACCTTTTATATTCATTCATAACATCTTTTTATCCGTGTTAATACATATAATATAAATTAAAATCAAGAGAGTGGCCTTTTGTATTAATCAATTTCTAAAAATAATATAAAGGTAATAATCAAAGACAAATAGAACCATGTTTCCATACTTTTCAAACATGGATGTACATATCCTAAATACACTTATACAATAAGATAAACGCAAGTTTTAGAGTGATTTTAAATCCTTATATCAAAGTTTTAACTTTGTTTTACCAGTTTTACCCTTATTGAGTTAACAAATATTTACCCTGGTTACTATTCATAATGACAAAAAAAGGGGGGATATTTACCAAATTTTAACATCCTGATTTTAAATATATAATCCATTTTTCAAGATAAAAAATATAAAATTTAAATATATTCATTTTAAAATAATCATGAAAAATGAAATGAAAACCATTTTTAGAAAAAATGTGTTTTAAGTATAAAACTGGATTTATTTATATCCCATTCCTAGTTAATACCATTAGTTGATTGTTAAAACATTTAATAATATATAACTTTTTTTAATATCATTCATAAATTGTTATTAATTTAATTCATAAGAATAAAAACACATTGTGCACATAAATATAGTTTTTTAAAAAATCTTATATTTTACTTTTAAATTATTTATTATCATTTCTAATCAATTGATAACCAATAAATTATTTTTATAAAGGTGTAAAAAATACATTTTAATAATTTATTTAGTCATGTTAATACCTTTTAATCCATCATCTAGGTGATAAATACAACATAAAATAACAATATTTAAATATTATATCGTGATTTTTTTAAACTCAGTTTTTTTGTAAAACATGTTATCAAAGAAATAAAAAAATTTTAAAGAGAAATATGTCACAAACTCTAGGGGTGTTATATTATATCCCCATTATAAGACTTTCACCCATAAAATTACACCACATTGACACAAACAACTGAGGGTACTTATGCCTCATCACATCATCAGGTTCCCACATTGCTTCCTCTAATTTATGGTTTTTCCACAAAACATTGACCAGGTGAGTGGTCTAGTTTCATATCCATTTCTCTATATAATCTTGAATCTTGATCAGTTGTTCCTAATAAGAGATATTATTATCCACTATTATTAAGTATGAGTTCATTACATGTGAAGGATTGAGTATATACTTCTTAAAAAGAGATACATGGACCACATAATGAACTTGAGAGAGATTCAGTGGAAGTTACAAACAATAAACTACTATCTAGATGTGATTAATAATCAGAAAGGGACTAATATATCTAAGGATTAGATTTGACTTATTTATAAATATCATAACCCTCTTCTGAGGTGATATTCATATGAATATCTTATCACTAACTTTGAACTCTATATGTCACAAAATATTTTCAACATAGATATTATATCAAATTAGAGATAATATGTTGTGTTAATAAATGGATCTAACCTTCTCACCCATTTATTTAGATAGATAGGTTCCCAATAACTTTATTTATCTAACTTAAACCCAACATTTTGGATTTATATACTTATTACCATAGAGTTTTTTACAAGGATTCATTTTAAAGCTCAAGTGAAAGATATTTTGGTAAGAAAATTCCACCAAAGGAAGGTGTTGATCCCAACCACCATTGAAATACATATAGAAATATCTCAATATGTCTTCTAGAGTTTGGATTGTCCTCTCATACTGAACATCTATTTGAGGGTGATATATAGTATTGAAGCTTAACTCTGTATCTAGATCATGATAAAGACATCTCTGAAACATCAAGATAAAACATGGATCCCAATCAGATATGATTAAGAGTGGTACTCTATGATATATCAAAACTTCTTAATGTATAGTTGATTAATATTATCAAGAGATAAATCATCACTAATAGTAATAAAATTTAGAGATCTCATAAGGTGATCAACTGAAAAAATATATTTTTTCCCTTTAGACATTTTTCGGAGTCTGAAAATGAAATACCAAGTAATGTTATCCCATTTCCATTATGTTTTGGGTAATGGTTATAAAATCCCCTTAGAATTCTATCTCTTGGACTTAAATTACATACATACTAGGAATTGAGATTTATAATCTGAAATATCCCTTTTCATTTTATCTTATTATAAATATTCTTTTAGATCTCTATACATCTTCATACATCCATGAAAAATAGAGAATTATGAACCATGACAGTTATCAAATAGTTCCTTGTCCAATTATAGTTTTTGTGGGAAATATACATTATTACATACCCTTAACATTCCATCAAAATAGTTAAACTCAAGAAAATTAATTAATTTCTTTTATTGTTCTATATCTTCCTTCTGTGCATCTTTAATCCTCATATGGATGGATGGTTGAACATTAATTTGAGAAAGATAGGATTTTTCCAATTTTCTCAAGATTTCATGTTACATATTCTAAAAATCCATAAGTATTAGATCAATTTTAATCCTTATCATGTCCAAACTATCATGGTCCTTCTAACATAGAGTATCATCCACCTTATTTTCCTTCCCATGGTGGTAATGTATTAAGTAGTAATATTATTTAATTATCTCCAACCATATTCTCTTGTGCCTATTAAACTCTTTCTATGTGAATATATACTTAAATATTTTATGATCCATATATATTTCAAAACTCTCACCATAAATATAATTCCTCTATTTCTTCAATGAAAAAATTACCAATTCTAACTCTATATCATGATTCATGTAATTTTTTTCATGTATTTTCAATTTGAGAGAGGTATATACTATGAAAATATCATTATGCATAAGGACACATATCATTACATTATTTGATACATCAATATAGATCACAAACCCTTCTTCATTATAGGGTAATGGGAGAATAATTCTACTGAAAAACCTTCTCTTCAACTCCATAAAATTCTCTTAACATTAACTTGTCTACAAGAATGTAACCCCCTTTTGAGTCAACTTAATGATTGTATTAGATAGTCATAATAAATCTATCACAAATAATCATTTGTATCTATCCATCCCAAGAAAAATATGGATCACATTTACCATGTTTGGTCTAATATATTTATCAATAACTTCTGTCTTTGAAAGATACATTGATATACCCTCAATTAATATTATATAACCCAATAATTAAATTTTATGAATCCAAAATTCACACTTGGAAAATTTATAATACAATTTTTCCTTCCATAGGGTCTTTAACAAAATTTCTATATGATATTCATGATATTCTTTACTCTTTGAGTATATAATAAAATAATCTATAAATACAACCACAAACTGATCAAGGTAATCTCTAAATACTCAATTAATTAAATCCATGAAGATATCATGGGAATTAATAAGTCCAAATAACATCACTATAATTTAATAATTTATATACCTCATACAGAATGCTATCTTGGGTATATCATCCTTTTTAACCCTCAATTGACAATATCTAGAATGAAGTTCAATATTAAAAAATTATTGAACTCATTATAATTAATCAAAAAAACCTTTGATATGGGGAAACAAATACTTTTTCTTAATAATGATCTTGTTGTGTTCTTGATAATCTATGCAATGAAGCATTTACCCATATTTATTATTAACAAAAAGAACAATTGTACCCCAAGGAGACACACTAAGGTGGATGAATCCTTTATCTAGATTCTTCTGGTGATTCTTCATTAATTCCTATAACTCAATTAGGTCCATTATATATAGAGTATTTGAAATAGGCATATCACTAGCTTTAAATTCTATTTAAAAATCAACATCACCATTTAGAGGATGACTTGGAAATTCTTTTGGAAATACATTAAAAATAATTTATAATAATAACATCCTCAATATTGATTTTCTACCCAACAATATGATATAGATACCATTCATGGATAGGAATTAACACCCATAAGATATAATTAATTTTCATTATAATTTTGTATTAATAATCACATAGATAAAAATCATATGATTATTCAGAATATAAAATTTAAATTCACTTCCTCGGAAATTGATTTGGGATCTATATAAAGAAATTTATTCCATGGATAGAATCACATCAAATTAAACTATAGGGAGAATCATAAGATTTGTAGGAAGCACATTCCCATAAAATTAAATTGAAGAGGAACCATATACTAAAGCTTTGATCATTGTATAATTATGATTTTTCAATACTAACTCAATATCTAATCATTGAGCTGGTAATGTGATAACCATATCCAATAACTTATACATAAAAGATTAGGTATAACTAAAATCATATAAGATAATATTTGTTTTAGAGTGGATGATAAGTGTAAATTTCACTATTTCATTCTCATAACCCATTTCAACAGTTGTGATTGCATGAGATGTCCCTTCATCATTGGACTTAATTAGTTTTTAATCTTAATCATAATCATAATACTTGAGATTCATTCACTTGTTAGAATAATTCAAATAATCCTTTAATTTGAAGCCTTAAAGATTATGTGGTTAATTTGTTGGCATTTTTCATTCCTACATTGTATCATTAGGCCTATTTATCACCATTTAGAATTCATCAGATTTATGACCAGTCCTTCCACATTTAAATCACCTCTTAGTTCCATTCAAGAAATTACCTCAATGTTTCTTCCCATATTTAGGTATACAAGGGATGATAATTTCTTTCCTCCATGTGATTTAATTGAGTTTCCATGAGACTTAATATACTGTTTCTTATCAAAATCATGGGAATTATGGGAATTTCCAATTTCCATTTCTACCTTGATATCACATCAAAAAATTTCTTTATAAATATTAAATTATCTTATAGAAAATTAATTTTAGAGACTTAGTTTTAAGTCACCAAATAATAGATAAATTTTGATATCAGGATTGATGATTAAACTATAAACATACCTTGAAAGTCATGTATAATTTTCCTCATAAGTACTAATGGATTCCTCGTCCTTTAACTTAAGCTCAAGGAAATCATTCTTTACTATTATATATAGAATATATAAAAATTAAATACTAAAAAATATCATCTTACACTCATTCCATTCCATGTATTTAATTTGTTCCTCTTTCCTTATATTCTTAATAATATTATACTAATGATCTCTCCACCTTCCAAATGATAAACAGCTAGGAAAAATTCTTCATTTTCCATGCACTGTAAAATAGAAAATATTTTCTTAATGGTAATAATCCATCTCTAGGAGACTATTAGATCAAAATACCCACTAAATAAGGTTTATTGTGTCTCGTTAAATACTCAATATTATGTTTTTCCATCCTTTGAGTATTCAGTAGCTCAGCAAGATTAATGGACTGATAATGTTTTGCGAGCATCACAACATGATTTTATTTTTTCAACTCTAATAAAATTAAGTGTCTCAAGAGGAAAATAATTACATTTTCCATTAAATTCATCGTTATCATAATTCATTTTTGGTTTTATACATTGAATAAAACAAAAAATAGTATTGTAATCATCAATCTACAATAATCAAAGTGTGAAATCATATAATCATAAAATATCATTCATAATATGTCTAAATAATGACACCTTGTTTTCAATATATGACACATTAGGTTAAACTTAGGTCATCCATGGAAATTATGTATTCAAATCCTTTGTAATAGTTCATAAATAAAATGTGAATTAACCCAAGAATATATCTCGAGAGTTTCAAACTAGGTTTGCAGTAAGGGATCATTCACCATGCACTAGAATGATCTTTGAGATGTACTCAGCCAACACGTTTTATTGGATATTACCCCTAGATGCATCTATTCCAAAACCACATCTACTTATATTATCCATAAAGGTATGTATTTCTATGACAGCAATATAATATCTACCTTACCAAAACATTAGGAAGATATCCCACACATAAGATTGTCCTCATGGTTTTCACTAAATTTATCTAATAATACTCTATAAAAATAATTGAACCCTATTCTGGTACTAAATATAGAAACCCAAGAATAATATACATTGATATTACATATTTTTAATGAATATTCAATATATCTCCCAAATAATATGCCCAATAATTGTAAACATTTAGTATACATGTAGACCAGATGCATAAACATATTATTTAAGAATAATATTCATCCTCTCTAACACCCTTATTTTTAGAAGGTATACTTATAGATTTAGCATACTTAGTATGTAACTTACCAACTTAGGATCCACTGAAACTGTGCACCAATCTGGTCAGTCACATGACCTCAAGTATACCTTATTCCACAGCATAGTCAACTGACTAGTAGCGAGGGTCCAATGATCTTATGGTGGGGAGACTATACCCTCATAATCAGAGTAACATAGCGGTACATAATGAATAATAAACAGTGTAAGTAGCATAAATTAAAATTAGTATAAAACAATCATCTCAATAATAAAAATGCCCAAATACATAAATAGTATCATGTAAAAAATTATGTCATGTTAATAATAAAAAGAAAAACTAGAATACATGGGATTAGGCATACAATGCATAAAAAATTAATAAAAAAGCCCTAAAGGCTATATATCATAGCATCCTATGCTCTATCTTATTCCTTTTCTCTTAATCTCCCATGTACAAGAGTGAACACACAAACAAAATCCATAATCATGAACTTGTAAAATAGGAGATATTTTCAAGAACCAATTAGCTACCTAAAAATGGTGAGAGATATACTTAGTATTTCACCATAAAAGGTGTCCAATGAAATCCATTTTATGAATATAAAATTCAGTAGTGTGTGGGTATATAAATTAAGTCAATGCAGTAAATAAGTAAATGTTACGAGTTAGGATTGGATTCCTTAAGGAACACCCAGGTGACAATACCTTCTTTGGCCTAATATAGATTATATATGATGATGTGTCACCATATATATGTATAGTAGATATATATAAATATGTATACATATAAAATTTATATACATAGGAACATATATATCCATATATATATATGCAGTGCAAGATAAAACCCAAGGAATGACCCAGACATTCAAACATAGTCACAAGATTCCCATAGAATATAATGAGGGATGTGAAGTGTGGGTATCACAATAATGGGACATCATTCACAAGAATCACAGTAATTGGATGCTATGTCAGATTATCTGTAACAAACTAGTTATTTATAGAATAATACTTTTTCCTTTCTCTTAATATTTATTAATAAGAAATTATTTTTTCATTAAATGGGATGCTTTTTCTGATTGTGTACTGAATACACAACAACGGGTTTCTTTGAAATCTTACGTTGCACACAACATTGAGTTATACAAAAAAAATATAATTATATTATTATATTAAATGGTATTTAATTCCTTGCTATTTTATTATAGGGGATGAACATAACTAACTACAATATCATTAAACATGTTTGTTAAATTTCTTTATATTTATCTAATAAGAGTGAATCTGATTTCAAGCATGAAATATACTAATATTTTTAAAACGGCGTTTACCACCTTTTAATGGAAAACCCTTTTTAAATATATTTTTGTCACTTTTATATGTTTTATTTGAAAAAATAAACTTCTTCTATAGAATCATTACATCAAAATTTTATTTGGGTAAATTTATGGTAAATTTTTGATAAAGTTCATTTTTTAATAAAATAGTGAAAAATAATGCATTTTAAGTCAAAACATCCTTTTCATATAATTTATTTATATAGTTATATTGTAATTTTAATTGGTTTATAGTGTAATTGGATTATATTTTTATCCTTTAATCCAATTTTGGTCATTGTATGTAATTTTACTTTGAAACTGGACATAAACGCATGTCAATCTTTTGGTAGTTTTTACTTCTTAAAAACACGTTTTTTGGTTTTGACAATAAGAATTAATTTTAAATTAATTTTTTTTAACTTAGGTGTTATAAATTAGGAAAAATGAATTCCATATTTGGAATCAGGATTTCCAAATTTTGTAAATATTTTCCTTTTATTTTTATACATTATAAATAGTAACATCAATAATTATTTTATTTACCATGGTTAAAGGGTAAATCTAGTAAATAAAAGTAAAAAAAAATATTATAATAATATTAAACTACCCAAACACAGGTCCTATACTATTGGATAAGATATTTCCGACCATGGGAATCCTTGGGTAGATTTTGGGACACCATGGAGCCACTTGGATGTGAAAATGACATTTTATAAGAATTAATTTAAATTAAATAAAAATGTAACCTAAACATGTATATTTTATTAAAATAATTTTTATATAGGGTTATATAAGTGATCGTTTCAAATATAAATAGTAATTTGAAATATAAAAATATTTCCTACATCATGATATTTCATTTATAAATTTTATACATCAAATAAATAAATATATTTAAGTCACAATGATGATGTGATGATTAACTTATTAATGAATGATTTAAATTAATGAGAGTATAAATATTAAAATATATTTATGTTAAAACTTTTCTTCCATACACAAATTTTATGAATACTTATGAATTGTTATATTTTAATTAATAATGTTTTTTTAATTAATCAATTTTTTATGGTTTTTAAAAAAGTCATGATATGAATAGAATTAAAATTGACCTAAATGAGTTTTTAAAACAAATAATATTTTATTAAATTATATAATAGTCATTAAAATATAATATCCGGTCACATGAATTACATAATGTATAAAATATCATTAATGAACCTCTTGAAGTTCTATTTGCATTTTATATAACTATACTAACCATAAAGTATGAATATACTAGAAGACATGGTAAGAGTTAAATTAGTTAACTAAGGGTTATAGCTAAAGGATAAGGATACATTTGTGACCTAGACTTGTCTAAATCGTATTGGTTGAGATTTATTATACCAAATATAATCATATATTTGAAATAAATGACTTTGGGACCATTTGAAACCGAAAAAAAATGTTTATAATAAAATAATACTTCAAAACTTTCCTAAAGTTCCCCTCCTCCATCTTATTAAAGAGAACCACCACTACCCATTTAATAACACATATAAATCCCCTTGGTTCATTAAAACACTACCCAAATAATCTCCCAACATACCTCTATTCCTTTTATAAGCCTTAACTTGGGAATAATTCAATTCAAGAAATCCTTTACGCTCAAAACAAAGGGAGTTACATGTTTTAAGAGGCGGTGTCTTGTCTAAAGTTCCTTTCCATTATTTTACTTCACCACTCCCTATTAAATTCTTATTCTTGTATTATATAACAAAAACACTATAATAAATATAATAGGATATTTTTATGAAATTTATTATAACTACACTTACACACACCACCATCTAATGGATATGAACATACTGTTTCTGTATACATCAAACAGTCGCCTCACGAAACGATTATTGTTCGATATTCCCCTACCACCTCTCATGGTGTCCATTATTATGGAACTATATTTATATATTTTTTTTATTTTTTTTATTTTATATATTGTTTTTTTAATCATACCTTTATGCTTTCCATAATGTGTAAATACGATAATTTCATTTGAGGTAGTGCAGACTACCGCCCCCTCAAAGTGATATGACTCATTCATGCCATATATGGAATGTATATAGGATGGAGTTAATGAAATTATATAACATATATAAAATATTATATTACACAAGAATTATAATATACCATGGTATCATTTTGTTTTCATTCCATTAGATATGAAAAAGAAATGAATGTAGCATTCATGCGTACGTACGACTTACCATCTCCATGAATGGTGCCTTTCATTTCTTATATCCATGTATTATTTACTATTATAAATACACATATAAATTATATATATGATATATATGATATCTAAATCATTAATATAATTCTATATATGATGTACTTTTGACGACATGGACAATTTACTTCAAAAACAGTTCATTTTTTACTAAAAAACCGAATATCGGAAAAATGACCGATATTAACTTAAAAAATTATGTGATGTTTATTATGTGATAATAAGTGATATAAAATGAATAAAAAAATTAAAAATGGGTTTTAATCAATTATAAATTAACTTAATTTTATTATTCAGTACGAACAAGGAACATATGTGATGAGTTGGACTCAAGGTAATGGAATCTTTCACCCTCCTCTTTTAGTCAAAGTATTATTTTATGTTATGTCTTTTAATTTACATTTTCTTATGTTGGGATATGTTTTTATATATCCTTATTGCTGTATATTTTATGTAAAAATGAGGATATACACTTTTCTCCTTCAAAAACTCATTTTATGAATTTTTAATAGATGTTGTTAGGTTTCCGAATTTCCATAAGGGAATTTCTAAAAACAATCTCCTCTCATTGGGTTTTATGCATACTTCATTGATTATATTATGAAAATATTATGTGTGAAATCAATGTTTATTTAATAATGTTATAATTTCCACTTCCTTTTTGTGTGCATATATTTTTTCTACACATAATCACCCCATTGATAAATTCTTACGTCATTTATACGAACATTGTAAGGGAATTCGTATCAATATCCTTTAATTGAGGCATATTTTGGTTTATATAATACATTATTTTATACATTGTATAATTATACCGTTTTTATTTTAATTTGATTCAATGGTTTTCAAAAAAAATGTTTTGGTTTATAAAGTGTTTTACTAAATGACAAGGGAATGTTTATTTTTAACGTGGGCATTGAAAACTTCTTTTTTGCTGCCATTAGAATTATTTGATATTTGGATTCCTTATCAAGTAGTAATGTTTTTAAAAGGAAAATAAATACCATATACAATTTTAAATATTTTTTTATTGAAAATGGTTTTGATAAATCATTGATTATGTTAATATCTTGAAATGATATATTGTGATTGCAATGTGGAAATGTTAACATTACCTTGTGCTTATTATATTTGTTGTGATTATGCTAGGATTATTGAGAATTATTTAAATAGATGGGTGGTTCCATGATAAACCAAGGGCATGTGAGCCCAAGACAGCTCTCCAATTAATTGGGTAACATGATAGAGGTAAACGTTAATGTTTCTCCTAAGAAATTTAGAGAATATACTGTGATAGGTATTCCAAATGTAAATACCAATGTAGTTGTGAAAGAAAAAATGTATGTATGTTATGGATTCCACAAGATAAATTTATGATTTATGAGGTCTATGTGTTATTCATAAATCTTATGATTTCATGAGGTATGTTAAAGAGATTGTCTTTTATAATTGAAAAGTTTGATATCTTGATTTGTATGTATTCACGGACAAATGTTTTCTTCCCTTATTTTATATCCCTTACTGAGATTTTTAGGCTCCTCCCAAGTTTTTTAAATGTCTTTCACCTGGTATAAGGAAGGTTAATAGAAATGAAGAATTCAAGAAGATTTGTTTTATCAAGAAAACAATTGTTGTCTTATTTAATGAGCTTTATTATTTTGTAAAAATTGGTTTGACTAGAAGTGACTAATTTTTAATATTTTTAGATGTAATGTAATAGTTATGGATTAATTCTCTAAAAGTATAAACATGAAAAGATCCTCAATGTTTATTCTTGAAATAACTCAATATTATGTAATGTTTAAGCCTGGGGCATTATAGTTGGTGTCGGAGGTCAGTTTAGACAACTTTTGGAGTTAGAATATTGCTAAATTAATATCATTAAATTAATTTATGCTAAGATTTAAATGATATAGAATTTGAAGATTAACGTTTTATTTTTCATATGATATTTCCATGTTTAGAATGGTTTTCTGCAGAGGAAATAGGATAAATCGTATGGGATGACATTAAGAGGAAAAAAAACCTTCCAAATCAGTAACGTGAGATAGTCAGAATAGGAACTGAATAGTTTTTTGTAGTGATAACATAGTTGACTTAGTCTATAAATAGTGGTGGTATCCATGCATGATATTAGATAGATTAACCCCAAAATAACATATCGGTAGTGGATCATTTCATGAGGCAACATCCACAGTCATTCAGCGGATCGCATGATCCTGTGCTAGCTGAAGGGTGGATTAAAGAACTAGAAAAGATTTCTGATGTCATGGGGTGTTCAGAACATCAAAATGTTAGTCTTTTTGTTTATCATTTTGAAGGTGAAGTCGATTAGTGGTGGTTGATGGTTAAAAATATTAGATATAGTGAGAAGATTTATTCTCATTATTGGGTTGAATTCAAAGGTATGTTTCTTACGAAATATTTTCCTAAGGTGGTGCAACATAGGATAAAAATATATTTTCTAGAATTGAGGTAGTAGGATGACTCAGTGGCTTCTTATAAGAAATATTTACTCAACTAGAATGGTATGCTCTAAATTACATATGGGATCTTGATAGTGAAATCAATCTTTTTTACTCAGGATTAAAGCCAAATTATCAAATGGAATCAGCTTATCATGAGTTGAAAAGTTATGGAAAACTTGTTCGATGTGAGGAGAAGGTGGAAATGGAGTTTTCTAATGACCAAGTATTTTTTGAAAAACAATAGAAAAAGAGGTCGAGGTGGCAGGCGAAAGGGAATAACTCTTTAAAAAAGTCCAATGGTAAGAAACTTAAGATTACATTATGTGAACATTATGGTAAAAAAAATGTTGGGTAATTCCTTTTGAATTCTGGTAAGTTCTCATGATGTGGTAAAATGGGACATAAGGCTTGTAATTTCACTAAAAAAGATCAGGGTAGTGGTAAGAAAAAATATGATATACAATCAGTAAAATGTTTTCTGTGAAATGAAATGGGTCATTATGAAAATGAGTTTCCAATGAATAACTTAACTAAGGGAAAGAAGTTGGACTACAAGAATAAACGGTGGTGAAATCATTTTCAACTACTTCATCAGATTTTGGGCCATCAAATGAATTAGTATCAGGTATACTATTTGTTTATTCAGATTATACCAATGTGTTGTTTGATTCAGCGTCTACACATTCTTTAATTTCTAAGAACTTTTCTAGTAATTATGGATTCCTTCTCAATATATGAATCTTGAACTTATGGTAAAAACACCGAGAGGAAATTTTGAGACAAAAATAAATTATAATAACCTTTCTGTCCTTCTATGTGGAAATAATCTACCCGCAAACCTTACTGTTTTCCTTTAGTAGAGTTTGATGTTATTTTGTGTATGGATTGGATTTCTGTTTATCATGCTAATATTGACTATAGATATAAAGAGGTTTATTTTCAGAAATAATTTTATTTTGTGTAAAATAATGAACCCCTACTTTGGATAACATATCAAGAAGCTTAAAAACTAGTAAAAGATAGAAATGGATGTTACCTTACATATATTGTTTAAAAGAAAGGAACTTTTCATATTTATGATGTGCGAGTGGTAAATGAGTATCTTGATGTTTTTCATGATGAGTTTCTTGGTATAATACCTGATCAGGAAGTTTAATTTACTATTTACTTAGTTCTTGATGCTAAGGCAATTTGGAAACCCTCTTATCAAATGGCTCAAATTAAACTTTTAGTGTTAAACAAGCAATTTCAAGAGTTATTAGATAAATGTTTCATTAGACCTAGCACATCACCATGGGGTGATCATATCTTGTTTGTTAAAAATAAATATGTTTTAATGATACTTTGCATTGATTATAGATCCTTTAAAAACATAACTGTTAACAACAAGTACCCTTCGAATCATATCGGTGATCTGTTTGATCAGCTCCAGGGAGCATAGTATTTTTCAGATATTGACCTGATGTTAGGGTACCTTCAGTTGAATGTAAATGATGTAGATTCCAAATACCACATTTAGTACAAGATATGGCCATTATGAATTAGTAGTTATGCCTTTTAGGTTAACCAATTCACCTGTTGTATTCATGGGTCTTATGAATATATTTTTCTGTGAGTTATTTAATAAGTTTTTGGTTGTGTTTATTGATGATATTTTGGTATATTCTAAAAGTAAATAGGATTTTGAAAGTCATTTAAGGGTTTTATTATAGACCCTAATAGAAAACAAAATATATGGGAAATTCAGAAATTGTGAGTTTTTGTTACAAAATATTTCATTCCTTGGTCACATGTTTCTAAAGATGGCATAACTATTGATCCTGATAAAACATAATTTGTTAAATAATATAAAATTCCCACAAATATAACTAAGATTCATAGTTTTCATGGTTTAGCAGGTTATTTCTAGGGGTTTGTTGAAAATTTTGCACGGTTATCTAGCTCACTGACTAAGTTAACTTAAAAACGTGTTAAGTTCATCTAGACAAAAGAATATGGTGGATGTTTTCAGGAATTGAGAAGAAGATTATTGAATGCTATATTTTTTCCACTGTCTTCTAGAAGTGGTGAATTTTTTATAGATAGTGATGATTCATTGAAATTAATTGGCTATTTCCTTATGTATAATGATTAGGTAATTGCTTATGATTCACGTCAGTTGAAACCTCATGAGTTAAATTACCCTACACATAATTGGCATTAGATGATGTTGTTTTTGCATTAAAAATTTGGAGGCATCACTTGCATGGTGTAAAGTGTGAAAAATATATTGATCACAAAATTTTGAAGTATATATTCACTTAAAAAGAATTGAACATGAGACAAATTATATGTATCAAATTAATCAAGGATTACGATTTATGGATCCATTACCATCGAGGAAGGGAAAATAAAGTGGCTGATGCTTTATGTCAAACGAATAACACTACATTAACCATGATACTTTTGGAATTAGATCTTTTGGGTTTTTATTTGATAAATTTTGGATTGGAAGTTATTGGCATTGGTAATTCCTCTATTTTGTTTCAGGTGGAAGTGAAATCATCTCTATCAGACAGAATTAAGCAAGCATCGAAAGACGATAGTGAGTTACATAAAAAGTTAGAATTGGTTCAAAGGGGTAAGTTAAATAAATTTAACATTGATAAAGAGTTTTTTGAGGTTTGGAAAGATATTATGTCTGCATTATGATTCACAATTGAAAAAATATTTGTTATGTGAAATACATATTTCTCCATTTTTAGTTCATCCTGGTAGTACGAAAATGTACATAGATCTTCAGAATTGTTACTGGTAGGATGGAATGAAAAGAGATATTTATGACATTACTATGAAGTGTTAACTTACCAAAAAAAGTAAAATTATAATAGTAGTTACTAAAAGGGATACTTTAGCCTTCACCAATGACAGAGTGGAAATGAGATAATGTGTCCATGGATTTTATAGTGGGATTACCAAAGACTTCTCAAGGTAACAATGCAATTTGGGTTATTATTGATTGATTGACTAAATATAATCATTTTCTTATAATGAAAGATACATTGTCTCTAGATTAACTTTCTTTATTGTATATTAACGATATAGTTAGGTTACATGGTGTTCCTCTCTTCATTGTATCTGATCATGATCCTCGGTTCACTTCTGAATTTTGTAAGGGCCTTCAGAAGTCTTTGGGAAATGAATTAAATTTCATTAAAACTTTTCATCCTCAATTATATAGGAATTAAAAACGAAACATTCAGACCTTGGAAGATATTCTATGTGCTTGTTCAATAGATTACAAGTAAATTTAGGACTAACATCTTTATTTGGTTGAGTTTTCTTATAATAACAGTTTTCATTTCAGTATATAAATGGATCAATATAAGGAATTATATGGAACGTGGTGTCCAAATTCATCTTTTTGGGATCAACTTGGTGAAAGGAAGTTTATGGGACTGGGTTTGGTAGAAGATATGGTAGAAAAATTTAAGTTGATTCAGAAGCACATGAGAATAGTTCAGAGTAGGAAGAAAATATATGCAGATAACTGGAGGAAGGATCTTTATTTTGAAGTAGGTGATCATGTATTTCTTAATGTTTTTCCATGGAAAATTGTGATGTGTTTTTATTAATAAAGGAAACTTGATTCCTAGGTTCATTAGACCCTATGAAATTCTGGAGAAATCTGGATCTGTTTCCAACAGAGTGGATTTACCTCCAAGTATATCCCATGTACATAATTTTTTTTCATGTTTCAATGTTGATAAAGTATATGTCGGATCCATATCATGTTTTGAGTCCAAATATAGTTCAGTTGGAAGAGAATAATTCTTATAAGGAACAACCTATCTAGGAGAATGGTTTTGTTATGTAATCCAAGAATAAGAATATAATAGGTATTTGAGAAGTAAAACTGTCTTTTCATATAATTTATGATAAAGTTACTTTCCATTATTTTACTTCTCAAATACCTATTATATTCTTATTCTTGGATTACATAACAAAACCATTATCCTAAATATACTAAGATGTTGTTATTATATGTATTCTAACTACACATACACACACCTCCATCTAATGGATACGAACATACTGTTTCTGTGTACAGTGAACTGCTGCCTCACAAAACGATGATTGATTGTTTTTCCTATACCACCTCTCATGGTGGAAATTCTAATGGAACTATGTTTATACAAGATATTTATTATATTTATATTTTCTCTATGCTTTTTTTTCAAATCATATCTTTATGCTTTCCATAATGTGTAAATACGATAATTTTATTTGAGGAAGTGAGGACTACCGCCCCCTCAAAGTGATATGACTCGTTCATTCCATACATGGAATGTATAAAGGATAGAATTAATGAACTTATGTAATGTATATAAAAAATGATATTATACTAGAATTATAATATACCAATATATCATTTATTATTCATTCCTTTAAATATGAAAAATAATTAAAGTAGTGTTCATGCGTACGTTCGACTTACCGTCTCCATGAACAGTGCATTTCATTTCTTATATCCAAATGTTATATACTATTATAAATACTTATATACTTGATATATATGATATATATGATATTTATATCTTGAATATAATTCTATTGATGATGTACTTTTGACTACATGGATAATTTACCTCAAAACTAGTTCATTTTTTACTCAAGAACAGAATATCGACAAAAAGACCGATATTAACTTAAATAATTATGTAATGTTTATTACGTGGTAATAAGTGATATACAAGTAATAATAAATTTGAAAATTGTTCTTAAGAAAGTTTAAATTAACTTATTTTTATTATTCCGAAAGAACAAGGAACATACGTGACGAGTCAGACTCAAGGTAAGGAAACCTTTCACCCTCCTCTCTTAGTCAAAGGCTTATTTTAGGTTATGTATTTTAATTTACATTCTATTATGTTGGGATATGTTCTTATGTTTCTTTATTAATTTACATTTTATGTAAAAATTTCGATATCCCCTTTTTTCTCTCATTAAATCATTTTATTAATTTTTAAGTGATGTTGTTAGGCTACCGAATTTTCATAAGGGAATTTCTGAACTCAATCTCCTCTCATTGGGTTTTACACATACTTCATTGATTATATAGTGACAAGATTATGTGTGTAATCAATTTTTGTTTTCTAATGTTATAACTTCAACTTCCCTTTGTGTGGATATACTGTTTCTACACATAATCTCCCTATTAATAAATTCTTACGTTTTTTATACAAACTTTATAAGGGACATCATCTCAATCTCCATTCATTGAGGCATATTTTGGTTTATATACAAACTTATTTTATATGGTGTATAATTATACCCATTTTCTTTTTTTCCATTAAATAGGTTTCAAAAGAAATCTTTTTTTATGAAGTGTTTACTAAATGAAAAGGGAATGTTTCTTATTAACGTACATGGTGACAACGACATTTCTGCCACTATGAGCATTATTTTATATTTGGCTTCCTTATCAATCCATAGTGTTTTTAAAAGGAAAATAAATACCATATACACTTTTTACGTATTTTGGTATTGAAAATGGTTTTGATAAATCATTAATTATGTTAATATCATGAAATTATATATTGTGTTTGCAATGTGGAAATGTTATCTTTCCTTTATGCTTATCTTATATATTATGATTATGTTATGGTTTTTGGTCATTGTTTACGTATACTGGTGGTTCTTTGATAAACCAAGGGTGGGTGGTCCTGAGATAGCTCTCTAATTCATTGGGTGATGTGACGGAGGTAAACGTTAATGTTTCTCCTAAGAGATTTAAGGAATATACTATAATGAGTATTCCAAACGTAACTCCCTATGTAGCTATGAAAGCTACAATGCAAGTATGTTATAGATTCCACAAGTTACCTTTATGATTTATGATTTCTATGTGTTATTCATAAATATTATGATTTAATGAGGTACATTAAAGATCTCATGTTTTATGATTGAAAGGTTTGATTTCTTGATTTTTATGTATTCATGGAATAATGTTTTCTTTCCTGATTTTATATCCCTTACTGAGATTTTTATGATCATACAAAAATTTTGAAATGTTTTTCACAGGGTATAAGGAAGGGTAAGAGAAAGGAAGAATTCAAGATGTTTTGTTTTATAAATAAAATAATTGTTGTCTTATTTAATGAGCTTTATTGTTGTCAAAAATTGGTTAGTGTGTAAGTGTCTACTTTGTAATATTTTGAGATGTAATGTAATAGTTATGTCCTAATTCTCTAGAAATCTAAACCTAAAAGGATCCTTAATGTGAATTCTTGACTTAACTCAAGATTATGTAGTGTTTAAGGCTGGGGCCTTATATTATAACATTAATGGGACACCATACCTGAGAATCATAGTAATGGGATTCCATGATCATGTATCATAGTAATAAAATTCCATGCCCGAACATTACAGTAATGGGACGCCATGCTTGAATATCACAGTAACAGGATACTTTGTTTGAGCATCACAATAATGGGATGACATGATTGATAATAATAAACATAGTGTTTTTAAGGTCTTGTCAGTGTTTACACCATGAAATTTATAAAAGTCAACCCAAACCAACTTAGAAAGTGTTTTGGTCACTAAAAGTAGGCAACATGCATAAAAGGTGTTTCATAGGATATGATAATTATATTTACCAAACTTCAATTTCATATCTCACTAATAAACACATAATCATAAGAAATAAAATGGGTCATGTGAGTACACATTCCCAATTATAATTCAATTTATTTTAAAAAAACATGGAGGTCATGAGAAATTCCCATTCCATAATTTAAGTTATCATGGAACATTTCATTTGACTGATTCTAATTTAATTCAATTAAATAGATTATCCAACACACAACATTGATAATAAGGTATGTATCAAGGATAAAGTGGTTTATATTAATCATTAAAACTCATTAAGGCATTTAATAATATTTTAATGATTTTGAAGGACCTATACAAGGGGTAGTTTAATTGATAGTTAAGAATGAATCAAAAAGCTTGTAATCTAACTCACATCAATAGGTTATTCTGGTTATTTTTATTTTTTTGAACTCCAACCATATGAGAGGGTTGTAGGTCACAGTCTATGAATTTAATTTAATTAATTTTATATTTAATAATTGATTAATGAAGATTATTCTGTGAGGCTGCATGGAGAAAGTTCTAAATGATGATAATTTTAAGGGAAATCATATAGACCACCTACCTTACACCAAGGATGCTTTAACAATCCATTAATGGGATTTTATTTAATCTTATCTAAGAGAAATAAAAGAAATCAACAAATGCTTTGAAAATAAGTAAAAATACCTTGCACAAAATTAGAATTTCACAAAATGAGAGAAAAAGAATTAAGTAGTAAGATGAATCAAGGCCTTACCAATACAAATCCAATAAGATTTAATTAGCTTAATTATGATTCAAAATAAAGGAGATCAATGGAAACCTATATGAGATACTAAGAGAGGATTCAAGTGGATGGATTGTGTAAGAGAATAGGGAAAGAAAAAGAGGGGAATAAATAAATAGGAGGCATGTTCAAAACCATAAAATCACCCCATTTAATGACCCTCATGATTTGGTTGCATAGATTTCCCCAACCATATGCCCACCATGCGAGTTAATTGTCTAAGTGTAACTAAGCATATGGGTTAGGTGTGTGGTTTGACCAAAATGTAAATATTACATGCACCACCTTTTCAATTTTTATAAAGACCCCTCACATAGCCATGTACCTCCTCTCTCATGGTTACACCAAAACATGTGACACCCTCTGCCCACATAGACTAGGTCTCATGGTTTCTTCTAGAGGACTGCATATTTTAAAAAAAAGGTGTGCCCCTTCCTATTTCTTCTTAAAATTGATTCATCTGAGTTTAACACTCACAGAACTCATCCAAACATCCAAGACACCTCTCTGGCCTTAACCCCCATTTAATAAACACTTTTATGTTTCCAAATGATCATAAATATATTCTGATGCTTAGTTTAACATTTCTCCAATCCACGAAATAAAAATTTCATAATCCTATGGAAATTTGAACCGATCCAAAATATGGGAACTTTCAATAATCCCACCTTAAAACATACCATCCCTAATAAGTATTGAGAAATGATGAAATGTCACCCAAACAACATAGGTCATGGAATTAATACTAAAATTATTTTTTACATTTTTAATTCAATACATGTCTTCAAGAATATCTTCAATTATATGGTACATAAGACATTAATACTTGATCGAACACTTATATAGAAAAATGAATATAGAGTTTGTGTTTACCCACATTCATCTAACCTGATACATGATTACATCATTATTCCTTTCAAAAATATCTTCTAGTTCTCCCCACTATATATTCCATATTGAATATCCAATTCTGAGTCACAGTACCTCCACAGTTGGAATTTCCTATTTCAGCATGCCCTTAGTGTTAAAATGATTCTCCTGTCACAATTCTTATCTTGATTGAATGGTTTATTCCCAATTGACCACGTTTATCTTGGTCTCCCTATATTTTCCATGAAAATCTTGGACTATTCTTTCACTACACTTGTCTCATCCCAATGATGTACCTGATGTGGTTCCTCACCAACTGTATTCAACCAACAAAGAGGAAAGAAAATTGTGCAACTACCAACTAAGTATCCCTAAAAAATGCTCAACTATAGTAGATGGTGAATCTAAAACTAGTGTATGAAGAATTTATCTAGATTCATTTCAGGGTTTACCGATATCATTATCACCGAATATCATAATTTTCTTTTGCTGATGCCTCCATCCCAACCATTCAATTATGACATCATGTCACAACATGAACATAGGTGTGTACCTAATCCAACACCCTTAGATCATCAAACTCAAAACATATCATCTGATCCCAAATACAAGTCTAGGGTAACCTATGAATCAACTAAGGGGTTCCAAGGAGCTTGTCAATGATATTCCACACTCTAAATTGTATATGTTATAAATTGGTACATAACATAAATTTCCCTGTATCGAGAAGACTAATTGAGCCCAAAAGTGGTATCTCACCAGAAGGTTGAGTCCGAGAATAAGTTGGTGTACATGAGGCCATGAAAGTCCTTCCTACATGGGAATCTCATAATATATTAGGACAAACCATGCCTCTATAAACAACCATGCTCCCAGGGTTAAAATCAAACAAATTCTATTTATTGAGAAATTAAGGAATTTAATTATTTCTTTAGATCAAGATATAACCGATGCTCCTTTAGCATACCCCAGTGAATGTCATGATAAGAGGCATGATTTAAACTAACCCTAGAGTAAACTAAGAGGTTATAAATGATCACTACCAAGACTAAAGACACTACCATCATATCCAAACTAAGTGCTCGATATGGGTTTCAAATAACCAATCATATCCAACTAACATTAAGAAGAATAATAAAATCACCAATGCCCAACTTATTTTAAAGAGCTAGACTGCACATTCTGATGCATCATCATTACTCAACCATAATTCATTTTCCTATATAGGTATATTGTGATTATTTAAAAATAACCAGTGAATTCCAACACAACCAATGGATTCATTAAAGTTTACATACACACACAATAATTTAATCATTATGATACCCTACAAGAACTGACATATATCACAAATTTTACATTATCTGGGTTGCTTATATGGTCTAATCCTAAATCTAGTGTCTAAACATGATCCAACACATAATAGGGTTTTATCTCAAGCATTGGTTAAAGAACTACAAACATGAAATTTTTAGACTCATAGTCTTTCAGGGTCATCGATGACCATTTCCAAATGGTCTTTTATGGTTATTCTCCCTCTACAAAGAATAACACAGTCATTACAAAACTAGAGTGATGCTGACCATCTAATGAGTTTCCTTATCATCATGTTATTGGGAAAGAAACCTCATCACACAACACATGATCTATCACCATAAACATGGTTCTTAGAGGTGTCAAAAACAATTTTATCAAGTACCCACTCAGAGATAGAGAGCAAATAGCTGCTCATAAGTGTGCTATATATAACTCACCTTCAGATGTATGTGTGACAATCCTTCGAGCCACGACATGTAAATCATTAGTAACATACATATAATACCAAAACTAACCTGGTCGATAGTGTTACAACACCCTATCATTTTGTGATGTCATCCCCCAGAATTGGGATAACTCAAACTCCACTAAATGTTCGAGTCATTAAACACCATAAGTGACCTGTATACATAGCATGATAGCTCACTATTAAATAAATCCACTGGATCCATATGGTTCACTGCACTATTTTACCAACTTGACGAGTACCGCGTGTAATGATGCATACAACCCTGAGATTCCATAAACAGTATGGCACATCGTTTGATACTACCCATTGACTCATTGGACCTATGCATCCTAGTATCTTATGGAACATACAAAATATTTAGCACAAATTTGAACTATCCTATACAAATTTTACCCATATGACTACCTCATAAGACCTCCACCATTGAAGAAGAAGGGCCACACAACCTACCAAGTGGTCGACCATGCCCTAGACATGTCTAACCTACTAAACTAGATAATTACACAATTCTCACACCCTTAACTAGGTGAATGTTATCGAATGACCACCTATCTATCTGGGGGTTTGTCTCATCACTAAGAGTCTTACTCAGTATAAATAGAACATAAATAGAACATTTATCAGAAACTGGGTGAATAATATATCAAGGCTTTTAACTTCTATGCGTGATACCTACTCTAGACTCCCCTTATAGAAATATAGAGTGTTGATCTTATGAATAGATCACACCAAAATGGTTTCAACGATCTTCCACCTATCATTTACATTAAATTGATATAAGAAGAATCCATGAAATACTCACATTCCCATTCCAAGGAAACTATCAATGTGACATTAGAATAAACCCTTACATGAGTGTTTGAAACTAAGAACACCACATTAAGGTTTTATTTAATCCATTTTCATTGATTCAAATTTATATTTTTAATCATTTCAAGAGCCCTAATTTAAAAATTACAAGCACTAGTCATGAATAAAAACTATAATTGGTACTTCATTTAGAAAATGCAAAAGGAAACATAAGAAAGTTATATTAAACTTACTATCACGAATATTTTATTTAGATGACATCCTACCATAACATAGTTAATTTATCTTATAAATTCCATTTATACATTGTATTTATTCATTATTATTCTCATTTCTGGCTTAGTTAAAGAAAATTTCAATTCCCAGTTATATAAGAAAAAACTATTTCGGTTGTAATTGGAATTCAATTAGTCAAAGAAACATATAAATAGATTTCAAAAATATATAACTTATATTTTATTATTAAGAGTGGATTGATCAAGTAATTTGACACCATAAATTTATATGTAAAGCCATATAAGTGGTTGTGGACACTTTAAATAACCATCCAATTTATCCAAACATATCCCCATGGGGTTAAGTATCATGGAACCAAAGAAAAGTAAAGACAGCCTATGAGGGTACCATCATGTCAACCCAGATTCAATTAGATTGGAAACCATTCCAAATTTATGGATTCAATGCTCTATAAGTTACAATTGGAATCCCATGTATGTACAACCCAATAAAAGTTGATATAATAAATATTAATCATTCCCTTAATGAGTTTATCATATAACAACATACCCCAACCGACCTACATGGGTCCAACTGTACATTTAAGAATTTATCCATATTAGTCATCATGAATTAGTAATATAGGTATGCTAATTTATCTAGGAAACCATTTTCTATAAAACATATATTTCAATATACATACATTTAAACACCATGGTTCAGTTATATAAATTACCATTCCCAATATATAAATGTACTTTCCTTTATGAGATAAAATTTGAATTCATGTGGTCTAAACCATGTTTTTTTACCTTGGTTTTCAAAGTATAACAAGCCAAATTTATGATGGTTAAATTGTATGAGTTACCATTATCTAATTTATAAGTTCCCATGTACTTTATAAATTAGATAATTGTCTCCCATTTAATTTTTACCATTAATGTTTTAGCCCATGAAACCAATGGTTCACGGATTAAAAATGCCATGATTGGTTAGTTAAGGTGACACCATTAATCAATATGGTAAAACACAGTTTAGGTTGATGTTGACACTTTAATAACCAATATTATATTCTGATCATATCAAGGAATTATATCACCAATTTGTAAAGAAATACAGTTGTATAAACATGAAATCACATAATCCTAGCTTATAGAAAAGAATTCTAAATAATCAATAAAACATGGTATTCAAATAATCATGTTTCTAAAACACACAAGGTGCATCCAGTATGTATCTAAATATAAATCAATGCAACCTACATTACATGGTATATTCATGGCATGTGAATTCTTATGCACATATAATTATGCATGTAACAAAAATTCATTTCCATGCCAGGCCAAGGGTAAAATACCATAAATATCTTAAATCAGTCAGCATTATAAAGTACATTAATCACTTGATGTGAAATAATAATCAACTGTAATAATGAACAACATGAACAAAAATCCCATCCTTGTCCACTTGGCCTTTACCCCATGTGTGGGGTGATCACTCCCAAACATAGATATTTACCAAGAACTGAAACATTCCTAGTCACATGTATACCGACCCAAAATAGAAATAAAAAGGAAAATAATCCTTTGATACCACTTTGTAACATCCCAAATCAGGATCCACTAAAATGGTTTCCCGGGCCAGTTGGTCAGATAGCCTTGAGTGCTCCTCCATGTATGCCAGAGGTTGAAGACTAGAAATAAGTGTCCAATGATAGTATGATGGGGATATTATAACCTCATGATCAGAGTAGAAAAATGGTACATAATAAATAATCAATGGTAGAAAAATCATAAATGAAAGGCAGTGGAAAAAAGACATCTCAATAATAATAAAAAGCTAAATCCATAAATAGTATTATATATATAATGATATCATGTCAATGCAAAAAAGGAAAAATGGCGTACCTGGAAGTAGTTATACAATGCATAAAGAAAAATCATAAAGGACCCAAAGGATATATTCATGATAATCTTGTTCTTCCAATCAGTTTTGTCCTCCTAAGATCCCATGTATAATAGTGATTGTACAAACATAATCCATTATCATAAAATTACAACTAGGAGATCTATTCAGGTACCAATCAAAAAATAAAATAGGGTTTTAGATATACTCAGTAGGTCACCACCCATAAAGTCTACGTTAATCTAGTATATTAATATAAAATACAACAGTGTGCATGTATAACAAGTAAGTAAGTGCAGTATATAAATAAATGTTACAAGTCTCAGGTTCCTTAAGGAACACCCAAATGACAATACTTGCTTCAGCCCAAGACAGAATATCACTGATGATGTGTAACAATAGATATGTATAGTAGATATATATATATATACTATATACATAAGAATATATAAAACCATATATATAGATACACAATGTTATCCAAGACATGAGGCATAACACTGGCCTCCGTGTATAGTCACAAGATTCTCATAGAATATAATGAGGGGAATCATGACTATGTATCAGAATAATGGGATGACATCCCTGAGTATCCCAATAATGGAGTATTGTTCCCAAACATCACAGTAATGGGGTTCCATGCTCATGTATCGCATTAATGGGATGCCATGTTCAGGAACCATTGTAATGGGATTTCATGCTCAAGTATCACAGTAATGGGACACCATACTTGAGCATCATAGTAATAGGACATCATGCTCAAGTATCACACTAATGGGACTCCATGATGATGCATTGAAATAGTGGTACACCATGGCCAAGTATCACATTAATAGGACACCATGATTGATAATAATAAATATGGTTTGTAAGGTATTGTAGTGGTCACACCATGAAATTTATAAAAGTCAACCCAAAGCCACTTAAAAGATGGTTTTTTCACTATAAGTATACATCATGAATAAAAGGTGTTTCATAGTCCATGATAATTATACATACCAACATTAAATTTCATATCACACTAATAAATACTTAATTATAAGATATAAAATGGGTCATGTTACTACAATTTCCCAATTATAATTCAATTTTTTTATGAAAACATAGAGGCCATAAGAAACACCCATTCCATAATATAATTCATCACAAGAAATTTCATTTAACTATTTCTAATTTAATTCATTTAATTAAATTATCCAAAACACAACATCGATTATAAGGTATGCATCAAGGACCAAGAGGCTTATCAAAACCATTTAAATTCATTAAATCATTTTTAAACATGACAATGTATTTGAAGAAACCAAAAATGGATGGTTAAATAAGTAATAAAGAATAAAGGAAAAATTTAATTGAACTCACTTTAAGAGGTGGTTTGGGTTGAGGTTTTTGACATACAACCATCCAATAGGGTTCCAGATCACGGTCTTAGCATTTAATTTAATTAATTTAATGTTTAAGATGTGATGCACATGAATTTTGGAATGTGTCACCACATCACATGTTATAAATTATGATACATTTAAGAGAAATCATGTAGACCACCTAACTTATACCATAAATGCTTTAATCGTCCATTAAAATGCTTTGATTCAGGTCAGATTGAGAGAAATCGAAGAAATCGGTAAATGACACAAAAAGGTAAAATGATCTCATATAGAAATAGAATTCTATATAGAGAGGGAAAAAATTAATAAGCAAGAGGAATCAAGAGATTATATATAAAGATCCAATGAGACTGAAAGATCTTGATTTCGATGTTGAATGAGGGATATCCATAGAAGCCTAGAGGAGAGCTTAAGGGAGGAGTTGGAAGACTAGAGTGTGCAACTCATGCACCACCTATGAAATGTTTTTACAGAACCCTCATAGGTTCATGTTCCCCATCTCAAATGGTTATACTAAACCATGTGATACCCTCATCTCCCCCATACCAGGCCACATGATTTCTCTTGGAGGTACACATGGTTTAATTAAACTATGTGCACATGACTACTTCTCCCTAAAAGTGAGTACTCGGAGCCCAATGCTCCTGAAACTCATGAAAACACCTGAGACACCTATCAGACCTTAAACCCCATCTAAAATGACACTCTTAAGTGTTCTAATGGTTGGGAGTCCATTATGAATATTAATTTAACATTTGGCATGTCCACCAAACGAAGATTTAAAATCATATTAACATTTCAATCGATCCAAAACACAGGATATTACATAGTACCTTTCTTCATAACTGGGGGATAAATAAAAAATATAATAAGGGGTGATATCAGATGGTCAATAAGGTTAAACATGAGATATATCAATCAATGATTACATATAAACATATAATGAGAATAACGGTATGAGAATATGTGATTATCAATTGAAAATCATACCCAACAATTAATATATCATAATCACGAGTCATGAAACAAAACATTAGTATGTTAAAATATTGGGTAGTCAATAAAAAATAAACAATGATCCATGAGTTCAAATCACAATAATATCAAAAAATCATAATATTGCATCACCATCATAGCAATGAAATATATATCATATATTCAGGTTAACTACTAATATCATCATATCATATTGGATCACCATCACCACTTATTTCCCACATCATAGTGGACCAAGAATCAATAAATGTTTCCCAAATCATGGTGTATCTAGCATCCCTAACTATCTGTCATATTGAATCAATACCAACATCTTGTTTCTCATAATATCTCATGATATATAAGGCTTTACCCAATACATTGGAGGGATATAATGGCCCACCCATCATATAATAGAAACCATACATATATGTGTCACAAGATCATAAAATATTCATCATTTAATATATTATATAACATGTAAAAGAAAAAAGTTTCATAAAGAACACATAATAACTTAATTAACAAGTGGGAAAGAAACAACCTCCATAAATATATCACCATAACTTAATTAACATGTGGGAAAAAAATGAGTTCATAGAATCAACATGATAAGACATATAAAGAAATTGTATGGTTTCATAAGATCATAACCCCAGGGAAGCATAATTATCCTTAAATTATTATAACATAGAATAAAAATACCCTTAAAATATCATTCAAACATTTAATTGAAAATATAAGAAAATATCAATTTCTTATTATAATATTTTAGCTAAAAATTCCCAGAATATTAAGAAAATAATTTTCTGTAAAAATAACCACAAAAATTTTCAAAGTATTCTTCATATAAAATAATGTTCATGACTATGTAAAAATACATTTATTTTATATACGTTAAAATAAAAAAATTCTTTTGTAATTTTGTAAAAAATCAAAAATGACTTGTTTAGAAAACATTAAGAAAGATTAATATTATAAAATTAAATAAATTAAGGGGTGATGAAAATGAAAATTTAAAAAAAAATTATGTATAAGAAAAAACATTCATAAAACAATTTTGAAGAGTATGAACATGGAAGAAATGTTTTATCCACCATAGTGGAAACAAGTTCATATTTTCTTTAAAAAACTTTTCTCAATCATTTTCAGTACCAAAGAGAGAAAAAGGAAACCAATAATTTAAAATTATAGGAATAACCATAAGGGAATAAAATATATGGGGTTTAAATTATAATTTATCATAAATTTCACTTAATTGAAATTTAGCATAGATAGTCATGAAATGAAATGAGATTGCAACATAAACTATTACCTTAAGTCTCATATTTCTTCATATAAATTAAAACATCCTACATAATAAATATATATTTATTATAAATAAATTTATAACCACACTCATATATATCATACCTTATAGGATTTACATAAAACATCTTATCACCTATTTATTAAAAATTCTCTATTAAAATCATTGTTCTGGGTAATAACTACTTAATTTTTCATGAATGTTTCTATTGAAAAGTACAATTACTTATAATTTTATCATGGTTCCATCGTATATAGAATATTAATAATTACATGAGTATCATATTTAATAATTATAAACACTTTTTTAAATATTAATATAAATCAGTGATGAAAAATGAATTGCATCACTTCATGGAGAAGGTAGTATGTACATATGCACTAGTGATGTTTCCACATTTTAATGGATGGAAATAAAGAAAATTAAATAGTAATTCAAATTTCCATAACTATGATAATATCATAAATATCATATATATATATATATATATATATTCATTAAACCCATCATTATATCTATCAATGTGAAGTAGTGATGAAAAACAAAATGTGTTGCTACATGGAGATGGGAGTCCACATGTACGCTCGAGCGATGTTTCCTTTTCCCATAGGATGGAAAGTATGTCGATAATGGTTATTATAATATCATAATAACTATCAAGTCTATTTAATTCATTATTTTATAAAGGATTAAATAGATTTATAGGATGTAAAAGAAAAAATAAAATTGAAATTACTCAGTTAATAGGTGTACCATTGTGTTGAGAATCCTCATTTGACTTACACCTTAAACCTTAAAAGGGTGGTATTTGGACAAGTCAAAAATATCTAGGATAAGAGTAATGAATATAAGATGTTATTAGGGTTGGTATTATATAATATATAAGACTAAATCATTGTGAATAAGGTTGAAGAGTAAGTTCCCTCTTATAAGTGATGGGAGAGTCACCTTTGGAATTACTTTAAGTATAAAATTAATATAAATTAATTTACATGTTCAAGTAGAAATAAATTGATATACTTAAAATATAGGATGAATATGATTAAAAATACTCTAAAAAATAAAATTTATACAATTTTAGGAAACATTTTAACCCTTATCAATTAGTTTTGACCTCCCAAATTAACCCTTTTGATTATTACCATGATATAAAAAATTTCTACACTTTAGGGACCATAAAAGTTATAGTAAAAGGAAAATTTGACCCATAAGTAGAAAATGGTTGATATTATCTAACATATCCCATTCAATTTTTCAAAGGTAATATTTTAATGTTTTTTAAAAAATTTAATAAAATATTATTTAACATATTATAAAATTAAAGTCATTTGCAAGACTACTCACATAGTTTCACTTTAATGAAAAAAGATAGAAATTTATTTAAAATATAAACTTTTAAAACACTATAGATATGTTATATTTGTCAAAAAAATATATGGATTTCAATAATTCATCCAAATTATATTACTTCTAATGTTTTTAAAATCATTTATTTGATTTTTCTATTACTTAAACAGTACTATGTTGGTGTTGCATACGCTTTTAAGCATCACAAAAAATTAAAACCACTAATATCGTAAAAAATTATTTATGTTCAAAATAACCTTTTAAATTCATTTTTAACTTCTTTTCAACACTATTACTATATATATAAGATATTAATATCAAGAGAGTGACATTTTTTATTTATACTTTTCTTGAAATAATATGAAGGTCATACTCAAATAAAAATGGCACCAAGTTTCCATATTTTCCAAAATTAGAAGATAATGGCCGAAATATACTCATACAATAGGATAATGGTAAGTTTTATATATATTTAAATGACTTATACTAATGTTTTAACCATTTTTTCTTATATTTTACACTTATCAATGTGACAAATATTTACCATGGTTACTATTTATAATTTCCAAAAATAAAAGGGGGATATTTTAAAATTTTTAATCTCCTGATACAAAATATAAAATCGAATTTTCATGACTAAATTTTCATAAGTGGTAGGAATATATTTTAAAATATTCATGAAAAGTGCAACGAGCCTCATTTTAAGAAAAATGTGTTTTAAGCATGAATTTGGATTTATTATTATCTCATGCCTAATAAAAACTATTAGATGAATGTTAAAACATTTAATATATAATATATATCACATAAAATAATTAATAAATATTTATTAATATAAAACCACATTGTTCATATAAAAAAATTTCATTAAAACATCTCTTTTACTTTCAAATGCTTTTATTTTCATTTCTAATCAATTGATAACTAATGAATTCATTTTATACATGTGTAAATAATAATTTAACCTAAATCAGTTATTATAATTCACAACCTCCAATCCAATGGCTATGCGATGACTTGCATATTAAATAATAATATTTTAATAGTATATCGTGGTTCATTAAAATTTGATGTTACATGTAAAGAAAACTATCAAATAAGTAAAATTTATTTAAAAAGGAATATATAATAAAATATTTGTATGTTACAACTTCCCATTTAGAACTAAGGAGAAGGAAACCATCATAGAGGTGCTGAATTAGGGAAACACACACTCAACCTATTCCATAAGTATAATATTATGTCTCCACACACATAAGTCATCAATTAAGGTCCATATTAGGGTGATAATTCAGATAGGACTCCGTGCTTGGGAGAAACTTCACCCTAGTCCCATACAAGGATGAAACATCACTCAAGTACCATACTAGGGTAACACATTACCCTAGTAGAGATGACACAACCTTAACATGCAAAAATATTACTTCATTTTACCTGACTATTCATTACATCTCATAATAAAACACAACCATGACCTATAGGATTAGTTTATTTTAAGACTAGATACTTAATAAACTTATTTTAAAACCATTATTTAATATCTAATACAAATATTCTTCACACATTATACCCTTATAGACAATTCATATTCAATACTCTTTTTCATATCCTGGGGAAATAAAAACATATGAAAAGATGAGCTTTAATGCTCAGTTAGAGGTGAACATTAGAGACATCAATTAAAGATCATAAGTAATAATAATATGAACTTGTGGGTATGAGAACATAATCAAGGTATTTTATCATAACACATGGAAATAATAACCAATAAAAAATGGATCATAAATCATGAATCATGACATACATATTTGTGTATAACATAATACATGATTAGTAGGAGATTGGAAACATGATTCAGGAGAACATGACATGGGTATGATTAATTACAAAAGAATGTAGAACAAATATAATAATATAAATAATAACATATTTCAAGGATAACCACTAATACATTCATATCATAAATGGATGGACTAACCACCTATCCACAATATAGTAAATGTGGGGAAACTAGTCACATCCCATAACATTTTATACACGGACTAACCACCCATGCCCCACCCAATATCATAAAACATAAAAAAATTACAAATCATTTGGAGATCTATATTAGATCCACACATCAAATAACTATAAAATATACATATATGTTCCACATGAACTTGAAAACATTTATAATCTCGTCATGGTTTACTCAACACATGATAAATAAAAAGGTTTCATAACGATTTCATCAAAACATTATCTTAAGACATAGAGTGAAAGAAGCTGGATAATATCATTATAAAATTTCCTTGATAAGGATTAATTAATATTAATGTTTGTTTACATAGATGAAAAACACTTCATAATGGAATTATAAAATTATCACATGAGCATCAACCCGGTTGGTGAGGACTCTTCACGTGCATCCATGTGACTCGAGATGAAATCTGGGTAGAGGGATATTTCTGGTACTGTAGCAGTACAATAGCAGGCACTTTATAAAATACTATAGCAGGTACTAAAGAAGGTGTTGTAGCAAGTATTGTTTGGTACTATAGCATCCAAAACTATTTATCTCATTTGGCCTTTGTGACATCGGTTTGGTCCTCGTGTCCTTCAAGGACTTCGGGCCACCAAAGGCCTTTGTGCCACCATTAGTATTTTGGGACACACCAAAGGCCTTCGAGAAACATGATGGGAAAGAACTTCGGGCTACATTATTGTAGACACAACCAAATAGACTCTACAAAGAAAAGGCTCTATATGTGGATTCAGAATAAGAACATTCAATAGAGAATGGTTAAGCATATTTGGAAAATGATAGGGTATGGAATTTTCATCAGTATCAGGATTTTGAATCTCTATAGAGGACATCTATCCAACCAACCATGCAAAGGTGGAGAGCTGTCATCAAGATATAGATGCTTGGGAGGGGCAGTTATAAGTATTTATAGTTAGGTATGTAATCCTCTAGGACCTATGGGGTATATAATGTGTCACTTGGACTATGGGCAATGTAAGGGTTCCCCCTCAATCCATTAAAGGGCGAATATAAAAAATGAATAAAAATTTAAGGCCTTCGGTCCATTTAGGTAGAGCATTGGAAAATTAATTTTTAAAATAAGAATAAATACTCTTTATTTTTTATTTTAAAGATAATAATTTTCAAAACCAAGACATATAAATAAAATTAGAAAACCATGAAAACTTAGAACTTTATAAGGAAAAATTAAGAAGAGTTATGGAAAATGCATTTGTACAAAAAATTGTAAGAAAATATTTATTTCAAACTTTTTAAAAAACAAAAACAAAATTGATGTTGAAATTGTTAAAAAAATATTTCTTTCACAATTTTATAAATAATATCAAAATAAATAGAAAATAAATTTAATAAATGAAAATAGTATATGTAAGTACATCCAAAAATATATAAATAATATAAAAATAGAGGAGAAAGGTTCTCGACTAAAGAGATGTTATAAGGTGGGGTCAACTTACTAGAAACATTTTGGTTGAGTTGTGAACCAAAAGGAGGTCAAATGGTATAAAGAAATGTAAAAACAAAAAATAAGTCAAGGAGAAGAAAATATATGTGGTTTTATGTATAAATACATGAAATTTATATAATTAGGAATTTATACATGGACAACTTCAATTTAAAAGTGGGATTGGAAGAGAACGCCCTTACCTTTAACTTATTTTTGGTTGGACATGTTCTAACTCCCATTATAATAAATTTAGGTTTATTATTAATATTTATAATAACTTTAATGTCATGAACCAAGTCATGATGTTATCTAACCTAACACATGGTCGGGCCAAAAACATGTCTGGAAGAGCATTCCCAATCCCCACTAGTTGGAAACTAGTTCCTTGGTATCTACAATTCACTTTGGGAAAAATATAACCCATTTATATAATCAAAAATAACCAAAAATAATAAATATCACATAATTTAATAAACATAACCAAACAAGGTACAATAATTTTGATATTCATGGTTTGAAACTTTAGGAAACAACAAGAAGTGCTAAAATATAAAGGGAACAACAAAACTATCCCAAAAAAATCCATGAAACAAGAGGGATATAATCCTAAATCCACCACCACCACCACCTAAAAGAAGTGGAACACTAACATCCAGATCCACATTCATTATGATGATACATCTTTCTTTTACCTGGGTCATAAATAAAAACCTCTACATACATCCAAAGGTGTATGTATGGTGAGGGTCAAAGCCCAGTAGGATGCCATCCAAAAGAAGGATTCCATGAAATACCATTAGAAGAAAAATAAATATGAATGTTTTACGAAAGAACTTGGAAACATTTTTAACAAAACATTTTTAAGGGAAAAGAATTTAAAGAAACATGCTTTGCAAATTAACATAACAGTTAGGTCCACCGTATGCTGACAGTATTCACAACATCATAAGAGCACAATATGAAATCCCTAAAGGTACTAGAACTAGTGGGACACTAGAAACCTCATATATCTGTGAAACATTGTATAAAAACCATAACCCATAACATTCTCATTCACGATCCACTAGAGAGGAATCCATCCTAAGTTCTAGTGGTATCGAATCATCATCAAAATTTAGTTAGTGTTATAATCGTAAATCCTTCTAAATAAATCCTAGTCATACCACTTCTGAGTCAACTAGTATACTAGTTCTAGTCTACCCACCAAGATACCCAGGATTCCCTTTGTGGTCAATCCACATTTAACATATCACAAAGATCACCACATTCACATGCACACACAAGAAAAGTGAATACAAATATATAAAAACACCATTTCTCATAAGAAAAACCTTTTTCAAATTCACACACACATAAAATTCATTTGAAAACATCCTTTAAACCACTGAAACATTTCATCAAACACATTTAGAAATCTTAACATGAGAACCCACATAAAGTCCAACCAATTTCATTTGGAAAATTTCTTTTAAGATCATACACACCCCAAAATCCTTTAAAAACACATTTCACACCACACGTACATTCCATAGAATACATTTTGAGAGTAGGGAAAGTGTATTAAAATCATATTATAATGTAAAACCATAGAATCACCTACCTAATGCTTTTAAACATTCAGAATCTAAAAGAAAACCTTCAACTGTACCACCACAAGACCCTAATAGGGAAAGATTGAACATTAATCATCAATATATTACTCGACAACAAAATATCAGACCATCATTAGGTCATTCTACCTATTGGAAAAATGGGAAATCAAGAAAGATGGGATAAGAACCCTAAAAAATAGGATAAACCAAGGGATATGTACAATTACATGAATATTATTGACAAAACCATAACAAACCCACCAAGAAAATGAAGATTCAAGGGATCAAGGAAGTAGGGAGGAGGCACCTAGGGAAAATAATATAGAGTGGGTAGGATTAGGGGTGTTTAGGGTTAAAAATATAATGGTGGAAGGGTAAAAATCCAATTATTAATGAAATGAACATGTTGAATAGGTTTCTCGTATGTTTTTCTAAATTGTGTGGCAACTATGGCCCCCTCACTATCTAAGAGGGACATGCCGCATGGTTTACCCACATAGTTTAAGAATCTTGCATCAACTGTGTTGTCACCAATATCCCAAAATGACCAAATGTTTCATGGTTTCCTGGGAAAGGGTGCATAGTTTCCTAGGAAAGTTCACATGGTATGACAAACCATGCCCTAACCATGCATCACTTAATTTCATGCCCAAATTCTTCATTTTTCATCAAAAACTCATGGGAAACCCAAGGAAAAAAAAGTTGGACTAAAAATAAACAAACGAATACCTCAAAATGAAAACACATATGTGAAATTTAATCATATGAATTTTACTTAATATTATTCTTTTATACTTCTTCATTTTCCATATATTAATTATTTACTATTAAATTTAATATACAGGTGTTATGTGTTCCTTTTTTCCCTCACTTTCTTTGGTTTGGAAGTTGTAGTCCATGCTTCTTGATCATGGTTTCATAACATATAAGATTTTTATAATGATTTAATATATGTATTTTAAAATTTTTAATTCCCATGGTCACTTCATGTAGTATACAATGACTTTTTGTTCATAGATAATGCTTTCAAAATAGCATTTTAAGGTGATTATTGAATTAACAAAATAATTAAATTTATTAGTGATTATAATTACGAAAATTGTGACTCCAAAATTTTTAAAACTTCTTAAATTAATTATTATTATTATTATTATTACATAATATTACTATTATTTACTTTTTATTAGTCATTCATCAATTAATCATTATAACATTGTTCATATAGGAGGTAAAATCGATCCAAACAAGAACATGTTATAACGACTGAATGTGTATGAATGTGCTATTTTATAGTAATAAAATAAATTTCAGATAAGATTAATGATTTATAATGAATTTTATTAAAGTTTTAAATCATATTTATGATTATTTGGATGAATAAAATAGTTAAAATGGTTAATGATAGGATAACACTTAGGTTGAAGACTTTAATCTTCTCTTATAGAGCCTCTTGGAAATGAGGAATTTGAGAATCCATGTTACCATTGGTTCCAAAAATATTAATATGATTGTTTGGGAGATAATATATGTGGGTATTTGAGAGAAAACCAAAGTAAATGTGTGATTTGAGTAGGGTATATGAGGGGTTTTTTATAGGTGAGTTTGAGTGATAGTTTTGAAAATACGAATTTATTAATGAATAAGGAATGTAATTTCTCATGAAAAGTGGATACAAAGTGGAAAATAATTGAGATCTGATGAGGGTAGTTTGAGAATGATATTATACACTAATTTAGAGATATTATTTTGGGATATTTTAGGTCTATAACCCTTGGTTAAACTCTTTTACCTCATTTTACCATTACTGTTGTCACTCGATTTTTACCCAGTTAACTAGTTTTTATTCCCAAAAATGAAATTGATATTATTACATAATTTGGATATGATAATTCCAAATATTAAATTAATTTTATTATATTCAATTTGCGAAACTAAAAAAATTATTTTAAAATAATAAATGTATCACATTTAAAATAATCATTAGAAAAATATATTTTTAATCTGAAATTCCTCCCACCCCACACCCACAATACCGATATCACTACCCCCAAATCCCACCTCATAAGATGCTCAAAATGATAATCCCAGCCCTCTTTCTTGAAACTAGTGTCAAATACCAACCACCCCTATCAACACCAGAGCTATCCCTGCCTCCCCTCTCCCCAGACGAAGTCCCATCTATTTGGGTGTCGCTGCCACAAACAACACATTCCCATTAGTGGAAATTTGGATATGTGAATGCTACAACTTGAATTTTACCATTCATGGTTGTTTCTATAACAATTTATCTTACATAGAAAATCTTATATATATCCTATCACACTTTCAATTCCCTTGGTAGGATAATTCACTTGTGTCATTGTAAATGATAACCCCTATGTGGCTGCTCCTATACACATAATTCAAAACTAATTAGAAATAATCAATTCATAAATGATAATTTAAAATTAAAACAAATTAAAATAAATAAATTTATAATTTGGAAACTATAACCAAATTCAAACAACAAATATTAAAATAAATAACATGAAATTATAAAAATATCATCTCCAAATACTAAAAATGGTTTTCTAACAAATTTTTAAAATAAATTTTTAATTATATGACAAAAATATTAACCAAAAATATATCCCAACATTAAATATTAAAAGATAAAATATGGAACTTTAAACATTTATCATCCAAAATAATAATTCATCAAATTTTCTAGAAAATTATATTATAACGAATATTCCACTAAAAACCATGAACTGTTTTTCTTAAAATCATATGGAAATTCACAATGAATAACAAATATTCAATTTAACTCCAAAATTACAATATATTGTCTAATCATTCAAAGAAAAACTATTTTAACTATAAAATAACCAAAATTAAGTATTTGAGCATTAGAAGCACATTTTGGAAGAAAAACACGCATATTTTCATAATAAATGATTTAGTGAACATACCATTGTTTTTCACAAGATATTATTAAAAAACATAAATGAAATAAAATTAATCTTCAAAATGAATAACTATTGTTAAAAATAAGGATATAATTTTCAAAAACGTTTTCCCCCATGCACTCTCTATGTAGTAAATATGATTTCCCTCTAAAAATAAAAAATTGTGTGAAAATCTTGTTACTATTTTATAATAATGATTAAAATTGAATATTTTGAAAATAATTATACACTCTTAAATTTTTATCCAACTAAAATCTCAAAACTTCTATTTACCTTCAAGGGATTAAACACGCAATATTGATCAGAAAAAAAATATAAACAACTAAATAAATGGGTAAGAGTAATAATTAAAAATAATTATGAATTCAATAATCCATCAATAATAAATAAATTATGAAAATTTCATCATGGATTAGGATTTTCCATTCATAACCCATTTAGATGCATTAATTATTAGTTTAATCTAAATCAAGAGAATAAATTTCAGTGAAAATTGTAAAACATTATCTCAAAATGTTACTAAAAGAATTTAATTTAAAAAAAAGAGAGGAAATGGATGTACCCAATTAAATATAGAGATAAAAAGAAAATTTAAACCCTTCTAAATTCAATAAAACATATTTAAAATTAATGAAATATTTCAAGCCATTGAATGTGAAAACTAAGGATTAAAGAAAATAAATTTTGAAGAATTTAAGGGGTATTTTGTTTTTTTACAATGATATATGGTTTAGCCTAAAATAGACCCCTCCCCTCACTTAAAAATCAAAATATTTGTCAATTTTAGAATTCCAAAGTTGGAAAACATTTCAAAACCATTATTTACAACCATATTTTCACTACGATGGTTCAAAAACATATTTAAGGGTCTCAAGAAGGCTCAAAATGTAAAGATGAAAAAACTAAAAAGTCACATTACAAGAAGACTATAAAAACATAAGCTTTAATAAAATCAAGAAAAAAAAATATTTCAAGATAATCTCAGAAAAATTGGCATGTTAAATACTGATTCTAGTAGCAACACAATTAAAACACAAGCTCACAATTTTCAAGAGATATTCAATTAAATTTTAGTTCCAAAGCAATACAACTCTCCCAACACTTAATTTCTAACATGACCAGATTTAAAATTGAACTAAACTAAAAATTTCCTTAGTGTTTCACTTAATTAAGTAAGATATCTTGCAATAGTAATACATTTTAAAAACATAAACCCATGTAAACAAAACAAGATATGGATACTTCTCTAAAAAGAAAATATGTAACATTTAAATTGATTCCATTAAACTCTCTCTTATACCTTGAAAATAGTCTCTCTTATTCTTATTCTAATTCCTATATAATAAACAAGCTATTATGGAATTCAAAAAGTGTAACTCAAAAATAACTAACATCATATTATATAGTTCAAGGGTAAATTTATCCAAGTTTCAGCTCTAAAAGATGTTGTTTTCACCCATTAGGCCCATCATGTGGTAACACAGTAGGCTGAGATTCCTTTAAAATAGAAAAGAAGCTAGTAAAATTCATGAAACGTCTAAGAAAACATAGAAAGAAAATAATATGAGGTTTGTTTCTTAAAATGAAGGAAAATAAAAAAAACACATTGAACTATGGGTTGAATCCCATGAAGAACTGAGTTTTTATTCCTCAATTAGAATCAAAGAAATAAAAAATTTTAAGAATAGGTATAGATGTAAATCCCTTTGTTTCCCTTCAAAAATAAGTTTTAATATTTTTTTTCTATTCACCAAGAAAATTCATCATAATCTCCTCAAAAATAAATATCTCATTTTACAAGCACCCTAAGGATAGTTTTGGATCGGACAAAAACACTTTTCGACCTACCTTAAAGTCTCTACTTTGAATAATTGTTCCCTAAAAATATTTGTTTATTTCCTTATAAATTATTTTATTTTCAAAATATGATATTATAATATCATAAAGTTCATTAATATCTAACTATATCCTCTCACAAGATTATTTAAAATCAAAATTCAAAGATTTAATAGCCCAAATCGACTTGTGTTGAAGCTCCATGGGAAATTGACACTAATTACCAAAAAGAAGACAATAAAGAGACATCATCATGGGAGTTTTAAAGGTAGTTCTATAAGTCCAGAAAGCCTTAACTAATTTCAAAGACCAATCCTTCCTAGAATTAGATAAATATTTCTATAAGATTTGTTTAAGCTCCATATTTGACACATCACCTTGACCACTTGATTGAGGGTGATATGTGGTTTAGATTTTGTCAGAACACCCATATTTTTTAACTAATGTTTTGAATTTAAAGTTAATTAAATGAGTTCCATCGTTAAAGATAAAATATCTAGACACCCCAAATCTAGAAAATATATTCTTATTTATTAATTTCACAACACTACTAGTTTGACTATTTTGATGTTCCATATCCTTTACCCACTTTGAGATATTGTCAATAGAAACCAACATATACTCATTCCAATCAGAAGATGTAACTGATCTGAAAAATTCAAACACAAAACCATTAAAAATTAGACTTATAAATTCCATTTAATGGAAACTCAAGTTTCCTGCCTACATTACTCCATCCCTGACATTTATCACAACCAACAATGAGACTCTTAGAATAATTAAAATTCATGGGCTAATAGAATCTATCATGAATAAATTTTTGAGTTTTCCCCTCTATACCATGGTGGACTACCAATGGTAAATAATAACAACTCTCAAGAATATGTTCCATTTATTATTTTAGTATACATCTCCTAATAATTCAATCAGCACACCTAAAAACAAGGGATCACCCCATAAGCATTATTTTAATTCTAAAATGAAATTCTTTCTAACATTTTGTGAGAGATATTTAGGCATCACTCCAAAATATAATAAGTTTTCAAACTCTACGAACCATAGAATCCTTATAGAAAAAATATCTAGTAGTTTTTAATCTATAATAAAATAATTAACCTCCATAGGTCACCATTTTTACTGTCATAGATCCTAAAAAGATTGTTTACCACTAAATTTTAAGCATCATACATGTCTCTAATTTACAAATAAAATTACTGTAGCAAAATTATCTATCTAATCATTATTGGTAGGGCCTCTTTTTCAGAAAAACAAAGTAAGAGTGGATCAAATGGGAGTTTGAATCACTTAAATCATTTTTCTAAAATAAAATTTATTTAGGTTTTAATGGGATGTATGGTTTTTTTGCAGGGTTTTGTATGTCATGTGAAAACTATGAAAATGCTACTGGAAATGTTTTATAAACTTTTACATTTGTGTTGCATGATTTGGGAAATCCATGATCAAACCGTGTGACTGGAAAAATTTCCCCAAACCCTCAAATAACACCCCAAACTATAGGATATTCCATCCAATGATAATTTAATGAGTTAAACATAATGTAGTAAAATTATGGATGCTATAAACTCCACTCCATGCTACTTTAACACCATAACATTCACACTAATCATGATTAATACGAACATCAAAATAAACCCACCAAAACTCAAATGTTCTTGGTATAAACTCAACTCGAACCTCAACCAACGAGATCAAACATCTAAAAACAAATAAAATAAATTGAAGAAAGAAAAAATAGGGTTGGGTAGTGGAAATTCACCCCACCACAAAAAAAATTATACCACTTTAAAGTTACCCAATAAAATAAGAAACAACACTAGTACCTAAAACTAAACAAGACCAAACAAAACCATGAATATTAGTGTGAACTTTCAACTCATCAAGTCATGCCAAACCAGATATAGAGAAAAGCACAAGGAGATACATGGTTTTCTTCACACCCATTTAAGATTTTATTTTCACTGAACAACATTGAAACATTGAAAATGAGGATAATCTTAAAGAAATAAATCTCAAACCAAACATTAAACCAAAATAAGATTCACTTTTTACAAAATACATAAAAATATATAACATGAGAACATCCTAAAACCAAAACCAATCCACAAAAGGATAATCGCATAAATCTCACCATGAAAAGAAAAACTAGAAAAATTATAAGAAAAAAATCTACCAAGCCTTTTGAATTTCATAAGGAACTTTCAAAAAATAGTGAAATACAATATGGAAACATAAAACATTCACACTTCAACATTGGCGGCCGAAGATGGGTTAGGATTTTCCACACCCCCAGTGAGTCCTAACTGCATGAAGAGATTTACTATGGGGATTATATTTAGAGGCATTATATCTTAAATCATATTATTCCCCACATCTAAGAGTTAACGTCCTATGCATGATACTTTCTTTTCTAAATAATCTTATTGCAGAACCTCTTAATATGACCCAAACAACCATATTGACGACAAGCATCCATATGATTATAAATGGATGGCTTTGAATGAATAATAACACAACACTAAAATCACACAAGTGAGAGGTCCAATGAATGAGAAACTATAATTGAAAAATAATACCCCATAATAATAGGTTCCTCTAGAACACACTCCTCTCCAAACAGGGAACCTCCATGAGTGACAATTGATACCAGATTTAAAATTGCCTATGTTATGGGAACCAACTCAACTTAGAATGCATCATACACTAATTCCCAAACAAAACATCCTTAGATGATATAACTTGATTCTTAATCTCTAGAAAAAAGACCATATGATAATAGAAGATATTTTGGATAATACTTTTATGATATCCCTCTAGAAAAGGGGACCAACTCATTGAAGCAATCAATGTATGTAATCATCACCCGATGACCTTGAAAAGCACCCAAGATCTCCACAAATTTCCTCACCTTCAACTCAGTAGGTATAAACCCTCAGATAAAATTGGACTTAAATTCTCCATAAATCATCTCACCATTAAACAATGCTAGGATGATCACCTTCAACCGATCCAAACTTGGACATTCAAGCAAACTTATAATAGCTCGCACCCTCATGATTATGGGAGTTCGCAAAGACCTGAATACACCATCAACTTCATCAATACACTCCACATCCTCTAAAATACTATAATCACCCTAGAAATTGAAAAAAAAAAACTATTTATAACTCGGCTCAGCCACCCCACTGGAAGATTTTTCATGGCCAAAATACTAGAAACGACTAATTGGAAAACTCAAGAACCTTTCTGGGTGGGATACTCTGAAAAAAAGAAAAAATAAAACACAAAATTAAAACCCAACGACAAATAATATCCTAAACCAAAACACCTCTGAAAAAAAATAAACATCAAAAAACAAAACCATAATCCTCTTTCAAAAACCATTGTTTCCATTCAAGAACAAAACTACCTTCTTCCCACTTTTCAAAGTTCCAAAATCAATTATAAAACCAAATTTAACACTAAAGCACCCAATTTTAAAATAAAACCAAACATCTAAATAATTTCTATTTTTAAAACCACTTTTCCTAAAACAGTTTTAATTTTTAAAATCCACTCACACCAACTGAAACCAAAACAAGACACAACTCACACCAAACTCCTGAAACGAGGAACTAGTGTCTATGCATGACCCAACCACATCATTTTGAAAACCTTGCACCAGGAAAGAACCAACCACTATGAGTATCGTGAACCATACACTTGGGATCCACATGGGTTGTTATTCCATGTAAGAACACTATATAACACCAGATCACCACAATTGTCATTCCCTAAACCACAAAACCAATAATGAAGGCAAATGATTCATACCCCAAACTACCCATTGAAACACGAGGATCAAGACGATAAAGGGTTTATAATGTCCTTCTTGTACCTACCTCCTGATTACTAATAATTAAAATCTCAAAACTAACTTATGTACCAAATAAAAAATGGTTTCAATGATACCATTTTTACATGAACCAGGATGAGATGTCATCCAACAAAACACCCAACTCAGCCCATGGAAATGCATAAGGGGAATTCCCAATCCTCATGGTATATCTAATAGTTCTAGGCATCAAAGATATAATAATGGTAATTTTTTTTAAAAAATAATAATAAGACCAAATAACCAAAACAGATCACGCAACATAATCAATAATAACTAAACATAAGTAAATATAGAAATAGGGTCCAAAAAAACTATAGAAGAACCAAAACATGATACTAATACAACCTAATATAAAACAGAAACACAACTAACATGATGTCTATGTGACCTATTTATCACCCCCATACAAAAAACCAACCTACTCCATTGGAAACCTGAACAAAACCTGAACCTGTAAAATAGCTCAGGTATACCGACATGGAGTGGAACAAGTATGGTGTGATAATAAATAGATCAGTAGGTAAGCACCATAGAATCTATACATTTCATTTCCTGAAATAGTCTATAGACACTGGTTTGATAGAAATTTATAAAAAATAGGTTTTCTCATTGTAGGGAACCAAACCTAGATTTCTATAAATTCCCTTTATAAAACAACACACACAGTTCTCTTTCGAAATTTGTTTATTCTAAAATCAAATTTACAAAACCAAAAACCAAAAAATAATACTTACTAGAAGACAAAATGGTCCATACTGGAATAAAAGAAATAGAACAATCATGGTAGATAACCAAAGTAAAACAAAATAAAGTGAAACATATAGATATTTAATCATAGTAATTTCATAAACATCTCTAGAAGAAATCTATGGATGTACTTAGTTCAAACTCACCTTTCGGTGTCTGTTGCAACTCCATAGTCAACGACCAACTGGTTTCTCTAAACTAGCCTCTCCGATGGAATAACCCACTTGACCTCTCAATAAATCTAGGGGTACCAACCTATCTAATCGGGTTCAATTAGAAACCATAACTCAAACCTGTAGATGAAATTTAGAAATCCCTTGATAGTAGTACATAGATAATGAGGAGGTCATCATAGGCATAGAATAAACCAATGACCCACAGATGTCACCATATTTTCCTATCCCAAAATAGAACACCACCTATGTAGAGGCCCTCTCTTTATAGGGAAAACCATATAGGTTCCTAATTATACATAGTTCCAATCAAGGATCCAAATAGGCCGACATATCAAACAAGATTGAAAACCAATTTCTAAACCACTATAGGGTTCTAACTGGCCTCTAACATTTCCAAATCCAACTTTCATTACAAAACCATTTTGCAAACTAGGATGAAAACACTACCCATGCTTAGAAAATACCAAATAGTCATTTTAAGTCAAATTTTTTATCAAACAATTCATCCATGGTTCCAAATGGGTCAATTTTAGGGAAGACATTCGAAAACCACATTGAGATATTTTGGAAACCAAATATCCATTTTGGAACCACAGGGGATTTAGAAGAACCCCATCAATGGAGAAGGATTAATGAAGATACAAAAAGGAAGAGGGAAAGGTGTTTTAAAGTATGGGGTTCAAGGTGGAAATTTCTATATAAATTAATTATCATTTGTGTGCATATCCATACGTGCACTCATTAAACATGTGGATATTCCCACATCCAATGGAACACTTTTTTGAATACATAAAGGTACCAAGGGTTCTAATTAAAGAAAAACAAGTAGAAAAACTCTATCATAAGAATCTAGATTTGATCCCAAATTATAAAAAGACACAAAAATCCACTCCAAAATCTTGATTTCACATGTCACCAAATTACTAAAAATAATAAATGTCAATCAAGATATTAAGGTACTGAAATTCATTTTAAAATACCACTTTCCATTTTATCATACACCATGAATATATATGTATATAAAAATAAAAAACCAATTTTGAAAAAACAAATTTTCATCAATTTTTCAATATAGAATCTCTAAAAATTAATAATAATACATTATAATCATGAATAAAAAAACATGAAATTAATCATAAGTACTCCAACATCGTATTACATTTTCTTGAAAGGAAATGGATGGAAAATCGTACCTTAATGATATGTGAATGCAACGAAACTCCTTGAAAAAGAATAAAGAGTCCCAAGGAACAATGTGTACCCCCCATAGTATTAAATAAATCATCATAAATCATCCAAACCCCACCCAAGGTTTCAAACAAGTGGATCTAAGCCAAGAGAATCCAAGAACCCGGAGAGGGAGAAGAGAAGAAGAGGAAAGGGAAATGTTTGAGAAAGAAATCATGACGAATTACTAAAATTTGGTGAGATAACACCCAAAACGTGTCCCAAGATGAAATATAATGAAGGGGGTTATATATAGATTATACCTTGTTAGAGAGCATAAAATGGGAGTTGTAATCACTTAAATCAGGTGTTTAAAATAAAAGTTATCTAGGTTTTAATTGGATTGACAATTTTGATTCATGGTTTTGTATATTGTGCGCAACCTGTGCATATGATACTAGAATCATTTTCTAAACTTAAAAATTTGAGTTTCACGGTTTGGGAAACCTTTTATCAAACTGTGTGTCCTAAAACATTTCCCAAAATCCTCAAAGGACACCTTAAACACTAGGATATTCTACCTAAATTTCATTAAATGAGTAAAAAATAATATAATGACACTATGGTTGTCAAAAACTCCCCACAATGCCACTTTCTCCACAAAAAATTAATTCTAACCATGAACTAGGCCAATAACAAAATCAAACCACAAAAACTCAATGTTTATATTTGTAAAATCAACCTGAACCTTAACAAAAAAGATCAAATATCTAAAAATAAATAAAAATAAATGAAATAAAAAAATTTGGGTCAGGGTGTGATAATTCTCCCCACTATAAAAACATTATTCCCCTTGAAATTCACTAATATGAATGAGGAAAAACAATAGTATCTGAAACTGAATAAAGCTAAGAAAACCCATGAATATCAGTGTGACCTTTCATATCTATAAGTGACACAAGACTGGATCTTGAGAAAATCACAAGGAGATCCATGGTGATTCTCCCCACCATTTAAGATTCTACATGCATAGGCCAACACTGGAACTTCAAACATGAGGATAAACACAACAAAATAAATTAGAAACCAAACATCAAACCAAATCGTGATTCACTATTTCCACAGGACACATAAAATATCTTAGATGAGCTCAAACGAAAATGAAAATTGATCCACTAAATGATTATCACAAAAATCTCACAACACCAATAACAACAACAAAAATTACAAGAAAAATGTGTCTAACAAGACCTTTTAAACTAAAAAGGAACTTTTAAAAGTAGAGATAACTATTATAGGGAAACAAAAAACCATTACCCCTCCAACATTGGAGGAAGAATATAGGTCAAGGTTTCCCACACCCCTAGTGAGTCTGGACTACTTTAAGAGCTTCACTATGGGGTCTATGGTTGGAGCTCTGATTTCTTGAAGCATTTACTACTCTATACCAAAGAGATTACATCCTCTATATGTGACTTCTATTTCTAAATATTATACCTGTAGAACCTCTCCAAATGACCCAAATAGCCACATTGATGACAAGCCTTTAGAATATGACAATTGGATGGATTTGAATTCCCAATATGACCACAATGTAAGCACACTAATGAGTGGTCCATTGAAAAAGAAACTATAATAAACAAATAAGACCCCATTAAAATAGGTTCCTCTATAACACACTCCTATACAAATAGGTAACCTCCAGGAGAGCCAGTTGATACTGGATTTCCAACTTTTTGTGCTCCAATAACTAAATCATATTGGAATGCTTCATCCATTACTTTCTCAAATAGAACTCACTTGGATGATAAAACTCAATACTTAATCTCTTTACAAATACCCTAGGCGAAGAGAGGAGCCTTTATATCAATGTTATCTTTAGAGAAAAGGGGACAAACTTGTTGAAGTGATCAACATATGCTTTCACCACCCGATGAACTTTCTAAACACACAAGATCTCCACTAATTTCTACACCTTCATCTCATCAGGTATAAAGCCTTAGATAAAAGTTGTCTTAAATACTTCTAGTATCATCTCACCTTAATGAAATGTGGGTATGATCACGTTCGATCAATCCAAACTTAGATCTTCAAACAAAATCTAAACAAGTCATACCCTTATGACATTGGGAGTTCCCAAAGACTTTAAGACACCTTCACATTTCTCAAGCCCCTCCAAAACTTCTAATATACTACAATCACCATAGAAATTGAGAAAAAACTAAGAATAAGTTGAATCAACCACCCCAATAGAAGCTCAGGATAGGAAAAAATTAGAGAAGACTTTTTGTAAATCTCAGGGACCTTTTAGGGTGTTATACTCTAAATAAAAAAACACAGACCCAAAATCAACACAAAAAAACTCAACTAAAAATAATATCTCAAACCTAAACACCTCTCCCAAAAAATAAACATCACAAATAAACCATAATACTCTCTAAAAAACCATAATTCCCATTCAAAACCAAAACCACCTTCTTACAATGTCACTTTTCAAAGTTCAAAAATAACTTACAATACCAACATTAACACCCAAACACCCACATTTAAAACTAAAAATACATTGAAATCATTTTTATTTTGAAAAACTTTTTCCAAAACCATTTTCATTTTAAAAAACCACTCATAATAAATCCAAAATAAGACACAACTCATACTAAACTCCTGAAATGAGGAACTAGTGTCCATGCATGACCCAACCACATAGTTTAGCAGACTGGGATCTGAAAAAGAACCAACAACTAGGAGGATCATGAATGATACACTTGGGATCCACATTGGTTGCTACTCTATATAATCCCACTATATAACAACATCCCACCTCAATTTTAATTCCCCAAACCATAAACCTAAGAACAAATAAAAAATACAAAAACTCAATACTACCCCTAGAAACTCGAGGCTAAGGATGAGAAAGGGTTTATGACATCCTTCCCATACCTACCACTCAATTACAAATAGTCCTAATATCCAAACTACCTAACACCCCAAATAAAAAAAGGTTTCTTTGATACCATTGTTTATGAACCAGGATGGAATTCCATCTAACCTGAAACCTCACCTTGCTCATGGAAAGGCCTGAGGGGCATTATCGTTCCTTTCAGACTGGAGACCAGTGCTGGGTATCAAAGATTTCATAGTGAGAACAATTTATCATAATTAAAACTAGGGACAAATAACCAAAATAAAGCACATAACTTGATCAATAATAACAAAACATCAATAAATAGGGTACAATACAATTATAAAAGAACCAAAATAGGAAACAAATACAACCATAGATAAAAATAATCCGCAAAAAACATGATCTCCATGTGACCTACTGGTCACCACCATAAAAAAAACCAACCCTCTATATAGGCAACCTGAAAAAAAACATAAACCTGCAAAATATCTCAAGTCTATCAATTCTAAGTGGCATAAGTATGGTGTGATCATAAATAGTTCATTAGGTAAGAACAATAGAATCTATACATTTTGATCCCCAAAATATTCCATGAACACTAGTTTGATATACATTTTAAAAAATAGGTTTTCTAATCTTAAATAACAAAACATAGCTTTCCATAAATTCACCTTTTAAAACAACCCACAAAACTTCTATTTTAAAAATAGTTTTCCATTCCAAAATCAAATTTAAAAAACCAAAACCCAAACATGAACCCATAATAGATGATAAAATGGGCCATACTAGAATAAAGGAAACAAAACAAGTAGATAAGATTACCAAAGTACAAAACAATAGTGTTGAATATATAAATATTTAATAATGGAAATTTTCTAAACATCACTAGATGAAATATATGGATGTACTCGGTTCAAACTCACCTATCAGCATATGGTGTAACTCCATAGTCCATAACCAGATGGTTTCTCTACACTAGACTAACTAATGGAAAAACCACTTGGCCTTTCATAAACATAGGGGTACTAACCCATCTAATCAAGGGCAATAAGAAACCATCACTCGACCCTCTAGATAACACCTAGGAATCCCATGATAGTAGTACATAGAGAATGAGGAGTTCATCACATGTGTGGCATAAACTAATGACCCACAGATGTCATCATCTTTTCCTATCCTAAAATCAAACACCACCTATGTAGAGGCCCTTTCCTCAAGGGGATAACCATAGAGGTTCCCATCACACATAGTTCCAATAAAGGTGAAAACCAGGCCAACATGTCACACAAGATTGAAAACCAATTTCCAAAACACCATAAGGTACCAACCAAGACTCTTTCATTTCCAAACCCAACTTTCTTTACAAAACCATTCTGAAAATTAATATGAAAGCACTACCAATGATTTGAAAATACCAAATGGTACTTTTAATTCAAATCATTATCAAACCATTCATCTAAGGTTTGAAAAGATAAATCATTAGGAAACACATTTGAAGACTACATTGAGATATTTTTGGAAACAAAAAACCAATTGAAAAGAGGTGAGATGAGGAAGAGAGGAAGAAAGAGAGAATTTTGTTTTGATGTCTGGGGTTTAAGGTGGTAATTTCTATAGAAATAAATTATCATTTGTGTACCTATCCATATTTATACTTGGTGAACATATGGATCTACCCACATCCATTGGAACACTTATTGAAATACATAATGGTACCAAGGGTTCTAATTAGAGAAACATAAGTATCACAACAACCTATCACAAGAATCCACACATAATCCCAAACCATAAAAAGGAATAAAAATCTACTCATAAAGCTCGATTTCACATGTCACCGAATTACCAAAACATAAAATAGGGAAAAATCATCATGTACTCAAATTCATTTTAAAAGGCCACTTTTAATTTTATCAAACACCTTTCATGAATATTTATATATGAATAACTAAAAAACCATTGAAAACCCATTTTAATCAAGTTTCCAACATAGAATAACCATAACAATTCATATGAACACATCACAATCATGAATAACAAAATTTTAAATAGATAAAAAAATACTCAAGCATCACATGGAAAATTTAGGAAAAGAAATGGATGGAAAAACCTACCTCAATGATGTGCGAACAGAACAAAACTCTTGGGGAAGGAAGAACAGGGTCCAAGGAGCAAACCACGCACCCTAGAATCTAGTAAATTAACCCAAATCACCCAAGACTCACCCTAGGTTTCTTCCAATAGGTATATTAGCCAGGATAAACTAAGAAACAAATAGCGGGATAACATAAGATGAGAAAAGAGAAATATTTGAAAAAGAAATCATGAAGAATCACTAAAATTTGTTTAGAAATATCCCAAAACGTTTCCAAAGATAATGGATAATGAAGGGGGGGGGGGATCTAGTAGATACCCAACTAATATAGGGTTAAAATGGGAGGTGGAATCACTAAAATATGGTCTTTAAAATAAAAGTTATTTAGGTTTTAAGGGGATGAACAATTTTTTAAACCGTGCACAAACCATGATAATGCTACTTGAATTATTTTTGATACTTGAATATCTATGTTTCATGGTTCGGGAAAACTATTATCAAACTATGTGGCATGAAAAAAAATCCCAAAAAACTTCCAATAATACCCTAAAAATTGTAGAGTCCACCCAAAGATCATTGAATGAGTTAAAAAAATGTCGTGACACCATGGGTGTCACAAAATCTTCACCAAGCCACTTTCTCCCCATACCATTCAAATTAACCATGAACATGTCTAAAAACAAAATAAAACAACCAAAACTCAAATATTCTCTCTATAAACTCTACCTGAACCATAACCAAGAAGATAAAACATCCAGAAACAAATGAAAATAAAATAAATAAAAGATAACTGGGGGCAGGGTGTGGCAACACTCATATACATTTAATCTAGTTAGTATGTATTTTTCATGCATTATTGATTATAGTGTTTACGTGGTTTTGTTATCTATTTTTAAAATAATTAAAATTAAGAATAATATTAAATTTATCTTTATTACCATTTATTATACATTATAGATTCATTAATTTAAAATACCTCTCACTATTTTATCATATTCTATTATCCCTTAACTACTCGATTTAGAATACTCAATAACTTGAGTATTCTAGTGAAAATAATCCTTAAAACATATCCTCATAGTTTGATATATGGATACAACACTTCTCAATATGTTTAAATGGAGGATTTTGGTTATCCAGCCACATTAACTCATGGATCCTTGATCTGTTTAGTGGAGTCTTGTCTCTAATAAAGCATGTCTTTGTTTTACTTAATGCTTTTCCTATAAAATTACATTAATATAGATATGTATATTTATTTTTATGTAAATTTTAGTTAATTAATCCAATAACTATTTTTATAGATACTTAATAGGAGTTGGTGCCCTTAACTAGGTCTGACGATCACCTCTTAGTACGGTTTCTCTCAAACTCAAGTGATGGATGGCATTTCATGACTTAATATTTCCTTTAACTATTTCTATAATTTTTTCAATGAATAAAATCATTTTCTTATTTATCATTCTTTATCTTGTGATTTCACTCACAAATTAGCCATATTAAAATAGAAAACATTCACCACACATATTTATTTTATCTATGCATGATTATTTATTATTCTATGGTATTAGGCATTAATATTTCAAATACCAAAAATAATAAATAATTTAAAAATAAAAATAAATGACATGATCAGGATTTGATTAAAATGTTTGATTCATTGAGTGAATAATGGATCAACATATACCATAGGGGTAACTCTTTGAGTCGAACTACATCTGACTTGAGTGGACACACTCGTCCCATTCAATGCATCGAACTACAATATGGTGTGCCCCAATGTCGTATTCCAATTTATGGCACCTATCATTCTCCTAATTATACATGTATACTCACATGTGGGTGAGGGAGAATCAATAATTTAGTACACACCAAACAAATATCACTCTTTGATGCACAAACCCTTATATATAACGAGGTAAGAGAAAATAGGAAGATTGTCATTTATTAAATTATTATTAGAATCATCATGTTATAATAAATAAATAAATAATTAATCAACTTACATTTGTGGGTTTATGCTCATGATCTTTTGTAAACATTAAAATATCATAATAAAATTAAAATCTCAATTAATTATACTCAATGGAATTTATAATGAGTTAAAATAAACCAATCTATGTTTAATTTGTAAAATATTTTTTTCACAATCCCAAATTTTTTTTATTAAATTCCAAATATTATTTTTTTTATTCATGATTTTTATGGTCTTACCATGTATTTAACCCCCCCCCCCTAGAGGGGTTCTGAAAACTATTCATGAGTATTGTTCATGGTTACTATTCACTAGGTACTACTGAGGGGTTACTATTCATGGAGTACTATTCATGGTTTAGTATCACCCACAAGTTACTATTCTCATGGTTGTGTGTGTGTGTGTGTTATTATAGATAAATATATTTTTTTTATTTTTATGGAAGCCCCTTTAGTTGAAAATTTTCTTTCTATGGTACTATTCATATGAATAGTATATATGATACTATTCACGTAAATAGTATCTGAATAATAATTTTCTTTTTTTAGGAAAAAAATTGTTTTCTTGATCTTTAGATAGCCATAACATAGCCATATAACCTAAAATAAGAGCTTCATTAGTAGAATTGGGACAAAATCATCACCCTTTACTCGAATTCATGAAAATTTAATTCTAATTTGGCTTAAACAATCACATGATCTTTCTGATACCCCTTGTTAGTACTGAGTACACAATAGAATCCCTACTTAGCGAGAATTTAAAATTTTCATGTTATGATCAATGTAATGGAATCCTTTCCAACATAATCACGACTCAATAACCACTTGAGGATCCCATGTGGTTAAGAATAAACACAAAATTAGATCAAATTATTACCTCATTTGATTGAATGCATGGAACATTCCACTTTTTGTTAGTGATCGTTGCATGAAGATAGAAAATTTGGCCCCTATTGATCATCCACATGCACTCCAAAATCGTACCAGTGTGTTGATCGTTGATTTTTTGGGTGCTAGAGTGGAGAACCAATGATTCCTTCAACAGAACAATGATTGCACGATCACTTATCCTTTGATCTAAGAATAATTTCTTAGATCATAGAGATTTGATCCTTGATTATTTTCTCAAAGAAGTGGAAGGGAGAATTGAGAATCTCCCAAATGCATATGGTGAACATTTATATGAATTTTTACTTCAACCAAGCTTAAATATGCAGTTTTAAGCTTAAAACATATCACATTAGCCCCTAAATAAACTAAATATTCTAAATAAGTTCTTAATTAAACATATGACTTGGTATACATGTCCCAACATAAATATTTTATCACAGAAAAATAACATATAATTTTTTTCTTTAATTAAATATGATTCATCAGCTTGACTCGCTTTTCCTATAGAAGATTAAACAAAAATTAAATAATAAATCAGTCATTTGTAAAATATTTTCCTCACATTCACTTAAAACATATGAAAACCTAGAATAAATAAATGTTACATATATTATTCTAAATGTGAATAATATTTAATTTATTTATTTCTTGTGATTTTTCAAACTTGTACATATCACGGGACCCACTATAGATCCAACCATATCATAAACTATAATTCATTAGAATTTTTCAAGCTTTTGAATATGATTTGTATGTAACCCTTTAGGACCTTATCTCGATAGCAGTAAGTAATACTCAAAGACTGTGAATGTAGTCTAGCAACCCATCAAGGAAACTTATGAGATAAGGTTCATTCAAAGAAAATAAATCCTTCTATAAACATATTTTATTTAATATAATCTCTTTATATCATGATATATGATAAATAAAGACATGCACATTGTGTCATAATTATTTCTTGGTATATTATTTTATAACCATACTGGATGGACTTACCTTGTTCTACCATGTATATAGATTTTATAAAGGTATCACTATCCTAGTCAATAGGGCATGATATATCTCTTTCTTTAGAAAGTGATAAATCATATATTGATCATTCAATCAATTCCATACCACCAATAACCCACCAAATTCAAGATACCTCACAAAAACTTAAACACTATGATTTTTTCATTGCATCAAAGTATATGATCAAATGATTCACATTTATAGTGATATAAAGTAAATAGAACAATGCACATGTTCATAGTTGAGAAAAACTAATGACACCTATAACATGTTGTGTTTCTATTAGTGGTTATGTCCTCACGATCTTTTATACTCGATATCACCAAGTGTGAAAAATGTGAGAAGTATTCTCAATGCTTATACACCACTCGCACCTGAGAGTCATACAATATATGTGTCTATTTTCTATAATGTTTCTAGACCATAATAGTTATGTTTAAGATCATATTCATATTATATCAAGGTTCTAATTATATCTAGAAGCTACTATAGCCTTTTGATATGAAAAATAATCTAAGGACATTCCCATGTAAATAGTAGATGAAAATGTATCAACATTATTATGGTAAGAATGAATCATGAATAACTATTTGTATTCTTATTGTGGTAATTAAAATTTATTACAAAAGTTGGTTCAAGTTCAACTAGTCCAACAACATTAAGTTCATGCATCCTAGATATATTATAAGCAATTTAACATCATACAGAATGAAATAAATTCTATGCAATTTTAATTAATACAACTACGTAACTACTCCTGTCATGAGGTGAGGAAAATTAAAAGTTGTTGTTCTCTTCTAATATGACTAACTAGGTAGCTAGTAGAATTCGAGGTTGATCCCATAGAGAAATGGAGAAACAATAACCAATAAGATTCATATGAATCTCATTCAATTATCCATACAAGAAGAATGATGGAAGGGGAAATTTGAAAATGTGAAACTATTTCTAAAAATTAAATAGAAGAAATTACAGAAAAAATAGAAAACAAGGGTTTAAGGATTTCAATTAAATTAGGGTTTATTGCAGTGGCCATTCTTTAGTATTAAAAATTATAAATAAACTCTTTTACCATGGGGATTCAATTATAATGTTATTTCTTGGTCCGATACAAAAATTACATAATTAAAAGGTTGACTACTTTGTCTGGTAGTTAACTTCTCAAAATATTTTCAAGTCATTTACCCTAAAGAAAGAAAATACTGTCTCACCCAATGTTTATGAATTTTCCCATAGTAAATCCTTAAGTTTTTGCTACTAGTGTTATTCTTGGTCTAACAAAACACCAAAAATCAATATGACATTAATTCATTAAAGGAATTATGAAGCATAATTCATAATAAAATCAACACTTCAGAATTTAAATTACAAATCACACCTAGCCTTATTAAAACCCCAACACAAGAACTTAGCCACTTATGACCTTGGAAACGTTATGCAGATTTGGATGAAGTTCAATCCCTACCATAGATATGAGCAGAATGAAGGGGAATAAGAGAATTACACTAAAATAGAAATTAAAGAGGGAAAGGAATACACACTTTTGGATTCAGGGGAGATCGATTGATGGAGAAGAAACACCTCCCCTTGGATCTACAACCTCAAACTAAGAGGTTTTCCCTTCTATTTATAGAAAATAATCCTACAAGAAAACTTCCTTTTATTTGGTTTCTCTAATGATAGGTAGCCTATCATATATCCCCTTTGATTTTAAACATGTATTCAATCAGTCGGTAGGGTACACGCCATGTTGGGCTACCATACATGGGGTGTACAATATGTTTCATCAAACAAATGATTTTTGTAAGGGAATACATGAAATGTTATAAGGTAGTACATGGTGTGTGGTGTCTATATGGATACATTGGAATGTACTCAGTCTGGCCAAACTGTGTTGGGGTAGGTTTACATGGCATGTGGTTATAAATTATACGTTGTCTATGTTTTCATTTTTTTTTTCTCATCACTCCCAATTTGTGAACTTTTCTAGAATCTCCTAAAATATCAATAAGAACAATTAAATAAAGTATTTTATCCACAAAACAACTTGTATCCAGTGATATATTTTTTTATACTCAACAATATGTATGAAAAGGTATACATAAATCGGGTACATCAAACTACCCCACATTTAGTCATTTTCTTCCCCTTAAAAAAATTCTCAACATCTAATTAATTGAATCCTAACTCTAAAAAGGGAATCATTAAAGTAATTATACTTATAAATAATATATCCATTGAAAAGGATTTTAAGAAGTCACAAAACATATTTCAAATTCAATGACATTCTAATCATTCCTCCTTTGTAATTCAATTAAAGACTTTTATCCTCTTTCATTCACATTTTTCACCTTTTTATAAACACAAATGCCACTTAATGATTTACTTTACCAAAAAACGTTGCGCCCATCACTCGAGATAATTTAATCAAATTTATGATCAATATAAATTATATCCACTCTATCCATAGTGATTCATATATTCTCAGTCTTCATTTATAAATCAAATCACAAAAATCCGGAGGTCTTTAAATAAGTTTCAAATGATTTTGAGGTTTTCTATATGTACATAATGACGTGAAATTAATCTTAATTTCATTAAAAATAAGGCTAAATTTTTAAATAATAAATCATGATATTCAATAACAAATCTCAATAAAAAAATCCCCATTAGTATCTCTCAAAGGTCAACATAACCATGATATTCTCTTGCCAACATGGGTTTTTAAACCATCAATAAGTGTAATGGATGAATTTTTGTCCTCTTTTAAATTTTTCAAAAAACAATCAAGGGACCATTAGTAATATAATGAATATTGTTTTGGAACCATTATTCCCAAATGTAAAACATGCACTCTCCCCCACACTTAATCTCATGGCTACTCTCCAGAATATACCATGAATTTCCAAACTCCCCATATAAATATTAAATGAATAATCATGAAAATTATAAAATAACTTCTGTAGGAAGGATAAATAGTCTTGTAATTTGGATTCCTCTAATGGATCTCATGGTTTATATGGGTTTTATGAAGGTTAGATGTTGGGTATCTCTCAAGGTTAAAGGGGGTGAAAATATCAATCAAATACCTCAATCATTTTTATGTGATTCAAAATATTCATGTATTAAAGATAAAAACATTCAAGTTATAGAAGTCATGCAGATCCCAAGAATCTCTTGAGAATGATGGTATAATAAATAATATGAAAAAATTCTCAAAAAACCTCTTAGGAATAAGGATAAAATTGGTCAATCAGGTCATGACATGAATAAAAATGATCAGTCTAATAAATGAAAAATAGTTAATAATTTAAATCAAAAATAAAAATATATCAAAAATCATTATAAAATACTTTAAAATTAATATAATAATGTAACTTTTAAAATTTTAATTTATGTCTTTATTATTTATAATTATAATTAATCAAAAAACATCCACATTTTAAAATATTTCATCTACTAATGTTTTCTCCTAGACTAGTTTAAGGGAAAAGACTAGTGTAGTCAGAAACTCTCCCCACACAAAATATGACACATGGTCCTACAAGTGAAATTCCAAGGAATATAAGAGGATTTAGGGAAATATAATAGGGTCATGGTGAGGGGGAGAAGTGAAATAAGTAGTCCTAAAGTAAGGAAATGAAAATAAACACTAAAATAAAACTCCCCTAGTGGTGGGCTAAAAAATGTGGAAAGAAGTCAAAAATGAGATGCTCATGTCATGCCAAAGTTCTTGTGATTATCGATGAAATGGGGAAATAATTTTTAATGCATACAAACAATCACATTTCAAGTATAACACAAAAGAGATATATAAAATGAAAAAAATGTGCAAAAACTATCAATGAGTCACCTTAGAGGATGCAATTTCTGAAACAAGTGGATCTAGTATAGTAAGGCCAGATGTAGTGGAGGATAGAGGTACTAGGTCCTTAATCCATGTGGTAGCCTCTGCTATAACATCCTGGATGGCAGTAGTATAAGGAGTGGCTGGTCTGGTAGTAGAGAGGAGCACTAAATCTGTGGCCAGATCTATAATGTGTGGCGATGTTGCTGAAGTCTGAGGATACTAACGAGGAGTTGGCACTGGTGGAAGTGGAATTCCAAATTCCTGGAGGATGAGTCCCAATATTCTCTCCCTCTTCTTGAGTGTCTGATCCATGGAATCCTAGCAGCGCTTTGGGAGGTCCTGACTATATTCCAAGGTGTCTAGGTGGAGATCCAAGATATCCAGGTGGAGGGAGATGAGGAGATAAATCGAGGTTGAGGGTGGATTTGGGGATATGGAAGGGTCAGAATAAGAGGGGATATATGATGAATATGGGAGGGTGGATGAAGTGGGAAGTGGTGGAGAATGAATTTTTACTCATAGTGGTGTGGTACTTGATTAGAAACACCAGTGGGGGAAGGTGGGTAATCTCTCACTGTAGGTGGTTCTGGGGAATCCTGCACTAGCACAAAGGTGTCTCCCTAATGCTTGAAAATCGTCATGTGTATAATAATGATGATGTTCATACACTTGGGAGAACCTAAGAAATCGTGAGGGAGATAAGGCTCAAACACTCTGAGGTGGTGTGCCAACTGGGTGGCGTAGAAGTCATCGTATAGGTTTATCTGATAGAAATGGATCATATAATAGAAGTATGATGCAACGAAGCAAGGGATGTTTGAGTAATCATGCTGAAAAATGCACATAAGGAGCTCCATGTCACATCCAGACCCGACATCCATGTCCTCATGGAAAGAAAAAAGGATGGAGTTGAAGCACCAATTAATGAAATGGAGGGTAGGGAAAAAGATGAAAGTTTTCTTCTAGGAAGTGGGGGTGTACTTTTGTTTAGGCCCATAAAGATCCCTCCATATAGAAATGATCTTAGAGCGCTTAGGGAAGATAAGGATAGAAATAGTGGGTGGCTTTTATGGATGGGGGTCAAAGCTGCACCCTCAGTTGAACTCAGCTATATTGAGAGTGAAATGGTGGCCACCGATCCAGAATCACCTAGGAGTTGTTGTTTCATTGGGTTTTTGGTGTTAAGTGGTCTCATACAACTCTAATGTCATAGAAAACTCTAAAAGTAAATCTATAAATGTAGGAGTGATGACCTAGAGTATGAAGATCAGGTTGGTATACTTAAAGAGATCCTCAATATCCTCCCAGATTCCTATGTGCTAAGGAACAATAATATCCAAGAATAACCTTCTCATCTAGGTCAAATAGTGTGAAACTTTTCATAGCCTCTCTAATATAGGATGAAAATCATTGAAGATCATGATGGGGTGCGGTTGGGGTTAGACAGCTGCTGGGGATAGCTGTGGTGGGGCATCAGTTGTTGTTGAAGAAGGGTATGCTGAAGTAGTGATGGATGGAGGCACACCATCTAAATATTAGGATGGAACTAATGTAGGAAAATATAGGGACTATTTCATATCTACACATGATGAGGTCACTCTAGTAGGAGGATCGGTTGTAATGGGACCCTCTTTTTTCTTTAGAGGTGGTGTGGTCGCACCTGATAGTGGCCTGCTGGAAGAAGGAACTGCTGGGATGGATCCCTCGGTAGTGGTAGATGGAGGCTTGGTGTTTATTGGTATGGATGCTGATGTTGATGATGTGGGTGCTGGTAGGAGAGGGGGAAACATCATCAAAGGTGGCTACTAAGACACAGGAGGAAATATCAATGAAGGTGTCATCGACCTTCTGAGATGACTCCAACATAAGGGTTGCTCTCCATCAGTAGTATGCATAAGCCACTTACCACTCACTATGTCTCCATTTTCTATGATCTAGAATAGAAATAATATAAGAAAATAAAATAAAATAAAATGAAAAAAACAAATAAAAATTAGAAACACTACAAATAAAAGTATACAATGTGTAGATCCAGATTACATGTTCTGAAGTGTGATCTAGTTTCCAACCCATGTAGTATGGATACATATGCTGAGTAGGCATGCATTTGGAATAAAGGAATAAATGGTTTGTCTACAATGTAAAATTTTTGTGTTAATAAAATTGTAACTTCCCATGAATGTGCCCATACATAGACTCAGCTTAGAGGGGGAAGAAACTAACATACACACCATGTGTATATGGTACATGGTGTATGTGAGAACATTCCATAAAATCTATGTACTCCTTTGACACGACAAAATATACTGAGAACTAGATACATGACGTGTTCCAAACACACAATCCGTGCAATGGTACATGGGATGTTGGCATGTGGACTAGGGGAAATGGATTCATACGTAGGTTGGGAAGAGGCACTGTACACAGCCTGTCCAGAATAGACACACCATGTAATTTTGAAATTGATAAAAGTGCGTGTGTGGCCATGTACAAATAGTACATGGAGTCTGTTCTTCATTGTGAGCCCGTGTACTACTGGATTCATCTGAACATGTCACTCAATTCGTAAATAACCCTATATACAAGTAAAGCATTAAAATAAGGGGCCTAGAAATTCATACCATGATTGAGGTTCGTAATGAGGATACAAAATTGGCAATAAATTAATAGAATGAATTTATTTATGGTGGGGAGTCATAAACGAGTGTGGTGGGTGCCTTAATAAGAAAACAGAGAGGGGGTCTCGACATTGGATATGCCCAGTTAGGACTCCCAATATTTTATAGCTAAACTATATGGCATGTGTAGTAGTGTACATGTTGTGTAAGGTGTCTTATTATATTATTAATTAGAATATGGGTTTTTAATATACTATACATATATATATTAATTATTAACAAAAATAAAAAAAATAAAAATATATTTATAAAATGAAAAATAAACCTATATGTATAGTGTACAAGATAAATACACATCGTGTGTTCTAAAATTTGAAAAGGATAACTACAACATTTGGTCTGGTGCTTGGGGAATGATTTGAACCAGGGACCAAGATGATCCAAACACACACCCTCAACCACTAGAGTGAAAATTATAGCACTAAAATATTATTTATTATTATAATATTTATAGCATAGTTTCATTACTACATAATGAAATAAAGGATGCACTATATGTGGTTTCAATTATTTAATGATTGTGATGCTGCGGGGAGATTAGTCAAGTTCGAACCCGGGTCTTAAAAATTGGGTGACGACTCTACCAATCAACCAAAATCACCCTTGAGTGAGTTATTATTTTTGAAACATTTTAAATTATTAAGAAAACATGATGCAAACAATGATTACTAAAATAAATTCCATGTGGTTTTATTAAAGTGAAAAATGATGGAATTGAACTGGCTAGCATGAATCAAACCTAGGTCTTTTAGATCTGAGGACTATGAATCTACTAGACAATTCAGCCCAACCATTGGTTTTATTTTATTTTTAAAGGTTTTATTTAATTTTTAAAACATAACACACCCTGTTTAATTAAAAATAGGACTAAAGAGAATGAATCTTGTACCAAAGGTGAGTGTGGAGTAATTCAACTAGTGACGGATCAGATACAATCCAAGGAAATTTCCATCAACATCGACTTCATTCCTATTTATTAACTTAATTGATATTAATTTATACTAAATTTTATATTAAAATTCACACTAAAAAGAAATATAAATACCATTTATATAGGTCCACATGACATGTAACATCATTTCATTATTATTCAAATAGTGGCTAGAATAAAGGGTTTATACACAGTATGTGGAGAAGAAATACACACATGTGTTTATTAAATATTGAAAATAAAGATAGATTAGAGTGGCAGGGTTACCTCCCAACATGAATCTTTGTTTTAGGTATTTGGATCAATGTGAGTTAGCGTACTTATGAGTAATATAAAGTCATATGTGGTTTTCACATTGAGGGCCACCATATATGTCTGGCGCCATAATCCTTTAACTAGGTTTCTGAACATTCAGGTGGTATGTCTAGTGTCTTGCAATATTCTTACTCCATGTCTAGTAGATTTCAAAGGTGATCTTGTTTATTTGTGTGATCATGTATATCCTACACCTCTTGAGGTTCCTACTTTGTCATTTTGTAAACCTCGAAATAATTATAGGAGTCCTCCAGAGTAGGTAAATAATCAAATAAGGGTACAAATATAATAAAATTGTCATATTTGATATTAAACTGATATGAAGTGTTCCTGTATTCACAATTTGTGCTTTGAAAATAATTTTCTGAAATTAGCAGTGAATTAGAAGTGGGGTTTACATCATAACATGCTTTATTTGAAATAGAAATGGAACACCCAACCTTAATATCAACCATATTATCTATATGAGTGATTATTTATGAAAGTTTCCATAATAGATTACCAAGTTCTCCCAACCTTTCAGTTTAGTCCATCTGGCTTGTGGTAAATAATTCCATCATTGGTATTAATCTTTCAATATTATCCAACTATGGTTTCAGGAGAAACTATGGAATGGGTGTGGTGAATAATGTACATGGGTATTCCTCATATTGAAACCCATCATCTATGTGTAGATAATATTATTCTAGGTATGGGTATAATAGTGTTGGATCGTGCTGATAAAAATCATCTCCAGGTGGCTTGTACCATTCCCGAATTGAATAATAATCCATTGAATGTTTGGTTGAGTCTAAGAAAAGGAATCAAGGAATAGAAAAATGAAAACTCTGGGAAAACCAACCTCAACTCGGACCCACACTACTAATTTCCATTATCCATAGAAACAGTTCCATAATTTCACCACTCCCATCACAAGGTGTGTAAAATTGAAAGTTGGTATTCCCTTATAATCTGACTAACTAGGTAGTAAGAATCAGTCAAGGTCAATCCGATAGGAAAATAGAGAAGGAATAACCCAGAAAAGTTGGATGAATCTTAGTCAACTACACAGGAAAGAAGAGTAAAGAAAGGGAATGGTTGAAAATGTGAAACTATATGTGAAAATTAAATAAAAATAGGAAAACTGACAGAACAAATAAAAAAAGGTGTCAAGGTTGAAATTAAATTAGGTTTTACTACAATGGTTATTCTTTAGTATTAAAATTTATAAATGTACCTTTTTACCATGGGGGTTCAATTAAACTTTTGTTTCTCTATCTGATAACAAAAAATTACATAATTAAATGGTCAACTCCTTGGTTCGGTAGTTATCTACTTAAAATACATTCATGTTATTTATCCCAATGCAATCAACAACAGTCTCACAAAATGATCATGTATTTGACCATTGTAACTTTTTTAGTTTTCATTGCTAGTGTTTTTCTTGGTTTGACACAACATCAATAGTCAATATGACATTAATTCATTAAGGTAATTATAAATAAGAATTCATAATAAAATCAACACATTATAATTTCAATTAAAAATCAGACCTAACCTTTTTACAACTCCAACTCAATAATGTAGCCTCTTATGAAAATGGTCACAATGTGCAGATTGATAATAATCTCAATGTATACCATGGATATGAGAGGATATAATGGGAAATACATAATTACACTAAAAAAGAAATTAAAGAATTAAATTAAAAAAACAATTTTGGATTTTTCGGAGATCGATCAATGGAGTGGCAGTGCCTCTCCCTTGGATATCCATCCTAGAACTAGGAGGGATACCCTTCTATTTATTTAAAATTAGACTACACCGAGTGTATGTAAAAGTACACACTGTACACTTGGGTAAACTCCCTTTTCTTTGCTTTCTCCACTAATAGCTAGCCTACCGTGCCACCCCTTTGATTTTCAATGCATCTTCGGTTAGTCGGTGGGATACCCGGCATGTTGTACCCCCATATATGGCATGTACAGTCTGTTTCAGCCACCAATATCTTTTTTAAGGGACTACGTGATGTGTTATCAAGTAGTACATGACATGTTGTGTAAGGACATCTACATCGGTGTGTACTCGGTATGGTCGAACCATGTTAGGGAAAGGGTACATGGCATGCAGTTTTAAATTACTTGTCATGTATGTTTTCATTTTTATTCTGACTAGTCCAAATTTGGGACTTTTGGATGGAATATCTTAAAATATCAACATCAACACTAAAATAAATCATTTTATCCACAAACAACGTCTATTTGGTGAAAACATGTTTTTATACTCAATAATATGTATGAAAAGCTACACATGAATTGGTTACATCACTAGGATACTTACGTTAAAGATTTTAGTGATGGATTTTGTGGGAATAATGCATGGGGGACCATTCTTCTTCATCCCAATTATTAGTAACTAAATAAAAGAGGGAAATATTGGGGCCTACACTTAATGGGAGGACAATACATGCATCTATACCCCCTATTTGATGATATGTTAAATGATGAAGGAATATTAGACTCATGGAAAATATAGCCCTATAAGGAATGGTTGGATATTATACCTAGTGGTATGCCCATATAAATCTTTACATAATTGATTAGACAAAATAATCCTTACTATATCATTGAAGGTTTTAGAAGCTAGTTTGGGGTATCTAGGATAAGCATCTTGATCCAGATGACGTTTTATCAGTTACCTAATGATATTATCCCTAAATATCAAGGGAATATATTATTTTTAATACATTTATAAACCTATATATTTGGTAGTAATTCTTAGAAGGGTTCTATTACAAGATAACTAATTCCCATTATCTAATGAATATATGATTGAAAGGGAGAACTTTGACATGCATAGTTCCTTTATATTATAAATTTGGACTCATTAGATGGTTCAATGGTTAATTGGGATTTTCAGAGATTTGGACTTGGAAAAAGGAAGATAATGAGTTTTTTTATTGATTAATCCCAAGTAGGTGGCTTGGGTAAAGTAAGTGGTGTAATGGAGGCCCAAATATACATATTTCAGATCCTTTTTGAAGTGATCTGCCATATGTCAATTCTCTCATGGTGATAGACCATTCTAATGTGGTAAACAATTTCGTTAAAAACCCTAATTTTGTGTGAGATTGGGTTTTTTGGTGAGTGGGTAAACTTTTATAATTCCATGGTGTTTAAAGGATCATGTTCAACAAATACATATTCAAACTTCTTTCTTTGAAATAATTTCATGAGGTTCCTTCACAATGGGCCTTATACCAGATACTTTGAGAATGTATTATGTGATGTGGGTATTACCCGAAAGATTTTTTTTGGTTCCCATTTTAACTTTGTCTTGAACTTAGGATTTACCTAAGAGGTTTCTCTAAAGTATTGTGTAAGTTAAACACATTGAAAATCATGTGATTCTTATTTTAAATTTTTTGATGTAGAATAAATGTCATAATTGAAGGTTGTGTATTCCCTCAAAATATGTGTTAGGTATTTATCAGAATATTTCATAACCACCTTCCTCACAATTAGAGGAATCGATGTTAGAAAGGAGTTGTGTGACCTCTAGGTATCATCAAATCACCTCCACTAAGTAAGAATGGATTGTAAGAAGGAAATATCATTGTCCTGAGGTTGTAAAGTGATGGAAAATTATGAGATTTTATATATATGGAAATCATCACCCTCATGGTGATATAAATGAATATGTTATACAGATGTGAAGCAATACCTTTGAAGTACCTAAATGCGATTACCAAACATGAATGATCAATTTTTTTATAAGAAATCAAATTTCTTCATGAACAATCATATTTTATTAGGAATATCAATTTTCTTCAAATAAAAATTCCCTTTTCATTTTTTCTTCTAATCATTTTCAAAGTGGAAATTAATTCTTTTACAGGTATCAAAAAATTTCACCCCTCCCCCACTCAGAATGAAATCTAATAAAAAATGATTAGGGTTTAATTATGAGGAAGTAATGGTGCCCCAGATAATTTATACAAGGTTTGAATAGGATCCCTACACAAACATATAGGTCTAATGGTGGTCCCATTTGAAACATTATAATTTTGTTAAGCTTGTGTCAATCATATATGGGATTTGTTGTGATTTATAGATTCATATCCATGTAAAAAATCTCTTCATGAATGAAACCCTCCATGAATGAAATTATTTAGGTACCACTTAAGATTACTACAAACCTTATTTTTCATTAAGTTCTTATGTGAACATTACTTGATCTTATAGTATTCATGTAGCATGAAATTATCATAATTGTTATGAAAACATATATTTAATTTTTTTATTGATTTTTTATTTCTATCACATTCTAGGATCTTAATTATTTTTCCCTTTATAGAAATATCTCAAAAAGAAACTTTTTTTTCTACCATGAAAAGTAGAATGAAGATGATCAATTGCATTAAATCTAGTCAATGTGATTTTACTCATATGAAAAATTTACTACTCTTAAGGTTAATGGGAGAAGGTCTTAGAGACTACCCAATATCAAATAGGTTACCTATATATGTATTTGGGTTATTGAGTGATGCACCCATTCTTTAACCATGAATAGAGAATCAACAAAGATTTTGGTTTAACCATTACTGTGAGATAGCTTGATACAATACTTCCATAGTGGGATGATTCATCACAGAGGTTGTTCATATAAAGGGTTATATTTTTAGGCATACCCCTTATCTATGGAGTAATGATGATGAATCCTAGAACATGATCTATATATTTATTCATAAATCCTAAATAAATCCATTATTGGACATAGAATTGGATGGTCTTTAATATGTGATCTTCACCCTGGGGGAGTTTTTAGTATGGATTGGGTTTGGCCCTTCTAGATGTGTTATATCCACATGGAGTTTGAGAAGGTTTTCAGACAATTTAGGTTTTACAAAGTAGATTGGGTTTCAATGTGATACTCCCATAGTAGTAGTAAAATCCTATAATATTTAATCATTAGTTAAAGTCCAAACATTCACTCATTCAACCTGATACATAGAAATGTTGGGATAGTCCTTTGGTATTTTCACATGATTAGTGGGTTTATTATTCTGGGGGATATATATGATGAATTCATTTACATGACCCCATGAATGGGATGTCAGGGTGAGTCCCCACCACAAGTAAGGGAGTTGTTATGACTTGTGAAGAATACCATGGGATAGTATCTTCACCCAAATGTTGATGTTATCTTTAGTATCTAGGTCAATATCTTCATCATTTCAAATAGATAATAGCCACAAAAAAGTAAACCATAGAGCATCCCAACCCATATGACCATTGGGATTACCAATTCTTATTTTCTATTTCTGGTGGAAGTCTAATATAATGAATATGACTTTAGGTCCCTATAGGGTCTACAGAAAGGTTATCTTCGTAGATTTCTTAGTCATGCTCATCAATGAGTACATTCTTCTAGTTTTTGATTCACAAACTAGGGTAAGAATCAGGACTTTCATGATGTCAACACAATTGAAGTGTATTGGAAAGATCAACCTAGTGGTTCCCATTTTGTCCAAGATACATAAAAATATAGGACACATCTGTAAGGGAAGGACCCATTTGTAATTTTTATCCATTTTTAGGTGTTATAGGGTCAGATCACGGCCTGTATGGGTGGAAAAAAGTTCTTCAATGACCAAATGATTTTTGTTGCTCAATTTAGTCCATATATCCTGAGCATATCCATAATTATGATACTCTGACTTGATAACTAAGATGTAGGAAACATATTATACTTATATGATCGATTAATCTTCATACTATACCCAACCTCGAATGAAATAATCACTAAAAAAATGACCAGAACTCACCCACAATGTATATATCTGATATCTCTAAGAGAGGGTGTTCTAGTAGCCAAGATCACTTAGTAGACTTTTTGAGAGAGGCATGCACCCTTCAGATTTTGGTGGTAATTTTTTTTCTTGAAAAAAATGCCCCACCCTTTACAAAGTATGCAAGTTGAATGGAACCCCAAGGTGGAATTCCAATTTGAGTTTATTATCACATTGATGGAGAGAAATATATAAGTCACACTTATACTGGTCAATGTCATCATCAGGTTGTCGAACTAATATAATGAGACATGATCCATTTATATCCAATCAATAAATTCTCTAATGAAATTCTTCAGTTTTAGGCTCCACCAGTTACTAAATGTAGAGAATAAAGTGCAGGAAATAAAATATCATAGAGGTCTTTCACCAAGAAATAATCTAGTGTCTTAAATGGCTAGGAAAAGGGTGAGGCTTTGGGATACTTCTCCTATATTAAGTTAGGTGGAACTTCTATTGTTGGTCCCTAATAATGGTGTGTTTCTATGTTCCTAAAGGGAGTGGGGATCTAAGTGGTTCATTTCATCCCTGAAGGAGATCTAGGATGCACATTGGGTAGCTAAGGTTGATATGAATGATTTTAGGAAATTCAATGTTTTTGTTGGTGTCACCAACAAGAATCATCCTAGAGAAGTGAAAACTTACATATGGAAACATAAAATTGTGGTCCACTCCCTCAAAGTTAAATTTTTTAACTTGAATTGGGAACTCAAGATAATTAATCTCGAGTTATAAAGTTATAAGTATGGTGATGGTTAGGGTCCTAGGAAATTGAGGCACACTACTAATAAAGAAGTAGTAATATGTATTCTTGTTTGCACTTAACATATCATCAATAGTGTATGTAAATATATATTCTTTATATTTTTAAGGGATCTGAAGGGTCTTGATACCCATGATATCTTAAGAGTAATCATTTAAAGAAAAATTTCTTAGCCCAAGTTCTTATTTTAGTGATAAGAATGATCAAAAAGCTTCCCATTCTAGGATGGAACAACTATGAGTAATGGAATCTAAGCTTTTATATGAATTTCTATTATCATCTCCAGTAGTTCTTCTCATGAATCTATCTTCAAAATTAATCTACTGACGGGATCAGGTGAGGTATATGGATATTTATCTTCATCTAAAATTTGGAGGTAAATGATATATTTGTATTATACCGTTATAATTTCATACTAGTAGGTTGACCTATTCAGGCATTGAGCCAAGATTTATGGGTTTTAAGGATGTCAGTTTCTGAGGAGAAAATAGATTGATACCAATAGATAATGGAGTTAAATATTGACCAAAATGTACCATTCAATTTTTCAATTCATTCAGGCTCATTGAATGGCCTCATGGATTTTGAAGACCTAGTCGATCATCCTGATTTAAAGCTCTATGCATTAGGTGAATATCTATAAGAAGGTGTGTTACCCTAAGTTATTCATTTTCTCTATCATTAATGATAACCAATTTTTAATTCTATATGTTATCCTTTATATTGATTTAGGATTTACATGGTCTATAGGACCCATTTTAAGCATACTTATCCATTAGAGGATATACCATCACTGGAAGACCCACTTGTTTCACCTTTTGATGAGGTGAAAATTGTATAAGGAGTTAGCACTATGGAAAATAAAGGTGGGTATCCACACTTACTGTTATTTGTTTTTATATCATATTTAATAGATAAAATATTGTAGACATTAATTTTAATATCCATGTTTCAAACCACAGAAGTTGAAAGGCTTTTTGTTTTTTGTACCTTAGTCAGTGGAAGTCATATGAATATTAATTAGTTTGGTTCTTACACATTCATGGGATATTAAGATTAGGACACCTGTGAGTGACTTGGTTATAGAATATAGACCAATCCTTATAACGAAAACTAAATTATATCTAGAGTATTATCACTTCAACATAGGATATGAGAGTGAGTATGAAAGAACATCTAAATCCTAGTTCATGATACACCTTTTTGCGAGATCATAGGCCATATATATCTTTTTAAACACATGTTCATCACTTTGGATATGAATATTATGACTATCACATAATCCATACTATCATTGAAGAGTTTATTGGTTCTTGAGAGTCAATGAAGGTACTCCAGTTATGGAGCTCAGCTATATAATCTATGTTTTGATCCACAATACTTGGGGATATAACACTTTATGAGCCCTCCCAATTTTCAGTGGAAATAGTGAAGTAAAAATATCAAGCCTTGGATATGTGGGACCTAGTGGATCATATCCATAAAGAGTTGGGTACTACCAGAAAAATAGTATAGGAGAAGTAAAATCTAGTTGAGGAAGCCAAATGGGGAGGGATGATTTTTTTGCAAGGGAAGAGGAACTGTGGCTTGATATAGTGGAAAAATAAGGAATTATTTCTAAGATATAGAAGACCATTGTTAAATTAGGTAAATAAATAGACCAAATTTTAGAATCCATCGATAATTCCATGTGATAATATTCTGATCTATTCTTTATTTTTTATATAATGACAGAGAGGATCTATATTATTAATTATCCTATCCTTTTTTCTATATAATAAAAAAATATCTCTAAAAATTCATTCAATTTATCATCTCTCATGTCAAATCGATTATAATTTCATTATAATATGTGAAACTATTAGATAGTAATATCACAATAGCTGAATCCAATTGAAAATTTTATGGGTATGGATTAGTTAAACCATGAATCCAAAACAACTGATTCTGTGATGATATGATTTAATTATTCCATCATCTTTTAATTATGTACTCTTAGACTGATATTGGTTGGATGAATATTGTGGGACACATACCATTTTAATAATTTGGGGAAATTCGCTGAAACCAAGAACTATGTAATTTTATTACCTTTTAAACATGTACTCTTAGATGGATATATGTGTGTTGAATATGGAAGCACATTTTCCATCACCATGAGATAAGGTTAGTCCATTCATATATATGGGAGGATAATTACTACTCATAATAAGAATTATGAAGTATACTTTAGAATAAGGATTTCAATTCTCTAAAGGGATGAAGTACCTAGATATTACACCTTCATGCATTTAATAAAAATCAGCTGAAAAAATATATTTGAGGGATAAAAGGGTAATATAATTTTTTCCTAGGTTGATAAGCATAGTGAGCATAACTTAACTTTTTCTAGGCCAAATGGAGGTACCTACAATATTTATGATTTTTTATCATTATCCTAAATTTTCCCAATCTATGAATGGGGAAAGGATTAGTCAACGGGAGACTGAATATTTATTAGACCAACTTTTTAGATTTTTAGCATGAAAACTTAAATTCCTTTTCTTTTCATAAAAACTCAATGTGTTTTCTATTTTTTTCAAGGGAAATTCTTAGCAAGTGGAGACTTAACTCCTTCAGAAGACACTGTTTCTGGGTATTCAACATAACGAGTACTAAATCATATGTTCTTTATGATCATTGAACCACTAGGGGAAGTTGAATCAGGGGTAAAATTTTCATAAATTTCAAAAATTATGAAATTTAACCCCCTGTAACATTTTAGAGTTAATTTACTTGTTAATTTTTATTACAATATCACAAGCATTAAAATATGATAAAATTAAAAAGAAACACAACATTTACAAGTTTAAACATTAGTGTGAGAACATATATCCTTGCCTTGGCCACTCCCGTCTATCCAGGAATTTTCAATATTATAAATAAGTGGATAATAATTAAATCCAACTCTTATTTAACTCCTTATGTATCCAAATAGTTATTATTATAATAAATCTCATAAATTTATAATGTTTGAAATAAAAAAATTTATCCACAAAAAATATATATGAAAATTTGTAAATTACACTCCCACAAGTTTGATTGAAAAGTTTGTCTGGTTTTATTCACCTAAAAGGTTGATTTGGTTCACCGTTTATGTGTCTAAAATAGATAATCTGTTTTACCTCAATGGAAATGCACTTGATATATAAATCGATCATTTTTCATTTATCAAAAACAGTTGCACCTAAAATATCTACATGGAAACTCTATCGGATTTCTTTTTCTATTTTTTAGGAACATAAACTCTATCTAATACTTCTAATAATAACTCTACCTAGAACACTTCTTTAACATGAATGTAAAGTTTGGTTGGAAAATCCAACTAAAACAAATCCTATAGAACTTATACTTTTAATAAAAATAAAAAATTGTAAGTATAGTTGTATTATGAATCCCTTTATATAGGTTCTATAATAGTGGGAATGGCAAGAAATCATTTTCATTTTCCCACTCAAACCAATAAAAAATTAATTATTCCTTCTTAAATTAAATTCATTAGACACTTCTAAAATCTTATAGAACATCAATGAAGCTTTATGAATTATCTAATAATTTCAACCTTTCTTTAACTCTCTTAAACTTATCTATATAAAAACATAACTAAAGTATTAATATAAAAATTATTAGACTTTGACACTATTTATAGTTTCTTAGAAAAACTTTTTCTGATGTGATTTTTCATCTAATGGATTCATTAAAAAACTCCATTTAGATGTAATTTCTCCCATTTCCCTTACATTTCCATTTATTCATCTGAGTTTTTTTGATGAATATTAAAAATATTTTTTTGATGGATCATTTTTTCTTCATATAGTAAATTTTCCTCAACTCAAACTTTATACATCTTATTCAAAGAAAAGTTTTTTAATGGAGTCCCTCATAAATGTTTTTTAGATATAAGTTATCTTTGGTGCACTTCATAACTTCACAAACTATGAACTTCATTGATCATGTAACAAAACTTTAAAACTTGAAAACTTCAAACCAAACATATATTCATAAACCTTTGATTTCCTTTTCCATTTCTCCCAACCCAACTGAAGATGGTAGGATACATTATTTCAACTTATAAAGACTCTTTCCATATGAAACACTCTTCATATAGTTTATTTCTTGGTCTTATCATTTTGATTTCTCCCTTTGAATTTTCATGAACACAAACTTGAAATCTAACTTATCATTTCTTGAATTTATCACCATTTCTATTTCTTTCTCATTTTAAAAAAATTCACAAACTCAGTATCAAACACTTATTTCCTTATATATGATTAGGTTTATCTAATTTTTACATCTGTTATTTTTAGTGCCTTTTTCAAAAAAAAACCTTTGTAAGAAATCACTTTCGTTTTCTTCCAAATGTTTTTCAATTAAAGTCCATGTCCTGTAATATTTTTCTAAACCTTTTTGTTAGGAAAAATTCATCTCCCCTTTGTCTTATCAAAACTTTTATAGGGTTGTACACATCATATTTTATCATGTGATTTTTATGATTTTTTGAACTTGTTGATCAGCTAAGAATCACTTTATTTTGAAAGAAAAGAATTTTTAACAATTTAATAGTACTTACTAACTTCCTAAATTTCTCCACAAACATCATAACAAAACATTCTTATTGAACTTTCTTAAGTAAGTTTCTAAAAAAAGAATTTTACAACCCATAAATAAAAATAATTCATAATAGAATTGAGTTTTAAAAAAAATAAAAACATTGTTAAGAAAACATAATAAAGTATCTTAAATCTTCCCCTTTGTATTTGTTGAAAATTTTGATTAAAAATTTTACAATTAATCATCTTTCAAAACTCAAACATTTTCATAACTCATTTTTCACATAACTTTTTCTCAATTGTTTCACTCTCTCAATTTTTCATCTTCTATCAAATCATATCCTTTCTCAAAGTGATTTTCCTGATACTACACTACAATATAATGTAATGTTTTTTTAATGAAATGTATCCCTCAGTGATAAGTAAATTTTGTTTTGCATTAATATAAACTCATCATCACTTTTTTCAGTCTCTCAAAAAAATTATAATTACCTATTTTATGATAACAAAATCTTCATATTAATTTTTGAAATAAATATTCTTATTATACACTTTACAAAAATATTTAAATATCCTACCTTTTAGATATAAGTTTTTTTAAATTTACCTTTAGAAAAATTCCATATTTTCAGTCAACTAATAAACTTTATGAAAATGATATTTTACCACTATTAATAACATTTATATGGTTTATAATCTTGTAATTGGGTAAAATTATCTTTAAAATCCACACCATCAGACTAGTAATTTCCTTTGTAAACAAGTTACATTTTATTTCTTAAAACATCACCATGTTTATTGTGCTTTTTTATGTACACCTAATTTATTTCAATAATATTATTTCCTACTGGATGTGGAACATGTTTTTAGGTGTCATTTTGTTCTATATAAATTTACTATTCATTCAAATAATTTACTCATTGTTTTTGTTTAATTACAATTTAAATAGATTTTGGTTCAGCCTTTGAGAAAAACGAGGTTTTATTATCTAATATTATATTTCTTCAAGTATAAATAATATATTTCTGAGAAATAGATTCTGGTTCAGCCTTTTAATCACCTAGTTTGTCACACATTCATCTTCACTTTGGTTTTCCTCATTGGAAGCCTGTAATTTATCTTCCATGATAGTTTCAAAAACCTTTGTTATAGAAGTTAGATTTTCAGAATAATTCACATTATGAGAATACACCAAATTTTGTTAACATTTTTTCTAACATTTATAACTTCTTCTGTTGGGTGAATATTCCAAGAAAATTCTTTCCTCATATTTTTCATCCAATTTTTCTTGATTTTTATTTTTTATCTTTAATAATAAGGGACTTCGAAAAATATTGAAATATTTCACTAAATTTTTTATACCACATTTATTCGGAAGTAATGTTGGATTTTAACCTTATAAAATATATATTTTGTACATATATAATTGTACTAACAACTTATCTCTAGAAAAACATATAAAGATTATACTCATCCAACATGCTTCTTCCCATTACCACCAAACTTCAATTTTTTTCTTTCTTCCACTCAATTTTATTGAGGGGTTTATGGATCATTGAATTGATGTTTGAAACCATGATTATTTAGAAAGTATTTTAAGTAAATACATGTTTACTCGTTTCCATTATTGGTTCTTAGGTACATTATATAAAAAATAATTTCTCTTTTAACTTATCTTATGGAAAATATGAACATTTTTTCATCTTTTAATTTATGCCTCACAATCCTAATGTTGGTCATCTAAGTGAAATCATCAATAAAATTAATATATTACAAATCCACTCTCATTCATTGATGTATCATAAGCCTAAAAATACCTAAGTTAATAATTTCAAGAGGTTTATTAGATTTAATCTCAATGATTTTATGGCATTTAATAACCATATTTCCTTTATTTCATTTTATAAATATGTCATCTTCTTTCCTTTTTACCATTGGAAATTTTATAAAAGTATTTTTTTTAAATTTTTTTCATAATTTTATATCCAAGATTCCTAAGCCTATGATTCTACTACTTTTTTTCATCTTTAGTACTCAAATAACAGGATTTCAAAATTCCTCTAATATGAAAAAATATTTACACTGGTTCATTATTCTCTAGTATCAACTTATAATCTTTCATACTTTTGATGGTACTTGGATCTTTCATGAATATAACTTACTTACCATCATCACAAAGTTGTAATATACTAAGTAAGTTGTGTTTAAGCTCATAAAAAAATATAAACTTCCTTTTATTTTAGTTTCTGAGTTTTAATCTCAGTTGTTCATATTCCTCTAATTTTTAAAGAACTATACTTTCTAAAAGTAAATTCTCCACCTTTATAATTTTCAAAATCTTTATACATTTTTATATTAAATGTTATTGAGGAATAACCACTATCAATAATCCATTTTTTTTTATTTTTCATGATTTCAAAGCAATATTAACAACAAAGTCTCTTTATTGAACTTTCTTCTTTCTAAACTCCTTTTCTTTTTTATCGTACAAGGTTTTTCTTAGAATTATTGTTAAATATTCTTTATAAAATTCACCCAGATGGTCACATATTCCATAAACATACTCCAAAAAACCAAAACAATTTTTAATTTGAATCTTTCTAACATCTTGTGATTTTTCTATTCTTACTTCCTATGGCTTAGAAAAATTGTCCTCTTTACTATTGTTTTTGCTCCTGATCAATTAATACCTTCTTCTAAGTAGTGACATGTTCTGCCAATAATTTGATGATTTTCCCCAAATACACCATAGCACCAAAAATAATCATTGAATCATGAATTTCTATATAAATATTATCTTTTCCAATATTGTTTTTTTTTTCTATTTTGTAACATCTTAATATTTTTATTTCCCCTTGACAGGGGGAAACTTTCATATGGAGGTTTTTTCAGTTTTTTTAATATAATAGATTTATGACATCCTTTCTCAACCCAATTTTTTCAAAATTTTTCCAAACACCATTACTATTATTATAATCAAGTGATCTTTTACATTTTGTGGGTAAGGATTTCAGTTAATTCTTGGAATGATATTTCTTGATAAATTCAAAGGATTTAGCTGTTATATCTAAATATTTATTGAAATTTTCATTTTTCCTTTTAAAGGTACTTTCAACCTATAGAAGTTTTGATTGAGTTTTACCAACCTCATATTCCTTATAAATATGTTTCTTATTGTGATCTTTCACCATATTTTATTACGTAGAAACATTTATCTTGAGGCTTATAATCTATTAGATATAACCATATTCCCATTTAAGTACATATTTCCTTCATTTTCCTTTCCACTTTCTATATTCATCATTCTAGATTCTTTCTTGATTTTTTTATTTTGATCCAGACATTATACAAGATCAGACCTGAGCTGATATTCTATATAAGTTTATTCATCATCTTCTTCTTCTTTTCCTTAAATATTTAAAGAACCTTGTTTTTCTAAAAAATTTAAAATTATGTTTTGAATTTTTTGAATTTTCTTATTCTGAATTTTTTTTAGTATATTCATATTCGACTTTATTACTCAACATGATTCTATTACTTCCAAAAAACTTTTTTCTTGACACTAGTTCGCATATTATCTTCCCTCTAATATTTGTTCCATTTATTCCACTAGGTTTTTTCATTATAATTATCTTTATACTCACCTAATTTATTATTGGGGAAATTCATAGAAATTTTCTTAGTACCCCCACACTCAAAACACATGATTGGTGGTTTTCCTTCATACTTTCATCTACCTCTCCGATATTTTTTGGAGATAAGAGTCATCATATATTCATTAATTTTATCATATTGTATTTCTTCTAAATCATTGATATCAACATTTCAAGTATCTTGTATTTTTTTATTTCTCATAGCTTTAAAATCCATCTCATCTTTGATCATATTTTTAATTACTGGATCATTATTCATTTTATAAGTAGAAATTAAGTTATGAAATTTATCAAGTAATAAATAATATTTATATTCTAGAGATGAGATTTAATATTAAAACCTATTAGGGAAGTTTCTCCTGAGTTTTTATTATAATAGTGGAATCTTCCAGGATATCTAAAAATCCTCTGATATTGTAAACAACTTCATTTACTTTGGTTATTTACTCAAGTCACATCATAGACCATTCTAATATCAAAAAAAATTATTTTATATATTTATAACATTTCCTCCTTCACATTGAGTTTTTCCTAAAAGATAGTTTCAGGTTTGTCTCAAATTTGTTTAGCTGTTTTGGGACCCATTTACTTCATGTAAACATTTTATGATAAATATATAAGAATAACATTTCTAGATTTTCCATCAACCTCAATATTTATATTATCAAAAAAAGTTATATGGTCATTTTTCATAATAGGTAGATATGTAATTATTACTATGTGAGTAACCTCCATACCAACTGACTGATGATAAGGTGTCATTTTATTTTTATGATCATGATAATATTTTTCATCAAATGTAGGAATAACTATACAATTGGCAATATTATAATTTTCCATCATAGGGATTAAAAAGGGGAACCAATTATCTGAAACTAATTAAAATTACTTAGGATCATTGAAATGCTAAGAAGAGGAGGGTTGAATCATTGGTTAAATTTTTAGAAATATCCAAATTTAAAAAAATTAACCCTTTGAAATTTTTATAGTTAATTTCCTTATCAAATTTTATAAAAAATAAAAAACATGAAAATAAGAGAGAATAAACAAGAGACATAATATTTACAAGGTTCACCCTTAATGTGAGAACCTACATCATTTTCATGGAAACACTCATGGGTCCATTAATATACGCTATTATAAATAAGTGAATAAAACATTGATCTAAATCCTATTAGACTCTTTATATCTACATATTGGATTGATTATACCAACTCCCATCAGTTTATAAAGTTTGGATTATAAAAAAAAGACACAAAAAAATATGTGAAACTTTTTAAATTCTACTCCCTCGTGTTCATCCAAAAATTCCATCCAATTTTCTCCATCTAAAAGTTTTTTCTAATAGTCCCCTTATAAATTTGAAATATTTCATCCACTAAAACTCACTAAAACTATTCCTAATATATAAACTGAACTCTGTTGGATTATCGAAAACCATTATGCCTCAAAACATTTCATGGAAACTTTTACTAATTTCTCATTCTGGTTTTGTAGAACTAAAAATCTATTTGATACTTCTGATTGAAACTCTTTTTGGAACTCTTCTTTAAAAAGAAATTAAAATTCGTTTGGAAACTCAAATAAACATAAATTCTAAAGTGGTTATGATTTTTGTATGTGCAAATATTCATAAGTACATTGATACTTTTACCCCTTTATATAGGTTCTCTTAGAATGGAAATGGTGGGAGATAATTTTTATTTTCCCCATCAAACCAATTCCAAATTAATCATTCCTAATTGGAAAAATCATTCGATGCTTCCAAAAAATTCTAGAACATTAATGATGGTTTATGAATTATCCATCAATTTCAACCTTCCTTTAACTCTCTTAAACCCATCAAAAAAATCAACTAAAGTAATAGAATCAACATCATCTAACATTGAGTCTTAACAATATTTCTTATTAAAACATTGTCCAACATGAATTTTCATTTGATGGCTTCATTATAAAAAATTATTCTGATCTACTTCCTATGATTTTCTTTACATGCCATTTTTTATCCATCTTTTATTTTTCTAATGGACATGAAAATGATTGTCTGATGGATAATAATTTCTCCATATTGCCAATTCTCCTCAACTCAAGCTTTATATATCTTATCTTTAAAAAACTTTGTTTGATAGAATTCATCATCTAATATTGTCTAATGTAATTTATTAGTGTTCAAATTAATAACATCAAAAACTATAAAATTCATTCAGCCTATAAAAAAACATTGTAACTTTTAAACATCATACAAAATATCTATCCAGAAACCTATGATTTCTATATTAATTTCTCTTGACCCTATTTAAAATGTTAGAATAAATGTTTGAAACTTCTAATGAAAGTTTTCATATTAGACTTTCTTTATCAGGGGTATTTATCAATCTTATCATTTTTATGTCTCCCGTAAAATTTTCATGAACGGAAACTCAAAATATAAATTCTCATTTCTGGAACTAGCTTCCCTTTCTATTTATTTCTCATTTTAAAAAAATTATACAAACTCAAAAACAAACACTTATTTCCCTCCAATCAATTAGGATTTTCTATTATCTATAATTGGTACATCTGGTTCCTTTTTGTAAAACATTACTTTATACAAATTTAGCAGCTTTTATTTCCTTGAATTTTTTTCTAGTAATGTCTATGTATGGTAACGTTTGTTGGGACCTTTATATCCAGAAAACTTCTTCTCCCCCTTTTTCTTCTCAAAACTTTTGTAGGTTTATACACATCGTCTTGGATAATGATATTTTTATGAGGTTTAGAAATTATTGATCAACTAAGGATCTTATAATTATTTAAGAAAATTTTCATAACAAAGTAAACAAAACTTTCTAACTCCCTCACTTCCTCTAGAAACATCATAAAAAATTTCTTACCAAACATTCTTAACAAATTATCTCAAAAAGAATTTATCCAATTAATAAAAATCATTCTTAACAAGTGAATTGTTAACAAATACAAAACATTATTAGGAAAACATCATAAATGATCTTAAAAATATATTTTCTTAGTTAGTTTTAGCTCTTATATATTGAACCAATGAAGGATGATATTTAATGTCAAATGTTTTTGGCCAAAAAGTGGATGAATCATAAGGTCATAAAAAACTATCCAATGGGTGAGATATTCAATATATAAAGGGAAAGTAAAACCAAAACTAAATAGAAATACCAATGATACTATAAAAAATCTCATGGATGGTTGTATATAGTTTAAGGTTATAGTGACCATATAAATGATGAAGGATATCATATGACAACCCAAATGGGTATTAAGAGTTAGTATTTTTCTAACACCTTTGAGAAAATGATGAGAATTGTGTAAAAAACATGATGTATCTGAGTTAAGATGTGATGAAATGGAATAATCATGTTGAGGATGACTCCTAGAAAAAATTATTGATTGGTTCCCCTCTGGTGTTGTTTAAGTCACATGGAGTTAGAGGGCTATCTCCTCAATAGAAAACATGGATCTAATTGAAAGTAAGGATATGGTGGAATAGGTTTTATTACCAATATATGGTGTCATTTTATATTTAAATATGCTCATTACCAGTATCAATGAAATATTTACAGTGATTAAAATACTTGAGGTATGAAGTGTGGTCCATGAGAAGAAGATATTTAAAAGCTATTGGGATATTCCAATCTCAAACTAACCAAGGTTTTGGTTTTATATGATATCTAATTATATGTTTATCTATGTTTGTGTTCGACATATGTGGTCTAGACATCACTATATATTCTAAAATAACAAGACTCAATCCACATGTTGTTCTCATTAAAGAAATGTAATCCAATCATATAAACTACTATGGAAATACCTTATTCAAATGAGAATATTGTGCACTAGGAAAGGGATATGAAATTTATTTGAGTAATAACTATACCCAATATAAGTGATCTGGGTATCAAATTAGTACCCTGTAATAATAATAATGAAGCTACACATAATTCTCAAAAGGGAAATTGTTTTATTCCAGTGAAGGATTAAATGTATAAGAGGCACTATGGATGTACCTAGAATATGAGATCTAGTTTTTTGAACATTGTGTCCTACTGTATGTTCAGGGTAGGAAACACAATATAAATATGGGAATCCCAAACACTAGAATGTTATTATTAATAATGGGCACATTTTATTATAGTGTAGGTATACATATAGCAACCTTATGTTGGGAACCCTTAAATGGTTCTAGATCACATTTAAGGAAACTTGTACATACAAAAAAACCACTCTAATAAGTTCAAGGGTCATGTAGGATAGACTGTATGACATGTAGTTTAACATCATGCAATAATGACTCAAATGTCATGTAGTTTAAGGTCGTTCAATTAGGAAAACAACTAATCAATTTATATTCATATAGAGTATAATTTATGCAATATAGTTTAAATTCTTATAGTGAATAATTTTATATTAGAATGTTTTCATAGATTTGGAACACGTACAAAAATAAAATGGGTTCATCTTAATGTTGAACATATGGAATAAAACTCGATGTCAATTGGTGAGGCCTCAAATTCCAATATGAAGAAATGTTTTAATGGGGATAAAATTTAAATTTGAAACTAATACAGGAAATATGGACTTAACTACATATCCTGAAGTAATATGTATCAATTTTTGTGTTGTTTTAGATGATGATTCTATATGCACATCTATTTATATGAAGGAAAATTGAGGTATCTTAATTTTGGTATTAGGTTGTTGTGATAAACTCAATTTTAATGAGTAAGAGCTTGATCAATCTAAATTAAAGCCAATGGAATTGTGGTTTGGCCCAAGTTGGGACCTCTAGTTTTCACTAAAAATTCGTAAATAATAAGAATCAGTCCAGACATAGTTCTTAGTGAGTATATTATACATAGATTGAGCTCATTTACCAGGGAAATATTATAATATCTTCATCATAATGAAATAAAATTTATAAACCCAATATGAATGAGTAGGGCTCAAATACTCAGATAGAGAGGGGGTTGAAATTGATGATATTTTTAGCTTGACCTAGGTTAGGTCCTTCATCCATAACTATATATCTGAAGATAATAGGAATAAATGCACTCATAGTTCTTGATGTCTCTATATAGATATAAATCATGTAAAAAATAAAATATAAAGGTTTTTTCAAAATGAAGGAATATTGAATAACACATGTTTTGAACTATTAAAATCATACATTAGGAACCTCTACATGAATGTGGATCATATAAAAGGAAATTAGGTCGCATAGGGTAGACCACCATAAACATTTTATGTTATTATAGGATAGACCATTGTGTTCAATGGGAATTTTTTAAGAGGAAAATCTCGACTCATGGCATCATGGTATTCACAAAAAATTCATACATAGACACAAAATGGTATAAATAATATGATGGAATATTCTTTATTTGACAATGGTATGATATATAATTATGTAACATCAAGTGTATTTGAACCCACTTGAATAATTGAATTAATAAATGTGTAAATCATAACATGATAATGTATGAGTCATTGGTAAATAGAGTAGAGTGGGGATAATTGAACCATTACTAATAGAGAGGCTATCACCACACCATCAGAACATAACAAAAGGGATTAGAGGATATTTTCCTATAGATGAAACATGCCTTTAGGTGGAAAGACGAATATAGTGGTACAAATATTTTTACTATGAAAAGGTTTCCAATAGAATCAATTACACTACTATCAAAGGGAAACCCAAGAGGATGTGATCAAGGTTTTGGGATTTAAAGAGGTGACTCTCGACTCAAGGATTTTGGTTAGTGATGATTCATACAACACATGTATAAAGTATATTCATGAATAAAAATGATATTAAATAAGTTTTTGAGCAATATAAAGGTTGTGGCACTGTAAATTGAACACATTATTAGGGATAAGGGATATAACCTGAAATTTCTTGGGTACCTGATCAATTGAATAGGAGGTATTTTCCAAAGTGAATTAGTCTCCTTTTCGTGAATGAAAATATACCCATAATATATTTTAATCTCACTTTCAAGGGTAAGGAATATCTTCATTCACTTTTTCCTATTCCAATAGGTTTAGTGAGAATGGAGTGAATTTTATATAGAATAGACTTTATGGGGTTTCAACTATTAAATCTTCCGTGTATTTTTAATATTTATTTTAAGGTCATAAAATATAGATAAAAATTATGTAACTAGATTTCAAGGTCAGATATCATAGACCAATTATAAGTTGTAAATTTATGGTTGGGCTTGGGATCTTAGATCTATTCATCAATATGTATCATATAAGAATATGAATCAAGTCACATGTAGTTCTCATAAAATATGTATTTTTGTGGATATGACTCATACCTAGGGGGAATGGTAATAAAATTGATGGTTATCCTAACATGATATGGAAGTAAACAATATGTGAATGAAATATAATGACTAAGATAAACTAAAACAATCACATCATGATGTATGGATATGGGAAGACCTGATACGAGATAGTGTAGATTTCCACTTCCAGAAAAAATTAGTTATGAAGATGGAATCTATAGGTAATCTTAGGATAGTATATACAAGTGTCACTACATGTCCCGTGGAAACATGAATCAATCCACACATAGTTCTACTAAGTGGAATTTTTTATAGGTTAGGCGAATGATGATATTTAAATTGGTAAATATTTTCATAGCTGTCAAATACTTGAGGAAAGAAATACTTCTATGTAGATTAATCTCTTACATAGGTTGAATTTATGATTTAAGATCACATGGAATATACCTCTTCAATTAGTTTAATTTTATATAGGATAGACCACTCCGAATTGATTAATTCATGTGAGATGGACTATTTATCATGCAGTTTTATGTCATGTGACAAGGACTTATGTGTCTTGTAGTTTTATATTCATATGACTAGAACCATTTCCAGGAGGTTTTGAGTCATGTTGTGTAGGCTTTATTCAATGTAGTTTAAATTCATGTAGTGAGAACATCATGAACCCATCATGAAATTTTTTTAAGTATTTATTGAGAAAACTTTCAATACTAGTATGAGTGATATTCTCCATATCCATTACAATCATGGAATAGGATCTATTAGATAAAATCTTTATTATGGAATTGTATCCTTATCATTTGGCTCAAATTTTAGAGGTTTATTCCTAGGTATCATGGGAATTATTAGGTATAACACTATTTCCCATTTGATGAATGATTAGAGGTGAAAATTCTAGTCAAACATTCATGTGACTTGGTTTAGATGGATTTATAGGCTTTGTAGTGTTTATAACCATTTCACATCAATTTTTTTAGCACTTAAAGTCATATCTAAGTCCATTCATCTTTATATAGTTGACTTTTGATGGTAATGTGAAGTGAAGATAATTGTACCTCAAAAATCAGGACTACCTCTATCCAGTATACAAGAAAGTATAGAGTCGCTTGTCTTCATATACGGGTCATGGAATGATAATCCCATATATTATGTAGGAGTTTATCTAGCCAAAAAATCTTATCTTTTTTCCTCATATTTTGAAGGATATTAGATATAGTTTTAATAAAATTCTTTATCTATCTATTTTTCACTATATAATAACGAGTTGAATTATTAGATTGGATATTGTACTAATGGTTCATCGTCTATAATTAGGAACAATAGAAATTGTTTCCTTTTTCCATTGGCATTTTTTAGGGACTACAAATATGATAATGATATTATAATTCCTAAAATTGATTAAATATCTCATTATAACTTATTTTAGGGTAATTGCTTTGGCCCATTTGGAGAAGAAATTGGTTATAGAAGGGATGTACTTGAACAAACTAGATATGGATGGAGTGCATATACCAATGAAATATATCCCCCATATAGAAAATGGAAAAGATTATTTGGTGGTGTGAAATAATTCTAAGGGTTGATATATAACGATGGAATATATATAAAAAGAATTAAATTTCTTCTTGAATTCCATGTAGTCTTATATTATTTATATCCACAAGTATCCAAGTCTCTATATATGATGTAATATATTGGTTCTTATCTAGTGGGAAGCATAGGTACCAGTTTGGACTTCTCACATAATAGTAAGGGTTTATCCTCCTTTAATTCACTTGAGGAGGAATCCATCAGTGCCTTGTTTTTAGAGGACCTTCCGGGGATTTGATCCATTGTAAAGTACTAAATTTTTTACCCACCTATAGATATATTCCTTCATGGATCAATCGGATGGGAGGATCCTTATTTGATAGTACTCTATAATGATATAAATATATCCCATCATGACATCGGTCATTGAGGATAATGGTTTCTTTAACATGATGTGAAGTTAACTTCCTTAATTTTCTCCATGTCACAGCTAACAAAAATAAAGATCACCCCATAGCGTGTGATGTGAATGATCATATCATATTAATATTGATCTATTGGGGTCATAACTATGTTGGATAGTGCATACACTTTGGAATTATATAATGTGGAATGTGAGGTAGTGTAAGATCTAAGGGGAATTAATCCATATACCCTCATGCATAATCATAAAAAGGAATCAACTATTTTTTATTGATGACATGATCACTGTTCACATTCTTGATCATTGTCCTTGAATTACCATTGATATTCAATTGGTCCATCAGTATCGAAAATTCAATCTCTGGGCCTACAATGAAGTCATGGTATTATACCTCATTATTTTTTCATCCTTCTAATATTTATAAGAATTAAGGTAAAATCACATTGATTGGAGAGATGAATACAATCCCTAAACTAACCCAATAAACCTTTGGGTTTTCTATCCTTCTACATGTAAAAATCTTAGAATAACTATAAAAGTAAAACTATCACACACAATAGGATTCATAAATGAATAAAACTTCTTCCTTATGAATTTTTTTGAATAAAAATTACTTCTATGGTATGGGGTTTTTCATGAGGAAATCTTATAATGCTTTCCCCCTAATTAATTTTTGATACAAAAATTAGATCTAAATCTTTTTTAGATGACCAGCCACCATGCCAAACACCCATTTAACATTTTATGTTTGAGGATTTATTTTAGTAGATAAACATTAGATACAAAGAAGACCTCATGATTTTGTAAATCGTGTATCACTTTTTATACAATGGTGATTAGTGAAAGGAAACTCTTATTAATGATAGAATATCAAATCTCAATATATGAGATTATTCTACTAAGATAATAGAGATAATTATTCTTCCCCGCATCATTATTTTAAGAAAGGAGGTTTTTAAGTGATTTATCCCAAGTGTACACATATAGGATGAGATATTTCCATTCTACATACAGTATTAAGACTGATGGGTACAGAACGTACTCTTTAATATTGTCTAGTATTTTTTAAAATATTCATCCTAGTGATAGTTAAACCACTGTTTCATCAACTTTATGAATCAAAAACACTTTGTGGTGTGGTATAAATTTTCAGATATAGGTGATCCATCCTTGAAGTACTCTCAATTACTAGATATTTCTAGGAGGAGACATATCACATATCACCTTCATCTTTTCAGGTATGACATAGATGAAAAAATGGCATACCACCAAGCTAAGAAATTTCCTTGATGTTACCCTAAAAGGGCATTTCAAGAGGTTCATCTTCAATCTTTGTTTACATAGTTTTTTAGAAAATATTTCAAGATCATCACAATGATCCACTTATTATTGATACTTGACAACCAGATTATGCTTATTGAATTTTAATGACTTTCCCATAATGGAATTGAAGATATGGGGCATGGAATGTTGGTATGTGGCACCACCATTCTTAATGAAAAAGGGAATTACTTGGTATTAATATACCCCTTGAGATGTGCTAAATGAAATGTTATATTTATCCTTGGGGCCATTTATATTTTTCTATATCCAAAATATCCATCCATGAAGGAAAGGTTTTAGAAGATACCCTTTACATTGATTAGTAGTTCTATGATTGGGACTAGTAAATCTTCCTTAGTAAAATATTGGTTGAGATCCTTTAAGTCAACAGTGAACCGAATATACAATATATTTTTCTTGATAAGGATGATGTTGTCAATCCACTTAATGTATTTAACTTCACATATAAAGTTGGATCTGGTCATCTTATCAACTTAAACTTCTACATGGTAGTATAGGTCAGTTGCATTCTCATTTCTACTTTTTTATAGCCATGGTGGTTGTTCGGTATACCCAAATTATGGGTGGACACCTGGGGATCCAACCCCAGGAATTTCTATGTATTTCCATTCAAAGATGTCTCAATGTTACTTTTTAAAGGAGATGTGCTTATTTGGTTCCTAAAAGATCATGGAGGCACAAGTCAATATAAGAAACATATTATCTTCGATATTGATATTAATTTATCTATGTTCATTGATAGTTATTGAAACACCTTCCTTGAATTTTTGATAATCATCCTTCATTTTGTGTTATTTCTCTATATCCCAATCAAGAACAGAAGACAGATTGGAATATTGAGATATAAAAGTTGGTGTGGGGGAGTTTTTACCCCCATCAGAATAAAATCCATCTTTTTAATGGTTTGGTTCATATGATACAATTGATATAATAAGAACAAGAGATTATGTGTGTAAACTTCACGTTCTTCTTCTTATGGGATTCAATTCCACCAGATCGAATAGCTTTTAATATATTATCTAAATACTAGTCAAACCTACACTTTTCTAAAAAAAATTGTGGACAATATTGATTAAAATGGATTGTGTGGTGGTATTTTCATCTGCTAGTGGTGGTTACTCAATGGAATCATCTTTATGACCATCGAATGAGATGAAATTGATTGAAGGTTTCCATTTATTGGCCATTGTGAACCAATTAACCTAATGGATTCCTAAATCTAGAATTTTCACCCCAATTTGGTTGATGGAAAACATAAATTCTTCATTGATTTCTCCCCCATGGACAAACAAGAGCGATTTCTAAACCATTAAGGTTAGCAATTTGTATGAAATTATGTACCATTGGTTTCTTCGCCTCTCTTTTGTAATATCCTATGTCTATGTATTGATATTAATAGGAAATAAAAGGTAATTTATCATCCTAAAGTACCCCAACATGACCATTAATTGAGTATTTCATTCATTTATGATATGATAAGGGAACTGTATCAGGTATATGGATCGATATACTTCTTATAGACATTTAAATACATATCATTATAGAATACCAAGAATTAAAAGTTATAATTGATGTCTCTAAAATAATTCCTCAACTTGATTCTATTAAGGGTATTTTATTCACTCTTATCTTACACTTAAGTTTCCAGGTAAATGGATGACAAGTCAACTTCATCATAGCTATAGCATTAAAGGGTCCAAATCAGGAATAGGGTGATTCCAAAACAATTATTAACTAGGGCCTAGTGAATATTGATATCATCAATCATTCTAGATACATAAAAAGTTCTAATATTCCTATGTATGTTAGTTTTATACCCCTGTTCTATGAAATAATTAACCATATAGAATTCTTTGGATCTAATCTATGTCTAATATATCCCAAATATAGTAAATTTAGTTTCAAAATCCCATGATATTGAATGATCCTTGATAAAGGTTTCACAAATTTCAGCTAAGAGATAAAGGGCGTCTAATATTGAGATATTGTTTGGGAGAAAAACATGATGCTTTAAGATTTTATACTTATAGAATAGAGACCTACACTTCACTTCATGATGTTTCTCTTAATCTTTAGCCCTAAGGGATAAAGTTAATTACACTAGTGATTCCTTCCCTTAACAACATACAGGGGACATCCTTATCATCTATGGCCTTGATTTACTTGACATTACCATGTTTTGATGTTGAAAAAATAATTATCTACTTATTAGTTTGTAACACCCCGAGATTTTATGAAAAATATTATTTTAATTTCATTAATTTCTTGTGTTGTATGCTACAACAAGATTACCTTGCGCTATACGCAACACTGTATTAGCTTGCAGTATATGCAACACTATTCTTGGATCATGTTACACACAATTTTGATAATAGTTATTCTACGCAACATTGAGTATATATATATATATATATATTCAATGTATAAATGAAATATGGTTTGATTCTGTTATACTAAAAAAAGAAATATTCTTGTACAACACGCAACCCTGACTTGGCTTGCATTACACGCAATCGTGACCTTCCTCGATAGCATGTGTTGTATGCAATACCGGGTTTTACTAAACAACGATATATTATTATAATATTATTATGAACTAGACGTTATGAATAGTATTAACTAAATTTTTAATTTTATAACATTATTATTCATCTTACACATTTTCTAGAACATGGTATAAGAACAAAATAAATTTTTCGGGTAAAATATGTATTTTTCAAAAAATGCAGTTTTGCCGCCTTTTGATGGCGCACCCACTTTAAATCTAGTTGTTGAAATTTTTATAAGTTCAATTTTACAAAATAAAATTCTTCTTCTAAATCAGGATATAAACATTTAATTTGGATAAATTTTTCATATTATTCTGGTAACTTTCATATTTTGATGAATAGTAAAAACACGCTATATTTTAATTAAAAACAACTTTTTTCATCGTAATAATTTATATGGTTAAATTATAATATTGAGTGGTTTTAAAGTATAAATAGAATATATTTTTACCATTTAATATAATTTATTCCATTATCATTGATTATACATTGAATTCGTAGGTTAAATCAATTCAATCTTTTGCAATGTTTTAAAGGAAAACCTTTTTTCTTTCGATAACGGGATTAATTTTAATTTAATTTCTGCAACTTTTGTGTATTGAATTTGGAAAAAGGGATTCCATATTTGGAATCCGTGGGTCCAAATTATGTTAATAAGCTACTTTTTATTGTTGGGAATTATGAATAGTAACTACGATAAATTTTATTTACCATAGTTAAAGGTAAATCAGGTTATTAAGGGTAAATATAAGATTATAAAATTACCCTAACACCTGCCAAAATCCTATTGGATGACTAAATGTAGACCCATATCACCTAAGGGTCGGATTAGATTAATTTAATGGACTTTTTTCCATGAAAATAATTTAATTATTATTAAAACCAAAGAATGTGACAACATGTCACTTTCTTAAATATTATAAGTATAATAATTTTACTTTAGTGATAAACATCATGAAACATAGAACATTAATAGTCTAAAGAAAGATAATACAATTATATACATCATAGGAATTTATTTAGAATTTTTAGGAATTAAATAAGTATCATTAATTATGACAAAATAGTGATGTTGAAATTATTTTATTAATTAAAATATCAAATAAATGGTTTTAAAAATAATAAAATAAATAGTATATGAACTATTTAAGGTTCTAAACTAATTTTCTAGATACATATGACATTTTATGAATCTAGTAATGCTTTTATTTCGAACATATCTTCTGTATATATTTTATTTAAATTCAAATAAATGAATAGTGTCAAAATTGACATTATTGTTATTTTATAAAAATAACATATTATAAAATTGTTTAAAAATCACAAAAATATTTAAAAATTGTAAATTTAAATTTATATGGTCTATAATGTTATAAAGGAAACAATTATGGACAATTCACAACAAATAAGTAATTATTTGTTATAATTTAAATTTTAGAATGTTATTACCACAAATAAAATTAAATTGACTAAATAAGGATAAATCAAGTTGATAATGATTAAAATAAATACCTAACATGTCTAAATTTGATTGGTTTATGAGATTACAACCATATCTCATCTAAGCTTCGGATATGAGTCATTTTTGGAGGTTTTTAAGTGGGTTTAGATTTATTATAAATTAACATTTTTATGAATTCCAAAGGTGCCCCTCTCCTCCCTTATAAAAGGGCACCTCCTCCCTCTCCTCCTCACACCAATTTGAGCCTTCAAGCTCGGCCAACCCCTGACAAATTATCTTCTCCACTTCCCTAGAAACATCCTAGAGGTTCTGGTCTACTTTAAAGACAAATCATAGTGCCCTAAGAGGAGGTTTCAAAGAGGCGTATCGAAGAAGAGGTTATTTCTTCTCCCGATTCTTTCAAGCATCTTTCTTCTTCAACTTATTCTTCATTAGTTGTTTAATTATAAATTAATAACATCAGTATCACTAAAATACTGATTTTTTATTATAAATATGAAACAACCCCATTTCACCTTCTATCCATCCTACGGAAAACAAAATCACCACGCGTGCGTACGCACGGAATACCGTCTCCACGCCGTGGTGTAATCTGTTTTTCCACCCACACCTTACATGGATGGGTATAATGGTGTAAAGAATAACTATATATAGTTATTATAACATCATATTGATTCTGATATATTGTATCATCCACTCCAATCCAATTCAATAATTACGGAAACGATATCATCGCTCGTGCGTACGTACGGACTACCGTCTCCACGACGCGATGAGATTCATTTTCCATGTTAACCATTTAAGAATGATTATAAAGTATATATAATCAATAATAATGAAATATATGACATTATAAAGCTACTTTATTTATGTATATATGTATTTCATCTACTTAATTCCATTCAACTCAATAAGGAAACGAAAACAACGTTCATGCATATGTACGGCCTACCGTCTCCATGAACGGTGTATTTATTTCCAATTATCGATCTATTATATATATGTATATTCTGAATATATATTATATATAAATAATGTTTTATATTCTTGAATTAAGTAATGATTATCTAAGTAATCATATGAATAATTACAAGTCAAAACACAGACGACAAATGAAACGATCTTACCCAAAACACTCTTTAACATGGAATTTACAAAAGAACGGGTAATTTAAAGTCATAAGTGAACCATATATTATATCATAACAATGAATATGATTCTATAATAAGTCAATGAAATTATTTAAATCATTATATAGGAGGTTCAAAAACATAGGAAGCATATCGGACATAAGGTAAGGGATAAATTTTGCAAATCTCATTTTTATCCGAGATTGCTTATTCGTAAGTATTTACTGGGGTTATTTCTATCATCCATGTCCATGTTTTATGAAAGTGTTTTCATGTATGTTTAAAGTCATTTTTACCCTTTTTTACTTTTTTTACTTTTACTACCTGTTATGTAAGGAATCTTTCTTTTGTTTACGTTACTATGTACTTTTTTGACTTTTTCGACAAAAGTACGAGAAAAATGTTTTTTTTAACTTATACGACATGAAAGGATTTTTACGGTTTCATAAAGCCTTATTTTCATGAAGCTTCCTCCAAAATATTTCATTAGTGTTTTCAACAAAATCTTTTTATTTTAAAATTGCATGACGTTTTGTGAAAAGAAATTGATTTTGAAGAGGAAAGGATATTTTCCTCAAGAATTCATTTCAAGTATTTTATCAAAACCATTTTTCATCTAAGATGACATTATTTCATATGTGTATGTTTCAATTATCATGTCTCTATGATTTAAATGGTTTCAATTTTCTTATTATGAAAAGATATTCATTTATTTTATATGGATTATGTGATGATGGAATGATGTTTATGAAACCCATTTTGTTTATTGGGTTATTATGAATGATGTATGTTTTTGTGTCACAAGTAAGAATGATTTAATTATGAGATGGGTGGGGCCTATATCTCCCTCCAATGCATTGGATAAAGATTTTACATCTCATGAGATAGACATGGATGGAACAGTAAGTTAATCCGGTTCAGTGTTACAGGACTGAAACGAGGAGTGAACTCGATTCAGAATGGGACTTTGTCCACTAAGACGGTCTTGGTAGCAAACCCTTGGCTACTATGGAAATAATTACATGTGCTTAATGGATGCCAAAATTACATGTTTTATTCCCATGCTATTTTATCATGGTTTATGTTCCATTATGATCTATGCCTTATGTACTTCCCTGTTTTATGTCGTTGCTCAAGATTTTAATGTTTAAACATTATGTTCATGTTTTTAGGTTCCAATGTATATGGTATGTTTTATTTTATCCAGGCTTACCCATACTGAGCATTTGAGCTCACCCTTTTTATGTTTCATATTCCCCCAGGATCAAAAGAAAGGTTTTAGGTCAGGAAACAAAAAGTGGAAGATCTTTATGGGAGATTTTGAAGATCTTTCACCACGATTAGAAGATTACATTCCAAGTTTCCAAAGACACTAAACTATTACGGTCCTTGTGTGTCTATTTTTGTTATGTATTAAGTATTCTGAAAAAGTAATGTAATTTCCATGTACGTCAAGCTTAGGGTCTCTACAGTTGGTATTAGAGGAAAGGTTTAGTCAACCTTTGGAAACTAGGATGCGAAAACCTTAGTGAGATCCCTAGAGATATTTCTAAGGTATGTCTAGGGATGTACCTAAGGATAAGAATACGTATAGGATATTGTCCTAGAACTACGGTAACGATCTTAGAATTTAACCTAAGATGTTAGATATTGAGGGTACTCCCCCTTTACTATTTTGCTTTCCCTAGCATGATTTTTTCCTCTCACACTATTCTTTTTGGGTTTTCGAAAATGGATGGAAACAAGAAGATTCATGATAATAGAGGATATGACGGACAATGGAATGATATTCTTCATGAGAAACCAAATGAAACAGCATTTGAAAGTCCAAACATCGTTATTATGCCTAATCATAAATCTCATAATATGATCAATAATCTCAAATTTGGTAAGTTTCTCGACTCAGATAATAAGAGAAAGAAGGAGTTTTATGATGATCATAGAGGAAAGAAAGTTTAATTTCCCTCATGTAAATCATGCGGGAAGAGGTATCGAGGAGATTGTTTCAAGGGAACTGGAAGATGCTTTGGGTGTGGAAAAGAAGGACACAAAGCCAGTAAGTGCAAAGGAAAAGGTTCAGTTAACACCATGGACGAGGATAATGGTATTGCTACGACATCAATAATGGTTAAATGTTTTAAATGTGGAATGTACGGGCATTATGAAAACTAATTCCCTAAGGTAAAGTCTCATGAAGAGAATCAGTACGGCCATATGGGTAGTATTTATGTTGATGATGATGAAGAGACTACAAATGATATGTGAGATGAATGAATTGTTGAAGCTCGGTCAATGGTTTAAGAAGGTAGTGGAATGATTACATGTTTATCAAGTGTAATGTTGTATAAGTAATCTCATGGTACTATAGATTAAAGAGACATCTAAGGATTGTTACACTGTTGTCTTTCCTAAGTTCTGAAAGTATATTTTGAATGGTACTAGTAACCATGGAATGTTATTCAGATATTTTTGTAAAGTAGATGATATGCGCATAATGAAGGAATAAGAAGATAATTAGATGTTTGATTGTATTCATGAGCTCATGATTGATATAAGGAGTAAGTGATATCATGGTTTGAGTATATAGAATTTTGAGGATTTTGGTATGTGGAAAGTGTTACCTTTTAACCGCATTCATGTTTTCACTAAGGTTCAATGGGTATTCCTTTTTCAAGAGAATACATGATTAAGGCCTTTGAATGTTTGGAATGTGACCAACAAGACATATCATATGATATATGGGGATCAACGATTGTATTAAATCTCTGGTAACCGTTTTCACTATATTATGAGAGTGGACTGCAGTATTATGGATAAGCCTAAAGGTTGGAATGGATTATGTTGGACATAAGTCAGTATTGTTTAAGTATATAAGTTTTTTTTCGATATTATTGATGGGATGTTATTGTAATATAGTTTTAGAAAAAGGAAAACCTACAGGACGGGCGACAACCCATCGCGTCAGACAAGGCTGTGGGAATCAAACCCACAACCGAAGTGCGACTGGACTTTATCGCCTACCACTGGCCTACAGGAAGTCCTTGTTTAGTAGAAACTAGTTTTATTTTATTAAGCGGTATGATATATGAAGTATAAGTTCATTTTTGGAACCATAAACAATTAATATAACCATAAGATGGACTTATAACTTTTTCTAACCTTTTGTTTGAAAGAGATAGAATGACCCATCATTCTATCACATGATCTTCTAACACATCACGAATAACAAATTCAACTTCATTTCTTTAAGGGATGAAGTGGAAATTGTTCAATTCACGAACAACAGTGAGATTGTACCAAAATCATGTAAGTATTTCTTTTAATTCATCAACTTTAGGGAAATGATCTTGAAAACCAAAAATGTTGACATATTTCCCTTACATTTGATGAATTAGATGGTACCTTAGATCATCACAAATCTATAGCTTTGTGATTGTTGGCTTTTTCATATCCATGTTCTCTACCACTCTCCATCAGAACTTGATGGTTAGATTTTTCTTCCATATCCATATTTTCACCTATGTTCTCCTACGTGGAAACCCAGTGATGAGTTAATTTGGGTAACCGTTACATTTCATACTTTAGTTTTTAAAGCCATGTTTTGGTATTCCTTTTTACGATGTGGGTTTCTATTAAACAAACTTTCGAGTAGTAAACCATGTATAACCCCGACGAATTTCGAGGGAGAAATTCATTTTAAGGGGGGTAGAATGTAACACCGAGAGATTTTATGAAAAATATTATTTTAATTTCATTAATGTCTTGTGTTGTATTCTACACCAAGATTACCTTGCGCCATACACAACACCGTATTAGCTTGCAGTATACGCAACACTATTCTTGGATCATGTTACACACAATTTTGATAATAGTTATTCTACGCAACATTGAGTATATATATATATATATATATTTTCAATGTATAAATGAAATATAGGTGGATTATTTTGTACGAAACAACGAAGTATTCTTGCACAACACACAACCCTGACTTGGCTTGCATTACACGCAATCGCGACCTTCCTCGATAGCGTGGGTTGTACGCAATACCAGGTTCTACTAAACAATGATATATTATTATGATATTATTATGAACTAGCTGTTATGAATAGTATTAACTATATTTTGAATTTTATTACATTATTATTCATCTTAAACATTTTCTAGAACATGGTATAAGAACAAAATAAATTTTTCGGGTAAAATATGTATTTTTCAAAAAATGTAGTTTTGTCGCCTTTTAATGGTGCACCCACTTTAAATATAGTTGTTGAAATGTTTATAAGTTCAATTTGACAAAATAAAATTCTTCTTTTAAATCAGGATATAAAAATTTACTTTGGATAAATTTTTCATATTATTCTGGTAACTTTCATATTTTGATGAATAGTAAAAACATGCTATATTTTAATTAAAAACAACTTTTTCATCGTAATAATTTATATGGTTAAATTATAATATTGATTGGTTTTAAAGTATAAATAGAATATATTTTTACCATTTAATATAATTTATGCCATTAGCATTGATTATACATTGAATTCGTAGGTTAAATCAATTCAATCTTTTGCAATGTTTTAAAGGAAAACCTGTTTTCTTTCGACAACGGGATTAATTTTAATTTAATTTCTGCAACTTTTTTGTATTGAATTTGGGAAAATGGATTCCATATTTGGAATCAGTGGGTCCAAATTATGTTAATAATCTACTTTTTATTATTGGGAATTATGAATAGTAACTACGATAAATTTTATTTACCATAGTTAAAGGTAAATCGGGTAATTAAGGGTAAATATAAGATTATAAAATTACCATAACACCTGCCAAAATCCTATTGGATGACTACATGTAGACCCATATCACATAATGGTCGGATTATATTAATTTAATGGACTTTTGTCCATGAAAATAATTTAATTATTATTAAAACCAAAGAATGTGACAACATGTCACTTTCTTAAATCTTATAAGTATAATAATTTTAATTTAGTGATAAACATCATGCAACATAGAACCTGAATAGTCTCCAGAAATCTAATACAATTATATACATCATAGAAATTTATTTATAATTTTTAGGGATTGAATAAGTATCATTAATTATGACAAAATAGTGATTTTGAAATTATTTTATTAATTAAAATATCAAATAAATGGTTTTAAAAATAATGAAATAAATATTATATGAACTATTTATGGTGCTCCACTAATTTTCTAGATACATATGACATTTTATGAATCTATTAATGCTTTTAGTTCGAACATATCTTCTGTATATATTTTATTTAAATTCAAATAAATGAGTAGTGTCAAAGTTGACATTATTGTTATTTTATAAAAATAACATATTATAAAATTGTTTAAAAATCACAAAAATATTTAAAAATTATAAATTTAAATTTATATGGTCTATAATGTTATAAAGTAAAAAATTATGGACAATTCACAACAAATAAGTAATTATTTGTTATAATTTAATTTTTAGAATGTTATTACCACTATTAAAATTAAATTGACTAAATAAGGATAAATCAAGTTGATAATGTTTAAAATAAATACCTAACATGTCTAAATTTGATTGGTTGATGAGATTACAACCATATCTCATCTAATATTCGGATATGAGTCATTTTTGGAGGTTTTTAAGTGGGGTTAGATTTATTATAAATTAATATTTTTAAGAATTCCAAAGGTGCCCCTCTCCTCCCTTATAAAAGGGCACCTCATCCCTCTCCTCCTCACACCAATTTGAGCCTTAAAGCTCGGCCAACCCCTGAAAAATTATCTTATCCACTTCCCTATAAACATCTTAGAGGTTCTGGTCTACTTTAAAGACCAATCTTAGTGCCCTAAGAGGAGGTTTCAAAGAGGCATATCGAAGAAGAGGTAATTTATTCTCCCGATTCTTTCAAGCTTCTTTCTTCTTCAACTTCTTCTTCATTAGTTGTTTAATTATAAATTAATAACATCAGTATCACTAATATAATGATTTGTTATTATAAATATGAAACAACCCCATTTCACCTTCTATCCATCCTACGAAAAACAAAATCACCGCGCGTGCGTACGTACGGAATACCGTCTCCACGCCGTGGTGTAATCTGTTTTTCCACCAACACCTTACATGGATGGGTATAATGGTGTAAAGAATAACTATACATAGTTATTATAACATCATACTGATTCTTATATATTGTATCATCCAATCCAATCCAATTCAATAATTATGGAAACGATATCATCGCTCGTGCGTACGTACGGACTACCGTCTCCATGACGCGATGAGATTCATTTTCCATGTTAACCATTTAAGAATGATTCTAAAGTATATATAACCAATATTAATGAAATATATGACATTATAAAGCTACTGTATTTATGTATATATGTATCTCATCTACTTAATTCCATTCAACTCAATAAGGAAACCAAAACAGCGTTCATGCATACGTACGACCTACCATCTCCATGAACGGTGTATTTATTTCCATTTATCGATATATTATATATATCAATATTATGAATATATATTATATATAAATCATGTTTTATATTCTAGAATTAAGTAATCATTATCTAAGTAATCATATGAATAATTACAAGTCAAAACACGGACGACAAATGAAACGATTTTACCCAAAACACTCTTTAACATGGAATTTACAAAAGAACGGGTAATTTAAAGTCATAAGTGAACCATATATTATATCATAATAATGAATAAGATCCTGTAATAAGTCAATGACATTATTTAAATCCTTATACAGGAGGTTCGGATACATACGAAGCATATCGGACATAAGGTAAGGGATAAATTTTGCAAATCTCATTTTTATCCGAGATTGCTTATTCGTAAGTATTTACTGGGGTTATTTCTATCATCCATGTCCATGTTTTATAAAAGTGTTTTCATGTATGTTTAAAGTCATTTTTACCCATTTTTTACTTTTTGACTTTTACTACATGTTATGTAAGGAATATTTCTTTTGTTTACGTTATGATGTACTTTTTTGACTTTTTCGACAAAAGTACAAGAAAAATGGTTTTTTAACTTATACGACATGAAAGGATTTTTACAGTTTCATATAGCCTTATTTTCATGAAGCTTCCTCCAAAATATTTCATTAGTGTTTTCAACAAAATCTCTTTATTTTAAAATTTTATGACGTTTTGTGAAAAGAAATTGATTTTGAAGAAGAAAGGATATTTTCCTCAAGAATTCATTTCATGTATTTTATCAAAACCATTTTTCATCTAAGATGACATTATTTAATATATGTATGTTTCAAGTATCATGTCTCTATGATTTAAATGGTTTCACTTTTCTTATTATGAAATGATATCCATTTCCTTTATATGGATTATGTGATGATGGAATGATGTTTATGAAACCCATTTTGTTTATTGGGTTATTATGAATGATGTATGTTTTTTTTGTGGAACACGTAAGAATGGTTTCATTATGAGATGGGTGGGACCTATAGCACCCTCCAATGCATTGGTTAAAGATTTTATATCTCATGTATAGACATGGCTGGAACGGTAAGTTAATCTGGTTCAGTGTTACAGGACTGAAACGAGGAGTGAACTCGATTCAGAATGGGACATTGTCCACTAAGATGGTCTTGGCAGCAATGCCTTGGATACTATGGAAATCATTACATGTGATTAATGGATGCCACAATTACATGTTTTATTCCCATGCTATTTTATCATGGTTTATGTTCCATTATGATATATTCCTTATGTACTTCCATGTTTTATGTCGTTGCTCAAGATTTTAATGGTTAAACATTATGTTCATGTTTTTAAGTTCCAATGTTTATGGTATGTTTTATTTTATCCATGATTACCCTTACTGAGCATTTGAGCTCACCCTTTTTATGTTTTATATTCCCCTAGGATCAAAAGAAAGGTTTTAGGTCAGGAAACAAAAAGTGGAAGATCTTTATGGGAGATGTTGAAGATCTTTCACCACGATTAGAAGATTACATTCCATGTTTCCAAAGACACTAAACTATTACGGTCCTTGTGTGTCTGTTTTTGTTATGTATTAATTATTCCGCAAAAGTAATGTAATATCCATGTACGTCAAGCTTAGGGTCTCTACATAGTTAGTCTTATAATATATTTTTGAATGAATTATTCATGTATAATAAACGATCATATTTCTGTTCATGTTGATCTCATTGGAGTATATTTGGGTTTTAGAGACATATATGGCTTCTATAGAAATAATTTTTATCCTTCAATGTCACTTTTAAACTAATATTCCCTGATATTTATGGCCTCTTCCTCAATTATGGATGGGGATATTGGGATTATATTATAAGGGTTCATTCAGTTGTATGACATTGATGGAGCCATATTGTGGAACCTCATCTAATTAAGGTTCTATTTGGAAAGGTATTTATCATCCTCCCATTGGTGGGGGTAAGAATTCCAAAAGGGTCTAGACTTATTTAGGTGCCTTCAAGGGATATGCTTCTTACAAATTATTTCATTGAAAATGACTACACAAACTCTTGTAGGGTTGTGATGGAAAATATTCCGCCTTAGGTTCTATAGAGGGAACTGGGGTCATGATTTGTTGGTTCATTTGTTCAATGACTATTTCATGTTCCTAGTTAACCAAATTCTTGGTCATCCAGTTATCAAATTTCTATATATAAATATTTGGGATCTTGTTTCACTCTTCCTCTCCAACAAGTATATTAGCTTAAACACAAGTCACCTATGTTAGTGGTTTACCCAAATTGACCTCTCTTTAGCCAACAATATTCTGGAGTGTATCCTTAAAGATAAAGTACTGTCGAAAATTATCCTATATAATTAAGAGGAAGGGGAAGTATTTAAGGTTTTAATTAAACCCAAATTCCTTGGTTTTCCTAATCTATGGTAGTTTAAACATGTTATTTTATAGGTTAGTGGTGAAGAGCCACAAAACCTTTTCTTTTTGGAAAGAGTAAACTCTATTCATTAGATCATAGAACTTTGAATAATTATGTTCTTTTTCCCCTCCTGAAGAGGGTGAGTTTTATTATTATTTTTTAGGAGGAGGAACTTCGTGATATTGATAAATCTTGGTAATTGGATATGGAATCAATTTTGGATTTATCATGAAATTCATATTTTCTATTATACCATGTTTATTACCTTATGATTATAATTCCATATGATACTTAGACTTGAATCATTGAATGAAATACTCTATGAGTTTTTTCCAGGATAAAAACACCCTGAATAAATAAGATTACTTCAAGGGAATAAAGGGAGTCTATAAATTATCTTATATATTTTATAGTCATATCTCTAGTAACATATCTTGTAAAAGATGCATATTCTAGGAATAAGTAAATACTTTCCACCTACCGATGAAGTCTGAAACTATATCATTCTTACATATTTATAATTTGAGAGGTTAATAATAATCATATTCCTCAAAATGGAGATAAACTGAAAAATTATTGTTCCCTATAGATATTCTCGATTACTGATATACCTACCTAGAAGATTATTGTACCAGATGAATGTTTTTCTCTCAAGGGTTTCTATGAATTATATAATCTTATGTGCATCTCATTACTCTGTACTACCTATCATAGGGATAAATAAAGACGTGGAGTGCATAAGATGATGTTCTGGGTCTCCATTACCACCAAATATTGGAAAAGTAGGATTCCCATAGTTAGGTGGGGGTAGAAGTTAAGTCCACCCATTAAGGGTATGTTTCCCTATCTTGCTTCACTAGTATGCATCTCCCCTCTAAAGATTCTATTCCAGTGATACGGGAATCAATGGAGTTAAGTAGTTCTTTTAGGACTATCACCAAGGTAGATGTTCTAGTAGAGGTAATAGGTTTAAAATTATAGGTTTAACTATATTATTCTTATTGTTGATATCTACATAACGTCATATTGGGGTAACTTCTTTAATATGGATATTGTTTCTACCACATGGGATGAGATTCATAACATTTTGAGACCATTAGGGTTATATATACTAGTTTTATAGCCCCTGTGTTTTTCAAATGACTAGAATCCACTATTAATGGTCTAATAGTCCCATATTGTTGAATCTTTTCCACTAGAGAGTAGGTATCGATCTCAGAATGGGAGTTTCAATTAGTGGGTATATTTCCTATGTAATTTATAATTGATCTACTTCAGCTTCTCAAGATTGATTTTCGATTTTTTTAATCCTATCCTCAATAAACGGAGTCTTTAATTATTCATTTTGTTGTTGGGATATAACCACACATTTCATAGGATCTTATCATGCCACAAATTCATAATTCCATGATTTTGGAAATGGTAAGTTGTATGATCTTCAATAGTTAGGGAGATAGAAGTGCAGATTATGAGAATATTTTTTTTAGAAAAAATCATCTCGATCCAACTTTAAAAATATGTACATATATTAATCTCATAAGAATAATAATAAATCTTTAAGAAGAATGTTATTTTATAATACTCTTTGAGTTTGGAAAAATGGATCATGGAGAAACTCTCATGTCCAGTATTGAAAATGAATGATTTGATATCATAGGGTGATAAAGGGTGAGTTGGTTCATGTAGATTAGCTTGCATGTAATTTTATGTGTTATTTCCATTTTCAAGAATAATAACCATAAAAAAGTTATGAGGTCACTTATTATGTTAATTTATTTGTGTCTCTCAAGAAAATAAATGTGTGTTTTCATGAATAAAATATGATTCTTAATAGAATAAGTGTTGTATCATTCTATAAATTCCTTATTTTAATAATCAAAAATCATTATTATGTATTTCTAATGAATTATATGTTTTATATAAATTAAATTATTTTCAAAATGTATTATAGGGACCACAATATGACTTCATATAGACCATATAAAGGAATTTAGATAAGTTAAATTTCATAAATTACTAGAGAATCAACATATAAAATTCATTGACCATATGACCATTTGATTGACTATGATGGAACTATCACAAATTACTCAAGTGACTATAATACTAATCAGAGAAAACATGCGTTATATATCCATGTGACCACAATGGTCTCAGAATTTTTTCTAACTGTTGAATTGACCACATGATGAAGTGGACCAACCATATTCTTATCTGATTGACCATGATATTCTCATAAACTCTTGAAGTGATCACACATTAATTCAACTAAAAATAAGGTATATTCTTTATTTTAGGAAATTTTAAATAATTGAAGTGACCGTGCATTTTATCCAATCAACCACATGATGAAGTAAAGAAATTGTATGACAATGTTCAGATATTAGAAAATTGATGGAGCTTCTGTATAACATCAAGTGACTATATGTTGTAGTGAAACTAATTCCTGATAATTTTTAAAATTGGATAACTATTACATCAACCACATGTTCAGAGAAAGAAACTACATCACTTATCAATGGAATGCAACCAGAGTTTTATATAAGTATTGGAACTATCATGGATGATTTGACATGGAATAATTCAAGTGATTATGCCTAAAAGTGGGAATTATATTTCAATATAATATATTCCAAAAACTTTTTTGATGAATTATATTATTGGTCAGTGGTATTTAATACGTAAAAATTTCAAGCATAGTATGATAATTTATAATTATGGATTTATGAAGGATATATTTCAAGGAATACGTTTTTTTAAGAAGGAAGAATCCATACAAATAAATAAGATTATTATGAGTGTAAAAATGTAAGCTAATTGTCAATTCTCAATAAAATGATACTCTATTTTCATAGAAACATAACTACAAGATATAAGAACACTTTTATATCTTTTTAACTCATCGAAAAATTAAAGAAAGACACTGAGAAGAGTAGAGATATTTTAAGAACAGCTGATATTTGGTCTTTTACTATATTGATCTTTCAGTTATATTTCTCTCTATTTTTATTACATTTGAGTTGTGCTTGAGTTTTCTATAAAATTATTAAATAAAAAAATCATGTTTATAATAAAATATTACTCATATACTGTTAATTTATTTCCTTCATATTTATACTCCAATGGAAACTTTGGAGGAATCTATGTATTATCCTAGATAGTTATATGTGTTGTTTTAATATTTACCCAATATAGGTTTTTGATCAAATATTTATTTTTAATAAACATGTTTTAAAGTGAGTGACTATCAATTGGAGAGGATTAGGTCTCATCTTGACACTAATCCTCTTGAATTTTTTAAATTCCAAAATGTGATTTAAATTTTTTCTCACTCTGCTTTTATACCTATTTTTTAAAGTCTCTTTTGTGAAATTATACTTTGATAGATAACTTTTACTTGTGATATTTCAACTATTTAATATATTAATATTAATCACAATGTATTAGGATAATATTAAGATTATTCTTATTGAGTTTTGATCAAACTTATGTGAGGTTAATTAAAAGTATTAAATTAGGTATACCTTATATTATTTAACTGGGTATATTTCAAACATGGATACATCGGTTTAAAAAAAATTTATACAAAAAAATTTATTAGATACTCATTTCAACCCCCTCTTGAGTACTCCACTTTAAATAATATTTGGTATCATAGGTTTTTGTTTCTTTCTTATTTTTAGTTATCTAGTTATAACTGCGATCAAGTTTTTAACCAAGAGATATAAATTTCTATTAAATCCAAATTTCTATATTTATGGATAACAATATACATGAGGTAGTAGATACTAATAGAACTCAACATTTAAATGGTAAAAAAATTCTCAATGGAAAATCAAATTAAAATACATCCTGAAATTATGGGTTTTGATATATAAACTATAATTGAAGATCAGTATAAAAAACATAAATATGTTAGAGATGAATGGAGTTATTACACTAAGGTTTCCAATGAGTGTAACTACAAAGTAATGAATGATTTATACTATGAACTAAGAGAAGATGAATTTAATATAATATCTATATGTTTTATATCTTTTAATATTTAGGATACCATATTTTTGTCTCATAAAGGAACATCTAATGTCAATAAAATGTGTTTGAATACTTATATGATTAAGTATAATATATTTAAGATGAATCATGATGAGTCTATTTCTCAAATGTATCGTAGGTTAAGTTATATTAAAAATACAATGCATGCATTGGGAAATACTATTGATGAAAATTCTGTCACATAATAAGGATTCTAAAATGCTTACCTGTTATATATAGAGGCACTTATGTATCCATTTGTGAATCATGAGATGTGAGAAAAATTCCAATAAAGGAACTCATTTGAAAACCGATGATATATGAGGAATAAATTAAAGTAAATGATAAGGATGATGAACTAAAGAAATCAATTTCATTCAAATGATCTAAATCAAAATCTAAAGAAGACATAAAAGAAGAGAGCATCAGTGGAAGTGATGGCGAATCTCATAGTGATGAATATATGGACCATTTATCTCGATGATTCAAGAAATTTAATATAAATAATTAGTTCTTCAGGATATAAATCTTCAAGTTAAAATATAATAAGAAAGGAGACTAGAAGAAGGATGATAATTTTGAAGTTACCTATTATGAGTGTAAAAGGAATGGACATATAAAAACTGATTGTAATAAGTAATAATATAAAAATAAGTATGAATAATGAGGGAATAAATACAATAAATATATTAAGTCCACTTGTAGTGCTTCTGAGGATTGATCACGTTACTGAGATACTATCTGAGAAGATACAAATTAAAAATCTAATTTAGTCTTCATAGCTATTTCTCTAGAGGTATAACCTATTTCTTTTGATCATACATTTGATATATCTAAACATAAAAATCATAATGAAAATTATATTTATAGTGAATATATCTTTGATTATTTTAACATGTTGAAAGATACCTTTAATGATATTAAAGCTAAATATAATAATTTAAAGAAACAACATGATTAATCTATTATTGTTAAATATGATATTTTTATTGAGAAAGAAAAAAAACAAATTATTATCAAGGAAAATAATGACATATAATTCATAAATGAGAAACTAAAGAAAGATATTGAAGGTATTAAAATATTAATTGAAAACCTCAATAAGTTCAGGGTAGTCATGTTTTACCTAATCCAAGTTCTAGTTTTGGTTATCATCCTAGATAGAAAAATAAACTCTATAAAAACTATTTTCATTAAAATTTTGTAAATAAATCTATAGTAAATAATATAAATATAACATATAAAAATTTAATAATCTAGTTTATAAAAAGAAGATATTTTTTTCAAATTCTTTTAAGTATATTCATAAATTTGGGAATAAATTAATTAAAGAGATATGAATTTCAATATATTTAATTGCTAACCCTTCTGGAACCAAACAGATTTGGGTGCTAAAATCAATTTGTATTTTATTTGTTATAAGAAGCCTTATTAAAAACATTTTATAAAAAGAAATGGTATAATGAAATTGGGTGTTCGAGACACATTATAGGGGATTTCTCATGTTTTCAATTTTTGACCAAAGTAAATGGTGGTCAAGTCACTTTTAGTGAAAAATAAAAAGGAAAAATTATTAGACATTGTCAAGTTAGTAATTATAAAACTTTTTTAATTTCAAATGTTTTAGTTTTTTGATATCTTAAAGTATAATATTCTGAGTATATATATCAGTTATTTGATGATGGATTTCATGTAACTTTTTAAAATAACTCTTATAAGACTTATGATTTTAATTTTAATTTAGTGTTTATTTCCTTGTAGAATTAGAATTTTTATACAGTATATTTAAACGTTATTTTCTCAAAATGTTTCTTCTTTAAATTCATTTCATCATGAATATTAGTTTTTGTATAGGATATTAGGCCACTATAGTATATAATCTCTTAGAAATTCTGTCAAAATGGTTTAGTGAAGGATCAACCTAAACTATGTTTATCAAAAGAGAATGTTTCAAATACCTCTCAAATGGTAAAACAAAATAAAGTGCCTTTCAAACCATAGAAAGATGTTTATACCTCTCAACCACTATAAATGGTTCACATGACCTTTTTTCGACCATCTAGAGTTTCATTTTTATCAATAAAACATTATGATTATATATTTATTGACAAATATTCAAGGTTTACATGGGTATATATCCTAGCTCTCAAGAGTAAAGATTGTAGTTTTTTTAAAGAATGAAAAATTTATAGAGAACCATAGAGGAATTACTATTAAGAGTGAGAATTGATGATGTTTGTGAGTTTAAAAATAAATATTTTGAATCCTTATTTTCACAACATGGATATAATCATAAATTTTATGTTCCTAAATCACCTCAATGGAATGGGTGGTTAAAATAAGGAATAACACTCTTCAAGTGATAGCTCAAACCATACATATTAAATATGAGCTACTGACCAATTTTTGGGTTGAATATACAAATACATCTAGTAATGTAATTAACAGAGTCTTGATAAATCATATTTTAAAGAATATTTTATATGAATTATGTTATGGGAGAAAACCTATGGTAAATTATTTCAATGTTTTTTCTATAAATTTTATATTGTTAATAAAATGGATAATTTGAACATGATTTAATATAATAGTGATGAGGTAATTTTCTTTAGTTATTCTATATCCATTAAATCTTATAGAGTCATTAATAATAAAAAAATATTCGTGGAAGAATATGTTTATATAAAATTTGATGATATTGATTCACATGAACATAAGGTTTTCTTACAAACCCTAAATGATGATATATTCAATTTTAATATCAATAACACCTCCAAGAACAGTGACATTAGTACTAATTTACTTGAAAAATATCATACTAAATACCTTCTAGTAGAACCAGATCCTAAGGAAAACCTGAAGTAATTTTGTATACCTAGAACTATTAAAACCCTTAGAGACCATTCCTTGGATTTTATTATTAGAGATCTAAATAAAGGAACTCAAACATGAAAATCACTTAGAAATCATGTTTAAAATCAAGCCAAGTTTATCTTATCTTTAACCCAAAAACATTAATGATGTAATTAGTGGTGAACCCTGGGTGATTGTTATGTAAGATGAATTGAATGAATTTGAATGAAATAGAGTATGTGAAATAGTTTTGAGACATAAAGACTATTTTACCTTGGAACTAAATGGGTATATATATTTAAGGTTGACAAATCTTCAAATATTATTATAAATAGTGCTATATTTTTATAATAAAGTTATAGTCAAGAAGAAGGAATTGACGACGAAGAAACTTTTTATTCTGTATATAGACTTAAATAAATTAAGATACTAATTGATTATACAAAACATATAAATATTAAATTATATAAAATACATGTCAAGTACGTTTTTATAAATTGTTATATTTTTAGGAGGTTTTTTGAACAACCCCATAGATTTTAAAATCCTCATTTACCAAATTTTATTTTTAAATTAACTAAATAAATATATAGTTTAAAATAATCACCCAGACATGGTAAGATAAGCTCAATACATTCCTTATTTCAAATTATTTTACAAAATATATTTTTGATCCTATATTATCTATCAAATTAACTTTAAACAAATTGGTTACACTAATATATGTGGATGATATTATTTTTTGTTCTTCAAGAAAGTCTTTATTTACTGAATTTTCAAAAATAATATAAAATGAATTTAAAACAAGTATGATGGCTGAACTAAAATTATTTCTTAGTTTTCATGTTTTTAAGAATAAATTAGGAATTATTTTAATTAAAAGTCAGTATAATAATGATATTTTAAAATGTTTTGGAATGGATATATCAAAATGAAGTGATAATTTAGTGAGCACCACCTATAATTTCGATCTTCATGAAACTGAATAACCAATTTGTAAGGACATGACCCTAGTTTCCCGGAGCCAGTGCCTTATTTGATTACATTGGTATTTATACAAGGAATAAAAATCCCAAAGTACCAAGTAGTTTAGTAGATTTTGGAGACAAGATACATAAATAATTTAAACTTTACATACTAAGGGAAAAACAATACTAATTTATTTGATTAGAAACATCCATGCCTCCTAGATTATGCTTGCAAGTCATTCATAAATTAATTCTTCATCTCCTAAGAAAATAAAACATTAGAAAGTGGTGATATCAAATGCTCAGTAAGAGTATGAAATACAACGGAAGATAATATAAACATTAGACATGGTGAATAATTGAAAACACATTCCTTTAATAATAAACTTGAACACATTATGGTAGGGATATGAGCTGAGTAAATAATGACAGAATAAAACATAATAATGGGTATTCTACTAGTAGAATAACCACATGAACATTAAATTAATAGCTTCATAATGAGGTAAAAGCATATGTTGGACATTCTGAAATTTTTTTGTCAAGGCCTCAGCCAAGACGTCTAAAGATTATGGTCTCGGCCAAAATCCATATAACACATTTGGAAACGCCTCGACCAATTCCATGTCTATTTGTCTCATGAGACCTAATGATGCATCTAGGGGATATAGCAGGCCCCACCCCTCACATAGTAATTCCAATTATTTCATCATATGAGTGGGGATAAACATAAACAACCTATACATTCATATTGAAACTATCATGTGAAATGTAACTATCTTTCCTCAGTCATTAAACATAAATCACTAACCATTCTGAGTAACATGGTGAATGGTTTAAGATAGATCATTCAAAAGATATTTATTCATAAAACATTAAATAAAATATGGTAGATGACTTAATAAATGATTAAACCCAATAATACCATGTAATCAACAAGTGTGTTGAATTAGATGAAAATAGTCTTATAAAATCATTAAGCAATTCTGGAGATAAATATCATTTATTTTGAAAAAAAGAGTTCTTTTGGAAAAATCATTTTATAAAACTAGAAGTGAAGTAAGATATTATTTTCATAATAAGATGAGTTATTTTATAAAGATAATGGTTTCCAAAAATATATTATAGAGTGCCCTTGAAAATAGGTAAGAATTTGAGAAATTCCCTTGAATCGGGCTTGTATTTTTTAAACAAATTTTAACGTTCCTTTTGAAACGTGTAACTATACATAAATTAAGTAAGTATTATGGTTTGTAAACATATATATGATACTCACACATAATATATTAGAATTACATAACAATAAATAAGAATTTCATTGAGGTAATTAGACAATGAAAGTATCCCGAATGAAAATGGAAGTTTGGGTGGAAAAACCCTTACCATAACTCCAAATGTGTTCTGCTCTTGTACTTAAGATCCTGGAATATGAAATTATATGTGTTAATAACTTATTTCAGAACCTTTTATGCTTGTATTTAGTTTACCATAATTCTGGATAGTTCATTTATGTCTTTATTGATAAATTATTGTATTGAATTTCGTCGTTCTGAAGTGTATGTTTCCTTTATTTTCATATTCGGTTTACTTGCTTTTAAGTAATGAAGTGGAATGGATGTAAATCTCCATAATTGAAATAAAATATTATTTATGAACATCTATATTTTTTAATGTCCATTACTATCATTTGGTTACATGGAATGAGGTTGAATCATTAGATGACAATCACTTCGATTATTGGGCGGTATTTGGATTATTATGAAATAGTTTTGTCAAATAAATTAATAATATGTACATATACTGGTTCCTGAATATTAATTAGGTTGTAATACATATATTATAGTCTGCTTCAGCCATCAATATGGTTTCATTACCAGTAATGGAATAAATAATGAAGAATGAATCTTCGTCATCCAGGAAAGTTATAAATTGGAACCTCATGGACGTCGATTTCATTTATTAAAACAAAAAAGGGAGGGAGTAAGAATATTTATGATGGTTATTCCATTAACATGATATAATTTTAGTATATAGATGATACTGGAGTTAATAGGATCATTTGGACAGAGGAGGTGAGGATAGAATAACAAAAGAAGTTAAATTGAAATGAAACCCAATGAAAAAGAAGGGTGATTTACCTCTTGAAAAAACCTCCTTGAGAGTCTCCTTAAGGGAAGGGGTTTTGGTATCTTGGAAAGACCAAAAGCTTCTTGGATGTGGTGAGAGACTATGGAAGGGTAATTGGGCAGAAATTTGAGTAGCTTTAAGGCTTAGAGGAGTTAAGAGAAGAGGGAGTGGTGAGGGGTTTTTATAGTGGAGGAGAGGAGTAAATTTTTAATATTTAATTCATTATTTTATTATTTCTCTCAAGACAACCAATAGTGTGGTTTCATATAACCCCTAATAGAAATAAGTGCATGTGAGTTCAAACCAAGTGTCCTTGCATCACTTGTGATGTCATAAATAGTGTATTTATTTCTCATTGAAAAAACTAATTAAGATCTCATTATGTTATTTCCATAAGAAAATAAAATAATATTATTATTTACTATTCATAAGTGTCATATTACTATTCATATTACTATTCATAAGGGTATGTCACTATTCACCAAAAATCAATTTTGTTCTATCAGACTCCAAATGACTTACAGAACACAACTCTAGATGACCATTTTTTAAAATTCAAAACATAGAAGAGGAAAAGTTGTGTTTAATGGATAGATTATAAAATTTCATTTTATATCTATTTTCAAAACCTTGGGGTGTTACACAATTGAAAAAACCATTTATAAATGTATGATTGTGATTTCACATTACTTGATATATAGTCTACCTAAAATTATATTTAGTGTGTGTATGTGTGTAAGTTTTCAAGAAAACCCCATAGAATCTCATTTGAGTAATGTTTAAAGGATTTTTAAAGACCTCAAATGTTGGAACAATTTAGGATTGTTCTATTATAGATAGAATTATTTAAATTTAATTAGTTATTCAGATATAGATTTTGGTGGTTATAGGTTAGATAGAAAAATAACATCTATAAAATTTCATTTATTAAAAAATTATTTAGTATTTTGGTGTAGTAAAAAAGTAATATTAGGTTATATTATCAACTGCTAAATTTGAGTACATAGCTACAAGTAGTTGTTGTGCAAAGATCATATAGTTTAAACTCACCTTGATAGACTACGTATATAAATTTAGACATGTATCTATAAATTGTGACAACACAACTGAAATTAATATTTATAAAAAACTTGTATCACATTCTAGGAAAAACCATATTTATATATGAAATCTATTTTTGGGATTTTATTTTCAAAAAAGGGATATTACTCTTTAGTTCAATGGAATAGAACATCTGCTTCTTGAACTTTTTTCCAAATCCTATGAATTATGAGAGGTTAAATTATATCATACATGAGTTATTTATGATCAATTATGTTTAATTATTTAATGTTTAATTTAGTATATATTTAATTTATTTATTTATGAAATTACAATGTCTATATTTTTATATTAGAAATGATCACTTTGGGGGTTGAGTGAGAACCCTCCCAAAATGACACCATCACAAACCACTCCATTATTCAAATCCAATTAATTAAAAACCCCCCAAAACCAAAACTAAAACACATAAAACCCTATAAGATAACATTGAACCATTAAATTATAGATTAATCTTATTACAAGATTTATCCCAATATAAATACCAGTTTAGGGAACTTACCTTTGTTTTTGGATTATCCACGATAAGGTCTTCGAAGGGGTGAGAAAACTTGTCCCATGTTTGAATAAAATCTTCTGCAATATTTTTCCCTTAATTGAAGCCTCTCAAAAAATAAGTTCTTGAATATTGAATGACCTTTTCTTCTCATCTTTAATGTCTACTAGAAGCACTCTCTCAGATATCATGTCTGAATCTTCTTAGGAGTCCTTAACCATCATGTACACCTCCAACATTTCTTTCCTGGAGTGCATGATTAGATCCCTAATATTTTCATTATTTTCTAACTCACCATCACTTATTTGTTTCACTTATTATTAGACCTTGTCTCTATTGGTTTAGGAAAATAGGAGTAATCCTTTCTCCCTTTAGCTTTATTCCCTTTTTTCAAGATAAAACTCCTAGTATCACACTTTCCTTTCTTCACTTTCTTATTGGGAAGTGGATTCCTCTAGTGTATCTCTCCTATGCACTATATCCTAAGAAAAAACTAGAATTTTTATCATCTATATCCATCCCATAGGATCCACACTCCTCATTGGGATGATCCCCCAATGTAGACTCAATTAGTTCTTAAGTATTCCCCTCTATTTCTATCCCTTGAAAATGATTTTTGTGGTTAATAGTGTTTCCATCCCCCTATTTAACTGATGTACCCTTCATTTCAACAGCTTGATTGTTGTAGTTTTTTTGGACCACCCTCAACAATATCCTAAATCATAACCACATGAGGATATTCATATATATCCCTCACATCATAATAATGAGAGGAGGTTCATCTTATGCTATGGTTTGTGACCTCAAGTGTCCCCTCAGTCCCCCATGAACCATCTTGAACATTTTTCTGAAATATTACTATCACCAAAACCTTTCTACAAATGATCAAATATGTCAATGATCTTTCTCTTAGGATCCTTGATTCTCACCATTTTCTGGATGATAGTAGAATGATCCTTCTCACTGGTACACAATTATTCCTCCTTGGTGTTATTTCTCACTAAAATAGCATTCAAGGTGTTCAAAACAACCTTCCCTATGGACTTAATGGGATTATTGTCTCCCATGGTTTTAGGTAGGATGATCTATTTATAATTTTCAAGCATTCCTTGCTGGAAACTACATGAATCATGACCAAGACATCTATAGGAAGAACAAAATGAAACCCATGATTCATAGAAAACCTTTTCTTCCATTTTAGCTCAAATTAAACATAAATGATAATAAAATACCTCAAATTCTCAGATACAAATAAGTAAATACAAATCCTTAAAGAAATTAGGTGGAAATCTGCACAAGTATGATTATCAAGGAAGAGGTACTTGCCCACCATTTTTTCAATCAAATGAAGGAATGTTAGATTCTGAAACGGTAGGGGAAGACTATGAAGGGAGATCCATATCACTATGATGGGTGGATATCACATCAAATAAAAATCAAATGATCACCAAAAGAGCTAAAATAGAGAGGCTTCTCTAATGCATAGATAATTAACCCAAATGGGGATTAGGTCATCTTCTGTTGAGAATCTGATCAAGAAGTGCCTCGATTCTAAATAACCTATAATCTATCATTATTTTAACATCTAAGAGGAAAATAAATATTTCAATGGAATCAACTTAAGGTTCTTTATTTCCAATTCAGGCCACCAATGAAAGATCCATCATTGTAGAGGCTCGCATGAACTATAGGGAAGAAATCAGAATTGAGGGAACTCTATATATGCACAATTAAACTTTAAATAAGATGTCGATTTATGGGATGTTTTTGATGAGGGAAGGGTCAGTTAAAGGATTAAAAGGATGGGTATGGGAAGATAAAGGGAGTAAAAGATGATCATAAGTTTTTTAATTTTTTTAAGTATATTTTTTTATGTTTCCCATGTTTTGTTGTATATCGATCCCTAAATGATTTAAATATCTCGAAATAGCATCTGAATAATTGTGTTACTTCCGAAATCTAATTCGATCCATTTTTTACACTTAATTTATTGAAACACTAGCCTTTCAACTTATGAATATTATTTTTGAGTGGTCAAGATGAAGTGATATTTCAAGGAATATTCTCCTAAAGCTTTTAATTCTTCCAAAAGATTGAAGGAAATTATAAGTAGATCAATAAAACACTTGAAGCCACATATTTTATCATGTGAATTCATTCCAGAAAAATAAGTAGATATTTAGTGATTTAATGAATTATGTTCTCTAGTTTATAGATGCATGCTTCAAAATGGATATACTGAATGGTTCCTAGATGATAATTGACATTATTGTCCCCAGTTAATAAAGGATTTTTATGTGAAGATGGATTTTGAAATAGGAGATCATTTGGATTTCCGTAGAATAATTTTTAACGGTCATAAATGTGATTTTTCTTCAATTATTTTACTAAGAGCTTAAAAGTACCACATTAAGATGAGTATAAGGATTGAAAAAATTATTATCCTTTAAACCATAAACATTTGGAGATTGGAAATACATTAAAGGAATTAACTAGTGATAAACCCATCGAAGGCCTAATGATAGTTAACCAAATAGAGAATTAAGGTTACTGATAAAGTTTATACTGCATACCATCTACCCTAGAAAGGGTTATTTAAATACTATTATGCTTCAATACCTCTTCCATATTTATTTTATAGTTCAGGGAATTTAGATTAATCTACATAGTTTTTTGATTCATCATATGGAGAGTTGAGGAAGAATTTCTCACGATTTAGTACTTTTTATTATCCTAAGTTTATTTCATCTATACTCAAATAGATTAGACTCATTCCTAACAGTGTATAAAATTTAATACATTCAGTTGGTATTTTTCTAAACCAAACCACTTTTGAGAGGATGAAAAATAGGTATAATCCATGGAAAAATATGTCGGTAGCATGTGAGGATAAGATTTATGATCATTTCAATCCTGTAATGAACACTAATAGACCAAAGTATTCAATATATCTATGTTTATATCCTAAAAATATAGTTGAAGTGTTATACTGAATAGGTTAAATATTCTAATAGTGGGTGTGAATCAGGGTATGAAATATTAAAACAATTATCCTTTCTTTTATCTTGTTTTATTGTTAAAAAAACTCAGTTATCTCTTATTACTGTAGAATAGAATATATGGATATAAAAACATGCATAGGAAAAACAATTCAACCTGGTTCACCCTCACTAGGATAAATATAATGATTATATAAATGAAAAATTTTCAATGTACCAAATCCAATAAAGCACATTATTGTTACATGGTTCAAAGTGGAATCACTATCTACTCTGGTTTACAACCATTAACAATTTGAAAGCTCACTGCTCCCTCTGTTCAAGTGAACACTCTACTCCTCTAGTATAATTTTTTGAAAATTAGTTACGATTTGATTCACACTTGTGTGTGTGTCTTTATTATTTTGTTTCATAAATGAGATGAAAACTAAATTTTTTCAACTCTTCTCCCCATTTATAGTGTAACCCTTGTGAAATATCCCTTCACAAGACCCCTTCATGAGACCATCCCATAAGACTCCTTCATGAAACTACACTATGAGACCACTTTATGAGACCTTCTTCTATTCACATAAATCATGAGTCTTTTTTCTATTCATTCAGAAATTAATCCTTTTTTCTATTCATGTAGATAGCATGACCCTATTCTATTTATGCGGATTGTATTACTCTATTCTATTCATGTAGATCATGTGACTCTATTATATTCATGAGTATTGTGAAACTCTATTATACTCATGTAGATCATGCGACACTATTATTTCCATGAATATCATGTGATATCATTGGGTCTACCTATACACTAAAAATCCCAACATGTACTTCATTTCATGAGAATACATCACGATATTTTCTACTGATTATGTAGATCACAAGATTCCAGCGTAAGACTTTATTTAATTTATGTGAAATACATTTTCATGGGATCAAATCACTTAAGAAAACTTACCTCATTTATTATGGATAGATTCTGGGGTATTTATAGGCACAACCCCACCACCTTAACTCCACAAATATCGATTAGTAGTTCAATCCACCACCTCAGCAATTGATTTTACATACTTCATGTGATCACTCTATGTGACCACCTACTATAAGACTCGATCACTTTTTGTGATCACCTGCATTGTCTTTGATCATGTCATGTGATCCCATCGCATTATCAAATCACAACCATTCTATTAGAACCGAGCATGCAGTGGAAGACCCAAAGAGGTGGGTTTTTAAAATTTTCTACCAATGATCGATGTAAACTTGTCGATATCGGTGAACAACAGCCTGGTCTTTGCAAAGGACCACTCGTGAAGGATTTTATACACAAAAGTAAATCGTAAAGTACCTGGTTTAAATATGAATTCGTGCATGATATCTTCTTTTCATTGGAGATCTCTGATATAAGAATCCAAATTCGAATTCCTCTATATCGTCCACACATGCTTCAAGGAATCTACAGGAGCACCATTCCTCGTAATCTGGGTGCTAGAGTGGAATTGAAATGATGCCTTCGACACTCCAATGATCACCGCATCACTTCAATAGTGATTCTAGAGAGAGTACTTGATCCATGATCCTGGGATCCAAAGCCTCTCTCTCTCTCTAGATCATGGGAGAGATTAGAAGAGAGAGAAGCTCCATGAATAGAGATTGTAATTATCTTTTCCTATTATATTTATAGTGGTTAATTAAAATACCTGGTGTCACCTTGTGGACCCGGAATACTTAACGCACTATCAATGAAATTTTATGACTACTAAACTGAGTCATAAATATTATTATCATTCAGTTTTAATATATTAAAATATTTTAAGTGATAATAATTGAGTCATTAACTCAACTAGTTGCTCCCATAAATATTAATTGAACCTAAAATAATTTAATATTCATCAATTAATATTTGGCATGAATTTACTTAAAACTCGTAAATATATTTAATAAATATATTTAACAATAATTATTATAAACTCGAATAATAAGAATTTTTTATTTCATTGGTGATCATTTTTCCTTGGAAAAATCTCAGACCCCTGTAGTGGGGCCCACCACATCCAAAACTCCTATACTACTGAATATGCATGATTCTTGAATACTCTTTTGTGTGTGACCCTCTAGAAACTTATCTCGATAGTAGTGAATATATTCACATACCAAGATCGGGACCTAGAAACCCATCATGGCCCCTAAATAGATAAGGATTTTCATAGTAGCGACAACCAACCTACGAACATGCACTGTGTAGTATAATATCTTTGTCTGTAATATCTCATAAAGAAAGATGCACTCTTGTGTCATCTCCCTTTTCTTGCTTTATTGTTTGTTGATTTAATTGGACAGATTTACCCTTAACTGCTATGGACATGCTCTAATAAAGGTACTGTCATCCATATCAAGATGGACTAAGATATATTAATTACTAATCCTGGAAGAAAAAAAATACTTTCTTGACCATTCAACCAATACCATGCCACCTATGATGAACCCAACACAAACTAACACACCATGACTTCATTTCCACGGTTTTCCTCTTGCATCAAAGTATGTAATCAAATGACATACATTGGTAATGATCTAAAGTTAGGATACCATTACACATGATCATATATTGGAACATCCAATGACACCTAAAACATGTGAACTTCATATTGGTGGGTCAGTCCTCATGATCTCACTACTAGAGATCACCAAGTGTGAACTCCATGAGAAGAAGTCTCGATGCTTATGATCCCCCAGCACCTAATAGTCAAACATCTACTATGTCCAATCAATAATATGTATCTAGTCTATAAAAAATATATTTAAGATTAGTTTCATAGTATCTAGAGGTTCTCATTATAGCCTGGGATTTGCTATAACCTTTCGATGCTACATCTAATCTTTGGACATTACCATTTCAATAGTGGATGCTAAAAAATCCTACACTGTAATGGTAAAATGAAATCATGTATAGATAATTGTACACACGATATGGTAATCAAAAGCACTGAATAGTTGAGTCTAGGGCACCCACTATTTCAACACTCCCACTTGCACTAGGGCCAACTTGCTAACCAAATTTGTTAGTTACTCACATGATTAACATCATGTTTCTGCTGAGTAATGGCTTTAGCTACGAGGTCTTCCATGGTTCTGTCATGTGGCTATTCTACTATTTCAACCTCATCTCCTTGAGTAAAACGTCTCAAGATATGGTATCCCATGTATATCCCATTTGTACACTATCATAACATGACATCTTGTCTAGTAAGAATATCATTATTTACATTATGATAATATTTTTCTCACCAGGTGTGATTCCAAGAATGGGAATAAATCGTTCCATTTATCTGCTTCTTAGTTGCATTAGAAGCTGTAACGTACTCACTCATTGTAGGTATGGCTACCACTAACCGATTATGAGCTTGAATCACTCCTCATCTTTTTCCTAACTATGATAGTAGATCACATTGATCTGTGAAAACTAGTTTTTATCCTCAAAAATTAGTATCATACCTCTCCATTTACCAGGTACTTATCTTTTGTACTTTTTGAAGTACAATCATATAGTTCTGACTATATCCCTTGAAGTGCTCCTAGATATAATTGATATTTACCAACTATAAAATATACCTTGGAAATATCAGTACTTGTACATATCATGTCATATGTGATTGATCCATCACTTCAACGTACTGATTTCAAACCACCACATTTATCTCTTCCCATGTCTTGGACATGTCGACCTAAAGAGAATATGTCCTATGACATGGGCAACAATTCATTTCATGAATTGTTCTAACTATTATTTTTCAATACAATGTCCCTATATGTACAATTGAATAGGACCAAGAAACTTGTAGATCTATCTTAGTAGATCATGTTCCGTAGAACTTAGTTTACTATTTTGAGTCAATCACTAGAGAATAAATTTCATCTTGGTCTTAACTAACTATGAGACCAATGTCTATTTTTTCATATGTTTCCGAACATATTTCTTCTTGGAAAACATTGGCACTACCAATAACCACTCATAGACACATGGAAATCATTTGTTGCAAATGTATACTCTATGATCATATTTCTTACTTTAATCCTAAACCATATTTCAGTAACTTGCAACCTTTATTAGAATTTTGTGATGTGGCCACCCCTTTGTGGGTAAATCGTATAGACACTATCCTTGATTAGTAGTCATGACATCCAATTCTAAATAATTTGTTCATATATATTAGCTATGATAAGTAAAATTCTAACATATTTATGCATAAAAACTTGGTCAACCCAATAGAGACTTATCAGTACTGCTCTTGTACCATCTATGTATCAACTCACTTGAATACCCACTACAGTATTAAAAAAATAAGCCCCTTTTCACTATGATACATGGAATCCATTAATTGAATTTTAGTTGGTCTTATCAATTTGAGCTAGTTGTCATATACTTATTACTTTTAGGAAATATTATTCACATTGAATAATAGATAACGAACCGTGGTGAATATAAAAACCATCACCATGGTTTTATACATCCTACGTAGTATGTGTCTCTGGAACATACAATGTTCCACAAGTGCTTGTGGAACTAGTTCCTATGCCAACTATTTGTGCATCTTTACCATTGACTAAACATAAGCCAATATATCTCCCACTATCTCTAATAGAGATGTGAACCCTCTTATAGAAATATAGTCTATAACTTGACTATATCTTTTCTATGACAGGTATTTATGTAACATCCTAAGAAACTATTAGGATAATTTACAATAGATGCACAATTTGTTTATCTTGATTCAAGTTTTTTTGTATCTGAACAAACTATTTTCATCTAAAAACATATCCTTATAACATAATGTATTTTCATTATATTATAACTTGTATGATATCCATTTTTCATTTAGTTGGCATATGATTATGGGATTACACTGTTATTTGCAAATCATCTCATAAAATATAATGGAAGTTTCTACAAGTTGAAACATTGATATAACTTACATCAAATTTTTTATGTATAACATATGCATTTATAAATTTCTTCATACTACATTTTTGTTGATAAATGTTGATATTTAAGGCTTCAATATCAATCATCCACATTAACATCAATGTCTTGATGTCGATAAGGTAATGTGCATTTAGGAATTACTATATGCTACATTATCATGACTAATGAATGCTTGGTCGAGATATTCTTCGGTATCCCAACCCGAAGTAACTCATATCTCTTGACCATGCATATAATTCAATTTCTTATTACTTAATTACTTAAACAAATCTTATGAAATATATATATTGCTAGATTATACTTGGAATAGTTCATGTTTACTTTTTGAAATATTTCCCAAAGCATTGTGACATACCTTTATTTCTAAAGTCTCCTTTGTCCAAACTAAAGACATCGATAATACAAAAATATTTTTTTGTGTCGAGCCTAAATACCATACTTGGTATATTCATGACGTCCACTTGTAGTATTAATTTACAAACAATTATCTTGTTGCAATTTGGTATAAGTATTGCATTTATATTCATCACTAATTTCCTCTGACTCATGTATTACTGAACTAGTGATTGAGTATACCAAAAACAACATTCATTCAAGAACCTAAAAATCATATCCTTACATCCAAGGAAAAATGAGATTAAGGTTTGTGGTTATTCTCAATAATAGTTCAATACAAATCTTTTACATGGAAATTAAGAAGTTGTGTACTTCTCACCAATGGACTAGGTATCACCCTTTCACAACCACTTGGAGAATACACCTGACTTCTAGTAAGGTTTCTATACTTACTTGGTTTCCATATTAGAATAAATATGTCTCCACCATATTGTATTTAATACCCAACTAGTAAAATATGAAACATTACATTTGATGAATATTTTTTAACAAGAAGTAGACAACTGCTTATTTAATTAAGTTAATTACATTTAAACTTCCATAGTATTAATTTATAGTATGCAATGATAATAACCTTTGTTAGTACATCATTAATTGAAGGATGTTGTGAATGTGTCATTGGAATTAAATTCCTTTGACATTTTTACATTTTCTTTCAATTTATTTTCAATAAGAATTTAAAACTTAACTATATTTTATACTTATTCACTTGGAAAAACCTTTCCTAGAAAGGTAATGAAGTGTTTACTTAATACCTGTTTGTTTTATAACTTAAAACAAAACTTGAGTAATGGGGTAAAAATGATATGGGAAAGGGATCCATTTAAAGATCATAATCAATCTTTCAATTTACACATGTCGATGTAAAATTTCCTTATTCATATCATTGCTTCGCTTTCTAATTGTAAACATTTCAGAGATGAGACTTCATTTTTATATCATCCATGAATTGGTGTAGTTACCGGAACTGAAATCAAACATTATTGAAAGCATAATGATATAACTATAATATGATATGTTCACTAGTCTCCTATAAGAAATTTTCACCCTCGCATATTGAGGTAGTTTAACAGTGTTGGGGACACTAGCAGCTTGATTTTCTAATATCATAGTACTATGCGCACATGTATATACTATTCATGGATACTCGTTTCAGTGTGGAAATTTAATTTTCCCAATATTTATCAGAGTTTAAACTTGTGGTAAAACTTTCAATTTTTCTACAAAATGAATTTTAACAGGTCAGGGTCTTTTATCTGGATTACTGGTTTATATATTTTTGAATAATTACTTAAATCATTTAATGTCTCCCACTATTTTATCAGATTCTGGGAACCCTCTGTGCTAGAATCGGAATACTCTATCGCTTGAGTATTTTAGTGGCAAGGATCTCGGAACCACCACTCATAGTCTACAAGCTATGGCTACGCCACTACATAGAGGGTTCTAGGTGGGATTTTGGCTGGCCGACCGCTTTAACATGTGGTTCCTTGAACTGTTGAGTGATGTCCTAGCTTATTAAAACCATAGCTTTATTTACTCAACGCTTGCCTCAAAAATTACAAAAATATAGATATGGCTATTTCTTTCCTAAAATTTTAGTTAATTCAACCCATAATTCTTATAAGGACTCTATTGTAGTAAAAGGAACCCTCAACAATGGAATGAATGACACCTCAAACAACTGTTTTTGTCCAAACTTGGATGACGGACGATGGTTATGACTTAATATATCTTTGAGGGGTTTATTATTTTTAGTGTGAAAAAAGAAATCATTTTCTATTTTTATAAGCACATATTATGTGATTTCACTTACATATGATGATGTAAGAAATAGAAATTTCACCACGTCACATGTTTAATTTATCTTCCATGCTTGTTTATTATTATTCTATGTGATCGTGTTCTATCTACACATTCACAAAATAATAAACGTTATAGAAATAAAATGAAAAAGATAATCATGAGTTGGTACTGTTGGCCAATCCGTTGAGTGAATAAAGGACCAACCGAGACCCTAGGGGTAAGTACCTTTAGTCGCATGCCTTGAAACATGAATAGAAACTTCTACTCATCCAATGCATCCAACTCCTATCTGGTGTGTCTTCGTCACTTGGCATGAAGTGCGCAATACCGAATATCATTATTATACAACTATACTCACATGTAGGCGAGGTTATCTCATGGTATAAATATACAACTCTGAGAATGGGCATGCATGCCCTTATACATATGACGACACTTGAGATGACATGCAGATCATCTTTTATTTAATTAAACAAATTATTACAAACTAACATGTAAAAATTAAATAAAAACATAAAATAAATAAACAAGAATCAGACATGCATTGGTCAGTCTCCAGCTCATGACCCGCATACACATTAACTCGCGTATATTAAATAAATGTAGAATAAAAATTAAACTTTCATTAAAATGAATTTGAGGGAATTTAATTGACTTAAAAACATCACACATATTTTTTTAATTCAATTATGATGTCATCAAGTCCTGAATAATTAATTTAATTTTAAAACTAAAATTAAATTTAATAAATAATTTAATTAATCACAAAATTAAATTAATCACGCCGTATTAAAATTTTAATAACCAAAATTATTGTTTAATTAATTTAATTATCCACTGAAATTAAATTAATTATTTTAATTAATTTTGATTAAATTAAAACACCTGGGCCTTTAAAACTTTGGGCAGGGCTTGTGCGTGTTAGGTAAAACCTATGGAGGCCCAGTTTGGGCTGTACTGACCTCATGCAAGGGTGTTCTAGGCCAAGCAGGTCTGATCAAGCACATTTCAGGCTAGGCCGTTCCACCCAGACATATTACGGGGAAGAGGGAGATACATGCCCACTAAGAGGACCGGGCAACAGCCAGAATGGGACAGGTCCATGGTGAAGTGAGCTAGCCCGGATCGCACAGATCGACCACGACTGCAAGAACCCGGTGTGGCCAGCTAGACTGGTGGATTCAGCAGACAAAGTTTCTCCCTTCAAAGCACACTAAATAGAATAGTCAGGGTTGGCCGGGAGCGGTGCAGTGCATCGCTATGCGTGAGGGAGGAGGTCGGTCCATAGCACCGACCGAAGGTGGTGGAGGGGTGGATGGAGATAGTGCGACAGGGTTGTCCGTGGATGGTAGGGGTGTGCCGAGGGACCAAGCCACCGAGAGAGGAGATGGTCGGGGTGGACAACACATATGTCTATGCTCTGCGCGTGTTGCATGATTAGAGGGCCGACTAACGTGTTGGGTTTTCAGCCTGGTGCTACTCCACAGGGGGGTGGGGGGTGCTTGACCACCCAACCCTAGCCACTTCCTTGTGACCTGCAAAAGAAGGTCCACCCCTCCCCTTTTTTTTAATTTTTGGAGACCTGCAAAGTAGGTCTCCCCTACTTTTTTTGACCAGGACTAGCAAATCAACTCTTTCAGCCTTTTAAAAAAATAATTTCTAAATCTTATTTTAGCTATTGTAATAATAATAATAATATGATAATATTATTATTATTATAAAAAAAATAATTTTATTTTTATAATAAAACCAAATAATTTTATTATAATAATAATAATATAATTAATTTTATGAAATTAATATCAAACAAAATTGATTTCCCAGTGTGTATTTTGGCCACGGGATTTCTAGTCGAAATAAAAAACACTACCGGAAATCAATCTTGAATCTAAATTCAAAACTTCTGATGGCTGCAGACTAGCGATCCGATATCCGATTCTGATTCTGTCTACAGCGTTGGGGCCGTATTGACGCCCTCTATGATGTTTTATATAGATTCAATTTTTATTTTTCTTAAAATCGACATGTGATCCCTCTGATACAACTTATTAGAACTGGGCATGCAGCGGAAGCCACACACAAGTGGGTTTTTAAAATTTTCCACTGACGATTGATGTGAACTTCTCGACGTTAGTGAACATCAGTCCTGTCTTAGTCTAGGACCATGAGTGAAGGATTATAAGCACAAAAACAAACTATAAAGTATCATATTTAAATACAAAGCTACGCACAATGTCTTCCCATAATTGGAAATAACTACTCAAAGAATCCAAAGTTGACTTCCTCTAGATCATCCACACATGCTTCAAGGAATATGTGGGAGTGTCGTTCATCTTAATCTGGGTGCTAGCGTGGAATTTTGATGATGCCTTTGACGCTCCAATGATCACTGTAGTACTTTGATAGCTATACCTGAGAGAGTACATGATCCATGCTCCTTGGATCCAAAGCCTCTCTCTCTAGGTCATGGGAGAGAGGAGAAGAGAGAGAAACTCCATGAATAGTTATTGGAAATCTCCTCTCCTCTTATATTTATAGCGGTTAATTAAAATACCTCGTATCGCCTTGCCAGTCTGGAATACTTAATGAACTATCAACGACCTTTTATGACTACTAAACTGAGTCTTAAATATTACTATCATTCACTTGTAATATATTAAAATATGTTAAAAGATGATAATTGAGTCATTAACCCAACACATCGCTCCCATAAATATTAATTGAACCTTGAATAATTTAATATTTTTCAATTAATATTTTTCATGTATTTACTTAAAACTTATAAATTCATTTAATAAATATATTCAATACTCATTATTCTAAACATGAATAATATGAATTAATGTATTTCATTGGTGATCAATTTTCCTTGGGAAAATACCAGACCCCTATGGTGGGGCCCACCATGTCCAAAACTTATATTCAACTGAATAGGGAATATTTTTTAATATTATTTTGTGTGTGAACCTTTAGGCCCTTATCTCGACAGTAGTGAATAGTATTCACAGACCAAGAGAGAGATCTAGAAACCCAGCATGGCCCCTAAAGAGAAAAGGATTTTCACAACAGTGATAACCAACCTACAAACACACATTGTGTAATATCATCTCTTTGTCTGTAATATCTCATAAAGCAGGACTCACTCTCATCTCATCATCCTTTTCTTGTTTTATTGTTTGTTGATTTAACTAGATGGGTTTACCCTCGACTGCCATGTCCATGGTCTTATAAAGGTACTGCCTTCTATATCAACATTTCCTGAGATATATTACTTCCTAAACTCATAAGTGACAAATCCTTTCTTGATCATTCAACCAATTCCATGCCACCAATGACGCACCCAACACAAACTACCTCACCATGACTTCATTGCCATGGTTTTCATCTTGTATCAAAGTACACCATCAAATGACATACATTGGTAATGATCTCAAGTCCGGAGACTATTACACATGATTGTTGATAGGAAAATCCAATGACACCTGAAACATGTGGAGTACCTATTGGTTGGTCAGTCCTCATGATGTAACTACTAGAGATCACTAAGTGCGAACTTCATGAGAAGAAGTCTCAATGCTTATGACCACTTACCACCTGATAGTTAAACATCTATTGTGTCCTGTTAGTAAGATGTATCTAGACTATAGAACATATATTTTAGATTAATGTCATAGTACCTAGAGGTTCTCATTATAGCCTGGGATATGCTATAACCTTTCGATAAGACAATTAATCTTTGGACATTACCATTTCAATAGTGGATGCAAAAAATTATACACTATAATGGTAAGATGACATCATGTATAGATAATTGTATACACGATATGGTAATCAAAATCAGTAAATTTTTGGGTCTAGGGCACCAACTATTTCAACACATTCATGCTTCAGGTGATCTCACCATAAGTCTTATTACAATCATGCATTCCGTGACATTGACTTTTAGCGCTTCATGAGATCTAATCACATAACCAATTGAAAATCATGTGGTCATGTGATTTTGAGTGAATTCATGGTACCTATATCATTTTAATTCTATTTTCCTTCATGCATTTCATGTGATCCCACTATTAAATCAATTTGAAATTACATTTTCTTCATGTGATATCACCTCAAGATCCACTAACAATCATGAGATGTCTTTAGGTGATTCACATGATCTCAATGTGAGATATTCAAATAATCATGTGGTGCTTCACATGACTCCTTCACATGATTAGTTCTGATATTCATGCTTGACATAATTGGTTCTGATAATCATGATCCTTGTGATCAGTTATAACATGCACGCTCTATGTAATGAGTTCTGATATTCATGCTTCATGTGATCAGTTCAGACATTTTTTTCTCTCTCTTCATGCCTCCCTTAACAATAATAATTTATCAAAAACAAAATTAACCCAAGATCACCATCAATAGGGATTTTTTCAAAAATACCCCTTGTGTTTATAGAAAACACTTTGAAAATTTAAGAATCAACTTGTTGACTATTCACGCACATGTGAAGCCATTTTCATTATACAACCCTAGAAAGTGCTCAAGGAATTCCTTAACACATAATCTAAGACCACATGAATCAAGATCATCATGAGAAATAAGAATAAAATTAAATTTTCATTGATGAATCACTTAATTCTCTAACCCTCAAATGGAAACCTTCTCAATATCAAAAGATAGATCAAGATCATCCTTCGAGGTCACTTATTTTGTCAACTACTAGCATGATGAACTCATCACTCTATTTTATGATTCATCTTTATTGATAGATCATTTCTAGAATCATCATATTTAAAACTCTCCATTTTTCACTGCTCCCCTTATCAGCATCTCCCCCTATCTTGAATAACTAATTTTCTCTCCCTTTGTCAACGAACCCAAAGGTCACTCCTCTATGGTCTACAACATCCTAAATACAATATATTAGTATATATTAAAATCACACCATACCATGGGGATATTGTATCCACACATCCACACTATTTATGTTTGGGTAAGTCAACTGAACTCCAAGATCTAGTAAATTTCATTCAAACTCTTCTTTATGTAAAGCCTTCGTCAAGGTGTCAGTAACCTTTGGTTTAGTGGGAACATACTCTAACTTCAAAAGGTCATACTATAATTTCTATTTGATAAAGTGGTATTTTATTTCAATGTTATTTTCAATTTATTTATGGAATTTATTTTTGCTAATATTTATAGCACTTTAATTATTATAATGTATTTCGATCATAGTCATCACATTAACTCTCATATGTTCAAGCTTCTGCTTCATCCATAGTAACTACGAGAAATCTTGTGCAGTCAAAATATATTAAGATTATATGGTGATATGGGAAATGAAATATTTCTTCTTTATTAACTAATAAATACATAGTTTTTGAAGACAAAACACCCCACCAGATGTTTTCTTTCGATCATCTATAGAATTTACCCAATTTTCATCTGTAAAGCCCAATAACTCTTTTTGAGATTTTAAATTTTATAGTAAACTAAAATACACTATTACTTTGATATACCAAATTATTATTTTTACTTCATGTAATTGGATTTATTTGGGATTACATAGATACCATTCTTTTTTTATTGTGAAAAAAATATAAGGATTTTTCATGATTAAGTACAATAAAGTACCAATGATCTATTTATATTCTGTGATATTGATATCTTTTCCTTTATAATCCCTTGAAAATTTCATCCATGAAGAAACCAAATTTGTAATTTCCTTCTTATTATCTATTCTAAATCTTCAAAAAACTTCATTGGAATATTTTTATATAGAAATAAATGTTCCCTATCTTCCTTATGTCACTTATAAACCAAAGAAAATGTTATCTCACCAATAATTGACATTTCAAACTCGTGTTTCATAAATTCTACAAACTCTTTTTACTATACTTCATTCAATCCACCAAATATTTTGTTATTTACATATATTAGCATTATCATCCTTTGATAACTCTCATTATTGACATAGATATTAGAATCAAATCCACCACATAGGAAATTGATATTTTTTTAAATACTGGTCATGTTTTGAATACCATGCTCTATGTTCTTGATTCAACCCATATAGATCCTTCTTTAACCAATAAATTTTTTTCTCGTGTTCATTAATGATAAACATATTTGGTTTTTAAATATAAACTTCTTATTCAGGAATATCATTCAAAAAATATGACTTGATATCCATCTGGAAAGCTTTTAATTTCCTTCTCACTATTATATCAAAGAATAATCGAATTGTATTTATCCTTATAACATGTGAACATTTTTCATCAACATTAATACCCTCTATCTAGGAGTATCACTTCCACACCATTCATTATTTTTTTCTAATTATTATAGATTTTTTATTTATCTTGTTACATAAAACCCATTTAGTCCTGATGAAATTCTTATCTATTTGCCTCAAAACAATTTCCCATGTATGTTTATTTTTATTTGGTAAATTTTTTCTTTCATTTATTGAACCCAATTCTAATATCTTAAAACTTATTCAAAACACTTTTTCTCAACCTGTGATGAGAAATAATTTTTACATAGTGTTCTCATCCTCTTCATCTACACTGAAGTTATCTGATTCCTTATGATATTAAGCCTATCAATTTTGACTCAACTCTTTGGTTTCTTTATAGGTCTATTTTTCTCATCATCTGAATCTTTTTATGAATATTCCTCAGGTACTTTCACTCCTACTGATCTTCTCGACTATTCATCACTATCCTCCTGTGACAATTAATGGATTTTTTTAATATTCTAATCATTTTCCACATTAAAAACACCATTGATATCTATAAAGTTTCATATCAACTAATTAAATAATTTATATGATTTGATTTTTTCTGATTAACTAAAAAGTGTCCGTTTATCTCTACAAGAATAAAACTTCCTATATTTCTCTTTATTGAAAATAAAAAACTACTTTTTAAGATTCTAAAGTATTTCAATGTTGGATTATTTCCATACCATAACTTGTATAGAGTCTTTTTTTCCTTTATACATAATAAGGATCTGTTAGAAATATAAACTAATGGAAACACCACTTCTTTCCAAAATTTCACAAGAAGGACTTTCTTAATTAGAATCTTTCGGTTTATGTTGTTGATAATTCAATTTCTTCTCTCAAACACTCCATTTCATTATGGAGTTATTATAACTAAAAATTGGAACCGTATCTAATGTTTCTTGGGATAATACTCCACTTGGATATTTTTAAATTTTGTTCCATTATCAATTTATAACTTTTAGATCTTATTATCGAGAATATATTCAACTTCCCGTTGATAACGTGTTATAAAACCGAACACCTCAAACTTGTGGGTGATAATTGAAAATCATTCCATTCTACTAAAATCATTAATGAACAGGAAATAATATCTCTTACCATTAATATATATTATGGAAATACATCCATATACATCAATATACACAATTTTAATAACTATTATTTAATATTTTTTCTTGTATGAAATTCATGTAATATTACCATGTTTACAAGCATAGCACAAATGAGTACAATCATGTGATAAATTAGGTAGATCTCAAGCAACATCACATTTCACTATATTTTCTAAGTATGATTGGATCAGATGACCAAGACTCTTATGCCACGGACAATTTTACTCTTCCATATATAGGAATCATGTATCTTCTTCTCTACTCACAAGGTAGAGATTCCCCTTTGTGTGATTTCATTATAAAGAAATGACTTTATATTTTCCCTTGATGATACACAGCTTTTTGTTAAGACATATATCATTTCCTAATTTAAAAAATTGTCTCATTCTTAGAAAGTTGTGACTGAGACCTTGAACAACCAAGTTATATGCACATCTCATGTCTTTGCCTCCAATCTTGGATTTCCCTGATCTAATGATCTTTAGGACTTCCACATTTTCAAATCTTATGTCGCCTTCCTTGTTGTACCTAATTCCTATCATGATATTATTATTTCCTATCATATGGGAGGTTATTCCACTATTAGTGATTCATATTCTAGTGTGATTTCATGTTTTGATGGTAATTTCTACAACCACTAACTGCTTAAACCTTTTCTTATTTATCCATTTATTTGGCTTCATACTTGATACTGACTAATATTTTTTATCTTCCTCAGAGTATAATTGTCCAACCTCATCTTGAAAAGCATCAAATTGATTTTTTTTATTTTCAGATCATTTGATGATCCCTTGGGATGTTTTATTCAACCAATTTGGGAATTCTTTATTAATGTATCTACATTATCAATGAAATATATCTCTCTATGTGTCTAAATACTCTATACTAAAAACAATAACCATTAAAGGAATTCATGTAATAATAAACTCTATTTCTCTTACTCCCATTGATACCTCTTGGAAATGGAACATAAATTTTGAGAATTCACTATCTTTCCATAGTAATAACACCTCATACAAGGTGTATTCCTATGAATCACTTATACACAACTGATTTTCATTTGGTTTATCTGAATCTTTTTATTCTAATTCATACCCAAATCAATCTTTAACCTTGGAGTTGATGATTGTGGTCTGAAATCAAAAAAAACTTCTTTATTTTTGTGAACAACTCCCATACTAGTTATGTCATTCTAATGTGTCATTTCTTATTTAGATATTAATTTGACTATTTTTATAAGGATCCAGCTTTAATCATTACATTATATTTACTTTTAGTCAAAAAATTACTTTCTTTCACATTGAGGATATTTTTAGGTTTATAATTTTATATAATTAGGCCATAATCGTACATAAAAAACCATAAAATACAAATTGAATTTTTTTTATTAGTATCCATTTTCCCATAATATAAAACATTTTAAATAAAACATGATATATTTTATGAAAACTCTTCTCAACTTTCAACTTGACATATTCCAGTCCCTTACTCATCCTTAAATCCTGTGAAAAATATTTAAAAACATGGGATGAGCATAAGAAGCTCAGTAGTGGATACAAAAAGAATGAAACCATTAGTATATTTACAAACATTAAAACCCAAGAAAACATTATCATAAAGTAATATTTTCCACCCTTAAGAAGTATAAAATAAGTTCCTTTGAAAATAAGTCCATTTCAAACCTATTTTTCAATCAAAATATTACCCTAAAACCCAAAGAAAGCATAGATAAAACATACTAGTATCTTGGGACATCATTATACTTTTCACTCTTATAAATATAATAGACATGTGGTGGACTTAAATACATGTCACTCTTATAACTGTAATGTCAATAGAACCAACTTCCAAACACAATGTAGTGGAGGGATATCAAAAACCCACCCGTCATTGGTTTATCACAGAACCACCCATCATTTTTTTATCACAGAACCACCTATCATTAGTTTATAATGTTAGCTCCAGTCATACTATCCAAGAACCATATAATAATTATAACACATAATGGCTTTCAATTTTCAATATGTAACTCATAAAATTTTATTTCCACTCAAAAGAAAACAACTCAAGTTATTGTAATAATCAATCCATTTTCAAAACCAATTTTCAAAAACAAAATACCCAGAAAAGGGGGAAATGGTATTCTTTTTCTTTTTAAAAAAAATAAAGGCTTGTAGAGGAATAAAAATATGAAAATATACATAAAATTCCTTTTTAATCCTTTTATATACAAATAAATAAATATGTAAAAATAATATCAATATTATTTTCATGGATAAAATGGTTAAATCTATAAATATTCCAAGCATCCCATACCACTTTAAACATTTAAATCATAATCCCCATAAAAGAATAAAGTTTAAAAAAATATTTCAAAGCATGAGAATAAATAATTTCATGATATTATGTGTCAAAATTGGTTGTATATATCCCTCATAAAATATGGTGGGTATATAGCATAAAAATATGCCTCAATGAAAGGATATTGATACAAAATCCCTCACCTTGAGTCAGACTAGTCGCATGTGTCTTTATCTTCTGGAATAATAAACTTATGTTAATTATTTACTTTTTTAAAAACATTTTTAAATTTTATCATTACTTTTATTTAACTTATTATAATGTTTTATACAATTTATTAAATAATTAGGTATATATCTGTCATTTTGACCATATTCGGTTTATGTGTCAAAACAACTAAGGTTGGTTGAATATGGTCAATGATTTCAGAATATAAAAATATCAAGAATAGTATTCATGAAATAATTATCATATTTATAAATCAATTACACTTTTATAACCAGTTATAAATGATGGTTATGAAAAATGAACCAATGTTACAGTCATGGAGATGGTAGGTCGTGCGTACGCATGAGTAATTTTCCCATTTTTCAATGATCATTATGGAAAGAAGGTAAGTGAAGTTTAACTTCCTTAATTATCACTATATCATTAATACCATAATAGAAAATTTCTTCAATTATGTGGGGTATTCCTCACATCCATGAGCGATGTAATCAATTTTTCATTTTGTGAAAGGGTAATAAAGAAAATGATATATTATACTTACAAAAAAGTAATTATGTCATGAATATCATGTAGATGTAATTTTTATCACATATTTTTATTAAAACCATCCATGAAACAATCCAAGTAATGTGTTAACGTATCACATCACTTTGAGTTAACGGTAGTCCACACATCCACAAACGATGTAATTGCATTCCCATAAAAGGGAAAGCATGAAGGTATGTGTTATGTAAAAACTATATAAGTATAAATAAATTATAAATATCATATATATAAAATAAAATTATAATTTTTATCATAATTCCAAACCATTATAGGTGGTAATGGAAAAATAAATGATATCATTTCACGAGGTGGTAGTTTATTGTACACATGAACAATAATTTCGTTACCCATTTGATGGACGTTTGGGTAGGTGTATGTAAAATCCATAACATAAAAACATATTAGTATAATGATAATAATAATATAATTATATAATAATGTAATCATAATAATTTAATGGGTGGAAAAGGAAATAGAAAATAAATGCATGTTGAAGAATTTTACCTCTATTTTGGGAAACTCCATTTGGTTTGCAACAAAGGGATTCCTTGGTTAAATTTCTGCCCATAGTGACACCTCTAGGGTGAGGGGAGGGATGTTGGGATATTATTTGAGTAGGGTTAAGATGATAAAAATGTATTTATAGGTGTGAATAAATGGGGGAGGTTGAGTTCCTTTTTATAGCTGATGAAGAGGAAACACTTTACATTTTTGAAAAGAATTGGGTGTTCCCCACATTTTTACCAACCAAGAGGATTATATAACACAAAAAATTATATCCATGAAGGTTTGAGTTATAAATATTTACATAAATAAATTATCACCTACTTCAAAAATAAATATCACTCCTCTAGTTATCCACATAAATTTTCTACCATCTCTGAGCTTTCCTCAAGTGTTTCTAAATCAACAAAACTTTCTATGTTGTTTACTCTACCAAATATGATCCCAAAAACTTCATTTCTCTCACATCATCCCAAAACACTGGTGTTCGACGCCAATCTCCATATAATTCTTCAAAATTTTCCATCTTTATACTAGAATGAAAATTGTTATTATAAGAAAACTCAACCAAAGAAAGTTGTTGATCCCAACTTCCCTAGTAATCCATTAACTAAGAATGATGCATATCTTCCCAGGTAAAAATAGTCTGATCGGAATTCCATCATATTGAGGATGAAAATTTTATTAAAATTTAATTCAGTACCCAATGACTTTTGAATTCATTTCAAAAAACTATATTTGAACCTAGGATCATGATTTGGTAAAATAGAGAGAGTTACTCCATTTAAACTGACTATCTCTTTTAGATACAATTGATAAAGTTGATCTAAAGACATTGTATCCTGAATAGGAATGAAATTTGTAGATTTAGTCAATCGATAAATAATAACCCAAATCACATTATTACCTTGATAATTCATTATAAATCCCACAAAAAAGTCCATTGATATGTTCTCTCATTTCCACTGAAACAATAGAAAAGGTTGAAACACACCCTTCAGTAATTTTCACTCTACTTAAACCTATTTACAAGTCAAACACATCATGGTAAATTCAGAAATATCTATTTTCATTTCATCCAACCAGTAATACTCCATAAGGTCTTTTCCATCTTAGTGATTCCCAAATGAACAAAAAATGGAGAACTATAAGCTTCAATAAACAAATCTTTCCTCAACTATGAATCATAAGGCACGCATAATCTTTTTACAAATCATGAAACACCTTCTTCATCAATATTACAAATAGGTCTTACCCTTATTAATATATTATACCTTTTCCTACAAGTAAATATCCTCATTTTGAACTATCTTAATTCTTTATGACAAATTAAAATCCAATAAAACCTGAAACAAAACAGAGTATTCCTTTGCATCCACAACTTATATGCCAAAATTCATCAAATCATTAACCAAAGTCTCACATTCTAAACATAAAATGGTTAATATAGGGTTATTTTTTCAAGTCGATGCATCAGCCACTTTGTTTGATTTTCTATGATGATAATGAATCATGAAATCATAATCATTTATTAGTTCCATCCATACTATTTATCTCATGTTCAACTATTTCTGAGTGAATATATACTTAAATCTTTTTTTATCAGTATATATTTTACACTTCACTCCATTAAAATGATGTCTCCAAATTTTTAGTGCAAAAACAACAACATCTAATTCCAAATCATTTATTGGGTAATTTAACCCATGATTATTCAATTGACGTGAAGAATAAGTAATTACCTTATCATTTTTTCATTACTAAAGAACCAAGTCCTTTTAATGATGCATAATTATAGATGGAAAAATTACAATTTTCAGAAGGAACAGACAAAACTGGGACATTGACCAATCTTCTTTTCATTTCCTAAAAACAAAAATCACATGCATCTATCTAGATGAACCTAAATCCCTTTCGAGTTAACATAGTTAGTGGGACATATAACTAAGAAATGTTTTCGAAAATTGGTTGGTAATAACCCACTAATCCAAGAAAATTATGAATCTCTATGAAATTGGTAGGTGTTGTCCACTTTTTAACAACTTTTTTTAGTCAGGTAAACAATTATGAAATATTTAGAAATAATATTTACAAGGAATGAAAAAATTTTCAACAAAAATTCACTCTTAATAAGGTTTCCATATATTTTATTTTATTTTATAATTTGAAAAACAATACTTAATTTTCTTTTATATTCCTCATGAATTTTAGAATATACATAAATATCATTTATAAAAACTACCACAAAATGATCCATATACTAATTTAATGATCTATTCATAAGATTCCTAAATACAAAAGGTGCATTAGATAACCCAAAGGTGATAAATACAAACTCATAATTATTTTATCTCATCTAAAATGTTGTCTTCATAATTTCATCCCCCTTTACCTTCAGCTGATGGTACCAGGACCTTATATCAATCTTCAAAAAAAATTGAGCTCCATAGAGCTAATCAAAGAAATCATGGATATGAGGAAACATATACTTTTTCTTAATAGTGATGTTATTCAAGGATTTATAATCATTTCAAAGTCACATAGAACCATATTTATTTTCCACAAATAAAATAAGAGAACCCCATGGTGATGTTCTAGGTCGAAATAATCCATTATTAAGCAATTCTTTCAAATGGGTTTTCAATTCCAAAATTTATACTTAAGCTATTCAATAAGGGTTTTATAAATAGTTTTATCATTAGGACTAAATCAATAGTAAATTCAACTTCCCAATTATGAAGAACACTAAGAAATTCATTGGGAAAAAAATTCATAAATTCATTCCCTATTGGAATGTCAGTAGTCAAAACTATTTATTTCTTTTCAAAAACATGATCTAGATAACATTCAATAACATATTTCATCAATTTATAAGATTATTGGTATATTATCAAAGGTAAGAAATCATTGAATAATTTTTTTTTTGGATTTAAAATCTATTTTATCATGATAAACTAAAATCTAATCTATATCTAAAATGATATAAAGCTCCTATATGGGAATTTCAACCAGATTTATAGGAAATACCATCCACTAATGAAAATTGTAATATTTCTATAAATCTTGGTTTCTCTAATACTCCACCTGAAGTTTTTACCAAAAGTTCTATTTTACTTTCATGAGGTGATATTCCCAATTTTATAGATAATTTCTCATAAATAAAAGAATGAAAATATCAAAAATATAATATAGTATTTAAATCATTTGAATAAATCAATATCATACCTATAACCACTTCATTTCATGGCCCAACATCAACTATAGTGGTAGAAAAAGATATTACTACACCATTTTTATTTCAATATTGATGGTCTCCACCCTAGGTAGTCAACTTTGAAAACACATTAGCATAATGTACTAAATCATTGCAACTAGAACATCTTATCACTATTTTTTCATTACTTTCCTGATCATCGTCCCTATAGTCACAATCCATATGAACAAACATACCACATCATAACCACTTCCCAGAATTTGAAATAAATTCTCTAGGATTATTTTTACCACACTTATAAAATATGGGAATTTTTTTCTTACCTCTAAACTTATTTTATGAATAATTTCCCATTAATTTCCAACTAGACCTCTTTTTTGTCTTATTATCATGTAACACATGATCATTGAAGAACTCCATTTCTACCTTCTCATGACATCAAAAATATTATCATAGATCTTGAGATCACAATAAGCTAATGCCCTTAGATATATTGGTTTTAATCCAAAGTAAAACTGATTTATCTTAATATCAATATATTAGAGAGAATTTGGGACATACCTGACCATTCGAGAAATGTTTTCCTTATATGTAGCTACTAAATCTTTATCCTTTTGTATCAATTCAAAGAATTGTTTTTCCATACTAAGTCAAATAGACTTCAGAAACTATTTATCAAGGAAATTATTCTTAAATTCATCCCATTCCAAGGTATCAATCTCTTAAATTTCCCTAATATTATTAATCATTGACCAAAACTGGTCAACTTCACCTTCAAAACAATAAATTGTAAGAGTTGACTTTTAGTGATCTGAACAACCATGACATTGAATATATTTTCTAGGGATTTAATTTGTTCTTAATCTAGCACAAGTTCAGATGATCCTTTAAATTATGGGGGATGTTGTAATATAAAAAGTTTCATTATATAAATTTTACTCTACGGTAGATCTGGATACTCTCTTGCATAGATTCCACCACCGTTTATAGCCTATTTTAAATGATCCATCACTGTAATGAACTACTATGTTCTAATTCCAACTCTCTTAGGATGCTGATTCGAAAGGATATTTTCTTCTTAGTGACTTCCCACTATATTTTCCTTTTTTCCCTCTATAGAAAACCATTCTAAATATACATAATTTTAATGAATAATAATATTAGTCTTCAAATGATATATCAATTCACATCAGTCAGAAATTGAAATATTTCAGGGTAATGCTAATAATATTAATCTAAACACAATATTTATCTAAACCTTTCCTTTGATACAGACTATAATGAACCACCCTTAAACATTATGTTGTACTACTCCTATTTTAAACATGTTTTAATGATCAAAAATCTTATATATCTTATACATCCTATAAAACTTTTTTATCTTGTTTAATCTGTCTCAAATCATGTGTTCAAATGGTCGGCTTCTTTATGCTTTAAAAAACTATCTCAAGATCTTTGTTCCTATAAATCATGATTGATTTTTGTAAACTTTATTTAATTTTTTTTATAGTGAATTTTTTTTATAAATGATTAAGTCTAATTCATTCTGTGGATATTACTACTTAAGCCTATATACAGATATTTGGCTAAGTCTGAGAAACCGTGAGTTTGCCACCGGTTTTATTTTTCTGGAAAGTGACCCAGACACTGTGACCAGACACCCTGACCTAGACACCGTGACCCAGAAACCTTGACCTAAAAATCATGACCCAGACATCGTGACCATAAACCATGACCCAAACACCATGACCCAGACACCATGACCAGACACCATGCCCAGACACTGTAACCAGACATCGTGACCCAGACACAGTGACTAGATATCGTGACCAAACACCGTGACCCAAACAGCGTGATCTTGACAATGAATTTGTGCTACTAGTCCCTAATATCTATACAAACATGCCATCATAACTATCTTGCAGCTCAAAGTCAATAAAGAAGATATTGTTTTACGGTGACACCGCTCCAAGTGACACTGTTTCCAGACAGACTGTGACACTGTTCTTTAATCAGTTTTGTCATTTTCAATTTTATTTCTAACGGTCATATTTGATTCTTTTAAATGCAATGACATAATTAATATTTCTTTATAGACTTGTTACCCGATAGTATGAGGTATGAGGTTCATAATACATGCATCATGTCCACTTCAACACATGCACTCCAAGAATAAAAAGAAAAGCATGGCCCTGAAACAAAAACTATGGTAGAGCAGCATAAGCATGAGAATTCATGAGAAAAGAACTGACGGATGCAACAAGTTACATCTTAAGAACACACAAAGAATTAATGAATCCAAAAGTTTAGATATCATTGATCAAATTCAAGAACATCTTCTCAATACCAACTCCACAAAGAACACAAGCCAGATATAACTAGAAACCACAGAACCAGACTTCTGATACATTGTTTCTCGCATGAGGACTCAATTATTGCATCTACTTTATCTTAGAAGTCCAGAGCTACATAGAATAACACTTAGAGCACTTTTAACCTTATCTCAACATCTTTTCTCTATTGTGTATTGTTTTTAGCTTCCGAGCAGTGTGTGTGTCTGTATAAAGACACACACTGTCTCCTGCACTAAACTGAAGGTTACAAGATATCCTTCCTCTCATATATTTTTACACTTGTTTACTCCCACGAATAAGTGTATAAGAGGTCCATGTGTGACCTGTTAGTTTTTACCCACAAAGAACAGTGGAAGAGGTCGTGTGACTTGGAAAATCATGTGCACTGTTGTTTACCCCAATCCAGGGTGCAGATCAAGTTTATTAATATAAACTGCATGGTGGCAGGTGATCACTAAGTGGAGTGGATTAGGCCTTAGATTGATACTAAACCACTTGTTTTATATCTTCTATGTTATTTAATTTATTTTTCTCTATTTTACTGTATAATTATTAAATCACTATATATAATTTAATAGGTAATCTTGGACCGAAGTTATAAATTTTTTCCTTATTAGAATAGCTTCAAAAGTAATATCAATAACTCAAATTGAGATTAATCAAAATTAATCAATATTCAGTGAAGTTATTTGAACAGTCTAACTTTCATAACCATATTACCTTGATTAACTGGGGTGTATTTATATTTATTGGGGAACCTCTTAAGAAAAATTTTCAAATAGAAAATTTTATGGATACTCAATTCACCCCCCTCTTGAGTACTCTACTCTGACCAACACATTACTTAATCATGAGTTTTAGTCGAGAAATTAATTTCTTTCACATTAAGGATCAATTTAGGTTTAGAGTTTTAGATGATTAGGTTGTAACTCATACATAAAAAAACCAACAAATATAAAGTGGACACTTTCATTTGGTATCCATTTTTCCCATAATATAAAACTTTTAATATAAATCATGATTTATTTTGTGAAAACTCTTCTCAAATTTCAATTTTAACTCTTCCAATACCTTACACTTCCTGAAATCCTATCGAAAAAATTTAAAAACTTGAGATGAGTATAAAAATATCAATAACGGATACAAAAAGAAGGAAATTGATAGTTCATTGATAAAAATTAAAACCCATAAAAACTTTATCATAAAGTAATAATTTTTAACCTTAATTTGTAGTAAATACATTCCCTTGAAAATAATCTCAATTCATACTTTTTTTAATCACAAGATTACTATAAAACCCATAGAAAGAATAGATAAAACATTATGGTATCTTGGGACATCATTATACATTTCACTATTATAAATATAATAACCATGTGTTTGAATTCCATACATATCACTCTTACAAATGGAATATTCATACTACCAACCTCCATACCCAATGCATTGGAGGGCTATCATAGACCCACTTGTCCTTGGTTTATCATGGAACCACCCTTCATTGGTTTATCATGGAACCACCTATCATTATTTTATAATGTAATCACCTATCATAATGTCCAAGAACCATAAAATAATTAAAACACATAAAAGTGTTGTATTTTCAATATGTAACTCATATGATTTAATTTTCACTCATAATTAAACATTTCTTATAATTAAAAAAATCAATAAATTTTTAAAACTAATTTTCAATAAAAAAAATACCCAGAAAACGGGGAATAGGGGTTTCTTTTTATTTTTTAAATACATGAAGGCTAGTAGAGGAATCCAAATATCAAAATATACATAAAATTTCCTTAATAATCCTTTTATATCAATATAAATAAATATAAAAAAAATATCCATAATATTGGAATGGAGAAAAGGATTAAATCATTGAACATTTAAAGTGTCTCATACAACTTTTAGCATTTAAATCATAGGCATCATAAAAGAATAAAATTTAACAAAATATTAAATAACATGGGAATAAATAAATTCATGATATGATATGTCAAAATGTGGTCTATATATACCTTATAAAATAAGTTGGGTGTATAACATCATGACATACCTCAACGAAAGGAGATTGAGACTAAATCCCTTAGATTGAGTTTGGCTTGTCAAGTGTGTATTTATCTTCTTGAATAATAAAATTATGGTAATTATTTACATGATTTAGAACCTTTTTAAAATTTATCATTACTTTTTGTTAAATTATTACAATTTATTATATACCTAATTAAATAATTAATTCTAAATTGAGTGTTTTGATCATATTCAGTTTATGTGTCCAAATGATTAAGGTTGGTTTACTATGGTCAATGAGGTTATTATATAAACATATATAGAATAATAATAATGAAATAATTATCATATTTATAAATAAATTATACTTCTAAAACAAATCATGAAATATGTTTATGAAAAATTAACTAACATTGCATTGTTGGAGATGGTAGGTCATACATACACATCAGTAACATTCATATTTTTCAATGATTATTGTGGAAAGTAGGTATGAAACATTTATATTTAAAAAATTATAATTATATAACAAATACTATACTATTTAATCATATATAATTATATATATAATTCTTTTTATGTAAAAGTAATCACATCCCTTCGAGGAGGCGGTAGTCTACACATCTATAAAAGACATTATCACTTATTCAGTGTGTGAAAAGGAAATAAAGAAAATGATATATTATATTTACAGAAAGGTAATTATGTCATTAATATCATATATATTTCATTTACAACACACAATTTTATTAAACCTATCCATAATATATTCTATATAATGTGTTAACATATCACATCGTTCTGAGGAGGCGGTAGTACACACGTCATGAAATGATATTATTGCATTCCCGAAAAATGGAAAGCACGAAAATATGTGTTATATAAAAATTAAATAAGTATGAATAAATTATAAATATCATATATATATCATATGAAAATATTATGTCTATCCTAATTCCCAATCATGATAGGTCATAAAAGAAAAATAAACGACATCGTTTCGCGAGGCGGTAATCTACCATACACAAGAACAGTAATTTCATTAATCATTTGATTGAAGTGTATATAGGTGTAGGTAGTAACCATAGAATAACAACATATAAATATATTGGTGATACATATGTTATTAAATAATCATGGAATAAGAATAATTTAATGGGTGGATAATGAAACAAAACAAAAATGCATGTTGAATAATGTTACCACTTTTTTGGGTAACTTATTTTGGTTTGAACCAGAGGGATTTCTTGGTTGGATTAATTCCCAAATTGATTCCTATAGGGTGAGTTTATGGATTTTGGGATCTTATTTTGGAAGGTTTGGAATGATTTAAATGGATTTATATGTTTGAATAAATGGGGGAGTCTGAGTGTCTTTTTGTAGTGGACGGAGAGGAGACACCTGGAATTTTGGAAAATAATTGGGTGCTCCTCATTTTTTTACCATAAAAGAGGCTTAAATAACGCAAAAAATTTATCAAAAATAAGTTTTTATGTCAAAATATGGATATAAATTGGATTTTTGACAATTTTAGGTCTATTTTTTATACATTAAGTATAAAGTTTAACCACTAAGTAATCTTTTTTTTACCTTAATCATTGAAATTAATTTTAATTTATTTCACTAATATTTTTGGTCAAAAACTAAGTTGCACTTATTAGAAATTATAAATTATTCTGATTAAAAATATCGAATCAATTTTTCAAAATTCCAATCACAAAATGGACATAAATTAATTTAAAATTAATCCCACAGATGGAATGAAAAAGTAGGTTTTTAAAGTGAATATGTTCAAAAGTTTATTAAGTTTTTATATACAATTTCAATGTGAAATTGAATCCAATGAATTAATTTGTTTTAACTAATATTAAATGGATATAATTATACATTAAAACCAATTAAAATATAATTTAATTATATAAATAAATTAGATGAAAATGTAGTTTTCAATTAAAAATCATTGTTTTTAACTATACATCAAAATATGAAACTTCTCATAAAAATAAAAAGTCATCCAAAGTTAATTTTGATATTTTGATTTAAAAAATGAAGTTTATTTTTTCATATAAAAATTATAAAAGTTTCAAAATTTATTTTTAAAATAGGTTATCTATTAAAATGCAATAAAATATATTTTTATAAAAAAATAGAGGTTTTAAACATGAAATTTGATTTATTTTTATATTATGCCTATAAAATCTGTTGGATTAATGTAAAAAATATATAAACATGTGTAAACATAATATATTTAATACTATTCATTCCCACAAAAAATGACTAGGAGATAACTTCCATATTAAAAAAAATATCAGTAGTATATTCTTGTTTGGTATAACTCAGTCTTTCGTGCCATGAACGATTTTGAAGAATATCATTATTACATGTTATTTATGAGGTTGGACATATCATCCATTTTATTTTAAAATTACAAAATAATACATAAATATTAATAAATATAAAAAATACTTATACTATTATTACCTGAGATTTTATAGTTTTTATGGACCTCTAAATTGTAACTTCACTTTTCCTATCACCTGTGGAACCTGTTTTACAACCATCACATCAAAATTCAAGATTTTATATTGATAATTTACCTTTATTCATAGGCTAATAACTTCCTCCTCAATTTCTTAGATATATTTTAAATAATCTTTTATTTTTTTAGTAATATTATCAATAACCTTTGTTTTACTTCGACCATGAGATTGAATTCAATGACTTTCTCTGAGTCATATGGTCACTTGGATATGAGATTTTCAATTTAATCCTTCATCTCAAAATTCTCTTCTTCCTAATATTGTATATATAGGTTTTTATAATGAACCTCCCTCTTGGATTTCTTTTTCTTCCCTCTAAAAACATTATCCACTCAATCAAAACTTCTAATTGAACCTGAAGGTAAACTCTTCCATTGAATTTTCCATCATCATCATCACTCTATTCCATTAATTAGTAATTACCCAAAATTTTTACCATATCATTTTATTCATTATCCTTACAGTCTTCTATCTCTTCTGCCTTGGATTCTTCTAAATAGTCATTTTCTTGTGAAAGTATTTTTTTTCTTTTTGAAGAAATTTCTTTTTTTGCTTTTCTTACCTTTCACCCTAGATGAGTAATTCTTCTTGGGAGTTTCATCATCATCCTCGTCATCATCATGAAATTTTTTGTGATGATTTAATATAATATGTATATCCTTTCCATAATGAAAGAATTAAAGAGGAAGTTTCTCTTTAAACTTTCCTTTTTTAATTTTGAGGAAAGAAATGAGATCACCCAATTCATAATGTCTTCCTCTTGACCATATTATATAGTGATATTTTTCATAGTTTGAATAACACATATTTAAATTTAATTTTTTCTTTTGAATCATTGTTAACATTTCTCATCTCATATGTGACAAGATTACTATTTAAGATATCTAATTTTAGATGCTTTGGATCTTTATCTTCCAAAATAGAAACCTTAGAATTGAACTGAGGTGGAAGTATTTTCAATATGCACTAAATGATCTTTACATACTATATAATTTCTCTAAGACCACACTTGTCTTCCAAAAGAAAATTCACCTAATAAAAAATTTATCTATAGACTCACTGGGGTGCATTATCATGTCCTCATATTTATTCCACATAACCTTCAATTTAGATTCCAAAACTTTTTAATTACCTTAAAAATATTTAGCATCTTTTACAACATGACATGTGATTACTTAAATGACATACACTTTATATACATTATGTTTGACAAAGATCCCCCTAAGTCATTGATTCCTTTATCATCTGCATATAATTCTCTTTGATCTTATTCTAATAATTCTCTGTTGTCAATACTAGTATAAATATCACGAACTTTCATTATAGACTTTTATATAACTAATGATTTAATGTAGTGTTGCATCTGATTCATCCAAATTTTGAAAATTGTTTCCATAAAATATTGGAATCCTTTTGTTATTAAAAACTTCCATTGATTCTATTGGGAGAGTGACACTAACTTTAACCCTTCTCTTTAATACCAATTATTAGCTCAACCAGGTTAAATACAATGAGAGGGGGTGAATTAGGGTATGAAATATTTTAAAAAATTATCCTTTATTGTATCTTTTCTAATAATTAAATAAAAAAATCATATCTCTTCTTCCCATAGAATATAATAGATAGATATAAAAATATGCGCAGGACACCAAAAATTTAATTGGTTCACCCTAACTGGGCTATGCCCAATGAGAATAAAAAGGTAAGGTTTTTATGTGCCAAATATACTAAATTTCAATTATATTATAAGGTTATAATTGGACTCAATAACCCTCATGGTTGACAACCATTCACAATTTTAAAGATCACTACTCTCACCACAGAACTGAATACACCAATCCTCCAGTAAAATCTTCAAAAAAGTAGTTCTAAGTTGATTAACACTTTTGTTTGTCATTATGCTCTTGTTTAATCCATAGGATTAAAACAAAATTTTCACAATTTTTTTTCCTTGGAGCGTTTAACCCCTATGAAAGACCCCATCAAGAGACCCCTCTATGAGACCTCTCCACAAGATTAATTTCTGAGACTATTCCATGAGACCCCTCAGTGAGACCTTTTTATGTTCATGTGAATCGAATGTTGTTTTTATTTTCATGTGGATCATAAGAATTTTTTGTATTCATCTAAATTTCATGACTCTAATATATTCGTACGGATCACGTGACTTTGTTCTTTTCATATGGAGCATGTCACTCTATACTATTATTATATATCATGTGACTCTATTCTATTCATGAAGATTGTGTGACTCTATTTTTTTTATATGGATTGTGTTATATCAATGGGTCTACCTACACATGCAAACACACAAAACATACTTCACTTCATGATACTCCTTCATGAGATCCTTTTGTAAGACTTTCTATTGATTATGAATATTATAAGACTCCTGCGCAAGAATTTGTTCAGGTCATGAAAAATACTTTTGTTTTAGATCAAAACATATAAGATAACTTCCCATATATCTTTAGGACAAGTTAAGGGATATTTATAGACATAAACCCACCACCTTAAGTCCAAAAATCATAGATATCCATTTGTTCCACTACCTCAATAATTAGCCTTATGTGCTTCACATGATCATTCTACATGACACCTACTGCATGTCTCAAGCACTTCATGTGATCACATACACTATCTTTGATAGTGTTGCGTGATCCCCTCACAAAATTAGTTAAAAAACATGCATGTTTCACATGATATCATCATGATATCCAATGAAAATAGGTTGGTATTTGTTATGAAATAGGTTTCTTATTGGGTATTTGGGACCATTTAAGGGCCTTGGGTCATGTTTTTTCAGGATATTTTGAATCTAGGTCATGTTATGGGTTTAATATTTTCCCAGTTTTTAAAATTGTTTTTATCTTTTTTTAATAAAGGGGAATTGACCATAAACCTTTTGAAAAAAATCATGAGGTCAGCTTATTTCAATCAACAACATGATATCTCCATCATTTCAATACAATTTTCCTTCATGAAATTTTCATTTTATTTCTATAAGATCAACTAAAAATTAGAAACGTTTCACGTGATCTCACTTCAAGATACCATGAAAATCATATGATGTATTTAGGTGCCTCTCATGATCTCAATGTGAGATTATCTGACAGTCGTGTGGTTCTTTGTGTGACTCCTTCACATGAAAAATTTTGATATTCATGCTCCACACAATCATTTATAAAATTCACTCTCAACATGATCTTTTCTAACATTATTTCTTTGCATGATTAGCACTAAAAGTTTCACTCGGTGTGTTTAATTATGACATTTTCACTCACTCTTCATGCCTCATTTGAAAATATATTTTTTGAATAATGTCAAACCTTGTCAAAAAAAAATAAAATATAACAATAATAACTGTTATGAGTGATTTTTATCCAACATAAATATAATTATTCATCTGGTGAGAATGGATCTTAGACTACTGTTATTATTGATGAACAGTCCCAAAGATCTTGTGAAGAGATCATGGGATTCTATCCTGGTCCAAAAGTGTTTAAGTGTCTAGAATTCCCAAAAGAGGATAAATTAGTAAGGAAAGGATTACCAACTCATCAATGGGATATGGCCCATGTTTCTATGTTATTTATACCCATGATCACTAAATTTGATAGTGATAAGGATGATAATAAAGATATATATGGTCCACCTATGTTTGATATTGGGGGAGAACCTATTTTTAATTATAAACCTCTCAAATATTCACTAATTAACATAAATACACTGAATATTATGGATGATGGGGATGATGCATATGATAATTATGGAAGTCCACCCAATCCTTGTGGACTAGCTATTTTTGATATATCTAGTACCTTAGAGAAGATTGAGAAGGATCTTTACTCTCTATTTCTTTAGGAATAGGGTAACCAAGATCTTTTACAATAAATATTTGGATTCACTCCTCAAACAATAGTTTTACCTTCTTCTACTAGACAAAACTCAGATAACCATTTTCAAGATAACCCCATTTCTAATTCATCTCATGGGACTAAATTTTTACTCCTTTAATATTTTAATAGTTCAGTTTAAGATATTGAGAAGAAATAGTATGGGTCTTTAGATAATAAATAATATACATTAAGACCTTCTGAGTTATAGTTTGGTGACTCAAATCCTATCTCTATCCCTCCTCCATCTCCATAATATGTACATGTTCCACCTCAACCATCTGAAACTACTTATACTTATGTAATTACCTAAACTGATTTCATTAAATTACAGAATAATTTTTTGGATGTATTTAAAGAATTTTTTCTTAGTATTAACATTGATAATAAATATGATTAGCTGGAAGATATTTCCTTTACTATTGCGAGAGTGTTTCTGCATATGCAGTATAAGATATTTCTGAAGTTAGATCATATGGATCATGAGTTTAGAAGTTTTAGAGCACATATGGAAGGCTTCTAATGATATATTGAAGAACTTAATGTGGAATTGATAGATATACTAGCTAAGATAGATATTGGATATCTCTCTATAATCACCATTTCATCCAGGATGTATACTTTTGATTCTGCTCCTCCAACATCATTTTCTATATATGAGTATCTTATTAAAATATTTTTTCATGAGGAAATGAAATGTTTTTTGGAATGTATTAATGCTATAAGGAATAAAGTACATATGGATGTTGATGTAGAAGGTGAGAAGATTTATTACATGGTTAAGGAATAAATAGTGAATACTTATATGGAAGATGAAGTAATTTAGGGATATATAAAGAAATATTTCAATATTATTTTTACTAATAATATCTTACGACTTATTTTAGATCCCTTTATTGAGATATTATGATTCCTCCCTTAACTTCCTCCTTCAAAGCTATTATGGAAACTCTATTGATCATGGATCCTCTTTTAGATCAATTTGTGTCAAAGAAGGATGATTTATTTTAGTTTATAGAGCATGGATTTAGTGTTGTATTAGGTATTACTAGAATCTTGGATCATTATATGTATGTTTAAAATGCTCTAGTTATAACATCTCTATTTCTTCATATTCCTATAATATCTCATTCTCCTACCTAAGTGTTAGTTGTTATCTCTACTCTAGCTTCTACAGCTACACATACTCCAGCTTCACCCACTTCACCTACAAGACCTCCAACATGACCTTTTGGTCTCAACCTACCTTATAACATAATCATATTTGGGTTGTTTCCAAGACCCTTTTTATTCTAGGATATTCCTCTTCTCCTCCCCCAACTCATTCAACTACAGTTTATGGTAAAGTGAAAGACCCCAATGATCCTTATATCATTTAGGACTCTCAAGAATTAGATTCCGATTAAGGGACTCTTCTTAGAACTTATGTAAAAAATTATTTTTGAATATCAATGATAACTCTTTTCTTCAGCTTTTTTTACTTTAATTTATGAAATTTATTTCTTTACTATCTACATTCCCTTTCTCACCCTGTATGCAGAAATTTTTGATAATCTCTAAATTTTTATTGAAGTACTGCATATTACATGAAAATATGTTTATATTTTATTTTTGTATAACTGTATGTTATAGAATATGATATTATTTTATTGGATCATTAGTGCATTGTGTGTACTTATTAATTCCATGATTTATAATCATCAAAATGGGGGAGATTGTTGGATCGGTCTATTAATTCCCTTTTCTAATAATTAAAAATCATGTTTATGGGTTTCTAACCAATCATAAGATTCATGGAAGTTAAATAGTTATCAAAAATCACTAGATTGGCCACATGAATACATTCTATCAATCGTATAAAATAATATAGAGAAGTTAAATTTCACAAAGTACTAAAGACACCACACAACAAATGCATTGACCATATGACCATATGATCAACTATGATGGAATATAAAAAAGTACTCAATAAACAACAAGACTAATTAATGCGAACATATTTTATATATCAGATAAAATTTAACGGTATTGGAACATTTTCTAAGGGTTTAAGTGACCACATGACTAATTGGATCGACCACATAACTATCTAATTGACTAATATAGAATTCTTGTAAACTTTGTAATCAAGCACACACTATGTAAATTGGATGTATGGTATTTGCTTTATTTTAGGAAATTTAAAAGTATTATAGTGACTATAAATTTCATCCAATAGAATGTATGATGATGTAATGTGATCATATAAAAATGGTTGGATTTTTTAAAACTATTGTATCTTTTGTATAATATTTATAAAACACAAAATAAATGAAGTGACTGCATGAGAATTTTGAAAATCAATAACATATTAGATATACCACAAGTTCAGAGCAATCAAACGCATAACCTATCATGAGAATCCAACTAGAATTTGTTCTAAGTGTTAGAGCTACTGTGGATGATCCAATGTGGAACACTTCATGAGATCATATATAAAGGTAGTAATTATATTTTAATATAATATATTCAATAAATTTTAGCACCAAATTAAATTCTTAGTCTCAGAAATTTCATTCATCCATATTTCATGTTGAGTAAGTGGATTTGTAATGATGGATTTCCAATGGATATGTGTAAAGTAATACTTATTTTTAGAGAATAAAAAAGTCATATAAATAAATAATATTATTGTGAGTGGAAAAATGTGAACTAGTGATCTATTCTTAATAATATGATATTTTTTCATGAAAACATCATTGTAAGGTTTGAGAACAATTTCATGTCTTCACATGTCATCTCACAACTGAAGTAAGTCGCCAATAAGAGATGATAAATTAGTATAACAACTAAGCTTTCAGCTTCTATTTCATCAATATTAAACTTCTATATCTCTATTTGTTTTATTAAATTTTAGTTATGATTTAATTTTTTATAAATATTTTAAAGAAAAACTCATGTAGAAAATACAATATTACTTAAGTAATCTTACATTATTTCCTTCATATTTATACTCCCATAACAACTATGGAAGGGGTTGTGTATTAACTAGGACAGCCTTGTGCGCTGTTGTAATATATACCCAATCCAAGTTGTGGATAATCTATTTATTTTTAATAAATATTCATGGTAGTGGGTGACTATAAGTTGGAGAGTATTATGTCTCATATTGAGACTCAACCTCTTGTATTTTTAAATTTTATTGTACACTTTAATGTTTTTCATACTCTATTTTTTAAAGTGTTTTTAAATTATATTTTGAGAAACTAAACTATGATATCTAGATTTTACATGTGATATTTCTAATATTTAATTTATGTAGATTAATATAAGAATTTTGATGTAGTATTTATAATATTCTAACTAAATTTTGATCAAACTTCTAAGAGGTTATTTAAAATAATTAAATTAAATATTCCAACTTTATTAGTTAACTTGTTGAATTTCAAACGTCAGAATTTAGGATTATAAATTGTTTTAAAAGGAATATTTTATTGGATACTCAATTAACCCCCCCCCCCCCCCCCATTGATTACTCATCTATGACTAATAATAAGGTTTTATTGATGAGTGTGATGAGAGGGAATGCTCTCAAGGAAGAACAAAAAGGTAAATCCACTACATATTGTAACATGGAATAATAGAGATTGTTGAATAAATATTGAAGTACATAATCTAGTGGGATTCAAATAAGAAGTTTAAAAAGAGTAGAAGATGGTGAATTTGAATAAACTACGTTGGTAAAAGGAGTTTTGAGTAACCAGTAAATTGTCTTGTAGAAGTGATCGGAGTTGAGATATCAAAGAGACCAAGTTGCAGGTGGTTCATTGAATAATTTTTAAGAAGTAAAATACATTGTGCATGAATAACGGTATTAGGCTTTATGGATGTTGTGACATATGAATAGAACAAGTGATCTTATTAAATAATGAGGATGGTATTTCTAGAGAACTCATGGGAGTGGGTATAAAGAACCCACAGGGGTATAAGATCACTTGTATAATATAGTGATCAATTCGCATATTTAATATCGTAAACCCATCATCTATATTGTATGGTAAGATAGTGGATTATGATAACAACATTACAATTCCATTTTAATTGATAAAAATACTATATAAAAAATATATGACTTGGATAAAAACGAGTATAGAAAGGAGTAGGTTTCCCAAATCAAGTCCAAACCTTGTAAAAATATTATGTTTCTTATATTCTTACTTTACCTTATTTCGTGTAATGTATATGGGTTGGGTGAAAAAATGAAGATCATGTTGAGTATTAGTCATCCACAAAGGTTCAAAATGAAAAAATGGGTTAAATTATTAAAAGAATATTTTGAATTTGGTAAAATTAGACCACACTTGATTCACCCCCCTCCCACCCTCATATGTGTATGCACTGATCCAATGGGACTCTCAAGTAGAAATCAATACGGAGTTTCTAATAAATTTGGTCCTAGTTTCGAAAGGAACAACTTCCAGGGTGGGGATGTGGTAATAATTTCCCTTATATTATAGGTTATGGTTGTTTTTTATATACCATTATAACAACCTTTCCTTGGTGTGAATTTAATAATCTCAAGGAGCTAGTGGTGGAAAAATTTCACTGTCCAAATGGGTTGGGGTTTCTCTTATAATACCACTAATGTAGATGCTATAATGGTATTATTATCCTTCTAGGATTTTATTTTGTCATGATCTAGATTCATCACCTTTTTAAGGAAGGAACTTATCATTGTCTAAGGTTTCTTTATGATTCTAGGATTCTATTTCCTCATATGGGAGGACTGTTTTACCTTCTTGGTAGCCTGATTTAGGAGTCCTTTAATTTATCACTCTTCCCTAGTATACCATTTATATTCTTTAGTAATGGTGTGATTGTGTTGGATAGACTAACTGAAATATTCAGATCTCATAGTTAAGACTTTTCTTAAAGCATCGACGTTGTAAGATGTCATCCATGGCAAACCTTGTTAGCTAACGAGTGGGGTGAAATTAAGAGTAAAATATTCTCCCCACCATCAAATACGTACATTAGGTAGGGTATTAGTAACTATATGGTATAGAACCTTTATACTAAAAATGTAGTATGTTAAAGATACCCACATTGTTTTCCCGCTTTAAGGTTTTTGTCCAGTAAATTAGTGGCTAGGTTAACTTGATGGAATACCTCATTTATACCCTTTACATGGACAGCATACTCCCCATAAGACAAGAATCCATTATTCAGTTTATGGATAGTCTCCCATAAGTTTTGGTGAATTTATGGTATGTAGTTCTCATTCAGTGCCTCTGAAATGGTATACTAGGAAGTGTACATGGGATAGAACATGACTAGTATTATATCCTTGTCCATTTATTTCCACATCACCATGGAGTTCTTCACATCATCTATGATGATTTCCTTGACTTGATATAACCATAAATTTCATTTATAAGCTAATTTTTCAAGAGGAGTGAGAACATTGATAATCTCCTCAGTTGAATCAATGGTTAAACGATTTAGGGGACAAAATAATGATGTATATCACCTTGGAACATCCTTTAACAGGGATATAACATCATGGGTAATGAAATAATTAGTGTAGCTAGCCTTGATTTATTAACTTCCTCTGGGTATAGGAGAAAACTAAGAAAATATTTGACATGGGAGAACATTCGTGTCAAGAAGATGAATCATCCTGAGGAGGGCCTTTATAATGAGAACCATGGGGAGGACCTCCATGGTTATTGATTTAGATTCACCTTTATGAGAAGGACCTACACTTTGTAAATTTTCTTTGTTGCAGGGAGAACCTTTGTAATATATACCATGGGGAGAAATCAATAGTTCTTGGCTTATGGGTGGGGCATGTTTAGTCCTCTATTATTGATATACTAGAATGGGGACAATCTCCTTTCTAATATATATTTATATTATAGGGAGGATCACTATAGCCTACACCATGGGAAGTTCCTCTATGTTTGATCTCAATATTTCTAATGGTTTTCCCTCTATGGTTAATATATTTGGTTCTGTAAGGTGGACCTCCATGATAGATTCTCTAGGGAGGGCCTCTAGAGTTAAATTTCATCTGACTAGGGTGAGGACCATCATATCCTTTCATCTAACCATGGGGAGGAACATTATATCTAGAGATATCTTCACCTTTTAATAATGTGTTATAGGATCCTCAATTCACTATTAGAATATAACAATAATCTTCTAGGATGCTTACATAAATATATATATAATCCTACTCCTAGATTATATATTGACATTGGAGAGACTTCCTTCCGGATGTTCTCCACTAGGAAATTGTTAAGTCGCACCCAGATTGATGACAAGACAATAGGGGGTGAATTATCAATCTGAAATAACCATAGTAAATAAATATATATTTTATAATTTAATGGAATAAAATATTTAAGTTGTAATTGGAATTTTAAATAATGAAATCCTCATGTAAATATCATTCAAAAGTATATAACATGTCTTTTGTTATTAAGAGTGGATTTTTCAAGTAAGATGATACCATAAAATTATATGTAGCATCATATAAGCTATTATGGACACTTTAAATAACCATCCCATTTATCCTAACATGTCCCTATGGGGTTAAGTATCAAGGCACAAAATAAAAGTAAAGGAAACCTATGAGGGTCTCGTCATGTCAAGCCAGATTCAATTAGATCAGAAACCATTCCAAATTTATGGATTCAATGCTCTATAAATTACAATTAGAATCCCATGTAAGTGAAACCCAATAACAATTGATATAATAAATATTAATCACACCCTTAATGAGTTTATTATATAACAACATACCCCAACCGACCTACTTGGGTCCAGTTGTACATTTAGTAATTTATCCATATTGTTCATCATGACTAAGTAATGTAGGTATGATAATTCATATAGGCAACCATTTTATATAAAACATATATTTCAATATACATACATTTAAACACCATGGTTCAGTTATATGAATTACCATTCCCAATTTATAAAGGCACTTCCTGTTATGAGTTACACTTGGAATTAATGTAGCTGAAACCAAGTTTACTTACCTTTTTTTCAAAGTATAACGATCCAAATTTATGATGGTTCAACTGTGTGTATTACTATTCTCTAATTTATAAGTGTCCATGTACTTTATAAGTTAGATAATTGGATCACTTTTAATTGTGACCATTAATGTTTCATCCCATGAAACCAATGGTTAATGGATTAAGCATGCCATGATGTGTTAGTTAAAGTTACCCCATTAATCTATATCGGAAAACACAATTTCGGTTTATGTTGACCCTTTAATAACCAATATTATATTATGATTATACCAAGGCATTATATCACCTAGTTGTAAGGAATACATATATATAAACAAGAAATCACATAATTATATCATATAGAAAATAATACTAAATAATAAATAAAACATTTTATTCAAATAGGCATGTTTCTAAAACACATAAGGCGCATCCAATATGTATCTAAAAATCAAGAAATGCAACCTACATGGAATGGTTTATGAATGAAATGTGAATTCCTATGCACCTAAAATGATGTATGTAACAAAAATTCATTTCTATACCTGACCAAGGGTAAAATACAATAAATATAATAAATCAATTAATAGTATAAAGTATATTAATCACTCAATGTGAAATAATAATCAACTGTAATAATGAACAACATGAACAAAAATCACATACCTATCCACTTGGTATTTTCCCCATGTGTGGGGTGATCACTCCCAAACATAGATATTTTCCAAGCAATGATAAATTACTAGTCATAGGTATACCATACCAAAATAGTAAGCAAAAGTAAAATAAACCTTCGATACCACTTTGTAACAGCCTGAACCGGGATCCACTAAAACGGTTCCCTAGGCCAGTTGGTCATATAGCCTTGAATGCACCTCCATGTATGCCAAAGGGTGCAAACTATAAATAAGGTTCCAATGACAGTACGATGGGGATATTATACCCTTTTAAACAAAGTAGAAAAATGGTACATAATAAATAATCAATGGTAGAAAAAGAATAAATAAAAGTCAGAAAAAAATGGACAATCTTAATAATAATAAATAGCTAAATCCATAAATAGTATTATATACAGAAAGATGTCATGTTAATGCTAAAATGGAATATTTTCATACTTGGAAGTAGGAATACAATGTGTAAATAAACATAATAAAGGACCCAAGGGATATCTCCATGAGAATCTTAATCTCCAACTTAGTTTAGTGCTCCTAATCTCTCATGTACAAGAGTGATTGTACAAACATAATCCATAATCCCAAACCTGTAACCAGGAGATCTGTTCAAGTACCAATGTCAACTCAAATAGGGTGTAAGACATACTCAGTAGGCCACCACTAATAGTGTAAAATGCAATCCAGTAAATTAATATCAAATACAATAGTGTTCATGTACAACAATTAATGCAGTGCAGTAAATAAATAAATGTTACAAGTTAGTCTCAGGTTCCTCAAGGAACACCCATACGACAATACTTTCTTCAGCCCAAGATGGAATATCTTTTATGATGTGTAACCATATATATCTGTAGTATATATATATATAACCTATATAAATAGGAACATATAAAACCATATATATAGATACATAGTTCTATCCAAGACATGAGGCATAACTCAGGCTTCCAAGCATAGTCACAAGATCTTCATAGAATATAATGAGGGGCATCATGCCTAAGTATCACAATAATGGGATGAAATTCTTGAGTATCACAATAATGGGACACTATACCCAAACATCACAGTAATGAGGTTCCATGCCCAAGTGTCAAAATAATGAGATTCTATGCTCGAGCATCACAGTAATGGCATTTCATGCTTGAGTATCACAGTAATGGGACTCCATACCTAAGCATCGTAGTAATAGTACATCATTTTCGAGTATCACACTAATGGGACCCCTTTCCAGAGTATTGAAATAGTGGGACACCATGGCCAAGTATTACAGTAATAGGATTCCATGCTTGAGAATAATAAATATAGTGTTTTAAGGGATTATAGTGTTTGCACCATTAAGTTTATAAAAGTCAACCCAAAGACAATTATAAGGGGGTTTGGTCACTAGAAGTATTCATCACACATAAATGGTGTTTCATAGGCCATGATAATTATACATACCAATATTCAATTTCATATCACCCTAATAAATACTTAATTATAAGAAATAAAATGGGTCTTGTGAGCACTCATTCCCAATTATAATTCAATTTATTTACAAAAACAAAGAGTCCATAAGAAACACCCATTCCATAATATAAGTCATCATGAAACATTTCATTTAAATAATTCCAATTTAATTCAATTAATGAAATTATCCGAAACAAAACATTGATTGTAAGGTATGTATCAAGAGAAAAGAGGCTTATCTAAAAAAATTGAATTCATTAAATTATTTTTAAACATGCCAAGTAATTAAAAGAACCCACCCAAGGGATGGTTTAATTAATAATAGATAACAAATAAAAATAATGTAAATTAACTCACCTCAATAAGTGGTTTGGGTTGAGGTTTCTGACATAAAACCATGTGATTGGGTTCCATGTTATGGTCTAAGAATTTAATTTAATTAATTTAATGTTGAGATGTAACACACATGAATTCCGACATGTGGCACCACATCACATGCTATAAATTATGATACATTTAAGAAAAATAATGTATACCACCTACCTTATACCAAGGATTCTTTACTCATCCATTAACATGATTTGATTTAAGGAGGTTTGAGAGATATCAAAGAAATCAGTAAATGACATGAAAATAGGGAAAATTATCTCACATAAAAATAGAATTCCATAGAGCGAGGGAAAAAATTAAAAAGCAAGAGGAATTAAGAGATTGTATATAAAGATCCCATGAGACTAATAGATCATGATTTTGATGTTTAATGAGGGAGATCCATGGAATCCTATAGGAGAGCCTAACGGAGGAGTCGGAGGACTAGAGTGTGAAACTAATGCACCACCTATTAAATATTTTTTATAGAACCCTCATAGGTTCATCTGCCCCATCTCACATGGTTAGACCAAACCATGTGACACCCTCATCTCCCCCAGACCAGGCCACATGATTTCTTATGGATGGCCACATGGATTACGTAAAATGTGTTCCCATGCCTACTTCTCCCTAAAAGTGAGTACTCAGAGCCCAATGCTCTTGAAACTCCGGAAAACACCTAAGACACCTCTCAGACCATAAAACCCATCTAAAATGACACTTTTTAAGTGTTCTAATTGTTGGAACTCTATTCTGAATCTTAATTTAATATTTTCCATGTCCACCAAATGAATATTTAAACTCTTATAGACATTTCAATCAATCAAAAACCTAGGACCTTACATATTACCCTTTTTCATAACTAGGGGATATATTAAAATATAATAAGAGGGGATATCATATGATCAGTAAGGATATACATGAGATATATCAATCAATGATCATATATAAGCATATAATGAGAATAAGGGTATGATAATATGTGATTATCAATAGAAAATAATTTCCAATATTTAATATATCATAATCATGAGTCATGGAATGAAACATTAATCTGTTAAAAATATTGGGTAATTAATAAAAAAACAACTATGATCTATGAGTTGAAATCATAATAATATCAAAAAGTCATAAGAGTGTGTCATCATGATTTGAATGAAAACAGTATCATGTGTTTAGGTTTACTAATGAGACCATCATATAATAGTGTATAACCATCACCACTTATTTTACTTACCATAGTGGATCCATAATAAATACATTTTAACCAAATCATGGTGTATTATACATCCCTACATATCTCTCATATTGGATTAATCACATCAACTTTTTTCATATGTTCATCTCATGAGATATAAGGCTTTACCCAATACATTGGAGGGATATAATAGACCCACCCATCATATAATGGAAACCATACATATATGTGACATACACTCATAAATAATTCATCATTTAAATATATTATATCCCATGTAAAAGAAAAAAGTTTCATAAAGATCACATAATAACTTAATTAACTCATGGGAAAGAAACGGGTTCTATAAAGATCTCATCCTATCTTATTTAAACTATAGGAAAGAAATGACTTTGTATAATCATCATGATAAGACATTTAAATAAATAGGATGGTGTCATAAGATAATAACCCTTGTGAAGCATAATTTTCCTTAAATGATTATGACATAGAAGAAAAATACCCTTAAAAGACATTCCAATATTTCTTTGAAAATATCAGAAAATACCAATTTCCTATTATAACATTTTAGTTAAAAATTCTAAGAATATTGAAAAAATAATTTTCCTTGAAAATAGCCATAAAAATTTTAAAAGTAATATTCAAATAAAATAATGTTCATGACTATATAAAAATACATTCATTTTGTATACATTAAATAAAACATTCCTCTCACAATTTTGTAAAAGATACAAAATAACTTGTTTAGAAAACTTTTAGAAATATTCATTTTAGAAACACTAAATAAATTAAGGGATGATGAAAATGAAAATTTTAAAACATTTCATGTATATGAAATAAATTTCATAAAACAATTTTGAAGAGTATGAACATGGAAGAAAAAATTCATCAACTATAGTGGAAACAAGGTCATCTTTTCTTTAAAAAACTTTTCTCAATAATTTTATGTAAAAAAGAGAGAAAAGGGAACCAAAAATTTAAAATTATAGTAATAACCATAAGGGAATAAAAAATGTGGGGTTTAAATTATAATTTCTATCAAATTTCCCTTAACAAAAATTTAGCATAGATAGTCATGAAAAGAAATGAGATTATAACATAAACCCTTACCTCAAGTCTCATATTTCTTCATGCACATTCAAAAATTATATCTAATAAATATATATTTTTTTATAAATAAATTTTATAAGAAAACTCATATATATCATACCTTATAGGATTTACATATAACATCTTATCACATGTTTATTAAAAATTATATATTAAAATCACTGTTTTGGGTAATAACTACTTCATTTATCATTAATATTTATATTAAAAAGTCCAATTGATTATAATTTTTTCATGGTCCAATCATATATATAATGTTAATAAATCCATGAGTATCACATGTAATAATTATAAACAATTTTATTAATATTAATATAAATCAGTGATGAAAAATGAATTACATCACTTCATGTATATGGTAGTCTGTACGTACACAGTTGTGATGTTTCCACTTCTTGATGGATGGAAATAAAGAAAATTAAATAATATTTCAAATATATAGAACTATAATAATATTATAAATATAATATATATATTCAGTAAACCCATCATTATATTCATCAATGTGAAGTGGTGATGAAAAAAAATGCATCGCTTGATAGAGGTGGTAGTCCACATGTACGCTCGAGTGATGTTTTCATTTCCCATAAGATGGAAAGGATGTGGATAACGGTTTTTCTATCATCATAAAAAAAATTAATTATATTTGATATATTAAATTAATTATTTTATAATGGATTTATTAGATTTATAGGAGGTAAAAGAAGAAATAAAATTAAAATTTCTTAGTTAATAGGTATACCTTTAGGGTGAGAAACCTCATTTGGCTTAAACCCTAAGCCTTAAAAGGATGGTATTTTGACAATTAAAAATATCTAGGATTGGGTAATGAATATATTATGGTATTAGGTCAGGTATTTTATAATATATAGGACTCAAACAATGTGAATAATATAGAAGAGTAAGTTCTCGTTTTTTAGTGATGGGAGAGGCAACTTTGTAATTACTTAACGTGTAAAATTATTATAATATAATTTTCATGTTCAAGTAGAAATAAATTGATATATTTAAAATCTAGGATTAATATGATTCAAAATACTGTAATACAATAAAATTTATACAAGTTTAGGTGATACTTTAACCATTATCAATTATTTTTAACCCCCCCCCCCAATTAACCCTTTTGATGATCGTTGTGATATCAAAGTTTTATGCACTTTAGGGACCATGAAAGTTATAGTAAAAGGAAAATTCGACCCATAAGTGTAAAACGGTTGATATGATCAACCATATACCATTAAATTTTCAAAATTTAATATTTTTATATTATTTAAAACAATTTATAAAATATTATTTAACATAAGATACCATTAAAGTCATTTTCGAGACTATTCACATAGTTTGAATTTAATGAAAAAAAGATAGAAAATTAATAAAAATATACACTTTTAAAACACCATAGATATGTTATATTTGTATAAAAAATTTATGTATTGTAATAATTCATCCAAATTGTATTACTTATAATATTTTTAAAATAATTTATTTGATTTTTCTATTACTTGAACAAGTAATATGTCTGTGTTGCGTAAGCTTTTAAGAATCACAAAAAAAAATAAAAAAAAATAATATCATAAAAAATTATTTATGTTCAAAATAACCTTTTATATTAAATTTAACTTATTCTCATCCCTATTAGTTATATATAAAAGATATTAAACTCATGAGAGTAACATTTTGTATTTATCCTTTTCTTAAAATAATATAAAGGTTGTACTCAAATAAAATTAGTCCCAAGTTTTCATATTTTCCAAAATTAGAAGAGAATGGATGAACTTCACTCATCCAATAGGATAATGGTAAGTTTTAAATATATTTTAATGATGTATCCCAAAGTTTTAACAATGTTTTACCTATTTTACACTTATCGATGTAACAAATATTTACCATGCTTACTATTTATAATGGACAAAAAATAAAAGGGAATATTTTCCAAATTAGAACCTCATAATTAAAAATATTGAATCCATTTTTTATGATTAAATTTCCATAAGTGATATGAATCTATTTTAAAATAATCATGCTAAGCGCAACGATCCTTATTTTAAAGAAAATATGTTTTAAGCATAAAATAGGATTTATTCTTATCTCATGCCTAGTAAAAACCATTAGATGAATGTTAAACCATTTAATATAAAATATATATATCACATTAAAATCACTAATAAATATTTATTAATTTAATTTTTTAATATAAAACCACATTTCGTGTATAAAAATAGTTCTTCATAAAAACAACTCTTTTACTTTGAAATGATTTTATTTACATTTATAATGCATTGATAACTAATGAATTCGTTTTATATATGTGTAAAAAATAATTTTACATAAATAGTTATTTCTATTCATAACCACCAATCCAATGGCTATGCAATTAATTCCATATTAAATAATAATATTTTCATTGTATATCGTGGTTTATTTAAACTCGGTGTTATAAGTAATGAAAACTATCATATAGATAAAATTTATTTAAAAAGGAATATATCATAAAATATTTGTATGTTACTCCTTCCCATTTAGAACTAGGGAAAAGGAAACTATTATAGAGGTGTTTCATTAGGAAAACACACACTCAACCTAATCCTAGAGTACAATATTAAGGATCCACACACATAAGTCATTAGAGAAGGTCCATTTATGGGTGATACTTCATATAGGCCTTCGTGCTTGGGAGAAACTTCACCCCAGTCCCATAATAGGATGAAAAATCACTCTAGTCCCATAATAGGGTGACACTTTACCCTATTTGAGATTAACCAACCATAATACATTATTTTACATGATTATTCATTACATCTCATAAAAAATAAAACCATAACCTATAGGATTAGTGTATTTTAAGACTAGATTCTTAATAAATGTATTTTAAAACCATTATTTAATATCTAACAAAAATATTCTTCACACATGACACCCTTATAGACATATCATATTTAATACTTTTTTCATATCCTTGGAAAATAAAAATATAAGAAAATATGAGCTTTAATGCTCAGTTAGATGTAAACATAAGAGACATCAATTAAATATCATAATTAATAATAATATGAACATGTGGGTATGAGATCATAATCAAGGTGTATGAACATAACACATGGAAATCATACCTTATAAAACATGTATCATAAATCATGAATCATGATTGTTGCTCCAATGCTTTCGCTGGGGCACGTGCATCCGTCTGTGGGGAGGACGCACTGCTTGTTACCCCATATTCCCGCTTTCCAAAGGCGGACGACATCTGTTCCTTATTCAGGGACGTCCACTCCTTGATCGAAACCGGGATGATGGGATGTTGGTTCTTCCTTCTGTGGATTCCTCCTCGGAGCTCATCACCTAGTCTGGGTCTCCCTCATAGATTTAACATGGGTTCGTGAAGCTCATTCCCGGTGCCATATCTACATGGATGCCAGTTAATTACGCTTCTTCCGTCAAGACGCTCCAAGGGGTCTTGGCGGGGCAGCAACCTTCGGTGAGGAGAATGGTCACGTTGGGGTGTCGTTGGCATGTCTATCTTTGGTCCCTCATCATAGGGCTTCTCGAGGGTGAGGAAGCCCGAGGCATCCCACATCAAACGCGGGGAATGTGTACCATCTGAGGTTTTCCTTAGCTTCCCATGTTTAAAACGGGGTATGTCGCGATTTTAATGTCTTGCGGAGACGGATCGGGTAGAAGGTCCCCTAGGGGGAACACCGATGTTGGGGCTAGCACGTGGGAGGCTTCCCCGATGTCATGGAGTGGGATGTGGTGGAATGATCTCACCGGGATGTGGCGCCCTGGGTAAGGATCAGGATGGATGGTGGAGTGAGACATGGGGGTTACATCCTAAGATGGCCCAAGTGGGGGAATACAGTTTAACGTCATGTGGGACGAGATACAATTTAACGACATGCGGGATGAGATACAGTTTAACGTCATGTGGGACGAGGGGTTTGGGGATTATGCTCTGAGGCGGCCCATGGTGGTCAGGGAACCAACGTGGAGAGGTCGGGACAACCTGGTGGTGGGATTGAACCTTGCGGAGGCTTCCTACGTACCATGCATTAGCACGGATCAAAGTCCACGTAGTTCGCTGGGATGGGGCTTACGCTCTGAGGCGGCCCAAGAGGGTGCCATGGTCGATGCGCACTCTAAGCCCACGTGAGTCATTCTCGGTGTGAGAAACAAGAGGCAGCAGGGAATAGATGATCACGTCGCAAAAGGTGCGTCCGTGAGAAGCAGGATGGGGCTTACGCATTGAGCGGCCCAAAGAGGAAACAGGGGCTCACGCGTGGTTAGCGGCCCTTGGTGCCGGGGCTTACTCCAGGGTGGAGGCCCGTGGTGCGACAAAGCACAGTGGGAAAAGGACTCCACTGGCCTTGGAAGGGGGGGAGCACGGAGATGCACGGGTGCAACCATCCATTTGAAAGGCTAGGGGCTTACGCTCTGAGGCAGCCCTTCCCCCGCGGACAAACGCCACTCCGACAAGGAGGATCTCATTCCATGTGAGGAAGAGTCCATTCCCATGGAGACGATAGGTGTAAAAAATGTCTGAGATGGGGGGACCCTGCATGTGAAGCACGGGGTCAGACCACAATTTAACGTCATGTGTTTAGGACGAGGTGCTTAGCAGTTTAACATCCTGCAGCTTGGACGAGGTGGGATCTCTCCACACCCCTAGGGCATACATGCCCAACGCCCTCTACCCCTTGTGGGAGGGAAGGCATCGGCAAGGACATAGTGAAGTGGGGCCGTAGGGAAAACCACCGGGGGGTCCACGTTAGCGTGGCTATGTGAAGAAGCAATAGCCGTTAGCGTGCCTATGCGGAGAAGCATAAGGTAAAGCAACGCAATGCGAAACATGGCCCAAGGGACCTTGAGGTTACTTCGCATGAGCCTGGAAGGCCGTACGGGAAAACAACGCATGGCGCGCATGCCCGGCAGGGGAGACATCAGGTGTCGGTGTAGGGGGCAGCCAAGGGGCGTCAAGGTGAGGAGTCCTGGGCTTTCCGTGCAAAAAATATGGTTTTCGTGCAAAACACCAGGACGGCGCACAATTGGAGCAAGGGAATTGCACGCGGAGAGGAAATTACACACAGGGTATTGCGTGCACGGCAGGGTATTGCGCACATGATACACGGATTACGCGCAAGGCTGGAACCCAGGGAAGGGGTCAAATTCACTTAAGCCGGTGGAGTTTCTCGCAAAGGTGAACTCCGGGGCAAGGTTGCGCGAAATGAGGGATTACCTGGAAGTCATCTTTCGTGCGGGGGGAGACGAATTTTGCGCACGACAGTCGCTTATAATTCTGCAACCCCCAAACCGTTCGAGGTCACCTTCTATTTATTGGGGACTTCCGACGCGGAATCTAGGTGGCGCGCGAAATCTTCCGCGCCGAGAGCAGCCGGCGCGCAAAAACTCGCCGCGCAGAACCAGGGCACGCAAAGATAGTGCGCCTCATCGGCTCAATTCCGCGAAATCCGGGGATACTACGCGTGCAGAACAATTTTTCGCGCGGATCCTCCTTTATTTCTCTCACCACATCCCAGGCCTCCGGATCGGGCCTCTGATTCCGAATATGACTTCGCTTCGTCATTTTGAAACTTCCTCCGAGAGTTACAGACTTTTTTCAGCGTCAAAAAATTCCCCCCCTTGGAATTGGATCAGCGAGAGGTCTCAACGATCGGATTCCAAGGGAAATGCCGAAACACTGAAATGCTGAGTCTCCTGGTCAAGTTGCGCACAAAATTCCGATGGGGCGCGCAAAACTACAGACGCGCGCAGAATCCTCTTTCCGCGCGGCGCGGAACCCTAGCCTCACCTATAAAAAGAGGCGCTGAGTCCCAAATCCATACTTCCGCTTTTTCCGCACAATAAGCTCATCGCTCTCGTGCACGAAATCGCTTCCGCGGTTTCGCGTAAAAACACTCTGGTAGCGCGGAATTCCATCTGAAATTCGGCCGTGATTTCCCGCATGTTCGTAATCTTTTGCGCTTCGTGTACCGATTGCACGCTCATCGCCAGGATTTCGCGCAACTCCTTCATATTTCGTGCAAAACTCTCCGATTCCGCGCACTGCATCGTGATTTTGCCCAACTCCCGAAAAATTTGAGATGGCTGCAAACCGAGTTGATGAGGGGGAAGCCGCTGCCCGTAGGACAGAAATGGCAGCGAACGAGGAGGTTTATGGCTCCAAGGTGATTGTCTCCAACAATCTGACCTTGGTCAATCTGCTGACTCTAGCTTAGAAGGTGAATCCCTTGTCTAACAACCTCCCACTCTGGAATTTTGGTATCCTGGAGGAGGTGCCACTGCCGGGCTTTGAGGTGGACACGCCGCGGTCTTGGGTGACTCGGGAGGACGAACTTCCTCGCTACAACATCACCAACAATGGCCATCCTGCCAGGGAAACCAGAAATATAGACGTATATGTCCTGAACCCGAGGACTAGGACCATTACCGGGGATGAGCATGTGGCAGAGGATTCTCTGACCCTCTACGCGAGCACGTTTCGTCAGAGCATCACGAATGATATGAAGGGTTGGCTGAAGGATTGGGACATGCGGTCTGGGGGCAACTTCACCAGCGAATGGGCCTGGGCGTTCTGGGTCCGCCATACCAGTGACCAGTTCGGGGACGAATTGCGATATATCGGCCTGTTCGAGGTGGTATGGACATCGCAGTTCCACTTCCACCGCCAGCCTGAACTCGGACCGGAGCTATTCACCCGGTGGTCCCCTAACACCAACACATTCCACCTTCATCATGGGGAAGTTGGCATCAGTCTCTGGGACGTTCAATGCATTGGAGGTATCCCACTGGAGGGTTACCAATACGACGAGTTCGTTCCTCCAAAGAACACCTGGGGAGATAGGTCATGGACGCCTATGCTGACGTGGAACCTGTTGGAGCTGGCCAAAGAGAGGTTGGGGGTCAAGGACCTCCTGAAGGACGTTGCCTTCAAGGGCTGGTTCAGCCTGTTCAACGAGAAGGATCCGGCCGTCAAGATGCCGGGACGGGGTAAACGGTGCCCAACCGTGACTTAGAGGAGCAGGGATGGGTCATACTAGAGGAACTTGGAGGCGGGGAAATACCAATCATGGTGCTAACACATCATTGAGGCCCGGGACCCGAACGCCCGGTATGCCGGGTTCCTTGCCGCTTTCCTGAGCGGGTGGCTCCTGCCGGTGGGGGACGCGAGGATGGGCGTCCCCACCAGAGGAGGGAGGAGAGGAACTGGTGGGACATGATGGGGATCCGACACCCATCACTAAATTAACAAGCCCAGAGGAGTCTCCCCTTACGGAGGCTCCTACAGCAGCCGAAACCCTGGGGACCGACGCTCTGGATTCCTGTAAGTCTCACGCTTCACAGCTGGCGCTTGGTGTTAAAATATCCCGTCTGACCAGTGTATGCCTTGCGCAGTGATCTCAACACTGGAGGCACGTTAGGCTGCGGATCCTGGGCCATCCGCGAGTGGACCAGCGGCGGACATACCACCTCGTTCAGAACATGCTCCTTGCACTGAGTCGGCCCTGAAAATTGATGAACAGGGGGCGGCGGACATCAGCGACGTTGTTCCTGAGATGAGGTCGGAAGCTGGTGGAGGCATCATTGCTGCTGGGGCGAGAGAATAAGGTCGCCCGGACGTTGAGGATTCTATTCCTCATGAAGGAGTCCCTGTGGCGGATCCTACTGATGATCTGCTGGCTGCCTTCCCCATATACTGACCCGCTGACCCTGAGGAGATAGATGACTCAGACTCAGAGGTAGCCGAGGAGAGCCGGATGACACGGCGCAAGGGGTGGAAGTGTATCTAGCGCTTCCTCAGACAGCCGCAGTCAGATTGGATGAGGCGGATGGGATCACTTCAGACCTGGCTGCGCTTCCTGTGCGCCGGAGGGGCTAACGCTTAGTGCCTTCATCTGACGGTCCGTGATTACATGGCCGAGAAGATACGCGAGAGCAGCCGGCGCGATGGCATTGACCAGTGCTGGGAAGGATCGGCGAGCACTCAAGTGCTACTGAGGGAAGAGTAGGAAATCTGGCACCTCGAAGGGCAGGCGGCAGAGAAGGAGGCCTTAATTGGAACATGCTCTGAGCTTATGGAGCAACTGACGGCCCAGCTGGCTGACGCGCAGGAACAACTGGTGGAGGCGAGTCACCAGATGACCATACTTCGAACCGAGCGGGCGCAAGCACAAGCTAGGGCTGGCGAGCTACGCTATGTGGTGGCCGATGAGGAGAGAGTCTTCAAAGAGCGAGAAGCGGTCCTGGAGTCTACCAGCCAAAGGGTAGTAGCGCTGGAAAGATCTCTTCAGCATGCTGATCCCTAAGGGCTTTGTTTTTTCCATATCATGAACTTTTTTTCTTGTACTTCTCATCATCTCAATCCAATATATAGCCAAATCCATTCATTTGTACCCTTGGTTTAATGCGCTCAACCATACTTTCTAAACGAATAACAACTCATCCCTAGGCTCCTGTGGGTCGCGCCCAATGCGAGAAGCAGAGGATGCTCATGCCATCATTTCGTCCAAATGTGGGGCATTGACCAAGCTTCAGGCGTCCGAAAATGGGCCTGGACTTCTGAGGAGACCCCGAGCTGATTGATGTGTCGACTTCTCAATGTGCTCTAACATACGAGTGGGGCGATGTCGGTGGCATTGAAATCCATCCGAACATAGGGGGATGGAGAGGAAGGGTGAATCACGCTGCCCAAATTCGGAACACAATGGGGCGCAATGGTGGAGGATAACTGTCAAATGTGGCGGAAACAGAGCATAAATATCATGTTGGCCTAGAATGGGGACAATAAATGAGGGTTGACCGCTGACCATGTTCACAACACGGAGCCAAACTCAAATATCATCGGTCAGTTTTCTGGAACGTTGGCCCAGGGCAGTAGGTGGACCATAGGTCTATCATCCATACTGTTAGGGGGTCCCGTCAAACATGACTAGTCCTCCGGAACATTGGACCAGGATAGTAGGCAGACCATAGGTCGAGCATCCATGCTGTTAGGGGGTCCCGTCAAACATGAAAGGAAATGAGGTTCCGAATAAGGGGGGACGCAAAGAGTGGAAGGTGGAGTGGTGGATTGTTCGAACAGAGTCCAACACTCCCGAAATTGTGCCACCATGGCGAAGGCACATTAGGCAGACATACCGACCTGATCACTGGTCGTCCCAATTTCCAAGCAGGACCTCTTTGGCGAGAGAACTTCCGCTTCCCATTATTACCATGGGGCATCCCGAACCTGCTCGGGGTAGATATCCCGATTACACCACTTCCCATGAAGTCGGGCCGAGGGGCTGACAATAAGGAAGGACGGGGTTCAGTAATCCCTGGGGATGGACCCAAAACGAAATGTTCGGGTGGTCCTACGTATTTCATTAGGATGAGAATTAATCCACATGTAGTTCTTGAAACATAGATTAACATCATGTTGGACGAAATACAGTTTAACGTCATGCGGGACAGGGAACACATCTCATCTGGGGATAATCACGGCACGGTGAGTATCCCGACGTAAATGAGGACACAATCCCGCACCACATCATGCAATCCCATAAGAGAGAGCGAGCCGTAAAAAGTCAATGAAATGATCTTAGTTTTAGGTCTTAGAACTCGGACCAAAGGTCGGAAGGAAACATAAGAGGCACACGGTGGACTAACTCAAACACCTGGCGTGAATGGGAATAGGGGGTGTGTACGGTGTGGTGAACAACCCGACATGAATGACGGCATAATCCCATATCACACCGCACAACCCCCTTAGGAGAGGTTTTAGGTCAAGGGACCAAAAACAAAAGTAGGATGGGCCCATGGGGAAGTGCACGGGCGCTCCTACGTATCTCATAAGGATGAGAATCAAGCCATAGGTAGTTCCTGGAAGTGTCTTAGTTTAAGGTCTTAGAGCTTGGACCATGACTGGGTAAGGGGAGAAATGGACACATGGAAAGGCAGTTACAAAACCCGACGTGAATGAGGACCTAAGCCCTACTTACCATGTGCTCTCTGGGGAAATGCTCGAGTCAAGGGACCAAACATGAAGGTAGGCTGGGTCCGCGGGGAAGTGCCTCAGGCGCTTCTATGTATCTCATAAGGATGAGAATCAAGCCATACGTAGTTCTAGAGAGGTAGCGTTCTAACAGCGCGTAGACGGGACGATATCATCACATTTTATGGTCATGTGGTTGGAACATGCAGCACAGTTTAAGGTCGTAAGGTTTGGACCGTCACACAGTTTAAGGTCCTAAGGTTTGGACCGTCACACAGTTTAAGGTCGTAAGGTTTGGACCGTCACACAGTTTAAGGTCATGAGGTTTGGACTGTCACATAGTTTAAGGTCATCAGGTTTGGACCATCACACAGTTTAAGGTCATGAGGTTTGGACCCTCACACAGTTTAAGGTCATCAGGTTTGGACCATCACACAGTTTAAGGTCATCAGGTTTGGACCATCACACAGTTTAAGGTCCTAAGGTTTGGACCATCACACAGTTTAAGGTCGTATGGTTTGGACCAACAACACAGTTTAAGGTCGTATGGTTTGGACCAACAACACAGTTTAAGGTCGTATGGTTTGGACCGACAACACAGTTTAAGGTCATAAGGTTTGGACCGTTACACAGTTTATGGTCATAAGGTTTGGACCGTCATACAGTTTAAGGTCATATGGTTTGGACCAACAACACATTTTAAGGTCGTATGGTTTGGAGAGACAACACAGTTTAAGTTCGTATGGTTTGGACCGACAACACAGTTTAAGGTCGTATGGTTTGGACCGATAGGAACACGCACGATGCAATAAATCATACCTGATGCAGGTGAGGACATAATCCCATACCATCACCGTGCGCGATTCCAAGAGAGGATCCTCGGGCCAAAGGGGCCTACGAGGGTTCAACAATCAGGGGGGTAGGAGATGCTAGCTCCCAGCTATGCTGGGCCCAAAACGCAATGTTTGGGCGACTCCTCGTTCCCCATGAGGATGAGGGTCAAGCTGCACACAACCTGTAGAGAAGAGACCCAAGCACATACTCTAGCGCTCAGATCGCGGGAGCCCCGAGAGACACCGTTACGCATCTCGATCTGTCTGATGTGCGGGGGTGTACTGAGGGTTAGTACAAGGAGTGTCGAGATTCCACCTTGACACAGTGGGGCGGAACATGACATGAACCATGCCACCAACATTCAGGGACTGGGGAAACAGACGTGATGACTGAGGATTACTGCTGACCATGTTCGCAACACAGCATCCTATCGTGTTAGCCATGGGGACAAACAAATGAACATCAACTGCTGACCATGTTCGCAACGCGGGATTTGTATCAATTTGTTGTCTGAAACCCTAGGGGTCATTGTCCCATGACGGTAGGAGAGCCCTTGGGCGTTGTATCCAGGCCGTTCTTGGGGGTCCCTCTGGGTGTGAAGGATGACGGGGGCCCGAATGAAGGGGAACACGAAGCTTGGAAAGTGGATGGAACTTGCCTAAGTTGAATCTGGCACTCCAAGTCCTAGACCAGAGTACCCTGAGCACATCAATAGACCACTGGAAAGGGTCAGAGGGCTCAGTCCGAGAGCGGCCAAAAAAATGGCAGATCCCCGGGCAAAATAGGGGGCGCAATGCCAAACACCCTGGGAACCGGGAGATTGTGGGATATCCTAAGAGATGGGGCTGGACTTGACATCTAGGTGTTCAGGCAGTCCTACGTATCCCATAAGGATGGGAATCAAGCCATATGTAGTTCTTGAAGCACAGTTTAACGTCATGTAGGGCGAAATATGGATCTTAGTTTTAGGTCTTAGAGCTCGGACCAAGAGGATCTTAGTTTTAGGTCTTAGAACTCGGACCAAGGTGCAATTTAGGGTCTTGCGGGACTATACAGTTTACGGTCATGCAGGACCACACAGTTTAAGGTCATGCAGGACCACACAGTTTAACGTCATGCCGGACCACACAGTTTAAGGTCATGCAGGACCACATAGTTTAGGGTCATCCAGGACCACACAGTTTACGGTCATGCAGGACCACACAGTTTAGTCCCAGTACTTCTTGAGGAACCTGGCGTTGGTGGGAGGAGTGATACGCTCACCATCCATAGAATCCAAGGAATACGCGCCATTGGGATAGACCTTGTGGACAATAAAAGGCCCCTCCAACTTGGGCTCCAACTTGGGTGGTTTCCTGTCGGGAATCATTGGCACTCTGAGAGCCAGCACCAAGTCACCTTGCAGGAAGGAGCGGAGGCGAACCTTCTTATAAAAATCTTGAGTCATCCTGCTTTTATGCCTTTCCAAGTTATGTAAAGCGTGAAGCCTACTTCCGTCTAGCGCTTCCAATTCGGCTAGACGGATCTCTGCAACTCTATCCGGCGCTTGCTGGTCGTAGACCGCTGTACGCAATGAGGGTAGCTGGATCTCGATGGGCAGGACGGCCTCAGCTCCGTATACCAAGGAATATGGAGTCACCTAGGTGGAGTTACGAGTCGTCATCCTATAAGCCCAGAGGGAGTTGGGGAGCTTGTCCGGCCAACTTTTCTTGTTCTGACCAACCATGTTTTGAATAATGTTAGAGAGGGTTTTGTTAAATTCCTCAATCTGTCCATTCTTCTGCGCATGATAGCAGGAGGTGTGGTTAGAGAGAATGTTGTACTTGGCGTACAATTTCTTCAGCTCGGCCTCTCGGAAGTTGGTTCTGTTATCCGTGAGGATAGCGTGAGGTATTCCAAACCGGTAGATGATATTGGAGCTCACGAAGTCGGCGATAGAACAAGCCTTGACTTCCCTGAGCGGGGCTTCCTCTACCCACTTTGAGAAGAAATCTGTAGCGGTAAAGATGAACTGGCACTGGGAGGCTGTTGCCGGCCGGTAAGGCCCTATGACATCCAACCCCCAGACTGTAAAGGGCCAAGAATACTTAGTAGTATGGAAAGGCTCCGGTGGCCGATGCACAAAGTTAGCATGAACTTGGCATGCATGACACCTCTTGGCGTGCTTGATGCAGTCGTGGATCATGGAGGGCTAGAAGTATCCCAGCCTCAGAATCTGGTGGGACAACTTCAACCTGGCCTAGTGGGCACCACAGGAACCAGCGTGCACTTCTTGCATGACCTGTGGGATCTCGAATCCTTGAAGACAACGGAGGAGAACACCATCAAACCCGTGCCTATAAAGGAGCTCCTCATGGCTGGGACCGCTTTGAAGGGTGAACTGCAGCGTGTAGCGCCGGATTAGTTCCCGCTCTTCTCGGTCCATCGGAAGATTGTCATACCGGAGATATTTAACCAAGGGTGTCCTCCAGTCAGGAACGGTATCGATCACCACGCCTGAAGCCCTGGGGGGTCCTGACGTAGGGGCACCAGTGGTGAGATGGTTCACTCGCGGGCCACGATCACCCTCTGGGATAACAAGAGCAATGACTCTCCCGTGTGCCACATGGATGATTAGGTCATCCTGTTCAGGCTCCGTGAGTGATGCGGACAGGCTGTCCAAAGCATCTGCTTGACTGTTCTGCGACCGGGGAACGTGAACGACATCTGGTCGAGAGGGGAACTTATCCATTAGATGGAGGTTGTATTCCAGCAAAGATATGACTTCTAGCTTCCTGACAGCATAGTCACCATTAACCTTCTTGAGGACTAGCTCAGAGTCCCCTTTTACGTACAGGTGGGGTACGTTAACCTCTAGAGCCAACTCGAGGCCAGTGATGAGGGCATGATATTCTGCCTCATTGTTGGTGCAGCCTTCCGACAACAAGAATGAATATGGCAGAACAACTTGCTCCGTGGTGATGAAGATGATACCCAGGCCCACTCTGTTAAGCCTCGGATCGTTGAGCCTTCTACCGGTAGGGCTTTGGGAGGCGCCGTCAAAGTGCATCTGCCAGCATGGGGTGGCGTGATCGACTGAGAGGATTGCCTCATCAGGAAATCCCAAATCCAATGGCTGGTCCACAGAGGTTGGGTGGGCAGCTAAGAAGTCTGCCAATGCCTGTCCTTTGACAGCCTTCTGAGGTATGAACCTAATGTCGAACTGCTAGAGGATCACCACCCAGCGTGCCAATCGACCGGTCAACATAGGCCGGCTCAGGATGTATTTCAACGGGTCTACCCGAGAGACCAGATGTACCTCGTGGTGCTGCAAGTAGTGACGCAATTTCTGTACTGCGAATACGAGCGCCAGGCAGCTCTTCTTGATGGGAGAATATCTAATTTCTGCGTCGAGGAGCATGCATATGAGGTAGTAGAGGCTATTATCTGTTCCCTCGTTGTTCTTCTGGGCGAGAAGGGCGCCGAGGGATCGCTCCAGGGCGGTCACGTAAAGGACCAGCGGCTTTCCGGGAACGGGTGGCATCAGGACCGGAGGTTGAAGTAGATACTGCTTGATTTCCTCAAAAGAGGTCTGACACTCTTCGTCCCACCCATAGGTGGCGCCTTTCTTCATGAGTCGAGAAAAGGGATTACAGTTTTCGGTCAGATTCGCAATGAATAGGCGTATATAGGCTAAGTGGCCTTGGAGGCCTCAAAGCTCCCAAATATTATTCGGGGGAGGCATCTGACTGATAGCCTTGATCTTCTCGGGGTCGATCTCGATACCTCGATACCTAACAATGAATCCAAGAAACTTTCCGGAGGTGACCCCGAAAGCACACTTCAACGGGTTCATCTTCAAGTGGGGAGAACGGAGGAAACCGAACACTTTCTCAAGGTCTTTGAGATGGTCCTGGAGATGAAGAGATTTAACCACCAGGTCATCTACGTAGCACTCCACCAGTGTCCCAAGGATCGGCTTGAATATGCGGCGTATAGCCCATTGATAGGTGGAACCCGCATTCTTCAGGCCGAAGGGCATAACCCGGTAGCATAAAGTTCCCTGGGGGGACCTGAAGGCAGTGAACTCTTCATCCTCGGGGGCCATCTGGATCTGGTTGTACCCGGAGTACCCATCCATGAGAGAGTGGTCTTGGAACCCGTTCATTGCATCGATCAACAGCTCTGTCACGGGAAGGGGAAATTCATCCTTCGGACAATGGCAATTAAGATCGTGGAAGTCGATGTAGACCCTGATCTGCCCGTTCTTCTTCCTGACGGGCACAATGTTGGCTAGCCACCTGGGGTACTGGACTTCCTTGACTAATTTATCCTTAATGAGCTTATCAACTTCGGCCTCAACCATGGCACCATGAAAGGGGTGAATTTTTCTGGGAGGCTGCTTGAACCCATGATGGTTTGATGGGAGGCCAAGGCGGTGGATGGATACCTGGAGATCTAGTCCCAGCATCTCGTCATAACTCCAGGAAAACACATCACGGTGCTGTCTGAGGAAGTCTATGTATTGTTGACGTTCCTTGGGAGGCATAGCGGCGATGACCAATGTGGGTCTCGGGTCCGCATCTCTACCGAGGTTCACCTGTACTAACTCGTCGACCATGGTGGAGAATCCCTCCTCAAAGGTAGGAGGAGCATCTTCTATGTCTTCTTCTCCAATTGTGGAAGGATCGTCCACGGGGGGAGCCGTTTCGGGGTTGTTCGACCCTGATGGGGAGCTGGCACCGGCTTGGGCGGTAGAGGTCGTCATGACGGGAGACTCATGCACCGCGGAGACCATGGCGACGAAGGCAGTTGATCCAATCCCATCCGGCCTTCGGCCCAAGGGTCCACGCTTTACAACATCAAAGCAGTGGTGACGCGTTGGCTTGATCCGGTCGATTCCGGCCCAGCGAAATAGACACGTATGACGTACTGCCGTTGCCATGAGCCCAATGTCCCGATATCGTACAGGGGTAGGAGGTTCGGGGATCACCTGAGCCTGGTTGGTGTAAGAGTACGAGGTGATTTCCCGCCGTCACTTAGAACCGGAAATATGACTTCCTCTGGTACCCGAGACAACAAAGCACTCTCCCATATCGGGAGTCGTGGCCTCCAACTGATGGATTGGGAAGACATATTCGTCATCCAAACCTGCCCAGGGATCACTCGTGACAGCGGTGGGCTCAACCTCACCTGCCAGGATTTGCTTTTCCTTTCTCTTGTAATAGTCAGCGTCCAGGTAACGATCTTCACAAGAGGAAAACGGAGACACATCTCCTTGTAGCACGCCCACTCGACCCTTAAGGGGGTATTTGAGGCATTGTTGGTACGATGAGGGAACCTCCGCGTGAAGATGGAGCCACGACCTGCCCATCAACACGTTATAGGCGGTGTCCTAATAGACAACCCTGAATTCGGTATTGGCAATTAAGCCACCGAACTGGGTCTTCAGACAAATCTTGCCGAGTTTAATTTTCTCGGTCCTGTCATACCCCTGGATTCTGAGGTCGGAGGGAGTTAAATCATACTCGGACAACCCCAGTTTTCGTAGTGTCCGAGTTGGGATCAAGTTAATCCTAGAACCCGTGTCGACAAGACAGCGACGGACTTCCACGCCAATGAACTGGTCGGTGATGTACAACGGGCGGATCTGCCCCTGTATGGGAAGGTCTTCATCTTCATCGGAAAACGAGATAACCGCCTGACATTCGGCATCCTCAATCACCTCGGTGTGGAAGGCTTCTGTGGCTGCTACCTCCGTTTCAAACTGGAGGGGTCTCCTTAGAGCCTCGGCGAGCTCCTCACGCATTTCAAACGACAGGAAAAGGGCCTCAAAGATGGAAAGCCTTACCGGAATGTTGGCCAGATGCTTCAGGACATCATACTTTCGCGCGAAACGTGAGCTTCTGCTTATAGGAGGTCGCTCTGCAATTAGGGGCATGACGGGCCCTGCTGGCGGGACCGGTGACTAACTGGTACTAGGCACGTCCCGCTGTTCACTAGCTGAAACCTGAGATGTGGCTGTTGTTCTAGGGCCGGAAGTCCATAGTCGGACAGTGGCATGGCTGGGCTAGTTGCGACGTGGGAAAGGTGGTTCCGCACGATCCAACAACACAAACGGTGGTGGAAGCGAACCTGTTGTCACCGGGTGAGGGAGCTGCGAGTGCTGCTCTCTGTACTGGGCTTGTTGTCTACTCTTGGTAGCGTGCACGGCCTGACTGGAGGTGACGACTTCCGTGCCCCGGAAATTCACGTATCCATGTCTCCGTCGACGTTGGCGACGACTGGGGACATTGGGGAGGTCCACCTAGTGCTCCTCGTCGTCGGGAGTCAAAAATGGATTTACCAACTCTACGGTGTTAACCGAAGCATACCCCGGGCTTTCACTGGAGGAGTCATCCACTACCGAACGGGGTCTCGGAGGGATCCCCATTTCTGGGGGCATGAAATCGCCAAGCGTGCGGGAAGATGACGACAATGTCAAGGTGTGTTCTTTCTTCTTGTGCTGCCGCCTGCTCTTCTGGGAAGAAGTAGGCTGGGACGACGATGCCAAAGCGGCGCTCACAGACTCCGAGGGCTCTGGCTGACTCAGGTGGGCACGAATGATGCCATGGGCATGGGTGACCGTCCTGTGGGCCATCCAGTCATTATACTTCTAGGACCCACGGTCGGAAACCTATTCCCACCCATCCCCGTTGTCACTACTGCCATCTGATCCCACAAAGACACCTTCCACCTGTGCCGGGGCTGGGCCCAACCTGACTATGTTGTTGTCAATCTGGTCTTAGAGCCAGTCCTTGAACACATAGCATTGCTGGATGGTGTGTCCTAGGATCTAGTGATAAGGGCAGTAGTTAGGGTGATCAGTGAGACACACCTCTTCTGGCTTCCGGCACTCAGGCAGCTGCACGATCCTCTACTCCAAGGCGCTACGGAAATAACCGGGGACCTAGGCCTCGCCAAATGAGTAAGTCTGATTCCTTCTGTCTGGAAAGGGGGATCTTTGGAGATAACCATGACCAGGGGTCGGAGGAGAAGGCCGAGGAGGTGGAGATGGATTACCTCTCCTAGGTGGTGGCGGTGCGTTATGCGAAGGCGCATGCCGATTTTGAGGTGGTCGTTGTTGGGCCGGAGGCTATGCCCGTGGTGGTGAACCCCTATGAGCCTGCTGAGCTGGCCTCACTGGTAGCAACTCTAGCTATCTGGGGGCCTCTATCTGGGCCACAACAGCGGGCTCGGCTCTGGCGGCTCTCCTTGCAGAGATTACAGGAGGCAGCGGGCATGCCTGACCGACCTGTTGCAGGGCTTCTTCGAGGCGCTGAGCCTTGTCCGAGATGTCCCGGAACCCTCCAGGGTAATTCTACATGATCAGAGAAGGAACCAACTCCTCCTTGACATTCCCTACACACATTGTCAGTAATTTCTCCTGATTCATTGGCATGTCAAAGGAGTACGTGAGCCCCTTCCACCGGGCGACGAAGTCCACGACTCGCTCGTCGGGCCTTTGCTTGCACCTGAAGAGGTCTGCAATGTTCATATTCCAGGTTGTGGAACTGACCTGGTAGAGGACTTTCCGTCGAAGGTCCTCCTAGTTAGCCATAGATCCAACAGGGAGCTGGCTGTACCAGACGAATGCTGGTCCTTCCAGTGTCTGAACGAAGCACCGGAGCTTAGCAGCCTCCTGCTGCACCAGAGTCCCTAACATAGGCCCGCACCTCGAGTTGAAGTGGGCCAAGTGTTGTGGCGGGTCTCTGGTCCTGTTAAAGGGGGAAAAAGTGGGGTTCCCAAATCCCAGCGGAGCCGGCATGTCATCCACCCATGCTGGGTACGGCTTGCCGTCCGGTGTGATTTCCACCTGCCGAGTTTCCAAGGTCTCCAAGCGGGCGATGAGTACTTCCATCAGATCATCCGGATGCGGATTCATGTCCTAATGGGGATCTCAAAACACGAGCACGTTTCTAGGATCTTCGATATGGTATTCGCGCTCAGCGGCTCGCGGGGCAGCTGGCAGAGTGACTCTCGGGGCGGTGGGAGGAAACCGAGCAGGGTCCCCCAGGTGGTCTCACCGCTCGGGAGGGTTCGGCGAAACATATCATGCCCTCTTGCCATGGTTCCTAGTGTCTCCCCTGTCAGCGAACACGACATGGTCATGGTTTCTCGGGGGGATCTCAGCAAGGGGTAGATGCTCCTGCCCCTGCTGTCCTGGTCTAGGGTCACCGTAGTCAGGCCGCCGCTCTGCAATGCGTTCGGACAAGAGCTCATCAACCAGCCTCTTTTGCTCAGCTAGCTGTTGGCACAACGTGGCCTTCTCGGGATCTTCATCTACCTTCTGCACTGTGGAATATGGGTTGGCAAGTTTTACAGACCCGACGGGCTCTTTACCCTTGCTGATGTTTCGGCCCAGTGTCAGTGCCTCCGTGGGTACAGGAAGACCTAGGAGGCTCCTCTGTTGGCGAGTAATCCTCCCAGATGGGTCCAGTTGCGGCCTGTCCTCAAGGGGTGAGTCCCCATCGAGGGGCTCCATAATGTTTCCCTCATCTAAAAGGTCATCCATGTTGACTACCACTACCCTTGGAGACGTTCCCTCAGGGCCGCCCAGTGGATCAGGCTGTCGGCGGATCACACAGAAGAGGAGATCAGCATACTGCCCCCATCCGCGGACATGCGCATGGGGGGTGGCTTCCTCAATAACTCTGCAGAGTACTTGAAAACTCTGGACGCATTGGTGCTGGAGGGCCTCGTGGTGGTCCAATGACTTGGGGTGCCGAAGTGCGGGGAGTGCTGCTAGGTCGACTCGATGACACTGCTCACTGATCTCCTCAAGATGCGCTTGGATCCCGGGATAAGGTGATAGCTGATGGCGAAGGCAGGAGTGAGTCACCCGAAGAATATATCGGAAGCATTCAAACTCTCCCGGGGTGAGTGACTCTGGCACATAAAAATCTGATTCTACGAACGTCCAAAACTTCTTAGGGAAGTGGCCCGCTACAAGAACGGTCCAGAAGCTCCATGGCTCAGGTTCGGGCTCCGGACCTTTCCGCCCCTTCTCTTCCACCGAGGATAGTCGGGGAACTGGAAATGGCACCGAGGCAGGCCGTCGGGCCGGTGGGCTGGCCGGCGGGGAATACGACGAACATGTCGATTAGCCACCAATCCATGGGTCATCCTCCAGGGGTTGCAGTTCCCTGGCTGCCATGTCGCGATAGGATGGGCCGGCGAATGGGCCTCCTGTCACAGTGTCGGTGCTCGCCGAGGGTGTGTCACCTCCCAACTCTTCCGTCGGTCCCCAGAAAAGTTCCCCACCCTCCCTAACAGGGGCGGGAGGTGCTTCTGAGGAGGCCAGTGGCAACTGCGGGCTTGATCCCTGGCGGTACGCCAAGTCCTCGTCCTCCTGGATATACCTTCGAAGGGAGGAGTCAATTATACGGATCTTGCATTAGGGGAGTACGAGACTGACGCGCCGCATCCCCATCCCTAACTTCAACTTTAAAGGTTGGGTAGAAGGTTCCATCTTCGAGTCATACTCTGCCTCAGAATCCGAGAAATGGACTGGTCTAATTTCCATCCGGACTCCCCTGACATTCCTCCTACGGCGACGACGCCCGGCCTTCCTGCCCCTGGGTAGCTCTTTAGGGTAAGGCTGATTTCCGTCATGGGGTCCCCTAGCCACAATAGAGCTGGGGTAGAGGGGACTGAAGGCCGGGGTGCGAGAAGCACCAGGACAGATGTCGAAAGGGACATGGGGAGGACCTCCATGTGAGTGAGTGACTGGATACACAACGACTCAATACTCGCGGCCGACAATAGGGGGAGTGACCTCATACCCCATGCAGTGGGCGTTGGAAAGAGTCATACCCGGAGCATAGCCATCGCGAAGAAGCTTTCGGCTCTCCATATCGGTGGCATGGAATGAGCCTTCATGGTGAGCGGCACTACCGAAGATTGGTCCGCAGTGGCCATTGCCAGTGCCCACGACCGAGAGATTTGAACCAAATTGCCTGCAGGGCGGTCAGGGTTTTGATCCCAGTCGGGCACGTGGCTGCCCCTGCTCAATGTGTGCAGGGATCTGATAACATGAGTCAGCAGTGGCTCAGGCCACAGTGGTTGATGATGTTGATGCCTCAGGACGGGCATTCTCTCCCGCTCGCGCCTGACGCTGGCATCGAGTCAGATGGGTCGGAACCGGCGGTGCATGCATGAAGATTGCCTGCTCCTCGGCTCGGGGAGTCGGGCGGCGGCGTTGACGCAGCCTAGCGGGGTTTATTGCCGTTAACCCCTGGGACGGATCGCCGATCGGGTGGACCCGGACATCCCCCACATCATTGGCGTAGGGGAGGGATGTGTCAAGGTGCTCCAGGGATAGTCTCCTGAAGTGGTTGAACGTCGTAGTGGGGAGCGGCGGCTCCCTGCGCGGCCCTCGAGGGCGGCGATGGTGGTGAGGCACAACCGCCTCTAGATCCAAATGGGCCATTCCCCTGGTGGGGATGATCCCTTCCTCGTCATACCTATGAACCAGGTCATTGATCACCCTCCGCTGGATGATTTCTGACGGGGAGAGGGGGCGCGAGCGCCCGGCTGCTACGGCGGTCGAAGTCGGAGTGACCGTGGAATAGGCGGGACCGCGCAGGGTAGCCGCGTCGGTACTGCCCCTACCCCTGCGCCGGTGGGCAGGTGGCGATCGAATTCTAAATGTAGTGATCTAATTCCTAGAAGCAGGGAGATGAAACCATTAGCATCAACAGGAAAGGAGATCAACAACCAAGGCCCAACGTCATTCCGTCTTCCATGGTCGGCGAGAGGGATCCACGCTGACGAAGTCGCAGAACGGAGTGGTCAACGTCCTGACGGCCTCGACCCCTGGCGGGTTCATGTCCCGTTGAGGGTTACACGGACCTGGTGACATGCTAATATTCCGACGCCCCAACCGCTACCATTCCCCGTATTGAGGAGAAGAGCTTCACGTCAGGTTCACCATTTTTGTTGCTTCGATGCTTTCGCCGGGGCGCGCGCATCCGTATGTGGGGAGGACGCACTACTTGTTACCCCACATTCTCGCTTTTCAAAGGCTGGAGGCATCCATTCCTTATTCAGGGACGTCTGCTCCTTGATCGAAACCGGGATGATGGGATGTCGGTTCTTCCTTCCGTGGATTCCTCCTCGGAGCTCATCACATAGTCTGGGTCTCCCTCATAGATTTAAGATGGGTTCGTGAAGCTCATTCCTGGTGTCATATCTACATGGACCCCAGTTAATTACGCTGCTTCCGTCGAGACGCTCTAAGGGGTCTTGTCGGGGCAGCAACCTTCGGTGAGGAGAATGGTCACGTTGGGGTGTCGTTGGCATGTCTATCTTTGGTCCCTCATCATAGGGCTTCTCGAGGGCGAGGAAGCCCGAGGCATCCCACATCAAACGTGGGGAATGTGTACCATATGAGGTTTTCCTCAGCTTCCCATGTTTAAAACGGGGTATGTCGTGAGGTTAACGTCTTGCGGAGACGGATCGGGTAGAAGGACCCCTAGGGGGAACACCGATGTTGGGGCTAGCACGTGGGCGACTTCCCAGATGTCATGGAGTGGGATGGGGTGGAATGATCTCATCGGGATGTGGCGGCCCGGGTAAGGATCAAGATGGATGGTGGAGTGAGACATGGGGGTTATATCCTAAGATGGCCCAAGAGGGGGAATACAGTTTAATGTCATGTGGGATGAGATACAATTTAACGTCATGCGGGATGAGATACAGTTTAACGTCATGCAGGACGAGGGGTTTGGGGCTTATGCTCTGAGGCGGCCCATGGTGGCCAGGGAACCGACGTGGAGAGGTCGGGACGACCGGGTGGTGGGATTGAACCTCGTGGAGGCTTCCTATGTACCTTGCGTTAGAACGGATCAAAGCCCACGTAGTTCACTGGGATGGGGCTTACGCTCTGAGGTGGACCAAGAAGGTTCCATGGTCGATGCGCACTCTAAGCCCACGTGAGTCATGGTCGGTGTGAGAAACAAGAGGCAGCAGGGACCAGATGATCACGTCGCAAAAGGTGCGTCCGTGAGAAGCGGAATGGGGCTTACGCGTTGAGCGGCCCAAAGAGGAAACAGGGGCTTACGCGTGGTTAGCGGCCCTTGGTGCTAGGGGCTTACTCCAGGGTGGAGGCTCGTGGTGCGACAAAGAATAGTGGGAAAAGGAATCCAATGACCTTGGCAGGGGGGAATCACGGAGATGCACGAGTGAAACCATCCGTTTGAAAGTCTAGGGGCTTAGGCTCTGAGGCGGCCCTTCCCCCGCGGACAAACGCCATTCCAACAAGGAGGATCTCATTCCATGTGAGGAAGATTCCATTCCCGTGGAGACGAGAGGCGTAAAAAATTCCCGAGCTGGGGGGACCCTGCGTGCGAAGCACGGGGTCTGACCACAGTTTAACGTCATTTGTTGAGGACGAGGTGCTTAGCAGTTTAACGTGCTGCAGCTTGAACGAGGTGGGCTCGCTCCACACCCCTAGGGCTTACATGCCCAACTCCCTCTACCCCTTGTGGTAGGGAAGGCATCAGCAAGGCCATAGTGAAGGGGGGCCGCAGGGCAAACCACCGGGGGGTCCACGTTAGCGTGGCTATGCGAAGAAGCAATAGTCGTTAGCTTGCCTATGCGGAGAAGCATAAGGCAAAGAAACGCAATGGGAAACACAGACCAAGGGACCTTGAGGTTACTTCTCACGAGCCTGGAAGGCCGTACGGGAAAAAAAGCATGGTGTGCATGCCCGGCAGGGGAGACATCAGGTGCCGGTGCAGGGGGGCAGCAAAGGGGCGTCAAGGTGAGGGGTCCTGGGCTTTCCGCGCAAAAAAGAAGGTTTGCGCGAAAAATACTAGGACGACACGCAATTGGAGCAAGGGAATTGGGCACAGAGAGGAAATTACGCCCAGGGTATTGCGCGCACAGCAGGGTATTCCACGCACAAGACACGAATTGCGCGCAAGGCTGGAACCCGGGGAAGGGGGAAAATTCACTTAAGCCGATGGAGTTGTGCGCAAAGGCGATCTCCGGGGCAAGGTTGCGTGAAATGAGGGATTACCTGGAAGTCATCTTGTGCGTGGGGGGAGACGAATTGCGTGCACGAGAGTCGCTTCAAATTCTGCAACCCCCAAACCGTTCGTGGTCAACTTCTATTTATAGGCGATGTCAGGCGCGGAATCCAGGCGGCGCGTGAAATCTTCCGCGGCGAGAGCAGCCGGCGCGCAAAAACTCACCGCGTAGAACCAGGGCGTGCAAAGATTGCACGTCTCATCGGCTCAATTCCATGAAACTCGGGGATACTACGCGCGCAAAACAATTTTTCACACAGATCCCCCTTTATTTCGTGCACCACATCCCAGGCCTCCAGATCGGGCCTCTGATTCCGAATATGACTTCGCTTCATCATTTCGAAACTTCCTTCGAGAGTTACAGACTTTTTTCGGCGTCAACTATGACATAAATATTTTTGTATAACATAATACATGATTCATAGAAGTGTGAAAATATGAGTCATGAGAACATGACATGGGTATGATGAATTACATAAGAATTTATCACAAATATAAGTATAGAAATAATAAAATCTTTCATGGTTAACCCAAAATACATTCATATCATAAAGGGATTATCTAACCACCTTCCCATAACATAGTGGACGTGGGATAACCATTCACACCCCATAACATTTTAGACATGGACTAACCACCCATGCCGCATCCTAATATCATAAAATATAAAACTTTTCCAAGTTAATTGGATATTTATATTAGATACACACATAAAATAATTATAAACCATACATATATGTGCCACATGGACATGAAAAAATTTATAATCTCATCATGGTTTACTCAACCCATGAGAAATAAAAAGGTTTCATAAATATTTCAGCAAAACATTATCATATGACATAGAGTAAAATAAAGTGGATAACATCATTAGATAATATCCCTAATAAAGAATAATTAATATTAAAGGATGTTAATATAAATTAAAAACACTTCATAAGATCATTAGAAAATTATCACATAAACTTCAACCCGGTTGGTGAGGACTCTTTAAGTGAATCCAAGTGACCCGGGATAAAAACCAGTTGGAGGAATATTTCTTCTACTGTAGAAGGAACTATCAAATATATTATAGTATGTACTGAAGCATGTGTTGTAGTAGAGAATTTTCGGTAATCTACCAGTCGGAACTATTCATCTAATTCGCCCTTCGGGCCACCAGTATGGTCCTCGGGTCCTTCATGGACTTCGGTCCACCCAAGGCCTTTGAGCCAGTAAGTATTTCAGGCCACCTAAAGGCCTTATATCCACCTCAAGGATTTTAGGCCACCCCAAAGGCCTTCAAGACACATGATGTGCAAGTCCTTTGGGCCACATGATTGCATATGCAACCAAAAAGACTCTAAAAGGAACAGGCTCTAGATGAGGATTCAGAGAAGGCAGATTCACCAGATCATGGCTAACCAGATTTGGAAGAATGAGAGGGTATGAAATTACCATCTGTATAAGGCTTGTGCATCATTGTACATGACAACTAGCTGACCAACCATGCAAAGGGGGAGAGTCGTCATCATGATATAGATGTTTGGAAAGGGAAATTCTATGTAGTTGAAGTTTCAGATGTATTACTCTAAGACCTATAGGTCATGTAATGTGTCACTTAGCCTACAGTCCATGTAAGGGTTATCTATCAACCCTTAAAAGGGGTATTATCAAAAATTAATACAAATATAAGGCCATTGGTCCATTCAGAAAGAGCATTAGAAAATTATTTTTTAATATTAGAAGAAATACACATTAGGTTTTATTTCAAAGAAAATAATTTATAAAACAATGAGATATAAATTAATTTAAAAACCATTAAAACTTATAACTATATAAGAAAAAATTAAGAAGAGGTAAGGAAAAAGAATTCATACAGAATGTTTTAAGAAAATATTTATTTCCCGCTTTTAAAAAACAACAAAAAATGACATATGTTAAAAATGATAAAAAAACATTCCTTTTATACTTTTTTAAATAATTTCTAAATAATTAGAAAATAACTTTAATAAATCAAAATAGTATATGTAAGTACATCCAAAAATATATAAATAATATGAACATGGAAGAGAAAGGTTCTCGACTAAAAAGATGATATAAGGTGGCCTCCACTTACTAGAAACCTTTTGGTTGTGTTGTGAACCAAAAGGAGGTGAAATGGTATAAATAAATATAAAACCTAAAAATAAGTTAATGAGAATAAGATATGTGGAGGGTTTTATAGAAATAAATGCAATTTAAATAATTTGGGATTTGGACATAGACAACCTCAATTTAGAAGTGGGATTGGAAGAAAACCCACTTGCCTTTTACTTCTTTTTGGTTGGACATGTTCTTACTCAATGTATAATAAATTTGGGGTTAATATTAATATTTATAATAACTTTAATGTCACAAAACAATCCATTATTTCATCCAACCTCACACTCAGGCTGGTCCAAAACATGTCTGGAAGAGTATTCCCAATTCCCACGAGCCAGCAACTAGTGCCTGGGTATCTACAATGCCCTTTGGGAAAAATTTCACCCATTTATATAATCAAAAATAACCAATAATAATAAATAAAAAATAAATGAATAAATATAACCAAATTAGGTACAAAAATTTTTATATTCAAGGTTTACACCTTTAGGTAACAACCAAAAGTCCTACCCCTGAAAGGGAACAACCAAACTTTCCCAAAAACTCCTTGAAACAATAGGGACATCATCCTAAATCCACCACCACCAACACCTGCAATAATTGGAACACTAACATCAATATCCACCATTATCACCATGATACATCATTCCTTTACCTCGGTCATAAATAAAAAACTCTACATACACCCAATGGTGTATATAGGGTGTGAGTCAATGCCCAGTAGGATTCCATCCAAAAGAAGGATTTCATGCCATACCATTTGAAGACAAATCACTATGAATTTTTTAAGAAAGAACGTGGAATATTTTTTAGAAAAACATTTTTAAGTAAAAATAATTTCAAGAAACATGCTTTGAAATATAACTTAAGAGTAAGGTCCACCGTATGTCGACAGTATCCACAACATCACAAGAGCACCATAGGAAATCCCTAATGGTACTAGAACTAGTGGGACACTAAGAACCTCATATCTCGGTGAAACATGGTATAAAAACCACAACCCTCTACATTCCCATGCACGAGACACTAGATAGGAATCCATCCAATGTTCTAGGGGTATGCAATAATCATCATAATTTAGTTAGTGTTGTAATCATAAATCCTACTAAATGAACCTGAGTCAAACTACTACTGAGTCAAATAGCCTACTAGTCCTAGCCCACCCACATAGATACCTAGGATTCCCTTTTTTCTCAATTCCCATTTCACATATCATATAGATCACTACATTTTCATGAACACACAAGTAAATTAATACAAATATATAAAACTACCACTTATCATAAGAAAATCCTCTTTCAAATTCACACTCACAACAAATCTATTTGAAAGAATCATTTAAAGTACTTGCACATTTCATCAAACACATTTAGAAATATTAATGTTAAACCCCACATGAAGTCTGACCAATTTAATTTGGAAAATTTCTTTTAAGCTCTTATGTACCACAAAATCATTTGAAAAAACATTTTTCACCACACACACATTCCATAGAATACATTTAGGGATCAAAAAAAGCATACTAAAATCATATTATAATGTAAAATAATAGAATCACCTACCTCATCCTTGTAAACTTCCAAAATCCAGCAGAAAACCTACAACCGTATAACCACAAGACCCTAACAGGGAAAGATTAAACATTAATCAACAATATCTTACTCAAAAACACAAGATAAGATCGTTGTTAGGTCATTCTACCCACATGAATAATGGTAAATAAAGATATATGGGAGAATAACCCTAGAAAAGAGGATAAACCAAGGTATAAGTACACTTGAATATTCTTGAAGAAACCATACCAAATCCACCAAGCAAAGGAAGATCTAAGGGAGAAAGGAGAGATGGAGGAGGCTCATAGGGTAAAGAATCATGATTAGGGAGGATTAATGGATTTTAGGGATTAAAATCAAAGGGGGAAGGGAAAAATCCAATTTTTAATGACATGGACAAGTCGCATAGTTTTCCTGCATGGTTTACCAAATCGTGTTGTAATTGTAGGCCCCTCACTGTCTTAGAGGGACATATCGCATAGTTTGCCTGCATGGTTTAACAATTGTGCATCAAATGTGCGGTCACCAATGTCCCAAAATGACCAAATGTCACATGATTTCTTAGTAAAGGGCACACAGTTTCCTAGTGCACATGGTTTGACAAACCATGCCCCAACTATGTTTCACGTACTATCATTCTCAAATTCATCATTTTTCAATAAAAACCCCTAGAAAACCCAAGGAAAAAAAGTAGGATTGAAAATAAATAAAGGAATACCTCAAAATTAAAACACATATGTGACATTTAATCATATTCAATTTACTTAATACTGTTCATTTATACTTCTTCATTGCCCATATATTAATTATTTAATATTAAAATTAATATTCGGGTTTTTAGTGTTCCTTTTTTCCTCACTTTCTTTGGACTGGAAGATCCAGTTCTTACACCATGATCATGGTTTAATCACCTCTAAAATTTTATGATGATTTATTATATGTTTTTGATACTTTTTTAGTCCCATGGTCACTTCATGTAACATACAATGATCGAATTTTCATAAATAATGCTTTGAAAATAGCATTTTATAGTGATTATCGAATTAATAAAAGAATTAAATTTATTAATAATTATAATTTAGAATATTATAACTCTAAAATTATTAAAACATCCTAAATTAATTATTATTATTATTACATTATATTATCATTATTTATATTTTATTAGTCATTCATGAGGTAATCATTATAACATTTTTCATATATGTGGTAAAACTGATCCAAACAAGAACATGCTATAACGATTGAATGAGTAAGAACATGATATTTTATAGTAATATAATAAATTTGAGAGAAGATTAATGATTTATAAATCATGTTATTAAAGTGTAAAATCTTATTTAAGATTATTTAAATGAATAAAATAATGAAAAAATGGTTAATGAGAGGATACCACTTATGTTGAAGACTTGAATCATTTCTTAGAGAGCCTCTTCGAAATGAGGAATTTGAGACTCCATGTAACCATAGGTTCCAAAATCGTTAATAGAATTTTTTGGGAGATATTATAGGTGGGTATTTGATAGGAATACAAAGTAAATGTGTTCTTTGAGGAGGGTATAAGAGGTGTTTTTTTATTGGTGAGTTTTAGTGACAATTTTGAAAATACGCATCCATTAATGAATAAAGAATGAAATTTCTCATAAAAAGTGTATAAAAAGTGGAAAAATAATTGATATCAGATAAGGGTAGTTTGATAATGATATTATACACTAATTTAGAAACATTATTTTGTGATATTTTTGGTCTTTAACCCATTGGTTTAACTCTTTTACCTCATTTTATCATTAATGTTGTCACTCGATTTTTACCTTGATAAAATATTTTTTATGCCCAAAAATGAAATTGATTTTATAAAGTAATTTGGATATGATAATTAAAAATATAAAATTAATTTTTTTATATTTATTTGATGAAACTAAAAAAATATTTTAAAATAATAAATGTACCGCATTTAAAATAATCTTTAGAAAAATGTATTTTTAATCCCAAATTCCTCCCACCCTAGACCCACAATACTGATATCACTACCCCCAAATCCCCCCTCCTGTGATGCTCAAACTAATAAGAATAATCCTTTCCCCTGACACTAGATTCGACTCCTAACCTCCCCTCTCAACACTAGAGACATCCCCACCTCCCCTCTCCCTATACGAAGTCCCATCTATTTGGGTGTCGCTTCCACAATACAACTCATTCCCCTTAGTGGAAATTTGGATACGTGAATGTTGCAACATGAAATTTACCATAAATGGATGTTTCTATAATAATTTATCTTACATATAAAATCTTATATGTATCCTATCACACTTTCAATTCCCTTGGGAGGATAAATCACTTGTGTCATTTTAAATGATAACCCCTATGTGGATACTCATGTACACATAATTCAAAACAAATTAGAAATAATCATTTAATAAATTATAATTTACACATAAAAAATATTAAAATAAATAAATTACTAATTTGGAAACTGTAACTAAATTCTAACAACAAATATTAAAATAAATAACATGAAATTATGAAAATATCATCTCTAAAGACAAAAAATGGTTTTCTAACAAATTATTAAAATAAATTTTCAATTATATCACAAAACAATTAACCAAAAATCTATCCCAACATTAAATATTAAAAGTTCACATATGGAACGTTAAACAGTTATCATCAAAAATATGAATTCATCAAATTTTCTAGAAAAATATATTTTAATGATTATTCCACCAAAACCATGAAATTTTTTTCTTAAAATTATATAGAAATTTAAAAGTAATAAATAATATTCAATTTAACTCCAAAATTACAATATATCATCCAATAATTCAAAGAATAGATAATTTAACTATAAAATAACCAAAATTCAGTGTTTTACCATTAGAATAATATTTTGGCTGCAGACACTGATATTTTCATAGAAATGATGTGGTATACATACCATTTTTTTTCATAATAAATCATTAATAAAATTTAATGAAAGAAAATTAATCTTCAAAATGAAGAACTATTGTTCCAAAAAGTGATCAAATTTTCAAAAATGTTCTCCCCCATGTACTCTCAAAGTAGTAAATATGATTTCCCTATTAAAATAAAAATATTTTATGAAAATAAGGTTACTATTTTATAATGATGATTAAAATTTAATATTTTGAAAAGAATTATGCACTCTTCAATTTTCATCCAACTAGAACTTCCAAACTTCTATTTACCTCTAAGTAATCAAACATGCAAAATTGATCATAAAATAAATATACAATACTGAATAGATGGGTAAGAGTAATAATTAAAAAGAATGATTAATTAAATCATCTATCAATAAAGAATAAATAATGAAAATTTCATCCTCGATTAGGATTTTCAATTCATAGCCCATTTAGTTTAAAAAATTATTAGATTAATTTAAATCTAGAGAATCAATTTCAATGAAAATTTTAAAACATTATCCAAAAAAGATACTAAATCCATGTTATTTAAATAAAGAAATTAAATGGGTGTACTGAATTAAATCCAAAGAGAAATAGAAAAGTTAAACACTGTCAAATTTAATAAAACATCTTTCAAATCAAAGAAATATTTCCATCCATTGAATGTGAAAACTAGGGCTTAAATAAAATTAATTTTGAAACTTTTAAGGGGTATTTTGTAGTGTTTTAAAATGATATATGGTTTAGCATAAAATAGAACCCTTCCCTCACTTAAAACTGAAAAATGTAGTCAATTTTATAAATCCAGAGTTGGAAAAAAGTTCAAAACAATTATGTTCAACCATATTTTTCACTATTAAAGTTAAAAAACATATTTAAGGGTCTCAAGAAGGCTCAAAATATCATGATGCCAAAACTACAAAGTCACATTCCAAGAAGACTATACAAGCATATGATTTTATAAAATTATGAAATCAAAAAATATTTTGAATTAATCTTCTAAAAATTGTCATGTTAAATAATGATTGCAGCATCAACACAATTCAAGAACAAGTTCACATTTTTCAAGAGATATTCAAATAAATTTCAGTTCCAAATAAACACAACTCTCCCAACACTTAATTACTAACATGATCAGATTTAAAATTATACTATAATAGAAATTTCATCAATGTTTCACTTAATTAAGTAATATATTATGCAACAATTCTATATTTAAAAAACACAAACCCATGTAAAAAAATAGGTGGATACTTCCCAAAAAAGAAAATATTTAATATTTAAATTGAGTCTATTAAACTCTCCCTTATACATTGAAAATAGTCTATCTTAATCTTATTACAGTTTCTATAGAATTAGCATGTTATTATGGAATTAAAACCGTGTGACACAAAAATAAATGACGTCAGATTATAAGGTTCAAGGGTAATGGTATCAAAGTTTCATCTCCAAAAGATGTTGTTTTCACCCATTCATACCATCAAGTCAAAATACAATAGGTTGGGCTTCCTTCAAACTAGAATAAAAGAAAATGAAATTTAGGAAAATTCAAATAAAACTTAGAAGGAAAAAAATATGAGGTTTCATTTTTCTAAAATTAAGGAAAACAATAAAATAAAAACCTATAACTACGGGTTGAATCCCATGAAGAACTGATTTTGTACTCCTTAGTTAGACTCAAAAAAATACCAATTTTTAAGAATAGAGATGGAAGTCAATCCATTTTTTAACCTAAAAAATAAAGTTTAATATTTTTTCCATTCACCAAAAATTTTATCTCTCATCTCCTATCAAATAAATATATCATTTTACAAGCACTATAGGGATAGTATGTAATCAAACAAAACACTTTCCGAACAGCCTTAAAATCTCTAATTTGAATAATTGATCCCTAAAAATCATTACTTCTTTCCTTATCAATTCTTTTATTTTAAAAATACTCTCTTATAATATTATAAAGTTAATTTAGCTCTAACAGTATCCTCTCACAAGATGATTTAAAATAAAAATTCAAAGATTTAATAACCGAAATGGACTTGTGCTGAAGCTCCACTAAAAGTGACACTAATTCCCAAAAAGAAGACTATAAGGATACATCCATTTGGGAGTTTTAAAGGTAGTTCTATAAGTCTACAAAGCCTCGTCTAATTTTAAAGACCAATCCTTACTAGAATTAGATACATTTTTCTCTAAGATTTTTTTTAAGTTTCTTATTTGACACATCAGCTTGACCACTTAATTGAGGGTGATAAGTGGTTTAGATTTTGTGATTACACCCATATTTTATAACTTATGTTTTGAATTTAAAGTTCTTTAAATGATTTCCATTGTCCGTGATAAAACCTCTAGACACACGAAATCTATAAAATATATTCTTAATAATGAATTTCACAACACTACTAGTCTGAATATTTGGATGTGTTACATCCTTTACCCACTTTGAGATATAGTCAACATCCACCAAAATTTACTCATTCCCATCAGAAGATGTAACTGTTCTGATAAAATTCAAACCCCAAACATTAAAAAATATGACATATAAATTCCCTTTTATGAAAACTAATGTTTCCTCCCTATATTACACAATCCCTAACATTTTTAATAACCTAAAATGAGACTCTTAGAATCTTTAAAAATCATGGGTTCTAGAAACTGTCTTGAAGAAATTTTTGAGTTGTCCCCTCTATACCATGGTGTACTCCCAATGGTAAAGAATGACAACTCTAAAGAATAAGTTCTATTTTTTCTAGTATAAATCTCTTAAGAGTTCCATAATCACACATAAATAATAAGGGATCATCCTATAAGCATTATTTTAATTCTAAAATGAATTTATTTCTTGGGTTTTGTGAGAGAGATTTGAGCATCACTCCAAAAGCTGATAAGTTTTCAAAATCTACATACCATGGAATCATTATAGAAAAATAAGCTAGTATTTTTTCATCTATAAAACAAAAATTAATCTCCATAGGGTCATCATTTTTAGTGTTATAGAGCTTAGAAATATGGTTTACGACTACATTTTAAGCACCATACTTGTCTATAAATTCCAAGTCAAATTCTTATAGAAAATTTATCCATATAATCAGTCTTGTCATGGCCTATTTTTTAGAAAACAAAAGTAAGAGATGGTCAAATGGGAGTTGGAATCACTTAGATAATTTTTCCAAAATAAAATTTATTTAGATTTTAATGGGTGTACAGTTTTTCTACATTGTTTTGTATGTTGTGCAAAAACCATGAAAATTATACTAGAAACATTTTCTTAAAATTTAGATTTCTGTTGCAGGGTTTGGGAACCGTACTCAAACCGTGTGACCAGAAATATTTCCCAAAACCCTCAAATGACATCCCAAACACGAGGATATTTCATCAAAAGACTATTTCATGATTTAAAAATAATGTAGTGACATTGTGGGTGTTGAAAAATTCCCTCTATTCTACTTTATCCCCATAACATTCACACTATCCATAAACAACACAAAAAAATAAAATGAAACCACCAAAACCCAAATATTCTCTATATGAACTCAACCTAAACCTCAAACAAAAAGATAAAACATCCAAAAAGAAATAAAAATAAATAAGAGAAAAGAAAACTAGGGTTGGGGTGTAACAATTATCCCCACAAAAAACTGTCTACCCCTAGAAAGTCACCCAACCAAATGAGGAACAACACTAGTACCCAAAAATAAATGAGAACAAACAAAACCATGAATCTTAGTGTGACATTTGAACTCATCAATTCATACCCAAACAAATCTAGATAAAACCGCAAGGATATCCATGGTTTGTCTCCCCAAAATTTAATATTCTACTTACACTGACCAACACTAAAACATTGAACGTGAGGATAAACCTAATGAAAGAAATTTCAAACCAAACCTTCCACAATACATGAAAATATCTAAGATGAGCACAACCCAAAACCAAAACTGATCCAAAAAAGGATAATCACATATATCTCACAATGTAGAGAAAAACTAGAAATCTTATAAGAAAATAAATCTACCAAGACTTTTGGAACTCAAAAAAAACATTAAAAAAATTGATAACTATAATAGGGAAATAGAAACCATTCCCACTCTAACATTGGAGGCAGAAGATGGGTTAGGGTTTCCCACACCCCCAGTGAGTCCTGACTACATGAAGAGCTTCACTTTGAGGCTTATGGTTAGATCCCTGAGGTCTTGATTCATATGATTCCCTACATCTAGGATCTAACATCTTCTAGATGAGACATCCCTTTCTAGAAACTCTTATTTCAAAACCTCTTTAGATGACCCAAACGACCATATTGATGACAAGCATTCATAGGATTGCAATTGAGTGTATTTGAATGCCTAATATGACCACATTGGAAGCACACAAATGAGTGATCCAATGAATGAGAAACTATAACAGAAAAATAATACCCCATAAGAATAGGTTCTTCTAGAACAAACTCTTCTCCAAATAGAGAACCTTCACGGGTTCCAATTGATATCAGATTTCCGAATTCCTATGCTATGGGAACCAACTAAGCTTAGAATGCATAATCCAATACTTTCTCAAAAAAATCTTTATATGACAGAACTTGATCCTTATTCTCTAGAAAAGACCCCAAGAGAATAGAGGATCCTTTAGTTAATCCTTTAATGTTATATCTGGAGAAATGGGGACCAGCTCGTTGAAACGATCAACATATGAAATCATCGCTCGCTGAACTTTCTCAACACCCAAGAGCTCCAAAACTTTCCTAACCATTACCTAATATGGAATAAACCCTTAGATAAAAGTGTTCTTAAATACTACATAAATCATGTAACAATTAAGCAATGTTGGGATGATCACCTTTGACCAATCCAAACCAGGACATTCAAAAAAACTCAGAACAACTCGCACCCTCAAGACTAAGGGAGTTCCTAAAGACCTGAATACACTGTCAAATTTCTCAAGACACTCTAAATACTCTAACATACTATTATTACCATATAAATTGGAAATAAAATTGAGAATTACTTGACTCATCCACCCCACTGGGAGATTGGTCATGGGAGAAAAACTAGAAAAAACTCATTAAAAAACTAAAATAACTTTCTGGGAGGGATACTCTGAACAAAAGAAAAATACAAACAAAAAATCAACACCCAAATAAAAACAATATCCCAAACCAAAAAATATCTATCCAAAAATAAACATCACATAACAAAACCATAATCCTCTTTCAAAAACCACTATTTCTATTCAAGAACAAAACCACCTTCTTCTATGGCCACTTTTCAAAGTTCTAAAATCACTTACAAAATAAAATTTAACACCAAAGAACCTATTTTTAAAATAAAACCAAACCTCTAAATAAATTTTCTTTAGAAACCAGTTTTCCAAAAACCATTTTTATTTTGAAAATTCAATCACACCAACTAAAACCAAAACAAGACACAACTCACACCAAACTCCCAAAATGAGGAAATAGTTTTCATGCATGACCCAACCACATAGATTAGCAGACTAGGATCTAAGAAATAACCAAAAAAATAGGAGTATATTTAACGATACACTTGGGATCCACATTGGTCCCTAGTCAATGTAAACACACTGTATAACACCATATCACCTCCATTGTAATTCCCTAAACCACAAACCTAATAACCAAGGCAAAAGAATCAAACTCTGGGCTACCCCAGGAAACTCGAGGCTCAAAATGATCAAGGGTTTATGACATCCTTCCCATACCTACCTCCAGATTCCCGATAATTATAATCCTCAAACTACCTTATTCCCCAAATAAAAAATGGTTTCAATGATACCATTTTCACATGAACCAAGCTAAGACGCCATCCAAAAAAACACTCACCGCATACGTATGAAAAAAAACATTCCTTTTGTCATTTAGTAAAATGATTCATATAAAAAAAATATTCCTTTTGAATAAGCGCAAAATTCAAAGGGGTTTTTACACTGTATAAAAGAAATTTGTTTATAAAACAAAATATGCCTCAATGAATGGAGATTGAGACGAAGTCCCATACCTCATGTCCGACGTGAATCGATTTCTCTTTAATCTCCTGAATAATAAACTTGAGTTAATTTATACTTGCTTAAGAACCTTTTTCAAGTTCATTATTCCTTTTATATCACTTATTACCATGTCATGAACACTATGTAATTATTTAATTTAATAGTGGTCGTTTTAAAGATCATTGGTACTTGAGTCAAAAATAAACTCTTTATAATTACAAGTTGTTCATGTATCCATTATATCCAGAGTAATATTCATTATTTAGATATAATATATATCATATATATCCAGTATATACATGCATTTATAATATTACATAACATTTAGAGGTAAGAAATGAAATGCACCGTTAATGGAGACGGTAAGCCGTACGTACGCATGAACGCTACTTTCATTTCTATTTCATATTTTATGGTATGGAATCATGATGACATAAAGGTATATTATAATTACAGTATAATTTAATATATAATATCATTAACTCCATCCTTTATACATCCCACATATGGCATTAACGAATCAAATCACATTGAGGGGGCGGTAGTCCGCACTTCCTAAAATGAAGATATCGCGTATACCCATAATGGAAGCCATAAAGGTATTCCATAAATTAAAAATACAAAAGATTAAGGAAAAACATAAACATATTATATATCATATATAAATATAGTGTCATCTTAATGACCACCTTTGGAGGTGTTAGAATAATATTGAACAATCATCGTTTCGTGAGGCAGAAATTCGCCATCCACGGAAACAGTATGCTCTTTAACCATTAGATGAAGGTGTGTGTAATTTTAGCTCTAATCCTTCTCATAAAAACACCCTAGTATATTGAAGATACTGGTGTTGTTACAAAAGTAAGGAATAAAAAGATTTTAGGGGGTTGGAGAAGGAAAATAAAACATAAGAACACAAGAGAAGACACTACCTTTAAAATGGGTAACTCTTTTTGATTTGAGATCAAAGGCTTCCTTGGAAAGACTTATTCCGAAATTTAGGCTTCTAGGAGTAAGAGAGGGATGTTTAGAGACAAAATGGGTAGGGGTTGGCCGATCCAAAGGCTTTAGAGGTGTGGTTAATGTGGTAGAGTTGGGGGCCTTTTATAAGAGGAGAGGAGGGGCACTCTTGGAAAGTTATAAAAGGTTACTTTATTATAAAATGCTTTTCGTATTTTAAAGGTCCCATAATTATATATTTTTAAGATAAGGTGATAAGAGTTCGAAATAAACCCATCCAATAGGTTTTTGACAAGTTTAGGTCTTAGATTTTACATTATCTTTTTATTTTATTTAAATCGTTAAATAATGAGGTAATTGCTACATCATCATGATGTCATAAATAATTTAATTTATTTATTGTCTAAAAATTATAAAAAAACTATCATGATGTAGGAAATCGTTTTATCTTTATAATGAATATTTATAGTAAAAATTATGACTTGTATAACCACATTTAAAAAAAATTAGTAAAAAAACACATGTTTGTGACATTTTTATTTTAACATTAAATAAAAAGTTATTAATGTCATTTTCCAACCAAAGTGGCTCCATGGGGTCCCCAAGTTGACCCATGGATTGTCTTGGTCGGCCATGACACATCCAATAAGGGTAGGACATGTTTCAAGGTCATATTTTATTATTAAAACATTATTTTTACCTTAAATTACACTAATTACCTCTAATCGCGATTAAAAACTTAAAAGTTACTATTCACCAAAAAATTATTTTAATCCCATTGAACCATATTATACTTCCTAATGAAAACCATGAATGTCAGATTTTTGAAATTCAAAACACAGAGGTGGTAAAATTTCATTTAAACAAAAAATCAGTTTTTTTATGTACCACTTAGTGGTTTCACTATTCATCAAAAATTTATGTTTTTTTGAAAAATACAAAAACATCACCCTAAGCTATATTTGATATTCTGAATTCAAAAATGATGTATATTTTACAAAATAAAAAACATATAAGTTACATTAATTAATTTAATAATTAATTCCCGTTGTCAGAACAAATAGAATGTTTTTATGAAACAATATATATCAAAATATTGACACTAGTTTAAGTCCAATTTCAAAGTGAAATTAATTACAATGACCACTATTGGATTAAATGGTAAAAATATATTCTAATTTAACTTTAAAACCAATTCAAAAGATAATCTAATCATATAAATAAATTATATTAAAAAGAGGTTTTGAATTAAAATACAACATTTTTCACTATTCATTAAAAAAATAAACTTTATCAGAAAAATACCAAAACTTTACACAAAGTAAATCTTGATGTCCCTATTCTAAAGAAGAATTTTAGTTGGTCCAAAAGAATATATAAGAGTGACCAAAACTATATTTAAATAGGGTTCACCATCAAAAGGCGATAAGTGGACCTTTAGTGAAAATTAGAGTATATATGCCTAAAATTGAATTATTTTTGTATTTTAAGCCTTTATCCTTTATTGGATAATTTTAAAAACATTTAAAAAACATATATAATCATATTTTAGTTATTTCTATTCATTCCCGCCAATACAACGACTACGTTTTAACTACCATTTAAAATAATATTATTTTATTACTAGTGTGCAACATAAGATTTCAAATAAACTCTTTGTTGCGTATCGGGTACGCTATCGAACATAGTAACCCCTTTAATGTAAAATTAATATTTAATTCATAAATATTAATAAGTATGAAAATGTATAATCCTTTATTTACGTGGGATGTTACATCCTTCCCCCCTTTTGGGAATTGTGTCCTCGCAATTTTTTTCACTTATCAAAATAAGTGGGGGTATTTATCCCTCATAGCATTTTTAGATTCCCACGTTGCCTCTTCAACCATATGGTTTTTACACAAAACCTTTACCTGATGAATTACCTTATTCCGCAGCACTTTCTCTCTATAGTCAAGAATCTGGACTGGTTGTTCTTCATAAGAGAGATTCTCTTCCAACAGAACTACCTCTGGGCTCAAAACATGAGATGGATCTGGCATATACTTTCTCAACATCAAAACATGAAAAACATTGTGTACCTGAGATAAACTCGGAGGTAAATCCACTCGGTAAGCAACTGATCCAACTTTTTCCAGAATTTCATATGGTCTAATGAACCTTGGACTCAGCTTTCCTTTCTTACCAAATCGCATCACACTTTTCCATGGTGAAACTTTGAGAAAAACATGATCACCTACCTCGAAAGATAGATCCTTCCTCCGGTTATCCGCATAACTCTTCTTCCTGCTCTGAGCTATTCTAATGTTTTTCTAAATCAATTGAACTTTTTCTGCCATCTCTTTTAAAAATTATGGTCCCATCAGCTTCCTTTCACCCACTTTATCCCAAAAAGCTGGAGTTCAACACCACTTCCCATATAATCCCTCAAACGGTGACATCTGTATACAGGAATGAAAACTATTATTATATGAAAATTCAACCAAAGAAAGATGTTGGTATCAACTTCCCTAATAATCCATCGAACAAGCACGTAGCATATCCTCCAAAGTCTGAATTGTTCGTTATGACTTCCCATCTGATTGAGGATGAAAAGCTGTACTAAAATTTAATTCAATACCCAAAGACTTCTTAAGTCCTTTCCAAAAGTTAGAAGTAAACCTGGGATCACGATCAGATACAATGGATAGGGGAACTCCATGCAACCAGACTATCTCTTTAAGATACAATCAAGAAAGTTGATCTAGAGAGAAAGTATCTCGAATAGTAAAGAAATGAGCAGATTTAGTCAAGTGATCAATAATAACCCAGATTGCATTATTACCTCAAGATGTCTTCGGTAATCCCACAACAAAGTCCATGGATATATTTTCCCATTTCCACTCTAGCACTGGTAAAGGCTGAAGCATCCCTTTTGGTAACTGCCACTCTGCTTTAACCTGCTGACAAGTCATACACTTCACAGTAAAATTAGCAATATCTCTTTTCATTCCTTCCCACCAGTAATACTCTCGCAGATCTCTGTACATCTTAGTACTGCCAGGATGAACTGAAAACGGAAAACTATGAGCTTCACATAACAACTCTCTCTTCAACTGTGAATCACAAGGCACACACAATCTCTTCCCAAATCTCAAAACACAATCATTATCAATGTTGAATTCAGGAAACTTACCCTTCTGAACCAGCTCTACCTTTTTCTTCAACTCACTATCTTGCTTCTGTGATTGCTTGATTCTGTCTGATAGAGAAGATTTCACTGATACCTGAAACAAAATAGAAGGACATCCTGCACCAACAACTTTTATGCCAAAGTTCTTCAAATCATTAACCAAAGGATCACGTTCCAAACACAACATTGTTAATGAAGCATTACTTTTTTGACTCAAAGCATCAGCCACTTTATTTGCTTTTCCCATATGGTAATAATTGTACAATCATAATCCTTGATTAATTCTAGCCATCTCCTCTATCTCGTGTTCAATTATTTCTGAGTGAATAATACTTTAAGCATTTTTGATCAATATATATTTCACAATTTACTCCATACAAATGATGCCTCCAAATTTTTAAAGAGAAAACAACAGCAGCTAATTCCAAATCATGTGTAGGGTAATTTACCTCATGAGTTTTCAACTGACGTGAAGTATATGAAATTACCTGATCATTCTATATAAGGAAACAGCCAAGTCCCTTCAACGAAGCATCACTGTATATAACAAACTCACCATTCCTAAAAGGAAGTGCCAAAACTGGAGCATTCACCAATATTGTTTTCAACTCCTAAAAACAATCATCACATTCTTTTTTCCAGATAAACTTAACACCCTTTCGAGTTAGCTTAGTCATTGGACTAGATAACCATGAAAAAATTTCAACAAACCTTAGATAGTAACCTTCCAAACCAAGAAAACTACGGATCTCGGTTACATTTGTGGGTCTTGGCCATTCTTCAACAACTTTTGTCTTTGCAGGATCCAAAATAATTCCATCTTTAGAAACAATATGACCAAGGAAAGAAATTTGTTGCAACCAAAACTCACACTTGATGAATTTCCCATACAATTTATTTTCTTTTAAGGTTTGCAAAATAACCCTTAAATGTCTTTCATGCTCCTATTTACTTTTAGAAAACACCAAAATATCATCAATGAAAACAACCAAAAACTTATCCAAGAACTCATGGAAAATTATATTCCTAAGGTCCATGAATATAGTAGGTGCATTGGTTAGCCCAAAAGGCATTACTACAAATTCATAATGGCCATATCTTGTACGAAATGCGGTCTTCATAATATCTTCTTCCTTTACCTTCAACTGATGGTACCTCGATATCAGGTCAATGTTTGAAAAAAAAATGAGCTCCCTCGAGCTGATCAAACAAATCATCGATATGAGGCAAAGGATATTTTTTCTTAATAGTGATGTTATTAAAGGCTCTATAATCAATGAAAAGTCTCATTGAACCATCTTTATTTTTAAAAAATAATACTGGAGCACCCCATGGTGATGTGATAGGTCGAATGAAACCTTTTCTCTAATAAATATTGCAATTTCTCCTTCAACTCTAAAAGTTCGGTTTGAGACATTCGATAAGGGGGTTTTGAAATTGGCTTAGCATCAGGAACTAAGTCAGCAGTAAATTCAACTTCCCGATCTGGTATTATTCTAGGAAACTCATCACGAAAGACATCAGGATATTCATTTACCACTGACACATCATTAATCTGAACAGTTCCCTTGTTTTCAATGATATGTGCAAGGTAACATTCATTTCCATATTTTATAAGTTTCTCGGCGTCTTGATATGTTATCAACATTAAGGGTTCATTCTTCTACACAAACTGAAATTATTTCTGAAAAGAAACTTCTTTAGCTCTACATTCAATCTTAGAATGGTAAATAGAGATCCAATACATACCCAGGATAACATCAAACTCTACTAGAGGTAAAAAAAATAAGGTTTTCAAGTAGGTTCTTTCCACGGATAAGGATAGGAAGATTCATATAAATTCTTTTTGCCTCAACATTTCCTCCAGGTGTTTTTACCACAAGTTTAGGAGTCATTTCTTGAGATGGTATTCCCATTTTACTAGAAACGTTTTCATAGATGAAAGAATGTGTAGACCCCGAATCAAACAACACACTGGAATAATCTTAAAAAACAAAAAAAGTACCTGATACAACTTCCTTTGATGGCCGGACATCTGCTGATGTAGTTGCAAAGGATTTTACCACCCCTTTCTGCTTGTAGTCTAACTGCTTCCCATCACTCAAGCTCTTTGTCGGACACTCATTTGCATAGTAACCCATCTCATTGCCCTTAAAACATTTCACTAACTGTAAATCAAATTTGGACTTACCATCACCTTGATCTTTTTCAGTGCAATCACGAGCCTTATGTCCCATCTTACTACATCGGTAGAACTTTTCAGAATTTAGAAGACATTCCCCAGCATTCCTTTTACCACATTTATCAAAAACTATAAACTTAGTTTTCTTACCATCAGACCTTTTAAAGAATTGTGTCCTTTCTCCTGCCACCTCGTTCTCTTCTTCTACTGGTTGTTATAGAACACTTTATCATCTGAAAACTCCATTTCCACCTTCTCAGCACATCGAACAAGATTTTCATAACTTTTTAACTCAAGAGAAGCTAAAGCCCTTCGATATTTTGTCTTTAATCCTGAGTAAAAATGGTTGATTTAACTATCAAGGTCCCGGATAAAATTTGGAGCATACCTTGCCAATCAAGTGAACCTTTCTTCATAGGCAGCCACTGAGTCTTCCTCTTTCCTAAATTCCAGGAATTGTTTTCCATCCTAAGTAGAACACCCTTAGGAAAATACTTCTGAAGAAACATACCTTTGAATTCATCCCAGTCGAGAGAATCAATCTCATCAGTGTCCCTAATATTTTTAACCATTGACCACCACTGATCTGCTTCACCCTCCAAACGGTAAATAGCAAGACTAAAATTTTTATTGTCTGAACACCCCCATGACATCAAAAATATTTTCCAGTGCTTTAATCCACCCTTCAGCTAGCACAGGGTCAAATGATCCTCTGAATGATGGGGGATGTTGCCTCATGAAATGTTCCACCACTGACATGTTCCTATGCGGTTGATCTGGCTGATCTCGTGCATGGATACCGCCACCATTTATCGCTTGAGTCAACTGCGACATTACTGCAACAAACTGTTCAGTTCCAATTCCGACCATCTCAGGATGCTGATTCGGAAGGTTATTTCCTTTTGTATGCCTTCCTAGAACTGCTTCCCTATTTCCTCTGCGGAAAACCATTCTGAACAAACATGTCTTAGATGAAGCAACATGGTAATCTTCAAATTCTATATTATTTCAATTTGAGCATTAAAAAAATATTTTTGGATAATCATTTATTATAATTCTAACTCCTAAAGTTATTTAAACCGACCTCTGATACCAACTATAAGTCCCCGGCCTTAAACCTTACTTAATATTGAATTAAATGAATAATTCACATTGAGGATATATTCAGGTTTAGAGTTTTAGAGAATTAGGACATAACTATTCCATCTCAAAAGATTAAAAAGTAGAAACTTATACTAAGTTTCCGTAAAATAAAAACTCTTAAAAAGAAACATGTCTAGTTCTATGTTTTAGATAGCATGACTTTTCCTTGATCCCATCCTTGACCCAATTCCACTTTAAGTCCTATGAAAAAAAATTCAAAAACTTGGGATGAGCATAAAAAGCTTAGTAAGGGATATAAAAGTATGAAATGAAAACATTAGTCCATGTATGAAATCAAACTTTACTCATAAAACATAATAATTTTAACATACCTCATCAAATCATGAATAAATCATAGAAATCATAAGACATGAAGGTAACTTGAGGCATTCATAACATTCTTACGTAGGGAGTATCCCTCATGGTTACGTTTGGAATACCCATCACAGTATATTCCCTAAATATCTTTAGAGAAAACTTAACGTTTAACTCCTTCGCGTTACCCAATTAATTGGAGAGCTATATCGGGCTCACCCGCCCTTAGTTTATCACGGAACCACCCGTATTCATAACAATGCCCAAAACCATAACATAATCTTATCACATAAAACATGCATAAAGGAAACATAAAATTTCAACATTTCAATCACAAGATATAAATACAACACATTGATATAATAAAAACATTATCAAAACAATTTTCAATACCAAAATAGAAGAAAAGTAATACATGGTATTTATTTTTCATTTTTTAAAAAAAGTTAGGTTGTGGCTTGTAGAGGAAGCCAAAACTCAAATAATTGTCATGGTGGTGGAGAAGTCATTATCGCCGCATACGTATGACAAATAAACATTCCTTTTTTCATTTAGTAAAATTCATCATATAAAAAAAATATTCCTTTTGAATAAGCATAAAATTAAAAGGTGTTTTTACACTGTATAAAAGAAAGTTGTGTATAAAAAAAATATGCCTCAATGAATGGAGATTGAGACGAAGTCCCTTACCTCGTGTCCGACGTGAATCGATTTCTCTTTAATCTCCTGAATAATAAAATTGAGTTAATTTCTAATTGCTTAAGAACCTATTTCAAGTTCATTATTCCTTTTATATCATTTATTACCTTGTCATGAACACTATGTAATTATTTAAGTTAATAGCGGTCGTTTTAACGATCATTGGTACTTGAGTCAAAAATAAACTCTTTATAATTTCAAGTTGTTCATGTATCCATTATATCTAGAGTTATATTCATTATTTAGATATCATATATATCATATATATCCATTATATACATTCATTTATAATATTTCATAACATTTAGAGGTAAGAAATGAAATGCACCGTTCATGGAGACGGTAAGTCGTACGTACGCATGAACGCTACTTTCATTTCTATTTCATATTTTATGGTATGGAATCATAATGAAATAAAGGTATATTATAATGCCAGTATAATTTCATATATAATATCATTAACTCCGTCCTTTATATGTCCCACATATGGCATTAACCAATCAAATCACTTTGAGGGGGCGGTAGTCCGCACTTCCTAAAATGAAGATATCGTGTATGCCCATAATGGAAGCCATAAAGGTATTCCATAAAAGAAAAATACAAAAGATTAAGGAAAAAAATAAACATATTATATATCATATATAAATATAGTGTCATTTTAATGGCCACCTTTGAAGGTGTTAGAAGAATATTGAACAATCATCATTCCATGAGGCAGAAATTCGCCATCCACGGAAACAGTATGGTCTTTAACCATTAGATGATGGTGTGTGTAATTGTAGCTCTAATACTTCCCATAAAAACACCCTAGCATATTGAAGATACTGGTTTTGTTACAAAATAAAGGAATAAAAAGAGTTTAGGGGGTTAGAGAAGCAAAATAAAACATAAAACACAAGAGAAGACACTACCATTAAAAATGGGTAACTCTTTTTGATTTGAGCTCAAAGGCTTCCTTGGAAAGACTAATGCCCAAAGTTAGGCTTCTAGGAGTAAGATAGGGATGTTTAGAGACAAAATGGGTAGGGTTTGGACGATCCAAAGGCTTTATAGGTGTGGTTAATGTGGTAGAGATGGGGGCCTTTTATAAGAGGAGAGGAGGGGCACTCTTGGAATGTTATAAAAGGTTACTTTATTATAAAATGATTTTCGGATTTTAAAGGTCCCAAAATTATATATTTCTAGGATAAGGTGATAAGTGTTAGAAATCCACCCATCCAATAGGTTTTTGACAAGTTTAGGTCTTAGATTTTACATTATATTTTCATTTTATTTAAATCGTTAAATAATGAGGTAATTGCTGCATCATCATGATGTCATAAATAATTTAATTTATTTATTGTCTAAAAATTATAAAAAAAATATCATGATTTAGGAAATAGTTTTATCTTTATAATTAATATTTATAGTAAAACTTACGACTTGTATAACAACATTTAAAAATTGTTTTAGTAAAACAACACATGTTTGTGACATTTTTATTTTATCATTAAATAAAAAGTTTTTAATATCATTTTCCAACCAAAGTGGCTCCATGGAGTCCCCAAGTTGACCCATGGATTTTCTTGGTCGGCCATGACACATCCAATAAGGGTAGGACATGTGTCATGGTCATATTTTATTATTAAAACATTATTTTTACCTTAAATTACACTAATTACCTCTAATCGTGATTAAAAACTTAAAAGTTACTATTCACCAAAAAATTATTTTAATCCCATTGAACCATATTTTACTTCCTAATGACAACCATGAATGTCGGATTTTTGAAATTCAAAACACAGAGGTGGTAAAATTTCATTTAAACGAAAAATCAGTTTTTTTATTTACCACTTAGTGGTTTCACTATTCATCAAAAATTTAAGTTTTTCAGAAAAATACAAAAACTTCACCCTAAGATATATTTGATATTCCGAATTCAAAAATTATGTCTATTTTAAAAAATTCAAAACATATATGTTACATTAATTAATTTAATAATTAATTCCCGCTGTCAGAACAAATAGCATGTTTTTATGAAACAATATATATCAAAAGATTGACACTAGCTTAAGTCCAACTTCAAAGTGAAATTAATTCCAATGACCACTATTAGATTAAATGGTAAAAATATATTCTAATTTAACTTTAAAACCAATTAAAAATATAATCTAATCATATAAATAAATTATATTAAAAATAGGTTTTTAATTAAAATACAGCATTTTTCACTATTCATTAAAAAAAATAAACTTTATCAGAAAAATACCAAAAATTTACACAAAGTAAATATTGATGTCCCGATTCTAAAGAAGAATTTTATTTAGTCCAAAAGAATGTATAAGAGTGACCAAAACTATATTTAAAGAGGGTTCTCCATCAAAAGGCGATAAGTGGACCTTTAGTGAAAATTAGAGTATATATGCCTAAAATTGAATTCTTTTCGTATTTTAAGCCTTTATCCTTTATTGGATAAATGTAAAAACATTTAACAAAGATATAAAATAATATTTCAGCTATTTCTATTCATTCCCTCCAATACAACGGCTACGTGTTAACTATCATTTAAAATAATATTATTTTATTACTAGTGTGCATCGTAAGATTTCAAAGAAACTCTTTGTTGCGTATCGGGTATGTTATCGAACATAGAAACCCCTTTAAAGTAAAATTAATATTTAATTAGTAAATATTAATAAGTATGAAAATGTATTATTATTTATTTACCTAGGATGTTACAGAGAGGAACCAGTAATGTGTGAGATTAAATAGATAAATAGGTAAGCACCACAAAATCCATACATTTACTTTCCTAAAATAGTCCATAGACACTGTTTTGATATAAATTTATAAAAATAGGCGTTATTATTTTAAATAGACAAACCTATATTTCCATTAATTCACTTTATAAAACAACACACACACTTATATTTTGAAAAAAAACTATTCTAAAATATAATTTATAAAACCAAAACCCAAATAAGAATCCTTACTAGATGAAAAAATGGGCCACACTGGAATAAATTAAATAGAACAAGAAGGGTAGATAACCGAAGTAGTGGAAAATAAAGCAAAACATATGGATATTAAATCATGGTAATTTCCATAACTTCACTATAATTAATCTATGGATGTACTTAGTTCGGACACATCATTTGGTGTCTAGTGCAACTCCACAGACAATGACCAACTGTTTTCTCTAAACTAGCCTCACTAATGAAACAACCCACTCAGCCTCTCAATAAATCTTGGGGTACCAACCTTTATAATTGGTTTAAATAAGAATTTTTCACTCAAACCTCTATAATACATTTAGGAATATTATGATAGTTGTACATAGAAAATGAGGAGGTCATCATAGGTGTGGCATAAATCAATGACCCACAGATGCCACCATGTTTTCCTAGCCCAAAATATAAAACCACCTATGTGGAGGCCGTCTTCTCAGAGGAAAAACCATAGAGGCTCCCATCATACATAGTTATAATCAAGTTTCTAATTAGGCTGATATCTTAAAAAATCATGAAAACCAATTTCCAAAACACTATAGGGTACCAACTGGCCTCTAGAATTTCCAAACCCAACTTTTTTTCCAAACCCATTTTAAAAACCAGGATGAAAACACTACCCATGCTTAAAAAATACTGAATAGGCCATTTAAGTCAAATTTTTATCAAACCATTCATCCAGGGTTCCAAATGGGTCAATTTTAGGGAACTCATTTTAAAACCACATTGAGATATTTTGGAAACCAAATAACCATTTTGGAACCATAGGGGTTTTATAATAACCCCTTGAAAGGAGGATGTCTAAGGAAGATAAAAAGGAAGAGGAAATGTGTTTTGAAGCTTGGAGTTCAATGTGGAAATTTCTATAGAAATTCATTATCATTTGTTTTTTTATCCATATGTGCACATAGTGAAAATATGTTTATTCCCAAATCTAATGAAACACTTATTAAAATACATAAAGTTATTAAGGGTTATAATTAAATAAATAAAAGTAAAATAACTTTCATAAGAATCCACATGGGATCCCAAATGATAAAAAGACGCAAAAATCCATTCTCAAAGCTCGATTTCACATGTCATCCAATTACGAAAACTTAAAAAAGGTAAAAAATGATATTAAGGTAATCAAAATAATTTTAAAATACGAATTTGCATTTTATCAGACACCTTGCATGAATATGTATAATGACATAACTAAAAAAATTTTGAAACCCCCATTTTCATCAATTTTATATTGTAAAATCGCAATAAAAATTCATAAGAATGAATCATAATCATGAATAATACAACATAAAATTAATCACAAATACTCCAGAATCACATGGAATTATCTTGAAAGTAAATGGATGGAAAATACTACCTTAAAGATGTGTGAATATGACGAAACTCCTTAAGAAGGAATAACAAGTCCCAAGGAACAAACCGCACCCCTAGTATCAAAGAAATCAACCCACATCAGACAACCCTCACCATAAGGTTCAAACAAGAATATCCAAGACAATAGAATCCCAGAACCCATAGAGGGAGAATAAAAGAAGATAAAAGGGAAATATTTGAGGAATAAATCATGAAGAATCACTAAAATTTGGTGAGAAATCACCCAAAAAGCAGTCCAAGATGAATTATAATTAAGGGGGGTTCCATATAGTCGATTCCTAGTGAGAGAGGGTCAAATGGAAGTTATAATAACTTAAATAGGGTTTTTAAAATAAAATTTATTTAGGCTTTACTGGGATACACAGTTTCGATGCATGGTTTTTTAATATGTGTACAGACTTTGTATATGTTATTGGAAACATTTTCTAAACTTGAAGATTTTTGTTTCACAGTTTGTGAAACCAGTACTCAAACCATGTGACCTAAAAAAAATTTCAAAATCCTCAAAGGACACCCCAAACACTGGTATATTCCACCTAAATATCATTGAATGAGTTAAACATACTGTAGTGACACCGTGAGTGTCAAAAACTCCCCACCATGCCACTTTCACCCTATAACATTAATGATAACCATGAACAAGGCCAAAAAAAGTGAACCACCAAAAATCAAATATTATCTTTATAAACTCAACCTGAACCTCATCCAAAAAGATCAAATATCCCAATAAAAATAAAAATAAATGAAAAAAAATTGGGGTTGGGGAGTGATAATTATCCCCCCCAAAAAAAATCATTCCCCTTTAAATTCACCAATCTGAATGAGGAACAACACTAGTATCTAAAACTAAATGTGACGAAACAAACCCATGAATATCAATGTGACCTTTCATCTGTATAAGTGACACCAAACCAACTCTAGAGGAAATCACAAGGAGATCCATGGTGATTCTCCCCGCCATTTAAGATTCTACCTGCACATGACAACACCAGAACTCCAAACATGAGGATAAAACCAAAAAAAATTAAATCTCAAACTAGACATAAAACTAAACCATGATTCACTATTTCTAAAGGATACAAAAATATCTTAGATGAGCTCAACCCAAAACAAAAATGGATCCACAAAATAATAATCACATAAATATCACAACACAAAGAACAAAAAAAACTAACAAGAAGATGAGTCAACCAAGACTCTTAAACTAAAAAGGATCATTAAAAAGTATAGATAACTATAATAGGGAAACAAAAACCATTACCTCTACAAAATTGGAGGAAGAATATAGGTTAAGGTTTCCCACACCCCTAATGAGTCGTGGTTTCTTTAATAGCTTCACTCTGGGGCCTATGGTTGGAGCCCTAATGTCTTGAAGCATCAGATACTTTGTATCCTGAAGATAACATCCTATGGAGAAGACTTACCTTTCTAGAAACACTACATGTAGAACCTCTCCAAATGACCCAAATAGCCACATTGATCACAAGCCTTCATAATATTACAACTGAATGGATTTGAATTCACAATATGATCATAATGGAAGCACACTAATGAGTGGACCATTGAATGAGACACTAGAACAATCAAATAAGACACTATAAAAATAGGTTCCACTGGAACACACTCTTATATAAATAGAGAACCTCCATGAGCACTAATTGATACTGGATTTTCCAACTTCTTGTTCTCTATGAACCAAATAATCTGGGAATTCGTCATCCACTACTTTTTCAAATAGAACTGAGTTGGATGATAAAAATCAATCCTTAATCTCTGTACAAACACCCTAGGCGAAGAGAGGAGCCTTCAACTTAATTTTATCTCTATAGAAAAGGGGACCAACTCATTGAAGCAATCAACATAGGCTTTCACCACCTGCTGACCTTTCCAAACACCCAAGATATCCACTACTTTCTACACCTTCACTTGATCAGGTATAAACACTCATATAAAAGTGTCATTAAGGGCTTTTTACATCATCTCACCTTTAAAAAATGTTGGTATGATCACCTTCAATTGAACCAAACTTTAATCTTAAAAACAAACTTTTAATAACACATACCCTCACAACTTTAGGAGTTCCCAAATACTTGAAGACCCCTTCAACATTATCAAGCCACTCTATAACTTCTAATAGAATGTGATCACTATGGAAATTGAGAAACAACTAAGAATAAGTTGAATCATCCCCCCACTAGAAGTTGTGGATAGGAAAAAAACTAGAGAAGACTCTTTGGAAAACTCAAGGACCTTTCTGGGTGACATACTCTAAACAAAACAAAAAAATAGACCCAAAATCAACACCCAAAAAAACTCAACTAAAATGAATATCCCAAACCTATACACCTCTCTCAAAAAATAAACATAAAAAAAACCAGAATCCTCTTTAAAAAGTATCATTCTCATTCAATAGCAAAACTACCCTCTTAAAAGGAAAATTTTCAAAGTTCCAAAATAACTTACAAAACCAACTTCAACACCCAAACATCCAATTTTTAAAACTAATAAAAAAATAAATTATTTTTATTTTGAAAACCTTTTTCCAAATACCATTTTCATTTTGAAAAACCACTCACACTAAAACCAATATAAGACACAACTCACAACAAACTCCAGAAATGAGGAACTAGTGTTCATGCATGTCCCAAGAACATAGTTTAGTAGAATAGGCTCTAATAAAGAATAAACAACTAGGATTATCATGAACCATACTCTTGGGATCCACATTGGTCGCTACTCAATGTAAGACCACTATATAACACCATCCCACCTCAATTGTAATTCCCCAAACCACAACCCCAAGAACCAAGACAAAATACTCAAACTTGATACTACCCCTCGAAACATGAGGCTAAGGATGAGAAATAGTTTATGAAATCCTTATCATACCTACCTATCAAGTCCTGATAGTCCTAATATCAAAACTACCTAACACCCCAAATAAAAAATGGTTGCTCTGATACCATTGTTCATGAACTAATATGGGATTCTATCTAACCCGAATCCTGACCCATCTTGTGGAAAGTCATGAGGGGAATTCTCAATCCTCCCAGACTATAGACTAGTATTGGGTATCAAATATATCATAGTGGGAACAACTTAGAATAATTAAAAATAGGCCCAAATAAGAAAATAAGATCACATAACATAAATAATAATAACAAAACATCAATAAATACCCAAACAGGGCACAAAATAACTATAGATGAACTAAAACATGAAAACAAAGCAACCATATCTAAAACTAAAGTGAAAATGACATGATATAAATGTGACCTATTGGTCACCACCATACACAAAACCAACCCATCCATAGGAAACCTGAACAAAACTTGAACCTGCAAAATATCTCAGGTCTACCGATGTTGAGTGGCATAAGTAAGTTGTGATCATAAATATCTCAGTAGGTAAAAAACATAGAATCCATACATTTTGTTTCCCAAAATATTCTATAAAAACTATTATGATATAAATTTTTTTTAAAAATAGGTTTTCTAATTTTAAATAACAAAACATATCTTTCTATACATTCCCCTTTTAAAATAACCCACACAACTTCTCTTTTGGTTTTCCATTCTAAAATCAAATTTACAAAACAAAAACCCAAACATGAATACATACTAGATGATAAAATCGTCCATACTAGAATAAAGGAAACAGAACAAGTAGGTAAGATAACAAATGTACAAAAAAATAAAGTACAACATATAAATATTTAATTATTCAAATTCCCTAAACATCTCTAGATGAAATCTATGAATGTACTCAGTTCGGACTCACATGTTGGCATACGGTGTAACTCCATAGTCCATAATAAAATGGTTTCTCTACACTAGACTCACCAATAGAAAAAAAACCACTTGGCCTCTCATTAAAGACAGGGGTATTAACCCATCTAATCAAGGTCAAAATCAGCCATCACTTGACCCTCTAGATGAAACCTAGGAATCCAATGATAGTAGTACATAGAGAATGAGGAGTTCAGTAGATGTGTGGCATAAACCAATGACCCAAAGATGTCACTGTGTTTTCCTAGCCTAGAATCTAACACCTCCTATAAGGAGTCCCTTTCCCTAGGGGGATAACAATATAGGTTCCCATCACATATAGTTCCAATCAAGGTGAAAACCAGGACAACATGTCACACGAGATTGAAAACCAATTTCCAAAACATCATAAGGTATCAACCAGGACTATAGCATTTACAAACCCAAATTTCTTTCCTAAATTTTTTTGAAAATCAATATGAAATCCCTACCCATGCCTAGAAAATAACAAATGGTCCTTTTAATTAAGATCATTATCAAACCATTCATCTAAGGTTCCAAATGATCCAACATTAGGAAAAACATTTGAAAACCACATTGATATATTTTGGGAACCAAATAACTATTTCAAATGATGATGGATAAGGAAAAGAAGAAGGAATAGGGAAATATGTTTTGAAGTTTAGGCTTTAAGGTGGACATTTCTATAGAAATCCATTATCATTTGTGTGCATATCCATATTTATACTCGATGAACATAAGGATATTCCCACATCCAATGTAACACTTATTGAAATACAAAAATGTACCAAGGATTATAATTATAGAAACACAAGTCGCACAACAACCTATCATAGGAATCTGCACGTAATCCCAAACCATAAAAGGTAACCAAAATCCACTCGTAAGGCTCAATTTCACATGTCACCCTATTACCACATAATAAAAAGGAAAAACAAAATCTTAAGGTACTAATATTCATTTTAAAAGACCACTTTTCATTTTATCAAACACCTTTCACAGATATTTATATATGAATAACTAAAAAAACCTTTGAAAACCTCATTTTCATCAATTTTCCAACATAGAATCACCATAACAATTCATTTGAACACATCAAAATCATGAATAAAAATTTTTTAAATGAATTATAAATACTCAAGAATAACATGTCATGTTCTAAAAAATAAATGGATGGAAACACCTACATCAATGATGTGTGAACACAAAAAAACTCTTGGGGAAGGAAGAACAAGGCCCAAGGAACAAACCACACACCCTAGAAACAAATAAATTAACCCAAATCAACCAAACCTCACCCTCGGATTCTTCGAAGAAGGATAAAAGACAAGATAAACCAAGAAACAAATCATGGAAGAATCTAATATGAGGTAATAAAAATATTTGATGAATAAATAATGAAGAATCGCTAACCTTTGTTTAGAAATATCCCAAAACGTTTCCCGAGACAAAGGAGATGGAGGGCGGTTCTAGTAGATAACCAACTAATAGGGGGTTAAAATGGGAGGTACAATAACTAAAGTTTGGTCTTTAAAATAAAATGTATTTATGTTTTAATGTGATAAAAAAATTTGTAAACTATGCATAAACCATGCTAATGCTACTATAAATATTTTCTACACTTGAAGATCTATGTTTCAAGGTTTGGGAAAACTATGATCAGACTATGTGACATGAAAATTTTCCCAAATAACCTCAAATAATAACCTAAAAACTTGTATATTCCACCAAAATATCATTGAATGAGTTAAGCAGAATGTAGTCACATTGTGGGTGTTGAAAACTCCCCACCATGCCACTTTCTCCACATACCATTCAAACTAACCATGCACATGAAAAAAAACAAAATAAAACAAACAAAACTCAAATATTATCTCTCTAAACTCTACCCAAACCTTAACAATGAAGATAAAACATCCAAAAACAAATAAAAATAAAATAAATAAAAGAAAGTCGGGTTCAGGGTGTGACAACACTTCTAGACATTTATGTTGGTTAGTATGTATTAATCATGCATTATTGATTATAGTGTTTATGTGGTATTATTATCCATTTTTTTAAATAATGAAAATTAAGAATAAAATAAAATTTATCCTAATAACAATTTATTATACATTATAGAATCATTAATATTAAATACTTCTCACTATTTTATCATATCCTTGTATCCCTCAACTACTCAGTTTGGAATAGTCATTCACTTGAGTATTCAAGTGAAAATAATCCTTAAAACCTATCCTCATAGTCTAAGATATAGATAAAACACTACTAAAAGTGTTTCCATGTTGGATTTTGGTTATCCAACCACATTAACGCATGGCTCCTTGATCTGTTTAGTGGAGTCTCATCTCTAACAAAGCATGGAATTGTTTTACTTAATGATTTTCCTCTAAAATTATACTAATATTTATATGGATATTAATTTTATGTAAATTTTATTTAATTCTTCCAATAAATCTAGTTATATATATCTAATAGTAGTAGGAATGCTTAACTAGGTCCGATGAGCACCTCATACTACAGTTTTTCTCAAACTCAAGTGATGGGAGGCATTTCATGACTTAATATTTCCTTTGATGGTTTTTATAAAATTTTCAATGAATAAAATCATTTTTTATTTATCATTATTTATCTTTTTATTTCACTCAAAAATTATCCATATTTAAATAGAATACATTCACTACACATATTTATTTTATCCATGCATGATTATTTATTATTCTATGGGATTAGGCGTAATTATTGAAAATAAAAAAAAAATCATTTATAAATAAAAATAAATGACATGATAATGGGTTGGTTATAATGTTTAATCCATTGAGAGAATAATGGATTAAACATATACCATAGGGGTAACAATTTGAGTCACACCACATCTGACTTGAGTGGAAACACTCACCCCTTCCAATGCATCAAACTCCAATTTCGTGTGTCTACATGTCAGGTTTCAATTTATGACACATATGCTCCTACTCATTATACAATTATACTCACACATGGGTGAGGGAGACTCAATAATTTAGGATACACAAAAAAAATATCACATGTTAATTCATAGACCCTTGCATATAATGAGGCAGGAGATAATGGGAAGACTGTCATTTATTAAATTATTATTAGAAACATCATGTTATAATAAATAATTAATTAATTCATCAACATACATTGGTGGGTCTAAGCTCCAGATCTTATATACACATTAAAATATCATAAAAAATTAAATTTTTAATTAATTCTACTCAATGGAATTTATTATGAGTTAAAATAAACTAATTTAAGTTTAATATATAAAATACTTTTTGCACGGTCCCAATTTTTTTTATTAAATTCCCAATATTTTAATTTTTTTTGAATTTTTCTCTGATTATATGGGCATACCATGTATTTGACCCCCCCCCCCACTAGAGGGGTTCTGAAAACTATTTTTGAGTATTGATCATGGGTACTATTCACTAGGTACTGCTCATGGGTTACTATTCATGGAGTACTATTCATGGTTTATTATCACCCATCAGTTACTATTCTTGTGGTGGTGTGTGTGTGTGTGTCCATGTGTTTTTATAATAGATAAATATATATTTTTAATTTTTATGGAAGACCCTCTAGTTGAAATTTTTCCTTCTATGGTACTATTCATATGAATAGTATCTATGATACTTTTCACATAAATAGTATCTGAATTATAATTTTCTTTTTATTAGCCGAAAATTTGTTTCCTTAATCTTTAGATGGCCATAACGTAGCCATATAGCCTAAAATAAAAGCTTCATCAGTGGAATTGCGACCATATCAACACCCTCTACTCGAATTCATGAAATTTTAATTCTAATTTTTCTTAAATAGACACATGATCATTTTGATACCCCTTGTTAGTACTGAGTACACAAAAGAAGAACTACATTGAAATAATTAAAAATATTCATTCTATGATCAGTGTAATGGAATCGTTTCCAACATAATTAAAAATCAATAACCACTTGAGGATCCCATGTGATTAAGAATAAACAAAAAATTAGATCAAATTGTTACTCATTTGATTGAATTCATGGAACATTCCACTTGCCGTTAGTGATAAGTGCATGAAGATATAAAACAAGGCCCCCTATTTATCATCCACATGAACTCAAAAATCCATCCAATTTATAGATCATTGATTTTTAGGTGCTAGAGTGGAGAACTGATGATTCCTTTGATGCACCAACGATTGCATGATCACTTGTCCTTTGATCCAAGAAGAATTTCTTAGATCATAGATATTAGATCCTTGATTATTTTCTCTATGAAGAGAAAAGGAGAAGTGAAAAGCTCCCAAATTCATAGGGTGAATAGTTCTATGATATTTTACTTCATCCAAGCTTAAATATGCAGGTTTAAGCTTACAAAAATATCACTTTGGCCCCCAAATAAACATAACCTTCTAAATAAGTCCTTCATGAAACTTATGACTTAATATACATGTCCCAATATAAATATTTTATCACATACTAATAACGTATACATTTTTTTATTTAATTAAATATGATTCATCAACTTGACTCACTTTTCCTATAGAATATTAAACAAAAAAAGAATAATAGATCATTCATTCAAAAAATATTTTCCTCATATTCACTTAAAACTTATGAAAACCTTAAATAAATAAATGGAACATATATTTTTCAAAACATGATTAATATTTAATTTATTTATTTTCTATTATTGTTCAAACTTGGACATTTCTTGGGCCCCACTGTGGATCCCACTATATCATAAATATAGGTTCTGGGCACAGCGGAAGCATGGTTGGGACAAGACCCAACTTTGAATTTTACCCTGATCAATGATTATTCTCAGATCAATACGATGATGAACACCAGTCTCCATAGAATATAATCAAATATATATATAAAGAAGGAAGAGGCCTGAAACATTTAGAGAGTATCTTGCACATCATGTGAATAATTAATTTAATTAATTTCATAAAGAAAATAATACGTGGATATTTGGTAGTTTCTTCATTGATGATGTTGATCATCTAGAATGACCCTTCTATATTATCTCATTGTGCTTGTAAGGATCCAAACTAGAATCCCTCTAGCGGTGATCCACATGTGCTCTGATGGCCTCTGATTGACACTACTCGTTCTCCGGGTTCTAGCGTGGTGAAGTGAGTGTCTAGTGTCGGTCATTCTTGATCACTTGTTATTCGGCCTTGAAGAACATCTATCATTCTTGATAGGAGTGGGAAGAGGATTCTATAGATAAATTGTTTATCTCAACAATTCTCAATTCATTGGGTGTGTGGTTTGGTACCTGGAATAATAGACGTATGTGTCTATTTATTGACACGGAGCTTCAGTTACAATATTTAATTACATAAAAGTAATTAAATACATTCATAACCATAGATAAAACCCGTTATATTAATAATAATATTGTGGTATTATTTATGGTGCACCAACTTGCACAGAACAGAATTAGAAATAAAATTCAGTGTCACTAAATAATAGCAGTGTTATTTTAATTTGTGCCAACTAGTTAAATAATTATTTATCATCTTGAAAATAATTATTTTACTACCAGAATGGCCTTGGTCCTTTTGAATTCCACTTCCATTTATTGAACACTTGAATAAATAAATAATTCATTCATTCTCTTAAATGAATACTTTATTTACAAACTATTAAATAAATATTTATTAAATGTTCAATAAAATAAATAAATATATTTTATCCACAATTCGGTGAATAAATATTTCTTTAATTTATATAATCATTTTAACATGAAAAAATTATTCCATTTTCTTGAGAATAATATTTATTAATTAAATTCAAATATAATTTAACCGAGACCACCTGAAACACTTAGTGTGTGACCCTCTAGAATTCTTTCTCATTGAAATTAGGAAGGCTTGCCTAAAGTCCAAGAGTGTTGTCTAGCAATGGGTCAAGGCACCCAAGAGAAATAACATAAAGTCAAAACAATGACATCCACATACGAATTCTCACTGTGTAATATAATCCCTTTGTTGCAATATCTCATCAAGTAGGTTTCATGATAGTGTCATCAACCGTTGTGCTTGAAACTTCATTCTTTGACTACCTGAAATAAACTCGTCATTACACCATGACCATGGAATTTCACACATCGATTCTATTTCAATCAAAGGGTTGAGATATCAACTTCCATAAATGGAATGTACAAATTATTCCTCGGATTATCCATTAATAACATACCACTCGTGACGCACCCAACGTACCCTACTTCCCGAAAACTGTCTCCGTGATGGTTTTTGTCAGCGAATCAAAGTTCATGATTCATGACACAAATTAATGATAATCTTTAATTATAAGGATCATTACACACACTCACAGATAAGAATATTTGATGACACCAAAACACGTGTAATACGTACTGATGGGTCTATTCTCATAATCAATTGTCTTGAAGATTACTAAGTGTGAACTTCATGAGAGGAAGTCCCATCTACTTACGAGTACTCGCACCTGACGTTCTACATGCTATGTGTCCCATAATAGTATTTCATCCAACTGTAGAACAATATTTAAGAATATTGTTATAGCATTTCAAGGTTCTCATCATAGCGGGGAATTTCCATGAAATTTTCAAGGAAACAAATACTATAGAACATTATTACATTATAGTCATGCAGAACAATGAACAATATGTAATAAATTAAATATCCATGTAATCAAAGTAGAAATAGTTGGTTCTAGGACACCAACTCTAAAAAACTCCCACTTGAACTAGATCCAACTGCCTATGACTTTCATTCCACTAGACCTCACACAATGATCATGTTTCGGATGAGTCAAAGCTTTAGTAAATGGGTCTGCCACGTTGTCTTCCTTGGAAATACTTCTCACTATAACTTCACCTTTTTGAGAAAAAATACTCAAGAGATGATACTTCCAAATTATGTGCTTCGTCCCCTAATGTGAATTGGCTCTTTTACGAGATCCATCACTATAGTATTATCACATTATAGTGTGATGGGATCTTTACTTCTAGGTATCACATCTAGATCCTAGAAAAAGATACACAACCAAACTGCTTCTTTAGCTACATCAGAAGCTATGATATACTCAGACTCTACTATAAAATATGTGACCACACTCTACTTTGAGCACTTCTAGGTCACTAAACCTCCATTCAAAGTGAATTTGTATCTCGTTTGTGATTTCATGTCATCTTGATTAGTGTAGAAACTATTATATTCATATCCTTTGATGACAAGTTCCTCATCTCCTCCATAAACCAAGAACATATCCTTAGTATGCCTCAAACACTTTAGGATAGTCTTGATTTCCATCCAATGGCGGTCAAATGGGTCCTATTGATATTTTTCTACTTCACTCAATTCATATGAGACATCAAGCCTAGTATATAGCATGGCATACATGACTGACCCAATCACTGATGCATATGGAGTCCTTTTCATTATCTTTCTTTCCTCATGTGTTTGAGGAAACATTTTCTTGGAAAGATGAATACCATGTGATGCAGGAAACAATCCCCTCTTGGATTTATCTATACTGACTCTCTTCAGTATCTTATCAATGTATGTAATTTAACTTAGTCCCAACAATCTCATGGATATATCAGGATTGATCTTGATCCCAATAATATATGTTGCCTCTCCCAATTCCTTCATGGAAAATCATTTATTCAACCATGACTTAACATACTAAAAGACAGACATCTCCTTTCTAATAAGTAAAATTTCATCAACATATACTATTAGAAAAACTATTACACTCCCATTAAACAGTTTATATATACAAGGCTCACATTCATTCTTGAAAAAACCAAGTTTCATTATGGATTCATCAAAATGAATTTTCTATGACCTAGATTCTCTCTTTAATCCATAAATGTATTTTAGCAACTTGCATACCTTATTTGCATCCTTTAGAGTCATAAACCCTTCAGGTTTTGTCATGTAGACTTCTTCCTAAAGGTTCCTATTAAGGTAGGATGTTTTGAAATCCATTTTCCAAATCTCATAGTCATGGTAAGTGGTAATGTCAAATATAATTCTGATGGATTTCTGCATTGAAACTGGTTAAATGGTTTCTTCGTAGTCAATGCCTTAACGCAGTTTGAACCATTTTGCTACCAGTAATGCCTTATAGGTACTGACTTGTCCTTCCATGTCCAGTTTCTTCTTGAATAACCATTTTCAACCAATAGGCTTTACATCAACTGGAGGATCTACCAAAATATAGACTTGGTTTTGGTACATGGAATCCATTTCAGAATTCATGGATTCTTTCTAGATGGAAACATTTGTGCCACTTACTGCTTCTTTATAGATTATATGATCATTATTATCAACTAATAGTGATTCACCATGCTCGGTAACTAGAAAACTATACTGTTCCAATTCTCTAACCTCTCTTGTACTCTTATGCATCTCTTGTGTCTCTGGAACAATTCTTTCTTTCATAGGGCTTTGTGGTATATGTTCATGTACTAAATCTTGTGTATCTTGATCCTCAACTTCATCAAAGTCTATCTCACTCCCACTATATCTTTTGGTGATGTGCTCCCTCTCAAGTAATATGGTGTGTCTTTCCATTATAAATTTTTTGTCTAAGGGGTTGTACAGGTAATATTCTCTTAAATCCTTGGGGTTCAAGTTTGTTACCTGAAGAGGCCTTAACAAATACATTGCTTCCCCACACATGTAAATTAGATAATATTACTTTCTTTTCACTCAAAAACTCATATGTAAAACCATTTATCGATTTAGTTGGTACTTGGTTTAGTATGTGTTCCATTTTTTGTAACACATATCCCCAAAAGGATAATGGAAGACTCGTATGACTCATCATTTATCTCACCATGTTCAATAGGGTGTGGTTCCTCCTTTCACTCACACCATTCCACTGGGGTGTGTATGGAGGAGTGATTTGGGATAGGATCCCAAACTCCTATAATTAATCAATGGATTCTTTATTAAGATATTCTCCACATTGCTCTAAGAGGAGTTTCTTAATCTTCTTTCCAAGTTGGTTCTCAACTTCATTCTTGTATTCTTTGAGCCTATCAAAAGAATCTGACTTATACTTCATTAAGTAGATATATCCATATCAACTAAAATAATCAGAAAAAGGTATTAAGTATGAGTACCCTCCCATTGCTTTAATTTTAAATGGTCTACACACATCAGTATGAATCATTTCAATAAGTTCTTTATCCTTTTCACATTTCCCACTAAATGGGGATTTGGTCATTTCTTATTGTAAACATGCATGACATACATGAAGTGGTTTTAGTTTGAAAGAATCTAAATATCAATATTTATATAACTTTTTCAAGAATTTCTTATTTACATGACCTAGCTGATGATACCAAAGTTGGGTGAGGTATGAGTGATGTGAAGTATCTTTATTATGGATTTCCATTACTTGTTTTGTGTAATATAATGCATAATGACCGTTATATAAATTTGCTCTTCCAAAACAAATTCTATCTTTTTAAAAGAAGCAATATTCATTTCCAAACATTTTAAAAGTACATATGTATCTAATTTGGATATAGAAATAATTTTTTTTAGTAACAGACGACACATAATAACAACCCTTTAACACCAAGATCATCCTAATTGGCAACGTGAGGTGGTAGTCCCCAACAGCTACAACAGCATGTCTGGCTACATTGGATGCTCATAGATTTACTTCCCCTTGTTCAATCTTCATGAATATACTTCATTCCTATATTTGGATACATATGTGAGCACCACATGCTATATCTAATACCCAATTTGTACAAACAGTTAGATTGCATTCGATAGCAAATGCACCTGAAGCTTCCCCTTGCTTATTAGGTTGGGTGAAGCTCTTCTTCCATTAGACCTTCTTGAAACATGCTAAACAAATAGCCTTATATTCCATTGCCTCCCCTTTAATCTTCCTTTTCTTAGAAGGATGTGAATAATATTTGGGCTTAAATCACTTCACCTTCCCTTTCCTCTTATTCACCATAAGGACAGAAGGATTTTCGCACTTCATATGTAACGCCCCGACCCTAATTACCTAGAGTTGGTTCATTATTACATAAAATTATAATAATCACATGATATCAAGTCTTGAAATACTGATTAATTTAATATCCTTGGAAGTACTAGACACATACATAAGTTTTACATTACATCATGAAATAATGAAACAACAACATTGTGTTCCCTTTACAATGAAGGATATTTGAATATATGATAATAATCAGTAAAACTATTTGAGAGAAATATCCCATTTTTCATGAAAACATTTAAAAGTCAATATATTTATCAAAGAAGTCGCTTAAAAGAGATTTTTGAATCGAAGTGTCCCACACCTCTTTGAAATTTTTAAAGTAATTTTAATTTCAAAACATTCATGTCTATATAAATAAATCCTTGTCTTTTTTCCCTAAAGGGTGGAAACATATATATGGACATTAATGACAACTATTTAGAAAAATAAACATTTAAAACATTTAAAACGATATTTTAGATAAAGAGTTCCAAACCAAATGAGAGATGATTGAATAAAAATAATTGAGGAATAACATTAATTGAATCTTTATAATATCATGGGAATTATGGTATTCATGATATAATATGACAATTTATAGTATATACACCATATATAAGTGAATTGGTGCATAACAACAAAGAAGTCTCAATGGAATGTAAATTGAGAAGAAATCCCTTATAAAGACGGTATACTTAGATTAAGGATAAATTAATGACATAATTATTTTTGAAAAATATAAATACACTCAATATGATTGGATATTCAGTGTAAATCAGTCATAGTACATTCACACATATTCTTGTAAAAACAAAACCAATGACTTGGAGGTTTAACTCAATGAATGGAAATTGAGTTAAGATTACACTTATCAAGTTTATATAAATGACTTGAGAACATATCAATGGAGTGATTATGTGTATAAAAAGTATATCCACACAAAGTGGAGTGGAAATTACTACATAAAAAAATAAATAGCGATTCCACAAATAATATGGGAGTAAAATAATCGATGAAATATGCGTAATTCCCCATGAGTGGAAAATGAAATTTGAAATTCCATTACCGATTTGGTAACTTACAAAACATTAACCCCATGAAAGAAGGATCATAAATTGAATATTTAAATACATATAAATTAAAGTATATAACATAAAAAAATCATGGGCAGTACATACACCACAAAAAAGAAAATAGTGGCAAATATAGCATGAATCTCACAGGAATAAAAAGTGAGATTAAAACTCATTACCTTGTACTTTTCCTTAGTAAAGGGTACATTAAACTACTGTATAATAGTTAAATTATTGTTATTATATTATAAAATAACCACATACATAAATATGATATCATATATGATCTTCTATTATTTCTTTTTAATAATATTTCAATAGTATCATTGTTTCAGGTGTTAACTGATTCGTTTTCCTTTATATGTTCTATTATGTAAGTCATGATTATTATAGATAGGGTGTATTTTATTTATATCCAGAATAATATTAAGTTCTTAAAAATTATTTTTAATCATAAAATGAAAATTATTCTTGAATGGTTATGATAGGGAATGAATCGCATCGCGTTCGTGGAAACGGTAATCCGTATGTACGCACGAGCGACAATATCATTATATTGATAGAGAAATAATATGTAATTGGATGATATATCATATATGAAGAATAATTAACATGTTATATTTATTATTTACTTAAATTATACTCATTATTATACCCATCTAAATAATGAAGTGTTGATTAACAAACTACACTTCGATGTGGAGACAGTAAGCCGTACGTATGTACATATGGTGACTTTGTCATTCATATGATGAATAGAATAATAAAAATTGTTGTAACATATTTATAATAACATAATAGTATGTATAAGGTACTTATGTTATTATTTTTTTATTTAAACAACAAATAAAGAGGAAGTGGAAGAAGAAAAGAACATTGAATGGGTGATGAAATTATTACCTCTTCTTCGGGTGCTTCCTTTTGATTTGATCAAAAGGGATTCTAAGGTTGTCTTTCTGATAAAATTGAGGACTATAGGTTAAATTGATGGTTGTTGGGAAGATATTTTGAGTAGGTTTTTTCTGAGCCAAACTGATTTGGAGGTGTAAAATTAAGCGAAAGGGTAGTTACCTTTTATAAGAGAGGTGAGGGTCTCTTTAGGAAAAGCTTTAAATATTATTTTATTATAAAACCATTTTAGGTTTATAAAGGATCCAAATGGATTTAATATGAGTATAAGGTGGGGTGGTTAAAAATATTCTCAACCAATAGGTTTTATAAAACTTTAGTTCACCATGTTAACCTTATATTTTAGATTTAATTCTTAGTTAAATAGTTTAACTTTTACCATGTCTTCTTGTATTTTTATATTATATGGTTAATAAACTTACTATAAAATTCCAATATAACCTCAAGTGGTTAATTAATGACATATATATCATTATACATGTCCTTTGGATAAACCTTATATTTTTAGGAATATTATATCATTTAATAATATAGTATTTTTTTAAAAACTAATTTATGTCAATTTTGAATCTATTTAGTGTTTTGTTTTTGTGAAATTAAGAAAAACTTGATTAATTCAAAATAAATATTTCAAATCAACCCTAACATGTTATATTGACCTATAAAATTAGTTTAATGCATCAAAAGTTGCAATTAACGCTTATTTTTATATTTATAATACAAATTGTGTTAATCTTTCATCAATAAGGTAATTACAGCATCATCATTGTGTCATGAATAAATTTAAGTATTTAACGTATAAAAAATATAAATAAAATATCATGATGTAGGAAGTATTTTTATCTTTATAATTAATATTTATAGTCAAATTTATCTTATTCATAACCCTATATTACAAATGTTTTAGTTATTAAACTTTGAATTTTACCCTTTTAACTCTTCTTTAAATAAAATTATAATAAATTCCCTAATATAATCCAAGTGGATAAAATAGGATCATAATTTATTCCTAAGGTTTATTTTGGTCGAAAAAAACTTACCCAAAATAATTAGTACATGTGTTAGGGTAATTATAATATCATTTTTACCTTTAATTTCCCTATTTACTTTTAACCGTGGTAAATAAAATTCAAAAGTTACTATTCACCAAAAATTATTTTCATCCTATTGAATCATATTTTAATTACTGATGTCAACCAAGACTCTTTAATTTTTTAATTAAATTCATAGAACTAATAAAATTATATTTTATGCAAATTTGCAAATGTGGCTAAAAGGTGGGTAAACAACATTAAAAAGTTCAACAAAATTTTATACATCTAATCTTTTTATAAAATTACTCCAATGAATTAAATTGAAATAAAATAGGAATTATGTATCTATTTTGACTTTGAAATAAATTTAAATAATAATAATTATTATTTAAATAAAATTCAGTTTTAAAAAATTACGCAATGCTTTTCGCTATTCATCAAAAATTGAAAGTTTTCAGAAAAATAACACAAATTTACCCTAAACTAATTTTGATATTTAGAATTTAAAAATGTTTTCTAATTTACCATATTCATGACATGTATGTTTCATTAATTAATTTAAAATTAATTCCTGTTGTGAAAACCTAAAAGATGGTTTTAGAAAAGTAAAAACTATCAAAATATATACATGTGTTTATATCAATTTAAATGTGAAATTACTTACAATGACCAGAATTATATAAAATTATAAAAATATAATCTATATATACTCTAAAAAATTAATAGGATAATCTAAAAATATAAATAAATTGGGTGAAAAGGCAGTTTTGAATTAAAATGTAGTATTTTTCGCTATTTATTAAAAAATAAAGCTTCTCAAAAAATTACCAAAATTTAATCATAATATAATATTTTTATTATGAATTCAAAAATTAATTGGATTTACCAAATTGAATTTCTAATAGTGTCTAAAACTAATTTTATTATTATTCACAAAAGGAAATAATAAGTAGTTCCTTTATTAAAATACTACTTATATTTTAATGAAACTTATACATTTCCTTATAAAGATGGTTTATTTATGTGATAGAATTATAAATTACATTTAAAATTTATTTTTAAGTATTCATATTACTATATTTAATTGTTATGTTATATATATATCATTTGAATAATTAAAGTGTTATTTCACATAAACTGAGTCTTCCATATGATGTAAGCCAAATCAGTATTGTGTGAAGTATAAGCTATTGAATTACCTTAATGATATAACTTACTATGAATTATTGGGGTGTTACATTCTCCCTTCCTTCAAATAATTTCTCCCTCCAAATTTAAACTCAGAAAAAAAACTAGGGGTTTGACATTTCATAACATCTTTGTTGAAATCCCACATCAGAAAAAGAGTCAACAAAATTAGCACTTTAAAAGAAAGAAAGGGAAGTAAAAAGGTCAACTGAGATAACCCATACTAGGGTCCCATGTAGTAAAATATATATATATAAGAAAAAAAACATCATGTTCTGATGGAGAGGGATAAAAAATATGATCAGGAGAAAGTTAACTACCTGAAAAACATAAACTTATGATGGGTTAAATGGTCTTTGATTACCCAATAGGAAGATTAATAAGACAACATTTTTGTTTTAAGTTCCTTTTAATAATATTTTTTAATTTATTTATGATATTAACTAAGAACATAAGGATATATAATTAATTTTCAAGCAGTGTTTCATCCTTTAATAAATTTCTACCACAAACTCATCTTCTCTCCAAATGATGAGTATTCAAGATGACTTGGTCACACCTGCAGTGATAGAATCAACTTATAGAGAATCACATAATCCATAAAATATGAACTACATATTTCCCTTGTCTTTAGACATTAACCAGAACCAAAATGGTTAGTACAAGATCAGATGATCCCCAAAAAATATAATCCTTTATAGAAAGAAATATTACTCTTAATCTCTAAAATTAAACAAACAATACCCACAGTTCAACAAAGACCATTCAAAAAAAAACATTTGTCCTTAAAATTATTCAAAATAATCCAAACTAAGTTTTAAACCCAAAATTCATAAGGATTTGATCACATAGTCTTCCACAATAAATCTTAACATTTATCTCCAAATAACATCTACTACTCTTAAAGTCATAAACTTAAAATTAATTAACCTAATCACTTATTCTATATGATAGGTTAATCATTTCCATAAATAACCCAAATATCTATAAGTACAAAATAAAAACATAAATTCTCATAAAATAAAAAAACACTATTTATCCACAAATGAAATCCCATAGTATTCTATTTTCCTTAGGTATATTGTATTATTAAAAGATATAATGTCTTCTAAAATATCATTTATCACTTAATCACCAAAACATTTTCTTATACCAAGGATAAATCATAAGTTCTCAAACTAAAAATATTCTTTATCCATAAAATAATTTAACTAAAAAGAATTAGTCATACTATCCAGGGACTACACGTAGTCCAGTGGTACGTGATAATCCCAGTCACACATTGGTTATGGGTTTGATTTCTTCATATTTGTCCAATGGGAAAGGTTTTCACATGGTTTGTGTGTTTTCCTTTTTCAAAAACTATATAATTTTATAACATTCCAAAAAATGAGATAAATTCCTAAAAAATAACCATAACATATTTTAACCACAAATTTTATCTCATACCTCACATTTTCATCCTAAAACTTAATAACCTATAATTGCCTCAAATTTAAGGATCATATAATCCGAAATGGTTCTTTATAAATATATCCACAAAATAAAAGACAATTCTTCCCCAAATAGCATTTTCAAATAACAAACTGTAGGGTTACACATACAAGAGAAAAGTTTTCCAAAGTAATCTCATCAACAAAAATCATTAATACTTTTAAACATTTCATCATCCATTTATTTCTACATAGGTTCCTCATTGAGCAAGTGGTTATCCTATAGAATATAAAATTGACCCGGGTAATGCCTAGGTCCCCTAAATTTACGGAAAATTACTGTAAATGGATTCTTAGGATAATTTTTTGTTTTCTTTCATAGTACACTTCATTTTTCCTTGAAAATTATTTACTTTATGTCCTTATTTCCCACACATAAATCATTTCTTTGTTTCATTGTGAAACTTTCATGGGTGTCTCCTTCCACATTTCTAGCATGATGTAAAATGATCTTTATTTTCTCCATGGTCTCCACTGATATAGCTCTTATCATTATTCATCTTTCTCTTCTTTTTTGATTTTGGGAGTTGGTTAATGTATATGTTGTTGATCATATTTTTGTAAAATTTATTTGGAATGAACATGATATCTTTTACACCTATCAAAATTACTTTTTGTTTCTCATTTCCACCACCATTCCCACCTTGTACATCATGTTCAATGTTACTATGAATTCCTTGGAATCCAACCATTGACTACAACCATAAAGTAGAGTATGTGTAAAAATAGTCACAAAATCATTTACAGAATATCATGACACCTTATTTTCAATCTAAAACACCTTAGGATTAACCAAGGTTATTTATTCTCATCTTATATTAAAATCCTGGAAATCTGTTTTTAAACAAAATGTGAATTATCCAAAGGATATCCCCTGTGAGTTTCAATACTAAGAGTGCATCAAGGCATGTTGTCGTGTACCAGGATACCTAGGGTCAAGCCTGAAACTCCTTGTCGGATTGTTCACTGCTGGGTACATTTGTAACAGAGCCACCTCTACCTGTTTGTATCCAGACAGGGATGTATTTGCTCAGAAAATTCAGAAAATCTCTACATTACCAAAATTATAGGAAGTTCATCTATACTAATCCTCAAAGTCTATCTTAGGGGAATGTTATCTAATCATAGTTTTTCAAAATCTAGTTTCCAAGGTTTGTACAAAAATTCCTCTGATACCAACTGTAATGCCTCGACCCTAGTTACCTAGAGTCGATGCATTATTACATAACATTGGCATGATCACAAGAGATCAAGTCTCTAAATACTGATTAGTTTAGTAGCCTTGGAAGTACTAGATATATACATATGTTTTACATTACATCATGAAATAAAAAAACAACTACAACATTGTGTTCCCTTTTAAACACACTCATATCCCTTATTTTATCCCTACAGGTCAATCATAATATACTTCTTCACATCTTGGGAAAGAGAAAACATAAAAAAGGGGTGACCTCAGATGCTTATTAAGGATAGGAATATAAAAAAAACTAATATAATTAATTATAAACATTTAAGGCATTCTATAAGACTAAAACACAATCTTTCTAAACTTAAACTTTAGCATAATATGGAATAGATAAATCAAAAAATTCATTTACTTATTCACATGGATATTCTACTAGTCGAATAATCACATATAATATCCATATCTAATTATATAATGATGGAATTCATAATGTCGGACATCATAACCACATATTCAAGGCCTCGTTCCAAGACTACAAATAAAGATTGTGTCAAGGCCTTATGCCAAGACACTAGTTTGTCTCATGAGACCTACTGATGATTAGAGTGGCTATAGAAGGCTTCCCCATTCAATTACTAATTACAATGCATTACTTATATGAAAAGGGTGAAATATAATCTAAATATTCATTTTAAAACTAGAATAAGAAATGTCAATACATTAACCACAAACCACGAATGGTATGAAAATAGCACATCCACAGTCAGTCATAACTCATTCAATACAATATTGAAGATTGTATTGTAATAAATCAACCTCAATCAATAATAAAATACAATGAAGGATATTTACATAGATGAAAAGAATCTGTAAAACTATTTGAGAGAAATATCCCCTTTTTCTTGAAAACATTTTAAAGTCGCACTATTTATCAAAGAAGTAATTTAAAAGAGATTTTTGAATCAAAGTGTCTCATACCACTTTGAAACTTCTGAAAGTAATTTAAATTTCATAACATTCATTTATTTATTAATAAATCCTTAAAACCATTTTTAAAGAATGGATATTAATGAGAAATATTTAGAAGAATAAATATTTAAAACATTAAAAATGATATTTTAGTCGAAGAGTTACTACCCAAATAAGAGATGCTTGAATACAAATAATTGAGGAATAACATTAATAAAAACTTTATAATATCATGAGAATAAATGGATTCATGATATACTATGTCAAAGGATAGTATATACACCATATAAAAGTGAATTGGTGCATAACAACAAAGAAGTCTCAATGGAATGTAAATTGAGATGAAATCCCTTATCAAGACCATATCCTTAGATTAAGGATAAATCAAAGACATAATTATGTGTGACAAATATAAATACACTCAATATGATTGGATATTCATTGTAAATCAATCATATGACATTCACACATATTCTTGTGAAAACAAAACCAATGACTTGGATGTTTAACTCAATGAATGGAAATTGAGTTAAGATTACACTTATCAAGTTCATATCAATGGCTTTAGAATTTATAAATGGAGTGATTATGTGTATCAAAAGTATATCCACACAAAGGGTAATGGAAATTTCTACATAAATAAATAAATTGTGATTCCACACATAATCTTGGAGTAAAATAATCGACGAAGTATGTGTAAAACCCCATGAGTGAAAATTGAAATTAGAAATTCCCTTACCAATTTGGTAACATAAGAAACATTAACCCCATGAAAGAAGGATCAAACATTTACTATATAAATACCCATAAATTAAAGTATATTACATAAATAATACAATCATGGTCAATATATACACCACACAAAAGGAAATAGTGGAAAATATAACATAAATCTCTTGGGAATAAAAAGTGAGATGAAAACCCCTTACCTTGTACTTTTCATTAGTCAAGGGTATGTTAACCTCCGGTATAATAGTTAAATAATTGTTATTAAATTATAAAATAACCACATACATAAATATTATATCATATATTATCTTCTAATATCACTTTGTTAATAATATTTTTGTAGTATCATTGTTTCGGGTGTTAACTAATTCATTTTCCTTTATATGTTTTTTTTGTAAGCAATATTTTTTATGGATAGTATGTATTTTATTTATATCCAGAATTATATTAAGTTATTAAACATTATTTTTAATCATAAAATGAAAATTATTCTTGAATGGTTACGATGGAGAATGAATCTCATCATGTTCGTGGAGACGATAATCTATATGTACGCACGAGCGACAATATCATTCTATTGATGGTGAAATTGTATATAATTGGATGGTGTATCATATATAAAGAATAATTAATATATTATATTTATTATTTACATCAATTATAATCATTAATATACCCATCTAAGTAATGAAGTGTTGAATAACAAACTACACCATGACGTGGAGATGGAAAGTCGTATGTACGCACGTATGGTGACTTTGTCATTCATAGGATGGATAGAATAATGGATATGGTTGTACCATATTTATAATAAAATCAATGTATGTATAAGGTAATAGAGTTATTATTTTGGCATGGAAACAACAAATAAATAGGAAGTGGAAGAACAAAAGAACTTTGAAACAGGTGATGAAATTATTACCTCTTCTTTGGGTGCTTCCTTTTGATTTTATCAAAAGGGCTCCTTAGATTGGATTTATGATCCAATTAAGGCCTCTAGGTTGCATTGAGGGTAGTTTTGAAGATATTTGAGCCGATGTTGGCTGAGAAAAATGGATTTTGGGGAGTGAAATTAAGATAAGGGGAAATTCCCTGTTATAAGAGAGGTGATGGTCACTTTAGGAAAATATTGAAATATTATTTCATTATAAAATCATTTTTGGTTTATAAAGGATAAAAATTAAATTATTTCTAGGATAAGGTGGGGTGGGTCTAAATATTTTCTACCTATAGGTTTTATAAAAGTTTAGGTCACCATATTAACCTTAACTTTTGTATTTAATTCTTAGTTAAATAGTTTATCTTTTACCACATCTTCTTGAATTTTTATATTACATGGTTAATAAACATAGAATAAAATGAAAAGAGAACCTAAAGTGGTTAATTATTTAAATATCTATCATTATATATGTACTTTGGCTGAACCTTATATTTTTAGGAATATTATATCATTTAATAATATAGTATTTGTTTTTGAAACTCATTTATGTCAATTTTGACACTATTTAGTATTTGTTTTTTGTGAAAGTAAAAAAAACTATATTAATTAAAAAAAATACATTATATCAACACTAAAATTTCATATTAACCTATAAAATTATTTTAATTCATTAAAATTCCCAATTTACATTTATTTTGATATTTATAATATCAATTATTTTAATATTTCATTAATAAGGTAATTACTGCACCATCATTCTGTCATAAATAAATTTAATTATTTAATGTCTAAAAATTATAAATAAAATAACATGATGTATTAAATAGTTTTATATTTCTAATTAATATTTATATCTAAATTTATCTAATGTATAACACTATATTAAAAATTGTTTAGTTATTAAACTTTGAATTTTACACTTTTAACTCTTTTTTAAATAAAATAATAATAAATGTTCTAATCTAATAAATGTGGATCAAATAGGATCATAATTTCTTCCTATGGATGATTTTGGTCGAGAAACACTTATCCAATAGAATTAGGACACATGTTAGGGTAATTATAATATCATTTTTACCTTTAATTTCCATATTTACTTTTAATCGTGGTAAATAAAATTCAAAAGTTACTATTAACCCAAAATTATTTCCATCCTATTGAACCAAATTTTACTTACTATTAACTATATCTCTCATATTTTTTAAATTCAATTCATAGAAGTAGTAAAGTTATGTTTTATGCAAATTTGTAAATGTGCCTAGAAGGTGGGTAAAAGACGTTAAAAACTTCAACAAAATTTTATACATCTAATCTTACTATAAAATGACTCCAATGAAATAAATTGAACTAATATAGGTATTATTTATATATTTTTACTTTAAAATAAATTTAAATTTAAATAATTATTATTTAAATAAAAGTTGGTTTTAAACAATAATGCAATGTTTTTCACTATTCATCGAAAATTGAAAGTTTTCAGAAAAATACAAGAAATTTATCCTAAGATAATTTTTATATTTAGAATTTAAAAAAGATGTATAACTTACCAAATTCAAGAAATTTATGTTTCAATAAATAATTTAAAATTTATTCTCAATGTGAAAACCAAAAAGCATGTTTTTAAGAAGTAAAAACTATCAAAAGATAGACATGTTTTTATATCCAATTTAAATGTAAAATTACTTCCAATGATCAAAATTATATAAAATGATAAAAATATAATCTATATATAATATAAAACCAATTAAGAGTTTAATCTAAAAATATAAATAAATTGGGTGAAAAAGTAGTTTTGAATTAAAACGCAGTATTTTTCACTATTCATTAAAAAATAAAACTTCTCATAAAATTAAAAAACATTCACCCAAATCTAATATTGGTATTCTGAATTAAAAAATTAATTAAATTTCAACAAATTGAATTTATATTATTGTCTAAAATTAATTTTATTATTGTTCTCAAAAGAACATAATAAGTAGTTCCTTTATCAAAATAGTACTTATATTTTAATAAGCTTATACATTTCCTTATAAATATTGTTTATTTGTGTGATATAATTATAAATGAAATTTAATTTTTAATTTTTAAAAATTAATATTACTATATTTAATTGTTATGTTATAAATATATCATTTTAATAATTAAAGTGTTGTTTTGTAGAAACTCAATCTTCCATATAATGTAAGCCAAATCAGGGTTACATGAGTATAAGCTATTGAATTACATTAATGATATAAATTAATATGAAATATTGGGGTGTTGCATCTTGTCTTTGTCAACTTTATGAACGAGGATAAGAAGATCAGATAGAGACTTCTTAATGTTATTAATATTGAAATTAAAAACAAAGTTAGAGAATCTTTGAGGGAGTGATGCGAGAATGAGATCGATGCCCAGTTATTTGGGGAGTTCAAACCCTAAACCTCCAAGTGATCAATGTATCCAATGATCTTTACTACATGAGGCCCATCTTGGGAACCTTCTCTAAGATTACTCTGAAAGAGTGCCTTAGAGATCTCAAACCTTTCATGTCTTGCTCTCTCTTAGTAAAGACCACAGAGGTACTCGAGCATGCTATAAGCATCCATGTTTTCATGAGACTTCATGAGATCACTAGACATTTATGATAGAATCAAACATTGAACATCGACCTCATCGTTCATATGTTTCTCATAGACCATGAAATCCTCATCACTTGCCTCTTTGGTAGGAGGATCATGTAATGTTGACTCCAGCACATAAGGCTTCTATTCCTGGCGTAGGATAAACCAAAGGTGTCTAAACCATTCCTAGAAGTTACTATCGGTGAGGTTGTTGTCTTTATCTAGAATTGATCATAGAGATAGTGTGGTTGAAAACCTTTTCATTTTATTTCTACAATTAAAATATCGGATCATTAGTACTTTATTGATTACATTTTATGAGAAATAATAAAATTTATTAAGTCTCCCACTATTTTATCAAGTCCCAATGGCCCTCACTATTAAACTTGAAATGTTTAGTTTCCATGAAATTCTAGTGTCAAGGATCCATATTCCCCTTCTCATAACCCCAATATGGGTTGGTCAAGATATTTTAAGGTATTTAGGTAGGTAGGTCTTTTCCAACTACGATCTTGCAGCTCCTTGATTTGTTGAGTGGACTCCCCAATCTAGAAATCCTAAATTTGGATTTCCTCAACTCTTTCCTCTAATATTACACTAATTCTAGCAAGGTCTACTTCTCTTGATGTAATATGGTTAAGTAATCCCAAAACCTTTTATAAGGGATTACTGTATAAAATTAAGTGTCCCAACAAGGGTTGTTCAAACACATAGTTTTATTTAGTTTTCCCTTAATCAAGTAACGGAAGGCTTGATCTGACTTAATATTTTAATTGAGATATTTTTATCTCTTATGAGTAAATTTCTTATTATCATTATCAAATTCTATTTAATAGTAAGTGGAGCTTAAATAAGTGATTAACCACTTCATGATAGTATTTATGCATAAGTATGGTTTATTTTAGTTATATCTTGCATGCTTATTTAATTTATTAATTATGTGATCGTGACAACACATCCATAACGATAAACCATGAAACTGATAGAAATAAAATAAAGAAAATGATCATGGCCTTTTATGTTGGTTATTTTATCTAGTAGTTAATAAACTAACACTAGCCTAGGGGAGAAACATCTTAAACCTTTTGGGTTCGTGTTTAAAGCTTTCCACCTGTCCACCTATGTATCTCTTGGGATTGGTTTCGTCTCAGTTATAGCTTGAACCACCTCCATTATCAAAGGAGTTCCATCCATTACATATTCCTTTTTTAACTCACATGCAGGTGAGGGGTAAAACGGGGTTTTGCACAAAAAACCTTGGTCACACAGGCCCTACATATTAATGAAGAGAAGGCTTGTAGGCCATCAAATTTAATTTAAATAAATAAATTAAAAGAAACCATTCACATAAAAAGTTCTTGTTCTAGATCATCGTCATCTATACATGCAATGATATTTATGCATAAATAAAACTTACATTTAATTATTTAATCGTTCTTATTTAAGGAAAATCACACTCAAATCAATTAATTATCATCCTTAAATAATCAATACTTTTATCTTAAACCCTTTTCTAAATTTTCTTGAGATTCTCATCCATCATAATTTTAAACAAAAAAAAATCATTTAGAATTATCTTTGCACGTAACTTGTACCTTGGATGCAACTCGGTGAATTCCTATTCAGAACTATCCAATGAGTATAAATGAACATTACACTAATGTTAAATTAAACACATTTTTATATAACACCTATCACATGTTGTGCCTCAGCTTTATGCCTGCAAGATGGTACATGTCTCAAGGGTTTGTATAATATAATAATAAATTTTAATAAATATGCATAATTTGGATGAGTACACGGCATGTATTTCCAACAACATGATGTGTACTATTTTTCATCGTCCATCCAAAGTACATTCCCAGAAAACGATGTCTGAGAGTACTTCATAAATATTCGGAGTACACAACATGTCTAGTAGGCCACATGTTGTGTAGTTCCTCAATACACGATCTCCAGTCATGAAATTCATGTATGGGGTACATGATCCAACCCTAACCAAAATAGACTACACATTATGTCTGGTGGACCACACGACATGTAATTCAGAAACCATGTGCCACCTATTCCTGGTCACAACACATATTCATTAAGACTTAGAAAACCTCCAATGACATAGCTTTGTTTGGTGGACCAGACCCGGTGCATTGAACCTTAGCTACACAACGTGTAATTCCAAATAAACATCATGTGTTATTGTGTGGTATGTCCAGGAACCTTTTGGCACCTCCGAATGAGATCCCCTTTTTTATTTTAATCAAAATTAAAAGGAAATATCCTTTTTGTAAGGTGAACAAGAAGCAAATGAGGAGGAACAGATCTCGAGATTCAGATTTTCAAAATTATTAACTTGAATTGAAACAACTAAATTATTAATGTGAAAATCATGAATGAAATATTTAAATTATTATAAACAATGATATAACCCCTCTGATACCACTTGTAGGTTCCGGGAAAAGCAGAAGCGTGGTTTGGATGAAACCTAACTTTGATTTTTACCCAGATCAATGATTATTCTGGGAACAATATGACGATGAATTCCAGTCTCCACGGAATATAATCAAATATTTAGATAAAGAAGGAAGAGGTCAGAAACCTTTATAGAGTAACTTGCACATCATGTTTATAATTAATTTCATAAAGAAAATAATACCTGGATTTTCAGTATTTTCTTTGTTGATGATGTTTATCATTTGTAATGACCCTTTTGGATTATCTCATTGCACTTGTAAGGATCCAAAATTGAATCCCTCTAGCAGTGATCCACACATGCTCCAATAGCCTCCAATCGAGACTGCTCATTCTACAGGTGCTAGTACAGCGAAGCGAGTGTCTTGTCTCATTCCTTCTTGATCTCTTGTTCTTCAGACTTGAAGAATGTCTATCATTCTTGAGAAGGGTGGGAATAGGATTCGAGAGAGAAATTTTTTAGCTCACCAATTCTCAATTCATCAGGTGCGTGATTTGGTACCTGACACAATAGACATATGTGTATGTTTATTGACATAGATCTTTAGTTACAATATTTAATTGCATAGTAGCAATTAAATATGTTCATAACTGTAGATAAAAATCATGCTATTATTAATAATACCACATAATTATTTATGGTGCACCAACTTTTGCAAAATGGAATTATAAATAAAATTCTGCGTCACAAAATAATAGCAGCGTTATTTTATTTTGTTCCAACTAGTTAAATAATTATTTATCATCTTAAAAATAATTATTTTACTACTAGTCCATCCTTTGTCCTCTTGAACACCACTTCAATTTATTGAAAAATCAAATAAATAAATAAATAATTTATTCTCTTAAATAAATATTTTATTTAGAAACTAGCAAATAAATATTTATTAAATGTTCAATAAAATAAATAAATATATTTTATCCACAATCTAGTGAATAAATATTTATTTAATTTATGAAATAGTTTTAACTTGAATAAAATTATTCCATTTTCTTGATAATAATATTTACTAATTAAATTAAAATAGAATTTAACTGAGACCACCATAAACACATAGTGTGTGACCCTCTAGGATTCTTTCTTGTTGGCATTAGGCAGGCTTCCCTAAAGTCCAAGAGTACTGTCTAGAAACGGATCAAGGAACCCAAAGGAATGAAATTAAAGTAGCAAAAATTACATCCACATATGAACACTCACTGTGTAATATAATCACTTTGTCGCAATATCTCATCAAGAAGGTTTCATGATAGTGTCATCAACCTTTATGCTTGATACGTCATTCTTTGACTACCTGAAATAAAATCGTCATTCCACCATGGCCATGGAATTTCGCATGACGGTTCTATTTCAATCAAAGGTTCAAGATATCAAATTCCATAAAAGGAAGGTAAAATGTCTTCCTCAACTTATCCATTAATAACATGCCACTAGTGACACACCCAACGTACCCTACTTCCCACCAACTGTCTATGTGATGGTTTTCATTTGTAAATCAGAGTACATGAGTCTTGACACATATTAATTATAATCTTTAAGTCTAAGGATCATTACACATGCTCGTAGGTAGGAATATCCTATGACACCAAAACATGCCGAATTTCTATTGGTGAGTCTGTTCTCATAACCTTCTGTTTTAGATATTACCAAGTACAAACTTCATGAGAGGAAGTCTCATCTGCTTACAAGTACTCACACTTGATGGTATGCATGTTATATGTCCCATCATAGTATTTCATCCAACTATAGAACTATATTTAAGAGTATTATTATATCATTTCAAGGTTATCATTATGGTGGAGAACTGCCATGAACTTATCAATGCAATAAATACTCTAGGAAATTATTACATTATAGCCATGTAGAACAATGAAGAATATATAATACATTAAATATCCATGTAATCAAAGTACAAATAGTTGGTTCTAGGACACCAACTCTAACAATAAAGTCAAATTCATTAGAATTTTCCAAGTTTTTAATATTCTAAGTATGTGACCTTATAAGACCTTATCTCGATAGCAGTGAGTAATACTCATAGACCAGGAACATAGTCCAGCAACTCATCAAGGAATTTTATGAGATAAGGTTCATTAATAGAAAACAAAACCTTTTGTAAATTTTTTTTTTGTAGTATAATCTCTTTATAACATGATATATGATAAATAAAGACACACAATTTGTGGCATAATTATTTCTTGTTTTATTATTTTATGACATTACTTGATGGACATACCTTGTTCTACCTTGTATATAGATTTAGTAAAGGTATCACCATCCTAGTCCATAGGGCCTGAGATATCTCTTCATTTTGAAATTCATAAATCATATATTGATGATTCAATCAATGTCATACCACTAATAACACACCCAATTCAAGATACCTCACCACAACTTAAGCACTATGGTTTTTTCCTTGTATCAAAGTATATGATCAAATGATTCACATTTATAATGATCTCAAGTAAAGATAATAATAAACATATTCACAATTAGAAACAAATAATGACAAAAATAACATGTTGTTTTCCTATTATTAGTTTTGTCCTCATGATCTCCTCTACTCGACATCACCATGTGTGAACTTTATAAGAAGAAGTCTCAATTTTTATACACCCCTAGCACCTGAGAGTCATAAAATATATGTGCTTATTTTTTATAATGTATCTAGACCATAATATATATGTTTACGATCATATTAATAGTATATCAAGGTTCCCATTATATCTAGAAGCTACAATAGCCTTTTTGTGTGACAAATAATCTATGGAAATTTTCATGTAAATAGTGGATGAAAAAGTACCAACACTATTATACTAAGAATGAATCATGCATAACTCACTATATGATGGATATGGTAATTAAAATGTACTACACAAGTTGGGTAAAGTTAAAATAGTCTAAAAACATTAAGTTCATGCATCCTAGGTCTATTATAAGCGATTTATCATCATGTATAATTAAATAAATTCTATGAAATTTAAATTAATGCAACTAGGTAACTGCTCCTGTCATGAGGTGAGGAAAATTGAATGTAGTTGTTCCCATCTAATCTGACTAACTAGGTATCTAGTATAATTTATGATCAATACCATAGAGAAACAAATAAGAAATAACCAACATGAGTTAGATGAATCTCAGTTTATTATCTATACAAGAATAATGATGGAAGAGAACACTTGAAATTGTGAAACTTCTTCTAAAAATTAAATTAATATAGAATAAATGACAGAAAAAATGGAAAACCAGTGTTTAAGGGATTCAATTAAATTAGGTTTTATTAAAATGGTCATTATTTAGTATTAAAAATAATAAATGAACTTGTTTACCATGGAGATTCAATTAAAATTTTGTTTCTTTTTCTGATAAAAAATTTTCATAATTAAAAGATTAACTCCTTGGTCTGGTAGTTAACTACTTAAAATACGTTCTAGTTATTTAACCTAAAGTAAGAATAATTGGGCTCACCCAATAGTTATGAATTTTACCATAGTAACTCCTTTATTTTTTCCTACTGGTGTTATTCTTGATCTAACAAAACACAAAAAATAAATGACATTAATTCATTAAAGGATTTATGAAGAAGAATTCATAATAAAATAAACACTTTAGAATTTCAATTACAAAACACACCTAACCATATTAAAACCCCAACACAATAACTTATCCTCTTATGAACATGGACATTGTGTGTGGATTGGGAAGAAGCTCAATACCTACCATAGATATGAGATGAATGAAGAGGCATGGGAGAATTATACTAAAATACAAATGAATTCGGAAAAGGAATACACACTTTTGGATTCATGGGATATCTATTGATGGAGTAGTATAACCTCCTCCTTGGATGTCCAACCTCAAACTAGGAGGTTTCCCCTTTTATTTATAGAAAATATTCCTACAAGAAAACTACATTTTATTTGGTTTCTCTACCGATAGGTAGCCTACCGTGTATCCCCTTTGATTTTCAAAATGGATTCAGTAAGTCGATGGGGTACACACTATGTTGGGATTCCATACATGGGGTGTACAATCTGTTTCAGCCACCAACCACTTTTGTAAGGGACTAAATAAAGTTTTATCATGTAGTACAAGGTGTGTGGTGTCTGGATGTCTATATAAACACGTACTCAATCTATCCAAACTATGTTGGGGTAAGTGTACATGGTGTATGGTTATAAACCACATGTTGTGTATGTTTTCATTTAAATTCTAGTCACTCCAAACTTGTGACTTTGGCTAGAATCTCCTAAAATATCAATAAGAACACTGAAATGAAGCATTTTATCTGCAGAACAACAGGTATCAACTAAAAACAAGTTTTATACTAAAAAATATGCCTAAAAATGTCTACAAAAAAAGGGTATATCTAACTACCCCACATTTAGTCATTTTCATTCCCTCAAGAAAATTCCCAAAATCTAATTAATAGAATCCTAACTCTAAAAAGGGAATCATTCAAGTAATTATACTTATAAATACTATATCTATAGCAATGGATTTTAGAGAGGCACAAAAAATATTTCAAATTCAATGATATTCTTACTATGCCTCATTTATAATTCAATTAAATACTTTCATCCTCTTTTATTCACATTTTTTAACATTTCATAAATACAAATGCCACTTAAAGATTTACCTTACCAAAAAATGTTACACTAATCAATGGAGATCATTTAATCAATGTTATGCTCAGTATCAAGTATATGCACTCTATCCATAGGCTTTCAAGTATTCTCACTCTCCACTTATAAATCACAACACAAAAATCATGAGGTATCTTAATAAGTTTCAAATGATTTTAAGACTTCAGGTAGGTAGCTGATGATGTGAAAAATAGTCTCATCTTCTTGAAAAGGAGGATAAATTCTTAAATAATAAAGCATGGTATTCAATAACAAAGCTCAATGAAAACAAATCCCCATAAAGATCTCTCATAGGTCAACAGGACCATGATATTCCCTTTCCAACATGGGTTCGTAAACAATCAGTGAGTGTAATGATTGAATTTTGGTCCCCTTTTAAATTTTTCAAAAAAAAATAAGGAACCATTGGTAATATAATGAATAGTGGTTTGGAACCATTATTCCCAAATTAAAAATATGCACTCTCCCCCAAAACTAATTTCATGGATTCTCACCAGAATATACCATGAATTTCCAAACTCTCACTTTAAATCTCAAGTGAATAGTCATTAAAATTATAAAAAAATGTAGGAAGGGTAAATAGTCTTGTAATGTGGATTCCTCTCAATGAAGTTCAAGGTTTAAATGGGTTTTACGAAGGTCATATGTTGGGTAGGTCTCAAGGTCAAAGGGGCTGAAAATATCAATCAAATACCTCAATCATTTTTATGTGATTAATAATATTGATATTTTGAAGAGAGAAACTTGCAAGTTCTAGTTGTCATGAAGATCCCAAGAATCTATCAATAAAGATGGTATAATAATGAAAATGAAAAAAGTCTCAAAAAACCTCTCGAGAATGAGGATAAAAATGGGTCAATCAGGTCATGACATGAATAAAACTGATCAGTCTAATAAATAAAAAATGGCTAATAATTTAAATAAAAAAACTATATCATCAATCATTATAAAATAATTTAAAATTAATATAATAATGTAAATTTTAAAATTATTATTTATGTCTTTATTAAAAAAAATTAATCAAAAAATCTACATTTTAAAATATTTCATCTACTAATGATGTCTCCCAGATTAGTTTAAGGGAAAAGACTACTGTAGTCAGAGACTCTCCCCCACACTTAATATGACACATGGTACTCCATGTGAAATTATAAGGAAGATAAGAGGATGTAGGGAAACATAAGTGGGCCATGGTGAAGGGAATTAGTGAAAGAAGTAATACCAGAGTAATGAAATGAAAATAAACACTAAAATAAAACCACCCTCATAGAGGGCTTGAAAAAAGTGTAAAGAAGTCAAAAATGAGATGCTCATCTCATGCCAAAGTAGATGTGATTATCGATTAAATGGGAAAATAATTTTGAAAGCCTAAAAAACATCACCTTGCAAGTATAGCACAAAAGAGATATATAAAATGAAATACATGTGCAGAAATTATCACTAAGTCTCATCAGAGGATTTAATTTATGAAACAAGTAGATCTAACATAGTAGGGGAAATTGTAGTGGAGGCTGGAGGTACTGGGTCCTTTCTCTATGTGGTAGTCTCGACTAGCACATCTTGGATGGCTGTAGTATAAATAGTGTTTGGTCTGGTAGTAGAGAGGAGCACTAAATCTGTGTCCAGGGCTATAATTAGTGCCAATGTTGCTGAATGTTGAGGATTCTAGTAAGGATTTGGTGCTGGTGGAAGTGTAATTCTTAATTTATAGAGGAAGATGCCCAATATTCCATCCATCTGGTTTATTTTTTGATCCATGGAATCTAGGAAGTGCTTTGTGAGGTCCTGATGATGGTACAAGGTGTCTAGGTGGTGATCCAAGATGGACAGTTGCAGGGAGATGTGGTAATCAGTCAAGTGTGAGGGTGGATGTGGGGCTATGGATGGGACAAAATAATAAGGTATGGAGGATGAAGATGGGAGGGAGGAAGAATTGGGATGTTGTGGAGAAGGAATTTCTATTGTTGGAGGGGTGTTACCGGATCGGCAAATCCCTTGGTGTAATTTGGGTCATATATCACTATAGGTGGTGTTGGGGAATCCTGCACAAGCACAAAGGTGTCTCCCTAAAGATTTACCATCTTCATGTGTATAAAAATGATGAAGTACATACACTGGGTAGAACCTAAGTGATTGTGATGGGGAGATGTCTCAAACACTCCCATGTAGTCTGCCAACTGGGTGGAATAAAATCCATCATCAATGTTTCCCTGATGGCAATGGATTATAAAATGGAAGTAGGAGGTGAAAACTCAAGTGATGTCTGAGTAATTATGCTGAACAATTCACATAAGGAGATCCATTTCATATTCAGACACGACATCCATGTCCACATGGAAAGAAAAAAAGGATGGAATTGAAGTACCAATGGATAAAATAGAGGGTAGGGGAAATGATTATAGTTATAATCTATGTTGTTGGGATGTACTTTTGTTTAGGCCCAACAAGCTCCCTCCATATAGAAATGAGCTCAGAGCACTTAGAGCAGATAAGGATAGAAATAGTGGGTGGGTTGGATGGATGGGGGTATAAGTTGCACCCTCAGCCAATCTCATCCATGGTGAGATATAAATAGTGTCCGCCTAGCCAGAATCACATAGTAGTTGTCGTGTCACTAGGCTTCTGGTGGTAAGTGGTCCTATCCAACTCTTAAGACATAGAATACTCTAAAAATAAATCATTGAATATTGGAGTTATGACCAAGATCATGTTGATCAGGTGTGTATGCCTAAAGAGCTCCTCAATATCATCCCATATTCCAAGATGATAAAGAACAATAATTTTCAATAATAACTTTCTCATATAGATCACATTTTGTGAAACTTGTATTAGCATCCCAATCATAGGATGGTGACCATTTAAGATCCAAAAGGGGTGCAGCTGGGGTTGGACGGCTGCTGGGTCTGATTGTGGTGGGGCATCAGCCACTGATGAAGAAGGGTCTACTGAAGTAGTGATGGGTGGAGGAACACCATCTATATATGAGTATGGATCTAATGTAGTGAAATTTTGGGAATATGTCATAGCTACACCTGATGAGGTTACTCTAGCAGGAGGATCAGTTGTAATGGGGATCTCTATTTCTTTATAAGGTGGCATAGTCACACCTGATTGTTGCATGATGGAAATAGGAACTGCTGGGATGGATCCATCGGTAGTGGTAGATGGTGGCTCAGTGTCTATTGGTCTAGATGATGATGTTGATGATGTGGGTTCTAATAGGAGAGGGGGCATCATCGCCAAAGCTAGCTGCTAAGACATAAGAGGAAATGTCAATGAAGCTATCATCGACCTCCTGAGCCAGATCCAACATATGGGTAACTCTCCATCAGTAGTAGGCATAGGCCACTTCCCACTAACTCATTATCTATCTTCCATGATCTATAATAGAAATAATATAAGAAAATAAAATAAAATTAAATTCAAATGAAAGAAGACAAGTTAGAAACTCTAAAAAGAAAAGTACCCAACGTGTGGATCTAGACTACACGCAGTGAACTGTGATCGGGTTTCCAACCCATGTAATCTATATACATATGCTGAGTAGGAATATATGTGGGAAAAAGGAATACATGGAGTTTGTAATTTGTAAATGTTTTGTGTTAATAAATGGGTAACTCTCTATGTATGTTCCCATACACAAACTCAGCTCAGAGGGGGAAGAAACTAACATACACACTGTGTGTATATGGTACATGGTGTATGTGAGACCATTCAATCAAACCCATGTACACCATTGACATGACCAAGTAAAATGAGAACTAGATACATGGGGTGTTCCAAACACACAATTTGTGTGGTGTTACATGGGTTGTTGTCCATTTAGACTAGGAGAAATGGGTTTATACACAGGATGGGAAGAGGCACTATACATGGCCTGTCTTGAATAGACACACCTTGTAATTTTCAAAATCAAAAAAGTGTGTGTGTGGCCATGTATAAATATTATCTGGTCTGTGTTCTTCAGTGTGAGTGTGAGTACTATTGGATTCATTCGAATGCATCACTCAATTCGTAAACAGACTTAAATACATGTAAAATACTAAAATAAGGGGCTTAGAACTTTATACCTTGATTGAGGATCGTAATGAGGATGAAAAATCAGCCAAAAATGAACTGAATCAATGGATTGATGGTGGGGAGGCGAAATAGAGTGTGGTGGGTGCCTTGGTACAAAAACAGAGAGGGTGGCTCGACACAGTATATGCCCAGTTAGGGCTCCCAAGATTTTATAGCTGAACTACATGGCGTGTGTAGCAGTGTACATGTTGTGTAAGGTGACTTTTTAATTTATTAATTAAAATATGGTTATTTTAATAAACTATATATATTAATTATTAATATAAAAGAAAAAAAGAATATATATATATATATATATTAAAATGAAAAATAAACCTATTCATTTATTTAAATAGATAAATACACATTGTGTGTTCTAAAATTAGGAAAAAAGAACTATAATCTTTGGTCTGGTGCTTGGGGCATGATTCAAACCAGTGACCAAGATGATATAAACCTACGCCCTCAACCACTAGAGTAAAAATTATAGTACTAAAATTTTATTTATTATTTTAATATTTAAAGCATAGTTTCAGTACTACAAAATGAAATAAAGGATGTACTGTGTGTGGTTTTAATTATTGAAATATTGGGATGATGTGGGGAGATTAGCTGAGTTCGAACTCAGGTCTTTTAAAAATTGGGTGATGACTCTATCAATCAACTGACATCACCCTCGAGTGAGTTATTATTTTTGAAACATTTTAAATTATTATGAAAACATGATGCACACAACATTTACCAAAATAAATTCCATGTGTTTTTATTTAAGTGAAAAAGGATGGAACTGAACCAACCAGTAGGAATCGAACCCGTGTCTTTTGGATTTGAGTACTATGACTCTACCAACAAATTCAGCCCCACCATTGGTTTTATTCTATTTTTAATTAGTTATATTTACTTTTGGAAACATAAAAAATACTGTTTAATTAAAAAATGGATTAAAAATAATGAATCATGTACCAAAGGTGAGTGAGGAGCGATTCAAACTAGTGACAGCTCGGATACACTCCAAAGAAATTTCTATCAACACTAGATTCATTCAAGTTTATTGAATTATTTAGTATTAATTTATACTGAATGTTATATTAAAATTCATACTAAAAATAAATATACATACCATGTATATAGGTCCATAGGTCATGTAACATCATTTCATTCTTATTCAAACAATGGATAGAAGAAAGGGTTTATACACAACATGTGGAGAATAAATACACACCATGTGTTTATTAAATATCGAAAATAATGATAGAAATAAGTGGTCTGGTGGCCTCCCAACAAGAACCTTTTTTTTAGGTCTTTGAATCAAAATAAGTTAGGTTACTTACCAGTAATCCAAATGTGGATGTGGTTTTCACATCATGAACCACAATATATGTTTGGCTCCCTCATCCTTTAACCAGGTTTCTTGACATTTAGGTGGTCTATCCTGTGGATTATGGTATCCGTAATCTATGGATAGTAGATTCTGAAGGTGATCATGTTCATTAGTTTGATCATTTATATCCTCCACCTCCTGAGGTTCCTACTTTGTTATACTAAAAACTTTAAAATAACTATAGGAGTCCTTCGGATCCGGTAAATAATCAACTGAGGGTGCATATATAATAAATTTGTCAGATTCCATATTAAAATGATATAAAGTGATCTTGTATTCAAAATCTATGCTTTTAAAATAATTATAAGAAATTATCAATGAATTGTAGGTGGGCGTCACATCATAACATGCCTCGGTTGAAATAGAAATTGAACACTCTGCCTTAATATCAACCGAATTATCCATATGAGTGATTATTTTCAAAAATTTCTCAAATAGAGTACCAATTTGTCCCGAAACTTTCATTTTGGTCTAACTATCATGTGGTAAAGTTTTAAATCATTGTTTTAATCTTTCTATATTACCCAACCATGGTTTTAGAAGAAATGTTGGAATGTGTAGGGTGAATAATGTACATGGTTATTCCTCATATTGAAATCCATCATCCATGTGTAGATAATATTATTTTAGGTATGGGTATAATATTTTTTTGATCATATTGATAAAAATAATCTCTAGGTTGATCATACCATTCTCCAATTGAAAAATAATCCATTAAATGTGGTGTTCAGGCTATGAAAAATAATAAATAAAGATAAAAATGAAAACTATGGGTTAACCAACCTCAACTTAGACCCACACTACTACTTTCCATTACCCCTAGAAACGGTTCCATAATTTCACTACTCTCATCAGAAGGTGTGGACTATTGAAAGTCGTTATTCCCTTTGAATCTGACAAACTAGGTAGCTAATGGCAGTTAAGGTCGATCCCACAGGAAAATAGAGAAAAATAACCAAGATAGGTAGGATGTATCTCACTTGACTATCATGAAAAGAGGAGTGAAGGAAGGGAATGGGTGAAAATGTGAATCTATTTGTGAAAATTAAATTAAAATAGAAAAAGTGACAGAATAAATAAATAAAGGTGTTGAGGTTTAAATTCAATTACGGTTTATTGCAATGGTAATTATTTAGTATTAATAATTATAAATTTACTTTTATACCATGGGGATTCAATTAAACTATTGTTTCTTGGACCGATAACAAACAATTACATAATTAAAATTTTAATTCCTTAGTTCGGTAGTTAACTACTTAAAATACATTCAAGTTATTAATCTAAAAGAAATCAACAATGGTCTCACCAAATGGTCAGGGACTCAACCATTGTAACTCCTTTAGTTTTTACTGCTTGTGTTGTTCTTGGTCTGACAGATCACCAATATCCAATATAAGATTAATTCACTATAGGAATTATAAATAAGAATTAATAATAATATCAACGCTTTATAATTTCAATTACAAATCACACCTAACCTTATTACAACCCCAAAACAAGAACTTAGCCTCTTATGAGTATGGTCACAGTGTGAGGATTGAGAAGAAGCTCAATACCTACCATGGATATAAGAGGAATGATGGGGAAATAAATAATTACACTAAAATTGAAATTAAACTGGGAAAGGAAAAAACAATTTTGGATTTGGGGGAGATTGATCAATGGATTGTCAGCACCTCCCCCTTGGATGTCAAACCTTAAACCAAGAGGGATACACTTATATTTATATAAAATAATACTACATTTAGTGTACACAAAATAACACTTCAAGTACTTATGTCAACTCCCTTTTCTTTTCTTTCTCCACTCATAGGTGGCCTACCATGCCACCCCTTTTATTTTCAATGCGGCTTCAATCAGTCAGTGGGGTACACTACATGTTGTGCCACCATACATGGTGTGTATATTATATTTCATCCACAAATCACTTTTGGAAGGGACTAAATGGTTTGTTATTAGGTAGTACACTACATGTGGTGTCTGGACGGCTACATGTATGTGTAATTGGTATGGTTGAACTGTGTTGGGGAAAGGGTACATGGAGTGTTGTTATAAATCACATGTCATGTATTTTTTCATTTTTATTTTGGCTAGTCCTAATTTGGTAATTTGGATGGAATCTCCTGAAAGATCAATAAGAACACTGAAATAAATAATTTTTTCCACAAAACAACATGTATCTGGTAGGAACAGCCTGGTAAATTCTGTTTCCCAAGACTATAATAAGAAAGTTTTTCATAAAATGCATTAAGACCTATTGTAAAAGGGTGAAATTTTTTCCCTTGTCTTTGTTTTTTACCTTTCTTGTCTTTTTCCCTAGCTAGAGGACTCATGGGGATTTCCCTAACGTCGGCCCTGGTATCTGGTGAAAATAGGTTGTTGTACTCAATAATATGTATGAAAATGTATACACAATTTGGGTACATCACTAGGATACTTATATTAAAGGTTTTAGTGCTGGTTTTTATGGGAATTATGCATGGGGTGCTTTCTTGTTCATTTCAATTATTGGTAACTAAATAAAAGAGGGTACGACTGGGAATTACACCTAATGGTAGGACTATACATGCATCTCTACACTCTATTTGTTGGTATCTTAATGATGAAGGAATATTAGACTCATGGGGAATGTGGACATGTGAGGAAGGGTTGGGAATTATACCAAATTGGAGGCCCATATAAATATTTGAATCATTTATTAGACAAAAGAAGCATTGCTCGATCATTGAAGGTTATTGAAGCTAGTTTGGGGCATCCAGGATAAGCATCTGGAGCCAGGGGAGGTTTTATCAATCACCTAATGATAGGATCCTTAATTATCAAGTTAATACATGATTTTCAATACATTGATAAACCTATATGTTTGGGAGTAATTCTTAGAAGGGGTCTATTAAAATATAACTAATTCCCATTATCAAAGGAATACATGATTTAAAGGGATCACTTTGGCATGCATATATCCTTGATCTTATAAATTTGAAATCTGTAGATGTTTCAATGGTTAATTGGGATTTTTAGGGATTTTTCCTTGTAAAAAGAAGATAATGAGGTATTTTGGGTTGATTAATCCTAGTTAGGTGACTTCGGAGAAGAAAACGGTGTAATTAAGGCCCAAATACTCATAATTTGGATCCTGTGTGAAGTGACCAGACACAAGTCAAATCTCTCATAGTGATGGACCATTATAATGTGTTAAAAAATTTCTTTACAAAATCCTAATTTTGGTTAATATTGGTATTTTTTGAGTGGTTAAATTTCTCTAAATCCATGGTGTTTAAAGGATCATGTTCAACAAATACTTAATAAAACTTCTTTCTTTAAAATAATTTCATGAGAATCCTTCACAATGGACCTTATACATGATACTTTGAGAAATTTTTATGAGATATGGGTATTACACTAAATATCTTTTATGGTTCCCCTTTTCTCTTAGTATTGAACTCAGGATTAAAAGAAGAGGTTTCTCCAAAGGATTGTGTAAAGTAAACACTTTCAAAATCATGTGATTCTTCTCTTAAATGTTCTGATGTAGAAGAAAAGTCATCATTGAAGGTTGTGTCTTCCCTAAAAATATATGTTGGGTAGTTATAAGCATAATTCGTAACCATATTTTCTAAAATTAGAGGAATCAATGTTAGAAAAGATTTATGTGGCCTCTAGGTATCATCAACTCACCTCCACAAATAAAGAATGGATTGTAACTAGTCAATATCATTGTACCAAGGTTTTAAAGTGATACACAATTATGACATGTTATATAGATGGGAAGCAATGCCCTCATGTTGATATAAATGAATATGATATACAGACATGAAGCATCACCTTTGAAGTACCTAAATGCGATGCTCAGCAATGAATGGCGGTCATATTTGAATGATCAAGTTTTTTAAAAACAATAAAATTTCTTCATGAACAATAATTAATTACTAGGAAAATCAATTTTATTCACACACAAATATCCTTTTTCATTTTTCCTTACAATATTTTTCAAATTGGAGATTAATTCTTTTATAGGTATCAAATAATGTCACCCCTCCCCCCTCAAAATGAAATCTAATAAAAATGATTAGGGTTTAATTATGAGGAAGGAAAGGTGCCCCAGATAATTTATACATTATTTGAATAGGATCCCGACACATATATATAGGTCAAAGGGTGGTTCCATTTGAAATTTTATAGTTTTTTAAGCTTTTGTTAATCATAGATGTGTTTTTTTATGATTTATAGATCCATATTAATGTGAAGAAATATCTTCATGAATGAAACCATCCATGAATGAAACTCTTTATATACCAGATAAGATTAATGCAATCCTTATTTTTCATTAAGTGCTTATGTGAACTTTACTTATTCTTTTAGTATTCATGTAGCATGAAATTCTCATAATTGTTATAAAAATATATATTTCAATTTTTTATTGATTTTTTACTTTTATAACCTTTTAATATCTTAATAAATTTTCCATTTATAGAAATATATTCAGAAAAAAATTGATCTACCACAAAATGGAGAATGGATATGATCAAGAACATTGAATTGAGTCAATTTTATCATGTTTATCTTAGAAAATTACTACTCTCAAGGTTGATGGGAGAAGGTATTAGGCACTACCCAATATAAAATAGGTTAAATATTTATTGATTTAGATTATTGAGTGATGCACACATTCTTGACCCATAAACATATAATAAACCAAGATTTTGGTTCAAACATTACTGTGAGATAGCTTGATCCAATAATTCCATAGTGGGATGATTCATCAGGGTGGTTGTTCATGCAAAGGGTTATATTTTTTAGCATAGCCCTTTGTATTTGGAGTATAGATGATGAATCCTAGAACATGATCTATATAGTTATTCATCAATACTAAATAAATCCATTAATGTACATATATTTGGATGGTCTTTAATATGTGATCTTTTCCCTGGGGGTGTTTTTGGAATGGATTGGGTTTCTTCCTTTTAGGTGTTTTATATCCACATGGATTTTTAGGAGGTTCCCAAAGAAGTTAGTCTATACAAAGTAGTTTGGATTTCAAAGTGATACTAACTCCATAGTAGTAAAATCCACTAAGATTTAATCATTAGGTAAAGTCCAAAAATTCACTCATTCAACCTGATACATGGAGGTGTTGGGATAAGCCTTTGGTATTTTCACATTACTAGTGGGGTTATTATTCTCAAGGATATAAATGATGAATTAATTTACTTGACCCCATGAATGGGATGACGTAGAGATCCCCCCCCCACGTTCAAGGGAGTTTTTATGACTTGTGAAGAATACCATGGGATAGTATCTTCACCCTCAAATTGATGTTATATTTTGTATTTAGGTCGATCTCGGCATCATTCCAAATGGATAAGAGGAACTCAAAAGGAAACTTTAGAGTATCCCAACCCACATAACCTATGGGATTACCAAATATTATTATCTATTTCTGGTGGAAATCCAATATAAGGAATGTGTTTTGGAGGTCCCTATAGCATCAATAGAAAAGTTTTCATGGAAGATTTCTTGGTCATGTTCCTTAATGAGTACCTTATTATAGTTTTTGATTCACAAATAGGGTAAGGATCAAGAATTTCATGATTTCATATCAGTTGAAGAGTTTTGGGAAGATTAACTTAGTGGTTCCCACTTTCTCCAAGATACATAAAAATATAGTACACATCTATAGGGGAAGGACCCATTCAGAATTTTTCGTCATTTTTAGGTGTTATTGGGTCAGATTGCAGCTCATATGGGTGGATATAAGTTCTTAAATGGCCAAATGATTTTTGTTTCTCAATCCAGGCCATATCCCATAATAATATTCATAGTTATGATACTCTAACTTGATAACTAAGATGTGAGAAACATACTATACTTATATAACCGATTAATATTCATACGATACCTGACCTCGAATGACATAATCACTAAAATGGTGACCAGAACTCACCACAGTGTATATACTTGATATCTCTAAGAGAGGTTATTATAGTATCCAGGATCACTGAGTAGACTTTTTGAGAGAGGCATGCACCCTTTAGATTTTTGTGGTAGTTTTCTTTTTCATGTAAAAAAATACCCACCCTCTTCAAAGTGTGCAAGTTAAATGGAACCCCATAGTGGAATTCCTATTCTAGTTGATTATCACATGGGTGGAAATAAGAATATAAGTCACCCTTATGCTGGTTGATGTTATCATTAGGTTATTGATCAGATATGATGAGACTTGGATCCATTTTTATCTAATAAAACAATTGGATAAAGTGATGCTTCAGTTTGAGGGTCCACCAGTTACTGAATGTAAATAATAAAATGGAGGGAATAAAATCTCATATAGGTCTTTCACCAATAAAGACTCAATGGATAAGAAATGGGTGAGGCTTCTGGATACTTTTCCTTTATTAGGTGAGGTGTCACTTCTGTTGTCAGTCCCTAATAATGTTATGTTTCAATGTTACTAGAGGTAGTGGGGCTCTAATAGGTGCACTTCATCCCTAAAAAAGATATAGTATTCACTTTTGGAAGATAAGGTTGTTATGAATGAGTTTGGTAAATTCAATGCATTTGTTGGTCTCACAAAAAAAAGAATCATCCTAGAGAAGTGGAAACTTACATATAGAAACATAAAACTATTGTCCACTCCCTCAAAGTTAAATTTTTTTACTTGAATTGGGCACTCAAGATAATGGATCTGGAGTTATAAAGTTATAAGGGTGTTGATGGTTAGGGTCCAAGGGAATTGAGGTACACTACTAATAAAGAAGTGGTACTATTAATTCTTGTTTTCAGTTAACATATCATCAATGGTGTAACTAATGATATCTTCTTTTTTTCTTAAGGGATCTTAAGGGTCTTAACACCCATGATATCTTAAGAATATTCAACAAGAGGTAAATTTCTCAGCCAAAGTGCTTATTCAAGTGATAATAATGATCAAAAACCTTCCCATGCTATGATGGAACAACTATGAGTAATGGAATCTAAGACTTTATATGAATTTCTATTATCATCGCCAGTAGTTACTCCCATGAATCTATCTTCAAAATTAATCTACTCGTGGGATCAAGTGAGGTATATGGAGATTTATCTTCATCTAAAACTAGTAGGTAAATGATATATTTGTATTATTCCTTTATAATTTCATACTGATAGGTTGACTTGTTCAGAAATTGGTCCAAGATTTATGAGTTTTAAGGATGTCATTTTTTGAGGAGAAAATAGATAGATACCAACAGAGACTGGAGTTAAATATTGATTAGAATGTTCCATTCAATTTTTATATTCATTCAAGATTAGTGAATGGCCTCGTATATGTTGAAGAACTGGTTGATCATCCTGATTTAGAGGTCTATGCATTATGGGCATCTCAATTGGAAGGTGTATTACCCTATGTTTTTCATTATATCTATCGTTAATGATAACAAATGATTATTTCTATATATTATCCTCTATATTTTTTTAGTATTTACATGGTCTATATGATCCATTTTAATCCTACTTAGAAATTAGAGTATATACCATAACTAGAAGACCCACTTGTTTCACCTTCCGAAGAGGTGAAAATGGTTGAAGGTGTTAGCGCTCTAGAACATAAAGGTGGCTATCCACAATTACTTTTATTTGGTTTTCTCTCATATTTACTAGATAAAATATTATAGATATTAATTTCAATATCCATGTTTCAAACCATAGAAATTGAAAGGTTCACTACTTTGGTACCTTAGTCAGTGGAAGTCATCAGGATACAGATTAGTGTGGTTCTAACTCATTCATGGGATATTAGGATTAGGCCACCTATGAGGGACTTGGTTATAGAATATATACCAATCCTTATGATGGAAACTAAATCAGACCTAGAGTATGCATCACTTCAAAAAAGGATATGATAGTGATTATGGAAGAACATCTAAATAATGGTTCATGATACTGCTCTTAGAGAGACCATAGTCCATCTATATCTATTTCATCACAAGTTTATCACTTTGGATAGGAATATTATGACTACCGTATAATCCATACTAACATTAAAGAGTTTATTGGTTCTTGAGAGTTAATGTAGGTACTCCACTTATGGATCTCAACAATAGAATCTATCTCCTGATCTAGAATCCTCAGGGCCTTATCACTTTATGAGCCCTCCCAATTTTCAGTGGCAATAGTGAAGTCAAAATATCAAGCCATGGAAGTGAGGGACCTAGTGGATCATATCCATAATGATTTCGATAATACCAAAAAATAGTATATAAGAATTAAAATATACTTGAGGAAGTTGAAAGGTAATGGATGGATTTTTTGCATGGGAAGACACCTTGTGGCTTGATATAGTGTAAAAAGAAGGAATTATTTATGAGATACATTAGACCATTGTTAACTCAGAGAAGGAAATTAACCAAATTTGAGAATCCATCGATAATTATCTATGATAATATTATGATTTGTGATTACTTTTATATATAATGAGAGATAGGATCTATATTATTAATTCTATTGTCTTGTTTTATAAATGATACAAAATTATATCTATAAAAATGCTTTCAATTTATCAACTCTCATGTCAAATTAGTTATCATTTCATGATAATATGTGAAACACATAGAGAGTATTATCATAATAGCTGAATCCATTCAAAAAATTATAGGGATGGATTAGTTAAACCATGAATCCAAAACAATTGATTCAGTGATGATATGATTGAATCAATCCATCATCTTTTAAATATGTACTCTTAGACTAATATTGGTTGGATGATTATAGTTGTACACATACCATTTTAATATGTTGGGGAAATTGCATGATACCAAGAACTATGGAATTAGATTTTCTTTTAAACATGTACTCTTAGATGGATATAGGTGGGTCGAATATGGAAGCACATTTACCATCACCAGGATATAATGTTAGTCCAATCATATATAAGGGAGGTGAATGACTAATCATAATGAAAATTACGAAGGATACTTTTGAATAAGGATTTCAATTCTCAAAAGGGATCAAGTACCTCGATATTACACCATCATGAATTTTATAAAAATCATATGAACAAATATATTTAAGGGATAAAAGAGTATTCTAACTTTTTCCTAGGTTGATAAACCTAGTGAGCATAGCTTAACCTTTTTCTGGGATAAAAGGAGGTACCTAAAATCTTTATTCATTTTTATCATCATCCTAAATTTTCCCTATCTATGAATGGGTAAAGGATTATTTAGTGGCAGATTGAATTGTTTTCAAACCAACTTTTTATATTTTTAGCATAAAAACATAAATTCCTTATCATTTCATAAAAACTATAGTTTTTTTCTAGGGTTTTAAAGGTGCATTCCTAGAGAGCGAAGACTCAACTCCTTCCTAGGACACACTTTTTGGGTTTTCAACCTAAAAAGTACTAAATCAGACATTCATTAGGATCATTGAACCACTATGGGATGTTAAATCAGTGGTAAAAGTTTTATAAATTTCAAGTATTATGAAATTTAACCCCTGTAACTTTTTAGAGTTAATTTAATTAAAAACTTTTATTACAATATCACAAGCCTTAAAATATGATAAAATTGAAAAACAACCCAATATTTACAAGTTTCAACCTCAGTGTGAGAACCTACATCCCTGTCATGGCCACTCTCATGTGTCCCGGAAAATTCACTATTATAAATAAGTGAATAAAAATTTGATATCAATCCAATTTGAAGCATTATATCTCCAAATAGTTATGATTATAATGAATCTCATCATTTTATAAAGTTTTAAATAAAAAACTTATTGACAAAAAAATATATGAACATTTGTAAATTTGACTCCCTCGAGTTTGTCTGGAAAGTTTGCCTGGTTTTCTTTATCTGAAATTTTTATTCAATTTTCACTTATATGTCTAAAATAGTTAATATGTTTAACCTCAATGAAAAAGTGATTGATATGTAAATTGATCTTCAATTATCAAAGACCATTTCACCTCAAATTTCTACATGGAAACACTTTCTGTTTTCTATTTCTATTTTCTAGGAACTTAAACTCTGTCTGATACTTCTAATAATAACACTACCTAGAACACTTCTTTGACATGAAATTGAAATTTGGTTTGAAAATATGAATAACAAATATCCTATAGAACTTATTCTTTTCATACACATTAATAGTTTTAAGTATAGTTTTGTTGTGCATCCCTTTATATAGGTTCTCTCATAGTGGAAATGGAAAAAACATTTTCATTTTCCCACTCAAACCAATTACAAAACTAATTATTCCTGTATAAATTAAATTTATTGAAAATTAATAAACTCTTCTATAACATTCATGTAGCTTCATGAATTATCTAACAATTTCAACCTTTCTCTAACTCTATTAAACTTATCTAGATAAAAAAATAACTGAAGTAACCAAATCAGTATCATTGGACTTTGAGACTAAATAATGTTTTTTATAAAAACTTTTTATGATGTAATTTTTTATCTGATTCCTTCATTAAAAAACTCCATCTGGATTTAATTTCTCTAATTTGCCTTACATATCCTTATATTCATCTAACTTTTATTTTTCTAATGAATATTAAAACTATTTTTTGATGAATCGATGTTTATTTATATAGTAAATTTTCCTCAACTTAATCTTTATACATCCTCTTCTCAGAAATTGTTTTACGATGGAATCCCTCATAAATTTTTTTCTGATATAATTTCTTGTAAGTGATCTTCATAACTTCACAAACTATGAAATTAATTCATCATGTAACAAAACATTGTAACTTGAAAACATCAAACACACCATCTATTCAAAAACCTCTGATTTATTTTTCCATTGCTCCCGACCCAACTGAAGATTATAGAATACATTATTTCAAATTATAAAGACTCTATTCATATTAAAATTTCTTCATCCAGTTTATTTATTGGTATTATAATTTTTATTTCTCCCTTTGAATTTTCATTAACACAAACTTGAAATCTAACATCTCATTTCTTGAATTTCTCACCATTTGTATTTATTTTTCATTTTACAAAATTTCAAAAACTCGGTAACAAACAATTCTTTCCTTCTATATGATCAGGTTTATCTAATTTTTACATATGTTATGTATAGTGACTTTGTGAAAAACAACCCTTTGTAAAAAATCACTAACTTTATTTTTTTCAGAATTTTTTCTAGTAATGTCTATTTCCAATAATATTTGTCCAAACCTTTTTGTCAGGAAAAATTCATCTTACCTTAATCTTCTCACAACTTATATATGTTTTTACACATCATCTTTTATCATGATATTTTTATGATTTTTGGAACTTTTTGACCAGCTAAGCATCATATGATTTTGAAAGAATTTTATTTAAAATTTTAATAGTACTTTTTAACTTCCTCACTTTCTCCATCAACTTCATAACAAAACTTTATTATCGAACTTTCTTAAGTATGTTTCTAAAAAACATTCTACAACCTATAAATAAAAATAACTCTTAATAAAATTGAGTTGTAAAAAAATAAAAAACATTTTTAGGAAAACATCATAAAAGATCTTCAATATCCCCCTTTTTATTTTTTGGAAAGTTTTGATAAAAACATTTACAACTCGCCATATTTCAGCACTCAAACTTTTTCATAAATCATTTTTCAAAAAACTTTTTCCCAAATCTTTCACTCTCTCAATTTTTCATCTTCTATCAAATCATATCCTTTATCAAAGAAATTTTCCTCATACTATACTACATTATAATGTATTTTTTTAATGAAATGTATCCCTTGGTGATAAGTAATTGTTTTCTAAGTTAATATAAATTCCTTGTTACTTTTTTCAGTCTATAAAAAATTGTATTATCCCCCATTTTATGATAACCACGTATTCATATTCATTTTTTAAATAAATATACTTACTCTCTCCTTTCAAAACAAAATTTTCTTTCTTAACTTTTTAGGAGATATTTTTATATTATATCCCCCTTTTTCTACATAATCCAAAACACAGCGGTGAAATTCCTTTAAAAAAATTAAGAAGTATCCAGTGTAGGTTGGACATGAAGTTGTAGCATCAATTCCAAAATCCTATCTTTTGGTATATCTTTGTTGATAAAGTGGAAAAATTTATATTTTTTATAAATGTGCTCTAGCAATTTTTCTCCACATGTAAATTTTTCATTTATGAAGTGATACTTTATATAAAAGTTTTTATATTGAATTTTAGATATGAATTTTCAAAATATCTATATCACTTTAATTATTACAAATAATAATTAATGGTGTGGAAATATTTATGTTTATATCTTCCATCTGAACTTCCATCCAAATCATTTTTGTATAAGCTGGGAAGTGGAAACATATTTTGCATCATTTTTTCTTAGGGTCATTAAACACTATTTATTACTTTAATATCTCACACAACATTCTCCAAAGAATAATTTTACTCTAAAAGTTTATTTTATATCATTTCAATCTCCATACCAATCAACATTAGTATACCCAAGAAATTTTATATCATAACTTCTTTTATATAACATCCCATAAGAAGAAGTTTCTTTATCATGTATCAAAATTATTTTTTCTACCAATATATGATATTATTTTGGATGGATTTGATATATTTCAAATAAAGAAAAAACATACACAATGTTTGTCCTTAAAGATGTAAGATTGAACAAACTTTGTAATGAACCAAAGTTTCATTAATGGAAATCCCTCTTGATATAATTAAATGTCTCTTTATGTTTATATAAAATTTCAAATTCATTGGTTTTATGTTAAGAATTTTTACCATTGCTAATATAGACATTGAACAGTGATCACATAATTAGTATAAATATAGGGGCTTAACAAATCCAATTTTACTCAGACAAAAGAAGCAATGGCCTCATCTAGTAGAATTGCTCCATACGAAGCCCATTTATCGGAGCTAGGATAATAGGTGGTGTCCTTGGTCTTCGCTCTTGACCAAGCCCCAGCTGAGCTTCATCATTTCATGCTCGAACGGGACCGTCAATGGGAAAAGTGGAAGTTGATAGAAATTACCACTCGAGCGATGTTATCCAAGCCACCCCAAGAGTCTGTCACTATCGCACACCTTACCCTTAGGTCTTATGTGGCTGTTTCAAGGGGTTATGTAACTAATCTATAGTACTATGTTCATGTAAATTATTTTTTTGTATATAATAATGAATATAATTTCTTGTCATTATTGATACATTGTAAATACTTTTTAAAGTAAAAATGGTGTTTTTAGTTATTATTTAATTAAGAAATCTATTTTATTAAATTAAGGGATTTTTAAATTAAATAATATTTTAATAAATTATTATTATTATTATTAGATTAATTTTATTATATATAAATGATCATATAATTGTATGAATGCAATTATAATTTTTATTAAGGTTTGAAACCCATATTTGTCAAAACCCGTGAATTTTCTATAAATATCGGGTTTTTTTTAAAGTGAAAATTAACATAATTAGAAAAATATTTAGAAACAATAAATGTTATTTTTGGAATTAGGATATCGAAATTATCCAATGGTGAATTTTTCATAATTTTCTGAGACAGTCAAATTTAAGAGTAAAAATTAAATATCGTTTAAATATATAATGTGTTTTATGACATCATAATGACCCAATAGTGATGTAATAAAATACTATGATCTTTATGTTCGGCAAATATATTTTTTACCATTAAAATAATGTGATTTTGGGTTTGTTTGGATTACTTTTCAAAGCATTAATGGACCCCTCAACACTTATTCAACACCTTGTCTTTTTAAATTAATTTCCATGAGAGTATGACTCACCTCCACATAAGAAACCATATTATTTTAAGAATTTTGGACTTTGGCCTTATAAAATATTGTTTTCCTCTTCCCTTTTCCAAAAACCATGTGCAAAAAACTTGGGATGGTTTGTGGTTTGAATTAATTTAATGTAAGGGGACCCAAACCTAAATAATAAAGAATTCCCTCACATTTCTTATATAAACCCATCCAAACTCCCACTTCCTCCTCACTCAAAGCCTTTTTAGTCCATCAAACCTCTTCCCTACTCTCTCTAGAATCCTCCCAAGGTTCCCCAAGATCCCAAGAAGCCTCTCACAAGCCTCTCTCTAGCCTTTAGAAGCACACTTCCTAGTAAAGGTTTTTTCTTCCTTTCTCATTTTTGTCCAATTTTCTTTAAGTTGTTTTGCCCTTTTAATTTCAATTATAAATGTTGGGGTATGGTTTCTCACCTCCCTCATACTACCCTATTTTTGTTTGATTGATGGGAGACCCTTTCTCTCTCATTAAATGCCTCCCATGTACACCTGTTACTATGCCGAAATTCCGAAAGGAACTTCTCTCTCCTCTTTTACATTCAAGCAATACTTTTGTATCATGAATATAAATTCCATTACAATTGATGGTACATGTATCTATATGACCTCCTTACTGTACATTAAATGTAAATGTGATTATGAACCCCTTTCTCTCTCATCAACCATTTTTATGAATTCTTATGTCACACTGTTACGCTGTCGAAATCGCACCAATTTTCTAAGCCAATGTCATTGTGTAGTGAATACCATGCCCATTTCTCCATCAAGGGTATTCACATTTATACACATTTACTTATTGATTATAAATTTTCATGTATGAATTCCACATTCCTTTATCAGGTAATAAATTATTATGTTTTATGAATCCATGTTTTATGATCCATGTGGAACACTTATGCATGAAATGAAATGTTTAAGAAGGGTGGGCCCTAATAGCGCTCCAATGCATTGGGTAAAGTATAGTATCATGATACGTCATGTGTAATGAGTGTTGAATCATGATAATTCAAGTGAAATGAGGGTTTACTCGTGCTTCATGTGCAATGAGGATTTACTCATGCTCCATGTGCAATGGGCCTTGGATTATGCTAATTCCATGTTAAGCGTTGTTGCCACATTTCCATGTTATGATTATCATGCTTTATCATGACTTTATGTTCATGTTTCTATTTTTCTCTATTGATATGCCTAATGTCTAACATATATTGTAATCCTCATGTTATTCCATGTGTATTCCCTTACTGGGCTTTATAGCTCACCCTTTTCTTATGCTTTTCCTCAGGTTATCCCATGCAATGCTAAGTATGAGGGAATGTAGTGGTCATGTAAAGGAAGTTTTCAATAAAGATGTTGTATTTCATGTTTCAAGTTTTTATGTAATGATCCTAAGCCCCAAAGACACTAAACCACTCGATCTTATTTGTTGTATCAAGTGAAGTTTTATGTAATAAATCATGTTTAAGTTTGTAATAAAAGCAGGGTTGTCATAGTTGGTATCAGAGGATAGGTTTAGTTATTTTTTGGGATTAGGATTAGAAAACCCTAGTAAATCCTTAGAGACAAGACTAAGTACAATATAAACATCCCTATGATTTGGTGAGTATTGAGTAAGTGGTTTTTCAAGAAAATACATCCTTGTCTGGATACGATCAGGTAGAGGCGGCTCTGGAACAGATGTATCCTAGGGGTAAAACCCGAAAACACCGCTTTGAGCTAGACTCGAACGGGAACTGGTGCACGACAATGGGCCTTGATGAACTCTTGGTTACGACACTCCTGGGGGATGTGTTTTTATAAATTCACAAGCTTAGTATGAACCCTTATTAAGGGAATTAAAAAAAATTCCCCTGAGAATGTATGTTTGAAAGTAGATCATGAAAAGCCTAGATTGAAGCCTATAGACTCATGAGTTAAGGAAATAAAAGTTTATTTATAAGTCATCAACTTTTTTCTTTGGATTACCCTTTATGTGTTACCCCTAACTTTTCTTTTATTCCAGCCAATGGCCAGTAATAGGAGGACTCGGGCTAACAATCGATGTGGAGATCAGTGTGATGACTGTACTAATGAGATGCCCAATCCAACATGAGCGGGAATCACGAACTTTGTAATGCTTCTCTCTCAGCTAACCCATGTTTTGAATAGAAACATGGGTCAAGAGGAACGTTCAACCCCCCCCCCCCCTAAGAATGAACAAGTGACCATCGAGAGCTCCATGAGACAAAGGCCTCCTACTTTTAGTGGATCATCTAATCCCACGATCGCTCAAAAATGGATCAACTCCATTGAAAAGATATTATCTATCCTTCAATGTTATGAACCCGAGAAGTTTCTCCTGGAGGCTTATCATATAGAGGGTGAAGCTGATCAATGGTGGACATTGATCAAAAATACAAAGCCTGAGGAGGAGATCAAGGCATTGGAATGGAAGGATTTCCGGAAGATGTTTTTCGATAAATATTTTCCGCCCACCCTCCGGCTTAAGATGGAAAGGGACTTCCTTTCCCTCAAGAAAAAAGATGAATAATTTATTGGATCGTACGAGGCAAACTTCACAAGGCTTGCACGATATGCTTCTGGATTTGTTGTTACCCCCAAATGCAAGGTTGACCACTTCTTTGGTGGGATAAAGCCCAGCCTGTGGAAATCATTAGCGATCCATGACTTTGACAGCTATGAGGAAATTGTCTGATGTGCCCTCAAGGTCAAAATGGAGATCGGAGAATCACAGGGGTATCATGGGGATAAGAAGCGTAAGGTGGACTTCAATACTGGTGGTCCGATGGATAAATCCAACGATGCTAAGAAGATCCAGCACCCCACTTTCCAAAAGTGCGGAAAGAAGCACCTTGGAAATTGCCTTAAGGGGGAGAGGAAATGATTCAGGTGTGGAAAAGAAGGGCACCTAACTGCTAACTGTCAGCAATAAAGACCCGCATCTACGACAGAGGAGATGAACACTCTGTTCGAACCTCAACGCATTGTTCAATGCTACAAATGCAAAGAACCGGGTCATTTTTCAAATCAGTGCCCTAATCCAAGGGTTTTCAGAGGCAACCAACAACCTCCAAGGCAGCAAGGAAGAGCTTTTTCCATCACTTCTACCGAAGTGAACCCCGACAACGAAGTGGTGACAAGTACACTAGTTATTCATTCAAGAATAGTGAACATACTTTTTTATTCAGGTTCTACACATTCCTTTATATCTCGAAAGTTTAGTAGAACAATCCCAGAACCACCACAAATCATGGAATTGAAGATGTTGGTGAGTACAGAAAATGGGGAAATCATTGCATCCCATGAATATAAGTCCTCCTCTATTATAATCTATGGATTGAATTTCCCAGCGAACCTCGTCATACTCCCTATGGTGGAATTTGATGCAATTCTTGGCATGGATTGGCTTTCCTTATATTGAGCCAACATAAATTGCTGGGAGAGGGAAATCACTCTCCATATGGAGAATCGACCCCCAATTCTTTACAAGTGTAAGGAGGAAGATGAATCTCCTTTAGCTCCATCATCTCAAGCATGGATATTACTGCCCTACGAGCATCTGTATCTGGCTCAGATGATTGATTCCAAGGAAGAAACCATCCTTGAAGAAATGCCTATTGTGAGGGAATTCACTGAAGTGTTTCCCGAAGAACTGTCTGGTCTTCCTCCTAGAAGAGATGTTGAATTCTCAATTGAACTTATACCCGGGGTATTACCAATATCCAAGACTCCATATAGAATGGCTGTTTTCGAGCTTGAAGAGTTGAAGAAACAACTACAGGAGAATCTGGATAAATGGTTTATACGCCCAAGTGCTTCATCATGGGGTGCACCAGTCCTCTTCGTCAAGAAGAAGGATGGGTCAATGCGGTTTTTCATCGATTATCGTGAACTTAAAAAAATCACGATAAAGAACAAGTATCCTCTCCCATGAATTTATGACTTGTTCGATCAGCTGTGTGGAGCACAATATTTCTCCAAGGTGGACTTGCGGTCGGGATATTATCAAGTAAGGGTGAAGAAGAAAGATATCCCCAAGACTGCTTTTCGCACAAGATACGGGCACTATGAATTCATAGTAATGCCTTTCGGACTCACTAATGCTCCAGAAATCTTCATGGACTTAATGAATAGAGTCTTTAGAGATTACCTAGACAAATTTTTGGTAGTCTTTATAGATGATATTCTAATATACTTCAAAACCAAGGAGGATCATGAGGAGCATTTAAGAACTGTACTAGAGACTTTGCGCAAGGAGAAGCTCTATGCAAAGTACAGAAAGTGTGAGTTCTGGTTGAAGGAGGTCTCATTCTTGGGCCATATCATCACAATCAATGAGATATCTGTGGATCCCTCCAAAACAGATGCAATTGAAGTATGGATGAGGCCAACATCGGTAACGGATATTCGTAGCTTCTTGGGGTTATCTGGATATTATCGATGATTTGTGGGGAATTTCTCACAATTTTCCAACCCTCTTACCAAGATAACTCGAAAGGGAGTTAAGTTTTCTTGGAGTGATGAATGTGAAGAAAGCTTCAAGAAGTTGAAAAGTAGGCTTATCACTGCTCTCGTTCTCACTTTACCCACAAGTGGGGAAATTTTTGTGGTATTCAGTGATGCTTCGAAGAAGGGATTAGGTTGTGTGCTGATGCAGAATGATAAAGTGATATCCTATGACTCAAGGCAATTGAAAATCCATGAGCGAAACTATCCAACGCATGATCTGTAGTTGGTGGTGGTGATCCTTGCCTTGAAAATCTGGTGGCATTATCTCTATGGGGATAAATATGAGATATATACTGACCACAAGAGTCTTAAATATATATTCACACAGAAAGAGCTTAATATGCGCCAGAGAAGATGGATAGAGCTCATCAAGGACTATGACTTTTCAATACAATACCACCCTGGGAAAGCGAACAAGGTGGCAGATGCCCTAAGTAGAAAGGACCAAGTGATTCTATCAATGATGAGAATTGAGAAGGATCCAATCTTCTTAGACTTGATGAAGATGGACATGGGAATCATAAAGAAGGTAAAATCATCAATCCTTTCACAAATGGTTTCTCAACCATCTCTTTTGGAAAGGTTAACGGATGCTCAAAAGGATGATATGGGAATTCAGGAAAAATTGGAATCTATCAAAAAAGGGAAATCCTTGGAGTTTAATGTTAATGAAGAAGGAATTGTGTGATTTGGGAAAAGACTATGTGTTTCATCGATTTCGGAGCTGAAGAAAGAACTTTTGGATGATGCACATAGTTCAAATTTCTCTATTCACCCAGGGAGCACAAAGATGTATCGAGATCTCCGAGAAAACTTTTGGTGGGATAATATGAAGAAGGAGATCGCTGAATATACATCAAACTGCCTGGTGTGTCAGCAAGTGAAGTCAGAGAGGCAGAAGTTTAAGGGGATGATGCAACCATTGTCCATACCAGAATGGAAATGGGAGAACATCACCATGGACTTTGTCACCGGACTTCCAAGGACATCCAAAGGAAACAATGCAATCTCGGTTGTTGTGGACCGTCTTACAAAGACCGCACACTTCATTTCTATTCGAGAGTATTTCTCTTTGGATCAACTGGCATGGATATATATCAGGGAAGTGGTAAGGTTGCATGGAGTACCACTATCTATTGTGTCTGACCGAGATCCAAGATTCACCTCTAAGTTTTGGAAGAGTCTTCAACATGCTCTGAATACTGAACTGAACTTCAGTACGACCTATCATCCTCAAACTGATGGCCAATCTGAGCGGACTATCCAAAAACTTGAGGACATGTTGAGAGCATGCTCAATGGACATTAAGGGAGGATGGGATCAACATCTTCCTCTGGTTGAGTTCTCTTATAATAATAGTTTCCGCTCAAGCATTCAAATGGAACCATATGAATCCCTTTATGGGAAAAGGTGCAGAACACCGGCGTGTTGGGATGAGGTCGGTGAACGTAAGCTGCTTGGACCGGAAATGGTCGAAGAAATGGTGGAGAAGGTGAAAACCATTCAGTCGCATATCAAGGCAGCCCAAAGTCGACAGAAGATTTATGCAGATAACTGTCGATGAGACCTTGAGTTTAAAGTTGGAGACATGGTTTTTCTATGCATATCTCTGTGAAATAAGGTCATGGGGTTTGGAAAGAAAGGGAAGTTATGTCCAAGGTACATTGGCCCCTTCGATATTCTTGATCGTGTTGGGGTTGTGGCCTATCGACTAGCACTTCCACCTACCATGGCCAAAATACATTATTTCTTTCATGTATTCCTCTTAAGGAAGTACATACCGGACCCTTCACATGTACTCTCTTCTTGAGGTGGTACAATTGGAAGATGATATTTCTTATGAGGAGCAACCAGTGAAGATCTTAGATCGTAGAGAAAAGGTTCTACGAAATAAGACAATGCCCCTCGTCAAGGTGTTGTGGAGAAACCACAAGTTTGAAGAAGCAACATGGGAATCGGAGGAAACGACGAAGCTGAGTTACCCACATCTTTTTCATTGTGGGAAAAGGAAAATTTCGAGGGTGAAATTTATTAAGGGGGAATATTGTAATGACCCAAAGTTTCATTAATGGAAATCTCTCTTGATCTAATTAAAAGGCTCTTTATGTTTATATAAAATTTCAACTCCATTGGTTTTATGTTAAGAATTTTGACCATTGCTAATATAGTCGTTGAACAGTGATCACATGATTAGTATAAATATAGGGCCTTAACAAATCCAATTTTACTCAGACAAAAGAAGTGATGGCCTCATCCAGTAGAATTGTTCCATACGAAGCCCATTTGTTAGAGATCAGAAAATAGGTGGCGTCCTTGGGATTCTCTCTTGACCAATCCCAAGCTGAGCTTCATCATGTCAAGCTCGAACGGTACCGTCTACGGGAAAAGTGGAAGTTGATAGAAATTACCACTCGAGCGATGTTATCCAATCCACCCCAAGAGTCTGTCACCATCACACACCTTACCCTTAGGTCTTATGCGGCTGTTTTAAGGGGTTATGTAACAAATCGATAGTACTATGTTCATGTACATTATTTTTTTGTATATAATAATGAATATAATTTCTTGTCATTATTGATACATTGTAAATAGTTTTTAAAGTAAAAATGGTGTTTTTAGTTATTATTTAATTAAGAAATCTATTTTATTAAATTTAGGGATTATTGAATTAAATAATATTTTAATAAAATATTATTATTATTATTATATTAATTTTATTATATATAAATGATCATATAATTTTATGAATGTAATTTTAATTTTTATTAAGGTTTGAAAGCCATTTTTGTCAAAACCTTTGAATTTTTTATAAATGTTAGTTTTTATTTTAAAAGTGAAAATTAGCATATTTAGAAAATTATTTAGATAAAATAAATGTTATTTTTGTTCAGGGCGTCGAAATTATCCAACGGTGAAGTTTTCATAATTTTCTGAGACAGTCAAATTTTTGAGTAAAAATTAAATACCATTTAAATATATAATGTGTTTTATGACATCATAACGACGCAATAGTGATGTAATAAAATACTATGATCTTTATGTTCAGCCAATATATGTTTTACCATTAAAATAATGTGATTTTGGGTTTGTTTGGCTTACTTTTAAAATCATTAATGGACCCCTCAAGACTTATTAAACACCTTGTCTTTTTAAATTAATTTCCATGGGAGTATGACTCACCTCCACATAAGCAACCATATTATTTTAAGAATTTAGGACTTTGGCCTTATAAAATATTTTTTTCCTCTTCCCTTTAGAAAAACCCATGGGAAAAAACCATGGGATGGTTTTTGGATTGGATTAATTTAATGTAAGGGGACCCAAACCTAAATAATAAAGAATTCCCTCACCTTTCCTATATAAACCCACCCAAACTCCCACTTCCTCCTCACTCAAAGCCTTTTTTGTTCGTCCAACCTCTGCCTACTCTCTATAGAATCCTCCCAAGGTTCCCCAAGCTCCCAAGAAGACTCTCACAAGCCTCTCTCTAGCCTTTGGAAACACACTTCCAAGTAAGGGTTTTTTCTTCCTTTCTCGTTTTTGTCCAATTTTCTTTAAGTTGTTTTGCCATTTTAATTTCAATTATGAATTTTGGGGTATGTTTTCGCACCTCCCTCATACATAACTCTTTATGTTTGAATTATGGGAGACCCTTTCTCTCTCATTAAATTCCTCCCATGTACACTCGTTACTATGCCCAAATTCCGAAAGGAACTTCTCTCTCCTCTTTTACATTCAAGCAATACTTTTGTATCATGAATATAAATTCCATTACAATTGTTGGGACATGTATCTATATGACCTCATTACATTCCATTACATTAAAATATGATGAGTAGCCCCTTTCTATCTCATCAACCATTTTTATGAATTCTTATGTCATGCCGTTACGCTGCCGAAATCGCACCAATTTTCTAAGCCAATGTCATTGTGTAGTGAATACCATGCCCATTTATCCGTCAAGGGTATTCAACTTTATGAACATTTACTTATTAATTATAAAGTTTCATGTATGAATTCCACATTCCTTTATTGTGGAATAAATTATTATGTTTTATGAATCCATGTTTTATGATCTATGTGGCACACTTATGCATGAAATTAAATGTTTAAGAAATGTTTGCCCTTATAGAACTCCAATGCATTGGGTAAAGTATAGTATCATGATATGTCATGTGCAATGAGTGTTGAATCATTCTAATTAAAGTGCATTGAGGTTTTACTCGTACTTCATGTGCAATGAGGATTTACTCATGCTCCATGTGAAATGGGTCTTGGCTCATGCTAATTCCATGTTAAGTGTTGTTGCCACATTTCCATGTTATGATTATCATGCTTTATCATGCCTTTAAGTTCATGTTACTCTTGTTCTCTATTGATATGCCTAATGTATAACATGTATTATACTCCTCATGTTATTCCATGTGTATTCCCTTACTGGGCTTTATAGCTCACCCTTTTCTTATGCATGTCCTCAGGTTATCCAATGTAATTCTAAGTACGAGGGAATGTAGTGGTCATGTAAAGAAAGTTTTCAATAAATATGTTGTGTTTCATGTTTAAAGTTTTTATGTAATGATCCTAATCCCCAAAGACACTAAACCTCTCGATCTTCTTTGTTGTATCAAGTGAAGTTTTATGTAATAAATCATGTTTAAGTTTTTAATAAAAGCAGGGTTGTCATAAACTTCCTATTAATTTTATAAAATCTTTCTGATTGACAATTTTATCACCTTCATATTTACACAACTTCGTTCCAAATGAAATAAGAGTATAAACTACTTTGAAATATACCATACTAAAATTTTATAACCACTCCCTAAAATAATTCTCTTATGATAAAAACGCATATATTTCCCTCAATTTCAATTGTAAACCAATAAATAAATTTAATTCTATAAGCATTGACATGTAAAATTCCTCTTTCAGAAAAGTATTTACAATCATTTTCTCTATCCCCTAAAAAAATATATCATCAAATTAAACTATAAAAATTTGGGTAAATGAGTTAATATGTTTTATATTTAAGTTTTTTTTACCTTCTATTTATAAAAATTCCACATTTTTAGGCAAATATAAAGTTTTGAGTTCCATGTTTGTGGGGAATATTTAAAACCATACAAGGATTTATTCTGTTTATAAACTTTGGTTCCATCTTCATCAAGGAAAAATCCACAAGGTTTCTCAATATAAACTTATTTAATAATCATTACATTTATTAAATATAAATTTAAACTTATATAATAAACTTTATAACAATGATATTCTACCACTACTAAGAACATTTTTATGGTTTCCAATCTTGCAATAGGGGAAACATATCTTTAAAATCCACACCTTTAACCTAGTAATATCCTTGTAAACAAGTCATGCATTATTTATTGAAACATATCCATGTTTATTAAGATTTTTTATACACACACACTTTATTAAAATAATATTATTTTCTACTGTATGTGGAAAAATTTCCTAGATGTCATTCTTTTCTATCCAAATTTACTATTCATTTAAATAATTTTCTCATTATTTGTGTTCAATTACTGTTGGAACGGATTCTGGTTCAACCTTTGAGAGAAGTGATGTTTTATTTTATAAATCTTTCTTCTAGTCTAAACTAGAGATTTCTGATTTCCAATTATATTTTTAGTATCAACCTATTTATGTAGGGTATGAAATTTCATAGTTTTTCTTCCTACATCACTTTACTTTCCATATGATTCTTTTAAATCTTCAGTCACCTATTTTGTCACACTTTCATATTCACTTTTGTTTTTCTCATTGGAAGCCTTTAATTTATCTTCCATGAAATTTTCAACAACCTTTTTCATAGAAGTTATATTTTAAAAATAAATTCACATCATGAGAATACACCAACTTTTTTTAACATTTTTTCTAACATTTATAACTTCTTCTATTTGGTGAATATCCCATGAAAATTCTTTCCTCAAAATTTTCATCCAATTTTCCATGATTTTTATTTTTTATCTTTAATAATAAGGGACTTCCAAAAATATTGAAATATTTTACTATTTTTTTTTATACCATGTTTATTATGAAGAAATTTTGGATTCCATCCTTAATAAATATCTATTTTGTATAAAAACAATTGTACTAACAGCTTCACTCTAGAAAAACATATAAAGTTTATAATTATCTAATATGATTCTTCCCATTACCACCAAGAATTTTTTTCCTTTCTACCACTCCATTTTATTGACGGGTGTGTGGAGCATTGTATTTATGTTCGATACCATGATTATTTATATAGTATTTTATGTAAATACATTTGTAATCCTTTCCATTATTGGTTCTATTATTCATAATATAAATAATAATTTCTCTTTTAACTTATATTTTAAAAAATATGAATTTTTTTTTCAACCTCTAATTTATGCTTCACAAATATAATGTTGGTCATCTAAGTGAAATCATTAATAAAAGTGATATATTACAAATCCCCTTTCATTGATTGATGTATCATCGGCCCACAAATATCTGAGTGAATAATTTCAAGTGGTTTATTAGATTTAATCTCAATGTTCTTATGGAATTTACTAACCATATTTCCTTTATTACATTTTTTTTTAAATCATATTCTTTCGTTTTTATCATTGGAAATTTTATGAAAGGATTTTTTGGGAAAGTCTGTTCATAATTTTATGTCCAAGATTCCAAATCCTATGATTCCAAAACTTGTTTTTATCTTCAGCACTCAAATAACAAGATTTGAAAATTTCTCCAATATGAAAAAGATTTCCACTGGTTCTTTCTCCTCTAGTATCAACATTACAATATTCAATACTTTTTGTGGTACGTGAATCTTTCATGAATATCACTTACTTACCATCATCACAAAATTGTATTACACTATGTAAGTTCTGTGTGAGGTCATAAACATATAAAAATTCCTTTTATTTCAGTTTCTTAACTTTAATCTCATTTGTTCATATTTCTCTAATTTTTAATGAACAATCATTTCCAAATGTTACTTATCCACCTTTATAATTTTCAACATCTTTTGACATTTTTATATTAATTGTTATGTGTGAGGAACAACCACTATCAATAATCCATGGTTTGTTTATTTTTCTTGATTTCAAAGCAATATCAACAACAAAGGCTCTTTCTTCAACATTATTCTTTATGAACTCTTTTTCTTTCTTATCATACAATGTTTTTCTTGTATGTATTGTTAAACATTCTTTAGGAAATTCACATATTTGGTCACATGTTGCATAAACATACTCTAAACAGCCAAACCAATTTTATATTAGAATATTTCTAACAACTTGGGATTTTTACTTTCTTACAACCTATGGATTAAAAAATTGTCATCTTCACTATTTTTGTTGCTCCTAACCAATTAATACCTTCTTCTGAGTAGTGACATGTTCTACCAATAATTTTAATATTTTTTCCGAAATATACTATAACACCAATAATAACCACTAAATATTGATTTTCTATATAAATATAATCTTTTCATATAATATTTTTTTCAGTTTGTAAAATATTTATTTTTTTATTTCCCCCTGACATGGGTAAACATTCATATAGAGGTTTTTTCAAGTTTTTTTAATATGATAGATTTCTTAGATCCATTATCAACCCAATTTTTCCTAAAAAATTTTCAAACACCTTCACTATTAGTAAAATAAAATGATATTTTACATTTGGTGGGTAATGATTTCACCTAATTCTTGGAATGAGATTTCTTGACAACTTCATGGGATTTAGTTTTTATCTCTGAAGCTTTATTGAAATTTTTATTTTTAATTTTTAATTTAATTTCAACCTCTCTTAATTTTTATTGAATTTTACAAACCAAATCTCCCTTATAAATATGTTTCCTGCTGAGATCTTTCACTATATTTCCTTATTTAGAAACATTTATATTGAGGCTTATAATCTATTGGATATAACCATATTCCCATTTAAGGACATATTTCCTTCATTATCCTTTCTACTTTCTATCTTCATCATTAATGATTCTTTATTGAGTTTTTTATTTTGATCAATACATTATACAAGCTCAGACCTATGATGATATTCTATATAAGTTTCTTCATCTTATTATTATTCTTATTCTTCAATGTTTGATGAACCTATTTTTTTCTAAAAATTTAAAAAGAAGGTTTTGAATTTTTCTGAACTTTCTTATTCTAAATAATTTTTTTTAGTATAGTCATATTCAACTTTTTTACTCAACATGATTCTTATACTTCCAAAAAACATGTTCTTACCATCGGTTCACTTCTTATCTTCCCTAGATTATTTTTTCCATGTATTCCACTAGGTTTTTTCATTATAATTATCTTTATATTCACCAAATTTATTCATGGGGAAATTAATAGAAAATTTATTAGTTCCTCCACACTCAAAAACACTTGATTGGGGTTTTCCTCTATACTTTCATCTACCTCTATAATAGATTTTTAAGATAAGAGGCATGATATTTTAATTAATTTTATCGTATTATTTTTCTTCTAAACCACTAAGGTCAATATTCCTAGTATATTGTATTTTTATCTTTCTCATAGCATTAAAATCTATCTCATACTTGATCATATTTTTAATTGTTGGTAATTTCTTCATTTTATAAGTAGAAATAATATTATGCATTTTATCAAGTAATAAATAATATTTATCTTCTAGAGCTAAGATTTTAGATTCAAACCTATTAGGGAAGTTTCTCCTGAGTTTCTTTATAATAGTGGAATCTTTAATGATATCTTCAAATCCTCTGATATTGTAAAAAACATCACTTACTCTGGTGAATTACTCATCAGCAGTCACTTTATAAACCATTCGGATACCATAAAACTTGATTTTATAGATTTTTAACTTTTCCTACCTCAAATTGTTTTTTCCCTAGAAGATATTTTTGGGTTTGTCTCAAATTTCTTTAGCGATTTTGTGGACCATTTCCTTCATGTAAGTATTTTATGATAACGATATAAGAATAACATTTCTAGATTTTCTATCAACCTCAATATTTCCATTATCAACAAAAGTCATAGGATCATTTTTATTGAAGGGAAGAGATACAATTATTACTGCCTCAATAACCTCCATAATAACTGACAAGAGATATAGTATCATTTTTTTTATGATCATGATAATAATTTTCATAAAATTTAGTAATATCTCTACTGTTAGAAGAATTGACATTTTCCATCATAAGGATTCAACGGGGGAACCTATTATCTAATTCTAAGTGAAATTCATTATAATCATTGAACCATTAATAGGAGGAGGGGTGAATCATTGGTTAACCCTTTTAAAAATATCCTACATTAAAAAATTTAACCCTTGGAAATTTTTAGAGTTAATTTATTTATCAAATTTTATAAAAATATAAAAAGGATGAAAATAAGATAAAATAAAAAAGAAACATAATATTTATAAGGTTCGACCTCATTGTGAGAACATACATCCTTTTCATGGAAACACCCCTGGGTCCATTAAAATACACAATTATAAATAAGAGTATAAAACATTGATCTAAATCCAATTAGTTTTTAAAGTTTGGATTAAAAAAACCAAGCCATAAAAAAATATATGAAACTTTTTAAATTATACTCCCTCAAGTTAATCCAGAAATTCCATCCAATTTTCTCCATCTGAAAGTTGTGTCTAATGGTCCCCTTATACATTAGAAATATTTCATCCATTGCACCTCACTAAAATTATTCCTGATATATAAATTGAACTCTATTCGATTATAAAAAATAATTATTCCACAACAAATTTCATGGAAACATTGACTAATTTCTCTGTCTGGTTTAACAGAACTAAAACTCTATTTGATAATTCTGATTGAAACACTTTTTGGAACACTCCTTTAAAAAGAAAGTATAATTCAGTTAGAAAATAAAATTAACATAAATTCTAAAGTGTTTCTGTTTTTTGTATGTGTGAATAGTTATAAGTACAGTTGTACTTTTAACCCCATTATATAGGTTCTCTCATAGTGTAAATGGTGGGATATCATTTATATTTTCCAACTCAAACCAATTACAAATCAATCATTCCTTATTAATAAATAATTGGATGCTTCCCAAATCTTATATAACATTAATGATGATTTATGAATTATCCATCAATTTCTACCTTTCTTGAACTCGCTTAAATCTAGATAAATAAAAAAATGAACTAAAGTAACAATACCAGCATCATCTGACATTTATTATTAAAAATGTTTCTTAGTAAAACTTTGTCCAACATGAGTATTCATTTGATGACTTCATTATGAAACATTTTTGTGATCTGCTTCATCTAATTTCCCTTATATGGACCTTTTTCATCCATCTATTCTTTTTTTGATGGACATGAAAATGACTATTTTATGGATAAGAATTTCTCTATATAGTTAATTTTCTCAGCTCAAGATTTATATATCTTCTTCACAGAATTTCTTTTTGATATAATTCCTCAACTAATATTGTCTAATAGACTTTATTAGTGTCCAACTTCATAACATCATAAACTATAAAATTTATTCCACCTATAAAAAAATTGTAACATCAACAATTCATAAAAACTATCTATCTAAAACCTAAACTTTCTCTATTCATTTCTATTGACCCTATTGAATATGGTTGACTACATTATTGCAACTTCTAATGAAATTTTTCATATTAAACGTTATTTATTTGGCATATTTATCTATCTTATAATTTTTATTTCTCTCTTAAAATTTTCATAAACACAAACTCTAAATATAAATTCCCATTTCTAGAACTGATTTCCCTTTCGATTTCTTTCTCATTTTATAAAATTGTACAAACTCAATAATAAGTACTTATTTCCTTCCATTTGATCAGGTCTTTATAATTCCTATATCTGCTATATATGATTCCTTTGTGTAAAGCATTCCTTTATACAAATTTATTATCTTTATTTTCCTAGATTTTTTTGGTTATGTCTATGTATGGTAACATTTGTTGGGACCTTTATATTCATAAAACTTCATCTCCCCCTTTGTCTTCTCACAACTTGTATAATTTTATACACATAATATTGGATCATGATATTTTTATGAGGTTTAAAACTAATTGATCAACTAATGATCTTCTAATTCTTTAAGAAATTTTTTATAACAAAGTAATCAAAACTTTATAACTCCCTCAATTCCTCTAGAAACTTCATTAAAAAAATTTCATACCAAAATTTCTTAATAAAGTATCTCAAGAAAATTCTATAGCTGTTACTCAAAATCATTATTAACAAAAGTGAGTTGTCAAAAAATACAAAACATTGTTAGGAAAACATTAGAAACGATCTTCAAAATCTATTTCCATAGTTAGTTTGAGCTTGTTTATGTTAAACCAGTGAAGGACGATATTTAATGTCAAACGTATTTGACCAAAAAGTGGTTTAATAATTAGGTCATCAAACATTGTCCAAAGGGTGAGATATTTAATATTGAAAGGGAAAGGAAAACCCAAAATGAATGGAGATAACAATTCTAGTATAAACAATCTCATGGATGAGTGAATACAATTTATGGTTATAGTGATCATATAAATGATGAAGGATATGATATGACAACCAAAATGGGTATTAAGAGTTATCATTTATCTAACACCTTTGATAAAATAATGAGAAGTGTGTAAATAATAACATGAATTATCTGAGTTAAGAAGTGAAAAAATTGAATAATCATGTTGAGGATTAATTCTTGAAAAATTATTGATGGGTTCCCTTATGGTGTTGTTTATGTCACCTGGAGTTAGAGGGCCATATCCTCAAGACAAGACATGGATCTAGTTTAAAGTAAGGATATGGTGGAATAGGTTTTATTACCAAGAATATGTGTTATTTAATATTTTAGTATGATCATTATGAATATCAAAGAAATATTTATAGTGATTAAAATTCTCGAGGTATGAAGTGTGGTCTGTGGGAAGAATGTATTTAAAATTGATTGGGATATTCCAATCTCAAACTAAGAAAGGTTGTGGTTTTATAGGATATCTAAGTAGATGTTTATTTCTGGTTGGGTTCGAAATATATGGTCTAGACATCACTATATATTATAAAATAACAAGACTCAAGCCACATGTTGTTTTCATCAAAGAAATGGTATCCCATCATATAGAATACTATAGAAATACTTGATAAAAATGATAATTTAATAATGGGAACATTTTATTATAGTGTAGGTTTATAGATAGAAACCATATTTTGGGAACCCTTACATGGTTCTAGATCACATTTAAAGAAACTTGGACATAAATAAAAAACCAACCCAATAAGTTTGAGGGTCATGCAGGATAGACTGTATGACATCTAGTTTTACATCATACAGTAAGGACTCAGATGTAATGTTGTTTAAGTTTGTGCAATGAGGACAACATCCAATCAATTTATAGTCATATAGAATATAATTTATTCTATATAGTTTAAATTCTTATAATAAAGAATTTTATATAATAAGGTTTTTATAGATTTGTCACACGTACAAAAATAAAATGGGTTCATCTTAGTGTTGAACATGGGGAAGAAAACTTGATGTGAATTGGTGAGGCCACAGATGCCAATATGAAGAAAGTTTTTAATGGGGATAAAATTTAAATTTGGATCTAAGATAGGAAATATGGACATCACTACATATCCTAAAGTAACATGAATCAATTTGTGTGTAGTTTTAGATGATTATTATCTATGCACATATAGTTATATACAAGTAAAAGTGATGTATCTTCATTTTGGTGTTAGTTCATTGTGATAAACATTATTTGAATGATTAAGAGCATGATCACTCCAAATTAAAGAAAATGGAATTTGTGGTTAGCCCATGTTGGGACCTCTAAGTTTCACTAAATGTTATGAATAACAATAATCAATCCATACATAGTTCTTAGTGAGTATCCTATGTATGAATTGAGATCATATACTAGGGAAATATTATAATATCTTTATCTTAATGAAAGGAAATTTATAAACCCAATATGAATTAGTAGGGCTCAAATAATAGGATAGAGAGGGGTTGAAATTGATGATATTTGTATCTTGGCCTAGGTTAGGTCCTTCATCCATTTCTATATATCCTAATATATTAGTAATCAATCCACTCATAGTTCTTGATTTCTCTATATAGATATGAATCATGTACATATGAAAATATAAGGGTTTTTTAGTGAAGAGATATCTAAGAACACCTGTTATAAACTATTAAACTCATACAATAGGAAAATTTACATGAATTTGGATCATATGAAAAAAATTCGGTAACATAGGGTAAACCAACCTAAACATTTTATGTTCTTATAGGATGGACCATTGTGTCCAATTGGAATTTTACAAGAAGAGAATCTTGACTCATGGAATCATGTCCTTCACTAAAAATGCATACCTAGACACAAAAGGGTATAAATAATAAGATCTTATATTTTTTAATTGACAATGGTATGATTTATAAATATCTAAAATCAAGTGTATTTGAACCCACTTGAATAATCTGTTTAAGAAATGTGTAAGTCATAACATGATAATGAATGAGTCATTGGGAAATGGAGTAATGTGGGGATAATATAACAATTGGTAATGTAGAGGCTATCACTGCACCATCAGAACATAAGACATGGGGTTAGAGGGTATTTTACTCTATATTAAACATGCCTTTGGTTGGTAGGCCAGATATAGTAGTACATATATTACTACTATGATAAGGTTTCCTATAGATTTGATTACACTGCTATGAAAGGGAAAAACAAGAGGATGTGATCAAAGTTTTGGGATTCCCATAGGAGACTCTCAAATAAAGGATTTGGGTTGGTGATTATTCATACACCAAAGGTATAAAGTATATTCACGAATGAAATTGATATTAAATAAGGGTTTGAGAAATATAAAGGTTGTGGAACTGTTAATTGAACACATTTTCAGGGAGAAAGAATATAACATGAAATTTCATGGGTACCTAATTAATTGAATAAGATGTATTTTCCAAAGTGAATTAGTGTTCTTGTCCTTAATTAAAATATTCCCATAATATATTTTAATCTCATTTTCAGGGGGAAGGATTTTCTCCTTTCACTTTTTCTTATTCCAATTGGTTAAGTGAGAATGGGTTGACTTTTACTTAGTATGACTTTTATGGGTTTTCAATTATAAAATCATCCAGGTCTTTTTCATCTGCATTTGAAGGTCTTCAAACTTAGATGAAAATCGTGTAACTATATTTTATAGTCATATATCATAGACCGAGTATGAGATGGAAATTTATGGTTGGGATAAGGATATGAGATCTATGTATCACCATGTATCATATAAGAATAGGAATCAAGTAACATTTAGTTATCAAAAAATACAACTTTTTGTGGATATGACTCATACCCAGGGGGCATGGTAATGAAATTGATGGTTATACTGACATGATACGGAAGTAAACCTAATATGAATGAAATATTAAGACCAAGATAAACTAAAATAGTCACATCTTGATGAATGGATATGGGAAGGCCTGATACAATATTGTGTTGATCTCATCCTCTAGAAAAAATTAAGTTATGAAGATGGAACCTACAGAAAAAATTAGGATAGGATATATAAGTGTTTCTATGTTTCCCATGGTAACATGAATCAATCCCCACATAGTTATACTAAGGGTAATTTTTTATAGGTTAGGTGAATGATGAAATTCAAGTTGGTAAATTTTTTCATAGTCATCAAATCCTTGGAGAAAGAAATACTCATATGTAGATAAATCTCTTAAATAGGGTGAATTTATGATTTAATATCCCATGGAATAAACCTCTTTAGTAAGTTTAATTTTATATAGGATATACCACTCTGAATAGTTTAAGTCATGTGAGATGGACTATTCATCATGCAGTTTTATGTCATGTGACAAGGACTCATATATCTTGTTGTTTTATGATCATATGACTAGGACCGTTTACAAGAGGTTTAGAATCATGTGGAGTGTAATTTATTCTATGTAGTTTAAATTCCAATAGTGAGGACATCATGAACCCATCATGAAAATTTGTAAAGTAATTATTGAGAAACCATGCATTAGTAGTAGGAGTTATATTCTCCATATCCATTATAATCAAGTAATAGGATCTATAATAGAAAATATTTATTATGGAATTGTATCCTTACTGTTTTGGCTACAATTTTAGAGGTTTATTTTTATGTATCATGGGAATTATTAGGTCCAACAATAGTTCCCCTTGGATGAATTATTAGAGGTGAACATTCTGGTCAAACATTCATGTGACTTGGTTTTGATGGATTTCTAGGTTGTGCAGTGTCCTTAACCATTTAACATCAATTATTTAGCACATAAATTCATATCTAACACCATTCATCTTTAGATAGTTGACTTTTGATAGTAATGTGAAGTGAAGATAATTGTACTTCATTGATTAGTACTACCTTTATCCTGTATACAAGTAAGTATAGTTTCGCTTGTCTGCTCGTATCGGTCATGTTATGATAATGCCATATAGTATGTAGGATTTTATCTTTCCAAAAAATCATATCTTTTTCCACCATTTTTTAAAGGATATTAGATACAGTTTTATTAAAGGTCTTTATCTATTTATTGTCCACTATATAATATTAGGATGAATTATTAGACTGGATATTATTCTCATGCTTCAACCTCTTCAATTTGGAATAATGGAAATTGTTTCCATTTTCCATTGGCATTTTTTGAGGGACTCCAAATATGATAATGATATTAGACTTCCTAAAATCTATGAAATGATTCTTTATAACTTCTTTTAGGGAAATTTCTTCAACCCATTTGGAGAAGAAATTGATTATCGAAGGGATGTACTTGAACAACCTATATGTGGATGGAGTGCATATACCAATGAAATATATCCCTCATAAGGTAAATGGACAAGAGTATTTCGTGGTGTGAAATAATTCCAAGGTTTGATGAATAAATATGGAATATATCAGAAAAGAATGACATTTATTTGTAAATTCCATGTAGTATTACATTATTGATATCCATAAGTATCCAAGTATCTTTATTTGATGGATTATATTGGTTCTTAAATGGGGGGAAACATAGGTACCTGGATGGACTTATCACATAATAGTGAGGGTTTATCCTCCTTTAATTCACTTGAGGAGGAATCCATCGGTGCCTTGTTTTTAGAGGACCTTCCAGGGATTTGATCCATTATAATGTACAAAATTTTCTGCCCACCTACAAATCTATTCCTTCTTGGATTAATCTGATGGTAGGACCCTTCTTTGATAGTACTATATAATGGTATAAATATATCACATCATGGCATCAATCCATGGGGATAATGGTTTCTTTAACATGATGTGGAGTTAAATTCATTAATTTTATCCATGTCATAGCTAACAAAAATATAGATCACCCAATAGTGTGTGATGTGGATGATCATATCATCTTAATATAGATATATTGGGTTCATAACTATGTTTTCCAGTGCATACACTTTGGCATTATGTATTATGGGATGTGAGGTAGTGTAAGATCTAAGATGAATCCATCCATCTACCCTCATGCATGATCATTAAAAGGAATCAACTCTTCTTTATTGATGGCATAATCACTATTCACTTCCTTTATCACTGTCCTTGAATTACGATTGATATTCATTTGGTCCACTTGTATCTAAAATTCCATATCCAAACCAATAATGAGGTCTTGGTATTCTACCTCGTTATTTTTTTATCCCTCTAATAGTTATAAGAATTAAGGTAAAATCAGTTTCATTGGATAGATGAATACAATCCCTAAACTGACCTAGTTAACCATTGGTTTTTCTATCCTTATACATTTAAGACTCTTAGAATCACTATAAAATAAAAACTATCAAACACAATAGGATTTATAAATGAATAAAACAAATTCCTTATGTATTTTTGTGTATAAAAATGAATTCTATGGTACGGGGTGTTTCGTGAGGAAATTTGAAAATGATTTACCCTTAATTAATTTTTGAGACACAAGTTGGATCTAAAATTATTTTTAGATGACCACCCACCATGCCAAACACCCATTTAATATTTTATGTTTGAAGATTTATTTGAGCGGATCAACATGAGAGACAAGTAAGACCTCATGATTTTGTAAATAGTGTATCACATTTTATACTATGGTGATTAATGAAAGGAAAATCTTATTAATGTTAGAATATCATATCTTAGTATCTAAGATTATTCTACTAAGATAATATAGATAATTATTCTTTCACACATCATTCTTATAAGGAGGGTGTCGAGTGATTGGTCCAAAGTTTATACATATAGGATAAGAGATTTTCATTCTACATACAGTTTTAAGACTGATGGGTACATAAGGTACTCTTTAATATTGTCAAGTATTTTGACAATCTTCATCCTAGTGAAGGCTAAACGGCCAATTCATCAACTTTATGAAACAAAAACACTTGGTGGTGTGGTTATAAATAAAGTTATGGATATATGTGATTCATCCTTGAAGTACTCTCAATGACTTGATATTTCTAAGAGTATCCATATCGAGTATCACCTTTGTCTTTTTGAGTATGACATCGATGAAAAAATGGAATACCATAAATCCAAAAAATTCCCCTAATGTTACCCTAAAAGTGAATTTCAAGGGGTTCATCTTAAATCAATGTTGCCATAGTTTTTTGAAAAATATTTCAAGATCAGCATAATGATCCCATTATTATTGATACTTGACAACCACCTTATCCTTATTGAATTTTAAATTATTACCCATAAAGGAAATGAAGATATGGTGCATGGAATGTTTGTATGTGGCACCAACATTCTTCAGGACAAAGGGAATTACTTGGTATTAATATATCCCTTGCAATGCCCTAAAGGCAAAGATATCTTTATCCTTGGGGCATTTAGGTTTGGCTATATCCAGAATATCTATCCATAAAGGAAAGGGATTATAAGCTACACTTTACATTGATTAGTAGTTCTGTTATTGGGACTAGTAAATTATTATTTGGAAAATATTGGTTGAGATCCATGAAGTCAACGTTGAATTGAATATACCTTTTTTTTATAAGGATGATGTTAGAAAGCCACTTATTGTATTTAACTTCACATATAAAGTTGTATCTAGTCATCTTATCAACTTTAACATCCACATTGGTAGTATAGGTCAGATGAATTCTCATTTCCTCTTTTTTATAGCCATGGTGGTTGTTCAGTATACCCAAATTATGGGTAACCACCCGGGGATCCAACCCCAGGAATTTATATGTATGTCCATGAAAAGACGTCTCAGTGTTGATTCTGAGAGGAGATGTACTTATCTGATTCATCAAGGATCATGGAGGTACTAGTCAATATAAGACACATATTTTATTCTATACCCATATTAATTTATTTGAGTTCATCAATAGTGACTGAAACACCTTCCTCGAATATTGGAGAAGAATCCTTGATTTTGTCTTATTCCTCTATATCACAATTAGGAACATAACACGGATTGGAATCATGAGATATAAAATTTGATGTGGGGGGATTTGTATCCCCATTATAATGAAATCCATCTATTTAATGGGCAGGTTCATCTGATACAACTGATATAATAAGAACAGAAGATAATGTGTGTAAACCTCATGTCCTTCTTCTTATGGGATCTAAATCCACTTGATCAAATATTCTTGGATATATTATCTAAATATTATTCAAGACTACACCTGTGTAAATAAATGTGGGGTCAATATTGATTAACATGGATTTTGTGGTGGTATTTTCCTCTGCCAGTGGTGGTTACTCAATGGAAGCATCTTTATAACCATCATATGAGATGAAACTGATTAGAGGGTTCCATTTATTGGACATTGTGAACCAAGTAACCAAATGGATTACTAAATCCATAGTTTTCACCCCAATTTTGTTGATGGAAAACATGAAGTCTTCATTGATTTTTCTCCATGGATTAACAGGAGTGATTTCTAAACCATTAAGGTTAGCATTGTATATGAATTTATGTACCATTGGTTGCTTCCCCTCTCTTTTGTAATATCGTATGTATATGTATTGAGATTTGTAGGACTTAAAAGGGAATTTTTCATTATACAATACCCCAACATAACCATTAATAGAGTATTTTAGTCATTTATGATATGACAAGGGAATTGTATCATATATATGGATCCAGAGACTTCTTATAGACATTGAAAGAAATATCCTTGTAGAATTCCAAGATTTCAACATTAGAATTTATGTCTCTAAAATAATTCCTCCACTTGATTATCCTAAAGTTATTTTGTTCACTCCTATTATACACCTAAATTTTCAGGTTAATGGAATACAATTCAGTTTCATCATAGCCAAAGCATTTACGGGTCTAGATCAGGAAGAGGGTGATTCGAGAACAATTATCAACTAGGTATTGATGAATATTGATATCATCAATCTTTCTAGATATGTAAAAAGTTCTAATATTACCATGTATGCTAGTTTTATAGCCATGTTCTATGAAATAATTTACTATATGGGATTCTATGTATCCAATATCTATCTAATACATCCCAAATACCGTAAATTCAGTTTCAAAATCCTAAGGTATTGAATAACCCTTGATAAGGGTTTCCCTAAGCTCAGCTAAAAGATAAAGGGCGTCTAATATTGAGATATTGGTTGGGATGACAACATGATTCTATAAGATTTTATAATTATAGACCAGAGACCTATACTTCATGTCACGAGGTTTCCCTCTAGCTTTATCCTTACCAAATAAAGTAAATTACACTAGTGATTCCTTGACTTAACAACATACAGGGGACATCCTTATCATATATGGTCTTGGTTTACTTTACCTTCCCATGTTTTGATGTTGACCAAATAATTATCTACCTATTAGTCAGTATTCTAATATAATTTGGTATGAATTATTCATGGATAATAAATGACATGTTTTTTTCATGTTGATCTCATTGGAGTGTAATTTTTGTTTTAGAGACAAATATGAATTCTATAGAAATGATTTTTAGCCTTCAAGGTCACTTTTGAACTCATTTTCCCTGACATCTATGGGATCTTCCTCAATTATGGATGGGAATATTGGGCTTATATGATAAGGGGTCATTCAGTTGTTTGACATTTATGGAGCCATATTATAGATCCTCATCAAATTAAGGTTCCATTTGGAAAGACATTTCTCATCCTCCCATTGATGGGGGTAAGAATTCCAAAATGTTATAGATCGATTTAGGTAACTTCAAGGGATATTATTCCAACAAATTATCTCAGTGACAATGACAACAAATACTCTTATAGGGTTGTGATGGAAAAGATTCCACTTTAGGTTCCATAGAGGGAATTGGGGTCATGACTGGTTGGTTTGGTCATTCAATGAGTATTTTGTGTTCCTAGATGACCAATTTCTTGGTCATCCAGTTATCAAATTTCTATATATAACTATTTTGGATCTTGTTTCACTCTTCCTCTCCATAAATTATATTATAATAAACCCAAATCACCTATGTTTTGGGTTTACCCAAATTGACCTCTCTATATTCAACCATATTATAGAGTATATCCTTAAAGATAAAGTAGTGTTGAAAATTATTCTCCATAATTTAGTGAAAGGGAAAGTATTTAAGGATTTCATTCAACCCAAATTCCTTGGTTTTCTGGATCTTTGGTAGTTTAACCATGTTATTTTCTAGGGTAGTGGTGAAGAACCTCAAAACATTTTTTTTGAGGGATTAAACTCTATTCATTTTATCATATAACTTATTGAGATTTTGTTCCTTTTTTCCCTCATGAAGAGGGTGGGTGTTATTATTATTTTTTAGGAGGAGGAACTTCATGATTTTGAGAAATCATGGTAATTGGTTATGGAATATATGTTCAATTGATCATGGAATTCTTAGTTTTTATTATACCAAGTTTCTTGCCTTATTGTGATAATGCCATATGAGACATAGAATTGGAACATTGAATAGAATACTATGAATTTTTTCATGGATAAAAACACCCTAAATCAACGAGATTACTTAGAGGGAATGAAGGGAGTCTATAAATTATTTTATATATGTTATAGTCATATATCTAGTGAATTATCTTGTGAAAGATGCAAATTCTAGGAATAAGTACTTTATACCTAGCGATGAAGTCTGAAAATATCTCATTACTACATTTTTTACAATTTGAGAGGTCAATAATAATCATATTCCTCAACATAGAGCTAAATTGGTAAATGAATGTTCATTATGGATATTCCCAATTAGTGATATACCTACATGGTATATTATTGTACTAGATGAATGCGGGTACCTCAAGGGTTTCTATGAAGTACAAAAGCTTATGGGCCTCTCATTACTCTGGACTACCCATCACAGGGATAAATCAAGATGTGGTGTGCATAAGATGATGTTCTAGGTCTCCTTTACCATTAAATATTGGAAAAGTAGGATTTCCAAAGTTAGGTGGGGGAAAAAGTTAAGTCTTCCCATTAAGGGTATAGTTCCCTATCCAGCTTCACTATCATGCATCTCCCCTATATAGATTCTATTTCAGTGATAAGGTACTCAATGGAGTTAAGTAGTTTTTTTAGGATTATCACCTAGGAGAATTCTCTAGTGGAGGTAATAGGTTTAAAATGATAGGTTTAATTGGATTATTCTTATTGTTGATATCTTCTTAAATTCATATTGGGGTAACTTCTTTGATATATTGATGGTTTCTACCCTATGGGAGGGGATTCATAATATTTTGCGACCATTAGGGTTATATACACTAGTTTTATGGCCCTTGGGTTTTTCAAATGACATAAATACACTATTTATGGTCTAATAGTCCCATATTATTAAATATAGTCCACTAGAGAAGAGGTATCAACCTCAAAATGGGAGTTTCATTCATTGAGTATATTGCCTCTATGTAATTTATGATTTATCTTCTTCAGGTTCACAAGATCAAATTCAGATTTTGTAATCCTATCCTCAATAAAGGTTGGCTTGAATTCTTAATGTGGTGGGTGGGATATAACCACACCTTTCATTGGATGCTATCATGCCATAAATTCATAGTTTCATGCTTTAGGAAAATTTAAGTTGTATGATTCTCATATAGTTAGGGAGATAGATGTACAGATTATGATATTATTTTTTTAGAACAATTCATCTCGATCCAACTATAAAAATATATAGATATATTCATCTCATAGGAAAAATAATAAATCTATAAGAATAAGGGTATTTTATAATACTCTTTGAGTTTGGAAAAAAGGATCATGGGCACAATCTCATGTCCATTATTGAAAATGAAATATTTGATATCATAGGGAGACAAAGGGTGAGTTGGTTCATTCTGATTATCTAGCATGTAATTTTATGAGTTATTTCCATTTTTAGGAATATTAAAATGGCCCCAAAAAAAGTTATCAGGTAACTTATATAGTTAATTCATTGCACCTCTCAAGAAAATAAATGTGTGGTATTATGAATAAAATTTGTTTCTTGATAGAATAATTGTTGGTTCATTCCAAAAATTTCTTTTTTTAATAATCACAAATCATGTTTATGAGTTTTTAAAAAAGTCTCTGTTTTATATAAATTAAATAGTTTTCAAAATATACTATAGGGACCATAATATGACTTTATATTGACCATATAAAGGAATCTAGAAAAGATAAATTTCATAAAGTACTAGAGAATCCACATGGAATATGCATTTACCATATGACCATTTGATCAACCATTATGGAACTATCACAAATTACTCAAGTGAATGTAATACTAATTAGGGAAAACAAGAGTTATATATCAGAGTGACCACAATGGTCTCAAAATTTTTGATAAGTGTTTAAGTGACCATAATATGAAGTGGATAGACCATATTCATATCTAAATGACCATGATGGAATTCTCATAAACTCTTTAAGTGATCACAAATTAATTAAACTAAAAATATGGTATATGATTTATTTCAGGAAATAGCAAAGAATTAGAGTGACCACACGTTTTATCCAATCAACCACATGATGTAGTAAAAAAATTGTATGACAGAGTTTAGATTTTGGAAAACTATTGTAGCTTCCATATAACATCAAGTGACTATACATTGTAGTGAAACTACTTCCTTAGAATTTTTAAAATCATATAACTATTAGATCAACCACATGTTTAGAACAAGAAACTACATCACCTATCAATGTAATCCAACCATAATTTTTTCTAATTATTGGAACTATCATGGATGATTCGACAGGGAATAGTTTAAGTGATTGTGTCTAAAAGTGGAAATTATATTTCAATATAACACATTTCAACCACTTTTTTTGAATTAAATTATTGGTTAGTGGTATTTAATACATAAAAATTTCTTTCAAATTATGATAATTTATAATTATGGATTTCCAAATGATATATTTCAAGCAACACATATTTTAAAATATTGATGAATTCAGACAAAGAAAGAAGATTATTATGAGTGTAAAAATTTAAGATAATTATCTATTCTTAACAATATGATACACTATTTTCATAGAAACATCACTAAAATATCTAAGAACACTTTTTTATCTTTTTAACTCATCTAAAAACTAAATAAAGACACTAAGAAGAGTATATATATTGGTAGAACAACTAATATTTGATCTTTTACTATATTGATCTTTCACTTTTATCTCTCTCTATTTTTATTACATTTGAGTTGTTCTTGAGTTTTTTATAAAACTATTAAATAAAAAACTCATGTATATAATAAAATATTACTCATATAATCTTAATTTATTTTCTTCATATTTACACTCCAACAGAAACTATGAAAGAGTCTATGTATTAGCCTAGAAAGCTCTATGTGTTGTTGTAATCTTTACCCAATTCGGGTTGTGGATTAGCTATTTATTTTTAGTAAAAATGCTTAGAAGTGGGTGATTATCATGTGGAGAGGATTAGGTCTCTTATTGAGACAAATCCTCTTGTATTTTTTAAATTACACTATGGGATTTTAAGGTTTATTACGCTATTTTTATAACTATTTTCAAAGTCTCTTTTGTGAAACTATAATTTGATAGATAGATTTTACTTGAGATATTTCTACTATTTTAAGTAAGAATATTAATCTAAAAGGATTAGGATAAAATTAATATTATTATAATTGATTTTTGATCAAACTTATGTGAGGTTAATTAAAAGTATTAAATTAGGTATACCTACTATATTATTTAACTCAGTAAATTTCAAACAAGGGGACTTTGGTTTATAAATTGTTTTAAATAGAAATCTTCATAAGATACTCATTTCAACCCCATATTAAGTACTACAATTTGAATAACATTTAGTATCATATATTGTTTTTTCTTTTTTATTTTTATTTATCTAATTTTAACTAAGATCATGTTTTTAACAAAGAGATATAAATTTATATTAAATCCAAATTTCTATCTTAATGGATAACAATAGACATGAAGGAATAACTAATAAAAAACCTCCATATTTCAATGTAAAAAAATTATCAATGGAAAATAAAAATGAAAATACAACTTGGAATAATAGGTTTTGATATATGGACTATAGTTGAATATAAATATAAAAAACCTAAAGATATTAGAGATGAATGGAGTGATTCCACTAAGGTTTCTTGTGAGTGTAACTATAAAGTAATGAATGATTTATATTATACACTAGGAGAATATGAATTTAATAGAATATCTACGTGTTATATATCTTTTAAAATTTAGGATACAGTATCTGTGTCTCATGAAGGCACATATAATTTCAAAGAAATGTGTTTAAATACTTATATGATTAATTATTATATGTTTAAGATGAATCATGATGAGTCTATTTCTCAAATGTATCTCAAGTTAAATGATATTAAAAATAAAATTCATTCATTAGTAAATACTATTTATGAAAATTATCTCACATACTTAGGATTATAAAATGATCACATGATATATATAGAGGAACTTATGTATCAATTTATGAATAATGTGACATGAGAAAGCTTCTAATGAAGTAACACATAGAAAAATCATTGATGTATGATAAAGAAATTAAAGTAAATTATAAGGATGATCAACTAAAGAAATCAATTTCATTAAAAGGATATAAATCAAAATATAAACAAGACATAAAAGAAGAGAGAGTTAGTAGAGTTATGGTGATTCTCATAGTGATTAAGAAATGAACATTTAGCTAGAAGATTAAAGAAAATTTATATAAAGAAGTAGTTATTTAGGAAATAAATATTCAAATTAAAATATGATAAGAAAGGATAGTGGAAGAAGGATGGTAATTTTGAAGTTACCTATTATCAATGTAAAAGGAAAGGACACATAAAAACTAATTGTACTAAGTTATAATATAAAAATAAGTATAAAGAATGAGGGAATAGATAAAATAAATCAATGAGGGCCACTTGTAGTGATTCTAAGTATTTCTCAAGTGACTCAGATACTAGTAGAGAAGATACAAATGAAAAATATAATTTATGATTCATGACTAATTATCTAGAGGTATAACCTATTTATTATGATCATATATCTCATATCTCTGAACATGAAAATTATGATGAAAATGATATTTCTAGTGAATATATCTTTGATTATTGTAACATGTTGGAAGATACCTTTAACGAGAATAAAGATAAATATAATAATTTAAAGCAGCAACATGATATCTCTATTATTGTTATATCTTATCTTTCTATTGAGATGGAAAATAACCAAATGATTCTCAAGGAAAATAATGACATAAAATTAGTAAATTCAAAACTAAAGAAATATATTGAAGGTATTATAGTATGAAACCCTCAACAAGTTCTGGGTATTCATGTTGTACCTAAACCATGATCTAGTTTTGGTTATCATCCTGGAGAGAAAAATAAACTCTATAAAAACTAATTTCATTCAAATGTTGTAAATAAATATATAACAAATAATATAGTCGTAACCTATAAATATTTAATAATCTAGTTTGTAATGAAAAGATATTTTTCTCAAATTCTTTTATGTATATTCATAAATCAAAGAATGAATCAACAAAACAGATATTAATTCCCATATATTTAATTTCTAACCTATCTGGACCTAAATAGATTTGGGTTCTAAAATCGGTGTCTATTTGATCGATTATAGGAAACCTTATTAAAAATATATTATAAAAATATATGGTATCAAGAAAGTGGGTGTTACAGACACATGATAGGTAATCTCTCAAGTTTTCAAAGTTTTACCAAAGTAAATGGTTGTCATGTCACTTTTACTGAAAAATAAAAAGGAAAACTTATTAGACATGGTCAATTTAGTAATTATAAAACTTGTTTAATTTCTAAAGTTTTATTTTTTTAATAGATTAAAGTATAATATTATAAGAATATATTAGTTATGTGATGATAGATTTCATATAAATTTTTGAAAATAACTCTTTTAAGACTTATGATTCTAAGTTTGATTGAATGTTTATTTCATTGAGGAATGGGAATGTTTATGCAGTAGATTTAAACTTTATTTTCCAAAAATGTTTCTTATTTAAATTCCTTTCATCATGAATATTAGTTATTTTATAGGATATTAGGCCACTATAATATATAATCTCTTTGAATGTTGGTCAAAATAGTTTAGTCAAGGATCAAACTAAACTAGATATCTCAAAAGACAAATTGTAAAATCCCTCTCAAAAGGTAAAGCAATATAAAGTTTCTTTCAAACTAAAGAAAGACATTTCTACCTCTCAGCCACTATAAATGGTTCACATGGACTTGTTTGTACAATCTAGAGTTTTATTTTTATCCATAAAACATTATGATTATATATTTATTGATTAATATTCAAGGTTTACATGGGTATATATCGTAACTCTCAAGAGTGAATATTGTAGTTTTTTTTAAAGAATGCAAAATTTATAGATAACCATATTGGAATTAATATTAAGAGTGTGAGAAGTGATGATGTGTGTGAGTATAAAAATCAATATTTTGAATCCTTATTTTCACAACATGGATATAATCATAAATTTCATTATCCTCACACACCTCAATGGAATGGGTGGTTGAATGAAAATTAATTTTTTATTCAAAATCACTTTTGAGGAAAAAGTGGGAAACCCAGGAAATGAAAATAACCATATCAAAACTACAAGAAACTACTCCTCCCCAATAATTACATCATTATGTTAAGCCTAAACCTCACATGACCGCTCATTACGTTGTCCCATGTAGATTTTCATGGGCCTAGTACTGATGGAAAAACCATAGCCTCTCATTCGTCTAAATCTGAATGTTCATGCATAGATGGAAACTTCCTACTTTGAAACCTCATTTGGCATTGCTCTTTGTAGAGTTTAGGTTGCAAAAAACATAAAAATTCAGAATAAAACAAAATACAAAAACTACATCAAATCCCTCCCATTTCATAATTCAAAAAAAAGCTAGAGTAGAAAATAAAAACCAAATTCAAAAAGTCACCAAAAAGCCAATGTACCGATAATCACAGTCAATTTCCCTAAACTGGACACTAGAACTCACATCCCAAAGGACCAAGAAGACCACTGTGCTGCTCCACCTCGGAGAGAATGGATAAATTTTAGAACTAGAGTAGAGAACAAGCAAATAGAGGTAGAATGAAATGGTGGTGATGAGATGGACCGAATTCCAATCAACTTAAAGAAGACAACCATCACATTCCAACAGATATGAACTTCATGAGTTGATTTAGAAGGATCAAAAATCAATGTAGGAAAATGAAAGAAGTCAAATTGCCTCAACCAAAACAAGAATGAAAACTCACCAAATCTAAAATTTGAAAGAGATGTTGCCACTTATTACTGGAACAAAAGAGAAACACCAATCTATCACTGTTTCATCACAGAACCGAAACCCTCACAGTAGAAAAATCCTCAAACCAGATCCGTAGAAACACAAACCAGATCCATAAAGACAGACAGACCAACTTCAAGGATGAAGAGATGATGAGGTTTTGGAGATGAAATAAACCATCATTATGAATACCAGAAGCTGATAGGAAGCACCACCCATGATATTACTAATAATTTGCTTGAAAATACCCTATTAAATACCTTCTAGAGGAACCAAATCCTATGGAATACCTAGACTAATTTTGTATACCTAGAACCATTAGAATCCTTAGAGACCATTATTTAGGTTCTATTGTTGGAGATCTAAATAAAGGAACTCATACTTGAAAATCACTTAGAAACCATGTTTAACATCAAGACATTTTTATCACAGATTTAAACCAAATACATTAATGATGTAATTAGTTTTGATCCCAAGGTGATGGTTATGTAAGAAGAATTCAATCAATTTGAAAGAGATAGTGTATGGGAACTATTTTAGAGACCTAAAGACTATTTGAACACTGAAACTAAATGGGTATATGGAAACAAGGTTGATGAATCTTCAAATATTGTTATAAATAATTATATATTTTTAGCATAAAGTTATAGTCGAGAAGAATGAATTGATGATGAAGGAATATTTTCTCTTGTATCTAGACTTAAAGACATTAGGATACTAATTGATTATACAGCACTTCTAAATATTAAAATATATGAAATAGATTTCAAGTATCCTTTTATAAATTGTTATATTATTGAGGAGGTTTTTTTAACAACCCAATAGATTTTAAATTTCTCATTTACCAATTTTTTTAAATTAAAAAAATAACTTTATGGTTTAAAAAAAGAACCCAGAGCATGGTGTGATCGGCTTAGTACTCTCCTTATTTCAAATGGTTTTACAAAATGGATTTTTGACCCTATATTATCTTCCAAATTAACAAAAAAATGGTTATCCTAATATATTTCTATGATATTATTTTCTATTCTTTAATATATTCATTATTTCCGGAATTTTCAAAAATAATATAAAATATATTTAAAATGAATTTGATGGGTGAAATAAAATTATTTCTTGGCTTTAAAATACTTAAGAATAAAAAAGGAATTATTTTAATCCAAAGTAAGTATAGTAAAGATATGTTAAAAAATTTTGGCATGGATATATGTAAATGAAGTGATACTTCAATGAGAACCACCTATAAGTTGGATCTTGATGAAACTGGATAACCAATTGACCAAACCATTTATAAAGGTATTATTGAGATTTTACATTACTTGATATATAATCTTCCTAAAATTATATTTAGTGTGTGTATGCGTGTAAGTTTTTAAGAAAACCCCATGGAATCTCATTTGAGTAATGTTAAAAGGATTTCTAAATACCTCAAATGCATGAACAATTTAGGATTTTTCTATTCTAGATAGAATTATTTAAATGTAATTAGTTGTTCAAATATAGATTTTGGTGTCTATAGGTTGAATAGAAAAATAACCTCTAGAAAATATGTTTAATTGAAAAATTATTTAGTATCTTGGTGTAGTGAAAAATTAATATTCATTTATATTATCAACTGCTAAATTTGAGATCATAGCTACAAGTAGTTGTTGTGAACAGATCATATAGTTTAAACTCACCATGATATACTATGTATATTAATTGAAACATGTATCTATAAGTTGTGACAACACAAGTGCAATTAATATTTATAAAAAAATTGTATTTTATTCTAGGAAAAATCACATTGATATAAGAAATCTCTTATTGGGATTTTATTTTAAAAAAGGGGATATTAATCTTTAATTCAATGGAATATAACATCATCTTGCTGACATTTTTACAAATACTATGAATTATGAGAGGTTAAATTATATCATACATGAGTTTGTTATGATCAATTATGTTTAAATATTTTATGTTTAATTTAGTATATATTTAATTTATTTATTTATGAAATTCCATAGTCAATATTTTTATTTTAGAAAAGATCACTTTTGGGGTTGAGTGAGAACCCTCACAAAATGACAACATCACAAACAACTCTAACATTCCCCATCCAATTAATTACAAACCCTAAAACACAAAAACTAAAACAAATAAAACCCTATAATAGATCATAGAACCATTAAATTAGAGTTTGATCCTATTACAAATTTAACCCGATATAAATACCAGTTTAGGGAACTTACCTTTGTTTATGGATCATCCATGATAAGGTCTTCGAAGGGGTGAGAAAACTTGTCCCATGTTTGAATAAAATATTCCATATTAATTTTCCCTTAGATGAAGCCTCTCATAAAAATAATTTCTTTCATATTTAATGACCCATTCTACTCATCATTGGTATCTACTAAAAGCACTCTCTAAACTATCTTGTATGCATCTTGTTGGGAGTCCTTAACCAGCATAGCCACCTACAACATTTCTTCACCAGAGTACATTATTAGATCCCTAGTATTTTTATCATTTAATAACTCACCATCACTTAATTTTTTTCTCTTATTAGAATACCTTGTCATTGTTGGTTTAGGAAAATAGGAGTAATCCTTCCTCCCTTTATCTTTATTCCCTTTATTTGAGATACAACTCTCAGTATCATGGTTTCCTTTTTTCCCTTTCTTATTAATAAGTGGATTCCTCTAGTGCATCTCTCCTATTCATTTTATCATAAGAAAAACTAGAATTTTCATCATTTATCTCCATCCCATTGGTCCCACACTCCTCATTGGGATTATCCACCTATTTATACTCACTTAGTTCCTGAGTATTCCCCTCTACTTCCATCCCTTGAAAATGATTTCCATGTTTAATAGTGTTTCTAACCCCCTCTTTAGTTGATGCACCCTTCATTTAAAACTATTGATTATTGAAGTTGTTTGGAACACCCTCAAAAATCTCCTAAATCATAACCACTTGAGGATATTCATATACATCCCTTGCATCAGAAGAATGAGAGGAGAAGCGTCTTATGATGTTGTTTGTGACCACAAGTGCCCCCTCAGTACCCCCTGAATCATCTTGAACCTTTTTTTGAAAATTTTCTATCACCAAAACATGGATTAAAATGATCAAATATGTCCATGATCTTTGTATCAAGATCCTTGATTCTCACTACTTTTTTTATGATAGTAGAATGGTCCTTCTCAACGGTACACAAATGTTCATCCTTGGGGTTATTACACACTAAAATAGCATTCAGGGTGTTCAACTTAACCTTCCCTATAGACATATTATGATGACCTTCCCCAAAGGTTTTAGGTGGGATGGTATATTTATAATTTCCAAGATTTCCTTGATGGAAACTAAAATAATCATAACCAAGACATCTATAAGAAGAACAAAATAAAACCCACGATTCACATAAAACAATTTCTTGCATTATAGCTCAACTTCAACATAAATGCTAATAAAATACCTCAAATTATTTTATACATAAACTTCAATACAAATACTCAAATTAATTGGAAGGAAATCATCATGAGTATGATTATCAAGGAAGAGGTACTAGACCACCAGTTTTCCAATCAAATGAAGGAATGTTTGATTCTAAAAAGATAGGCGGAGACTAGGAAGGGTGATACATATCACTATGATGGTTGTGTCACGACCCCCTCCCCACAAAGTGTACCCCTCCTGGGCCGGCAATGTGAGAAGGGAGATAATGACCCCCGAGTCCCGCCTCCAGTAGGCCCCGGGTTGGCGACTAGCACCGAGGGTATAATAAACATACAAATGGGAGGCATTACCCTCTAAGAGAACACATGCAGAAGAGAGAGATAGAATAGACTCCAATCAACTCCAACTCAGAACTGAAATATAAAAGGAAACCAAGTACATATATGAAATGTCATGCAAAAGTACTACAACAGAAAGGGGAAACTAAAAGTACCCAAATGAAAGTAAAACAACAGCGACCACAAGCCCGAACAGCTCCTCCTCCAACCGCAAGCTAGTAGTAACCAGCTTGATCTCCAACCTGCTCCAAGTGACCTGAAAAATAGTTTATATGTACATAGGGTGAGTATAACAGTATACTCAGTAGGATCCTCCCCAAGCCTCTCGTGCAAAAGTAAAGAAAGCATGCTAAAGCCCAGTGAACAACAAGTGAAACTAACTCGTCACCTAAACAGGTATACTATGTTCCCAACCTCACCATGGCTACTCTCACCAAGTAACGCATACAAGAATATAGCATATAGTAAAGAATATCAAGGGTACCCCGCTACTACTTCCCCACTGGTTTGCCGCTTTGCCCCAACGACATACGTCCTGTGCATCTCTCTCCAAAGGCTTGCCCGCAGACACCTGGGCTAAGCTCCACAATCTGCACCTCGTGCACCACAAAGGCTTGCCCGCAGACACCTGGGCGAAGCACCACACCGTACTCACAACCAAAGTAACCAGGTAGTTTTCGGGAGCCACCATAGCTCATATAACGTGTATCATACGTCGAGTATTATTCCTCAAGCCATCACAGCCCATACGCCGAGTAAGGATCCTCAAGCCATCACAGCCTATACACGTTACACCTATAGTAGTCCGTAGGATACTATATCCAGAATATATGTGTGTGAATAACCACAATCCATTACAGCCCTCTACACACATATATGGGGTAACTAACCACTGTGCCTCATGGCACAAGTATCTACCAAGAGAAGAGAGCGGGGCCAAAGGGGGTAGTCATCCATTCAACCTCCCATCAGAATGTTGGGGAAAACACCCCCCCAGGGATCAGAATCCTCGGGGTGTCAGTTGCCCTTACCGACAGGGTGGAGTAGCGTATAGAAACACAAAAAGTACAGAATATATAAGTAACTCACATCCACACTATGGGCATTACCTAGTCTTAGATACAACTGCAGCTAACGTCTCTCAGACTCCAGGCTGCTACTTCTAAGACTAGGTATCCTATAAGCACACAAACAATGAAGAGATTTATTAGATTACCCCATTTTCATTTATCAGTTCCACTGTACATTAATTAATTCTTTAAACATTAATTAAGAATGAACAATTCCACATTAAACTGAAATGGCATCACTTTCAAAAACAACTGCTCCTTTTTAAGATTCACATCACCTTTAAATTCCAGCATCTCCATCCCCGTGGATTTTCACCATTTAATCAAACATTCCTTACAGAATTACTTTTCCACATTCCCAGGCATTCTAGAAAAACATCCTATGCTTATAAACACAAAGGAGGCTCAACACGGTGAGTAGATATACTACCCGTCGAGTCTTTTCTGCCTATAGAAAGAGCATAGACACATCCTCCCTCGAGAGGCTAAACACGGAAAGCACGTGGCATACCCTGCATGTCTTCGCCTCCTTCGGAAAGAGGGTAAGCAAGACCAGCATCCTTGAGCAGTGGGGAAAAGTAAAGCAGATAAACAACCAAACCAAACCACCAACATCAAACCATCACATTCATCTCATACCATCACCCTTGGTGTCCTCCCCGACACCCATATGCATAAACCGATGCATCTCGCCACACTAGGCGTCATCTGCTGCCACAACCACAAGTCTCCATGCCTCCACATATCACAACAGCCATCCAGTCTCACATCACAGCACAAGAAGTAGGAAAACAAACATCACAAAATGGGATCTCTGCCCTTTAACAAACAAGAGGGTAACTCAGAACCCTTTTAGAAATTCCCACATAATCTGTTCTCTAATCCATATTGAATTAATAGATTTGTTATTCGTAGGTTCCAATCATGGATACCTAATCAGTAAGCTATCACAATTAAATAACCATGCTTACTTCCCTAATTTGATTATCCTCAAATTAGAACAACTACAACAACGACAATAACCAGATTAATTTACATGCCTCTTTATCTTTAGCCAATTAATTAACAATTAATTCCAGCTTTACGTTCGTTATCAATTTCTATCATGAACGAACAACGAATAAAAGAAACATATATATCACTATATCTAGGAAAACATGAGGCAAACCGTTATCACGGTATAAAGAAACAACATGCGATCAACCAATTCTTTTAATCCAGTTCAAGTATTTAATTAGGTCAATTTAATTGTGATCCAAAGGAATAAATCATGCTAATTCTATGATTTCACATACACAATTAGAGAAGCCATGAATCCCCTACCTCAAACAGTTCCTCACGTTCTTTATCCACACAACAGGTCACGATCCTCCCCTCGCGACAACTGCATCCACCGGAGGATGCTGCGGTACGACAGTACCAACCAACCCCAAGAAAACCCATTAGAATCTTGGAGAATACATGGTATAATTATTGAAAGGATTATAGGAGAAGATGAACCCCAAAAGAACGACGATACAACATACCTTATATCGAAGATTGATCGACACGGCTCAGTTGCATCCAAAACAGAACAGAACCAATCCTCGGGGTAAAGATTGATTGTGCAACTCCTACGGAAAGGATTGAAAGGTTCTAGCGTCTCTTAGCCGAGAACAAAGAGAAAGAACAAGGGAGAATGATATCTCGTCCCTTTTTAAGATTAAATGGGGCGACGGTTTAAGATCCGGTTAATTCTCCTTTAAAAACGGATCGCATTAACCCACACGGTTTGACCAAGTAAAACATTCCAAGCCTTATGAATAATTAATAAAGGATTTATGGCATTTGAATCGGCCTTAAGAGACCTTAAAATAAGGCTTTAAATGTATTTTACGTCAAAGGAAATATAAAAAGGGGCAAAACTGTAGGAGTCTGGAAACACTGTTCACCCACCGTTACTGTACATGAAACCGATCTGTGAAAGTGATCTGTGAAACTGATCTGTCACACCGATCTATGAAACTGATCTGTGAAACTGATCTGTCACACCGATCTGTGAAACTGATCTGTGAAACTGATCTATCACACCGATCTGTGAAACTGATCTGTGAAACTGATCTGTCACACCGATCTGTGAAACTGATCTGTGAAACTGATCTGTGAAGCTGATCTGTCACACTGATCTGTGAAACTGATCTGTGAAACTGATCTATCACACCGATCTATGAAACCGATCTGTGAAACCGATCTGTCACACTGATCTGTGAAACCGGTCTGTGAAACCGATCTGTCACACCGATCTGTGAAACTGATCTGTCACACCGATCTATGAAACTGATCTGTGAAACTGATCTGTCACACCGATCTGTGAAACTGATCTGTGAAACTGATCTGTCACACCGATCTGTGAAACTGATCTTTGAAACTGATCTGTCACACCGATCTTGTGAAACCGATCTGTGAAACTGATCTGTCACACGGATCTGTGAAACTGATCAGTGAAACTGATTTTTCACACCGATCTGTGAAACTGATCTGTGAAACTGATCTGTCACACCGATCTATGAAACCGATCTATGAAACTGATCTGTCACACCGATCTGTGAAACTGATCTGTGAAACTGATCTGTCACACCGATCTGTGAAACTGATCTGTGAAACTGATCTGTCATACCGATCTGTGAAACTGATCTGTTACTGTTCATAAAACTGGAAACACTATTCACAGAACTGGAAAATTGGCAAAGTGTTGGGGATAAGTCCTCTTGGCCTCCCGGAACACCTCCAATACCAAAATTCCACAAAGTAATGGACCGGAGAGGTCCGGGCCATTAAATTAGATACCTCTCAAAACATTCTCGTCCTCGAGAATTAAAAACCAACCCAGAAGAAAAGAGGGGTCCGAACAACCACCCCATAAGATACCTCTCAGGGGAAAACCACCATGAGTTGTTCGAAAACTGGAACAAAACTACGACATCCGGGAGTATGGGAACAAACAATCCATACCCAAACAATTCAAACATAACATCACATCAAAGGTACATAAATAAAACATGAAAGATCTAACCAGAGAGGAAAAATCATTACATGAAAGGAGTTAAACATTGAACAACTCTGGGTACTGAGCACGTATCTGTGACTCACGCTCCCAGGTACTCTCCTCCATGCCACCGTGTCACCACAAGACACGAACTAAGGGGATAGAATGTCCACGCAACACCTTCTCCTTGTGGTCTTGGATCTCAACAGATCGCTCCTCGAAGGTTGCATCATCATCAATATCGATCTCTCCCCAATCGATAACATGAGATTCATCATGAAGATAACGACGGAGCTGTGATACATGGAAAACATCATGTATCTGACTCATCTGAGGGGGAAGTTCTACTCGATATGCCACAGCTCCAACACGAGCTAACACCTCGAAGGGCCCAACAAAACGGGGAGAAAGCTTACTTCCGCGACCAAACCTTCACTGCCCACGACGGGGAGTCACCTTCAGAAACACATGATCCCAAACATTAAACTCTAACGGTCTCCTTCTTTGATCAGCATATGATTTCTGACGGTCTTGTTCTGTCTTCATCCTCTCACGAATCACCTGAACCATCTCTGTTGTATTCTGCACTAGTTCTGGTCCGAGAATTGCTGACTCTCCGACCCCAGTCCAGCACAACGGAGAACGGCATGGCCAGCCATACAAGCCTTCAAACGGCGCCATACCAATGGTAGAGTGAAAAATATTATTGTAAGCGAACTCTACCAAGGGTAAGTTCTTCACCCATGAACCTCCAAAATCAAGAACACAAGAGCGCAACATGTCTTCAAGAGTCTGGATGGTTCGCTCTATCTGACCATCCGTTTGAGGATGAAAATCAGTGCTAAGGAAGAGTTGAGAGCCAAAAGCATGCTGGAGACCTCTCCACACCCTAGAGGTAAAACGAGGATCTCAATCAGAAATGATCGTCTCATGAACTCCGTGAAGCCTCACCACCTCCTCCAGATACTGCCTCGACAAAACCTCCACTGAGCTCGACTCCTTGATTGCTATGAAGTGGGCCGATTTAGTTAAACGATCCACTACCACCCATATAGCATCATGTCCTCCTGGAGCTTGAGGTAAACCTGTAACAAAGTCTATTGAGATGTCCTCCCACTTCCACTGAGGAATCTCTATGTGTTGGAGAAGACCACCAGGAACACGGTGTTCGGCCTTCACCTTCTGGAAGACTAAACATCGAGACACACACTCTGCAACCATACGTTTCAGCCCAGGCCACCAGAACTGACTCCTTAAGGATCGGTACATCTTCGTCACACCATGATGTAATTCCCAGGGTGAACTATGGAACTCTCGGAGAACCGTCTCGCGCATCGCCAAGGGAACAAAAATCCTGCCATGATACAACACTCGTTGTTGTTCATCCTCCGACCAACCATCAGGGGCCTCCCCACAAACAACTCTTTCTCTCCAAACTTCCACCTCTAAATCACCCAACTGAGACTCTTCCACCTTCTGCATCAGGGATGACTGCACCGTCATCTGGAAAAGACAACCTCTTCCCCCAACTTCTCCCATATCAAGATGCAAAGATGATAGCTCTTCCATCACTCTCCAGGAATCACCAGATTCACGCACAACATCATTACGTGACTTTCGGCTTAGTGCATCAGCTACAACGTTCCCTTTTCCAGGTGTATACGATATTTCAAAGTCGTATTCCTTCAAGAACTCCATCCACCGACGCTGCCTCAAGTTCAAGTCATGTTGGGAGAAAACATACCTCAAACTCTTATGATCGGTGAAAACCACAAAGTGCTCACCAATGAGGTAATGTCTCCACAACTTCAGAGCAAACACCACGGCTGACAACTCAAGATCATGGGTGGCATATTTGCATTCATGGGGACGCAACTGCCGAGACCCATAAGAAACAACGGACCTCTGCTGCATGAGAACACAGCCTAGCCCCAGATGTGAAGCATCACAGAAAACATCAAACTGGACTCCCTCCACTGGAAGACAAAGGACTGGAGCACTTACCAACTTCTCCTTTAGATACTCGAAATATGTCTGACACTGATCATTCCATATGAACGCTTGATCCTTCCTGGTCAAATCTGTCAGAGGAGTCTCAACTCGGGAGAAATTAGCCACAAACCTCCTGTAATAGCCCGCGAGACCAAGGAAACTTCGCACCTCTGACACGGTCTTGGGGGCTGTCCAAGACACCACTGCTTCTATATTCGAAGGATCCACAGCTACTCCCTGTTGGGACACAACATGTCCCAAGAAACGAACTTCTCGAGCCCAGAACTCACACTTGGACAACTTCCCAAACAGCCGATGTTGGCGAAGAACTCCCAAAAAGGCTCGTAGATGCTCTGCATGCTCCTCTTCAGATGTGGAGTACACAAGGATGTCGTCGATGAAAACCACAACAAACTTGTCCAGGAATTCACGAAACACAGCATTCATCAACCCCATGAAAACAGCTGGAGCATTTTTCACACCGAATGGCATTACAACAAACTCATAATGCCCATGACGACAGCGGAAAGCAGTCTTCGGGATATCCTCATCCTTTACACGCATCTGATGATATCCTGACCGCAAGTCGATATTTGAAAACCAACTTGCACCCTTCAGTTGATCGAATAGGTCATCAATCCGCGGGAGAGGATAGCGGTTATTTATTGTCACTTTGTTTAATCGACGATAATCGACGCACAACCGCAAACTGTCGTCGGACTTTTTCACAAACAAAACTGGTGCACCCCACGGTGACACACTTGGCCGAACAAAACCACACTACAACAGACCATCGAGCTGAATACGTATCTCTCGTAACTCAGAAGGGGCCATCCTATATGGAGAAATAGAGATAGGAGACGCTCCTGGCTGTAGCTCGATCCCAAACTCGATCTCTCGTCGAGGGGGTAAGGATACAACCTCTTCTGGGAAGACGTCAGGGTACTCCTCTACGACCCTAGGAAACGCCAACTGTTGAACCTCTGAAGAACTCAGCATCATCCCAGCCATCATGGATGATAAGGATGAAACTCGTCTATGACTCATCTGAGGATCTCTCTCACCAACAAACACCACTTTCTCTCCATCTTCATCAAAGAAAACGACCTTCTTCCTGTAGCAATCCACAACAGCCTGCACCGAATACAACCAATCCATGCCAAGAATGACATCATATGGATGTATTCGCAAACATAGGAAATATCCCCAAGAGCGGTGTTGCCCCAACACTAGCTCACAGTCTCTACATACTTCAAACAAGCTAGCTCGACCTCTAACTGGCGTAGTCAACGCCAAGGGCACTGGAAGCCTCTCTACCTCAAGTCCCAAAGCGTGGACAAGGGTAGGGGATATAAAGGAGTGTGTCGCTCCTGAATCAAACAAGGCATACACCAAGGTAGAAAACAAGCAAAGGGTACCTCGGACGACGTCTGGCTCGCCTGGAGCTGGCAACGCTAGAGCATGAAGCTGACCACGACCACCTCCACGGCCTCTCTGACCCTGATGACGACCACCACCACGGCCACGCTCTGCTCTCTGAGGACGGGGAGCGTCATGGGGCTGTCCTCTGCCTGCTCCATCTACCCTCTGGTGATCTAAAGCTGTTGCCACCTGCTGCTGCTGCCTCGGCTGGAACTGCCTCAACGGAGGAACCTGGAGTGGAGAGCCTGGTGCACGATGACTGCTCTGAAAAGTCGGGCACTCCCGCTGCTAATGACCACGACCACCACAAGAAAAACAAGCACCTGATCCCTTGGCATAGGCCTGAGAGTTGCTGCCTCCGGAGAAACGAGATGGGAAGGGCTGGGACCTACCCCCAGGTGAACGGAAACTCTTCTGTCCTGAAAACCGGGAACCCCGGACCACAGCTCTGCTTCATGAGGAATCATGACGATTCCCCTCTCGTGATGATCCGGTCCTAGCCAAAGTCCTCTAAACAACCTCTGCCCTCCCCAGCACCTCTAGATATGTCTTCAGCATAAATGGGGTGACCTGGCGCTGGATCTCTGGATGCAAAGCCTCCTCGAAATGCCTCGCCCTGGCCTCATCATCTGGTAACAGGTCTGAAGCATATCGTAGAAGGTTCCTGAAACGGATTCCAAACTCTCGAACACTGGAGCTCCCCTGTCGAAGGGTAAGAAGCTTCTGGCGACTGGACGCCTTCGTAGTTGAAGAAAGAAACTCGACTCTAAACCTGTCTCGAAACTCCTCCCATGAGATCGCTGACTCCTCACGATCCCCAAGGAACAAGAACCACCACTGTCTCGCTGCTCCACGCAACATCGTCACAACCAAGGACACCCAGTGTTCCTTCCGAGCACGAATCGAACTGAAGCCTATCTCGACCTCCTCCAACCAGTCTTCTGTGACCGCATCTGAAACGGAGCCCTCGTACTTCTGTAGACTCTGGCGCTGAAACTCTTGGAGTGTCTTCCTCCAAGTGTCATCGTCGTCAACCTCTACCCAGCGGCGATCTGCTGGAACAGCCTGCTGGGCACCTTCTGCGCAAACCTGACGGGGATGTCGTCCTGGAACCAAACCTGTAAAATAACAACCATTAGAGCTCCTAATCCTGGAATATGGAAGATTCAACATTAATTAATTAATTATTTTGTTTTATTAATTTTTTTTAGGTTACCTATCCCAAGGTCTACCCATTCAAACACAGGCGCAAAGAATAATGATGCATGATCCTTTCCTAGGTCTCTACCCTGCAACCAGTATCACTTTGTTTAGTAGCCATCGTAAACTTAAAGGTCCGTGCAACAGATCATAGGGGGCCCTAAATGCCTATGTCTCTGCCGGTCTCCAGTGTTTACACCACTTGCTAAACATGAATGACATCGTTGCCCTACCATCCCATGCATCCTCACCTGTGCCTAAATCCAAACTCCATCCTATCCCTCAACCAGACCTCTGGTACCACTCTGTCGCGACCCCCTCCCCACAAAGTGTACCCCTCCTGGGCCGGCAATGTGAGAAGGGAGATAATGACCCCCGAGTCCCGCCTCCAGTAGGCCCCGGGTTGGCGACTAGCACCGAGGGTATAATAAACATACAAATGGGAGGCATTACCCTCTAAGAGAACACATGCAGAAGAGAGAGATAGAATAGACTCCAATCAACTCCAACTCAGAACTGAAATATAAAAGGAAAACAAGTACATATATGAAATGTCATGCAAAAGTACTACAATTGAAAGGGGAAACTAAAAGTACCCAAATGAAAGTAAAACAACAGCGACCACAAGCCCGAACAGCTCCTCCTCCAACCGCAAGCTAGTAGTAACCAGCTTGATCTCCAACCTGCTCTAAGTGACCTGAAAAACAGTTTATATGTACATAGGGTGAGTATAACAGTATACTCAGTAGGATCCTCCCCAAGCCTCTCGTGCAAAAGTAAAGAAAGCATGCTAAAGCCCAGTGAACAACAAGTGAAACTAACTCGTCACCTAAACAGGTATACTATGTTCCCAACCTCACCATGGCTACTCTCACCAAGTAACGCATACAAGAATATAGCATATAGTAAAGAATATCAAGGGTACCCCGCTACTACTTCCCCACTGGTTTGCCGCTTTGCCCCAACGACATACGTCCTGTGCATCTCTCTCCAAAGGCTTGCCCGCAGACACCTGGGCTAAGCTCCACAATCTACACCTCGTGCACCACAAAGGCTTGCCCGCAGACACCTGGGCGAAGCACCACACCGTCCTCACAACCAAAGTAACCAGGTAGTTTTCGGGAGCCACCATAGCTCGTATAACATGTATCATACGTCGAGTATTATTCCTCAAGCCATCACAGACCATACGCCGAGTAAGGATCCTCAAGCCATCACAGCCTATACACGTTACACCTATAGTAGTCCGTAGGATACTATATCCAGAATATATGTGTGTGAATAACCACAAGCCATTACAGCCCTCTACACACATATATGGGGTAACTAACCACTGTGCCTCATGGCACAATTATCTACCAAGAGAAGAGAGCGGGGCCAAAGGGGGTAGTCAGCCATTCAACCTCCCATCAGAATGTTGGGGAAAACACCCCCCCAGGGCTCAGAATCCCCGGGGTGTCAGTTGCCCTTACCGAAAGGGTGGAGTAGCGTATAGAAACACAAAAAGTACAGAATATATAAGTAACTCACATCCACACTATGGGCATTACCTAGTCTTAGATACAACTGCAGCTAACGTCTCTCAGACTCCAGGCTGCTAATTCTAAGACTAGGTATCCTATAAGCACACAAACAATGAAGAGATTTATTAGATTACTCCATTCTCATTTATCAGTTCCACTGTAAATTAATTAATTCTTTAAACATTAATTAAGAATGAACAATTCCACATTAAACTGAAATGGCATCACTTTCAAAAACAACTGCTCCTTTTTAAGATTCACATCACCTTTAAATTCCAGCATCTCCATCCTCGTGGATTTTCACCATTTAATCAAACATTCCTTACAGAATTACTTTTCCACATTCCTAGGAATTCTAGAAAAACATCCTATGCTTCTAAACACAAAGGAGGCTCAACACGGTGAGTAGATATACTACCCGTCGAGTCTTTGCCGCCTATAGAAAGAGCATAGACCCATCCTCCCTCGAGAGGCTAAACACGGAAAGCACGTGGCATACCCCGCGTGTCTTCGCCTCCTTAGGAAAGAGGGTAAGCAAGACCAGCTGCCTTGAGCAGTGGGGAAAAGTAAAGCAGATAAACAACCAAACCAAACCACCAACATCAAACCATCACATTCATCTCATACCATCACCCTTGGTTTCCTCCCTGACACCCATATGCATAAACCGATGCATCTCGCCACACTAGGCGTCATCCGCTGCCACAACCACAAGTCTCCATGCCTCCACATATCACAACAGCCATCCAGGATCACATCACAGCACAAGCAGCAGGAAAACAAACATCACAAAATGGGCTCTCGTCCCTTTAACAAACAAGAGGGTAACTCAGAACCCTTTTAGAAATTCCCACATAATCTGTTCTCTAATCCATATTGAATTAACAGATTTGTTATTCGTAGGTTCCAATCATGGATACCTAATCAGTAAGCTATCACAATTAAATAACCATGCTTACTTCCCTAATTTGATTATCCTCAAATTAGAACAACTACAACAACGACAATAACCAGATTAATTTACATGCCTCTTTATCTTTAGCCAATTAATTAACAATTAATTCCAGCTTTACGTTCGTTATTAATTTCTATCATGAACGAACAACGAATAAAAGAAACATAGATATCACTATATCTAGGAAAACATGAGGCAAACCGTTATCACAGTATAAAGCAACAACATGCGATCAACCAATTCTTTTAATCCGGTTCAAGTATTTAATTAGGTCAATTTCATTGTGATCCAAAGGAATAAATCATGTTAATTCTACGATTGCACATACACAATTAGAGAAGCCATGAATGCCCTACCTCAAACAGTTCCTCACGTTCTTTATCCACACAACAGGTCACGATCCTCCCCTCGCGACAACTACATCCACCGGAGGATGCTGCGGTACGACAGTACCAACCAACCCCAAGAAAACCCATTAGAATCTTGGAGAATACATGGTATAATTATTGAAAGGAGGATAGGAGAAGATGAACCCCAAAAGAACGATGATACAACATACCTTATATAGAAGATTGATCGACACGGCTCAGTTGCAACCAAAACAGAACAGAACCAATCCTCGGGGTAAAGATTGATTGTGCAACTCCTACGGAAAGGATTGAAAGGTTCTAGCATCTCTTAGCCGAGAACAATGAGAAAGAACAAGGGATAATGATATCTCGTCCCTTTTTAAGATTATATGGGGCGACAGTTTAAGATCTGGTTAATTCTCCATTAAAAACGGATCGCATTAACCCATGCGGTTTGACCAAGTAAAACATTCCAAGCCTTAGGAATAATTAATAAAGGATTTATGGAATTTAAATCGGCCTTAAGAGCCCTTAAAATAAGGCTTTAAATGTATTTTACATCAAAGGAAACGTAAAAAGGGGCAAAATTGTAGGAGTCTGGAAACACTGTTCACCCACCGTTACTGTACATGAAACCGATCTGTGAAACTGATTTGTGAAACTGATCTGTCACACCGATCTGTGAAACTAATCTGTCACACCGATCTGTGAAACTGATCTGTCACACTGATCTGTGAAACTGATCTGTGAAACTGATCTGTGAAGCTTATCTGTCACACCGATCTGTGAAACTGATCTGTGAAACTGATCTGTCACACCGATCTGTGAAACCGATCTGTGAAACCGATCTGTCACACCGATCTGTGAAACCGGTCTGTGAAACCGATCTGTCACACCGATCTGTGAAACTGATCTGTGAAACTGATCTGTCACACCGATCTGTGAAACTGATCTGTGAAACTGATCTGTCACACCGATCTGTGAAACTGATCTGTGAAACTGATCTGTCACACCGATCTGTGAAACTGATCTTTGAAACTGATCTGTCACACCGATCTTGTGAAACCGATCTGTGAAACTGATCTGTCACACCGATCTGTGAAACTGATATGTGAAACTGATCTGTCACACCGATCTGTGAAACTGATCTGTCACACCGATCTGTGAAACCGATCTGTGAAACTGATCCATCACACCGATCTGTGAAACTGATCTGTGAAACTGATCTGTCACACCGATCTGTGAAACTGATCTGTGAAACTGATATGTCCCACCGATCTGTGAAACTGATCTGTTACTGTTCATAAAACTGGAAACACTATTCACAGAACTGGAAAATTGGCAAAGTGTTGGGGATAAGTCCCCTTAGCCTCCCGGAACACCTCCAACACCAAAATTCCACAAAGTAATGGACCGGAGAGGTCCGGGCCATTACAGGGTGGATCTCACTTCAAATGAAAATAAAATAACCACCAAAAGAAGTAAAATATTGAACTTGATATAATGTGTGGATAATTCACCCAAGCAAGGATTAGGTCATCTTCTGTCAAGAGTCTGATCAAGAACTTCCTCAATTCTAAAATCCTTATAATCTCTCATTATTTTAACTTCTAAGAAGAGAAACTCAAATATTTTAAAGGAATTGAATTAAGGTGTTTTCTTTCCAAATAAGGCCACCAATGAAAGATCCATCATCGTAGAGGCTTGCGTGAACTATATGGAAGAAATTGGAATTGAGGGAAATCCATCTAGGCATGACTAAACTTTATGGGAAATGTAGATTGATGGGAATATTTGGAGTAGAGAAGGGTTGGTTAAAGAATTAAAAGCATAAGAATGGGAATATGAAGGTAGTAGAATATGAGCAAATGTTTTTTAAGTATTTTAAATCTATTTTGTTTGTTTCCAATGTTTTATTTTATATCAATCCCTAAATTATTTAAATATATTGAAATGGAATCTAAATCATTTTTTCCTTCCCAAACCCAAGTTGGTCCCTTATTTACCATTACTTTATTGAAACACTAGCCTTTCAACCCATGAATCTCAGTTTTGAGTGGTCAAGATGAAGTGATATTTCAAGGAATATGCTCTTAAAGATTCTAATGCTTCTAAAAGGTTTAAGGAAAGTATAAGTGGATCTAGAAAACACTTGAAACCACATGTTTTATCTTGTGAAGTCATTCCAGAGAAATAATAAGATATTGAGTGGTTTAGGGAATTATTTTCTCTAATTTAGAGATGCATGCTTCAACAAGGATACACTGAATGGTTCCAAGATGATAATCGAATTTACTATCCCCAGTTAATAAATGATTTTTATGTGAAGATGGAATTTTAAATAGGAGATCAATCATATATCAGTAGAATAATTGTTAATGGTCATGAATGTGAGTTTTCTTCAATTATTTGGATTGAGATCATAAAATTACCACATCAAGGTGAGTATAAGGATTAACAAAATTATTATCCTTTAAACCATATACATTTTGAGATTGGAAATAATTTAAAGGAATTAACCGGTGATAAAACCTATCGAAGGACTAATGATAGTTAACTAAATTGTGAATTAAGGTTAATGATAAAGTTTATAATGCATACCATCTACCCTATAAAGGGTGATTTCAATAATATTAAGCTTTAATACCACTTCTATATATATTTTATAGTTTAGGTAATTTAGATTAATATACTTATATTTTTTATGAGTAATATGGAAGAGTTGAGGAAGACTTACTCAATATTTAATACTTTTCCATATCCTAGGATTATTTAATCTATACTAAAATAGAAGATACTTATTCATTAAGGTGTATATAATTGAATACATTCATTCTCTATTTTTCTTAACCAAAACACTTTCGAGAGGATGAAAATCAGCTAGAATCTATGGAAAAATATGTGGGTAGCATGTGAGGATAAGATTTATGATCATTTAAATCCTATAATGAACAATACTAGACCAAAGGATTAAATATATATAGGTTTAGATCCAGAAAATATAGTTGAAGTGTTATCCCGACCAGGTTAAATATTGTAATAGGGGTGTGAATTAGGATATGAAATATTAAAACAATTATCCTTTCTTGGATCTTGTTTTACTATTTAACAAAACTAAATTATCTCTTATTCTTATAGAACAGAATAGATGGATATAAAAACATGCACAGGAAACAAAAATTTAACTTGTTTCACCCTCACTAGGATACATATAATGATTATACAATGAAAAAGTGCCAATTTACCAAATCCATTAAAGAACATTATTATTACATGGTTCAAAGAACAATCACTATCTATCCTAGTTTAAAACCATTCACAATTTTAAATCTCACTGCTTTCTCTGTTGAAGTGAACACACTAATCCTCTAGTAAATGTTTTTGAAAATTAGTTCTGATTTTATTCACACTTGTGTGTGTGTCTTTATTCTATTGTTTCTTCAATGAGATTATAGTCAAATTTTTTCAATTCTTTTCCCCTTTGATTTTGTAACCATTGTAAAATATCCCTTCACAAGACCCATCCATGAGACCTTCCCATAAGGCTCATTCATGATAATACACCATGATACCATGATGTGATACCTTCTTCTATTCATGTGATTCATGATTCTTTTTTCTATTCATGTAGATACCAATCATTTTTTATATTCATGTAGATAGCATGACTCTATTTTGTTTATACAGATTGTGTTACTCTATTATGTTCATGTAGATCGTGTGACTCTATTATATTCAGGTGGATTTCATGACTCTGTTATACTCATGAAGATAATGTGACACTATTCTTTTCATGCAGATCATGTGATATCAATGGGTCTATCTATACACTCAAACTCCCAACATGTACTTCACTTCATGAGATTTTATATTGATTACATGGATCACAAGACTCATGCGCAATACTTTATTCAGGTCATGTGAAATACATTTTCTTAGTATCAAACCACTTAAAAAAACTTCCTATATTTTTTAAAGATGGGTTATGGGGTATTTATAGGCACAAACCCACCACCTTAACTCGATAAATATCAGTTATTAGTTTATTCCACCACCTCAGCAAACGATTTTACTCACTTCATGTGTTCTCTAGGTGTGATCAACTACTGTAAGACTCAATCACTTTTTTTGATCACCTTGATTGTCTTTGGTCATGTCATGTGATCCCATTGCATAATAAAATCCAAACCATTCATGCTTCAGGTGATCTCATAATGAGTTCTAATTAAAATCATGCATTCAGTGACATTATCTTTCAGTGCTTCATGAGATATCTTTACATGACCAATTGAAAATCATATGGTCATGTGATTTTGAGTGACCTCATGGTACCTCTTTCATTTCTATGCTATTTTCCTTCATGCACTTCATGTGATCCCACTATGAGATCAATTTTAAATTAGATGTTCTTCGTGTGATCTAATCTCAATATCCACTAACAATCATGCAATGTCATCAGGTGATTCACATGATCTCAGTGTGAGATATTCAAACAATCATGTGGTGCTTCACATGACTACTTCACATGATTAGTTCTGATATTCATGCTCTACATAATAATTTTTGAAAATTATGATCCTTGTGATCAGTCTTGACATTCATGCTCTGTGTAGTCAGTTCAGATATTCATGCTCCATGTGATCTTTTCAGACATTTTTTCTCACTCTTCATGCCTCCTTTGATAATTATCATTTATCAAAAAAAAACAAAATCAATCGAATATCACCATCGAAAGGGAGTTTTTCAAAAATACCCCCCCCCCCCCCCTTGTGTTTGTTTATAACACTTCAAAACTTTAAGAATAAACTTGTTGACTAGTCATGCACATGTGAAACCATTTTCTTTATACAACCCCAGATAGTGATCACATAATTCTTTAACACATACTCTAAGACCACATGAGTCAAGATTATCATGAGAAACCAGAATAGCATGAAATGTTTATTGATTAATCACTTAATTATCTAACACTCCAAAGGAAACATTCTTAATATCAAAAGATAGGACAAGATCATCCTTAGAGATCACTTATTTTTTCAACCACTACCATATTGAACTCATAACTCTACTTTATGGTTCATCTTAATTGATAGATAATTTCTAGAATCATCATATTTAAAGATCTCACTTTTTCACTACTCCCCTTATCTGTATCTCCCCCTATCTTGAATAAGTCATTTCTCCCCCTTTGTCAATGAACCCAAAGGTCACTCTTCTATGGTCTACAACATGTTAAATAGTTTATATTAGTACATATTTAAATCACACCATATTATGGGGAGAATGGAGCCACACATCCACACTATTCAAGCTTGGGAAGTCAACTGAACTCCAAGTGATAGTCAATTTCATTCAATCACTTCTTTATGTAAGTCCTTTTTCAGGGTGTTGGAAACCAGTGGTTTAGTGGGCATATAATCCAAATTCACAAGGTCATGCTCTACTTTCTATTTGATAAAGTGGTATTTTATTTCAATGTTTTGTTCCATTGAGTTATGAAATGTATTTTTGCTAACACTTGAATTATTATAATGTACTTCAATCATAGACATCACTTTAACTCCCATATGTTCAAGCTTCTACTTCATCCAAAGTAACTACAAGAAAGCTTGAGTAGCTAAAATATATTAAAATTATGTGGTGATCAAGGAAATTAAATATTTCTTCTTTATTATCCAATAAATACACAGTCTTCTAAGACAAAATGCACCACCATATGTTGACTTTCGATCATCTGCAGAATCAGCCCAATCTGCATATGTAAATCCCAATAACTCTATCTGAGATTTTTAATTTTATAGTAAACTAAAATTCACTATGACTTTGATATACCAAATTATTATTTTTACGACATGTAATTAGATTTATTTGTGATTACGTAGATAACATTCTTTTTGGATTGTGGAGAAAACAATATAAGTTTGTGTCATGATTAAGTATAACGAACTACCAATGATCTATTTATATTCTATGATATTAATAAATTTTTCTTTATCAACCCTTGAAAATTTCATCAATGATGAAACCAAAGTTTTCATTTCCTTGGAATTATTTATTCTAAATCTTTTCAAAACAGAATTGACATTTTTTATAGATAAATAAATGTTCCATGTATTCCTTATGTCACTTGTAAACCAAAGAAAATTGTTATCTCACCAATCATTTACATTTTGAACTCATGTTTCATAAATATTTTAAAATATTTTCACTACGCTTCATTGAATCCACTAAATATTATTTTATCGACATATAATAGAACTATCATCCTTTTATTGCTCTAATTATTGGTATAGAGATTATAATAAACCCCACCAAATAGGAAAATGAGATTCTACAAATATTGATCAAGTTGTGAATACCATGCTTTAGGTTCCTGCTTCAACCCATATAGAACCTTCTTTTACCAAGAAACATTGTTCTCATCTTCATGAATGAGAAAAATATTTGGTTTTTCAATATAAACTTTTTTTTAGAATCTAATTCAAAAATTCTAACATCTCATCCATCTAGAAAACTTTGAATTTCCATCGCACTACTATATCCAGGAATAATCAAATTGTATTTATCCTTACAACATGTGAAATTTTTTCATCAAAATTAATACCCTCTATCTAGGAGTATCTCTTTCACTCCAGTCATTATTTTTTTTATAATTATTATAAAATTTTCATTTATATTGTTATAGAAAACCCATTTCGTCCTAATGAAATTCTTATCTATTTTCCTTGAAAAAATTTCACATGTCTGATTATTTTTATTTGGTTATGTTCTTAGTTCATTGTTTTAACCCAATTATCATATCTTGAAACATATTCAAAAAACTTTTTCTCTACCTATGATGAGAACGATTTTTGACATGGAGTTCTCATCCTCATCATATAAAATAGAGTTGTTTGATTCCTAATGATATTAATCCTATCAATTTCGACTCAACTCTTTGGTTTCTTTAGAGGTCTATTTTTTCATTATCTAAATATTCTTCTGAATATTCCTTAGGTACTTGCACTCTTATTGAGCTACTCAACTCTTCATCACTGTCCTCTTCAGACTATTCATGTATTTTTTTTGAATATTCTAATAATTTTCCACCTTAAAAACAACATTGATTTCTAAAACTTTTCCCATCCACTAATTAAAACATTTATATGATTGTATTTTTTATGATTAACTAAGAAGTATGCCTTTATATATACGGGATTAAAAATTCCTATATTTATATTTATTGATAATAAAACACTACTTTTGAATACTTGAAAGTATTTCAATGTTGGATTAATTCCATACCATAGCTTGTATGGAGTATTTTATTATTTTGGACATAATAAGGATCTATTAGAAATATAGACTGATTTCAACACCACTTCTTTCCAAAATTTATCTAGAAGTTCTTTCTCAATATTAATCTTTCAGACTATGTTATTGATAATTAAATTTCTTCTCTCAACCACTCCATTCCATTATGGAGTTCTTACTAATGAAATCGGTGACTTATCTAATGTTTCATAAGATAATCATCCACTTGGATATTTTTTTAATTTTGTTCCATTATCAATTAATAACTTTTAAATCTTTTGATCTAGCATATTTTAAACTTCCCTTTGATAACATGTTATGAAACTGAACACCTCATACTTGTGAGTGATAATTGAAAATCATTCCATTATACTAAAATAATTTACAAAATTGAATTAATATCTCTTACCATTAATATATATTTGGGAAATAGGTCCACATACATCAATATACACATTTTTAAGAACTATTCTTTAATATTTTCCCTTATATTACTTTCAAGAAATATTCCCTTCCCGATAAGAATAGCACAAATGAGTATGATCATGTGATAACTTAGGTAGATCTTTTGAAACATCACATTTTACCATATTTTCTAAGTATTATTGGATCAGATGACCAAGACTCTTATTCCATAGCCAATTTTCTTCTTCTATATATAGAAAACATGTATCTTCTTCTCCACTCACATGGTAGAGATTCCCCTTTGTGCGCTTTCATTGCAAAGAAACTGATTTATCTTTTCCTTTGATGAAACACATCTTTTTTTAAAAAAACATATTTTATATCCTAAGTCACAAAATTTACTGACACTTAGAAATTAATGATTGAGACCTTCAACAACCAAGACATTTATAAATCTCATGTCTTTGCATCCAATCATTGATTTCCCTAATCCAATGATCTTCAGGCCTCCATCATTTAAAAAACTTATGAAACCTTCCTTATCATACCTAATTAATATCCTTGTATTCTTATTTCCTATCATATGGGAGGTGATTACACTATTAATGATCCATATTCTAGTGTGATTTGATTTTTTAAAGGTGATTTCTACAACTGCCACTTGATCAAAAGTTTTCTTTTTTATCCATATCTTTGGATTCATACATGATACTAACTGATATTTTTTATCTCCCTTAAAGTATAATGGTCCAAAATCATCTTGAAAATATGAAAATTGATTTTTGGTCGATACGATCAACATCGTACGATACGATAAACATAATAAAAGACAATTTTGTTATTTTACAAACATATGATATAATACATTTGAGATTTCCAAAACAAGACAGAATATATTTGTGATTTCCAAAACACGATGTAAAAGCCAAAAGAGGACTTTTGACTTAACACATTTTTCCACTAATATAAAACTATTGAAATAAAAAATGATATATTTTATGAAAAAAATTCTAAACTTCCAACTTTACCTCATACAATCCCTTACTCATCCTTAAATCCTGTTAAAAAATTAAAAAATGAGGGATGAGCATAATAAGCTCAGTAAGTGATCCAAAAAGAAGGAAACCATTAGTTTATTTATAAACATTAAAACCCATGAAAACTTTATCATAAATTTATATTTTCCACCCTTAAGAAGTAGAAAATACTTTCCTTTGAATATATGTCATTTTCATAGCTTTTTTGTAATCAAAATATTACTATAAAACCAAAAGCAAGAATAGATAAAACATACTAGTATTTTGGGACATCATTATACTTTTCACTCTTATAAATAGAATAACCATGTGGTGGACTTCCATACATGTCACTCTTATAAATGTAATATCCATAGAACCGAATTCTATACACAATTCATTGGAGGGATATTGCAAACCCACCTGTTGTTGGTTTATCATAGAACCACCCATCATTTTTTTATCACAGAACCACCTATCATTAGTTTATAATGTAAGCACCATTCATATTTTCCAAGAACCATATAATAATCAAAACACATAAAAGCTTTCAATTTTCAATATGTAACTCATAAAATTTAATTTTCACTCATAATAAAACAACTCATGTTATTGTAATAATCAATCCATTTTCAAAACCCATTTTTAATAACAAAATACCAAAAAAGGGGAAAGGGTTTCCTTTTTTTAAAAAAACATAAAGGATTTTAAAGGAATCCAAATATCAAAATATACATAAAAAATACTTTATAATACTTTTATATCCATATAAATAAATATGTAAAAATAATATCAGGAGTATTGGCATGGAGGAAAGGATTAAATCTTTAAACATTCAAAGCAACCCATACCACTTTAAACATTTAAATCATAACACCCATAAAAGAATAAATTTTGAAAAAAAATTAAAAATATGAAAATAAAAAATGCATTATATTATGTGTCAAAATTGTTTGTATATACACCTTATAAAATATGTTGGGTGTGTAACCTCAAAATATGCCTCAAAAAAAGAAGATTGATCGGAAATCCCTTAGCTTGAGTTAGACTTGTCACATGTGTCTTTATCTTCCTGAATAATAAACTTATGTTAATTATTTACTTTTTTCAAAACATTTTTAAAGTTTATCATTAATTTTATTTCACTTATTACAGTGTTTTATACAACTACTTAAATAATTAAGTCTATTTCGGGCATTTTGACCATATTCAGTTTATGTGTCAAAACAACTCAGGTTGGTTGACTATGGTCAAGGACTTCATTATATAAACATATCGAGAATAAAAATCATGAATTAAGTATCATATTTACACATAAATTATACTTTTAAATCCGATCATGAAATATGGTTATGAAAAATGAACCAATCTTACAATCATGGAGAATGTGGGTAGTACGTATGCATGAGTAACATTCCCATTTTTCAATGATAATTATGGAAAGAAGGTAATTAAAGTTTATATTTCTAGAATAATAAATATATAATAAATACTATACTATCACATTTCTTCAAGGATGATGGGTAGTCCTCACATCCATGAGTGATGTTATCACTTTTTAAGTGTGTGAAAAGGTAGTAAAGAAAATCACATATTATATTTACAAAAAAGTAATTATGTCATGAATATCATATGCATGTAATTTTTATAGAATATTTTTAATAAAACCATCCTTAATACATTTCAAGTAATTTTTGAACATATCACATCGCTTTGAGTTAGCGATAGTCCACACGTCCATATATGATGGTATTGTATTTCCAAAAAATGGAAAGCATGAAGGTATGTTCTATATAACAATTATATAAGGATAAATAAATTTTAAATATCATATATATCATATAAAACTATACTTTCCATCATAATTATCAACCATTATAGGTGCTAATGGAAAAACTAATGACATCGTTTCACGAGGTGGTAGTTCGTTGTACAAACGAACTGTAATTTCGTTACCCATTTGATGGAAGTGTGTGTAGGTGTAGGTAAAATCTACAACATAACAACATATTAGTATATTGATGATACTAATGTAATTATATAATCATGTAATAATAAAAATTTAATTGGTGGAAAAGGAAATAAAAAAGAAATGCATGTTAAATATGTGTAAAAAATACAGTTAGACCTATTAATTTCTTCCAATACAACGGCTAGACGATAACTGCCATATTAGAAAATATTAATTGTATATTATTGTTTAGTATAACTCATTATTGGGTGAAATGAAATATTTTAGAGAAACTCACTATTTTGTATCATGTATGATATTATACATAGATTCCCTTTTAATGTAAAATTACAATCTAATTCATAAATACTAATAAATATGAAAAATCTGTATTCTATCATTATCTGGGTAGTTACATCCTTACTCATTTTGAAAATTTCCTACCCACAATTTCTTCCACTTATCAAATAAGTGGGGATATTTTTTCCTCATACCATTTTTAGATTCACGTGTTACCTCTTCAACCATATAGTTTTTTCATAAAACCTTAACCTTGTGATTACCATGTTCTAAAATGATTTCTCTTTGTGGTCAAGAACTTAAACTGTTTATTCTTGATAAGAAATATTCTCCTCTATCTGAACTAATTCAGGGCTCAAAACATGATATGAATTTGGTATATACTTTATTTACATTTAAACATAAAATATGTTGTGTACCTAGGATAAACATGGAGGTTAATCCACTCATTAGTAAACTGATCCAACTTTCTCCAAATTTCATATGTTATAATAAACTATGGACTCGGTTTCCCATTATTACAAAAATGCATCACACTTTTCCATGGAGAAAAGTTTATAAATACATGATCACCTACCTTAAAATAAAGACCACTCCTCCGATTATCTGCATAAATTTTCTGCCGACTCTGAGATTTCCTCAAGTGTTTCTGAATAAATTAAACTTTCTATGTTGTTTAATCTACCAACTTTGGTCCCAAAGACTTCCTTTCTCTCACATAATTCCAAAACACTGGTGTTAGACACAAATTTCAATATAATTCCTAAAAATTTTCCATCTTTATACTAGAATGAAAACTGTTATTATAAGAAAACTCAACCAAATAAAGATGTCAATCCCAAATTCGCTCATAATCCATTAACCAAGAAGGATGCATATCTTCCAAGGTCAAAATCGTCCACTCAGACTATCCATCATTTTTAGGATGAAAAGTTTTACTGAAATTTAATTTAGTGCCCAATGACTTCTTAAGTCCTTTCAAAAAACTATATTTGAACTTGGGGTCATGGTCTGATAAAATGGGGAGAGTTAATATAGGTAAACTGGAAATATCCTTTAGATACAATCGATAAAGATTATCTAAATACATTGTATATCTAATGGGAATTAAATATATAGATTTAGTTAATAGATCAATAATAATGAAAATTGCATTATTTCCTTGATAATTATTTAGAAAGCCTACCACAAAATCCATTGATATGTTCTCCCATTTCCACTCGAGCACTAGCAAAGGTTGAAGCTTCCCCTTAGGTAATTTTTACTCTACTTTAACTTATTTAAAATTCAAACACTTCATGGTAAATTCATAAATATCTATTTTAATTCCATTCTACTAGTAATACTCTTGAAGGTATTTCTACATATTAGTGATGCTCGAATGAACAAAAATGGAGAACTATAAGCCTCATTCAACAACTCTTTCCTCAAATATGAATCATAAGGCACACATAATATTTTTTCAAATCATGAAACACCTTCTTCATTAATATTAAATATAGGTAACTTTCCCTTCTTAATATATTCTATATTTTCCTACAAGTAATGATACTCATTTTGGGCTCTCATAATTCTTTCTGACAAATTTAAATGAACTAAAACCTGAAACAAAACAGTGCATGTCCTTGCATCCACAACTTTTAGGCCAAAATTCATCAAATCATTAACCAAAGTCTCCAATTCTAAAAATGACATGGTTAATATAGGGTTACTTTTTCAATTCAATCCATCATCCACTTTGTTTGAATTTCCATAATGATAACGAATCATGCAATCATAATCATTTATCAGTTCCATCCATATTATTTTTCTCATGTTCAACTCTTTTCGGGTGAATATATACTTAAAACTGTTGAGATTAATATATATTTTACAATTCACTCTATAAAAATGTTGCCTCTAAATTTTAATGCAAAAACAACAACATCTAATTCAAAATCATGTGTTGGGTGATTTAACTCACTATTTTTCAACTGACGTGAAGCATATATCATTTTTTATTAGGAAAAAACCAAGTCCTTTTAATGAAGGATCACTATAGATGAAAAAATCACCATTTCGGGAAGGAAGGGAAAATATAGTAGCATTGACCAATCTTATTTTTATTTCCTTAAAACAAATATCACATTCTTCTATCCAGGTGAGCCTAACTCCCTTTCGGGTTAACATAGTTATTGGGTTAGATAACCGAGAAACATTTTCGACAAACAGTTGGTAATAAACCACTAATCCAAGAAAATTATGAATCTCTGTTGAATTGGTAGGTGTTTGAAACTTTTAAAAAACGTTTTTTAGTCAGGTAAACAGATATGAAATCTTTAGAAACAATATTTACAAGGAATAAAACAAATTTCAACCAAAATTCACTCCTACTCAACTTTCCATGTAGTTTATTTACTTTTATGGTTTGAAAAAAATATTTAATTGACTTTAATGTTCCTAATTGATTTTAGAATATACCAAAATATCATTTATAAACACAACCAAAAACTGATCCAAAAATTTATTGAAGGCTCTATTCATAAGATTCATAAATACAATAGGTGAATTAGATAAACCAAAGAGAATAACTACAAACTCATAATTCCTATATCTCATCTGAAATGTTGTCTTAAAAATTTCAACCTCCTTCACCTTTATCTGATAGTACTTGGACCTTATATCAATCTTAAAAAAATATTAACCACTCTAGAGCTAATCAAATAAATCATCGATGTGAGGAAAAGTATAATTTTTCTTAATAGTGATGTTATTCGATGCTCTATAATCAATTCAAAGTCGCAGGGAACCATATTCATTTTCCATAAATAAAATAGGATCACCCCATTGTGAAGTGCTTGGTCAAATTAAACCATTATCAAGAAATTATATAAAATGGGTTTTCAATTCCAAAATTTATACTTAATCTATTAAATAAGGGGGTTTATAAATAGTCCTAACATCAGGAACTAAATCAACAGTAAATTCAACTTCCCAATCAGGAATAAAACTAGGAAATTAATCAAGAAACAAATTCATAATTAATTCACTACTGGGATTTCACTAATCAAAACTAATTCTTTCTTTTCAAAAACATTATCTAGATAACATTCACTTCAATATTTTATCAATTTCTAAGATTCTTGGTATATTATCAATGGTATGAAATAATTGAATAAAACTTTTTTGGATTTGCAGTCTATTTTAGCCTGATAAAATAAAATCTAATCTATATCCAAAATTATATTAAGCTTCACTATGTAAATTTCAACAAGATTTATAGTAAATTCCATCCACTAATGATAATAAGAAGATTCCTGTGAATCTTGGTTTCTCTTATACTCCCACCTGAAGTTTCTACCAATATTTTTATCTTGCTTTCATGAGGTGATATTCCCAATTTTATAGAAAATTCCTCATAAATTAAAGAATGTGAATATCCAAAATCAAACATAGTATTGGAATAATTAGAATAAACCAATGGCATACCTATCACCGCTTCATTTCATCGCCCAACATCAACTATAGTGGTATAAAAATATATTAATACACCATTTTTTTTATTGATGGTCTCCACCCTAGGTAATCAACTTTGGACACATATTAGCATAATTTCCTAAATCATTTCAACTAGAACATATTATCACTAGTTTTTCATTACTTGCATAATCATCTTCCCTATAGTCACGAGTCATATGAACAAACTTACCATATCATAAGAACTTCCCACAAATTCAAATACATTCTCTAGGATTATTTTTAAAACACTTTTCAAAAGATGGGAATTTGGATTTATTACCTCTAAACTTCTTTTTTGAATAATTTTCCATTGATTTCCAACTGGACCAACTGTATTTCTTATTATCATGGGACACATGATCATTGAAAAAATCTATTTCTACCTTCTCATGACATCAAAAAAATTCTTGTAGATCTTGAAATCACAATAATCTAATGCCCTTATTTATATTGGATTTAATCCAAATTAAAACTTATTTATCTTACTATCAATATAATGTAGAAAATTTGGGACATACCTCATCGGTAGAGTGAACGTTTCTTTATATGCATCCACTAAATCTTCATCCTTCTGTATCAATTCCAAGAATTGTTTTTCCATCCTAATTTGAATAGCCATTGGAAACTATTTATCAAGGAAAATATTCTTAAATTCATCCCATTACAAAGGATAAATCTCTTAAATTTTCCTAGTATTATTAATAATTGACCACAACTTGTCAAATTCACATTCAAATAAATAAATTGTAAGAGTTGACTTTTAGTGATCTGAACAACCATGACATTTAATATCATTTCTAGGTGTTTAATCCATCCTTCAGCTAGCATAGGTTTAGATGACCCTATAAATGATGGGGGATGTTGTCGTATAAAAATATACACTGTCTTAATTTTCTTCTATGGTAGATCTGGCTACTCCCTTGCATAGATTCCACCACTATTTATATCCTATTTCAATTGATCCATCACTACAATGAACTACTCAGTTTCAATTCCAACTGTCTCAGGATGTTGATTCAGAAGGATATTTTATTCTCATTTCCTTCTCACAATAGTTTCCTTTTCCTTTATAGAAAACCATTCTAAATATATATACTTTAGATGAAGTAGCATAGTAGTCTTCAAATTCTATATCAATTCGCATCAACCAAAAATTGAAAAATTTCAGAGGAATACGACTAATATTAATCTAAAATATAAATTTATCTAAACATTTCCTTTGATACCAACTATGAGGACCCAGCCTCAAACATTACATAATAATGATTTTTATTCAAGACATTAATTTAATTCACATTAAGGATCAATTCAGGTTTAGAGTTTTAGATAATTAGGCCATAACTCATACATAACAAAAACCAGAAAATATAAAGTGGACACTTTCAATTAGTATCCATGTTTCCCATAACATAAAACTTTTAAAATAAATCATGATATATTTTTTGAAAAATATTCTCAAATTTTAAATTTTCCTCCTTAAATCCCTTACTCATCCTTAAATCCTGTGAAAACATTTAAAAATGTGAGATGAGTATTAAAATCTCATTAAGGGATACAAAAAGAAGGAAACGGTTAGTCCATTTATAAGAATTAAAACCCATGAAAACTATATAATAAAGTAATACTTTTCAACCTTAATTAGTAGTAAACACTTTACTTTGAAAATAATCTCATTTCATTCCTTTTTTAATCACAATATTACTATAAAATCCATATAAATCATAGATAAAATATTATGGTATCTTGGGACATCATTATACTTTTCACACTTATAAATGGAATAACCATGTGGTTGACTTCCATACATGTCACTCGTTCAAATGGAATAGTCATACATCTTAATTCCATACCCAATGCATTGTAGGGCTATCACAGACCCACTTTTCTTACCTTTCACACTAGCTGAAGAATTCTTCTTGGGAGTTTCATCATTATCCTCATCATGACCATGAAAATTTTTGGGACACTTTACTATAATATTTCTATCCTTTCCATAATGAAAGAATGAAATAGGAATTTTCTATTTAAACATTCCTTTTTTAAAATTTTGAGGAAAAAATGACATAACCCCCTACAATGTCTTCCTCCTGGCCATATTATATAGTGATATTCTCCATAGCTTCTAATGTCACCTATTTAGGATTCCTTTTTTTCATTGACTCGTTATTATCATTTCTTGTCTCATATGGGACAAGATTAATATACAAGATATCTAATTTCAGATTCTTTGGATATTAATCTTCTAGAGCAGAAACCTTCAAATTGAACTGAGGTGGAAGTATTCTAAATATGCGCTTAATGATCTTTACATCATCAATAATTTCTCTAAGACCACTCATGTCTTCCAAAATAAAATCCACCTGATAATCAATGTATCTACAGACTCACTGGGGTGCATTCTCATGTCCTCATATTTATTCCACAGAACCTTCAATTTATATTTTCAAGCTTTTAAATTACCTTAAAAAATAGTTATCATCTTTTACAAAATGACATGTGATGACTTATATGACATAAAAATCATGTAGACTGTATTGGAAAAAGATCCCCCTAAGTCATTGATTCATTTATCATCTACATATAATTCTCTTTGATATTATTCTAATAATTATCCATTGTCCATACTATTAGAAATACCATGAACTGTCATTATAGACATATATATACCTAATGATTGAAAGTATTGTTGCATCTGATTCTTCAAAATTGGAACATTTTCCCCATCAAATATCAGAATCCATTTGTGATTAACAACTTCCATTGATTCTACTAAGATAGTGACACTAACATTAACCCTTCCTTTTAATACCAATTGTGAACTTAACTAGGTTAAATAACATGGGAGGGGTTGAATTGAGGTATTAAATATTAAAACAATTATCATTTATTGGATCTTGTTTAGTCATTAAATAGAACTCTCTTATCTCTTCTTCCCATAGCACAAAATATATGGATATAAAAACATGAACAGGACACCAAAATTTTAATTGGTTCACCCTAACTGGGATATGTACAAGGAGCATGAAAAGTTAAGGTGTTGATGTGCTAAATCTACTAAAGTTCACTGCTATTATAAGGTTATAAGTGGACTCACTATCCCTTCTAGTTTATAACCATTCACAATTTTAAAGATCGCTTCTCTCTCTACTGAAGGGAATACACTAATCCTCTAGTAAAATATTCTAACAAAAAGTTATAAGTTCATTAACACTTTTTTGTGTCATTATGCACTTGTTTCATTCATGAGATTAAAAAAACTTTGCACAAAAAAATATCCTTGGAGCATGTAATCCTTGTGAAATACCCTTTCACAAGACCCCTCCATGAGACCTCCCCACAAGATTAATTTGTGAGATTATTCCATGAGACCCCTCCATGAGACCTTCTTATGTTCATGTGAATTGAATGTATTTGTTATATTCAGGTGTATTATAAGAATTTGTTGTATTTATCTGAATCTCAGGACTCTATTCTATTTATACGGATCGTGTGACTTTGTTGTTTTAATGTGGATCCTGTGACTCTATTATATTTATATAGATCATGTGACTATGTTCTATTCATGAAGATTGTGTGAATCTATTCTATTTATATGGATTTTGTGATATCAATGGGTATAAATGTGCACTCAAACACCCAACACATACTTTAATTTACGAGACTCCTTCACGAGATCCTTTTGCAAGACTTTCTACTAATTATGCATATTTCAAGACTCCCACGTAAGACTATATTCAAGTCATGAAAAATAATTCTTCTTCAGGTCAAACCACTTAAGATAACTTCCCCCTATTTATTTAGGATAGGTTAGGGGATATTTATAGGCAAAAACCCACCCCCTTAACTTTGCAAATCATAGTTATCCATTTGTTCCACTACCTCAGAAATTAGACTTATGTGCTTCACATGATCATTATCTGTGACCACCTACCATAAGTATCAAGCACTTCACGTGATCACCTATACTATATTTGATCATGTTGTGTGATCCCATCACAAAATTGGTTTAAAACTATGCATGTTTCACATGATCTAATCATGATATCCAATGAAAATCTGGTTGGTATTTGTTATGATCTATGTTTCTTATTGGGAATTTGGGACCATGTAAGGGCCTTGGGTCATGTTTTTTCAGGATGTTTTTCATCTGGGTCATGTTATAAGTTAAATCTTTTCCCAGTTTTAAAAAGTGTCTATATTTTTTTAATAAAGGAGGTTTGAACCTCTTCCTTTTCAAAAAAATCATGAGGTAACATTATTTCAATCAATAGCATGATATCTCCATCATTACAAGAATATTTTCCTTCATGAAATTTTCATGATCCCTCTATGAGATCAATTGACAATTAGACACACTTCATGTGATCTCACTTCAATATCCACTGATAATCATATGATGTATTCAGGTACTTTGCATGATCTCAATTTGAGATCATCTGGCAGTCATGTGTTTCTTTGTGTGACTCCTTCACATGACCAGTTTTGATATTCATGCTCCACACGATCATTTCTGACATTCATACTCCACGTGATCTATTCAAACATTCCTTCTTCTCATGATCAGTTCTAAAATTTTCACTCTATGTGATCAGTTCTGAAATTTTCATTCACTCTTCATGCCTCATTTGACAACATCCTTTTTCAATAATGTCAAACCTTGTCAACAAATAAAATATAACCATAAGAACCATTAGGAGGGATTTTTATCCAACATAAATCTAATTATTCATCTAGTGAGAATAGATCATAGATGACTTATATTATTGATGAAGAGCCCAAAAGATCTTGTGAATAGATCATGGTATTCTCTCCTCGTACAAAAGTGTATAAGTATCTAGAACTTCCAAAATAGGCTAAATTATTAATGGAATGATTAAAAACTCCTCAGGAGGAGATAACCCATGTTTCTATGTTATTTAGACCCAAGGTCACTAACTTTTATAGTGATAAGGATGAGAATCAAGCTGCAGATGGTCCACCTATGTTTGAAATAGTGAGAGGACCTATTTTTAATTATAAACCTCCTGAATCACAACTAATTAACATAAATACAATAAATCCTAATTATTATGGGGATGATGCTGATGATAATGGTGTCAGTCCACCCAAACCTAGTCTACAAGCTATTTTTGATATATCTAGTACCTTAGAGAAGGTTGAGAAGGATACTTCCTCTCTAGTTCTTTAGGAACAGGGTCACCTAGATCTTTCCCAATAACTATTTGGATCCATTCAAAAACTAGTTTTACCTTCTTCTACTAGACAAAACTCAAATAAACATTTTCAAGTTGATCCCATTTCTGATTCATCTCATAGAACTAAATTTTTACTCCTTAAATATTCAAATATTTCAGTTCAATAGATTGATAATAAATAGTATTAATCTTTAGATAATAAATAATCTACGTTAAGACCTTCTAAGTTAGAGTTTACTGACTCAACTCTTATCTCTATCCCTTCTCTATCTCCACAATATGTACTTGTTCCACCTTAACCAGTTAAAACTACTTCTAATTAATTCATTACCTCAACTAATTTCATTCAATTAAAGAATGATTTTTTGGATGTATTTAAATAATTTTTTTCAGTATTAGAATTAATAATAAATATGATTAGATGGAAGATATTTCCTTTACTACTGAGAGAGTGGTTTTGCATATATAGTATAAGATATTTCTGAAGATAGATCATATGGATCATGAGCTTAGAAGTTTTAGAGCATAGATAAAAGACTTATAATGACAGATTGAAGCTCTTAAGGTGGAATTGATAGATATTCTAGCTATGTTAGATATGACATATCTCTCTATAATCACCATTTATTCTAGGACATCTACTTCTTCTTCTGCTCCTCCAACATCATTTTCTATATAAGAGTATCTTATTAGAAGATTTTTTCATGAGGAAGTGAAAAGTTTTTTGGAAATTATTTATGCTATATGGAATCAAGTACATGTGGATGTTGATGCAGATTATGAGAGTATTTATGACATGGTTAAGGAAGAAATAGTGAATACTTATATGGAAAAGGAAATAATTAATGGATATATAAATAATTATCTCAATAGTATTTTTACTAATAATATCTTAAGACTCTTTTGAGATCCTTTACTTAAGATCTTATGATTCCTCCCTTAACTTCCACCTTTTAAGCTACTATGGAAAATCTATTGATAATGGGTCCCCTTCTAGATCAGTTTTTGTCAAAGAATGATGAGTTATTTTAGTTTATAGAGCATGGATATAGTGTTATTTCAAATATTACCATACTATTAGAGCCATATATGTATGTTTAAAATGCTCTAGTTATAACACCTCTAGATTTTCATATTCCTATAATATCCCCTTCTCCTACCTAAGTGTTATTTGTTGTCTCTACTCTAGCTTCTATAGATACACCTACTCCAACTTCACCCACTTCACCTATAGAACCTCCTAAATAAACTTTTATTCTCATACTACCACGTCACTTCATTATATTTGGGTTTTTTCTTAGACCCTTTTGATTCTAGGATATACCTATTCTCCTCCCCCAACACATTCTACTACAGTTGTTGGTAAAGTGAAAGACCCTAATGATCCTTATATCATTTAGGACTCTCTTGAATTAGATTTTGATTAAGGGACTCTACTAATACCTTATGTAAAACATTATTTTTGAATATCAATGATATCTCTTTTCTTCAACTTTTTTCGCTTTCATTTATGCAATTTGTTTCTTTACTATCTACATTCACTTTATCGCCCTTTATTCACAAATTTTTGATAATCTCTAAATAGGGAGTAAAGTATTTCATGTTAGATGATAGTATGATTATATGTTATGGTTTTATAATTGTATGTTATAGAATATTATAATATATTATTGGTTCATTAATTTATTTTGTGTATTTATTTATTCCATGATTTATGATCATCAGAAAGGGGGATATTGTTGGCTTGGTCTAGTAATTCCTTGTTCTAATAATTTAAAATCATGTTTATGTGTTTTTAATAAATTATATGATTTATGGAAGTTAAATAGTTATCACAAAGTACTATATTGTCTACATGAATACATTCTATCAATCGTATAAAGGAATTTGGAGAAGTTAAATTTCACAAAGTACTAGAGATACCACACAACAAATGCATTTATTGTATGACCATATAATCAACCATGATAGAATATAAAAAAGTACTCAAGAAAACAAAATACTAATTAAAGAAACCATTTGTTATATATCAGAGAAAACGTAATGGTATTGGAACATTTTCTAAGGGTTTAAGTGACCACATGACCAATTGGATCGACCACATACCTATCTAATTGAATAATATGGAATTCTTGTAAACTCTTGAAGAAAACACACACTATATCAATTGATTGTATGGTATATTCTTTATTTTTGGAAATTTAAAAGTATTATAGTGGCTGTAAATTGCATCAAATAAACTGTATGATGATGTAAAGCGATCATATGACAATGGTGGGATTTTTTAAAACTATTGGATCTTCTATATAACATTAATAAAATATAAATTAATGTGAAGTGACTGCATGAGAATTTTAAAAATCAACTAAGTATTAGATCTACCACAAGTTCAGAGCAATCAACTGCATGACCTATCATGGGAATCCAACTAGAATTGTTTCTAAGTATTATAGCTATTGTGGATGATCTGATGTGGAAAACTTCAAGAGATCATGTATAAAAGTATTAATTATATTTTAATATAATATATTCCTACCACTTTAAACACCGAATTAAATTCTTAGTCTTAGGAATATAATGCATCCATATTTCATGCTGAGTATGAGGATTTTTAATGATATATTTCCAATGGATATTTTTAGAGGAATACTTATTTTTAAAGAAGAAACAAGTCAAAGAAAGAAAGATGATTATTATGGGTGAAAATTTGTGAATATGTGCTCTATTCTCAATAATATGATATTTTTTTCATGTAAACTTCATTGTAAGGACTTAGAACACTTTTCTGTCTTCACATATCATCTCTGGATTTAAGTAAGACACTGATAAGAGAGGATAAATCGATATAACAACTAAGCTTTAAGATTTTTTTCATCAATATTACACTTCTATCTCTCTAATGTTTTTATTAAATTTTAGTTATGATTAAATTTTCTATAAATATTTTAAATAAAAACTCATGTAGATCATACAATATTACTTAGATAATATTAAATTATTTCCTTCATATTTATACTCCCATGAAAACTATGGAAGAGGTCATGTATTAACTAGGACAACCATGTGTGTTGTTTTAATATATACCTAATCCAATTTGTGGATCATCTATTTATTTTTAATAAATATTCATGGTATTGGGTGACTATAAAGTGATGATTATTGGGTCTCTGATTGAGACTGAACATCTTGTATTTTTAAATTCTATTGTATACTTTAAAGTTTTTCTTACTCTGCTTTTTAAATTGTTTTTAATGTCTCTTTTAAGAAACTACACTATGATATTTATATTTTACACATGATATTTATTCTATTTAATATAATTTGATTAATCTAAAAATATTAATATAGTCTTTAGATTATTCTAAATGAATTTTTATCAAACTTCTGAGAGGTTATTTAAAATAATTAAATTAAATATACCTACTTTAATAGTGAACTGGTTGAATTTCAAACTGGGGGATTTTGGATTATAAATTGTTTTAAATGGAATATTTTATTGGATACTCAATTCATCCCCCCCCCCCACCCCATTGAGTACTCAACTCTGACTAATAAGAATTTTGTATTGCTGAGTATGCTGAGAGGCAATGCTCTGAAGGAAGAACAAGAAGGTAAATCCATGACATGTTGTAACATGGAATAATAGTGTTTGTCAAACAAATATTGAAGTAGATAATCCAGTGGAATTTGAATAAGAATTATAAAAAGAGAAGAATATGGTGAATCTAACTGAACTAAGTTGTTCAATGGAGTGTTGAGTAACCAGTAAATAGTTTTGAATAAGTGATGGGAGTTTATCTTTCAAAGAGACTGAGTTACAAGTGGTTCATTGAATCATTTTTAGGTAGTAAAATACATTTTTCATGAATAAGGGGATTAGGATTTATGTATTTTGTGACATATGAATAGAACTAGTTATCTTCTTAAATAACAAGGATGATATTTCTAGAGAAGTCATGGGAGTGAGTATAAAGAACCCACAGGTTTATAAGATCACTTTTGAAATATAGTTATCAATTCACATATGTAATATTGTAAACCCGTCATCTATGTAGTATGGTAAGATAGTGGATTAGGATAAAAACATTCCACTTCCATTTTAATTGATAGAAATATTATAGTAAAAAATATATGACTTGGATAATAATGAGTACGGCAAGGATTAGGTTTCCCACATCAAGGCCAAACCTTGTAAAAATATTATCTGCCTTACATTCCTACTTTACTTTCTTTCATGTATTGTATATGGGTTGGAAGAAAAAATGAAGATAATGTGAAGTATTAACCATCCATTAAGGTTCAAAATGAATAAATGGGTTAAATTATTAATATAATATTTTTAATTTGGTAAAATTTGACCGCACTTGATTCACCCCCTCCCCCCACCACCCTCATATGTGTCTGCACTGATCCAATGAGACTCTCAGGGAGAAACCATGAAGGTGTTTCCTATGAAGTTTGTCCCAGTTTAGAAAATACCAACTTCCATGGTGTTGATATGGTAATAATTGCCCCTATCTTGTGGGTTATGGTTTTTTTTCTATACCACTATGAAAGCCTTTCCTCGGTGTGAATTTGATAATCCCAAGGGGCAAGTGGTGGGAAAATAAAACTATCCATATGGGTTGGGGTTTCTCTTTTAATACCACTAATGTAGATTCTATCTTGAAATTATTAGACTTCTAGAATTTTATTTTGTCATGATCGGAATTTATCACCTTTTTAGGGAAGGAACTTCTCACTATATAAGGTTTATCTATGATTCTAGGTTTCTATTTCCTCATATGGGAGGCTTGTTTCACCTTCTTGGTAACCGGATTTAGGAGTCCTTTAATGGATCATTGTTTCCTAGTATACCATTTATTTTTTTAGTAATGGTGGTATTTTATTGGATAGACTAACTGGAATATGTAGATCTCAGAGTGAAGACTTTTCATAAAGAAGTTATGTTGCAAGATTTCATCCATGGTGAACCTTGTAAACTAATGAGTGGGGTGAAATAAAGAGTAATATATTCTCCCCACCATCTGATTCATACATCACATAGGGTATTAGTAACTATATAGTGGAAAACCTTTATACTATAAATGTATTATGTTGGCGATTCCCACATTGTGTCCCCGTTTTAAGGTTTTGGGCCACTAAATTGGTGGCTAGGTTAACTTTATAGAAGATCTCATTTATCCCCTTAACATAGATATCATAATCCTCATAAGAAAAGCATCCATTATTCATTTGATGGATAGTCTCCCATAAGTTTTGGTGAAATTATGGTATATAGTTATCATTCAGTGCCTCTGAAATGTTATACCAAGAAGTGTCTATGGGATAGAAAATGAGTAGTATTATATCCTTTTCTATCTCTTTCCACATGAACATGGAGTTCTTTTCATCCTATGTGATGATTTCCTTGACCTAATCTTACCATAAAGGTCATTTATTATCTACATTTTCAAGAGGAGTGGGATCATTTAGAATCTCCTCAGTTGAATCAGATGTTAAACGATTCAGGGGAGGAAAAATGATGTATGTCTCCTTGGAATATCCTTTAATGGGGATGTAACATCATGGGTATATAATGAAGAAATTAGTGTAGTTGTCCTAGATTTATTGAATGATTTTGGGTATAGGGTAAAGCTAGGAAAATCTTTGACATGGGAGTACATTCATGTCAAGAAGATGAATCATTATGAGGAGGGCCTTTATAATGATCACCATGGTTATTTATTTTAGATTGACCTTTATGAGAAGTACCTCCACCTTGGAAATTTTATTTTTTGTAGGGATAAATTCTGTAACATATACAATGGAGAGAAATCCATAGTTCATGGGTTGGTTATTATGGGAAGGGCATGTATAGTTATCTATTACAGATGAGTTGTCCAGGAGAGGATCTTCTTTCCAATCGATCTTTATATTATAGGGAGGACCTTTATATCCTATACTATAGGAAGTTCCTCTATCTTTTATCTCAATATTTCTAATGGTTATCCCTATATGGTTAATATATTTTGTTCCAAAAGTAGGACCTCTGTTAGGTCTACTTGGTCGAATACCCTGAGGGGGGTGAATCAGGGTATAATAGATTAAAACATTTTCTCATTAGGATCTTGTTTCGTTGTTAGAAAAAACTCAATTCTCTCTTCCTCTTGTAGAAATATATGAACATATATGAAATCATGCATGGGACACAGTGATTTTTACTTGGTTCACCCTCACTAGGCTACATCTAAGGAGCATACAATGGAACTGAGTCGATGTACAAAATTCACTAAGGCTCACATCCAATAATGAGTACACTGTTTGGGATAGATCTTCTATGACCATGATCACTACCTTTACAAAGTTTATGGTATGCTCACTGCATTCCCAAGGGCCACTCTTTATGCCTCTTTCTCTAGCTCATTGTCAGTGGAAAGGGTCACCATCTTCCTCTTCCTTCGCTCACTACTCTTTTAATGGAATCCACTCACAGTTTGTGGACTTGTAGGTCAAACACAGTTTATGAACATGTATGTCCCTTCATTTTCCTGAATTCATACATCATCAACTATAGGTAGATGCTATGTTGAAGTTCCTTTTTCACTCATAGATGAATCCCACCTTCCTAGAAACTTCTAGGTACCGTAAAATACTTTCTAAAATTGATTTGAAGCTCTCACAAGATTCCTTGTGAAAATCACGAACCACTTTTCTCCTCCACATACTATGTAGAGGGTTTGGTATGCGGATCACCTCTTTTCATACTACTTCTACCTTCCTCCAACCATTTACGCCTCCGCGTACCGTTGCCTCCGTTCTGCCTCTGTGAACTACCCATTGTCCAAAAACTATTCTCTGTTCGTGGACCGTCTTCTCCTCAGCATACTGGAACTCCCCCTCTATATACCTCTTGGGGAACCCTCTCTCTCGCATACCAGAGATTCCTCCTCCACATACAAAGTCAACTCCTTCCACATACTGGACTTCCTATTCCGCGTATCAGACTTCCTTTGCAGGTTAAGAATCCCTACAAACACCTTCAGGGCGAACCACTTTTAGACTTTTCCAAATTCCCAGAGTAAAATATGTTCTCAAATGACATTAAATCTCAATATTAATTGGTGGGGTTAGCGATTCTTATATATGCAAAGATATCCACTTAATATGATAAATCAAGATTTACCAAATCTTCAATCCAGCCTTCACTGCTTACCGATCCTTCTGTCATCGCGAACAAAAATCCATCTGTGAACCATTTTCCTACACAATCTGCATACCACCTTTTCTCCTATGTGTTCGATCTCCTCTGTCGACTTCAGCCCATCCGTGTACCACATCACCTTCCATTGTGAACTATTTCTAATTCTGTGAACCGCTTCGGTGTACCTTTTTTGCTGCTTCGCATACCATTCCTAGAACATGGTTTGTAGTCCATGCATTATGGTACGTGGTTCTCATCCTTTTCCACCTTTATTCAAATTTATTCATGCCACTCACTCCTATTAATAAATCCTTCCTTTTACAACATCAAACTCCCTATTTTGAGGCCCTAAATTTTGGAAAACACTGGGAAACTGCGCCACCTTGAAAACCTATCTTTGGAAAACACCAACCATTCTCATTTGCGGTTATATGGCCTTGTAAACAAACAAAACCACACCCCAAACATACCAAGAAGATGAATTGAGGGATTTTGTCCCTAAAACCTCTAGGATAGATGCTCTAGGGAGGGCCTCTAGAGTTAAATTTCATCTGACCAGGGTGAGGACCATCATGGCCTTTCATCTAAACATAGGGAGGAAATTTATGTCTAGAGATGTCTTTACCTTTTAATAATGAGCTAGAGGATCCTCAAGTCACTGTTGGAATATAACGATAATCTTCTTGGATGTTGACATGAATATAGATATAATACTACTCCTATATTATAGATTTTCATTAGAGAGACTTCCTTCTGGATGTTCTCCACTAGTAAACTTTTAAGTCTCATCCAAGTTGATGAAACGACAATAGGGGTGAATTATCAATCTAAAATAACCATAGTAACTAAAAATATATTGCATAATTTAGTGGAATAAAATATTTAACAATTAAACCATAAAATAAGTAAAGTAGAAAAGGTGTGAACTATGGAAACAGAATAATGTAAACAAGATAATATAAGGATTTTATAGTAATTCAAATCCAATTTATCATATATATACTCTTCACTCTAAAACCTAAGAGTAAATATATCCACTATAGATATATTCTTTTAAGGGTGTAGAAAGACTCCGAACTTTTACAAAGGGACTATCCATATCCTAATATTTTACAAGATCAAACCCAACCTTGGACATTCTAAAGGAGTAGTTCCAAACCTAACAGAACCATTTTTGTGTTCAAAGAGAACCTAGCCTTTTGCAATGAGTGATGACCTAAATTGGTCTTTCTAAAGAGCATCCTTAAACCTAGTTCCTTTTAACTAGATCAAACACAACTAGTGAAACTACCTTTTGGTTAGGTGATAAAAACCCATTGGTTCCTTTTAAGGGTGGTATAACATGTGAAGTGATACAATGTGGTGTAAGAAATTTGAAAAAAAATAAAAAACCATAGAAACCTACTAGAAGTTATATAAGAATTACTATCATAGAAAATTGTTCTTCAAACCATCAAATAATTGAAATGATGAAGCTTGTGTGATCCAACAACACTTTAGAAAAATGTAAACAATGTAGATCAATAATTTATATATGAATTATGTAGTCCATGCATGTGTATCTATTGATCACTTAGGACTTCGTATTTATATAAAATCTATAATACCATGTTCTACATGATAATATCTATCACTACAAAAAAACTATAATTTAGAAATGGTTTTTTAGTGATGTTTTTTAAAAATTTCTCTAATATTTAAATTTAGTGATGTTTCATGAAAAACGTCACTGATTTAGCAATAATTCCAAAAAGCATCACTAATTTAGTGATGCTTCCTGAAAACATGACTAATTTAGCGATGCTTCATGAAAAAACATCGCTAATTTTGTGATGATTCCTAAAAAATATCGCTAATTTAGCGACGTTTCCTACAACAGTCTCTAAATTATAGAAGTTTTCTAAAAAACGCTGCTAAATTATTGAAATTTCCAGAAAAATGACACTAAATTAGTGACATTTCATGAAAAACGTTGTTAAAGTAGTGATGTTTTATGAAAAGTGTCACTAAATTAATGATGTTTTGTAAAACCGTCACTAAATTAGCATTGTTTCATGAAAATCGTCACTAAATTAGTAATGTTTCCTAAAAATAATTGCTAAATTAGTGATGTTTCCTAAAATCATTGATAAATTAGTGATGTTTCCTAAAAAACATCACAAATTTAGTGACGTTTCGTGAAAAATTTCATTAATTTAGTAACATTTTCAGAAAGCATTTCTAATTTAGCCATGCTTTTAACGAAACATCACTAAAGAGGTGATGTTTTCTAAGAAACATGGATATATATATATATACATCATTTTCTCGCATCAATGTAAATATATATTTAGATATATATATATATAAACACCCCCACACACACACACAGATATATATATATATTTATTTATATATATATAAAAACACACACATATTTTTTAAATTTATCCATGTTTTTATGAAAACATGGAAATTTTAGTGAAATTTTTACGAGTGTTTTAAAACGTGACTAATTATATATATATTTGTGTGTGTGTGTTGTGTATCTATGTATCTATGTATATATGTATATATGTAAACATACACAGATATGTTTATACATACACACACAGAGATATATATATGTATATATATAAACATATATATATATACATATAAATATATATGTGTGTAAACATATATATACATAAAATATAAACATAAAATATAAACATAGTTATATAAACTATAAACATATAGATATATAAACCCACAAATATATTATATAAACATATATATATAATATAAAAAAATATGTAAAATATAAACATATATATATTTATAATATAAACTTATATATATTCAAAAAATATAAAATATAAAATATAAACATATATATATATTAATATTAATATATATATAATTAATTTTTTAAATACTGACACATAAATATTAACATATATAAAAACACACATATATTTAGATATATATATATATATAAACATATATATATTAATATATATAAACACACATATATATAAATATATATCTAAATATATATAAATATATTTATATTTATATTTATTTATATATATATAAACACACACACACACATATAAATATATATATATATACACATATATTTATATATATATATATACATATATTTATATATATAAACACATATATATTTTAAATTTAATCACGTTTTTAAGAAAACATGGTTAATTATATACATATATAATTATAATTATAATTATATATGTGCATACTGTCATGTACCAACCCAGGTCGACCATGAATCGGTCACCCGATCCGGTTCGCGGCATGGCCCGAGGGGCATTCCCAATCCCCACAGGCTGACAATCAATGTCGGGCATCAAAGTTTAACCATTGGGAATGATTTTCCCCTAAAAAAAGGTAAACAGATAAATAAAAACTAACGATAAGAATAAAACTAGGAGCGGAAAGAAAGTAAAACCACACATACCTCTACGTGACCTTCCAGATCACCACCCAACCAAAGATTGACCTTGCTCCAATAATGAGCAACTCATCCAAGAGAACCTGAGCAAAGGAAACCTATAACTAAAATGATAAAAATAGGCATGATCATTAAATATGCTCAGTAGGTATTCTGAGATAAACCACAGAATCCAACGTCTCCTTTCCCAAAACCATCCATTAACACAAGTTTGAAATAAAAATATAAAAGTAGGGTTTTCACATTTTAAAATAAGCAACATGCTTTTCTCATTTATAAATCCAACACACGTGACATAACATTTACAAAATAATTCATCATTTTATAAACTAAACCCAAAACAAAGTATAACAAAGTTGGGATAAAGTAGAATGGTTAAGAAGTGTAAGATAGAAATAAACTAGTATAATAGAAAGTGAACAAGCAAATAAAATAATCCAGTAACCATGGGTGATCCTAAACATCCCTAGAAGACCCCTGGATATACTCAGTTTGGAACCACCTATCGGCATTTGGTGAAGCTCCTAAGTCTATAACCAACAGGATGCCCTAAAACTGACCAATCTAGTGGCAAAGCCCACTTGGTCTAATAACCAATCTAGAGGGTATCAACCCGTCTAATCGGGGTTGATCAAAAATCATCACTCGATCATCTAAAATATTCCCAAGAACACATGGTGGTTATAATAATACTTTGTAAGTATGAGGCACTTGCACGCGTGACACATCTCACCGCACTTTCCTATCCCAAACACGGATACTCCATACGATAACACATAAGGGATATCCCTCCTATAAAGGTGCCCCAAAAATATATATACATCATATCATAAAAGGTTCCAATTGGGCCGTCATGCCATGATATCATTAAAAACATTTGATACTTTTTACAAAATATTAATGTTTTTTAATGGGCATATAATAATCAAAATGCCATCCTTTCAAAGAATCAACACAAACATTACACTAAAGAAGAAAGTGTCAAATGGGTCTTCATGTCACATCCATGTTGAAACCATTTTTCTAAAAACATTTAAAACACTTACCAGACACACATAATTTTCAAATACAAACCATTATAAAGGTTAACACAACTTCACCCATGAGTTGGAAGAGTCGAACGGGCCTTTAAGTCCCAAAAACACATTCAAACACTCCCTAGTTACCAAACATGCATTCACCCTTTTTAACCTACACCAAAACGTTTTTCAAAACAAATGGCCAGACCTTGAAAACCCATTAAAAACCATGTTTTCCAAAACACTTGGAGAAACACTCTATAAAACCTCATTTAAAATCCTCTTTAGAAACCACAAAATGGAACCAAATTTAATTGAAAACTAAAAATACATTTAGGAAAATGATTTTTATAGAGAATATCATTTTACATGTCCCATATTCATTTGAGGACACTTCCAAGTGTGCACCTAGTGCACTCATGGATGTGTCGACATCCAATGGCACACTAAAATCCAAAGAGAACATTTAAAAACCATTTCTTCAAAACCCACCAATTATCTTCAAACCATCTTCTTCCATCCACCTCATTTAGAAAACATAAAACAACCCCAATACCACCATAGAACTATTTTTAAAACATTTCTATATGAAAACCAAGCCATAATATGACCCAATCAAACACGCACCAAAATTATTTCAAGACATGATTTGCAATCACTTACACATTTTTAATAAATCATTTAAACAGTTAAAAAAACTTCTATGTAGAAGAATAAGGATTTCTACCAAATACACACTCGAAGTCATCTTTTGAATTCAAATGCACTCCAAGTCCATTATAAAATAAGTTTTTCAATGCCCACACAATTCATGAAATGCTACCAAGTGGATCAACCAGTTTACTAAAAATTCTCAAATTGAAAGTACCTTAAAAATATCCATATTTCTATCTTCTAAATTATAAACTGAAATTTGACCAACAACATTAAAAGTACCAACCCATTAGCATTATTTAAAAACTAATTCTAGAAAATTTCACCAACATCATACACTATCCAAAATCTAGTCAAAAGGATAATTAAGGTGCTAAACACGTTAAAATAAAAATTAATTAAAATAAATAAAGTATTTTTGGAATGATTCGAAAAGAAAAAACATTTTAATTCACCTACCTCAAATCAAGTGAGGATGCGACGAAACTTCAACAGAAGAAATAGAAATCACTCATGGGCTAACTGTGATTGCTAAATAGCTATAAAAACACATGACACACAACATAAGGTATTAGGATTTATCCAAATTGAATAAAAACACAAAATATTAAATTAAAGGGAAAAATAAATAAATAAATATACCAGATTATGGGGTTTGGAACGCACAAGGGGAAGGTGGTTAGAGCAGGGTCGAGCGAGTTCACCGGTGCAGGTCGTAAGAGAGATAAGGGGGTTTGTGTGCATCACTGGCCGAAGCAAGGGAGAGCATGGGGTCCGGGTGTTGGATGGGCATTGATCGGTAGGACAACGGTCCGGCTAGCCAGTGCGTCGGAGACTGGAGGTGGCTGGGCCGAAGTAAGAGTGAAAGAAGGTGAGGTCAACATTGGAGGTCTAGGAAGAGGCCAATGTGAGGTGAGGTGAGGATGGTGGGGGTGATGCAAGGTGGAGGTCGGGAGAAGGAGGGCAAACGCAGATGGGGATGGGGGTCTGGGTGTAGCGCCACAGAAGGAGAGCTCCTCGCCCTGCTGGAAGGAGGAAAAGGGGAGCGCCTCGCAATGTGGGGGAGGAGGGGGGTTGCAACCCCCCCCCCCCAAGGGTTTCAACCCTTTATCTTTTTTTATATTTATTATAACAATAAAAATAATTATAATTATAATAATAATGAAACCAAAAATAATAACAATAAAAATTACAATTATAAATATAATAATGATAATAAATAATAACAATAAAAATAATAATTATAATTATAATAAAAATAACAGTGAAAATAATGAAATAATAATAATAACATTAATACAATAATAATCATTTTTCTTAAAAACAACAACAAAAACAATAATAATATCATATTTTGATAACAATAAAAAAATAATTATAAAAATAATAATAATAATACAATAATAATGATGATGATGATGATGATAATGAGCAATTTTATGACACCTGTTCCAACTGTGTGGTGACCGCACATGGGTCTGAAGCCCAGTAAAATTGTTAAATGACAAAATTTTTAAATCAAGACCCAAATCAAACCTTAGAACGAGAACCCAAAGCCAAGAAATATTAAAATAAAAATTAAATTAAAAATTCCGAGTGTGGAAATTCATCCCACCAACAACACTTTTTGCCCCCAGAAAGCCACCCCGTTGAACAATAGACAAAATAAGAATACATGCCTGATTGAAACCGAAAGAAACCACAACACAAGAGAACATGAGAACACGAGAGGTTTATCCCCACCATAAGAACTCAACTAGTGCAAAAATTTAACACCCAAAAATACCACCTTGGGGAGTGGGGGATAATATGGGAACTCCCAACCAATCCAAACTAACTTCTATAGCACGAGCGAACAACACCTCTGCTGAAACTTGGAACTCTCAACCCAGACCAAAAATCTCCAACACTAGAGAAAATCCTCTAAGTAGAACTTAACCAGAGTAGTGAACCAAAGATTACCTACAAACATTGATTATTCCACAGGAAATTACATCTCCAAACAAACATAGCTAAACTGAGATCTACCCTTATAAGTTCCAAACACACTTTTAAGAAAAACTCATGATCCAAAAAACCACAACCACACAAACAAGACTGCTTGTCTTATAATTAGATGAGACCCTCATAACTTTGTGGAAACACAATGAACTTACAACAATGTAAAAACTTTAAAAATATAAAAAAAAGAATTAAATGACTTTAAATGTTCTACTACCAATAGGGAACACAAAACCCAAACTGAGGCTTCACACCCCCTGCAACTCTTAACTATGCATGAGCTTCACCCCAAGACCTATGGCTAGGGATCTGATGGTTGAAGCATCTCCTTCCCCACAGTCAGGCACCGTAATCCTCCAGTCTCAGCATCTTCTTCAGGTGATGATTCCTACAAAAATTCTCTAGATGACCCAGACACCCGCAACAATGGAACACCTTTAGAGGGGTGCTACATGATGGCTTTGTGTGCCCTAAACGTCCACACTGATGGAACACCATTGAACAGTATAACAAATAGGTAACCAAAACCAATACGGAGGAATCTTTAGAAATAGGTTCCTTTGGCACACTCTGCTCACCAAAGGGGAAACCTTCATGAGAAAATGGATACACTAGATTGCCAACCATCTGCGATCCAGAGACCAATTTTTCTAGGAATTCCTCATCCACCATCTTCTCAAAATGATGGTATTTATAATATAGGACCTACTCCTTGATCGCTAAATGAATACCCCCAATGAATAGGTAAGTCTTTATCAAATATAATGATTCTACCTCCATAGAAAATAATACTAGTTCCTTGAAATGGTGAACATAAGACTCCATGGCCTGTTTTCCTTGTTGAATACGCATGATCTCTTCCATTTTATTTGTTGTCACATTTTCATGTATGAACCATCAGATGAAGATGGATTTAAAGACATACCACATCATCCAAACATGCATTGATGGTGGGGTGAACAACTCCCATTCATCCAAATATAGACCTTAAAACATACCCAAAACAACACACACTCTAACAGCTTTAGGATTTCCCAATACCCTGAAGATGCGCTCGACCCCTTCAAGCCACTCTGCTACCTCTAATGGACCCTAATCACCATTAAGGGTAGGGAATTTTTGAGAAGGACCAAAGACTGGTCATGAATTATCAGAAACCTTGGAGGCCTTTCTTTGTAGTATTTTCTAAACAACATATAAAACACAAAGCCGGAGCTGATATCAAATCAAAGTATAATGAAAAGTAACATCTTAAGCCAAAATGACCAGCTCAAAAACCAAAAAAAATACAAACACAACCCAAAGTTCCCTTTTCACAATCCCCTTTTCATTTAAAATTTCAAAACTACCTTCTTTCAAGGACACTTTCCAAATACCAAACCCACCTTTCAAACCAAATTCAATTTCAAAAATCATTTCCCCTTTTTAAAATCAATTTAGAAAAACAAGGTCATGCCTTTAATTCCTAGTACACACCCCAGTAATCCAATGAACCATTGCACATGTATTCATCTGCTTTCACCAATACTCACCAACACACACTTCCCATGCATTCCCTCACATGTTCAAATGTTCATAAAGTGTACCCAAGGTCACACCCAAACCATTTCTCTAATAATTCCAAGAAAACACCAAATTTTTAGACCAAGATCTTTCGGCTTTAAAACCTATTTCACGAATTTAAATCCATTTAAAATAAATAATTCTCATTTAAAAATCCTCTTTCATTTTTAAAATTGAACATACACCAACAAAAACCAAGATGACACTCAACTTGCATCAAACTACAGTGGTGAGGGACTAGTAGTCATGCTTAACCTGGAAACATGGTAGTGGGCTATTCCCTAAGTAAGCATCGACAACTAGGAGGAACTTAAACCATATACTCTGGCTCCACATGGGTCACTACTCCATGTTAAATCATGATGTAACATCTCCTTGCCTCCATTGTCATCCCTCAATCTAAAACAATCCAGAACGAGACAAGGACTCAATTCCAAGGCTACCCCTAGCGACACGAGGTTCGGAATGAGTGACAACTCATGACACCCTTCCTGTACCTACCTCCCGAGTTCTGAAAGTCCTAATCTATATCTACTAGACACCCCAAATAACAAGGGCCTCCCCTCTGATACCATTTTGTCATGAACCAACCTCGGTTGACCCTGAACCAGTTATCCAAGCCGGTCAGTGGCATGGCCCAAGGGGTGTTCCCGATCCCTATAGGATGGAAACTAGTAACGAGGATCAAAATTTGACTGTTGGGAATGATTTGGCCCATGATAAAAGGAAAAAATATAAATAAAAACTGATGATAAGAATAAAACTAGTGGTGAAAAGAAATTAAAACCACTCATACCTCCACATAACCTTCTAGGTCACCACCCAACCAAAGACTGACCTTGCTCCAATATTATGAAACTCAGCCAAGAGAACCTAAGAAAAGTAAACCTTCAACTAAAATGATAAAAATAGGCATGATTATTAAAAATTATCATTATGGTTTCCAAGATAAACCACAGAATCCAATGTATCCTTTCCCAAAACCATCCATTAACACAAGTTTGAAATACAAATATAAAAGTAGGATTTTCCCGTTTTAAAATAAGAAACATGTTTTTCTCATTTAAAAATCCATCACATGTGACATACCATTTACAAAATAATTTGTTATTTTATAAACTAAACCCAAAACAAAGTATACCAAAGTTGGGAAAAATAAAAATAGGTAAGCAGTGTAAGATGGAAATAAACTAGTATAACAGAAAGTGAACAAGCAATGAAAATAATCTTGTAACCATGGGTAGTCCTAAACATCCCTAGAATACCCCTGGACATAATCGATTTAGAACCACCTATTGGTGTATGGTGAATCTCCTAAGTCTATAACCAAATTTCCACCCTAAAACTGACCAATATCCAGTGGCAAAGCCCGCCGGGCCTAACAACCAATCTAGGGGGTACCAACCCGTCTAACCGAGTTTGATCAGAAATCCTCACTCAATCATCTAAAAGATGACCAGGAACTCATGGTTTTTATAAAAATACTATATAGGTAGGAGTCCCTCGCATGTGTGACTATTCTCACCTCACTTTCCTACCCAAAACACAGACACTCTATACGATAACCCATAAGAAATATCCCCTATAAAGGTGCCCCAAAAATATATATACATCATTGTTGACACCAAAAGATGGGATGAAGAAGAACAAGAAGGCAGTCTCTGGGGCTACTGCATGAATCCGTTTCGCAGATCCCTATGGCCCCACTCCCACCATAGAGAAAGGAGTCGAGACACCCCACGAACCCCTTTGACATCCGCAAGCCCACCATGGAGAAAAAGAGGTGGGATGCCCCATGAACCCCTTTGAAGTTCACGAGCCTGGCGAGAAGCAAGGAGGTGGGATGCCCCGTGAACCCCTTGGACATTCGCGAGATCTACACGGTGCAAGGAGGCGGGAGGCTCCGGAAATGAATTTGACATTTGTGACTCACTGCGGAGCAAACTCGGTCTTCCCGTCGAGCGAGATATGCTTTGCGGTGCCTCATGCCTATAAATACAGGGCTCCCCTTTAGCCCAAAGGATGGATGATCCAACCTTTCACCTTATCAAATCTCAAATTTTTGAATCACTTCTTGCTCTGTGAACCATGAGTTCCTCAAGGTACTTCTGCTTTGTGAAGTGCCTCCCCCTTTTCTTTAATTGAACCCCTCTTCTAAGAGGGATGCCTTTCATGAAGCCCATGGTCCTTCATGAAGGAAGGAGATCCCCATTGGGACTCGAGTCATTGCGAAGTGTTTATGCTTCACAAAACACCCTCCGAACACACGCGACCCACATGCTAAGGTAGGGTCACTGTGCTTTGTGAACCACATTGCTTCACAATACCTTGCTTCACAAGGCACCCTTTCTTCATGCGGCATTTCTTTTCAAATCCCTTTCCACTTCGTGAAGCTCCTCCCATATGCACCTATACCTTATCCCTAGCCTAGGAGAATGCACTTTGTGAAGAACAACCCTTCATGAATCCCCTACACATCATAGAGCACCAAAGCTTCACAAGGATTCTACTTATGAACCATTTTCCAATGAAACTCCTTTTCTTGTGTGGCCCTTTAGGTTTTCATGAAGCAATTTCAAAGTCCCTTGGACAATACTGCTAGTTGTATTGGTTTTCATCATCCCTCTTCGCATAGGCACGCTAATGACTATTGCTTCTTTGCATAGCCATGATAACTTGGACCCACAATGGGATCACCTCTCGACACCCCCCAGTCATGGAGTCGCATATCCCTTCTCTTCACCGAGGTGCATAGGGTACTAATTATATAAGTACTAGGAGTGCAGAGTAAACCCACCTCATCCGAGCTGTTGGACGTTAAACTACCAAGCACCATCATCCTCAACACATGACATTAAACTGTGACCTCGCCCCGCAAATCATACGTGAGGCACCCCATCTCGGACATTATTTATGCCTACCCATATAAATGAGAGTGAAATCTTCCTCACATGGAATGAGATCCTTTTTACTGAGGTGGTGCTTTTCCAAGAGGAAGGGAAACCATCTTGGTGTAATCCCCTAGATTTTCTTGTAGGAGGTAGTACCCCTACTCCTCCTTTATTTTTCGGTGCCAAAGGCCGGCAAAGGGTGTGGTGGGGAATAGTGATCCTCCTCTATTCCATGCCAAATCCCTCTCCCACCGGGCTTTATCACCATTGGGCCTCCATCCTAGAGTAAGTCCCGATCTCCATCTCCTTGGGCTGCAAACCATGTGTAATCCCCTATTTCCTCTTTGGGCTGCCAACCACATGTAAGAACCATTCCACTTCCCACGAACGCACCTTTCACGATGTGATTGTCAGGTATCTTCTACCTATTTTTTCTCACACCGAGCATGACTAACATAATCTTAGAGTAAGAATCAACAATGGCATCCTCTCCGGGCCACCTAGAGTGTAATACCCACACCCATCATGAACTACGAGCACTTTGATCCTTACTAAGGTAAGGTACTTAAGAAGTCTCGATGAGGTTCAATCCCACCATCCATTGGTCTTGACCACCTTCACGTCAGTTCACCAATACCCATTCTGAACTACGTAGAATTTTATCCTTGCCAAGTCGAGGTACATAGGATGCCTCCCCAAGGTTCAATCCCACTATCCATCTGTTTTGACCCCCTTCATATCAGTTCACTTCATCTGTCATGACACTAAACTGCATTCTCCCCTTTCTGAACTATGAGGTCTTTGATCCTAGCTAAGGAAAGGTACGTAGGAAACCTTCATGAGGCTTAATCCCAACACCATCCTTCTGGACCTCGGGTCCTTATTCACATCGATTCACCCCTGTCCTGCATGACGTTAAACTATAGGCTCCAATCAACGATAATCCGTTGTTATCCATCCAGTGGTAATCCATTGTGTCCCCTATTCAGTAAAAAGCTATTGTAATTACCTTTTTGGGACCCACATATCTGGTTCATCCTAGTGGCATCCGACCAACTCGGGATGCTAACCATGTGTAAGACCCCATATACATCCTCAGGTTGTTGTCATATGTGTACACCCTAATTCAAGCCCCTTCCCTGGCCTTTACCTCGAGCCTATGTGTCTCAGGAAGGACAGTCCATAACCCATAGGTTTTCACTTCCTCCGGGTCTCATCCATGAATTCATTCTCATGGGACACCTTCTTAGGTGTCCCATCACCTTCCCAAACTACGCGGACTTTGATTCCCTACAACAGGGATACATAGGAAGTCTCCTTGAGACTCAATCCCAACATCACCATCGTCCTCATATTGGTTTGATCTCATTATCCACCTACTTTCACCCAACCATTCATCGTCTATCTTGATTATTACATGGGATGCCACATCCCAGTGAGGTCATGTCAACCCAACTACATCAGTGTATCCTCCAGGGGTTACGCTCATCTGATCCACTCTAGTCAGTGTTCTGATTAGTCTGATATTTCTCTGCCAAACATTAAACTCGTGTCATACCCTATGTTAAACATCGAAACATAAGTAAAACCTTAGATACATGCCTATACCATATGATTCCCTGCATTCGACGTGGGATTCCTCAGGCTTCAAGAAGACCTATAATAAGTTGATGAAACCTAGACGTGCTAGTGTTCTAGCATCCATACACACCAGTGATGTCCAACATGACTACTCCCCTGACCAAAGGTTTCTGCCCTGACCAGACCCTTTGTAATGTCCTGACAGAGGCAATGTAATTAACCAACATCCATGAAGATATGGTGTTGGGAAGAGTTTCACGAAAAAAGTCTTAAATCCATAAGGGAGGCCCAGACTAGGTGATGAGTTCTGAGGAAGAATCCACAAAAGGAAGAACTGAAATCCTATCATCCTGTTTTGATCAAGGAGAAAACTTACCTAAATAAGGAACGAATGTCACCCACCTTTGGAAAGCGGGAATGCGGAGCAACAAACAACGTCATCGTCACCCAAATGAGATGGATGCACATGCCCAGGTGAAATAGTCAGAAATAGAAATGGTGAACCTGATGTGAAGCTATTCTCCTCAATATGGAGACTAGTTGTGTTCAAGACATCAGTGGATTAGCATGTCACTGGATCCAGTTTTTCGGCATCGGGTCCCGCTAAGCAAATAGTGGGCCTGGCGTGAAACTCACCAGAAGTCGGGGTAGTAGAGAATTGGACATCCTGATCTACGGTGTTGGTAGTGTGGACCCATCTTACCATTCATGGAGGATGGGATGGAACAGGGTCATTGTTCTTCGAATCCATTTTCTTTAAGTACTAATGACTTAATCTCCCTGCTCTTCATGGAATCAAGTTGTTGCACCCAGAACTCGATCACTGCCTGAACACCGACACAGGGGTAGGGGAAGTGCTAGTGTAGCAGTGTTATGTGTCTTCTCCTCTTCTATGACGGTCTCAATGGCTATGATCATTAGGTGCCCCCTCCATATCTCTCCCTCAGACTTCATCCCACGAAGGTTGATCAATGACCTCATACGTCGGTACGAGGAGGAGGGGATCAACCCTACAAGGGATATGGACCACCTGTATTTATAGGCATATATGCCTTGCCTTCAATGTCTCCCCCAAGGTCCACACAAGGATCCACTTATCCCCACTTTAACATATAATCATTTCGGGAGCCTTTCTCCAGAACACCTCGATGACTCCCTCCCTATGCCGATGAGGTAGGGGATGTCGGGGCCAGCCTAGTCAGAGTCTCATTCTAGGCGATGCCGGTGAGGGCCCCCTCTAGGTCGCGCCAGCGCCGCTGCCTAGTTCTACTGGCCAAGGAGTAGGTAAGACATGTACCTGCACCACTAGCTCTGGTCCGTCTAACCTGACGCCAGAGTCAGGCGCAAGCTGAAGAGGATGCCCGCCAAGGGGTGTCAATGTCAGTGGCTACTGTGGCCCGAGCCACTGTTGATGCATATCACCAGCTCCCTGTATACACTGAGCGGGGGAATTAAATGCCCGATCTAGATCGATGCCCCAACTGGCCCACAGGATGGTTGGGTCGACTCTCTTGGTCTCTGGCACAGTTAGTGGCCGCCGCGGACTAACATGTGGTAAAGACACCCAGTACAGAGGTCCTCCTTGTACCACTACCATAGAAAATGTGGATATTCCCCACTTCCAATCTCAGCATGGAGGCCTTCTCGGTGGCACATTCAATCCAAATGAGGTTCCTCCCCGCGGTAGTGACGTTCGGAATGGAAGTCTCTCCTTTTCCCACTACACTAGATATTGAGTCATTCCTCCTGCCATAGACCGTTGGTACGGGGACTTTGCACATCTGGTTTCTCTCCAACATGAGGACCCTCCTCGTGTCCTCGTAATATCTAGAAAAGGTCCTCCTCACCCGAAAAATCAGAGGAGTGAGGTCCAGATTCACTTCACTAGCGCCCTGCATGGAGGTCCTACCCATGTTCTGCTCGACCAGTATGAGGACCTTCCTCACATTGATGTCATTAGGGGAAACAAGCATGTAGGACCTCCCCATGCTCCTACCGGTTCCTGCGAAGGTCGTTCCCACTCCAGCACTTCCCACAAAGGTCCTCCCCATGCTTCTACTAGTTCTAGAGAAGGTCATGCCTACTCCAGCACTTCCCATAGAGGTCTTCCCTATGTCCCCTTTGATATCTGTCTCGGTGCTCCTCGCACCCCGACTTACTCAGGTGGAAACCCTATCCACCCCCGCACCAGTATGGCTGAACGACCTCCCCGTGTCAGAAATCTCCCCTATCCCAAAGAGCCATCTAGGGGTAGGAAGGCGGGTCATCACCGCCATAATAAGAATTCATGGAGGGTCCGGACAGAGATCAAACCAGTTCGCTTCTCATACTCTAAAGTAGAGTGTGACTCAGCACAAAAACCATCCCCTCACTCCTCTAGGTCAAGGGATGGGGCAGGAACAAGGTACATCATCCTAATACTCCTGGAATGTGAGGTCCACCGGATTCCCGCCTCCCTCCATAATTATACCCAGGAGGAAGAAAATTTGGCAACCTCACAGGTTACGGTCATGAAATCACCACCGATATCCCCAGAATCACTCTCTACCTCAACTAGAGATCACAGAGCTCTATTCTAGGGACTAATGGCGGATAAGAAGTAGTGTGGTCCATCGCTAGTAGCCCTGGTCCCTGCACCAGGAACTATGGTCGTCAGCCCATTCTATCGTGATGTGGTTTCTAAGTCACTACACTCTTTGGAGGACAACCCAAGATTTGGCGGCCAGTCAGCTCATTCGGCGTATTCTCCACTAGCCAGCCAACCGTCCTAGCAGTCTGCCTCAGTACCATTTCCAGTTCTTCAGCCACCCTCAGTTGATGAATGGGGAAATCAAGGGCCAGACCCTGAATATGATCCCCACAGTAGACCACTTCCTCGAGATGTTCTTTCCAGTTGTGGCACCAAATTTCAGCGCACCAGGATCCCTTACCCAAAAGGAGTTCGAATGTTTCTGTCAAACCCTTTGGAAAATGATCTTTCGCCTTTGTCATCATCGAGTGACTTATACCGGGATCCAAACACATTTTGAGGACATCGACGAGCAATGACGTCTGTTCAATCTGGTCATGCTCCCTGTGGCCCAATGCCCGGAGTCACTAGGCCATCATAAGGCCCTCCAATAGTAATGCATTAAAAGTTTCAAGGTACTCTGCAATATTATCAAGGAGTCTTCCCCCCACATGCAGTGCCATGGCTGGGGGTATTATGATGTCCTCCTCTTCATTCTTATCCAGTGGAAACCCGACCTACCATGTGATATCGAGGACATACCCCCAGGTAGAGTCATTGTCAACATGGACAACCTAGTGGAAGAGGAAAATGAACTAGAGATCCTTGAAGGGGACCTCCCCCTTGAGGGAATACCACCACTATTGGATCCATCGGGAAGGGTTACTTGCCAATAAGGAAATCTATTGGGCCTCCCTACACCCACCGAGACATTTTTCCTTAGTCAAAATCATAGAAAGGGTAAGGAGAATCTCGGAGCCACCAAACATTCCGACCCATCAAACTTACTGTAGAAGATGGATGAAGACTCTAAAAAGGATGCATTGTGTCAGAAACTTACCGAACAAAAAAAATGGTCAATGACCTCTTGGCTGAACGTGCTGCAGAGCGATGGCCAGACTATGATAATCCTATGCCAGGGAAGTAGGGGTAGGAACAAATTCCCCTCAGCGATCTTCCTCTATGTAACCCTGACCATCCTGCCCCCACGGATAGGGTTGAAGCTGGAAATTATGGCAAGAGGGTGTGGTATTTCTCAACGAATCCTCTAGAACTGTGCGACAATCCAAGGGACCCAGCACGAGTTCCCCCAGATACACTCAGGGCCATGCCACCAACTGCTCCATGAGCCATTGGGCCTGCTTACCATGTTGAAGAACCTGCCAACTAACTTGTGGTTAGGCATCCCTTTCAAGATATGGACCCCCGTCCAGATGATCTAATGGCAGCACTCATTTCCTGCCTTGAGGCATTGGAAACAAAACAGGTGGCACTCCCACCTGATGGAAAGCCATATCTGGCATGGGTGGATAATATGCCAGCACCCCTGAGTTTCCAAAATCCCACCTTCTCCCCCTTTAATGGGATGGGTGACTCCCCGTAGCATCTGACCCACTTTATTTCAAGGTGTGTTCGCATGTTAGGGAATCTAGTGCAGCAAGAGGCCACCAAGCTCTGGTGTTTTTTACAGACATTGGAAGGGCCAACATTCGTCTAGTACAACCAACTCCCCATTAGGTCGATAGCAGGATGGGAGGATCTTCACAGGCAGTTTTTATACCAGTTCAGCTCCACCATGTGGAAGACAAGTATCACAGACCACTTCAAGTGCAAACAAATGCTTGATGAGTGTGTCGCAGACTTTATTGTCAAGTGGAAAGGGAATACATACTTTCTTGACATGCCACTGACTCAGGATAAATTACTAACAGTGTGTGGGAAATGTTAAGATGGAATTGGTTCCCTCTATAATCACCCAGAACTACCATGGAGGATTCTGATACTTCTTTGATAAGGCCCAGTGCCTAGAGAAATCCCTGCAACAGGCCAGCCAGGCACGTATGTTGCCTCTTGTAATTCCTGTGAGGAGGGCTGTCAGAACTGATCCTGCCATGGTGGCCCAAATAGAGGCCCCCAGATAATTGGAATTATTACCAGTAGAGCTACCTTCATAGCCTCACAGAGGCCCACCAACACAGGCGTAGCCTCTGGCCCAACAGCGACCGCCTAAAAATCAGCAGGCACCCCCGCGTAATGCATATCCACCACTCATGAGGGATAATCAGGCTCTACCACCTCAATAGGATCCTACATATCCACGTCAGGTCCGTACTCCAAGGCCCCCCTTTCCAGATAGAAGAAACCATACCTACTTGTTCAACGAGAATCAGGTCCCTGGCTATTTCTGAAGTTCCTTGGAACAAGCGATTGTATGTTCTCCTGAGTGCAGAAGGCCAGAAGCGGAGAACCTCACTAATCACCCCAACTACTTCCCTTATCACTATATCCTAGGTAAAACCCTCAAGAAGTGTTGTGTGTTCAAATATTGGCTTAAATACCAGGTCCAAAACAACATAGTCCAACTGGGCCTAGCCCCGGCGCAGGTAGCATGCATCATTGTGAGGCCAGATAGCAGTAGTGACAATGAGGGCGAGTGGCATCAGGTTTCCAGTCACAGATCTCAGAATTATGATGACTGGATGGCTCGCAAAATAGTATCTCATGCCCATGGTGTCATTTGGGCACACCTGAATCGTCCAGAGCCTTCAGAAGCTACAGCCACCACTTTTTCATCGTCGTCTCAACCCTCCTCTTCCTTGAAAAGCAAATTCCAGTGACATAAGGTAAAGCAAAGTCCCCTGTTGATGTCATCATCATCCCGTACTCTTGGAAAATTCATGCCCCTGGAGATGGTGATTCCTCCTAGAATCCATCCAGTAGTGGACGAATCTTCAAGTTACTACCAAGGGTAAACTTGGGTTAATACCGTAGAGTGGGTAAACCTCTACATTACTCCCGACGATGGGGAGCACCAGGAGGATCCTCCCAATGTCCCTAGTCGTCACCAGCATCGATGGAGCCATGGATATATGGGCCATCGGAGTGCCTTGGTCAATACTTCCATCCAAGTTGTGCATGCTACCAAAACCCGATAGCAAGCTAAATGCAAAGATCAGCATGCACAGCCTACTCATCTAGTGTCATCAGGCCCACCTCTACCGCTGTTTGTGCTACTGGACCAAGAAAAACCACCTAGGCCTCACTGTGATCGGCCACACTCCACCCCGAACCGATCCCAATCAGCTAGCCCTAGTACAGAAGGTGCTCTGGGTGCTTCAAATATTGAGCAGCATTACATTCCCAGCACCAGTCAACCGTCGGTTCAGCCAATGGGTCCCACCATGCCTCCTGTCATGGAGTGGCCTCTTGTAAGCAGAATTTCATTCCTCGTGTGGAAGTACAATGTTCTTAAGCATCTTTCCAGTATCCTAGCAAGGCTCTACATCCTTGAGGACCTTCACATGTCATCATATATGCGTGAGGACCTCACTAAGGCTTTAAGAATCCCCCTCCAGTTTAAGACAAAGGTAGAAGCTACAGAGGCCTTCCATGTTGAGGCAGTCGAGAATACTGAATGCCATGCCATTATCTCATTCTCCAGAGAAGATAAGGGTTCTCCCATAGAGGGGTACATATTCCCACTGTATATCACTAGCCATTTTAATGGCATGGTGGTTCGCCACTGTCTTGTTGACACCGGCTCTAGGATTAACCTTATCCTGAATTCGACACTGCAAAAGCTGGGATTGTCTGAAGATGACCTGAGTCCCTCTGACCTAAGAATCCAAGGATATGACAAGACAGAACAGACACTAGTCAGTAAGATCCTCTTGAAGAACCAGTTTGGTGGCTAAGTTTCTAGCACCAAATTTATGGTAGTCTCCTAGGAAACTACCTAAAATGTGTTTATGGTAAGGCCATGGCTCCACCTGCATGTGGTGGTTCCCTCATTGTATCACCAGTGCCTCAAAGTACTCCCTTAATGGTCGAGTGGGCGTTCTTCAAGGTTACTCATATCCATTTACTTCTTGTGAGGCCCGCTATCTGGATGCCAACTACTACAAGATCTAGGACAAGAAGATTCAGACCAATGAGTTCGAGCATGCCACAGTTTCAACCATCCCGTGGATAGATCTGGATGATGCCTACGTCTTTCCAATACACTGATTGGAGGCTATAACCCCATACATGGGACAATGCTTCTTTGTATCTGGTACAAGGGGGAACACATTCCCAGGTCTAATAGATGGTGAAAAATCACCTCATACTCCTATACAAATTGGGCTCAGGTGATCCTGGAGCCTCCTACCCCCATACGACATTAGGATGTCTGCCCCATGGCAACAGTGATACGTCACATGTGTTTGTTCTGCCAAGTGGGAATTAACAAGCTCAAGACGACGTGCCATTATTGCTTCGATATCATCAAGTGTGGACCTTTGGGCTGAATTCCAGATCAGATTGGATCAACATCCTTCATATCTATGGTTGCGGCAGCACAGGAGTCTTCTGATACAGTGTCCATTGCCGCTCAGGCAGGTACCAGCCTCCCATCGGGATCTGCCAACTCAGAAGTGACTCCTCCTACTGAGAATTCCCCCTCCACAAGTGAAGGGGAAGATTTGGGGGGATTCACCCTGCCTTTGAAAAGGTCTTCTCTACCATAGTCAATGAGTTGGTACAGGTAGACCTTAGTAGTGAGGCAGACCTGAGACCCACATTGGTCAGCACAACTATGTCCTTCGAGGAGGAACAACAGTACATAGACTTCCTAAAAAACACCATGATGTGTTCTCATGGTGTTATGAAGAGATGTGAGGACTAGATCCTCAGGTAGTCATCCACCACCTCGGTATCCCTGCAAATCATCGTGGGTTCAAGCAGCCTCCCAGGAAGATGCACCCTTCTCACAGTGCTATGGTAGAGGCAAAAGTTGATAAGCTAATCAGAGCCAATTTCGTTAAGGAATTCCAATACCACAAATGGATAGCCAACATTGTGCCAGTCAAGAAGAAGAATAGATAGATCAGAATCTACATTGACTTCTGGGATCTCAACCGCCACAGCCCGAAGTATGATTTTCCCCTTCCTGTGATGAAGTTTTTGATTAAAGCTACAGCTGGATTCCAAGCCCTCTTCTTCATCTATGGGTACTCTGGGTACAACTAGATTTGAATGGACCCTAAGGATGAGAATTCCATAGCTTTCAGGGCACCACAAGGTATTTTTTGTTACCAAGTCATTCTCTTCGGCTTAAATAATGCAGGTTCCAACTATCAGCGGGCCATGCATCGCATTTTCAAGCCAATCCTTAGGAAATTTTTGGAATGCTATGTGGACGATCTGGTGGTCAAATATCACCAATGCCAGGACCATATCAAAGACCTTAAGAAAGTGTTTGGATTCCTTTGTTATCTCCACCTGAAGATGAACCCATTGAAATGTTCCTTCAAGGTCACCTCTGGTAAGTTCCTCAGATTTTTTTTCAGATACCGGGGTATCGAGATTGACCCTGAGAAGATCAAGGCCATCAGCCAGATGTCTCCCTCGAGCAACATTTGGGAACTTCGAGGCTTCCAAGGCCACTTATCCTACATCTGCCGATTCATTGAAAATCTGGTTGGAAAGTGTAATCCATTTTCTTAGCTCATGAAGAAAGGCACCACCTTTGAATGTGAAGAAGAGTTCCAGACCACATTCGAGGAAATTAAGCAGTATGTGCTCCATCCTCCGGTCTTTGTGCCACCCATCTCTAAAAAACCATTGGCCCTTTATGTGACTACCTTGAAATGATCTCTCAGCACCCTTCTAGCCCAAAAGAACAATGAGGGAACTGAAAACAGCCTCTACTACCTCAACCGCATGCTCCTCGATATAAAGACCAGATACTCCCCCATCAATAAAAGATGCCTTGTGCTCGTATTCGTAGTACATAAGTTGTAAAATTACCTACAACACCATGAGGTATAGCTGGTGTCCCAAGTAGACCTGCTGAAGTACATTCTAAATCGCCCCATGCTGACAGGCCACCTAGCACGGTGGGTGGTAATCCTCCAGCAATTTGACGTCAATTTTGTCCCTCAGATGTCTATTAAAGGGAAAGCATTGGAACATTTCCTTTCTGCCCATCCAGCCCCCACAGAACAGTCTTTGGACCTGTATTTCCTTGATGAGGCAATCCCCTTAGTAGACCATGTCATCCTGTGTTGGTAGATGCATTTCGATGGTGCTTCCCAGAGACCCACCTACAGAAGGGTCAATGATCCCAAGCTCTACAAGGTCGACTTGGGTATTGTCTATATTACCCTGGTGCAAGTCATTATTCCATACTCATTTCTATTGTTAGAAGGTTGCACCAACAATGAGGTAGAGTATCAGGATCTCATCATTGGCCTGGAGCTGGCCCTCAAGATTGATGTTCCCCACTTGCATGTGAAAGGGTATTCTTAACTATTCATCAATAAGATCAATGGTGACTAAGTATTCAGAAAGCCAGAGCTCGTACCATTGTTGGAATGCACTCTCCATCTAATGTCCCAGTTACCATCTTGGCCAGAAGTTACTCATGTCCCTTGATCTCAGAACGATTGAGCTGACGCCCTGGCTGGCCTGGCTGCATCACTTGCAAAACCCAAGCAGGATGACCTAATTATCCACATAGCACATCGGAGATTTATTTCTCCCATAATTCCAGATAACGATGGCGGCCCATGGGTAAGACATATTACCTTCGGCTCCTCCACGTTAGGACCCCCAGGTCTCCCAGATGCAGTGATTGAAGCAGATCCCTATTGGAGGATAACTTTGGTTTAATACCTCCAAAACGGTAATCTCTCAGCATATCGGGCTGAGCGCTAGCAAATCTGATGTTGCACACTACTATTTACCCTACAGAGTGGTCCTAGTCTTGAGAAGATCCTCTACAAGCATGGGTTCAATGGTGTTATCCTTCATTGCATCCAAGGAGTCAATATTTCTCAAGTCATGCAGGAGGTTCATGCTGGTTCCTGTGGTTCCCACCAGACTGGTTCAAATCTATCCATCTTATCTGAAGACTAGGGTACATTTGGCCCTCTATGATCCATGACTACATCGAGTTCTCCAAAAGGTGTCATGCATTTCAAGTTTATGCCAACATCATGAATTAGCCTCCGTAGCCTCTCCACACTACCAAGTACTCTTGGACCTTTGTTGTCTTGGGACTAAATGTCGCGGGACCATATTTGCTGGCGATAGCTTGCCAATGTCAGTTCATCCTGACCGCTACGGATTTCTTTTCCAAGTGGGAAGAGTCAGTTCCACTCAAGGAGGTCAAGGCTCGTTCTATTGCTGATTTTGTGAGCTCCAATATCATCTACCAGTTTGGAGTCCCTCACGTCGTCCTCATTGATAACGACACCAACTTCTGGGCAGCTAAGTTGATGAAGTTGTATGCCAAGTACGACATCTATTCTAATCATACCTCCTGCTATCACGCACAAGCAAATGGGACGATTGAGGGATTCAACAATACCCTCTCTAAAATTTTATAGAAAATGGTTGGTCAGAACAAGAAGAGTTGGTCAGACAAGCTCCCCAATGCCCTCTGGGCTTATCGGATAACGACTCGTAATTACACACAGGTGACCCCATATTCCCTGGTGTACAAAACTGAGGTCGTCCTGCCTGTCGAGATTCAGTTTCCTTCATTACGCAAAATGTTTTATGATTAGCAGGAGCCAGATAAAGTAGCTGAAATTCATCTGGATGAGTTTGAAGCACTTGATGAAAACAGGATTCATTCCCTACAAAATCTAGAAAGGCATCAGAATAAGATAGCTAGATCCTTCAATAAGAAAGTTCATCTCTGCTCCTTCTTGCAAGGCAAATTGGTATTGGCCCTCCGGACACCAATGATACCTAGCAAGAAAACCACCCAAGTTGGATCCCAAATGGGAAGGACCTTACATAATTCACAAGTTTTACCCCAATGGTGCGTACTCCCTGGTAACTAGGGATGGTGAGCGTATAACTCCCCCTACCAATGCCAAGTTACTCAAGAAATACTTTTTCTGGGCCATTTGGTCCTGCATGACCCTAAACTGTCGGGTCCTGCATGACCCTAAACTGCTTGTTCCCACACAAACTTATACTGTATTTGGTCCTGCATGACCCTAAATTGTCGGGTCCTACAAGACCCTAAACTGCTTGGTCCCACATGACCTTAAACTGTATCTAGTCCTACATAACCCTAAATTTCCTGGTCCTACATGAATTTAAACTATGAAATGTCCTACATGACGTTAAACTTTATGAAGTCATGTAAGACGTTAAACTGCATTCCAAGAACTGCGTAAGGATTGATTCCCATCCTTATGGGATACATAGGAATTCTCAGACATTTTGTCTCAAGTCTATCCCCCAAACTCTTCTTTTTGACTATCCCGCATGGGTATAGTTCTTTTAAAGGATCCCTGCATGGTGTAGTACGGGTTTCTTTTTCCCCACTCATGTCAGATTCATGGTGATCACACCATGTTCTCCCTCCTTGTTCTTATATTCTCCCACATCCACACCACATGATGCTAAATTTCATGGCCTTCAAGAGCTACGTACAGCATGATTCCCATCCTCATGGGATACGTAGGAATGCCCAGAAATTTCATCTATTGGCCCATCCCAAAAACTCCAAAGTCTCCCCTTAGGTCAAAACATATGGTGCGGTGCAGGCTTTTTCCGCAATGCACATCGAGTTCATCATAATCCCGCCATGCATCCCATTCCTTAGAGACTTCCACCTCTTTCATCATCCCACTTGACATTGAAGTGCACAAGCACACTTATGATTTACTCACACTCTTTACTTGGGACTCCATCATATTTCATGTCCTAAAGGACCGTCGAATGGCATGAATACCAAACCCAAGGGCCCTCCTACCATCTTTGTGTAACATCCTTGAGGATTTCAAACAACAAATTGATACAAATCCCACATTGAGAATACGGTCAGCGGTTGATGCTCGTTTTTTGCTCCCATTTCAGGTCACATGATGTGGATGCTGTGTTTTGAATATGGCCAACCACTTTACTTTGTCATTATCAACACCCCATAGGTCCCAAATATTGAGTGTAGAGGTTCATTTTGTCTCTCTATACCTTCAAGCCACAGTCTCCCTAGGTTGATTCCAGCTATTTGATCCTTATATAATGGGCAGAACCAAGTTATACTCCTTGTTTCCCACACCGAGCATTGCTCAAGTGGGCTTAAGATCTATGATGAGGTTGCACCCACATAAAAGGTCATACGGAAATAGTTGGACTGAATGTACATTCTCAGGTCTCCCGACCCTTTTAGCCCCTCGGCTCAAGTTCTCATTTGGAATCATGTGGTGTGGTATGGACTCAAATCCTCATTCACGTTAGGTTATTTGGCCATGACACACACATCCCCATGAGACATTCCTTCTCCATTTACACCCCATCCACAAGCACAGGCCCCTGCCATAATTTACGGGCCCCATCACTTGGGTTTCCATTATTCAATATCTGAAAGGACCCCTGAATGGCATGGATGCTCTTCCCAAGGTCCCTTCTACCATCTCGGGCCAACGTCCTCAAGGATTTCAAGAAAAAAAATTGATACAAGTCCCGTGTTGCGAATACAGTCAATGGTTGATGCCCAGTTGTTTGCCCCAACCTATGGTCATGCAAGGATGGATGTTGTGTTGTGAATCTAGTCAATAGTTGTCCTCTATTAGTCCATGTTATATGACCTTAAACTAAGATCACTATCGTCCTCACTGCAAGACGTTAAACTGCAATCTGGACATGACATTCTATCGGTGGCCCAATCTCAGGCCCTCGGACCAAGTCTTTACTCAGGATTGTACAGTGTGGTATGGTATTATGTCCTCATTCACATTGGGTTACTCGTCATGCCGTAAACCTCCCTTTATTTGGGTATCTTACTCATTTGTGTCCTTGTTTCATGACGGTAAACTTCACATTACCCTCTTCTAGAACTATGTGTGGCTTGATTCCCATCTTCATGGGATATGTAGGATCGCCTGAACGTCTTTCCTTCAGGTCCAGTTTCATATCTTACAAATATCTCTTTCACCTTGTCCCCTTGGCCTACATTTTCCCTGGGAGAAGGGTATATGGTATGGTATGGGATTATGTCCTCATTGACGTCGGGTTTGTGATAGCCACACCATGTACCTCTTTCTCCTTGGAGTTATGTATCCCCTTGTTTTATAATCATATTTTCAAATCGATTGCTCTCAGGTTTATCCCCTTGACCCTCTTTGGTGATTCACCAACGTGCCCAAGGGTACTCTGGTTCAGCACCTAGAGTGTCGAGTTCTTCTCGGACATGCTTTCATCCATTTTTTCAGGATTCGTGTTCCCCTCCATTAGGGCTTCCATCACCTTCCACATCCAAAGGGACTCCTGAATGGCATATATTTTCGGCCCAAGGGCCCTCCTACCATTTCGGGATAATGTTCTCGAGGGTTTTGAACAATGAATTGATATAAGTCCTACATTGAGAATACGGTCAGTGGTTGACGCTCGTTTGGGGTTCCCATTTCAAGTCACACGATATGGATGTTGTGTTTCAAACATGGTCAATAGTTACCCTCCATTGTCACATCAACCCCATTAAGCCAAGAATTTCAATTACATGATTCACACCCTTGTCCACTTCATCATGTCCAAGTAGAACTTAAAAACTCTTGGTATTATTCCTTAGTGCGCACTGGCACGTTAGGAGGAAAAATCCACCACAAGGAATTGTTTGGGGCTCTGCACTGCTTTTCCCTTCACATGTACTCCACGTATGGAAAATACCTTATCCACCCTTGTTTCCTTCACCGAGTTTGACTCACGTAGGCTTAGGGGTTGGGTTAAGGTCTTCACCTATTTGGAAGAGTTCTACTTCTCTCTATTCCGAGCTCTAAAGACCCTAAACTAAGATCTTTTTATACTTCCTTTATAAAGAACTATGTACATATTGATTCCAATCCTCATGGGATACGTAGGAACACTCAGACGTCTTGTCTTCAGGTCAAGATCAATTGAGAGCTAGTATCTCCTGCCCCATATCCTCTAACCTTTTCTGGCCCCTCGTCCCAAGATTTCATTCTTGGAATTGTGCATTGTGTGATGTGGACCTCGTCCTCATTCACATTGGGTATGCTTTATCGCAATGTGCACATTCCCTATTAAACCTCATCTCTCTTGTATATGTCTGAGCTATATGACTTTAAACTATGCTTCCTAGTCCCACATGACTTTAAATTGTTACGTCTATACTGCACAATGTTAAAGTGCATAGTTGGTCCCATCACTTGACCTTAAACTATGATAGTATCTTCCTGGCCACACAATGAAAAACAGTAATGTGTTGTGGTGTCCTCGCTCAAGGGACATCATGTTTGGTATTGGTCACACACCATACCATTTTTCAATGCCTGAATATGGATTGATTCTTGTGGCGATGCCTAGACTTTCAATCATAGGCCCGTCACTTCATAAAAAAACCATTCATCCTAAAGGAAAAAAGAAGATATATCAAATACCGCTTGTTTTGGTGCAAGGGATAGACCCACACAACCTTATTATCCCTAGAATTGATATCCTACCATGCCATTCTTTGAACTATGTGTGGCTTGATCCCCATCCTCATGGGGTACATAGGAACATATGTGCACCTTTTCTCATGCTCAGCCTAACTTTCGTTTTTAGTCTCTCGACCTAAAACCTCCCCCAAGAAGCACACGGTGATCCGGACCAAGTCCTCATTCACGTCGATTTTTCTAATTACATCATCGTGTGACTCTCATTTCCTACCATTCTTGTTCCAAGATCTAGGACCATAAATTAATACCACTCCACATCCTTTCTACAAGATGCTAAACTGCACGAAATCTTTGAGAATTATGTATGGCTTGATTCCCATCCTCATGGGATACATAGGAACACCCAGGAATTTTTTGTCTCTAGTTTCATCCCCATGAATTTACAAATACTATCCCTTATTTTTCATCCCCTTGTCTCAAACTCATTTGGTAACATGTGGTGTTGGGAGTACCTCTTAGGTTCTTGTTCACGTTGGGTTTTTCAACAGTTGCACAATGTGATTCCCATATCTTTTACCAGCATGGTCCGAGTTCTATGACCTAAAACTAAGATCTCCCTATGAGAACTGTGTGTCACATTTGGATATTTCTCTACACTAATCGCATTCCATTAAATCAAGCCTCCCTTAATAGTCCACCCTAGGACCTTAAGTTGAAAGCGTGTGACCCCAGGACCCTTGTCCTTGGGGAAGGACTCGACTCCCTCTATCTGATGTGTCTCATTGTCATACTCATATGTCTTCTGAAAAGGAAGCTGAAGTGTGGAATTTTCACAGGGACATTCCCCTCATTCCATTTCCAAGATTCATGAGCCCATTATTTAGATCCTCATCCTCATCCTCTTCCACATCCAAAGGGACCCCCTTCATGGCCTGGTCTCATGCCGCCTTGGCTCACCTACTGCCTTGGGCCAATGTCCCTAAAGACCCCAGACGAAATTTGTGATAGGTCCCATGTTTTGAACATGTTCAACGGTCGACCCTCATCTATTTGTCCCCATAGTAGGATAACATGATATGGATGATGTGTTTCGAACACAGTCAATAGCCATCCCATATCGTCACGCCATCATCATTATGGTCCATATCACGAGCATCATGATTCACATATTTCCACTTCCTTATGTTCAAGTGGAATTCTAACATACTCAGCTTTACTTCTTCATGCACATAGGTGCATTACATGGATGGGTCAGCATCATCAGGATGACGTTCACTGAGCATCCCCTCACCCCTAACGTGTTCCTTCCCGTGTCGAGAAAGTCCCACCACTACTTCTTATTTTCCACATCGAGCATGAATCATGTGGGATTAGTAGTTCTGGTAGGATGTGTACTGGCACAGCCATGCCACACATGCCTTTCATCATCCCGCATGATGTTAAATTGTGCTCTCAGAACTACGTAAAGCTTGATTCCCATCCTAATGGGGGTATATAGTAACATCCAGGAATATTTCCTTGGGCCCAACCTGATTTTCACTTTTGGTCCCTTGACCTGAAGAACTTCTTTCAGTGATGTATGGTGTGATCCAAACTCCAAGTCCTCATTCACTTCAATTTCATAGACACTTCACCAGATACTCCCTTCTTGGTATCTCCCCTTAACTATTCATCCTATCGTATGATGTTAAATTTACAAGTCCATATGTCCACAACGCATGACACTAAACTATAGTTCTACCCGGAACAAGTTCAGGATGCCCTATGTTAATCATGGGATGCGTCGGTTTCCTCTACAGAGAGGATTCTCCCTACTAGTGTTGGTCTCTGCCCACACCATACTTCAAGAACTACATTGGCTTGATTCTCATCCTTACGGGATATGTAGCGATGCCCAGACATTTCACCTTAGGCCCAGCCCAGGGTCATTAACCCTTTTGGCCCCTCGGCCCCAATCATGGTCCACTCTCTATGACCTTAAACTATGATCCTACAGTCCATGTAACATGAATTTCAACTATTAACCATGGTCCAAGTGGTATGACCTTTAAACTATGTGCATTGTCTTTTCCGTATGACGTAAAACTACAGGTCTTTCCAGGTCCTTACTAGAGAGGTCCTGTTAAGAAGTATGTATGATTCCTGATCAGACCAATATACCCACCTAATGTGTTTCTACCATGGTGGCTTAGTTTCAAGGGTGTTGGACTCTATTTGAACAACCCATCACTCCAACTCCATGCTTTGTTTGCCCTTAATTTGGACCCTTGTCCTCTTTCACGTCTACGGGAACCCCCTAATAGTATGGATGTTCGGCCTATGGCTCACCTAGTATCTTGGGCCAATGTTCCGGAAGACTAATGAATGAAATTTCGATTCAGGCCCCATGTTTCAAACATGGTCAATGGTCAGCCCTCATTTTTTTTCCCCATTTCATGCTAACACAATAAGGATATTGTGTTTCAAACACGTTCAATAGTTATCTTTAATTTTCATGCCACCCCCATGGTGTTCCGGATTTTGGGTATCATGATTCACATTTTCCACTCCCCCCTATTCGGATTTATTCTAGTGCCCATGACATTACCCCATTCGTGCACAAGAGTACACTGGGAAAATGGTAATTCGACTATTTTAAGAGATTCATTCTCCAGTCAGGTCTTCCCCTTCTCTTCATGGAAATCTGAGTTGGTTGTTCAAACCCTGGATGCCCAAAACTTAGTCAACACTCTTATGTTCAGACAGAATAACACAATGATCTTCCCTTGTTTCTCATATTGTTCTCAACCCACGTGAGCTTAGGGATTGATCACTGGTCGTTTCACGAATATAACAGATGCATGTAAAACCAACACTAATAATGAGACTCATGCATGATATGATATCAAATAATCAAAGCATGAAGTAATTTAGAGGGTTTTTAATCTTTACAACACCCAAGGGTCTATCCCTCCCATAGACGGGTTAATCCCGTCAAAAGAAAGTTGTAGCTATGCCACCCTCTGGCTTGTGGAATCAAGGGATTATTGCCACCTGTTCAATTCCCGCTCATCCTTCGTAGTGATGGGATGTAATTCATCGGCTGCAATCTAGGCCTTCTCTACGTCTGTCCATATGACGGTCATCTCCTTGGAGGCTCGCTTCATGCCCTCTTCAGCCTCTTCTAGCTAAGCATTCAATCGTAATATTTTCTCAGATTATGCATTGAGGAAGGTTGAGTGCTCTTCCTCCCATCTCTACAGTCACTGGACCTCATTTTTATCCTCATGTAGCCTCTTGATGTCCACTTATTTCCTCCGCTGCCATCCCACACCAATACCATGGTCGTACTCCCGAATATTCTATGCCATAAGATCTCGGATGAGAAGGTGAGAACATCGGGAATCCACTCCCCCAGCACACAGTTCATGCAGTCATGAGCAAATTCTATCCATCTTATCTAGCCATTGTGTTTGGGGGTATCATCAATGAAGCACTTGATCAGTTTCTATAATCGGTGACAGACTATTTTTCTATCCTCTTCATCATAGGATGTCTTGTCCCAGTCAGCACTATTGGCCAGATCATATGTGGGGAACACCCCCAGGAACTCATCAGTAGGGTCCACATCTAGAAATTTATCGATTATAGTGGGACACGTGCCATATGATCGATCCTCGTCATCATACCCCACTTCAATAATCTCAGGCTCAGCCCTGATAACGGTCCCCCAGTGATTAGGAGTGTCGTAGCTTGGTCAGTATAGGTATCTTTCTCCACAATCACTGGTATTCCTCTGGGAAAGACGCCACCAGAATCCCTGACCAACCTTGCCAGGGTGGCCCATGCCATTTGAAGAACTATGCTCACCAAAAAAAGGCTTGGACGTCATTTGACATGGTCAATGAGTGAAAGTCATGAATTTGGAAGAGGTGACTTACAGAGGTTGAATTCCTAGTCTCTTTCTTGGGTTGACGCTATTGGGACCCTGAGGTGTGGCCCCCCGTATATGGTCAGAAGGTCTGAATGCTCCAGAGAAGCCACCTACTAAAGAGATTGAATGGTTATAATAATGATGTGTAATTCTGAATCCAAAAATGAAGTCCATTTTGAGAGATAAAATTTATAAAATTTTAAAAATTAGGTATTACTATTTATTACGGCTAGTTTGATTGGTTGTAGTGTGTGTTAGAACTCAAAGTTGCATACAACACATGCTACTGTATTATTCAAAGAGAAGCGTACCGTGGAAGCTAGGGGTGTTAAATTGTAAATTTTTTATGTCCCCATTCAAAAGAATATATTTATTTAGTCAAATTGAATATATAAAAGTTTAAAATATTGGATTTAAAAAAAGGGTTTCACTATTAAAAGTTGGTAAAAGTGCATTTTTTGAAAAATTCATCTTTTATCTGAAAAAAATGAATTTGTTCTTACATTATGTCTAAGAAACTCATAATATGGATTCTAAAATTATTAGTATTATATAAATTTTAAAATTTAGTTAATACTATTCATAACCACTTTTGAACAGCTTGTTTGGTAAGTCATGGTGCGCTTGAACTCGGTGTTGCGTGTAGTGCAACTTATTGAATTATTTTGAATAAATAACACACTATGAAATCTTGGGGTGTTACATATGAGCTGACTCTCTTTGATGATTTAGGTTTGGTGATTTCGGGGTGTCCTACTGGGTATTTTTATACTCACTCCTTCATAGGCTCTGCCTATACATTTTATATCTTATGTAGACAACAAGCCTTTTTATGGAGTCCTAGGATGACCAAGATCTAGTGGAGTATAGTTGTACTAGATGGACCATAATTAGTTCCTAGAGTTTCATTTGGAAATATATCCCATCATTTCTAGCAGGTTTGACTCTTTTATAGTTTGGTGGGTGTAAATATCCTGACCATAATATCCTAGATTTTGTGGTTACTTTATTAAATTGGCATAATATACAAAGAATCGAATCCCAAAGAACCGAATAGTTTAGTTGTTTTGGAAAAAATATACATTCTTGAAACTTACATTACAATTGAAAATATAGAATACAATATAGTGAATCCTTTTAGAACACCATTATTATCCTATCTTAACCCTACATATCAATCATAATCAACTTCTTAGCATCCTAGGGAAAAATAAAACAAATGAAATGGGTGAGCTGAGATGCTCCATAAAGGTATGCGTAAACCAGATGATCTTATAAATAATAAATAAAAATTATGGAAAAGTAAATAATTGAAATAAATTCCATTTAATCAATAACTTTAGTATTATATGGTTGTAATAAAATATGATAAAATTATTCCATATAAATAATCACATGAGATAGAGAATTTAACCATGGATATTATACTAATTGAATAATCACATGGAAATAAATAAAAAAATATCATAATAAGAGAATGCATAATTCCAGAAATATTAAATTAACCATCGAGGATTCATTACAAGAATATAATACCATTAAGGATTTCTTCCAAGAACCTAATACCATTAATTATTCATGCCAATAATATAATAAATGGGTAGGGCCCTGGCCAAAACCCAATCTATCTTATCTCATTTGACCTATCGAGGCATTGAGGGACTATAGAGAGACCTCACACATCACTTACTAATTCCAATTCATTTCTCATATGAAAAGAGTGAAACATAATCAGCAAATAAATTTTTATTGAAAATATAATATGAAATGTAAATAACATTCCCCAATCAGTAAACATGATCACAAACCATCCAGTGTATTATAGTGAATGCTATATAAATATTATATTCCCAATAAAATTGATCAAAAACCATTCAATAAAATATGGTAGATAATATCACAATATATTAAAATCAATGAATTATAAGATTCAAAAAATTATTTTGACATAGATTAAAATACTTTATTAAGATCATTTAAAAATTCTTGAGGAAAATATCTTTTTTTACTTGGAAAACACTTATTTTTTAAAAACAGTGCAATTATAAATGAAAATATTTACTTTGAAAAGAACCTCATAAAATTTTAAAGGAAGATTCAAATAACTAATGCATAATGAATTCATTAAAATCCACCCATTATATATAAGTTAAAAACACTCCTTCCATATTTTTTTCAAAAAAGACAAAAAGTAAATTGTTTGGAAAACAAAAAAAAATATTCCATTAAAACCATTTTTATAATAAATCAAAAAGTTTAAAATGAATTTAAACTATCATAGGATAATAGTAAAAACATTTTTTAAAGTATTTTAAAGAAACCTGGATATCAAAGATAAATATTCCCCAACAGATACTTAAACTTAAACAATCCTAAATGGGATTTTGAAATAAACCCTTATCACTAGGGAATCAGTCGAATCATATTCCCCATGGAAGAATAAAATTTCAAAAAACATTAAATATAATTATAATAAATAACTTCATGATATAAAATTTCAAATGGGTGTTATATACACCTTATAGAATATTATAGGGGCATAACACAAAAATATGTCTCAAAGAAAGAAAATTTAGATGAAGTCTCTTACAAAGATCATATCATTTGAATGTGCATTAATAAAATTAATCTATTATTTATATTATATATAAATAGAAATAAATAAATTTTAAATGAAATAATAATATAATAATAATTAATTCCTAATAAAATCTTAATATGACATAATCAATGAAGTATAATTTTAACCCAATGAATGGAAATTGGTTTAAGAAATCCCTTACCTCAGGCTTCTCTTTTGTTTTTAATAATTAAACCTGCTGTAAAATGATTTAAATAATTTTATTAATTTATTAAATAACTATATTAATATTTATAATAACTTATATGATCCTTTTATAACATCTTATCACCCTTTCATTAATAATATTTTATTATATTCATTGTTTCGAGTGTGTTTGTTTTAAGGTTTCATGGTTGGTTCTCTTGTGTATAATTATAGAAGTTATATTCAAATGGAAAAAAACTAAAAAAGTTAAATGGAATGGTATTAATTAACATAAAGAGTTTTAAATTTTCCCATATATCATTTTTAATTCTTACAAAAGGACGATTCATTTGATAAAAGTTAATGGTAAATGTTTGGTTTATTTTGGCTGTTTTTCTGACCATCACGAGCTAGTTTTGTTTTATTTAATATTATCTATATATATTAGTTAAATAACATTAAATAGTTTATAATATACCTATTAAAATATTATTTAAACATAATAATAATTTTATTACCAGTCTTGAAGGTAGTATTGCAAAATGAACAAAATCATTATTCATAGAGATGGTTAATTTCCATAATTTGGAAAATGATTTCATTTAGTTGAATTAGAGGATATAAAAAAATGGATGGATATAAGATATTACAATATAAATATAAAATTATATTATATAAATTATATTTTATTTATTATGATTATATTGTTTAGTTATGTGAGGATAAGGTAGAAGAAGAAAGGAAATTAAGATAGGTGGGTTGATAAAGTTACCTTTTGAATATCTCCTCCTTGAAGGACCCCTAAAGGAACTTGGAATTGGTATTTGGGTGATACCATCAGCACTTGGACAAGGTTATATTTGGTATGAGAGGTTGTTTTATGTATTTTAATATCTTAAAGTCTTGTGAGTAGAAATTGGGTGGTTATTTGTGGTAATTATACTTGAGGAGGGGTGGTTTTAAGTTATTAAATATTGATTATTTTATATTTAAAGCCAACCACATTTGGGTGGAATTAATTACAAATAATTTGGTTGAAAATTAATGTTTTAAAGGCAAATTAAGATATATTTAAAAATTAAATACCATTTAATTTTTTAGTTTTTAGATATTTTAAGATTTTACCTTTTAACTTTAACCCACTACATCATTTTACTTATACTGTGGTAAATCTTTTTTTACCATGATAATTTTTTATACCTAAAAATGAAAAAGGGATTATAAAGTAATTTGTAAATCATGATTTCAAATATGAAATCCATTTTAATTTATTAAATTTATAAAAGTGATAAAAATAAACTCTAAATATGTCATGCATATAACACATAAAAACGGGTTTTTAAGGTTAAAATTGTGGTTTTCAAAATTATTAAGAATGTATTTATAAATATAAATCCTTATAAATTATTTAATTAATAAAATAAATATTTATAAATAATAAGTTTAAATAAATTTTAAATCATTATCATATAATAATTATTTCATAAGAGTTATGATATTTCGTAAAAACGGTATTTTTACTTTTTAACCCAAAAATCAACATTTTTAGAAAATTACCAAAAATTTACCCTAAGCTAATTTTTATGTGATGAGTCAAAAAATGAAGTTTATTTTATCAAATAAATTTTAGAAAAGTTTAAAAAATTAATTATATTTATTTTCTCCTAAAAATCAATACAAATATATTTTTGAAGAAAACATTTATTTGATGAGTAAAAATGAATTTACAAATCAATTTGTGTTCATTACATAAGAATAATTAAATTTTTTTTGAATATGAGATTAAAATTTATTTCATAATATAGTTAATATTAATTTAAATCTCCAAATTAATGTCTATTTTATAATAGTCATGTTAAAATAATGATATTTATGAGTTCGTTTAAGGTCGGTGTTTTGTACAATGTAAACTATCGAATATAGTTTTCTTTTAAAATATCAACGTGTTAAACTATACCCTAATTAAATAAATTAAATCCTTAAAATTTAAAAAAATTATTGGTAATCATGGGGTTTAAATCTTAAAATACATTTTTAAAAATCTAATATCATAAACATGGTAAATAAAACTTCCTCTAAAAAAGAGGGAAAGGAAAATATGAGGGTCGCCATAAAACTAAGTTTCCATATAGGAGAAGATTAGTGGGAAGTGAAAACATGGAAATGGAAAATAAATCTAACTATTAATTTCTAATGGAGAGTGATTTAGATTTTTTTCATTGGAATGTTTACCATCACAAAACCATAAATCTATGATGGGTTAAAAGTCCATTTATTTCTCTATAAGAAAATTAAATGAATAATATTTTGTTCCAAAATACTTTTCCTAGAGTTAAGGGATTATTTTAATATCTAACTAAATAACTCAATAATTAAACTTAATTTATTTATAAGCATACTATAATCCTTTTTCAGGGCTTAAATATATTTCCAATTCATCACTTTCACTAGGAAATGGATATTCAATATGAATTTTTCATGCCAGAAGCCTTTTTAATGAATCATAAGATCTACAAGTCATTCCTTCAACCTATAAATATATACCGAAACCAAAATGGTTTGAATATTTTATTAAAAAATAATAATATATAAATTTTAACTTAATCTATTCCATAAGTAGTTAATCTTAATAATCATTAGAAATAAATCTATCCAAATTCAAATACCAAAAAATATAAAAGGTCATAAAATTTCGAATTAAACGTAACGTTAGATTTCTCAAAAAACATAATGTAGATCTTAATATCACATACCAAACATGTGAATACCTTCAGTGAATATTCTACTTAAATATGGTAATAACATTAATTTCTAGAAAATCCTTATTGAAAACATACATGCTTCCTTATTCCTTAAGTAAAACATAGATTATTTGATATTTTCCTTAAATCCAAACATGTAGTAAACTCAATCAAAGATATCATAAGCCACCAAATAAATAAAAAATTTAATATTCACCAATGTTATACCTTGATAGTATTTTTATTATTATCTCAACATCTAGAACACATTAAGTGTTATCCTCCCTCAAACATGTGCTTTTAAAATTATCAAATTACCACTAAATTATTTTTATTGGTACCATTCAACACATGCTTTAAAATACTTTAATAAATAGTACTATATTAAAATAATTAAAAAAAAATAGAATATCATCAATAAAATACTTTTATAAAATATTTCTTGGATCTAACTACATTCTTAATACATTATATAGGACTCTTCTTTTTATTCCTTAATAAATCCTTCATTTATTATTTCATTTATAGTATCTTCATCATCAGTATTATAACCATTGCTCATAAAAACTTCACAATCATTCAACATAGGACATATATTTTCATAATGTCCATACATTCCACATATAAAACATTCAATCGTTTATTATTTCTTAGGGAGACCATTATTCTCATCTATTTTGTTAACTAAACATTTCATTTTTTTCATTGGTAGGTGTATCATTAATGGACCACTTGGGGGGTGATGCATATCCGACCATGGGAATCTTTGGGTAGGTGGCTTCTCTAAAGCATGAATTACACATCATTATGCTCCAGAGACTTATATCATGATAGGTGTATAATATTTATATACCATTCACTATATAATATATAATATGACAATGATAATCCTTTTATAACACCGCTATTCTCATATATAAACCCTATATATAAATAATAACAAAATTATTAGCATATTGTGGGAAAATAAAACATAAGAAAGGGGTGATCTCAGATGCTCAGTAAGGGTATGTGTACAATGGAATATATCATAAATAAGAAATACAAATTATGGAAAGGAAAATAACTGAAACACATTCTATTTAATCAATAACTTGAGAATAATATGGATGGAATAAAATACGATCAAATTATCCTCTATAAATAATCACATAATCTATAAAACTTAACAATAGATATTCTACTAATCAAATAATCACATGAAAATAAATAACTAATCTCATAATGAGGGAATTCATAATTTCATATATCTAAAAAATAACATAAAGGATTAATGATAGGAATATAATACCATAAAGTCTTCATTATAATAATATAATACCATCATGTCTTTGTGACAAAAATCTAATTAATGGGTAAGGTCTTGGCCAAAACTCAATCTAGTTTGTCCCATGCGACCTACTAATGCATCGAGGGGCTATAATAGGCCTTTATCGACACTTAATAAGTTTAATTAATTCCTCATATTAATTTTTTGAAACATAATAAACATATAAATTTGTATTTAAATTATAAAATTAAATTCAAATAACTTTCCCCAATCACTAAACATAATAAAAAAATCATCCAGTTTATTATAGTGAATGGAATTTAAATATTAAATTCCCAATTAAATTGATCATAACTCATTAAATAAAATATGATAGGATATAATAATATATTAACATCAATGAAGAATAATATTCAATAAATTATGTTTATATAGATGAAAATACTTTATAATGATCATTGAAATTTTCATAAGGAAAATAGATTTTTTACTTTGAAAACACTTATTTTTAAAAAATTATGAAATTATAAAAGAAAACATTTTATTTGAAAGTAATATTATATACTTATAAAGGAAGATTAAAATCATTAATTTTTCATGAATATGGTAAAATCCACTCATTTATTGTAAGTTAACAAAACATTCCTTTCATATTTTTATTAGAAATGTCACAAAATACCTCATTTGGAAAATGACAAAAAAATCCTTTCAAACTATTTTTTAATACGTAAAACATGTGTAAAAAATGAAATTTAAAGATCATTGTAAAATATTAAAAAAATTAAAATAATAAACATGGATATAAAATAGATATATTCCCCATCAGAGACCTAAATATAAATAATCCTAAATGTGATTATGAAATAAACCCTTAACACTTTATAATCAGTCAAAACATATACCCCGTGAAAGAATAACATTTAAAAAACATTAAATATCATGATACAAAATAAATTAATGATATAACATTTCGAAGAGGTTTTATATACACCTAAGAGAATATTATAGGGAAATAACATCAAAATATTCCTCAACAAAATAAAATTGAGATGAAGTCCCTTACAAAGATCATATCATTGAAGTGAGCATAGATAAAATTAATTTATTATGTGTTTTCACTGTAAATACACATAGAAAGGTGTAAATAAATTGATAAGATAATAAAAATTCATTCCACACATAATATTAGCATGACATAATCAATGAAGAAAAATTTTAACCCAATTAATGGAAACTAAGTTAAGAAATCTCTTACCCATGATTCTATTTTGTTTTGAATGAATCAAAATCATGTATAAAGGTTTAGATAATGTTATTAATTTATTCCATAAATATATTCATATTTATAATACCTTATATTATCCTTTTATAACATCTTACCACCCATTCATTAATAATATTTCATTTTTTTCATTTTTTTCTGGTGCATTCGTTTCATGGTTTCATGGTCGGTTCTCTTGTGTATAAATATAAAATTTCATGTAAAATAGAAAAAATAACTCCATAAGTAAAATATAATTATATTAATTCACATACATAAGTTTAAATGGTCCAATATATCATTTTTATTTCTTACATGATGATGATTCATTTGATAAAAGTTAATGATAAATGTTTAGTATATTTTGGCGGTTTTTCCGACCATCATGAACTAGTTTCGTTTTATTTATTATTATGTATATATGTTAGTAATAGAACATGAAATAGGTAAAAATATACCTATTAAAGTTTTATTTAACTATAATAATACTTTTATTTCTATCCTTTTATGATAATGGAAAACAAACAAAATAATTATTCAAAGATATGATTAATCGCCATAATTTGGACAATGGTTTCATTTATTTAAATAAGAGGATATAAGAAAAGGGATGTATATAATATATTAAATTATAAATATAACATTAAATTATATAAATTATATTGTATTTATTATTATTTTATTATTTAATGAGTTTAGGATAATGTATAAGAACAAAAGAAATTAAGAGAGGCGGTTTGAGAAAGTTACCTCTTGAATATCACCTCCTTAAAAGACCCCTTAATAAACATGGGAATGGTATTTTAGTGATACTAAAAGCACATATAAATGGGTATATTTATTAGGATAGGTTTCTTCAGATATTTTAAGATATTTAGGACTTCATAGGAGAAATAGGTTGGTGAGGGGTGGTATTTATACTTGAGGAGGGGTGGTTTTAAGTGATTAATTAATGATTATTTTATATTTAATGCCAAACACATTTGGGTGGAAATAATTCCAATTAATTTGGTTGATAATTAAAGATTTAAAGTGTTTTTAAGTTATATTAAAACATTAAACATCCATTTAATTTTTTAGTTTTTAGGTATTTTAATCTTTTACCTTTTAACTCTAACTCGCTACATTATTTTACCTATACTACAGTAAATTTTTTTACCCCAATAACTATTTTATGTATGAAAATGAAAATGACCTTATAACCTATTTTTACCTCATTATTTAAAATATAGAATCAATTTTACTTTATTCAATTTATAAAAGGGATAAAAATCAATTCTAAATATGTTATGCGTATAACTCAAAAAAATAGTTTTTTAAGGTTAAAGTCATGGTTTTCAAAATTACTAAGCATGTGTTTATAAATATAAAACCTTATGTATTATGCCATTAATTAAATTTATATTTATTAGTAATACTATTTAATAAATTTCAAATCTTGATCATATAATAATTATTTCATAAGATTTATGGTATTTTGAAAAAATATTATTTTCACTTTTAAATCCGAAAAACAACTTTTTAAGAAAATTCAAAAACAATCAAACTAATATAATTTTGAAGTTCTGAGTTAAAAAATGAAGTTTATTTTTTAAAATAAATTTTATAAAAGTTTCAATAATTAATTATATTTATTTTCTCATATAAATCAATAAGAATCTCTTTTTGAAGAAAACATTTATTTGAAGAATAAAATGACATTACTAAAAATTATGTGTTTGTTTCATAAGAATAATTAAATTTTTATTGAATATAAACTTTATATTTATTTCATAATATAGTTAATATTATTTAAACCTAGTAGTATGATGTATATTTTATAATTGTCGTGCTAAAATAATGATATCTAGGAGTTCGTTCAATCTCGGTGTTCTGCACAACATAAGTTATCAAATATAGTTTTCTTTTTAAATATTGGGGTGTTATAGTGGGATTATATTTGGAACTTCTTATTTTAAATTATTGTGCCATACTTTGATGTGAGATTTAGTTGTATTAATGTATCTTGGTATCAATTTTATCTACCCTTTATTCATTATTGGTGCCTTTAAATGTGTATGTGTGTACAAATACCTTAGGTTAAGGCCTATCATGTTAGTGATATGCCTAATAGACACTATTTTTTAGTACCTAGCCTATTGGAGGTAGGATTAGGGTGTAACACTTAGCTTACCACTATCTAGGATAGCCTCATTGGGTAGGTACATGAAAGAGTGGTATCAGAGCATAGGCCATCTTAGGACTGAATTTTGGATATTTTCAAGATATGAGATTCGGTTTGGGAAATATGGAGACAGTGTTAAAGTGTATTGATTTTATCTCTCAGGATAGGGAACCCAGTGATGGGGTGGAAATCAACATATAAAATAACTAATATTTTAATAACTTTCTTATTGACTCGGTACATATAGGAATTGGTTATAGGGAAAATATTAGTACATGAATTATATAGGAATGGGTTGTAGTTTTCATGTCCTTCCTGATTCAACTCCCCAGATATAATATTTAGACATGGTGAATCATGAACATTTCAGGATACCTCTATGATTATATAAAATTAATATTCCATATAAAGATCATGATGATCATCATCTTAGTGAAAAGGATTCAGTTTAAGGGCCAGTATACGAGGTGGTGCCTCCAAGTGGTTTATGGATATTACCTCTACCTATTGAGAAGTTAGTTTACCTAGAAGTAATAGAATATTACATGATCAGAATGAGTATTATCCATGAGTTCCATAGGTAGATATCCCTTAGGTTTTGGATTGAACTAGACCCCCAAGTATTTGAGGATTGGTTTAAGGTAGTTGGGTAGGTTTTTCACTATGTTAGGACCCCTATTGATCAAATGGTGGTCCTAGTGATGAGCCTTATATATGGATATGTAGGGATATGGTGGGGTTTGGTGACTTATATTCATGATGAGGTGACTCTCACTTGGGAAAAAATTAGTGTATCTTCAAAGAGTAGATATAACCATTGATGTTACGAGTAATACATATCTAAAATCTTCTAGAGGTCCGGCAAGGAAACATGCAAGTAGCTGAGTGTGCATCAAGGTTCACTAACATATCATTATTATCCATGGACATGGTTTGTGATACTTAATTTCAATCACTATAATTCGAGCAGGGTCTTTATTGATATATCTATTTTGGATTAGTACCTATATGTATCTCAACTTATTCTAGGGTATTGAAGTGTTACTTGGTGGTGGAGAGCTTTCTAGTTGACCAACCACCAATAGTTGGTTCTGGTAGTGGGAACCCTGGAGATGAGACTTCAGTAGATGATAGTTTATGACATACTAAAGGATCCAGGAATTTGATATGTTTCTATAGATATTCTTAGGATAAAGGTTATACATTTTAGGGCTCTTGGGATGGTTCTAGACAACCAAGGGATAGGTGATGTTACTCTTGTGATGGGTGAGTACATATCACATGAGATTTTATGACCAATCGTGCAGTAGATAAGGAAAATGTTGATGGATTTCCTATAAAAATGAAACTTCTAGAGAAATTAGGTCTATAGAGTGGAATATATGATAGAGGATATGTGAGAGTAGTGGTAGGTGGAAAACATTTTGATCTATTCCCACCACCACACCCAGGTGGTTTACATTAAGATCAGGGAGATAGTGGTCAGAGATGAGGGAAGCTACAGGAAGTGGAGTCTTATGACCTAGGGGCTCTAGGGATGATTTGAGGTATGATCTATATCTTCTCTACTTTAGATATAATATTTATAGACACATTCCTGAGTCACACTTTCCTTACCACATCCCTTGTTTGAGATCTAGAGATTCTAGTATAACCTTTGGCTCGACCCTTGTGTTTGAAGACTCCTGCCTATAGATTTTCAGTGACCACACACTTCTATCAACATTGTAACTTGACCCATGGAAGAGATAGATTCTTATGATATCTTTTTTTTGTTCATGATGAGTTCTTATGATTTCATTCTAGGTATAGATGGTATCTACATAGTTTAGGCACATATTAACTATTTTAGGAAGAGTATGTGGTGAATCTGTGTTAATGGGATGAGGTTTTCCTTCATTGGTGAGAAGGAAGTCTGGAAAGATCATGACGATCTCATATAAAAAAGTATACAACTTATTACTCACTGGTTGGATACTATTATTCTTGGAGAAGTAGATTTTATAAGCTTTCATCTTCCCATAGTGGTGGAGGAGTATGGGGAAATTTTCCCTAAGGATGTGTTGAGATTACCTCTCCATTGAGAGATCAATTTCTATATTGACATACACCTAGGAACTACCTTGATATCTATTCCAGTATATTGGATGGCCTCCACTAAGCTTCTAGAGCTAACGTTTTAGATAGAGTATTTTTATATGAAGGGATTTATCAAACCCAGTGTGTCCCCCTAGGCAGCCCTAGTGTTGTTCTCCAAGAAAGTAGATGTGAGATTGAGGTTATATGTATATTATCATCACCTATATTTGGTGACCATAAATAATATATATCCAATTTCAAGAATCAATTGCCCCTTTGACTAGTCGAAAGGGATGAGGTGGTTCTTGAATATTTAACTCAGTTCTGGATATCACCATCTCTAAGCTCGAAAGAAAGATATACCGAGATGGAATTCTGATGCCTCTACGATCATTAAGAGAACTTTGTGATAGCCTTTATTATGAATAATTACCCATCAATTTCTTGGTACTTATTAATTGGATCTTTTTATCCTTTCTTGGATAGGTTTATTAGTCTTCATTGATGACACCCTTGTATACTGAGAATCAGAGGATAAGTACGTGAGGCACCTGAGGATGGTCCTAGACAAAATCTAGGAGCACCATCTTTATAAGAAGCTCTCAAAGTGTCCATTTTGGATTTGAGAGTTCCACTTCCCAAGAGATTTCATCTTAGAAGAGTGATTAATATTGGATATAGTAAAGGTTTAGGCAGTGCTAGATCAGGATCCACATAAGAGAATTATTAAGGTACAAAGATTCCTTATTTTGGTAGAATATTATTAGAAATTTTTTTCTAAAGTTTCTATAATTTTGGAACCCTTTACATCCTTAACCTAAAATAGGAAACCTTTCATGTAAATAGAGAAGTGGTAGTAGTATTTTTAGTATTTTTTTAAGAGTTTGATGAGTGGACCCATACTGAGACTTTCATAGGGGGTGTTGAGTATAGTGTGATATGTTATTCACTCAAGAATTAGGTTCAGATGTGTTCTGATATTGAGGTAGGCAGTGATTGCCTATGGGTCTCAGTAGAGGAGACAACGTGAGTGGAACTACATGACCCATGATCTAGAGCTAGTAGAAATGGTATTCACCCTGAAAATATTGTAGCTCTACTTTATTGGTGAGAAATTTATCATTTATTGTGACCATAAGGTTCTCAGTTATATTTGTTCACAAAAATATCTTAACTTTAGGTAGATGTAATGGCTAGAGTTCCTTCATGATTTTAATTTTGAGATAGTTTATACTCCCAGAAAGAGGAATGTGTTGGTAGATTATCCCAAAGGGAAATCTTGTTGGTAGTTATTAAGGGAGGCATCATAGTAGTTTGAATCATTGTAGTTGTCCTTGGTGAATGAGGATGGTGAAGATTACCTTCATTCGATCATTTTCCTCCTCTACTAATTCAGTGTGTTAGGTGGGATCAACTTAGAGATATCAATTGTTGGATCTTATGTGGCCAGATATCAACTGGACTTTCTCCTCATGAATTTTATGAAGGTAGGGAGCATGTTATCCTTTTCTATGGACAGATGATAGTACCAGTCCCATTATGAGAGGAGGTACTAAAGGAGTTTCATATTTTCCCATTAGTAGTACATCCAATTGTGGAAATTATTTTCTAGGATCATTGGCATCAGTTCTGGTGGCTAGGAATGAATAGGTGTGTAGCAGTGTTTATCTTCCGATGAATCAATTACCAATAGGTGCAGGTCGATCACCAGGTTACGATAGGTTTTTATTGAACCCTAGAGATTTAGGAGTGTAATTGGGATGGTATATCCATGTACATAATGACAGTACTTCCATGATCATCTATAGGTAAAAACCCATCTGAGAGATTATAGACCAACTCACTAAGTCATCCCACTTCCTAGTCATTTGATAGAAGAGTTCAGTTGAGAGATTAATATAACTTTACATGTAGGAGATAATCCAGATTCATGGAGTTTCCATAACGGTCTTCTTAGATCATGATTCTCACTTCATGTCACAATTATGGAGAATATTACGAGAGGACTTTGGGGATTATTTGCTATTAAAAATGGTGTTTCACACCCAGTAAGATGAATAAAATGAGAAAAACATTCAATTTATGGAGGAAATGCTTTGAGATTTAATGTTGTAATTTTTATATACTTGGGAGGGTCACCTACCCTTAGTGGAGTTTGTGTATAAAAATGGTTACTACACCACTATAGGTATGGAAACATTCTAGGCCTTTTATGGGAGACCCTACAAGTCACCACTTTTCTAGAATGATCCAGGGGAGTCAGCACTCATGGGCCTAGATTTGGTGTGAGAAACAACAGAGAAGGTTCAAATCATCAAGGAGTGGATAAGGAATAACTAGATTCATCATAAGTCTTATATAGACCAAATATATAGGCCTTTAGTGTTCAATAAGGGAGACCATGTGCTTATAAAGTTCTCACCTCGGTCAAGATTGAGGATATTTTTCTAAGGTGTAAAGTTATATCCAAGATTCATTGTCCCTTTCTAGATACTATATAGGTTTGGTGAGGAGGTGTTATACTTAGCCTTACTAATTTAGTTAGACAGAGTTCATGATGTCTTCCATGTGTCCTATTTGAGGAGGTATGCCCACGAACCATCACATGTTATCAAATGGGGAGAGTTAGACATCGAGGATGGAGCTACCTCATGGAGTACCCAATGGATGTTGAGGATCTTCAATAGAATTCCCTCTATGGGTTAGTGATTCCCTCGGTGCATGTCTAATGGAAGCACGAGAATCTTCAAAATATGTCCTTGAAGTGGGAAACCAGATGTTATATCAGTATCCTCATATTTTTGTGTAGTCTTTTTTCTTTTTGGGAAGAAAAACTCTAAGGTGGGTATAATGTAATGAATCTATTTTTTTATGTAAAAATTTAGAATATTTTAAAGAATATTTTAAAAGTCAACAGGGGATTCTAAGGCCCTAAGATCTATTGAATTGATTTAATAATAATATTAAATATATTATATCACACATGCATGGTTTTTCTAAAATAATAGATTATCTATCGAACATTGATTCAAGTGAGAAATATGAGACTTACATTAAATCTATAATTTGGTTTTTACCCTAGGTGTGATATAACATTTGTGCACGTTTGGTGTTTTGTTTAAGGGTAGTCAAGGAAGATTTAATAAGAAAATTAATTAATTAATTGGTTCTTTATTAGATGACCTAATTACTCCTCTATTTAAACCTATTTATGTCTAAATCATAGGGTTATTCACATGACCCTATAAATTTTAGATGTCCATGGATGAGAGAATTGGTGGTGACAATGGGATTGTGGATCAATGATCTATTTTCCAAATAGATTTCCTTCATAAAAGGGGTTATTGGATCCTTCCAATGGTAAAAAAGTGGAATCATTATTTATTATTGATACAATCTTGATTTAGGATGTTTTTTTGTTGGTTAAATCCTTGTATTTTATTATCTTCTGTTGAACACAAATTAATTACTTAGAAAATTAATTCATGGATAGATGTTTGAATTACGGTTGATAATCTCCCTTAAAAATTTGGAATTGATTTGTTGATTATTCCTTATATATCTATGTTCAATGTATTCTCCATCAATGTATTGAATCCAACCTAAACAATATCTGACATCTATTTCTTCTCTTTTTTGTTGTGTGATTTTCTCCCCTCCTTCTATGAACAATCATCATTGGTATTTCATTTTACCAGTGGTTCAACAATACCTAGAAATTGATAATTTCATAATAGATATTTTTCAAAATAGATTTTTTTCATGGGTTTTTATTTGATATTGAAGGAATTATCATGGTAAAATGATGATGGTGGAAGATTGGGAGTTTGGATTAGTAGTTTAACTTTCACAGTTGGGATTTGTAGTGATATGATGCAATAGAGACACTCCAGAGCAGATGGGTGGATGGAATATGGCCACTAGCGATAGTATAGGCATGGTAGACCCAAGATTCTATATCTACATGTGTGATTTATATTAAACCCATATTATACGATAGAGTGTGCGGTATGCATTAGATATTATTGACTTTTTTTAAAAAACCAAAGTATTCGACATATAGTTCGGAATAACACATGCCATGTGAAGCCCTTTCCATGGTGGCTAGGGTTTACTTATAGAGTTAAATATCACACACCATGTGGCATGCCCACATGTCATGTAACCTAAATACGGTGACCCGGTTTTCACCCCTTGTGTATAGGGTCATAGATATGGCCAATGTACATGGTCACGGACACATCCAATGTACACGATCATGACTAGAATACTCAGTTATGGCCATGTTAATAAAAAAACCCTAGTATATGGGCATGGACAATGTACATGGGCATGGATAGAGTAAATAGGCATGGGATTAGGTAATCATACACAGACTCTATTAGATCCATTTTAAAAATAAACATTGTATAATCCTTATACACACTATGTACTCCTTCCATAGTAGTTTTAATTCCATGTTCTATTCAGTTTTGGTGAGTATTAATAGGGTCTGTTCCCTTAGTCTATCCCTGTGAGGGTATAGTAAGGCATCCTATCATGGGAATAGAATGATTGATACCCTTTATAGGTTAGTTTTGGATAGAGTCAAGTATCCATCTATATGGACCATGGTGTGATCCTCTATCATTGTTCCTCAGGTTAGTTTATGTATACTATTTACAACTTTAAGGGTGTGTGATCCTCATCCTTGTGTATTTATTTTGGTAGGGTTAGGTATCCCTCATAGTCCCTATGTCTTATTCCCTATCAATGTTTCAGAATATTTTGAGCTTTAGTATGCACTTATTTATGGTGAATCCTAATAGGAATGGCCTCTTAAATGAGTGCCATCAGTGTTAGGAATACTTGAGGAGTGAGTTCTCTTTGACGACCATTACCTTGAAGCCTCAAGTGGAATCCTAGTATGGTAATTTGGACATGAACTTATTTTGAGAATTGGTTTCTATCTTAAGTATATCTAGGTTTATGTTATCCTTCCTTATGAGCTGACTCTATTTAATGATTTATGTTTGGTGATTTTGGGGTGTTCTGATGGGTATATTTATACTCACCCCTATATGGGATCTGCTCACATGTGTCGTGCCTTATGAAGATGACAAGTATTTTGATAAAGTATTAGGAGGACCAGAAGTATTTGGATCATCGTTGTGCTAGATAGACCACAGTCAGTTCCTAGAGTTTCATTTGGATAGGAGTCCCCTCTTAACTAGCAGGTTTAACTCTTTTACAGTTTAGTGTTCATGTATTTGGACATTTTTCTTTTACATACTTATATCAAACTCTGATGTGGGATTTATTTTTGTACATGCATTTCGGTATCATTTTTATCTTATATTTCTATATTATTAGTGTTTGGATATGTGCGTTTGTGTGGGTACCTTTGGATAAGGCCTCCAATGTGTGTGATATGCCTACTCAGTTCTAGTCACCAACCCCTATCCTATTAGATGTTGGATTGGGGTGTCACACTTAGCTTACCACTAGCCAAGTGGTCCCCAGTAGGTCAGGTAATGAAATTTTAATTGTAAAAGCTCTAAATTTTTATACTTTTAATCATTCTAATCATGATTATTGAGATTGGTGATCATGTTAGGATAGTACCGTACATGCTTTTGAACTATGAATTTTGATGAATTCCACTGTTAGACTTGTTTTTATTGATCATACTTATCAAATAGGAGTTTGGGGATAATGTCACAACTTGAAAAGTATTTTTCAAGGAATTTCTTGGTGTGAAATTTATATCTTCTAATGGGTTAGTTAATGAAGTTCTTAGTGCAGATCTTTCAAATCTTGGTTCTAGTTACTTAACCTCCTTCCACATTGGGATAAAATTAAATATTTTTGTGATTAAAACTATTTGGTAAATAATATACTTTATAGTAGGTTCCATATTTTTATCTAAAACCCTGAGTTTTATTTTTACTTTAATTATTTTGATTTTTTATTTTATTTATTACCTATTTAAGTTTTTAACTTTCGATTATTTTATTTATTGATGTGTATGTGATGATTTTTTAGGTTATTTCTATGATTTACTATAATTTCCCAAAAACTATATCTTCTAGATAAATTACCTTTTAAGTGGGTGAAAATCATTATTTTTTTTATGAATTCGATCCAACATGAAACTATTAAATATTTACCTATCTAAGGAAACATTAATCACATTAATTTCAAAACTATTCCAAGTAGTTTAATATCATGAGGAATGGATGATATTCTTTGATGTTTAAATTCATGCAGCTAGGGTTACTAGGAAAAAGGTTTATAGTGATGTTTTGTGTGGGAATTATGCATTGGTAGACCTTTCTAGTCCATCCCATATAATTGTAACTACATAGAAGATGGTATGATTAGGGATTACACATGATGGGAATTTTATACATGCATGTATACCCCCTGTATAATGGTATCTAGAGAAGAAAGAGAGATTGGACCCTTGGGGAATATGGACTGGTGAGGAAGGGTTTAGGAATATACCTAGTAGGAGGCCTATATATCTCTATATCCCTAGTACATTGAGTGGAATAAATTATCCTAAGATGATTCTTGGAGGTTATGAAAGCTATTTTAGGGAAAATGGGATGAGCATCTCGGTCTAGGGGAAGTTTTATCAATCACTGAACAATAGTAACCCTCATTATCATGGGAATATATGATTGTTAATACCCCAAAATTCATATCGGTTAGGGAGGATTTATCATGAGGGATCTATTATAAAATGTATAATTCCCATTATCAAAGGAATACATGATCAAATTATAGTACTTTAGCATGCATGGATCCTTGATCATGTAAATACGGTTGCATTGGAGGGGAATTTAGGGAAATGGTATTTTTTTAGGATTTGACCTTAGTAAAAGGAATCTAATGACGTTTTTTATGTTAATTTGTCCTAGGTAGGTGAATTGAGTGAAGGAAGGGGTGTAAAATAGGCCTAAATAATAGAAATTGGGATCCTTCATGAATTGATCATCCATATGTCAAATCTTTCATAGTGATGTACCATTTGAATAAGGCTCAAATGTAATTTCGGAAACCTTAATTTGATATAAGATTGGGGTTTTATGTGATTTGGTAGACTTTACTAAATTAATGGGGTTTAAATGTTGTTATTAATGAATGATTTATGTGAAATACCTTCCATGAAAGAATTTTGTAGGATTCCACTACAAAGGACCCTACACAGGAGAATTCAAAAACTTCTTACGCTGGTCAGAATTATAGAAAATATATTTAATAGTACCCCACCCCCCCCCCCCCTCTATATTGAACTCATGAGTTACCTAAGAGTTTTATTTGAATGACTGAGAAAAGTAAATTCCTCTAAAATGATGTGATTATTCTCTTAAACTTCATGTCATAAAAATAATTTTTTTCCTAAAAGTTCATGTCTTCCCTATGTTTATAGGTATATTTCATAATCATGTTCCCTACCATTTATGGAACTAGTGTTATAAAGGAGTTAATCATACCATATGGATCACATACTTACTTCCACAAAGAAATAATGGCTTTCATGCATGAAGGATCAACATCCTTTGGTTAAAATTGATACATATCCATGAAGATGTTACAAAACCGCAACGGATCACAATTATGATTCCAAAAATGAATGTGATATGTGGCCAAGAGACATCACATTTTGTGTTCCATAAATAAATTCCTAGTTATGAATAATGTCTAACTATGAATGATTAGATTTCTTATGAATGATTAGATTTCTTTCTGAAGGATCATTTTTTAAGTATGATCATATTTCTTCCCAGAAAAATTTCATTTACTTAATTTTTCATCCAATATTCTTTAAAGTGTATATAAATTATTTTATGGGAGGAAACTATAAAAAAACACATATTTATATATATGTGTAGTAAAAAAAGTACTAAAGAACAAAAAATGATATTTTATACTAGAAAAAAACATTGAAACCTCTAAGGACATACCTGTTTCTCCCACTCTACCAAGAGGTCCACAAAGTTGATGATGGAACTCCATGACTCCAAGTATAGATAACTCATATATTTGGGTACCTTAAATTTACTCAGACCATGAACCAAATTATCTACATTCATCTAAACAAGTAATATATAGGGTATGAGTAAATCATACCTAGTAGATGGTCACCACCCCACCTCTAACAACCCATCATAAGTTGTAGTGTATATAGAAATAGTCTAAAGATAATGAATATAAGTAAGATTATTATTAGTTTATAATATAAAGTCATCATCATAAATGACCAATATAGCCGGATGATCCATACCTAACATACCTACTTTGAGCCTCAACTCGGTGTATGAGTTATGTGGGACAAAGAAATATTTCATATGTTCCCATGGAATGAGAATAAAGAATTTTGAGTATGATACTCATTCCATATATGGGATAGTTTATTGTGTATATTTGAGTTAGGTAAATTTTTATCCCATCCCTTCAGGAGTAGTTAAAGGAGTATAATGGATTCAGAGCCCTGTGAGTCCATCCCTTATCATGAACCTATTTTTGAAAATAAGGTGTACTTGGGAACCTTTTATTTTAACAAATATTTCCAATTTATAACTTACTTTCTGATCATAAGATAACAATTTTACATAAAAAAGTTATTAAATTTATATTCATGCTCAAAAATATTTCTATCACACTGAAATAGAATTTAAACATGATGAAAATAGTGATATATATCAAGGATACCATCCTAAGTTTTTTCTCATCAGAGTTAACAAGGTAAACATGCTAAAAAAGTAATTATAAAAGGTATACTACACTGATAAAGGTTTGAAATTGTTCTTAAATAGTGATAGTAAATATAATATACGAGATCCATTCTTCAATTTTTTATACCTAAAACATTTTCTGTTTATTATGCATGCTAAGGAATTAACCCAATATTAAAAAAACTAGTGTCGTAACACATGAGCATGTTAAAATGGAAAATTTGGTCATAAAATAGAAAAAATAGCTAATGGTTTTTATAAAGTCATGAAAAATTTACTAATTTATGTAACATCATAACCTAGGATCCACTGAATGGTGCCCTGATCTAGTGGGTCACATGGCTTGAAGCATGACTCCCTGTATGGTAGAGGATATCAACCAGCAATAAAGGTATAAGTTGGTATAGTGGGGATACTATACCATCATGATCAAAGTAACGTAGTTGTATCTCAATCAACTAAATCAAAATAATCATAACATAAATTAGTGACAAAAGATAAACATCTAGGGTAATTTAATAATAAATAATCTAAAATAATCTTCATACACAATATGATGATCATGTCATGTATCTATATAAAATTTTAGGAAATACATGGAAATAAGAATACAATAAAATACATGTATCAGAAGTACAAAAAGACCAAATAGGAACCATATCTAGCTAGAATCATGAGCATAGCTCGGTCTTCTGCTCCCCTTCTCCTAAGAAATGATCAAATCAATCATCATAAAAAGGGAACTTTACTTGATCCCAACCTGCATTCATGAAGTCTTTATGGGTACCCTATGATGGCCCAAACAAGGTATGAGATAATACTCATTAGGTCACCACCAAAGGTGTCTATAACATGTCAATTCTTTGTAATATAAATAGAAGCATTGAGAAATTTATCATAGGTATAATAGTAATAAAATTTAAGTGTCAAATTAAAATGTGATCATGTCCATCCAAATATGGATCCCTATGAACAATAGTCAGGATCCCATAAATAAGGGCAGTTGTAAATCATAAATATATAAGGTATGATAATTCTCTAGTCTAACAACTGAATCATGTACCCATACCAAGGCTATCTGTAAGTTTAGAAAATATCCATAATGGACAGGTTATATAATCTAGTGTATAACATCCACAATGGACTATGCCATGTAATCTAGTGCATATCATCCCCAATTGACTATGTTGTGTAATCCAATTTTTTACCATGAAGGGTTGAATCCAAGGTATATAAGAATAAGTCATCATTATCAAGACCGTAGAGCATCTTGATGGAAACTTAGTAAAGACTTGGGTGGAGTCCAAGGAGCATGTCTATAGAGCTTGTCCAATGTAAGTTCAGGCAATTTGGATCCAAGGGGTAGCAATTCCCTTAACATCATATGCAATCAGGATCCAAGGTATAAAAGACCAATTAATCCACTACTATAATAAATATAGATCCATAAAGTAGAAATATCCATGGAATCCTATGTAATCATGATCAGTAAAGTAGAAATTTCCACAATATTCACTACTATAATCGGGATCCATGGGGTAGAAATTCTCATGGAATCTAATGGAATTTGGATCCAAGGAGCTCATCTAAGGAATACACTACCATTATAATGATCCAATCATTTATTTAATCATTTCATAATCAAATAAAATCAATAAGTCCATCCAACCCATTTCCATATTTTCCATTTAAACAAATAAATAATTTAAACATTAAGTAATCATTTTTCAAAGGAGACATAAACCATATCCTAATCCTTTAATTTCATTCATTATAGCTCCCACTCTAATAGGTGAGCTCACAAACAAGCATAAAATTTGTATGACATATGGAAGATATAAGGTCACACCCCACGGGTGTCCAAGGTTGATTTTGATGAACTCCAACCATCACAAAGGTACCATTGGTTAACCTAATAGGTCCTAAAAAATTATTTTCAGGTGTTTAATTAATTTTAGAGGCATAGTTGGAAAGTATAACATGATAAATTATGGAAACAAGGAATATAAAACACTAAAACTTGAGAAAACATTATAGAACACCTACCATATACCCTTGGTAGAATAGTTGTTGAGTATTGGCTCCTAACTCGACCCGGATTAAAAGAAAATGGAGAAACGGACGAGTACCATGAAAATAAGGTATAAGATCCTGAATGAAAATAATTTTTTCTAGGAGAATAGAAATGGAAAATGGTTCAAGAGAAATAGGTAACTCACCAGTTCCCATACAATGAGACCTATGGTTTAAGAAATAGAGTATGGATCAAAAATATGAACCAAAGACAAGGTTAATCTCAAAGGGGAAGCTCCATCAAAGACTCTCATGTGTGTGAGGGAAAAATAAATGAGGGAGGGGGGTTTTGGAAAAAATATAGTCCCTTCTACTTATTTTAAAAATAGAACTTGGTTATTTACATGACATGTAAATTCTTTACACATCATGTAAATCTTATGGTATTCCCTCTAGGAAAAACCCTTTATATGTCATGAATTGTCTTTCCCATACCATTACACAGTGTGTACTGAATAAAAATTGAGTAAACCAAATACATGTAATGTAATTGGATAGAAACCAACCTACAAACCTCTCGTATATTCTATTAAAAATATAATATAACTTTCCCCTGGTCTTGACTTTAGGTTTAAAGCCAAAAAGATAGCTTAAACAGAGTTTAACCTTAAGAAAAAAATATTCATACCTCATCAAAAAAACTTGTGATCTTACAATTCCAAAAATTTCATTTATTATGTTTTCACTCAACCCCAAACCATTTCCATCCTAACTCTTTAATACTATAAGAGGGAGAAGAGTTTCACCTAATAATTAATTTTTAAATTTCTCCTTGGGGTCTAAGGTAGATTATTTAGCCACCACTTGGATTTTTGATTCAATCTAAAACCAAAATAGAAATATGGATTAGTCCACTCTTAATATGAAATATAAAATTAGATATGGAAACCATGATAATACTATAGTATTTTCCCAAAAAACCAATCACTAATGCTAAAATGAAAGAATATTAAATAACCTTAACAATTCAAGAATCCTTGAAAATTTAGGGAATAGGGTTATGCCCACTGCAATAAGGAACTGATGAAGAAATATCGTTAAAGGTGACCTAATAACTTACCTCATCGAAGAATATCTTCCACAATAAATATGATCTCACTAGACCAAGGTTTAATGGGGGGAAGTAAGGTGAGGGAATAAGAGGCTCAATAGAGACATAAATGTGGGTAAATGGGATGAAAACCCCAAAATGGGTAATTAAGATCATTCAAATGAATATTTAAAAGGTGTAAAATTACATTTATTAAGAAAATGTTATCCATAAATCTACTAGGTACCCATTATTAATCCATCAGGTACCCAAATCCCAAATAGATGCACTTGAAGCCCTAGGTTCCCCACCAATTACCAAGTCTTTTATGTCATAACTCATTATCTTCCATAAAATAAATCTATAAAAAATTAATACAGATTCAGTATAAGATTTTTTAATTTCATTTTCTATTCATGATTATTTTTTCATATTTCAACCTCCTAATGACACAACCATTATTCCTTACAAAAATACCTTATTCACACTATTAAAAAATTGATATATATATATATATATAAGATATTATGTCTCAACCCATCAATAAAGAGTACATCATTTTAAGTGAACATATTCCCATTGATTTATGCACTTTTAATGCCTTTTAAATTTAAAGAAATATTATTTCCAAAGGCAAAAACACCTCCATCATATTTTTGAATATCCTTTAAAAGATTACTATTTTAGGTCATGTGTGGAAAGAAACTATTTTACATGATCCAAGGTTTCTTACCTTTTGATTCTTTATATAAAACCTCAACTTATATGGAATGTTCTTAATCACACATCTTGTTATTAAATCTAGAGTTTCTTATTTGTTTTAGTTTCTCAGGGAAAATAATAAGATTTTAGTTATAAATATGAATTTATATATCAAACCTACCATAATTTTCATTGAGTCAATAAAATGTATTTTCTACTTTCTTCTTCACTTTTGGTTGCTACATTGGTTTCTTCCATGGATTTTTATATTATCTCACCCTCAAATCATAGTCCCAATTTGATTAAGTTAAATACATATTATACCAACACAAATATTACTTATGATCATATAATATACAACACTAACATGTTCCTTGAAATTTAAATTTCTTCATAGATAAGAAATAATTCTTTTTTACTTTTTCTTTAATTGTATAATCCATTTATTTTCATCAATATTCACATTACTTGTTTATATTTCATTCATAGTGGCATTTCTATTAGGCTTATACATCAGATCCATTTTCTTATACACACCATTTTTTATTATTTTTAATATAAACACTTCATGTAACAATATGTTTATTTCCTTTTACTTGTAAATTTGAAACTTTTATTCCCTTATTTTCATCAATAACTTTAATTTTTTGAATCCTTGTGTGTATATGGTGAGTGTGTGTTGATTATTAGGATAATCAAAAAGTTTCTTAGAGGCATTGACAACATTATCTAATGATTTTTAAGGTTTTACAACTTCTGTAATAAAATTTTTTCATTCAGACTAAAATTTATTCAATGCATTGTCTACTTAATTTAAATTGGCCTCAAGATATTTGACCTCCTCTTGTTTTGTAATGAAGATCACTATTATAAAATCCGTTAGATTTGGTTCCCTATAAAAAACTAATTTATGCTTTAAATTACCTGTATATTAATAGTCTTAAATATTATTAAATATCTTATCAAATGATGATTATTCTTATAAGTGAAATTTAATTTTATAATATCATTAGAGAATTTTTCACATAAAAAGGAATTGTAGTTCCCTACTATGATGAGATCATTGAAGTGCTATGAAAATATTCTTAAATATTTTTTCTATGGTCAGATGACATATATCTAATAAGACACAGATGATGTGCACTATTGGGTGTAGGAGACGCATAAGACATTGAGACTTCTTCTCATGAATTTATCACTTAAAATTCTTTGAGAGATGAGGTTATGATAATAGAAACACCCATAGGAATTACACATTTATTGTGTGTCATTGAATATTCCTATATATGGATGTGTTTATTAGTATATATACTTGAGATTATTATTTATTCATATCATAAGTCATGTACTTATATGCATTGATAAAAACTATGACAACATATGATCATAATGAGGTATGATATGTTGGGTGTGTCACAAGTGATATGGAATCAATGAATAAGTCAAGAAAATATTTTTCCCTTATAAGTTAATAGAATTAGATTTATATGGAACTTTTCTAGAATGGAACTTCCTCATTGAGTCCATGACCATGGTAGTTTTATCGACATGTTCATTTCAAGGAATTCAAAGAAAATATATCAAGAATATATATTAATAACACGTGTGATGCAACTTTATTGATGAGATATCAAAACAAAGGGATTATATTACACTATAAGAAACCATATAAATTTATTTTATTAGCGATATTTATCTTCTTTCTCTATGGGCACCTTGACATGTTGCTAGAAATTAATCTAGGACTTTAGGTAAATTTTCATAATTACATGGGATAATATTTATTAGGGTTATATTGATCCCAAATATTTAGTCCCCATTTATTAAATAGAATATATATGTGAGTTGAATATTAAATAAATATTTATTCTCAAGTTTAATGAATATAATATTTGTTTATTTGTTTAATGAATAATACAATTATATCTATTTATTTAAATAAATAGTCATTATCCAACTTTTGATAAATTTTGAGGAGGATTTATATAATGAGTTAATGATCTAGTGGGAATGAAATATCAAATATCATTTAAATAAATATAAATTTATTTATTTATGAAATGATATTTAAAATATCGATGAGTATTGCCCACATCAAGGAAGTAATAATATCAATATTATTACTATTATTATTGTTATTTTTATTATTATTATTACTATTATTCAGCATGGGGTTTACTAAGGATTAAGTTATTTACTAAGGTCCTGTGTGAAATAAATAATTCTCTCTCTGAGCTTTATAAACCCAATTATATCATTTCTAGGTAATATGATTGTTGGGAACGACATTATCTAAAGAGAATATTCTCAATCCCTATAGGTAAAACTCTCAATAATACTCTCAATAACAATGATCTTAGATCTTCATTCTCCCTCTCAAGTCCTTGAGATAACTAAAAAAATCCTTTAAACTCAAAAGAAATTTTTTTTTGATCAACGGTGAATGACACAAGTGTTGTTAATCATTTACACTAGAACCCAATGATACTATAGTGACATTTTAAGGTTTTTGGAATGTGTGTGGATACCTCTAGAGGTATTATAAATGTGGGTCCTTTGATAAAATAAAAGTTCAATAAGAATAGGTCAAATGATTTGACAACAAAAAATGAATTACAATTTGAGGTAATTCTCATTTTATAGATTAATTATAAATTTTATGTGAGAGTTACTATAATGAGGATTACATAGTTTATATTCATATATTTTTTAGGATAAATCTAAAGGAATTGATTAAAACCCATTTCTGTTTATTGGACTAGCCACTTCTACTTCTCCCTAGAACCTATAAGTGATATTATAGTAGTCACATATTAATTTATAATTTTTTATTAATTGTTTACTAAATTATGAATTTTTTATTATTTTTTTATTTCTATTTTTCAATTATTTGATCTAAAATTCAATATATTATACTAATTCAAATTCATATGACCCAGTGTAGGCCAAGAAAAAATAAAGAGCATTCGAATATCCTATTTGGAGGTGATGAATATTTTGGTCAGGTGACATGGACACACAGTGTGTAGCTGAAAAGTATATGTCATGTACCTAAATTCAGTACAGTAGGATGAGAAAAAAATCACATAATTTCATGTGGGATAATAGTACATGGTTTGATTACACACCATGTGTTAACCAACTAGATGAAACACAATTTTAGGGGTTACACAATGTGTAGCTAGAGTATATGTCATGTAACCTCTCACCATTTGTCCCCATAGGAAATGTAAAATCCTAGGGGTTAAAGTATTCATAATTTATATAATACATTCCACTTAGTGACTTAAACCAAAGTAGCATGGTCCAATTTTGACTTCATGGTATGTAGTTGGAATACACATCATGCAATACATAAATGTCGGTGTGTATTATATACTGAGTCACTAGGCATGTATCTCAAACACCCATGGAAAGAGGTACATGGTTCGTAGAAGGTTATAAAATTTTTCAAACATCATCCTTTTATTTACGTATTATTTTATTTATTTATTGGTCTTCATCATTTCCCTTGAATTTTGAGTCATTTTTCTGAAAATGTTACAAAAATTGAGGTTGAATTACTAAGTAAATTCTTGGAACATGGTTAGTACTAATTGTACATCTAACCATGAAAAATAAGAAATTATTTAGCACTTGAAATTTTTATGGTTTTTCCATGGTTTTTATAACCATTAAACCAAATCATATGTCTTCTTAGGTGTGTCCAGTGAGGGGAACACTGTTAGTGCGTTGTTTGGTAAACCATATGACCAAACCATGTGACCAGCCCAAATTTTAAAAAGTATGAATTTCCTAAACTAACCTCCCCAAATTTTAACCATGTTTAAACCCTTATTTCACTTAATTCAAAAGAGGCATCCTTGTAGATCCATAGGCTGGTATTCCTCCTTATCATTATTTGTTTTCATGGATTTATTTTATATTATTGGTTGATTTATTAAGGTTTGGGGGTCCTTTTACTTAACTTTCATATTCTTTTAGTTTATTCCTTCTTATTTTACTAAGGGGTCATGGAAGTCGAACCCTAGGTCTTGTATGTTTTTTGAACTTGTGGTTTTTGGTGTCTAGGACTCATGGAACTTATCTTGTGTCATCTTCTAGTGTTTTCCATTGAAGGAAGAGTGTTTACTTTACTTTGAGGTATATTACTCCATACATGGTTCTTAAAACTTTAAAAACATTGATTTATTGAGGTTTTAATCCTTTATTCATTTAAATTTTATTTAATAATCATAGTTTTAAAGGAAGATATAATTTATTTCTTGTTTGGGTGGTCAGAATGCCTTGTAAATGGGATTTCTAATGACACTTAGGTTGTGCACAAATGGAAATAATTTTTAAGACCCTTTAGGTGTTTGATAAAACAAATCCAAGACTTTTTTTACAAAAAAACAATATCTAAAAGGGGATATTTATAATACTTAGTGAATTAAAAAATATTCTTAAAAGAAAAACCATAATAATTAGATTTTGATTTCAAATTAAATAAATTCCCTTAAATTGTTTTTGGGTGTTGTTGAACTTGGTTGCCCTTTGATCATTATTTTTTGTTTCTTACTCTTGGATTTGGTTTTTATAAGACCTTGTAAATGGAGTTTGGATTTTGGGTTAAATGTATTAAAATAATTTATCATGGAATTTGGGTTTTTTGTATTGGAAATATAGTGTTGAATAATATTTGGTTTCTAAAAATGAATTTTTCATATTTTAAATATTCAAGTCTTGTTTCACAAAATGTTCAACAAATTTAATTATTTGATTCCTAAAAGAGGTATCAAAGGCCAATTTGGAACTTTTTACAAGGTTTTTTATTTATCTCCTTGATTATTCTTATTACTTTGATTTGATGACCATATGAGATGAATTATATTTTGATGAGAAGAGGACGTTTTGAAAAGGGGATCCTGGAGAGGAGGTGAGCAGTGTATTGCATATATTCTGTGTGATTGATTCGGAATTGTGTACTCACCTCCTTATTGTTTGATCATGGGAACCTAGGAGCTTGGGTAGGGAGCACTATGATAGTACTATTAGGAAAGGTGCATGATACATAGTTTTGGATTATGTTACAACACTAAAAAACACTACCATGTTATGTATTAGGGTTCCACTTTCTAGGGTGTCCCTTTCTGATAGGCATTGGGATTACTCTCCCAATATATTTCATTTGATAATTTATGATGGTTTTATCATTAACATAGTACAAAGTTCTATTTTTCTTAGTCCTTAGATTCCCTAGGGACACTACCATGATATTGTTTACTTTTAGTTCTTTTATTTTATTGAATTTTTTTACCATTATTTACCTTTTAAATTTTATTCTTCTTACTTGAGCCACTACTAATACTATTTACTTTCAATAATTGATTTCTTTATTTGGGTATTATTCTTCTAATAGTTAACTTTCATACTTTTTAATTTTGTGTCCCTTGGTTCTATCATTATTACAGTTCTAAAAATCAAGTCTTGAAATGTTTTTGGATAAAATAAACAAGTAATGGTTTTATGATCATATTTAATCTCACTTTATTATAAAGTTTTTATTTAATTTCTTTTAAAAAGGATTACCTTAAATAGTGGGTCATTTCTTATTTGTTTTATAAATGTGGTTATTTTAAAGGTTTATTTAAAAATGGTTGGATTTGGTTAAAAATAAATTAAAATAATGGGTTTAAGTGATTGGTTTCTAAATAAAATGGAAAATTTATTCTCATTTATATTTTCAAACATTAATCAAATGATTTTTATTTTAAATATTATGAATTGGGTGTAGTGATGTTACTTATTGGGATTCCTACTCACATCTATAAAAAAATGAACTTTTGTTCAGGTTTTTTTCTTCAGATAACTCATCCTTGGGGATTTTATTTATCTTGTTTATCATGGTGTGATCTTGGTGATGATGTTAAAGAATGTTATGGTTCATGAGGAGTTAGATGTTACTTTTTGATATTCAAGTTTCCATTTTTTTTATTATACCATGAATGTATTGACCAATTCATCCTTTATATTTTATTGGGATATTTTTCAATTATGTTGTTCCTATTTTATGTTATGATTGTGGGATACATGTTTATATTTATATTTATGCCTCATTTGTTCATGTTTATGTATAACCCTATTTATTTGGTTTTTTATGAACATCAAACTTATGGTCAGTTTGTGCCAGATTCTGGATAGAATTATGTTGTGTTTTTTCTTTTACTTATTGGGAAAAATTGTTCTCAAGTATGATTCCTTAATTCCCATGCAATATTTATCATCCTATGAGGATCAGGAAATCCTTTTAGGACTTGTTTTGGGTCGGATCGAGTATCAGGTCAAGATATCATGATCTGGTTTTTGAAAAAATTGTATTATAGATTCCATTTTTTATTTTGTATATAACGGTATATTGGTGTTATGACAGTCAGAACTTGAGATGTAGGTATGGGGAGATTCTAGGTAGCCCTTTTATATATTTACCCTTGAGTTACCATGGGTGGTTTTGTTTAATTATTAATTATAATCTTTTTATTCATTTGTTTTTAATGTGAATTGATTTAAATTTATAATTATTTTGAATTAAATAAAAATTTAATGTATTTTTTTAGGATTTTTCATGTTTTTGGGTGAAGATAAAAGTTGAAATGGGGGTACATAGTTAGCTCACATAGTCTAGTAAACTATTCAGAACCCATGCACATATTCTGAGAGACTCTCAATAATCGTTTCATGGTTGGTGAATGGTCCACCAAATTATATTTATTGTTATAATATTGGGTTCCTCATATCCAACTAAATAGTGATTTTCGATTACCATTTCATATATACAATGAGATATGCATGATGTATACATACAATTATCATGTAGACATTTCTGCATCCACTATTCAATGGTAATTTCCAAGGATTATTTTTCATATCAAAAGTTTATAGTATATCCTAGGCTATAATGATAACCACGAGATACTATGGAATTAATCTTAAATATTTGTCTTATGGAATAGGTATATCATACCGACTGGATGTAGTTGATTTCTGAATATCAAGTGTTGGGGGATCATATTCATTGAAACTTTTTCTCGTGAATTTCTCATTTGGTGATCTCTAGTAAATGATATCATGAGGACAGGACCATCAATATGAACACCACATGTTTGGGTGTCATTGGTTGTTTCTATCTACGAACTTGTGTATCGATCTCCTAACTTGATATCATTATCAATGTGTTACATTTGATCAAATACTTTGATGAAAATCAAAACCATGATAATGAAATCGTGGTGAGGTAGCTTGTATTAGATGCATCATTGGTGGTATGGCATTAGTTGAATGATCAAGATAGGATTTGTCACTTTCAGGTTGAGGAAGTGATATCTTTGGTAGTACCTTCATAAATCCATGGTCATGGTAGTCAAAGGTAATTTTTTCTATTTAGATCAACAAATAATAAATCAATAAAGGATGATAACACATGTGTAAATCCTGATTTATAAGATATAATATGATAAAGATATTATATTACACAATTCATTTTTGTAGGTTGGTTGTCATTCATATGATTATTCCTAGTCTCTTTAGGGGCCTTTATGGGTTGCTAGATTCCACACTCAGTGTGTGAATACTATTCAATGCTATTGAGATAAGGTCCTAAAGGACCACACATAATAGCATATTTAAGAATCTACCCTAATCTGGTGAATAGGTATATAGGACATGGTGGGCCCCACTACAGGATCTGAGAGTTGTCCAAGTTTTATCGATCACTAATAAATAAATAAATTTTTTATTATTTGAGTATAGAATAATTTGGTTGAATTTATTTAGTAAATTTATTTACAAGTATTAAAGTAAACACATGTAAAATATTATATGAATGAATATTATTTCAATATTCGAGGTTCATTTAATATTTTTGAGAACAACGACTCTAGTTAATGAGTTGGGTTTATCATATAATATATTTTATATATATTACAAGTATGTGATAAAATATAAATAATATTTATGATGTAGTTAGTTCCTTGAAATTATTAATTTATTTCTTATTTAGTGGGTGATAAATATATAGAGTTAGGGGGGCTTTATGGGTATTTGAGAATCCAATATATATAGTAGGAGAGAAGCACATTCAAGGGACAATTCGTCAATTGGAAATTCAGATATTCTCTCTCCTCATGGTTCCTAGAGAGAGAAATGCTCTAACCAAGTGTTTGATCCATGAATGCCTTTGCAGAAAAAAGGTAGGGGGTCATGCTGATCATTGGGACATTGAAGAGATCTCCGTAGCTCCGTGTGAGAACCTAGAATTTGATGAATGATGAGTGTGGGGATTATTGAATCTAGTGCAGATGATCTAGAGGGGTTCATCTTCATATCCTTCAAGAAACGGTCACCGGTGACGAGCTATAGTTGAGTTCACTTTGAATCAAATGAGGAACTAATTATATTTTATTTTCTATTCTTTTAATAATCCACATGATATCCTCAGACCATACCAGGAATCAGATCGTCGAATATAACATTTTTCTTTTCTCTAGTGAATTAAATTTTAAAATCCCCAACCCATTGTCTTATGTTGTGAAACTCAGTACCAACAATCCATATCAGTGGGAACATGTGAATTTTCCAAGATAAAAAAATTAAATTATATTTAAATTTAAGTATAGTGTTTTAAATCAGTCTCAATGGATCTGACAACACTTCAATCCGATCTCATATGACTCAGTTACGGTCATTCGAAAAAAATAGATCGAATATGTTGTTTTTTGGATATTAAAATATAAAGAATGTATTTTTATACGGGTTAAATTTTACTTAATCATCAGAAAATATTAATTTTTGTGGCTCATTCTATTCCATCCAAGACCATATGAAATCTAGTGATCGGATTTTCTTTGGTCGGCACCCTCATTTTCACACCCTATATGAAATCATTTTTGTATTTTAATAAAAAATTTAAAATCTTTTTGTTTGCAGGTCAACTTTCCTTTGATAATTTCAAAGTTTTTTATAGAAAAATGATCAATTGGGTGGTTGGACTTCTAACAAAAAAATTATTGGTGTGTTGAAAACCAAAGAGAGAATCTTCCTTTTAAAGATTTATATATGTGATGGACCTCCCTGTCTCCCTACTTTGTCATGCATGACAATCCAGTGTGGCCATTGTTCTCTTACCCAGCTGCTCCCGCACCACCCGTCAACCTCAGCAACCAGTTCTGGCCCAACAGTCACTCCCTCCGTCCACTACAGCCTCCACACCAATCATCCCTACAATTCAAGCCATTGTCGGATGCCTCACCTCACTGCCACCAACATTCGTCACTAGACCGCCAATAATCGCAACCTCAATCGGCCCTCCCAAGTCCCGCCATGCCTCCCCCACCAGGACTGGGATACCTAGCTTGTACCTTCCTCATGTTCCACTCGGTTGACACCACCTCCAGATCGGGATTGTTGGTGAAAAAACCCCCCAAATGGAAGGGGTAAAACCATGGGAAAATATAAGGATCACTATGGGGTAAAAGTGGGTACACACTCCCTCACTATTATAAGGAGAAAAACCTCGTAAAATCTCTCTTGAATAAGTGGGGAAATAAACTTCACAAAAACTACTCTACTATGAGATCTGATGTACTGATTATGAGAACCGATGATATGATGATGAAGAGATATGGAAATGGGATAAGGCTCTTGCCTTTTATAGTCAATCATCACCCCTTTCTTCTATCTCCTACTAGGTGATTTGGTGGGGTTTGGCCACCCACCACCTACCAGCCACGCTGCCCCCTTTGACAATTGGGGGGGTGGCACCATCCTGCTGACACATATCCCACTTAGAGTTTTGATTGTAAACAAATCACATATCCAAATCCTTTCTATATTCCAAAGATGTTGCTAAAGTATCTACAAATCCACTCGAATATCTTCACCATCTGAACTTATCAGAGTTAATCACCTTCGTCAGGAAATCTACCAGATTTTCTTTAGTATGAATATTCTACATATCCACACTTCCTTCCTCCACCACATCTTGTAAAAAGTGATACTTCACCCCAATGTTCTTAGTTCTATAATAAAAATATGTATTTCTTGCAATGTGAAAGGCACTCTGACTATCACAAAACAATGGAATCTTCATCTGTTTGTGCCTGAGCTCCTCTAACAACCTTCTCATACAAATCACCTTTTTTCAAGACTATGTAGTTGTCATGTACTCTGCCTCTATCATGGATAAATCCACAACATATTGTAACTTTGAAATCCAGCTCACAGCTCCTCCTACAAGAGTACACACAAAACCAGTAGTGGATTTCCTCTAGTCAGAATCACCCGAAAAATATGAATCAACATATCCTCTAACAGTAAAATATGATCCTTCATAATATAATGCAGCATTTGAGGTCTCCTTGATGTATCTCAGGATCCTCTTTATTGTGCTCCAATGCTCCCATCCTGGATTCAACATGTTCCAACTAACTGCTCCAACTACATGTGGAATATCTAGTCTAGTACAAACCATATCAAAAATTAGACTACCCACTACTGATGCATACAGTACTCGGGACATTTCCATCCTCTCTGCTTCACTTCTAGGACTCATCATGGAGGATAAATTGAAATTAATGGGAAGAGGGGTAAAGATTGGATTATAGTCTTGCATTTTAAAGTGTTTTAAGACTCTCTGTAAGTAACTCTTCTTTGATATCCAAATCTTCCCATTATTTCTATCTTGGTAAATCTGTATCATAAGAATCTTGTTTGCTGGTCCCAAGTCCTTCATATCAAACTCCCTTGACAATTGTGCCTTCATCTCCTGGATCTGATCATTGTTGGGGCCTTCATCCAACATGTCATCCACATACAACAAAATAATGATGAAATCATTACCATCAAAACCCTTGAAATATGCACAAGGATCTGAATGAAGTCTTTCGTATCCAAGGCTCACTCTATAGTAATAAAATCTCTTGTACCAACACCTTAGTGCTTTTTTGAGACCGTACAGAGATTTTTTCAACCAGAAAACCATGTTCTATTTTCCTTCTAAGAAATATTTTAGTTGGATCATATAGATCTCTTCATAAAAATCACCATGGAGAAACAATGTCTTCACATCCAGCTGCCCTAGATGTAAGCTGTATGTAGCACACATTGCCAGAACTAACTGAACAGTCATCAATCTAACAACATGAGAAGATATTTCATTGAAATAAATACCTTCCTTCTGAGCAAATCCTTTAACCACTAATCATGCACGATATCCTTCCACCTGGTCCTTTCCATCCCGTTTGATCTTAAAGACACATTTGTTTCTAATAGACTTCCTTCCATGAGGTAATGGAAAAATATCCCAAGTCTTGTTCCTGTACAGGGCTTCAAGTTCCTCCTGCATCGCCGCCATCCATGAGGATACATCTAGACTCTGGGTTGCCTCCATAAAAGAAGATGGATCTTTATCCTCTGTCAATAAGTAGTACGAAATATTGCACTCAGTGACATAGTCTGAGTCCCATACTGGTGCTCTTTTCTCTCGAGTTGATTGTCATAGTCTAGACTCAATCGGTACTTGATCATCGTGCTCTGGTAATTCTTCAGAGGAAACTGATTCTTCCTTGGAATTGCCCTATAATTCGACTGTTGTAGTCTCTGTATTATCCTTCTTCGTGTCTCGATAAATTGTCATTTTCACCTTGTATTTTGAAAAAATGAAATCTCTACTGATGATAAATTTTTTGGCCGTGGGATCCCACAAATGATACCCCTTCACACCATCAGCATACCCCAAGAAGATACATTTCATGGATCTTGAATCCAACTTTGATATTTCCTGGTCATTAAACATTACATATACAGGACTTCCAAAAGTATGTAATTGAGAATTTTCAGAGGGTTTACCAGTCCACATCTCCATCGGTGTCTTCAGCTCAATCGCCATTGAAGGAGATCGGTTGATCACATAACAGACGATATTTACTTCTTCTGCCCAAAAAGTTTTAGCAATACCCGCAATCTTCAGCATCGCCCTTGTTCTATACAACAGGGTTATGTTCATCTGCTCTACCACTCCATTCTTTTGTGGAGTGTATTCCACCATGAACTATCTCTTGATCCCTTCCAGTTGAAAAAAAGTATCAAACTCCTCGCTTGTATATTCTCCACCATTTTCTGTCCTCAAACACTTGATCTTCTTTCCAGAGTCAAGCTCCTTCTGTGCTTTGAATATTTTGAAGACTTCAAAAATATATTTCTTCCTCCTGATTGGTTACACCCAATATCTCCTGGAATAATCATCAATGAATGATACAAATTACCATGATCTTCCCATGGATATAACTGGTGCTTTCCAAACATCGGAATGGATCAACTCCAGGATCTCCTAACTTCTTATCATTGACATCCTTAACTTTAACCTGTATTGCTTGCTCAAACCACAATGATCAAAAAATGGTAAGGATAATTTTTTCAGCCCAGGCACCAACTTTTGATCCGTAAGAATCTTCAGGCCTCGTTCTGACATATGGCCAATCTTTCTATGCCATAACGTCATCAATGCTTTTGTCGAGGTAGTTTATGAAACAACTATCTCCACCTACTTGTACATTTCACCCATAAGCACATATAGGTTATTTTAGATCTTCTCCATCTTCATTACCACAAGCACACCCTTCAAAATTCTCATCAGTCCATTCTCTATGCGAGTCTGGCATCCGATGTCATCAAATTGTCCCAAAGACAATATGTTCTTCTTCAGGCCCTTCACATGACATACTTCTTGGATGGTCCAAACAATACCATCATGCATCTTCAGTTTGATGGTACCAAATCCAATGATATTCAGAGTTTGATCGTTCCCCATGTACAAAAGTCCTTCCAGGATGGTTTCAAATTAGTCAAACCATTCCCGTCGAGATGTCATGTGCCATGTTGCTCTTGATTCGATAATCCATGCATCGTCGAGATGCTGCATGCTTCTATTAGTCGTCGCCACTTCACTGACTAGTATATCTCATTTTCCAAAAGTACTCACTACATTCCCCTGAGATCTCTTTTCACTACTCTTCCTATTCCAACAATCCTTCTTGATGTGACCCTTCTTTCCATAATTGAAACATGTGACATTCTTCTTCTTACTCCTTGATTTGGACCTTCCATGATTTTGGCTCCCATTGGAACCACGCTCCATCATCCTTCCTCTCTCCATTGAAAGAGCCTCTTCTTGGTGTGAAGTTGTCTGCTTGCCCTCCTTGTTCTTGCGCCGACTTTCTTCATCAAGAACCAGGAATGCAACATCATAAAATAGCATCATATCCGTCAATATATTGTTGGTGAGTTTGATGATGAGTTGGTCATATGAATCTGGAAAACTCTGGAGTAGAATCTCCACACATTCAGTATCCACAATTTTATATCCCAACATCGTGAGCTGAGCGAACAGGGTATTGAGGTTGTTGATGTGGTCAGTCACCGATGATGACTCTGCCATCCAAAGAGTGTACAATTTTCTCTTCAGGAAAATTTTGTTGTGCAGTGACATGGCCTCGTATAGCTTCATCAGAGAATCCCATATTTCTTTTTCCGCCCTTTTCTATACCACGCTTTATAGAACCCTATCTTCCAAAGCCAAATGGATGTTGGAAATAGCATTCTCATCCATATTGTTCCATTTCTCCTCTGTCACACCCACCGATTTTTTCCAATTTCTAGTAGGCAATTATCCTTCCACAGAACTGCATGCATCTTCATTTTCCACAATGAAAAATTATTCCCGTTGAATTTTTCGATCTCGAATTTTGACACCATCTGGACACACCGTCAGTCCAGAACCTCCTCTATTTTACAATGGTTTATTTAATAATCTCAGTAAATTTTTTTGATGTGACAGATCAATCAGAGTTGTAATCACAGAGCATACTCAAATTTATGAGAATTATTAATACCCAAAAACATGAACAACACCGGGCCATAACCTCCCTCTGATAACACTTGTTAGAACCGTAAATGATTGGCCCACTGGTGCAGCGATAATCACGAGATAAAAATAAAGTAAAAAATGTGGAAAAATAAATAACACTATATGTAACATGGAAAAACCCCCCAAATGGAAGGGGTAAAAAACCACGGGAAAATAGAAGGATCATTATGGGGTAAAAGTGGGTACACACTCCCTTACTAATACATGGATAAAAACCTCATAAGATCTCTCTTGAATAAGCAGGGAAATAAACCTCACAAAAACTGCTCTGCTATGAGATCTGTTGTACTGATGATGAGAACCGATGATAGGATAATGAAGAGATATGGAAATGGTATGAGGATCTTTCCATTTATTGTTAATCCACAACCCTTGCTTCTCTCTCCCATTGGGTGATTTTTTGGGGTTTGGCCACCCACCATCTACCATCCACGCTGTCCCCTTTGACAATTGGGGGGGCACCGTCCTGCCGACAGTCGACACCACCTCCAGATCGGGATTGTTGGTGAGCCCACTAACGGCACCACATATACCGCCTCCCTTCCACATTTTTTCCAAACCCCGAGCCCTCCAAAGGTAGCTGTCATCGAACCACTGACACAAGGGTGACCTCCACTGTGTGTCCAAATCAAGCCTGTGACACCTAGGACTGCTCCCTCACTTGGGTTGAATAAAAACCAATGATGCCCTTATCTACCTGGCTATAGCAGCCTTCACGTTGCCCAGACTGGCTAGTTTTCATTCGTTGTTGACGCCTCATTGGTGTCGAGACCTCTCATCCATTAGCTAACACTCGTCCCCGCCTTAGGTTTTCATTAGTTATACAAGTCCTGTTGGACCTGGTCTAGCCTAAAATGGGGATGGGCAAGTCTACTCGACCTAGTATGGGTCTGAGTGGGCTTGCTTGGCCTAGAACACCCATGCACAGGGTATGAAAGGATCAAAACAATCTACGGGGTTACGACCCAGCTTGCAATAGGACAGAGTGAGGTTTTGGGGTTTGAGTTAATTTTACATAATCGATAATTAATTTAATTGATTAATTTAATTTTAGTGTTAAATTAATATATTTATTATTAATTTTTTGTTTAAGAATATAATTTTTTAATACTCCAAGATAAAATAATTTAAATTAGGTATTAAATTAAATTAATTATTTTTTTTATTTTTTTTAATTAAAATTAAATTAATACCAAGACTGAATAAATTATTTTAATTTAAATAATTCATTTGATTTATTTAAAACCTCTCATACTTTAAATTTATAGAAATTTAATTTTATCATGTTCACTAGTCTTGAGCACTAGTCAACCTTGTGTATGTTTAGTTTATTTTATTTAAATACTTATTACATGAATAGGATGTTTGTACAAAATAGTTAATTTTTATGATGGACTGTGTTTCATCTTTTTAATTTAAAATTGTATAATGGCCTACATTTCTAATTTATTTGTATGTACATTACTCTTCCCAAGACCCCCTCACCTGCATGTGAGTGCCTTTGTATTATGATGAATATGATGTACATTGTGGACCATGCTAAGTCAAGGCAAAATCCAGATGAGAAGTGGATATACTAGATGGGGATGAGCGGAATCATGAGTTAAACTATGACTCAGATTTGATTCATCTAGGTTCTAGTTGGTCCATGGAATTTAAATGGATCAACCAATATTGGATTATCAAGACCAATCAGATATTTTATTTTATTTATGCATTTTCTTATTATTTTATGAATTTTCATGATAAATGGAAATATATAAAATAATAAACAATAAAATTCATAAAGACATGATGAATGTTTTTTTATATTAATGTTCATTTGTGAGTCAGAAAAACATAGTTCGAACAGATTAATAAAAATGGATTATATTCATTGAAAAATATTAAAAAATCTCAATGAAGGTTTAAGTCACAATCACCTTCCATCAGTTAAATTTGAACAAAACTAGGTGTCCAGGGTGCTCGTCATCCAAAGTTGAGGGTTACTCCTACTACCAGGGAGTTCTTATGAGAATGATGGGTTGAACTAACTAAACTTAATAGGAAATAAGTATCCAATGTTGTCTTATTTTAACTTTAGAGGTAATCATTGAGTAAATCAAGTTTATGATTTTAGAATTAGGTAATTCACTCAACAGATCAAGGAATCGTGAGTTAATATGGTAGGTCAGTCAAACTTCTACCTAGTAACTCTCTAAGTATTGGCATAACCAAATCTTGTAGACTATAAAAAGAGGTTCAAAGATCCTTTTGTCTAGAATACTCAAGCAATAAAGTATTCTGATTTGAATACAGAGGGTTTCTAGAGTTTGATAAAATAGTGGGATACATTTAATGATTTAAATAATTGATAATCAATATACAAGTACTAATTTGATAGTTTTTATTTGTGTATAAAATGAAAAGTAATACCATGATACATACAAAGATATATAATGGAAAAATAAAATTTCCACATTGACATGAGTTTTCAAATAGTAGTATAGGCACTTGCATAAAGTATTATGACATCGAAAATTCAAGTTGTATGTGTCCCCAACACCTATTGAGCCACCACAAGATGTAAGGGTGATAAAAAATGCTTATAGGAGACTCATGTATGTTTCGTATGATGGTTATGTCATAATTTTATCATCAAAATCTGATATTAGTTTTGGTTACTACACCATGACATGGGTGATATTACATGTAGTCTCATCTTTGAAAATCATGCAAGGAGAAAGTGATGTGAGATATGAATGGATAATGATTTCACTGGATATGTATAAATTGAAAGATAGGTCATGATAACTCAATGGATCCCTTTATCATGTCATCTACACCCATTTACTCCAATTTCATTTAAGACTAAAAAATGGACACTATGGAGAAAATACTTCATTGCCTTTTTGTAAGGTTCACCAAGAAATAAGAACATTAAAAAAAGATTAATCTTTAGTTATTATGGTGAACAAGTTGAAATACAAGGAAAAAATGCCAATGGAAAGTGTCATGAAAAGGGAACCTTCACAAGATACTTCAAATAAATATATATTAAAAAGGATTTTATTTTCTTCACATATCATGAAATAATTTTTATGGAAGTATAAATAAAATTAATTGAATTAAAGAAGCAAGAAATCGTTTCTTATTCTGGATTATTCATCAATATAAGTAATGTATTGGTTATATATTTTTGGTATTAAATATAATTATCATGACCCGTAACCCAAGGCCTGTGTCAGGTCTACCTGAAGCCCGCCTTCCATAGTCCAGGGGTTGGAGACTAGCATTAGAAAGGCATGTCCCTAAAAAGGGAAGGCATTGCCTTTAAACCTAAAAACACGCTGACTAGGTACACAATAAGAACAAACCACCTAGTATAACTGCTGAAATTAAATGTGTGAAATGAAGCAGAATGGGATAGAATAAAAACCCAACTAATAGAAAATATAGAAAAAAGGTAAAACAGCTCCTGAGGTCGTCTGCCAAGGATCCTACCTGAAGGGTAGGTACAGTTCATCACACCGGAAATTTGTCACATCCATGCACCGTCTAGTCCTGGCTCCCAATCCTTGGTCAAATATGTATGTCATCTTCAAAATATGCAATAAGGTGCGGATGAAGCCCATGCGGGGGTGAGTATAACAATACCCAGTAGGGACCCCGAGACCCCCAATTGTCTCCCAGAATTCCACAAAGGAAAAACCACAAAGAATGATCTCAATCACAAATCACAAAGTAAAATATAGCTCACATCAGTTATAACTTAAAGAATAGGAATAATTATGATTATTCATGAAGCTAAATCATCTTATTATGTTGAGAAGTTCCACTATTGTACCATGAAAAATTCGTTCCAATGGTGATCCGCACAGGGTTGTAAGTCACCGATCCACACAGGGTTGTAAGTCACTGATCCATGAAAGGATACTCTAAGACTAGTCCTCATTGGGTCTCACTACTGCTGAACCACATAGGTTCATAATTCATCAATCCACATAGGGTTGTAATTCGTCGATCCACAAAGGGCCTTAAGTTGCTGATCCACGATGGGCCGCTCTAAGGCTGGTCCTCTTCGGGTAGCACTGCTACTGATCCACATAGGGTCATACGCCATCGATCCACAGAGGTTAATAAGTCATCGATCAAAATAGGGTCGTAAGTCACTAATCCACTATGGTCCACTCTAAGGCTGGTCCTCGTCAGGTCATGCTAATGCTGATCTACATAGGGTCGTATGTCACTTGACAGCCAACCATAGGATTCTCGTACTTGTTGTGCTTGAGTTTCTGAGAAACCACTCCTCAAGCCAATGGTAGTATTTCAACCACTATGAAGTCTGATGAAGAATTAATCCAAAGGACCGTCATGTCATAAGGGTTCTAACACAACATATGGTGCGTTAATCAGATGCCCGGTCTGTAAGTTATAGGAATTTTAGTACCGAGGGCCGGGTTGGATTCGAGTCCCATCCAACCTGGTCATACTCCAACATTATCCAAAATCCAAGTGGAGTATCTCTAAAGTATCCCCTCTTCCTGAGGGTTCCCTCACCGTAGATGATTCATCAAACAGACATGTATTTTAGGAGTTATGTCCCTTTAAGCATAACTTGGTCAAACTAAGTCTGGGCCCGGTCTGACCCTGTCAGATGAACCCAACCCAACTTGGACCGGCTGGAGAGGATCCATACGGTATTTCTAGTAGTTTGAATGAATTTAGTCTTGGTTTTTGATGAAACTTGATAAAATTGGAGAGGATCCATATGGGGATCAGTCAAGATTCTATTTGAATTAATGCAGTCTACCTATAAATGGTTCAAGTATTACCAAGGTTTATTAGTATGTTGAGAATACTTAAAGGAATATTAGTTTCTTATAAGGAAAATGGGTATAAATATTTCTACAGAATAGTTACATGCCATGTAACTGTGATACATGTCATGTAATTGTTTCCAAAAACATGTTGTGAACTGATACATGACGTGAGATAAATACACTCCATGAAACATTAAATGTCATTTAATGTTTTTGATAATTAAATATTCATCCAAGATGATAGGTTTTTTAGTGTATCCCTCTAAAAATAAATTCACAATGTGTAATTGAATTACACATCATGTATTCTCTGAGCATCAGTTTTTAAATGTTTTTTGCATTTTATATTTTTATCATTCTTGCGTGCAGCTTCCTCCTCTCAACCCTGGGTTAGCTTTAAAGCAATTTTAGAGCACCTCTCTTGGTTCCTGATGTCCCAACCATGCATATGATCCATGTAAAGTATTTTTGGTTAGGTTATACCTTCTCTCCATTTGTTCTCTAACTTTTGTGGTGTAATCTCTTGACCATGTACATTGTTGGTTTTGACCTTGTTCAGTTTTAATCTAGGATCCTTATTGTGATCATATACACCTTCTTCCTCATGGGTTTTTACCATTGGAAGCATTGTTTGATCATCATTTTAATGTAGGGGGGTCTAAATATTAACCCTATGGTCTGATTTTCAATTTTTAAGTATGTGAAATATTTTGATAATTCTAACATATGTGAACAATAATTATTTAATTGAATATGATGGTCATATCCTATGTTGGATCCTTTATCGGGTCCCTTTGGATTTAATTGATGATGTGGCATGGCTTTTGGCTACCCATTGGGTTGGTGAACCTTTGAGAATAATGAATTTTAAATGGATTACATATGATTTTAGCTTGAAATGTGATTTAGGTGGTTGTTTGATATAGATTCACCATGAAAAAAATGGCATAAATAATTAATTAATATAATGTATAAATTGAAATATACAATGTAATTAGCATAATTAACCATTTATTGTTATTTGATCATATTTTGATATAATTGTTGTTGTGATATGAACTTGTGATATATGTTGAGATGCTTATATATCAGGATTTTCCCTAGAACATGCTAAGATTATTATATATAAGGCTATTCCCACACACATGTTGAGATGCTTATATAGTGGTTTATGCCTAGATACATGTCGAGATATGCCCAGAAACATGATGGGATGCTTATATTTGAACATGTTGACATGATTATATATTGGGATATGTCTTAACACATGTTGTGATACTTATATAGAAGGTTTGGACCAGTGTTTTGTTTTACCATGGTTATATAGTAATTGATGGCATGGTTGTGAACATGCTCAGAGACATTCCAGTATGGCATCAAGGTAGGTTATGTATTACCATGGTTATATGGTTATGGTTGGAATGGTTGTGATACATGTTTAGAGATATTATGGGAAGGTGCTAAAGAGGTTTATTGTTGTATTTTATTAATTTTTTAATTAATTAATACATCTTTTATCTCATTATTACATAAAATTATTATCAGACTATTTTTTTCTGACATAGTGGTGAAAACCTACTGAGTTTTACTCACACCCTATCCGGGCCTCTGCTTGGTACCCGAGAAGATTTCATGCATGAAGGTTTGGATAAGGGAAAGGGACCTTGTTTCTGACCTTGTTTCTTGATGGTTGGGCTAGAGTTAGTAGCTTGGTAAAACATGGGGTTAAAGACCAGAGTATTTTAGGTTTCTCTTATGATTGTTGAATTTTTTATTGTATTTTTTTTTTAGTTTTACATTTAGATACATATTATTATTTCATTAAATTATTCTTCATTTTTTGGTATATTGGTTTCTCCTTTATTTTCTCAATTCTTTTATATGGATTTTTCTATGTCTATCACATTGATTTATTTTAATTATATGTCTTGTTTCTATTACTATGACACATCATAATAGGGGGTATAGTCTCCCCACTATACATGTCAACCCCTACTACTAGTCGGCAGCCTATGGCTTAGAGGGAGATGTAATTGAGATCTCGTAACCAACCCTTTATGTACATGTGAGAGAGTTCCGGGTTAGGGGATGTTACAAAGTGGTATCCAAGGAGTAGGTTTTCTTTTCTACTACTTTACTATTTGCAAAAGTAAGAGAGGAAACTATGATATTTCGGGACTTAGTAGTGATCTTGTTCATGGGATTAGCTAGGCCATGTATGGGGGATAATCTGAGTGCCTAGGGATGGGATTGTTGTTCATGATGTTCACATGTTAGAGTTTGATGTAATTTCACCTTAGTTGATTCACATGTTATGTTAGTTTATTATTTTATGATTCTATAGGTTTTTTAGATTTGTATTTATGGTCTAATATGGAATGAGATATTTATACATTCATCATGATAGGTACATAGGGATATATACTGACATGCATGGTTCATTATAGGGACATGTTTATATGCATGTGATATATTACCTGTGTATACAATGATATGAGATATTTGTTTCAGCTAATAAATAAAATTAAATAATTGTTATATCATGCTAAATCACATGTTAATCCATGTTTCAAGTGACCAAGAGTCAGAGGTTCTCTGTTGTAGTTTCCTGTTGAGTTTGACCTTGTTGTTACCAAGTGATCTAAGGTTTGTGTTTATATTATATAGAAAATGCATCCTCATTGTCTTTGAATTGAGTTTCGGGAGAGTGGAAATCAGCATGCTCCTAATATAGCAGAGTTGAGGCTTCCTATAACTACTGAGGATCATATGGATGTTCAGCTTCATGAAATCTTCTTGAGGGTCATTAAATCCATGTAAAAAGAGACAATTCACACCATTTCTTTGATTTCTAATCTAAAAAGATATGTTAAGCTACAACATGTGCATACATTCAGTAGAGATGGAGACCCCCAGGCAACTAAGTTCTGGATCAAGTCAGTCCAAATGATCTTAAATCACCTTTAGACACCCAATGATAGGAGGGTGAATATTGTTATCTATATGCTATAGGGACCATCCAATCATTGATGGGACATTTTGGAGAAATTTGGTAGTAAGAGGATTGATCTTGGGAGGACTTTGAGATTAAGTTCCTGAGAAACTTTTATCTAGATATGTTGAGGTATGATAAGGCTCATGACTTTATATATCTAACATAGGAGGGAATGTTAGTGTTGGACTATGATTAATGTTTCACCGACTTACAACACATTGTGCCATATTTTTAAGCTAGTGAGATTTCTTGGGTGAGACATTTTTAGGATGGTCTATGAGATTAGGTCAAATGTGAATGTTTTTTATTTGAGCTATTTTAAGGATATGATGAATCTAGCACTCATCACAGAAGAGAATATGAGAGACGCCCCAAGAAGTGGATGGTCTATTTTAGCATAGAAAACTGGGTGTTATTCTTCGGGTAGTAGGAAGCACTATTATGATAGTTTTCACCAAGGTAGTAGTGGGAAGAGTAGACAGAATAGTGAAAACCCATCTCATGAATTTATTCTATTTCAGTGTTATTAGTGTGGCATGTTTTGACACAATAACCCATAGTGTCCTTACCCCATAGTTGAGTGTCATATATGCAGTATACTGGGTCGTATTTAGAAGTTTTTTTGGAACTTTTCATAGAAGAGAAGTGGAAGGGGGTCATGACAGGCACCTGAGTCTAGAAGGGGCTTAGTTACCCCTCAATAGGATGGTGGCTGGAGTTTTAATGGTCATTTAATCCATGTAAGGGGACATGGTACCCCATTGCAGAAGTGAATGTACCACTCAAAAGGAATAGAATAGGGGATTAAAACTAGATCCTAGGGAAGAGAGTCTGGTCATCTATATTCTATATATTCTACTATGAATATTTTGGATGTAGGACCATCTAGCATCACAAGTATGATTCTTTTATCATCTACTTTAGCCTTTTCTTTTTTTATACAGGAGCATCACATTTCTTCTTATCTTCACTTTTTAAAAATGGTTTGGTCTTGGTTGTGGAAAGCTTGGATGGTATTTTGACCATCAAGACCCTATTGGGAGTGCGGTTAGAGAATATCAAATGTTGCAAGATCTGTTTTTTAGAGATTGGTGGTTACTATTTATTATGGAACCATTCATGCTAGAAATGACAAGTTTATATTTTATTCTTGGTATGGATTTCCTAGTAATATACTAGGATCATATCAACTATTATAGGAGGATATTTACCTTTTTATCTCCATAAAGAGACATCTATTCTCACCAAGGTGAGTAGGATCTTTAGGCTAGACATGTTGGACCAATTTAGTGTATATTGGATTGTATCATGGCTTAAATAACTGGACTTTCTCTAGATAATGGTGGGATATAGAATTATTCTTTTCCTCTAGTGGTTGATCATTTTTAGGATGCATTTATTGAAGAGTTCAATTATTTACTTCCCAAGTAGGAGATCGGTTTCACAATCAAGTTTGTGTCGGAAGCTGAGCCAGTTTATATTCCTCCTTACAGAATAGCACTAGTAGAGCTTTAGGAGTTGAAAGTATAGTTGGAAGATCTAGAAACTAAAGGTTTCATATAGCCTTTTACATCACCTTGGGGTTCTCCAATTATCTTCTCCAAGAAGGCGGATGGTACCTTGTGCTTATGTGTGGATTATTATAGATTGAACCTGATAAATGTCAAGAACTGGTATCCCCTTCCATGCATCAATGATCTCTTTGACCAACTGAGAGGTGATAAGATCTTATCCAAGATTGATTTGAGATTAGGATACTACCAGTTAAGGATTAGATCATCAAACATACCTTGGACTAATTTTATGAGTAGGTACAATTTGTATGAGTTTGTGGTAAGTCCATTTGGGTTGACTAATGCACGGGTGGTATTCATGACCATGATCAATAGAATATTTTATCATTTTCTAAATCAGTTTGCGGTGGGGGTTTTTTGACAACATTTTTTTGTACTAATAGTCAGTATAAAATCATTCCAAACATCTTGAGATCATTATGAGAACATTTAGATAGAATCGGATTTACACCAAGATAACCAAATAAAGTTGTTGGATTAATAAAGTGCACTTGATGGGCCATGTCATCTTAGATGAAGGAGTGTGATTGGAACCATAGAAGGTAGCATCTACGGTATCTTAAGAGAATGCCAAGAATGACTTTTAGATTATGAGATTTTTTTGATTTAGTAGGTTATTATTAGAACTTTATCTAGGGCTTCTCCCACCTAGCAGCACCAATGTTTGGGATAAACAATAAGGGGGTGAATTTCATTTGGTTAGATGTTTAAAAGAGATATTTTCAAGAGATTAAAGTTAAGATGTCCTCAAAACTTATCCTAACTTTTCCTTTTCTAGGTAAAACATATATCATGTACTATGATTCATCCAGATTTGGACTTGATTTATTTCTAACGAAGGAGGATTTATTGGTTGCTTATGGATCTAGGAAGCTAAGATCGCATGATAGGAATTACCCTACTCACGAAATGAAGTTTGTGGTAGTGTTATATGACTTGATATGTTGTATACATTATCTTATGGGCATGAAGTTTGTGGTATACACATACCAAAAGAGCCTCAGGTAAATATTTTCACAGCGAGGCCAAAACCTTTGGCAGAGGATATGGTTTGAGTATCTACAATATTTTGACTTCGAGTTGGCTTATACACCAAGAAAGGTTAATGTCTTTGATTATGATTTGATCCAAAGTATGTAGACAGAGGAAATACATAAGTCTTGTGATGAGTGGTAGATGATGGCCCTCCTTTCAGACATGCATCTAGATGTTCAGGAGTCCCAGGGTCAGGTAGCTCTGACTTCAAAATCTGTTATACCCATACTTTTAGACTGGATCAATTATGAGTAGTTATCTAATCCATAGGGATTAGTTCTGAGATAAAAATTATATGGTAGGGATACACCATCAAAATGGTCTCTTGGAAGTGGAAATTCTATTCTTTTCTATGGTTGGGAATGGGTTCTTAAAAGCTTATAAAAGGAGCTGATGAGGGAGTTTCATGCTTCTAGGTGGGTGGTACATCTTGGTTTGATGAATATTTATTGTGATATCCATATATAGTACTGGTGGTTAGGAATGAAGAAGGAGGTAGTAGGATTTGTGGTAAGATGCTTCACTTTTCAATAGTTAAAAGTTGTGCATCAGAGGCCATCTAGGCTTCTAAAGTCTTTCCCATTCCTGAGTAGAAATTGGATGATGTCACTATGGATTATATGATAGGATTACCCATGAAAACCCATTATAATGATGTAGTGTGGGTAATTGTTGATCTACTGACGGAGGTATCCCACTTCTTTCCTATCAGGAGACCTTCATGGTTGATGATTTGTGTGGTCTTTATATGCGTGACGTAGTTTGGTTTCATGGTGTTATAGGGAGTATAATTTCTGATAGAGATCCACATTTCAAATTGTGGTTCTATTAGGGTATTGATAAGACTTTGGGATCATAGTTTCTTTTGAGCATAGACTATCATACTCAAACTGACAGTCAATTTGAGCAGACTATTCAGGTTCTAGAGGATATGTTATAAGACTGTGTTTTTTATTTTGGTGGTTCGTGTGAGAAAAATATAGCACTCATGGAGTTCACATATAATAACATATTATAGTAATAAATCCATATGGAACATTTAAAGTCTTTTATGAAAGTTTATGTTCTTCACCTCTTTATTGGTTAGAGGTAGGTGAGTTAGGACTTGTTGGATCTAGTATCATGCAAGATACATCTAAGAAAGTTCAGTTGACCATAAAGTGATTAGTGACCACCCTGAGTAAGATGAAATATTATGTTGACCATCATAGACTTCCTATATAGTTTGATGTTGGTCATAATCTATTTATTTGGGTGTCACCTATATTGGGGTAATGCCATATCGGAAAATAGTGGAAGATAGCACCTAGGTTTGTCAGGCCATTTGAGATATAGGAAAGTTTCAATCTTGTGGTTTACCGTTTAGCCCTTACACGGTGCTACAGTTCCATACATAGTATGTTTTATGTGTCACAAATTCATAGATATCATCCAAACCCTTATCATGTGTTAGATTTTGTAGACATCTAGCTTGATATAGAAGCGCCCTTTCAGGAGAATCTGATACGAATTATGGATCAGAGTGAGAAGTGCCTCTGAGGTAGGACTATACCGTTGGTTTGAGTGTAGTGGCAGCATAGGATATTTCAAGAGGATACATGGGAGAGGTATTCTGATATGTGATCATAGTGGCCAGACTTGTTCATTGTAACCCCACAGTGATTCTTAAAGCAGCTCGGGTTCAATTTGTTATATAGTGAGGAGGTTATAAGATCCCATCTTTTTTCAGGTACTTCCCTCTTTTCATTTTTCATTTGAGGCTTAGTGACCAAGTCTTGTTTAGATATAGTTATATTTTATTAGGGTAAATGAATTAATGTTAAAGGATGTCTAGTTTTTTTAATAAATGAAATATTGGGTTGAAAGGAAACATGAGAAAACCAGAGAGCATCAACACAAGGACTAGTTCAGGATTATTTTTGAATTAATGGAGTTTGGGTATAAATGGTTCAAGTGTTACCAAGGGTTCTTGATAATTTGAGAATCCTTAAAGGAGGTTCAAGTTCTTATAAGGAAACTGTGCTAAAAACTATCTGCAGAATAGTTACACACCATGTAATTGTAATAAAAATCATATAATTGTTGTCAGGACCATTTCATGAACTGATATATAATGTAAGATAAATACACACCATGAATAAATTACATGTCGTGTAATGTTTAAACTAATTAAATATTTTTCGAATTTGGTGGTTTTTTAGGCATATCCCTATAAAAAGAAATACACTGCATGTAACTGAATTAAACGTCATGTATTTCTCCAACCAGTAGGTTTTAAGTGTTTCTTTCATTTGATATTTTTATTATTCTCATGTGAAGATTCATCCTCTCAACCTTAGGGTAGATTACATGTGATTTTGTAGTGACTTTATTGGTTCTTGATGTCATGATCATGCATTTGATCCCTGGTAAGTGGTTTGGTTAGGTTCTCTGTTCTCTCCCTTTTTTATCCAACCATTGAAATGTAATCTCTTGACTGTGTCTATTGTTGTTTTTGATCTTTTTTGGTTTTGATATAGGGTCCTTGATATCAGATGCACCTTCTTCCTCATTATTGGTTTCCTTTTGAAGCATTTTTTATCATCAGTTAAAGTTAGGGGTCTAAATCTTAACCCTATGGTCTAATTTTCAATTTCTAAGTATGTGAAATATTATGATAGCACTAACACATGTGCACAATAATTATTTAATTGAATAGAATATGATATACTATACTGGATTCTTCATTGGATCCCTTTGGATTCAATTAATGATGTGACCTAGATTTTAGCTACCCATTGGGTGAGTGAACCTTTGAAAATAATGAAATATAAATGGATTATATATGATTTTAGCATGACACGTGATTTTTGAGATTTCTTGATATAGATTCACTATGAAAAAATGGATTAATTAATTAATTAAGATAATGGATAAATTGAAATATAAATGGTAATTAGCAGAATTAACCATTTAGTCTTACATGGTCATATTGTGATATAATCACTATTTTGATATGCACTTGTGACACATGATAATATTCTTATATATTGGTATTTTCCCTGGCACATGCTGAGATGCTTATATAATGGGCTATGCCCAGACACAAGATGAGATGCTTATAAAATGGGTTATGCCCAGACACAAGCCGAGATGTTTATATAGAGAGCTATGCCCAAACACATGTTGAGATACTTATATATGGGGATATTCCCTAAAACATGTTTAGATTCTTATATATCGGTCTATGCCTTGACACATGTTGTGATGTTTATAAAGTGAGATTGGCCTAGTGTTTTGTTTTACCATGGTTATATGGTAATGGTTGGCATAATTGTGAGACATGTTCAGAGACAGTCTTGCATGGTGTTGATGAAGGTTATGTATTACCAAGATTATATGGTTATGGTTGGAATGGTTGTGAGGCATGCTCAGAGATATTCTGGATGGTTTCTGAAGTAGGTTTTTGCTATGTTTTATTAATTAATTAATTAATTAATTCACATATTATCACATTATTTCATACACTTCTTATTATACTAATTTGTTAAGACGCGATGGTGTCAACCTATTGATTTTTACTCATACCCTATTTGGGTATCCATTTGATACCCAGGAATATTTCGTGTATATAGGTTTGAATAAGGGCTAGGGTCCTTATTACTGACCATGTTGCTTGCTGGTTGGGCTAGATTTAGGAGATGGGTCTCCCATGGGGTTTGGGACAGGAAACTTTTGGGTTTATCTTGGGAGAGTTGACTCTTTTATTATATTGTTTTTAGTTTTACATTTAGATATATATTATCCTTTATTTACATTATTCTTATTTTTTGGGTATTTTTTATCCTTTATTCTCTTAGTTCTATTATATGGCTTCCATGATGTCTATTACTTTGGTTTATTTTATTTATATGGATTTTTATGTAAAACTCCATCCTTTTTTAGAGATGTATTAGGCACTTTTACAGGTACTATATTGCCTTGTGTAGAGTAATTTTCATTTGGGTTTTACGTAGGAGTGTGTTCGGGTGAGAATTTGAGAAAAATGTAAGAAAGAGGGAAGTGCATGTTTGGCACACAGTTTTCCCTAACTGTGCACCCTGACCCAGCAAACCGTACAACCCTATACAAAGAGTTTTTTCATGACTGGCGCACAGCTTGTCAAACCGTTCATCCCCCCCCCCACCCCCTCAAGAAGAGGCACATGGTTAAAGTAAATCATGTTCCTCATCCTAGGAAACCATTTTTAGGCTTTTAATTCACCTAAAAAATTATTTTAAAATTTCTTGAGCACCCATTTTAATCCCAAATCAACCCCCATTAGACCCTAATGTTTATTTCATAGTTTTATCACCCTATAAATGGATTATAATCCATTTAAACCCACTTTATTTGTTATTTGAGTCCTGGATTGAAGATCTTCACCCCTTCCAGTAAGAGGATCTCATCCCATGTAGTTTTCTTCTTTTTTCCCATTCTTCTTGTATCTGTTGAAGGTTTTTCTTACCTTTTTTGGTTGGATATAAATCAATTTTTGGATTTAGATATATGAATTATGGATCTATATCTTTAATTAGGATATATTGATTTGTTCAATCTTGTAATTAGGTTTTATATCCAAATATCACACTACATCATTATTCGATTCAAATTGGGGATTTCTGTTGGGTGAATGCTCATCAACGAATTGATGAAGGTCATATATAATTCAAATCCCAAATTATTGATTTCAATTATGTGTATAAAAGTTTATAATTTCTCTTATATTTTGAGAAATTTAGTTCTTGATTGAATAAATTAATGTTTTGAATTAATTAATTGAGACATATGTGAAATTGAGGATATTATGATTTTAGACTTTGGATGCATAATTGTTGAATTAATTATGAGATAATTATTATTTTTTGGGGATAATTAATTAATTAATTAATTATGAGATATTGAGATTATTGATTTTGGGATAATTAATTATTGAGTTAATTATCAGGATATTAAATTGTGAATTGAATAATTAATTATTGAATTAATTATGGGATAATGAGAATGTGAACTGAATAATTAGTTGTTAAATTAATTATGGAATATTGATTTTGTGAATATTGATTAATTAATTAGTGAATTAATTAATGGAATTGATTTTATTAATTAATTAGGTAATTAATTAAGGGAGTTTATATGATGATCTAATTGTTGAATTAGTGATGAGAATTAGAAGATTAATTAATAGTTGAATTAATTAAGGGGATGATGTGAATATCCAATTATTTAATTTGATTAATTAATTTTTTGAATTAATTAATGTGTTGTTTGTGATACATGTGAATTGTGATAATTAATGGTAAAAGAGACATTAAAATGTTAATTGTGATAATGAATGGTAACATGGACATTCAAATGTGAATTGTGATCATGAATGGTAACATGGACATTCAAGTGTTAATTATGATAATGAATAGTAACATGGACATTCATATGTGTTATAGAACAATGAATGGTAATAGTGGAATTCATGTGTTAATTGTGATAATGAATGGTAATAGTGGAATTCATGTCATAATTGTGATAATGAATGGTAACATGGACATTCAAATGTGTTATAGAACAATGAATGGTAACAGTGGAATTCATGTGTTAATTTAGACAATGAATGGTAGAAATGGAATTCATGTGTTGATTGATATAAATAATATTAATAATGGAATTATGAGATATGATATCCCTCATGGATACATTGGGCTCCAGCATGAGCTGAATCATGTATTGAGGTACGGGTGTCTACAGGAATCTGGGGGTTTGTGTGGTTAAATAAAGATTAATTGATAATGTGTTAACTATTTACTTGCACATTGTAATTATTTCTTTATAAAACTTCATACACTATTATTTTACTGGATATTTTTTTAGATGCCATTGGTGGTGGCCTACTGAGTTGTACTAACACCCAACTTGGGATTCTTGATCGGTAGATGAATAGACTTCATGTTTGCAGGACAGGATAAGGGAAAAGGCCCTATGTTAGATGGATAATTAGAGATGGATAAGGGATGAGTAAACTTTAAGTGGTTTGGGATCCTATTGGGAGTTGTTAGTATCTTTTATTTTGAGTTTCATTTTTGACACTTGTTGTCCCTATGTTAGATGGAACATTTGAGATGGAGCAGGGATGACGAAACATGAAGTGGTTTGGGATCCTATTGGGAGTTTTCAGTGTTTTTTTTTTGAGTTGCATTTTTGACACTTGTCACTTACTTTAACATGGCATGTATATTTTTTAGTTTTGATATTTTATTTCTATTTTTGGTTGTCTCATGATGCTATCATTATCCTATTTATGTCATATCATTTGTTTATTTTTATTATTTCGAATGGAGTATTACTATAATAAAAAGTAGTTATGGTCTCCCAATGATTAATATTAGAACCTCACTTATAGTCGGTAGCCTCTCGCATATAGGTAGGCATGCTTGTTGTCATTTGGCCTACCAGTTCAGGGAACCAGTGTGTGGCACACAGGCTGAGATATTACAAAGTGGTGTCAGAGCCCAATTTTCTTTTCTTTTCTTTTATCTTACTATTTGGGAAAGGTAGACAAGAGACTAGGAAGATTTGATCCTTGTTTTTCATCTCATGTATGGGAGTAGCTAACCCATGTTTGGGGGAGAACACAAGTACCTAGGGTAGTATTATTATTATTTATGTTTGCTATTAAATTTGAATATTATTTCACCATGGGTGACACACTTGTTTTGTGATGTGAATATTGTTTTTGAGATTTTACTCATGGATCAGTATGACACGAGAGTTTAGTTTGCATTAATCATTCTAGAAACAGAATATTATTTTGTGAAATGCATCATTTTAGGCACGCACGGGAAAATAGGTTATGGGTAAGTTGTTGAAATTGACTTGTTTTTCCTTTCGTGTGAAATTAAAATGTAAATGGTGCCTAACATTAAATTGAGAAAGATTGTAAAATGATACAATATGAGAGTAAATTGGTGTCCAAATGAGAAACTTGAATAATGAGAATGTGATTACCCTTGTTAACCAGGACCTAGATGCAGGATGGTTAAGGTTAGTGATAGTGCCTCGATTTTGACCTTGTGGAGGGGTTTGGGAAAAAGACTTATTGTGACTTTTTGTGTTTTCCTCTTACGTAAACATGATAGAGTTGTGTTATGTGTCCTGAGATATTTGTTTTTTATTGTATATATATGCCTCCATGATGACACTTATTGAGAGGATTACATGAGGATATTGATGGAGATGATCTACCTGTAGTGGAACCTAATCGCTTCATGCAATTCATGGAAAGAGACCCAGAGAATTTTGTGATGAGTATGTATGGCCTCATGCAGGAGTTTTAATAATAGAAGCCTCCGAATTTTACCAGAGAGGGTGTAACTGAGGTAGATGAGTTATGGATTGAGTTCATAGAGATTATAATTAACCTTTTAGAGACTCCTATTAGGAGGAGGGTCAATTTGGATGCTTATTTTCTATAAGGATTAGTGAATTGTTGGTGGGATGTCTAGGCTTGGACTGGATAGGATGATGGAATGTTATGGAAGGACTTCTTGGAGAAGTTCTTGGATCACTTCTATCCAGATATACTGAGGTGGGAAAATAGAAGCTCAGTTCATGTGATTGACTCAACGGATCATGTCCATAATGGACTATGATGGATACTTTATAGATTTGTAACACTTTTCTCCATCATTGACAAGGTATGAAATAGCTAAAGTGAGGTGTTTTTATGATGGTATTAAATGTGATATTAAGTCCCAAGTTAACCTATTTTATTTATAGAAGTTATTGAGATGGTGGATCATCCTCTCATGGATAAGGGGAACCTAAGGGAGGCTTCTAGTGCAATACATGTGGTTACTAATATATTATCAATAGGTACATCTTTATAGAGAAGAAAGTGTCACTATGAGGGGTATAGTATGAAGAGTGGCTAGGGGGAAGGGTCAATCACATAGGACCTTACCTATATTGTATGTCACTAGTGTGGTAGGTAGGAACACTATCGTAGATATTGTCCCTAACCACCAATAGAGTGCTGATATTGTGGAAATATGGGTCATCTACAGAGGTTATGTAGGAATCTATGATAGACAGGTAGTAGTGGGGGAGTTAGACAGAACCAGGGTGTGAAAAGGGGATCCTATGCACCATATCAGTCTGGAAGGTGGATTTACATTGTCTAAGATGATAAAGGTAGTGGATTTGGTTCTTTTAGTTAATATCACCTGTATTAGTAGAGTGGTGTAGCCCATGGGACTCGGGTTGCATCATAGGGAATAGGGGTAGGATAGTTGCACGTGATTTAGCATACTCTTGTGGATAGCAAGGCTAGACCGTCGATGGTAAGAGGGACTATTCTTGTATATTCTACATTATATAGTACCTTATTTGTTATTGGCGCCTCTCATTCCTTTATTTATACAAAATTTTTAAATGGTTTGAGCCTAGAGGTGTAGTTTGTGAGTGGGGTTATGATGATAGATACACCATTGGGATTATAGTCTAGAAATATCTACTTTTTCATGGGGTGTTCTCCAGAGGATAGAGAGTATCATTTTCTATGGGATTATTACATCCTTGAAATGTTAGGATTCGACCTAATTTTGGGTATGGGATGGTTAGTATTATACTGATCCCCCATATATTGTTATCAAAGTAGAGTGATGCTTACATCTCCTAAGGGTGATAAGTACATTCACCGTGGAGAGTGGGATATCCATGTGGGCCGAGAAGGTCCAATTCATCAGAAACTAGGAGAGAACATAGAATATGTTTCTAGTTTGTTTTTGGTTGATGGAAGAGTAAAGTAAGATGTATTTCCACCTATATTAGATATATTTTAGGATGTGTTTCTTGAAGATTTCTCAGGGATACCACCTAAGAGAGATGTGGAATTTTCAATTGAGATCATGTAGGGTGCTGATCCAATTTCAATTCCACCATAAATAATGGCATAGATAATGCTTCAAGAGCAAGAGACTCAGCTAGAAGAGTTAGAGGATATTGTATTTATCTGACTGAGTACGTCACCTTGGGGTTCATCAGTTTTTTTCTAAGAAGGATGACAATGCTCTATGATTGTGTGTTGATTACCAAAATTTAAACCAGATGATAGTGAATAATAGGTATCTTATTCAACATATTGATGATATTATTTACCAGTTGAGGGGAGATTGTGTCTTTTCCAAGATAGAATTGAGATCAGGGTATCATCAGTTGATATTTCAAACTTTTGATATATTCAAGACTTCTTTAAGAAGTATGTATGGCCTTTATGAGTTTGTTGTAATGTTGATTGGGTTAATGAATGCAGAAAAAGTTTTTATGGCCTTTATGGAGAGAATTTTCCATCCATACTTAGATTATTATATAGTGGTGTTTGTGCATGACATCTTGGTGTACTCCAAGACTCATGAAGATCATGCTCAACATCTTGAAATCATCTTGAGTATACTGAGAGAGAATTGGATATATGATAAGATATTTAAGTGTTAGTTTTGGATTGATCAGTTACAATTATTGGGTCACATCATCTCAGAGGAAGGTGTTTTAGTAGACACAGAGAAGGTTTAAGTAGTGGTTTCTTAGGAACAACCCAAGAATTTTTTTGATGTCTAAATATTTCTATGGTTAGATGGATATTATTGAAGACTCATTGAGGACTTTTCTCGATAGGCAGCACTGATTTCAATATTTAACAAGAAAGGGATAAATTTTTAATGTATATAATCATGTGATAATGCCTTCCAAGAGTTAAAGAAGCACTTGACATCAGAACTAATCTTGATCTAACCTGATCCAGGTGAGGACTATATGGTGTTTTGTGACACTTAGGGAATCAGACTTGGAGCAGTGTTGATGTGGGGAGATCGAATTGTGGCGTATGGGTCTCTGTAGTTAAAGCCTCGGGACTAGAACTACCCTACACATGAGCTTGAGTTGGATGTAGTTGTTTATGCTTTCAATTATTAGAGACATTATCTATTGGGAGAAAATTTTATTGTGTATACGGATCACAAGAGCTTGAGGTATATATTTTAGAAATGATATTTGAATCTCCGGAATTGGATATTGGTTGGGTATATGCATACATTTTATTTTAAACTAGAATATATTCCTAGGAAGGGTAGGAAAACTCAGACTTAGGTATTTTAGGAGTCTAGTGTTGATTGGGAAATAATGACCTTATTGGCTGACATGCAAGTAGTAGCTCTGGAGATCCAGGAGTAGATGATGCTCATATCAATTGTTATAGAGTCTACTCTTTTGAGATAGATCAGAGATAGAAATATTATGATTTAGGATGTTTGAAATTGATGTAAATCCTTGAAGGTGGGGAGACACCTTCAGATTGTTCCATTGATGAGGGTGGGATCATCTATGTCAGGAATCGGGTTGTTGTGCCTAAAAGCATGCAGAAGGAGTTGATGTGTGAGTTTCATGCCTCAAAGTGAGTGGTGCATCCAGGAGTGACTAAAATTTACTATGAAATATGATGATAGTTTTGGTGGCTATTCATGAAAAAGGAGATGGTAGGGTTCATGACATAATGCTACACTTGTCAACAGGTGAAGGTTGAGCATCAACAACCTAGAGGTTTTATACAGCCGTTACCCATTCCATAATGGAAGTGAGACAACGTGACTATGGACTTTGTGGTGGGTATCCTAAGGATGCCTCAGAAGAATGATGTTATTTGGGTTGTTTTGGACCAACTAATTAAGGAAGCACATTTATTTCCTATACGAGTGAATTTTTATGTGGAGCGGTTGGGAGAAATGTATGTTTGGAAGATAGTTCATCTACACGGGGTGCCACAAAGTATTTTTTTTATACTTTTATTACTGTTTTATTGCATTCTTCTAGCAGGGCTTATAAAATACACTTAGTACCTGGGTTTTGTTGAGTACATCATTACACCCATAGATATATGGTAAGTCATAGCGTACTATATAGGTTCTTGAGGATATGTTGTGAGCATGTGTTCTTGAATTTGGTGGGTCTTGGAAGAAGCACCTGGTACTAATAGAGTTTTCCTATAACAACAGTTATCAGGAAACTATATAGATAGAACCTATGAGGTTATTTATGGTAGTCTATATAGATTCCATCTATGCTGGATAGAGGTTGGTGAGTCAAATTTTTTTGGACCGAGTCTTTTGTAGGAGACGTCATACTAGGTTCTACTGACTCGGAAACGTATGGATACGTCTCAGAGTAGACATAAGTTATATGTGGATAGATGAAGATAAACCATTGAGTTTATAGAGGGTTATTGTGTATTCCTTTGGGTGTGGCCTAGATTAGGTCACCGTAGGATATGGAGATAGGGAAATTTAGTTCCCAGGTTCATTGGACCATTTGAGGTAGTGGAGAGAATCAGGTCAGTGGTGTACGGATTGGATCTTCCATAGAGATGCATTGTTATTAATGATGTTTTTCATGTGTTGCAGCTTCTGTGGTATCACCCTGACCCTTCTCATGTGATTGATGTGAATTATTTTTATATCAAGATATATGTATGTTTTGAGGAGCATCTGATATGTGTATTGGATTGTAGTGAGAAAGTGGTGTAGGGAAAGATTATGCTCATAGTTTGTATATTGTGGAAACATGGATATGTTTATGAGGAAACATGGGATAGATAGGCAGATATGAGGGCTTAGTGGCCCAATATTTTTGACTCGTGATCTTATATGTGTGTGGAAGTATAGATCAAGGAAGAGAAGTTATAAGGTAGGGAGATTGTAAAACCCTGGTCTTTTCTGGAGATGTATCTGGCTCATTTATAGGTACTATTTTTCATTTTTTTTGAGTAACCCTAAATTGGGTTTTACTTTGGATGCCTTTGGGTGAAAAAATTGAGAAAAATGGAAGAAGTATGGTAGTGCATGTTTGGCACATGGTTTTCTCTAACCATGTGCCCTGGCCCAACAAACCATGAAACCCTAGACAGAGAGTTTTTGCATGGCTGGCATATGTTTTATCAAACTATCCACCTTAAAAGGATAAATCATGCACCCCCCCCCCCCCCATAAGAGGCACAAGGTTAGGGTAAATCATGTTCCTCATCCCAAAAAACCATGAATGAGTTTTTAATTCACCTGAAAATTTATTTTAAACTTTTTTGAGCACCCATTTTAATCCCAAATTAACCCCTATTTGACCCTAAAATTTATTTCATGACTTTAGAGCCCTTAAAATAGATTAAAAGCCATTGAAACCTCTATTCATTGTGATCGGATGCCCCGATTGAATATATTCACCCCTCCCAGTAATAGGATCTCATCTTGTGTAGTTTCCTTCCTTTTTCTCATTCTTCTTTTATCCATTGATGGTTGCCCTTCCTTATTTTTGGTAGGATATAGATATACTGTTGTATATAGATCTAGAATTATTATATATTGATTTTTCCAATCTTGGATTTAGCTTTTATATCCATATCTTGTTCTATATCATTATTCCATTCAAATTGGAGATTTCTGTTGGGTGATGCTTGTCAATGAATTGAGGTGGGTGGTCTATAATTAAAATCCCAAGGGCTTGATTTCAATTTTGTGTATGTAATTATAGAATTGATATTATATATTTACCAATTGAGTTCTTATATGAATTAATTAATTTGGTGAATTAATTAATTGAGACAGATATGAAATTGTAGATATTGGTATTATAGACTTTGGATAGTTAATTGTTGAATTAATTATGAGATATTGAGATTATTGATTTTGGATAATTAATCATTGAATTAATTATGTGATATAAATATTTTTTATTTGGGTATAATTAAGTGTTGAGTTAATTATTAGAATATTTAACTGTGAATTGAATAATTAATTTCTGAATTAATTATGGGATGATGAGAATTTTAACTAAACAATTAGTTGTGAATTAATTATGGAATATTTTGTTTGTGAATATTGATTAATTAATTGGTGAATTAATTAATGGGATTGATGTTCTTAATAATTTGATGAATTAATTAAGGGTATTGATGTGATGAAATAATTTTTGAATTGGTAATGAGAATGATAAGATTAATTAATTGTTTAATTAATTAAGGGGGTGATGTGAATATCCAATTATTGAATTTGATTAATTAATTTTTGAATTATTTAATGTGTTCTTTATGATACATGTAAATTATGATAATGAATGGTAACATGTACATTAAAATTTTAATTATGATAATAAATGGTAACATGGACATTAAAATGTGAATTGTGATCATGAATGGTAACATGGACATTCAAGTGTTAATATTGATAATGAATTGTAACATAGAAATTCATATTTGTTATATAATAATGAATGGTAACAATGGAATTCAGGTGTTAATTGTGATAATGAATTGTAAAAGTGGCATCCATGTGTTAATTATGATAATTAATGGTAACATGGATATTCATATGTGTTATAGAACAATGAATGGTAACAGTGGAATTTATGTGTTAATTGATACAATGAATGGTAACAATGGAATTTATGTGTTTATTGAGGTGAGGAATGGTAAAAATGAAATTATTAGATATTATATCTCTTGGGGATACTTTGGGATCCGGCATGAGCTAAAACATGTATTGAGGTAGGGGTGTTTATAGGAACCTGGGGGTTTATGTGGTTAAATAAAGATTAATTGATTATGTGTTAACTATTTACTTATGCATTATAATTATTTATTTATACAATTTCATACACTATTATTTAATTGGATATTTTTTTAGACTCCTTGGGGGTGTTTTCCTACTCGGTTGTACTCACGCCCTACTCGGGCTACCTAATCAGTACCCGAATAGACTTCATGTTTGCAGGACAAGATAAGGGCAAAGGACCTGTGTTAGCTAATTGATTTCGGATGGAATAGGGCTAAGGAAACCAGATGTAGTTCATGATCCAATTAAGAGTTTTCAATGTCTTTACTTTTGAGTTTCATTTTGACACTTGGTATGTACTTTAGGATGACATGTCAACTATTTAGTTTTGATATTGTATTTCCAGATTTATTTATCTTATTATAAAGGTATTATCCTATTTATGTAATATAATTTGGTTATTTTTATTATTTATTATGGTGTATTACTCTAATAAAAAGAGGGTATAGTCTCTCTATGATTGATATTGGACCCTCACTGCTAGTCGGCAGCCTCTGGCATATGGGGGGTGTTCTTGAGGTCATATGGTCTACCAGTTCGAGGCACCTATGTGTGGCACCAAGGAAAATATATTATAGTTTATACTACTATGAAACTTCATACCAAGTGGTATATTCTCCCCACTATACATATCACACCCCAAAATCTAGTCGACAACCTTTAGAATATAGGGAGGCATGTTTGTGTTCTCGTAGCCAGCCCTTTTGGCTGCGTGAGAGAGTGTCGGATTAGGAGACGTTACAAAACCCCTTAAAGGATAGAATTTCAAATGGAAAATTAAATACCATTAATAATGAGATAATAATGATATAAAATATCAAAGTTTTATTAATTACACCAAATAATATAAAATAGGGTGTACAACTCAAGCATGTATCAAGAAAATGAAATTTTATACAAAGAACCCTTACAAGTAACATAATCATTGAGGTAAGAATTATTTGATAATGAGTTTATAAGGAAGAATTGTAGAACCCAATAAAAATTGAATTAAATATAATTCAAATCATTTATTGGGTATAATAAAAGAACTTGGAACAATATAGTTTAATAATAAAGTTTGTAAGTCAATGGAAGAAAATTGAGTTAGCACAAACCCTTGCCTTGTTTATTCACTTAATCATATACGCTCTAACCTCCTATATAAAAATAAGTAACCATCATAATCTCCAATTTTAGAAACTTTTTAATATATATATAACATTTTATAAACTTAATTTATGATAGTTCTCTGCGTGTATATTAGTTATTTATTTTCAATTTTCAATATCGGGTGTGAGTAATTTTGATCGTTTTGAACTAGTCTCATAATAGCGGTGTTGTTCTTCATTATTCTCCCAAAGTTCATAATTCCCATATAAAACAAGATACTAGAATTTATTTTTTATAATTATTTATAATTTTATAATTTCATTTTATAATATTTTTCATTACAATACTTGAAGATAAAATTAGTGATGAGCATGTGTCAATTATTTTTAATGAACGGACATTGGTATCTAAATTAATGAGTTTAATATTTATATTACCATTCCAGAACCAAAAATAAAATAATTATTTACTAATTTATATTATATATTATCAATAATTAAATTATCATAGTCATCCATGATATTATTTAATATCATTATTCAAGCTGGTGGTTAGACCGACCTAAAGATGAACATACCATAATTAATGGATGATTATGATTACGAAAGTCATTCTTTTGAAGTAATGTCATTATTAAAGAAGCATAATGATATTATTTAGATATTTTATTGTGGATAATAATATTTGAATAATTATTAATAAACAAGAAACTATATGAAAAACTAGATACAGTACTTCATGGAGGCGGTAGCCCTCACAATGCACAATTAACATTTTCATTTCTTGAATAATGAGAGGAAAAGTAGGTGGATTATATTTTTTGTATTCATAATCATAATTATATTATATATCACTATGCTAAAAAGACCATTTAGAACCATTTTTTTCTATTTTTCAATAGTTTAAACCGCTACTAAATTGTTTCGTGCTGGTTTTCCAAAATCTTCGCATAATGTGGCATCACGAAACATTTTGTGGTGGTTTATAAAACTATTAGAGATTGTTTAGTGGTGATTTTTTAATTTTTATATTCTTTTTATTTTTTATTTACATATTTATTTTTTATTATTTTTTTATTTTATCTATTTATTTATTATTTATTATTTATTGTTATCTATTATTATTTATTATTTATTATTTATTATTTATTATTTATTATTTATTATTTATTATTTATTATTTATTATTTATTATTTATTATTTATTATTTATTATTTATTATTTATTATTTATTATTTATTATTTAGCCTATCATGCATACATATGTCATGCATACCACGCAGAAATTCAATATATATATTTTTGGGGTGAGATTTGAATTTCATACCTCTTGGTAATTTGGAAAAGACTTTACCACTCTCACAAGCTCTTCATGTGGTGAGTAAACATAATTTAATATACTTATATATATATATATAGATAAATACATATAAATACATATACATAAATAGTAATATTAATTAATGATAATAATAAGCAAATAATACATAACAAATAAATATGAAATAATTGATAAATAATTAATAATTAATAGATAAAAAATGACTAATAAATGATAAATGATAAATGATAAATAAAGAATAATATGGTAATAAATAATAAATAATAAATAATAAGTAAATAATAAAGAAATAACAAATGAATAGTGAATAAATAATAAATTAACAATAAATAATAAATAAATATATTAATAAAAATAGCTAATATTTAATTATTAATAAAATAATAAAATAATAATAAATATATAAATAATAAATAAATAATATATTAATGATAAAATAATAGTATATTAATAATAAATAATAAATCAATATATAATAAATAATTAGTTAATAAATAATAAATCAATTTATGATAAATGGGTAGTAAATAAATAATAAATAATATATTAATAATAAATTAATAATAATTAATAATTTAATAATAATTAATTATTAATAATAATAACAAATATTCAATAATATATCAAAAATGTTTAATAAATAAATAAAAAATAAAAAATAATTTGATAATAAATTAGTGATAAATAATAAATCAATATATAATAAATAAGTAATAAATTAATAATAAATTAATAAATAATAAATAATTATATATAATTATATATAACTTTATTTTAATACAGTTATATATATATTATAAAAATATATATACATATAAATAAATATCTATTAATGTATATAAATACAAGCAGAGAGACACACACTAGCCAAGAGATTACATATAAATATATATATATTGTCATCATATATATAAATATACATTAATGTATATAAATATACATTAAGGAATATAAATATCTATATATATAACAAAATTTAAATAAATATATATAAACACACATTTATATTACATAAATATATATAAACACAAACATATATATAATTATATATTAATATAAATATATAAATACATAAGTAAATATTAATATCTATATATATACCCACATAATATATATAAATATATAGACATAAATAGATATATATATTTATAAATGTATATAAATATAGACAAATATGCATAGAAATATATAAATATCTATGCCTAAATACAAGTATATATAATTTTAAATAATTATATTTAAATTATAAATAAATATACATAAATGTATGGAAATACATACAAATATATATATATAATAGATTATAAATCACCAAAAAAAGGAAAACCACAATAATTGGAACACCATAAAATCAATTGGAATTTGAATCCATGGAATAAAATCATATATGACCCAACAAGCATTTGAAGACACTTTTAAACAAAGCTAAAATCACATAAAATGTTTAAAAATCATGTAATTCGAACAAAAAAACAATTGAAGAGGCCTTTTGGCCCTTTTTTACCTCAATAAAACAATGATTTAGGCTCCATTTGGTTAAAAGAACATATATCATTTCACAAGCTTTGATTTGTCTCATTGATCTCAATCAGACACCAAGATCAAAGTTATGAACGTTTGAAGTTAAAGTTTTATTTTTAACTTCTATTAAAATATTAATAAATTATATTCTATTAATTATTACAAAATTATTATCAAGTATAATTTTAATTCATTTCATAAGATTTTATTTGACCAGTTTTGGAGCTAAAATGGACACCCGAATCAAAATTTATGGTCATTTAATATTGAATCCTGATTTTCAACTTAACCTAGAATTAATTTATGTTTCAAATAATTACTAACTAATAATTATAAATAATTAATAATTTACACATAATTATTAATTAAAATTTCAAATAATAAATAATAAGTGATTATAAATATTAATTAATAATTATTAATTATAAATAATTATTAAATATTTAATATTTCCCATTAATTTATAGACTATTTTTAAGAAATCATCACTAAAAAATAAAAAATAAAAATAAAATATATTTAGTGACGGTTTTTGAAGAAAATCCTCTAAAACTAAATCAAAAAATAAACAAACACATTTAGCAGCGACTCTTAAAAACCACTGTTCAAAAAATGTTCATGAAGTATTTAGCTATGATTTTAAGAACCATCCTGAAATTTAATTTTTTTCAATAGTGTATGTCACATTTATTGTTTAATTTTACCCTTATAAAAAATGAAGATAGCTAGTGGAGAAAAAAGGAAGTCGTCACTTCATGGAGTCAGTACTTCGAACAACACACGAACGTCAGCTTCATTTTTCTTAATGGAAAGTTAAAAATGTGGTTAATAGATATTCCTTTGGCATATTAACATTTAGTATAAATAAATATTTATTTCATTATATATAAATTTGAAATTTTTATATTGGAAAGTAAGTAAGAAAAGAAAAGAAGTTGGGGGAAAATAGTACTCGTGTCAAACTTGAGATTTCCCTTAGAAGACTCCTTGGAAATGCTGGTATTAGGACAATCACTTTTAACCAAAGGCTTAGGGAGAAAAAATAGATTCTAGGGGAATTAAAAAAGGAAATATTCAAGTGGAAACTGAATTCTTTGAGTGTTATTGAAGGGATTGTGAGAATCCCCTTTTATAAGCGGTGAGAATGGCATTTTTGTAATTATAATCACTTAATTTAAAGGAAGCACATTTTAAACTTGTCAAGTTGCTCAAAAAAATATAAAATAATAGATTGGGGGTGTGATAAGGTCGATAATCCCCCAAAAAATTATTTTCACACATGTTTTAAACATTATTTACATTCATTTACTCTTAGAATTTTCACTTTTACCATTTTTGGATTTACTATGGTAACTAGTTTTTACCTAAGTAAATCATTTTTTATGCCTAAAACTAAAATGGACCTTATTAAAAAAAATTGGGCTACTTATCAAAAATATAAAATCTATTTTATCAAATAAAATTTCTTTGTGAATTAAAAATCAATTTTAAAATTAGTTCATGTAACAAGTAAAAACCTGTTTTTAGGAAAAGGATATTGTTAATCTTAAAATTTATGTGTATGGTTAAATTTTCAATATATTTGATTTTAATGATATAAATTAGTTTATTATAAAATATATATTAAAAGTTATGTAATTTTTAAACCAATCTATATCCAAAATTTACTAAAATAATATTTAATTAAAATAAAATACCAAAAAAAGGTTTTTATTGCAAAAATATTACCTAAGTCATTGAAATGTTAATCAAAGGTTTTATAAATTCAAAATAGTATTTTTAAATATATATTATTACTTATTAAATACATATTTAATCAATTAAAATATTTTATAAACTTGTAGGTCGTGCTTATATAATGATAAATTCATACAAGTTTCACTTTTGGTAAAAACGGTATTCACATTTATCACCTAAAGATCAATTATTTTAGAAAATATATCAAAAATTTATATTAAGATAATATTTAAAAAATTAATCTAAAAATGAATTTTATTTCTTAAAATTAAAATTATAAAATTTTATAATTTAAATTTAAAATAAAAACAAAAATATATAATGAAAACTATTTTCATGGGAAAATAACTTTTAAAAATGCTAACTATTCTTTGTCTTATTTACAATAAATTACTAATAAAATTAGTTTTAAAATATTAATAATATATTTATCCATGATATATTTAGTTTCTTAAAATTAAACACATATAAATTAATTTTTTGTAAAGATTGTATTTTAAATCTTAAATTATACTAATTAGTTATATATATATGCTAATTGAATTTTCATTAATGGTTTAGTATTAATAATGACATTTATTTTTATTTTTATATATATTTCATTATTTTATTACATATATTTTTACCTACCAATTATAGAGATACATTTTAGTGGTTATATACTATTCCATGGTTCATTGTGGTTCAGTTTTCCATGCATCACACACTATAAAACATATTTTGTATTAAAGGGGTATATAATTTAAAATCTCGGGGTATTATAATGAGCCCAAATTATACGTTGCCACTAACCCATCCTTAAAACTTCATATTGGAATCTTTTTCCTCTGAGTCTTTTTTAGAATTGTTTGGTTACCATTTTAGCTAAATTAAGAATTGTTTTAAGAGGATTTAGTGTTATTGGTTGGATTTTATTGATTATTTGTGTTTTAAAAGATTGGTTTAAATTATAAATTTTAAGTTTGGAAAATGATAACTAGTTTCCTAAAATTATTTTAAATGAATTAAATGTTTCATATTTTCAAAATGGTTTCAATAAATGGATCCTGAAATTGAAATTGATTTTAAATGGAGTTTTTTTATTTTGAAACTAATGAATGTTTTTTGAAACCTCATTTTCAAGGAATTTTAAATAAAGGTGGGTATAAATTTTGGTTTTGAGGGAAGGTATTGGTTTTAAATGGTATAAGTTTCATTTTTTAAATTTATAAAGGATTTTTCTAAAACAAATTGAAATGGACTTGATGTTTTGGAGCATGAAAATTATTTTAAAGAGAGATATTTGAAGTTCTAAATATATTTTTAGATAGATTATTATAGTCTTGAAACTAATGTGTTTTTTCAAAACTCTCTTGCTAAAAGTTTCAAAATATATTTTTACTTTATGATTTTTTGGTGGGGTATTTCCTGTATTTGGGTGGATGCCTCACTATTATAGTTGGTCTTAATGGTCATTTTTACTTAAATTACACCTACCAGAAAGTTTTTATAATTCTTGGGATGTCCCTTGAGTTATGGTCTTCTGTGGTTTGGTGTTTAAACCTTAATCGGGAGTTCTTGATCCAGATTTTTTTCATCTTTCATTGAGTATGTATCTTCCTCTTGATTCAGTTGTTAGGGATTTGATGAATTTTTTATGTCTAAATGATTCCATCATTAATATTATAATTTAGAACTATTTTAAATTTTCCCGACTTCGTGTGATGATGTGATCAATGGAGCAATAGTAGTGTGGTCGATTTATAAGGGCCAGCACAGGACTGAGGGTGACCCTACATCTATTATTCTTGGTTAAGATCCTCTATTTTGTGGTAAAAACTCCTTGTATACTCTATAACATTCATATTGGATATTATAAACCCTCATATTTCAAAATCCTATGATATTTTTATCATTTGAGGTTGATTAAGTAATTTTATGAGTTTAGTGAGTCAAGGTTTTGTGGCATGGATTAAGATGGTGGGTTGATGGAGCCTATTTGGGTGTCCCTCTTCCTTTTCCTTCTCATTCTTATTCACCTCCTTATTCCTTTATTTTTTTTGGAATTGATCAGATGTTTTTAATTTAAATAATCCCCCACCTTATGCTCATTTGGAGAGAAAATATTTGTTTTTTTTGGAAATATAAATGTCCCTTCGATTGGTATTGATCAGGTTTCATTTCATAGTAGTCCTTTTTAAGTTGGTATCGCTTTGTTGATCCACCATGGTAGTGTTTCTCTTAAATGGTGGGGAGACCCACTATAGATATAAACTTTCTATTTTTTTCATGGAACTATTGTGTGTGAATTTTTAATTTGGAGATATATTTTTGTGATGGTTTTAATCAATTTTTATAGATTCTAGAGATTGTTTTAGAGGTGTTTATTTATTTTTGGTTTGAACCCTTTCTGGTCTGTCTTTCCCCCTCATTGAAACTCAGTGATTTTTTAATGGAATAAAGTATCATGGTGAGGATTATTATCACACCAAAGCCTTTTATTTATCTAATATTTTATTTCATTATTGGTTTTTATCCTTTCCCTTGAATTTCATGTCATTTTTCCTTAAATGTTCAAAATTTTGATATTGTGGTACTAGGTACATAGTTAGTACTACCCATGTGGTGAACCATACAAAACTTGTATTCCCTTATTAGTGTTTATTTTCATGGTTGATGCATGGTTTATCTAACACCATGACCAAGTCATGAAACTACCTAATCATATCTAATGAGGGGAACACAGTTTGATAAACCGTGTGAGTTTTCAAGGTTTTAAAATGTATGAAATTATTAAAATATCCTCCCCTAATTTTAACACCATTGAACCCTTATTTTCCCCATTCATGTGAGGAAGAAATGGATATACTTATACATGGATTACTCCTCCTACTTGGTTTCCATGGGTTTCTATTTTATTTTTGGTGGTTTTATTAAGGTTTGGGATCCTTATCCCCTTCCTTATCCTCACATTTCCTCTTCTTATCATTTTTTCTACTTCTTTTTTTAAGGGTCCATGGTGTCTGAACCCTAGGTATTTGATTTTTTTTATCTTGTAGTTTTTTATAAGGATTATGGATATCATCTTGAGATATATTATGGAATTATTTATTGAAGTGACATTTTTTCATTAGTTTAAGGTAGGTTTATCCATATGTGGTTCTTTAAACTTTAAAATACTTTATTGCTTGAGTTTTGTGATCCTTTATTTATAAAACGTTCATTAAATAATGTTAGTTTTAAAGGAATATATTTTTCTTTCTTTTTTGGGTTCTTTTAAAGAATTGTAAATGAGTTTTTCAATGGCACTTAGGTCATGAATAATTGGAACTTATTTTATAGACCCTTTAGGTGTTAAATGAAATGACTCAAAGAATTCTTTATACAAATTTGAGTTTTAAAAAGGGATTTTTAGAATATTTAATGAATTTAAAATGTTTTCAAAAATATGAACCTTAATAATTATACTTATATTTCAAATTAAATAGATTCCCTTAAAAGTTTTCTTATCATTTTTTATCTTAGGATTCATTTGATCAAAATTCTATGTTTCTTACTTATTGATTTGGTTTTTATGATATGTCATAACCTTTTAAATGATGTTGGGGTTTTGGGTTAAATGTGATAAATGTGTTTATCATGGAAGGTGGGTTTATCTTTGACTTTTAAATATTTAATCCAAAGTATTAAATCATATTTTTTTTAAAGGGATTTTCGTGTTTTAAGCTTCTTTTTAAAGATTCAAAGCCTGTTTGGAAAAACATTCAAGGAATTTAATGATTTTAGACCTCAAAGTGGTATCAAAAGGCATAGTTGGAATTTTATGTAATGTTTTGTATTGATACCCTTTCTTATTTGTATTACTTGGTCTTGTTGACAATATGGTATATATTATGTATTTATGAAAAGGTTTTATTTTGAAAAGGGGTCTTGGATAGGAGGTGAGGGGAATCTTGTTAATGTTCTATGTGGTTGATTATGACTTGTGTCTTTCACTCCCTTTTGTTGGTAATGGGAAGCTGGGAGCTTGTTTAGGGAACTCTAGGATATTATTTTTAGTAATTTTGAATTATAAATAGTTTTAGATTATGTTAAAACTAACAAAACACTACCATGATATGTATTAGATTTCCACATTCTTAGGTGGACCTTTTTGTTGGGAATTAATATTACTCTCTCTAACTATTATGTGTAATTATTTATGTTGGTTTTATCATTGAAATGGAAAAAATTTCTATGTTTCCTTGACCTTAGTTACCTTAGGGAAACTCTAATGATATTGTTTATTTTTAGTTCCTTTATTTTATTGTTAATTTTTGTTATTTTTTACCTTTAGCATTTTATTCTATTTACTTGATCCATTTCTACTATTTTTTACTTTCAATCATTGATTTCATTCTTTTGGGATGTCACTTACATTAGTTTTATTTCATATGTGTGCCTTTCGTGTCACTAGTTTTTATCATTGTTATGGTTCTAAAAATAAATTCTTTAAATGCATTGGGAGAAAACAAGTAAAGAATGATTTTAAGTGCAGTTTTAAATATCACTTTAATCTAAAAGTTTTCTTTAAATTATTTCAAAAAGGATAACCTTATTGAGTGATTCATTTCTTATTTGTTTTAGAAATGTGGATATTTTAAAGTTTTTTATAAAAATGGTTGTCTTTGGTTAAAAATGAATTAAAATAGTGGTTCTAAGTGATTGGTTTCTAAATAAAGTGGAAATATTATCTTTATATTTATATTTTAAAACTAGTATGAAATGATTTTACATTTAATCATTATTCATGGGGTGTGGTAATTTTACCTACAATGACTTGTGATCATGACAATAAAAACATTTCATGTTCAATTTAGGTTTGTTTCTTTGGATATATCCTCCTATAGGATATTTTTTATCTACTTTATCATGGTGTAGGCTTGGTGATAATGTTAGAGAATGACTAGGTTTCATGAGTCTTTCATTGTTCCTTTTTTATATTCTAGTTTCTCATTATTTTTATTTTATCATGGATATATTATCCAATTCATCCTTTATGTTTTCTTGGGATCTTGTTCAGTTATGTTGCTCTTTTTTTATGTTATGAATGTTTATTTTATACTTATTACTTATTTGTTCCTATTTATATATAACCCTAGTTGTTTGGTTTTCTATGGACGTCCAACTTATGGATAGGTCATTTAGGATTTCAGTGAGAATTACATTTTATGTTTGATTTCATTTATTGGAAAAAATTGTTCCCAAGTGTAATTCCTTAATTCCCAGGAACTAGTTTCTAGCCCATGGGGATGAGGAATACCCTTCAAGTATTTCCATGGGATATTTTGGGTACTAGTTCTGGATAACTCAATCTAGTTTTTAACACACATTATGTAACCCATACTTGTTTATGTGGAGTACATATCAATATAAGTTTCACACCGCATAAATTAAAAATGTGGAATGGAAATTAATTATGGAATTAAACAAAACTACATGATGTTTAGCTGGTGCACATGTCATGTGATAAGGTTTTACAAAGTATTAAATAGCTAATTAATTTTTGTATGAATTTTAAAACTACATGTTATGTATGGTTTTCATACACTTTTTGTACTTCATGGAAATTAAAATTGGTGCACACCATGTATATTAACATGTGCCATGTGTCATAGATATCAATCTGAATACTCAACTAAAATCATGGAACTACACTCAATGTATTATTGTGGATTGTTGTGTACATTGTGTGATGTGTAAGTACACAATACACAAAAAAGACCATACAATATGTTGAGAAGTTTAAAATGGTACACATCATATTGCCTCCAATACATGCCTTATAATTAGTCAATTTTAAATTAAATTAATTCATTTAATTTATTTAAAGTTTAAGATGATGGTAATATCCATGATTTTTTGTTGGAAATTTAAGATAAATGAATTGATTAATTGATAAGAAAATTAATTTATCAGTTCATGGATTTTATTATAATAAATAATGAATTGAAATGAATATTGTCTACTTTTAAATACATACTCATTACATGAATAGATAATCATGAGCTTGACCAACCTATTTATGTGTTGGATTTATTTTAATTTAATTATTATTTCATGGGTTTTTTTATAATTATTGTTAAAGTAAAATGGGGATATGTGACTCATCCCCTCTTATTTATTATGTATGAGTTTCTATGTCCATAGTTTCTTTTATGTAACCCCATATTTATGGTTCCCCTCATTTGTGTACAAGTAAACATATGTAAAGTAAAGAGATCCTAGGTGAGTGTAGATGGTTTAAGTGGGATTAAAGGTGAATCCAACCAAGGAGATACATAAGTGAATGGGTGATGAAACTTGAACCAAGACTGGTTCAGGGAGTTATTTACCAAAGTTCGAGGGTTAATTTATCATCTTATTGATAAACCAACCAATAGAAAATAACATTATCATGCCACATATATTTAATTTATTCTATCAAGTGCATGGTTAATTATTTTTTTATGAGATTCATGTTTAGTTATAATCAAATAAAATAAATGAATTAATGATCGTGAAATATGGAATAAAATAAATGGATTATATGTAAATTATTTTATAGATACATGTTTAATCACTTATGACAAATGTAAATAATATTAAAAATCATGTAAAAAGTTAAAATAATGAATATTTATACATAATGTAGAAATACCTCAAAGAAAATATTAAGTCAATATAGCATTCCATTAATTGAGTTAAAATACAACCATAGTTCAAACTGAATATCTAGCCCAAGTTAGGGTACTTTCAATTATTGGATATTTTTAGCTAAATTTTTGTGTTGACTTAAGCTATTTCACATCAAGGTGTTACTATCCAATGAGATGACCCAAGCATTACATACACACATATTAAATTGTTTCACATAAATATTATTTGTATCACTCAATAAATTATACCCCGGAACCTATAGATTTAGTTTCATTAGAGATTATATACATAAAAAACTTATTTTTTTTAACATTTTTAACATCTACTGTAAATATTATTATCACATGATATTAATTTAGAAACATTATACATAATACATTTCTTCATAACCTGTGAAATGGAAACATAGAAAGGGTCATCTCAAATGCCCGGTAAAGGGAAACATAAGAGATAAATCGATGATCATAAGTGAGAATAATATGAACATGTGGGTATGTAAATACAATCAAGCTTCATTTTCATAACATAAGGGAATCATACCCAATAAAACATAGATTATAAATCTGGATTCATGGCATAAGGATTTGGCATAGCATAAGCATGAATAATAAGAGTGTAAAAACATGATTCAACGGTCTTAATCTATGAAAAAATAACATAGGCATAATAATATATCATAAACATATTGTAACACCAAGATATTACAATATGTAATTTTCCTTTAAATTAATTTTATGTTTAATTTATTGTTTCACACACAACACCAAACTAAAATGGAACTGTGATACCTTTTATAAATATAATATTACAAGTATTGAATGAGGAAGTAATAATATAGTCATTTAAATAACTGGTATAAATAAAAGTAACCACATTTTTTAATCTATCTATACATTAAAAGTTTATTTTACTAACAATTCAATTATAAATTCAATTAGTATAGCTTAATAACTAATAAGATCATTTTATTGATAAATTTAATTTTCCTCAAAATTTACTTTTAGGTGCAATGTAATTTTATTTTTAAGAAAATAAATATGTTATGTTTTAATTATTATTAAATATATTATTGATATTAATAATATATTAAAACCAATCAATTTAGTAATTTATAGGAAACAAGAATAAGAACGACTAAAAAATTATTTTCTTATGAAAACAGTTTTCATTATGTTTTCACTTAAAAGTTAAATTCTAAAATTTTATAATTTTAATTTGACCAAATTAAATTCATATTTGGATTTAGAATAATAGTAATGTATTAGGATAAATTTTTTGTATTTTTGTTAAATAATTTATTTTTAGTGAATAGTGAAAAATTATTGATTTTTCTAATACTGTCACTTTTATGATGTCATCACAATAGAAGAATGACTTAAAAGTTTTTGAAACCTGTAATCTATAAAAAATATATATATATAAATTAAAATAAATCATTTAAAAATACTACATTGAATTTATAAAATCATTTTTAACGTTTTGGGAACTTAAGTAATATTTTAATCTAAAAACTACTTTCATTCGCTTATATTAAAAATTAGTTTTCATCACTTATAGAAATTAAATCTAAAAAAATGGATTTCATATTTTAGATCAAAAATTTCATATTATGTAATAATATCATTTTATTTTTTATTTATAAAATTATGATTACTATGATTAGAGTTAATGACTATGATAATGGTGAAAGAGTTATTTTCAATGAATTTTTTGTTAATGTTTAATTTTTTATCTAATAAATTAAAATGGTATATTTTATATAAATAATATGATTTTATTTTTACACATATATATATATAAATATATTAACACTTATTCAATTTTTAATCATTACTAAATAATATAAATAACACTTAATGGTATAAACAACATTTTTCTATAAACAAAAAAATATACATATTAAATGTTTTAATTTAAAAAATGATTTTCTATTATTGAAAAATTATATTAGATTATATAGAGCTTTAAATTAGGTTTATAACATCAAAATTTTATCATAGTGGTTACATTATATTATATATATATATATATATATATATATATTGATTTGGTAAGAACTAGTTACCAAGGTAAAAACCAAAATATAAAAATATAAAAATTCAATGGTAAATAATCGCAACATGTTTAAAACATGTGTTAAAATTAATGGTAGATGTTTTAGAAGCTTTATCAATCCTAAATCACTCCAAAATTCATTATTTATTACTTTTTGAGCCATTAACCCTTGAATAGTGTCATGTCATCAAGGAAAAAGTAATGGGTATTTACAAAAATGTCATTTTCTTCACTTATAAAAGGATCTCACCTACACCCCATTTTTTCACTCATTATAAAGAATTATCTCAACCAAAAATCTTCCCTATTTTCTCATAAACTCACTTTATACATCCTATAATCCTTTGTATTTCCTAAATACAAGGATTAGGATCCTTAAAGTGTCACCCAAGGGAGAACATCTATAGGGAAAATTAATGTTCTCAACCGAGCACCCTTAATTATTCTCTTCTTCTGCCTCATCAAAGACTGATATATACATAAAAGTATGATAAAATAGTATTTTTAATATTCTAAAATTTAATTTTACTAATGTAATATCCATTTTCTATCATCCCTTAAATCCATTAAAAAAATGAAAATGTCATCATGCATGTAGAGACCCAAAGCTTGACGTACATGGATATTACATTACTTTTGCGGAATACTTAGTACATAACAAAAAAATACACACAAGGATCGTAATAGTTTAGTGTCTTTGGAAACTCGGAATATAATCTTCTAATCGTGGTGAAATATCTTCAACATCTCCCATAAAGATCTTCCTTTTTTTTACCTAAAACCTTTCTTTATATCCTGGGGAAAATAAAACATAAAAGGGTGAGCTCAAATGCTCAGTAAGGGTAAACAAAAGAAATATCAATCACATCATTTTCATAAGAACATAACATTTTGGAAATCTTAACCTGCAAAAGAGAGCATAATTTCATAACATGGGATAAATCATAGTAGTGAAATGAAATCCCAATAATCATAACTTAAAACATGAAACTTTGTGGCATACACACATAATCATATAGAATCATATATTATTAGTCAAGACTCATTTCCAAGACTATCTTAGTGGAAAAAGTCCATTTCTGAACCGAGTCACCCTCGTTTCAGTCCTGTTTCACTGAACCGGTATAACCTACCATTCCAGCCATGTCTATCTCATGAGATATAAAATCTTTACCCAATGCATTGGAGGGAGATATAGGTCCCACCCATCTCATAATGATACCATTCTTATGTGTGCCACAAATTCATAAATCATACATCATTGCATAACCCATATAATAAAAATGGGATTCTTAAACAACATGACATCATAAGACAATTCATATAAGATAAAGGAATTCATAAAAATATTTCCATAACAACATAATCAAATCAATGTAATAATAGGTATAAAAATAGAACCCTTTATTATCTTAGATGGAAAATAATTTTGATAAAACACTTGAACTTCATTCTTGAGGAAAATATCCTTTCTACTTCAAAAACATCTTTCCTTTCTAAACATGTCATACAATTTTAAACTAAAAGAAGTTGATTAAAAATAAACTTGAAAACTTGTAAAGGAAACTTTTTGGAAATAATGTTTTAAAAATTCATTCATGCCGTATAAGTTTAAAAAACATTCTTCTTACTTTTTTCAGAAAATTCAAAAAGTACCCCGTACGAAAAACGACAAAAGATTCCTTTCATATCTTTTACTAAAAATTCACCGAAGGGTAAAATTGGATTTAAACAATTGTAGGTGGATGGAAATAATATTACATATTGAGAAAACATGGATGTGGATGATAAAATACACCCCAGTAAATATCAAAGTATAAACAATCTCGGATAAAAATGAGATTGTGATATTTCCCTTACCTTAGGTCCCACTTGCTTTGTAAGTGTCTGAACCTCCTCTTCTTTGAAGCGCCTCTTTGAGACCTCCTCTTAGGGCACTAAAATTGGTCTTTTAGGAAGACCAGAACCTCTAAGATTTTTCTAGGGAAGTGTAGAAGATAATTTTTTAGGGGTTGGCCGAGCTTGAAGGCTCAAAGTTGTGTGAGGAATAGAGGGAGGAGGTGCCCTTTTATAAGGGAGGAAAGGGGCACCTTTGGAATAACTAAAAATATTATTTTATTATAAAGTCAAGTTCGGTTTTAAATAGCTCCAAATTGATTTATTTAGAGGCTAAGGTGGGGATGGGTCGAAATCCTCTCATCCAATAGAATTTAGACAAGTTTAGGTTCCTATTTTAACCTTATCATTTAGATTTAACATTAAGTTAAATAATTTTACTTTTACTGTGTCTTCTTGTGTTCTTACACTATAAGGTTAATAAACTTACTATAAGAAGACAAACGAACCCCAAGTTGTTTATTATTAATATATATAACCTTATCTAAGTCATTTGTCCGAACCTTAGATTTTTAGGAATAAAATAACAATTAATAATATAATATTTTATTTAAAAACTATTTTATGTCAATTTTGACACTATTTAGTAATTGATTTTTGTGAAAATCATAACAGAATTATAAGTTCAAACAAAGTTAATTAAATCAATACTAACATGTCATATTATCCTAGAAAATTAGTGGAATTCATAAAAAGTCTCAAATTATATTTATTTGGGTATTTATAACATCAATTATGTCAATAATTCATTAATAAGATAATTATTGCATCATCGTTGTGTCATAAATAAATTAAATTATTTAATGTCTAAAAATTACAAATAAAGTACCATTATGTAGGAAATCGTTTTATATTTCTAATGAATATTTATAGTCGAATTTATCTTATGTATAACCCTATATTAAAAATGATTTATTAAATAAACTTTGATTTTAACTCTTTTAACTCTTCTTTGAATTAAATAATAATAAATGTCCTAATCTAATTCAAGTGGGACTAAATGGTCATATTTTATTCCTAAGTTTGTTTTTGGTCGAATTATACTTATCCAATTGAATTAGGACATGTGTTAGGGTAATAATAATATCATTTTTACCCTTAATTACCCTATTTACTTTTAACCGTGGTAAATAAAAGTAAAAAGTTACTATTCACCAAAAATTATTTTCATCTCATTGAACCATATTTTACTTACTGACATCAACCGTGTCTCTCGGATTTTTGAAATTCCACTCACAGAAGCGGTAAAATTAAGTTTTATGAAAAATTCAGTTTTTTTTAACTACCACTTAGTGGTTTCACTATTCATCAAAAATTGAAAGTTTTCAGAAAAATACCAAAAATTAGGCCTAAGCTATATTTGATATTATGAACTCAAAAATGATTTCTATTTTACCAAATTCAAAACATATCAGTTTCATTAATTAATTTAAAAATTAATTCTCGTCGTCAAAACAAAAGGCGTGTTTTTAAGAGATAATAACTATCAAAAGATTGACACTTGTTTATAACTGGTTTAAATGTGAAATTACATCCAATGACCAACATTGTATTAAATTGTAAAAATATATTCTAAATATAATTTAAAACCTCTCAAATTAATAATTTATCACTATTAATTATTTCGATTGAAAAAGTTGTTTTTAATTAAAATTTAGTAATTTTCACTATTCATCAAAATATGAAAGTTATCCGAAAATCACCAAAATTTCACCCTACGCTAATTTCGATATTCCGAATCCAAAAAATGAAGTCCATTTTGAAAAATATAATTTACAAAATTTCAAAAAGTAGTTATTACTATTCATAACGTCTAGTTTTAATAATATTTTAATAGCATATCGTTGTTTAGCAAAACTTGGTATTGCGTACGACACACGCTGTCGTGGAAGGTCGTGATTGCGTGTAATTCAAGACAGGTAAGAGATGTGTGTTGTGAAAGCTCCTTTTGGTGTAGCGTATAACACAAGACATTAATGAAAAGAATATTTTTCATAAAATCTCGGGGTGTTACATTCTACCCCCCTTAAAATGAATTTCGCCCTTGAAATTCGTCGGGGTTATAAATGGTTTACTATTAGAAAGTTTCTTTAATAGAAACCCACATCGTAAAAAGGAATACCAAAACCAATCTTTAAAAACAAAATTATGAAACGTAATGGTTACCCAAATAAACTAATCACTGGGTTTTCACATAGGTGAAAATATGGATATGGAAGAGAAATCTAACCATCATGTTCTGATGGAGAGTGGTAGAGAACATGGCTATGGAAAATCCAACAATCACAAATCCATATATTTGTGACGATCTAAGGTACCATCTAATTTATCAGATATAAGAGCACTAGGACAACATTTTTTGGTTTTCAAGATCGTTTCCCTAAAGTTGATGAAATTGGAATTAGAAGAAATACTTTCGTGATTTCGGTATAGTCTCACCATTGGTCATTCTTTGGACAATTTCCACTTCGTCTCTTAAATAAATGAAGTTGAATTTGTCATTTTTGATGTGTTAGCATATCATATGATATAATAATGGGTCATTCCATCTGTCTCAAACAAAAGGTTAGAAAAGTTATCAAAAAATACATAAGTCCATCTATAGTGAGATTAATGATATATGGTTCCTAAAATGGACTTATACTTCATATATCATACTTCTTAATATAATAAAACTAGTTTATACTAAACGGGGACTTCCTGTAGGCCAGTGGTAGGCAATAAAGGTCAGTCGCACTTCAGTTGTGGGTTCGATTCCCACAGCCTTGTCCGACGCGATGGGTTGTCGCCCGTCCTGCAGGTTGTCCTTTTTCTAAAACTACATTACTATAACATCACATAAATAATATCAAAAAAAGTTCTATCCTTAAACAATACTAACTTATGGTTAACATAATCCATTCCAATCTTTAGGATTATCTAAAATACTTCGGTCCAAACTCATAGTATAAAGAAAACAATAACTTGAACTGTCGTCAACCAATCATGTGAATACCATCATTTATCCGCCATATATCTTGTTGGTCACTCTCCAATCATGTGAATACCTTAATGATGTATTCTCTTGAAAAATGAATACCCATTAAACCTTAGTGAAAACATGAATGCTATCAAATTTTAACTCTTTCCACATACCAAAATCCAAAAATTCTATATACTCAAACCATGATATAACCTTCTCCTTATATCAGTCATGAGCTCATGAATACTATCAAACATTTAATTTTCTCCTTATCCCTTCATTATGCGCATATCATATACATTCCAAAAATATCTGAATAACCTTTCATGGATATTGGTAACATTAATCATACACTTTCAAAACTCAAGGAAAGACAACAGTGTAACAATCCTTAGATGTCTCTTTATTCCATAGTACCATGAGATTACTTATACAACATTACACATGATAAACATATAATCATTCCACTACATTCTTAAACCATTGACCGAGCTTCAACAATTCTTTCATCTCACATATCATTTGTAGTCTCTTCATCATCATCCACATAAATACTACCCATACGACCATACTGATTCTCTTCATGAGACTTTCCCTTATGGCATTGGTTCGCATAATGCCCGTACATTCCACATTTAAAACATTTAACCATTGTTGATGTCATAGCAATACCATTATCCTCATCCCTGGTGTTAACTGAACCTTTTCCTTTGCACTTGCGGGCTTTGTGTCCTTTTCCACACCCAAAGCATCTTCCAGTTCCTTTGAAACATTCTCCTTGATGCCTCTTCCCACATGATTTACATATGGGAAATTGAACTTTCTTTCCTCTATGATCATCATGAAACTCTATCTTTCTCTTATTAGCCGAGTCAGGAAACTTGCCAAATTTTACTTTATTGATCATATTATGAGATTGATGATTCGGCATAATAATGATTTTTGGACTTCCAAATCCCATTTCATTTGGTTTCTCATGAAAAATATCATTCCATTGTCCATTATATCCTCCATTATCGTGAATAATCTTGTTTCCAACCATTTTCTAAAACCCAAAAAGAATAGTGTGAGAGGCAAAAATCATAATAAAGGGGGAGTAACTTCAATATCTAACATCTTAGGTTAAATTCTATGATCGTTACCATAGTTCTAGGACTATATCCTATACGTATACTTACCCTTAGGGGCATCCCTATACATACCTTAGAAATATCTCTAGGGATCTCACTAACGTTTTCGCATACTATTTTCCAAAGGTTGACTAAACCTTTCCTCTGATACCAACTGTAGAGACCCAAAGCTTGACGTACATGGATATTACATTACTTTTGCAGAATACTTAGTACATAACAAAAACACACACACAAGGATCGTAATAGTTTAGTGTCTTTGGAAACTCGGAATATAATCTTCTAATTGTGGTGGAAGATCTTCAACATCTCCCATAAAGATCTTCCTTTTTTTACCTAAAACCTTTCTTTATATCCTTAGGAAAATAAAACATAAAAGGGTGAGCTCAAATGCTCAGTAAGGGTAAGCAAAAGAAATATCAATCACATCATTTTCATAAGAACATAACATTTTGGAAATCTTAACCTGCAAAAGAGAGCATAATTTCATAACATGGGATAAATCATAGTAGTGAAATGAAATCCCAATAATCATAACTTAAAACATTAAACTTTTTGGAATACACACATAATCATATAGAATCATATCTTATTAGTCAAGACTCGTTGCCAAGACTATCTTAGTGGACAAAGTCCATTTCTGAACCGAGTCACCCTCGTTTCAGTCCTGTTTCACTGAACCGGTATAACCTACCATTCCAGCCATGTCTATCTCATGAGATATAAAATCTTTACCCAATGCATTGGAGGGAGATATAGGTCCCACCCATCTCATAATGATACCATTATTATGTGTGCCACAAATTCATAAATCATACATCATTGCATAACCCATGTAATAAAAATGGGATTCTTAAACAACATGACATCATAAGACAATTCATATAAGATAAAGGAATTCATAAAAATATTTCCATCACAACATAATCAAATCAATGTAATAATAGGAATAAAAACAGAACCCTTTATTATCTTAGATGGAAAATAATTTTTATAAAACACTTGAACTTCATTCTTGAGGAAAATATCCTTTCTACTTCAAAAACACTTTTCCTTTCTAAATATGTCATACAATTTTAAACTAAAAGAAGTTGATTAAAAATAAACATGAAAACTTGTAAAGGAAACTTTTTGGAAATAATGTTTTAAAAATAAATTCATGCCGTATAAGTTAAAAAAAACATTCTTCGTACGTTTGTCGGAAAAGTTAAAAAGTACCTCGTACGAAAAACGACAAAAGATTCTTTTCATATCTTTTACTAAAAATTCACCGAAGGGTAAAATTGGATTTAAACAATTGTAGGTGGATGGAAATAAAATTACATATTGAGGAAACATGGATGTGGATGATAAAATACACCCCAGTAAATACCAAAGTATAAACAATCTCGGATAAAAATGAGATTGTGATATTTCCCTTACCTTAGGTCTGACTTGCTTTGTAAGTGTCCGAACCTCCTCTTCTTTGAAGCGCCTCTTTGAGACCTCCTCTTAGGGAACTAAAATTAGTCTTTGAGGAAGACCAGAACCTCTAGGATGTTTCTAGGGAAGTGGAGAAGAGAATTTGGCAGGGGTTGGCCGAGCTTGAAGGCTCAAAGTTGTGTGAGGAAGAGACGGAGGAGGTGCCCTTTTATAAGGGAGGAAAGGGGCACCTTTGGAATAACAAAAAATATTATTTTATTATAAAGTCAAGTTCGGTTTTAAATAGCTCCAAATTGATTTATTTCGAGGCTAAGGTGGGTATGGGTCGAAATCCTCTCATCCAATAGAATTTAGACAGGTTTAGGTTCCTATTTTAACCTTATCATTTAGATTTAACATTAAGTTAAATAATTTTACTTTTACCGTGTCTTCTTGTGTTCTTACACTATAAGGTTAATAAACTTACTATAAGAAGACAAACGAACCCCAAGTTGTATATTATTAATATATATAACCTTATATAAGTCATTTGGACGAACCTTGGATTTTTAGGAATAAAATAACAATTAATAATATAATATTTGTTGGGAAAAAATCCCTCAAGGTATCATTGAAGCATTTTTGAGGTGATTGTGTTTGTTGACAAAGTAGACATCTGAGTAGTGATTGTTGACAAAGCAAAACAATGACATACAAATTTGTTGACAAAGAGGATTTCATGGTGGAATGTCGAGTTCAAGAGATGAGGTCAACGATCCATGTTTGATTCAAGAACTTCGATAAAAGGAATGGATGATCTGGAGGCGGTACAAAAGAACAGATACAAGGTGGCGCTGTTTTCCAGTGTTTGTCAAATTTTTGGGCCTGAAAATCGGCAAATGATGAAAAGTGTTTTTGGAAAAGGGACTTGCGCGTCGTGGACTTGGAGTATAGGAAATTTGCGCGCCATATGTTTTTCAAGATCATAAGATCAAAATATGGCTAAGGAAATAGGTTCGCGCAAGTTTGGGAGTTGGTCGCACAAGTGTATAAAAGGAGAGAAGACTTGCGCGCCGAGATTGGGTCGCACAGGTGACTTGCGCGCCGTCGCGCAGGGTGGTCAGATTGCCTATAAATACTGGACCACCCCTCCTCATTTTTCACTGTATTTCAACTCAGAGCTCCCGTCGCGCAGGTGTGGTGGTCGCGCAAGTGGTGTGTGTGGTCGCGCAGGTGGGACTTGCGCGCCAGTGGTTGAAGTTGTGCGCCGGTGTTAGAAGTTGCGCGCCGGTTTGCAGTTGCACGCCAATAGTGGTTTGGGCATAAAAGGAAGAGAGTCGCGCAAGTTTGGAGTTGAGGAAGCTTGAGTCGCGCAAGTGTCATAGGAGGACTTGCGCGCCCGTTGTGACTTGCGCGCCGATACTTGCACGTCGAGGTTGACTTGCGCACCAAGTAAGGTTTGTTCCAGCAGTGTTTTCAGGTTGCGTGGAAGCTGGAAGTTTGCCCGATACCTTCGGTGCAAATACATATTCATATACGGGTGAAAGTTGTACTTCAACAGAGCATCTACACACAGTGGAAGATGCATTCATTCATGCAAATTAAGAGACCTACAGGTCTATAAACTGTGAGTGGATTCCTTCCAAGAGCAGTGAGCTTAGGAATAGGAAGAAGGTGATCCTCTCCACCGGCAGTGAGCCAGAGAGAGAGAAACAGGGAGTGACCCTTGGGAAATCAGTGAGCTGACCCTAAACATTGTAAAGGCAGTGAGTCTGGGCATAGAAGTGATCTAGCTCGAACCTTGTAATCCACAGCTAGTGAAGATTAGTGGAATTTGGTATGACCGGAAACCTGTCGGCGTATGCTCCTTGGACGTAGCCCTTAGCGGTGAACCAAGTAAAATTGCTGTGTCCTGTGCTTGCTTTACTTTCTGTTTATATCGTGCAGCAGGAAAAAGAGAGAAGAGTGTTTTGCTTAACAGCGAAACAAGATCAGAACGGGCATTTATTTTTAATTAGCCATACCCTGATTCACCCCCCCCCCCTCTCAGGGTATCCAGCCTAGTGGACCTAAGAAGTGGTATCAGAGGAAGAGGTTTACAGTTGTTCTTCTCTCAAATGGAGGTCACTAATCATAGAGGGATTCCGATCTTCGACGGATGTAATTTTCAGATATGGAAGAATCGAATGCAACACTATTTCCGATCGTTGGGAATGGATGTGCTTTCAGCAGCTATGCATGGTATCACAGCTGATATTACTAGTGGTGCATTATCAGAAGAAGAGCATAAAGAGTTGGATGCTGATTCTAAATCAATCAATGCCTTAGGGGAGCCCTTTCCAATCCCATATATACAAAGGAGATGTCATGAAAAACGTCACATGCCATGTAGGAAAAGCTCTTGAATATTTATGAAGGCGATACAAAAGTCAGAGAGGCAAAGCTGAAAGTGTTGTGGAACAAGTATGAAGATCTCAGAATGAACCTGAATGAGTCTGTTGATGCATTCTTTGACAGGGTAAATGCTGTGGTAGAAGACATGCGGGGTCTTGGTGAGATTATCGAAGACATTAAAATCGTAAAGCTCATCTTGAGAAAGCTTCCACCTCGGTTCAATCCGAAAGTTTCTGTTTTGGAAGATAAAGATCCGAAAGAGCTGACATTGGATAACCTACACAGCACTCTTGTTGCATATGAAATGAGAAATGATGACAACGATGTTGTGGAAAAGGGTAAATCCAAAGAGGTGGCATTTAAGGCCATGAAGAGGCTCACTATTGAAGATTCTCAGGAGGAAGAAGAGTCAGATGAGGTGATGTCATTCCTTTCATCAAATATGCAAAGAGGAAAAGGAAAGTTTAAAGGGAAACTTCCACTAGCATGCTTCCGATGCGGAAAGGTTGGTCATCTTGCTGCAAGATGCCCCAAAAAGTTGCAAGAAGAAAGCGATGAAGATGAAGTTGAGATTCCCATGAAAAAATCTTCAGCCTATGTGAAAGGGAAGAAGCCGTTCAAGAGAAATTTATTTAAGAAGAAGAATCTACTTTCACAAGAAATAGACAGTTCAGCTGAGTCTGAGAGTGAAGAAGTTGAAGAGATAGAAAACTGCAAAGATCATGGACATAATGCGATGGTGGATGTTTCCAGTAGTGCTCTAGAAAAGAAAGAAACCGAAACTGATGAAGAAGAAGAAGAAATTGAAGGGAGAGTTGACATAGAAGCTGAATTAGAAGCAGCTCTTGAAGTGATAGATGTTTGGCGAGCAAAAACAAAGAAATCCAACAAGATAGTATGTGATTCCAAACTCTACATGCAACAATAAGAAGAAGAGAAGTATGAGCTTGAGAAAGAAATTGAAAATCTTAAGTCTTACAGGCTAGAGCGCACAGAAAAGGGTGATGAGCATAAGCTCAAGATTGAAGAGCAGAAAAGGGAGATCGATTTCTTGAGTCGAAAAGTGAAAGATCACGTCAAGCGTATTGAAGATCTTGAAGAGGAAGTTTTCGGTCTGCGGAGAAAAGTTAAAGACCAGGAAAAACCATTGAATCCCAACACATTCTTGGGAAATCAGGTCGTTACGAAGACTGAAAAGAAGAAAGAAGATCCTAGTAGTTCAGCAGAAAAGAAGCATAAATTGAACTCAGATGTTAAGGCTGAGTCATGGCTTAATCAGAAACAAAAATCTGTGGCAGCTGAAGTCAGACCGCAAGCACCGGTCCCGAGATTGAAAGTGGATTTGAGCACAAAGCAGAATCAGAATACTCAGAGATCCCAAGGGGAAACATGTAGTGCTGAAGTAACACGGAGAAATGCACCTTATATCAGGTGTTATTGTTGTGGAAAGATGGGGCATTCATAGTATGTGTGTTCTATAGCCAAGAGATATAGAAGGGAACAGCAACAGAGATGGCAGCCAAACAGAGGACAATTTTCTCGAACATATTTTGAAGGACACTATTTTTTTGTGTGGAGGATTTGGACACATGGCTAGGTATTTCACTTCGACCATTCAGAGAAATGTGCCAAAGCAGAATCAGGATGTTCGCAAGTAGCCAATCAATGAACCAACAAGTGAGTTAAAAATTCAGAACAGATTTGCTGCTCTACAAGATGAAGCTGGTCCATCATACTCTGAGAAAGAACAGAAGTCTCAATCTATTCCGAGTATGAAAGAAAAAGTATGGATCAAGAAGAAGAAAAATGAGAAGGCTGTGGTGACAGAGATTGCCCTTAAAGCATCAGATCGATCTGGTGTTTGGATCCTTGATAGTGGTTGCACATCCCACATGACGGGTAATAAGGATCTTGTTACAGGCATCAAATATGACAAAGAAGGAGTTTTCAAATTTGGAAATGATGAAGGCCTGAAGATTGTTGGCTCAGGAAAAGCCAAGTTTGGGGGCAAAGAAATGAGACATGCTGATGTCTTGGTGGTAGAGGGTCTCAGTCATAATTTGCTTAGCGTCAGTCAACTATGCGACTCTGGGCACTCTATCCTATTTACCAAGAAGATGGGTATTGTTAAAGGAAAAGATGGAATAGTCATTCTACAGGGAAAACGAACAAATGGGAATCTTTACCTGGTAGGTAGGGAAGAAGATTCATGCTTTTTATCCAGAGAAGAAGAAAATCAGTTGTGGCATAAGCGACTTGGTCATTTATGTCAACCATCTATGGAAGATCTGGTAAAGTTTGATGCTGCTAGAGACCTTCCCAAACTATCACGTGATCGCACTCATACGTGTGATGCTTGTCAACAAGGGAAGATCATCAGGAAGACATACAGGCCAAAGGAACAAAAAGCAACTGGAGTGCTCGAATTGGTGTATGCTGATGTATGTGGACCAATCTCACCACGAGCTATAGATGGGCAAAGGTACTATGTTATTTTCATTGATGACTATAGCAGAATGGCCTGGGTATTCATCATTACCCATAAGACAGAGGTGTTCAGTTGCATAAAGTAGTACATGAGGGAATCAGAAAAGATGCTTGGGCAGAAAATTCTGAAGTTTCGTACTGATAACGGTACGGAATTTACAAACAGTCAAGTTGAAAACTATCTCGAGAAACATGGGATAAGGCATCAAGTTTCATCAGTAAGAACTCCCCAACAAAATGGAGTGGTTGAAAGGATAAATTGGATCATAAACAACATGGCCAGAACAATGCTTATTGATAAGGACCTACCAGAGAAATTTTGGAAGGATGCAGTTTTGACATCGGTGTATGTTTCAAACAGGTCCCTGTTATGTCCGAAGCAAGGGAAGACTCCATATGAACTGTGGTACGGAAAGAAGCCAACGTTGAAATATTTTCGAATCTTTGGAAGTAAGTGTTTCATTCTCAACAAAGAACATCATAGGAAGTTTGAGGCACGAGGAGATGAAGGGATATTCCTTGGCTATTCAGGGAAAAGCAAAGCATATAAATGCTTCAACAAGAGGCTGGGAAAAATTGTTGAGAGCAATGATGTCACTATAGTCGAAAATGAACAGACTGCTCAACGACCCAGTGAGCAGTTTTTGGATGAAAGTGATGATGAGGTAAGCAACACAGGGGGAGCAGAAGTTGCAGAGGCTGACTCAGAAGAAGATACTGATGATGAACAAGAAAGTGTCAAGTCTATATCTGCAAGGAAGCCAAAGAGTCAAGCTGAAATTGATAGGCAAAATATCATTGGTGACCAGAAAGCACCAGTTCAGACTCGAAGAATGAAGTCATTACAGCAGACATCGTTTTTATCTCAGGTGGAGCCGAAATGTTTTTCCGATGCAACTGAAGATGAAAACTGGGTTCAAGCTATGAATGAAGAGCTTGATCAGATTGAGAAGAACCAGACGTGGGAGATTGTTTCGAGACCAGCAGACAAGAATGTCATTGGAACTAAATGGGTCTATCGCAACAAAATGAATGAAGATGGAACTATGATTCGAAACAAAGCACGACTAGTGTGCAAGGGGTACTCCCAGATCGAAGGAATAGATGTTGATGATACATTTGCACCAGTTGCAAGGCTGGAGACAATCAGATTATTCTTGGCCATAGCAGTGCAAAGAAAGTTTAAAGTGTTCCAGATGGATGTCAAATCCACGTTCTTGAATGGGGTTCTGGAAGAAGAGGTGTACATTGAGCAGCCAGATGGTTTTCTCATTCATGAGGATGAGAAAAAAGTTTGCAGGCTGAAGAAGGCATTGTATGGGCTGAAACAAGCACCAAGGGAATGGTACTCAAGGCTTGATCAATACTTGAAGAAGCTTGGTTTCCAGCGTGGAGGAGTTGATTACAACCTCTATTTCAGCAATGAATGTAATCAAAGGATGATGGTTTTGGTTTATGTCGATGAAATAATATTCGGTGGATCAGATGAAGCTCAATGCAGACAGTTCTCCGAGTTCATGAAAAATGAGTTTGAAATGTCAATGATTGGAGAACTAACATTTTTCCTTGGTTTACAGGTGACACAAGGAAGTAATGGCACTTTTATTTATCAATCCAAATATGCCAAGGAGGTTCTAAGAAGGCTTGGAATGGATAATTCCAAGGATATGAAGACTCTGGTTGCTACCCGGATGAGATTATCAAAAGATGAGGATGGTAAGGCAGTTGATATCACAGAATATAGGCAAATTATCGGAAGTCTGTTGTACTTGACCGCGACAAGGCCTGATATTGTTTTCGCCACATGCCAAGCAGCGAGATATCAAAGTAATCCCAAGGAAAGTCACATGCTTGCAGTAAAAAGAATACTTCGGTATATCAAGGGAACAGTGGACTTCGGGCTGACATATAACGACAAGTCTCCGACAGAATTATTGGGATATACTGATGCAGATTGGGCCGGTTCAACAGATGATAGGAAATCAACATCTGGAGGTGCATTTTATCTTGGCGGACTATGTATTGCTTGGTTGAGCAAGAAGCAGGATTGAATTTCATTAAGCACCGCATAAGATGAGTATATTGCGGCCACTCAAGCATGCACACAGTTATTGTGGATGAAGCAGCAGCTTGAAGATATGGGAGTTGAAGTGAAGTCTCCGATCGGAATCCAGTGTCACAAATCAAGTGCTATAAATCTTAGCGAAAATCTTGTCCATAATTCTAGGAAAAAGCACATTGAGATCAAGTATCATTTCATCAAGGAGAAGGTTGAGCAGGACATCGTGAAGTTGGAGTATGTGCCTACAAAGCTACAGGTTGCAGACATTCTGACAAAGGCCTTACCCAAGGAAGCTTTTGAGAGGCATCGACTAGCTCTGGGAGTTCAGTCGATTCCCCGCACTTGAAATAGTGTGGATGTGGGACCCCCCCCCCCCCTCTCCCCGAGGTATGATGTGTTTTTCCCTAATATGTTGATATGTGTTCTCTACTATGTTACAGACTACAAAGGATTGTCCTTTGGGTTCATTGACAAAGGGGGGGGGGAAAGTGTTTGATAAAGGAGGAGAAAATAGTGATTGTTCAAGGGGGAGACAGTGCGGAGATTTGATAAATCATAATTGATACGGGGAGAAGCTGACAGGTGGAGCAGCCAGAAATGGGGAGCAATGAGAAAGGGGGAGTGTATTAAATCTAATGATGCTAGAAGTGATAGATCAATGAATAGATGTCACAACAGCTGAGGATCGTGATAAAAGTAGAAGAGTGGAGTGGGTATCAGTTTGGTGTCAACAGTGGACGTCAGAGATGAAGTGATTCATTGATGAACTTTTCATTTACTCTTGTTTCTCACGCCAAGTAGTGCTCATGTGGGCTTAGAGTATGTGTTGAGTAAATCCTTGATCGCTATCAGAATCGCAATGAGGCGAATGGAGGCTGAAGAATCAACGACGAATCTTTGTTTTGGAAGAGTTGTCAACAAACCCAAAGGGGGAGATTGTTGGGAAAAAATCCCTCAAGGTATCATTGAAGCATTTTTGAGGTGATTGTGTTTGTTGACAAAGTAGACATCTGAGTAGTGATTGTTGATAAAGCAAAACAATGACATACAAATTTGTTGACAAAGAGGATTTCATGGTGGAATGTTGAGTTCAAGAGATGAGGTCAACGATCCATGTTTGATTCAAGAACTTCGATAAAAGGAATGGATGATCTGGAGGCGGTACAAAAGAATAGATACAAGGTGGCGCCGTTTTCCAGTGTTTGCCAAATTTTTGGGCCTGAAAATCGGCAAATGATGAAAAGTGTTTTTGGCAAAGGGACTTGCACGCCATGGACTTGGAGTATAGGAAACTTGCGTGCCATATGTTTTTCAAGATCATGAGATCAAAATATGGCTAAGGAAATAGGTTCGCGCAAGTTTGGGAGTTGGTCGCGCAAGTGTCTAAAAGGAGAGAAGACTTGCACGCCGAGATTGGGTCGCGCAGGTGACTTGCGCGCCGTCGCGCAGGGTGGTCAGATTGCCTATAAATACTGGACCACCCCTCCTCATTTTTTACCGGAGTTCAACTCAGAGCTCCCGTCGCGCAGGTGTGGTGGTTGCGCAAGTGGTGTGTGTGGTCGCGCAGGAGGGACTTGCGCGCCAGTGGTTGAAGTTGTGCGCCGGTGTTAGAATTTGCGCGCTGGTTTGCAGTTGCGCACCAATAGTGGTTTGGGCGTAAAAGGAAGAGAGTCGCGCAAGTTTGGAGTTGAGTAATCTTGAGTCATGAAAGTGTCAGAGGAGGACTTGCGCGCCCGTTGTGACTTGCGTGCCGATACTTGTGCGTCGAGGTTGACTTGCGCGCCAAGTAAGGTTTGTTCCAGCAGTGTTTTCAGGCTGCGTGGAAGCTGGAAGTTTGCTCGATACCTTCGGTACAAATACATATTCATCTACGGGTGAAAGTTGTACTTCAACAGAGCATCTACACACAGAGGAAGATGCATTCGTTCATGCAAATGAAGAGACCTACAGGTCTATAAACTGTGAGTGGATTCCTTCCAAGAGCAGTGAGCTTAGGAAGAGGAAGAAGGTGATCCTCTCCACCGGCAGTGAGCCAGAGAGAGAGAAACAGGGAGTGACCCTTGGGAAAGCAGTGAGCTAACCCTAAACATTGTAAAGGCAGTGAGCCTGGGCATAGAAGTGATCTAGCCCGAACCTTGTAATCCACAGCTAGTGAAGATTAGTGTAATTTGGTAAGACCGTCAACCTGTCGGCGTATGCTCCTTGGACGTAGCCCTTAGCGGTGAACCAAGTAAAATTGTTGTGTCCTGTGCTTGCTTTACTTTCTGTTTATATCGTGCAGCAGGAAAAAGAGAGAAGAGTGTTTTTCTTAACAGCGAAACAAGATCAGAACGGGCATTTATTTTTAATTAGCCATACCCTGATTCACCCCCCTCTCAGGGTATCCATCCTAGTGGACCTAACAATATTTGTTTTAAAAACTATTTTATGTCAATTTTGACACTATTTAGTAATTGATTTTTGTGAAAATCATAACAGAATGATAAGTTCAAAAAAAGTTAATTAAATCAATAATAACATGTCATATTATCCTAGAAAATTAGTGGAATTCATAAAAAGTTTCAAATTATATTTATTTGGGTATTTATAACATCAATTATGTCAATATTTCATTAATAAGATAATTACTGCATCATCATTGTGTCATAAATAAATTAAATTATTTAATGTCTAAAAATTAAAAAAAAATACCATTATGTAGGAAATAGTTTTAGCTTTCTAATGAATATTTATAGTCGAATTTATCTTATGTATAATCCTATATTAAAAATGATTTATTAAATAAACTTTGATTTTAACTCTTTTAACTCTTCTTTGAATTAAATAATAATAAATGTCCTAATCTAATTCAAGTGGGACTAAATGGTCATATTTTATTCCTAAGTTTGTTTTTGGTCGAATTAAAATTATCCAATAGAATTAGTACATGTGTTAGGGTAATAATAATATCATTTTTACCCTTAATTATCCTATTTACTTTTAACCGTGGTAAATAAAAGTAAAAAATTACTATTCACCAAAAATTATTTTCATCTCATTGAACCACATTTTACTTAATGACATCAACCGTGTCTCTCGGATTTTTGAAATTCCACTCACAGAAGCGGTAAAATTAAGTTTTATGAAAAATTCAGTTTTGTTTAACTACCACTTAGTGGTTTCACTATTCATCAAAAATTGAAAGTTTTCAGAAAAATTCCAAAAATTAGGCCTAAGCTATATTTGATATTATGAACTCAAAAATGATTTCTATTTTACCAAATTCAAAACATATCAGTTTCATTAATTAATTTAAAAATTAATTCCCGTCGTCAAAACAAAAGGCCTGTTTTTAAGAGATAATAACTATCAAAAGATTGACACTTGTTTATAACTGGTTTAAATGTGAAATTATATCCAATGACCAACATTGTATTAAGTTATAAAAATATATTCTAAATATACTTTAAAACCACTCAAATTAATAATTTATCACTATTAATTATTTCGATTTAAAAAGTTGTTTTTAATTAAAATTTAGTAATTTTCACTATTCATCAAAATATGAAAGTTATCCGAAAATCACCAAAATTTCACCCTAAGCTAATTTCGATATTCTGAATCCAAAAAATGAAGTCCATTTTGAAAAATATAATTTACAAAATTTCAAAAATTGGTTATTACTATTCATAACATCTAGTTTTAATAATATTTTAATAGCATATCGTTGTTTAGCGAAACTTGGTGTTGCGTACAACACACGCTATCGTGGAAGGTTTCGATTGCGTGTAATTCAAGCCAGGTCAGAGATGTGTGTTGTGAAAGCTCCTTTTGGTGTAGCGTATAACACAAGACATTAATGAAAAGAATATTTTTCATAAAATCTCGGGGTGTTACAATGCATATGTGCGGACTACCACCTCCATGAACGATGTGATCTATTTTTCATAACCACATTACTTGGATAGTTAAAAAAGGTTATTTAAAGAAAAAATATATTATTTATAACATTATTAAGATTTTAAATTATAAATTATTCTATTTTCTACCTCCCTCTCATTCTATGAAAAATGGGATTGTCATCCATATGTATGTTCCCACTACCGCCTCCATAGAATGATATTTTTTATTTTCCATTACCACCTAAAATGAATGAAATTAAAAAATTATTTAGTTTATAAAATTATATTTATGAAACTATATATAATATCTTCAAACCCTTTCTCTATGGTCAGGTGCTAAAAACATAATCTTTACATTGATAGTTTTAATACTGATAAATGTGACCCAATTTTAACCTTCAAAAACATATAACATCAAACATAAAAATTGGATCACTTATATACTCAAGGCCCTTTTAGGTTAAGAGTTTTAGATAATTAGTAAAAGCTCTTACATAACAATACCCATTTCTTTAAGTGAACATTTTTTTCACTATTTTCATCTTTTCCTTTTTCTATATTAAGTCTTCATCATTGTTTCTACTCATCCTTAAAACCTATGAAAAACATATTAAAACATTAAATAAGAATAAAAAACTTATTAAGGGACATATAAAAATAATAAAAGTATCATGTTAGTCCATTTAAAAACTCATGAGATCATATAAGAGAGTTTTCCTTTAATGCTAACTTAAAGGAATGAAATGGAAGGACACTTCTCGTTTTCCCATCTTTGGATTGAAACTCTAGGATATCATCAAACTATAGAGGAATCCTAGAACAAATCTATCCTTGGTACTTTTTAGACACACTTTCATAACAAATTACAATGTCTAATGGAAGATCTCAAGGTTTGGATTGGCATGAAACCACCACACGTCCAAGATATGGATGTGATTATTTCAGATATCAGTCTTCTTGAATCCTTCCTAGAAGACTTCTAGGATGATCGTGTCTTCAGAAAGCTCTCTACTAAGAACAAAATTCTGGTACACATGATTCTCAGACATGAATGATTGGATCACAAGAAAGCTAGATCCAAATGGCTCTAATAGGGTGAATGTAACACAACCTACTTCCAATATTGTATTAAAGAAAATATATGAACTTCAAGGCCCAATATTTGTCTTGAGGATGGATCATACACTGAAAATACAGATGTGGTTGGAGCCATAGAATTTTCACATTTTAGAGCACTCCTCACAGATCCCAATCCCTGTAAACTTGAAGGGAATTTGAGTGGCTATGATGAGATCTTGAGCACCATCCCTCACACGGTTTCCAATGAGGAAAATATGTATTTTTAGAATGAACCAAATGAGAATGATTTGTATGAGGTTATGTGAGGTCTTAACCCAGAGAGCACTCCGAGTCCTAATAGATTCTTAAGGTCTTTCTTTAGAGGATCATGGAGTCTGGTTGGTTCTAATTTGGTGAAGGTTTTCTAAGATATATTTAGCATTAGTGATATTACTCAAGTTTTCTACACCATTTCCTTAGTTCTCATTCCAAAAAACTAAAGATCCTACATCCATTCTACATTATAGACCAATAATATTGATCAATTTCACTTCTAAAGTGTTGGATAGTGTTATCAACAGTCATCTTACCACTTATTTATCTCTTTGAGTATCTATTGAGAAGCACAAGTTTATAAAGGGAAGGTCTATATAAGTGTTGATTTATTTGGAACAGGATTTGATCAGTGACATCAACTACAAAACTCTTGGATCAAATATGGTGATTACATTGGATATGGATAAATTAATGACCGAGTTGAATGGAGTTTCATTCTCAAAGTTATCAACAATTTGGGATTCTCCTCCTGGACTTTGGATATCATTTTTAGATGCTTTATATCTTCTTGGTTATCTTTCTCTTTCTATGTAAAAACCCTTGGTTTCTTTAAGAATATACGAGGTATTAGGAAGGGAGACCTGCTTTCCCCTATTATCTTTATTCTTGTGTAGGATTTTCTTAGTCACCTCGTGAGAGGCAGAACATTCCTTTATAGATGTTGGATGCATCACAACCGCATATCCCATATTATGTATGAAGATGATACAATTTTATTCTTTAATTATAGTAAGAGATCAATCGGTGGCATCCTTAACATTTTGGAATATTATAGAAAATGGAGTGGAAAACTGATCAACCACACAAAGAGTAGTATTTCTATCTCTAGAAGATGCTCAAACAGTCATGCATTCTCTATCAGTAACAGCTTGAACATTCAAATCAGACACTTCCCCATGGATTATCTAGGCTCCCCCATATCTCTAAGGAGGATTCAAATTCATCACTTTGATCAAATTACAAGTATAATATCAGTTATAGTTTTGAACTAGAAGAACATGATACTATTATTTGGTGGAAGAATTACTCTTATTAATAGTGTTCTCTCTTCCATCCAAGTACATGAAATCTCTTTTATAAGGGTCCCCAAGCATGTTATATAAAATATTGATAAAATCATCAACTCTTTTTTTATGGGATGCACAATCAGAAGGAAGTAATCGTTCGTCCATATAGGATTGGTTGGATAAACCTACAAGAGAGGGAGGTATTAATGTGAGAAATATCAAGGACACTCTATACTGCATGCATGAAAATATCACCTGAGAATTCATGGAGGAACAAACCCTTTGGAGTAAACACATGAAATATAAGAACAATGGAGTAATGGGTGACTTGGTGGGATGCTCGACCACTATTTGGCCCCTAGTCATCCCCCATATATAGTTTCTTTTTGATCACTCCCATTTGATTATGGGGAGGGGTGAAATCCCTTTTTGGCATCACAACTGGGTTGAATCCTCACTTGGGTTCCCTGGATGTCCTATCCCAGACATAACATTCAAAGAGGCATGAAAATACCCAAGTTTCATCAATATCATTCTTGACCCAAACTAATGAAACATTTATGACACCATTGAAACCAATATGTAACCAAAACATAAGCATTTTTATGGTGTCTGCATCTGGATCTTTCTCTATAAAGGACTACCTCAAGGTTGTGTATTCTATTGTAAGAATCAACAAATGGGATAGGTTCTCTGGTGTATGGGGATACCTTTTAAATACAATTTTTTGGTTTGGAGAATAAGAAACCAAGTGTTGAGAATTGATGATAACATCTAATGCTTGAGTGTTAGCCTAGTCTCCAGATTCTCATGTTGCAGAATTTCAAAATTGGTGACTATAGACCACTTATTTTTTGAAATAAATTGGGTCCACGCCTTATGGAGCTTCTTTAGAGACTTCAATAATATTTCTTCATCAGAGCTTCTGGGATTAAACTTCTTTGAGAACTGGTTTTATGGTACGAATGATGCTGGACTGGAAAAGAAAATGATATTTATCATCTTTCTTGTGGGATGTTGGTGTATATAGAGGGCTTGAAATTAAAATAATTTTAAGGAGTTAATATCTAGGGAGAGGTACTAATTATCTACACCAAAAACCTATTACTTGATATTGTCATACTTATGAAAAACTTGGAGGATTCTCCCACTATCATTCCACTCTGATCTTATGGTTCCCATTTACTCTCCAATCATGGTAACTTGCATGGGCACTAGGTATGATGGGAACCTCATCCACAAGGATTAAAACTTAATACAGATAGCTCATGTATCTTGCTTATGATTAGAGGTGGTGGTGTGGTTCGTGATTTAAAAGTCTCTATTGTTCTTTCATTTAGTGTATTCTTTGATCAAGGTCATTCCCTTCCATGAGAAGCTTTGTCACTCCTCACATGTCTTCAGTTATGCTATCAATAGAAGATCACATTTGAAGTAGTTGAAATGGATTCACTTATTCTCCATTAGTCCCTTAAATACATTGGATGCCCACATTGGTCAATCATTTATATCATTCGGAAATGTTGAGGTCTTATTAATATCCAAATGAGTGTCCTCCACACCTGGTGCGAATCCAACAAGGTAGCATATTTCCTAGATTCTTTGGCTACTCATTCAACAGATTTAAATTTATTTTTATCTTTAAATTCCGTTCTTCTAGAGGGAATGAAATTTTTTAGGGGGATTCCCTTGTCTTTCATTAATTTAGAACCCCCTAATTGGTCCTTTTGTCTCTTTGCCTTTTTTCAGTATCTCTACCATTTTAATAAAATAATAAATAATGATAATGATGGAGCTTTCCTTTGACATAATAAAATTTGATATCAAATAATCCTTTACATACACATAAAAATTGCTTTACTACCCAAATTTTTTTTCATAAAACACTTTATGAGAAAACATAAAAGACAAATCATAATCATGAGGGTTTCTTATAAAACATGAGAACCCAAGAAAAATATTTTCTTAAAAACATTCATTTTTACCCTTAAAGGGAATAATCATTCATTTGAACAACAGATAAATAGAATACCATATAAAATCAAAATATTTCCATGAAAAATCATTTTCATTTATATAAAATTCATGTAGGTTCCTTAGGAAATTATATTCATATAACCCTTACAAGAAACCTTATAAGACCGCTTATAAATGGAATAATCTACTTAGTTAATTCCAACAACATTATTCAGAGAATATAATCATTATCCAATGAATTGGAGAGCTATATCAGGTTAAACCATCATAATAAATGATCTAAAAGGACTATAACATGCATAAAATACATATAATATTTCATTTCCATCTTCAAATTCTTAAAAATATACTTTTTAACCTATAAGAGAAACATTTTTGGATATTGATATATCTTTTTACTTTAAATCCCAATTTTCATAACTAAAATACCCAAAACAAAGGGAATGAGGGTTTTTCTTTGAATAAAACATAGAATATTATAAACTAATCCAAACATAAAATAATGGTTATGTTTATGGTAAAATTTATCAATGTAGTATATTTTAAAATAGAACATTCCTTTTTAATTTTTTTAAAAACATTCCATATAATATATGTAAAATGATTTCTTTTGAAAACCTTTTAAATGAAATAAAAAGTGACATAAAATGTACTTTATAATTCATTTATTTCCATATAAATACTTTCATAAAATAATTTTAATAATATATACATGGAAGAATAAGATTTTGAAAATAAATCCTTAAAACATTTAAAACTAAGTTTTTAAGGTAAAGTGTCCCTTACGATGTGATAACTTTTAACCTAATGAAACATTAAATGAAATCACATAGAATATATTCATAAACACTTTAATTTCATAATTTAAAGATAAAATACATCCATAAGGTAGTTTATACACCATAAAAAATGCGGTGAAAATAGTTTAATTCTCCAAGAAAGGTAATTGAGATAAGAGACCCCTTACCTTGTCTCCCAACATGCCACACATTTTCTTTAAATCCTATAAAATTTAATTATATTAATTATTTAATTTATTAAGAACATTTTCTAGTATTAATTTATTATCATTAAACCATTTATTTCATTTATTTCAAGTATATATTTAATTTCTTAATTGATTAAGTCCACATCATGTGTTTTAAGGATGTTTGGTTCATAATTGTAAAATTATTTTGGTAGGTTGAACATGATAAAGGGGATAATTATTATATAATATATAAATAATAATCATGAAATGATTATATTTTTTATATATAAAATAAATTTTATAATCACCCATGAAAGGTGGATGTGAAAAACAAATCGCATCACTTCGTGTAAGTAATATTCCACACGTGCGCATGAGCGAGATTGTCATTTTTAACAGGAAGAAGGGTAATAAGGTATTAATATATTATATATTAATAATAATAATATTTAATTAATATAATATATATTTATAAAATCTATCATAATAACCATCTTTATGAGGTTTTGACGAAAAATGAAACACATTGCTCTGTGGAGGTGGTAGTCCACACGTACGCATGAATGATGTTTTCTTTCCCTATAGAATGTAAAAGGAGTTGAAAAATGTTATGAAATTATCATAATAAGATCTCATTATATTTTAAATACTTATTATATTATATTTTATAGTTATTTATATAATTTAAGTTTGTTTAAGAAGAAGTAAAATGAAAACACTCAATTGAGACTATTACCTCCTCTTTTAAGAACCTCCTTTGAATCTCTCATTAAGGACCATAGAGATATTATTTTGAATATCCTAAAACCTATAAAACTTATATAATTATTTTTAGAAGATTTTTTTTCATGTTTTTTTGAGCTAATTTTCTCAATGTGGTGTAAAAAATAGAGGACAGGTGGTGTCCTTTTATAGTGAAGGAAAGGACACACTTGGAATTACTAAAAATATTTCAATATAATAAATTGTTTTCTATGTGAAAGTTGAAAAATATTGAAAGTATTTATAATAAAATTTAGGTTTATGTTTAAATCATTTCAACTAATAAAATTTAGATAGGTTTATGTGTCATTTTAAACCTTATCTTTGGGTTTAACCCCTTTGTTAACCAACTCTAACCTTAACCATGGTAACAACTTTTTCAATACTAAAGGGTTATAAATTTACATATAAGGTTAAAATTGGATCAAAAATGGTAAACAGATTAAATTCTAGACCATATATAATCCCCATTGTCATATTTCAAGATTTTTATGATTTCTAAATAATTTAATAATATATTATTTAACATAAAATACCATTAAATTCATTTTAAGAACTATTTCCATGTTTTGACTTAAAGACATCAATAAAGGTATGAAATTCGATTAAAAACTCTTTAATAATAAATTATACAATATTATTGACCATAAAATTCGTGTGAACCTATAATACATCTGAAAAATATTACTCTTTATGCATTTAAAATAATTTACTTTGATTTTTTTACTACCTGCACAAGAACTGTGTCAACATTGTGTAAGCATTTAAGGTAATTATACCATCATTAAAAATTAAAAATAAATTAACATCATAAAAATAAATCAATTAAGTTTAAAATAAATTTTTATATTCATTTATATCATCTTATTATCCCTATGTGAACATATAATAGAAATTAAAAGCAAGAGAGTGACATTTTTGGAATTCTTCTTTTCTTAAAATAATATAAATATCTTTATTAAATAAGAAATAGACCAAAAATGATATATTTTCAAATATATTAAGATTTTTTTGAGCAAAAATCACCAAATATAAATAATTTATGTGTTATATATATTTTAAAAATCCTTACCACATTTTTTTAACCATAATTACCTGATTTACCTTTATAGAGATCAAAAATATTCTCCACGGTTACTATTCATTATGATCAAAAATAATGTTAACTTATTTACTAGATTTAAAAATAAGGATTAAAAATATTTAATCCATTTTATAAAATTTATTTCCTTCAATTTTCATAAATTAATTTTAAAATAAATTGATAAAACATGACGAAAAATGGTTTTCTTAGAAAAATACATTTTAAGTATAAAAATGTTTTTATGTCAAAATAAAGCATAATATTGATTCAAATTAAATTAATTGAATTATATTTAATAAAAAGAAACTAATGGAATTTTAAAATCAATTTAAAACAAAATTGGACTTTGTAAATACTAGGATGGAAAATACATTTCTTTATAAAATCGGTAATTTTCACTATTCACTAAAAATGATCTTTTAAGAAAAATATAAAAATTTCACCTTAAGATAATTTTTATGTCCTTATTTAAAAAATTATATAATTTTTATCAAATAAAATTTCTATAATTGTAAAAAATTAATTAAAATACTAACTCCCAAAATATAATAAAACCCATTTTTAAAATGTATTTTTGAAGAATAACATGACTTTACTAAAAAATGAATGATTATTTCCCAAGAATCACACAATAAATTTGTATTTATTATGACCATTATATATACATTTCATAGTTTATTTACTATTATCCATACCCTCCAATTTAACAGCTAGTTTATAATAATCATATTTAAATAATAATATTTTTATAGTATATCGTAATTCATTTAAAGCTCAGTGTTGCATGTTAACATGATATCGAGCATAAAATTATTTTAAAATAAATCTTTAGGGTTTTATGTTGTAAATAATATGTAAAGATAATATTGAACATTATTTAAGTGATATTAAGAATAAGTGTTCATGGTAAACATAACCACATTAAATAGATATATTGAGGCACCTTTCTTCAGTTAATTTTTCTAAAACCTAAGAAACTGTATAAATTTTTTGATAATGGAATAATAAAATACATGAAACTATATAATTTTAAATATTATGAAGCTATTTTATAACACATTTTACCATGGTCAACATTCCAATGGATTTTTAGAGAAATTAACTGAACCACCTCAAGTAACCAGCATAAGAAAACACTATTTGATAAACGAATAACACGTGATAATAAATAAACCATATAAAATTAAATTGAGATGAAAGTTTTCTTAAGAAAAATTTTAATAAACTTAATTTTATTTTTTAGGAAGTTAATTGCATGTATGAAGTTAGTCGGTACCTAAGATAAGGGTTTTTTGCATCTAAATTTTATTTCATTGTGAAATGATTCATATTCACCACTTGTTTCATTTTTTTATGTATATATTGGATATGTATTTATTTTTATAATTATTTTTAGTAAATTTAATGGATTTACAAATCCATCTCACATTCTATCATTCATGGGATTTATATTTAAAATATACCAATGTTGTAAGGTCCTTTGCTAACTCAACTCCCTCCATAGATTTATAATACTTATTCTTAAAAATAATTCTTCCAATATTGGTTGAATCCAACCTAAGATTCTATTTCATGGGATATATCTTCTTATCTAGTTATAATTAATATTTAAATAAAATATTTACCTTAATGGATTCTTCCTTGAAAGTTATAGCATTATTTAGAATAATTTTCATCCATTTTAACAACAGTTTACCTTTATTGCCTATATTGTCATTTACCACCAATATTATCATTTATATTATGTGTTATCTAATTTAAACTTTAAATTTATACTTTACCTATTTTAAAAATTATGTTTTATTATCCATTTTTATGATGTGGGTTTTCAAAAAACTTATTTTAAGGTATTAAAAAAATTTCTTTCATGATCATATGTTTTATCTTCCACTCTACATTTCCTTTGGAAAACCATTATATCATTTTCAAGTCTCTATTATTAGTATTCCATTTAAATTAATATTTGAAAAAGTTTTTTACTTTATATATTTGAAAATTAATTTTTAAAGTGACTCATAACTTCCCCTTTTTACTAAATTGTTAAAAATGTTTTATAAAAACACTTTTATGATTTTACTTCATTTTTCCTCTTTATGTTAAAATATTTTTATCTTATTTAGAGTTATATTTAATGGATTAACTTCTAAATACTCTAATAATATTTTTAATTTAGGGGATTAACTCATGGTATCAACTAATACTTGTTCCCTTCTAATCTGATGCTATTTGAAGTATTCTTCTTTGGAATGTTTCGTCATCTATGTCAAAATCCTTTAAAGTTCTTATGTTACACTTGGGACTTGCATTAATAATACTAAACACCTTATTTAAATGCATTTATTATGATCATGTTATTCTATTTATTATTTGGGGAAATTATTGACTTAACTATATACCCATTACTCTATACAGTGATGGTTTGAAGGATGCTTACATAGAGAGTTATTCCATTTATTAATTGGACAAATATTTAAAATTCGTATACTTTTTATTTTAATAAATATTTTTATTTATTACTAAGGTGTGATGGTTGTGTATTTTATAGTTTATTCATTCTTTTATATGAATAATTATTTTGAATTAATTGGTGATGGGTAGAGCCTCCAATAGCCCTTTGATGCATCGATAGGTCTCATGAGACAAACTAGCCCAGGTATTTGGTGTATGTCTGGATATTTATTTAGATGTATTGGTTGTGATATTAAAAACTAATATATGTCATGGAATAAGACCTTAACATTATTTTTATGATGTCAAGAAATTATGCATTCGATCACCATTAAATCAGTTATTGTTGTTCATGGGTTTATTTATATTGCTAGCCATGGATTTATTTCAAGCTCATGTGATCAGTTATATGGAATTATTTTATTATTATTTACTTTTTTAAATATTATTCATTCCTTGTTTATTTTTTGATAGTTTTTGGTACATGTTTTCCATTACTAAGAATTTAAGATCACCATTCTTTTATTTCTATTTCTATGGGTAATGATGAAAAGTATTACACGTGATATGTCTAGAAATATATCATGTGTGTAGAATTTATGGGAGATTTTGAAGATATATTATGGATTAATTAATTCATAATTTAGTGTAAAAAATCCATTTTATGAGAAATACATGGGCTATATTAGTTAATTATGTTTCCTAATTCTCTAAAACTCTAAACCTAAAAGGTCATGGGAATGTATGTAATGAAATATTTGTTATAAATCATGTAATTATAGGGAAATTATGTATTTTTAATCACATGTAAGCACATAAATCATAAAATATTTCAAGGATAACCACCAATACATCCATATCATATTGTACTAGGCTAACCATATGCCCACAACATAGTAGACTTGGGCGAACCATATATGTCCCAGAACCTTTTTAGACTTGTTCTAACCACCTATTCCTTATACAGATCTCATTAGATATAAAACATTATCCAATAAATTTTCGGGATATATTGGACCGACCCAAAATATGATAAATAACCATACATATGTTTTATATAATAAATTGAAAACATTCATAATTCTAATATAGCTTAATTAAATTGTGAAAAAAAATAGGTTTCATAATTATAGCCATAAAATATGATCATAAGTCATTCAGAGGAATAAGGTGGATGGTATCATTAACAAATATTACAAATATCTCATAATAATCATTAAAGGATATTGACATAGAATAAAAACACTTTATAAGATCATTAGAAAATTTCTTTGAAAATAAGAAGAAATAACCTTAACTTTTTTATAACATTTATTTAAAAAGAAATATTTAAAAAATAAGAAAATAAGAATTAATTTTGAAAAAATAGTAAATCTTATAAAGTAAGTTTTATTAGTAAAATATATATAAAAGTGGGAAAATTAATTCTCACATAAATCGTTACAAAGGAAAATTCTTTCACACATTTGTAAAAAGAGGAAAATTTATTAGAAAATGAATTCTGTGGAAAACATTAAAAATATACCATTCAAGATTTTTTAAAGTAAATAAAATAATTTAAAATGTGACCTTAAGAAATTATAAGTGTAAAGAAGCAAATTCATAAGATAATATAAATAATATGTATATGGAGGAGAAATATTATCGGTTGAAAAGAAGAGTTAAGTTCAGTCCTCATTTAAAAGCATTATTTTTATTTAGTTATGAAACAATGGGAGGAAAATGGTAAGAATACATATAAACCCCATGAATAACTAGAGTATAAGAAAATAAATGTGGGTTTATATATAAATAACATATAATTTTTCCAAAATATCAATTTAAACATAGAAAATATTGATTTTAAAGTGAGATTAGAAAGAAATCCTTACCATTACTCCCATGTTCCACAAAACTGTTTTACCTATTTTATAAATTAGATCCTTATCAATATGGGTTCCTTTGGAATAAATTATTTAGGCTTATTTATTGGAACTATATGTTACAAAATTTCTATGAAGGTTTTAGGAGATAAAAAATACATAAGGGTTCAAGAGAGAACCAAATAGTTTGGGTGGTTTGGGAGGGGTAGATTATGGATCCTTTTATAGGTGATTCTTGAGTTTCATTTATAAATATAATCATTTCATAATGTGTAAGGTTTTAATTTTTAAATTAAATTGAATAAAAAGTGTAAAAATGGGGATAGTTTTTGTATACCCACATCCACACAATTTAGAGATAATATTTTATGATATTTTAATTATTTATCACTTAGTTTAACTCATTATTACCTTATTTTTTATTTATAATGGTAACCCAATTTTTACCTTGGTAATTGTTTTTTTATTCCTAAAAATTAAATTTATATATTTACCTAATTTATACATGCTAATTAAAAATTTGGGATCTATTTAATCTAATTAAACATTTAAATATTGTAATTTTAACTTTTAAATAAAAATATATTATATATATATATAGAATGTTATTTTTAAAGAAAAATTACTTTCATAAACACTAAGTGTTATTAATAATATTTCATTTAATTTATAATTTAAATGAGTTTTAATATATTTTTATACATTACATTAGATTTATAATTTAAAGTGGTTAATTTAATTTATAAAAATACATAATACTAAAAAAAATAGTTATTTGAAGAGAATCATTTTTTACATTAAATAATTTTAACCAAATCCTATTAAAATTAATTATTCATCTTATAACCATTTAATTTTATCAATTCATTCGTATTAAAATATTTCTTTGAATTTTATTAATACATTAAATAATTTATTAATCATTGAAGTTTGTGGAGGTTACCGGTGAAGGAAATAACACACACACCTATGGGCCTATAAGGATAGACCCCCCCCCCCTCCAAGGGTTGCACCAATATATATAAATCCCATTAAATTTGTTATCCAAGTGGTCCAGTAACCCAAATTCCATTACATGGGTATGAACCCCTACCTTCATCGCTCCTACATCACTACATGTTTCATAAATCCCCCAAGAGGGATACTAGGAATCCAAACTTGGTCTCATAGATGTGGAGGCCAATAGTGAGTAGCACTAAACTATGACTCAAGCCATATTAAATTATTCCTTAATAATAATAATAATAATAATAATGTAACGCATGGAAATATATTTTTATAATAAAATATTTTAACTAAATATTAACTCTATTTCATTCCAGAATTATTTATTACTATATTATTTATAATTACACAACTTACACATTGGATATGCCTAATGACCACATAACCAATGACCATATTTCCAACATCTATATTTCCAATGGACATATATATAACGATCATATTTCATTACTATATATACCCTTTCAAACATCACTAAAATCATTCACCCTATTTCCTCTTCTCTCAACATGTATATTATATTTCTAGTGTTTTTCCTTATTTCCATTGTTTTAATCAAGGTTATGATCTTTATGTAAAACTACAAAGATAAAAAATTTATATTTTTTGTATTTTTATTTACTTGAAGATCTATTCCATTGGTACTTTTTTAATGATGTTTCGTGTTATATAATTTTAATGTATTAATGTTTATTTTTCACTATATTTTATTATCTCAATAAAATGTAAAATGAAGATATATATTAAAATCATGGTATGTTTCATTCTACCCCCTTAAAATTATGTTGCTCTGATGAAAAAAATGAGGTTACTTATACCTCATTACATTTCAGGTTACCATGTTGCATCCTCAAACTTATGATTTCTACATAGAACATTAAAAAAGTTATTCATATTGATTCATAGTAATTTATCTCTATGATCTAATATTTATATCAATTATTGATCATAAAAGATATCATATTCTAGCGATATAACCCTTGGGTTCTGCACATGTGATGTATCATGTATATACTTCCTCAAAAGTGATACCTAGAACACATCATATACATAAGAGAGGTTTAGTGGAAGTGAAAAATGATAAACTATCATACCCATATGATCAATGAGTTTTAAGGAACCAATTTATCTTAGACTCAATTTTCCATTTTTTTCCAAATCTCATAACCCTATTCCATGGTGATATTCAAAGGAAAACCTTATCCCAAATTTTGAACTCCAAATCTCATCTATGATTATTAGCATGGCTATTTTACCAACTCTGTAAGGTTTTATTATGTCATTAAATGGTTTGAATCTTGTCTAAAATATATTAAGAAATATATGGTCCCAGTATGTTACACTCTCTAACTTCATCCCAACATGTTGGATTTCTGCACCTCTTTTTATATAGAGCCTCATATGGTGCTAGAATAGAAACTGTTATTATATGATAACACTATCAAGTGAATGTGTTTATTACAACCTCCTTTAAAATCTATTGAAAATTATCTTATCATATCCCCCTGAGTTTTAAAAGTCCTTTCAGATTGACCATCAGTCTAAGGATGATAAACAGTGTTGAAGTTTTGTTTTGTATCCAATTCTTGTTGAATAACTCTCTATAATTTCAAGTTATATCTCATATCTTGATCATATATAATTAAGAGTGGTTCTCTATGAATCCTTACTAGTTTCTTTATGTATATATTTTCAAGTTGATAGAGAAAGAAATATTCCCAAATATAAATGAAATGTGATAAATTCCTAATGTTTTAAACTATAACCTAAATAGAATTATGACCATTAGAATTATTGGGGAGTAATACAATGAAATCCATATGGATGTTCTCCCATTTCCATATAGGTATCGGTAATGGTTACATCATCCCCTTAGACTTTTACTGTTCTAACTTAACTTAAAGGAATACCAAGAATCAAGATAAATACTCTAGAATATCCCTCTTCATGTTGTCTCATTAGAAATGATTCTTGAGATCTATATACATATTTTTAATTCCAAGATGGATATAAAATGATGATATATGTGCCTTATCTAACAACTCCTTCAATTTTTGTATTGATGGAACACATATTCATTTCTTGAATCTTATAATTCTATCATTGTTAGATTTGAAATCCAAAATATTCCAAAACTTACTCTATAGATTCATATCCTACTTCTACACCTTCTTAATATTTACATGGATAGATGGTTGAGCATTCATTTCTAAAAGATAGGATTTCTCCCATTCCCTCATGATTTCAAGTTTTATCCTTTGAAAATCCATGAGTATTGGGTCACATTCAATCCTCATCATGGATAATGTGGAATGATCCTTCCTACTTAAAGAATCATCCACATTAATTTCCTTCCTAGGGTGGTAATGTATCGAGCGCTCATAGTCCTTGATCAAATCCAAACATATCCTTAGGTGTATATTCAACTCCTTTTGTGTGAATATATATTTTAAGATCTTAGGATTAGTATATAATTAAAACTTTTTACCATAGACATAATTCATCCATATTTTCAATGAAAATATTACCAATTCTAGCTCCAAATAATGTGTTGGGTAATTTTTCTTGTAAATCTTTAATTGACATGAGGCATAAGCTACAACCATGTCATTATATATAAAGAAACAACCCAATCCATTATTTAATGCATTACTGTATATCATAAACCCTTATCCACTACATGGGTAGTGTGAGTATAGGTGTAGTGGATGATCTATTTTTAAGAACTTTTAAATTTTCTTCACATTTATCTATCCAAAGGAAGTTGACCCCCTTATGAGTTAAGATGGTTAGTGGATTTGATAGTTATGAGAAATTTATAAAAATGGGTCAATTGTATCCATCAAATCCAAGAAAACTATAGATATATATTACATTGGTTGGTTTATGACATTCTTCAATCACCTATTTCTTTGAAAGATCCACATATATACCTCCACTTGTGGTTACATGACCCAATAGTGATACTTTCTGCAGTAAAAAATCACACTCGCTAAATTTGGCATACAATTTCTCATTTCTCAAGGTCTGTATAAAAATCCTCAAATGATCTTCAAGCTCTTCCTTCATCATGGAATATATAAGAATATTATCTATAAATATTAAAAAAAATTATTGAGGTAATATCTAAAGACTATATCCATTGAATCTATGAAGTTAAGAGGGGAATTTATAAGATTTAATGGAATCACAATGAATTTGTAGTGTCCATATCGTGTATGAAAGGTTATATTTGATATTTACTCAATTTTAACCTTAATTAATGATATATAAACCATATTTCAGTCTTTTATAATTATTGAGACCCTCCAGTTGATCAAAAAATCATCAATATGGGGTATAGGATACCTATTATTGACTGTGATCTTGTTAAGTTCACAATAATCAATAAAAATATGCATTGATATATATTTATTCAAAACAAATAGGACTAGTTTACCCCATTGTGAATCACTTTTTTATATAAAACCCTTATCTAGATTCTCTTGGAGTTTCTTCTTCAATTACTCCAATTCAAACGAGTCTATTCTATAATGAGTCTCTAATATAGGTATAAAACTGGGTGTGAGATCAATTAACAACTCAACCTCATTATCAAGAGACAGACCAAACAAATATTCTAAAAATAAATCTGCATATTACCACAAAACAAAAATACCTTCAATATGAATCTTTTATCCAACTATTTGAACTAAATACTCCTCATGATTGGGTATTATGACCCATATATTGGCAGTAATTTCCATAGGGAGTTTATTTCTTGATTTTCCCTAATAGATGATCACAGTTTGATTCATGATATGAAATGTTAATTCCTTAACCTAGAAATTAATATGGGATATATGTAGAGAGAGTCAATCCATGACCATAATCACACCAAATTACACCAAAGAGAGAATAATAAGTTTTAAATGAAGCACATTCCTATAAACTTTTATCAGAGAGGAGTTATAGACTTGGGGTACCATTATCATACCACTATAATTTTTCACCAATAATTCAATGTTTATTCATTGGGGTGGTTATTTTATGTGTTTTAAAAAATTTCTAGATATAATAAAGTAGGTAGAACCAAAATCAAATAATACATTTGAAGTTTTAGAGTGGATGATGAGTGTACCTTTCACCATTTAATTTTTTTGACCCACTCAACAGTTATGATTTTATAGTATTTTCCTTTCTCCCTTAGATTAAGAGATTTTTTATATCAATTTTCATCACTAACCCTTAGTTTGGTGAACTTGTTGGAATAATACCCATAATCCTTAAAATTGAAGCATTGGATTGTGGGTAGTGATTAAGATCATCTTTCCCTACATCAATTTCATTAGTTTTCCTCTTAATGTCTCTTTTTATTTCATGTAATTGATGAAATTCCCATTAAAACATGAATCATTTACCTATTCCTTTGATACAATTCTCCTCTTCCTACATTTTTGGCATGTCAAAAGATTAATTTTCTTTCCTTCATGGGTTTTATAATTTTAGTTTCCTCAAAAATAAATTTTATCTTCTTATCTTTAAAACCCTGATAATAATGGGTGTCTCAATATTTATTTCTACCTTGAGAGTATATTAAACAATTTCTTAATAGATTCCAAACTCCCTTATAGAGAATTCCTTTTGAAGACTTGGTCTTAATTCAATAAATAAATGGTCAATTTTTCTTTCACGTCAATGATAAAACCAGAAGTGTGCCTTCAAAGTCTTTTGATGTTTTCTTTATAGTTACCAATAGATTCATCCTCCTTTTATTTCAACTCTAAAAATTCTTTCTCTGTTATCAGGTAAAGAGTTCTGGGAAAATATCCAATTAAGAATACTTTCTTAAAATTCTCACATTCCATAGATTCTATTGGATTTGGTTCCCTATAACCAACTTCGGTTTACTCTATGGTGACCTGAATTCATAGTTTTTAATATTAATAAACTCTTTATCATGTAATGATTATTCTTCTATGTAACATAGTATATAATAATGTCCTTAGAGTAGTTTTCAAAATGAAAGGTCATATAAGTTCCCCACTATGATGAGAACCCGGAATTGCTACGAAATATATGTTCTATAGTCGAATGATATAATTTGAGGGACACAAATGATACAATCTATCAGGGGTAGTGACTTATAGGAATTTGATTCACCTTCTTATGGTGTACGTTCTTGGTAATATCCAATAGGATGTTGTGATAATGAGACACGCTAATAGAAAATTCACATTTATATGTGTCTTTGGATGTTCCTATCTGTAGAGATATGTATTGGTAATTAGACTTTAAGAATATTATTAATGAGAATTATGAGTCACATACTTTTATGTATTTACGAAAACTATGATGATGGATTTTTATGCCAGGGTAGGATACGTTGGGTTTGTCACGATTAATATTGCATTAATTAACAATGAGAGAAATTATTTTCCTTTTATGTTCTTTAATGGAAGTTAAAATCTCATGTCCTTTGATAGAAATTAAATAGCCTAAATAAATCCATGTACATGTTGTTCTATAGGAAAGTTCAATTTCCAAAAAGTAAAATAAAGAGACATCTATAACATAAGTTGATGGCATCGGTATGCAAACTTCTTGATTATAGATATCATGATAAAGGGATTATATTACATAGTAAGGGTTTGTATGAGTTATTATATTATTGTGGTATTAACTTCTTTATATATGGGATCCTTGGTGTGTTTCTATATTCTAACCTTAGACTTTAGGCTGCTTGGCCTAATTCCACTAAGAAATAGTCCAAGAGGGTCACACATTAAGTGTATCCAGGATGTTAGTTAAATAATATATTATTATTTATTATTTAATAATTTTAATAAATATTAATCCCACACATGATTTAATAATTATTCATGTTTTCTTGATCGCATTTATTCTGTCACTAGTTATTTGAGAGAATATAATGTGAGCGAAATATTTAATAAATATTTATTTACTATTAAGTGAAAAACATATTTATTTATTTATTGGTGAATAATTCAGTAATAATTATTTAATGAATAAATAGTCATTATTCAAGGTCCGATAAATATTTTGGAGGAATGGCGGACCTAGTTTAATGGTCTAGTGAGAAATAATAAATAGTGAATATTATTTTATTAAATAATATTTAATTTAATTTGCAAGATAAGCACATGTCGAGAAATATTATTATTATTATTATTTGACATGGGGTTTTTAGGGATTAAATAAATAATAAAGAGTACTTCTTCAATTATTTTATTTTAACCATAGTGATATATAAACCTGATTATATTATTTTCTCAATAATCCAATTCATTTGTTTTGGTTGTGCATAACCAGTTTAGAGAATCCTCTCAAGACATAAAGAGCTCTCTTCTCCAAGAATTCTCCCAAGAATAGAGAGTGGTATTCCTCCACCTCTAACTCTCGATTCTAGAGATATCTAGGAAAATGCTTTGGAAACGGTTCTCGAGGTGATCAAAGGCAGACGATGCTAGTGCTAGGATCTCTCATGCTAGCACCTGAAGATTCCTATAGTGACATTTAGAGATTTTTTGAATACTTTGGGATCACCACTAGATAAAATATACTTTGAATCCTACAATGCAATTACAAAACAATAAATATCTATTGTCTAATCCATCAATGAAGAAATAATTCCATTAAGGTAATTCTTTATTTAATTAAATTAATTATAAATAATATGTGTTGATCCTCTATCTTAGTTCCATAATTATATCCCTTGTCTATAATATTTGATTTAATTCCATAGATTATGATGTTTATCACTATGTAAATCTCTTTTTGATCATCAATCATGGAAAAAATCAAAGTTGGGCACCACCCATCACATGCTTAAAATACACCCAAAACCTAAAAGTGGTATCAGAGTGGTCACATAATTATTTATATTTATTTAAAGATCATTGGTTCATTTATGAATTTTTAATTTAGTTTTCAATTAAATTTTAATCATTATTTTAATCCTAATTTTGATATCTGCTTCTTCCTCCTCCGTTTCTCATAGATCTAATCAAATTGATTAATTTAATGAGTGAAATTAAATTGAAGATATCATCTGGAGGTGACAAGGATTCTGACCGGGTAACACAAGATTACACATCGTGTAACCAGAGTTACACATCGTGTACTTGTGTTCATTGCATCAAGAATTAATTTAGTAATTAATTAAATCTATGTGTATTGATGATACAAAGCGCATTTATTACTTACACCACATGTTGATTGGTCCAAGGTGGCATATGGTCAACCAGAGTACACACCGTGTAGCCCATGTGGATGGCATGTAGTCCCTTTGATTCACAGACGGTTTGTGTGTTTTTTACATGGCCTACCTAATTTGTGACCATGTAACTCAGAGTCCACATGTCATGTAGTCCCTTTTACATGTTGTGTACTCCATTTTTTCTGAGGTGTAATTTACATGTCGAGTCCCTAGGCATGTACCTCGGATAGACAGTGAGTGATGTACATGGCGTGTAGCTCTCCTATACACACCATGTACTTATACCAACCTACAAAGATTTAAAATTTATTTATTATATTATATAAACCTTGAGACATGTTCTTGAGTGTGGTCATTAATTTGATAGGAAATTACATGTTATGGGTTTTAATATTTATACATATAAATGTTTAATTAATATCTATGTAATGATCAGATCTTTATATCATTTATAAATCATAATATATTTGTTATTATGTGTGCATAGAAGTATAACTCATCATTGAAAAATAATGTAATTCATGTAATCATTAAGTTTATAGTACACATCGAGAATATATGTGATAATTTGTGTATTTTATATGTTACAAGAGTAAATAGTATATGAGTATAATACATGTTAGGTAGAATTGAATGGTTATTCATTGTGTTTCCTCCAAGGTATAATTATTTACATAGTTAATTTTAAATAAATTTATTTAATTTTTATAAAATTGTGATGGATGAGAAACTCAAGAAAATTTGGATGAGAATTAAGATAAAATAATAGATTAATTAAAGATGATAATTAATTTATTTGAGCACAATTTATCTTAAATAAGAATGATTAATAATTGAATGCTATTTTTATTAAATGAGTAATTTGTCTCATGCATGTGGATGATTGTGATCATAGACCAGACCTTTTTATGATATTGGTTTCATTTAATATATTATTAAATTAATTTTTTGGCATGCATGCCTTCTCTCCTCTTATTATATAAGGGCCTATATACCCATGGTTTATTTTATGTAAACCTTTTTCCCCTCACCTACGTATGAGTAAAAGTATATGTAATGGATGGAGATATCAAGATAGTAGAGGTGGTTTAGGTTTGGATCTAAGGTGAAACAAATATTAGAGATATGCAAAGGTGAAAAGGTGGAAATCTACAACATGAACCTTAATTGGTTCAAGGTTTTTTTCCCCTAGGTCAATGATTAGTTTATAAAACACTATATAAACTAACCATTAGTAAAAGCTTATGATCATGCCTCTTTATTATTTTATTTCTATAAAGTTTCATAGTTATTTTATTATGGATGTTTTTTCATGATCACATGAATTAATGAAATTAACAAGCATGCATGATAGAACGAAAATTAATTGGAATGTGTATAAATATTATCTAAGACATGGTTAATCACTTAAGTAAATCCACTTAATATTAAAAAGAATGTGATAAATATAATAATTTTAAATTTATTCATAAAGGATAAAATCCCTCAATTATATATATTAAGTTGGTATATCCTTCCACTAATTCAATTAAAATCAAACCATAGTTCAAAGTTCTTGACCGGCCAAAGTTGGGGTGATTTAAATTATCATGGAATTATAACTTGAAGTTTTGGGTTGACTTAACTTAGTTTACATCAAGGGTTGATGTCTAAATAGGGAATTAGTGTAACTGATAGGAAAGGGTTTAGAAAATACAATTTTAGGATTTCAAGATTGGGGAGTCCACTTGACAAATCAAGGAACTATGAGTTAATGCAGTTGGAATTTGGAATGACTACTTAAAACCATTAGAGTTGCTTGACCAACCAATTTTTGGGTAATGATAAGGTACATATAGATCATTTCCACTATAATGTACAAGAAATAGGATATTCTATATCTAATGGTGAGGGCTATTGGGTTTTGATAAAATAGTGGGTAAATAATAAATATAATATTTATTTATTTATTTGTCTAACTTTTATCAGATAAAGTAAAAAAAATCTTATTATCTTATTTTTAGAAACACTAATAAAAATGACCTCAAACTTATCATTTAAATCCATAATTTATAAGGGAAAACTTCTCACTGTCACAAATTTCCAAGAATATAAAAGGTGCCTACATGTCATCATTCGCCATGAAAGGAAATTATATGTGTTGGAAGAAACTTTTCCTAAAGTTCCTAGAAGTGAGGCTAGTGATAAAGAGTTAAAACTCTATGAGAAACATTTGAAAGATTACACATATGTTCAATGTTTCATTATATCATCCATGTCCAATGAACATTTAAAAAAACATGAGGATTTGGATGTGTATAGCATGATGTTTCACCTTAGGGATCTCTATAAAGAGAAGGCAAGACAAGATAGGTACAAGATATCCAATGGTTTTTTACAACTAATATTTGAGATTCTATGTCATTCGGGCCTCATGTAGTCAAGATTATTAGCTATATTGAATGATTAGACATATTAGGGATTAAATTCCTAGATGAGTTGCGTGTAGATCTCATACTTTCATCACCATCCAAGTCCTTATCCATTTTTATTGTTAATTATAATAAGTTTAATAATGATAAGAATATTTAAAAACTTTTTAATTTAATTTTTTGTAATTGGATAAGAAAATGGGGAATAATAAACCTATGTTCCATATGGTGAATAAGAAAAGTAAGAATAAGGAAAATAGTCCCAAGACTCATAAATAGTCTAAATATAACAAGCACCAAATCCCAAGAAGAAGAAGATCCAAAGGCAGAGAAAAGAAAAGGAGGAAGTATGTTTTTCATGTATAAAGTCATGCCACTAGAAGAGGAACTGCACCTAGAAGAAAGGGAGAGATAAAGGTGAGTTCTTTATCAAGTTTAATATTTCAATATTTACACATTAGGTATTAGATATAGCTTGTGGGACTCACATATATATACAAATGTAGGAAATAAGTAGATTTCAAAAAATTGATAGAGTAGAGGTGGATCTGAGAGATGTTAATGGAGTGAAGCTGGCTTCCCTATCCATTAGTTACTACCACCTTTCATTGAAAACAGGAATGATTTTGGTTTTAAAATATTTTTATTATGTAACTACAGTTACCAAGAACATAATTTATGTATCATGACTAAATACATATGGGTTTATTTTTAATTTTGTAAATAAAAAGTTGTTTATTTTATAAAGACAACATATTTTGTGCTATGGAACATTTAAATAATGGTCTTTATGTATTAAATTATGAAAAAAGGTATGGTAAATTGACAATGAATCATGTTCATACAACTCATATAACACCCAAATTTAGCATCACCTTCTTGGTCTTGTAAGTGAGAAGCGTTTGATAAAGCTCTATAAAGATGGTTATTTAGACTCCTCTAAGATGAAACTACTTGAAAGATGTAATGGTTATTTACAAGGAAAAATGACCAACCCACCATTTGGTGGACAGGGTGAAAGGGCCACAGAGCTTCTAGGATCGGTGCACACTGATGTGTGTGGACCATTTCTAGTAGAATATGGATGTGGATATTCTTACTTCATAAATTTTAATGATGACTTGAGTAGATATGGATATATCTACTTGATGAGGTATAAGTCTAAGTCCTTTGTGAAATTCAAGGAATTAAAGAATGAATTAGGGAATCATCTTGGAAAGATAATAAAGAATATTCAATTGGATCGAGGTGATGAATATCTTAACTAAGAGTTAATAAAATTTCTACAAGAGTTTGGGATTCTATCTCAACTCAATCCACCTTACACAGTACAGTGGAATGGTTTTGTTGAAAGGAGGAACCATACCTTGTTATACATGATAAGTTTGATGATGATTCATCCTGATCTTACATTATCCTTTTAGGGATATCCATTACAAACTGTGGCATACACATTAAACTGAGTACCAAATACAACATCAAATGGAATTTCCTTTGAGCTATGGAGTATAAAGAAACTCATTTTGTCACACACACATGTATGGGGTTTCAAGGCATTTGTTAAGGCCTCATTAGGAAAAAAACTAGCACCCTAGTGCACAATGTGTATCTTTATAGGATATCTTAAGGAAACAGAGGGATTCTTCTAATACAACCCCTCATATTAAAAAGCAACTATCACTAGAAAAGTTTTCTTTCTTGAGAGGGATCACATCCTCAAAAATGATAGTGGGAGAAAAAATTACTTCGATGAAGTTGATACTCAAGATACACAAGATTTGGTATAGGAATGGATTACATTGGTCCCTGTGGAAGAAGTTGTTCCTAAAACACAAGTAATGTGTTGGAGAATAAGAGATGTAAGAGAACCAGAGAGATATATTTTTCTAGTCACTAAATATAGTGACTCATTATTGGTTGCAAATGATAAACCTCTCTCTTACAAGGAAGTATTAGAGATCTCAGAAGCTACAAAATGGAAAGAATCCATGAATTCTAAAATGGATTCCATGTATCAGAAGCAATTTTGGGTTTTGGTCGATGCACTAGATGATGTAAATCCCATTGTATGAAAATAGTTATTCAAGAGGAAACTGGACATGGAAGTTAAAGTAAATACCAATAAATCAAAGATAGTGGCTAAAGGGTTTAAACAGTGTTAAGGGACTGACTATGATGAAACTATTTCACTAGATTCCATGTTTAAATCCATCAGAATTATACTTTCTATAAAAACTTAACATGACTATGATATTTTCAATATGGATGTAAAAAATATATTCCTTAATGGGAACATTTATAAATATGTATATATGACACAACTAGAAGGGTTTGTGACTTCAGGTGATGCCAAGAATATTTTCATGTTGTAGATATCCATTTATGGATTGAAGCAAGCATCCATGTCATGTAACATTAAATTTATTGAATCCGTAAAATAATCTGGTTTCATTAAGAAATAATGTGTGTTGTGTGTTTAAAATAGGTTTAGTGGAAATGTGGTCATTATCCTACTAGTATGTTTTGATGACATATTAATTATTGGAAACAACATACCAGTTCTACAGTCTGTTAAGGACTGGTTAAACAAGTGTTTATCCATGAAGTACTTGGGTGAAATGTCCTATATTCTAGGGATCAAGATCATTCATGATAGATCAAAGAGGGTTATTGGACTAATTCCAAGTACATATGTTGACCATATACTAAGGAGATTTAGTATAGAATAATATAATAGGGGATTGGTTCCAGTGTCATCTAGTTTACATCTTTCTAAGAAAATGTGTCCTCAAACACAATATAAGAATGAGTGACTGAGTGAGATTCCATATTCTTTAGTGATAGGATCAATCATTTATTTCATGTTATGTACTATACTTTATGTTTACTATGCATTGATAATGGTAGGCAGATATCAACCAGATCTTGGAGAACAATATTGGTCTACTGTTAAGGCTATCTTTAAGAATTTGAGAAGAACTAAGGATATGTTCCTAGTGTATGGAGGAGACGAGGAGTCAGTCATAAGAGGTTATACTGATGCTAGTTTTCAAATATATCATAATGATCTGAATTCGCAGTCAGGATATTTTTTCCATCTTAATGGAGGAGATGTGAGCTGGAAGAGTTCAAAGTAGCAAGTTTTTGCTAATTCTATAGCTGATTCTGAGTATATAGCAGCTTCTAATGAATCTAAGTAAACCATTTGGATTCATAAATCTTTCTAGGGTCTTTATTTGGTACCAATAAATAAATACTCTATCACATTGTATTGTGATAATAAAGTAGTGGTGGCTCTTGCAAAAGAGCCAAGGTCACACCAACAGATAAAGAAAGTACTCTGGAAGTATCAACTCTTGAGGGATTTTCATAATAGGGTTAAATTTGTAGTAATCAGAGTTCCCATGGAAGATAATATGGCATAACCCTTTACTAAAGGCATGTCTTAGTAGAAGAATGAATATCATTTGAGAGTTAGTGGACTAAATGTTGTTAGTAGTTGGCTCTAGTGTAAGTGGTATTATGTTGGAGTTGGTTCCATATAACCAACTTGTGTGTACTTTATGATAAAATATATTCATATTTTTTAATATTAATAAACTTCTTATAACATCATGATTGTTCTTTTATGTAATATAGTATGTGGTAATGTCCTAATAGTAGTTTTCTCAATGAAAGATCATAGCATTTCCCCTCTATGATGAGAACTCAGAAGTGCTACAATGGTATTCTTAAATATATGTTATATATATGGATGATATCATTTGAGGGACCAAAATGATACAGGATATTAGGGGTGGAGACTCATATAACTTTGAGGCACCTTATCATGGTGTATTCCCTTAGTAATATCTAGTAGGATATTATGAGAATGGGACCCTCCAGTAGTAAATCCACATTTATATGTTTCATTGGATGTTCCAATATATGGATGTTTTTATTGGTCCTTATACTTTAATATTATTCTTAATGAGTATTATGAGTTACGTACTTTGATTTATTGATGAAAACCATAATGATAGATGTTCACGGTAAGGTAGGATACATTGGGTGTGTCACAGGTAATATTGCATTAATTAATAATGTGATAAAGGATATGTCCCTTATATTCTTTTACAAAATTTTATATCTCTTTACCTTTGATGGAAATGATATAGCCTAAATAAATCCATAGCCATGGTGTTCTATAGAAAAATTCAATTTTTGGGTAGTCAAAGAAAGAGACATCTTGTAGATAGTTTGATGGCACTAGCATGCAACCTTCTTGATTAGAGTTATTGTGATAAAGGGATTATATTAAATAATAAGAATTCGTGTGAGCTATTATATCATTATGACATTAAATTATTTCTATATGGGTGTCTTGGCATGTTTCTAGATGTTAACCTTAGCCTTTAGGCTACTTTTTCTAATGCCACTGAGAAATAGTTTTAGAGAGTTACACAATAAGTGTCTCCAGAATCTTAGTTAAATAATATATTATTATTTATTATTTAAAAATTTGAATAAATATTATTCATTCATGTGGTTTGATAATTATTCATGTTTACTTGATCACATTTATTCCCTCACCATTTATTCAAGAGAATATAATGTGATTATAATATTTAATAAATATTTATTTTCTATTAAGTGAATATAATGTTTATTTATTTATTAGAGAATAATGTAGTGATATTTATTTAATAAATAAATATTCATTATTCAAGTCCGAATAAATATTTCGGATTAATGGTGAACCAAGTTTAATAATCTGGTGAGAAATAATAAATATTGAATATAATTTGATTAAATAATATTTAATTAAATTCACAGGTTAAGAACATGTAAAAAAATAATATTATTATTATTATTTTATACGGGATTCCATAGGGATTAAATAAATAATAAATGTCACTTTTTCAATTATTTTATTTTAACCCTAATGATATATAAATCCAATTATATTATTTTCTCAATAACCCAATTCATTTTTTTGGTTGTGCACAATAGATTTGGAGAATCCTCTCAAGACCTAGACATCTCCCTTCTCCATGAATTATCTCAAGATTGGAGAGTGATATTCCTCCACCTCCCCCACTCTTGAGTCAAGAGAGATTCGGGTGAATTCTTTGGAAGAGGTCCTTGAGGAATCAAAAACATACAACGCAAGCACTAGGATCTGTCATGCTAGAACTTGGAGATTCCTACGACGACGTTTGAAGATTTTTGGATCATATGTAGATCACTGCTAAAGGGAATCTACTTTGATTCCTATAATAAAATTATGGAACACTTAAGATCTATTATAAGATCCATCAATGAAGAAATAATTCCATCAAGTTAATTATTTATTTAATTAAATTAATTATAAATAATATGTGATGATCCTCTCTCTTGGTTCTTGTGTTTTATCCCTTGTCTGTATTCTTTGATGGTATCACCCCCGGTTTGAGGTATGTGGCCTTTGTTTATGAATTTTTATGTGTTTAAAGTGCATGGGATGAGTCGAGAAGAGGTTAGGAGAGTTTGTAATGGTTTTGGATGAGTTTGGAGGCTTTTAAAGTGGAGCACGGTTTGATCACGGTTAGTGGAAACCATGCAGATTCCCCAGGAAACCGTGCAGGGGTGACAGTAGGCTTTGCACATCCTACACACGGTTTTCCAAACCGTGCGAGGAAATCGTGCGGACTCCTGCTCCCAAAGTAGTAGCATGCACACGGTTAGGGCACGGTTTTCCAAAACATGCAGGCTAACAGTACGGCCACTTAAAAATAGGGTTATAAGTTCCGGGCTCCCTGGGGATTAATCTAAAACACTCCAATCTTCCTCCCACTTGAGCCTCACTTGGGATTTTGGGTTCTCATGGGTTAAGGGTGCTCTCCCAATCGATTTGGAAGCATTTTAAAGGGGTTTCAAGGCAGTTTGAATGTGGTTTCTCCGGGGTAAGTCTCTCCTCTTGTTTCTCTTGTGTTTTCCTCTAGATCTGCATCCCTCTCTTTCGTGGTTTTCTATATCTACACATGTTTTGTGTAAATCTAGGGTTGGTTTTTCCTTGGATGTTAATATTAAGGCTTGTGGATGTTAGGGAAAGGGATCTAGAAAGGTTTCAGTGGTGCGTTCACCGGATTTGAGGTGCGGTGGCTTGTGGGTCAATTTCTCAGGAACCCTAAAGGTAGGTGGCTTCTCTCTCAACTCCACTTGGTTAGAAATAGTGGTTCCTTGTTACAATTAATTATTGTGCTGAAAATTAATTGTGAATTGTTATGCTAAATTGGTTGGAAATCCTTTGGGGATGTTTTGAGAATATTTGGAAAAATAGGGTTTTATGGTGAAGTGTTATTGTTGTGGATTTTAAAATGGATATTTTAAAATGGGATGCTATGGTAGATTTGTGAAAATTATTGATGGAAATGGTTTTCAATAAAAGGGTTGTTTTATTTAAATGTTGTTTGGCATGGAAAATGGTTTTCAATAAATGGGTGATTTATTGAAGTGGATTGATATGTAATGGAATTGGTTGGTTGCATGTGGTTGTGACCTTGGTGGGTTATATACTTAGCATTGGATTGTATGAATTTTGTGTAGAAGTGGCGAGAAGTACCACTATAAAAAGGGGATGGATAGTGGACGGAAGGGCCACCGTTAATGGTAAGTGGATGGGAAGTGTCGCTTAGTGTGAATGGGTGAACGGGTTGGACGGAAGTTCCACCGTTTGGTTGTTTGGTTGTTTGGTTGATTTTTTATTTTGTTTTGAATTACTTTGCAAGGTTAAAATGGCGTGTGGAATGTTTGGTTGGATTTACCTTGGTTGCTTGGTTTGGGTGTGATGGCTTGGTAAGGGTATGTTTGGATTATGAGAATGGTTGCACTTGTGATTTAATTTATATAAACTGTTTTATATAAATGTGATAATAGGTTTATCCTAGTGGCGTGTGTAGGGAAGTCATTTGGGGAAATCCTACTGAGTTTTAGTACTCACCCCCTTCTTTGTCACTATGGTGTCTTTGCAGACGTCATGTACTATGATGTGGGAAAAGGTAAGGCATCGCCCTCCTTTAGTAGAGCATTGTTATCCCTTGATGGAGCTTGGATCTTAGAGCTTGGCATGGAGTTGTGTAGTGTCATGGATTGTGGTGTTTGGTTGTTTAGTTTCCACAGTGTACTCTGATATTGTGTGGACATATCTAGTTGTATTGGTTTTGAGTTGTGTTGTGGAACAAATTGGTTGTAGTTTGGGAATACATGTTGGGTTTAAAAGTGTATGCATAATTAGTTGTTGGTTTGGTTGGTTTTTTTTAAGGGAAAATCATTCCCCAACTTGATCTTGAAGCTGTAAACATTTATTGCCAGCCTTTGGAATCTCGGGAACGTCGCTTAAGGCCAAGTATCCCTCACCGCCTCCTCAAGCCAATGAGGTAGGGGCAGGGTGTTACAAGTGGTATCAGTTTGTTCAGTCCTTGGGTGTTGATTCTCGGATTTGGTGTTGACATTCGTTGTGTTACATTCCATGATTTGGGATGGTAGCAAGGCGTATAAATGTTAGAAATTGGAATGTATAGCATAAAAGGACGTAGCTAACCCTTTTATGCTGAAATTAAAGTTACCAGGGAGTTGGGTACATAAGTGTTTTGGAGACACTTATAGGCATTGGATATCTCATTGTCGTGGGTGTAGCCAATGAGATGAGCATGGAATGCATGGTATAAATGACTTCCCACTAGGATGCATATTTCATTGGGGTATAATGATTTATGATGTGATATGAATGTGTGAAATTTTAATGTGAATAAATTGGTATTTTGAAAATGGTTTGGTTTTCAAAATGGTGCAACATGGCACATGTGGAAAATGTGAACTGCTAAAAAGCCTTGTTGTGATAGTGTTGTGTAATGTGATTTGAAATGGGATTTCATGATGTCTACAGAAGTGAGACTCATCGTTGTTTGTTTTCTGTTTATAGAAATGGAACTAGGTAAGCGTCGTAGAGACCGACTGGAGGAAGCTGTTGAGAATGTGGTAGCACATGAGCCTCAGGTGAACCAGCAGCTAGTGAAAAGCATAGTGCAAGCTTTCCAAGCTGTGGAAAGTGGGAACAAAGTGGATGAACCAAGGCATGTGGATCATGTGGTTCAGTTTAAAAAGTAGAATCCACCCATCTATAGGGGTGATTCAGAGCCGGAGAGGGAAGAATCATGGTTGAATAGAATGAACAAGATCTTCAAGTTCTTGGGAAATCTGGTAGAGTTAAAAGTGAAGTTGGCCACGTATATGTTGGAAGATCTTGCCCTTAAATGGTGGGAGTTGGTAGTCCAAGCGGGGATGGACTAGGGTGTGATGTGTGAAGGATTTGAGGAATTTCTTTAATAAAAAATTCTACCCACATACATTCAGAATTTAGTGTACGACTGATTTCTTCAGTTTGAAGCAAGATCTTATGTCTATAATGGAGTATGCAGCTAAGTTTATGAACTTAGTACGGTTTTCACCCGAGGTGGAAGGTAGCACGTCGTTGAAAGCATGGATCTTTGAAGTGGGCTTAAGGCAAGAAATACGTTCAAACATAGCAGTACTGTGTATAGATGATTACACAGAGATGGTGAATAGAGCCTCGGTGGCTGAGCAGGATCTGTTGGGAGCTCTGGGCGGGGGAAGCATGGTGGTACCCATGGGGAATAGTGGGAACTCTAACACTGGGTTCAAGCGAAGGAGGGACACTTATTCCCAGGGTGGGAATATGGCATATAATCTGATGGTAGGATTGGTAAATCTTCATCTGAATCCCCAGAGAAAGACGGGATGTTTTCAGTGTGGTTCTATGAGCCACATCATGTGGGATTGTACAAAACAACCTCGAGAATGTCATAATTGTAAGCAGATGGGTAATCTACAACATTATTGTTGGAATGCTCCAAGGTCGAGTGCGTGTGACACTCCTCAGGGATCACAGACATTGTATGCTTGGACGGGACGGGGACAGCAGCATACCCCTCGTCAGCAGACTAAGGTAGGTCATGGTGATTCTCAGAATACCACGACACCTTAGTAGAGAAATAAAGAGTAAAGTGTGGCAAGAAAACATGTGTTTGGAGCTGAGCAGGTTATGGTGGATGATCATTCAGGACAATCCACAGTGCGAGTTACTATTCTTTTAAATTCCACCTTGATGAAAGTGTTGTTTTATACGAGTGCTTCACACTCATTTATTATTTCACGTGTGGTTTATTTGTTGGGTTTAAGGGTAGAAATGATTCCATCGGTATTGAAACTTCAAACTCTTCTGGGTCGAAGAGAGTATCGAGCCTTCTTGTGTAGAGAATGTTGTATCGTTGTGGGCGAGGTTGAGATAGTGTGGAATTTCTCAATGCTTGAGATAGATGGGTATGATGTAATCCTGGGAATGGATTGGATGGTGGAATTTAAGGCCCACATCGACTGTGATGCGCGAATAGTGGCTTTTATGAAATATGATGGTGTTAGACATATCTTTATAGGAGAGAGGCATGAAAGGCAGGGTGAAACGGGTTTGTTGGCACCAGCAGTGGGTACGTTATCATATCGGTTGGAGGTATTGTAATTGGAATCGGTAGAGGGTGTTGAGAAGACTGTTCTTCCAATAGTGGTGGATCAGTTCATGGATGTTTTTTCTGAAGAATTCTCTGGGTTACCTCCCATAAGAGAAGTGGAGTTTACGATTGATCTCCTTCTAGGGACCAGTCCTATCTCACTTCCGTCTTATCGGATGGCACCAGCTGAATTGCAGGAATTGAAATTCCAGTTAGAAGAGTTAGAAAACAAAGGGTTTATCCAGCCTAGAACATCTCTGTGGGTAGCGCCAGTGTTGTTTGTGAAAAAGGTGAATGGAACTTTGAGGCTCTGTGTTGATTATTGTAGACTTGACCAAGTTACGATAAAGAATAGATATCCACTTCAACAAATTGATGATTTGTTCGACTAGTTGAGGGGAGCCCAGTGGTTCTCCAAGATCGACCTGAGGTTGGGATATCATCAATTGTGGGTGAGGAAGGAGGATATTCCTAAAACAGCTTTCAGAAGTAGATATGGACATTATGAATATGTGGTTATGCCCTTTGGTCTAACGAATGCACCAGCAGTGTTCATGACATTGATGAATCGGATATTTCAGAGATATCTGGATTCATTTGTGGTGGTCTTTGTAGACGATATTCTGGTGTATTCAAAGACAAGGGTGGAACATGAGCAGCACTTGGTGATAGTATTGGGGATCTTTAGGGATCATCGGTTGTATTCCAAATTGTCAAATTGTGACTTTTGGATATGGGAAGTTCGTTTTCATGGCCATGTGATTTCTGAAAGGGGTGTTTCAGTGGATCCATAAAAGATAGAGGTCGTTATCTCATGGAAACCACCAAAGAATGTGTTTGAGATATGGAGTTTTCTTGGTCTAGCTGGGTATTATCGGCATTTTGTTCGTGTTTTTTAATGTTTGGATTCACCAATGATAGCTTTGATAAGAAATAATGTTCCATTCTAGTGGAATGAACAGTTTCAGCAGTGTTTCAAAGAGCTAAAGGGTCGTCTTACATTATCACCAATCTTGGTTTTTCCAGAATCAGGAAAAGGGTACGTGGTGCATTGTGATGCATCGGGATTAGGGTTTGGGTGCGTTCTCATGCAAGGGAATCATGTGGTTGCATATGGCTCACGGCAGTTAAGAGTGCATGAGAAGAACTACCCAACTCATGATTTGGAGTTGGCAGTAGTGGTCCATGCTTTGAAAGTGTGGCGTCATTATCTCTTCGGTGAGAAATTTACAGTATATACAGATCATAAGATCTTGAAGCACATTTTCTCACAAAGGGATTTGAACTTGAGGCAAAGGAGATGGATGGAATATCTACAGATGTTTTATTTTGACTTAATGTACACACCGAGTAAGGGAAATTCTGTGTCGGATGCATTAAGTATAAAATCATATGCTCAGGTGGTAAAACAGGCATCAGACTAGTGGCAGTTGATGTTGGTTATAGCTGATATGAGGTTGGAATGTGAAGACCAGGATGATAGAGTGGTATTCTTTCCAGTTTTGTTGATTCCTGACTTGGTTAGCCTGGTTAAAGAGGCACAGATATCTAATTCTGAATGTGTGACCATGGGGTCGAGACTCAATAGTGGGGAGACCATTGAGGGTTGGTAACTGAATAGAGATTCAGTTTTGTGTTTTCAGAATCAGATAGTTGTACCAGTTTCTTTTCAGGAGGATCTTCTCAGGTTGTATCATCATTCCAGGTGGTCTATTCATCCTGTAATTCAGAAAATGTATAAAGGGTTGAAACCGCAGTTCTGGTGGGTTGGTATGAAAAGAAGAGTGGCTGAGTTTTTTTTTGAGATGCTTGACTTGTTAGAAAGTCAAGGCTGAGCATTAGAGGTCAGTAGGAATGTTTCAGTCTTTACCAATCCCTGTTTGGAAGTGGGAGAAGATAGCGATGGATTTTGTTACAGTTCTCCCAAGAATGGTCAAAAATCACGATGCCATTTGGGTGATAATGGATTGGCTAACGAATTTGGCCTATTTCATCCCAATTCATGTATCTCATACGGTGGAGGATCTATCCAAAATCTATATTTGGGAGGTGGTAAAGAGGAATGGTGTTCCAGTTTCGATTGTATCAGATAGAGATCCGAGGTTTACATCTCATTTCTGGAAATCCTTGTAGCAAGCCCTTGGGACACAGTTGACAATGAGTACAGTGTATCACCCTCAGACGGATGGTCAATCCAAGAGGACGATACAAACTCAGGAGGATTTTTTGCGGGCTTGTGTCATGGATTTTGGTGGTTCATGGGAGGAGCACTTGTCGTTGGTTGAGTTCTCGTATAATAACAGTTATCAGGCATCCATATAGATGGCTTCGTTTGAAGCATTGTATGGGCAGCCATATCGTTCTCCACTATGTTGGGTGGAAACGGGTGAGTCCTTGATGGTTGGGCTGAGCCTTGTCCAGGAGACTACGGAGAAGATCAAGTTGATCAGGAAGTTAATGGAGACGGCTTAGAGTCGTCAGAAATCGTATGCGGATCATCGTCGACGGTCGTTGTCGTTCGAGGTGAGTGATCATGTGTTCTTGAGGATCTCTCCTAGGTTGGGACATTGTCAGTTTGGGAAGTAGGGAAAGTTATATCTGAGGTATATATAACCTTTCGATATTCTTGAGATAGTTGGTGAGGTGTCTTATCGTTTGGCTTTGCCACCTAGGTTTAGTACGGTGCACAACGTGTTTCATGTTTCGCAGTTGAAAAAGTATCAGCAGGATCGTGACCATGTGATTCGATGGGATCATGTTGAGCTAGAACCGGATGCTTCATTGGTGCATGTGCCAGTGTGGGTTGTGGATAGGCAAGAGAAAGTCTTGCGTGGAAAAATCATCAGTTTAGTTTTTGTTTTGTGGAAACATGGTCAGATTCAAGAAGAGACTTAGGATCTGGAGAAAGAGATGGTCGAGCAGTTTCCCGAGCTCTTTCGACAAAGGGCGGGTTCACTACTTTCTGAGGATAGAAAGTCCAATGGTGGGGAGAATGTAGAACCCATGGTTTGAGGTATGTGACCTTTTTTATGAATTTTTATGTGTTTAAAGTGCATGGGATGAGTCGGGAAGAGGTTGGGAGAGTTTGGAATGGTTTTGGATGATTTTGGAGGCATTTAAATGGGAGCATGGTTTGAACACGTTTAGTGGAAACCGTGCGGATTCCCCAGGAAACCGTGCAGGGGTGACAGTAGGCTTTTCACAGCCTGTGCACAGTTTTCCAAACCGTGTGAGGAAACCGTGCATACCCCTGCTCCTGAGGCAGTAGCGTGCGCACGGTTTTCCAAACCGTGTAGGCTAACCATGCAGTCACTTAAAAATAGGGTTATAAGCTCTGGGATTCCTCGGGCTTAACCTAAAACACTCCAATATTCCTCCCACTCGAGCCTCACTCAAGATTTTGGGTTCTCATGTGTTAAGGGTGCTCTCCCACTCGATTTGGAATCGTTTCAAAGGGGTTTCAAGGCATTTTGAAGGTGGTTTTTCCCGGGTAAGTCTCTCCTCTTGTTTCTCTTGTGTTTTACTCTAGATATACATCCCTCTCTTTTGTGGTTTTCTAGATCTACACTTGTTGTGTGTAGATCTAGGGTTGGGGTTTCCTTGTATGTTAATATTAAGGCATGTTGATGTTAGGGAAAGGGATCTAGAGAGGTTTCGGTGGTGCGTTCGCCGAATTTGAGGTGTGGTGGCTTGTGGGTCGATTTCTCGGGAACCCTAAAGGTAGGTGGATTCTCTCTCGACTCCACTTAGTTAGAACTATTGGTTCCTTATTACAATTAATTGTTGTGCTGAAAATTAATTGTGAATTGTTATGCGAAATTGGTTGGAAATCCTTTGGGGATGTTTTGGGGATATTTGGAAAAAGGGGGTTTTATGGTGAAATATTATTATTGTGGATTTTAAAATAGATATTTTAAAATGGGATGTTGTGGTAGATTTGTGAAAATGATTGATGTAAATGGTTTTCAATAAAAGGTTTGTTTTATTGAAATGTTGTATGGCATGGAAAATGGTTTTCAATAAATGGGTGATTTGTTAAAGTGGATTAATATGTAATGGAATTGGTTGGTTGCATGTGGTTGTGACCTTGGTGGGTCATATTCTTAGCATTGGCTTGTATGAATGTTTTGTGGAAGTGGTGAGAAGTACCACTATAAAAAGGGTATGGATAGTGGACAGAAGGGCCACCATCAATGGTAAGTGGATGGGAAGTTCTGCTTAGTGTGAATGGGTGAACGGGTTGGACGGAAGCTCCACCATTTGGTTGTTTGGTTGTTTGGTTGTTTGGTTGTTTTGTTGTTTTGTTGTTTTGTTGTGCATTACTTTGCAAGGTGAAAATGGATTTTGGCATGTTTGGCTGGATTTCCCTTGGTTGCTTGGTTTGGGTGTAATGGTTTGGTAAGGGAATGTTTGGCTTATGAGAATGGTTTCACTTGTGATTTAATTTATATAAAATTTTTTATATAAATGTGCTAATGGTTTTATCCTAGTGGCATGTGTAGGGAAGTCATTTGGGGAAGTCCTACTGAGTTTTAGTACTCACCCTCTACTTTGGCACTGTGGTGTCTTTGCAGACGTCGTGTACCATGACGTGGGAAAAGGTAAGGCATCGCCCTCCTTTAGTATAGCATTGTGATCCCTTGGTGGAGCTTGGAGCTTGGAGCTTGGCGTGGAGCTGTGTGGTGTCACGGCTTGTGGTGTTTGGTTGTTTAGTTTCCGTAGTGTACTCTGATGTTGTGTAGACATATCTAGTTGTATTGGTTTTGAGTTGTGTTGTGGAACAACTTGGTTGTCGTTTGGGAAAACATGTTGGGTTTGAAAGTGCATGCATAATTAGTTGTTGGTTTGGTTGGTTTTTTTTAAGGGATAATCTTTCCCCAACTTGATCTTGAATCCCTCGGCATTTATTTCCAGCCTTTGGTGTCTTGGGAACGTCACTTAAGGCCAAGTAGCCCTCACCACCTCCTCAAGCTAATGTGGTAGGGGCGGGGTGTTACATTGATTCAATTCTATAGATCACAATGTTTATTATTGTGTGAATCTCATATTAATCATAGATCATGGAAAAAAATCAAAGTTGGGCACCACTCATTTCATGCTTCTATTGTACCCAGAACTTATAGAGTCAACTTCATCCTTTTGATTCGTATTCTTAATGATAATTTTCCATATATATAACTCACATTCCAAATGATAAATAGAGAAAACAACCTTTTCATGCTCTAAGAATTGTAGAGTAAATAATATATTTTATTTTGTATTGAAACATTTCTCAATGATTAGTGGATCAAAATACCTACTAAAGGAGGTTGGACATTTCCTCATGAAGGACTTCATGGAAATTTATTCCTTACTTAACATATTTGTGAGTTCAACCTTATTTATGTTATTTTTTATAGATTTGGAAATTTAGGAAAGCATTGTCATGATTTGTTTTACTCTAGATCCCATTTTGTTTGGTTTCTCATTGGTACAATCATTATACTATCCTTTACACATATTTTTATCTTGATTCCTCCTAGTTCCAACCATTAAATAAAACCAAAAGGTTAATGTGAGTATCAAGTAATAATAATTATATTAATAAATCACATGATAAAGGAAATAAATTTTAAAATATCCTAAATTTTGACACCTTCATTTCAACTTATGACATTTTAAGTTCTTCTTATATCATATTTTATTCAACATAAGTTGTGTTAGGTTTTATTATATTATTATTCATAACTAAATCACTAAAATAACTAAACTCTTATGTAATAACAACTGAGATGACCCATTCATTACATACTTACATATTACATCATTTCACATGAATATACTTTTTATATCTCAATCAATCACACCCTGTAACCTATAGGTTTAGTTCCATTGGAGATTAGATAAACAAAAAACTTATTTTTTTTAAAAAAACAACATATCTAATAAATAGTCTTAACACATGATACCATTTTAGACACATCATACATAGTAATCTTTTTTATAACCAGGATAATGGAAACATAATAGAGGGTTCACTCATATGCTCAGTATAGGTAAACATACAAGATACCAATCAATGATCATAAGTGAGCATAAAATGAGCATGTGGGTATAAGAACATAATTGAGGTGCATATTCATAACATAAGTTAATCATACCTAATAAAATATAGATCATAAATCATGATTCATGGCATAAGGCTTTGGCATAACATAATATATGAGTAATAATAATGTGAAAACATTATTTTATAGTCATAAGTTATGAAAACAAGACACAGACAAAATAATGTATCATAAATATTAGTATAGAAATCATAACATATGTTAAGGATAACCACCAAGAAATACATATCACAATTTAATATGATAACCATACTCCCATAATATGGTATACATGGGATAACCTCCCACACCTCATAACCTTTTTAGACTTTTTATAACCACCCATGTCTTATCCAGATATCATGATATATAAAAAATTATTCAATTCATTGGAGGGATATATCAGACCAACCTATCATATAATGAATAACCATACATATGTGTGCCATAAGAAATTTAAAACATTCATAATTACATCATGTTTTAATTAACCCATGAAAAAGAAATGGTTTTCATAAGTATTTCCACAAAACATGATTGTAATCCATCTATAAGAATAAGGTGGTGGTTTCATTAAGGAATAATCCAAATGGTTCAAAAGAAGAGTTCTAGGATATTGAAATAGATGATAAAACACCTTATAAGAGTACTAGAAATTTTATTTGAAAATAAGAGGAAATATCTTTCTCTTTTTTATAACATTTAGTTAAAAAGAAATATTTTATAAAATAAGAAGAATAGGAATTACTTTTGGAAAATCATGAAATCTTAAAAGGGGGTCTTTATTAAGAAAAATATTTATAAAATCAAAAAAAAATATTCTTGTGTAAAGTATTAAAAATGAATATTTATTTCACCATTTTGTAAAGATATTAAAAGTCATTAGAATATAACTCATGAAAGAAAAATTTAAAAATATTCCTTTCAAACTTTTATAAGGTAAGTCAAAGTGGAAAGTGACCTTAAGAAATTACTGAAGTGTATAGAAGTAAATTCATAATAAAATATAAATTAATTTTGACATAGAGGTCAAATATTCTTGATTAAATAGAAGAGTTAAGTTTGTTCCCCATTTATGAGCATTTTTTTGTTGAATTGCGAACCAAATGGAGAAAAATGGTAAGAATACATATAAACCTCATAAATAACTAGAGGAGGATAAAATAGATGGGTTTCCAATATAAATAATTCACTATTTCCACAAATAGAAATTCAAATATGTATAATCTTTATTTAAATGTGAGATTGGAAATAAACCCTTATATTTACTCTTTTTTTCCATGAAAATGATTTAATATCTTTGAAGAATTCTCTCCTTCTCGACATGGGTTTATTTGTAATGAAGGATTTAGGATTCCTTCTTATAAACAGAAGTTACCAAATGTATCACATTGATTTAGTATAGGAAAATGAGTAGGGATTCAAGATATAATTTAATTATTTGAGTACTTTGGGAGGGACAAAGGAGGGGCCCTTTTATAGGTGATATTTTAGTGTAATTTATACAAATACTAATTTCTTAAGGTGTAAGGTTCACATTTTAAAAGAAAAGTGGATAAAAAGTGGAAAAATAATGGATATGGGTTATGAATTTTATCATCTACACAATTTATAGATAACATTACATGATATTTTAAGTCTTTTTTACTTAGTTTAACCCTATTTATCGTATTCTACCATTACTATGGTAAATCAATTTTACCTCAATTACTTATTTTTGTGCCCAAAAATTAAATTGATATATTTATATAATTTCTAATTTCTAATTAAAAATTTAGACCCCATTTAATCAAATTTAATTTCTAAAAAATATAATTTTAACTTTTAAATGAAAATAATATATATATATATATATAATTTTTATAGAAAAATGACTTTTTAAAACACTAAGTGTTCTTAATATTATTTCATATCAATTAAAATTTGAAATTGGTGTTAACCTATTTTTATAAATTAAATTATATTTATCATTTAAAAGTAGAAATTTTAATTTATAAAAATATAAAATACTTTAAAAAATAGTTCTTTAAAAAATATCATTTTTAACCTTAAATAATTTTAACCATATACTATTAATTAACCAATGAATAGATTTTAAATATACATATGTATAAAATTCATATTTAATTCCTATATATATCCTTACAAATATCACTAAAATCATTCATCCTATATACTTTTCTCTCAACATGTCTATTATATTTATAATTTTTTTCCTTTTTCCCATAGTTGTAATCAAGGTTACGATCTTCATTGAAAACCACTAAGATAAAGATTTTATGTTTGTGGTTTTTTTATTTACTTGTAGATTTATTCCAATTATACATTATTTAATTTTGCTTCATATTATATTTTCATAATAAATTAATGTTTATCTTTCATTTTAATGTTTTATTTTACTAAAGTGCGTCACAATTTGTTTTTGTTCGGTGTTGTGTATGAAATAAGATATTAAAAAAGTGTTTATTTAAAAGGAAAAATATATATTAAAATCATGGGATGTTACACACAAGTAGGATTTGGTTTAATTAGGAGGAAAATTTGGAGGAAATTCATATATAGGATTTTAGGATAGGGAATTCCACTCAACAGATCAAGTAAATTCAAGTTAATGCAGTTGGAAATACCTACCCACCTATATAAGTTCGAATAATTTTTCAGTCCAAAGTCTAGGTTATGAGAAGAGATATATATATCCTTTCCACTAAAATATCCATGCAATGGGATATTACTAATCAAATGTTTATGTATATTGGAATTTAGTAAAATATTGGGAGACTAATAAATAAAATGTATTACATAACATTTGGTAATCAAGATGTAGTACTAAAACCTGCTTTCATTTTTTATAGAAAATTGTAAGTAGTGTGAACTCTACATTATCATTGCTATTAATTTTGGAGAAATAAAATATCCTAACTGATATTAACTTGATGGAGTGGTACAGGCACTTATTCATCATACTACACCAAGAGTGTACGTCTTACATGATGGAGTCTTATTTTCCTAATGAGCCCTCTAAGAAGGTGACCAGAGAGGATCTCATTGTCTACTTAAGACACCTAGATAATGCACTAGATTTCTATTGTTTGATATTATCATATATGTATAGTGATATCCATAAGTCACATTAAAACATGGATTCTTACATGATGTTTTCTCACCTCTATGATCTTTATTAGGAGAAGGCTAAGTAGGATAGGTATGAGATCTCCAAGGAACTTGTTTCATTAAATCTTGGAGAAGGTGCACCAGCTGGACCTCATATAGTCAATATGATTGGATATATTGAGAATTCACTCTCATATATTCTTAATCTACTTCACCAATAAGATAAGGTTATAATTCATGAAAAACCCTCAGTCCTTATGGTGAATAAAAAGAAGGTTAAGGAAAAGGGACCTAAGAATAATTCTGAATCTAATTATTCTACCGACTTCTTGACCAAGAAGAGGAAGATCCAAAGGTAGGATAAGGTTCTAGATGAGGAATTTTTTTCATGTGGAAATAAGGTCCACTTAATAAAAACTACATCATGGTGATGAACAAATAGTAAGATTCGGGTGTTTTTTTAATCAAATACAACTATCCATATATACCAATTGGGTATTAACTATAGCTTTTGGTGCTCTCATTTGTATACAAATATAGGAACTAAGTATATTTAGGAAGGTTGATAATGGTGAGGTGGATCCTCAAGTTTCCAATGGAGTAGGACTAGCTTCCTTGGCTATAGGAGACTACCACCTTAATTTTCCAACAAGGTTGATTTTGGTATTAAATAGTTTTTATTGTGTTCCTAGTGTTACTAAAAACATTATTTCCATGTATAGTTTAGATATAGATGGATTTTTATTCAAGTTTGGGAATAAAATTTACTAATTTTATAAATATATAATCTTTTATGGTATGGTCATTATGTACTATAATATGAAAACAAAGTGTTAGAAATTGATAATGAATCTAATTCCTATGACTGGATTACTGAAAATTTGAATCTTTTTATTATGAAAACGTAATATGGGGATAGGGGAAAATACAAAGAAACATCAAGGTGGGAAAAAGTGGTGAATCATGAGAGAATAACCACAAATTAATCCCTAGAAAGGGATCGAACAATTGAATAAATAATCTTCATATAGATAACCTCACTTCTTATACATAGACACTACATCAATTTTATAGAATACTTAATACATTACACAAAAAAACACCCAAATACTGTATTAATTTAGTACCTTTGGAAGCATGGAAACATAAACACTGGTACATAAGTGATATACATTATATCCCACTAGATTCTTCATGAATAGAACCCTTATTAGACATATCATACACAATACATATCTTCATAACCTTGGGAAAGTAAGAATAAAAATAGGTGAGCTTAGATGCTCAGTAAGGGTAAAAAAGTGAGATATATAATCATAATCATGATCATATGGGTATGAGAATGTGATAATAATATCATAAGATCATACCCTGCATATCAAAGATCATAAACATGGATCATGGAATAAAGATTGGCAGTTCATAAGAAAGGAATCATAATAGAATCAAGAGCATAATCCATGAAATCATAACATAGGAATAAGAAATGGAATTTTTTCAGACACATAAACATATAAAATGATTTTCATAGTAGTAAATTCATCACTGTGAAGTCTATCTTAGTGGAATGGGTGCACTACCCAAACCATCTTAGTAGTCAAGGTTCACTCTCAAGACCATCTTAGTAGACATATTCCTTTACTGAACAGAGTTCACTCCCAATTCCATCCATGCCTATCTCATGAGATATAAATCTTTACCCAATGCATTGGAGGGAGATATAGGTCCCACCCATCTCATAATGAAATCATACATATGTGTTCCACCAGATCATAAACAATCATCATATCATAACCCATGAAATGGAATGGGTATCATAAACCGATCATTATATCATAACCTATGGAAAAGGTAAAGGTTTTATAATCATTTCATCAAATCATAACCCATGAAAATAAGTGGGTTTCATAACCATATAAGTCGTGTAAGATAAATGAGTTTCATGAACAGCATGTCATCAAAAGAATAAACCATTCATATAAAGAATAAGAATTATATCCTTGGATCATAACCCAATTAAGGAATAGGTAACATCATTGGATTTCATCTTATATGGAAAATAATTTTAAAATATTATTTAAAAAATTTATTAATTAAAATATCTATTTCACTTTGAAAAAAAAATTAATACATAAAACATTTTGAAAACATTTTTCTTTGAAAATATATTTGAAAACTTATAAATGAATATTTGAAAATCATTGAAATGATTTTTTTTGAAAATAATATTAAAATAAAATTAAATAAAATTTTTGAAAACCATTTTAGAAAACATGGTTTTGGAATAAAATGTATTTCCAACTGAAGAGATAAATGAAGTCGAATTTTATTAAAAATGTTTTATCAATAATATTAATTACCAAAGTGTTAAAAACGGTACCATTACATGAGGATATCATGGGTAACCATAAGATAAGAAAATTAATGATAAATCTTGAGATATAGATCATAATATTTCATCAATGGAAGCATAATCATAAATAGTCCCAGTAAACAATGAGATTATAGCAATAAACTCTTAACATTTTGGTAACGTTGAATCAAAATACCCATGAAAGAATAACATTAAATGAATATTAAAATATCATGAAATGAATGATATTAATTATATAACATTTTAAATGGAATTATATACACCACGTAAAATATTATAGGTGCATAAAAAAACATGTGTCTCAAAGAAGACAAATTGTGACAAAATTACCTTACCGATTTGGTAACTTTTGAGCCGTAAAGACCTATGAAATAGTGATCATAAAATGGATATGTAAATACACCTAAATTTAAGTATAATTATAATATAATTAATTCATGGGAAGTATATACAGCATAAAAAATAAATGAGTGGTAAATAAGGCATAAGTCTCATATAAATAGAAGTGAGACTAGAAATCCCCTTACCTTATGCCTTGACCCTCATCATTGTCATTATAAAATATTGTATAATAAATATTAGTTAATTATAAATATATTACATAACCATATTAAATTATATAATACCACATATTATTTTCTTATGACCCTTTATTACTTTTTTATTAACACTTCCATGTTAAAGTTACGTTTGGGTAATAACTGCTTTATTTTTCGCATGTGTTTAGATTTGTTATATTTTTTGTATTATTAATTATATCATGATTTAATAATATCTAAAATTATAACCATGACATAAATATCATATATATATTTATTATATATTTATTTATAATAATCTATAAATATAGAAAATGAAATCCATCGTTCATGGAGATTAAATGTTGTAAGTACGCATGAACGATGTTTCCATTTTCTTATTGTATTGAAAGAAAGAAATTCAAGGAAATATATGTATATATATAATATAATTAAAGAATCATTATTATTTCATATATATCCTATAATTTCACTAAACCCATCCTTAATACATTCCATGGAAAGTGTGAATGAATCGCATCTCTTTGAGGAGGTGGTATTCCACACGTCCACAAACGAAGTTATCGTGTTTCCATAAATTATAAATATTGAAGTTATCTATTATATAATAATTCAAGAAGAATAAATACATAATATATATAATATATATAATATAATAATATAAATTACATCATTATTCTCAACCTTGAAAGGTGGAAATTGAAGAACTAACAACATTAGTTCGTGGGGCGGTAGTCTATCGTACACATGAATGATGATTATGTATCTCATTTGATGGAAGTGTGTGTGAGTCTAGGTCATAAATGACCATTTATATACTCATTTTGGGAAGAGAGTCAAATTAGATTCCCTAGTGTTGATGGTGGTTGTGGCGGCCCCTCCTCCGTCGGGGGAGGTGTCTCTTCCTCACGATGCTCCTCAGCAGGGGTCTCAGGATAAAGGTAGGGTATCTGTTTCGTTACCTTCAGCCAAGGAACACTCGTTATTTCCTAGAATCTTCATCTCCCAAAAGGTTTCGGGGTCCTTCATGGACAACCTTTGGTTCTGATTTCTCCACAGGAGTTCAATGCATCCTCTACACTTCTCTCTTCGTCTCTAGTGGCTCGGTTCGTTCGGTGACGACCCCTGATTGATTTGTTTAACAGGATTGTGAATGAGGAATGGGGTTTAGCTCAGCATGCGGTTGTTGGGTTGTTAGGGCCATGAAAAATTCTTATTAGCTTCTTGAGTGAGGAAGATCTGATGCGGGTGTGGTCTAGATCTGGAATATCTGTCTATTGCTTCCATTTTCATTTTCTTTGATGGTCGTCTGATCTCCACATGCAGTGGGACCCTTCTACTACAGTGATTTGGATTCAACTTCCTAGTCTCCTTCTACCCTTATAGAATCTGGTATTAATCCCCTCTATAGGTAACTCAATTGGATGTTTTCTATGTGTTGATCAGAGGATTTCCTCTCTAAAGCACCCGATTGTGGCATGGTTCTATGTTGAAATGGGTCTCTCTCGACCCCCTCCCGAAGTTGTGTGGATTGTTATTAAGGGGGAGTATAGGTAATTTCAACCGATTGTTTACGAATATTGGACTAAGATATACTCTTGTTGTAATAGACAGGGCCATAGTCTTCTTGAATGTCGGGAGAAGGCTCCAGGTTCTAATGAGGTCAACCCCACTGGTCTGTCTGTTGGGCCCAATTCTTAGGCAGATGCTACAGGGGATGCATGCATGGAGGAATCTCTGGCTATCAAGGATTGGTGGGACCCTATCTCCATGGTTGAGGACCGATCCAGGCATAATCCATTGGGTGCAGGTCAGGGGTTCTCTTTGGCTACAGTTAAGAAAGGTGGTCCAGATATTTCAGGGCCACTTGTTTCAGAGGTGTTTGATCGGCTACGTTGTGATCTGGGTGCAAGCATCTCGGGCAAGGACATACAGGTAGGTTTGAATGAGGAGAGGACCTTGCTTGTAGTTATAGATCAGGAAAGCTAAAGGTTGGGGTATGAAACGAGGGAGGTCCTCTGGGATTCTCCATAGGTATTTCAGGAGTTTGCTCCAACAACAACTGAAGATGATGTCTTAAAGTTTGACAGCAATGGTTATGTTTCCAGTGAGTCTACACAGTGCCTGAGTTTGTAAGATAGCCCCAACCATTTCCAATTTATGGGTTGTGGTCTTGAGAAGATAGGAGTCATAACCAAGCCAAAGAAGGCCCCACATACCCCCTCTTATGTTGAGAAGCTTATAGTAGGGGGGAATCGGGACCTCTCAAAACCGGTTTGCAGTGTTGGGTGAAGAACACTGCCTTAACAGTGAGGAAGCTACAAGGGTGGATCATGTCCAGTACCCATTGGTTGATTTGGATATATCCTAAGAGGTAATGGTTGAGGCTATGTACCACGATGAGTCCAAGTAACTGGCTATAGTGGGGGACTACTTTAGATCCTCTATGCGGAAGCAAAAGAAAAAAATCATGGATTCAGATGGATTCATTTTGAACCATCAGAGGGTGAATAGAAGGATGGATTACTCCAAGCTCCCTAGTCCTCCAATTACTAGATCTACTTGTAAGGGAAATTTGTCCCCGAAGGCTTCTACTAAGGTTGGCAGCTCAACCCTGAATAGGTCCAAAGACCTTGTCCAGCAGGAGGCGACCACCATCAATAAGGACCTGGTGATGGAAGGATGTGAGGCTACTTCTCCAACTTCTTCCATAGGTTGTGTGGAGCTGATTGGTCAAGGGAATTAGTATGAAGCAGGTTCCAAAGTTTATTCCCAGTTCCAGATGGCCTCTATGCTAGAACATAGGGATCTTCTCATGCATTCAGATGAGAAAATGGTTGCGGATACTTTGGATATTAATGATTTGAAGAAGATAAGACCAGTCTAGGTGGTCACTATAAAGTATTAAGGTGAGTGGTCTGATAAGCAGGTGCGCATTCTTCTTAGAGGCTTCAACATGGGGAAGATTAGTAAGGAGGAATACAAGAAATATTGGGAAAACATGGCACTTATTTTTTAGGGAACCTTGAAGGATTCCCCTGGTACTAAGGTAAACTCTACTCCCTAGGTTTTGTTTATGGAAAATGATTCGAAAAAACTCACTCTTTTATTTAACATATCTATTGTATCCTTTGGTAATGAAACTATTTAGTTGTGAGGATTCTCACTTTCCCCTTAAAAGTGCTTGTTTTAATAAAAAAAATAATGTTGGATGGTGTGTGAGTGTAGGTCATACCATTATAATAATAACAACCAAATATATTTATGATACTAATTTTATTATATATGTATGTAATAATAATAATTTATGGGTGGAGAAATAAATAAAACAAAAGTTCTTGTTAAAGGATGTTACCTCTTCTTTGGGTAACTCCTTTTGGTTTTCACCAAAGGGATTCCTTGGTGGAATTTTTTCCCAAATGAAGTATTATAGGATGAAGATAGGGAATTTGGGAGGATATTTGAATATTATTTGGCCAATATAAAGTGTTTTAGAAGTGTGAATAATTTATGGGGGGTGAGTTCCCTTTTATAGTGGAGGAGGAGTGACATTCTTGTAAATATAAAATGGTAAGCACTATTCAGAGGTCTCTCTTACATCATGTGACTCCAATAATCATCCATTTTTTAGAAAATATGGGAATTGGTCAAAATTTATTCTTCCAATTTATTTTGAACATGTTTATAGGTTATTTTTTCCCATAAATTAAAGTTTAAAAACTAATTATACTCATTTTTAACTTAATCATTATAATTTATTTTAATTTATTTCACTAAAAAAATTCACAAAAAATAAGTTCATCTTATTATATTTGATAAATTATGTTTATTAAAAATATGAAATCTATTTTTTCAAATTCTAATCACATAATTGGAAGAAATTAATTTAAAATTAATCTCGTAGACATGTCTTGAAAACAGGTTTTTAAAACAAAAATGTTTAAATGTTTGGAATGTTTGTATATCCAATTTCAATGTGAGATTGGTTAAAATGACTTAAACTGTATTAATTTATGTAAAATTGAACTAATTATACTTCAAAACCAAATTAAAATTTAATTTAACTATATTAATAAATTATATGAAAAAGCAGATCAAAAGTGAAATATTTCAGAATAATCCAAAAAAATTACCCTATGATAATTTTAACATTATGAATTAAAAAATTAATTTTATTTTATCAAATTAAATTTCTAAAAGTGTCTAAAATTAATTTTATTATTTTTCATATGACATAAAAAGAAGTTCTTTTAAGAAAAAGGTTCTTTTCAAAACATATAGACTTTTTCAAAAATTATATATTTCATTATCAATATGTTTTATTTATGTGAAAAAATTATAAATAATATTTAAAAATTATTTATTATTATTAATATTACACAGTTTAATTGATATGTTATGACTATCTTGTTTAAATAGTTATAATAATAAAGAGTTGTTTCATAGAAACTTAGTGTTGCATGTATGGAAAGCTAATATGATGTTGTGTGTAGCACAAGATTAACTTGGTGCAGTGTATAATGAAAGTTTAACTTGGTGTAGTGTGTAATGAAATAAATTTAATAAATTTAATTTAATTGAAAAAAGGTTCATAAAAGCATGGGGTGTTACAAAACACCTCCTCCTGGACTCCTTTAGAAGCTAAGTAATCCTCCATAAAGTTCCCATCACACTGGGTGTGAAGAATATCCACTCCTTGATGAATGTTTCCTCTATATAATATGATAGTTTAGGATATACTCTAGTGTAAAGGGAGGATAATAGACAGATACTTAATCAGAAGCATGGAATCCACTTCGATCACTGATAAAAAAATATTCTCCGAGAAGCATAGAGTTAAGTCAAAATTTAAGGAATGGGCTTCATTGATGAGAGAATTACCTTTTCTATAGTAATTTGGGAAATCCAAAATCACATAAACCCTAAAATCCTAAATTATACCACCTTTTTTCATGATTCCTTGAACACTGGAACCATCCAAATTGATATTTAGACCCTAATTTGGTGCTTTTTAGTGTACACAGGGACCTATTTCTTCCCTGATCATTGAATCCTTGAAAATAGTAGAGGTGGGAAGAAAAATATTGATAAAATAAGGGATATCATATTTCTTATAAAGTGAAAATCTTGTAGTATAGAAGAGAAAAATCTTACATTGATGCTTCTTTTCAATGTTTTGGTACCGTTGTGATGGGAATTATTATGGAGCTCCCAAATCACCCAATAGCCAATAGTAAATATGGTCATCTTATCCTGATAATATAAGGTCTCATCTACATTGGTATGAAATTATATATTAATTAAATGATCAATGTATTGGAAATTTTCATCATCTTTCATGCATCCATCGAGATGACACCAGATAAAATGAGACCACTCTCATTTACAGAATATATGAAAAATAGATTTCATTCCTGCACTTATACAACACATGCATTTTGACACCATAGTAATATTTTTCTTCTACGCTTCAAAGTCTATAGATAAATCACAATTGTGTATTGACATACAATATTGTTTATATTTTCTGGAATGAGTTTTTAATTAAATGTACTAGGCATCTTCATTATTACTCATGTGGATGAGGTTACAAAAAGAGAAAATCATGAATAAACCAGAGGAAGATGGAGTGAAGAATCACACATACTAGTCCTCAACTAAAAAATGGTGGAGTGTAGGACCCTTTGATTAGAGTATAATATAGCATTAATGAATGCAGGATGTGATATTTTCAATATAAATATGATGTTCATAATTAGTCAACCTATAAATTATAGGTTATTGACTATCCAATTATCTTTCCTAAAGTAGATGTATCCCATACCAATGATCCATATGGAATTAACTTATATGATGGAGATGGAGTCATGGATATTATTCCATAGATGGGATCCCTTCTTATCATGTTTATTCCAGCATACTGGAGAAGTTATATACTTTTTGTAAATAAAATATTCCCAAAGGGAGTGACTGGAGAAATATCCCCATGAAAGTTTAGCCTATATACATTTCATAGTCTCATAAATTATTTTAAGTTTGATTAATCCCTCCTCAAATGGATTAGATAGCCTATCCCAATTATCCTAGTGATGTCTACCCTCATGTTGAGCATCCTAAATTAAGTTTTTGAGGATATTCTCAATTCTTCTGATGATAAATTTATAAGATTAGATGACTATAAGGAGACAATGAGCTTGTACCCAAGTGGTAGAGGCTCCTTTTTAGCATCTAAAAGACCTAGGATAAAATCTAGGTGGGGTTGAATTTCTAGGTTATTGTACTAGTAATATAGAAGTTATTGTAGCAGGTACTGTGTGGTACTATAGTATCCAAAACTATTCATTCGGTTTTGGATTTCAGGCCACTGGTTTGGGCCTATGGGTCTCAATGGCTTCGGACCACCAAATTCATTGGGGACACAGGGCTTTTAGGCCACCAAGGGCCTTCATTACATAGGGATTTTGGGTCACAAATGTCCTTCAGGCCATAGAGACCAAGAAGAAGCCCAGCCAGACCACATAGGAGCAAGCCCAAAAGAGGATTTAAAGAAAGGTAGCAACCACAAGATCAAAGGTATTCATATTGGAAGAATGAAAGGGTATGGAAACTTCCATCAATACCATGCATTGTTCATCTCTACATGGGAAAATTCTATTCGATCAACCATGTGAGGTGGGGATCTAGTAACCTTCAACATACATATGATAAGGAGGGGTTGTTTCATGTATTTCAGGTCTTGGGCCTTCAAGGTCATGTTAAAGGCCTTGTGCCTCTAGTCCTTTAGTTCATGTATGGGCCTTGTGCCTTGGTCATATGGTTCATGCAAGGTTTCACCCTCAACCCTTAAAAAGAGGATTATCAAAAACTAAATAAAAATATAATGCCTTTGAGATTTTAGAGATGACTATAAGGAAATTCATAGGGATGGAAGAGAGGAAATAATTGACAAGGGTGATCCTACCTCCAAAATAGAGGAACCTACTATTCCAATTGATTATTATTCTCATAATTCTATTGATTATACCTTCAAATTATTTAATAAAGTCTCTTTTGTTTAATAAAGGATATCTAAAATATTTTATAATTAGTTACTATATAAGAATACCTAGTCTGTCTTTGATGGTTTTGTCTTACCTTAATAATAACTTTTTGAGAATATTGACACTGCACTATCTCATATTTATGAATTGGATACTCCTGCTACTATACTTAGTTAAAATCTTTTTGAGCCTTTGAATTGAATTTCTTTCATCATCGATGAAGAAAATCATGTCATCAACAAATAATAAATGAGATATTCCAACAAATCCATACTAACCTTTGAATGGGTGCACCATCCCACTTGAAATTTCAATGTTTATGTTCATACTTAGTACATCCTAATCCATGATAAAAATACTTGGATAAATTGGTTCTCCTTGGAGAAAACCCCAAACTGATTTGAAAAACCCAATCCTTCTCTCTATAAGTGATATTATAAACCAAAGTGAAGATAAGAAATAAAAAAGAAGATCACAGACCCATTATGATATTATTAATCGCCTAAGAACTTTTAGAGTGAAGTTCCATTCCATTATATCATATTATTTCTCTATATAAATCTTGATCATGACATTGTATCTAACAAATTTCCTATCAAATTTTTCTAAAATTTCTTAATCCGTACTAATTGCCCACTAAATGACTATTCCCTTGAGTTAAAGGGTAATATCTTAGATAATCTATTATTAAGGATTGTTTCAAGCATCTTATATGAAAAAATTACACAAGATTATTGATTGGGGTTCTCCAAAGTTTCTAGGATGATTCACCTATGGAATAAGAGAAAGGAAAGTAGAAGTGGTAACTTACATAAGGGGACCACCCTTGATATAATCCCAATCCTCCATTATCATATATTTCTTAATTAAATACCAATCCATAATAAATAAGGTTATGGGGAAACCAACCAGGCCCAGAGAACTATCATGTTAGATACATTTAATTGCTGCATAAATTTCACCCTCCTCTAGGTTATATTTAAAAAAAATCATTATCATGTTCCTTCACTGATGGTAGAATTTTATTGAAAAAATTATCATTATCTTCTTCAAGAAATAGAACCACTCTTACTCCATGATGAGGACCAGCTAAGAGCTCTATGAAATTAGAGGCTACATAAGGACATATGGTCTTAACATCACTACTTAAGGTGTTATCTTCAAGTATTAAGTAGATATTTCCAAAGAACATATATTAATTTATGCATGTATGAAAATACACTATGTTTTGGTCACTTTCATCTATCCACCTGATGTGGTATCTATCTTGAACCTCCCTTATATTTATCAAGACATATTGTTTCCAAGATATTATTGTTACTCGATAAAAGTATGAAAATATCATCATCCCATCATTACTGATGCCTTCCATCAAGATTACTGATCTCAGCCTATATCTCTTCTATAGATGGGTTGGGGGGATGTTGGTTATCCATCCATACTATAATTTCACCCCTTAGTTAGTGGAGATTATTTTAGAACAATACCCATGTATTCCCTTGTGAGAGTTTATTCCATGAGTTCTAGAAAAAAAGATTAAAAAGATCCATCCTCTATAAAAAATTTCAATAAGTGGAAGATATGAATATGAACTAGAGAACCATGGATTTTATGTAGCAGAGGTGAATGATAAGATAAGGACCAGTCCAGATGGGAAACAATCATGCATTAAAATTTTTTAATTTCATGTAATATTTTCAAATACCTATCCAGAAAAAATCTAAATCATGTTACTTCCTTATTGTTCCACCACATGAATCTGTATCCATTGAAACCAAGGTCCATGAGATTACTTTAATCCAAGAATCCATGAAATTCATCTATATCCTTGATTTAATAAACTCCCCCCACACACACTTTATTTTAAAACTAATCGAGGATGGTCCTGAAGTCACCTCCCATAAACTAGTCTTTTGAACCAGGGTTGAATGATGATAATTATTTACAAATATCTTCTTTGTCTCCTTCCATGTGCTTGGAATATATAAAGGACATGAGAAAAGAGGTTAAATAATTGTATTCCTTGATAGTGATCTACTTTGAGGAATTGATAATGAACTCAACCCAGATCAAATTATTTCATAATATCCATGTATGATCATTAGAAGGGTTTTCATGAATACGGTTATCCATAAGCAGCTTGAAATAATAATTCTAGATATATCTCTCTATATTATTATATTCCAAAAATAAAAAACAATGAAATGAATTTTTTCTTGATCAATTCTGAAAAATAAAAACCTTTTGTTGGGTAAATAAATCCCCTATAATTCCATATCAGTGTGGTAGTCATGGAGATAAAGATAAGTAGGTTCATAAAAATGATGATCCTCGATTTTGGGGGGATAAAGCACCCATGAAGGATTTAGATTTGGATCAAGTTGTTATTCCCTTTAAATAGGATGGGTTTTATTCTTCCTCTTTAATTTACCTCTTGGAATTGAATATCAATAAAAAAAACATCACCAACTGATTCTAAAATCTCAAAGGCATTATGAGAAGAATAGTGACTTTCTGAGAGAATTGGAACATCTTCCAATTCCTTGATCTTGGGGGATGAAGGCACACATTGAGCATTAATTTCCTTAACATGGAGAAGGGATAAAGTAGAAACTTTTTGAAGTATAAACTTAATTTTTCTATGGAATTCACCTACTCTCACTATTGGAATAGAAGAATGAAGAATTCAAACAAAGGTTATTTGATGTGTGTGGATTTCAATGCTTGAGAGAAACCTGCTGCAACCAAATTTCAGACATATTTATCTCTATTTCCATTTGGTTTTTTTGTGTATTTTTATTTCTATAAATATGTAGTTTCATGTGTGTTATATCTCATTCCAATTAAATAAATAAATACCAATCTGTTGATGCTACATTTTTTTTTGATCACCACCAGTGATATATGTTTGTGTTTGTCGCTCTGAGATTCTCCTTCAGAGGTATCAAAGGGCAGTTGAAGTTATTTGTGTTTGTGTGTGGTAATTATATTATAGTTGTTATCAAACTACAACTATAGAAGGTGGAGGTTGAAGGTGAGATCTATAACCCATAAATTTCCCCAACAGAGGAAGAAAAAGGTGAATATTTCATTCCTCCCACTTGTTTCCTGCACCCCTTTGTTTTTCCCATTTTCCACATCCATTTACTTTTTCTCATTTTTCAATTTTTTTCTCCGACTTTGGTTTTGTTTCCCCCCATGTCTCACCCATTTTTAGGGGTGTGTATAACATTTCTCTCATCCTAATTAACATGCCTCACACCTTCTACTCTTATCCCTTTCCAAACAAAATCTAACCATATTACCTCATTTACTATCTTGCCTTCATTTACAAAAACAAATATATCTATTCATTCAATTTTAATACAAAAAAATAGAGGTAGTGTGTGATTAGAAAAAATAAAGCCACCCACAATTTTGAAAATAAATTGTAGTCCACCTATCCAAAAAAATAGTCAAACTGCACTACTAAAATAAATAATATATAGTAGTTTTCAACTCTGAAAAACAATACTCTACACTTTTGTATATTGGCATCTATCATTTTCCCATAAACAATAATAATTTGTCATCATGGTGAATTAAATTGCACAAAATGTGTTTCAGAAGCTAACAAATAACAACTATGAAAACTGAGGCATCCAAATTTGAGTGTTCCTTAGCACCCAAGATTTCATGGACATCGTAGAGGATGGATACACCAAGTCAGAATACAAAGTATAAGAGGATTCCCTATAATATGTTCAAAAGGACTCTCATTGGGAAGAATAAAAGTGGGACTACAATATGAAATCCAACATTTATCAAGGCCTTGATGAATTGAATTTTGAAATAATTTCTTTGTTGAAATCATAAAAGGAGATCTGGAATACTCTTTATAAAACATTTAAAGGAGCTGACAAAGTGAATCAGATTCATATTCAATCTATGTTAGGTGAGTTTGAATCCCTATTTATGAAATCTTATGAAACCACTACTAAGTATCCTACTCATGTAATGGTTGTGGTGAACCAATTCTGAAGAAATAGAGAGGATATTACTAACATGAGAGTATGTGAGAAAATTTTACGATCTCTTGATCTGAAATTTGATTACATGTTCATTTCCCTAGAATAAACAAAGGACCTGGAGACAATATCTATTGAAGAACTCATGGGATCTCTACAAGACCATGAACTGAAGGTGAACCTCCAAAGTGAAACGAATGGATTGGAGCATGTCGTTCAATAAAAGTTTTATATCAACAACTCTGAAAAGGAGTACGGGGGTACATCATGAATAACTATAGGTAGAGGATTATGTGGATAGGAATTTTATCCTTGAAGAGGAGGATGTGGTGGAAGAAGCCCAAATCTAGAAGTCCGTGAATATCAATAATGTACTCCATAAGAACATAAATGAGGAAGAAGGGGAGGATTCAAAAATCACAAAACAGACAAAAGAAATGCTCAATTATATAATTGTCAAAAATATAGACATTATATAAATGAATGTTGGTATAAGAAACCCATGGATAATGACACCAAGGAGGCACATATCGTCAAAAAAAGATCTTTTTGGTGAGTCCCATGTGTTGATGGCACAAACATTGACACAGAATCAAGGTATATGGTATATTGAATATGGTTCTAGAAACCACATGATAGGGTAAAAACATTTTTATATGAACCTGGATAAGAGGGTTCGAGGAGATATTTCATTTAGTGATCTCTCAATAATATGCGTCTATGGAAGAGGATATATTTTGATCAAGAAACAATACGGTAATCATGCTTTCATCTATGATGTCTATTATATACCTGACATGAAGAACAACATCTTGAGTGTTGGGTGGTTGGTGGAAAAAGGATTTCACATAAGCCTACGAAATAAAAAAATAGTGATTATTGATGACAAAGGAAGGTTGATCACAAAAGTACTGATGGTGAAGAATCATGTGTTTCCACTTATGATCCAACCCGATGTACCATGGTGTTTGACGATGGTATGTGATGATAAAGACTGGATATGGAATATCAGTTTCAGTACTTTAAACTTTTAAATTTTAATATTATTAGGAAGAAATAATATAGTGAATGGTCTTCCTATTATTTAACACTTGAATCAAATTTTTTAAAATTTTATTCTAAGAAAACAACATAGAAACATCTTTGCAAAAAATTCCAACTATAAAGTTGCAGCAGAACTGGAGCAAGTTCACACCGATGTGTGTGGTCCATTAAATCCAAAATATTATGGACAAAGGAGATCTTTTATAACATTTATTAATGATTATAGCAAGAAAACATGAATATATTTTCTGAAGATGAAGTCATAAATGTTTGGCATATTTAAATAATTTAAGGCGCTAGTGTAAAATCAAAGCAAGCATCACATACAAACTTTGTGATCTGATTGAGGTGGTGGGTACACCTCCAGTTTTTTTCAAGATTACCTCAATCATCATGGAATTAATCACCATATGACATTGTATTACACACCCTAACTCAATGGATTAGCTGAAAGGAAAAATCACAACATTCTCAACATGGAGAGAATCATGTTGAAAGGAAAAGGAGTGCCCATGACTTTTTAGGCTGAAGTGACTTTGTACACAGTTTATCTACTCAATAGATTCCAAAAAAAATCTCTAAGTAAATACACCACATGAATCTTGAATACTTACAAACCAAGTCTAATAAGTCTTAGAGTTTTTGGTTTCATTGCCTATGTCAGGATCTCGGAGGCAATAAAAAAAGCTTGAGTAAAAAGGAGTGAAGTGTGTCCTTATGGGATATGAAGATTAATCAATGGGTTATCTCTTGTATAATATCATAACTAACAATATTATATTCAGTAGAGATTTTATATTTGATGAAAAGGATACATGGATGTGGAATCAAGATTATGATTAAATAGTGGTATGACACACTCTAGAAGATGAAGAAATCATTAAAGAAGTACCATTGCAGGAATGATGAACTAAAAAACCACTAACACTGTAACCACATACTCTTACATCTAAATATATTGAATGAGAACCATCTCATATACTCCCCTAAAACATTCAAAGTCTTTCAGATATATATGATAGAATGTAACCAAGGGAGGAGTATGTAAATTTTCATTGTCACTCAGTGATTTCCAATCTAGTTATCTTCAAGGAAGATAAAATAGATGAATTATGGAAAAAATGATAGATGAGAAAATATATTCCATCTATGCTACTAAAGGATACAAGAAAAAGGAAGGATTTGACTATGGTTAAGACATTTCACTCATTGTCCATCCACTATAATATGATTCAAATTAATGGTTCATTATAAAAACAAGTTTAAGGGGGGATGTTAGAAGTATAAACATGATTTTTCCATGGAATGCACCTAATCTAACTATTGGAATGGATGCATGATGAGTTCAAACGAAGGTTACTTGACGTATATAGATCTGGGTTCTTGGGCAGCACCTACTGCAACCAACTTTTTTACTTTTATTTATCTCTGTTTACATTTGGTTTGTTGTGTATTTTTATCCCTATAAGTAGGGAGTGTCATGTGTGTTTTATTTCATTCCATTTCAAGAAATAAATACCAACCTATTGATACTCCATTTGTGTTGTTGTGATCACCACTTTATTCCCATGACCCTTTGTTTTTCCCATTTATCCACATCCATTTAATTTTTTTCATTTATCAAAAAAGTGGCCCCAACTTTAGTTTTTTTCATGTCTCCCCATTTTAAGGGGTGTGACTCCCCTCTCTCTCCTCCGAATTAACATGCCTCGCACCTTCCACTCTTATCTATTTCCAAAAAAACCCACCACATTACCTCATTTCCTCTCTTGCCTTCATTTACACAAAAAAATATTTATACATTCTATTTCATTAAAAAAAATATAGTCCATGATTATAAAAAATACATATGGCTATAATTTCAAAAAACCATTACAGTCCACCAATCCAAAAAAATCAAACTTCACTGCTAAAACAAATAATATATAACAATTTTCAACTTCAAAAAAAATAATTTGCCCTTATGGATATCATCATCTCTCATTTTCTCATAAAAAATAATAATAATTTTTCACCATGGAGAATGAAATTGAAAAATCATTGGTCTAGAAGCTAACAAAGAACAACTATGACAATTGGTGCATCCAAATTCAAGTGCTCCTTACAACCCTGTATGCCATGGACATCACAGAGGATGGATACACTAAGTCAGAATCCAAAGAAGAAGAGTATGCTCTGCTGTATGTTCAAAATACCACTCTTCAGGTAGAACAAAAGTTGGACTGTAATGCGAAATCCTACATTTATCAAGGCCTTGATGAAGCGACTTTCGAAATAATCGCTTTATCAAGATCATCAAAGGAGATCTGGGACACTCTTCGCAAAGAATTCAAAGAAGATCACAAAGTGAAGTGAATTCATCTTTAATATCTATGAGGTGACTTTGAATCCATGTTTATGAAATATTTTGAAACTATTTTTGAGTATCATACTCATGTAATGATTGTAGTGAACCAATTGTGAAGAAATGGAGAAGATATTTCTGACATTTGGGTATGTGAGAAAATTTAGCGATCTCTTGATCCAAAATTTGATTACATAGTTGTTTCCCTGGAAGAAATAAAGGACCTGGATACAATCTCTACTGAAGAACTCATGGTATCTATACAAGTCCATGAAATAAAGTTGAACCTCTGAAGTGAAACAAATGGTGTGGATAATGTCATGCAATCAAAGTTTTATATCAACAACTCTGAAAAGCTGTAAGGGATACATCTTAAAGAACTAGAGGTAGAGGATTCTATGGATAGATATTTGATCCTAGAAGAGGAGGACATGGTGGAAGAATCCCAAATTAAGAAGGTTGTGAATATCAAAATTGTACTCCATGAGAACATAGATGAAGAAAAAGGGAAGGATTCAAAAAAAACATAACCAGACAAAAGAAATGTTAGATTATATAATTGTAAAAAATATAGATAATATATCAATGAATGTTGGTATAAGAAACTCATGGATAATTACACTGATGATACACATATCTTTAAAGCAGAAGATATTTTTTGAGAGTCCCATGTGTTAATGACACAAATATCGACACAAAATCAAGGTATGTGGTATCTTGACTCTGGTGCTAGAAACCACATGACAGGGCACAAATTTTTTTTTACAAACTTGGATGAGAGGATTAGAGGAGAGATTTAATTTGGATATATCTCAATAATATGTGTATATAGAAGACGAGATACTATGATCAAGAAAAAAGAAATAAATCATGATTTCATCTCTGATATCTACTATATACCCGACATGCAGACCAACATCTTGAGTGATAGGAAGTTTGTGGAAAAATGTTTTCATATAAGCCTACATAATAAACAAATAGTTATTTTTTTATGAAAAAGGAAGGTTGGTCACAAAAGTACCAATGGTTAAAAATCACATGTTTCCACTTATGATCCAACCTGACATACCACAGTGTTTGACGTTGATGTGTGATGATAAAGACTGGATATAGCATCTTAGGTTTGGGTATTCAATCTTTTAAAGTTTAAAATTATTAGGAAGCAAGAAGATAGTTAATTGAATTCCTATCATTCAATGCCTGAATCAAATATGTGAAATTTGTGTTCTAAGAAAACAACATAGAAACATCTTTTTAACGAATTCCAAATGGAAAGCTACAGCACCACTGTAGCTAGTTCACACCAATGTGTGAGGTCCATTAAATGAAAAATTATATGGAAAATGAGATATTTTTTTAACATTTATTGATGATTATAGAAGAAAAAATGGATATATTTTCTCAAGATTAAGTCATAAGTGTTTGGAGTCTTTAAATAATTTAAGGCACTTGTGGGAAATCAAAGAAAGAATCACATATAAACTTTGAAATATGATCAAGGTGGTGAGTAAACTTCCAATGTTTTTCAAGAGTGCCTCAAAAAACATGGAATTTAGTACTAACTAACACTGGGTTACACACCCCAACTAAATGTAGAATTCAAAAGGAAAAATCACACCATTCTCAACATGTCGAGAAACATATTTAAAGACAGAGTGCCCATGAATTTCTAGGTTGAAGTGGATTTGTGTACGGTGTATCTACTCAATAGATGACCAACAAAAAATCTCTAAGAAAAGATGTCGCATGAAGCTTGGAGTACTCACAAGACAAGTGTAATCCATCTTAGAGTTTTTGGATCCATTACCTATGTCAAGATCCCAAAGGCAAGAATAAAAAATCTTGAGGTCAAAGGAGTAAAGTGTGTCTTTATGGGATATGAAGATCAAGAAATGGGTTATATTTTTTATAATCTTATCACCAAAAAGATTATATTTATAAGAGATGTTATATTTGATGAAAAGGATACATGGAAGTGGAAGAAATATGATGATTCAAGAGAGGAATGAATCACTCTAGAATATGAATAAATCAATGAATAAGTACCATTAGAGGAACAAGGAACTGAAGAACCACTAACTTTATCACTGCATACTCCTACATTTAAAGATATTGAATGAGAACTATCTCATATATTCCCCAAAAATTTTCAAATACTTGAAGATATATATGAGAGAACATAACCAATAGAGGAGTATGTAAATTTGTATTGTCTCTCAGTGATTTCCAATCCTGTTAGCTTCAAGGAAGTTAAAACTGATGAATTGTGGAAAAAAGTGATAGATGAGAAAATTTATTCCATCTACGCCATTAAAGGATACAAGAAAAAGTAAGTCTTTGAAAATGGTGAAGAAATTACACCCACTGGCCATCTACCCAGATATGATGCAAATTTATGGTTTATAAGAAAAAGAAGTTTAAGGGGGGTGTTATAAGTATAAACTAGATTTTTCTATGGAAGGCAATTAATCTCACTATTGGAACAGAGGCATGAGGAATTCAAATAAAGGGTTTCTGACGTGTGTGTATCTAGATTCTTGGATGATACCTAATGCAACCAACTGTTAGACTTTTATTTATCTCTATTTCCATTTGGTTTGTTGTTTATTTATATCCTTAAAAATAGGGAGTGTCGTGTGTGTTGTATTTCATTCCAGTTCAACAAATAAATACTAATCTATTGCTACTCAATTTGTGTTGTTGTAATCACCACTAGTGATTTGTGTTTTTGTTTTTTGTTGTGAGATCATACTTTAGAAAATTTTGTAGTGAAATGGGGATTATATCATTAAAGTTCCTTATCCACCAAAAAATAATTCACAAAAAAACCATGTCAATGAGCTTCCCATCGAAGATTTTATTCAATAAGAAAAAAAATGATTGCTTTTGGGGTGATAGTGAGAGTCAATCATATGTTTGTATCCAATGAAAAATTATAGTCATTACAATAAAAAATATGAGGGATTGTTAACAGATATTCTATAGTTTAAGATGAAAGGACAACCAAGGAATATAAACTTCTGGAGGGCTATACCTATATAACCATTTATGAGTGATTTAGAATTGATATTGAAACTATTGAAGATGATGATGGATCTGAATGAGAAGAAACCCCCAAATGGGACTGGACTTTTTTGGAGACACCAACTAGGGGAGTACATGAATATTTATCTCAATTGGAAAGAACTAACTCCTCATCCGGCTAAGGAAATGGATCCTTCCACTTAGAAGATTCATCATGAATCTCATACAACTATGGGAGATAATTTGAATGAATCTGGTTTTTTGAACTTAATAATTTCATAGCCTTGAATATGATGGTTCAAGCAAAAACAAAAAGTCTTGGAGTAAAAAAACTTTTTTTGGAAGGAGACATTCATGCAATAACATAGAAAAATATGTCCCATAAAAGGGGATGATAAGTCTATTTCTACACATATTCAAGAAACAATTGTGTTTTTATTATAAGAGTTAGATTCATCCACATGTATAGTGATTTTGAAATAATTTCCAATGGCCTTTATAATTTCTTGGTTATGTAAAGATAATGGGAGTATATGGAGACAGATCCACAGAGAAGCCGTAGACGAGTCCCAACCCTTGTGCACATCATAGGACCATCAGAATAAACAAAAGTGTATTCACTTATAGAAGTGTAATTCCATCACCCATGCTCTAATTAAGTCAAACTTTAAAAATAGGTAGATGAAAAATTATTTCCAGTTTAATATGGAAATAGAAATGGGTCCAAAAGTATTCCATGATCTTACAAACCAATAAAAAATTAGAATAGATGGTTGATCCAAATCGAAATTGGCCATAAGATACAAATTGTGATATTCATCAATAGATTAGATCTTGTAAAGGTAAAGTGATAGTGTAATACTACCCTCCATAGATTATCATTTATTTAGATTTGGTGACATCAACAGTATCGAATAAAATGGGTCCCTTGAAGGAACGGGGATGCTGCTACGAAGGGAAAATTTAAATGATTCACTAGAGGGAGACAGCTAGCTTGGTCTCATTGTTAGAGAGGGTGGAGTTAAATCCTTTCCATATAGATCTAAAGGTCCATCATCCCTAGGTATGATAACACAAAATACATAAGGAAAGAAAATTAGATGAGGCATATTAACTAGATGAGCCATCAACCACAAATCTTGAAGGAAAGAGCTCAGGATCGTGTCGGATACTGAGGAGATCGACATGGATCTCTATCAAGAAGGGTATTTTGATTATTTTGAACAAAACCCACTTGATATATTCCACACTTGTTTAAAAGGTAAAATTACTAAACCAACTTTTGGTATAAAGGGTGAAAAGGCCACATAGCTTCTTAAATAGGTAGACACAAATATATTTTACAGATGAATATAGAGGTAGATACTCATATTTCTTAATTTTTAATGGTTAATTGAGTAGATATGGATATATATACTTAATGAGGTATAAGTCTAAATCATTTGGTAAATTTAAGGATTTCAATAATTAAGTAGAGAATCATCTTGGAAAGAAGATATATAAAAACTTCATTCAGATCAAATTGGCTGATATCTTAACCAAAAGTTCATTGACAATATTAGGGAGATTGAGATTTTATGCACATGGAAATTACTAATTTTTTATAAATTTATAACTTAGTTTCAATTAATTAGTTTAACCACTTTTAGTGTTTTAGTTTATTTTTATAGTTTTGTAGTATTTTAGTTTTTTTATAATTTAATTTAATTATCTATTAGTGTTAATATATTATTATTATTATTAGTTTATATTAATTGTATATATTATTATCATATATTATTTAACATTTTATATTATTATAATTATTAGTATTACTAATATTAATAGTTTTATTATTATTATTATTGTTACATTATATTAACATGTAGTGGTATTATTATTAATACTAGTATTAATATTAGTATTATTACTTATTATTACTATCATTAATTTATATTATAATTTTTATATTATTAATATAATTATTTATTTTAGTATAATATAACCTAATTATTTGTTATAGTAATATCTACTTTTCATTTAATTATTGCTAATATTATTATTTTAATCTAATACTTAATTAATATTATTATGATATTGACTACTAGTATTAATTGTAGATTATTTTTTAATTTTTTTTTGAAAATTTGGCCTTGAATTTGAAATAAGATCTTATTTACAATGTTTTTTCATCTCCCTCCATCTAAGCCTATAGTGAGGGAAACACATAGTTCTCTGAGGAGATGTCACTTGTCTGAACCAGGGGCTGAAGCACACCAAGCTAATTAACATCATCCCCTCCTAGTTTGATCTTGAAGTTTCACAATGTCACCATCTCAATCTGGATCACTATAACAGTTGCATACCCTACAAGGTTAGGTGAAACTTCATACCTCAACCCCACCACTATAGAGAATCATGACTCTTATCCCAGCATGCATGCATGTCGAACCACCCATAGCATGTCGACCACCATCTTGAAGCGTCGTACAGGACCACCCGACCTCTCTCTGGCAGATAACACACACATCACACCCTACGAACCACCCTCTATCTTCCTCATTGTGAAAACGGAGCGACTGAGTGCCGCACTAGATAAACATGACGCTCTTTCCATGTATAATCCCTTCACTTAGTTCCCTATAATGTGAAAATTAGAGACAAACCCCATGTAGTGGCCATCCCTCGTTTTCATGTGGTGATTTCTTTTCAGAATATTTAGGTCCACACCAAGTTTTACAGGCATTTTCATGGGTTCGTTCATGTTATATCTATGTGTGTGGTGGTTTTATTTAGTGTGGAAGTGATAGATGGAGTGAGTAAATAAATAATGGTATATTTCAGTGATCCATGTGGTGACACGAGCATGGTGGTTTTTGTTCTTTATTTTTTACATCATGTTTTTTAAAGTTCTAGACGTAACGGAAGCGCCTTGATGGGCATTTAACTATAATTATTTTTTTGATTTAATGGATCATTCACAAAATTTTACAGTATGTAAACGTCATGATTAATGAAATTTTTTACCAAATATTGACATAAGAGAACCTAAAACCCAAAAAGAGGATATTTGCAGTTAAATTTATAATTAATTAAAATCTGATCAAAATAAATGATTACCTCATATAAAAATCTTTCTTTGATGATTGTAACGACCCGAAGTTTTTAATATTTATAATTTCCTAATTTTGTGTGTTATTTTATTTTATACTCAACAAAACTATTTCATTTGATGAAATGATTATAATTAAAATGAGACTATTGGGTTTCGATTGTTATATGATCGTTGGTCAATATGACTGTAGTAAACTACATGTTGTGATTATTTTCTCTAAATACAAGTGATCTTGGTTAATTAAAATAGAAAGAAAATTTAATTGCCTCATTCAGTGGTCTCGGGCCAATCGAAGCCCATCTGATGGATCTTGGGAAGGAGGTAGCATCACTGGGCTTTGCTCTGGACCAAACCCAAGCTGAACTTCATTGTGTGAAGTAGGAATGGAATCGACTTCGGGAGAAGTTCAAGCTGATAGAAATCACCACTCGGACAATGTTGGCAGAACCGCCCTAGGATTCTATCACCTTAGCACACCTTACACTTAGGTCATATGCTGGTGTTATAAAGGTCTATGTAACGATACCTTAGCTGCTTTGTGTAATCCTTTGATATAAATAAAATTTTTATTTCTTCTTATGGTGAAGTTGGTAAATCTCAAATGTCCGGATAAATATAGGATGTATATTATTGATGAATTTTGGAAAAAGGATATTTTAAAATATTTATGTAAACCTTAAATAATTAAAAATGTGTAATGATTTTCAAAAAATGGTCTTCTACAGTTGTGTTCAGTATGAAATTTAAATTCTAATAAGATCAACTTAATTTTTCGTGAATAGTAAATTATGAATAGTGATTTTACGCTTATTATTAGTAATGTGACTAAATGGATTAATTAACCTCACTTAAGAAAGTATTAATATAATTTAGGCACCTTGATTAAGTAATGTGATTCAATAAAATAGGTAAATAACTGTTTTAGAAATTATTGGTTAAGTATTAGTTTTTTCGGGTGAATAGTGTTTTTTATTTATAAATTAAATTAAAAATATTTAGAAAATTATTTTCATAAAATGGAGCTCATTTTTGAAATCAGGGCATCCATATTTGGTTAAGGTGAATTTTTGGTGAATAGTGTTTTTATTTAAAAATTAAATTAAAATTATTTAGAAAATTATTTTCATAAAATGAAGTTCATTTTTGAAATCAGATCATTGATATTTGGTTAAGGTCAATTTTTGGGATTTTTCTAAAATAGTTGAATTTTCGGTGAATAGTGAAAATACAGTTTTGAGTTTCGGGTGTTTAATGACATCATTAAGGATGTAATAATTATGCAATCATTATGGTAGACTTATGAATAGTAAGATACAGTATTAGGTGTCCCAAGTGTCCAATACCATGGGAAAATACCATGGGCAAGCCCTGGGTTTTGCCAATACCAACGATGAGGTGTACATTGGCAATTAATGCTTTGTTCCCTCATTTCTCATATAAATACCAAGCCATTCCCTCATTCTTTTCATTTAAAAATCCTCCTCAATGAATTTCTGGTCACTTTACCTCCCAAGGAGTCCTCCCAAGGTTCCCTCAAGTCTCCCAATGTCCCAAACTTCAAGCTTTCAAAGTTACTCTTCAAGGTAAGGGAATCTTTCACCCTCCTCTTTTAAGCCATGACTTCCTTTATGTTGTGTCTTCTAGTTTCCATATCTTTTTTATGAAACTAAGTTCATATATGTTCTAATTACTGTCCATTTTATGTCTAATTTTTTAGATACCCTTTACACTCTCATCAATTTGTTTTCTGAATTTTTATGTGATGTTGTTAGGCTGCCGAATTTTTCGTAAAAGGAATCGTGTCTTCTCTTTTCTTTCATGTTTCCTTTTCATGTGGTATGTCATTAAAATTTCTATACCATGTTCTTATATCCATTTTATTCTGTATTTATACTGTATTATAATTTATTTATGAGTGGGTTACTCTTTTACCCTCTCTTTTCAATGTTTTCTAAAACCATGTTATATAGCTATTCTGCTGCAGAAATTTCACCTCAAAATTTCTATCTCTTTCTCTCTAGAAATTCTCTTGTTTTATTTATGTGATTACCCAGACCTATTTCGTTTCGTTGGGTGTTCATAAATATATAATTATGATGTATTTGATTCTGTAATTTACATACATATAAACCTTACTCTCTTTCCATGGGTTATAAATGACATAATGATCTTATTTTTTTAAGAAATTTTAAAACGTCACGATCTTGAAATGAAACCCATTTATTTTATTCTCCATGGGTTATTTATGAAATGTTTGATAATGATATATGTGGCTCACATGAAATTAAATACATATTAAGTGTTTACCCTGATATCTCTCCAATGCATTGGGTAAAGAATTAATATCTAGAGATGAGAAGTTTCACGATACCTTAGTGAATAACCATGGTAATTTTTATGACACCTTGGGGATAGACCATGGTGATATGTTCATGAATGTATAAATAAAATGTTATAGCCACATATTCAAGTTATATTCAAAGTTATTTTAATTTTTATATTCATATACTTCCATTGCTCATGTCTTTATGTTTTTATTCAAGTTCTTATTGATAAAACAAGTAAACTGATTCCCTTGTTTACCCTTACTGGGCCTTCTGCTCACCCTTTCCTTTGATGTATGTCTCCAAGATATGAGATGAAGTAATTGTACATAGGATTAACCTATGATTAAGCCTTAAAAGTGGTTTATAATAATGTTTTATGTTGTTTTCATGTGTTATGTTCCTGATTTCCAAGACACTAGACTTTAAAGATCCTCTGTTTGTAAAATGTAATGAAAAGTTATGTAATAAAAAGGCAGGATGCCACAGTTGTTATCAAAGGATAGTTTAGTTATTTATGGAAATTAGGATATGAAAACTTTAGTAAGAACCCTATATAAAAGTTTAAATATATTAAATATTCCTAGTATTTTGGTGAGTATTGGGTAAGTGGTTTATCAAGTAAATACATCCTTTTCTGGATATGAGCAGGTAGAGGTGGCTCTGGCACAGATGTATATTGGGGTAAAACCTGAAAACACCACTTTGAGCTAGACTTGAACGGGAAATGGTACATGACAATGGGAATCGTTGCACTCTTGGTTATGACACTCCTGGGGGATATATTTGGTTAATCGCAAGCTTTTTATGAATCATTGTGAAGGAATTATAGAGAAATATAATTGTTTAAGCATGATGTTTTAAAACATAAAATCTTCTATAGTTAAAAGATTCATAAATGAAATAAGTTTCTCACTGAGGATTTATTCTTTTAGAAAATGGAGGGAAATAGGAGGAACCGTTCAAATAGTGACCGCAATAGACCGTGCACCGATGGCCCTCCGATGGAAGCAGGAATGGAAACATTCATGCAAATGATGAACCAAATGACTCAAGTTATGGGAAATAACTCGAATCAATCTGAGAGGCTGATCTCACCACAAAGGGAACAAAATTTTGTTGAGTCCTTTAGGCACCAACGACCACCAACCTTCAGTGGATCGACCAACCCATTGATTACTGAACAAAGGATAGACTCTATAGAAAAGATATTTTCTATGCTACATTGTTCAGAGCAAGAGAAGGTCACCCTGGCAGTCTATCGCTTAGAGGGACAAGCTGATCAGTGGTGGGAACTGATCAAAAAAATGAGTCAAAGAGTGGAAGTTGAAGATATGGAGTGGGAAGAGTTCAGATGGATCTTTTTCAGTAAGTATTTCCCCCATTCCGTGAGAACAAGAACGGAGAAATAGTTTCTCGAGCTGAAGTAGAAGGAGAATGAATATGTGGAAAGCTACGAGATGAAATTTACAAGGCTTTCATGATATACCTCTAGCTTTTTCATGGATCCAAATGGTATGGTTGATAGATTCTTCGGTGGACTGAGACATCATCTGCGGAAGAATCTAGCCAACCGACACAATGATAGCTATGAGGAGATCGTGCGGAGTGGGATGAAAGTCGAGATAGAGTTTGGTGAGATTCAGTGGTCTCATAAATCAAATGAAAAGAAGAGATCATTGGAGCCAAGCTTAGAGAGGAGCTTCGATCAAGGAAGAGGAGGAAAGCAAGTACAACTTCCCACGTGTAATAAATGTGGAAAGAAGCATTCGAGTAACTACCTTATCGAGAGTGGGAAGTGATACAAGTGTGGTAGAGATGGCCACATTGTGAGGAATTGTCATAGTGAGGTGAAACCTCAGCTTCCAAACACTAACGATAAGGGTAAAATGGTGCAGGCCCTACCTGATGTCCATTGCTTTAAGTGTCAACAATGTGGGCACTTTCCCAATCACTATCAAAATCCGAGGGTAGTGGAGGGGAACCACCATCAGCCTCATCAAAGGCCAAGGGAGCAAGGTTGTGCTTTTTCTATCACGACAGTTGAAGTTGAAGCGCCAAATGATGTGGTAGTAGGTACTCTTGTTGTTCTCTCAAATCTCGCAAGTACTTTGTTTGATTCTGGTTCTACGCATTCCTTTATTTCCTCCAAGTTTCCAAAGAATTTAGAATCAACCCCCAATTTTATAAAAATAGAGTTATCAATCAATAATCATGGTGGGACTATCCAAGAATTGTCTGTGTTTAGAAACTCTAGTATTTACTTTAGTAAGCACAATCTTATCGAAAATCTAGTAGTCATTCCCATGCTGGAATTCGACATTATACTAGGGATGGACTGGCTCTCAAAGTATAATGCTAAGATCAATTGCAGAAGCAAGGAAATATCAGTAGTCTTGAATGGAAAACCTAAAGTTATCTTCTAAGGAGGGATATCTCAACCTGATATTTTTCTAAAAGAACCCCCTATATCCTTCTTTATGGAGTTGATTGGTGAAGAAGAAGAAGGAGATGAGAATTTAAGGATAGAAAATGTCCCCATCATCCATGAATACATTGACGTATTTTCTGAAGACTTACCCGAACCTCCCCCGGAAAGAGAGGTAGAGTTATCCATTGAACTCTTACCTAGATCTCATCCGATATCAAAGACCCCCTATAGGATGGAAAATGTGGAGCTATAGGAATTAAAGAAACAACTCCAAGATCTTTTGGAGAATGGGTTTATCTGACCAAGTGTGTCTCCTTGGGGAGCACCAGTTCTCTTTGTGAAGAAGAAGGATGGATCGATGTGGCTATTCATTGATTATAGAGAACTGAATGGGATCATAGTAAAGAACAAATACCCTCTTCCAAGAATTAATGACTTATTTGACAAACTTTGTGGGGCTCAATTCTTATCTAAGATTGATTTTCGATCTGGTAATCATCCATTGAGGGTGAAGAAAGAAGATATTCTAAAAACTTCCTTCAGATCAAGATATGGGCATTATGAGTTTGTTGTTATTCCCTTCAGACTGACTAATAAACCTACTATTTTTGTGGATCTAATGAATAGAGCCTTTAGGTACTACCTTGATAACTTTGTGGTAGTTTTTATTGATGATATTATGATATATTCTAAAAGTTTCGAGGAGCATAAAGATCATCTAAGGTTTATTTTGAAAAATATACGAAAGGAGAGGATTTTTGGAAATTTCAGAAAATGTGAATTTTGGTTAAAACAAGTTGCTTTCTTGAGGCACATTGTAACCAATGAAGGAATCACAGTTGACCCTGCAAAGACAAAAGTTATAGAGGAGTGGCCGCAACCTACAAAAATAACTAAGATTCAAAGTTTCCTTGGACTGGTAGGATATTATAGGAGGTTTTTGAAAAACTTTTCATGACTTTATAATCCATTAACCAGGTTAACTCGAAAAGGCGTCAAGTTCCTCTGGAAAAAGGAGTGTGAGGAAAGTTTCCAAGAGCTGAAGATGAGATTGGTTACTACAGCCATGTAAAATCTGCCCTCAAGTGGATAATGATTTTTTATTTTTAGTGATGCATCTCTCAAAAGTATTGGGTGCATCCTCATACAAAATGAAAAGGTCATTTCTTATTCATCTCGACAGTTGAATACTCATGATAAGAATTATCCTATGCATGATCTGGAGCTGGATGCGGTCGTTTTTGCTCTGAAGATATAGAGGCACTATCTTTATGGGGAGAAATGTGATATATACACAGACCACTAAAGTTTGAAGTATATTTTCACAAAAAAGGAATTGAACATGAGATAAATGATATGGTTATAACTTCTTAAAGACTATGATTTTTCAATTCATTATCATCTCGGAAGAGAAAACAAAGTTGCTGATGCATTAAGAAGGAAAGGCCAAGTTGTTCTTTCCATGATGAGAATTCAAAGAGATCCATTGATCAATGACCTAGTAAAGTTGTACGTGGGAATTATAAAGGAAGGGACATCATCAACCCTAACCCAAATGTTTTCTCAATCTTCATTACTAGATAAGATCAAGAAATCTCATAAATAATATCCTTTGTTACAAATGAAGTTTGAAGCTGTGAAGGATGGGAAGTTTCCTAAGTTCAATATTGATCAAGAAGGTATACTGAAATTTCATACAAGACTATGTGTTCCATCTATTCTGGAAATAAAGAAGGAGCTGATGGATGAAGATCATAGCTCTATTTTCTCTATACATCCTGGAAGCACAAAGATTTATAGGGACCTTCATGATCATTATAGGTGGTAAAATATGAAAAGCGAGATTGGTGACTACAATTCATAGTGACTAGTATGTCAGCAAGTGAACGCAGAGCAACAACTTCCTAAAGAGGTATTGCAACCACTACCCATACCAGCATGGAAGTGGGACAATATCACTATGGACTTCGTCACTAGTCTTCAGAGAACTTCCAAAGGGAACAATGCAATATGGGTTATCATGGACTATCTCACCAAGACTGTCCATTTTATCTCCATTCGGGAATATTTCTCTCTTGATCAACTTTCCAGGATTTACATGAAGGAAGTGGTAAGGCTGCATGGAGTTCTACATTCCATCATATTTGATCATGATCCAAGGTTCACATCAAAATTCTGGAGAAGTCTTTAACATGTTCTGAGCAAAGAATTGAATTTAAGTACGGCCTATCACCCCCAAAATAATGGAAAATATGCAAAGGACTATTCAAACACTTGAGGACATGATGAGAACATGCTCAATGTAATTTAAAGGTGGATGGGATCAACATCTCCCTTTAGTTGAATTCTCTTACAACAATAGCTTCCACTCGATCATTCAAATGGCACCCTATGAAGCTCTATATGGGAAGTGATGTAGAACTCTTACTTGTTGGGATGAAGCTGGTGAGAGAAAGCTTCTTGGGCCTGACTTGTGCAAGAGATGACAGAAAAAGTCCATGTCATCCAACAACACATTAAGGCTGCTTAGATTCGGCAAAAGAGCAATGATGACAACCGTCGAAGGGACTTGGAGTTTGATGTTGGTGACAAGGTCTTTCTTCGAATTTCACCTTGGAAGAGAGTCATGAGGTTTGGGAAGAAAAATAAGCTTAAACCTAGGTACATTGGCCCCTATGAAATCCTTGATCATGTGGGAACAGTGGCCTATCGACTTGCACTTCTTTCAAATCTAGCACAAGTTCATGATGTCTTCCACGTATCACTCTTGAGGAAGTACATACCTGACCCTTCACATGTACTGAACCCATAGGTGGTACAAATGGAACATGACCTCTCTTATGAGGAGAAACTGGTGAATATCTTTGATTTTAGATACAAGGTTCTACGTAACAAGACTACCCACCCTGTTAAGGTGTTGTGGAGGAACCACAAATATGAATAAGCCACATGGGAGCCAGAGGAGTCTATGAGGTAGAAGTACCCACACCTTTTCTCTTCTGAGGGTTCGAGTTAAAAAATTTAGGGATGAAATTTATTAATTGGGGAAGAATGTAATGACCAGAACTTTTTAATAATTTTTGTTTCCTAATTTTGTGTGTTATTTTATTTTATACTCAACAAAACTATTTCATTTGATGAAATGAGTATAATTAAAATGATATTGTTGGGTTTTGACAGTTATATGACAGTTGGTCAATATGACTATTGGAAACTAAATGTTGCGATTATTGTCTCTAAATACAAGTGATCTTGGAAACTAAATGTAGCGACTATTGTCTCTAAATACAAGTGATCTTGGTTAATTAATATAGAAAGAAGATTTGATGACCTCATCCAGTAGTCTCGGGCCGATCAAAGCCCATATGACTAAACTTGGGAAGGAGGTGGCACTACTTGGCTTTGCTCTGTACCAAACCCAAGTTGAACTTCATCATGTGAAGCTGGAACAGAATCGCCTTCAGGAGAAGTTCAAGCGGATAGAAATCACCACTTGGGAAATTTTGGCCAAGCCGCCCTAGGATTCTATCACTTTATCACACCTTACACTTAGGTCCTATACTGGTGTTATAAGGGGATATGTACCGAGACCTTAGCTTCTTTGTATAATCCTTCGATATAAATAAAATTTTTATTTCTTCTTATGGTGAAGTTGGTAAATCTCAAATGTCCAGATAAATATAGGATGCATATTATTGATGAATTTTGGAAAAAGGATATTTTAAAATGTTTATGTAAACCTTAAATAATTAAAAATGTGTAACGATTTTCAAAAAATGGTCTTCTACAGTTGTGTTCAGTATGAAATTTAGAGTCTATTAAGATCAACTTAATTTTTGGTGAATAGTAAATTATGAATAGTGATGTTTTGCTTATGATTAGTAATGTGACTAAATGGATTAATTAACCACACTTAAAAAGGTATTAATATAATTTAGGCACCTTGATTAAGTAATGTGATTCAATAAAATAGGTAAATAACTGTTTTAGAAATTTTTGGTTAAGTATTAGTTTTTTCGAGTGAATACTTTTTTTTATTTAAAAATTAAATTAAAATTATTTAGAAAATTATTTTCATAAAATGGAGTTCATTTTTGAAATCAGGGCATCGATATTTGGTTAAGGTGAATTTTTGGGATTTTTCTGAAACAATTGAATTTTTTGTGAATAGTGTTTTTATTTAAAAATTAAATTAAAAATATTTTGAAAATTATTTTCATAAAATATATTTCATTTTTGAAATCAGAGCATTGATATTTGGTAAAGGTGAATTTTTGGGATTTTTCTGAAATAGTAGAATTTTCAGTGAATAGTGAAAATATAGTTTTGAGTTTCAGGTGTTTAATGACATCATTAAGGATGTAATAATTATGCAATCATTATGGTAAACTTATGAATGGTAATATAAGTTATTAGGTGTCCCAAGTGTCCAATACCATGGGAAAATACCATGGTCAAGCCCATGGTTTTTCCAATACCACCGATGATGTGTCTCTTGGCGATTAATGCTTTGTTCCCTCACTTCTCTTATAAATACCAATCCATTCCCTCATTCATTTAATTTAAAAATCCTCCCCAATGAATTTATGGTCTCTTTACCTCCCAAAGAGTCCTCCCAAGGTTCCCTAAAGCCTCCCAATGTCCCGACCTTCAATCTTTCCAAGTTACTCTTCAAGGTAAGGGAATCTTTCACCCTCCTCTTTTAAGCCATGACTTTTTTTATGTTGTGTCTTCTAGTTTCCATCTCTTTTTTGTTGAGGGTATGTTCATATATGTTATAATTACTTTCCATTTCGTTTCTAATTGTTGAGAGACACTTTCCACTCTAATCAATTTGTTTTCTGAATTTTTATGTGACGCCGTTAGGCTGCCGAATTTTTCATAAAAGGAATCGTGTCTTCTCTTTTCTTTCATGTTTCCTTTTCATGTGGTATGTCATTAAAATTTCCATACCATGTTCTTATCTATATGATATTATGTATTTATACTGTATTATAAGTTATTTATGAGTGGGTTACTCTTGTACCCTCTTTTTTCAATGTTTTCTAAAACCATGTTATATAGTCGTTATGCTGCAGAAATTTCACCTCAAAATTTCTATCTCTTTCTCTCTAGAAATTATCTTGTTTTAGTTATTTGAATACCTAGATCTATTTTGTTTCTTTGGGGGTTAATAAATATATAATTATGATTTATTTGATTCTGTAATTTACAAGCATATAACCCTCACTCCGTTTCCATGGGTTATAAATGACATAATGATCTTATTTTTTAAAAAACTTTTAAAACGTCACGATCTTGAAATGAAACCCCTTTCTTTTATTCTCCATAGGTTATTTATGAAATGTTTTATTATGATATATGTGTCTCACATGAAAGTAAAGACATATTAATCATTCTCCCTAATAGCACTCCAATGCATTGGGTAAAGAATTAATCTCTAGAGATGACAAGTTTCACGATACCTTAGTGAATAACCTTGGTAATTTTTATGACACCTTGGGGATAGACATTGGTGATATGTTCATGAATGTCTAAATGAAATTTTGTAGCCACATATTCAAGATATATTCCAAGTTATTTTCATTTTGATATTCCTATACTTCCATTTCTCATGTCTTTATGTTTTTATTCAAGTTCTTATTGATAACACAAGTAAACGGGTTCCCTTGTTTACCCTTACTGGGCCTTATGATCACCCTTTCCTTTGATGTATGTCTCCAAGATATAAGATGCAGTAATTGTCCATAGGATTAACCTGTGATGAAGCCTTAAAAGTGGTTTAGAAGAATTTTTTATGTTATTTTCTTTTATTATGTTCCTGATTTCCAAGACACTATACTTTAAAGATCCTCTATTTGTAAAATGTAATGAAAAGTTATTGAATAAAAAGGTGGGATGCCACAGTTGGTATCAAAGGATAGTTTAGTTATTTATGGAAATTAGGATATGAAAACTTTAGGAAGAACCCTATATAAAAGTTTAAATATAGGAAATCTTCCAAGTATTTTGGTGAGTATTGAGTAAGTGGTTTATCAAGAAAATACATCATTGTCTAGGTATGAGCAGATAGTGGTGGCTCTGGCACAGATGTACATTGGGGTAAAACCCGAAAACACTGCTTTGAGCTAGACTTGAATAGGAACTAGTACACGACAACGGGCCTTGCTGAAATCTTGGTTACGACACTCCTGGGGGATATGTTTGGTTAATCTAAGCTTTTTATGAATCATTATGAAGTAATTATAGAGAAATATAATTGTTTAAGCATGATGTTTTAAGACATAAAATATTTTATAGTTAAAAGATTAGTAAATGAAATAAGTTTCTCACTGAGGATTTATTCTTTTAGAAAATGGTGGGAAATAGGATGAATCGTGCAAATGATGACTGTAATGGACCATGCGTCGATGGCCCTCCGATGGAAGCCGGAATGGAAACATTCATGCGAATGATGAACCAAATGACTCAAGTTATGGGAAATAACTTGAATCAAGCTGAGAGGCTGATCTCACCACAAAGGTAACAACATTTTGTTGAGTCCTTTATGGGCTAACGACCACCAACATTTAGTGGATCGACCAACCCATTGATTTCTGAATAATGGATCGGCTCTATAGAGAAGATCTTTTTTGTGATACATTTTTTATAGTAAGAGAAGGTCACCCTGGCAGTCTATCACTTAGAGGGAAAGATGATAAGTGGTGGGAACTGATCAAAAACATGAGGAAAAGAGTGTAAGTTGAAGATATGGAATGGGAAGAGTTCAGATGGATCTTTCTCAGTAAGTATTTCCCTCGTTACATGATAATAAGAATGGATAAGGAGTTTCTCAAGCTGAAGTAGAAGGAGAATGAATCTGTGGGAAGCTATGAGATGAACTTCACAAGGCTTTCATGATATACTGGTAGATTTTTCATTGATCCAAATGGTATGGTTGATAGATTCTTCAGTGGACTGAGACCTCATCTGCGGAAGAATCTAGCCAACCGAGACAATGATAGCTATGAGGAGATCATGTGGAGTGCGATGAAAGTTGAGATAGAGTTTGGTGAGATGCAGTGGTCTCATAAATCAAATGAAAAGAATAGATTATTAGATCCAAGCTTAGGGAGGAGCTTCGATTAAGGAAGAGGAGGAAATAAAGTACAACTTCCCACGTGTAATAAATGTGGGAAGAAGCATTTGAGGAACCACCTTCTCGGGAGTGGGAAGTGCAACAAGTGTGGTATAGATTTCCATATTGCAAGGAATTTTCATAGTGAGGTGAAATGTCAGCTTCCAAACACTAACGAAAAGGGGAAGATGGTGCAAGCCCTACCTAATGTCCAGTGTTTTAAGTGTCAACAACATGGGAACTTTTCCAATCACTGTCCAAATCTGAGGATACTATAGGGGAACCATCATAATCCTCATCAAAGGACAAGGGACCAAGGTTGTTCTTTTTCTATCATGACAGCTGAAGTTGAAGCACCAAATGATGTGGTAGTAGGTAATCTTGTTGTTCTCTCAAATCTCGCAAGTACTTTGTTTGATTCTGGTTCTACGCATTCCTTTATTTTCTCTAAGTTTGCAAAGAATTTAGAATCAACCCCCAATTTTCTGAAAGTAGAGTTATTAATCAAGACTCCTAGTGAGACTATCCAAGCATCGTCAGTGTTTAGAAACTCTGGTTTTTACTTTAGTGAGCACAATCTTATTGCAAATCTAGTAGTCATTCCCATTCTGGAATTCGACATTATACTAGGTATGGACTGGATCTGAAAGTATAATTCTAAGATCAATTGTATAAGCAAGGAAATATCAGTAGTCTTGAATGGAAAACCTATAGTTATCTTCTAAGGAGAGATATCTCAACTTGATATTTTTCTAAAAGAACCCCCTGTATCCTTCTTTATGGATTTGATCGGTGAAGAAGAAGAAGGATATGGGAGTTTAAGTATAGAAAATATCCCCATCATCCATGAATACATTGACGTATTTCATGAGGAGTTACCCGAACCTCCCCTAGAAAAAGAGGTAGAGTTCTCCATTGAACACTTACCTAAATCTCATCTGATATCAAAGACCCCATGTGGGATGGAAAATGTGGAGCTAGAGGAATTAAAGAAAGAATTCCAATATCTTTTAGAGAAGGGTTTTATCCAACCAAGTGTGTCTCCTTGGGGAGCACCAGTTCTCTTTGTGAAGAAGAAGTATCGATCGATGCGACTATGCATTGATTATAGAGAACGGAATGGGATCATAGTAAATAAAAATACCTTCTTACAAGAATTAATGACTTATTTGACCAACTTTGTGGGGATTAATTCTTATCTAAGATTGATCTTTGATCTGGTTATCATTAATTGAGGGTGAATAAAGAGGATATTCTAAAAACTGCCTTCAGATCAAGATATGGGCATAATGAGTTTGTTTTTATGCCCTTCAGATTGACTAATACACCTATTATTTTTATGGATCTGATGAATAGAGTCTTTAAGTACTACCTTGATAACTTTGTGGTAGTTTTTATTGATGATATCTTGATATATTCCAAAAGTTGAGAGGAGAATTAAGATCATATAAGGGTTATTTTTCTAACTCTATAAAAGGAGAGGCTTTTTAGAATGTTCGGAAAATGTGAATTTTGGTTACAACAAGTTGCTTTCTTGGGGAATATTGTAACCAATGAAGGAATCACAGTTAAACCTGCAAAGACAAAAGATGTAGAGGAGTGGCCTCAGCCTACAACAATAACTGAGATTCAAAGTTTCCTTGGACTGGCAGGATATTATAGGCGGTTTGTGAAAAACTTTTCAGGACTTTATAATCCATTACCCAAGTTAACTCAAAAAGGGGTCAAGTTCCTCTGGGAAAAAGAGTGTGAGGAAAGTTTCCAAGAGTTGAAGAAGAGATTGGTTACTGTACCCATGTTAAATATTCCCTCAAATGGAGAAGTATTCGTTATTTTTAGCGATGCATCTCTCAAAAGTCTTGGGTGCGTCCTCATACAAAATGAAAATTTCATTACTTATGCATCTCGGCAATTGAAGACTCATGAGAAGAATTATCCTACGTATGATCTGGAGCTGGCTACGGTCATTTTGGCTATGAAGATATGGAGGCACTATCTTTATGGGGAGAAATGTGATATATACACATAACACCAAAGTTTGAAGTATATTTTCACACAAAACGAATTTAACATGAGACAAAGGAGATGGTTGGAACTTCTTAAAAACTATGATTGTTCAATTAATTATCATCTCAGAAGAGCAAACAAAGTTGCTGATGCATTAAGAAGGAAAGACCCAGTTGTTCTTTCCACGATGAGAATTCAAAGAGATCCATTAATCAATGACCTAGTAAAGTTGTACATGGGAATTATAAAGGAAGGGACATCATCAACCCTAACCCAAATGATTTCTCAATCGTCATTACTAGATAAGATCAAGAAATCTCATAAAGAATATCCTTTGTTACAAAAGAAGTTTGAAGCTGTGAAGGATGGGAAGTTTCCTGAGTTCAATATTAATCAAGAAGGTGTATTGAAATTTCATACAAGACTATGTGTTCCATCTATTCTGGAAATAAATAAGAAGCTGATGGATGAAGCTCATAGATCTACTTTCTCTATACATCCTGGAAGCACAAAGATTTATAGGGACCTTCGTGATCATTATTGGTGGGAAAATATGAAAAGGGATATTGGTGACTACACTTCATAGTTCCTAGTATGTCAGTAAGTGAAGGCAGAGCAACAACTTCCTAAAGGGGTATTGCAACCACTACCCATACCAGCATGGAAGTGGGACAATATCACTATGGACTTCATCACTAGTCTTTCGAGAACTTCCAAAGGGAACAATACGATATGGGTTATCATGGACTATCTCACCAAGATTGCCCATTTTATCTCAATTCGGGAATATTTCTCTCTTGATCAACTTTCCAGGATTTACATGAAGGAAGTGGTAAGGCTATATGGAGTTCCACTTTCCATCATATCTGATCGTGATCCAAGGTTCACATCAAAATTCTGGAGAAGTCTCCAACATGCTTTGAGCACTAAATTGAATTTCAGTACGGCCTATCACCCCCAAACTGATGGAAAATCTAAAAGGACTATTCAAACACTCAAGGACATGCTGAGAACATGCTCAATGGAATTTAAAGGTTGATGGGATCAACATCTCCCTTTAGTTAAATTCTCTTACAATAACAGCTTCCACTCGAGCATTCAAATGGCACCCTATGAAGCTCTATATGGGAAGCGATGTAGAAATCCTACTTTTTGGGATGAATCTGGTTGTGAGAGAATGATTCTTGGGCCTGATCTTGTACAAGAGATGACAGAAAAAGTCTATTCCATCCAACAACACATTAAGGCTGCTCAGAGTTGGAAAAAGAGAAATGTTGATAACCATCGAAGGGACTTGTAGTTTGATGTTAGTGACAAGGTCTTTCTTCGAATTTCACATTGAAAGAGATTCATGAGGTTTAGGAAGAAAAAGAAGCTCAAAACTAGGTATATTGGCCCCTATGAAATCCTTGATCACGTGGGAGTAGTGGCCTATCGGCTTGTACTACTTTCAAATCTAGCACAAGTTCATGATGCCTTCCATGTATCCCTTTTGAGGAAGTATATACCTGACCCTTCACATGTACTGAACCCAGAGGTGGTACAACTGGAACATGACCTCTCTTATGAGGAGAAGCTGGTGAAGATCTTGGATCGTAGAGACAAGGTTCTACGTAACAAGACTACCCACCTTGTTAAGGTGTTGTGTAGGAACCAAAAATATGAAGAAGCCACATGGGAGGAAGAGGAGTCTATGAGGTAGAAGTACCCACACCTTTTCTCTTCTGAGGGTTTGAGTTAAAAATTTCAGGGATGAAATTTCTTAATGGGGGAAGAATGTAATGACCCGAACTTTTTAATAATTTTTGTTTCCTAATTTTGTGTGTTATTTTATTTTATACTCAACAAAACTATTTCATTTGATGAAATGAGTATAATTAAAATGAGATTGTTTGGTTTTGACTGTTATATGACTGTTGGTCAATATAATTGTTGGAAACTAAATGTTTTGATTATTGTCTCTAAATACAAGTGATCTTGGAAACTAAATGTAGCGATTATTGTCTCTAAATACAAGTGATCTTGGTTAATTAATATAGAAAGAAGATTTTATGGCCTCATCTAGTAGTCTTGGGCCGATCGAAGCCCATCTGACGGAACATGGGAAGGAGGTGGCACCACTTGGCTTTTCTCTGTATCAACCCCAAGTCGAACTTCATCATGTGAAGCTGGAATGGAATCGCCTTCGAGAGAAGTTCAAACTGATAGAAATCACCACTCGGGCAATGTTAGCTGAGCCACCCCAGGATTCTATCACATTAGCATACCTTACACTTAGGTCCTATACTGGTGTTATAAGGGGCTATGTAACGAGACCTTAGCTACTTTGTGTAATCCTTTGATATAAATAAAATTGTTATTTCTTATTATGGTGAAGTTGATAAATCTCAAATGTCTGGATAAATATAGGATGTATATTATTGATGAATTTTTAAAAAAGGATATTTTAAAATATTTATGTAAACCTTAAATAATAAAAAATGTGTATTGATTTTCAAAAAATGGTCTTCTACGGTTGTGTTCAGTGTGAAATTTAGAGTCTAATAAGATCAACTTAATTTTTGGTGAATAGTAAATTATGAATAGTGATTTTATGCTTATGATTAGTAATGTGACCAAATGGATTAAGTAACCTCACTTAAGAAAGTATTAATATAATTTGGGCACCTTGATTAAGTAATGTGATTCAATAAAATAGGTTAATAACTGTTTCAGGAATTATTGGTTAAGTATTAGTTTTTTCAGGTGAATATATTTTTTATTTAAAAATTAAATTAAAATTAATTATAAAATTATTTTCATAAAATTGAGTTAATTTTTGAAATCAGAGCATCGATATTTGGTTAAGGTGAATTTTTGGGATTTTTCTGAAATAGTTGAATTTTTTGTGAATAGTGTTTTTATTTAAAAATTAAATTAAAATTATTTAGAAAATTATTTTCAGAAAATGGAGTTCATTTTTTAAATAAGAGCATCGATATTTTTTTAAGGTGAGTTTTTGGGATTTTTCTGAAATAGTTGAATTTTCAGTGAATAGTGAAAATACAGTTTTGAGTTTTGGGTGTTTAATGGCATCATTAAGGATGTAATAATTATGAAATCATTCTGGTCGACTTATTAATAGTAATATAAGGTATGAGGTGTCCCAAGTTTCCAATACCATGGGAAAATACCATGGTCAAGCCCATGGTTTTTCCAATACCACCGATGAGGTGTCCCTTGGCAATTAATGTTTTGTTCCCTCACTTCTCCTATAAATACCTAGCCATTCCCTCATTCATTTCATTTCCAAATACTCCCCAAAGAAGTTCTGGTCTCTTTACCTACCAAGGAGTCCTCCCAAGGTTCCCTCAAGAATCCCAAGGTCCGGACCTTCAAGCTTTCAAAGTTACTCTTCAAGGTAAGGGAATCTTTCACCCTCCTCTTTTAAGTCATGACTTCCTTTATGTTGCGTCTTCTAGTTTCCATCTATTTTTGTTTAGGTTATGTTCATATATGTTCTAATTACTTTCCATTTCATGTCTAATTGTTTGTAGACCCTTTCCACTCTCATCAATTTATTTTCTGAATTTTTATGTGACGTTGTTAGGCTGCCGAATTTTTCGTAAAAGGAATCATGTATTCTCTTTTCTTTCATGTTTCCTTTTCATGTGGTATGTCATTAAAATTTCCATAACATGTTCTTATCTCCATGATATTATGTATTTATACTGTATTATAAGTTTTTTATGAGTTTTTTACTCTTCTACTCTCTCTTTTCAATGTTTTCTAAAACCATGTTATATAGTCATTATGCTGTAGAAATTTCACCTCAAAATTTCTATCTCTTTCTCTCCAGAAATTCTATTGTTTTATTTATGTGAATACCCAGAGATATTTCATTTCTTTGTGTGTTAATAAATATATAAATATGATGTATTTGATTCTGTAATTGACATACATATAAACCTCACTCCCTTTCCATGCGTTATAAATGACCTAATGATCTTATTTTTTTAAGAACTTTTAAAACATCGCGATCTTGAAATGAAACCCATTTATTTTATTCTCCATGGGTTATTTATGAAATTTTTGATTATGATATATGTGTCTCACATGAAATTAAATACATATTAAGGGTTCTCCCTAATATCTCTCCAATGCATTGGGTAAAGAATTAATCTCTAGAGATGACAAGTTTCATGATACCTTGGTGAATAACCTTGGTAATTTTTATAACAGCTTGGGGATAGACCTTGGTGATATGTTCATGAATTTCTAAATGAAATGTTATAGCCACATATTCATTTTATGTTCCAAATTCTTTTCATTATGATATTCCTATCCTTCCATTGCTCATGTCTTTATGTTTTTATTCAAGTTCTTATTGATAATGTAAGTAAATTGATTCCATTGTTTACCCTTACTGGGCCTTCTACTCACCCTTTCCTTTTATGTATGTCTCCAGGATATGAGATGTAGTAATTTTACATAGTATTAACCTATTATGAATCCTTAAAAGTGGTTTAGAATAATGTTTTATGTTTTTTTCATGTATTATGTTCCTGATTTCCAAGAAACTAGACTTTAAAGATCCTCTATTTGTAAAATGTAATGAAAAGGTATGTAATAAAAAGGTGGGATGCCACAATGATTTTGTTGATCTTCCAAAAAACCCTTTCACATTATCTTCATTGAATAGGGAGGATCCAAGTGTAGAACCCATCTAGCAATGATCATCACATTCTCCTATGATCTTTGAATGACAATGATTGATTGTCGAGTACTGCCAAAAAGGGTCAATCTTGGGTCGTTCGTCTTGATTGATACAAGATCCTCCATGATTGAAAAAGTTCTTATCATTCTTGAGAGGAGGAGATAATGAGGAATTTGTGATAGAAGTTCATTATGCTCAATGATTCTCGATTAACCCTATACAATATACATAATCGTCTATTTATGGGGCTAGGATTTAGGTTTAAATACTATTTAATTGTGTATCTACCCTTAAATAATATTATAATATTTATCAATCCCCATGTCATATAATAATATCATTATTACTATTATTTTATAGTGTGCGCTAATTGAAATAATGATAAATATTATTTTCCATATTATTAATTAATATTTATCACCAGACACAATCTTAGTCTGCTCGAACTCTTCATCATTTATTGAATACCTGAATAAATATTTTATTTACAATTTGGTGAATAAATTTTTATTAAATATTCACATAATCAAATAAATTATCTATTAATGAAAAAATAGTTGTTTATTACCTTATGAATATTATAGATCAATAAAATTTGAATAAAACTATTCCATTTTCTTGAGAATAAAATTTATTTCAATAATTATAATCAAATAGAATTTAATCAATATCAACGGAAACACCTAGTATGTGAACCTATATGATTATTTCTTGTTAAAATTAGGAAAACTTGCCTAAAGTTCAAGATTACTATCTATAAATGGGTCAATCCACCCAATATAAATAACTTAATGTCACAATAATGAAAACCACATACAAACCCTTACTGTGTAATATAATCCCTTTGTCATAATATCTCATCAATATGGTTGTACATATGTGTCATCAACCTATATGCATAATATGTCTTTATTTGACTATCTAAAATAAATACATCATTACACCATGGACAAGGAATTTAATTTTATGGTTCTATTTCAATTAAAGGGAATTGATATCAACTTCTATAAATATATAAGGGAAAAATCCTTCCTTGAATTGTCTAGTAATAACATTTTATTTGTGACGCACCCAATGTATCCAACTTCACCATAAACTGTATCACCAAGGTTTACAAAATAAATATAAATGATCAAGTCATAACATATATTAATAATAATCTTAAAGTCTAATGACCATTACACACACTTGCAGATAGAAATATCTGATGACACATAAATAAGAGGAATTCCTACAAGTAGGGTTGTTCTCATAATATCCCATCTTGGAGAGTACCAAGTGAAAACTTCATAAGAATAAGTATCATCTACTGATGAGTAATCTCACCTAACATCCAAAATTCTATGTGTACCATCATATTATGTTATCTGAATATAGAACTACATTTAATAATATCATAATGGAATTTCAAGGTTCTCATTGTAGTGTGGAACTGTTATAACCTTATTAATGAAGAAGATACTCTAGGACATTATTGCACTAAATTCATGTAGAAAAATGAATAATAAGTAAAAATATGTTTTATTAATATTCAATTCTTAGAATATACATGTAATCCAATGTACAAACATTTGGTTCTAAAACACTATCTCTAATAGACTCCCACTTGGACTAGAGTCAACTACCTACAATTTTTCGTTTGTTAAACCTCACATGATGATCATGTTTCTAATGAATCAAGGATTTAGTCAAGGGGTGCTCCATGTTGTCTTTCATGGATATTTTCCTCACTATGACATCACCTCTTTAAGAAATATACCTCAAGAGATAATAGTTCTGCAGTATGTGCTTCATCTGTTGATGTGACCTTGGCTCCTTTGCAAGGGTCACCTATGTAGTATTATTATAATAGAGTGTGATAGTATATTTACTACTAGGTAAATGTCCAAATATTAGATGAAGTTTTTTATCCAAACTACTTATTTAGATTCCTTAAAAGTTGCAATATACTTGCAATCTGTTTTATAATTTGTGACCATAGCTTGCTTGGATCTCTTCCAGCTCATGACACCTCTATTGAGAGTGAAGATGTATCCCTTTTGTGATTGCATATTATCTTGATTTGTTTGGAAACTAGAATCTGTAGATCCTTGGAAGACTAATTCCTCATCTCCTCTATTGACTAGAAGCATATTCTTAGTTTGAATCAGATACTTCAGGATAGTCTTGACTACCATCCAATAGTGTTAACCTAGGTCATCTTGATATTTTCTTACCACACTTAATGCATAGGAGACATCTGTACTATTACATATCATATCATACATGACCGACTCAATCGCTGATATGTATGGAATCCTTGATAGTATTTGTATTTCCTTCTGTGTCTGAGGATACACTTTTCAAAAAATATAAACACCATGTAACATTGAAAACAATACCCTCTTATATTGTTCCATACTGAATCACTTCTGTAACTTGTTAGTATATATACCTTGAATTAGTATGAGAAGCCACTTAGTGTTGAGTCAATATGGGTTTCCTTATGACTTTTCCATTCCTTCATACATGGGGGATATTGTTAAGTCATTAAGGCCTTCCTTATGACTTCACGATTCCTTCTTGTTTTGAAAATCAAAAACACTTTATCTCAAGGAAAATTTCTTTTTAACCATGTTTTACTTCTTTAAGGAAAATTTCCTTCCCCAAGGAAATTTATCCTTATCATGTTTTCATTGCTCATATCATATTTTTTTCCTAAGTGTAAAATTTGGTTTGGAACCAAAACCTTGGAATCCTATAACTACCAAGATATGAAGCATTCTATTTTAGGATCTAAATTCTCAGAATTCTGGATATGAACCCTTCAGAGTTCTGACTTCGAATTCTGAATCAGAATTCTGGTTACGAACTTTTCTGAGTTCTAACTCTGAATTCTAATTACAAATTCTGGTTATGAACTTTTCTAATTTCTAAATCCAAACTCTGATTACGAATTCTTGTTATGAAATTCTCTGAGTTCTGACTCCGAATTCTAATTACGAATTCTGGTTACAAACTTTTCTAAGTTCTGACTCCAAATTCTGATTACAAATTCTGGATACGAACTTCTCTGAGTTCTGACTCCGAGTTCTCTGAAAACAGACTTCAAACTCTTATGATCTCTGACTCCGAATTCTCATGAACTCTGACTCCGAACTTTGTGAGTTCAGGTTCCGAATTCTTGTGAATCCAGACTCTGAATTTCCTTGAAATTAAGACTCCATAATTCTATAGAATTCAGGATCTGAATTTCTAGAAAACAGAATCCGAATATTCTTGTATTTTAGACTCTGAATTCATTTTTTCTTAGAATCCTAACTTTCATATTCACTTAAATTCCGAATATTGGATTTTAGTTATGTAGCCATATTTCACTTACACTTATTTTGTTATAAAACTATGTCATGCATTTAGTTATTAATTAATCGTTGTTTGAGTGACATGTGTATAGGTCCCTCTAAAATTCAAGGAAAATGTGACCATTGGAGGAGGGAGCCAACCATTGAAGTCGTGCCTCAATATAGGAGCTCATTTGAAAGAGATCAACATTGTTCTGCGACTCTAGAGATTACATTCTGTTGAAGTGATTTCTAGAGAGAGACTCTCACTGTTTTGTGCGTACTGAACTTCTTATTCAGATTTACTTTGTGTGACTTTGATTGTTGTTGTGTATAATCAAGGGATTCCAGGGATAGGAAGACATAGGTGCCTACTACCTTGAAGTTGAGGGCTTCCTTGCTGAGGAAGAAAGAGGTACCAACTACCTTGAAGTTGAGGGCTTTCGGGGATATCAAGACAAACTCCGATCTTCATATTGAGGGCTTACCCTAGTGTGGGTAAGACAGACTTTCTTGAAAGTATAAATAAAGGGACCTTTACCCAAGGTTGTTGGATACCCTTCTCTTTGGGTTAAAAGATTTACTACTTGTTACTTGTTTGTTTCAAGTTTTCTTCTACATTTGTATTTTTGATGAAAGTATAACTTTCTTATACTTCCTTATATTTGTACTCTGGTTTAGTAAGATTCTATACACTTTATGGTAGAATCTTCATCTTTGTAAACTTTCATTAAGGTTCATTTCCAGAATCACTTTTTTGGAATTTCTTTCTCAGAATCATATTTCCTGATTCAAGCAAGTTTATAGATCTAGAGGTTTTTTGAATTACCTTGTTTATCCTTGTTAAACATAACCATATTTAAAGTTCCAAAGGAATTTTTAAATTATACAATTCACCCCCCCCCCCCTCTTGTATTTGAGTATCTTATCTCTACATATTCGATCCTACATTTGGTATTATAGAGTATATAATACTCAGACATACCATCTCAACAATTGGTATTAGAGGAAGGTTTCCTCTGAATTAATCTCACGATTAGATTCAGAAGAGAAATATTCTTCTTTTATTTTTCGGAATCATATTTTTCGAACTTTTATAGTTCGGATTATTTTTTTCTTAGAGATACTCTTGTTCTATATTTTTCTTTCTTAGTAATATTTACCCTGTTTATGAAATCTTTCTATTAACAAGTTTTTATGTGGAAAGAATTATCTTAAAGATGGCAGGAATCAATGTTGGTTCCATAGACAATCTCAATCCAACTAGACCACCTATCTTTGATAGAAATGACTATGAATATTGGAGAGATCGCATGAAAACTTTCATTATCAATACTGGTGTTGATAATATTGTTATTCCTACTGGAGGATAAAAAATCCCTGAAAAAGAAGTTAGTACCTTTACCAATCAATAAAATCATGAAGATCAACTAAATTATAAGGTACGCAATACTTTGCTTTTCTCCATGACTAGAAACATATATATCCAAATTTCATCTTGTGAAGCAGAAAATTCTATATGGAAGAAACTTGAAGTTACACATTTTGGTACTTCTAAAGTTATAGAAACTAGAAGAGCTATGTTTAGATCTGAATACCATGGATTTAATTTTCCTTATGGAGATCCCATATGTAAGGTGCAACAAAGATTCATGACTATTGTGAATAGTTTACAATCAATGGGTGAGAAAGGATTAGATTATGAAGCTCTCGTTGATAAGATCATATACATCATGCCCAATGAGTGGGAATCCAAGAGGACTGCTATTGATGAGAACAGAAAGGTTACTCAGATTACTCTTGATGAACTGTTTGGAACTCTTATTCAGCATGAAACTATAATGAAGAGAGATTCTAATAATGTAAATAAGAAGAATGTAAATGGAAGTGTTTCTTTTACTACAACTTCTAATCATATGAAATCCAAAACTCCTGAGATAATTACCAGATCCAAATCTAATAAAGTTTTTATCCAATATAAATCTAATGAAAGTGAATCCTCAGATAATGAATTAGCAAATCTTTCTTGAATGATGAACAAGATAGTTAGACAGAGGAACTTTCAATCTAGATATAAGAAAAAGGAATGGAAAGATAAGAAAGATTCAGAAGTCACATGTTGTGAATGCAAGAGAGATGGACACATAAGACCTGATTTCCCCATGCTCAGAAGAAAAGAAATAAAGGAAAATCATTCTGAGAGAAATAGAAAGAAATATTACAAGGCTAAAGCTAAGAAGGTCTTGAAAGCTAATGACACCTGGAGTGTCAGTGGTGGAGACTCTTCAGATGAATCTTCGGATTATGAATCTTCTGAATAGAAAAATCTTGGTCTAATAGTTAGACTACCTATTGAAAATCATTGTTTAATGGCTAAGGTACACAATGCTGAATTTATGACCAATTTATCTTTGAATTATAATGATAGTAAATATTATTACTCTTCGGATGAAGAATCCTTTGTTGATAAAGATAATACTTTACCTACCTAGGAAGAATTTTCTAGGTTTTTCAAACTTCTTGAGATTGAAAATTCAAAACTCATGAAAAAACTTGATAAGGAAAATTCTAGGAATACTATTCTTACTAAGGAAATATTAGATATTTCTAAAGATCTTGATAAGAAAAATTCTGATTTGGAAAGTATTTCAAAAAATCTTGAGGAAGTAAATTCTGAGAAGAATAAATTTTCTAAAGATTTAGAAAATGTAATTTCTGAGAAAAATGTTTTCGAGCCTATATCTAGTTCAAAATCAAATGTTTTTGAAGATAATAACTTATTTATCAAACTCAAATCCTAAATTTTTTCTTTAATGCAGTTTTTTTCAAACTTTACCTTAGGTAAAGAAAATTTTGATAAAATGTATTCTCAAATCTGGCCTCTAAAGAATAGTTTTGGTTTTGGTTATACTAGTTCTAAACCTTTTTTTAGTAACAATTATTTTGTTACACAAAGTGCTCCTTTCTGCACAAAGTGTCAGTGTAGTGGAAAGTGGGCAAAGAATTGTTCTCTAAACAAAACCCAATCTTTAGTATTTTATAAAGCCTATTATTCTAAGAAGATTTGGGTGCCTAAAATTTTTCTTTCTAAGAATTCTGGATCCCAGCAAGTTTGGATTCTGAAAATCTAACTTTTTCTTATTTTTAGAAAAATAGAGAAAGTACCAATATTAATACATGGTACATAGATAGTGGATATTACCAGAATATGACTAGTAACAAAAACTATTTTGAAAAGATTATCAAAAAGAAATAAGGGAAAGTAACTTTCGGAGATAATGCTCAGGGAGAAATTTTCAGTATAGGTAACATTGTTCTTCCTGGAAAAACTTTGATTTCAAATTTTTTATTTTTTAAGGGTCTTAAGCACAGCCTCATTAGCATAAGCCAATTGTGTGATGAAGGTTACCTTGTGAATTTTAGGAATGACAAATTTTTAGTACACAATTCCAAAGAAAAGTTTATTCTTTCTACCCATAGGCATGAGAATGTATATACACTAAACTTAGAAGACCTTAGGAGCCAAGATCTACCTTTCCTTAGTGTAATGGAAGATCATTCTTGGTTTTGGCATAGAAGGTTAGGACATTGTAACCCTAGGAACTTATGAAAACTTTCTAAGAAAAGATTAGTTAAGGATCTACCAGAGCTTAGATTTGATTCTTCAAAAGTTTGTGACCCTTGTCAATATGGAAAGAAACATAAATCAAGTTTTAAATCAGTCGGTGAAGTCACAACTATTGATGTATTATAGCTAGTGAATATGGATCTTTTTGGTCCTACACAAATTAGAAGCATTGGGAGAAAGTATTATGTATTTGTCTTGGTTGATGATTGCACTAGATTTACGTGGGTCTATTTTCTAGAAAATAAGTTTGAAGTTTTTTCTTATTTCAAAACTTTTAGAGCCCAAGTCAAAAATGAGAAAAACCTACCATTGAAAACTATTCATAGTGATCAAGGAGGAGAATTTCAAAACTCTGATTTTGAAACTTTTTGTAGTAGAAAAGTCATTACTCAAAACTTCTCAGCACCCAAAACACCTCAACAAAATGGTGTTGTTGAACAAAGAAATAGAATTCTTCAAGAAATAACTAGAACCATGTTGAGTGAGTATTCAGTAGCCAAAAATTTTGGGCTGAAGCTGTAATTACTGCTTGTTATACTATAAATCGAGTTTTGATTAGACCGTTTCTTAATAAAACTCCTTATGAGTTATTGAATGAAAGAAAACTTAGACTTTCCTACTTTAAGGTTTTTGGTTGCAAGGTATTCATTCTGGATACTAAAGATAATATAAATAAATTCACACCAAAATCTGATGAAGGAATTCAGCAAGTTGATCTTGCATTCCTAGAAATTGAAGAATGATATCTTTTTACAGTAATAAACTCCTTTTCGTAGGGGGGTACAATTTTCGTAATAAAGTTTTTCTTATTTTTTGTAATGAATTTTTTCATATTTTTCATAATGAAGTTTTTCTTATTTTTCATAATGAAGTTTTTCATATTTTTTATAATGAATTTTTTCAAATTTTTCATGATAAAGTTTTTCATATTTTTCATAATAAAGTTTTTCATAGTTTTTGTAATGAAGTTTTTCATATTTTTTGTAATGAAGTTTTTCATATTTTTCGTAAAGGAAATTTTCAGACCTGAAATTTTCGTAATGGAAATTTTCGGACTTGAAATTTTCATAGTGAAGTTTTTCGTACTGAATATTTTCATAATGAAGATTTTCATAATGAAAATCTTCGTAATGAAGATCTGTGTATTCAATTTTTTTTACTCAAGTTTTTTTTATCTAAAGTCCTTCAAGAAGAATTTTCCTCAATACGAATAATTCTCCTGGAAATCTGAAAGGTATGATTCTTTCTTGAAGTTTTCGTAATAACCTTTTACTTGTTGTTAGGTTCTTTTGTTTTTAAAATTTCTCAGATTCAAGTTTCCTTAAATTCGAATGTTTTCCTTTAAAAACCTCAAAAGATCGGATTCTACCAAATTTTCTTTACAGCTATCATCTCAACCATCAGATCAGATCTAAATAATTCTCAGTCATTGGATTCAGATAATAAGTTCAATCATATCTTCAGCACCTATAAAAAGGGGACCCCTTATGGTCGTCCCACATCGGTTTTCAAAGAATTTGTGTGTCGAAGCTCTTCCCAACTTCAAAAGCCAGTTTCGGATTTTCAGAGTTTTTACAAGTCTGAATGTCTGCTGAAATTTCTTCTCAAGAAATGTCTTCTGTCAAGCCAATTTCGGAGTGGAAAATTTACAGGGAGAGGTTGGTACATCCGAACTTATTCAATAAGTATGACTCTATTATCTCAAAGAATATCAGGCTTAATGGGTGGGAAAGTGTAGCCATATCAAATACAAAAGCTCAGGATGTTGTGTATCTGGATCTACTAACATAATTTCATGAATTAGTTCGTTTCTTCAAGGAAGATGGCAAAGAAAATTTTCCTTCAAAAGTTATGAAAATACATATGCACTTTCTTACACCAAGGCTGCTAGCTTGGTAGGGTTGTCCTATGAAGGGGAAGCTGAGTTTTGTTCTCACAAAATTACCGGATATGCAAGGAAGTTTCATCAAAGTGAAAGCTATGAAAAGTCTTGGACTTACAGATGTTAAGACAGCAAAGATTTCTCACTTTTCTACCAACAATCGGATCATAGAGTTATGGGTTCAGGGTCTTATCGTACCGAGAAAGGGTGACAAGGACACTCTTAAGAAAAGTGATATGTATATCTTATATTTTTTGGTAAATCTAAGGAAAGTCAATCTGATGAAACATATTCTCATTATGATAGAGAATATCAAGAATGTAAATCTAAGAGCACAAATAATCATGTATCCTGCTCTTCTCTCCAAACTGATAGTTCAGTGCCTTGAATCTTTCAAGATCCCCTGCAGTTCCAATCCAAGGAATTGAAAATTAATTCTAATCAGTGATGATGCCCTCAAGAGGATGAAGGTTGGTTTCTCTAAAGAGTCAGGTTAATTTTATGATCTACCAGAGGATGAGGCAGAAGCCATTCCAAAGAATTCTAAAGAGGTTGAACCATCTAAGAAAGCCGGAAAGAAGAGAAAATTGAAAGAAGTAGAAGCTGAAGGTGAAACTCCCAAAGCTAAGGAAGCTCAATCAGCACCTCTAAAGCCCAAAAAACAGAAATCATATCTGGATGAAGTGGTTTCCAAATGGAGGGAGGATAAAAAGACTCGGAAGGAAGGGGAGCCACAGTTTGGCCTAGATCCTGCAGAGGCCAAAGCATTGAAGGAGAAAGATGCTGATGAGCTTGAGAAGCAAGCCAAAGAGAAGAAGCTTAATAAAAATATTTCAGAGGCAGAGATTGTGCAATCTGTTTTGAAAGCTACTGAAGTTTCATCCGAACAAATTCTCATACCAAAAACCTTCCTAGAGGAACAATTGCATGAGACTCCGGGAAAGAAGTTCATGTCCCCAGAAAAAGTTCAAGAGAAGGTTGATGAACAAATAGAAGTTGTGGAAAAAGTGCAAGAAAAGGAAGAAAGTAGTAGTTATACTGAAGATCTGATTAAGAAAGTTGAAGATTATCATGAGAAATAAAGTGCTTCCGAGAAGTTTTCAATATTTACTTCTCAAGATGGATCCTCAAGACTTTCTACTCCTGGAATATATGAGAAGGGTAAAGAGGAATTAAACAAGTTATCTAAGGAATAGATTCATAATTATGACTTCATTCTTCCTAAAGACATTGAGATAGGAGCTGAAAAGGAAAAAATTGATGAAGATAAGATTGTATAGTTATCTGGAAGTGAGCATGAATCTCCCGATGAAGAAGTTATTCCGAGAACCAATAAGGGGAAACAAGTGGTTGTTGATACCCCAACCAAATATATTTTGAGGAAGAAGGAAGCTGGAGGATCCTCTAAGAGGAAGCTGGTAGAGCTTGAGGAAGAACCATCCCCAAGAAATATGTCAAATTTAGAGTCATCAGCTTTAGGACATGATTTTTTCATACAGTTCCTAAAGAATCTAGTGGACACCATTCTGATCTTTCCAACAACTGACTCCAGATGCCAGATGCTCCAGCATAGCATGAATCAGAAGTCAGATTCTGTATCCATGGTCATGTATAGGTGTATAAAGATTTAGGATTATCACAAGAATTTCCCTATCAACTATGAAGCCCACAGAAAATCTTGGAAGAAAATGACTAGCTGGTCGAAGAAAATCATTGAAGATCTGAGAGAGCTTGATCAATTTAAAGAAGATGTCAAGGAATCCTTTGATACTGAAGACACCAAAATCAAGGATCTTACAAACAGCTTTTAGGAAAAGCTAAATATTAAACAAAATTCTCGGATTTAGGATGTTAAAGATCTGAATGAGAAGTTGAATTTTGTTGTCCAAAGTTGGAAAACATAGAGGAATCTCCAGATCGAGATGGAAGAAAAGCTAGTGAAATAAGATGACTTGCTGAAGGCTCAGACAGAGGCCCTGAAGACTCAAGATGATAGGATCACAGCCTTAGAAAAGCAAGCATATGAGGATCACAAAGAACTAAAGAAGCTGAAAACCATTGTAAAGAAGATGATACCCAAGGAAAAAGAATCAAAATAGATCAAAATTCGATCTTTTGTTGTATCGGTTTTTCCTTGTATAAATACTTCCAATATCAATGAAATTTTGGATTCTTGTTTTGTCTAGATGTTTTTACTAATATTTTAGGTACCATATTTTTTCTATTCCCTCATATTCTTTTTGAAAATCACAAAAGGGGAGAAGGAAAAATAATTCTAAGTAAAAGAAGAAATATCCCTAAGTAAGGGGAGTTTATAAAAGGGGGAGTTCTCATTACGAAGATTTTCATACTCAAGATAATGAAAATTCTCATTCCGGAAATCTAGAATATGATCCTTAGTGTTCCAAAGCCTAAGGAGGAGTTAGTCGTATTCATCTTTTTTAATGTAAAAATGGAGATAAGTTTTATTTGCAAAGTCTTGAAAAATATTTTCTAAGTCCTTTTATTCTTTTTTGTAAGGATGTTTGTGCTTTCCAAAAAGGGGGAGATTTTTGAGTCAAAAAGGTTTTCCTTGTAACTTTTCCATTCCTTCATAAATGAGGGAAATTTTTAAGTCATTAAGGTCTTCCGTAGGACTTCATAATTCCTTCTTGTTTTGAAAATCACAAACACCTTATTTCAAGGCAAATTTCTTTTTACCCTTGTTTTACTTCTTTAAGGAAAATTTCCTTCCCCAAGGAAGTTTGTCCTTACCATGTTTCCATTTCTCATATAATATTTTTTTCCTAAGTGTAAAATTCAGTTTGGAACCAAAACCTCAGAATCCTATAATTACCTAGATATGAAGCATTCTGTTTTAGGATCCGAATTCTCAAAATTCTAGATACAAACCCTTCAGAGTTCTGACTCCGAATTCTAAATCAGAGTTCTGGTTACGAACTTTTTTGAGTTCTGACTCTGAATTTTGATTACGAATTCTAGTTATTAACTTTTCTTAGTTTTGACATCGAATTATGATTACAAATTCTGGTTATGAACTTCTCTAAGTTCTGACTCTGAATTCTGATTACGAATTATGGTTACAAACTTTTCTGAGTTCTGACTCCGAATTCTGATTATGAATTCTGGATATGAACTTCTCTGAGTTTTAACTCTGATTTCTCTTAAAACAGACTCTGAACTCTTATGACCTCTGGCTCTGAATTCTCATGAACTCTAACTCCGGACTTTGTGATTTCAGGTTCCGAATTCTTGTGAATCCAGACTCCAAATTTCCTTGAAATTTAGACTCCATAATTCTATAGAATTCAGGTTCTAAATTCCCAGAAAACAGAATCCGAATATTCTTGTATTTTAGACTTTGAATTAATTTTTTCTTGGACTCTAAACTTTCATATTCACTTACATTCTGAATATTGGATTTTAGTTATGTAACCATATTTCGCTTACACTTATTTTTTTATAAAACAATGTTGTACGTTTAGTTATTAATTAACTGTTGTTTGAGTGACACGTGTATAGGTCCCTCTGAAATTCAAGGAAAAATGTAACTGTTGGAGGAGGGGGTCGACCGTTGAAGTTGTGCCTATAAATAGGATCTCATTTGAAAGAGCTCAACGATGTTCCACAAATCTAGAGATTACATGCTATTGAAGTGATTTCTAGAGAGAGACTTTCACTGCTTTGTGCGTACTAAACTTCTTGTTCAGATTTTCTTTGTGCGACTCTGATTGTTGCTGTGTACAATCAAGGGCTTCTGGGGATAGGAAGACAGAGGTGTCGACTACCTTGAAGTTGAGGGCTTCCTTGCTGAGGAAGACAGAGGTACCAACTACCTTGAAGTTGAGGGCTTGCAGGGATAGCAAGAAAGACTCCAATATTCGTATCGAGTGCTTACCCTAGTGTGGGTAAGACAGAATTTCTTGAAAGTATAGATCAAGGGACCTTTATCCAAGGTTGTTGGATACCCTTATCTTTGGGTTAAAAGATTTACTACTTGTTACTTGTTTGTTTCAAGTTTTCCACTTCATTTGTATTGTTAAGGAAAGTATAACTTTATTATAATTCCTTATATTTGTTCTCTGATTTAGTAAGATTCTATACGCTTTAAGGTAGAATCTTCATCTTTGTAAACTTTCATTAAATTTCATTTCCAGAATCATTTTTCCGGAATTGCTTTCTCATAATCATATTTCCTTATTCAAGCAAGTTTATAGATCTAGAGGTTTTGTGAATTACCTTGTTTAACCTTGTTAAACATAACCATCTTTAAATTTCCAAAGGAATTTTTAAAGTATACAATTCACCCCCCCCCCCCTCTTGTATTTGAGCATCTCATCTCTACAAATTCGATCCTACATTTGGTATTATAGAGTATATCATACTCAGACACACCATATCAACACTTAGATCCATCAAAATGGATATTGATCACAAGAATATATGTCTCTTCACCTAATTCCTTCAGAGAGAATCATTTATTCAATGAAACCTTAGCAGACTGTAAGAATGGTATTTCATTTCTAATAACTAGCATTTCATAAATATAAACTATTAATAAAATGGTTGCATCTACACTAAACTTCTTATATACACAAATATCTCATTATTTATATAGACCTAGGTTTATTATACATAGATATTAAATATTTTTAGATTAATATTCAATGCACTACATAAACACATGCCTGAGTACTATAATAGTTTAGTGACTTTGGAGACTAGGTACACAATATTCAAATTTAGTGAATAATATTCGCCATCCCCCGTAAATATATTCCATTTTAGTACTCTTCACAAACATACTCTACTTATAAAATTTCTTTATAACATAGGGAAAGGAAATATAAGAAAGGGTGAGCTCAGATGCTTAGTGAGGGTAAACAAGGGAAATACGAGAGCATAACATGAACATAAGGGTATGAGAACAAGAGTATAACATTTTAAAACCATACCATATATATCAAAGATCATAATATTTATTCATGTAATAAATATTGGTAGTTTATATGACATGAATCGTAAGGTAATCAAAGAACATGATCCATAAGAGCATAGCATTGGTATAAGACATAGATTTACAGAAAACACGTAATCATTGAAAATCATATGTCAAGGCTACCGACCAAGACATTCATAATATGTTATTCTTGGGTTAACCATATGTATACTAGCTTTGGGCTTGGGCCAACCACCCATGTACCATATTTTTCAGGCTTGGGATAACCACATGTGTATCTTCTGAGCTTTTAGAACATTTATTATTACCCAATGAATTGGAGGGAGATATATGCCTCACCTGTCATATAATGAAAGTCATACACATGTGTTCCATAAGATCATAAAACATTCATCATATCATAAGCTATGAAATGAAGTGGGTTTCATAAGAATTTTATCATGGTATAACTCGTGGATGAGAAATCAGTTTCATAAACATCTTTTCATCATAAAAATAAACCATTCAGAGAAAGAATAATAATGGTATCCTTGGATCATAACCCCATTAACATATAATTAACATCAAATTATGTCATCTTAGATGGAAAATTATTTTTAAATATTTCATGGAACATTTCTTAGATTAAAATAACTTTTCTTTGAAAATCAATTTTTAAACATAAAACATTTTGGAAATCCTTTTATTTGAAAATAAACTTGAAAATTTATAAAGAAAGCTTTAAGAATTATTTAAAACATTTATTGAGGAAAATATCCTTTACTATTTGAAAACACATTTTAACACATGAAACATTTTTTAAAATCATTTTCCTTGAAAATAAACTTGAAAAATTATAAAAAAAATCTTTAAAAACCATTTAAAATATTTCTTGAGGAAAATATCCATTCCAATTTGAAAGAAATTTTTAAAAACAACATTTTTAAAATAATTTTATTTTAAAATAACCTATAAATCTTATAAAGTAATTTTAAATCAAATAATGGTCATGGTGACGGGGAGTTTCATTCATACTATACACGTTAAAATAAATATTCCTTTCATTTTTTGGTAAATGTCAAATGACCATTGTTTGGAAAATGACATGAAGATTCTTTTCAAAACATTTTCTAAAAATTAAAACATGGGTAAAATTTTATTTAATAAACCATTTGAAAAAAAATAAAAACATTTTTGAAAACATTTTTATAAAAAATGGTTTTGGAAGAAAACGGATTTCCGACCGAAGAGAGAAATAAAGTAATATTTTCTTAAAAACATTTTCTCAATTATTTTAAGTAAATTATTTTAGGAAAATGGTACTATTACATTAAAATATCATTAATAACCAGATTATAATAAAATTCATGATTTTATTGAGTTATTGATTATAAAATTTTATCTTTGGAAAAGTAATCATAAATAATCCCAATTTTTTTAAAAGGTTGGGTCTGAAGCCTCATTTTATTATTAAAGCAAAGAAAATACCTCTTTTAACTGGGTAGAGGGAGACCCATTATATAGCTCTAAGGCCCAGTGGGATTTTATCCCATTACATAGCCTGTATGCCCAAATTTTTGGCCTAAGGCCCAATAAATGATGAGATTATAACATAAAATTACTATCACTTTAGTAACTTTGAATCATAATCCCCATAAAAAATAACATAAAATAGAACATAAAATATCATAAGGATAGATAAATTCATGATATTATATTTCAAGGGTTCTGTATTTACACCTCATTAAATAATATTGGTGTATAACATAACGTACATCTCAAAGAAGGAAAATTGAGGCAAAAATATCCTACCAAATTGGTAATATTTGGAATTGTGATCCCAAATTAAGAATAACATCAAATTAAATTTTAAATATCATGAAAATAATTTTATTAGTGATATCTCATGTCAAATGGGAAGTATATGAACCATACAAAAGAAATTAGTGATGAATTTTCATATGTCTCCTAGAAATAAAAGAGAGATTATAAATCTCATACCTTAAGCCTTTACTTCCATCGTACACAATAAAAACTCCTATATAATAATATAAGGTTATTTTAAATATATTAAAGAATAAAATTTATATATATCATACCATATATTATTTTCTTATGACCTTTTATTACCCTTTTATTAACAATTCCATGTTAAAGTGACATTTCGGGTAATAACCGCTTTGTTTTTTGTATATGTTTCGATTTTTTATTTTTGGTACTTTTACATTGATAATGGTTCCATTATCTCAAAAAATTTAACCATGATATAAATATAAAATATATTCATTATGTATGTATTTATAGTGATCAATAAAATATAAAGATAGAAAATGAAATACACCGTTTATGGAGATGGTAGGTCGTACGTATGCATAATACTTCAATTTTCTTAATGTATTGAAAAAAGAAAGGTAAATGATATATTATGGTTAAATAATAATTTTTATTCCATATATATCACATATTTTCATTAAAACCATCCTTATTACATTCAATGTAAATCATGAATGAATCACATCGCTTCACGAGGCGGTAGTCTGTTTTACACACGAGTAATGTTATCATATTGCCATAAAATGGAAATCATGAAGTTATGTGTGATATAATAATTACAAAAACATAATAATATAATAAATATAATATATAAACAATAGTTCATAATTATTTTAAACCATTAGAGTTGGTAATGGAAAATTGAATGACACCGATTTGCGAGGTGATAGTCTGGCATACTCACGAATGATGATTTCATAACACATTTGATGGAATTGGAGATGGTTGTAGGTCATTACCTTAACATAAAACATATTATTATATGTAATATACTGAGTTTATTATATTATCATGGTAAAATAATAATTAAAGTGGGTAGAGGAAGAAATAAAACAAAAACTCGTGTTGATGAATGTTACCTCTTCTTCAGATATCTTCCTTAGGTTTCCCCCAAAATCCTTCCTAGGTTAGATTTATTTCCAAAATAAGGATTCAAGTATGGGAAGATATAATTTGGAAATTTATTTGGGTTGGTATTTTCTAAACCAAAATGGTTTTAATTTGTAAATAATAGAGGATAAGGGGTGGCCTTTTATAAGTGAGGTGAGTGACACACTTGTAATTTTTTGAAAGAAAGAAATCCACACACAGTTTTTTCATGTCACAAGGCTCTAATAGTGATCCATTATTTTTAATATAAGGTATAAGGTTGAAATATTTCTATCCAATAGGTTTTTTAAAATTTTTGGGTCATTTTTTACCCTTATATTTTTAGTTTAACCCCTAGTAAATTCATTTTTACCTTAACCACGATAAATAAATTTCACTGTTTTTACTATTAGTTTTGGTAAAAATTTAAGTTGGACTTATTGGATAATATACATTATTATTATTCCAAATATTAAATCCATTTTCCTAATTTCCACCACATAAGTAGAAAATTTTAATTTATAATTAATCCTACATACGCGATAAGAAAGTGGGGTTTTAAAGATAAAATGTTCAAAATTTTACAAAATTTTTATATAGAAATTCAATATGAGATTGATTTTAATAAACTAAATTGGATTTATTTATGTATAATTTAACTAATTTTACTTCAAAAAAATAAAATATAATTTAACATTAAAAATAAATTAAATTAAAAGGTAGTTTTCAATTAAAATTCAATATCTTTCACTATTCATCAAAAAATGAAACTTTTCAGAAACAACTCAAAAAATCACCCTGAGATAATTTTGATATTATTATTTAAAAAATGCAGTTTATTTTTTAAAATTAATATTCTAAAATCATCAAAAATTAATTTTATTATTTTTCATAGAAAGAAATAAGTAGAACACTTTTTAAGAAATAGTATTCTTGAAACATATAAAGTCTATTGAAAAATTTTGTACCTTTTTAACAATATGTTTTATTTATATAAAACCATTATACATAATATTTAAAACTTATTTATTCCTATTTATACTTCCAATTTAATGGATAAGTAATAAAGGTCTTTTTTAAATAATAATAATAATAATTGTTTGTTGTGGTTCATTAAAACTCAGTATTGTGTGTAACGCAAGCCAAACTTAGTGTTATATATAACGCAAGCTAAACCCAATGTTACATGTAACAAAATAAAAAATCAGTGTTTCATGTAATGTAATCTAAACTTGATATTTCATGTAATTAAAAGTATAGAAAATATTAAATTTATTTGAAAAAAATCACAAAATCTCAGGGTGTTATATTATACCCCCCTTAAAATGTATTTTGACCTCAAAATTCATCACTTTGGTGCCAAAAACTAAGGATAATTTTGAATCATTACATCCTAAGGCTCCCATGTAGCTTACTCAAGCCAATGTTTTCACCACAAAACATTGATCATGTGAGTAGTATTATTTTGTATCATTTTCTCTGTATGATCCAGAATCTCAACTGATTGTTCTGTATAAGAAAGATCATGCTCTAGTGGTATGACCTATGAATTCAATACATGTGAAGGATCTGGTATTTACTTCTTTAGGAGAGGTACATGGAACACGTTTTGAACCTAAGGGATGTTTTTTGGAATATCTTAATGATAATATACTATCTTGATATGATCAGTTATTTCAAATGGACTGATATACCTAGGTATTAGTTTTCCCTTCTTTATTCAATGTATAAATACATAGAAAAACCTTCTCACCAAATTTAAATCCTAGATCGCATCGGTGATTATTAGCTTAACATTTATGTCAACTTTTTGATGTCCTTACATGTTTCTTAATGGATCTAACATTCTCTTCTATCTAATAAACTATCTCAGATCTCAATATCTTTATTTTTGCAACTTCATTTCAGTACATTGGAGTTATACACTTCTTTCCATAAAAGAATTTATAAGGATCCATCTGAATGATAGATTAAAATCTATTTTTGTAAGAAAACTAAACTATAGGAATTGTTTTATCTCAACCACCTTTTAAAACCATAGAATATGATCTTACCTTTAGGGTTTTAATTGTTCTCTTGGACTAACCATCTGTATGATGATGATACATAGTGCTAAAACTAAATTCTATATCAAGAGATTACTAAGGACTTTACCAAAATTTCAGGGTACAATTTAGATCCTGATCAAATATAATTGAATGTGGTACTCCATGAAACCTTACCACATTCTTAAGGTATATTCTGGAAAGAGGATATAGTGAGAAATATTCTCTGATAGCAATGAACTGTGCTAACTTTGTAAGGTGATCAACTAAAACCCATAATTACCTCAATATCAAAGATAAGATAAACCCTAAATATTACCAGTACCTTTAAACATATTTACACAAAGTTTAAAGAATTCCTCCCCAAATATTTTTTACTAAAACATATACAAAACCAAAGAGTTTTATTGCAATAAATATCTCTTAAAATATCCTTAATCATGATAAACTACCATCACATAAAACCTAGAATGGGGTGTCAATGACTTTTAACTTATAATCAACCTTAAACTCATAAACCCATGATATTATCCATAAATATTGATATAATATTACCTGGATACATAAATTATTCTAAAAGATAATTCATCCTTAATTCCTTAAATAACCTCTTATCTTATACAAAAACATTTCTATTGGGAGATTGGGTTCAAACTTGTACTAATATAATGTAAAATGTGGTTTATTTATTATATAATTCATATAGAGGGATATAATCACATGAAATCTCATTAAAGGGTGAACAATAATATTTTCATAGGGCTCATTCATAAAAAAATAAAACATAAAATTCTCAAATAAGGAGGGGCGGATTAGTGTTCTCTAATTATCATGTTTTAATTCAACCGTTGTGATTTTATAAAAGTTCCCTTTGTCACTTTTCTTCAGATTTTTTTGGAATTCATCATCATTATTAACCCTCAAATTTGGTCACTTTTTATCATAATTCCCAAACTCCTTAAAATTGAAACATCAAAGTGTAGAAGGTGAATTATATAGAGATTTCTCATTATTCACATCATTATATAACTTCTTCCCATCACTATGGAATTAACTCACACTATGACATTACTTTCCACACTTAAAAGATTTAGTAGTCCCCTTAAGATAATCTCCTATATTCTTTTTACCATACTTTGAGCATAAAGTAAATCTCATCTTCTTCTCTTCATGGTTCTTATATTTTCCTTTGAATTCCATTTTCCTCTTCTTTTCAAAACCATGAGATTGATATGTAACTCCAACCACAATTTCCACCTTGATAGCATATCAAAAAATCTCTTAATATCTACTAAATTATCTTATGGATAACATCCTTAGAGTAATTGGTTTTAATCTAATAAAAAATGATCAACCTTAATTTCAGGATGGATGATAATACCAGAAGTGTACCCCACAAGTGTTGTAAAAATTTTCTCATAGGTACCAACAGATTCATTATCATTTTGATTTAGCTCAAGGTACTCCTACTCTTTTTTTCACATATAATACAAGGAAAGTTATTATTGAAAAATAAGTTCTTGAACTCATCTCAATCCATGGAGTCAATTTTATGTTTTTTCCATGTATTCTTGATAAGAGTCTACCATTGATCTGCTACACCTTCCAAATGGTATACATCTAAAATGAATTTCTCATTCTCCAAACATTATAGGATGGAAAATATCTTTTCTATGGTGTTGATAAATTACTCAGTAACTAGTGGATCAGAATACCCATTGAAAGAAGGTGTACATTTTCTAATGAAGGACTCTATAGAATGGTGTTCCATCCTTAACTTGTTTTGAAGTCCAGCATGATTCATAACTTAAGAGAGTTTTGTGATCATAGAAATAATATTTTTCATTCTATATCCCATAATGTTTGGTTTCTTAGGAGGATAATCATTTCATTGTTCGTCACACTCATTATTAACATGGTTCCTTTTAGGTTCCATCCATCAACTAAAACCAAATTCATAGTGTGATAAATACTAATCATAGTGGGAAACCACATAATTATAAAAAACACTTATAGGATGACTAAATCATGAAACTCTATTTTCAATCTATGACACATTGGTTTTATCCTAAGTAATTTATAGTCTTCATCTATTTAAATACTTCCTGATGTTTTGTAAATAGTTTGTGAATTTCCATATCATATCCCCTGGGAGTGTCAAACCAGGTGTGCATCAAGGCCCATTTTCGTGCACCATGTGATGATCAATTTCATCTCAATATTCCCTTATTAAATTTATTACCACTCAGTACCTCTGTGTTAGATCCACATCCACTTATAGTATCCATACAAGGATATAATTTCATGGAAACCATTTTTTTATCCTTTTACAAAATTCTAAGACATTTTCCTATACTTTGAATCATCCTTATACTTATCCTTATAGACATACCTAGACATATCCTTATAAATATCCCTAGGTATCTCACTAAATTTTTATCATCCTAGTTTCCAAATGTCAACTAAAACTATCCTCTAGTACCAACTATAGTGACATAGGTATCTCATATAAATATATTACATCTTTTTAGATGAATATTCAACACATTACATAAACACACTTCAGGGGACCATAATAGTTTAGTTCCTTTGGATAATAGGTACATAATATTATAATTTGGTGAAATATCTTCAACATATCCCATAAAGATCATCCTCATTAGTACTCTACACAAACATACCCTACTTATAACCTTTCTTCATAACCAAGGAAAAGGAAACATAATAAAGGGTGATCTTAAAATCTTAGTAAGGGTAAACTAGGGAGATACATAAGCATAACATGAACATAAAGGTATGAAAACATGATCATAACATTTTAAATTCATAACTTGGATATCAAATATCATAATATTGAGTCATGGTATAAAGATTTTCAGTTCATAAGACATAAATCATAAGGGAATTAAAGAACATGATCTATAAGACCATAACATTGGCATAAGACATAGATTTTTGGAAAACATGTAATCATATAAAAACATATGTCAATCATACTGACTAATACATTCATAACATGTTAGGTTTGGGCTCACCACTCGTGTACTTGCTCCATGCTTGGGATAACCACCCATGTACCCTATTTTTAGGCTTGTGTTAACCACCTGTGTACCCTGTTTTTTTGGGCTTGGGCTAAACACCCATGTACCCTATGAGATCGTATAACATATATCATTACCCAATTCATTGGAGTGATATATAGGTCACACCCATCACATAATAAAAATCATACACATATGTGCTATAATATCATAAAAATCATCATATCATAACCTATGAAATGAAATGGGTTTCATAAACATTTCATCTTATCAGAATCTCTAGAAAAGAGACAAGTTTTATAATTATTTCATCATTTAATCATAGAATAATCCATGGAAAAGGAAGTGGGTTTCATGAGAATTTTATCATGGTAAAACTTGTAGAATAGAAATGAGTTTCATAAACATCTTTTCATCATAAACATAAACCATTCAGAGAAAGAATAAGAATGGTATCCTTGGATCATAACCCTGATAAAGTATAAGTAACATCAAAGGATTTCACCTTATATGGAAAATGATTTTGAAAGATAACATGAAACATTTATTTGAGGAAAATTAACATTTCTTTGAAAATCACATTTTAAAACATAGAAAAAAATTGGAAATATTTTTCTTTGATAATATTTTTCTTTGAAAATAAAACTGAAAACTTATAAAGGAATATTTAAAAATCATTTAAAATATTTCTTGAGGAAAATAACCGTTAAAATTTAAAAAAAAATAAAATATAAAACATTTTGAAAATCCTTTTCTTTGAAAATAAACTAGGAAACTTATAAAGGAAGCTTTAAAAATAATTTAAAACATTTCTTGAGGAAAATATCATTTCCAGTTTAAAATCACTTATCAAAACATAAAAAAATTTGAACATCATTTTCTTTGAAAATAACCTTGAAAATTTATAAAGGAATATTCAAATAAAATAATGGTCATGATAAATGGAAATTTCATTCATTCCGTACATGTTAAAATAAAGATTCTTTCACATTTTAATTAAAATAAAAATAAGAATTATTTGGAAAATCAAATGAATATTACTTTTAAAAAAAATTGTAAAAAATAAAATATGGGTAAATTTTTTTTAATAAACCATTTTAAATTGTTAAAAAATGAAGTTTTTTTAGAAAACATGGTTTTTAAAGAAAATGAATTTCCAAACGAACAGAGAAATAAAGTTTTATGTTCTTAAAAACATTTTATTGATTGTTTTAAGTAAAAAATAGTTTCAAATAGTAATATTACTTGAAAATTTCAATAATAAATAGTGGATAAGAAAAATAATGAGTTTATTCAGATATTTATCATAATATTTTATCATCAAAAACATAATCATAAACAGTCTCAATAAAGAATGAGATTGTAACATAAAAGCATTATCACTTTGGTAACTTTGAATCATAAGATCCATTAAGAAATAAAATTAAATGAAACATAAAATATCATTAGGATAAATAAATTCATTATATTACATTTAAATGTGGTTTTACTTACACCTTATGAAATAATATTGGTGTATAACATAATGTATGTCTCAAATAAGGCAAATTGAGACAAAAATCTCTTACCACTTTGGTAATCATTTGAATCCTAATCCCCAATAAATCATTACATAAATCGAAACTTTAAATATATTTAAAATAATTGTATTCTTTATATAACATGTAAAATAGGTATTATATACACCATGAAAAAGAAACAATTGGTGAATTTTTATATGTCTCCCAGATATAAAAGAGATACTAGAAATCTCTTACATTAAGTCTTAAATTCCTCCATATATATAAATAACTATTTTATAATAAATATAATATTATTATACATATATTACACAAATTTATATATATATATATATATATAATTCTATGTATGATTTTTTTATGACCTTTTATTAACTACTTTTTAACAATTCCATGTTAAAGTTATGTTTTGGGTAATAACTGTTTTGTTTTTCATATATGTTTTGATTTGTTATTTTTAGTACTCTTACATTTATCATGGTTAAATAATATATATAATTTTAACCATGATATAAATATCATATATATTCATTATATTTTTATGTATATGATTCAATAAAAGATGGATATGGAAAATGAAATACAATGTTCATAGAGATGGTAGGTCATACGCACGCATGAACGATGTTACCATTTTCTTGATGGATTGAATGAAAGAGAGTAAAATGATATATTATAATTAAATAATAATTTTAATTTAATATATATCATATATTTTCATTAAATTCATCCTTATTACATTCCATATAAAGCATGAACGAATCACGTCACTTTGTTAGGCGGTAGTCTGCCATACAAACGAGCGACGTTATTGTATTCCCATAAAATAGAAATAATAAAGGTATATATGATATAATAATTAAATAATAATAATAATATCATAAATATTTTATATAAATAATAAATCCATCATTATTCCAAACCTCAATAGGTGTTTATGTAAAAATGAATAACATCAGTTTACAAGGCGGTAGTCTCTCGTACACACAAATGATGATTTCATAACCCATTTTATGGAATTGGAGATGGTTGTAGGTCATGAACATAAAATAAAAAAAATTAATTATATGGAATAAACTTAGGTTATTATATTATAATGGTATAATAATAATTTAATTAGTTTTAGGAAGAAATAAAATAATAGCGCGCATTGATGAGTGTTGCCTCATATTCAGGTATCCTCCTTAGGTTTGCAGCAAAAACCTTCCTATGTTGTATTTTTTTCAATAATAAGGATTATATGATTATATGAGGTAATTTTTTAATTTTTTTGGGTATTTATATGTGGAAATATATTGGTTTTAAGGTGTGAATAGGAGATGAGAAGGGGTGGCCTTTTATAAGTGAGGTGAGTGTCACACTTGTAATATTTTGAAAGAAATAATTTCATAAAAAGGATCCAATAATGAAACCTTATCTACAATATAATGTATAAGGTCTAAATATTCCAATAAAATGGGTTTTTTAATATTTTTTGGTCATTTTTTACCCTTATATGTTCAGTTTAACCCTCAGGTAAACCCATTTTTACATTAATCGTGGTAAATAATTGTTATTGTTTCTACTATTCATTTTGGAAAAAAATTAAGTTAAACTTATTCGATAATATAAATTATTATGATTCCAAATATTTAATCCATTTTTCCAAATTCCACTAACATAATTTAAAATTTTTAATTTAAAATTAATCTCACAGATGCAGTGAGAAAGCGGGTTTTTAAAGAGAAAATGTTCAACAGTTTACAAAGTTTTTATATCAAAATTCAATATAAAATTGATTCCAATGACCTAAATTGGATTAATGGATTTATAGCTTAATTTATTTTTCTTTAAAACCAATTTAAAATATAATTTAAATTAATGAATAAATTAAATTAAATGGCGGTTTTCAATTTAAATTCAGTATTTTTCGTTATTCATCAAAAAATGAAACTTTTCATAAAAAAACTCAAAAATTAACCCTAATATAATTTTGATATTATGATTTAAAAAATTAATTTTAATTTTAAAAATTAATTTTATAAAAGTTTTAAAAATTAATTTTATTATCGTTCACAAAAATAAATAAATAGAATAGTTTTTTAGAAATAGTATTTTTGAAACATATAAAGACGTTATTGAAAAATTAAGTAAATTTTTATCAATATGTTTTATTTATATAAAACCATTATAAATAATGTTTAAAATTTATTTATTCCTATTTATTCTTCCAATTTAACATCTAGGAAATAACGATCTTTTTTTAAATAATAACATTAGTTTTTTTTCGTGGTTTGTTAAAACTCGATGTTGTGTGTAATGCAAGACAAACTTGTTGTTGCATGTAATGAAATCTAAACCGGGTGTTATGTGAAATACAATCCAAACTCATTTTTTCATGTAATTTAAGTTAAACTTGATATTTTTTTAATGAAAAATATAGAAAAGATTAAATTTATCTGAAAAATATATTTCAATAAATATTGGGGTGTTACATTCATTCTTTATGAAACAAAATTATTTTTTAGCTTCATCAAACCAAATGTTCCATGACCTAGATGATTTTATTAATCCACAAATGAATCTTTTCAATTTTCATACCTTTTTGGTATCCTTTGGAGTTACAAACCCTTCAGGTTTTGTCATATAGAAATCTTCCCAAAGGTCCTCATTAAAGAAGGTTGTTTTAACATCCATTTTACAAATCTCATAATCATAGTATGCTGTAATTTCAAGTATAATTATAATATATTTCATCATATAAATTGATAAAAAAAATATATATATATATATAGTCTATTCCTTGACACTTTTTAAACCATTTTCAACCATTTGTTCCTTATAAGTACTAGTTTTTTCATCCATGTACAGTTTCTTATTGAATAACCATTTATAAATAATTAGATTTACATCTATTAGAGGATCTAACAAAATCCAAAATTGGTTTTGGTATATGGAATCCATTTCAAAATTCATATATTTTTGACACTTGGAAACATCTATTTCACTTGTTACTTACTTATAGGTTAGAGGATCATTATTATCAACTAATAATGAGTCACCATCCTCAGTGACTAGAAAACCATATCATTTTTGTTCTTTAACCTATATTGTACTCCTATATTTTACTTTTATCTCTATAACTTATTCTTACATGGGGCTTTATAGAATTTGTTCATATACCAACTCTTCTATATCTTGATCTCAGAATTCATCGAAGTCTATCTCACTCCCACTATCTCTTTCAGAGATATGATCCTTCCCAAGGAATATGGGTTTCCTTTCAACCAAAACCTTTTTTTCTAAATTATTGTATATGCAGTATCCCCTTGTTTACTTAGGATATTCTATGAAGATACACTTTCTACCTTAGGGTGCAATTTTGTTACCTGAATAGGTATTAAAAACACTCCACATCCCCGCACATGTAAATATGACAACATGAGTTTCTTTACACTCTATAATTGGTATAGAATACCATATTCCACTTTATTTTGCACTTTATTTAGTATGTATGCTATTGTTTTTAATTCATATGCCCAAAATTATAATGAAATACTCATATAACTCATCATTGATCTCACTATTTCCAATATAGTGTTTTCCTCATTTCTTTTACACCATTCCACTGAGGTTTATAGGGAGGAGTGAGTTAGGATTGAATTATAAACTCCCATAAATAATAAATAAAGTCTTGATTTAGATATTCTCTATCATGGTCTAAGTGTATTTTCATTATATTCTTACCAAGATAGTTCTCAACTTTATTCTTGTATTCCTTGAATATATCAAAGGAATCTGACTTATGTCTCATTAAGTATACATGTCTATATCTACTTAGATCATCATTAAAAGTTATGAAGTATGATTAACCACCCCTTGCTTAAATTGGAAATGTTACTCAAACATTTTTGTGAACTAATTCAATAATATCCTTATACCTTTCACCTTTTTCACTAAATTGGGTTTTTTTTAATTTTTCCTTGTAAACATGTTGTCATGCACCAAGTGGTTTTAGTTTAAAAAAATATAAATAACTATCTTGGTGTAATTTTTTAAACACTTTTCATTTATATGGCCTAAATGGTGATTCCATAGTTAATTGGGGTATGAGTCAAGTGAATTAGTTTCATTATCGATTATCATTAATTATTTCATGTAATCCAATACATAAAGACCATTATTTAAGTTTTCCTTACCATAAAAAATTATATCTTTATAAAAGAAGAAACATTTATTTCTGTACTTGAAAATTAATCCATCTGTATCAATTCTAGGTATATAAATAATTTTTTTAGTAATATATGGAACATAATAACAACCTTTTAAAATTAAGATCATTCTAGTTGACAATGTGAGGTAGTAGTCTCCGATAGCTACAACAACAAGTTTGGATCTATTGGATGCTTATAGATCTACCTCCCTGTTTCGCACGGAATCCGGGGATGACCTCCTGGACGGGAGATTCAAACGTTCTGATCGGTTTCTAACGTGTTTGTTCGTAGAACCGGAAACATCCAATGATTCCACATCCGTTTGGACCTACTTTCCAAAGGAAGGCGCTCATTAGCTTGTGGACTAATGAGGCTTAGGAATTTTCATTGGTCGAGAGGATGGGAGGTCGGACTCATCACACCTTTTTGAGGGGAATTATTGTCTACTCCGGGACTCTCTTTATATATTTAAGTTATGTTCGTGAATCCTTATTACATTACCAAGTATAAAATGTGCTTTCCTTTAGTTTTAACAATCAATGATTAAATATGCAAGAAATTTAGAGAATCTTTTATATGTATTCGAGGTTGTTCATCAATAGAGAATCATCTATATCTGTTTAGAGATTCTTGGTCAATGGTATCCTTCAAAACATTTATATAAAAGTCTCTTGGTCATTATGATGACCAGGCTGGTTTTAAAGCCACTCAGTGGGGCACTTGAAGTTTATCATCATTCAGAAGGACAGATATTATTTCAAAGTTGGGATCGAACCCATAAATGGGCTACCTACGTATCCTTTGTTTTGGAAAAGGAATCAGAACCCACGTAGTTCGAGTAATGGAGTATGATGTTTATGATTGATGGCTCAAAAAATGAATGTCATAATTACTTTTACACTCTAAGCTCACGTGAGTCATGCTCGGTGTGAGAAACAAGAGGTATTAGTAAAATTTAGACAATTGTGCCATGAAAGATGCAATCATAAGAATTTGTTTGGGGCTTATGTATGGATGACTGCCCAGATAGACGAAGGTTTAGGATCTACTTTTAGGGAGGAAATCCATGAACAGTGTCCATAAAGTTATATATGCTTCATGGAGATTTTGAATACTCTAATCTTGGGGCTTACTCCTAAGGAGGATGCCCAAGTTAGGAGGGGACTTATGATTGGGTTTTATTCCTGAAAAGGAGACCCAAAGTTATGACTGAGTCTTTATTCCTGAAAAAGGAGACCCAGGTTAGGGATTAAGGTTTGGGGCTTACTCCTGAGGAGGATGCCCAAATTTGAGGTTGGGGCTTATTCTTAAGAAAGATGCCCAAGATTGGGAACTTTAAGAATTTGGGGCTTACTCCTGAGGAAGATGCCCAGATTAAAGGTTTTATAACTGGGGATTATTCCTGAAAAGGAGACCCAGGTTAAGATTCTCTCATTTTAAAGGATGAGGTTGAATGAATGAACTCTCCGTATTTTAGTGACATAAGGATATTTACATCACTAGACTTTAAGAGAGATTTCACAGAATTCCTTTCAGATAGGAAAGTCAAATCAAGAAATCATGCCATAAATGGCTTTGAAGAGTGTCTTGAAGACTGAATCTTGAAAAGGAAAGGTGAAATGGCTTAAGAGGGGTAAAATGGGCAAGATGGGCACCCAAAAAGATAGGGGCGCGCAAGTCTTGAAAGGCACGCAAGTCCTGCGGCGGTGCGCAAGTATTGGCCGCGCAAGTATACTTGCGCGACACATGGTGTACTTGCGCGATTTTCAATCAGAATTGAAATACTTGAGCGACTCTTGATAAAACCCTTTAGAATCCCCTTGAGGTTCTTCCAAAAAAGGTACGCGCAAGTTATATTGAAGGAATTAAGTCGGCGCGCAAGTGTTTGATAAGTTTCAACACTTAGGCCTTCCTTCTTCTCTTTAGATCTTCCGTTCTAGGTAAGAAATTACCTTAGAAGTGTTTCGGAAGCTTTGAGAAGAGACTTGGGCGTCGGGAGCTTCAATCCGAGTTTCTGGAAAAAGATCCTCTCGAATGGGGGGCCCACAGGGTCTATTTATAGGCAAAAGAAGACCCTGGGCGGTTACCGGGCGGTTACCGGGCGGTTATCACTTAGGTCGCGCAAGTCACTTGCACGACCATAAGGCGTCGCGCAAGTACTTGCACGACCACTAGGCGGCGCGCAAGTGTACTTGCGCGACCATGAGGAAACTTGCGCGACCTATGGGCAATGTTCTCCTGGTTCATCCCTTTGTCGATTTTTGATGTTTCTTCAAAGGATGAATCACATTGGACTCAGATATTCCCCTTTTCCGATCCTTAGATTCTGTGACGAAAGGAGCGTCAACAAAAGTCTCCCCTCAGAGTTGGATCCGGAAAGAAATGAGGATTTGACTCTGAGGAAATTGAATACATTCAAAGGAAAAGGGGGCGCGCAAGTCTTCAGGGCACAGAGGGCAGCGCGCAAGTGTGCTGGAACTTGACTTTTATTCAGAGTTCCTTTGTCTTTTGTGGGCAGTTTAAAGTCATGCATGCCGGACATAAAGGGGCTACTGTTTAAGGTCGAAATAGCTTTGACCGAAAATGGATTAAAAATGGATTCAATTCCTTGATAATTTATCTGAAAACATATTACCATACTCAAATATGAGGGAAAAATGTAAACTATGGCTTAAGAATATTTGAATCTGAGTAATGATATGAAAAAAGAGCTAAAAGGCATTAGAAGAAGTAGTTTCTAAGAATTAAGTTACTATTATTTAACAAAACCCATTAGGGGGTTGAAATATGCAGGGCCACCTATGGGCATTGGCTGCATGGTCAAATAAATAGCATCTTTTGGCTGACAAGTCTGTTATGTGGACTGTTTATGCAAGGCCACCTATGGGCACGTGCTGCATAGTCAGGCAAAAGAACTCCCAGAAATTTACTTTCCTAGTGCTAAAAGCCAGTGAAAGTTTATGGGGATTCAAATTTTCTAAAGTATAGAGTTTGTTTTATGGAAAGAGGTACTTGAATATGGAGAAGATATTTCCAAACAATAATATCGAAGAACTGGATGAATATCACTCCTACGAAGGTCTGACCCAAATGTAGGGAAGAAGAATAAACCATAGACTTGAATACTTTCAGATCATGAAAAAGGATATGGGACAAATATGTTAAGGATGGCTTTTTTTTTGTTGATCCCTACATACTATTATTTAAGACAAATAAGGACAAAAGAGGCATTCTTCCCAAGAATGAAGTTACTATTATTTAACAAAACCCGTTAGGGGGTTGAAATATGCAGGGCCACCTATGGGCATTGGCTGCATGGTCAAATGAATAGCATCTTTTGGCTGACAAGTCTGTTATGTGGACTGTTTATGCAAGGCCACCTATGGGAACGTGATGCATAGTCAGGCAAAAGAATTCTCAGAAGTTTGACATTTTTGTGACTAGAAGTCATGAAAAGGGTTATGAAGATCTGAAAATATTTAAGGTTAGGATTATAATACATAAAAATTGGTATTGTCCAATGTATATAGAGATACATGGGTCAATGAAAACCATAATCATGTTGTGGCTGGGTCCTGAATTGAAACTTGGACTTCACTACGTATCTCATAAGAATGAGAATCAAGCCATACGTAGTTCTTGAAATGCAGTTTAACGTCGTGTAGGATGAAAGTATGAGTGATCTTAGTTTAGGGTCATAGAATTCGGACCATAATAATGAATACACAGTGTGTGTTTTCATGAGGACTTTTCAGCCAAGGGACTGAAAGTGAAATTTGGGGTTAGGCCCAAAAGACTTGGGACTGGATTCGAGGGACACTCGAATGTTCCTACGTATCCCATAAGGATGGGAATCAAGTCCACGTAGTTCTAGAACTACCCTTTGTACAAATTTGGTTCGTACATGTGAAGGGTGAAAGGGGACTTTAGTGCAATGATGGTTTAACCTGAGATAAAAAGTTTAGGCATTACCATGTATGCACGCAGTCTTTTGAAATGAAACATGATTGAAAAAAATCAATGTCAATAATGGTTCCTTCTCAAATGAGGAAATCAAAAAAAAATTGTAGTTTATTGTCGTACCGGACAAAAGTGTTGTATAGTTTAACGTCATATAACAAGGAAAAAAGTGAATCAATGTAAAGATATTGATTCCAGGGGCGGTTTCACAAATCAACATCATATGAGGTTGTGGTGAACCGATGTGAAGAGATTGTTTTTTGGGCTTGAACCCTGGGAGGTTGCCTACATACCCAGCCTGGAGGGAAAGGATCAAAGTTCGTGTAGTTCAATTAAAGAATGAATCAATGATCAAGTTGTTCTTGTGGACAATGATCTAATAAAAAATATTGTTGGGACTTACACATGGTTAGTGGCCCAAAGGGAGTGTTATGGTTGATGTTCTCTCTAAGATCACGTGAGTCATACTCGGTGTGAGAAACAAGAGGTAATAACAACCTTAACGATGTACAGTTTAATGTCATGTAGGACATAAAAAGGGGACTATGCAGTTTAAAGTCTTGCAGTTAGGACTATTGGTGCTGCACAGTTTAGCGTCATGTAGTTAGGACGATGGGGATAAAATAGTTTAACGTCATATTGGACGAAAGGGGGACTGTGCAGTTTAATGTCATGCAGTAAGGACAAAAGAGTGTACCATTTTAACGTCATGTCGGACGAAGGTGCGAAATAGTTTAAGGTCATATGCATGGACCGTGAATGGTGCAGTTTAATGTCATACTGGACTTTTGAGATTATATAGTTTAACGTCTTTCCGGACGTGAGGGACTTTTATACAGTTTAGCGTCATGTAATTTAGGACGTCACAGTTTAACGTCTTGCTGGACATAAGGGATTTGCAAATAGTTTATGGTCATATACATGGACCAGGGATGATGCAGTTTAAGGTCATGCTGGACGGTTTAGGGAACTTTTTCATTGTTTAATGTCGTGTGGGACGAAGCTGCAGTTTAAAGTCATACTGGACCATTGCTGTATAGTTTAACGTCATATAGCAAGGACGAACTGGTGCTGTACAGTTTAAAGTCATGTAGCTAGGACTAAGGTGAACCAATATGAGGATATCAGTTCTGGGGACTTTTTACAATTTAAACGTCATGCTAGACGATGAAAGTGCCACACAGTTTAATGTCATGTTGCTAGGACACAATATAGTTTAATGTCATCTCGGACATTGAAGGTGACACAGTTTAACGTCATGTTGGACGAAGTTGCAGTTTAAGGTCATACTGGACCATTGCTGTATGAACCAATTGTAAGAGTCTTGGTTCTGGGAACAATATTTTGTGTTTATACAAAATACTTCTTCAGAAATATGGCATTAGTTGGAGTCGTGATGTGTTCTCCATCCATTGAGATCAGAGAATACGCTCCATTGGAGTAGACCTTATGTATTGAATAAGGTCCTTCCCATTTTGGTTCAAGTTTGGGAGGCTTCTTTCCTGGTATCATTGGTGCTCTGAGAACCAATACCAATTCTCCCTGAATGAATGAACGAAGACGAACTTTTTTGTTAAAAGCTCGTGCTATTCGATTCTGATAGATTTCCAAGTGGTGCAAAGTGCACAATCTTTTCTCATCTAACTGTTCCAATTCATTCAACCGCTTTTGGGATTGCTCATCTGTTGATAACTGATCACAAATGGCTATTCTGATTGAGGGAAATTGAACTTCAATTGGCAAGACTGCTTCTGTTCCATATACCAATGAATATGGAGTAGACCGCGTTGCATTGCGAGTGGTAGTCCGATAAGCCCATAAAGCATGAAAGAGTTTATCAGGCCATGACTTCTTATCTTTATCCACCATCTTTTGCAGTATGTTTGAAAGAGTCTTGTTGAAGGCCTCTATCTAGCCATTAGCCACTGCATGATATCGAGATGAATGGTTGGACTTAATGTTGTATTCTTGATACAATTTCTTTACCTCAGAAGAACAGAAGTTGGTGCCGTTGTCCGTCAATATGGTATGAGGGACACCAAATCTAGTAATGATGTTAGACTTGATGAAGCTAACAATGCATTTAGAACTGAATTCTTTGAGAGGTACTGCCTCTACCCATTTGGAAAAGAAATCAGTAGCAGTAAGAATGTACTTAAACTGCTTGGCCGTAGCTGAAGGGTAAGGTCCCACCACATCCATTCCCCATGTGGAAAATGGCCATGAGTATTTAGCTGTATGAAGCAACTCTGGAGGTTGATGAATGAAGTTGGCATATACTTGGCATGAATGACACTTCTTTGTGAAATTAACACAATCTTGTATCATTGAAGGCCAGAAGTATCCAAGCCTTCGAATTTGATCAGACAGTCTATGTCCAGACTGGTGGGCACCACAGACTCCTGCATGCACTTCTTTTATGACAGCCATTGTCTCTTCACCATCAATACATCTGAAGAGAACTCCATCAAAACCATGTTTGTAAAGAATTTTCTCGAGGTGGTTTGGACCATCATAAAGAGTAAAATTGACCACATGTCGCCGAATTTGTTCTTTCTCGGCTCTATCAGGTGGAAGTGTTCCATTTTGAAGGTATTCCTTGATAGGTGACATCCATCCTATAGTATGACCATATGGTTCAGGAATGGGACTAATTTCATTAATTTCCTCTGTTCTGACTTGAACATAAGGTGAAATTGCACGACGGTGGGCAATACAGATGGTTGTCTCGTCCCGATTTGGATCTGCTAAAGCTGTGGCTATATTAGCCAGTGCATCAGCTTGAGCATTTTGTGATCTTGGGACATAAGAAAATGTCGGTTCTGAAGGGAATTCCGACATTAATTCTCTGACGTAATCATACAAAGGGATTAATTCTTCTTTTCTGATGGCATAATCCCCATTGACTTGTTTGATTACCAGGTCTGAATCACCTTTCACCTTTAAGTGATTCACTTGTGCTTGAAGCGCTAACTCCAAGCCTGTAATGAGAGCTTGGTATTCAGCTTCATTATTGGTACCACCTTCCCACAACAAAAAGGAATAAGGTAACACTGCCTTATCTGGAGAAATGAGCACAATTCCTAAACCAACTTTGTTGAATTTAGGATTTTCCATTTTCTTCCCTGTTGGACTTCTAGAAGCACCATCAAAATACATTTCCCATGTTTGAGGACTCTCTTGAATAGAGAAAACTTACTCATCAGGGAGTTCGATATCTGAATACGTGTCTTCCACTGAAGGATGTTCAGCCAGGAAATCAGCCAGAGCTTGGCCCTTAATTGCCTTTTGAGACACATACTGGATGTCGAACTGCTGTAGAATAACCGCCCATCTTGCCAGGCGTCCTGTAAGCATTGGACGACTAAGGATGAATTTGAGCGGATTATTGCGAGATACCAATTGGACCTCGTGATGTTTCAGGTAGTGTCTCAGTTTCTAAACTACAAAGATTAATGCTAGGCAGCACTTTTCAATACTCAAATACCGGGTTTCTGCTTCAAGCATAGTTCTACTGAGATAGTAGAGACTATTTTCATTCCCAGCATCATTCTTTTGAGCGAGAAAGGCACCCAATGATCGCTCTAAAGCTGTCACATAGAGAATAAGAGGCCTACCCTCAACAGGTGGCATGAGTACTGGTGGACTTAAGAGGTATTTCTTGAGAACATCAAATGCTTCTTGACATTCTTCAGTCCACTGGTAAGTGACTCCTTTATTCAATAATTTGGTAAAGGGTAAACTTTTGCCTGCCAAATTGGCGATGAAACGCCGAATATAGGCTAAGTGTCCTTGAAGTCCTCTTAATTCTTTCAAATTCTGAGGAGGTGACATACCAAGGATTGATTTGGTCTTCTCAGGATCGACTTCAATACCACGATGGCGTACAACAAAGCCGAGGAATTTTCCTGAGGTTACCCCAAAAGCACATTTAAAGGGGTTCATCTTCAAATTATGTTGTCGAAGCTTGTGGAATACGACTTCCAAATCAGCCAAGTGATCAAAACGTTGTTTGGATTTAACCACCAGATCATCTACATAGCATTCAACAAATTTCCCTAGAAAAGGTTTGAAGATACGATGCATGGCGCGTTGATATGTTGCACCTGTATTCTTTAAACCAAAGGGCATCACCCGGTAACAAAACACACCTTGAGGAGCTCTGAAGGCTGTATATTCCTCATCTTCTAGGGCCATTCGGATCTGATTATATCCATAATATCTATCCATGAAAGAAAGTACTTCATAGCCAGCCGTCGCATCAATTAAGAGTTCTGTAATCGGAACTGGGAAATCATCTTTAGGACAATACCGATTAAGATCTCTGAAATCGATGCAAACCCTAATTTGTCTATTCTTCTTCTTTACAGGGACAATATTAGCCAACCACTTGGGATATTGAACTTCTCTGACGAAGTTAGCTTTGATAAGCTTATCCACTTCAGCCTCGATTTTGGCAGCATAGGTTGGGTGTGTTCTTCTCGCAGCTTGCTTGAATCCTCGATGTTCTTTTGGCAAACCCAAATGATGGGTGGCAACATCAGGATCAAGGCCAGGCATCTCTGTATAATTCCAAGAAAAAATATCTTTATTTTGCTTTAAAAAATAAATATACATCTCTTGCTCTTCAAGGGTCATGGCCGCACTAATTAAAGTGGGGCGTGGATCTTTCTCTGTACCCAGATTTACTTCTCTGAGTTCATCCACAGTGGTAGAGATACCCTCTTCAAATGCTAGAGGAGCATCTATGAGATCTTCCTCTTCCTCTTCATCATGTGTTATTTCTTCCGTTTCTACTTGCAAAGTAGATGAAAAAACGAAATTCTCATGATCATAAGAAATGTCAAAATTTTCACATTTTGAAGAAGAAGCTTCCATTTCCGACCCTATTGATGATAAAGGGTCTTCTTTGGGAAATAAAGAGGAGATGATGGATTGAGAATCGACATCAATATTCACCTCTGGTGTTGCTATAACTTCTTCTGGCCTGATTAGCGAAGTATAGACTTGTTGGATTTCAGCTGACGAAATGAAAACGTCACCACTTATGCTTTCATCACTGCTTGGTAAGTTACCAATTTCTCCCATGTTGTCTGGCTCGATTGCCGTAATTGACATTATGGATCTTTCCATAAGAGTATTTTGATTTGGGCCTATTTTGTCAATTTTACTGATAGGTAACACATAATCTGTACTCACATGTGAAAATGGATTTATTGGAATTTTTTCCAAACCATACGGAGCATTAACTTTGGTAATTTCCTTCATTGTAGATTTTTCTCTTCCCTTCATGTGATAAAATTCCGCCTCAATGTATTGAGACTCGCATGTCTTGAACGGGGCCTTATCACCATACAATGTTCCAACTTGACCATCGAAATAGTATTTGAGACATTGATGGTATGATGACGGAATAGTTGCATGCTGATGTAGCCAGGGTCTTCCAAGCAAGATATTGAAAGATGAGTCTTGATCAACAATCATGAAATCCGAATTGGAAACAAGATCTCAAAACTGAGTTCTGAGCGTAACTTCTCCCAGTGGTTCTTGTTCATTTTTATCATATCCTTGAAACATCATGGTAGAAGGAGATAAATCAGATTCCGTGAGGCCCAATCGACGAAGTGTGCGAATGGGCATGAGGTTGACTCCTGAACCATTGTCAATGAAAGCTCTTCGAACATCTATACCATTGACTTTTCCAGATAAGTACAAAGGTTTTATGTGCCCATGCACAACATCATCTTCATCTTTATCAGTAAAAGATATCACTGCATGGCATTCCGCAGGATTATTCTCTATGTGATAGATTTCAGCTGCAGCAATTTCAGTTTCAAACTCCTGAGGACTTGACAAAGCTTCGATGAGTGCTTCCCGAAGATCTCTTGACAGATTTAAAGCATCCAAAATCGATAACTTGGCTGGTACTTGGGCCAAGTGTTTCAATATATCATACTTTTGATCTAGAGGTCTGCGTTTCCCAATAGGAATATGCGGTTTAGCAGGTACTTTGGAAGCAGATGCTTTGGAAGCTGATGCATCTTGTATTGAAGTTGGCAACATCCTTGGTTTTGGAAAATTAGACTGATTAGATCCATTTACTTGCTGAGATAAATAAGATGGAACTTTTAATCGGTCTTCCAAAATAACTGTGCCGAAACTGAGTTGGCCATTGGCAGAAGAACTTGCTTGTTCTTTTTGAGCTCGCTGAAGGGCTCTACCACGAGTTTCTGCTGCATATACAGTGCTAGCAGGGGTAGAATTAGAGTAGTGGCTTCGGAAAGATCCATGTCTTCCCCTATATCCTGAACCTCTAGAACTTCCTCGGGTTCCCTTATTTGATACAGGGAATTCAGGCTCATCAAGACTGGAATATGAATCTGTTAATTGAATCATATTAACAGAACCAAAGATTAACTCTTCGTCTGATAAAGACTCTGCCAGGTTAGCCTGTTTAGGCTGTGCCGTTTGGTGGGACGGTGCCCGTGGCTTTGAAGTAGATGGCATGAAATCTGCCAGAGTCAAAGACAATTTAGGCTTTGATGCATACTCATCTTCTCCTGATTCCTCTTTCTTCTTTGAATTGCGCTGCCCTTTTGAGGATTTGTCTTTTGATGGAGGCTTTACTGCAGCTTTTGTAGGAGACACAATTGGATTCTTCAATTGTGTTCTCAAAATGGAATGGGTCCGATTGATTGTCTTTCTGACCATCCAATCATCATATTTTTTCGCAGTTTTGCTTTTGATTTCCTGCCACTCACCTCCTTCCTCTGGATCTGTAGCGGTAATACACGCTACATGAGCTGAAGAACCCTTCAATTTGACTTGTCCCAAGTCGACCATCTTTTGCAGGAGGTCTTTAAAGACAAAACACTCCTGGATGGGATGCCCCAACATTTGATGAAAGGGACAATAATTGGGACGGTCTTCATCTCCTTCCTTGTTTGGCCTCTTCGGCACTGGTAATTGAACCAAATTATTTTCCAGGGCTGAAATGAAGTAACCAGGAACTTGCTCACTTCGGAAAGAGTATGTTTTACTCTTCATATCCTCAAATTGTTTTCGTCGTTGATCTTTTTGATCATTTGGACGAAATAGCCTTTGTTGTTGGCGTTCAGGAGGTGGAGCCCTTCGAGAAGATGAAGGTTTTGAAGTAGAAATAGGTACAGGTGCCTGTTTAAGCATAACTGTAGCAGTTTCTGCTTTACCCATTCTTCTTCCTGGAGCTGATGGAATTACATGAGATTTAACCTTAGCCTGTATAAGGGAATCTTCAATTTGTTGAGAGATTGAAGTAATGTCTCGAAACCCTCCTGTGTATTTCACAGGGATCAATGGCGTGCGTAATTCGTCACACAAATTTGCCACACATATTGGAAACAATTCCTCCTGAGGGAGTGATAAACTCAAGGAATACGTTAATCCCTTCCAACGAGCAATGAAATCAGAGACTCTTTCATTCTCCCTTTGCTTGCAGTTTGTAAGATCGAAAACTGTCGTTTTTGGAAAAGTTGAGCTAAACTGAAGAAGGAATTTTTGACGAAGATCCTCCCATCCGATGACTGACCGGGATTTCAAGCTTGTATACCAGACAAAAGCTGGTCCTTGCAAGGTTCTCACGAAGCATCTGAGTTTCACTGCTTCTTGCTGCTCTGGAGTTCCCATCATAGGATCACAACAAGACACGTAATGCGTCAAATGTTGTTCAGGGTCGCCTGATCCATTGAAAGTAGGGAAAATATGGTTTCCAAAACTGGATGGAGGAGAAATTGAATCTACCCATTCAGGGTAAACTTTCTTTTCAGGTTGAACTTGCGCCCGTTTCCCTTCCATAGTTTCTAACCGAGCTGTTAATGACTCAATAGTAGTTATTAACTTTTGAGAAACGTCAGGTTGAACTTGGTTTTGGGTAGGTGCAATGAATGGAGCTTGGACAGACGTGGTGGTTGGTGCTGCAACTGATGGTAGTGCTGCCAACCGTTGTTGCGTTTGACCCGTAGGATTAGACCTCTGTGGGTGTACTGATAAAGGAGGATATTCTTGATCCATCTCAGTAGTTACAACAAATTCCTTCGGCTGTCAGACTTCAGCATTCTTAAGAAGAAGACTACTCTGAAGTAGTTCTGCATTCAACCTTCTTAATTCTTTCATTTCTTCCTCCTGTTGTGCAAACCTTTGCTCTAATGAGAGCGATTGACCTCCTTCAGAGGAAGGGTGAGAAGTAACCTGATTCTTTCCTTTCCCCTTATTGGATCCTTTTCGGAGAGGGGGAAGTGGGTTACTTGAAGGAATACCCAAATTTTGGGTAAGCCTTTGATTACGTGTGCACACACCTTCTTCATTTAGGTCTGTGTGCGCGACTTCTTGAGCAGGAACCTCTTCGTCTGATCCCTCTGATTGAGCCTCATCTGGTGAATCAGCAGCAACGGCATTGATGACATTAATGGATGCATATTGCATGGAATCCTTTCTATCAGCATTTCTGTGATATTGTCTCCTTCTATGTCCATGATGAGACATGGCATTCCGTTGACTTGATCCCTCAGGAATTTCTTGGAGAACCGTCACTTGGAGAGAATCTCCTGACAGCTTGGCTCTTCGTTCCTCTTGAGGCTTATTCCCTAATCGAGAGAATACTGACTTTCTCTGAGGGAAGGATTGAATATTTGAAAAAGTCCCCAGTCCGGTGGACTGGGGATGTTCCTGCTGCTTCCGCTCAACCCCTCGAATCCCATTCGTTGACTCTGAGGGTTGGGTTAGAGAAGTCCCCAGTCTGGCAAGCTGGGGTGTCTCTTGACATGCTATGTCTGAGATCTTCTTAAAATCTCTCTTGATCTTGCGAATCTTAGTTCGGAAATTAGCTGGATTCATTAACCTGTATCCACTTTTATCACCTGGTTCAACAGACCGTTGGATGATTTCCGAAACTTCTGTCATTTGATGACGTGTTTGCTCCAGACGAGAGGCTTGTGCAATATTCTCTCCTGCTTGATGTAGGAGCAATTCAACAACATGTTCTCTATATACTTGATTTTGAGAGGAACTAGTTGAAGCTTGTTCTTGAGCAAGCTTTTGATTATGAACAAAGCCCATTGACTGTGGCCGGCCATGGGCAATAACATTGCATGAGACCATTTTCGGCGGGCTTTGCTGACCGGAAAGCACTGTGAAATGTAGTGCTCCGTGAACACCCCATCCTATGATATGAACATCAGATGGAGCATTGGCAATTAACTGACGCAATCTTCTTAGTGCGCCAAGGAATGAACATTGAAGGGTTCTCTGTTGCTTTTCAGCCTTCAGATACCGAGAGACTGATAGAGATGCCAAATCAATCTGGCGTTGTAACCCTTCTATTATCTTAAGATGATTTTCATATTCATCGTAAGATAATACCTTCTTCTTTAATTGACAAAGAGTTTTCCATATGTTAAGACGAATATCATGGATTCCATCATCCGTCAACATCTTTGGAATGTCGTACTGGGAGTCAGCCAAAGGCCAAAACATGACTGGTACTTCACCTTTTGCCAGTTTTTTCCTCATGTTCAGAATTTCCTCTTTATCATTAAATGAAGATTATTCTACCTGTTTGGACCAGAGTTGGTCTTTCCTTGTTGCTTCATCGGATTCAACAAGATTGGTAGAGAAATCACTATTCATGCTGGAAGATGAATGACCCAGGGATGGTTCGGAGAATAACCTGAACCCCAGGCTATCTTCTAATGGAGAAAGAGTTTCACCTGCCGATAGTAAAGCATCAGACATGACTGGTTTTACGTTTGCAAGTGCCTCGAGATAGGAGGGCTTTCTCGTCACTACATTGCCTTCTGAAGAATTTTCGAGACAACGTGAATCACTACTGCGGAGAGGAATTTCGCAGCGAAGTTCATCACCATGAGGAGGACCATCATGATGGGTTACAGCAAAAGATGAAATCTCTTGATCCTTGGCCTTCTGACCACACAGAGGGTTCCTGTGGCTCTCATCTGAAGAAGAAACTTCAAGATTGACCGAATTTTCATGAAGCAAGTCTTCATGAGGAAGTGTCTGTTGAAGACCTTCAGAATTAATGTTCCAGTTATTGGGAACTAAGGGAGTAGAATCTTGAATTCCGACACATAAATGTATGAGGGCTTCAAGAACTCCAGCATCGAGCAAGGCCTTGTTGCAGATTGGCCTTTGATCTCCTGACTGTGCTGGGCGGATCTTTTTCTTAGATGCCTTCTTACTCGCTTTAGAAACCACTTGATGACGAAAGTGATTGCTCTGAGCAGGTGTATGTGCCTGATCAGGAAAGATGGTCAGGTTAGGCTGACGATCTCCACTCAAATCAGGTGTATGTGCCTGACTTGGTTGTCCGTATGATATGGGGGAGTATGCCCCATAACCCTCTTGGACTGGAACAGATGTGTGTGTCTGTTCCGGAGTGAATCGTTGATGTGTCACTCCATTGCTAGGGATAGATTTATGTGTCTGTCCCTGAGATGATTCTGAAGTTGTTATGATATCCTGGCAAGCATCCAGAATATGAGCAGGAATTTGCTTCTGCTCTTTCACCATTGACAAAATATGTTTGGTGACCTCAGCCGCCGGAATGGGGATATATGTCCATTCCAGGCTTGGAGTAGGTGTATGTGCCTGCTCCTGTCCTCCTTTTCCTGTCAGTGAATCCTGACAGTACTCAAGTGTGGAGGCAGAGAGTTGAGTCTGCCCCCTGTTTGTCGTCGGGACTTTCCGACTGACTTCTCCGGGTGCTACCAAGCGAGACTGTTGGTAGGCCTGATTAGTATTAACAGGTGTATGTGCCTGCTGATTACACTTCGCCAAACGTGGTTGACGAGATCCATCATATGTAGTCAGACGAGCCTGCTGACTAACTGGTGATGTATAAGCAGGTGTATGTTCCTGCCTATGGTACTCCGCCGGAATTGCCTGGCGGGATCGGCTTGATGCTGCCAGACGAGTCTGCTGGACAGCTGAATTAAAACAGGCAGGTGTGTATGTCTGCTCGTTGTTTTCCACCAAGTTAGGTTGGTGGACTTCTCCGGAGATGTCAGGGATGACAACCTGCCTATTGTTAACCGGATTCCGTCTCTGGCGGTTCATCTTGCCTGCTCGGGTTCGAGGAACCTGAGCTGAATGCCTGGAGTCGGTACCCTCATCATGTTGAGGGCGCACTACCGCACGAGTCTGGCGGTGATTGTTGATGGGAGACCTTGAGAAGGACTCCTGTCTTTTTGAATTAAGGTCCTACGGGACCTGCTCATTCACTTCCTTAGAGTAAGGGAGTGAATGGAAATTGCGTTCCGGGGATAACGACCCGAAACGGTTGGAGACGGTAGTCAGCACCGCCTGCTTCTTGATTGCTGGCCACCATTGTCCGGACGACCAGGTAGAGTTGTTAACTTGGAGGGCTTGACGAGCGGCCTCCAGAGTTGGGATAGTACCGTTGCGACGGTACTCCTTAACCAGTGCATTAGAAACACAACGTTGAAGACGCTGAGTTGGTGATGTCATCCTCAGAGCGGATGACGTTCCAGCAGGAGTAGCAGCATTGGTTTTCACAGCAGCAGACCTCACAGTAGAGGTGTTTACAGCAGCAGTATTCACAGGGGTGAATTTAAGGAAAGCCATTTTTTGCAGAAGATCTTGAGAAAAGAGTGCCTGTTCCATGTAACAGACATAATCAAGATGAATCTAGCCACTGCATCTTTTGGATGAGCATATGTCAATGATTGCCTTGTTGGCCCAAGGGGCCTAACAAATAAGAAGAACATCACTTTCACTTGGTTAAGGATTCACGTCGGGTTCACCATTTTTGTTTCGCACGGAATCCGGGGATGACCTCCTGGATGGGAGATTCAAACGTTCCGATCGGTTTCTAATGGGTTTGTTCGTAGAACCGGAAACATCCAATGATTCCACATCCGTTTGGACCTACTTTCCAAAGGCAGGCGCTCATTAGCTTGTGGACTAATGAGGCTTAGGAATTTTCATTGGTCGAGAGGATGGGAGGTCGGACTCATCACACCTTTTTGAGGGGAATTATTGTCTACTCCGGGACTCTCTTTATATATTTAAGTTATGTTCGTGAATCCTTATTACATTACCAAGTATAAAATGTGCTTTCCTTTAGTTTTAACAATCAATGATTAAATATGCAAGAAATTTAGAGAATCTTTTATATGTATTCGAGGTTCTTCATCAATAGAGAATCATCTATATCTGTTTAGAGATTCTTGGTCAATGGTATCCTTCAAAACATTTATATAAAAGTATCTTGGTCATTATGATGACCAGGCTGGTTTTAAAGCCACTCAGTGGGGCACTTGAATTTTATCGTCATTCAGAAGGACAGAGATTATTTCAAAGTTGGGATCGAACCCATAAATGGGCTACCTACGTATCCTTTGTTTTGGAAAAGGAATCAGAACCCACGTAGTTCGAGTAATGGAGTATGATGTTTATGATTGATGGCTCAAAAAATGAATGTCATAATTACTTTTACACTCTAAGCTCACGTGAGTCATGCTCGGTGTGAGAAACAAGAGGTATTCGTAAAATTTAGACAATTGTGCCATGAAAGATGCAATCATAAGAATTTTTTTGGGGCTTATGTATGGATGACTGCCCAGATAGATGAAGGTTTAGGATCTACTTTTAGGGAGAAAATCCATGAACAGGGTCCATAAAGTTATATGTGCTCCATGGAGATTTTGAATACTCTAATCTTGGGGCTTACTCCTAAGGAGGATGCCCAAGTTAGGAGGGGACTTATGATTGGGTTTTATTCCTGAAAAGGAGACCCAAAGTTATGACTGAGTCTTTATTCCTGAAAAAGGAGACCCAGGTTAGGGATTAAGGTTTGGGGCTTACTCCTGAGGAGGATGCCCAAATTTGAGGTTGGGGCTTATTCTTAAGAAAGATGCCCAAGATTGGGAACTTTAAGAATTTGGGGCTTACTCCTGAGGAAGATGCCCAGATTAAAGGTTTTATAACTGGGGATTATTCCTGAAAAGGAGACCCAGGTTAAGATTCTCTCATTTTAAAGGATGAGGTTGAATGAATGAACTCTCCGTATTTTAGTGACATAAGGATATTTACATCACTAGACTTTAAGAGAGATTTCACAGAATTCCTTTCAGATAGGAAAGTCAAATCAAGAAATCATGCCATAAATGGCTTTGAAGAGTGTCTTGAAGACTGAATCTTGAAAAGGAAAGGTGAAATGGATTAAGAGGGGTAAAATGGGCAAGATGGGCACCCAAAAAGATAGGGGCGTTCAAGTCTTGAAAGGCGCGCAAGTCCTGCGGCGGCGCGCAAGTATTGGCCGTGCAAGTATACTTGCGCGACACATGGTGTACTTGCGCGATTTTCAATCAGAATTGAAATACTTGAGCGACTCTTGATAAAACCCTTTAGAATCCCCTTGAGGTTCTTCCAAAAAAGGGACTCGCAAGTTATATTGAAGGAATTAAGTCGGCGCGCAAGTGTTTGATAAGTTTCAACACTTAGGCCTTCCTTCTTCTCTTTAGATCTTCCGTTCTAGGTAAGAAATTACCTTAGAAGTGTTTCGGAAGCTTTGAGAAGAGACTTGGGCGTCGGGAGCTTCAATACGAGTTTCTGGAAAAAGATCCTCTCGAATGGGGGGCCCACAGGGTCTATTTATAGGCAAAAGAAGACCCTGGGCGGTTACCGGGCGGTTATCACTTAGGTCGCGCAAGTCACTTGCACGACCATAAGGCGTCGCGCAAGTACTTGCACGACCACTAGGCGGCGCGCAAGTGTACTTGCGTGACCATGAGGGAACTTGCGCGACCTATGGGCAATGTTCTCCTGGTTCATCCCTTTGTCGATTTTTGATGTTTCTTCAAAGGATGAATCACATTGGACTCAGATATTCCCCTTTTCCGATCCTTAGATTCTGTGACGAAAGGAGCGTCAACACTCCCCTTGATCAAAATTCCTAAATATACATGGTTCCTATATTTTAATACATATGTGATCAACACATGTTATATATAATAACCAATTTTTAGAAACATATAAATTTCACTCGATAAAAAATTCATTTGAAGCTTCCCCTTCCTTCTTTATCTTGGTGTAGTTTTTCTTTTAATGGGCCTTCTTTCCACATGTGAAAAAGATAGAATCATGTTCCCTTGCTTACACCTTGATATTTCTCTTCTTATAAGGTCATTGTGAAAAATATTTGGTCTTATATCTATTCACCTGGCCTTTCTTTTTATTCACTATAAAGATGGAAGGATTTCCATGCTTCATCTCCTTATCAACTTGGTGAAGTTGTGTGAGAATATATATAGGAGACTTATCAATGTTATTCATGTTAAAATTAACAACAAATTTGTAGAGGTACTAACTAAGTGATACAATAATGATATTGGTGCATAGTTAATCAGGAATTTTAAACCATATAACCTCTAGGCACACTTATAACAAATAATTTTGACTATGTGATGCTTGAATAATAAACATTATCCAAGATTACTCTAAAAGAGAACCTTTTATATCTCAAACTATTCTTTTTTATCTCTCTCCTGATATAATCAATGGAGATATTGGAGTGTTCCATAAGAATCCATGATTTTATGAGTCATTATAAGCTCACTCGACATTAATGAAATAATTAAACACTAAACTTAAACTAAATCAATCTAGTGACTATCGTAGATATTGAACCCTTCATCATTATCCTCCTTAGCATGTGATTTAAGAAATGAGGATTCTAGCATGTAAAATTTTTATTCATGGAACAACACAGCATGAAGGCATCTGAACCATTCCTAGAAGTTAATTCCAGTAAGTATATGGTTTTTGTCCAATATTGATCATAGGGATGATGTGGATGATGAAATTTACGTTATTCTATAATTTTAAAAGAGTATATTATTATTACTTTACATGATTACAATTTATGTGAGACATAATGAATTAAATTTTATTAAGTCTCCCACTATTTTATAAAGTCTAAATGGCCCACACCATTGAACTTGGAATTTACTGTATCCAAATACATTCTAGTGGAAAGGATCCATAATTCCTTTATTATAACCCAGATGTAGGCCATAAAAATTAAATGTATATATTTAGATAGGTGGTCTTGCCAACTGTAAATTCATAAATCCTTGATCTATTTAGTTGACTCCCTAATCCTAAAATTCTAACTAGTATTTCCTCAACACTTACCGCTAAATTTTTATTATACAAACATAGGTTATTAAACCTAATATAAATTAAGTTAATTTGACTCACTACCTTAGTTAATACTTTCTGATAATTAAAAGTGCCCCTGATATAGGTTGAACTAACACTTTAACTTTGGGTTTATCTTAATTAAAATGATGTAAGACCTAGTGACTTAATATTATCTTGAGGGATTTTATTTATTATGTGTAAATATTTATTGTTTTATCCTTTACATGTATTTTTAATATTAAGTGGGTTTTACTTAAGTAATTAACCATGTTTTGATAAAAAAATATGTATAATCCATTTATTTAAATCTCATATTTTTAAATTAATCCATTTATTTATGTGATCATAGTCTTGTATCTATAAAATAAGTAATTCATAAGAAAAAAATAAGTAAATAAACAAATGACGTGATCATGAGCTTATCTAATGATTATTGATTAGACAATAAATTAACAGATGGCCTAGGGGAAAAGTCATTATGTCGGTCTTGGAATGAGTTGCACCATTCCACCTATCCACATGTGTATCACTTGGGTTGGTTTCATCTTAGTTTCATCTTTAACCAGCTCCACATGCCTTGGTATACTCTATTTATTATATGTATTTATTAATCACATGCAAGTGAAGGGAACCAAAGGATTGGTTAAGGTGAATTACATAAATAACCTTGGAAATGGAGGTCCTACATAATGATGGAGTGAGGGATGACTTAAAGGACATCATATTTAATTAAACAATTAATAATTTCAAAACCATGCAATAAATTAAATTAAATTAAACCAACATATACATGGGTCTTGGTCAAGCTCCTGAAAAGTCATACACATTAAATGAATATGAAAAAGTACAATGGATAACATTCATTTTTATATGTTATTTATTATTAAGATAAATGTGCTTACATTAATTAATTAATTAATTAATTCCCTTTTTTATTAATTACCATCTGAATTATCTTGAAGATGTCTATCATAAATGAACTTATGAAAAATAAAAAGTATAACCAATAATTACATATAATTACAATAAATTAATTGATCATTTTTAATTCTTTAAAACATTTATTAAATTTTCAAACACATCAGGTGCCATAAAATGTAATAAGGTTTTAATATTGAAATTAATTATTTGATCTAACTTAATTATTTCTTTTATTAGGATACAACACAGCATATACTTACAAGATACATTTTGTGTTCATCAAAAGTCATGTACCTAGGATAAACGCATGGGGCTTCAGCGTGTACCTCATCTGGACTACATGGCATGTACTAGCTAGATACACGCCATGACTCACACTTTTTTGGATCTACATAACCCATTGAAGGACTCGACATGTTATTAAGATGTGGGACCACATGGTGTGTAATCTAGCTACATGTTGTGTGTTCCGCTAGTCGTGTGTCTACATAACCCGCCGAATGACTCGAAATATATTTTAGATGTTAGAAATAATGAACTATATATCATGTATGCCAGATACATGTCATATATTTCATTAATGTAGTTTTTAGTCTCACTTAATATTTAACCATGTATATGACCACATGGTTTGTGTGAATTTTTCTAACAAACCACTTAGACTAGACGACGTATACTCCAACTATATACCATGTAATATAAAAAGTCTTGTTCCAAGTTATCCCAATCTACATGTGGTTTTCAATAAATGAACCACATGTAGTTACTGCTTGGTTTGTCGTGTATCCCATGGAATGTCCAAATGTAGTTCACTTGGGTATATAGTGTGTACTCTGGCTACACATTGTGTAACTCAGCCTTACTGACCAAAATCCTTGGCACTTCCCAGTGGAATCTCTAGTCATTCTTCTTTTTTTATTAGTATGTTAAGAAGATATAAACCTTTAATAAAGTAATTAAAATGTTGAAATCGGGTTAATTAAAAATGTATTAAATAATAAATGTTCCTAAAATGAAATATTTAACCACTGTTGTTCATAATCGATCAACAATCAAATAAATGATTATAAATTTAAAATATGACCACTCTGATACCACTTGAAGGTTATGGGAGTAGTGGAAGTGCCTTGATGGGAGTTTAACCATAAAGGTTTTTTCAATTCTATGGATCATTATCAATAGTGTACAAGACACAAATGTACTGAACAATAAAATTTTCCACCAAATATTAACATATAATAATCTAGAACCAAAACATAGGATCTTTTCATGTTAAATTTATAATTAATTTAAATATGATTAAAAGAAATGATTGGATCAACTTAGGATCATTCTTCAGTGATGTTTTTTATTTTCTGGAAAGCCCTTTCAGATTACCTTTATTTCATAGGGAGGATTCAAGTATAGATTCCATCTATAAGTGATCCACATGTTCTACTCTAATCTCTGAAATACACTGATTGATTTTCGAGTGCTAGCATGTTGTATCAATCATCTGGTGTTGTCTATATTAATCGCTACAATATCATTCTGGATTGAAGGATTTCTTCTTATTCTTGAAAGGAGGGGAGAATTAGGGATTCAAGAGAGAAGTTTATTGAGTGAAATGATTCTCAATTCTCAATTCTTGATTCCTGGTTTACCCTACACAATAGAAATAACCATTTATTTATAAAGCTAGGATTTTGGTTTAAATATTATTTAATTTACTACCGACCCTTAAATAAAATTATAATCCTTATAAAACCACATTCCATATATTATTATTATTATTATTATTATTATTATTATTTTATGGTTTATGCTAACTGGCGTAATGATAAGTATTATTTTACCAACTTTCAAATTAATATTTATCACTAAACATGATCTTAGTCCTCTCAAACTCCATGAAATTTATTAAATACTTGAATAAATATTTTATTTGTAAATAAATATTTATTTCACTATCTAGTGAATAAATATTTATTCAATATTCAATAAATAAATATTTTATTCACAATATGGTAAATAAATATTTATTAAATATTCACGTAATCAAATAAATTACTTATTAATTAATAAATAATTGTTTATTACCTTGTGAATATTAGAGATAAAAAAACTAAAACAAAATTATTCCTTGGTCTTGAGAATAATATTTTTTTTTCAATAATTACATTTAAATAAAATTTAATCAAGATCAATGGAAACACTTAGTGTGTGACCCTCTAGGATTATTTCTTATTAGTATTAGGTGGGCTTGCCTAAATTCCAAGATTACTATCTAGAAATGGGTCAATAAATCCAAGAGAAATTACTTAATTACACAATGACAACAGCCACATATGAATTCTTACTTTTTCATAATATTTAATCAAGTAGGTTTCACATATGTGTCACCAACCTATATTCATGATATGTATTTTTTTAACTATCTGAAATAAACATGTCGTTACACCATGACCATGGAATTTAAGGGGGTTGTTTTATTCCAATTGAAGGGTTGGGATATCAACTTCAATAAATATCGAAGGGACAAATACTTTCTTGACTTATCTATTAATAACATGTTATTTATGATGCACCTAACGTATCCAACTTCTCCATGAACTATATCATCAAGGATTATGAAATATATAGAAGTGCATGAGTCCTAACATGTATTAATAATAATCTTAAAGTATAAGGGCTATAAATCATTCTTACATATAGGAATGTCTAATGAAACATAAATATGTAGAAATACTATAGGTGGTTATTGTCTCATAATCTCCCATCTTGAAGATTACCAAGTGCGAAACTCATAAAAAGATGTCTTATCTACTTACGAGTACTCACACCTAACAATTAACATTCTACATTCCCCATCATAGTATGTTATTCGACCGTAGAAATATATTTAAGAATATCATCATCGAATTTCAAGGTTTTCATCATGGTGAGGAACTGGTATAATCTTATCAATGTGATAGATAATCTATGATATTATTACACAAAATTCAAGTAGAACAATGAACAATGTGTAATAATATAAATTATTAATATTCAAATATTAGAATATATATGTAATCCAAAGTACAAATAGTTGGTTCTATAACACCAACTCCAACAATTTTCATAATGGATGGTTAATTTCATGGTGTTAGAGTTGTGATGAATGTGACAGTAATTGCATGACATTATTTTTTAACCATTTATAATTATTATTTGAATTATTTTATATTGGTTTTTTTCATTAATTTATATCTATGTCAGGTTTATTAATATGGGAACTATAAAAATGATATATTGTCTATTTTTGTAATGGTAATCATGAGTGGGATAACATCATATACTTTATATATTTTGAATTCCATTGCATGCATGAGATAATCATAAGTTGTACACAATTGAACTTAGAATAAATAAATATATTGATTGAAAAATTGAATTTTTTTTGTTAGTTATCTACGCACTTGTATAGTTGATACCTAATAAGTAATCATGTGTGAGTGAACCCAGCATAGATAGATACATTAAATTTGTGAGAAATGGGTCATAGTATTTCACCAAGTAATTCAAGGTCAAAATATCATTTAATTTATTAAAAATTAGTAACTTATTAATTTAATCATCATTATTAATATTTAGCAACTAAATAATAATTTTAAATATTTATTAGTAATTGTTTAATAATAATTAATAATATTTATTAATTGATCAATATTAATTATTTAATTAGTTATTGTTATTATTATTAAGTAATTAAATATTTCTTAATTACTAATTAATTAACAACTATTAATTGTTAATGATTTATTAGTAATTATTAAGTAATATTATTAATTAATATTGTTTAAAATATTATTAATATAGATTAGTTAATTGTTAATATTTAGTATCAAACGTTAATAGTTAATTATTATTTAGGTATTATTATTATAATTTATTAGTAATTACTATTTATTATTAATTAATTAAAAAAAATAATAATATATTATTAATTTTGTGCAGGAAAAGAAGGACCTAAATCCCACATTAGAAATCTAGAAGGATTTTTAGGACAATCCCCCTTATAAAAGGAAGCCCTTAGTGAGGGTTTCTAAAATAATTTCATACTACTTTAATGGAAGTAATGCTGGATATTAAATAGTGGTTATATTCTGCTGAAAATTTTTATTATATATATATAAATAAAATAAAATAAAAAATATACAAACATGTATATTTAAAATAAGTATTTTTTTTACATTAGGACAAAGGTGTTAAGGCCCATAATTCATTTTACCAAACTTTATGGTAAAGGCATTAAGGGCCTAAACGCCTTTGGACTACACCAAAAAATGAACAATGTGTTGAGGTCCTTAACACCTTTCTGGATTTTTAAAAAAAATAACCTAGCATTATTTAACGAATTATTTTTCCAAAAAAATGTATATTATTAAAACTCTTAATAGAAAGTTGTGATCATAAATGGTGTTTTGTGGTGATCCTTAGGTCGATGCCAGCACAATGGTTTTTGTACTTTATTTTTGGTTTCATGTTTGCATAATGGTGAGTGAATTTTATGGCATTGAAGTTATGATGAACATGACATCAATTTCATGGCATTATTTTTGAAGAATTTATGATTTCCATTTAAATTATTTTTTATTGTATTTTTATTAATTAAATTATATTTTTGTTTGATTTATTTAAAATGAGAACGATACACATGCTTTGGTGCTCGTTTATGTGCTACCTAACAAGTAATCATGAATGGGAGAACATAAAATAATTTATTTATTTGGAATTCAATCACACATGTGAGAGAATCATAAGTCACGTGTAATTTATATTAAATAAATATATTCATTGAAAAAATAATATTGGGTGTTAGTTTTCTACACACTTGTATAGGTGATGCCTAATAAGTAATCTTGTGTGAGTAAACCCAATAAAGATAGATACTTTGACTTTGTGAGAAGCATGTCATTATATTTCACCATGTGATTTGATGCTAAAATGTTGTGTAATTTATTCATCAAATTATAGAATTAAATTTGGATAATTTATGAGAAATATTAGAGTATTGTCTAACATTATAGAATAAGATCTTGTGGTATTCTGATTAAATTTTGAATCAGTGATGATTAAATGAATAAATATTTAGATATATGAGTAAAATAATTAGCATCATGTTCACTTAAAAGAGATTCACGACTCTGACACTTCCATATTCTCACACATTTCTCCTTTAGATTAGTTTTAGTTAATTTAATTAGTTGTTTTATTTTTAGAATTTTTATTTTTTAACCACATGAAAAAAAAAATTACCTAAGAATTCTTTTAGGAGGATATTCTTGGTGTCTACACACATTCTCTATGTGGTTCAACCCTACCCCTGCTTCTATAGAAGTTGGTAGGTCTTATAAATTTCTAAATTTGGTACATCATGATAGCATATACTAGGATTATATATCTACTCACTCCTCCTTATATACCACAGTACAATGGTGCTAGTAAAAGGAGGAAGCATGTCTTATTGGACATGGTGAGGTTGATGATAAGTCATATAGATCATCTATTATACTTTTGGAGATATAAATTACATAATTTAGTGTCTACAATAAATCATGTTCTAACTAAGGTGGAAAATATAATTCTATTTGATTTTAGACTGTAAAGAAATCTATTTTTTTACATAATCGTGTATGGGGTTGCAGGGTGTTTATTAAGGATGCCTTTGGAAACTAAAAAGAATCTTAGGGCACGAAGTGTATCTTTATAGTATATCACAAGGAAATAAAGGGATGTTATTTATATAACCTCTTAGAAAAGAATATAATGGTGGAAATATAGTCCATATTATTTAAGAGGGGGAATATCTCTAAAAGAGATAATGAAAACGAGACTGGATTAGATGAAGTTGATGCTTGAGATACGAAGGCGTTGGAATATGAAAAAATTATAGAAGTTCCCAAGGAAGATGTGGTTCCATAGATGCGAGTATTGTATAAGAGTAATATAGAGGTTATAGAACTAGAGAGAGGTTGTTTTATAGTCACTGTGGATAGTGACTCATTATTAGTTGATAATGATGAACTTTTGTCCTACAAGGAGGTAGTAAGTAGCTCATAAGTTGCTAGATGGAAAGAAGTAATGAATTCTAATACGGATTCCATGTATCATAACCAAGTTTGGGTTTTGGTAGATCTTCCAGTATATGTAAATCTTGTTGAGTGAAAATGGGTATTTAAGAAGAAACTGGACATAGAAGATAAATTTAGTACATATAAGGAATGAATAGTGTATAAAGGGTTTAAGAAATTTCATGTATAGACTATGATGAAACATTTTCACCAGTTTCTATGTTAAAACCCATCAGAATTCAACTTTCCATAACATCTTACCATGATTGTGAGATTTGGAATATGGATGTCAAAATCACTTTACTTAATTGAAACCTTGTGAAAGATGTCTATATGAAACAACCATAGGGGTTTTTGAATCAAATAGATTCTAATAAGGTATAAAAGTTTCATATAACTATTTATATATTGAAGTAGGCATTCATATCATGAAACATTCACTTTTATGAATCCATAAGAGGATTTAGTTCCATAAAGAATGAATGTGACTCCTACGTTTATGAGTGTTTTAGTGGGAGTAAAATTATTTTTCCACTCATATATGTTGATGACATATTACTAATTGGAAATGAGATACTTATCTTACATTCATGTTTTGAAAATATGTTTTTTTGTGAAGGAATTAAGTAAAGTATCCTATATTCTAAGGATCAAGATCATTCATGATAGACCAAAGAGGTTTCTTGGACTAAGTTAAGGTATATATATTCACATTATACTAAAGATATTCAGTATAGAGAAATCCAATAGGGTATTATTTCCTATGCCACATGGCATATATCTATCTAAGAAACTTTATCCCCATACATAAAAGGACAGACAAAGGATGACTTAGAAAAGGATTTGTCCCTTCAAATTTAACGAAAGTAGATATCTCTGGCCCTTTTTTTAAAACAAGTTGGGTTCCAAACCCCATTACCATCATGTTCATTTCATGAAAGTCGAAGAAAAAATATCAAACATATAGGTTAATGTCACATGCGATGCAACCTTATTGATAAGATATTGAGATAAAGGGATTATATTATACAATACTAGTATTCATAGGAGGTTATTGTCATTGAGGCATTTAACTTCTTTCTCCATGGGTGTCTATATGTATTGTTAGACACTAATTTGTAACTTTAGGTGATTTAGCCTAATGACATTGAGAAAGAAGCCTACAGGATTACACACTAAATGTATCTAGAACCTTAGTTAAATTCAAATGGAAGTTAATATTATAATAAATATTATTCACATGTTCTGTGAAATAATATATATTAAGATTATGTTAACCACAAATATGTAGTCACCAGTTATTCACAAAAAATATGTGAGTTGAATATTAAATAAAATTTTATTTACAGGTCCAGTGAATATAATATTTATTTATTTGTTGAACAAATAATGTGTTGATATTTATCTGTTTAAATAAATATTCATTATTAAAGGTTTGATAAATGTCGAGGAGGACTAAAAAACCAAGTTAAGGGTCTAATGGGAATGATATATTAAATATCATTTAAATAAATATTTATTAATTTATTTAAGAAAGGATATTTAAATTATCTATGTGTATTGCATGCATAAAGGAAGTAATAATAATAATAATATTATTATTATTATTCTATATGGGGTTCTATAAAGAAAAATAGATTGGCTAAGGGTCTATGTGAAATAACCAATTCTCTAACCTAGAAATATAAATATGGTTATATCATTTATAAGTAAGATGGTTGTTGTGCACAACATTATCTAGATAGAATCTTCTCAAGACCTATAGATAAAATTCTCAAGAACACTCTCAAGAAAATAGAGATTTAGCCCTCATCCTCCCTCTCAAGTCCCAAATAGAACTAGAATAATCCATTAAGGTTGAAAGAAATTGTTATTATTATCAATGACAACTGAAAAAAGTGGTGAAAATCATTTGCGCTAGAATTCGGTGATTCTTTAGTGATGTTTTGAGGTTCATAGAGCACATTTGGATACTGCTAGAGAGATTCCATACTTTTATCCTTCAACGTAATAATGGCATGACTAGAAGAGGTTAACTGATCCAGCAATGAAGAAATAATTACAAGTGCAATGACCTGATATTTTGGACCCTTTAAATTAACACTACTACAAAACCCAAAATAAACAACGGTAGCCTTTATTAGTGCTAGATAAAAGCATTGATAAAGTATAGTCTTAATCAACACTTAAAAAAAGGGATGATAAAGGGTAGCCTTTATCAATGCTTTTTTAAGCACTAATAACAACCATCCTTTATCGGTGCTTCTTTTTAACACTAATAAAGGCAACCCATTATCATTGTTTTTATTTAGCACTGATAAAGGGTATATTCAATTAAAAAATGTATATCATTAAAAATCATATATTAATATATAAATATATTTATATTGATAAAAGTATAACATATTTTATTAAATATAATTTATATATGACTAAATATACATTTTCACTTCATATATATGATATTTAGTTTAAAATGTCATATATAATATATATTTATATATAATTTTATTAAATATTATTTATATAATAATAAATATGTATTATAAATCATATAAATTTATATTTCATATATTGAGTGAAAAATGGTTAATTAATTTAATTAAAAACATTTAATATTAATTAAAAGATATTTACTAATGAAGGCATTTTATTTTATCAATGTCATTTTTTTCAATTTCACACATATACATATATGAAATTAATTCAATTTTATATCAAAAAACATAAATAAATAATATAAATTGTGAATATTATCATTTTGTATTTTTATTTATTAGTATTTAATATTTAATATTTAATATAATATGTTTTTAATTATTATATTTCACTCATTTTTTATATTTATATTTAATATATAATATTTATTATTATTTATAATTAATATATATATATATATTAAATTTATTCATTTTTATTAACAATTATCTCATTAATAAAAAATTTAATATTTTTTTGTAATTTATTCATTTTAATTTTTATTTGTTTAATATTTTTTAATATTTATTCATTTTTAATATTTATTTATATTTATTGATTAACATTTAATGTTTTTAATGTAGTTGTGATTTAAATATAATTAATATATATTCGTTTTCATTTAAACATATATTCATTTTAAATTTTTTTAAAAAAATATATAATTAATCTCTTTTTTTAAGTTATGGTTGAAACCTATTTTTATTATGAAAACAAATACCTCTTTCTATCTGGGTAGAGGGAAACTCATTACACAGTTCATAAAGTGGCCAATGAACATAGCCCGAAGGCCTAGTGTAGCGTCATGCCTGCATCATCCAGCCTAAATCACCATCTTCACATGTCATGCATGCGTCATTGTATTCCACGTATTATCAGCATCACTGCCTGTATCATAAATCCCCCCAAGGGGTTTTCTCATATTTGAACCCTCATTTTCTGGATGTAGGATTATAGGGTTTACCACTCAGGTGTCACCCCAACTCCATAATTAATCTCTTATTCATTTTTATAATATTTGTTTAATCAATTCATATTTTAATTAAATTTCACTCATTTTTAACATACATCCATTTAATATTATTAATTCATTAATAATTTAAATATTTTTTTACTTTTTTTTAATTTATATATTTTAAATATTTATTCATTTAATATTTTTGTAATTTATTCATTTTTAATGTTTTTCATACATAATTATTCATTAATATATTTTATATTTTCAATATAGAAATATATATATATATATATATATATAATATTTCTTTAATTGTGATTTATATAATAAAAATATATATATATTTAAATAAAATAATTCATATATTTAGTGAAATTTTGTTTATAATTAAAAATTAATATTAATTAAAAATATTGACTAATTTTATTAAGTAATTAACATTTAATTAAATGTCATTTTTTTCAAGTTAACATATATCAAATGTGTGTTTTATTAATTTTACACATACATATACATAATTAATGCATTTTTATATAGAACGCACATACACATAATATTTCTGTAATTTATTCAATTTTTAATATTTATTTTAGAATTATATTTATTAATAATTAATATTTAATAAATATTATGTTTCTAATTTATAAATTTTATTCATTTTTTATATTGTTATTCAATATACACTATTTATCACTTATTAATATTTTTTTGAATTTATTCATTTTTAAAATTATTTATTCATTAATAATATTAATTTTTTTAATATATTTTTTATTTATTCATTTTTAATTTTTCATTTTTTAATATTTTTTAATTTTATCCATTTTTAATATTTATTTATACATGTTTATTCATTAACATTTAATTTTTTTAATATGATTGTAATTTATAGAATTAATATGTATTCATTTTCATTTTGAGATATATTCATTTTGACATTTTTTAATAATATATATAATTAATAACACTTATTTATTTTTGTAATATTTTTCCAATCTACTAATTTTTTAATTATTAAATTTCACTCTTTTTTAACATTCATTCTTTTAATATTATGTAGTATTATTTTTTCTCTAATAATGTTACTTATTTTTTACTATTATTTAGAATTTATTCAGTTTAAATATTTATTCAATTATTATTTTTATAATTTCTTATTTTTTAATATTTATTTATACATATTTATTCATTAACATTTAAGGTTTTTAACATGCTTTTAATGTACATACTAAATATGTATTCATTTCATTATAACATATATTCATTTTTTATTTTTTTAATAATTTATATAATTAATCATTCAATTTTTAAATATTTTTGAATTATATTCATTTTTAGTTATTAAATTTCACTCATGTGTAACATTCATGCTTTTAAGATTATCTATTCATTAATAGTGTTAATGATTTTGTACATTTTTATTATTTATTCATTTTTAATATATTTTTCTTTAATATTTTTTAATATAAAGAATTTTTATGAAACTAAATGATTTTATTCAATCAAAATAGATTTTGATTATAAATTAATATTCAAATTATAAAAATACTACAATTATTTTATTTTTCAAACGATAGTATTTTTTAATTAACTAATATGTTGATGAAAATATATTAATTTTTATATATTTATATTCTTTAAATAAGTGTTATTATTTAAACAAGTTGAGATACATTTTAACTCAATATTTTGAAAATATATGCTTTAATAAGCCCTAAACTTATTTCATAAATTACAAGACATTATAATAAACAATACAAGTGATTATTGATTATTTAAAGGTACTTTTATTTTGATATGAAAATTTATAGTTTTCAAAATCCTATGTTTTTAATACTATTATTTTTAAATAACTTATCATTTTCAAGAAATAAGATATGAATCAAATTAAAATATTTATTAAATTATAATTATCACTTAAGAGGTGTTATGAAATAAGGTATGATATTAATTATATTATATTGTTTCAAGATAAATATAAGTATTTGATGATAATTTATATAACATGGTTAATTTGATAGTAGTAATATAAATTATATTAAGTTAATGTAGTATGTATATTTAGTATCTTTTTTCCTAAGTTAAAATTAATTTTTAATTTATTAAGTATATATAACATGGTTAATTTGATAATATCAATATAACTTATATTAAGTAAATGTAGTGTGTATATTTAGTATTTTTTTCCTAAGTAAAAATTAATTTACAATTTATTAATTATATATGAAAAAATGGACATTCAACACAACCCACCGAGGACCGACATCCACCACATGTGGGAATAGCTTTCCAACCATGTGGGAGGTCGTTCTACTAGGAAGGCCACATGAAGGCATAAGGGTGAGTGCATAGAGCCTAAAAGGTGTGTTAGTGGGCTATCATAGGGCCCGTATAGCACGCTTGGATGAGCATGAGTGTGGCCCTATATGGGTCAGCGCAACCCATGAGCTTGGGTGTGTGTTCAGTGTGGTTATGGGAGTAGGCCATGTGATACTCATATTTGTATAGTCGATTGAAGAATTTAACTTATATAAAAGTTCTTAGATGTCAAAAACATTGATGTTGGACACATAACATGGAAACTATTCACTATTTTATCAGCAGATTTCTATTTTAGCACTGATAAATATGGGTATTTATCAGTGTTTTTTAAAAATTGCTGATAAAACCTTTATAATATTTTAAATAGAACCCTAACAGAGGACCCCATTGCTTACACTAGTCAAGATCTCGCAAAATTGAAACTTTTCCACCACTCTCCCTTGAACTCTTCGTATGATTGATACTTTCAAAACCCATGGTGTGTGACTCACTCAATATCTTTCATTATTTCATCATTTTTTAGTTCTTCATTGGGTGTTTCTAATTTTCTCAAAGGATTTGAACGATGCATGGGAGCAATTTTACCTCGATCTACCTCCCTGATTCTCCACCAAATCTCCCTCACCTCGAGCCATTGTTGTTTCACCCTCTCCCTTTCCATAGAATTTATTAATTGTTATTCTGAAATGGAGTTATGTTTTTCTTAAATCCATTATTATACATGTTGTTGATTTATTTAATTTAGATGTGCATAAACCTATCATTATTAGATGTTTCTAGAAAATTTTCTAAAAGTGTAAATACATTCTTGATTTAGAAATGGTTGTGTTGTTATATGTGAAATTTGTTTAGTTCAAAATTTACAATTGATTTATGAAGTTTCATGATAAGTACATATTCGTTTTTTGAAATCTTGTTGTGTTGAATTTAAAATGAAAATCGATAATCAATCAGTTTTTCTGAGAGTTTGATGTGTTGAAATTTTCAATGAATGTATCCTTTGAAGTTAAATTGAATTTTGTTTCATATAAACTGGTTTTTTTATTTTTGTTATTGAAAAAATTGAGTGGGTTTCTTAAATATGTCTTATAAAAATAGTTTTAAATTATAATTTTAACATTTTATATAAACATCACCTTTAAATATGATGAAGATTTTTTTTTAAAATCATGTTGATTAATTTTATAAGAAGTGTATATAATATTATTTTATAATTTAAAATATTTTTTAAAAATACCCCATGCCTAAAAAATATTTGGATATATTATGTATTACTATTTTATGGGAATTCCATTTGTGAATATTTTATTATTAGATTTTTTATAACTTCATATAAATTTATTTATATTGATGTATATAATTTATTTAAAAATTTATATCTTTATTTTATATCACATGTTCTCATTTATAAGTGTTTTTATGCTTGTGATGTTTTACTCGACGCGCATCTCCACCCTCATGTATACCTGATATGGAAACACCATCACACACTACTTGGTTATCACTTGGCTCACCTCAGGATGTGAAAGGAGTGTGAAAGTTTAGGTGGCTAATACTTGTTATACATGAAATTTGTCCATTGACAAGTGTCAGTCACCCAAACTTTCCACTACCACATAATCGACTTTATCCAGTGCTACCCTTTATTAGCATTAAAAAGAGTACTGATAAAAGGGGTTCTTTTATCAGTGCTAACAATAAATGATGATAAAAGGTTCTTTTATCAACGCTAAAAAACACTAATAAAAATACCCCTTTATCATCATTTTTTATGGATAATAAAATTACCCCCTTTATCAATGCTTTTTTAGCACTTAGAAAAGGTATATTTCATAAAAAAATTATTTATCATTAAAAATCCTATATTAATATACAAATATATTTATATTGATATAAATATAATATATTTTATAAAATATGATTTATATAAGGCTAAATATACATTTACACTTAATATATAAGATATTTAGTGAAAATGGATTATAAAATAATTAATAATTTTCTAATTATTATCAAGTAATAGTCATTTAATAACAATTTGAAGATAGAAAAAATCAAAAAATCAATAAATAATCTAAAATAAGTTTAAAATGTAACTCGAACTTCAAACAGCGATAACTTTTGATCTGGGTGTCAATTTGAGATCTACCACATATCAAATCAAATCTCTCAAAAATATATAAATCATAGTGACTAGGGTAACCTATTTAATCATTTATTTTATGTCAAAAAGTCCTAAAATTCATCCAAAACCTAGTTTTTTTGTTCGGGGTACCCCCATTTTTTAACATTTCATGGAATTTCATCCTCATTTAAGGGAATCTTCTTATATTTTTTTGATGAAGACTCAATTTATTATTAAGTATTACTCTAATATGAATATTATGAGGTTCAAATTTTATCATTTTATATATTTTACTCTTATTTATAATTAAATATATACACATATATACATATTTTTATATATTCACACATAAAAATTAATTTTATAAATAAATATGTAAAGATATTTACATATAAAATATCTTTTTAAATATATAAACCATATCTAAATAAAAAATAATATCCATTTTATTTATAATAAAAATATATGAATATTTATATACCTATACAATTAATGTATATATAATGTTTATATATTTAAAAATATATTTGTGTGTGTGTATTAACAAAAATATATATATTTATCTATATATTCTAATATATGTATATAAATATTAATATATAATATATGTAAATAAATATAAATATGTATAATTATATTTATATATAGACACATAATATATATATATATGTATATGTATGTGGGTGTATTTATAAATACACACACAACACACAAAATATATTTTATTAATGTATTTAGAAATAATTATATAAATATATATATGTGGATAAAAAAATGTGTCAAAATATCTGTAAATAAATAGATATATCTTAAAACGAATAACAAGAAAATATATGCTAGTGGGAAAGGTGCAAATCAATGAAGGGTAGGTCATAGGTTCGAAACTGGGCAGCGGCATGCGATCATGTACTAAGGTGGTTTAGCACTGATAAAAGGGTGGTAGGGGGATAGATGAGCACTATTTAAAGGGGGATTCAAGTGTTGATAAAAGGGGGTGGTCCACCCTCCAAATTTATTTTAATTTAAAGAAAAATTTTCTTTTTAAAAATTTATTTTTTTAACTTTTATCAGTGATTTTCTTTAGTGTTGATAAAAGACCCCTTTTATTAGTGCTTTTTAGCACTAATAAAATGGCCTTTATCAGTGATTTTTTTGCGCTGATAAATGGGATCCCATTTAAGGGTGCTTAGTACAATAGCACTTTTTTAGTGTTGTTAAATTCCTTTTTTACATTGTTAAAGGACACTTTTATAGTGGTTTTCCCACTCCTTCCACACCCTGAGGTAATTTTGGAGTGAGGGATTGGAATTAACTTCAAACATGAGGGATAATAAGCCAGGTTCTAGGTATCCTTCCTACTCTCATGGATTAAAATTAAACAATTCTGCCAATTTTCTTCCATTAACAGGAAAAAGAACCACCAAAATTTTAATATTTGCATTGTCATAAGCATATCTGATAGGAATTTTACAATAAAAAATGCTAAATTCATGTTTTGTTAAAAGATCATCAACTTTATTTCCTAATAACCCTATCACTGAAACATCACTTGAACCACCACATGCCAATTGAATAAATGAATAAACATTAACTTGTCCCTCTTATTGGAATCCCACCTAGAAAAGTTATAAAAATCATCCTAAAATTATCACCTTTTTATCCCAAAAAACATCAAATTGAGAACCTAGACCAACAACCACATGTTTACCCAAGGTTGTTTGTTTTTATGTCACCCTTGTGTAAAATGATAAATTTTTAGGAATCATCACCAATAACATTCAAATGTTGGGTTTCCCTTATTGGAAGTATCTATAAATTTACTCTTTGATTATGGATACCTTATGTGTATTTTTTTATTTATTAACAAAATGAATATTTTATGAACCAAATAGGATAGATATAAATTGAAAATAAATGAGTTCTGATCATATAAAAAAAGAGTATGAGGACGGAGTTACAGAGTTCATCAAGTTTTCAATGGAGAATGAATATGACCCTTCTCAAATATTTTATTAGTGTTTACATTGCTGTTATTAAATAAAATTTAGTCTAGAAGATTTGGAAGAACATTTGATTTTTCATAAAATAAATCAAAGCTATAAATGTTGGACTAAACATGCGGAGAAACCGAATGTACATACTAATTGGGATGATACTATGATTTATAGATCATTTGATATGAATACCAGTCTAAATAATGATAGAGATCGTATGCAAGAAATGAAAATGGAAATTTAATATGACCTTCATTATTTTCTAAAGTTGTTTGAGAAGTTAAATAGTTGTGCTAAGAGACCATTTTATACTAATTATACTAAATATACAACATTTTCAACTGTATTGAAGTTATATAATTTGAAATCTAGAAATGGATGTTGTGACACCAACTTTATAGAACTACTTGGTCACCTGAATGATATGATACCATAAGAAAATGAGCTTCCTTATCAAATATATGATTCTATATGAATATTAAATTCAATGGGAATGATCTCTGAAAAAAATATGCGTATGTCTAAATGATTGCATATTGTTTTGTAATGACCATGAATCACTCAAAAAATGACCTAATTATGACATGAATTGATACAAGAAATATGAATCAAGTACTTAAAAATATGTATGGTAATTTCCAATCATTCCACAGTTTAGATGACTATATGGATGATAATAAACCACTAGATAATTTACATGTCATGCGGATAAAATAATTAAAGATGGGAAACTACATTACCTAGTAGACTCTCCTCAATGGAAGAAAATTTATTATGAGTATTTTGGATTTAGGAATGAGTTGAGAAACCTCTTTCTTTCATTATCTACCAATGGAATAAATCATTTTGGTGTACATATTAGTAATTATAGTATATTTCCAGTTATATTGGTAAATTATAACTTTTCCCCATGGTTATGCATGAAGAGCTAATACATTATATTACCTCTGCTTATATCTAGGCCAAAATACCCTGGTAATGATATTGATGTCTATTTGGATCCATTGATTAAAGATCAAAAATTGATGTGGGTTATAGGTGTTAAATTTTATGATGCTCATTAAAGTGAAGAATTCATATTGACATCCATGTTGTATGGGATGATAAATGACTTTCCTACTTATGGAAATTTTTAAGGCTGTAACATTAAAGTAATGTTGGGGTGTCCCATTTATGAAGAATGCATACACTTTATTCAGTTAAAATATTCCTCAAAGACTATATTTTTATGAAATTGAAAATTTTTACCTCGATGACATAAATACCAATCTTCAACGACAACATTTTATGAGAATACAAAACAAGGTACAACATCATCTCCACTAATGGGTGATCAATTGTTTGGGAAAGTAAAATATATTGACATTGTTTTTGATAAACTCTTTTTGAAAAACCTTATGAATTTATGTTGGAAAAAATATTGATTTTTTTTGAATTTCTGTATTGGAATTTTTTGTACATATATTTTCTTATTGTCATGCAGGTAGTAAAAAAGTATTTGATAGTGTTATTAGCATGTTACTAAATATTCCTAAAAAAATATTTTATCAATTCTATGTTGGACATGATTGAAATGGTTATAAGGGAATATTTGGCACCAATGAAGGGTGAAGGGTAGAATTTTCTTCCTACAATATCTTACACTCTATCCAAACAAGAAAAATTGAAAAATTGAAATTTTATTAATGGTTTAAAAGTTCTATAGAGGTATTCATCCAATATTAAGAATATAATTTTGATTAATAATTTTAAGTTACAGGGTCTAAATTCATAATATTGTAATGTTTTTATTCAAGATTTTATGCTCATTTCTTTACATTACATTCTGCCTAAAAATGTATGATATACATTAGCCAGAAACTTTTTCTTTTTCAAATCCATATGCAAAAAATTTAAAAACTCTGTGAAGTTTCCAATAATTAATAAGGAGATTATAGTCATATTTAGTGAATTAGAGATGTAATTCCCACTATCATTCTTTGATATAATGGTCATCCTGATGGTTCACTTGGTTATAATGGTTTAACTATGTGGTCCTATACATCATAGATGGATATACCCCATTGAATGATATATGAATATTTTTAAAGGGTTTATTAAGAATCAAATTCATGTATAAGTCTATATTATATAATGATATATTGTTGAAAAAATTATTGAATTTTCTATTGATTACCTATCAGATGTTGATAGCATCAGTCACCTAAAGTCTCATTGCATTTGACTCCTTATGGGAGAATGGATTTTTGAATGATTTGTTGCTACAATTACAATCAAAAAGTGGGATCAATATTACCTTTACATTTTACATAATAGTTCATAGGTTTCTCCATATGTTTAATCCCACAAAGTAATTCTTATACATTTGAATCCATTAAAGGATAAAGGATGGATATCAAGTATAAATAATCAACAGTTTATAGGATGGTTCTAAGATCATATTTATAAAAATTTATATAAAAATATGAATACAATTATCAAACAACTTTAATGGTTATCCATGAGACCAAATGTAAATGTTATATCTTACACTAGTTTTTTAATTAATGGTTATATATTCTATACAAATTAAAAGGATGAATGTAATATAATGAAAAATAGTGGAGTTAATTTTGTGGATAAATCGATGCATGTATCTAGTTTCAATGATATAAATCCAATTTATAAAAATATTTCATATTTCGGCATCATCTAATGGATATACGAGTTGTATTATACAACATTTTAAGTTCTAATTTTCCATTATAAATATGTTGATGGCAGGAGTGTAGGGAAAGTTGATGAATTGGGATTCATGAAAGTTAATTTCAATGTGGAAGGGTATAATGATAAGCCATTAATAATGGAATTAAAAGTAGTTTAGGTATTTTATGTCTCAGATCCATCAAAAATAATTTTTCAATTATCCTGTTGGTGACTAAAATAAATAGAGGGTTAGATGAAAATTCAATTGAGTATGACTCTTTCATTGGGAGATCATAATAATTTAACGGTATCCCTAATGTAGACAATGACTTGTACGTTATAGGGGACTACAAAGAGTGTATTTGGATACTCGATATAGGATCCAAATCCTTTTAACCTTTAAAGAGAAAAAAAAATATTTAAATAAGAAAATTAAAGTTTTTTTAATATACTATGTTTTTCCTTATAATATTATGTGTTCTCTACTGCATTTATGTATTCTAAATTCAATTTTTGACTACTCATGCATCTAATGACTTATACACATGATGATTTTACCAATATTGAAGAATAATATACAACTGATTCTAAAAATATAGAATTATTAGGGTATAAACAACATGTTGATCAAAAAAATAAGAGAGATGTAGCTTCACTATGTTAAATAAAATTATCAAGGCAAGAAGAAAGGGTATAAAATTTGAGGTTGAATAGAATCAATGTGTCCCACCTATATCAATTAGAACATACATTCTCACCTATACATGGAACCATGTCTAGCATTTATTGAAGGAAACCCTTTGGAAAGATATTAAGGTAATGTTACAATATACTTTCTCTATTTTACTGAAATATTATGTAACGAAACATTGATTTATTTTTCATTATCGCTTGAAGATTTAATTTATTTTAGATGATTTACTTAAGAAATATGTCTTAATGGTCACTAGAAAAGATCATAGACACTTCTGAAAACTTATTACAAAGCATCATCCCAGGGATTCTGAGGGGAAAGTAAATCCTCACCCACAAATTATATATGAACACGTTATAAAATAGGATACATGAAAAGTTTTCAATAATCTTCATGATGAGAAATAATTTATGGTGAAATTTTTTCGATAATATTTTATTTTACATTATTTATTTTATCTTCTTTGATTCAAAATTTCATAATTTATGAAAAAAAAGAGTGCTAAAAATAAACAACATGTATAAAAACCAATGTACCCCTTTCGTAAAGAAAGGATAGGGTACGCTTCACTTGAAAATAAAATAGTGTGTATTTTAATATATAATAAAACTTTTGTGATATGAAAAAAAATATTTTCCTTTACTTGTATTCTAATTAATGAATCAAAATCTGAAGCCACTTACATCCCATGACGTGTGCTATAAAAGGATGACCACATAAATAAATAGGGTAAACTAGTTGATGAAAACACTCAAGTAGTATGGGAAGCATGTGTAAGTATGACATGATAGTAATTCATTATGATTTATAATAGTATTACATAAAAATATCATTTTATGTTTATATATTTTTTATATGGTTTAGACATAAGAATCAACATCAACTGTACCTGAACAAAAACTACTTTCAGTAGCTTTGAAGTGGCCAAAAAAATATTGTTGCGTTAGAGGTGCAAGTTTTGGAGTGTCACCTATAACATATTTCAAGAAGATAAAGCCACAAGGAGATATATATATATATATATATATATATATATATATATATATGATATGATGAAAGGAATTCAGGAATATATAGATACTTTGAAAGATATTATTTTTCTAGTCTGGTTTAGTGGACTAATGTATATGAAAGGATCATAGGAAACCGAGAGTGGAAAAAAAATCAGTACATAAAGAACCAAATTACCCCCACTAAATTTGAGGCTAGTTATTCACATCAACAAATTATCTTACTCAATGTAATTAATTTTATCATTAACTGCAGGAAAGGGACTCTATACCCATTCCCCCATACCAAAAGTTTTAAAAATCATTGGTATATGGGGCCATATCCCAACGATTCAAAAAAAAACTATTTGGATAAACCATTTTAATGAAGGTTTTCCCAACGGTTTTAAAAAATCCATTGGGATATATACCTCTATACCAACCATTTTAAAAAAAACTATTGGTATCGATTTTTTCCAAATACACAGTGTGACCAAGACCTCCTCATTTATCCACATTTTTTCTTACTAAGCACTCCATATTCTTCCCCAACCAGCAATCCATCCTTGGTTTCATTTATTTGGTTTCTTTAATATCAAATTGGTGAGTTATAAATGATTCATATCTTCTACCAAGAATCATTTTCCTTTTTTATCTATGTATAAAAGAATGACCTATGTCATTAAGTTTTATTCCCTATCCATAACAATCTCTCATTCCTTAAGGTTTTCATTTGATTATTATTGAATATCAAATTGGTAAGTTACAAATAATTCATCTCTTTTTTCAACCATCGTTTTCATTTATTTTCTAGGTCTGAAAGAATAACAGAGATTATTTTGATAGATTCTAGATTCATTTAATTAAGGTTAGTTTTAATTATATTTTCTATTGAATTTCATAATAAATCTGATTGTGTGTGATGTATTTTTTTAATTTAGTTAATCTCTACTTATATATAAATCTGATATGAACCTATTATTTTTATGATCTATGTATAACAAAAATATAAATGGGTGTTTAGTAAAAAAATATTTTAAGTGTTTAAAAATTTTAACTCTTGGTTTATTGAATTCCATTCTAAGTGATTTTGGGTAAGATTTGTAGTTTAATTTGATTTCATTTAAAACATATTAGATAATGAAAAAAATCTAGTATTATTCAGACAACATATCAACTATATGTTTCCTTTTATTTTAGATATATAAATTAATTTAGGTGTATTTAATTATTTATACATGCTATATGATTATTTGAATTCATATTTAATATTTTTGGTCCTATAATACATGATAAATATTGATAATATTATTTTTCATACATGTTATTACATTTTGGGTTTTATTGTTAAGTGATTGAGAAAAAATATAGTTTTAATAGGGGATGTTTTATAGCTAGGATCTAAGGATATCATCGACTAATATAGTGTTTTTTCTTGATTCCCTAACTATTAGAGACATTATACACCTCAACCTCATCTACACTAGCTTCATAAATATTTTATTAAATATTTAAAAATAAAATATAACTTGAGGAGGGGATAGAAAATTATTTTATATTCTTAGAATGATAAATAAACTTACCCTTTGTGATAAAAAATAATTGCATATCAATAGGGTAAATTATGTTCGCATATTGAATAATCCTTCATGATTATAAAAATCCATTAGAAGGGGTATTCTATTTTGTATTATATAATACTCAAATGTTAGAGTGTATTAAGAGGGAAATTCCTTGAATAGGCTTAATTATTTGAGTGTATAACAATATGGTAATCCCACTAACATTATTGGAAAATCCTTAATAGTTAATGAATATCCATACAATGGTAATCCTATCACATCCTATAAGATAGCCTAGATTATCATAACACTCATTTATAGAGGAATTCAAACTCAAATAGCAGCCTATATAAAACCATATGAGTCCCATGAAATTCATTAATAAAAAATGGAATAAAAAATGATAAATACAAGTAAAAATTTTACTTTTTCCAATATGGATACCTTAAAAACACACCCTATAAAAATTAACTTCTTAAAGAGTGTATAAACTATTTAATATATACACCTTATTATAATAAGATGTTTATCATAAAAATATCCTACTATAAAATAATTGATCACCATTACTACAATCTTGATTCCATGCTCTAAACAAATATATTTACTTGAGGGTCACCATTTATTAGAAATATCATTAATTGTGAAGTACAATGATCTATATAAATTTATACTTAATCCCAAAAGTTGCTCATAATTATCCTAGATAGATCTTTCTTTATAGAATGATTTTCCATCATATCCACTATGTTTCACATAATCTACCAATTTATTCCTTATTATGATGACCCACTAAAGTTTACCGTTATCATTGATCTATAAAAAACTAATGTTCTAGGATCTCATAAATGTATTATTTCTGGAAAAACATTTCAATTAACCTAATTCAAATCCATCCCCCTTAGAATTATTTTGTTAATTTCAATCATGTTTTCATTACTTCATTCACTAGCTCATAGTTTTATCTCATAAACTTGTTTTTCACACTTTCTCATTGCTTCTAACAATTTTCATCACACAAAATTTTAATTTATTTTTTCCACTATTTTATACTTTTCATATATTTTGTCTCTTTTATCACACTTTCACTCATCATCGCACACACTTAAAAAGTTAATTGAATAAGAGAAAAAAATAAAAACAATAACTATAAACACAATTTTGTGTAGTATTATGTATATTTATTACTCATTGATAAAATTGAATTCAATATCATGGTTTTATGTTTATATTATTTTATAATATATATAGTATTTTTTTTCCTTTTATATTATGATTCTCATATATACTTGTGTGCCAGTTATGGTTTCATATAAAGTGAACAGTTCATGTTTCCTTAAATATATTTTAAATTTAACATCAATCATATCTCATTACTTTTACAACATAATATATAACATTTTTTTATATAATTGATAGAATTTGGATGTATTAAACTAATCATATCTCAAGAAATTTTCAAAAAAAAGTTGGAGATATTTTTAGATTTTTCACTTAATAATGATTCAGATAGTGGTCACATACACTTACCATGTTATAATTGTGCTTGAAGACCTTGGTTAAGTCATGAAGAATTTAGCTAACATAAAACCAAATATGGTTTTCAAATGAACTACTATGTGTGGTATCACAATGGTGAGAAAATGAAATCTCAAATTTTTCATGAACTAAATGAGAGGACTAGATTAGAAAATTTATTAGATGATCGGTTTCTATTTATTTTTCATCATGATAAATAAAGGATGCTTACCCAAGAAGAATTTGATATGATCGCACATAATGCATGTAATGAAAATGATGATGTTGACAGGGTGAAAAAATTGAATGATTTTTCCACGACTCTAGTATATCAGCAATATGGTAAAATTAAAAAGATGGAATTTTTAATCTAATTGTTTCATGGGAAAACCATGTATGGGATTTATAATACTGTCGTTGATTAAATTATTATATTTTTTAAGGACTTACTTCCAAATGATGTAGATATTATCTCAAACCATTAAGTATAATGGAAGTTAATTAACGAACTTAGATTTTCTAAAAACAAAATTCATGATTTCCCAAAAGATTGTAACTTATTCTAGGAGGAAACCACTAAAAATGATTGTATAAAATGTGTAACTTCCTAATGGAGGACAAATGTTTATGTAACACCATCATGTGTTCCACATAAAGTAATTTGTAACTTTAAATTGATTCTGAGACTCTAGAATCTTTTCATGTCTGATGAAATATCAATAAAAATGTGATGGAATGATACCAAGAGAAAGAAGGATAATGATGAGTTTGTTCATTCTGTATATAAATTTGCATGGTTTACATTTTATGTGTGGTATCTTAACTTCATAGTTAATGTACGTAATGTGATTCTATGTTTTTCATGTGACGATTTTAATCCATTTGTTCATATGATTACTTCACAAAGAACATGACCGGTTTTCATACACATATATAACCTTCCTCCATGGATGTGTATGAAAAAAATATTTCACTTTCATGAACATGCTCATATCTAGACATTATAATACTAAAAATGATATATATGTATACATTAAACCTTTAATAAAAGAGTTGAAACATATTTGGAATGTGGGTGTGTGCACATATGATGCATGTTCTAAAGACATATTTAAAATGTGTGTTTCACTTATGTGGATGATAAATGATTTTCTTACTTATGAAATTATGTATGGATGGATCACAAAGGGAAAACTATCATGTCCTATTTTTATAAAGAATACATGATCATGAAGACTTAATTATCTTCATAGTTTCAATTTTATGGTGCATTAAAGATTATTTCCAATGGATTGTCCATATAGAAATAATCATTGAAGTTTTGAAAATACCATAGAGACCAGAGATTCACCTCAATGTATGTCTATAAATGATGTTATTAATGAAAAGAAAGATTTTAGTTTTTTATTTGGGAAGGATCAAATGAAATATAGAAATAGGAAGAATGTTTCCATTGAAACCAATTATAATTGGAAGAAGAAAAATATCTTTTTTGAGTTTCCTTATTGGTCAACCAATTTGTTACATCATTTCTTAGATGTAATTCACATTGAAAAAATATTTATGTTAAATGTTTCTTTCAACTATTCTAAATGTCAAGGGTTAGAAAAAAGATGATTTATGATCTTAGTGTGATTTGGTGGATTGGGGTATCAGACCAGAATTCCATCCTATGTGTATCAGTGAAAATAAATGGAAAGTTATGTGTGATTATTATTTAATGACACCAATATAAAAAAAATTATGTAATCATTAGAGACAAATAAAGTTTCTGATTTCTATTAAGGAAATATATCGAAATGGTTCAATATAATAGAGTTTAATAAAAAATATTTGAAGACTCGGGAGTATCACATCCTTCTGCATGAGTTGATTACAAGATCAATTAATAATCTATTATCCAATAATGTAAGGGTGTCAGTTATTCAGTTGTTCTATTTTTATAGAGATATTTATACTAAAAATTTTTCCAATTCTTTATTGTAAAAAATATATTTTTAGTGACACCATTAATTTTTTGTGAGTTATAAAAAATATTTCCTCCATTATTTTTCACATGCATATTATATCTAACTGTCCATCTTCCAACTGAAATAATTCTTGGAGAACCTATTTCTTTTTTTTAGATGTATCCAAATCAAAGAAATATGTACACATTGAAGTATTATGTTTGGAACAAGAATCATCCTGAAGGTTATATTTTGAAAGGTTACTTGGATAAAGAATGTATGGATTTTTGTTAAATGTATTTTTCTGATGTGACTATGAGACAAAACAGACCAATAAGAAAAGAAGAAGAATATAAGAAAAAATTGAACCTAGTTTTCCATCACTTCCCCAAACAGGGGGAATTATTGAATCATATACATTGACCACATTAATCCTATAATAGTGGGAGATAGCACATCATACTGTTTTTTTTTACTATGATTTGTTCTATGACTACATGAAGTAATTAAACTGAACATGTATATCTTATCTCATCTCATGAAATTGTACATATCTATTAAAATATTTCTATTTTTTTAGTAGGGTACATAAAAATGATAAATATAAAGCATTTTTCTTTATCTTTGAGAATGAGAGAGACTTTTCATAGAAAATAGTTTTCTTCTTGGATGAAATTTAATGTATAAGTATTACTATAATAAATTAATAAAATCAATATTTAATTAATTTTAATATTCATATATATTTTAGGTAATGAGTTTGTTTGATGACTCTATATTTGAGGAAATAATAGATATATCTTTTGGTCATAATTTTTTAGTTCGTGAATGTAAATCAATTATGATAAATGGTTATATATTTTTTATCACTGAACTAGAAATGAACATGAGAAAACAACATGATAGTGTTATGGCTGACACAATAGATTTTTATGCCAGTTCATCAGATAGTAGACCATGATTTGAAAATGTATCTTATTTTGGATTCATTGAGAAAATACTAATATTGTATTATTACTCTCATGGTCAGATAATTGTGATGAAATGAAAGTGGTTTGATTCGATGACAAGACGTGGAATATTTATAGATGATTTTGGATTTTGATTTATAGACCTAACTCTCACTCTTTCTACTGATGATACATATATATTGGTATCTTTGACGGAAAAAAAAAGTTATGTGAAAGATTATATATGACCAAAATTTGGTTTCATTATTGACATAATCCCAAGAAATATTTTTTATGATGGTGATTATGAAACTAACACCATCCCTAATCTCATTGTCCCATATCCATTTATTACTTATGATGACTCTAGTAGTTTAATTGTTAGAGTTGATTGTGGACTAGAATTTGTGGTGGTAAATATATAGAATCATACATTTTTGTTCTCAGTTCTTTTGGTTTAACTTGACTTTGGTTGTTAAGGTTGGTACTATTCAAATTTCTTTACTATTGATTACAAATATTTTGTATACAACTTGAACTTAATTTTCATTTTCAATATATACTAGTTGAAATTTTATTTTAGTTTCATTTTAAAATATTTAATTTAATTGTATTAGAACTACCAAACTAAACAAAACTAAAACAATTAAATTGGGGGAAAATAAGATGAATTGAAATGAACATATTATACTAATTAATATGAAAATAAAAACCAATGAAAATAATGACCTAACCAAAAAAATAGAAAAATGAACTAACCCAAAATATGAATCAAATGACCTAAGAAAAATAAAAATAGACAAATGACCTAATCAATTGACCAAAATGAACCAAATTACCTAACCAAAATTTAATTGGATCGAATTGAAAATAGAAGAAAACTATATCATACACATGCTAAACATTATAATTTGAATGTATTGATTTTTCTATGTCATTCCTTTTATATTTTTATATTATTCCCACTAAATATAAAATGATTTTGTTATATCTCTACATATCCTTTATTTGGTTTTACAATTGGTATTCCTTAATTAAGACTTGTCTCATATTCTTTATTGTTTGGATTACACAATAGTTGTGGATTTCTAATTAATTATATTTTTTTTTCAAATGCATAAAATGAAAAATATTAAAGAGATACAAAGAAAAGGATTGTAAAAAATAATCACTGAATGAGAGAGATGGTTGTCCCTCCTTTGGTGTCTGTTGTGAGTATTTTATTTCAAATATATATATCAATAACATATAATATCATGTGATTAATTTTGTTTTTAACATTTAATCAGGATCCACCACTTAGGTAATAGTTATTATTTTACCATCCTAGTGGTACTAGTGCTTATTCATATGATACAAAGGGAGTGGTACTAGAGTTATACACTCCACTCAGCATACCTGATCACACCATGTCCCTTCCCCCGACATACCATCTTGCACACCTTCTGATCCCATAGTGTCATTAGATACACCCAAGATATTTAGTCCACCTATGTTTTCACCACCATTTTCATCTGAGCCTCATCGCATATCTTTCCCTTATCTAATAATGGCTCCTAATCCACATCCATAATATGCATTTCCATAGAAATCTATTCCATCTTATTTTCCTTATACTTCCTTCTCCCATAGATTCTACATTCATTCTCCTTAGACTTCTACTCCAACACATTCTGAGACTATAGATCAGATATTGGGTCTCACTCCATCTATACAGGTTGGAATTCCTTCAGAGATTAGAGATCTAGAAAAACCCACTGACCAGGTTGCCTCATGTATATTTATAGAAGCTTGGTAAAAAAATTACTATAATTTATTTTCATTATAAGATTTATCGATATAATATTTGATTTATTCTTTAATATTTGTATATTCTGAAAGGTAGGGTGGATGTACATACATGTGTACAGTGTGTAACTGCCCTACGTAGCTGGTGGTGGAGTATAATAAAGACAATCAAATGATTGTAAAAACATGGAGATAATATAGGAGTTTTATAGTGACGCTTTGAAAATACTCTGACATCATTCCCTTCAAGCCAGTCTCATAGAGACACCTTCCAAATAAATTAAATGGTGATGCTTGGGAAGAAATATGGGTAAGTAAATTCATTATATTTAATGTTATATTATTATTTTATTTATATGAATTGATATTTTTGTGTAAACTTTATTTTAATTTTCCTAATGGTGAGGTTGTAAGGATAACATGACTCATGGAATTAGGTGATCTATGGAGAGCATATAAGCATGAGTTGTATAGTAGTTGGCAAGCAAGATTTGGTACAGATTTAGAGAAAAAACCTATCATGAATGAGTGTCCAGTAGAATGTTATCAGGAAATGATTTATTATTGGATAACTACTGAGTTCAAGGTATTAAATTTGAGTTTTTTTAATGAAAATTACCATGATTTGTATTAATAAGTAGTTTTTTATTATTGAAAATTATTTTTTAGGAATTATCAGTAAGAAATAAAAAAACAAGGATGCTAAAAAATACTTCCACACTTTGGGATAGACTATGATGTCAGAACATGATAGGAAATAGGTATGGCGCTCATTTATTATTGAAAGAGAGTGGGGTGCCTCTCATAAGTTCCATTGTTTTTCTTTAGTACTTGCACTTTATTTTATTTCCTCCATATTTTATTATAATTCTAATTTGGTTAGATAAATGATCATTTATTATTTAGTTTGTTATTGAAATAATTTAGTGTGTACTGAAATTTTAGGATTATTATTGTTAAGTTTGTGATCATGTCATGAAATTTATTATTTCATTGATTTTATGATATTGGTTATGGTTGATTTTATCTCAGTTTTTTTCACCTAAAAACCAATCAAAAAATGATTAAAAGTATAAATTTCAATGAATATGTTCATATGAAATAGATCCACTGATTGCACAACTTATTTTATAATTTAGAGTGTCCACACTAACTCTCTATGATTATAATATTCAAAAAACAAATAAAGAACTTGCTGTATACTTTACAAGATAGAACTCACTACTCCTCCTGTATGTTTTTATGCCTTAAGTAAATAAAAATTATAAATTGAAAATAGTGTTGGTGTAGAAATAATGTAGAGACCAGAATCTTGACGTACATGGACATTACATTACTTTTTGTGGAATACTTAATACATAACAAAAACAGAAACACAAGGATCGTAATAGTTTAGTGTCTTTGGAAACTTGGAACGTAATCTTCTAATCGTGGTGAAAGATCTTCAACATCTCCCATAAAGATCTTCCCCTTTTGTTTTCTTACCTAAAACCTTTCTTTATATCCTGGGGAAAAGAAAACATATAAAGGGTGAGCTCAAATGCTCGGTAAGGGTAATCATGGATAAAATAAAACAAACCATATACATTTGAACTTAAAAACATGAACACAATGTTTAAACATCAAGATCTTGAGCAATGAAATAAAACATGGAAATACGTAAGGCATAGATCATAAAGAAACATTAATCCTGATAAAATATCATGGGAATAAAACTTGTAATTGTGGAAACCATTAAGCACATGATATAATTTCCATAGTATCCAAGGAATTGCTGCCAAGACCATCTTAGTGGACAAAGTCCCTTTCTGAATCGAGTTCACTCCTCGTTCCAGTCCTGTATTACTGAACCGGTTTAACGTGCCGTTCCAGCCATGTCTATCTCATGAGATATAAAATCTTTACCCAATGCATTGGAGGTAGAAATAGGTCCCACCCATCTCATAATGATACCATTCTTATGTGTGCCACAAAATCATAAACCATACATCATAGCATAACCCATGTAATAAAAATGGGAATCTTAAACATCATGACATCATAAAACAATTAATATAAGATAAAGGAATTCATAAAAATATATCCATCACAACATAATCATATCAATGTAATAATAGGGATATAAACAGAACCCTATATTATCTTAGATGGAAAATAATTTTGATAAAACACTTGAACTCCATTCTTGAGGAAAATATCCTTTCTACTTCAAAAACACTTTTCCTTTCTTAACATGTCATACAATTCTAACTAAAAGAAGTTGATAAACATGAAAACTTGTAAGGGAAGATTCTTGGAAATAAAGTTTTAAAAATCCATTCATGCCGTATAAGTTAAAATAAAACATTCTTCTCGTACTTTTGTCGGAAAAGTCAAAAAGTACCTCGTACGAAAAACGACAAAAGATTCATTTCATATCTTTTACTAAAAACTCACCGAAGGGTAAAATTGTATATAAACTATTGTATAAGGATATAAATATTACATATTGAGGAAACATGGATTTGTATGATAAAATACACCCCAGTAAATACCAAAGTATAAACAATCTCGGATAAAAATGAGATTGTGATATTTCCCTTACCTTAGGTCCGATTTGCTTCGTAAGTGTCCGAACCTCCTGTATAATGATTTAAATAATGTCATTGACTTATTAAAGAATCATACTCATTGTTATGATATCATATATGGTTCACTTATGACTTTATTTTACCCGTTCTTTTGTAAATTTCATGTTAAAGAGCGTTTTGGGTAAAATCGTTTCATTTGTCGTTCGTGTTTTGACTTGTAATTATTCATATGATTACTTAGATCATGATTACTTAATTCCAGAATATAAAATATGATTTATATATAACATATATTCAGAATATACATATATATAATAGATCAGTAAATGGAAAGAAATACACCGTTCATGGAGACGGTAGGTCGTACGTACGCATGAACGCTACTTTCATTTATATTTCTTATTTTAATGGAATTAAAACATAATGATACATAGGTATATTATAATTCCAGTATAATATCATATATAATATCATTAAACACGTCCTTTATACATCCCACATAAGGTATTAATGAATCGCATCACTTTGAGGGGGTGGTAGTCTGCACTTCCTCAAATGAGATTATCGTATTTACCGACTATGGAAACCATAAAGGCTTGATATAATTGGGAAGTAAAGAAGTATAAGGAAATCATAAACATAATATATATTATATATAAATATTGTTCCATCATAATGGCCACCATGAGTGGCGGTAGGAGAAAATCGAACAATCATCGTTTCGTGAGGTGTTAGTTTTCCATCACAGAAACATTATGTTCTTCATCCATTAGATGGAGGTGTGTGTAAGTGTAGTTAGAATCCTTCTCATAAAAAAATACTAGTATTTTTAGGATACTATTTTTGTCACAAAATAAAGTATTAAAAATATTTTAGGGGTTGGATAAGTAGAATAAAAGAAAACAACTTAAGAGAAACTGTTACCTTTAATTTTGTTAACTTCCTTTGGTTTGAACCAAAAGGACTTCTTAGAGAGTATTCTGCTTAATGTAAGGATTCAAGGGGTAGGAGAGGGATGTAGGGAGCTTAGTTGGGTAGATTTTGGATGAGCCAAAAGGCTTGAGAGGTGTGATGAATTGCATAGAAGTGGTCTCCTTTTATAAGGGAGCGGAGGGGCTCTTTAGGAAAGTGTGAAAACATTATTTTATTATAAACTTATATTCGGTTTCAAGAGGTCCAAAACACATTAATGTCGACGATAAGATGACTAATATTCAAAATAAAATCATCCAATAGGAATTGGACAGGTTTTGGATGATATTTTAATCATTTTAATCTTATTTATTTAAATCATTTATTAATGAGGTAAATACTGCATCATTATTGTGTCATAAATAATTTAATTTATCTGATGTCTAAAAATTATAAAAAAAATACCAAAATGTAGGAAATCTTTTTATATTTTCAATTAATATTTATAGTCTAAAATATAATTTAAATAGCCCCTTATAAAAATTAATTACTAAACGATTTTTGTTAATTCCAATTTTGTCTTTACATTAAACTAATTAATCTAATGTTTCATTGTCTTTCATAAGTGGCTCCATGGGGTCCCAGAATCGACCAAAGGATGCCCATGGTTGGAAAATACTCATCCAATAAGGTTAGGACAAGTGTAAAGGTAATTATGAATTATTATAATATTCTTTTAACCTTGAATTACCCTATTTACCTTTAACCGTAGTAAATAAAAATTACCGTAGTTACTATTCATAATATCAAAAAAATAAAAGTAACTTATTAACATAATTTGGACCCACTGATTACAAATATGGAATCCATTTTTCAAAATTCAAAACACAGAAGTTTCAAAAATTAATTTAAAATTAATCCCGTTGTTAAGCAAACAGGTTTTAAAAGTTAAAACATTGCCAAAGATTGAATTTATTTAACCTACGAATTCAATGTAAAATCAAGGCTAATGACATACATTATATTAAATGGTAAAAATATATTCTATTTATACTTTAAAACAATTCAATATTATTATTTAACCACATAATTTATTATGATGAAAAAAGTTGTTTTTAATTAAAATATAGCGTGTTTTAACTATTCATTAAAATATGAAAGTTATCAGAATAATATGAAAATTTTATCCAAGGTAAAATTTTATATCCTGATTCCAAATAATAATTTTATTTTGTAAAATTGTACTTATAAACATGTCAAAAACTAGATTTAAAGTGGGTGCACCATCAAAAGGCGGCAAAACTTCATTTTTTGAAAAATACATATTTTACCCGAAAAAATTATTTTGTTCTTATACCATGTTCTAGAAAATGTGTAAGATGAATAATAATGTTATAAAATTCAAAATTTAGTTAATACTATTCATAACGGCTAGTTTATAAAAATATTATAAGAATATATCGTTGTTTTGTAAAACCCGGTTTTGCGTACAACACACGCTATCGAGGAAGGTCGCGATTGCGTGTAATGCAAGCCAAGTCAGGGTTGCGTGTTGTGCAAGAATCCTTCTTTGTTCCGTATAACATAATCCAACCATATTTCATTTATACATTGAATATATATATATATACACACTCAATGTTGCGTAGAATAACTATTATAAAACGAACATGAAATTGTGTGTAACACGATCCAAGAATAGTGTTATGTATACTGCAAGCTAATACGGTGTTGCGTACAGTACAAGCTAAACTTGGTGTGTTGTATAATAGAAGACATCAATGAAATTAAAAGAATATTTTTCATAAAATCTCGGGGTGTTACATTCTACCCCCCTTAAAATGAATTTTGCCCTCGAAATTCGTCGGGGTTATAAATCGTTTACTATTCATAGAAACCCACATCGTAAAAAGGAATACTAAAACTTAATTTTAAAAACTAAAGTATGAAATGCAACGATTACACAAAGTAACTCATCATTGGATTTCCATATAGGAGAAAATAGGTGAACATATGGATATGGAAGAAAAATCTAACCATCAAGCTCTGATGGAGAGTGGTAGAAGACATGGCTATGAAAAAGCCAAAAATCACAAAGCCATAAATTTGTGATGATATAAGGTACCATCTGATTCATTGGATATAAGAGCACTAGGATAACATTTTTGGTTTTCAAGATCATTTCCCTAAAGTTGAAAGTTTTGAATTAGAATAAATACTTGCTTGATTTTGGTACAATCTCACTGTTGTTTGTGCTTTGAACAATTTCCACTTCATATCTTAAAGAAATGAAGTTGAATTTGTTATTTGTGAAGTGTTAACAGATTATGTGATAGAATGATGGGTCATTCCATCTATTTCAAACAAAAGGTTAGCAAAAGTTATCAAATATACATAAGTCCATATATGGTGAGGTTAATCCTATACGATTCCAAAAATGAACTTATAATTCATATGTCATACCGATTAATAAAATAAAACTAGTTTCTACTAACTAGGGACTTCCTATAGGCCATTGGTATGTGATAAAGGCCAGTCGCACTTCAGTTGTGGGTTCGATTTCCACAGCCTTGTCCGACGCGATGGGTTGTCGCCCGTCCTGCAGATTGTCTTTTTTCTAAAGCTATATTACTATAACATCCCATCAATAATTTCAAAAAAAAGTTCTATACTTAAACAATACTAACTTATGTCCAACATAATCTATTCCAATCTTTAGGCTTATCTAAAATACTTCGGTCCAAGCTCATAGTATAGAGAAAATGATTACTTAAAATGTCACATAACAATCACGTGAATGCCATCATTTATCCCCCATATATCATAAGATATATCTTTTTGGTCAAATTAAAAACATGTGAATACCTTAATCATGTGTTCTCTTGAAAAATGAATACCCATTGAACCTTAGTGAAAACATGAATGCTGTTAAAAGTTAACTCTTTCCACATACCAAAATCCTCAAAATTATATATACTCAAACCATGATATCACTTAGTCCTTATATCAATCATGAGCTCACGAATACAATCAAACATCTCATTATCTTCTTATCCCTTCATTATGCGCATATCATCTGTTTACCAAAAATGTCTCAATCACTTTTCATGGTTATCGGTACCATAAAATTATTGAAAACCACAATAGACCAATACATAAATATTCCAATATTCCATGATACTATATACAACATTATTTTGGAATCCCATTACATAAACACTTAATCATTCCACCACATCGTTGTCATATTCAACATCGCCAATAGTGATCGCATGTGACTTCCCTTTTTCCTTTGACTTAAGTGGTTGCTCATGTCGATCATCACTAACCCTTGGATTAGGGCATTTATTATCATAATGCCCCATTTCCTTACACTTGAAGCATTGAAAAGTTGGTGGTGCATTCTCCACAGTCTTTTCTTTATTCACATCATTTGAAACCATTTTTCCATTACTTCGACACTCAGCTGCTCGATGACCTTATTTTCCACACTTAAAACATTTTCTAGTCCCTTTAAGACAATCTCCACCATGCTTCATTCCACACTTTGAGCATAAGGAAACATTCATCTTATTTTCACCATTATTCTGAGATTTCTCCTTGAACTCCATCTTTCGTTTCTTGTCAAAACTATGAGATGAATAAGTAACACCAACTTCCATTTCTACCTTGATAGCACAACGCACAATTTCTTTATAGCTACTGAAGTCTCTTATAGCTAATGCCCTTCGAAGGTTTGGTTTTAAGCCACTGAAGAATCGATCAAATTTACTTTCAGGTTGGATGATAAAGCCATATGCATACCTTTCAAGCCTTGTAAAATTTGCTTCGTATATACCAACATATTCATCATCCTTTTGCTTTAGTTCAAGAAACTCCTTCTCCATCTTTGTTCGAAGGATACGAGGGAAGTACTTATTGAAAAATAAGTTCTTGAACTCGTCTCATTCCATGGACTCAATTTCATCTCTTGGCCTCGTATTCTTGATAAGATTCCACCATTGATCAGCATGATCTTCCAAACGATACACTGCTAAGATGACTTTATCATGTTCAGAACATTGAAGAACTGAAAATATCTTTTCAGTGGTAATGATCCATTGTTCAGCAACAAGTGGATCATAAGACCCACGAAAGAAGGTGGACGTTGCCTCATGAAGGACTCAATAGAATATTGTTCCCTTCTCTGCTCATTTGGAAGTCCAGAATGATTCATATCTTGTGTAAGTATAGCAATAAGATTTTTCACTCCATCTCCCATAACATTTGTTTGTTCAAGAGGACAATCATTTCATTGTCCATTACATTGATCAGCACGGTTCCTTCGGGTTCCATCCATCGTCTAAAACCCAAAAAGAATATTGTGAGAGGAAAAAATCATGCTAGGGAAAACAACACAATAAAGGAGGAGTAACTTCAATATCTAACATCTTGGGTTACCGTAATTCTAGTACTATAAACTATACTTATACTTAACCTTAGGGACATCCCTAGACATACCTTAGAAATATCTCTAGGGATCTCACTAAAGTTCTCGCATCCTAGTTTCCAAAGGTTGACTAAACCTTTCCTCTGATACCAACTGTAGAGACCCGAAGCTTGACGTACATGGACATTACATTACTTTTTGCGGAATACTTAATACATAACAAAAACAGACACACAAGGATTGTAATAGTTTAGTGTCTTTGGAAACTTGGAACGTAATCTTCTAATCGTGGTGAAAGATCTTCAACATCTCCCATAAAGATCTTCCCCTTTTGTTTTCTTACCTAAAACCTTTCTTTATATCCCGGGGAAAAGAAAAAATATAAAGGGTGAGCTCAAATGCTCAGTAAGGGTAAGCATGGATAAAATAAGACAAACCATATACATTTGAACTTAAAAACATGAACACAATGTTTAAACATCAAGATCTTGAGCAATGAAATAAAACATGGCAATATGTAAGGCATAGATCATAAAGAAACATTAATCCTGATAAAATAGCATGGGAATAAAACTTTTAATTATGGAAACCATTAATCACATGATATGATTTCCATAGTAGCCAAGTCATTGCTGCCAAGACCATCTTAGTGGACAAAGTCCCTTTCTGAATCGAGTTCACTCCTCGTTCTAGTCCTGTATTACTGAACCGGTTTAACGTGCCATTACAGCCATGTCTATCTCATGAGATATAAAATCTTTACCCAATGCATTGGGGGGAGATATAGGTCCCACCCATCTCATAATGATACCATTCTTATGTGTGCCACAAAATCATAAATCATACATCATAGCATAACCCATGTAATAAAAATGGGAATCTTAAACATCATGACATCATAAAACAATTCATATAAGATAAATGAATTCATAAAAATATATCCATCACAACATAATCATATAAATGTAATAATAGGGATATAAACAGAACCCTATATTATCTTAGATGGAAAATAATTTTGATAAAACACTTGAACTCCATTCTTGAGGAAAATATCCTTTCTACTTCAAAAACACTTTTCCTTTCTTAACATGTCATAAAATTCTAACTAAAAGAAGTTTATAAACATTAAAACTTGTAAGGGAAGATTCTTGGAAATAAAGTTTTAAAAATCCATTCATGCCGTATAAGTTAAAAGAAAACATTCTTCTCGTACTTTTGTCAGAAAAGTCAAAAAGTACCTCGTACGAAAAACGACAAAAGATTCCATTCATATCTTTTACTAAAAACTCACTGAAGGGTAAAATTGGATATAAAATATTGTAGAAGGATATAAATATTACATATTGAGGAAACATGGATGTGGATGATAAAATACACCCCAGTAAATACCAAAGTATAAACAATCTCGGATAAAAATGAGATTGTGATATTTCCCTTATCTTAGGTCCGATTTGCTTCGTAAGTGTCTGAACCTCCTGTATAATGATTTAAATAATGTCATTGACTTATTTCAGAATCATAATCATTGTTATGATATCATATATGGTTCACTTATAACTTTATTTTACCCGTTCTTTTGTAAATTCCATGTTAAAGAGCGTTTTGGGTAAAATCGTTTCATTTGTCGTCCGTGTTTTGACTTCTAATTATTCATATGATTACTTAGATCATGATTACTTAATTCCAGAATATAAAACATGATTTATATATAACATATATTCAGAATATACATATATATAATAGATCAGTAAATGGAAAGAAATACACCGTTCATGGAGACGGTAGGTCGTACGTACGCATGAACACTACTTTCATTTATATTTATTATTTTAATGGAATTAAAACATAATGATACATAGGAATATTATAATTCCAGTATAATATCATATATAATATCATTAACCACATCCTTTATACATCCCACATAAGGTATTAACGAATCACATCACTTTGAGGGGGCGGTAGTCTGCACTTCCTCAAATGAGATTATCGTATTTACCGACTATGGAAACCGTAAAGGCTTGATATAATTGGGAAGTAAAGAAGTATAAGGAAATAATAAACATAATATATATTATATATAAATATTGTGCCATCATAATGGCCACCATGAGATGCGGTAGGAGAAAATCGAACAATCATCATTTCGTGAGGCATTAGTTTTCCATCACAGAAACATTATGTTCTTCATCCATTAGATGGAGGTGTGTGTAAGTGTAGTTAGAATCCTTCTCATAAAAAAATCCTAGTATTTTGAGGATACTTTTTTTGTCACAAAATAAAGTATTAAAAATATTTTAGGGGTTGGAGAAGTAGAATAAAAGAAAACAACTTAAGAGAAACTGTTACCTTTAATTTTGGTAACTTCCTTTGGTTTGAACCAAAAGGACTTCTTAGAGAGTCTTATGCCTAATGTAAGGCTTCAAGGGGGGGGGGGGTAGGGAAGTAGGGAGCTTAGTTGGAAAGAGTTTGGACGAGCCAAAAGGCTTTAGAGGTGTGAGTAATTGTATAGAAGTGGTCTCCTTTTATAAGGGAGTGGAGGGGCTCTTTAGGAAAGTGTGAAAACATTATTTTATAATAAACTTATCTTCGGTTTCAAGAGGTCTAAAACACATTAATTTCAAAGATACTATGACTCATATTCGAAATAAAATCATCCAATAGTAATTGGACAGGTTTTGGATGATATTTTAATCGTTTTAATCTTATTTATTTAAATCATTTATTAATGAGGTAAATACTGCATCATTATTGTGTCATAAATAATTTAATTTATCTGATGTCTAAAAATTATAAACAAAATACCAAAATGTAGGAAATCTTTTTAGATTTCCAATGAATATTTATAGTCCAAAATATAATTTAAATATCCCCTTATAAAAATTAATTACTAAACGATTTTTGTTAATTCCAATTTTGTCTTTACATTAAACTAATTAATCTAATGTGTCATTGTCTTTCATAAGTGGTTCCATGGGGTCCTAGAATCGACCCAAGGATGCCCATGGTCGGACAATACTCATCCAATAAGGTTAGGACAAGTTTCAAGGTAATTTTGAATTATTATAATATTCTTTTAACCTTGAATTACCCTATTTACATTTAACCGTAGTAAATAAAAATTACCGTAGTTACTATTCATAATATCAAAAAAATAAAAGTAACTTATTAACATAATTTGGACCCAATGATTCCAAATATGGAATCCATTTTTCAAAATTCAAAACACAGAAGTTTCAGAAATTAATTTAAAATTAATCCCGTTGTTAAGCAAACAGGTTTTAAAAGTTAAAACATTGCCAAAGATTGAATTTATTTAACCTACGAATTCAATGTAAAATCAAGGCTAATGACATAAATTATATTAAATGGTAAAAATATATTCTATTTATACTTTAAAACCATTCAATATTATTATTTAACCACATAATTTATTACGATGAAAAAAGTTGTTTTTAATTAAAATATAGCGTGTTTTTACTATTCATTAAAATATGAAAGTTATCAGAATAATATGAAAAAATTATCCAAGGTAAAATTTTATATCCTAATTCCAATTAATAATTTTATTTTGTAAAATTGAACTTATAAACATGCCAAAAACTAGATTTAAAGTGGGTGCTCCATCAAAAGGCGGCAAAACTGCATTTTTTGAAAAATACTTATTTTTCCTGAAAAATTTATTTTGTTCTTATACCATGTTCTAGAAAATGTGTAATATAAATAATAATGTTATAAAATTCAAAATTTATTTAATACTATTCATAACGGCTAGTTTATAAAAATATTATAAAAATATATCGTTGTTTAGTAAAACCTGGTTTTGCGTACAACCCACGCTATCGAGGAAGGTCGCAATTGCGTGTAATGCAAACCAAGTCAGGGTTGCGTGTTGTGCAAGAATCTTTCATTGTTTCGTATAACATAATCCAACCATATTTCATTTATACATTGAATATATATATATACACACTCAATGTTTCATAGAATAACTATTATAAAACGAACATGAAATTGTGTGTAACACGATCCAAGAATAGTGTTGCGTATACTGCAAGTTAATACGGTGTTGCGTACAGTACAAGCTAAACTTGGTGTGTTGTATAATAGAAGATATCAATGAAATTAAAAGAATATTTTTCATAAAATCTCTGGGTGTTACAAATAAAATTTATTTTCACCCAATTGATGAACTCCATGAACCTCCAATGAGATAACCTAATGGATAACATTTATTTTATTATCAGTCTTTACTTATAAGTTTGGAATCCTTATTTTTTCTTTACCTTGGAAAATTGGGTATATCAATCTATCTAAGACCACTTATTTTTTTCCCTTCCAAGAGAAACATATGTTACTTCCTTTTTTATATCCTCTATTTTTTAAATCACTAATTAATAATGTAAGTTATATTCCATATATGAATATGGAAACTCCACATAATTAGTAGTGTGATTTCCTTTTTAATTCCATGATCTATTTATGTTTAATAGTTATCCTCACTTTCTTATATCAAATAATTGAATGTATTTGATGGGTTTCTAGATTTATTGGTTTTTGTTGAATGTTTGGAATGGGTTTGTATGTTATTTTATATTCCCTTTCGTTGATAGATTCATAATTTGGTGTTGTTTGAAGGTGATGTTGGCACTTATTTGTAATATGGATTAATTATAATCTGATGGGGTGTTTTTATTTCCATGAAGTTACTACAATCTAACCTATATCTTTATTTTTGTGGATAACTAGAATAATCTAATCATGGAACATTTAAATCCTAAATTGAATCTTTCTTTTGAAATTATACACATTTGAGTGGTTAAATTATTTTTTGGATGGGATTTTTTAGGGAATGTTGTGTTCACTATGGATGTTTGAGTTTATAGATGGCATTTTTTTGGATAATAGTGTATTATGACCTTTGTTTTTTATTTTTTTATTATTGTAGTAATTATAAACTTTGACCCCATTTTTAAAACAAATAGAATATATATTACCCTATTTAGATTTAGCCACTTTCATAGACTTTATCTACTTTAGATTTTTTATAGTGACACTGAACTGAATTTTCTTTAACTAAACAAATCCGAACTAAAACATAATATGATTTGACCTAGAAAAAATTGAGACATAAATCAAATTAAACATAATCAATCAAATGTGAAATACATTAAATTAATAAGTATGAAATTGAACCCTAAGCAAACATAATAAAAAATTGATGATAATCAAATAAAAAATATAGAATATAACCCAAAACTAAAATAACAAACCAACCCCTATTTAACGAAAATGAAAGGAACTATATTGAACCAAATAAAACTAAACCAAACTGAATCTAAAAAAACTGAATCAAACAGATGTAAAAATTTATCAACTAAACCTGATTAAATGTAACCAACTCTAATTAAAATTAAATATAAAAAAATAAACTAAAATAAAAAGAACCATTGTAAACCAGAAAAAATGTACAATGACCAATCCAAAGGGAATAAAATAGAAACCAACCAAGATAAAATAATTTGAAAAAATTTGACCTGAAAAAAACAAAATCAAAATCAAAAAAATCGAAAAAAATCAACTAGAATAGAATTTAATTACATTGAATCAAAATTAATAGGCCTAGAAAACCCAACCCAAATTGTACCAAAAAATTAAATCCATGAATAAATAATTAAACTGAATTAAACATAACAAAAAATGTCAATGTTATACAAATAAAATAAAACATAACTATCATAAGTTTAATCAAGAAAAATTGAATATATAATACTTAATTGGCCCTAAATAAACCATAAATGAATGAATATGAAACTTTAAAAACCAATAATGAAGGAAAAAAACCAAATCAATGCATCACGAACCAACCAATACAAAACATAACTAAATCAACAATGAACAAAAAATTAATAATACCAAACTAAAATGACCAGAATATGATGAAACTGAACCGGCCTAATTGGAAGTTAACCCAATTTGAAAACAAAAAACCTAAATGTACTAGTCTAAATATGATCTAAAAAAGTGAATAAAAAACAAAATAAATCACACTAAAACAAATAAACTTGAATTGAATTGAACTGAAATAAATCAAATTAAATATTACTTAACTAAATAAATATAAATTAATATATACCAAGCTAAATCATATGATGGATGAAAAAAATAAATAAAATTGAATTAAAAAGAACTAAATAAAATTATACCATGTAAAACTGAATAGGAACAACAAGGATCAAAACCAAGTTGACCTTACATACTCTTATGGTAACTAAACATTAACATTTTTTAACCAAATAAATAATAAATACTATTATCTTCATGTATATTTTTAACAAAAACAAACACCAATATCGACTATACATTTTCATAAATATCCATCAATGAAAATATTACCTTACTTTTCCTTATTTTAACCCCTTTCAAATTAAATCATAGATACATAGAAAACCAAATAGGAACACATCTATCATACATTTCACCTATCCATTTTAGCATATTATACATGTATTTAATCTTGATTATTTTTTTCAATGAATAAATTCCATTTCTATTCATCTATAATTACATTTCCCTTATATTCATGGAAATAATATATACAAATAAGAATCCTTAAATTACACTTTAAGTTAATTTATCAAATCATTATTCAATCATTATAGAAAATCAAATTGCATCATCAAGTATATCCATTTGATTTTAGTTATGAAATTCATTATTAATAACCTATTTTCAATTATGGTTTTCTATATTCAATTTAATTATAGAGGGAGGTTTTGAATATTGAAGGATGTGTGTCTTGAGAAAAAATGTTTTGCTTGACCAGAAAGAAGAATGATAGAAGCGCGGTAAACAAAACAACTTAATAGAATATTTTAAGTTTTAATTTATTGATTTAAAATTTTAATATATATTTTGTAACTAAATAGTCTATTTATATTTTTAATAGTGTGATTCGGAGGCCCTTGATGAGTAGGTAGATGAAAACATTTCTCCAAATGATCACTTAAATCATGTTTTGGGACATGAGCACCATGATAAAGTGTGTTGTTGACCAAGGAAGCATATTGTACTAACAAGATATTGGCCCACTTTAAGTGCTAGTTTTAGTAGAACTGGGTTTGAAAAGGATAATGTACAAGCAGCATGGGCTTAGGACCAAGTAGAAAATGCTGAAAAATGGTTATACAGGAGCGTGAATGGAGTCAATGGTCCAATGATGAATTTATGAAATTGATGGAAGTATTATATCCATCACTTCCACCAGATACCATCATGGATTGTGATGCATATATGTCAAAGATTCATACTTTATATAGTGAATCAGGTAGTGGTTCTAGTGGTGGTCAGGACGATGATATTTTTAGTGACGGTGATAGCGATAATGAGGGTGAGGAATATGATGAGGATGACGGAAAGGATGACGGAGAGAATGATGGTGAGAGTGATAGTGATGGTGATGGTGATGGTGCTGAGGAACAGATAGGTCCTTTACATTTTTTACTGATAATTATGAAATTTGATGTTTGATGATTAGTTTTTAATGAATATATGTGATGTTTTGAATGTGTTTTATCACTGGTTGAATAAATTAATTGGTTTCTTGTGTTATCATTATTTTTATATTATTTGGTTATGCTTGTTTGTATGTAATTGATCAAGGTGGGGTTTTGGTGTGATTTTTGGTGGTTTCTAGAGGATTTTTTGGCAGGGTGGTGAATGCTGGAGTGATTTCTATTGGTTGTTGTCTAAGTGATGATTTTTGGTGGTTTTTACTGGATGTTTGGGTAGGGTGGGGGTGCTGCTAAGTGATAAATTGGAGTGGTTCTATACCATATGTTTCAAAACTGCTGGTATAAATATATAACAAAGGTTTAAACTATTGGTATATCTAATATTACATTACCCCTATACCAACAGTTCACTAAGAACCATTGGTATAGTCCTATCCCAATATCTTATCTGCCAATGGTTCGGAGAACCGTTGGTATAGGATATACCATGGTTCTCTATACTATACCAATGATTTTGAACTGTTGGTATGGCCTATATTTCTATAAGTGATTAAAATTTCTCCTAAATGTGAATCAAATAACTTTTGATAACTTTATATTAATAAAATTATTCAGGGTGAAGTTATATGTGATTTATATCTATCAACACCGATGCATCTCCTTATTGAAATGGGTAAAATGTATAATATCCTAGAATACATGATACACAAAAAAAACTCCCAAAATATCACATGATAGTGGGGATTAAAGTAGCTTGTGATCAGAGCACTGAGTTTCCAATTATACTTGATGGTCTGGATGTTACTATGGTCGATGATTTTATTGGAACATTCATAGCTAGATTGTATAATATTATAAAGATACATGAAGTATATCCTTAAAAATTTTATTCAAATAAAAAACCTTTAACAGTTGGTGAAAAAGGTCTAAAATTAGATATGGTGTTACAAACCAATAAAAGGATAGGTAAATGGAAGGTCGGATCAAGAAAATCTAGTGGATCAACAAAAAATAAAAAGGAACTTTTGGGAGTACCTTCCCACCACCAGTTCCACTACTGCATCTATTAACATTATAACTTCATGTAGGAATAATATTCAAATATGTAAATATTTCATATATTCAATATGAAGAAGAAATATTTGGAGATGTCATTATAGACATGGTTGGTCTAGAGATTCTAAATGAGATTATAAATTTTGAATGGTTGGGAGTCTCAGTTAGGAATACATGCATGAGGTATATTTTCATAATCCATCTATCTAAAAAATGATCCACTATATTCATTACCATTAATAACTATTCATATTTTCTATAGAAATATATATTATTACTATATAAGGTGAAAACCCTATAAAGTATGATTTGGACTCACTAATCCCTCTATCATTTCTACAGAACAATTTTCTTTGGATTTGAAAGAAATTGAAAAGAGACAAGTTTTACTAAACAAGGAATTTGAGAAGAAAATATCAAATGAAAAATTATTCTTGATGCCTACAATGTAGGGGTAAAAATATACAATCAAATAATGTAAAATATATTTTTATTTTTTTTTCATTACGTATTTGTTTATATTTTTTAGGAAGTAGTGGATTCTAATCATAATCAATTTGGACACCCCAAATGTTTATTTTTTGGATCCAACACATGGACTTCCATCAAACTGACCACACATGATATCTATTGTGAATTTTTAATGCACTACAATCAATATTTTATAAATAAACTTATAATTATATGTTTCAATTTTTTTAATGAGAAATTTTTTTGATAGGGCTGTCTATAAATATAGGATAAATCATGGTATGAGGTCGGGGAATGAACATAGGGAGCCTATAGATTTCTTCAAATGGAAAAAAATTAAGGTATGCATAGTGATATTTAACTATCAAAACATTTTTTAAAATATTTTCCCTATTTTAGTCAATGTTTCTACAGTTTTTGAAGCAAGATAATGAAAATGGTTATAGATATTACACTTGAAAATTTATGAAAGATATCATATACCATCAAAATATTAGCATCCCTGAATAGGTAGTTTCTGAAGGTAATTACAATTTAATTAAAAATATTTGTTAATCATTTGTTTTTCTATATTTTCTCAGTACTTCCAAGATTTAAAACAATCTATATACTCAAAAAAGAAGTAAATTTGTTTATAGATGAGCGAGTAGAGTATATTGTGTCAAAATGTTTTTCAATATTAAATTTAGGTGATTACCTATTATGTTTGTGATCTATGGGATATGACTTTAGAGATAAATTTTAGATATGGATAATTAGTATTTAAATTCTTATATATTATTTTGACCCGTTTCTCAAGGATAATTATAATGGAGGATTATGATATATTCATTTTTTAAGATCTAGTAACATGTTTGAAGATGCTCGTTCTTATGATAGATTGTACTTTTAGGCTACAATTGAGATAATGGTGATAGGGAAATTGGTCAATAATGTATACAAACATCATGAAAAGGTGAATTCATACTACTTATTTTGTTAATTTTCATATAGATAATTCTTTAAGACAAAAAATAAAAGGTGTGATGGTTGAAGTCTTGTTGTTATCAAAAGCATGTTCTCTTGAATTGGCTCACATCCATGGTGAGAGTTTCTTATCATCATGGATGTGAGCCAATTCAAGAGAACATGATTTTGAGAACAATAAGAAATGGTGTGATGTGTAAGAATCAACCACACCTCAATATGATGCACGGTGTGCCTAGTATGACTTCAAGTATATGTTTTTAGTTTAAAATTAACACTTTAGTTCAAAACACACATCACATACTCAAAACTGAGTAGAATTCCCTTAGAAATTTTATTTCTTTATTTCCATTTAATTGTGACCAATATTTCTAAATTCATGTAAAAATATATTTCCTTGGAACATAAAATTCCATCTAATCACTAAATTTTGATATAGGTTCAAGGAGCTTGAAATTTCATGAAATGAATGGTTGAAACTATTATTGACGATGGAAGTGAATTTGGATTCACTGGTACCTGGTATGGGATGGTTATTACTCAAAGTAGTTCAAGAAACATAGGTGCATATCTAGAAGAGATGGTGGATGAGTCTCAGACAACAAAATCTAATCATAACTATTTGTGAGATGAAGCTGATGAGGATGAAAGTTGTATGCTTAAGTCTAAATCTTCCCCGGGTGGGGAGTTGGCTTATAACTGAACAAAATTTCTTAGTTTGATGCCTAAAGCTGAAAAAAGTATCAACAGTAGTATTCTGATCCCTAAAAGGTTCTCCTTGATTGGTGTGATCATAATAAGGCTTGGTTGGATATTATTATACACACTCATTCTGAGATAGTCATTTTTGTTTCAATATTGAAAGCAAGCCTTTAATTGCACCATGAAAAGTAAAAGGACTTTGTTCTGAGGACTAAATTTAAGAGGTTCTTATCTTCCTATGACGCCAAGGTTATAGGAATCATGATCCACCTTAAGAAAATGTCTCAAGATAGGTTAAAGACCGATCAGATTCTGTGGGATCTATCCAAGTATGCACATGAGGCTCTCATTGGCCTTGAATTTTATGTATCAATATCTAAGAAATGCATGGTTTCAATTCTTGTTGTTTTAGGAGTTAAATAAATTATTTTCCAATAAACCAGAAACCAATACTAAAACTAAAATCTTATTTTTGAATTTTGAATTAATTTTCAAAATAACATTTTTCATTTTCTCCCTTGATTCTTATTGGTTACCCCTACTACCACCAATAGCTCACCCATACGATGTTAGACCAAGTTCACATGAAAATTTGTAAAACAACTACTAATAAAAAATTAGAAATCACATGATATTTTCAAGAAAATTTATATTAGTGATGTAACACCCTAATCTTCTACGGTACGTTTCCCTTAGAATACTGCAATAGCTTGCATTGTACACAACTTCGAGATTCTAACACACTGCGACCAATCAAACTAGCCGTTATGAATAGTAATACCCACTTTTTGAAATATTAAAAAATTTATTTTTCAAAATGGACTTCATTTTTTGATTCGGAATATCAAAATTATCTTAGGGTGAATTTTTGGTATTTTTTTGAAAACTTTCAATTTTTGATGAATAGTGAAAACACTAAGTTATAGTTTAAAACTAAATTTTTATTTAAATAATTATTTATTTTATTTAAATTTATTTTAGGTAAAAATAGATACATAATACCTATATAATTTCAATGTAATTCATTGGAGTCATTTTATAATAATTTTAGATATATAAAAAATTTATCGAACTTCTTACCGTCTTTTACCCACCTCCTAGGACCATTTGCAAATTTGCATAAAACTTAATTTTAACGCTTCTGTGAATTGAATTTAAAAAATAATAGAGACATGGTTTATATCAGTAAGTAAAATGTGGTTCAATAAGATAAAAATAATTTTTGGTGAATAGTAACTTTTGACTTTTATTTACCATAGTTAAAAGTAAATAGGTAATTAAGGGTAAAATGATATTATTATTACCCTAACACATGTCCTAATTATATTGGATAAGTATAATTCTACCAAAAACAACCTTAGTAAGAAAATATTATCCTTTAGGTCCACTTGGATTAGATTAGGACATTTATTATTATTTAATTCAAAGAAGAGTTAAAAGTGTTAAAATCAAAGTTTAATAACTAAACCATTTTTAATATAGGGTTATACATAAGATAAATTTGACTATAAATATTAATTATAAATATAAAAATATTTAATACCTGATTTTATTTTATTTATAATTTTTAGACATTAAATAATTTAATTTATTTATGACACAATGATGATGCAGTAATTACTATATTAATGAAATATTAAAATAATTGATATTATAAATACCCCAATAAATATAATTTGAGACTTTTTATGAATTACACTAATTTTATAGGTTAATATGACATGTTAGGGTTGATTAAATGATTTTTTTTGTAGTAATAATGCTGTTATGAATTTAGAAAAAACAAAATACCAAATAGTGTCAAAATTGACATAAAAGAGTTTTTTAAAAAAAATATTATATTATTAATTGATATAATATACTAAAAATCTAAGGTTCAGAAAAATGACTTATATAAGGTTATATATATTACTAATAAACCACTTTCGGTTCTCTTGGAAGTTTATAGTAAGTTTATTAACCATATAATATAAAAATACAAAGAGACATGGTAAATGTCAAACTATTTAACTAAGAGTTAAATCTAAATGATAAGATTACAATGGTGACCTAAACTTGTCTAAAACCTATTGTTTGAGAGTATTTAGAACCATCCCCACCTTATCCTCTAAATAAATCATTTTGGAGCCACTAGAAACTGAAAATGAGTTTATTATAAAATAATATTTCAATCTTTTCCTAAGGTGCCCCTCACCCCTCTTATAAAAGGGAACTTCCCCTCCTCTTAAATTCACACCTTAAAATAATTTTTTATCAGCCAAACCCTACCCAAATATCCTCTCCGCTATCCTAAATTAATCCTAGAGGCCTTAATTTAGTCATAAAGTCAACCTAAGAATCCCTTTTTATCAAATCAAAAGGAAGAACCCGAAGAAGAGGTAAATATTGCATCCCCTCTTTCAAGTTTTTTCTTCTTCCACTTATTTTTTCCTTTTTGTATCTATTATAAAATAATAACTCCATTATATTCTATATAATGTGATGTTATTATAAATATGGTACAACCATATTCATTATTCTATCCATCCTTTGAATGATATATCACCATACGTGCATACGTACAGCTAACCGTCTCCACGTCGTGGTGTAGTTGTTATTCAATACATTATTATTTGGATGGGTATAATCATGATGTATAATTGATATAAATAATAAATATAACATGATAATTATTCTGTATATATGATATACCACCCAATTATATATGATTTTAATATCAAAACAATGATATTGTCGCTTGTGCGTACGTACGGATTACTGTCTCTATGAACACGATGAGATTCATTCCCCATTGTATCCATTAAATAATAATTTTCATTTGATGATTAAAAATAATGTTTAAAGACTTAATATCATTATTAATATAAATAATATGCATCCTATCCATAGTAGACATTACTTATGTAACAAATCATATAAAGGAAAATGAATCAGTTAACACCTGAAGCAACGATAATACTAAAATATTATTAACAAAGCAATATTAGAAGATCATATGTGATATCATATTAATTTATATGGTTATTATATAATTTAATAAAAATTATTTCACCATTATACAGGAGTTTAACCTACCCTCGACCAAGAAAAAGTACAAGGTAAGGGTTAATTCTATAATCTCTTTATTATCTGAGGTTGTTTTTACGTAAGTATCTACTTGGACCTCTTTATCATCCACATCCATGTTTCTTAAAAATCTATTTAAAAATATTTTTACTATTTACTAGAAAATGGTTTAAAGTCATTTATACCCTTATTTGAACTTATATGTTTTGAAAGGAATCTTTCAGTCGTTTTCCAAACAAGGTACTTTACAACCTTTTCGACAAAATTAAGGTAAGAATGTCTTTTTAACTTATACGGAAGGTGCGGTTATTATCCAGAATTATAATATCATCAAATATTCCCTTAAAATCTTATAATAATATTTTAAAAATAAATTTTTTATTTTATAATTATGTAACTTTAAATTATTTCAAAAAAAGAAAGAGATATTTCTCTCAAATAGTTTTGATTTCATCTATGTCAATATCCTTTGATGGATTTTATACTTGTTTGAAGTCGATTCATTATGATACAAGTATTCTATATTGTATTGAAGGTTTTTTGATATTTTTGACTATGGATGTGTTGTTTTTATACCATTCATGTTTTGTGGTTAAAGTATTGACATTTCGTATGCTAGTTTTAATACAAATGTTTATGTTATATTTCAACCTTTTCATATGAGGAATGTATTGGACTTATTAAGTGATGGGTGGAGCCCGATATAGCTCCTCGATGCATCGGTAGGTCTCATGAGACAACTAGACATGGAATTGGACGAGGCCTTTCCCAATTTGATATACGGTTGTGGCCGAGGCCTTGACAAAATGTTTCAGAATGTCCGGAATTATAAATTCCCTCATTGTGAAAATAATATTGATGGTTCATGTGGTTATTAGACTAGTAGAATACCCATGATTATGTTTTATTATGTCATTATTTACTTATCTCATATTCCTACCATAAAAGTGTTCATGTTTATTATTGGTAAAGGCATGGGTTTTTAATTATTCACCATGCTTAATATTTATGTTATCTTCCACTGTATTGATTACCCTTACAGAGAATTTGACCTCACCCATTTCTTATGTTTCATTTTCCCAGGATATGAAGAATTTGGTTATGAGTGACTTTTAGGTATAATCTAGGAGGCTTGGATGTTTCTAATGGAATAAATTAGTGTTATGTTTATTTTCAAGTTGTAAAGTTGAACTTATGTATGAATCTTGTTTCCAATAATACTAAACTAATTGGTCTTTCGAGACATTATTTCCTTGTGATCATGTCATTGTTATGTAATAATGCACCGACTATAGGTAACTGGGGTCGGGGCATTATAGTTTGTATCAGAGGAAGTTTAGTACAAACCTTGGAAACTAGATTTAGATAAACTATTATTAGAGCACATATCCCTAAGATGGACTTCGAGGATTAGTATAGAAGAAATTCCTATAATTTTGGTACTGTAGAGATTTTTTAAGTTTTCCAAGAAATGCATCCCTGTTTAGATACAAGTAGGTAGAGGCGGCTCTGGCATAGATGTACCTAGGGGTAAACCCCGAAAACATCACTTTGAGCTAGACTCAAACGGGAACTGGTGCATAAAAATGGGCCTTGTTGCACTCTTGGTTACGACACTCCTGGGGGATATGCTTAGGATAATTCTTATTTTCTTTTCAAACCATTATGAAGGGTTTATACTTCCTCAAAGAAAATATTTTTATGATTATAAATTATATCCATAAATTGTTCAATTTATGTTAACTGTTTTATAAGTTTGAAATTATGTATTGTGATTCATAAACTAATCTAGTGTATGCCATTGTTTAGAAATGGCGCCTAGTGGAAGGAATGTAAACCATATAAATGCACATAATCCATGTAGGGATAGCCCTCCTACTCAAGACAATTATAGTGGAGCTGTTGAAGAAACTGGTGCTGATCATATTATCACCATACTGGGACAACTCACTCAGGTTATGAATAATAACCTTACTCGTATAGAGAACCCTGATCCACAACGTGGAGGATCAATGTTAGACCACTTCATGAGGCAACAACAACCAAAATTCAATGGGAGTACAAATCCATTAGTGTCTAAGAAATAGATAAATTCCTTAGAGAAAATATTTCACGCTTTGGGGAGTAGCAAAAGGGAAAAAGTTGTCATGGCGGTTTTTCGCCTCACTGGATATGCTGATCAATGGTGGTCATTGATTCAAAACACAAAGGAAGATGAAGAAGTGTCAAGTATGGAATGGAGGGAGTTTAAAGAACTTTTCTTAGAAAAATAATTTCCTCGTGACCATCGAGCAGATATGGAAAAGAAATTTATGAGTCTAAGGAAAAAAGAGGATGAGAATGTCGCAAAGTATGAAGCTAACTTTACAAGGTTAGAAAGGAATGCTACAGATTATATGAATAACCCAAGAAGTAAGATTTACCATTTATTTTATGGGTTAAAACCATTTCTCCATCGAGTATTAGTATCACAATCCTTCTCATCATATGAAGATATTGTCTCGTGTGCTATCAAGACAGAAAAGGAATTCTCTAAGTCTTATGACTTTAAAGCAAAACAAGAGAAGAAGAGATTTGTTGAACACTCTGGGAAAGGAAATAAAGAAACATGGAGGAAGGGAAGAATTGAATTTCCACCCAGTGAAAATTATGGAAGGAAGCACCCCGGTTCCTGTCTAAAAAGAAAAGAAGAATGCTACAAATGTGGACAGAAAGGACATCATGCTGGTAATTATAAGGGAAAGAAAGACACTAACAATATTTAATGCTACAATTGCAGGGAGATGGGACATTATGCAAATGAATTTACTAAGCGTCAGATAAACTTACCTCAAAAAATGCCAAGGGATCAATGCCAAGCTTATGTGATCACTGCTGCAGAGGTTGAAGCTCTGAAAGACGTGGTGGCAGGTAATTTAATAGTTTCCTCAATTTTATCCAATGCTTTATTTGATTATGGATCATCTCATTATTTCACATCTTCCCATTTTGCTAAGAAAATTAGATATTTCCAATTTGATTTAACAAGGGATTTGTTAGTCAAAACTCTTAAGGGAAGTATCATTGCAATAAAGTTTTGTGAATCAGTTCCCATTAGGGCATATAAATGTTCTTTATCTGCTGATCTCATCGTCATACCCATGATTTGATTTGATATAATCCTCGGAATGGATTGGCTTTTGAACTATGATGCGAAAATTTATTATAATAAGAAGGAGGTTACAATTTTTTATGATGATAAGGAGTACCTTATCTTTAGAGCAGAAACATCACCACCTCATTCTTATCTAGATCCACCCCCAGTAGTTCAACTAAATTCAATTATTGGGGAGGAAGAGAATGAAATAATTGTGGGTGAGGAAAAGAATGTTCAAATAGAGGACATACCTATTGTGCAAGAATATGTTGATGTGTTTCCATAGGATTTACCGGGACATCCTTCAGAATGAGAAATTGAATTTTCCATTGATTTAATTCCTGGTTCAAGACCCATATCGAAGACCCCTTATAGAATGGCCACTATGGAATTAGTGGAACTAAAGAAAAAACTAGAGGAATTGAGTAATAAGGGATTTATTTTCCCTAGTGTTTCTCCATGGGGAGCCCCTATTATTTTTTTTAAGAAGAAAGATGGATCTATGAGGTTGTGCATTGACTACAGGGAGATCAATGTTATAACAATAAAGAACAAGTATCCCCTACCTCGCATTGATGATTTATTCAACCAACTTCATAGAGCTCAATATTTTTCAAAGATTGACCTTCAATATGGATATCATCATTTGTGTGTGGAGAAGGAAGACATTTTGAAAACAGCATTTTGAACCAGGTACGGTCATTATGAGTTTATAGTAATGCCTTTTGGGCTGACTAATGAACCCTCTGTTTTCATGAATCTAATGAACAGAGTTTTCAAGGAATATCTTGATGACTTTGTAGTCTTATTTATTAATGATATCATGGTATACTCCAAAAGCTATGAAGATCATGAAAATCACTTGTGTACCATTCTAAAAACCCTCAAAAGAAATGAATTATATGAGAATTTTAGAAAGTGTTAATTTTGGCTTCATGAGATTTATTTTCTTGGTCATATTGTCTCTAAGGATGGAATCTCTATTGACCCTTCTAAGACAACGTCAATCCAAGGATGGCCAGCACCGACAAGTATAACTGAGGTACACAGTTTTATTAGTTTAGTAGGTTATTATAGACATTTCATCCAGAATTTTTCTTGATTGGCTAACCCATTAACGAAGCTCACACATAAAGGTGTTAAATTTGTTTGGAAAAAAGAGTGTGAAGAATTTTTCTAAGAACTGAAGAGAAGATTATTCAATGCTCTTATCTTGACTCTACCATCAGGGAATGATGGGTTTGTTATTTATAGTGATACCTAAAATAAAGGACTTGGTTGTTTCCTTATGCAGAATGATAGAGTTATTGCCTATGCATCATGACAGCTGAAAATTCATGAGCAAAAATATCCTACTCATGATCTTGAGTTAGCAGCTATAATCTTTTCTTTGAATATTTGGAGACACTATCTCTATGGTAAAAAAATGTGATATTTATACTGATCACAAGAGTTTGAAGTACATTTTCTCTCAGAAGAAACTCAAAATGTGGAAAAGGAGAAGTCTTGAACTACTCAAGTATTATGATTTCATGATACACTACCACCTGAGGAAAGAAAATAAAGTGTCAGATGCTTTGAGTAGAAAGGATCATGGAGTTTTGAACAAGATGATAGTTGAAAGGGAACTTGTTTTCATGGATCTAGTAAATATATATATGGGAATAACCATGGAAGGTGAAACATAAATGATTTTTCAAATGGTTTCCAAACCATCTTTACTAGAAAGGATAAAAATTTCTCAGGCTGATGATGAGGAATTTCAAAAGAAGATTAAATTTATGAACAATGGGAGATTGATCGACTTTGTATATGAAGATGGGATTTTGAAATTTGGAAATAGAATTTCTATTCCCAATATACCTGATTTGAAAAGGGAATTGTTAGATGATGCTCATAGCTCCAATTTCTCTATACACCCTGGGAGCACCAAGATGTATAGAGATTTGAAGGAACACTTTTTTTGGGAAAACATGAAGAGAGAGATTGCTGATTTTGTGTCAAGATGTATGGTTTGTCAACAAGTGAAAGTTGGAAGACAACATCCTGGAGGAGTCATGCAACCTCTTCCCATACCTGAGAGTAAATGGAATAATATTGCGATGGGATTTGTCATGGGACTACCAAATACTCCTAGAAGGAACAATGCAATATGGGTCATTGTTGACCGTCTTACCAAGTCATCACATTTTCTTGCTATAAGAGAAGATTTATCACTTGAAAGTTTAGCAAGACTGTATATTAATGAAGTTGTAAGACTTTATGGAATACCCCTATTTATTGTTTCTGATTGTGATCCACATTTTACATCAAGATTCTAGAAAATTATTTAGAAATCCCTAGATAATGAACTTCATTTGAGCACTGCCTACCACCCTCAAACTGATGGACAATCAGAACAGAATATTCAAACCTTAGAAGACATGTTGAGATCTTTCTCACTTGACTTTCAAGGTATGTGGGATCAATATTTACCTCCGGTGGAATTTTCCTATGACAATAGCTTCCATTCAAGTATTCATATGGCACCATATGAAGCGTTATACGGAAAGAGATGTCGCACACTAACCTGTTGGGATGATATTGGTGAAAGAAAACTCGTAAGCCCAGAACTTGTGGAGGAAATGATGGAGAAGTTTAAGGTTATCCAAACCCACATCAAAGCAGCTCAATGTAGGAAGAAGAGCTATGCCGATAATCGAAGGAAGGATTTGGAATTTTAGGTAGAAGATCATGTTTTCTTGAAGGTATCTCCATGGAAGTGAGTTATATGATTCGGTAAGAAGGGTAAATTAATTCCAAGGTGCATCAGACCTTTCTAAATTCTAGAACGAATTGGGGTTGTAGCTTACCGTTTGGTAATGCCGCCAAGTATCTCCAAAGTTCATGATGTGTTTCACGTATCACGGTTGAGAAAATACATGCCTGACCCAACACATGTGCTCACCTATGAGGAATTAGAACTAGAACCTGATCTATCTTATTGCGAAGATCCTATCAAGATTCTTGATACAAGAAAACAAGTGTTGAGAAACCAGATTACTCACCTGGTAAAAGTTCTATGGAGAAACCATAAAATAAAAGAGGCAATGTGGGAACCCGAGGAACTTATGATGAAGAACAAACCAAATATTTTTATGCGATAATATTCTAGAAATTTTGAGGACAAAATTATTTGAATGAGGGGAGAATTTAATACTCCAAGCTTCTATGGTATGTTTCCCTTTGAATACTATAATAGCTTGAATTATACGCAACTTCGAGATTCTAACACACCGCGACCAATCAAACTAGCCGTTATTAATAGTACTACCAACTTTTTGAAATTTTATAAATTTTATTTTTCAAAACGGACTTCATTTTTGGATTCAGAATATCGAAATTATCTTAGAGTGAATTTTTTGTATTTTTTTGAAAACTTTGAATTTTTAATGAATAGTGAAAAACACTAAGTTATAGTTTAAAACCGACTTTTTATTTAAATAATTATCTATTTTATTTAAATTTATTTTAGGTAAAAATAGATACATAATACCTATATAAGTTCAATGTAATTCATTGGAGTCATTTTATAATAATTTTAGATATATAAAAAAATTATCGAACTTTTTACCGTCTTTTACCCACCTCCTAGGAGCATTTGCAAATTTGCATAAAACTTAATTTTATCACTTCTGTGAATTGAATTTCAAAACTCTGAAAGACACTGTTGATATTAGTAAGTAAAACTTGGTTCAATAAGATAAAAATAATTTTTGGTGAATAGTAACTTTTGACTTTTATTTACCACGGTTAAAAGTAAATAGGGTAATTAAGGGTAAAAATGATATTATTATTACCCTAACACATGTAATAATTCTATTGGATAAGTTTAATTAAACCAAAAACAACCTTAGGAATAAAATATTATCCTTTAGGTCCACTTGGATTAGATTATGACATTTATTATTATTTAATTCAAAGAAGAGTTAAAAGTGTTAAAATCAAAGTTTAATAACTAAACCATTTTTAATATAGGGTTATACATAATATAAATTAGACTATAAATATTTATTATAAATTTAAAAATATTTCCTACATAATGGTATTTTATTTATAATTTTTAGACATTAAATAATTTAATTTATTTATGACACAATGATGATGCAGTAATTACCTTATTAATGATTATTAAAGTAATCGATATTATAAATACACAAATAAATGTAATTTGAGACTTTTTATTAATTAAAATAATTTTATAGGTTAATATGACATGTTATGGTTAATTAAATGAATTTTTTTTGAATTAATAATGCTGTTATGAATTTAAAAAAAACAAAATACCAAATAGTGTCAAAATTGACATAAAAGAGATTTTAAAACAAATATTATATTATTAATTGATATAATATTCCTAAAAATCTAAGGTTCGGCCAAATGAATTATATAAGGTTATATATATTAATAATGAACCACTTTGGGTTCTATTTTAAATTTATAATAAGTTTATTAACCATATAATATAAAAATACAAAGAGACATGGTCAATGTCAAACTATTTAACTAAGAGTTAAATCTAAATGATAAGTTTAAAATGGTGACCTAAACTTGTATAAAACCTATTGTTTGAGATTATTTCGATCCATACCCACCTTATCCTCGAAATAAATTATTTTTGATCCATTAGGAACCGAAAATGATTTTATTATAAAATAATATTTCAATTTTTTCCTAAGGTGCCCCTCACCCCTCTTATAAAAGGGAACTTCACCTTCTCTCAAATTCACACCTTCAAATCTATTTGTATCGGCCAAACCCTACCCAAATATCCTATTCACTATCCTCCATTCATCCTAGATTCCTTCCTTTAGTCAGAAATATAACCTAAGGATCCCTTTTGATCAAATAAAAAGGAAGAACCTAAAGAAGAGGTAGATATTTCATCACCTCTTTCAATTTTTTTCTTCTTCCACTTCTTATTTCCTTGTTGTTTCCTTTATAAAATAATAACTCCAGTATATTATATATAATTAGATTTTATTATAAATATGGTACAACCATATTCATTATTTTTATCCATCCTTTGAATGACATATCACTATACGTGTGTACGTAGGGCTTACCATCTCCACGTCGTGGTGTAGTTGTTATTCAATACATTATTATTTGGATGGGTATAATAATGATGTATAATTGATTTAAATATCAAATATAACATTATAATGATTCTGTATATATGATATACCATCCAATTATATACGATTTTAATATCAAAAGAATCATATTGTCGCTTGTGCTTACGTACGGATTACCGTCTCCATGAACACGATGAGATTCATTCCCCATCGTATCCATTCAAGAATAATTTTCATTTGATGATTAAAAATAATGTTTAAAGACTTAATATCATTCTGAATATGAATAAGATACATCTTATCCATAACAAACATTACTTATGTAACAAATCATATAAAGTAAAATGAATCAATTAACACCCAAAACGAAGATAATACTAAAATATTATTAACAAAGCAATATTAGAAGATCATATGTGATATCATATTAATGTATATGGTTATTTTATAATTTAATAAAAATTATTTCACCATTATACATGAGTTTAACCTACCCTCGGCCAAGGAAAAGTACAAGGTAAGGGTTAATTCTACAATCTCTTTATTATCTGAGGTTGTTTTTACATAAGTATCTATGGGACCTATTTATCATACAAATCCATGTTTCTTAAAAATTTATTTCAAAAAAAATTTAATATTTAATATAAAATGGGTTAAATTCATTTATACCCTTATTTTAACTTATATGTTTTTAAAAGAATCTTTCAGTCATTTTCCAAACAAGGTACTTTACAACCTTTTCGACAAAATTAAGGTAAGAATGTCTTTTTTAACTTATACGGGGAGTGCAGTTATTCTCCACCATTATAAAATCTTCAAAGCTTCCCTTACAATCTTATAATAATATTTTCAAAATAAATGTTTTTTTATAATTATGTAACTTTAAATTATTTAAAAAAAGAGATATTTCTCTCAAATAGTTTTGATTTCATCTATATCAACATCCTTTGATGGATTTTATACTTGTTTGAAGTCAATTCATTATGATAGAAATCTTCTATAATGTATTGAAGGTTTTGTGATATGTTTGACCGTGGATGTATTATTTTTACCATTCATGGTTTATGGTTAAAGTATTGACATTTCGTATGCTAGTTTTAATACGAATGTTAATATTTCAACCTTTTCATATGAGGAATGTATTGGACTTAGTAAGTGATGGGTGGAGCCCACTATAGCTCCTTGATTCATCGGTAGGTCTCATGAGACAACTAGACATGCAATTGGATGAGGCCTTTCCCAATTTGATATATGGTTTTGGCTGAGGCCTTAATCATTTTTAGACGTCTTGGTCAAGGCCTTGACAAAATATTTCAGAATGTACGGCATTGTAAATTCCCTCATTATGAAAATAATATTGATGGTTCATGTGGTTATTATACTAGTATAATACCCATGATTATGTTTTATTATGTCATTATTTACTCATCTCATATTCCTTCCATAAAAGTGTTCATGTTTATTATTGGTAAAGGCATGTGTTTTCAATTATTCACCAGGATTAATATTTATGTTATCTTCTGCTGTATTTCTTACCCTTACTGAGCATTTGAGCTCACACCTTTCTTATGTTTCATTTTCCCAAGATATTAATAAGTTAGTTATGAGTGAATTTCAGGCATAATCTAGGAGTCTTGGATGTTTATAATGGAATAAATTAGTGTTGTATTTCTTTTCAAGTTGTAAAGTTGAACTTATATATGAATCTTGTTTCCAATAATACTAAACTGGTCGGTCTTTCAGGACATGATTTCCTTGAGATCATTCCAATGTTATGTAATAATGCACCGACTCTAGGTAATTGGGTTCGGGGCGTTACAAGTGAAAAATGGATATGATAATCAATTAGATGTGATTGATCTTGTCATATTTTAGATGAATAAATCATTATAATGTTGGTAATGTGAAAATGGAAATAAAACCAATGATAAAAAAAATTCATTGATAAATTACAATTTCTCATGAATCAAAGTGTTTGTTTTCAATATAAAAGTGTCATTTTAGTTCAAAACACACATCAGAAATCCAAAAATAATAAAATAATCTCAGATTGTTTTCAAACTTTAGGAAAATAATCTGTAATTTATTTTTAATTTTTTAGAATTTATTTCACATCAATATTATACACAATGTGATTAGCATGACTCAAACTATGTATTTTCAATATAAAAGTGCCATTTAGTTTAAAACATGCATCATATAGCCAAAAGCAAGAAAACGAGCTCGTATTATTTTCAAATTTTAAGAAAATAGTCCATAATTAATTTTTTATGTGTAGGAATTGATGACATATCAATCTGATGCATGATGTGGTTATTATGACTCGAATTTCATGTTTTTAATATAAAAGTTTCATTTTAGTTTAAAACACGCATCACTAGACGAAAATGATAAAATTATATTGGATTGTTTTAAAACTTTAGAAAAATTGTCCATACTTAATTTTTAACATGTAAGAATCGACCAAACATCAATCATACACACAATGTGACCGATATGACTTAAACTATGTGTTTTCAATATAAAAGTGTCATTTTAGTTTAAAACATGTGTCACGTAGCTAAAACTAATAAAATGAGCTCATATTGTTTTCAAAATTTAATACAATGATCCATAATTTATTTTTGACATGTAGGAATTGATTTCACATAAATCTGACACATGATGTGTTCGGTGTGACTCAAAGTTCATGTTTTCAATATAAAAGTTTCATCTTAGTTTAAAACATGTATCACATAACCAAAGCAAAGAAAAAGAGCTCATATTGTTTTCAAACTTTAAGAAAATGATTCATAATTCATTTTTGATGTGTAGGAATTGACCTCATGTCAATATGATACATGATGTATCTAGTATGACTCAAAGTTCATGTTTTCAATATAAAAGTATCATTTTAGTTTAAAATACACATAATTAGACAAAAATGATCAAACAAGATCAAATTATTTTCAGACATTAGAAAAATTTTCCATAATTCATTTGTGATGTGTAAGAATTAACTGAACATCAATCCAAAACATGATATAGCTGGTATGACTCGAAGTGTGTGTTTTCAATATAAAAGTTTCATTTTAGTTTAAAACACATTTAATATAGCTAAAAGTAATAAAATGAACTCAAAATGTTTTCAAAATTTATAAAAAAACTCCATAATCCATTTTTGATGTGTAGGATTCATCCACATGTCAATCAAATACATGATGTGGTCGGTATGACTCGAAGTGAGTGTTTTCAATATAAAAGTTTCATTTTAGTTTAAAACGTGTACCACATAGAAAAAATCAAGAAAACATGTTTTAAAACTTTATTATAATGATCCATAATTTATTTTTTATGTGTATGAATTGACCTCATGTAAATCCAACACATAATGTGGTCGGTATGACTCGAAGTACATATTTTCAATATAAAAGTTCCATTTTAGTTTAAAACATGTTCCACATACCCAAAACAAGTAAACGAGACCGTATTGTTGTCAATATTTAGTACAATAATCCATATTTCATTTTTGAAATTTACCAATTGATGAAACATCAATGTGACACATGATGTGGATGGTATGACTCGAAGTGCATGTTTTTAATATAAAAGTGTCATTTTGGTTTAAAACGTGCGTCACTAGCCAAAAATGAGAACACAAGATTGTGTTATTTTAAAACTTTAGGAAAATGATCCATAATTAATTTATGACATATATGAATTGACCACACATAAATCTAACACATGATGTGTTCGTCGTGACTCGAAGTGCGTGTTTTTTATATAAAAGTGTCATTTTAGTTAAAAATGTACATCACATTGCTAAAACTAAGAAAATGAGATCATATTATCTTAAAACTTTTGTAAAATGATTCATAATTCATTTTTGACATGTATTAATCAACTACATGTCAATATAATACATGATGTGGCTAGTATAACTCGAAGTGTGTGTTTTCAATATAATAGTGTCATTTTAGTTTAAAACATGTGTCACATATCCAAAACCAAGAAAACAAGCTTGTATTGTTTTTAAACTTTAGGAAAACAATCCATAATTAATATTGGATGTCTATTAATCAACCTCACATCAATTTGACATGTGATTTGGTGGTTATGATTTAAAGTGTGTGTTTTCAATATAAAAGTGTCATTTTAGTTTAAAACATGTATCACATAGACAAAACTAATAAAACTAACTTGGATTGTTTTAAAACTTTATAAAAATCATCCATACTTTATTTTTGATGTGTAGAAATCGATAACATGTCAATCTGACACATGATGTTTCTGGTATGACTCAAAGTGAATGTTTCTAATATAAAAGTGTCATTTTAGTTTAAAGCACACATCACTAGCTAAAACTGAAATAACCATCTTGGATTATTTTCAAACTTTAGTAAAATTATCTATAATTCATTTGGGAAATATAGGAATCGACCACACATAAATATGATGCATGATGTGGCTAGTATGACTCGAAGTGTGTGTTTCCAATATAAAAGTACCATTTTGATTTAAAACACACGTCACATTTCCAAAAATGAGAAAACGAGATTATATTGTTTTCAAACATTAGTAAAATGATCCATAATTAATTTTTAAGGTGTATTAATTGATCACATGTCAATCTAACACACTATTAATTGATAATTTCATTAATATATACAGTAATTAATATTATAATTTATCATATGTGAATTGTAGAACATTAAAATTATAATTTGTGTATTTTTTATTTATTGTTACTAAAACAAACATTGGTTTATTATAGGGAAAAGCTTTTATATATAGGTTTATCATTGCAAAAATTCTTCTATTTTTTATTTTGTATATGGGTTGTATTTTTTTGATTAATTATTAATATGACATCAATATAAATATTTTGTATGCAATTTTTGAATTAAAATGATTGTGCAATGTGATATTTGTATTCCAATATGGTTTTCTATATATTTTTATTTTCATTTATGTATTCTAGTTAGGTTTGTTTTATAGGGCTATTGTAGGTTTGTAGTTGTGTAGCAGTTGATATGGCCTTTATCAATGCTAGAGAAAGCACTAAAAAAGGATATTTTTATCAGCGTTGAAAAAAAACACTAATAAAGGCCTTATTCTTTTAATGGTTCTTAGGTAGTCAACACTTTTTTGAACTAATAAAGACCTTTTTAGTGCTATTAAAGTACTTGTCTATTTTAGTGTAATACTATCTCTAATAGCTTTATCCATACACAATGTTGAACTAAAACAAAATCATGATATGTATAGACTGTTAAAACCTATTCATTTAATTAGAAGGAACTGAAAAAAAATAGGGGACTAACAATGGTTTTTTTAATTTTGGTTGCAGTTTAAACTTCTAACAAATTTTTTGTGATGATTTTTTAAAACCCTGGATAAAATTGGCATCAGCTCCCAACTTGTGTTGGTTTTGCCTATTTAGTAGTGATTTCAAGGAACTGACACAAAACATTTTTTAGCAGTGGTTATTTCATTTTTTTACAATAGTTTTCCTCTGAAAAATAGTTAAGGATTTAACAGCAGTTTAAACTACTGTGAAAAAAAAACCATATATAGCGGCGGTTTAAACTGCAACTATATACTATTGTTAAAAAAAATAAAAAACCGCCAAAACTACATCCCCAAAAAACCAAATAGAAGACCAATATTAAATAATAAACATTAAAATAATGATAATATCATAGTATAAATCAAACTACTAATCAAATCAATATCATAAAATTAATAAATCCTTAATATATTATTCTAATTAAAATAAAAATGAAGACCTAAGTTTGAAAATTTCAACCAAATTAGATTTTAAATCAATTAAATGTAGAGAAATTATATAAATCCACTTTTGTTTAGGATGATCAACATCTAAATATTTAACACCTTGTGTCAAAATATTTGGAATAAAATCAAACATAATTTGGTAATAAAAATTCCACAAGGAAATTATCTCATCTCATGTGATATTTTAATTAAGAAAGAGTAAAATTAACTTGAAATCATGAAAACATCATTAATATCAATCATAATTAGTATATGTGATTAATAGATGACATTAAAAGGCATTATCAAGGGAAAAAATGATAATCACACCCCCTATAAAATGTTTATTATATGCATACGGTCTGTATCTCATATAACCTACTAATAAAACTCACTAATTCATCTTCCAACTATATTAAAAGATATAATTATAACTAAGAGGAAAGATAGATCAAACCTATACTAAGAATTACTCCTTCCCAGCATCTCCTAGAAACTCGAGGTTCATAATAAAAGTGTGTTCCATACACTTATTCATACACACCCACTCTATCTTAATGATCATATATCATTTATATATTTAATACCTTAATAAAAAATACTTAAACAAGGATTTGATAACATTTTCTCATGAACCAACTAATACTATTTTTATCCGATAGTTGATCCACCCATGGGATGGTCTGAAGGTCATCCTTGATCCTCACAGTCTAGGAACTAGTCTTTTGGAATAAAAAATAAACTCTTGGGAATGGTTTTTCCCATGTTAATATAAATAAATAAGTAGTGTAAACATTTCAATAATTTGATAGGGTGTGTCCATATATAATATTTCCATGAAATATAAAATAAGTATTTTTAAATAAAAGGGAAATAAAATAAGTCATAACACAAAAATATATTACTATCTCATTTTTTAAAACATAAAGGATGTATAAAAATACTCAATAAAGTTACCAAAATAAAAGAAAAAATAATTTTCCAACCAACACCAAGAACAAAATAAACAAGATAAAAACAAATAATAGACCATAGATCTCTATGTGACCCAATTTCACCATTTAATATCATCATTGAATCCACTTCAAGAGAAACAAAAGATAAAAAATTTCAATAAGGAGTGCTAAAAAACAAAACAGAAAAAAGCCTAATAATGATGAGTATAAGGTAAACTTCAAAATAAAACATTTAAAATCAACCAAAGATAGATATTTCATGCAATGTGAGGGAAATATAGACATACCCTGCCTCAAACCACAACATGTTTTCTCAATATCCATATCATTGTGTTGGTCTATCATGATTTTAGTTACACATCACCATCACCAAATCCAAATTCAACCCTAATCACCACTTGAAAAACTAATATTGATACCATCTTTTTCTCTATATTCACTCCCTTCTACTATCACCAATATAAAAAATTTCTTGAAAATTAAATAGTGTTTTATATTTAAATTTAAACTTATAACCAATAAATTTTTTTTACCTAAATGATTATGAATTTCTGTTATTTACCTACTCACTCAAACTATCCATTGATGAAATATCACTTGGGATGCATCCAATCATCTTCTAATATAATTTAACCGATGCTTTCTACAGAGAAACAACCTTTATATATTATATATGTATATGATCCCCTTATTTCTAGATTGTGATTCCCTATTATTGAATTGTGATTTTCATTGAAATAAACTACCTCTAGGAATCCTAAGGCGTGCTGTAACTATAGCCAGGAGTAGATGTTGCTACAATCCTCAGTGACCTGCCAAAGTCCTCAGATGGTAATGGTCATGACCTCATCCTGCGCATGTGACCAGGATGCTCCTACCTAAGAACTTGACCAACTAGATCATCTTGTGATACTGAGAAGGAATGTATAGGACTAAAATCCCTTAGTTTTTTTATTTTTACCTAAAAATCAAATATCATTCATATTTAAATAAATACATATTATAAAAGTGACAACTAATAATAAGTTATTATAATGAAAACTCTCATCGGATTTCGCATGAACATCCAAACAAAGTTCCATTCAGGAGACTTGGTGCCCTAAATTCTTTTAATACATTAAAAAAAGATAAATAAACAATTTAATATATGAAATGGATAATTTTATCTTATTAATATTTAAACTAATGAAAATATTACCATAGTTGATCTGTTTCTTGAAAATATCTTTGAATCGGTATTATGGAGGGTGATTTTTTTAGCTCGACTTGATACATTTTTCTTTCAAACATCCTAAAATAAATAACATGTAATTTAATAGTAATGTATGAAATGTCAAACCTTTTCCATATGAATGTATATATGTAAAATGTGATTAATATAATAATATATTTTTCAATACCATATGCCTCTCATGGTGATGGATATCAACAAACACCTTCCACTACACTTTAGGTACCCCTTAAAGTACTTTTTCATATATTTTTTTGAGTACTCAATGATGTATCATTGAATTCATTCCATAATCTCTATTTAAAATATTTTTATTTCTTACCCAAATTTTTCAACATACACTTTCGTGCAATAAGATCAACAACAATAAATTGGAATAACAACTGTACAAAGAGATTAATTTTTTAAATATTATAAATTAATTACATAATCGTGTTTAGTTGAGATATAATGTATTAAAATTACCTTTATTTGGGAAGAAAATACTTCATTCAGCCAAGATTTAGGAATATGCCTCCAATCAAAATATATAATTGGAAGGGTAACTGGATAAACTGCTAACAAGCCTAGAATCTGGCCAAATAATCCTCTAGAATAATGCAAGGGGACCCCATAACAATCAAAGGGGAAAAATATCTTTAATCTATTAAAATTCTAAACATCTGAACTGTTTATATTTTTCTCAATAGTAACATTGTTTCTATCATTTATAAAAAAACATTTATTAGCATAAAAAATGGAAATAACTTTATTCACATTAAAATTTATACATATAACTATCAACCTCCAATATCCTCATGAAGAAACATGAGTGAACACCTGTTCCCTCACTGTAGAGTCATCATGTGATAAACTTATTGAATCAGGAAGCAATATTCCGGATATTGATGGGACGGAGAAGGAGGGTGTGTCAGATGCTGATGAAAGGGAAAAAGAGGGTGTTCCAGATGTCGATGGGGGGGTAAATGGAGGGTGCCCCAGATTCTATAGGGAGGGAGCCTAATGGATCATCAGGTGTCTGTGTGGTAAATGGAACATCAACTAGGAGTTGATTGGGATCAGTGAAATTATTCTTCCTTGGAATTTTTATCATTTAAACAAGTAAAAATAACTCCAAAACATATATTTAAAAAATCATATATAAAAATAAATTTATAAATGATAATAGATTCATGGTACTAATAAATAAAATATACATATGTATGATAATTAATGAATGCACATACAAAAAAAATATAACATTTACTTTTTCAAAATTAAACAACTCATGTATAAATCAATTTAAATATGATAACATATCTACAATACTGGAAATGAATAACATAAACATAGTTGGTTGATAAGTTAATGTATGACTGCACATACAATCATTTTTTCCTTCAATCATGCCATTGTCATGCTCCATCGTTACTTTATCTACTTCATCCACCCTTATAGGACTAATATTATCAATATCATGATGTAAAAATAAGTTTTTTTCTTATCTTTGATGGTATCTAATGTTAGAGGTCAAATATTCCCCTTCATCACTTGTATCATATAAGTCTCTTTGTTTTATGTGAATAAATACACTCCACCCTTCCTCCATGAAATATTACACATAATATACCATTTTTTATTATGATGAAAAGATATATAAATCATGTAATTCATGGTCACCTACATCCATCAAGTAAGAGAATTTCATATGAGTAAATTGAAAGGAATCTCTTTTAATACCCTTGGTAATATCTACCCACTTTAATTTGAATAAAACAACTTAAAAGGGATCCTGGTAATTTAATTTGATAATATAAGTTAACTTTATATAGTATCCCAATTTAGAAACTATAAATATACCACTATTATATGTTTTTAAACCCTCTTCCAGATTTACTGTATGAAATTTCAAACCATTCACATTGTAAGTGTTGGACATTCTAGCCTATTTTAAAGGAACTCAAGCCAGAAACTTCAAATCCTCTGAAAACTCAGCCCAAGTATTAGTATTCATGATCTAAAAAAGTAATATAAATTATATGTTTCAACCTAATATCTTTATTGATTTTAATATTTATGAACTTATATGTTGTGAAAACCATTCTACATGCTCTTTATTAACAGATTTTGTTATATATTTCTCATTTTGTATTCAAATTATCATTCATCTCTTTATTTGTATCCTTATCTCTTCAATAAATTAATCTGTAATTTCACTATTCAGCAATATATATCTATGTGCCTGTAATAATTCCATTTTTATCAATGTAATATTTGAGATCCTCCTAACTCATCATACAATATTAGGAAATATTTATTATTTCTTATGTTTTTGAGATTGATTGGATGTGTAGTCAACACATCTAGCTTGATTGAATCTTGTCACAATATCATCCAAGTATCTAGAACAAAATTTTAGAAACTCCTCTACTAAATATCCTTCAAAAATAGATCCTTTATGTTGATATTTATTTTTCAAGTATAATTTCAAATGAAAAAGTTATCTGTGAAATAAAATAAATAAAACATAATTATGTATTTAATGAAGTTCAAATAATTGTTTATTTAATATTAGAAACATATAAATAAAGTGACTCTTAATTGGATACATCTATCAATAATGTATGGGACCTCGTAATTTAGTTTCATCAACTAAATGCACAGTTAAATGCATCATGACAATAAAAAATGGTGAAGGAAATATCATCTATATTTCAAAAAGTGTTAGTACAAATATATCTTGAAGGTTGTCAAGATTAGCTAATTGTAGAGTTTTCTCACATCTTTTTCTGGAGAATGTCAAAAATTAAAGTATAACCCGAGTGAGCTTTTTAGGTAACAATGTACGCAATGCCAATGGTAGTAACTTCTGTAACAAAATATGTGAATCATGACTTTTAAATAAATGTAACCTATAGTGATTTAAGTTTAAACACATTGATATGTTTCTTAAATACCTATTAGATACCTTCACGTGTTTTAAAATTATAAGGAATATATCTTTATCCCTGCTTTTCATTGAAAAAATTGTCAGAACATACTTTTCATTCCCATCTAGACATAGATCATACTTTATATTCATTTTTTGTAATTCCTTCTGAGTATTGAGATGGTCCTTTGATTTTCTAGGCTCATTAAGTAATGTGAAGATCAAAATTTTACAAAAATTCTTCTCAATATAGATAACATCAATATTATGAAACAACAAATTAAATTTCCAATATGGAAGTTTGAACAATATACTTTTTTTCAACTTTTGAATTATAATTTCAATTGATCATTCACTTTCACTATCATTCAAATGATGCACCTTCCCAAATTCTATTTCAACATTTATAAGTTGTTACAATATTTCAAAACCTTTCACTAACTTTGGAGGTGGTCTATGATTAATATAACAATTGAATTTTGACTTTTTCAATCGAAATCTATGAGATACATTGAGAAATATGTGATGACACAAGAAGCACCATTTTTTACTATAAGGTAGTTGTTTGGGATAAAAAAATTTATAAATAGGGCAAGACAAACTCATATAATTTTTCCAACTATAGAAGTTACTAATGGTCCACATTAGAGCAACGTGCATTTTGAACATTATTCTAGAAGATTTATCATATGTTTCAACTTGGTTTCTTTATAACTCTTGTAATTCTTCAATTAGAGGATACAAGTATACATCAATATCATTTCTAGGAATTTATTTCAGTAATAATAATCAAGATGATAAAATAAATTTGTCCATACACATCCATGGAGGTAGATTGTAAGAGATCAAAACAACCGACCAAATGCTATAACCAGTACTCAAAGTCTCAAATGGGTTGAATCCATCAGTAGCCAATATTAATTGCACATTCCTAATATCAAATGAAAAATATTGATGTAATGAATCATATGTCTTCCATGATTTTGAATCTCTTATATGTTTCATTAACTCATCATTATTATTAATAATAGAATGCCACTTCATGTGCTTGGTAGTTTTAAATGACATGAATAATATTTACAATCGAGGTTTTAAATGGAAATAGCACAAAACCATTAAAGGTTTATTATTTTTATTATTCTTCATATTAGTATGATGATTCATACTTCCAACATCACTCATTGACTTCCATCTAAAAGATAAAAAAAATTCAATCTGGTCTACATGAATCCTCTCCCCAATAAAGCATATAATCATTAGGACAAGCATGTATTTTTGTATAATTCAGATCAAACTTGTTAGCAACTTTTTTTATATCATAAAAAGACTCAAGGATCTTAGCTTCAGGAAATGTGTCACATAACAATTCTAATATCATGTACATTTTCTTATTTATAAATCCAAAAATTAATTTTCTATGGTAAAAATTCAGTAGAAAATAAATTTTTGAATATTTTATACATACACCATATAGATATTGATTTCCATCATCAAATAAATCATGAAATTTATTTTTCTTCTCATTAAATTTATCCCTTACATTAGTCTTTACAACATCAATAATATGATCCAATGATATGTTACAATCTTGATTTGTTTTTCCTATAGTCCCAAAAACATAATTTTTCAAGTAACTATTTTTATCACCCTCAACCAGTTGTTCTGATATTTTTTTGATGTCGATGTTATCGCCTTGAAATGATAAAAGCATCATTTATAAGGTTTTTTATTTCATTTTCCATTTTTGATGAAGTTGGGAACTTATTCTATTGGATTAAATCAGTGATCAAATGTTCTATAACATTCGATTCTCTATACCAAATACAACACAAATATTGAGTAGGGAATTTCTTTAGTATCAAGTGTTCATAAAATTCATGTATCTTCAACCATATTATAAATTTACATTCAGTACATAGACATATTATTGTCCCATCAACAAATAAATTAGAAATTTCAAAATCTAAAAACTCCTCCAAACCCTTAGCAAACTAAGGTGTGTTCCTCAATAATGTGATCCATATTTTATCCATATATCACAAAGTTCCTATAATTCATTAAAGAAAATTAAAAAACATAAAAAATATTGTATCATTTAAAAAACAATTACTAATTTATTATAAATCAACAATATAAAAACTTCTTTATGATTTTTAATTTTATTACATTTTTGAACAAAAACATTTTTCTTAGATTTCAATTCAAATGTATATAATCCATCACATGGTGTAGGAAGAGATAGTATAAACTTTCTTCTTTAGATAAGTATAAATTAAACCTTGAAGGAGAAACCCCAACTTTAAAACCAAAAAATCTTATGGGAACCTTAAATAAATGAGGCTCAACAACATTAAATAATTACGCAATCACCATAAAACATGTAAAATCTGTAAATAAGTTAAAAATAACTTGAAATGTGCAAATAATTCCATTTAAAATGAATTTCACAAAAAAATCCCATTGTGACCCATGAATAACCTTTTGAAATTGAAAGTATCCCTTTCTAAATACTGGTTTCCCATTGAAAACACCTCTTAGGCATTCGATCATATATACATCATACAAAATTTAGAGAAAAATGTTTTTAAAAAAATTAATAATTTAATGGATAGTCTGGAAAATGAAAAAAACATAGAAACACATACCTTAGTAAAGCACACTTAAATGTAATCCTTCAAAAATGAAGATATGATATCTCAAGGATGAATCTTCATAACCTAGAAACCATAATAACAAGGATTAAAACCAATTCCCTGCCTAGGGTTCAACCAACACCAACTAATAACAAGTCAAAAAGGGAGAAAAAGGAGAAGGAAGGGAGAGAAGAGAGAAAGGGGTGATAAAACCATAAATAACTCACCAATAATCATAGGATAAGACCCAAAATCACAAGGTAAAAGAAGGAGGATTCTAGCCTAGTGTACCTAGGATGGGTTGTAAGTGAGGGAAAGTGGGGGATTGGGGAGGGCATTGTGAGGGGGGAGGGGAGTGGAGAGGGGGAAAGGGGATCGGTGATAAGGGGTTCGGTGAGCGGGGACATAGATCGATGTAAAGGTGGCATCTTAGGCTTAGGCTCGGGGGTGAGGGGGTGGGGGCAGGAGAAGTTTTTGTTAATAAATTAAAAATATTTAGCGTTGTTTTTTTTAAACACCACTAAATATTTTCAATATTTTTTAGTAGTGGTTTCTTAAACCATCATTAAATGCTGGATTTGGTGTAGTAAGGTATGAATATATATAACATAATTAAGAGATATATTGATATATATATATGTGTGTATAAATATTATTTTATATAAATTTACTTGATTCATCATTGTGTTTAAGAATCTATCTTTTATGCGTTGTAATTTTTATTAAATAAAAATAAGTATATAATTATAAAATTATTATTTTAATAAAATTTAATATTGATTGATTAATTTTTGATTTATTAGTGTGTTATATAAATTAATAATAATAAATAATTAATATTTTAAAAAAGTTATTTTCTTAAAAAAACATTTTATCATTGTATTTTATAATTTTATTTGAAAGATAAAATAGAAAATTATAGATATTTAATGTAAAAAAATAAAGTTAATTTTTATATTTAAATTTTCAAAATTAGTTTAAGATGAATTTGTAGGTATTTTCTAAAAAGATTGATTTTTAGGTGAATAGTTCAAAATACTAATTTTATAAATAACATGACTTTTATGACATTATTAGTATATAAGTATGAATTTTAAATTCATGAAACCTTTTTATAAGAATAAATATATATATTATAAGTGAATTTTTAATTTTAAAAAAATTGGTTTTAATTTAGAAACCCATATCTTACATTTTAAAATTTAAGTTATACTTTTCAAAAAAAAAAATTTAATATATTATACATTTACAATTTTAAAATTAAATTTTTATCACTTTTTGAAATTGAATAAGAAAATGTATTTAAAATTTATAATTTTTAGGTCAAAATTATCTAATAAGGATCACTTTATTTTTAGGAATAAATATTAAGTTAGCTTATGTAAAAACTAGTTACCAAGTTAAAATCTAAAATAGTGTATGTAAAAAATCTAAGAGTAAGTGACCCCAAACATGTTTAAAATTTGTTTGGGAATGTGTGGTTGAGGACTTTATAGACCTTATCACTTCTAACCACCATTATTTCTCAATTTTTTATCAAATTTCCTTAATAGTGACTTCCCATTATTGAAATTTGTTGGTATTTACAAATATGTTATCCCTTTTTCACTTATAAAAGGAGATCTTTTCTCCTCATTTCCCCTCACACCACAACCCCTTAATTTAAACCCAAAATCTTCAAAAATCTATCCTAAACATTTATATCCACCTTAAAAATATTTTATTATTCTAAAAATACCATCCCTCAAAGGATTAACCCCCTTCACAAAGGATATAATCTAAGAAGTGAGGTATAAGTTCATAACCTCCCTTTCTCATTTCCATTTCTTTTATGCACTCCTTATTCTTAAAGTGTCATTACAGCATATTAAAATTATAAAAATATAATCCTTATTATAATTATATTTTATTATAATTATGTTTCAACCATTAATCAATTTTCCCTTTTCTATTAATAAAAATGAAAACGTGAATCATACGTACATGCGGACTACCGCATCCATGAAGTAAAATGTTCATTTTCTTTCACCACCTAACATGTATGGTTTAAAATTGTAATTTAAAAAATAATTATGATATATATAAATTATTTAATATTCTTAAATGATAAACCATATTACTTCACTCTATCATCTTAAGTAAAATTAAAGCATTATCCATGTGTATGTGTAGACTACCGCCTCCATAGAACTGTGTGTCCTGCTTTTCATTATCACCTTACATGGATGGTTATAAGAATATTTTAAAGGATATATATGATTTTTATGATATAAATATGGTTCTTATGATACAAATTTAATAACATATTAATGATATGAATGATAAACAATTGTTATAAAATTACCCATCTTAAACAAGTGAATTAAAAAGGAAAAATAATTTATTCACACTATATAATTATTTTGTATCTATCACTTATTCTCCAAATTATTTATAATTATGATATATCACACTAATGAACTCTATATGGGATCATTATACTACTTTTATAATGATATTTCAATAATACCATCTCATAATCACCCATTAATCATGGTATGTTCATGTTTGGGTCGATTTAACCACCTACTTGAATAACGCTATAAATTTATATAAAGACTGGATATGAGAACTTCATAACTATTATAATATTATATAAATAGGTAAATAATTATTTATTTTTGTTTCTAGATAGTTTGTATCAATATTTGACTCATAATTAATAAAACACCCTTTGTTGGTTAAGAATCACTGAAATATACATTTTGTTGATTTTATCTTCAAGGATAAAGAATGGAACACTTGTGAAAGGAAATTAAAACTTCATAAGTTGTTAAAATTCACCCCTTAAGGTAACTTTAATGACATGAGAATGATGAACTTTCTAATAATAATTAATACTGACACTGCTATTACAAAACTAGTTTGAAACTATAAATATAAGACTCTTAGGCATGTATTTAATAAAATTTATTTAATTATTAAGGATGTTTTAGGAAATTTCTGAATGAATTGGGACCAATGTAAGGGTTTTTCATCTCAAATCCCTTTCTTTGAGACATGTTTTGTATTATGAACCTAATTTGTAAGGTGTGTATGAAACCTTTTAGATATTTTATATCATTAATTATATTTTAATCATGGTATTTGAAGTATAATTATAATCCCTCCCCTTAAATGGGTTTTTCATTAAAATTTTACCCAAGCCATAATGGGTTTTTTTTCTCAAATTTAAATTTCTAGAGACGTTTTTATGTTATACATAATGTTTTATTTTTTATAGTGAAATTATTGCCCCATTTTTATTTTGTATCATTCTATTATATTTCAATATATTCAGTGTTCTATTGAAATTTCATCCTCTCATGGGAATTTTATTCAAAAGTTATAAATTTTGTAAGAGTTTTCTTACTCTCAATTATAATTATTTGGGACATTTTTCATGTTACGCACCATGTTTCCTTTGTATAGTTTTATATTGATTTAATATCCCATGAATGTTTTATACTTTATTTGCTTATAATTATTGGGATATAATAATACAAATAAAGTTCTTTTATTCAAATGTTTTTTTACTTGAGTGTTAACCCATTCGTAAGATTTATTTATAATTCAATTTTCATTTATTAAGTTATGATCATTGTATTGAAATTATTTCATATAATCTGGTAAAATTATTCCCTTTTATTTTCTTATGTGGTATTATGTCATTGTTTAAATTTTCACCACATAAACCCCTTTTCAAATATTTTATGCTTTATAGAGTATGTTTCCTGTAAGTGATATTGATGTATCAAATATCCTTTCTTTGAGTTATAAAGTTTTATCTTGAACCTTGTTCTTTCATGCGTGTTTTCTACCACCCTAATATTTTATTATATTATATTTTATAATCCACTTTGGGAAAATTAAGTTATAATATAAATAAGGTTTTATTACTATTTTTACAAAGTGGGTCTTCAACAAAGTTACTTTCAAAGTATTAAAAAGGTTCCTTTCATAATCAAATGTTTTATATTTGGATTTACATTTCCTATAGAAAATTTTATTCAATTTTCAAGGTTCCATTATTAGACATTATTTTTAAAAGTAAAAGTTTTAAAAATATTTTACTTCACCTTTTAAAAAGTTACTTTTGAAAGTTACATATGTTTTTATTTTGTGTCAAATTTAAAAATGTTTTCCAAAAGATCTATTAAGTTTTCACCTCCATTTTCATTTTCATACTCAAAAGGATTTATACTCATGGGATTTATATTACATGATTTATTATCTAATAAATATATATTTATAATTTTGGTGATTGAACTCAAAGTATCAAATAATTCCATTTTTGATCCTTTCATGTGTGATACAATTTAAATCATTCTTTTGAATGGATATTTTTTATCTATTTAAACATCCTTTTCAGTTTTCTTTTTTACACTTGGGATATATTATTTTAAATCCATTCACCATATTTATATGGAGGTATTGTGTAATTTTATTTCCTACCAAACATATGATACATAACTTCATTTATCTTTCCTAACGATCCATCGTGAATAGGCATAAATTTTTTCCAATGCATTTTCTTTGTGAATACCATGTTTTCTATTCCTTTTATTAAAGGTTATTCACCTGGAATTCATTCATAGATTGATTGGGGAAATTTTTTATTGACTGTATACCCTTTATCTATATGATTTAAATACTATATTCTTTATTATCTTTATTGAATGGTATTTACCTAGAAAGTTATTGAATATCATTGGATACCCATTTATTTTCCATGGGTTTTTCATGTTATGATTACTGATGGAATTATTAATCATTTACTTATTTGAATCCATATAAAAAGGACATGAAACCCATTTTCTTTCCATGGGTTCTTTATGATATAAAATTGAAGGATTTTCATTTGAAATTTTTATGAAACCCGTTCTTATTGTTAGGTTTTAATGATGCGATTGTTAGATATGTTCTTATGTTGCACATGTGTCTGATTAATATTTTAGTGATGGGTGGGCCCTATATATCCCTACAATGCATTGGGTAAAGTTTTACATCTCATGAGATAATGGTGAAATGAATAGTGATGATTGATCCAATATAGGAAATAGGTTGTGATGCCTGATTCACTATAGGAAATAGGTTAGTGAAGCCTAGTCCGCTATGTTATGATTTTTATGCTTATGGATGTGCCAAAAATATCAAGTATTCCTTATTTTAATGATATATATAATTTTTATGATTCATTATCTTGTTATACCTTGATTTATTATCTATGATGTATTGGTTATAACTTTATGATCTTTGATTGTTATCACTTATGTTTACCCTTACAGAGCATCTGAGCTCACTTTTTCTTATGTTTTTTTTCATAGGTTATAAAGAAAAGTAATACATAAGACGTTTCTAGAAGGTAATATTATGTGAAGAATTTGTGGGAGATTTTTGAGACTTGTTATGGATTTATAAGTTGTTTATATAGTGGAAAAATATCTATTAGTTGAAAAATGCATGAGTTTTATTTGATAATTTTTTATCCTAATTATCTAAAACTAGAAACCTAAAATCTATTTAGGATGTATTGAAATTAAATATAAGATTAATTTCATGTAATTTGGACTTCCATGTATGTGGGTATTTACCATTAGTATCAGAGCAAGGTTTATATAAATTTAGAGATTATGATGTTATCAGTTGAGGATAATTTGGGAGTTAAAAATGTCATAAAATTTTTATAAGTTAAGTTTCTTAATAATTTTAAAGTCATAGATAAACCTTTAGGTTAGTTTAGTTAATATTTAATATTTTGGGGATTAGGATAAAATAAATTTATTAAAAATATTAGGGATAATTTTAAGTATAGGATAACATCCTGAATTATTGGTAATGTATAGATCGTGTGGTTTTCCTAGAAATTATATCCTTGTCTGTATATTGGATAGTGGATGTGGTTGTGGTATAGATAAACCTAGGGGTAATTAAACTAAAAAAGGTTGGTTTATCATTGAATTTATCTTCACTCTAGTGCATGATGAGTAAGACTAATACTGCACACCTAGATAAACACTCTCAGAAGGATATGCTTTAGTCAATCACATTATCTTTACAAACCATTATAAAGGATTTATTTCCAAATTACGTTAGGAGACTAGGTTAATAAGTATGATAGAACACAACCAAAAGTAACCTAGGTATAACTAAGATAATTATAAGATGAACCAAGTGTGACATAGTTAAAATGAAATTATCATAGGTTGAAATGAACGTGTCATTGGAGAATACATCTTAGGATTGATATTTCATATTTATATGATAATTTACTCTAATTTTATTATATATTACCATAATCATTTTGGTTTTAGTGTTTTGTTTAAATAGGATCACAAAAAATGAATCTAAGAAATGTATGTATCCAGAAACCACTATGGCATATAATGGAATAGGGGATCATACTTAAACGGTTTATGATTTTAGAATATACTTGTTATAGTGGAAAAAATGTGAGTTTACTTATCTTACCTAAGGTAATAAGTTTTATATCTTAATATAAATTAAATATTAAAACTCTTAACTATTTTAATTAGTAAAATTTATGAGGATTATATGAAATATCTAAGGATTATCCTTCAATAGTTTTTATTTAAAGGTGTGGAAACATATATTAAATGGTATCAATAACCATAAAAAGTTATTTTATGGAAAGGTTATATTTTTAGGGATAACTATTGGAGAACGCATTATTGAGGTATAGATAACTCATAGGTTTAATATATGTTTGATGTTGAGAAAATAAAGGGTTAATTGGTTTTGAGAAAATTGAGTTATATAGTATTTATAGCCTTTTAATTGATTATTGATTTAATGAAAAGTTATCTATGATATTTTTTTGTGAAGTTTATCCCATTTTTGGGATCATGATATATATATACTAGTATGTGCCTTTATGAACTATTGGTTAGAGATAAGAGTTAATTTTTGAAGGAATATATGATTTCTATATGATTTAATGTCTTGGAGATTCAAATGTTTTTGGGAAAGTTATATAATGGATAATATATTATTAGTATATATACATATTGGGGTACATGATTGTATGAATGATTAATGTTGTTTGAGGAAAGATAAGTAACTTGGTATATGTAATATTAGAAGTTATATATTGAATGATGAATATATTAATATTACCCTCACCTACTTTCATCAGTGAGAAATAATTAAAATTTTGAGGACACAATTTATTTAACGTGGTAGAATGTAATGACATGATATTTTGGACCCTTTAAATTAACACTATCTTTAATAGGTTGCTCCATATGTAACACTGAACTAAAATGAAACTACAATATGTTTATATCATTAAAAACTAGGCGTTGAATTAGAAGGTATGAATATGAGTAACCAAATTATGAAATATATTAATGTATATTTTTTTATATATAATGTTTATTTTATACAAATTTACTTAAATCATTATTGTGTTTAAGAATCTATATTTTTATGTGTTGTAATTTTTATTAAATAAAACTAATTATATTATTGTTAAATTATTATTTTAATAAAATATAATATTGATTTATTAGTATTTTATATAAATTTAAAATAAAGAAAATTTGGTATTTTAAAAAGTTATTTTCCTATAAAAATTGTTTCTCATTGTATTTTATGATATTATTTAAAAGTTAAAATATAAAATTATAGAAATTTAATTTTTTTAAAATAAACTTCATCTTTGGATTTATAATTTCAATATTATTTTAATATGAATTTTTGGGTTTTTTTAAAAAGGATTTATTTTTAGGTGAATAGTGCAAAATACAATTTTTATAAATTACATGACTATGAAATTATTAGTATACGGGTATGAATTATAAATTCATGAAACCTTTTTATAAGACCAAATATGTATTTTATAAATGAATTTATAATTTTAAAAATTATTTTTTTAATTTATAAATTCATATTTGACATCTTAGAACTTAATTTATATTTTTTAAAAATATATTTTTAATACATTATACATTTAGTATTTTAAAATTAAATTTTAGAAATTTTAGAAATTGAATCAGATAAAATGGATTTCAAATTTATAACTAGTATTTCCAAATTATCTAATCAAGACCAATTTATTTTAAGGCGTAAAGATTAATTTACCTTAGGTAAAAACTAATTACCATGGTAAAAGCTAAAATGGTAAAAGTAAAAATCTAAGAGTAAGTGAACTAAAACATGTTTAAAATATGTGTAGGATTGTGTGGTTGAGTCCTTGATGAAATTTATCACTTCATATCCATAACCTATTCTTAAGATTCATTATAATTCTAATATATCACAATTATTAACATTAAATTGAATCATTATTCTACTAGTATAATAATATTTCAACTAGATCATCTCATAATCACTTATTAATCATGGTATGTTCATGTTTGGGTCGTTTTAACTGCCTACTTGAACAATGGTAGGAATTTATATCATGTATGAATATGGTAACTTTATCTCTAGTATAATATGATATAAATATGTAATTATTTATTTATTTTTTGTTCCGGAGAGTTCATATTAATATATTAAGAAAACACCCTTCATTGGTTAAGAATCACATAAATATGTTTGCTATCGATTTCATCTTCAAGGATAAATAATGAAGAAATTGTAAAAGGGATTTAAAACTTCATAATTCATTGTAATTCACAAGTTATATTAACTTTAATGATTTATCAATGATGATTTTTTTAATAAGAATGAATATTGGCACTGCTCTTACAAAATTAGTTTGAAACGATCAAGATTACTTGAACTAGATATTGAAAATAGAAAACAATTAACTCTATATATAATGATTATAAATAAGGAGTATAAATGGTTATAGTTATGAATAAAGTTATTAGGTATGAATTTAATAAACTTAATTTAATTATTTAGTTTTTTTTCAAGTGAAGAACAAATCAGGACTAAGGTAAGGGTTGTTCATCTCAAATTCCTTTCTCTGAGACATGTTTTGTATTATGCACCTAATTTCATTTTGAAGGCGTGTATACTTACTATTTGATATTTTATATAATTAATTATATTTTAATCATTTTATTTTAAGTTTAATTATAATCCTTCCATTTTAATGTGTTTTTTATTAAAATATTACCTAATTCGTAAGGGGTTATTTGTCTCAAATTTGATTTTTTAAGACATTCTTATGTTATACGCCATGTTTTATTTTACATGGTTAAATTTTTGAACCATTTTCATTTTGTATAATTTTATTATATTTCATGATAATTAATTTTCTATTTAAATTTCTAACTCTAATGGGGTTTTGATTCAAAAGCTACAAATGTTGTAAGAGTTTTCTTGGTATCAATTATAATTCTTTGATACATGTTACGCACCATGTTTATTTTGTATGGTTCTATATTTATTTAATATCCCATTAATGTTCTATAATTTATTTCCTTGTAATTTTTTGGATATAATAATCCAAATCAAGTTCTTTTCTTCTAATGTCTTTTGAATTAGGAGTTGCCCCAATAGTAAGAGTTGTTGGTAACTCAATTTTTATTCATTGAGTTATGATCATTCTCTTGAAATAATTTAATATAAGTTGGGAACATTATGCACTTTGATATTATTATGTGGTATTCTATAATTCTTTACATTTTTTAAATATAAACACCTTTTAAAATGTTTCATTCTTCATGGAGTATGTTGCTCATAAGGGAAACCGATGACTCAAATATCCTTTCTTTGAGTTGTAAAGTTTTGTATCAAACCTTTTTCATCCATGCTTGAGTTATCCCATCCTAATATTTTATTATATGGTATTTTATAATCCTATTTTTTAAAATTAAGTTTTAATACAATAAATTTTTTATTACTCTTTTTATAAAGTGGGTTTTCAATAAAGGAAGTATCAAAGTATTAAAAAAGTTCCTTTCATAATAAAATGTTTTATCTTTAGTTCCATATTTTTTATAGAAATTTTTATATAGTATTTAAGGATCCATTATTATAGATTATTTTTAAAAGTAATAGTTTTCAAAATCTTTCACTTAACCTTTTAAAAATTTTCTTTTTAAAGTGACATGTAAGTGTGTATTTTACATCAATGTTAAAAATGTTTTACAAAATCTCTTTTAAGTTTTCACCTCCATTTTCCTTTTTATATTTAAAAGGATTTGAACTCATGGGATTTTTGTTACATGATTTATTATATAATAAATATATATATTTATAATTTTGGGTATTAAACTCCCAATATCAAACAATTAAATTTTTTATCCCTTATTATGTGATATTGATCAAAGCATTCTTCTGTAAGGGTGTTTTTCATATATGTCAACATCCTTATAAGTTTCCTATATTACACTTTGGATATGTTATTTTGAAAAAATAAAACATATTTCTCTGGATGAATTATGTAATTTCTATATCAAATGTATGATCCATCACTACCTTTGTCTTTCCTAATCATCCACCATAAATATGCATAAAATTTATACCAATTTCTTTGATTTGTGAATACCCTATTTTCGATCCCATTAATTGAAGGGTGTTCACCTAGATTCCATCAATCTATTGATTGGGGAAATTATTATCCTAACCATATAAACTTTATATATACAGTGTAAATACAATATGTTTTATTATGTTAATTAAATGATATTTACCTATAAAATTACTGAATATCATTAGATACCCATTTATTTTCCATTGATTTATCATGTTATGATTATTGATAGAATTATTAATTATATACTTATGTGAATCAATTTGAAAAGTATATGAAACTCATTTTATTTCCATGGGTTATTTATGCTATAAAAGTGAATGATTTTTATTTGAAAGTTTTATGAAACCCATTATTATTCCTAGGTTTTAATTATGTTATGTTTAGATGATTTCTCATGGAATGCATGTGTATGGTTAATCTTTTAGTGGTTTTGGGCCCTATATATCCCTCAAATTCATTGGGTAAAGATTTACATCTAATGAGATAATGGTGAAATGAGTAATGATTCTTAATACAACATGGGAAACCGATTGTGATGCTTGATATTCTAAGGGAAACAGGTGAGTGAAGTACAATACACTGTGTTATGATTTCTATTCTTTTAGATGTGCCATAAATCTCAAGTATGCCTTATTTCTATGATATGCAACATTTTCATGATGTATTCTTATGTTATACCATGGTTTTTTATCTATTATTTGTTCAATATAACTTTATTATGTATCCTGATTATATTCATATTATTATCGCATGATCACTTATGATCTTTGATTAGTATCACTTATGTTTACCCTTATTGGTAATCTTAGCTCACCCCTTTATTATGTTTCTTTTTCCTTGAGTTATGATGAAAAGTAATACGTAAGATGTGTCTAGAAGGGTATCTTATGTGAAGAATTTGTGGGGGATATTGAGGACTTGTTGTGGATTAAGCAGTCATTTATATAGTGGTAAAAAAATTTATTAGTTGAAAAATACATGAGTTTTTTAGTTAATGTTTTATCTTAATTCTATAAAACTCTAAAACAAAAAGTTCTTAGGAATTTATTTAAATGAAATATTTTATTTACACCATGTAATTTAGATGGTCATGTATGTGGGTATTCATAACAATCCAAGTACATTATCATTTTATAAATTAATTATAATTTATATGTGAAAGATTGTATCTTAAGATTTCGGGGTTTCTATTCATCTATTTTTGAGGAGAAATCCAAAGAAACTAATGAAAACCCATCGTTTTTCATGTGTTTGACTACTTCCACTGTACCCTATAACACACAACATCAATTATATTTTCCCTTTAAATATTAATGTCACTTAGATCATCAATTTTTCTCAAAAACTCATCTTATTTTTCATCATCAACATTATATTTTTCAGTATTTAACTCTAACAATGCAAATTCACTCCCAACTTTTATAATTTCTTTGAGAAAAAACATGAGATATATTCTAAATTATAAATCCTTAATAGTTTTATTATTCAATAACTTTTACACCAATTTTTTTATGATTATAGGACACATTATCATTTTTTGAATGTACCATAAAATCTTGAACACCTTATTACTATGAATCATTTTCTCCCTCTTTACTTCCTTAATTATATGATGAAACTTCATTCTTTGATAAAAAATCCACCCCCTGTGATTAATTTTCCTTTCTATTACCTTTAGATAATTTCATTCTATTGTGACTGCTTTCTAACTTGTTTCTCTTCTTTAATGAACTTTTGGGTTGATCATTATCTTCTTCTTCATTATTTTACTCAAGGAAATTTACTAAAAAATTTCCAATATTGTCTTAATCAAAATATTTAAATAGAAATTTATATTTTTACTTACCTTTACCTTTTTACAAGCCCTTATAGAAAAATGAAATGAACTCATTGAAATTTGTGACATCATCAATATCAAATTATTCTTAATGAGACCTCTTGAAATCACTATTCTTCAAGCCTTTATAGGCTTTAAAACTAGTCACCTTCTCCAATTTCCCTTTATTATTCAAAATTATACCTATTTTCATCTCATGGTCTATCAAGATATTATTGATTTTTCAAATTATAAACTCATCAAAATCCTGATCCTCAAGAGAAGAAATTTTGGAATTGGATTTATCTGGTAGAATCCTAATTTACTTTTCACCTTGGTTGATTCTTTAATAATTTCTCTATATCTCTAAATAGAACTCACAATTTTGTTCAACCGTATAAATAACCCATACACTAATTCATCTTCAATGTTCTAAATGTTTTTGAATTAAGCACAACAAGTTTAAATTATTATCTCTATAAATTTATTATATCCTTCATAAATATCATGAATTTTTTCCTATATGGATTTTGTTGTTTTGGAACTCTCATCAGTTTTTTCTCAAAAAGTAATAAAATTAATGAATTTAATGCTCTCTCATTAACTTTAACTATCTTTAAATATTATAAACTATAACCTAATCCTACTTTGGGATGATTAACATCATTCTCTATGATGTCAAGAATGTCCAACCCCAATGGTATAAGATATGGAACTATCCATTCATTACACAAGTGAAATCATTTTCCATCAAATATAAAAACACCCTTATTGTTGATAGTATTTATACTCTCCATGGAAATTATTCAATTAGAAAGATATAAGTAGTAAATAATAAACTTGGATCCTTGAGAATAACCTGCTTTGATATATGAGAAACATTATGGGGTAAATCAGTGGAACCAAAAAAATCCACAAAACATGATATTATCATGATGGTTGGAGTATAGGATCTAAAATAGATCAAATAAGAAATAATGGTGATATATGGTGAGGGAGGTAGATTATAAAATTAACACAATATATTTTTACACATTTGCTAATTATTTTTTTGTGGTTGTGTTCTCAATTATTTATGGTTGTTGTTGGGTTTTGTGGAAAATATTCAGTTTCACCAGATGGAGTTTTATGGATAAAGGTCATCAGACAGAGACAATCAAATGGATGTTTCCTACTATACAGTTTCAAGGCATTCAAGTAGAAATATTTCACTGGATAGAATTCCATTGGAAAAATATCATCAGAAAGAGTTGATTAGATAGAGGATTATCATGGTGAGGTTTTGGTTTCATCATACAATGATTATCAAATAAATTTTTCAGACAGAATTATCATATATGGCATTCACCGGGGTTGGTGACACAATACATGGGTTGTGTATATGATAACCCATAGTTGGTGGTTTAATTGGATAGTTCAAAAGTGTATTGGTAGTTACCAAAGTCAACAATATGTTAACTATGAATCACAAAGGTCGATGCAACTAGTTGACCAGACAGATACCTCTATAAAGAGGTGTGGTGTCTAAGTTATGATGTGTGATGTGACACGATTCCTATGGTTAATAGAAGAGAGTTTCTAACTAAATTTTCTAAGAATTTTTAAATTTTAGAGGGTATGAGTGAGTGTTTTGTATTCACTTGTATCTCTTAAAATGAAAATGTTTACAGTGTTCTCCTATGAATGTAGAACATTTGTATTAACCACATAAATTTTTTCTATCTGTTTCTTTTTTATAAGTGTTTTTGTGAAGTTTATGTGGTGATTAGGTGGGAATTCATCCTAGTTTTAGTGCAAAAACTTGGAGGAGGTGATTATCATACAAACCTCTATCCGGTAACATTATGGATATTTCCATTGCATGGGCTAAGGCAATCGGATGAAAGTCTATCTAGTGTATATTATGTTTACCAATTTCATCTGTTAAAATGGACATAGTGTTTCCTCGGATCCCAAACCACTACCAAAAAATGTAAATTTGAGATTTTTTTGCATTAATGACATTTTAAAATGTCAATAATTCATTTACTAAAATTTCTGGAAAACATCACTAAATGAGGTGTCACTAATTTAGCGATGTTTATAAATGTCAGTAATTTAGAGTTATTTATAAACATCACCAATTTAGAAATGTTTATAAACATCTCTAATTATAAACACCTCATTTAACTTTCATAAATGTTGATAAATTGCACCTCATTTACCAATTTTTATAAAAAAACATTGGTGATTTTTGTTAGTGATGTTTATAAATGTCATTAATTTACCAATGTTTATAAACATAACTAAATTAGAAAAAACTCATTTATCTATGTTTCTAAAAATGTATGTGATTTTTTAAAAAAATCGTAATTATTTTATGTTTTTTTAATTCATAATTATTTGATGTTTTTTTTACAAAAAATAATAATTTTTTAAACATGCCCCATCCTTCAAGCCTCGCTAGTACACTCCCAACCCATCACATGACCTGATCTCTTCACCCCACAGTGTCGATTCACCCACCACCGCACACCCATAGGCTCACCTGTTTCACTTTTGAATATTTATTTATATTATGTTATATTTATATACATATAAATAGATTTCAATATAAAAAAATATTATATATATACATATATATTGATATATATATATATATGTTTATATTTTATATTTTATATTTTATATTATATGTTTATATATATATATATTATGTGTGTGTGTTTATATTTCATATTATATATATATGTTTATGTTATATATATATATTTATATTTTATGTTATATATATATATTTATATTTTATATTTATATATATATGTATGTATGTTTATGTTTATATTACATATATATCTGTGTGTGTGTGTTTATATTTTATGTTTATTTATATGTTTATATTATGTGTGTGTGTGTGACATATTTTATATATATTATATGTTTATATTAATATATTAATGTGTGTGTGTGTTTATACATATACATATATACATGTGTGTGTTTATGTGTGTGTGTGTGTGTAAATATATATGCATATGTATACATATATATAATTATAATTATAAATTTATATATATATATATATATATATAATTAGCCACATTCTAAAACACTGGTAAAAATGTCACTAAATATGCACATTTTCTTCAAAACTTGACTAAATTTAAAATATATATGTATATATATGTATGTATGTTTATATTTTATGTTTATTTATATGTTTATATTATATATGTGTGTGTGTTTATATTATATATGTATATATATGTGTTTATATATATGTGTGTGTGTTTATATTAATATATATTGTTTATATATATATATATATATGTTTATATGTGTATCTGTGTATAAATATATATGTGTATGTATACATATATATAATTGTAATTATAAATTTATATATATATATATATATATATAAAATTAATCACATTTAAAAACATAAGTAAAAATATCACTAAAGGTGCCATGTTTTCTTAAAAATGTGACTAAATTTAAAATATATGTGTGTTTGTATATATAAATATATGTATATGTATATATTTATATATTTATATGTGTGTGTGTGTTTATATGTATATAAATATATATTTATATATGCGTGTGTGTTTATATATATGTGTCTGTGTTTATATATATTAATATATATATATATTTTACATCTATGCGGGGAAATGAGCTATATAAATATATATATTTTTAGCTATATTTCCTGAAAAAAGTCTCTAATTTAGTGATGTTTTCTTAAAAGACATGGCTAAATTAGTGACATTTCCATAAAAATATGGCTAAATTAGCATTGTTTCCTAAAAAATGTCCTGAATTTGGCAATTTTTCCTAAAAACGTTGCTAATTTAGCAATGTTTTTTGTGAAACATCACTAATTAGTGATATTTTTTTGGAAAGATCATTAATTTAGTGAATTTTTTTTGGAAAGATCACTAATTTAGAAACATTTTGAGGAAACATCACTAAATTGATGTTGTTTTCAGGAAACATGGATAAATTAGCGATTTTTCCTCAAAAATATTGCTAAATTAAAAATTATCAATGTTTTTGAAAAACATCACTAAAAAACATCGCTAAATTCCAAATTTTTTGTAGTGAAAAATTTGTATCAAAGGTATTGGTTCTACTTAACTCTTAGTATTCAAGTTTCTCCTCTCCTTGACTTATAAATTATTTAATTTCATTTGATTTACAGTTATCGGAAAGAATGACTTTAGAGGAAGTGAAGGTTTGTATCGATAAGTTTGATGGAATGGACTTTGCCTTTTGGAGAATAAAACTAGAGGATATTTTGATACATAAAGATCTTAATGCTCATTTTTATGGTATATGTATTAAAATAAAGGATAAAATGGAATGGGAACGATTGGAAATGAAGGATTTATCCTTAATCGGGATGTCTCTTGATCAGAATTTTTTGTTCAACTTTATAGAGAAGAAACCTACTTCATGAGTTATGAAAGCATTGGCCTAAATGTATGAGAAGTTGATGAATATTAAAAAAAATCATGATGAAAAATTTTTCAGTTTGAGTTTATCGAATGTAATACCTATAGCTAATCGCATGAATGACTTCAATATGATCCGAGGGTAGCTTGAATCAGTGAATGTAACTTTTACAGACAATTTTTGGGCTTTGTTTTTTCTTTCCTCACTTCCAGGGATTCAGGATGTCGTTGTAATAGATATTATGTTTGATAAAATTTGAAACTTGATATTAAATGAGGAGTTGAGGTGCAAGGAAGTTCAAACTTCATCTGTAAGTGATATCAATGCTACCAGATGGTAATGGTCACCACAATGGAAGGAACTTCAAAAGATAAGTCCCAAAGAAGAATTTGAGGAAAATAAACTGGTTTGGGGCCTGCATTTTGGATTTTTGGGAAGAATGGTCATGTCAATAAATATTATAGGAATCAGACATAGGCTTCTAATTTTAGACAAACAAACTCAGTAAGTATAATAGACATAGGTTTTAGTTTAATACTGAGTATGATCATTCTATAGGATTCATGGGTTATTGATTCAGGTGCATATTTTCATTCAAATAGTGAGCATGGGTGCATGGTTGATTATGTATCGGGAAGCTTGGGTAGTTTACATATAGCATATGATGAATCTATAGGTATATTTAGGAAAGGAGATGTTAATATTCGAATGAAAAATGGAAGTGCCTTGAGGCTGAAAGATGTGATACATATTTTAAGTCTCCAGAAGAACCTCATATTAGTGGGATAGCTTTGATAATGCTAGTTTTAGAAATAATTTTTCGAATGGATTTTGGAAGATCAATAGAGGGTCCATAGTGATTGATCATAGATTAAAGAATGGAATCTTATACTTTATCAGATAGAAGTATGAAGTTTTAGAGATTATAATCACTTTATTAGATGATCCATAAATGTGACATTGTAGGTTTGGTCACCTCACTGAGAAGAATTTGAAAGTTCTAGTAGTAAAAGGAATATTTAAACTCAATCACATAAACCTTTGAAGATGTGAGAGTTATATATTAGTAAAACATAAAATATTTTCCTTCAACTTGGATTAGATAAAGATAAGAAATCAAAAGTTATAACTTGGTCATTTCAATTTTTGGGGACTAAACCTTGTTCGCTTGAATGGAGGTTCACTGTACTTTATGACCTTTATTTATGATGTTACTCAAAAGTTCTAGGTTTATTTATTGAATAATAAAACTGATATGTTTTAGGCTTTTATTCAATAGAAATTTTTTCGATAAAAAATATTGTGAATGGAAGTTGAGATGTATCTGAAAAAACAATAGTTTGGAGTACACCAAACACAAATTTTTTAACTTTTTTTGAATAAAGGGAATCAATCGTGAAAAGGCTATTCTAGGACTCCACAATAAGAAGTAGTAGATGAAAGGATGAATTGGACTCTGTAGGAGAAATCTTGAAGTATGAGGCTTTACTCATGAATTCCTAAGGTAATTTGGGTATAGGCAATAAATACATAAGTGTACTTAATGAATAGAATTTTTTCTTTAGTTCTGGTATAGGATCTACTGGATGAACTTTGGTTTGGTTAGAGACTAGAGGTGAACCATCTCAAAATCTTTATAAGTATCGCATATATTCATATTTATTCTAAAGATATAGATAAATTAGAGGCAAAATCCAAGGTGTATTTTCTTATTGAATATAGCGATGAGAAATTTGGTATTATCCTATGGGATGATGAAAAGAAACAAGTCATTTAAACCTGATATATTGTTTTCAACAAAGAACTTCTATAGAAATAACAAAAACTTACTGAGAAGGATATTGAGTATAGATCAATTATTGAAGTTCAAGATGAATAGGAATAGGTTATAGAATAGACATTTGGTCCAAAAAAATTAGGGGGGACATTAGAGGTTGGCCCTCTGATAGTTAGGCTACTAGATATAGGATGATAGGACATATCGCTACCCGATGAAGAATAATCATACATAGGAGTTCAAACAGTTGACTATCAGACAGAGAGGTTTGAATGGAAAAACCTAAGGATGTGATGAGGAGATCCACTCATAACAAAAAATTAGTTTAGTGTTTTATATCTGATATAAACTTTTTACTTCTAATATACTCAAAGGAACCATAATATCCAGAAGAAGCAGCTACTCTCAGATACTCAAAGCAGTGGGATTCATCCATGGAAGTGGAAATAAATGTAAAGACCCATAAAATTCAAGGGAAATTTTTTCTTAATTTTCTTTGGAATTTTACAAGAGCGCGGTTTCTGACGTCACCTGATTCCGAGGCCCGGAGTGCCCGGAATTAATTTCCGAAGTTTGGCTCGGGTACGTTCAGTGAACGAACGAGCGGGAATTCCTAACTTTTGATCCGGTGCTCGGAATTGAAATCTGAGGACACCGATGAACTCGCAATGCCGATATTCGTTTAAGGAGACCTTTTCTGAAGTTGCGTTTATTGCGGGACGAAAGTTAGTTTTTGGGAGAATTATAAAAAGTTGAATAAAAATGTGGAACGCTTTTTATTTTTCTTACTTGTTGGTTAACTCCTATCAAAGGAAGTTAAAGGTGGGACCCACATCCACTTAACCTCCCTTGGGAGGATTAAGTGTGGTGGGGCCCACACGAAACCCAACCTTCCATCTCCTCTCAAAACTCCTTTAACCCCTCTTTAAATGACACGACAACTTGTTTTTAATTTTGAGTTATTTTATTTGAATTTCAAACCTTTGAAATTCAATTTGTTAAGTTTGTGAATAAAATAAGACTCTATCTTATTTTGTTGGGTTAGAACTCTCTAGCCTTCTTGAGAGGATTTTGGGAGCTCCTTCTTCTTCTTCAACCTTGACGAAGAACGTGAAGAACCTTCGAGCTCCGACGAAGAACGCCGCTCCTCTCATCTTCGTAGCCCGTTGTTTCCGAAGATTGACGACGTCTTCCGTGTCAACGAAAGGGAATGTCGCTTCCTCCTCGGACTTCCTTCGTCGACTTACGAAGATTCTCCATCGACGTACCTCTTCGTCATCGGATTTAACGAACGTTTACCGCGACGCCCGACCTCCGCGACGTTGTCTTCCGCGGGTCGTTGACGATCTTCGAACTTGAACCCAAGGTAAGGGTTTGTTGTGGTTTATTTCCTTACTCTCGTTCTTGGTTCTAGAATGATAATTTGTGATTAAATATTTAAGAGTTATCATCTAACGAGAGGGGGGTCAGACCGCACAAACACGGCCGAATTCCCCCTCCTTTGTTCTTTGTTATTTATATAATCTTGTGGATGAACGAGAAGGCGTGGTGCCGTCGCACCACGCGGGAATCGCCCGGCTTATTTACGTGACGCCGTCGCGTCGCGCCGTGGAAGGATTATCATGAACGCGACGTCGTCGCGCCGCGTCGAAGGGAACCAAAGGCGCCGCGGCCGGAGCGGGGCCGCGGTGGAGGGGTGCGGTGCCGTCGCACCGCGCCGGACGACGAACACCGCGGCCGGTTCCGGGCCGCGGCGGGACGAGAGGACTGGCGGCTCGCCGGGCCGCCGGTGTCGAAAACCGGAAGGGGACCGGCTTTGCCGGTCCCGTTGAAGAAAAACCGGTCGGCCAGGTGGGCCGGCCGGAAGGTCAAAGACCGGGGAAAATTAATTCCCCCGGTCAACTCAAAAGCCCCCCCATTTATTTGGGGGGGCGGTTTCATTAAGGGGGGCAGGCGGCCCCCCGGTTTTCCTCAAGCAGGCCCCCACGAAGGGGGGACGGTTCTCCAAAAGGCGCGGCTAAAAGCCGCGCCGCCAAAATGAATAAGCGGGGGGCCTTGCACCCCCCCCCCCCCCCCCCCGCGCTGCACCCGTGCGGCGCCCGGCCGCTGCGCCGCCGCGCCACCGCGCCGGACCGCCGCCGACCGGGCCGGGTCAGACCCGGGTCGGGTCGACCCGGTTCGGCCCGACCCAGGGGGGGTCGGGCCGGGTCGGCCCGAACCCGGACCCCCCGTTTTCAAGACGATTTCGGTCTTTTGGCCATAACTTGAGACACGGACCTCCGATTGATGAACCGTCTGCGGAAACACGATCCTTGGATCGAGACGGTCGTTTCGGTATATTACACTCAGGGTTTCGGAACACTTTGAGTTCGGCCGGGTTGGTTCGTTCACGAAACCAACCGGGCCTTCGGAGCGGAAACGCTCATATCTTGAGCTACAGACGTCCGATTGACGTGCCGTCAGCTTTGTTGTGTTCCTCTTAGTGAGACGGATCTTTTGGAATACTCCGCCCGAGGTTTGGACGCAGGTGGAGTACGGTCGGGTTGGTTTTGCCTTAAAAACCAACCGGGCCCCTGGGACGAAAAAGCCAATAACTCTCAGACCGGTCATCCGATCGACGCGCCGTCTGTTGCGTTGAGTTCCTGTTGACGATACGGAACTTTTGGATACATCAACTCTGGACTTTGTGACAGTTGATGTATCAGCCTCTCGGCTCGTGGAGCGGATCCTCCTGTACGAGCTTGTTGTGTGCGGGAACCCTAGTGCTGGCTGCGACTGTTACTGTGACTACTACTGCTACTGCTACTGCTACTGTGACTGCGACGACGACAGTACAGAGATCCTGTGTGGATTCGACGACGACGACTACAGCACTCAGCGATCCTACGTGGATCAGTGCTACAGGTCCTGTGTGGGCCCGATCCTGTGTGGGTCCGATCCTGTGTGGGTCTTTGCGCTCAGCGGTCCTGTGTGAACCAGCGCCTACAGGTCCTTTGTGGGCCCGATCCTGTGTGGGTCTTTTGCGGGGGTTAGTTACTTATCGATCCTTCGTGGGTCCGACGACTTAGATGGATCAGAGATCATCTTTATCGTCTTTCGAAGAAGTATACATGTGTGAGCTGAATCATGTTGCTTTCCTGTGTGGATTGTGTTGTGCTATCCTGTGTGGATTATGTTTTGCTTTCTTATGTGGAATACGTTTACTTTCCTGTGTGGACTGAGTTGTACTTGGGCTCGGAGGTTAGAGCGTATTTGAAATTGATGACTTAGGTATATGTATGGGCATATACCTAAGTAGTGTCGGTTGTTACTTCGTGATTGTACCTTTCTTTGTGGTTTATCCTTTGTGGATTTCGAGAGACCTTCAAGGGTCTCGGGGTCCCCACTGAGTAGCTTATACTCACCCCTGCACGGGCTATGCCCGCACTACGTTGTATTGGTTGCAGATGACGGACAGTGTTGATCTTGGCTGAGGCTTGCAGAGCAGGACGGTACCTGGAGGTGGACCACTGGGCGGGACGTGCTCGGAGCGGACGGCGGAACCCGAGGAGCAGTGGAGCTATCTGTACCCACCCTTCAGGTGGGATTTCTAGTGGACAGCTCGGTGTTGCAGCTTTTACTTTACAGTTGCTGTTTTCCCTTTTGAGTTGTACTTTACTTTCAGTTTGGGTTTGTATACTGGCCCATTTACTTTTCCGCACTTTCAGTTGTACTCTGTTTTTACTTAGTGTTTACTTTCTGATTGCTTACTCTGTGGTGTTTGTTTACTTTACAAAGGCAATGCCTTCCCTTTTTATCGGGATTTACGCCTTGGTGCTAGTCGCCAGCCCCTGGCCTATGGAAGGCGGGCTTGGGGTAGTCACGGCACGGGCCCCGAGGACGGGTCGTGACAAATTGGTATCAAAGGAGTTCGGTTCTACCGCGAACTCTGATCTTTTCTATGTGAAGCAATAATGTTTAGCGTATTGAGTGTGGTTATCAGTCCAGGGAGTCCAGTGTTGGTGCGGCGGCCGACGTATTCGTACACCAGGACCCTGACTTCTGATTTCTGACTTAATGCACGAAAACATTGGTTGCGTGTGTGTTTCAAAGTTTTCTTTGTGATTACTTATATCAGTTCACCAGGTATACTGTTCTGACCGTGGCGCACCTGTTTCCTTTTCAGGATGGCCCCACGACGGCAGCCAGCTAGGGTTCCGAGAGTCGAGTGTGACGACAGCCCACCGAGCGACGAGGCCTCGGTGCAGGGCCCTTTGTCAGCAGTGGCACCGGCGGTAGCTCTACCCGCCGAGCCCCCGATACTTCCAGCACCAGCCGCTGACGATGCACGTCACCTCAGCGCACTGCATGAGTTTCAGCGCCAGCGACCACCCAGGTTTCGCGGGGAGACGGATCCCCAGGCAGCCGAGGACTGGCTGGAGGCAGTGGTACATGTGTTTAGGCTAGTGAGGACACCAGCAGACCTCATGGTGATCCTCGCTGCGAGCCTACTACACACAGCAGCAGGAAGATGGTGGAGCTTGATGCTCCAGGTGCACGATGAGGCATCTCTTCTTTGGACGGACTTTGAGAGCCTCTTCCGCTCGGAGTTCGTCCCAGCCACCCTTCGTGCGGTGCGTATCCAGGAGCTTCTTCAGCTGCGGCAGGGCAGCATTACGGTCACTCAGTACTCGGCGAGATTTACTGATCTCTCGCGTTACTCGACCGACATGGTACGAGACCCATTCTTCCAGGCCCGGACCTTCGAGTAGGGTTTGAGACACAAGATCAGGGCATCGCTAATCTCCCTCAGCATACCGACTCAGACAGGAGTACTGGAGCGGGCCCTTCTGATTGAGAGCTTCCTTGCTGAGTCTACACCAGCGCAGCGACCCACCGCAGGGCGACACGTGGCAGAGTCATCTGCAGCAGGCAGTCGACGGATGACTCAGGGGTTCAGGCAGACCAGACCTTCGGGCAGACGACCTCAGGACACTGGCTCAGCAGTGCGGGGCACACAGCGAGGAGCCAGTCTTTCGAGAGGCAGGCAGTGCTACTCGTGCGGTGGGCAGGGCCACATGGCTCATGACTGCCCGACCCGCCGTGCCGAGGAGCATCAGACAGTTGAGGTACCACCGAGGCAGAGGCAGAGGGTCGACTGTGGCGGTCCGCAGGGAGGAGGCGGACGAGGCAGAGGAGATGGACGAGCAGCCGGTGGTGGGCGACGCTTTGAGGCTCTGCCACCACCACCACCAGGAGGTCCACCCCGACCACAGGGAACTGGCGGGCAGAGACAGGCACAGCTCCAGGCAGCAGAGGCCTACGACCACGGCGCACCCGAGATGATTCTAGGTACTATCTATGTCTATTCCACCCTTGCTACAGTTCTTATAGACACAGGAGCGAGTCACTCTTTCATAGTCGTTGCCCTTGTTCGGAGCTCAGAGATTCCGACAGAGTCGTTGGCTCGATCCTTACGTCTAGAGACTCCTACGAGAGTAGACTCGACGATTACGCACTGGTGCTGGCAGTGTGAGCTTACTCTAGGAGGCGAGATCTCCGGCTGGGATCTTCTTGTAGCAGCGTCGAGGCCTTACGACTTCATCTTGGGCATGGATTGGCTATCTACGGTCCATGCGCAGATTGACTGTTTTAGGCGCAAGGTGCGATGTGTACGCACCGACGGAAGCATGTTCACCTTCACCGGCGAGAAGGGAGCCTTAGCAGCACAGGATGGACTTCCACGGAGGAGAGGACAGCCCATTACTCATCAGTTGTCTAGCCTCATCCTTGGAGCAGTTGACGTGCAGAGTCCTGGTTTTCCTGCAGTGGTGGATCAGTTTGCGGACGTTTTTCCCGACGACGTTCCAGGGCTACCTCCTCGCAGAGAGGTAGACTTTTATATTGACTTGTACCCTGGGGAAGCCCCGATATCCACTCCAGCATATCGGATGGCCCCCGCCGAGCTTCTAGAGCTACGGTTACAGTTGGAGGACTTGCAGGGCAAGGGGTTCATCCGACCTAGTGTTTCACCCTGGGATTCCCCGATATTGTTCGCCAAGAAGGCGGATGGGAGCCTGCGGCTTTGTGTTGACTATCATCGCCTGAACCAGGTGACAGTGAGGAACAAGTATCCGCTACCGAGGATTGATGACATCTTTGATCAGCTCAAGGGAGCACGGTGGTTCTCGAAGATAGACCTCAGGTCAGGCTATCATCAGCTCAGAGTCAGAGACGAGGATGTGCAGAAGACGACCTTCAGATGTCGGTATGGCCACTATGAGTTCTTGGTTATGCCTTTCGGCGTAACCAATGCTCCAGCAGTGTTCATGGCCCTCATGAACAGGATCTTTCAGCCATACCTTGATCAGTTTGTCATAGTCTTCATCGACGACATTCTGATTTACTCTACGACTGAGGAGGAGCACGCCTATCACTTGCGAGTTGTATTAGACACACTCCGAGAGCACCAGCTTTATGGTAAGATCTCGAAGTGCCAGTTCTGGATACGTGAGGTCCACTTCTTGGGACACGTTATCTCTGAGGTGGGAGTTGCAGTGGATCCTGCGAAGATCGAGGCTGTGTTAGCATGGGAGCCACCCAGGAGCGTGACTGGGGTTCAGAGTTTCTTGGGATTAGCTGGATACTATCGGAGATTCATGCCGGACTTCTCTAGAGTTGCGGCACCACTCACAGCTTTGACGAAGAAGGGGAAACCCTTCGTATGGTTAGACAGATGTCAGCAGAGCTTCCAGGAGCTGAGACAGAGATTGACTAGCGCACCTATCTTGAGGTTGCCTGAGGAGGGAGTAGGGTATGTAGTCTACTGCGATGCATCAGGGACCGGACTCGGATGTGTTCTGATGCAGGAGAAGGCAGTGATCGCCTATGGATCACGTTAGTTGAGGCCGCATGAGCAGAACTACGCTACCCATGACCTGGAGTTAGCAGTAGTGGTCTTCGCTCTGAAGACATGGCGACACTATCTGATGGGCGAGCGTTTTACAGTCTTTTCCGATCATCAGAGTCTCAGGTATATCTTCTCTCAGAAGGACCTGAACCTGAGACAGCAGCGATGGATCGAGTTCCTCCAGGACTATGACTTTGAGATAGTCTATACACCTAGGAAGGGGAACGTAGTAGCCGATGCCCTCAGCAGGAGGACGGGCATTCAGCTACTTGAGGAGGCGACGGAGCAGCTAGCCTCTTTACAGATATCCTTCGTGGATAGAGATGGATCAGCCTTCCTCCAGTCTCTCACAGTCACCCCTCCACTACTGCAGCGGGTCAGAGAGGCACAGCGTGAGGACGCTGACTGTGAGACACGGCATGCACAGATATCCTCGGGACAGGCACCTGATGGTTTCTCCATTGGAGCAGAGCACGACATCCTTTTCAGAGGACGTATCATGGTACCAGTCGCTTTGCGAGAGGAAGTGCTGAGAGAGTTTCACACTTCTCCTTTGGCGGTACATCCTGGAGTGGCAAAGATGTACCAGGACCTCAGACGACAGCACTGGTGGCCGGGCATGAAGAAGGCAGTAGCAGAGTTCGTTTCTCGATGCCTCACCTGCCAGCAGGTGAAGGCGGAGCATCAGGTACCAGCAGGCTTGGTACATCCCTTGGAGGTTCCGGAGTGGAAGTGGGACGGCATATCTATGGACTTCGTGACTGGACTTCCATGCACTTCCAGAGGTCACGACTCCATATGGGTGATTGTTGACCGACTCACCAAGTCGGCACACTTCTTACCCATCAGAGAGCAGGACTCAGTGGAGAGATTGGGACGTCTCTACGTTCAGGAGATTGTGCGGCTCCACGGTGTGCCATCATCTATCGTCTCCAATCGAGATGCTCGCTTTACTTCCCAGCTTTGGAAGGGGTTACAGGAGGCGTTCGGGACGCAGCTACGTCTGAGCACAGCCTTTCACCCTCAGATGGATGGTCAGACGGAGAGGACCATTCAGTCTCTCGAGGACATGCTCCTTGCATGTGTCCTCGACTTTGGTCGTAGCTGGGAGGACCACCTACCCTTGGTGGAGTTTGCGTACAACAACAGCTACCACTCCACCATCGGGATGGCACCGTACGAGGCGTTGTACGGCCGACCTTGTAGATCTTTTTTGTGCTGGACAGACCCTGGGGAGTCAGCACTTGTGGGACCGGAGATGGTTCAGGCCACGACAGAGAAGGTCCAGGTCATCCAGGAGCGGATGAGGACAGCTCAGAGCCGGAAGAAGTCATACGCTGATAGGAGGCGGAGGCCACTAGAGTTCGAGGATGGTGACCACGTCTTCTTGCGGGTCTCACCTCGACGTGGTATTCGGAGATTTGGCCGAGGCGGCAAGTTATCTCCGTGCTTCATCGGACCCTTCCAGGTCCTCAGCAGGATTGGTGAGGTGGCTTATCGCCTGGCTCTACCACCTCAGTTGCACCGGGTGCACGACGTCTTCCACGTGTCTCAGCTGAGGAGATACGTGCACGACCCGACGCACATCATTGACCATGGGGATCTTGACATTGACGATGGGGCGACTTTTATGGAGGTCCCGGTGGAGGTAGAGGATCGACAGGAGCGGGTCCTACTTGGGCAATCGATTCCTCTTGTGCGCATCAGATGGCAGCACGGAAACCTCCAGGAGAGCACATGGGAGCGGGAGGCTCAGATGCGTGCTCAGTACCCTCATTTGTTTCCCTAGTTTTTGATGTATCTTTACGGGGACGTAAAGCCCTGAGGTGGGAGTAATGTAAATACCCGTAAAATTCAAGGGAAATTTTTTCTTAATTTTCTTTGGAATTTTACAAGAGCGCGGTTTATGACGGCACCTGATTCCGAGGCCCGGAGTGCCCGGAATTAATTTCCGAAGTTTGGCTCGGGTACGTTCAGTGAACGAACGAGTGGGAATTCCTAACTTTTGATCCGGTGCTCGGAATTGAAATCTGAGGACACCGATGAACTCGCAGTGCCGATATTCGTTTAAGGAGACCTTTTCTGAAGTTGCGTTTATTGCGGGACGAAAGTTAGTTTTTGGGAGAATTATAAAAAGTTGAATAAAAATGTGGAACACTTTTTATTTTTCTTACTTGTTGGTTAACTCCTCTCAAAGGAAGTTAAAGGTGGGACCCACATCCACTTAACCTCCCTTGGGAGGATTAAGTGTGGTGGGGCCCACACGAAACCCAACCTTCTATCTCCTCTCAAAACTCCTTTAACCCCTCTTTAAATGACATGACAACTTGTTTTTAATTTGGAGTTATTTTATTTGAATTTCAAACCTTTGAAATTCAATTTGTTAAGTTTGTGAATAAAATAAGACTCTATCTTATTTTGTTGGGTTAGAACTCTCTAGCCTTCTTGAGAGGATTTTGGGAGCTCCTTCTTCTTCTTCAACCTTGACGAAGAACGCGAAGAACCTTCGAGCTCCGACGAAGAACGTCGCTCCTCTCATCTTCGTAGCCCGTTGTTTCGGAAGATTGACGACGTCTTCCGTGTCAACGAAAGGGAACTCCGCTTCCTCCTCGGACTTCCTTCGTCGACTTACGAAGATTCTCCATCGACGTACCTCTTCGTCATCGGATTTGACGAACGTTTACCGCGACGCCCGACCTCCGCGACTTTGTCTTCTGCGGGTCGTTGACGATCTTCGAACTTGAACCCAAGGTAAGGGTTTGTTGTGGTTTATTTCCTTACTCTCGTTCTAGGTTCTAGAATGATAATTTGTGATTAAATATTTAAGAGTTATCATCTAACGAGAGGGGGGTCGGACCGCACAAACACGGCCTAATTCCCCCTCCTTTGTTCTTGGTTATTTATATAATCTTGTGGATGAACGAGAAGGCGTGGTGCCGTCGCACCACGCGGGAATCGCCCGGCTTATTTACGCGACGTCGTCGCGTCACGCCGTGGAAGGATTATCATGAATGCGACGCCGTCGCGCCGCGTCGAAGGGAACCGAAGGCGCCGCGGCCAGAGCGGGGCCGCGGCGGAGGGGCGCGGTGCCGTCGCACCGCGCCGGACGATGAACACCGCGGCCGGTTCCGGGCCGCGGCGGGACGAGAGGACCGGTGGCTCGCCGGGCCGCCGGCGTCGGAAACCGGCTTTGCCGGTCCCATTGAAGAAAAACCGGCCGGCCAGGTGGGCCGGCCGGAAGGTCAAAGACCGGGGAAAATTAATTCCCCCGGTCAACTCAAAAGCCCCCCCATTTATTTGGGGGGGGAGGTTTCATTAAGGGGGGCAGGAGGCCCTCTGGTTTTCCTCAAGCAGGCCCCCACGAAGGGGGGCCGGTTCTCCAAAAGGCGCGGCTAAAAGCCGCGCCGCCAAAATGAAGAAGCGGGGGGCCTCCCCCCCCCCCCCCCCCCCCCCCCCCCCCGCGTGCTGCACCCGTGCGGCGCCAGGCCGCCACGCTGCCGCGCCGGACCGCCGCCGACCCAGGGGGGGTCGGACCCGGGTCGGCCCGGACCCGGACCCCCCGTTTTCGAGACGATTTCGGTCTTTTGTTCATAACTTGAGCCACGGACCTCTGATTGACGAAACGTCTGCGGAAACGCGATCCTTGGATCGAGACGGTCATTTCGGTATATTACACTCAGGGTTTCGGAACACTTTGAGTTCGGCCGGGTTGGTTCGTTCACGAAACCAACCGGGCCTTCGGAGCGGAAACGCTCATATCTTGAGCTACGGACGTCTGATTGACGTGCCGTCAGCTTTGTTGTGTTCCTCTTAGTGAGACGGATCTTTTGGAATACTCCTCCCGAGGTTTGGACGCAGGTGGAGTACGGTCGGGTTGGTTTTTCCTTAAAAACCAACCGGGCCCCTGGGACGAAAACGCCAATAACTCTCAGACCGGACGTCTGATCGACGCGCCGTCTGTTGCGTTGAGTTCCTGTTGACGATACGGAACTTTTGGATACATCAACTCTGGACTTTGTGACAGTTGATGTATCAGCCTCTCGGCTCGTGGAGCGGATCCTCCTGTACGAGCTTGTTGTGTGCGGGAACCCTAGTGCTGGCTGCGATTGTTACTGTGACTACTACTGCTACTGCTACTGCTACTGTGACTGCGACGACAACAGTACAGAGATCCTGTGTGGATTCGACGACGACGACTACATCACTCAGCGATCCTACGTGGATCAGTGCTACAGGTCTTGTGTGGGCCCGATCCTGTGTGGGTCCGATCCTGTGTGGGTCTTTGCGCTCAGCGGTCCTGTGTGAACCAGCGCCTACAGGTCCTATGTGGGCCCGATCCTGTGTGGGTCTTTTGCGGGGGTTAGTTACCTATCGATCCTTCGTGGGTCCGACGACTTAGATGGATCAGAGATCATCTTTATCGTCTTTCGAAGAAGTATACATGTGTGAGCTGAATCCTGTTGCTTTCCTGTGTGGATTGTGTTGTGCTATCCTGTGTGGATTACGTTTTGCTTTCCTGTGTGGAATACGTTTACTTTCCTGTGTGGACTGAGTTGTACTTGGGCTCGGAGGTTGGAGCGTATTTGAAATTGATGACTTAGGTATATGTATGGGCATATACCTAAGCAGTGTCGGTTGTTACTTCGTGATTGTACCTTTCTTTGTGGTTTATCCTTTGTGGATTTCGAGAGACCTTCAAGGGTCTCGGGGTCCCTACTGAGTATCTTATACTCACCACTGCACGGGCTATGCCCGCACTACGTTGTGTTAGTTGCAGACGACGGACAGCGTTGATCTTGGCTGAGGCTTGCAGAGCAGGACGGTACCTGGAGGTGGACCACTGGGCGGGACGTGCTCGGAGCGGACGGCGGAACCCGAGGAGCAGTGGAGCTATCTGTACCCACCCTTCAGGTGGTATTTCCAGTGGACAGCTCGGTGTTGCAGCTTTTACTTTACAGTTGTTGTTTTCCCTTTCGAGTTGTACTTTACTTTCAGTTTGGGTTTGTATACTGGCCCATTTACTTTTCCGCACTTTCAGTTGTACTCTGTTTTTACTTAGTGTTTACTTTCCGCTTGCTTACTCTGTGGTGTTTATTTACTTTACAAAGGAAATGCCTTCCCTTTTTACCGGGATTTACGCCTTGGTGCTAGTCGCCAGCCCCTGGCCTATGGAAGGCGGGCTTGGGGTAGTCACGGCACGGGCCCTGAGGACGGGTCGTGACAATAAATTCCTTAAATCTTAATAATACTTAATATTTAAATGAACTACAATAAGGAAAAATATATCAAGAAAACAAATATATTTTTTATTTGAAAGATGAATTTTATGGAAGTAAGAGGTGAAAAACAAGGTTGGTCGTGAAGGGTTTTCAACAAAAGGAATAAATTGACTTTTCTGAAATTTTCTCACTAATGGTGAATCACACAATCATTTGGATAGTGCTTAGTATTTTTGCATCTAATGATCTATACTTAGATAATATGGATATAAAGATAGTATTTATTCATAGGGAATTAGAGGAAGGAATTTACATGGTTCAACCCAAGGTTTATAAAGTTCATCAAAAGGAGGATCTTGTTTATAAGTTGAAACAAATTCTTTATGTCTTGAAGAAATCCCCAAGATATTGTAATGAGAAGTTTAACACTTTCATTCTTGAAGAAAGTTTCAGTTGATGTGATTTTGATCATTATTTTTACATAAAGCAATGGGGAAATTAAACATATATCATATTATTGTTATATATGGATGATATATTGATTTCTAGTCCATATTTCTATAGGATTGAGGAACTGAAGAGGAAGTTGTCAAGAAGGTTTGAGATAAAGAATCTTAGACACACTAAAATGATCTTGGGGATGAGAATCAAGATAGATAGGGAAATTGAATCTTTAGTTTTATCCTAGAATGAGTACATAAGGAAGGTCATTAAAAGATTCATAATGACCGGTTGTAAACCTATCTCAACCCCCCTCATTAGACACATAAAATTTTATAAATCATAAGAACCATCAATAGACATAGAAGTTCATGACATGGTAATGATGCATTTTTACTTAGCTATAGGAATCTTGATGTATGCAATAGTTTATACTTGAACATACATCACTTTTGCAGTGATATTTTTTATCATTTCATGTCAAATCCTGGTAGGAAACATTGGGAAGCTGTGAAATATATCATTCGATACTTAAAGGGTCTATAGGATAAAACTTTATGTTTTCAAGATGATGATCATTTTAAAGGTTTTTAGATATATATTTTTATAGAACATAGACTCACAAAAAAGTATTTCAGGATTTGTATTTAGTTTTAGTAGAACAATGGTTAGTTGGATGTCTCAATTATATCTAGTTGTTACTTTATCTATAATAGAAGCAGAGTGTGTTGTTACTAATGAAGTAGGGAAAGAGTTGATATTTTTGATGTGCTTACTAAAGGAACCTGAAAAGTGATCAGATAGGGGAATGTTATTTTGTGATAATTAGAGTGTTATTCAACATTCTCACAGTCTAGTGTTTCATGAAAGAATGAAATATAGTTACCTAAATTATCAATTTATACAAAGTTTGTTAGAGTATAAAGTGTTGGAGCTACATAAAATTGTTGGGAAGAAAAATCCTATGGATATATTTACAAAGGTGATGGTCCAAGTAAGTCTAAGGAAACATTGTTCCTTAGTTGGAATCAGCTAATTAGATGGAGCATAGAACATTGCATGCATTAGACAGAGGATGATCTCAGGTGGATTATTGAAGAAATTTGAAATCCTGAAGCAATTTTCAAGTGGGAGATTGTTGGGTTTTGTGTAAAATGTTTAGTTTCACTGGATATAGTTTTTTGGATAGTGGTCATCGGATGGATACCACTAGATGGATGTTTCTTGTTGTATAGTTTTAGGTAAATTGGATAGAAAGGTTTAACTGGATAGACTTCCATCAAATAGAGATCATTGAATAGATATGATTGGTTGGAGTATTCTTGTGGTGAGATTTTAGTGTCATCAGACAGTGGTGATCAGATAGATTCATCGAATGAAGTTCTCATAGATGGTATTCACCTAGGGTGGTGGCTCAATTCATAAGTTGTGTGTATAGTGATCGACTATTAGTGGTTTCATCGGATGGTTAAATAGTGTATTGGAAATTTCCTAGGTCAATGGGAGGTTGATCATGGATCTCAGAGATTGGTGAAACTAGTTGAATAGATAGAGACATCTATAAAGAGGTGTGGTTATAGTGAGCCATACTTTTTATACATAAATATTGAATCTTATTACATGGATATTCATTACATTTCATTACATTCCACACCATAATAATAAATTTTTAGTGTATTTGGAAACTTATATACATAAACAACCAGTACATGAAAGATATACATCATTTCTCATTAAGTTCTTCACAACTAGAACTCTTCCTAGACATATCATACTTAAAAAAATTCTTTATAACCTGGGGAAAGGAAATATAATAAAGGGTGAGACCAGATGATCGGTAAGTGTAATCATAAGATATATCAATAAATAATCATAATTGATTATAAGATAATAATAAGGGTATGAAAACTTAATCACAAGTTAAAAATAATCATACCCAATCATCCAAATATCTCTAATCATGAATCATAGCATAAGGTTTTGTCAATAAAAATACATAGGACATAAGAGTATGGAATCATCAATAATCAATCATGAGCTAGAAGAACATAACATAAGAATGATACATTAGTTTTTTTCATACACATAAGTATATAAAAGCTTTTCCCTATTCAAGGATCACTACCAAGACTATCATAGTGGATTGGTTTCACTTATCATTCTATTATTTCCTTAGTCAAGGTTCACTCCCAAGACTATCTTATTAGAAAAAATCCCTTACTGAACTAGGTTCACTTCTAATTATAGTACTTATTATCTCGTTAGATATGCATCTTTACCCAATATATTGAATCTTTATATAATTCTGAACCCACAAGTCACATAATTAAAACATACATATGTGTTCCACAATATCATAAAATAATAATCATATCATAACCCATAGAATTGATATGGGTTTCATAAAAATTTTATCATCATAATCATAAACCATACAAATAAATAATAAATATGGTAACATTTTATAGTATCCTTAGTAAATCATAAGAAACAATAAAGTATATTTTTATTGATGAAAATATTATTAAAAGGTTATTAGAACATTTCTTGAGGAAAATACCCTTTTCATTTTGAAATCACTTATATAAAATCTAAAAATTTCAAAAATATTCAGGAAAAAGAATTATTTTAAAATATAAAAGAAAAATTATAAATTAATATTCAAATAAAATATTATTCATGATTTTTGGTAAATCTATTCATGCGGTGTATGTTAAAATAAAAATTCATTTCACATTTTTGGTAAAAATTCAAAAGTGACATGTTTGGAAAATAATAAAAAGATAGATTTTAAACATTATTAAAGAAATTAAAATATAGTTAAAAATGAAATTAAATAATCTTTGGATAATGCTAAAATAATTATTTAAAATATTTTAAATAAAATATGGACATGGAAGAAAAGATTCCCAACTGAAGAGAAAAACAAGGTCGGTTTTCCTTAAAAACATTTTTTTGGTCTCTTGAGTACATAAAGAGAGGAAAATTAAAGTAAAAAAATTTAATATATAGAAATAAACATATTATAATAAAATAAATAATTTTTTATAGAGATATATCATATAATTTCATCATCAAAATATTTTAAGTATAAGCAGTCCCAGTAAAAATGAGATTGTAACATAAAACCCTTACCGTTATGATAAGTTTTGAGTCATAATTCCCATGAAATAAATAAAATAAAATGAAACTTTTAATACTATGAATATAAGGATATTCATGATTAAACATATCAAAGTGGAAGTAGATAAATATCATAAAATAATATTGGTATATAACATCAAATATGTCTCAACAAAACAAAATTGAGATGAAGAACTCTTACCTTAAGTTTACCTTACTTCATAAGAGATCTGAGATCCTACATAATAAATTTAAATTTATTATAATTATATAATATAACCATATTCATACCTATAATACCATATATTATTTACTTATAACATCTTATCACTCATTTATTAATAATCTTTCATTATCATCATCATTCTATGTGTTAATTGCTTTGTTTTTCATGTGTGTTTTAGTTTGGTGGTTATGGTCCTTGTAATTTTATCATGGTTAATTAATATACATAATTTTAATAATGGTATAAATATAATATATATTAATTATATACATATTTATAACCCTTATTATAAATTAGTGATGAAAAATGCATTACATCACTATATGGAGACGGTAGTTTGTGTGTACGCATGAGTGGTGTTTCCATTTTTCATTGGATAAAATGAAATAAATGTAAATAATAATTAACATTTTAAGAAAAATTATTATATCATAAATATAATATATATTCATTAAATCTAATATAATAACCAATCATGAAATATATTGGTGAAAAATGAATTGTATCACTGTGTGGAGGTGGTAGTCCACACATACACAAGAGTGATATTTTACTCTCCCATTTGATGGAAAAGAGGTGGAAATGGTTATGTAATCATAATAATAACATTTAAATACATTTATTATACTGGATTAATTATTTTTTTATGGATACAACAATTTTATATGAATTAAAATAAGAAATAAAATTGAAATAGCTTGGTTAAGATTTATACCTCTTATTTGAAAGACCTCCTTTGGCTTGCACCTTAATCCTTGAAGGATTGGTCTTAGGAGAAGAATAAAAACACTAGGATTAAGGAAAGGATTATATTAATGATTTTTAGTAGGTATTTACTAATATACAAGGCTAAAATGGCATGAATAATGGATGAGAATAGGTTTCCTTTTATAAGTGAGGGGAGGGACACACATGGAATTTCTTAAAATATTTCAATGATATGTGGTCACTTTCATTGGAAAGTTGCTTTAAATGGAAAATTATTCAAAGTTAGAATAATATAATGTTGAAAAATCTTCAATAAATAAAAATTATACAAGTGTGGGAGGCAATACTACCCTTATATATCGGTTTAACCCCTCTGGTAAACTCGTTTTAACCTTAACCATGGTAACAAAATTTTACTATTTTAATTATTAATTATGAGAAAAAATATTAAGTAAGCACTATTAAATTATATTAATTATGATGATTCAAAATTTGGAATCCATTATTCTAGATTTAATTTCTATAAGTGGCAAAATTTAATTTTAAATAAGCTCACAAACTGCAATCAAAACCTATTTAGAATAATGCATTTTAAGCTTAAAACTAAATTTAATTCCATTCATTACCCTGTAAAACCCATAAAATTAATGTTAAAATATATGATTGAATGTATAATCTATTCATTTCATTAAAAACATTAATCAATATATATTCATTTAATTTATTAAAATAAAAACACATTGTGTGCATAAAAATTGTTTTAGAGAAATGTGTTTTTAATAAAAAAATAAACTTATACCAAAACCAAGTATAATAATGATTCTTATGTAATTAATTATATTATTTATAATTAAATTATAATTATGTTAATTTAAGATCAAATTAAAATCATAATTATACTTTTACTTTAAAATAATCTAGAAAAAATCTAAAAATTACCCCTAAGATAATATTAACATGATGATTTCAAAAATGATATTAATTTTATCAAATAAAATTTCTAAAAAAGGTAAAAATTAATTATAATTTTTTTGTGTGTAAAATTAAATAAAAATCCATTTTTTAAGGAAATATTTTTTTGAGTTATAAAATGACATTACCAAAAAAATAATTTTTAATTTATTATGAATTAATCAATAAATTTTCATTATTTAAAATATTTTTTCATAATTTGGCTGTTACTATTAATACTTTCCAATTTAATAGCTAGGTTATGAAGGATTACTTTATTATAGTTCATTTAGACTCAAGGTTGTGTATAAGGAAATCTATTGAATACTTCAAGTTTATTTCAAAGTAAATACATATAAAATCTTGGGGTGTTATATTTTATCCCACTTAAAATGAATTTTTCCCTTGAAATTTTTTCACTATGATACAATCGAATGATGATATCTCTAATTCATCACATCCTCAAGTTCCTATGTAACTTCCTGAAATTTTGGATTTTTCTAAAGAAATTTAACCAAATGAGTGGTATTTTCCATATAACTATATATCCATGATCCAATATATCTACTAGTTTTATTCATAAGAAATATCATGCTCTAGTGGTACAACCTCTAAGTTTATCACATGTAAAGGATTAGGTATGTACTTCCTTAGTAGGGATGCATAGAACCCATCATGAACTTGAGAGTGGTTCAATGGGAGTGCCAAGTGATACATTATAGTCCCTACTCAATCAAGAATCACAAAGGGAAAAATATACCTAAGACTCAACTTTATCTTCTTCCTAAATATTATAACCTTCTTCCATGGAGAAATTCATAGGAAAACCTTCTCACCAACTTTTAACTTCAGATATCACTAACGATTGTTAGTATAACTCTCTTATCTACTTTAATCTACCTTTACGTACTTCTGAATGGATATAACCTTATATTTCATTTCCTCATCTATCTCAGGTCCCAATAGATTTATTTTTTCAACTTTATCCCAATATGTCAGAGTTTTGCACTTTTTTCATAGAGGCCTTTATAAGGATCCATCTGAATGCTCGAGTGAAAGCTATTGTTATAAGAGAATTCAACTAGAGAAAGTTGTTGATCCCAACCACCTTTAAAATATAGAGAACATGATCTCAACTTATCCTCCATGGTTTTAATGTCCCTTTCATACTAACCATCTATCTAAGGATGATAGGTAGTACTAAAACACAACTCTGTATTCAGAGCTTGCTGAAGACTTATATGGAACTTTGAGGTAAACCTCAAATCTCGATCAGATACAATAAAATTTGAGACTCCATGAAACCTTACCACTTCCTTAATAATTATCCTATAAATTTTATCATGAGAGAAATCTTATTTGATGGAAATAAAGTGTGATGACTTCATAAGGTAATCAACTATAACCCAAATAGTATTATGTCCTTTAGAGCTTTCTGAAGACTTCTCTTTTGAACATCATCTAAAGCATTGGTATGAGTCATATTTTCCTTAATGCTAGGTCACTCTACCTTGGATATGATCGATGATCAAAGTGTAACATCTTAAGACCTTAAAGATCATTATTGAACTCATACATATTGTTTCATCACTTTATCAACTCAATGAGTACTGCATGTTTCAAAACATACTACTTAGTATTTCATTTACAAAACGAAACATCCTTGATAATATCCATAAGCTTATTGACCCCATGCATTCTAGTATTTTATGGCCCATACAAAGGATCTAATTTTATATTCATATTACTATATATGACTATTAATTCAGCTAACAACCTTCAAGTCATCCATCACTAAAAAAGAAGAGGAGGAAAGGTCACACGACCTCCCAAGAGACTGACTATTCCCTATGCATGTATACCCCACTGAACTGGAGAATTATTTGATTCCCACACCCATAAAAAGGGTCAAACTATCACATAACCACCTATCTAACCCGAGTGAAATTTTAGAACTAAGAGTCTTACACAGGACAATTACACCTGAATAACACCACACATCTGAAATAGCTCACAAGAATTCATCAAGGTTTTAATTCCGAAGGGAACTACCTACCTCGAGCTTGCCCCTTACTCAAATAGGAAACATAGATCCTATAAATATTTCATACCAAGAATATTCACTAGGCCCTACCACCTATTCTTTAGGTTTAAATCAACCTAATAAAGTCAATTGATACCTACGGGCAATGTCTATGTTCCCTTCCCAAGCACTCGATAAGTAAAAAAAGTAAATCTAATCCTTACTCAGGGTTTCAAGCTATAAACAACCTATACCAGTTTCATTTAAGTCTCTACCTTAATTCACATTTAGTTCTTTAATCATTTTAAAGATCGGTTTTAAATAATATTAAGTACCAGTTATAAGGAGAATTGATTGACACTTAATTTAGCTAATGTCGTAGGACACACATGAGAGTTTTATCAAATTTCCTTTCAATTATTATTTACTTAACTGATATCCTATCATAATGAGGAAATTTATTACATAAATCCCTTTTATCCATTTTATTTATCCATAAAGTTATCACAATTGGGATTAGTTAAAGAAAATTTAAATTCCAATATATAGAGTAAAATGCCTTTTAAGTTGTAATAGGAATTTTAATTAACTTAATACACATAATAATTAAGCTCAAAAGTAGATAATAGGTCTATATAAATTAAAAATGGGACTAGTCAAGTAAGATGCCACCATAAATTTCTATGTAACACCATATAATAGGTTGAATACACTTTAAATAAACATCCCTATACAACATAACTTACCCCCATTGGGTTAAGTACTAAGTCATATCAAAATAAAGGCAACCTATGAGGATCTTGTTAATCCATTCTAGGTTCATCTAAATGCATCCCAAAACATTTTAAACATTAAAGTCTTGAAACACCCTTAATGGGTTCATCTGGTAATAATTTATCACCATGACCAACCTACTTGGATCGAGTAAAATCTATCTCATAAGCAACATGCCCCAACTAACCTACTTGAGTCCTATTGTGCATTTAGAAATTTATTCATACAGGTTGTCATGCCCAAGTGATATAGTTACAAGCCTTTATATATGCAACCATTTATGAAAAGATTTTCATTTTATCATGCACATATAAGAACTATGGTTCAGTTAGATGAATTATTGTTCTCGTGTTATAAAATTAATTTCCCTTATAAATTACAATTAGTATTCATATAACTACAACCAAGTTTTGGCTTTGATTTCATAATATCGTAAGTTTGTGTGTAATGGTTTGATTATATGGGTTACCCTTACCATTTTTAAAGTCCCATAAATCTTATAAATTGGTATTGGTCCCCCATTTAATCACATCCATAAATGTTTTATCCCATTCAACCAATGGTCTATGGCTCAAACATGTCCAAATTGTTTAGTCAAATATAATGTCACCATCAATCTATGTAGTAAAATGCCACTTAGATTGATGCAAACATTTTATTTAACCAACCATTTATTGAAATTATAACAAGGTAGGCTATCACAAGTAGTAAATGTAGGGAAACATGGTAATTAATTTCCTAATCATGGTGAGTAGATGAACATGTTAAATAATCATGCAACATGCACAATAATCACATAAACATGTTGTAAAGGAAGTCATAAAAAATAAATCATAAAAGCATGGAATTACACTCAAGTCACATATCACTACATCAAGAAGTCTAATAATGCAACCTACATGGCATGGAATATGAAAGGTAGGTGAATCTATATGTGCCTATAATGATGCATGTAATGCTACATACTTTCAATTTCGGTCCAAGGGTAAAATACTATAAATCTCATTAATCAGTAACAGCGAAAAGTGCACCATTAAACCATAACCCATGGGTCCTGGACATGGATAACATACTTTTATCAAGCATAAATATGAAAATAAAATGAAACCAACCACTTAAAAGTGTGCTAGATTATATTCACTTTCAAACATACACGTGACACTCATCCCAAGTTATGTCCATGCACACCATAACATCTAGTGTAAGGAAAAAACAAACTGAACCGCATGTCAAACACTCAATTCTCTTTGTAACATCATCCTAATCATTAGGATGAGTCGTGTTTTCCTTAATGTTAGGTCACTCTACCTTAGATATTATCGGTGATCAAAACATAATAACTCAAGGAATTAATGATCATTATTAAACTCATATGACTCATTGCATCTTTTTATCAACTCGATGGGTATCATGTGTATCAATGCATAATACACATGGATTTCATTTACAAAATAGAAAATCCTTGATACTATCCATAGTCTCATCAGACCTATTCATTCTAGTATCGGACGACCCATACAAAGGATCTAAGTCCAAATTCATATTACTCTATACGATTATTAATTCAGCTGACGACCTTCTGAGTCATCCATCACTTAAAAAGAAGAAGTGAAAATATCGCATGACATTATAATGGGTATATTATTCCCTAGGAACATCTACCCCACTGAACTAGATCATTTCTTAATGTCACGCCTGTAACAAGGGTCAAACTATTACACGACCACCTATCCAACCTAGGTGTAATTTTAGAACTAAGAGTCCTATGAAGGACAACGACACTTGAATGACACCACACGTGTGAAATGGATCACAAGAATTCGTTGAGTTTTTAATTACCAAGGGAACTACCACCTTGGGATTTCCCCTTACCCAAACAGGAAACATAAGCCTTATAACTAGGTCGCACTAAGAAGATTCACTAGGCCCTTCTTCCAATCCTTTAAGTTCAACACAACCTAATGAAGTTATTTGGGACCTATGGGAAATGTCCACGTTTCCTTCCCAATAACTCAATAAGAAAAAGGTAAAGCTAACCCTTAACTAGGTTTTAAAGATATAAACACATCTATCAGTTTTATTTAAGCCACTATCTTAATTCACATTTAGTTCTATAAACATTTCAAGGCTTGGTTTTAAAGAATATAAAGCACCAATTATAAGGTGGGAGTGATTGAAACTTAATTTAGCTAATGTAATAGGGAACACAATAGAGTTTTGTCAAATTTATTTTCAAGTATTATTTACTTAAATGATATCCTATTATAATGTGGTAATTTATTACATAAATTAATTTTATCTAGTTTATTTCTCCATAAGGTTATCACAATAGGGATTGGTTAAAGAAAATTTAAATTCCAATATATAGAGGAAAACACCCTTTAGGTTGTAATTGGAATTTTAATTAACCTAAGCCTCATAATAATTAAGATCAAAAGTAGATAATAGGTCTATATAAATTAAAACTAGGATCGATCAAGTAAGATTCCTCCATACATTTATATGTAACACCATATAAGCAGTTGCAGACAATTTAAATAACCATCCCTATAAAATATAACATACCCACTTAGGGTTGAGTACTAAGTCATATCAAAATAAAGGTGACCTATGAGGGACTTTTTAATCCATTCTAGATTCACCTAAATGCTACCTGAAACATTTTAAACATTTAAGTCCTAAAACACCCTTAATGGGTTCATATAGTAAGAATTTAGCACCATGAACAACCTACTTGGGTCGAGTCAAATCTCTCTCATAAGAAACATGACACAAATGAAATACTTGGGTCTAGTTATGAATTTAGTAATTTATTCATACAGGCCTTCATTCCCAAGTGATATAGTTACAAGCCTTTATATAGGAAACCATTTCTGACAAGATTTTCATTTTAGCATGCACACATAAGCACTATGGTTTAGTTAGATGAATTACCATTACCAAGTTATAATGGTAATTTCCCTTATAAATTAAAATTTGAATTAATATAAATGTAGCCAAGTTTTGGATTTGATTTTAGAATATCTTAAGTTCATGTGTAATGGTTTTATTATATGGGTTACCCTTCCCAATTTTAAGGGCCCATACATCTTATAAATTGTTATCGGTCTCCCATTTAATCACAACTATAAATGTTTTATCCCATGTGACTAATGGTCCATGGCTCAAACATGTCTCAATAAATTGATAAAATAGAATTACACCATCAAAATATGTAGGAAAACATCACTTAGATTGATGCAAAAATTTTATTTAACCAACCATTTATTGCAATTATAACAAGGCATGCTATCATAAGTAGTAAATATAGGGAAACATGGTAATTAATTTCCTAATAATGGTGATCATATTAACATGCTAAATAATCATGCAACATGGTACAATAATCATAGAAACATGTTGTAAAAGAAATCATGCTAAATAAATCATAGAAGCATGGCATAACACTTAAGGCGCATATCACTACATCAAGGAGTCTAAGAAAACAACCTACATGGCATGGCATGTGCATGGAAGGTTAATCTATATGTTACTATAATGATGTATGTAATGTTAATTCCTTATCATACTAGGTCAAGGGTAAAATACTATAAATCTTATAAATCGATAATAGTGGAAACTGAACCATTCACTCAAGGTGAAATCATAATCAACTGTAACAATGAACAAAACAAACAACAATCTCATCCCTGGACACTTGGTCTTTCCCCCGTACATGGGTTGATCACTCCCATAAATGGATATTTACCAAGTGATAAAAATTTCCTAATCTTCTACCCACCAATTCTCAAAAATATTAAAATGAAGGAAAAAAGAAACCTTTGATCCCACTTTGTAACATCTCAACCTAGGATCTACAAAAAAAGGTTCCTCAAGCTGGTCAGTCACATGGCCTCAAGTGTGACTCTATGTATGTCAAAGGCTACTAACTAGCAGTGAGGGTTTGATGATGGTGTGATGGAGAGACTACACCCTCACGGTCAGAGTAGCACAACAGTATATCATAAGGAGACAATAGAAGAAGAAATATAAATAAAATAAAGAGTAGCAGAAGAATAATAATAACTAAATAAATAAGAAATGGCCAAATCTAAATATAAAATAATTCATGTCATGTCTATATGATGCTACAATATCCAATGCAAGAAATATACAATAGGAAATAATCAGATAGTTCATAATGAAAAGAAAAAATCCCCAAAGGGATATCTTTATGAGCATCCTATGCTCTGGCTTAGTCATGTGATTTTATCTCTCTGATACAAGCTCAACAACACAAGCATAATCCAATGAATCTATTCCTTCAAACATGAGGTTTTTTTGGGTACCCTAGTGTAATGGTGGTCTGAACAGGTTGTGAGATATAATCAATAGGCCACCACCAATGGTGTCTAAAGAATAATCCAATATATGAAAATAAAATGCAGTAGTGTGAAGGTATAATGAATAAAGTAGTAAATAAATAAATAAAAGTAAATGGGTTGGTCTTAGGTTCCTCAAGGATACCTAGCTGACCTTACCTACTTCGGCCTACACCAGAACACCTCCAAGTATAAATATATATATAGAGATAGATGTGTGTGTGTGTGTGTGAACTATATACATAGTAAATTCTATAGCCATATATATATAGATACATAGTATTAGTCAGGACCCAAGGCGTAACTCAGGATTCCATGCATAATACTACTCATAATAATAATAATAATAATAATATCATAATAATAAATAAGGTTCTTCATGATTGAGTATCGTAATCAATATAGAACGTCATGTTGATGATCATGAATAACAATGAGGAGGGTTATAACCAACCTCATAATCAAGGGGGTGTGGAACATCATGCCCAAAAACCCAAGTCATGTGAACATCACACCAAAATCCTTGACCAAGGGGGTGTGACATGGCATGTACAACAACCCTACTCAATGTCCCTTCATCAATTATGTATAATAAGGTAATCCTACTTTCCATATGATCCCTTAGCCCGATGTTTCATAAAGAGGAAACCAACATCGCTCAATGCGTAGTGGATCATTTTTAATATAATTAATTTAACATTTATTAGCAGGAAATGTTTTTATCCAAGCCATTAATTCCATTTGATTATAAATAATAGATAAATCCATGTCCATAATATTGTAATTCATCGTTAAATTAATTCTATTTAATTTCCCCATTTCATTAGAGAAGATAGTGCACCTTAAAGGTGGTTTATTATAAACAGGGGTGAGGCTATCATCTTAAGTTTATCTAATTCAATTTCATTAATCTATATAAGAGGATTAATTCACTACATCTAAAAATATAACCAAGAGTGAACAGAAAGGGCATTATAAACTAAGCATTCATGCAATATCCATAAGGGTGATTTAACTGCCTAAGAAAAATATAGGCCACGGTCATTTAGACAATGCACCAAAAGGGGGTGGTTCCTATTGAGGTAAAAACCTCAAATTATTCAATTTAGCACACAATGACTATTTAATTTATGGTTTTAGGTTCTACTTAACTAATTTCATATTTAAAAGGAAAATGCATGGAGAATCCAGTGTGTGTCATAATGGAGGACTTTATAAAATGGAAATACTTTAAGGTAGAAGATATAAACCACCTAACTTATACTAAGGACATTTCACTCATCTAATATCAAGATTTTATATGATCCAGTTCTAGATAAAATGAATAAATATTCAAATACCCTGAAAATATGGTGAATTAGATTGCATGAAGATAACACTGGAGAGGGGAATGTAAATAAAGAAATAAGGAACAAGGAGTTGTAGACTCAATTATATGATTCAAACGTGATGAATGAAACTCAAAATAGATTTCATAAGAAGAAAATATCACCATTGAAGGAGGATATGAGGAGGAGCCTTCTAAAGGAGATTCTGCGTGTATATGGGAAAAGAAAGTAGGGGTGGAGGATTTAAAAGAGGAAGGGAAAATAGTCATTTTTTCTCTTTTAAGATCTTCATAGTTTATATGCATTGTTTGGAAAACAATGTTCCAAATATGAAACCTTCACTACCCAAATTCATATAAATTTTAAAAGGGGCACATGTTGGGATGCATGGTTTAACAAACTGTGCGCCAAAACATGTGTAGATACTGGTTAAGTGGCACGAAGGGTGCGAGCTAGGCACACGGTTTAGGAAAACTGTGTGTAGCTTGTAAAGGTCCCCTTGAACACTTGAACCATGTAACATGGTTAATCCTATGGGTTTTCATGGTTTAAAAACTCTATTCCTTAAGAAAAGGGGTCACATGGTTTATCTGGATGGTTAAACTAATCGTGCACCAGCTATGCACCTTATTCTGTTTCTCCAAAAACCAGTGCTTTCGGATCCTAACACTTAAAAAACTCAAACGAACTCCCAAGACACCTCTTGGGGCTTAAACCTCACCCTAAAACAACACTTTTAAGTGTTCCATTGCTCGGATTTAGATTTTGAATCTTGGTTTAAAGAATGCCTCATCCAACAAATGGAGAAAATTCAAATTTTCCTTAGAAATTTCACCCGGTCCAAAATATGGGACGTTACAACCTCCCCACCTTATAACTTATCATACCTAATAAACCTTATGGAAACAATGAAAATAGCACTTGACATACTTAGGTCATGGAGTTTTATTCAAATATCCATGTTGTATTTATAATACCCAAGCACCTCCAAACACCACCTTAAGCATACAATAAATAAGTCATAGAATCCTGAGTCAATACACAAATTCAAAATTAAATCATCGAGACAACGATTACCCAAGACCATAAAACTAGAGACATGATCACAACATCATATATTTAATCATCCAGTCTATGTTGCTTCCCTCTGTAGTTTTTATCATTTAAAGGTCAACTTTCAGTCATAGTATCTTCACCATCATAATTGTTTATTTTAACATTCCCCTAGAATTCTAATGATGCTCTTGGCATGATTTTCTCAACTTGGAAAACCTGATTACATCTAAGGACTTAGTACGGTCCTCATGTGATTAAAATAGTTGAATTATGATTAACCAAGTTTAAATTGGTCGCATGATCTTTCCTTGATAAGCCATGTCAACCTTTACATCATGCTTGTCTTAACCTGATAGCATTCCTGAAATGGTTCCTCACTAACTGTATTACTTGAAGTAAGAGGATACAAGTCATGCCACTCTCGATCGACTATCTACAAAAACACTTTTCTTATACAACCGATGTATCTCAACCTTAAACATGATGCATTCTCCTAAGGCACATCGCATTTACTTTGAGCACATCTACCAAAACCCATAACTAGATTCTGGTGACATATAAATCAAAAACATCCATTGATGTTGTCATGCTACATCATGAACATAGATTTATATGTGATCCAATTCACTTGTATTATCACCCTTCAAACATCTCATTTGTGCCTGAATAAAGTCTAGGGTGACCTCACAATCGTCAATTGGGGTCCAAGGAGATCATCCAAGGTAATATGTACTTCAACATTCATAATTGATACATCAGTACATAGAATAAATGTCCCCATACCAAAACACTAACTGAGCCCCATGGAATTCAAGTCAAAGAACTGGCTGGTGTTCATGAGTCCATCCAAGGAGTTCCTACTTAGGAACCCAAGTATCACTTAGGATTAACTATGCCTCCATAACGATGCACATTGCAGAAACACAACTTCCCAAAAGTCCATTTATCGAGACAACTACGTGTTTAATCTCTTTCTTTAGCTCAGCATATAACTGACGCTCTCTTAGTGGATCCTGGACAAAATCAATATAGGGGGAATAATTATCACTAGGAAAAGAGTAAACTAAAAGGATAACAGATATTTCTAGAGAAACCTGAAGAACTTCAGTTATATGCATGATGAAGTGCTTAGTATGTTTTCCAACCACCCATATCCAACTACATGAAGGAATCAGTTGAACCACCACTGGTCGATTTCCTTTTAAAGAGCTTAGTTGATTCTATTAATGCATCTTCATTAATCGATCACAATTTTCTTATCACATGAGGAATTCTGTGATCACTCAAGAATAACCACCGAAATACATCCCAAACTAATGGTGTCTTCAAAGGTTGTGTACACATTCAATCATTTCATCATCATGTTTCCTTGCAAGCACCAACATGCTTCCAAAACTTCCTAGCCCCAAGGGTATCCAAAAGCAGTCCTAACCATTTCAAATGGTCCTTCTCAGTTGTGTTACTTCTACTTGGAATGACACCCTTTACCACAATTGATATAATTATCCCTACATTAGAAGTTTTGTAGTCTTTGTTTATTAAAACAAAAACTCATCCCACGAAAAACTCCCCTTTGACCACTGATTGTGGGTCCTGGACATGGCCAACATGCTTTTACCAAACACTAATATGAAAAGACAAGGAAAAAACCACTTAAAAGTGAGCTAGATTGGATTCACTATCAGACATAATCGTGACACTCATCCCAAGTTATGTCCACGAACACCATAACATCTGCCATAAGGCCAAAACAAACTGACCCATGTGTCAAACACCCAATCCTCTTTGAAACATCATCCCAATCATTGGGATGAGTCATATTTTCCTTAATGTCAGGTCAATATACCTCAGATATGATTGATGATCAAAATATAATAGCTCAAGGCCTTAATGATCATTAATGAAATCATACATCTCATTGCATTTTTTTATTAACTTGATGGGTACCACGTGTATCAATACATACTACCCTATAATTTCATTTATAAAACAAAACATCCTTGATATTGTACATATTATTATCATCCCTATTCATTATAGTATCTGATGTCTCATAAAAAATATCTAATTCCATAGTCATATTACCCTATACGACTATTAATTTGGTTGACAATATTTTTAGTCATCCATCACTTAAAAATAAGAGGAAAGGTCACACAACCTTCTAAGTGTCCAATTGTACCCTAGGCACATCTACCCCATTGAACTGTAGCATTACTTGATTCCCATGCCCGTAAAAATGGTCAAACTATCACACGACTGCCCATCTAACCTGAGTGTCATTTTAGAACTAAGATTCCTACATGGGACAACAACACCTGAATGATACCACACATCTGAAATGGATCACAATAATTCATCAAAGTTTTAATTCCCAAGGGCACTACCTACCCTAAGATTTCCCCTTACTCAAACATCAAATTTTGACCCCATAACTAGGTCACACCAAGAAGATTCACTAGGAACTATCTCCTATCTTTTAGGTTCAACATAGCCTAATAAATTCAATTGATACCTATGAGTAATGTACACATTCCCTTACCAAGAACTCAATAAGTAAAAAAGTAAAGATAACCCTTACTTTGGTTTTAAAGTTATAAACACCTCTACCGATTTCATTTTAAGTCACCAACTAAATTCATATTTAGTTCTTTAAACGTTTCAAGGATCAATTTTAAAGAATATCAAGCACCAGTTATAAGTCATAAGTGCTTGACACTTAATTTAGCTAATGCCACAGGTCACACAAGATATTTTTGTCAAATTTATTTTCAAGTATTATGTACTTAACTAACATCCTATTATAATGAGGTAATTTATTACGTAAATTCCTTTTTTCTATTTTATTTATCCATATGGTTCTCATAATTGGTCTTGGTTAAAGAAAATGTTAATTCCAATATATAAAGGAAAACACCCTTTAGGTTGTAATTGGAATTTTAATTAACCTAAGCCTCATAATAATTAATCTCAAAAGAAGATAACATGTCTATATAAATTAAAAGGGGGACTGTTCAAGTAATATTCCACCATATGTTTATATGTAACACCATATAAGCAGCTGTAGAAACTTTAAATAACCATCCCTATACAACATAACATACCCCCATGGAGTTAAGTACTAAGGAATATCAAAATAAAGGTGACCTATGTGGTCCTTGTTAATCCATTACAGGTTCATATAAATTAAATCTGAAACATTTTAAATATTAAAGTCCTAAAGCACCCTTAATGGGTTCATCTATTAAGAATTTAGAACCATGACCAACCTACTTGGGTTGAGCCAAATCTATCTCATAAGCAACATTCCCTGACTGGCCTGCTTGGGTCTAGTTGTTCATTTAAGAATTTAGTCATACGAGCCTTCATTCCTAAGTGATGGAGTTACAATCCTTTATATAGGCAACCATTTCTAAAAATATTTTCATTTTAGCATGCACATATGAGTACTATGGTTCAGTTAGATGAATTACCATTCCAAATTTATAAAGGAACTTTCCCTTGTAAGTTATAATTATTATTTATATAACTACAACCAAGTTTTGTATTTTATTTTGGAGTATCATAAGTTCTTGTGTGATGGTTTTATTATATGGTTTAACCTTCCCCATTTATAAGGGCCCATATATCTTATAAATTATTATTGGTCCCCCATTTAATCACAACCATAAATGTTTCATCTCATGTGACCAATGGTCCATGGATCAAACATGTCCAAATCAGTTAGTCAAATAGAATTTCACCATAAATTTGTGTAGGAAAACATCACTTAGACAGATGTAAACATTTTATTTAACCAACCATTTATTGTAATTATAACAAGGCATTCTATCACAAGAAATCAATATAGGGAAACATGGTAGTTTATTTTCTAACCATTGTGAGCCCATGAACATGCTAAATAATCATGAAATATGGAACAATAATCACAAAAACATGTTGTAATGGAAATCGTGCTAAATAAATCATAGAATCATGGCATAACACCCAAGGCACATATCACTACATGAGGCGGTCTAAGAATGAAACTTACATGGCATGGCATATGCATAGAAGGTGAATCTTTATGTTCCTATAATGATTCATGTAATTATACTTCCTTTTCATACCTGGACAAGGGTAAAATCATGTAAATATCATAAATAGGTAACAGTGGAAAGATCACTATTCACTCAAGGTGAAATCATAATCAACTATAACAATGAATAACAATAACAATAATCTCATCCCTGGGCACTTGGTCTTTTCCCCGTGTGTGGGTCAATCACTCCCTGACAAAACTATTTACCAAGTGTCGACACTTTCTTAATATCCTATCTAATGATATCCAAAATAGTAAAATGAAGGAAAAAAATAAACCTCTTATACTAATTTATAGTGTCTCGACCCGAGAGCCACTAAAATGGTGCCTTGAGTTGGTCGATCACATATCCTCAAGCGTACCTCTCTATATGCCATAGGATGTCGACTAGTAGTGAGGATATAATGATGGTATAGTGGGGAGACTCTACCTTCATGGTCATAGTAACACAGAAATATATCATAAGGAGATAATAGTGGAATAAATATAAATGGAAGAAAGAGAAGTGAAAGAAAAATAATAACTGAAGAAATAAGAAATGGCCAACACCAAATATACAACAATGTGTGTCATGTCTATATGATGCTATAATATCTAAATAAAGAAACATAAAATAGGTAATAAACAAATAATTCATAAAGAAAAGACAAAAGTCTAAAGGGGTATCTTTATGATCATCTTGAGATCCAGCTCAATATTGTGCTCCTATCTCCTTGATACAATCGCAACAACACAAGAATAATTAAACGAACTTGGTCTTGCAACCATGAGGTTTGTTCAGGTACCCCAGTGTAATGTAATCCTGAAAAAGGTGTGACATATACTCAGTAGGCCACCACCAACAGTTTCTAAAGCATAATCCAATCTATGAAAATAAAATATGATAGTGTATAGGTATAATAAATAAGGAAGGAAATAAATAAATGAAAGTAAATAGGTTGGGATCAAGTTCTTCAAGGACACATATCTGACCTTACTTGCTTCAGCTTAATCTATAATACCTTTGAGTATAAATATATAGAGAGATATATATATGTATATATATATATATTCACTATATATGTAGTAACTTCTATATCCATATATATATATATACGTAGTATTATCCAGGACTCAAGGCGTAACTCAGGCGTCCATATGTAATACTACTCATAATAATAATAAGAATCTTATAATAATAAATAAGGTTCTTCATTCCCAAGGATTGTAATCAATTTAGGATTTCATGCCAATCATCATAAATAACAATGCGGAGGATCATACCCAACCTCTTAATAAAGGGGGTGTGGAATGTCATGCCCAGCAACCCAAGTGATGTGAATGTCATGTCAGCATCCTCGAACAAGGGGGTGTGACATGTCATGGAAAATGATCATACTCAAGGTCTCTTCAGAAGTTATGTAGAATAAGGTAATCATATTTTCCCTATAATCCCTTAGCCCAACGTTTCATAAAGAGGCAACTAGCATCACTCAAGGCACAGTGGATACTTTTTAATGTAATTAATTTAAAATTTATTAGTAGTATATGTATTCATCCAAGACATTAATACCATTCACTTATAAATAATAGAGAAATACATGTCTATAATCATGTCATTCATCATTAAATTAATTCTATTTAACTATCCCATTTCATTAGAGAAGGTGGTGCACCTTAAAGGTGGTTTATTATAAATAGGTGTGAGGCTATCATATTAATTTTATCTAATTCAATTTCATTAATACTTATAATAGGATTCATTAATCACATATAAAAATATAACCAAGAGTGAACAAGAAAAAGAATTATAAATTAATCATTCATGCAACATTCATAAGGGTAATTTAACTGCCTAAAAAAATGTAGGTCTTGGGTATTTAGACGACACATCCAAATGGGGTTGTTCGTATTGAGGTAAAAACATCCAATGGTTCAATATAGCACATAATTTATATTTAATTTAATTATTTGGGTTCTACTTAACTAATTTCACATTTAAAAGGGAAATGCACGGAGAATACGACGTGAAGCACAACAACATGCTTTATAAAATGGAGATACTTTAATGGAGAATCTATATACCACCTAATTTATACCAAGGACATTTTACTCATCCAATATCAAGATTTGGTTTGATTTAGTTCAAGAGAAAATGAATAAATTTTCAAATTCCCTGAAAATAGGATAAATTAGATTGTATGAAGATAACACTAGAGATGGGAATATAAATGAATAAAGGAGGAAGGAGGTGTTGTAGACTCACCGATACACTTCCAACGTGATGAATTACACTCAAAACAGAGGTCAGAAGATGAAGATCTCTCCATGAAATAAGAGGAAGAGGAAGAGGCTCTCTAAGGAGCTATTATGTGCAGATGGGAAAAGAAAGGAGGGTGGAGGCTTTAAAGGAGGAAGGGGAGAAAATTTATTATGCCCACTTTTAAGATATGCATGGTTTGTAAAATTGTGCGTCAATCGTGCGGGATTCATTTCCCAAAGCCATACCCCTTTTAAAAGGGGTGCATAGTTGGTCTGCATAGTTTGAAAAACTGTGTTCCTAACTATGTGTAGCTATTGGTTAAGTGGTACTAAGGGTGTAGGATAGGCACACAGTTTGGTAAAATTGTGAGTAGCCCATGCAGGTCCCCTTACACACCTACACCATGTCACATGGTTACTTCTAAGGGGTTGAATAGTTTAAAAAAACTGTGCTCCTTAAGAAAAGGGGTCGCATGGTTGATCTGCATGGTTAAACTAACTATGAACCAACTGTGTGTCTCATTTTTTTCTCCAAAAAACTGGTGCTTTTGGAGCTCAATACTTCCAAATCTTGTTTTAAATAACATCTCATCCACCAAATGAAAAAAATTAAAATTTCTCTTGGAAATTTCACCTGTTTAAAAACATGAAACGTTACAAAATCCTCAAGTGGTATTCATGATCTTCCTATCACTTCCATGAATGGCCTGAAGGCCTTCATTTTTTTATTATTTTTTGATAATCCATATTTTATGGGGTGAGGTGGAACCCTTACAAGGCCCGAAAGCTTAATAGACAATTACATGACTCATATGTCTTAGAGGAAATCACCTAGATAAGACAACTTAGAACTTATCCTCCCCAAAAAATATCATGATATCAGCACTCCACCTTCGCAAGTCTAGTCGGCTAGCTATGCTATGTAGAGCTGCACAGGCCTAGTATCGATGGAAAAGTCATACCCTCTCAATCTTCCAATTCTAGTTAGCTCTACTCTGGTGAATTTGAATACTCTAAATCCTTATTTGGAGCTTTTTCTATTGTAATCTAACTAGTACATCTGCATATTTCATGTGTCTCGAAGGCCTTGGGGTGGCCTGAAGGCCTTGAGGTGGCCTAAAGGCCTTAAGAGACAATTGGAATGAAGGCCTTGGGTGGACCAAAATCCTTGCAGGACCCGAGGACCAAAGCAGTGGACCAAAGGCCCAGATGGATGAATATTTTTGGTTGCTACAGTACCGAACAGTACCTAGATAGTAAATGCTACAGTTTCTGCTATAGTGCTCAGGAATATGTATGCACCCGGATTTGATCTCAGGTCTCTTGGATGCACTTTTCGAGTAAGACCAAATGACATCACTATAAATTCATAGTGTTTATACCTCGAATGAAAGGTTTTCTTAGGTATGTATTCACTTTTGACCCTCAATTGATAGTATCCAAATCGAAGATCAATCTTGTAAAATTATTGAGCTCCTCATAATTGATCAAAAAAATCATCAATATGGGGTATATGATACTTGTTCTTGATCATGATCTTTTTAAGTCCCCAATAATCAACGTAGAGTCTCATTGATCCATCTTTATTATTAAAAAAAGAATGGGTATACCCTAAGGTGATGTACTTGGATGAATGAATACCTTGTTAAGATTATCCTAGAGTTTCTTCTTCAATTCCTTTAACTCAATCAGGTCCATTATATATAGAGTCTTTGGTATAGGTGCAGCACTGAGTATGAGTTCTATTGAAAACTCAACTTCATGATTTAGATTAAGACTATGCAACTCATCTGGAATGAAATCAACAAACTCCAATAAAATAGTCATATCTTTGATGTTGGGTTTCTCTCCAAACATTTGAGATAAACACCCCCTTTGAATAGGAATCAAGACCCATTAAATGGATGTAATTTCCATTGGAAGTTAACATTTATCCTTGAATTAATAGATAATCATAAGTTGGTTTGGAATATCAGATATTATTTACCTTTCTTGTAAATTGATATGAACTTTATATAAATAAATACAATTCATGACCAAATCACATTAACTTCAACTAGATGAAGAATAATATGATTTATAGGTAGCACATTTCCACAAACTTCAATAAAATTGAAATCATAGCCTTGAGATGTGATCACCGCACCATTATGAGGTTTTACTACTAATTCAATATCTAATCATTGATGTGTTAATGTGATTCCCTTAGAAAATTCTTTAGATATAAAGAGTGGGTAGACCTAGAATCAAATAAGACATTAATAGTTCTATAGTGGATGAAAAGTGTACCTTTAAACACTTCATTATTGTACCCCACATTAGAAATAGTGATCATGTGATATTTTCATTTTTCCATGGTCTTAAGAGTTTGTTGGCATCGATCATCATCATTAACCTTCAGATTCGAGCACTGTTTAACATAATGCCCATACTCCTCACATTTGAAACATTAGGGTATGGGTAGTGCATTTGGTAGAGATTTCTCTCTATTTATATCATTGGATAACTTTTTCCCATTAATTCATCATTCAATTTCCTAATGTACTTATTTTCCACACTTAAAACATTTACTCATCCCCTTCCATACTTCTTTCCACACTTTTGGCAAAAATGAAAACTCATATTCTTCCCTCAATGGTTTTTGTTATTAGAATTTCCTTTTAATTCCATATTTCTTTTCTTATCAAAACCATGATATTGATGGGTGACTCCAATCTATATTTCCACCTTTATAAAATATCAAACAGTTTCTTTATAGCTACTAAAGTCTCTTATGGATAACACCCTTTAGAGAATTTTGTTTAAGCCACTGAAGAATCGATCAATCTTACTTTTTTGTACAATAATAATACCAGAAGTTTACCTTCCAAGTCTTGTAAAAATTTACACATAGGTATTAATGGATTTGTTACCTTTCTACTTAAGCTCAAGGAATTAATTCTCCATCTTCAGATGAAGATTATGGGGAAAATACTTATTGAAAAATAAGCTCTTAAACTCATCCCACTCCATGGTGACAATTTCTTCTCATTGCCTCATATTCTCAATAAGAGCCCACTATTGATCTATTTCACCTTCCAAACTATAAACAACTAATATAAACTTTTCATTTTTTGAGAACTAGAGAACATAAAATATCTTTTTAGTGGTACTGATCCATTTTTTAACAATTAGTGGATCAAATAACCCATTAAAATAAAGTAGATGTTTCCTCATAAAGGACTCAACAATACATTTTTCCTTGCTTTGCTCATTTGGAAGCTCAACATGATTCATGGCTTGATAAAGTTTCATAATAATAGCAATAATATTTTTCATTCTAGTTCCCATAATATTCGGTTGCTCAGGGGGGAAATCATTGCATTTTCTATCACATTCAGTGTTAACATGGTTCTTTATGGTTCCATCTATTGACTAAAACCAAAAAGCATAGAATGAGAAACAATAATCATAGTGGGAAACCATATAATCATGAAAATAATTTATAAGATGGCTAAATCTTGACACATTCTTTTCATATAATCATGAAAATTTGAATTAACCCAAGCATATCCTCTAGGAGTGTCAAACCAGGTGAACAGTAAGGGTTCATTCACCATGCACCAGAATGATGGTTGAGATATACTTGAACAACTATTTTTGAGGTTATTACCCCTAGATACATCTGTGTCAAAACCATATACACTTTTAGTATTTAGACATGGATGTATTGGTTAGAAAACATACACCTTTGTTTACCATAACTTAGGATGTTCTTCTATACTTAGGCTTATCCTAAGGGTTCTCATTAAATTTTCCTTTCCTATTTTTCAAAAGTAACTAAACCATGCTCTGATGCCAACTATAGCGACCCATACTTTTCATACATAAATATTACATATTATTGGATGAATATTCATTACATATCATTATTACCCATGCCATAACCATAAAGGTTTAGTGTCTTTGGAAACCCGAATACATAAAAAATAGTACATGAAATATCTATAACATTTTTTATTAAGTTCTTCATAGCTAGCACCCTTCTTAAACACATCATACTTAAAACCATTATTCACAACCTATAGAAAGGAAACATAAGAAAGGGCGATCTCAAATTCCTAATAAGTATAAACATAAGAGATATTAATCAATGATCATAAGAGAGAATAAGATAATCATAAGGGTATGAGAACGTGATCAAAATTTATAATAATCATACCCAATTAGTCAAATATCATTAGTCATGAATCATAGCACAAGGTTTTTTCAATCAAAATACATAGTACATAAGAGTATGAAACCATAAATAATCAATCCTGATCCATGAGAACATAAAATAAGAATAAGTCATAATTTTGTGGCATGAACATAAGAAAGGAAAAAAATTTCCTCATTTAAGGTTAATTTCCAAGAGTATCATAGTGTATTGAGTTCACTTCTTATTCTATCATTTCCTTAGTCAAGGTTCACTCCTAAGATTATCTTATTGGAAAATTCCACTTACTAGACTAGGTTGAATCCTCATTCTAGTCAGTATTATCTCTTGATATCCCCATATTTACCCAATACATTAGAGGGCTATATAATTCCAAACCCACCCATCACATAATAAAAACCATATATATGTGTGTCACAAGATCATAAAATAATCATCATATCATCATATCATAACTCGTGGAAATGGTATGGGTTTCAAAAAAAAGTAATAATTATAATCATAAACCATCCAAATAAAGAATAAATATGGTAACACTAGATCATATCCCTAGTAAATTATAATAAACAAAAAAGGTTGTGGATATAGATGAAAATACCATTAAAATGTTACTAGAACATTTTTTAGGAAAATACATTTTTTATTTTGAAATCACTTATTTAAAATTTAAAAATTTCCAAAATATTAAGGAAAATTTTTCTTTGAAAATAAATATGGAAGCTTAAAAAGGAAGCTTTAGATAAAATAGTTTTCATGATAGGGGAAAATACATTCATGCGATGTATGTTGAAATAAAATTTCCTTTAACATTTTCAGTAAAAAATCAAAAGTACCACATTTAGAAAACAATAAGAAGATTAATTTCAAACAATGGTAATGATAATATAGTTAAAAATGACTTTAAATAATATTTTCAAAATATTAAAAACATTCATGAAAATATTTTAAAGAAAATATGGTCATAGAATAAAATATTTTCGGTCGATGAGAAAAATAAGGTCAATTTTCCTTAAAAAATTATTTAAATATCTTGAGTACATAAAGGGAGGAAAATGAAATTAAAACATGTAATATACAAAAATAACTATAGGATAATAAAATAAATAATATTTTATAGAGATATATTATATAATTTCATCATCAGAAAATTTTAAGCATAAGCAATCCTGATAAAAATGAGATTGTATCATAAAACCCTTATCGCTTTGATAACTTTTGAGTCATAATTCCCATGAAAGTAATAACATAAAATGAAACTTTTAATAACATGAATTAATAATATGATATATAAAAGTTTCAATAGATATTCCTCATAAAATAATATTATTTTATAGCATCAAATATGTCTCAATGAAGCAAAATTGAGGCAAAGAACCCTTACCTCAAGTTTGATTTTCTCCATAACCATCTAAGATCCTTTATAATAAATTTAAATTTATTATACTTCTATAATAGATTAATATTAATACCTATAATACTATACATGATTTACTTATAACACCTTATCACCCATTCATTAACAATCTTTCATTGTCATTATCATTTGGGTGTTAACTACTTCTTTTCATGTATGTTTTGGTTCAACAATTATGCTACCTACACTTTTGTCTTGGTTACCTCATATACAAAATTTTAATCATGATATAAATATAATATATATTCATTATATACATATTTATAAATATTAATATAAATCATTCTTGGAAAATTAATTACATCTCTATATGGAAACGGTGGTCTGTATGTACGCACGAGTGATGTTTCCATTTTTCGATGGATGGAAGAAAAGAAAGGTAAATAATAATTTACCTTTACAAAACCATTATTATATAATAAAAATCATATATATATATATATATATTAAATATAACATAATAACCAACCATGAAATATGGTTGTGTAAAATGAATTGTATCACTACGTGGAGGCGGTAGTCTACACATACGCATGAGTGATACTTTCATTTCCCATTTAATGGAGAAGAGGTGGAAAATGGTTGTTCCATCATAATAATAACATCTAAGTATATTGATTATACTGAATTATTCATTTTTTTATGGATACAAAAATTTTATATATAGTATAATAAGAAATAAAATTGAAAGAGTTTGGTTAAGATTTATACCTCTTCTTTGAAATAACTCCTTTAGCTTACACCTTAAGTCTTAAAGGATTTGTCTTAGGAGAATACTAAAAGATCTAAGATTAAAGTAAGTATTATAGTAATTATTTTGAGTATGTATTGGATGATATAGAAGGATAAAATGGGGTGAATAATGGAGGAGAATATATGCACTTTTATAAGTGAGGGGAGAGACACACATGGAATTTCTTAAAAGATTTCAATGATATAAGGTCACTTTCATGAGAAAGTGATCCAAATAGCCAAGGATTTGAATTTAGGATAAGATAAGGATGAAATATATTTAAAAATAAGATTTATACAAGTTTTTATGGCAATATTACCCTTATCTCTTGGTTTAACCCCCCAGTAAACCTATTTTAACCTTAACCATGGTAACAAAATTTTACTGTTTTTACTATTCATTATGACAAAAAATTAAGTTGACCCTATTAAATTATATTAATTTTGTTGATTCCAAATATGTTTTAAATTTCATCAGATTCAATTTCTATAAGTAGTATAATTTAATTTTAAACAAGCGCACAAACCGCAACAGAAACCCATTTCAGAAAAATGCATTTTTAAGCATAAAATTGAATTTAATTCCCTTCTTTGCCTTGTAAAACCCATAAAATGAATGTTAAAATATATGATTGAATATATGATCTATACATTTTATTAAAACCATTAATTAATATAGATTAATTTAATTTATTGACATAAAAACACATTGCGCACATAAAAATAGTTTTTAGATAAATGTGTTTTTAAACCCATAAATAAACTTATATCAAAATCAAGTATAAAAATTATTCCTATATAATTAATTAGATTATTTATAATTAAATTATACTTATGTTAATTTAAGACTAAATTCGAAACATAATGGTACTTTTAATTGAAAATAAATGACAATTTTTACAAAAATTAATATTTTTTCACTATTTACTCGAAAATAAAACTTTTTAGAAAAATCCAAAAAATACACCTTAAGATAATATTAACATGTTGATTTCAAAAATGATATTTCTTTACTTAAATAAAATTTATAAAAAGGGTATAAATTAATTATAATGTATGTGCGTGCAAAATGCAATGAATATCATTTTTGAAGAAAACATATTTTTTAAGCATAAAATGACATTACCAAAAATTGAGTATTTATTTATTATGAATTAATAAATACATTTTAATTTTTTAAAGTATTTTTTCATAATGTGGTTATTACTATTTATACCTTTCAGTTTAATTTCAAGGTTATAAAGGATTACTTTATTATAATTTATTTAGACTCGAGAGTGCGTGTAAGGCAAGCTATTAAATGCTTCAAGTTTATTTTAAAGGAAATACATATAAAATCTTGAGGTGTTATAGTAGTGGACCAACTTGATGCGTGTTGTGATGTGATTATTATGCTGAATAGAAGAGAATTTATGACTAAATTATGAGAGACTTTGTAAATTAAAGACTCTACTACAAAAGAGACCTTTAATAACATTGGTCTTTATTAGCGCTATAAAAGAGCGTTGATAAAGGAGACCTTTATCAGCATTTTCATTTAGCACTGATAAATGGTGCCCTTTATCAATGATTTATTTATAACACTGATAAAGGGTGTGCTTTATCAGCACTTTATTTTTAGCGGTGATAAAGGTTCAGAATAAAATGAAATAATCAAATAAATAAAAATTTAAAAAAAAATTAACAATTTTATTAATTAAATAATTATTGATAAAAATGAATAAATTGAATATACATACATATATATATATATATATATATTATAAAAAATAATAAATAGTATGTATTAAATATATATATATTTAAAATTAATAAAATGAAATAATTAAACAAATAAAATTTAAAAATGAGAAAATTAAGAAAAATATTAAACATTTTATTAATTAAATATTTATTGATAAAAATGAATAAATTTAATATACATATATATAGATTATAAATATTAATAAATATTATATATTAAATATATATATATATATTAAATGAATAAATTATAATAATTAAACAAAAAAATTAAAAATGAATAAATTGTAATAATTAAATAAAAAATTAAAAATTAATAAATAAAAAAATCATTTAAAAATTTATTAATGAAACAATTATTAATAAAAATTAATAAGTATGATATATATATATATATTAATTATAAATAGTAATAAATAATATATATTAAATATAAATATAAGGAAAATGAATAAAATGTAACAATTAAAAATATAATAATGTCTTATTCATTTTTAATGTTGTTTGATTTTTAAATTTAACATATATCAAACGTTGTGTGTTACATTGATTTCACATACATATATGTAATTAATGAATTTTTATATACAACACACACACACAAATATTTACACAATTAACGAAATCTTATATAGAAACACATACACCTAAAATTTATGTAATTTATTCAAATTTTTGTATATTTTAGAATTTCATTATAACATGATACATTTAATATTTTATGTTTTTAATTGGTAAATTTTATTTATTTATTTTTAATATTATTACATTTAGGTATTATTTATTCATTTTTTTAAAATATTTTTTATTTTTTATTTTTATTTTTGAATTTAATCGTTTTCTATTATTTATTTTTATATATTTATTTACTATGTTTTAGTGTATTCAATATGTATTCATCTTTACTTCAATATATATATTTTTATATTTTTTAATAATTTATATTTAATTAATGAAACTTATCCATTTTTTCAAAAAATTTAAAGTGTACTCATTTTAAATTATTCAATTTTACTGATTTTTAAAATGCATGTATCTAAGATTATATATTCATTAATAATGTTAAAAATATATTTGTAAACAAATATTTATAAATAAATATATTTATCAATGTATATTTATTATATTTATAAATTTATATATTTATAATTATTATAAATTAATAAATATTATTTTCTAAAAAAGTATTTATATAATTATAAATAAATAATCATATATAATTAAGTAATTATAAAATTATAATAAATTTATTTAAATAATGAATATATTATATTTATATTTATATTTATATTTATAATATATATATATATAAGTTGAGGTTGAAGCCTCAGTTTATTTGAGGAAAGATACTATATTACAAAGAAAAATAGATAACATACAATACAAGGATGGACTCAGCGAAGCTCGAACTCGAGACCTTGCTGAGACCCATAGGGGTAGCTACCACTGAGCTACACCCTAGGGTATATATATTTATATAATGTTTTAGTGCTGATAAATGTTGCTTTAATCAGTGCTTATCAATTTAGCACTAATAAAAGGGATATTTATCAGCATTTTTTTGCAAGCGCTGAAAAAAGTGTCCCTGGTCTATTTAAAACAACCCTAATCATGACTCATTCAGTCATGGTTCTCAAGCTCTCATAGAACTCCCTGCTTCTAGTGCTAGTCCTCGATGTTCTCTCAGACGAATCAAGGTCAGAATCCAAGAAATGTTATTTTCTCATTTTCTTCTCTCATTGATTGCTTGTTTGGGTTTCATAGATTGCATTTTTTCACTATTCTTAACCATGACGAAATCCTATCTCATCTCTCTCTCTCTCACTTACTTATTCCTACACAACGCCACCCCTACTCTGTAAACTCATACCAGCATCATATGAGACCACTGCAGACTGCATCTCCATCCACTATTGCAACTGATGGTGATTTTCTTGATGTTTTCGTTATTATTTCTTATTAACTTTTATATATTGTGTATTTTCATTTTTGAATCTTGTTTCCACAGTATGTCATACACATGAAGATGAAAAAAAGTTTAAGACGATAAGAAGAATTATGAATATATGAGTATCTATTAAGCAAATCATCTTTATAAAATTTCATAGAATGATGGGTGTAGAATTTTTGCTTAGTTAATATTCGATGATTAGTGTCTCATAGGTGATTTAGTTTAATGAATAAATGTATTTTGTTCCTATGTCATAAAATGATAGAATTTTATGGTGGTTCCTATATATTTTATTTCATTTTATTATTATTTTTTGTTCATACATAATTTGAATATAAATCTGAATATAATTTCACATGCTAAATATACTATTTAATAATGAGATGATGATATACCACATTAAATAATTATTAAATGTGTTAAGTTAAACTTTTGAGAAATATTAGAAAATTTATTTCTGCTTGGCACTATTATATTATATTTATGATTGCAGTAATTTTTACCATAAATGAATTGATAATTTCTAGTTGTTTAAATTGAAAAGTGTTTGGTGGGATTACATTGTGGTTGGTGGTATGTTGTGATGAAAAGTGAATTATATTTTTGAAATGTAATATGTTAGAAATAATAATTAAAATTACATTTTGGTTATTTTTTAATATGAGTGGGTTTAGAGTATATATGAGATACATATATATTTTTAAAACAATAAGTGTTAGGTTGTAATTATGTTAGATTTGAGTGAACATGGGTTATATATAATATTGATCAATTATTATGTATTACACGTGCTATAAGAGAAATATTTAAGTGATTATCGTGTTTTATTATTTGATTAAGGAATTTGATGTTTATGATACTAGATTAGTTATAGTTTTTATATATGTATTTGATATTTTATTTAGTAAGTATTCATTTTTATCTTTGTATACATTTTTTACAAATTATTTAACTTTTTTTCATTTACTTGTCTAATAATTTGTTCTCTAGAGTAATTTTTTTTGAAAATTATTGTATTAAATGTAATATGTAACTAATTTTTTTGTTAAATTTTGATAAATCTTTCCTTATAATATTTTCTTTGAATAATCACTTGATATTATTTGAAATGATTTTTAATACACCTATCAATGTATGATTACAATATTTTTCTACAATAAATACATGTGGGGATGTGATAAAAATAATTTTTATCATATATTAGAATATAATGGGTATTATGTGAGGGCTAGGTATGGTATGTTAGAATGTGAGTTACTATATACATGTTAGTGATTCATCTAGGTATAGGGTGAGGGTGATGTGAAATTTGTGTTGTTTCTTTTTCTTCTTTATGGTTTTTCGAAAGTTAGGTTTAACTAAGGTATTGTGGCACCCATTGTGTGGTTCTTTCCTAAGAGAACCAATTATGTTAAGACTTACCCATATTTCAAATGAACTTCCTCATAAAAATGGTTGTGTTATACCCATTTCATGATTTTGATGAAATAAGTACATGTGATGGTTATCCCTAAGGGATAGTATTGGATTATAGGGGTTTGAGGTCGAATCTCATAGTACCTATAATGTGGTTATTTACAAATGGAGATAAATAATTCTTGATCCTATGATTCAAATTTTGAAATCTTATTAGTGAAATGATTTGAATGTTAGGGAACAACCATGGTATAAACTTATGGTATGATTAGTATAATTCACTAGTATAAAACGAAGTCAGTACATTTGATTATCATGGTGTCCTAGTTAGTACACAATGAATTGACTTACATGTGTATTTTGAGTGTTACTACTTTGAATATATACTCAAATATATGTGTTTTTGTATATTTTAGGGGCCCTGATAGTATTTACTTATTTATTTTTATACTCAAACCCTATACATGAACCTCAGTGGATATATAGCTCTTATATTTGAGATACAAATGAGGGAAAAGAACTGGTAAAATAGATTAGAGTCAGTGAAACTTAGTGGGTATGAGTTGATGTTCTCATGGTAGTTTTAGGTACCTTTTAGCATTCTGATATTAGATTTGAAATTTTAAATTAAGATGTGGTAATTCAAAAAGTTTTAAGGAGAAACATTTTATCCTCGCCATCTTCATCTCCAAAATAGTTATTATTACATTTTTTTGCTTGAGACTCATCCCCCATATTTTTTCTTAAACTACTCTAAGTAGTAGTCATCCAAAATGATCACTAGTACCCAGTATGGGATGGATACTACTCAGTTTAGTTCAAGAAACATAGGTGTATATGAAGTTAAAGAGTATGAAGATGGAGTTAAATTCAATTACCCATTCCCTTCAAAATGGATGCATGCTAATCATTCAAAAAAAGAGTATGAATATTGAGTTAAAGAGTTCATCAATTTTTCAATAGAGCATGCATTCAACCCTTTTCAAATACTTTCTCCTTGTTTACATTGTTGTTATTAAAGACAAATTAAATGTTTGACTACTCATGTAGACAATGTCTTCTACATATGATGATGTTACCAATCCCAAGGAAGAACAGACTATTGATTATGAAACTATAGAATTATTATGGGATCAACAACATGTTGATGAAAAAACAAAAATGCAACATCACAGTGTTGAATAAAATTATCAAGGCAAGAAGTCAGGGTATAAAATTTGAGGTTGTTTAGAATCAACACAGCCAACCTATTAACCCCAAAAATCCAATGTTCACTAGTTATGTTGGGGTCACAGTGAGGATAAATGTGACAATTGATATTGATTCATGGCACCACATCCAACCTGTAATGAAGTAAATCCTTTGTAAAGATATAACGGTAATGTTACGATATACTTTATATATTTTACCAAAAAAATATATAATGAAATATTTATTTAATTTTCATTATTACTTATAGAGTTCATTTATTTTAGAAGATTTCTGTAAGAAATTTGTCTTAATAGCCACTAGAAAATCCCATATAGGCTTTTTTACTCTTATTGCGAATCTTAGGGATGATGAGGGGAAAGTAAATCCCCACCCACCAATTAGTTATGCACGCATTATAAATCAGGAAACATGGACTGATTTCATCAATACTTGTAATGATAAATCATTTCAAGTGAATTGAAATTGATAATGTATTATTTGAAATTATTTATTTTATCCAACTTGATTCAAAAAAATTAATTTATTAAATAAAAAAGAGTGTTAAAATAAAGAAAGTGCATCAAAGCCAATTTACCCCTATCGAAAAGTAGGGATGGGTTACGCTTTAATAGAGAAGAAATTGGTATATATTTTAAATCAATAATAAAAGTTTAATTATGTGATATGAAATAACATATTTTCCTTTATTTATATGAAAATTGATGTATCAAAATCTGAATCCACTTCCATCCCATGTCATGTGCTATGGAAGGAGGCTCGTGTAAATAAGGAGGGTAAACTAATTGATGAAAACACAAAAATAGTATAGGAAACATGTGTAAGTATGACATAATTGTAATTATTTATTCGTTATAATAATATTACATAAAAATATATATTTATGTTCATATATTCTTTATATTCTTTAGATATAAGAATCGATAAAGACCATACCAATAGAAAAACTACTTTCAGTAGATTTAAAGCTGTTGGAACAATATGGTCGTGTTAGAGGATTAGGTTTTGGAGTCTCTCCTTGAATATATTTCAAGAAGATAAAACAACATGAAGATACATATAATATGGTGAGATGATTATAGACACAAATAGACTCACTGTAATATATTATTGTTCGGTCTAGTTTGATCGAACAATGTATGAGAAAGGATCAAACCAAACTGATGATGGAATAAAGATCCACATATGAACTAAATGATCCCGCTAGCTTTGAGGATAGTCATTCCCTCAAATCACATACCTTACCCAAGGTAATAAATTTTTTCATTACTATTTCTCTTAAATGTGAATCAAACAACTTTTGATAACTTTATATTACTAAAATATGGTAGGGTACATTAGTATGTGATTTATATTTTTTAACACTCACACACCGCCTTGTTATGATGGGTACAATGTATAATATCTTGAAAGATAAGCTATATCATAAATACCTCCCAAAAGATCACATGAGAGTGTGGATTGAGGTAACTCACGAGCTGACTGTTGAGTTGTCTATTCCACTTGATGATCTGGATATTACAATAGTCAATGATACTATTGGAGCTTTCATAACATGGTTATATAATCTTATAAAGATGCATGAGGAATGTATTTAAAAAAAATCATATGAAAAAACATATAACGGTTGATGATAAAAGGTATGAAGTGAGCTATGATATTACATATGGATAAAGTAGTGGGGAAACGAAAGGTCGGATCAAGAAAATATATTAAATCAACAAAGAAATTAAAACGAATTTCCAAGAGTACCTTCTACCCTCTAGTTCCAGAGTAATATTTATTATCATTACAACTTCATTTAGAGACCTCATTTAGAGATGAAAATATGACTTACATTCCATATGAAAAATAAATATATGGAACTTTCATGACATATGTAATTGATCTCATGATTATAAATGAGATTCTCAGGCATGAAAGGTTGGGTGTCTTAGTTGTGAATTTATATATGAGGTACATTTTCATAATACATCTGTCCAAATAGTGAGCTAATATGTTTATTAAAGTTAATAACTAATCGTATTTTCTACAGAATTTTATATTACTTCTATATAAAAGGAAAATCACGGGAAGTGCAATTTGGATTCATTAATCCCTATATCATTTCTATGGAAAAACTTACTTTGGATAATGGAAAAATTGAGAAGAAAAAAATTGATTTACTTGAAGAGTTTGATTGAAAAATATCATACAATGTACTCTTTTTGATGCCTACAATGTAGAAGTAAAACTTTATAATCTAATCGCACAAAATATATTTTTAATTTTTGCATTACTTATTTGTTTTTGTTTTTTTGGGCAGCATTATATGCTTATCACAGTCAATTTGGATACCCCAAATATTTATTTTTTGGATACAATGCATGGATATCTAACCAATTGACCACACATGATGTGTATTGTGAATTTTTAATACACTACAATCAAAATTTTATAGATAAAGTTCAAATTATATGTTTTAGTCTGTGTTTTAACAATAATTTTGTTATGATAGGGTGGTTGTTAAGTATAGTCTAAATCATGTCATGAAGTAAGTTTATGAAGAGATAAAGCCTACAAATTACTATATATGGAAACAAATTAAGGTATATATAAAAATATTTAAATATAAAAACATTTCAAAATAATTTACTTATTTTGTTCAATGTTTTTTCAGTGTCTGAAGTAAGATAATGGCATAGATTATGGATATTATGTTTGCAAATTTCTGAGAGAGATCATAAAGCATGTAAAGACCAACATTCCCTAATAGATAATCTCCAAATGTAATTACAATTTTATTAAATATATTTCATAATCATTTGTTTGTCAATATTTTCTCAGTACTATCAATATTGTTGATAACCTTCATACTCAAAAGAAGAAGTAAATTTGTTTAGAGATGAGTGGGCAATGTACATATTGTCATAATGTGTAATGAAAACAAATTTAAGTGATTATCTGCTATGTTTGTGATATAATATGAGTTATGAACTTATAAATATATTTGTGGTGTGAAGCATTAGTGTCATAATGCTTATATATTATTTTTTATCTATTTTTCAAGGATAAGTATAATGGAGGAAATAAAATTGTTTAGAAGCGTTGACTAGCAAACAATAAATTTTTTGGGAAATGGTGGAGGAAGAGGCAAAGGCAGGGGTAGAGGCGAAGGCAGAGGCAGATTCATAAGTAGAGATGGAGTCGGAGACCAAGGTGGAGGAGGAGGCAAAGGCAGAGACCAAGGTGGAGACCAAAGCAAAGGAGGATATGAAGCATTGTCTTGTAAATAATAAAATTGTTGGGCAGTGGAGTAGAATGAGGATATAACAAGATTTTTTTTAGAACAATTGTTGAAAATTGTGTGCAACACTTGTCATTTAAGATAATAGACATTTTCTGATCATTTTAGGTGTCTTATTGAAAAAAAAATCACCACTTGTTTAAGTAATTTTATATAGGAATTTAAGTGGAGAATTTTTTTTAGAAATAAAACAAACTCAACTTATTTTTTCGAACTGATTATCATAGGCTAAAATTTATATTATAACATTCCAAGTACTATAAAATATTCCCATTTTTATGAAAAATAATAATTATTTTATGTTAGAGTTTATCATCACCCAGAAAACGCATTCAGATTGTTTTTAAATTGACATTAATTTTAGTAAAAAAGACAACTGATATACTCAAAACTGAGAAAACACATTCAGATTATTTTGGTACTTTAGGAAAATGATCCATAATTCATTTGTTACATCTAAGAATCATTCTCACCTCAATCTGATACATGATGTTCCTAGTATGAATCAAAGTGTCTGTTATCAGTTTAAAATATATATTTTAATACAAAAAAGTGTCACTCACTAAAAACAAAGTAAAAATGATCAAATTGTCTTGATAATTTATAACAATTCATAATTTATTTTTGATGTGTATGAATCAATCTCACATCAAACCCACACACGATGTGATCTGTATGACTCAAAGTATGTGTTTCTAGTTTAAAATGACATTTTAGTAAAAAAACATATGTGACATAATAAAAACCAAGGAAACACATTAAGAATGTTTTTATACATTAGTAAAATGATCTATAATTCATTTGGAACATATAGGAATAAGCCTCACCTCAATCTGATGCACAGTGTGATAGGTATGACTCCAAGTGCATCTTTTTATTCAGAATTGACATTAATTTTAGTAAAAATACAACTAACATACTCGAAATTGAGAAAATTCATTTGAATTATTTTGTTACTTTATAATAATGATACATAATTCATTTGTGATGTATAGTAATCATTCACACCTCAATCAAATACATGATGTTCCTGATATGACTCAAAGTATATGTTATGAGTTTAAAATTGACATTTTAATATAAAAAAGTGTCACTCACTAAAAACTAATCAAACATGATTGGATTATCTTAATAATTTAGTAAAAATATTCATAATTTATTTGTGACATGTAAGAATTAGTCACACATCAAATCCACACATGATGTGACCTGTATGACTCAAAGTGTGTGTTTCTAGTTCAAAATGATATTTTAGTAAAAAACACAATTGGCATACTCAAAACCAAAAAAACACATTCATATTGTTTTTATAATTTAGAAAAAAACCCATAAGTCATTTGGGACATTTATGAATTAGTATCACCTCAATCTGACACATGGTGTGATCGGTATGAATCCGAGTGCATCTTTTTATTCAAAATTGACATTAATTTTAGTAAAAAAGAAAACTAACATACTAAAAATTGAGAAAATGAATTTGAATTATTTGGGTACTTTAGTAAAATGATCCATAATTCATTTGTGATGTGTATTAATCATCCACATCTAAATCTGATACACGATGTGTCTGGTATGACTCAAAGTGTCTGTTATCAGTTTAAAATTGACATTTTAATACAAAAAAGTTTCACTCAATGAAAAATGAGAAAACAAACTCATATTGTCTTGATAATTTAGTAAAATGATTCATAATTCATTTTTGACATGTAGTAATCAGTCTTGCATCAAACCCACACAAGATGTTGCATGTATGACTCAAAGTGTGTGTTTCTTGTTTAAAATGACATTTTAGTAAAAAAACAAGGGGTATACTCAAAACTGAGGTAATACATTTTTATTGATATTATACTTTAATAAAATTATATATAATTCATTTGGGATGTTTAGAAATTAGTTGTACCTGAATCTAATGCACGGTGTGGCTGATATAACTCCAAGTGCATCTTTTTATTCAAAATTGATATTAATTTTATTAAAAAAGAAAACTGACATACTCAAAACTAAGAAAATACATTCATATTGTTTTGGTACTTTAGAAAAATGATCTATAATTCAATTTTGACATTTATTAATTAGTCGCACCTCAATATTATACACGATGTTCCCAATATGACTCAAAGTGTCTGTTATTAGTTTAAAATTGACATTTTAATACAAAAAAGTGTCACTCACTAAAAACTAAGAAAACATGCTTGGATTGTCTTGATAAATTATAAAAACAATTCATAATTCATGTTTAGCATGTAGGAATCAGACTCACATCAAAATCACACATGATGCGACCTGTATGACTCAAAGTGCGGGTTTCTAATTTAAAATGACTTTTTAGTAAAAAACATAAGTGGAATACTCAAAACTAAGGAAACATATTCAGATTATTCTGATAATTTAGGAAAATTTTCCATAATTCATTTGGTATGTGTAGTAATCAAACTCACCTCAATCTGATGCACAGTGTGACCAGTATGACTCCAAGTGCATCTTTTTATTCAAAATTGACATTAATTTTAGTAAAAAAGACAACTTACATACTCAAAACTGATAAAATGCATTCAGATTGTTATTTTTACTTTAGTAAAATGGTTCATAATTCATTTTTTACATGTAGGAATCAAATGCACCTCAGTATAATACATGATGTGTCTGGTATGACTTAAAGTGTATGTTATTAGTCTAGAATTGACATTTTAATACAAAAAAGTGACACTCACTAAAAACCAAGAAAATGAACTCGATTTGTATTAATAATTTATTAAAATGGTTCATTATTAATTTTAATGTGTATGAATCATTATTATGTCAAACCCACATAGTATACGACCTGTATGACTCAAAGTGCGGGTTTCCAATTTAAAATGACATTTTAGTGAAAAAACACAAGTGGTATACTCAAAACCAATTAAAATCATATTATTTTGATACTTTAGGAAAATAATCCATAAGTCATTTGGGACATGTAGGAATTAGCCACACCTCAATCCGATGCACGGTGTGACAGATATGACTTCAAGTGTGTCTTTTTATTCAAAATTGACATTATCTTTAGTAAAAAAACTAAGAAAACACATTCAGATTATTTTTTTACTTTAGGAAAATGATCCATAAGTCATTTTTGATGTGTAGGAATCATGTTTACTTCAATCCAATACATGATGCACCTGGTATGACTCAAAATGCTCGTTATCAGTTTAGAATTAACATTTTAATACAAAAAGTGCCACTCACTGAAAATTGATAAAACACACTTGAATTGTCTTGATAATTTAGTAAAAAATCATAATTCATTTTTTATGTGTAGGAATCATTCTCACATTAAATCCACACACGATGCGACCTATAGGACTCAAAGTGCGTGTTTCTAGTTTAAAATAACATTTTAGTAAAAAATACAAGTAGCGTACTCAAAAATGATGATACACATTCAAATTGTTTTGATACTTTAGGAAAATGATCCATAAGTTATTTTAAATGTGTAAAAAACATCTTCACCCCAATCTAATGCACAATGTGACCGTTATTACTCCAAGTGTGTTTTTATTCAAAATTGACATTAATTTTAGTAAAAAAGATGACTAAGATGCTCAAAATTAATAAAATACATTAATATTGTTTTGGTACTTTATAAAAACGATCCATACGTCATTTTTGATGTGTATGAATCATCCACACCTCAATATGATACATGATTCCCCCAATGTGACTCAAGGTGCCCATTATCAATTTAAAATTGACATTTTAATACAAAAAAGTGCCACTCACTAAAAACCAAGAAAATGCACACAAATTGTCTTAATAATTTAGGATAAAGATTCATAATTCATTTGTAACATGTTATAATTAGTCTCATGTCAAACCCACACATGATGTGACATGTATGACTCAAACTGTGAACTTCCAGTTGAAAATGACATTTTAGTAAAAAACACAAGTGGAATACTCAAAACTGAGGAAATGCATTCGTATTATTTTGATAATTTATGACAATGATCCATAAGTCGTTTGGGACATGTAAAAATTAATTACACCTCTATATGATGCACAGTGTGACCGGTATGATTCCAAATGCATCTTTTCAATATATAAGCATCATTTTAGTTTAAAATGTGCATCACATCACTAAAACCGAGCAAACGAGCCTAGATTGTTTTCTCATAATTCTATCTGCTATTAATTAATTAATTTCCTTATCATTTTTATATTATACTTATTTAGTTTATTTTTATAGAGATAATGCTTGGATATAAATAATAAATGGTGTAGTGTGTAAAAATCGACCGCAACGTAATCTGGTACATGGTGTTCCTGGTATGACTCAAAGTTTAGTTTAAAATTAACACTTTATATTTAATTTATTTCTTTATATTATTACTAACATAATAATTGTTTTCTTATATTGGTCTGTTTTTTTCTTGAGTAGGGGTGGCTTGTTCTTTTATATAGGTGCGTTCTTTTTCTCTATAATAGTGTTTTTTTCTTGTATTTGTGTTATACATTTTATTTCATTTAAATTTTGTATTTGTATATTATTTTTCTCATTTCTAGTGTTGTTTATGGTGTTGTAGTGTGTTGTTATAGCACATTGTAATATACCCTATTTCCGGTACTGTAGTGTGTTGTAACATTACATTGTAGTATTCCCCTTTATGAGTGCAAAATAAATGCGTTGATAAATGGTGTCGTTTATCATCACTTTTAAAAGTGTTGATAAAAGGGTGATTTATCAATGCTTTTTTAGCGCTGATAAAAACCTAGACCTTTTAACTACATTGTAGTAGTCAACACTTTTTTAGTGCTGATAAAGGTGTCTTTTTTAGTAGTGATAGGGTGCTATCAGGTGTTTTGTATTCACTTGTATATCCTGAAATGAAAATGTTAGCAGTGTTCTCCCATGGATATGTAAGACATTTTCTTATACCATGTAAATATTGTTTTTCCATTTGCTTTGTTGTTTTTTTGTGAAGTTTGTGTAGTGATTAGATGAGATCTCATCCCATTTATAGTGCACAAACTCAAAGGATGTGATTATTGGAAAAACCTTTGTCCAGTAACATTATGAAGCTTTCCACTATGCAAGTTGAGGTGATCGGTTAAACGTTCATCTGGTGTAAATTGTGTTTATCAAGTTTGTCTGTTGTAATAAACATAGTGCTTCCTTGGATCCCCAATATTTTCAATCCCGCTTCATGCGTCTTTGATTTATTATCAACAAAAATAGAGGATGAAGTATGGAGATAGTCCTGAACTCTCATAAGTATGCAGAATGTAATATAATAGAAGAAAAGTTCAATAACAGGTGTAAACAATCATGAACGGCCTTCTTTAATTATCTTCAAGTGCCTCCAATGAATGAATGTAGTTTACATATTTTTCTTCTTCTCAAACATGACCCTTTTATCCCTAAAACGCTCTCTAGAAAGTATGAGTTGTTATATATGAGTTTTGTTATTTTTTATAGGTAAAAATCCAATTATTTATAGATTACCCAGAATCATGACACAATACTATGAATTATGGCCTAATTCTTGGTCAAAATCATATTTTAAAAAAATGATCAAATCTCTTAAATAACACCTTAAAATCTTCAACTTAATCCTTCAATTCTATATATATCTTGGACACATTACAACATGATGAATTTCATCAAAACACAATTATTTCAGGATTCTAAATCTTATGAAAATCCTAGAAATTCATTTTAGTGTAATAGTTAATAACTTTAGTGTGACACTTTGACCTTCAATTTCAATAATTAAAAATTCTTTCGATTTGGGTATTGCGACATAATTTTATGGATTATGATTTTGACCTTAAAATTACCCTTTAAATTATAATGTGAAATAATTTCAGTGACACCTAGTTGTGCATCTATCTTAACTCATTCAACCAACACAAATCACAATATAATATTACAGTGTGATTCTTATGTATGTGACATGATGAAGATTGCACGACATTTTGATTTTCCAAACTCATGAAAGCATGGATTCCTTTACCTATTGCATAACTTCAATCAATTTTCAATCGATCCATGAGCACATTGATGATAAATATAACATAACCACTCGCAAGCACAATAGAAAAACAATATCCATGAAAATGATAAAGGGGATACCTATCATCAAATTCGCAGGATCGTTTTGGGAATCACTTTACATAAAGAACACAAAGGTTTAGAGAGAATTAAAAGAGAGAATGAATGAAATTGTTCTAATTTATATTCAAAATCACATCTCTAAATAAATGGGTCGGAGGTCCCTTATATAGGCCTCTGGGCTCAGATTTCCTGAGAAGCTGACTTGATTCTTACACGACATACTTTCAACAAAGACAAAACGAAAAATAAAAATAAAAAGAAAAATAAAAAACAAAATAAAAAACAAAAACAAAAGCAAAAGCAAAAGTTGGGGTGCACAACCGCAAAACTTCCACCACACACTTCTCATTAAAAACAAACTACATAAATGGCATGTCTGTTTTGATCTGATCCTCCATGCTGGATATGACATGTGTCTGGATCAGCGCCTAGAATCCCTCCAAGTCGTATAGAGCATCGATCATTTCTCCAACTGAGACTTCTTTTTATAACTCTTTAATTTTCATCAATTCTTTGATGGAGTGTTGGATTTGATCTCTGAAAATAAAGATATCTTCTTTATATTATTTCCACACCTTGAGTTCTTCAATAATCATGTCTTCCTCCAGTGTGAAGTCTGTTAGATGTGCCATTTCTGCATGTTTCATGTCTCTGGAGTTGATAGAGACTAACACATTGTCTCCTAAAAAGAATATAAAATCTTTTCTTGTTGCTTTTGATTCAATTATATAAATACTCTATGTGATTTGGATACATTTGTAATGGATATTATTCAAACTAAGCTCTATCTAATCTTCATTGCTAAACTATGAATCTTCAAATGGTTTTAGGATGGGTCCTTTAATCTAGTGCCCTGGGTACAGATTCCATAGCATGATCAATATTTCTACTAGTCTGATAGGTTCAATATGTGCAACCCAACATATAAAACTTGGATGAGCATTTTTTTAGAACCGTTCTCACCATCTGTGGTACCCAATTGAATGTGGAATTTATTTTCTTAAATCCCAAGAATTGTACTCCTCCCATTCTGAATGATTTTTTGAATTGAATGAACTCTTATAGTTCTAATGTCATATTTTCTATATGGAGCTTCATAATACCTATTCCCGACATCTTACAAAACCTTTGTATAACTGGATATTCTTCCACACTTGTCTCCTTAATCCTTATAAATTTGTCAAGAATACCAGATACTTGGACTTTCAACCTGATATCCTCAGTAATGATCATACTGATCATATCTCAATCAATCTTTTTATAATCTTCCATAAGGTCTTTGGATTCTTAAAGAATGTCTAAAACATGGTTCAAACCTCTTTTGAATATATGATCATCATTATTTTTCTAGATCAAATTATAAATAGTTTTGGATTTATTCCTTAATATATTTGGTATCCTTTGAAAATATTTCCATATTTCCTTTACTGGATTGGGCTCTTCATCTAGATCATCATCCAAACTTTATCGATCTTATTCTTTCTAAACACTATGTCGATGAAGTTCTTTCTTTTGGTTATTTTTAAGCTCTTATTCTACTTGATCAGCCCATCTCTTATAAATGGTTTTCTCTTTTACTTTAGAGATTTCATTCATGACAACCTTTTAGTTTTTATGAGCCTTCCTCTTTCTTGGATTCTCTGCACATTGAGTGTTGTAATGGCCTTTCTGACCACATATAAAGCATTCAATATGACTTTTATCTTTAGACTTGCTATCTAGAGATCTTTTTGAAGAATTCCTTGGTTTTTCAGCCTTTCTAATTGAGGAACCCATGCTTTCTAATCTTTCAACCTTACTCGATGAAGATCCCTTCTTTTCAAGGAGATTATTTGCTAGAATCCCTTTCCTTTTCTCAATTCTATCATTTATTTCTTTGATAACTCAACATTCTACCACAAAATGATTATCAATGCAAATGGGACATCTCCTTGATTTGTTATCTTCTTCCAATTCTCTTGTAAGAGTCAAATTAGCATGTTAGTGAATCTAGAATGATGTTATCTTTTCCTTTAATATTTTCTATATTAAAGTTATAGTATTGCAATTCATTCCTCCATCGTACAATTCATGCCTGAGTAAACCTTTTTAATTTTATTCTCATAAAATTCTTTATATAAGAACTATTTGTTCTTATAATAAAAGGTTTTACCAAGAAAAGATCATTATCCCTAATTCCTCTAAGGATTGTAAGCAATTCTCTTTCATAGATAGGATAATTCTTCTCTTATTTATTAAAACATCCACTCAAGTATCCATTGATACTTTCATTATAGTTTTTTCTTATCTTTATCATACATCCTCATGCTGAGTCTGATGCATCTGTTTCTAAGATAAGTTGATCTTCACTCCCATCTAGATACTCCAATTCTAGGAGATTCTGTGATTTTTGCTTCAAAATTACGATTACTTTAGAATATTCTTCTATCCAATTCCAAGGTACCTTACTAGAAACCTTTCTCTATATTGGTACTGAGACCAAGAAACACTTGTATCTGCTTATGATCTGTAATCTCATTGGGGAAAGTTTGTCGCTTTTCTGTAATATGTGGTTGAATCTTATCTCTACTTACTTGGATCTATAATATTAATAATTCTATCTTTGTTTGCATCCAAATGATCTTTATTTATGAAAGTATCATCCCTTCTTCTCTGGACACTTTATCCACCTACTGTAAATGTTTTATATGATCTTCTATATTTTTACTAAATATTAGAACATTATCAATATAGACTGCCACGAACTATGATAATCTACTGAATGGCTCGTCCATTCTTCTCTAGAATATTCCCAGTGCATTCTTGAGTCCAAATGGCATAACTATCCATTTAAACAAGCTGACTGGCATTGTAAATGTTGTTAATGGTATAACCTCTTCTTTGATCTTTATCTTCTAATATCCTGATTAGAGATTAAACTTAGAATATACCATTGGCCTTTCATTCCTAATCCTGCTTCTTAAAGATTATTGATTACGAAGATTGTATCCATCATCCTTTGTGACACAATTAAGATCATGATAATATATAACCATTATATCCTTACTATTTTGTTTTTCTACATGATTCATTACCATGAATTTTGTACTCTTATGAGGACTTTCACTATGCCTGATTAATCTAAGACTAATTAGTTTTGAATTTTTTTTCTCAAATTCCTTAACCATTTCATCTGGATAGTCAATTATCTTACTTATGATCACTATACTAGGATCTTTAAGGGTGATTTAAGCCTCTTGCATTACCTTCTTCCATAGTTTTAAAGGGTATTCCGACCAATTTTCTGATAAATAATCATTTATCTTAGTCAGTGTCTCTTCTTAATTAATCCTAAAAACTTTCAATCCAACTAGTTATTTCCACTACTAAATCATTCTGTGGTATTCTATATCTTCATTTAGATATTTTTCCACTTTAACAGTAGATACTTGCTTATCTAGTACACTTCTGGTTTTTCCAAAAATGGTTGGAATTAGGTAATTTTCAAGGATAATTCCTTCTGAAAATATCATTATAGATTAATATCTTCTAAGGAATCTATTTCCAATCAAGAAGTCATCTAGAAATTGAGGAATAAAACAAAGCATCTGCTCTATAAATATTCTTCCATTGAGTTCAATCTAAACATCCTTAACTACTTATTGAATCAGAACTATTTCATTATTACCAACTATAACCTATAACTCTGTAGATTCCCAGGTTACTCCTAAAAATCATATTCTTGTACAAGAGAAGGTACATTCTATATCAACTAGGGAAATACATGAAGTTTCATTAATACTTAATTTTATTAATCTAACCCACTCCTCTATCTTTTCACTAAGTAATGAAGATCCCATATATACCACATGATTTTCTTCATCCTCATAGATAGGTAGTCAAATAGTCCTTTGTCTAACTATCTTTCTAGAAATTGATGTTCTAGATGCTTCCATTAAAGTGTCTTAATCTTTTCCAATTGAGATCATGGGATTTTCCAAAGGGTGATTTAGTATTTCTGATTTGAAATCTTTTATCTTCAAATCTGATATACATGAACTTGATCATTCTGATCTAAGATCATCTTCATATTCTCTGACTGCAGAGATGATAAGTCTATTTTTGACTTGTTTAATAACATTTGGAAGAAGTTGCTTTTGTTTTCATTCTTCCTCTGGATCTAGTAAAACCCATTATCTGGGCCAAGTTAGCCTCTTGTGTTTTATCACCTATGGTGTCATTGCTCTAATTAATGTTCCTTCATCTTGAAAAATATTTATAAATATTTCCACACCCTTCCTTATAGATGGTCTTCCAGTATTGTATAACTTTACATAGAGGCAAGTAATCACTCTAACACATCTCTTATCGGGTGGACAAACCAACGTCTTTTTCCAATTCCTCATGTTGATCATAACTTCTAATGTTCTACTAATATTTTTTTCCATAATAACTACATGCAAGTCTGGAATCACCTTTACCCATGTTGCTTCTATATGTATATTTTCTCATGATCCTCTTAATAATGCATTGGATAAATTGGCTAAACTGTTATCCACTACTATAATTAGGATTGGTATATCTTGTCCTTTTCTGAAAAGAGGGTCTACTCATGTCTGGATTATTCCAAAATGAACATACTTAGCATTTTTCTGTATTGTCTTGTTAAACCTTTCTGGTTTTAGAAAAGGCATTGTAAATAATCCTCTATCTATTTTATAGACTTCAGTTATCTCTTCATCTTCAAAGATCTTGGTCATTTCTCTATATGGTACCCAAGACTTCTAGTATACTTCAAACCAATCAACTCTGGACATCTTCCATTATTGGAAATCTCTTCCTTATAAAGGGATTTCAGTTTTTTAATAATGAACTAGGTCGCCTTCCATCTCCTCTAGTTTTACTAATTCTGGAGAGTCTTTAGGTGCATTATCCCCTGTTCGAATCATGGCTATTTGAAGTTGGATCAAAATAAGGTTATTTTCTTCTTCCTCACATGATATAGGATATTCTTCCTTTGAGTACTCTAAATATAAAGAGTATAAATGTTCATCATCTGAGTCAATATCTTCTCCCCAGATAGGAGCTCAAATAATATCTTTGATTAATCTTCCATCATTATTGCTTTGAGACTTCCCCTTCTTCTGTCTGCTTTTGAGAAACTGTTATCTTTGTGACCTTTCTTGTCATAGAACCAACAACAATCAAAATTGGATAGAGATTTTACTTTAGGGAATCTAGGATACTTCCCATATTTTTCCTTAAAGTTCTCTCTCATGTCCTTTTGGATTCTATTTGGTCTAAGAAATCTCTTAGATTTTTTTGGCTTTCTGCCAGAAAATCTACTTGATGATTTTCTCTTCCCAAATCATTTCTAGATTTTCTTGAATGATCTCTTCCGTTCACAATGTTCATCCTAATATTGTGTTTTGAATGATCTTTGTTGGGTTTTTCCAAGATCCTTCCTGGTTGGACCGCACCCATATCTTCCTGCAATGCCCTCTACTTTTGGTCAAAAAGTATAACTCATGTATGAAATATTTATTACATCCTATAAGACATGCCTCTATAGAAAATGGAGTTTTATCACCTGCCTTATTGTTTCTCCTCTAACTCCTAGAGTGTCTTGCAGATCTCCACTCTGGGAAAGACAAGTCTTCAACGCTTGTTGAACAATTTTAGGCCAACTACCTAGAAGCTTCTGGATAAAGACATCTAGAGAATATGCTTGATCTCCTAGTACAAGAAGATAATACCAATGCTAAAACTCACAAATATATTCTTCAAAGTAACACATGTCACAAATTTGGATCTTGGTTAAAGTTATTCTAGATTTTTCTACCAATTCTCTATCCTGATCTACCAGTGAATTTCCTACAAGCTCCTACTTAAGGAAATCAATAAGGGTGTAATTTCGGCTTGGCCCAGACCGGGCTGAGTCGGGTCGGGCTTACCCTCCAAAAAATCGGGCCACATACCACTATTCAGGTCGGGCCGGCCAAAACAACCCCATGAGGTGGCCAAAGCCCGACCTCGGGCCGGCCCAAACCTTCATGTCGGGTCGGGAATTTCGGTTCGGGCCACGGGCGGGCCCTTGAGGGCTTTTTTTGACATTCTTTAACATTTTTTAAACATTTTTTCTAAAGTTTTTTTAAAATTGTTTTATTAAATGTTTTGTAAAAACATTTTTTCAAATGCTTTTTTAATTGTTTTTTAAAAGTGTTTTTAAAACATTTTTTGAAAAAAAAATGAAAATGTTTTATGAAAACTTTTCTTGAATTTTTTCTAAAGTTTTTTTTTAATTTTATTTTTAAAACAATTTTTAAAAACGTTTTTTAAAACGTTTTTTGAAAACATTATTTTAAAACATTATTTAAAAACATTTTTTAAACTTTTTTGAAAACATTATTTGAAAATGTTTTTTGAAAAAAATTGAAAACATTTTTTAAAAATGTTCTTTCATAGCATATTTTCATAACATTTTTTGAAAATGTTTTGACAAAACATTTTAAGAAAACCTATTTTCAAATTTTTCTAACTTTTTTTTTAAAAAAAATTAACATGTTTTAAAAACATTTTTTAAATGTTTTTTAATTTTTTTTGAAAACATTTTTTGAAAAAAAAATTAAAAAGGTTTTTTCATATAAAAGATTCAAAACGTTTTTTGAAAAAGTTATTTAAAAACATTTTATGAAATTTTTCTAAAGTTTTTTTAAACATTTTTAAAAACGTTTTTTTAAAAACGTTTTTTAAAATGTTTTTTTAATTGTGTTTTGAAAATATTTTTTAAAAACATTTTTTGAAAACGTTTTATGAATATGTTTTTTGTAAATTTATTTTAAAATGTTTTTGTAAAATATTTTATAGAATTTTTCCTAAACGTTTTTAGCATTTTTTATTACAGTTGAGACATTTTTTAATTTAATTGTCAATCATTTTCGGGCCATCGGACCAAAATTACCTGTTTTCCTATGTCTGCTCTTCTTTCATTTCATTATTTATTCTCATAGGATAACAATTTTTTCTTTTATAAAATTATTTAAAAGTAAAGTTAAAATATTGTAATTTTTTATTTTTCAATAGACCTGAATTTTTCTTGACAATTTTTAAATTTACTTAAAAGTAAAATAAACATTTAAACTTTTATTTATTTTTTAATTTTATTTGTTTCTTTGATAGAATTATGTATTTTAAAAAAAATACATTTATTAGAATGTAAAGTTTTTAACTAAACAAAAGTGTAATGATTCAATCATCTTACATGCTTTAAAATGTTTGTTTTTTAATTTTATTTGTTTCTTCGATATAAAAATGTATTTTTTTGAAAATATATTTATCATAATGTAATTTTTTTAATTAAATAAAGGTTTCATGATTTTTTTAAATTTTATAAAAGTGAAATAAATTTTTAGCCTTTTTATTATTTATAGTGGATAAAATTCCCCTTAAATGTTCTATTTATTCTAAAGTAAAATAAAATATGAGTAATATTATTTGTATTTTTTTGATTTGTTAATAGAATAAAGTAATTAATATTTTTTATTAACATTTTACAATTGAGATGTTATTCATTTAATTGTCAATCATTTTACATGTTTTAAAACATTTATTTGAAAACGTTCAATTTAAAAAAATAAATTTCCGATGAATTTTCGGTTTAAATAAATATCAATAATCACAGAAAATGACATTCATAATAATTATAAATCATAAAACTGACATAAAATAATTAATTTCAAGTAATTTCAAATTAATAATTGAAAGAAAAATATTTTTAAAAAAAATATTATGGTGTTTGACCATTTTTTCATAAAAAAAATAATATGGAATGATATATATATATATATATATATTATCATGCCTAAAAATATTAAACATTATTTAATAAACATATATAATATTTGTGATAAAAAAGTACATAATAGTTAAACATTAATAAATTACACTATTTATTTGTATAACGACAAAAAAATAAAATAGTAAAATATATTTAATAAAAAATACATTATATATCTATTACATTACAAAAGTTTATTACACCAAACATAAAAAAATCAATCATCTGGTTCTGATGTTGTGACTTTAGTAGGGCTTGACAACATATCGAGATCATCATCAACATTGAAAATTTCTTATTGTGTCTTGCGCATAAAAATGATCCCTTGTGACAATAAGAGATTTGGTGATGTCTGGTGTAATTTGTGTATGATAATCATTGATAACTCTTCCACCTGCACTAAAAGTAGACTCAGATACAACTAAATAAACTAGAACACTGAGTACATCATGAGCAATTTTTGTTAGTACTGGCCATGTAGATTCATAATCTTTCCACCAATTTAAAATATCAAAATCATCTTCATTATCAATTGATGGAGAGTCTAAATATCATTTCAATTCAGATGTGCTTTCACTAGAAGATTCAGAAAGCCGTCTATTTTTTATAGTTTTCTATATACTTCTACTACCATGAGAAGAATTTGTAGGTCATGTGGGTCGTCTACTAATATCAACCCATATAATAACTTTATATTCATTATATAATTGTTCTAAAAAATAAAATATATCATCAAATTGAGATTCATTATTAAAAATAATTTATAAAAATGTTTTTAACCCAGTGTCTTTACATCTTAGATCTAATATAATTGTTATTCCAAATATTATAGGTAATGGATTGAAATATTTATCAAATTTTTATTTCATGACATTAATAATTAGTATATAATATTCATAAGACATATATTTTATAAAAACAAACATTATATCTATTAAAACATGTAAAAATAAAGGCGGTGTAGGAATATATATATGTAAAAACAATCGAGATGATTTTTTAAATACATGTAAAAAATCTTTATATAATTTAACTTGAACCAAAACATTTTCGTCTGGGATAATAACCTCATCACGTACTATTATAGATTGAAAAAATAAATCTATATATTTTCTTTACTTTAAAGATAATTTTAACATATAATATGTGGAATTCCATCTATTTTCAATATTTAATTGTAATTTTCATTCTTTCATATCTTCATGTTGAAAAATTCTTCTATATACTTGTACACAATTATCAGAACTATTAATAATACTAATACATTTTCTAATAATATCCATAGAATCTTTATAAATAGATAAACCGTAAATGACCAGTATATGAAAATTCAACTAATTTGAATGAAATAATTTTTTTATGTAATTTCCAATCATTATCAATAAAATGAGAAGTAATGCATTAATATTTCATATGTTGATTAGAATTCCATAAATCAGAAGTTAAACAAACATGTCCATTTAATTCTTTAAAAATATTTTTAATATCTGATTTAATATTGTTAAATTTTTGTAAAATTATTTTTCTAGTAGTATTTCTCGAAAAATGTTTATATTGAGGATTAAATGCTCCTTGAACTAAATTAGTAAAATCTAGACATTCACTTGTATTAAAAGGATGTTCTTTTTTAATTATATATCCAATTATCATCTTTTGTGCACATATAGGATCATAAGAAAAATTACTTAATTTATTACATCCTAATTGCATTTGTGTTCTAATATCTGATTGATTGCTTCTAATATGTGCATTGGAATGCCTTTTAAGATGGCTAGTGTCACTATTAGATGAACCACTAAGTAACTTAGCACAATATTTTCATTTTGCTTTTAATGTGATTATGCCATTATATTCATTGACATGAATTTTTTCAAATTGATACCAAACATTAGATTGATTTTTTGACTTAGATGACGATGCAACTTGGGGATGATGGGATGAAGATGTAATATTAAGAATTAGTGAACCAATTTATTCAGGATCAATAGATTGATGGGGATCCATTTAAAAAAATAAATTAAAAATGTCAAATAATAAATAAAATACTATATTGGGAGTGTATGACAGAAACACAATGTTGATATTTGTGTTCACACACGAGTTGAAAATGTAGATAAATCACTGCAATGACATTTGTGTAGTGATCTAGTGGCAGACGGGCAGCAGTTTGATGGATGGAGGAGTTGGACAATTCATAATAATAATGGTAAAAAGAGAGAGAGTTTATGTTATTTATAATGAACAAAATACATTATTTTTTTAATTATGATATGGTTATATGACCGTTATTATTTTTTTACATCCATTAAGCTCCTCAAACTGTCATATGACCATTTTAGTGTTTTTTATCATGGAGGGAGGGGGCACACATGGTCTAAGGTCCAAATTTGGGGGTGTTTTTTTTAATTTAACATGAATTTTTTGACTATTTAAAAAAATGTGGGGGAGAGGGGGGCATGCATGGTGAAAAGAGGAGAATGGTCCAAGGTCCAAATTTGGGGGTGATTTTTTTTAATTTAACATTTATTTTTTACCATTTAAAAAAAATATGTGGGGGGAGAGGGGGCATGCGTGGTGCAAAGAGGAGACATGAGTGGTGAAAGTTTCAAGGTGAGGGAAACATGTGAGTATTTTTTTGTGGTGCAAGTTCCAAGAGAGTGAGGTTTTTTAAACATATTTGTTTATATATATATAAATATATATATATATATATATATATAAATATATCTTCATATATGAATATATATATATACATGTGTGTGTGTACATAAATAAATAAATATAACATGCATATATATAAATATATGTTTTTTTAAATTTAACATGCATTTTTTTTACCATTTAAAAAAATAATATGTTGGGGGAGGGGGTTATGTGTGGTGCAAACAAAGGGGAGGCATGCATTTAGGGAGGGGATACGTGGTGTAAGTTTCAAGGTGGGGGAAACGTGTGAGTATTTTTTTTGTGGTGCAAGTTCCAAGGGAGTGAGTTTTTTTAACATATTTGTTTATATATATATATTCATATATATAAATATGTATATATATATATATATGTACATACATATATATGTATATGTATATATATACATATATAAATATATATATAACATGTATATATATAAATGTATGATTTTTTTAATTTAACATGCATTTTTGATCGTTTAAAAAAATATGTTGGGGGTGGGGGGCATGCATGGTGCAAAGGGGAGGCATGGATTTAGGGAGGGGATGATGTGTGGTGCAAGTTTCAAGGTGGGGGAAGCATGTGATTTTTTTTAACATATTTGTTTATATATATTCATATATGAATAGATATATATGTATATATGTGAATATGTGTGTGTGGATATATATATATATATTTATTTATTTATATATATATATATATATATATACATATTTTGACAATTTTTATTTAGGCGCAGCCTTAGAAGTGCATGGTAGGGGGTTCGAGTCTTCATATCAGTAGTTTCCATGATAATTTTTTAGAACATGCGGGCTTTTACAGGCCAGCCCGACCCAGCCCGCATGCCTCCTTTGATGAGCCTAGGCTTGGCCTGACAAACCATCGGCCTAAGCCTAGGTCGGCCCGACTCGGGCTTTGTCGGGTCAGGCCAATCGGGATTTTGGGTCAGGCAGGTCGGGTTTTCGGGCCGACGGACCAAAATTACACCCCTAGAAATCAGTTACTACTGGTATAACATCAATTGGGAATGTAACATATTCCTAGATAGTTGTTCTCACTTATGAGTGTCACAACAACATATCCCAAAATCACCCTACATTACCTCTTAAGGTAGCTCATGTAAAATAGAGTGCACTATCAATGGTCCATGACTGTAAACCAACTGATAACATATAATATTGAAGGTCTAGATCTCATTCATCTATGACCTCTCCTAGATACTTTTTGCAATCTAGCTTTAGGATCATCCCATGTTGAGTAAAACCTTCTAAATATGTGTTCTTTGGCTTATATTCTTCCTGAATATAGATGGGATATGAGGGATTATCTTCCCTATTGATATTATGAAACAAATACTTGAATTATCCTTTCTATCATTCCCAAGGAATTGGTTTTTGGGAGATTTTCTGTCATACTGGCTTGGCTTCCCAAGGTTTTACACCGATTCTTTCAGTGGGAAATGACTTAGTCTCTTTCTTTTTCCTCTTATCTTTAAGTTTGGATTATGGGTTTTCTAATTTTTTAAGCTTTTCATTAAGGTTTTTGGAGACATGTTCAATATCCCAAAGTTCTCATTTCTCCTGAGTAATAATAACATGGATCTGTCTCTGGTATTCTTGGATACTCTAAGGAATACTTGAAATTTTTTTCTGATATTCTTGAGCTTATCCTTCTAAAGGTCATGCGTAATCATCTACAATATATCGTCTTGATATACTTTTCTTTTCTGTATCTCTGTATGGATGCATATTAGAGACAGTGGCATCAGGTTGATTAGAAGCTTCTCATCAAGCTTTCCCTTCAATCCTTTTCCAAATATCTCAGATATTTGGTCCAAGACCAGATCCTCTTCCAGTCATATTTTATTATTCAAAGTAAAATAATTCTTTTTCTAGATATCTGAGTGTTATTTTTAGGTTTTAGACTAACCACTTGACTTGTCGAAGGTGATATTTTGTATGCCTGATTTCTACCTTCAATTCCTTGAGCTTATCACGACTTGCCTGGGCTTTTTGCCCTAACTCAATTACTTCAGGTTCGTTTTCAAAGGTCAATATAGCTTCTAGAATTTGACAATAATTTCTAAGCCAAATATGACTGGATTTATTCTTGAAATACCTTACCCTACCTTCTAAATATTTCTACTCATAATAAAGACCTTTAACCATGGGATCCATAAATTCCTTAGAAGTCGTTGATGAGGTCTCCCAGGGATTTCATTTTAGGAGTCCAAAAAAACTGTAAAAACCACTCACAAGCACAAAAGAAAAACAATATCCATGAAAAGGATAAAGGGACTACCATTCATCGACATCATAGGATCATTTTGGGAATCACTCCGTATAAAGAACACAAAGGTTTATAGATAATGAAGATAGAGAATGTTTGAAATCATTTTTATTTCTATTCCAAATTACCTCTTTGAACAAATGGGTCAGAGCTCCCTTATATGGGCCTCTAGGCTTACCTTGCCAGAGAAGCTGACTTGATTCTTATAAGGTACACTTTCGACAAAGACAAAAGAAAAATCAAAATAAAAAGAAAAATAAAAAGGCGGGATGTACAACCGTGAAACTTCCACCACACACTTCTCACTAAAAAACTACATAAATGACATGTCTAATTTGATCTGATCATCTATGCTGAATATGATGTGTGTATAGATCAATGGTTAAAATCCCTCCAAGTTGTACAGAGCATCGATCATTTATCCAGTTGAGACTTCCTCTTCTTCTATCTACTTTTGGGCAACTATAATCTCTATGGACTTTCATGCTAAAGAACCAACAACAATAACAACTGGATAGAGATTTTCCTTTAGAACATCTGGGATACTTCCCAAATTTGGCCTTAAAGTTCTCTCTCATGTCCTTCTGGATTCTATTTGGTCTAAGAAATCTCTTATATTTTTCTACATTTCTACCTAAAAATCTACTTGATGATTTTCTCTTCCCAAATCATTTTCAGATTTTTTTTTGAATAATCTCTTTCATTCACACTGGTTATCCTGACACCGTGTTTTGAATGATCTTTGTTGGGTTTATCCAAGCTCCTGCCTGGTTGGACTGCACCCATATCTTCCTGCAACACCCTCTACTTTTGGTCAACAAGCAGAACTCGTGTATGAAATATTTCTTATATTCTGTAAGACATGCCTCTGCATAAAATAGAGTCTTATCACATGCCTTATTGTTTCTGCTCGAACTCCTAGAGTGTCTCACAAATCTCCACTCTGGGAAAGATGAGTCTTCAACGCTTGTTGAAAAATTTCATTCCAAACACCTAGAAGCTTATGGATAAATAGATCTAGAGAAGATGCTTGATCTCCTGGTCTAAAAAGATAATAGCAATGCTGAAACTCGAAAAGATATTCTTCAAAGTAACACATGTCACAATTTTGGATCTTGGTTAAATTTGTTCTAGTTTTTTCTACCAATTCTTCATCCTGATCTACTAGTGAATTTCCTATAAACTTCTGTTTAAGGAAATCAGATACTACTGGTATAACCTCAATTGGAAATGTAACATATTCCTGGATAGTTATTCTCACTTATAAGTGTCTCATCAACATATCCCAAAATCACCCTACATTACCTCTTAAGGTAGATCCTGTGAAATTGAGTGCGCTATCAATGGTTCATGACTATAAAAAAACTAATAACATGTAATATCAAAGGTTTAGATATCATTCATCTATGGCTTCTCACAGATCCTTTTTGTAATCTAGATTTAGTATTGTCCCATGTTGAGGAACGCCTTCTGGATGTGTTTTCTTTGGCCTATATTCTTCTGAAATATAGCTGAGATATGAGGGATTAGCTTCCCTATTTATCTTATAAAAAATACTCTAATTATCCTTTCTATCATTCCCAAGGAATTAGTTTCTAGGAGATTTCCCGCCATACTGGTTTGGCTTTCTAAGGTTTTACACTGAGTCTTTCGGTGGGAGATGATTTAGTCTCTCTCTTTTTCCTCTTCTCTTTGAGTTTGGCTTGTAGGCATTCTATTTTCTTGAGATTTTCATTAAGGTTTTTGGAGACATGTTCAATATCCCCAAGTTCCCATTTCTCCCGAGTAATAATATCATGGATCTGTCCCTAGTATTCCTGGATACTTTGAGGAATACTTGAAACTTCTTCCTGATATTCTTGAGCTTATCCTGCTAAAGGCCATGCATAATCATCTATAGTATATCATCCTGATATACTTTCCCTTTTTGTATCTCTATGTGTATGCATATCAAAGACAACAGCTTCAGGATAATTAAAAGCTTCTCCTAAAGCTTTCCATTCAAGTCTTTGCCAAATATCTCGGATATTTGGTCCAAGGTCATATCCTCTTTTGGCCATATTTTACTGTTTAAATAAAAATACTTCTATTTATGGATCTCCTAGTATTATTTATAGATTTTCAACTAACCACTTGGCTTGTCAAAGATGAGATCCTGTATGTCTGATTTCTACCTTCAATTTCTCAAGATTATCATGAGTTTCTTGGGTTTTCTACCCTAACTCGATTACTTTGGGTTCATTTTCAAAGGTTGATCTAGCTTCTAGAATTTGATATACTTTCTAAGCCAAATATGACTGGCTTTGTTCTCGTAATACCTTTCCTTGCCTTCTAAATGTTTTTGCTCATAATAAAGACCTTTAACCATAGGATCCATGAATTCCTTACTGGAAACTTTGTTAAAGAAGCACTCTGGCTGGCTTTGTTCTCCCCCCCCCCATGCTCTAATACCACTATTGGGATCAGAGCGCGAGGGGGGGGGGGGACAAAGCCATCCAGATCACTACTTCAACGGAGTTTCCATATTTTCTTGAATGATCTCTTTCATTCACATTGATCATCCTAACATTGTGTTTTGAATGATATTTGTTGTATTTTTTCAAGCTCCTACCTGGTTGGACTCCACCCATATCTTCATGCAATACCCTCTACTTTTGGGAAACAAGTATAACTCATGTAAGACATGCCTCTACATACAATATAGTCTTATCACCTGCCTTATTATTTATACTCGAACACCTGAAGTGTTTTTCATATCTCCACCTTGGGAAAGTTGAGTCTTCAATGCTTGTTGAACAATTTTAGGCCAACTTCCTAGAAGCTTCTAGATAAAGACATCTAGAGAATATTCTTGATCTCTTGGTCTAAGAAGATAATACCAATGCTGAAATTTGCAAAGATATTCTTCAAAGTAACACATGTCACAAGCTGATCTGGGCTCAGTTTACCCGAGAAGCTCACTTTATTCTTACAAGGCACACTTTCAAAAAATACAAAAGAAAAAGAAAAAGAAAAAACAAAAGCAAAAGCAAAAGAAAAACATGGGATGAACAAATAGGAAACTTCCACCACACACTTCTCACTAAAAACAAACTACATAAATGACATGTATGATTTGATCTGATCATCCATGTTGGATATGACACATGTCTGGATCAGTGCCTAGAATCCCTCCAAGTTGTACAAAGCATCGATCATTTCTATAACTAAGACTTCTTTCTCTAAATATGTCATTTTCATCAATTATTTAATAACGCTTTGGATCTAATCTCTAACAATAAATATATCTTCTTTATGTCTTTTCCATGTCTTGAGTTATTCAATATTTGTGTTTTCCTCCACTGTGAAGTCTACCAGATGTATCATTTCTGTATGTTGCATGTCTCTAGAGTTGATAGTGACTAACACGTTGTCTCCTACAAAGAATATACAATCTTTTCTTGTTGATTTAATTAGATGAATACTCCATGTGATTTGGATATGTTCATAATGGATCTTATTCAAATTGAACTCTAGCCAATCTTCATTGCTAAACTGTGAATCTTCAAATGCTTTTTGGATAGGTCTTTAGTATAGTGCCCTAGTTATAGATTTCATAGCATGATTGATCTTTCTTCTAGTATGATAGGTTCAATATGTGAAAACCACTATAGAAAACATAGATATTCGTTATTTAGAAGCGTTCTCACCATTAGTGGTACCCAATTGAATGTGAAATTTATTTTCTTAAATCCCAAGAATTGTACTACTCCCATTCTGAAAGATTTCTAGCATTCAATGAACTCTTCTGTTTCTAATGTCATATCTGGTATATGGAGATTCAGAATCCCTATTCCTGAAATATTCCAAAACCTTTGTGGAACTATATATTTTTCCACACCTGTCTCCTTGATCCTTTTAACTTTGTTAAGAAGACCAGATACTTGGACTTTTAACTTGATCTCCCCAGTGATGATCATACTGATCATATCTCGGTCAATATTTTTATAATCTTCCATAAGATCTTCAGATTCTTCAAGAATGTCTAAAACATGGTTTAGAACTCTTTTGAATATCTGATCATCTTTATTTTTTTGGATCAGATTATAAATGATTGTGGATTTATTCCTTGAAATATTTTGAATCCTTTTAAAATATTTCTATATTTCATTTTTTGGATTAGGCTCTTCATCTAGATCATCATCCAAACTTTGTTGATCTTGTTCCTATTGAACATTATGTCGATGAAGTTCTTTATGAGACTTTTAGTTCTTTTCAAGATCTTCTTCTACTTGATCAGCCCAAATCTTATAAATGGTTTTCTCTTTTCCTTTAGATATTCTATTTGTGTCAACCTTTCGGTTCTTCCAAACCTTACACTTTCTCGGATTCTCTACACATTGAGTTTTGTAATGGTCTTTCTGACCACATACAAATCATTCAATATGACTTTTATCTTTAGACTTGCTATCTAGAGATATTTTTAAAGAATTTACTATTTTTCAGCATTTCTGGTTGAGGAACCCATGCTTTCTGATCATTCAACCTTACTGGATGAAGAACCCTTTTCTCAATGAGATTCTCTGCTAGAATCCCTTTCCTTTTCTCGAGTCTGTCGTTCATTTCTTTGAAAACTCGATATTCTTACATAGAATGATTATCAATGCAAAAAATACATCTCATTGATGTGTTATCCTCTTCTATTACTCTGGAAAGATTCAAAGTAGTGTGTTAGTGCATCTGGAATGACGTTATCTTTTCATTTAATATTTTCTATATTAAAGTTATAGTATTGTAATTCATTTTTCCATTGTACAGGTCATTCCTGCATAAAATTTTTTAATTTTATTCTCATAAAATTCTTTATATAAGAACCATATGTTCTTATAGTAAAAGGTTTTCCCAAGAAAATATCATTAGCCCTAATTCCTTTAAGGACTGCAAGCAATTATCTTTCATAGACAGGATAATTTTTCTCTACCTTATTAAAACACCCACTCCAGTATCTACCGATACTTTCATTATGGTTTTTTCTTATCTTTAGGATACATTCACATTTTGAGTATGATGCATCTGTTTCTAAGATAATTTGATCTTAACTCCCATCTAGATACTCTGGTTCTAGAAGATTCTATGCTTTTTGCTTCAAAATTCTGATTACTTCATAATCTTCCTCTGTCTAATCCAAATGCACCTTACCAAACACCTTTCTTGGTATTGGTACTAAGATTTTTACTAAATATTTGTTATATGTTTTTGCATAACTTAATATACCAAGAAACTCCTGTATCTTCTTATGATATGTAAGCTCATTGGGGAAAGTTTTTATCTTTTATGTAATATGCAGTTAAAGATACTCTCTACTTCCTTGGATTTGTAATCCTAAGAATTCTATTTTTGGTTGTATCTAAATGATCTTTATTTTTGAAAGTATCATCCACTATTCTCTAAACACTTCATCCACCTACTATAAATGTTTTATATGCTCTTTTATATTTTTAATAAATACAAGAACATCATCAATATAGACTACCACGAACTGTGATAATCTACTGGATGCCTTGTCTATTCTTCTCTGGAATATTCTCAGTGTATTCTTGAGTCCAAATGGTATAACTATCCATTAAAACAAGATGACTGACATTGTAATTATTGTTAATGGTATAACCTCTTCATTGATTTTTATCTGCCAATATTATGACTTGAGATCAAACTTAGAATATACCATTGTCCTTTCATTCATAATCCTACTTCTTAAAGATTCTTGATTGGGAAGATTGTATCCATAATCCTTTGTAGAACTATTAATATCACAATAATCTATAATCATTCTAGCCTTACCATGTTGTTTTTCTGCATGATTCATTTCCATGAATGTCGCACTCCTGTGAGGACTTTCACTGTGTCTGATTAATCTAAGACTGATTAGTTCTGAAATTTTCTTCTCAAATTCCTTAACCATTTTATCTAGACATGAAATTCCCTTACTTCAGATCACTATACTAGGATCTTTAAGGGTGATTTTAGCCTCTAACATTGCCTTCTACCATAGTTTTAGAGGGTGTTATAACTAATTTTCTAATAAATAATCTTTTTATCTTAGTTAATGACTCTTCTTTATTAATCCTCAAAACTTTCAATCCAACTATTTCTTTCCACTGATCAATCTTTCTGTGAAATTATCTATCTTCATCAGGATAGTTTTCCACTTTAACAGTAGATACTTTCTTATTTAGATCTATACTAGTTTTTCCAAAAGCAGTTGGAATCAGGTAATTATCGAGGATAATTCCTTCTCAAAATATCATTACAGACTGATATCTTCTAAGGAATCTATTTCCAATCAAGAAGTCATCTATCAATTGAGGAATAAAACAAAGCATTTACTCTATAAATATTCTTCCATTGAGTTCAATCTGAACATCCTTGGATACTTCTTGAATCAGAACTATTGCATTATTACCAACTATAACCTGAAACTCTATAGATTCCCATGTTACTCCTGAAAATTAGATTCTTTTACAAGAGAAGGTACATCCTATATCAACTAGGACAATACATGAAGTTTGATTAATACTTAATTTTACTAATGTAGCCCACTCCTCTTTCTTTGCACTGAGTAATGAAGATCTCATATATCCTACATGAGTTTCTTTATCCTCATATATAGTTAGTCAAATAGTACTATGTCCAACCATCTTTCTAAAAATTGATGTTCTAGGTGCTTCCATTAAAGTGCCTTCATCTTTTCTAATTGAGATCCTTGGATTTTCCAAAGATTTCTCTAGTATTTCTGATTTGAAATCTTCTATCTTCAAATCAAATCTACCTAATCTTGATCCTTATGATTTAAGATCATCTTCATCTTCTCTAACCTTAGAGATGACAAGTTTGTTTCTGACTTGTTTAATAACATTTGGAAGAATTTTCTTTTATCTTTTTTCTTCCTCTGGATCTTGTGAAACCCATTCTCTAGGCCAATTTAGCCTCTTGGGGTTTATCACCTACGATTTCATTGCTCTCATTAATGTTCCTTCGTCTTGAAAAATATGTGTAAATCTTTTCACACTCTTTCTTAGAGTTGGTCTTCCAGTATTGTAGAACATCACATAGAGGCGAGTAATCTCTATGACACATCTCCTGTCGGGTGGAAAACCCAACATATTTTTCCAGTTCCTTGTGTTGATATTAACTTCTAGAGTTCTACTAATACTTATTTCCATAAGAACTACATGCAAGTATGGACTCACCTTTACCCATGATACTCCTTCATGCAGATTTTCTCGTGCTCCTAATAATGCGTTGGAGAAATTTGTTAAACTATCACCCACTACTATAATTAGGATTGGTAGATCTTGTCCCTTTTAGACAATAGGGTCTACTCCTATCTGGATTATTCCAAAATGCACATACTTAGAATTTTTATGGATTGCCTTGTTAACTCGTTCTGGTTTTAGCAAAGACATTTTAAATAATCCTCTATCTATTTTATAGACTTCAGTTGTCACTTCATCTTCAAATATCTTGGTCATTTATCGATATGGTACCCTAAGACTTCTAGTATACCTCAGAATAATCAACTCTGGGCATCTTCCATTATTGAAAATCTCTTCCTTCTAAAGGGATTTCAGTTTCTAAAGAATGAACCAGATCACCTTCCATCTCCTTTAGTTTTAATTACTCTAGAGAGTCTTCGAGTGCATTAGCCCCTATCGAATCATGGATATTCGAAGCTGGATCAAAATAGGGTTATTTCCTTCTTCCTCATCTAAGACATAATATTCTTCCTCTGAGTACTCTGAATATAAAGAATATAAACTTTCATTATCTGAGTCTATATCTTCTTCCCAGATAGGCTCAAACAACATCTCTAATGAATCTTCCATCATTATTACTTTGAGACTTCCCCTTATTCTGTCTACTTCTGAAAAGCTATCAGCTCTGTGACCTTTCTTGCCACAAAACCAATAATAATCACAACTAGATAGAGATTTTCCTTTAGGGCATCTAGGACACTTCCCATATTTGTCCTTAAATTACTCTCTCATGTCCTTCTGGATTCTATTTGGTCTAAGAAATCTCTTATATTTTTCTGGATTTCTGCTTGAAAATCTACTTAAAGGTTTTCTCTTCCCAAATTGTTTCCATATTTTCTTGAATGACCTCTTTTGTTCACGCTGATCATCTTGTCACTGTGTTTTGAATGATCTTTGTTAGGTTTTTTCAAGCTCCTGCCTCATTGGACTGCACCCATATCTTCCCACAACACCCTCTACTTTTGAACAATAAGTATAAATCATGTATGATATATTTCTTACATTCTGTAAGACATGCCTCTACATACAATAGAGTCTTATCACCTACCTTATTATTTTTTATCGAACTCCTAAAGTGTCTTTCAGATCTCCACTCTAGAAAAAACAAGTCTTCAATGCTTGTTGAACAATTTTAGGTCAACTACCTAGAAGCTTTTGGATAAAGACATCTAGAGCATATGCTTGATCTCCTGGTCCAAGAAGATAATACCAATGTTGAAACTCGAAAAGATATTCTTCAAAGTAACACATGTCACAAATTTGGATCTTGGTTAAAGTTGTTCTGGCTTTTTCTACCAATTCTCCATCCCAATCTACTGGTGAATTTCCTACAAACTCATGTTTAAGGAAATCAGCTACTACTGGTATAACCTTAATTGGGAATGTAACATATTCTTGGATAGTTTTTCTCACTTCTGAGTGTCTCAGCAACATATCCTAAAATCGCCTTGCATTACATATTAAGGTAGCTTCTATGAAATTGAGCGCACTATCAATGGTCCATGACTGTAAACCAACTAATAACATGTAATATCGAAGGTCTAGAGACCATTCATCTATGGCTGCTCCTGGATCATTTTTGAAATCTAGCTTTAAGATCATCTCATTTTGAGGAACACCTTTTGTATGTGTTTTTTGGATAATATTCTTCTTGAATATAGTTGGGATATGAGAGATTGGTTTCCCTATTGATCTTCTAAAACAAATTCTTGAATGACCCTTTCTGTCATTCCTAATAAATTGGTTTTTGAGAGATTGTCTGTCATACTGGCTTGGCTTACCAAAGTTTTACACCGAGTATTTCGGTGGGAGATGACTTAGTCTCTTTCTTTTTCCTCTTCTCTTCGAGTTTGGCTTATACGTCTTCTACTTTTTTGAGCTTTTCATTAAGGTTTTTGGAGACACATTCAATATCTCCAAGTTCCTATTTCTCCTAAGTAATAATATCATGGATCAACCTCTAGTATTCATGGATACTCTGAGGAATACTCGAAACTTCTTCCTAATATTATTGAGTTTCTCCTACTAGAGGCCATGCATAATCATCTATTGTATATCGTCCTAATATACTTTCCTTTTTTGTATCTCTATGTGGATTCATATCAGAGACAGTGGCATAAGGCTGATTGGAAGCTTCTCCTAAAGCTTTCCCTTTAAGAATTTGTCAAATATCTCAGATATTTACTCCAAGACCAGATCCTCTTTCAACCATATTTTACTATTCAAAGTAAAAAAACTTATCCTTCTGGATCTTATAGTGTTCTTTCTAGGTTTTGAGCTAACCATTTGGCTTGTCGAAAACTGAGATTTTGTACGCCTGATTTCTGCCTTTAATTCCTCGAGCTTATCACGAGTTGTCTGGGATTTCTGCCCTAACTCGATTACTTCAGGTTCGTTTTCAAAGACCAATATAACTTTTGGAATTTGATGATACTTTCTAAGACAAATATGACTGACTTTGTTATCATAATAGCTTACTATGCCTTCTAAACATTTCTTCTCATAATAAATACCTTTAACAATAGGATCCTGAAATTCCTTATTGGAAAGTCCATCGAAGCAGTGCTCTGGCTAGCTTCGTTCTCCTAATAATGCATTGGAGAAATTGGTTAAACTGTCACCCACTGCTACAATTATGATTGGTAGATCTTGTCCTTTTCTGACAATAGGGTCTACTCCTATCTGGATTATTCTAAAATGCACATACTTAGAATTTTTCTAGATTGCCTTGATAACCCATTTTGGTTTTAGCAAAGACATTGTAAATAATCCTCTATCTATTTTATAGACTTCAGTTGTCTCTTCATCTTCAAAGATCTTGGTCATTTCTCAATATAGTACCCTAAGACTTCTAGTATACCTCAGAATAATCAACTCTGAGCATCATCCATTCTTGAAAATCTCTTCCTTCTAAAGGGATTTCAGTTTCTAAAGAATGAACCAGATCACCTTCCATCTCCTCTAGTTTTACTTACTCCAGAGAGTCTTCAGGTGCATTAGCCCCGATTCGAATCATGGATATTCGAAGTTAGCTCAAAATAGGGTTATTTCCTTCTTCCTCATCCGAGACATAATCTTCTTCCTCTGATTACTCTGAATATAAAGAATATAAACTTTCATTATTTGAGTCTATATCTTCTCCCCAGACAGGCTCAAAACAATATATCTGATGAATCTTCCATCGTTATTGCTTTGAGACTTCCCCTTCTTCTGTCTACTTCTGGAAAGCTATCAACTTTGTGACCTTTCTTGCCACAAAACCAACAATAATCACAACTAGATATAGATTTTCCTTTAGGGAATCTGGGACACTTCCCATATTTGGCCTTAAAGTTATCTCTCATGTCCTTCTGGATTCTATTTGGTCTAAGAAATCTCTTAGATTTTTCTGGCTTTCTGCCTTAAAATCTACTTTATGATTTTCTCTTCCCAAATTGTTTCCAGATTTTCTTGAATGACCTCTTTTGTTCATATCGGTCATCTTGTCACTGTGTTTTGAATGATCTTTGTTAGGTTTTTCCAAGCTCCTGCCTCGTTGGACTGCACCTACATCTTCCTACAACACCCTCAACTTTTGAACAACAAGTATAACTCATGTATGACATATTTCTTACATTCTGTAAGACATGCCTCTGCATACAATAGTCTTATCACCCGCCTTATTAATTTTTATCGAACTCCTAAAGTGTCTTGCAGATCTCCACTCTAGAAAAAACAAGTCTTCAATGCTTGTTGAACAATTTCAAGTCAACTACCTAAAAGCTTTTGGATAAATACATCTAGAGCATATGCTTGATCTCCTGGTCCAAGAAGATAATACCAATGCTGAAACTCGAAAAGATATTCTTCAAAGTAACACATGTCATAAATTTGGATCTTGGTTAAAGTTGTTCTAGCCTTTTCTACCAATTCTCCACCCCGATCTACCGGTGAATTTCCTACAAACTCTTGTTTATGGAAACCAACTACTACTGGTATAACCTCAATTGAGAATGTAACATATTTCTGGATAGTTGTTCTCACTTCTGAGTGTCTCAGCAACATATCCCAAAATCACCCTGCATTACCTCTTAAGGTAGCTCCTACGAAATTAAGTGCACTATCAATGGTCCATGACTGTAAACCAACTAATAACATCACTACTACAGAAATCGCTTTTATCAGCGCTAAAAAACCCCCTTTATCAGTGCTTTTTGAGCGCTGTAAAGCGCGACGCTGATAAAGGGGGGTCCCTTTTATCAGCGCTCAAAAAGCGCTGATAAAGGGGGTTTTTATCAGCGCTTTTTTTAGCGCTGATAAAAGCACCCTTTATCAGCGCCGCGCTTTACAGCGCTCAAAAAGCGCTGATAAAGGGGGGTCCCTTTTATCAGCACTCAAAAAGCGCTGATAAAGGGTACTTTTATCAGCGCTAAAAAAGGCGCTGATAAAAGGGTTCTTTATCAGCGCTTTTTTTAGCGCTGATAAAAGGTGTCTAAAAAATTGAAAAAATAAAAATATATATATAATTCGTCAGGGGTTTTTTTCACAGCGCTTGACCCCTCCCTTTCAGCGCTTGTCCCCCCAACCCGCACCCCACTCCCTCACGCTTCGCACGCTGCACCCCGCCTCCCTTTTATCAGCGCTTGTCCCCCAACCCGCACCCCACTCCCTCACGCTCCGCACGCTGCACCCCGCCTCCCTTGCATCCCGCACAACCCTGCTGCCACTGGAATTCGAACACAGGACCTCCACCCTAACGCGCTGCCACTTTACCACTTAGCCATTTTGTTTTGTTCTCCATTTGATGATATATCTAGTTATATATATATATATATAGTTATATTTATTCGTATATTAATATAGATCCATATTAAAATAAATTTATTTAGTTATATTAATATATATATATATATATATTCGTATATTAATATATATATATATATATATATATATTCGTATATTAATATATATATATATATATATATATATATAATTTTTTATCCGTATATTTATTTGTATATTAATATATATATTTATAAAGTTAATTTCAAATACATTTATAGAATATGTGTTTTTATGTGTGTTTTTAAATAAATAAATAAATACATACATATATACATAGATACAATACACGCACACAAACAGAGAGATATATATATATATATACATAGATATATATATATATAGTTATGAATGAATCCATAGAAATGAGGGGGTGAAAATCCTATGAGAATGTTAAAACGAAGATAACTTTTAATCCGTAAGTCTGTTTCAACTCCACAACCAGTCAAATCGAAGAACATGAAACGATCTTCGATATGATATGCGGTACAGGCCAAATGGACATCCGGATCGGAAGTTATAGCCGTTTGAATGTTAAAAGGACCATAACTTATAATCCAGGAGTCCGTTTCAGATCCACAATCAGTCAAATCGAAGAAAATGAAATGATCTCAATATGATATATGGTAGAGGTTTATCGGACCTCGGGATCAGAAGTTATAGCTATTTGAACGGTGAAAAACCGGGGTACCCCGACTAAAAACTCAGTTTTGGAGGCCTTCTGGGCCTTTTTTGGCCTTGAAACAACCTTGGACGGGTTCCACCGGTCCATAGCGCTGTAGAGCTCGTCGCAGGCTTCGATTTGATATGCTGTGGAGCTCAAACGGAGTCCCGGATCAAAAGTTATGGCCGTTTGAAGTTTGGGTTTCATTTTCAACTTATTTTGGATCTTTCATTCATTTTTTTATTTTTTTTATATTAAAAGTGTCATTAAATGACTATTAATTGGTAAAAATTACATAATTACTAATTAAAAATATTTTTTAATTTATTTTATAACCCTCTTTTACTAAACATCTTATAAATTAATATTATATTTCCATAGATCCTTTCTAAAACGTATTTATAAAATAAATATTATAATTATATCAATATAAATAGCTTAATAGATTTATATATTAATATATATATTTTTTAAATTTTCCCTTTATCAGCGCTTTTTATAAAAAGCACTGATAAAGGGGGGGTCTTTATCAGCGCTTTCATAAAAGCGCTGATAAAGACCCCCCCTTTATCAGCGCTAGTAAAAAAGCGCTGATAAAGGGGGGGTTTTATCAGCGCTAAAAAAAGCGCTGATAAAGACCCCCCTTTTATCAGCGCTACTAAAAAAGCGCTGATAAAGGGGGGTCTTTATCAGCGCTTTTTTAGCGCTGATAAAACCCCCCCTTTATCAGCGCTTTTTTACTAGCGCTGATAAAGGGGGGGTCTTTATCAGCGCTAAAAAAAGCGCTGATAAAGACCACATTTATCAGCGCTAAAAAAAGCGCTGATAAAGACCACATTTATCAGCGCTTTTAAAAAGCGCTGATAAATGTGGCGCGCTCTGCTTGCCCCGTTTTGTAGTAGTGCATGTAATATCGAAGGTCTAGAGACCATTCATCTATGGCCGCTCCTGGATCCTTTTTGAAATCTAGCTTTAAGACCATCTCATGTCGAGGAACACATTTTGTATGTGTTTTTTTGGCTTATATTCTTTTTGAATATAGCTGGGATATGAGAGATTAGTTTCCCTATTAATCTTCTAAAACAAATTCTTGAATTATCCTTTCTGTCGTTCCCAATAAATTGGTTTTTGGGAGATTGTTTGTCATACTGGCTTGGCTTCCCAAAGTTTTACATTGAGTCTTTCGGTGGGAGATGACTTAGTCTCTTTCTTTTTCCTCTTCTCTTCAAGTTTGGCTTATACGTCTTTTACTTTTTTGAGCTTTCCATTAAGGTTTTTGGAGACACATTCAATATCTCCAAGTTTCTATTTCTCCCGAGTAGTAATACCATGGATCAGTCTCTAGTATTCATGGATACTTTGAGGAATACTCAAAACTTCTTCCTGATATTCTTGAGCTTCTCCTGCTAAAGGTCATGCATAATCATCTCTAGTATATCGTCCTGACGTACTTACCCTTTTTGTATCTCTGTGTGGATGCATATTAGAGACAGTGGCATCAGGCTGATTGGAAGCTTCTCCTAAAGCTTTCCCTTCAAGCATTTGTCAAATATCTCAGATATTTACTCGAAGACCAGATCCTCTTTCGACCATATTTTACTATTCAAAGAAAAAAAACTTCTCATTCTGGATCTTCTAGTGTTCTTTCTAGGTTTTGAACTAACCACTTGGCTTGTCGAAAACTGAGATTCTGTACGCCTGATTTCTACCTTCAATTCCTCGAGCTTATCACGAGTTGTCTGGGCTTTCTGCCCTAACTCGATTACTTTGGGTTCGTTTTCAAAGACCAATCTAACTTCTGGAATTTGATGATGCTTTCTAAGCCAAATATGACTGGCTTTGTTCACATAATAGCTTACTACGCCTTTTAAACGTTTCTTCCCATAATAAAGACCTTTAACAATGAGATCCAGAAATTCTTTATCGGAAACTCTGTCGAAGCAGCACTCTGGCTAGCTTCGTTCTCCCCCCCCCGCCCCCACACTTTGATACCAACTATACAAGACACTAATAATAATGCATTCTCAATATACAAGCTATGGAAACACCACATCACTAAATAAAGAAATGTTTAAGTGATCAATCTAACTTCCGACATAAAGATTAATCCTATATTAAGCGAGTGTCACGCCCTTTGCGGACCCCTCTCACGAGGGACCATCAATCATGTTGTATATAGATTATTTTTATTTTTTTAACTTAGATATTTTACGATTTAAAAAAAAAATCCATCGAGGTATTTGACCTTATATTTGTACATGGGTTCAAGGACCCATATGACTTGATAAGCCTGACCCGATACAAAGATCTTATGAAGCTTAATTTTCTTGGCTCAATTATTAAATAAACATAATTTTAAAGTCCGTTTAATAATAAGGTCGGACTCGGGCTTTAATAAGTGACTTGATACTTGTCTTACCTGATATTTTTTGTAAAATTATATCATGTATTTGATATTTCAAATAAATGATTATTATATATAAAAATTATTTAATTTAATAATATTTTAAGCCCTGATTAATAAACGGGTCAAATAAATTTATATGGGTATTTTTTTTCAACGTCCGTTGCCAGCCCTCGTCGTCCTCATTTGTCACCGAAAAACGCAAACCCCTTTTCTGTCGCCGGTGAGGAATGGTTTTCCGTTGAGGAGCTCGGTCGCTCTCGCACTGTTTCCGAAGCATGGTCCTTACCTTGCGATGTCACCGTTCAAGCCCTCCTCTCCACTGCTAGTCTTCCTCGTCCTCATCACTTTATCGTTGTTTTTGATCTATTCCTGCCTCCTCTCTTTCTACCCGCCCTTTTCTTCCCCCAAACCTCATCCCTCGTTTCCCCACTCTGCCCCCCACTGCGATCTCTTCCGCGGCCGCTGGGTCCGAGACCCTAATCGCCGGCCCATCTACGATGAGACGTGCCCCTTCCACCGCAACGCCTGGAACTGTATCAGGAACAAAAGGGACAACACGAGCGCGATCAATTCCTGGAAATGGGAGCCCGGAGACTGCGACCTGCCTCGGGTCGACCCCTCGAAGTTTATGGGTGTGATGAGGAACAGACGAATTGGGTTCGTCGGGGACTCTTTGAATGAGAACTTTTTTGTCTCGTTTATATGCATCCTCAGAGTGGCTGATGTGGCCGTCAAGAAATGGAAGAGGAAGGGGGCTTGGAGAGGAGCTTATTTCCCCAAATTCAATGTCACCGTGGCGTATCATCGGGCTGTTTTGCTTTCTAAATACGAGTAAGTGCATTTCTACATTTATAATTCTATTCGCCTTACCAAATATCTTGTTGTTCCAATGTCTGTGATCCTTTTTGATTTGCTGCATGTGATGACCCTGTGCGGGGCTCTTTAATTTTAATGATCGTGGGAAAGGCATGGAAGCTGAGTTATTTGGGCCATGTTCTTAATGAAACGTGGATAAATCTGCTGGCAGCGGGGAACAAGAAACATTCCTGTTTTGGGGGAACTGAATCAGCATGTGTTTTTTTTTTTGTCATGGGCTGCTTTACAACAGCACTAGATAGAAGCAAGATGTGTTTTTTTTTTTTGTTTTGAAGTCATGTTTTTGGTTCACAAACTCACAGAGTTGCAGCATTTACGCTGTCTCGTTCAGGACTTGTGTTTTCTTTAAAAGGCAGCATTGGTATATTGACGGTGTGTGGATGACAATACAATCTATGAACATGGGATTTAAGGGATGCCTGCCCTACCCAAGTAGTACTGTTTTAGGGTTTGACGAGGCTGGTGATGACTACTGTGTGCATTGAAGTCAAGTACTTCTATATTACAATTTGATGATTGGCCAAATTTGATGGAACAATCTCTTAGCTTTCCCTTCGCCCCAAAAGCGGACACCCTTTTGTTGTTAGACCGTGATTGCTTCATGAAGTGATTGTGATCCATATTGATGACTTTTGAGGCGCCCAATGAATGCTATGGGTGTATCATTGTGAGGGGAGGAGGGTGAATAAGTGATATTCAATTTTTACTATCTTTTAAGATTAATCTCTATTACATGTTAGTGTAATGAATCCACATTTTCTTTTCTTTTTAACTCAAGTGTTGTATTGAAAATAAAGAAAGACAACAAAAACATGAGATTTTTAGGGTTCGCTCCCAATCTAGGTAACTACATCCTTGATGTGACTGGCATCAATGATTAGTCAAATTATGCACAATCCACTAATTTCATAAAGCATATTACAAAAGGGGAAAAGTTATCCTTTACCCTTCACAATAAGTTTTTCAAATGTCCAACAAGCATGTCATTTATCCCAAATCAAAGAATCAAAGCCTCATAATGAAAGAAAACGTGTCCATGGGGAATATACTATTCATCAGGGTCATGCCACTTTGGCATGGGTCAAGCCAACTTTCATCAAAGTGAACATTTCAAACAAAGAAGAAAGACAAAACATTGGGGAAGAGTGGGCGATAGAGGAAAGAGTTGCAACACAGGTGGAAGTAACAACATTGAAAGAGAAAGGAGGAACAATCATTATGATGCCAACAATTTCTTGTGTTTCCTTTTTTATTATCTAGCTATGGCCAATTAGATCTTATGATGAAGAGGTTAGGGTAAATTTCACCAACTCTCCCGACGGATTCAGGTTGAGTTGCGACTTTTATTATTAAAATTGATTTCATTATGATTGGATAAAAGCTGTGTTGTTTTTCTTAAAAATCATCCTAAAAACAATTTCTGGGTTCTTGATTCTCTCTTTGTTGCGCGACATGCTAACACTTAATTTGACCTAGAAATTAAAAGGTGGACATAATTAGGGATCTTCGATAAGGTGGACATATTTAGCTCATTTTGTCTAATAAAACCAGTGATTTCTTAATAAAATCCAACTCCCATACAATTCAATGGAGGGAAATATGAAGTAGAATTCCAAAGTCACGACATTTACAACTTATGAGATTTCTTCATTCATTTTCTTATTATTTTAAAACAAATTCAAAATTCAATCTTCTTTGATAACAAAAAGATTCTACGAGTGTTTCAATGCATAGCAATGTCGTTCCTTGACAAGAACACCAAAAACTTGGTGTCATTGTCACGACACCGAGAGTTTAATAATTTATAGTAGCCCTAATCTTGTATGCTGAAGTATGGTGGAGTCGAGGTCGTCCCTAGGGAGTGATCCATGTAGTTGAAACACTTGTAGAATCTTCTTGTTATCTAAGAAGATTGAAATTTGAATTTGTTTTAATTAAAATTTAAAACTAAAAGATCAAGAAAATGGTTGGAGCAACATTAGGGGAAAGTAGATGTCATGTTTTTAAGATTCCACTCCACCTTTTCCGTCCTTGAATTTCAAGTGCGTTGAATTTTATTAAGAAATTATTGATTTGATGATAAAACCACCTCAACACGTAGCCCGATTATTAGTAAATAAAACGAACGTATGAAGTTTCATTAGGGGATGAAGAATAAGGGGCAACTACAACATTTAACCTTATTTTCCATTTACCAAGTTGAATTCAACGTCAACATGTAATGACTAAGAGAAAATGAAAAACTCACTAATCGTTCTAGAAGTGATCTGAAAAATGATAAAACTTTTATCCAATCACAGTTAAACTAATTTTAATAATAAAGATCACAACACATCCTAAGTTTGTCGGGAGGGCTGGTGAAGTCTACCATAAACTCGACATCCTAAATGCATTATCAGGCATAGCTAAACAATAAGAAAAAGAAGAATACGAAAGCTTCAACATCATCTTGATGATTTTCTCTTGATTTTTATTTCTACTCCTCCAATCCCCTTCTCTTGGTTTGTTCCTCCATTCTCTTCCTATGCTATCCTTCCTTCTTGTGCTATCACTCTCTCCTCTGTCACCTGCTCCTTCCCAGAGTCCCGCCCTTCTTCTTTGTTTGAAGTGTCTTAATGAAAATTAGCGCAGGCCTGTGTTGAAGTGGCACGACCTGTGTTGAATTTTGTAACCTTCATGGATGTGTTTTCTTTCATTTTGAGCCTTTAATTCTTCAATTTAGGAAAAGTAGCACGGGCCCTTGCCAAACAGGCACAGAGGCCTTGTCACCGACTATCCATTTTGCTCCTCTTGATTTGGCACGATTCCTTCATTTGACACGAGGGCCGTGCCACTTATTGTCTCAACTCCTAAAACTTTCTCAAACTCTCTTTAAAGCTCCTCTAAAGTGAATTCCTACCAAACACACTAAAATAACATGGATTAGCTCCAGAAATTAATAAAAATAAACTATAAAATTAACAGAAAAACTACTAATAAAAATGCTACATCAAACTGCTCAACACTTAAACTTCTGCTTCCCTAAACAATTTTGGTACAATATTTGAAATGGTTCGCATGTTTCACCAAGTAAATATCATTTCATAAATATTACGGATAATCATAAAACATACTTTTATAGGTATATACTTAGGTACACATTTATAAATTTAGCCTACCAACAATTCGGGGCAAACTATTCTTTGTTCATTTAAGCTTCAACTATTTTTTTTTAATATTTTTTTTCTTGTTATGAAAATCAGATCCACCACAACCGATAATCCCACCATCAACTGATGCATGTTTATTGTTATAGCCAGGACACAAAAGAGAATGACGAAGTTTTAATTAGTCAATCAATAACAATCCTGAAAGTCAAGCAAATCGAAACATTTATTCTCACCATCAGTCACCTCTTGTGCTTATGTTTATAACCAAGATATGAAGGGGAAAGATGTATCAACTATTTGTCAATCCAAAATTTTATTATTTTTTCACATTTTTTTACACCTTTAATTCTTCACACACACAGTATGCCTAATACATATGAAATAAATATCAAAATTAAATATTTTACAATTTTAAACTACTAAACAGAAAAATGTTAGCCTAAGTAGTTTGATTTTCTCTAAAATTTTTAAATATTCACTTAAAATTTCAAAATATTGGTCCGCTTTTGTCAACCTATATCAGGTACCTAATGTTGCTTATATAAAGGCTGCTAATTATCCTATTATTCTGCATATGAATTCATAAAAGATATTAGCATGTTTCACTTAAGGGATGTGTATCATAGATCACTAACAAGAAAACATACATCTAAGTCTGGGAAATTCAAACTAAGCTATCACTAATATATAATATATATAATATACTAAACCCCTCCCTCAGTTTTGATCCCTTGGAGTTCCTGTGGTAAGGATTAATGCATCCTCTCAAAGGGATTAGTGATCCGATTGTGGAGCTGATCCTTTACGAGATGAGTCAGCTCCCATGGGATTGAGAGTGTGTTGGAAGCCACTTGGTGAATACCAAAGGCGCAACTATTGTTCAACTAGCAACGATGCTTCATGACATTCAAATTCTTGCACCTCTTCTTCCATCTTTGTCGCCAATGGCACCTGCTCGAGTGGTCTCTACGTGTCTGAGTTCCTAAGCAAGCTCCTTGACATATCCCCCCACCATGATTCTTCCCTTTTCCGCTGCAACAACATATACAAGGTGTTTGACAATAAAATAAGTGGTGTTTACCTCAATTCCCTCTTTCATGTAATGTAAGAATGAAAAATGTCTCATCCTGAAAACACCTGTGCTTCCATCCTTCGGAAATACCATGTAAATCATGAGCTTATGCATATAGCAATGAGCGGATGTAATAAACTCAGAAGCCATAGCCTTATGGGACTCAAAAATAATTCTCCCTGTTAAGTCAGTCCACAAACTTTGCAGCTCACCCTTGAATCCAATTTGTGCAGTATCTCCTCAACGTAGGTGAAATATGTTGATGATTTCGTTCAATGTGATCATATATTCAACACCAAATAAGCGGAAGGAAAGAGTCATTCTCTCAACATTGGACTTTTCTTCTTCTTCGTCTTCATCTTCACTCATTGCAAATGTTGTTTGCAACTAACTGAAAAATTTGAAAGTGAGGGTCGGGTAAACAGATGCATAAAGTTTGACGAATTGTCTCTATTGAACCCCTTGTAAAAGTTGCATTTCTAAGCATGCTTTATGATCTTCTCTATTTTATATGATATGATATTTATTTGGTGAAACATGTGGATCTTTTGAGTTTATTGTGGAAATTTGCTTGAGTGCAAACAAAAAAAGCGTGGGGGAGTTTGATTTAACATTTTTATTAGTAGTTTCTAGGTTATTTTTATAGCATTTTTTTTTATTAATTTATGTAGCTAACTCTTGTTATTTTAGTGTGCTTTGTAAGAATTCATTTTAGTGGAGCTTGGGAGAGAGTTTGGGAAAGCCTTAGGTGCCGAGACAGCGAATGACACAACTGTCTTGCCAAATGAAAAGGGATTGTGCCAAATCAAAAAGAGCGAAGTAAACAGTAGCTGACACAATCCTCGTGCCATTTTTCCTAAACTGAAGAATTGAAGCTTCATAATGGAAAAAAAACGCATTCATGGGGAGTTTGATTTAACATTTTTATTAGTACTTTCTAGGTTATTTTTATGGCATTTTTTTTTATTAATTTATCTAGCTAACTCTTGTTATTTTAGTGTGCTTTGTAAGAATTCATTTTAGTGGAGCTTGGGAGAGAGTTTGGGAAAGCCTTAGGTGCTGAGACAGCGAATGACACAACTGTCTTGCCAAATGAAAAGGGATTGTGCCAAATCAAGAAGAGCGAAGTAAACAGTAGCTGTCACAATCCTCGTGCCATTTTTCCTAAACTGAAGAATTGAAGCTTCATGATGGAAAAAAAAAACGCATTCATGGAGAGTGGGGTGGGGGAAGAGAATTGACAGAGGTGAGAGTGATAACAAAAGAGGAAGAGAATTATAGAGCCCAGTAGGTTGGTGCAGACACCTAGAGGGGGGGGGGGTGAATCAGGTGTCACCTTTTAGCAAGTTTCCTCTCTTAAACTTTCCCTTCTAATACTTGAATCTCTGTCCCAGTTAAGAGGTATGAATCTGTTAATGCATGTGCGACCCTCATCTAAGCACGCAATGCAGAATAAGCAAGTAAACAACACACAAGGATTTTTACAAGGTTCAACTCCTTTTGGAAAAACCTACTCCTTGCCGTGTTCAAATCTTGTGGAGACACGGATTTTATTATCACTACAAATTTGTAGTGATCACAAGTGCACTTAGTCCCACCGTCTTCAGCTTCTGCTGGGTATGGCATTGTTTATACTGGCACGACCAGTTCTTGAAAAACTCTTCGAACCACTTCAACTGTCAGAATATGATCAAGAACACTTCATGCACGTTGGCCTTGTTCTTCACTCGGTCTCACTGATTTAAAATCACACTGGATCTCAGTCTTCAAGAGACTTGATGCAATGAGATAGATAGTAGCAGCAACATCGGTCTCTTCTCCTTCTCAATCTTCTTTTTTACCTTCAACACACAGAAATCCTTAATGCATTGGGATCTCTCTTTCTTCGATTGGTTTTCTGTTTCTACTGAACTTTTAGTGTCATAGAGTTCTCAATATTCCCAAAACATCTCGATGTTCAATCTTCATAACCTGCATGAATATACGCACAAGCGATATCGTGTTATATTTATTGACAATGATTATTTCAGTAATCTTAGCAGGTAAAGATCTCCTGAGAGTCTTCAATCTTTTTCTCATTTAAACATGAGATAATAAATCCCGTGGCCTTTAAATCTTTATTTACTTCAGGATTTATAACTCCTCGCATTGCTGTAATTCTGTAATTACATGCATGAAATCTTGCATGTTATGCAGTTATGGCTTCATCTTCACGAGGCTCACAAATTCTTCTTCCTTATAACATTGAAGAACAATACACTTTGCACCAGTTGAGTTTTCTTCTCTTTGATTCTGTTGGAGTATGTGTAACTTCCTGCCCCACTTCCTTTGTAACTTCCTACCCCACTTTCTTTGTAACTTCCCTTGTAACTTCCTCTTTCTTTTCTATAAATGAAGGCCCTCTCCTCACCTTGTGGTAGTGGGGGATTTCTGATTTTACATGGTATCAGAGGGAAGTTAATCCCGACCCCACCCTTTAATCTTTTTTTTATTATTCTGCTCTAGGGTTAACTGCAGTTTTCCCCGTAAGGGGGGCGGCGGCCTCCATGGCCAGCTCTGCCGTCGCCCCTCCCCTCCCTTCCGAGCGCCGCTCGGCCCGCCTAAAAAGAAGGCCCGATCCCGACGGCTCCTCCCTCCCAGCGCGCGCGCCCTTCCCGTCGCGGCTTCTCCCGAGCGCGACACTCCCGACGCCCTGCCGCGACTCCTCCCGTCGGCCTTCCTCCCGACGCGGCTCCTCTTCCTGTCGGCTTTGCTCCGCCTCGACGAAGGCACGCGACCCCCTTCTCCGCGGCCCTCCCGGCTCCCGACGACGTCCCTCCCCGCCGCGCACTCCCAGCCGGCGGCTCCGTCCAGATCCGTCCCGGCTGCTTCGTCCAGATCGTCCCGGCGCCTCCTTCCTGGCGCGACTCCCGGCTTCCGGCTCGACGGCGTCCCGACTCCCCGACGTCCTGCTCACCCTTGGGTTCCACCCCAGCGCGCTCCCGTCGCAGCTCCCTCCTCCCGGCGGCCCTCCTCTCCCGCCCTCTCAACCGCCAGCCCTCTCTCCCGGCGCGGCTCCCCTCGCTCAGTGGTGCCCTGACCAGCGCCTCGACCAGGCGGTCTCCCTGCCGGACGAATCCCAGCGCCGACAGCCTCTCTTTCCCGGCTTGCGGCTCTTTCCAGCAGCCCGCCTCCTAGGCGAGTCTCCCGCCGACTCTGTTGCAGCCGGCCTCCACCCTTGCCGGCCTCCATTCCTGCCGGCTCCTCCAGCAGCCGGCCAACAACCCTGCCGGCCTCCCGTGCCGCCTCTGCTCAACTGCTCCCTCCATGCCGACCTCCTCCTGCATCCTGCGGAATCCCCGCCTCTCTGCCCGGTGCATCCTGCGGAATCCCCGCCTCTCTGCCCGGTGCCTCCTGCGGAATCCTCGCCTCTGCCCGGCATCTCCTGCGGAATCACCGCATCCCATCGCCGGCCTCCTCCTGCGGATTTCCCGGCGCTTCGACGACCGGCACCCGCCATTGCGGATTTCCTTGGCACTTTGACGACCGGCCCGCCCGTGCGGTTTCCTGGCGGTTCGACGACCGGCCCGCCAGTGCGGTTTCCCGGCGCTCCGACGATCGGCCCGCCCGTGCGGTTTCCCGGCGCTCCGACGACCGGCCCGCCCGTGCGGTTTCCCGGCGCTCCGACGACCGGCCCGCCCGTGCGGTTTCCTGGCGGTTCGACGACCGGCCCGCCCGTGCGGTTTCCCGGCGCTCCGACGACCGGCCCGCCCGTGCGGTTTCCCGGCGCTCCGACGACCGGCCCGCCCGTGCGGTTTCCCGGCGGTTCGACGACTGGCCCCGCCTCTGCGGATTTCCCGACGCTCTGTCGTTCGGCCCCGCCTCTGCGGATTTCCTGGCGCTCTGTCGTTCGGCCCCGCCCAGCTTGAGGGGGAGTGTTGCGGTCTTTTTTATTGATTTGTCTGTTTTTCATTATGTGTCCAAGCTAGGTACACCTAGCTTGAGGGGGAGTGTTGGAGTATGTGTAACTTCTTGCCTCACTTCCTTTGTAACTTCCTACCCCACTTTCTTTGTAACTTCCCTTGTAACTTCCTCTTTCTTTTCTATAAATGAAGGCCCTCTCCTCACCTTGAAAAAAGGTGGATTTCTGATTTTACAGATTCCATCATCTTCTTCTTTTCTCTGCCCACGATAATCACATGCATAAATCCATGCATGCAAATTTGTGATTGTGGCGCTTCCACATAAACCCCTCAAAATAAATATCTGAAAGGTTCGGATAATCCTTCTTTAATACTGAATGTATCACGCGGTCTCATTATTTTGTTCATGCAACATTATTTTATGCGATTTTAAATACCTACAAACAGTGCATGAATCATCCAGAAATACCTACGACATTTGCTCCTTATTTACTCCACTTACTATTTATTCCTGTCTTCTCATTTAAATACCTGAAGAACTTTGGTAAAATCCTCCTCATTTCATGCGGTATATAAATTCCACGAACTTCCCCTTCCGACAATCCATTCCCTTCACGCATGACATCCAAAAATACCCTTGGATCATTCTAAATATCCGTGAACCAGTACGTGGCAGGCGGGCATGCATCATGCTTCTTCATCCACTTGATTTCCATGCATGTCAAGCATAGCATGCATGCATGATAATTCACATTCATATAAATATCGAGACCTCTTATTCAACATGATAGTGAGCGACATGAACCTGTACGCCACATTCTTCTTCTCAACCAATTTAAACGCAAGTGGAATTGCATATATATACTGATATTTTGAACTCATTCCATGCATTTAAATTTGTCTGAAGGTTCGGCGTCATCTTAGGAGGATGTCACTTTGAGCTCAATGAAGGTTACTCATGGGTGTCTGGTATTCATAGAAGGTCCGCAAATGTTTTTCACGGAAGATCCTCATACGTCACAGAAGGTCCGTGGAGATCTTCATCTCATACGCACGAAAGGTTCATGAAGGTCTCATGGAACTTCTGTGGAAATTTTCATCTCACGAAAGATCTGTGCATTCGTAGTTTTTCATCACGCACGAAAGATCCTCATATGCACGAAAGATCCTCATATGCACGAAAGATTCGTGAAGGTTGTTAGGACCAAGCTAAAGATGAAAGTGGTTGTTTTCAAATGTTGTCTTTTGTTGTCAAAGAAGACTTTGTTTTGTAAAGGGAGTTTAAGATGAAAGAGAAATCACCTTACTTTGTATTTGGAAAGAATCGGACCCGTGTTTTCAAAAGAATAGGACTCACTCTATCCATCGTAATGAGGAGAAGCTGTTTGAAAGAAAAGATTTGATCGGACTTGCTTTGGGTCCGGAATGAGAGAAGATCGTAATGAGGATTTGATCGTAATCTGGAATGAGAAAATCGATTGCATGGAAAATGCATCTTGCTGGAAGTAAAATGTCATCAGATTCCCTTTGAATTCGGTGTGAAAGAAGTGGTTGTTTTAATGAAGAATCAGAGTCTTTATGACTACGATAAAACAAGTGTGACGATGCTTTGCTGATTCGTATTTCATAAATCATAAGTTGATTGACGAACTTTTGATGCAAGTTTGTTGAGAGAAAAGGGAAAAGAGGTGTTTCAAATCGTACCCAGATCCATCGTATCTGGGTGGAAGAGAAGAAAAAGATGCTGCCGATGGAAAAGGAATCGTACTCATGACAATTGGATTTGGGCTGAGAAGGAAAGAAAAGGTTACTGGGAATCGTACTCAAAAGATCGTACTCAGATTTATCTATTTGTACCTTGGATGATCGTACTTAGGCTCAAAAAGAAAAAGATCGTACCCAGTACGATCGTATTCAGAGTTAGTGTATCCAGGCCAATCATACTCTGGACAATCGCATTCAGAGAGGGAATTGCTTGAGGCCGATGGATGAAAAGAGAAGGAGAAAATGAGATCAACAATGTAGTCAACCATTTCAAAAGGGTTGAATTACTTTGTAGGTTTCCAACTGGGTAAGAGAAGAGGAGAAGAGAAGTTTTGTATCTCAAGTGGGTCAAGAGAAAAAGAGTTTGCTGGATATACTATCAAGGGGGAGCATGACATTCAAAAGAATGATCGTATTCAACATTCAGAAGTGGTATCCATTTCTTCATACACTTTCATACGGTTGGTACAAAGTATTGTTTTGAAGAAATCAGATTCAGATAATCGGACTCATATATTGAAATCAGACTGGCAATTGAAATGAAAGTCTGAAGACGTGGAGATTGTAGAAGGATCAAGAAGCTTCGAGAAGAGTTGACAAAGTCAAAATTCACCTGAGATTTTAGGAAAAATTGAGATTAGAGTGAATCTGATTAAGCGGGAATTTTTTTGGGATTCCCGCCATAGCCACTCGAGGGTCACCTATAAAAGGTGAAAAGTACATTGTACTTTCAAGATGGTCGATATACTGTTCATGAGAGTGAAGCTCTGAGTTTTTAGAGAGAAGAAGATGATTTTCGTATTGAGTTTTTTGTTGAAAAAGTTTAGACGAATTGAAGTGAAAGAGAAGATACAAGATCACAACGTTGTATTCAGCTGATCATCGTACTCGGTGATTATCGTACTCAGTTGATTACCGCATTCGGCTTGTCAAATGTATTCGGCTGATTATCGTATGATGCTGGATTAATCGGATCAGGATTTCCGTACTGAGATTTCCGGATTGAGGAAGATGGAGAATTGAAGTGGTGCCGATTCATCTCTACCGTATTCTGTCAAAGTCATGTTTTTCGTACTGGGGAGAATCGTACCGAGAAGTGTCGTACCGAGAAGAATCGTATCAGGGAGAATCGTACTCGGAGGAATCGGACTGAGAAAATCGGACTGATGAAATCAGACCGAGTTTTCATAATAAAGTCCAGGAAGTTCTTACCTTCTTCTGGGTAAGAAAGTGAAGAAGTGTTTTCAATTGAATACTTTTGTAGAATTGAAAAGAAGCACAGGTAACATGAGTTGTTACATAAACATTGTATTACCCTATTTGTGCTAAGAGTGTGCACACGCGCTATTAAAATTGTTTATATAGTGCTACACGAGTGTAAGAGTATATCTTTCTCATTGTAATTCAAAGATTGATTTCTAGTGGATTGTATGGTATTGGATCATTTCCAAACCATACCAAGGATGTAACTATTCTTATTGAATAGTGATCCTTGTAAATATTTGTGTTTTTTTGGATGTGTGGTTGATCCATTTTCAGCAGGGAATTGAATCTTTAACAGGAGGCGAAAGTTGTTTCGAGGAAATATAAAAGAAAAAAGTATCACTGATTCACCCCCTCTCCTTCTCAGTGATACACTAATCCTGACTGGGCACTTTCAAAGGTCTTCTTACAGAAGATCCGTGCTGACTCATATGCACAGAAGATTTGTGTTCGCATGGTCACAAAACTCAAGCACCCGGCTTCACGGAAGGTTCGTGCTTAATGTTTGTGTTCGCGCGATTGCGTATCTCACGGAATGCCCGTGCGGTTTCACACGAGAGCAAGGATCTTGAACATTTGTGTTTCTTCATACGGAAGTTCCGTGCTGGTGATCGATTGTGGCTTGATCATAGAATGTGTCGATATGCTGGAGATCGAACGGTCCCGATTTATCAGATTGAACAACCCGCTTTCTTTCTGTGTTTTTAAACACAGAGCTACAATGCCTACTTCTTCGAGTCCCACATCGAAGAATCTACCGTTTTGCTTCTTGTTGATAAGCCTTGAAGCCGCATTGAGCTCTTGGCCAAAGCACCGGGGTCGGCTCCCGGATATACTGCACACACTTGCATACGCGTTGCTTCCCTGCGGCGTGTGCTCTTGCTCTTTGTGTGTGCTATGCACATGCTATGCATGCACTCGTGCGTGCTCCCACCTGCTTGTGCGGGCGCTCTGCCTTCACTATGCTCCCCAACCGTCTCGGGCTTGGCTTGGGTGCTTCCAATGCCAAATTCTTAAATACACTTCACGCAAATAAATATTTGCATGGCCTTCACCTCAATTAATCTTATGCATAAATGATACATTTATGCACGGTTTTTTAAATTTCTTCATGCAATAATTAATATATTGCATGGTCTTCATATTCTTGCATGACTACTTTCTCAACTTAATTTCCATCTTCAAAATATTTCTTCTTCAGCACGTTGAGAACAATGTGCTGTCACCAAAAGAGTGGGCATATTTTCTAGCCAACACTTATAAAAGGAGCTGCCCAAATATCAATTTATAATTCCAATGCCAAATTCTTAAATATACTTGATGCAAATAAATATTTGCATGGTCTTCACCTCAATTAATCTTTATGCATAAATGATACATTTATGCATGGCCTTTTCAGATTTTTTCATGCAATAATTAATATATTGCATGGTCTTCATATTCTTGCATGACAACTTTCTCAATTCAATTTCCATCTTCAAAATATTTATTCTTCAACATGTTGTGAAGCCATCACCAAACACTTATTAGCACATGTCATTAAGCATCGAAGAACGGTTCAATAATCGTCAGATATAACATGCTGCTACGTCTTGAATAACTCCAAGTGTCTTCAAATCTGTCCAAGATTGATCTTCAAGCTGCAGCCTCAATTTCCTTTTCCATTTATGATGGCAACACCTCTCCAAATCACACATTGACAACTTCACTTATTGACAACAAATGCAATCTTTGCTTGGGCAGTTCAAGAAGGGAGAAACAAACTAAGATCAGGGAATTAAAGTAGTGGAAATGGAGATCAAAGGGAAGATCGTTGATATGCTGTCGATGCTTTTTTGTGTTTTTTTTTCCCTTGTAGCTATGGCTGACTAGGCCCTAGAATGCCGGGGTTGGTGTAAACTTCAACAATCCTCCTGACAGATTCAGGACGTGTTGTTATTTTTATTATTAAAATTGATTTCATTGCGATTGGATTAAAGCTTTATTGTTTTTCTTAAGGACCATCCTAAGAATGATTGATGGGTTCTTGATTCTTTCCTAGCCATGCTACATGTTGACACTGAATTCAACCTGGAGATTAAAAGGGTTAATGGAAAGTAATTGAATTTCATACCTCCATTTTATTTATTGGTAATCAGGCTACATGTTGATGTTGCCCCTTGTTATCGGGGATGGGATCTCTGATAAGGGGGACATCTTTAGTTCATTTTGTCTACTAAAATCTTTAGTGTTTTCTTAATAAAATTCAACACCCTTGCAATTTAAGGGAGGTGAAAATGAAGTAGAATCTGAAAAACTCAACATTTCCATTCTCGAGTGTCTTCTTCATCCATTTTCTTGTTATTTTAACTTTAATTTATAATTACAAAAATTAAAAATTCAATCTTCTTAGATAACGAAAAGATTTTACAGGTGTTTCAACTACGTGAAGTGTTCCTTGAAGACAATTTGGACTCCATTATAATTTATGAACTCCAGATGCCTTGATGACCAACACCATCTACCAAGGGACCTCTTGCTTTTAGATGTCCCTTGGCCAAAAGTAGACCTTGTAGTCTTCTCCTTTGTGAGTGTGTGCGGAAAATGGAGGCGCCGTTTCTTTGAGCAAGAGCTCCCCCTAATCTCACTACTCTAGATTGTCAAGTAGCTTGTGGAGGATGACCGGCTCAGAACCAGTGCCACAAATCCCAATTTACAAATATTGCCAAGGAAGTCAACCAGTGTGATGACTTCGCTGCCGTTCAACGGCACTTGGTGAAAATTGCTCGTGATACATATCACTTATGATACGCAGTTCTGTATAAGTTTTTCCAGATTGATTATTGAAAAAGTGGTTTCCTGCCAATTATTTAAGTGGTTTTCTTCAGAAACAGAATAAACACCACTTATTCTTTTCCAACTGCTTATCATAAGTCATAATTGCTGTCAGACGCAGCCTTCCTCGTAGCCTAGGAATGCCTCATCGTTCATCCATTGGATGGCCTTTGGCGCTTCATCGCCATTGGTGTTGGGCGTTGCACATCTCCCAGAACCTTCGCATTTTAGTTTCCCTGCTTTTTTTCTTCTCTGATTTCAAATGTATTTAGTCATCTATATTTATGAGTATCAAATCTTGGACTTCGCACTTTCTAGAGGAGCTGGACTTTATGTTTCTGGTAATCTGCATATCTCCTTCGGTTTTCATGCATAAGGGCGTGTGTTTTCATTCCATTATATTATCCCATATGATCTGTCTGCATTGATTTCATGTAGGTTATAATATATAAATGGATATAATCCAAATGCGCCTTTGCCATTAGCTTTACTGTGAAGTGGCATTCACTTCTTGTTGATGTTTCTGCTCATTATTTTTAATGCAAGGCATACTCATGAACTAATTAATTAAAGGTGGCAGCCAAAACAGTCTCATTTTTTTTAATGCAAGGCATACTCAGGTGGCAGTCAAAACAGTCATTTTTTTAATGCAAGATATACTCATGAACTAATTAATTTGTTGGAGTCTGTATCCCACATCGGACTTGTGGTCCGATGTGGAGTTTATCAATCATTATAAAAGAATGCCTCCGCCTCACTTTGAGCTAAGGAGGCAGGAGGGTTTCCTCATTCTACATGGTTTTTAGAGGGATTTACTCCCGACCCTCCCTCCCTAATTCTTCTTATTATTTTTTTCTCCCATCACCCTTTAGGGTTTTCCTCGTCCGGGGGCGGCGGCTCCCATCCAAATAGCCCCCGCCCCCCCTCCCTCCGTTGCTCCTGCCGGTCATCCCTTCCGAGCGGCAGCCTCCCGCTCCGGATCTGTTCGGCGGGCTTCCTCCCCCGGCGTCTCCTCCCTGCTGCGCGCGACGCCTCCGCCGCTCCTCCGCCGCGGTTCTACACAGTTCCAGACGACCGCGGCCGCCTCCTCCTCACTTTGAGATAAGGAGGCAAGGAGGGTTTCCTCATTCTACATGGTATCAGAGGAGGTTTGATCCCTCCCTCACATATTTTTTTTTTCCGATTTAGGGTTCTTTGCAATTCCCCCGTGGGGGGCGGCGGCCTCAAAGCCCCGTAGGGTTACCGCCGCCACCCCTCCGCCTCTGCCATGCGCGGCTCCCCGGCAGGTCTCCCTTCCCTCCCGAGCAAGCTCATCCCGTCCGGCGGGCTTCCTCCCGCCGCCCCTCGCGGTCCAGCTGCATGCTCATCCAGCAAGGCTCCTCCGTCGCGCCTCCTTTCTCTCGGTCGCGACTCCTCCCGCGCGGCTCCCTCCGTGCCGCGACACCCGACTCCCGACAACCCTCCACGTCGACCCTCCCCGCGGTGTCGCATCTCCCGGCGGCTTCCTCCTCCCGCGCGGCCTACCACATCCCGGCGTCTCCTTCGACCGCGGGTCCCCTCCGCGGGTCTCTCCCGCGGCTTCCCGTCGCCGGCCCTCCTTGGCTCTTCCCGGCGGGCTCGACTCCCGATGACTCCCGTCGCCGTTTTCAGACGCGGCCCCCGGTGACCGCGGATCTTCCCGGCGGCGCTCCTTTAGCCGACATCTCCTTCCGCGGCGGATCGACTCCCCTTCCCGGCGGGCTTCCTCCCCCGGCGTCTCCCCCCTGCTGCGCACGCCAGCCTTCTCCCCCGGCGCGGCTCCCCTCCCGGCGTCCCTCTCTCCTGGCGTCCCTCTCTCCTGGCGGTCTTTCCGGATCCCGTAACTGCCGGTGCAGCTCCTCCTGCGCGCACCCTCCCCGCTGCGGCTCCTCCCGACGGCGACCCTTCCTTCACCCCGACACACCTCCACCCGAGCGCGCGCGTCCGTCGCGGCTTCGTCCGGCTCCCGCAACACTCCCGACGGCCTCCTATGCGCGCAACCCTCCCAGAGGCTCTCCCTCCCGCGGCGGAACCTCTCTCTACGGCGGATCGACTCCCTTCCCAGCGCCCTTCCTTCGGCCTCTCGGCCCTCTCTCCCGGTGGCCCCCGCTCCCAACGCGGCTCCCGACGACCCTCTATCCAGGCGCGGCTCCCCTCCCCGGCGGCCCTCTGCTTACGTTGCGGCTTCCCGGCTCCCGCCGGCCCCGCCTTCCGCGACGCCTCCCGACCCTGCCCTCACGCGGCTTTCCCGGCTTCCGTCGACGGCTCCTTCGGCCCCACCTCCTTGTGTGGTTCCCCAGCGACTCCATCCCTACGCGCTGCCTCCTCTGTTGCGCGCGACGACTTCTTTCCCGGCTCCTCCAGCAGCCGGCCTCAAGACTCGCCGACCCCTCTCTGCGCAGCAGCCGACCTCCGTTTCTGCCGTCTCCTCCAGCAGCCGGCCTCAAGACTCGCCGACCCCTCTCTGCGCAGCAGCCGACCTCCGTTTCTGCCGGCTCCTCCAGCAGCCGGCCTCCATTCCTGCTTCCTGCGGAATCCCCGCCAACTGCTCCCTCCATGCCGACCTCTTCCTACTTCCCGTGGCATTCCCGCCTCAATCGCCGACCTCCTCCTGCGGATTTCCCGGCGCTTCGACGTCCGGCACCGCCATTGCGGCTTCCTCGGCACTTTGACGACCGGCCCTCCCGAGCGGAATTCTCGGTGCTTTGATGATCGGCCCGACATTACGGATTTCCCGGCGCTCTGACGACCGGCCCGTAGTGCGGATTTCCCCGATGCTCTGACGACCGACCCACCAGTGTGGATTTCCCGACGCTCTGATGTCCGGCCCCGCACTTTTCCGGCGATGACCCATCCTTTTCAGCGGCATCACATTACCATCTTGAGGGGGAGCAGCATCAACAACAATTTTTATTATTTCCGTTTCTTCTGTTTTTTGTCTTGTCTTTGTCATCAAGCTGGGCCTGTCCAGCTTGAGGGGGAGTGTTAGCGTCTGTTTTGTTGCTTTCTTTTCATTATATGTCCAAGCTAGGTACACCTAGCTTGAGGGGGAGTGTTGGAGTCTGTATCCCACATCGGACATGTGGTCTGATGTGGAGTTTATCATTCATTATAAAAGAATGCCTCCGCCTCACTTTGAGGTAAGGAGGCAGGAGGGTTTCCTCATTCTACATAATTAAAGGTGGCAGCCAAAGCAGTCTACAGATTCACTTCTTGGGCGTTGCACATCTCCCAGAACCTTCCCATTTTAGTTTCCCTGCTTTTTCTTCTTCTCTGCTTTCAAATGTATTTATTCATCTATATTTATGAGCATCAACTCTTGGACTTCGCACTTTCTAGAGGAGCTGGACTTTATGTTTCTGGTAATCTGCATATCTCCTTCGGTTTTCATGCATAAGGGCGTGTGTTTTCATTCCATTATATTATCCCATATGATCTGTCTGCATTGATTTCATGTAGGTTATAATATATAAATGGATATAATCCAAATGCGCCGTTGCCATTAGCTTTACCGTGAAGTGGCATTCACTTTTTGTTGATGTTTCTGCTCATTTTTTTAATGCAAGGCATACTCATGAACTAATTAATTAAAGGTGGCAGCCAAAACAGTCTACAGATTCCGATCAAGGCGGATTGAAAGGGATTTACAGGGTAGACATTGACATTCCTGCAGATGATTGGGCTGGCATCACCAGCTTCTATGATGTGCTAGTTTTCAATACCGGCCACTGGTAATTGTGTTTTTATGTCCTTGCAAAACAGTATATATAGGAAAGAACCCAGTTTTGGAGGCTGGATCAGGCTGGGCCAGGTTTTTTATTTGATGAAGCATTTATTTATTACATTTTTTTTTTTTTTAAACACGGGTGAGGACCTTGTTCGGAGGCCGGCCTCCGATCGGGTTGTCAGGTCCTTTTTACTTTCCTATTTCACCTCAACTTGAATTTTTTGGAAATGGTACTGAGCAGGTGGAGATATGAGAAGTTTCCGAAAGAAACACCACTGGTTTTCTACAGAGCAGGTCAACCGATACTCCCTCCTCCTGAGATTGAAGATGGATTGAAGCTGGTGCTGGAGAGTATGGTGTCATATATCCAGAGGGAAGTCCTGAGTTCGACGCTGATGTTTTGGCGCCTGCAATCGCCAAGGCATTTCTATGGTGGGGAGTGGAATCAGAATGGCAGCTGCTTGTTCAGTGAGCCTCTGGAGGAACACCAGGTATGGGATCCTCAGGCGCTCTAATTTTATGGTATGCATGGATGGTATTGTGGTCATGGGGGTGTTGTTGGCAGCTGGATTCTTGGTTCGAACATGATGGGGTGAACAAGGAAGCGAGGCAGGTGAACCGTATGATAATGAGGGTGTTAGATGGAAGTGGGATTCGGGTGATGGATGTGACAAGGATGAGTGAGTTCAGGGCAGACGCCCACCCAGCAGTATGGTTGGGGAAGAAGGACGCAGTGGCGGTGTGGGGCCAGGACTGCATGCACTGGTGCCTCCCCGGTGTCCCCGACACCTGGGTGGATGTGCTGTCGCACCTCATTATTGATCAGGGTTCACCCGGGCGAGGCAATTAATGGGTGCAGCAAAGACCAAGTGTTTGGGAGTAATGGTGGAAGTGCGTGCGCACGGGTTTCACTGGGTGGTGGCTCGAACATTTATGCAGGTATGGCAGTGGTTTACCCCCAATTAAATTTAAGACGCACTCTTTTGTTCTTACTTTTCTAGTTTAATTGATGGGATCATCGACCCTTAGGACCGCCACTATTAGATGTAGTTGTCAAAGACCACCGTCAATGGACCGTCCAACTGCATGACATCACTCATTTTGGATCATTAGATTGGGGCGACATGGTGTGATTGTGATCGTTGGAATAATCATATTAAAAAATTAAAAGCAAAATATTCTTGGTTATTGGATCATGCAACATGGCGTGATCCATATTGCCCGATCAAGCTTGTGATCCGTATTGCCCAATCAGGCACGACACTGGTGTCAATGTGGCATGCAAGGATTGTGCTACGTGACATTCAAAGGTGTTGTGCGAGGCTCATTCAGTCTGTAGCCAGTGCACAACTTTGTTGTTCTTCATAGGCGGGTCATCAAAATCCCCTTAGTACTTATCATAACCTTGTTAAGGACCTGGGGGATTAGCCAATGATGTTTTAACCCTTAGCAGGAGTGGGTAGTGTGTTATTTGTCATCCATGTTCAGAGTATCACATCGGGTTGAGAATCCATTGTGGGTCAGATGCAGGGTTTGATTTGTCATGGGAAGAGTGGAATGTGCCCAATTTAGTTATAGGGATGATCAATGTATCTCGGGGATGTTTATTTTATTTGTAACTTGTATTGGGCTTGACATGGTGCCCACTTGTTTCTAGCACTATCTTGAGGATACTCTCCTTTGTGTTGTGTAGAGTAATGTAGGTTTTTAGTTTTAATTTTAACTTGAAGATAATGTTCTTTTATTTTGTGTTAAAAAATAAATCAATAAACGCAAAGGGCAAATTCAAAACAAAATGATTTTGATATGACGAAGCGAAAACGATAAATTCAATGTGTATTATAATGTCAATATCAAAGTTAATTAAGTAAACGTAGCGAAGAGGGTGAATCAAATTTATGCAATTATGTGTATTGAGATCGGATGATGCAATGTGTAAAGAAAAAGTGAGAGCCAACATAGTTTGATCAAGAAACCCACCCTCTGCTTTTTTATGATTGTAGTAAGAAAACTGCCCCCCTTCAACATTGATAAGCACCTGTCTCCTTTACTTTTTGCTGGTTGTAGCAAGAAATTTTGTTATATAAGGTAGGATGAGAAGAGAAAGATTTGTTCGATGCAAATTCGTTATAATGTTGCTTCTTTATCTCTCAAGGTGGATAGGTACAAATTAAAAGTTATAGAGGTAAGGAGATGAGAGCTTTCAAGAGATTGACAAATGAAGATTTGACTCTTGAGAGGATTTGGAGAATGCTAGTGATTTGGTGTTGGAGCGTCTTTGATTTGATCAAAGAGTTGTTGGAGAATGCTTGTGATTTGGTGTTGGAGCGTCTTTGATTTGATCGAAGAGTTGTTGCAATTCGTTGAACTTCCAAGCCACCAATGTCTCTATTTATAGCCTCCAAAAGGATTAGGAATGTTCTAGAATTTGTTCAGGTTATTGAAGTAAAAGACTGAATTCATGGCGATCTTGATCACATTAAATGCTCCCTTGTCAAGTTGTCTCGATGCCAGCAACTACCCATTTCACCTCATAGGCTGGCTAATGGGTCCCTTGGTGGCCTCCTAATTCTGTATTCTTCCATCAGTTGGATGGTGGTCTTCTAGAGCATGGGAGTGCTACTGTCCTCACCGTCAGTTGGCCGGTGCTGCTTGCTGCAAACCAAACACCATTATGACCTACTAGCTTCCTTCCAAGCCTTCAAGCTATCTTTGAATCTTCCTTCTATGGATTCATCACATCCATTAAGATTTCAACAATACCTTCAAAGACCTTCAAGAAAGATCTTTCAATGCCTTTAGAAACACCTGATGAAATTGGTAGAACCATAAGAGTGTTTGCGATCATGAAAACATCATGAGGTACAACATGATGATGCTTTGGTGATTTTGTGCAAATGTGTGCGGTGTGGGTTGTTCATTATAGTGCTAGATCATGGATAGTGTTTTCCCATGGCATTGTGTTGATTTCAAGTAGTGAAGGTTGCTAATTTTGGTGTTATGGCTTTTGCCTTTGTGAATGTTGGAATAATGTAGCTTGATTCGTAACTCTCGTGGTTCGACGTTCGCGATGAGGTTGTTGGGGTTGTAGGGGGCAACATTTTCCTACTTAGGCTTCTGGGGATCGAAGGTTCCTAACTTAATTTTTGAGCACTGTAGAAACTCTTATCGGATTGTAGCAGAGTTGATTATAGGACACCGATCGGGCACTATAGCAGTGCAAACTTTGACACGATCACTGTAGCATCTTAGACTTTAGAGACAACGGTACTGTAACTTTGCGGACTTTTAGCCACCAATCACTATAGCACATTGAACTTACTGTGCGGTTGGTGACATAGTTGAATAGTCTTCTTTATGGGCTCATTCGAGTTAGAGTTTCTGTGTGTCTTAAACTTTGAAATTGTTATGTAATTGTGCTCTCAATCATAGTGAAATTTTTGCCTCTCCATGTACATATAGATCATTTCCTCAACCACGTAAATCACTGTATCTCGTGTTCATCTTCTTCTTGTTCTTTTATTTGTTTTTTCATCATCTGTAAACCATTTTGTCGCTGCGCCTCCCGATGTTTCCACACCAGTGGAATGCTAACAATGAGGTTGCTAATATGAGCAAGTGTCTTAGAAGAGTCCTTACAGTGTCTTGCTTGGTTTTTGAGATCCACATGCTCAAGTTGGCTGCGCTGTTGTTGACACGTGTTTGCTTGCATGTGGCATTGAATGACTCAAACATTATATATTATGCTTTTTACATTAGGTATGACATGTGTTGATTGTGTAACATTGTTAGTGAGTCTTTTTAATACTAGTCACCGCTCTTTAACTTAATAGAGGTGGGTTGAGTGAGTCCTTTTGATTATTAGGCACCACTCAACTTTAAGGCGGGCTTGGAAGTTTTAATGGGTTTGTTAGGCTTAATCTGTGAAAACAATTCTCAAGTGAGAGATTAATTGTTTTTAGTGTGAGAACTGTTTTTTGATCAAGTGTTGGTTCTCAGAATAAGACTTTTGGAAGGGGCACCAATGAAAGTAGATGGTGATATGTTCACCTTCACCAAGATTGGATTCAGGCCAACCGAAGCAGTAATAACAAATGTCAGAATGCAAAGGATGAAAGTCCGGAATCATGTACTTGGTGGAAAGCACATTCCAAAGGGGTTGACATAGAAGGAAGAGCAGTGCCAAAGAAGTGGTCAACAACATCTCTATTTTTGGATGATGGGAGCGTGGAAGCATACCTTACATAGAAATCACTCTGAAGGACTTGTATAAGGTTTCCTATCAGTTTTTTAAAGGTTATGTAAGATTCATGAGAAGGTTGCGTTAGGAGAGTTTGCACGGTTCACTAGAAGGGCCAGTTGAGGCGGTGATGCTCAACCGATTCCTTGGCTGAACAGTGGGACGACCACAAAGTTCAAAAGGGGATGCAACTGAAATGACTCGGTGGCAGTTGCAGAGCTTGTTTATAAAAGAACAAGTTGAGGACATTTTTCAATGGCGAAAACTCAGGTTCGAGTGTGAGATAATCCAGAAGAGGATGAGATAACGCTCGTTTCCATGGGGGACTCCCTTGGAAGCGGTATGGGGTGCTCAAGTTCTAGATGGACACGACAGTGCAAATACGATCTCCTCGATTCCTCTATATGTTATGAAAGAACTATATCCAAAGGGGGCAATGATTGTTGAATCACCCCAGACTCCCAACAATCTTTAGCTAGAAAAAGGCTTGAATGAGAATGACTTGTGTTTTAAGAAAACCTACATGACTGGAAAAATGGGATCAGACAGGGAACCATCTTGAGTCTTGATTCCCTATTATTGAGTCTCGCACGCCCCCATCTTCTTTCTTTGAAGTCATTTTTGAATTCACCCCAATCTACCACTTCCATCTAGAACCCAAGCGTCCCATACCTCTTTCAGGGTTCAGAATGGAAAGGTTTGAAACACCATGACACACCCCTGTGAATTCAACATCTGAAATTATGAAGACCAAACACCTTAATCTCCATATTGTTTTTCCCTTCACTTCGATTCCAATATCTTTATGGTCTTCAACAAGATCTTTTGTGAATAACAAACAAGCAAGAACAAACACAAGTACAAGCACAACACATATGAATGACGTGGTTTAGACAAAGTCCCACTTCACACGGGAATGCATTGTATCTTTCATAAGAAATGAAACATTTGAGTAACAAGGGCTTTAAGATTCAGAACCCTACCTAGAATGAAAGAAACATATCAACGCCCATGGGAAAAAACACTAACCCACCCTCTCATGGATCCTCTCTTACTCGATCCTGGGTTTTCACCACTAAACAAATGTTCCTAGGCTATTCTTTTATTGACGAGCTTGTTCCGGTTGCATCACCTTCTGAACTTTGAGACCGTCCTTCCGTTTGACCAAGATAACTAGTTGAGCATCACTGTCTAAACTGGCCCTTTCAGTGAACATTGCAAGCTCTCCCAATGCATCCTTATGATGAATCTTATGTAGCCTTTGCAAAACCACTAGGAAACCTTATGCAAGTCCTTCAAAGTGATTCTTACGTAAGGTCTGCTTCTGCATTCCCATCATTCGAAAATAGATGTTGTCTACACCACCATTTCCTCCAGAACTTCTGTGCTGCATCCAGAACTGCTCTTCCTTTCATGTCACTCCTTTGGAATGTGGTTGCCACCAAGTGCACATGTCTGTACTTTCGTCATTCCGCATTCCCACACTTGGTCATCGCTACTGGCGCTTCTGTTGACCTGAATCTGGACAACCTTGGTGAAGGTGAACATGTATCTATATGCTTTCGTTGACGCCCCTTTCGAAAGTCTCATTCCAGAAACCAACACTTAATCAGAAGATTGTTCTCACACTAAAACCCAGTAGAGTCGAGACAGGGTCAGGTCATGTCATGTGTCATACTCATAATAATGAAGTCAATAAAATATATAATAATTTATTTATATAAATTCCTAAATCAATCTCCAAGACAAATGAATGATCCTTGGGTGTAGAGGTGTCAACCCAACTTTGATATATGTAATTTTTTGTCAACTTATTTTCATTCTTTGAGTGTATAATTATCCCTTTATAATCATCAACATCTCTATGTTCTATTCCAATCCCAAGTGATACTGTTAGATCCAATGCTCACATGTAAAAATAAGATAAGCAAACTGAGATGTAATAGTGAAAAAATAGAAAGTCTATTTTGTACGAGTCATGAAACATCCTCTTACATTTTAACGCACTTAGTATGCTAGATGGGGGCGATCCAAATTCATTTTGCTTCATTATTGTGGTGGATGTTTGTGTAAGTGAATTTGATTTATATTCGTCATATACTTAGATGTAGCGTGAAGGATGTTGTTTTGTTAGACATCCTTTTTAGAATACATAATAAATAACTAAATTTAATCTTTCATTCCATGATCAAGCAAATTGCCCAGGCCTCAGATTGTGAGAGAGAAGTGATTCACCAGAAGGGTATGTGTGGCATCCATGATGTCACATGTATGTGTTTATTTTAATGTCTATTCATGAGTTTTTGGAGTTAGAAAAAGTGAAAATTCAAAAAATCTCCCAGCAGGTACGGTTTAGGTGCATGGTGTGAGAAACAATGTAGTTTAATTTCACGAGGGTGAGCTCAAACTCTAATGGCTAATGCACATTTGGCGCATGACTTCCCAAACCATGCAACCCAATCATGTATTATCTAAAAATGATATTTTTTTAAAAAAACTTGACCTTTCTTTTTATTTGATTTTTCTTTCTTTTCCCTCTTTTGAGGAATACATGAAGCCCTTAGGTTATTGATTTCCCCTCGTCTGATGGTCCTCTTCTCTTAATTCCAAGTGATTTTATAAAGGTAGTTTATTTTACCTCTTTTCTTCTCCTCTTCTCCTCATATGACAACCCACATTTTTAGTACATTTTATTTCATGATTTATTATATAAAGGTACCCATAATACAATCTCAAAAGATCATGAATGTAACACCCCGAGATTTTAAGAGGAACATCATATTCGATAGTGTATATGTCACGCAACACCAAGCTTAGAAGAAAATGTAACACCTTGAGATTTTACGATATACTTTTTAAATAAATTCAATCTCTTTGATAACTTGTGATGCACACAACACTAGTTTTAAACGAAACACACTACTTTATTAAATTCTTACTATTAATTGGAATAAAATAAGAATCATTTAAAAGAAAAAGAAATATTTTTTTGTAAAACTGTATTTTTTTAAAAGGCAGTTTAGTCATGTTTTGCGTACATAATTTAAAATTATTTTTTACCACTTTTAGAAGATGTATTTTTCAAAATGAATCTCATTTTTGAATTCTACATATCAAAATTAGCTTATGGTGATTTTTTAGGATTTTTTTAAAAAGTTTTTTTTTTCAATGAATATTGCAAAATATTCATTTATATTAAAAACTCTCTTTTTCGTTTAAAGCATTTACAAGCCACATTTTATTTAATGTGATTTTAAAAGTAATATTAGTTCAATTACATATTAATTAATCCAAATTAGATCATTGAAATCAATTTTATATTGAATTTTGATATAAAAGCTTTTTTCAACTTTTGAAAGTTTTTCTTTTAGAAAATCGTTTTTAACATGTTTGAGTTTAATTTTAAATTGTATTTTACCACTTCTGTGAGTTGAATATGAGAAAATGAGTTTTATATTTAGAATCAACATAATTTTTATTATCTAATAAGGTAAACTTAATTTTTGGTCATAATGAATTGTGAAAAAAGTAAAAATCATTTACCGCGGTTAAGGTAAAAACGAGTTTATAGGGGGTTAAATTAAAAAGATAAGGGTTAAAAATGATCTCAAACTTATCTTATTCCTATTGGTTGATCATATTTCGACCTTATCACTTTTAAGGTTTGAAAATGGACCATTTTAAAGCCTTGTGGCATGAGAAAAACATGGGTGAAATTCTTTCTTTTCAAAAAATTCAAGTGTGTCCTCTCCCCTATTTATAAAAGGTCACTCCTCTCATCTTTTTTCCGCACTTCCAAAACCCATTGGTTCAACTAATCAATGCCCAAATCACTTCCATACTTCTCTCCCCTCATTCTAGAAGCCACATGTTTTACTTTATTTCTTCCTCCACCTCCTTCAAATCTTATTTCTTCCTCCACCTCCTTCAAATATTGTTATGTTAAGGGCATGACCTAAAACCATCTCTACCTCTATCAAATAAGAAACAAAATCGTTGATCGTGTGTACGGTGGACTACCGTCTTGCGAACCGACAAATTTCATTTTCTATCACTGCTTCTCATGACTAGATATAATGATGTATCTAATGTTTATATATGATATTTATGATATAATTATACTTCTGGAATTATAATATCAAATATACCTTCTTACTTCCCATTCAGTTGGGAATATGACAACATTGCTCGTGTGTACGATAGACTGCCGTCTCGCAGAGCGATGTGATTTTTTTTCACTTACGTTTTAGATGAAAGATAATAAAGATTAATTTGATGTTGATATATGACATTCATGACATATTAATCATTCTGTAAAAGAAATATACCATATACTTTCTTACATTACCATTCATTGAATAAATGATAACGTCGTTCGTGTGTATGACGGACTACCGACTCGTGAAGCGACGTGATTCGTTTTTCACTAATAATTTACATAGAAGGTAATAAAGTATAGATTTAATGAATATATGTGATATATATGACATGATATTGATTTTTGGAAAATTATTATACAATCAATTTCCCTACCCTTTCACCCGTTAAGGAAATGATAACACCGCTTGTGCGTATGTATGATCTACTATCTCCACGAAGCAATGTGATTCATTCTTCATGTTCAAAATTCAATAACGAGTCTAAAGATGTATCTAATGAACAAAAATGATATTTAAAACATTAATATCATTCTGAAGATGATGAAACTATAACCTACGTTCAAGACCCGGAACTTTCATAACTAAATGTATCTGAGAAACAAGACAATTAATACTCAATATAATAGTGATAATGGAAGATTATTAACGAATGTGTAATAAGATGTTATAAAAGGATTATATATGATATTATAAATATTAATGTGGTTCTGGTATAAGTTAATAACATGCTTTAAACCACTATACAAGAGGCTAAAGAGCGCTGAACTAAAGGGAAGCGTGATGTAAGAGGTTTCTTAACTCAATTTGCATTCATTGAGTTATACGTTTACTTCGTTGATTATATTATGCCAAAATTATGTGTGAAATGACTTTTGATTGCCTTATGTTGTATTTCCACTTTTCTTTGTGTGGATCTACATTTGTTACACATAATCACTCCATTGATTAACTCTCACCTCAATGATGCAAACTTTGTAAGGGTTTTGACTCAAACTTCCTTCTTTGAGACACATGTTCTTTTATGCACCTAATTTCTTTTGAATAGTGTATATACTACCCTTTTACATACTATATCATGAATCTTTTCTACATCATGAGATTTTAAGTTACAATTCATCTACTTCATTCATGAGAAGTTATGATTCAAAAGTTACCAAAACGGTAAGGGTTTATATTTCAATATTATTTTAATCAGGATTGCTTAAGCTTGAATTTCCATTGAAGGAAATTATTTGATAATTTCATAATAAAATCCTTTTATTTTCTTCTCCTCTGATTATTCATGAAGTTTTCAATAATACCATTTTCGTCTCTTTGGTACTTAAAATTATCGAGAAAATGTTTTTAAGAAAATCGAATTTTATTTATCTCTTCGGTCGAAAATCCTTTTTCTTTCAAATCTATGCTTTCTTAAAATTTTTTCAAAAGTGTTCTATTATGATTGTTTAAAGTCATTTTTACCCTTAATTGGCTTTTTAAAAAATGCTTTAAAAGGAATCTTCATGTCGTTTTCTAAGGTACTTTTTTGATTTTTATTACAAAAATGTGAAAGTAATCTTTGTTTTTTAATGTACTCTGCATGAACATGGCTCGTTTTCTGTCATGACAACTTAATGTTTTAAATCTTCCATTTTAAGTGTTAAAGGTCATTTAAAAAAAATGTTTTCTTTAATGTTTGAGAATGTTTTAAATTTTAAATAAGTGTTTTCAAAATGGGAAGAATATTTTTCTCAAGAAATGTTCAAAGTGATCTTTTAAAAATCATTTTTTCATCTAAGATGACATCATTTGATGTTACTTAAATTGAAAAAGTTATTTTCCTCAAAAATGGTTTTTTTAATGTACTCGACATGAACATGACTCTTTTCCCGTCATGACAACTCAATGTTTTAAATCTTCCATTTTTAAGTGTTAAAGGTCATTTTCAAAAAAATGTTTTCTTTAATGTTTGAGAATGTTTTAAATTTTAAATAAGTGTTTTCAAAATGGGAAGAATATTTTTCTCAAGAAATGTTTAAACTGATCTTTCAAAAATCATTTTTCATCTAAGATGACATCATTTAATGTTACTTAAAAAGTATTTTCATTGACGGCAATAATCTTTGATATAATGGATTGCTTCTAAATTATGTATACATGTCTCTCACATATATACTTAGTTTATTCACCATTTGACGGGGTAATACATGCCTTATGATCATTTTTCAAATGCGTTCATTATGAAATTTCCTTTGAATATGATATGAAGCAAGATTATGCAAGCATTTTCTTTATATGGGTAATTTTTATGTTATGCCTTATGATTGATTTCATTTATGCAGCACACATAGATCATGAACATATTATGATGAGTGTGCCTAAATAGCGCTCTAATGCACTGAGTAAAGCATTAGTCTCATTAGACGTCATGTATGAGGTTAGGTAGTAAACCTAATCTATTATGGGACTTTGTCTGCAATGCGATATTGTCTAGACAGTTAGCCTTGACTCATGTTTATGTCATGCTATATGTTGCCGTCATATTTTCTATGCTTCCATGTAATTACTCACGTGCCTTCTTTTTTATGATACCATGTTTTATGTATTAAGAACCTAGTCTTTCAAAGGCACTATGTAAGATCCTGACCTTTTCTGGAGATGTCTCAGGATCTTTTACAAGTACTCTTTTGCTTTGTGTAGAGTAATTTTCGTTTGGGTTTTACCTTGGGTCGTGTTTGGGTGAAAATTTGAGAAAAATGAATGAAAGAGGGCAATGCACGGTTGATGCACGGTTAGGGAAAATCGTGCGCCCCAGCCCAGCAAACCGTGCAACCCTGGACAATAGGGATTTGCACGGTTGGCACACAGTTTGATAAATCGTGCACCCTCTTAGGAGAAACCGTACACCCCTATAATAGAGACACATGTTTAGGCACACAGTTAGGGGAAGCCATGCGTCCCTGCCCATCAAACCGTGCACGAGGATTTAATTCACCTAAAAATTAGATTTTAAATCACCCGAACCACCGAAACTCACCCCATTCGACCTCCATTCGACCCCAGATGTTCTTTTATGATTTCAGAGCCTCCTGGATGAATTCTAAGCCTTCTCGACCCCTATTCTTCGTGATTCAAAGCCCAAATTGAAGATCTGCACCCCTTATGGTAAGAGAATCCTATCCCGCTTGGTTTCCCATTCCCCTGCCTTCCTTCTCCTATTCAAGAAAGGGTTGTTCTTCTTGTTTTAATTTAGGGTTTTAGATTTGGATCTCATTTTACATCGTTGTACTGCTCAATTTTTGGGGATTTTTGTTGACACACGTTCTTTTTCAAACTTGAGGTAGGTGATATATAATTCAAATCCCATAATCTTGATTTAAATTAATTGTATGTAATTGTAGAATTTCTATTAGATGTTTAACAATTGAGTTCTACATTAGATTAATTAATTTGGTGAAGTATTTAATTGAGAAGATGTGAATTTGGGGGTTTTGAAATTATGGATTTAGATAATCAATTGTTGGATTAATTATGAGATTTGGAGATAGATGATTTGAGGTAATTAATTTTAGAATTAATTATGAGATATTAAGTTTTGTGAATTGAGATAATTAATTGTAGAATTAATTATGAGATATTGAGTTTTGAGAATTGAGATAATTAATTGTGGAATTAATTATGAAATATTGAGATTTTGATTGAGATAATTAATTTTGGAATTAATCATGGGATTTTTGAGTTTGTGTGTTGATTTAATTAATTGATGATTTTAATTAATGAGACCGATGTACTTAATTAATTGAGGAATTAATTAAGGGAAATTATGTGATAAACTAATTGTTGAATTAGTAATGAAATTGGTGTGCTTAGTTAATTATTGAGTTGACTAATAGAATTGAAGTGATTAATTAACTGTGGAATTAATTAATGTATTTGATGTGATTAATTAATTGTTGAATTAATTAATGGTAATGACGTGATTAGTTAATTGTTGAATTAACTAATGGAATTGTAGTGTTTAACTAATTGTTGAATTAGTAATAGAATTTACGTGAATAATTAATTAATTAATTAATTATGTGTTGATGAATGAGAACATGATCATTTGATTATGAAGTTATGATTGGTAACATGATCATTTAATTGTGAAATAAATAATGAGAACATGGCCATTCTAATGTGTGAGTGAATGGTAACATGGACATTCAAGTATGAAGTAATGAATGAGAACATGTTCATTCTAATGTGTGAAATATAAATGGCAACACGAACATTCAAGTGTGAATTAAAGAATGATAACAATGACATTTGGAGATATGATATCACTCGGGAATAGCTTGAGCTTCAACATGAGCTGAGCAGGTAATGAAATACGGGTGTCTACGGGAACCTAGAGGTTATGTGGTTAAATAAAGATTAATTGATAATGTGATAATTGTTTACTTATGCATTGTAATTATTTTCTTTATACAACTACCTACTGAGTTGTATACACACCCTACTCGGGCTGCCTGATCAGTACCCAAATGGATTTCATGGTTGCATGACAAGATAAGGGTAAAAACTCTGTGTTAGATGGCTGATTTGAGTTGCATTTTAACACTTGACACGTACTTTTTCATGACATATCTACAGTTCATTTTGGTCATCTTGTGATACTGATACTGTTCTATTTATGGTTATATGTTATTATGTTATTGTTTCTTATTTTTCATTGGTGTATTACTATGATAAAAGAGAGTATAGTCTCCCCATGATCAACATTAAATCTTAGCTTCTAGTCGTCATCATCTAGAATGCGGGGAGGTGTGTTTGAGATCATGTGACCGACCGGCTTGAGGCACCAACGTGTGGCACCTGGGTCAGGACGCTACAAAGTGGTATAAGAGCCAAGTTTTCTTTTCTTTTTATTTTGTCTTACTATTTTGGAAAGGTAGACAAGAGACTATGAAAAGTCGGGCCTTGGTTATGTGCTCGTGCATTGGAGTAGTTAACCCATGTACGAGGGAGAACCCATGTACCCAGGGTGAGATTGTTATTATTGTTGTTTGCTGTTACAGTTGAATATTATTTCACCTTGGGCGACACACTTGTTGTGTGTCATGATTATTGATGTTTAGATTTTTTGAGATTTGACTCATGGCCCATTATGACACGAGAGTTGAGTTGCATGCATCATTCGATGTACTCAGGGTTATTGTGACATGCATCATTTTAGGCATACACTGGAAAACAAGTTATGGGTAAGTTGTTGAACTTGAATTGTTTTTCCTTGCGTGTGAAATTGAAATGAAAATGGCGCCTAATATGAAGTTGTGAAAGATTGTAAAATGATGCAAGATGAGAATAAATGAGTGTCTAAATGAGAAACTTGAATAATGAGAATGTGTTTGCTCTTGTTAACCGGGACCTAGGTGTAGGTTGGTTAAGGGTAGTGATAGCGCCTCGGTTTTGACTGCATGGTGAGGGTTGGGGAAAAGACTTATTGTGGCTACATAAACGTGTTGATTTTGTGAACTGTGTCCTAAGGTACATGTTTGACATTGTAGAGAGTATGCCTTCGGGACGACGTTTGTTGAGAGGATGACCATAGTACATGGCTAGGGATGATCATCCAGTGGTGGAACCAGAGGCACCGAATGTGTCGGGTGAGGAAGTCAGGAAGTAGTTCCGAGAGAACTTCACTCGCTTCATGCAGCTTATAGAAAGAGACCCAGGGTGGGTTGTGAAAAGTATGTTTGATCTGACGAGGGATTTCCTATTGCATCACCCACCGACTTTTATTGGAGAGAGTGGACCCGAGGGAGATGAATTTTGGGTTGAGACCATCGAGACGATACTTGACCATTTGGAGTCTTTGGCTGAGAGGAGGGTCAAGTTGGCTGCTTATATGCTACGAGGATCAGTGAAGCGTTGGTGGGAAATTCATGTGAAGACTGGATAGGCTGATGGTATGTTATGGAAGGACTTTTTGGAGTGGTTTTTGGAGCACTTCTATCCAGAGACACTGAGGTAGAAGAGAGCTGCTAAGTTCATGAGGTTGAATCAGGGAAGTATGTCCGTGATAGACTATATTGGATACTTTACAAATTTACAATGCTTTCCTCCAGTGTTGGCAGGAGAGGATACATCTACGATGAGGCATTTTCTGGACATGCTTAAATGTGAGATTAAGTCTCAGGTTAAGCTGTTTCGGTAAAGAAGTTTGCTGAGGTGGTAGATCAGACTCTCATAGTATGGGAACCTGAAGGAGGCTCTCAGTGCAAGACAGATAGTTGCTGCTGGATGATCAGGAGGTGCGAGTCATGAGAGTAGGAAGCATCGCTACAACAACGTTAGTCAAGGCAGTGGGAAGCAGAGTGCACAAACAGAGGGATCAATTTCTCAGGACCTTACTCGAGTGATCTGTCACTAGTGTGGTAGGTCGAGACACTTCCAGAGACAGTTCCCCTGACCACCAGTAAAGTGTCGGTCTTGTGGCAAGATAAGATATCTACATAAATTCTGCAGGACCCAGTGACTGACGAGCAGTGATACAAGAGCGAGATAGAACCAGGGTGCGAGAAGGGGATCTTGTAAAGACCCGAAAATTTCAAGGAATTTTTTTTCTTCTTAATTTTCTTTGGAATTTTACAAGAACGCAGTTTCTAACGGCACCTGATTCTGAGGCCTGGTGTGCCCGGAATCATTTTCCGAAGTTTGGCTCGGGTACGTTCAGGGAACGAACGAGCGGGTTTTTCTAACTTTTGAACCGGTGCTCGGAATCAAATTCCGAGGGCACCGATGGAATCGCAGTGTCGGTATTTGCTTAGAAACGCCTCTTCCGGAGTTGCGTTTGCTCGGGTGTGGTTTTTTAAAATTTTTGGGGTTAAGTTAAGAAATAAAATAAAGTAGTGCGATAACTTTATTTTTATTTCACTTAAAAGCCACTTAATGCCACTTGAGCTAAGTTGAAGCGGATAGGGTGCAATCCAAAATATCCTACCCTCTTGGTAGAATATTTATGAGGTGGGTCCCACACGAGCCCCACCGTTTCTTTTCCTCTAAGTAACGCACCCGCGAAAACTCCTCATTAATGAAAGTCAACTGGGGCGTCTTCTAAAACTCTTAAACGCTCCTATTAAATGTACAGTTAAGTCGTTACCATTAATTCACCGAATTAATGGTTCGTTTCTTAACATGTTTTCAAACTGTTGGCATAATAATAAAATAAGACCAACACCTTTTCTTTTTGTTGACGGGTTGATTGTTGAGAGGATTTGGAGAATCTGTACCTTCTTTTCCCTTCGCGAAGAACGCGAAGAACGCGAAGAACGTCGAACCCTCAGAGATCGACGACGCGACACCGTGTTCCGCGACGCCGACGATTCTCCTTCCACGACGCTTCTTCCGCGACGTTCTTCCCCGCAACAATCTCCGATCATCAACTGCTTGAGGTAGGAGATTTCAGATCTTTTAAATTTCCTTTGTGAATTTTATCCTTAACAGGGATTTAATTCGTGAAATTAAATCCGTGTGTTTTCTTTAACCCTCGAAGATCGTCGACGTGATGCCCTTCCGCGACGACGCGACGCCCTTCCGCGACGCGACGATCCTCTTCTTCCGCGACGGTCAATTCCGCGAAGAACTCTCGTCTGACGACAGCTACGAGGTAGGGGTTTTATTTGAGAATAATATTTATTCCCATGGTTGTTCCTTCTAAAACAAAAAACCCGGATCAAAGTTCAATTTTAATTTATTAAAATTGTGCCTGGTTTTGTTTTTCATGTGTTGAATATTTTTCGCAATTGCTATCACCTAACGCGGAGGGTGCGGGATAAACAAACACGACCCGACAACCCTTCGCAGTTTTTCGTTGATGCGTGGATTAATGGCGTTTACGAAATGAGATCGGAATGGTGATTGGAGGCCTTCACAGCAGAGTTCGGATCTCGGGAGAGTCGTAGGCGCAAACCGCAGGCAAAACGGACCACCGGAGTGCGTCCGGTGGTTCGCGAAAGTTCCCGTCGGTGCGCCGTCGGGAAGACCCGCCGCGGCGGCGCTGGCCGGTCCCGCGGCCGCGCGGGACCGTGGAGGAGGGACGCGGCCTTGCCGCGTCCGTTGGCGAGAGGCGACCCCCTACGCGGGGCCGCGGAACCATCAAGGGGGCGGCGCCCCCTTGCACCCGCTCGACCGTTACGGCCGAGCCGCCCGGCGACCGGGCCGCGCCCGCGCCGGCCGGGCCGGGTCGCGTCCAGGCCGGGCCGGGCCGCGCCGGCCGGGTCGGACCCGGAACCGGGTCGGGTCGACCCGGTTCGGGCCGACCCAGGGGGGGTTGGGCCGGGACCAGACCCCCCGTTTTCGTACCTTTTCGGTCTTTTGCTCATAACTTGAGCTACGGGCCTCCGAACGACACGCCGTCAACGGTGATGCGATCCTTGGATCGAGACGGTCGTTTCGGTATACTACACCCAAGGTTTCTGAATACTTTGGGTACGACCGGGTTGGTTCGTACACGAAACCAACCGAGCACTCGGAGCGGAAACGTTCATATCTTGAGATTCGGACGTCCGATTGACGTGCCGTCGACTTTGTTGAATTCCTCTAAATGAGACGGATCTTTTGGATTATTCCGCCCGAGGTTTGGACGCAGGTGGAGTACGGTTGGGTTGGTTTGACTTAAAAACCAACCGGGCCCCTGGGACGAAAAAGCCAATAACTCTCAGACCGGGTGTCCGATTGACGCGCCGTCTGCGACATTGAGTTCCTGTTGACGATACAGAACTTTTGGATACATCAACTCTGGACTATGTGTCAGTTGATGTATCAGCCTCTGGGCTCGTGGAGCGGACCCTCCCGAACGAGCTTGTTGTGTGCGGGAACCCTAGAGCTGGCTGTGACTACTACTGTGACGACGGCGACTGTACAGAGATCCTCAGTGGATTCGACGGCGATGACTACAGCACTCAGCGATCCTTTGTGGGTCAGTGCTACCGATCCTGTGTGGGTCCGATCCTGTGTGGGTCAGCGCTCAGCGGTCCTGTGTGGGCCAGCGCCTACAGATCCTGTGTGGGTCCGATCCTGTGTGGGTCTTTGCGGGGGTTAGTTACCTACAGATCCTGTGTGAGTCCGATCCTGTGTGGGTCTTTGCAGGGGTTAGTTACCTATCGATCCTTTGTGGGTCAGATCCTTTGTGGGTCATTGCGGGGGTTAGTACCTATCGATCCTTTGTGGGTCCGACGACTTAGATGAATCAGTGGAAATATATGATCATCTTTATTGTCATATGAAGAAGTATACCTGCGTGAGCTGAATCCTGTTTAATTTTCTTTGTGGATTGCGTTGTGCTATCCTGTGTGGATTTACGTTTTGCCTTCCTGTGTGGACTGGGTTGTACTTGAGCTCGGATGTTGGAGACGAGCGAGAATTGATGACTTAGGTATATGTATGGGAATATACCTAAGCCGCGTCGGATGTTACTTCGTGATTGTATCTTTCCTTGTGGTTTATCCTTTGTGGATTCTGGGAGACCTTCGGGGGTCTCGGGGTCCCTACTGAGTAGCTTATACTCACTCCTGTACGGGCTATGCCCGCACTACGTTGTGTTGGTTGCAGACGACGGACAACGCTGATCGTGGTGGAGGCTTGCGGAGTAGGACAATACTTGGAGGTGGACCACTGGGCGGGACGTACTCGGAGCGGTCGACTGGACCCGAGGAGCAGTGGAGGCTTTCTATACCCACCCTTCAGGTGGGATTTCCAGTGGACAGCTCGACGTTGCGGCTTTACTTTTCAGTTGCTGTTTTCCCTTTCCAGTTGTACTTTACTTTCAGTTTGGGTTTGTATACTGACCCACTTACTTTTCTGCACTTACTGTTGTACCAGTTTTTACTTAGTGTTTACTTCTTCTGCTTGCTTGCTCTGTGGTGTTTAGTTACTTTTCAAAGGCAATGCCTTCCCTTTTTCTGGGATTTACGCATTGGTGCTAGTCGCCAGCCCCTGGCCTATGGAAGGCGGGCTTAGGGTAGTCACGACACGGGCCCCGAGGACGGGTCGTGACAAATTGGTATTAGAGGAGTTCGGTTCTTCCGCATACTCTGATCTTTTTATATGTGAAGCAATAGTGTTTAGCGTATTGGGTGTGGTTATCAGTCCAGGGAGTCCAGTGTTGGTGCGGTGGCCGGCGTATCCGTGCACCAGGACCCTGACTTCTGATTTCCAACTTAATGCACGAAACCATTGATTGCATGTGTGTTTCAAGTTTTCTTTGTGATTACTTTGTGTCAGCTCACTAGGTATACTGTTCTGACCGTGGCGCACCTGTTTCCTTTCCAGGATTGCCCCATGACGGCAGTCAGCTAGGGTTCCGAGAGTTGAGCGTGACGACAACCCACCGAGCGATGAGGCCTCGGTGCAGGGCCCTTTGACAGCAGAGGCACCGGCGGTACCTTTACCCACCGAGCCACCGATGCTTCCAGCCCCAGCCGCTGAAGATGCACGTCGGCTTAGTGCACTTCATGAGTTCCAGCGCTAGCAACCGCCCAGGTTCCGCGGGGAGACGGACCCCCAGGTAGCCGAGGACTGGCTGGAGGCAGTGGTTCGGGTTTTCAGGTTAGTGAGGACACCAGCAGACCTCATGGTGATCCTCGCAGCGAGCCTACTGCACGCAGCAGCAGACAGATGGTGGAGCTTGATGCTCCAGGTGCACGATGAGGCATCTCTTCTTTGGTCAGACTTTGAGAGCCTCTTCCGCTTGGAGTTCGTCCCATCCACCCTCCGTGCGGTGCGCATCCAGGAGCTTCTTCAGCTACGGCAGGGCAGCTTGACGGTCGCCCAGTACTCGGCGAGATTTACCGATCTCTCGCGCTACTCGACAGACATGGTACAAGACCCATTCTTCCAGGCCCGGACCTTTGAGCAGGGATTGAGACATGAGATCAGGGCATCACTGATCTCCCTCAATATTCCGACCCAGGCAGGAGTGCTGGAACGAGCCCTTTTGATCGAGACCTTCCTTGTTGAGCCTACTTCAGCAGGGAGGCCTACCGCAGGGCGGCATGTAGCAGAGTCTTCTGCAGCAGGCAGTCGACGGATGACTCATGGGTCCAGGCAGACCAGACCCTCAGGCAGACGACCTCAGGACACTGGCTCCGCTGTGCGGGGCACACAGCGTGGGGCCAGTCTTTCGAGAGGCAGACAGTGCTACGCATGCGGCGGGCAGGGCCACATGGCTCGTGATTGCCCGACCCGCCATGCCGAGGAGCAGCAGACGATTGAGGGGCCACCCAGGCAGAGGCAGAGGGTCGGCCGTGGCGGTCCGCATGGAGGAGGCGGACAAGGCAGAGGAGCTGGCCGAGCAGCAGGTGGTGGGCGACGCTTTGAGGCTCTACCACCACCACCACCAGGAGGTCCACCCCAGCCACAGGGAGCTGGCGGGCAGAGACAGGCACAACTCCAGGCAGCGGATACCTACGACCACGGCACGCCCGAGATGATTCGAGGTACTATCTGTATCTATTCCACCCTTGCTGCAGTTCTTATAGACACAGGAGCGAGTCACTCTTTCATAGCCGCTGCCCTTGTTCGGAGCTCGTAGATTCCGACAGATCCGTTGGATCGATCCTTACGGATAGAGACTCCTAAGGGAGCAGACTCGACGATTACGCACTGGTGCCGGCAGTGTGAGCTTACTCTAGGAGGCAAGAGCTTCGGCTGTGATCTTCTTGTAGCAGCGTCGAGGCCTTACGACGTCATCTTGGGCATGAATTGGTTATCTATAGTCCATGCACAGATTGACTGTATTAGGCGCAAGGTGCGATGTGTACGCACTGACGGGAGAAGGTTCACCTTCACCGGCGAGAAGGGAGCCTTCGCAGCACAGGATGGACTCTCGCAGAGGAGAGGACAACCCATCACTCGTCAGTTGGCTAGCCTCATCCTAGGAGCAGTTGACGTGCGGAGTCCTAGTTTTCCTGCAGTGGTGGATCAGTATGCGGACGTCTTCCCCGACGACGTTCCAGGACTACCTCCTCGTAGAGAGGTAGACTTTTATATTGACCTGTACCCCGGGACAGCCCTGATATCGACTCCAGCGTATTGGATGGCCCCCGCTGAGCTTCGAGAGCTACGGGTACAGTTGGAGGACTTGTAGGGCAATGGATTTATCCGACCCAGTGTTTCACCCTGGGCTTCCCCGATATTGTTCGCCAAGAAGGCGGACGGGAACTTGCGACTTTGTGTCGACTATCGTCGCCTGAACCAGGTGACGGTGAGGAACAAGTATCCGCTACCGAGGATTGATGACCTCTTCGATCAGCTCAAGGGAGCACGGTGGTTCTCGAAGATAGACCTCAGGTCAGGCTATCACCAGCTCAGAGTTCGGGACGAGGACGTGCAGAAGACGGACTTCAGATGTCGGTATGGCCACTATGAGTTCTTGGTTATGCCATTCGGCGTAACCAATGATCCATCGGTGTTCATGGGGCTCATGAACATGATCTTTCAGCCATACCTTGATCGATTTGTCGTGGTCTTCATCGACGACATTTTGATTTACTCGACGACTGAGGAGGAGCACGCCTACCACTTGCGAGTTGTACTGTACACACTCCGAGAGCACCAGCTTTATGGAAAGCTCTCAAAGTTTCAGTTCTGGATACGCGAGGTCCACTTCTTGGGGCACGTCATCTCTGAGGCGGGAGTTGCAGTGGATCCTGTGAAGATCGAGGCAGTGCTAGCTTGGGAGCCACCCAAGAGCGTGACAGAGGTGCGGAGTTTCTTGGGACTAGCTGGATACTATCGGAGATTTGTGCCAGAATTCTCCAGAGTTTTGGCACCACTCTCAGCTTTGACGAAGAAGGGGAAACCCTTTGTGTGGTCAGAAAGATGTCAGCAAAGCTTCCAGGAGCTGAGACAGAGATTGACCAGCGCCCCTATCTTGAGGTTTCCTGAGGAGGGAGTAGGGTACGTAGTCTACTATGATGCATCAGGGACCGGACTCGGATGTGTCCTGATGCAGGAGCGGGCAGTGATCGCCTATGGATCACATTAGTTGAGGCCGCATGAGCAGAACTATGCTACCCATGACCTGGAGTTAGCAGCAGTGGTCTTCGCTCTGAAGACATGGCGACACTATCTGATGGATGAGCGCTTTACAGTCTTTTCTGACCATCAGAGTCTCAGGTACATCTTCTCTCAGAAGGACCTGAACCTGAGACAACGGCGATGACTCGAGTTCCTCCAGGACTATGACTTTGAGATAGTCTATACTCATGGGAAGGGGAACGTGGTAGCCGATGCTCTCAGCAAGAGGACGGGCATTCAGCTACTCGAGGAGGCGACATAGCAGCTAGTCTCTTTGCGGATATCCTTCGTGGATAGAGATGGAGTAGCCTTCCTTCAGTCTCTCACAGTCTCTCCTCCACTACTACAGCGGGTCAGAGAGGCACATCGTGGGGACGCTGACTGTGAGACGCGGCGTGCACAAATATCCTCAGGAAAAGCACCTGATGGTTTCTCCTTTGGAGCAGAGTACGACATCCTTTTTAGAGGATGTACCTTAGTACCAGTCGCTTTACGAGAGGAGGTGCTGAGAGAGTTTCACACTTCTCCTTTGGCGGTACATCCTGGAGTGGTGAAGATGTACTAGGACCTCAGACGACAGCACTGGTGACCGGGCATGAAGAAGGCTGTGGCAGAGTTCGTTTCACGATGCCTCACCTGCCAGCAGGTGAAGGCAGAGCATCAGGTACCAACAGGATTGGTACAACCCTTGGAGGTCCCGGAGTGGAAGTGGGACGGGATATCTATGGACTTCGTGACTGGACTTCCACGCACTTCCAGAGGTCATGACTCCATTTGGGTGATTGTCGACCGACTCACCAAGTCGGCTCACTTCTTACCCATCAGAGAGCAGGGCTCAGTGGAGAGCTTGGGGCATCTCTATGTTCAAGAGATTGTACGGCTTCACGGTGTGCCATCATCTATCATCTCTGATCGGGATGCTCGCTTTACTTCCCGGCTTTGGAAGGGGTTGCAGGAGGCGTTCGGGACGCAGCTACGTCTGAGCACCGCCTTTCACCCTCAGACAGATGGTCAGACGGAGAGGACCATACAGACTCTCAAGGACATGCTCCGCGCATGTGTCCTCGACTTTGGTCGCAGCTGGGAGGACCACCTACCCTTGGTGGAGTTTGCGTACAACAACAGCTACCACTCCACCATCGGGATGACACCATACGAGGCGTTGTACGACAGACCTTGCAGATCTCCTTTGTGATGGACAGACCCTGGGGAGTCAGCACTTGTGGGACCAGAGATGGTCCGGGCCATGATAGAGAAGGTCCAGGTCATCCAGGAGCGGATGAGGACAGCTCAGAACCGGCAGAAGTCTTACGCTGATAGGAGGCGGAGGCCACTAAAGTTTGAGGATGGCGACCACGTCTTCTTGCGTGTCTCACCTCGACGTGGATTACGGAGATTTGGCCGAGGTGGCAAGTTGTCTCCACCCTTCATCGGACCATTCCAGGTCCTCAGCAGGGTCGGCGAGGTGGCTTATCGCCTGGCTCTACCACCTCAGTTGCACCGGGTGCACGACGTCTTCCATGTATCTCAGCTGAGGAGATACGTGCACGACCCGACGCACATCATTGACCATGGGGAGCTAGACGTTGATGATGGGGCGAATTTTGTGGAGGTCCCGGTGGAGATCGAGGATCGACAGGAGCAGGTCCTACGTGGAAGATCGATTCCTCTAGTGCGCATCAGATGGCAGCACGGGAACCTCCAGGAGAGCACTTGGGAGCGGGAGGCTCAGATGTGTGCTCAGTACCCACATTTGTTTCCCTAGTTTATGATGTATCTTTACGGGGACGTAAAGCCCTGAGGTGGGAGTGATGTAAATACCCGAAAATTTGAAGGAATTTTTCTTCTTCTTAATTTTCTTTGGAATTTTACAAGAACACAGTTTCTGACGGCACCTGATTCCGAGGCCCGATGTGCCCGGAATCATTTTCCGAAGTTTGGATCGGGTACGTTCAGTGAACAAACAAGCGGGTTTTTCAAACTTTTGAACCGGTGCTCGGAATCAAATTCTGAGGGCACCGATGGAATCGCAGCGCCGGTATTTTCTTAGAAACGCCTCTTCCGGAGTTGCGTTTTCTCGGGTGTGGTTTTTTTAAATTTTTGGGGTTAAGTTAAGAAATAAAATAAAGTGGTGCGAGAACTTTATTTTTATTTCACTTAAAAGCCACTTAAAGCCACTTGAGCTAAGTTGAAGCGGATAGGGTGCAATCCAAAATATCCTACCCTCTTGGTAGAATATTTGTGAGGTGGGGCCCGCACGAGCCCCACCGTTTCTTTTCCTCTAAGTAACGCACCCGCGAAAACTCCTCATTAATGAAAGTCAACTAGGGCGTTTTCTAAAACTCTTAAACGCTCCTATTAAATGGATAGTTAAGTCGTTACCATTAATTCACCGAATTAATGGTTCGTTTCTTAACATGTTTTCAAACTGTTGGCATAATAATAAAATAAGACCAACACCTTTTCTTTTTGTTGATGGGTTGATTGTTGAGAGGATTTGGAGAATCTGTACCTTCTTTCCCCTTCGCGAAGAACACGAAGAATGCGAAGAACGCCGAACCCTCGAAGATCAACAACGCGACGCCGTGTTCCGCGACGCTGACGATTCTCCTTCCACAACGCTTCTTCCGCGACGTTCTTCCCCGCAACAATCTCCGATCATCAACTGCTTGAGGTAGGAGATTTTAGATCTTTTAAATTTCCTTTGAGGATTTTATCCTTAACATGGATTTAATTCGTGAAATTAAATCCGTGTGTTTTCTTTAACCCTTGGAGATCGTTGACGCAACGCCCTTCCGCGACGACGCGACGCCCTTCCGCGACGCGACGATCCTCTTCTTCCGCGACAGTCAATTCCGCGAAGAACTCTCGTCCGACGACAGCTACGAGGTAGGGGTTTTATTTGAGAATAATATTTATTCCCATGGTTGTTCCTTCTAAAACAAAGAACCCAGATCAAATTTCAATTTTAATTTATTAAAATTGTGCCTTGTTTTGTTTTTCATGTGTTGAATATTTTTCCCAATTGCTATCACCTAACGCGGAGGGTGCGGGCCAAACAAACACGGCCCGACAACCCTCCGTAGTTTTTTGTTGATGCGTGGATTAATGGCGTTTACGAAATGGGATCGGAATGGCGATTGGAGGCCTTCACAGCAGAGTTCGGATCCCGGGAGAGCCGTAGGCGCAAACCGCAGGCAAAACGGACCACCGGAGCGCGTCCGGTGGTCCGCGGAAGTTCCCGCCGGCGCGCCGGAGGCGGCGGCCGACCGCCAGGAAGCGGCGGCGCCCGGCGCGCCGCCGGGAAGACCCGCTGTGGTTGAAGCTGCGGCGGTGCTGGCCGGTCCCGCGGCCGCGCGGGATCGCGGAGGAGGGACGCGGCCTTGCCGCGTCCGTTGGCGAGAGGCGGCCCCCCACGCGGGGCCGCAGAACCATCAAGGGGGCGGCGCCCCCTTGCACCCGCTCGGCTGTTACGGCCGAGCCGCCAGGCGACCGGGCCGCGCCCGCGCCGGCCGGGCCGGGCCGACCCAGGGGGGGTTGGGCCGGGTCGGTCCGGGCCCAGACCCCCCGTTTTCGGACCTTTTCGGTCTTTGCTCATAACTTGAGCTACGGGCCTCCGAACGACGCGCCGTCAGCGGCGATGCGATCCTTGGATCGAGACGTTCGTTTCGGTATACTACACCCAAGGTTTCAGAATACTTTGGGTTCGGCCGGGTTGGTTCGTACACGAAACCAACCGGGCCCTCGGAGCGGAAACGCTCATATCTTGAGCTTCGGACGTCCGATTGACGTGCCGTCGACTTTGTTGAATTCCTATAAGTGAGACGGATCTTTTGGCTTACTCCGCCCGAGGTTTGGACACAGGTGGAGTACGGTCGGGTTGGTTTGACTTAAAAACCAACCGGGCCCCTGGTACGAAAAAGCCAATAACTCTCAGACCGGGCGTCCGATTGACGCGCCGTCTGCGACGTTGAGTTCCTGTTGACGATACAGAACTTTTGGATACATCAACTCTGGACTATGTGTCAATTGATGTATCAGCCTCTCGGCTCGTGGAGCGGACCCTCCCGAACAAGCTTGCTATGTGCGGGAACCCTAGAGCTGGCTGTGACTACTACTGTGACGACGACAACTGTGCAGAGATCCTCAGTGGATTCGACGGCGATGACTACAGCACTCAACAATCCTTTGTGGGTAAGTGCTACCGATCCTGTGTGGATCCGATCCTGTGTGGGTCAGCGCTCAGCGGTCCTGTGTGGGCCAGCGCCTACAGATCCTGTGTGGGTCCGATCCTGTGTGGGTCTTTGCGGGGGTTAGTTACCTACAGATCCTGTGTGGGTCCGATTCTGTGTGGGTCTTTGCGGGGGTTAGTTACCTATCGATCCTTTGTGGGTCAGATCCTTTGTGGGTCATTGCGGGGGTTAGTACCTATCGATCCTTTGTGGGTCCGACGACTTAGATGAATCAGTGGAAATATATGATCATCTTTATTGTCATATGAAGAAGTATACCTGCGTGAGCTGAATCCTGTTTAATTTTCTTTGTGGAGAGTGAGATATCCAGACAGGCTGAGCAAGGCCAATTACTCAACAACTGAGAGAGCTCACAGCCCAGGTTGCTAGTCTATTGTTGGATGATGGAGGTGTACAGTAGGATGACCTACCACCTGTAGTGGACCAGTTTTAAGAAGCCTTTCCTGAAGGCTTCTTAGGGTTTCCACCTGAGAGAGATGTGGAATTTACCGTTGATCTCATGTCGGGGGTTGATCCAGTTTCTATTCCACCATACAAAATGACACTGCCAGAGCTTTAAGAGCTCAAGACTCAGCTGGAGGGTTTGGAGGACAAGGGATTTATCTATTCAAGTACATCGCCTTGGGGTTCACCAGTGTTGTTTGCTAAGAAGGATGAAAAGAGTTTGCGCTTATGTGTTGATTACTAGAAGTTGAACCAGATGACAGTAAAGAACCGGTATCCTCTTCCGCGTATCGATGATCTGTTTGACCAGTTGAGAGGAGCTTTTGTCTTTTCCAAGATAGACTTGAGATCATGGTATCATCAGTTGAGAGTTTGGACTTCTGATATACTGAGGGCTGCCTTTAGAAGCAGGTATGACCTATATGAGTTCATCGTAATGCCGTTTGGGTTGACGAACACACCAATAGTGTTTATGGCCTTGATGAACATAATCTTCCATCCATACCTGGATCAGTTTTTGGTAGTGTTTGTGGATGACATCTTGGTGTACTCCAAGACTCATGACGATCATGCCCAACATCTTGACTTCGTCATGAGTGTTGGATTGGTGTAGACAACTTCGTTTTGGATGATGATTGGGCTGAATTCTTGCAGTCCGTACTGCGCATTAGGCCACAACTTCCACGGGTCGATCTCTGCGGTGAGCTCATTGGAGGTTGTAGGGGGTAACATGCCCTGCTCGGGGGTCCTGGGGCTGAAGGCCCCTGGCCCAAATTTTGGCGAATTGTAACAACCCTGACCACTATAGTTGAGTTGACCGATAAACACAGACAGAGCACTGTAGAAGTGCGGACTTTTGGCATGACTGCTGTAGCTCTTTGGACTTTCAGTCACCGGCCACTGTAACACTTTTGACTTGGGTGGCTGCGACACTATAGTGATGTAGACTTCTTGTGCGGTTGGTGGAATAGTGGATCATGTTTCTTCTTTTGTAGCCCATTTTGGGATAGGGTTCCTCAGTGAGAAACTCTGAGATACTCTCTGTAAATTGTTCTCCTGAAACTAGTGGAACTTTCTACCTCTCCGTGGATGTAGGATCATTTCCCGAACCACGTAAATCTCTGTGTCCAAGTTTTTCTTTTGTTTTCCCCCTTTACTCTTCTGTGAATCGTTTCTTTCTATCATTGCGACTCCTGACATTTCTGCATCACTGAGTACCCTGAGAGAGCATCAACTATACGCCAAGCTTTCCAAGTGTCAATTTTGGACGGATCGGGTACACTTCTTAGGTCACATCATCTCAGAGGAAGGTGTGCTGGTAGTCCCAGAGAAGGTTCAGGCAGTGGTTTCTTGGAAGTGACATAAGAATGTATTCGATATCCATAGCTTTCTATGGTTGGATGGATATTATCGTAGATTCATTTAGTACTTTTCCTGTTTGGTAGCGCCGTTTTCGGGCTTGGCTAAGAAGGGGATAAAGTTTGACTGGTCGGAAACTTGTGAGAATGCTTTTCAAGAATTGAAGAAGCATTTGACACCGACACCAATCTTGATCCTACCCGAGCCAGGTGAGGAGTATATTGTGTATTGTGACACTTTTGGGATCAGACTCAGAGCTGTGTTGATGTAGGGAGATCGAGTTGTGGTGTATGGGTCTCGGCAGTTGAGGCATCATGAATAGAATTACCCTAGGCATGAACTTGAGTTGGTAGATGTGGTTTATGCTTTCAAGTGTTGGCGACATTACCTGTTGGGTGAAAAGTTTACTGTGTATACGAACCACAAAAGTTTGAAGTATATCTTTTCACAGCAGGATTTGAATCTTTGGTAGTAGAGATGGGTTGAGTATATGCAGTCTTTCGATTTTGAGCTGGCATATACATTTGAAAAGGGGAACAATGTTGCTAATGCTTTGAGAAAGAAAACCCAGACTTGGGCAGTTTAGGAGTCTTGTGCTGAGTAGAAAATTATGGCTTTACCGGCTGAGATGCACGTTGTGGTTTCGGAGAGTTAGGAGCAAATGACTCTGGTATTAGTTTCAATGGAGTCTACCCTTTTGAGACGGATCAGGGACAAACAGTATGAGGATCCAGAGTGTTTATCCTTGAGGGAAAGTCTTGAATGTGGGGAGTCACCTTCCGATTAGAGAATAGATGCATATGAGATTGTCTACGTTAAGAATCAGGTTGTTGTGACTATGAGTATGTGGGAGGAGCTGATGCGTGAGTTTCATGCCTCGAAGTGGGCAGTACATCCAGGTGTGATCAAAATGTACCGTGACCTACAACAATAGTTTTGGTGGCCAGACATGAAAAAGGAGGTAACAAGGTTCGTGACATGATGCTACACCTGTCTGTAGGTGAAATCCAAGCATCAATGACCTGGAGGTTTTCTACATTCATTACCCATTCCAGAGTGGAAGTGAGATGACGTGACCATGGACTCTGTGGTAGGTCTCCTGAGGACACCTTAGAAGAATGACGCTATTTGGGTGGTTGTAGATCGCTTGACTAAGGTAGCATATTTCTTACCTATACGAGAGACTTTCTCAGTGGAACAAATGAGAGATTTGTATGTTCGGGAGATAGTTCGTTTTCATAGGGTGCAACATACTATTGTTTCTGACTGCAATTCACGATTTACTTCGCGCTTCTGGTAGGGATTACAGAAAATGATTGGTATGTAGGTTTTGTTGAGTAAAACTTTTTACACATAGACAGATGAGCAGTCGGAGCGTACTATATAGGTGCTTGAGGATATGCTGTGATCATGTGTTCTAGACTTTAGAGGGTCTTGGGAGAAAGCATCTAGTACTAGTGGAGTTTTCCTATAACAACATTTATCAGACAACCATACCGATGACACCATACGAGGCTATTTATGGTAGGCCATGCAGATCACCTCTATGTTGGATGGAGGCAGGTGAATTAGAGTTATTAGGACCAAGTTTCATATAGGAGACATTGGAGTGGGTTAACTTATTCAGAAGTGTATGACTATGACCCAGAGTAGACAAACACCGTATGTTGATATGCGTTGACGACCCCTAGAGTTTACAGAGGGTGATTGTGTATTCCTTCAGGTGTCACCTAGATTGGGTCATCGCATGATATATAGATAGGGTAAGTTGGCACCCATGTACGTTGGAATGTTTGAGGTTTTGGAGAGAATCAGGCTAGTGACATACCGATTGGCTCTTCCACAGAGATACAATTCTATGCATAATTTTTTCCACGTGTCACAACTTCAGCGGTATCACCCCCACCCTTCTCATGTGATCGATGTAGCTGATGTTGAGTTGAAGATAGATGCATCATTTGAGGAGCATCCAATATGTATGTTGGATAAAAATGAGAAGTGTTACGGGTAAAGATCATGCCGATAGTTCGTATATTGTGGCAACATGTCCATGTTCAAGAGGAAACTTGGAAGAGAGAAGTAGATATGTGGGCCCAATGACTTGATCTTTTTGACTCGGAATGTTAGAGATACTTGGGATTGCAGCTCAAGGATGAGCTGTTATAAGGTGGAAAGATTGTAAGATCCAGACCTTTTCTGGAGATATCTCAGACTTGTTTATAGGTACTATTTTTCTTTGTATAGATTACTTTTCATTTGGGTTCTACATTGGGGTGTGTTTGAGTGAAAATTTGAGAAAAATAGATGAAAGAGGGCAGTGCATGATTAGGGAAAACCATGCACCTCAATCCAGCAAATCGTGCAACCTTGGACAATAAGGATTTGCACGGTTGGTGCATGGTTTGGAAAACCATGCACCCTTATAATAGAGGCGCACAATTAGACACACATTTAGGGGAAACTGTGCACCCCTGGCCAACAAATCGTGCGCAAGAATTTAATTCACCTAAAAATTAGATTTTAAATCACCCAAACCCCCAAAACTCACCCCATTCGACCCTAGACGTTCTTTTACAATTTCAGAGCCACCTGGATGGATTCCAAACCTTCCCGAAATCCGTTCTTCATGATTCGAAGCACAGATCAAAGATCTTCACCCCTCTTTAAGAGAATCCTATCCTGCTTGGTTTTTCGTTCATCTGCATTTCTTCTCCCATTAAAGAAATGGTTGTTCTTCCTATTTTGATTAGATCTAGATCTAGATTTGAAGGGTCATGATTTATTCAATCTTGATTAAGGGTTTTAGATTTGGATCTTGTTCTACGTCGTTGTGCTACTCAAAGTTTTAGGATTTCTGCTGGTAATTGTTCTTCGTCAAACTTGAGGTAGGTGGTCTATAATTCAAATCCCATAGTCTTGATTTAAATTATGTGTATATAATTGTAGAATTGGTTTTAGATGTTTATAAATTGAGTTCTATATTGGATTAATTAATTGATAAGATGTGAATTTGGGGGTTTTGAGATTGTATATTTAGATAATCGATTGTTGAATTAATTATGAGATTTGAAGATATATGATTTGTGATATTTAATTGTAGAATTAATTATGAGATATTGAGATTTGGGAATTGAGATAATTAAATGTGGAATTAATTATGAGATATTGAGATTTGAGAATTGAGATAATTAACTGTGGAATTAATTATGAAATATTGAGATTGTGATTGAGATAATTAATTGTGGAATTATTATGGGATTTTTGAGTTTGTGTGTATTGATTTAATTAATGTGACTGGTGTACTTAATTAATTGGGGAATTAATTAAGGGGAATTATGTGATAAAATAGTTGTTGAATTAGTAATGAAATTGATGTGGTTAGTTAATTTTTGAGTTGACTAATATAATTGAAGTGATTAATTAATTGTGGAATTAATTAATGTATTTGATGTGATTAGTTAATTTTTGAATTAATTAATGTTAATGATGTGATTAGTTAATTGTTGAATTAACTAATAGAATTTCAATGTTTAACTAATTGTTGAATTAGTAATGGAATTGATGTGGATAATTAATTGTTGAATTAATTATGTGTTGCTGAATGTGAACATGGTCATTCGATTGTGAAGTTATGAATGGTAACATGGTCATTTAGTTGTGAAATAAAGAACATGAAGATGGTCATTCTAATGTGTGAAATATAAATGGTAATATGGGCATTCAAGTGTGAATTAAAGAATGTTAACAATGACATTTGGAGATATGATATCACTCGGGAATAGCTCGGGCTCCGGCATGAGCCGAGCAAGTAATGAAGTACAGGTGTCTACAGGAACCTAGGAGTTATGTGGTTAAATAAAGATTAATTGATAACATGATAACTATTTACTTATGCTTTGTAATTATTTCCTTTATATAATGATCCTGTAAAAACCAATTTTTCCATTGTGTCATTTTAGTCTTACAAAGTCTGATTCTTAATTTATAATTAGAATTGAAATTTTTTAATAAATTCTTTGTTTCTTTTTTAAGAAATAAGTATTTTCCATGATATTGAAGGATTTAGATATTGTTTTAGACGCCGTTGATGGCGACCTACTGAGTTGTTCTCACACCCTACCCGGGCTGCCTGATCGGTACCTGAATAGAGTTTTTGGTTGCAGGACAAGATAAGAGAAAATGCCCTGTGTTAGATGGCTAATTTGATGATGGAGCATGAATAGGGGAACCAGTCGTGGTTCGAAACCCGCTTGGGAGTTGTCAGTGTATTTAATTTTGAGTTGCATTTTGACACTTGACATGTACTTTTGTATGACATATCTATTGATTAGCTTGATTTTATATTTTCAGTTTTGGTCATCGTGTGATACTGGTATTGTTCTGTTTATGGTTATATGTTATTCAATTATTATTTCTTATTTTCTGATGGTGTATTACTCTGATAAAAGAGGGTACAATCTCCTCATGATCGACATTAGACCCTCGCTATTAGTCAGCATCCTCTGGCATATGGGGAGGTGCGCCTGAGGTCATGTGATAGACCGACTCGGGACATCGATGTGTGACATTCGGGTCAGGACGTTACACACTAGGATTTTACAATCTATGTGTTGTATTTATTGGGTATTTATGTTTAAGAATCATGTAATAATATGTGAAACAGGTTTGGGTTTCTATAATGAAGCCTAATGTATTTGGGGAATTAAGTATATAACATAACAACTTGCACAAGGAGTACAACAACATTATTGAAAATTCCTTAACACGCTCCTAAAATTGCATTGTTCTTCTAAAACTGCATGAGATAACTTGAGGATGTACATAAGAAAAAGGTGAGCTATAAATCCCGGTAAGAGAATAAATAAAGTATTTCATAGGGTAAAGCGGTACATGTTATCCCAAAGGCATATCAAGGTAACATAGAAGGGGTGAGAATCATAATCTTAAACAATGAGACATGATATAACATGATAACATAAAGGCAACATGAGAATGAACAACATAAAACATGACATAGGTCAAGACTAACTGCCAATACAACATCACATGGTGGATAAAGTCCCATAATAGATTAGGTTTACTCTCAAATCCTATAAATGATGTCTCATGAGACTAATATATTACCCAATGCATTGGAGGACTATATAATTCCAGGTCCACCTGTCACATTCATATCATGTATATGCCTACGTGTTCCATATAGATCATACAACATAAGAATGTATTTCATCACTATTAATCCCATGATAAAGGAGTGTGAGATACATACATGGAACTCCCCAGTCAATGAAGGATAGATACATCTAGGTGAATACTCTTGAGTAGAAATGAGGATGGGTATTCATTACACAATTTTTTGGCATGAAAAAAATCACAGGGAAATTTCGGTAGCATAATGATGATACTTAAAGATTCATAAAAGGGTTAATGATGGTGAAAGAGGTCTCTCATCACTTGGACATCATATGGGCAGTAAGAGGGATATATAAAAACATATTCCAACATGAAGAATTAGAAAACAAAAGGCATAAATTAAAGGAGTTTCTTGAGTAAAGATGAGAAGGAGAGGATCCCTTAACTTAAGAGGGTGCTTCTTAAATCTTGGGAGGAGTTTTTTAACACCCCTAGATTTTGTGAAATATATTTTTTCGAATTAATTTAATATTTTTGATACTTTTCATTTCACGTAATACTAAAAATAATAATTATATATATATATATTAAAGCACTAAGTTTGGCTTATGTTATAAGCAATGACAAGTTAATCGTTCACTACACGCAATATAAAGGTTAAATTTCTCTATATGTAACACTAAGGTAACCTTACGTTTCATGCAAGACTGAATTTACTTGATGACTTGTGTAACATGCATGATAGAGTGTTACCGAACAATAATATATTATTAAAAATAATATAATAATATATAACCTAGCCATTAAATTATCTTTTATGAATATTATTAACCAACTTATGTAAATATATGGTTTTCAAAAAATATAAAATGAATTAATTAGTTACAAATTATTTAGAAATGAATATAATAACCAATTGAATATAAAGAGATTATTTTTATAGAAAACTATTATTATGATCACAAAGTTGTTTTATTCCTAATAAATTAAATTAATTACAATTAGTAAGTAATTTTAATGTAATATATATGTTATATATCCAAGTAAATATTTTTGATATCCATCCAATAGAATTTATAAGCATAAGATAAGAATAAAACCAATTTAACACATAAAACCCAATATTTTTATTAATACAATTTTATCGTCTTTTAATGGAGAACTCTTTTAAATATAAATTTTGGCATTTTTATAAATCTTATATTTCAAAAATAAACTTCATCTTTGAAATAAAATAATAAAAATTACGTTAGCGTGAATTTTTGGTATTTTTCTATGAAGTTTTATTTTTAACAAATAGTTAAAAATACTAAATTTTAATTCAAAACTATTTTTTCATATAATTTATTTATATAGTTAAATTATAGTTTAAGTTGGTTTTAAAGTTTAATTAGATTAATTTTTTATCAACCAATCGAATTTAGGTCATTGGAATCAATTTCTCTTTGAAATTGACTATAAAAACATAACAAATTTTTAAACATTTTTACTTTAAAACCTGTATTGTCATTATGTCTGTAAGATTATATTTAAATTAATTTCTGCCACTTATGTGTTTGAAATTTGTAAAAACAGATTCCATATTTGGAATAAACATATTTTATAATGTCTAATAATATCAACTTAGTTTTTTATAAAAAATATTGGTGTAGGTAATTAAAATTAATTACAACGATTAAGAATAAATTAAGCTTAATAAGAGACTAAACCCTAAACTTAAGGTATAATATGACTTAGACACTTGTATGAAAGACATTGACTGATCATATTTCAACCATATCCTCCCTTGACTCAACTTTGGACCATTATTAGATCCACTTGCAATAAAAAAATGTAGGTGAGGTTTCCCTTTTCCAAAATATTACAAGAGTGCCACTCTATTATAAAACACCTCCTCTTCTCCCACTTCCTCACACCTCTCAAGCCACTTTTCCTCGATCAAAATCTTTCCAAATAGCTCCTCAACATCTTTCTATTCCTCCTTGAAGCTTCCCTTTGGTAAGAAAGTCATCAAAGGAATCCCTTTGGCACAAACAAAAAAGTGTTACCCAAAGAAGAGGTAACATCCTTCCTTAAGATCATTTCTTTTATTTTATTTCTCCACCTCCTCAAATATCCTTATTTCATTCTCATATAACAATACAAATATCCTCAATATACTTATATGTTGTTATATTAAGGGTTCGACCTACACTTACACACACCACCATCTAATGGGTAACGAACTTACCGTTCGTGTACGACAAACTACTGCCCCGTGAAACGACGATTGTTTGTTTTTCCTTTCCCACCTGGTTAAGCATTAAGATGGACACTCTATTTATATATGATATATATGATATATATAATGTCTTTATGCTTATTTAATTCTTTTATAAAAAATTCCTTGATTCTTTTCATTACGTGTAAACACGATAACATCGCTTGTGGAAGCGTGGACTATCGCCCCCTCAAAGTGATGTGATTTGTTCACATGATACATGGAATGTATAAAGGAAGGTTTTAATTAAACATATGTGACATAAAAAATATCTATATGATATTCATTACATAATTAACTTTTTGGAAGTATAATATATACCATTTTATTTATTATCCTTTCACACACTTAAAAAGTGATAACGTCGTTCGTGGACGTGTATACTACCACCTCGACACGATGTGATTACTTTTACATCACAAGAATTATATATATAAGTATGTATGATTAAATAATATGGTATAATTATCATTATAGAAATATTAATGTTACTTACCTTCTTTCTATAATGATTATTGAAGAATGAGAACATTACTCATGCATACGTACGACCCACCATCTTCATGATTTTAACGTTGATTAATTTTTCACAATAATATTTAATGATTGATTTTAAAAGTATAATTAATGTATAAATATGATAATCATGTCATGATTATTATTCTGAAGATTTTTATATAATGATCTCTTTGACCATAGCCGACCAACCAAAGTCGTTTTTAACACATGAACTGAATTTGGTCAAAACACTCGACTTAAACTTAATTGTTTAAGTATTTGTTTGCAACATGGTAATAAGTGAAGTAAAAGTAATAATAAATTTTAAAAAGGTTCTGAAACAAGTAATTAATTAACATAAGTTTATTATTCATTAATATAAAGACACACGAGACAAGTCAGACTCAAGGTAAGATAATTTCATCTCACTCTTTATTTCCATGAGATACATGCCTTATTCACTGCTTACTTATTTTTTGTGGTGTATATAATGCCCATAAATATATTATATTACTCTTATACTTAAATCTATTGGTATTTACATAAACATTTATGATCTTTTTGTTATGGGGTTTAAGTTTCAAAATTTATCAAATCGGTAAATTAATTTTCTCTCAATTTGTCTTCTTTGAGACACATGCCATGTTATACACCTATAATTTTATATGAGGTGTATAAAATGTCTTTGAAATGTTATATCATGAATCTACTTCTTTTCATTTTTTTAATCTCCATGTAATTTTATTTTCCTACATGGGGAGTATGATTCAAAGTTACCATGTGGTAAGAGTTTATTGATACAATCTCAACGTTTATCAAGATTGTTTATGACCACATTTTCATTAATGAAATATTATGATCCATCTTTCAAGAAAACCCATGAATTTTCTTGTCCTATAGTTAGTCTTGTTGTATTCATGTATTAGTACAATTTTTTCCACTCTTTGGTACTTAAGATAATTATTATTTTTAAATAAAATATGACCTTACCTCTCTCTTCGGTATGAAATCTATGTTCCTTAATAACCATGATTTCCAAAAAGGATTCCAAGAATATCCTACTAATCTCCTATGATCATTAAAATACATTTTTACCCTTTTTATCTTTTACCAATGTTTTCAAAGGAATCTTCTTGTCTCTTTCCGAACAATGCTTTTTTCTAACCCTTTTACTGTGCATAAGGATTTTTTTAGACTATACGACATTTACAAATTTACCCGCCATCATTTCTTTGAATCTTCATTTTCATGTTTAAAAGGTTAATTTTTAAAAAAATGTTTTTAAAAGATATTTTTAAAGAAACGAATTTCAAATGGTTTTCGAGCTTCTTTTATAAGGTTAAAAAAAGGTTTTCAAAAGGTTTCCAAGCTCCTCTACAAGTTTTCAAAGGAAAAAGACTTTCAAAATGCTTTTAATGCTTCCTTTATAAGTTTTAAAGTTTATTTTCATGAAAATGATTTTCAAAAGGTTTAATGTTTTAAGAAGAATTTTTCAAAAGAGAAAGGACAATTTTTTCTTGAAGTGTTTTTAAAATATCTTTCAAAATTATTTTCCATATAAGATAACATCCGTCGGTGTTACTCATGACTTTTTAGGGAAATGATTAAATGTTTCCATTCATATTCCTTCTCTGAATGATTTATGTTTTGATGTAATGATTTTTATGAAACCCTTTTTCTCTTTCAAGGGTTATATTATTTTAAAACCCACTTTTCACGTGTTATGATTTTGATGAAATGATTATGAAACCTGTGTCTTTTCCATAGGTTATGATATAACTACATGTTTATGATACCCATTTCATTTCATAGGTTAAGATATGATTGTTTTTGAATTTTTGGAACATGTATATATTATTTCATTATGGGATGGGTGATCCCTTTATCATCTTCTAGTGCATTGGGTAAAGATTTATATCTCATGAGATAAACATGACTGGAATGAGGAGTGAACTCGGTTTAGTATTATAGGGATGGAACGAGGATTGAACTCGTTTTAGTAATACATGGCTGGAATATAGAGTGAACCCGGTTCAGTAAAGGAATTTTTCTACTAAGATGAACTTGGTGGCTTTTCCTTGACTACTATGGAAATCATATTATATGCTTATGTGTTTTTCACAATTCCATGTTTTATTTTTATGTTACACTTTTATGGATTATGTTCTTTATTTACTTTTGATTCATGTCTTATGAAATGCCAATATTTATGTCATGATTCCTATTTATGATATTTGATATGCAGAGTATGATAATCTATTTACATGATCACGTTCTCACACCCTTATGCTCACACTTACATGTCTCCCTTGTTTACCCTTACTGAGCATCCAAGATCACCCCTTTTTATGTTTCCTTCCCCAGGTTATGAAGACATGTATTAAGTATGATGTGTCTAAGAAGGGTTCTAGTCATGAAGAACCTAATGGGAGATAATGTAGATAACTTATATACCAGTGTTTATGTTTCCATGTTTCCAAAGGCATTAAACTAATATGGTCTTTGGACATATGTTTTTGTAATGTTTTAAGTATTCCTAAAATGTGATGTAATGTCTATGTATGTTAAGACTGGGTCGTTATAGTTGGAATAAGAGTAAAGGTTTAGTTAACCTTTGGAAAATAGGATGAGAAAACCTTAGTGAGAACTCTAAGAACATGTCTAAGGATAAGTCTAAGAATAAAGAAAAATACAGGAAAATGTCACAGAGTTTTGGTAATGGATAACGTTAGTGATTTCCTAGAAATAAATTTCTGTTTGGATACTACAAGTGGATGTGGCTCTGACATAGATGTACTTAAGGGTAATAACTCCGACAAGATTTCCTGGGCCTGACTTTGGGTAATCCAGTACACAAGGAGCCTTATTGCACACATGGTTTGACACTCCCAGGGGATACGCTTCTGAAATTCACAAACTATTCAAGAACAATTATGAAGGAATAGAATAGAATATGAATATGAATAACCTAGGATAAACCTAAGGTGTCATCGATTAAAAGCTAGGTTTCATGATTTAGATATTCTATAAGTAAAATTTTCATGATTATGGGGTTTTCTTCTATGATATGTGTTTTTCATCTTTCTGATTATAGTCAATGGATAGAACTTGAAGGAGCATGGTTAAAATTAAATGTTTCATATGTTGAAAGTATGGACATTATGAAAATTGATTTCCCAAGTGTAAATCTCAAAAAGGGAATTGGGAAGGTGGTATGAGTATTGGTTATACTTCTGAAGATAAAGAGACTGCAAACAACATGTGAAAGGTATGTTATGTTATTCCAGTATTGTTTAGATTAATCATAAGAAGCATGATTAGATTGAGGTTGATGAACCTTAAGACATGATTAATATTTCATATTCTAGGAAAGAGCTATTAATGAATAAGTTTATGAAGTCTGAGTAATGGTTTAAGAATAAAGTTGGATGAATGGAGTACTTATGTTTTGGAATTCAAAGATTATGTTTATATGAATCATGAAATATATAAGTATTTTTAGTGTAATTTTTAATTAAGGATTGAAAATAATATGTTTAATGGTGATAAAGACTTATAAAAGTGATACTTTTATTAAGAGAAGGCAACCCTTAATGTGATTAAGATGTTAAGAAAATTGTGTTTCTCTTGGATAAAAAGATGATTGATTTGGATAAAGTAAATTGGATAACACTGATTACCCTGGATCTCATTATTTAGTTGTTTTAAAAGTGGTCTACATCATAATGGATGAAGTTTAATACTTCTTGGATTTGAGGAATATATCCTATAACCTTTGGAATAAGAAAGCATCCATGTTTTCTAAAAGTATTTATGGTAATCCAGGTTAGTACCATGTTTCAAGAGAATATATGATGAGGGTATTCACATATTTGGAATGTGACCACCAAGATAGAATTTGTGATATAAGAGGGATCAATGTTTAGATGATTTTGTGACATTATTTCTAAAGTTTTGGATTTTCATCTTTCAGAAGATTTATAATGTTAACTATTTATGGAAAGATTAAGTTAAACTTTAGATGAAGTTTGTGAGAATAAAGTATTATCACAACACATGAGGATTTATGAATAATGGATAACATTTTATAAAAAAACAATGTTGATGATAACTGATGACAAATGGAATAATATATCATGGATCTCATGATCTTTTAGTGCTTCATGAATGAAAAATTAACCTTCCTTTTTAGAGAAAGAGGTGAAGTGGATCAAGGAACAATAAAGGGTGAGGTTGTTCTGAAATCATGCAAGTATATATTTTCATGAAAATTATTTAAATTTTGGAAAAAGGATCTTGAAACAAAAATTTTTATCCTAGTACCTCTGTTTCTGATGAATTAGATGGTCCCTTAGTTCGTCACAAATTTTTGGCTTTATGATTTTTAACTTTCTCCTGACATTGTTCTCCATCACTCTCCATCAGAACATGATGGTTTGATTTCTCTTTCATGTCCATGTTTTGACTTTAAACCTATGTTCTCCCATGTGGAAACCCATTTATATGTTAATTTGGGTAACTGTTATGTTTCCAACTTTCCTTTTTAAAAGGAAGTTCTAGTGTTCATTTTAACGATATGGGTTTCTGTGAAAGGAAATATCAAGTATTAAACCTTTGATAACCCAGACAAATTTTGAGGGTGAAATTAATTTTAAGGGGGGTAGAATGCAACACTTTGAGATTTTGTGAAATATATTTTTTCAATTAATTTAATATTTTTTATATTTTTCATTTCACGTAACACTAAAAATAGTTATTATATATATATATATATATATATATATATATGTTAAATCACTATGTTTGGTTTGCATTGTATGCAATTCCAAGTTAATCGTGCACTATAAAAAATATAAAGGTTATCTTTCTCTATATAGAAAACTGAGGTAAGCTTATGTTTCATGCAAGATTGACTTTCCTCAATGACTTACATAACACGCAAGATCAAGTGTTACTGAACAATAATATATTATTAAAAATAATATAATAATATATAACCTAGACATTAAATTATATTTTATGAATATTATTAGCTAACTTATGTAAATATATGGTTTTCAAAAAATATAAAATGAATTAATTAGTTATAAATTATTTAGAAATGAATATAAGAACCAATTGAATATAAAAGGAGTATTTTTATAGAAAACTATTATTATGCTCACAAAGTTATTTTAATCCTAATAAATTAAATTAATTACAATTATTAAGTAATTTTAATGTAATACATCTAAGTAAATATTTTTTATATTCATACAATAGATTTTATAAACATAAGATAAGAATAAAACCAATTTAACACATAAAACCGAATATTTTTATTAAGATAATTTTACTGGCTTTTAATGGTGAATATATTTTAAATATAAATTTTGGAACTTATATAAATATTATATGTCAAAATAAATTTCTTCTTTGAAATTGAATAATAAAAATTATGTTAGGGTTAATTTTTGGTATTTTTCTATGAAGTTTTATTTTTTAATGAATTGTTAAAAATACTGAATTTTAATTCAAAAATACTTTTTCATCTAATTTATTTATATAGTTAAATTATATTTTAAGTTGGTTTTAAATATTATTTAGATTAATTTTTCATCAAACAATCCAATTTAGGTCATTAAAATCAATTTCAATTTTGAATTGACTATAAAAACATAGCAAACTTTTGAACATTTTTACTTTAAAAACCGGAATCGTCGTTTCATCTGTGGGATTATATTTAAATTAATTTCTAGCACTTTTGTGTTTGGAATTTTTAAAAATGGATTTAATATTTATAATTATCACAATTTATAACATCTAATAATATCAACTTAGTTTATTCACCAAAAATATTAGTGAAGATAATTAAAATTAATTACAATAATTAAGATTAAATTAATCTTAATAAGGGACTAAACCCTAAACTTAAGGTCTAATATGACCTAGAAACTTATTTGAAAGCCATTTTATAGAAATATTTTGACCCTATCCTCTTTTTTCTTAACTTTGAACCATTATTGGATCCATTTTCAATAAAAAAACATGGGTGGGGTTTCCCTTTTCCAAAATATTACAATAGTTTCACTCATCCATTATAAAAGGCCTCATCTACTTCCACTTCCTCGCAACTATAAAACCACTTTGGATTGACCAAAATCTACCCAAATATCTCCCCAACATCCCTACCTTCCTCCTTAAATCCGTACTTTGGGTAGAAATCCATCTAAGGAATCCCTTTGGTGCAAACCAAAAGAAGTTACCCAATGAAAATGTAACATCCTTCCTCAAAATCTTTCCTTTTATTTTCTTTCTCCAACCCCTCAAATATCCTTATTTAATTTTTATATAACAACACCATTATCCTCAATATACTGATATGTTTTTATATTAAGGGTTCAACATAAAATTACACACACCACCATCTAATGGGTAACGAACTTACCGTTCATGTATGGTGAACTACCTCATCGCGAAATGATGATTGTTTGTTTTTCCTTTTCCATATTTTAAGGTTGGGAATTATGATGGAAACTATGTTTATATATTTTATATATGATATATATAATTTATTTATGCTTATATAATTCTTTTATAACAAATTCCTCGTTTCTTTCTATTACGTGTAAACATGATGACATCGCTTGTGGAAGTGTGGACTACCATCCCCTCAAAGTGATGTGATTCATTCACACGATTCATGGAATGTATAAAGGAATGTTTTAATTAAAAATATTTGGAATAAAAAATATCTATTTAATTTTAATGAAATAATTACCTTTCTAGAAATTTAATATATACCATTTTATTTATTACCCTTTCACACACTTAAAGAGTTATAACGTCGTCCGTGGACGTGCAGACTAACGCCTCCTCAATAGGATGCGATTCCTTTTACATCAAAATAATTTTATATATAAGTATATATGATTAAATAATATGGTATAACGATCATTTTGGAAAGATTAATGTTACTTACCTTCTTTCCATAACGATCATTAGAGAATGTGAACATTAATTATGCGTACGTATGACCTACTGTCTCCATGATTGTAACGTTGATTCATTTTTCACAACCATATTTAATGATTGGTTTTAAAAGTATAATTAATGTATAAATATGATATTTATTTCATAATTATTATTATATATATTTTTATATAATGACCCATTTGACCATAGTTGACCAACCAAAGTCGTTTTTAACACACGAACCAAATATGGTCAAAACACTCGACTTAAACTTAATTGTTTTAGTAGTTGTTTGAAACATGGTAATAAGTGAAGTTAAAATAATAATAAACCTTAAAAAGGTTTTGAATCAAGTAATTAATTAACATAAGTTTATTATTCAGGAATATAAAGACACATGAGAAAATTCAGACTCAAGGTAAGAGAATCTCATCTCACTCTTTATTTCCATGAGATACATGCTTTATTCACTGCTCACTTCTTTTGTGTGGTGCATATACTGCCCATGAATGTATTATATGTCCATTATACTTAAATATATGGGTATTTACATAACCATTTTATGATATTTATATCACGGGGTTTAAGTTTCAAAAGTTACCAAATTGATAAATTAATTTTGTCTCAATTTGTCTTCTTTGAGACACATGCCATGTTATACACCTATATTTTTATATGAGGTTTATAATATACTTTTGAAATGTTATATCATGAATATCCTTATTTTCATGATATTTTAAGCTCTATGTAATTTCATTTTCCTACATAGAGAGTATGATTCAAAGTTACCATCTGGTAAGAGTTTATTGAAACTATCTCAACATTTATCAAGATTGTTTATGATCATGTTTTCATTAATGAAATCTTATTATACATATTTAAATAAAACCCAAGAATTTTATTTTACTATGGTTAGTCTTGATGTATTCATGTATTAGTACCATTTTTCCACTCTTCGGTAGTTAAGATAATTAATAAAATGTTTTTTAAGAAAATATGACATTCCCTCTCTCTTCAGTCAAAAATCTGTGTTCCTTAATAACCATGTTTTCCAAAAAGGGATTCCAAGAATATTCTACTAATATCCTATGATCATTAAAAGACATTTTTACCATTTTTTTCTTTTATCAATGTTTTAAAATGAATATTCTTGTTGCTTTCCAAACAAGGATTCTTTCTAACTTTTTTACCATAAAAATGTAATGTTTTTTTAGATCATATAACATTTACAGATTTATCCACCATCATTTATTTGAATCTTCCTTTTCTTGTTTAAAAGGTTAATTTTTAAGAATTTTTTTTAAAAATGATTTTCAAAAGGTTTTCAATCTTTTTTTATAAGTTTTCAAGTAAAAAAGGTTTCAAGCTCCTTTACAAGTTTTCAAAGGAAAAAGGATTTCAAATTTCCTTCAAAATGCTTTTAATGCTTCTTTTATAAGTTTTCAAGTTTATTTTCATGAAAATGATTTTCAAAAGGTTTAACATTTTAAGAATAATTTTTCAAAGGAGAAAGGATAATTTATTCTTGAAGTGTTTTTAAAAGATATTTAAAAATTATTTCCCATCTAAGATAAAATCCATTGGTGTTACTCATACCTTTATGTGGAAATTATTCAATGTTTCCATTCATATTCCTTCTTTGAATGGTTTATGTTTTGATGGAATTATGTTTATAAAATCCTTTTCTCTTTCATGGGTTATATTCTTTTAAAACCCAATTATTTTCATGGGTTATGATTTGGATGAAATGATTATGAAAATTGTGTCTTTTCCACATGTTATGATATGATTACATGTTTATGATACCCATTTCATTACATGGGTTAAGATATGATTGTTTATAAATTTGTGGGACATGTATGTATGATTTAATTATGAGATGGGTGATCCATATATCTTCCTCAAATTCATTGGGTAAAGATTTATATCTCATGAGATAGACATGTCTGGAACGAGCAGTGAACTCAGTTCATTATTACAGGGATGGAATGAAGAGTGAACTTAGTTTAGTAATACAGGGCTAGAACGGGGAGTGAACCCAGTTCAGTAAAGGACTTTTCCCACTAAGATGGCCTTGGTAGAAATGCCTTGACTACTATGAAAATAATATTATATTCTTATTTTTTTCCATAATTCCATGCTTTATTTCTATGTTATGCTTTCGTAGATTATGTTCTTTATTTTCTTATGATTCATGTCTTATGAAATTCCAATCTTTATGTCACGATTCATGTTTATGATCTTTGATATGCAGGGTATGATCTTCTATTTACATGATCATGTTCTCATACCCTTATGCTTATACTTACATGTCTCTCTTATTTACCCTTACTGAGCATCTGAGCTCACCCCTTTTTATTTTTCCTTCCCCAGGTTATGAAGATATATATTAATTATGATGTGTCTAAGAAGGGTCCTCATCATGAAGAACCAAGTGGGTGATAATGTAGATCACTTATGTACCAGTGTTTATGTTTCCATGTTTCCAAAGGCACTAAACTAATACGGTCTTCGGACGCTTGTTTTTGTAATGTTTTAAGTATTCCGCAAATGTTGTGTAATGTATATATATGTCAAGATTGGGTCGTTATAAGATTATTAAGATATTGGGGTCACCTTAGGAGGGATCTAGAGAGGGAAGGGAAGATTAATGTAATTCTCCAAGATTTTTGAGTGAAGAATAATGGGAGGTTGGGTGAGTTTATATTGTTAAATAGAAGAGGATTCTTTATTAATTTCCAAACGTAGGTTTTGGACTCTATATGATAAAGTAATCAAAAGCAAAAACATTACCATGGTTTTTGCCCATGGTTTCTACCAAAGTGGAGTGGTTTTCATTATTTCACACTTTTAATAATTTATCTCATTAAAATAACATCCTTGGTGATGTGGAGCTGATTCATGTTTACAAATAATTGATTTTAAAGCTATAAAATATAATATAGGTTTTGAAAGTTTAATTAAGGGTTTATAAAAATTATCAAATAACTTAAAAAATGAGTTATTTATAATGGGATACATAATTTTGGTCATGGATACTCTTTATAGTATTTATTACATTACTTTTGATCTTTTATGATGTCATAATTCACACCATATATTTATAATGTATAAAATTTTGATCCAAAAATTTGGCTGTCCCTGAAAATTTTGAAAAATTTAATGGTGGCTAATTTCGATGTGTTGATTTTAAAAATAATATTAATTTTATCTAGAAAATTCTATAAGTATGATAATTTACACATTTAAATCAAAATTTCACATTTATTGAAAAATACTGTTTTTTGGCAATAACAGTTTTCTGACACTTATAAAATTTATTTTTGACTTCATAAAATTAGTTTAGAATTTATATTTACAAAATATTATTTAATAATAATATTTTATTTAATATATTCTATTTAAAAAATTATTTAATTCATTAAAAAGTGTCTTGATTAAAACTATATATTTCCTAAAAATATAATTTTTGTTTCATTGTATCAAAATCCAATTCAACCTCATTATCTAAAGTAATATTAAAGAGGGATAAATATAATCATTGTTTTATTAAGAAGAAAATATACCAATTCATACTGTTAGAGTCTAAATACATAGCTCTTTATTACATTAGTGAATGCCTTAAGGGTAAGGTGTGTGATGATGAGATTTTCTTAGGGTGGTTTGGAATACATGATTTGGGTCGTGATCTCGATGAGCTTGATATTCTCCTATAAATGGTTTTTCTCATGCTTTAGTTGTTGAATATCGACTTGGGCTTGGTCAAGGGGAAAAAACAGAGATGCTATCTCATTCAGAAGCTCTGATAAATGATCTTCATATGGTACGATCTTACTGGTTGAGACCATCACTTCTTTCACTCGTGTCAATTAGACTTTATCATAATACTCAATATACTAATATTAATGGTAAATGTATTATGAATATATTATAAATGATTATGATGCTTAATGATCTTTTAAATCTAATATACTATTAGAAATAACCAAAATAGTGTATGTGTTTTCTATAACCACATTACTTGATAAGACATTTATTCATTTAAAAAGAGAATTTCATTTATAAATGTTTGTGTTTTTTCATTACTTCCCCTTAAAAAAATTCCCTCATAATTTTCATTTCATACACTAAAATAGGTGAGGGTACTTATATTTCATCACCTCTTCCAGTTCCCATGTCACTTCCTCAAACTTGTGATTCCGCCACAACACTTTAACCAGATGAGTTGTCTTGTTTCGTAGAACATTATCTCTATGATATAAGATTTTCATCGATTGATAATTGTATGAAAGATCATTATCCAATGGTATCACATTTGGATTCAGTACATGTGAGGGGCCTAACATGTACTTTCTTAAGAGGGATACATGGAACACATCATGTACTTGAGATATGTTAGTTGAGAGTGATAGTCTATAGGCCATCACTTAAATGTGATCAAAGATCTCAAAGGGCTCGATGTATCTAGTACTAAGCTTCCCATTATTTCTAAACCTCATGACTTTATTCTATGGAGATATATGAAGGAACACCTTATCTCTAACCTCAAAATCATGATCTTGTTGACGTTTGTTTTCATAGCTTTTCTACCAAATTTGCGTGGATTTCATATGACATTGAATGGTTTGAACCTTCTCTATCATCTCTTGGACAAGATTAGGTTCCATAATCTTTTTCTCTCCAACTTCATCCCAACATGTTGGAGTCCAACACCTGTTCCCATATAGAGCCCTATAAGGTATCATTTGAATGCCAAAATGAAAACTGTTATTTGAGAACTCCACTAGGAGAAGGTTCTGATCCCAACATCCTTCAAAATCCATTGAATAATATCTCAACATGTTCTCTAGAATTTGAATGGTCCTTTCAGACTTACCATCCATTTTTGGGTGAAACAGTGCTGAAGCTCAATTCTGTATCAAACAATCACTAAAGGTTTCTCTAGAACTTAAGGTAAACCTCAAATCTCGATTAGATATAATAGAGTTGAACTCCATGTAGTATTAAACTTCCCTTATGTATATCTTGGTGAGTTGGTCAAGAGATAAGTCTTCCTTGATTGTAATGAAATGCGCTGACTTGGTAAGACGATCGACTACCACCCAAATGACATTATTGTCTTTAGGTGTCCTAAGGAGGCCTATGATGAAATCAATGGTTATTTTTTCCCATTTTCATACTAGTATGAGTAATGGTTGCATCATTCCCTTGGACTTTTGTCGTTCAACCTTGATTTTTTTCCATACCAAGCATCAAGATACAAACTCCGTAATCTCCATCTTCATGTTATCCCACCATAATTTTTTCTTTAAATCTCTATACATCCTGTGCTTCCTGGATGAATAGTGAAATATGAGCTATGAACATCATCTAGAATTTCCCTCTTAAACTCTAGTTTTGACAAGACACATATTTGGGAGCCTTATAACTCCATATTTAGCAAAGTTGAACTCTAAAATATTCACTAACTTCTTCTATAGTAACTCATCATCTTTCCAAGTCTCCTTGATCCTCTCAAGAATTGATGGTTGAATAGTAATTTGAGCAAGTTAGGATGAATGTCCTCTAATTATTCCCATATCCATCCTTTGAATTCCCAAGAAGATTGGATCCCTTGCAATCCTCATCATGGATAGGGTTGTAGGATCCTTTCTACTCAGATCATCTTCCACCTTGTTCAACTTCCTAGGATGGTAATGGATTGAACAATCATAATTCTTGATTAGCTCTAATCACCTTCATTGGTGCATATTAAGCTCCTTTTTTTGAATATATACTTTAGAGTATTTTATGATCAGTATATATGTCTCACTTTTCTTTATAGATATAATGTCATAAAATCTTCAACAAGAATATCACTACAACCAATTATAGACTATGTGTTGGGTAGTTCTGCTCATGGATCTTTAATTGGGGGGAGGCATAGGCTTTCAATTTTTCATCTTGAATGAGCACACAACCAATCCCTTTTTGGATGCATCACTGTAGATCACAAATATTTCCCCATTGATGGGTAATGTGAGCACAGGTGTAGTGATTAGCCTCTTCTTCATCTCTTTAAAGTTATCTAAAAATTCATCAGTCCAGAAAAACCTAACAACCTTATGAGTTATCTTGGTTAGTGGACTTGATAATCATGAGTATTTTCTCACAAATCGATGACCGTACCTAGCTAATCCAAGGAAACTATGAATTTCAATCACAGATGTTGGTCTTGTTTATCCTTCGATTGGATCGATTTTTGAAGGATCCACATATATCAATTTGCTAGTGATAACATGCCCAATAATGCTACTTAGTCTAGGTATAAGTTTTATTGAGAACTCAACCACTCATTTAGGAGGAAGACCAAACAATTCTTCAGGAAACACATAAATGGATTCCCTTACAATGGGTATGTAATCAAGAATGATCTTTTTATGAGTCTCAATCATTTGAGCTAGAGATTCTTTCTCATAAGGCTATAATATCCGTGCTTGAGATGATGATGCAAAAGGAGATTCATCCTCATCCGTGCACTTTTATAGAATCAGAGGGTTATTTTCATTATAAAGGGTGATTTATTTGTCTTGAAAACTTATACTAGGTCGATTACATCTGCCACCGTAGAATACAAAAAAATAAATAAAATTATAGTAAATCATAAGCCTAAGGATTTGACCCCACGACTTCACCTCATCCCCAAACCATCACCACCCCACCACCAACGGTGGGTCAATCTTGACATTTTTTGTTTTCTCTATATAAGGAAAGATAGTTCATAACCATAATAGCATCAAATTATTTTAAAGGGAGAATGATAATATTTTCATGAAAATTCCTATAAACTTCAACTTGTGATATAATAATCATAAACGTTTTCCCTGATGATATCAAATCATTTAGGGGTGGTGACTTGATGTTCTTAGAAAAATTAAAAGATATACTAATATGGAGTGAATTGAAATACAACAAGACATACACAACTCCAGAGTAGAGGTTACATGTACTTAAATCATCATGATCCATCTCAGCACAAGAATTTTGTTATTCCTTTGGTCTTGGAGATTTTTGGTGCTCCTCATGCTTGTTATCCCTTGGAATAGTGCATTGGATTAGATAATGTCCAACTTCTCTACATTTACGACATAGAATTGTTAATGGTACCTTAGATTGAACTTTATTTCCAACCATTATGTTAATTAAAATCTTTATTTTTTCATGAAAATTAGCTTCTTTAGCCCTACTTTCCACACTTAAAACATCTTTGAGTTCCTTTGTGACATTTCCCTTAGTTACACTTTCCGCATTTTTGACATGTATGAAATTGGATCTTCTTTCATTTATCACCTTTATTATATGGAATTCCTTAAGATTCCATATTCCTCTTATTTTTTTTGTTTGGAAACCCAATAATGTGCTAGTTGTTGATCATGATTTGTGATAGTTGGTTTGGAATAATCACAATACGTCTTACTTTATCCTCCACCATATTAGGCATCTCATTTGGATAGTCATTACACCACCCATCATATTGGTTGTTGACTCGGTTTCTCTAATTTCCAACCATTGACTAAAAATATAGGAAAAATTAGAGATAAATATTTTTAAACTATTAAACACATAAATGAGAAACCATGAACATTAAAGGGATAGATCATAAGTAACATATATTCCTTAACCTATGAATTTTTAGGTTTCAATCTAGGTTATCCATGATATATTTCCTAACATAAAAATATTATGGGCGTTTTTATTCCTTTAATAATGGTTTGTAAGGAGCTTGTGAATTTACCAAAGCATATCCTCTAGGAGTGTCAAACCAAGTGTGTATCCAGAATTTTTGTCGTGCACCAGGTGACAATCGAGTCCAACCCAGTGCGCCCTTTTTAGGGTTATTACCCATAGTCACCTCTGTGCTAGCGCCACATCCACTTTCAGTATCCATACATGGATGTATTTTCTTGGAAAACACTTTATTTATACTTTACCAAAATTTTGGGATATTTTACCATGTTTAGTCTTATACCTAAGGATTTCACTAGAGTTTTCTAATCCTAATCCCCTAAAATAACTAGTCTTTTCTCTGATACCAACTATGACAACCCATATTTTTAATACACTTTATTTCATAATTTATTATATAAAGGTATACATAATACAATCCCAAAAAATCATGAAACCTAGTGTCTTTGGGAAATTAGGTACATAACATAAAAACTTGAAAAATGAGTATAAAACTATTATTGAAAAATTCCTTAATATGATCCTAAAATTCCATTATTCTTTTAAAACTGCACGATATAACCTGAGGACGTACATAAGAAATGAGTGATCTAAAAAATCCCAGTAAGAGAATAAATAAAACATAACATAGGGTAAAACAATACATGTGATCCAAGAGGCATATCAAGGTAACATAAAAGGGGTGTGAATAATAATATTAAACAACGAAGCATGATATAACATGATAACATAAAGACAACATGAGAATGTGACAACAACACAAAACATGACATAAGCATAAGTCAAATTTAACTGCCAATACAACATCACATGGTGGAAAAAAATACCATAATGGATTAAGATTACTCCCTAATACCATACATGATGTTGCATGAGACTAAAATAGTACCCAATGCATTAGAGGGATATATAATTTCAGGCCCACCTGTCACATTCATATCATGTACATGCATACGTGTGTCACATAGATCATACAACATAAGGATGTCTTTCACCACTATTAATCCCACGATTAAGGAATGTGAGATACATACATATAATTCCAAAATAATTTAAGGATATGTACATATAGTTTAATACTATTGAGTAGAAATGAGGATGAGTATTTACTACAAAATTATTTGACATGAAAAAAATCACAGGGAAATTTTGGCAGCATAATAATAATACTTAAAGATTCATAGAAGGGATTAATGAGAGTGAAAAATGTCTCACATAACTTGTAAATCATAGGGGTATTAATAGGTGTATATAAAACATATTACAACATGAATAATTGGAAAAAATTCATAATTTAAAGGAGTTTCTTGAATAGAGAAGAAGGAGAAGACCCCTTACCTTGAGAGGGTGCTTCTTAAAGCTTGGGAGGAGTTTATTAAGAGCTTGGGGAACCTTTGTAGGATCTATAGAAGGAATTGAAGAGTAATATTGTTCTCCAAGAGTCTTTAGTGAAGATTAATGAGAGTTTGGGTGAGTTTATATAGAAAAATATAGGATAATTCTCTTTTAATTTCTAAACTTTGGTTTTGGACACTATATGATAAAGTACTCAAAACCAAAAAACTTCCCATGATTTTTTCTCATGGTTTCAACCAAAGTGGAGTGCCTTTCATTATTTTACAAGTTTAATAACCAAGATCATTAAAGTAATACTCTTGGTGATGTGGAGGTGAGTCGTGATTATAAAGAATTGATTTTAAAACTTTAAAATATAATATAGGTTTTGAAGGATTCATTAAGGGTTTATAAAAATTATTATATACCTAAAAAACACATTATTTTAAACTGGAAGCATAATTTTGTTCGTGTATAATCTTTATAGTATTTATTACATCAGTTTTGAGATTCTATGATGTCATAATACACACTGTATATTTATATCATATTTAATTTTGACCTAAAAATTAAACTATCTCTAAAAATTATGAAAAAATCAACGTTGGATAATTTCGATGTGATGATTTCAAAAATAATATTTATTTTATCTATAAAATTCTATAAGTATGATAATTTATAGTTTTCAATCAAAAATCCATATTTATTGAAAAATACTGGTTTTTTGATAATAATAGTTTTTTAACCCTTATAAAATTTATTTTTGACTTAATAAAATTATATTATCATTTTTATTTAATAAATATTATTTATTAATAATATTTTATTAAAATATAATTTATTTTAAAAATTATTGAATTTATTAAAAAGCGTGTCTTGATTGAAATTATATATTTCCCAAAAATATAATTTATGTTTCATCGCATCAAAATCCAATTTAAAATCATTATCTACAGTAATATTAAAACAGAATAAATATAATATTTGTTTTATTCAAAAAAATATATAAATTCATTCTTTTGAGGTCTAGATACATAACCTTTTATTACACCAGTGAATTACCTAAGGGTGTGTAATCGTGAGATTTTCTTGGAGTGGTTCGACGTACATGGTTTGGATCTTAATCTCAACGAGTTTGAAATTCTCTAATAAACAGTTTCAATTGTGCTTTAATTGTTGAATCTTAGCTTGGGCTTGGTCAAGGGAAAATTCCAGAGATGCTCTTTCCCTTGAAAGCTCTGATAAATGAGTTTCATAGGGTACAATCCTACAAGCTGAGGTCATTGTTTCTCTCATATGTGTCAATTGGACTTTATCATAACCCTTAATATACTAATCTTAATTGTCACTATATAAAGACTCTATTATAAAATACTATGAGGCCTAATGGTATTTTAAATCCAATATACTATAACTATAATAAATTACCAAAGTAGTGCATGCATTTTCTATAATTACATTACTCGATAAGACATTTATTCATTTGAAAAGGGAATTTCATTTATAAAAGTTTGGGTTGTTACATCTCTTGTTCTTCAATTTATTTTCCCTAACCAACCATGGAGGCCAAACCTATGGTTAGGGTGTGTCTTAATTATAAGTATTTCAATGTCTTGGGATTTTTAAAGTTCCTCTCTGGTCCTAATCTATGGCTATTCGAAGAAGGAGCACTGATTTAATTGGATTGAGGTATATGTATTTATGTTCTTCCTTATATTTGACATGAATTTTTTTATTCTTGCTATATTTTATAGTTTTATTATAAAATTGATTCCCATATAAATCATCCTTGATGGGTTTATAAATGGTTTTCAAATTATTTTGTTTTTGGTGTTTGACATAAAAAGTTTTCAAGGTACTTGGGTAATACTATTCAGAAAGTATATTTGATGCACATAATATGTTTTCTAAAATTTCATTGAAATTTATTATGGTTTAAATGAATTTATAAATTATGTTTTGAATAAAAATTGATTTTATAAAAATGTAATTTCATGTGTTTATATTATGTTTTTCTTTGTAAAGGAATGTTTGGCATAATTTTTATTATTATTAATTATTTGACATCCTCTTTATTATGGTCCTTAGTATTATTGATATGATTGGTGGATGGATTCTATGATATTTTTCATTATGGGTATGGATTTTATGAATGAATTATTTCTTGGATGGTGTTTGGATGTTACTTGCAAGTTATTTATGTATTTTATTGGTTTATTTGTGTTTAAAATTGATGCTTATATGAGAAACATTGGGTAGTTATGTGAGAAACTAGTGATGAGCGTTGCACTAGTTTGTAATTAAATTTTGGATAGTGTACCATAGTTTAGATCATTCTCTAGTTAAGGGGCTACTGTCTGGTGAGGCCAGTGAGGGTAATTCAGGTTCGATGACAGTTAAGATCCCACTGTATGGTGATAAATGGGTTTGCTAATCCAAGTGCTAGGTTTTCCTCACAGGCTTTAGGTAGTTATCCCCTGTATTTTCTTTATGTTATATATTTTGTGGTTTTATTATATCTTTTTATTTATTCTTCATGGTTATGTTCTTATTAAAGAAATTTACTTTATTCTTTATGCTAACATTCTTATCAAAGAAAATAAATGGTTTTTAAAGTAAAGGAAAAAAGCTAAATGTTATTTGTTTTCTTTATCATGCATTTGTAATAAAGGTATTTTCTAAACTTATTTTGAAATTAGAATTTAATAACTTTTCTTATAAAAGAAATTTTATAAATTATCCTACTAAGCATTAACTATCACCCTACATGCACACTAATGTGTGCATGTTGACTTGGTTTTATTTGATTTAGGAAAGGGGAAAGGCTCTTCCTCCTTTGGAGACATTCCATGGATGCCTTCATGTTTTAGTGATGAAGATATTAAAGTGGCAACCTTGGGTCACATGGTGATGTTTGTGTTGAATTTTGGGACTTGTTGATTCTGTTTGGGATGTATTATGTAATGACCACATCAATTATATTCTTTAATTTTGATATCTTTTGTATTTTTGACATATCATGTATCACTTTAATAAATTTTGTTGTAAATGACTTTGTTGTATGGTTTTATGTTATTTATCATTCTTATACTTATTTGGTTGGTTTATATTTAAAAAACCATTTATTATTTAGTATGGATGTCTAACGTGTGGATACTTCATATTGGATTCTCAATACGAATATGATATCTTATTTTTATGGATTTAGATGGTGAAATCTTTCTTAAAGTGTGTTTGATAACCTTGAACCTTGTTGCTAGCATATGATGTTTGAGAACATGCTTTAGGTCTTGTGGTGGACTGACTCGAGTGGCATGTTAATTTGACCTGATTCGGTTCATTATAAAATGGTATTAGAGTCCTATTATTATTTTGGAAGTGAAAGTTGACTACATCTAATATTGTTGGAACTCAAGAGGTAGGTTATAAGAGAGTGTTTAATAAAATATTTCTCATGATGATCCTTGAGTTCATGTGGGTATTCAGGCATATATTTTTTGGATTTGAGCATTTTTTTCAATCATTTTTGAGATATTTTTAACTAAATTAATATTATCACATTTCATATTGATGTTACATGAGTTATTTTTGGTGATTTCAAGTTTTTTAAGGGAATAATGAGAAAATTATAGGGTACATGGTTTCCCAACCCATGAAAAAACCATTTATTTCATCTTGGAAGATTCTAGTAGGGTTTTCATGGTTAACACATGATTTGGGAAACTGTATAGCTAAATCACATATCTATGAAAAACCTCCTATTTTGTAATGTTTTGATTTATTGATTCCAAAATACTTATATGATCATTTATTATTTAATTGAGATGAATTGAAGAGTATTTTTTTGATTTATTGATGTGCAATATCAAACATCAGTGGGCATAGTGGGTTTCGGCAATGTTCACTTTTGAACAGTGAAAGTTGGATGGTTTTAACACTTTATTGAGGATATTGTCCATTTCTATTTTGTTGTGATGAGTAATGAAGGTTTTTAGTTCAAAAGTTTGGTAAAAAATAGTGTTCTATTATTGTTTTGTGTAAGATAAAACAATGTTTGTGGTTTTAGTGTTTTCTCGATGATGATGCTCTCTGAAAATTTTGTGTACGTACATGTAGTGCAGGGTTGTTTATTCTAGTTACATGTGCAACATCAAACATTAATAGTCATTAAAGTTTTTGTAAAATTTCACCCATGAACAGTGAAAGTTTGATGGTTCTAGCACTTTATTTAGGATACTGTCCTTTTCTGTGTTGTTATGTCAAGTAATGTAGGTTTTTAGTTCTAATGTTAACTCAAATATAATGTTATCTTATTATTTTTTGTAAGATAAAACAATGTTTTCAGTTTAAATGTTTGCTCGATAATGATTCTCTCTAGTGATTTTGTGTAGGTGTGTGTGGTGTGTATTGTTTATTCTAGTGTTGGATCATTGATCACATTTTGTCAAAGTATTGTATCGATTCAAGTAGTGTAAGTTGCTAATTTTTGTGTTATCCCATGGCTAGTGTTTTCCCATGGTATCGTGTCAATGAAGGATTTACATGGCATAGGTGGGAGTTCCTAATAGATAAATTGTTTAGCAATTAAATATATATTATGTTTTTCTATTTTAATTTTTTTTATTGCTTAAACCACTGCCAATGATTTTTACCATGGTGGAATGATAAAAATGAGGCTGCTCATTTGAGCGAGTGTCTCAGAGAAGTCCTTGCATTGTCTTGATTAGTTTTCAGATCCACATGCTCAAGTCAGCTTCATTGTTGTTCACACATTCTTTCTTTCATGTGACATTGAATGACTCAAACATCATATATTAGTATTTCTACATTAGGTATGATATTTTTGGTTGTGTTTGACATTGTCTCACAACTTACCCATGAGTGAGTCTTTTTATTATTAGTCATCAGTCCTTAGAGATGGGATTGGGATACCTCTCTATGTTTCCATGATTTTGTTGGGCTTAACTCATTAAAAGAATTATTCAGTGAGAGATTGTTGGGTTTTGGTGTGAGAACTATTTTTTGAATAAGTGTTGGTTTCTAGAATTAGGCTTTTGTAAGGGGAACCAACAAAACCAGATGGGGAAATTTTCACCTTCACCAAGATTGTCTGAAATTAGGTCAATGGAAATAGTAACAACAATGGATAAGTGTTATAATGAAAAAGGATTAATGTCCAAACACATGTACTTGATGAAAACCACATTTCAGAGGGGGTGGTATAGAAGGAAGGGTAGTTCTAGAGAAGTGGCTATTCCAGAAACATTTATTTCTATATGATGTGAGTGTGTAAGTATACCCTACTTAGGAATCAATACGAAGAAATTATGTAAGATTTTTTTAATAGTTTTTCAAAATTTACACAAGATTCATCATAAGTATATGTTAGGATATCTTGTATTATTCACTATAAGGGTTAGTTGAGGTGGTGATTCTCAATAGGTTTCCTTGGATGAATGGAGGGACAACCACAAAATTCAAAAGGCAGTGTAACTAAAACAACTTGGTGGTATCTACAAAGATCATTTATAAAATAACGGTTTGAAGACATTTTTTCAATTATAAAAACTTAGTATCGAGTGAGGTATGATCTAGAATAGGATGATATAACATCCATTCCTATGAGGGACTTACCCACAAAGTGACTACAGTTGAAAGAAGGTCACTAGAGGTTTTTCTATGTTTCTTCCATTCTTGGTAGGGTTCCTGATCTTAGAAACCTTATAAATCGGATGTTTAATTTCTTAATAAAATATGTAGTGTGTTCCCCCATGAAGTAGGACTTATTCTGAACCACATTATTCCTATGTGTTGTGCTTACACATGTGTTTGTTCCTGCTTGTTTTTTTTTATTATGAACAATCTTTTCAAAGAACATGAAGTTTTCAAAATAATAATTAAGAGAAGATTAAAATGGTAGCTAGGGTGTTTAGTCTTCTACATTTGAGGTCCAAAAGATAACTTACAGTGGTAGGAGGTTGGCTGTTTTTGATTTGCTTATTCTAAACTGTTCAGATGGCATAAGGATGTTTCCAACACTAGGGGGGGGGGTGAATTGGTGTTGATATAATTTTACTCTATTTTTTATTTTTTATCCCTTTTACATCATTTTACTTATCTAGTGAGTGAATCTACATATTTATCTCTCCTCTAGCCATTGTTCAGATATATAATAGGAAAGCAACACAAGAGAATACTAGAGTTTGTTGATGAGTTTTGCCTCCCTAAGGATGACTATGTCCCTAGTACATCATGGTTATTATACCATAAGAACATATTCTTTATTATTATCAAAGAAAGTATGAGTAAGGGTATGACCTTAAACTAATTATTCTTACACCGATCAGGTATAAAGAAAGTGAGGGATTACTGTTCCTGTGTATAAGAGAATGATCGTGTACTTCTTTGAAGCAAGATCAATTGTGATGGATCGAGTCCCTCCTAGACTATATGGATTGATCATCTTCCATACTTGTAATAATAAAGTGGGATTCCTCTTCTTCACAACATTCATAGGGCTATCTCAATTATTCTTCAAACTTATATAGCATATATTGTAGGCTAGATAACTCATCTTCTATTTGGATTGAACATGATCTACAATAGGTACAACTGAAATATTCTATCCTATCCATCACTCATTCTTATTATTATTCTTATTTAGTGAATAAGATGAATCCCTCTCATGAAACACTGGTTCCCTCTTTCTCTCTCCTTGATACTTCAAGGACTGCAACTGATTCTATATCGGGTCTCTTTATCACCACCTTTCTTATTATAATTGAAATTATATCTATACATCTAGTGAATACTTTCAGAAATACTGGGTCTCCCTCATATTCAAACTCCCTCAAATATCGAACCTCAATTATTAGAATCTTAGATATTTCATTATTCTAAAAATTTAAATATTTCCTGAAATCTCAAACATAAAAATCAAAATCTCAACCCTCTTTTCATATTAATTCCCTTTTAATTCGGTTGTAGACTCGACCTAAAATTCTATCGAGATATTAGAATTACCACATTCCTCATTTATTGCTTCCATGAAATCCATATATGCACATTCCACATGTGCATGTGATATCCTTCCCCATTACACAATTATAGTGTGGAAACCTCATGATCTTTGGAAACTCCTTGCTTCACAGTGCACTGATTCTCTATAGATATTCTTTCCTTTTCTTCATCTTGAATCACACAACACACCTTATGATTATTTAAATTTTAATGCATGATAAAAGAATCATCATATTTAGATATTTTAAGTATTTAAAAAACTTACGAACTAAAGTCATATACTCAAAGATATATGATTGAAGTCACATGATCTCAATGAAAAAGTTATAATATGATCATAATACTTAGTAAAAGTCATACAATATGAAAGGAATATGCTCATATCTTAATTTATCACCATGAGGGATCCTCTAAAGTGCGTAGAAATTCTTTTTTTTTTTCATTTTTGTTTACCAAAAACTTATCTATGGCATGGTATACTCTCCTTTAGCATGGTCTCTCCTCAAAAAACTGCACTAGATCTACTAATATATCTCCCATATTTATTCTACACCACTGAATTCGTTTTACATGAATCATGATCAGCACATAACAATATCATGATATTTTAACAATTAGGAATGACATAACATCGACTAATTTAATACTAATTTCCTCAGAATATAAGCATTTTGGAAACTCATAATACCTTTATGAAGCATCTGAATAGCCTTTATATAGGTATTATATTACCTTTACATCGACAATATGATCTACATGTTTCCCTTATGTAGGTATTAAATAGTGGAAATGACCCTTACATAGATCTCCTGGATTCCCCATTACCCTTACACAACTATTGTTCTCAGTTTTACCAATACATAGGTATTAAACTACCATTACATATTTTTTGGTTATTTGGATCACCTTTAAAAAAAATAAAATTGACCTTACATAGGAATATCATTACATAGCTCTGTATTTCAGCATTAACCTTAAGATTAGCTTCATATATTTGACTTCCATTATTCTATTATTAAAATTCCTCAACATTACTATATTCATTTTCATACTTAAATTGACTGATCTGTATGAGATTCAAATATTTTGACACTCCTTTATGTATTTATGATCACCCCTGTGATCTTCATACACCCTATTACTCTTCATGTATGACTTTAAAATGTTCCAGAAAAACTTTCACATCCATTATGGGATCATTGCTTGGGGTTTTTACTCTTCAAAGTGGAGATGTGATCATGGAAAATATCAATCGATCGATCAAGGATTTATGAATCTCAATATTTATGAATGAAGAATGCTCGAGATGGAGGTAAACAATAGGTTCAATGAAGTCCTTCCAATTCAATCCTCTTGTGTTTTAATTTTAAACAAAAGAACAACGCACGTGTTTTTATTGATCCCACATAGAATCTATACTAGGATAGATGCTTCTATATAAGCTTCAATGCTTCATCAATGGATTAATTAAGTCTGTTGGGAGTCTATGATCTCCCACAATCCACAGTTTCGACTCACACATGTGGAGGTAAGCATCCTTTGGCCTCTTGTTTTCCCCAACTCACACACTCACAATTATACCTTCCTGTGCAGGCTATACACTCAATATGCCACCGTTGTCTATCTCTTGGAGTTATGCTTGATCGAGTAGGCTACTTGGATGGTTGAGTAGGATAATAGTTGGTTAATTTTTTTACTTCCCATAAACACATATACATTTTACAAATAATATAAAACCACCCATATTCATCCTTTGTATATTTCTCAATCCTATTAATATAAGGATAAGACTTCTTCATTTTAGACTTATCTTTTTTAATTCTCTTCAACCTCATGAAAGTACTTCTCATTAATATAATTGGGAACTCTAATCACCTTATCATAAATCTTGTGAACTCCAAACCACTTCTAATCCTTTCTATCAACATATTTACATCATTTTAACACCTAATGTCCATTAACAAAATAATATAACAGAAACCAAAAATTGGGATTAATATTATACCCTTTGTATTTATTATAAATACCACTTCCTAGAAAATTATGTGTTAATATGTTTACTTAATTCATCTTCTTCATTCATCACCTTTTCTTCTCTATTATTTTCTTATTGAATTATTTCACTTTTATATCTCCCTTATTAATATAAAATATAGAGTAAATGGAAGAGGGTGGTATTAATTTAATAAATTTTCCATTATTCATCCCACTCAAAGTCTACACGAGTCATACTATTAAAAAAATGAGGGTTTGAATTAGAAAACAATGTTGTCCATTAATAAAAAATGATACCAACTATTATAATTTTCTTACTTACTTCCTCAAAGTGTGATCAAACTGTTTCAAGTTGATTCCATTTGGTAATACCAGTTATTTTAAGTATTCTTAGACATTTTTTTTCAACTTGAATTCCTGAATCCACTTAACACACAAATTAGAATATTAAAAAAATAGATTATCATGTCTGGACTTCAAAATCCTGAAAATCGCCAAAATTTCATATTTTATGTCATTGATAAAACACATTTCTACCTTTTAAAATTTTAACTTTATTCTTTCAATTAAAGTATGAGAGAGTATCAATACATATCTTTAAATGAAAAACTCACAAGCATCTTCCATAATTCAACTGTTTATCAATTATCATCTCTGGAATATCCTCATGATCAACCCACCTCAAGGGATGGTCTTTAACTTTACTTAACCAAGGTAGATCATTTATTCATATGTTCTTTATATTATAATTGATAAATCATACTAGGATTGTGACTTATTTAGATTTATAATAATTATTCTAGCTTACTTCACTTTATCTTATTGTCTAGTTTTGATAGCTAACATTCCTTCTTTATTTATCCTCTTGAGAACAACCTTAACATTTTATTCCATGAATGTTTAGCACTCAAATACAATAAAAAATAATATGAAAATTATGTGGAACCTATTTTTCATCTTTGATGTGAGAAACATGGATGATAATTTCTTCTCAACCATAAGAATCATTCATTTTCTTCCTCATTATGCATGATGAAATTTCTAGATTTATTGGAAACCTTGGGATTCATAGATCATTATGTGGGGTCTTATTTTTAACACAATTCATCAGGGTACATGCATCATAAATTTGAGTTCTCACCTAATTCATGATCTCTTCTTGTTTTGGGGAAATTTCCAAATAATCTTTTGAATAATATCTAGTGTGTTTACAACTCCCACATAGATCATCATCAGATATAAGGTTTTAATTTTTTAACAACCACTTAAGAAAATTTTCTTCTTATTAATGTGAAAGTTTTATTTTCCCTTTATCTCTTACCTTTTCTTATATTTCTTCCATCCTCTTATTTTCTTCAAATCAGTAGACTAAATGGTTAAAAATTCATTGGGAATGTACTCAATATTTTCATCTCTTCCACATGGATTCTTTAGAATACCATCCCAAAATTCATTCTTCTTTTTATTTTATTATATTATTCTTCCAATATAATCAACCTTACTTTAATTTATACAAAAAATCCTGATTCGTTTACAAAAATCCATGATGTGTCCTATTCTTCCAAAAATGAGGCAGTTTCTTCACTTTGGTGATGGATTCCTCTTTAAATTCTTATAATTTTTCTGAACCTAATTTTTGTTTTATTTATTATCTAAGGACAACTTACCAGTATTACTTACCAACTTATAGGGAGTATCTTACTTGTAAATTTCACCTATTTCTTTTCCAAGGTTGGTTTATCTCCATTATTCATCTTCTATTGTCTTCTCTACTCATTTGTTTTAGTCACACACTTGAATGATTTATACTTGCATGATTCTTTATTATGGACACTTCCAATTAAAAATTCATAGATATTTCTAATCATTTCAAATATTTTTGAGTTTGACATAGATTTATTCATAGTCCATGGATTTTTCCTCAATTTAGGATTGCTCCTCTTTGATGAAGGTTCTCATTTTCTTCCATAGGCTGACACATTATGATACTAGTCCAATACCATATTCTCAAATATGTTACAAAAAAATTAGTAACCAAAAAACCTTGGTTTTATTTTTTGAACGATCCACTATCTAGATTCATAAACATGCTATTTTTGTGCATTTTTATTCATTGTTTGGGCTTTAATTGGGGGAAAAATCCTTATGTACTTTCTTCTATCCACCTTGGATGTAGTGGTTCTTCATTATTCATTTTTTAAATATATTTAGGTTTCAAACCTGTACTTCACAAGGAAAAATATTTATCACACATGTTATTTTCAAAAATAGATGGTACTTCTCCTTTTTAGGCTACTTTAGACTGATCATTAGATGATCTCAAAGTGTTTTTTCCACCAGAAAGAGGTATTTCAGCATAAAAATCATCCTTAATAGTTTTTTTGACAAAAAATTTCTTTTCAAATTTTTTTGAATACATTTATTGAGTTGTTTCCATATTTTTCAATGTAATGTAAAGATCCAAAAATATCATATTGATAATTTATTTCTCATTCTCTATTATTTTCATTATATCTTCAAATTCTTCCTTAGTCTTCTTAAGACCATCTTCATGAATTTTTCTCTTCTCATATAACAAATGGTCAAGTTCTTTAATCTTTTTTCCCTTGACCTCTGGTTGATCATTTTTAATAGATGCTATTTATTCAAATTCTTGGTCCATTTCTTCAATATTTTTCTTAGTTTGTTATCTCTCATGTATTATAGTAAGTAATTCATTATAAAAACCAAATCATATTTCTTCAAGCTACTTATTAATGATATTTAAGGATCATGCATGTTTTAAGATCTCTATAGACATTAACACCCTTTATTTCAAAGCATTATCCAAAATTTTGTTCTCATATTGAAGTTAGGTGATCTCCTCCTGCATACTTTTAATGGAACCACAAATAAAAGTGACCACTTCAATAAAAAAGTTTTGCAGGGTCTTCAAAAAATAAGAACATGAATCATTATATACTTTATCACATGATTCTATTGAGATGTGATCTTCCCCACTTGTGCTTGGCTCTTCTATAGGAAAATTTTGACAAGAGATTTTTATTATATTCTTTTTATGTAAAGACAATGAATTAATTGTGTTAGAACTGTTGTCCATTTCCTTGATGGTAGAGTTATCCACCAGAGTTTAACCCTCCATGCCTTTAATTAGTAGAGATTCTTTACTGTCTTCTTATTATATAAGGACTTTCTCAATTACATTCCTCCCCTTTTCTTCCCATTCTTCAGTGTCTTGGAAGAAATATATTTTATGGTTTATTTAATAGGTAATCCATAGGATTATTAAAATTTTAACTTCATCTAGTATTTGAAAAGAGAAACTAAATTATTCAAATAAAACTTCAAACATGGGAATCCAATTGAGGTGTAACAATGTATTTGATACCAATTTTTAGAATCACATAGGGATGTGTCCAACACTGATAGGTTGGTGGGTGGGGGGGTGAATCAGTGTTGATATCCTTTTAATCTAGTTTTATTTTTTATCCCTTTACACCTCTTCACTTATTTATTCTAGCCTTTTAAAAGAGAAACTAAATTATTTAAATAAAAACTCAAACAAGAGAATCTAATAGAGGTGAAACCATGGATTTGACACCAATTTTTAGGATCACATAGGGATGTTTCCAACACTGGATTGGGGGGGGGGGGATGGAGGGGTGGTGTGGGGTGAATCAATGTTGATATAATTTTAATCTAATTTCATTTTTATCCCTTTGCATCTATTTACTTATTCAGTGAGAAAATATCTCTCTCTTTATCTTTAATTTAGTCAATATATAAATATAGAATAGGAAAACAATCTAAGAGAACACCAGGGTTGTTGATGAGGTCCACTGCCCTTAGGATGACTATGTCCCCAAAACATCATGATTATTATCTCACATGCACAACTTACTTCTTATTATCAAAGAAAACATGAATAATGGTATAGTATTGAACTTGTTATCCTGACACCGAACAAGTACAAAGTAAGTGAGGTATTGTTGTCCCTTTGTACAAGAGAATGAAATTTTATTTCATTGAGGCAAGATCACCAGTGATGAATTGAGTCCCTCATGGACTATATAGACTTATCTTATTCCTCTCTTATAGAAATAAAGTGGGATACCTCTCATTTACAACAATCATAGGTCTATCTTAAATTTTCTTCAAACTTCTATAACATATACTATAAGCAAGATAACTCATATTCTATTTGGTCTGAATGTGATCTATAGTAGGAACAACCAAAATCTCCTCTCCTCTCTTTCACTTATTCTTCTTATTCTCCAGTGCACAAGATGAATCAATTTAATGCAACACTAGTTCCCTCTTTCTCTCTCCTAAATACTTGATGGTCTACTACATATGCTATATTGGGTATCTCACTGAATTACTTTCTTCTTTAACATGAAATTATATTTATATATCTAGTGAATACTTGCAGTAACGTTTGGTCTTCCTCATATTCAAACTCCCTCAAATATTAGCCTCTAATTATGAAAGTATTTGGTATTTCATTACTCTCAACATTAAAATATATCCTTAAATATTGGAATTCAAACTCAGTATCTTTAGTTCATTTTGAATTTTAATTAACTTTTAATTCAACTATTGACCCGACCTCAAATTCTACTATGATATTAGAATTATTGAATTCCTCATTTATTGCTGCAAAAAAATCTGATTATACACATTCCACATGTTCATTGGATCTCTTTCTTCATTACATTCTTGTAGTTGAGAAACCTTATGATATTTAGAAACTCATTACCATGTGTTTTATATATTCTCTATGTATATTATTTCCTTTTATTCATCTTGAATCACACAAAATACCCCATGATTATTTTAATTTGAATGCATGAAAAAAGCGTCATTAGATTAGGATATCATAATACTTTAAAATACTTAATAAATAAAGTCATATAATCAAAGACACATGATTAAAGTAATATGATCCTAATTAAGAATTCATATTATGATTATAAGACTTATAAAATTTCATATGATATGAAATATGTACACTCGTACTTGACTTTATTGCTACCATATGCTCCTCTATGGCGTGGAGAAATTATTTTTATATTTTTCTAGTGACCATGAACTTATCTACAATGTGTCCTCCTATCATTTGGCATGGTTCCTACTCATAAAAATGTACCAACTTATGTTGATACATCTTCCATCTTCATTATTCACCATTGAATTCCTTTGCATGAATCATGACTAGCTTATAACAACATCATGATATTTTAAAAATGAATAATGGAATAAGATCACCTGATTTAATACTCATTTATTTAAAATATTATAATTATGGAAACTCACAATACCTTTACACAATGTCCAAACAACCTTTTTTAGGTCTTTGTTACCTTTATATTATGATCGATATGTTACCCTTACATAGGTCATGGATGGTGGAAATTACCCTTACGTAGCTCTCATGTATTACTTATTACCGTTACACAATTATTTTACTCATTTATACCTTTATGTAGGTATTAAAGTACTATTACATATATGTTGGTTTTATGGATCACTTTTACACAAAATCAAATCGACCTTTCCATGGGAATACCCTTACATAGTTATGGATTTCATAATTAACCTTACGCTTAACTTTATATATATGACTTCCATTTTTCTATTCTTAAAATAACTCAATATTACTATATTAATTTTCATGAATATAGTGGATGATCTGCACAAGCTTATAATATTCTAACATCCCTTTTATGAGAACCCGGAGCTTCAGTTTTAGGTACGGATCTCTTTTATGGGCTTTTTAAGGAAAAACAAAGTTTCTGGAAATTTTTGAAGTACACGCCGTGTACTTTCTGAGCAAATGCTATGTAATATTTTCCCGCCCGAAGCCGTGTGCTGGCCGTGTTCGGGCCACACACACAGTGCGTAGGGGTGACGTGGAGGTTGATTCTGGCGGAGTACGGAAAAACCCACTACACACGGTGTACTTTAAAAGTACATGCCGTGTACTTTTTTTATTTCATTAATCAGACCGGGGCCATGCCTAATGATCATTAACGTCTTCTTCTCTTCCTAATTACATCCGGAGCATCTGAGGATACCAATTCTTCTCCGAGCCACCGATCCGTCACCGGTTTTCCGAATCGAACTCCGTCGATTGCAGAAGAATCGCAGCGGTGAGTTCTTGGTTCTTCTTTGGCCTTGTTTCCTATTTCTTTCTCTCATGTGAGTTATCTAAGGTTGAAAATTTTAGACGTTTTTGTAGATCTACTCCATTATAGGCTGATTCACGAGCTGAGGTTCAATTATATCGATCTTCGAGGATCGAGGTAGGTGGTTTGTTGCCCTACGTTGAAGTTCCTTGAGTTTTGGTTGCAAAAGTGCCGGATACCCATGTATCGGGTATCCCGGGTTCAGGATTTTGATTCTATTGTTTATTTTACCCTAGATTTCTTGTTATATTATATTTAATTTTTGCTAATATATGCTTGGTTGTTTTATTGAGGATCACCCCATGGGTGTTTCTCCCCCTGTTTGGCTGTTTATCGCCGTTTGGAACCGTTTTCCTGTGAGGCAAACCCTATTGCAATTTCTAGTTTTCTTGTTATAACTGTTTTCATGTGTTGCCTGCTGTTTAAATGCTTTCGATGCATGGTATCTATTAGCCAAGTAGTTGTTGAACTTACTTAGGGATGCTGACAGTCGATTACGCATGACTAGACTGCTCAGGGCTGTGAGAACCAGGTGCAGGAGATCAAAGAGGGAATAAATGATTAAGTGCTTCATTAGAGGGTCTGTTGGTTTTAGTTTCGTACGCAGGACCTATGGGAATAGGACTTTGTGCTTCCCAAAGTTTACCCACGTATCGAGATCACAGGAGGAATTAGAGGTAAGTGCTTCTTCAGAGAGTCTGTAGATATCACTGCAAGACCATAGGGGAATTGACGTGAGAGCTTCCCAGAGTGTCTGTGCCTTGTTTGATTACTGGACTATAGGGGTCTGCTAGTTTGAGCCACCCAGAGTGTCAATGTGAATTTTGTATGGTTGGTTGTGACGAGCCCACCAAGCTAAAGAACAAGCTTGGGTTTTGTACTGCTTGTGTTTAGGTAGTCTTTTTAGATGCCTGCTGTGTTACTTGCTTTACCTTGGAATAGAAGGCTTTACTAGTTCTTCCTGGTTGTTTAACTAAATGAATGTGAATGGTAATTGGTAGGATTATTTACTGGTGTACTCCTAGTTCATTATTGTATTTATTTACCTTTACTTTTTCTATATCACTCTCTGACAGTAGGGCACAAATCTTGTGGCGGTTACCTACTGGGATTAGTCTCACACCCTGTTTGGGTCCTGCTTTTTGGTCCAAACATATTATATGGTTGCAGGTATAGGTAGGGATTGAGTCCCTTCTACCTTAGGTACTTGATTGCTGGTTGGAGCTGGAGAGCATGGGACCGGGATTTGGCCTGCGATACTGCTGGAGTTGCTGTTTATATTTAGTACTTTAGTTTCAGTTTTATTTCAACACATTGTTTTGTTTACTGCTTTCCATAGATACATGTACCATTCTGCATCATTATTATATCAGACATTGCTTCTACTTTTAGTTCAGTTGTTGCATGCTATTTACTGCTTCCTCTATTGATTATCTTTATTGTTCTGCTGCATACCTTACCAAATGAGGGCATAGTTTCCCCACTGACTCACCAAGGCCCTCACTTCTAGTTAGCAGCCTCTGGCATTTGGGGAAATGCGCTTGAGGTTATGTGGTGAACCGGGTACGGGGCACCAGTTATGTGGCTCCAGATCCGTGTCGTTACAAAGTGGTATCAGAGGAGTTTTCTTATTTTCTATTGCCTTACTATTTTTTGACAATAGACAGGGATAGGAAGAAATGGGTAGTTAGTACTTAACTGTGCCCGGGAGTAATTAACCCGTGTACAGGGAAAATCTATATTACCTCGTAATTGCAATTTTCAGTTTTTGTAAGTGTTACATTTTATTATATTTCACCGTTGGGTGATACACTTGTTTTGTGCTATTACCGTTTATATGATTGTGGTTCTGTTTTTTTGCAACCTGATGAGATGAGGGTGTGCCATCTCATTCATCATATAAGCACTGAGTAGGAAATCACATGTCATGCATTTTACCATTCCATCTAGGGTGCATTAGAATTTCATGCTTTCGTAATAGATTCTGTAATAAATTATGAATGTTATTGTGATAGTTGCTGTGAAGGACATACTTGCTATGCTGTTTTACTTGATATATGCATTTTTATGATTCCAAGCTTTGGTTCACGGGGAGTATGTCCCCCCACAGATCAGAATTTGGAACATAGATGTTTGTTTTTCAGTGTTTCTGGCGTTCGATGCAGTTTCTGAGATATTGCCTGGAAAAACCCATAATACACGACGTGTACTTTATCAATACACTCCGTGTAGTTTTAAACCGTGTTACTGAATGAGTGAACAAAAACATGGGGTGTTGGAGAGTCTTTGGGGACACGCCGTGTACCTTAAGTACATGCCGTGTGGTAGTCAACCGTGTAACCGGCTGTGTCACGAACAACACGGGTCGGTGTTATCCATCCTTATACACGCCGTGTTTTTTCGGAACATGCCGTGTAGGGGTCAGCCATGTAGCCGGCTGTGTAACCTGCTACACGAGTCGCTGATCCTGTCTAGTAAACACCGTGTGTTATAAGAACACGCCGTGTATGTTTCTCTGGGTACCCGACCGTGTCGCGAACAACACGGGTTAGTGTGATCTATCCTTATACACGTCGTGTTTGTTTGAAACACTCCGTGTAGAAGTCAGCAGTGTAGCCGACCATGTAACCGCTACACGGGCCACCGAAACCTGTTTAGTACACATCATGTCTTTAGTGCACACGCCATGTAGTTTAGGATTTGGAGGACCGTGTAGGTTAGCCGTGTAAAGAGACTTGGGCAGGGGAGTAGAATTTAAGTACACGCTGTGTTTTGGGACAACACGCCGTGTAGTCTGGGATGTTACACGACCAGTGGTGGCAGAAGTACACACCCATGTAAATGGCTTTAACAAACATGCCGTTTAGTTTAAATACATGTCGTGTAGTCCTATTTTGCAAACTTAAGTGTTCTCTCTCCTGTCCCTGTTTTGTACTCTTGTGTTTTCTATCCTTGTTAATCCTAAATATGAGGTGTGATTTTGACCTTTTAGGGCTATGGCACCAATACTTCCTCCCGTTTCATGTCAGGAACCAGGAAGTGACCGTACGCCTGATACAAAAGACCAGGGACTACCAGTAGTTCCGCCGATTGTTCCGGACATGGAACCTGCAGTGATTCTAGACACTGGTGCCGATTCTCAGTTCAGAGAGGGTTTCATGAGGTTCATGCAGACCTTCCAGGGAGCTCAGCATCTTTCCCCGTCTATGGAAGAGTTGACGCGAGTCTTCCAGCAGCAACATCCTCCCACCTTCATAGGCGATGGAGGACCTCAGGCTGTAGAGTCATGGCTAGAAACCATGATTTCCATCTTCGAGCATTTGGAGACACCCCCAGACAGAAGGGTGAAGCTCGTGACTTAAATGCTGTGAGATTCTTCCAAGAGATGGTGGGATGTGGTCTCACAGGCAGGGCGCCAACAGACTATGGCTTGAGATGAGTTCCAGCGTACGTTCTATGACTACTTCTATCCGGCGATGCTGAGGGCCAACAAAGCCAGAGAGTTCATGAACCTGTAGCAGGGTACTCTTTCGGTTATGGAGTATTCCTCCTGTTTCACTGAGTTACAACATTTCACTCCCGTTCTGGGAAATGAAGAGCTGTTTTTGGCAAGGAATTTTGAGGAAGGCCTCAAACCAGAGATCAGATCGCAGGTGAACATTTTCCATTTGACTTATATTACTCTGATAGTCAACCAGTTGCTGATCACCAAATGGAATCTGAGGGAGACTAGAGCTATTGACGAGGGCGGTTCAGCATCCAAGGCTGATTCATTGCATACTGACAGCAAGAAACGCCACCGAGAGTCTACTCGAGGTGACTCGAGGAATCGAGGTAATTCTTCTGGAAGACGGGATCTTCCTTCTAGAAACCAGGTGGTGTGCTATCAGTATGAAAAGAGCGGGCATAAGAAGCCTCAGTGCCTGAGATATCCAGTGGAGTGCTGATCTTTCAGCAAGATGGGTCATCTGCAGCATTTTTGCAGGGTTCTTCTTCCAGTAGCTAGTGAAGGAGGATCGGTTTCTACTCCTCGTACAGGAGCAGGACTACCAGTTCCACAGTAGACTGGGGGCTGGAGTTCTTCAGGGCGTTCAGGCTAGGGTAGAGGTCGCGGACATGGTGGTTAGGCTTATAGAGGATCATCTCAGGGATATCAGGCTACTACACAGGGCCGCGGTACTAGCCAGACTTTTGCGGTAGAGCAGATTCATCGGGAGTAGTATCCTGGACCTTCCACAGTTTGAGGTATGATCTTAGTAGCCTTAGTTTTATCTTCTGCACTTTTCGATACCGGAGCTTCTCATAGCTCTATTTATTTGTACACTGTGGAGAGCCTTAGACTTACTATCTTTACTTCTGAGGATACTTTGGCACTAGACACTCCCTTGGGACATAGAACTACTAGTGTGCGTCAGTGCAAGGAGTGACCCCTTGAGGTTGGTGGGTGTCACTTCTTATGGGATCTTTACGTCCTTGAGATGATGGGTTATGATGTCATTCTCGAAATGGACTGGTTAGTTTCCTTCCAGGCCTTTGTCTACTGCTATCACTAAAGGGTGAGTTTCACATCACCGGAGGGTGGATCTTTTCTTCACAAGGGAGAATGGGATGTCCAGGCGAGTAGAGCTGGACTAGAGCATCATGGGTTGGGCAGTGTTACAGCCCAGATTTCTAGTTTATATCTGGATGATCAGGGGACCTCTCAGATGGAATTCCCTCCAGTATTTGACCATTTTCTAGATGTCTTTCCAGAGGACTTTTCAGGGTTGCCTCCGGAGCATGAGGTAGACTTCTCTATTGAGATTGTGCCAAGAGTAGCACCGGTATCCATACCTCCTTATAGGATGGCTACGCCTAAGTTGTAAGAGCTCAGGAAGCAGTTGGAGGAGTTGCAGGAGAAGGGTTTTATTCGACCCAGTACTTCCCCTTGGGGTTCTCCTGTGTTGTTTGCGAAGAAGGTGGATGGTACCTTACGGCTTTGTGTGGACTATCGAAAGCTGAACCAGTTGATGGTCAAGAAACGATATCCCTTGCCGAGGATTGATGATCTTTTTGATCAACTTCGAGGAGCCAGGGTGTTCTCGAAGATCAACTTGAGATCCGACTATCATCATTTGCGGGTCAGACCATCTGATATACCTCTCACAGATTTATGAAGTAGGTATGGTCTGTACGAGTATCTAGTTATGCCATTCGGCCTCACGAACGTGCCTGTAGTTTTCATGACGCTGATGAACAGAGTTTTCCATTCTTACTTGGACTCTTTCATCGTTGTCTTTGTGGACGATATCTTGGTGTACTCTCACACTCGACACAACCATGCTACCCATCTTGAGATCGTATTGAGTACACTGAGAGAACATCAGTTATATTCTAAGCTCTCAAAGTGCCACTTCTGGATGAACGAGATTCACTTCCTGGGCCATGTCATCTCAGAGACAGGAGTATCAGTAGACCCAGAGAAGGTGAGAGAAGTAGTTACCTGGGAGAATCCGAAGAATGTATTCTAGGTACAGAGTTTCTTGGGACTGGCTGGTTACTAAAAATGGTTTATAAAGGACTTCTCACGCTTAGCAGCAGCTTTTAAGGGCTTGACTAAGAAGGGTGTGAAGTACTCTTGGACAGAAGCTTGAGACTCAGCCTTCCAGGAGCTGAAGGGTTCTAGTTCTTCCAGAGCCGGACAAGAGTTATACAGTTTTCTGTGATGCATCTCGCATTGGTCTTGAAGCAGTGCTTATGCAGGAAGATCGTGTTGTTGCGTACAGATCTCGATAGTTGAGGCCCCATGAGAAGAACTACCCTACACACGACATGGAGTTGGCTGCTGTTGTTCATGACTTGCGTTGTTAGAGACACTATCTATTGGGAGATCATTTTGTGGTATATACTGACCACAAGAGACTCAAGTATATCTTCACATAGCATGACTTAAATTTAAGATAGCAGAGGTGGGTTGAGTACCTGAAGTCTTTCGACTTTTTGATTTCTTATATGCCTGGGAAAGGCAATGTTGTGGTAGACACATTGACTAGGAGGACTCAGATTCAGGTAGTTCAGGAGGCCAACAATGAGTGGAAGCTCATGGCTTTGTTCTTAGAGATGCATTTAGAGGTGCATGACAGACTGGGACATGCATTTATTTCTTCTGTAGATGTTACCTCTACTCTTTTATATTAAGTTCGAATGAGGTATCTATCAGATACAAAGGACTTAGTCCTATGGGAGGGTGTGTCATATGGAGACCCTACTCTGGGGTGGACATTGGGCAATGACGAGGTGCTACGTTTTCATGGCTGCATATGGGTTTCAGCAGACATACATGAGGAGATGATGTGGGAGTTTCATGCTTCAGCTTGGGAAGTTCATCCTGGTGTCACCAAAATGTACCGAGACTTATGTCGTCAGTATTGGTGTCCAGGTATGAAGAAGGATGTGGCTGGTTTTTTTATGCGGTGTTCCACCTATCAGCAGGTGAAGGCATAGCATCAGTGACCAGCAGGGCTTTTACAGCAGTTACCCATTCCTGAGTGGAAATGGAATGATGTCATGATGGACTTCGTGATAGGGTTACTGAGATTGCCTCGAGGAAATGATGCGGTTTGGGTTGTAGTGGACAGGCTCACGAAGGTCGCACACTTCTTGCCAATCAAGTAGACCTTCAGTGTTGATGATCTGGGACGGTTGTACATCCGAGTGATTGTACGTCTGCATGGAGTTCCACACTCCATTGTTTCAGACAAAGATGCGTGTTTTACTTCGCACTTCTGGAAGGGGCTACAGAGGGATTTGGGTACATAGGTACTTTTGAGTACAACATACCATCCCCAGATTGATGGCCAGTCCAAGCGTACAATCTAGGTGCTTGAGTATATACTCTGAGCTTGCATTCTAGACTTTGGCGGTACTTGGGAGAAGCATATCCCTCTGGTGAAGTTTTCCTACAACAAAAGTTTTCAGGTGACTATTTAGATGACACCTTACGAGGCTTTATACGGTAGGCCATGCCGATCACCTTTATGCTGGATAGAGGCAGGAGAGGTACCTTTGTTAGGACCATGTCTTGTTCATGAGACCTCAAAGCAGATAGAGTTGATTCAGAAGAGGTTGGCTACAATACAGTCTCGGTAGAAGTCTTATGCTGATCAGCGGAGATGACCTTTGGAGTTAAAGGTTGGAGATCAGGTTTTCCTACACGTTACCCCGAGGTTGGGACATAAGAGGATTAGGAGACAAAGGAAACTCTCATTGAGATACTTCGGTCCGTTTGAGGTTCTGGAAAGAGTCGGGCTGGTTGCTTACAGGTTGCAGTTACCTCAGAGGTACCAGGCCATGCATGACGTCTTTCATGTTTCTCAGCTTCGACAGTATTTCTTAGAACCGTCTCATGTTCCTCAACCTGAGGAGGTTGAGCTAGAGCAAGATGCATCTTTCGAGGAGCATCCTATCAGGATTATCGATCGCAGTACGAAAGTTATCTATGGCCGGTCTATTCCCCTAGTACGGGTGCTATGGTAGCACAAGCGAGTGCAGGATGAAACCTAGGAGAGGGAGGCCGATGTTCAATCACAATGGCCAGAGTTGTTCGAGGATTCTTCTCCTACGCCTTGCTAGGGAAATTCGGGGATGAATTTCTTTAAGGGGGGAAGTTTTTAAGAACCCGGAGCTTCAGTTTCAGGTACGGATCTCTTTTATGGGATTTTTAAGGGAAAACAAAGTTTTTGGAAATTTTTGAAGTACACGCCGTGTACTTTCTGAGTACAGGCCATGTACTATTTTCCCGCCCGAAGCCGTGTTCTGGCCATGTTCGGGCCACACACATGGTGTGTAGGGGTGACATGGAGGACGATTTTGGCAGAGTATGGAAAAACCCACTACACGCCGTGTACTTTAAAAGTACACGCCCTGTACTTTTTTTTATTTCATTAATCGGACTGGGGTCGCGCCTAATGATCATTAACATCTTCTTCTCCGCCTAATTCCGTCCAGAGCATCTGAGGAGGCCTATTCTTCTCCAAGCCACCGATCCATCACCGGTTGTCCGAATCGAACTCCATCGATTGCAGAAGAATCGCAGCGGTGAGTTCTTGGTTCTTCTTTGGCATCGTTTCCTGTTTCCTTCTCTCGTGTGAGTTATCTGAGGTTGAATATTTTAGACATTTTTGCAGATGTACTCTGTTCTAGGCCGACTCAAGAGACAAGGTTCAAGTATATCGATCTTCGAGGATCGAGGTAGGTGGTTTGTTTCTCTACGTTGAATTTCCTTGAGTTTTGGTTGCAAAAGTGCCGGATACCCATATATCGGGTATCCCAGGTTTAGGAATTTGATCCTATTATTTATTTTACACTATATTTATTGTTAGCTTATGTTTAATTGTTTCTAATATATGCTTGGTTGCATGATTGAGGATTACTCCACGGGTGTTTCTCCCCCTGTTTGGCTGTTTATCGCCGTTTGAAACCGTTTGCCTGTGAGGCAAACCCTATTGCAATTGCTAGTTTTCTTATTATAACTATTTGCTTGTGTTGCCTGCTGTTTAAATGATTTCAATGCACGGTATCTATTAGCCAAGTAGTTTTTGAACTTACTTAGGGCTGCTGATAGTCGATTACGCACGACTGGACTGCTCAGGGTTGTGAGAACCTGGTGCGGGAGATCAAAGAGGGAATAAATGATTAAGTGCTTCCCTAGAGGGTCTGTTGGTTTTAGTTTCGTATGCAGGACCTATGGGAATATGAATTTGTGCTTCCCAAGAGTGTTCTTAGTTTACCCATGCATCTAGACCACAAGAGGAATTAGATGTAAGTACTTCCTCAGAGAGTCTGTAGCTATCGTTGCAAGACCATAGGGGAATTGACGTAAGAGCTTCCCATAGTGTCCGTGCCTTGTTTGATTACTCGACTATAGGGGTCTGCTAGTTTGAGCCACCCAGAGAGTCAGTGTGAATTTTTGATGGTTGGTTGTGACGAGCCCACCAAGACAAAGAACAAGCTTGGGTTTTGTACTGCTTGTGTTTAGGTAGTCTTTTTAGATGCCTGCTGTGTTACTTGCTTTACCTTGGAATAGAAGGTTTTACTAGTTCTTCCTGGTTATTTAACTAAATGAATGTGAATGGTAATTGGTAAGATTATTTATTGGTGTACTCCTAGTTCATTACTGTATTTATTTACCTTTACTTTTGCTATATCACTCTCTGACAGTAGGGCACAAATCTCGTGGTGGTTGCCTACTGGGATTAGTCTCACCCCTATTTGGGTCCTGCTTTTCGGCCCAAACAGATTATATGGTTGTAGGTATAGGTAGGGATTTTGGCCCTTATACCTCAGGTACTTGATTTCTGGTTAGATATGGAGAGCATGGGACCGGGATTTGGCCCGCGATGCTGTTGGAGTTGCTGTTTACATTTAGTAATTTGGTTTCAGTTGTATTTCAGCACATTGTTTTGTTTACTTCTTTCCATAGATACATGTACCATTATGCATCATTATTATATCAGACATTTCTTCTACTTTTAGTTTAGTTATTTCATGCTATTTACTGCTTCCGCTATTGATTATCTTTATTCTTCCACTGCATACCTTACCAAATGAGGGCATAGTTTTCCCACTGACTCACCAAGGCCCTCACTGCTAGTCGGCAGCCTCTGGCGTTTGGGGAAACACGCTTGAGGTTATGTGGCGAACTGGGTATGGGGTACCGGTTATGTGGCTCCAGATCCGGGTTGTTACAAAAGTACTATTACATAGATGTTGGTTTTATGGATCACTTTTACACAAAATCAAATCGACGTTTCCATGGGAATACCCTTACATAGTTATGGATTTCATAATTAACCTTATGCTTAACTTTATATATCTGACTTCCATTATTCTATTCTTCAAATAACTCAATATTACTATATTAATTTTCATGAATCTAGTGGATGATCTGCACAAGATTCTAATATTCTAACATCCCTTTATACATTTATGATCGCACCTGTTATCTTTGGACATCCTGTTACTCTTCATGTATAAATTTAGAATAATCCACACACACTTTCACATCAACTATGGGATCAATACTCGAGTATTTTTCCTCTTTGAGTTAGATATGTGATCTTGGACAATATATATTGATTGATTATTTCTATATCTCAGTCTTCATACTTGAATAATACTTGAGCTAGAGGTAGAAAATGAGTGCAACAATGTCATTCTGATTCAATCTGCTTGTGTATGTATTTTAAATGGATGAACAATGCACATGTTTTTCCTGAATGCACATAGAAAATCCACTAGGATGGTTGCTTCCATATCATTTACAAAACTTCATTGATGTTTTAATGAAGTTTTTGGGAGTTGGTGCTCTCCCACAACACACAATGCCAACCTGCATGTGTAGGATATGCACTCTTTATGCCACCATTAGCTACCTCCTAGCTCCTGGACCTCCTGACCACACAAACTCATAGACTCATACACTCACACTTTCACCTAACCATATAGTCTATGAACTCTCTATGATACTATTAGTTTTCTCCTAGCTTTATGATTGACTGACTAGGATACTTGTTTGGTTGAAATGACTACTAGTTGGACTTTTTTTCTTCACATAAACACATATGACTTTTCCAACTAATATAGAATAAATAATATTTATCCTTTGTATATTTATAAAGCCTATTAATTTAAGGATGAAGCTTATTCATTTAAAACTTCTCTTTTTAATGATCCTTAACCTCATGTAAGTCCTTCTTCTTATTAATATACTTTGGAATTTTAATCACATTCTCATCAAGATTGGGAACTCTAAACACTTACTAGACTTTCTATCAACATATTTTCATCATCTTAACGCTTCATGTAATTAAAAAAATACAACATAAACTAGAAAGTGAGATCAACACCAGCTGTGGAAGAGGTATGGGATGCTTGGGTTCCGAATGGATGTGGTAGGGAAAATATGATCTCCTCAATTCCTCTATATATCAAGAAAGAGATATATCCAAAAGTGGAATTGGATGCTGGACCACCCTAGTCACTCCCAATAGTCTTTATCCTAAAAAAGTTTTAATCTTTAATGATAATGGTTTATGATTTAATAAAACTTACATGGTTGAAAAAAGTGCATAGATAGAGAATCAATATGAGTCTTGATTCTCCATTATTGAGAGTCACATGCACCCCAATATTCTTTATTTGAATACATTTTTTAATTCTACCCAATTTTCTATATCCATATAGAACCTTGAAATCCCATACCACTTCCAAGCATTGTAAACTAACTAAAATCTCATCACCATCTTTCAGACCTCAAATGAAGAACAAGGTGCCCATAAAGGTCCAAAATTCCATGATACACCCTTAGAGATTCAATATCTAAAAATATGAAGACCAAAAACATTATCTACTATATTGATTATCTATTTACTTTGATTTTATTATCTCTAGGGTATTTTACAAGATCTTCCATAAATAATAAAAAATCAAGAACACACACACACAAGCATAAGAGACACAATACATATTAATAACATGGTTAGGACTAAGTCCCAATTCACGGGGGGAATGCATTGTATCTTTTGTAAGGAATGAAACATATGAGTTACAAGGGATCTAAGATCTTAAAACCTATAAAAAATGAAATAAATATATTAATGCCTCAAGTGAACTTTTTTTGGCCTCAAGTTCTCTATAGGGAAGTCCCCTTTGAGAATAGATGTTATCCCATACTCTTCTGGACTATATCTATCTATAACATCTCTTTATATATATATCTCTCTAGGTATTTCACCACTGAACAGATTTCCTTAATATATTATTTTATAAAAAATCTTTGCAACTTCCAATAGGTAATTCTGGTTCCACCACCTTCTGAACTTTATGGTCATTCCTCCATTCATCCAAGGAAACTGGTTGAGCACCACCACCTCATTTAGCCCTTTCGGTGAACAATGTAATATCTCCTAGTAGATACCTATGATTAATCTTATATATCATTTACAAAACCACTAGGAAAACTTATAAATGTATTTTAAAGTGATTTTTACACGTGGTCTGCTTATATAATCCCATTATCTGGAATTATATGCTACTAACACCACCACTTGATTTGAAAGTTATACATTGTATAAAAAATTCCCTTCCTTAGACATCACCCCCTTTGAAATATGGTTTCCATCATGTTCAGGCATCTAGAATTTTGTGATTCCATATTCCCAAAATTGGTCACCATTGATACTTTTTATGTTGATCTGAACCTGGACAACCTTTTTGAAGCTGAACATCCATATGGTTTTGTTGGTTCCCCTTTCAAAAGTCTCATTCCAGAAACCAACACTTAAATAGAAAATAATACTCACATCAAAACCCAAAAAATCCTGGATAGGGTTTGGTCATATCATTTATTAGAATCATAATAATTAAATGAGTAAAATGTATAATAATTTGTTTCTATAAATTCCTAAATCAATCTCTAAGACAAATGAATTATCCTTAGGTGTAGAAATGTTAACTCAGTTTTGATATATGTAATTTTTTATTAAAATTTTTCATTCATGAGTGTATAATTATCCCTTAATAATCATCAAAATATCTATTTCTTCTATGATAATCTCAATTGATGTTGTTAGATCACATGATCACTTGTAAAAAAATAAGAAGAATCAAAATTAGATGTAATGGTGAAAAAAATAGAAAGTCTATATTTTGTATGAGTCATGAAACTTCCTATTACATTTTAATGCACTCAATATTATTTATGGGTATGATTTCAATTCATTTTGTTTCATAATTGTGGTGGATGTTTGTGAAAGTGAATATGATTTATATTCATCATATAAAATAGATGTAGTGTGAAAGATATCATTTTTAGGTATCCTTTTTAGAATACATAATAAATAAAAAAAATTAATCTTTCTTTCTAGGATCAAGAAAATTGCCCTGGCCTCATATATATATGAGAGAAGTGATTAACTAAAAGGGTATGTGTGAAATCCATGATGTCACATGTATGTTTTTATCTTAATGTTTATTCATAAGTTTTTGGATCTTGGAGTTAAAAAAGTGAAAATTTGAAATATATTTCAGAATGGATATTTTAGGTGAATAGTTTGGGAAACCATTTATTTTAATCATGCATGGGGTAAAATCAAACTCTAATGGCTAATGAATATTTAGTTAATTCCTTCCCAAACAATTCATCATAACCATGCATCTATCCAGAAATGTTTTTTTTTAAATTGGTATTTATTTTTATTTATTTTTTATTTATTTTCCCTAATTTTTTTGGGGCATCTAGGGATCCATTAGTCCATATAATTACCCTCCCTTATTACTACATGGTCCTATTCTCTTTATTCCAAGTGATTCTATCAAGGAAGTTTCTTTATTTTATTTTACTTTCTTCTCTTTCTCTTTTCCTCCCCTGTTCTCCAATTCCTTTTCCCTAACTGGCCATGGCGGACAAATGTATGGTCTGGGTATGTTTAAATCATAATTATTTTGATGTCTAGGGGTTATAAATCTCCTATTTAGTCATAATTTATGATTATTCAAAGAATGTGTGTTTATTCCATTGGATTGAGGTAAGTGTCTATGTTCTTCCTTTTATTTGATTTAAATTTTTATACATGTTATATCTAAATGTTTTTATTATCAAATTGATTCCTATATAAATTATCATTTATGAGTTTATATATTCTTTTCAAAGTATTCTATTTTTTGTTGGTTTATATAAGGGGTTTTCAAGTTACTTGAGTAATACTTTTCTAAAACCATATTTGATGCACATAAGATGATTTATAAAATGTCACAAACATTTATTATGGTTCAAATATATTTATAAATTATATTTTGAATGATGATTGTTTTTTTATAAAAGTAATTTCATGTGTTTAAATTATGTTTTTCATTTTAAATACATTTTTTTATATAATTTGTATCAATATTAATTGTTTGGAATACTCTATTATAATCCTTAGTATCATTGATATGATTGATGGATGATTTTTTTGATTTTTTTCATTTTGATATGGATTTGATAAAGGCACTATTTCTTGTAAGGTGATTAGAGGTTACTTGAGAGTTATTTATGAATTTGATTGGTTTATTTGTGTATTTAATTGATGCTTATATGATAAACCTTGGGTAATTCTATAAGAAACTAGTGATGAGTGTTGTACTAGTTTATGATTACTTACTGGATAGTGTCCCATAGTTTAGTTCATTCCCTAGTTAGGAGGTTACTTCCTAGAAAGGTAAATAAGGGTAAGTTGAGGTCTATGATTATTAGGATCCCATCACAGGGTGGAAGATGGCTTTACTAAGCCAAGTGCTAGGCTATCTCCATAGGATTGTGGTTGTTATCCCATGTCATGTTTTATTTCATGATATCTTTTTTTATAGTTATCTTATATATTTTACTTCATTGTTATGTTATTATCAAAGAGAAGAAATGGTTTTTAAAGTAAATGAAAAAAAAGGTAAATGTTATTTTCTTTCTATATAATGCATATGTAATAAAGGTATTTTCTGAATTTATTTTCAAACTATCATTTTATAGATTGTTTTATAAAATAAATTTCATAAATTCATGGTTGTATGTTACTAGTTATTAACTCATGACCAATATACACACTCATGTGTTCACGTAGACCTGGTTTTATCTGATGTAGGAAAGGAGAAAGGATCTTCCCCCTTTGGTGGTGTTCTATGGATTCTCTATTCATGTTTTGGGGATAAAGTTGTACAATTGGTGAATTTAGGTCATATATAGGTGTTCATATAGTATTTTGGGACTTGATGATTATTTTTGGGATGTATTGTGCAATGGATACGTCAATTATGTTCTTTTATTTTTGTCTCTTTTATAATGCCTTTATTGGTAATGCCTTTATTGGATGTTTTTATGCTATTTATTATTCTTATAACTTGTTTGGTTGGTTTATATTTTTAAAACTATTTATTATTTGGTGCAGATGTCTAATGTATGGATAATTCATACTGGATTATCAGTAAGAATCTGATGCATCATTTTATGGATTTAGAGGGTGAAATTATTCTTAAAGTTTATTTTTGATTATTTTACCACTCTTTGATATCTTATGGAAATTAGGAACATTGTTTAGGTCTTGTGGAGGACTAACTCTAGTGACATATTAGGTTGAACCGAGTAGGTTCATTAAAAAATGGAATCAAAGTACTCTTATTATTTGTAAAGTGAAAGTATATTGGAGACATGATCATTGGAAAACAAGAGATAGGTTATAAGAGAGAGTTTGATTAAATAATTATTGTGATGATCCTTGAGTTGATGAGTGTAGTCTGGTATATATGTTTTTGGATTTGAGTGTTATTTTTCAATTATTTTTTTATATTTTTTTTGAACTAAATTAATGTTATCATGTTTTATATTGATATTATGTTAGTTGTTTGGGGTGATTTCAAGTTTTTTAAGGGAATAATGATAAAATTATAGGGTGTATGGTTACTGTGAATGTTTTCCCAAACCATTCACAAACTGTTCATTTTATTCTTGATGATTCTAGTTGGGTTTTCATGGTTAACACATGATTTGGAAAACCGCACAACTAAACCATGAATCTATGAAAACCCTATTGTTTTGTGATGTTTTGATTTATTATGATTCTATAATAATTATATTATCATTTATTTTAATTGATATTAATTGAATATTTTTTTTATGTTTTAATGTTTTCTAGTTGAAGTTATATTTTAAATCATTCAACTTTGAACCTAAAGTTATCTTTTAATCGAGTTTTTTACTTCAAGTTACTATAGAAAATTATTCCTAGAAGGACATAAAATAATTATAGGGAGGGAGATATAGATAGTTTTATTCATGGAAACCCTCATGTGGACCTAAATTTCATCAAGTTTATTATTTTAATTATCTAGACCTTTGGTAGGGAAGTTGAGTGAGATCCAACTTGAATGATGGATTGTGCTCAGGAATTTACTAGGAAGAATCTGCCTCCTTTTCATGGTGATTATAAGTTTTAGGATCCTAAGGAGTGGCTAAAGAATATAAAACTAATCTTTGATTTCCGATAGACACAAAATAATTCTAAAGTAAAGTTCACCACTTATATGTTGGAAGGACCAAGAAGTAAATGGTGGGTGGCAGTAGTGCAAGAAAAATTCCACAAAGATCCCACCTGGAAAGGTTTTAAAGATATGTTTAACTATTAATTATTTCCTAAAATCCTAAAAATGTATAATACATTGGTGTTTGTGACTCTTTAGTTAGGGGTACATTCAGTGATTGAATATTCCACCTATTTTTCAAATATGTTTTATTTTTCTCTCATGATTGTCTCTAATAACACTCTAAAATCATTCTGTATTGTGATAGACCTATGACTCAATATTCAATCAAAGTTAATTATCTTTTACTTACTATCATATCATGAATTGGTCAATAGGGTGATGATGACTAAGGACAATGTGTTAGGAATTATGTATGAGATGTTTTTTAGTTACAAATGGCAGAATTCATAGTTTTTCATTAGACCAGAAGATGAAGTGATAGGTATTTCAATGGGGGAGTAGTGAGAGCATTCAAAAACCACCTAAACTTGTTTCTTTTATTACATCAAGGTACAAAACTTTTTCATGCTTCTAGTATAAGAATACTAGGATCTCAAATCCTGATAACAAGATGAATCCTAAACTATGTCATCTGTATGGGTGGATATGCCATTTTCATCACTTTTTAAGTATATTATCCTATAAGGCTGTAAAACTAGTATTCCTTTACTAGAGGATCTCAAATACAGTCAAGTGAATCCAAGGGAGTAGTGATCAATCCTAAAAGTTAATAAGAATGAATTTTGGAATATGGAGAATCATATATTGGTAGGAAATATCATATTATAACTATATTTGGGTGATTATATACTGTAGATTATGCATCTCTAGAGTTAGAGGTTGGTTTAGTGACAATTTATGGTACTATTATTATTGATTCCTTTATGGTTATGGATTTATTTGATACATGTGTCTCTTATTATTTTATATCATCTAAAGTGAATAATCTATTGAGTTTTTATGGAGTGCTTATTTATTATGTGATAAATATCACCAATCCTATAAAAAAGAGAGATCACGGGTCCACATTTCATTCTTGAGATGTAGTGATACAGATCCTAAAGTTGTGTGGGATTTTATTATTCATGATATGGATTCCTTTAACCTATTCTTATAATGGAATAGATGATCAAATCAAAGGCCCATGTTGACTTCTATCAATGAAAGTTCATCTTTCTTTATCCTAATGGAAATACTCATGTCTCGGTGAGTAAGATCCAAGTTTAGGTATAGTAGGACCTATTTTTCTTAATGTTGGGACCATCTCATGTTGGTTATCAAGATTTATCTTGGATTATATTGAAATAAATTATAGTGATTTACTTCTTATAGTCATGGATAAGTATCCAAATGTTTTTCCTGATGATTTGTCTAGATTTACACTAGAGATATAGTTTAAATTATCTATTTATAGGATTCTAGGGATAAGATTCAATTATTTTCCTTTGTATCAAATGGACCCAGTTGAGATGAAGGACTTGAAAGTGAATCTTGAAGATATTGATAGTAAGAGTTCCATTCACCCAAACATGTCACCATGGGAAGCTCTAGTTTTCTTTGCAAATAAGGATGATAAAAGTCTTTGAATTTACATTAATTACCAAAATCTTAACTAGGTGATTTTCATTAATAAATACCCATTGACTCAAATTAATTATATTTTTGATCAACTCAGGGGAGTGAGGTGGTTTTATAAAATCAATATTAGATTAGGGTATCACCAATTGAGATTGAAGGGGGATGATATCTCCAAGACCTCATTCAGAAATAGATATAAGCACTATGAATATCTATTGATTCCCTTTAGACACAAAAATTCTCCTGTAGTCTTCATATAACTCATGGATTATATCTTTCATAGGCACCTTTATACTTTCATTATCATGTTTTTGGAAAATATTAAAGTTTATTCCATGATTATAAGAGACTACGAGGACCTTGTTGATATTTTTCTGTGAAATTTGAGAGATTATCAGCTATATGTAATGCTATATAAATGTTGGTTCTAGATTTGGTAAGTCTAGTTCCTTAGTCACATTGTTTTTGAAATTGTAATTTCTATGGACATCAAGATGATTGAAGTAGTGATGTCTTGGGAAAATCCTAAGAATATTTTTGAAATTAGATGTTTCTAAGGTCTATCTATATATTATAAGTAGTTTGTTTAAGATTTCTATAAGATGGCCTCTCCCTTGACTATTTTGATACAAAAGGGGGTGAAATTTTAATGGAGTGATGAATGTCCAATATCCTTCTATGAATTGATGATAAGTTTGACTTCACCTCCTATACTGACCATTCTTGATATTAGTAAAGGCTAAAAAGTGTATTGTGATTCCTTAGGTATGGTTTTGGGGTTTTTTATGTAGCATGTTCATGTAGTGGTATATGGATATCATTAATAGTTCCCTCATGAAAGGAATTACCCCACCCATAAGCTTGAGTTACCATTTTTTACGTATTAATTTAATAATTAGTGGATCAAACCCTTTATGGATAAATTTATAGCATATTATAGGAGTCTGAATTATGTTTTCCTTAAAAAAGATATGAAATTTAGATAGAGATATTGGGTTTAGTATCTTTATGATTTTGAATTTGATCTAGATTATACCTTGGGTAAGGGAAATGTAGTTTATGACACTCTTAGTAGTAAATTTATAGTGAAATAAATGAAATATTTTGAGGAATAGTGGTAATTAATGAGCTTTTTTTTCAAAAAAATTCACCTGGATGTAAAAGAGGAATATGATCATGTGTTATTGTCTAGTGTGAAATTGACACCCTTTTTAGTTGACCAGATTCAGTAGGAATATGTATCCTATACAAATTTCCACTGTATTAGATAAATTATAAATTGTGGGGACACCACCAGTGATTGGACTTAATCTCTTGATGGGGTTATTTATTTCAAGAATAGGTTGGAAGTCCCTCTATCTTTGAGGCAGGAGGTTATAAGGGATGGCCATAATTCTAGTTGGGCTGCTCACCCTGATTCCACTAAGATGTTTTGTGGTATTAAGAACCAATATTAGGGGACATGGATGAGGTGTTGAGTTTTTGAGTTCGTATCTCATTAACTCACTTGTTAGAAAGTGAAGGCTGAATACTAAAATCCAGTTAAATTATTGCAACCCCTTTTTATTCTTTTTTGGAAGTGAGATGAGATTTATATAAACTATGTAATCATTTTACCCCAATATCCTCATATAAAGGATTATATATGGGTCATAATTGGATGCTTGATTAAATCAACCAACTTTCTTCTCAATGAGGATAACATGAATGTACATGATCTTTTGAATATTTTTTGTGCAGGAGATTGCGAGGTTTCATGGAGTGCCTTAGACCATTGTTTCTGATCAAGATATTCACTTTACTTATCAATTTTAGAATGGTATATTGGAATCTATAGACACTAAATTGAATCTTAGAATAAAATATCATATGAAAATATATGGTTGGATAGAGTGAGCTATTCAAATTATTAAAGATGTGTTTTGTGCTTGACTTTATAGGTTCATTGGAGATCCACTTATCATTATTTGAGTTTTCTTATAATAACAGTTACCAATCGTTAATCAAGAAAACACCATTTAAGGCTCTTTATGGGAAATACTACTGAACCCTTTTATGTTTGGATTATATGAGTGAAATCTCTTTATTATTGATGAGAATTTTTTAGGAGATGATGAGTATGATTCAATTGATTCATAAAATTTTTATGATGAATCATAATTTTCATATTTCATACACTGATCAACTTTGTTGTTATTTAGAGTTTATGGTTGGTAATTGGGTGTTCCTTAAAGTCTCTCTTCATCTGAAACATTGGTGATTTGTAAAGTAGGGTGATATAACAATGAGATATATTAGAAAACTTGGGATTATGGAATGACTCAAAAAGGTATCATACCTAATAGTTCCACCTTCCCAATTGATTTTGGTTCATGATGTGTTTTATATATCCCAGTTTAAGAAATAACATGATGATATATTGCATGTGGTAAAGTGTAATAGATTATATTTAAAACCTAATACCATTATGGTGGATAAACCTATTCAAAATTTTGATCATTATAATATTTTTTTGGTGAAAATCCTTTCCCATGGTTCATGTAATACAACAGCTTGGGAAGGATGGCCATGAGACTTGGGAGTGTGAGGCCTTGATAAGGGATAAGTAGTCTCATGTCTTCTCAATCTAGGAATATAAATGGATTTATGTGGTAGAAATCAGCATGGTGGGGAGAATTGTTTCACCCATGATGATACATGTATGTTTTTATTTTAGTGTTTATTGATTTCATTGAGTTTTTAGACTTTGGAGTTATAAAAAGTGAAAATTTGGGAAATTTTACATAATGTATGGTTTAACTTCATGGTTTGGGAAACTATTCAGCCTAACTATGAAAGGGGTAAGCTTTAAATCTAGTGGTTAATTCATGCTTATTTCATGATTTCCCAAACTATATAGACTAACTATGAATTTTTCTATAAATGTTATTTTTTTTAAAAATTAGTATTATTTTTATTTGGGTTTTCATTATTTATCCTCATTTGTTTGATATACATCAAGGTAACCCTTGGGGTGTCTACTTACCCTCTCCCTCTTTTATCTATGGCCATCTTCTATTGATTCCAAGTGATTCTACTAAGGTAATATCTTAATTTTATCTCTATTTCTTATCCTTATCTTCCTATCTTCTCTTTTTATTCAATTTCATTTCCCTAGACAAAAATTATGGCCAAATATTTGGTTATGATGTGTCTAAATCATGAGAGTTTTGATGTATATGAATTTTAAAAATCCTCTATAGTGATAATATATGGTTATTTGAAGAATATACATTGATTTCATTGTATTATGATATATGTCCCTATGTTCTTACTTTTTTTTAACACGAATCTTGGTGCTTGTGATTTCTAAATGTTTTTATTATCAAATTGAAAATTATATAAATTATTATTAATGAGTTTATAAATGGTTTTCAAAGTCTTGTGTTTTTTCTATTTTATATTAAATAAGGATTCAAGGTACCCGGGTAACACTTTTCTAAAACTATATTTGATGCACATAAGATGTTTGATAAAATATAATGGATGTTTATTATGATTAAAATGGATTTATAAATGACTTTTTGAATGATTATTGATTTTTTATAAAGGTAATTTTATTTGTTTACATTTTATTTTGGTTTGTAAACGCATCCTTAGCATAATTCATATTATTATTGATTTTTTGAAATCCTCTTTCTTATACCCCTTAGTAGAATGATATAATTTATATATTTTATGATGTTGGTAATTAAAATATGGATTTTATAAATAAATATTTATTGTAAAGTGTTTATAGGTGACATGAGAGTTATTTATACATTTGATTGCTTTTTTTTTCTTTAAATTGATTAGAATTACATGGAAAACCTTGGGTATCTATTTTATAATATAGTGATGATTGCTACATTAGTATATGACTATTAATGTGTAACAAATCAACCTATATACCCAAACATACCTGAATTGGTTTTCCATAAGACCCCATGTGCACCTCATTATCACTAGTGACTGGTGTGAAAACTGAGGGATAAATGATGTAGAAGCGGGAGATGGTTTACCCTATTTAGAGTCACATAAAAATACCTAGAAAATCACACCAAAATTACTACATGACCTTTGGGTATGTAAAACAAATATACACCTACACATGTTCTCTAATAAGGTATTTTTTCATTGAGGGTATCTGGACATTCCATAATATATAATCTATATAAAATATAACCCTATGAAAAAAATAGTCCAATAGCATACATACAACTCATAAACATGTGTAACTATTCAAAAACCATATATAAATATAGTTTTTCAACCCAAAATTCCCTAAGGATCCATAATAGAGGGTACCATATGTGGTATCTCTCATATGAACCATCATGAACATCCCCTATGTCTTCTCCCCAGTTGTCCATTGAAATCGCTAAAAGTGTCTAACATGCCTCCACATATGACGTGCATTTTCCACCCGTGATCTAGTGCTATAAAACCTCATGTGCATGTACTTTTAATTTACCTAGTCCACATAAAGCAAGGTCTATACACGTCCTAATGGAACATGTGTAGGGTGTGAGTACAATGTAACCCATGGAAGTCATCACCTAACCTTATTACATTTTTCATAAATCCAAGCATGAAATGAAACAGTACAAAATAATCCGGTGGTAAAAAATCAATAAGCAATCAATATAAATAAGATATGAATATGAAATTTTACCTTATTTTTTATCAATAAGGTAACCAAATACCATTATTTAACAAAAAACTATTAATTTCTAGTAGCATTATCCAAACATACTTCAAGACAAGCTCAAAATCGAATTCGTAGTACCATTCCACCATAACAAACCTTTCCATTTGTTGAAACCCATCCTCTATAGGAGACAATATGTATATATGTGTATTTGTGTATATATATTTATTCAGGTATTAGTACACACACACACACGTAAATAGGGAGTATTGGTATAAAAAAACGTGCACCATTTTCTTTTCTGTAGAAACAATGATGTGGTCCATACTTAGAAAACACAAGTCTAGTTTGGGAAGAAAAATATCTCTATGCATGAAGATGATGCAAATGAGATATACATATACTATATGAATTTTCACTCATAAATATATGAAGATTCCTAAAAATCACTACCCAGTCTTATGACATAGTAGTGAGAACCTCCTACCAAGAGTAGGTCTTGTATTTCATCCATTACTGATGAAATGTTTATAGAAACCTTAAAATTAACTTTTAAGAGTCTTTTGGAATTTTTTGGCATAAAAATACACTTTATATAGTTAAACCCAATATTATTTATCATATTTCATTTCATAGGCTTCTATTTTATTGTTCATGGAGCCAAAAAAGACATCTGAATAAAAAATTATGATTGTTTTAAGTCATGATTCTTTTTTGGCATAAGTGAGGGTTGGTAACTATGAATAAATTACACAGTTACAAAATCATTAAGTGGATGAGATATTTTTTATGTTTCAAAGGTGGTATTCCTTTATGTCCATGAGAATATTTTTCAACTAAAATTCTCTGGTCAAGTGATTATGGGTTTTTTCCTATAAGTAAACTCCTCGGTATGTATTTTGATACATTATAGGATTTTTGAAGTCCCAAATTTTGATAAATCACATTGTTTGTGATAAATTACTTCAATATATATCATTTAAGGAAAAATTCCCTTAGGTAGACTCCAAATACAATTCTAAATAGGGATGGGACCCCTCATGTATAAATCTCACCACCATGTTTCCTCCGCATAAAAGTCTAGTGGTACTTTCTATATAAAACTCTTTATGAAGGGTCCCATGTAAAACTTTTATGGATGATTTATCACCACATAAAACTTACACAGTGGCTAGTCTTAAATATCTATATCCTTTTCTAATATTATTCATTCAGATAAAAACCAAAAATCTTATGCTAAATTTCTTCTTTTTAAAGTATTCAATATAATATTTAAAATGATCCACCTCCACATAATATTTGACATAGGGCGACCCACTTCATGAAAGATCCCTCCTATGGTTATCCAATACTCCTTCAGTGAAAACTATCCCTTTTCATAAAATAAATCTTTTATGAAATTATAGAATCTTATATCACATGTTTCCTCCTTTAATAAATCCCACCTCCATATAGGATTTTGTGTAGAGTAACCCCTTTTTTGAAATATTTCTCACATGGAAAGCTCATAAATAAGCCCCACAAAAATGACTTGATTCAAGATTATCCTCTTGGTTTCCAAAAACATCTTAAATTTAGATACTCCTCTTAGTTTTATCAAATTAATTGATTCAAGATTATCCTCTTGGTTTCCCAAAATTCCTTGAGTTAAGATACTCCTCTTGTTTTCCTTAAATTCCTTGAGTTGATATTCTCTTATTGGTTTCCTCAAATTCCTTGAGTTGAGATTCTCCTCTTGGTTTCATCAAATACCTTGAGTTTATACCCTCCTATTAGTTTAATAAAATTCCTAGAGTCAATATTTTTAATTGGGTTCCCAAAAAATACCTTTACCTAATTCATATGCTAGGTTAAACTAAAAAGATATTCCATCAGTTCAAGTTCTACTCCAAACCATTTCCAGGTACCATTCACCTATTAGTTCACTCTTCATAACTTTAAAATATTTGGAAGAGGTATTGGATGCATTACCTTAATAGTCACATCGAACTATATGGGTTTTGATTATCTTCATAGTGATATGTAGGAAGACCCTTTCATGGGTATGATCCGTCCACCACAACATGTACCACCTCTTTTTAGGATCCCAAAACCTCTTTGGATGGTAATAAATTCTAGAGTTCCCTTCTATATGTCTTTAAACTATAGAGTAACCAAATAATTGGATAAAATAATAGATAATATAATCCTTATATATAGTTCCCTCTTAAATTCATGTTGTTAGTCAATAAACCATACTAAATAGTAACTAGTATTGTTACTGGGAAGGATTTCAAAAATATGTACAAATTCTATGAGAGTCTTGGATCAGGTAGTAATATCCCCTATGAGATGATATGATCACCCATCCCATCATCCAAAAAAACGTTCCATTTTCAGTAACCCATATAATTGATAGGTAACATTCCTTTGAAAATTTATAGAATCTTGTGAGCATTGAAAAACCAAAATAGGTATGTGAAATAAAAATATTAAATAGATAGGAACTATACATGTACATTAGCTTCATACTCACCTAATAGGAAACTCATATTATCATATAAATGAATGTGTATGTGTGTGTGTGTGTGTATCTATAATAATATACATATACACTACCCTCCTTTATATGAGGTATTTATCCTCATAGGGAGGAACTGTATCACAAATACATATAATATCATGCATGGATCGCACACTAGTCTCAAGTTTGAAGCTATAAAATAAGTTCCAATACCTCCACATGTAATACATTGAAATACCTGGTTTCACATATGAAATATCATCAAGAAAATTATGAACAACATGATCATGTGGCATGCCTTAGGGAATATTTAATTCCCCAAGGAGGTTAGAGTTTAGAATTTATATTTTTTCCTTAATTAATAGAAACCACAAAGGTGTATTGTAGTATAAATATAGGGTTTATCCCACATGGAACCAAGAATCCTTGCTATGATATCTAATCCAATTTCTAGGTATTCAAATCCTTTTCACTAAATTATAAATTAAAATAAATTTAACTAACTTAACTAAACTTAATCTAACTTAAACTAAATTTGAAATAAGTTAATGTATTAATGAGTTAGATTTTAACATAGAGGAAGAATATAGAGGAATTTATTTCTAAGGATGGTTTTTCATTATTTGAAATGACCCAAATCTAATAATTAGATTAGTCAATCAGTAGTCATAATACCTCATGGGGTAACTAGTTCTTCTTGTTTAGAATGAACTAGAAATATTTAATCCCATATATTCCTTTATTTAAGGTAATATAACCAACCTAGGTGCATCAAGTTATCTCTCTAAAGAGAGAGGTGTAGTTAAGTTGCCTCTCTATCTTCACTCACCCTATTAAATTGGATTTCATCCCCTAATTTCTATCACTCACACTATGAATCTAGAGGATATGATTTTAATTAATATAAATGTAATAAAATTAATAATAAGAACACAAGTGTGTTGAAAAATTTATGAATATGTGGTATGAATCCTCTTAATCAACTCCACCCCCTCTATGAAATTAGACACTCATGGTTGATCATTTGTTAACCATAAGTAAAATAGGTATCATAGATAATGGAGTAAAAAACACTAAACTAAAATAAAAGTATTGATTAAAAATGAAATAATTACTTGAATTTACATTAAAAAACAATATATGAATTCAAAAGTTACACAGTGAAAAACAAAAAGGAAAACAAATTCCTAAGTATGTAACTTATTCAATGGTCGAAGTCACTCTCCCTCCCCGAGACTTTCATTTTCTAATCCTTTCCAATTGATACTTGTTATTATATTTATTCTTATTCTATTCCATGTGGTAAATTCATCCATGAGATCCTATAAAAACTAATTTAATATTCCATGAAAATATCCCAAGGAATTCCTAAAATAAATGAATTTATATTTTAAAACTTATTGAATTTGATTCTTATATATTGTAGATAGAATAACCATTATTCAAGGTTTATCCCTCAATTTACCACTTTTATTTGCTTGAGAACCACTATGGTGCAATGATTCATTCCATGAAATCTTGAAACCAGTCAATAGAGATTTACAAAATACTCCTAAAAGCATGTACCATGAATTTTATCTCTCCTACAGATCTTAGAAGTGCTTTTGTGGAATTTAAACCCCCTAAAAACTATATGTAGTGTGGGATGAAACACTATGTTATAAAACTATTATATCTAAAAAATTGAACAACTACATATTTTTGGTGCTCCATGATGTAGTAAAGTCTACGTGCCATAACCACCTTTGAATATCTTCTTAATCTTATAACCATGAAACACCATTAGGAACCATGCCACAATATCTTCATAAATTCCTCAATCCTTCCCAATACAGACATGAGTTATAACATAGATAGATAGAATATAGTGAAATTGGTTCATGGGATCATCTTCAACCTTCTTCATCCTCATGAAACAACATTGGATACTACAATGAAACAATATTATTCTTCATAAAACCATTACATAGTTGACTTTTACATCAAAATATCATGACATGCAAGAATTAATCATGCACCATGCATGAATTCCTATATGAAACATTTTCAAAAGACCATGACATGTTATCATTCTCTATATCATTAAATTATAGTGTTTTGGGATACAAAATTAATAACATGAATTTATAATGTTTCCCAAAGTAGTGTGGCATTGTGATCCTATCAACATAGATGATGGTTCCATAATGTAGGGTGGTGGGTTACAGTGTAGGGAAGAAGACACATGTATAAATTCTATCACTTGGGGAAGACAGTGAGGGATAAATGAATGCCGATCCATTTAATTCATTAATTTATTTAAAGTGAAAATTACTCTCATGGAGGTCTCCCCACATTGGTTTTAGGGGAAATATGACTTCCCTTAATTAATCTATGTATGGGGAGATCCTATTATATGAATAGATATGACCCCTCTCCAAGTTATCTATCTTATCTAGAATTTACCCACCTTGAGTGTTCCTTTAGCCTCTGCATAATTCCTTATTTTTATCTTTTTAGTATTTGAACTTTCTTCCTCCTCCACACCACACTGTTTCGACCTCTCCATCAAACTCTACCTACTTCCCTCAAGTGGCTAGCTACTCTAGTTAAGGGATATCTTGGTGTTGCCCCATTTTTTTTTGTATCTAAGGGGTTTCTTCCAGTGTTTGTTAAATTCAATGTATTTAAGGGAAATTCTTCCCCTTTTATCAAAAAATCATTAAAAATATATTAAAATTTATTAAAATAATTTCCATACCATAAAATAATTAAAAATAATATAATTAGACATGATTTTCATTTAAATAAATAAAATTAATAAGTTATATATATATAAACTAGACTTATAAAATCCCACACAATTAAATCTTTGTTAGGCCTAAAAAACATCAATATTTAACTCACAAAGAATCCAAAATTCTACAATGGATATTTTTATATTATCATTCTCATAAAAATAAAGTTATAACCAATGATTTAAAAAGTAAAAAACTCACTCAAAAATAAGTGTCAAATCATACTTGATTTAAAATTTAAAATTCAATACCTTCTTCCTATTTCACTCACATTATTCAAACTTTCATTAATTTTCATTACATTTATGATTTAACTCATTAGAATTGAATTTCACTAATCACTTAAGATTATTTGATGTGGATTTATGATCAATATTAAGTATGATTACTCTATCCATAGGCTTAAAATTTATCTTAATCTTTACTTATAAACTAAACTTAAAAAATCATTAGTAATTTTTCATTAAGATTAAAATTCATATGAGGATCAAGGTAATTATATAATAATGTGAAAAATAAAATCTATAGGATGAAAAAGGATTCTAACTTCTTAAAGTACAATTCAAGATATTCAAAATAGATTTCAATTAAAGAAATAATTCCTCCTTCAACTTCCCTCTAAAGATTAATCCCCACTTCCTTACATATTTTTATAGAAGGGTTAAAATCCACAATGAAATATAATGAATGAATTTTGATCCTCTTTTTTAGAGAATTTTTCTTTCTTTATTCTTTTTTCCAGATATATTTTTCAATTATTTTTATTTTCTGTGGTTTTTAAAAAAATTGAGAAACCAAAAAGTAAGTACAATTAATGAAGGATTTGGAACCCTTTACCTAAATGAACAAGAGTAGATTCCCCCATACTTAATTCATGACCCTCTCACCCAATGGAACCATGAAAAACTCAAATACCTCTTTAAAGACTAAATAAATAATCATGAAATCATACTCAATGATAAGGATAAGAAAGATAGATAGGGTTGTAATGTGGATTCCTATAAAGGTATTCCATGGTTTCTAAGGGTTTCATAAATGATCAAATGTATGGTATGTCTCAATGTCCAATGGGATCACAATATGTCAATCAATGGCCTCAATCATTTTTATTTTAGTTCAAAATAATCATGCTTTAATAAGAAAAATAAGAAATTTCTAGTAGTTATGCACATCCCAAGTTCTCTAAATAAATAGGGTATAAGAAAGAATATATCAAAATAGATTAGAACCCTCTCGAGAAATAGAATTAAAATATGCTGAACAATCAATTCATGGTCTTAACACTAACAACTGGTCTAATAAATTAAATATTATAATAATAAAATTCAATAAAAGAAATCATATAACCAATCATTTTTAAACAACTCAAAATCATAATAAGAACATGAATTTCTCAAATTTATACCTATATCTATAACATTTATGAATATGACGAATCTAAAATTTTCTAACAAGTAGAAATATATCTCCTAAATAATGATATCTTCTAGGTTAGAAGAAGGGAAAAAAATCCAAATGGGGGTTTCTAAGGATTCCTTTACTGCACTTAAATAGAGCATTATCCTCAATGTTCAACCAATGTAAGGTAGGTGTATGATAATTTTAAATTTATGTGTAGCATAATAACGAATCAAAATAAATAAGAGAAACAAAATTTACCTGTATTAAATCAACTTCAAGTTCTTGATCCCAAGATGAGTTGATTAACATTGAAGATACTTGCATAAGGGTTCTTCCTTCCTTATATACTAGCTCTTATTTCTTCCTTTCTTCATAGATCTTTCATTTTTAAACCTATAAAAATATATTGAGCAAGAAAAAGGAAAGATTTCATTATATTAAATCTAAAAAATAATGAGATAGTTGACCTTGAACACAAAGAAAAAATAATCCTAAAATAAAAATTCAAACTAAGTCCTAAAAAAGTAGTAAACAACTAGGTTTCCTTTCATAAGAACTTTATTTAATGCATTTATGCTGTAAATTACCTCACTTTTCACTTTATAGAAGTATGAAAAATGTTACCCAGTTTGGTTAGGAATGTGTTTTTTAATTCTACATGTCTGGTGTGAATGATACTTTTCTCTTCTATTTAAGCATCTTGATAGCTTATTATGGTGAAATACATATATTGGAAAATTTTAAATAAAGACCTAGTAAATTTAAATCTGACTAGATTTTATAGCTTGAATCCTATATTACATTTCATTATTTATTCTTTTTGGATTCTGGTATAAATATTTGAATCCTTATGACTTCTCTTACTTTTTCCAGTTTTGGAGGTGATTTTCTTTTAGTGCGTTCAACAAGATCCCCTAACCCATCTTTCTATTTAATTTATTCATTTTATTTTTATTTGAATTCTATGAATCACCTTTGAACTATACTAAGATTATATTCTATTTAATTATTAGTTAGAGGTTTAGTTTCATCAAACATTATAGTAATCTCTAGGTATTCTTCTTCTACTTATTTTGTTTTAGGGGTTCTTGTTCTATAAAAATTTTAGTAAGCTCATAACATTATTACTCCCCTACCCCATAATCTTATTTTCCATCCTTGAATCATATGATATGTATGGGAATTTAACTAGTATCATCATCCTTTTCTTTTAGAACCAGGGGTTCAATCTCATAAAAAGTGTAATAATCACCACATGTTCCTACTCCACCTCTTCATCTTATTATTCATATTGTAATTTTCTGATGAATCTATTATGAGTGGTTTCCCTAGAACCAACTTCTAAATAAAATTTGATTACCATTACATGTATATAGCTTGATATATATATTTACATAGACACATGTTTTTCTCCTACCATTATAGTGTTGATACTTCTGCATCGATTATTTATATGGTAATTTCCTTAGATTACATGTCATATCAATAGGTTAAACATGTTCCCTATGGTTTAAATAAATCATACTTACATGATGCAAATAATGTCTTACTATCTAGTGCTAGGGGCTCATAATAATTGATGTTTCTTCTCACAAAGTTCACACTTGGTGATCTCAATCATATGAGATCATGAAGACCAAACCGCCAATAAGAACACCATAATTTACATGTTTCATAGGTTGTTCCTATCTGTAATCACATGTATTGGTCTCTTGAATTTTGATCATTATCAGTGTGTACCATTTGATTCTGTGATTTGAAACTATATTAAAACTAGGAAATTTATATTATGGTGATGTATATTTTATTGGGTGCATAATTAGTTTTATAACATTGGTTGAATAATGAAGATAAATTTTTTTGTTTCTAAATGGAGGAGATATCTTAGGCCCAGTTGATCAGGATGGTGGTACCTTTATTAAATCCATATCCATGGCATAAGAAGATATGTTTTTCCAGTATGTTCATAAAATATAAAAGCAAGAAAGGATGATTAAATGGAGTGTGAATCCTACTTTATAAGATATCATAATTCAAAGATATTATATTTCATGACATGTGTTCATAGGAGGCTATCGTTACTATGTCTATACCTTATCACCATAAGGGATTTATGGATTTATAGAACCCACTCTTGTTTTGTAATTATCACTCATTGATTTAAAAATAAGGTCATATAGGATCACACACAATGTATATTAAAAAATTTGTCCAATTCTAAATAATTATATTTTAGGATATAGTGGACCTCACGATTTCATTCATGATATGTTTGAGATTAAAATATCACAAGAAATGAATAAATTCCATATTATTCGAGTTCATAATCATAATTATTTAATTTATTAAATGATAATATTCAAAATTTATTAAGTGAATACAAGAAAAAATGTTTTATGAATGAATATTTATTTATTCAATGTTTATTAAATATTTAATTGGTTAAATGAGTTATGATAAAGTATAGTATTTTATCACATAACATTACTTTGATGTTAAAAGTATGTGATAGAATATTCATGACATTTTTGGAAAATTTTAAGTGTCATTTGTGTCATTTTTGTGTCCATTTGAAGGATTAACTTTTATAAAAACCAAAATGAAATTTATGGAAGTTATAAAATAAGTATTTAAACAATTTAACACCCAAAAATGGAAGTTCCAATATTTTTAAATAATTATCTCACCTCTAGACCTCTATATTAAGTTTTATAGATATAAAATTAAGTAAAGTTAAATAAAATCTCAATCAGAGTTCAAGGATTGATCATCATGATCTCCCATGATCATGATGAAATAAAAAGTTCCTTAGATTCTTTTCTATAGCACCTATATTGTGAGGGTTGATGTTCAAGAAATATTTTGAAGCATGTGTGGATGATATAGAGGGTTATGGATTTAGTTCTATCAAGAGTTGATCTCCAAAAGTGAGTAAAACATACTTTTGATCAAAATTGAATGAGGTATAATTTGTATTTTGATTTATGGTTTTGACTTTTCTCATTGTGCTTAAATTAAATTACATGTTGTTCTTGGATGAATCCAGACATGGGTATAATGGATTTTATGTTTTTACATGAATCTAGACCCAATTTTTTTAGAATAATTATTTTTATGTTTCCAAAAATCCCCAGGTTCCATAAAAATATTTGATTTTAAGTATTACTTTCTATTTTTTTAATCAGTAGAGGGTCTTTGTCCTGAAAACATTCTAAAAGTTTTCTGAAATAAATCTCTTCCATTTTTCTTTGTGAACCTCGTCAAAAATTGTTTTATTTTTAGCAACACACTACTTTTCTATCTATTTCACCATTTTATTAATGAGATTCATCATATATTCTTCTTATTTTTCTTGTAATATTATAAACATGACTATCCTTCTACCTCAAGGATGTCAAAAAATTCAAAGAACTCTATTTTTTCCCATTTTTTCACTAGAACTACCTTTACTTCCTCTAATTTTTATTTTTATTTAGAAACATTATTTCCTATATCAAGATATTAAAATAGGTTTTCAAAGATTAAATTTGTATTCATATATGATGTAGTGATTATATTAATTATCTATTCATGTTTTTTGAGTTTTTTTTTCATTTTATTTGATTTTTTCTTCATTTATATTTATGTAAAACAAAAGTGATTTACTAAATTCTTTATGTGAACTTTTGTCATGAGGTCCTTGAAATAAATATTTCTTCTCATCCTATTGTTTTTATTGTAAATTCTGAAAGTTATAAGTCCCTACACATCATGGGTAGTAATTTTCATTATAATGCTGTATTTGGAAGACATCATACCCATAATGGTTATAATTATTCTATCCTTCTCTTTATTACATCAAATATTTAGAATTATATGTTTTCCATGTAGAAAAATTCTCTTTATACCCAATGTACTCTAATAAGGATGTTTAAAAATAGTGATTCATCCCATAATCCATCTTGAACCCCCCATGAATAACTAAACATGTAAAAAGGAAAATACAAAATAAAAAACAAAATGTAAACTATAATTAGGAAATATAAATTTGGATAGGAAATTATTTACATAATTAACAATTTAATCAATTGTTAATAGTTTCCATTATTCCCTAACAATGATGCTAAAAACTTAACATGATTTAGGGAATAATTAATTCCCTAAGGTGACCAGTGTTTAAAATTTATAGTTTTCCCCTAACACTAACTACAAAGGCATATTGTATTAGAATTATGGGTTCAATCCCATGAGGAACATGGAAGTCTCGCTATGATATCTAATTAAATTATAGGTATTTGAAATATTGTCACTAAATTTTGAATTAAACTAAACTTAAATAACTTAGATAAACTTAAACTAATTTAAAATAAACTTGAACTAGGTTAATAGATTAGATTATGAGAGGGAAATTTATTTACAAGGATGATATTTCCTTATTTTAAATGATTCAAATATACTCATGATATGAATCAAATTAATATCCACAAGACCTCATGGGGTAACTAGTTTTTATTGGTTAGCATAAAATATAACTATCTAAGTATTTCTATTCATTTTGTAAAGGTAACTTAACTAACCTAGATGCATTAAATATTATCTCTAAAGTAAGAGGAAGAGTTAAATCATCTCTTTCCATCCACTCCCCTATTACATTGGGTATTTTCCCCTAATTTTTATCACTCTCACTAGTTAATTGGGGGATATGATTTAAATTAATATCAATGTAATACAATTAATAGGAATAACCCATGAGTGTAAAAGAATTTATGAACATATGGTATGCATCCTCTTCATTAATTCCACCCCCATCTATGACATTATCCACTCATTTTTGAGTATACGTTAACCATAAGTAAACTAGGTATCATAGATAAGGGTGTAGAAAACACTAGAATAAAATAAAAATTTCAAGAAACAATGAAATAGTTACTTGAATTCCCATTAACAACCAAAATATGAATTATAAAGTTACAAAGTTAAAAACTGAAGGGAAAACAAAGACCTAACTATGAATCATCTCTGGTGGTCAAAGTCACTCTCACTCCCAGAGCCTCCAAGTTACTGATCCTTTATAATTTATTCTTGTTATTCTATTTATTCTTCTTCTAATATGAGAGGTAAATTCCTCCATGAAAGATTCTAAAAATCACATCAATCTCCCATGGACTTCCTAAAATAAAGGAATTTTATTATAAAACTTAGTGTCTTGGATTATTCTATAGCATGGATAGAACCACAATGACACAAGGCTTAATCCTCAATTTCCTACTTGTATTTTCTTAAGCACCACTATGAAATAGTGTTTCATTCTATGATGTATTGAAACATAAAAATAAATATCCTAAAAATAATCCTCCAATCATGCAGCTTGAATTTTATCCTTCCCAAAGATCTCAAATGTGTTTTGATTTCCATTAACCCCCCCTCGAATCAACTATGACATAGGATGAAACACTACAAAATAGAACTACCATAACTAAACCCTCGAGACATTTCCTATTTGAGGTTCTCCATGACTTAGTGAATTTGATGTTGTAAATACACATTATATTGTATTATTAATATGTTAATCACTACACCACATTAAAAACCATTCTACAATAGATTCATACCATCCTCAATCCTTCCCCATATAGGCAAGTGTTATGATATAGAAAAATGGGCTATGGTGCAATCAGTTTGTTTGATCATCTTTAACCTCCTTCATCTTCAGAGAAAAAAATTTGATTCCATGGAGAAAACATCTTCTTCTTATTGCATACATGGGGTGGTGTACTTTCAAATCGTAATATCATGCCATGAAAGCTTCAAGAATAAACCATGCATGTGTTCTTCCATGAAAAAATCTTGAAATACCACAGTATGTTGGTACCATTAGTATGATTATCATCTAGTGTACTTGTTGAAAGTGGGTTCCCTAGACCTAACTTGTGTTGTACTTTGATTATCACTACATTTATATAGTTTTTTATATATACATGTGTTTAGATTTCCATAATAGTGTAGATACTTCTGCATATAATTTAGTTATGGTAAAGTACTTAGATTACATGTCGTATTAAATGGTTGTAGCAGATCCCAGATTATAATGAGAACATATAGATACTTTGATAGTAATATTAAAGTAATTTCTTATGGTCCAGTTGCATCATTATGACAAGACACAGATGGTGTATGACTATCAGGTGCCGGGGGATCATAAGCATTAAGACTTATTCTCATGAAGTTTTCACTTGGTGATCTCTAGAAGTTGAGATCATGAGGATAGACCCGATAATAGGAAAACATCATGTTCCAGGTGTCATTGGTTATTCCTATCTATGGACATGTGTAATGGTCTCTGGATTTGAGATCATTATCAATGTATGTAGTTTAATTGTGTACTTTGATGTAGGGTAAAAACCATGGAAATCAAGTCATGGTGAGCTAGTTTGTGTTGGGTATGTCATTGGTGACATGACATTGATTGAATGATCAAGATAGGATTTGTCACTTTTGAGTTTAGGAAGAGATATCTCGGGCCTTGTTGATTAGGGTGGAAGCACCTTTATTAAATCCATGACCATGGTAGTCGAAGGTAAGTTCATCCAAACAGATCAATAAATAATAAAGCAATATAAAGGATGATGTCACTAGTGTGCATTTTGCTTTATTGAGATATTGACGACGAAGAGATTATATTACACAGGGCGTGTTCATAGGAAGGTAGTCATTTCTTTGAATTTTACTTATCTCTATAGGGGCCTCGATGGGTTTCTAGACCACACTCTTGGTCTGTGAATTTTATTCACTGATATTGAGATAAGGTCCTAGAGGGCCACACACCATAACACTTTGAGAATTTTCCCTATTCTATTGAACATGATTATAGGACTTGGTGGGCCCCACCATGAGGTCTGGGTATTATCCATGTTCTATTGATCACCAAGATATAAATAAATTCATTATTATTCAAGTAAGGAATAATTGAGTTGAATTTATTTATGAAATGTATTTACAAGTGATTATTTAAATACAAGGATAAATATTATTTGAATGAATATTAATGAAATATCCTAGTTTCATTTAAAATTATTAGGAGATGAGAGTTAAGTTAAAGGCTGAAGTTAATCATGTAATATATTAAATATATATTACAGTTAAGTGATAATTTATAAATATTATTTATGGAATAATTTAATTTTCTATAAATAATTATTTATAATATTTATATAGTGGATGTTTATTACACGGGGGCCGGGAACCCAAAACCAGTTATTATAAGTTTTCACTATATAAGTGGAGTGAGGATCTTATCCTCCTAACTATTCATCTGTTGGAAATTAGAGCCTCTTTCTCCTCCTAATTCCTAGAGAGAGACTCTCTCAAAAAAGCAAGTTCTTCAAGTTTTGTCTTCTTGGATCGAAGACGTTGGTTTGTGGTTATTGTAGTTGTGTCAAAGTGGTCGCCGATGTACCACACTAGAACTAGGATTCTGGTGAACGATTTGTAAGAAGATTCAAGGAGCATGTGTGGATGATATAGAGGTCCTAGATATCAGATTCTTTGAGAAATGATCCTTGACATCTTACAACAGTCTTGCACACATCATATCCAAATGAGGTACACATTCGGTATATTTTTGTACTCTATATAAACCATGCGTGGTCCTCAGACTATACCTGGATAAGATCACTAGATTCGATAATATTATATCACTCCGGTGATGTAAATTTTTTTAAATTCATGGCCCATCAGCTTCCACCGAGCATCCCAGTACTTAATAGTGGTATTAGAGCCTCACATGGTTTTTCCGAGTCAAGTAAAATTAAATTTCTTTGAATTTTAAGTCGAGGGTGTTAAAATGGTTCCAATGGATCCAACCACACATCAATCCATTTCTAAATGGAAAAGTAAAGACAATTTGAAAATTTTAAATGGATCGACGTCATCAGATATATGTTCTTTGGTTTTTTATTTTTTTGAAGATCACAGTTTTAATTTGTATTTGTGTTCTTAAATGTACTAGAATCCGACCAAGTTTCATCTGGAATCTAGTCACTAGTGTTAATCCAATGGAGATAAATTATTTTAAGATAAATAAAATAAAATAAAATATTTTATTATTTTTTATTTTTCTCAGTGAAATAAGGTTTAAAGTTAATTTCGTAGAAGTTTTCTTCAAACTTTTGGAAAACAATGATGAAAAAGTTTGCTTAATTTTTTTGGAAATTTTTGATAAAGGTATAAGGAAAATTTAGAAAAAAGGAGGGGTTTGCCTCTTGACATAGACCCCACCTGCGCTGGACCCTTCCTCCCTTCCTGGTGCAAGACGATATAATTTAACCTCTATACCTCTCACTCTGGTCGAGGCCAGACCAATGCCACCCCTTTCTCACCTCATCAGAGGTGCACTTCGAGCCATGCCCCGTTATACCCTGGTCACACCGCCCTCTACCGGAGCTACTGCAGGATCTCACCGCCACCAGGATCAAGACCTGCGCCGCTATCCTAGCCCCACCTCATGGTGACTAAGCTTTTTGTGCCATCCCTAGTGATTTTCTATCATTCTGAACCGGGCGACGCTATCCCGAGCTCGCCAGAGTTCTCAAACCACAGACCATCGCCGTCCCGACCCAGTGATGCCACCACCCTCAACCAATTCCCTCAGACCAAGCCCCGTTGCTATGCCTGACCTAGATGCTGCCATCCTAGACCCCCCCAATGCCTAGATCCGGCCTCCTAAAAGACAACTGGCTGATGCCGGTGCCAGACCTCCCTTTCCCGTGAGCACAACTGCAGGCTATCGCTGGACCGACCATGCATTACCGCCATTCTTCCGCGGTTCCACCACGTTTCCACCATGGTTCTGCCCAGCTCCAGTAAAACATCCTTGCTATAGTCCACAGTCTAGCTAGACTCATTCTCGGCTGAAGGTAAACCAAATTAAATTAATTTGATTAATTTAATTTTGTTTTTCAAATTAAATTAATTAAAATTAATTTTGAGGGCTTAAAAAAAAATAAAAGAATCCAAAATTTTAATTTAATTTGGGATTTAAATTAAATTAATGGTTTAATTTAATTTTGGATTAGAAAATTAAATTAAATATTGGAACTGATAACTAAATTATTTGAATTTATTAAAATTTATTTAATTTATTAGAACACCCTTATACTATTTCAGTTTATTGTAGTTTAATTTTATTGCACATTATTTTAATACCAATTGGTCTTGAGCTAGTGACCGACCCATTCATATCTAGTTTTATTTATTTAATTATTTATTCAATGCATGTAATGATTGTAATAATTAATTAGATAAATTATGGTCTATGTATCATCTCTTTTAATTAAAATATGTATAAGGGAATACACATTTAATGAACCTATTGTACGTTACACCCATTGACACCCTCAATTGCGTGTGAGTATATTTTTAATTACATGGTGATGATCTCAGACGCAGACCCCTCCAAGTCAAGGTGGTAATCCAGATGGGACTCGAGTACTTTGCACTAGGGGAGAGCTGTGACACAAGTCAGGAGTTGACTCAGGTATGGTACCCCTTAGGTTATGATTGATCTGTTACGGATCGATCATAATTAAATGCTCATGACCAGTCAGATTGCATGTTTTTTCTTTATGCATCATTTATTATTTTATATAAGTGCATGATTATTGTTTGATCACATAAAATAATAAACAAGATAAAATGCATAAAGATGCGAAAAATATATTTCTATTTCATGTTTAGTTGTGAGCATGACAACCTAGTTTGAACATATTAAATAGAACTGGATTATATTCATCAAGAAATATCCAAATCCCTCAAATATATATTAAGTTTTAATGCCTTCCATTACTCACATTTAAACAAAACCAGGTGTTTGGAGTGCTCATCAACCATAGTTGAGAGTGAACCTTACTACTGGGGCACTCTTATGAGGGTATTGTGTTGACTTAACTGAAGTGGGTAGTCAAGGATTATCCATAGATAACTTGCTATCACTTTAGAGGAAAGTAGTTGAGGAAATCAAGTAATGATTCAAATAAACTGGGAGTTTACTCAACATAACAAGGAACCACCAGTTTAAGTGGTTGGATAGCCTAGCCTCTACCTTGAAACCCTTCAAGTAGTGGTGTAACAATAACTTATAGACTATGATGGAGGTTTCATGGATTCTTTCCACTAGAATACTCAAGCGATAGAGTATTCCGAATCCAATAGTGAGAGATATTGAGGTTAAATAATATAATGGGAGACATTTAAAATAATAATTAATGAAATGTCTAAAATGAAATCAATATAAAGTACTGACTACTAATATTTATCTGTTTTAGATCACAAATGGAAATCACTAACCCCACAAGTACATTATCACTGTGATAAATTTTGGATAAAGAAAATATCTTGACCGAAAATAACTTCCAGGAAGGGAACTCGTGCTTTCTCATAATACTATGACAATAAAGGAAGCTATATTTGTTGGAATCCTCAGTTCCTACCGAGCCTCCTTAGGGGGCAAGTAAGACGGAGAAATATAAATGAAAAAAGTATGTAGATGATGCAATATACGTTCAGTGCATCATGTTTTCATCCATTTCCATCCAATTATAGAAAATTCATGAGGATGAGGATGCCTATAAGATGATTTCTTATCTCTAAGAATTATATCAAGAGAGGGAAATGCATGAAAGGTATGAGATCTCTAGTGCCCTTTATAGCTACAAGATAGAAAAATGGAACCAAGATGGTCCTCATATACTCAATATGATCGAGTACATTGAGAGGCTTGATGCCCTTTGGTTACAATTGAAAAAAGAACTTGTAATAGATCTCATACATGCCTCTTTATTGCTAAGATTTTTGACTTTTATTTTCAATTATAACATGAATGATATAACAAAGTCACTCCCAGACCTTTTGGATTTACTTATAAAAGCTGACAAGGATATGAAAAATACCAATTCATCTATCCTTATGGTGAACAATAGAAATAAGGGAAAGACAAATGGGTCTAAGTCCAAGTCAAGGCCAAAGACACCAATGCATCATCCTAATAAGAAGCCAAAGATTCATAGGCAGAGTAATGAGCAAGAAGCTTTCTACTTTTCATGTGGCAAGAAAGGCCACTGGAAGAAAAATTGCAGAGTTGGGAAGAAGAAGCAAGCTAATGCTTCTACTTTAGGTATTTTTTTCATTGAATGCAATCTCTCATTACCTACAAGTTGGGGATTGGATATGGCATGTGTCTCATAGATTTTTATTCATATATAAGAATCAGGTAGGTTTAAGAATATTGAAAAATGAGAATTAGATCTCCAGGATACAAATGGTGAAATTCTGGAAGCCTTATTAGTGGGAGATTATCACCTTAATTTTCCTAGTGATTTGGTTTTAGTTTTAAATAATTGTTATTATGTAACTTATGTAACCAAAAACATAATCTGTATGTAAAATTTGGACACAATGGGATTTTATTTCATGTTTGGAAATAAATGTTGTCTCTTTTATAAGGATAACATGTGTTATGGTATGATACATATTAAAAATGGTTTATATATGCATGAACTTGAAAACCCAATAATGATAATTAATGACAAAACCATCAAACATGACTCATATATCACCACCTATGGAACTTTATACTAGGTCATGTAAATGAGAAGTGATTAAAAAGATTACATCAAGAAGGATATTTAGACTTGGTATAGTTAAAACCATTGGATGTATGACAATCTTGTTTATAAGGGAAAATGACCAAATCACCTTTCTCTAGGAAGGGAAAAAGAGCCAATGCATTAATGGAATTAATACATACCGATTTATGTGGTCCATTTCCAGTGGAGGCAAGGGGTGGTTTTTTATACTTCATTACTTTTACTGATGACTACAGTAGGTAAAGTTATATGTACTTAATGTAGTATAAGTCATATTCCCTTTATATGTTTAAGGAATTCCAACATGAAGTATAAAACCAAATTGATAAGAAGATCAAGGAGCTCTGCTCCGATTGAGGCAGAGAGTATCTTAACCAAGATTTCATTGATCACTTTAAGGAGGGTGGGATAGTATCCAATCTCACTCCTCCTTATAAACCACAATGGAATATTGTTATTGAGAGGATAAATAGGACCTTACTTGACATAGTCAGATCAATGATGATTCATGCAACTCTTCCATTATCCTTTTGGGGATACACCTTATAGACATCAACATATAACCTAAACCGAGTACCAAATAAATCTATATATGGGATTCTATATGAGTTATGGTATGAAAAGAAACCTAGTCTATCACACATACATGTACGGGGATGTAGGGATTTTTTCAGGACCATACCTAGTGAAAAATTGGCATCCCAAAGAACAAATTTCATCTTTATAGGTTATCCTAAAGAAACCAAAGTATATTATCTATATAAACCTTAAAATGTAAAAGTTATTGTAAAAAAACAAGCCAAATTTATTGAAAGGGAACACATTTCCAAGGGAAATAGTGGGAGAAAGATTGACTTCGTTGAAGTTAATGCCTCAGATGAACAAGAGTTGGTATGGGAACAATATCCACAAGATAAAGTGGAAGAAGAAGTGGTTTCCCAGACACAAATACTACGTAGGTCTACTCAAGAGGTTAGTGAACCAGAGCATTATGGTTTTCTTTTAATTGAGTCAGGTGACACAATACTCCTTAAGGATTATGAACCTCTAACCTACAAGGAAGTAGTAGGAGGAAAAGAATCTACAAAATGGAAATATGTCGTGCATTCTGAGATGAATTCCATGTACTAAAATCAAGTTTGGATTTTGTTAAACCCTCCAGATGATGTAAAACCCATTTGGTGAAAATGAGTATTCAAGAAAAATTTGTACATGGATGGTAAGGTTAATACCTATAAAGAAATACTGGTTGCAAAGGGTTTCAGGTAACATTAAGGCATCAATTATGATGAAACCTTCTCACAAATAACAATGCTAAAATACATTAGAATATTAATTTCAATAACATCCTTTCATTAATATGAGATTTGGAAAATGGATGTCAAAACTACTTTTCTAAAAGGGAAGTTGGTTGAAGACGTCTATATGACTCAACTTGAAGGGTTTTTCAAGTCAAATAATTCCAATAAGGTGTGGAAGTTGTAGAGATCCATTTATGGGTTGAAGTAGGCATCATGATCATGGAATGTTCATTTTGATTATGCCATAAGAGAATTTGGTTTTGTCAAAAATGAAAGTGAAATTTGTGTCTATAAGAAGGTTTATGGTAATTCCATCATTTTTCTAGTATTATATGTTTATGACATATTAATTATGAGAAATGAAGTTCAAGTCTTACAGTTAGTTAAGACTTGGTAATATGATTTATTCTCCATGAAAGACTTAGGTGAAGTATCCTATATTCTAGGGATCAATATCTACTGAGATAGATCTCAAAGGCTGCTTGGGATAAGTCAAAGTACATACATTGACAAGGTACTCAAAAGGTACAATATTGAACAATCCAAGACAGGGTTGTTGCTTATGTCACATGGTATTAATCTCTCCAAAAAAATGTGTCCACAAACATAGGATTAGATTGAAATAACGAGTAAAATCCCTTATGCCTTGGAAGTGGGTTCTATCATGTATTCCATGTTATATACTAGGTTTTATGTTTCCTTTTATTTAATCATGGTGGGTAGATATCAATCTAATCTAGGATATATGCTCTGGGAAACTATTAAAACCATCCTAATGTACTTGAGGTGTATAAAGGACATGTTCCTAGTGTATGGAGGAGATGAGGAACTAGTAGTGAGGGGATAAACTGATGCTAGTTTCCAAACAGATCAAAATTATCTGAAATCACAGTTAGGCGACATATTTTTCCTGAATGGTGGTGCAGTGATCTGAAGAAGCTCAAAAAAATATGTGGTTGCCGATTCTATAGAAGAATCCAAGTATATAGCGAATTCTGATGCATAAAATTAAGTAGTATGGATATGCAACTTTGTTTGATACATTGGTGTTATGCCTAGTAGTGCAGACCCTATTCTAGTTTATTGTGATAATAATGCTGCAGTGGTGCTTTCTAAGGAGCCCAAGTCTCACCAGAGGACAAATAATATAATTCTGAAGTTTCATCTCTTGAGGGATTTTACTTAGAGAGGCGAAGTCGCAGTTAGTATAGTAGCCACAGAGGAAAATGTGTCAGAGCCCTTGACTAAATCCATTTCTTAGTAGAAGCATGATTCTCATGCAGGGGCTAACAGATTGAGACTTGTTAGTAGTTTTCTCTAGTGCAAGTGGGAGTATTGAAAGTGGGTTCCCTAGAACCAACTTGTGGTGTACTTTGATTACTACTATATGTATGTAGTTTGTTATATATACACGTTTTTATCTTTCCATAATAGTGTAGATACTTTTTCATCAACTTTTTTATGGTAATTTCCTTATATTACATGCCATATCAAAGGGTTATAACAAATACTAGGCAATAATGAGAACCTAGAGATACTTTGATAGTAATATGAAAGTAATTTCCTATGGTAAAATTATATCATTATGACAGGACACAGATGGTGTATGACTATCAGGTGCTAGGGGCACATAGGCATTGATACTTCTTCTCATGAAGTTCACACAAGGTAATCTACAGTAGTTGATATCATGAGGATATACCGTCTAATAGGAACACAACATGTTCCAGGTTTTATTGGTAACTTCTATCTATGGACATGTGTAATAGTCTCATGACTTGAGATCATTATCAATGTATATCATTTAATTACATACTTTGATGTTAGGTGAAAAGCATGGAAATGAAGTCATGGTGAGGTAGTTTGTGTTGGGTATGTCATTAGTGACATGACATTGATTGAATGATAAAAATAGGATTTTTCGATTCTGATTTTAGGAAGAGATAACTTGGACCTGGTTGATTAGGATGAAAGTGACTTCATTAAATCCATGGCCATGGTAGTCGGAGGTAAGTCCATCCAAACATATCAACAAATAATAAATCAAGATAAATGACGATGAAAATAGTGTGCATTCTGCTTTATTGAGATATCGATGATGAGGATATTATATTACACATGGCGTGTTGATAGGAAGGTAGTCATTGCTTTGACTTTTTCTTATCTCTATAGGGGCCTCAGTGGGTTGCTAGACCTTGCTCTTGGTCTATGAATTTTATTCACTGCTATTGAGATAAGGGAATAGAGAATCACACACAATAGCACTTTGAGAATATGCCATATTCTATTGAATAGGATTATAGGACTTTGTGGGACCCACCATGGGGTCCGGGTATTATCCAAGTTCTATGGATCATCAGGATATAAATAAATTCATTAATATTCAAGTAAGGAGTAATTGGGTTGAATTTATTTATGATATGTATTTACAAGTGATTATGTAAATAAAATGATAAATATTATTTGAATGGATATTAATGAAATATCCCGGGTTCATTGAATATTATCAGAAGATGATATTTGAGTTAAAGACTCAATTTTATCACATAATATATTAAATATATATTATAATTAAGTGATAAATTATAAATATTATTTATGGCATAATTTAATTTGTCATAAATAATTATTTATAATATTTATATAGTTGATGTTTATTACATGTGGGATGAGAACCCAAAAATGGGTATTATAAGTTTCCACTATATAAGTGGAGTGCGACTCTTATCCTCCTGACTATTTATCCATTGTAAATGAGATCCTCTCTATCCTCCTGATTCCTAGAGAGATAATCTCTCAAACAAGCAAGTTTTTCATGTTCCGTCTTCTCAGATCGAAGATGTTGGTTTGTGGTGATCGTCGTTGCATCAAAGTGATTGTTAGTGTATCACGCTAGCACCTAGATTCCTATTAATAGCACACAATAAGATTCAAGGAGTGTGTATGGATGATCTATAGGGATTTAAAATTGGAGTCTTTAAGCAACGATCACTGAAATCTTTCTTCAGACTTGCACACATCAGATTAGAATGAGGTATATATTCGTTATATTTTTGTACTATGTATAAACAACACATGGTCCTTAGACCATACTGGGATAAGATCACTGGAGTTAATGATATGTCACTCCAGTGATGTAATTTTTTTAAATTCTCAACCCATCGGATTTCACTGAGAATCCTTGTACCTAAAAACACTGAGATGTAAAATTAAAATCACAACATTCCCATTTTCCACTAGTCAGTGTGGCATCATGCTCCTATCAATGGTAATAGTGGTTTTATAGAGTATGGCTATGGTCTGTAGTGTAGGAAAGAAGGCACATGCAGAAACCCTAGTAACTTAGAGAATACAAAAAGTGAAAAATGGATGTGGTATCATTTCAGGTATATGTTTCTTTAAAGTGAAAAATACCCACATGGAGGCAGTCCCATATTGGTTTTAAATACAAGATGTTTCTGCTCGATTAATCCAAATGTGGGAAGAGTTGGGGAAATGAGAAGATCCGAACCCTCCATGTACTGGTCCTCCTGCCTAGCACTGACTCATGTTGGAAATTCCTTTGGTCTCTACCTAATGACTAGTGAAAACTAACACTAGTCTCTGCCCTTGCTTCCTCCTCCAAGCTACACCAAACCGCCCTTCCAATTGATCTTGACCAACTGTTGTCGAGTGGCTCGCTTATCTGGTTGTGGGATAACTTGGTGTTGGCCTATTTTTTTAATATCCATGGGTTTTATTCTAGTGTTTGTTAAATTTAATATATTTAAGGTAAATTCATCCTCTTTTCTCAAAAAATAATCAAAACTCCATTAAAATTTATTACAATCACCTCCTTACCATAAAAAAATTAATAATACAATCATTCATAATTGGCATTTAGGTCAACAAAATTAATGCGGAAAATATATATATAAATTAGTCTCATTATCATGTTAAAATTGAGACATGAAAGTTTTATTATATAACTATTAAATCAAAAGTATAACCAACATACATCAAAGAATAAAAATAAATCATAAAACATGTTAAATGAATCATTTATGTAAGTTTAGAAACTCAATATAGAGAAACATAACCTCCCTTATAGTGTATCCCATAACTCTGAATTTATTATTCTCTACATGTATATTAAGTAAAAACATGGTTTTATTATCATAATAAGGAGTTCTAGGAATCAAGGGGATATTTTTTAGTGTGATAGGTCCAAATAAACACATAATAATATGCTAAGTATGAATTTATAATGTAACAACCAATTAAAAAGTTATCAACCAACATAAAACATGCAAGGAAACTTGTAAATTAGATTATTCATCACTATCATATAAAGGAATAATCAAAGAATCATAATGAAGGAATAATACTCTAAGAACCATTAAGGGATGACTAATTTCAATTTTAGTATTAATAAAATCTACTTTATTAAAATATTTTTATTGAAAAAAACCAATATGTTCATCCCCCAATATACCCCATGCCCCTATAATTATAACACTCTGCTAGTATGAGAGAAAGAGAAGAGTACACTCACCTTAGATAGTGTGGATGCAAAGCCTTATTCCCAAAGAAGATAAATATTCCACCTCTATCCAACTTAGGAGACCTAGGTTAGACCAAAGAAATATTTAAATCATTTATTTAATCTAAAAATAAAAAGAGACTATTATTGAATAAGTCTCACCTCAGGATCAATGATTAAGACCTTATATTATGACCAGAAGGTAGAAAAGTCAAATTAGGATCTTAATTTTAAACCCTAGAAGAAGGTGAGATTAGAAGATGCATGGATCTTCTATTAACATAGTATAAAATTAGATAATATAAGAAGAAAAACCTTACCTTTAATGAAAATATATTCCCATGCCCTCTTGATCATGAATTCAAATTAAAAACCAAGATAAAGTTGAAGAAGATTCAATAGAAGTGGAAAGGGAGATCTCAAAGAGTCTTATAGACTAAAAATGAGAAGAGAAACCTAAGTGAGAGGATAAAAGCTGGTTAATTAAAAATATGAAATATAAAAACCCCCCATATAAAAAAACCACCTGTAGGCCTACCGGGTACTCGTTCTAGGTCCAATAGTGGTACTCAATTGGTCTGGTAGTGGCTTTATATCCACTGGAGTTCCACTTTATACTCGATGCTTACCCACCAGGTACCCATTTAACCTAGGTCTCTTCTATTTTCCACTTCCCCCTTCTCCAAATTACACCCATTTTCCCCAAATCAAAATTTCACTTAAAAAGGAATTAAATGGATAAATTTAAAAGATAAATCTAGATTATAAAGATGAGGGTCTTTATAATGTCCAAACCACAAACTTCTTATCCTTGAGAATATTTATCTAGATTCCCAAGGAAAAAAGTTTAACTATTGGATCCTCATTTAAAATTTATTCTCAAAAGTATCATATAAGTGTTGACCAAGTTTCTATCATACCCATACCAAATTAATGATCCTCCCTCAAAGGATATTCTCACTTTATTCAATGACAACAAAATGTTTCTCTATAAAGGTACCATCCATTTACAATTCCATATCATCAAACCAAATGATATGATTATGGTTGTGTATATACTTCCTTATATTTGAGATATTGAAAACATCATGTATTTAACTAGACCAAGGTTGAAAACATAACTTGTATGAAACCTCTCCAAAATACTCCAAAATATTAAAGGATCTAGTAAATCTAGGGGAAATATTCCCTTTCTTTCCCATTCTCCAGTGACCTAATCAAGGGTTGACTCAAAAAATATATGATCACCAAATCAAAACTCAAAGAGTCACTACCTATGGTTAAAATAAGACTTTTGGTGACTTTTTTTTAGTTTTAAACCACTTTTGGATCAACTTAACTCATTAAATAGTCTTCTAAACTCTACTGGGACCAATCAATTATGATTCAACAATCTCTAGATAGTATAAGGAAGGACAATGTGGTCTACAATATAATTCCTCAAATGGATCCATCTAGATAGATAATTTATAGCTATTATTATAGGAAATATTCTTAAGTGGTAAATGGTCCTCTCAAGAACCACAAAAACAAGGATGTAAGCACATAAAATATCTTTCAGAATGTGAATGGTTCTCTCAAATTGACCATATACATTAGGGTGATAAACCATACAAAATTTTATATGACTACCAAGATGTTTTTACAAACTTTAAAAAAACATGACATAAAACTTGAGTTATAATTAGATATAATTATAGTTGTCACCCCATGGAGTTTCACAATCTTTGAAACATGAATATTTCCCAAGTTATTTAAAAAATATCTCTCTTTAATATGTAAAAAATTAGTGGGATTTTCTAAATGGTTTATAATTAGCTATATCATATCTCATCACTATAGAGAGTAAGGTAAGATCATTATGAAATACATAATGAATTTATCCCATTTCCACATTGGTATTGGAAGTGTCTACAAATCTATAGCCAGTGTTTGATACTCTAACTTAAACTATTGATAGGTAAGGAATCGAGACATGAATCAAGCTATCTCCAATTTCATGTCAGGATACCAAAATTTCATATGTACATCATAATACATCTTAGAGACCCTTGAGTGTAGAACCTAATGATAATAGTGATACTCATTCATAACTCATTCCTAGATACTAGTGGGAACCACTATTATTCCACGGACATAGATAAATGCATTAAAATCTCTAGACCACCCATCCAGGATCTCCCCACCATTGAGTTTCTCTTGAATGAAGATATAATATTGATTAGATATATGAGAATCCTTTACCTATTCCATAACCAATTATTTAAGATCAATAGGCTATAGATAAATATCAACCTATCTTAGAGGATAACCAAGTAGAGGTTAGTTAGCACAAACATGATCCTTATCTCATTTTATCTTCCTTTACCTTTTTAGGTTGATACTTCTTACTGAGGGTTCCATCTACCATGTTTACATTACCCATAGCATAGAGAAGATCAAAATAAAAAGATTGAAAATACTCAACCCATTGATTCCACCTCATATTAATATCTCTCTATGAAAAGATATACTTGGGTATTTTATTATTGGTATAACCAAAAACCACTCACAAAATAAGTAATGTCTCAAGTACTTTAGAGCATACACAACAACTGGTTTTAAATAATGTTTTGGAAAATTAATCTCATGTGGTTTTAATTTACTAGAACCATAGGAAACCACCTGAATTTCATATATCAACATGTATTCAAGAAAAATTAAAGAGGAATCATAATATACTTTGAACACTTTACTTGAATAATTTTTTTTAGGATAAGTGTTCATGTAATTTTATTTTTCATCTTACAAAAATCTATATTACATTGTTATGACCAAACAAATTTCTATTCCTTATTCTCTAAGGAAGTTATAGATGTTTGTAAATAAAAATATCTTAAATGAATAGATGATAATATCTAAAAATTCCTAATAAACTTTAGACCTTGAATACATTCCTAGGCACTTCCCAAGACACCATCACCTCTAATTTCTCTATATCCACAATGATGTTAGTTATCTAAGAATTTAACTTCAAAAATCCAACATGAACATTTATAGAGCTTCCTATAAAGATTATAAACCTTTAATATTCCTATAAACACCTGAAAATTCCTTCCATATCCCCCTTGAGTTCATGAATGAACAATGATGTCATCCATATGTTTCTTCATTGGAATTATAAAAATAGTGGGTGCATAAAGCTAAATGACATAACTAGATATTTTAAATGACCATAATGACTTCATAAATCCAACTTTATAATATCCTCAGGACCTAAATGGAGTTAATTATACTCGATCTTAAATAAATCTTTAAAAACCATTTGTTCCCATTCAATTGGTCAAACAAGTAATTAACTTTGGAAATTTGATATCAATTATTGATAATTACATGATTTAGATTCTGATAGTCTACACAGAGTTATAATATACCATTAATTTTATTTAAAAATAGAATTAGATCACCCCAAGAATAATTTCTAGGTCAGACAAAGCCTTTAAACTCTAGATCTTCAAGATGATTTTTTTAGTTCTGTCATATTTTCTAGTTCCATATGATTTGGTGGAATAAAAATTGGTTTAGTTCTATGAATTAAATTTATTGAGAAATAAACCTCATTTTTAAGATGAAACCCTAATAAATACTCAATAAACACATTAGGTAAGAATCCTACCATAATAGATAACACTTTTGGTCTCTTTATTTTAATAGCCAAAATATTCAAACATTCCATTTGATAGGTAAGTGATCAAACTTTCTCTTGATACCACCTAGCTCAAATTACTTAAAATTTATATTATCAAATAACTTTATACTGAGTTCCATCAGGAGAAAAAAATAAACCCAACTATTATGGAAACTAATAATGGTCTTGATCTTAGCGAATCAATCTATACCCAAGATAATATCAAATATTCACATGTCAAGGGTAGAAAATTCCATAGATCTCTAAAATATCCTACCAAAAAAGGACAATAAAAACAATTCTTACCCCTATTTATATTCTTAGTCCATAAAATATCAACATTCATGAGTTTTAGAGGTTTACACTTCTAATCCCTAGAGATATTTTTGATACTCGTTAATAAAATAATGGGAAGCTCCAGTATCAAAATAAAGTATCAATTAGGGTTGATGTTACCATAACAATACCTCTCACCATAGAAGGACCTTACTCAACATCAGCTATCGAATTCCCATTTTCAATGACTCCACATGAGCTATTATGATGACCTTATGGATCTAATTCATATGTTGGAAGATATTCTACAAACTACCAACTATGATCTACTCACCTATACTCATGTCGAGACCTACTAGATAGTGGTTGGTTTCTCATAGTATCCACCTAACAATTTGTATATGAGAGGTATAACTCTAATGTGATGTCTGGAAAAAAATCATCAAAGTATTATACTTTAAAACCTATTTATATTACCATACCTTACATACTTATGAAATTTATTTATCTCAAATGTAAATATAGGTCTATTGTATCCTATATAACCACACTAAAAATATTTAATTAGGGATCCTATGGAACTAGGAGAGAAAGAACTCCCACATCAACTTCCCTTACTAGATACACCTTGACTCACTTATTCTTAATGTTTATTTAATCAACTAGAAGAACCAATACCACCAATACACCCTTGGGAACTAGTCTCAACCACCACTACCATCTTCACCACCTTAAACAAGGCTGAGAGGTCAAACATCACCACTTGTGACTGAAGTGGTTCCCTTAATCCCATCTCGATTTTTTTTCATTAAAATCCTTGTCCCAAATCATATATAGAGGAAAATAGGGTAGTTAAGTGAAATTTGTAGTGTAATATATCACAAATATCATTCCCTAGTTAATATTCATAAACTCTTGAGCTTTTACTTTGTGAAGAGTATCTGAGTAGAACTTCTTGGATAATAATTTATGAAAATCCCTTTAGTTGAGTCCCCAACCCTTCATAAACTCAAACCATACATCCCACCACCTAAGACTAACTCCTAATATAAAATTATAAAATAGAACCTGTTGCTAATATGGAGTCTCAATACTCTCAAATATATAATGAACACAATCAATATACCCCCTACTTCCTGAGGGAAAACTTTGCTCTAAAAAGTTAAAGAGTTATGGAATTAAAAATATTTCATAATGTCAGTAGTCAAGGGTTCTCATAATGGTGATTAAAATCCTTCTTCATCAAGAAGTTTATCCAAATCCACAGGAAAATGTGGTTCAATGAGAGGCCTATCAATTAGAGAATTATTTCAATCCACTTCTTATGGATCATTAGGTGGTTGACTAGGTGTAATAATCTACATTAATAAAGAAAATAATACCATATTCCATTCTAAGAAACAATATATTTAACATTTAATTATGAAAAATACTAATAATTTCATAACTATATCCCCGATATTATATGCTTCTATTTATTAACCATTTCATGTGTTTAAATAATCTCTTACAAATTTTGAAACCATAATTTAAAGGTAAGAATGTAAGGTCAAGAAAAATATTTTTAAATCTAACTGAGCTAGTTAAAATGAGTTATACTAACATAATCATCAATAATAAATAAGTAGAAAAAATATATTTATTTATTACCGAGGATTCAGTTAGTTTGGCAATTTAAATGATACAAGAAATATAGTGGTAAAACATAGGAAATCAAACAATATGTGATTGGTGTTGGTCTCCTATTGGGGTTATTTATTTGAGGTAGATGTTGGTAGTCCCTTTACCATTGAACAATGAGGTTTTGAGGGATAACCATTATTATAGTCAGGATACTCACCCTAGTTACACTATGATGTTTTATGGTCTCAAGAACCAATATTAGTAGATAAAGATGGGGCATAGAGTTCCTGATTTCATATCTCATTTCCTTAGTTATTAGAAAGTGAAGACCAAATACCAAAATATTGAGAGATTATTGCAACCCCTTCCAATTCTTGTTTAAAAGTGATATGATATTTCCATAGAATTCGTAACTAGTTCACCTCAATATTCTTTTGGAAAGGATGATATATGGGCCATTATTGATTTCTTGACTAAATTTTCCCACTTTCTTCCTATAAAGGATACCATTAATGTAGAGGATATTGAGAATATTTTTATATAGGAGATTATGAAGTTACATGGATTTCCTTTGAATATTTTTACTAATTGGGGAACTCTATTTACTTATAAGTTTTGAATGGATCTATATAAATCTATGTTAACTACTTTTAATCTTAACTTGACATATATTATATAGAAATATAGTTAAACAAAATGAGTTATTAAAATTATTTAAGATATGATTCATGCTTGAGTGCTTGATTTTAGAGTTTCATGAGAGATACACTTTTTATTGATTAATTTTTCTTATAATAACACTTACCAATAATCAATCATTATGGATCCATTTAAGGCTCTTTATGGTTAAATTTTATGATCCCCTCTATGTTGGGATGAGATGGGTGAAAACTCTTTATTGGGATCAAGAATTGTTTTGGATATGATGAGTAAGATTTAATTGATTTATAAAAGTATGGAGATGACTTGGATTCATAAAATATTATATGATGATTGATTTTATCATCCTATAGAGTTTGTTATTGAAAACCATGTGTTCTTAAAATTATATCTTCAACTTGGGAATTAAAGATCAAGAAAATAGGGTAATCACATACTAAGATATTTCATACCATTTGAGATTATGGAACAATATAAAATGGTGGTATATCAGCTATGTATAAAACCCCATTTAAATTCAATTCATAAAACAATTTGTATATCCCATTTGAATAAATACCATCCCAATCCCTCACTTGTCATAGAATGGAAAGACATAGACTTTGAACCTGATACCACTATGGTGTAATAACCTATTTTAATTATTGATCATCATAACAAAATATTTCATGGAATATTTATTCCCTTTGTTAATGTTTTATGGAATCATGGAAGGGATAACTATGATACTTTGGAGTGTGAGGTCTTGATGAGGAATAAATGACCTCATATTTTCTTGATTTAAGTACGATGATGAATTTATGGGAGTAGAAAGTAGAATAGTGAGAAGAATTATGACACCCAAAATATCAAAAGTATGTGTTTATTCATTTCGTTGAGTTTCTAGATTAATAAAAAGTGAAAATTTAGACAATATTTCAAAATTTATAGTTTAAGTGAATTATTTGGGAAATTGTGCCAAGGTGAGATTTAATTATAGTGGAAAATACATTATAGGTGTATATTTTACTAAACCATGTATCTTCCCAAAAATATTTTTTTAAATACGTCATTATTTTTATTTTTCTTTTATTTATTTCACCTTATTTTTTGAGATAATTCTAGGGAACTCTTGGGTTTTTTCCTTCCACACTCCTTCATTTCTCCATGGTTCTATTCTCTTAATTCCAAATGATTCCACCAAGGTAATATCTTAATTTTATCTTGCTTTCTTCTCTTCCTCTTCTCATCCTCCCCTCTTCTTCAATTTATTTTCCCTAACTAGTCATGGTGGTCAAACCTATGATCATGGTGCATCTAAATCATGGATATTTTTAGGTATAAGGATTTTAAAGCACCATATAGTCCTAATCTATGGTTATGTGAAGAAAGTGCACTAATTTTATTAGATTGTGGAAGGTGAATCTATGTTCTTCCATTTATTTGACATGACTCATGGTTCTTAGGATTTATAAATGTTTTTATTATAAAATTGATTCCTATAAAAATTATCCTTGACGAGTTTATAATTTTTTTCAAAGTCTTGTGTTTTTTGTGTTTAAAATTAAATAGGTTTTGAAGGTACTTGGGTAATAATTTTCTCAAACTATATTTATCATGCATAATTTGTTTTAATTGAGGTTTATTATGATTCAAATAGATTTATAAATGTTAATTTTAATGATAATTAATTTTTATAAAGTGGATTTCATGTATTTACATTATGTTTTGGTTTTTAAAGGCATTTTTATCATAATTGGAATTATTATTGATTACTTGGAATCCTATTTATTATGACCCTTAGTACAATTGATATAATTGATCTATTTTTTGATGTTAATTGAAATTATATTTATTTGATAAATGGACTATTTCTTAGAGGTGTTTAGATATTACATGAGTGTTATTTATGTATTCAATTGGTTTATTTCTGTATGGAATTGATTATACTAACATGAAAATCCTTGGGTAGCTGTTTGGGAATCCAATGATGAGTCCTATACTAGTTCATAATCACTCTTTGGATAGTGTCCCATAGTTTGGTTCATGCATTGACTTAGGTGTTTCTTCTTAATGATGCCTATGAGTTAAATTCAAGGTCTTTGACTACCAGGATTTCATAATAAGCCAAAAAATGTGTCTATTAATCCATATTCTAGGTTTTATATCAAGGATAAAGGTAGTTATCCCATGTTGTGTTTTATTCCATATTATTTATTTTGTGGTTTTCTTGTATGTTATTTGTTTTATTTATCATCCATATGTAATATATGTATTTTATAATCTTATTTTTAAACTAGAATTTTTTAGCTTGTCCTACAAAATGAATTATATAGATTCATGGTGGTATCCTACCTAGAATTATCTCATACCCTACATACACACTCATGTGTGTATATAGACCGAGTTTTATTTTTTGTAGGAAAGGATAAATTCACTTACTTCTTTAGTGGTCTTCAATAGATTACTTCTTTATGATTTGGTGATGAAGATTTTTGGGTAGTGACTTTGGGTCACATGGAGGTGGTTCATGTGGTATTTTTGGACTTGATGTTTCTTTTTGGGATATATTGTTTGATAGAAACATTGATCATATTCTTTAATTTTTGTCACTTTTGTATCATTGATATGTCATGTATCAACTTAATAAATTTTAATAGTAATGTATTTTTTGGATGTTTTTTTGTTATTCATTATACTTACAACTTATTTGGTTGGTTTATATTTTAAAAACTATTCATTATTTAGAGTGTATGTCCAACACATGGATACCTCATGATGGATTTTGGTAAGAGTTTAATGTACCCTTTTATGGATTTAGTGGGTGAAATCACTTTCAAAGTGTATGTTTGATACCCTCAATACTTGTTTCTAGATTATGGTGATTAGGAATTCACTTTAGGCCTTGTGGAAGAACGACACAGGTGAAGTGTGAAGTTAACATGGTCTAGTTCACTACTGTATGGATATATGTTAACTAAGAGGGTGAGGGTGAATTGTTTTTCAATTTTAAATCATTTTAAACAATCCTTTTATTGATCAGTTTTTTATGGAATAATATAAAATCAATAAACACAAAAACCTTATATTTATCATGGTTTTATCAATGTTATATACTTCACTATTTATATTGATCCATATTGTATTAAAGATTTTTCTTCATTTTCACTTGATTTTTATGGGATACAAGAGAAATTAATTGATAAAATTTACTCATTTTTTTGCAATAAAAAAATAACCCTAAAATTATACTACATTTGTTAGGAAAATAAAACATTTTCTAATAGTTAATGATTATAAGGTATCCATTTTACTTCACATCCAATAGTAGTGAAGTTACTCATACTATTCATACTTTTAAATATAAATCACTTGTATTCTTCATGTTTTGTGGAAATAAAGACACTAATGCTATCACAATTTGAAATAGTTTAGTCACACATACTCCTTACAATTTTTAGTTATGAAGACACAAGTTTAATTTAAAATTGGTAGTGGAAAAATCACTTGATCTATTAATTTTTAGTTCTACTAATTCCACATGATATCTACATGTTCAATAGTATCAAATTCATAAAATATCCTTAAGTTTAGAAATCATGAAGTCATTTGAATAAGTATTTATACTAGGTAATAGTGAAACATCCATTGTCTTCACACTAGGCGACTGTGGAACACCCATGATGAAGAATTAGATCCTCAAAATAATTATCCTCAATCCTAGAATATTTTTAGTTTATATGGAAGTATCTCATAATTTTTTTTCACTTTTCCTATGTATCTTACTACCCCCATGGATTTTGGATTCAAATTATAAATGTTGGAGCTCCATTGTGATTGTATCCATTTAGGATCTCCTATAAAACAAAAACCATCATCTATATGATTTTGTTAATGTTATTTATAGAGGTCATATAGAGTTTCAAAATAATGTTCATAATATAGTGGATCATATAATGATTAATTCTAGTATAATCTCTACTGGTTCACCACTCTATAGTCCCTTATGAAACTACAAATTGTGAACATGTTTCCTAAGATAGTGTAGATGATCACCCATAAATTTTTTGAATATTTTTATTATTATTTAAAAAATAACCAATATAGAATCAAAAAATAAAAATTTAATAATTAAAACTAATTAAAAGGTAAATTATTTCATTATAAAAAACAATAATACTCACCCTTTTAATGATCATAATAAATTCACGAGAGATGATGGATAAATATTAAGAAAGCATGCACGGTAGAAAAAACACATTTAACACATTATACCACAATTTTTATGACAAAATCATTTTAAAAAACAAGTCATTATTTGATTTTTTAGTAAATTTTGAGATGAAAATAGGAAAGGGGGAAAATCATATTGATTCATGGTTAAAGTTCATGATTTTAAAAATTATACAAAGTTATTGACTAAATTTTATGTCATTATATGATTAGTTTACATGACTTGTAAAAAATTTATAGTAGAAATTTCTTAATTAAATCCATGTGATAGAATGTTTATATGTTGGATTTTATCCTTATTTAGGACTTATATCATCCCTCCAACACAAGCTAAACATGTAGTGACCTTCTTGAGTGATTTTAAAGGATCCTCTCATGTCATGAACCCCCTCCACTGGTATCCCTGTTGGGATTATAGTAAAGAGAAGGAGTGTACCTTGAGTCCCACATATAGTAGGACATAGGTTGGAAACTAGTGCCTAGGGTATAAAAAACTCAGATGGGAAGAATTTCCCTCAATATCCCTAGATAATAACATAAATCCACCTATTAATCCACCATACTATAAAAGAAATAAACCAAAACCCCATACAATAAATATCCCACATGCCTAAATATAAAATATACACAAACATATCTAATGATATAACAATACCAAAAGTAAATCCTATAGTAATGACTATAACAACCCAAGATCTAAGCTATTACTAAATAGTTAGATCACCAAGACCCTATTAGAAACCTGAAAAATAGTTTATATATATAGGATGAGAATAACATGTATAATCAATAGGATCATACCCAAGGCATATCATGAAAATGTGAAAAGAGAATACTAATTCCCCGAGGAACAAATAACATAACCAACCAACACCTACACAAGTCAACTAGTCCCCCAAACTCACCAAGTCCCACTTACCAAATTACATATCCTAGTAAAATAAAATAATAAATGTAAGTATATAATCATAGGAACCTCATAACCACTTACCCACTAATTTTACACTCTCAACCAATGATAATATATCCTCTACACCCATCCCTTATATATCCAAAAATAATGGTACCAACTATATATCATATCTTATGGAACCAACCAAATATCACACCACAGAAAACTGGCCACATATCACATCTCATGGAACCAAATGCATATAAAATCTCATAACTAGGGTAGTAGGGTTTCATGAATGTGTAGGAAATCAAACTTGTGTCCCCCTATTACCATGAATGACCCCCACCACATATCTCAACATCCACTACTAATATCACCCAAAGTTGCTATTGAAGGGAGAGAGAGGGAGAGGGGTTAGTCAGTCATCTGTATCCTCTCCATCCTAGATATTAGGGAAAACACCCCCAGAGTCTCTGGGTGTCAGTAAGTTTACTCAAATAGGGTGTTGTGTGTAGAAAATTCATAAAATAATACAAGTATATAGTAGTCTCACACAATCCTACACCTATGGGTTCACATAAGAAACACCACCACAACCACCATCAAACCAACACTGATATAACACCACTAAGGGTTACCTCTAATGTAGAATAATTCACCACAGGAATCACACAAAGGGACATGACCCAAGTTATATTTTCCATTATTTTATTTAATAAATCATCCTCTAAACTTCATTCATTTAATTATTAGTTTAAATTCAGGCCAATGAATTCTTTATCCATAACCACATTTATATATGTCAATTTTATGCCATTGCTATTGAACCACTATCAAGAAACTACAATGTCAAGATGCCAAAATAAACAAATTACACCAAGCCATAAACAACCAAGCAAACCAAGTCACAAACAACTAAGGCTACTACTCCACAAACAACCAAGTCCACCAAACCGTACACAACTAAGGCCACCAAGATGAAAACATAAATTCCATCATAAAATCATAATATTCAACTTATTCTTTTAATTTACTAGATTTAAGTATTTAACCATTGAAAGGGTATTCTAAAATAAAGTCATCACTACAAGGAATAAACTAATAATAATAATATAATATAAAATAATAGAAGTAATATTAAGAAAACCTATAACAACATGGAAATCACACCATTCCCTTTCAATTTCATTAGTCTGATTTATTATCTTTATCATTAAAATTCATACCATCAACCCAATGGAAAGAAAAATCATGATATTTACATTGATGTGAATAAAAATGAGATAAAAAGGACCCCTACCTAAAAATAATATTTATAATTCACTGCATAAAGACAAAGTAAGAGAGGATGAACCATAAGGCCACAACCACACAAGGAATCCTCAAATTAATATTAAATTCAATGATATCTCATCAAAATTACATCCCAATAAATCCATATCTATAAATAATACAACCAATATGAGATCTATGAAGAAACATGGAAGAACTTAGAGATAAAGAGAATAATAACTCACTTGGAATCATAGATATTGAATCCTTAGGAGCCAAGAATGAATTCCAAAGATAAGAGGCCATTAGGGATCTAAAAATCAATTGGGAATAATTTGAAGTCTGAGATAATCAAAGGTAAAATGAGGGAAATCCTAGTGAGGTTGGAATTTATAAACAACCTAGAAATCACCCCATTCACATATTAATGTATATTTTACACTACAAACCTCACACAATTCACAAATACTAAAAAACAAGGTAATCGATTGAACAAACCTAGGTGAGATCTCAAATCATGAATAAAAACTTCACCCTTTGAATTATTCAAATATCGATCCCCAAAAAAATTCATTGTGAACATTGATGATGTTAACAACATTTCACACTATGAATCAAACCAAGTAGATACTCTATAAAAATCCATGAATCAAACCTATAAAACATTACACATCATGAACCAATGATTCACAACATGAATCACCACATTTAGTTATATATTTAACTGTAAATTTACTTCCACCTCCTCATTCCCATATCAAGGCCTCAAACACCCAAAAATAAAAAACTAACAAGCCAAAAGGGTCTAGAAAATTACATATGATACCTATAAAATAATTCTCATGCTCAATAATCAAAATCAACCAAAAAAGGAATGGTAGAAAAAACCACTAGAAACCACCAAACACTCTCCCAAGAGATACCACTCAAACAAGGATGAAATAATATCTCAAAATAAGATATGATTCTAAAACATAACAATAATAAGTCAGTAAACCATAAAAAATTCTAAAATAACACATATAAAACATCAGGGAACAAAAAAATCCATGTACTGGGTGCATATCTCTGACTCCTTCTCCCAAGCACTCTCCTAAATGACACCATGACTCCATAGAACCCAGACCAAGGAAAAAACCCACCCTTTCTGCACCTTTTCATGATGCTCCTAAATATCAATTTTCTATTCCATGGAAATTGTATCATCCTATATATCCAACTCCCCATAGTCAATGATTTGAAACTCTTCATGAAGATATTAGTGGAGTTGGGACATGTAGAAAATATAATGAACTCTGTCTAGATGTAGAGGTATTTCCAACGGATAAACCACCTCACCAATACACTCTAACACCTTTAAGGGTAAAAAAAAAGTGGTGAGAGATTTCTCAACTGACCAAAACTCTACTGACCATTCCACAGGGAAACCTTTAGGAAAACATGGTCTCTAACCTCAAACTAAAAGGGATCCTACAACAATTGATATAAGCCTTCTAGTTGTCCTAATCCACCTTCATCCTCTCACTAACAACCTAAATATTCTCGATCATGCTCTGCACCACATCAGGACCAAGAATTACTACCTCCCAAATCTTAGTCCAACTCAACAGATATTGATATGGTCTCCCATATAATGCATCAAAGGGGCCCATTCCAATGGGGGGGGGGGGGTGATAACTATTATCGTAATAAAAATAAACCAAAGGTAGGTGTCATACCATTGATCCAATGAAATATAATACATATTCCTAAATCATATACTCTAGTGTCTGGATGGTCTTCTTTGTCTATCCATCCATTTAGTGGTGGAAAGAAGTGATCAGGCACAACTAAGAGCCAATGGTATGCTACAATCCTACCTAGACTCATGAAGTAAATCAAGGACCTAAGTAAAAAATTATGGTACCCGAGGATTTATGAAGTAATACTATATAATCCACATACCATATTGTTAGTAAATCCACATTACTTGACTTAAATAGCACCAAAGAGTGAGCCAAATTTATCAGTTAATCCATGATCACCTAGATAGCATTATATCTACCCTGATCCTAGGGTAGTCTAGTGAAAAATACATCAAGATGTCCTCCTACTTATACTTAGGGAAATACAAAGGTAGTAATAAACTAAAAAGGATATGATGTTATACCTTTACCTACTAAAAGACTAGAAATCAATCCATAAAGTCTTCTACCAATCAATTTATCCTTGACCACCAAAATTTCCTCCTCAAGCTACAATACATATTAGATATGTCGGGGTGTATCACTAGGTGTGATCTATGAAACTCACAAAGGACTCTCTCACACATCAAAAATGGAATAGAAATTATTCCATAAAATATAACCCAATGTTGTCCATTTTCTGACCATTCCAAAGGGGCATCACTATAAATGATCTAGTCACACATCACATCCACAGTCTCCCCACACAGAATTTTCCAACCACTGTAACAAAATAGGCTCTATCATTATCAGGAATAGGTTTCCTCTATCATAAACCTCCTCTACCCTGAGATGTAAATCCACCAACTCCTCTATCATCCTCTAATAATTCTTAGATTCTCAAAAGGAACCCCATGAATTTATACTCAGTGTGTTTTCCATGATGTTTCCTTTTTTATGGATAATAGGAGATCTCAAAATCATAGTCTTGGAGAAACATTATCCGCCTCGACTATCATAGATTCCTTTAATTCTGGGAATAAAATACAACTCAAGATTTTGAGATTTGTGAATACTAAAAATCATTCCTTGATGAGGTAATGTCACCACATAATTATGAAAAACACCATTACCAATATCTCCAAAATCATTGGTGGCATAGTTATACTCATGGGACTGTAAGTACTTATACCCATATGAGATCACTTCCCACTGTTACATTAATACACATCCCAAAACTAGGTGAGAATCATAAAAAAACACATCAAACATCTTGAATTCATTAGTTAATTGAAGAACTGGGTCACTGACTAATTTCTCCTTCAAGTAATAGAAATCTAACTGACACCGATCATTCCAAACAAAAGCCTAGTCATTTCTGATCAGGATGGTCAATGAGGCTACTGCCTAATAAAAGTTATACATAAACCACTAATAATAATATATGATATGAAGAAAGTTACATACCTATACTATTATCTTAGTTTATTTCTAAGAAATAATGACATAAACCTTTACTAGATACAATTCCACTTCCTACTAAGACATCATGTTTCAATATAAATGTACCTCTCACATCTATAACTTTCACTTGGATAATTTTCCATACAACCAATGGTGTCTAAGAGTCTGTAAAATGATCCTCCTTCAATATTGAGTATAAGAGAATTTAGTTGAGGAAAATGACACTGAATTGGCCTAGGAACTCATGAAACATAGAGTTCATGATCCCCATGAACATAACTAGCATGTTCATGACACCAAAAAACACGAATATGAAATCTAAGTGTCTATAATGGTATTTGAAAGCAGTCTTTAGAATATTTTCCTCCTTCAATCTCAATTGATGATATCCTAATTGTAGATTGATCTTATAAAACCAGATAAATCCCCTCAACTAGTTATAAAATCATCAATTCTTAGAATAGGGTAATGATTCTTGATCTTCACCTAATTCATCAGTTGGTAGTCTATGTAAAACCTCATACTATCATTAAAATTTTTGGAAAACAAAACCAGAGTTCCCCATGATTACACACTAGGCCTACTAAATCATTTCTATATCAGGAAATCAATCTAAAAACTTTGCTCCGACAACTTTGAAGGTTCCACATGATAAGGATCCATAAAAATCAGTGTACCTACTATCTACAAATATATCTCAAACATGTCATTGTGCTGAGGGGGTAGCATCAAAAACTCCATAGAAAAAACATACATAAACCCTGAAACAACTTTGGGGGTCCCCACTATCTGAGCTATCACTTTCACTATCAATGACTATATATCAAGGAAATAAGGGTATATTCTAGGATACTTCCCATACAAAAACATTACTCACTAATGAACAACACACAACAATCTTCCACATTAGAAAACATGACTCACCTTCAGAAGTAGTCAACCACTACGTAAATGGAATAAAACTAATCCATTTAGAGGATGAAATAATATGGTAGTATCTAAAACCTAATTAAGTATACTAATTACCGATGTTTCCCCAATACTAGTTTACATCCTTGACACACATAAAAACAAACTATATTGGATTTTAACTGGCATGGATAACACCAGGGGTGTAGAAAGCCTTCCCATGTCTAGTCCCAATGCTCTGACTAAGGTGGGCATAAAAAAGGAGTGAAAATCTCCAGAATAAAAAAATTATAAACAATGATATATGATAAAATAAACAAACCTCAAGCAATCTCTAGGTCCTCTAGAACCAGTGCCTCTATTGCATGCATTTATCCTCAGTCAGATCTTCTGCCTCACTATTAATGGCCTCCATATCCATGATCCTCCCTCAACCTCTAATAGAGACATACATAATGGGGATATCCTATTCCAACTACACCTTATACTGGATGAACATAATTATATTTAACATGCTTCTAAAAATAAATTTTAATGCTCTACTATTGAAACTACCTCAGGGGAAACTACTACCGCGACTAGAAGGGGGATGACTACCCAGTCCATACTCACCCTCTGTGGAAGAAGGAAACTACCATTAATATTGACCATAATATCCATATCTGAATAACAAAATAAGATAGACCCCAGTAGATTCATATGAACTTTTAGATTTTGAGAAATGTGATATTGACTGCTAAGGATGTTTCCCTTCTGATTAGAACCCAAACTGATCCATCATTCATGACCCTCCAACTAATTTCTTTGTTGGATATTGAATAGGGATGCTTCATCCTGATCATTCAACCTCTCCATCACCTACAACTTCTTCTACACCAATAAATACATAGGTAACATAAATAGAGAAACTAAATAATAAAGGTTAGGAATTATCACCTTCTCCAAGCATCATGTTTGGCAATTCTCATCTAGAAGAAAATTAGGGGGAAACCGCAGAAGGTCCTTAAACATAATTTATAGCTCCAAAATGCTCATTCTCCCTAGATGAAGAGAAAAAAACTATTGTATCTTAACTTCCTTAAATATCATTGATAAGAAATCATCCTTGAAATCATTTTGGAAGTCATCGCATGGAACACCGGTCTCCTTCCACTATTTGTGGTACAATATCCACCACTGATGTGCTCCTCCCATAAACTGGATAACTATGAGGGAAACCAAATACTTGAGTTAGGCTTATATTAAGCTGAAAGTGATCTCCAAATCCTCCATATAGTGTTCTATATCTAGATAGCAGACGCTTCCCTCTTACTTTACTTGACTTTGAAAATTAAAGGTGTGCAATGTCTATTGCCACTGCTCATCCTCCTAATCAGGATTGACCCTCCACTGATAAAAAAGGTAGGCCTATTGAACCTCCTCAGCTCAGACCACACATGGGTAGTGACCAATCAACATATCTACATCAAAAGGAGAAACACCTAAGTGTAATGAATTTATTTAGATTCATTTAATTAATTCATTTATCTCTTCCTATAACCACCCCATTAAAAACAAAACACAAGATGGAATGATGTATATACCCCTCCTTAGTATCTACCATAAATGAAACACCACTATACCTAGTACATTTTTAGATATTTAGGTCATTGAATCTAATCACATCAGGACTTAAAATCATATTTCTTAGCTGTTCTACATTTATATCATCACATACTAAGTTTGGTAAACATTATTACCTTAGCAACCCACATAGTCTACATCAGTTAGTAACTCCAAACTCTACCCTATATCTTAACCAACCCATTCCATACTAATCTATCACAAACCCTATCCACTGGTACCCCTCCTAGTCCAGTAGTAAATATAATGAGTGATCCATGAGTCCCACTTCTAGTAGGCCCTATGTTGGTGACTATCTATGAGGGTATAAAACACTAAAATGGGGGGAATTACCCTCAATATCCCTAGATCACAATGTAAAACCACCAAATAATCCACCATAGTATAAAATAAATCAACCAAAATCCCATAAAATATATATCTCACATGCATGAATATTAAATATATACAAAATATCCAAATATAAAAAAATACCAAAAGTTTATCCTGTGGCAGAGATAGAATCAACCCAAGCTTCGAGCTAGTACCGACTAGTTCAATCACCAAGGCCTTACTAAAAACCTAAAAAATATTATATATATATAGAGGGTGAGAATAAAATGTATACTTAGTAGGATCATACCCAAGGTCTCTTATGAAAATGTGAAAAAAGAATACGAAATCCTCTATGAACAAACAATAGAACAAACTAGCACCAATATAGTTAAATTTAGTCCCCTAACCTTACCAAGGCTCACTCACCAAATAATTCATCAAATAAAAATAAAATAAGAATCATAAGAATATAATCATAGACTCACACAACCATTTCCCCACTAATTTACCACCCTTTACCAATTTGAAGGAATCCTTTTCTCCCATCCCATATATATCCACCAATAACAACACCAATTGTATATTATATATCACAACACCAACCATATACCACATCTCATGAAACTGATTGAGTATCATATATATTAAAACCGAATACATACCACACATCATAACCTGGGTAGTAGGGTATCATGAATGCATAACATGTCCTTCACCTACCACACATGACCCCCACCATACATCCCATCATTAAATACTAATATCACCGAAAGCTACTGCTAAAGGGAGAGTGGGAGAGAGGGGGTATTAAACCTTTCATATCCTCCCCATCATAGATGTTAAATAAACCACCCCAGGGTCTCTAAGAGTTAGTTAGGTTACTCGAATCGGGTGGGGTGAGTAGAAAATTCATAGAAGAATACAAGTATATAATAGTCGCACACAATCCCACACATATGGGTTTAGAAAAGAAACACCACCATAACCATTATCAAGTCACTACTAATATCACACCACCAAGTTCTGCCTTTAATGAAGAATAACCAACCATAAGAATCACAAAAAGGGACACAAGCTAGGTTCAATTTCCAATTATTTTATTTAAAAAATCATCCACTGAGATTCATTCATTCATTTATTAGTTTAAATTCATACCAATGAATAAATTATCTATAATCACATTTATATATGTTAAAATAATACGATTTCTACCAAACCACTATCAAGAGACCACCACTTCAAGACACCAAAAATAACCAAGATCACCAAGATATAAACAACCAAGGCCACTAAGTCACAAACAACCATGGACACCAAGACACAAACAAACAAGGACACTAAGTCATAAACATCAAATCAAGAAAAAAATAGGCATATTAAAATTAGTATTTTAATTTATTGGGTTTAATTATTTATACATTTAAAGTATATTATTAAATAAATCCATTAATATATGAAATAAACCAATAAAAAGAATATAGTATAAAATAACATTAACAACATCAAGAAAATTAGTAACCACATGCACATCACACTATTCCATTTCAATTTCATTAGTCTAGTTTATTTTCATTATTATTCCAATTAATACACCAAAAGTAAATAAAAATTAATAAAATTTCACATATTTATATAAAAAAGATAGATTAAGGATACCACACCTCAAAAGAATTTTTCTGATTCACTATAGAAAGACAATTAAAGAGAAGAAGAGTCATGGGGACACAACCACATAAGGAATCCTTGAATCAACATGAAATGTAGTAATTTATCATAAAAATTGTATCACAATAAAACCCAAACACCAAAAAACATAGTCTATGTGATATATAAAAAATAAACAAGGAAGAAATTAGATAGAAATAAAACTCACCTGTAATAACCGATAATGAATCCATGGGAGTTGATTATTAACACCAAATATAAAAGTCTATTAGGGCACCCAAAATCACTTGAAGTCTAAGAAAATAAAAGTGTGAATGTGGAAAAATTAGAGGGAGGTCATAATTTATATACATCTTGGAAATATTCCCATTCATAGTGTAAATAAATGGTTCACTCTGTGAACCTTACACACTTCACATCAATCGAAAAACAAGGAACTCAATCCAAAAAAACCAGGTGGTCTCTCACATAAAGAATAAAAAATTCACACCATGAATTTTTCAAAACTCAAACCCCAAAAAATTTCACCACAAACATTCATGACATGAAAGATATTTCACAATATGAATCAAATTAAGTAGATACTCTAGAACAAGATTTGGATCCACCTTAAGAAACATTACACGCTATGAACTGATGATTCACAATGTGAATCATCACTTGCAGTTTCATATTTAACTCTAGTTAATCTTATCTCTTCCTTGATCCCATCTCAAGGGTCCCAACACCAAAAAATTAAAAAGTAAAAATCTATAAGGGTTTGAGCCATTTCATTTCATACTATAAGACTCTTCATTATTCATTATTGATTGATTATTTCTTAGATCTAAATCAAGGAATTTAATTTTCTTTTCTTCCTCTTCATTACAAATTTCTCAAAACCCTTTTCATGGGGAATTTATTTTTTGTGAGTTTAAGGTCTATGAAATATTTATGGGTTTTTTGTTAGGTGTTAGAAAACCCTTTATGTATTTAGGATCAAGGATTATAAAAATAAATAATTTTTTATAATAATAATAATAATACAGGTGGATCATATAATTTCTCATTTTTTGGTAAATTTTTATATGTTCAATTGAGTTGTTTGAGGAAAAAATTATTTATAATGTTTTAACTTATTATTGAATTATTATTTGAGTGTTTTAATAAACACCATTTTCTTAAACAAGAAAATTTGACAATAAAGTGTTATGTGAGTCTCAAGTTTATTTACTATAAATACTATTTGGATAATAATAATTATATTTGGTTAAATGATGCCTTTATGAGGTTTATTTGAAAATGATTTTAATTATTTATTTTTAATTTTTTGAGATGTATTTAGGGGAAATAAAAATATGAATTGGTTTAAATTTATTTTTAAATGGTTTAGATAATAGAAATGAGCTACAATACCTTAACTCAGGTTGTATATTCCATGTTTAGATGGAGGGTTTATATCTATATGTTCTTAGATTATAGGTTTGGTATATTCACTTGTGCGGTTTTCCACTTTGTTACTATTATTGTTTTTCTATGATATTTCTATCAGGTTAATAATGATATGACATTTATATATAGGGTTAATCATATATGCGTTAATAGGTTTTGTTTTTTATATGGATAATTTCATTCACTTTGATAAAAAACTGGCTTTATTATTTTAAAAATTTTCATGGTTTTGAAAGTTTGTTTTTAAATAATATCTATATATTTAACTACCATGGTAAGGGGAATGAATTTACTTTACATAAAAAAATAATACATCAGTTGTACATGAATGTGAAATTATTTGATTCATATGAGGAAATACTATCAATTATTATTTTACTCACACCCTATATGCATACTTTTAGTGTGCATGTAGAAGAAATTTTTCATGATGTTAGTAAAATAAAGTTTTCCTTATTTATCAATAATGGACTCCAATCACTTAGGTAGAACTCTGGGGGAGGGGTGGTATGTAGGTGAATCATCACATATCTTATAGAGAAGTTTTTATTATTTTTGTATTCTCTCATATGATGATTTATAAACTATTTATTATAAGTTGTATTTTCATATAACATACTAGAGAGTAAGATTTTGGTAATATATTTGATATGTTTATTTATTTTTTCCATAATATTACATGGAATTAATTGAATTAATAGAGTAGGATATCAAATAATTAGGTTTATCTTTCCTTTAAGAGTAACTTGGAGAATTTCATTCTAGTTGATAATGTTTTTGTTAGGTTTTATATACAAACTCCACATTCCAAATTTTTAGAAAATAATCTTAGCATGGGGTAGAGAGTTGTAATTTGAAGAAAAATTATACCCTATAGATTTTTATTTAGCCATCAAAATCTATTGTTATCTTTTTTTGATCAAGGGATGTATCTGAGGCTACGTGATGAACTAAAATCATATCATAGTGTCAATATTTAGATTAAGGCATTATTAAATGGCATCAAAGTCCTGTATCAAATCATTGGAAAGTTTGTGATAAGTATACAAGTAGGATGTTTTTTAGTATCATAGACCACACTAACATGAGGTACTATAACACCATGGACCACTATATGGATTTGGACATAGTATCAACACGAAGTAACATAGAACCACATTTCTTTATTATCTCATTTCAATCTAGTTTTTTATATTGTTTGATTTCCCTTGTAATTGTACTCCGGTATATAGTGAAAAATTATTTTGAACTGGAATAAGAGCCCAATTTTGATATATTGAGGCAATAGTTATCTAATTTAATGATGTATATGGAAGAAGGATAGGTAAAGATTGATCGTTTTGATGTTTTAAATAGAATTTTTAGAGAAATAAAACCAAATACTATATTTTTTAGAGAAATATCTATTTTTAATTTTTGGGTGTAAAACCAACTGAGATGGACAAGACCAAGTGAAAGTTATTAGATAAATTTTTTTCAAGAGTTTTGTATTTTATGCTAGAAAATAACATGAAATTATCTATTAGAGTGAAGAATATGAAAGTTGGGTTGATAAAATAATTGAAAAACATGTATGAGAATCCATAAACATAAAAAATTCACTTGATATGATATTTATTTAATCTAAAATGATTTAATGGAAAACCATTATTCATCATATTAAAAAATTCAACACCATCACCATTGAATTGACTTTGATTTTTTGTTTTATTTTTTATTAATGAGCATGATGTCTATATACATAATGTAAATATGTTTTGAAGATAAATAGCTTAAAATATAGATAGAGTACCAAATCACGTTGATAAAAAATATGAAGTTCTCAAGTTAGGTTGTCTATATACACAAAATTAGTATAGTTAGAGAATGTCTTATAGTATGGTGTTGTATGGGGTAACATTAGTGATGCTACTATTTATATGGAAAAGTAATTTATTAATTGTGATTTTATCATATTCATATGAAAAATTAATTTTTCCATTTAATATTCTTGGAGATACATCCACATATCAAAGAAACTGGTTGAAAAAACCTACTTGATAATTTATAGATAGAATCTGTTCAAGTAGATCTAAATAAATTTTAGAGTGGTAAATTTTCATGAATTATTCACAATGATGGGTATTTTAACTCTATAAAGAATCATATTAAGAATATGATATGTAGGATATGATTCTATGAAGCTCTGTCCTTGTGTTTATCCATTTTAAAGAAATATATTTGGATATTGTTTTATGAAGAACTGATGTTGAGGTAGTGGAAAATTCATTGAATACTTTAAGATTATTTATATAATGCATTTAATTTGAAAACATTTTAGTGTTTATTAATTTTTATTTGAAGTATTCCAAAGTGATTTTAAGTTTTTTGAGTTGGGTTGGTTTGAGTTGAGGAATATGGAGAAAAATTTAGTAATTTTAATTTGAAGGTTAATAGAAATCATACAAAGTCCTCTAATGCATATTATATTTTTCGAATTCAATTTTTTTCCAAAGGACTAGATATTTTAGAGATGTGTAACATTTTTATTGATACATAATATATTTTTTTGAGTTGATATGCTAAAAAATGATAAAGTATATGTGTATGGTATTTTGATTATGTGTAAGTTTTTGGAGTTTAGAAAAAATTATCAAAGGAAAGTCATGCATAGGTTTTTTTAAGAATGATTGAGTTTTTTTTGAATTCATGAAAAATAAAAAAAGGTGATTCATGCAGAAGTTTTTTGGTGATATATAAAATATTTCATGATGCATAAGTTTTTTTGTAAGATCAAGATGAAATATAAAAAAGTAAAAAACCTTATATAACACTTGAGGTTTTCAAAATCTTACACATAAGTCACTAGTGAGAAAATATGTAAACGAAAATAAAAACATAATATTTAAGGTTTTATAGTTTGATAAAATTATTAGATTTATATAATTAAATATTCTAAAGAAGATATTTCAATTTGATGATGTTTCACTATTATTCAATGTATAAATATCATGATGATTTTACTCAATCCATGATTTAAGATATTAATTTTTTCAATCTTTACACTATGATAAAGACATATAAAAAATATATTTGAAGATTAATACTAGTTGAAGTATATTATATAATTTGGGAAGTAGATATGATGTATGGAGAGTTCCATGACATAATGTGTGATGAATAGTAAATCCATGGGAATGATTCAAGCCACGACCAAGACACTATATGATTCCATGTAGACATATAGAAAATCAATATGAAGGTTATTTTTATAAATATTTAAAGGTTATGATATTTCTATTATCACATTGAGTTGAAACACCAAGTATTTAATAGAGTTAAAAATAGAATATATGTGATCACTTTAAATGATATTGAAGGATGAGATTTAGGGAGAAGAAAAACTGATGAACATTAGGGAAATGATATTTATGATTTTATATGAATATATTTGAATACGTGAAGATATATAATTTTTATTTAATATGTCATTTTTACATTTCTGAATATTCTATAAAGTAAAATTAAGAGTGGATGGACTTTAAATTGTTTCTATCTTTCATGTTTTATGTGAAGAATCCAAGAAGTGATCCAACACCTTATGTGGATGATTGTTCCTATGCGTAGAATAAGATGAAGAAAAAAGTGAGAGATCTACCTTGTTTCTACTTATTTTTAATTTAATTATAAGGAAATGAATATTAAATAATCTAATCTATGATATTTATTTATCGTAAGTCTGAAGAATTTATATCATATGGTAAGAGACAACCCACATATTGCTTTTCAAGGTATCCTTGATATTATAGAACATTGAGGAAAGAGATCTGATTATTTTGTCAAGAAATACATATGGTACATTACTGATAATATTTAATAGAAATAGGTCTTATATCCTATATTTTGTAGATAAAGGACTAGTTGGTTCCAAATCCTAATAAAATACAAGTTGATTCTTGAATTTTACTTGGTTGGTTCCATGATTATGGGTATAAAAATATACCCTTGCTCAAGCTTTCTCTTGAAAATAAAATGGGATATGTGTGTATATGGGATGGAAAATACAACACACCATGAACATAGTAATCTATATTATAGGTAGACCTTATTAAAAAATCCCGATCTTCCTTATTTTGATTTCCTACTTATGGTATATGCATGATAACTAAAGGTAAGTGAAAGAGTGAGAGATCCATTCACAGAATAGGTACAGAGATAAGATAGATGAAAACATTTATCTGAAAAAATCACCACAAAGATTCATCCCCTCTTACTGTATAACACATCTTGAGTGATCCTAAAAATTGGTATCAAAGGACTAGGTTCCACCTTTGATTGTATTCTAAAAAAACTCAAGATTTGAAGTTTTTTTGAGTTTTTTTCCAAATAATTTTTGAATTTCAAATTTTAAGAAGCCTAAGAGTTCCCTATAAAAGTGACCATGGAAGAAGTTTCTAATAAGACACTAAAGAAAAATAATAAAATAGGGTAAAAGAAATTGAGAAAAGTCACATCAGGGAAAAAAGAGAATAACAACTCTCTATTAATTAAAGGAAATAAAAGTAGAGTTCATTCTATTATGTCTATCAATAATCAGTATTATTGAGAAACTGGTGATGTGATGGAATCCCTGTAATATAAATAGGAAGTAAAACCAGTTTCCCCATGTTGTAATCTTGATTAAGATAGATCTAGTATGGACAAATAAGATTTAGTGGCTAAATCTACCAATAAGAAGATATAAAATCTTCCTACCTCATAATATTCAAATATTTCACATGTAGATGAGGGAATAAAAATATCTTATCAGAACTATCTTATAAAAGAACCAATAATAAGTAAGAAAGATCATAATTTCGAGGATTTACAAGATGAATCATTTTTAACTTTAAAATTAATCCTATATAATTGTACCGAAGAAATTTTCACTTTCATTTTTCTCCTTTAGAAGAATATAGGATGAGATCACCTAGCTTCAAGACAAGTATAAAAGTTTGGAGAAGTATTTAGAGAAAAAATAAATTTGTTATGTAAAATAATCTAAGCATATTAGAGACTTAAATTCCATGAATATAGAGTTGAGAATTAGTGGATTAAAAAAATTTATAAGAGAGAAAAAACTAAGAAAGGGATTTAATAAAATACCCATGAATTAGAAAGTAAATGCTATCAAGGATACTCAATTGGGATTCAAATTCAATAGAATTAAAGATCTTAGAAATTTTCTATAAGATAAGAATAAAATTTATGATGATCATGTGAATCATATTCAGAAAATAAGAATAGATTATGAAGGAATATTAAAGTTCATTAGAGATACGAGAAACACTCTTAATATGAATTTCCTTTAGTTTGAGGTAATATTGAAGAATATTGAAAACTAAGATAATAATTCACAAAAATTTGAGAGAAGAGCTACTTATAGACATAATTATAAGGAGGATATTTATATTAAAATAGCTATATCCTATGGAAAAAAGAGTATGAGATTATCTAATGACCAATATTTGGAAAGCTTAAAGAAAAAGGTACCATTCATCCTAGAAAATTATGATTATACTAATTCCATTTTATGCATATTGAAAGTTAAAAATAAAAATCTATAAAAAATGAATATATAAAGTTAATGAGAAAACCACAACTATATCTATGGTGTCACTATAAAAAAGGGCATTAATGGTGGTTTTTTCATGGACTGAAGGTGGTTTAAACTGCCACCTAATAATATAGCAGGAGTTATTTGAACCATCACATATTGCACAATTGCTAGTCATTTAGTGATGGTTTTGTTACGTGTCATTTTTTGGAGCTTTTAGAGACAATTTATTGTTTATTTAACACTGGTTTTTTTATAAAATAAAATATCTGAGGATAATATAAATAAAATGAAACTAACTGTCACTAAACATATTAGTGGAAGTTAAGCTTAACCACCACTCAACATATTTTAATTAATGTATTTAGATGTGGTTACTAAAACCACGACCAAATCATATTTTTTAAGTATTTAATAAAAAATATAAATATAAAAAAATAAACATGTAATAAAATAAAAAATTAATGTATGATAAACCCATTATACATAAGTCATATATCCATAGTCATCATAACCTTAGTCTCTGTCAACCCATACATCTATCAACCAATACCCCAATCATCACTATATACATAAAAAATATTTCCAATAATAACCCATTCCCAATATACATCCATTTCATGACCTCTACTATATCAATATGCCTCCACATCATCTCATCAACTGAAACCGACCATGTCATCTCATTAAATACATCAAAAAAGAAAACAAAAATTAAAAATAAACATAATAAATCAGAATTATAGTAGAATAATTGATAAAATATTAACATACGATGGAAACTAATAACCATCAATACTTCTAAAGAATTTCATGGATCAAAATAGTCAACCTCCTACGTATTACCAGTATCTACCACCTACAATGAAAACTAGAACATTTAATAAAATAAGCGTGAAAGATAAAAGACATAGAATATATTTAGAATTCTACACATAAAATTTGTTTTTTGTTAATAAAAATGAATAAATTTTAATAAAAAAATAATATATAATGAAAAAAACTTTGAAAACATAAACCTACCTATTTAAGATATGATTCAGCACTTGAAACTAAAAAGGGATAAGTAAATATTCTAATTAATTTTTAAATCAACAAGTAGTGTGCTTGAAATTTACTTAATATTTTTTTAAATACTTTGATATCACAACATAAACTATATTTAAAAAAAAACTTAGTAGCAGTTTTCCAATGATTCCATGTCAATATTAGGTCATTTTCTATGGTTTTGACCACTGAGTGTTTTAAAACACTAAAAAAGCATTTACAACCATCCCTAGAAAACCATAATTCAGAATGATGGATCATCAGTTCCTATATTTGAAAATTCAATATATGGTCATTTCCCCTAATTTTATGGCAATATGATGTTGTTTTCCTAATTTTTACCCCATGAAACTTGTTTTTAAATACTTTTATACCTTTAAGAAGTGTTTACTGAGTAATTCCAACCACACTGCACATCAGACTGATATTTGTTCTGCGCATACATGTCAGTAATAACTTAGTGGTGGTTATCCCATTATTTCACATCAATATGAGGTTGTTTTTTATGATTTTGACTATTCCATATAGGTTTTAGTGTTTTAAAACACTAAAAATATGTTTACAATTAACTCGGTGAAACTGTAATTTGGAATGATGTGGCATCAGTTCCTATATTTCAAAATTAAATCTACAGAAATTTCCTCTAATTTTAGGGCAATCCAACATCATTTGCCTAGTTTTGACCCCCCCTGAAACTTATTTTTAAAGGATTTTATGCCTTTAAGAAGTGTTTACTGAGTCATTATGGCTACACCACATGTCATATTGACGTTTTTTCTATGTTTACATGTCAAAAATAACTTAGAGATGGTTGTCCCATGATTTCACATCAATATAAGTTTTTTTCTATGGGTTTGACCATTAAATGCATGTTTTAGTGTTTTAAAACACTAAAAACACATTTATGACTATCCAGAGAAAACCATAATTCAGAATGACATGTTTTTGGTTCATAAATTTTAAAATTCAATATACGATTGTTTCCCCCTAATTTTAGGGAAACCTGACATTGTTTTCTTAGTTTTGAGTAGGTAGATTTTCCTTTTTACTAAAATTGATGTTAATTTTAAATAAAATGATGCACTTAGAGTCATATTGGTCACACCATGCATCATATTGAGGTGAAGATGATTTCTACACATCCCAAATTACATATGTATTGTTTTCCTAAATTATTAGGAAAATTAGAGCATGTTTGCTTAGTTTCAATGAGTAAAACTTTTTGACCTAAAATGTCAATTTTAAACTGATAATGAACACTTTGTGAGTCATATAGATAACATCATGTATCATATTTAGGTGAATATGATTCTACACATAAAAAATTACTTATGGATTGTTTTACTAAAGTATTAAAATGATCCATATGTGTTTGTTCAATTTTTAGTATGTTAGTTATCTTTTTTACTAAATATGATTTCAATTTTAAATAAAAAGAAGCACTTAGAGTCATAATGGTCACACTATGAATCGTATAGATGATTCCTACACATCAAAAATGACTTATGGATCATTTTCATAATTTATCAAAGTAATAAGAATGTGTTTTCTTAGTTTTGGGTATGTCACTTTTATTTTTTACTAAAATCTCATTTTAAATAGGAAACATGCACTTTGACTCATACCAATCACGTAGTGTGTCCGATTGAGTTTCGAATAATTCCCACACATCAAAAATAAATTATGGATTGTTTTTATAAATTATCAAGAATATCCAAGTGTATTTTCTTGTTTTTGAGTGAATGAAACGTTTTGAACTAAAATAATGATTTTAAACTAATAATGGACACATTGAGTCGTACTGGGAACATCGTGTATCAACTTGAGGTTAGGATGATTCCTACACATCAAAAATGATATATGGATCATTTTTATAAAGTATCAAAATAATCCAAATGTGGTCGATCAGTTTTGAGTTGGTTATTCATCCTTTTTACTAAAATTGATGTCAGTTTTAAATAAAAAGAAGCACTTGGAGTCATAACAATCACACCATGTGTTGGATTAAGGTGAGAATGATTCCTAAATGTCCTAAATGACTTATATATAATTTTACCCAAGTATAAAAACAATCCTAATGCATTTGATCAGTTTTTAGTATGTCACTTGTCTTTTTTACTAAATGTCATTTTCAACTAGAAACATGAACTTTGACTTATACCGGTCACATAATGTATTAGTTTGATGTGATAATGATTCCTTCATGTAAAAACTGATCTATGAATCAATTTAATAAATTATTAAGACAATATAATCATGTTTTATTGGTTTTTAGTGAGTGGCATGTTTTGAACTAAAATATCAATTTTAAACTGATAACGAACACATTGAGTCATACTGGGCATATCATGTATTGTATTATGGTGTGTCTAATTCCTACATGTATAAAAAAAATTATTTATCCTTTTACTAAAGTATTTAAACAATCTTAATGTGTTTTATCAGTTTTGAGTAGGTCATTTATCCTTTTTACTAAAATTGATGTCAATTTTAAATAAAAATAAGAACCTGGAGTCATAACAGTCACACTGTGAATTTTATTGATGTATGGATAATTTCTACACACCCCAAATGACTTATGGATTATTTTCATAAAGTATCCAAAAAATACAAATTTATTTTATCATTTTTGAGTATGTAACTTTTCTTTTTTACTAAAATGTTATTTTAAACTAGAAACACACACTTTGAATCATATTGGTCACATCATTTATCGGTTTTATGTGAGACCAATTCATACACATCAAAAATTATTTATAAATATATGTCCTAAATTATTAAGACAATCGGAGTTATTTTTCTTGGTTTTTATTGAGTGACACTTTTTGAACTAAAATGTTAATTTTAAACTTATGATGGATACTTTGAGTCATAATGAGAACATCGTGTATCAGATTGAGGTGAGGATGATTCCTAAATGTCAAAAATTACATAAGAATCATTGTATTAAAGTATCAAAATAATATGAGTATGTTTTCTCTATTTTGAGTATGTCAGTTGTCTCTTTTACAAAAATTAATGTCAATTTTACATAAAAAGAAGCAATTGGAGTTATAACGATCACTCTGTGTGTCCTATTGAGTTGAAACTGATTCCTACACATCCCAAAGTCTCAAAAAATCCTAACTACTAATGTTACCATGATTACCATCACCTTTATTTTTCAAACTACCAACAATACATATTGAGTTGATGTTTTAGCTGAAAAACCTTTCTCGATGTTGAAAACTAGAAGAGTAGAGGAAGCTCTTGTTCCCATTATATCATGAGAAGTCATAAAAATGGGCACATGAACTTCCTCTAATATTTTGTATTTCAACAATGAGAATGGTTTTTTGGATAAGAATATTGAATCAATATTCATTTTTGGTAGTTCTACAAATAAAGGAAATGAAAATAGTGGTAACATTGGAAGAAAGGAACATTTCATATCTTTTGTGTCTTTTTACAAATATTTCAAAGAAAAATATGACTTACCAAAAGATTTGTGAAAAAATAATAAATAAGTATTAGATAAAAACAATAAGGAAATTTGTTTCGTAGTTCCTTGGAACGTGTGTTCTAGTTTAAGAATCGTTGCTTCTATGCAGTTTCCATTGGATTTATTCATAGAACTGGAAACATACAATAATTTTTTTTCCAAAAGGGACTTTCTTTCCAAAGGAAGGCATTTGTTAAGTTTGAACTTATGATAATTAAGAACATTCATTGGTCAATAGGATGGGAGGTCGGACACATCACACCCTTTTGGGGGAATTATTGTCTACTCTAGGACTCTATTTATAGATTTGAGATATTTTTATGAATCTTTATTAATTAACCAAGTATAAAATAGGTTTCCCTTGGAATTTTCAATAAATTATTATCATGTGTGAAATTTATAATCATCCATATGTATTCTAGGTTTTTCATTAATAGAGATATCTGTATGTATTCGAGGTTCTCCATAAATGGTATCCTCTTATACACTATTTAGAGATTCATTTAATCATTGTTATTATGATACTGGTTTTTAATCCACTCAGTGGGGCACTCTTGGAATTTATTATCATCCAGGGAGAGGAAGGTTTATTTTTATGATGGGATCATACCCATAAAATGGGCTACCTACATATCCTTGTGAAAGGAATCATAACCCTCATAGTTCGGTGCCGATTAATGGGACATATCATACATTTTAAGGTCATGTGATAAGGACATATCCATACAGTTTAATTTCATGGGGTAAGGAACTCTATGTGAAATATTATTATTGAAGGTTTGGTGTGGGACTTATGCATAAGAAGTCTAAGGAACTTGGAAATAATATTGGTTTCCAAGTAAGATTAGACCCTATTGGGAATATGGCCCAAGTAGAAAAGGGTTGATTTGAAGTGTTGGATTTTAACCTTAGAGAGGCTTCATACATATCCCATTTGAATGGGAATCAAATACCACGTAGTTCTATAAGTATCATAGGAGAGTGTAGTGCTTTGATAGAAAAGAGTTTGGGCTTACTTCCTAAAAAGGATGCCTTGGTGATTTGGGGGTTTAATTTAGGGCTTACTCCTAAGGAGGATGCCCATATTAAGGGAATTAGGGTTTGATTCCTGAAGTGGATATCTAGTGAACTCAATCCCTAATAAAGGATTCCTACGTATCCTAATTATGGTGGGAATTAGAGTTCTCGTAGTTCAATTACCATGGGGTATTTGGGAAAATTTTGTAATCATCATGAATCTCTAAGCCCACGTGAGACATGATTAGAGTGAGAAAAAATAGGATGTGAAAGATTCAACAAACACATTCACACTTTTCCTCCTCCATTGGTGGAAGAGGATGTACCTACGGTGACAACAGTGGACGAGGGTGAGGCAACCAGGGAAGATGGCGAGGCGACCGACCTTCCCTCTATTCACTTTACATTAGAGAAGGTCCAATGTAAGGAAGGAGTGAAGGTGAAGTAAGTATAGAGGAGAAATATTTTAACCTCCTACTTGAAAGGTTAGGGGATTACACTAGGATGGCTACCCTAAAATTAGTCCTGATAGGGGAGGAAGACTTATCCTTTGCTTGAATGGAAAAGAAAGTGTGAACCGTACCTTCCCTACCAGAGGCCTGAGGTTCTGGTTTTTAGATATGAGAAGGGGAGGTCCGAACCTAAACCCTAATTCTCCAAACTGGTAACTTCCTAACACTGTTCCTGGGAGAAATTTCCATGTGGAGGTGGATATATAAACCCCTAGATACTCCATTAATCCTAACCCCATTGTAAAACAAATGTGGGAAGGATCTAATTGTGGATTTACAAACCCAAATAGGAGACACGTTGATGTGACTTTTCCAAAGGTTTGATAAGTTAGGAGGTTTTTATGGAGGTTTCAACATAATCTCTTTTAGACAAGGGAGAAAATTAAGAAGAAACGTTTCCATGAATGGTTTTGAAGAAGGCTTGATGGATTTTAGACTAAAGAGAGTAGGTGAATCAAAGAAGGGCATCCAAGTAAGTATTGGTGCACAAGTATGGGTGCGCAAGTAGGCTTGAGAAACCTGATGTTAAGTGATGAAAAAATGAGATGTTAATACCTGGGAAAGACTTGACTCAAGCCTTAAATAATATTCAAAGGTATTCCCATAAGTGGGGTTCTCAATTTCCTTTGAGAGAAATAGATGGCATTCAAGTGTTTTTGATTCAGGGAGGTTGGGCACTTTAGACATGCAAGTGTTATGGATTTCAAACACTAAAAGGACTTCATTACTATAATACTCCTTCAATTCCTCTGCTCTAGGTTTTAAAGAGCTATGATGAAAGTTTTTAAAGACTTTGGTGAAGCACTTGGTCGACCATAGCAGCCGTTAGGATTCAGGGAAATTTGTTCATATAATTGAAAGCCCCAAGGGTCTATTATAGGAAAATAAGTGACCATGGGTGAAATGTTGGTGGGGCACGCAAGTGGGTTGCACACTATAATTGGGCGCACAAGTGGGCTGCGTGCCAGAATTGGGATCGCAAGTACCCTACGTGCCAACTGATCTTTGGTTTGACTAAGGCGATCCAATTTTCAAGCCTTTGCAAATCTTAATTTTCTTCATGTATTTTCTCCTCTTTTTTCTAAGGCATTTACCTTTGTCACTTTTTAGACTCTGTGACGAAACTAACTGTCAACAAAATCCCCCTATCGGAATTGGATCCAGAATTAAAAGAGGATTCTATACTGAGGTAAAGTTATGAACAAGAAAAATGAGGTTACTGTGGCACGAAAGTGGTAGCATGCAAGGTAAATATGCGTGAAAGGTTATGGCATGTAGGGTAACTCACATCACTTATATATATCAGCTTCACTTTCACAAAAATTCTAATGACTTACAGAAATCCTACTCTTGGCACACAAGTCCTTTTGCTCAAATTCTCCTGTTTAGTTGCGCTTCTTCTATATGTTTTTAATTTGTATTCCAGAACTAGGGCTCCACAATTGCGTGCTGGTTTTATACTTACGCGCCAATTTCAGACTTGCATGCCTTAATTCCTTTGTCAAATTTTCTTAATTCCTTTATCAAAACATAAAAAAATTAAAATACTTTAAATATTATTTTCGATCTCTTTTTGAGGTTCAATGGATCCCAAAAGAATTTGAACCACCAATGAATTGGAAAATAAGAGAATTGATGATATAAAGAAGGTTTTTGGTCATGAATACATTGACCTCTATGACACCACACTCCCAGAATTAGAAAAATATATGAAGAAATATCACTTTAATTTTCCACAGAGTACTTATTTGCCTTTGTATAGTTATGTCCATCTGTAGGCTATCAACATTTTAGAACCGAAGAACTATATTCCACTTTCTTGGTTTCAGGACTATACCAATTTATCGTGTGCCAATGTTTCTATTGAGGGCTCATAAATTAACATTGGGACAATAGATAAGGAATATTTCATGCATCACAACCCGTGTGATCCTGATCTAAAAGCACATACACCCTAGATACATCCACACTACTATTCATCCATCTTTCAAGATTCTCATACATATCAATCAAAAGGTTGGAAGAAAAGTTAGGATGTTCTCCTAGGAGGGGGTGTAAAACCTACATGGATGTGGGTGTATTGGGTGTGAAAGACATTTACAGAGTTTATGGATTACTTAAAAGGTGTTGGGATTTATGAGGCTGTATGGGTTGGGCAAACCTATGTATATAGGAATGTCTATTTTTTTCTAGAGTTACTAAGTCGATGGAGTCTAGAAACTAAATCCTTCCATTTGACACATAAAGAAGTAGGCATCAACTTGTGGGATGTCTATAAGATCTACGGAGATCTAATTCTTGGAGATATGTACAATGAGTTTATTCCTCCAAAGGTGACATGGAATGGCTTAGAAAAGACACCAAACTTGGTTTGTGAGTTGATTAAAATATTTTATAAACTCAAAAATACGAACACAATGAAATCCCACACAAGAAGGGATTTTAATCCAGAGGAGTGGATGGACATATTCCTAGTAAAGAATAAGGAAAAGGGTCCCACTTTCACTCATCCAACTAGCTATCCAAAGGCAGATAAGATAGGTACACCCAAATTTTTTTGGCCAACATTAGAGAAATGAGAGTTTGAAAAGTGGGGGTATGAATTAAATTCCAAAATTACTGTGAAGATAAGACTTGTAGGTTTCTTGGCCATGTGGCTCAGCATGTATCTATTACTGGTTCTAGATTCCTAGGGAGGCATAAATCCAAAAACTTTTTTTATAACAACTAAGCTGGCTAAGAGGAGGATGGTAGGGTTGGCCACCCCTATTTTGGAAAATATTCATAGGAGATTACTGCATATTTACAGAGAAAAATATTCTTTCAGAATAGAGAGACCATTCCAAGTGTTATGGGGGTGGATCACCACTCATTTTAGAACTTATGGTGTGAAAGGTGGCGTACAGGTCTTTAGAAGTTCTTTACGACTATCTGTTTAGGGTTTCTCTAGTATTTCACCTTTGTCTCTGAACGCTTATGATATCAAGACAAGGTTGATTATGTATAAGGGATTTCATATTTTCCCTTATGGGAATCCAGCTATGGGGAGATTTTTGGATGATGGGACGACCAACTTAGAGCTAAGGGAATGTATGTTAGCTTGTAGAGATGGCGTATTGGCCACCGAGATTGACAGGGAAATCATATGAAAGGCCTATGATCCTTATATATTCATGTGTCACTTAAAATTTCTAAAACAAATTACTATACCCCCTCCTATACATGTCAGATTAGAGCAACATCTGATGGTTTACTGACAACTATGGTTGCTAACATTTGTGGATAAAACTGGGGAAATGTTTAGTTTACCTTCTGTTGATGCAATAAGCAGATTGACTGTCTGGTATGCTGAAAATTGGGTCACATCTTACCATGAAGGGGTGTTAAGCCATGTTGTCCCTTGAGTGGTGATAAATAGAGGTAGTAGGAAGGAACCCTTTCATTTGGAAGGAGATTCTTCATCGTTAGGGGCTGAATCATTGTAGTAAAGGGTGGAGGTGATGAGGCTCCAAACTCATCGAAGCGAACTCGTACAAGATATAATATACCTATCAGAGTTAAGAAAGACACCCCATCAATCCCTACCAAGGCTGTACTAAGGTGGTATAGTCACCATCATTCCGAAGAGAGACGAGTCCCATTTTCTCATCCCCCATCTGCAACTACAAGAATTGGTAAGAAACATAAATCCAAAACAACAGGATCCTCTTCACAACCCTCTGGCATGTACTCTAAATATATATGACCAGAGTCTATTCAAACATGGAAAAGTTTTCATTGTAATGCTGAAACCACATGGATAGGTTTATGTGAAGGGTTTCATATTCTAGGAATAAGGGATCTACAGGACACTTCTGATATTCTATTTAAGAACAATCCTAATGAAGTGAGAACTTATATTAGAGAATTAGAAATTCTCATATACACAACTGGAGAATCAATTCCCACCACGAAGTGGTTGAAGGAAACGATAGATCGTGGTACGACTAAAGGGATTGATCTTTAATTAGATGAATAATGGAGTGATTTTGTGGATCCTGAAGATGTAAGCTTCCCTTTTTTCTCACATTATCTTCTTCTTTGAAATTTGAATTTAGTAAAAGCATTGTTACTCAGGGGAAATATCATTTTAACTTGTAGTTGGATAAAGTAAAATCGATTGAAGTTCCATCGCCACTATATATCCCTGGTGGTACTGCTCTTGGAGATACTGGATCACCCTATGAATCAGGAGAGATATATCCAGGTCAACAGACCATGAAGGAGGATATATAAAGGGGATTGAAGTCTCCAATACCTATTTTTGGAGATGATGATTCAAGTCCTCCAAAGAAGTTGAAGAAAAAAATAATCAAAGAAAAAATACCACGGTTAAACATTTTCTCAGTAGTGGTATGCCTTCCTGACAACATGAATTTTGGACTTATTCATGAAAAAGTGTTTAAACTTCTTATAATTATAGGAGATTCTTATGTTTATTCTCTTAAAGAAATTACTGATAATATTATAGGAACTATGGAGGGTGGTTTTGAGCAGGCACAAATTCCTGCTAACCCGGTGGTTCCTGAAGAGGCATTAAGGAGAAAGGAACCAACGTATGTTCCTAGCACTACTCTCATTCCTATTATTATAAGAGAGAACTATGGTAAATCAATATTGCTTAATAAGACAACAAATGTAACAACAACTGACTTCTATCATGTGATACTTTAGGTTCATCACATGCACCAGAACATCCTATGAAAATTAATTTTGACCCCAAAACTATTGCTTAGGAAGTTTTTTGGGGTTAAAGGTTGTCAGAAGAAGTTTGCGAAGCAACCACACCGAGTGCTCCCATGGGTGAGACTAACATGGGATCTAGGATATCATTGGATGCTATGATGAACCTTGGCATGTCTTTTTAAGAAGTATTATAACAAGTTAATATACCAAATTCTTGAGAAGATTTTCAAGTTCCTTGTATAGAACCAACTAGATGTGAGTTTTCATTTTTCTTCCTATTAATATTCTTATGATTAAATTTCTATCCATGATTGGTTGAAATATGGAGTTCCATATAAAGAAACTTCTACCATGATGATGACTAAAGGAAGTATAGAAATTAATTTCAATCCTACCATTGCAGAGACATTGGATCAGGTGAATCCTGCGACAATTTTTTTTCCTGAGATTCATTCAGAGGTTCATGATCAAATTAAAGAGAGTATTCCCCATCTAGATACATCAACCAAAACCGTTGAAACTGAGAACATTGGAGAGGAGTCTTCTCAAGCTTCCAACCTATTATTAGTTAAGAGATACTAATATTGTGATTGTGCTCACTGTTTTTATCCCTTGAAACTAACCATAATTTTTAATTCACTATACAGGGCTATAAAATTCAATGGCTAGATCTGGAGGTGAAGCCTCTGCATTAGTTCAAATAGTATTAGGAGGTGAAGCAACCACTATCAAGGAAGGAGCAGAACAAGGCACTTATTTAAGTGTATTAATCCCAGAATATGTTCCTCCTTATGACAGTGATTCTTAATTAGACCCAAAACTACAAAAGGCCCTTCATCTTACACGTCGCAAGGCATGGAAAAATATATGGAAGATAATATCTAAAATGCCCCTTGAGGAACTACCTTCAAGAATTCCACGACTTTCAAATCTATTTATTACACTGGGATTTGGCGGTTTTGAATACCATAAAATTCATACTACAGTGAAAGATATTATCTAAAAAATGGGGAAAGAGTAGAAGATTTTGAAAGATATGATAAAAACTAAATTGTTGATAAGCACTGATGAATTCCAAGTAGCACTATCCCAAGCTGAATCCAATCATACTACAAAGTTGAAAGAACTGAAGAAGAAGATTAAATAAAAGACTGTTTAGTAACTATATATCCAACAAGATTTAGATATTATCATAGGGGAGCTTGACCAGCTTCATGATTCAACAGGAGAAATCCAGAAGGATGGTGAAAAATACATTACAGATGCTAAGGATGCACTTCACCATGATGAAGAGAATGAGATTGGCCAGCTAAAAGAATTTCAATAGGTAGCTGATGGGGATCAAGAGGTCATTAACCAAATGAAAATTTATGTATAAAACCTCTTGTGATTTATTACGGAAGAGAGACTCCAGTTTGTGGATACTCCTCTATGATTTTTTTTACTCACAAATGAAAAGCATTTCGTCTTTAATCATCTGTGTTTTTATTTTTTGCTAGATTTTTTTACCGAAGACAATGGGCCTAGTAAGCGTAGTTTGATTTTTACTAGGGTTATACATACAACCCCACAAAAATTTCATCTTTTAAATTTTTATTTCTCAATATTACCTAAACCATACAAAAATGTACGTTTAGTGAGTTGGGAATCGATTTTTTGTTTAGAGTTCCATTTTCAGGTTTCCAATCCAGTGAGCACCACATCTCTTATTATTTGCAGTTTAGAGTCATGCATGTTGTAATAGAAAGGGATAATATTTAAGGTTGAAAATATTTGAACATAAATTTTGAAATTAGATCCCAAACAAGGCTCAGTGGCTAAGAATGTTTCTAATATTATTTAAATACTTCCAAGGGGAATCATGGGTCATGATATTTATGGTTACCAAATCTAAAAATTTTATAAACATAAAGGAGGTATCTTCCAATAACAAAGTTTCCATTATTTTACATACCCATTACCGGGGTTGTATTATACAGGGCTGATTAGGGAATATGATGCATAGCCAAATAGTGGAATCTTTTGATTGAAATGCCTGTTACATGGGAAAATTTTATTCAAGGCCTCTAGGGGAACGTAATGCATAGTCAAGGAAAAGAGATCTTAGGAATTTAACATTTTAATGTTGACAGATAAGGGAAAATCATTTTTGGGTGACTCAAGACCATAGTGGTTGGTTTTTCCATGGGAATTTATTTTAAGAATAAAGGGTTATCTATTCCTAAATATTTCATGAATAGAAAAACCACTTCTACACAAATTTGGTGTATGAGGAATGGTTAAAATTTGTCAGAAATGGGAATTTATGATATCATGCTATGTAGTTTTAAGTCATGCATTGAGGACATTGTATTGTGTAGTTTTAAATCTTATAGTGAGGACATTGTACTATGCAGTTTTAAGTCATGTAGTGAGGAAATTGTACTGTGTAGTTTTGATTCATACAGTGAGGACATTGGGTAGATTTAATCTAAGGTGTTTAGCTTTGACTAAAGGTATGCGACTATCCCAATTTCTTGATAATTTGTTTGGAAAAATAATACCATGTTCAGGCATGGAAGGGAAGAATTGTAAACTGTGATTTAGAAATTTATGGATCCAAAGAATGATATGGAAAAAAGGGATAAGAGGAATTAGTGGAAGTATTTCCTAAGAAAAAAGTTACTATTATTTGATGAACCTGTTATGGGGGTTGTATTATATAGGGCTGGCTAGGGAATATGCTACATAGCTAAATAGTGGCATCCTTTGATTGAAAATCCTGTTATATAGGCAACTTATGAAAGGCCATCTAAGGGAACGTACTGCATAGTCAAGCAAAAGAGCTCTCAAAATTTTGACATTAGGTTGATAAATGCCAAATTAAGTTTATGGAGATTCAGATTTTCCAAATCATAGAGTTTGGTTTATGAAGAAAGGTACTTGAGTATGAAGAGAGTATTTCCAATCTTGATTTCCAAATAATTGTAGAAATAGGATTTTTATGAATGTCTTACCAAAATGTAGGAAGTATGGTGTCTTTAGTTTTAGTTCATATGACTAGAAAAAAATGGAAACAGTAAATGATATGTGGTCAAGTGATCCAAGGTTATTTCATATTTCTTTGAACACATGGAAAGTAAAATGTGTAAACCATGGTCTTGAAGACTTTTAGATTGACAGAAAGGTAATGAGACAAATATACATGAATAAATACTTTAAAATATAGATTCTTGTACATTGTTATCAAAGTTTAAAGGGGAAAAAGACACTTTTAACCAAGAACAAAATTACCATTATTTGAAAAACCTGTTATGGGGGTTGTATTATATAGGTCCATCTAGGGAATATAATTCATAGCCAAATAGTGGTATCTTTTGACTGATAGGCCTGTTATGTAGGAAACTTATACAAGGCCACCTAGGGGAACATACTGCATAGTTAGGAAAAGAGTTCTCAGATATCAGAAACTCTGTCAAACAAAAAAACCGTATGAAAGATTATGAAGATATGAAAATATTCAAGATTAAGAGTGTGAAATATGAAAGGAGGTAATGACAAATGGACAATAAAAATATTTGAATCAATATGGTACATGAGTTTAGAGTCCTTTATATATATCTAACTCATATATAAAAATAGGAACATTCTTGTTTCCATGGTGGGATCTCTAAGGAAAGAACCCAAAATGAAAACTCCCACATAGATTGTTAATTATATGTAGAAGAGAGATAAAAAAGTATCCCATGACCGAGACTAGGAGCAGCATACTAGCTTTCACTTCATATTTCAATGGGATGATAATCAATCCATACATAGTTCTTTGGGTGCTTTTCATTTTAATGTCTTGCATCTTAGAATTTGTGCCATGCAATTTAGAGTCATGTAGTGAGGACATGAAGTGATTCTGACATAAAAAGGGAATATTGTAGCTAGATCAGGGAATTAAACCCAGGTTTCACTATGTATCTCACATGGATGAAAATAAATCCATACGTAGTTATTTGAACATTCCTTATGCAGGTTTGATTCATACATGTGAAATAAAGCAGTTTTTTATCATGGATGGGCCCAAGATTGGTGATTAAGGCATCTCTACATATCTCATATGGATGAGAATCAATCCAAACTTAGTTCTTGAAACAATCATTTCCCATACTAATCAAGTTTGATGTGGGAGACAAGGTCTTTTAACAAATTTTGGGAGAACAATTTAAACTTAAAGCACAAAATGGTATGAAGATCAAACCATGTATTTTAAAATATCACTCTGTATAGATCTAGTTCATATACAGGAGGAGAAAAGGAAAGGAAAATTTTGTAGTTGCGGATGGGCCCAATATTGGAGATCCAGGCATCTCTACATATCTCATTGAAAATGAGAATCAATCCACATGAAGTTCTTGAAATGAGGCCCCTATGTAGTTCTGATTCAGACATAGGGATAAATAGAACTCATGTTCCTCTAAGGAGTAGCAATGACATCAATGATGCTTACATATAGAAGCTCTTAACTTAAAATAGAGAATATGTTAACTGTATAGTTTTATGTCGTGTAACGAGTAAAAATGATGTCATGAATTTTAACATCATGTGACAAAGACAAAGATGCTACAAATTTTATCATTGTGTAGCATGGACACTTATGATTGTTTTGCAGTTTAATGTCTTTCAAATAGAACTTTGTGTAGTTTAGTTTAGAGTCATGCAACAAGGACATTGTACTATGCAATTTTAAGTCATACAGTGAGGAAATTGTGTGCAGTTACACAAAGTATTTCTTCAAGAATATCACATTGGTTGGAGTTGTAATATGCTTTCCATACATTGATATTAGGTAACTTTGGATCAAGATTTTGAGGATTGTTTCTTGGTATATTTGAAATCTTGAGGACCAATACCAATTATCCTTGAAGAAATAAATGAAGGTGAAATTTCTTGTTAAAAGATTGTGATATTCTATTCTGATAGACTTCTAAATGATGCAAAGTATGCAATCTCTTTTAGTCCAATCATTCCAACTCATCAAATCATTTTCGAGACTTTTTATCTGTAGATAACTAATCACAGATTGAAACTCGGAGTGAAGGCAATTGAATTTCAATTGAAAAAAATACTTTTGTTCAATACACCAATGAATATGGGGTTTCCTAAGTGAAATTACGAGTAGTAGTCCGATAAGCCCATAAAGCGTGAAAAAATTTATTAATCCAAGATTTATTATCTTTATCCACCATCTTCTAGAGTATATTTGATAAGGTCTTATTGAAAGCCTCTATCTGTCCGTTAGCTGCTACATGATAGTGAGATGAATTATTGGATTTGATATCATGCTTCTGATATAACTTATTTACCTCAACAGAACAGAAATCGGTGCCTTTGTCCATCAATATAGTATGAGGGATTCCAAATCTGGTGATGATGTTAGTTTTGACAAAACTAAGAATCTTTTGGCTCCAAATTATTTGAGAGTTATTGACTCATCCCATTTGGATAAGAAATCAGTAGTAGTAAGAATATACTTGAACTTCTTAGTCATAGCTGGAGGATAAGGTCCTACTACATCCATTCCCCATGTGTAAAATGGCCAGGAGTATTTAGCTGTATGTAACAACTCTGTGGTTGATGAATAAAGTTGGCATGAACTTGGCAGGGATGAAATTTCTTCATAAAATATGTGCAATCCTATGTCATTGATGGCCAAAAGTATCCAAGACTTCATATTTGATCAGAAATCCTATGCCCAGAATGGTGAGCACTATAAGATCCTGCATGTACTTATTTTATGACAACTACAGTTTCTTCTCTGTCAATACACCTGAAGAAGATTCCATCAAAGCCTTGTTTATAGAGGATCTTCAGGTGATATAGACTATCATAAAGAGTAAAATTGGCCCCTCATCAGTGGATTTATTCTTTTTCAGCTCTATCTAGTGAAAGTACTCCATTTTGAAGGTATTCCATGATGGGTGTCATCCATCCTATGGTATGACCATATGTCTAAGATATAGGGCTAATTTCATTAATTTATTCCATTTTAGTTTGAACACAAGATAAAACTACATGACAATGGGAAATACCGATGATTGTCTCATCCCAATTTGGATCTTCTAGGGATATGGATGAATTATCTAGTGCATTATCTTGGGCATTTTTTGATCATGGGACATAAGACAATGTTGGATATGAGGGAAATTCAGCCATTAACCCTCTGATATAATCACACAAAGGGATTAACTCTTCTTTTTTGATAGCATAATCCCCATTGGTCTATTTGATTACCAAATATGAATCACCTTTCACTTTAAGGTGGTTTAATTGTACTTGGAACACCAATTATATGACTACTATGATAGATTGATATTCTACCTTGTTTGTACCGCCTTCTGATAATAGGAAGGAATATGGAAACATTGAATTTTTTGGGGAGAGAAATACAATTCCTAACCCAACTTTGTTGATTTTAGGTTTTTCCATTCTCTTCCCTATTGGACTTTTTGAGGCACCATTAAAGTACATTTCCCATTTTTGGGGATTATCTTGAATAGAGAAGAACTATTCATCAGGAATTTCAGTATTCAATGATGTATCTTATGCAGATGGATGGTTAGTAAGGAAATATGCCAAAACTTGGACTTTTATTGCCTTTTGAGGCACAAAATGTATATAAAATTATTTCAAAATAACTTCCCACTGTGCCAAATGCCCTGTAAGCATAAGATGACCGAGGATAAATTTTATTGGGTTATTGAGATACACCAATTGGACCTCGTGATGTTGCAGGTAGTGCCTCCATTTTTGAACTACAAAGATTAATTCAAGACAACACTTATTGATACTTGAATATTGAGTATCTGTGTCAATCATAGTTCGAATGAGATAGTAAATGATATTTTCATTCCCAACATAATTATTTTGGGCAAGCAAAACACCCAGTGATTGCTCTAAAGCTGTCACATAGAGAATAAATGTCATTCCTTAAAAAGGTGACATTAATAATTGTAGACTCAAGAGATATTTCTTAAGGGTATCAAATGCCTCATGGAAATCTTTATTCCATTGATAGGAGACTCCCTTATTCATTAATATGGTAAAGGGTAAACACTTTCCTACCAAATTGGTGATAAAGAAGAAAATATAGGCAAAGTTTCCTTGAATTCCTCTTAATTATTTTAAATTTTGGGGAGGTGAAATGCAAAGGATTACTTTTTTATTCTTAGGGTTAACTTCGATGCCATGATGGTGTACAATGAAGCTGAGGAATTTTTTTAAGGTTACCCCAAAAGCACATTTCAAGGGATTCATATTCAAATTATGTTGCTGAAGTTTATTGAATATGATCTCAAAATTAGTCAGGTGATCAGAACGTTGTTTGGATTTAACTACCAGATAATCCACATAATATTCCACAAATTTTCATAAGAAGGGTTTAAAGATATGGTGTATGGTATGTTGTTGACACTCCTTTTCATCACAGAGTATCAACGACTAAGAAAAGGGAATACCTTAGTCCATGTTGATTCATCCTTTGAAGAAATATCAATAATTGACAAAGGCATGAACAAAGAATCATTTGCACTTGGGTCGCACAAGTTCCACCAAGGTCGCACAAGTATAATTATGCTCCACCTAGTGGTCACGCAGGTGACTTGCACACCCTCTTTGAATTTCTCCCAGGGTCTTCACCAGCCTATAAATACCCCCCTGTGGGCCCCCCATTTCAAAAAAAGGAAAAAATTCCAGAAACTCTGATTTGAGTTCCCGGCGCCCTAGTCTCTTCTCAAAGCTTCTGAAAACTTCTAAGTTAATTTCTTACCTAGAATGGAAGATCTAAAGAGGGAGAGGAAGGCTTAAGTGTTGGAACTCATCAACACTTGTTCACCTAAGTGGAAAACCCTTAAGGGAAATGGCCACACTTGCACGCCGCCTTACCCCTTCAACAGAACTTGCGCACCACTCTTCTGGAAGCCTCTAGGGATTGTAATAAGGGCTTGACCCAAGTCTCGCCCAAGTATTACCCTAAGGGTTGACTGTCGTGCAAGTACCCATGTGTCGCGCAAGTATACTTGCGCGACCAGGACTTGCGCACCCATGCAGGACTTACGCGCCACCTTCTTTTTGGGTGCCCCTCCAGCCTATTTCACCTATCTTATGCCTATCCACTTCTCCTATTCAAGATCTAGCCTTCAGAACTCTCTCTAAAGACATTCATGGCATGATTTCCTTGTTGAATTCCTTATCTGAAAGGAATTCTTTAGAACATCTCTTAAAACATAGTGATTTACATATCTTTATGTCACTAAGGTCATAGATTTCATTCATTCAACCTCATCCTTTAAGATGAGAGAATCCTTAACCTGGGACTCCTTTTCAGGAGTAATCCCCTGTCCATGTTCTCTTAACCTGGGCCTCCTTTTTAGGAGTAAGCCCCAGTCCAAGTTCTCTTAATTTGGGCATCCTCCTTAGGAGTAAGCCCCAAGTCCCCTAACCTAGTCATCCTCCTTAGGAGTAAGCCCCAATCATAATTTCCCAAATCTGGGCATCCTCCTCAAGAGTGAGCCCCAAGTTCCCAAACATGGGCATCCTCCTCAAGAGTAAGCCCCAACCATAATTCTCTTAACCTGGGATTCCTTTTCAAAAATAAGCCCCAGTATCAAATCCTACAAATATGGGCATCCTCCTTAGGAGTAAGCTCCAAGTACCTCAACCTGGGCCTCCTCCTTAGGAGTAAGCCCCAGTTCTCTAATCCTTTAACCCGGGCCTCCTTCTCAGGAATAATCCCTAGTTCTCAAATCCTTTAACCTGGGCCTCCTTATCAGGAATAAGCCCCAGTCATAATTTCTCTTAACCAGTCTTAATTTACTTTTGATTTGGGATTCCTTCTAAGGAGTAAAACCCAATCATAATTCCCCTCTTAATTTGGGCATCTTTCTCAGAAGTAAGCCCCAAGTTAGAGTATCCAAATCTCCATAAAGTACATATACCTTTATAGAGCTTGTTCCCGGGTTTCTTCCCTGAATTAAATCATAATCTTCATCTATTTGGGTAGTCATACATACATAAGCCCCACATCATTTATTATGATGGCACAATTGTCTGGTTTTACCAATACCTCTTGTTTCTCACACCAAGCATGACTCACGTGATCTTAGAGTGTAAAATTAATTATGAAATCTTTCTTTTATCCATGAATAATGCATAAACATTATACTCCCTTACTTGAACTATGTGGGTTCTGATTCCTTTTCTAAACAAAGGATACGTAGGTATCCCATATGCGAGTACGATCCCAACTCTGAAATAATACATGTCCTTCTGAATGACAATAAACTTCAAGTGCCCCACTGAGTGGATTTAAAACCAGTATGGTCATCATAATGACCAAGATACTTTTATGTATTGAAGGATACCATTGACTAAGAATCTCTAACAAATATAGATGATTCTCTATCGATGAAGAACCTCGAATACATATAAAATATTCTCTAAATTTCCCACATATCAAGTTATTGATTTTCATATCTAAAGGAAATCTCATTTTAAAATTGGTAATTTAATAAGGATTCATGAAAATAACTTAAATCTATAAAGAGAGTCCCGGATTAGACAATAATTCCCCTAAAAAAGGTGTGATGAGTCCGACCTCCCATCCTCTCGACCAATTAAAATTCTGAAGTATCATCGGTCCATAAATAATGAGTACCTACCTTTGGAAAGTAGGTCCAAATGGATATAGAATCATTGGATGTTTCCGGTTCTATGAAAAAACCTGTTAGAAACCAATTGGAATGTTTGAACCTTAAATAAACAAGGTCATCCTTATTTCCAAAGGAAACAAAAAATAGTGAACCCGAAGTGAATCCTTAACCAAGTTGAAATGATGTTTTACTTATTTGTTAGGCCCCTATTTTAAACTCAATGAGAGGGCCAACAAACCAATCAATAACATAAGTTCTTATCCAAAAGATTTAGTGGCCGTAATTATATTAATTACGTCTGTTATATCAAACATGCACTCTTTTCCAAGATCTTCTGCATTATAGAAATGGATTCTCTTAAGTTCACACCTGTGAATACTTCTGCTATGAATGCCTCTACTGCTACTCCTGTTGGATCGTCGTCTTCTATGAGGATGACATCACCTACTCAGCATCTTCAACGCTGGGTATAAAATGTGCTGGTTAAGGAGTATCGTCAAAATAGTACTATTCCAACTCTGGAGGCTGCTCGACAAGCCCTCCAAGTTAATAATTCACCCTAGTCGTCCGGATAGCGACGACCAATGATCAAGAAGCAGATGGTGCCAACCACCGTTTCCAACCGTTTCGGGTCGTTATCCCCGGAACTCAATCACCATTCACTCCCATATTCTAGGGAGGTGAATGAGTAGGTCCCTCAGGGCCTTAATTCAAAGAGACAGGAGTCCTTCTCGAGGGTTCCCATCAACAATCACCGCCAGACTCGTGCGACAGTGTGCCCTCGACATGATGAGGATGTCGTCTCCAGGTGTTCGGATCAGGTTCCTCAAACCTGAGCAGGCAAGATGAACCACCAGAGGAGAAATCTGGTCAACAGTGAGCAGGTTATCATCTCTTCCATCTATAGAGAAGTCCATCAACCTAACTTGGTGGCAAGCAATGAGAAGGCACACACAAGCATCCTTTTTAATTCTGCTGTACAACAGACTCGTCTGGCAGCTGCATGCCAATCCTGCCAGGAAATTCTGATGGAGTATTATAGACAAGAACATACATTTGTTTATAAAACATCAGCTAGTCAGCAGGATCTTCTGACTACATACGATGGATCCCGCCAACCCAATGTGTTGACAACTGGTAAACAAGCACATACACCTGCTTACACTCATCAATCCTGCTAGCAGCCTCATCTATCAGTATTGAAGGAATCTCATCAACCACGTTTGGCGGAGTGTAATCAACAGGCACGTACACCTGCTAGTATTGATCAAGGCTACCAATAGTCTCATTTGTTAGCATTCAAAGAAGTCATTCAGAAAGCTCCGATGAAAAACAGGAGGTAGACTCAACTCTCTGCCCCCACAAATGAGTACTGTCAGAATTTACTGATAGGAAAAGGAGGAAAGGAGCAGGAAGAAACACCTACTCCAAGCACAGAATGGACGTATACCCCCGTTCCGACCACTGAAGTCACCAAGAACATTCTGTCAATGGTGAAAGAGTAGAAGAAAATCCCTGCTCATATTCTAGATGCCTGCCAGGATATTATAACAGCTTCAGCAGCATCTCAGGGAAAGTCACATAAATTTATCCCTACCAGTGGAGTGACACATCAATAGTTCATTCCGTAACATACACACACATATGTTCCAGTCCAAGAGGGTTGTGGGGCGTACTCCCCCATATCATACAGATAGCCAAGTCAGGCACATACACCTGATTTGAGTGAATATAATCAGCCTAACCTGATCATTTCTCCTGAGCAGGCACATACACCTGCCCATAATGACCACTTTTATCAAAAAGAGGTTCACAAAGTGAGTAATAAGGCATCTAAAAAGAAGACCCATCCAGCACAGTCAATAAATCAAGGGCCAATCTCTAACAAGGCTTTACTCGATGCTGGAGTTCTTAATGCACTCAGACAATTATCTATTGCAACTCAAGATTCTTCTCTCTCAGTTCCCAATAGTGGTAACATTAATTCTGAAGGTCTGCATCAGATACTTCCTCATGAAGGATTGCTTTATGACAATTCAGTCGATCTTGAAGTTTCATCTTCAGATGAGAGCCACAGGAACCCTCTGCATGGCCAGAAGATCAAGGAGAAAAATGTTTCATCTTTTTCTATAACCCACCATGGTGGTCCTCCCCATGATTATGAATTTGGATGTGAAAGTCCTCTCCGCAGTAATAATGCACATTTCCTGGAAAATTCTCCAACAGACAATGTAGTGACTAGAAAGCCCTCTTATCTTGAGGCACTTGAAAATGTGAAGCCAGTCATGTCTGATGCTTTACCACTATCAGGTGAAACACTTTCTCAATCAGAAGATAGCCTGGGGTGTACGTCATTCTCCGAACCACCCCCGGGTCGTTAATCTTCTAGTTTGATCAGTGAATTCTCTACCAATCTTGTTGAATTCGATGAATCAACAAAGAAGCACCAACTCTGGTCTAATCCGGTAGAATAATCTTCATTGAATGATAAAGAGGAAGTACTGAATATGAGAAAACAACTGGATAAAGGTGAAGTGCTATTTATGTTTTAGGCTTTGGCTGATTCTCAGTATGACATTCCAGAAATGTTGACGGAAGATGGAATTCATGATATTCGTCTCAACATATGGAAAACTATTTTTCAATTGAAAAATAAAATATTATCTGATGATGAATATGAAAATCATGTCAAGATAATAGAAGGGTTACAATGCCAAATTGATTTGGCATCTCTCCTAGTTTCTCGATATCTGAAGGCTGAAAAGCATCAGAGAGCCCTTCAGCGTTCATGCCTTGGTGCACTAAGAAGATTACGCCAGTTAATTGTCAATGCCCCATCTGGTATTCATATCAGGGGATGGGGTGTCCATGGAGCACTACATTTCACTATACTCTTCAGTCGGTAAAGCCCGCCGAAAATGGTTTCATGCAATGTTATTGCCCATGGCCAGCCACAGCCAATTGACTTTGTTTGTAATCAAAGGCTCACTCAAGAACATGCCTCAACTAGTTCTTCTCAAAATCAAGAATACAGAGAACAAATTGTTGAATTAATCCTACATCAAGTAAACAAGAATATTGAACATGCCTCTCGTTTGGAGAAAGCACATCATCAAGTGACAGAAGTGTCAGAAATCATCCAACAGTCTTTTGAATCGGGTGATAAATGTGGATGTAGGTTGATGCATCCAGCCAATTTCTGGACTAAAGTCCGCAAGATCAAGAGAGATTTAAAGAAAGTCTTAGATGTAGCATCTCAAGAGCCACCCCAGCTTTCCAGACTGGGGACTCTTTTAATCCAACCCTCAGAATCAACAAATATGATTCGAGGAGTTGAGAAGAAACAACAGGAACAGCCCCAGTCCACAGGACTGGGGACTTTTTCAAATTCTCAATCTCTCCCTCAGAGAAAGTCAGTCTTCTCTCGATTAGGTAAGAAGTCATAAGGATAACGGAGATCCAAATTATCAGAAGATTCCCTCCACATTACAGTTCATCAAGAAGTTCCCAAGAGATCGAATCAACAAAAGGCAAAGTCTCATCAAGGGCATGGAAGAAGACAATATCGTAGAAATGCTGATAGAAGGGATGCAATGAGTTATGCATCAATCAATGTCATTAATTACATTGTTGCTAATCCCCCAGATGAGGATCACTTAGAGGGATCAGATGAAGAGGTTCCTGCTCAAGAATTTGTATGCACAGATACAAATGAAGAAGGTGTGCATACACAAAATCAAAGGATTACTCAGAATCTAGATAATCCTTCAAGTAACCCACTTCCCCCTCTCTGAAAGGTGTCCAATAAAGGGAAAGGAAAGAATCAGGTTACATACCCTTCCTCTGGAGAAGGCCAATAACTCTCACTAGAGAAAAGATTTGCACAATAGGAGGAAGAAATGAAGGAATTGAGGAGGTTGAATGCAGAACTACTTCAAAGTAGTCTTCCTCCTAAGCGTACTGGAGTCAGTCAACCAAGGGAATTTGTTGCGGCTACTGAGATGGATCAAGAATATACTCCTCTACCAGTACACCATCATAGGTCTAATTCTATGGGTCATGTGCAACAACAATCGGCGGTGGTACCATCAGTTGCAGTACCAGCCACCACATCTGTCCAAGCTCCAGTCATTAAAACTGCTCAGGTCCAAGCTCAACCGGATGTTTCTCAAAAGTTAATAACTACTATTGAGTAATTAACGACTCAGTTGGAAGCTATGGAGGGAAAACATGCTCAAATTCAACCAGAAAAGAGAGATTACCCTGAATGGGTTGATGCAATTCCTCCCCCCATCAAATTTTTCAAGTACCACATTCCCAATCTTTAATGGTTCAGGAGACCCAGAGAAACACTTAACACATTTTGTTTCTCATTGAGATCCTATGATGGGAACCCCTCAGCAACAGGAAGCAGTTAAGCTCAGGTGTTTTGTACAGTCATTACAAGGTCCTGCTTTTCTCTAGTACACAAGCTTGAAATCCCAGTCAATTACTGGATGGGAGGATCTCTGCCAACGATTCCTTCTTCAATTCAGCTCAACTTTTCCAAAGACAACAGTTTTTGATCTTATAAACTATAAGCAAAGGGAAAATGAAAAGGTTTTGGATTTCATTGCTCGTTGGAAGAGATTAACATATTCCCTGAGTTTAGCACTCCCTCAAGAGGAATTTTTTCCAATCTGTGTGGAAAATTTGCATGATGTGTTACGCACACCGTTGATCCCTATGAAATACACTGGAGAGTTTCGAGACCTTACTTCAATTGCTCAATAGATTGAATATTCTCTTATGAAGACTAAGGATAAAGCTCGTGTAATTCCATCAGCTCCAGGAAGAAGAATGGGTAGATCATAGACTGCTACAATTATGCTTAAACAAGCACCTGTACCTGCTTCTACTTCAAAACCTTCATCTTCCCGAAGGGATCCACCTCCTGAGCATCAGCAACAGAGGCCGTTTCATCAAGATGATCAAAGAGATCAAAGACGAAAACAATTTGAGGATTTGAAAATAAAAGTTTACTCTTTTCAAAATGAACAGGTTCCTGGTTACTTCATTTAGGCTCTGAAAAATAATTTGGTTAAATTTCCAAGGCCCAAGAATCCAAACAAGGAAGAAGATGAAGACTGTCCCAACTATTTCCTGTTTCATCAGATGTTGGGGCATCCCATTCAGGAGTGTTTTGTCTTCAAGGAACTCCTGAAAAAATGGTCGACTCAGGACAAGTCAAATTGAAAGGTTCTTCAGCTCAGGTAGCATGTGTTACTGCTACAGATCCAGAGGAGGAAGGTGAGTGGAAAGAAGTCAAGAACAAAAAATGCACAAAAATGTGATGATTTGATGGTCATAAAAACAATCAACCGAACTCATGCTATTTTGTGAACATAATTGAAGAAACCAATTGTGTCTTCTACCATGAATGCAACAGCAAAACCCTCTTCATCAGAGGAAAAATCCTCAAAGAAACGACATAATTCAAAGAAAGAGGAACAATCAGAAGAAGATGAAATTGTATCAAAGCCCAAGTTGTCTTTGACTCTGGCAGATTTTATGCCATCTAATTCAAAGTTACGGACACCGTCCCACCAAACGACACAACCTAAATTGGCTAGTCAGGCAGAGTCTTCATCGGATGAAGAGTTAATTTTTGGTTTTGTTAATATGATTCACTTAACAGATCCATATGCTAGTCACAGTTTCAAGTTTGATGAGCCCGAGTTCCCTGTATCAAATAGAGGAATCATAGGGAGTTCTAGAGGCTCAGGGTACAGGGGAAGACATGGATCTTTCAGAGGCCACTATTCCAATTCTACCCCTTCTAGAACTGTGTATGCAGCAGAAACTCATGACAGTGCCCTTCAACGGGATCAACAAGAACAAACAAATTCTTCCACCAATAGCAGACTCATTCCTAGCACAATTAGTATGGAATATAGGTTGGAGGTTCCATCTTCTTCCTCTTAGCAAGTAAATAGACCTAATCGGTCTAATCTTCCAAAGCCAGGAGTATTACCAACTCCCATCCCGGTACAAGATGCATCAACTTCCAAAGCATCAACTTCTAAGGCACCTGCGAAACCACATGTTCTTGTTGGGAAACTCAGACCTTTGGATCAAAAGTATGATGTATTGAAACACTTGGCCCAAATAACGGCCAAGTTATCAATTCTAGATGCTTTGAATTTATCAAAGGATCTTCAGGAGGCACTCATCGAGGCTTTGTCGAGTCCTCAGGAGTTTGAAACTAAAATCGTTGCAGCTGAAGTCTACCATGTAGAAAATAATCCTGCAGAATGCCATGCAGTGATATCTTTCACAAATGAAGATAAAGATGATGTCGTGCATGGATATATTAGACCTTTGTACTTATCTGGCAAGGTCAATGGTGTAGATGTCCGAAGATTATTTATTGATAATGGTTTAGGAGTCAACCTCATCCACATTCGTACACTTCATCGATTGGGCCTCACAGAATCTAATTTATCTCCTCCTACTTTGATGTTACAAGGATATGATAAAAATGAACAAGTACCATTGAGCGATATTACACTCAAAACTCAGTTTGGAGATCTTGTATCCAATTCAAATTTCATGGTTGTTGATCAAGACCCAGCCTTCAACATCTTTCTTGGTAGACCTTGGCTACATCAATATGCGGCTATCCCTTCATCATACCATCAATGTCTCAAATATTGTTTCGATGGTCAAATTGGGATATTATATGGTGATAAGTCCCCATTCAAGACATGTGAATCTCAATACATTGAGGTAGAATTATATCACATGAAGGGAAAGGAGAAATCCAAAACAAGGGAGATTACCAAAGTTAATGCTCTATATGGTTTGTAAAAGATTCCAGTAAACCCATTTACACATGTGAGTACAGATTATGTGTTGCCTATCAGTCAAATTGATAGGATATACCCAAATCAAAATACTCTTATGGAAACTTCCATAATGTCAATTACGGCAATCAAGCTAGACAACATGAGAGAAATTGGTGATTCACCAAGCAATGATGAAAGATCAAATGGGGATGTCTTCATTTCATCTGCTGAAATCCAGAAAGTCTATACTTCACCAACCAGGCCATAAGAAGTTATAGCAATGTCAGAGGTGAATGATGATGTCGATTCTCAATCCATAATCTCCTCTTTATTACCCAAGGAAGACCCTTCATCATCAATTGGGTCGGAAATAGAAGCTTCTTCTTCAATATTTTCAAATTTTAACATCTCTTCTGATCATGGAAATTCTGCTTCATCATCTACTATACAAGTAGAAACAAAAGAAATAACACATGTTGAAGAATAAGAGGAAGATCTTAGGTATTATCCTCCAGTATTTGAAGAGGGTATCTCTACCACCGTGGATGAACTCAGAGAAATAAATCTGGGTACAAGAGAAGATCCACACCCCACTTTAATTAGTGCGGCCATGACTCTTGAAGAGCAAAGGATGTATATTTCTTTTTTAAGGAAAAATCGAGATATTTTTTCTTGGAACTATACAGAGATGCCAGGGCTTGATACTGATGTTTCCACTCATCATTTGGGTTTTCCAGAAGGACATTGAGGATTCAAACAAGCCTCTAGAAGAACACACCCAACCTATGCTTCCAAAATTGAAGCTGAAGTGGATAAGATTATCAAATCTAACTTCGTCAGAGAAGTTAAATATCCCAAGTGGTTGGCTAATCTTGTCCCAGTGAAAAAGAATAATGTAAAAATTAGAGTTTGCATTAATTTCAGAGATCTTAATCGGCATTATCCTAAGGATGATTTTCCAGTTCTGATTATAGAACTATTAATTGATGCAACAACTGGCTATGAAGCACTTTCTTTAATGGATGGATATTCAAAATATAATCAAATCTGAATGGCTCCATAAGATGAGGAATCTACAGCTTTCAGATCCCCTCAGGGTATGTTTTGCTATCGGGTAATGCCCTTTGGCCTAAAGAATGCAGGCGCAACATATCAGCGTTCCATACATCGTATCTTCAAACCCTTTTTAGGGAAGTTTGTTGAATGTTATGTGGATGATTTGGTGGTTAAATCCAAACAACGTTCTAATCACTTGAATAATTTGTAAATCATATTCCACAAACTTCGGCAACACAATTTGAAGATGAACCCCTTAGAATGTGCTTTTGGGGTAACCTCAGGAAAATTTCTCAGCTTCGTTGTAGGCCATCGTGGTATCGAGGTTGATCCTGAGAAGACAAAGTCAATCCTTGGTATGTCACCTCCTCGAAATTTAAAGGAATTGAGAGTACTTCAAGGACACTTGGCCTATATTCGGCATTTTATTGCCAATTTGGCAAGAAAAAGTTTACCCTTCACCAAATTAATGAAGAAGGGAGTCACTTACAAGTGGACTGAAGAATGTCAAGAAGCATTCGATATTCTCAAGAAGTATCTCTTGAGTCCACCGGTGTTAATGCCACCTGTTGAAGGAATACCACTTATCCTCTATGTGATAGCTCTAGAGCGATCATTGGGTATCTTTTTTGCTCAGAAGAATGATGCTGGTAATGAAAACAACCTCTACTATCTTAGTCGGACTATGATTGAAGCAGAAACCCGATATTCAAATATTGAGAAGTGCTGCCTAGAATTAATCTTTGCAGTTCAGAAGTTGAGACACTACCTGCACCATCACGAGGTCTAATTGGTATCTCACAATAACCTGCTCAAATTAATACTTAGTCATCCAATGCTTACAGGACGTCTGGCAAGGTGGGAAGTTATTTTTTAGCAATTTGATATTCAGTATGTGTCTCAAAAGGCAATAAAGGGATATGCTCTGGCTGATTTCCTTACTGAACATCCTTCAGTAGAAGATACATCTTTAGATATTGAACTTCCTAATGAGGAAATATTCTTTATTCAAGATAGTCCTCACACATGGGAAATGTACTTTGATGGTGCTTCCAGAAGTCCAACAGGGAGGAAAATGGAAAATCCTAAATTCAACAAAGTTGGGTTAGGAATTGTGCTCATTTCTCCAGAAAAAGCAGTGTTACCCTATTCCTTCTCATTGTTAGGAGGCGGTACAAATAATGAAGTAGAATACTAAGCTCTTATCGCAGGATTGGAGTTGGTAATTTAAGAACAAGTGAGTCACTTAAAGGTGAAAGGTGATTTAGACTGGTAATCAAACAAGTCAATAGGGATTATGCAATCAGAAAAGAAGAACTAATTCCTTTGTATAATTACATCAAAGAGTTAATGGCAGAATTTCCTTTAGAACCAACATTTTCTTATGTCCTAAGATCACAAAATGCCCAAGATGATGCACTGGCTAATATAGCCACAGATCTGGCAGATCCAAATCGGGACGAGACAACCATCAGTATTGCCCACCGTCGTACAATTTCACATTATGTTCAAACTAGAAGAGAGGAAATCAATGAAATTAGTCCCATTCCTGAACCATATGGTCATACTACAGGATAGATGATACCTATCAGGGAATACCTTCAAAATGGAACACTTCCACCTGATAGAGCCAGGAAAGAACAAATCTGGTGACGTGTGGTCAATTTCACTCTTTATGATAGCCCAGATCACCTAGAGAAAATTCTCTACAAAAGAGGTTTTGATGGAGTTCTCTTCAGATGCATTGATGGTGAAGAGACAATGGCTGTCATAAAAGAAGTACATGCAGGAGTCTGTGGTGCCCACCAGTCTAGACATTGACTATCTGATCAAATTCGAAGGCTTGGATACTTTTGGCCTTCAATGATACAAGATTGTGTTGATTTCACAAAGAAGTGTAATTCATGCCAAGTACATGACAAATTCATTCATCAACCCATAGAGTTGCTTCATACAGCTAAATACTCATGGCCATTTACTACATGGGGAATGGATGTAGTGGGACTTTATCCTTCAGCTACATCTAAGCAATTTAAGTACATTCTTACTACTACTGACTTCTTTTCCAAATGGGAAGAGGCAATACCCCTCAAAGAAGTCAGTTCTAAATTCATTGTTAGATTCATCAAGTGTAACATCATTACCAGATTTGGTGTCCCTCATACCATACTGACGGACAATGGCACCAACTTCTGTTCATCCGAGGTGAGGAAGTTATATCAAGAATAAAACATCAAATCCAAGCATTCATCTCGGTATCATGTAGCGGCCAATGTCCAGATAGAATCTTTCAATAAGACTCTTTCAAACATACTGCAAAATATGGTGAATAAAGATAAGAAATCATGGCCTAGTAAACTCTTTCATGCTTTATGGGCTTATCAAACCACCACCCGCACTACAATGCGGTCACCTCCATATTCATTGGTATATGGAACAGAAGCAGTCTTGCCTATTGATGTTCAATTACCCTCGCTCATAGTAGCCATTTGTGATCAGTCATCTATAGATGAAAAATCTCAAAAGTGATTGGTTGAATTGGAACGGTTAGATGAAAAAATATTGTTCACCTTGCACCACTTGGAAGTCTATCAGAATCGAATAGCATGAGCTTTCTGCAAAAAAATTCATCTTTGTTCATTTGTTCAGGGAGAATTGGTATTAGTTCTCAGAACTCCAATGATACCAGGAAAGAAACCTCCCAAGATGAAGCCAAAATGGGAAGGACCTTATTCAATACATAAGGTCTACTCCAATGGAGCATATTCTTTAATCTCAATGGATGGAGAACTCATCACTACTCCAACCAATGCTAGATTTCTGAAGAAGTATTTTGTGTAACACAAATACTTTATCATCCAGCAAGATGTTAAACTGCAGGATCAACGGTCCATGCATATGACCTTAAACAATTTGCACCCTTGTCATCCAAAATGACATTAAACTGTGACGTCCTAACTACATGATGCTAAACTGTACATAAGTCCCTTACGTCCAGCAAGATATTAAACTACATAATCTCTGGTCCATGTATATGACTTTAAACTGTTTATGCCATCGTCCAACATGATGTTAAACTATAAAAAAGTCCTTAATACGTCCAAAATGACATTAAACTATGTCCTCTTTTGTCCTTACTGCATGACATTAATCTTCACAGTCCCCCTTTCATCCAACATGACGTTAAACTGTATTTTCCTCATCTTCTTAGCTACAAGATGCTAAATTGTACAACACCCTTAAGTCCAACATGACGTTAAACTGTGTCCCTATATTTGTCCTACATGACGTTAAATTGTACTGCTCATTCGTCCTACATGACGTAAAACTGAAAAAGTCCCTTAATACGTCCTACATGATGTTAAACTATATTTTGTCCCTGCTACATGACACTAAACTGCACAACACCAATAGTCCTCACTACAAGACTTTAAACTACCTAGTCCCTTCATATGTCCTACATGACATTAAACTATGCATTGTTAAGGTTGTTGATACCTCTTATTTCTCACACCGAGTATGACTCACGTGAGCTTAGAGTAAACTTCAACCACAATACCCTCTCTGGGCCACTAACCATGCGTAAGTCCCAACACCATTTTTTAGGTCGTTGTCCCCAAGAACAACTTGATCACCAATTCATTCTTTAATTGAACTACGCGGACTTTGATCCTTGCCTTCTAGGCTAGGTACATAGGCAACCTCCCGAGGTTCAATCCCAAAACCAACATTTTCACATCGGTTCACCTCCATCTCATACGATGTTGATTCGTGAGGCCATCCATAGAATCAATATCTTTACATTGGTTCACCTTTTTCCTTGCTATATGACATTAAACTATACAACACTTTTGTCCTGTATGACCATAAACTACAACATTCTTTGATACCTTCAACTGAGAGGGAATCATTATTTACATTGATTTCCAATCATGTTATATTCCAAAGACTACGTGCATACATGGAAATGCCCTAACCTTTTATCTTGGGTTAAACCATCATTCCACTAAAGTCCCCTTTCACCCTTCACTTGTATGAACCAAATCAGTACAGAGGGTATTTCTAGAACTACGTGCGGCTTGATTCTCATCCTTATGGGATATGTAGGAACGTTCGAGCATCCCTCGAATCTAGCCCCAAGTCTTTGGGCCTAACCCCAAATTCCACTTTCAGTCCCCTGGTTGAAAAGTCCCCATGAAAACACACACTGTGCATTCATTATTATGGCCCGAGCTCTATGACCCTAAACTAAGATCTCCCATACTTTCGTCCCACACAACGTTAAATTGTATTTCAAGAACTATGTATGGCTTGATTCCCATCCTTATGGGATACGTAGTGAAGTCCAACATTTCAATTCAGGACCTAGCCACAACATGATTATAGTTAGCATTGATCTGTGTATCTCTACATACATTGGAAAATACCCATTTTTATGTGTCATAATCCTAACCTTAAATATTTTCAAATCTTCATAACCCTTTTCTTGACTTCTAGTAAAAAAATGTCCAATTTCCGAGAATTCTTTTTCCTGACTATGCAATACGTGCCTTTAGGCATCCTTGCATAAGTAGTCTACATAAAGGACTTGTCAGCCAAAAGATACTATTATTTGACTATGCAGTCAATGCCCTTAGGCAGCCCTGCATAATTCAACCCCCTAACGGGTTTTTTAAATAATGGTAACTTTATTCTTGGGAAGAAAACCTCTTTTGTCCTTAGTTGTCTTAATGAAAATATGTACGAATCCACAAAAAAATAGCAATACTTAATATATTTGTCTCATACTCTTTATCATGATCTGAAAGTATTCAAGTCTATGGTTTATATTTACCTTCCCTACGTTTGGGTCAGACCTTCGTAAGAGTGACATTCATCCAGTTCTTAGAAAATCTTGTTTGGAAATATCTTCTCCATATTCAAGTACCTCTCTCCATACAACAGACTATATTCTTTTGAAAATTTGAATCTCCATAAACTTCCACTGGATTTTTAGCAGTAGAAAAGTAAATTTCTGAGAGTTCTTTTACCTGACTATGCAGTACATTCCCTTAGGTGGCCTTGCATAAGTAGTATACATAACAGAGATGTCAGCCAAAAGATACTATTATTTGACTATGCAACCAATGCCCTTAGGTGGAGCTGCATAATTCAACCCCCTAACAAGTTTGTTAAATAGTGGTAACTTCATTCTTGGGAACTACTTATTCTAATTCCTTTTATCCCTTTTTCATATCATTCCTCATATTCAAAATTTCTTAAGTCATCATTTACATATTTTCCCCCATACTTGAACATGGTAATATATTTTCAGATAAATTATCAAGGAATTGAGTCAATTCTAATCCACTCGGTCAAAACTATTTCGAACTTAAACATTATCCCTTTTATGTCCGACGTGCATGAATATAAACTGCCTACAAAAGACAAGGGAACTCTGAACAAAAGTCAAGTCCCAGCTCACTAAACATACATTTCGTGTGGTTTAGGTAATATTGAGCAATGAAAAGATTCAAAGTTTGTAGGGTTATTTATAATAATCCTCGTAAAAATCAAACTATTCTTACTAGGCCCATTGGATTAGGTAAAATTTAAAGCAGGTATCAAAGAATACAAGAACAAATGATAGAAGATGAAAGTATTCTTCATTGATGCACAAGAGTTAGAAGGACATCCACAGATTGGATTCTCTTCTCTCTTCTAAGAATTACAAAAGGTTGTCAACATAAATCTTCATTTGATTAACAGCATCCCGAGCTTCATCGGCAGCCACTTGAAGCTCATGAACTCGACCAGCTTCATTCCTTTCAGTTTGATGGAGTGCTTTCTTAGCACCTGTAATGGCTTTCATACCATTCATTTGAACTCCTTCTAATGAATTATTAAGCTGGTCAAGTTCCCCAGTAACAACATCTAACTGTTGCTGAAGGTGCATCTGCTGGATGAATTTATCTTTGATCTTATGCTTCAGATCCTTCAACTTGGCAGCATGATCAGCCTCATCTTGGGACACTGTAGCCTCAAATTTGTTGATGTTTACTGATAGCCTCACCCTGGTCAAATATTGATGGCACTTTTTCTCCTACTCCCTCCTTAAGATGAATTGCTTCACAGCGGCATGGATCTTTTGATATCCAAAACTTCCAAGTCCTAACATGACAAACAGGGATGACAGTTGCGGGATCTTCGATGACAGCTCTTCAAGAGGCACTTCAGATATGATCTTCCATATGTTTTTCCATGCCTTGCGTCATGAAAATTGGAGCACCTTTTTTACTTCCAGATCCGACTTAGCATCACTGTCACAAGGGGGAATATAATCCGGGATTAATGCACTTAGGGAAGTGCCCTGTTCTGCTCCTTCCCCCCTGACCAGTGTTTCTTCACTCTCTATTCTCGTTGGGGCAGAGGCAGAGGCTTCACCTCCAGATCTATCCACTGAAATTGATGGCCCTTAATAATCAATTGAAAGCTTTGGTTAGTTTAAAAGGATAACAAAAGTTAATTGTATGTCTTGAAAATTAAGTACAGTAAAAAATATTGTTATCCCTTACCCAACGGCAGATCAGTAACTTGATAAGGCTCCTCCCCGTCTTTCCTAGCTTCAATAGGATTTTTAGGGTGAGTTTGAGGAAGCTCTACAGGGTTCATCTCCACTTGAGATAATGTCTCTGCAATAGTAGGGTTTTTTGTACCCTCTTCAGGCATTGGTAGTTCACCAACTTTCTCAGATAGATATGCACATTTGAACCGATCATGATCAGAGATGTAATAAGAAGTTTTTTTTAACAGGACCAAGGATAACACACACATCCATAATCTTCTAAATTACATGGTAATTTAACATGATATAGAAAATCTTCAAAAGATGCGCCAAGTTCCATCATTTCATCCAATGTAATCTTAGAATTCTGGTTAATCTCACCAGTGGGAGCATTCGATGTGTCTTCTTGACGGCCTTCATTTTATAGCCTCTGATCTTGAACAACCTCTTTAGATAAAATTGCGGCATCAGTTGCAATGGACACCAAGAGCTCTAGAGTAGGGGTTGAACCTAAAGTATCACAGGATGGAAGTCAGTTGATGTTTTATTCAACATTTTATAAAGCATTGTTAACTTACCAGAAGTAGACTCTTCTATTCTTGCAACAACAGTATGAGGGATACTGGGAACAGACGTTGGATCTTCTCTAGGAGTAGCCAAGTCAGCCTGAACTTGTGATTGTTCACCAGCACCCTCCGTTGTTCTTAGAGGAAGGTCAATCCTCTCCCTCAAAGGGGAAATCGAAGAAGCTCCTGTAATCCCAAAAAGTATGAGCAATCTTTTCATGGGTTAAGACTCATGATTATCTGAAGGACTTACCACTACTGATGAAGTGTTTAGCTGTGTACTTCCTCCTTCGACGCTTTTTCTTATTTAGCTTTTTGGGAGTATCTACAATCTCTTTTATAGGTACATGAATTGGAGAATGGAAAGCCATATCTAACTCCTCATCCATGGCTTGCTGGCCTGGAGATATCTCACCCAACTCACGAGGTGATTCAGCAGAAGCCCCGATGGCAGTACCACCAGGGCTATACTGTGGTGAAGGAACCTCAATAGTTCCTTTCTTTGTAAGATGCAGGATGAAGAAAATAATTTCCTTGAGTAACAAAGATTTTACTGGAATCAAGTTACAAAGCAAATAAGGAAAGAAGCTTACATCTTCAGGAGCCACGTAATCGTGCCACTCCTCATCTTCGGAACCACCCTCAGTGGCGCCATGATCTATCATTTCCTTCACCCTCTTGGTGATAGGAATGGAATCATCGGTGGAATATATGAGAATTTCTAGCTCTCTGATGTAATCCTACACTTAATCAGGGTTATCCTTGTAACAGATATCTATAGAATCCATAAGTTTCCCTATTCCAAGAATGTGTAGCCCCTCGCACAAATCCAGCCAGGCAGTTTCAGCATCGCAGTATAAAATCCGCCATGTCTGGACAGCCTCTAGTCGTAGATATTCAGTATGTATACCAGAAGGCTGTGAGGAAGGTCCTACAATCTTGGACTTCAGCTTCTTCCTAGCTCCTGCAACTACAAATAGAGAATAAGAAAATAAGACTCATTTCTCTATAGAGTAATAGTTATTAAAATTTCCCCAATGAAGTAACTCACTAGGAGTTGATGGAGTGGGTCTTTTGATTCTGACGGGAGGATTATATCTGGCACGAGGCCTCTTGGCCACATGTTGTGCCTCATCATCCCAATCTTGGGAATCCAGTGAGTCAGTCCTAGATGAGGAGTCCAGCTAATCAGATCCAGGTGGGGAAGCATCACCTTCCTGAGGAAGGGTTTCTTTCTTTACAGTTCTCTTCCTTTTCCCCACCTGATAAACCGGGTGATTCAGCACCCCTCCAGGGTATGATGCTATCCAGTTCTCGGCATACCATGTGGTCAAGTTATTTGCCTATTTATCAACTAGTAGATCAAATATTTCCCCGGTCTTCTCCCTATATGTCAGCAACCATAGTTTCCGGGAAACCATCGGATGTTACTCTGACCTGACATGCACTGGGGGAGATACAATGGTCTGCTACAAACACTTAAATTGATGTGCAAATATATATGAAGCATATGCCTCACATATAATTTCTCCATCAATCCTGGTGACCAGTACACCATCTCTACATGCCAGCATGTATGCCCTCAATTCCAGGTTGGCTGTTCCATCATCAACAAACCACCCAGTTGGCGGGTTTCCATAAGGAAAGAAATTTAATTCCTTAAACATGCTCAGCCTCACCTTCATGTCATAAGAATTGAGAGCTAGTGAAGAAATTCTAGAGAATGCCTACACTGATGGCATGAAGGAACTTCCGAGAATCTGTACTCCATTATGTACATTAAACATCCTGAAGTGAGTGGAGACCCATCCCCACTATTCTAAAAGGATACTTACCCATGAAAACATGGAGTAAGATCCTGTGAATCTTTTCTAAAATGGGGGTAGCCAACCCAACCATTTTTCCCTCAGCCAACTTGGCTGCGACAAAGAAGGTCCCTGGCCTGACGCCTCCCTTCGAGTCCCTAACTGGAAAAAGATAAACACTGAGACACAAAGCCAAGAAGCCCGCCAGATGAGTCTTCTTTGGGATTCTCTGATTCAATTCGTATCCCCACTTCTCAAATTCTCCTGCTTTTAGAGTTGGCCAGAATGTGCCTGGAGCACCCCTCTTCTCTGTTTTGGGGCAGGTGGTAGGATGAGTGGTCCCCTTCTCCTTGGGACCCTTCCCCTTCGATCCCTTCTCCTTCGACCCCTTCTCCTTTGGTCCCTTCTCCTTCGGCTCCTTCTCCTGCTTCTTGGTAAGAAACATATTCATCCAGTCATCTGGATGAATGTCCTTTCTAGAATGAGTTAAGGAGGTCTCTGAACTCTTGAGCTTGTGAAATATTTTCAATAATTCCTGATCCAAAGCCGGGGTCTTCTATGAATCATTCCAAGTCACCTTGGGAGGAATGAATTCATCATACATATCACCCAAAATTGGAGCCCCTGAGATCTTGTGAACATCCCACAGACTAATACCTACTTCTCCATGAGTCAGATGGAAAGAATTGGTTTCTGGGCTCCAATGACTGAGTATCTCCGGCACAAAGTCATCATTCCTGTAAATATATGTTTGTCCAGCCTAGACGGATTCATATATTGAAGCTCATTTTAAATCCTTGAAAAACTCTACGCAGGTTTTTCGCACCCAGTATGCCCACATCCAAGTTGGCTTCACACCTCATCCAGGACGAAAGTAACAACTCTTCTTTCAGCCTTTGGATTGAACCATCTGAGAGTTTTAGAAGATTGAGGGATAACAATGTGGTTGCAGCTCAGGCTTGTGAGGTTTCAGATCTGAGGTACATGGGCTATGATACATTATGTTGGCCTTCTCCACTATTCCAGCATTTACAAATGCTCCTCCACTTGAGATATTTGCTGAAGCAAAATTGGTGTAATTCTGAAACCAAGACTTTGAGAGATAGTTCTTTGCCTCTGGAATGGTGACTTCTCAGAGATTACCATAGCCATACAAAGGTAGATAAATACTCTGTGGGAAGTCAAGATTATACTTCTTTAGGCAGTTGGCCAAATATGGAAGAGTGCTATCACAGACAGTATAATAATCATGGCCAATGATGCTCATCATATCATCAAATCTCTTTCTAGCTAGTTCATCAGCCATTCTGATTCTCTTGGGAGTCATTTTATCTGCACAAAAGTTGAATAATTAACTCTTAAGTAAGTTGATTTTTCATAAATTTTGTGAAGAAAAGTGAAAAAATGGCTAAGGAATTAAGGCACGTAAGTCTAATTTTGGCGTGCAATAATGGGTGTTCCGCGCAAGTCTTGGTGCGCAAGTATCACCATCCAAGTCCAATTACCTCTACAGCAGCGCGATAGAAAAGAAATAGTGGAAAACAAGTAAATTGCACGACAAGGGAAACTTACATAGTGAGAGCTCGAAAGTTTGAAATATGGGTTCTTTGCGTGAGAATGGCCGCATATATATAGGCCATGCCGCAACCCTGTACGCCTAAAGCCAGCGCGCACAACCCTGCATACCCAAAGTCTGTGCGCCTCTCACCTTCGCACCAGTATCCATGCGTTCAGAAACTACACGCCACCCTTCCTTTGGTTTTCTTCTTTACCTCAGAGTCACATCCTCATTTCTTTCGGATCCAACTCTGAGGGGGGAATTTTGTTGACACACATTTTCATCACAGAGTCTCAATGACTGAAAAAAGGGAATACCTTAGTCCATGTTGATTCAACCTTTGAAGAAACATCAAAAATTGACAAAGGCATGAACAAAGATTCATTTGCACTTGGGTCACGAAAGTTCCACCAAGGTCATGAAAGTATACTTGCGTGCCACCTAGTGGTCGTGCAGGTGACTTGCACGCCCTCTTTGAATTTTGCCCAGGGTATTCACTAGCCTATAAATACCCCATGTGGGCCCCCCATTTCAAAAAAGGAAAAAATTCCAGAAACTCAGATTTGAGCTCCCAGCGCCCTAGTCTCTTCTCAAAGCTTCTGAACACTTCTAAGGTAATTTATTACCTAGAAAGAAAGATCTAAAGAGGGGGAGGAAGTCCTAAGTGTTGAAACTCATCAACAATTGTGTGCCTAAGTGGCCATCCCTTAAGGGAAATGACCACACTTGCGCGCCACCTTACCCCTTCAACATAACTTGCACGCCACTCTTCTGGAAGCCTCTAGGGATAGTACTAAGGGCTTGAGCCAAGTCTCACCCAAGTATTACCCTAAGGGTTGACCATCGTGAAAGTACCCATGTGTCGCGCAAGTATACTTGTGCGACCAGGACTTGCACACCCATGCAGGACTTGCGCTCCCATGCAGGGCTTGTGCGCCCATGCAGGACTTGCACGCCACCTTCTTTTTGGGTTCCCCTCCTGCCTATTTCACCTCTCTTATGCCTATCCACCTCTCCTATTCAAGATCCAGCCTTCAGAACTCTCTCCAAATCCATTCATGGAATGATTTACTTGTTTAATTCCTTATCTGAAAGGAATTATGTGGAACATCTCTTAAAACCTAGTGATTTACATATCTTTATGTCGCTAAGGTCAAAGATTTCATTCATTTAACCTCATCCTTTAAGATGAGATAATCCTTAACTTGGGCCTCCTTTTCAGGAGTAATCCCCAGTCCAAGTTCTCTTAACCTGGGCCTCCTTTTCAGGAGTAATCCCCAGTCCAAGTTCTCTTAACCTGGGCCTCCTTTTTAGGAGTAATCCCCAGTCCAAGTTCTCTTAATTTGGCTATCCTCCTTAGGAGTAATCCCCAAGTCCCCTAACCTGGGCATCCTCCTTAGGAGTAATCCCCAATCATAATTTCCCAAATCTGGGCATCCTCCTCAAGAGTAAGCCCCAAGTTCCCAAATACGGGCATCCTCCTCAGGAGTAATCCCCAACCATAATTCTCTTAACCTGGGATTCCTTTTCAGGAGTAAGACCCAGTCTCAAAGCCTACAAATATGGGCATCCTCCTTAGGAGTAAGCCCCAAGTCCCTTAACCTGGGCCTCCTCCTTAGGAGTAAGCCCCAATTTTCAAATCCTTTAACCTGGGCCTCCTTCTCAGGAATAATCCCCAGTTCTCAAATCCTTTAACCTGGGCCTCCTTCTCAGGAATAATCCCCAGTCATAATTTCTCTTAACCAGTCTTAATTTACTTTTGATTTGGGCTTCCTTCTCAGGAGTAAAACCCAATCATAATCCCCCTCCTAATTTGGGCATCTTCCTCAGGAGTAAGCCCCATGTTAGATTATCCAAATCTCCATAAAGTACATATACCTTTATGGACCTTGTTCCGGGGTTTCTTCCCTGAAGTAAATCCTAATCTTCATCTATTTGGGCAGTCATACATACATAAGCCCCACATAATTTCTTATGATGGCACAATTGTCTAGTTTTAACAATACCTATTGTTTCTCACACTGATCATGACTCACGTGAGCTTAGAGTGTAAAAGTAATTATTACATATTTCTTTCATCCTTAAATCATGCATAAACATCATACTCCCTTACTCAAACTACGTGGGTTCTGATTCCTTTTCTAACAAAGGATATGTAGGTAGCCCATCTGCGAGTACGATCCCAACTCTAAAATAATCCATGTCCTTCTGAATGAAAATAAACTTCAAGTGCCCCACTGAGTGGATTTAAAACCAGTATGGTCATCATAACGACCAAGAGACTTCTATGTATTGAAGGATACCATTAACTAAGAATCTCTAACAAATACAGATGATTCTCTATCGATTAAGAACCTCAAATACATATAAATAGTTCTCTAAATTTCCTACATATCAAGTAATTGACTGTTAGATATAAAGGAAATCTCATTTTATACTTGGTAATTTAATAAGGATTTACAAACATAACTTAAATCTGTAAAGAGAGTCCCGAAGTAGACAATAATTCCCCTAAAAAAGGTGTGATGAGTCCAACCTCCCATCCTCTCGACCAATGAAAATTCTTAAGTCTCATCGGTCCATAACTAATGAGCACCTACCTTTGGAAAGTAGGTCAAAATGGATATAGAATCATTGGATGTTTCCGGTTCTATGAACAAATCCGTTAGAAACAGATTATAATGTTTGAACCTTAAATCAATGAGGTCATCCTTATTTCCAGAGGAAACATACGTTGATACATTTCACCTGCATTCTTTAAGCCAAAGGGAATTACCCGATATAAAAACACACCTTGATGGGATATGAAGGCTGTATAATCTAAATCCTCTAGGTCCATGTGGATTTTATTGTACCCATAGTATCCATCCATGAAGGAAAGAACTTCATAGCCAGATGTTTCATCAATTAAAATATTTGTGACCGAAATTGGAAAGTCATATTTAGGACAATGCCAGTTAATATATCTAAAATCAATGAAAAATCTAATTTTCCCATTCTTCTTTTTCATTGGGACAATTTTGGCCAGCCATTTGGGATATTGAACCTCCCTGACAAAGTTATCCTTGATAATCTTATCGACTTTAGCTTCAATTTTAAAGGCATGAGTCGGGTGTGTTATTCTTGCTTCCTGCTTGAATCCTCAATGTTCTTCTAGAAAACCCAAATAATGAGTGACTACATTAGGATAAAGTCCTAAAATTACTGTATAGTTATAGGAAAATATATCTCAATGTTGCTTTATAAATTAAGTATAAATCTCTTTCTCTTCAGAAGTCATGACCACACTAATTAGAGTGGGGGATGGATCTTCTTGTGTACCCAGATTTATTTCTATAAGATCATCCACAGTGTTAGAGAAAACATCCTCAAATGATGGAGGAGCATCCTTGAGATCATTATCTTCTTCTTCCTTACATGTCACCACTTCTATTTCTACTTGCATAGTAGGTGATGAAGCAAAACTTTCAAATCTAGGGGAGGAGTCAGTATTTGAACATCTTGAAGAAGAAGCAACCATTTATGACCCTACTGATGATGAAGGATCTTCCTAGAGCATTGAAGAGGATATGATGGGCTGAGAATCAAAATAATTGTCTTCCTCTAGTATTGTGACAACTTATTCTAGTTTAATTGATGAAGCATAGACTTGCTGAAGTTCGATGGATGAAATGAAGACATCTCCATTTAAGATTTCATCACTACTTGGTAAAACAACAATTTCTCTCATTTTGTCAAGCTAAATTTCCACAATTGACATTATGGAAGTCCTTGGATGTGTGCATATATTTGGGTTTATCCTTTAAATTTGATCGATAGGGAAACATTATCTATACTCAAATGTTTTAATGGGTTTGATGGGATCCTTTATAGGCCATTCAGACCATTGATTCTTGTTACCACTTTTTTCATAGACCACATTCCCTTTGTGTAATAAAATTATTCTTCAATATACTGAGATTCACACATTTTGAACAGAGCCTTTTCACCATACAATGTCATGATTTGACCATTGAAATAGTACTTGAGACATTGGTGGTATGACAAAGAAATAATTGCATATTGATGTAGCCAAGGCCTTCAAAGAATAATGTTAAAGGCTGTGTCCTGATAGACAACCATAAAATATGAATTAGACATAAGATCTCAAAACTGAGTTCTGAGTGTAATATCACATAGAGGTTCTTGATCATTCTTTTCATAACCTTGCAACATTAAAGTGGAAGGAGATAAGTTAGATTCAGTGAGGCTCAATCAATGAAGTGTACAAATAGGAATGAGGTTGACTTCTGATCCATTATCAATGAAGGCTTGTCATATTTCTATATCATTGACCCTTTTAGATAGATATAAGGGCCTAATGTTTCTATTTACAATATCATCTTTATATTCATCTGTAAAAGATATAATTACATGAAATTCTGTAGGATCATTCTCTATATGGTAAACCTCAGCAGCAAAAACTTCGGTTTCAAACTCTCGAGGACTTGACAAAGCCTCAATAAATGCTTCTCAAAAATCTTTTGACAGATTCAATGCATCCAAAATAGACAACTTGTCTGGTACTTGGGCTAGATATTTTAAAAAATCATAATTTTGGTCTAGAGGTTTGCTTTTTCCAGCATGGAGATGCAATTTTGCAGGTGCCTTGGAAGTTGACACTCCTGATGTAGATATACCTTATGTCAGAGCAGATGCTGGAAATACTTCTAGTTTTGGTAGATTATATTGACCAAGTCTATCTACTTGCTAAGAGAATGATTGTGTAACCTCTAATCAGTCCTCCAAAATAACCATTCAGGATTTATACTATCATTCATGGGGGAATATCCTTGTTCTTTTTGATCCCACTGAAGGGATCTTCCACAAGTTTCCTCCGCATATGCAGTTTGAGCAGGGGTAGAGTTAAAATAGTGGATTCTAGCATACCCACGTCTTCCCCTATATCCCCGAACTTGGATTATTCCTCTAGTTCCCCATTTAGGTACAAGGAACTCATGACCATCATAACCAGAATCATCATTGTCATAGGGATCTGTTAAGTGGATAACGTTGATGTAACCAATGATCAATTCTTCATCTGGTGAAGATTCTACTTAAAAATTCAGTTTTGGTTGTGTTGTTTGATAGGGCAGTGCCTATTCTTTTGAAATAGATGTAATGAAATATTTTAGAATTTAGGACAACTTTGGCCTTAACATGAGATCTTCCTCTTCTAAATTCTCTTTGTCCTTTTGATCATATTGCTTCTTTGAGGATTGACCTTTAGAGAAATGATATTTTGATGAAGGTGGTTTTTCTATGGCAGGAGTGGAAGAAGACACAATCAGTTGTTTCAACTATGTTTGTAGAATGGCATGAGTTTTATTGATCATTTTATTGATCATCCATTCATTATATTTCTCTATATTTTTTCTTTTTTACTTTCTTCCATTCGCCTTCTTCCTCTAGATCAGTAGTAGTAACACATGATACTAGGGATAATGAACTTTTTTAGTTTCATTTGTCAAAAGTCTAGAATTTTTTGCAGGAGGTCATTAAAAAAAAACTCATGAATGGTATGTCCTAACATTTGGTGAAAGGGAAAATAATTTAGAATATCTTCTTCTTCTTATTTTTTCGGTTTCTTTGTCCTTGTTAATTGAACCAAATTTTTTTCCAAAGCTGAGATGAAGTAATAGGGAACCTATTCATTCTGAAAAGAATAAAATTTGTTCTTTAACTCCTCAAATTGTTTTCTCCTTTAATCTTTTTGATCATATTGACGAGGTGGTCATTGTTGCTGAAACAAGGGAGGCATATCCCTTCGATATAATGAAGATTTTGAAGTAGAATTAGGTATAGGTGCTTGCTTGAGTGTGAATGTAGAAGACTTTTCTTTACCCATTCTCCTTCTTAGAGCTAATGGAATTACATGAGATTTAGCTTTAGTTTCCATAATGGAAGCCTCCACCTATTGGGAAATTTAATAAAGATCTCAAAACCCTCCTATGTATTTCACAGGGATCAGTGGTGTGTGTAACTCATCATGCAGTTTTTCCAAAAAAATTGGAAGCAACTCTTCATAAGGGAGTGACATATTTAAGGAATATGTTAATCCTTTACATTGAGCAAAGAAACCTAAAACTCTTTCATTTTCCCTTTTTTTCAATTTATAAGATCAAAAACTATTGTCTTCGGCAATGTTGAGTTGAATTGAAGAAAGAATTTCTGATCGAGATATTCCCATCCAATAATTGATTGAGATTGCAAACCTGTATACTAGACAATAGTTGGCCCTTATAATGATTGTACAAAGCATATGATCTTTACATATTATTGTTATTGAGGAGTCCCCATCATGGGGTCACAATGAGAAATGAAATGTGTTGCGTGTTTCTATGGATATCCTAAACTATTAAATATTGGGAATGTAGTATTCACAAAATTTAGTTGGGGAGGGATCATATCCACCCATTCAGGGTAAGCTCTCTTTTTTGACTGAACTGGTGCACACCATTCTTCCATAGCTTTTTTAATGCCTCAATTGTGTTCATAAGAATTTGGGGAATATCCAGATGAGTTGGGACCTATATAGGTACAACAGTTGGATCTTGAACTGGTGCAACAACTATCAAAAACACTGGTGGTGGTTCTGCTAGTATTTATCTTGGATAACCCATGGGGACAGGCCTATAAGGATGTTTTTGATCTTGCCTTGGCTGTGTACCCAATGGAGGGAATTCATTATCCACATTTTTAGTTACAACAATTCCTCTTTGACGAGGATCTCCTATAGGATGTGAAAGTTTAGGATCTTCTTGGGGAGCATGTCTAATAGAAATGTTTCTTTGAAGTAACTCTATATTTAGTCTTTTAAACACTTTTATCTCCTCTTCTTACCGTGAAAATATTTCTTCAAGAGAAATATATTGACCTTCCACAGTGGAAAAGTGAGGTGTGATCTGAATTTTACCTTTTCCCTTGTTAGATGCATTTTAAAGGGGTGGGAGTTAGTTACTTGAGGGCATACCTAGATTTTGGGTAAGCCTCTAATTTCAGGTACACACACCTCCTTAATTTGCTTCAGTGTATACCATATTATGGATAAGAACTCCATCTTATGATTCACCTAAACTAGACTCATTTTCTGGAGGATCCTCTACCATGGTATTAATGATATTTACTGACACATAATGAATTAATAGAATTCTGTCAGTATCTTTGTAATATCATCTCCTTATATATCTTCCACGAGACTTTGTTTTCCTATATGATGAATTCCCGGGAACTATTTGATGAATAGTAACTCGAAGGGAATCCTTGGATAGTTTAGTTGTGCGTTCTATTTGTGGATTCTTCCCTAATCGGGAGAAAACTAACTTCTATTGAAGAGGGGATTATAGATGTGAAAAATCCCCCAACCCTACAGGCTGAGGCTATTCATGTTCTTCTTCTTCAAACATTTGAACCTTGTTTATTGAATTTGAAGGTTGAATTAAACAAGCCCCCAAACATATAGGTCAGGGTGGTTCTTGAACTACTATAGATGAGATTCTCATAGCTGATCTTCTGATTTTGCAAATTTTGGTTCAGACATTGGCTAGATTCATTATCTAACAACCACTCAAATCATCTATTTCAAAAGAGATATATTCTATTACAGACATTTTCATTATCTAATGGCTGACATACTCTAAGTGGGAGGACTGATTAAGATTCTCAGATGCCTGATGCAAAAGTATCTCAATAGATTTCTTTCTTTGGGCCTGACTCTGATGATATCTAGTTAAGGCATATTCTTGAGCGTATACTTGATTACATACAAAATCAGTTGATTTTAGCCAGCTATGGGAAATAAAATTTCATGAGACCACTTTTGGAGGGATTTGCTGATTCTAGAGTGTAGTTAAATGCAATTCTCAATGTGCACCCCATTCTCAGATATGAAAATAAAATGGGGTATCTGAAATTAACTAGTGCAACCTCATTAGTGCATCAAGGTATGCATTATGAAGGGTTATCTATTGCTTCTCAACCTTTGGATTTCGGGAAACTGAGAGAGATGCCAAGTTGATTTGGAGTTTCAACCCTTATATTACCTTTACATGATTTTGATATTCATCATATGTTAATACTTTGGTTTTCAAATGATGAAGAGTTTTCCATAAGTTGAGGTGGACATCATGAATGCAATCTCCTACCACCAATTCTAGAATGTTGTATTGAGATTTTTTGAAATTCTAGAACATGAATGGTACTTCTCCTTTATCCAATTATTTTCTCATGTTTTACATATCTTCATCATCTTTTACTAGAGGTTTCCCCACTTGGTCTGACCAAAGTGCATGCTTTTCGATTGTTTTATTAAAAATAATGGAATCTATCTCTTTTTTCCTCTACTACATTAAAAGAAAAATGACCCAAGGGAGGTTCATAGAATTATTGTTACCTTAAGATGTATTTTGGTTGAGAAAGTATTTCACCCATTAATGATAAGGCATCAGACATGACTGGAATTGTGTAGGAAAGTGCCTCGATATAGGAGGGATTTCTCATTACTACATTGTCAATTATAGAGTTATCTTGATAATGCAAAACACTACTATGGATAGAACTTTAGAAAAAAATGACATCATGGGGAGGACCACCACAGTGGATTACAACAAGGGATAAATCCTCTTGCTCCTTGGTCTTCTGTCCGCATAGAGGGTTGTCGTGGCTCTCATCTGAAGATAAGATCTCTATATTGACCGAAATAACATAAAGAAAGACTTCATGATGAAGTTTCTAATGGGTAACTTCATAATTATTACTACTAATCCAATACTTTGGTAATGAGAGGGTAGTATTTTGAGCTATAATAGATAAATGTCTGAGGGCTTTAAGAACTCCAACATTAAGAAGAGCCAGATCACAGATTGGATCTTGATTTTCTAACTGTGTTTGACGAGAATTCTTGGATTCTATCGTACACTTATTAGGGGACACTCTCTAGGAGGAATTATTATCATGGTAAGGTTTATGTGCCTTCCTTAGAATGGTCATCACAATGGGCCTATTATATCCAATTAGAAAGGGTGTATATTCCCAATCCAGTTGTGCGTATGATACGGAGTAGTATGCCCATAACCCTCCTGGACTTGAACAGAGGTATGTATTTGCTCCAGGATGGCATTCCGATGTGTCATCCTAGGTTTGGGGATAAATTTATGTGTATGTTCCCCTGATACTGCTAATGTTGTTGTTATGATATTCTTGCGTACTTCCAGAATATTGGAAGGAATTTGTGTTTTACCTTTCACCATTTCTAAGATGTGTTTGGTGACTTCATCAGTCAGAACGGTAATATACGTCCATTCTATATTTGTAGTTGGTTTATGTGTCTCCTTCTATCCTTCTTTTCCTGTTAATGGCCACTGATAGTACTTGTGTATGGGGGTAGAGAGTTGAGACTGCCCCAAGTTTGTCATTAGAGCTTTACAACTGACTTCTACAGGTGTTGCTAAACGAGACTATTGGTAGGCTTGATAAATATTGGTAGGTGCATGTTCCTAATGGATGTTTTCTTTCAAGCATGTTTGACCAACTTCTTTCAATACCGACTGACGATACTGCTAGAAGAATTGGTGAGTGTAAGCAGGTGTATGTTCTTGTTTACCAGTTGCTACCACATTTTATTGGCAGGCTTCCTTAAATGCAGTCAGGCGAGCCTGCTGACTGACTGATAATTTGTAAATAGGTGCATGCAATTGTTCATGTTACTCCACCAGATTTATTTGGCAATACTGGTGGGTCCCTACTAGAGGAGTCTGCTGATCAACGGAATTAGGACAGATGAGTGTATGTGCCCGCTTGTTGTTTGACATCAAGTTAGGTTGATGGACTTCACCAGAGGGAGAAAAGGTAAAAAACTACTCCCTATTGGACTGACATTATCCCAATAGGTTTTTCTTGTTCACCAGTGTTTTAGGGACTTGGGCCGAACAACCAAAGGAAACACCCCCATCATGTTGGGGGTTCACTACTGCGTGATTCTTCTGGCGGCAATTGTTGGTGGGAATCCTCAGTAAGGACCCCTGCATCTTTGAGTTGAGGCCATAAGTGATCTCTGGATTCACCTCCCTATAGTATGGGAGGGACTGGTTGTTACGTTCTGGGAATAAAGACCCTAAATAGATGGATATGGTGGTTGGAACCATCTGCTTCTTGACCATTGGTCGTTGTTGACCAGAAGATCGAGGGTTGTTATTAACTTGGAGAGCCTACTAGGTAGACTCCAAGGTTGGGATAGTACCATGATGATGGTATTACCTTATCAATACATTATATACCCAGTGTTGAAGATGCTGATTTGGTGAAAAAGTCCTTCTAGTGGATGAGGATCCATCCTGAGTAGCGGTTGGGGCATTCACGAGTGCAAGTTTTAAGGAATCCATTTTGGAGTGAAGAGAGTTCTGAGAAAACTTGAAAAAAAATAAATTCCATTAAAGAAACATATTTTAGATGGATACATGTGTGATTGATTCCTTTTTCTGGCCTTCCTTTATCAATAAATAGGGGCTTTAATGGTGGGTAACACTATTAACTTGGTTAAGGATTAACATCAGGTTCACCATTTTTGTTTCTTAGTTCCTTAGAACATGGGTTCTAGTTTAAGAATCACTACTTCTAGGTCATTTCCACTGGATTTATTCATGGAACCAGAAACATCCAACAATTATTTATCCAAAAGGGAACTTCTTTCCAAAGGAATGTGTTTTTTAAGTTTGAACTTACAATACTTAAGAACATGCACTGGTCGAGAGGATGGGAGGTCAGACTCATCACATCCTTTTGGGGTGAATTATTGTCTACTCTAGGACTCTCTTTATAGATTTGAGATATTTTGATGAATCCTTATTAATTCAACAAGTATAACATAAGTTTCCCTTGGAATTTTCAATCAATTGTTAGCATGTGTGAAATTTAGAATCATACATATGTATTCAAGGTCCTTCATTAATAGAGATATTTATATGTATTCAAGGTTCTCCATCAATGGTATCATCCCATATACTATTTATAGATTTTTTTAATCATTGTTATGATGATACTGGTTTTTAAGCCACTTAGTGGGGAACTCCTGGAATTTATTTTTTTCCAGGGAGACGAAGGTTTGTTTTGATATTGGGATCATACCCATAAAATGGGCTACCTACATATCCTTGTGAAAGAAATCAGAACCCTTGTAGTTCAGTGCCACTTAATGGGACACATCATACCTTTTAAGGTCATGTGATAAGGACCTAACCATACAGTTTAATGTCATGTGGTATGGACCTCTAAGAAAAAGGTGATTAGTCAAGGTTTTGTGTGGGACTTATTCCTAAGAAGACTAAGGAAGTTGGAAAGCATATGGGTTTCCAAGTAAGATTAGACCATTTTGAGAATATGGCCCAAGGAGAATAGAGTTGATTTGAAGTTTTAGGTTTGAACCTTAGAGAGTCTTCCTACATATCCCATTTTGATGGGAATCAAAGCCAACATTGTTTGATAAGTCTCATAGGAGAGTGTAGTCCTTTGAAAGAAATGAGTTTGTGCTTACTTCCTGAAAAGTATGCCTTGGTGATTTGGGGGGTTTAATTTGGGACTTACTCCTAAGGAGGATTCCCATATTAAGGGAATTAGGGTTGGATTCCTGAAGTGGATATCTAGTGATCTCGAACCCTAATGAAGGGTTACTATATATCCCAATTATGGTATGAATCAGAGTTCTTATAGTTCATTCACTATGGGGTGTTTGTCCAAATGTTGTAATCATCATGAATCTCTAATCCCACATGAGACATTCTTGGTGTGAGAAACAAGAGGATGTGAAATATTCAACAAACACATCCACACTTTTTCTCCTCCACTGGTGGAAGACGATGCACCTACAACATCAATGGTGGACTAGGGAAAGGCAACCGAGGAAGAGGGAAAGCCGACGAGCCTTCCCTCTATTCAATTTACATCGGACAATGGTCTAATGTAAGGAGGGAGTGAAGGTGAAGAAAGTATAGAGGAGAAAAACTAAAACCTCCTACTTTAAATTTTAGGGGCTTACACGAGGATGGCTTCCCTAAAATTGGTTCTGGTAGGGGAGGGAGACTTCTCCTTTGCTTTAATGTAAAAGCAAGTGTGAAGCACACCTTCCCTACCGGAGATCTAAGGTTTCGGGTTTTAGAGATGAGAAGGGGAGGCGAGAACCTAAACCCTAATCCTCCAAATTGGGAACTTCCCAACACTGTTCCTAGGAGAAATGTCCCTATGACTGCAGATATACAAACCCACAGATACTCCATGAATCCTGACCCCATTGTGAAAAAAATGTGGGAAACCTCTGACTGTAGATATACAAACTCAAATAGAAGACATACTAGTGTGACTTTCCCAAATGTTTGATAAGTAATGAGGTTTTGGTGGAGGTTTCAACATAATCAATTTCAGAAAAGGGAGGAAATGAAGAAGAATACATGCCATGAATGGATTTGAAGAAGGCTTGATGTCTTGTAGGCTGAAGAGAGTAGGTGAATCAAAGAATGATGCCCGAGTAAGTATTAAAATGCAATTATGGGTGTACAAGTAGTCTTGGGTGACCTGATGTTCACTTAAGTGATGGACAACCTAGATTTTAATAATTGGGAGATACTTGACTCAAGCATTCAAGAGTATTCACATGTATTCCCAGAAGTGGGGCACTCAAGTTCCTTTGAGAGGAATAGATGGTGCACAAGTTTTTATGATTTAAGGAGGTTGGGTGCTTTAGGAACACAAGTTTCATAAATTTCAAACACTAAAAGAACTTAATTCCTATGATCCACCTTCAATTCATCCACTCTAGGTGTTAAAGAACCACCTTCAAAGTTTCAGAATACTTGGGTGAAGCACTAGTGTGACCAGAGTAGCAATTAAGATTTAGGGAAATTTTTCCATACAAATAAAGGCCCCAAGTGTCTATTTATAGTTAAATAAGCGACCTTGGGAGAAATGGTGGTGGGGCATGCAAGTGGTTTGTGTTCTAGAATTAGGTGCACAAGTACCTTGTGTGCCAACAAATCTTTGGCTTGACTAAGGCGATCCAATTTTTAAGCCTTTTCAAATCCTTATTTTCTTCATGTGTTTTCTATTCTTTTTTCTAAGGCATTTCCCTTGGTCAATTTTTAGACTACATGAAAGAACAGAGTGTCAACAAAATTAACTTACAAATAGTAGATAGAATGACGAAAAAAGTATTAAGAATTCACATTTTTATGATGGTTGTATGCATTCCTAAAACATTTCTTTGTTGTCATTATCTCAGTTACTGGATCTAAGTCTAATCTCTCATAAGCACGAGTAGCTTCAAACAAACCAACTCAAATAGAATAATCTACATGTATAATAAAATATTTATTATATGAGTAATAATAAAAATAAATAAATTAAACATAAATATGAAACAATACATTAATTTTACGGACAATGATTTTATTGTGAAAAAATCAAGATTACCTATGTGATTGAGTAGTCGATGTAACTTAAAGGAAAGTGATAAATGTCAACATTGTAGGGGTGAAATTTTTTTGAGGGAGAATAATTTTATGAAAATTTTGGTGCAAAAAGGTATGAAATATGGACAAAAATCTTCTAAAATAAATGAACTCTATTAGGAATAATGAAAATTAAATCCAAATTTCATTATATAATTTTTTAGTAAAATAGAAAAAGTATATCGTAACATTACCTTTACATCTACCCAAAGGGTTTATTTTGTTATAGCATGTTCTTCCATGGTATTGGTAACATCATCATGTCAAGAATACATTTTCTATATAAGTAGTTAAACATTTAATTTAGATTATGTTAATGCAGTAGAAAATTGATAATATTATGGGAAAAAACATAGTATATTAAAAAAAACTTTTACTTTCTCATTGATCTATATTTCTTTTTTAAATTTTTAGGGATTTGGTTCCTCTATCAAGAATCCAAATCCCCTCTTTTTGGTCCCCTCAACATACAATAAATTTTCTACAACCACCTCTTAAAATTGATATTAATTCAATATATTATTGATAAAACCTCATAACAATAAAATTAATAAACAACTAATAACAATTATTGATATTAACAAACACTCACAACATTGATATTAATCAAAAAAATCTTGATATTTGAAAAAAAAAATCAAAACCATACAACTCAATATTTGTGATACCCCATAAATCATTTATAGTAAAAAAATAAATTATTTCATAAGAAAATTAAAATTTTGAAAGAACATTATTTGCATAATTATTTTAAAAATTTTCTTACTTCATTTGTAAGAAAAAACCACAATTTGTCACATTAAAACCAAAGAAAACTCAATGTATTACTATCACTATTTCATCCTCAATAACAAATATAATTTAATATTTAAGAAAAATAAAGTTAAACTAATTAAATAAATCATGGTTATGGAACCGAAATAGGTATATTGAACCACCTAATAGAGATGATTAATCCAACGATAGAGGTGAATAAATGGTCATTATGGATAGAGAGGTGTGGTGAGGGGTAAAGGGGTGAGGGGCGAGTGGGCGAGTGGGTGAGGGAGGATAAATGGTCGCTATGGATAGTAAGGGGTGGTGAGGGGGTGAGGGGAAAGTGGACAGTGGGAGTGAGTGGGTGAGGGGTGCGGGGGGGTGGCGAGTTGGTAGGGGATGGGGGGAGTCGAGCGGGCATGGGGAGGAGGATAGTGAGGGGTGGTGAGGGGAAGTGAGGGGTGGCGAGGGGAGAGGCTTTAGATTGATGAAAAAGTGGGGGGGGGACTCAGGGAGAAGTGGGAGAGAGATTGAAAATAAGGTTTATTTAAATAGTTTGTGGCAGTTTTAGTAAAACCGCCACTAAATATTAAAATAAAAAATATATAGTAGTGGTTTAATGAAACTTACGCTATATTATATTTTTTAATATGATTTATTTAGTAGACATTTTAAAAAAAAACTGATAATAAACCACTATTAAGACATTTTTTTAGTGTATATAGAAGAAAGTATTGAACAATATTTTACCAAAATCCACCTAAAATAATGGCATTTCTACACAAAAACAAAAAGTTGTAAAATTTATTCATAATGATATTAAAAGGAGAAAACAAAGGTTTTTTTTCCATTGTTGGTGTTGTGATAGGATTTGGGATAAGGAAATTTATTTTTGAAATAATTTTACTACCTATAAAAGAAAAATAGATCCTATATCAAGGGGGATAAAATATTAAATAAATAAAATTTCCTAGAAAAAGAATCAGAATCTATTTATCTAAAAAATATTTAGAAGTATTGAAAAATTCTATGAAATATGTAATGAATGTGGACACAGTGAAGATACATTCTTGGAAAAATCAACCAAGCATTTTTTTAAGGAACTTAAAAAAAGATCAAAAAATAAGAAGTTAAAAAGGAAGAAAGGTGAGTTATCCTTAAGTTATAAAAAAAGAATAATTTTGTTCAAATAAAATCTCAGAATACCAAGTGGAATTCCTCACCAAAAATAAATATCTATATCTATTTTAGAATAAAATTACACACCATGGAATTATGTAAACAATACACGAGTGTTAGTAATAATGGAATAATGCTAATACAAAATAAAGAATCATTTTATAAAAGAAACAAGCGGATTTTTTTGGTGGAGGACATACTAGATATTCCATATGGAGGTTCCAAGAAATTTGACCATTATTATAAATAATGTATGATCATTTTGTTCAAAAAATTTGAAAAAAGAAAGATAAATGTAAAAATCACATGTGAATTTAAGTACTAAATGGAAAGAAGTTATTCCATGTAAAGAAATTTAATTTCTTGAGAGTTTTTTGGAAAATGATGACTTAATAATATCATAAGATCAAAATGGAAGGTTAAATAAGGTAGGATATATTTCTAAGGACTTCTTGTTCACATTTATTTCTTAATAACAAAAATTTAATAATATTAAGCTTACATAAGGAGATATATATTCTTTTATTGATAATGTAAAGAAGAATTATCTATAAAAATAAATTATTTAAAGAATTAACGATACCATGATTCCTAATAAAATCACTGACTTAAAAATAAGAATACCTAACCTAAATAATCCTTTCAAATATAGAGTAAAAAACAAAGGATCAATTTGGTTGATAAGAAGATTTGAACATTTCTTCTCTCATTGATGAGAAAGAGAGTTCAAACTTATTCCCTTAACTATTATGTAGTATTTATGTGCTGTATATGTAGGAAATTGATGGAGATGCAAGTTATCAAGGGGAGAAATAAAGAAAATAATCATGATATCAAAAATGGACAACTCATAAGAATTATTTATCTTTGAATAATCTGATAGTTGGTATCTTGAATCTTTTTTGTTAAAAAAGATCAACCACGATAAAGATGATCAAGATGTGAAGACTGGAAAAAAGGATTAAAGTACCCATCTTAGGAGTGGTCTAATATTTAATATATTTAAGACCATTTGAAGAAGAGGAATGTCCTTAATGAATAAAGTTTTTAATATTCACAATTATGGAGAGTTCGAAAAGATTCTATAATTATCATTTTATAAAAACCAAAAATTTCAAGAAATTACTTGAAAAGATGTAATTGAAAAGGGTATGTTTTTTATATTACCTCCTTCCTTTCCTAAATAATTAAATAACATTTTATAGGATAGAATTTTGTTTTATCAATGATATAAAAATTAAAATATTGGAGAAGTTTTGGGGAGATTACTTAAACTTAACCTACCAACTATTTTGAAAGTTTTTAACCAGTGTGTTTATATGAGTGTAAGATTTCAGGTTCTAATTAATAAAATAATATATTTATTTGTTGGAATCAATTCATTGATCCTAAAAATTTATTTTAACATCCCTTGAAATAATTTATCATTTAACATCATATTTTGTGTTAATAATGGATAACTTTATTATTTATATTAATTTCTCTTATTTTTTACACTGATCATGGATCACATAGACTAAGAGTTGAATAATTGATGACACATTTATTTAATAAAATTTATACCATCCTATATTATTTTTTTTGTATTTATTGTTAATAATGAAAAGATAGAATAAAATTAAGAATACACATTGAAATTCATTTTTTAGAATTAGTATTGATAACAAATACAAAGAGGGAGAATATTGAACCCACTTTGTGTATGTTTTGTATTTTTTTTATCAATGAACATGAGGTATATATGAATTTGATATCAATATATGGTGAAGAATAAAATCTTGGAAGATAGATGGATTTCCCAGGATTTTTGAGAAATTCTAGTCGGAGTGAGTATCTCAAGAGCGGGTGAATTGAGTACCCAATAAAAAATTTTATTTAAAAAGGATTATTTTGAAATTCCCCAAATGATTAAATACAACCCAGTTTATCAAAATATATAGTATGATATAGATCTTAATATTTCTAAATATTTCTTAAAGATTGATTAGGTATCAGATGAATAATATACAATATTATCAGATCCTTTAAATCAGTTTACTTGATCAAAGTATTATATAAAGATAGATTAAGATAAACTATCAAAGTATTTAGTTTTTTTACAGTTAAAACATCATTCAGATTCAAATTAGAAATAAAGTAAAACAAAATTAAAACACTTAGTATAAAGTTTGAATATAATAGGTTCATTCTCAAGTCGAGACTTAGTCCTCTCCACTTGGTGATCACCTGTCACCCAGAAGTTTATATGAATAAACAAGTTGATCCACAACCTAGATCAGATTTTACAATAGTATACAAATTTCCAGGTCACACACAACCTCTTCCATAGTTATATGTGGGAGTAAAAATAAACAGGACAAACAATTACCTCTACTACTATTATTTGTGGGAATACAGGTGTAAGAAAAGATGAGAAGATATCAAGGTATCTTTCAGTTTAGTACATGAGATAGTGTGCTTATATAAAATGGAGTATAGCACACACTGCCCAACACTTAATAAATATAAATATAATAGAGAAATATAAAAGTGTAGAGTTTACAAATTCCCAATATATTTTAGTGTAGATAATGATTCTTGATTGATTTTTAGTGAAGTTTGAGTCAGGTTCTCTTGAAATCTTTAGAAGAACGGAGTGTTGTAGACTGAGGTTCTCTACTAGAGGAAAGCAGTAGATGTGTATGACCTTTGACTTTCTCAATTGTATGTAGCACTATGAAACATGCAATATATTTTTGATCTTTCAGTGAAGTTCAACACTCTTCATGTTTATAAGCCTCTAAGTGTATATACACACCCTTTTTTATGAGAGATAATATTTCCCACTTTTATCAGTATCACCAGTAGGGAGAATATCCAGATCAACTGCTTCCTCATACTTCACATTCTGACAGTCTCTTCAATGATTTCTATTGAGAATTTAAGAGACAATAATTAAAATATAAATTAGAATTAAAATCAAGAAATATATAATTTTTAATAATGTAATTAAAAAAGATAAGTTGAGAAAATAATGGCAGTGTCTTAGACTGGCGGTGACTGAAGGTATAACGGTGTCTCGCCCTGGCAATGTCTTTCTCTGGAGATGTCTTGATCTTATCCAAATTTACACTATGCTATCGGTGAATGATATATGGTGTCTTCTTCTGATGGTAGGTTTAAATGATGGTAGGTTAATCTGAAAGTGTATCAAACTTAGCCAATTTTTCACTCTAGCTGTGTGTTGTTTAACGCTGACTTGGATTTAGGAAAATTTTGATCTTAGTGGTGAGTTAGCTTCCACGATATTTCATCTTTAACAGCGACCCATTTACACCAGTAACATATAGTGAATTATACTTAGGAAATTTTTTCACCTATTTCATATTATAATAAACTTACAAAAACATATAATTCATTAATATTGTTAGAATCATGATTTAGTGACCATTAAAACAAGGAGGTAAAAAATATCCCCCTTTTTTATGATCACAAATCATGGAATCAAATGTAAAAAATTCATAGTATTAGAGAAATAATTCACATGGCTGCTAAGAAAAATAAATAATAAATATTATAGTGATATCAAAGGAAAATGAAACATCATTAGTAAAAGATAGAAATAAATTCCATACCAAAATTCTATACTTCATCTTTCTCCCCTTTTGGGATTGTCAAAAAGGTAGAACAAGAATAGGAATAAATCAAGTGAAGAAAGATTCATCAAGTAATTCATATAATTGTTCATAAAAAAAATATTACAAAGCATCCCATCAAAGACAAAAAAATATAAGTCCAACAACAAATTTAAGGTTTAAGGATTATCAGAGGGGTTTATTGGAGCTTTTCCCTTATGATAGTCTATATACAGTTTGAGGATGATCTTATACTATAACAACTGGATAGAAGTGCCTCAAATATTGATCACGAGACATCAAAAAAGGCTGGAATATAGAAGTAAGAGGAGCTAGAGGATCTCGAGATACTCTTGGTTTTAGAGACAACTGAGGAGTAATAGGAACATATTTCTAAGCAACAACTTATTGGCCATGAAAATGTAGAAAAGGATTCATGATATTTATAAAATTCATGATATTATGAACACTTATTTCTATAGAACTAAAAAAATAACCATTTTCCTCCATAAATATATTTAATATAGGAGTCATCTACTTCAACTTCCTTACTTTCTCTTTAAAGGCCTGAGTCACATGCGACATCCTAAAATTTTCATCCAAGAATTTGAAATTTTTATCCACTTCATACTTGGTATAAATCCTCAATAGATAATATCTAATGGACTGGGTAACAGTCTCCCTGTCATCTTTGATGTCATGGACATAGTTGGTAATCAACTTGAGAAATTGATTAGAGTTATATCTAATTTTGATAAAGGTATCTTAGGGCTGATCAATGACACTACCAGAGGCACTGGCTAAGGCATATCTCAAATAATATCTAACAACTGATAGGATAAAATCAGCATGAAACACTGTAGGAGGAGGAGAGGAAACAACAGAAGTATATTAAGATTCATCTTCAAGACTTTTAATAATATAATCTAGAGAGGATTTAAATTTTGATTTCATTTATTCAATCAAATACTTTATGGATTCCATATCACCATGAATCCACTTATTCTAAATTTCTATATCATAAATATGATGCATCATTTTTGGTTGGATGTGGAAAACCACCAACTTGAAAAAATAGAGGGCACCATTATCAATTAACATGGCCAGGAGAGGATACTGACTTGTTAACATCTTATGGAAATTTAAAATGTGGTTCTCACAAAAGGTATCTAAGTCAATCCTTACAATTGTATCAAATGGAACAAAAGGAACAAGAGTAGTATGATCAGGTTCTTAGACTAAGGAAAAATTTTATAACAACCCATAAAAATCAACTTGATCTATCATAGATCCCTTTGGAATCATTTCAAACCTCAAATACACCATCCTTTTTGTGGAATCCTTATAGTGTTTTAGAATATTCCCTATTCTTCCATCATAGGGTCATCACATATGTATTAAATAGTAGCAACTTAAATTTCAATAGTAGACTGCACAACCAAAGGTACCAGTAAAACAGGAACAACCACAAAAGGGGTATTGAAAACTAACTTAACACTTTGTACAACATAAATCTATTCAAAAAACTGATCATTACTTCCTAATTCAAAATAAGTCATCTCTTTCTTACTTTTCTCCACAACATGCTATTCCACAACAACTATAATTCCTATATACTCAACCATAGCAAGACTAGAAAGGGTCTGACCTCCAACACCAAGACTATCCTTGAATCCATCAAATGATGGAGATTCATGAAAGGTTTCTAGATATGGGTATTTCTCCCCCTCAAAAAGTGCACCCTAAAGCTTTGGAGGCATTTCCATATCTTTTCTATTGATTTAGCCATTTGAACCATTAGGGTCAGAATCATCATCATCACTAGATTCACTTCCATTTAAATCTTAATATTCCTTGTCTTCCTCCTCATTATCATCACAATCATCTACTTTAGTGGATTTTGAATTATTATACTACTCCTATCCAAAAAACTCTGTCTCTTATTCATCACTTTTTACTAATATTTCCATTTTTGGAAGACTCCTAGGTGGGATAAGAGCTCAAAATGTAATCATAGGTGATAGAGGTAATAATTTTGGATCAATTCCTTAATCAAGAGAAGGTTCCTTTTCCAATTATTTGTTTAAAACACCCTCTTATTCTTCATTAGAATATTCTACAACCTTATCAGGCTCTAGACTAGGATTAACAATATACCTTGGTTTAGTAGGATGATCCACAATATTGAAATCAACATATAACTTCTCACTATCACCAACCCACTGTTTCTTCTAGGGGTTACAACTAAACTTAATTCTTGAACAAATATCTCTTAAGATATAGAAACCACCACAGTTTGTAACAGTTTCCTCATCCTCAAAAACTAGAACCTTGGCCTTTAATATTACAGAAATCAACTTCTTGTATATCAAGGAATTATATCTAAATGAAGGTTTTATCATCTCACACATATGGACCATGAGATATCTATATAAATTGATATTACTTCCTTTCATTAGATGAAGTAGATAAACATCTTGATACCACATTGTGTTGAAGTCACCTATCTTGGGACATAACATGTGTTGAATGAACTTGAAAAACAACCTATATTCTTCATCCATATCAGATACAATAGGTCTTCTTGTTATCCCATTTCCTATAATCTCTGCTAAATCATCCTCATATATAAAAACTTCACTATTTTTAGGAACACTATCTTGGTAGTCATAATAAATTCATTCATGTGGTATACCTAGACACTTAACCCATATCCTTAAAGAAAAACCTATTTTGTGTCCTTTGACACAACTTTTTATCCAATTATCTCCATATTGATCAAATGAAAACTCCACATGCTGATAAAATTAGTATACTAATTTATGGTTGGTCATTTAAGGAGAACCATTCTAAACAATCTTGGTCTTGAAGAAATTTAATAGCAAGTGTCATACTAGACAATAAATACTTTGATTCCACTTCTATTTAGGCTATCAAAACTCTGTTTACAAGGTTAGGGTTAACATGTTCTATAGTGGTCAGCTCACTGGACTTTATCTTCTACTTATTAGAAGGTTTCGATTTGTCTGGTGAAGATACTAAAATACACTTCATTCTTGGCATGAAGATTTTTTTTGAAAGCTTGGCCGAGAGTGAGAAGAAGGTTTGAAAGTCAATAGGTTATTCTAGGATGAATATATAAAGGCATTTGGAATAAGGAAGAAAGGAGCTGGGATCAAGGTGTGTTAAAAATAGATATAGTTCTATTTTTATCATTTGGGATTTTATGTATTCCAAAATAAAATTAATATTTGAAATTGAAACCTAAAATAAAGTAATAACATGTATCAGGATACAAGAAATATCATAAACCTAAAAATAAACTGGTGGTTAAAAATATTGGAACTTGAGAGAATAAAATTTCACAAAGGCATGAAAAAATAAAAAGTGATGGCATGACAAGCCAATGGTGTGATAACCAAATGATGTGTCACAAAAAATATATTTTAACCAAAATTGTGTGTCATTAAAATAGTGTGTTAACTACAATAGTGTTTCATCACAATGGTGTTTCATCAAAATGGTGTTTCAACCAAAAAATTAAACCCAAATAAAACTAATCATTCCTAAATCATGTTTGATATAGTTCAATCTATCAGAATTCAATGGCTTAGTAAAAATATTGGCTAACCAATGTTCTGTACTGATAAATTCAAGTGTGATATCACCTTTTTGAAAATGTTCACTTAAAAAGGTATATCTTTTATCAATGCGCTTTTTCCGAGAATTTGAAACATGATTCTTGGAAATGTTAACATCACTTGTGTTGTCACAATTTATGGGGACATGTCGGAATTGATATCCACTGTCTGGTAAAGTGTATTTTATCTATAAATTTTTTGTACATTAACTACCTGCAACTATGTATTCATCTTCAGTATTTGATAGAGAAAAAAAAAATTTCTTACAAAACCATGAAAATAGATACTTTCCCAAAAAGTGACATGTTCTAGAGGTTATTTTTCTATCTAACTTTCATCTACTAAAATATGTATCAGAATAACTTACTAGATCAAATACTTGTCCATTAGGGTAAACCTATTCTAAATTGGTTGTATACTTGAGGTATTTGAAAATTATTTTAACAATAACTAACTGTTAATATTTTGGGTTTTCTTGAAAATTAGTGCACATACACACACTAAACATAATATCTGTTTATCTACAAGTCTATTAGAAAGACTTAAATCATACCTTTATAACCGGTTTGATCCACTAGTTTTACAACTTCATAAAGATCAAATTTACATGTGGTACTCATAGAAGTATCACTACTCTTAATTATATCCAAGTTAAAATGGTTTAAACATTATTTTTTATATTTAATTGGATTTAACATAATTAATTTATTATTTTGAAATATTTTAAATCCAATAAAGAATTTGAGTTCACCCATTAAACTCATTTCAAATTCATTTTTCACCATTTTAGAAAAATCGGTACAAAGAGAATTTTTTGAAGATACAAAAATAATATCATCAATATAGATTTGTACTTCTAGTACATATTTTGAATTTTGTTTTATAAAAAGTGTAGGGTCAGCTATACCTTTTGTAAAACCTTTTTAAATAAGAAAATTGATAATCCTATCATACCAAGATCTAGGATCTTGTTTTAAACCATATAAGGCTTTAGTTAATTTGAAAACTTGATTTGTAAAATGAGGATTTTGAAATCTATGGGTTATTCTACAAAAATGTCATCAATTATAATACCATTTAATAATGAACTCTTGACATCCTTGTGATAAATCTTGAAATCTATATGTGATTCATAGGAATATAGTGTTCTTATGGACTCAAGTTAGGATATAGGTGCAGGGGTTTTCCCATAGTCTATCCCTTCCTCTTGACTATAACCTTATACAACTAATCTAGCATTGTTTCTAACTATAGTACCTAACTCATTAACCTTGTTCCTAAACACCCATTTAGTTCTAATAGTCAAGGTCTCATTGGGTCTATCTATAAGTTCCCACACTTTATTTATTTAAAATTAATTCAATTATTCTTTCATATCTATCACCCATAACTCATCATTAATTTCTTCATTGATGTTCTGTAGTTTTAGCTGAGATAAAAAGGCTTGATGTTCAACCTTATTTCTAATAGAAGATCTAGTTCATATAACCTTTTCTAGGTATCATACAACAATATCTATATAATGGTACCTAAGAGTTCTAAAACCTCTAGAGAAAGAAGGGATGGTCACTTCTTGTTCTACAGGTTTTGGTTCTGGATGTTCTGAAAATTATATAGAACTAGATAATTTTTCTAGTTGTTAGATAGCATAATCTAAAGATTTATAATTTAATTTCAAAGTTGAAAAATCATCCTCAAGGTTTTATAGGGAGGTCTTAGGCTCATGTGGGTCAATATCATTAAATTTTACATGAACTAATTCTTCTATAGCTTTGGTATTCTTATTGAAAAATCTATAGAATTTTCTAGAGATCTAATAACCAGGGAAAATTCCTTCATCAATTTTGGAGAATTTTTTTCCAAATTATCCTTAGTGTTAAGAATAAATACTTAAAAAATGAAAACTCTACAGTAATTATCCTTAGGTTTCCTATTATTCCATAGCTCATAAGGGGTATTATTAAGTATATATCTGATCAATAATACACTTATGATGTAGCAGGCTGTATTGATAGCTTCTGCCCAAAAAATAGACAGGTAGGTCATACTCATTAAATATAGTTTATTGTATCTTCTATATGGTTATATCTCTTCTTTAAATAAATCCATTCTTTTGGGGTGTCCTGGGATAAGATAAGTTACGAGTGTAGCCATTTTTTGAGGAAAAAGATTCAAAATATTGATTTTTTAAACTCATAGCCATGGTCACTCCTTAGGGTCTTAATTCTATGTCCACTTAAATTTTCTACAGATTTTTTATACTTGGTGAAATAAGAGAAAGCTTCACTTTTGTGAGATAGAAATTATACACAAGTATACCTAGAGAAATCATTTACAAGAACATAAAAATATTACTTCCTATTAAGACTAGAAACTCTAGATGGTCCTAAAAAATCCATGTGAACCAACTTGGGAGGTTAAGAAGTTGACACTTATTTCTTTAATTTAAAATAATCTTTGTGTTGCTTCCCATTTTTATAGGGGTTACATACTTTATCAGTTGGGAAATCAAGATTAGGTAGATACCTAACTAACCCTTTCCTAGTGAGCTTTCTAAGTTAGTGAATGTTGCAGTTTCTTAGTATCCTACTCCAAATACAAGATTCTTTGTGAAAGGTACTTAAGCATGAAACATTTTTAGAAATAAAATAATTTAAACCAACAACATAAACACTGTTATTTCTCAACGTAGTAAAAATTAAAGCATTTAAGGAATCAAAAACATTACAAGTATCATTCTAAAAATTAACATAAAAACCAATATTTCATAACTTAGAAATACTAAGTAGGTTGTACTTTAAACCATCAAAAAATAATAATTTAGAAATTAAAATTGTTTTTTTATTACCAATTTGGTTTAGGTCGATGATTTTTCCTTTTTCATTGCCACCAAAGGTGACATGGACACCATAAAACTTTATAAGGATGTTTAATCATGAATAATATTATATAGTATTCCTTGAAAAACCACTATCTAAGTACCATATACTTCTATAAGAGGTCCTCAAATAGATTTCCTATATAAAAAAATTTATGCAAGAAATAACTTTGGTACCCAAATATGTTTGTGTCTAGAAATATTAGTAATAAAGGCTTTGAGGACCCAAATTTTCCTAATGGATTTCCTATAAATAGATTGAAGACTTTTAGAAATAAAGACTTTATTATAGACTTTAGAAAAATGATTAGTAGTTAATATTTCTGGTATAGACTTAAGAAAAAAGGTGTTTTTTGGTATCCTCCTATATCCAAGATTATATCCAATTCTAGTTACATACTTAGGTTAAAATTGATTTTCTAATTTTTTTTGAGTCTCTCTGCCATTTGTAAACTTTTATATATATATATTTAATTTATCATTAGAAATTTTGAGTTCATTATTATCTTTGAGAATTTGAGCATTTTTCTCCTTTTCAACCGATAGTTTATATTTTATATTAGCAGTCAAAGCATGATTTCTTTTGATATTTTTATACTTATCCATTAATTAATTACACATATTCTCTAATATATTGAAATATTCAAATAATTATTCATTAGACATGTCATCATCACTAAGTTCATTTTCAAAATTTTCAAAATCATGCATAGATGAAATAGTAGGTACAATAGGTAAAGTAGATATAACAGGTACCTTTGAAATGTTTTCCATGAAGCACATGTTTGTTATACCTGAATTATCCTCTTATGATGAATCTAAATCACAAGATCTATCCTTAAAAGCACTTCTTGTGGATTTCATGGTCTTTTTACATATTTTTTCATTGTCCTAATATTTATTTTTATACCTCATATTTGGACAATTTGATTTTATATGACCTTTACTTTTACATTCATAATAGGAAGCTTTCTTTGAATCATCATATATCTTCCAATATCTCTTACATGTTACCTTGGAGTCATATTTTCCTTTGTAGTTTGGATTTATGAATAAATTATTTTTCCTATAAAATTTCTTAAATATTATGGCTATGTGGGACATCTCCTCATCACTATCAGGAGGGGATTCAGAATCATAAGAACTTATAGCTTGGAAATTCTCTTTCTCTTTTTATTTTTTTCATCTGTATACAGTGGTCTTGAAAGCTACAGATTTTCTATTAGTCTCTTAAACTTCTTCACAGTTTACCATTAATTATTATTCATACATCAAGAGCTTTCTAATCAACTCATTGACTAGAAGATTTCTTATATCACAAGATTATCTGATGGAGATAGATGTGACTCTCCATATTTCAGGTAATCATCTCAGTAATATCATAATATGGTCCCTATCAAATACTAGTTTTCCAAGTTAGCTCATTGTAATTTCATTAAACTTGTGGTACATATTACAAATAGGTTCATTAGGATTTATTTTAAAGTTTTCATACTTAATAGAATAAGTATTAATATGTATCTATTTAATATTTAAAGTTCCCTCATGTGAAATAAATAGTGTACCAAATTTTATAAGTAGTTTTGCAATAAGATATTCTGTTAAATTACTCATCTCCTAGTGAACAGTAAAAGGCATTCATAAATTTACAATTATTATTGTAGGATAATTTTTTTTCATCATCCCAAGTGATTCTAGAAGTATCAGGTATAAAATATTCATCTTCTATAGAAGAAAAAATATCAAAACCCATGCTTTCTATATATGTGTTCTCAACTTGATTTTCCATTGAGTAAAATTTATACCATTGAAAATAGGAAGGTTTGTTAATTACAGAACCTTTTTGATTATTATCCATATTTAAAGAACTAAATTTAGAAATAACATAAATTTATAATCTTTAAAGATTAACTAAAATTATAGTTAAAATGATTTTGAAAATTTTAATACCAAATAGAAAAATCATTTGATTCCAAATGTTTGTTGGAGTGAGTATATCAAGAGGGGGTGAATTGTGTACCCAATAAAAATTTATGTTTAAAAATGATTATTTTGAAGTCCCCAAATGTTTAAATACAACCCAATTTATTAAAATATGTAGTATGATATAGATCTTAATCTTTTTAAATATTTATTAGGTCACATATGAATAATATACAATATTATTAAATCCTTCGAAATCAGTTTACTTGATACAAAAATATATGAACAAAAATTAAGATATACTATAAAAGTATATATTTTATTTATAGTTAAAACAATTTTTAGTTTCAAAGAGTAAATAAAGTAAAAAGAATTAAAACACACAATATAAAGTTTTAATACAATAGGTTTAGTCTCAAGTCGAGACTTAGTCTTCTCAAGTTGGTGATCACCTGATACCAAGTAGTTTATATAAATAAATAGGATGATCTACAACTTGGATCATGTTTTACAATAGTCTACAACTATCCAGGTCACACATGACCTCTTCCATGGTTATATGTAGAAGAAAAAATAAATAGGACACTCAAGGACTTCTACCACTATTATCCGTGGGAATACATATGTAAGAAAAGATGAGAAGATATCTAGGTGTCTTCCAGTTCAGTACACAAGACAATGTGCATATATAAAACAGTGTACAATACACACTACTCATATTTTAATAAATATAAATGGAATTGAGAAATATAAAAGTGTATAATTTAGAAATTCCTTGTCTGTTGTAGTGTAGCTCGTGACTCTTGATTGATTTGCAGTGAAGCTTGAGTCGGGTTCACTTGAAATCTTTATATGAATAGAGTGTCTCAAACTCAAGTTATTGATTATAGGAAAGCAATATATGTGTATGATCTTCGGCTTTCTCAGTCATATGTAGCACTATTTAGCTTGAAAAATCTTCTATATCTTGCAATGAAGTTCAACACTCTTCACGTGTATAGGTCACTAAGTGTGTATACACAACCTTTTTTTACAAGAGATCATATTTCCCACTTTTATTAGTAACAGCAGTAAGGAGAATATCTAGATCAACTACTTCCTCATATTTCATGTTCTGACACTCTCTTCAATGATTTCTGTTGAGTATTTAAGATATGATCATTAAAATATAAAATTGAATTAAAATAAATAAATATATACATTAGAATAATGTAATTAAAAAATATAAGTTAAGAAAATAGTGGCAGTGTCTTAGACTAGTGGTGACTCAAGGAATGATGGTGTCTCTCTCTTGCGGTGTATTTCTCTAGAGGTGTATCACTCTGGAGGTGCCTCATACTTAACCAAATTTCCACTACACTGGTAGTGAATTAATGACGATGTATCCTTCTAATGGTAGGTCAAGCTGATGATAGGTCAGTCTAGGAGTGTCTCAGACTTGGCTGATTTTTCACTCAAGTGGTGTGTTATCTGATGGTGACTCAGACTTAAGAAAATTTTGATCTCAGCTACGATTCAACTTCAACAGTGTTGCATCCATAGTAGTGACTCAATTTCACCAATGTTTGATGGTGACTCATACTTAGGAAATTTTTTCATTTATCTCAAATTATAATAAACTTACAAAAAACATATAATTCATTAATATTGTTAGAATCATGATTTTGTGATCATTAAAACAAGAAGGTCAACAAGTAAAATAATGAAGTTCCTAGTCTTATATATCTACCTACACTAAATTGAATTGGATGGAGATGTATTTTATCTTAGTGTTGGATGGGGTAACTTAGGTCCTTCTACTATTTATATGGAAAAGAAAGGGATTAATAAAATTTACTTCAAATTAATATGAAAATTGAGGATCTTAAATTGTATATTTTTAGAGACCCATTCACATGGTATATAAATAGGTTTAAGAAATATACTTTATATTTCATTAATAGGATTAGTTCAATAAGATTAGAATAAGTTAAAGAGAAGTAGGTATTCATGGAGTATTCACAGTGTTGTATATTTTAAATATAGGAATAAGTGATAAATAGGTTGTTATCCTATGAAGTTTTGTCCTTTTTATAATCTATCTTGAAGAAATATATTTGAATTATGTTTTTTATAGGACCAATGGAGAGGTATTGGAATATTTATTAAAATACTATAAGGAGTATTTATATTCTTCATTAGATTTGGAATTATTTTAGTGTTTATTAAATTTGATTTGAAGGTATTTAAAATTGATTTAACGTTTTTTGAGTTTTATTGACTCAATTTAAGGAGTATAAATATAAATATTTTAATTATTAGTTGAGGTTTTTGGAAATATGACAGAGTTCACTAATGCATAATATATTTCTTATATTGAGAAATTTAGTGAAGGACCCAAAATTTGAGATACAAAATACATTGTTTTGATACATAATATAATTTTTTGAGTTGAGATACTGAAAAATGATAAGTCAAGGAGATGCATATGGTATTTTGATAATGCGTAAGTTTTTGGAGTTCTTGAAAAATCAGTAAAGTAAATTCATGTGTAAGTTTTTTTTGAAGCATGCATAACTTTTTTTTAAAATTCATGAAAATTAATACAATGTAAGGAATACATAAGTTTTCCGATAATTCATAATGTTTTATGCTGATACTTAACATATTTCATGATACATAAGTTTTTTATTGGAATCTTAGGTAGAAATATACCAAAACTAAAAAAACTTATTTAATATGTATAGTTTTTGAAATCTTATACATAAGTCACCATTGCAAAAATATGTAAATGAAAAACCCAACATAATATATAAGGATTAATTTTTTTATAAAAATTTGAGATTTCCAAAATAAAATATTATGAAGAAGTGATTTAACTTTAACTATGTAGTGCTATTCTTGAATGTATAAATATCTTGATGCTTCTAATCAATAAATTATTCAAGATATATATTTTTGTGATGAAAATGATGAATTTATCTTTACACCATAAAGAAGTAATCCATGTCATGAAAGTGTTTGATGAGTAATACCATTTAAATATGATTTGGTAATTTGTGAAGTAATTTTATCATAGAGATAGTGTCATGTTGTAATGAATTACAAAGAGTAAAATAATGGGAAAGATTCATGACACAAATAATCCATTGCATGATGCTATAAAAACATAGAGGAAATAACTATGCATGTGGTTTTTAGAGATTTAAATATGCAAAGAGGACATGATATTTCAATTATCATGTTAAGTTAAAATATGAAGTCTTAAAAAGAATTGAAAAGTTATTATGTATTTAAATGAGTGAAGATTGAAGGCTAAAATTTATATAGAATTAAAGGTTCCTAATATTATAGAAATAATATTGAAATATTTTTTATGAATATATTTAAATAAGTGAAGATGGAGAATTTTGATGTGACTGGATGCTGTTACTTTGTTGAATGTTCTATGAAGATTATGGAAGAGAGGAGAGATCTAACAGTACTTACAAATTTTATATTTTGTGTTCCAAAGTTAAGAATATATCCAATTCCATGTGATAAATATTTTTTGTGTGCATTAAAGAAGAAAATAAAGATAAAAGAGAGAGTCTAACCTTGTTACTACTTTTCATTCAGGATGACAGAGAATAATATTGAAGATGTAAGTCTATGATATTACTTTATTTTAAAAACTAAGGCCTATGATATTTGTTTATCATAAGTCTAGAGAAATATCACTAAATACTATTCAATTTATCTCTACTATTTTTTCACACCAAGTAATGAGATTTGATTCTTTGTCTCATGAAAGAAATGTGAAACATTACTAATCATCATTAAGAGCGGAATTCCATATATGATGTATTTTATAGTGAAAGTCCTTATTGGTGTTAGATCCAGATAAACTATAATTTGGTGCTTTTATTATACCCAGTTGGTTCTAGTATTATAGATTCAAGGATATATTCTTGACCAATATTTCACTTGAAAATAATAGGGGAGATGTTTGTACATGGGATAGAAATAACAATGCACTGAGGATGTAGTCATCCATCTTAGAGGAGAACCTAATTAAAAAAATCCCATTGTTCCTTATTATGCTTTACCGATTATTTTATATTCATGATAACCAAAAGGAAGTTAAACAGTGATAGATTCATTCTCTAAAAAAATGAATTCGCATAATAGGGGAAAATATTTTATCAAAAAATAAGACACAACACTAATTCACCCCACTTAGTGTAGATAATATCCTTAGTAATCCTAATAATTTGTATCATAGCATCAGGTTCCAACTATGATTGAATTATTAACAAATTAAAAATTTTAAGTTTTTTTTGTGATTTTATATTTCTAAGGTCTTTATGAAATGAAAATTTAGTGAATTATATGATTTTAATATCAAAGAAACTATTTAAGAGATATTTTCCATGGAATCGAAGAATAAGAATAAAATAGATGCAAGGAAATTGAGAAAAGCCTCATCAAATAAATAAGTGAACATTGAAACTATACTAATTTAAGGTAATCAAAGTATTGTTCATTCTTTTATATATGTTGAATCTCTCTCTTTGAGAAACTTGTGATGAGAAAGAATACCTCTTATGAAAAGAGGAATAAAATCAATATTTCAATATTGTAATCTCCATGAATATAAAAATAGCATGGAAGGAGAAAATTTAGATTCTAAATCCACCAATAAAATAAAAAATATTCCTACCTAAGGAATATTAAAATATTTCAAATATAGATATGGTAATAGAAATCTATTGTCAAAACTATCCTATAGAAGAACCAAGCATGTGTGGGGAAGATCATTATTTTGAGGATTGAAAAGAGGAAACAATTGGAACTTTTAAGTAAATCTTATATAATTGTCCCAAATAAATTACAAATTTCATTTTTAGCTCTTTTATAAGCATTTAGGAGGAGTTAAACCATCTTAAAAATGTGTATAAATGTTTAGATAAGGATTTGGTGAAAAAACTACTAACTTGTGTAAAATTATCCAAGTATATTAGAGCCTTATGTATGATGAATATGGATCTTGAATAAATTTTATATATATTTGAGAATGAGTGGATCAACATAATTCATGAAAGAGAATAATCCAAAAAAATTATTGAAGAAAATATCCATGCATTAGAAGAAGTAAACTCTATCAAAGATGCACAATTGGAAATTAGATTCAATATCATTAATGATCATGTTAATTTTCTTCAAGAGAAGAATAAAATAAATGATGATCATGTGAATCATACTAATAAAATAAGGATATATTGTAAAGGAAGTGTAAAGTTCATTTAAGATAATATAAATAGTCTTAATATGAAATGTCATGAGATGTGTTAATATTGATTTATCTCGAAACTATCCATGCCAAGACTTCAAAAATAACTTAGAGGAGATATGATTCCACACACAATTCCAAAGAGGGTATTTATATTAAAATATCTATATCCTATAAAAAATATTTTCTGAGATCATCTCAAGATAAATATTTAGTAAGATTAAAGAAAAATTTACTATCCATCCAACAAAATTACATTTTTTATAATTCTAGTTATGTGCATAATGGAGGTTTGAAATCAAAATATATACAATTATAAATGAATAATGATGATGAGAAACCAACCAATATATCTATGTTAGATTGAATAAAGTGTATAATAAGTTTTCCCCTAAAATATGCCCAAAATAATAGTGTTTCTATACAAAAAATAAATCTAAAAAAGTTTTCTAAAAAAACATTAGAAGGAGAAAACAAATGTTTGTTGGCCATTGTTAGTGTTTTTATAGATTTGGGCATAGGGAACTTTATAATTATCATATTATACCAACATTTGAAGTAAAATGAGAGACTATATTGTAGTACCCTAAGATTTTATCATATGTTTATCTTTAAATAAATTTTATTTCTTTGATAGCTTTCTCTACACGCAATGCTGATTTTAAATGAATTATGATATACTATTAATGTATTATTATTTAATATGGTAGTTAATGTCTATCTCTTAGATTTAAGGGTATGAATATGAATAACTAAATTATAAAAAATTATTGTTTAAAAATTTATAAAATTAATTAATTTGTTATCAATTGATTAGAACTGAAAATAAAAGTATTTAAAATTTAAAGATATGTTTTTCCAAAAAACTATTTTATGCACGTAATGTATTTTTATATAAAACACTGATATTTTAAAAGAAGAAAGTTATGTTTGATAGTGTAAAAGATACAAAACTCTAAACTTAGATGGGAATTTAAATCCTAATACTTTAAGATATACTTATTTTTAAATAAATTCAATCAATTCAATAGCATGCAATATACACAACCCTAAGATTTTTTTGTTCGATAGCGTATTCAACACCCAACATCGAGCTTAAATAACCCACAATATATATAACTATTATAAAATAGCCATTAAATTGGTGGGTGTAAATATTATTAAATAATTTATGATATATATATATATAAATTTCCCACTTCATATAAGTTATTTATAAATGTTTAGTAAATAATGAATCAATTTTTAGTAAAGTGATTTTATTTTTCAAAAACTTGTTTTCTTCAAAAAATAATTTTCACTGATTTATATGGAAAATATTATAATAAGATTTTGGAACTTTTAGAAAATGAATTTTATAAAATTAAATTTATTTTTGGAATCAGAATATCAAAATTTACTTTAGGTGAAATTTTGGATTTTTTTAAAAATATTGATTTTTCAGTGAATAGTGAAAAATACCAATTTTTGTAATTTTTTTTTTATTTTCAATAAATTATGTAATTTAAATACCCAATTATGTTTTAAAGTAACATAAGTTTTATTTATTTATATTTAACCCACTTATTTTACTTTGAAGCAAATTTATATGGTATTTCGGTATAAGTTTGTTTTTAGGTTTAAAAACATGATTTTTCTGAAAATGGTTTTAAATTAAATAATGTTACTCCATTTTAATTGATTAAAATAACCACAAAAGAGGAATTATTTAAATTAAATTTATATATTATACATTAATAAATATTAATTTATATTCACACAATGATTATTATTAGTCATAGATCTAGTATGAAATCATTTTTCTTAAAAAATACACATACCGAAAACATGTTTTTTCATCGCATCTGCATGTTTTGTATTAAATTTGTTTTTTGAATATTTTAGAAAATTTATTTGAGAAAATAAAATTAATTTTTTAAATCATCATTTTAAAATTATATTAGGGTTAATTTTTGATAATTTTTTGAAAATATTAACTTTTTTTGATGAATAGTGAAAAACACTGAATTTTAATTGAACAAAACCTTTTCGTTTAAATTATTTATAAAGATAAATATATTTTAAATTGGTTTTTAAGTAAAATTATATAAATTATATATCTATTTATCCAATTTATCCAATTTTATTAATTTTATTGTTGAATTTGGATATAAAAAATTTGTAAAACTTTGGATAATTTCCCTTAAGAAACCTGCTTTCTCATCATGCCTGTATGATTAATTTTAAATTAAAATTCTCCAATTATGTGAATTGAATTTATAAAAATGAATTACATATTTGGAATCATAATAAAATATAATTTATAAAAAATAAAACTTAATTTTTTACCTAAATGAATAGTGAAAATACTAAACATTATTTACTACAGTTAAGGTAAAAATGGATTTTATAGGGGTTAAACTAAAACGATATGGGTTAAAATTGCCTAAAATTATCTAAAAACTATTTATAGGGAATATTTATACCATTAAAGATATTTATTTCAATAATGGTCCATTTTGGACCCTTTTTAATGTGAAAAATGTGGGAGCACTCAATTCTTTTAAAAAATGTCGAGTGTATCCTATCCCCCACTTATAAAAGGCCACTCATATCCTCTCTTTATCATACATTAAAACTATTTTTTTATAGCCAATAAATACCCAAATAAATTCCCAAATCCCATAATCTAAATCTATTAGTCTTATTTTGTGTATAAATCCTACCTAGGAAGGCTTTAGTGTAACCCTAATGAGGATACCCAAAGAATAGGTAATGTTCTTCAACAAGCATCTTTATTTTATTTCTTTATACATCCCATTAAATTATTATTAAACCATGATGATATAATAATCTCATTATATTACATATTATGTGATGTTTTTATAATAATTTAATTATTTACAACCATCTACACTTCCATCAAATGGGTTACGAAATTATCGTTTATGTGTACGGTGGATTACCGCCCAACGAACCGATGTCATTAGTTCTTCCATTACCACCTTTCATGGTTGGGTATGATGATGGATATAAAGTTTATATATATTATATTTATAAAATATTTATACATATAGATTCATTATATAATATTCATATTTTTTTACTTTCCATTATGTAGGGGATACAATAACATCGTTCATGTGTATGGCAGACTACCGCCTCACGAAGCGATGTGATTTGTTTTTTCACTAAAGCTTTACATGGAAGGTAATAGGGATAAATTTAATCATTATATATTATATACATTAAATAATTACTATATTCATTAAATTTTTATCATTATGAAAATATAATATATCATTTTTTACACAAAAAGGATGATAACATCATTCGTTTACGCGTGGACTACCACCTTCACGAAGCGTTGCGACTCTCTTTTCATCACCACACCACATGAATGAAATATATAAGTATATTTAAAGAAATAATATGGTATATATTATATTATTATCATTATTTAAATATTAAATATTAGTTACCTTTTTTCCATAATGATCATTGAAAAATGAATACGTTACTCATGCATACGTATGACCTACTGTCTCCATAAACATAATGTACTTAATTTTTCATAACCATATTTCATGATTGGTTTTAAAAGTATAATTTATATATAATTATGTCATTATTATTATTTTTTATATGATAGAACTATATTATATGCACAAAAATCAGGACCTTCGTAATAAAGCATGAATGAGAAAACAAGGTGATTAACACCCAAAATAATAAAAATAATGAAGTATTATTAATGAAGGGATGAAAATATGTTATAAAATTATAATATATGATATTATAAGTATTAAAATGCTTATTTAATAATTTAATAACATGTTTAAAATCACTATACAGAAGGATAAATCATGTTCATCCCAAATGAAGTGTGAGGTAAGGGATTTCTGTCTCACCTTTTTACTTATGTGAGACATATTCCATATTCACCACCTAATTATTTTATGTGTTTTATATACTAAAAATGAATTTATTTTATGATTCTTCAACTAAAATTTATTGTTATTTAAATATCCATTTTATGATTTGTCTTTTATGGTGTTTACAGTTAAAAATTTTCCAAAGCGGTAATGGAATTTTTTTCATAATTTGACTTCTTTGAGACTTGCGTCCTGTTATGCACCTATCTTATTTTATGTAGTGTATATATAGAAAATTTGATATGTAATATCATGAATTTATTTATTATATTGGTATTTTAAGTTTTATTTAATGTAATCATTTTATGGGGCTTATTATTCAAAGTTACCAAAGTGGTTGTAGTTTCATGTTACAATATCATTGTTTATCCGGATTGTTTATGATTAAGTATCCAATGTTTAAATATTATGATCTGCCTCTAAATAATTATAATTAATTTTATAATCCTATGGTTATTTCATGAGAATAAATATTTTTCCTTAATTTTCCTCTATTTATGTAATCAAGAGTTAAAAAGAATCTTTTTAAGAAGAATCATCTTTATTTATCTCTTCAATCAAAAACCATTTTTCTTCCAAAATAAATGATTTCTAAAAACATTTTTAACATTTGTAAAATTATTTATAAAATACATTTCTTCCCATGATTTAATTTTTTACAATTTTTTTAAAATGAATCTTCATGTTGTTTTCCAAACAATGGCCTTTTGGATTTTACCAAAAATGTGAAAGTAATATTTGTTTTAACATGAATGACTATTGACATTCCATTCCATCACAAATTTGAAAAAGTGAAAAGGGAAATGCCTTAGAAAAAAGATGAGAAAACACATGAATAAAATCAAGATTTTCAAAGGCTTGAAAATTGTACTGCCCTAGTGAAGCTGAGTATCCATCGATGCACAAGGTACTTGTGTGCCAATTTATGGCATGCAACCCACTTTCATGCCCCACCAACATTTCTCCCAGGGTCAATTATTTTCCTATAAATTAAACCTTGGGGCATTCATTTGTATAGATGAATTTTTATGAAGCTTAATTACTGCTCTTATCACCATAGTTCTTCTCCCAAGTATTTATAAACATTTAAGGTAGTTATTTAACACCTAGAGTGGAGGAATTGAAGGAGGATCATAGGAATTGAGTTACTTTAGTGTTTGAAATCCATAACACTTGCATGCCTAAAGTGCCCAACCTCCCAAAATTAGAATCACTTGTGCGCCACCTATTCCTTTCAAAGGAACTTGAGTGCCCCACTTCTAGGAATACTTGTGAATGATCTTGAAGACTTGAGTCAAGTCTCACCCAAGTATTAACATCGAGGTTGTTTTTCACTTAAGTGAACATCAGGTCACCCAAGCCTACTTGCATGACCATACCTGTGCATCATATACTTACTTGGGAGTCCTTCTTTGATTCACCTAATCCCTTCAGTTTACAAATCCATTCATGGAAAGGATCCTTCTTTATTGGATCCCCAGTCTAAAAGGGATTATGTTGAAACCACCACCAAAACCTCTTGACTTATCAAACCTTTGGGAAGGGAACATCAGTGTGTCTCCTACTTGGGTTTGTATATCTATAGTTAGATGTTTCCCACATTTTTTTGAAATAGGGTTAGGATTAATGGAGTGTTTTTGGTTTTGCATATCTATAGTCACATGGGCCTTTCTGCTAGAAAAAGTGTTCAGAAGTTCCCAATTTGTAGGATTAGGGTTTGGGTCACGACCTCTCTTTCTCATATCTAAAACCCATAACCTCAAGTCTTTGGTAGGGAAGGTACAGTTCACACCTAATTTTACTTTTGAACAAATGAGAAGTCTCCCTCCCCCACCAGGACCAATTTTAGGGAAGCCATCATGGTGTAATCCCTTAAATTTTCAATTAGAAGGTTATAGTCTTACTCCTCTATACATCCTTCACCTTTACTCCTTCCTTACATTGGACCCTTTTATAATGTAAAGTGAATAGAGGGAAGGCTCGTCGCCTCACCCTCTTCCATAGTTACCTCAACCTCATCCACCCTTACCGCTATTGGCCAATCCTTTTCCACCAGTGGAGGAGGAAAAGTGTGGGTGCATTTGTTGAATATTTGACATCCACTTGTTTCTCACATCGATCATGAATCATGTGGGATTAAAGATTTTTCAGGACCACAACATTTTCAAAAACACCTCAGATTAATTTAACTACAAGAAATCTGATTCCCACCATAATTAGGATACACAGGAAGACTTTATCAGGGATCGAGATCATTGGATATGCTCTTTATAAATCCAACACTAATTCTCTAAATTAGGTAATCCTCCTTAGGATTAAGTTCTAAACTATTTCTCTCAAAGGGTCATACACCCCTATGAGATTTCTTGAACTACAAGAACTCCGATTCCAACTATAATTGGGATACATAGGAAGCCTTATTTAGGACCAATCTCTATCTCAGTTCATCCATAAATGGGAATTCTACTTAGAACTAAGCACCATATTAAACCCCCCAAATCACCAAGGCATCCTTTTTAGGAAGTAAGCCCAATATAATTTCTCTAAAAGAACTATAATCTCCCATGAGACTCATCAAACTACGTGAGGTTTGATTCCCATACATTTGGGATATGTGGGAATCATCTCTGAGGTTCAAACCCAACACTTTAAATCAACCCTATTCTTCCTAGTCCATGTTCTCAATAAGGTCTAATACAACATTGAAACCCATATTATTCCCAAGTTCCTTGGACTTATTAGGCATAAGTCCCACACCAAACCTTGACTAAGCACCTTTCACTTAAATGTCCTTAGCACATGACATTAAACTGTATGGCTAGTTCCTTATTACATGACTTTAAAAGGTATGATGTGTCCCATTAAGCGGCACTGAACTATGAGGGTTCTGATTCCTTTCACAAGGATACATATATATCCCATTTATGGGTATGATCCCAACATCAAAACAAACTTTCATCCCCCTAGATGATGATAAATTCCAGAGTTCCCCACTGAGTGGCTTAAAAACTAGTATTATCATAATGATGGTTAAAAGAATCTCTAAATAGTATATCAAAGGATACTATTGATGGAGAACCTTTAATACATACAGATGTATCCATTAATAAAGAACTTTGAATACATACATATGATTCTAAATTTCACATATGCTAATAATTGACTTCAAATTCCAATGGAAACCAACGTTATATTTGTTTAATTAATAAGGATTCATGAAAATATCTCAAATCTATAAGAGAGTCTCAGAGTAGGCAATAATTACCCCCAAAAGGGTGTGATGAGTTTGACCTCCCATCATCTTGACCAATGCATGTTATTAAGTGTTATAAGTTCAAACTTAATGAAGGCCTACCTTTGGAAATCATGTCACTTTTTGATAAAGAACTATTGGATGTTTCTAGTTTCATAAATAAATCCATTAGAAACCGCCTGGAAGTAGTAATTCCTAACCAAAACACACATTCTGAGGAAAAACGAAACAAAAATGGTGAACCCGACGTGAATCCATAACTAAGTTAATAGTGTTACCCATCTGCCCGACCCTTATCAATTGATAAAGGATAGAAAAATGAATAAATCATGAATGTGTCCATATAAAAGATGTGATTTAATGGATTTCATTGTTTTTTTCTAGTTTTCTCTGATCTCCCTTCTCTCAAAATGGATTCCTTCAACTTTTCACCCATGAATGACCTGGATGCTACTCAAGATAGATCCTCATCCACTGGAAGGACGTCATCACCAGCTCAGTGTCTTCAACACTGGGTCTCCAATGTACTAGTATGGGAATACCATCAACACAATACTATACCATCCTTGGAGGCTACCTGAAAGGCTCTCCAAGTTAACAACAACCCTTGATTGTCCAGTTAGCAACGACTGATGGTGAAGAAGCAAAGGTGCTAACTGCCATCATTAACCATTTCAGGTCCTTATCCCTAGAATGAAATAACCAGTACATCCCATACTATAGGGAGGTGGATCAAGAGGTCACTCATGACCTCAAATAAAAGATGCAAGGGTCCTTTCTAAGTACTCCCATCAATAATCATTGTCAGTAGAATCGCGCAACAGTAAACTCCCAACATGATGAGGGTTTTTCCTTTGGTTGTTCGGACCAAGTCCCTCAGACTAGGGTGCACAAGAAGAATCATCAAGGAAAATGTCCGACCAATAGAGAGAACGTTATTACCTTTCCCCCCTCTAGATAAGTCCATCAACCTTACTTGGTGGAAAACAACAAACATGCACATACACCCATCCATCCCAATTCCGCTGGCCAACAAACTCGTCTAGAAGCAACCATCTAATCCCACCATTTAAATTCGGTGGAGTATCATGACCAGACACATACATATTCTTACAAAATATCATCCAGTCAGCAGACTTGTCTAACTGCATTTAAGGAAGCCTGACAATCAAATATGGTGGCAACTGGAAAGTAGGAATATACAACTGCTTATACTCACCAATGTTTTCAGCAGTATCTTTTGTCATCATTGAAATAAGTCTATCAACTATGCTTGGAGAAAAAAACTAGTCGACACATACAGATTCCAACATCCATCAAGCCTGCCAACAGTCTTGTTTGACAGCACTCAGTGAAGTTATCCAGAAATATCTGATGACAAACCAGGAGCATACTCAACTCTCTGCCCCATACATGAGTACTATCAGTATCCACTGATAGAAAAAGGAGGACATAAGCAGTCAAATACACCTAATCTAGATATAGAATGGATGTATATTCCTATTCTAGATACTGAAGTCACCAAACATATTTTATAAATGGTGAAAGGGAAGTCACAAATTCATTCCCATATTCTGGAGGCCTGCTAGAATATCATAATAACAAATTTAGAAGTACCAGGCGAACAAACACATAATTATGTCCCCACACCCGGGATGAATCATCAGTATGCCATCCCAGAATTGATACACACCTATGTTCTAGTCCAGAAGGGTCATGGGGCATACTACCCCATATAATATGGACAACCAGATCGGGAACATACACCCTTTCCAATTGAATATAATCATCCCCTTCTTATAACCACTCCAAGGAAGGCACATACACCTTCCCATGATAAAAAATTCTCTCAACAAGTGGCCACAACTATGTGTAAAAGAGCATCTAAGATAAGCCTCACCAAACACAATTGGAAAATCAAAATCCAATATGCGATCAGACTCCTCTTTATATTGGAGTTCTTAAAGCCCTTAGACATTTATCTTTTGCAACTCAAGATCCTACTCTCCCATTAACAAATTATAGGATTAGTAGTAGTAATTTTGAATTTCCCCATTGTATGCTTCATCATGAAGTCTTGATTCATGAAAATTAAGTCAATATAGAGACCCTTTCTCTGGATAAGATCCATGGTAACCCTCAGTGTGTCCAGAAGACCAAGGAGCAAGAGGATTTATCCCTTACTGTAATCCACCATGGTGGTCCTCCCCATGATGAAATTTACTTCAAAAGTTCTCTCCATAGTAGTGTTTCACATTGTCAAGATAATTCTCTAATTAACAATGTAGTAATGAGAAATCCCTCTTATCTTAAGGCACTTTCCAATATAAGGCCAGTCATGTATGATGCCTTGTTACTAATAGGTGAAATACTTTCTCAACCAAAAGACATCCTAAGGGGACGATCATTATCTGAACCTCCCTAAGGTCATTTATCTTCTAATATAGCAAAGGAAAAGGCAATTGATTCCATTTTTTGTAATAAGAAAATTGAAAAATGTTCACTCTGTTCAGACCAAGTGGAGAAACCTCTACAAAAAGATGACGAAGATATGTTGAATATGAGAAAATAATTGGATAAAGGTGAAATACTAGTCATGTTCTAGCCTTTGGAAACCTCTTAATACAACATTCCAGAATTGATGGCAGAAGATTGCATTCATGATATCCGCCTCAACTTATGGAAGACTCTTCGTCATTTGAAAGCCAGAGTATTACCATATAATGAATATCAAAGTCATGTAAAGGTAATTTAAGGGTAGAAATTCCAAATTGAATTGGAATACCTTTCAGTTTCCTGGCATTTAAAAGTTGATAAGTATAAGGGAACCCTTCAGTGTGCATGTCTAGATGCACTAAAGAGGCTACACCAGTTAATTTATGATACCCCATCCAGCGTTCATATCAGAGGATAGGGTGCACATAGATCCTTGCATTTTACTGTGCTCCAAAATCATCAAAGCCCTCTAAAAGTGGTATCATGCATTGTTATTACACATGGACGACTACAATCAACATATTTTTTGTGTAATCAAAGATACACTCAAGAACATGCCTAAACTATCTCTCATCAGAGTTAGGACCAAAGAGATCAAGATATTGATATACTTTTTCATCATGTATCTGAAACATTAAGTAGGCATCCTGCTTAAAGGATGTTAGCCATCAGAAGGTGCAAATTTCTGAAATAGTGCAGCGGTCTTCCAAAACAGGCTATTTAAGTGGTTTTCAAATAATGCACCCAACCAATGTTTAGACCAAAATTCTCAAAATCAGAAGAGAAACTATGCAAATATCATCCATAACAGTTCAAGATCCACCCCAACCTGCAGGTCTAAGGGCTTGTTTAATTCAACCTTTGAATTCAATAAAAAAAGTTTGAAGGTTTGAAGAATAAGAACAAGAACAACCCTAGCCTGTAGGGTTGGGGTATTTTTCACATCTACAATCCCCTACTCAACAAAAGTTAGTTTTCTCCTGATTAGGGAAGAAGCAACAAAGTGAACACACAAATGAAATATCCAAGGATTCCCTTCAGGTTAATGTATTTCAAACAGTTCTTGACAATTCGACATATAGGATAAAAGGGTCTCATGGAGGATACAGAAGGAGATAATCTTACAAAGATACTGATAGAATGAAATCAATGCATTATGCGTCAGTAAATGCCATTAATACCATTATAGAATATCCTCTAGAGAATGATTCTAGTTTAGAGGAGTCATAAAATGAAGTTATTATCCATAACATGGTATACACTGAAGAAAATTAAGAAGGTGTGCATACCCAAAATCAGAGGCTTAACCAGAATCTAGGTATACCTTCAAGTAACCAAATTCCCCATTTCAAAAGGCATATAACAAGGGTAAAGGTAAAGGTCAGATCACATATCACTTTTCCACTAGATAAGGTCAATCTCTTTCGCTTGAAGAAATATTTTCCTAGCAAGAAGAGGAGTTGAATGAGTTAAAAAGACTCAATGTAGAGTTACTTCAAAGTAAAACTTTTCTAGACATGCTCCCTAAGCAGATCCCCAGTTTTCACATCCTGTAGGAACTCCATAGTAAATAGAATTTTTTGCAACTACAGATGTAGATAATGATTTCCCTCCATTGGGCACATAGCTAGGGAAAAACCAAACACATCCTTATAGGCTTGAACCCATGGGTTATCCAAGACAAATACCAACAGCACCACCACCAATGGTTTTTCTAGTCATCACGCCAGTTCAAGATCCATATGCTGTACTTATATAGGTCCCAACTCATCTACATTTTCCCTAAATGCTTGTGAACACTATTGAGGCATTAACAACTTGATTGGAAGCTATAAAAGAATGGTGTGCACCAGTACAACCAGAAAAAATATTACCCTGAATGGGTGGATTTGATCCCTCCCCCACCAAACTTTTTGAGTACTACATTTCTTATCTTTAATGGTTTGGGAGATCTAGAGCAGCACTTAATGCATTTTGTTGATCGTTGTGATCCCATGATTGTAACCCCTCAACCAAAATAAGCAGTAAATCTCATATGCTTTGAGAAATCATTACAAGGGACATCTTTTTTCTAGTATACAAGTTTACAGTCTCGATCAATTATTGGATGGGAAGAAATCCATCAGAAATTCCTTCTCCAATTCAGCTCAACATTGCCGAAGACAATAAATTTTTATCTTAAAGATTGAAAACAAAGAGGTAATGAAAGAGCTTTATATTTCATTGCTCAATGGAAATGATTAAAATATTCCTTAAATCCATCACTCCCTCAATAATATTTGTTTCCAATTTTTGCAACAAATCTGTGTGATGAAATATGCACACCAATAATACCTATGAAATACACATGAAGGTTTCAAGATCTTGCTTAAATCCCCCAAAAATGGAGGATTCCATTGTGGAAACTAAATCTAAATCTCATGTAATCCCATAAGATCTAGGAAGGAGAATAGGGAAAGGAGAGGATGCTACAGTCACACTCAAACCTGCACCTATACCTACTTCTACTTTAAAACCTTCATTATACCGAAGGGCTCCACCTCCCTAGAATCAGTAGAAATGACCACCTAAACAAGATGATAAAAAAGATCAATGGAGGAGACAATTTTAGGAGTTAAAGAAAAAATTTTATTCTTTTTATAATGAATAGGTTCTCAGTTACTTCATTTCATCTTTGGAAAACAATTTGGTTCAGTTTCCAAGGCTAAAGAAACTAAACAAAGAAGGAGATGAAAATATTCCAAATTATTGTTCCTTTCACCAAATGTTGGGGAATCTCATTTAGGTGTTTTTTTAAAAGACCTCCTGAAAAAAATTTAGACTCTGGACAAGTGAAACTGAAAAGTTAATCAGCCCAAGTAGCATGTGTTACTACTACTGATCTAGAAAAAGAAGGCGAATGGTAGGAATTCAAAAGTAAAAATGCATAGAAGTATGATGATTGGATGATCACGAAAATAATCAATCAAACTCATGTCATTATATAAACATATTTGAAACAAATGATTATGTATTTTACCGCTTTTTCCACAAAAAATCAATATTCATCAAAAGATCAGTCCTCTAAAGATCAATCCTCAAAGAAGAGACGTGATCAGAAAGATAAAGAGTAGTCAGAAGAGGATGAGCTCATGTCAAGGAAAAATCTGCCCTTAGATTTTGCAGATTTCATTCCATATATTTCAAAAGCATGGCTACCTCCCCACCAAAAAACACAACCAGAACCAACCTATCAAGAGTAATCTTCATCTGATGAAGAATTGATCTTTAGTTCCATTAATTTTATCTACTTAATGGATCCCTATGCAAATAATGATTCTTGTTATGATGAGCCTGAATTTCCTATACCAAAATAGGGAACTAGAAGAAGAAACCAAGGTCGAGGATATAGGGGAAGATGTGGATATTCTAGAAACCACTATTTTAACTCTACCCTTTCTTGAACCATATATGCGAAAGAAACTCATGGGAGATCCCTTCAGCGGGTTCAACAAGAACAAGGGAATTATCCCATACATGACAGGATCGACCCTAACATGATTATATTGTTGGAGTAATTAGAGGTTACACCATCATTATCTCAGCATGTAGATAAACCTAGTCAATATAATATACCAAAATCAAAATTATTTCTAGATTCTTCCCAGACACAAGGTACATCTATATAAAGAACATCAACTTCCAAGACACCTACAAAACCACATCTCCATGCTGGAAAACACATAATTTTGGACCAAAAGTATGATGTTTTGAAACAATTAGCCCAATTACCGACCTAGTTGTCAATATTGGATGCCTTGAATCTATCAAAAGTTCTTCAAGAAGCACTTATTGAGGCTTTTTCAAGTCCTCAAGAGTTTGAAACAAAGGTTGCTACTGCTGAGGTTTACCATATCGAGAATGATCCTACAGAATGTCACACAGTCATATCTTTTATGGATGAAGATGAGGATGATGTTATACATGGACACACTAGGCCCTTGTATCTATCAAGTAGGTTTAATTACTAAGACATCCAACGAGCCTTCATTGGTAATGGATCAGGAGTCAACCTCATTCCCATCCGTACACTTCTTCGATTAGACCTCACTGAATCTTACTTATCTCCTTACACATTGATGTTACAAGGTTATGAAAAGAATGAACAAGAACCTCTAGGTGAGATTACACTCAGAACTTAGTTTGGAGATATTTTATCTAATTCATATTTTATGTTTGTCCATCAAGACACAGCCTTCAACATTCTTCTTGGAAGGACTTGGATACATCTACATGCAGCCATTCCTTCGTCATATCACCAATGTCTCAAGTATTTATTCAATGGTCAAATCGGGAAATTGTATGGGGACAACGATCCATTCAAAATGAGTGAATCTCAGTATATTGAAGTAGAATTCTATCACACAAAAGGAATGAGATCCATGAAAAAAGATGTAATAAGAATCAATGCTCTGAATGGCCTGGAAAAGATCCCAACTAACCCATTCAAACATATGAGTATAGATTATGTGTTTCCTATCAATAAAATTGAAAGGATAGACCCAAATCCAATAACTCATCCAGTGACTTCCATTATTTCAATTGTGGAAATTGATCCTAATAGCATGGGATAAATTGTTGATTTACCAAGAAGTGGTGAAATATTAAATAAAGATTTATTCATTTCATCCACAAAACTTCAGAAAGTCTCTACTTCATCAAAAAGGCTAGAAAAAGTTTTCTCAATACAAGTGGAAGACAAGTATGTTTATTCCCAACCCATCATCTCCTCATTAATACTCCAGGAAGACTATTCATCATCATTAGGGTTAGAAATGGTTGCCTCTTCTTCAGGATGTTCAAATACTGACTCCTCCCTTAGCTTTGAATGTTTTGATTCATCAACTAATATTAAAGTAGAAATAGAATAAGTGATAGGTAAGGAAGAAGAAGAAGAATATCTCAGTGATGCTCATCCATCATTTGAGGAAGGTATCTCCAACACTGTGGATGAGCTCAGGGAAATAAATTCGGGTATAAAAGAAGATCCATGCCCCACTCTAATTAGTGTGTCCATGACTTCTAAAGAGAAAGATATGTATACTTAATTTCTAAAGAAACATTGAGATATATTTTATTGAAACTATATAGAAATTCCAGGCCTTAATACTGATGTAGCCACAAATTATTTGGGTTTTTTAGAAGAGAATCAAGTATTCAAGCATGCAACAAGAAGAACACACCCAACTTATGCCACTAAAATTGAAGCTAAAGTCGACAAGATTATCAAGGCTAATTTTTTCAAGTAGGTTAAATATACCAAATGAATTGTAAATATTGTACCAATGAAAAATAAGAATGGAAAAATAATATTTTTCATTGATTTCATAGATTTTAACCGGCATTTTTCCAAAGATGACTTTCCAGTTTCGATCACATAACTTTTAATTGATTCAACAACTGGTTATGAGTATCTCTCCTTCATGGATGGATACTCTGGGTACAATAAAATCCAAATGGACCTAGAGGATGAAGAGTCTACAACCTTTATATCCCCTCAAGGTGTGTTTTGATATCGAGTAGTGCCCTTTGGATTAAATAATGTAGGTGCAATGTATCAACGTGCCATGCACCATATCTTCAAACCCTTCTTAGGAAAAGTTATCGAATGTGATGTTATTAATATTTTCATGACTTATTATATTCCCCCTTTACTTATTTTATATTAAATGTGCATAATTTGTGTGAAATATTAATGTTTTAATATTAAGTATAATTTTTGAGCATTTTTAGAAGTAGTCCAATTGAGTCAGTTTAATGTTTTAATAATAACTGTCACTCTACTGATTCAAATTGTGTGGTTCTTGTTTTGTAGGATTCTCCTTTCAATATACAACATTTCATTAGAAGGAACCATGATCCGATTCTGCCATTTGAAGGGTCATATGGTCCTCACCAACAAGACCAAAGAATCTGTGAACAAACTGGACCAGCCTTGAAGATTGATTTACTGGGATCAATACAGAAGTACAAAAACATTAACTCTCCACCATAATTCGGGGGACACTACATTCCATCTTGGATAAAAATTTCAAGGCCCAAATCCAAGTACAAGGGGCTCAAATAAATCTTTGAATTCCAGCCCACCATTCTGGCCGAGAATTAAAATCAGTATAGTATACATGACATATCTCCTGATGTAAGCATCTAATCGAGCTGAGATTTTGCAGTGTGAAAGAGGAGATATAGGTGGCCGACTTTGTTGAATAAGTCATTCGTATTTGAAGGCATATTACTGTTCAAAAATCCATTCACATTTTGGCCATCGAAAAAGCATGGATAGAAATGGACAGTTTACCTTTGTTTCTTAAAACCGCCATAACTTTGGATCAACTTGTCTAAATGCCTCCATATTTTGACAGTAGTCGGAAAACATTATTTCCTACAACTTTTAAGAAGGGGATATTTGATGATTCGGCTGTCTGAATAGCCAAATTGGTGATGCAAGTAGAGGGACAGATTGGGAATGCAAACAGTCCACTCCTTGGGCTATAAATACTCTCCCCTTCTCTCCTTGAGAGGGGTTGGCATTTCAGAAGAGAGGAGATCATATTGGAACGACCAAAGCTTTTCCAAAGGCTTGGTAGGACCTTCCATACTCAAGTTTTCACTTGAGAGACCTTTCCTCCTCTCTTTGTTTTCACTTACTTTTGTGTTCTTCATTTTTGTAATCTTGTAATTCTCTTTCTTTGTAATTCCGTTTTAATGCAAGTTACTTCTTTAATATCTCTTATTCTCATCCACCTTCTGTAGTTTAATATTTATGTTATTAAAATAGTTTAAATTCAGTTCAATACCCTTCCCTTCTTAAGCTTCCTCATTCAATCGAAATTCCATTTTTTATTCTCATCATTGTTCGTGTGTGTGTGTCGACGTACCACTCTTCTTATCCCTTTCTTTTTCTTCTCTTATTAATTTATAATCATAATAATTTTAACCAGATTATTAATCACCCAAATGTCTGAGTAAATCTATCATTGGGGTGAGTTATAATTTAGGTATGTTAAGTGATTGAGAGCTTCTGCTCGATGAATATTCTTTGAATTAACATTGTGTACGTTGGACTTAACATGTCATGGATTAATGACTTGTTTTGTTTAACATGTGGCTTCCATGGATTATTGGAACCATAAATACACCACCATAAATAAGATCTGATTGAGATTATAACCTTAAGTTAAGTTAAGGCTTGGTTTAAAGCCTTAACACTTAAGAATTCTAATCAACATCATCTTGTGACATGGGTGTTAATTTAAATGCAATATAAAGCAAAGCTCAAGGATATAAAAAGCTTAACTAACCTAATGATGAACTCACCCCAATCTTTATCAACTTGTTAAATTAAACATCATTCATTAAACATTTCAATTAAGCTCTGCAAACAAACCCCCCCAATCAAAATACAATCAACTAAAAACAATCGACTATTACGAAGTACCATCGCCGAGGATTCGACCCGAGTGCTGCTATACACATTAGCAGAGCACCGGAACTTTGACCGGTCGATAGACGACAATCGGCCGTGCGTTTCAAATGGCGCCGTTTCCGAGGATGGTGCTTTAAGTAGTCATTAGTTTCTGGTTATTGTAAAAAAAACCCAAAAAAATACAAAAGTTTAAAAAAATTGAAAAAAAACACAAAGAAAAACCCGTCTTCCTCTTAAAAATCATAAACTGAAAAAATACAAAGAAAAACCCGTCATCCTCTTTCTTCCAAAATCTCTATGAATGCCCCGTAGCCTTCCAAACAATCCCTCAGATTTTTTTGACCCTGAAATTGAGCGAACACTTCGCCAACTTAGGAGGAACATAAGAGATACTCAAATAATTCAAGAACGAGTCCTCATCCAACCAGTTGAAATTGAAATGGCCAATCCTAGGGAACAAACCCTGAAAGAACTTGCTACCCCTGATATGAATTAACAACCTCTTGGTATTCAATATCCAAACATAGAAGATGATTTCGAACTCAAATCGGGTTTGATTCATCTTCTCCCCCATTTTCACGGGCTAGCCGGTGAGGATCCACATCTTCACCTCAAAGAGTTCCAAGTGGTCTGCTCAACCATGAAACCTCAAGGGGTTTCTGAAGAACAAATCAAGCTTAGAGCTTTCCCCTTTTCCCTAGCGGATTCTGCCAAGTCTTGGCTCTACTACCTCCCACTTGGTTCCATAAACTCATGGGTTGACATGAAGAGACTTTTCCTTGAGAAGTTATTTCCCGCTTCCCGAACAGCTTCTATCCGAAAGGAAATAAGCGGCATCCGTCAATTCCCTAATGAATCACTCCATGAGTATTGGGAGAGGTTCAAAAAGCTTGTGGCAACTTGTCCACACCATCAAATCCCTGACCAACTCCTGATCCAATACTTCTATGAGGGGTTATTGGCTATGGAGCGAACTCTCATTGATGCCGCAAGTGGCGGTGCTCTTGTTGACAAAACTCCTGCAGCTGCACGAGAACTCATAAGCAACATGGCTGCAAACACGCAACAATTCCATACTCGAGCACATGCTCAAGTGAAACAAGCCCAAGAGAATCAATCCATAGAGCCCAACAAGATGACTGAGTGGATGAGTGAACTTACAGGTCTTGTGTGTCAACTAGCGGTGGCTACCAAAGCCCCAACCTCATCTTCTCCACAGTCACTATTCCCTGGACCTATCAAGAATTGTGGAATCTGCAACTCTCCATCTCATCCGACTGACACATGTCCACAACTTCAAGATGATCCATCTGATTCATCTAGTCCAATGGAGCTCAATGCGGCATATGCTCAGCGAAACTTCAACCCTCAACAATCAGGTCAGTTTGTTAGAAACTTCAACCAACCCCACTCCGAGCCCTTCTCTTCTACCTTTAACCCAACTCGGAGGTATGGTAATCCCATTTCTCATCCTCCTCAATTCCCTCCTCAAAACCCAAACCAATTCCAATATGGTCAAGGTGGTGGTAACTTCCATCAACCTTATCCTTTTGTTCCTCAACCTCAAAGGAACAATCCTCCTCCTGGATTCCACTATCCTAACGAGCCTTCCCAATTCCCCACCCAATACAATCACTTTCCCAAGAACCAAAATCAAGGCAATCCCAACCAGGGACAAGCCTCTTCTTCCAAGCAACCATGGGAAAGTTCCGTGGAAGATCTTGCATCCTTCACCCGTTCTAGCCTCAAGAACATTGAAACCCAAATAGGTTAACTTGCATACCACCTTAGCCAGCAACAACCATCCAATTCATCCCAACTCCCAGCTCAACCATTACCCAACCCTAAGGGTAATGTAAGTGCAATTGCACTTAGATCGGGAAAGCAAATTGCTATGCCCCATGATGATTGCTCTACCTCCCCTTTCGATGTTGATCTAGAAAATGAAAAGAACAAAAAGCTGGAAAAGGAACTTGAATCCACTCCTTCACCTCCTTCCATTCCTCTAAGGAACCCAATTCCTTTTCCTCAAGCCATCTCCAAGCCTAAGAAGTCCTTTGAACCTGATCCTGAAATGCTTGACATGTTTAGACATGTTGAAGTGAACATCCCCCTCTTAGATGCCATCAAACAAATCCCTAAGTATGCCGAGTTTCTTAAGGAATTGTGCACCCATAAGAGGAAACTTAGGAACATTGAAAATGTTTCAACCCAACAATCCATTCCCATGAAGTGCAAAGATCCAGGGACCTTCACGGTTCCATGTCAAATAGGGAGTTCCAACTTTGATGATGCACTCATAGACCTTGGAGACTCAATAAATGTCATGCCCAAATCCATTTTCTCCAACCTTGGTCTAGGTCCCTTGCACCCAACGGGTGTTGTCATTCAATTAGCCAATCGAAGCACTGCCAGTCCTGAGGGGATAATTGAGGATGTTCTTGTTCGAGTCAATGATCTTATCTTCCCAGCTGATTTCTATGTCCTTGACATGGAAGGTGAGACGACCTCTTCTCGATCTCCCCTAATTCTAGGAATACCATTCCTCATGACTGCGAGAACCAAGATTGATGTCCATTCAGGCATCTTATCCATGGAATTCGGTGACCAACTGGTCAAGTTCAACATTTTCCAAGCCATGCGATACCCATTTGAGGATCACTCTGCATTCTCAATCCATGCTTTTGAGGACACTTCTAAGATTCAATCGAACCCCAATCCACCATGTTCTTCATGTTCTAATGATAAAGGATCTTGTGAAATCTGCACCATGATTAACAAAGTCATAAATGGTGAAGTTGATGTGGACCTCTCATTCATAGACTCCATCAATCTAGAGGAACTTGAAAAATCTCTTAAATCCTACATCAACTCTGATCTCTACTGCTCCACCTTGGACATTGTTGAGGAAAATGATCCAAACCCATCTGGAATCCCTTCTCCTGCTCCTAACTTGTCTAGCTCTCAAATCAAGGCTGAAACTGATCTAAAACCACTTCCTTCACACCTCAAGTATGCATTCCTTTTCCATGATCCCTCCTACCCTGTCATTATCTCTGCTTCACTTTCTGAAACTAAGGAGTCCCAACTTGTTCAAGTGTTAGAGGAAAACAAAAATTCCTTAGGTTGGACCCTAGAGGATATTCCAGGAATCAACCCTGCCCTTTGCATGCATCACATCCATCTAGAGGAATCATCCAAACCAATTAGGCAACCTCAAAGAAGACGCAATCCACTCATACTTGAGGTAGTTAGGGAAGAGATTACCAAGCTTCTTCAAGCTGGTATTATCTACCCAATTTCTGATAGTGAATGGGTTAGTCCAATTCAAGTCGTTCCTAAGAAGGGCGGGATAACAGTTGTCACAAATGAACATGGAGAAGTGGTCACAACTCGAGTGAAAAACAAATGGCGTGTGTGCATCGATTATCGCAAATTGAATGCTGAAACACGAAAAGATCACTACCCACTTCATTTCCTTGACCAAATACTTGAGAGATTGGCCGGAAAGTCACACTATTGCTTTCTTGATGGTTACACCGGCTACTTCCAAATTCCAATCGCACCTCAAGACCAAGAAAAGACCACATTCACTTGCCCCTTTGGAACCTATGCCTATAGGCGAATGCCTTTTGGCCTTTGTAATGCTCCTGCAACATTCCAGCGGTGTATGATGAGTATCTTTTCTGAATTCATTGAGAATTGCATGGAGGTCTTCATGGATGAATTTACCATTTATGGCGAGTCATTTGAATCTTGCTTACATTCACTCTCTTTGGTCCTTCAAAAGTGTGTCAAGTGCAACCTTGTGCTGAATTTTGAAAAATGTCACTTCATGGTTTCAAATGGGATTGTTCTAGGGCACATAATTTCTCAAGAGGGTATCCAAGTTGATCCAGCCAAAATTGAGGTGATCCAATCACTTCCTGAACCCAAATCAGTTCGAGACATTCGGTCCTTCCTTGGTCATGCCGGTTTCTATCAGCGATTCATTCAGAACTTCAGCAAGATTTCCCTCCCACTCACTCGTTTACTTCAAAATGATGTCACATTCAATTTTGATGAGGCTTGCAAGAGAGCCTTCATTGAACTCAAATCTGCTCTCACATATGCTCCAATAATCCAACCCCCAGATTGGTCCTTACCATTTGAATTGATGTGTGATGCTTCTGATAGGGCCATTGGGGCTGTTCTTGGTCAAAGAAGAGAAAAAATTCCTCATGTCATCTTTTATGCCTCAAAAACATTGGATGAAACTCAATCACACTACACTGTGACTGAAAAAGAACTTTTAGCTGTGGTTTTTGCCTTGGATAAATTCCAGCCCTATCTCTTAGGTGCCAAAATCATCATCTTCACGGACCACTCAACATTAAAGTTCTTACTTAAGAAAAGTGATTCCAAACCAAGGCTAATAAGATGGATTTTAATGCTCCAAGAGTTTGACCTTGTGATAAAAGATAAACCTGGAAAAGGAAACCCTGTGGCTGACCACCTGAGTAGAATTTCTAATTCTTCTCATTCTGAAATAATTGATCCTGAATTTCCAACTGAACACCTCTCATCTCTCACTCCAAAGTTACCATGGTATGCCCCAATTGTCAATTACTTGGTTTCTGGTGTTTTCCCTGAATATTTTTCAAAAGAACAAAAAGAAAAGATGAGAAGTGATTCAAAGCATTATTTTTGGGAAGATAATAAACTTTGGAAAACTGGGGCTGACATGGTAATTAGGAGATGTGTTGATGAAACTGAACAATCCTCCATCTTGGAATTCTGCCACTCAATGCCGGGAGGTGGCCACTTTGGACCAAAAAGTAATTCTCGAAAGGTCCTAGATTCTGGATTCTTTTGGCCTTCACTCTTCAAGGACTCATACGAGTTCTTTCAATCATGTCCCACTTGCCAAAAGTTTGGCACAATTTCCAAAAGAAACGAAATGCCTCAAAAGCCATTAATCTTCTGTGAGCTTTTCGATGTTTGGGGCATCTATTTCATGGGACCTTTTCCCCTTCCAATGGATTATCCTACATTCTCCTTGCTGTTGACTATGTTTCGAGGTGGTTCGAGGCCAAACCCACTAGGAAAGATGATGCTCAAACTGTGAGTGAGTTCCTCAAAACCCATATCTTCCATCGATTCGGAACACCACGTGCTTTGATAAGTGACTTAGGAACTCATTTCTGTAATAGAACCATGGAGTCACTTTTGAAAAAGAATGGGGTTGTACATAAAACATCCACTGCATATCACCCTCAAACAAATGGAATGGCTGAACTTTCTAACAGAGAAGTGAAAAGAGTGATTGAAAGAATTGTTAAGCCCACAAGAAAAGACTGGCCCGATAGACTTGGTGAAGCACTCTGGGCCTATCGAACAGCCTATAAGACACCCATTGGGATGTCTCCATTTAGGATAGTTTTTGGTAAAGCCTGTCATTTACCAGTTGAAATCCAACATAAGTCATTTTGGGCTGTCAAAACTTGTAATTTTGATTGTGAAAAATCTGGTGAAGAAATATTGTCGCAGTTGACTGAATTGGAGGAGCTTCGACTCGATTTGTATGAGAACTCCATTCTCTACAAAGAAAAGGCAAAGTCACTCCATGACAAGCACATTCTTCGAAAGGTATTTCATGAAGGTGAAAAGGTAATGCTCTTCAATTCTCGATTTCGACTTCACCCAGGTAAGCTCAATTCTCGTTGGGATGGACCTTTTATTATTACTAATGTTTACCCATTTGGTGCAGTGCAAGTCGAAGACCCTTCTTCCAAAAGAACATTCATGGTTAACGGACATCGGTTAAAGCATCACCATGAGAGGTCTCACAATCCAGGAACCACGTCGACTTCCATCGAAACCCCATCCACTTCAATAGAACCACCACTAGATGGAGAACCACCAAATCCAACCCAGGGGGCACCTCTTTCCCTTTAACTCTCTCTCTCTCAATCTCTCTTCCCTCTCTTTTTCTCTCTATTTCTTCTTCTTCCTCTCTCCCTCTCATTTTTTTTACAACATTCTTCCACAACCTTTTTTCTATTTTCTCTTTTGTGTGGATGTATCATTAAAAATAAAATAATTAAAAATTTTTTTAAAAAAAAAATAAAAATTAAAACAAAAGGGGTGTCATAATTACTCATCATCCAATATTGAAATTCTGTCCAACCATTTTGGTGAGTCAAAAGGCTTGTTTTCAACTCAAATATATTGAATTTTTATCTCAAACTTGGGTAAACAATTTTGTGTCAATAACAAACATTTTGAATGAACAATTTTTGATTTCGAAAATGCTTTTCCCCTACCGTGAGGAATAACATTAGCCTTCATGCCAAGGTCATCTATGGCCATCTTTTTCATTGTGTGTCTTCAACACTGATTGTGAGTCTTGAGTTTGTGGACCTTCGAGCTGAATTTCCATCTTTTGTGTGCAATAATATGATAGAGGCATTTTCTAAGCCACATGAGAATCAGAATAGCCAAATAGCCTCCCGTTACCCTTACATTGATCCTACTTTTGAAAGCCCCTTTGATCCTATGAAAACCTTTCTTTTGATAGCCACATTACAAGCCTAATACCTTGTCCCACCCAACATCTTCATGGATTTTCATTGTACAATTTATTTAAATTTATGTGTGGGGGGGGGAATGGACTTCATTTTTGGGCGTACTTTCATTGATTTTCAATGTGTCATCATATGCTTGAGGGAAAGCATCCATTCCAGTGTGGGGGAGAGGTTGTAATTCTGTGAGCTTTGGGGTGTATATGTGTAATTTTCATTTGTACAAAAGTCATTGAAAAGTGTTCAAAAAAAAATGAAAAAAAATTATATTAAAAAAAAATGATGAAAAAAAAGGAATGGGTTGTGTCTTGGGTGGGTCAAAAATCATTCATCATCAACCTTTGATCGTGTTATAACTACTAAAATTAGTTCCATGAGAAGATCAAACATGGGTTGGGAGATGACTGTGAGACTTGTTTCAAGCACAACTTTCGAAAAAAAAGAGCAAAAAGAAAAAGAAAAAAAATAACACTTGAATCATCTTGTATTGTGTCATTATTGGAAGTCTTCCATGTTTTACATATTCCATCATATCACCCTATTCCATTTTCTATCTCCCTCACTTTTCATTCATCACACATTCATGCCCTTGTAAATATGTGTTTCTATTTCCTTTCAAATCAAATTTCAAAAAAATGTGCATTGATTTTTCCATGTTGGTGTTTTTAACCCCTCTTTTCCTTTGGACATTATATACCTACCATCCCATAGCCACTGAAAACCCCCTTAAAATACCTCTTGATTCTTGTACACATTAGATTTTGGGAATGGAAGCTGAGAGCTCTTACAAAATCTTGATTTTCACTTTTTGTTGGTGAATGAGTGAACCTCCTAAAATACATTTTTATCATCTTGAGAGGAGTATGTTTTGAGTGCCTACATTTTCCAATTCAAACCTTGAACATGAAAAAATGAATTGTTTCTGATGCATTATTGTGAACCAAATTTGTGATGGAATTCAATATGGATGAGTGAAATAGTCTAAACCTCCCCTGATTGGAGAAAACAAAATTTTAATATTTGTTGGTGAGTGAAAATGATTTTGTCATGTTTTTATATTTATTGCACATGAGGACACACACAAATATAAGTGTGGGGGAGTTGATGTTATTAATATTTTCATGACTTATTATATTCCCCATTTACTTATTTTATATGAAATGTGCATAATTTGTGCGAAATATTAATGTTTTAATATTAAGTATAATTTTTGAGCATTTTTAGAAGTAGTCCAATTGAGTTAGTTTAATGTTTTAATAATAACTGTCACTATACTGATCCAAATTGTTTGGTTCTTGTTTTTTAGGATTCTAATTTCAATATAAAACATTTCATTAGAAGTAACCATGATCCAATTCTGCCATTTAAAGGGTCATATGGTCCTCACAAACAAGACCAAAGAATCTGTGAACAAACTGAACCAGCCTTGAAGATTGATTTACTGGGATCAATCCAGAAGTCCAAAAACATTAACTATCCACCATAATTCTGGGGACACTACATTTCATCTTGGATAAAAATGTCAAGGCCCAAATCCAAGTACAAGGGGCCCAAATAAATCTTTGAATTCCAGCCCACCATTCTGGCCGAGAATTAAAATCAGTATAGTATGCATGACATATCTCCTGATGTAAGCATCCAATCGAGATGAGATTTTGCAGTGTGAAAGAGGATATATAGGGGGAAGACTTTGTTGTATAAGTCATTCAGATTTGAAGGCATATTCTTGTTCAAAAATCCATTCACATTTTGGCCATCGAAAAAGCATGGATAGAAATGGACAGTTTACCTTTGTTTAATAAAACCGCCATAACTTTGGATCCACTTGTCTAAATGCCTCCATATTTTGACAGTAGTCTGAAAACATTATTTCCTACAACTTTGAAGAAGGGGATATTTGATGATTCGGCTGTATGAATATCTAAATTGGCGATGTAAGTGGAGGGACAGATTGGGAATGCAAACAGTCCACTCCTTGGGCTATAAATACTCTCCCCTTCTCTCCTTGAGAGGGGTTGGCATTTCAGAAGAGAGGAGATCATATTGGCACGACCAAAGCTTTGAAAAAGGCTTGGGAGGACCTTCCATACTCAAGTTTTCACTTGAGAGACCTTTCCTCCTCTCTTTGTTTTCACTTACTTTTGTGTTCTTCATTTTTGTAATCTTGTAATTCTCTTTCTTTGTAATTCCGTTTTAATGCAAGTTACTTCTTCAATATCTCTTATTCTCATCCAACTTCTGTAGTTTAATATTTATGTTATTAAAATAGTTTAAATTCAGTTCAATACCCTTCCCTTCTTAAGCTTCATCATTCAATCGAAATTCCATTTTTGATTCTCATCATTGTTCGTGTGTGTGTGTCGACGTACCACTCTTTTCTTATCCCATTATTTTTCTTCTCTTATTAATTTATAATCATAATAATTTTAACCAGATTATTAATCACCCAAATTTCTGAGTAAATCTATCATTGGGGTGAGTTATAATTTAGGTATGTTAAGTGATTGAGAGCTTCTGCTCGATGAATATTCTTTGAATTAACATTGTGTACGTTGGACTTAACATGTCATGGATTAATGACTTGTTTTGTTTAACATGTGGTTTCCATGGATTATTGGAACCATAAATACACCACCATAAATAAGATCTGATTGAGATTATAACCTTAAGTTAAGTTAAGGCTTGGTTTAAAGACTTAACACTTAAGAATTCTAATCAACATCATCTTGTGACATGGGTGTTAATTTAAATGCAATATAAAGCAAAGCTCAAGGATATAAAAAGCTTAACTAACCTAATGATGAACTCACCCCAATCTTTATCAACTTGTTAAATTAAACATCATTCATTAAACATTTCAATTAAGATCTGCAAACAAACCCCCCCAATCAAAATACAATCAACTAAAAACAATCGACTATTACGAAGTACCATCGCCGAGGATTCGACCCGAGTGCTGCTATACACATTAGCAGAGCACCGGAACTTTGACCGGTCGATAGGCGACAATCGACCGTGCGTTTCAGAATGCTATGTGGATGATATGGTAGTTAAATCCAGATAACTTTTCGATCACCTAACTGATTTAGAGACCATATTCAATAAACTTTGACAACATAATTTGAAGATTAATCCCTTGAAATGTGCTTTCAGGGTAACCTCAGGACAATTACTCAGCTTTGCTGTATGCCAACGTGGAATCTTAGTTGATCTTGAGAAGAAAAAAGTAATCCTTTCCATGTCACCTCCTCAAAATTTGAAATAATTAATAGGAATTCAAGTACACTTATCCTATATTCAACAATTTATCATCAATTTGGTAGGCAAGTGTTTACCCTTCACTAGATTAATGAAGATCAGAGTCACCTATAAATGGACCGAAGACTGTCAAGAGGAATTTGATACCCTCAAGAAATATATCTTGAGTCCACCAGTATTAATACCACCTATTGAATAAAGACAACTTATTCTCTATGTGAAAAATTTAGAGTGATCACTGGGTGCCTTCCTTGCACAAAATAATGATGCTATAAATGAAAACATACTTTACTATCTTAGTCGAACTATGCTTGACATAGAGACTCAATATTCAAGTATCAAGAAGTTCTTCCTGGCATTAATCTTTGAAGTTCGGAAATTGAGGCACTACCTAAAATATCATGAGGTCAAATTGGTATCTCTAAATAACCCACTCAAATTTATCCTCATCCATTCTATGCTTACATGACATTTGGCATGGTGGGAAGTTATTTTGCAATAGTTCGATATCCAGTTTGTGCTTTAGAAAGTAATAAAAAGCTAATACTTGGAAGACTTCCTTGCTGAACACCCATCCGTAGAAGACACATCATTGAATACTGAACTTCATGATGAAGAAATATTCTTTATTCAAGATAATCCCCAAATGTGTGAAATTTACTTTGATGGTGCTTCCAGCAGTCCAACAGGAAGGATAATGGAAAACCCCAAAATCAAAAAATTTGGGTTAGGAATTGTACTTATCTTTCCAAAAAAGTCAGTATTTTTATATTCCTTTATGTTATCAGAAGGCAGTACCAATAATGAGGTAGAATATCAAGCTCTCATTGCAAGACTAGAATTGGCACTGCAAGTACAAGTGAACCACCTGAATGTAAAAGGTGATTAAGAGTTGGTAATCAAGTAGATCAATGAGTATTATGCTATCAGAAAAGAAGAGTTAATCCCTTTGTGTGATTATGTAAAAGGGTTAATGGATAAATTTACCTCAGAGACAACATTATATTATATCCCATGATCATAAAATTCCCAAGCTGATGCACTGGCTAATGAAACCACAATCTTGGCAGATCTAAATCAGGATGAGACAATCATTATTATTTCTCATCATCACGTGGTTTCACCTTTTCTTCAAACTAGAATGGAGGAAATTAATGAAATTATCCCTATTTACAATACATATAGTCATACCTTGGGAAATATGACACCCATTATGAAATACCTTCAAAATGGAGTACTTATAATAGATAGAGCTAAAAAAGAACAAACCCAACAACGAGTGGCCAATTTCACTCTTTATGATAGTCTAAATCACCAGAAGACCCTCTAAAAATGAGGCTTTAATAGAGTCCTCTTCAGATGCATTAATGGAGAAGAAACTATAACTGTCATGAAAGAAGTACATACAGGAGCTAAAGGTGATCTCCAGTCTGGGCATAGGCTTTTTGATCAAATCTGAAGGCTTAAATACTTCTGGCCTTCAATGACGCAGGATTGCACATATTTCACCAAGAAATGGCATCCCTTTCAAGTGAATTCCAACTTCATTCATCAACCCTCATATTTTTTATATACATCTAAATAATCCTAGCCATTTTCCACATGGGTAATGGATATAGTATGACCTAATTCTCCAGCTATGGCTAAGTAGTTCAAGTATATTCTTACTGCTACTGATTTTTTATCCCAATGGGATAAGGCAATACCTCTCAAAGAAGTCGGATCCAAAATCATTTTTAGCTTTTTCAAGCCTAATATCAACACCAAATTTGGTTCCCCTCATATTATATTGATGGAAAATGACACCAATTTCTATTCTATTGATGTAAAGAAGTTATATGAGGAGCACAATATCAAATATAACCATTCATCTCATTATCATGTACCAGCCAATGGACAGATAGAGGATTTCAACAAAACTCTATAAAATATACTCCAGAAGATGGTGGATAAAGATAAGAAATCTTAGATTGATAAATTTTTTCATGATTTATGGGATTATCAGACTACTACTCATACTACCACTTAGGAAACTCCATATTCATTGGTGTATGGTATAGAAGAGGGTTTTCTAATTGAAATTCAATTACCTTCACTCTGAGTTGCAATCTATGATTAGTTACCTATAGATAAAAAGTCTCATAAATTATTTGATGAGATGGAATGATTAAATGAAAAGATATTTCATACTTTGAATAATTTAGTGGTATATCATAACAGAATAGTAAGATATTTTAACAATAAATTTCAACTCTGCTCATTTCTTCAAGGAGAATTGGTATTGGTCCTCAGGACTTCAATGATACTAGGAAATAAGCCTCTAAAACTTGAGCCAAAGTGGGAAGGACCTTACTCTATACATAAGGTATACTCTAATGAAGCTTATTTCCTAATATCAATGGATGTAGAACTTATTACAACTCCAACCAATATAATATTTTTGAATAAGTACTTTGTGTAACTGCACATAACAATGTCCTCACTGCATGACTCTAAACTGCACAACACAAAGTCCTAGTTGCAAGTCATTAAACTGAATAACAACCATATGCGTCCATGTTGCATGAAATTTGTTAAAATACATAGCATCTTTATCCTAGTTGCATGATGTTAAACTTAATGACATCATATGTCCTCACTGCATGACTCTAAACTACACAACAAAAAGTCCAATTTTTAAGACATTAAACTGTATAACAACCATATGCGTCCATGCTACACAGAATTTGTTAAAATGAATAGCATCTTTGTCCTATTCGCATGATGTTAAATTACATGATATCATTTTTCCTCACTACATGACATTAAACTATACGGTTATCATCATCTTTATTTAATGTTAAGAGCTTTCATGTGAAATAATCACTTACATCATTGCTACTCCTTAGTGGCACATGATTTCCATTTCTCCCTATTTTTGAATCAGATCTTCATTGGGACCTCATTTCAAGAACTACATGTTTCTTGATTATCATTTTTAATGAGACATGTAGAGATGCCTAGATCTCCAATCTTGGGCCCAGCCACAACCCAAAAAAAAAATTTATCCCCCTTTTCTCCTCCTATATCTGAACCAAATTTATATAGAATACTCCTCTAGGATACATGGTTTTATCTTCATATCATTTTGTGTCTTAAGTTTAACCATTCTTCCAGGATGTGTTAAAATCCCCCGTCTCCCACATCAAACTCAATTAGTGTAGGAAATTATTGTCTTAAGTACTAAATTTGGTTTGATTTTCATCCATATGAGATACTTAGAGATGCCTGTATCTCTAATCTTGGGCCCAACCATGATAAACCCCCCCTTTATTCCTTGTGTGTATGAATCAAACCTGCATAAGGAATGTCTCAAGAACTACATTTGGCTTGATTCTCATCCATATGAGATATGTAGTGACACCTGAGTTTAATTTTCCAGTCCAACCTCAATATTTCTTTTTTCACGTCATAATCACTTCATGTCCTCGCTTCATGACTCTAAACTGCACAACATAATGTTCTTGTTGCATGGCATTAAAATGAAAAGCACCCAAATAAATATGTATGAATTAATTCTCATCCCATTGAGATACGTAGTGAAAGATAGGCCTTAGCTCATGGTCCTAGCTATGGGATAAATTTTTATCTCTCTTCCACATATAATTAAAAATCTACATGGGAGTCTTCATTTTGGGTCCTCTCTTTAGAGAGCCCACCAAGGAAAAAAGAAATGCCCCCATTTAACATATGATTTAGATCTATGTAAGGGACTCTAAACTCATGGACAATATTGATTTAAATATTTCTAGTGTGCATTTAGGATTACCCCCTTTCATATTTCACACTCTTAATCTTGAATATTTTAAGATCATTATAATATTTCTTATGGTTATTGGTGGTAGAGTTTATGATATCTGAGAAATCTTTTTCCTGACTATGCAGTATGTTCCCCTAGGTGGCCTTACATAAGTTTCCTACATAATGGGTCTATCAGTCAAAAGATGCTACTGTTTGGCTATGCAGTATATTCCCTAGTTGGCCCTACATAATACAACCCTTATAACGGGTTTGTCAAATAAAGATAATTTCGTTCTTGGTTAATGTGTCTTTTGTCCCCTTCAAAATTTGATGAAAATATATAAGAATCTTTATCTTAAAGCAATCATACATTTATATTTGTCACATTACCTTTATCTCAATATGAAAATCTTCAAGACCATGGTTTACACATTTTCCTCTCCACATTTTCAAATCAATATGAAATAACCTTGGATCATTTGACCGCATATCATCTATTATTTCCATTTTGGTCCTAGTCGTATGACCTAAAACTATATACACTATACTTTCTACGTTTGGGGCAGACCTTCATAGATATACTATTCCTTTGATTCTTTGGAAATCATGATTGTAGATACTCTCTCTACATTTAGGTACCTTTCTCCATAAACCAAACTCTATGATGTGGAAAATCTAAATCTCCATAAACTTCCTTCATCTTTTAGTAATATAATGTCAATTTTTGTAGAGATCTTTTTCCTGGCTATGTAGTACATACCCCTAGGTGGCCTTGTATAAGTTGCCTACATAATGGGCCTGTCAGTCAAAAGATGCCATTATTTGGATATGAAGCATATCCTAGTCATCCTTACACAATACAACCTCCATAAAGGGTTCATCAAATAATGGTAACTTCATTCTTAGAAAAAAATTCTTCTAATTCCTTTATCCCTTTTCTCATGTCATTCTTCAGATCCATAAATTCCCAAATCACACTTTACAATTCTTCATTTCCATACATGAACATGGAAGTATGTTTCCAAAAAAATTATCAAGAAATTGGAGAGTCTCAAACCTATAGTCAAAGATAAATACTTTTAATTAAATCCATCCAATGTCCTCATTTCATGACTTAAAACTGTACAATACAATGTCATCACTGCATGACTTTAAAACTACCTAACATGATATCAGGAATCCCCATTTATAAAAATTTTTAACCATTCCTAATACACCAAATTTGTGTAGAAGTGTTTTTTCCATTCATGACATATGTTTTCATAAATAACCCTTTATTCTTAAAATCCCTTTCCTTGGAGAAACCACCCACTGTGGTCTTGAGTCACCCAACTCTTATTTTCCCTTGTCTATTAACAATAAAATGTTAAATTCATGAGAGATCTTTTTCTTAACTATATAGTACATTCCCCAAAGGCCTTGCATAAAATTTTCCTACATAACAGGTCTTCCAGTCAAAAGATGCCACTATTTGACTATCAGAATATGCCCCAGTTGGCCCTGTATAATACAACCCCCATAACAGGCTCATCAAATAATGGTAAACTCATTCTTGGAAAGGAACCTCTTTATGTTTATAAAAGTTTTAGATTCGTATACCATAAAAATCATGACTCAAGATTCACCTTGGAAGTATTTATAGAATATTAGAGCAATTCCTAGCCATTGAGCCTTGTTTGGGATCTAATTTCAAAATTAATGGTCAAAGATATTTGACCTTAAACACTATCCTTTTTAGTATGACATGCATGAATCTAAACTGCCAATAACCAAGAGACATAGTACTCACTAGATTGAAAACCCGCAATGGGAACTCTGTACAAAAGTCTAAGTCTCATCTATCTAGACTTACATTTTTTAGGTTCTAGGAAATATTGAGCAATAAAAATCCAAAATATACATAGTTTGTGGGTTTTTATATATAACCCTAGTAAAAAATAAAACCACACTTACTAGGTCCATTAGGTTAGGTAAAAAAATCTAGTAAGGATGAAGACACAGATGATTAAAGACAAAATGATTTTCATTTGTGAGTAAAAAAATCCATAAAGGAGCATCCAAAATATGAATTCTCTCTGTCATAAATCACAAGTGTTTTCTACATAACTTATCATTTTATTAATGGCCTCTTGAGCCCCATAATCTACCTATTTAAGTTAAGCTAGCTGACCAATATTATTCTCTTCAGCATGACGAAGTGATTCCTTAGCATATGCAATGGATTTTTCACCATACTTTTAGACTTAACCTATTTAATCATGAAGTTGTTCAATATCCCCTCTAACAATGTATAACTCTTATTAAAGACGTAGCTTTTGAACAATATTTTATTTAATTTTTTTGCTTCAGTTCTTTCAAATTGGTAGTATGGTTTGTCTCATCTTGGGATATTGCTGCTTGGAATTCATCAGTGTTGATCAACAATTTAGTTTTTATCAGATATTTCTGAAGCTTTTGCTTTTGGTCCCTTTTTTGGATAATATCTTACACTGTAGTATGAATTTCATGGTATTCAAAACTTCCAAATACCATCATAATGAACAAATATGAAAGTTGCAGAATTCATGAGGTTAGTTCCTCAAGAGGAATTTCAGATATTATCTTCCATATATTTTTTCATGCCTTGCGACATGCAATATGAAGAGCCTTTTGTAGTTCCGTTTCTAATTCAAAATCTCTATCATAAGGAGGAACATATTCTGGGATTAATGCACTTAAAGATGCACCCTATTCTGCTCCTTTCTTGAAAGTGGTTGCTTCACTTCCTAATATTATTTGAGCTGATGTAGAAGCTTTACCTACAGACCTAGCCATTTAAATTGATAATCCTATATGGTGAATTAAAAATTATGTTTATGGTTAGTTTCAAAGGATAACAATAGTGATTAAAATCACAATATCGATATCCCTTACTTAACAATAGGTCAGCAGCTTGAGAATAATCCTCCCCAATATTCTTAGTTTCAATAGTTTTAGCTGATTTCTCTTGGTGGGGAATGATTTCTTTAACTTGTTCAAGATCCTTTGAATGAATCTCAAGAAGATTTTATATCTCAAGATTCACCTGAGATAACATCTCCACTATGGTGGGATTGATAGTGATGTCGATGCTTCCTTTAGGCGTCATCACTGTAACAATTTCTTTAGATGAAACTGCATATTTCAACCAATCATGGTTAGAAAATTAATCATAATAAGATTGATAGGATGAAAAATGAAAATTCATATCCATTTGGTTCTATATAAGGAACCTCAAAATCTTCTAAAGTATTTTTCATATTAACTTGTTCTAATACTTATTCAAAAGACATGCCATGATTCATCATAACATACAATGATATCCCAGATCCCATGTTTGTGTCACCCATGGGAGCACTCAGAGTGGTTGTTTCGTGACCCTCCTTTGGCAACTTTTGAACCCAAACAACTTCCTCAGTAATAGTTGTGGGGTCAACATCAGTTGTCGTAGGATTTTATGGTGCGTGCGATGAAACTAAATTATAACAAAGTGGAAGTCAATTATTGTTACACATAGTTTCTCATAAAGAACTTCTGATTTACCAGAGGTCTCCTCTCTCTTGATAGCAGGAATAAGAGAAATTTTGGGAATAGATGTTGGTTCCTTTGGCCTAAATGACTCTTTATTCAAAGGAATCACTAAGTTGATAAGAATTTTTTCCTGTTCAGAAGCACCCTCCATGGTTCCTCAAAGATCATCCGTGATTTCTTTAAGAGAATAAATAGAAGAAACTCCTATAGTTCCAAGAAGTTTAAACACTTTCTATGAATAAGGATAAAATTAATGTTTTCATGAGTTCTTACCACTACTAAGAAAATGTTTAACCACCATTTTATTTCTTCAACGTTTTTGTTTCTTCACCTTCTTGGGAGGACTTGCATCATCATATCCAAAAATAGGTATTGGAGACTACAAGTCCCTTTCTATATCATCCTCCATTATCAATTGGTCTGGAGATATCTCTCCCAATTCACAGGGTGATCCAGTAGCTCCACGTGAAGTAACACTAGGGATATATTGCGGTGATGGAACTTCAATAGATTTTCCTTTAGCCAGATGCAAGTTAAAATGATATTTTCCTTGAGAAATAATGCTTTAACTAAATTCAAATTGCAAAGAAAAAAAGAATGTGGGAAAAAGAAAACTTAAATATTTAGGATCAACAAAATCACTCTATTCTTTATCTAATGAAAGGTAAATTTCTCCAGCGGCATCAAGATCTATCATTTCATTCACTTTTTTTGTAGTGGGAATTGATTCATCAGTTGTGTATATGAGAATCTCCAGTTCTCAGATATAATTTCTTGCTTCATCAGGGTTTTTATTTAAGAGAATATCAGAAGAGGATTATAGATCCCCTATCCCTAGAATATGCAACCCTTCACATAAATCTATCCACGTGGTTTCAGAATCACAATGCAAGATTTTCCATGATTGAATCACCTCTAGTCATATATATTTAGAGTACATTCTAGAGGGTTGTAAATAGGATCCTATAGTTTTAGATTTGAGTTTATTCATAATTCCTACAGTCATAGATAATGGATGAAAAATGGGACCTGTTTCACTTTTTAATTATGGTGACTAGATTGCCTCAGTACTACTTTAGTATAGATTTATGGTGTGGATCTCTTTAATATGACAAGTGGATTATATCTTGCATGAGGTCGCTTCAGTGAGCTTGAAGCCTCATCACCTCCACCCTCTGACTCCAATGAATCAACCCCTGATAATGAAGAATTACATTCTGAATAAAAGGGTTCCTTACTACTATTTCTCTTTATCCCAACTCGAGGGAAAACATGGTTTAAAACCCATTTAGTGTACGATGCGACCCAGTTCTCAATGTACCAGATAGTTAATCTTCTTGTTACATCGGTGGCAACTAAATTGAATATTTCCCCAGTTTTCTCTATAGTCATTAGCAACAATAGTTTTCAGTCTACCATCAGATGTTTCTCTAATCTAACATGCACTGGAGGAGACACGATATTTTTTTATACATTTGAATTGATGCATGAATCTATAAAGAGTATATTCCACACATATGATTTCCCCTTCAATATTGGTGGCCAATATGTTATCTCTACAAGCTAAAATATACGCCCTTAGCTCTAAGATGGTTGTACCATCATCAAAAAATTACCCCATATGAGTATTTCTATAAGGGAAAATATGAAATCCCTTATACATACTCTACCTATCCTTATGATCATAAGTATTCTGAGACAAAAGTGAAATACTAGAGAAATCATGAACAGATGTTCGGAATAAACTTCCAAAGACCTATACCCCACTTTGCACAACCTAAGTTATGAAATGAGTAGATATCCACCCTAATAACACCTAGAATGGTCCTGCTATTTTGAAAGGAGACTTCCCTCTATAAATATGTTGTAAGATCCTATGAATCTTTTCCAAAATAGGGGTATCCAATCCTACCGTCCTATTCTTTTCCAGCTTGTTCATGATAACAAAAGTTCATGGCCTTACACCTCCCTTGGAATCTTGAATAGGTAATAGATACACACTGAGCCACATGGACAAGAAACATGTAATATGTGTCTTCATAGGAATTTTGGATTTGAATTCATACCCCCACTTTTAAAACTTTCCTTTCTCTAATGTTGTCCATAAAGTGTTGGGTGTACCTCTCTTTTCTTCCTTTGGACAACTTGTTGGATGAGTGAAAGTGGGACCCTTATCATTTTTCTTTACCAGGAATATTTCCATCCACTCCCCTGGGTGAATATCCCTTCTTGTGTGGTAATTTGTTGTGTTCATATTCTTGAGTTTATAAAATATCTTCATCAACTCAGGAACCTAGGCTGGTGTCTTGTCTGATTCATTCCATGTCACCTTTGGAGGAATAAACTCATCATACATATCTCCAAGGATTGGAGATCTAGAGATCTTGTAGACATCCCACAAACTTCTACATGTGTCAAATGGAAGGAATTAGTGTTTGGACTCTATTATCTTAGAAACTATAAAACAAAATCATCATTCCTGTATACATAGGTTTTCCCGACCCATACAGACTCACAAATCCCAAAACCTTTTAAGTCATACATAAACTATGCACATGTATTGTGTACCCAATACAACCACATCCATGCAGGTTTAACACCCCCTTTGGGGCGAAAATACAAACTTTTCTTCCAACCTTTTTATTGATCTATTTGAGAATCTAAAAAAATGGATGAGTAACAGTGTGGCTATAGCTCGGGTGTCTGTACTTTCAAATCTAGAGCACACGGGCTGTGATGCATGAAATGTGACTTAGTTGCTGTCCCAACATTGATATATGTGGACACAATAGAAATATTGGCGGACAAGAAATTAGCATGGTCTTGAAACCAAGAAAGTGGAATATAATTCTTTGAGTCTAGTATGTTGATATCCTGTAGATGGAAATAACTATACAGAGGCAAATGAGTACTCTTGGGAAATTTGATGTGATATTTTCTCAGATGTTTTGCCAAGTTTGGGAGAGTAGTCTCATAGATTTCAATGTAATCATGACTGAAAATCTTCATCATATCATCAATTCTCTTACTGGCCAATTCATCAGTAGTTCTAATTCTCTTAGGAGCCATTGAACTTGAAAAAGTGGTCAAAATTAATCTTTAAAAGTAAGCTCATTTTGGATGTTTTTTACAAAGAAATTAAGAAAATTTGATAAAGGCATTATGGAATGTAAGTATGGATTAGGCGCGCACGTATAAATTTGGCACACAACTATGGAACCCCTGTTTTGGCATGCAAATCAAAAACATATAGAAGAAGCACGACTGACATGATCATCTTAGAGAGAACACTTGCATGTCGTGAGTTGGATTTCCAGAATTCTTTGTAATTTTTGCTAATGTGAATCCACTATATATAATCTATGAATATTACCCTATAAACCATCACCTTGTGCACCCATTACCTCATGTGATATCACTTGCATGGCACATCAACATCTTTTTAACCTTTTTTATAAATTTACCTCAGTACAAGATCCTCTTTTCATTTCAGATCCAATTCTAAGGGGGGGGTTGTTTACAATTTGTTCCATTATAGAGTTTAAAAAGTAGAAAAGGGAAATGCCTTAGAAAAAAGAGGATAAAACACATGAAGATAATTAATATTGAAAAAGGCTTGTAAATTGGATCTCCCTAGTAAAGCCAAGGATCCATTAGCGCATAAGGTAATTGCACACCAATTTCTGGCACACAACCCACTTGCACACCCCACCACCATTTCGCCCAGGGTTACTTATTTTCCTATAAATAGACCCTTGGGGCCTTCATTTATATAGAAGAATTTACCTAAAGGCTAATTTCTGCTCTGGTCACCCTAGTGCTTCTCTCAAGTCTTCTGAAACCTTCAAGGTAGTTCTTTAACACATAGAGTAGAGGAATTGAAGGAGGATCATAAGAATTGAGTTCCTTTAGTGTTTGAAATACATAAAACTTGTACGCCTAAAGTTCCCAACCTACCTAAATCAGAAACACTTGCACACCAGCTATTCCTCTCAAAGGAACTTGAGTGCCCCACTTTTGGGAATACCTGTGAATGCTCTTGAAGGCTTAAGTTAAGTCCCTCCCAAGTATTAAAATCTAGGTTTTTCGTCACTTAAGTGAACATCAGGTCTCCCAATCCGACCTACACACCCATACCTGCATGCCAGATACTTACTTGGGTACCCTTATTTGATTCACCTAATACCTTCAGTCTACAAAACCATTCATGGAAAGGATCCTTCTTCATTGTCTCCCTTGTCTAAAAGGAATTATGTTGAATCCTCCACCAAAACCTCCTGAATTATCAAACCTTTGGGAAGGGCACATCAGTGTTTCTCCTATTTGGGTTTGTATATATACAGTCAGAGGTTTCCCACATTTCTTTTGAAATGGGCTCAGGATTCTTGGAGTTTATATGGGTTTGTATATCCGTAATTACATGGACCTTTCTTGCATGAATAGTATTGGGAAGTTCTTGGTTTGGAGGATTAGGGTTCAGTTCATGAACTCCCCTTCTCATCTCTAAAACCCAGAACCTCATGTCTCTGGTAGGGAAGGTACAGTTCACAACTAATTTTACTTTTGAACAAATGAGAAGTCTCCCTCCCCATACCAGGACCAATTTTAGGGCATCCATCCTGGAGTAATCCCCTAAATTTTCAAGTAGGAGGTTGCGTTCTTGATCCTCTATACTTCCTTCACTTTCACTCCTTCCTTACATTGTACCCTTGTCTAATGTAAAGTGAATAGAGGGAATGATCATCGCTACACCCTCTTCCATGATTACATTAGCCTCGTCCACCCTCACCGTCATAGGCCCATCCTATTACACTAGCGAAGGATGAAAAGTGTGGGTTCCTTTTGTTGAATCTTTAACATCCTCTTATTTATAACATCGAGCATGAATCACGTGGGATTATAAATTTTTCATTATCAAAAAAATTTCGCAAACACCATAGATTACTTGAACTACAAGAACTCTGATTCCCCCCATAATTGGGATACAAAGGAAGCCTTCATTAGAGATAGAGCTCATTGGATATCCTCTTTAGGAATCAAACCCTAATTCCCTAAATCAGGGAATCCTCCTTAGGATTAAGCCCTAACCTATTTCTTTCAAAGAGTCATACACCCTTGTGAGATTTATTGAACTACAAGAACTCTAACTCGCACCATAATTGGGATCCATATAAAGCCTTCATAAGTCCCGAGATCCATCTCATTTCATCCATAAATGGGAATCCTCCTTAAAAGTAATCCCCAAATTGAACACCCAAATCACCAAGGCATCCTTTTCAGGAAGTAATCCCAAACTCATTTATCTCAAAAGACTATACTCTCCTATGAGACTCATCGAGCTACGTGGGATTTGATTACCATACATTTGGGATACGTAGGAAGCCTCTTTGAGGTTCAAGCCTAACACTTCAAATCAACCCTGTTCTTCCTGGGCCATATTCCCTACAGGGTCTAATCCAACTTAGAAACCCATATTATTTCCAAGTTCCTTGGGCTTCTTAGGCATAAGTCCTACACCAAACCTTGAATAAGAACCTTTTTCTTATATTTCCTTACCACATGATATTAAACTGTACGTCTAGGTCCTTATCAAATGACTTTAAAAGGTATGATGTGTCCCATTAAGTGGTACCAAACTATGAGGGTTATGATTCCTTTTACAATGATATGTAGGTATCCTATTTATGGGTACGATCCCAACATCAAAACACATGTTTGTCTCCCTATATTATGATAAATTCTATATTTCCTCACTAAGTGGCTTAAAAACTAGTATTATCATAATGATGGTTAAAAGAATCTATAAATAGTATGTGAGAGGATATCATTAATGGAGAACCTTGAATACATATAGATGTCTCCATTAATGAAGAACCTTGAATACATACAAATGATTCTAAATTTCACACATGCTAATAATTAATTGAAAATTATAAGGGAAACCTTAATTATACTTGGTTAATTAATAAGGATTCATGAAAATATCTCTAATCTATAAGAGTGTCCCAAAGTAGGCAATAATTCCCCCCAAAAGGGTGTGATGAGTCTGGCCTCCTATCCTCTCAACCGATGCATGTTCTTAAGTATCATAAGTTCAAACTTAACAAACACCTACCTTTGGAAAGAAGGCCCCTTTTGTATAGAGATCTGTTTAATGTTTTTAGTTCCATAAATAAATCCAATGGAAATCACCTGGAAGTAGTGGTCCCTAACCAGAACACATGTTCTAAGGAACAAAAAACAATAACATGAACATAATTTTCTACCATCATGAAAATTATTTTATTTAAAGCTTCCTTTATAAGTTTTAAAGGATATTTTAAAAATGTTTTAATTTGTTTTCAAAATGTAAATGATATTTTCCTCAAGAAATGTTTTAAATTATTTTTAAATATTCCCTTATATGTTTCCATGGTTATTTTTAACAAAAAATATTTTAAAAATATCTTGTTAATTTTTTAAAATTGTTTTTTAAAATAAAAAGGTTATTTTACTCAAAATATATTAAATTATATTTTATTAGTATTTCCATTAATCAATTTCAAAACCCCTTTTTTTTACTTATGCTCCAATGGGGATATTTTTTATTGATAGCATACTCATTATTTATTTGGATGGATTAATATTATTTCAAAGAGATTATTATGGAACCCATTTATTTTCCATGGGTTAATCATATTTCAAAGAGATTGTTATGGAACCCATTTATTTTCCATCTATTAATCATATTATGAAAATAATAATGAGTTTTTTTACTTTTACAATTATTTATAAGCTCTATGTACTTTATTTGTGGTTCTTAGACATTATATATGATGGGTGTATCCTGACAACACCAGGTGAGCTCGTTACAGATTATACAATGGGCTAGACCATATAGTACCGGGTGATCCTAGAATAGAATATATGATGGGTGAACCCAAATAACACTCCAATACATTGGGTAATTATTATGTTTTCCAAATAATTATACTGGAATTAGGTCATATGGTTATTCCAATTTAAAGGTTCTTTAAGGGTTTTGTAAGTGTTCAATGATGATGATGTTCCAATATACCGATATGTTTTATCTATATTTACTAGGGGTTATAATTTTTCTTTTGACCACAATTGATATCACATGGATCATGATTAATGATCCTTATTAATATTTCCTTTATTAAATCCTTATTCCATGTTTCATTATTGATTATGCAAGTATTAATGGGTCTGATTTCTTTTATGATTCGCTCATGCACTTTGATTATGTCACATACCCTGATCCACTTCTTATTCTCATTAATAACATTAAATTGTTAATGCTCATGTTTACCCTTACTGATAATTTGAGATCAACCTTCTTATGTTTCAGTAATTTTTCTTAACATTCATATAATGGTGTTTACTGGGCATGGGATATGAATAAATCCATTTCTATGCTTAAAACACATTTTCTTAAAATGGTTTTCATTGTGTTTTACGTGATTATTTTAAAATTGATTTATACCACTTCTAAAAATTTAATATTGAGAACTAGATTACATATTTGGAATCAAGAGGTTAATTTTTTTAAATAGGATCTTTTTATTTTTTATCATTATGAATAAAAACCATGGTAAATATTTGTTACCCCAATAAAGGTAAAACAAGTAAAACAGGGTTTAAAAATTAGGATAATGATTTAAAATATATCTAAAACTTTAATTTATCCTATTAGATGTGTGTAGGTCATCCATTATCATTAAAGTTTCAAAAATATGGAAAATTGGTTCCATTTTTCTTTGATTATGACCTTTACCTTATTTTAAGAAAAGCGTAAATACAAAATGTTACTCTCTTGATTTTAATTTCTATTATATTTTTTCATAAAGATAAAAATAAGTTATGAATGAATATAAAAGGTTATTTTTAACATAAAAAATTTATTTTTATTCTATTAATTTATTTTTAATTTTTACTGATGGAATAATTACCTTAAATTCTTATGCAACACCAACACAATACTTGTTCAAGTAATATAAAAAACAAATAAATGATTTTAAAAATATTAAAAGTAATAAAATTTGGATGAATTATTATGTTCCATAAATTTTATAGGAAAATATAAAAAATTAGTTATGTGTTAAAATTTTATATTCTAATTTCATTTCTATTTTATTTTCTTTAAATTCAAACTATGTGAATATTCCTAAAAATCACTTTATGGTATCTTATGTTAAATAATATTTTATAAAATGATTTGAAGTTCATAAAAATATTATATTTGGATAAGTTAATGAAATATGGTCTATAATATCAACCATTTTCCACTTATGGGTCACTTATTCTTTTATAGTAACATTCTTGACTCCTAAAGATTAAAAAACTTTGATATCATGGTAATCATCAAAAAGGTTAATGGGGGGGAGTTAAAACTAAGAGGTAAGGGTTAAAATAACACATAAACTTGTCTAAATTTTCTTATATGAGAGTATTTAGACTCATAATCATCCTAGGTTAGAAATATATAATTTTGGCACCACTTGAACATGAAAATTAATTTATATTAATTTAATACTTTAGGTAATTCCAAGTGTGCCCCTCCCCTCACTTATAAAAGGGAACCTCCTATTACCCCTATTCAAAAATTTTGAGACTTATATCTTCAAAAAGACCTACCCTAATACCATCTTAGACTCCTTCCCCATGTCCTATATTTTTTTCTTCTTTCCAAAATACCATCCTTTCAAGCCTTAAGGTATAATACAAAGGAGATTTCTCAATGAAGAGGATATTGTAATGCATACATAGGAAGATGATACTTGAGGTAAGGGTTTATGCCACAATATAATTTTTATCAGGATTGTTTATGTTTAAATTTCCCTATATGAGAATTTTATGATTTTAATTTCATAATCCCCATATATTTTATTCTATACTGGTCATTTTTGATATTTTCAAGTATTCATAACATTTTTATCTCTTTGTTACTCTAGAATATCAAAATAATGTTTTAAAAAAAAACTCACATATTTTTAGTTTTAATTGGAAATTTTTTATTATATATCTTGATTTTATTTAAAATGTTTTTAGTAATTGTTTTAATATTTTACAATGATCAATTAAAGTCATTTTTACCCATGTTGTACTTTTTATAAAAAGTTTTAAAGGAATTTTCTTATTATTTTCTGAATAAGGTTCTTTTACTAAAGGTGTGAATAAAATATATTTTTTAATGTTTACGACATAGAAATAATTTTCCACCACCAAAATACAAGAAAACTACCGTTTAGCGGCGGATTTTTCGTGGCGGTTTTAAAAACCACCGCTAAACGCGTTTTGGGCCGCCGTTTCGCCACAGTTTTTAAACCGCCGCGAAAAAACCGTCGTGAAATGCCATAATTTTTTTTATTTATTTTAATTTTTTTTTTAATTTTTTTAATTTTTTTTAATTTTTTTCGAGGATTAGTGGCGGTTTTTTAAAAAACCTCCGCGAAATAGCGGCGGTTTCGGTAAAACCCCCGCGAAATGAAAGGAAAAAATTAAAAAACACGAGAAACCCCGAAATCACTAAAACGACCATAACTTTTGATCCGGGCGTCCGTTGGAGCGCCACAACCAGTCAAGTCGAAGATCATGAAGAGATATAGAGGCACATATAATCAAAACCATGAGAAAATTTAAGGTGCAGATGATATTAGAGTTATAAGAATGTTGAAAAAAGTTCTCCAACTTCAAACGACCATAACTTTCGCTCCGGGTATCCGTTTGGGCTCTACCACAAATCAAATCAAAGCCAGCGAAGAGAGCTACGCACAAAATCAACACAAGCAATATTTTATCTTGTTTTTCGACCCCAAAACCCCTCCGAACGCCTCTGAAACCCCATTTTTGTCACCGGTATCTCGTCGAACTTGTCTTCAAACGGACATAACTTTCGATCCGCGTGTCAGTTAGGACACCTCCACCTGCCAGATCATAGCTCGTTCCATGAGCTTCAGTTTGACTGGTCGCGGCGCCCACATGCACTCCTGGATCATATGTTATGACTTTTTTAGTGGGTATCATGTAACGACCCAATCTTTTTGAGTAGTATATTAACTTACTCTTAATGATTTATTAAGATGTTAATGGTTAATGCAGAAAGAGGAGTTGATGGCTTCATCCAGTAGACTCAACCCTTACGAAGCCCACTTATCAGAGCTTGGGAAGGAGGTAGCATCTGTGGGCTTCGCTTTGGACCAAGCCCAAGCCGAGCTCCAGCGTGTCAAGCTTGAACGAAAACGCTTGCAGGAGAAGTTCAAGTTAGTGGAGATTGCTACTAGGGCAATGTTATCTGAGACTCCCTCAGATTCTCTCACCATAGCACACCTTACACTTAGGTCTTATGCCAGTGTTATAAGGGGCTATGTGATGAGACCCTAGTTTCCTTTTGTAATCCTTTCGGGTGAATAAATTTAGATTTCTTCCTTTAGTGATGTTTGTGAAATTTCAAATGTCTAGATAATTTTAGAATGTATTTTATTGATGAATTTTGAAAAAGGGATATTTTGAAATATTTATGTAAACCCTAAATAACTAATGATGTGTAATGATTTTCAAAAAATGGTCTTCTACAAAAGTGTTCAGTAAGGAATTTGGAGTCTAATAAGATCAACTTAATTTTTGATGAATATTAAATTATGAATAGTGATTTTACGCTTAGGATTAGTAATGTGACCAAATAGATTAGTAATTTCACTCAAAGAAAGTTTTAATATAATTTAGACACCTAGATTAAGTAATGTGATTCAATAAAATGGTTAAATAACGGTTTCATAAATTATTATTCAAGTATTAGTTTTTTCGGATGAATAGTGTTTTTTAATTAAAAATTAAATTAAAAATAATTAGAAAATTATTTTTATAAAAAAGGACTTTATTTTTGAACTCAGAGCATCGATATTATGTTAAGGTAATTTTTGGGGATTTTTCTGAAAAAAGTGAATTTTCGATGAATAGTGTTTTTATTTAAAAATTAAATTAAAAATATTTAGAAAATTATTTTTATAAAATGGATTTCATTTTTGAAATCAGAGCATTGATATTTGGTTAAGGTGAAATTTTGGGGTTATTCTGAGAAAGTTGAATTTTCAGTGAATAGTAAAAATACAGTTTTAGGGTTTCGGTATGTTTAATGACATCATAATGGTGTCATGATGATGTCATGATATCTTTTGAGGGTTGTCCGGCCAAGGGTGATGAATTATTGTTTTGGGGGCCCCATGTGGCCTAACTCCATGATAAATGCCAAGGGAGAGCACATGGGTTTGAGAAAAGCACATGTGAGGTGTCCCTTGGCCATTAATGCTTTGTCCCCTCACTTTCCCTATAAATACCCACCCTTTCCTCCCTTAGTTTTCACTCCAAACTCTCCCCCAACGAAGTTCTGGTCTTCTTACCTTCCAAAGAGTACTCCCAAGGTGCCCCCAAGCCCTCAAGGTCCAATCCTTTGAGTTTCAAGAGTCACATTTTAAGGTAAGGGATCCGACCCCTCTCTTTCTTTTCAAGTAATCTCTTTTATGTCATTTCTTTTATACTCCATGTTCTTATGTTGGAGGATGTTCTTTTATATTCATCCTACTGCCTATTTCATGTTCATATGATGAGAGACCCCCCTTTCTCTCATCAATTCGTTTTAATAATGTTTAAGTGACACCGTTAGGCTGCCGAATTTTTAAGGGATTCTTTCACCCTTCTCATTTTTCAAGTTCGATTTTCATGTCAAGTCTTTCAAGTTCCTTTTTATTATGTTGGGGTATGATCTCTATATCAATCATACTGATCTCTTATGATCATATGATGAGGTACCCTTTTTTGATCTTGTCAAATCATTTTCTTTTGAAGTTAAGTGACGCCGTAAGGCTGCCGAATTTTCATAAGAGAAATCTAACCTTTTTCCTTCCATGTTTTTCATTTCAAATGGTATGTCCCTAAAATTTAATTACCATGTCCATATGTCCTTATTATTCTTTCACCCTACTATTTTATGGATCATTTATGAGTGGGTGACCCATGTCCCCTCTCATTTCAATGTTTTCTAAAACCCCGAAACTTAGCCGTTATGCTGCAGAATTTTCCCCTCAAAATGCCTCTCTCTTTTCTCAAAAATTATTTTATGTTATAAAGTGAATACTCAAAGCTCTTATTTCTACAAGGGTATTCACATATATATCAAAATGTTCCATTTTAAATTCTGGGATTTACATACATGAGACCCGCTTTCCCTTTCCGTGGGTTTAAAGTGACGTAAAGATCATGTCTTTAAAGCAGTTTTTAAAACGTTATGATTATGAAATGAAACCCATTTATTTTATGCTATGTGGGTTATTTATGAAATGTTTGATGATGATATATGTGGATCACATGATAATAAAGGCAAATTTAAGGGTGCTCCCTGATAGCGCTCCAATGCATTGGGTAATGATGTAACCACTAGAGATTACAATTTTCACGATACCTTGGTGAATAACCTTGGTAATTTTCAAATGACACATTGGGGATGGACCTTGGTGATATGTTCATGATTGTCTATGTTAAATGATGTAGCCACATCTTCAAGTTATGAAAATTTTTATTTTTATTATGAAATGCCTCATGATTTCTTTCTCATGCCTTAAAGTTCTTTTCATGTCCTTATTGAAGTATCTCAAGTTCACATGTAAAATGTTCCTCTTGTTTCCCTTACTGGGCCTTCTGCTCACCCTTTCTTTTGATGTATGTCCCCAGGTTATGAGATGCAGTAATGAACCTAGAATGAACTTAAGGAGACGCCTTGCAAGTGTTTAAGAAGAATGTTTTATGTTTTTTTTATGTATTATGATCCTTGTTTCCAAGACACTAAACCTTAACGATCCTCAGATTTGTGTAATGTAATGAAAGTTTTTGTTATAAAATGGCGGGATGCTATAGTTGGTATCAAAGGATGGTTTAGTTATTTGTGGAAATTAGGATATAAAAACTTTAGGAAGAACCCTATAGAAAAGTTTAAATATAGGAAAACTTCCTGGTATTTTGGTAAGTATTGAGTAAGTGGTCTATCAAACAAATACATCCCTGTCTGGATACGAGCAGGTAGAGGCGGCTCTGGCACAGATGTACATAGGGGTAAAACCCGAAAATACCGCTTTGATCTAGACTCGAACGGGAACTAGTGCACAATAACAGGCCTTGCTGCACTCTTGGTTACGACACTCCCGGGGGATATGTTTGGTTAATCACAAGCTTTTTATGAATCATTATGAAGGAATTATAGAGAAGTATAATTGTCTAAGCACGAAGTCTTAGTTAAAAGATTCATAAATGAAATAAGTTTCTCACTAAGGTTTTATTATTTTAGAAAATGGCGGGCAATAGGAGGAACCGTGTCGATAGTGACCGCAATGCACCATGTGCTGACGACCCTCCGATGGAAGCCGGAATGGAAACATTCATGCGAATGATGAACCAACTGACTCAAGTTATGAGTAATAACTTGAATCAAGCTGAGAGGCCGACCTCACCATGAAGGGAACAACTTTCTGTTGAGTCCTTCATGCGTCAACGACCGCCAACATTCATTGGATCTACTGACCCATTGGTTGCGGAACAATGGATAAGCTCCATTGAAAAGATCTTTTCTGTACTTCATTGTTCGGAACAAGAAAAAGTCACCCTTGCTGTTTACCGCCTAGAGGGAGAAGCTGATCAGTGGTGGTCACTGATCAAAAACACGAAGCCACGAGGAGAGATGGAAGCTATGGAGTGGGAAGAATTTCGGGGGATTTTCTTTAACAAGTATTTCCCTCGTTCCATGAGAACGAAAATGGAGAAAGAGTTTCTCGAGCTGAAGCAGAAGGAGAACGAATCTGTCGGAAGCTATGAGATGAACTTCACAAGGCTTTCCCGTTATACCTCAAGCTTTGTCATGGACCCTAATGGGAAGGTTGATAGATTCTTTGGCGGACTACGACCACATCTGCGGAAGAATCTAGCCAACAGGGACTACGATAGCTATGAAAAAATAGTTCGAAGTGCTATGAAAGTTGAACTAGAGTTTGGGGAGACACAGTGGTCTCACAAATCTAATGAGAAGAAGAGAACTCTAGAACCGAGCCTGGGAAAAAGTTTTGATCAGGAAAGAGGTGGAAAGCATATGCAACATGCCACATGCAATAAATGTGGGAAGAAGCATCCGGGGAACTGCTTGATCGGAAGTGGCAAGTGCTATAGGTGTGGAAAAGAAGGCCATATTTCTCGGAATTGTCGTGGTGATGTGAAGCCTCAACTTCCCAACACTAAAGACAGAGGAAAGATGGTTCTGGCCCTACCCGAAGTCACATGCTTCAAGTGTGGATAGCTTGGGCACTTTGCTAATCAATGTCCAAATCCGAGGGCGGTGGAGGGGAATCACCATCAACCTCAGCAGAGGCCAAGGGAGCAAGGTCGTGCTTTCGCTATCACAACAACTGAAGTTGAAGTTCCGAACGATGTGGTAGTAGGTACTCTTGTTGTCCTCTCAAAACTAGCAAGTGCCTTATTTGATTCTGGTTCTACGCATTCCTTTATTTCTTCCAAGTTTGCAAAGAATATAGAATCAATCCCCGAATTGCTTGAGGTAGAGTTTTCAGTCAAGACTCCAAGTGGGATTATCCATGCATCAACAGTGTTTAGAGACTCTAGTGTTTACTTTGGTGAGTACAATCTTATCGCAAATCTAGTAGTCATCCCCATGATGGAATTCGACGTTATACTAGGGATGGACTGGCTCTCAAAGTATAATGCTAAGATCAAATGCAGAAGTAAGGAAATCTCAGTAGTCTTGAATGAACGACCTACAGTTATCTTCCGAGGAGAGATATCCCGAACTGATCCCTATCTAGAAGCACCACCCATAGCTTTCTTTATGGAGTTAATCGGTGATGATGAAGAAGGGAAAGGGAGCATACAAATTGAAGATGTTCCGATTGTTCAGGAATACATGGATGTATTTCCTGAGGAGTTACCTGGACCTCCCCCAGAAAGAGAGGTAGAGTTTTCCATTGAACTCGTACCTGGGTCTCAACCGATATCAAAGACTCCGTATAGAATGGCAAATGTGGAGCTAGAGGAGCTAAAGAAACAACTCCAAGACTTGTTGGAGAAGGGGTTTATCCGACCGAGTGTGTCTCCTTGGGGAGCACCAGTTCTCTTTGTGAAGAAGAAGGATGGATCAATGCGGCTATGCATTGATTATAGAGAACTGAACGGGATCACAGTGAAGAACAGATACCCTCTTCCAAGAATTGATGATTTATTTGACCAACTTCGTGGGGCTCAATTCTTCTCTAAGATTGACCTTCGATCTGGTTATCATCAACTGAGGGTGAAGAAGGAAGATATTCCAAAGACTGCCTTCCGATCAAGATATGGGCATTTTGAGTTTACTGTTATGCCCTTTGGCTTGACTAATGCTCCTGCTATTTTCATGGATTTGATGAATAGAGTCTTTAACGACTACCTTGATAACTTTTTGGTAGTTTTTATTGATGATATTTTGATATATTCAAAAAGTCGTGAGGAGCATGAAAATCATTTGAGGGTTATTTTGAAAACTCTACGGAAGGAGAGGCTCTTTGGGAAGTTCAGCAAGTGTGAGTTTTGGTTACAACTAGTGGCTTTATTGGGGCACATCGTAACCAATGAAGGAATCTCGGTTGACCCTGCAAAGACAATGGTTGTGGAGGAGTGGCCTCAACCCACAACAGTAACTGAGATTCGTAGTTTCCTTGGTTTAGCAGGATATTATAGGAGGTTTGTGAAAAACTTTTCACGGCTTTCTAATCCACTAACCAAGTTGACTCGAAAAGGGGTTAAGTTTATCTGGACAAAGGAATGCGAGGAAAGTTTCCAAGAGATGAAGAAGAGATTGGTTACTGCACCTGTATTAACACTACCCTCTATCGGAGAAGGATTCGTTATTTTTAGCGATGCATCTCTGAAAGGTCTTGGGTGCGTCCTCATGCAAAATGACAAAGTAATTGCTTATGCATCTCGACAGTTGAAGATTCATGAGCAGAATTATCCTACGCATGATCTAGAGCTGGCGGCAGTTGTTTTTTCTCTAAAGATATGGATGCACTATCTTTATGGGGAGAAATGTGATATATACACTGACCACCAAAGTCTAAAGTATATTTTCACACAGAAAGAATTGAACATGAGACAAAGGAGATGGTTGGAGCTTATTAAAGACTATGATTGTTCAATTCATTATCACCCTGGAAGAGCAAACAAAGTCGCGGATGCGTTAAGCAGGAAAGATCCTGTTGTTCTGGAAACAATGAGGATCCTGGGAGACCCCTTGATTAAAGATCTAGTAAAACTGGACATGGGAATTATAAGGAAAGGGACATCATCAACCCTATCCCAAATGATTTCTCAACCTTCATTACTAGAGAAGATCAAGAAGGCTCAAAAAGAAGATCCTTTGCTGCAGGAGAAGTTCGAGGCTGTAAAGGATGGGAAGTTCCCTGATTTCAATATTGATCAAGAAGGTGTATTGAAATTTCGTACAAGACTATGTGTTCCATCTATTCCGGAGATAAAGAAAGAACTGATGGATGGCGCTCATAGCTCTACTTTCTCTATACATCCGGGAAGCACTAAGATGTATAGAGACCTTCGTGATCATTATTGGTGGGATAACATGAAGAGGGAGATTGCCGATTACACTACAAGGTGCCTGGTGTGTCAGCAAGTAAAGGCAGAAAGACAACTTCCTAAGGGGGTATTACAACCGCTACCCATACCAGTATGGAAGTGGGATAATATCACCATGGACTTTGTAACTGGTCTCCCAAAAACATCCAAAGGAAACAATGCGATATGGGTTATTGTGGACCGTCTCACCAAGACAACCCATTTTATCTCTATTCGGGAAGATTTCTCTCTGGATCAGCTTGCCAAGATATACGTGAAGGAAGTGGTAAGGCTGCATGGGGTACCACTATCCATCGTATCTAATCGTGACCCAAGATTCACATCAAAATTCTGGAGAAGTCTTCAGCATGCTCTGAATACTGAATTGAATTTTAGTATGGCCGATCATCCTCAAACTGATGGCCAATCTGAAAGGACTATTCAGACACTCAAAGACATATTGAGATTATGCTCAATGGAATTTAAAGGTGGATGGGATCAACACCTCCCATTAGTGGAGTTCTCCTATAACAACAGCTTCCATGCGAGTATTCAGATGGCACCCTATGAAGCTCTGTATGGAAAGCGGTGTAGAACTCCTACTTGTTGGGATGAAACTGGTGAGAGGAAGCTTCTTGGGCCTGATCTTGTGCAAGAAATGACAGAACAAGTTCATGCCATCCAACAACACATAAAAGCTGCTCAGAGTCGGCAGAAGAGCTATGCTGACAATCGACGAAGAGACTTGGAGTTTGGTGTTGGTGACAAAGTCTTCCTTCGAATTTCTCCATGGAAGAGAGTCATGCGGTTTGGGAAGAAAGGGAATCTCAGCCCTAGGTACATTGGCCCCTATGAAATCCTTGATCGCATAGGAGCAGTGGCCTATCGTCTAGCACTTCCACCGAACCTAGCTCAAGTTCATGATGTCTTCCATGTATCTCTCTTGAGGAAGTACATACCCGACCCTTCGCATTTACTGAACCCAGAGGTGGTACAACTTGAACATGACCTCTCTTATGAGGAGAAGCCAGTGGAGATCTTAGACCGTAGAGACAAGGTTCTACGAAACATGACTACCCACCTTGTGAAAGTGTTGTGGAGGAATCATAAGTACGAAGAAGCGACTTGGGAGCCCGAGGAAACGATGAAGCAAAAGTACCCTCACCTTTTCGACTAGGCCTCAAGTGTAAATTTCGGGGACGAAATTTCTTAAGGGGGGAAGAATGTAACGACCCAATCTTTTTGAGTAGTATATTAACTTACTCTTAATGATTTATTAATATGTTAATGGTTAATTCAGAAAGAGGAGTTGATGGCTTCATCCAGTAGACTCAACCCTTACGAAGCCCACTTATCAGAGCTTGGGAAGGAGGTAGCATCTGTGGGCTTCGCTTTGGACCAAGCCCAAGCCGGGCTCCAGCGTGTCAAGCTTGAACGAAAACGCTTGCAGGAGAAGTTCAAGTTAGTGGAGATTGCTACTAGGGCAATGTTATCTGAGACTCCCTCAGATTCTCTCACCATAGCACACCTTACACTTAGGTCTTATGCCAGTGTTATAAGGGGCTATGTGATGAGACCCTAGTTTCCTTGTGTAATCCTTTCGGGTGAATAAATTGAGATTTCTTCCTTTAGTGATGTTTGTGAAATTTCAAATGTCTAGATAATTTTAGAATGTATTTTATTGATGAATTTTGAAAAAGGGATATTTTGAAATATTTATGTAAACCCTAAATAACTAATGATGTGTAATGATTTTCAAAAAATGGTCTTCTACAAAAGTGTTCAGTAAGGAATTTGGAGTCTAATAAGATCAACTTAATTTTTGATGAATAGTAAATTATGAATAGTGATTTTACGCTTAGGATTAGTAATGTGACCAAATGGATTAGTAATTTCACTCAAAGAAAGTTTTAATATAATTTAGACACCTAGATTAAGTAATGTGATTCAATAAAATGGTTAAATAACGGTTTCATAAATTATTATTCAAGTATTAGTTTTTTCGGATGAATAGTGTTTTTTAATTAAAAATTAAATTAAAAATAATTAGAAAATTATTTTTATAAAAAGGACTTTATTTTTGAACTCAGAGCATCGATATTATGTTAAGGTAATTTTTGGGGATTTTTCTGAAAAAAGTGAATTTTCGATGAATAGTGTTTTTATTTAAAAATTAAATTAAAAATATTTAGAAAATTATTTTTATAAAATGGATTTCATTTTTGAAATCAGAGCATTGATATTTGGTTAAGGTGAAATTTTGGGGTTATTCTGAGAAAGTTGAATTTTCAGTGAATAGTAAAAATACAGTTTTAGGGTTTCAGTATGTTTAATGACATCATAATGGTGTCATGATGATGTCATGAGATCTTTTGAGGGTTGGCCGGCCAAGGGTGATGAATTATTGTTTTGGGGGCCCCATGTGGCCTAAATCCATGATAAATGCCAAGGGAGAGCACATGGGTTTGAGAAAAGCACATGTGAGGTGTCCCTTGGCCATTAATGCTTTGTCCCCTCACTTTCCCTATAAATACCCACCCTTTCCTCCCTTAGTTTTAACTCCAAACTCTCCCCCAACGAAGTTCTGGTCTTCTTACCTTCCAAAGAGTCCTCCCAAGGTGCCCCCAAGCCCTCAAGGTCCAATCCTTTGAGTTTCAAGAGTCACATTTTAAGGTAAGGGATCCGACCCCTCTCTTTCTTTTCAAGTAATCTCTTTTATGTCATTTCTTTTATACTCCATGTTCTTATGTTGGAGGATGTTCTTTTATATTCATCCTACTGCCTATTTCATGTTCATATGATGAGAGACCCCCCTTGCTCTCATCAATTCGTTTTAAGAATGTTTAAGTGACGCCGTTAGGCTGCCGAATTTTTAAGGGATTCTTTCACCCTTCTCATTTTTCAAGTTCGATTTTCATGTCAAGTCTTTCAAGTTCCTTTTTATTATGTTGGGGTATGATCTCTATATCAATCATACTGATCTCTTATGATCATTTTATGAGGGACCCTTTTTTGATCTTGTCAAATCATTTTCTTTTGAAGTTAAGTGACGCCGTAAGGCTGCCGAATTTTCATAAGAGAAATCTAACCTTTTTCCTTCCATGTTTTTCATTTCAAATGGTATGTCCCTAAAATTTCATTACCATGTCCATATGTCCTTATTATTTCACCCTACTGTTTTATGGATCATTTATGAGTGGGTGACCCATGTCCCCTCTCATTTCAATGTTTTCTAAAACCCCGAAACTTAGCCGTTATGCTGTAGAATTTTCCCCTCAAAATGCCTCTCTCTTTTCTCAAAAATTATTTTATGTTATAAAGTGAATACTCAAAGCTCTTATTTCTAAAAGGGTATTCACATATATATCAAAATGTTCCATTTTAAATTCTGGGATTTACATACATGAGACCCACTTTCCCTTTCCGTGGGTTTAAAGTGACGTAAAGATCATGTCTTTAAAGCAGTTTTTAAAACGTTATGATTATGAAATGAAACCCATTTATTTTATGCTATGTGGGTTATTTATGAAATGTTTGATGATGATATATGTGGCTCACATGATAATAAAGGCAAATTTAAGGGTGCGCCCTGATAGCGCTCCAATGCATTGGGTAATGATGTAACCACTAGAGATTACAATTTTCACGATACCTTGGTGAATAACCTTGGTAATTTTCAAATGACACCTTGGGGATGGACCTTGGTGATATGTTCATGATTGTCTATGTTAAATGATGTAGCCACATCTTCAAGTTATGAAAAATGTTATTTTTATTATGAAATGCCTCATGATTTCTTTCTCATGCCTTAAAGTTCTTTTCATGTCCTTATTGAAGTATCTCAAGTTCACATGTAAAATGTTCCTCTTGTTTCCCTTACTGGGCCTTCTGCTCACCCTTTCTTTTGATGTATGTCCCCAGGTTATGAGATGCAGTAATGAACCTAGAATGAACTTAAGGATACACCTTGCAAGTGTTTAAGAAGAATGTTTTATGTTTTTTTATGTATTATGATCCTTGTTTCCAAGACACTAAACCTTAACGATCCTCAGATTTGTGTAATGTAATGAAAGTTTTTGTTATAAAATGGCGGGATGCTATATATCAGGTTTGTTATGTTTTTCGATGCCTCATTTCTAGCACCTGTTCCCCGTCAGATTTTTTTTAAATGGTCATAACTTCCGATCTGCCTGTCCATTTGGACTCTTTCAACTATCAAGTCGAAGATCGATCCAGGATCTTTGATTTGACAGGTCGTGGATCTAAAACGGACTCTCGGATCATAAGTTATCTCCGTTAATGTGAGTCCAATGTTTTTGTCTCTTTATGACCGTTTTGACAGGTTTTAACGGTTGCTCCATTTATTACTGTTTATTTGGGTTTCCATGACTTGTTATCTTTATCAATGGGTTTTTGTGGGTTATTATGATGATTATGTTGAATTATTAAGGGGTTTTCGAGAGTTGTCATGAGTTTTCATGCGTTATCATTCTTTCGAATGCCTCATTCTTCATATGCTTATCCATCCATTTTCATGCGTTTTCATGATTTTTCATCCCTTACCATGTCTTTTCATACTTTTTCACGTGTTACATTTATTATTTATTATTTAGTATTTATTTATTATTTATATTTACTTATTATTTATTATTAATTATTAATTATTAATTATTTATTAGTACTAATAATAAAATATTATTATTAATAATAATATTTATTACTGGTTATTTATTATTTATTATTTATTATCTATTAATTATATTTATTTATTATTTATTATTTATATTTATTATTTATATTTATATTTATTATTATTTATATTTATTTATTATTTATTATTTATTATTTCTATTTATTTATTATTTATTATTTATATTTATTATTTATTATTTATTATTTATTATTTATTATTTATTATTTATTATTTAATATTTATTATTTATTATTTATATTTATTAATTATTTATATTTATTTATTATTTATTATTTACTATTTATTTATTATTTACTATTTATTATTTATATTCCTTTATTATGTATATTTATTTATTATTTATCATTTATTATTTATTATTTCTTAATTATTAATTATATTTACTTATTATTTATTAATTATATATTTATTTATTATTTATTATTTATTATTTATATTTATTTATTATTTATTATTTATATTTATTAATTATTAATTATTAATTATTTATATTTATTTATTATTTAGTATTTATTATTTATTATTTATTATTTATTATTTACTATTTATTATTTATATTTATTTATTATTTATATTTATTTATTATTTATTATTTATTATTTATTATTTATATTTACTTATTATTTATTATTTATATTTATTTATTATTTATTATTTATTATTTATTATTTATATTTATTTATTATTTAATATTTAATATTTATATTTATTTTTTATTTATATTTATTTATTATTTATTATTTATATTTACATATTATTTATTATTTATATTTATTTATTATTTATTATTTATATTTATTTATTATTTATTTATTATTTATTATTTATTATTTATATTTATTTATCATTTATGATTTATTATTTATTATTTATTATTTATTATTTATTATTTATTATTTATTATTTATTATTTATTATTTATATTTATTAATTATTAATTATTAATATTTTTTTTATTATTAATTATTAATTATTAATTATTTATATTTATTTATTTATTTATATTTATTTATTATTTATTATTTATTATTATTTAGTTTATATCTATTATTTATGTATTATTTGTTTTTTCAATTAATATATATAAGTATATTAAATTCTGTTTATTAACCACATGACGAGCTTGCTGGAGTGGTATAGTCTTTGGAAAATATGCAAGAGGTTAGGGGTTCAAATTTCACCAAATGCAGTATTTCTTTATATTGCATGGGCATGTGCATGTGCATGTGCATGGGATGTGCATGAAATAAATAAAATAAAATAAATAAATAAAATAAATACATAAATAAATAAATAAATAAATAAATAAATAAATAAATAAATTTAAAAAAATAAATAAAAAATAAATAACAATTAAAAAAAATTAAAAAATTAAAATTAAAAAATAAAAAAACCGCCGCTAAATCATTTAGAGGCGGTTTAAACCGCCGCGAAACGTTCTTCGACGGTTTTAAAAACCGCCATGAATAGTTTCCCGACGCACGATTTCGCGGCGGTTTTTCAAAACCGCCGCCAATCTATTTAGCGGTGGTTTAAACCACCACGAAACGAAAAAAAAACCGCCACTAAATCGTGATTTTTCCGTAGTGCCATGACTACTAAATTCTATGAATATTCCTTTATAATTTTCCATAAATTTTTAAACTAAAAGATTTTTCTCAATATTTAGGGAATTTTTAGTTAAAATGTTATTAATGGAAATGGATATTTTATCATGTTTTCAAAGAAATGTTTGAATGATCTTTTAAAGGAACTTTTCATATATGTCAACATCCTTTATGGATTGTTATTCTTCACTAGGGTTATGTTCTTATTATGGAATACAATTTATTTGGATGGATTTTGATGTTTATGATTCTATAAAACCAATTTCTTTCCCATGGGTTAAATAAGTTATGATGAAGATTCTATAAAGCCCATTTCTTTCCCACAGTTTAATTAAGTTATAATGAGATATTTATGAAAAATGTGTGTTTTAAATGGTTTATGATATGTTTAATTGAATAATGGTTTATAATATTATGGCACACATATTTATGGTTTTCATTATCTGATGGGTGTGTCCGTTATAGCCCTCCATGCATTGGGTAAATCCGTATATCACATGAGATAATCATAGGAAACGAGTTGATGTGATTGATCCACTATATAAAATTGGTGGTGATTCCTCATACTCTATTATATGATGGTATTTACAATTAACCTTGACATATGATATGGTTTCTATGCCTATGACGATGCCACACTCTTATGACATGTTGATATGCTAATGATTTGAACTCATGGATTATGATTGATTTTTTAATGATTCCCTAACCTTGTGACATACTAATGTTTTGTTCCATGAATCATTATTATGATATATGAATTATTAGGTATGATTTTATATTGATAATCACATGTTATCCTATGCTTATTCTCATGATACACTTACATATGATCATTGATTGATATCTCCCATGTTTACCCTTAATAAGAATCTGATCTCACCCCTTATTATGTTTTAATTTTACTCCAGGTTATGAAGGAGGGTACTTAGTTTTATATGATTATTAGGGTACCTTATGTAAATAAGGATGTTAGAGATAATGAAAATTATACATAAATAATATGGTTATGTATCTAGTCTCCAAGTACACTAAAATTTTATGGTTCTCAAGCATTTTTATCTAAAAGATATATTGAATATTCATCAAAATGATGTAATATATATGTAGGTTATGATTGGGTTACTATAATTAGTATCAGAGTAGGGTTTAGTTATTTTTAGACATTATAATTAGATAAATTTAGTGAAAACCATGGGGATAATCCTAAGTATAGTATAACATCCTGAAGTTTTTTTAAGGTAGAGATTATTTGGTTTTTATAAAAATACATCTCTATTTGGATACTACAAGTGGACATGGTTTTTATCCCAGATGTATCTAAGTGTAATAACCTTGAAAAGAGTTTCTTGAGTATATCCTAATCATCATTCTGGTGCATGGTGAATGGGACCTTACTGCATACCTAGTTTGACACTCCTAGGGGATATTCTTGAGTCAATTCAAAAATTTTCTTTATGAAGAATTATGAAGGATTGAGATAGATAATAACCAAGGATAACCTAGGTTAAACATAATGTTTCATAGATTAAAAAATAAGTGTCATTATTTATACTTCCTATAAATGGTTTTTTATGATTATATGATTTCTCACTCTGATTATTGTATCTTGATACTTCAATTATGCCTTTTGGTTTTAGTCAATTGTTGGAACCATAAGAAATTATGCTAATAAAAAATATAATGGAAAATGTAATGATTTTCCTCTTGAGAAACTAAATGTTAAGGGGTATTGAATAAAAAACCTTGTTGTGATGCTCACACAACTTCCCCAGTCCATGAATCATGTTGATGTTACAAATGATCAGATGTGAGAACAATATACTATTGAGTATTTCATGAGATAATATCCACTTAATTTTTGTGGGTATTCTGATCCACCAGTGACTAAGCGGTGGATTAGTACCAATGAGAAAATATTTTTTGTTCTCAAGTTATCATAATATGACAAATTTTTCCTCGCTATTTATCCTTTGGAAGGTGAAGCATATCAACGGCAGAATCTTATTAAGAATATTATGCAAGAGAAAGAAATTGAATCCATGGAATGTGATGAGTTTAAGAGGATATTTTTTAGTAAGTAATATCCTCATATTCTTTATATAAAAAAGGATAATGAATATTTTAAGCTTAAGAATAAGGATGATGAATCCATTGGTACTTACGAGGAAAATTTTACAAGACTTGAAAGGTATGATTCTGGTTTAGTCATCTTCTGTAAAATAAAAATTGATTGATTCTTTGGTGGATTAAAACCAAGTATCTAAAATGTGTTAGCTATAAGATAATTTAGTAGATATGAAGAAATAATTCTATGTGCTTTCAAGGTAGAAATGGAAATGATATATTATTATCATTCTTATGGTTTTGATAAGAAAAGGAAGATGAAGTCTCATGAAAACTCAAATAAAACACATGGAGGAAAGACATTCCAATAACCCAAATGTCAGAAATGTGGGAAGAAACATTAAGGGAATATATTTAAGAGAAAATGGGAGTTTATTTATATTTTTAAGGGTTGTTTATAGATCCCATTAATGTTTAAAGGTGATGAAGATGATGACTGATATAATGGAGGAAGGTGGATGCTAACTAAAACACCACCCAGACTCCAATAACTTAAATAAAATGGGTATGGGAATTATTCCAACAAGTTAATGAATATGAAGGTTTATTGTAACAACCTAATTAATTATTGAGGAAATAATTTTCATGAATTAAATAGTTATATTCATTATAAAAATATTAAGTAATTTTTACATAAAAAAGGAAATAGTTTTAACTAAATCTTTTTCTTATAAGGTTTTTATTTAAAAGCTTAATTTTTAAATTTTAGAACTTTAATTTGAGAAAAATGAATTTAATTTTTTAAATAATCACATTAAAATTAACTTAGGGTGAATTTGTTTTTCAAAAAATATTGATTTTTTGGTGAATAGTGAAAATACTATTTTTTGTACAAAAATCATTTCTTTTCAATAAATTATGTAATTTAAAATAAACCTTATGTTTTGAATATAATTTCAAATTATATAATTATTATTTAGTTATATTTAATATACATAATTTATTTTTAATCAATTTTATATTAGATTTTAGTATAAGTTTATTTTTTAGTTAAAAAACCTATTTTTTCTGAAAACAATTTTAAAGTGAATAATGTTTCTAAATTTTAATTAATCAAGAAAATACCCAATTAAGAATATTTTAAAATAAATTTATAGATTATTTATAACTAAAAATTAATTTTTATTCATCTAATGATTATTATTAGTCATATAGTTAATATAAAACCATCTTCTACTTAAAAAATACACTTCTGGAAAAAGCGTTTTTTCATCACATATACAGGTTTAATTTTAAATTAAAATTTTCCACTTAAATGAATTGAATTTTTTAAAATGGATTAAATATTTGGAATCATTATAATTTATATTATCTAGTAATTTTAAATTATTTTTTTACCATAATGAATAATTAAAACAAGATAACTTAATTACCGTAGTTAAGGTGAAAAATGGTTTACCAGATGGTTAAACTAAAAAGATAATTTCTAAAATGACATAAAAATTGTCGAAAATCTATTTTATGACCATATTTAGACCTTATAATTTATAAGTCTCTATAATTATCCATTTTTGTTCCTTTCTTCTTGTGAAAAACGTTGGTACACCTTTTTATTTCCAAAAATTACAAGTGTGCCTCTCACCTCCCTTATAAAAGGCCACCCCTCTCCTCTACTATTTACAACTTCAAAGCCCTTTGGTTAAGAAAATACCTTTCCAAATATCTTCCTTAATTATCTACCCACAAACTAGATCCCTTATTTTGATCATAAATCCATTCTATGAAGGTTTTTGTGCTTACCTATGGAGGTTTTCTGAAGAAGAGGTATCGTGTTTAACCATGTGTTTTTATTTTATTTCTTCTTATAAATCCTTAAAATATTATTAAATTATTATTATATAATAAAAAAATAATATAACTTATAATTATATGTTATTATGTTAATGTCATAACTTGAATCCATATTCTCTTCCATTAAATGGGATATGAAATTATCATTCATGTGTACGACAGACAATCACCTCACGAATCGATGTCATTCGTTTTCCATAATCACCTATCATGAATTTTTATAATGTTGGATTTAAAGTATATATATATATGATATTTTTAACATATTTATAACTTTTTATTTATTATATTACATATACTTTCTTACTTTACATTCTATCGGGGATATTATAAAGTCGCTCATGTGTACGGTGGACTACCTCCTCATGAAATGCTGTGATTCATTTTTCACTAACGATTTACATGGTAGGTAATAAGGATAAATTTAATGAATATATGTGATATATATGAAATAATTATGATATCTAGGACATATTTATCATTCTAAAAATATAAAATATCATTTTATTGTTTACATTGGAAAATGATAATATCATTCATGCGTACATGGGGACTACTCCCTCCGCGAAGCGATGTGACTCTTTTTTCATCACTAAATCACATGGATGATATATATAAGTATATTTAAAGAAATAATATTTTATTTATGGTATTATTATAATTATTTAAATATAAAATAATACATAACTTCTTTCTATAATGATCATTGAAAAATCAAAACGTTACTCATGCGTACGTACGACCTACTGTCTCCATGATTGTAATATAGTTCATTTTTCATAAGCATAATCCATGATTGGTTTTAAAAATTATAATTGATTTATAAATATGATAATTGTGTAGTTTTTATTATAATGTATATTTTTAAATAATGACCTATTTGACCATAGTCAACCTACCGAAGTAATTTTTTATACATAATCCAAATATCATCGAAACATCCAACATAAAATTAATTAATTAAGCAATTTTACATGACATAGTGATAAGTGAAATAAAAGGAATAATAAACTTGAAAATTTTTCGTAATTAATTAAATAATTAACACAAGTTTATTATTCATTAATATAAACAATGTACATGATGAATCGAACTTGAGGTAAGGGACTTCGTCTCAATTTCCTTTTGTTAAGGAATTTTTCAATGTTATGCACCTATATTATTTTATAAGGTGTATATACAGACCATTTTACATGTTATATAATGAATCTCTATTTTAAAATGATATTTAAAGTTATGTTTAATGTTATTGTTTAATGTTTCTTATGAATCAATGTTTCTAAAGTGGTAAGGGACTTAAAAAAACATATTTTAATGTTTTCCTTAAAACTATCTTTCTATTCTGTGTACATATTTTTGAAATGATTTTATGAATGTAATTAAATATAAATGAGTGTTTTATAAGGAAATTTTTTGTCTTTATTTCAATTTTTTTTAAAAGAAATCTTTGTATGGAATGTCTAAATTTCATTACAAATGAAAAAAGGAATGTACTATTTTATCATGTACATTGACAATGACTTTTCTGAATTCCATAAACATTATTTTATGTTTAGATTCCTTTATATGATTTCATGTTTTATTGAAATAAAAAACATATTTACGTTTTTTGATTATTTTGGTATTGAAAATGGGTTTTGAAAATAAAATGGTATTTTGGTATTCAAAATGGGTTGTAAAAGAAATGGGTATTTTGATATCTGAAAGAGTTTTTCATAAGAGAATAAAATAGAATTTAAAGGGTTTTATGATGAAAATTCAAGATTTCAAGATTTATGATTATGTTATGATTCTTGGGAATTGTTTATTCTGATGGGTGGTTCTATTATAAACCAACTACAAGCGGTTCCGTTATAAACCAAGGATGAGTGGTTATGTTATTAACCAAGGACAGATGGTTCCGTGATAAACCAAAGATGGGTCATTAGGTTATTAACCAAGGATGAGTGGTTCTATGATAAAACAAGGATGAGTGGTTATGTTATTAACCAAGTATTTTTGGTTCTATGATAATCCATGGGTGAGTGGTTCATTGATAAACTAAGGGAAGGTGGATCTGTGATAGTCATACAATGCGTTGGGTACTCCAGAGATGTAAGTTGAGCATACCAATTATTCCATTTATAAGAGTGATATGAATGGTGATTTACCAAGTTACCTATATGATTTATATGTTCTTTCCATGGGGTTTAAATGATATCACCAATTAAAAAGTGTGTTTAATTTCATGTTAAAATTATTTATTACATTTCTCTCAAAGAACCTTAAGATAAAGGTAAAAATTTCATGGGTTTCATTTTTTTCACTAGACTAATGAACTTATTCTTTTTTATGTCCCTTAATAATATTTTTTGTGACCATTCCATGTTTTAGAATGTTTTTCATATGGATTAAGTATGGGTAAAGGAAATTAAGAGTTCAAGTTTAAATTCATGAAGATTTGTTATGAAAAAAATCATGTTTTATTTAAAAAGTTATACATTATAGAAAAAATGGATATTTATTAGAAGTGTCCAATTTGTATATATATGGTTTTTAATGTATGAGTTATGAAATAATTCTCCAAAAATATAAACCTAAAAATATCCTAAAATTTAAGAGAATTACTTATTGTCTTAAAACTCAAGATTATGTAATATTTATGGCCAGGTCCTTATATTTATGATGATAATCAGTGTTAATAACCTCTTAATCCCAAAGGCAAATGGAAATCTCATGAAATCACCACTGTTGAAGTGGGATATGATAATGATGTGGTGAAAGGTATAATTATCATCCACTCTAGAATAACTAATTCCTTATTTGATTATGGATATAACCACTATTTTATATTTAATGAATTTTATAAGGGTATCACATTACCACAAAAATGACTAGATATTGAGAAAGAGTTGAAAACTTCTAATGGTATGATGATCACATCTCAAGTCTATAGTTCCTCTTAGATTGAAGTTTGTGGGGATGTATTTCCTAAAAATCTTATGATTCTCCCTCTAGTTTAATTTTATTTTATTCTAGGCATGGATTGGTTTTTTATATATAGCCCATATTAATTTTTTTAGGAAGTGAAGTCAAAATTTATATTCTGAACGAACCTATGATTGTTTATCGATGCAAGGATGAATATAAAATTCTAATAAAGATTACTTTTATCTTATAGGTATTAATTCCTATCCATGAAGGGTATCTATATCATATGGTTGCAGAGAAACTCAACATTAAGTCCATGCCTATTATATGGGAGTTTATTGATGTCTTTCCATAAGAGTTTTCTAGTCTTCCTCTAAACCATGAATTTGAGTTTTCAATAGAATTAGTAAACGGTGCTATGCCCATTTCAAATAATACATATATAATAGACCTGATTGTGTTGTATGAATTCAAGAATATACTCTATGATAATCGTGATAATGGATTCAAATTCCTTATTGCATCACCTTAGGGTACAACTATTCTTTTTGTTAAGAAGAAAGATGGGTCAATTCATCTTTACATTGATTATCTAGAACATAACAAGATCACTATTAAGAACAAGTATCCTATACCCCATATCAATGATTTTTTTGATCAATTAATAGGATATCAATATTTTTTAAGATTGAAATTCATTATAGATATCATCAATTGATGATTAAGATGGGGGATATACCCAAGGAAACCTTCCATATGAGGTATGGGTATTATAAATTTACAGTGACTCCATTTAGACTTACTAATCCTTATGATATATTTATGGATTTATTTAATATAGTCTTTTTATATTACCTTGAACATTTAGATGTATTATTGACTGATAATATTCTTATATATATTCAAAGAATAAGGAAGAGCATGAAGATCATTTGAGAGTTGTGTTGAAGAACCTAAGGTAGGATAAATTGTTTGATAAATTTACCAAGTGTGAATTTTGGATTTAGAAATTTTCATTCTTGGGTAATATAATCTCAAGTGAGGGTATATAGGTGGATCCTTCAAAGATAAATGTTATTGAGAAATGGCCTAGAACAACCACAAAAACTGATATCCATAGTTTTCTTGGATTTTCTAGATACTAATGACGCTTTGTGAGAGATGTATTAGGACTATTGTAATGGATCATACCCTCCTAGTCTATTAATTTTCCAAATCCTAATGTTCAAGGCATCCTGGGGACCATCGGTGACTCGTTGTGGAGTTTGCCAAAATTCAGGTTGGATGAATAGTGGCACCAATCATCATTAGTGTCACTGATTGTCCATTGGTGGCACCTATTGGCCATCGGTGGTACCGACCAGCATTAGTTCCAGGGTGACAGTGCTAAGGATACGGTGACTCACCCATCGGTGAGTCATTCCTAGCCTCTCCCAAAATTTCTAGTTTCGCTCCAGTAACGTATCTTTTGATGTAAAAGTGTTTTAATACCCCTTTCAAAGTGAATTAAAGCCTATAAAAGATCTTTTTAAATACCCTAAGAGTTAGGAGACCCTTTAATTAACAAAACTTCTGGACCTTTTATTGGTGTCACACCCCTTGCCTCATTTTCTAGTTTCCCATGTTTCCCAGTTTCACCCATGTTACGTGTTTTTCTCTATTTAAAGCTAATCTATCAACTCACAACCATCAGCTATTATATCTTCACCACTTCCAAGGGTAATTATTAAATCTCAATTAATCCCAAAATTTAAAACCTCCTAGCCATGTGGTCAAGACACGATATGACTTTTAAGTACTACAAAATTGTCTCTTAGATTTTAGGATCTGGACTCTTCTTAAGATGAGATCCTCTCTTCCTTATTCCTTTTTGTTTCTCTAAGTTCACCTCGATACTTCCTCCCGAGATGAATCATGCACCCATGATAGAGCCCTTCCCGCTTAGCCTTTTAGTTTTTCATGCAAGTCACACATCCCCTGTTCTTGAAAAAAGAAGGAACTTTGATCCTTGATCATCCAGGAAGGGTTTTTTGCTTTGTCTCTCTTTACTGTGCATCATGCAGAGTGGGTGTAATAATGTTCCCTCAGGATGTAGATGGAACCAACTTTAACAAATATAATAAATAAACTTTTAAATAATGAATTTATGGAGGATTTGATGATGTTTTTTGTATTTTACCTTCGTTTCTTTGTTGTGAATTGTATGAGCTCATGTCCACTAAAAATTGTGGCCATTGGTGGTCCTTTATTGAACACTAATGAAGCTATTTTTCTAGATAATATTGTGATTAAATGTATGTAACATAGAAACAGATTAATCACGTAAACTTGGTTGATTAAATGAGTTATTGATGAATAAGAATCCTTGTGTGATCACCCCAATTAACCAAACGGAATAAGGAACTTAATGAATGATGTTGAAAAAATATGAAAACTTCATTACTCTCTTTTGATGATATGCATGGTTTTTCTGTTTAATGTTTGTGGGGTGATGTAGAGGGGAATGGAATATCTAGTTGACAGGTTGTTGGTTTGTGAATATGAGTCCATGTTGAGCCAGTGCTAAATGTTCTGGATCCTGTAAGTTAGGTCTTGGCTTGGTTCCATTACTTTGAGGGATCTAATGAATCCCATATTTATGTTGTTATTTACAAGAGAAATGGGAGTGAATACTTAAACTCTTTCTTGGATGTTTTCCTTCCGTTCTTGTTTTGGATTGTGGTTATGCTTGTTAGTTTCTTGGTAGTTAATAAATATTTAAATTGAAATCACTTGAACAAGATAACAAGAACTGGTATGATGAGGAACTGTTTCTTTTTAGAAATGGGTTGTGCTCTGGTTGTGGCTGTTGTATACTTGTGCATATAGGGATAACATCAAGAGTGGTTTCTTATGGGTTGGTTGTTGGTTTCAGGACCCTTAGGTTGGTATGAGTTCTTGAGTACCTATATGTATAGCATTTAGTTTTTGTGTTTCTTATACACACCACACCCATGTTGACAAATTCATGCCAAACACCACCTTTTTATGGGGGAGGGTGTTTTTCCCAACATTCCTATGAGTGACTACTTATTATCTCCTTTATACTCCCTCTCCTAGGTATCCCAAGACTCTTTGAGTAGACTGTGATGACCTGAGGTTCATTATGGACCAAGAATATTTAGGCAGGGTGTGTTGTGGTGGTTGGACTAGGTTTGTGTGGGCAGGTTTGTTTCCCAAGTATCTTTAGGATGAGTTCCAAGCATCTTCGGGCATGGTAGTGGTTGTTCTGGCCCAATGTCTTTGGGCGTGGCAGTGGTTGTTCTAGCCAAGGTGTCTTTGGGCATGGTAGTGGTTGATGTGGCCCGATGTCTTTGGGCGTGGTAGTGATTGGTTTCATGTTTTCTCTTGGTGGTAGCTTAGGATATTTTTACGAGAGTACCTGGATATAGAATGATGCTTATATTTAATGGAAAAATTCTTTACCCATGAGGTTGGTTGATATGGAATATAAATGATTTAAAGATGTTAATATTGTTAAACCATGGACTTATGACATTCTATCTCTCTTCAGTCAAAAATCTACGTTCTTTAATAACCATGTCTTCCAAAAATGGATTCCCAGAATATTATACTAATATCCTATGATCATTAAAAGACATTTTTACCATTTTTGTCTTTTATCAATGTTTTCAAAGGAATCTTCTTTTTTCTTTCCAAATAAGGCTTTTTTCTAACCTTTTTACTATGAAAAAGGAATATTTTTTAGATCGTATGACATTTACAGATTTATCCTCCATCATTTATTTAAATATTCCTTTTCATGTTTAAAAGGTTAATTTTTAAGAAAATGTTTTTAAAAATTATTTTCAAAGAAATGATTTTCAAAAAAATTTCAATCGTTTTTATAAATTTTCAAGAAAAAAAGGTTTTCAATCTCCTTTACAAGTTTTTAAAGGAAAAAGTATTTCAAATTACCTTCAAAATGATTTTAATGCTTCTTTTATAAATTTTCATGTTTATTTTCATGAAAATGATTTTTGAAAGGTTAAACGTTTTAAGAATAATATTTCAAATGAGAAAGGATAATTTATTCTTGAAGTGTTTTTAAAATGTCTTTCAAAATTATTTCCCATATAAGATAAAGTCCGTTGGTGTTACTCTTACCTTTATAGGGAAATAATTCAATGTTTCTATTCATATTCATTCTATGAATGGTCTCTGTTTTGATGGAATGATATTTATGAAATCCTTTTCTCTTTCACAGATTATATTCTTTTTAAAACCCACTTATTTTCATGGGTTATGATTTGGATGAAATGATTATGAAACCTATGTCTTTTCCATATGTTATGATATGATTACATGTTTATGATACCCATTCCATTTCATGGGTTAAGATATGATTGTTTGTGAATTTTTGTCACATGTATGTATGATTTAATTATGATATGGGTGATCCATATATCTTCCTCCAATGCATTGGGTAAAGATTTATATCATATGAGATAGATATTACTGAAACAAGTAGTGAACTCAGTTCATTATTACAGGGATAGAATGAAGAGTGAACTCAATTTAGTAATACATGGCTGGAATGGGGAGTGAACTCAGTTCAGTAAAGGACTTTTCCCAATAAGATGGCCTTGGTCGAGATGCATTGACTACTATGAAAATCATATTATATGCTTATTTGTTTTCCACAATTCAATGTTTTATTTCTATGTTATTCTTTTGTAGATTATGTTCTTTATTTTCTTATGATTCATGTCTTATGAAATTCCAATCTTTATTTCATGATTCATGTTTATGATCTTTGATATATAGGGTATGATATTTTATTTACATGATCACGTTCTCATACCCTTATTCTTATACTTACATGTCTCTCTTATTTACCCTTACTGAGCATCCGAGCTCACCCCTTTTTATTTTTTACTTCCCTAGGTTATGAAGATATGTATTAAGTATGATGTGTCTAAGAAGGGTGATCTTCATGAATAACCTAGGGGGTGATAATATAGATCACTTCTGTACCGGTGTTTATGTTTCCATGTTTCCAAAGGCACTAAACTAATAAGGTATTTAGATTCCTGTTTTTTTAATGTTTTAAGTATTCCGCAAATGTTGTGTAATGTACATGTATGTCAAGACCAGGTCATTATATGATTCTTAAGATCATGGGGTCACATTGGGAGGTCTCTGGAGAGGGAATGGAATATTAATTTCTTTCTTCAAGATTTTTTAGTGAAGAATAATGGGAGGTTGGGTGAGTTTATATTGTTAAATAGAATAGGATTCTTTATTAATTTCCAAACTTAGGCTTTGGACTCTATATGATAAGGTAATAAAAAGCACAAAATTTACCATGGGTTTTCCCATGGTTTCTACCAAAGTGGAGTGGTTTTTATTATTCCACACATTTAAGAATTGATCTCATTAAAATAACATCCTTGGTGATGTGGAGGTGATTCATGTTTACAAATAATTGATTTTAAAACCATAAAATATAATATAGGTTTTGAAAGTTTAATTAAGGGTTTATAAAAATTATCAAATAACTTAAAAAATGCATTATTTTTAATGGGAGACATAATTTTGGTCGTGGATAGTCTTTATAGTATTTATTACATTACTTTTGATCTTTTATGATGTCATAATTCACACCATATATTTATAATGTATTAAATTTTGATCCAAATATTTGGCTGTCTCTGAAAATTTTGAAAAATTTAATGGTGAATAATTTCGATGTGTTGATTTCAAAAAATAATATTAATTTTATCTAGAAAATTTTATAAGTATGATAATTTACACTTTTAAAACAAAATTGCACATTTATTGAAAAATATTGGTTTTTGGCAATAACAATTTTCTAACACTTATAAAATTTATTTTTGACTTCATAATTTTTTTTAATCATTTATATTTACTAAATATTATTTAATAATATTATTTTATTTAAATATCATCTATTTCAAAAATTCTTGAATTCATTAAAAAATTTCTTGATCGAAACTATATATTTCCTAAAAATATATTTTTTTGTTTCATTGTATCAAAATCCAATTCAACCTCATTATCTAAAGTAATATTAAAAAGGGATAAATATAATCATTGTTTTATTAAGAATAAAATATACCAATTCTTATTTTTAGAGTCTAGATACATATCTCTTTATTACATTAATGAATCACCTAAGTGTAAGTTGTGCGATGATGAGATTTTCTTGGGGTGGTTTGGCATACATGGTTTGGGTTGTGATCTCGATGAGCTTGATCTTCTCCTGTAAGTGGTTTTTCTCATGCTTTAGTTGTTGAATATCGAATTGGGATTGGTCAAGGGGAAATACTAGAGATGCTATCTCATTCAGAAGCTCTGATAAATGAGCTTCATATGGTACGATCTTACTGGTTGAGACCATCACTTCTTTCACTTGTGTCAATTAGAATTTATCATAATCCTTAATATACTAATCATAATGGTCAATGTATTATGACTATATTATCAATGATTATGATGATTAATGATATTTTAAATCAAATAGACTATCAGAAATAACCAAAATAGTGCATGTGTTTTCTATAACCACATTTCCTAATAAGACATTTATTCATTTAAAAAGGGAATTTCATTTATAAATGTTTGTGTTGTTTCATTAATCCCTCTTAAAAAAAATCCCTCATAATTTTCATTTCATATACTAAAATAGGTGAGGGTACATCTATTTCATCACCTTTTCTTGTTCCCATGTCACTTCCTCAAACTTTTGATTCTGCCCCAACACTTTAACTAGATGAGTTGTCTTATTTTGTAGAACATTGTCTCTATGATATAATATTTTCATCAATTTCTCATTGTATAAAAGATCATTATCCAATGGTATCGCATTTGGATTCAGTACATGTGAGGGAACTAACATTTACTTTCTCAAGAGGGATACATAGAACACATCATGTACTTGAGATAGGTTAGTTGAGAGTGATAGTCGATAGGCCATCACTCCAATGTGATCAATGATCTCAAAGGGCCTGTTATACCTAGGACTAAGATTCCCCTTTTTTCTAAACCTCATGACTTTATTCTATGGAGATATGTGAAAGAACACATTATCTCCAACCTCAAAATCAAGATCTTGTCAACGATTGTTTGCATAGATTTTCTATCGACTTTTCGTGGCTTTCATATGACATTGAATGGTTTGAACCTTCTCTATAATCTCTTGGACAAGATCAGGTTCCATAATATTTTTCTCTCTAAATTCACCCCCAACATGTTGGAGTCCAACACCTCTTCCCATATAGAGCCCTATAAGGTATCATTTGAATGCCAAAATAAAAACTGTTATATGAGAACTCCACTAGGAGAAGGTTCTGATCCCAACATCCTTCGAAATCCATTGAACAAGATCTCAACATGTCCTATAGAATTTGAATGGTCCTTTTAGACTGACCATCCATTTGTGGGTGATAAGAAGTACTAAAGCTCAATTATGTATTCAAAAATCACTAAAGGTTTCTCTAGAACCTTATGGTAAACCTATAATCTCAATTAGATATAATAGATTTGAACTCCATGTAGTATTACAACTTCCCTTATGTATATCTTGGTGAGTTGGTCAAGAGATAAGTCTTCCTTGATTGTAATGAAATGCACTGACTTGGTAAGACGATCGACTACCACCCAAATGACATTATTGTCTTTAGGTGTCCTGAGGAGGCCTATGACGAAATCAATTGTTATTTTTCCCATTTTCATACTAGTATGAGTAATGGTTGCATCATGCCCTTGGACTTTTGTTTTTCAACCTTGAATTTTTTCCATACCAATAATCAAGATAGAAACTCTGAAATCTTCATATTCATGTCATCCCACCATAATTTTTGCTTTAAATCTCTATACATCTTAGTGCTTCCTGGATGAATAGAGAAAGATGAGCTATGAACATCATCTAGAATTTCCCTCTTCATCTCTGGTTTTGATGAGACACATATTCGGCTTCTAATCCTTATAACTCCATCTTTATCAAAGTTGAACTCTGAAATATTCACTACCTTATTCTATAACAACTCATCATCTTTCCAAGTCTACTTGATCCTCTCAATAATATATGGTTGAATAGTCATTTGAGTAAGGTAGGATGAATGTCCTATAATTATTCTCATATCCATCCTCTGCATGTCCAAGAAGATTGGATCCCTTTCAATCCTCATCATTGATAGGGTTGCAGGATCCTTTTTACTCATAGCATCTTCCACCTTGTTCTAATTACTAGGATGGTAATGGATTGAACAATAATAATTCTTTATTATCTCTAACCATCTTCATTGGTTCATATTAATCTCCTTTTTTTGAATACATACTTGAGAGTCTTTTATGATTTGTATATATGTCACACATTTCTTTATAGAGACAATGTTATAAAATCTTCAATAAGAATATCACTACAACCAATTCTAGACTATGTTTTGGGTAGTTATGATCATGGATATTAAATTTGTGGGAGGCATAGGCTATCAATTTTTCATCTTGAATGAGTACACAACCAATCCCTTTTTGGATGCATCACTGTATATCACAAATATTTCCCCACTGATGGGTAATGTGAGAACAAGTGTAGTGATTAACCTCTTCTTCATATCTTTAAAGTTATCTACACATTCATTAGTCCAGAAAAACCTAACAACCTTATGAGTTATCTTGGTTAGTGGACTTGATAATCATGAGAAGTTTCTCACAAATCGATGACCATACCTTGTTAATCCAAAGAAACTATGAATTTCCATCATAGATGTTGGTCTTGGTCATCCTTTGATTGGTTCAGTTTTGAAGGATCCACATATATCAATTTTCTAGTGATAACATGCCCAATAAAGCTACTTTTTCCAGGTATAACTTTGATTGAGAACTCAACCACTTATTTTGGAGTAAGACCAAACAATTCTTCAGGAAACACATAAACAGATTCCCTTATAATGGGTATGTAATCAAGAATGATCTTTTTATGAGTCCCAATCACTTGAGCTAGAGATTTTTTCTCATAAGGCTATAATATCCATGCTTGAGATGATGATGCCAAAGGATATTCCTCCTCATCCGTGCACTTTTATAGAATTAGAGGCTTATTTGTGTTACAAAGGGTGATTTATTTATCTCGACAACTTATAATAGGTCAATTACATCTACCGCCATAGAATACAACAAAATAAATGAAATTATAATAAATCATAAGCCTAAGTATTTGAACCCATGACTTCCCCTCACCCCCCAAACCATCACCACCCCACCACCAACGGTGGGTTAATCTTGACAATTTATGTTTTCTCTATATAAGGAAAGATAGTTCATACCCATAATAACATCAAATTCTGTTAACGAGAGAATAATAATATTTTCATGAACATTCCTATAAACTTCAACTTGTGATATAATAATCATAAACGTTTTCCCTGATGATATCAAATCATTTAGGGGTAGTGACTTTGTGTTCTTATAAAAATTAAAAGATATACTAATATGGAGTGAATTGAAATACAATAAGACGTACACAACTTCAGAGTAGAGGTTAAACGTACTTCAATCATCATGATCCATCTCAGTATAGGAATTTTCTTATTCCTTTGGTCTTGGAGATTTTTGGTGCTCATCATGATTTTTATCCATTGAAACAGTGCATTGGATTAGATAATTTCCAATTTCTCCACATTTACGACATAGAATTTTTAATTGCACCTTAGATTGAACTTTATTTCCAACCATTATGTTAATTGAAATCTTTATTTTTTCATGAAAATTAGCTGGTTTAGCCCTACTTTTCCACACTTAAAACATCTTTGAGTTACTTTGTGACATTTACCTTAGTTAGACATTCTGAATTTTTTACATGTATGAAATTGGATCTTCTTTCATTTATCACCTTTATCATATGGAATTCATTAAGATTCCATCTTCCTCTTCTTTTTTGTGTTTTGAAACCCAATAATGTGCTAGTTATTGATCATGATTTGTGATAGTTGGTTTGGGATAATCACAATATGTCTTACTTTATCCCCCACCATGTTAGGCATCTCATTTGGATAGTCATTACACCACCCATCATATTGGTTGTTGACTCAGTTTCTCCAATTTCCAACCATTGACTAAAAATATAGGAAAAATTAGAGATTGATATTTTTAAACTATTTAACAAATAAATGAGAAACCATTAACATTAAAGGGATATATCATAAGTAACATATATTCCTCAAACTATAAATTTTCAAGTTTCAATCTAGGTTATCCATGATCGATTTCCTAACATAAAAATATTATGGGTGTTTTTATTCCTTTAATAATGGTTTGTAAGGAGCTTGTGAATTTACCAAATAATATCTTCTAGGAGTGTCAAACCAAGTGTGCATCCAGACTTGTTTTCGTGCACCAGGTGACAATCAAGTCCAACCCAATGCACCCTTTTCAGGTTTATTACCCCTAGTCACCTCTGTGCTAGTTCCACATCCACTTTTAATATCCATATATGGATGTATTTTCTTGGAAAATACTTTCTTTATACTTTACCAAAATTTTGGAATATTTTCCCATGTTTAGTGTTATACCTAAGGATTTCACTAGAGTTTTCTAATACTAATCCCCTAAAATAACTACTCTTTTCTCTCATACCAACTATGAAAACCCATATTTTTAATACACTTTATTTAATAATTTATTATATAAAGGTATCCATAATATAATCCCAGAAGATCATGAAACCTAGTGTCTTTGGGAAATTAGGTATATAACATAACAACTTGAAAAAGGAGTATAACACTATTATTGAAAAATTCCTTAACATGATCCTAAAATTCCATTATTATTTTAAAACTGCATGAGATAACCTAAGGATGTACATAAGAAATGAGTGATCTAAAAAATCCCAGTAAGAGAATAAATAAAACATAACATAGGATAAAATAGTACATGTGAAACAAGAGGCATATCAAGGTAACATAAAAGGGGTGTGAATAATAATCTTAAACAATGAAGCATGATATAACATGATAACATAAAGACAACATAAGAATGTGACAATAACATAAAACATGACATAAACATAAGTTAAAGTTAAATGCCAATACAACATCACATGGTGGAAAAAATACCATAATGTATTAGGATTACTCCCTAATACCATACATGATGTCTCATGAAACTAAAATAATACCCAATTCATTAGAGGGATATATAATTTCAGGCCCACCTGTCACATTCATATCATGTACATGCACACATGTGACACATAGATCATACAAAATAAGGATGTCTTTCATCACTATTAATCCCAAGATCAAGGAATGTGAGATACATACATATAAGTCCCAAATAATTGAAGGATATGTACATATAGTTGAATAATATTGAGTAGAAATGAGGATGAGTATTTACTACAAAATTGTTTGACATGAAAAAAATCATAGGGAAATTTTGGCAGCATAATAATAGTACTTAAAGATTCATAGAAGGTATTAATGAGAGTGAAAAATGTCTTACATCACTTGTAAATAATAGTGGTATTAATAGGGATATATAAAACATATTACAACATGAAGAATTGAAAAAAAGTCATAATTTAAAGGAGTTTCTTGAATAAAGAAGGAGGAGATGACCCCTTACCCTGAGAGGGTGCTTCTTAAAGCTTGGGAGGAGTTTATTAAGAGCTTGAGGGAACCTTTGTAGTCTATATAGAAGGAAGGGAAGAGTAATATTATTCTACAAGATTCTTTAGGTAAGATGAATGATAGGTTGGGTGAGTTTATGTAGAAAAATAGAGAATAATTCTCTTTTAATTTCCAAACTTTGGTTTTGGACACTATATGATAAAGTACTCAAAACCAAAAAACTTCCCATGATTTTTTCTCAAAGTTTCTACCAAAGTTGAGTGGATTTCATTATTTTACAAGTTTAAGAACCAATATCATTAAATTAATACTCTTGGTGATGTGGAGGTGAGTCGTTCTTATAAAGAATTGATTTTAAAACTTTAAAATATAATATAGGTTTTGAAGGATTCATTAAGGGTTTATAAAAATTATAAAATACCTAAAAACACATTATTTTAAAGGGGAATCATAATTTTGGTCACGGATAATCTTTATAGTATTTATTACATCAGTTTTGACATTCTATGATGTCATAATACACACCTTATATTCATATCATATTTAATTTTGACATAAAAATTAAACTATCTCTGAAAATTATAAAAAAATAAACATTGGATAATTTTGATGTGATGATTTCAAAAATAATATTTATTTTATCCATAAAATTATTTAAGTATGATAATTTATATTTTTCAATCAAAAATCCATATTTATTGAAAAATACTTGTTTTTTGATAATAATAGTTTTCTAACCCTTATAAAATTTATTTTTGACTTAATAAAATTATATCATATTTTTTATTTAATAAATATTATTTAATAATAATATTTTATTAAAATATAATTTATTTTAAAAATTATTGAATTTATTAAAAAGCGTGTCTTGATTGAAACTATATATTTCCCAAAAATATAATTTATGTTTCATCGTATCAAAATCCAATTTTAACTCATTATATATAGTAATATTAAAACAAAAAAAATATAATATTTGTTTTATTAAAAAGAAATATATAAATTCATTCTGTTAAGTTCTGGATACATAACCTTTTATTACACTAGAGAATTCCCTAAGGGTGTGTAATGGTGAGACTTCCTTGGATTGGTTCGACGTACATGGTTTCGATCTTGATCTCGACGAGTTTAAAATTATCCAATAAAAAGTTTCAATTGTACTTTAATTATTGAATCTTAGATTGGTATTGGTCAAGGGAAAATTTCAGAGATTCTCTTTCCCTTGAAATATTTGATAAATGAGCTTCATAGGGTACAATCCTACTAGTTGAGGTCATCATTTCTCTCATCTGTCTCAATTGGACTTTATCATAGACCTTAATATACTAATCTTAATGGTCACTATATAAAGACTCTATTATAAAATCTTATGATGCTTAATGGTATTTTAAATACAATATACTATAACTATCATAAATTACCAAAGTAGTGCATGTGTTTTCTATAATTACATTACTCGATAAGACATTTATTTATTTAAAAAGGGAATTTCATTTATAAAAGTTTGGGTTGTTACATCTCTTGTTCTTCAATTTAGTTTCCCTAACCAACCATGGAGGACAAAACTATGTTCAGGGTGTGGCTTAATCATAAGGATTTCAATGTCTTGGGATTTTTAAAGTTCATCTCTGGTCCTAGTCTATGGTTATTTAAACAAGGATCACTGATTTAATTGGATTGAGGTAGATGTATTTATGTTCTTTCTTATATTTGAAATGAATTTTTATGCTTGATATATTTTAATGTTTTATTATAAAATTGATTCCCATATAAATCATCCTTTATGGGTTTATAAATGGTTTTCAATTTCTTGTGTTTTCGATGTTTTACATAAGGTGTATTCAAGGTACTTGGGTAATACTTTTCAAAAACTATATTTAATGCACATAATATGTTTTCTAAAATTTCATTGAAATTTATTATTGTTTAAATGGATTTATAAATTATGTTTTGAATAATGATTGATTTTTTATAAATGGAATTTCATGTGTTTATATTATGTTTCTCTTTGTAAAGGCATGTTTGGCATAATTTTTATTATTATTACTTATTTGACATCTTCTTCATTATGATCCTTTGTATTATTGATATGATTAGTGGATGGATTCTATGATATTGTTCATTATGGGTATGGATTTGATGAATTAATTATTTCTTGGATGGTGTTTGTAGGTTACTTACGAGTTATTTATGTATTTTATTGGTTTATTTGTGTTTAAAATTGATGCTTATATGAGAAACATTGGGTAGTTATGTGAGAAACTAGTGATGAGTGTTGCACTAGTTTGTAATTAAATTTTGGATAGTGTCCCATAGTTTAGATCATGCCCTAGTTAAGGGGATACTATCTGGTGAGGCCGGTGAGGGTATCTCGGGTTCTATGATAGTTAGGATCCCATTGTATGGTGATAAATGGGCTTTCTAATCCAAGTTCTAGGTTTTCCTCATAGGCTTTAGGTAGTTATCCCCTGTTTTTTCATCATGTTATCTATTTTATGATTTTATTATATCTTTTTATTTATTCTTCATGGTTATGTTCTTATTAAATAAATTTACTTTATGCTTTATGCTAATGTTCTTATCAATGAAAATAAATAGTTTTGAAAGTAAAGGAAAAAAGGTAAATGTTATTTCTTTTCTTTATCATGAATTTGTAATAAATGTATTTTCTAAACTTATTTTGAAATTATAATTTTATAACTTGTCTTATAAAATAAATTTCATAAATTATCCTACTGTTGACACTCCTTTACGTCATATAGTCTAATGAATGGAAATGTGAAATTCCTTAAGCACAAAGAGAGTCATCCTTTGAAGAACATCAAAAATTGACAAAGGCATGAACAAGGAATCTTTTAAACATGGGTCATGAAAGTTTCTTAATGGTCACACAAGTCACTTGCACGCCACATATGGGTCACGCAAGTGACGTGCACTCCCTATTATTTTTTCGCCCAAGGTGATCAGTGGCCTATAAATACCCCCTGTGGGCCCCCATTTCGAGAACGGATTTTCCCAAACTCAGAATTAAGCTCTGGTCTCCCTAGTCTCTACTTGAAGTCTTCCGAACACTTATAAGGTTTATTTATTACCTATAATGGAAGATCTAAAGAGGAATAATAAGGCGTAAGTGTTAGAACTCATCAACACTTGCGTGCCTAAGTGTCCATCCCTTAAGGGAAATGGATACACTTGTGCACCGCCTTGTCTTCTCGTGGAAACTTGCACGCCGCCCTTCTGGATGCATCTAGGGATAATACTAAGGGATTGAGCCAAGTCTCGCCCAAGTATTACCCTATAGGTTCTCCGTCGCCCAAGTGAACTCATGTCATGCATGTATACTTGCGCGACCAAGATTTTCACGCCCAACTAAGACTTGCGCACTCGACCAGGACTTGCGTGCCCGACCAGGACTTGCGCACCTGCCTTCTTTTTGGGTGCCCCTCCTTAAAATTCACTTCCTCTCTTCAAATGCACCTTTAATCTTTAAATATTTATCCTTCAAAACCCTCTTCAAAGCCACTTATGTCATGGTTTCTCTGTTGGATTCCTTATTTGAAAGGAATTTAGTGGAACATCTCAGAAAACCTTGTGATTTATATAAATTTATATCACTACGATTAGAGGTTCCCTTCATTCAACCTCATCCCTTTATATGAGAGAATCTTTGAGAATCCTTGAAATGGGAATCCTCCTTAGGAGTAAGTCCCAAATTAAGAATCTAAATCTCCATAAAGCACAAATACCTTTATGGATCCTGTTAATGAGCATCCTCCTTAGTAATAATCCCCAAGTCCCCTTTAACTTTGGGCCTCCTTCTCAGGAATAAGTCCCAAGTTACAAGTCTCCTTAAATTGGGCCTCCTTATCAGGAGTAAGAACCAATCATAATACCCTTTAATTGGGCCTCTTTCTCCAGAATAAGCCTCAACCTTATTTTATTTTGATTTGGGCTTCCTTCTTAGGAATAAAACACAATAAAAAGTCTGCCCCTAATTTGGGCATCTTCCTCAGAAGTAAGCCCCAAGTTAGAGTATCCAAATCTCCATAAAGCACGAATACCTTTATGGACCCTACTCCTGGGCTTCTTTCCTGAACTAAGTCATGATCTTCATTTACTTGTGCAGTCACACATACATAAGCCCTATATCATTCCTTGTGACCACATATTTCATGGCACAAATCGTTAGGTTTACTGATACCTCTTGTTTCTCACACCGAGCATGAATCACGTGATCTTAGAGTGTAGAAGTAACCATGAAACATCTCTTTGGGCTATTAATCATACATAATCCTCACACTTGTTACTCGAACTACATGGAATTTGATCTCTAACTTAAAAGTAGAGTATGTAGGAAGCCTTTCTAAGGTTCAAGCCCATCACCCATTAATTCTCATCCATCCCATATGACGTTAAACTATATCTTAATTACCGAACTACATGGGTTCTAATTCCTCTTTAACAATGATACGTAGGTAGCCCATCTACGGGTATGATCCCAACTCTAAAATAATCCCTGCCCATCTAAATGACAATAAACTTCAAGTTCCCAACTGAGTGGCTTTAAAACTAGTATAGTCATCATAATGACCAAGAGATTTCTATATAATGTATTGAAGGATACCATTGACTAAGAATCTCCAATACATATGAATGATTCTCCATCGATGAAGAACCTCAAATACATATAAAAGATTATCTAAATACCATACATATCAATCATTGATTTTCAAATCTAAAGGAAAAATAATTTTCATACTTGGTGAATTAATAAGGATTTGTGAACATAACTTAAATCTACGAGAGAGTCCCGGAGTAGGCAATAATTCCCCCCAAAAAGGTGTGATGAGTCTGACCTCCCATCCCCTCGACCAATGAAAATTCTTAAGCCTCATCAGTCCACAACTAATGAGCACCTACCTTTGTAGAGTAGGTCCAAATGGATATAGAATCATTGTATGTTTCTTGTTCTACGAATAAACCCATTAGAAACTGATTGGAAAAGTTTGAACCTTAAAAAATGAGGTCATCCCAATCTCTAGAAGAAACAAAAAATGGTGAACCAGGCATGAATCCTTAACCAAGTTAAATGATGTTTTACTTATTTGTTAGTCCCCTATTTAACTTAATGTGAGGGCCAACAAAGCAATCAATAACATATTTGATCATCCAAAAGATTTAGTTTGGACAAAATTATATTGATTATGTCTATTATATCAAACATGCAATCATTTCCAAGATATCTCCATATTACAGAAATGGATTATTTAAAGTTTACACCTGTGAATGCTTTGCCCGCTACTCCTGCTGGATCTTCGTCAACTTTGAGGATGACATCACCTACTCAGCATCTGCAACTCTAGGTCTTGAATGCGTTGGTTAAGTAATACCATCAACACGGTACCATTACAACTCTATAGGCTGGTCTACAAGCCCTCCAAGTTAATAACTCACCCTGGTTGTCTGGACCGCGACGACCAATGATCAAGAAGCAGGTGGTGCTAACCACCATCTCTAATCATTTCAGGTCATTATCCCTGGAACACAATCACCAGTCCCTCACATATTATAGGGAGGTGAATGAAGAGGTCACTCAAGGCCTCATTTCAAGAAGGCAGGAGTCCTTCCTGAGGACTCCCACCAATAATCGCCGCTAGACTCGTGCGGTAGTTCACCCTCAACATGATGGGGGTATTAGCTCTAGAGGTTCGTCTTAGGTCCCTCAGACTCGAGCATGCAAGACGAACCATCATAGGCAAAATTCATCCAATAGGGAGTAGGTTCTTACCTCTACCCCCTCTGGAGAAGTCCATCAAGACAAATTGATGGAAAACAACGAGCAGGCATATACACCCATCCGTCCTGATGTTACTACCCAGCAAACTCGTCTGGCAGTAACATGCCAATCCCGCCAAGCAATTTTGGAGGAGTATTATAAGCAGGCATATACACCTGTTTATAATACATCAGCTAGTTAGTAGGATCATTTGATTGCAACCAAATAAACTCGCCAATAAAATGTGGTGGGGAACAATCAATAGGTACATAAACATGCAATTCATCAGGCTAACCAACAGTCTCGTTTAGTAGCACCCGGAGAAGTCAGTCAGAAAGATCCGATGACAAATTTGGAGCAGACTCAACTCTATAGCTCTATGCATAAGTACTGTCAATATCCGTTGATAGGAAAATGAGGACAGTATTAGGCACATACACCTACTCTAGACACAGAATGGATGTATATTCCCGTTCCAGTAGCTGAAGTCACCAAGCACATTCTGACAATGGTGAAAGAGCAGAAGCAAATCCCTACCCATATTCTGGATGCCTGTCAGAATATTATAACAACTTCAACAACATCAAAGGGAAAGAAATATAAATCTGTCCCTATTAGTGGAATGAATCATCAACATGTCACTCTGGAGCATATACACACCTCTGTTTCAGTCTAGGAGGGTCGTGGGGCATACTCCCCCATGTAATGCAGACAATCAAGTCGGGAACATACACCCAATTTAAATGGAGATAACCAGCCTAACCTGACCATTTCTCCTGAATAGGCACATACACCTGCCCATAATAACCACTTTCGTCAACAAGTGGTTTCCAAATTCAGTAATAAGGCATATAAGAAAAAGACCCGTCCAACATAGTTGAGAAATCAAGATCCAATCTTCAATAAGGCCTTCCTCGATGCTGGAGTTCTTGATGCAATCGGACAATTGTCTATTAAAAATCAAGATTCTACTCTCTCATTTCCCAATAGTGGGAACAATAATTCTGAAGGTCTTAATCAGACACTTCCTCATGAAGGCTTTCTTCATGACAATTCGGTCAATCTCAAAGTATCATCTTCAGATGAGAGCCACAATAACCCTTTGCGTGGCTAGAAGACCAAGGAGAAAGAGGTTTCATCTTTTGTTGTAACCCACCATGGTGGTCCTCCCCATGATGATTAATTTAGCTATGAATGTCCTCTCTATAGCAGTAATTTTCATTGCCTAGAAAATTCTTCAAAGGAAAATGTAGTAATGAGAAATCCCTCTTATCTTGAGGCACTTTCAAATGTGAAGCTAGTCATGTCTGATGCTTTAATGCTAGCAGGTGAAATACTTTCTCAATCAAAAAATAGCCTGGGGCGTAGTTCATTCTCCAAACCACCCTTGGGTCATTCATCTTCTAATTTGACAAATGAATTCTCTACCAATATTGTTGAACCTGATAAAGCAACAAAGAAGCACCAACTTTGGTCTAGTCAGGTAGAAGAATCTTCATCAAATGATAAGGAGGAAGTTCTGAATATGAGAAAACAACTAGCGAAAGGTGAAGTACCAGTCATGTTTTGGCCTTTGGCTAACTCTCAGTATGATATTCCAGAAATGTTGATAGAAGATTGTATTCACAATATTCGTCTCAACATGTGAAAAAATCTTTGTCAATTAAAAAAGAAAATATTATCTTATGATGAATATAAAAATCATGTTAAGATAATAGAAGGGTTACAATTCCAAATTGATTTGGCATCTCTCTCAGTTTACCAACATCCAAAAGTTGAAAAGCAGCATAGATCCCTTCAACGTTTATGCCTCAGTGCATTGAAAAGATTGCGTCAATTAATTATCAATGCCCCATCTAGTATTCCTATCAGGGTATGAGGTGTTCATGGAGCACTGCATTTCACTGTACTCTCCAATCAACAAAGCACACCAAAATTGGTCTCATGTAATGTTATTTCCCATGGATGGCCATAGATACCTAGTTTTGTGTGCAATCAAAGGCTTTCCCAAGAACAGGCCTCAACTAGTTCTTCCCAAAGTCAGGCATATAAAGAACAAGTTTTTGAATTACTCTTGCATCAAGCAAATGATAATATCGAACAGGATTATCGTTTAGAGCAGGTACATCATCAAGTGACAGAAGTTTCAAAAATAATCCAACAGTCATATAATCCAGGTGATTTGAGTGGATGTAGGTTGATGAATCCGGCTAATTTCTAGACTAAAGTCTACAAAATCAAGAGATATTTTAAGAAAGTCTCAGATGTAGCAGATCAAGAGCCACCTCATCTTTCCAGACTGGGGACTCTTTTAATTCAACCCTCGGGATCAACAGATAGGATTCAAGGAGTTGACTAGGAACAGTAGGAACAACCTCAGTCCACCGGACTGGGGACTTTTTCAAATTCTCAATATCTTCCTCAATGGAAGTCTGTCTTCTCTCAATTATGGAAGAAGCCACAGGAGGAATGCAGAGCCGAATTATCAGGAGATTCCCTCTAAATTAGGGTTCATCAAGAAGTTCCTGAGGGATCAAACAAACAAAAGGAAATATATCATAAAGGATATGGAAGAATATGGTATCATAGAAGTGCTGATATAAGGGATTCAATGAGTTATGTATCAATAAATGTCATCAATGCAATTGTCACCGATCCCCCAGAACATGAGGCTCATTCAGGGGAATCAAATGAAGAAGTTCCTATTCAAGAGGTTGTACGCACTGAAACAAATGAGGAAAGTGTGTGTACCCAGAATCAAAGGCTTACCATGAATTTAGGCATTCCTTAAAATAACCAACTTCCCCCTCTCCAAAAGACATCCAACAAGGGGAAAAGAAAAAGTCAGGTTACCCCTAACTCTGGAGAAGGCCAATCACTCTCATTAGAGGAAAGGTTCACACAGAAAGAGGAAGAAATGAAGAAGTTAAGGAGGTTAAATGTAGAAATACTTCAAGATAGTCTTCCTCCTAAGCGTGCTAGAGTTAGTCAGTCAAGGTAATTCATTTCAGCTACTGGGATGGATCAAGAATATCCCCCTTTACATGTACACCCTCACAGGTCTAATCATATGGGTTCTACGTGACAACAATCGGCAGTACTACCATCAGTGATAGTACCGGTCGCCACACCTGTCCAAACTCTAGTTATTGCACCTACACAGGTCCAAGATCAACCATATGTTTCTTAAAAATTAATGATTACCATTGAGTCATTAACAGCTCAGTTGGAAGCTATGGAAGGAAAACATGCACCATTTCAACTGGAGAAGAGATCTTACCCTGAATGGGTTGCTGCAATTCCTCTCCCATTAAATTTTACGAGTACCACATTCCAAATTTTTAATGGTTCGAGAGATCCAGAACAACACTTAACACATTTTGTTTCTCGTTGTGATCCTATGATGGGAACTCCTCAACAACAAGAAGAAGTTAAGCTCAGGTGTTTTGTATAGTCATTACATGAACCTGCTTTTGTCTGGTATACAAGCTTGTAATACCGGTCAATTACTGGGTGGGAGGATCTCTGTCAAAAATCCCTTTTTCAATTCAGCTCAACATTTCCAAAGACAATAGTTTTTGATCTTACAAATTGTAAGAAAAGGGAAAATGAAAGAGTTTTAGATTTCATTGCTCAATGGAAGGGATTAATATATTCCTTAAGTTTAGCACTCCATCAAGAAAAATTGTTTCCAGCATTTGTGGCAAATTTGTGTGATGAATTATGCACACCGTTGATCCCTGTGAAATACACAAGAGGGTTTTGAGACCTTAAATCAATCACTTAGCATATTGAAGACTCTCTTACAAAGACTAAGGCTAAAACTCATGTAATTACATTAGTTCTAGGAAAGAGAATGGGGCAAGCATAGAATACTATAGTTACACTTAAACAAGCACCTGTATCTTCTTCCACTTCAAAACCGTCATCATATCGAAGGGCTCTGCCTACTGAGCATCAACAAGAATGACCGCCTCGTCAAAATGATCAAAGATATAAAAGGTAAAAATAGTTTGAATATTTGAAGAACAAAGTTTATTCTTTCTACAATGAACAAGATCCTGGCTATTTTATCTCGGCTCTGGAAAATAATCTGGTTTAGTTTCCAAGGCCCAAAAGGCCGAACAAGGAAGGAGATGATGACCTCCCTAACTATTTCCCATTTCATCAGATTTTGGGGCATCCCATTTAAGAGTGTTTTGTCTTCAAAGACCTCTTGCAAAAGATGGTGGACTCTGTACAAGTAAAACTGAAAGGTTCTTCATCCCAGATAGCATGTGTTAATACTACTGATCCAGTGGAAGAAGGTGAGTGGCATGAAGTAAAAAAGAAAAAATTCACAGAAATATGATGATTGGATGGTCAGGAAAATGATCAACTGAACTCATGTCATTTTATGAACACAATTGAATCAACCAATTTTGTCTTCTGCTATGAATGTCACAACAAAACCCCCTTCACCAGAAGGCAAATCTTCAAAGAGGTGGCATAATTCGAAGAAAGAAGAAAAGTCAGAATAAGATGAGTTCCTGTCAAAGCATAAATTGTCTTTGACTCTAGCATATTTTATGCCATCTAATTCAAAAGTATGGGTACTTCCCCACCAAATGGAATAGCCTAAATTTGCTAATCAGGCAGAATCTTCATCAGATGAAGAGTTGATCTTTGGTTCTGTTAACAAGATTCATTTAACAGATCCTTATGCCAGTCACAATTTTGATATTGATGAGCATGAGTTCCCTGTATCAAATAGAAGAATTAGAGAAAGAGACAGAGGTCTAGGATATAGGGGAATACGTGGATATTCTAGAATCCACTATTTGAATATTACTCCTTCCAGAACTGTATATGCGGCCGAAACTCATGGCAAGGCCCTTCAACGTGCTTAACAGGAATAGGAAAGTTCTTCCACACATGGAAGATTCGGTCCTAGCGCAGTTATTTTGGAGGATCGGTTAGAGGTTACACCTTCTTCCTCTCAGCAAATAAATAGACCTAGTTAGTCTAATATACCAAATCTAGGATTATTTCCAACTCCTACCCTGATACAAGATGCATCTACTTCCAAAGCATCAACTTCTAAGGCACATGTGAAACCACATGTTCCTGTTGGGAAACGCATACCTTTGGACAAAAAGTACGATTTCTTGAAACATTTGTCCCAAGTACCAGCCAAGTAATCAATTTTGGATTCCTTCAATCTATCAAAGGATCTTCAGGAGGCACTCATTGATTCTTTTTCTAGTCCTCAAGAATCCTAAACTGAAATTTCTGTGGCTGAATTTAACTATATAGAGAATGATCCTGCAGAATTCCATGCAGTGATATCTTTTACAGATGAAGATGAAGATGATGTTGTTCATGGACATATCACACCTTTTTATTTATCTAGAAAGGTCAATGATGTAGATATCCGACGAGCTTTCATTGATAATGGCTCAGGAGTCAATCTCATTCCTATTGGTACACTTCTTCGACTGGGCCTCACTAAATCTAATTTATCTCCTTATACTTTGATGTTGCAAGGATATGATAAAAATGAACAAGAACCTATGGGTGAGATTACAATCAGAACTCAGTTTGGAGACCTTGTATCCAATTCAGATTTCATGATTTTTTGTCATGACATAGCCTTAAACATTTTTCTTAGAAGACCTTGGCTACATCAACATGCGGCTGTACCATCGTCGTACCATCAGTGTCTCAAATATTTTTTCAATGGTCAAATTGGGACATTATATGGTGATAAAGCCCCATTCAAAACATGTGAATCTCAATACATTGAGGAAAAATTATATCACATGGAAGGGAAGGAGAAATCCACGACAAAGGAGGTTACGAAAATTAATGCTCTATATGTTTTGGAAAACATTACAGTAAACCCATTCATACATGTGAGTACAGATTATGTGTTTCCTATCAGTCAAATTGACAAGATATACCCAAATCTAAACACTCTTATGGAAACTTCCATAATGTCAATTACGACAATTGAGCTAGACAGCATGGGAGAAATTGATGATTCACCAGGCAATGATGAAAGCTCAAATGGAGATGTATTCATTTCATCCGCTGAAATCCAGTAATTCTATACTTCATTAACTAGGCCAGAAGAAGTTATAGCAATACTAGAGGAAAATAACGATTTCAATTCTCAATCCATCATCTCCTCTTTATCACCTCAGAAAGACCCTTCATCATCATTAGGGTCAGAAATGGTAGTCTCTTCTTCAAGATGTTCAAATTTTAACTTCTCTCCTGATCATGGAAATTTTTCTTCTTCATCTACTATGTAAGTAGAAACAAAAGAAGTGACACATATTGAATAAGAAGAAGATGATCTCAGGGATGCTCCTCCAACATTTGAAGAGGGTATCTCTACCACTGTGTATGAACTCAGATAAATAAATCTGGGTACAAAAGAATATCCACACCCCACTTTAATTAGTGCGACCATGACTCTTGAAGAGAAAGAAATGTATACTTCATTTTTAAATAAAAATCAAGATGTTTTTTCTTGGAATTATATAGAAATTCTAGGTATTGATCCCGATGTTTCCACTCATCATTTGGGTTTTCCAGAAAATCATTGAGGATTCAAGAAAGCCGCAATAAGAACACACCCAACTTATGCCTCCAAAATTGAAGCTAAAGTGGATAAGCTTATCAAAGATAAATTCGTCATAGAAGTTCAATATCCCAAATGTCTGGATAATATTGTCCCTGTGAAAAAGAAGAATGGAAAGATTAGAGTTTTTATTGACTTCAATGATCTTAATCCATAGTGTACCAAGGATGATTTTCCAGTTCCAATCACAGAACTCTTAATTGATACAATAGCTGGCTATGAAGCACTTTCGGGACCCTTTGGTTGGGATGAGTGCTTTATTACCTATATGTATAGAATTTAGTTCTTTTGTTTCTTATACTCACCCCACCCATGTTGAGCACTTCTTGCCGAACACCACCTTTTTATGGGGGAGGGTTTTTTTCCAACATTCCTATGAGTGACTACTTATTAGATCCTTTATGCTCCCTATCCTAGGTATCCCAAGACTCTTTGAGTAGACTGTGACGAACTAAGGTTCTTTATGGCCCAAGAATCTTCAGGCAGGGTGTGTTGTGGTTGTTGGACCAGGTTTTTGTGGGCAGGTTTGTTTCCCAAGTGTCTTTGGGATGAGGTTCATGTATCTTCGGGCATGGTAGTGGTTGTTCTGGATCGGTATATTCGAGCGTGGCAGTGGTTGTTCTGGCCAAGGTGTCTTTGGGCGTGGTCATGTTTGATGTGGACCAAGTGTTTGTGAGCATGGTTATGTGTAGTGGCCCAGGTGTTTACGGGTGGGATAGATGTGCGGTTGGGATGGCCCATGGGGTTGTTGTTGGGGTGGAAGTGGGACTGTAGTGGAACTTTTGGGGGAGGTCTGATGCATAGGATGTCTTAAATTACCATTGAAAAAGTGGCATGGGGTACCCAAATATCGATGTTCTTTTACTTTTATTTTACCTGACTTGTGTTATTTGGGGAGTGAGCCTTGGTAAGGCTGGGTGGATAGTTTCCCTTGCTAGGTGTTTTGGTTACCTATTTTTTTTTCTCACAGGGAATTTGAATGTCTCCCCACTTGTTCATGAGAGCTTTTGGTTTACCTTACTGAGTATACTTGTATACTCACCCTACGTATATAAAACTGCTTTCAGGTTTCCAAGAGGACTTTAAGGACTATTCCGGACCTTACTGGCTCGGATGTCAGGAAAAGTTTCATTGCTGCTTTTATTTTCTTTTGGTACTTCATTTTAGAGTTTTTGTTTTTCTTGTACTTTGTATGAGTTTATTTCGAACATGCATATGGGAATGAATTTTTGGATTTACTTTTACTCTCAGTTTTTGGAGTTGTTTGGGATTTACCATCTTATCTTTCGATATTGTTCTATAAAAAGGGTAATGCCTTCCATATTACATGTGATTCTATACCCTTGGTGCTAGTTTCCACCCTGGGGCCTATTGAAGGTGGGAATCAGGAGATATTATCTCTCCTTCAACTTGAAGAAGGAAGGGGTTGGTAGTTTGATATACCTTCCCTCATCTAGGAGAAGGAGGGTCATGACAGAATGGTATCAAAGGCTGATGGTTGAGAGATATGATAAAGTTCAGGGTTAGGCACAATAAGGATTGCATGGGATGGTAGCGAAATAGTGTTAGACAATCTTGGTGTATGAAATAGGCTAGGAAAGACCGGTTAGGACATAATATTTTATGGCTCCCCGTGATTTGATGCAAGGACTCTAGAACTAATAAATGACCAGGTAAGGCTAATCTGATTGCAGATTAGAAATGAATTGTGTTATTGTGTGTCTTGGGTGATTGGGAATTTAAAATAAATAAAAAGTTTAAACAAAATTTAAAAAGAAATCATCTACACTACTCAGGCTTACGAAATCTTTGTTTCTCTTTCTAGCTATGACACTTGAACTTCTTCCATGAGTATTAAGGGTAGTCGAGGCCCAATAGGTTGATCTGGTTGATTAATAGAGGGATGATCTTGAGGAGGAGGATGACTAGAAGAAGAAAAAACTTCATGACTTCCAGTAATAGGCCTCCAGAATCAGGGCCTTCTAGGTTTCAACCGGCGGGGAGAATGCCTCAGTAGTTCCAGTTTCGATCTCCTGGTCCTCACCCTTTCTCTATGGGCCTAGTACATAGGTTCTTTTCCTGTGTAATATATGGGAATATTCATAATCAGTGTCCTATTTGAGTTCAGTACAATGGGGGTGGGTGGGTTCAGCGCCCACCTCAGTAGTAGTAGTTTCCAGCCAAACCTTTTCAGTAGTAGCAGTAGGAGAAATGAGATCCTATTCCACTAAGGGAAGATGGTGATAGAGGAGGGCTACCTTAGGGCACTCCTCAAGGACCTCGAACATGGCATGTTCAAGGAGGAAACTGACAACCGAGGGGCAGAGGAGTTGGGTGTGGGTAGTTGCATGTCGCATAGGTAGTAGTTCCAATAGGGCCAGAGGTTGTTCAGGGCATGATTAGTCTATTTAGTACTCTTGCCTATGCCTTATTTGATTCAGGAGCCTTATACTCCTTTGTTGCACCCATTCTAGCCCATGCCTTGGTCCTAGATGTAGAGAGACTCTCCATGCCCCTAGTGTTGAGTACACTAGTTGGAGGTCAGACCATCATTTTTGATGTTTGTCAAGGATGTAGACTGATATTGGGGCCACACCAGTCCAACAGGGATCTCTTTATGCAGCAAATGTAGCCATACGATGTCATCCTTAGAATTGAATGGATATTTTCCAGGTATGCTGTTATCTACTACTTCCGGATAAGGTTTTTGTTCTTAGATATGGGTAACCAACGTGTAGCTTTCATTGGAGATCGGGGTTTCTAGGAGGGAAGCCAACATGTGAAGCCCCTTATTTATTTGTTAGCTGAGTTTTTAGTGGAATCATTAGACTTAGAGATGGTGGAAGTTCTAGGGATTGTCAGTGAGTTACTATATGTCTTCCTCGAAGAGGTTGTGACTCTACCCCCACAACATGATGTTTATTTTGGGATATACTTACAACCCATTGACCATCTAATTTAATTGGATCCCTATTGGATGGTGCCTTCTGAGTTACGGGAGTTGCAGATTCAGGTTGATGACCTGATGAAGAAGGGTTTCATCTGATCAAGAGCACCGCCATGAGGTGATTCATTCTTATTCTCAATGAATGTATACAGTGGTCTCATGTTGTTCATAGACTACTAAAGACTGAATCAGGTGACAGTCAAGAACTGTTACCCCCTCCTGAGGATCGATGACCTTTTTGACAAGTTGAAGGGGGCAGGTTTGTTATCTAAGATCAAACTACGGTATGGATATCACTAGTTGAGGGTGATGGAGGGTGACATACCTAAGAATGATTTTAGGTATAGATATGGGAACTTTGAGTTTGTGGTCATGTCGTTCGGTGTTACAAATGCACTAGATGTGTTCATGGGGCTCATGAACTCTGTTTTCTATGAGTATATGGACTGGTTCATGGTTGTGTTCATCAATGACATCCTGATCTACTCAAGGTCATAGAAGGATCATGCTGACCATCTCTGGACTGTTTTGGAGGTCCTCTAACACCACCAGCTCTATTAGAAGTTGTCCAAATGAAAGTTCTGGACATGAGAGGTTCTCTTGCTTGGACACATGGTATCCGAGCAGGGAATAGTAGTGGACCCATCAAAGTCCAAAGAAGTTGTTTTTTGGGAATCACCCAAGAACATGATAGAGGTTCGTAGTGTCCTAGGTCTGGTAGGTTACTAACGAAGGTTCATGACCAACTTATCTCAAGTTATAGAGCCATTGAAATCCTTGACTAGAAAAGACCAGGCTTTTGTATGGAGTGAGCAGTGCCAAACAGCTTTCATTTATCTAAAAGGGAAGCTGGTCAGAGCCCCAGTGCTGAGGTTTCTAGAGGAAGGGGTAACGTTTTAAGTGTTCTGTGATGCTTCTAGTCTAGGATTGGGGTGTGTGATGATACAGTAGTGGGGAGTGATCTCTTATGGGTCTAGGCAATTATTACCTCATGAAAATAGCTATTCCACCCATGAACTGAAGCTTTTAGTGGTTGTGTTCATGCTGAAGCTGTAGCAACATTAGCTCATCTGGGAAAGCTTCGTGGTCTTCATAGATCATTAGAGATTGAGGTATGTCTTCTCCCAGTGAGACCTGAACTTCGTAGCAGTGAAGGTGGATGAAGTTTCTTAAGGAATATGACTTTGAGATCTCTTCCACCTTGGGAAATGGGAATGTGGTGGATGATTCCTTGAGTAGGAAGTCACAGTAGGATGTGTTTTGGGAGTCATAAGATTCTTGGAAGGCGATGGAGGAGTTGGCTACTTTACATCGGGTCATGAGAGCGGAGGATAGTGGAGGCTGTCTGTTTTAGATAATAGTGTAGTCTTCCACGGTATGACAGGTGGAGGAGTCTCAGTGGGGATACTCTGAGGCTGAAGTGATGCATGATCATGTTATCCCGGGAAATTATCTGAAAGGATGGTCGAAGGATGGTCATAATTGATTTCTTTTCCGTGGGAAGTTTTTGTCCCAGAGACGATGCATGAGAGAGTTCTCCATGAGTTCCATAGCTCATCCATAGTGGTACACCCAAAAGTTTCCAATATGTACTAGAGATTAAGAGGTTGGTTTTTTTGGCTCGAACTGTATAGGGTTGTAGCAGAGTTTGTGGAAAAGTGCCTTTTGTGTCAGTAGGTTAAGGCCAAACACCATGTTCCCGGTAGTTTATTGAATCCCTTAGATGTTCCCAAGTTGAAATGGGATGATGTATCTATGGATTTTTTCATAGGACTACCTAGGGCTAAGGGAGGGTGTGATTCTATCTGGGTAGCGGTGGATTGATTGAAGAAATCATCTTACTTCATAGCAGTTAAGGAGTCGATCATAATGGATACCTTAGCGCAGAAGTACATGGGTGAAGTTGTGCGGCTGCATAGAGTTCCCATAACCATCATTTTAGATAGGGATACACGCTTTACTCCATGAGTTTGGAAGGCATTATAGAATGATTTTGGCACCCAGTAATTCTTTAGCACTGCTTTCCACCCTCATACGGATGGGAAGATAGAGAGGACCTTTCATACATTAGTGGATATGCTACGAGTATGTGTTCTAGACTTTGGAGGATCATCGGTACGACACTTTCCTCTGGTAGAGTTTTCCTACAATAATAGCTATAACTATACCATTAGAATGGAACCATTCAAATTTTTGTATGGAAGACCCTGTCATTCACCCGTGTGCTAGACTGAGGTTGGGGAAGCAGGTATCCTTGGCCCAAAGGTGGTGCAGAGCATGACAGAGAAGGTTCATCTTGTGAGTGAGAGGATGAAGTCATCTCAGACCAGTAGAAGTCGTATGCTGATCATAGGATAATATCCTTATAGTTTGATGTTGGGGACCACATGTTCTTGAAGGTCTCCCATAGGCATAGACAATGGAGGTTTGACAGGGGGAATAAGCTTTGTCCCAGGTTCATCAGACCCTTCAAGGTGTTGGGACAAGTCGACGAGGTGGAATATCAGCTGTCATTACCACCATGGTTAGATATGATCCACAAAGTCTTTCGTGTGTCTTAGCTTCATCTGTAGCTATACGATGACTCTCGCTTCCTTGATTGGGGAGAGTTGGATATCAAGGATGACGTGACGTTTGTGGAGTAACCGGTGAGAATCAAGGATTGTAAGGAGAAGGTACTTTGTGGACATACCATTCCATTGGTACATGTGTTATGGAGGCATGGTGGACTCGAGGAGAGTACTTGGGAGTGGAAATCATAGATGCATTCCTAGTACCCATAGTTGTTTTGAGTTGTTGTTCTGAGTTTTCTTAGATGTTTTTACTTTTGTTCTTGTCTATAATGTAATTCTTGACATTGTTAACTATGAGACTGGATATTTCCTTTCTCTTTAAATGTGCAAGAAAATTAATCAATATGGTATGGGAGAACTTGATCCCTAATAAAGATGCATTAATGTGGATGTGATTAAACCCATGCAGGAAATTTAGTACCGACCAAAGCGGATAGTATCTTGATAAGGAGGAAAGAGCTCCCTAACCCATGTGTCTGGATAGTGTGACAATTTTGTGTTTGTGTGGTTTCTTGATGGATAAGAGTGGTAGTATTTATCCAGTAGTTTTTCATGAGATATATGTGAGAGAGGTGTTCCAGGATGTTGAGGATTTATTCTATCTTTCAAACAAATCTAGGGTGGATTGTCCATGAGAGGTATCATATGAAGTAGTTGTTCGGGCCCCTCCATTTTCTTTGGTTTACTCTTGAATTCTTGAGGGTGAGAATAGTTTGATAGGTATATAATGTAATGTCTTGTACCCTCTTGGTCTATTACTTTTCCAAATCCTAATGTTCAAGACATCCTGGGGACCATCAGTGACTCATTGAGGAGTTTTCCAAAATTCAGGTTGGATGAATGGTGGCACCAATCGGCATCGGTGGCATTGATTGGTATCAGTGGCACCGATGGGCATCAGTGCTAGGGTGACAATGCCAGGGTGATAGTGCCAGGGTAGTGGTGACTCACCCATCAGTGATTCATTCCCATCCTCTCTTAAGCTTTCCAGTTTCGCTCTAGTAACATATATTTTGATGTAAAATTATTTTAATACCCCTTTCAAAGTTATTTAAGGTCTGTAAAAGATGTTTTAAATCTGATAAGATTCATATGACCCTTGAATTACCCAAAAATGTATCCCGTTTATTGGTGTCACACCCCTTTCTGTATTTTCCAGTTTCCCATGTTTCCTAGTTTTTCCCCCGTTACATGTTTTTCTTCGTTTAATGCTAATCTATCAACTCACATCCATTTACTAGTCTATCTCCACCATTTATGTGGGGAATTATTAAATATCAATTAATCCCAATGTTTAAAACTTCCCTACCATGTGGTAAAGCCACAATCCAACTTTTAAGTACTACGAAATGGACTCCTAGATTTTAGGATCTAGAATCTTCTTAAGATGAGACCCTCTCTTCCTTATTCCTTTTCATTTATCTATGTTTTCCTCGATACTTCCTCCTGATACTAATCATGCACCCGTACTAAAGTCCTTCCCACTGAGCCTTGGAGTTCTTCCTACAAGTCGTGCATCCCCTGTTCTTGACAAAAGAAAGAACTTCGATCCTTGATCATCCAGGTAGGGGTTTTTCCTTCTTCTCTCTTTACCATGCATCATGTAGGTGGGTGTGATAATGTTCCCTTGGGATACAGATGGAACCAACTTTAACCAAGATAATAAATTGATTTTCAAAGAATTAAGGGATCAGGGAGTTGATGATGCTATTGTATTTTACCTTTTTTTCTATGTTGTGAATTGTATGGGCTCATGTCCACTGAAAATCATAGTCGTTGGTGGTCATTTCTTGCATACTAATGAAGCTATATTTTTTAGGATAATATTGTGATTGAATGTTTGTAACATGGAAACTAATTAATAATGTAAACTTTTTTGATTAAATGGATTCCTAATGAATAAGAATCGATGTGTGATCACCCCAGTTAACCAAATAGAAAGAAGGAACTTAATGAATGATGTTGAAAAAATATGAAAACTTCCTTGCTCTATTCTGATGATATGCATGGTTATTCTATTTAATGTTTGTGGGGTGATGTAGAGGAGAATGGAATCTCTGGTTGAGAGGTTGTTGGTTTGTGAATATGAGGCCATCTGGAGCTAGTTTTAAATGTTCTGGACCTGATAAGTTGGGGCTTTTTTTGGTTCCAGTACTTCTAGGGGCCTCACAGATCCCATTTTGATGTTGTTATTTATAAGAGAACTGAGAGTGAATGCTTAAATTCCTACTTGGATATTTTCCTGATGTTGTTGTTTTAGATTGTTGTTATGCCTATTAATTTACCACTAGTGAATAAATATTTAAATGGAAATAACTTGAACATGATAATGAGAACTGGTATGATGGGGAACTATTTATTTTTAGAAATGGGTTGTGCTCTTGTTGTGGCTGTTGTATACTTGTGCATGTATGGATAACAACAAGAGTGGTTGCGTACGAGCTGGTTTTTGGTTTTGGGACCCTTTGGTTTGGATGATTGCTTGATTACCTATATGTATAAAATTTAGTTCTTGTGTTTCTTATACGCACCCCACCCATGTTGATCACTTCGTGCCAAACACCCCCTTTTATGGGGGAGGGTGTTTTCCCAACATTCTTATGAGTGGTTGGTTATTATCTCATTTCTACTCCCTCTCCCAGGTAGAACACGACTCTTTGGGCAGGCTGTGAAGGCCTGATGTTTATTGTGGCCTAAGACTCTTCGGGCTGTGTGTGTTTTAGTTATTGGACTAGGTGTGTGCGGGCAGGTTTGTTTCCCAAGTGTCTTTGGGATGGGGCTCATGCATCTTCGGGCATGATAGTGGTTGTTCTAGCGTCGATGCCTTTGGGTATAAAAGTGGTTCTTCTGGACCAGGTGTCTTCGGGAGTGGCAGTGGTTGATGTAGCCCAGGTGTTTGTGGGCATGTTTATCTGTGGTTATAGTGGCCTAGGTGTTTGTGGGTGGGATAGACATGTGGTTGGAATGAACCATGAGGTTGTTGTTGGGTTGGCTGTTGGACTACTCTGGAACTTTTGGGGGAGGTTTGATGCATAGGATGTTCTAAATAACTAGTGGCAAAGCGGTGTAGGGTACCCAAATATTGATATGCTATTAGTATTATTTTAGCTAAATTGAGTTATTTGGGGAGTGAGCCTTGGTGAGATTGGGTGGATAGTTTCCCTTTCTAGGTGTTTTGGTTACCTCTTTTTTTTTCTCATGAGGAATTAGAATGTCCCCCCACTTTTGCATGAGAGCTTTTGGTTTCCCCTACTAAGTATACCTATATACTCACCCTACATATGTAAAACTACTTTAAGGATTCTAGGAGGAATTTCAGGATTGTGTCGGACCTTACTAGCTCGGATGTCGGGATAATTGTCGTTGCTACTTTTAATTTATTTTGGTACTTCCTTTCAGAGTTTTTCTTATACTTTATATCAGTATATTTCAAACATGCATCTGGGAATGGATTTTTGGATTTACTTTAACTTTAAGTTTTTGGAGTTGTTTGGGATTTACCATATTATCTCCCAATCTTGTTCTATAAAAAGGGTAATTCCTTCCATATTACATGTGATTCTATACCCTTGGTGTTAGTCGCCACTCTGAGGCCTATTTAATGTGGGACTAGGGAGTCATTATATCTCCTTCAACTTGATGAAGGAAGGGTTTGGCAATTTACTGCCCCTTCCCTCATCTTGGAGAAGGTGGTTCATGACAACTATCTAATCCAATCACGAAGTTTACTTGAAAGGGGGTTAAGTTCTTGTAGAAAGATAAATGTGAAGAGAATTTCAAGGAGCTAAATAAAAGGTTGGTTGATGAACCTATGCTCACATACCCTATAACAAAGAAGAGTTTCTGATCTATAGGGACACATCAAAGAAGGGACTAGAATGTTTACTAATTCAAATTCATATGGTGATAACATATACATCTCTCTAATTAAAAATACATAATAAAAATTACAAAACTCATGATTTAGAGTTAGAAAATACATTTTTTTTGTGTTGAAGATATAAAGGAATTATATATATGGTCAAATGTGTGATATATATACAAATCATAAAATATTAAAGTATATATTAACACAGAAAGAGTTTAATATGTTCTAGAGAATATAGTTAGAGCTAATTAAAAATTAATACTGATCAATACGTTATGTAAGGTATCAAATACATAAGGTCTAACTCTTTGTGAGTTTCTAAGGATAGGGAAGCTTAGAGGAGGATTGGAATAAGTATAGAGGTATTTAGCTATAAAATGCTATAAATAGAGAGATTATATGTTGTGTAAGTGTGGTTCACAACTTGTGAAGGGTAGGTTCACAATGTGTAAAATTCCAGGGTTAAATAATAAAAAGGAAACATGTTTTTTGGAATCAAATTAACCACATGGATTACATTACATGAAAGGGAATTACAGGTCATGTAATTCTCCAATATAGTGCTGTTATTAGATTTTTTAGTTTCTTGGGTTATTCATAACCCTATTGATATATTGGATCCCTCTATCATTTCAGGTGGACAAATACCCTCTCCTTAGGCATATTAGATCCTCTTTGAAGGGGATCAATCCCTGGTCACCGATCTTCAATCTGTGGTGATCTATGGTGATACAATGTGTGTTCTTCCTTCATTTTCTAGGGAGTTCTCCCTGTTTGATCTTGTTTCCTTCTGTATCTTCTCAACAAGATATGGTGTTTGATTTCTAATGTTTCTAATGGGGTTTTCTTGGCTGTTGTTGGTATGGTTGTTCCACAATTTCCTTATATGGATGAATTTCTTGTGGGATATGTGATCGAAGATCCGTAATGTGGTTCATTCTCATGTGAAGAACATTAATGGATTTTTAGGTAAGGGATTCATTGTTTCTATTATATTTTAAATGAAATAATAAATTGATCAAGCTATATCCCTTTGGGTGGAACTGGAAGTGAACTAATAAATATTGAACTAGATTAAATAAATTGGATAGAGATTGATGTTGTTTCATTATATCATGATAGTGGATTTCCTATTTATTTTATATATAGTGTGATATGTATGTGGTATGATTTGTTAACATGTTTTTATTTATAGAAATTAGTAAAGAATTTAAATCCAGAATTAATTAATAATTAATTGGATAAAGAATAAAGATTCATGTTTAATGAATTTGATTGTGGTTGTAAATTGATGATAATTAAATTGATTCAAGTATGCTTGTTTATTTGAATTGGTTAATGAACCTAAATAAGGGTAATGATTAAAAAGGAATTTTAATTGAGAATGGTACTTATCTAGGTTGTTGAAACTAGAATAAATTATAAGATCATGTTTTTTACTTTGATATCGTGTTATAGATTGATTCCTTAAGTTGCTCATATTTGGAAACTATTAATAAACGAATAATTTAATTCAAGATGTAATAAGAATTGGTTGTGTGATTAAGATGTTTTATAGGGCCTGAGTTTCCCATTTTATTGAGAAGTCGGGGTGCCTTGTTTTGGAGTCGTGAAAGCCCATTTTCATGGGAAGGCTGAATGCCTTATTTGGAGGGCCTAGTTTACCTAGTGTTTTATTGTTTGTTCCTTCTACTTTATGATGTACTTTGGATATGAGCCTTGTGATGTGATCCTGATATGACTGCACCTGGAGGGCTGTTGTGCGATTTGGGGTGGGGAGGCCTAGACATGATGTGAGCTTGGTATGGGTAATCCTGGGATGACTGATGTGATGTGTGGGAAGGGAGGCCCTAAATGATGTGGCAATAGATGATGCCTACATTGGATAGATTCATTGGTATATGCATGTGCGTATCAGGGATGGAACCTGAGATGATGAAATGGGTTAAAGGTGGGATTACCCATTTATGAGATGTTGAGAGCTAGAATTCTTGCTTATGAATATGTTTAATAGCTGATGACTGAGTTGTTGGTTTTATCTGCATTCTTTTTTCCACTGTTTATGGTAGCTAGAGTTGATTGGTTGTATGTTTTATCTTAGCAGTAGCTTAGAATAGTTTTACTAGAGTACCTGGATATGTAATGATTCTAATAGTTAATTAAAAAAATTCTTTACCCATGATGTTGGTTGATATAGAATGTAAATGATTAAAAGATGTTAATATTATTAAAACATGGACTTAGTTTGGATTGTGCCTAGAGGGCATGGAATTTACTCTAATGAAATGCAATGTATTGTGGAATAATGCAACTAGTTAATTAATAGATAATGAATTAATTAATTCAAGGAACATGATAGAAAGTAAAGAATGAATCTAATATATCTCTTTTATCTGATTGCGTGCTTATAGGATATTTGGTCTTAACAGTGGCATCTGGGAGTTCGAGTGATGTAACTATTGTTGAGTCTAAGACTAGGTTATGCCCATAGTGTGGTTGTGATCTATTATATCATGTATATTCTGTGATTTCATATTCTACCCCACCCATATCAGTTAGGGAAAGTGACACTTAGTTAACTATGGGAGGGAATTTTCCCAATATATCATGGTGGGAGGATTGATGACTAACTATCCCCTCTATCCCCACTCTATTCTCTTTTTAGTTACTTGTGTTGGTATGAAAAGTGGTTAGTTTTACCATATATGTGTGTAGAGGGTTGTGATGGATTGTGGTTATTTCACACAAATGTATTTCTGGATATAGTTTTCTAAGGACTACTATAGGTATGCTGTTTATATTATGTGATGTATTGAGGTACTTACTTAGTGTATAGGATATAATGGATTGATACTTAATACTCATTGTTTGATATAGGTCATATGGGTTATGGTGGCTCTCAAAAACTTCTCGGTTACTATTTTTGAATGAGATGATGAAGTTATTTGATGCACTAGGTGCATCTGGTGGTGTCTTGTCTAGGTGTTTTCGGGTTGGATTACTTTTAGAGATAGATGTACAAGAAGTAAAATGTTGGGGTAGAGCATAAAACTAGTGGAGAAGTGGGATCAAGGTACCCTTAATGTTTTATTTTTAATATTATTTTCTCTCTTTTATGTGTTACTTGGTGAGATTTAGCCATTGTGAGGCTGTGAACTTAGTATACCAGTTTAGTTAATGAGTTAGTTTCACTGTTGTTCATTATGTTCTAGCATGCTTTCTTTATATTTTTCAAGAGAGGATCTATGGAGGACCATACTGAGTATACTTTTTTTAACACCCTAAGATTTTTTGAAATATATTTTTTGAATTAATTTAATCTTTTTGATATTTTTCATTTCACACAACACTAAAAATAGTTATTATATATATATATATATTAAAGTGCTATGTTTGGATTGCGTTATTTGAAATTACATGTTAATCATGCACTAAATTAAATATAATTTTTATATTTATCTATATGGAACACTGAGGTAAGCTTACGTTTCACTTAATACTGAATTTCCTCGATGACTTGTGTAACACGCAAGACCGAGTGCTAACAAACAATAATATATTATTAAAAATAATATAATAATATATAACCTAGATGTTAAATTATCTTTTATGAATATTATTAACAAAATTATGTAAATATATTGTTTTCAAAAAATATAAAATTAATTAATTTGTTACAAATTATTTAGAAATGAATATAATAACCAATTTAATATAAAGGGAGTATTTTTATAGAAAACTATTATTATGCTGACAAATTTATTTTAATAATAATAAATTAATTTAATTACAATTAGTAAGTAATTTTAATGTAATATATATGTTCTATATCTAGGTAAATACTTTTGATATTCATCTAATAAATTTTATAATCATAAGATAAGAATAAAACCAATTTAACACATAAAACCCAATATTTTTATTAAGGAAATTTTTCCACCTTTTAATGGAGAACCTATTTTAAATATAAATTTTAGAAATTTTATAAATATGATATGTTAAAATAAACTTCATATTTTAAAGTGAATAATAAAATTATGTTAGGGTTATTTTTTGGTATTTTTCTATGAAGTTTTATTTTTTTAATGAATTGTTAAAAATATTGAATTTTAATTCAAAACCACATTTTCATATAATTTATTTATATAGTTAAATAATTTTTTAAGTTGGTTTTAAATTTTAATTAGATTAATTTTTTTAAACCAATCCAATTTAGGTCATTTTAATCAATTTCATCTTGAAATTGACTTCAAAAATATTACAAACTTTTGAATGTTTTTACTTTAAAAACCCACATTGTCGTTCTGTCTATAGGATCATATTTAAATTAATTTCTTCCACTAATATGTTTGAAATTTGGAAAAATGGATTACATATTTAGAATAAGAATAAATTATAATGTATAATAATATAAAATTAGTTTTTTACCCAAAATATTAGTGAAGGTAATTAAAATTAACTACAATGATTAAGATTAAATTGAGCTTAACAAGGGACTAAACCCTAAACTTAAGGCTTAATATGACCTAGAGACTTGTCCAAAAGCCATTTTATAGAAATATTTAGACCCTATACTACATTTTATAGAAGGTTTACCATTATTGGACCATTATCATCTCTTGGACCATTATTTCAATAAACAAACATGGGTGGGGTTTTCCTTTTCCAAAATATTACAAAAGTGCCACTCCTCCTCCATTATAAAAGGCCTCATATCATCCCACTTCCTCAAACATATCAAGATAGTTTTTATCAAGAAAAATTTATCCAAATATCTCCCCAACATCCCCCCCTTACTTCTTGATTCTTCCCTTTTCAAATAAATCCATCCAAGGAATCCCTTTGGTGCAAACTAAAATGAGTTACCCAAAGAAGAGGTAATATCCTTCCTCAAGCTCCTTTCTTTTATTTTCTGTATCCAACCCCAAAAATATCATTATTTAATTATTATATAATAACACAGGTATAATAAATACACTGATATGTTGTTATATTTAGGGTTCGACCTACAATTATACACACCACTATCTAAAGGGTAACAAACTTACTGTTTGTGTATGACGAACTACCACCTTACGGAATAACGATTGTTCATTTTTAATTTACCACCTTTAAAGATTGGGTATTATGATGGAAAATTTGTTTATATATGATATATATGATATATATAATGTCTTTATGATTATTTAATTATTTTATAACAAATTTATTGATTCTTTTCATTATGTGTAAACACGATAACGTTGCTTGTGGAAGTGGGGACTACCACCCTCTCAAAGTGATGTGATTCATTCACATGATACAAGAAATGTATAAAAGAAGGTTTTAATTAAAAATAAGTGACATAAAAAACATATATATTATATTTGTGACATAATTACATTTATGTAAATATAATATATACAATTTTATTTATTACCCTTCCACACACTTAAAAAGTGATAACATCATTCGTGGGCGTGTGACCATCACCTCCTCGATACGATGTGATTCATTTTACAACAAAATAATTATATATATAATTATATATGATTAAATAATATGGTATAATTATCATTATATAAATATTAATGTTACTTACCTTCTTTCCATAATGATCATTGAAGAATGAGAACATTACTCATGCGTACGTATGGACTACTGTCTCCATGATTGTAATGTTGACTCATTTTCACAAGCATATTTAATTATTAGTTTTAAAAGTATAATTAATTTATAAAAATGATAAATATTTCAGGATTATTATTCTTTATATTTTTATATAATGACCCATTTGACCATTTTTGACCAACCAAAGTCGTTTTTAACACATGAACTGAATTTGGTCAAAACTTATGACTTAAACTTAATTGTTTAAGTAATTGTTTAAAATATGGTAATAAGTGAGTTAAAAGTAATAATAAAATTGAAAAAGGTTATAAAAAAAGTAATTAATTAACACAAGTTTATTATTTAGTAATATAAAGACACATGTGATAGGTCAGACTCAAGGTAAGGGAATTTCGTCTCACTCTTTATTTCCTTGAGATACATGCCTTATTCACTGCCCACTTCTTCTTTGTGGTGTATATAATGACCATAAATGTATTATATTCCTATTATAATAAAATATATGGGTATTTACATAAATATTTTATTATATTTAATTCATGGGGTTTATGTTTCAAAATTTACCAAATTAGAAAATTAATTTGGTCTCAATTTTCACTCTTTGAGACACATGCCATGTTATATACATATATTTTTATATGAGGTGTATAAAGTAAATTTGAAATGTTATATAATGAATATATTTCTTTTCATGATATTTTAACCTCCATGTAATTTCATTTTACTACATGGGGAGTACGATTCAAAGTTACCATGCAGTAAAAGTTTATTGAAACAATCTCACCATTTATCGAGATTGTTTAGGATCACGTTTTCATTAATGAAATATTATGATCCTTATTTCCAGAAAACCAATGAATTTTGTTCTCCTATTGTTAGAATTTATGTATTCATGTATTGTTACCATTTTCCTAATCTTTTTCACTTATTATAATTAAGAAAATGTTTTTAAGAAAATATGACCTTACCTCTCAGTTTAGTAAAAAATTTATGTTCCTTAAAAACCAATGGTTTCCAAAAAGGGATTCCAAGAATATTCTACCAATATCTTATGATAATTAAAATAAAATTTTAACATTTTTTTCTTTTACTAATGTTTTCAATGGAATATTTTTATCCCTTTTTGAATAAGTATTTTTTTCAAAACTTTTTACCATGCAAAAAGAATGTTCTTTTTACCTTGTACGACATGTACAAATTTACCAAGCATCTTTTATATAAAGTTTCATTTGCATGTTTAAAAGGTTAATTTTTAAGAAAATGTTTTTAAAAGTTATTTTAAAAGACATATTTTTCAAAAGTTTTTCAAGATCAACTACAAGTTTTCAAAGGAAAAAGGATTTTAAAATGTTTTCAATGCTTCTATTGTAACTTTTCAAGTTTATTTTCATGAAAATTACTTTCAAAAGATTTAATTTTTTAAGAATAATTTTTCAAAGGATAAAGGATAATTTCTTCCTGAAGTTTTTCTAAAAGTTCTTTCAAATTTATTTCACATCTAAGATAAAATCCCACTACGGGAAAAGTGGTTTTTTGCAACGGGTCAATTGCGATGAGAATATATACCGTCGCAAAAGGTTCAACGAAATACGTATTTGGGATGGGAGTCTTTTCCCGTCGCAAATAGTAAGTTAATTGCGACGGGAATAGGAGACCCGTCACAATAGGTTTGGTACGGTTTGCACCCCAAAACAGGGGAAGGGTATTTGCGACGGGGACGCATCCCCGTCGCAAAAGCCCGACGACAGTAAATACCATTTGCGACGGGCAAAGCCGCCTGTCACAAATAGTATGTCGGTAGGTGTGTATTTGCGACGGGACCCGTCACAAATACCCTTTTAACTGCCGACTATAATTAATGCGGGTGAGGGTATTTACGACGGGCTCCATCGCAAAAGCCCAGCGGCGGTAAATACCATTTGCGACGGGCAAATCCACCCGTCGAAAATAGTATGTCGGCAGATGTGTATTTGTGACGGGTCCCGTCGCAAATACCCTTTTAACCACCGACTGTAATTAATGCGGGCGAGGGTATTTGCGACGGGCCCCGTCGCAAATACCACTATTTGTGACGGGAAACCCGTCGCAACTAATCTAACCTATATATATTCCCACCAGTTTTTTTTTCAAATCACTTAGATCTTCCTCTCTCTCTCTCTCTCTTCATTCTCCAGTTTTATGGAAAAATTTTCTTTTAGTTAAAATTTTTTATATGAGAGCAATTGGAAGGCGCAAATACCTTCAAAATATCAAAGTTTAAGGTATTTATATTTTATTTTTTTTATATTTATTTTATTTTTTATATTAATTTTAATTGTTGTTTATTAGTTTTAATTAAATTAGATTTAAATTGTTTTTTATTTATATTTATTTTTAGTAAGAAATTGATATTGTTAGTAATAATTATAAATAATTAGTGTTAATTTGCAATAATTTGAAATTATTATAGATAATTAGCGGAATTTAGTCATAATTAGATATAATTGGGGATAATTAGGGGTAATTAGTAATAATTAGATATAATTAGTAATAGTTAGATATAATTAGCAATAATTAGATATAATTTGTAACAATTAGATATACTTTGTAATAATTAGATATAATTAGTAATAATTAGATATAATTAGTAATAATTAGATATAATTAGTAATAATTAGATATAATTAGTAATAATTAGATATAATTAGTAATAATTAGATATAATTAGTAATAATTTTATATAATTAGTAATAATTAGATATAATTAGTAATAATTAGATATAATTTGTAATAATTAGATATAATTCGTAATAATTAGATATAATTCGTAATAATTAGTTATAATTTGAAATAATTAGATATAATTCGAAATAATTAGATATAATTCGGGATAATTATATATAATTGGTAATAATTGGGAATAATTGGGAATAATTGGGAATAATTGGTAATAATTGGCAATAATTGGTAATAATTGGCAATAATTGGTAATAATTGGCAATAATTGGTAATAATTGGCAATAATTAGTAATAATTGGCAATAATTAGTAATAGTTAGTAATAATTAGTAATAGTTAGTAATAATTAGTAATAGTTAGTAATAATTAGTAATAGTTAGTAATAATTAGTAATAGTTAGTAATAATAAGTAATAGTTAGTAATATTTAGTAATTGTTAGTAATAATTAGTAATAGTTAGTATTAATTAGTAATTGTTAGTAATAATTAGTAATACTTAGTAATAATTAGTAATAATTAGTAATAATTAGTAATAATTAGTAATAATTAATAATAATTAGTAATAATTAGTAATAAATAGTAATAATTAGTAATAATTAGTAATAATTTGTAATAATTAGTAATAATTATATATAATTGGTAATAATTAGTAATAATTAGTAATAATTAGATATAATTAGATATAATTAGATATAATTAGATATAATTAGATATAATTAGATATAATTAGATATAATTAGATATGCTTGGTTGATCACCTTGCAAGTAGTGTTGTAATAGGACAACCCATGTCATGCCCTTCTCTTCTATAAGAATTATCTCACATGACCCTTTACACAGACCATTCTTCCTTGAAAATTTAAGGGAAAGATACTGATATGCCCTCAAATTTCTAAAGAAGAATTATATATGCAAAGAGAGCGAGATGATTCTTAGAGACGAGAAAGACATTACTTTGGTCATCCTATTGCAACACTACTTGCGAGGTGATCAACCATGTAAGGACAATTATAGAGTTTACATTGGACATGGTTGACACAAACTTTTTATTGTGCATGACCTGACAATTGGTGACCATTTGAGATTTGAACATGTTAAGAATAGAGCAAAGCCAGCTGCGAATATTGATAATTTTAATATTTTATAAATATTTTTTTATTTTAATAATATTAATATTGTTTTTTCATAAATATTTATAATATAATTTTTTATTAGTAATAACTAGTAAACGAAAACTACTTGGATAATGAAGGGAAAATTTGTAATCATCTCCACAACGATGATTACCAAATTTCCTTCCATTATTCAAGCAGTTTTCATTTTGCTAAGTATTGCTTAGTATTTCTAAATTAGTAATAAATTGTAATAATTAGTAATAATTAGTAATAAATTGTAATAATTATTAAGAAAATGTAATAATTAGTAATAATTAGTAATGAATAGTAATAATTAGTAATAATTAGTAATGATTAGTAATAATTAGTAATAATTAGTAATAATTACTAATAATTTGAAATAATTAGTAATAAATGGTAATAAATTGTAATAAATTGTAATAATTACTAATAATTAGTAATAATTAGTAATAATTTGTAATAATTACTAATAAATTGTAATAATTAGTAATAATTAGTAATAATTAGTAATAATTAGCAATAATTAGAAATAATTAGCAATAATTAGAAATAATTAGCAATAATTAGGAATAATTAGCAATAATTAGGAATAGTTAGCAATAATTAGGAATATTTAGCAATAATTGGGAATAATTAGAAATAATTAGGAATAATTAGCAATAATTAGCAATAATTAAGAATAATTAGCAATAATTAGGAATAATTAGAAATAAATTGCAATAATTTGCAATAAATTGAAATAATTAGCAATAAATTGTAATAATTAGCAATAAATTGTAATAATTAGCAATAAATTGTAATAATTATCAATAAATTGTAATAATTAGCAATAATTTGCAATAATTAGGAATAATTTGTAATAATTATCAATATATACGAATAAATAGGAATAATTAGTAATAATTAGTAATAATTAGTTAGGAACAGTTGGGAACATTTAGGAAGAAATTTCAATAAATTTCAATAAATTTTAAGAACTTGGCACAATTTCCAGTGGATTGACGACACTCCTTTTGCTCAATGAATTTTCTCCTTTCAACTCTCACTGACTCAAAACATTTTGAAAAATGTGCTGCTACGTAGACATATTCAATCTTGTATGCATGAGATTGGATATGCATTCATAGGACCATTTTTTTATAATGTTTTCAGGCGGTGACAGTTGGAAGAAGACAATTCATCGAAGAAAAGGGGGCTCTTTTGTCCGACGACTCATTTACTTGCATCTTTCTCACACTGGAATCACAATGAAGAATCTGGTAGGAGGTACACATATTCATTCTCGTGCATATGAGAATGAATATGCATACCTCAAACCAGATTATTCATTGTGATTTCACTGTGAAAAAGATGCAAGTAAATGAGCCGTGGGACAAAAGAGCAGCCGTCAATCCACTAGAAATTGTATCACCCTTAATTAATGGTAATTATTAAGAAGTAGTTGTAATTATTTATATTCTTTTTTCAGATAGTGTTTTTATAATTTTAAATTATTCAAAAATAGTGATGAATTTATATTTTATATAGAAAAATATAGAATAAGGAAGTCGACATCAGTCATTATTAGATGACCGTTCTTGGATAAATCAGCAAAGAAATCCAAATGGTTATGGTTTAAATCCTATATATATTGAGAGTGTTGAAGCTTTATTAGCATTTGCATCATCAAAAATAGAATATGTTTCAGAAGGCACAATTAAGTGTCCTTGTAAAAAATGTGTTTTGAGAACTTTTGACACAGTTGACAAGGTTGGGGGACATCTCTTGCGGTTTGGTTTTCAACCAGATTATGTTTTTTGGTATCAACACAGTGAACACAGTTCTAGAGAAGATCCTAATAACTTGATTCCAGATCCATCACAGTTTCAAAATTTTGTACATGATGTTATAGGTCCATCTTGGTAAGAAACTAAAACTCATGATGATATTGATTTAACTCCTGAGTTGGCACCATCTGAATTTTATGAGTTGTTGAGGTCTGCTGAGGATGCAATATATCCTGGTTGCAAGATAAGAAAATTAAGAGCGGTTGCAAAATTTATGGCTATTAAATCAGATAATGAAATGTCAGAAAACTATTTTGATCAGATATTTTCTTTGGTTAAAACACTGTTACCTGAAGGAAATGTATTACCTGCAAATTACTATGAGAGAAAAAGGCTGGTTCGTAACCTAGGCCTTAGTTATCGGAAGATTCATGCATGTCCAAATGATTGCATCTTATATTCTGGTGAAAATGAGTCATTGGATAGTTGTCCCACATGTGGAAAATTGAGGTATAAAGAAGCTCAACCAGGGAAGTCTATATCGATTCTAGTAAAACAGTTGAGATATTTCCCCCTTACACCCAGGTTGCAACGTTTATTTATGTCTCAGAACACAACGTCAATGATGTTATGGAACAAAACCAAGATTTCAACTGATAAAAGCTTGAATCATTCATCTGATGGTGATTCATGTAAACATTTTGACCATCTGCATCCGTCTTTTTCTATAGAATCCCGAAACGTGATATTGGGTCTTTCTACTAATGGTTTCTATCCGTTTGGTTCTTATGGTAGTTAGTATTCATGTTGGTCTATCTTTATAACTCTGTACAATTTGCCTCCATGGATGTTGATGAAGGATCCTTATATCTTTTTGACTCTATTAATCCCAGCACACCTGAAAAAGAATATTTATGTTTATTTGAAACCATTGATTGATGAGTTAAATTCATTTTGGAGTGATGGTGTTAATACGTATTATTTTTCTACGAAACAAAATTTCATATTAAAAGCGGCATTGATGTGGAAGATTAGTGACTTTCCGGCATATGGCATGTTATCTGGTTAGAGTACACATGGTCCGAAATCATGTCCTTACTGTATGAAAGAAAACAAAGCCTTTATGCTCATCAATGAAAAAAAACCTTACTATTTTTATTTTCACCATAGATTTATTCAAACAAATAATCATTTTCAGATAAAAAAATCTCATTTCAGAAAAGGTACAATTGAAATGGATGAAACTACAAAGATGATCTCAGGTACAGTGTTAAAATTAGTTGTATTTTCATTACCTCCCATCACATTTGGACCAACAGTAAACCAATAGAAAATTCATGGCTTTGGGAAAGAACATAATTGGATAAAACAGAGCATTTTTTGGGATCTTCCGTATTGGACTGATTTGTTGGTCCACCACATGTTGGATGTTATGCATATTGAGAAGAAATATTTTGATAATTTATTTCATACAGTTTTTGATACACCAGGTAAGACCAAAGATACAGTTTTAGAGGCACTGTTTTGGGGTTGGAGCACGAGAAAATTGAAGTTGAAGATAGAAGATTGGAGAGATGAAATTAAAAATAATGATGATTAAAAAAAGGGGAATTAAATGATAAAGGTGGATGAAATCATGGGGGTTGTGTGCTGGAATGAATAGTACACGAGACTCCTTGGAAATTGAATGTTGATTAAATAAAAATAAAAATAAAAAATAATGTTATTATTATTTTCGTTAGTAAAACACTGTTTTGACTACATCTTCTTCGTGCGATCTCGGTTTAACGAACTGTCAGCGGCAGTGCGACCCTGATTTTGAGATGGACATTTTGAGTCCATTATTGGATGTCTTTTTCAGGTTTTCGTATCGGGTACCTGAAGTGCTTGGAAAATAATAGATTTAATAATATTATTAAATCTTAGACCCGCCATAACTCTTGCGTGCGACGTCCAATTGACTTGATGTCATTGGTTATGTGATCTTGTCATTAATATGGTCGATTCAAGTCTAATGTTCAATACTAAATTCTGGTTCGTGGCTCGGGTCCACGAAACAACTAATAATAATAATAATATTATTATTACGAGATCTTGTATCTGACATATCTCTCTCCTACAGTTTCGGAATGGCGAACCATCTATGACGATGTGACCCTAGAATTAAGTTGGTTGATTCAAGACAAATTTTGGATATTTTAAGTCAAGGTCAAGGCGTGGGCCTCATGAGGCCTGGTTCGCGCGTGTTGCGGTGAAATACAACTCTTTCACCGGATATCTATTTTGGACAAATGGGTAGTGCATCTCGTGTGTTTTTCCATATGGATTGCAACAGTGTGACCGGTTTGGTTAATCAATGTCGTTTGAAGTACAGCCAGGTTGGATCGTACCTGAATCCAACCGGGCCCTTGGCACTAAAATGCCTACAACTTACTGACCGATCGTCCGATTAACGTGCCATCTGTCATGTCAGAACCCTTAAGATGAGGCGGTACTTTTGAGATACTCCACTTGACTTTCAGAGAAATTTGGAGTTTTTAGGGGTTGGATCATACTCAAATCCAACCAGACACTTGACACTAAAATGCCTATAACTTACAGACTGGGCGTCAGATTGATGCACCGTCTGTCGTGTTGGAACCCTTATGATATGATGGTCCTTCGGGTTGATCCCTTGTGGAACTTAGTGGCGGTTGAGGTATGAAAAATGACCTGAGGAGCAGAGCTAGGTCGTTTCTTAGATGGCTACTCCCTTGACGACTCAAGGCGCGAGTATTTCTCACTCCTCTGATTTGGTAGAGATGAGACTCCCCACCTCATGAGTGTGAGTTTTTTTCTCTAATATGGTTTTCCTATCCTTGGATTCGATACTCCACCACATGGCCATACCAGGCCAGTTGGGTGGGTCACCCTATGTACCGATTACACAGGTTGGAGTACATGGGTTGAGACCATGTACAAGCACATGGCCAGCGTACACAAGGAGGACTCGAGATACTTTGACATGATGGGTGATCCTTTCTACAAGCTGTGTAGTTGTGTTTTACACAACCAGACTTGTGACACAGGCTGTTGTACACGGGTAGTACCCGGGGTTAGAGGACACGGCATGTAACCTTTCTACACGCTGTGTACTTTTCAGCACATGGATTGATCTTCTTGTTCACCATATCTTAGACATCTTTTGTTTGGTTTAGTTCCCCTTCTTCTCATTCCCCTGAAGGTCAGGCATCATTTCCTTCTACAGGAGTATGATCCCTTCACCAGGACCTTCTGTGATAGAGTTGGAATCCCTCCGAGAGGCCTAGAGCGAGATCCTCTATCCATTCCTGACCCTAGGTAGAGTCAGGAATCGATGTGACCAACTCTACCAGGCGTTTATCCCCTACCTAGCTGGTGAATCACCTAGCTGGTGAATCCATATGAGCCGCAGTATCCACCATGGCCCTGGCAGTGATCCTCGTCTGTGTATCATGATCTTTCCCACTCATGAGTGTGTCTTCCATAATGAGTGTATCTATCTATCGTGATCTTTCCCAATTAGGAGTGTGTATCTCATAATGAGTGTGGCTACCTTTCATGGCTTTTCCCGATGAACAAATCTTCTTGGACGGACATTATTAGAGATATCAAACTCATGGAGTGAGTTATTTCAGAATGAGTACTTCGTGGAAATATTTGAACTAGATCCCTAATGTGGGTATGTGGTTGTGTGACTTGTCTCTAGACTATGGGTTTGAGTTACAAGTATATCTGGTTGCCCTGGGTATATGTATGGGCATATACCTGGTGTGAGCTATGAGATGAAGATCCCCTTACTCTATTGTTTTTGTTTCTTTGAGCGATCATATCTATTATTGGGTAGAGTTGTAATATTTTTGTTCACTATTGTTGTACCTTGTTCTCTCTTACTGCTTTCCTCTTCAGTACATCCCTTGTTGCTCCCTCGAGCCTTCAGGTCATCCTACTGAGTATTCTTATACTCACCCCTTCTTGGGCTTTGACCACATTTGGCGTGCCCTTGCAGACGACGAATAGGTTGATCGTGACATCAGAGGAGCTTCGGGATACGGGGTTCTTGGACCCCGTGCAGTGGTCATATCTTGTGATTCAGGAGTGGGACTCTTCCAGCTGTTTAATTTTTCCACCTGTTTCCGGGTTGTGGCACTTTTCTGGTTGGGTGTATATTTTTTACCCTTTCCCTTTCAGCATTACTTTTATTGTACTTGTACTGTTAGAGGTCGATGCATTTTTGTTTGGTTCCTTTTTTATAGTAGTGTAGTACCTTTCTTTCTTCTTATTCTCTGCACTTTTTCATTGACTTGGCTGCGTGTGTGTATAGGTTCTTAGGCAAAGGCCTCCCCATGTTTGTTGTGCCTTCGGTGCTAGTCGCCAGCCCCTGGCCTATAGAGGCGAGCTTGGGGTAGTTGCTTCTCGAGCCCTTGTACGGGTCGGGTCGTGACAACATGATGATTATATTTCTATTCCATAACCATGTTTTCAATTACCACATATGTTCTTCTATTTTGAAACCCAGTTATATGTTACTTTGGTTAACCATTATGTTTCCAACTTTTATTTTTAAAAAGAATTTTTAGTGTCCATTTGTATGATGCGGGTTTCTCTGAAAGAAAATCTCAAGTATTAAACCTTTGATAACCTATATGAATTTTTAGGGAGAAATTCAATTTAAGGGGGGAGGGGATGTAACACCCTGAGATTTTTTGAAATATATTTTTTTGAATTAATTTAATCTTTTTATACTTTTCAATTCACGAAACGCTGAAAATAATTTATATATATATATATATATATATATGTTAAAACACTAAGTTTGGATTTTATTATATAAAATGATGAGTTAGTCATACACTACACACAATATGAAGTTTATCTTTCTCTATAAAAAACACTGAGGTAATATTACATTTCACATATGACTGAATTTCCTTAATGGCTTGCATAACACACAAGACCAAGTGCTACTAAACAAAAATAAATTATTAAAAATAATATAATAATATATAACATAGCTATTAAATTATATTTTATGAATATTATTAAGTAAATTATGTAAATATATGGTTTAAAAAATATAAAATGAATTAATTAGTTACAAATTATTTATAAATGAATGTAAGAACCAATTGAATATAAATGGAGTATTTTTATAGAAAACTATTATTATGTTCAAAAATTTGTTTTAATACTAATAAATTAAATTTATTATAATTATAAATTAATTTTAATGTAATATATATGTTATATATCAAAGTAAATATTTTTTAAATTCATCTAATAGATTTTACAAGCATAATATAAGAATAAAACCAATTTAACACATAAAATCCAATATGTTTAAGGTAATTTTACCACCTTTTAATGGAGAACTTATTTTAAATATATATTTTGGAACTTTTAGAAATATTATATGTCAAAATAAACTTTATATTTTAAAGTGAATAATAAAAATTAGGTTAGGGTTAATTTTTAGTATTTTTTTGTGAAGTTTTATTTTTTAATGAATTGTTCAAAATACTGAATTTTAATTCAAAATTGATTTTTCATATAATATATTTATACAAATAAATTAGATTTTAAGTTAGTTTTAAAGTTTAATTATATTATATTTTGTCAAAAAAATACAATTTAGGTACTTGGAATCGATTTCACTTTTAAATTGACTATAAAAACATAGAAAATTTATTAAAATTTTTACTTTAAAAACCTACATTGTTCTTCCGTCTACGGTATTATATTTAAATTAATTTCTTCCACTTATGTGTTTGGAATTTGGAAAATGAATTAAATATTTTTAATCATCATAATTTATTATTTCTAATTTTATAAATTTAGTTTTTTAACAAAAATATTAGTTAAGGTAATTAAAATTAATTATAATGGTTAAGATTAAATCAAGATTAAAAAGGGACTAAACCCTAAAATTAAGGCCTAATATAACCTAGAAACCTGTACAAAATCCATTTTGTGGACATCTTTAGATCTTATCCTACCTTGGATCTAATGTTTACCATTGTTGGATCCAATTTCATTAAAAAATGTGGGTGGGGTTTCCCTTTTCCAAAATATTACAAGAGTGCCACTCCTCTTCCATTATAAAATGCCTCATCCCCTCCCACTTCCTCACACATCTCATGGCACTTTTGATCGATCAAAATATACCCAAATAGACCTTTTAATATCCCTACATTCCTTTTTGAAGCATCCATTTGGGCAGAAATCCATCCAAGGAATCCCTTTGGTGCAAACCAAAAGGAGTTACCTAAAGAAGAGGCAACGTCCTTCCTCAAGCTCTTTACTTTTATTTTCATTCTCCAAATCCTAAAATATCCTTATTTAATTGTTATATAATAACACCAGAATAAAAAATATACTTATATGTTGTTATATTAAGGGTTTCACCTATACTTACACACACCACCATTTAATGGGTGACGAATCTACCGTTCATGTACGACAAACCACTACCTCACAAAATGATGATTGTTCATTTTTTCCTTTCCCACATTTAAAGGATGGTCATTATGATGAACACTATGTTTATATATGATATATATAATTAATTTATAAAAAATGATGACATGATAACATCATGTGTAAAAACATTCCTTGATTCTTTCCATTATGTGTAAACATGATAACATCACTTGTGGATGTGTGGACTACCACCCCCTCAAAGTGGTGTGATTCATTCACACGATACATGTAATATATAAAGGAAGGTTTTAGTTAAACATATGTGAGATAAAAAACATATATATGATATTATTTACATGATTAACTTTTTAGAAATATAATATATACCATTTTATTTATTACCCTTTCAGACACTTGAAAAGTGATAATGTCGTTTGTGGACATGTGGAATACCACCTCCTCGACATGATGTGATTAATTTTACATAACAAGAATTGTATATATAATTATATATGACCTTATTTCCATAAGGATCATCAAATAATGATAATTGTACTCATGTGTGCATACGACCTACTGTCTCTATGATTGTAACATTGATTCATTTTTCACAAACATATTTAATGATTAATTTTAAAAGTAAAATTAATGTATAAATATGATAATTATGTCATTATTATTATTCTAGATATTTTTATATAATGACCCCTTTGTCATAATTTGACCAGCCAAAGTCATTTTTAACACATGAACCAAATTTGGTTAAAACACCCAAATTAAACTTAATTGTTTAAGTAGTTATTTGAAACATGGTAATAAGTGAAGTAAAAATAATAAAAAACTTTAAAAAGGTTCTTAATAAAATAATTAATTAACATAAGTTTATTATTTAGGAATATATTGGCCCACAAAACACATCAGACTCAAGGTAAGGGAATTTTATATCACTCTTTATTTTTATGAGATACATGCCTTATTCATCACTCACTTATTTTGTGTAGTGTATATACTACCCATAAATTTATTCCTTGACTCTTATAATTAAATATATAGGTATTTACATAACTATTTTATGATATTTGTTTTCATGGGTTTTAAGTTTCAAAAGTTACCAAATCAGAAAATTAATTTTGTCTTAATTTACCTTCTTTGAGACACATGCCATGTTTTACACCTATATTTTTATATGAGGTGTATAAATTGCCTTTAAAATGTTATATCAATGATCTCCTTATTTTAATGAGATTTTAAACTCCATGTAATTTCATTTTCTTAAATGGGGAGTATGATTTAATGTTACCATGTGGTAACAGTTTATTGAAACAATCTCAATGTTTATCAAGATTTTTTATGATCACATTTTCATTAATGAAATATTATGATCCATATTTCAAGAAAACCAATAAATTTTCTTCTCCTAGGGTTATTGTTGATTAATTCATGTATTAGTACCATTTCTCCACTATATGGTACTTAATATAATTAATTAAATGTTTTTAAGAAAATATGAACTTACCTCTCTCTTTGGTCGGAAATATGTGTTCCTTAAAAACCATGATTTCTAGAAAGGTATTACAAGAATATTATACTAATATCCTATGATAATTTTTACACTTTTTTTATTTTACCAATGTTTTCAAAGGAATCTTCTTATCGCTTTCCAAAAAGGTATTTTTTATAACCTTTTTACCATGCAAAAGGAATGTTCTTTTTACCTCATACGACATGTAATGATTTACCCACCAACATTTATTTTAAGCTTCCTTTGTATGTTTAAATGGTTAATTTTTAAGAAAATGTTTTTAAAAATTATTTTCAATATTATTTTATAAATTTTCAAGGAAAATGGTTTTCAAAAGGTTTTCAAGCTCCTCTATAAGTTTTTAAAGGGAAAAAGGCTTTCAAATTTTTTTAATGCTTCCTTTATAACTTTTCAAGTTTATTTTCATGAAAATTATTTTCAAAAGGTTTAACATTTTATTAATACATTTTAAAAGTAAAAGTACAATTTTCTCATGAATTATTTTTTAAATATCATTCAAAATTATTTCCCATATAAGATAACATATGTTGGTGTTACTCATGCCTTTATAAGGGAAATGATTATGAGACCTATATATTTTCCACAGGTTATGATATGATTATATTTTTATGATACCCATTTCATTTCATGGGTTAAGATATGATTTTTTATGAATTTGTGGCACATGTATGTATGATTTAATTATGAGATGGGTGAGACCTATATCTCTCTCCAATGTATTGGGTAAATATTTATATCTAATGAGATAGACATGTCTGGAATGAGGAGTGAACTTGTTTCTGTATTAGAGGGTTGGAATGAAGAGTGAACTCAGTTCAGTAATACAAGGCTAAAACGGGGAGTGAACCTGGTTCATTAAATGAATTTTTCCACTAATATGGCCTTGGAAGTGATTCCTTGACTATGATGGAAATCATATTATATTCTTATGTGTTTGAAAAAATTATATATTTTATTCCTATGTTATGCTTTCATGGATTATGTTCTTTATTTTCTTAGGATTCATGTATTATGAACCAACAATATTTATTTCATGATTTCTGTTTATTATTTTTGATATGAAGGGTATGATATTCTATTTACATGATCATGTTCTCCTACTCATATGCTCATACTTTCATGTCTCCTTTGTTTACCTTTACTGAGCATATAAGCTCACCCTTTTTTATGTTTCCTTTGCTAGTTTATAAATATATGTATTAATTGTGATGTGTTTAAGAAGGATTCTATTCATGAATAACCTAGTGGGAGATAATTTAGATCACTTTTGTACCAGTGTTTATGTTTCTATGTTTCCAAAGGCACTAAACTAATATGGTCTTTGGGCGTCTATTTTGTAATGTTTTAAGTATTCTGAAAATGTGATGTAATTTTTATGTAGGTCAAGACTGGGTTGTTATACTATTATACTCACCCTATATATATATATACTATTCTCAGTAAATTGGATTAGGTTGGTTATTGGCTTGAATATTACAACTCAAGGTTTAGCATGAGCTATTTGGGCTTCATGGTTGCTGCTATATTTACCTTTTATTACTTATATCTTCCCTTTTAGTTGTTTTACTACTATATGAAATTTCATGTTTCACTTGAGGTTTATTATATATATATATTTGTGTGTGTGTGTGTGTGAGTAGGTGTTAGTTTTTTATCCTTCTTTTTCTCTCTCTTTTATATGTTTCTCTTAGAGGGTAATGCCTCCCATATGCATGTTTACTATACCCTCAATGATAGTTTCCAAACTGGGGCCTACTAGAGGTGGGACTCGAGTAGTCACCATATTTATCCCCTCATTGAGGTATCTTTGTGGGGATGGGGGTCATGATAGGGGTATCAAGGGGTTCATATTTGAGGTAAAGGATGGAGTTTGGAGTTAGGCATGGGTGAGGTTGCATGGGTTGGTAGGGAAACAATGTGAGATAAGTTTAGTAAACGATGAAAACATGGGATAATATATGGGACATGGGTATTTAGGGCCCCCTATGATATGATTCATGAACATTTATGTTTACTGATCCTACTAAACAAAGTGACACTGGTTGTAGGGTAGTGACCTAGGAAATGATCATGCATCATTCATCTTTATGACTGTGTTTGAAATGGGTAGAACTTAGGATAAGTTAAAACCTTAACAAGATAATGAAACTAATTAATTAATTAATGTTTAATATTACATATTCTAGGTTTAATAGAACTAATTTTTTATTATTTTGAAGGTATGGCTTCAGGTCGATGTCCTTGTCAGGTTTTCACTGAAGATGTTCAACAGGATGTTCCAGTAGATTAATGCAGAGTAGAGGCCGATGATGAAAATACTTATAGGAGAAAACTATAAGAGTTTTAGTTCCATAGAATAAAATTTATGGGGGTTCCATTTCAAATGAAATCATGGAATAATGGTTGGAGTAAGTTGATATATCTTTCATTTCAATCCGTGCTCAAAAGAAGAACTGGGTTTTATTGGATATGATGATGTTTCATGGAGAAGAAAGGATGAAGTGGTTATTATTCCTCAATGATTGATATGATTCAGTAGTATAATAGGATAAGTTCTGAGACATGTTCAAAGTAGAGTTTATTTCTTTGTCCATGAAGGCAGCCGGTCTCTAAGAGTTTCATACCCTTAGGTAGGGGAGCTCTAGTGTGAAAGAGTTCAGGATCTATTTTAGCGCCCTTCTGCAATATTATTCATACCTTTATCCAGATGATAAGGCTAAGGTGATGCATTTTAAGAAGGATTTTCAACCATAGACCCAGTTCTAGGTAACCCTATTTATACTGAAGTTTTATCTCATGGTACTAGAAAGATAAGAGGTTATAGAGAGGACGTTGGACATAATATGATCTTCATGATAAGGGAGTCATTAGGATTACTCATGAAGCAGAGCTATGGTATGAGGTTCCCAATTTTCAGGACAAAAGAGTTTTTGGTCAGTTGGGGGCAGGTCTCAGCCCTCATCATCTCATTTATCTAGGAGAATCAGACCTCAAACCTATAAAAAAGGATCAGATGTGTTTTTTATTATGGTGAAAGACGTCATTATCGATGAGAGTGCCCAAAATTTCTGAGAAGTCATCATGTGCCAGTTATTCTAGTTTAGGTTCCTCTATCGAGACAGTTTCAACCGAGATAGCAGAAGCAAGGTGCTCTAGTTTGGGATCAATATAGAGGGTATGGGGAAGGTATATGATATACTTGAGAAACTCCTCATCCTTAGAGAGTAGAGAATGACCATGAAGGTGGTAGTCAGAAGGGTCAGAGAGGCCATCTATAAGGTCATGGTTAGCTTTATGCTTTAGATTTACTAGCCCAGACGATCTAGATGTCATTTGAGGTACCCTTTTATTTATTTCTACCTCAGTGCATTATTTTTTTGACTCAGAATTGATGAAATCCTTTATATCACCTATCCTTGTACATGCTTTGGGAATTTATGTAGAGAGGATTCCAGTGCCCTTGGCATTGAGTACACAATTTAGAGGTCAAGACGTCTTGTATGAAGTATGTAGAGACTGTGAGCTAGTACTAGGGGAAAAACACTCTTGGGGAGATTTCCTATGTTTATGGATATAACCATATGATATCATCCTCAAGATGGATTGGTTGTATTCAGTGTAGGATATCATGGATTTATTCAGGAGGCAGGTTGTATTCTATGATACTGATAGAGATCTAGGAGTTTTTATTGGAGAGAATGACCCACAGATGGATCATAGGTGTGTTTCATATTTGTCTTATTTTGTGGCCAATATGATGCTGATCTCATCATATGTTTAGCAGTTGGTGCTTCCCAGGGTCGTGGAAGAGTACCTTGATGTCTTTCCAAAAGATGTTGTAGAGTTACCCCCTTGATGAGAGATCAAGTTTGGGATCAAGCTACAACTAGGCATGTCTCCTATCTCTATGTATTCATATAGTATGGAACCTTCTAATTTGTGATATCTATGAGTATAAATCGATGATCTATTATAGAAAGGTTTTGTTTGGCAATGTGTGCCACCTTAGGGTGCATCAGTTTTTTTTCATGAAGAAGGTTGGCATAAGTTTGTAGATTTGTATAGATTATCATCTCTTGAACCAAGTGAAAATGAATAAACACTATCCTCTTATGTGGATTGATGATTTATATGATCAAATGAATGGAGAAAGTTGGTTCTAGAATATTGATTTAAGGTTTAGATATCATTAGATGATGGTTAAGGATGAGGATATTTAGAAGACAACATTCCATTGTTATCAGTGGAATTATAAGTTTTTTGTGATTTCATTCAGCATGATGAATGCTCCAAATGTGTTCATGGGGTTGATGAATGTAGTGTTCAATGAGTTCCTAGATAATTTCATGGTGGTTTTCAACACCAGAATCCTTGTATTATATGTGTATGAGGAGGAGAATACAGAGTATATGCATTCCATTTTGGGAGTTCTTCATCATGAGAAGCTATTTAAGAAGGTTTCAAAGTGTGATTTCTAGGCTTGTGAAGTCCATTTATTAGGGAATGTGGTGTCCCGGTAGGGAGTAGCTATGGATCATTTGAAGATAGAGGTAGTTGTGTATTCAAAATCCCCCAAGATAGTGGAATAAATATAGAGTTTTCTTGGTCTTACAGGCTATTATAGAAGTTTTGTAGAAGATTTCTCTTGGGTTATGAATGCTATGATAGATTTTACTAGAATTGATTAGGAATTATTGTGGAATGAATAGTTTTAGGTAGCTTTTGAATAAAATAAAGAGAAGTTGGTCAGTGATCCAGTTCTTTTTTTTCCAAAAAAAGGATTTCAGTTTGAGGTTTTTTGTGACACTTTGAATATTGGTTTGATATGTTTCTTGATGCAGTAGAGATATATTGTTTCTTATGGGTCTTGAAATTTGTATCCCCATGAGCTTAACTATGCGACCCATGATCTCAAGTTGGAAAATTTTTTGTTTTTCTTTTATGTTATGGTCAAATTACATAATTAGTGAGATCTTTGTGTTTCTTACTAACCATAAGATCCTAAGGTATGTATTCTCCTAGTGTGACCTAAAATTTAATCAGAATCGATGGATGGAATTCTTATAGGATTTCAATTTTGAGATTTCATATATTTCAGGCAAGGGGAATGTTATAGCCGATGAGCTTAGAAGCAAGTCACATAGTGATTCAATGCATGAATATGTGGATTCCTAGAGAGCGATGGAAGAACTCTTAGTGATGCATATTGATATAAGAGAAGTTATAGGTAGATATTTTCTTTTCCAGATGATGGTGTAGTCATCCTTGGTGAATTAGGTTGAGGAGTCCCAGTTTGAGTATTTTGAGGTGGAGGTATGGAGAGACCAATTTTTTTTAGCGATACTCTTGATGGTTGGTCTAAGGATGGACAAAATCAGGTGTTGTTCTAGGGAAGGATTTTTTTACATTGGTGATGTGTGATATGGTTATTTTGGAGTTCTATAGTTCACCTTCTATGGTACATATTGATGTAAAAAAGAAGTAATGAGCATTGAGGGGTCAGTTTTTGTGGACTATGTTGAGGCATGCGGTTGTAGAGTTTTTTCTCAATGTTTGGTTTTCCATAAGGTGAAGGCCAAGCAACATGTTCCTAGAGGGTTTCTCCAGACATTAGATGTTCCTAAGTTTAAGTGTGGGACATATCAATGGACTTTATTACCAATTTACCTTTATCTCAAAGAGGATATGATTCTATTTGGGTGATAGTGGATTGTTTGAATAAATCATCACAATTTATAGCAATTAGGGAGTCGAGCTCAGTGAAGGTTTTGTCGAGGAAGTATTTGGAAGAGGTGGTGTGACTCCACAGATTTCTGAGGATAATCATCTCTGATTGAGATCCTCATTTTACCTAAAGGTTGTGGATAGGCCTCAAACATTCTTTTGGTTCTCAGTTATGCCTTATCATTTATTTTCACCCATAGGCAGACAATCAAACAGAGTGAACCATCCGGTCTCTTAAAGACATGTTGTACTCTTGCGTCCTAGATTTTGGAGGTTTTTGGATAAAGAACCTTCCCTTGGTTGATTATTTTTAAAATAATAGGTTCCACTCCATCATTGTTATTGAATCATTTGAATATTTTTATGGTTGACCTTGCAATTTTACATTGTGTTATACTGGGGTCGGAGAGGTAGCAATTCTCAAGATGGAATTGACATAAAATACAAAAGATATGGTTCAGGTAATTAATGAGAGGATTAAGGTAGCATAGTATCATCATAAATCCTATGCTGATCATAGGACGAGACCTATGGAGTTAGATGTGAGAGATCACATGTTCCTGAAGGCGACTCCTTATCGTGGGTAGCGAAGGTTTGGTCATGGGTGTAAGCTTTCTCCTGGGTTTTTTTGGTCTTTTCAAGGTGTTGTCTCATGTTGGATCCATGGATTATTGGATATCACATCCCCCATAGATGATATAGATATTCAATGTTATTCATGTGTTGTATATCAATTGTTATCTTCATGAATACTCTCATGTCATTGATTTGGGCGAGATTGATATTGACGACGATTCAACCATTGAGGAGAATACTGTGGAGATCCAAGACCACTAGGAGAAGGTGTTGTGTGGGAATTCTATTACCTTGGTTCATATCTTGTGGCATCATAGTGTCATGGAGGATAGTACCTGGGAATGTAAGTTTTAGATGTGGACTCAGTACCCCAAGGTATTTGATGTTTAGATCTTATCTTGTAACATTTTTCTCTAATAGATGTGGACCTATCTAGTTATGAGATGGATTCATCTTGTTTCTTTTTGTGGATTTACTCTTTTTTGATAGGTATCTCCCTCAGGAGAGTGTTTAGGAGATAGTTGCAGTTGTTGCGTGGTTTCACACTATTTCCCTCTTAGTGAGGTGGTTGAGCTCATGTGGTGGTGAGACCTTTGAGAGGTATCTCACATGGTGGCTATTTGGATGACCCCTATTTATTCTCCTTGGTTTGGTTTTGGATTCTAGAGGATGATAATTTTATGAGAGGTATATAATGTAATGAATCAGATCCATGAGTTCCAACCCTTTGTGTGTTTCCAAGGCTATGGAATCTCATAGGAGGATTGGAATAAGTCTATAGGGGTTTGGTTGAAAAATGCTAGAAATAGGGATATTACATGTGTTGTAATCCTTTAACACCATGTAAGTGTGGTTCACGACATGTGTAGGGTAGGTTCACAACATGTAAAATTTTAGGGTTAAATAATAAAAAGGTGATGTGTTTTTCAGCATCAACTTAACCCCAAGGATTACACGTCATGAAAGGGAATTACACATCATGTAATTCCCCATTGTAGTGCTATTATAAGAATTTTTATCTGGTCGGGTTATTCATAACCCTAAGGCCGTAGTGGATCCCTCTATTGTTCTAGGTGTTCGAAGACCCTATACTTCATCATTTTAGATTCCCTTCAAAGGGAATCGATCCTTGGGAATTAGTCTTCAATTTGTGATGATCCATGGTGATCTAAAGTGCATTCTTTCTTCATTTTATAGAAGGTTATCCCAGTTTAATCTTGTTTCCTACTATATATTCTCACCATGCTATGGTATTTGATCTTCCATGTTTCTAATAGGGTTTTATTGGTTTTTTTGGTGCAGTTATGCTATAGCTTCCTCAGATGAATGTATTTCTTACAGGAGAGGTAATCGAAGATCTGTAATGTGGTCCTTTCTCAAGAGAATAATGTTGATGAATTTTGAGTTAGGGGATTAATTACATCTCTTATTTTTTTATTTGAAATCATAAATTTGATCATGCTTTATACCTTTGTATGGAAATGTAATTGACCTAATAAATATTGAACCAGATTAAAGAAATTGGATAACGATCGAGGTTTTTTCTTTATACCATGATAATGGGTTTCCTCTTGATTTGTAAGATAGTGTGATATCTATGTTGTATGATTTTTTAGAATTTTTTTATTTATGGAAATTGGTAAAGAATGTAAATATTTAATTAATTAATAATTAATTGGATAAATAATAAAGAGGCATGTTTAATGAATCTAGTTGTGGTTGTAATTTGATGATAACCAAATTGATGTAAGTATACATGTTTAATTTAATTGGTTAATGAACCTGAAGAAAGGTAATGTTTGATGATAATAATTAAAAAGTCTTGTTAATTGAGAATGGTACTTATCTAGGTTATTGAAATAAGAATAAAATCTAATATCATGTTTTCCTTTGATAGGTTGTTATATCTTGATGATTTAGGTTTCTCATAGTTTGAACCTATTAATAAATGAATCAGTTAATTCAATATGGAATAAGAACTGGTTGCATGATAAAGATATTTTTTAGGGCCTGAGTTTCTTGTTTTCTTAAGAAATTTGGGTGCCTTGTTTTTGGGCCATGAGAGCTCATTTTCATGGGAAGGCTGAATTCCTTATTTTGAGGCCCCAATTTCCCTATTGTTTTTTGTTTATTAATGATGATTTTTGATGTGATATGGATACAATCATTGTGATGTGATCCAAGTATGGATGATCTTAGAGGGATGTTGTGTTATTTGGGGAGGGCAGACCTAGACGTGATGTGAGCCTGGTATGGATGATCCTAGTATGGATTACATGATGTGTAGGAAAAGATACCCTAGATGATGTTGTAGTGGATGATTCCTATAATGGAGAGATGCATCAGTATATTCATGTGTGTGTGGGGGATAGAAGTGGAGGTAATGGAATGAGTTAAATATAGGATTACTTATTGATGAGATGCTGAGATATGGTATGCTCACTTGTGAATCTATTTAATGGATGATGGATGATTTTATTGTTTTATCTACATTCCATTACCCACATATCGAGGTAGCTGGATTTTATTGGTTTCATGTTTTATCTTGATGGTATCTTATGATTTTTTTCCTAGAGTACCTAGATATGGAATGATGCTAATAATGAATTGAAAAATTCTTAACCCATGGGGTTGGTTGATATGGAATGAAAATGTTTAAAAGATGTTAATATTATTAAACCATGGACTTAGTTTGGATTTTTCTTGGAGGGAATGGACTTTAATATGATGCAATTTAATATAATATGGAATAATTTATCAGGTTAATTAATGGATAATGCATTAATTAATGCAAGGAACATGATAGAGAGTAAATAATGAATTTAATGTATCTCTTTTATATGTTTGTGTGATTATAGGATATCTGGTGTTAATAGTGGAAGCCAGGAGTCGAAGTGATGTTAAATGTAGTTGATTCTAAGACTAGGTTATTCCTATAGTGTGGTTTTGAGATATTATATCATGTATACTTTGTGATTTCATATGCTACCCCACCCATGTCGGTTAGGAAAACTAACACCCAGTAGACTATGTGAGGATGTTCTCCCCAAAATCCTTGTCAGAGGATAGATTAATGACTACCCCCTCTGGACTCCCTCTCTTCTCTTGGTAGTTACTTGTGCTAGTATGCATGCCAGTTAGTTTTACCATATATGTGTGTTAAGGGATGTGATGGATTTTGGTTATTTCCCACACATATATTTTTGGATATAGTTTCCTTAGGAGTACTATAGGTATGACGTGTATAGGCTATGATGGATTGAGGTACTTACTTGGTGTATAGGCTATAATGGATGGATGTATAATATCCAATGTTTTATACATGTCATATGGGTTGTGGAGGATCCCAAAAACTACTTGGTTACTATTTTTGGATGGTATGGGGTGGTTTTGTGATACAATGGGTGCATGTGTTGGTGCCCTTTATAGGTTTTTCAAGTTGTATTAATTTTTGAGAGATATTCTTAGGTTGTATGACGTTAGGGAAGAGAAGAAAACCAGGGTGGAAGAAGGATATGGGTACCCTTGTTGTTTTATTTTTATATTATATGATCTATTATATGCATTATATTGTGTGAGTTATCCTTGGGGAGGATGGGAACTAAGTATACCTATTTAGGCGATGAGTTAGTTTTACTGTTGTTCACCACGATTTAGTATGTTTTCTTTATATTTTTCAAGAGATGTTTTGAGAGGATCCTATTGAGTATATTTTTATAATCACCCTATGTATATATAAACTAATTGTCAGGTTAGTTGGAGTAGTTTTGTGATTGGGATGGATGTTACAAGCTCGAGTTTTATCAGGAGCTGTTTGGGCTTTGTAGTCTTTGACATCTTTACATTTTGGTACTTTTAGTTCCCCTTTTAGTTTTTTTAGTACTGTATGACATTTCATGTTGCAATTGAGTATTATTATTATATATATATATATATAAGAAGTTTTTGGTTGTTGTATACATCTTATCTCTATCTTGTACATGTTTCTATTAGAGAGTAATACCTCCCATATGCATATTTACTATATCCTCAGTGTTAGTTGCCAACCTAGGGCCTACTACAGGTGGGACTCAAGAAGTCACCATCTCTTTCCCCTCATCACGATATCTTTTTTTGGAGGGGGTCATTGTTAGAGACAGTGTCCTAAGAACCAACTGCTTGTACATTGATTACATGAATAAACAATTATTATATATTGTTCATTGTTCTGCATGACTATAATATAATAATGTCCGGGAATATTTGTTGCATTAATGAGGTCATGGAAGATCCCTACTATGATGAGAACCTTGAAATACTATAACAATATTCTTAAATAAAGTTCTACAGTTGGATGACATACTGTGATAGGACACATAGTATACAGACCGTCATGTGCGAGTACTCATAAGAAGACGAGACTCTCTCTCATGGAGTTCATATTTGGTTATCTCCAAGATGGGAGATTATGAGAACAGACCCACCAGTAGTAATTCCGCATGTCTTGGTGTCATCAGGTATTCCTATCTTCAAGCATGTGTGGTGGTCCTTAAACTAGAAGATTATCATTAACTCATGTCATGACTCACACACTAAGATTTGTTGATGAAGACTGTCACGTACATAGTTGGCGGGAAGTAGGGTACGTTGGGTGCGTCACGAATGACATGTTGTTAATGGATAAGATGAGGAAGGATTTTTCCCTTCCATATTTATGGAAGTAGATATCTCGGTACCTTTGATTGAAATATAACTGTCGCCCAAATTCCATGTCCATGGTGTAATGATGAGTTTATTTCTGGAAGTCAAAGAATGACAGATCAAGCATATAGGTTTATGACACTTCCATGAAACCTGATTGATGAGATATTGAGACAAAGGGATTAAATTACACAGTAAGAATTCATATGAGGTGACACATCAATGCGGTGTCAACTTATTTCTCTTGGGTGCCTTGACCCGTTGCTAGATAGTAATCTTGGACTTTAGGCAGGACCACCTAATTCCAACGAGAAAGAGGCCTAGAGGGTCACACACTAAGTGTATCCAAGTATCTCAAGTATAATAATGATTATTCCCATACGTGGTTTAATAATTATTCAAGGAATCCTAAATCGTTTTAATGTTGGAGGAAGAATAAAATTAAAACAAGTACATGTCGTGTATTAATGAATACACGCCATGTAGTTTTATTTTGAAAACAAGTACACGCCATGTATTAATGATTACATGCTGTGTAGTTTTTATTTTGGAAAGGAAATGTAAAACAAGTACATGATGTGTATTAATGATTACACACCGTGTAGTTTTATGAAAAACAAGTACATGCCGTGTATTAATAAATACACGCTATGTAGTTTTTCCAGTCAGGATTTTGAGGATATAATATTGTTTTATAAAATGATATTTATTATAATCAGCATGAGCGCGTGTCAAGGAATTAATAATTCAACATGTGGGTTTTCAATAAGAGTTAATGAAATAAATAAAATGCGTAACATGTTTATTTATTATCATAACTTTATAGCATCAAAACCGATTATAAATATCCTCACAACCCCAATAATTTTCCCTAATCATTGTGCACAACAGTTCTGGAGAATTATTTCAAGGCTGATAGAACCTCTTCCTCCAAGAACGCTCTCAAGACCAAGAGAGATCCTCTTCCATCAGATCAAGACGATCTAAGGAGAACAACTCAAGAAAAGGTTTCTCTATGCTAGCACCCGGATAATCCTTTGGCGACGTCCAGAGATACGAGGTGTACATGTGGATCACTGCTAGAGGAAGACTACACTTAGATTCTGTGACGCAATGACGAATCATATAAGAATGTTATCAAGAATATAAATGAAGAAAGAAAAACCAAAAGTTACTTCTTATAATTAATTAAATTAATTATAATCAACTCATGACAATCTACATTTGTGGTTCTGGGACCTTTCTTCTTCTTTGTCTATTTCTACGAATCGATCCATGGAGACTGGTGTTTATCGTCGTATTGATCCCAGATTGATCATTTATAATTAAAAAAATCCAAGTGGGAAAATTTACCCATGAGCTTCCACTATGCCTGGAACCTTTAATTGGTATCAGAGGGATGTTACAACATTGATTATAGTTATTTAATTTTCATTGATAATTTACGCATTTATATTTGATTCAATTCAAGATAAACCATTCTATAAAATAGAATGAACGAGATCAGTTCTTCCTCCTTCGTTTATCGATTCACAACACAGAAATGAACTTTTAATTTTAATTTTTATTAAATTAAAAATGAGGAACTCATCCAGAGGAGCTGCTCTTTCTGTCTGTACAACATAAGAATACATGGTGTGTAGTGAAAACTACATGTCGTGTACTTATGTTCAATGAACCGGTACTGGTCCACCAAAAAACTCCGTGAGAATTGAGTATGCCTAAGTATTTATTAACCCATGTTGACCAGAAATTAATGGCGCGTGGAACTGGAATACATGGAGTGTATGTTAAATCAACATGCCGTGCAGTCTGATCCGGTCTAGGTAAAACCGTGTACAAGGAGAAGCCGTGTTCCGCATACATGGGATTGCCAGGCTGGTAACTGTGTAATAAGGAATTACACGCCATGTTAGATTAATCTACATGCCGTGTACTCCAAAATTTCCAAAGTACAGAAAACACGCCAAAGCCCCCAGTGTGTACTTTGGATAATGGGTGAAAAATACATGTCGTGTAATATATCCTACATGCCGTGTACTTTCCTGAAATGGGGTTTCACCATTTTTCCTCAAAAAGTACAAAGACCTGTACAAGGAATATGGATGAGAAGAATCTCAAGTAAATTTAGAAAAGAATTTAAGATAAAGAATTGATTAATTATAAGATCATAATTAATTGAATTCAAGCGCAACTTATCTTGAATAATAGAACAATTAATAGAATTTGAATTCTAAATATGTGTAAATGTTTTTGCATGCTATGGATGATCACGAGCTAGACAAAATACCCTTTTATGTGTGTATGGTTTCATTTAAATTTGTTTAATTTAAATTCATTGGTTTGCAAGTCTTCTTCCAATAAAATGAAGGGCCTGCGTGGCCATGGTTTCTTTAATGTAAATCCCATGTAATGGAGGATCTCCCAAGTCATAGAAGATGGTTCAAAACCCAAAGCTAAGGAGAAACCAACCCAAGAAGATACAAAGGTGGACAGGTGGGAGCTGCAAAACACAAACCCTTAGGTTCAAGGTGTTTTTCCCTAGGTCAGGGTTTGCTTATCAAAACCACTAGATAATATAACCAATAGAAGCTCATGATCATGCCATATTATTTTATTTCTATCTGATTGCATGGTTTATTTATTATTTATGTGTTGTTGCATTCACATAATTTATTAAATAAACAAGCATGCAAAGATGGAATAAAATAAAAACCGGACTATGCGTAAACATTATCAGAACATGGTTAATCACTTAAGCAAGCATCACTTAACATTAACAAGCATGTGATAATGAAAAACTATGCATAAATAATAAAATCTCTCAAATACCATATTAATTCAGACTAAGCCTTCAATTACTTGATTAAGGGCAAGACTCAATAAAACTATGTGTTTGACCAACCCTTGTTGGGAAACTTACTTTTATAAAGGAAGATCTTATGAATGTTTTGGGTTGACTTAAACATTTTACATCAAGAAAAGGAGCCCTTTCTAGACTTGTTGTAAAATGGAGGGAAGTGTTGAGGAAATCCAAGTCAGGATTTCAGGATTGGGGAGTCCACTCAACAGATCATGGAACTGTAAGCTCACAGTTGGAAAAGAACTGCCTACCTAAATACCTTCAAATAGATCGACCAACCCTTTTTGGGGTTATGCGAAGGGGAATATGGATCCTTGACACTAGAATTTCAAAGCAACTGGACCTTCCGAGTTCAATGGTTAGGGCCATTGGGACTTCATAAAATAGTGGGAGACATAATAAAATTTATTGTTTCTCATAAAATGTAATTGAGAAAGTACTGATAAATCGGATCTTTTAATTTTTAGAATCAAAATGAAAAACTCATCAACCACCTTTTATCTGTGATAAATTCTAGATAAAGACAATATCCTCCCCGAAAATAAATTTCAGGAATGGTTTAGGCACCTTCAGGTTTTCCAACTCCATGAACGAAAGTTTTACATGATGGATTCCTCACTTTATGATTCTCCTACCTAAGGGGCGAGTGATGAAGATTTCATGGTCTATGATCAACATTTGAACAATGCACTCGATGTACAATGTTTGATGATATCATCAATTTCAAGTGATCTCATGAAGTATCATGAAGACATTGATGCCTGTAGAATGCTCGAGCACCTCCGTGGTCTATACCAGGAGAGAGAAAGATAGGAAAGGTTTGAGATCTCCAAGGATCCATTTTAGATAAAGCTTGGAGAGGGTGCCCCAGATGGGCCTCATGTAGTCTAGATCATTGGCTACATTGAGCACTTGGTGGTTCTAGGTTTTAAAATACTCAAAGAACTAGGTACGGATCTCGTTCTCGCATCACTCCCCCAGATCTTCTCTAAATTGTTTTGTAAATTTCAACATGAACAACATTAAGAAGTCTCTATCTGATCTCCTTATCCTCATTCGCCAAGTGGACAATGATATGAAGCGTTAAAATCCTTCTGTACTTATGGTGAATAAAAGTAAAGGTAAGGTGAAGAGATTTAAACCCAAAGCTTCTTCAAGGCCATCCAAGAAAATGAAGATCAAAGGGGAGCCAAGAGAACAAGAGGTTTTTTGTTTCGCATGTGGCAATAAGGGCCACTGGAAGAAAAACAGCACCCAGTCAAGGAAGCAAGGGGAAGATTCAGGTGAATTTTTTATCAAATGCAATCTATCTGTTTCTACTAATTGGGTATTAGATACTGCTTGTGGTGCTCACATATGTATCCAAATATAGGAACCGAGTAGATTCAGAAAGATTAACCGATGTGAGGTGGATCTGCGGGCAGCCAACGGAGCCAGACTCGCTGTTGTAGCTATCGGAGACTACCACCTCACATTGACTACTAGTATGGTCTTGGTATTGAAAGGATGTTATTATTTACCCTCTGTAACAAAAAACATTATTTTAGAATCCAAATTATATACTGATGGATTCATCTTCAAGTTTGTAAATTAATGTTTCTACTTTTATAAAGATAGCATTTGTTTTGGTAGGGCACATTTATATAACGACCTTTATGTGTTAGACTACACAAAACAAGTAATGGCAATTGATGACAAAGTTAATTCACATGACTCATACCACACCCAACTTTGGCATCAATGGCTAGGTCATTTCAATGAGAAAAGTTTGAAAAAATTACAACAAGATGGGTATTTAGATTATTTTGAACTAAAACCACTTGGTGTATGTCATGCATGTCTACAAGGAAAAATGACTAAAAACCCATTTAGTGGGAAAGGTGAAAGAGCTAAAGAGCTTCTATAATTAGTTCACACAGATGAATGTGGACCATTTATAGTTGAAGCAAGGGGTGGCTTCTTGTACTTCATAACTTTTATTGATGATTTTAGAAGATATGGATATATTTACTTAATGAGGTATAAGTCAGATTCTTTTGATCAGTTCAAAGAATACAAGAATGAAGTTGAGAACTAGCTTGGTAAGAAGATTAATAAAATCTGCTCAGACAGAGGAGGAGAATATCTTAATCAAGACTTCAATGATTTCTTATGGGAGTTTGGGATTCTATCTCAACTCACTCCTCCTTACATGCCTCAGTGGAATGGTGTAAGTGAAATGAGGAACCACACCTTGTTGGACATGGTGAGATCAATGATGAGTCATGCGAGTCTTCCATTATCCTTTTGGGGATACGCATTACAAACAGCAACACACATACTAAACCAAGTACCAACTAAAATGATAAATAGTATTCTATACGAGTTATGGAGTGGATGCAAAGCCATGTTATCAAATTTACATGTGTGGGGTAATGAATAATTTGTTAAGGCCTCTTCAGGTAACAAATTTTCACCCCAAGGCACAAAATGTATCTTTATAGGATATCCCAAAGAAGCAAGGGGATATTACCTATACAACCCCTTAGATAAAAAGGTAATAGTGTAAAGACACGCCATATTCCTTGAGAGGGAGAACATCTCCAAAAGAGATAGTGGGAGTGAGATAGACTTCGATGAAGTCGAGGCTCAAGATACACAAGAGTTGGTACAAGAACAGATTCCACAAAGCCCAATGGAAGAACAATCTGTTCCAGAGACACAAGAACTATGTAGGAGAATGAGAGAGGTGAGAGAACCGGAATGATATGTTTTTCTTGTCACCGAGGATGGTGACTCCTTTTTGGTTGACAATAATGATCCTCTTACCTACAAGGAAGCAGTTGAAGGCACATACACTGCAAAATGGCAAGAAGCCATGAATTATGAAATGGATTCCATGTATGAAAACCAAGTCTGGATTTTGGTAGATCCTCCAATTGATGTAAAGACTGTTGGTAATAAATGGGTATTCCAGAAGAAATTGGACATGGAGGGGAAAGTCAGCACCTATAAGGCATGACTGGTTGAAATTGTTTTTAGACAGTGTCAAGGAATTGACTATGATGAAACCTTTTCATCGGTTGCGATGCTGAAATCCATCAGAATCCTATTGCCCATTTCCACTTACCATGACTGTGAAATTTGTAAAATGGATGTCAAAACAACATTCCTTAACAGGAACCTCTAGAAAGTTGTCTACATTACACAACCTGAAGGTTTTGTGACTCCAAAGAATTCCAACAGGGTATGAAAGTTGCAGAAATCCATTTATGGATTAAAGAAATCATCAAGGTCATGGAAAATTCGTTTTGATGAAACTGTAACCGAATTTGTCTTTATTAATAATGAATGTGAGACTTGTGTATACAAAAGGTTTAGTGGAAGTGCAGTTGTTTTCCTAATAGTATATGTTGATGACATATTGCTCATTGGAAACGAAGTACCTGTCTTACAGTCAGTTAAGGCATGGTTGGATAAATGCTTCTCCATGAAAGACTTGGGCGAGGCCGCATATATTCTTGGGATCAAGATCCATCGTGATAGATCCAAGATAATGCTGGGCATGAGTCAAAGTACATACATTGACAAGATACTGAAGAGATTCAGTATGGAACAATCCAAGAGGGGATTGTTGCCAGTGTCACATGACATTCATCTTTCCAAGAAAATGTGTCCTCAAACACATAAGGAAAGAAAGAAAATGGAAATGATCCCTTACACATCCACAATTGGGTCAGTCATGTATTCTATGCTATGTACAAGGCTAGATGTTGCTTACGCATTAAGTGCGGTAGGAAGATATCAAGCTGATGCAGAAGACTGCTATTGGATGGCAGTCAAGACCATCATTAAGTATATGAGGCATACTAAGGATATGTTCCTAGTTTATGGAGGAGATGGGGAACTATTCATTAGAGGACATGTAGATGCTAGTTTCTAGACAGATCAAGATGACATGAAGTCGCAGACTGGATACATCTTCAGTTTGAATAGAGGTGTAGTGAGATGGAAGATCTCTAAGCAAGGTGTGGCAGTAGATTCTACAGTAGATTCAGAGTATAGCGCTGCTTCTGAGGTAGATAAAGAAGAAATATAGATTTGAAGCTTCATCCAAGAGCTGGATGTAGTACCTAGTAGTAAAGATCCTATCATACTCTATTGTGATAATACTACAGCGGTGGCACTTGCAAAAGAGCCAAGGTGACATCAGCGGACAAAGAACATACTTCAGAAGTATCATCTCTTGAGGGATTTTTCTCAGAGAGTTGAAGTTATAGTGAGCAATATTTCCACGAAAGACAATGTGGAAAATCCCTTGACTAAATCCTTGACTCAGCAAAAACATGACCATCATGTGAGGTCTATCAGACTAAAATTCATAGGTAGTTGGCTCTAGTCCAAGTGGAAGTTTGTTAGAGTTGGTGTCCTGAGAACCAACTTCTTGTAATTTTATTACATGAATAAACACTTATTACATATTGTTCATTGTTCTACATGACTATAATATAATAATGTCCTAGAATATTTGTTGCATTAATGAGGTCATGGTAGATCCCCGCTAGGATGAGAACCTTGAAATTCTATAACAATAATATTAAATAAAGTTCTACAGTTAGATGACATACTATGATAGGACACATAGTATGCAGACCATCATGTGTGAGTACTCGTAAGAAGACGAGACTCTATCTCATGGAGTTCATACTTGGTAATCTCCCATATGTGAGATTTTGAGAACAGATCCACCAGTAGTAATTCAGCATGTCTTAGTGTCATCAGATATTTTTATCTGCGAGCATTTGTAATGGTCCTTAGACTGGAAGATTATCATTAACCCATTTCATTACCAGGACACTTATATTTGTGAAAAAACCATCATGTAGATAGTTGGCGGGAAGTAGGGTATGTTGGGTGTGTCACGAATGACATGTTTTTAATGGATAAGTTGAGGAAGGATTTGTCCCTTCCATATTTATGGAAGTAGATATCTCAACTCCTTTGATTGAAATATAACTATCGCCCAAATTCCATGGCCATGGTGTAACTACGAGTTTATTTCTGGAATTCAAAGAATAACAGATCAAGCATATAGGTTTATGAAACTGCCATGAAACCTGCTTGATGAGATATTGTGACAAAGGGATTAAATTACACAGTAAGCGTTCGTATGAGGTGATACATCAATGCGGTGTTAACTTCTTTCTCTTGGGGGCCTTGACCCGTTGCTAGACAGTAATCTTGGACTTTAGGCAAGTCTTCCTAATGCCAATGAGAAAGACGCCTAGAGGGTCACACACTAAGTGTATCCAAGTATCTCAATTCGAATAAAGATTATTTCCGTACGTGGTTTAATAACTATTCAAGGAAGCCTAAATCGTTTTAATGTTGGAGGAATAATAAAATGAAAACAAGTACATGTCGTGTATTAATGATTATATTCCGTGTAGTTTTATTTTAAAAACAAGTATATGCCGTGTATTAATGATTACACACCGTGTAGTTTTATGAAAAACAAGTACACGCCATGTATTAATAAATACAAGCCGTGTAGTTTTTTCAGTAGGGATTTTGAGGATATAATATTGTTTTATTAAATGATATTTATTATAATCAGCATGGGTGCATGTCAAGGAATTAATAATTCGACATGGAGGTTTTCAATAAGAGTTAATGAAATAAATAAAATGCGTAACGCGTTTATTTATTGTCATAACTCTATAGCCTCAAACCCAATTATAAATATCCTCACAACCCCAACACTTTTCCCTAATCGTTGTGCACAACAATTCTGGAGAATTCTTTCAAGGAAGAAAGAACCTCTTCCTCCAAGAATTCTCTCAAGACTGAGAGAGATCCTCTTCCATCGGATCAAGATGATCTAAGGCAGACAACACAAGCAAATATTTCTCCATGCTAGCACCCGAAGACTCCTTTGGCGACGTCCAGAGATACAAGGTGCACATGTGGATCACCGCTAGAGGAATTCTACACTTGGCTTCTATGACACAACTATGAATCAAATCAGAACGTGATCAAGAATATCAATGAAGAAAGAACACCCAAAAGGTACTTCTTATCAATTAATTAAATTAATTATAATCAACCTATAACGATCCACTTTTGTGGTTCTAGGAACTTTCTACTTCTTTGTTTATTTCTGTGATTCAATCCATGGATACTGGTGTTTATTGTCATATTGATCCTGGATTGATCATTTCTAATGACAAAAGTCCAAGTGGGCACATCCACCCATGAACTTACACTGTGCCTGAAACCTTCAATCATGACACATTATCACCTTAGGAAGGTAAATAACGTGAATGGTCCTCTAACTTGAAAATAACATGATAGTTTCTCCATGATTAGAATTGAAAGAGATATGGTACTTATGGATTTTTAGAATACTAAACTTGAAATCCTTATAAAAGGGGAATGATCCTATCTTTCTCATACGAATGTTCAACCATCCATCTACGCAAAGATTAAAGAGGCACAAAAGGAAGATTTAGAACTGTAAAATAAAGTGAGGAATTTTCCTGATTACAACAATGATTATGATGGAATGATAAGGTTTAATAATATATTATACATCCCATTAATACCATAATCGAAGAATAAAATATTAGATAAACCTCATAGTTCGTCATTATCTATTCGTCCTAGAAGTATTAAGATGAATAAATATATGAAAAATATTTTCAGTGGGACAACATTAAAATGTATATTGAAGAGTATGTATATCGATTCTTGGTTTGTTATTAAGTTAAGGTTGAGAGATATAATTCTAAGGGGATTTTACATCCATTACCCATACCATAATGGAAATGATAAAACATTACCATGGATTTTATCATTATACTCCCCAAAACATATAATGGGAACAATTTTATTTGGTTTTCAGTCAGTCTTCTTAAAAATTTAGTATTGTTTATTACTATTAGAAAATATTTATCTCTTGACCATATTAATAGATTATAAATTAATAAATTTTTTATATTTCATGGAGTGCCACTATCAATCACATCTGATCAGGATTTAAGGTTTACCTTGAAGTCCTAGAGAAGTCTTCAATAGGCTCAAGATCAAAAGTTGACTTTCATTACTTCATATCACCCTCAAAATATTTGGTCATTATAAGTGGACCATTAAAAATATATATGAAATTTTAAGATATTTATCTATGGATTTCAATTGTGGTTGGGATCAACACCTTCCTTTAGTGGTATTTTATTACAAAAATAGCTTTCACTTGAGCATTATGATGACTCTTTATGAAGCACTCTATGTAAAGAAGTGAATAAATATAATGTGATGTGATAAAATTAGATAAACAAAGCTAATTTGACCTAATATAGTTGAGTAAATGGTAGAAAAGATTATATACATTCAGAATTACATCATGGCAACATAGAGTTTATAGAAAAGTTATGCAGACAATCATCAATGAGATCTAGAGTTCAAAGTTGGAAACAAGGTATTTCTACGAATATCTCCTTGGAATAGGGTTATGATATTTTTAAGTAAGTGAAAGATTAGACTTATATACATAATTCCATTTGAGACTCTTGATCACATTGGGATGGTATATTACTATTTGTAACTTCCACCAAATCTCTCTCAATTTCAATATGTGTTCCATGTACCTCTCTCGAGGAAGTACATACTTGATCTAGAACATGTATACATACTACCAGAGCATGATATATATTATGATGAAAGACCAATGGAGAATCTTAACCATTATGAGAAATTCTTATGAAATAATACCACTCACCTGGTTAAAGGTTTTTTTTGGTAAAACCATAAATTAGAGGAAGCTGTGTGGGAACTTGAGGATGTGATGAGGCAGAAGTATCCTTATTTTTCTGTATTAGAGTGAAAAAATTTATAGTTAAAAATTATTACAAGGGGGATTTAATGTAATACCCTAATATTTTAAGATATATTTTTCTTTAAATAAATTTCATTTCTATGATATCTTACTTTACACGTAACACCGAGTTTAAACAAACCATGATATAATATTAAAATATTATTATCTAATGTGATAGTTATTTACTAGATTTTGGATTGAATGGTATGAATAAGAATAAATAAATTATGAAACATTATTTTATACACATTTATAAAATGAATTCACTGGTTATCAATTGATTATAAATGAAAATAAAATAATTTGAAAGTAAAAAGATGTTTTTTTGAAAAACGTTTTTATGCTCTCAATGTATATTTATCTTAATAAATTAAATTAATAATTATTAATGAATAATTTTAACTAAATTTATATATTATTCATTAATTTTTTTAATATTCATCTAATTGTGTTTACAATGCATGAGATAAGAATAAATCCATTTTTATGCTTAAAATGAATTGTTCTATAAATGGGTTTTGCTGCGTTTTTCATGCTTATTTTAAAATGGATTTATGAAACTTCAATAAATTTAATCTTAAAAAAAGGATTGAATATTTGGAATAATGAGGATACCATTTGGAAAATAGAACCATTTTATTTTTTGTAATTATGAATAGTAACCATGGTACATATTTGTCACCTTGGTAAGAGTAAAACAGGTAGAACATGGTTAAAACTTTGGTATATGGATTTAAAATCCATCTAAAACTTAATTTTATCCTATTTTTTGTGTATTTATCCTCCATTATAATATAATTGTAGAAAATATGTCAACGTGGTGCTATTTTACTTTGATTACGACCTTTATATTATTTAAATAAAAGGATAAATAAAAAATGTCACTCTTCTGATCTTAATTACTATGATATATTTTTATATGGATAAAAATAATTAATGAATGAATAAAAAATGTTTATTTGAATATAAATAATATATTTTTATTATATTAATTATTTTTTTCATTTTTAATGATGTAATAATTACCTTAAATGCTTATGCAATGCCGATATAGTACTTGTTCAAGTTATAGAAAAATAAAATAAATGAATTTAAAAATTTTAAAAGTAATAAAATTGGGATGAATTATTATTTTTAATGATTTTTTAGTTAAATATAACATATTAGTGATGTATTAAATATTTATATTTGAATTCCATTTCTATATTATTGTATTTAAAGTCAAACTATGTGAATAGTCATGGAAATAACTGTAATGGTATCTTATGTTAAATAATATTTTATTAAATGATTTAAAATTTATAAAAAATATTTTATTTGGAAAAGTGATTGGGGTAAAGTTGATAATATCAGCCATGTTACACTAATGTGTCACTTTTACTTTTATAGTAACTTTCATGACCCCTAAAAAGTAAAAAAAAACTTTGATATCATGGTAGGAGTCAAAAGGGTTAACATGAGGTTAAAACTAAGAGATAAGGGTTAAAAAATAACAAAAACTTGTCTAACTTTTATTTTATGAGAGGATTTTGAATTAACATTATCTTATATCCTAAATATATTATTTTTTTCTAATGAAACATGAAAATTATTTTATATTAATTTAATACTTTAGGTAATTCCAATGGTGACCCTCCCTTCACTTATAAAAGGGAACCTCATGTTCTCCCTTATTTATAATGTTTAAGCCTTATATATTATCCAATACCTACACTAATACCATAATATCCTCCTTTCCCATATTCCAGAGCTTTTTTTTATTTCCAAAATATTATCCTTTCAAGTGTTAAGGTGTAATCCAAAGGAGGTTTGTCAATGAAGAATAGGTTTGAACGTGTATAAAATAAGATGAGGCTTGAGGACAAAGTTTATATTGAAATATAATTTTTATTTGGTTTGTTTATGTTTCAATTATAATGTTTGTTAATTTTATAATATTAATTTAACAAGACACGTATATTTAATTCTCCACTTTTAATATCTATTTCTTAATTATTCTTATTATTTTACTCAATTTGGCACTCAAGAAGATCAAAGGAAAATTTTAAAGAAACCAAATATATTTATCCTTTTTTTGGGGAATATTTTCTTCCATGTTCATATTTTCTTTAAAATTATTTCAAGAATGTTTTTAATATTTTACAATAATTTATTAAATGGATTTTTACCTATGTTTTAATTTTTATAAAATGTTTTAAAGGAATATTCTCATCATTTTATGAATGAGATAATTTTTAAAAAAGGTGTGAATGGAATATTTGTTTTAATGGTTACAATATAGATGAAATTTCCCATCATTATGAATAATAAATTCATTTAATCATCCTTTCTAATTTTCTATGGTTATTTTAAAAGAAATGGATTTTCTTAATATTCTAGGAATTTGAAGTTAAAAGGTTATTAAAGGAACATGGTATTTTATCATGTTTTCAAAGAAATGTCTGAATGATATTTTAAGGGTGTTTTTTATCTATGTCATGATGAGTTAAGGATTATTAAGCTTCATTGGGGTTATGTTCTTATGATATTATCCACTTTCTTCAGATATCTTATGATGGTGGTGATTCAATGAAATCCATTTATTTTCCACATGTTAAATAAGTTATGATGAAGATTCTATGTAACCCATTTGTTTTCCATGGGTTATAATATATTTAAATGATGGATGATTTATGATCTCATGGAACACATATTCTTGGTTTAAATTATGAAATGGTTGGGTCCATTATATCCCTCAAATATATTGGGTAAAACCTTATATCTCATCAGATAATTATGGGAAACAAGTTGATGTGATCAATCCACTATAAGAAATAGTTAGGGATACATGATCCAGTATGATATGGGGAATAAGTGGTGATTTATGATCCACTATGATATGGAAAATAGATGGTGATTCTTGATCCACTATGCTATGAGAAACATTTGGTAACTCCTGGTCTACTATGATATGATGGTCTCAATATTTAACCTTGACATATGATATGGTTTCTATGCACATGATGGTTCCAAACTCTTAAGACATGTTGATATTATTAAGATTTGAGCTCATGAACCATGACTTATTTTTTGATAATTATTAAATATTGTGACATACTAATATTTGTGTTCCATGAATCATGATTATCATATATGAATTATTGGTTATGATTTTATATATATAATCACATGTTATCCTACCATTATTCTCATGAAAAATGGTGAAAATGTTTCATTTTAGTCAATTACTTATTGCTATTTTAAACATTTTGAAAGTAGTTTCACCTTATTGGCATTGACTAGTCTATCTATGTCTAGTTTCATCTTGAATAACCATTCAAAACTAACAATATTTACATCCACTATAGGATCTACCAAAATACATACTTGGTATTGGTACTTGGAGCCCATTTCATAATTCATGGACTCTTTCCATTTCATATCTTCTATAATACATATTGTTTCCTTATAGGTTACAAGATCACTATTTTCAACTAATAATGAGTCACCATCCTTGGTGACTAAAAAACCATATATTTTAGGTTATCTATACTCTCATGTACTTATATGTAGTAATTTAGTCTCCAAAACTTCCTCTTCCATGGGGATTTGTAGAATCTATTCCTGTTACAACTCTATTGTATTTTATGCTTGGACTTCATCATTGTCTATCTCACTCCTACTATCACCTTTAGATATATTATCCCTATCTAGGAATGTGGGACATATTTAAACTATAAAATTCTTATATTATTGAACTTATATATAATATCCAATATCTAATAAAGACACACTTAGTGCCTTTTGTGAGAATGTTTACTGAAATATACTTAATAGACACTTTACAAACCCACACTTATATATGAAAAAACATGAGTTTATTTCCATTCCAAATATTATATGTAATTCTATTTTCTACTTTAGATGGAACTTTATTTAGAATGTGTGAATATTCCAGTAACACACATCCCCAAAAGGATATTAGAATACTAAAATGACTCCTTAATAATATATCCATATTCAATAGAGTGAAGTTCCTCTTTTCACATACACCGTTCCATTGTGGTGTATAAGGAGGAGTGAGTTAGGATATAATCCCAAACTCCCATAGATAATAAATGAATACTTGGTTGTGATATTATTCACCTTTATTGGATTTTATTTTCTTTATCTTATTACCAATTATATTCTTAGCATTATTATTGAATTATTTGAATTTCTCAAAAGAATCTAACTTATACCTAAATAAGTACACACACAAATATATAGATATATATAATATATTAATCAGTAAAAGTTTTAAAGTATCAGTATAAACCACTTTCTTCAATAGGAAATTATCCACATATATTTATATATACCAATTCAAGAAGCTCCGCGTCCCTTTCACCTATTCCATGAAATGTGGATTTGGTCATTTTACCTTATAAACAAGCATGATATAAATTAAGTGTTTTTAGTTTAAAATAATATAAATATCTATCTTGGTGTAATCTGTTTAATCACTTATCATTTACATGACTTATTTGGCGATTCCATTATTGGGTGTTACATGAGTCATGTGATCTTGATTCATTACAAATTTCCATTACTTTTTTTTGCATAATACAATAAATAAATACAATTATTTAAATGTTCCATACCATAAAAAAATCTTTCTTTGTAAACAAAGAAACAATTATTTCCAAAATTTCAAAAAAACCCATATTTATCAATTTTGGACATAAATGTAATGTTTTTCGTAACTAAGGGAATGTAATAATAATTTATCAAAACCAAAATCATTATAGTAGGTAACATGAGGTGGTAGTCTCTAATTACCACCATAGTAAGTCTGGCTGTATTGGCTACTTGTAGATTCACCTCACCACAAGAAATATTATGAAATATACTTAGTTCCTATATTTAAATTAATATGTAAAAACTACATGCTTTATCTCATATGATATTTTTAGAAATTTATAGTTTTCACATGATAAAAAACACACATAAATATTCCCATTTATTCTTTTTATGGGTGCAATTTTTATTCCAGGGGACCTTGTTACCATACAAAAAATGGAAAATGTATTATTCCCTTGATTACCCCTTGATCCTCATCTTCTTGGAAAGGAATTTTTAATAATACTTGGACTTAATGGCCATCTTAGGACTTTTTTATTTTTACTTAATTTTATTCACCATAAGAATAGATGGATTTGTGTGCTTCATATCCATATCAACTTGTAAAATTTGAGTGAGGAGATATAGGAGAGGCTTCTCAATGTTATTCATATTAAAATTTACAACAAAACAAGAGAATATATATTAGAGTGATGAAATAATTAGATTGGTTCAAAATTCTTCTAGCAGCATAAACCCTAGAATAGTTAAACCCTCAATGTAAGAAATTAATTTTAATATGAAATACCCATCTAACACACATTATTTAAGTTTTCTCATGAAGAGAGCCTTGAATATCTCAAACTATTCCTGTCTAGAACTCTCCCAATAAAGATCATAGATATCCATGAGCATGTTATAGGTATCCATGTTCTCATAAGACTTCATGAGTTTATTAGACAAGGATGATATCATCAAACATTGAATATCGAGTACATCGTTCATGTGTTTTTATATACATTGAAATCCTCGTCACTTTCCTCTTTCGGAGGAAGATCAAAAAGAGAGGATTAGAGCATGTAAGACCATTGTTCATGGCAAAACCAACAAATAAGTGTATAAACCATTCTAAGAAGTTATTTCTAGTTAAGATGTAGTATTTCCCTATAATTGATCACAAGGATAATGAGGTCGATAAACTTTCCATTATTCTATAAAAATATGAGAGTATATTATCAGTACTTTATTTGATTACTATATGTGACAAAATAAATTATATTTTGATAGTATCATACTATTTTACCAAAACTAATATTCCTCACCATTGGATTTATAATTTCATGTTTTATGGAAATTCTTATGTTAAGGATCCCTATTTAACTTATTATAATCTATATAGATCCAACAAAATTATATGAAAGTATTTATATAGGTGATCTTTCCAACTAAAAACTAGAAGATCCTTGATACTTTGAGTGGATTCCACAATATAAAAATCCTGAATAAAATTTCCTCAATACTTGATTCTAAATTTTTATTTGATAGAATAAGAAAATTAAACCTAATACATATTCTATTAAGTCAACCCACCATCTTAGTTAAGACTTATCAATAATTAAAAGTACCCCTAACAGAGTCCAAATTGATACTCTAACTACAAGAACATCTTAATTAAAATAGTAGAATACATGGTCTGAATTAATATTATATTTAGGTATTTTTTATTTTCATAAATTATCTTGTCTTACCCATTTACATTTCTTGTTAATATCAAATGAATTTTACCTAAGAGATTAACCATGTTTTGATAAATCATTTTTGTGTAATATAATTATTCTAATTAAATATATGCTTGTTAAATTCATTTATTTATGTGATTACAGTCTATAATACATAAAATAAATCACTAAAAAGATAGAAATAAAATAAATAAATGACTTGATCATCGTCTTATCTAATGGTTGACTTATTGATCAGACAATAAATCAACCTATGAACCAGGGGAAAATAACTCCTTGTTTCAGTCTAGGAATTAGTGGAAGTATTCCTCCTATACTCCTATGTATCACCTAGGTTGGTTTCACCTTAGATACACATAGAACCACCCCATGCACCTAGATAATCATTCCATTGTATATGTTTTATACTCACATGTAGGTGAGGGTAACCAAAGGTTTGGTTAAGAGGAATTTACATAAAACAACATTGGACACACAAGTCCTACATAATAAAGGAGGGAGGGATGAAATATAGGCCATAAAATTTAATTTAATAGTATGTTATTGCAAAATACATGAAATTAATAATAAATTAAAGAAACAATGCATACATAGGTATGGTCTAATATTATGATTTGTCACGAACTAACCTAGGACACCCTCAAAATATGGCACCTGAACTGATCCAACACATACCCAAAGGTCATTCCTGATCCCCACGGGCTGGTGGTTGGCACCGAGAATCAACAACAACTAGACGGAATTATTTTTCCAACCTAAAGCATAAAAATTGAAATATACATACATAACAAAAAGAAAAAAATGGAATAAAAACAAGAATAAGATATATTACATAACTAAAAGAAGATAATAGAAGAAATCCAACTCAAAATAGATAGAAGAACCCAAAATATAAGTCCAGCATCAAGGGACAACTAAAATAGAAACTGACTACTCCATGTGATAACATGCGCAATGTCTCATCATCTAATTGCCAGCTACCCATACCTAGCTGACAGAAAACCTCACCTCCTCAGTGTGATGCCTTGACTTTTACTTTACCAAAAGATATAACAAGGTCTACACACCACCGAAGCGGTATGTAGGTTGTGAGCTAAATAGGATAAGAAGGATCCCCCAAGTGTTTTATATCAAGTCTCTACATAAAAATCCGAACATGCTAAACTTTTAAGAAAAAAAGACATGATAATCAGTTAAATAGTTTTTATATCAAGATAATGGTAAAACATTACCCTTTTTTCAGATTTCTAAATAATCTAGGTAAAATAGTTTCAAATAATAGAGCATATATCACCAAAAGTAATCAAGTCCAAGTAGTAAAAACAAAATCATAAGAAAATTACACTAAGGATCACTACAATTCTGGATAACTAGATCACTTGTACCCAATATAGACAAGTGTGCAAAAAAGTCCAAAGAGATGTGCATCGAATCTAGGGAGAAAAGGAACACTCTAGAAAGTAAATCCCCTAATAATGTCTAACAAGTCCCTAGGAAACTTTCTATAGGGAGTATAGGAACACCCCATGAGTTAACCACCTAAAAGTAACAATGGTTGAGGCTTATTACTACACCATCCATATAAGTACATATAGCTTCCCATATACTTTGTTTTCCAAAACATTTCATCAAAATCATGCTTGGAAAACCATTTCATAAATCCATTTCAATATACTTTGAAAATACCTTTATCCTTTTACCAAAACAAGGGGAAAAACCTTTTCTAAAAAAACTTGTTTACACACACAGAAATCAATAAATCATTCCAATTCATTTATAAAACAATTTATAAAACCATAAAATTAAAGGTTCATCAAACATAGGCTAGAGATAAAACCACCTAACTCAAACTCAAGTCATACACGCATGAAATGGGATCCACCAACATTGGAAAGAACATAATAAAAACAATATAGTCCCTATAATTGATTCTCACATCTTATAATCAATTCAACAAGAAAAGCAGTTGACATGGAAGATATGTCACAACATACCTCAAAGGACACACACTCGCCTCACCGAAACCAATAAAGGGATTAACCCTAGAAGAATATCACACAAAAAATCTAGAATAATCACGTGAAATTAATATTTGATCAAAATATTCAATAAGCATGGTATGATACCACTGTTGTGACCAATAGAAATAAAGAAGCAAAAAGGTTTCTTACCAAGAGAGGCACAATATAACCACCATAGAGATCAAGCACTGAACTATGTCATATAGAAGGAGAGAGATCAACCATAATCACCTTGGGAGAGCCTAGGGTTTGAGAGTAAGGTATTCACATCTAATGGAAAAAGAATCAAGAATTTTTCATAATAAAGACTATAGATCACGAATGTTTTAGGTTGTGAATCCAAGATTCACGATGTGATTACCACGAGATTCATGTATACTGAAAAAGATGTCGTCTTAGTTTAAAAAGAACCACTAAACCTTTTCAATAAATGAATAATTTCCAAGGATTTTATATTTTTCATGCTCTAAACCAGACGCATGACATCTTCCCAAAAATGGATTCACACTATGTAACCAGTTCACATTATGAATGTGTCTAGTATGCAATAAACAATCTAGGTTCTGTATAAAATCCCCCAAGAAACTCCAATGAACTAAGAACCCAAAAACACACTCTTAAACATAAAAAGATACATACATTTTTAACTAGGATGTTACAAACTCCCACCATAATAATTTTCATCCCTAGGAAGTTATATTGAAGAAGGGTTCTCTAGAAAGAGATAAGGCCACCACTCCCTCAATGATGATTTGTAATCCCAAGTCTCATAAGAATCTAATTTGTGTCACTATAACACTATAAAAATGAGATATACCTCCCATTCAAGACTTTCACCTAAGAAACAATGATCTTAACTAACTACTCTATAGCTAAAACATCTGGATCTAACTCAATATCTTCTGAACATAGAAAATGAGAGGGATTAATATGGTAATTACCGATTTGAGATTTATATAAAACATTATGAATAGATAAAAACTGATCAAGTAATGAAAAAAATACACAATATTCCCAAGATTATTAGTGACCTCAAATGAAAAAACATATTTGAGATCCAAATTTCCTGGTTTCCAAGTAGATGGTGACCCAACCAAGGAAAAACACTCAAGAAAACCTTCTCACCTACAAAAACTTCTAATGGATGATATAAATGATCCATATATGATTTCTATAAACTCTTCTCTATAACCAAACACATGCGTATATCCTGAATTTTCAATAATTTCTCAAGAACAAAATGCATTCCCACAAGAGAGGCCAAGCCAACCTATGCCCAACAGAGAGGTGATCTGCATAAGTGAGCATATAAAGCCTCGAAGGGTTCTATTATGATCGATGAATGATAACTATTGTTATATGAAAACTCAAATATTCCTATATGGATATCCCATGATCCACCTAAATCCAAGATATAGGCAGGGATTTTTTCCTCTAAGATCTAAATAACATGATATTTGGTGGAAAAATCCATGTTTTTCAATAAATCAGCAAAGGAACAAGAAATATTTCCAAAAAGGGTCACCCCATGAAGTTCCTCCGCAAAGACTCAAGTGTTGAAAAGCTGTGAAGCCACTTGAATTCCACCTTTTCGACCACCATAGAGGAAGTGATAGAATCCTCTGTGAGTCCAAGGAACTTGATGGGAGTTGGGAGCCTCTGAAACCACCATAGAGGGAGTGACAAACTCCTATTATACTACAAGAAACTTGATGGATCTGCCTTTGATTGTGAAACATGATTTTCTTTGCAGTGTTTCCAAAGAGAATCGCAATGCTCGGTACCTATAAATACCCGTCCCACCACCACTTCAAAGGATCGACATCCTAACCTTTCACCTTTCGACCTATCAAATCACAAATAATTATTTTCTCTGAAAATTTTCAGGAAAATGAATCATATGAGGTACTTGAGCATTAAGAAACCCCTTTCACTTTACTGAAATTTACCCCCACTTCAATCAGGGATGCCCTTCACGAAGCCTTTTGGCCATCGCGATGGAAGGAAATCCTTTTGGGTATTTGGAACTTCATGAATCACTTAGTATTCATGAAGCACACTACAAACACATTTAGAATCCTTACCTAAGATGGGTCACTATGCTTTTCAAATCAACATCCTTCACGAAGACCCTTAACTTCGCAAAGCACCAGAGCTTCACGAATCCCTTCTCTGCAAGGTCTTCTGATCCATGAACCCCTCTTCCATGTGGCCCTCCAGGCTTTTATGAAGTGATTTAAAAGTTATGTGAGGATAGCTTCATATTGTGTTACCCTACCTTGTGATTCATCACATAGGCATGTCATGGTTATTCCTTCTTCTCATAGACATGCTGACGTGGACCCCTCAATGGATCACTCCACAACCCCATTCACCAATGGAATTTCTGGTGCCTCCCCTTCACCAAAGGTTAAAGTGAACCGATTATGTAAGTCTTATGGGTGAGTATTGAATCCTCATTGTTTGATATATAGGGCGCTAAACTGCCAATCACCCACATCCTCAATACATGACATTAAACTGTGACTATCACATGAGGGATGGGTTCAAGAAGACCAAGAAGGGAATGGGAACCATCACCCTCTCACTCCTCATCTACCTATGAGATTTGTCTACATGAGAACCTTGGAAAACCTATACATAATCACCAACCTAACTTGATAGAGTGTTCCATATATAATGACCATATCCTCTTCGTACATCTGGACACCCTCCTTGGGCTTCCCTCCTGGAGTAAGTCCCAATAATCTTTTCATGGGCCAATAAATAGGCATAAGCTCTACTAAACACCTTGGGATTCCCTCCTGGAGTAAGTACCAGTCTTCTTTTCCTGGGCCGCTAACCAGGCATAAGCCCAACTCTACTCGTTTCAGACGCACCTGTCATGATGCGATCATCTGGTCATTTGTTTCCTCTTATTTCTCACACCAATTATTAATCACATGTGCTTAGAGTAAGCATTGACCATGACATACTCTATGGGATGCCTTATCATGTAATCCCTATGAACCTTTTGACTGAACTATTTAGACATTGATCCTTGACCCTTTTCAAGCAAGGTTTTTATGAAGCTTCTTTGAGGTTCAATCCCAACGTGTATGGGTCTCGACCACTTCACATCGATTCAACCTCGTCTCACATGATGTTAAACTATATCCCCCCCTTTTTCCCACATGATGTTATAACATATTATTAAACTATGTGGGTTTTGATCCCTATATCCTAGATAGGGTTTGTAGGAAGCCTCCCTGAGGTTTGAATCCAAACACTGGTAAACATCAGTGTCCCCTTTGTTGGGACCCACATCCTTGGTCCACCCCTTTGTGGTGTTAGACTAGTTCCTAGTAAGCTAACCTTGTGTAAGACTTATAATTAACCCATACTATTCTAACCAAGAGTGTCCCTCTTATGATGGGATGCTAACCACATGTAAGCCCCAACATGTATTTGGGTTAATGTCATTTGTGTATGCTCTGATTCTATGCCCCATTCTTGAACTGCATGGACTTTGATCTTTACCCATTTTGAGAAAGGTATGTAGGAAGCCTCCCGAATTCTCAAGACCATCCCCCATCTCCCATACTAGTCTCTCCCTTGAGTCTTTGTGCCTCAAGAAGATCATGACTTACCCCTTTGGTTCCATTTCCTTTAGTTCTCCATCCACGCATCCATTATAATGATTCTCCTCCTCAGGAGACTCATCACCCCATCCCAGAACTACATCGACTATGATTCCCAACTACAGGGATATGTAGGAAACCTTTTTGAGGTTCAAACCTAGTATCATTACCTTCAAACTAGTTTTTGGTTCCATCCCCATTCATTTCATCCTTGGACACTTCATCCTTGTCCATCCTAATTTTACCCAGGCCGCCACATCCTAGTGAAATCCTACCATCCATATGGGCCGATAACCATGCATAATCCCCAACATGATCCCAGGATGTTTTCCTTTGTGTACACCCCGATTCCATTCTCCCACCCTTTAAAACTTCATGGGTTTTGATCTCTGTCTTCTAGACATGGTACCAAGGAATCCTCTTAAAGGTTCAATCCCATCCAATGGTAAATCATGGTGTCCCCTTTATGTTGAATAATACTTCTCCTTGGTCCACCCTTAGTGGTGTCCAGACCAGTCTTCGTGGTGTGAAACCTTACCCTTTTTGGGAGACACCATCCTAGGTCCATCCTAATTGGGCATTCTGATCCATCCATCTAGTAAACTGTAATAGCTCAGACCCTCATGGTCCATCCCTTTGCTAAATTCCGGATCCTAAGGGTGGCGTCTTGGTGGTAGGATGTCATTTTGGTGTGCGACCGATCGGTGTGCGGACGATCGGTGTGTGACCGATCAGTGTGCGACCGATCGGTGTGCGACCGATCGGTGTGAAACGATCAGTGTGTCACCAATCGATGTGACTGATCGGTATGCGACAGATCGGTGTGACACGATCGGTGTGTCACCGATCGGTGCGAGTGATCGGTGTGCGACTGATCGGTGTGACACGATCAGTGTGTCATGGATCGGCATGACCGATCGGTGTGTCACCGATCGGCATGACACGATTGGTGTCACACAGCCTTGTCAGGTTTTTTTATACATTTTTTTGTGTAACGCTACTTTTAAACCCTTTTTAACCTTTTGGAAGTTGTTCAAGCCCATTTTTAGCTCCACGGTTAATGTTTTAAATTCCTAAGATTGGGGAAAACCTCAACGGACCCAGCTGTGTGTCTGTGTAATGTTCCCATCTATTTATATAAAATACTTAAAGTCATAGATTTTACCACCTTTTCCCAATGAGAGTTATTAAATAACAATTAATCCCGTCATGTGTAACCACCCAACCGTGTGGTGAAACCACGATCCGCCTTTAAATCCACCGAAGATCTTGATATCCAGTAACACTCGGGCTCATCTTTATATCGCACTAGCTTTCCTCTTATTCTTCTTCTGGGCTGGGTTCATTATTCTCTTGGAATGTTTGGAGTCCCCTTCCCAAGGCAAGTGGTGCACATGTGGTAGAGCCCTTAGTGTCTGTCCTTGGAGTCCCGGATGATCCTCCCTTGCAAGTTGTGCATCCCTAGTTCTTGGAGCGTTGAGAGAAACATCGATCTTTGATCATCCAAGTAGGTATTTTCCTTCATCTCTCCTTACTGTGTATCATGCGGGGTGGGTACGCTACTGTTTCTATGGGAATGGATGAAACTGAACCTTAACGAAGATAATAAATAGACTGTTAAATAATGATGGGGTGTGTTTGAAAATTCTGTTGTACTCTTTTATGATTGCTATATGTTGTGAACTGTATGGGATTATGCTCATTGAAAATCATGGCCGCTGGTGGTATTTCCTTGCGCACTGATGAACCCTTGTCATCTGTGATGATTAAATGACTGTAACATGGAAATTGGTTAATCACCTAAACTTTTTTGGTTAAATGTATGCCTAGTGAACATCAATCCTTGTGTGGTCACCCCAGTTAACCAACAGAAAGAAGCACCTAATGAATGATGTGCATGAACTTGGAAGTTTCCCTACTATGTTTTGGAAGTATTTGTGTTGTTCTACTTGATGCTTATGGGGTGATGTGGATGGGGATGGGATCCTCTGTTTTGGATCGGTTATTGGTTGTGAATCTAAAGCTGTGTGGGGCTATATCTCGAGGCTTGGTTTGGTTCCAGTACTTTGAGGGATCTCATAGATCCCTTTGTTGTTGTGACTTTACAAGATAACCGGGTGTGAATGCTTAAATTGTTGTTTGGGAATTTCCCTTTCTCTAGATTATGGTTATGCTGGTTAGTTTCCTAGTAGTGAAGAATTTACTTAAATGGGATCAATTGAACATGAAAACAAGAATGGGATCAATGGGGAATTTTTTTCTGGGATGAGTGGTGACATGGTCATGGGTTCAGTGTTTCTTGTGAATGAATAGTAATGAGGGTGTTTGTGCTTAAGTTGGTTTTGGAACTCCTAGGTTGGGATGTGTGCTTGTTATATATATTATATAATTTTAGTTCTCATGTTTCTTATTCACGCCCCACCCAAGTTGAGCACTTAGTTCCGAACACCCCCATTTCATGGGGGAGGGTGTTTTTCCCAACACTCCCATGTGTGGCTGGTTATTAGCTCCTTTTCTAATCCCTTTTCCGAATAGCCCACGACTCTTCGGGCAGGATGTGATGGCCTGAGGTCTATTATAGCCCAAGATTCTTTGGGTAGGGTACTTGTGGTGGTTGGCCCAGGTGTGTGTGGGTAGGTTGTTTCCCAAGTGTCTCTGGGATGAGGCCCAGGTGTCTTCGGGCGTGGCAGTAGTTGTTCTGGCCCAGGTGTTTGTGGGCATGGTTACATGTGGTTTTTATGGGCCAGGTGTTTGCGGGTGGGATGTGTAGTTGTGGCCCAGGTGTGTGCGGGTGGGGTGTGGCAGTGGGACTGCGGTGAGAATGGCAGAAGAAGTTCGATGCATAGGATGTTTCCAATAAACAGTGGGAAAGTGGCGCGAGGTACCCAAATATTGATGGGATATTACTATACATTACTTAACTTGTGTTATTTGGGGAGTGTGCCTTGGTGAGGCTTGGGTGGATAGTTTTCTTGTTAGGTTCTTCAGTTATATATTTTCTCACAGGGCATTATAATGCCTCCCCACTTGTGCACGAGGGATTTTGGTTTCTCTATTGAGTATACTTGTATGCTCACCCTACGTATATAAAACTTTTTTCAGGTTCCCAGGAGGACTTCAGGGATCATGCAGGGTCATACTATTTCAGACGTTGGGACAGTTTTTATTGTTGTTTTCTTTTTTTTGGTACTTCTTTTTGGGGTTTTCTTTTTTCTTTTGTATCCTTTACCTTTGGAACATGAATATGAAAATGTTTTGTTTTGGTTTTACATGTACTTATACTTTTTGTGTTGTTGGGATTTAATATCTTATCTCTCGATCCTATTAAATAAAAAAAGGCCAATTAATTCCATCTTGTGTGTGATTCTATACCCATGGTGGTAGTTGCCACTTTGGGACCTATTGAAGGCAGGTCTTGGGGGTCGTTATCTCTACTTAAACTTGAATAAGGGTTTGGAAACCTACTGTACCTTCTCTCATCTTGGTGAAGGCGGGTCGTGACAGAATAGTATCAGAGGAAGGTTGAGAGATAAGATTGAGTTCAGAGTTAGGCATAGTGAGGATTTCATGGGATGGTAGGGAAACAATTTTGGACAATCTTGGTGCGTGAAATAGGCCATGAAAAACTGGATAGGACACAAAATTTTAGCCCCCCCCCCCCCGTGATCTGATGCAAGGACTCTAGGCCTACCGAACAACCAAGTAAGGCTACACTGATTATAGGGTAGAGACCCTAGGAAAGGTATAAGCATCATAATGATGCGTGTTCTTGTGTTTCTTGGGTATTTGGGGATTTAAAATGAATAAGAAGTCTAATAAAAATTAAGATCAATATTCTACACTACTCGGGCTTAGGAATTCCTTGTTTACCTTGCAGCTATGGAACCCGGATGGCGACCAAGGGTAGTACGAGCGATCGAGGCCCAGGAGGTTGACTTGGCCGATCGGCAGAGGACTGAACGAGAGGAGGATGATCAGTGGTAGAGGACACTTTGTGACTTTCAGTGACAGATCCTTGAGAAGTACGAGGGAATCACCTTAGACATGGAGACAGAAAGATGGATAGAGGAGGTTGTGATAGCTTTCAACTTGATCCAGGATTCGATAGAGTACTTGGTTCCTTTGGCTATAAGCCAGATGTGGGGAGCAGTGCGCCAGTGTTGGACTCTCTACCTCAGAGAGAAGAGGGAGGATGAGGTTACGTGGGATGACTTCGAGAGGGAGTTCCGGGCAGAATTCCTCTCTTCCATAATGAAGGCTGAGAAGAGGTAGGAACTGCTCTCCCTCTAGCAGGGGGGTATGTCAGTGAGAGAGTTGGGGATCAATTTTAAGGATCTCCTCCACTTTTCTCTAGACCTCTTTCTAGACGAGGAGTCTCGGACAAGACGTTTGGAGGAGGCACTTCGACCTTCCCTTCATTATGTTATTACTCCCTTCTCTTTACCGACATACTTGGAGGTCCATAAGAAGTCTAAAGTGGTGGAGAGGATGAACACACTGGGTGGTGTATCGTGAGAGTGAATCTAGTTGGGCTCGTCGAAGGGGAAGGCCGTCAGCAGCAGGCCTCCAGCATCAGGGCCCTCTAGGTTTCGACTAGTAGGGATCATGCCCCAGCAGTTCCAGTTCTGATATCCCGATCCTCGCCCTTTCCTTTCAGGACCAGGACCAAGATGCTTCATATGTGGCAGCCATGGGCACCTTTGGAATCAGTGCCCAGACCGAGTACAGTACAATGGGGGTGGGTCGGTGCAGCACCCGCCCCAACCGCAGTAGTTTCTAGCCAGGACCTTTCAGCAGAAGCAGCAGGGACAGTGAGATCCCGCTCCTCCAAGGGAAGAAATCTCAAGAGGAGGCCGACCTCAGTGTTCTCCTCAGAGACCTCGACCAGGGCGCGGTCGGGGAGGCGTCCGAAAACCAAGGGGCAGGGGAGCTGGGCGTGGGCAGTTACACGCCGCGGAGGCAGCAACTCCAGCAGGTCCGGAAGTTGTTCAAGGTATGATCAGCTTGTTTAGTACTCTTACCTATGAATTGTTAGATACAGGAGCTTCACACTCCTATGTTGTGCCCAGTCTGGCCCGTTCTCTAGGTCTAGATGCTAAGAGACATCCAATTCCCTTGGTGTTGAGTACACTAGTCGAAGGTCAGACCGACATGTTTTATGTTTATCGAGGGTGTAGACTGATAATAGGGCCACATCACTCAAGCATGGATCTTTTACTGTTGCAGATACATCCATATGATTTCATCCTAGGCATTGACTGGTTGTTCTCTGTTTGTGCCATTATTGACTACTTTCGAGGAAGGATCATGTTTTTAGACTTGGGTGGCCAATGTGTGACTTTCATCGGAGAGCGGTGTTACCAGGAAGGTAACTGGCGAGTGGAGACCCTCCTTTCCTTATTAGATGAACTATCAGGGGATTCAGTGGATATAGAAATGGTGGAAGTCCTAGGGATCTTCAGTGAGTTTATGGACATATTCCCTGAAGAAGTGGCGACTCTACCCCCCCGACGTGATGTTGAGTTTGGGATATATTTTCAATCTGGTGCTCGTCCAATTTCGATGGCTCCCTACCGGATGGCTCCCTCTGTATTGCGGGAGTTGCAGAATCAAATTGAAAATCTGATGAAGAAAGGTTTTCTTCGACCAAGTGCGTCACCATGGGGTTCTCCAGTCTTGTTCGAAAAGAAGGAATATGGTGGTCTTAGGCTGTGAATAGACTACTGGAGACTGAATCAGGTGATGGTCAAAAATCGCCACCCTCTTCCGAGGATAGACGATCTCTTTGACCAGCTAAGGGGAGCATGTTGGTTCTCTAAGATTGACCTGTGGTCGGGATATCACCAGTTGAGGGTGAATGAGGGTGACATATCAAAGACTGCCTTCAGGTGCATATATGGGCACTTTGAGTTTGTGGTAATGCCATTTGGTGTTACGAACACTCTAGTTGTGTTCATGGGGCTCAGGAACTCTGTTTTCCGGGAATACCTAGATAGGTTCATAGTCATGTTTATTGATGACATCCTGATCTAATAAAGGTCATAGGAAGATCACTATGACCACCTAAGAATGGTTTTAGAGGTCCTCCGACATCACCAACTTTATGGGAAATTGTCCAAGTGAAAGTTCTGGACTCGATAAGTGCACTTCCTTAGATAGGTGGTGTCTGAGAATGGAATAACAGTGGACCCATCGAAGGTTGAGGTAGTTGTTTCTTGGGAATCACCCAAGAACGTGGTAGAAATTTGTAGTTTCCTAGCTTTGACATGTTACTACTTGAGGTTCGTGCCCAACTTTTCCCAAGATGCAGCACCTTTGACAGCCTTGACCAAGAAGGGCCATGCTTTTGTGTGGGATGGGCAGTGTGAGGCAACCTTCAGCTATCTGAAGGAGAAGTTGGTTAGTGCCCCAATGCTGAGGTTTCTAGAAGAAGGGGTAGCGTATTAGGTGTTCTGTGATGCTTCAGAACAAGGCCTCAGGTGTGTGCTGATGCAGCAACATGGGGTGATATCTTATGGGTCTAGGCAGTTACGTCCCCATGAGCGTAACTATGCCACCCATGATCTAGAACTTGTTGCGGTCATGTTCGCACTGAAGTAGTGGTGTCATTACCTCGTCGGGGAGCACTTCATGGTCTTTACATATCACAAGAGCTTGAAGTATATCTTTACCCAACAGGACCTGAACTTGTGACAATGAAGGTGGGTGGAGTTTCTCTAGGACTACAACTTTGAGATCTCTTACATGGAAGATAAGGGGAACATTGTGGCTGATGCCTTGATCAGTAAGTCATGGAGGGAATCTGTTCATGAATCTATGGATGCTTGGAAGGAAATGGAAGAGTTGGCTTCCCTACACCAGAATGTAAGGGAGGATGGTGGTAGAGGTTGCCTATTTCAAATGGTAGTGTAGTACTCTCTACTGCGGCAGGTGGAGGAGTCTCAGTGGGGAGACATATAGAGTGAAGTGATGCGTGATTGGGTTAACCAAGGCGATGCTCTGGAAGGGTGGATGGAGGATGGTCAGAATTAGATGCTTTTCTGAGGGAAGTTGTTTGTTCCAAAGATGATGAATGAGAGAGTTCTTGGTGAGTTCTGTACCCCACCCCTATCGATGCACCTATGAGTTTCCAAGATGTACCAGGGTCTGAGGAGTCAGTTTTGGTGGCCTGGGGTAAAGCGGGCGGTGGCAGAGTTCGTGGCCAGGTGCCTAGTGTTTCAGAAGGTGAAGGATGAACACCATGTTATTGGAGGTTTGTTTCAACCTTTAGATGTACTCAAGTGGAAGTGGGATAAAATATTGATGGATTTAGTCATAATACTACCCAAGGTTCAAGGAGGCTATGATGCTATCTGGGTAGTGTTGGACCAGTTGACGAAATCGGATCATTTTCTGGTGATCAAGGAGTCGGGTGTAGTAGATACCTTAGCATGGAGGTACATGGATGAGGTGGTGCGGTTGCATGGAGTTCCGGGGTCCATAGTCTCGGATAGGGATGCACGTTTTACCTCACAAGTCTGGAAGGGATTGCAGCATGCTTTTGGCACCCATCTACGTCTTAGAACTGCTTTCCACCCCAAGAAAGATGGACAGACAGAGCGCACCATCCATACATTGGAGGATATGCTACAAGAATGTATTCTGGACTCTGGGGGATCGTGGTAATGACACTTTACTCTAGTGAAGTTTGCCTACAACTATAGCTATCACTCTACCATTGGCATGAATCCGTTCGAAGCTTTGTACGGGAGGCCATGTCGCTCACCCGTGTGCTGGACCGAGGTTGGGGAAGCAGGTGTTCTTGGCCAAGAGGTGGTGCAGAGCATGAAAGATAAGGTTCAAATTATACAGGAGAGGATGAAGATGAATTTGGACCGGCAGAAGTCATATGCCGATAATAGGAAGAGACCCTTGGAGTTCGAGGTTGGGGACCATGTATTCTTGAAGGTCTCCCCTCGGCGTGGACAACAGAGGTTCGACAGGGGGAGTAAGCTTTCTCCAAGGTTCATCGGACCATTCGAAGTGCTGCGGGGGGTCGGAGAAGTAGCTTATCAGCTAGCGCTACCACTGCCACTATTGAGAATGCACTATGTCTTCCACGTGTCTCAACTCCAACGATATCTACACAGCGACTCACACGTCCTCGACTGAGGAAATCTAGATATCGAGGCCGAAACAATGTTTTTAGAAAGACTAGTGAGGATCAAGGATTGTGATGAGAATATGCTCTGTGGAAAAACCATCCCTTTGGTTCGTGTGTTATGGAGGCATGGTGGGCTTGAGGAGAGTACCTAGGAACAGGAGGCACATATGTGCGCCCAATACCCAGAGCTATTTTGAGTTTTTTTTGTTTCTTTTTGTACTTGTTTGTGATGTAATACTGACCTTTTTGGTTTATGATATGTTTTGTTTCCCTACCTTGAGAATGTTATGAAAAGTATTGATAGGTGGGGAAGGGAGGTATTGATCCCTAATCAAGACACATTAAGGTGGATGCGATTAAACCCATGCGGGTGAGTCAGTGCCACCCAAAGTGGATAGTATCTTAACATAGAGGAAGTAACTCCCAAAACCGTGTGTCGGGACAATATGGACCCTGAGTTAGGCATGGCTGTTCGGGGTGGTTTGTCCCCAAGAGGTATCTTTCGAGGGGGGGGGGGGGGGTTCGGACCCCTCTCTTCTCTTTAGGTCCAGCTTTGATTATTGAGGATGAGATAAGTTCGAGGGGCATCTGATGTAATGGCCCAGACCCTCATGGTCTATCCCTTTTCCAAATTATGGATCCTACAGGTGACGTCTCAGTGTTAGGATGTCATTTCGGTGCGTGTCTGATCGGTGTGACCGATCAGTGTGACACGATCAGTGTGTCACTGATCGGTGCGACCGATCGGTGTGCGACTGATCGGTGTGACACGATCGATGTGTCACCGATCGACACGACCGATTGGTGTGTCACCGATCGGTGTGACATGATCAGTGTCACACAACCTTGTTGGGTTTTTCTTCTATAGTTTTTCCCATAATGCTACTTTTAAACCCTTTTAAACCTTTTAGAATTGGTTCAATCCCGTTTTTAGCCCCACGATCAATGTTTTAAATTCCTAAGAGTGGGGCGACCCTCAACATACCCAGCTGTGTGTCTGTGTAATGTTCCCCTATGTATATATAAAATCCTTAAAGTCACAGCTATTACCACCTTTTCCCGATGAGAGTTATTAAATAACAATTAATCCCATTGTGTGCAACCACCCAACCGCGTGGTGAAACCAAGATCCGCCTTTAAAGCCATGAAAGATCTTGATTTCCTGTAATGCCTGGGATCATCTTTATATCGCACCAGCTTTCCTCTTTTTCTTATTCTTGGCCGGGATCATTCTTCCCTTGGAGCGTTTGGAGTCCCCTTCCCGAGGCAAGTGGTGTGCATGTACTAGAGCCCTTAGTGTTCATCCTTGGAGTCCCGAATGCTCCTCCCTTGCAAGTTGTGCATCCCCAATTCTTGGTGTGTCGAGAGAAACATCAATCTTTGATAATACAAGTAATAATTTTCCTTCATCTCTCCTTAATATGTATCATGCGGGGTGGGTACGCTACTGTTTCTGTGGGAATGGATGAAACCAAACCTTAACAAAGATAATAAACATAATATTAAAGAATGATGGGGTGCGTTTGACAATTCTGCTGTACTATTTTATGATTACTATATGTTGTAAACTCTATGGGCTTATGCTCACTGAAAATCATGGCCATTGGTGGTCTTTCCTTGTGCACTAATGAACCCTTGTCTTCTGTGATGATTAAATGACTGTAACATGGAAATTGGTTAATCACCTAAACTCGGTTGGTTAAATGGATAACCAGTGAACATCAATCCTTGTGTGGTCACCCTGGTTAACCAACAGAAAGAATAACCTAATGAATGATGTGATTGAACCTAGATGTTTCACTACTCTGTTTTGGAAGTAGGTGTGTTGTTCTGCTTGATGCTTATGGGGTGATGTGGATGGGGATGGGATCCTCTGTTGTGGCACAATTGTTGGTTGTGAATCTGTAGCTGTGTGGGGTTGTATCTCGAGGCTTGGTTTGGTTCCAGTACTATGAAGGATCCCACTAATCCCTTTGTTGTTTTGACTTTACAAGAGAACTGGGTGTGAATACTTAAATTGATTTTTGGGTGTTTCCCTTTATCTGGCATGTGGTTATTCTTGTTAGTTTCCTAGTAGCGCAGAATTTACTTAAATGGGATCAGTTGAACATGAAAACAATAATGGGCTCAATGGGGAATTGTTTTCCAGGATGAGTGGTGACATGGTTGTGGGTTCAGTGTTTCTTGTTAATGAATAGCAATGAGGGTGTTTGTGCTTAAGTTGGTTTTGGAACTCCTAGGTTGGGATGAGTGCTTGTTATATATATATTATATAATTTTAGTTATCATGTTTCTTATTAATGCCCCACCCAAGTTGAGCACTTAGTGCCGAACACCCCCATTTCATGGGGGAGGGTATTTTTCCCAACACTCCTATGAGTGGATGGTTATTAGCTCATTTTCTGATCCCTTTTACGAATAGACCAAGACTCTTTGGGTAGGATGTGATGACCTAAGGTCCATTATAGCCCAAGATTCTTCGGGCAGGGTAGTTGTGGTGGTTTTCCCAGGTGTGTGCGGGCATGTTGTTTCCCAAGTGTCTCTGGGATGAGGCCCAGGTGTCTTCGGGCATGGCAGTAGTTGTTCTGGACCAGGTGTTTACGGGCGTGGTTACGTGGGGTTTCTGTGGCCCAGGTGTTTGCGGGCAGGATGTGTGGTTGTGGTTCAGGTGTGTGCGGGAAGGGTGTGGCAGTGGGACTGCGGTGAGAATGGCGGGAGAGGTTCGATGCGTAGAATGTTTCCAATAACCAGTGGGAAAGTGACGCGGGGTACCCAAATATCGATGTGCTATTACTATACATTAATTAACTTGCGTTATTTGGGGAGTGTTCCTTGGTGAGGCTTGGGTGGATAGTTTTTTATTAGGTGCTTCAGTTATGTCTTTTCTCACAGGGCATTAGAATGCCTCCCCACTTGTGCACGAGAGCTTTTGGTTTCCCTACTGAGTATACTTGTATGCTCACCCTATATATATAAAACTATTTCAGGTTCCCAAGTGGACTTAAGGGATCATGCAGGGTCATACTAGTTCAGACATTGGGACAATTTTTGTTGCTATTTTCTTTCTTTTGGGACTTCTTTTTTGGGATTTTCTTTTACTTTTTATCCTTTACCTTTGGAACATGCATATGAAAATGGTTTGTTTTGGTTTTACCTGTACTTCCACTTTTGGTGTCGTTGGGATTTACTATCTTATATCTTGATCCTATTAAATAAAGAAAGGTAATGCCTTCCATCTTGTGTGTAATTATATACCCTTGGTGCTAGTTTCCACTTTGGGACCTATTGAAAGTGGGTCTGATGGGTCATTATCTCTCCTTCAACTTGAAGAAGGAAGGGTTTGACAACCTGCTGTCCCTTCTCTCATCTTGGTGAAGGCGGGTTGTGACATAAACTTTCTAAATACTCCCTCCTAGGGATGTAACCATCTGATCCATTCCCATAAATGTTTCTATAAGTTTGATTCATCTCTACTAGATGCTAAACTCACAACATACCCCGTGTTAAACAAGGGAAGCTGAGGAAAACCTTAGAGACATGCCTCTGGTATATAATTAACCACCTTCTATGTGGGATGAATCGAGATTATTCACCTTTGAGAAGACCTATGATAAGGTAAAATCCGAGTGTACCAATGTTTTGGCATCTAGAAATGCGAGCGATGCCTCAACGTGACTACTCTCCTAACCAAAAGTAACTGACCTAACTTGACCCATCTGGAATGTCCTAATAGAAGTACTATAATTAACCAGTGTCCGCAAAGATATAGAACCAGGAAGAGTTCCAAGAACAAAATATTAATCTTCAATGGAGATCCGGATCAGGTGACAGATTCTGAGGATGAATACACAGAATAAGAGGTCGATATCTCATCACCCCATTTAGATCAAGGAGAAAAAATCTCTGAAAAAGTGATGAATGCCGCCCACCTTTATAAAGCGATAATGTGTGGAAACAATTAGAATGTCCTCACATATGATGCGCGCTCTAAAAAAAGTGTCAAAAATAAAAATGGTGAACCCAATGTGAAATTATTCTCCACAATATAAGGAATAGTAATATTTAAGACATTAGAAGATAATCGTGTTTCTGGATCCAGCTATCTGACGATAGGTCCCGCCAAGAAAATAGTGGTCCTGGTGTGAAAATCACTAGGATTGAGGGAAGATAATCATTGGGAATCCTGGTCTATGACATTGTCAGCATGGATATTTCTATATAGCCATGAATGACTGAATGACATTGGGGAACTGGGAATCACTTTCATACTATCTGTACTGATGGACGAATCTTCCTACTTTCCAATACCCAAGCTACAACTATAGGAAACTGATCACCTACCACCCACAGACGCAAGGGAATGGTCAATAAAAATGTGGAAATCCTAAACGACTTCACCACTTCGGTGAAGAATCCCATGACCACAACTATTGGGAATCCACGCCCCATCTCACTATATGAATTTATTCAAAGGAGGGTGATCAACACTCTTTTTTGATGATACAAATAGAAGGGGTCATCCCTATGAGGGACATGTCCCGTCAATATTTGGAGGATTATGTTCCACAACAATGCCACCACCCCCAAGGGCCATGTAGGGAGCCACTACTACCCACTTAGACCTTAAATTGTTTTAGAAGCCTCTCCCCAGAATTCTCTTTTGAATCACTCCCTTATGATGATGAAATAAGGGGCGTCTGAGTCCTCCCAGATGCGACCTCAGCCATGGGACTGCCAAGGAGGGATCTCAACAAGCCCTGATAGCACTTCCAGCCAGTCCCGCGGACCGAGGATAAGGTGATCCATACCTCTGCACAGCCGGACGTGCCTCGGCTAACTCGACATCAACACCGAGCGCGAGATCAAGAGGATGCCCACCATGGGGTGTAATCTTCCATAGCTTCAGTGTCCTGAGCCCCCACTGATGTGTTTTATCAGCTCCCTATTACTACAAATAAGGGACAACACTATGCCCAATCAGAAGTGAGATCCCATCCACCCCCTGGGTAGGCTAGGTCGATTTTTTTGGCCACTGGCATAAGAATTAGCTATCGAGGGCTGACTCGTGGCAAGAAAATTCAGCACGAAGGCCCTCCCCATACCATCTCCAACCATAGTGGAGGTCCCCCACTCTCAAGTTCAGTATGGAGGTCTTCCCCATCATCAATCTAGGTAGAGGTCCTCTACATCTTGTTGACTCCCAACATGAAGGTCCTCCTCATTCCCATGGTCTCATGTATGGAGGTTCTACCCATATTCTAGGCTCTCAAAATGAAGTTCCTCCTCCCATATTCAACCACACAAGAGGAGGCCCTCCCCGTTCCAGCATTCTTAACCATAGAGGACCTCCCTGTGTTCCATTCCACATCTTCCCAGGTGCTCATCTCACCCTGAGTCATCAAAGTAGAGGTCCTCATTATGTCATAGATCTACCCTACCCTGAAGAACCTTCCCGGGGTAGGAGGCCAGGTCATCACCACCAAAAGAAGAGCCCTGAGAAACCTCATATTGCAATCAAGACCACCCACTTTTTATAATTTAAAGTGGAGTGTGACTCAGTGATAGAATCCTTACCCCAATATTCTATATCAAGGTCTGGGGTAGGAACTAGGCATATCATCCTTGTCATCTTGGAAAGCAAGATACACTAGATCCATGAATCACTCCATAGATACATAAAGGAGGAGGAAGTTTTGGATCCTTTCTAGGGTCTTGTTGTGCAATCCTTCCTATCATCACCATGATCATTATCTAACTAAACAAGAGATCATGGAGAATTGTTCTGGGGATTGGTCGATGATGAGCACCAGCCTGATCGACTTCCAAAAGCTACCACCAATGTGCAGGAAGTAGTGGTTAGTACTCTGTCTTATAGGGATGTGGTGATGCAATCAATGCATTAATAGGAGGGCAGCCCAAGATGAAACGGGTTTTCAGCTCGTGCATCGTACTCTCCTCTGACCAGCCTACCACTAAAATGGTCTGCATCAGTGCCATTACCGGTCCCTCAAACGCCCCCAATTGATGAATGGGGAAACCAAGGGCCAGATCCTGAGTCGAAGCAGAGAAGTTTGTGGGACATTCTCACAGCAGACCATTTCCCTGAGATATTCTAGATGATTACAACTGAAAGATTCAATATTCTAGAGTCCCTCACCCAGGATAAGGTTATTTCCTTCCACCTAACCTTAAGAATAATTAATTTCCATCTCCTTCATCAATGGTTAGCTTACCCAAAAAGCTGAGAAAACTTCAACGACATTGTATGGAAGTTCCACCTATTTGATTTGGTCGCACTCCCTATTGCTCAGTACCCTGCATCGCCTAGTTATCATAAGACCCTCCAGAAATGATGTATTTAGAGCTTTACAATACTCTATAGAGTTATTAGGGTGGCTTCCCCACATGTCCAGATCCATGGATAGGGGAAGTACACTGCCCTATACTTTAGTCCTATCCTATGCCAACCTAGTTCACCCAGTAATATCAAGAATATGCCTTCGAGCATCATTATAGTGAACATGATTGTTCCTGAGATATACCTAGAAGGGGGAATTAACATAGGCCCTGTAGAAGAGGAACAACCTACTGGGGAAATACAACACCTGGAAGACCCCTCATGTGTCCACACTCACCAATAATGAACTTTTCTTGGACTTCTTGCACCTTCTGAGTCATTTCCTCTCAGTCAAGATCCCAGCAAGGGTAAATAAAATATTGAGACCATCAAGCCCCCGATGCATCTAGCTTAGTGAATAAGATGGATGATGATCCTAAAAATTTATAATTGTATCAATATATTTCCAAAAAAAGAAGGATGGTTGATGATCTCCTCACCAAATGCATTGTGGAATGACAAACAGATTACAATAATCCTAGACCAGGGCAACAGGGGTAGGAACAACTTCCCCCTGACAAATTCCCCCCAGTTGATCTCGATAACCCTGCCCATCTAGACAGGGTAGAGGATAGTGTTTATGGAAAGAGACCTTGGTATGAGTCACAAAATCCACTTGAGATGCATGAAAACCTTCCTAAGGACCCATCTATGGTTCCACCAACCACTCCATCGGTTCCTCTAGCGGCCCCTCAGGTCATTCCACTAGCTGATCCATGATCCACTGGGCCCACTTACCATGTTGAAGAACCATCCAATGCTATGGTAGTTAGGAACCCTCATCAAGATAGCAATAATTGTTAGGATAATATTATGGATGCTCTTATTACTTTTTTAAAGGTTCTTGAAACCCCATAGGTGGTAATAACACTTGATGGAAAACCTTATTCGACATGGGTAGATGATATTACAGCACCCCCAAGCTTTGGAAATCCTACCTTCCCACTTTCAATGGGATGGATGATCTGCTGCAGTATCTGGGCCACTTTATTTCAAGGTGTGGACCCATGCTGGGAACTCCAAAGTAGCAAGAAGCCGCTAAGCTCTGATGTTTTTTACAGACACTAGAAGGACCCACATTTGTTTAGTACAACCAGCTACCCATTGGGTCCATAGCTGGTTGGGAGGGTCTTCATAGGCAATTTCTGTACAAAAAATGCATGGACCACTAAAAAAATTAAGTAAGGTAGTGTATATAGAAAATAAAAAGGGAAAAAATACACACCCAACTAGAAATATGTCCCAAACTGACAAAACTGGAAAAAGTAAACTAAGAGCCCAACTTTTGTATCCCTAGATAGTACCACCATACATGGTTCAAGCAGTCCATATTCCTATGATCATTTGAAGTTATGATCGACATGTCTTCCATATAGAAAGACACAACATGTGTTTGGAAAAGCCCATGTAGGGGTGAGTATATACATACCCAATAGAATGACCTAAAAAGGGTGAAGGGGGAGAAGTAAGATATATAACTGAAGAGAAATGTAGTAGATACAATAAGTCATGGTAAAAGAGTATAGATCAACCCATCAAGAGAGTGAAATTAAGCTCATCCAAACACAAAGAGATCAAAAGAGTGAGAAGATGAACTTCTCAGTGAGTCTTCACTACCTATAGCAGGATAGTAGACTCATCTAACCATGATAATATAGACACAAAAAGAGTGTGGCATACCCCATGCGTCTTCACCTATCCTAGAAGGAGAGTAACCAAAACCCAAGGAGTGGGTACTGAAGGAGAATATATATATATATATATATATATATATATATATATATATATATTCTCAGTAAAATAATTCCAAATGAGATAGTAAAGGGATCTCCATCTCACAACTTATCCCAAGAAAAAGAGTCCCCAACAGTTCCAAGGTAAGTCCATCAATGATTCCTAGCACCTCATGTGTCTTCCCAGGACACACAAGTCAAAGGAATTTGATCACCGCACCTTGATAATATTTTATTTGGGTGGAACTGACTCACTCACATAGTTTTATGTCATGTCACAAGAATGGGTCTCGGTGGGGAAAGAGTCCCTCTTTATTATGATTCCAAAAGTACATCAAACCACACCTCGCCACTATGCCACACAGTCGAGGGTTTACCAATTTTAGGAAAGAATCTCATGCCTTGGTACGTCAGGAGGGTCCAACTCTAGTAGTCACTAAGGGATGCCACTACCCAACCCATATAGGGGTACCACTTGACAAGGTTACTGGGGAACAACACTGCCCAATCCCATTAGAGGGTAAGCCTGGTGAGTCATTAGGGAAACACCACTACCCAAACTTGATAGAGTTTTAGGTTTGGAAGATGTCATTGGGGAGTTCCACAACCAAACCCAGCTGGAGGGTAAGCCCATAATGTTGAGGAACTCCACTGCTCAGTCCTATTAGAGGGTAACTCAAAATGATCATCAGGGAACAACACTTCCCAGTCCAGCTTTTGGGTAAGCCTGGAACTTCCATCAGGGAATTCCACTAGCAAACCTAACTAGAGGGTATGCCCGAAACTTCTATTCGGGAATGCCACTGTCCAACCTAGTAGGAGGGTAATCCCGATACTTCTCTGGTGATTCTGTATGATTGTTACCTTCATCATGTATCAAATAAATGTGTGATAAACCAATAAAATTTCATATAATATCTCAAAATTCATTTTTGTGGGCACCATAACGTTTTACATGAAAAAACACTCAGGATAGGCATCTCATGGAAAACAATACGAGTTAAAAAAGGTGATATGGACATTCAAAGATCACTCTATAGAGCTCTAGTAGAACACGATGTGTGAGGGGACCCACAAAATAGGTGGTCCCTATTCATAGCCTATCTATATCTCTGGTCAGTACATAGGTCCCATCCATGTAGGGGTACTGAAAGAGCGTTGTCGCACGCGCTCTCAAAAGAACTTCAAAAGTGAGTTACGTTGGATAAAACTCCAAGCACAACACTCTATGAAGCTAATGTTTAGTTTACTTGGTGTAGCATAGGGGGCTAACCAAGGTCGTCTCTCAAAGGAGGAAGTGAATTAAAACATCTTATTAGAGGTATTCTAAAAATAAAATAAAAGAGAATAAAAACACTACTAGAAAAAGATGGGGGTTGTTTATAGTTTATGAATCTAGAAGAAGTTTGCTGGAAGAAGATTGTATTTTTTTTGTTTTTAGTTTTGAAATGAATTCCGATTAAAATAACACAACAAGAAGATGTTTTTTTAGAAAATATTTTAAAAGGCGTAATCGATCTAACTCTACCTCTTCATTTACATATTAATCATTATCATTTAAATGAATATCCACTTAATTATGATCCTCTAATTTGTTAACCCTCGAACCCTACAAGAGTTAACTTAACCACAAAGATGGAATTACTTAAACCCTAGGCTAGCTTCGGAACATGCAATCGCAGAACCCTGCTTTGATTATTGTTCTAAGGTTAGATTATGGTCAGTGGTTAATTTGAGCACAAATCCATTCTGGAAATTAGGATGAGTTGTGTTTAGGGATTATATTTGAACTCTACAAATTTATCCCAAGTGGTCTTGTATTACCGATTAAGCTCGCACTCTCACAATTTACACAAAATCTCGACCTCGCGTGTTTTTGTATTAATTGTTCAATTGCTTGCTTAGTTTCTTAAAATTTAAAAACATAATTCATGGATCATATTAAGTGAATTACATTAGGCTCAATGATTCAAAATAATTAAATGAAGAGGGTAGAAGATAGATCGATCACTAAAAATTACTCTTCCATGGGTGGCGTAATCATCGTAGAAGCGTTTTGCATGTGCAAAGGTTTATAATGGGTATAACCCAATATCGCTTCTACTCAAGAATTCCAGCCCCAAGAGGAAGATTAAGAGAAGAATAAATTTAAATAAAACAGAGGAAAAGAGAAGAAATAAAAGAAGAACAAAGAAGTTTATTACACAAACAAAACAATTACAACATGAAGGAGAGAAGGAGGCTTCGATGAGAGGATCCTTGCTTCAAGAGATACCTCTCTTACAATGGTTGTAGAATTTGGTTGAAACCAATTCTCCTCTGCCTCCAATCTCCCAATGCACGAACCAGCCTCTCCAAATGAGAAAATCACTAATTTATAGAGTGGAGGGGAGGCTAGGTTTAAAGTGGTTTCAAGTGTGAATGCAAAATCTCGGCCAAATACTTTAATGAAACTTTCACCGCCCATTTGACCTCCAAAACGCGTGAATTGACCGGCCTTCCAGAAGGATGATTTGTGACACATCATGTCCCCGAGCTTTCCTCAAAATTTGGGCTCCATCCAAGCCCGTATGTAGAGGATATGGCCCAAATACAGAACCTTCTCCATTCTGGCGAGCCCAGCCCAACTTTGACTTCATGGCCCAATTTCAACAACCAAATTAACTCTTTAGCTTTAGTGTCATGAATAAAAGTTGTAGATAATTAAGTTAGGAACACTGTTACAAAATTTCAAATTCAAATAATAAATATAAAAATATTTATCTTTGAAATAATACAGTGCACTATTAGGGTAAAACTGGAATTTTCACCAAATTTTCAAATGAATGATCAAATCCCAAATATTTTATAAATAAACATATTTAACACAATGTGAGGAAATTATATCATTTATTATCAATAAAATATTCAATAAAATAGTGTTTTATCTACTCCCCCACACTTACCCTTTTGCACACCTGGGCAAAACCTCATATCAAGTAAACATCAATATCAAGTCAAAACCAATTTTAAAACACATATCTTTAAGATCAATCAATTTCACACCAAGAATAAAAAAGATATCATGCCTCATAAAAAACATTATTTCAGTTTCTCCATTTATATCATTCAATATATTTCCACTTCATTTATCCACCCATGCACAAAACACTTACCTCGCTTGAATTTTCTCTCATCACTCAAATATCAATTTTTTTGCAATGTCTTTCTCATCCAAACTCATACAAGGGTCACCATAGGCTTGATAGATTCCTACATCGCTACCCGATGTGAGTCAAGGACATATGTTTATCATGAGGACTTTTCAGGGTTGTTCTGTGGCTTTCGGTTGGTAGGATTAAGATGTGAAAAACTCTGAGGCTGAATGAGGAGGGCTTGACTCTTTTAAAGCAAAATTGCATTAATCTAATTTTCACTTAAATATGGTCTTCTCTTCAATCCCCATAGTATCAATTCAGCTCCATCATCATGAAAAGTCATGAAAGGTTTACACCATTCATCATTTCAGCATAAAAAATGTTAATCTTCTAGAACATGATTTTCTTGAAAGCTCCAGATGGGCACAGCTTTCCACCTCAATTAGAAGCTCCAGAAAAGGCACAGCTTCACTTGTCATGAAAGCTCCAGAAAAGGCACAACTTTCAATATAATGACTTTCTTTAGCAGCAAACACATCTCTTCAGAATTTAATTTTCCACCCAAAGTATCACATAATGTGGTGGCACAACACAAGACAGCTTCCCCCACACTTAAGCTCAACTAGATTATGCAATTTCACTTCAAGAGTTGGTTGGATAGGGAAAATTGGCTTGTAATGTGGCTTAACCTAACAGGCTGTGCATGGCTTCTAAGGGCTACAAGGATTAAATATTCAAGGTAGGCCATTATAAAAAAGGATTATTTGAAATAGGGGTTTTAATACCAAACAAATGCCTCAATCATTTAAACACAAGTACCTCAAACCCTCAAGTTTTGACAGGAATAGATCAAATTCTGGTTAAATCAAGTATGGTTTGGCTCTCTCAAGAAGTGAGGTGAATGTAAAGAATATGAAAATAATGGTTTAGAAGCCTCACAGGAAAGTGATTTCAAATATAAAGACAGTGAGATTGGCATGGGATTCAAAATTCAGCGTACTTTGCATGAAATTACTAAATATTTGAACTTGAAACAAAGTCATTTCAGCATTCATTTAAGCTTAGTTTCAAGGGGTAAATTGTTTCACTTATTGATATGGATTTAAAAATGGTGATGATAATCATTTCAGCTCAAAAGTTTCAAAAACACACAGAAAATTGTAAAATAAACACACAAATTTTGAAAAACACACAATTTTTGTTTTTTGGTTTTTTTTAACAGGAAAACAATTGAAATTACTAAACTAAAAGGTTCCCTCCCCCACACTTAAAATAGTGCATTGTCCTCAATGTGAACCCGTGAGATGATATATGCACATGAAATGCAGAATTTTTAAATAGGACAAATAATATAAAAGTGAAAGGGTTAGGAACAGCCTGATGTGATCAAGTGATGATGGGGTCATGCAGTGTGATAAAATCCACTGCATCAGTAGGATGTCCCTCAATGTATCTCTTCAAACGTTGCCCATTGACTGTAAAGCTCCTTCCAGTGTCCTCTTGTGTGATCTCCATAATGGGGGTCTTGTATGCTGTCCTATAAGCCCACAATGCATCATCCAAGCGCTTGCTCCAATCCTTCCTATTTGGCTGCACGATTTTCTCCAAGATTTGTTTCAACTCACAATTTGAAACCTCAGCCTGGCCATTTGTTTGGGGGTGGTATGGTGTTGATGTTTTATGTGTCACCCCATACTTCCGAAGGAGGGAAGCAAAATTCCTATTGCAAAAGTGTGTCCCTTGGTCACTGATGATGGCCTTTGGTACTCCAAACCTGCAAAAAATCTGTGCTTTGACAAAATCCACAACAACATGAGAATCGTCAGTCCTGGTGGCCTTGGCCTCCACCCATTTACTCACATAATCGACAGCAACAAGGATATACAAGAAACCAAATGAACTAGGAAAAGGTCCCATAAAATCAATTCCCCAAACGTCAAAAATCTCACAGAATAAAATGGGTTGTTGGGGCATCTCGTGTCTTCTTGAAATGTTTCCAGTGTGTTGGCAACGAGAGCATGACTTACAAAATACATGGGAATCATGGAATAAACTAGGCCAATATAATCCTGAGTCTAAAACCTTCCTAGCTGTCCGTTGGGGTCCAAAGTGTCCACCACAAGCAAGTGTATGACAGAAATGCAGAACAGACTCAAACTCATGATCGGGAACACACCTCCTAATGACTTGGTCACTACACATGCGCCAGAGGTATGGATCATCCCACACATAATACCTAGACTCACTTTTTAATTTTTGGACTTGATGCTTCTTCAAATTTACTGGGATTTCAGAGCCAACAATGTAATTAACTAAATCAGCATACCAAGGATGCTTACCTAAGATGGTATAGAGATGCTCATCGGGGAAAGTGTCCCGAAGTGGTACCTGGTCCAAGGTGTCACCCTCTAGTGTGTGAGTAAGCCTACTCATGTGGTCTGCCACCAAATTCTCTGACCCCTTCTTGTCCTTTATCTCAAGGTCAAACTCTTGAAGAAGTAGCATCCAACGGATAAGTCGTGGCTTTGCATCTGGCTTCTTTAGGAGGTACCTCAAAGCTGCATGGTCAGAAAAAACAACTACTTTAGAGCCCAATAAATATGAACGAAATTTATCTAAAGCAAATATAACAGCAAGAAACTCCTTTTCTGTTGTGGTGTAGTTTGATTGGGCTGAATCTAGTGTCCTCGATGCATAGGCGATCACATGTGAACGTCCCTCCACCCTCTGAGATAAGACAGCTCCAACCGCGAAGTTGGAGGCGTCACACATAAGCTCAAAAGGAATCTCCCACCGTGGGGGCTGTATGATCGGTGGAGTGGTCAGACACTTCTTTAGCTCATCAAATGATACCCTGCATGAATCATCAAAATTGAAGTCAATATCTTTTTGAAGCAATCGAGATAAGGGTAGAGCGATCTTACTAAAATCTCTGATGAAGCGTCGATAAAATCCAGCATGTCCAAGGAATGATCGAACATCACGCACACATGAAGGGTAGGGTAAGGATGAAATGATGTCTACCTTAGATCTATCAACCTCTATCCCATGTTTTGACACTACATGCCCTAAGACAATGCCATGCTCTACCATGAAATGACACTTTTCAAAGTTCAGGACTAGATTCTTCTCAATACGACGATTCAACACATTTTCCAAACTACTTAGACATTCATCAAATGAAGATCCATACACTGTAAAATCATCCATAAATACCTCCATGCAGGTCTCAATAAAATCAGAAAAAATACTCACCATGCATCTCTGGAAGGTACCTGGGGCATTGCAAAGTCCAAATGGCATCCTCCGATAGGCAAATGTCCCAAAGAGACAGGTGAATGTAGTCTTCTCCTGATCCTCCGGAGCTATAGGAACCTGAAAATATCCAGAAAATCCATCCAAGAAACAATAGTGTGTCTTCCCAGCTAGTCTCTCAAGCATCTGATCAATAAATGGGAGGGGGAAATGATCTTTGCGAGTGGAATGATTTAGTTTCCTATAATCAATACACACGCGCCAACTGTTTTGTACCCTCATTGGAACTAACCCATCTTTCTCATTTTTAACAACAGTAACACCACTTTTCTTAGGCACAACCTGAATAGGACTTACCCACTGAGAATCTGAAATGGGATAGATTATACCTGCCTCGAGCAATTTTTCAACCTCTTTTTTAACAACCTCCAGAAGGGTTGGATTGAGTCTCCTTTGTGGTTGCCTCACCGGTTTAGCTCCATCTTCCAAAAGAATCCTATGCATGCAAATGGAGGGGCTAATACCTGATATGTCAGCTAAGGTCCACCCGATTGCCCTGATGTTCTCCCTCAAAAGATTCAAAAGTTTTTCTTCATGTTCAAAAGAGAGATTGTTAGCAATGATAACAGGTAATTTTTCACCACTTAACAAGTATGAGTATTTGAGATTTGGTGGCAATGGATTTAGTTCCAGTGATGGTGGATGCTGAATGGATGGAAGCATGAGTGGCGTAGACATCTGTGCACAATCATACATATCATCTGAATGAGAGAACAATGCATCAAATCCATCAGAAAAATTAGCAGCCATATCATAATCAGAGTATACATGCTCAGAATTCGAATATGATTGGACAAATGAACCAATCCCAAGATCAGAAAGATCATGAATTAAAGGGGATGAAGTAGAATGAGACATCAAGTTGGACCCAATACTCATTATTTCATTAAGAAGTGAATAGTCCCCAAGAGATTGGGAATCAAAAATAGAGGGACTATCACATGGAGACTCAGAATGAGAGAGAAAGAATGCTGAGTGTTCCTCTGGTGGGTACTTCATAGAATCCAGGATTTTAAACCTCACGATTTCATCCCCGAATTCCATGGAAAGAGTACCCTCATGAACATTGATAATGGTCTTAGCAGTTTTGAGGAAGGGTCTACCAAGAATGATAGGGGCATGAGAACTTACCTGGTCATCTTCCATGTTTAGTACATAGAAATCAGCAGGGAAGATCATGTCCTTTACCTTTACCAACACATCTTCAAGGACACCAGCCGGATATGCTGTAGCTCTATTCGCTAGCTGCACCACTACCCTTGTAGGCTTGAGCTCACCAATCTGCAATGAAGAGAAAACAGAGTGAGGCATCACATTTATTGAAGCTCCTAAATCACAAAGAGCATCAGAGAAGTGAAACTCCCCTATGGTGCATGGGATGGTGAATGTCCCGGGATCCTTGCACTTTGTTGGCATTGCTAGAGTTGGTGTAATGAGTGCTGAGACATTCCTTCCAAGGTTGATCCTCTCATTTCCCTTGAGCCCTCTTCGATTGGTACAAAGTTCTTTTAAGAATTTGGCATACCTTGGGATTTGCTTAATGGCTTCGAGTAGAGGAATGTTGATCTCCACACGCTTGAATGTGTCCAAAACCTCCTTTTGCATTGCTTCTTCAGCCATCTTCTTGGTTTGAACAACCCTGTTTGGAAAAGGAAGTGGTTTAGGAGGAACATCATCAATCTTTTTCTTACCTTTATCTTTCTCCTTGGATTGTTCATCAGTTGGTATGGAATGTGGCTTCTATGAAGTTGAGGTGAATCCCGGTGGAATGGTAGGTACAGCTGTATCGTTCATTTGCTTCCCACTTCTCAATGTTATGGCACTAACATTCCCCTTTGGATTTGGAGTGGGTTGGGAAGGTAGATTTCCAGAATTCTTACTTACAAGTTCATGGAGGGCGGTGGCAATCTGGCTCATTTGAGTCTTCAACTCCCTCAGCTCCGAACCTTGACTTTTCAGCTCATTCTGTTGATTAAGGACAATTTGTTTCAAAAGATCATCAGTGTTAGAGTCTACCTTGGGTTGGAGATTCCCTTGTTGCTGACTTGTTGATGTTTGAGCTTCAAATCTCCTTTGGGGTTGTTGGAAACCCTGTTGGTAAGGTGGAGGCTGCTGGAAGTTTTGTTGAAAGGGGGGAATTTGTTGTTGTCCAGAGCCATACCTCATGTCCAGATGATCTTTCCACCCTTGGTTGAATGTTGGATCGAACTTCTTCTGGGGATATGGTTGTTGCTGCTGCTGCTGATATGGTCTCCCAGGGAACACTGCTGCACAATCTTCTGTTTCTTGGAGTTGTGGGCAACAGTCAGTTGGGTGACTTGTCTCAGTGCAAATACCACAAGGCCTTGAAGGAGGAGGTAAAGATGTCTTTTGTGCCAAAGCAATCTGCCTTACCATAGTTGTCAATTCTTCTAACTTGGTATCAATCAAATGACTCTCAAGAGAAGAAGGACTTACCTGATGTACTCCCCTGACATGTAGTGTACCTCTATCGCCAAATTGTTGGGAGTTTTGGGCCATCTTGTCAATCAATGCACGTGCGGCTATTGGTGTCTTGTCCACCAATGCCCCTCCAGCTGCGGCATCCACCATGCTTCTCTCCATAGCTGTGAGTCCTTCATAGAAGTACTGAATGAGGAGTTGCTCACTGATTTGGTGATGTGGACAGCTTGCACACAACTTCTTGAATCGCTCCCAATACTCATACATGGACTCCCCTTGTGCTTGCTTGATCCCCGAGATCTCCTTACGAATGGAAGTGGTCCTCGATGCTGGAAAAAATCTCTGCAAGAAAAGTCATTTCAAATCGTTCCAACAAGTTACATCTTCAGGTTGTAAATAATACATCCAATCTTTTGCAGCTCCATCAAGTGAGAATGGGAATGCTCTTAGTTTGATTTGATCTTCAGAGACATTTTTAGGTTTTAGGGTTGAGAAAACCACATTAAATTCTTTCAAATGTTTATTCGGATCCTCACCAGAGAGGCCATGAAACTTTGGAAGTAAGTGAATTAACCCTGATTTTAGTTCAAAGTCCGATTCGAGATTTGGGTATGCAATACAATTTGGTTGATAGTTAATATCAGGTGCAGCCAATTCTCGAATGGTTCTATTAAGTTCATTTCCATTATTATCAGCCATTGGTTCCTCTTTTATGTTTGAATTTGAATTGCTTCCAATTTCAATGTTCTGATATTGGAGTAATTCTCCAACTGGTTGAATGTTGAAACTTCCCGTAGACTGAGAATGTCTGATTCGTGCCCTAAGGCTACGTTCAATCTCAGGGTCAAGATCTAAGAGATCTTCGGGATTAGTTCGTGTCATAGATCAAATAAAAATGAAAAGAAAGAAGGTGGACCATAGTAAAATAAAAATGAGAAGTTTGAGTTGATGGTCCACAAAGAAGTAGGAGAAAATAAAAGAAGAGGATGAAAAATCAGATTGGGTAAAGAAGGAAGAAATAAGAGAGGAAAATAATAAAATGTAAAATAAAATAAATACCTCTAGTTGGTTGAAATAATTACTTGCCTCCCCGGAAACGGCGCCAATTTGAAAGAGCGTTGTCGCACGCGCTCTCAAAAGAACTTCAAAAGTGAGTTACGTTGGATAAAACTCCAAGCACAACACTCTATGAAGCTAATGTTTAGTTTACTTGGTGTAGCATAGGGGGCTAACCAAGGTCGTCTCTCAAAGGAGGAAGTGAATTAAAACATCTTATTAGAGGTATTCTAAAAATAAAATAAAAGAGAATAAAAACACTACTAGAAAAAGATGGGGGTTGTTTATAGTTTATGAATCTAGAAGAAGTTTGCTGGAAGAAGATTGTATTTTTTTTGTTTTTAGTTTTGAAATGAATTCCGATTAAAATAACACAACAAGAAGATGTTTTTTTTTTAGAAAATATTTTAAAAGGCGTAATCGATCTAACTCTACCTCTTCATTTACATATTAATCATTATCATTTAAATGAATATCCACTTAATTATGATCCTCTAATTTGTTAACCCTCGAACCCTACAAGAGTTAACTTAACCACAAAGATGGAATTACTTAAACCCTAGGCTAGCTTCGGAACATGCAATCGCAGAACCCTGCTTTGATTGTTGTTCTAAGGTTAGCTTATGGTCAGTGGTTAATTAGAGCACAAATCCATTCTGGAAATGAGGATGAGTTGTGTTTAGGGATTATATTTGAACTCTACAAATTTATCCCAAGTGGTCTTGTATTACCGATTAAGCTCGCACTCTCACAATTTACACAAAATCTCGACCTCGCGTGTTTTTGTATTAATTGTTCAATTTCTTGCTTAGTTTATTAAAATTTAAAAACATAATTCATGGATCATATTAAGTGAATTACAGTAGGCTCAATGATTCAAAATAATTAAATGAAGAGGGTAGAAGATAGATCGATCACTAAAAATTACTCTTCCATGGGTGGCGTAATCATCGTAGAAGCGTTTTGCATGTGCAAAGGTTTATAATGGGTATAACCCAATATCGCTTCTACTCAAGAATTCCAGCCCCAAGAGGAAGATTAATAGAAGAATAAATTTAAATAAAATAGAGGAAAAGAGAAGAAATAAAAGAAGAAAAAAGAAGTTTATTACACAAACAAAACAATTACAACATGAAGGAGAGAAGGAGGCTTCGATGAGAGGATCCTTGCTTCAAGTGCTACCTCTCTTACAATGGTTGTAGAATTTGGTTGAAACCAATTATCCTCTGCCTCCAATCTCCCAATGCACGAACCAGCCTCTCCAAATGAGAAAATCACTAATTTATAGAGTGGAGGGGAGGCTAGGTTTAAAGTGGTTTCAAGTGTGAATGCAAAATCTCGGCCAAATATTTTAATGAAACTTGCACCGCCCATTTGACCTCCAAAACGCGTGAATTGACCGGCCTTCCAGAAGGATGATTTGTGCCACATCATGTCCCCGAGCTTTCCTCAAAATTTGGGCTCAATCCAAGCCCGTATGTAGAGGATATGGCCCACATACAGAACCTTCTCCATTCTGGCGAGCCCAGCCCAACGTTGACTTCATGGCCCAATTTCAACAACCAAATTAACTCTTTAGCTTTAGTGTCCTGAATAAAAGTTGTAGATAATTAAGTTAGGAACACTGTTACAAAATTTCAAATTCAAATAATAAATATAAAAATATTTATCTTTGAAATAATACAGTGCACTATTAAGGGTAAAACTGGAATTTTCACCAAATTTTCAAATGAATGATCAAATCCCAAATATTTTATAAATAAACATATTTAACACAATGTGAGGAAATTATATCATTTATTATCAATAAAATATTCAATAAAATAGTGTTTTATCAACTCCCCCACACTTACCCTTCTGCACACCTGGGCAAAACCTCATATCAAGTAAACATCAATATCAAGTCAAAACCAATTTTAAAACACATATCTTTAAGATCAATCAATTTCACACCAAGAATAAAAAAGATATCATGCCTCATAAAAAACATTATTTCAGGTTCTCCATTTATATCATTCAATATATTTCCACTTCATTTATCCACCCATGCACAAAACACTTACCTCGCTTGAATTTTCTCTCATCACTCAAATATCAATTTTTTTGCAATGTCTTTCTCATCCAAACTCATACAAGGGTCACCATAGGCTTGATAGATTCCTACATCGCTACCCGATGTGAGTCAAGGACATATGTTTATCATGAGGACTTTTCAGGGTTGTTCTGTGGCTTTCGGTTGGTAGGATTAAGATGTGAAAAACTCTGAGGCTGAATGAGGAGGGCTTGACTCTTTTAAAGCAAAATTGCATTAATCTAATTTTCACTTAAATATGGTCTTCTCTTCAATCCCCATAGTATCAATTCAGCTCCATCATCATGAAAAGTCATGAAAGGTTTACACCATTCATCATTTCAGCATAAAAAATGTCAATCTTCTAGAACATGATTTTCTTGAAAGCTCCAGATGGGCACAGCTTTCCACCTCAATTAGAAGCTCCAGAAAAGGCACAGCTTCACTTGTCATGAAAGCTCCAGAAAAGGCACAACTTTCAATATAATGACTTTCTTTAGCAGCAAACACATCTCTTCAGAATTTAATTTTCCACCCAAAGTATCACATAATGTGGTGGCACAACACAAGACAGCTTCCCCCATACTTAAGCTCAACTAGATTATGCAATTTCACTTCAAGAGTTGGTTGGATAGGGAAAATTGGCTTGTAATGTGGCTTAACCTAACAGGCTGTGCATGGCTTCTAAGGGATACAAGGATTAAATATTCAAGGTAGGCCATTATAAAAAAGGATTATTTGAAATAGGGGTTTTAATACCAAACAAATGCCTCAATCATTTAAACACAAGTACCTCAAACCCTAAAGTTTTGACAGGAATAGATCAAATTCTGGTTAAATCAAGTATGGTTTGGCTCTCTCAAGAAGTGAGGTGAATGTAAAGAATATGAAAATAATGGTTTAGAAGCCTCACAGGAAAGTGATTTCAAATATAAAGACAGTGAGATTGGCATGGGATTCAAAATTCAGCGTACTTTGCATGAAATTACTAAATATTTGAACTTGAAACAAAGTCATTTCAGCATTCATTTAAGCTTAGTTTCAAGGGGTAAATTGTTTCACTTATTGATATGGATTTAAAAATGGTGATGAGAATCATTTCAGCTCAAAAGTTTCAAAAACACACAAAAAATTGTAAAATAAACACACAAATTTTGAAAAACACACAATTTTTGTTTTTTGGTTTTTTTTAACAGGAAAACAATTGAAATTACTAAACTAAAAGGTTCCCTCCCCCACACTTAAAATAGTGCATTGTCCTCAATGTGAACCCGTGAGATGATATATGCACATGAAATGCAGAATTTTTAAATAGGACAAATAATATAAAAGTGAAAGGGTTAGGAACAGCCTGATGTGATCAAGTGATGACGGGGTCATGCAGTGTGATAAAATCCACTGAATCAGTAGGATGTCCCTCAATGTATCTCTTCAAACGTTGCCCATTGACTGTAAAGCTCCTTCCAGTGTCCTCTTGTGTGATCTCCACAATGGGGGTCTTGTATGCTGTCCTATAAGCCCACAATGCATCATCCAAGCGCTTGCTCCAATCCTTCCTATTTGGCTGCACGGTTTTCTCCAAGATTTGTTTCAACTCACGATTTGAAACCTCAGCCTGGCCATTTGTTTGGGGGTGGTATGGTGTTGATGTTTTATGTGTCACCCCATACTTCCGAAGGAGGGAAGCAAAATTCCTATTGCAAAAGTGTGTCCCTTGGTCACTGATGATGGCCTTTGGTACTCCAAACCTGCAAAAAATCTGTGCTTTGACAAAATCCACAACAACATGAGAATCGTCAGTCCTGGTGGCCTTGGCCTCCACCCATTTACTCACATAATCGACAGCAACAAGGATATACAAGAAACCAAATGAACTAGGAAAAGGTCCCATAAAATCAATTCCCCAAACGTCAAAAATCTCACAGAATAAAATGGGTTGTTGGGGCATCTCGTGTCTTCTTGAAATGTTTCCAGTGTGTTGGCAACGAGAGCATGACTTACAAAATACATGGGAATCATGGAATAAACTAGGCCAATATAATCCTGAGTCTAAAACCTTCCTAGCTGTCCGTTGGGGTCCAAAGTGTCCACCACAAGCAAGTGTATGACAGAAATGCAAAACAGACTCAAACTCATGATCGGGAACACACCTCCTAATGACTTGGTCACTACACATGCGCCAGAGGTATGGATCATCCCACACATAATACCTAGACTCACTTTTTAATTTTTGGACTTGATGCTTCTTCAAATTTACTGGGATTTCAGAGCCAACAATGTAATTAACTAAATCAGCATACCAAGGATGCTTACCTAAGATGGTATAGAGATGCTCATCGGGGAAAGTGTCCCGAAGTGGTACCTGGTCCAAGGTGTCACCCTCTAGTGTGTGAGTAAGCCTACTCATGTGGTCTGCCACCAAATTCGCTGACCCCTTCTTGTCCTTTATCTCAAGGTCAAACTCTTGAAGAAGTAGCATCCAACGGATAAGTCGTGGCTTTGCATCTGGCTTCTTTAGGAGGTACCTCAAAGCTGCATGGTCAGAAAAAACAACTACTTTAGAGCCCAATAAATATGAACGAAATTTATCTAAAGCAAATATAACAGCAAGAAACTCCTTTTCTGTTGTGGTGTAGTTTGATTGGGCTGAATCTAGTGTCCTCGATGCATAGGCGATCACATGTGAATGTCCCTCCACCCTCTGAGATAAGACAGCTCCAACCGCGAAGTTGGAGGCGTCACACATAAGCTCAAAAGGAATCTCCCACCGTGGGGGCTGTATGATCGGTGGAGTGGTCAGACACTTCTTTAGCTCATCAAATGATACCCTGCATGAATCATCAAAATTGAAGTCAATATCTTTTTGAAGCAATCGAGATAAGGGTAGAGCGATCTTACTAAAATCTCTGATGAAGCGTCGATAAAATCCAGCATGTCCAAGGAATGATCGAACATCACGCACACATGAAGGGTAGGGTAAGGATGAAATGATGTCTACCTTAGATCTATCAACCTCTATCCCATGTTTTGACACTACATGCCCTAAGACAATGCCATGCTCTACCATGAAATGACACTTTTCAAAGTTCAGGACTAGATTCTTCTCAATACGACGATTCAACACATTTTCCAAACTACTTAGACATTCATCAAATGAAGATCCATACACTGTAAAATCATCCATAAATACCTCCATGCAGGTCTCAATAAAATCAGAAAAAATACTCACCATGCATCTCTGGAAGGTACCTGGGGCATTGCAAAGTCCAAATGCCATCCTCCGATAGGAAAATGTCCCAAAGGGACAAGTGAATGTAGTCTTCTCCTGATCCTCCGGAGCTATAGGAACCTGAAAATATCCAGAAAATCCATCCAAGAAACAATAGTGTGTCTTCCCAGCTAGTCTCTCAAGCATCTGATCAATAAATGGGAGGGGGAAATGATCTTTGCGAGTGGAATGATTTAGTTTCCTATAATCAATACACACGCGCCAACTGTTTTGTACCCTCATTGGAACTAACCCATCTTTCTCATTTTTAACAACAGTAACACCACTTTTCTTAGGCACAACCTGAATAGGACTTACCCACTGAGAATCTGAAATGGGATAGATTATACCTGCCTCGAGCAATTTTTCAACCTCTTTTTCAACAACCTCCAGAAGGGTTGGATTGAGTCTCCTTTGTGGTTGCCTCACCGGTTTAGCTCCATCTTCCAAAATAATCCTATGCATGCAAATGGAGGGGCTAATACCTGATATGTCAGCTAAGGTCCACCCGATTGCCCTGATGTTCTCCCTCAAAAGATTCAAAAGTTTTTCTTCATGTTCAAAAGAGAGATTGTTAGCAATGATAACAGGTAATTTTTCACCACTTAACAAGTATGAGTATTTGAGATTTGGTGGCAATGGCTTTAGTTCCAGTGATGGTGGATGCTGAATGGATGGAAGCATGAGTGGCGTAGACATCTGTGCACAATCATACATATCATCTGAATGAGAGAACAATGCATCAAATCCATCAGAAAAATTAGCAGCCATATCATAATCAGAGTATACATGCTCAGAATTCGAATATGATTGGACAAATGAACCAATCCCAAGATCAGAAAGATCATGAATTAAAGGGGATGAAGTAGAATGAGACATCAAGTTGGACCCAATACTCATTATTTCATTAAGAAGTGAATAGTCCCCAAGAGATTGGGAATCAAAAATAGAGGGACTATCACATGGAGACTCAGAATGAGAGAGAAAGAATGCTGAGTGTTCCTCTGGTGGGTACTTCATAGAATCCAGGATTTTAAACCTCACGATTTCATCCCCGAATTCCATGGAAAGAGTACCCTCATGAACATTGATAATGGTCTTAGCAGTTTTGAGGAAGGGTCTACCAAGAATGATAGGGGCATGAGAACTTACCTGGTCATCTTCCATGTTTAGTACATAGAAATCAGCAGGGAAGATCATGTCCTTTACCTTTACCAACACATCTTCAAGGACACCAGCCGGATATGCTGTAGCTCTATTCGCTAGCTGCACCACTACCCTTGTAGGCTTGAGCTCACCAATCTGCAATGAAGAGAAAACAGAGTGAGGCATCACATTTATTGAAGCTCCTAAATCACAAAGAGAATCAGAGAAGTGAAACTCCCCTATGGTGCATGGGATGGTGAATGTCCCGGGATCCTTGCACTTTGTTGGCATTGCTAGAGTTGGTGTAATGAGTGCTGAGACATTCCTTCCAAGGTTGATCCTCTCATTTCCCTTGAGCCCTCTTCGATTGGTACAAAGTTCTTTTAAGAATTTGGCATACCTTGGGATTTGCTTAATGGCTTCGAGTAGAGGAATGTTGATCTCCACACGCTTGAATGTGTCCAAAACCTCCTTTTGCATTGCTTCTTCAGCCATCTTCTTGGTTTGAACAACCCTGTTTGGAAAAGGAAGTGGTTTAGGAGGAACATCATCAATCTTTTTCTTACCTTTATCTTTCTCCTTGGATTGTTCATCAGTTGGTATGGAATGTGGCTTCTATGAAGTTGAGGTGAATCCCGGTGGAATGGTAGGTACAGCTGTATCGTTCATTTGCTTCCCACTTCTCAATGTTATGGCACTAACATTCCCCTTTGGATTTGCAGTGGGTTGGGAAGGTAGATTTCCAGAATTCTTACTTACAAGTTCATGGAGGGCGGTGGCAATCTGGCTCATTTGAGTCTTCAACTCCCTCAGCTCCGAACCTTGACTTTTCAGCTCATTCTGTTGATTAAGAACAATTTGTTTCAAAAGATCATCAGTGTTAGAGTCTACCTTGGGTTGGAGATTCCCTTGTTGCTGACTTGTTGATGTTTGAGCTTCAAATCTCCTTTGGGGTTGTTGGAAACCCTGTTGGTAAGGTGGAGGCTGCTGGAAGTTTTGTTGAAAGGGGGGCCTTTGTTGTTGTCCAGAGCCATACCTCATGTCCAGATGATCTTTCCACCCTTGGTTGAATGTTGGATCGAACTTCTTCTGGGGATATGGTTGTTGCTGCTGCTGCTGATATGGTCTCCCAGGGAACACTGCTGCACAATCTTCTGTTTCTTGGAGTTGTGGGCAACAGTCAGTTGGGTGGCTTGTCTCAGTTCAAATACCACAAGGCCTTGAAGGAGGAGGTAAAGATGTCTTTTGTGCCAAAGCAATCTGCCTTACCATAGTTGTCAATTCTTCTAACTTGGTATCAATCAAATGACTCTCAAGAGAAGAAGGACTTACCTGATGTACTCCCCTGACATGTAGTGTACCTCTATCGCCAAATTGTTGGGAGTTTTGGGCCATCTTGTCAATCAATGCACGTGCGGCTATTGGTGTCTTGTCCACCAATGCCCCTCCAGCTGCGACATCCACCATGCTTCTCTCCATAGCTGTGAGTCCTTCATAGAAGTACTGAATGAGGAGTTGCTCACTGATTTGGTGATGTGGACAGCTTGCACACAACTTCTTGAATCGCTCCCAATACTCATACATGGACTCCCCTTGTGCTTGCTTGATCCCCGAGATCTCCTTACGAATGGAAGTGGTCCTCGATGCTGGAAAAAATCTCTGCAAGAAAAGTCGTTTCAAATCGTTCCAACAAGTTACATCTTCAGGTTGTAAATAATACATCCAATCTTTTGCAGCTCCATCAAGTGAGAATGGGAATGCTCTTAGTTTGATTTGATATTCAGAGACATTTTTAGGTTTTAGGGTTGAGCAAACCACATTAAATTCTTTCAAATGTTTATTCGGATCCTCACCAGAGAGGCCATGAAACTTTGGAAGTAAGTGAATTAACCCTGATTTTAGTTCAAAGTCCGATTCGAGATTTGGGTATGCAATACAATTTGATTGATAGTTAATATCAGGTGCAGCCAATTCTCGAATGGTTCTATTAAGTTCATTTCCATTATTATCAGCCATTGGTTCCTCTTTTATGTTTGAATTTGAATTGCTTCCAATTTCAATGTTCTGATATTGGAGTAATTCTCCAACTGGTTGAATGTTGAAACTTCCCGTAGACTGAGAATGTCTGATTCGTGCCCTAAGGCTACGTTCAATCTCAGGGTCAAGATCTAAGAGATCTTCGGGATTAGTTCGTGTCATAGATCAAATAAAAATGAAAAGAAAGAAGGTGGACCATAGTAAAATAAAAATGAGAAGTTTGAGTTGATGGTCCACAAAGAAGTAGGAGAAAATAAAAGAAGAGGATGAAAAATCAGATTGGGTAAAGAAAGAAGAAAGAAGAGAGGAAAATAATAAAATGTAAAATAAAATAAATACCTCTAGTTGGTTGAAATAATTACTTGCCTCCCCGGCAACGGCGCCAATTTGAAAGAGCGTTGTCGCACGCGCTCTCAAAAGAACTTCAAAAGTGAGTTACGTTGGATAAAACTCCAAGCACAACACTCTATGAAGCTAATGTTTAGTTTACTTGGTGTAGCATAGGGGGCTAACCAAGGTCGTCTCTCAAAGGAGGAAGTGAATTAAAACATCTTATTAGAGGTATTCTAAAAATAAAATAAAAGAGAATAAAAACACTACTAGAAAAAGATGGGGGTTGTTTATAGTTTATGAATCTAGAAGAAGTTTGCTGGAAGAAGATTGTATTTTTTTTTGTTTTTAGTTTTGAAATGAATTCCGATTAAAATAACACAACAAGAAGATGTTTTTTTTTAGAAAATATTTTAAAAGGCGTAATCGATCTAACTCTACCTCTTCATTTACATATTAATCATTATCATTTAAATGAATATCCACTTAATTATTATCCTCTAATTTGTTAACCCTCGAACCCTACAAGAGTTAACTTAACCACAAAGATGGAATTACTTAAACCCTAGGCTAGCTTCGGAACATGCAATCGCAGAACCCTGCTTTGATTGTTGTTCTAAGGTTAGCTTATGGTCAGTGGTTAATTAGAGCACAAATCCATTCTGGAAATGAGGATGAGTTGTGTTTAGGGATTATATTTGAACTCTACAAATTTATCCCAAGTGGTCTTGTATTACCGATTAAGCTCGCACTCTCACAATTTACACAAAATCTCGACCTCGCGTGTTTTTGTATTAATTGTTCAATTGCTTGCTTAGTTTCTTAAAATTTAAAAACATAATTCATGGATCATATTAAGTGAATTACAGTAGGCTCAATGATTCAAAATAATTAAATGAAGAGGGTAGAAGATAGATCGATCACTAAAAATTACTCTTCCATGGGTGGCGTAATCATCGTAGAAGCGTTTTGCATGTGCAAAGGTTTATAATGGGTATAACCCAATATCGCTTCTACTCAAGAATTCCAGCCCCAAGAGGAAGATTAAGAGAAGAATAAATTTAAATAAAACAGAGGAAAAGAGAAGAAATAAAAGAATAACAAAGAAGTTTATTACACAAACAAAACAATTACAACATGAAGGAGAGAAGGAGGCTTCGATGAGAGGATCCTTGCTTCAAGAGCTACCTCTCTTACAATGGTTGTAGAATTTGGTTGAAACCAATTCTCCTCTTCCTCCAATCTCCCAATGCACGAACCAGCCTCTCCAAATGAGAAAATCACTAATTTATAGAGTGGAGGGGAGGCTAGGTTTAAAGTGGTTTCAAGTGTGAATGCAAAATCTCGGCCAAATATTTTAATGAAACTTGCACCGCCCATTTGACCTCCAAAACGCGTGAATTGACTGGCCTTCCAGAAGGATGATTTGTGCCAAATCATGTCCCCGAGCTTTCCTAAAAATTTGGGCTCCATCCAAGCCCGTATGTATAGGATATGGCCCAAATACAGAACCTTCTCCATTCTGGCGAGCCCAGCCCAACTTTGACTTCATGGCCCAATTTCAACAACCAAATTAACTCCTTAGCTTTAGTGTCCTGAATAAAAGTTGTAGATAATTAAGTTAGGAACACTGTTACAAAATTTCAAATTCAAATAATAACTATAAAAATATTTATCTTTGAAATAATACAGTGCACTATTAAGGGTAAAACTGGAATTTTCACCAAATTTTCAAATGAATGATCAAATCCCAAATATTTTATAAATAAACATATTTAACACAATGTGAGGAAATTATATCATTTATTATAAATAAAATATTCAATAAAATAGTGTTTTATGAGGTACACACCATGTAGGCGGACTAAATGGCGTGTCCCACCTATTCAGGGAGCGGGTCATGTCTGCTGGCCATGTTTGTGCACTCTAACCCCATATCCATGTATTATAGTACATGGTGTGTTGGTCTACATGGTATGTTACCTATTTGGTCAACTCATGTTAGTGTTCTTTTTATATAGATTACCCACTCGTGTGACTAATCCTGACCATCGTTAAATTCAGTCAAAGTTTTAAATTCGTAATCTTACTAACTACAATATATGTGGCAAGCAGGGTCGAGCCCACAGGGAAGGGAATTTGACCACTATTCTTCTAAAAACTTTTAGAAGACCCCATTGTTTTCAGCAGTGAGACAGATTTTATATTTTTTTAAAAAAAACCTTTTTAATGTGCACAAATGAAACACTGCAATATTTTTTAGTTTTTGTTCTAAACTCTAATAAAACAAGAAAGAGTTTAAAAATAGTAAGTAACATAGATTTAAAATTTTGATAAGTGAACAATCAAAAGAAATATGTTCAGGGAAAAATATCAATTCTACTGATTTTGAAAACATTCCTTCTCATGATAGTGACTACAACTAGTACCACTAAAATAAATGATTTATTTCCCTTTCCAGAAGATAAACCACACAAGAAGATCTATTTAAGAGTTCTCCACTCTTAGATTAATAAACTTTGATAATTCTAGTTTGAAAAAGATAACACAATGAACTCACTATAAGTTCTGTAGTTTTTATTTCAATATAAATGTTTAAGAAAATTAATCCACAATTAAACTCACCGAATGATTATGGAATTCCAAGATTAAGTTATAATGGTAAGTTTCAATTGAATTCAATCAGAATTGACCTTGTCTATCAGTGCCAATCACATTTAAAAATATAGTGAGAAGGAAGAAGAAAGATAACTAGCAGACTTGATTTTAACCCCGAACTAGAAGATTTAGCCTAAAATCATTTCTATTATGTAAACTAAAATCATTCAATTACAAAGAAAGATAATTAAAAGAGAACAAAGGAAGATATCTCACCCACCAAGCTCAAATTATTGCTATTTATAGTCTTTGGGTCTCTAGGAAGTGCTTCTCCGTGAATTGCTCCAAGATTCACCGCCAGGTTCCCCTCTACTTGGAAGTGTATGATCGAATGAATTGAATGCCTCCTTTAAAATTATGTTTTTGCTCTGATTTTTTATCCTCCATCATCTGATGCTCGTCACCACATCTTTCCACCTACTTTAAATGTCCTTCATGTGTGCACCACACACATGCGTTTTTTCATGACTGACACATCATTCTATCTTTTCCCATGTAAATAACTCTCAGTGATTTGGTTAAATGAATATGGATGTGTTCCCATATCTTGAATGAACTTGTACAGTAGAGAAAAACACAAACGGTAAAAAACAATAAGAAAATAAATAATATATTATAGTTATTTTTTAAATTAATGTTAAATTAAAAAGTGAATTAACATTAATTAATAAATACTTAAGTTTATAATTATTATTTACTAGATTAAATATTAATATTATAGTTATTAATTTATTATTAAATATTTAATTAAATAAAATTATTATGTTTTTTAATTATTATTATTCATTAAATTATTTCATTAATATAAGTATTATTAATAATTAGTTAACATAACTCAATTAAATTATTAAATTAGACTAATATCAATTACTTTATTTTTCTAAAAAGTTAAATTAAATTACAAGTCAGTTTAATTAGTTAATTTAATTAGTTTAATATTTTATTTAATTAATTATTAATCATTAATTTATTATAAATTTTTTTTTATTATATTATTTATTTGTTTATTATTTTATTTTTTTAATTAAACTATTCTCCCCCCCAAATAGGCACTACAGGGGGGGTCTTGGTTCCTTCTCTAGAAAGAAGACCTCCAGCTCCCTGCTATGCATCAGCTCATCCTTGCGGTGGTGGTCAGATGTGGGTTGACCTCCTCTGGTAGCTCCTAGTACAAGGTGATGACTTCAGCTCCCCACCTCCGGTTGGACCTAGGTTTGCAGTGGCTTGCGAACCAAATCTGGGTAGCATGAAAACCCTTCTAGTTCTCTAGCGGATGGTAAAGGATGTATTCAGATCCTCTAGATCTTCGCAGTAGTAGGTCAGGAATCCTCCTTTAGTGTGGTGGTGTGAAGCGGGAGCTCCTCTATATTATCAAGGCTGGAGATTCAAACTTACGACTTGTGGCTGTCTGGGTTGGCACCTCAATGGAGGACATGTTGATAGAATTCTCCAGCTATGTCATTAAACATAATGGAAAGTGTTTTCTTTTAGATCTCGTGACTTGAAAACCCTCGTTGAGTCCTTCAATCACAGTGTGAGAATACTCCTCCTGTTCAGCAGCTTCAGAACTCATTTGAGAATGACTCAAGGGTGGTGGTTGTGAATCTGAAACTCCTCCTAATTCTCGTTCAAGTCTGAATATTGGAAATCAAATGTATTTTGATTCTATGTGTATGATACTTTTCTATTGAATTTGTGGTGGTGAAAGCAAAGGGAAGAGGTGGAAAATAATGAGTGAGGATGGGCAGAGTTTGCAGTGCGTGATGGACATGTAAAGCAATAGTGAGACTATATAAAGGTGGAGTTATAGTGGCACCATAAGATGGGTTGATGGTGGAAGAGACATGGTGAGACTGTGATGAGAATTGATGGTGGAAAGGGTTACAGTGCCACTATGGAAAGTGGGAAGTAGCACGGGCTAGAACCGGTGTGAGAAAATACTGTAAAGGCTGGAACTGTGAAGGAGAAAAACGGTGTCACTATGAACATCTGAAAAAACAAAATTTATTAATACACAGATAAAAAACTTAAACTAAAATACATACTGACAACTAATTAAAAACTAAAATTTATTAAAATGGTTATAAATAACTTTAAAACATAAATAAAAACCAATGAAACAAATAAAAATTTAATTAAATAATTATTAACTTCAATTAACTAAACTTAAATTTGAACTAAACTGAAACTTAAAATTAAAAAGCAACTAAATTATTAAAATTGAATATAAAAATTAAACATTTATAAAACAAAATTAAATTATTTAAAAAAGTTACTCTATAAATTAAATTAATTAAAGTAAACATATAATTATTCTATTATTAAATAATTATGTTCATTAATGAAATTAAATTAAATATATGCAATGAGTTTATAAACATAAATTTATAAAAGTTGAATTGTTAAAAGACAACTAATATATAGATTATGTTATATTAAATTAATTAATATTTAATACAAGAAATTCTTAATTGAAACTAAATTATTTATGTGCAAAAGATGAATTAATTAATTAATTAATTAATGTTAAATTTTTAAACATGCAAGCAAAAACACCAAACTAAATAAAAAGTTATTAAACTATAAAATTAAATTAAGAAATAAATTAATTATTTTAAAGATTAAAATACATTATTAATTATAAAAATTGATTAAATAATAAATTTAACTATAAAAATACAAAAGAGAACTTATTTAGTATAAAGTACAAAAATAACCAATTAAATCATTAAAAATTAATTAAAAAGATGTCGCAAAACATGTGTTTTTAATGCCACATCTAATTCCCCTACACTTAATCATTGTTTGTCCTCAAATAATCCCATGTTTTACTATCTTTGAAAATAGAAGTATGGTATTCACGATTTTCCTCAAAATGTAAAATTTCCAGCAAATTGAAACAAATGACATAAACATGTCAAAAGGATTTTAGAAAATGAATTGCTCATATGGATCTTTCTTAGAACAAATTCTCAAAGGGTAATATTGAAAACTATGAATCATCATGCAATGATGATGTCATGCCTCATATGTGATACTGCCCAGTGACTCATTTTAGTCCAAACTCAAGTTCTAATTCCAAGAGTGACAAGTCATAAAATTTATGTGGAATTAAAAATTTACAAGAGGAACATTGTACTTTGACTCATCACCTAGGTTCCAAAAATAAATATTTTTTTTGTGAATCACCTTAATGATATAACCTAAATGACTCCCATATAAACCAATGTACCCCTTTATCTTATAGTGTTCATCATTCCCCTCACCTTAATGAAATCATTTTTGACCGTAGACACTTTATTTTATTTTTCCCAAGCCATGTATAATATGCTAAGCACTATGAAAATGCACTTATTAAAAGTGTATAGAGGGATTATAGTAAACAGAAACAAACCCATCATAAAGGGTCTCAGAGATTCACCGTGGGATACCAAATTCCCAAATTACTCAAGTTTCAAAAAGATTTATATAAAAATAATTTACATGGTCTCATTAAGGTGATTACATTAATAATTAAAATAAAATGCGTCCCCTATGAAAGAGATCAAACTTCCAGTTCCAAGGGTTATGATCATAAATCCACTAACAGTTTACCCATATCACTCTCAAAAATAGAATCTATACCAAACAAGATCACTCATAAATCATCCAACCATAATATTTTCAGTTTCAAAGAAGTTCTTTTCTACTAATCAGGCATCATTTAAAGGAAAGACCCAAATGAGAAACAATGTACATCCTAAAATTGTGAAAGAATTTTGAAAAATTTTACCTATTTTTTTGACACAAAGTTTTAAATTGCAGTGGGAATTTATGGGATTTCAATTAATCATAGTTTAGCATAGTCAATAAATGTCCCCATCCCCCACACTTAAAATCCAAATTTGTCCCCAAAGTTGAATTCTAAACATGGAGAAGAACAATTTGTCAATTAAGGATCAAAAAAGATTTTCAATAGAGCAGATTTATGACATGTTAAAAGGGTATCTTTGAAGTTTTAAAAATTGTTGTTTTCCACAATAAATAACATAACAGCAGGTTCATTAGCAAGAACATGCATTAGAATTTAAGTCCAATGTAAAATTTTCAAGAAAGTTCAAACAGTATCATGAAACTTCTAAGTGCATTGTGAATAGGGTGTAAGGAAATTCAGAAAATATGATTCAATTGGATGTTTAATAATGCATAAATCAAGCATTCCTAACAACCCTTAGTAAAGAAGATTCAATGAAAAACACAACAACCAACAAGCATGTACCCCCCAAACTTAGTTTTAAACATTGAAAAAGTTTTATTAGAAATGAAATTAAGTTTTCAGCAGTGAAGTGTATGCAGAATTTTTTAAAACAAAGTGACATGCATCAAAAACATTTTATTATTCAAGTCATGTAGTAGATTTTCCAGAAATTATGTAGCATAATTTCTTATACATGCAGATTTTTTTTTAAAAATAGCAACATATAGAGTAGATGTTTTCATGAAAAACATGAAACAATTTTTTTAAAGTTGTAAGGAGCAGAATAATGAAATAAAAATTAATAGTAAGGTATTTCCCTGACTTAAAGTTTCATTACTTCTTAAGAATGAGAATTACACTCCTTAGATGACAATAGAAACATCATCTAAAAAACACAGAGCATGTAGGAAGAAATAGGTATAAATTTCTAGCAGATACATAACAAACATAAGGTAGAAAAGCACCACTTTATTCAAAGTAAAACAGGAACATAAAAAAATGTAAACACAAAAGAAAGAACATGGGTTTACTCCCATGAATAAATAAATTTAAAGTCTTCAGTTAGACTTCATTTAAAATAAATTTTCTAGAATAGTGAAGGTAGCCAATCCCTTTGGTTGTCCCTCAAAATAAAATTTAACTCTCCACCCATTAACCAACATGGGTTTGTTTTCTTCACCTACAATTGAAATAGATCCATTCTTCAGAACTCTCACTACAGTAAATGGTCCAAACCACTTGGACTTCAGTTTTCCAGGAAAGAGTTTAAATCTAGAATTAAAGAGAAAGACCTTTTGTTCAGGTTTGAATTATTTGGCTTGAAAGATATAATCATGAAATATTTTAGTCCTCCCATTGTATATTATTGAATTATCATAACTCTCTCTCCTAATCTCATCTAACTAACTCAGGTCAAGTAATATACTCTCACCAACACTCTTAAAATCAAAGTTTAGGGCCTTAACTACCCAATAAGACTTATTTTGCAACTTCATAGGTAAATGAAAACATTTCCCAAACAACAACCAATAAGGAGACATACCGATTGGGGACTTGAAAGTAGTTATATATGACCATAAAGCTTCATTAAATTTAAGAGACCAGTCTTTCCTAGAATTTGACATAGTTTTCTAAAGTATCTGTTTCTATTCCTTATTTGAAATTTCCACTTTTCCACCGGACTGTGAATAATAAGGAGTATCAGTTTTATAAATGCAACCATATTTTTCTATCAAATATTTAAGCTTTTAATCCTTAAAGTGTGTTCCATTATCAGTGATAAAGGCTTTGGGAACTCCAAATCTTGTAAGGATGTTGTCTTTGACAAATTTAATTACAGAGTTGGCTTGATTGTTAGGCAGTGTAACCGCCTCAACCGATTTTGACACATAATCTACAACAACAAGAATATACTCATTCCCATGAGATGATGGAAATGGACCAATGAAATCTAAACCCCAGACATAAAAAATCTATACTTCCAGAATTCCATTTTTGGGGAACTCCTACTTCTTTCCCACATTTTTAGCCTCTGAAATCTATCACAACCAACCACAAAGCTTCTAATATCCTTGAAAAGAGTAGGCCAATAGAAACCCGATTGTAAGACTTTTTGAACATTCCAATCACCACCATGGTGACATCCCAAAGGTGAGGAGTGAAAAATCTCTAAGATAGGCAACATCTCTTCCCCATGTACACATATTCTAAGGATACCATCAACACATCTCTTAAAAAACAGGGATTATCCCAATGGTAGTATTTATGCTCAGAAATGAATTTCTTTCTTGTTTATTGGACAGGTTTATGGGAAATACACCTACTACCAAGAAGTTAGAAAAATCTGCATACCACATAGATTGGTTAACAGAAACAGAGAGAAGCTTCTCATCAGGAAAAGGAAGAGTTTATCTCCCTAGAATCATCAAATTGAGTAAGAGGAAGCCTAGAAAGATGGTCAGCAACTAAGTTTTCATCTCCCTGCTTATCCCTAATCTCTAAATCAAACTCTTGTAGCAACAAAATATATATAATCAATCTGGGTTTAGTTCCCTTCTTAGACAACAAGTACTTTAAATCAGAATGATCAGTAAAAACATTGATTTTTGATCCCAAAAGATACTGTCTAAACTTCTCTAAAGGAACACAACAACAATCAATTCTTTTTCAGTGGTGGTGTAATTATTTTGGGCATCATCTAGTAGTCTACTAGCATAATACACCACATGTAACTTCCTATCTCTCCTATTTCCAAGGACAACACCAATAGCCATATCACTAGAATCACACATAAGTTCAAAAGGTAGTTTCTAGTGAGGTGCAGTGATAATGGGTGATGCAGTGAGTTTCACTTTAAGCAGATTAAATGGTTTCAAACATTTTTCATCAAAATTAAAAGGTGTATCATTGAATAACAAGGAACACAAGGGCTTAGTTATTTTGGAAAACTCTTTTATGAACCTCCAGTAGAAACCAACATGCCCTAAAAAATATATAATACCTTTAACATTTTCATAAGGTGGGAGTTTTTGAATGAATTATATCTTAGAAGTATCAACTTCCAAACCTCTCTTGGACACCTTATGACCTAAAACAATACCTTCTGTGACCATGAATTGAAACTTCTCCCAATTAATAACAAGGTTGGTTTCATTACATCTCTCCAAAACTAGTTTAAGATTTTCAAGACAAGTATTAAAAATGGTACCCATAATGGAAAAGTCATCCATGAAATCTTTAATGATTCTCTCAATCATATCTGAAATGATATCCATCATACACCTTTGAAATGTGGATAGAGCTCCACATAACCCAAAGGTAATCCTCCTATAAGAAAATTTACCAAAGGAGAATGAAAAAGTGGTCTTTTCTCGATCCTTCAGATTAATAGGAATCTGGTTGTAACCAGAATACCCATCCAGGAAAAAGAAAAATTCATTTCCAGCAAGCCTCTTAAGAATTTGATCAAGAAATGGCATTGGAAAATGGTCCTTCCTAGTGGCTGTATTATGCTTCCTATAATCAATACAAAATCTCCATTTTATGGATTTCCTAACTTGGATTTCTTCATTTTTTTTTATTTTTTACTACAATGAAACCTCCCTTCTTAGGAACAACCTAAATAGGGATGACCCATGAACTATCAGAAATGGGATATATCATTCTAGTGTCCAACATTTTAATCAATTCCTCTCTCACAACTTCTTTCATTTTCGGATTCAATATTCTTTGACACTCTACCCTAGGATTATGGTCAGGCTCCATAGGTATTTTATCCACACATAATCAGGGACTAATACCTCTGATATCAGCTATTGTCCAGCCAATGTAAGATTTAAACTTTTTTAACACACTCAATAATATTTGTTCTTGATTTTCATTCAGTTTATTAGAAATTATAACATGAAAAGTGGAATTCTCACCCAAAAATAAATATTTAAGATGATCATATATTTGTTTCTATTCAAGAGTGGGTGGTTCTAAACTAGAAGGAAGACTCTTAGGTCTAGTAGGTCCAAGATCTTTACCATATATCTTGTAAGGAGTATTAAATGATGAAATATTTTCAATTTCTAGTTCAGATTTAGAAATAACAGTGCTGCTGTCCAAATTGGACAACATACTGTCCAGACTTTCCAGATTAGAATTCAACAAGTTAATCAAACCAAAATCATCAAGTTGAATTATAATTTCTCCCTCAATATCATCAAAGTGTTTAGCATGGTTTGTGTTAATATAAACACCGTCATATTCACTCAAAAAGATCCTAAGTTCAAAAATAGCGGACTCTTCTACAGTAGAAACTGAACAGTTTTCCAGTTCTAGAAAATTTTCCAGATTAGGTGTTTGATCATAATTTTCAATATCTAAGACATATTCAACATGAATTTCAACTTCTAAATTGTTTTCTTTTGTAGATAATTGATTTTAATAATATTTAGATCTTCTAATTGAGTTATCATCTTTTAAGGACTTTACTAGTGAACATTTTTTAGAAAATGTTGGTCCCTTACCATTTTTAAACACATTAAACTCTTCTTGTTGTTCACCAATTTTGAAAATTAATTGACCCTTAGAGACATCAATAACAACACCACATGTGGAAAAGAAGGTCCTACCTAAGATGATGGGAACCTCTTGATCACAGTCCATGTCTAAGACTAAAAATTATGCAGTCAAAAAAAGATTCTCAACCCCAAATAACAAGTCATCTATCCTACCTACAAGATGAGTGAAGGATCTATCAGCTAATTGTACTATGACTGTGGTGGGTTGAAGGTCACCAAACCTAAACTGTCAAAACAGTGAGTAAGAGAGTAGATTAATACTAACACCTATATGACACAAATAGTTGATCCGATCAGAATTTCCTAGTGGGTAATGTAAGAAAAAACCACTTGGGTCTTTTAGTTTGGGTGTGATTTTCTTTTGAAGTATAATACTACACTCTTCAGTGATGCTTTAAGTAGAAAATTATTCCTGAGTCTTTTTTTTAGAAACAATTTTTTAATATATTTCAAGTAATATGGGATTTGAATTAAGGATTTGATGAAAGGAATGTTTACTTGAAGTTTGGAAAGAAGACCAAGGAACTGAATAAGTACATCCCTGGTGTTACTTTGAGGTTTCAGCTTCTTAGGTAAAGGGATTGATAGGGAAACGTTTTTCATAATAGTGGTTATATACCTCACCTCTTCCTAAACGTTTTATTTTCCTTTTTTCTTTTGATTTTTATATGAATTTATAGCTTGTAGTTCAAATGATAAATTGAGATTTTTATCATTTTCAGTATTTTTCTGTGAATTTCCAGCATGTGAACAAAGAAGTTTTTTATTTCCAAACTCAAGAAGATTTTAATTTTGGGAATTTTCAGATTCTTTTTCCGCAAAAGTTTGAGTATTAAATCCAATTATAATTAAAATAACCATGCAATTCTCTCTATGGTTAAGTTCAGTGGTACTTGGAAGTCTAACTTTTTCCCTAGATGAAAAATCTCTAGCAAGTTGGCCAATTTTTGTTTCCATGTTCTACATTCTCACATCAGTTTTCATTTTATCTGACTCATATTTATTTTGATGTTTGGTTAGATGATTCATATATCTTTCTTCTTGTGAGTTAATTTTATTCAAGATTATATCAATCTTAGAAGATATTTTATTATCATTGTTTCTTTGTGCATTTGAAGACTCAACCCTTTTTGATTTTAAAAATTTGGTCTTGGTTGGTTAGATTAATTAGGCATAGTGGACTGTTTAATTAGGCCTTGATCTTTTCAGGACAATTTTGGGTGGTTCCTATAGCCTTGATTGTAATTATTTGAAAATGGATCTTCTTTAGGAGGAATTCTAGGACCATAGTTAACAAAGTTTGAATTATCTTGTTTTTGGGATGGCTTATCAATGTTAGGACAAAAGTTTTCAGTTTTCCCAAACATACCACACTGGACACACTATTCTCTTAAAGATTGGTTTGTTTTTTGATATCAAAATTGGTTAACAGTTTGTTTAGAGTTCTGGTTCATTAAATTTTGAAGTTGGTTGGTGATTTCAGCAAGTTGAGCTTGAGTTTCATTCATTGAACTAGTGTTTTAATTAACATTTCAATTGAATTTTTCTTTCTTGAATTTTTATATTGAGAATTCAGGGAAATATTATTACATTTTTTTCTCAATTATTCATCTTTTTTATCATTATAATTACCCCCAGTAGCTTGATCAACTAGATTTTGTCCGGAGGAGGACAACCCTTCATAGAAAGTATCCATGAGAAGGTGGGATTGGAGTTGATGATGAGGAAAATGCCTAAGAAGATCCCTAAATCTATCCCAAGTTTCATGAAAAGCTTCTCCATCCTATTGATAAAAACTAGGTATATTTTTTCTCAGTTCACCTTTCTGTCTTTGGGGATAAAATTTCATAATGAAATAGTTGTACACTTGATCCAAATTTTCAAAAATGTTCTCATCTAGACTTAGAAACCAATTCTTAGCATTCCTTTTACAGAAAAAGGGAAAGAATCTCATTATTAGCTCATTTTCTGTGAGTCCTAGGTGAGGTAGTTATTGCACAATATTATAAAAGTCTCTAATAAAGGCAAAAGATTCCTCATTAGACAGTCCATTAAAAGCAGGCAACAGGGAAATGTGTGACTATTTTAGCTCATAATTTCTAGATCTAGGAGATAACCTAATGGATGATGGATTGCTTAAAACTTGAGGAAGTTGGAACTCCCTCATCCTAGACCTTTCATTTTCTTTTAAGAGTACTAGATGATTTTGAAAGTTGTTATCAGAAACTCTATTATCTAATTTTTTCCATTTCAGATTTGTTTTTATTTCCTAGAGCAGTTAAATGTTTATCTAATTAAGGGTTTAAAGGCTCTAATCTAACACTATAAGTTCTTATACTCATGCAAAAAACAACATAAATTATTAAAAATTAAAGAAAACAATAAAAATTCAATAAGAAATGATGCTGATTTTTTTTACACTTTTCAAATTTTTCCAATTTTTATAAAGGTTTATTTTTAATGATTTTTTAGTTTTTAGAAGTAATGGCTCGTGAATTCCCCAGAAACAGGGCCAAAAAATTGATGCCTAACATCGTTGAAGTCAGTAAAATTTTATAATTTATAATCCTAATAACTAATGTATATGTAGAAAGTAGGTTCGAACCCACATAGAAGGCAATTTGACCACTATTCTTCTAAAAACATTCAAAAGACCCCACTATTGTAAGTAGTGGTATAGATTTTCTATTTTAAAAAAACTTTTTCCGCTATGCACAAATTAAACACCACAATATTTTTGAGTTTTTGTTCTAAACTATAATGAAACAAGAAATAGGTCAAAAATAGTAAGTAACAAAAATTTAAAATGCTAATAAGTGAACAATCAAAAGAAATACATTCAGGGAAAAATATCAATTCTACTGGTTTTGAAAACATTACTTCTCACAATAGTGACTACGATTAGTACCACAAAAATGAATGATTTATTTCACTTTCCAAGAGATAAACCACACAAGACGATCAATTTAAGAGTTAACCACTCCTAGATTAATCAACTTTGAGAATTCTGGTTCAAAAATGATGACAAAATGAACTCGCCATAAGTTCTGTAGTTTTTATTTTAATTTAAATCTTTAATAAAATTAATCCACAATCAAACTCAACAAATGATTTTGGAATTCTAAGATTAAGTGATAATGGTAATTTTAAATTGAATATAATAAGAATTGACCTCGCTTATCAATGCTGATCACATTTAAAATGATAGTGAGAAGGAAGAAGAAAGATAACCAGAAGAATCAATTTTAACCCCGAACTGGAAGATTTAGCCTAACATCATCTCTATTACATAAACTAAAATCATTCAAGGTCAAAGAAATAGATTTTAAAGAGAATAGAGGAAGAGATATCCCTCTCCTAGCTCGAATTGCTGCTGCTCCTGGTCCTTGGGTCTCTAGGAAGTGGTTGTCCGTGAAGTACTCCAAGATTCGCTGCCAGGTCCCCCTCTTCTTGGAAGTGTATGATTGAATTAATTGAATGCATCCTTTAAAATTATGTTATTTCCCTGATTTTGTATCCTCCGTCAGCTGCTGCTCGTCATCACATCTTTCCACCAACTTTAAATGTCCTTCACGTGTGCACCGCACACTTGCGTTTTTTCATGACTGAAACATCACTTTATCATTTCCCATGTAACTAACTCCCAGTGAGTTGGTTAAATGAATATGGACGTGTTCACATCTCTTGAATTAACCTGCATAGTAGAAACACTACGAAAATAAATAATATATTATATTTATTTTTTAAAATTAAAGTTAAATTAAAAATTGAATTAAAGTTAATTAATAAATAATTAAGTTGATAATTATTATTTATTATATTAAATATTGATATTATAGTTATTAATTTATTATTAAATCTTTAATTAAATAAAATTATTATGTCTTTAATTTATTATTATTCATTAAATTATTTTATTAATATAATTAATATTAATAATTAGGTAACATAACTGAATTAAATTCTTAAATTAGAAAAATATCAATTACTTTATTTTATAAAAATTTAAATTAAATTACAACTCAGTTTAATTAGTTAATTTAATTAGTTTAATATTTTAGTTAATTAATTATTAATTATTAATTTATTATAGATTTTTTTTATTATTATATTATTTATTTGTTATTTTATTTTTTAATTAAGCTAATTTCTTACCCCCCCCCAAATCGGTGCTATAGGGGGGGGGGGGGGGTTCTCGGTTCCTTTTCTAGGAAGAAGATCCACGTCTCCCTACTAGGCATCAACTCATCCTTGCAGCAGATTTTAGACATGGATTGACCTACTCTTCTGGCTCCTGGTACAAGGTGATGACTTCGAATCCCAACCTCTGGCTCAACCTAGGTTTTCTGTGGCTTGCAGACCAAATCTGGGTAGTACGCAACCCCTTATGGTGCTCCAACAGATGACACAAGATGGCTTCAAATAGTGTCCATAACAACATCAGAAAGCCAACTTTGAAATTTCTGTAAAAGCCCAAGAATTTAAAAATACATTTAATATAGCCTTTAATGCATGTAACACTGAGTCTCTATGAAACAACACTTTGTTATTATAATTATATAAACAAGATAGTTATAACCTAGCTATTAACATAGTAATATGAATAGTAATAATTAATATTAATGTCATTTATAATGGTTTTACATAAATAAAACATATTTATAATGAAATATATAATTTTTGGTTAAATAAACACCATTTTTGAATTTTTATTGTCAAAATTATCTTAGGGTGATTTATTATTATTTTTACGAGAAGTTTTATTTTTCTAGATGAATAGTAAAAAATTCAAAATTTTAGTTAAAAACTATGTTTTTAGTTTAAATAATTATTATAATTTAAATTTATTTTTAAAGTCACAATATATCAATTATATATATATTAATCCAATTTAGATCATTGGAATCTTTTTCTATATTGAAATTAGATATAAAGACTTATGGAAACTTTGAATGTTCTTCTTTACTGCCTTCTCGCCACATCTGTAGGATTATCATTAAATGTAATTTTACCACTTCTGTAAAATGAATTTAGAAAAATAGACATATACGGTTGTGATCAGTAAGATATTTAGAGTATTATCAGATGAACTTATTTTTTTGAGTGAATAGTAACTTGACCATTTTGAATAGTAATGTTACCTTTATGAATAGTAATTGACCTTTATGAACAGTAAATAATCCAAATGAATAGAAACATCACCCATGAATATATAAATAAAATTTATGCATCTTATAAATGAAGTTATGATATAATTATATAATAGTATAAGTAAGTGAATATTTTTAAAATTAATAATTAAGTGTTGGTATTTTTCAAAATCATTACAGGTTTATAATTAATAAAATGATTTAAATGAAAATTTATTTTCATAAAATGAATTAAAAAATAATATTTTGTTTTCTGGTTATTTTAGGATAATTTTATGAGACCTTAGTTAATTTTTCAAAGTGTTATAAAACCAGTTATAATTTTAAAATCGTTATTTTTATAGTAAATGATGATTTTAATTAAAAATTAAATTTCTCAAATTTTGAAAATAATTTTTATAAAATGGAGTTAAATTTTAAATTATAAATGTCAAAAAATGTTTAGGGTTATTTTTTGGTATTGTTCTAAAATAAATAAATGTTTGGTGAATAGTAAAATATGACAATTTATGATAAATGTTAAATACATGAATTGATAAGTCATAGGTGATATATGGATGATTTAAGCCCATAATCTAGAAATATTATTAATTATTTTAATATATTTGATATTAATTCTCAAACTATTCATAGTCTTGATCCAAAATAATAAACAAATGAATAAAATAATCAAAAAACACACCTCTCCTCCACTGTAAATACCACCCCTCACCACCCATTCTCCTCACACATTCAAAGCTATGAGACTTATACAAATTATAAAAAATAATATTTGCAAGCATCTTATTCACATCTAAGACCTGATTTTCTCACAAAAAGTCCAAAACCAAGGGACTTAAGGAGGTTCTCAAGGAGGAGAAATCAAGAGGTAAAAACCTCATTAATTTTCATTTAAATTTCTTTCAAGTTCTTTTATTTTCTTATCCTCTCATCACCTCCTCAGTGAAAATGAGAATTATAACTCCAGAATAATATATATACTATAATTATATCTTTTTAATGTAATATAATTCATAAAACACCAATCTCTCTCTTTTATTTTAAAAATGAAATCTTCATCTTTGAGGTGCCGATTTACAACCTTCGTGGGAGAAAAATTTTGATTCTTCAATTTCTCCATCAAGGGTGGGAATGAAACCACTTTTATGGTTAAATTAGACTATAATATATTTATTAAAAACTATTTAATGTTCTATAATTAGTATATGTACATAATATTATTTCATAGGACAAAACTAGTTTGAGATGATCAAAAAATCGCCAAAATAATCCAAATGATAATCACTAATGTTTTATCTAATGACCCATCCTAATACCATATAAAATAATGAATTATATTAACATTTAATATTATTTATGTTAATTAATATCATATAAATTCAATTATGGATAATTATACCCATTCCACATAAACTTCCATACTCATATACAAGTAAACTGATCATGAAAACCAAGAAAACGAATGCTCCTGAACAGTGAAATTAAAGTCCATAACTCATTAATAAGGCCATAAATGAACTTAATATAACTATAATGAATCAAATAAATATATAAAAGGTTCTAAATTAATTAATTAATGTATTTATTTTATTATCTATGACATTGAGATCAAGTGCAGAACACATTCAAACATAAAGGGTTTTCTCTACTCACTTTCATTTCTGTGAGATATGCCTTACTTGCCACTAATTCTTTTGTGTTGTGTATTTATACTACCCATTGATGAATAATACCATGAATATATTTATTTTAATGATATTAAATGTTTCATTTTATGATTATTAATTTTGGGACATATGATTCAACTGATTACAAAGTGGTAAGGGATTCTACCTGATCCCCCATTTTTTATTCAGGTTACTCTCTCTCCCTCTTTACTTAAATATAATGATTCTTTATTTTTGTATATTTCTTATAAATACTAATTATATTTTCTGAAAACATATATATAATTCATATCATCTTTATTTTATAGGGATTTTCATGTTTTAAAAATGTTCCCTTCTTAATTCTTTCCGATAAACATGCCCGATTCCAGGGAACTGTCTGATTTCTTACCCATTTTCAAGTACACTCCAAAATTTGTTTTAAGCCATGTTTATTTTTCTAAAATAACTAATTTTATCATAAAAAACTATCTTAGTTCATTTACGGTTTTATGAAAACAAACATTCCTTTAAAAATTAAAATTGTTTTTAAATTTTCCTTAAAACGAACTAAAATGTTTTATTTCTAAAGTTCATCCTCCAATGGCCCGAAGGCCTTCATTTTTTATTGATTTTGATAATCCACCTTTAAAGGGGTGAGGTGTATACCTTACAAGGCCCATAGGAGTAAGTATTACATGGCCCGTAGGACTTAGAGGAATTCATTTTCCCGTAGGCTTCAAACATTACATATAACCCAGACTAACTACTTGGAACTGCTCCTCCCCAGCATCTTCATCGTGAAATCAGCTCTCCACCTTCGCATGGATGTTCGGCTAGGCATTCCTATGCATTCAAAGGCTTGTCCTGATGGAAGGTTCCATACCCTCTCATTCTTACAATCCATTTAGCTTCTTCTGTGGTGAAAGCTCCTTTCTCATCCTCCTTGTAGAGCATGTTCCTCATAGGTCGTCTAGTTTGCATCTGCACTTAAGGTGGACCGAAGACCTTGAGGTGTCCCGAAGTCCTAACTGACCCAATGTCCTGAGTGGCCCAAAGGCCTTAAAGGACTCGGTGACCAAATCGGTGTCCTGAAGGCCCAAACGGGGGCATATTCTCGGCTATTACAGTACCAAACAGTACCTGCTACAGTCCTGTTATAGTACCTTCTACAGCACTGCACAGTTCCCGCTATAGTACCTACTACAGTACCTGGTACAGTACTGCTACAATAAAGCTACAGTTCCTGGAAATAATGTCTCCGCCTGGATTTGATTCCGGGACTCTCGGATGCACTTACAGAGTCCTTACCAACCGGGCTAAGGCTCATGTTCCTAAAGTTCATTAAAAACTCTTTTTTACATGGTTTCAATTCCATGGAAAATCATTTATGCCCAAAATATAATATAATTTTACTTTCATTTTATTTTCTTGGATATGCAGGTTTAAAATCTGATTTGATGAAAAATACAAATGATTTTCCAAAATAACTCTTCTTTCCAATGTAAAAGGGGGTTTCTCATCTCACTTTTACTTCTATGAGATATATTCCATGTTCACCAATATTTCATTTGGTGTGGTTTATATACTACCATTTTATATATTATATCATTAATTTTATTATTATCATGATATTATAAGTTTCATTTAATGTTAAAATGAAGTATGATTTAAATGTTTCAAAGTGGAATTGGACACTTTAGAATGTTAAAAGTTTATTTTCCTCAAGAATTTCTCAATGACTTTATTAGATTAATTTCATATATGATACTTCAGAGTGGTATGCGACACTTTGATTTAAATATATAATTTTATTAAATTTATGAGGAATTCATTGGACTTATTATGTGACTGGAAGAGACCACTATAGCCCCTCGATGCATCGGTCGGTCTCATAAGACAAATCTGAAATTCATTTTGGTTGAGGACTTAACCATTTATTTTTAGAAGTCTTGGACAAGGCCTTGAAAAAATATTTATGATGTTAGGAATATTAATTCCCTAATTATGATATTATTAATTTATAAATCATGTGATTATTTGAATAATATAATATCCGTGGTGATGTTTCATGTGATTATTTATATGGAATTATTTATTCAGATTTTATTCCTACCATATTATGCTCAATATTATGTTTTAATGGAATGTGAAGTTATTTATTCATCATGCATTATTGTTTATGTTATAGATTATGTTGTATTTAGTACCATAACTAAGCATCTGATCTCACCCCTTTCAAATGTATCTTTTTCCCTAGGATTCCAAGAGGTATATTATGAATGACCTGCAAGGTTAATCTAAGAGTTATTTGGTGTTATATATGGAGTTTCAATTGTTGTTTTCCTTTAAAATTTTAATTTAAATTTCATGTATGTAATATAGTTTCCAAAAATAGAAAACTGATTAGTCCTTTAGGATTTTATTATTTGTAATCAATCCATTGTAATAATGTAAGGCACCAGATCCGAGCTTCTGGGGTCAGGGTCTTTACAGTTTGTATTAGATGAAGTTTAGTAGAGACCTTGGAAACTAGATTTATAAAACATATATTTTTTAACATAACCATAATACATACTTTGAGGATAATAATAAAATAACATCCTATAATTTTGGTAAGGTAGAGATTATGTGGGTATTCTTTGAAATATATCCTTGTCTGGATACTACAAGTGGACGTGGTTCTGGAACATATATACCTAGGGGTAAAAACTTTGAAAAGTTGTCCTGGGCCTGACTTGAGATAAGTTGATACAAAAAAATAAACCTTATTGCACACATGGTTTGAAACTCCTAAGGGATATACTTTGGATAATCCCCATTTTCTTTTCAAAACATTATAAAGGATTTAAAAGTGAAGTTTTTATCAAAGAAACCATTTTTATGGTTGTGAGATTATATATGCATAATATTTAAATATATGTTAAGAGTTTTACTAGTTTAAAATTATTAATTATGATTAATAGAAGAATATAATGTATTCCATTGTTTAGAAATGATGCCTAGCAGAAATAATGTGAACCTCACCACTGTACATGATTAGAAGAGTAAGAATGATGACGTCTTTTATGATGATAATACAATCATTCAAAGTAAAGTATTATCCAAAATATTCCAATAATATGTGTAAATAATATCATGTTATAACAATATAGAGAAATAATTATTAAAGTCTTATGGATTCAAAGGGAAGCAAGAGAATAAGTGGAAAACTGGGAAAAAGATAGATAGAGGGAAGAAGGGAAAGAACTATTTTCCCACATATAATAATTGTGGAAGGAAAAACCTTGGAATATTCTTAAAAGGAAAAGGAGTTTTCTTCATGTGTGGAGAAAAGGACACCATGATCATGATTATAATGAAAGGAAAGAATTTTACAATGTTCAGTGATTCAACTGTAAGGAGATGGGTAACTATGAAAATAAATGTCTCAAGAATCAATGTAATATACCACAAAGGAAGATAATGGATCATGGTCAAGATTATGCTACTACCACAGAAGAAGAGGAATGACTAATGTGATTATATTTGTATTCAAGAATTATTTCAGTTGAGTATTTTATCAAAGATATACTAGTTATAATATTTATGTAATATATAAGGATTTCAATGCAGTACTATTTCATTAAGGATTTGAGGTTTTATAATGAATGGTACTAAGTAAAAGTGAATCATTAGAAAGTTAAAATTTTGGAAAAATATATGTTTTAGGGAAATAAGACAATTTATATATTCTTGATACTGAGATATAGATTTTAGAATAATTTGATGATTGTTTTGGATAATGTAAATTGGATTCCACTCACTATCTTAAATCTAAGTAATGGAATGTCGAGAAAGTGGTAGAGCCTAAAACATTTGTCTCTTAAGGAATATATCCAATTTCTTATATTTTATATAAGGAATAAATAATTATAAATATATTCAATAAGGTTTTATTGAAATTCAAGTTATTACCATGCTTTGAGAAAACACAAGGAGAATGAACTCACATGTTGGTATATGATTATTAAGAGCCACATCATGTTGATTAATAAGTTCATTATGGAAATTCAGTGACCTTGTTTCTAAAGTTTTGGATCATGATATTTTGTAAAATTTAACCATTTATGAAATGGTTGAATTTGATCTTTGGAAATGGTTTTAGAGATTATTTTGTTACATCACCCTACGATAGAACTTGTACCATGAAATCAAGTAGAAATAGTTAAAGGTACAACTAAGGAAAAAATTATATTTATAGAAACGTATCAAGTACTTATATTTCCTTACATTATTATAGAGTGAAAAAAATTATCAACTTTAGGGATATGATCTTAAAAAAAATGTTAGCTTAGTACCTTATTTTTCAATGAATCGAATGGCCCCTTAGATCATCAAAAATTTATGGCTTTGTGAACTATCCATCAGAACATCAAAATTATATTTCTCTTCCATGTCCATGTTTTCCATTCCTCCAATGTTATCCTGTTAAAAATCCTAATTTGGTGGTGAACTTTGCATTTCTTTTTTTCCTTTAATTATGAGTATATTTTTTTAACCCTATTTCAGGTGTAGGTTTTAAAAAAATGTATTTTCTAGTATCAACATTTTCCCCCCTTTTCAAAGTGGAATTTTAAATTGAGAGGATGCAATTTATTAAAGGAGGGGAGAATATAACACCCCAAGGATTTAAAAATACATTTAATATAGCTTGTAATACATGTAACACTGAGTCTCTCTGAAAAAAATCTTTTTTATTATAATTATTTAAACAATATAGTTATAACATATCTGTTAAACATAGTAACATGAATAGTAATAACTACTATTTAATGTCATTTATAATGATTTCACATAAATAAAACATATTTATAATGAAATTTATATTGTTTTTGTAAAATAAACATCATTTTTGAGTTTTTATTGATAGAATTAATATAGGGTAAGCTTTTAGTATTTTTCTGAGAAGTTTCATTTTTTGATGAATAATTAAAAATACTGCATTTTAGCTAAAAATAGTTCTTTTAGTTTAGATAATTATTATATTTTAAATTTATTTTTAAAGTCACAATAAGTCAGTTATACATATATTAATCTAATTTAGATCATTGGAATTATTTTTGATATTAATATTAGATATTAAGGCTTATTGAACTTTTGAATGTTCTTTTTGTTGTCCTTCTTGCCACACCTGCGGGATTAAAATTTAATGTAATTTTTTCACTTCTGTCAATTAAATTTTTAAAAAAATACATACAAGGTTGCGATCATTAAGATATTTATATTCTGAAAGGATCTACTTAATTTTTTTGTGAAAAGTAACTTGACCCTTTGGAATAGTAAAGTCACCTTCATAAATGGTAATTAACCCTTATGAATAGTAAATCAGACAAATGAATAGAAAATTCACCCATGAATGTATAAATAATATTTATGCATTATATAAATGAAGGTTTGATATAATTATTTCATAGTATAAGTGAGTGAATATTTTTAAAATTAATAATTAAGTGTTGGTATTTTTGAAAGTCATTACAAGTATATAATTAATAAAATGATTTAAAAGAAATTTTATTTTCATAAAATTAATTCATAAATTGATATTTTGTTATCTTTTTATTTTAGGATAATTTCATGAGACCTTCATTAATTTATCAAAGTGTTATAAAATCAGTTATAATTTTAAAATCATTATTTTTTTAGTAATTGATGAATTTAATTAGAAATCAAAATTTTCATATTTAGAAAATTATTTTCACGAAAGGAAGTTTTTTATGAATTATAGACATCCAAAATTGGTTAGGGTTCATTTTTTATATTTTTCTAAAATATTTGAATTTTTGGTGAAGAGTAAAATACAATACTTTACAATAAATGTTAAATACATGAATTATTGAGTCATAGGTGATGTATGGATGATTTAATCCCATAATACCAAAATATCCTTTATTATTTTAATATTTTTTATGACAATTCTCAATCTATTCACAGTCTTGAGAGAAAATAATAAACAGATGAATAAAATAATAAAAAACACTCCTCTCCTCCACTATAAATACCACCCCTTCTCCTCACACCTTCCAAGATTTGACCCTCATCAAAATTATACCCAATAATATTTAAAATAATCTTCACCACATACAAGACCAAATGGTATCACAAGAAGGCCAAAAATAAGGGCCTTAAGGGGGTTCTCAATGAGCAGAAATCCAGAGGTAAAAACATCTTTCCTTTTCATTTAAATTTTTTTCAAGTAATTTATTTTTCTTATCCTATCCTCACCTCCTATGTACAAATGAGAATGATAATTACAGAATAATCTATATACTATAATGATATAATTTTTATATAATATATATCATCAAACTCCTTTCTCTCTCTCTCTCTCACTCACTTTTATTTAAAAATGAAATCATCGTTTGTGATGTGACGATTTACAACCTTCATCGATGATGAATTTTCATTATTAAATTTATCCTTCAAGTCTGATCATGAAACCATTTTTATGGTTAAAAGAGAATAAAATATATGTATTAAAACCAATTTAATTTTATATAACCATTATATATACATAATGTTATTTGATACGACAAAACTAGTTCGAGATTATCCAAAAACCACCAAAATAATCCAAATGATTATCACAAATATTTTATCTAATGACTCCACCTCAGACCATATAAAAAAATGAAAAATGTTACCATTTAATATTATGGATGTTAATTAATATCATAAAAATTAAATTATGGAGAGTTATTTCCATTCCGCGTGAACTTTCATACTCATATAAAAGTAAACTAATCATGAAAACCAAGAAAACGAATGCTCCCAAATGATGAAATTAAACTCTATAACTCAATAATAAGGCCCTAAATGAAAATAATAGTACTATAATGAAAAATATAAATATATAAATGTTATTACTTAATTAATTAATATATTTAATTTTATTATATAGTACATTAAGGTCACGTTCAGAACACATTCGGACATAAGGTAAGGGTTTTCTCAACTCACTTTCATTTTCATGAGATATGACTTACTCACCAATAATTTCTATGACTGATAAACGTATACTTCTAATTTATGTATCATTTAATGAGTATATTTATTTTTATGTTATTAAATTTATCATTTTATGATTATTAATTTTGGGACATATGATTTGATTGATTTCAAAGTGGTAAGGGATTCTACATGAACCCATGTTTTTTCCTTCAGGTTACTCTTTCTCCAACATTACTCAAATTTAATACTTCATTATTTTTGTATAGTTATTATAAATTCTATGTATGTGTTCCAAAATCATATATCCAAATAATATAATCCTTCTCTTACTGGTATATACATGTTTTAAAAGGTTCCCTTCTCCATTCTTCCAGATAAACAAGCCCAATTCACGGGAACTTCTTGATTTCTTATCCATTTTGAAGTGCACTCCAAAATTTGTTTTAAGGCACTGTTATTTTTCTAAAATCACTAATTATAACATTAAAAACTATCTTGGTTCATTTCTGGTTTTATGAAAACAAACATTTCTTTACGCTTTAAAATATTTTTAAAATTTTCCTTAAACCACGCTAAAATGTTTTATTCCTAAATTTTCTTAAATTTTTTTACACGATTTCACTCTAGTGGGAAATAATTTTTGCCTAAAATATATTTTAAAAGCATTTAAATTATATTTTTTTGTATATAGATGTTTGGAATTTGATTTTATGGTAAACACAAATAATTTTACAAAAGAACTATTCTTTCCAAAGTAAAAGGGTTTTTCTTTTCTCACTTTTACTTCTATGAGACATATGCCTTGTTCACCACTATTTCCATGTGTGTGGTGTATACATATTTTATTTTCACTTAAATTTCTTTCAAGTATTTTATTTTTCTTATCCTATCCACACCTCCTATGTCCAAATGAGAATGATACGTATAAAATAATATATATACTATAATGATATAGTTTTGATGTAATATTTTTCATCAAACTTCTTTTTTTCTCTCTCTCTATTTTATTTAAAAAATGAAATCATCGTTTATGAGGTTCTGATTTACAACCTTTGTGGACGATTAATTTTCATCATTTAATTTATCCTTCAAGTCTGATCATGAAACCATTTTTATGGTTAAAATAGAATATAATATATGTATTAAAACCTTTTTAATGTTATATAACCTGTATACATACATAATATTATTTCATACGACAAAACTAGTTTGTGATGATTGAAGACCACCAAAATAATCCAAATTATTATCACTAATGTTTTACCTAATGACTCAATATCATACCATATAAACAAATGAAACATATTATCATTTAATATTATGGATGTTAATTAATATCATAAAAATTAAATTCTGGAGAGTTATATCCATTCTGCATGAACTTTCATACTCATAGAAAAGTAAACTAATCATGAAAAGTAAGAAAACGAATGCTTCCAAATGATGAAATTAAACTCTATAACTCAATAATAAGGCCATAAATGAAAATAATAATACTATAATGAATATTATACATATATAAAACATTACTAATTAACTAATTAATGTATTTAATTTTATTATATAGTACATTAAGTTCAAGTGAAGAACACATTCAGACATAAGGTAAGGGTTTTCTCAACTCACTTTCATTTTTGTGAGATATGACTTACTCGCCAATAATTTCTATCACTAATATGCGTATACTTATAATTTATGTATCATTTCATGAATATATTTATTTTCATGGTATTAAATTTATCATTTTCTGATTATTAATTTTGGGGCATATGATTCAATGTTTTACAAAGTGGTAAGGGATTCTACATGAACCCATGTTTTTCTTTCAGGTTACTCTTTCTCCATCATTACTCAAATGTTATACTTTATTATTTTTGTATAGTTATTATAAATTCTATGTATATGTTCCAAAATCATATATAAAAATAAGATAATCCTTCTTTGAGTGGTATATACATGCTTTAAAAAGGTTCCCTTCTCAATTCTTCTCGATAAACAAGCCCGATTCACCGGAACTTCCCGATTTCTTACCCATTTTCAAGTACACTCCAAAATCTGTTTTAAGCCACTGTTATTTTTCTAAAATAACTAATTTTAACATGAAAAACTATCTTGGTTCATTACTTGTTTTATGAAAACAAACATGCCTTTACGCTTTAAAATATTTTTAAAATTTTCTTTAAACGACACTAAAATGTTTTATTCCTCAAGTTTCTTAAAAACGTTTTTACATGATTTCACACTAGTGGGATATCATTTATGACTAAAATATATTTTAAATTAATTTAAATTTTATTTAATTGTATATAGATGTTTAAAATCTGATTTTATGACAAATACAAATAATTTTACAAAATAACTCTTCTTTCCAAAGTAAGACGTGTTTTTCTCGTCTCACTTTTACATCTATGATATATATGCCTTGTTCACCACTATTTTCATGTTTGTGGTGTATACACTGACATTTTAAAATTATAACTGGTTTATATATAATAAAATGATTTAAATGAAAATGCATTTTCATAAAATTAATTAAAAAATTAATATTTTGTTTTCTTGTTATTTTAGGATAATTTTATGAGACCTTAGTTAAATTTTCAAAGTGTTATAAAACCAGTTAAAATTTTAAAATATTTATTTTTATAGTAAATGAAGATTTTAATTAAAAATTAAATTTCTCATGTTTATAAATTTATTTTTAAAAAATGGAGTTCATTTTTAAATTCTACATGTCAAAAAATGTTTAGGGTTATTTTTTTGGTATTTTTCTAAAATACATAAATGTTTGGTGAATAGTAAAATATGACAATTTACGATAAATGTTAAATACATGAATTACTAATTCATAGGTGATATATGGATGATTTAAGCCCATAATCTAGAAATATCCTTAATTATTTTAATATATTTGATAATAATGCTCAAACTATTCATAGTCTTGATCCAAAATAATAAACAAATGAATAAAATAATAAAAAAACACCCCTCTCCTCCACTGTAAATTCCACCCCTCACCACCCATTCTCCTTACACATTTCAAGCTATGAGACTTGTCCAAATTATAAAAAATAATATTCCCAAGCCTCTTCCTTACATCTAATACATGATGTTCTCACAAAAAGGCCAAAACCAAGGCTTTAAGGGGGTTCTCAAGGAGGACAAATCAAGAGGTAAAAACCTCTATAATTTTCATTTAAATTTCTTTCAAGTTCTTTTATTTTCTTATCCTCTCATCAACTCATTAGTCCAAATGAGAATGATAACTCGAAAATAATCTATATACTATAATTATATCTTTTTAATGTAATATAATTCATAGAACTTCTATCTATCTCTTTTATTTTAAAAATGAATTCATCATCTGTAATGTGCCAATTTACAACCTTTGTGGGCGACAGATTTTGATTCTTCAATTTCTCCTTCAAGGGTGGGAATGAAACCACTTTTATGGTTAAATTATACTATAATATATTTATTAAAACCTATTTAATGTTCTATAACTAGTATATATACATAATATTATTTCATAGGACAAAACTAGTTTTAGATGATCGAAAAATCTCCAAAATAATCCAAATGATTATCACTAATGTTTTATCTAATGACCCATCCTAATACAATATAAACTAATAAAATATATTACCATTTAATTGTATTTATTTCAATTAATATCATATAAATTCAATTCTGGAGAATTATACCCATTCCACATAAACTTCCATACTCATATACAAGTAAACTTATTATGAAAACCAAGAAAATGAATGCTCCTGAATAATGAAATTAAACTCCACAACTCATAAATAAGTCCATAAATTAACTTAATAGAACTATAATTAATAAAATACATAGATAAAAGGTTATAAATTAATTAATTAATGTATTTAATTTGATTATCCAGGATATTGAGATCAAGTGCAGAACACATTCAGACATAAAGGGTTTTCTCAACTCACTTTCATTTCTATGAGATATGCCTTACTTGCCACTAATTCTTGTGTGTGGTGTATATATACTACCCATTGATGCATCATACCATGAATATATTTATTTTAATGATATTAAATGTTTTATTTTATTATTATTAATTTTGGGGCATATGATTCAATTGATTACAAAGTGGTAAGGGATTCTACCAGATCCCCCATTTTTTCTTCAGGTTACTCTCTCTCCCTCTTTAATTAAATGTAACGATTCTTTAATATTGTAAATTTATTATAAATACTATTTATATATTCTGAAAACATATATATAATTCATATTATACTTTTTTTATGGGGATTTACATTTTTAAAAAAGGTCACCTTCTTAATTCTTTCCGATAAACAAGCCCGATTCCAGGGAACTGTCTGATTTCATACCCATTTTCAAGTATGCTCCAAAATTTGTTTTAATACACTTTTATTTTTATAAAATCTATAATTTTATCATAAAAACTATCTTGGTTCATTTAAAGTTTTATGAAAACAAAAATTCCTTTACACTTTAAAATCTATTTTATATTTTCCTTAAAATACACTAAAATGTTTTATTTCTAAAGTTCATTAAAAACTCTTTTAACATGATTTAAATTCCATGGGACATCATTTATGCCTAAAATATAATTTAGTTTTCCTTTTATTTTACTTTATTGGATATACAGGTTTAAAATATGATTTTATGAAAAATTAAAATGATTTTCCAAAATAACTATTCTTTTCAATGTAAAAAGGGGTTTTCTCGTCTAACTTTTACTTCTATGAGATATATGCCATGTTCACCAATATTTCATTTTTTGTGGTGTATATACTTCCCTTTTATATATTATATCATTTATTTTATAATTATCATGATATTATATGTTTCATTTAATGTTGAAATGAATTATGATTTAAATGTTTCAAAGTGGAATTGGACACTTTTGAATGTTTAAAGTTTATTTTCTTCAAGAATTTCTCAATGACTTTATTAGAGTAATTTAATCTATGATAATTAAGAGTATCATGGGACAATTTTATTTAAATATATAATTTTATTCATTGTATGAGGAATGTATTGGACTTATTATGTGACTGGAAGAGCCCTCTATAGCCCCCCGATGCATTAGTATGTCTCATGAGACAAAACTGAAATGCATTTTGGTTGAGGACTTAAACATTTATTTTTAGAAGTCTTGGACAAGGCCTTGAAAAAATATTTATGATGTTAGGAATATGAATTCCCTAATTATGATATTATTAATTTATAAATAATGTGATTATTTGAATAATATAATATCCATGGTAAAGTTTCATGTGATTATTTATGTGGAATTATTTATTCAGATTTTATTCGTACCATATTATGATCAAGATTATATTTTAACAGCATGTTCTATTATTTATTCATCATGGATTATTGTTTATGTTATAGATTATGCTGTATTTATCACCATTACTAAGCATCTAATCTTACCCCTTTCATATGTTTCTTTTTCCCCAGGATTCCAAGAAGTATATTATGAATGACCTATAGGGTTAATCTAAGAGTTATTTGATGTTATCGATGGAGTTTAAATTGTTGTTTTCCTTTCAATTTTTAATTTAAAGTTCATGTATGTAATATAGTTTCCAAAAATACTAAACTGATTAGTCCTTCAGGATGTGATTCTTTGTAATCATACCAATGTAATAATGTAAGGCACCAGATCCGAGCTTCTGGGGTCAGGGTCTTTATAGTTGGTATTAGAGGAAGTTTAGTAGAAACCATGGAAACTAGATTTATAAAACATATATATGTTAACATAACCATAATATAGAATTTTAGGATAATCATATAAGAACATACTAGAATTTTGGTAATATAGAGATTATGTGGATCTTCTTAGAAATATATCCTTTTTTGGATACTACAAGTGGACATGGTTCTGGAACAGATGCACCTAGGGGTAACAAATCTGAAAAGTTGTCCCAGGCCTGACTCGAGGTAAATTTGTACACAAAAATAAACCTTATTTCACACCTAGTTTGACACTCCTGAGGGATATAATTTGGATAATTCCCATTTTCTTTTCAAACCATTATGAAGGATTTAAAAGTAAATTTTTTTCTCAAAGAAACCATTTTTATGGTTATGAGATTATCTTTGAATAAGATTTTAATATATGTTAAGATTTTTAATAGTTTGAAATTATTAATTATGATTAATAGCCCTATATAATGTATTCCATTTTTTATAAATGATGCCAAGCAGAAAGAATGTGAACCTCACCACTATACATGATTAGAAGAGTAAGAATGATGACGTCTTTTATGATCTTAATCCAATCATTCAAAGGGAATTATTCTCCCAAATATTCCAATCATATGTGTAAATAATATCACATTATAACAAGATAGAGAAATAATTATTCAAGTCTTATGGATTCAAAGGGAAGCAAGAGAATAATTAGACAACTGGGAAAAATACAGATAAAGGGAAGAAGGGAAATAACTATTTTCCCACGTATAATAATTGTGGAAGGAAACACCATGGAATATTCTTAAAAGTAAAAGGAGTTTTCTTCAAGTGTGGAGAAAAGGAAACCATGCTCATGGTTATAATTAAAGGAAATAATTTACCAATGTTTAGTGCTTCAACTATAAGGATATGGGTAATTATGAAAATAAATGTCTCAAGAATCAAAGTAATATACCAAAAAAGAAGATAATGGATCATGGTCAAGATTATGCTACTACCACAGAAGAAGAGGAATGATTAATGTGATTATTTTTGGATTCAAGAATTATTTCAGTTGAGTATTTTATCAACGATGTACTAGTTATAAGAATTATGTAATATATAAGGATTACAATGCAGTACTATTTTATTAAGGATTTGAGGTTGTATAACGAATGGTACTAAGTAAAAGTGACTCAGTAGTAAGTTAAACTTTTGAAAAAATATATGTTTAAGGGAAATACAACCATTTATATGTTCTTGATGTTGAGATATAGATTTTGGAATAATTTTATGATTGGATTGGATAATGTAAATTGGATTTCACTCACTATCTTAGATCTAAATAATTGAATTTTGACAAAGTGGTAGAGACTAAAACATTTTTTTCTTAAGGAATATATCCAATTTCTTATATTTTATATAAGGAATAAAGAAGCATAAATATATTCAATAAGGTTTTATGGAAATTCAATTTATTACTATGATTTGAGAAAATAAAAGGAGAATGCACTCAGATGTTGGTATATGATTATTAAGAGTCACATCATGTTGATTAATAAGTTAATTATAGAAATTTAGTGACCTTGTTTCTAAAGTGTTGGATCATGATATTTTGGAAAATTTAACCATTTATAAAATGGTTTAATTTGATCTTTGGAAAAGGTTTTAGAGATTATTTTGTTATATCACCCTATGATAGAACTTGTACCATGGAATCAAGTAGAAATAGTTAAAGGCACAACTGAAGAATAAGATTATATTTATAAAAAAGTATCAAGTACTTAAAATTCCTTACATTATTATAGAGTGAAAAAAATTATCAACTTTAGGGATAAGATCTTTAAAAAAATGTTATCTTAGTACCTTATTTTTCGATGAATCAAATGGCCCCTTAGATCATCACAAATTTATAGTTTTGTGAAATATCCATCAGTGCATCAAAATTCTATGTCTCTTTCATGTCTATGTTTTCCATTCCACCAATGTTATCCTGTACAAAATCCTAATTTGGTGGTGAACTTTTCATTTCCTTTTTTTCTTTTAATTATGAGTATATTTTTAACCCTATTTCCAGTGTGGGTTTTAAAAAAATGTATTTTCTAGTATCAACCTTTTTGTTTTCTTTTTCGAAGTGGAATTTCAAATTGATAGGATGAAATTTATTGAAGGAGGGGAGAATATAATACCCCAATGATTTAAAAATACATTTATTATAGCTTGTAATCCATGTAACACTGAGTCTCTGTGAAACAAAATTTTTTTATTATAATTATTTAAACAAGATATTTATAACATATCTGCTAAACATAGTAATATGAATAGTAATAACTACTATTAAATGTCATTTATAATGATTTGACATAAATAAAACATATTTATAATGAAATTTATATTTTTTTTTGTAAAATAAACATCATTTTTGAGTTTTTATTGCTAGAATTAACTTGGGGTACGTTTTTAGTACTTTTTGAGAAGTTTCATTTTTTTGATGAATAATTAAAAATACTGCATTTTAGCTAAAAATAGTTCTTTTAGTTTAGATAATTATTATATTTTAAGTTGATTTTTAAAGTTACAATAAGTGAATTATACATATATTAATCAAATTTTGATCATTGGAATCATTTTTTATATTAAAATTAGATATAAAGGCTTATTGAACTTCTGAACGTTCTTTTTTCTCTCCTTCTTTCCACACCCCCAGGATTAAAATTTAATGTATTTTTTTTGCTTCTGTCAATTAAATTTTGGAAAAAAATACATACAAGGTTGCAATCATTAAGATATTTATAGTCTGATAGGATCTACATAATTTTTCTGTGAATAGAAACTTGACCCTTTGGAATAGTAATGCCACCTTTATAAATGGTAATTGACCCTTATGAATAGTAAATCGGCAAAATGAATAACAACTTCACCCATGAATGTATAAATAATATTTATGCATCATATAAATGAAGGTATGATATAATTTTTTCATAGTATAAGTGAGTGAAAATTTTTAAAATTAAAAATTAAGTGTTGGTATTTTTGAAAGTCATTACAAGTATATAATAAATAGAATGATTTAAAAGAAATTTTATTTTCATAAAATTTATTCATAAATTAATATTTTGTTGTTTTTTTATTTTAGGATAATTTTATGAGACGTTAGTTAATTTTTCAAAGTGTTATAAAATCAGTTATAATTTTAAAATCTTTATTTTGTTAATAAGTGATGATTTTAATTAAAAATAAAAATTTTCATATTTAGAAAATTATTTTCCTGAAATGAAGTTTTTTTTGAATTCAAAATGTCAAAAAATGGTTAGGGTGCTTTTTTTTAGTTTTTTCTAAAGTACTTGAATTTTTGGTGAATAATAAAAGACAATACTTTATAATAAATATTAAATACATGAATTATTGATTCATAGGTGATGTATGACTGATTTAATCACATAATATCAAAATATAATCCATTATTTTAATATTTTTTATGATAATTCTCAAACTATTCATACTCTTGAGAAAAAATAATAAACAAATGAATAAAATAATACAAAACACTGCTATCCTCCAATATAAATACCACCTCTTCCCCTCACACCTTACAAGCTTTGATCCTCAACAAACTTCTACCCAATAATATTTAAAACAATATTTCCCACATACAAGACTTACTTGTCTCACAAAAAGGCCAAAATTAAGGTCCTTAAGGGGGTTCTCAATGAGGAGAAATCAAGAGGTAAAAACATCTTTCCTTTTCATTTAAATTTATTTCAAGTAATTAATTTTTCTTATCCTATCCTATCCTCCTATGTCCAAATGAGAATGATAGGTACAAAATAATCTATATACAATAATGATATAATTTTGAAGTAATATATTTCATCAAACTCCTTTCCCTCTCTCTCTCGCTCTCCCTCTTTTATTTAAAAAATGAAATCATCATTTGTGAGGTGCCAATTTACAACCTTCATGGATGATGAATTTTCATTATTCAATTTATCCATTAAGTATGATTATGAAACCATTTATATGGTTAAAAAAGAATATAATATATGTTTTAAAACCTTTTTAATGTTATATAACCAGTATATATACATAATATTATTTCATATGACAAAACTAGTTCGTGATGATCGAAAAACCACCAAAATAATCCAAATGATTATCACTAATATTTTATCTAATGACTCAACCTCAGACCATATAAAAAAATGAAACACATTACCATTTAACATTCTGTATGTTAATTAATATCATAAAAATTAAATTCTATAGAGTTATATCCATTCCGCATGAACTTTCATACTCATATACAAGTAAACTAATCATGAAAACCAAGAAAATGAATGCTCCCAAATGATTAAATTAAAATCTATAACTCAATAATAAGGCCATAAATGAAAATAATAATACTATAATGAATAATATACATATATAAAAGGTTATTAATCAATTAATTAATATATTTAATTTTATTATATATTACCTTAAGGTCAATTGCATAACACATTCAGATATAAGATAAGGGTTTTTTCAACTCACTTTCATTTTTGTGAGATATGAATTACTCGCCAATACTTTCTATGAATGATATACATATACTTCTAATTTATGTATCATTTCATGAATATATTTATTTTCATGGTATTAAATTTATCATTTTATGATTATTAATTTTGGGGCATATGATTCGATTGATTACAAAGTGGTAAGGGATTCTACACGAACCCATGTTTTTCCTTCAGGTTACTCTTTCTCCATCATTACTCAAATGTAATACTTCATTAGTTTTGTATATTTATTATAAATTCTATTTATATGTTCCAAAACCATATATCCAAATAATATAATCATTTTTTGACAGGTATATACATGTTTTAAAAATGTTCCCTTCTCAATTCTTCCTGATAAACAAGCCCGATTCCTAGGAACATCCCGAATTCTTACCCATTTTCAAGTGCACTCCAAAATATGTTTTAAGCCACTGTTATTTTTCTAAAATCACTAATTTTAAAATGGAAAACTATATTGGTTAATTTATTTTTTTATGAAAACAAACATTCCTTTACACTTTAAAATCTTTTTAAAATTTTCCTTAAACCACACTAAAATGTTTTATTCCTAAAGTCTCTTAAAAACTTTTTTATATGATTTCACTCCAGTGGGACATAATTTATGGCTAAAATATATTTTAAATTTATTTAAATTTTATTTTTTTGTATATAGATGTTTAAAATCTGATTTTATGACAAATACAAATAATTTTACAGAAGAACTCTTCTTTCTAAAGTAAAAAGAGTTTTCTCATCTCACTTTTACTTCTATGAGATATATGCCTTATTTGCCACTATTTCCTTGTGTGTGGTGTATACACTAACCTTTTATATATTATATCATGAATTATATTATTATCATGATATTATAAGTGTCATTTAATTTTAAAAGGGATTATGATTTAAATGTTTCAAGGTGGTATGAGAAACTTTGGAATGTTTAAGGATTATTTTACTCCAGAATTTGTCAATGAATTCAATGACTTTATTAGAGTAATTTCATCACTGATAATTAAATTTGTAAAGGGAGAATTTGATTTAAATATTTCATTTCATTATACATATTAGGAATTTATTATGCTTATTATGTGATAGGTGGGGCCCGCTATAGCCTCTCGATGCATCGGTAGGTCCTGAGACAAAATAGAAATGGATCTTGGCCAAGACCTTAACCATTTATTTTCATAAGTCTTGGTTGAGGCCTCAATGATATGTTTACTATTTATAGAATATTAATTACCTAATTATTATATTATTAATTAATAAATCATGTGATTATTTGACCAATATAATATCCACGGTGAAGTTTCATGTGATTATTTATATGGAATTATTTATTCATATTTTATTCCTACCATATTGTGCTCAAGATTATGTTTTAATAAACTGTGTAATTATTTATTCATCATGGATTATTGTTTATGTTATAGATTCCACTGCATTTATTACCCTTACTGAGCATCTGATCATACCCGTTTCATATGTTTCTTTTTCCCCAGGATTCTGAGAGTATATTATGAATGACTTACAGGGTTTATATATGAGTTCTTGGGTGTTATCAATGAAGTTTCTATGTTATTTTACTTTAAATTTATAATTTAAATTTCATGTATATAATATGGATTCAAAAACTACTAAACTGATTGGTAATTCAGGATGTGATTCCTTATAATCATACCAATGTAATAAAGTAAGGTACCGAATCTGGACTTCTAGGGTTGGGGTCTTTACAATTCAGCCTTAAGAACCAACAAATGGTGGTAACTGGACTTGATATAGATCTTGGAGAACCATATTGCACCTAAAAACTAATTAAAGAGGTTATAAATCCTATTTAAGGGGTAATTTTTCTTTATCATGTCCTAGTTTAGGCGATGGTAATTCATGAAAATCCAAAAGCTCTTGTCTGCTTTCTTCACAAAAAAAACTAGTGCTGCCAAGGGGGACACACTGGGTCTAATAAAAAATTTCTCATAAAGGTCCTCCAATTGCAAACATAGCTTCTAAATATTGGTAGGTTCCATTATATATGCTTTATAAGATATCAAGGTAGTCCCAAGATGCAAGTATATGAAAAAATCCATCTCCTATCTTGATGGTAGTCCCAATAGATCTTTGGAGAAGATGTCCATATAGTACTCCACAACTAAAGGAACCTAGATGCCTGAAAATTATTCTAAACCAAGGTCTGCACTAGCTAACTTATGGGTAATAGGTTGTAACCTATTGATCACAACACCCTCTTGTCTTGCTATGAGGCCTCTATCACAAAAAAAAAGAACCCCATCCCATTAGTGTGTGGGCACCTGACTAGTCTACGGTGACCGTCAATCTGAGTTCAAACCATAGAAAGACAATCCATGACCAAGATGATGTTATTGGGTTCCATATTTATGACCAATAGGTACTTCATGAACCTCTATCCACCAAGATATAGCTCTCACTACCAGTAGATGAAATACACAAAAGAAGTGTTCCATATAGGAACCTCAAAACAAAGCTGTTGCGCTAGCATCTCTATTAGGATCTCTAACTCCTGCACTAAGAGTCAAGAGATAAATGAATTTATGGAACCTATGTCTACTAATACTGATTCAATAGTATAATAAACATAGATCATACCTCGAATAATATCTTGCTCCATAGGATCATAAATTTCCAAAGCTTGCAACATTTTGCTTCCCCGAACACCTTATCCTTGAGCCTGATGTAGGTATCATAGTGGTGGTGGTGGGAGTAATTCCTAGCCTCACACCCACCAATAGCTCCTCCTGATCCTCTTCCAGATCCACCTCCCTGGGTACCAACCTATCCATGTTTGGGAGATCCTTGGTCATGGATTTTTCTCTACTTTGGTGGTCCATCAACTATATTTCTGGGATGATTAGCATGTCTGGTCAGGTAGACCTATTCCATGTGACCTCTCCCATCACAAGCATAGCGCTAGCCCTCCTCGGGATTCACTATTTCTCTACGCTGCCCCTACACTATATGACTATGTCCCTGAGCCTACTCACGGAAGGGTATCCTATTCTGCGATCTCTGGCACTAGCCTAACGATATAGATAACTCAGTCTTGTTGCACCCACTGCCATCTCTTGCCACTTGGAATTGCTCTGAAAGAAAGCTATCTGTCACTAGTGTTCACTCCAACACTCTGAGATAGGTGGGGATACACAAGGGCACTGTGTTGGCTGAAATCTCTCTATGGGGACCCTACTCCAACTTCTATGCTCAGAAGTAGCTTTCACGAATCATGTTGAGAGATTAGTGTGTATGGTCTGTGAACTTAACTATGTACTCTACCACTATCACCCCTCCTTAATAAAGCTCTAGAAGCTCCTGAATCTGAGTGGAGCATATGAATGAGGGAAATTAATCCTCATGAAATAGATGATGGAAGTTTTCCCATGAGTGTTCCAACTCATTGTTCATCTAGGTATCCAGACTCCACCAATTCCTAGCTAATCCATGGAAAATATTGGCTGCCGAAGACACCATCTGATCTTTCGAGGTCTGAACAAGACTAAATATGAGGACCACTGACTCTATCCAATCCTCTACAACCTATAGATATGGGTCACCATGGAACCTTAGCTTTCTTTTTTCCTAGAACTCATGGAGTGTTCTAAGCCTACAAACATCATCAAACTACTCTAATAGGACTATATACTGATCAACAAGTGCAGGTTCTATTACCTGCCCACATAGAGGAAGGATATTGTGAGATGGACCCTGATCTGTGGCCTCATCACTCATAGAGTTGTCATTATGAACCAGATCTAGTATCTTAGCTGGCTTTCATTGTAGAGGCATCCTAAAAGTTATCAAGGAGTACCACAGTTAGATGAGAATATATATATATATATATATATCAATTATAAAAACGGGGATATGACCCAAGAAGGATAGTCAAAGACTCATTTCTATATGATGCATGTACCATTTATCCTTGCAATAAAAGTTTCAGGGCACTGAGTCGAAAAATAGGTATCCAGGGTTATGTTGAATAGATGCATTGGCCACCACACCATAAATTCAATTCCATGGCCTAAGAGTCGCACTTGAGACACTTTGACACTGTTTCCCTGAACCCAACCGATCCTATTAATGGGAAAATGTTTGAACAACATCCTATTGAATGAACTTTCTCTGATACCAATTTTTCATGACCCATCCTAATACAGGGCTAGATTTGAAACTAACCCATGTCCACCTCCATAGTCCAGGGGGTGGTGGTAAGTGTCGAAGGCACACTAAACATGGGGAGGCCTTTGTATAAATACTTGTACAAACACACACAAAAAACTCAATGCAAAAGTTCATAGGGAAAGAAATAAAATATGTAAAATTACTATTAATATACCAAAATTCATGGACCACTAAATAGAATGAAGTAAATTAGTGTATATGGAAAAGAAAAGAGGTGAAAATAAATGCCTAATGAAAAATATGTTCGAACTAGAAAGAAATGGGAAAAGTAAACAACTAAGAGACCACATTTTGTATCCCAATCTATGACCACCATACACAGTCCAAGTAGTTCATATCCCTAATATCCATTGAAGTCATGATTGAAATATCCTCCATCTCTAAAAGACAAGACACGTGTTGGGAAAATCCCATGAATGGGTGAGTATATACATACACAGTAGAACACCACAAAAATGGTGAAGGGGGATCAATAAGAGATACATTTTAAGAGTAAAGAAATAGATTGAACATGGTACAATAAAAGTGTACAAATCAACCCAATAAGAGAGTGAAAATAAGTTCAAAAAAATATAAGGATCTCATAACAGAGAGAATATAAAATTCTTGTTGAGTCTTCTCTAACTATAGTAGGAGAGTAGACTCATCCAACCATGAGAAGCTATACATGGTAAGAACATGGCATACCCCACACATCTTCCCCTCTCTTGGGAGGAGACTAACCAAAACCAGAGTGGGTACTGAAGGAGGATATACATATATAAATACACACACATATATATATATATACATACATACATACATATATTCCTAGTCAAAGAATCCCAAACAAGAGTGTAAGGGGATCTGCATATCACAACTCAACCCATGAAGAAGAGTCTCCAACAATTCCATGGTAAGTCTATCAACAATTCCCAACACCTCATATATTTTTCCTGGACACAAAATTCAAAGGGAGTCAATCGCCACACTTTGGTACTATCCGCTTTGGGAATCACTAACTCACCCACATAGTTTTAAGTCACGTCACAAGAACATGTATTGGTGGGGAAAGCTTCCCTCATTCTCACGAGTCCAAAGGTACATCAAACCACAACTCGTCTCTGTGAAACACAGTTTTGGGGTTACCAGTTTTTGGAAAGGATATTGTGCCCTAGTATGTCAGGAGGGTCCTACTCTAGTAGTCACCGAGGAACTCCATTGCCCAGCCTAGCTGGAGGGTACCAATTGGAATGGTCACCAGAGAATGCCACTTCCCAATCCCAATGGAGGGTAAGCATAGTGACTCATTAGGGGAGCACCACTAGATATCTTAGTTGGAGGGTTAGGCCTAGAAGATATAATCGGGGAGCACCATTACCCAACCAAGCTAGAGGGTAATCCCGGAATATCAAGGAACTCCACTACCCATTCCTACTAGAGGGTAACTCAAAAAAACATCAGGGAACACCAATCCCCATCTTAGCTGGAGGGTAAGTTTGAAACTACCATAGGGGAATGTGACTACCCATCCCAGATAGAGCATAATCCTAGAACTACCATCGAGGAACACCACTTCCTAGCCCAACTAGAGGGTAGGAATGGTACTACATTGGTGATTCTGTATGATTGTTTCCATCATCGTGTGTCACCTCAGCACATTCCAAACTTATAAAATTGTAAATATTATCTTAAAGGACACTTTTGAGTACACCATTATGTTCTACGTAGAAAAAAACCTAGGATAGACATCTCATGGGCCAAAATCCAAGTTCAAATGAAGGATATGCAGACATTAGAAGATCACTTGGAAGAGCTCAAGTAGAACATGATGTGTGAGGGGAACCACATGGTGTGTGGTCCCTCTTCAAATATTGGTCATTTCTCTAGTCAGTACACATGTCCCATCAGTGTAGGGGTATATTCCATGTAGGTGGACTACAAGGTGTGTCTCACATATCTGTGGATCAGGTTGTGTCTCCTGGGTATGTCCATGTACTCAGACCCCGTGTCTGTGTACTATGGTACACGGTGTGTTGGTCCACATGGGATGTCGCCCGTGTGGTCAACCCATGTTTGTGTACTTCTTACATGGATTCCTTGCCTGTGTGACCCATCACATAGGTTTTCTAATAGATTAAGGGTTACATATTGTGTGAGGGAGTGTTACACGTCAAGTTACTCTTAGATTCTTCAAAACCCTAGTGCTACTACTGAGGGGGATACACATCGTGTGTTCTTCATCATACATGTCATGTAGTTAGAATTCTTCTAGAATCCTATAATTTCTCTCAATATTCATCTGTGATTCAAATATAATCAATCCTTCTTGGATAACATTGGGAATCCTTCTGAAATATTTGGATCCAGCCGTGAATTATGCTCACTAGTCTTCATTCACTAGAAATCAGCCACCATAATTAATAAGGGTTTCATTCTTTATCCCACTCACAACCATCCATGCAAGATTGAAAATCCATCTCCAAGTCATTGGATTCTATATCCATTCATCATGAAAATTCTTGATCTATGATCCACTCAAAGAATCATTGATTCTTCATTGATATGCCACAAATCTGGGCACCCAATCGAGCTCAGGACGCACGAAAATTGTTGAACTGGGAACCACGGGATCCCAATGGTGAAGAATGTGAAGAAAGGGGGAATAAATGAAAAAAAGGGTTTACACTCATTTTTCATGTGGTATTGGCCAATTATCAAGAATTTTCAATTTCTATTAGAAAACAACTAGTAAATGAAGTTTCAATACACAGGCTCATAAAAAGGTTTCCAAAAGGGTCACATATTGATGAATAATAATCGAAATACTAAATAATTTAATAAAATGGGATAAACACCAATTGAAGAGTCTTAACTCTTTCTTGGATCATTTTCTATTAAGGAATGTGCTCGCCAACGAATTTGGGGGAAGTTGTTGCGTCTTTTTCACTTTGATCTGCCTTGATCTAGAGGTTTTTCATTCACCATCATCGAAGTAGGGGAGAAGCTCTCACCAGAGTAGAGGATAATTATGAGTAAAACATGTCCAAATCCCCCTTAAAAACTATTTATAAATATTCAATTAGGTTAAAGTTTAATTTAATAAATTAAGTAATTAATTAATTAAATTACTTAAACTCCTCGCCAACGAGCGAGGGGTCTGAACATCCCACACTGACTTGTTTTATATCATGCCTAGGGTAAAAAAAATGTTTTTGGACCCAATTGTGGTCATTAATTTTCAATATAATCACCCATTTAAGATATATCCTATTTTTATTAATTAACCGTGCATGTTCAATATAAAATATTTTTAATATTTTTATAAAATTAATTCTGGGATCATTAGGACTTGGAATCTAATTCCATCTCAGCATCTTGATCTGGAAATATATTTAGAAATATTTAAAAAGAATAAAAGGAAAAAACTAGGTCTCTATAAAATTAATCAATACTTTAAAAATATGTTATATAATTTTCCCAAATAAATATTCACTTTAATTTGTGACTCTTTTAGAATCATGTAGGAGGATATCACATAGATTGAGTATGAGTATGAAATTTTATAAATGAATTCAGTGTAAAAAGTGATGACTTGTGTAAAATTATAAAAAATTTGTTGGTGAATTAATATCAATGAATATAGACATTAAAGAAAGTTTCTTTATATTTGAGAATGAGTGGATAAATATAATTCATAAGATAGAATAAGAAAAGAAAGTTATTAAAGAAAATATCCATGATTTAGAAGAATTTAATACTATCAAGGATGGTAAATTGGGAATCAATACCAATATGATTAAATATATTGATAATATAATGCAAGAGAAGAATAAAATACATGATGATCATGTGAAGTATACTGATAAAATAATAGTAGATTATAAAGGGAATATTGAAGTTCATTGAAGATCAAATAAACACTCATAATTTTAAATTCATTAATTATGAGTTAATATTGAAGAATTTTGAAACTATCCAAGAAAAGACATTATAAAAAGTCGAGTGAAGAGTTGCTACTAAATAGAATTACAAGGAGGATATTTGTTTTAAAATACTGATATCCTATAGAAAAAATTGAGTGATATAATCGAATTATCAATATCTAGAAATATCAAAGAAAAAAAATACCATCCATCATAGAAAATTATGATTATTATAATCTTTCTTTTATGAAAAGTGTTGGTTTAAAATAAAAATATTTATACAGATTGATAAATAAAGATAATCAGAAACCCACCACCATATCTATGGTGGATGGAATCAAATGAAGAAGAATATATTCCTTAAAATATACCTAGGATAATGGTGTTTCTACACAAAAATAGAAATTTATTAATTTTATATATAATAATGTTAAAAGGATAAAACGAAGGTTTTTTTGGGAATTTTTTGTTTTGTGATAGGTTTGGGTAAAAGTAGATTGATTTTTTGCATAATATACAAACCTGAGAAAGAAAATCCAACCCTATGTTAACAGGGATAAAATTTCAAATAAATAAAAGTTCACAATAGAAGAATGAAAATATATTTCTATGAAATAGATTTAGAAGCATTGAATTTTTTTGTGGATAATGTAATAGAGGTGTTTAAAGTGAAGAAACATGATTAATAAAATCAACCAAGAATTTACCTTTGGTCTTAAAGAAATAAGACAAAAAAAATAAGAAGTTAAAAAGGAAGAAAGGCGAGTCATCCTTAGGTTACAAGAAAAATAATATAATTCAGTGTTCATGAATCAATTACCTTTATCACACTAGGTTTCAACTAATAATAAAAAAACTAGTTCAGAGATTTAATGAAGAATACAATAATCATGAATCAAAACACCATAATAATTGAATAAAATCACCCTACATGTGAAGAAATAAATACAAAAAATTGGTACACAGCCACTTTGACAGATTTTTCTCTCCCCTATTGGTTTTATCGAATCATCTTATAGTGATTAAATGGGATTATTAAACCAAAACCCATAATAGAGAGATTAGAACATAAAAGGATGATAAAAATAATAAATAATAGATATTATTAATAAAATAAAGATCATTCAATTTAATAAAAAAATAGAAAATAGAAAATAATAAAAGAAACAAATAATGATAGGGAATGATCCCCATGTAGAAACCCTAAAAATAAGTCCCCATATATGTCCAAGTGATTTTTTTATTCATGGTTTTATCCTCTATTTATAATAATGGAATAAAGCCCCCTAACATCTTAAATTCTATAAACATGACCAATGAATATGGACCTGTCAATATTTGGGGTACCCAGGACATTTATTACAGAGGTCGATCATAAATTTTGAAAATTGAAACTAGAAAATTCTCATCTCCCAGTTTCATAGTGTAAAATAGGGTTTCCCAATGTGAAATAGGCTTTCACACCATGAAATATCATTCTATTCCTCCTGCCTCAACTTTTCACGGCCCACCTCCACTCCTTATAAATTCATAAAAGTTCATGCCATGAATATATGCTTCATGTCATGAATGTTGGGTCCTGCTCATTTTATCCCATTTTCACCACCATCCTTCCCTTTGAGCCATTAAATCATGTTGTGAAAATATCATGACATAAATGGGGTTTTTATGACATGTATCTTGGCCATTTCCCCCTATTATCCAGTTTAAAGATTTTTTGGTCTCAACTTCATCCTCATTTTTCTAGTGTTGCAGCACACCAATTCATGTCAGCATTATCTCAGAATTCCGTGATTTCTTCTGATTATTTCAAATGCTGCTCCTACCATAAGCGAAAATAAAACAACGACATCAATATAAAATTACCTATTTAATCAATCACAACTCAATTCAAACATATATAAAAAACCATGAAAAAATGTATACAAAATAGAGACATCAATATTCTAGTGATTTTATGTGGATGTTCCAATAAATTTGACCATGATTCTAAAGAATATATGATCATTTTACCATCAAAATTAGAAAAGAAAAAAACTTATGAAAAATTAAAAGTGAATGAATGTTACAAAGGTAAATAAATAATTATACATATAGAAACAAAATTTAATGTTCTATTTTTAAAAAATAATGTCCTAAGAATATCAAAATATATATGTGTAAGGTTCAAGAATGTATAATATAATTATAAATATTTATTATTCATGATTACAGATTAAGAAGAAATGATTAAGAATATGACACTTACATCATGAGATACCTATAACTTGGTGGATGAGGTAAAGAATAATTTTACACATATTTTTTTTAAATAAGTAAATATGCCATACTGTCCATGAATATCACTAACTTAAAAATAAAATGATTTAGCATTAAAAAACCTTTAAAAGATGGAGTAGAAAAGGAATGAGAAATCTGGTTGAGAATAAACTCTCAACCTTTATACTATCAATGATTAGAAAATATGTTCCACCTTATTTCCTTATCTATTGGGTTTTTTGGTAATATATATGCTAGGAATTAAAGATGATGTAAGTTATCAAGGGGAGAATAAAAAAATGATCATGCTATCAATACTAAATAGTAGATATAAAGTCACCATCTCAGAATGAAATTACCTATTTAGGAATTTATTTTATATTTGATATCCTGAAGTATAGTTTAAGAAGGTGATAAAACTAAATGATTTTTTTTGGAGAGGCCTATTGAGGGGAGTTTACAAATCTTCTAGAATTATCATTTCCGACAAATATGGAATTTATGGAAAGTTCTTGAAATTATGTCATTGAAAATGTTATGTTTCCATATTATCTCATTCATTTTTAAATAAGGGATTCATTATTTTTGGGGTATAATTTTATTTTATCAATGATATAAAAATGAAAAATTTAGAGAAGTCCAGATATGATTTCTAAAGCTTAACCTTCCTTCTATTTTGAAAGTTTTTAATCAATGTGTTCAGATGAGTGCAGGATTTCCAGTTGTAATTCTCAAAAGAATGTATTTATAAGTTTTTATTAATTAGTTTAGAACAGAAATTTATTTTAACATACCATTCAATGTTATATCAGTTGGAATCATGTTCCACACTAACAATGGATATCTTTTTGTATAGATTAAACCCTCTTATTTTCTACACTGAGCATGGATAATGTAAATTTGGAGGGAAATAATTGATGACACTTTTATTTAAGTGAATTGATACCATAATCTCTCAAGTTATTTGTATTTATTCTCAATAAATGAAATATATAATAAAATATAGAAGAAAATAGAGAATATATGTTTATATACATTTTGTATAATTAGTATTAACAACAAATACAAGGGTGGTTATTATTGAACACACTTTGTGTTTGTGTTATTTTTATTATCAAAGAAAATAAATTATATATGAATGATGTCAATATATAGTGAAAAATAATATCTTGTAAAATAGATAAAGTTTCAAATCATGTTGAGAAAAAGCATGATGTTCCCAGGTCAGGCTATCTACATACACAGAATTAGGTTGGTTGGATAATGTATCATAGTTTGATATTAAATGGAGTAAATTAGGTTTTTGTATTATTTATGTGTAAAAGTAATTGATTAATTGATATTATATCATATTTATATGATTTTTTTGTTTTGTAATAGAATATTATTGTATATCCATTCACATTACAAAGAAACATGTTGATGAAATATGATTTATATTTCATGGATAAAATCTGTTCATGAATATCTGAATAAGTTGAATAGAAGTAGAGTTTCATGAAGTATTCATAGTGATAGATATTTTAAATCTAAGAAGAATATGATGATAAATATAATAAATATTCAATGATCCTATAAAGTTGAATCCTTTTTTATCCATCTTAAAGAAATATTTTTTGGATGATGTTTGATGAAGAATCACTATTGAGGTAGTAGGAGTGTAAATCCCTAAACCCGCACTTCCTGATTCAGTACTAAAACATGCTGTGTATTTTTTTTTATAATAGATAAATAAAAAATACAAAGTATATTATACAAATAAGGACCTTTTCCAGTCTAGGTTTTGGAGAATTAGACAACAATTTACATATATTGAATCAGAGTTTACAAAAATTAATAGCTAATATAAATAATTGGATTCATCTGAATTAGAACAATACATTCTATTTTAAATTCTAAGGATTCCTATGAAAACATTTTTAAAAAAGGGATGAGTATAAAACTCAGTAAGGGATATAAAAGAAAGGAAATAACACATTATTCCATGAACACTTGTAACGTATGAAATCATTTTCAAAAGATATACTTGTCACCAATATATAATTACTTTGTGAAACATGAGATTTATGGAAGATCCATAAAAAACATAAGAACTTAACAATAAAGTTATCTTGGGTAATTAATTACATAATATTGTAACCCTCTCAGCAACCTTATAATTTTCAACCCTCACGAATACCTTACAATTTGTGTAACCATCATAGTTACACTTGGAGTAACCATACGACCGACCTCTAACTTACACATACCCAATGCATTGGAGAGAGATATAGGTCCCACCCATCATCATAAATAATTCCCAATAACCAGAACACAATCATAAACCATGAATAATTTCATAAAAACATTTCTTTTGAATTTTGTAAAACAGAATTTTAAAAGAGGATTTTAAAAGTAAAACCCATTCCAAAAATCATATAATTGAAGTGAGACTTAAAAGAGTTGATTTAAAATGTATATACACTATAAATACATATAATGAAACATAATATAATCATAATTCATCACATAAACAATTTTAATACCACATAAATAATGAAGTAGAAGGTTAACCCAAAGAATGGAAATTGGGGTTGGAATTCCCTTACCTCGGGTTTGTCTTACTTCAACTCATTTAAAGCTTATATATAATGGTTAAAATAGTGTTATTAATATCTTATAGAAAAATATTGATGTTTATAATACCTTATATGATCATTTCATTACATCATTTCACCCTTTTATTTTTAGTGTTTTGTTCCATGCATTGTTTTGGGAGCATTTTTACATGATTTCCATGATTGGTTCATGATGGTTGCTCTTTTCAATTGGAAGTGAGACTGTAGAATTGGAATGGAGTTGTATTTACATATTTCCAGTACCATAAATTATACCATTTATCAATTTTATTCTGAAATGAATATGATTCATAATTTAAAACATTAATGATGTTCAATTAGATCATTTTAGTGGTTCTTTGATAATAACGAACTCATTTTGTTTTATAAATTAAAACCATGTGTACAAAAGAATTAAAAAACCATGGATAAGACATAATACATATATCATAACCTAGTCCAACCATAAAAATGGTTTCATAACCATACTTGAAATAATTAAATCAAATTGAAATCACATCACCCACGATATCGGTCATTCGACACATCACAGACAATTCTTTTTATTCTTTGAATGAGTGGGAGTGGAGAAGAATAATGATGATGAATTTTCCATGAACATGAGAACATCCAGAATATAAAATATTTCTGGAGCTTTCATTCCTCTTGGATAATAGGAGGTGAGGAATGAAAAATAAAATAATGAAACTAAAAATAAAAGAAAAATTGAGAAATCTCTCATGAAACATTCAGCAGCCTAACGACGTTACTTAAAATTTCATAAAATAGTTTTATGAGAGAAATGGGGTATCTCATCACTCTTACATAATATGTGCAGTAAGGGGGATATGGAATTACATATCCCAAAATAATCCAAATTAAATTAAAAATGAGAGCACAAAATGAAATAAAAGAAAGAAAACAAAAGAGGATGTTTACCTCTTGATCTATTCTCCTTGAGACCCTTCTTAAGGACTTTTTTTTGGCCTTTTGGTGAGACCAACAACTCTAGGATGTGGGGAAGAGCCCTGGGAGATGTTTTGGGAAGAGTGTAGGTAAGGCTCAAGGCTTGAGAGGTGTGGGAGGATGAGAATAATGAGGGTGGTATTTATATTGGACGAGAGGAGGTGTTTTTCATTATTTTAATTATAATTATAATATTTTTCTGAATACTATGAATAGTCTTAGTTCATGTGACCCCAAATAGTAATAATGACATGTGAGTTCGAACTAAGTGGCCTTATATCACTTATTGTATCATAAATAGTGTACTTTATTGATAATTTTATTATACGGTTTTTACTGTATTTCACTATTCATAAAAAATTCAAGAATTTCATAAAAATACGAAAAAATCACCCTTAACATTTCTAGACATATAGAATTCAAAAATTAACTCTATTTTTTGAAAATAATTTTCTAAATATTATTAATTTATTTTGTAAATAAAATCATACTTAATTCCAAAATTAATAATTTAAAACCTATAATTGCTTTTATATCACATTGAAAAATTAAACAAGAAGTCATTATCTTATTGATTTAAGAAAATAAAATAATAATACACATTACTATTCATTATAGTCATATTACTATTCATAAGGGTATTTTACTACTCACCAAAAAACAAGTTGGTTTCATTAGGCTCCAAATAAGATATTAAAAACAATTGTAGATGATTGTTTTTCAAAATTCAAAACATAGAAGTAGAAAAAAAATATGTTTAAGGGCTAGTTATGATAGTCAGATAATATTTAGTAGTTCATTTAAGCACATAGTGTTTCATTTTAAAATATCGGGATATAACATTATCCCCACCTTAAATGAATTGCACCCTATAAATTCATTCATTTTACTTATAATTATGAATATACATATCAATAAATATTTAAAACTATATTATTATGTGTTCATAATTAACTATATGTTCAAAAGTAAATTCTATCTCATTTTATTAAAAAAAATTCCAACATCTAATCTCAAAAGTTGTCTAGACCATTCCTTTGATACCAACTATAAAGCCCCAAACCCGAACTTTTGGATTCAGAAATAAAACATGCTGTGTGTTTTTTTGTATAACAAATAACTAAAAAATAAACAGTATATTATACAAATGAGGACCTTTTCTAGTCTAGGTTCTTGAGAATTAGACAACAACTTACATATATTGAATCAGAGTTTACAAAAATTAAAAGATAATATAAATAACTGGATTCATCTGCATTAGCAACATAACTTACCTTTAAACTTATAACGATTCCTTTGAAAAACATTTTAAAAACATGTGATGAGTATAAAACTCAGAAAGGGATATAAAATAAAGGAAATAACACTTTAGTCCATGAACACTTGTAACGTATGAAATCATTTTCAAAAGACATACATGTCACCCATATATATTAACATTGTGAAACATGATATTTTCAAAATATCCATGCAAAACATAAGAGCATAACCATAAAGTTATCTTGGGGAATTACATACATAATATTGGAACCCTCTCTACTACCTTATAATTTGTAACCCTCATGGCTACCTTACAATTTGTGTAACCATCACAGTTACACTTGGAGTAACCATATGGCCGACCTCTAACTTACGCATACCCAATGAATTGGATAGAGATATATGTCACACCCTTCATCATAAAAAATTACCAATAACTAGAACCAAATCATACAACTTTAATAATTTCATAAAAACATTGATTTTGAATTTTGTAAAATATAATTTTAAAAGAGGATTTTAAAAGTAAAACCCCTTCCCAAAATCATATAATTGAAGTGAGACTTAAAAGAGTTGATGTAATATGTATATACACTATAAATACCCATAATTCAACATAATATAATCATAATTAATCACACAAAAAATTTTAATACCACATAAATAATGAAGTATAAGGTTAACCCAAAGAATGAAAATTGGGTTTAAAATTCCCTTACCTCGGGTTTTCCTTACTTAAACTCATTTAAAATTTATGTATAATGGTTAAAAGAGTGTTATTAATATCTTATAGAAACATATTTATGTTTATAATACCTTATATGATCATTTCATTATATCATTTTACCCTTTAACTGTTAGCATTTTCTTCCTTGCATTGTTTTGGGAGCGTTCTTACATGATTTCCCTGATTGGTTCATCATGGTTGTTCTTGTAAATTGGAAGTGAAACTCCTGAATTTTAATGGAGTGGTATTTATATATTGAAAGTAAAATAAATTATACCATTTATCAATTTGAATTCTAAAATTAAAATGATTCATAAGTTAAAACATTAATGATGTTCGTTTAGATCATTTTAGTGGTTCTTTGATAGTAACGACCTCATTTTGTTTTATAAATTAAAACCATATGTAAAAAATAATTCTAGAACCATGGATGAGACATAATACATATATCATAACCTTTTTCAACCATAAAAATGGTTTTATGACTAGACTTGAAATAATTAAATCAAATTGAAATCACATCATCCATGATATCTGTAATTCGACACATCATGGACAATGTTTTTATTCCTTGAATGAGTGGGAGTGGAGAAGAATAATGATGATGAATTTTCCATGAACATGAGAAAATCCATAATATAACATATTTCTAGAGCTTCCATGATTCTTTGATAATAGGAGGTGAGGAAATAATAAGAAAATAAAGAAACTGGAAAAAATGAGAAATCCCTCATGAAAAATTCGACAGCCTAACGATGTCAATTAAATTTCATAAAATAGTTTGATGAGATAAAGGGGGTATCTCATTACTCTTAAATAATATATTAGGTAAGGGGGATATGGAAATATATATCCAAAAATAATCCAAATGAAATTAAAAAGGATAACATAAAATTAAAGAAAAGAAAGAAAACAAAAGTGGATATTTACCTCTTGATCTCTTCTCCTTAAGATCCTTCTTAAGGACTTTGGTTTTGGCCTTTTGGTGAGACCAAAAACTCTAGTATTTGGGGAAAATCCTTGTGAGAAGTTTTGGGCATAACTTAGGTAAGGCTCAAGGCTTGAGAGGTGTGGGAGGATGATAAGAATGAGGGTGGTATTTATAGTGGACGAGAGGAGGTGTTTTTCATTATTTTAATCATTATTATAAAATTGTTTCTCAAGACTATGAATAGTCCTAGTTCATGTGACCCCAAATAGTAATAATGACATGTGAGTTAGAACTAAGTGGGATTACATCACTTATTGTATCATAAATAGTGTACTTTACTGATAATTTGATTATACGGGTTTTTACTGTATTTCACTATTCATAGAGAATTCAAAAATTTCAGAAAAATCCCAAAAATTAACCCTTTCCATTTCTCAACATGTAGAATTCAAAAATTAACTCCATTTTTTGAATATAATTTTATAAATATTATTAATTTATTATTTAAATAAAATCATACTTAATTAAAAAATTAATAATTTAAAAACTATAACTACTTTTATATCACATTGAAAAATTAAGAAAGATGTCATTATGTTAAATAATTAATAAAATAACATAATAATACACATTACCATTCATTAGGTTCATATTAATATTCACAAGGGTATGTTACTATTCACCAAAAACAAGTTGGTTCTATTAGACCCCAAATAACATACTGAACACAATTATAGATGACTATTTTTTGAAATTTAAAACATAGAATAAACAAAAATATGTTTAAAGGATAGTTATAAATGTGACATAGTATTTAGTAGTTCATTTAAGCACATATTTTTTCCTTTTATAATCTTGGGATGTTACAAGGAGAGCCATTTGAAACACTCTAAGGAGTATTTTTATACCACTTAGGATTTTGAATTATTTTGGAGTGGATTGATGTTTATTTTAATGTATTCTAAATTTACTTAAAGTTTTTTGAGTTGAGTTGAGGAATATAGAGATGAATCTTGAAATTTTGAGTTGAAAGTTTTTGGAAATCTAACAAAGTCCACCAACGCACAATATATTTTTAAAGTTTAGAAATTTTATTAAGTACCAAATATTTGAGAGATTTTTCACATTATTTTGATACATAATATTCTATTTGAGTTTAGATATTGAAAAATGTTAATTTTAGAAGATGCATATGATATTTTGATCATGTGTATGTTTTTTGTGTTCATGAAAAAATAGAAAAGTCATGGTATGCACAAGTTTTTTTTGATTCATGTGTACATTTTTTTTGTAATTTATGAAAAATACATATTGTAAAGTCATGTGTAAGTTTTTTGGAGCATTCATAAGTTTTCTAGCGATACATAACATATTTCATGATATATAGGGTTTTAATTTTAATCTTGAGAAGAAATATGTCAAATTAAAAATCGATACATATTATGTAATATTTTCAAAATATTTTATATAATTCACTAGTGATAAAATATGAAAAGGAAAATCACTACATAATACATAAGGTTTTAAAGTTTGAGAAAAAAATATGATATTTACAAAATGAAATATTTGGATTAATAGATTTAACTTTGTGATGAAGTTATTCAATAATTCAATGTATAAATATCATGATGCTTTTATTCAAGACATGTTTTAAGATATCTATTTTTCTGGATAAGATGATGAATTGATATTTTGGTTGTGAATAAGGAATCTATAATTAAAATCTGTTTGAATAGGAAGTCTAACCAAATTTGGCTTGGTAATTTTGAAGTAGTTGTGTCGTAAAGAGAGTTCAATGCTACAGTGTGTGATAATGATTAAATTTTTTATAAATATTCACTCCATGACTAAGTGGTATATAATTCCATGAAAACATGACGTAAATCAATATGCATTTAGATATTTAAATGAGAAAGTGGGAGGTGATATTTATGTTATCATGTTGAGTTTAAAAATTAAGTATTCATGAGAATTAAAAAGAGAATATCAATGATTAATTTAAATGAGATTGAAGGTATATATTTATGGATAAATAAAAGTGATGAATATTATAGAAGTAATATTCTTATATTTTATGGTAATATATTTGAAGAAGTGAATATGGGGAATTTTAATGTGATCTGATGCTGTTACTTTCCTATATATTTTTTTAAAGTCTATGGAGGTGAAGAGAGACCTAATACTACTTCTATCTTGCATATTCTATGTGTCAATGCCAAAAATAGATACAATGATGCATAATAAATATTATTCCCATATGTTTAGGAAGAATAATAATAAAGTCAGAGTTTATACTTGTTATTACCATGTTTTCATTATTACCCAAGGAGAAGAATTTTGATGAATCCATTCTATGATATTCCTTTATCATAAAGACTATTTCCTATGATATATTACTATTGTAATGTTTAAGATAGTCCATTTATTGTTGTGGAAGTTTATCTTATATATTTCTGCACCCTGAGAAAGGAGATCCAATTATTTGTATCAAGAAAGACCTATGCTATATAGATGATAATATTTAAGGGGAGTAGGTAGAAAATTTTACATTTTATATAGAATATACTGGTTGGTTACAAATCTTGATAAACTATTTTTTTTCTTTTATTATACCTATTTAATGTTAGGATTATGGGCCTAATGATATACATTTACTCAATATTTATATTGATAATAAAAGGTTCATTTTGTATACATGGTATAAAAATAAAAATAGATCGGGGAAATAGTCATCTATCTTGGAGGTGAACTTTATTAACAAATAATAGTGTTCCTTATTAGGATTTCCTACTTATTCTATGTGAATGATAACCAAAGGTCAATAAAAGAGTGAAATATCCATTCATATAAAAGGTGAAGAGGTAATATAGGGGAAGATATTTTATCTAACAATAAGTCACTGCACTGATTCACCCCCTCTGAATATGGAGTATATATAGAGTGTCACTAACAATCACAAGTAAATTTATATCGATATAAATAATTCTAGATGATGAGGCATATGAAATATAATTATTTTATTCTATACCTAATAATTAAGAAGCTACTATATTATTGGTGAGTATATCTTTGGGAAATATAGAATTGAAGTTGAATGATGTGATAGATATCATCCTCAGTGAGTATATTTAAACAAGTTCTCGTTAGATTTTAGGGTTTCTATCAGAACACTAAAGGTATAAGAATATTTATACTATATTATAATCATAGAGGAAGATCTAAACCAATAGGAAAGGGTTGAGACAAGTTATAGGGTTTTATCTATATCTACTAGAGTTATAGTAATGAAGGGAATGTCAATAAAGTGTTTAAATGGAAGGAACTTGATAATAATTCAATAAAAATAAGAGTGGAGGGAAAGTATGATTTTTTCTATCTAATATAGATATCCCATGGAGTCTTGGATTTTAGAATGAGGGGAAAAATTTCAGTCCATATCAGAGAATGATTTATTGAATAATTATATTTCATAGAATTTCTATAAGGTACATCTTTTAGATGATGAACCATTACAAATTTAGGGAGTGGGTGATTTTAAAATTAAAACCACTAGTAATAGTTCAATAATACTAAATAACGTATTACATATTTCTAGGTTAACAAGGAATTCTATCTCAATTGGGAAACATGATTATGTTTTCTTTAACACCACTTTCATTGATGGTTCCAAGAGGGTTATTGTTATAGATTTTGAGATGAAGAAAATAACCTAATACAATATGATAAAAAATTCCATAGACATGGTTGTGGTTATAGAATATGTGGGAGATTCATAACATTGGAATTTCACATTAGTTCACATGATAGGAAAGGGGATTAAAGTTATAGAAAAATAAAAGGAATTGTAACGCCCCGACCCTAGTTACCCAGAGTCAGTGCATAACTACATAACATTGGCATGATCACAAGAAAGATCATGTCTCGAAAGACCGATTAGTTTAGTAGCCTTGGAAACACTAGATAGATTCATAAAGTTTACATTACATCATAAAATGAAAACTACAACAATATAGTCTCCATATTCCACACTCTTATCCCCTCATACTATCCCTAAAGGTCATTCATAAATTACTTCTTCACATCCTGGGAAAAATAAAACATTGAAAGGGGTGATCTCAGATGCTCAGTAAGGATAACAATATAGCAGAAACTTTCATAAATAAGAATAAACATTTAAGGAAATGTATAACTAAAACAAAAGCCTTTAAAACTTGAACTTTAACATAGTATGGAAAAAATAAAATGAAATAATTCCATTTACTTATTCACATGGATATTCTACTGATCGAATAATCACATGAAATATCAATAACCACTTTCACAATGATGGAATGCATAATGCCAGACTATCATAACGACATAGCCAAGGCCTCGTGCCAAGACTACAGATAATATTTTTCCAAGGCCTTGTTCCAAGACACTAGTTTGTCTCATGAGACCTATCGATGCATCGAGGAGCTATAGAGGCCTCCACCCATCACATATTAAGTCCAATGCATTCCTCATATGAACAGGTTTGAACATAACATAAACATTCTTATTAAAACTATCATACGAAATGTAAATACTTCATCCATAAACCATGAATGGTATAAAAATAACACATCCACAGTAAAACATATCAGAAAAAATTCAATACAATATAGAAGTTTTGTATCATAATAAATCAACCTCAAATAAGTGTAAAATCCATCAAAGGATGTTGACATAGATGAAATCAAAACTATTTTTAGAGTAATATCTATTTTTATTTTGAAATCATTTAAGAGTCATATATCTATAAAATAAAACATTTTATTTGAAAATATTCTTATAAGCTTGTAAGGGAAGTTTCGAAGATTTTATAACGGCAGAAAATAGCTGCACCCGCCACATAAGTTAAAAAAACATTCTTACCTTAATTCTGTCAAAAAGGTTAAAAAGGACCTTATTTGGAAAACGACCGAAAGATTCCTTTATAAACCACTTATAAAAGTCAACAAGGGTATAAATTACTTTAACCCATATTCTAGTAAATAGTAATTTTTTTTTGAAATACATTTTTAAGAAACATGGATGTGGATGATAAAGAAGTCCCAGTAGATTATTACGTATAAACAACCTCGGATAATGAAGAGATTGTGAAATAAACCCTTACCTTGTGCTTTTACTTGGTTGAGGGTAGGTTAACCTTCTGTATAATGGTAAAATAATTGTTATTAAATTATACAATAATCATATACATTAATATGATATCATATATGATCTTTTAACATTGATTTGTTAATAATATCTTAGTATTATCGTTGTTTCGGGTGTTAATTTACTCGTTTTCTTTTATATGTTTTGTTATGTAAGCCATGTTTTTCATGGATAGGTTGTATCTTAATCATATCCAGAATGATCTCAAGTCCTTATATACTATTATTAATCATCAAATGATAATTATACTTGAATGGATATGATGGAGAATGAATCTCATCACGTTCGTGGAGACGGTAGTCCGTACGTACGCACGAGCAACAATATCATTATTTTGATATTAAAATAATATATAATTGGATGGTATATCATATATACAGAATAATTATCATGTTATATTTATTATTTACATGAATTAAACATCATTATTATACCCATCCAAATAATAATTTATTGAATAACAATTACACCACGACGTGGAGACGGTAAGCCATACGTACGCACGTATGGTGACATGTTATTCAAAGGGTGGATAGAATACTGAATATGGTTGTACCATATTTATAATAATATTACATTATATATGAGATACTGTATTAATTATTTTATAATGGGAATAATAATGAAAGACGAAGTGGAAGAAGAAATGAACTTGAAAAGGGGTGGTGAAATCATTACCTCTTCTTCGTGATCTTCTTTTTGATTTGATCAAAAGGGATTATTAGGTTGGATTTCAAATCAAACTAAGGAATATAGGTTGTATTAAGGGAAGTTTATAGAGTATTTGGGTAGGATTTGGCCAAACTAAAAGGCTTTGAAGGTGTGAATTAATGAGAAGGGGGAGTGCCCTTTTATAAGAGGGGTGAGGGGCACCTTTGGAAAAGCTAGAAATATTATTTTATAATAAATTCATATTCGGTTTCTAATGGCTCAAAAGTAGATTATTTAAAGGTTAAGGTGGGGATATGTCGAAAACCACTCAAGAAATAGAATTTATACAGGTTTGGGTTACTATATTATCCTTATCTTTATGTATTAACTCTTAGTTAATTAGTTTCATTTTTACAATGTCTCTTTGTATTTTTATATTATATGGTTAATAAACTTACTATATACATCCAAGAGACCCCAAAGTGGTCAATTAATGATAAACCTATCATGAAATAAGTCTCTTGGACGAACCTTAGATTTTTATGAATTTAATATCAATTAATAATATAATATTTGTTTTAAAAACTCTTTTATGTCAATTTTGGCACTATTCAATAATTTATTTTTGTAAAAATCATAACAGAATGATTAATTCAAATAAAGTTAATTAAATAAATCATAACATGTAATATTATCCTATAAAATTATTTGTATTTCTAAAAAAACTCAAATTACATTTATTTGGGTATTTATAATATCAATTGTTCTAGTTTTTCATTAATTAGGCAATTACTGCATCACCATTATGTCATAAGTAAATTAAATTATATAATGTCTAAAAATTATAAATAAAATACCATTATGTATAAAAACGTTTTATATTTCTAATGAATATTTATAGTCGAAAATCCAACATATATAACCCTATGTAAAAATTTGTTTTCTAAAAGATATATGCTTATGTCATTTTTGTATTTATTTTTACTTAATTAATATAAAGTGTCATTATCACTTACAAGTGGATCCATGGGGTCCCAAAATCAACCCAAAGATTCCCATGGTCGGACATGTATCCACCAATAAGGTTAGGACACGTTTTAGGGTAATTTAGTATTATTATAATATTATTGTTTAACCCTTATTTACCGGATTTACCCTTTAACCATGGTAAATAAAATATTTACCGAAGTAATTATTCAAAATGTCTAAAAATAAAATTTACCTATTTACACAATTTGGAAATCCTGATTCCAAATATGGAATCCATTTTTCCAAATTCAAAACACAGAAGTGGTAGAAATTAATTTAAAATTAATTCGCGCTGTCAAAACAAAAAGCGTGTTTTTAAGATATAATAACTATCAAAATATCCACACTTGTTTATGTCCGGTTTAATTGTGAAATTATGTCCAATGACAAAAATGGTATTAAATGGTAAAAATATATTCTAAATATACTTTAAAACCACTCAAATTTATAAATTATCACTACTAATTATTTTGATTAAAAAAGTTGTTTTTAATTAAAATTTAGTAATTTTCACTATTCATCAAAATATAAATTTTATCTGAAAAGTTCCATAATGTTACCCTAGGAAAAAATTCAATATTCCGAATCCAAAAATGAATTCCATTTTGAGAGATAAAATTTATAAAATTTCAAAAAGTAGGTATTACTTTTCATAACAACTAGTTTGATTGGTTGTGGTGTATTAGAACTCGATGTTCCATACAACACACGCTATTGCATTATTCAAAGAGAAGCGTACCGTAGAAGCTTGTGGTGTTACATTCTCCCCTCCTTCAAATAATTTCTTCCTTGAAATTTCTAGAATAATACCGCATGAAAAGACTCGGGTGGTTCTTCATCATTAGTTCCTCGGGTTCCCACGTTGCCTCTTCCATCTTATGGTTTCTCCATAAGACTTTTACCAGACGAGTCGTTCGGTTTCTCAGTACTTGTTCTCTAATATCAAGAATCTTGATGGGATCTTCGCAATAAGACAGACCGGGTTTCAGTTTTAATTCCTCATAGGTGAGTACATGCGTTGGGTCAGGCATGTATTTCCTCAACAGAGATACGTGAAACACATCATGAACTTTGGAGAGACTTGGTGGCATTGCCAATCGGTAAGCTACAGCCCCAATTTGTTCTATAATTTCGAAAGGTCCGATGTACCTGGGACTCAATTTACCTTTCTTACTAAAACGTATAACTCCCTTCCATGGAGATACCTTCAGGAAAACATGATCACCGACTTGAAATTCCAAATCCTTCCTTCGATTATCGGCATAGATCTTCTGACTAATTTGAGCTGCTTTGATATGGTTTTGGATTACCTTCACCTTTTCCATCATTTTCTCCACCAGTTCTGAGCCTAAAAGTTTTCTTACACCAACGTCATCCCAACAGGTTGTTGTGTGACATCTCTTTCTGTATAACGCTTCATATGGTGCCATATGAATACTCGAATAGAAGCTATTGTTATAGGAAAATTCTACCAGAGGTAAATATTGATCCCACATACCCTGAAAGTCAAGTGAGCAGGATCTCAACATGTCTTATAAGGTTTTAATAGTTCGTTCTTATTGTCCATCTGTTTGAGGGTGGTAGGCAGTGCTCAAATAAAGTTCAGTATCCAAGGCTTTCTGATGACTTTTCCAAAATCTTGAAGTAAAACGGGGATCAAAATCAGAAACAATCGATAGGGGTACTCCATGAAGTCTCACCACTTCATTAATATATAGTCTTGCTAGACGTTCCAGTGGTAGATCTTCTCTTATAGTAAGAAAATGTGCTGACTTGGTAAGACGATCAACAATAACCCATATTGCATCGTTCCTTCTAGGAGTCTTTGGTAGCCCCATGACAAAGTCCATCATAATATTGTCCCATTTCCACTCCGGTATGGGAAGAGGTTGCATGAATTCTCCAGGCTATTGCCTTCCAGCTTTCACTTGTTGAAAAACCATACGTCTTGACACAAAATCAGAAATCTCCCTCTTCATGTTGTACCACCAAAAATGTTCTTTCAACTCTATACATTTTGGTGCTCCCAGGTTGTATAGAGAAATTGGAAATATGAGCATCATCCAGAAATTCCCTTTTTAGATCAGGTATATCGGGAACACAAAGTCTCTTCCCATATTTCAAAATTCCTTCTTCATACACAAAGTCTCTCAATCTCCCATCATTCACAGCTTTAATCTTCTTTTGAAATTCTTCATCATCTATCTGAGAACTCTTAATCCTTTCTAGTAAAGATGATTTGGAAACCATTTGAAAAAGAATTGATGTTTCACCTTCCATGGTTATTCCCATTTCCATCTTCACTAGATCCATGAAAATTTGATCCCTTTAAATTCTCATATTGTTCAAAACTCCATGGTAATTTTTGCTCAAAGCATCCGCCACCTTGTTTTCTTTCCCTGGGTGGTAGTGTATCGTACAATCATAATCCTTGAGTAATTAAATCCATCTCCTTTGCCTCATGTTGAGTTCTTTTTGTGAGAAAATATAATTCAAATTCTTGTGATGTAACACCCCGAGCTTCCACGATACGCTTCTCATTCAATAATGTAATAGCTTTCATTGTACGCAACATCGAGTTCTAACACACTGCAACTAATCAAAATAGCCGTTATGAATAGTAATAACCACTTTTTAAATTTATAGGAATTTTATATTTCAAAATGGACTTCATTTTTTTATTCCTAATATTGAAATTAGCCTATGTTGAATTTTTTGTAATTTTCTGAGAACTTCAAAATTTTTATGAATAGTGAAAAATACTTAAAATAACTTTTTTAATAAAAATAATTTATATTGATAAGTTATAATATTGAGTGGTTTTAATGTATAATTAGAATATATTTTTACCATTTTATGCAATGGTGGTCATTAGAATTAATTTCACTTTGAAATTGGACATAAACAATTGTCAATCTTTTGATATAAATTGTTTCTTAAAAACATGCTATTTGTTGTGACAGCGGGAATTAATTATAAAATTAATTAATGCAAATTATATGTTTGTAATTTCATAAAATAGACATCATTTTTGAATTTGGAATATCAATTATAGCTTAGGATGAAATTTTGGCATTGTTCTGAAAAACTTCAATTTTTGATGAATAGTGAAACCACTAAGTGGTAGTTAAATAACAGATTTTTCATTTAAATGAAATATTACCACTTTTGTGATTTGATTTTCAAAAATCCGACATACATGGTTGTCATTAAGAAGTAAAATGTGGTTCAATGAGATTAAAATAATTTTTTGGTGAATAGTAACTTTTAAGTTATTAATCGCGATTAGAGGTAATTAGTGTAGTTTAAGGTAAAAATAATGTTTTAATAATATGAGATGAGCATGACACTTGTACTACTCCTATTGGATGAGTCATGGCCGACCAAGACAACCCATGGGTCAACTTGGGGACCCCATGGAGACACTTTAGTTGGAGAATGACATTAATATATATTTATTTAATGATAAAATTAAATTGACACAAACATGAGTTGTTTTACTAAAACAGATTTTAAGTGGGGTTAAACAAGTACAAATTTTGACTATAAATATTCATTGGAAATATAAAAATATTTCCTACATAATAGTATTTTTTTTATAATTTTTAGACATTAAATAAATTAAATTATTTATGACATCATGGTGATGCAGCGATGACCTCATTATTTAACGATTTAAATAAAATGAGAAGATAATGCAAAATCCAAGGCTTACACTTGTCCAAAGCCTATTGTATGAGGATATTTAGAACCCTTATCACCTTATCCACGAATTATATAAGTGTGGGACCTTTAGAATCCGAAAATCATTGTATAATAATGTAACATTTCAATCATTCCAAAAGAGCCCCTCCTCTCCTCTTATAAAAGGCCCCCACCTCTCCCACCTCATTTACACTTTCAAGCCATTTGGATCAGCCAAACTCTGACCAAATACTCTCCCAACTTCCCCCTCTTACTCCTAGAAGCCTCACTTTGGGCATAACTCTTCTCAAGGAAGCCTTTGGCTCAAATCAAAAAGAGTTACCCGATTTTGAGGTAATGTCTTCTCTAATGTTATTTTGTTTTATTTTTCTTCTCAAACCCCCTAAACTCTTTTTATTCATTTCTTTTGTAACAACACCAGTATCTTCAATATACTAGGATGTTTTTATAAGAATTATTCGAGCTATACTTACACACACCTACATCTAATGGTTAAAGAACATACGGTTTCTGTGGATGGCGAATTTCGGCCTCACGAAATGATGATTGTTCAACACTCATATAACACCTTCAAAGGTGGCCATTAAGATGTCACTATTTTTATATATGATATATAATATGTTTATGTTTTAATTATGCTTCTGTATTTCTCATTTATGGCATACTTTATGATTTCCATTATGGGTAAAATGCGATAATTTCATTTTAGGAAGTGCGGACTACCGCCCCCTCAAAGTGATTTGAATCGTTAATGCCATATGTGGGATGTATAAAGGATGGAGTAAATGGTATTATACACTATATTATACTGTAATTATATTATACATTTATATCATTATGATTTCGTTCCATTAAATATGAAATTGAAATGAAAGTAGCGTTCATGCGTACGTACGGCTTACCGTCTCCATGAACGGTGCATTTCATTTCTTACCTCTAAATATTACGTAATATGATAAATGAATTTATATACTGGATATATGAGATATATATTACATCTAAATCATGAATATAATTCTGGAGATAATGGATATTCTACCACATAAACAACTTGTAATTATAAGAAGTTTATTGTTGACTCAAGTACCAAAGATCGACAAAACGACCGTTATTAACTTAAATAATTACATAATGTTCATATCATTGTAATAAGTGATATAATAAGGATAATGAAATTGAAAATGGTTCTTAATAAGGTATATATTAACTCTAGTTTATTATTCAGGAGGTTAAAGAACGGTTGAGTCAAGTCAGACACGAGGTAAGGGAACTTCTTAACCCAACTTCCATTCTTTGGGTTAATCTCCTACTTTCAAATTATGTCATGATATTATTATGTCTTATTTTGTATTTTTACTTTCTTTATGTTTACCTATAGTGAATACACATAATATATCTATTTTATTTTAAAAATGATCTTTGTAAGGACTTCGTCTCAATCTCCTTTCATTGAGGCATATTTGGTTTTATACACAAATTTCTTTTATACGGTGTATAAACCACTTTGACTTTTACGTTTATTCAAAAGGAATCTTTTTTATACGAAGCGTTTACTAAACGAAAAAAGGGAATCTTTTTGTCGTACGTATGTGGCGACAACGACTTCTCCACCGCCGTGACCATTATTTGAGTTTCGGCTTCCTCTATAAGCCATACCCTTTTTTTAATGAAAAATAAATACCATGTTATACTTTTCTTTTATTTTGGTATTGAAAATGGTTTTGAAAACGTTTTTATTATATCAATGTGTTGTATTGATATATTGTGATTGAAATGTGGAAATGTTATGTTTCCTTTATGCATGTTTTATGTGATACGATTATGTTATGGTTTATGAGATGTTTAAACCTGTTCATATGAGGAATGTATTGGACTTAATAAGTGACGGGTGGAGCCCGCTATAGCTCCTCGATGCATCGGTAGGTCTCATGAGACAACTAGACATGGAATTGGCCGAGGCCCTTTCCCAATTTGATTTATGGTTTTGGCCGAGGCCTTAATCATTTTAGACGTCTGGGCCAAGGCCTTGACAAAATGTTTCAGAATGTCCGGCATTATACATTCCCTCATTATGAAAGTGGTTATTGATCTTTCATGTGATTATTCGTCTAGTAGAATATCCATGTGAGTAAGTAAGTGGCATTATTTGATTTTACTTTTTCCATGTTATACTGAAGTTCAAGTTTAATAAGGCTTTTGTTTAGTTATACATTGCCTTAAATGTTTATGTTTATTTATGAAAGCTTCCGCAATATTGTTATCCTTACTGAGGATCTGAGCTCACCCCTTTCAATGTTTTGATATTTTCCAGGATGTGAAGAAGTATTTTATGAATGACCTGCAGGGATAGTCAAAAGAGGATATGAGTGTGGACTATGAATACTTTGTTATTAGTTTTTCACTTTATGATGTAATGTAACACTTATGAATGTATCTAGTGTTTCCAAGGCTACTAAACTAATCGGTCTTTCGAGACTTGATCTTTTGTGATCATTCCAATGTTACGAAGTAACGCACCGGCTCTGGGTAGCTGGGGTCGGGGCGTTATAGTTGGTATCAGAGGCAGTTTAGTACTAACCTTGGAAGCTAGATTTAGATAAACTCTGATTAGAGCACATAGCCCAAAGATTGACTTTGAGGATTAGTATAGAAGAACTTCCTAGAATTTTGGTATTATAGAGATGTTATGAGTTTTCCGAGCAATACATCCCTGTCTGGATACGAGCAGGTAGAGGCGGCTCTGGCACAGATGTACCTAGGGGTAAAACCCGAAAACACCGCTTTGAGCTAGACTCAAACGGGAACTGGTGCACGACAACGGGCCTTGCTGCACTCTTGGTTACGACACTCCCAGGGGATATGCTTAGGATAATTCTCATTTTATTTACAAACCACTATGAAGGGTTATGAGTATATACTTCCTCAAAGAAAACATTTCTTTTTATGATTATGGATTATATCCATAAATAGTTCAATTTATGTAAAGTGTTTTACAATTATGGAATTACGTATTTTGATTCATAAACTAATCTAGTTTATGCCATTGTTTAGAAATGGCGCCTAGTGGAAGGAATGGAAACCGTATCAATACACGAACTCCGTGTAGGGATTTCCCTCCTGCTCAAGATAATTATTGTGGATCTGGAGATACAACTAGTGCCGATCAACTTATTACCATACTGGGACAACTCACTCAGGTTATGAATAATAACCTTACTCGTATGGAGCACCCTGATCCGCAACGTGGAGGATCAATGCTAGACCGTTTCATGAGGCAACAACCACCAACCTTCAATGGGAGTACAAATCCTATAGTAGCTGATCAATGGATAAATTCCTTAGAGAAAATATTCCATGCCTTGGGGAGTAGCGAAAGGGAGAAGGTTGTCATGGCAGTTTACCACCTCACTAGAGATTCCGATCAGTGGTGGTCGCTGATTCAAAACACAAAGGAAGATGATGACGTATCGAATATGGAATGGAGGGAGTTCAAAGAGATTTTCTTAGAAAAATACTTTCCTCGTGACCATCGAGCAGATATGGAAAGGCAATTTCTGAGTCTGAAACAAAAGGAGGATGAGAATGTCGCAAAGTATGAGGCCAACTTTACAAGGTTAGCGAGGTATGATGCAGATTATATACGTAACCCAAGAGGTAAGATTGATCATTTCTTTGATGGGTTAAAACCATTTCTCCGTCGAGCTTTAGTATCACAATCCTTCTCATCATACTAAGATATTGTCTCGTGTGCTATCAAGACAGAAAAGGAATTCTCTAAGTCTTATGACAACAAAGTAAAGCAAGAGAAGAAGAGAACGGGGGAACAAGAGACAGATAAAGGGAAAAAGGGAAAGAAGGATTTTCCATTATGTGATAATTGTGGGAAGAATCACCCTGGTACGTGTCTAAAAAGAATGGGAGTTTGTTATAAATGTGGAGGAAAGGGTCACCAGGCTCGTGATTGCAAGGGAAAGAAAGAGGCTGTCAAAGTTGAATGCTATAATTGTAGGGAAATGGGGCATTATGAAAATGAATGTCCTAAGCGTCAAGGAAACTTACCTCAGAAAAGGCCAAGGGATCAAGGCCAATCTTATGCTGTGACTACAGTTGAAGCAGAATAATTAATGTATTGGTGCTTTTGGACTCAAGGATTATATTATGGTTATAAGAATAATGTGATATATATAAGGATTGTACTGCAGTACTTGTTGATTTCAGTAAGGTTTTGATATGTTAAAGGTAATTATATTTTTAGTATGTGACAATAAGAGAAACTTTACATTGTTTGGGGAATCTGATGAATTGATTTTGGAATTAAGAGACCTTTTAGAGAAAGTCTAGACAGAGGTATTTTGGATAACTATAAAGGTTGGAATGGATTAAGTTGAACTTTGGATAGTATTGTTTAAGGTTAAAAAATTTATGAAGATTATTTTTGGAATATTATGATACTATAGTTTTAGGAAAAGGACAACCTGCAGGGTGGGGCATAACCCGTCACGTCGGACAAAGCTGCAGGAATCGAACCCACAATCATGGTGCGACAGGCCTTTATTTTCTACCACTAGCCTACAGGAAGTCCCTGGTTATTACAAAATAGTTTTACTAATCTAAATGGTATGTGTTAATATTTGGAACCTTATACAATTAGGATAAAAAGAATATTTTTGAGTTCCGTTAACATTTGGAGTAAAAGATGGGTTTGTGGTAAACATTTATTAACGAATGAAAGTATACATAACAAGTATGTATATTCCCTTACGTTCTTAGTAAATCTCCTAAATAAATTCCTCAACATTATAAAAGGTAACTTAAAACAAAAATGTTGTCGGTTAACTTTTCCAACTGGGGATTCAATGACCGTTTAACCAATCACAAGTTTGTGATTTTCTTATAGTTAAACTTTCTCCTAATCCTATTTTCTATAACTCTCCATCAGACATTGATGGTTTGTTTCTCCTCCATATCCATATTTTCATAGAATCCTAGAATTGGCTATATCGGGTGACCTTTGTACTTATCTTGCTTTCTTTTAATGTTATATATTTATTAACCTTATTTTCGATGTGGGTTTTCCTCAAAGGTATTTTATCTTTTCAACCTTTTATTTTCAAAGAAAAATTTCAAATTGCGAGGACGCAATTTATTTAAGGAGGGGAGAATGTAACACCCCGAGCTTCCACGATACGCTTCTCATTCAATAATGTAATAACTTTCATTGTACGCAACATCGAGTTCTAACACACTGCAACTAATCAAAATAGCCGTTATGAATAGTAATAACCACTTTTTAAATTTATAGGAATTTTATATTTCAAAATGGACTTCATTTTTGTATTCCTAATATTGAAATTAGCCTATGTTGAATTTTTTGTAATTTTCTGAGAACTTCAAAATTTTTATGAATAGTGAAAAATACTTAAAATAACTTTTTTAATCAAAATAATTTATATTGATAAGTTATAATATTGAGTGGTTATAAAGTATAATTAGAATATATTTTTACCATTTTATCCAATGGTGGTCATTAGAATTAATTTCACTTTGAAATTGGACATAAACAATTGTCAATCTTTTGATATAAATTGTTTCTTAAAAACATGCTATTTGTTGTGACAGCGGGAATTAATTATAAAATTAATTAATGCAAATTATATGTTTGGAATTTCATAAAATAGACATCATTTTTGAATTTGGAATATAAATTATAGCTTAGGGTGAAATTTTGGCATTGTTCTGAAAAACTTCAATTTTTGATGAATAGTGAAACCACTAAGTGGTAGTTAAATAACCGATTTTTCATTTAAATGAAATATTACCACTTCTGTGATTTGATTTTCAAAAATCCGACATACGTGGTTGTCATTAAGAAGTCAAATGTGGTTCAATGAGATTAAAATAATTTTTTGGTGAATAGTAACTTTTAAGTTCTTAATCGCGATTAGAGGTAATTAGTGTAGTTTAAGGTAAAAATAATGTTTTAATAATATGAGATAAGCATGACACTTGTCCTACTCCTATTCGATGAGTCATAGCCGACCAAGACAACCCATGGGTCAACTTGGGGACCCCATGGAGCCACTTTAGTTGGAAAATGACATTAATATATATTTATTTAATGATAAAATTAAATTGACACAAACATGAGTTGTTTTACTAAAACATATTTTAAGTGGGGTTACACAAGTCCAAATTTTGACTATAAATATTAATTGGAAATCTAAAAAGATTTCCTACATCATAGTATTTTTTTTATAATTTTTAGACATTAAATAAATTAAATTATTTATGACATCATGATGATGCAGCGATGACCTCATTATTTAACGATTTAAATAAAATGAGAAGATAATGAAAAATCCAAGGCTTACACTTGTCCAAAACCTATTGTATGAGGAGATTTCGAACCCTTATCACCTTATCCACGAATTATATAAGTTTGGGACCTTTAGAATCCGAAAACCACTGTATAATAATGTAACATTTCAATCATTCCAAAAGATCCCCTCCTCTCCTCTTATAAAAGGCCCCCACCTCTCCCACATCATTTACACTTTCAAGCCATTTGGATCGGCCAAACTCTGCCCAAATACTCTCCCAACTTCCCCCTATTACTCCTAGAAGCCTCACTTTGGGCAGAACTCTTCTCAAGGAAGCCTTTGGCTCAAATCAAAAAGAGTTACCCGATTTTGAGGTAATGTCTTCTCTAATGTTATTTTGTTTTATTTTTCTTCTCCAACCCCCTAAACTCTTTTTATTCATTTCTTTTGTAACAAAACCATTATCCTAAATATACTAGTATGTTTTTATAAGAAGGATTCTAGCTACAATTACACACACCTACATCTAATGGTTATATAACATACGGTTTCTGTGGATGGCGGATTTCTGCCTCACGAAACGATGATTGTTCAACACTCATATAACACCTTCAAAGGTGGCCATTAAGATCTCAATATTTTTAAATATGATATATAATATGTTTATGTTTTAATTATGCTTTTGTATTTCTCATTTATGGCATACTTTATGATTTCCATTATGGGTAAAACGTGATAATTTCATTTTAGGAAGTGCGGACTACCGCCCCATCAAAGTGATTTGAATCGTTAATGCCATATATGGGATGTATAAAGGATGGAGTAAATGGTATTATACACTATATTATACTGGAATTATATTATAAATTTATATCATTATGATTTAGTTCCATTAAATATGAAATTGAAATGAAAGTAGCGTTCATGCGTACGTACGGCTTACCGTCTCCATGAACGGTGCATTTCATTTCTTACCTCTAAATGTTACGTAATATGATAAATGAATGTATATACTGGATATATGATATATATATGACATCTAAATCATGAATATAATTCTGGAGATAATGGGTATTCTACCACATAAACAACTTGTAATTATAATAAGTTTATTGTTGACTCAAGTACCAAAGATAGACAAAACGACCGTTATTAACTTAAATAATTACATAATGTTCATATCATTGTAATAAGTGATATAATAAGGATAATGAAATTGAAAATGGTTCTTAATAAGGTATATATTAACTCTAGTTTATTTTTCAGGAGGTTAAAGAACGGTTGAGTCAATTCAGACACGAGGTAAGGGAACTTCTTAACCCAACTTCCATTCTTTGGGTTAATCTCCTACTTTCAAATTATGTCATGATATTATTATGTCTTATTTTGTATTTTTACTTTCTTTATGTGTACCTATAGTGAATACACATAATATATCTATTTTATTTTAAAAATGATCTTTGTAAGGACTTCGTCTCAATCTCCTTTCATTGAGGCATATTTGGTTTTATACACAAATTTCTTTTATACGGTGTATAAACCACTTTGACTTTTACGTTTATTCAAAAGGAATCTTTTTTATACGAAGTTTTTACTAAACGACAAAAGGGAATCTTTTTGTCGTACGTATGCGGCGACAACGACTTCTCCGCCGCCGTGACCATTATTTGAGTTTTGGATTCCTCTACAAGCCATACCCTTTTTTTAATGAAAAATAAATACCATGTTATACTTTTCTTTTATTTTGGTATTGAAAATGGTTTTGAAAGCATTTTTATTATATCAATGTGTTGTATTGATATATTGTGATTGAAATGTGGAAATGCTATGTTTCCTTTATGCATGTTTTATGTGATACGATTATGTTATGGTTTATGAGATGTTTAAACCTGTTCATATGAGGAATGTATTGGACTTAATAAGTGACGGGTGGAGCCCGCTATAGCTCCTCGATGAATCAGTAGGTCTCATGAGACAACTAGACATGGAATTGGCCGAGGCCCTTTCCCAATTTGATTTATGGTTTTGGCCAAGGCCTTAATCATTTTAGACGTCTTGGCCAAGGCCTTGACAAAATGTTTCAGAATGTCCGGCATTATACATTCCCTCATTATGAAAGTGGTTATTGATCTTTCATGTGATTATTCTTCTAGTAGAATATCCATGTGAGTAATTAAGTGGCATTGTTTCATTTTACTTTTTCCATGTTATGCTGAAGTTCAAGTTTAATAAGGCTTTTGTTTAGTTATACATTGCCTTAAATGTTTATGTCTATTTATGAAAGCTTCCGCAATATTGTTATCCTTACTGAGCATCTGAGCTCACCCCTTTCAATGTTTTGATATTTTCCAGGATGTGAAGAAGTATTTTATGAATGACCTGCAGGGATAGTCAGAAGAGGATATGAGTGTGGACTATGAAGACTTTGTTATTAGTTTTTCACTTTATGATGTAATGTAACACTTATGAATGTATCTAGTGTTTCCAAGTCTACTAAACTAATCGGTCTTTCGAGACTTGATCTTTTGTGATCATGCCAATGTTACGAAGTAACGCACCGGCTCTGGGTAGCTGGGGTCGGAGCGTTACATGTGATCAGTATAAATCTCACATTTTCACCATAGAGGTAGTGCCTCCATATCTTCAAAGCAAAGATCACAGCTTCTAACTCGAAATCATGAGTAGGATAGTTGTGTTCATGAATTTTCAACTCTCGTGATGCATAGGCAATATCCCTATCATTCTGCATAAGGACACAACCAAGTCCTTTCTTCGTTGCATCACTATAAATAACGAACCCATCATTCCACGATGGTAGATTCAATATAGGAGCGTTGACTAATCTTCTCTTTATTTCTTCAAAACATTATTCACACTCTTTTTTCCAAACAAATTTAACCCCTTTACATGTGATATTTGTTAATGGGTTAGCCAACCGGGCAAAATTCTGGACGAAACGTCGATAATAACCTGGTAAGCCAATAAAACTACGTACCTCAGTTATACTCATTGGTGCATGCCATTCTTGGATTTCCTTGGTCTTATAAGGATCAACAGAGATGCCATATTTAGAGACAATATGGCCAAGAAAAGAAATATCCTGAAGCCATAATTCACACTTGCTAAACTTACCATATAATTCATGTCTCCTCAGAGTCTATAGGATAATGCGCAAGTGATTTTCATGATCTTTGTAGCTTTTGGAGTATACCAAGATATCATCAATAATTACCACCACAAATTCATCGAGATATTCCTTGAAAACTCTATTCATCAGATCCATTAATACAGAGGGTGCATTAGTCAATCCAAAAGGCATTACTGTAAACTCGTAATGCCCGTACCTGGTTCGAAATGCTGTCTTCGGAATGTCTTCCTTCTTCACACACAACTGATGGTATCCAGATCGAAGGTCAATCTTTGAAAATTATTAAGCTCCATGCATTTGGTCAAATAAATCATCAATGCGAGGTAGGGTATACTTGTTCTTTATTGTTATAGCATTGATCTCCCTGTAGTCGATACACAACCTCATAGATCCATCTTTCTTTTTAACAAAAAGAACAGGGGAACCCCATAGAGAAACCCTAGGGAGAATAAATCCCTTATTACTCAATTCCTCTAGTTGTTTCTTTAGTTCAACTAATTCTATAGTGGCCATTCTATAAGGGGTCTTCGATATAGGCCTTGATCCAGGAATTAAATCAATGGAAAACTCAACTTCTCATTCTGGAGGATGTCCAGGTAAATCTTCTGCAAACACATATACATATTCTTTCACAATAGGTACATCCTCTATTTGAACATTGCTTTCCTCACCCATAGTCATTTCATTCTCTTCCTCCCCAATAATTTAATTTAGTTGAGCTACTGGGGGTGGATCTAGATAAGAATTAGGTGGTGATGATTCTACTCTAAAGATAAGGTGTTCCTTATAATCATCATCAAAAATCGTAACCTTCTTCTTCTTACAATAAATCTTCGCATCATGGTCCAAAAGCCAATCCATACCAAAGATTATATAAAACTCAACCATAGGTATGATGATGAGATCAGTGGATAAAGAACATTTATGTGCTCTAATGGGGACTGATTCACAAAACTTTGTTGCAATGATACTTCCCTTAGGAGTTTTAACTGACAACTCCATTATTAAATCAAATTGGAAATATCTAATTTTCTTAGAAAACTAGGAAGATATGAAACAATGCGATGATCCAGAATCAAATAACGCATTTTCTAAACTTGAGGAACCATTAAATTACCTGCCACCATGTCTTTCGGAGCTTCTACCTCAGCAGTAGTGATAGCATAAGCTTTGACTTGATCCCTTGGACTTTTTTGAGGTAAGTTCCCCTGACGCTTAAGACATTCATTTGCATAATGTCCCATCTCCCTGCAATTATTGCACTGAACATTGATAGCTTCCTTCTTCCCTTTGCAATCACGAGTTTGGTGGCCTTTTTCACCACACTTGTAACAAACACCCATTCCCTTCAATCAAGTACCAGGGTGTTTCTTCCCACATTTACCACAGAATGGATATTCAACCTTTCCCTTCTTCCCCTTATTTCCATTCCTAGATTGATCAGCAGATCTCTTCTTACCTTGCTTTTCTTTAAAGTCATAAGACTTTGAGAATTCTTTCTCTGTCTTGATAGCACATGAGAAAATGTCTTCATACGACGAGAAGGATTGTGAGACTAATGATCGACGGAGAAATGGTTTTAAACCATAAAAGAAACGATCAATATTACTTCTTGGGTTACGTATATAATCTCTGGTATACCTTTCTAAACTTGTAAAGTTAGCCACATACTTTGAGACATTCTCATCCTCCTTTTGTCTCAGACTCAGAAATTGTCTTTCCATATCTGCTCGATGGTCACGAGGAATGTATTTTTCTAAAAATAGATCTTTGAACTCCCTCCATTCCATATTTGATACTTCATCATCTTCCTTCATGTTTTTAATCAATGACCACTATTGATCAGCATCTCCAGTGAGGCGGTAAACTGCCATGATAACTTTTTCCCTTTCACTACTCCCCAAATCCTGAAATATTTTCTCCAGGGAATTTATCCATTGCTCAGCTACTAAGGGATTTGTACTCCCATTGAACGTTTGTGGTTGTTTTCTCATGAATCAATCTAACATTGATCCTCCACGCTGTGGATCAGGGTGATCCATACGGGTAAGGTTATTATTCATAACCTAAGTGAGTTGTCCCAATATGGTGATTAGCTGATCGGCACCAGTTTCATCACCATCTCCACTATAATTATCTTAAGCAGTAGGGAAATCCCTACATGGAGTGCATGCATTGATACGGTTTCCATTTCTTCCACTATGCTCCATTTCTAAACAATGGCATAAACTAGATCATTTTATGAATCAAAATACATAATTCCATACTTATAAAACACTTAACATAAATTGAACTATTTATGGATATAATCCATAATCATAAAAGTGTTTTCTTTGAGTAAGTATATACTCATAAACCCTTCATAATGATTTGTAAAGAAAATGAGAGTTATCCTAAGCATATCCCCCGGGAGTGTCGTAACCAAGAGTGCAACAATGCCCGTTGTCGTGCACCAGTTCCCATTCGAGTCTAGCTCAAAGCGGTGTTTTCGGGTTTTACCCCTAGGTACATCTGTGTCAGATACACCTCTACCTGCCCGTATCCAGACAGGGATGTATTTCTCGGAAAACTCACAAAATCTCAACAATACCAAAATTCTAGGAAGTTCTTCTATACTAATCCTCAAATTCCATCTTAAATCTATGTGCTCTAATTAGAGTTTATCTAAATATAGCTTCCAAGGTTTGTACTAAACCTACCTCTGATACCAACTATAACGCCCCGACCCTAGTTACCCAGAGTCAGTGCATAACTACATAACATTGGCATGATCACAAGAAAGATCAAGTCTCGAAAGACAGATTAGTTTAGTAGCCTTGGAAACACTAGATACATTCATAAAGTTTACATTACATCATAAAATGAAAACTACAAAAATATAGTATCCATATTCCACGCTCTTATCCCCTCATACTATCCCTACAGGTCATTCATAAATTACTTCTTCACAACCTGGGAAAAATAAAACATTGAAATGGGTGAGATCAGATGCTCAGTAAGGATAACAATATAGCAGAAACTTTCATAAATAAGAATAAACATTTAAGGAAATGTATAACAAAAACAAAATCCTTTCAAACTTGAACTTCAACATAGTATGGAAAAAATAAAATTAAATAATTCCATTTACTTATTCACATGGATATTCTACTAATCGAATAATCACATGCAATATCAATAACCACTTTTATAATGATGGAATTCATAATGCCAGACTATCATAACCACATAGCCAATGCCTCGTGCAAAGACTAAAAATAAGATTTTTTCGAGGCCTTGTTCCAAGACACTAGTTTGTCTCATGAGACGTACTGATTCATCGAGGAGCTATAGTGGGCTCCACCCGTCACATATTACGTCCAATGCATTCCTCATATGAACAGGTTTAAACATAACATAAACATTTGTATTAAAACTAGAATATGAAATGTAAATACTTCATCCATTAACCATGAATGGTATAAAAATAACACATCCATAGTCAAACATATCAGAAAACCTTCAATACAATATAAAAGTTTTGTATCATAATAAATCAACTTCAAATAAGCATAAAATCCATCAAAGGATGTTGACATAGATGACATCAAAACTCTTTTTAGAGTAATATATCTTTTTATTTTGAAAACATTTAAGAGTCATATATCTATAAAATAAAACATTTTCTTTGAAAATAGTCTTATAATCTTGTAAGGGAAGTTTCAAAGATTTTATAATGGCGGAAAATAGCTGCACCCACCGTATAAGTTAAAAAAAACATTCTTACCTTAATTTTGTCAAAAAGGTTAAAAAGGACCTTGTTTGGAAAATGAGGGAAAGATTCCTTTATAATCCACTTATAAAATTAAACAAGGGTATAAATGACTTTAACCCATATTCTACTAAATAGTAAATTTTTTTTGAAATACATTTTTAAGAAACATGGATGTGGATGATAAATAAGTCCTAGTAGATTATTACGTATAAACAACCTCGGATAATGAAGAGATTGTGAAATAAACCCTTACCTTGTAATTTCCCTTGGATGAGGGTAGGTTAACCTCCTGTATAATGTAGAAATAATTGTTATTAAATATACAATAATCATATACATTAATATGATATCATATATGATCTTTTAACATTGATTTGTTAATAATATCTTAGTATTATCGTTGTTTTGGGTGTTAACTTACTCGTTTTATTTTATATGTTTTGTTACGTAAGCCGTGTTTGTCATGGATAGGTTGTATCTTAATCATATCCTGAATTATATCAAGTCCTTAGATACTATTATTAATCATTAAATGATAATTATACTTGAATGGATACGATGGAGAATGAATCTCATCGCGTTCGTGGAGACGGTAGTCCGTACGTACACAAGAGCGACAATATCATTATTTTGATATTAAAATAATATATAATTGGATGGTATATCATATAAACAGAATAATTATCATGTTATATTTATTATTTACATGAATTACACATCATTATTATACCCATCCAAATAATATTTTTTTGAATAACAATTACACCACGACGTTGAGACGGTAAGCCGTACGTATGCATGTATGGTGACATGTTATTCAAAGGGTAGATAGAATACTAAATATGGTTGTACCATATTTATAATAATATTAATGTGTATAGGAGATACTGGATTCATTATTTTATAATGGTAATAACAAAGAAAGACTAAGTGGAAGAAGAAATGTACTTGAAAAGGGGTGGTGAAATCATTACCTCTTCTTCGGGTTCTTCCTTTTGATTTGATCAAAAGGGCTCCATAGGTTGGTTTTATGATCAAAATAAGGCCTCTAGATTGTATTGAGGGAAGTTGAGAGAGTATTTGGGCAGGTTTTGGCTGATCCAAAAGGCTTTGAAGGTGTGAATTAATGAGAATGGGGAGTGCCCTTTTATAAGAGGGGTGGGGGGCACCTTTGGAAAATCTAGAAATATTATTTTTAATAAATTCATATTCAGTTTATAAAGGATCCAAATTGGATTATGTAAAGTTTAAGGTGGGGATAGGTCGAAAACCAATCAACCAATAGAATTTATACAGGTTTGTGTTACTATATAAACCTTATATTTAAGTATTAACTCTTAGTTAATTAGTTTCACTTTTACAATGTCTCTTTGTATTTTTATATTATATGGTTAATAAACTTACTATATACATCCAAGATACCCCCAAGTGGTCTATTAATGATACACCTATCATGGAATAAGTCTCTTTTCCGAACCTTATATTTTTAAAAATTTAATATCAATTAATAATATAATATTTGTTTTAAAAACTCTTTTATATCAATTTTGACACTATTCAATAATTGATTTTTGTAAAAATCATAACAGAATGATTAATTATAAAAAATTTAATTAAATAAATAATAACATGTCATATTATCCTATAAAATTATTTTTATTTATAAAAAAACTCAAATTACATTTATTTGGGTATTTATAATATCAATTATTCTAATTTTTCATTAATTAGGTAATTACTGCATCACCATTGTGTCATCAATAAATTACATTATATAATGTCTAAAAATTATAAATAAAATACCATTATATAGGAAATAGTTTTAGCTTTCTAATGAATATTTATTGTAGAAAATAAAACATAAATAACCCTATGTAAAAATTTGTTCGCTAAAAGATATATGCTTTTGTCATTTTTGTATTTATTTTTACTTAATTAATATAAAGTGTCATTATCACTTACAAGTGGATCCATGGGGTCCCAAAATCGACCCAAAGATGCCCATGGTCGGCCATGTATCTACCAATAAGGTTAGGACACGTTTTAGGGTAATTTAGTATTATTATAATATTATTTGTTTATTTACCGAATTTACCCTTTAACCATGGTAAATAAAATATTTACCGAATTATTCAAAATGTCTAAAAATAAAAGTTACCTATTTACACAATTTGGACATCTTGATTCCAAATATGGAATTCATTTTTCTAAATTCAAAACACAAAACTGGCAGAAATTAATTTAAAATTAATTCCCGCTGTCAAAACAAAAAGCGTGTTTTTAAGATATAATAACTATCAAAAGATCGGCACTTGTTTATGTCCGGTTTAATTGTGAAATTATGTCCAATGACAAACATGGTATTAAATGGTAAAAATATATTCTAAATATACTTTAAAACCACTCAAATTCATAATTTATCACTCCTAATTATTTTGATTAAAAAATTTGTTTTTAATTAAAATTTAGTAATTTTCACTATTCATCAAAATATAAATGTTATCCGAAAAGTTCCAAAATTTTACCCTAGGATAAATTCAATATTCTGAATCCAAAAATGAAGTCCATTTTGAGAGATAAAGTTTATAAAATTTCAAAAAGTAGGTATTACTATTCATAACGGCTAGTTTGATTGGTTGTGGTGTGTTAGAACTCGATGTTCCGTACAACACACGATGTTGCATTATTCAAAGAGAAGCGTACCGTAGATGCTTGAGGTGTTACAGGAATGTTAGAAATTTTAAAGTTAGTGAATTTTATCCTACATAAAGACTGTATCTTTAAAAATAAAAAAAAAATATTTCTTTTATAAATAGTGATATAGTACTAAAGGTGGGAAATAAAAACCCCAATCACATTGATATATGGAGAGAAATTTTAGCTTAAATATATACCTAATAATGATACTACAAAACCAATGGATTGTTTTCCCTCGGTATATTTGAGGAAGCTGACCTAGGTGAGAAATCCTATTTAGAGGTATTCATCATTCTTACACTATTTTTTTCTTGATTTAAAATGGAGAATCAAAATAATTTGAAAAATAATTACAACTGAATGAGTCAATAAAGTGGTAGATATCTATGAAGGAGGATATTTTTTCTTTAATTATAATATGATTTGGGACCCAACTCTATTATTATAAGTAAAGAAAGTATTTCGAAACAAATGGGTATACCTGGTCAAGGAATATCATGATGTTAAGTGGATATATAATGAAATAATGGTGATATAAATATTTTAATATAAGTATGATAAAGGTTTCGCTAAAATTTTCTCACTTATGGTGAACCTCACCACCATTTAGGTGGTTCTTAGTATTGTTTCATTAAATGATTGTCATCTAAAGTAGTTTGATTTGGAAACCACTTTTCTTTAATAATATCTCTAGGATGAAATTTATTTGTACTATCTTGAGATATTTGTTGTGAAAGGAAATACATATTAGGTGTGTAAACTCCAAAAATTTTGTATGGATAAAATTAGGCACCTTGATAGTGTAATAATAAGTTTGATGAATTTGTGAGTAAATCTTTTTACAAATAGTGTGTCATGGATCAATGATTTTATTTCAAGTATTTATTTCATGGATAAATTATATTTCTTCTATATAAAAATTAAATTTTTATTATAGTATCAAGCATGATGAGTTAAAAGACAATCTAGTTAATATGTTCAATATGTAATATCTTGGAGAAGCTAGTAATATTTTGAGGATGGTGATTACTAGAGACCATATGGCCAAAACCTTGATGTTGTTACTAGATGAATATAATATAAAGGGTTTGAGAAGGTTTAATATTCTTGAATCCATGTCAATTTATGTCCTTAAAGCAGGGTATTTTAAATTATCCAAGGAGAAGTTACCAAATATAGAGGAATAAATTTAGTATATTGAAAATTATCCCCATAAATCAGTAACCAAAAGCTCTATATATACCATGGTTTGTAATTGAATTGAGATTACTTATTCTATATGAGTCATTATTAGGTAAATGGATAACCTAAATATATATTATTTGGAATCTTTAAACCGGATACTGATGTATCTTAAAGGAATTAATGAATTTTCTATGTGTTTTCTGAAAGGAAAGTCTTTATAGGGATATGTGGATGATGAACATGGAGGTTATTTCAACCAAAAAAGATGCATCAGTATTTACTTTTTTACTTATTGGGGGACAATTTTTAGTAATTTTTATCAATTGGAGATAGTGGTAGCACTATAAACCATGGACGTTGATTATATTACTATCATAAAATTTATAAAAGATATGCTTTAATTGAAAAAATTCTTGGATAAATTTGATAGAAAGTGAGGGGAAAATGTTTCACAAACCAGAATAGGTTACCCAAACCATCCATAAAATAAACTTATCCTAACTCGACCTAAATGGAATTCCTGATCCACATGTGATGACAACAATCACTTAGGCATCAATAACTAACATTTTAGAATTATTTTTTTACAAAAAACCTCAAACATGTCCATAAATAAGTATAACATTTATGTATGCTAAAAACAAAACAACATCAGATAGCATAGTCAATAAGGAAAAAAGGATTCAAGATACATGGAAAGAACAAAAAAATCAAGAAGTACTAATTCACAACTCCATGTGATAGGATGCCAGCTAGAAATTCTAACACCCTACTAATGAAAAAACCTACCACCTCCCTACAGTGATTTTCCAGTACATGTATAAGATAAAATATAATCTAAATACACCTTAATGTGATTAAATGGTGTGAGTGAAAGATACTAATAATATCCCACCAAGAGTTTCATAACCAAACTTTATAAAACAAACCAATTCTTCTCAAATAATTTAAAACAAGGCATGCAATACAGTTTAATATAAAGCTTGGATAAAACACCCACTTCACAATTTAATAAAGCATTCTAATAAATATGTTTCCAAATCATTTCTAATACATGAAAAAAAATCATTTTAAAGATAACAAATAGATAAAATGATCCCATGGGTACAAATAATTCTAGGTTATTGAGGATCCTCATTCTATTATCATGACTGGTAGGCCACTTTCTGTGTACATTACTCTAGAAGAACATGTCTAAGGGGTAAGGATGCACTTATGAGAGTGTTTCTTTGCACAATTTAAGCAAAATAGTGTACATATTACCCAAGAAGAATAGGTTTAGAGTGAAAAAGTTCATCCCTAAGATGGACCCCTGCCTCATCATTGATCACATTCGAGTTTACCATAACAATATCATTCAAGGAAATTTCATATTTGAAACCATTAATATCATGATTTAAAACCATTTCTATCAAAATTATCAATGGGATACTCCATTGTCAAAACCATATTCATAACCAATATATTTCATTAAAACAAATTTCATTCCTTTAATCAGCCTTTGAAATCTATTTAAAAGAGAAGGAATGTAATTTTTGTAGAACAAATATGAATCATGATTCAACCCACATTAAAACACTTGGACTGTCAAGGCCCATCGGTAAACAATAATTCAAGAATAAATGAGGGCCTTAAGAATCAAGAAGGGATCTTAGATCAATAATTACCAATCATAATTCTACAAATTGACATAATCTACAATGAAGAAGACAAAAGAGAACACTTACCACCCCAATTATTGATCAACACACAATGAAGATTTAATATCCAATCATCATCTACAAATTATATAATCAATATAAAAGGAATTATATTAGAATCCTAGATAAACAACTCCTATAATCGATAAAGACAAAACCTAGAGAGAAACATGGGAAATTGGAAGAAGGTGACCCAAGAACAAAATAAATACCAAATTACCAATAGAGGAACATAAGTTCAATTGGTGCTTCAATACAGAAAGGGAATTGAGTTGAGAGATCCAAGAAAGACTCAAGAGAATAACCAAGATGAATGATTCAAATTTGGGGTTAAGGGAAACAATTAAGAGATAAAATGATCATTTTTGGTGGTGGAAATACATTACTACCCTTGAAATTCCTGGTCTAGAAAGGATAGCTAGTTAAGGCCACTGGATGACCCATGTATTTTCTAGATTTCCAGAAGCTATAGGCCAGACTATCAACTAGACATTAGTTCTAGGATGAATCCCTACACCACTAAAAACCCTAGTAATTGGAAATTAGACATCCTATATGAATTACTTACTATTGGCTATCCCCTATCTGGTTGGTGGCCTTAACTAGTGATCCTATAGAATAATTTTATCTCTTCTAGATACAATTTCAAATCCACACTAACACCAACCACACAAGACACCTTTATAATGCTCAAATAAGAAACAAGGCCTCACCCTGAACCTTTTTTTTCTCTAAAACTAACTAAAACAAGAAGAAAAAGCCGATATAGACTAAGGAAGGAAATAAAAATGAGAACATGAAAAGCGTAGTACCTAAAAATGATATGATGAAATTAAAATTATACATTCCATATTAGTTTCTTACCCAATAAATCTAAGTAAAAGAAGGTTTATCTTTAAATATTTGAGGCCACTGGTCCCTCATCAGAGACTCCCACTCCCATGTCTCATGAGAATCAAAACCACGATGATAGAACACTTCAACCAAAGGTATATACTTTCCATGTAAAAACTTTAATTGAGAATAAACTACCTAAAGTGGTTATTCAATCCTATAAAAATTGGGATCTATGTTGATCTCTTCCAAATTTAGAACACGAGATATCTCTGAATAATACTTTTTTGGTTGAGATACATGGAATACATTATGGATCAAAGACAAGTGGGGTGGTAAATCCAAATGATAATCCACTTTTCTAAGTCATTCCATAATCTCAAATAGACCCACATACCTGGGAATGAGATTTAGTTATTTTTTATGCCGTCAATGACCCAACTAGGGAGATACTTTCAGGAAAACCTAATCACCAATAGAAAAATCCAAAGGGCGATGATATCGATCCCATATGACTTGTAGTATCTCTGATCCATCAGCATGCACTGATGAACTAATTAGAACTTTTCCATTGTATCCTAAACCGAAGTCTGTATAAGAAAGTAAGCTTCTCTAAATACATAATAATAAAGGGGATAACTACAATGATAACCATACAAGGCCTCAAAAGGTTCCATTTTGATGGATGACTAGTTACCGTTGTTATAAGAAAATTTAACCAACCCAAAATGACTCTCCCATGCACCTCCAAAGTCCAAGATGCTGGTATGAATCATATCTTCTATAATTTCATTAGCATTCTTTGTATGCCTATCATTATGAGGATGATATTCTATACTCAACCTAAACTAAGTACCCATTTCCTCCTAGAGGCCCTTCCAAAACAAAGAGGTAAAATGATGGAATCTTTCAGAGATAATAGAATTAGGAATCCTAAAAGGCACTATTGTGGGTGCTTTCAAATGATGTTTAGTTTTGGGTTACTTAGGAACAGTAGAGTGGCGGACCAAGGTCGTATCTCAAAGGAGGAAGAAAATTATAAAAACATCTTAAAGGTATTCTAAAAAAAATAAAATAGAATAAAAACACTACTTGTAATTATGGGGGGTTGTTTATCATTTATAAAACTAGAAGAAGTTTTTTGGAAGAAGATTGATTTTTTTTAAATCAAGTTCGATTAAAAATACACAAGAAGAAGATATTTTTTAGACAATATTTAAAAGACATAATAGATCTAGCTCTACCTATTAAATCAATTATTTATCATTATAATTAAAATTAAAATTCAATTAATTATGATCCCTTAATTTTTTAAATCATGAAACCTATGATAATTAACATTACCACAACGATGAAGTGAATTTAAACTTAGGCTAAATTTGGAACATGCAATCGCAACACCCTGCTTTGATTGATGTTATAAGGTTAGCTTATGGTCAGTGGTAAATTAAGTCACATTTCCATTCTGGATAATGATGATTAATTGTGTTTAGGGAATATATTTGAACTACACAAACTTATCCTGTGTGGTCTTGTATTACAGATTAAGTTTGCACTCTCACAATTTAAAAAAAAACTCAACCCCGCGTGTTTTTGTGTAAATTTTTCAATTCCTTTCTTAGTTTCTTATAATTTAAGAACAAAATTCATGGATCATACTATGTGAATGATAGTAGCTCAACGATTCAAAATAATTAAATGAAGAGGGTAGAAGATAGATCGATCACTATAAAACAATTCTTCCATGGGTGGTGTGGTTATCGTGGAGACGTTTTTCATGAGCAAAGGATTGAAAGGGTAGAACCCAATCTCATCTCCACTATTGATTACAACCTAATTAATAGTATTAATTGAAGAATAAATTTGAACAAAACAAAGGAAAATAGAAGAAATAAAATAAGAATAAAGAAGTTTATTACACAAATGAAAACATTACAACATGATGAAGAGAAGAAGGCTTCGATGAGGGGATCATTACTTCAAGAGATACCCCTCTTACAATGATTGGAGAATTTGGGTGAAACTAATTATCCTATGACTCCAATATCCTAATGCATTCCAAACCCCTCCAAATGAGAAAAAAACTAATTCATAGAGTGTAGGGGAGGCTAGTTTACAAGTGATTTCAAGTGTGAATGGGGAAATTCATCCAAATACATTAATCCAAATTGCACCACCCATTTGACCCAAAAAACGCATGAATAAGCTATACTTTAAGAAGTATGATTTGTGAGAAATTGAATCTTAGAGATCCTCTCAAAATTTGGGCCTAATACAAACCTGAATGAAGAATTTATGACCTAAATATAGAACCCATGTACATTCTGGAGAGTCCACCCCAACATTGACTTAATGGCCCATTTACTCAATCTAAATGCACTCTTTAGCTCTAGTGTCCTGCATAAAAGTTGTGGATAATTAATTTATTAATACTGTTACAAAATTTAAGTTCAAATACGTTATATTAATATATTTATGTGTGAAATACTACAGTTCATTTTAAAAGGATAAAACTATAATTTTCATCATATTTTCTAATGAATAATATAATCCCAAATATTTCATAAATAAATATATTTTGTACAATGTGATGAAATTATGTAATTTATTATCAATAAAATATTAAAAAAATAGTGTTTTATCAACTCCCCCACACTTAGCCTTTTTCACTCCAGGGAAAAACCTCAAATCAAGTAAACATCAATATCAAATCAAACCCAATTTTAAAACACATATCCTTAAGATCCAAAAATTCCACAACAAGGAAAAAAAGATATCATGACTCATAAAAAAACCATTATTTCAAGTTCTCCATTTATATTATTCAATATATTTCCACTTCATTTATCCTCCCATGCACAAACACTTACCTCACATGAATTTTCTCTTATCAAATTAATGTCAATTTTTTTAGAAATGACTTTCTCATCCAAACTCATACATTGTTCACCATAGGCTTGATAAAATCCTACATCGCCACCCAATGTGAGTCAAGGACATATTTTTATCATGAGGAATTTTCAAGGTTTTTTTATGGCTTTTGGTTGGTAGGATTAAGATTTGAAATTTTTTGAGACTAAATGAGGGGGGCTTGACTCATTTTGAAGCAAAATTGCATTAATCTAATTTTCACCCAAGTATGGTGTCCTACTCACACCACTTCATATAAATTCAGATCCATAATCTTGAAGACTAATGGAAATTTTACACCATTCATCATTTCAGAAACAAAAATGCCAATCCTCTCAAACACAGTTTTTCATGAAATCTCTAGATAGGCACAACTTTCTTTCTTCATCAGAAGCTCCAAAAAGGCACAACTTTCAACAGAATGATTTTTTTCAGTAGAAAATGTGTTTCTTTGGAATTTTATTTTCCATCCAAAGTATCATGGAATTTGGTATCACAACACAAGATAGATTCCCCTACACTTAAATTCAACGAGATTATACAATTTCACTTCAATAGTTGGTTGGATAGGGAAAATTAGCAAGTGATGTGGCTAACCTAACATTTTGTTCATGAATTACAAGGGATAAAATGATTAAATGTTCAAGTTAAGCCATTATAAAAAATAATTCTTTGAAATAGGGGCTTTAATACCAAAAAAATGCCTCAATCATTTAAAATATAAGTACCTCAAACCATCATGTTTTGACAAGAATAAATCAAATTCTGGTTAAATCAAGCATGGTTTAGTTCTCTCATGAAGTGAGGTGAATGTGAATAATATGAAAATAATGGTTCAAAAGATTCACAATAAGGTGATTAAAAATATAAATACATTGAGACGTGGCATGAGATTCAAAGTTTAGAGTACTTTTAATGAAATTAATAAAGATTTGAACTTGAAACAAAGTTATTTTTAGCATTAATTTAGGCTAAATTTCAATGGATAAATTTTTTCACTTATTTATATTGATTTAAAAATGGTCATGAGAATCATTTCAGCTAAAAAATTTTAAAAACACACAAAAGTTTGAAAAATAAAAACACAAAATTTGAAAAACACAGATTTTTTTTTGTTTTTTTTAAACAGGAAAAAAATTGAAATTACTAAACTAAAAGGTTCCCTCCCCACAATTAAAATATTTAATTGTCCTCAATGTGAACCCATTAGATGATATATGCACATGAAATTTATAATTTTAAAAAAGATAAAGAATAAAAAAGTGAAAGGGTTAAGAACATCCTGATATGCTCAAGTGATGATGGGGTCATGGAGTGGGATGAAATCCACTACATCAGTAGGAAGTACCTCAATGTATTTATTTAAACGTTTCCTATTGACTATAAATATCTTTCCAGTGTCCACTTGTGTGATCTCAACTTCACCATAAGGAAAAAAATTAGTCACAATATAAGGACCTAACCACCTAGAATGCAAGTTACCAGGCATCAGCTTCAGTCGTGAACTATAGAGAAAGAATTTCTCTCCAACTTGAAATTATCTTTTCTTGATCATTTTATCATGAGATACTTTTGTATTTACATATAGATCCTTGATTTCTCATATGAAGACAATAAAATCACCCCAAGCTCTTGAATTTGTAGCTTCCCTTGGATTCCATCTTGGGCCAAATCCATGTTTCATTTCTTTATAACCCAATAAGACCGATGCTCAACTTCCATAGGGAGATTACAGGCCTTCCCAAAGACAATCTGAAATGGGGCCACACCAATGGGAGTATTTTATGCTGTCCTATAAGCCCACAATTCATCATCCAAGTGCTTGCTCAAATCCTTCCTATTTGGCTGCACAGTTTTCTGCAAAATTTGTTTGAACTCACGATTTGAAACCTCAGCTTGACCATTTGTTTGGGGGTGTTAGGGTATTGATGTTTTGTATGAGACCCCATAATTAAAATAAGGGAAGAAAGATTCCAATTCCAGAAGTTTTTCCCTTGGTCACTGATTATGGCCTTCAGTACTCCAAACCTGCAAAAAATATGCGCTTTGAAAAATTCCACAACAACATGAGAATCATCAGTCCTGGTGTCCTTAGCCTCCTCCCATTTGCTCACATAATCAATGACTACCAAAATATATAGAAACCAAATGTAATTGGAAAAGGACCCATAAAATAGATGACCCATACAGAAAACATTTCATAGAATAGTATGGGTTTTTGGGGCATCTCGTGTCTCCTAGAAATGTTTTTCATGTGTTGGCAACGTGAACACGACTTACAATACACATGAGAATCATGGAATAAGATAGGCCAATATAATCTAGAGTATAAAAGGAATAATCAATCTAAAAGATAATAAAAACAATACTTTTAAGGATGGGGTTTTTTTATCATTTATAAAACTAGAAGATGTTTCCTAGAAGAAGATTTCATTTTTTTGTTACTATTTTTGAAATGATGTTCGATTAAAAATACACAACAAGAAGATGTTTTCTAGAAAATACTTAAAAGGTTTAATCGATATCACTCTACCTATTCACTCAATTATTTATAATTATAATTTAAATTAACATTCACATAATTATAATTCCTTAATTTTCTAAATCTCAAACCCTACAAGAATTAACTTTACCACAAAGATGAAGTGAATTTAACCCTAGGCTAACTTCAGAACATGCAATCACAACACCATGCTTTGATTGATGTTCTGAGGTTAGATTATTGTCAGATGTAAATTAAGGCACATTTACATTCTAGATAATGATTATGAATTGTGTTTAGGGAATATATTTGAATTCTACAAACTTATCCCTTGTGGTATTGTATTACCGAATAAGTTTGCACTCTCACAATTTAAACAAAACCTCGACCTCACATATTTTTTGTTTTAATTATTTAATTTATTTCATAGTTTATTATAATTTAAGAACAAAATTCATGGATAGAATTATGTGAATTAAATTATCTCAATGATTAAAAATAATTAAATGAATAGTGTAAAAGATAGATCAACCACTAGAAAACTACTCCTCCATGGGTGGTGTGGTCATCATGGAGACGTTTTGCATGAGCAGAGGATTGAAAGGGTAGAACTCAATATCATCTCTACTATTGATTCCAACCCAATTAAGAAGATTAGGAAAAGAATAAATTTGAACAAAACAGAAGAAAATATAAGAAATAAAATAAGAACAAATAAGTTTATTACACAAATGAAAACATTATAACATGATGAAGAGAAGAAGGCTTCGATGAGGGGATCCTTACTTCAAGAGCTACCCCTCTTACAATGGTTGGATAATTTGAGTGAAACCAATTATACTCTGCCTAAAATATCCTAATGCACGCCCCAAATCCTCCAAATGAGAAAAATACTTATTTATAGAGGGTAGGAGAGGCTAGGTAACAAGTGGTTTCAAGTGTGAATGGGGAAATTCGGCCAAATATTTTAATCCAAATTGAACCACCCATTTTACCAAAAAAACACATGAATCAGGTCTCCTTACAAATTAATGATTTTTGAGAAATTTAATAATATATATCCTCTAAAAATTTGGTCCTAATCCAATCATGGATGAGAAGTTATGACTCAAATACAGAACCCATGTCCATTCTCGTGAGTCAATCCCACCATTGACTTAATAACCCATTTACTCCATCAAAATGCGCTCTTTTTCTCAAGTGTCTTCCATAAAAGTTGTAGAAAATTATGTTAGGAACACTTTTACAAAATTTTATTTTCAAATAAGGCATATTAAAATATTTATGTGTGAAATACTATAATGCATTTTAAATGGGTAAAACTGGAATTTTCATCAAATTTTCAAATGAATGATCTAATCCCAAATATTTCATAAATGAATATATTTAGCAAAATGTGAGGAAATTATTTCATTTATTATCAATAAAATATTCAACAAAATAGTGTTTTATCAACTCCCTCACACTTACCCTTTTGCACTCCTCAGAAAAACCTCATATTAAGTAAACATCAATATCAAATCAAAACAAATTTTAAAACACATATCCTTGAGATCTCACAATTCCATACCAAGAAACTAAAGAAATCATACCTCATAAAAAACTATTATTTCAAGTTATAAATTTATATTATTCAATATATTTCCACTTCATTTATCCTCCCATGCACAAAACACTTAGCTCACTTGAATTTTCTCTTATCACACAAATGTCAAATTTTTTAGGAGTGTATTTCTCATCCAAACTCATACAAGGGTCACCATAGGCTTGATAAATTCCTACATCACCACCTGATGTGAGTCAAGGACATATTTTTATCATGAGGACTTTTCAGGGTTATTCTTTGGATTTCAATTGGTATGATTAAGATGTGAAAAATTATGAGGCTGAATGAGGGGGGCTTGGATCTTTTTGAAGCAAAATTGCATTGATCTAATTTTCAATCAAGTATAGTATCCTAATAACACATATTCATATCAATTCATCTCCATAATCATGAAGAATCGTGGAATGTTTACACCATTAATCATTTTAGCAACAAAAATTTCAATCCTCTCAAACATAGTTTTTCATGAAAGCTTCAGATAGGCACAACTTTCTTTCTTCATTAGAAGCTCCAGAAAGGCACAAATTTCAGCAGAATGATTTTTTTCAATAGAAAAAATGTCTCTTTGGAATTTTATTTTCCATACAAAGTATCACAAAATTTGGTAGTACAACACAAGATAGCTTCCCCCACACTTAAGTTCAACTAGATTATGCAATTTCACTTCAAGATTTGGTTGGATAGGGAAAATTGGTTTGTAATGTGGCTCACCTAACAGGTTGTTGATGGATTCTAAGGGATAAAATGATTGAATGTTCAAGTTAGGCCATTATATAAAAGTATTCTTTGAAATATGGTCTTTAATACAAAACCAATGCCTCAATCATTTAAAACATAAGTACCTCAAACTGTCATGTTTTGATAGGAATAAATCAAATTCTAGTTAAATTAAGAATGGTTTGGTTCTCTCATGAAGTGTGGTGAATATGAAGAATTTAAAAAGAATGGTTCAAAAACCTCACAAGAAATTGATTTCAAATATAAAGACAGTTAGATGTGGCATGAGATTAAAAATTTAGAGTACTTTTCATGAAATTAATAAAGATTCTAACTTGAAACAAAGTTATTTTCAGCATTCATTTAAGCTTAGTTTCAAGGGATAAATTGTTTCACTTGTTGATATGGATTTCAAAATGGTGATGAGAATCATTTCAGCTAAAAAGTTTCAAAATCCTACAAAAAATTGAAAAATAAATACACAAAATTTGAAAAACACACAATTTTTTTGGTTTTTTTAAAACAGGAAAACAATTGAAATTACTAAACTAAAAGGTTCCCTCCCCCACACTTAAAATATTTCATTGTCCTCAATGTGAACCCATTATATGATATATGAACATGAAATTTATAATTTTATATAGGGAAAATAATAAAAAAGTGAAAGGGTTAGGAATATCGTGATATGCTTAAGTGATGTTGGGGTTATGCAGTGTAGTGAAATCCACTACATCAGTAGGAATTCCCTCAATGTATTTCTTTAAACGTTACCCATTTAATGTAAATCTCCTTCTAGTGTCCACTTTTTTATCTAAACCGCACCATAAGGAAAAAAATTAGTCACAACATAAGGACCTAACCACTTGGAACACAACTTACCAGGCATCAGCTTCAGTCGTGAAATATAGAGCGAGACTTTATCTCTAACATGAAATTCTTTTTTCTGGATCATTTTGTCATGAGATGATTTTGATCTTTCCTTAAAGAGCCTTGATTTCTCATATTAAGACAATTGAATCTATTCAATCTCTTGAATTTGTAGCTTCTTTTGGATTCTAGCTTGGGCCAAATACATGTTGCATTTCTTTATAGCCCAATAAGACTGATTCTCAACTTCAACAGGGAGATGACATGCCTTCTTAAAGACAATCCAAAATGGGGACATACCAATGGGAGTATTTTATTCTATCCTATAATCCCACAATGTATCATCCAAGCACTTGCTCTAATCCTTCCTATTTGGCTGCACAATTTTCTCTAAAACGTCTTTCAACTCACGATTTGAAACTTTAGCTTGGCTATTTGTTTGGGACTGGTATGGTGTTGATGTTTTTTCAGTCACCCCATACTTCCGAAGAAGGGAAGAAAGATTATGATTGTAGAATTGTGTCCCTTGTTCACTGATGATGTCCTTCGATACTCCAAACCTACAAAAAATATGTGCTTTGACAATGTCCACAACAACATGAGAATCATCAGTCCTAGTGGCTTTAGCCACCACCTATTTTCTCACATAATCTGAGACAAAAAAAAATAAATATCAAACCAAATGTACTAGGAAAATTACTCATAAAATTGATTCCCCATACATCAACAATTTTATAGAATAGTATGAGTTGTTGGGGCATCTTGTGTCTCCTAGAAATATCTCTCGTGTGTTGGCAATGTGAGCACGACTTACAATACACATGAGAATCATTGAATAAGCTAGGCCAATATAATACAGAGTCTAAAAGGTGTAATAGATCTAAAAGAGAATAAAAAAACTACTTGTAAGGATGGGGGGTTGTTTATCATTCATGAAACTATAAGAAGTTTGCTGGAAGAAGATCACATTTTTTTGTTTTTATTTTTGAAATGAAGTTCAATTAAAAATACACAACAAGAAGATGTTTTGTAGACAATATTTAAAAGGAGTAATCTATATAACACTACCTATTAACTCAATTATTTATCATTATAATTTAAATTAACATTCACTTAATTATGATCCCTTAATTTGTTAAATCCCTAATCCTACGATAATTAACATTACCACAAAGACGAATTGAATTTAACCTTAGGCTAAATTCGGAACATGCAATCGCATCACCCTGCTTTGATTGATGTTCTAAGGTTAGCTTATAGTAAATGGTAAATTAAGGCACATTTCCATTCTAGATAATGAGTATGAATTGTGTTTAGGGAATATATTTTAACTCTATAAACTTATCCCGTGTGGTCTTGTATTACTGATTAAGTTTACGCTCTCACAATTTAAACAAAACCTTGACCTCGTGTGTTTATCTGTTAATTGTTCAATTGCTTTCTTAGTTTCTTATAATTTAAGAAAAAAATTCATGGATCATATTATGTAAATTATATTAGCTCAATAATTCAAAATAATTAAATGAAGAGGGTAGAAGATAGATTGATCACTAGAAAACTACTATTCTATGGGCGGTGTAGTCATTATGGAGATGTTTTGAATGAGAAAAGGATTGAAAGGGTATAACCCAATCTCTTCTCCACTCTTGATTCCAAAATAATTAGGAAGATTAATTGAAGAAGTAATTTTAACAAAAAAAAAGAAATTAGAGGAAATAAAAGAATAACAAATAAGTTTATTACACAAATAAAAACATTACAACATGATGAAGAGAAGAAGGCTTTGATGAGAGGATCGTTTCTTCAAGAGCTACCCCTCTTACAATGGTTGGATAATTTTGGTGAAACAAATTATATTCTACATCAAATCTCCTAATGCACATCCCAACCCCTCCAAATGAAAAAAATTAATTTTTAGAGTGTAGGGGAGGCTAGGTTACAAGTGCTTTCATGTGTGAATGGGGAAATTAGGTAGAATATTTTAATCCAAATTTTACTGCTCATTTGAACAAAAAAACGTGTGAATAATCTATCATTACAGACAGATGATTTGTGTGAAATTTAATCTTCGATCTCCTCTCAGAATTTGGGCTCAATCCAAGCATGGATAATGAAGTTATGACCCAAATACAGAACCCATGTCCATTCTGGAGAGTCCAACCCACCATTGACTTAATGGCCCATTTACTCCATACAATTTCACTTTTTGGCTCTCGTTTTTTGATTGAAAGTTGTAGTAAATGAAGTTAGGAACATGGTTACAAAATTTTAAGTTCCAATAATTCATATTAAAATATTTATTTTCAAAATACGACAATGAATTCTAAAAGGGTAAAACTGGAATTTTCATCAAATTTTCAAATGAATGATCTAATCCCAAATATTTCATAAATGAATATATTTAGCCCAATATGAAGACATTATGTCATTTATTATCAATAAAATATTCAACAAAATATTGTTTTATCAAATCCCATGTATCCTTATAATATCTTGGACATAAACCATCCCCAAGTCCTCCAATTTAGTGGTGTCATGGATCAGTATGAAATGAGTAGACTTGGTCAACCAATTGATCCCCATGAAAATGGAATTCTTACCACAGTGACTTAAAGGTAACCCAATAATGAAATAATTTGAAATTTCATTCCATTTATAAGTTTCCATAGGAAGATAATAAATTAGTCTGTAAGGTTTCTAATTCTTATACTTAATTTATTGGCAAGTCAAACAATGAAATAAAAATTCAGTTATGCCTCATTTCATACTAGGTCACTAAAATGTTATTTCATGCCATAAGACAACTTTGAGGTTCCAGGATACACAACCAATAAATAATAGTGAAAATCTACCAAAACATCGTATCTTTTAGATGAATGGACAACATATCATCTTTGTAAGAAAAGGATACCATCCCAGGAAAGAGACCACTCACTCATGTTCTTCTCACTATATAATGATTCCTTAAAACTTTGAAACACATCATCACACCATTTATCTTGAAGAATCATCTAAAGGAGAGATTATGTCACATTAACGCTTGATTGAACATTATCAGACTTCCATTACGTGATTCTAAAGTTCATCCAAGAAGAAAAAATCATCAATTTTCATTCATAATTCACTTATTACACATCATGAGAAGGTATCTTCCTGCTAAGAGTGTCAACAATAATATTACATTTTCAGGGTGTATAGAAAATGTAAAATTTTAATTAATATAAGTACTCCAACCATATTATATATCAGAGGTTCACATATTTTTGAGAAAAGTTATAACCTAATATTTTTGGGTTAGATTAAATAATAATATTTTGCCCAAAGAGATAGTGGTGTAAACTTTTCAGGGCATGCACAACCATTGCATCTTCCAAGTCATGTGTGGGATAATTCATCTCAAGAGAAAAAAGTCAACATGAGTCATAATCCACTACACGATATCCCTACATAAGTACACACCCCAAAACTGAACTAAATGTGTTATAGTAATCCATATACCCTTGTACAACCTCTAGTAAATTCAAAATTAACACCGAGGTCAAATGTCACTTCAGCTCATAGAAGGATTCCCAACACTTTGAATCCTGAAAGAACTTCAACCCATTTTCAGTGATAGAAGTAAAATGATATTAAATATTTAAGAAATACTTTATGAACTACTAATATTATCCTTCCAAACATAATACTCTATCTATCTCAAATAGATTTCATTTTAATTCCCATGACATTAAACCTATTACCTTTTTTGTATCAACTAATATGAAATGTTTTGAGATCACATGTCCTAATAATTTGACTTCACAGATCTTTAATTTTCACTTTATAATTTATCATAAAGGTGGATATCCATCATAATTTCTAAAATATGCCTCACGTGACACACATGATCTTCTTAAACCATGGAGTACACCATGATGTCATCCAAGAAAACTATTAAAAAAGTGTCAATATACTCATGGATGATTCAGTTCTATGATAGTAGGTGTAACGCCCCGACCCTAGTTTCCTAGAGTCGGTGCATTATTACATAACATTGGCATGATCACAAGAAAGATCAAATCTCGAAAGACCGATTGGTTTAGTAGCCTTGGAAACACTAGATATATTCATAAGTTTTACATTACATTATAAAATCAAAAACTACTACAACAACATAATGTTTCCACAGTCCACACTACAATCCCCTCATAATATCCCTGCAGGTCATTCATAACTTACATCTTCACTTCCTGGGAAAAATAAAACATAGAAAAGGGGTGAGCTCAAATGCCCAGTAAGGATAACAATATAGCGGAAACTTTCATCAATAAGAATAAACATTTAAGGCAATGTATAACTAAAACAAAAGCCTTTTAAACATGAACTTTCAACATGGTATGGCATAAATAAAATGAAATAATGCCATTTACTTATTCACATGGATATTCCACTAATCGAATAATCACATGCAAAAATAAATAACCACTTTCATAATGTTGGAATGCATAATGCCAGACTATCATAACCACATAGCCAAGGCCTCGTGCCAAGACTACAAATAAGATTTTGTCAAGGCCTTGTGCCAAGACACTAGTTTGTCTCATGAGACCTACCGATGCATCGAGGAGCTATAGCGGGCTCCACCCGTCACTTATTAAGTCCAATGCATTCCCATATGAAAAGGTTTAAACATAACATAAACATTCGTATTAAAACTAGCATACGAAATGTCAATACTTTCACAATAAACTATGAATGGTATAAAAATAGCACATCCACAGTCAAACATATCACAAAACCTTCAATACAATATAGAAGTTTTGTATCATAATAAATCAACTTCAAATAATCTTAAAATCCATCAAAGGATGTTGACATAGATGAAATCAAAATTCTTTTTAAAGAAATATCTCCTTTTATTTTGAAATAATTTAAGATCCATATAAAATAAAACATTTTCTTTGAAAATATTCTTATAAGCTTGTAAGGAAAGCTTTGAAGATTTTATAACGGCGTAAAATAACCGCACCCGCCGTATAAGTTAAAAAAAAACATTCTTACCTCAATTCTGTCGAAAAGGTTAAAAAGGACCTTGTTTTGAAAACGACGGAAAGATTCCTTTATAAACCTCTTATAAAAAGTCAAAAAAAGGTATAAATGACTTTAACCCATATTCTTGTAAATAGTAAAAATGTTTTGAAATACATTTTTAAGAAACATGGATGTGGATGATAAAGAGATCCCAGTAGATTATTACATATAAACAACCTCGGATAATGAAGAGATTGTGAAATAACCCTTACCTTGTACTTTTCCTTGGTTGGGGTAGGTTAACCTCCTGTATAATGGTGAAATAGTTGTTATTAAATTATACAAGAATCATATATATTAATATGATATCATATATGATCTTTTAACATTGATTTGTTAATAATATCTTAGAATTATCGTCGTTTCGGGAGTTAACTTACTCATTTTCTTTTATATGTTTTGTTACATAAGCCATGGTTGTTGTATCTTATTCATATCCAGAATGATATACAGTCCTTAAACATCATTTTTAAATCATCAAATGATAATTATACTTGAATGGATACGATGGAGAATGAATCTCATCGCGTTCGTGGAGACGGTAGTCCGTACGTACGCACGAGCGACAATATCATTCTTTTGATATTAAAATAATATATAAATGGATGGTATATCATATATACAGAATCATTAACATGTTATATTTATTATTTACATGAGTTACACATCATTATTATACCCATCCAAATAATATTATATTGAATAACAATTACACCACGACGTGGAGACGGTAAGCCGTACGTACGCACGTATGGTGACATGTTATTCAAAGGGTGGATAGAATACTGAATATGATTGTACCATATTTATAATAACATCACAGTATATGTGAGATACTGGAGTTATTATTTCAGAATGGTAAGAACAAAGGAAGAAGAAGTGGAAGAAGAAATGAACTTAGAAAAGGGTGGTGAAATCATTACCTCTTCTTCGGGTTCTTCCTTTTGATTTGATCAAAAGGGCTCCTTAGGTTGGCTTTCTGATCAAACTAAGGCCTCTAGGTTGTATTGAGGGATGTTGGGAGAGTATTTGGGCAGAGTTTGGCCGAACCAAAAGGCTTTGAAGGTGTGAAGAAATGAGAAGGAGGAGTGCCCTTTTATAAGAGGGGTGAGGGGCACCTTTGGAAAAGTTAGAAATATTAATTTATAATAAATTCATATTCGGTTTACAAAGGCTCCAAAGTTGACTATTCAAATGATGAGGTGTGGATAGGTCGAAAACAACTCATCCAATAGAATTTAGACAGGTTTGGGTACTTATATTAACCTTATTTTTAAGTATTAACTCTAAGTTAATTAGTTTCACTTTTACAATGTCTCTTTGTATTTTTATATAATATGATTAATAAACTTACTATATACATCCAAGAGACCCCAAAGTGGTCCATTAATGAGGAACCTATCATAATATAAGTCTCTTGGCCGAACCTTAGATTTTTAGGAATTTAATATCAATTAATAATATAATATTTGTTTTAAGAACTCTTTTATGTCAATTTTGACACTATTCAATAGTTGATTTTTGTGAAACTCCTAACAGATTGATTACTTCGAACAAAGTAAATTAAATCAATCCTAATATATCATATTATCATAGAAAATTAGTTTAATTCATTAAAAGTTTCATATTATAATTATTTGGGTATTTATAAGATCAATTATTTTTATTTTTCACTATTTTAGTAATTACTGCATCATCATTGTGTCATAAATAAAATAAATTATATAATGTCTAAAAATTATAAATAAAATATCATTATGTAGGAAATCGTTTTAGCTTTCTAATGAATATTTATAATCGAAAATCCAACATGTATAACCCTATGTAAAAATTGTTCTTCTAAAAGATGTAAGCTTATGCTATTTTTATTTTTATTTTAACTTAATTAATATAAAGTGTCCCTACCACATACAAGTGGCTCCAAGGGGTCCCCAAATTGACCAAAGGATGCCCATGGTCGGGTATGTGTCCACCAATAAGGTTAGGACACGTTTTAGGGTAATTTTGTATTATTATAATATTATTTTTTTAACCCTTATTTACCGGATTTACCCTTTAACCATGGTAAATAAAATATTTACCACAGTAACTATTCAAAATGTCTAAAAATAAAAGTTACCTATTTACACAATTTGAACATCCTGATTCCAAATATGGAAACCATTTTCCTAAATTCAAAACACAGAAGTGGCAGAAATTAATTTAAAATTAATTCCCGCTGTCAAAACAAAAAACGTGTTTTTAAGAGATAATAACTATCAAAAGATTGACACTTGTTTATGTTCGGTTTAATTGTAAAATTATGTCCAATGATAAAAATTAAATTGAATGGTAAGAATATATTCTAAATATACTTTAAAACCACTCAAATTCATAATTTATCACTATTAATTATTTTGATTAAAAAAGTTGTTTTTAATTAAAATTTAGAAATCAAAATATGAAAGTTATCCGAAATGTACCAAAATTTCACCCTAGGCTAATTTTGATATTCCGAATCCAGAAATGAAGTCCATTTTGAAATATAGAATATATATGATTTCAAAAAGTAGGTATTACTATTCACAACGGCTAGTTTAATTAGTTGTGGTGTGTGTTAGAACTCGAGGTTGCGTACAACACACGCTATCGCATTATTCGAAGGGAAACGTACCGTAGAAGCTTGGGGTGTTACATTCTCCCCTCCTTCAAATAATTGCGTCCTCGCAATTTCTAGGGTATTACTGCATAAAAAGACTCGGGTGGTTCTTCATCATAAGTTCCTCGGGTTCCCACGTTGCCTCTTCCATTTTATGATTTCTCCACAAAACTTTTACCAGACGCGTCGTCCGGTTTCTCAGTACTTGTTCTCTTGTATCAAGAATCCTGACGGGCTCTTCGCAATAAGACAGATCGGGTTCCAGTTCTAATTCCTCATAGGTGAGTACATGCGTTGGGTCAGGCATGTATTTTCTCAACAGAGATACGTGGAACACATCGTGAACTTTGGAGAGACTTGGCGGCATTGCCAATCGGTAAGCTACAACCCCAATTCGTTCTAGAATTTCGAAAGGTCCGATGTACCTGGGACTCAATTTTCCTTTCTTACCAAAATGTATGACTCCCTTCCACGGAGATACCTTCAGGAAAACATGATCACCGACTTGAAATTCCAAATCCTTCCTTCGATTATCGGCATAGCTCTTCTGCCTACTTTGAGCTGCTTTAATGTGATTTTGGATTACCTTCACCTTTTCCACCGTTTCCTCCACCAGTTCTGGGCCTACAAGTTTTCTTTCACCAACGTCATCCCAACAGGTTGGTGTACGACATCTCTTTCCGTATAACGCTTCATATGGTGCCATCTGAATACTCGAATGGAAGCTATTGTTATAGGAAAATTCTACTAGTGGTAAATATTGATCCCACATACCCTGAAAGTCAAGTGAGCAAGATCTCAACATGTCTTCTAAGGTCTGAATAGTTCGTTCTGATTGTCCGTCTGTCTGAGGGTGGTAAGCAGTGCTCAAATGAAGTTCAGTATCCAGGGATTTCTGAAGACTTTTCCAAAATCTTGAAGTAAAATGGGGATCACGATCAGAAACAATCGATAGGGGAACTCCATGAAGTCTCACAACTTCATTAATGTATAGTCTTGCTAGACGTTCCAGGGGTAGATCTTCTCTTATAGCAAGAAAATGTGCTGACTTGGTAAGACGATCAACAATAAACCATATTGCATCGTTCCTTCTAGGAGTCTTTGGTAGCCCCATGACAAAGTCCATCGTAATATTGTCCCATTTCCACTCCGGTATGGGAAGAGGTTGCATGACTCCTCCAGGCTGTTGCCTTCTAGCTTTCACTTGTTGACAAACCATACACCTTGACACAAAATCAGCAATCTCCCTCTTCATGTTGTCCCACCAAAAATGTTCCTTCAAATCTCTATACATTTTGGTGCTCCCAGGGTGTATAGAGAAATTGGAACTATGAGCATCATCCAGCAATTCCCTTTTTAGATCAGGTATATTGGGAACACAAAGTCTCTTCCCGAATTTCAAAATTCCATCTTCATACACAAAGTCTCTCAATCTCCCATCATTCACAGCTTTAATCTTCTTTTGGAATTCGTCATCATCGGTCTGAGAACTCTTAATCCTTTCTAGTAAAGATGGTTTGGCAACCATTTGAAAAAGCATTGATGTTTCACCTTCCCTGGTTATTCCCATGTCCATTTTCACTAGATCCATGAAAATTGGATCCCTTTCAATTCTCATATTGTTCAAAACTCCATGGTCTTTTCTACTCAAAGCATCTGCCACCTTGTTTGCCTTCCCCGGGTGGTAGTGTATCGTACAATCATAATCCTTGAGTAATTCAAGCCATCTCCTTTGCCTCATGTTGAGTTCTTTTTGTGAGAAAATATACTTCAAACTCTTGTGATCAGTATAAATCTCACATTTTTCACCATAGAGGTAGTGCCTCCATATCTTCAAAGCAAAGATCACAGCTGCTAACTCAAGATCATGAGTAGGATAGTTTTGTTCATGAATTTTCAACTGTCGTGATGCATAGGCAATAACTCTATCATTCTGCATAAGGACACATCCAAGTCCTTTCTTTGATGCATCACTATCAATAACGAACCCATCATTCCCCGATGGTAGAGTCAATATAGGAGCATTGACTAATCTTCTCTTCAGTTCTTCGAAACATTCTTCACACTCTTTTGTCCAAACAAATTTAACCCCTTTACGTGTGAGCTTCGTTAATGGGTTAGCCAATCGGGCAAAATTCTGGACGAAACGTCGATAATAACATGCCAAGCCAATAAAACTACGTACCTCAGTTATACTCGTAGGTGCTGGCCATTCTTGGATTGCCTTGGTCTTAGAAGGATCAACAGAGATTCCATCTTTAGAGACAATATGGCCAAGAAAAGAAATCTCCTGAAGCCAGAATTCACACTTGCTAAACTTTCCATATAATTCATGCCTCCTCAGAGTCTTCAAGATAATGCGCAAGTGATTTTCATGATCTTCGTAGGTTTTGGAGTATACCAAGATATCATCAATAAATACCACCACAAATTCATCGAGATACTCCTTGAAAACTCTATTCATCAGATCCATGAATACAGAGGGTGCATTAGTCAATCCAAACGGCATTACAGTAAACTCGTAATGCCCGTACCTGGTTCGAAATGCTGTCTTCGGAATGTCTTCCTTCTTTACACACAACTGATGGTATCCAGATCGAAGGTCAATCTTTGAAAAGTATTGAGCTCCATGCAGTTGGTCAAATAAATCATCAATACGAGGTAGGGGATACTTGTTCTTTATCGTTATAGCATTGATCTCCCTGTAGTCGATACATAACCTCATAGATCCATCTTTCTTTTTAACAAAAAGAACAGGGGCTCCCCATGGAGAAACACTAGGGCGAATAAATCCCTTATTACTCAATTCCTCTAGTTGTTTCTTTAGTTCGACTAACTCTACAGTGGCCATTCTATAAGGGGTCTTCGATATAGGCCTTGATCCAGGAATCAAATCAATAGAAAACTCAACTTCTCGTTCTGGAGGATGTCCAGGTAAATCTTCCGGAAATACATCTACAAATTCTTTCACAACAGGTACATCCTCTATTTGAACATTCCTTTCCTCACCGACAGTTATTTCATTCTCTTCCTCCCCAATAATTGAATTAAGTTGAGCTACTGGGGGTGGGTCTAAATAAGAATTAGGTGGTGACGATTCTGCTCTAAAAATAAGGTGTTCCTTATCATTATCATCAAGAATCGTAACCTCTTTCTTCTTACAATAAATCTTCGCATCATAGTCCGAAAGCCAGTCCATACCGAGGATTATATCAAACTCAATCATAGGTATGACGATGAAATCAGCAGATAAAGAAAATTTATGTGCTCTAATGGGGACTGATTCACAAAACTTTGTTGCAACGATACTTCCCTTAGGAGTTTTAACTGACAACTCCCTTATTAAATCAAATTGGAAATATCTAATTTTCTTAGCAAACTGGGAAGATATGAAACAATGCGATGATCCAGAATCAAATAATGCATTTGCTAAACTTGAGGAAACCATTAAATTACCTGCCACCACGTCTTTCGGAGTTTCTACCTCAGCAGTAGTGATAGCATAAGCCTGGCCTTGATCCCTTGGCCTTTTCTGAGGTAAGTTCTCCTGACGCTTAGGACATGCATTTGCATAATGCCCCATCTCCCTGCAATTGTAGCACTGAACGTTGGTAGCTTCCTTCTTCCCCTTGCAATCATGAGCTTGGTGGCCTTTTTCACCACACTTGTAACAGACTCCCATTCCCTTCAGGCAAGCACCGGGGTGTTTCTTCCCGCACTTACCACAAGATGGATATTCAACCTTTCCCTTCTTCCCCTTATTTCCATTCCCAGATTGATCAGCAGGTCTCTTCTTCTCTTGCTTTGCTTTAAAGTCATAAGACTTAGAGAATTCCTTTTCGGTCTTGATAGCACATGAGACAATGTCTTCGTACGATGAAAAGGATTATGAGACTAATGCTCGACGGAGAAATGGTTTTAACCCATCAAAGAAACGATCAATCTTACTTCTTGGGTTGCGAATATAATCTCCAGCATACCTCGCTAACCTTGTAAAGTTAGCCTCATACTTTGTGACATTCTCATCCTCCTTTTGTCTCAGACTCAGAAATTGCCTTTCCATATCTGCTCGATGGTCGCGAGGAAAGTATTTTTCTAAAAACAGATCTTTGAACTCCCTCCATTCCATGTTTGATACTTCATCATCTTCCTTCATGTTTTGAATCAATGACCACCATTGATCAGCATCTCCAGTGAGGCGGTAAACTGCCATGGTAACTTTTTCCCTTTCACTACTCCCCAAAGCCTGAAATATTTTCTCTAGGGAAAATATCCATTGCTCAGCTACTAAGGGATTTGTACTTCCATTGAACGTTGGTGGTTGTTGTCTCATGAATCGATCTAACATTGATCCTCCACGCTGCGGATCAGGGTGCTCCATACGGGTAAGGTTATTATTCATAACCTGAGTAAGTTGTCCCAGTACGGTGATTAGCTGATCAGCACCAGTTGCATCACCAGCCCCACTATAATTATCTTGAGCAGGAGGGCAATCCCTACATGGAGTGCGTGCATTGATACGGTTTCCATTTCTTCCACTAGGCGCCATTTCTAAACAATGACATAAACTAGATCAGTTTATGAATCAAAATACATAATCCCATACTTATAAAACACTTAACATAAATTGAACTATCTATGGATATAATCCATAATCATAAATATGTTTTCTTTGAGGAAGTATATACTCATAAACCCTTCATAATGATTTGTAAAGAAAGTGAGAGTTATCCTAAGCATATCCCCCGGGAGTGTCGTAACCAAGAGTGCAGCAAGGCCCGTTGTCGTGCACCAGTTCCCGTTCGAGTCTAGCTCAAAGCGGTGTTTTCGGGTTTTACCCCTAGGTACATCTGTGCCAGAGCCGCCTCTACCTGCTCGTATCCAGACAGGGATGTATTGCTCGCAAAACTCACAAAGTCTCTACAATACCAAAATTCTAGGAAGTTCTTCTATACTAATCCTCAAAGTTCATCTTAGGTCTACGTGCTCTAATCAGAGTTTATCTAAATCTAGCTTCCAAGGTTTGTACTAAACTTCCTCTGATACCAACTGTAACGCCCCGACCCTAGTTTCCTAGAGTCGGTGCATTATTACATAACATTGGCATGATCACAAGAAAGATCAAATCTCGAAAGACCGATTGGTTTAGTAGCCTTGGAAACACTAGATATATTCATAAGTTTTACATTACATCATAAAATCAAAAACTACTACAACAACATAATGTTTCCACAGTCCACACTACAATCCCCTCATAATATCCCTGCAGGTCATTCATAACTTACATCTTCACTTCCTGGGAAAAATAAAACATAGAAAAGGGGTGAGCTCAAATGCCCAGTAAGGATAACAATATAGCGGAAACTTTCATCAATAAGAATAAACATTTAAGGCAATGTATAACTAAAACAAAAGCCTTTTAAACATGAACTTTCAACATGGTATGGCATAAATAAAATGAAATAATGCCATTTACTTATTCACATGGATATTCCACTAATCGAATAATCACATGCAAAAATAAATAACCACTTTCATAATGTTGGAATGCATAATGCCAGACTATCATAACCACATAGCCAAGGCCTCGTGCCAAGACTACAAATAAGATTTTGTCAAGGCCTTGTGCCAAGACACTAGTTTGTCTCATGAGACCTACCGATGCATCGAGGAGCTATAGCGGGCTCCACCCGTCACTTATTAAGTCCAATGCATTCCCATATGAAAAGGTTTAAACATAACATAAACATTCGTATTAAAACTAGCATACGAAATGTCAATACTTTCACAATAAACTATGAATGGTATAAAAATAGCACATCCACAGTCAAACATATCACAAAACCTTCAATACAATATAGAAGTTTTGTATCATAATAAATCAACTTCAAATAATCTTAAAATCCATCAAAGGATGTTGACATAGATGAAATCAAAATTCTTTTTAAAGAAATATCTCCTTTTATTTTGAAATAATTTAAGATCCATATAAAATAAAACATTTTCTTTGAAAATATTCTTATAAGCTTGTAAGGAAAGCTTTGAAGATTTTATAACGGCGTAAAATAACCGCACCCGCCGTATAAGTTAAAAAAAAACATTCTTACCTCAATTCTGTCGAAAAGGTTAAAAAGGACCTTGTTTTGAAAACGACGGAAAGATTCCTTTATAAACCTCTTATAAAAAGTCAAAAAAAGGTATAAATGACTTTAACCCATATTCTTGTAAATAGTAAAAATGTTTTGAAATACATTTTTAAGAAACATGGATGTGGATGATAAAGAGATCCCAGTAGATTATTACATATAAACAACCTCGGATAATGAAGAGATTGTGAAATAACCCTTACCTTGTACTTTTCCTTGGTTGGGGTAGGTTAACCTCCTGTATAATGGTGAAATAGTTGTTATTAAATTATACAAGAATCATATATATTAATATGATATCATATATGATCTTTTAACATTGATTTGTTAATAATATCTTAGAATTATCGTCGTTTCGGGAGTTAACTTACTCATTTTCTTTTATATGTTTTGTTACATAAGCCATGGTTGTTGTATCTTATTCATATCCAGAATGATATACAGTCCTTAAACATCATTTTTAAATCATCAAATGATAATTATACTTGAATGGATACGATGGAGAATGAATCTCATCGCGTTCGTGGAGACGGTAGTCCGTACGTACGCACGAGCGACAATATCATTCTTTTGATATTAAAATAATATATAAATGGATGGTATATCATATATACAGAATCATTAACATGTTATATTTATTATTTACATGAGTTACACATCATTATTATACCCATCCAAATAATATTATATTGAATAACAATTACACCACGACGTGGAGACGGTAAGCCGTACGTACGCACGTATGGTGACATGTTATTCAAAGGGTGGATAGAATACTGAATATGATTGTACCATATTTATAATAACATCACAGTATATGTGAGATACTGGAGTTATTATTTCAGAATGGTAAGAACAAAGGAAGAAGAAGTGGAAGAAGAAATGAACTTAGAAAAGGGTGGTGAAATCATTACCTCTTCTTCGGGTTCTTCCTTTTGATTTGATCAAAAGGGCTCCTTAGGTTGGCTTTCTGATCAAACTAAGGCCTCTAGGTTGTATTGAGGGATGTTGGGAGAGTATTTGGGCAGAGTTTGGCCGAACCAAAAGGCTTTGAAGGTGTGAAGAAATGAGAAGGAGGAGTGCCCTTTTATAAGAGGGGTGAGGGGCACCTTTGGAAAAGTTAGAAATATTAATTTATAATAAATTCATATTCGGTTTACAAAGGCTCCAAAGTTGACTATTCAAATGATGAGGTGTGGATAGGTCGAAAACAACTCATCCAATAGAATTTAGACAGGTTTGGGTACTTATATTAACCTTATTTTTAAGTATTAACTCTAAGTTAATTAGTTTCACTTTTACAATGTCTCTTTGTATTTTTATATAATATGATTAATAAACTTACTATATACATCCAAGAGACCCCAAAGTGGTCCATTAATGAGGAACCTATCATAATATAAGTCTCTTGGCCGAACCTTAGATTTTTAGGAATTTAATATCAATTAATAATATAATATTTGTTTTAAGAACTCTTTTATGTCAATTTTGACACTATTCAATAGTTGATTTTTGTGAAACTCCTAACAGATTGATTACTTCGAACAAAGTAAATTAAATCAATCCTAATATATCATATTATCATAGAAAATTAGTTTAATTCATTAAAAGTTTCATATTATAATTATTTGGGTATTTATAAGATCAATTATTTTTATTTTTCACTATTTTAGTAATTACTGCATCATCATTGTGTCATAAATAAAATAAATTATATAATGTCTAAAAATTATAAATAAAATATCATTATGTAGGAAATCGTTTTAGCTTTCTAATGAATATTTATAATCGAAAATCCAACATGTATAACCCTATGTAAAAATTGTTCTTCTAAAAGATGTAAGCTTATGCTATTTTTATTTTTATTTTAACTTAATTAATATAAAGTGTCCCTACCACATACAAGTGGCTCCAAGGGGTCCCCAAATTGACCAAAGGATGCCCATGGTCGGGTATGTGTCCACCAATAAGGTTAGGACACGTTTTAGGGTAATTTTGTATTATTATAATATTATTTTTTTAACCCTTATTTACCGGATTTACCCTTTAACCATGGTAAATAAAATATTTACCACAGTAACTATTCAAAATGTCTAAAAATAAAAGTTACCTATTTACACAATTTGAACATCCTGATTCCAAATATGGAAACCATTTTCCTAAATTCAAAACACAGAAGTGGCAGAAATTAATTTAAAATTAATTCCCGCTGTCAAAACAAAAAGCGTGTTTTTAAGAGATAATAACTATCAAAAGATTGACACTTGTTTATGTTCGGTTTAATTGTAAAATTATGTCCAATGATAAAAATTAAATTGAATGGTAAGAATATATTCTAAATATACTTTAAAACCACTCAAATTCATAATTTATCACTATTAATTATTTTGATTAAAAAAGTTGTTTTTAATTAAAATTTAGAAATCAAAATATGAAAGTTATCCGAAATGTACCAAAATTTCACCCTAGGCTAATTTTGATATTCCGAATCCAGAAATGAAGTCCATTTTGAAATATAGAATATATATGATTTCAAAAAGTAGGTATTACTATTCACAACGGCTAGTTTAATTAGTTGTGGTGTGTGTTAGAACTCGAGGTTGCGTACAACACACGCTATCGCATTATTCGAAGGGAAACGTACCGTAGAAGCTTGGGGTGTTACATTCTCCCCTCCTTCAAATAATTGCGTCCTCGCAATTTCTAGGGTATTACTGCATAAAAAGACTCGGGTGGTTCTTCATCATAAGTTCCTCGGGTTCCCACGTTGCCTCTTCCATTTTATGATTTCTCCACAAAACTTTTACCAGACGCGTCGTCCGGTTTCTCAGTACTTGTTCTCTTGTATCAAGAATCCTGACGGGCTCTTCGCAATAAGACAGATCGGGTTCCAGTTCTAATTCCTCATAGGTGAGTACATGCGTTGGGTCAGGCATGTATTTTCTCAACAGAGATACGTGGAACACATCGTGAACTTTGGAGAGACTTGGCGGCATTGCCAATCGGTAAGCTACAACCCCAATTCGTTCTAGAATTTCGAAAGGTCCGATGTACCTGGGACTCAATTTTCCTTTCTTACCAAAATGTATGACTCCCTTCCACGGAGATACCTTCAGGAAAACATGATCACCGACTTGAAATTCCAAATCCTTCCTTCGATTATCGGCATAGCTCTTCTGCCTACTTTGAGCTGCTTTAATGTGATTTTGGATTACCTTCACCTTTTCCACCGTTTCCTCCACCAGTTCTGGGCCTACAAGTTTTCTTTCACCAACGTCATCCCAACAGGTTGGTGTACGACATCTCTTTCCGTATAACGCTTCATATGGTGCCATCTGAATACTCGAATGGAAGCTATTGTTATAGGAAAATTCTACTAGTGGTAAATATTGATCCCACATACCCTGAAAGTCAAGTGAGCAAGATCTCAACATGTCTTCTAAGGTCTGAATAGTTCGTTCTGATTGTCCGTCTGTCTGAGGGTGGTAAGCAGTGCTCAAATGAAGTTCAGTATCCAGGGATTTCTGAAGACTTTTCCAAAATCTTGAAGTAAAATGGGGATCACGATCAGAAACAATCGATAGGGGAACTCCATGAAGTCTCACAACTTCATTAATGTATAGTCTTGCTAGACGTTCCAGGGGTAGATCTTCTCTTATAGCAAGAAAATGTGCTGACTTGGTAAGACGATCAACAATAAACCATATTGCATCGTTCCTTCTAGGAGTCTTTGGTAGCCCCATGACAAAGTCCATCGTAATATTGTCCCATTTCCACTCCGGTATGGGAAGAGGTTGCATGACTCCTCCAGGCTGTTGCCTTCTAGCTTTCACTTGTTGACAAACCATACACCTTGACACAAAATCAGCAATCTCCCTCTTCATGTTGTCCCACCAAAAATGTTCCTTCAAATCTCTATACATTTTGGTGCTCCCAGGGTGTATAGAGAAATTGGAACTATGAGCATCATCCAGCAATTCCCTTTTTAGATCAGGTATATTGGGAACACAAAGTCTCTTCCCGAATTTCAAAATTCCATCTTCATACACAAAGTCTCTCAATCTCCCATCATTCACAGCTTTAATCTTCTTTTGGAATTCGTCATCATCGGTCTGAGAACTCTTAATCCTTTCTAGTAAAGATGGTTTGGCAACCATTTGAAAAAGCATTGATGTTTCACCTTCCCTGGTTATTCCCATGTCCATTTTCACTAGATCCATGAAAATTGGATCCCTTTCAATTCTCATATTGTTCAAAACTCCATGGTCTTTTCTACTCAAAGCATCTGCCACCTTGTTTGCCTTCCCCGGGTGGTAGTGTATCGTACAATCATAATCCTTGAGTAATTCAAGCCATCTCCTTTGCCTCATGTTGAGTTCTTTTTGTGAGAAAATATACTTCAAACTCTTGTGATCAGTATAAATCTCACATTTTTCACCATAGAGGTAGTGCCTCCATATCTTCAAAGCAAAGATCACAGCTGCTAACTCAAGATCATGAGTAGGATAGTTTTGTTCATGAATTTTCAACTGTCGTGATGCATAGGCAATAACTCTATCATTCTGCATAAGGACACAGCCAAGTCCTTTCTTTGATGCATCACTATCAATAACGAACCCATCATTCCCCGATGGTAGAGTCAATATAGGAGCATTGACTAATCTTCTCTTCAGTTCTTCGAAACATTCTTCACACTCTTTTGTCCAAACAAATTTAACCCCTTTACGTGTGAGCTTCGTTAATGGGTTAGCCAATCGGGCAAAATTCTGGACGAAACGTCGATAATAACATGCCAAGCCAATAAAACTACGTACCTCAGTTATACTCGTAGGTGCTGGCCATTCTTGGATTGCCTTGGTCTTAGAAGGATCAACAGAGATTCCATCTTTAGAGACAATATGGCCAAGAAAAGAAATCTCCTGAAGCCAGAATTCACACTTGCTAAACTTTCCATATAATTCATGCCTCCTCAGAGTCTTCAAGATAATGCGCAAGTGATTTTCATGATCTTCGTAGGTTTTGGAGTATACCAAGATATCATCAATAAATACCACCACAAATTCATCGAGATACTCCTTGAAAACTCTATTCATCAGATCCATGAATACAGAGGGTGCATTAGTCAATCCAAACGGCATTACAGTAAACTCGTAATGCCTGTACCTGGTTCGAAATGCTGTCTTCGGAATGTCTTCCTTCTTTACACACAACTGATGGTATCCAGATCGAAGGTCAATCTTTGAAAAGTATTGAGCTCCATGCAGTTGGTCAAATAAATCATCAATACGAGGTAGGGGATACTTGTTCTTTATCATTATAGCATTGATCTCCCTGTAGTCGATACATAACCTCATAGATCCATCTTTCTTTTTAACAAAAAGAACAGGGGCTCCCCATGGAGAAACACTAGGGCGAATAAATCCCTTATTACTCAATTCCTCTAGTTGTTTCTTTAGTTCGACTAACTCTACAGTGGCCATTCTATAAGGGGTCTTCGATATAGGCCTTGATCCAGGAATCAAATCAATAGAAAACTCAACTTCTCGTTCTGGAGGATGTCCAGGTAAATCTTCCGGAAATACATCTACAAATTCTTTCACAACAGGTACATCCTCTATTTGAACATTCCTTTCCTCACCGACAGTTATTTCATTCTCTTCCTCCCCAATAATTGAATTAAGTTGAGCTACTGGGGGTGGGTCTAAATAAGAATTAGGTGGTGACGATTCTGCTCTAAAAATAAGGTGTTCCTTATCATTATCATCAAGAATCGTAACCTCTTTCTTCTTACAATAAATCTTCGCATCATAGTCCGAAAGCCAGTCCATACCGAGGATTATATCAAACTCAATCATAGGTATGACGATGAAATCAGCAGATAAAGAAAATTTATGTGCTCTAATGGGGACTGATTCACAAAACTTTGTTGCAACGATACTTCCCTTAGGAGTTTTAACTGACAACTCCCTTATTAAATCAAATTGGAAATATCTAATTTTCTTAGCAAACTGGGAAGATATGAAACAATGCGATGATCCAGAATCAAATAATGCATTTGCTAAACTTGAGGAAACCATTAAATTACCTGCCACCACGTCTTTCGGAGTTTCTACCTCAGCAGTAGTGATAGCATAAGCCTGGCCTTGATCCCTTGGCCTTTTCTGAGGTAAGTTCTCCTGACGCTTAGGACATGCATTTGCATAATGCCCCATCTCCCTGCAATTGTAGCACTGAACGTTGGTAGCTTCCTTCTTCCCCTTGCAATCATGAGCTTGGTGGCCTTTTTCACCACACTTGTAACAGACTCCCATTCCCTTCAGGCAAGCACCGGGGTGTTTCTTCCCGCACTTACCACAAGATGGATATTCAACCTTTCCCTTCTTCCCCTTATTTCCATTCCCAGATTGATCAGCAGGTCTCTTCTTCTCTTGCTTTGCTTTAAAGTCATAAGACTTAGAGAATTCCTTTTCGGTCTTGATAGCACATGAGACAATGTCTTCGTACGATGAAAAGGATTATGAGACTAATGCTCGACGGAGAAATGGTTTTAACCCATCAAAGAAACGATCAATCTTACTTCTTGGGTTGCGAATATAATCTCCAGCATACCTCGCTAACCTTGTAAAGTTAGCCTCATACTTTGTGACATTCTCATCCTCCTTTTGTCTCAGACTCAGAAATTGCCTTTCCATATCTGCTCGATGGTCGCGAGGAAAGTATTTTTCTAAAAACAGATCTTTGAACTCCCTCCATTCCATGTTTGATACTTCATCATCTTCCTTCATGTTTTGAATCAATGACCACCATTGATCAGCATCTCCAGTGAGGCGGTAAACTGCCATGGTAACTTTTTCCCTTTCACTACTCCCCAAAGCCTGAAATATTTTCTCTAGGGAAAATAGCCATTGCTCAGCTACTAAGGGATTTGTACTTCCATTGAACGTTGGTGGTTGTTGTCTCATGAATCGATCTAACATTGATCCTCCACGCTGCGGATCAGGGTGCTCCATACGGGTAAGGTTATTATTCATAACCTGAGTAAGTTGTCCCAGTACGGTGATTAGCTGATCAGCACCAGTTGCATCACCAGCCCCACTATAATTATCTTGAGCAGGAGGGCAATCCCTACATGGAGTGCGTGCATTGATACGGTTTCCATTTCTTCCACTAGGCGCCATTTCTAAACAATGGCATAAACTAGATCAGTTTATGAATCAAAATACATAATCCCATACTTATAAAACACTTAACATAAATTGAACTATCTATGGATATAATCCATAATCATAAATATGTTTTCTTTGAGGAAGTATATACTCATAAACCCTTCATAATGATTTGTAAAGAAAGTGAGAGTTATCCTAAGCATATCCCCCGGGAGTGTCGTAACCAAGAGTGCAGCAAGGCCCGTTGTCGTGCACCAGTTCCCGTTCGAGTCTAGCTCAAAGCGGTGTTTTCGGGTTTTACCCCTAGGTACATCTGTGCCAGAGCCGCCTCTACCTGCTCGTATCCAGACAGGGATGTATTGCTCGCAAAACTCACAAAGTCTCTACAATACCAAAATTCTAGGAAGTTCTTCTATACTAATCCTCAAAGTTCATCTTAGGTCTACGTGCTCTAATCAGAGTTTATCTAAATCTAGCTTCCAAGGTTTGTACTAAACTTCCTCTGATACCAACTGTAACGCCCCGACCCTAGTTTCCTAGAGTCGGTGCATTATTACATAACATTGGCATGATCACAAGAAAGATCAAATCTCGAAAGACCGATTGGTTTAGTAGCCTTGGAAACACTAGATATATTCATAAGTTTTACATTACATCATAAAATCAAAAACTACTACAACAACATAATGTTTCCACCGTCCACACTACAATCCCCTCATAATATCCCTGCAGGTCATTCATAACTTACATCTTCACTTCCTGGGAAAAATAAAACATAGAAAAGGGGTGAGCTCAAATGCCCAGTAAGGATAACAATATAGCGGAAACTTTCATCAATAAGAATAAACATTTAAGGCAATGTATAACTAAAACAAAAGCCTTTTAAACATGAACTTTCAACATGGTATGGCATAAATAAAATGAAATAATGCCATTTACTTATTCACATGGATATTCCACTAATCGAATAATCACATGCAAAAATAAATAACCACTTTCATAATGTTGGAATGCATAATGCCAGACTATCATAACCACATAGCCAAGGCCTCGTGCCAAGACTACAAATAAGATTTTGTCAAGGCCTTGTGCCAAGACACTAGTTTGTCTCATGAGACCTACCGATGCATCGAGGAGCTATAGCGGGCTCCACCCGTCACTTATTAAGTCCAATGCATTCCCATATGAAAAGGTTTAAACATAACATAAACATTCGTATTAAAACTAGCATACGAAATGTCAATACTTTCACAATAAACTATGAATGGTATAAAAATAGCACATCCACAGTCAAACATATCACAAAACCTTCAATACAATATAGAAGTTTTGTATCATAATAAATCAACTTCAAATAATCTTAAAATCCATCAAAGGATGTTGACATAGATGAAATCAAAATTCTTTTTAAAGAAATATCTCCTTTTATTTTGAAATCATTTAAGATCCATATAAAATAAAACATTTTCTTTGAAAATATTCTTATAAGCTTGTAAGGAAAGCTTTGAAGATTTTATAACGGCGTAAAATAACCGCACCCGCCGTATAAGTTAAAAAAAAACATTCTTACCTCAATTCTGTCGAAAAGGTTAAAAAGGACCTTGTTTTGAAAACGACGGAAAGATTCCTTTATAAACCTCTTATAAAAAGTCAAAAAAAGGTATAAATGACTTTAACCCATATTCTTGTAAATAGTAAAAATGTTTTGAAATACATTTTTAAGAAACATGGATGTGGATGATAAAGAGATCCCAGTAGATTATTACATATAAACAACTTCGGATAATGAAGAGATTGTGAAATAACCCTTACCTTGTACTTTTCCTTGGTTGGGGTAGGTTAACCTCCTGTATAATGGTGAAATAGTTGTTATTAAATTATACAAGAATCATATATATTAATATGATATCATATATGATCTTTTAACATTGATTTGTTAATAATATCTTAGAATTATCGTCGTTTCGGGAGTTAACTTACTCATTTTCTTTTATATGTTTTGTTACATAAGCCATGGTTGTTGTATCTTATTCATATCCAGAATGATATACAGTCCTTAAACATCATTTTTAAATCATCAAATGATAATTATACTTGAATGGATACGATGGAGAATGAATCTCATCGCGTTCGTGGAGACGGTAGTCCGTACGTACGCACGAGCGACAATATCATTCTTTTGATATTAAAATAATATATAAATGGATGGTATATCATATATACAGAATCATTAACATGTTATATTTATTATTTACATGAGTTACACATCATTATTATACCCATCCAAATAATATTATATTGAATAACAATTACACCACGACGTGGAGACGGTAAGCCGTACGTACGCACGTATGGTGACATGTTATTAAAAGGGTGGATAGAATACTGAATATGATTGTACCATATTTATAATAACATCACAGTATATGTGAGATACTGGAGTTATTATTTCAGAATGGTAAGAACAAAGGAAGAAGAAGTGGAAGAAGAAATGAACTTAGAAAAGGGTGGTGAAATCATTACCTCTTCTTCGGGTTCTTCCTTTTGATTTGATCAAAAGGGCTCCTTAGGTTGGCTTTCTGATCAAACTAATTCCTCTAGGTTGTATTGAGGGATGTTGGGAGAGTATTTGGGCAGAGTTTGGCCAAACCAAAAGGCTTTGAAGGTGTGAAGAAATGAGAAGGAGGAGTGCCCTTTTATAAGAGGGGTGAGGGGCACCTTTGGAAAAGTTAGAAATATTAATTTATAATAAATTCATATTCGGTTTACAAAGGCTCCAAAGTTGACTATTCAAAGGATGAGGTGTGGATAGGTCGAAAACAACTCATCCAATAGAATTTAGACAGGTTTGGGTACTTATATTAACCTTATCTTTAAGTATTAACTCTAAGTTAATTAGTTTCACTTTTACAATGTCTCTTTGTATTTTTATATAATATGATTAATAAGCTTACTATATACATCCAAGCGACCCCCAAGTGGTCCATTAATGAGGAACCTATCATAATATAAGTCTCTTGGCCGAACCTTAGATTTTTAGGAATTTAATATCAATTAATAATATAATATTTGTTTTAAGAACTCTTTTATGTCAATTTTGACACTATTCAATAGTTGATTTTTGTGAAACTCCTAACAGATTGATTACTTAGAACAAAGTCAATTAAATCAATCCTAATATATCATATTATCATAGAAAATTAGTTTAATTCATTAAAAGTTTCATATTATAATTATTTGGGTATTTATAAGATCAATTATTTTTATTTTTCACTATTTTAGTAATTACTGCATCATCATTGTGTCATAAATAAAATAAATTATATAATGTCTAAAAATTATAAATAAAATATCATTATGTAGGAAATCTTTTTAGCTTTCTAATGAATATTTAAAATCTAAAATCCAACATGTATAACCCTATGTAAAAATTTTTCTTCTAAAAGATGTAAGCTTATGGTATTTTTATTTTTATTTTAACTTTATTAATATAAAGTGTCCCTACCACATACAAGTGGCTCCAAGGGGTCCCCAAATTGACCAAAGGATGCCCATGGTCGGGTATGTGTCCACCAATAAGGTTAGGACACGTTTTAGGGTAATTTTTTATTATTATAATATTATTTTTTTAACCCTTATTTACCGGATTTACCCTTTAACCATGGTAAATAAAATATTTACCACAGTAACTATTCAAAATGTCTAAAAATAAAAGTTACCTATTTACACAATTTGAACATCCTGATTCCAAATATGGAATCCATTTTCCTAAATTCAAAACACAGAAGTGGCAGAAATTAATTTAAAATTAATTCCCGCTGTCAAAACAAAAAGCGTGTTTTTAAGAGATAATAACTATCAAAAGATTGACACTTGTTTATGTTCGGTTTAATTGTAAAATTATGTCCAATGATAAACATTAAATTGAATGGTAAAAATATATTCTAAATATACTTTAAAACCACTCAAATTCATAATTTATCACTATTAATTATTTTGATTAAAAAAGTTGTTTTTAATTAAAATTTAGAAATCAAAATATGAAAGTTATCCGAAATGTACCAAAATTTCACCCTAGGCTAATTTTGATATTCCGAATCCAAAAATGAAGTCCATTTTGAAATATAGAATATATATGATTTCAAAAAGTAGGTATTACTATTCACAACGGCTAGTTTAATTAGTTGTGGTGTGTGTTAGAACTCGAGGTTGCGTACAACACACGCTATCGCATTATTCGAAGGGAAACGTACCGTAGAAGCTTGGGGTGTTACAGTAGGAGTATTAGTTAGGTTAAAATGCATGATAATGTACACAAAATGGCCATACATACTTCTAAAGGTAGTATTTTGAATATCTGAAACCTTGATTTTGAGTTTGTGATAACCATAAAAAAGATCAATTTTTTAAAACCAATTATCCCCTTTCATATGGTAGAATACATCATTATTTTGAGGCAATGGATATTTCTTCTTGATCATTTATCAGTTGAGATTTTAATAATCAATGTATAAGAAAATATTTCCATTGGACTTTTTAGAAAAAGAATAGAGGATGCCTACAATGAAACACTTGGGTGTATAAATTCCTTGGACCTAAAATCACCCAATTATATTTTCATCTATGTATCCATACAGTAGGATGAAAATGATATCAGTTGAGTTCTGAGCACCATGTTATTTGAAAATTCCACCTCTCAACCTGGGGGAAAAATCAATAATTCATCTAAAAACACTTCAAAGAACTTATTAACCATAATAATGGGGATACCACTGTTAAATTCTTGTTCCAACATGCTTTATAACAAATATAAAAACTTATTAAGATTTGGGAGAGATAATCCCACTCGAATAGACCTTGGATCCCATTATCCATGAAACACATGTGAGATCCTATCAAAATTAGTTAAGTATTCCTTTCAATGATAATAATCAATCCAAGCCTTGAAAGTGATCAACAAATCCATTCTGACAATTACAACAAAGAGGTCCAAGTCAAAAACCAAGAAATCATAAACCATCTCTATGTTTTGTATAAAAAAAGAGCATGAGGGACATCAAAAAACTGTCCCCCTCTTATTTACTTGAGTATTCACTAATTTTACAATGAATGGAATGAGTTCGTTGAATTTTTATAATATACACTATATTAGTTGATACAAAGGAGTGGGTGGAACCTGTATAAAATAGAGTAGTCACAATAAATAGAAATGGTACCTCTCACAATCACAGGTCCTATATCAACTTTAGTTAGAAACTCCTTAACTATATGTAACTAATTCATTATGGAGGCCTATGGATGAAACCTATAGTCATTAAAGCATATGGATGCATCATAGATCATCTAGGTGTTAAATATGTTATACAAGAGTAAGGGAAATATAAAGCTCGAAAAAATTTCAAAAAGTTACCATGATGCCCAATGAGTTGAAAACCTTTGGATGAATAGGGGAAAAGTGTTTTATGTGTCCAATATGACCACACTGGTAACATGTCAGAATCATTTCCCATGATGATGGTGCAGGAAGAGACCTCTTCGAAGAACCAGCATTTTCCCCTAAAAACTCTCATTTCTTCCTTTTAACCTTGAAAGGACAATTGGAGATACAGCTAGAAGGAAGAGAAACTCCAATAAATCATATCATACCTACTAGTAAAAGATCTAATAGTAAGGCTTTATCCTATACTTCAACTTAGGTGGTCATTTTTAACACAAATAACTACAACTGAATATTATCACGAATACACATTTTAAACCTTTGATCCTCCATCTTCTCATTAGAAATAGCTTTATAATAAAACATATAGAGATTAGTGAAGTTATTAACATAAATTATCACTAAAAAATCTATTTTATTGAGCTTGAGAAACTCCATTTATTTTTCTATGGTCATATATTATGGGTATAAATACTTGGTAAAAATGGATTTGAAGCCTTTCCACTCTAATTCGTTATGATTTTTAACCAAGAAATTCATGTCACACCACCTTCATCTTAGAACTTCAATATTAGAGATGAATGACTTTACATTGAATGAGTCAGATTTCTCCAAGAATTCGAAAATCATCTCAAGATTTCCCTACCAATCCTCCACCTCATGAGGATCATTTATCCCTTAGAAAGATGGTGGATTTTGGTGATAAAATTTCAAATCTTGAATCCTATCCTCTTCAATTTTTGGTTCTGCCAATCTAGCATGAAAAATAGAATGTGACAAAACTTGGACCATATATAGGAATGTCTATATAAGGCCTTGACCATAAACCTTACTTAATATTGAATTAAATGAATAATTCACATTGAGCATCTTTTTAGGTTTAGAGTTTTAGAGAATTAGGACATAACTATTACATCTCAAAAGATTTCAACGTAGACACTTCTACTAAGTTTCCATAAAATAAAAACTATTAAAAAGAAACATGTCTAGTTCCATGTTTTAGATAGCATGACTTTTCCGGGATCCCATCCTTGACCCTATTCCACATTAAGTCTTGTGAAAAACATTTCAAAAACTTAGGATGAGCATAAAAAGCTCGGTAAGGGATATAAAAGTACGAAATGAAAACATTAGTCCATGTATGAAATCATACTTTACTCATAAAACATAATAATTTTAACATACCTCATAAAATCATGAATAAATCATAGAAATCATAAGACATAAAGGTAACTTGAGGCATTCATAACATTCTTACGTAGGGAGTAACCCTCATGGTTACGTTTGGAATACCCATCATAGTATATTCCCGAAATCTCTTCGGAGAAAACTTAACATTTAACTCCTTCGCATTACCCAATGCATTGGAGAGCTATATCGGGCTCACCTGCCCTTAGTTTATCACGGAACCACCCGTCTTCATAACAATTCCCAAGAACCATAACATAATCGTATCACGTAAAACATGCATAAAGGAAACATAAAATTTCCACATTTCAATCACAAGATATCAATACAACACATTGATATAATAAAAACATTATGAAAACCATTTTCAATTCCAAAATAAAAGAAAATTAATACATGGTATTTATTTTTCATTTAAAAAAAAGTTAGGTTATGGCTTGTAGAGGAAGCCGAAACTCAAATAATGGTCACGGCGGCGGAGAAGTCGTTGTCGCCGCATATGTACGACAAAAAAACATTCCTTTTTTTGTTTAGTAAAATTTTTCGTATAAAAAAATATTCCTTTTGAATAAGTGTAAAAGTCAAAGGGGTTTATACACCGTATAAAAGAATGTTGTGTATAAAACAAAATATGCCTCAATGAATGGAGATTGAGACGAAGTCCCTTACCTCGTGTCCGACGTGACTCGATTGCTCTTTAATCTTCTGAATAATAAATTTGAGTTAATTTATAATTGCTTAATAACCTTTTTCAAGTTCATTATTCCATTTATATCACTTATTACCATGTCATGAACACTATGTAATTATTTAAGTTAATAACGGTCGTTTTAACGATCCTTGGTACTTGAGTCAAAAATAAACTCTTTATAATTACAAGTTGTTCATGTATCCATTATATCCAGAGTTATATTAATTATGTAGATATCATATATATCATATATATCCATTATATACATGCATTTATAATATTACATAACATTTAGAAGTAAGAAATGAAATGCACTGTTCATGGAGACGGTAAGCTGTACGTACGCATGAACGCTACTTTCATTTCTATTTTGTATTTTATGGAATAGAATCATAATGAAATAAAGGTATATTATAATTCCAGTATAATTTCATATATAATATCATTAACTCCATCCTTTATACGTCCCACATATGGCATTAATGAATCAAATCACATTGAGGGGGTGGTAGTCCGCACTTCCTAAAATGAAGATATCACGTATACCCATAATGGAAGCCATAAAGGTATGCCATAAATGAAAAATACAGAAGCTTAAGGAAAACATAAACATATTATATATCATATATAAATATATTGTCATCTTAATGTCCACCTTTGAAGGTGTTAGAATAATATTGAACAATCATCGTTTCATGAGGCAGAAATTCACCATCCACGGAAACAATATGCTCTTTAAGCATTAGATGAAGTTGTGTGTAAGTGTAGCTCTAATACTCCTAATAAGAACATCCTAGTATATCTAATATACTGGTTTTGTTACAAAATAATGGAATAAAAAGAGTTTAGGGGGCTGGAGAATCAAAATAAAACATAAGAACACAAGAGAAGACACTACCATTATAATGGGTAACTCGTTTTGATTTGTGCTCAAAGGCTTCCTTGGAAAGACTTCTGCCCAAATTGAGGCTTATATGTGTAATATAGGGATGTGTAGAGACAAAATTGGCAGGGTTTGGCCGAGCCAAAGGCATGAGAGGTGTGGGTAGGGGGGTAGAGGTGGGGGCCTTTTATAAGAGGAGAGGAGGGGAACTCGTGGAAAGTTATAAAAGGATACTTTATTATAAAATTATTTTCGTATTTTAAAGGTCCAAAAATTATATATTTCAAGTCTAAGGTGATAAGAGTTCGAAATACACCCATCCAATAGGTTTTTGACAAGTTTAGATCTTAGATTTTACATTATCTTTTCATTTTATTTAAATCGTTAAATAATGAGGTAATCACTGCATCATCATGGTGTCATAATTAATTTTATTTATTTAATGTCTAAAAATTATAAAAAAATATCATGATGTAGGAAATATTTTTATATTTCTAATTAATATTTATAGTCGAAATTATGACTTGTATAACCCCATTTAAAAATTGTTTTAGTGAAACAACACATGTTTGTGACATTTTTATTTTAACATTAAATAAAAAGTTATTAATGTCATTTTCCAACAAAAGTGGATCCATGGGGTCCCCAAGTTGACCCATGGATATTCTTTGTCGTCCATGACACATACAATAAGGGTAGGACATGTGTCAATGTCATTTCATATTATTAAAACATTATTTTTACCTTAAATTACACCAATTACCTCTAATCGCGATTAAAAACTTAAAAGTTACTATTCACCAAAAAATTATTGTAATCCCATTGAACCAAATTTTACTTCTTAATGAAAACCATGAATGTTGGATTTTTGAAATTAAAAATACATAGGTGGTAAAATTTCATTTAAACGAAAAATCATTTTTTTTAAGTACCACTTAGTGATTTCACTATTCATCAAAAATTTAAGTTTTTCAGAAAAATACCAAAACATCACCCTAAGCTATATTTGATATTCCAAATTCAAAAATGATTTATATTTTATAAAATTCAAAACATATAAGTTACATTAATTAATTTAATAATTAATTCCCGTTGTCAGAACAAATAGCGTGTTTTTATGAAACAACATATATCAAAAGATTGACACTAGTTTAAGTCCAATTTCAAAGTGAAATTAATTCCAACGACCACTATTGAATTAAATGGTAAAAATATATTATAATTTAACATTAAAACCAATTAAAAATATATTCTAATCATATAAATAAATAAGATTAAAAAGATTTTTTGAATTAAAATACAACATTTTTCACTATTCATTAAAAAAATAAACTTTATCGGAAAAATACCAAAAATTTACACTAAGTAAATTTTGATGTCCTGATTCTAAATAAGAATTTTATTTGGTCCAAAATAATGTATAAGAGTGACCAAAAATATATTTAAAGAGGGTTCACCATCAAAAGGCGATTAGTGGACCTTTAGTGAAAATTAGAGTATATATGCCTAAAATTGAATTCTTTTCGTATTTTAAGCCTTTATCCTTTATTGGATAAATTTAAAAACATTTAACAAACATATATAATCATATTTTAGTTATTTATATTCATTCCCTCCAATAAAATGGCTACGTGTTAACTACCATTTAAAATAATATTATTTTATTACTAGTGTGCAACATAAGATTTCAAAGAAACTCTTTGTTTCGTATTGGGTACGCTATCAAATATAGAAACCCCTTTAAAGTAAAATTATTATTTAATTCATAAATATTGAAAAGTATGAAAATTTATTATTCTTTATTTACCTGGGATGTTACATCCTTCCCCCCTTTTGGGAATTGTGTCCTCGCAATTTTATTCACTTATCAAAATAAGTGGGGGTATTTATCCCTCATAGAATTTTTAGATTCCCACGTTTCCTCTTCAACCATATGGTTTTTCCACAAAACCTTTACCTGATGAATTACCTTATTCTGTAAAACTTTCTCTCTATGGTCAAGAATCTGGATAGGTTGTTCTTCATAAGAGAGATTCTCTTCCAACTGAACTACCTCTGGGCTCAAAACATGAGATGGATCTGGCATATACTTTCTCAACATTGAAACATGAAAAACATTGTGTACCTGAGATAAACTCGGAGGTAAAGCCACTCGGTAAGCAACTGATCCAACATTTTCAAGAATTTCATATGGTCCAATGAACCTTGGACTCAGCTTTCCTTTCTTACCAAATCACATCACAATTTTCCACGGTGAAACTTTGAGAAAAACATGATCACCTACCTCGAAAGATAGATCCTTCCTCCGGTTATCTGCATAACTCTTCTACCTGCTTTGAGCTGTTCTAATGTGTTTCTGAATCAACTGAACCTTTTCTGCCATCTCTTCTACCAATTCTGGTCCCATCTGCTTCCTTTCACCCACTTCATCCCAAAAAGCTGGAGTTCAACACCACTTCCCATATAATGCCTCAAAAAGTGCCATCTGTATACTGGAATGAAAACTGTTATTATATGAAAATTCAACCAAAGAAAGATGTTGGTCCCAACTTCCCTGATAATCCATTGAACAAGAACGTAGCATATCCTCCAAAGTCTGAATTGTTCGTTCTGACTGCCCATCTGATTGAGAATGAAAAGCTGTAAAAAAATTTAATTCAGTACCCAATGACTTCTGAAGGCCTTTCCAAAAGTTAGAAGTAAACCTGGGATCATGATCAGATACAATGGATAGGGTAACTCAATTAAACCTGATTATCTCTTTAAGATACAATCGAGAAAGTTGATCTAGAGAGAAAGTATCTCGAATAGGAAGGGAATGAGCAGATTTATTCAAGCGATCAATAATAACCCAGATTGCATTATTACCTCAAGATGTCTTCGGTAATCCCACAACAAAGTCCATGGATATATTTTCCCATTTCCACTCTGGAAATGGTAAAGGTTGAAGCATCCCTTTAGGTAATTTCCACTCTGCTTTAACCTGCTGACAAGTCAAACACTTCGCAGTAAAATCAGCAATATCTCTTTTCATTCCATCCCACCAGTAATACTCTCGCAGATCTCTGTACATCTTAGTACTGCCAGGATGAACTGAAAATGGAGAACTATGAGCTTCACATAACAACTCTCTCTTCAACTATGAATCACAAGGCACACACAATATCTTCACTAATCTCAAAAGACAATCATTATCAATGTTGAATTCAGGCAACTTACCCCTCTGAACCAACTCTACCTTTTTCTGCAACTCACTATCTTGCTTCTGTGCTTGCATGATTCTGTCTGATAGAGAAGATTTCACTGATACCTAAAACAAAACAGAAGGACATCCTGCACCAACAACTTTTATGCCAAAGTTCATAAAATCCTTAACCAAAGGATCACATTCCAAACGCAACATTGTAAATGAAGCATTACTTTTTCGACTCAAATCATTAGCCACTTTATTTTCTTTTCCCAGATGGTAATGAATTGTACAATCATAATCCTTGATTAATTCTATCCATCTCTTCTATCTCATGTTCAATTCTTTCTAAGTGAATATATACTTTAAATTTTTTTGATCGGAATATATTTCACACTTTACTCCATACAAATGATACCTCCAAATTTTTAAAGCGAAAACAACAACAGCTAATTCCAAATCATGTGTAGGGTAATTTACCTCATGAGTTTTCAACTGACGTGAAGCATATGAAATTACCTGATCATTCTATATAAGGACACAGACAAGTCCCTTCAACGAAGCATCACTGTATATAACAAACTCACCATTCCTAGAAGGAAGTGCCAAAACTGGAGCATTCACCAATCTTCTTTTCAACTCCTAAAAATCAATCATCACATTCTTTTGTCCAGATAAACTTAACACCCTTCCGAGTTAGCTTAGTCATTGGACTAGATAACCATGAAAAAATTTCAACAAACCTTCGGTAGTAACCTGCCAATCCATGAAAACTATGGATCTCGGTTATATTTGTGGGTCTTATCCATTCTTCAAAAACTTTTGTTTTTTCAGGATCCACATTTATTCCATCTTTAGAAACAATATGACCAAGGAAAGAAATTTTTTGCAACCAAAACAAACACTTGCTGAATTTACCATACAATTTCTTTTCTTTTAAGGTTTTCAAAATAACTCTTAAATGTCTTTCATTCTTCTATTTACTTTTAGAAAACACCAAAATATCATCAATAAAAACAACCACAGACTTATCCAAGAAATCATGGAAAATTCTATTCATAAGGTCCATGAATATAGCAGGTGAATTGGTTAGCCCAAAAGGCATTACTAGAAATTCATAATGGCCATATCTTGTATGAAACACAGTCTTCGGAATATCTTCTTCCTTTACCTTCAACTGATGGTACCCCGATCTCAGGTCAATCTTTGAAAAAAACTGAGCTCCCTGGAGCTGATCAAACAAATCATCGATATGAGGCTTAGGATATTTGTTCATAACAGTGATGTTATTCAAGGATCTATAATCAATGCAAAGTCTCATTGAACCATATTTCTTTTTAACAAATAAAACAGGAGCACCCCATGGTGATGTGCTAGGTCGAATGAAACCTTTCTCTAACAAATCTTGGAATTGCTCCTTCAACTCTAAAAGTTCAGTTTGAGCCATTCGATAAGGGGGTTTTGAAATTGGCTTAGCATCAGGAACTAAGTCAATAGTAAATTCAACTTCCCGATCTGGTATTATTCAAGGAAACTCATCAGGAAAAACATCAGGATACTCATTTACCACTGGCACATCTTTAATCTGAACAGTTGCCTTGTTTTCAACGATATGTGCAAGGTAACATTAATTTCCATATTTTACAAGTTTCTCGGCCTCTTAATATGTTATCAACAGTACGGGTTCATTCTTGTACACAAACTGAAAGTCTTTCTGAAAAGAAACTTCTTTAGCTCTGCAGTCAATCTTAGCATGGTAAATAGAGATCCAATCCATACCCAGGATAACATCAAACTCTAGTAGAGGTAAAAAAATAAGGTTTTCAAGTAGGTTCTTTCCACGGATAAGGATAGGAAGATTCTTATAAATTCATTTTACCTCAACATTTCCTCCAGGTGTTTTTACCACAAGTTTAGGAGTCATTTCTTGAGATGGTATTCCCATTTTACTAGAAAAGTTTTCAAAGATGAAAGAATGTGTAGACCCCGAATCAAACAAAACACTGGCATAATCTGAAAAAACAAAAAAAAATACCTAATACAACTTCATTTGATGGCCCGACATCTGCTGAAGTAGTTGCAAAGGATTTCACCTCCCCTTTCTACTTGTAGTCTAACTGCTTCCCATCACTCAAGCTCTTTGTCAGACACTCATTTGCATAGTGACCCATCTCATTTCACTTAAAACATTTCACTAACTGTAAATCAAATTTGGACTTACCATCACCTTGATCTTTTTTAGTGCAATCACGAGCTTTATGTCCCATCTTTCCACATCTGTAGCACTTTACAGAATTCAGAAGACATTCCCCAGCATGCCTTTTACCACATTTATCACAAATTGGAAACTTAGTTTTCTTACCATCAGACCTTTTTGAAGAATTATTTTTCTTTCTTCTGCCACCTCAGTCTCTTCTTCTGCTGGTTGTTATAGAACACTTGATCATCGACAAACTCCATTTCCACCTTCTTAGCACATCGAACAAGCTTTTCATAACTTTTTAACTCACGAGAAGCTAAATCCCTTCAATATTTTGGCTTTAATCCTGAGTAAAAACGATTAATTTTACTATCAAGGTCTCGGATAAAATTTAGAGCATACCTTGCCAATCGAGCGAACCTTTCTTCATAGGAAGCCACTAAGTCTTCCTCTTGCCTCAATTCCAGGAATTTCTTTTCCATCCTAAGTCGAACAGCCTTAGGAAAATACGTCTCAAGAAACATACCTTTGAATTCATCCCAGTCGAGAGCATCAATCTCATCAGCGTCCCTGATATTTTTAACCATCGACCACCACTGATCTGCTTCACCCTCCAAACGGTAAATAGAAAGACTAAACTTTTGATAGTCTGAACACCCCATGACATCAAAAATATTCTCCAGTGCTTTAATTCACCCTTTAGCTAGCACAAGGTCAGATGATCCTCTGAATGATGGGGGATTTTTCCTCATGAAATGTTTCACCACTGACATGTTCCTCTGCAGTTGATCTGGCTGATCTCGTGCATAGATACCGCCACCATTAATCGCTTGAGTCAACTACACCATTACCGCAACAAACTATTCAGTTCCAATTCCAACCATCTCAGGATGCTGATTCGGAATGTTATTTCCTTCTGTATGCCTTCCTAGCACTGCTTCCCTATTTCCTCTACGGAAAACCATTCTGAACAAACATGTCTTAGATGAAGCAACATGGTAATCTTCAAATGCTATATCATTTCAATGGTACCATTAAAAAAAATATTTTTGGATAATCATTTAATAGAATTCTAATTCCTAAAGTTATCTAAACCGACCTCTGATACCAACTATAAGGCCCCGACCTTAAACCTTACTTAATATTGAATTAAATGAATAATTAACATTGAGGATCTTTTCAGGTTTAGAGTTTTAGAGAATTAGGACATAACTATTACATATCAAAAGATTACAATGTAGACACTTCTACTAAGTTTCCATAAAATAAAAACTCTTAAAAAGAAACATGTCTATTTCCATGTTTTAGATAGCATGGCTTTTCCTTGATCCCATCCTTGACCCTATTCTACATTAAGTCCCGTGAAAAACATTTCAAAAACTTGGGATGAGCATAAAAAGCTCAGTAAGGGATATAAAAGTATGAAATGAAAACATTAGTCTATGTATGAAATCATACTTTACTCATAAAACATAAGAATTTTAACATACCTCATCAAATCATGAATAAATCATATAAATTATAATACATAAAGGTAACTTGAGGCATTCATAACATTCTTACATAGGGAGTAACCCTCACAGTTACGTTTGGAATACCCATCACAGTATATTCCCTAAATCTTTTCAGAGAAACCTTAATATTTAACTCTTTCACATTACCCAATGCATTGGAGAGATATATCGGGTTCACCCGCCCTTAGTTTATCACGGAACCACCCGTCTACATAACAATGCCCAAGAACCATAACATAATCGTATCACGTAAAACATGCATAAAGGAAACATAACATTTCCACATTTCAATCACAAGATATCAATACAACACATTGATATAATAAAAACATTATGAAAACCATTTTCAATTCCAAAATAAAAGAAAAGTAATACGTGGTATTTATTTTTCATTTTAAAAAAAGTTAGGTTATGGCTTGTAGAGGAAGCCGAAACTCAAATAATGGTCACAACGACGAAGAAGTCGTTGTCGCCGTATACGTACGACAAAAAAATTCCTTTTGTAGTTTAGTAAAATGCTTCGTATAAAAAAATATTCCTTTTGAATAAGCATAAAAGTCAATGGGGTTTACACCGTATAAAAGAAAGTTGTGCATAAAACAAAATATGTCTCAATGAATGGAGATTGAGACGAAGTCCCTTACATCGTGTCCGACGTGACTCGATTGCTCTTTAATCTCCTGAATAATAAATTTGAGTTAATTTCTACTTTCTTAAGAACCTTTATCAAGTTCATTATTCCTTTTATATCACTTATTACCATGTTAGTAACACTATGTAATTATTTAAGTTAATAACGGTTGTTTTAACGATCATTGGTACTTGAGTCAAAAATAAACTCTTTATAATTACAAGTTGTTCATGTATCCATTATATCCAGAGTTATATTAATTATGTCGATATCATATATATCATATATATCCAGTATATACATTCATTTATAATATTACATAACATTTAGAGGTAAGAAATGAAATGCACCGTTCATGGAGACGGTAAGCCGTACGTATGCATGAACGCTACTTTCATTTATATTTCGTATTTTATGGAATGGAATCATAATGACATAAAGGTATATTATAATTCCGGTATAATTTTCATATATAATATCATTAACTCCATCCTTTATACGTCCCACATATGGCATTAATGAATCAAATCACTTTGAGGGGGTGGTAGTCCGCACTTCCTAAAATGAAGATATCATGTATACCCATAATGGAATCAATAAAGGTATGCCATAAATGAAAAATAAAGAAGCTTAAGGAAAAAATAAACATATTATATATCATATATAAATATAGTGTCATCTTAATGGCCACCTTTTAAGGTGTTAGAAGAATATTGAACAATCATCGTTTCATGAGGTAGAAATTCGCCATCCACGAAAACAATATGCTCTTTAACCATTAGATGAAGGTGTGTGTAAGTTTAGCTCTAATAATTCTCATAACAAAATCCTAGTATATTTGAGATACTGCTGTTGTTACAAAAGAAAGGAATAAAAAGATTTTAGGGGGTTGGAGAAGCAAAATAAAACATAAGAACACAAGAGAAGACACTACCTTTAAAACGGGAAACTCTTTTTGATTTGAGCTCAAAAGCTTCCTTGGAAAGACTTCTTCCCAAAGTGAGGCTTCTAGGAGTAAGATAGGGATGTTGAGAGACAAAATGGGAAGGGGTTTCCTGAGCCAAATGCTTGAGAGGTGTGGGTTAGGTGGTAGAGGTGTGGGCCTTTTATAAGAGGAGAGGAGGGGCACTCTTGGAAGGTTATAAAAGGTTACTTTATTATAAAATGATTTTCGGATTTTAAAGGTCACAAAATTATATATTTATAGGATAAGGTGATAAGAGTTCTAAATACACCAATCCAATAGATTTTTGACAAGTGTAGGTCTTATATTTTACATTATCTTTTCATTTTATTTAAATCGTTAAATAATGAGGTAATAACTGCATCATCATAGTGTCATTAATAATTTAACTTATTTAATGAATAAAAATTATAAACAAATATCATGATGTAGGAAATATTTTTAGATTTCTAATGAATATTTATAGTCAAAATTATGACTTGTATAACCCCATTTAAAAAATGTTTTATTAAAACAACACACGTTTGTGACATTTTTATTTTAACATTAAATAAAAAGTCATTAATGTCATTTTCCTACCAAGTGGGTCCATGGGGTCCCCAAGTTCACCCATGGATTTTATTGGTCGGCCATGACACATCCAATAAGGGTAGGACATGTGTCAAGGTCATTTCATATTATTAAAACATTATTTTTACCTTAAATTACACTAATTACCTCTAATCGCGATTAAAAACTTAAAAGTTACTATTCACCAAAAAAATTATTTTAACCCCATTGAACCACATTTTACTTCCTAATGACAACCATGAATGTCAGATTTTTGAAATTCAAAACACAGAGGTGGTAAAATTTCATTTAAACGAAAGATCAGTTTTTTAAGTACCACTTAGTGGTTTCACTATTCATCAAAAATTGAAGTTTTTCAAAAAAATACCAAAACATCACCCTAAGATATATTTGATATTCTGAATTAAAAAATGATTTCTAATTTAAAAAATTCAAAACATATAAGTTACATTAATTAATTTAATAATTAATTCCCGCTGTCAGAACAAATAGCGTGTTTTTATGAAACAACATATATCAAAAGATTGACACTAGTGTAAGTACAATTTCAAAGTGAAATTAATTCCAACGACCACTATTAGATTAAATGGTAAAAATATATTCTAATTTCACTTTAAAACCAATTCAAAATATAATATAATCATATAAATAAATTAGATTAAAACGAGGTTTTGAATTAAAATACAACATTTTTCACTATTCATTAAAAAAAATAAACTTTATCGCAAAAATACCAAAAATTTACACAAAGTAAATTTTGATGTCCTGATTCTAAAAAAGAATTTTAGTTGGTCCAAAAGAATTTATAAGTGTGACCAAATCTATATTTAAAGAGTGTTCTCCATCAAAAGGCGATAAGTGGACCTTTAGTGAAAATTAGAGTATATATGCCTAAAATTGAATTCTTTTCGTATTTTAAGTCTTTATCCTTTACTGGATAAATTTAAAAACATTTAACAAACATATATATTCATATTTTAGTTATTTATATTCATTCCCGCCAATACAACGGCTATGACTTAACTACCATTTAAAATTATATTATTTTATTACTAGTGTGCAACGTAAGATTTCAAAGAAACTCTTTGTTGCGTATTGGGTATGCTATCGAACATAGCAACCCCTTTAAAGTAAAATTAATATTTAATTCGTAAATATTAATAACTATGAAAATGTATTATTCTTTATTTACCTGGGATGTTACAGTCTACACTACTTATTTGATTGAATTATGATCTAATGGATGGTTTTCCTATCATGGTTCATTGGTAGCACCCTCTAGAGGAAATGTTGGGGGTATTGTAGGGGGTATGGTACTACACATCAACAAACTAAGTGATATGAGTATAAAATATCCATGATTAAATTCTAGTTTAGAATAGCATAAATAAACTATAATTATCAAGATAAAAATTAAAAGAAAGACTTGAATTTAAACTCTTAAAATCCCAAAAGGCACAATTTCTAACAACCCATTGTAACTCAATGATCGATAAGATGATATCTATCAGTGAACTTTCCTAAAAACTACCCCTTAAGTTCCGACATTTCTATCTCATGTATACCAATACATCAAAAAAAATTATATTTATAGGAAAAAATAAAACCACGACCATAATAAAAAATTTTCATGAACCAACCGGAGTTACCTAAACTATCTATAACCTAAACTAGTCCTGACACGACTTAAAGGGTTTTCTCAATCCCCAAAGTCGGGCATGGGAATCAGAAAATACATTTTAGAATTCTTTTTATACAAATAACAGAAAACAATGTGATAAATAAGTAGAAAATATCAGTATAAAAAAAATACAACAACATACAAGTGTATTAAACATGAAAAACAAGTTCCAAGATACATGAAATCAACAAAAAAACTCAAGAAGTGATACGTTATAACTCTATGTAACATGATGTCACCTCCAAAATCCCACAACCTAATAATGAATAAACATAGTGCTTACTTATGGTGCCTTTTACTTACCTAAATTAGATAAAACAAGATCTATATACACCCAAAGGTGTATACAAAGTATGAGTGAAAGTGCCCAAGGGGATCCCACTAAGTTTTTTATAAAGAAACATTATAAAATTAACCAATTATTCTAAGGTAATTCAAAAAAAGGGTTGAGATATAGTTTACCATAACTCATGGATAGAAAACCCTTTCACAATTTAAAAAAATCATTCTAATAAACAGGTTTCCATAGAATTTAAGTAGAAAAACTAATAAATCATTTCAAAGATAACCAATAGAGAAAATGATCCCAAGGTTACACATAATTCTAGGTCAATAAGGATCCTAATTCCATTATTGTGATAAGTGGGACACTTTGTGTGCACATTACCCTAACAGAACCAGTTTAAGGGGAAAGACTACACTCAAGAGAGGGGATCCTTACCATAAATTAGGAAACATAGTGCACTAATTAACCTAGAAGAACATGTCAAGGGGGAAAGGGTTCATCCCCAAGTATGAATCCGTGCCTCATCGTTGATCATGTTTTGGTTTACCAAAATAATATAATTAAATAAAATTTCATCTTTAAAACCATTCATCTCATTCTTTAAAACCATTTCCAATAAAAACATCAAGGGTATATTCCAATTTCAAAACCATATTCAAAACCATTGTACTCCATTTAAAACATTTTCAGGCCTTTAATCAACATTAGAAATCTATTTAATAGAGAAATCAAGGAGGGTTTGAAACAAAAATCTAAATCATGAAAACACATACCATGAAACACTTGGAATGCCATTTAACATGGGTGAAAAACAATACAATATTATTCAAGGTACTTAGTAATTGATAAGGGATCATAGATCAATGATTCACAGTCAGAATTCTCCAAATTTATATGATCTCAAACAAAGTAATCCAAATAGAGTACTTACCACCGTAATTATTGATAAAAAACTCATGGTGATTTAAGATCTGATCATTGTCCGTCAATTATATAATGAATCAAAAAATAATAAGATTATAAACCCAAATAAAAAATTCCCACCATTTATGAATGCAAACAATAAATAGAAATACAAGGAATTAGAAGAAGGAGGACCAATACCAAAATGAATATCAACTTACCAAGATTGGAACCCAGGTTTTATCGACACTTCAATTTGGCAAGGGAATTTAGTTAAGAGATCCAAGAAATTCTCAAGAGAGTCTCTAATTTAAATGAGTAAAATTTGCGTCAAATGGAATAGATTTAGAGCATAAAATATCATTTTAGGTGGTCAAAATACAACACTTATCCTAACATTACCTATCCAGAATAGTGTAGCTAGCTAGACGGTGGTGCTATGAAGAATTCTTGCACGATTGGACACTCCACTGAAGGTTCGATGGAATTCCTACATGAATCACTTACTTCTATCCTTCCAATGGCTAGTCTATGGCCCTCACTAGTGAGATAGTGGACTACATGTATCTCTTCCAGCAAAAGGTTTAAGTCTACACTAGCTCCAACCACATAAGGAACCTATAAAACACTCAAACAAGAAATAATAACTCACTCTGGAACCTTCTTTCCATCCAAAACCAACTAAAAGAAAAAGAAAAAGATGCTATAAACCAAGTAAAGAAATAAAAATGAGAACATGAAATGTGTCATGCCTTTGACATAAGGATGTTACAAAATGTGTTTTATCAGAATATTTAGATCAGAATATATATTATGGAGAATCCAAATTTTCATACTTGGAAGAAGAATATTTTACTAAATTACCACATCATCAGAGGCTTGATATAATATGGTCCACTGAAATTTTAAAATTTTTTAAGAATAAATAAACATAATGGTATGTTGAAAAAGCTAATGTTTATTAGTAAATTGAGACATTACCATGCCTCTATTAGATTTTAGTAATGAATGGATTTTGAGATAATGAATATAGAAGCACACTTTGAGAGCATTGGATGAGTTAATAAGTTGGATTAGTCTCCAAGTGGGATATTTTAAGAATGATGGATCTTAATTAGCCATAAGAAGTTGGGCTATGTAATAGAGGTCCTATATTGAACATTGGTCCAATAATGAGTATTTTAGGAGTTTATAACACACCAATATAGGATATTATATCATTTTGGACCACCATGAAAATCTGGGGTTTTTAGACACAGGGGGTACTATAGAAGCACATTACTTTAAGAGCTCATTTTGAACTAGTTTTTCCATAAAATATTATCACTATATGATTATTATCCTGAATATAAGGAAAATAATTCTAACTCTCTATGGATATAGGAATTATTCATAAAATAAATGTATATTTTTATTTATTCTCTATCATTTTTTTATATCTACTATTGTTTCTAGAATCTTTCATAATTTTATCTCCCATGATTTACAATAGTTACCAACAAATTTGAGTATAACAAGGGGTTTGTGAATACCATGAAATACTTTTCATTTACATTTTTATTAACAGGTGTATTTACTTTTGATGGGTTGAGATAAGAACTATAATTATCTATCATAATAAACTTGGATAAGAATTACTAATATATATTTTTAATTATTATTGTTTTTTGGATTTTGATTTTTTTCAAAATAATTTTAATTGGTAGGTTATAGTTTAAGTTTATTTTGATTTAAGTTTTTAGAATTTTTTTTTAAAAAAATTGGCTAAAGATGGAAACCATAGAAAATTCCAGTTTATGTATAAATTAAAATTAAAAAATTAGTTAAAAATCATAGATTGAAAAATTATTTAAAGGGATATGTAATTTGGGGTGAAAATATTGGGATTTTAAATAAAATGGGTGAACAAAGTTATTGCAAGGTATGGTTACATGGTTTGTATATCATGCACTTTAATAAAATATCTTGATATGTTTAGTAAACTAGTAAACTTGCATGAGGTAAGGTTTCAATTATTGTGTTTTATGGTTTTTAGTATAGTTTTTAAATCACGCTTCCTTAAAAAAACCCCTAATACTATTAGATTTATTCAATAGATCTACAAAGATGTACTTAAGTATTATTTAGTTTTCTTTGGATGATAAAATACTATTTTATATCCTTTATTTTTGAAATTCCTTAGGTGTTATAAAAAATGTTTCCAAAGAGAGACCCTACCCACTGTTGGGAGAGAGGAATAAATACTTTTCTATTTGGTTACCCTATTGTGGTTAAAGAACTTCTAAAAACCTAATTTATTCTTTCTATGTACTAGAAAAGTAATTAAATTATGAACTATATCAAAAAATACATCAATATTATTAGTTTTGAAGATAAATCCCTCCCATGTTTTGGGGTGACTTGAGACCCTGTGAAGTGGAGGACTTGTTGTAAAGGATAAATCACATTTTTCTATTTCTTTTGATGATTAAGACTTTAAAATAGATATTTATTAACAATATGATATAGGGAATTTCCATTAGTTGGTGGGGATTAATTATTTAATCTAAGTTTCATGAAGAACTTACTTGAACAAGATGTTAAAAAATATTTAATTAGTAGTTTTATTTTGATATATTGAGGTTAAAGAAAGATATATAATCTCTTAATCTACCATAGAGGAACCTATAATCTATGAAGTATAAAATATACTTCACTAATATTCTTTTATTTTTTCTTAAGATAACAATTTATGAAAATTTCAAATATTGAAATTTTATTATGGGACTTAGACTAGTGACCTGATCAAGTTTGTTCCTGTTTAACCTACTAGGATATACTAAAGTATTTAGTAATGAAAATATGATTAAGGAATTTATGAGGGGAAAACAAAAAGTGATTTATTTTCACTCTATAACTAGTGATGAAAGGAGTAATTTAAATGGGTAAAATAGGAAGTAAGACAAGTTCTGGAAAGAAGTAGTGGATCTTATACATGATATATGGAGATGAATTCTTCTCTATATCAAGGGGTAATTGAAATGAGATGCTTTAAATATATATTCAATAGGCATATAAAGAATAATTTCCTTGTTAATCCATGATCATTCCATCGATGTATAAGGATATGTAATTTAATGAAATTCTATAGATATCCACCTATAGAGGGAGGTATAATATGATTTAATTATATATAATGATCATAAGTAAAATACAAGAGTTTGTAACAGGGTAGATATTAATAATTGATCAAAATTCAAAAAATAAATTATTAAATGGATAAAACCCTCAACAAGAGAAGATATTATAAACTTAAAAAGATAAGGTTTAACTTTACTTGGTGGATCAGACTCAAACTGTAATGCCCCGACCCCAGCTACCCAGAGTCAGTGCATTGTTACATAACATTGGCATGATCACTAAAGATTAAGTCTCTAAAGACAGATTAGTTTAGTAGCCTTGGAATCACTAGATACATTCATAAAGTTTACATTACATAATAAAGTGAAAACTACAACAACTTCTTGTCTCCACACTCAAATCTCCTTATACTATCCCTGAAGGTCATTCATAAAATACTTCTTCACATTTAGGAAAAAATAAAACATAGAAAGGGTTGAGCTCAAATTCCCAGTAAGGATAACAATATAGCGGAAACTTTCATAAATTAGTATAAATATTTAAGGAAATGTATAACTAAAACAAAATCCTTTTAAACTTGAACTTCAGCATAATAAGGAAAAAATAAAATTAAATAATTCCATTTACTTATTCACATGGATATTCTACTAGTTTAATAATCACATGCAATATCAATAACCACTTTCATAATGATAAAATGCATAATGCCAGACTATCATAACCACATAGCCAAGGCCTCGTGCCAAGACTACAAATAGGATTTTTTCAAGGCCTTATTCAAAGACACTAGTTTGTCTCATGAGACCTACCGATGCATTGAGGAGCTATAACGGGCTCCACCCGTCACTTAGTAAGTCCAATGCATTCTTCATATGAACAGGTTTAAACATAACATAAACATTTGTATTAAAACTAGCATATGAAATGTTGATAATTTCTCCATAAACCATGAATGGTATAAAAATAACACATCCACAATCAAACATATCACAAAACCTTCAATACAATATGGAATCTTTGTATCATAATAAATCAACTTCAAATAATCTTAAAATCCATCGAAAGATATTGACATAGATGAGATCAAAACTATTTGAGAGAAATATCTCTTTTTTTGAAATAATTTAAAAGTCACATAATTAAAACATTTACTTTGAAAATATTCTTATAATCTTGTAAGGGAAGCTTTGACGATTTTATAACAGCGAAAAATATCCGCACCCGCCGTATAAGTTAAAAAATACATTCTTACCTTAATTTTTTCGCAAAGGTTAAAAAGGACCTTGTTTGGAAAACGACAGAAAGAATCCTTTATAAACATCTTATAAAAAGTCAACAAGGGTATAAATGACTTTAAAACATAGTCTGTAAAATATTAAGAATTATTTGAAATACATTTTTAAGAAACATGGATGTGGATGATAAAGAGGTCCCAGTAGATAATTACGTATAAACAATCTCGGATAATGAAGAGATTGTGAAATAAAACCTTACCTTGTACTTCTCCTTGATAGAGTGTAGGTTAACCTCCTGTATAAAAATTAAATAATTGTTATTAAATTATACAAGAATCGTATACATAAATATTATATCATATATGATCTTTTAATATTTCTTTGTTAATAATATTTTAGTAGTATTGTCATTTCAGGTGTTAACTGATTTGTTTTCCTTTATATGCTTCGTTAGGTAAGACGTATTTGTTATGGATAGGTTGTATCTTATTAATATCTATAATGATATAAATTCCTTAAATATTACTTTTAATCATCAAACAAGAATTATTCTTGAATTTATATGATGGAGAAATGAATCTCATCGCGTTCGTGGAGACGGTAATCCGTACGTACGCACAAACGCTACTTCCATTTCATTTTTCATTTTAAAAGGAATCAAAACCAAATGATACATAGGTATATTATTATTACAGTATAATATAATATCTTATATGTGTTACTTAAGTTCATTAACACCATCCTTTATATGTTCCAAGTATGGTATGAACGAGTTATATCACTTTGAGGGGGCGGTAGTACGCACTTCCTCAATTGAAATTATCATACATATATACAACATGAAACAAATAATGGTATGATATAAAATGGAATTATAGAAGATTATATATAAAATAAATATATTTAATTATAGTTCCATCATAATGGCCACCATGAGAGGTGGTAGGAGATAATTGAACAATCATCGTTTCGTGAGGCGTTTGGTTTCCATCCACAAAAACATTATGTTCTTCCCCATTAAATAAAGGTGTGTATAAGTGTAGTTCGAATAATTCTCATAAAAATATCCTAGTATATTTAGGATACTGGTTTTTTACAAAATAAAATAATAATAAGAGTGTAGGGGTTGGAGAAGTAAAATAAAATAAAAGAATCTAAGAGAAATTGTTACCTTTAATTTGGGTAACTCCCTTTGGTTTGAACCAAAAGGACTCTTGAAGTGCATTATGCCTAAGTTAAGGCTTTTAGGAGGAGGATAGGGATGTAGGGAGATTAATTGGTTAGAGGTTGGATGATCCAAAAGGATTTAGAGGTGTGATGAATTGGGTAGAAGTGGTGTCCTTTTATAAGGGGGAGGAGGGGCTCTTTTGGGAAAACTTAAAGTATTGTTTTATAATAAATTTATATTCGGTTTGTAATGGCTCCAACATGGATTATTTAATGTATAAGGTGGGTATGGGTCTAAAGACTTTCAACCAATATATATTAGGCAGGTTTGGGTTATTATATTAACCTTATCCTTTAGTTTTAACTCTTAGTTAATTAGTTTGACATTTACCATGTCAATTTGTATTTTTATATTATATAGTTAATAAACATACTATATACATCCAAGATACCCTTAAGTGGTCTATTAATGATACAGCTATCATGATATAATTCCTTTTTCTAAACCTTATATTTTTAGGAATAGAATATCAATTAATAATATAATATTTTTTTTAAAAAACTCATTTATGTCAGTTTTGACACTATTCAATAATTGATTTTCGTTAAAGTCTTAACAACTTTATTAATTCAAATAAAATTCATTTAAGAAATCATAACATGTAATATTAAATAACAAAATTCGTGTATGGCATCAAAACATTCAAATTATATTTATTTTAACTTTTATAATACCAATTATTTGATTCTTTCTTTAATAATGAAAATAATACATCATTATTGTGTCATAAATAAATCTAATTATTAAATGTATAAAAATTATAAATAAAATACCATTATGTAGGAAATATTTTAATATTTCTAATTAATATTTATAGTCTAAAATATAACATATATAACCCTATGTAAAAATTGTTTTTCAAAAAGATATATGCTTATGTCATTTTTGTATTTACTTTAACTTAATTAATATAAAGTGTCATTATCACTTAAATGTGGCTCCATGGGGTCCCCAAATCGGCTCAAAGATGAACAGGATTGGACAGGTATCAACCAATAATTTTTAGACACATTTTAGTGTAATTTATTATTATTATAATATTATTTTTTTACCCTTATTTATCGGATTTACCCTTTAACCATGGTAAATAAAATATTTACCGAAGTAATTATTCAAAATGTCTAAAAATAAAATTTACCTATTTAAAAAATTTGGACATCCTGATTCCAAATATGGAATCCATTTTTCCAAATTCAAAACACATAAGTGACAGATATTAATCTAAAATTAATTCCCATTGTTAAAAACAAAAAACGTGTTTTTAAGAGATAATAACTATCAAAAGATTAACACTTGTTTATGTCCGGTTTAACTGTGAAATTATGTCCAATGAAAAAAATTGTATTAAATGGTAAAAATATATTCTAAATATACTTTAAAACCACTCAAATTCATAATTTATCACTATTAATTATTTCGATTAAAAAATTGGTTTTTAATTAAAATTTAGTAATTTTCACTATTCATCAAAATATAAAAGTTATCCAAAAAGTACCAAAATTTCACCCTAGTATAATTTAGATATTATGAATCCAAAAATGAAGTCCATTTCAAGAGATAAAATTTATAAAATTTCAAAAAGTGGGTATTACTATTCATAACGGCTAGTTTGATTGGTTGTGGTGTGTCAGAACTCGAAGTTGCGTACAACACAGGCTACTCTATTATTCAAAGAGAAGCGTACCATGGAAGCTTGGGGTGTTACATTCTCCCATCCTTCAAATAATTTCATCCTCGAAATTTATAGAATATTACCGCATGAAAAGACTCGTGTGGTTCTTCATCATAAGTTCCTTGGGTTCCCACATTGCCTTTTCCATCTTATGGTCTCTCCATAGAAATTTTACCAGACGAGTCATCCAGTTTCTCAGCACTTGATATCTCGTATCAAGAATCTTGACAGGATCTTCACAATAAGACAGATCAGGTTCCAGTTCTAATTCCTCATAGGTGAGTACATGCATTGGGTCAGGCATGTATTTTCTCAACAGTGATACGTGGAACACATCGTGAACTTTAGAGAGACTTGGCGGCATTGCCAAACGGTAAGCTACAGCCCCAATTTGTTCTAAAATTTCGAAAGGTCCGATGTACCTAGGACTCAATTTACCCTTCTTACCGAAACATATAACACCCTTCCATGGAGATACCTTCATGAAAACAAGATCTCCTACCTGAAATTACAAATCCTTCCTTCGGTTATCGGCATAGCTCTTCTGCCTACTTTGAGCTGCTTTGATGTGGTTTTGGATAACCTTCACCTTTTCTATCATTTCCTGCACAAGTTCTGGGCCTACAAGTTTTCTTTCACCAACATCATCCCAACAGGTTGGTGTGCGACATCTCTTTCCATATAACGCTTCATATTGTGCCATATGAATACTTGAATGGAAGCTATTGTTATAGGAAAATTCTACCAGAGGTAAATATTGATCCCACATACCCTAAAAGTCAAGTGAGCATGATCTCAACATGTTTTCTAAGGTTTGAATAGTCCGTTCTGATTTTCCATCTATTTGAGGGTCGTAGGTAGTGCTCAAATGAAGTTTAGTATCCAAGGTCTTCTGAATACTTTTACAAAATCTTGTAGTAAAACATGGATCATGATCAGAAACAATCGATATGGGTACTCCATGAAGTCTCACAAATTCATTAATATATAGTCTTTCTAGATGTTCAAGTGGTAAATCTTCCCTTATATTAGGAAAATGTGCAGACTTGGTAAGATGATCAACAACGACCCATATTGGATCATTCTTTCTATGAGTCTTTGGTAGTCCCATGACAAAGTCCATTGTGATATTATCCCATTTCCACTTAGGTATGGGAAGAGGTTTCATGACTCCTCCAAGATGTTGCCTTCCATCTTTCACTTGTTGACAAAATATACATCATGACACAAAATCAGAAATCTTCCTCTTCATGTTGTCCCACCAAAAATGTTCCTTCAAATCTCTATACATTTTGGTGCTCCCAGGGTGTATAGAGAAATTGGAACTATGAGCATCATCCAACATTTCCCTTTTTAGATCAGGTTTATCGGGAACACAAATCTCTTCCCAAATTTCAAAATTCCATCTTCATACACAAATTCATTCAATCTCCCATCATTCACAGCTTTAATCTTCATTTGAAATTATTCATCATCTGTCTGAGAACTCTTTATCCTTTCTAGTAAAGATGGTTTGGCAACCATTTGAAAAAGTATTGATGTTTCACCTTCTATGGTGATTCCCGTATCCATCTTTACTAGATCCATGTATATAGGATCATTTTCAACTCCCATATTGTTCAAAACTCCATGATCCTTTCTACTCAAAGCATCTTCCACCTTATTTTCCTTTCCTGGGTGGTAGTGTATCGTGCAATCATAATCTTTGAGTAGTTAGAGCCATCTCCTTTGCCTAATGTTGAGTTCTTTCTATGATAAAATATACTTCAAACTCTTGTGATCAGTATAAATATCACATTTTTCACCATTGAGATAATGTCCCCATATCTTCAAAGCAAAAATTACAGTATCTAACTCAAGATCATGAGTAGGATAGTTTTTCTCATGAATTTTTAGCTATCGTGATGCATATGCAAAAAACCTTTCATTCTGCATAAGGACACAACCAATTCCTTTCTTCAATGCATCACTATAAATATGGAACCCATCATTCCATGATGACAGTGTCAATATGGAAGAATTGACTAATCTTCTCTTCAGTTCTTCAAAACATTCTTCACACTCTTTTTTCCAAACAAATTTAACCCCTATTCGTGTGAGCTTTGTTAATGGGTTAGCCAATCGGGAAACATTTTGGACGAAACGTCGATAATAACCTGCTAAACAAATAAAACTACGTACCTTGGTTATAATCGTTGGTGCTAGACATTCTTGGATTTCTCTTGTCTTAGAAGGATCAACATAGATTCCATCCTTAGAGACAATATGGCCAAGCAAATAAATCTCTTGAAGCCTGAATTCACACTTGCTAAACTTCCCATATAATTCATGTCTTCTCAGAGTCTTCAGGATAATGCACAGGTCATTTTCATGATCTTTGTAGCTTTTGGAGTATACCAAGATATAATCAATAAATAACACTACAAAATCATCAAGATATTCCTTGAAAACTCTGCTCATTAGATCCATGAAAACACAGGGTGCATTAGTCATCCCAAAAGGCTTTACTGTAAACTCATAATGTCCGTACCTGGTTTGAAATGCTGTCTTCGGAATGCCTTCCTTCTTCACACACAACTGATGATATCTAGATCGAAGGTCAATCTTTGAAAAGTATTGATATCCATGCATTTGGTCAAATAAATCATCAATGCAAGGTAGGGGATACTTGTTCTTTATTGTTATAGCATTGATCTCCTTGTAGTCGATACATAACCTCATAGATCCATATTTCTTTTTAACAAAAAGAATAGGGGATCCCCATGGAGAAACACTAAGGAGAATAAATAACTAATTACTCAATTACTCTAGTTGTTTCTTTAGTTCAACTAATTCCACAGTGGCCATTCTATAAGGGGCCTTTGATATAATCCTTGATCCATGAATTAAATCAATGGAAAAATCAACTTCTTGTTCTGGAGGATATCCAGGTAAATCTTCTAGAAACACATCTAAATATTCTTTCAAAATAGGTACATCCTCTATTTTAACATTCCTTTCCTTACCCACAGTCATTTCATTCTCTTCTTCCACAATAATTGAATTTAGTTGAGCTACTGGGGGTGGATCTAGATAAGAATTAGGTAGTGACGATTCTTCTCTAAAGATAAGGTGTTACTTATCATCATCATCAAAAATAGTAACCTCCTTCTTCTTACAATAAATCTTCGCATAATGATCTGAAAGACAATCCATACTGAGGATTATATGAAACTCAATCATAGGTATGATGATGAGATCAGCGGATAAAGAACATTTATGTTCTCTTATAGGGACTGATTCACAAAACTTTGTTGCAATGATACTTCTCTTAGGAGTTTTAACTGACAACTGCCTTGTTAAATCAAATTGTAAATATCTAATTTTCTTAGAAAACTAAGAATATATGAAACAATGTGATGATCCAGAATCAAATAAAGCATTTTTCTAAACATGAGGAAACCATTAAATTACCCGCCACCACGTCTTTCGGAGCTTCTACCTCAGCAGTAGTGATAGCATAAGATTGGCCTTGATCCCTTGGCCTTTTCTGAGGTAAGTTCCCCTGACACTTAAGAAATTCATTTTCATAATGTCCCATCTCCCTAAAATTGTATCATTGAATATCAGTAGCTTCTTTCTTGCCCTTGCAATCACGAGCTTGGTGGCCTTTTTCACCACACTTGTAATAGACTCACATTCCCTTTAAGAAAGTATCCGGGTGTTTCTTCCCATACTTACTGCAGGATGGATATTCAACTTTTCCCTTCTTCCCCTTATTTCCATTCCCAGAGTAATCAACATCTCTCTTCTTCTCTTGCTTTTCTTTAAAGTCATAATACTTACAGAATTCCTTTTCATTCTTGATAGCACATGAGACAATGTCTTCGTACGATGAGAAGGATTGTGAGACTAATGCTCGATAGAGAAATGGTTTTAACCCATCAAAGAAACAATCAATATTACTTCTTGGGTTACGTATATAATCTCCAGCATACCTTGCTATCCTTGTAAATTTAGCCTCATACTTGGCGAAATTCTCATCCCCCTTTTGTCTCAGACTCAGAAATTTCCTTTCCATATCTACTCGATGGTCACGAGGAAAGTATTTTTCTAAGAAAATATCTTTGAACTCTCTAAATTCCATATTTGATACTTAATCATCTTCCTTTGTGTTTTGTATTAATGACCACCATTGATCAGCATCTTCGGTGAGGCGATAAACTACCATGATAACTTTTTCCCTTTCACTACTCCCCAAATCCTGAAATATTTTCTCTAGGGAACATATCCATTGCTCAACTACCAATGGATTTGTAATCCCACAGAATTTTGGTGGTTGTTTCCTGATGAAGTGATATAACATTGATCATACACACTGCGGATCAGGGTGCTCCATACGGGTAAGGTTATTATTCATAACCTGAGTGAGTTGTCCCAGTATGGTGATTAGCTGATCAACGCCAGTTGCATAACCAGCTCCACTATAATTATCTTGAGAAGAAGGGAAATCCCTAAATGGAGTGCAAGCATTGATATAGTTTCCATTCCTTCCACTAGGCGCCATTTCTAAACAATGGCATAAACTAGATCAGTTTATGAATCAAAATACACAATTCTATACTTGTAAAACACTTAACATAAATTGAACTATTTATGGATATAATCCATAATCATAAAAAAATGTTTTCTTTGAGTAAGTATATAGTCATAAACCCTTGATAATGTTTTTTGAAGAAAATGAGAATTATCCAAAGCATATCCCCCAAGAGTTTCGTAACCAAGAGTGTAGCAAGGCCCGTTGTCGTGCACCAGTTCCCGTTCGAGTCTAGCTCAAAGCGGTGTTTTAGCGTTTTACCCCTAGGTACATCTGTGCCAGAGTCACCTCTACCTGCTCATATCCAGAAAGGGATGTATTTCTTAGAAAACATACAAAATCTCTATAATACCAAAATTCTAGGAAGTTCTTCTATACTAATCCTCAATGTTTATCTTAGGGCTATATGCTCTAATCAGAGTTTATCTAAATCTAGCTTCCAAGGTTTGTACTAAACTTCCTCTGAGACCAACTGTAACACCCAGGCCCCAGTTACCCAGAGTCAGTGCATTTTTACATAATATTGGCATGATCACAAAAGATCAAGTCTCAAAAGACTGATTAGTTTAGTAGCCTTGGAATCACTAGATACATTCATAAATTTGACATTACATAATAAAGTGAAAACTACAACAACATCTTGTCTCCACACTCAAATCCCCTTATCAAATCCCTGCAGGTCATTCATAAAATAATTATTCACATCCTAGGAAAAATAAAACATAGAAAGGGGTGAGCTCAACTGCCCAGTAAGGATACCAATATAGCAGAAACTTTCATAAATTAGCATAAATATTTAAGGAAATGTATAACTAAAAATAATCCTTTTAAACTTGAACTTCAACATAATATGGAAAAAATAAAATGAAATAATTCCATTTACTTATTCACATGGATATTATACTAGTTGAGTAATAACATACAATATAAATAACCACTTTCATAATGATGGAATGCATAATTCCAGACTATCATAACCACGTTGCCAATGCCTCGTTCCAAGACAACAAATAAGATTTTTTCAAGGCCTCATGCCAAGACACTAGTTTGTCTCATGAGACCTACTGATGCAACGAGGAGCTATATTAGTCTCCACCCGTCACTTATTAAGTCCAATGCATTCCTCATATGAACAGGTTTAAACATAACATAAACATTCGTATTAAAAGTAGCATAAGAAATGTCGATACTTTGTCCATAAAACATGTATGGTATAAAAATAACACATCCATAGTCAAACATATCACAAAACCTTCAATACAATATGGAAGTTTTGTATCATAATAAATCAACTTCAAATAATCTTAAAATCCATCAAAGGATGTTGACATAGATGAAATCAAAACTATTTGAGAGAAATATCTCTTTTTTTGAAATCATTTAAAAGTCACATAATTAAAAAATTTACTTTGAAAATATTATTATAATATTTTATGGGAAGATTCAATGATTTTATAATGGAAGAAAATATCCACACCCACTGTATAAGTTAAAAAAGACATTCTTACCTTAATTTTGTCGAAAATGTTAAAAAGGACCTTGTTTGGAAAATGACAGAAAGATTCCTTTATAAACATCTAATAAAAAGTCAACAAGGGTATAAATGACTTTAACCCATAGTCTGTAAAATATTAATAATTATTTGAAATACATTTTTAAGAAACATGGATGTGGATGATAAAGAGGTCCCAGTAGATAATTACATATAAACAACCTCGGATAATGAAGAGATTGTGAAATAAACCCTTACCTTGTACTTTTTCTTGATAGAGTGTAGGTTAATCTCCTATATAATAGTTAAATCATTGTTATTAAATTATAAAAGAATCATATACATAAATATGATATCATATATGATCTTTTAATATTTCTTTGTTAATAATATTTTAGTATTATCATCATTTCGGGTGTTAACTGATTCGTTTTCCTATATATGCTTCGTAATGTAAGACATGTTTGTAATGGATAGGTTGTATGTTATTCATATCTACAATGATATAAAGTCCTTGAACATTACATTTAATCATAAAAAAATAATTATTCTAGAATGGATATGATGGGGAAATGAATCTTATCGCGTTGGTGGAGATGGTAATCCGTACATACGCACAAACGCTACTTCCATTTCATTTTTCATTTTAAAAGGAATCAAAACCAAAATATACATAGGTATATTATTATTATAGTATAATATAATATTTTATATTTGGTACTTATGTTCATTAACACCATCCTTTATACGTTCCATGTATGATATGAACGAGTTATATCACTTTGAGGGGGCGGTAGTCCACATTTCCTCAAATAAAATTATCATATATATATACAACATGAAATGAATAATGGTATTATATAAAATGGAATTAAATAATATTATATATAAAATAAATATATTTATTTATAGTGCCATCATAATGGCCACCATGATAGGTGGTAGGAGAAAATTGAACAATCATCGTTTCGTGAGGCGTTTGGTTGCCATCCACAGAAACATTATGTTCTTCACCCATTAGATGGAGGTGTGTGTAAGTGTAGTTATAATAATTCTCATAAAAATATCCTAGTATATTTTGGATACTGTTTTTGTTAAAAAATAAAATAAAAATAAGAGTTTATGGGTTGGAGAAGTAAAATAAAATAAAAGAAGCTAAGAGAAATCGTTACCTTTAATTTGGGTAACTCCCTTGGGTTTGAACCAAAAAGGAAACTTGATTTGTTTTATTCCTAAGGTAACTCTTATAAAAGGAGGATAAGGTTGTAGGGAGATTAATTGGGTAGATTTTGGAGGAGCCAAAAGGCTTGAGAGGTGTGAGGAATTGGTTATAAGTGGTGTCCTCTTATAAGGGGGAGGAGGGACTCTTTTGAAAAAACATAATGTATTATTTTATAATAAATTAATATTCGGTTTCTAATGGATAAAAAGTGTATTATTCAAAGTATAAGGTAAGTATGGGTCCAAATAATTTCAACCAATAGATTTTAGGCAGGTTTGGGTCATTATATTATCCTTATCTTTTAGTTTTAACTCTTAGTTAATTAGTTTGACATTTACCATGTCACTATGTATTTTTATATTATATAGTTAATAAACTTACTATATACATCCAAGAGACCCCCAAGTGGTCCATTAATGATAAACCTATCATGATATAAGTCCTTTGGCCGAACCTTAGATTTTTAGGAAGATAATATCAATTAATAATATAATATTTGTTTTAAAAACTCATTTATGTCAAATTTGACACTATTCAATAATTGATTTTTGTTAAAGTCTTAAAAATTTATTAATTAGAATAAAATTAATTTAAGAATTCCTAACATGTAATTTTAACCAATAAAATTTGTTTATGGCATCAAAACATTCAAATTATATTTATTTTAACTTTTATAATACCAATTATTTGATTGTTTCCTTAATAAGGAAAATACTGTATCATTATTGTGCCATAAATAAATCTAATTATTAAATGTCTAAAAATTATAAATAAAATACCATTATTTAGGAAATATTTTTAGATTTCTAATTAATATTTATAGTCGAAAATATAACATATACAACCCTATGTAAAAATTGTTTTTCTAAAAGATATATGCTTATGTCATTTTTGTATTTACTTTAACTTAATTAATATAAAGTGTCATTATCACTTACAAGTGGCTCCATGGGGTCCCAAAATAGACCCAAATATGCCCATGGTCGGACATGTATCAACCAATAAGGTTATGACACGTTTTTGGGTAATTTATTATTATTATAATATTATTTGTTTACCCTTATTTACTGGATTTACCCTTTAACCATGGTAAATAAAATATTTACCGAAGTAATTATTTAAAATGTTTAAAAATAAAAGATACCTATTTACACAATTTGAAAATCCTGATTCGAAACATGGAATCCATTTTTTCAAATTCAAAAGACAGAAGCGGCAAAAATTAATTTAACATTAATTCTCGTTGTTAAAACAAAAAGCGTGTTTTTTAAGAGATAATAACTATCAAAAAATTGACACTTGTTTATGTCCGGTTTAATTGTGAAATTATGTCCAATGACCAAAAATGTAGTAAATGGTAGAAATATATTCTAAATATACTTTAAAACCACTCAAATTCATAATTTATCACTATTAATGTTTTTTATTAAAAAAGTTGTTTTTAATTAAAATTTACTAATTTTCACTATTCATAAAAATATAAAAGTTATCCGAAAAGTACCAAAATTTCACCCTAGGCTAATTTCGATTTTCTGAATCCAAAAATGAAGTCCATTTTGAGAGGCAAAATTTCTAAAATTTAAAAAAGAGGGTATTACTATTCATAACGGCTAGTTTGATTGGTTGTGGTGTGTTAGAACTCGAAGTTGCGTACAACACATGCTACTGTATTATTCAAAGAGAAGCGTACCGTGGAAGATCGGGGTGTTCAAAAAACAAAGTCATAGGGAGTAACTCTCACAGTCTAAGTTAATTTACTTATTACATCTACTTTGATATCTTGACTATTTGATATAGAAGCATAAAATTAATTAAACTCTTTATAGATAATGGATTAATTGGGATCAGTTATAGAGTTAATTAATTTTTATTTGAATATCTATTCACCCTTTAAATAAAAGAGTGATCAGTTATTCAAATAAACATATTATAAAACCATGATAGATGATTTTAAAGTCTCTTTGTAATTTTTATTCCTCAAAATAGACAATATTGATCTGATTTTTGGGATAGATTAACTTTTGAATTATACAAATAAAATTGATTGTGATATTTATAAGATATTCTTTATATCCTCTAATGGTGTTACATACATTTTTCATATTGAATGTGATGTGAATACATGAAAAGTAATACTTTTTTTAAGGATAATTTTATTGATATTTCTCAAATTTATAATATTTTTTCTATATGTAATGTAAATATATACACATACTAGACTTCCTATGGTGGTGTGTAGGTTTACTGAAGTATTTCTTGAATACCTCTCTAGGATAACTCTAAAAAAGGAATTGGATTTTTCCATTGACTTACTACCCAAAACTAGTTTGATTTTACTACATTATTATTACAAACCTCCAAAAAAATTAATGGAATTGAAAGTAAAATAAAAGGTTTTGGATAAAAAATGGTTTATAAGAAAGAAACATCTCACCTTATTATACTCCAATGAACTTTAATAAGAATATCTATGGTATATTTTTCTTGAATACTGATTTTATAAATTTAAACCAAGAGAAATCAATAAAAAATTCCTTTTACATCTTATTAATTCTTTATTATGAGGGTTATTAATAATCAATTTTTTTTAAAGATAAAATACTCTTAGGGTAAGAGAAAAAGACACTCTAAAAATGGATTTTGAAGCTACTATGATCATTATGAGTATCTCATGATTCCTATCTATATCACTAATACTCTTCTAGTTTTCATGATACTAATGATCCATATCTTCTATAAGTATCCTGATACATTTTCATGGTATTTGTGTAAGATATTTTTCTTTATCTACTATAAGTGGTATATCCTAAGAAATATATAAATATTTTTTTTTCAACATTATGAGAACACCAGTTATATGTTATATTCTCTAAATTCTACTTATTGATTCATGAAGTGAGATATTTGGATTATATTGTCATGAATATGACATTTTTCATTAATTTTATGAAAGTTAAATTTTCAATATATTAAGAAACAACTAATAATGTTTTTGAGATTTGGAGTTTCCTTGGGTTGATCAGATACTACTGAAGTTTTTTTTGAGTTTTTTTTAAATTGGATTCAACTCTAAAAACACGAACAAAAAATGTTTCAAATTTTTAATTAAATGAAAAATATAGAGAGACCTTTGATGATAATAAGAATAAACTCACCACATCCCCGATTATTCTTTTACCAAAGTAGGTAGATGACTATGTCATGTATTTTGATGAATATTTTATAATATTGAGGTGTATGATTATGAAATAATAAAATTTTATGGCTTATAGGCTGAGGTAATTGAGTCCAAGTGAGAAGCATTATTCTATGATTCACTTTATAAAGATACCCTAATACGAGAGTGGGTATTTCAAGTTAATGCTTTTCCATTTTCAATGATTTTTTCATTATAATTAGTTAAGACACATATTCATTCCTCTCTAATAAAAGTAAACTATAAATAATAAAAGTCACATATTTTTTCTTTTTTTAAATGAAATTTTAAAGGAGTTTACATTCAATGTTGTACCCATATATCAAAATTTGTTAGCTCACTGTTTTATAAATTTTGAGTATATTCACTATCTATCATGGTTTAGAACACTCATTAGTGAAGATCAATTATTTCTATCACAATAATATTTATAATAATTCACCACATTTACCTGTCTTCACATTTTGGTAGATGAAATAATTCAATGACAAGAGTTTTCATGGTAGTGTAGAAATCCATTCATGTGGTGTACACTAGAACAAAAATTATTTTAACATTTCTACTAAAAATTAAAAAGCACAATGTTTGGAAAATAATAATAAGATTCATTTTAAAACTTGGTAAAGAAAATATAGTTAAAAATGAAATTAAATATGCGTTTAAAATTTTTAAAAACATTATTTAAAATATTTTAAATAAAATATTTTCATATAATAAATTATTCTGGGAAAAATAGAAAAATACGGTTAGTTTTCCTTAAAAAAATTATTTTGGTGTCTTTAGTACATAAAGGGATGAAACTGAAAGGAAAAAATGCAATATCAAAAAGTAACTATTTTAGAATAAAATAAATAATTTTTTGGGGAGATAGATCATATAATTTCATCAACAGTAAATTTTAAGCCTAAGAAATTCTAGTAAAAATGAGATTTTAACATAAAACTCTTATCGCTTTGATAACTTTTAAGTAAAAATTCTCATAAAAGGAATAAAATAAAATGAAACTTTTAATACCATGGATATAATTTTATGACTAATAAAACATATCAAAGGGTAATTATACACACCTCATAAATTAATATTGGTTTATAACATCAAATATGTCTCAATGAAAAAAAATTGAGGCGAAGAACCCTTACCTCATGATCATTTTTCAATGTAAGTATTCTGAACCATTGTATAAAAAATTATATTTTATATTTATATAATAGAAACATATTAATATATATAATACCATACATGGTTTAATTATAATATCATTTCACCTGTTCATTAACAATCTTTCATTATAATCATCATTTCAGGTGTTAATTGGTTCATTTTTCATGTATGTTTTGGTTAAAAAATTACGGTCCTTAAACTTTTATCATGATTACTTCATATAAAAAATGTTAATCATGATATAAATATCATATTTAGTCAATATATATATATATATTTATAACTATTCATATAAAGAGGTGGTGAATAATTAATTACATCACTACTTGGAGACGGTAGTCCGTATGTACGAACAAGTGATGTTTTCATTTTTTGATGGATGGAATGGAAGAAAGGTAAATAATAATTCAGATTTTAAAAAATTATTATATAATTAATATCATATATATACATTAAATCTAAAATAATAACAGACTATTAAATATGGTGGTGGAAAATGAATCGTTTCGCTACGTGAAGTTGGTAGTCCACACGTACGCATGAGAAATACTTTCATCTCTCATTTCATAGAGAAGAGGTGAAAAATTATTCTTTAATCATCATAATAAAATATTATTATATTTATTATATTATATTAATTGTGTTTTTAAGGATACAAGTTTTTATATGATGTATAAGAAGAAGGAAAATTGAAAGAGTTTGGTTAAGATTTACACCTCTTCTTTGAAAGGCCTCCATTAGATTACACCTTAAGACTTGAAGGATTGGTCTTATTAGAATACCATAAGCTATAAGATGAAGGGGATGATTCTTGGAAGGATTTTTAGAATGGTTTTTATGAGATAAAATGTTAAAATGGTGTAAATAAGGGAGGATAAAATGATCTATTTTATAAGTTAGGGGAGGGACACACATTAAATTTCATAAAATATTTCAACGATATATGGTCACTTTCATGGTAAATTGCTAAAAATGGAAATGTATTATAAGTTAGAATAATATAAGGTTTAAATATCTTTAATTTAGATACCCAAATCTTGATATACATATACATTTCATTACTTTTGCGGAATACTTAATACATAACAAAAAGAAACAACACTCAAGGATAGTAATAGTTTAGTGTCTTTGTATACTCGGAACATAATCATCTAATCATGGTGAAATATCTTCAACATCTCTGATAAAGATCTTCCCCTTTTGTTTTCTTACCTAAAATATTTCTTTATATACTGGGGAAAAAAATCATATAAAGGGTGAGCTCAAATGCTCAGTAAGGGTAAGAATCGAGAAAATAAAACAAACCATATACATTTGAACTTAAAACATGAACATAATATTTAAACATCAAAATATAGAGCAATTAAATAATACATGGAAGTACGTAAGGAAAAGATCATAATGGAACATCAATCATGATAAAATAGAATGGGAATTAAACATGTATTTGTGTCAAATCGTTAAGCACATGATATGATTTCCATAGTAGTCAATGCATTGCTGTCAAGACCATCTTAGTGGACAAAGTCCATTACTGAACCGAGTTCACTCCTCATTCCAGTCCTGTACTACTAAACTGGATTAACTTTCTGTTCCAGTCATGTATATCTCATGAGATATAAATCTTTTCCCTAATTCATTATGTGTAGATATAGGTCCCACCCATCTCATAATGATACCATTCTTATGTGTGCCACAAGATCATAAATCATACATCATAGCATAACCCATGTAATAAAAATGGGATTCTTAAACATCATGCCATCATAACATAATCCATATAAGATAAAAGTACATCATAAAAATAATAACATAAACAAATCAATGTAAAAATAGGTATAGAAACAGAACCCCATATTATCTGAGATAGAAAATATTTTTGATAAAACACTTTAAATGAATTCTTGAGGAAAATATTTTTTCTTCTTCAAAATAATTTTATTTTTACAAAATTCCACAAAATTTTAAAAGAAAAGTATTTTGTTGAAAATAAAAATGAAATATTGTACAGTAATATTCATGAAAATAAGGCTATATGAAACCGTAAAAATCCGTTCATGTCGTATAAGTTAAAAAAACATTCTCCTCGTACTTTTGTCGGAAAAGTCAAAAAGTTCCTTGTATGGTAAAAAAAAGAAAGATTTCTTCCATAACACAAAGTAAAAGTCAAAGTGGGGTAAAAATGAAATTAAACATACATGGAAAAATATTAAACACTTTATGAAATACATTTTATAGTCATGGATGAAAAATATAACCCTAGAAAATACTTACGTATAAGCAATCTCGGATAAAAATGAGATTGCAAAATTATCCCTTACCTTAGGTCCGATATGATTCGTACGTATTAGAACCTCCTGTATAATGATTTAAATAATGTCATTGAATTATTACAGAATCATATTAATTGTTATGATATCATATATGGTTCACTTATGACTTTATATTACCCGTTCTTTTTTAAATTCCATGTTAAAGCATCATTTTGGGTAAAATCGTTTCATTTAACGTATGTGTTTCGATTTGTTGTTCTTGATATTATTATTACTTATATCATGATTTAATTACTTAAATAATTTAAATAATGATTTATATATCATATATATTTAGTATATACATATATATAATAGATTAATGAAAGAAATGAAATACACCGTTCATGGAGACGGTAAGCCGTACACACGCATGAACGCTGTTTTCCTTTCCTTATTTACTTGAATGGAATTAAGTAAATGTCATACATATATATATACATAAATACAGTAGCATTATTATGTCATATATTTCATGATTACTTATTATATATACTTTATAATCATTCTTGAATTGTTAACATGGAAAATGAATCTCATCGCGTCATGGAGATGGTAATCCGTATGTACGCACGAGCGATGATATCCTTCCCATAGTTATTGTATGGAATTGGAGTGGATGATATAATATCTTAGAATAAATATGATTTTATAATAATCATATGTAGGTATTCTTTACACCATTATACCCATCCAAGTAAGGTGGTGGTGGAAAAACAGATTACACCACGGCATGGAGACGATATTCCGTACGTACGCACGCACGATGATTTCATTTTCCGTAGGATGGATAGAAGGTGAAATGGGGTTGTTTAATATTTATAATAACATATCAATATATAATTAATACTTGTTTTATTACTTTATAATGAAATAACTAAGGAAGAAAAATTATAAGAAGAAAGAAAACTTGAAAGAATCGGTAGAAGAGATTACCTCTTCCTCGACACACCTTTTTTAAACTTCTTCTTAGGGAACTAGAGTTGGTCTTTTAAGAAGACCAGAACCTCTATGATATAACTATAAAGGTTGGTAAGAATAATTGGCAGGGGTTGTCTGGGATTCAAGGCTCAAAAGGGTGTGAAGAGAAGAGGGAAGGGGTGCCCTTTTTATAAGGGATGAGAGGAGCACCTTAGGAAAAACTTAAAATATTATTTTATAATAAAGTAATATTAGGTTTTTAATAGATAAAAATTTATTTATTTAGAATATAAGGTGGGTATGGTTCTAAATCCTCTAATACAATAGGTTTTAGACAAGTTTAGGTTACTATTTTGTCCTTATCATTTAGATTTAACTCTAAGTTAAATAATTTAACTTTTACCGTGTCTTTTTGTTTTCTTACACTATATGGTTAATAAACTTACTATAACAAGCTAAAAGAACCCCAAGTGGTTCATTATTATTATATATATCCTTATATAAGTCATTTAGCTGAACGTTATATTTTTAGGAATAAAATAAAAATTAATTATATAATATTTGTTTTAAAAACTATTTTATGTCAATTTTGACACTATTTGGTACTTGATTTTTGTGAAAATTATAACAGCATGATTAATTTGAAAAAAGTTAATTAAATAAATAATAACATGTCATATTAACCTATAAAATTTATTTAATTCAAAAAAGTCTCAAATTACATTTATTTGGGTATTTATAAAATCAATTGTGTTAATATTTCATTAATAAGGTAATTACTGCATCATCATTGTGTCATAAATAGTTTAAATTATTTAATGTCTAAAAATTATAAATAAAATACCATTATGTAGGAAATATTTTTATATTTCTAATTAATATTTATAGTCAAATTTATCTTATGTATAACCCCATATTAAAATTGTTTTAGTTATTAAACATTGATTTTAACTATTTTAACTCTTCTTTAAATAAAATAATAATAAATGTCCTAATATAATTCAAGTGGACCTAAAGGGTAATATTTTATTCCTAAGGTTGTTTTTGGTCGAATTACACTTATCCAATAGAATTAGGACATGTTTTAGGGTAATAGTAATATCATTTTTACCCTTAATTACCCTATTTACTTTTAACCGTGGTAAATAAAAGTAAAAAAGTTACTATTCACCAAAAATTATTTTAATCTTATTGAACCACATTTTACTTACTGATATCAACTGTGTCTCTTGGATTTTTTCAATTCCACTCACATAAGTGGTAAAATTAAGTTTTATGTAAATTTGCAAATTCTCTTAGGAGGTGGGTAAAAGAAGGTGAAAAGATCAATAAAATTTTTGCATATCTAAAATTATTATAAAATGACTCCAATGAATTAAATTGAACTTATATAGGTATTATGTATCTATTTTGACCTAAAATAAATTTAATTAAAATAAATAATTATTTAAATTAAAATTCGGTTTTTAAATAGTAACCCAGTGTTTTCCCTATTCATCAAAAATTGAAAGTTTTCAGAAAAATACCAAAAATTCACCCCAGGATAATTTCGATATTCCAAATCCAAAAATGAAGTCAATTTTGAAAAATAAAATTTTAAAAATTGGGTATTACAATTCATAATGATTAGTTCATAATAATATTACAATAATAACTCATTTAGTGAAACTCAGTATTGCGTACAAGACACGCTATCGAGGAAGGTTTCTCTGGTATGCAACACAATCCTAGAATAGTGTTTGCGTAAACTGTAAGCTAACAAGGTGTTGTGTGTAGCGCAATCTAATCTTGGTGTAGCGTAAAACACAAGACATCAAATTAATTAAAAATAATATTTCTCATAAAATCTTAGGCTGTTACATTCTACCCCCCTTAAAATGAATTTCGCCCTCGAAATTCATCGGGGTTATAAATGGTTTACTACTTTAAAGTTTCATTCATAGAAACTCACATCGTAAAAAGGAAAACTAAAACTTCATTTTAAAAAGGAAAGTTAGAAATGTAATGGTTACCTAGATTAACTCATCACTCGGTTTCCACATAGGAGAACATAGGTGGAAATATGGATAAGGAAGAAAAATATAAACATCAAGTTCTGATGGAGAGTGGTAGAGGATATGGCAATGAAAAATCCAACAATAAAAAATCCATAAATTTGTGATGATATAAGGTATCATCTAATTCATTGGATATGAGGACAGTAGGACAACATTTCTGGTTTTAAAATCATTTCCCTAAAGTTGAATAATTATTGAATTAAAAGAAATACTTACTTGATTTTGGTACAATATTACTGTTGTTTGTGGCTTGAACAATTTCCACTTCATCTCTTAAAGAAATGAAGTTGAATTTGTCTTCAATGAAGTGTTAGCAGATCATGTGATAGAATGACGGGTCATTCCAACTTTCTTAAATTAAAGGTTAGAAAAAGTTATTCAATATACATAAGTCCATATATGGAGATATTAAACGTATATTGCTCCAAGAATGGACTTATACTTCATATATCATACCGCTTAATATAATAAAACTAGTTTATACTAACCAGTTACTTCCTGTAGGCCAGTGGTAGGTAATAAAAGCCTATCGCACTTCAGTTGTGGGTTCGATTCCCACTGCCTTGTCTGACGCGACGGGTTGTCACCCATTTTTTTAGGATTTCCTTTTTCTAAAACTACATTATTATAAAATTCCATCAATAATATCGAAAAAGTTATATCCTTAAACAATACTAACTTCTGTCTAACATAATCCATTTCAATCTTTAGGCTTATCCAAAATACTTCTGTCCAAGCTCATAGTATAAAAAAAACAATTACTAGAAATGTCCTCTTCCGAGCATGTGAATACCATCATTTATCCCCCATATATCATACAATATATCTTGTTGGTAAAATTACAAACATGTGAATAACTTAATCATGCATTCTCTTGAAAAATGAATACCCATTGAACCTTAGTGAAAACATGAATGTTTTCAAAAGTTAACTCTTTCCACATACCAAAATCCCAAAAAATTTATATACTCAAACCATAATATCACTTAGTCCTTATATCAGTCATGAGCTCATGAATACCATCAAACATCTCATTATCTTCTTATTCCTTCATTATATTCATATCATCTACTTTCCAAAAATATCTGAATAACCTTTCATGGTTATCCGTACCATTCATCATATACTTTCAAAAACTCAAGGAAAGAAAACAGTGTAACAATCCTTAGATTTTTCTTTATTCTATAGTACCATACATTATTCTTGATAAACATACAATCATTCCACTACCTTCTTAGATCACTGAGTGAGCCTCATCATTTCTTTCATCTCATATATCATTTATAGTCTCTTTATCATCATCAACATAAATACTACCCATACGACCATTCTAATTTTCTTCATGAAATTTTCCCTTAGAGAATTGGTTTGCATAAAGCCCGTACAATCTACATTTAAAACATTTAATCATTTTTTACGTCGTAGAAATACCATTATCCTTGTCCATGGTGTTAACTGAACCTTTTCCTCTACACTTACTGGATTTGTGTCATTCTTTTCCACACCCAAAGCATCTTTCAGTTCCTTTGAAACATTATCCCTGATGCCTCTTACAACATGATTTACATGATGGAAATTGAACTTTCTTTCCTCTATGATCATCATGAAACTCCATCTTTATCTTATTAGCTGAGTCAGGAAACTTACCAAAGTTGAGATTATTGATCATATTTTGAGACTTATTATTAGGCATAATAACGATTTTGGGACTTCCAAATCCCGTTTAATTTGGTTTCTCATGAATAATTTCATTCCATTTCCCATCATATCCTCCATTATCGTGAATCTTCCTATTTCCAGCCATTTTCTAAAACCCATAAAGAATAGTGTGAGTGAAAAAAATCATGCTAGGAAAATAGCATAATTAAGGGGGAGTACCTTCCATATGTAACACCTTAGGTTTAATTCTAAGATCGTTACCATAATTCTAGGACTATAAACTATATGTATACTTAACCTTAGAGACATCCCTAGACATACCTTAGAAATATCTCTAGGAATTTAACTAAAGTTTTCGCATCCTAGTTTCCAAAGGTTAACTAAACCTTTCCTCTAATACCAACTGTAGAGACCCAAATCTTAACGAACATATACATTTCATTACTTTTGAAAAATACTTAATACATAACAAAAAAAACACTCAAGGACCATAATAGTTTAGTGTCTTTGGAAACTCATAACATAATCATCTAATCATGGTCAAAGATCTTCAACATCTCCCATAAAGATCTTCCCCTTTTTTTCTTACCTAAAGCCTTTATTTATATCTTAGGGAAAACAAAACATATAAAGGGTGAGCTCAAATGCTCAGGAAGGGTAAGCATGGAGAAAATAAAACAAACCATATACATTTGAACTTAAAACATGAACATAATGTTTAAACATCAAAAATCTTGAGCAATGAAATAAAACATGGAAGTACGTAAGGAAAATATAATAATGGAACATCAATCATGATAAAATAGCACGGGAATAGAATATGTATTTGTGGAAAATCATTAAGCACATGATATTTTTTCCATAGTAATCAAGGCATTACTGCCAAGACCATCTTAGTTAACAAAGTCCATTACTGAACCGAGTTCACTCCTCGTTCTAGTCCTGTACTACTGAACCAGATTAACTTGTCGTTCCAGCCATGTCTATTTAATGAGATATAGATATTTATCCAATGCATTGGAGGGAGATATAGGTCACACCCATATCATAATGATACCATTCTTATGTGTTCCACAAGATCATAAACAATACATCATAGCATAACCCATGTAATAAAAATGGGATTCTTAAACATCATACCATCATAACAGAATCCATATAAGATAAAAGGACATCATAAAAATAATAACATAAACAAATCAATGTAAAAATAGGGATAGAAACAGAACCCCATATTATATTAGATGGAAAATAATTTTGATAAAACACTTGAAATGAATTCTTGATGAAAATATCCTTTCTTCTTCAAAATCATTTTCTTTTCACAAAATCCCATACAATTTTAAAAGAAAATGATTTTGTTGGAAATAACCATGAAATCTTATCGAGTAAGCTTCATGAAAATAAGGTGATATGAAACCGTAAAAATCCATTCATGCCATATAAGTTAAAAAAAATTCTCCTCATACTTTTGTCGGAAAAGTCAAAAAGTTCCTCGTATGGTAAACAAAAGAAATATTCCTTTCATAACACAAAGTAAAAGTAAAATTGGGGTAAACATGACATTAAACATACATGGAATAATATTAAAAAATTTATGAAAATGATTTTATGGGAATGGATGAAAAATATAACCCCAGTAAATACTTATGTATAAGCAATCTCAGATAAAAATGATATTGCAAAATTTTCCCTTACCTTAGGTCTGATATGCTTCGTACACATCCGAACCTCCTATATAATGATTTAAATAATTTCATTTACTTATTAATGAATCATATTAATTTTTATGATATCATATATGGTACACTTATGACTTTATATTACCTGTTCTTTTGTAAATTCCATGTTAAAGCAGCGTTTTGGGTAAAATCGTTTCATTTAACGTACATGTTTCAATTTTTTGTTCTTGATATTATTATTACATATATCATGATTTACATAATTAAAGAATTTAAATCATTATTTATATATCATATATATTCAGTATATACATATATATAAAATAGATAGATGAATGAAATGAAATACACTGTTCATGGAGACGGTAGGCCGTACGTACGCATGAACGTTGTTTTCCTTTCCTTATTGACTGGAATGGAATTAAGTAGATGAAATATATATATATAAATAAATCAAGTAGCATTATTATGTCATATATTTCATTATTACTTATTATATATACTTTATAATCATTCTTAAATTGTTAACATGGAAAATGAATCTCATCGCGTCGTGGAGACGGTAATCCGTACGTACGCACGAGCGATGATATCATTATCTTATTTATTGAATGGAATTGGAGTGGATGATATAATATCTTAGAATCAATATGATGTTATATTAATCATATATAGTTATTATTTACACCATTATACCCATCCAAGTAAGGTGGTGGTGGAAAAACATATTAAACCATGACGTGGAGACGATATTCCGTACGTACGCACGTGCGGTGATTGCATTTTTCGTACGATGGTAGAAGGTGAAACAAGGTTGTTTCATATTTATAATAATAGATAAATATATAATTAATACTTATGTTATTACTTTATAATGAAACAAATAAAGAAGAAAATTTAGAAGAAGAAAGAAAACTTGAAACAATCGGTAGAAGAGATTACCTCTTCCTCGACGTACCTCCTTTAAATTCTTCTTAGAGCACTAGAGTTGGTCTTTTGAGAAGAAAATAACCTATATGATATAACTATAGAGGTTGATAAGAGTAATTTTCAGGGGTTTTTCGAGCTTCAAGTCTTAAAAGGGTGTGAAGAGAAGAGGGAAGGGGTGACCTTTTTATAAGGGAGGAGAGGGGCACCTTAGGAAAAACTAAAAATATTATTTTATAATAAAGTCATATTAGGTTTTTAATAGATACAAATTGATTTATTTCTAAGATAAGGTAGGGATGGGTCAAAATACTCTCAAAAAATAGGTTTTAGACAATTTTAGGTTACTATTTTATCCTTATCATTTAGATTTAACTCTAAGTTAAATAATTTAACTTTTACCGTGTCTTTTTGTTTTCTTACACTATATGGTTAATAAACTTACTATAACAACACAAACGAACCCCAAGTGGTTTATTATAAATATATATATCTTTATCTAAGTCATTTGGCCAAACCGTATTTTTTTAGGAATAAAATTACAATTAATAATAAAATATTTGTTTTAAAAACTATTTTATGTCAATTTTGACACAATTGGGTACTTGATTTTTGTGAAAATCATAACAGCATGATTAGTTATAAAAACGTTAATTAAATAAATAATAACATGTCATATTAACCAAGAAAATTAGTGGAATTCAATAAAGTCTCAAATTACATTTATTTGGGTATTTATAACATCAATTATGTTAATATTCTATTAATAAGGTAATTACTACATCATCATTATGTCCTAAATAATTTAAATTATTTATTGTCTAAAAATTATAAATAAAATACTGTTAAGTAGAAATATTTTTAGATTTATAATTAATATTTATAGTCAAATTTATCTTATGTATAATCCTATATTAAATTTTTTTAGTTATTAAACATTGATTTTAACTATTTTAACACTTCTTTAAATAAAATAATAATAAATGTCCAAATCTAATCCAAGTGGACCTAAAGGGTAATATTTTATTATAAGGTTGTTTTTGGTCGAATTACACTTATACAATAGAATTAATACATGTGTTAGGTTAATAGTAATATCATTTTTACACTTAATTACCCTATTTACTTTTAACTGTGGTAAATAAAAGTAAAAAGTTACTATTCACCAAAAAATATTTTTATCTTATTGACCCACATTTTACTTACTGATATCAACCATGTCTCTCAATTTTTTAAATTCCACTCACAAAAGTGGTAAAATTATGTTTTATGTAAATTTGTAAATTCTTCTAGGAGGTGGGTAAAAGGCGATGAAAAGTTCAATTAAATTTTTACATATCTAAAATTATTATAAAATGACTCCAATGAATTACATTGAACTTATATAGGTATTATGTATATATTTTGACCTAAAATAAATTTAAATAAAATAAATAATTATTTAAATAAAAATACGGGTTTTAAATAGTAACCCAGTGTTTTCCCTATTCATCAAAAAAATTGAAAGTTTTCAGAAAAATACCCAAAATTCACCCTAGGCTAATTTCGATATTCCGAATCCAAAAATGAAGTCCATTTTGAAAAATAAAATTTCAAAAAGTGGGTATTACTATTCATAATGGCTAGTTCATAATAATATTATAATAATATCTCGTTTAGTGAAACTCGGTATTGTGTACAACACATGCTATCAAGGAAGGTTTCTCTGGCGTGCAACACAAGCCTAAAATAGTGTTTGTGTATATTGTAAGCAAACATGGTGTTCTGTGTAGTGTAAGCTAATCTTGGTGTAGCGTACAACATAAGACATCAAAGTAATTAAAAATAATATTTCTCATAAAATATTGGGTTGTTACATTTAACCATTAATAATTAGATAAGTGTGGGTGGAAATAGTACCCTCATCTCTTGGTTTAACCCCCGATAAACCTGTTTTAACCTTAACCATGGAAACACAATTTTACAATTTTTACTATTAATTATGACCAAAAAATTATGTTGACCCTATTAAATTATACTAATTATTATGATTAAAAATTTTGATTTCATTTTACCTGATTAAATTCCTATAAGTGGAAGAATTTAATTTTAAATAAGTGTACAAACCGTAATAAAAACCAGTTTTGGAAAAAATAAATTTTTATACATAAAATTAAATTTAATTCCCTTATTTCCTTCTAAAAACCATAAAATGAATTTAAAAATATATTACTGAATATATAATCTATAAATTTTATTAATACCATTAATTAATAGATAATAATTCAATTTATTAACATAAAAACACATTGCGTGCTTATAAACAGTTTTTAGAAAAATATATTTTTAAATCTAAAAATAATGTTATATAAAAATAAAGTATAATGATTATTACTATGTAATTAATTATGTTATTTATAATTAAATGAAATGATACAACTTTAAGACCAATTTCAAAACATAATGGGCCTTTTACTTTAAAATAAATGACAGCTTTTATAAAAATCGTTATTTTATCACTATTTACTAGAAAATTAATTTTTTTAGAAAAATCCTAAAATTACAATTAATTTAATATTATAATGTTTATTTAAAAAATTATATTCCTTTAATATAATTTTTTTTTGAAAAAATTATAAAATTATTATAATTTTTGTGCATGTAAAATGTAATAAAAACTAATTTTTGTAAAAATATATTTTTGAGAAATAAAATTACATTACAAAAAATTGAGTATTTATTTATTATGAATTAGTCAATACGTTTAAGTTATTTTTCTTCATAATGTGGTTATTACTATTTTTACCTACAATTTTAATAGTTATGTTATAAAGGATTACTTTATTACAATCTATTTAGACTTGAGGGTGCATGTAAGGAAAGTTATCAAATACTTCATGTTCATTTACAAGGAAATAAATATAAAATATTGATGTGTGCTATGAAGTCATCCATATACAGAATAGAAGAGAGTTTCTGACTGAATTTTTTTAGAATTTTTAAATTGGAGAGGGTGTGAGGAAGTGTTTTGTATTCTCCTATATATCCTAACATGGAAATTTTTGTAGTGTTCTCCCATGGTTGTGAGAAATTTCTCCAAACTAGGTAAATCTTGTTTGTCTATTTTAATTTTTATTCATTTGTAAAGTGTGTTTGTGAAGTTTTTGCGGTGTTTCGGTGATCTTTCATCTTAGTTCCCATGCATAAACTCAATGGAGGTGGTTATAAGACAAAACATTGCATAGTAACATTGTGGAGCTTTGCAGTATGAAAGTTGAGGAGTTCAAAAAAACATTCATCAAGTGTAAAATGTTCATATCAGGTTCTTCTATAGGGAAAAAATAATTATTTGTATAATCCCTAATATTTTCAACCCCCCATTATTCATCAGTGTTTTATTATAAAAAAATAATAGAAGATAAAGTAAGAATATGGTCATTAGATCCCATAAGTATATAGAATGCAATACAATGGTGGAAAAGTTCATTGATGAGTGTAAAAAATCACGAAAAAACTTCTTTAATTCTATTTAACTGCCTCCAATGAAAGAATGTAGTTTTCATATTTTAATTATTCTAAAACATGACCCTTTTATCCCTAAATCATTCACTATAATGTATGAGTTGTTATATCATATTATCACTATTTTTTTCTAGGTAGAAATAAAAGTATTTATAGAGCACCCAAAATCATGATGAAATTATATTAATTATGACATAATGAATTTTCAAAACCATATCAGAAACCAATGATCAAATATATTAAATAAAACCTTAAAATATTCAATTGAATCCATTAATTCTACATATATATTGGTGTAAGCAACCTGTGTTTTTTTCAGGATTGTACTTTTGAGAAGAAATGGAATTTTCCCTTTTAGATGCTTGTAAGGAGTAAAATGGTATTTTCCCATAATAAATGATCTTGGATAATTTTTATGACCACTCCATTGGTCTCGTAATAAGGTTTTTACACTAGGATATGAGTTTGGTGGATTTCTGAGCCGTTCAAATTTTAGTGGAATAATTAATATTAAATATTTAATAAATTAAATTTTAATTTATTCACATATGTTCTTTTAATAATATATTTTGAATGGATCATCGAATTGAGATTCTATCTACACCATTGAGTCTGCAATGAGGATTTTTTCCTAGGCATGTCATAAACTCCGGTTTGGCATCTGGGCCAACCTAGGCCCACTTTTGTTTTCTTTTTCTTTATTTTCTTTCTTTCCTTTTTCATTTCATCCATTCCCCTCTAGCTTCTTGATCATGCCCCTGCATATCTTTTTTATAATTCTAATAAGATATAAAATGAAGATAAGTAGATATATCAAGAGATATGGGGGAGATAGGTACCATTGTGGGGATCAGGACACGTCAGATTGTCGTGTGACAATCGTGGACCGCAGAAACAGGAGAAGCTTTGGTGGATTCTGCCCAAAGTTAGGAAATTTTTAAGATTTATCATTAATCCATGTATTTTAATAAATTTTATTTTTCAATCCCCTATTATACTTTGTTTTGATCCATAGTGGGATGATCTACTATTTTTGAGGTAAAAATGGGTGGTTTGGGGTGATTTAGAGGTTTTCCGTTTGAGAAAATTCATCTACATGGTGTGTAGTTTAGGTAAATCACATCACATGTTCTTCCTATATGGGGAAGAAGATTTTTTGGAAGTAAAAATAATGTACCAGGGTTTAAATTCCATGTACTTGGACTCGACCATGTATGCATGTACCCGACCAGACTACCCCGTGTAGGGGAACAAGGACATACAGAGAACACGACCAGACTCCATGTGGATTGCACGCTATGAAAAACTATATGTCCAACACAAGTGCATGGCCATTCCATTTGAGGGAGATGGGTAGGTAGCCCATGTAGGGTATATGCTATGTACCCATCTTAAACACCATGTACTTGGGCATTTACACTCCAAGTCTGTCTAGAGTACACACTCAAGTGGGGCTTTGGGAGTACATGTGACATGCTCAAGGTGATATTCCATGTACTACCCCCTTTTAAACCCTCTTGGGTTTTCCATATCTTTTTGACTAGGAATCATAATTAGACCCATCAGTATTCCATTTCATGTATCTTTTCATGTATATCACAATGGTAAGACCCATGGGGTGTTTTGAGGAGTCCTAGGTGGAATTTTTTCCTTTTCCCGTATAGATAAGTTCTTCTCTAGTAGTTGAATCCAGTGTCTCTTAAGTGTGAGACCTATTCAGAGATGACCCATGATCTATCTCTCTTGACCAAAACTTTTGTAGCTTTTACCTTGAGGCATCTCCCTTGTGATATGTTCACTTCGGGCTTAAGAGGCCATGAGAATATTTGTTTTTGAGGATCCCCTATAGGATTCATCATCTTACATTTCGACTTAGAGGATCCAATATAGGATGCCTCTATCTTCTTTTATACCAAGGATCCCTTATGGTATGCCATTGTTTATAATCTGACATGGGGAATCCATAGTTGGATCCCTTTACCTATGTAATGTTATGGGGATCCCTTGTAGTACGCCTCTATTGATTTTTTATTAGAGGATCCCTTGTTGGATTCCTCCTTAACTTTACATCTAAGGGTCCCAAGTGGGATGAATTCACTTATGCATGGACTTTGAGGATCCCGTGTAGGACTCCTCTACCATTTTATCGAAGGATCCCAAGTAGGATGAATTTTCTTGTGTTTAGACCTAAATGATCCCAATTAGGATTCCTCTTTAATTTTTGACTTGAGGAACCCAACAGGTGATCATTTTTTGACTAACCCTAAGTTAGAACATTGAGTTTATGTAGATATGGTAGTGGGTGTTACCTTAGAAACTATGCAGAACTTGTAATCTTGAGTAGATGTGGTTGTAGTATTAGGTTTAGGAATTCATCTACCCTCCCTCTTTGTTTATATCTTTACTTGTTTATTGCTGATGCAACAATGTTATCTATAGTTTCTTCATGGATGGTGGGTTGTGAGATTGATGTGAGGCATCATTATTTCTCTTTGGGATACCAAGATGTTCTATTTTGGATCCAGCTTCTAATACATGTTATTTATTATGTTTACTGGCATACCTATATGTACTACCTAGGACTTATCTATCGATCTTGTATATTTGTTTATTATATTATTGGGATGTCCATAGGTGTTTCCTAGAATTTAGATTCTGGTCCATTTTATTTATTATGTTTACTGGTATACCCAGAGGTACTACATGGGACTTGGATATTGAGCCTATATATTTGTTTATTATATTATTGGGATGTCCAGAGGTGTTTTCTAGAATCCTTATGTTGAGAATAATACTATGATATTAAGGAATGGATCCATAATAATGTTTCTCATGGATTGTAGAAACCCGTATCTTGACGTACATGGACATTACATTAAATTTTGCGGAATACTTAGTACATAACAAAAACACACACACACGGACCGTAATAGTTTAGAGTCTTTGGAAACTCGGAGCGTAATCTTCTAATCGTGGTGAAAGATCTTCAACATCTCCCATAAAGATCTTCCCCTTTTTTACCTAAAACCTTTCTTTATATCCTGGGGAAAAGAAAACATAAAAGGGTGAGCTCAAATGCTCAGTAAGGGTATACAAAAGAAATAAAAATCATATCATATCTTTTTGAAAATCATAACCTGCAAAAGAGATCATAATATCTTAACATGGAACAAATCATAGAAGTGAAAATGAGATCACCATAATCATAACATGAAAATTGAAACTTTGTGGAATGCACACATAATCATGGAAAATCATTTCTTGTTAGTCATGACTCATTGCCAAGACTATCTTAGTGGAGAAAGTCCCTTTCTGAATCGAGTAACCCTCGTTTCAGTCCTGTTTCACTGAACCGGTATAACCTACCATTCCAGCCATGTCCATCTCATGAGATATAAAATCTTTACCCAATGCATTGGAGGGAGATATAGGTCCCACCCATCTTAAAATGAATCCTTTCTTATGTGTGCCACATAATCATAAATCATACATCATCGCATAACCCATGTAATAAAAAAATGGGATTCTTAAACAACATGACATCATAAAACAATTCATATAAGATAAAGGAATTAATAAAAATGTTTCCATCACAACATAATAAAATCCATGTAATAATAGGGATAAAAACAGAACCCTTTATTATCTTAGATGGAAAATAATTTTGATAAAACACTTGAACTCCATTCTTGAGGAAAATATCCTTTCTTCTTCAAAAACATTTTTCCTTTCATAACATGTCATACAACTTTAAAATAAAAGAAGTTGATTAAAAATAAACATGAAAACTTGTAAAGGAAGCTTCTTGGAAATAATGTTTTAAAAATCCATTCATGCCGTATAAGTTAAAAAAAAACATTCTTCGTACTTTTTTCGGAAAAGTCAAAAAGTACCTCGTACGAAAAACGACAAAAGATTCCTTTCATACATATTACTAAAAACTCATCGAAGGGTAAAAATGTATTTAAACAATTGTAGGTGGATGGAAATAATATTACATATTGATGAAACATGGATGTGGATGATAAAATACACCCCAGTAAATACTTACGAATAAACAATCTCGGATAAAAATGAGATTGTGATATTTCCCTTACCTTATGTCCGAATTGCTTTGTAAGTGTCCAAACCTCCTGTATAATGATTTAAATCATGTTATTGACTTATTCCAGAATCATATTCATTGTTATGATATCATATATGGTTCACTTATGACATTATATTACCCGTTCTTTTGTAAATTCCATGTTAAAGAAGCGTTTTGGGTAAAATCGTTTCATTTATCTTATGTGTTTTGACTTGTTGTTCATGACATAATTATTACTTATATCATGATTTACTTACTTCCAGAATATAAAATATGATTTATATATCATATATATTCAGTATATATATATATATATAATAGATAAATAAAATGAAAAACACCGTTCATGGAGACGGTAGTCCGTACGTACGCATGAACGCTGTTTTACTTTCCTTATTGTCTTGAAATGGAAGTAAGTAGATGACATAAATATATATATATATACATAAATCCAGTAGCTTTATAATTTCATATATTTCATTATTATTTCTTATATATACGTTATAATCATTCTTAAATGGTTAACATGGAGAATGAATCTCATCGCGTCGTGGAGACGGTAGTCCGTACGTACGCACGAGCGATGATATCATTTCCATAAATATTGAACTGAATTGGAGTGGATTATACAATATATCAGTATCAATATGATTTTGTAATAACTATGTATAGTTATTCCTTACACCATTATACCCATCCATGTATGGTGGTGGTGGAAAATAGATTACACCACGGCGTGGAGACGGTATTCCGTACGTACGCACGCGCGGTGATTTCTTTTTCCGTAGGATAGATAGATGGTGAAATAGGGTTGTTTCATAATTATAATAACATATCAGTATATGAGTGATACTGATGTTATTACTTCATAATGAAACAACCTAAGAAGAAGAAGTGGAAGAAGAAATAAAGATGAAAGAATTGGTAACGGTAATTACCTCTTCTTTGAAGCGCCTCTTTGAGACCTCCTCTTAGGGCACTAAAATTGGTCTTTGAGGAAGACCAGAACCTCTAGGATGTTGCTAGGGAAGTGGAGAAGATATTTTGGCAGGGGTTGGCCGAGATTGAGAGCTCAAATTGGTGTGAGGAGGAGGGGGAGGAGGTGTCCTTTTATAGGGGAGGAGAGGGGCACCTTAGGAATATCTCAAAATATTATTTTATATTAAAGTCAAAATCGGTTTATAATGGTTCCAAAGGGTCTTATTTCGAAGCTAAAGTGGGGATGGGTCTAAATCCTATCAACCAATAAGATTTAGACAAGTTTAGGGTATTATTTTAACCTTATCAATTAGATTTAACTCTAAGTTAAATAATTTAACTTTTACCGTGTCTTTTTGTTTTCTTTCACTATATGGTTAATACACTTACTATAACATGCCAAAAGAACCTAAAATTGTTTATTATTAATATATATATCCTTATCTAAGTCATTTGGCCGAACCTTAGATTTTTAGGAATAAAATAACAATTAATAATATAATATTTGATTTAAAAACTATTTTGTGTCAATTTTGACACTATTTGATATATGATTTTTGTGAAAGTCATAACAGAATTATATGTTCGAAACAAGTCTATTAGATCAACAATAATATATCATAGTAACCTAGAAAATTAGTGGAATTCATAAAAAGTCTCAAATTACATTCATTTCAGCATTTATAACATCAATTATGTTAATATTTCCTTAAAAGGGTAATTACTGCATCATCGTTGTGTCATCAATAAATTAATTTATTTAAAGTATAAAAATTATAAATAAAATATCATTATGTAGGAAATCTTTTTAGATTTCTAATGAATATTTATAGTCGAATTTATCTTATATATAACCCCATATTAAAAATGTTTTAGTAAATAAACTTTGATTTTAACTCTTTTAACTCTTCTTTGAATTAAATAATAATAAATGTCCTAATCTAATCCAAGTGGGCCTAAATGGTCATATTTTATTCCTAAGTTTGTTTTTGGTCGAATTACACTTGTCCAATAGAATTAGGACATGTGTTAGGGTAATATTAATATCATATTTACCCTTAGTTACCCTATTTACTATTAACCGCGGTAAAAAAAAAGTAAAAAGTTACTATTCACCAAAAATTATTTTCATCTCATTGAACCACATTTTACTTATTGACATCAACCGTGTCTCTCGGATTTTTGAAATTCCATTCACAGAAGCGGTAAAATTAAGTTTTATGAAAAATCCAGTTTTTTTAACTACCACTTAGTAGTTTCACTATTCATCAAAAAATGAAGGTTTTCAGAAAAATGCCAAAATTTCATCCTAAGCTATATTTCATATTCCGAATTCAAAAATGACTTCTATTTTACCAAATTCATAACATAGAAGTTGAATTAATTAATTTTATAAATAAATCCCGCTATTAAAACAAATAGCGTGTTTTTAAGAAACAATATCTATCAAAAGATTGACAGTTGTTTATGTCTGGTTTAAATGTGAAATTACGTCCAATGACCAACATTGTATTAAATTGTAAAAATATATTCTAAATATAATTTAAAACTACTCAAATTAATAATTTATCACTATTAATTATTTTGATTTAAAAATTTGTTTTTTAATTATAATTTAGTAATTTTCACTATTCATCAGAATATGAAAGTTATCCGAAATGTACCAAAATTTCACCTTAGGCTAAATTCGATACTCCGAATCCAAAAATGAAGTTCATTTTGAAATATAAGATTTACAGAATTTTAAAAAGTTGTTATTACTATTCATAACGGCTAGTTTTAATAATATTTTAATAGCATATCGTTGTTTAGTGAAACTTGGTATTGCGTATTACACACGCTATCGAGGAAGGTCGCGATTGCGTGTAATGCAAGGCAAGTCAAGGATGCGTGTTGTGCAAGCTCCTTTTGGTGTAGCGTACAACACAAGACATTAGTAAAATTAAAAAGAATATTTTTTTATAAAATCTTGGGCTGTTACATTCTACCCCCCTTAAAATGAATTTCGCCCTCGAAATTCGTCGGGGTTATAAATGGTTTACTATTCAAAAGTTTCTTTAATAGAAACCCACATCGTAAAAAGGAATATCAAAACTAATCTTTAAAAACAAAAGTATGAAACGTAACGGTTACCCAAATAAACAAATCATTGGGTTTCCACATAGGTGAAAATATGGATATGGAAGAGAAATCTAACCATCATGTTCTGATGGAGAGTGGTAGAGAACATGGCTATGGAAAAGCCAATAATCACAAATCCATAGATTTGTGATGATATACGGTACCATCTGATTCATCAGGTATAAGATCACTAGGACAACATTTTTGGTTTTCAAGATCATTTCTCTAAAGTTGAAAATTTGAATTAGAATAAATACTTACTTTATTTTGGTACAATCTCACTATTGTTCGTGCCTTGAACAATTTCCACTTCATCTCTTCAATAAATGAAGTTGAATTTGTTATTCGTGAAGTGTTAGCAGATCATGTGATAGAATGACGAGTCATTCCATCTATCTCAAACAAAAGGTTAGTAAAAATTATATGCATAAGTCGATCTATAGTGAGATTAATCATATATGGTTCCTAAAATGGACTTATACTTCATATATCATACTGCTTAATATAATAAAACTAGTTTCTACTAAACAGGGACTTCCTGTAGGCCAGTGGTAGGCGATAAAGGCCAGTCGCACTTTGGTTGTGGGTTCGATTCCCACAGCCTTGTCCGAAGCGATGGGCTGTCGCCCGTCCTGCAGGTTGTCCTTTTTCTAAAACTACATTACTATAACATCCCATCAATAATATCGAAAAAAGAACTTCTATCCTTAAAAAATACTATTTTATGTCCAACATAATCCATTCTAGTCTTTAGGCTTATCCATAATACTGCAGTCCACTTTCATAACATAGTGAAAATGATTACCAGAGATTTAATACCATCGTTGAACCCCATATATCATAAGATATGTTTTGTTATTCAAAGTCCTTAATCATGTATTCTCTTGAATACCCATTGAACATTAGTGAAAACTTGAATGCAGTTAAAAGTTAATACTTTCCACATACCAAAATCCTCAAAATTCTATATACTCAAACCATGATATCACTTAGTCCTTATATCAATCATGAGCTCATGAATACTGTTAAACATTTCATTTTCTCGTTTTCCCTTCATTATGCGCATAATATCTCAATCACTTTGAATACCACATTAGACCAATACATAAATATTCCAATATTCCATGATACAATATTATTTTGGAATCCCATTACATAAACACTTAATCATTCCACCACATCGTTGTCATATTCAACATTGCCAATAGTGATCGCATGTGACTTCCCTTTGTCCTTTGCCTTAAGCGGTTGCTCATGTCGATCATCACTAACCCTTGGATTAGGGAATTTATTAGCATAATGCCCCACTTCCTTGCACTTGAAGCATTGAAGTGTTGGTTGTGCGTTCTCTGCAGTGTTTGCTTTATTCACTTCATTAGAATCCGTTTTTCCATTACATCGACACTCAGCTGCTCGATGGCCTTCTTTTCCACACTTAAAACATTTTCTAGTCCCTTTAAGACAATCTCCACCATGCTTCTTTCCACACTTTGTGCATAAGGAAACATTCATCTTCTTTTCACCATTATTCTGAGATTTCTCCGTGAACTCCATCTTTCGTTTCTTGTAAAAACCATGAGATGGATATGTAACACCAACTTCCATTTCTACCTTGATAGCACAACGCACAATTTCTTCATAGCTACTGAAGTCTCTTATAGCTAATGCCCTTCGAAGACTTGGTTTTAAGCCACTGAAAAATCGATCAACTTTACTTTCAGGTTGGATGATAATGCCAGATGCATACCTTGCAAGTCTTGTAAAATTTGATTCATATATACCAACAGATTCATCATCCTTCTGTTTCAGCTCAAGAAACTCCTTTTCCATCTTCGTTCGAAGAATACGAGGGAAGTACTTACTGAAAAACAAGTTCTTGAACTCGTCCCATTCCATGGACTCAATTTCATCTCTTGGCCTCGTATTCTTGATAAGATTCCACCATTGATCAGCTTCACCTTCCAAACGATATACTGCTAAGATGACTTTATCATGTTCAGAACATTGAAGAACTGAAAATATATTTTCAGTAGTACTAATCCATTGTTCAGCAACTAATGGATTAGTAGACCCACTGAAAGAAGGCGGACGCTGCCTCATGAAGGATTCAACAGAATGTTGCTCCTTCCTTTGCTTGTTTGGAAGTCCTGCATGATTCATAGCTTGAGAAAGTTGTGTGAGCATGGCTACAAGATTTTTCATTCCAGCTCCCATATCGTTTGGTTTCTCAGGGGGACAATCATTGCATTGTCCATTGCATTGATCAACACGGTTCCTTCGGGTTCCAGCCATCGTCTAAAACCCAAAAAGAATAGCGTGAGAGGCAAAAATCATGCTAGGGAAAACAACATAATAAAGGGGGAGTACCTTGAATATCTAACATCTTAGGTTTAATCTAATATCGTTACCATAGTCCTAGGACTATATCCTATACGTATACTTATCCTTAGGGACATCCCTAGACATACCTTAGAAATATCTCTAGGGATCTCACTAACGTTTTCGCATCCTAGTTTCCAAAGGTTGACTAAATCTTTCCTCTGATACCAACTGTAGAGACTCGTATCTTGACGTACATGGACATTACATTAAATTTTGCAGAATACTTAGTACATAACAAAAACACACACACAAGGACCGTAATAGTTTAGAGTCTTTGGAAACTCGGAGCGTAATCTTCTAATCGTGGTGAAAGATCTTCAATATCTCCCATAAAGATCTTCCCCTTTTTTTTTTACCTAAAACCTTTCTTTATATCCTGGGGAAAAGAAAACATAAAAGGGTGAGCTCAAATGCTCAGTAAGGGTATACAAAAGAAATAAAAATCATATCATATCTTTTTGAAAATCATAACCTGCAAAAGAGATCATAATATCTTAACATGGAACAAATCATAGAAGTGAAAATGAGATCACCATAATCATAACATGAAACTTGAAACTTTGTGGCATGCACACATAATCATGGAAAATCATTTCTTGTTAGTCATGACTCATTTCCAAGACTATCTTAGTGGACAAAGTCCCTTTCTGAATCGAGTAACCCTCGTTTCAGTCCTGTTTCACTGAACCGGTATAACCTACCATTCCAGCCATGTCTATCTCATGAGATATAAAATCTTTACCCAATGCATTGGAGGGAGATATAGGTCCCACCCATCTTATAATGAATCCTTTCTTATGTGTGCCACATAATCATAAATCATACATCATCGCATAACCCATGTAATAAAAAAAATGGGATTCTTAAACAACATGACATCATAAAACAATTCATATAAGATAAAGGAATTCATAAAAATGTTTCCATCACAACATAATCAAATCCATGTAATAATAGGGATAAAAACAGAACCCTTTATTATCTTAGATGGAAAATAATTTTGATAAAACACTTGAACTCCATTCTTGAGGAAAATATCCTTTCTTCTTCAAAAACATTTTTCCTTTCATAACATGTCATACAACTTTAAAATAAAAGAAGTTGATTAAAAATAAACTTGAAAACTTGTAAAGGAACCTTCTTGGAAATAATGTTTTAAAAATCCATTCATGCCGTATAAGTTAAAAAAAACATTCTTCGTACTTTTGTCGGAAAAGTCAAAAAGTACCTCGTACGAAAAACGACAAAAGATTCCTTTCATACATATTACTAAAAACTCATCGAAGGGTAAAAATGGATTTAAAAAATTGTAGGTGGATGGAAATAATATTACATATTGATGAAACATGGATGTGGATGATAAAATACACCCCAGTAAATACTTACGAATAAACAATCTCGGATAAAAATGAGATTGTGATATTTCCCTTACCTTATGTCCGACTTGCTTTGTAAGTGTCCAAACCTCCTGTATAATGATTTAAATCATGTTATTGAATTATTCCAGAATCATATTCATTGTTATTATATCATATATGGTTCACTTATGACATTATATTACCCGTTCTTTTGTAAATTCCATGTTAAAGAAGCGTTTTGGGTAAAATCGTTTCATTTATCTTAGGTGTTTTGACTTGTTGTTCATGACATCATTATTACTTATATCATGATTTACTTACTTCCAGAATATAAAATATGATTTATATATCATATATATTCAGTATATATATATATATATAATAGATAGATAAATAAAATGAAAAACACTGTTCATGGAGACGGTAGTCCGTACGTACGCATGAACGCTGTTTTACTTTCCTTATTGTCTTGAAATGGAAGTAAGTAGATGACATACATATATATATATATATACATAAATCCAGTAGCTTTATAATGTCATATATTTCATTATTATTTCTTATATATACTTTATAATCATTCTTAAATGGTTAACATGGAGAATGAATCTCATCGCGTCGTGGAGACGGTAGTCCGTACGTACCCACGAGCGATGATATCATTTCCATAAATATTGAACTGAACTGGAGTGGATTATAAAATATATCAGAATCAATATGATGTTGTAATAACTATGTATAGTTATTTTTTACACCATTATACCCATCCATATAAGGTGGTGGTGGAAAATAGATTACACCACGGCGTGGAGACGGTATTCCGTACGTACGCACGCGCGGTGATTTCTTTTTCCGTAGGATAGATAGATGGTGAAATAGGGTTGTTTCATACTTATAATAACATATCAGTATATTATTGATACTGATGTTATTACTTCATAATGAAACAACCTAAGAAGAATAAGTGGAAGAAGAAATAAAGATGAAAGAATTGGTAACGGTAATTACCTCTTCTTTGAAGCGCCTCTTTGAGACCTCCTCTTAGGGCACTAAAATTGGTCTTTGAGGAAGACCAGAACCTCTAGTATGTTTCTAGGGAAGTGGAGAAGAGATTTTGGCAGGGGTTGGCCGAGCTTGAGAGCTCAAATTGGTGTGAGGAGGAGGGGGAGGAGGTGTCCTTTTATAGGGGAGGAGAGGGGCACCTTAGGAATATCTCAAAATATTATTTTATATTAAAGTCAAAATCGGTTTATAATGTTTCCAAAGGGTCTTATTTTGAATCTAAAGTGGGGATGGGTCGAAATCCTATCAACCAATAAGATTTAGACAAGTTTAGGGTATTATTTTAACCTTATCAATTAGATTTAACTCTAAGTTAAATAATTTAACTTTTACCGTGTCTTTTTGTTTTCTTTCACTATATGGTTAATACACTTACTATAACATGCCAAAAGAACCCCAAATTGTTTATTAGTAATATATATATCCTTATCTAAGTCATTTGGCCGAACCTTAGATTTTTAGGAATACAATAACAATTAATAATATAATATTTGATTTAAAAACTATTTTGTGTCAATTTTAACACTATTTGATATATGATTTTTTTGAAAGTCATAACAGAATTATATGTTCAAAACAAGTTTATTAGATCAACAATAATATATCATAGTAACCTAGAAAATTAGTGGAATTCATAAAAAGTCTCAAATTACATTCATTTGAGCATTTATAACATCAATTATGTTAATATTTCCTTAAAAGGGTAATTACTACATCATCGTTGTGTCATCAATAAATTAATTTATTTAAAGTCTAAAAATTATAAATAAAATATCATTATGTAGGAAATCTTTTTATCTTTCTAATGAATATTTATAGTCGAATTTATCTTATTTATAACCCCATATTAAAAATGTTTTAGTAAATAAACTTTGATTTTAACTCTTTTAACTCTTCTGAGAATTAAATAATAATAAATGTCCTAATCTAATCCAAGTGGGCCTAAATGGTCATATTTTATTCCTAAGTTTGTTTTTGGTCGAATTAAACTTGTCCAATAGAATTAGGACATGTGTTAGGGTAATATTAATATCATATTTACCCTTAGTTACCCTATTTACTATTAACCGCGGAAAAAAAAAATTAAAAAGTTACTATTCACCAAAAATTATTTTCATCTCATTGAACCACATTTTACTTACTGACATCAACCGTGTCTCTCTGATTTTTGAAATTCCATTCACAGAAGCGGTAAAATTAAGTTTTATGAAAAATCCAGTTTTTTTAACTACCACTTAGTAGTTTCACTATTCATCAAAAAATGAAGGTTTTCAGAAAAATGCCAAAATTTCATCCTAAGCTATATTTCATATTCCAAATTCAAAAATGAAGTCTATTTTACCAAATTCATAACATAGAAGTTGAATTAATTAATTTTATAATTAAATCCCGCTATTAAAACAAATAGCGTGTTTTTAAGAAACAATATCTATCAAAAGATTGACACTTGTTTATGTCTGGTTTAAATGTGAAATTACGTCCAATGACCAACATTGTATTAAATTGTAAAAATATATTCTAAATATACTTTAAAACTACTCAAATTAATAATTTTTCACTATTAATTATTTTGATTAAAAAATTTGTTTTTTAATTATAATTTAGTAATTTTCACTATTCATCAGAATATGAAAGTTATCCGAAATGTACCAAAATTTCACCTTAGGCTAAATTCGATACTCCGACTCCAAAAATGAAGTTCATTTTGAAATATAAGATTTACAGAATTTTAAAAAGTTGTTATTATTATTCATAACAGCTAGTTTTAATAATATTTTAATAGCATATCGTTGTTTAGTGAAACTCGGTATTGCGTATTACACACGCTATCGAGGAAGGTCGCGATTGCGTGTAATGCAAGGCAAGTCAAGGATGCGTGTTGTGCAAGCTCCTTTTGGTGTAGCGTACAACACAAGACATTAGTAAAATTAAAAAGAATATTTTTTTATAAAATCTTGGGCTGTTACATGGATGATTATGCTCTTCTGAGTGATGGGGATGATTACACTCCCCTCTACTCATGGATTAAATGAGGATGATTACACTCTCATCAAACCAAAGTTGTTAGTGGATGACTACACGCTCCTTGACTTGTGGTTTATAAAGGATGATTACGTTCTCCTAGACCCGTGTCTTATAGAGGATGACTATGTTATCCTTAATTTTTTATATGATGAGGATCTCGAAATGTTTTCTTTATGATCAGGCTTATGAGCCATTCTCTTTGTCTAGGTGGTTGATCATGGCGTCTCACACCTAGGATTGAAATTCACTTTTGGACCTTGAGGGGGGTGGGGGTAGGGGGTATGGCATATTATCAGTGAGATATTCTATAGATTGCCTAATTGTTAGACCCTTAGGGTTCATCTGAGTAGCAATGTCATGACCGCCTATAGAATGGGACCTAGGGCTTAGACATTAGAATAAATTTACATGGCATGAGTATTAAGACGAATAACTTAGTGAAAATTTATAGGATTTATGGATTTACTTCCATATAATATTTCTTTACAGTGTAGGATGTGTATCCCCCTGAGGTGACATAGCTTGCTCAGAGATATTTCCAACATTGACTAAAGTAGGTATATGTAGATTGGGATTACAGACCTAGAGATTGACTTAATGATACACAGCTTGTGTTACATGATGTCTAGCTCAATTCCCTTACACAGGATGTCCATGTGATCAGGACTATAGACCCAAGGATTGAATATTGTTGGTTTTATGTTATTTTATCACTTACTCATGAATATTCATATTTATTTATATATGTACAAGTATGAGACTATACATGCATACATATATAGATATGGACATACATGGTGGTACTTTCTAAGTTGATCGGGATCATGGACCCAAGGTTCAACTGTGGTTTAACGTTTATTGGTTTTATTTATAATTTTAGTTGTGTCTCAGCTAGGCTGATCTTGTTAGTTTCTTTTTCATACACTTATAGCGACATATTTTATAGGTTCATCATCAGGGTGGACCATTGAGAGTATTTCTCATCCATATACATGTAATTTAGTGTATGTGTAGACCTTATATCTACTTTTAAGGATGAGTGTTGTTTCATAGTGGATATAACTAATCCCCAGAGTGGATTGATCAAGAAGAGCTACTCATGTGGGTTCTTCTGATCATGCTGGTGTTGTTCGACAGTGTTTGGATACTAGGAATGTGGTTTGTATTAGAGTTATTAGTAGAGCCTTGTACTTTTATTTTAGTTTATTTTGTACTCCTGTATCTATATGGTTGGATCAATGGGTGACCAATGTTGTATATATGATATAGATGTTCATGATTTTATATATTTTTCATTTATTATTACACCATGTTTAATTTAAGATTATTTAATACATCCTCACTATGTTTATTTACTTATGTGTATGATACTTATCTATTTTAGATTGTTTATCAGTCTAATATGAGGGCATAGACTCCCCACTATCACACCTTAGTCCCTCACTAGTAGTTGGTAGGCTTTGTCATATAGGGAGGCACACTTGAGGCCTCATAATCTACCATACATGAGCACCATTTTAGTAGCATCCCGGTTAGGACATTACAAAGTGGTATCAGAGGTGTTCTTTTCCTAGTATTTACTATTTGGGATATAGTTTACAGAACTATTAAGAATGTGTCAGAACTTGTGATGGATATTAGACTAGTACATCATGAACACTTGTCTCGGTAAGAATTCCTAGTTTCCAGGGGTATAATATTATTGTTTTGATCTGTTATGTTATAGATGTATATGATTTTTACCTTGAGTGACGTACATGTTGTGTGTAAGTTATGGTTTACTATGGATCTATGGATATTTTCCATCAGTAAGAGGCTAGAGATGGATTTTGAATCTTGTCCAGAAACAGAAAGATGTATCTCATGCATCATATTTGTCACATAAGATTCACATCATATAGGCATTCCAGTGTGTGATTTTACTAAATAATTATTCCTATTACATTTGGCCTACATACATATATATAATTCATTCTGATGAAAGGTTATGTGAATCTATGCTGATGTTTTTTGTTTGATGATGATGACTTAGTCCTCATGCACGAGAGGTGAAGTGACCCCAGTAGGTCAATATGGAAGATGATGCCTTTCTATTATACCCCTTTGTACGGTGTTGTTACTCGGTTTTTGGTTATCTAGTCATATTTCTAAGTATGATACTAACGGATACTGAGACTTTTCTTGTGAAATTAACCTCCAGGGGATATTACAATATACATATTCCCGATGAGTGTCAATTTAGTCTCTATTCTATATTAGTATCATGAACACCATGGAGAAGTTACTTATGAGGATTCTTGGTGAGGATCGGGCCCTATAGGTTATGTTTTTAGTTTTGACCTTATAGGTCATTATTATATTATCTTCTTTAAAAAGGTTTGATCTTTTGGGATTGGTTATTAGACCTTGTGAACCATTTTTGAGACTTTTTCTATAGGGATAGGTGGGATAATTTTGGGCCTTTAGTTTTGACTTAGACCCTTGTAGATCAAGATTCATTTTGTCCAAGGTAAGCCTACATGAGAGAGGTCAGACCATGTTTTCAGATGCCTTTTTAGGAAGTGATCTTGGTTTTATGATCATTCTATGAATATTGAATGGTTAGTTCTTGATTTTTTCATTATAGTAATTGTTCTGCCTTTAACTATTGATAAGTTCATTGGGTGATTTGTTTTTAAGACTAGATTTGATGGGTAGAACTATTCGGGTGATTGGATAGGTCAACTACTGTTTCTGATGTTGCTAATGTAGTTAGAGTGTGGGTAGATTCTCATGACTAAAATGACTCCAGGTAACAAGTAGCCATGGAATAAAATCATGGAATTAGTGAGGTGCCTAATTTTTAAGAGGAGTTCCAAGGGAGCCTTTGGCTTAATGAGACTGATATGTCATGTAGCATGGTCAACTTAGCCTTGTAATGGATGACTCACTAGAGTATGATTTGGGTAATATAGTTACACACTAGTTTCATGTGGTATCATTTGAATCTTAATCAGTGAGTGTATGGATGCAATCCAAGTACCAATGTTTCCAAAGCATTCCATAGGGTTGGTTTCCCGAGATTTGTAGTTAAATTATGAATGTCCCTCTATGGTAGAGGTGACATTAGGAATAAATGGGGTACCTCAATAGGGTTGACCTATGGTAGAATCCTAGTCAGGTTTTTATAGGATGGTTAGTATGGATTAGAGAGATATATACATTCCCTTGTTAGAAAATCTTAGTGTTCTTCTGGTGAGAGATGATCATGCTCTATCTTGAAATCGTCTTGAGTATTTTGAGAGAGAATCAAACCTATGTCAAGATTCTTTATTTTTAAATGTCTTCCCTAGTTGAGGAAGGAAACTTTTTGAGTTTGTGCTCCAGGAGTGGTGTAAGGTAATCCATATGGTGGGGAGTACACCATTGTCCATTTGAGGGCGGTGACCCGCATTTTAAGTTGAATATTGGTGTTTTTACTTGATCCATTGGGCTCAAAGTTTGGTTGTGAAATGATGAAAAGGGTATTCCTATGGTGGGGAGTACTGGATTGGTCATAGTTAAATGTCTTCCATGTAGGAGATAGTTGTTGACGCTATGAGGTTAGTCATTGCATTTTCCAGATAGCTTTTTGTGTAGATGATCAGGATGAGATCATGACTACTATTATAAATATCAAGCTTCTTGGGGATGATAAATTTTATGGTGGGGAGATTCTAATGACCTATTATTTTTCGAGACTGCAGTTTTGAGCATAAATTTGAATTTTCTCTTTCAGATGATTTTAAAGGGTAAATTGGGTTCCCCCCTAGAATATGGTTGCGTATAATGTTTTCTGAACAGTCCATTGGTCCAAACATAGGGTGTTTATCCTAGGGCATGATTTTGGTGGATTTTTGAGCCGCTCTAATTTTAATAGAATAATTAATAATTAATATTTAATAAATTAAATATTAATTTAATCATGTTGGTTCATTAAATAATATATTTTTAATGGAGTTTCATGTTGATATTCCTTCATATCCATTGATTCTAGAATGGGATGTTTTTCCTAGGTGAGGAATAAACTTGGGTTGGGCACTGGGGCAGCCTGAGCCCCCTTTTCTTTTATTTTTTTTTTCTTTATTTTTTTCATTTATTATTCTTTTACGCTTTTATACTCGATATTCTTGTGCACTACCCCTACAAATATCCTTATTCAAATGACCAATTGAGAAAAAAATATAGGGAGAGATATAAAAAGAGATATATGGGAAGCGAGGTATTGTCGCAGAGCTCGGGACGTGCCAGATCATCACATGGCAACCGTGGACCGCAGAAACGAGAAAATATTTGGCAGATTCCACCTAATGGTAGGCTATAAAACCCTATATTTAATCATTTTTAATTTTTAATCTTCTCTTATTCTTACTTTGGAACCCTAGTGGGATGACCTACTATTTTGGGGGTGAAAACTCCAGTTTTTGGGAAATCTAGAGGTTTTCTGTTTGGGAAAACCCTTATAAACAACACGTGGTTTAGGGACACACACCATGTATTGTTCTTGTTGGGGGAATATTATGTTTTTTAAGTACATGATATGTACTAGGGTGTACATGATGTGTACTAGGACTCCGTCATGTAGCTGAGTACCCGACCAGACTACCCCATGTAGGGGTACATGGTTTTGTAGAGTACACGACCATACCCCATGTGGGTCACACACCATTTAGAAGTACACAGTAAGGCCATGTACATAGAAACACCATTTTAGGTACATGGTAATGTACCCTATGTATGGTATAAACCTTGTACCCAACTTATATGCAATGTACGTGGGCATTTACATGCTAAGTCTAGCTAGAGTACACGCCTAGGTGGTGATTTGGGAGTACACACCACGTTCTTGTGAAGAATAGTCATGTACTTCCCTTTTTCAATCCACATGGTGTTTTCATATATTTTCTCCTAAGAGTCTAAATTGGACCCATGGGTAGTTTATTCCATGTATCTTTCCACTTATATTGAAATAGTAAGACCTGGGATGTGTTTTGAGGACTCCTAGGTTGCATTTTCTGTTTTCCCTAAGTAGATTGGTTCTTACTAAAGTAATTGAATACATTGTCTCCTAAGAGTGAGACATGTTCCTAGATGAGCCATGATTTATCTCTCTTGTCTGATGATTTTTTAGCTCTTCCCCTGAGTATTTATTCCTTCCGAGATGTGCCCTTCTAGACTAAGAGGACATGATACTAGTTGTTTGTGAGGATCCCCTGTAGGATTCCTCATCTTGCATTTTGACCAAGAGGATCCTGTGTAGGATTCATATATATTATTCTATACCAAGGATCCCATGTGGGATGAATTTTTTTATAAGATGGACTAGGGAATCCATAGTAGTATCCCTTTACTTGTGTACCATTTGGAGGATCCCATGCAGGATACCTCTGTTGATTTGTCATTAGCGGATCCCTTATAGGACTCCTCTTTACCTTTATAGATAAGGCTCCCATGTGGGATTCCTTTTCTTATGCATGGGCATTGAGGATCCCATGTAGGACTCATCCTTACCTTTTCATCTAAGGATCCCAAGTAGGATTTCTTCACTTGTGTTTAGACCTTGAGCATACTGAGTAGGATTCCTCTTTAGTGTTTTAATTGAGGGACCCAGTAGGCACCTTTTGTTTTACCAACCTTGAGTTAGTATTTTGGGTTTGGGTAGAGATAGTAGCAGGTGTAACCTTAGAACCTATGTAGAACTTTTAAGCCTAAGTGGTTATGGTTGTAGTGTTGGGTTTAGGCATTCGACCACCCTCACCCTTTGTTTATATCTTCCCATGGTTATTACTAATGTAGCGATGTTATCCAGAGGTGCTTCCTGGTTATTGGATGTTAAGCCCAACGTGAGGTGTATTTCTTTCTCTTTGGGATTCATATATGTTCTTCATGGGATCCAACTTATGATCCATTTTATTTCTTATGTTTACTTGTATACCCATAGGTACTACATAGGACTTGGTTTTTGATCCTATAAATATTTTTATTTTATTATTGGTATGTTGAGAGGTGTTTCTTAGAATCTAGATATTGAGCCTACTACTATGATATTTTTTAATGTATCCCTAGTAATTATTCTAATAGATGATTACAACCTCCTAAAATCAATGTTTAAATGAGGATTATTATGCTCTCCTCAACCTAGGGTTATTGGTGGATTATTACGCTCTCCTTGACTTGTGTTCTATAGAATATGATTACGATCTCCTCAACTTTTGGCTTATGGAGGATTACTACGCTCTCCTTGATTTGTCATATGATGAGGATCTCCACACATTCTCTCTAGGTCCAAGATTATGAGACCTTTTCTTTTTTAGGGTGGTTGATAATGGAATCTCACACATAGGATTGGAATTCACTTTTGGATATTTAGGGGTGGGTATGGAATCTCACAGTTTATATATCATACAGATTTCTTTAAGGGTTAGAGCCTTAGGGTTCATCTGAGTCACAATGTCATGACCACCTGTGGGCTGGGACCTAGGGATTAGACATTGGACTGGATTTTCATGGCATGAGCATTATGATGACTAGCTCAGTGGTCATTTTTATGATTTATGGATGTACTTCCCTAGAAGCATTGTTTATAGTTATTGTATGTGAGTACATGTGAACCCAGGTGTAGGACGAGTATCCCCCTGATGTGGCGTAGCTTACTTATAGATATTTCCAGCATTGGCCAAATCATGTATTTTTCAATTGGGATTATGGACCCAGATATTGAATTAATGATACATGAATTTAGTGACATGAAGTCCAACTCAATGTACTTTCATAGGATGTCTAGGCAATTGGGATTACATACCCAAGGATCAACTGTTGTTGGTTTTATGTTATTACTTCACTTACTTAGGAATATTCATATTTATGTATATATGTATAGGTATGGGACTATACATTATATATATATATATATATATATATATTGATATGGACATCCATGGTGGAACCTTCCCAGTAATTTGAGATCCCAGACTTAGGGTTCGACTATGGTTTCATGTTTATTTGTTTTATTTATCCTTTTAGTTGTGTCTCATCTAGGATGAACGTTTTGGTTGATTTTTCATATACTTTTAGCAGCGTATTTTATAGGTTCATCATCGAGGTGGCCTCTTGAGATTATTTCTCACCCCTTTATGCGCACCTCAATGTACATGTATACCATATGTCTACCTTATAGGTTGACCACATTTTCATGGTGGATAAGGTTGAGGCCTAGATTTTCATGATCGAGAAAGGCTTCTCATATGGGTTATTATGATCAGGCTTGTGAATTTAAACAGTGTATTGAGATTGAGCATGTGCTTTGGATCAGAGTTAGTAGTAGAGACCAATAATTTTATTTTAGTTTCTTTTGTACTCATATATCTATATGGTTGGCATAGTGACATAGTTATTTGGTCATTTATAGATTTTTCATTTGTTATTACAAAATATTCTATTTCAGTTTATTTATTGCTTCCCCAATTTGTTTATTTATTACTGTGTATGATACATAGTTATTTTTTCTGTTTTCTCACTCTGATATATGGTCATAGTTTCCCCACTATCACACCCTAAGCCCTCACTAATAGTTGGAAGCCTTAGGTATATGGGGAGGAACATTTGAGGCCTCATAAACAACCATCTCAGAGCACCATTTTGGTGGAATTTATGTTAGGATGTTATAATTGGACACATTACAACATGATGAATTTCATAATGAGATAATTATTTCAGGGTTCCAAATATTTTTAAAATCCTGTAAATTCATTATTGTGTAATAGGTAGTAACTTCATCATGAAACTTCGACCTTCAATTCCAATAATTACAAATTCTTGTAGTTTGGGTATTGAAAATTAGTTTTATAGACTATAATGTTGAACATAAAATTTCCCTTTAAATTATAATTTGAAATAATTTTAGTGACATATAGCTATGAATCTATCTTAATTAATTAGAAAAAAATAAATCACAATACAAAATTATAACATGATTCTTATGTATGAGACATGATGAAGACTACACCATAATGTGATTTTCCAAACCCATTAAATCATAGAATCCTTTCCCTCTTGAATATATTAAATCAAAATTCAATCTTTCCATGGGAAAATTGATGATAAATTTAACATGAAACAATTTCATTGATCAATAATCAATAATATAAGTCACCAGTTATAATTTAGTTTTCAGTATATGAGTTATCTAAACACCAAATCATCGAATAAAGGAATGTCTAATAGATAAATCAATCTTCAAACATAAAGCTTAAACCTGTGTTAAGAGAGTGTCACACCCTTTATCAAATTCTCTCATGAGGTATCATTATTAATGTTTTATATAAATTTCTTATAATTCTTTTATAACTTAGATATTTTATGATTTTTTTTGAAAAAAATCCAACAAGGTATTTGGACTTAGATCTATACATGGGTTCGAGGATCCATCTAACCTAATATGACTACCCTGATACAAATATATTATTAGGACTAATGTTCTTGGATCGATTATCAAATAAACATAATTTTAAATTCTATATAATAATAAGGTCAGACTCAGGCTTTAATAAGTGACCTAGTATGCGACTCATCTGACTTAATCAAGCTATATTATAATGATATTTTTTGGATATTTATAATATTATGTATTCATTATTTCAAATAAATTATTATTATAAAGAAAACGTATTTAATGTAATAAAATTTTAGTCTCTAATTAATAAAAATATTAACTAAATTTCTATGATTTTTGAAAACAAAAATTGAGATGAGTAAAGTTTAAAAATCTTAGAAATATGAGCAGAAGGAAAGTCTAGATTTTTTACTGAGGATTTCAGCTGGTTCCTCAAATAGATCTCTCAATATTTACAGGGGGATGTAATTCCATTTTATAGGTAGTAAAGTTCATGGTAGGTGGGTGTTAGTGGGGTGGGGTGTGGGTGTGAATCTCACCCCCATTGAAGATTGTAGCTGCATTTAGTAGCTGCTTAACACACCCCCTTGGGATGAACACTCATACTAATTTCATACATGTTTTGATGATACCTCATTAAAAAAATTATAGAAAAACCTAGGGGATAAAAACTGAAATAAGGAAAAGGTAATGGACCCATAGACCCACATTGAAATTTATATTAAAAAATTACATGTTTTATAATCTACAAATCCCTATATAATGTAAAATATTTCTAAAGGTAATGGTTGGTAGTGTCTTTTTAAATTAATCCAAAAAAATTATAACTGTATTGATCATATTACATTTTGATATATAAAATTTTCATCAAATATTGTGTGAATGAGAAATTTTTCAGTATTATGTGCTTTGTCTGGTCAATCTTGATGAAGAATTTATTTAGTTGTGTGATGAAAATAGTATTATCTTCAAATAATATTGTTGGGCTATAGTCTATAAGAAATCCACATGCTTCTTGAATGTTTTGAGTCATAGACTTCAATAAGACACATTCTTACCATGCTTCATGTAATTATATTAATTTTCCATAATTTGAATATGTTGAAATGAGTGCCTATTTTTTATCTCAAAGATATGGAATTAACTCCAACTATAAACACCAAACTAGTTTGTGATCACAAATTTTGTAGATCAGATAAATAATCTGCATATATAAAACTAACCATATTATATTATAATTTTTTAGAATAGAATTAACCCAAATCAATAGTGCCAAAAATATAACAAAAAACATGTTTAATTCCATTCTAGTGACTTTATGTAAGGGATGATATAAATCTTTCCAATAAATTTTTAGGCAAAGATATATCAGGATGAGTACAATTATCAAGATACATTAGTTCTCCAATATCACCGAGGTATGGTAATTTTGGACCAACCAACTCCTCATTTTCTTGAAAAATTATAAATTGATCTTTCTCAGTATTTAAAGACTAAAAAAACATTAGAGTACTTAAAGAATTATATTTATTCATATTAAATAGTTTTAATACCTTTTTAGTGTAATTTGACCGATGAGAAAATACACCACTTGAAATATGGTCAATTTTTAATCTAAGATAACAATTGTTCTCTCTAAGGTCTTTATTTAAAAATTCTTCCTTTAAGTTTCTCATTACATCATTGATCTTTTCTTGAGTTCTAATGATATTTAAATCATCATTAGGAACTTCAATGATTTTATATTTAGATGTTTCTTTCTTAATAATAATACATGGACATATGGGTTTATTTTCATACCCTCTATTTATAAAATATTGTCTCAAATGATGATACCACTTATGCCCAAATTATTTTAATCTATATAGGAATTTATGAAATTTAATTTAATATAGGTATTTTGATTTTGATTTTAACACTTTGGGTGTTTTAAATCCTTCAGGGATTCTCATATATATACTACTATCAACTGACCCATAGAAATATGCTTTAACAACATCCATGAGACACATATAATATTTATTAGCTACTAGAAGGATGATTATATATCGAAAGTAATATCATCCATTATAGGAGAACATGTCGCATCATAATAAATTCCAGGTCTCTGAGAAAAACATTGTGTGAAAAGATGTGATTTGTATATTAAAATATTGTTTTTTCTTATTATGATTATGAAAAAAACCATTTATATCCAATAGGATTCGAAACTTCTGGTGTGATCATGATACATACAAAACAAATTACCTATTAAGTGAATTTAATTCAACTTGCCTTGTGTCTTTCCATTTATTCCAATCAGGTCATTTTTGACATTCAATAACAAACCTTGGTTTAGGGTATTCATTTTTTATATCATGTGACATAGAATATAAAAATATTTTATCAACATTTACCACATTAATTTGATTCCATATATAACCTATAGTGGAATAATTAAGTGATATTTCATTATTTTGAAAACTGTTAGGTTTTTCTATATCTTTTGAATTCTATTTATGATTCTCATCATGTGTTTCTTTAATAACACTTAAATTATGTGTTTATTCTAGAAAAAACACCTTTATAATTGGGTTTTCAATTAATCTTATTCGTTTTATTTTCTGAGGATTTCTATCCTTAAATACAATTAGTCTCTTATTCTTCAGGTGTGTTTTTTATATTTCCGTAATATCATTATGTAATTATATATTTAGGAAATCAATTATTGTTGGTTAATTTACAAATGGTATGTGTGGTTTAGTATCAACCTTTTAATTAGTAAATTCATCAGGCAATTGATTTTATAGATCTTGAAAATGTAAAATCTTTTTTTACTTCCATATCACATTTTCAAGTGGGATGATCAAGAAATGATAATGTTTTCACATTATAGGAAATATCCTACCATTGTTTCTTTTCTCCCTCTAATGCTGGTAATACTTTTTCATTGAAGTGAAAATCAGCAAAAAGGGTTGTAAATACATCACTAGTTTATGGTTCAAGATATATGATAACAGATGAGAATTCATATCCTATATATATTCCCAATCTTCTTTGAGGTCCCATATCTGTAAGTTTTGTGGGAGAAATTAGTACATATATTGTACAACCAAATATTCTTAAGTGGGAGATGTCAGGATCTTGTCCAAATTCTAGTTAGAGTAGAGAGTGATTATGATATTCACTTGGTTTGATGAAAATTAATACTAAGGCATTTAATATTTCAAGACACCATATGGATCTTGACAACTTTTTTCTTATTATTAATAGTCTAGCAATAAGTTGGAGGCATTTTATCAATGATTCCAATAACCATTCTTTGTGTGCACATCGATGATTGGATGATCCATAATAATCCCCATTTCTATATAATATTAATTGAAAGTTTTAGAGATAAATTATCCACCATTATCAACCATTTATTTATTAATTAAATATTCATGGAATTATTCTCTCAATTTAATTATTTTAGAATGAAATTTTGAAAAAACCTATATTATGTGTTGAGAGAAAACATACATGAAACTGTCTTTTAGATGCATCAATTAATACCATAAATAATTAAATGGCCCACATGATGGATGAGTTAGTCCACATATATCCCCTTGAATTCATTCAGTAAAGGTTAGCATTTCAACCTTAATTTTTGTTAGGGATGGTCTCACAATCAGCTTTCTAAGTGAACAAGCCTCACATAGAATTTTTTTCATGGGGAGATCTTTTGGATCATTAATGTATTTACATGATAACTTTAAATTATATTTCAAATCATTCCTGAACCTGGATAACCCAATTGGTCATGCAATAAATTAACTTTTTATGCTCCATTATTTACCACCATATGTGTTTTGATTGCACTTATATATGCATAATTCAATCGAGATGATAATTTTTAGAATTTTTTCTAGTACATGACTCTTATTGAATTTATTAATGTCAATAAACATGTACTATTCATTTCTCTCATATATAGTTTTGGTATCATACTCATACTGTCATATATTAATGAAACTTAACAAGTTTATTTTGGAATTTGGGGAAAGCAACACATCTCTTATAAAGAATATTTCCTCATTAGGTATAGATAAACATTAGTTTCCAATACCTTATATCAAATCGGTAGGGATTGATATAGATTTCACAATTGTTATTGTTGGTTTATGATCATATATATATATATATATAATATTTTGTGTGTTTTTCCACTATAAGATATGAAAATATCTATCCCATTTATGAAATCCATTTTAATTATTCAAATTGAAGACAACAATATTGTAATAAAAACTTTATGGAATTAAAATATTACAACATCAAAAATATAAAGCATACAAAACATAACACCATATCACATATCATAAATATTGTAAATATTTTAATTTTTTATAGCTATTATATCATCAAATTAGTAATTAAAATCATCTACTTTAAGGTAAGTGAAATCATCATTTTATGGATCGTAATTCTCAATAAAATTTACCAACTTTTATTTACTTTTATATGATATATCAACAAAGTGTAGTTAATTATTTTTTTAATAGATGATTGATAGAGATTATAGTGATGCTCCATCATTTTTCAAACTAAATACCAATGTCACTTAGAACCATACATATAGAAGGAATCTTCAGGATTCCTTGGAGTCCTTGGGATGATATTTCTTTAATTATGATATTCATTTCAATCATTCCCATGCTTACAACCATGTACTCAGCTTTGCCTACCGACAAAACTATTTCCTCCATGAGAATCATGTTCTTAACTTACTCCATCATTATTTTCATGAAATATAACATTTTCTTCATGAAATTATACTACCGAACCAGTAGGAAGAGACTAATGAATTTTATTCAAAATATCACTATTATTATCTTCTATAAGTAATGATGAAATGCTATCAAAATATTTTGTATACCCTAAAAACTGATATTATTGTTCCTTCTTTTTCATTAGTTTTTTGTTTCTAGAAAATCTACAAATGAATTGAATTATTTTCTTTTAAAGTAATTGATATTGATACTTGAAGTTGGTCTTATGATTTTTGAATCTTCTCATGACTGATTTTTTTTATTATGATTATTAGACAATGCCTCCTAGAAGATTTCTTCAAAACCTGAGTAATGGAGTTGTGAGATAAGTTATATAGGAGAATCCTCAGGTGGAACGTTCTTTTGTAGAAGCTATAATTTACACTATTTAGACTCTAGGTCAAGCGTTCATTGGGAACCTAGGATGAGTGGTGAACCATGTCTTAGAATTTACTAAGAAGAATCCACCCATATTACATAGTGATAAATGATCCCAAAAATAAAAGGAGTATCTTGAGTGGATTGAGAGGATATTTAACTTTCTGAATAATCTTGATGCCTCTAAGGTGGTTTTTTCTACATACATGCTTGAGGGAATGAGAAGTATATGGTGGGACATTATTATGCAATCTAAGTTTCATGGGGATCTTACTTGGGAATATTTGAAGAAAACTAATTGTTTTATCTGAAGACATTACATGGGGAAATAACCCGAGATTTTATAACCTTATAAAAATGGAAACATACCATTATTGATTATTCCAACCATTTTTTTGAGTTGGTACTTTTTTATCAGAGCTATTCACTAATGATTAGATAAAGTCTCATTGGTTTGAGTTGGGATTAAGGGATGATATTCAATCGATACTGATTCTTTTTTTCCTTATGACCTTTGTTATGTTAGTTGATAAGGAGGAGTTGAAAAAAGAAAATATCACTTGGAAAATAGGTTTGGGAAGATCTTTTTTTGGTGCAATTTTTATCCAAGGTGTGTCTTCTAGCCAAAAAGAAAGAAAAATTGTGTCCATTTTTCGTTAGGTCTAGTTTATGGGGTTTCATCAAGATAAGAAAATGATATCTCCTATTAGTGTGAAATGTCTAGTCATACTAAGCCTAAATGTGTGGAGGTTCCTAAGACTAGTCATCATTGTAGACAATTGGTTAATCTGAGGCATTTTTCGTGGTAGGATTCCCTAAGGAAGGATGGAAATATCCACAATCACTATGGGTTCACATGTTCATTTTGATAATTCCAAGGGTGGTGGGTCTTATAATTAGGATAATGGGGATATTCATGTGGGTAAGGATGTTTAGGGTGGATTTGAGAATAGATATATTTATGTATTTGAGTATTCACCAATGGAATCTGAAGTAATTTAACATCTGTAAGAGGTACACTGTTTATTTTGTCTTATTTGGTGATAGCTTAGCTTGATACAGGTGGTAGTAATTATTTTATATCATCATAGTTAGTTTATGTGTTGGGATTATGTTCAAATCTTATTCTGTTGTTTTTGTATATTTTCATGCCTTTAGGAAATAGGTCCGAAGGAGGTTTCTAGTGTCCAATATTCTGAGTGCTAATAACCAACCTCAAGGTGGAGTGGGAATTATTGGTTATTGATATTTAAATATTAGAAATGATTATTGGAATGGATTCAATTATTAGTGTTAAGGCTTAGAGTTACTATTATCTTTGTTGAGTTTAGCTTTTATTTCCTAATAAATTCACTCATGTATTTTAAGGTGAGTTTGATTCTATGTTTTGGGGAGAGGAGACTATTGTTCCATATTCCGTAGAGATATCATGTTTGATAGAATAGGTATTCCTTGATGATGATGATCCTTGTTTGATAACTCTGCTTCCTCTGGTGGTTTGTGCATACCCCAAAGTTTTTCAAGATGATTTTTTTTCTGGTTTACCACCATAGATAGAGATCGATTTTACTATTGACCTACTACCCAGTACAATTCTCATTTCTATTCTATATTATCATATGAAACGTACCGAGTTGACAGAACTTAAGGTTCATCTTGTGGACCTCAAGGCTAAGAGATTTATTCATCTCAGTATTTCACCATGGTATTTTCCTTCCCTCTTTTCTATGTAGGAAAAAATGATCCTTAAACTTTTTTGGATTACAAAAAGTTAAATTAGGTGATAGTTAGGAACATATATCAATTTCATAGGATTGATGATATCTTTAGTCATCTTAGAGGGGCTCATTGGTTTTCAAAGATTGAACTTTGGTTAGGGTACCACCGGTTGAGAGTTTGAGAATATGATATAACTAAGAAAATGTTTGGGATCTGTTATGGGAATTTCAAGTTTTTGGTTATTTCCTTTGATATCACTAACTATCATATGATATATATAGTGTTGATGAACATGATATTTCATCTAATATTGGACTTTTTTTTGTGTTTATGGTGTACTCCAAGTCAGAGGAGGAGAACATGGAAAATTTGTATATCATCCTTATAACCTTTAGGGAATGTTGTATTTATGATAATATTTCTAAATATGAGTTTTGGATCTATGAAATAATGTTATTGGGGCATGTTATTTATGATAGGGTAATCTCAGTGGATCCTAAAAAGATATTGGTGGTTATTTCCTAGGATTAGATGAGAGAAGTGTCCAAGAATCAAAGATTATTGGGGTGGATGGTTATTACTAGTAGTTTGTACAGGATTTATCCAAGATCTCATCTTTGATGATAGATTTAACCTATAAGGTTGTAAAGTTTGAGAGGAATTATTGATTTTAGAGATATTTTGAGGATGTGAAGAAATAGTTGAATTTATATCTAGTTTTGATTCTTTTGGAACTAGGATCAGGTTATAATGTTTTTTTCAATGCTTCTGGTAGGGTCTTAGAGCGTCTCTTGGTGTTGTAGAAACAAGTGGTGGCCTACAATTCTTTATAGTTATGACCTCATGAATAGAACTACCCTACCCACAATCTTCAGTTGGTAGTGGTTGGGGATTCACCGAAAAGATGTTTTCACTACCTCTTTAGGGAGTGATTTACTATATATTATGATCATAAAATACTGGAGTATATTTCCACCCAAAAGGATAATAAATAGAAATATATATGACTAGATAAGTATCTAAAAACTTTTTATTTTTATATTTATTATACACCTATAAAATGGAACTTGGTCCTTGATGTGTTGATCAAGAAATTATTGAAAAACTATTTGAAGGAATCAGTGGAGGAGTGGTCTCTAATGAGTTTGTTTTCTAAGATAAGGTTGGGAGTGGAATAAGATGGTGGGTATTTGTACTTGGATTCGATAAAGGCCAAATATTCTTTTGATAATAATGTTCAGATCTAGTAGGAACATGATATCGAGTGATAGTGCTTAATTAAGTTCCTAAATGGTGGGGATATCTTGAGTGAGTGGTCTCGATCTCCCAGTAGTACTTTGTGTTTGTGAGGTAGTTTGGTTGTTTCTTTTTCTCTAAGGTAATATTTTATGGAAATTAGACATTGTTCTTGTTGGTCCATGCACCATGGGACTACCAAGATGTATCATGACATGATAAATTGGTATTGGTGGTTGGGGATGTGATGGTCAATTTTAGATTTTGTATCATGGTGTCTTATATGTTAGAGAATTAAGGTATAACACCAAAGTTATGTAGGTTTTTTGCAACCCATAACTATTCTAGTATGGAAGTGGGAATATATTTCCATGTACATCATCATTGGTTTTCCACAGATTCTTAGTGGTAAGAATCTAACATGTGTGATTATTGATGTAATCATGAAATCGTCTCATTTATTCCATACCAAAGAGATCAGGAAAGTGGAATTGCACAGACACATGTATGTATGATAGGTTATAAAACATCTTGGGTTTCTATCTCAGATTATTTCTTATTGGGATACTAGGTTCACATACAGGTTTTGGAAAGGTTTACAAGTGGAAATATATTCTTAGTTGAAATTGACCACGACATATCATCTACATACAGATGAAAAAAATATAGAGGTCCGTCTAAGTTCTTGAGGATACACTTTGGGAATGTGTGATTGATTTCAGTAGTTATTGGTAACGTCTTTTACCTCTAGTAAATTTTTCCTATAACAATAGTTATCATCCCTTAATTAAGATGAACTTGTTTGAGGTGTTGTATGGGTTGGCATGTTAATCTCCTTTGTGCTAGGAAGAGTTGGGAGATATGCCCTTGGTTGGACTAACTCTTGTTCAAGAAATGATGAAAAGGGTGTAGTTGATATATAAGTGGTTTATCAGAACAGATATTCTTCATAAATTTTATGAAGATCATCATCTTCGGCTATTAGAATTTAATGATGGCATTTAGGGTTTTCTTAGAGTTTCACCTCACTTGGGACATCATTGGTTTGGTATATAGGGTAATTTTTTAATAATGTTTGTTGGCCCCGTTGAGATTGTGAAGAATCTTGGAAAGGTGGTATATCAGTTGTGTTTTCCATATAATTTTACTTCCATCCATGACCTGTTTCATATTTCCCAGTTGAGGAGTTATCAAAACGATCCTTCCAATGTGATTGAGTAGGAGGATTTTGATCTTGAGCCCGAAACCATAGTGGTTGAGAAACTAATTTAGATTATGGATTGTCGAGAGAATGTACTACATGGTAAAACAATTAACTTGGTCTATGAACTATGGAAGTGCAGATGAGATATCAATGAGACATGGGATCAGGAATTATTGATGAGACAATAGTGGCCTTTAATTTTTGTGAGTCTAAGATCATAAAGAATTTCCTAGGATATGAAGTGTTTCTGTTGGGGAGATTTTAACATCAATTTACTTTATTTTAGGTACTTAATGAATGTTATTTTGATTCACTTTTTTGTTTTGGTATATTTCAAACCATTAAGAGATGAAGATAATTTTTCTAAGAAAATGAACTAAATTTTAGGGATGTATGTTTATTTTAAATAATGGAGTATGGTTTTAAATGTTTTAATGACTTTGAAGGGTAAAATGTTGTTTTTGGGAGTTTTCTACATGGTTCTATATTATTTACTACCTATAAGAGATATTTATACTATAAATGTATATATTATGGTATAAGTTCAGTGTTGGGTACAAAATACATAAGTTCCTCATACTGTTAAACTTTTTAGGATGTAAAATGGTTTTACATAATAAAACCCATTCTTATGAAGTAAAATCATTGATTGAGGAAGAATTTACCAAAGGTGATGTGTTTTTATTTGTATTTGAGTTATGGTAATTAATGTAATAATATTTAGATTTATGTCGTAAACCTCTTCGACCTAATGGATTTAATTCACTACTCATGTAACTCCCATATGTTTCTTGGAGTATCCATCTCCCATGATATCTAATTCATCTTGATATTTGTTTTTGTATTTTTACCACCTTTGAATAAATTTTCTTAGTGCGGTTGATTTCCAATGTAGTTGGGTGTCTTCCTATGGGTATGTGTGATCTGTTCTCTCTAAATTTAGCATTGTTGATCTTGGTTTTGAAACGGTGTGTGTTGTGGTTTTTCATAGGTCTAATAACTAGGAAGAAATATTGATTAGCCCTTTGTAGTTTTACCGCACGCCTTTTATTTCAAAGTATGATCTTATTATTTCTAATCTTTACTATCAAAGGTGATTAGGTTTCCTCCATTATTAAGGTAGGCATATCTATACAAGGTTTTTATTCTTTACTTTTTTGTGTGTTCTTGGAAATTCATTTAGGCTATTTAATAAAAATTTGTGACTTGAAATTAAAATGTATTTGTTCGATTATATTCATGTTTTAAATGGGTTTTCTTTATAAACATATTTACACACAACAAAAATTTGATTAAATGCTTTAAATGGTGGGTTTAGTCTTGAAACTATTCTTCAATCCTGGAAGAAGAAAGTATTAAGTGAAAATGTTTTTATTAAATGTGATCATGGTTTCTAATGAATTTTGAAAAACTTAGCACATTGAGAAACCTTGGGTTTATTAGGAATAGAATTTTTAATCTCTGTATGTGTGATGCCATAAGAGATTTATGTCAATTTTTTTGTGCATAGTACTATAATAAGTTATATTGGTTAGATCCACATTAGGCATGGATTGAGGATTTTCATTCATTTCCATGTATACACATAGGGTAGAGACCAAATGATGTGATATTTTATTTATGATTGGTTTATCACATGATGGTGGTTATTTTATAACATGCTTATTATATAGTGTATCCATGGTTTCTTACCAGCTTTATTTCATACTTGACATATTATTGTATTTGGTGAATATTGTAGGCTCTTTTTTAAAAAAGAAATTTTTTTCAAAATGGATTTAATTTATAAAAATTATTTTTAAAACTAAATTAGTTTTAAAGATAGAGATAATTCATTCTTGATATTAGAACTTGTATAGATTCTTTGGTGGCATCCTACGAGGATTCATGCTCACACCATACATTGTCATTTGGGTAGTTATAGATATTGATTTTTAAGACTTAGATAAAGGTAATTGTATTGTGTAACATATTGGTTTCTCTTATTGTCAACATCTTCATAGTGGGACGGATTAGTGGTGACATATGGTCACATAGGGACTTGTTTAGTCTTTTATTGTTTTGTATTTCTAATTTGTATTATTATTCTTGAATTTTTATTTCTCATAGATATGTTCCCATTCTTTTGTGTTGTACCCAATTTGTTTTCTTATTCGGGTTTATCATGATACATATTGGTTCACTATTGTTATACATTACTATATGGCAAACCAACTTGGGTGAATTTGACTATTTTTCCTAGGTTGGTTCACTACAAACATCCCTTTATACATGTATGATCACACCTGTGATCTTTGAACATTCTATTAATCTTCATGTATGACTTCAAAATGATCCGAAAACACTTCTACATCAACTGTGGGATCAGTGATCAATTTTTTTCCTCTTAGAAGCATATATTTGATAGTGTAAAATATCGATTAATAAAGGATTTACACATCTAAATATTTACACATGAAGAAGGCTTAATATGGAGGTAGAAAATGAGTGCAATAATATCATTCTGACTGAATCCACATGTGTCTATATTTTAAATGGATGAACAATTCATGTGTGTTCCATAATTTCACATTGAAAATCCACTAGTATGGATTCATCTATATAAGTTTTAGTGCTTCATTGGAGATTTAATGAAGCCTACTAGGAGCCGGTGCTCTCCCACAACCCAATGCACCAACCCTATTGTGTAGGTTTTTCACTCTATATTCCACTATTAGCTACCTATTAGCTCATAAATCTACCTCCTGAACAAAATCACACACTCACACTTGCACTTACCCATGTAGGTTATGCACTCTCTATACCACTATTAGTTGGATCCTATATTTATGCTTGACCGACCAGGATGCTTGGATTGTTGAACTAAATAATAGCTGGACAATTATTTTCTTCACATAAACACATATGTCTTTTCAAAATAATATAGAATCAACCATATTCATAATTTTCATATTTCTTAAGCCTATTAATATAAAGATGAATATTCTTCATTTTAGACATCTCTTTTTAATCCTTCTGAAACTCATATAGGTTCTTCTTCTCATTAATATACTTGGGAATTATAATCATATTGTCATAAATCTTGGGAACTACAAACCAGTTACTATAATTTCTGTCAACATATTTAAATCATGTAAATAATTCATACCATTGAAAAAAATAAAATATAAACCACAAAGTGGATTCAACACAAACTTTGGAAGTGGTTTGGGATGATTGGGTTCTGGATGGATGTGACATGGAAAATATGATCTTTTTGATTCCTCTATATATAAGAAAAGAGATATATCTAAAAGGGGAATTGGATGTCAGAAAACCCTAGTCTCTCCCAACATTATTTATCCTAAAAAATTCTTAGGTTTTAATGAGAATGGATTATGTTTCATGAAAACTTACATGGGTTAAAATTTTTCATAGTGAGATAACTACTATGAGTTTTTATTACCCATTATTAAGAGTTCCATGAACCTAGATATTATTTCTTTGAAGAAAATTTTAAATTCTCCCCAATCTACTATATCTATACAGAAAAACAACATCCCATACCACTACTAGGGTTTTAAACCATCTAAAATCCCATCACCATCTTTCGGACCTCAATTGTAGAACAAGGAACCTAGAAAGGTCTAAAATTCCATGTTACACTCTTATGGATTCAATATCTAAGGCTAAAAAGATGAAAAAACCTTAGAAACTATGTCCATTATCCATTAAATTTAATTTTAGAATATTCATGGTGTTTTAAAATATCTTCCCTAAACAAAAAAAATTCAAGAACACATGTACAAAAGTATAACAGAAACAACACATAAGAATAAAATGGTTTGGAATAAGTCCCAATTCCCAAGGGAATGAATTGTATATTTTATAAAGAATGAAAAATATTATTTACAATGTATATAAGATAAAAAACCCTATATAGAATAAAATAAATATATTAAATCATCAAGTTACCTCTTTTCAGCGATAAGTGCTCCGTGGGGAAGTTATATACATGAAAAAATGCTACCCCATCCTATTTCAAACCCTATATATCTCTAGATATAGTGTTTTCAATATTAAAAATATCTATTTAATCAATTTTTTAAAAACAAGATCCACAACTTCTTGTAGGACATTCCAGTTACACTGCCTTCTGAACTTTATGGTCATTCCTCCTTTCATCCAAGGAAACCAGTTCAGTATCACCACCTCATCTAGCCATTTTGGTGAACAATATAAGCTATCCTAGAACATCCTAATGTTGAATCTTCTATATCATTTGAAAAAATACTAGGAAAAATTATAAAATTACTTATGAGGGATTTTAACATGAGGTTTTCTTCCATTCCCCCAAAATCTAGAAAAGTATGATACTAACACCGCCAATTTCTTCCAAAGTTCCATATTTCATCTAAAAATTACCTTCTACATGATCACCTTTCAAATATTGTTTCTAACATATCAATACATCTGAAATTTAATTATTCCATATTACCACACTTGGTTACCACCACTGCTTTTTTTATCTTAATATATACTACATTGGTGAAGGTGAATATATATCTATTTGGTTCCATTTCCCTATTCCAAAAGTCACATTCTAGAAATTAACACTGAAACAGAAAATAGTACTCACACCAAAACCTAAAAACTCCTGGATAGGGACTTTTTATATCATGAATTATACAAAAAAATAATGATATTAGTGAAATGTATAATAATTTGTTTAAATAAACCCCTAAATTAATCTCTAAGACAAATGAATTATTCTTAGGTATAGATATGTTAACTCATCCTTGGAACATGTAATTTTTTCTTAACTATTTTTCATTAATTAGTGCATAATTATTCATTAATATTGATCAAACGATCTATGTTATTCTATAATAATATCAAGTGATATTATTGGATCACATTATCACCTATAAAAAAAGAAGATACAGCCAACTCAGATGCAATGGTGAAAACAAAAAAATTTAGAAAGTTAATATTTTGTAGGAATCTTAAAGCATCCTCTTAAATTTTAATGAACTTAATATGGTTTATGTGGATGATTTAAATTTAGTTTGTTTAATTGTTGTAGTGGATATTTGTGCAAGTGAATTTTATTTATATTCATCATATAAATTAGATGTAGTGAAAAAGATACCATTTTTTAGTATACTTTTTAGAATACATAATAAATAAACAAATTTAATCTTTCATTACATGATCATAAAAATTTACATATCCACATACATATAAGATAATTTATTAACTGAAAGGGTATGCGTAACATCCATGAGGTCACATTTATGTGTTTATTTTAATTTTTATTCATAAGTTTTTGGATCTTGGAGTTAACAAAACTGAATATTTGAAAATTATTTCAGAATGAATGGTTTGTGAGAATGGTTTGGGAAACAATGCAATTTAATTATGCAGTGTGTGAGCTATTAATCTAATGTATAATTCTAATTTAGTGTGTGGCTTCCCAAACAATGTGTCCTAACCATGAATCTATCCATAAATGTTATTTTTTTTGAAAAATTTTGGATTTTTTTTATTTTCCAACATTTATTTGAGGAATCATATAATCCCTTAGGACATTGAATCCCCTTAACTTTCCACTCCATGTTACAATTATCTTTATTCCAAGTGATTCCATCAAGGTGGTTTCTTTATTTTCTCTTTAGTTCCTCTCCTTATATTTTCCTTCCATGTTCTTCAATTTATTTTTCTAACTATCCATGGTGGCCAAACATATGGTTAAGGTGTGTCTAAATTATTGGAATTTTTATTTATATGGGGTTTATAGCTTCTATATGGTCCTAATATAAGGTTATTTGAAGAAGTTGTGACAATTTAATTGGATTGAGGTAGGTGTCTCTATGTTCTTTTTTTAAATGAATTTTTATGACTGTTATATCTAAATGTTTTTATTATCAAATTTATTCCTATAAATATTATCCTTGATGAGTTTATAATTTTTTAAGTCTTGTGTTTCTTGGAGGTTTATATAAGGGGTTTTCAAGGAACATAGATATTACATTTCTAAAACTATATTTTATTCACATAAGATGATTTCTAAAATATCATCGACATTTATTATTATTCAAATAGATTTATAAATTATGTTTTGAATGATGATTGATTTTTATAAAATTAATTTCATGTGTTTATATAATTATTTTCTATTTAAAGAAATTATTGGAATACTTGGTATTAATATTAATTTTTTGAAATCCATTTTATTATTCTTTTTTGTATTACTGATATGATTGATGGATGGATTTTGTGATGTTATTCATAATGATATGGAATTTATAAAGGAACTATTTCATGTAAGGTTCTTGGAGGTTAATTGAGTTTTATTTATGAATTTGATTGGTTTATTTGTGTTTTTAATTAATTCTTATAAGAGAATCCTTGGGTAATTATGTGGGAAACAAGTGATGAGTGTTGTAATAGTTTATGATTAAAATCTGGCTAGTGTCCCATAGTTTAGTTCATGCCTTGGTTAGGGGGTTAACACCTTCTGAGGTTAGTGAGTGTAAGTTGAGGTCTATGATTATTAGGATCCCATTGAAGGGTAGAATATGGGTTCGCTAAGACAAGTACCAGGATAGGTTTGGGGTAGTTATCCCATGTTGTATTTTATTTCATGTTATATTTTTATAGACCTGTTATATATTTTACTTCATGGCTATGTTCTCATAAAATAAAAAAATTATTTTGAAAGTAAAGGAAAATGGTAAATGTTAATTTTTATTTATAATGAATACGAAAAAAATTTATTTTCCAAACTTATTTTCAAACTATCTTTTTATTTCTTATATTATAAAATACATTGCATAAATTTATGGTTATATATTATTGGTTATTAACTCACACACTATATACACAATCATGTGTGAATGTAGACCTGTTTTATCTGATATAGCAAATGATAAAGTCTATTCCTCATTTAGTGGTGTTTTATGGATGTTTTCTTCAAGTTGTGGTGGTGAAGTTGTTCAAGTGGTGAATTCCGTACACATAGAGGTGTTCATATAGTATTTCAGGACCTGTTAATTATTTTTAAGATGTATTGTGAATTGGGAATATCTATTATGATCTTTCACTTTGGTTACTTTTGTGTTTTGGACATATCATGTATCACTTTTTTGCATTATTTTTGTAATGACTTTGTTAGATGTTTTTATTCTATATATTATTCTTATAACTTGTTTGATTGGTTTATATTTGAAAAAAACTTATTATTTTGTTCATAAATCTAATGTATAGATAATTCATATTGAATATACAGTAAGAATTTAATGCCTCATTTTATATATTTAGAGGGATAAATTTTCATCAAAGTGTTTTTTTTGAAAAACATAGTACTTGTTGCTAGTTTATGGAAATTAAGAGCATGTTTTAGCTCTTATAGTAGACCGACTTGAGTAACATGTTAGGTTAACCTTAGTTGGTTCATTATAAAATGGTATCATATTCTTATTAATATTTTGTAAGTGAAATTAGATTGGAGATATAATCATTGGAACTAAATTGGTAGGTTACATGAGAGAGTCTGAGAAAATAATTCTCATGATGACCCTTGACTTTATGTGTGTAATTAGACATTAATTTTTTGGATTTGAGTGTCATTTTCAACTATGTTTTATTCATTTTAAACTCAATTAATGTTATCATGTTTAATATTGATATTATATTTTTTTTGTGAGATTTCATGTTTTTTATGGGGAGAATGAGATACTTTTAGGGTGTATGGTTACTATTCATGGTTTCCCAAACCATTCACAAACCATGCATTTTATTCTAGAGGATTATATTTGGGTTTTCATAGTTTGAACATGATTTGGGAAATTATACAACTAAACCATGCATCTTTGAAAATCCCCCTATTTTTTATTTTTTGATTACTTATGATTCTATACTACTTATTTTATAATTTATTGTTTAATTGAGATGAATTGAACAATATTTTTGTGATTTTTTAATTTTATATGGTTGAAGATATATTTTTAATCATTTAACTTTGAACTTGGAGTTATCTTTTGAATGAGTTTCACACTTCATGTTATTATAGAAAATGATTCCTAGAAGGAAACCAAAGAACTATAGAGAGGAAAATATAGATAGTTTTCTTTATGAAACCCTTATGTGAACATTAATTTCATTGATTTTATAATTTTAATTATCTAGAACTTAGGTAGGGAAGGTGAGCAAGATCCAACTTTAACGAAGGGTTTTTCTCAGGAATTCACCAGGTAGAACCTAACTACTTTTCATAGATATTAGAAGAGTGGATAAATTAAATCAAATGAATCTTTTATTTCATATAGAAACCTAATAATTATAAAGAAAATTTCCCAAATTATATATTGGAAGTCATAAGATTTAAATGGTGGGATGTGGTAGCGCAAGATAGCTGGCACAAAAAACTCACTTGGAAAGGTATTAATGATAATTTTATCATGTAATTATTTATTAAAATACGGAAAATTTATAATGAATGGGAATTTTTAACTCTTTAGTTATGGGAATATTTAGTGATTGAATATTATACATGTTTTAGTGAGAGGTATTTTTTCTCTTGAGCTTGTTTCCAATGACACTCTAAAATCTTGTCTGTGAGTGATAGGCTTGTGGCCTAATATTTAGTCCAAGTTCATTTTCTTATAATTTATATCATATGATGAATTATTAAATAATGTGATGATGATTGAGACTAATATCTCTAGAATTATTCATGATATTTGTTTCATTTCTAGCTGGATCAAGTCATAGTTTTTCATTAGATCAGAAGATGAAGTGAGATGTATCTCAATGGAGAAGTAGTGGGAGCATTCAAAACTACCTAACATTGTTTATTATATTCAATAAGTAAACTAACATATTATATTCTTATTGTATGGGAATATTAGACAACCAAATCCTGATTTCGAGAAGAATCCCAAATTATGTCATATGTGTGGGTTGAGAGTCCATTTGCATCACTTCTGTAAGTATCCTCTTCTATAAGGTAGTAAAGGTTGTTCTTCCCTCACTAGAGGATCTCAAATGGAGTCAGGTTTATTAAATGAAGTAGTGACCAATTCCCATATGTGTGAATAATGAAGTCTAGAATATGATGAATCATATTTTGGTAGTAAATCTCATATTAGGATTAGATTTGGGTGATTTTATGTTGTAAATCATGCATCTATAGAGTTATAGGTTAGTGCAATGATAATATGTGGTACTATACTTATTATGTTCTCTATGGTTGTAGATATATTTTATACATTTGTATCTCATTCTTTAATATCATCTCAAGTAATTTATCTATTGAGTTTTAAGTAGATATTATGTCATGTTTGATAAATATCACTAATCCTATAAGAAAGAGAGAGAAGGGGTCCATATTCCCTTATTTTCATGTAGTGATCGTAGATGCTAAAGTTTTATGGAATTTTATTATTCTTGATCTAGATTTATTTAACCTTATTCTCAGTATAGAATTGATGATCAACCTGAAGGACTATTTTTACTAATATGATTAAAAATTCCTCTTTCTTTCTCCTGATGGAAATACTCATGTCTTGGTGAGTATGATGCATGTTTAAGTAGAGTAGGGAATATTTTTCTTAATATTGGGACTGTTTCATGCTAGTAATGAAGATTTATCTTGAATTATATTGAAATCAATTCTGGTGATTAACTTTATATAGTCATGAACATGTGTCCAATGGGTTTTTGTTATGATTTATCAAGATTTACACTAGATATTGAGGTTTAATTATCTACCAATCTTCTTCCAAAGACATGTTTAATTTATTTTTCTTCATATTAAATAGACCTAATTGATATTAAGGTCTTGAAAGTGAATGTTGAAGATATTCATATAATAATTTTTATTCACCTCATCATGTCACCGTGGGTGGCTCCAGTTTTCTTTAAAAAGAAGGATGACCAAAGTCTTTGAATTTACATTTATAACAACACAAAATTTTCATACATAGACATTATATCTAAGTAGATGAATATTATTTAAATAACATAATGATCTATTACAAAATCATATAATTATATTATCATTAGAAACTTGGAAACATAAATAACTAGTTTATAATATTTCTCCATTATCTCCCACTTAGATATTTATAACTATCACCCTTCTTAGAAATATCATATCTTAAAAATTTCTTCATAACATGGGAAAGGAAACATAATAAAGGTTGAGATATGATGGTTAATAAGGGTAAAAAAGGGATATATCAATGATCATATAATCATAACATATGAAAAAGGGCATGAGAACTTGACCTTAACATTTGAAAACCATACCCTACATATCATAGATCTTAATCTTGAGTCATGACATAAATCTGGGTAGTTTATAAGACAATAAACATAAATAAATCAAATAACACGATCCATGAGAGCATAATATAGGCATAAGACATGGAATTTTGGAATACACATAATCATAAATAATTATTTATTTAGTATTCAAGGTTTATTTATAAGACTATCATAGTGGAATAGGTTCACTCCTTAAACCATAATAGCATTTAAGGTTCACTCTCAATACTATCATAGTGGAAAAATTTCCTTACTGAACTGGGTTCACTTCCCATTCCAGTCCTATTTTTCTCACCAGATATAAATCATTACCCAATAAATTAGAGGTATATATAGGTAAAACCCATCACATTATGAAAATCATACATATGTTTTCCAAATAGTAATAAAAATTTTATCATATTAGAGCCCATTAAAATAAATGGGTTTCATAAACATTTCATCATAGAATAACCCATGGAAAAAGAATGGGTTTTATAAACATCATTTTACCATAAACCTAAAACATATAAAATAATAATAATTATGGTATCTTCGTATCATATTCCCAGTAAATCGTAAGAAACATTGAAGGTTGTTGTCCTTGATGAATCAAAATATCATTAAAACATTCTGGATGAAAATAACATTTCCATATTGAAATTACTTATTTAAAATATAAAAGATTTCCAAAATATTATGGAAAAGTTTTTACTTAAAAATAACCATGGGAAATTTCAAATTAATCTTTATATAATTGAGTGTTCAGGATGATGGAAAGTTTTTTGATGCTATATAAGTTAAAAAACATTCCTTCTATAATTTTGTCAAAAACATCACAAAGAACCTCATTTGGAAAATGAAAAATAATATTCCATTCAAACCATTTTATAAATATTTAAATATGGGAATAAATGAATTTAAACAATCATAGAATAATATTAAAAACCTTATTTTAAATTTTTTAGAAAATATATATGTGGAAGAAAAATATTTTTCAACCGAAGAGAGAAATGAATTCGGTTTTCCATAAAAGCATATTTTTTGTATCTTAAGTGCATCAGGTGAGGAAAATGAAAGTAAAAAATATATTTTCAAGAAATAACTAGAGGATAAAAAAATAATGAGTATTTTGAGAGTTTGATAAAATGATCTCATCATCAAAAAGTAATCATAAACAATCCTAATAAACAATGAGATTGTAATATAAAACCCATTACCTTAGGTCTGACTTCCTTCATACATTTTCATAACTCATATATAATAAATTTAGGTTTTTTATACATCTTATTAAATAACCATAATTATATATATCAAACCATATATGATATACTCATTACCTTTTATCACTAGTTTATTAACAATTATTTATTAAAATCATTATTCTAGGTGTTAATTGCTTTTTTTAGGTAAGTTTTGGTTTGGTAGTTTCAATCCTTATAATTTAATCATAGTCACATAATCTCTATAATTTTAATCATGGTATAATATAATATATATATATATATATATGTATAGTCATCCATAAAAGTTAGCGATATAAAAATAATTACACTATTTATGGACATGGTAAGCCATACATTCACATGAGCGTTGTTTTCACTTTTCAAAGGATGGAATAAAAGAAAAATAATTATTAATTCACCTTTATAAGATAATTATTATATCATATATATCATATTTATTGATCCAATTTATCATATTTACCATCCATGTCAAATATAAATGAAAAAAAATAACAATGCTTCATGGAGGAGGTATTCCACATGTATGCACGAGTGACATTATCATTTCTCAAAATATTGTACAATAAAAAGTAAGACATGATATTATCATTATAGAAGTATAAATATGTCATATATAATACATATAAATGTAAAATATATAATAATTCATATCTATAAAATATTTTTATGAAATATTAATTATATTTCTATGTGAAGATGGAAAGTTGTACGCACGCACGAGTGATACTTTCACTTTTCATTTGATGGGAAACAGGGGATATAATGGTAGTTTAATAATAATAATAAAAATTAATTATATTTAGGATACTGAATTTTTTATTTTATTAATATTATAATATATTTATAGTAGGTAAAATAAAATTTTTATAGAAAGTGATTAGTTAATGCGATTACCTCTTCATTGTAACGACTTATTTAGATATCCTATAAAAGGCTCTATAGATAGTATTTTGAAAAAAATAAGATGTGATTAGATAGTTAGAGAAGATAAATTGTTATATTTTGGTCGATATAAATGGCTCAAATTCATGTGAAGAAGATAAACGAGGGCTCCCTTATTTAATTGAGGGGAGGGGTCCTCTTGGAATTTATTAAAATATTAAATAAATATAAATTAATTTTGATCTAATGATGTCTAAAAAGTGATAATATTTGTATATAATATGATTATGAATCGAAATAATCTCATCCAGTAAAATTTTTACAAGTTTAGATCACATTTTACCCATATCTTTTAGTTTTAATCCATTATTATCACCTTTTACAATTACCATAATATTAAAGTTTTATACCATTTAAGAGTTAATAATGTGAATATAAAATTAGAAAAGCCTAATAAATTTTCCATGATTTATGTTTAAAACTATATACAATTAATTTGGAAGAATATAAATTTTTTATTAATTTTTTATTATTTAATAAAATATTATTTATTATAAAATATCATTAACATAATTCTTAAAAAAAATCATTTAATTTAACTTTTAATATATCAAGAAAAAGGGGTAATTAGAATATAATTTTTTAAAACCTCAATAATATGTCTTATATATCTAATAAATTCATGGTACACATTTAATCATTCAAATTAAATAACATTTAATATTTTTAAAATCATTTATTATATATTTTTATTAAATAGAGAAATATTGCATCAATGTGGCATAAGTAATTAATGTCATTATATAACTAATAAAAATTAAAAACAAATATATATTTGAAATATAATTTCATTAATATATAAATAGAAACTTATATTTTTTTCATAACTTTCTTTTGTACCTATGTGCACACATAAGAGTTATTAAAAATAAAGTGAGTGACATTTTGTAACTTTCATTGATTTAACTATAATACAAATCATTTTCATGGTGAAGTTTCCATTAATCTAATGAATTTCAAGAAATAGGTGATGAGGGTCTAATTAAATTCATAAAATAAGAATTAGGATGAATAATTATGGTCTTACCACTTAGTTTTAATGTATATTAACCTTTTCCCCCTTTTTAATGAGGTGGTAAATGTTATCACGATTACTATTCATATTGACAAAAAATAAAATGGACCTATTTTAAAAAATTTACACTCATTATAATAAGTATTTAATTGATTATATGTAATTAAATACCTATAAATGGAAGAGAATAATTTTAAATTTAGTGCATAAAATACGACAAAAGCCACTTTTTAGAAAAATGCATTTTTAAGCAAAAAACTGGATTTATTATTATCCTATGAATAATAAAAATATTAAATTAATGTTAAAAAATTTTATTGAGTATATAATATATAAATTTAATTAAAATAATTAAATAATAGAGACTAATTTTACTTATTAAGATAAAAACTTATTGTGCCCATACATTTTTTTTAGAAAAACACATCCTATATTTTCAATGTATTTTTATTTAATTTATAATTAATTTATAAGTAATGAATTATTTTTATACATTTTTATACCATAAATTTTTTATAATTTCATTAGTCATATTCACTCATGAAAATACAATGGGTTGGTGATAATAATATTTTAATAATATATCACAGTTTGTCTAAACTCACTATTGCGTGTAACAAAAGCTATTGAAGAAATTAAATTTATTTGAAATTTTTTTTTATTAAAATATATAGGTTTCACATTACACTCCCTTAAAACAATTTTACCCTAAAAATACCATTACACTGATATAAACAATCTCGGATACTTCTTCCCTATCACATCCTTTGGTTCCCACATAGCTTCATAAAATTGGGGGTTTCTCCACAAAACATTGACTAGGTGAATGGCCTTGATTCATAGAACTTTATCTATATGATCTATAATATACACTAATTATTCATTATATAAAATATATTTCTCTAGTGGAATTACCTTTGAGTTTATTATATGTTAAGGATGTGGTATGTACTTCCTCGTGAGAGATACAAGGAACACATCATTAACTTGAGAGAGATTCAGTGGGAGAACCAATCAATAAGCTACTATCTCTATAAGATAAATAATTTAAAATGGATTGATATACCTAGGGTATGGATTTACCTTCTTTATAAATCTCATAACCCTCTTCTATGGAGATATATTTTGGAATACCTTGGCACCATCTTGAAACTCTACATCTTTCTGATGATTTTCATCATAACTTTTTTATCAACTATAATCTTCTATTATGTGTTATTGAATGTATCTAATTTTCCCTTCCATTTCTTCAAATATACTAGGTTCCATTATATTTATTTCTCAAACTTCATTACTACTCATTTGAGTTATGAAGTTCCTACCACATAAGGATTCATAAGGATTCATATGAATATTGGAGTGAAAGCAATTGTTGTAAGAAAATTCCACCAAAGGAAGGTGTTGATCCCTACCACCATTGAAATACATATAGAAGTATCTAAAAATTCATTCTAGAGTTTGAATGGTAATATCAGACCAAAAATTTATCTAAGGATGATAATTAGTGATGAAACTTAACTCTGTATCAAGATCACACTAAATAATTCTCTAGAACATTAAGGTAAACCTCAGATCCTAATTATATACAATTGATTGCGGAAAACTATACAATATTATTACTTAATTAATGTATAAGATATTAAGATTATCATGATATAAATATTCTATAAAATCAATAAAGTGTTCTTAATTCATAAGATGATTAATTAAAACTCATATTTAATTATTCCCTTTAGATGTTTTAGAGATTTTGACGACAAAATACATGGTGTTATTTACCCATTTCCATTATGGAATAGGTAATGGTTGTAACACCCACTTATAATTTTGTCTCTAAAACTTAATTTACTAACATACCAAGCACCATACACCATACTCTATAATATATATATATATTCATTCCATCCAACCAAAAATACTCTTAAAAATATCTATACATCTTTTTATTTCAATGATGAATACAAAATTAATAACTATAAGCTTTATCTAATTTCGTATTCTTCAAATATAGTATCAAAGCTACATATAAATGATTCTCAAACCTTATTATTCCATAATTAGGAAATAAAATGATGATTTTATGGGAAAAAATTATCTAATGATGTGAATAGAGAGAAAGTTCAACATAATGCACCACCCACACTCTTGTGTTTTAAATGAAAGGATTATGGGAATTATGTTATTTAGTGCCTAAATATGAAGTTTTATCAAGATGATCGATGTCAACAACTAATTAATCCCATAGAAAAATATAAATTCCATGCGATCACTATTTATAATGAGGGGTATGATAACAATGTGGTTAAAGGTATAATAACTATCCACTATAGAACTATTAATGTATTATTTGATTCTGGATCTTCCAAATATTTTATTTCTAATGAACTTTATAAGGGTATCATAGAACCACTTCAAAAATTAGATGTTGAGTTAGCGGTAATAACCCATAATGATATGATGATCACATCACAATTCTATGATTCTTCGTTAGTTTTAGTTTATGGGAATGTGATTCTAGAAAATATTTTTTATTCTTTCTCTAGTTGAATTAGATGTTATTTTGGGCATGGATTGACTTTCTTTACCTAAACCGCACATCAATTGTTGAGGAAGGGAAGTTACATTTGATATTCAGAACCAACCTATGATCATCTATCAGTGTAATGAAAAAATGACTTCATATGGAAATTAAACCCATATTATGTGTCATGATTCCTATCCAAAAGAAAAATTTATCTAATATGGTCAGGGATAAACACAACTTTGAAGTTATTCCTATTTTTTGGGATTTTATTGATATATTTTTTGAATAATTTCCTAATCTTAAACTAGATTTTGAAGTCGATTTTCCAACAGAATCCATATATAGTGATACACCTTTTTCCAAGACTCCATATAGAATGGATCTGATTGAGTTATAATAATTTATGAATAAATTCTAAAAGAATCTTGAAAAAGGATTAATTCAGAAAATTGAATCACCTTGTGGTTCAACTATTCTATTTTTATGAAGAAAGATGGACCAATGAGACTCTATATTTATTATTAAGAAATTAACAAGATCACTATCAAGAAAAAGTATCCTCTAAACTATATTGATGACTTGTTTGATCAACTATATAGAGATCATTAATTATCCAAGATTGACCTTCATTCTAGATATCATTAAATAGGGGTCAAGAAGGAGGATATAACCAACATCAAATTTTGTACTTGGTATGGACACTATGAATTTATAATGATTTCATTTGGTTTTACTAATGTCTCTAATATATTCATGGATAATGTATTTAGATAATACCTTGATGAATATATATGTAATACCTTTCTCCATATATATAATTCCTCTATATATTTGATGAAAAAATTTCTTCACCTAACTCCAAATCATGAGTTGCTTAATTTTTCTCATGGATCTTAAATTTTCATGAGGAATAACCATAACTATGTATTTATGTATAAGGATTCATCCCAATCCATTATTTGATGCAGAATTCTAAATTACAAGCCCTTCTCCACTTTTTGTTTGTGTAAGAATATGTGTGATGACTATACTTATCCTTAGTTAAATAAAAAATTTATCACTTTCATCCATCTAAAATAATTTTTCTCTTTTTAAGTTAACCTGGTGATTGGATTTTATAGCCATGAAAAATTATCCACAAATCACCGATGATATCCAGAAAAAACAAGAAAACTATGGACATGAGTCACAATTTTTTGTTTGGTCCAATGTTCAATAGATTCTATATTTGAATGGTTTAATGATATACCCTATCATGAGATTATATGATCCAATAACGAAACTTTATGAAGCTAGAATTCACACTTAGTAAATTTTTAATAAATATTCTCTTTAATCAGGGTCTTAATCACAAATCTTAAGTGATATTCATGGAATTCCATTCTCTCTGAATATATAAGAATTTCATATATAAATACTACCACAAACTCATCATGGTATTCTATAAACACTCTATTAATTAAATCCATGAAGATAACATGGGAATTAGCAAGGCCAAATGAAAAAACTATAAATTCGTAGTGTCCATACCTTGTACGCAATGTTGTCTTAGGTATACCCTCCTTCCTGACCCCCAATTGATGATATCATGAATGAATATAAATCATGGAAATTTATTTATCTTCACATAATTGATCAAATAAGTCATCAATATAGGGTATATGATACTTGTTATTAATAGTGATCCGGTTAAGTTCTCGATAATCAATATAGAGTCGCATTAATCAATCATTCTTCTTAACAAACAAAATAGGTTCACACCATTGTGATTTAATTGGACTAATTAATCCTTTTTCAACACTTTCCTAGAGTTTCTTCTCAAATTATTGCAACTCAATTTGGTACATTCTATATAGAGTATTGGAAATATGTGTAACATTATATATGAGTTATATTGGAAACCCTACTTCACAATTTGGTGGAATAATATGAAAGTATTCTATGAAGACATTAATAACTCCCAGAAAATATGAATATCTTCAATCTTGAGTTTCTCCCCAGCCATATGAGATATATTCACCTTTTTAATAAGAATCATGACCCATATAGTGGATGTAATTTCCATCATAAGTTCATGTCTTTCATCACAACAATTGATGATAATAGGTCGGTTTGGAATATGAAATGTAAATCCCCTTCCTCAAAAATTTATCTATGGTTTATATAAATAAATCCAATACATTCCCTAAATAACATTGAATTATACTTGATTCATAATAACATGATTTTTAGGAAGCACACTCCCATAATCTTTAACTGAAGAAGAATCAATGACATGGGATGAGATCATCCTACCACCACTAACTCAACATCTATTTTTTGAGATGGTACTTTGATACCCTTAGAAAATTATTTAGATATAAAAGAGTGGGTATGTACAAAATCATATAATACATTAAAAGTTCTAGGGTGGTGGTAATTATACCTTTAGCTGCGTAAATATTGTACACCTATTCCGAAATAGTGATCTCATGAGATTTCCATTTTTCTCTAATATTAAGTGGTTTTTGACATAGATCATCATCAATAACCTTCCGAAATGGGAAGTAATTAACATAATTCATACTACCCACATTTAAAACACTAGAGTGTGGGTGTTTCATTCTATGGAACATTCTCTCTATTCGCATCATTAGATAATGTTTTTTCTATCACTTTTTCATTAAATTTCCTAATGAACTTCATTTTCACACTTGAAACATTTACTAGTTCCATTAATATAATCTCTTCATGTTTCCTTTTACATTTTTATCATAAAGGAAGGATAAACTTCTTATCTAACTGGTTTTTAGAATCTCATTTGAAATCCATATTTATTTTATTTCCAAAACCATGATATTGATGGGTAACTCGTATCTTCATATCCACCTTAATAGTAAATTGAAAAATTTATTCATAGAATTAACTTATGGAAAACACCATTCAGAGAATTGTTTTTAATCCATTGAAGAATCAACTAACCTTAATTTTTTTTAGAATATAATTCCATAAGCATACCGTGTAAGTCTTGTAAAAGTTTCTCTACAGGTACCATAAGATTCATCATTCTTCTATTCGAACTCAAGTAATTCCTTCTCCATTTTTATGACTAATATAAGGAAAATACTTATTGATAAATAATATATTAAACTCATCCCACTACATAGAGTTAATTTCTTTGATTGCTTTATATTATTCATAAGTTTCTACTATTTATCTGTTTCTCCTTCCAAATGATAAACATCCAGAATAAATTTTTCAAGTTCCAAACATTAAAGAATGGAAAATATATTTTTAGTGGTAATGATCTATTTCTTATTGACTAGTGGAGTAGTGTACTGACTAAAATAAGGTGGGTGTTCCCTTATAAATAACTCAATATATATTTTCTCCCTCATTTTTTCATTTGTAATCATAGTGTGATTTATAGCTTAAGAAAATTAAGTGATCTTAACAATGACATTCTTGATTCCATATCCCATAACATTTAATTTTTAAAGAGGAAAATCATTTCATTAAACATTTCATTAAACATTAACATGATTTCTTCATGTTTCATCAATTGACTAAAACCAAAATCATTATATGAGAAACAATAATCATAGTGGTAACACACATAATAAAAAAAACAGAATTTATAGTGTGTCTAAATCATGACACCTTCTTCTTTGAAAACATAGGTTTAACCTAGTTCATTCATGACCATTAACAAAACTATAATATTTTATCCTATACTTATACTTATCCCCAGTATTATCACTAATGTTTTCTCATCCAAGTTTTTAAAGGTTAACTAAACATTACTCTAATTATAATTATGGTGACCTGAAATTTTCATACATAGATATTATATCTAAATAAATGAATATTCTTTACATAACATAAAAATCAACACCAAAATCATATAGGTCTAATATCTTTGGAAACATAGAAACATAAAAAACTAGTTCAAAATATTTCTACATCATCTCCCACTTAGATCTTCATAATTATCAACCTTATTAGACATATCATACATAAAACCGTTCTTCATAACCTGGGAAAGGAAACATAAGAATGGGTGATCTATAATGCTCAGTAAGGCTAAATAATGGAGATATCAATGATCATATAATAATAACATGAGAAAAATGGTACGAGAACATGAGATTAACATTTGAAAACCATGCCCAACATTTCATAGATTATAATATCGGGTCATGGAATAAGCCTTGGAAGTTTATAAAAGATGAATCATAAATAAATCAAATGGAATAATACATGAGAGCATAATATATGAATAAGTACTTGAATTTTGGCATACATATAAGCAAAAAAAATAATTTACTTAGTAGTGAACACTCATTTCCAAGGCTATCATAGTGTAATAGGTTCACTATCAAAACCATTATAGCAGTCCAGGTTTACACCCAAGATTTTCATAGTGGAAAAAATACCTTAGTAAACTAGGTTCACTCCCTAATCCAATCCTATTTATCTCATGTGATGTTAACAAGAATTACACTATTCATTTAGATGGTAAGTCATGCATATGCATGAACACCATTTTCGTTTTTCAATGGATGGAATGAAATAAAGGTAAATATTAATTCACCTATCCAATATAATTATTATTTAATATATATCATATGTATTCATAAATTTATCCTAATTACCATCCTATTAAAATATAAATGAAAAAAATCTCATTGCTTCACGGAGGTGGTAGTCCACACGTACACACAAAAGATGTTATCATTTCCCAAAGGATTGGATGGTAATATGGTAGAAATTATATTATCATTATATAAGTATAATTATGTCATAAATATTTTATATAAAAATTAAACCCATCTTAATACAAATCCATAAAATATGGTTTTGAAAAATGAATTGTATCGCTATGTGGTGACGGTAAGTTGTATACACACACGTGTAACACCTAGAGATTTTAAAAGTGGAATATCATGTATGATAGTGTATATGATATGAAACACCCGTATTATAATTTAATGTAACAATTCAATACTTTATGATATAGTTTTTTAATTAAATTCAATCTCTTCGATAGCTTGCAGAACAGGAAACCCCAAGTCTAAATGAAATGTAATATAATATACCATTATAACCTAGACATTAAATCAGTGGGTATAAATAAGACAAAATTAATTATAAAATTATATGGTTTACAAATTTATAAAATAAATTTAATTCTTATATATTTATTGTAAATAAAATAACAATCATTCGAAGGGAAAAAAATATTTTTTGAAAAACTATATGTTTCTAAAAGGATATTTTCTCACGCTTTAAACACATATTTTAAAATTAATTTTTATCAAGTTAAGAAATTTATTTGAAAAAAACGTTAATTTTTGAAATCCTCATGTCAAAATGAACTTAGAGTGAAATTTTTATTATTTTATGAAAATATTAATTTTCAATGAATAGTGAAAAATAATATTTTTTATTGAAAACTGACTTTTTTTAAATAATTTAAAAGTTAAATTTTGATTTAAAATTATTTTAAATGAAAAATTTGTTAAACTATTATATAATTAATCCAATATAGTTCATTGGAATCAAATTAATATTTAATTTTGACATAGAAACATTTTAACATTAGGGATTTGTTTCATTGGAAAATTAATTTTCGTTACGTCTAGAGGTTTTATTTTAAATTGAATTCAGAAAATTCTATGAATTGAATTTGAAAAATTGTATTAAATATTTTTAATAAGAATATTATATATCATATAATAATTTAAACTTAATTTTTTTCATAATTAATAGTAAATATAGTAAAACTTTTCTACCTTGATTATGGTTAAAACAGGTTTACCAGGGGTTAAAATAAACATATAAGGGAAATAAATGACCCAAAACTTGTATATATACTATTTTATGGCCATATGTAGACAATATATATTACAGGTTTTTTTAATAATGAACCATTTTAGATCCTTTTGGCTTGTTAAAAATTTGGGTATCACTTCTTTTTCAAAAATTCCAAGTGTCCTTTCTCATCCACTTATAAAAGACCACCTCTCTTCTCTCCTCTTAACACTAACAAATCCATTTGGTTTGCAAAATACCTACCCAAATATGTTAATTTAATCCATAATTAAATCCTATAGATCTTTTTTTATTAGTATACCCTCTTAAGAACGATTTACATAAAAACCTAAAGTGTCTCTTCGAGGAAGAGATATAATCCTTAACCATGAATTTTAAGTCTATTTCTCCATCCACCACAATAAAATATTATTCAACTATGAAAATATAATAAAATAATTATCTACCATATAATTAGATGTTATTATGTTTATTGAATAACCTACATCCATATCCTCTCCCATGAAATGAGAAACAAAACTGTCGATTGTGTGTACGACGAACTACCGCCTCGTGAACTGATATAATCAATTTTCCATAACCATCTATCATGGTTTTATATAATGATTTATTTAATATATATATATATATTATATTTTTAACATAATTATACCTCTATAATTATGATATCAAATATAACTTATTACCTTATTATATACATATATATAAATTTTCATTTTATTTCTTCATCCACCTCATTCAAATATTCTTCAAATATAAAAATATAATAAAACCATTATATACAATATAAGTAGATGTTATTATATTAATTTAATAACCTATATAGATATCCTATTCCATCAAATTTGATGCAAAATTGTTTATTGTGTGTACAACGGACTATCGCCTCGCAAACTGAAGTAATTAATTTTCTATCACCATCTCTCATGGTTGGATATAATGATTTATTTAACACACACACACAAACACACACAAACAAACAAACAAACACACACACAAACACACACACACACACACACATATATATATTATTTTTAACATAATTATACCTCTATAATTACGACATCAAATATAGCTTATTACTTTTCATTCTGTGGGAGATACGATAACGTCGCTCGTGTGTACAGTGTACTACCGCCTCGCGAAACGATGGGAATCATTTTTCATTAACACTTTACATATAAGGTACTAAAGATAAGTTTAATTAATATATGTGATATATAATAAATTATAATTATCCTTGAAAATGGGATATATTATTTACCTTCCTTTTATTCTATCCATCAAGAGAAATGGAAACAACGTTCATGCATATATACGACCTATCGTCTCCATGAAAAGTATAATCCATCTCTAAATTTTATAGATTAATTTAAATACATACATAATTAATATATATTATATTCATATCATGGTTAACATATTGAATTTTATTTAACCATAATAAAATCAAAAGTACCAAAAATACCGAACCAAAACATACATGAAAAACAAAGCAATTATCACATGAAACTAAGATTTTAATAAAGAATTGTTAATAAACGGGTAATAAAAGACTCTAAGTAAATCATATATGGTATGATATATATGATTATGGTTCTATAATTTATATATATAATAAACAAAATTTTATTATAAATAAGTTTCAGATACATATGATGGAAGTTGAACATGAGGTAATGGTTTCTCATCTCACTTTTACATCTGTGAGAAATATATCCTATTAACCAATTATTCCTTTGTGTAGTTTATATAATTCCACTTTGATATTCCATATAATGAATATATTTATCTTAATGGTATTTAAATTTTCATTTTATGTTATTTCTTTCACGGGGCTTATGATTCAAACATTACCAAAGTGGTAATAGATTATTTCACAATCTCATCATTATTTTGGATTGTTTATGTTTAAGTCACCTTTGGGTGAATTCATTTATATTTATATCTTAAAATATATATATTTTCTTCTCAAATGGTTATTCATGAAATTTTTCATGTAATAGTACCATTGTTTCCTCTCTTTAATACTTAAACTAATTGATGATTTTTTAAAGAAAACATGTCTTTATCTATCTCTTTGGACAAAAATCCTTTTCATTAAAATATATTTTTTCAAAAAATGTTTTCAAAAATGTTTTTAAAATTATCCAAGTGATTTATTATATAAAATTTTATGCATGTTTTACTCTTTATAAAATTGGTTATAAGGGATATTCTTGTCATTTTCTAAAGCAGACACATTTTAATATTTTTACAACAATGTGAAAGGAATGTTTTTTTTCTTATACGACATGTAAAAACTTTTCCTTCAAAATGACCACTAAATATTTTAAGGATTCATTTATATTTTTAAAAGGATATTTTCAAAGAAAATTATTTTCAAAATATTTTGATAACTATTAGTTTTAAAAATATTTTAAAATTGTAAATGTGGTTTTTATTAAGAATGTTTTTAATGAAATTTTGATGGTATTTATATTCATAAAAGACATAAAACATTTATTATACTTATAATTTACTGGGGTTGTTTTACAATGTTACCGTACTTATTATTTTTTCTAGATGGTGTATGATCAGTTTGATTGGGGGTGTACTTTTTTATTACCATTCACCATATGAATATGGATGGTTTATGATTATGTTTATTGATTATGGTATGCATTAACATTTAATAGGATAATTTTTCAATACAAATGTTTTTGTTGATTACATTTCCCCCCTTTCATATGAGGAATACATTTTAATTATTAAGTGATGGTTGGGGAATGAAATTACATAGCCCCTCGATGCATCAGTAGGCCTCAAGAGACAAATCATTTGGATAAATTAAATTGGGTTTGACCATAGTTTTAAACTATATTTTAAAAGGTCTTGAAAATATGTTTATGATGTTCAACATTATACATTCCCTCATTATTAGATTTATTACTGATTTCCATTTGATTATTCGATTAGTTAAAATATCTATGTACGAGCTTCAAGCTCATGTGATTATTTTTATGGATTTATTTGATCATCATTTATTCCTGACATATTTTTCTCAATTTATTGTTTAAATGGAATGTCATTTTCTATTTACCTTTCTATATTTATTATGATTATTTATTCATGATATCTTCCACTGCATGAATACCCTTACCGAGCATCTGAGCTCATCCATTTATTATGTTTTATTTTCACTAGGATGAATGGAAGTGTTTTATGATTGATATGTAGATATATTCTAAAGGAAATAATGGGTTTCTCTATAGATACCCTATTTTTTCCTTTTATGACTTCAGGATATTTCCATATATATTTTAGAAGCCAGGTGCTGGGACGAAGTACGATTCTGAGGTCGAGTGTACCTAAAATTATTTTTATAAAAATATTAAATATATTTTATATTATGTGTGCATAATTTCTTAAATAAAATGCGATAAATATTAACAAATATTGTATCAGAAATTTGAGATCATGATTGAGTCAGAAACATGATTTTTACTCTATACATGACCTAAAATAAATCAGCGTGGGGAATTCAAATAAAAGAAATAGTTGGAGGGTACATTTAGTTAAATAAATAATTAAATTTTTTATTTTATTATATAAACTAATTATAATTCCATATATAAATAATCTAATATAAAAAATTTTTAGGTTTATCTGCATTAATACTGGGAGAATTTGGTGGTCTTACTTCCACCTTTCGTTGGAGAATCATTATCTGATGTTGACGAAACTCCAGATCTGGGAGGATTGAGATGCAATGAACAAAAAGACCCCCCTCTTTGTTGAAAAGCACATTATTCATCATAGCATGATCCAAAACAAATTTAGACTTGTTAATTTGTAGATTTTTCCTCTATTTATTAAGCATTCTGGCATGATCATATTATTTCCTTGATCTTGTCATTTACAAGCCATTACATGCACCCGTGTATTAATTCTTAATTTATTATTCGGTTTCCTCACCCTAGGATCCACAAATCCATACCCATTGACCAAAAAGGCCTTTCGAATGATCATTTCACCACTATTTCTTGTTCTTTTCTTCCCCATTCTTCATTTTAGTCACCGTTGGACCATAGGGCCTCAATTCAACATTTCTGGGTGGGACCGAGCATGATCTAACCCTCAAATTCATAGTAGATTCATGTTATATGAATGAAATGACAAATTGTGGATGAATTCAAAGGCCTTTTGGGTTGCGAGTGATCAATTTGTTGAAATGGAATCCAATTCAAAGATGGTGGGAGACAAGATACGCACACGATGCGTGCGGGAAACGACGAACCAAATAGAAATTCATTTACCACCAACAAACAACTGAAAATGATGAACCTAGGACTTCCCCTTAAATATATGATGTCTTGGAGGTGGGATCCATTGCATCAAACATAGATATGGATGTATATGAATGTATTTTATTTTCTAGAAAAATATCGACTACACAACATGTAGTTTATAAGAACACATGTCGTGTAACCCCTTGGTTATAGTAGATAGAGTTTTTCAGGTGAAAAAAGTATTGAACACTATTTGGGACCCCCAAAAACCATGTGGCCCTTCTATTAGGGAGATGAAATGTACTCTGAGAGTACATGGGCATGGGCATAGCCAAGCACATGTCATCTTCCGAAGTACACAGACTTGGTTAAGCCTAGACGAACACGACCAGGAGCCTGAGCATGACACCAAGTGGCTAAAACATGTCATGTAGACCTTTTCCATATAGTGTAGTCCTAAATAGGTTGAAATACATGCATCAGTAGAGAAAATGACATTGGATAAAGTAGTATCACACTCCATGTGGGTCCCCTTACACACAATGTACCCCTTCTTCCCTTTTGAGGAAACTTCAACCTATCGTATCTCCTTTATCTAGACTCAGATTTTAGCCCTTGAGTAGTGTATCATGAGTGTTTTTTCAAATAGAATGAGATGTTGGAATCCATATTCTATTTTGAGATACAATGTGAGATTTCTTGATTGGGACACTTCATTAGTTGATGTTTGACAATGGTAGTGACCAGTCAAGATCACCGGGGGCTTTAGAGGGGAACCCTCTACCAAGGATGAGCATGGTTCTTCTACCTATCTATAGAGTGGAACCCTCATGCAGGGTAGGGAATGGGACCTTTGTATATTCTTAGAGTGGAACCCTCTTACTTGGATAGGGAATGAGTTTTATACCCACCGACTGAGTGGAACCCTCTTACGGAGGTAGGGCATGGGTTCTCGACTACGAGAGTGGAACCCTCCTACTGGGTTGGGAATGGGTCCTCTATCTGTTATCCAAGTGGTTCCCTACATTATATCAGTGCATTGTTTCTCAACTACTATAGTGAAGCCATATTGCTAGAATATGAATGGTTCATCTACTAATTACTAGATTTCCACCCTCTAACTGGGCTTGGTATGGGTCCTTTACTATTCACTTGATTGGAACCCTCCTGTTGGTACATGGAATGGGTCATATACCTATCTTTTGAGTGGAACCCTCCTATTATACCATGTCATGGGTCCTATACCTAGAGATTTTCCCCTTGACTGTTCAACACCATTACGAGGTGTTTCTTGACAATAATATTTCTACTAGTATGGAGTGCAAGATGATGAGAATCATTGATGGACTTCTAAAACTGATGACACTCTTTCCTAGGATGGGATGGGTGATGGATTTACCCTTCTCTCTCATTTGTATCTATTTGGTTTGAGCACACACACACACACACATATGTATGTATGTATCCATTTAATTTTATTTGTTTACTCTCTCACTTTGGGTTGAGTTGTATATCTATTTCTATCATGTCTCTTACTACTCCGCCATCATATTTTATGGTTTCCAACTGGGTATGTATATACTCACCCCTACATGGGATTTTACCACATGTTTAATGTCTTATTCAGATGATGGATTGGTAGCTAGTGACTACATAGGAGCATAGGGATACCTAGTGTATTGGTCCGCATAAGGTGGTTGGATCATGGAGATCATGATTTGGGCTCTATCATCATCTTTAATTACTAGTTTTTTCAGTTTGGGAAATCTTTCTGGTTAGGTGTGTATTGTTCCCCTTTAATTTTTAGTTTACAATGTTATACTCTTGTAAATCCTTGAGGTTTTTCATGCATGGTCATTACTCTAGATATTGAATATTTTATTTTATTTCTCTTTAAATTATCATCGATATATTCAGGGGTGTTTTTATAGATACATTAGGAAAATGCCTCATATATTAGTTAATCCCTTGATGCTTGTCACAACCCCCTAGCCTACGGAGGCAGGCTTATGGTAGTTGTGGCTCGAGCCCCATTGGGTCAGGTCATGATAGATTGGTATCAAAGTAGTTCATTCCATAGGATGGTGTTTCTATTATTCACCTTATAAGGATTTGGTTGGCATTTAGGGAAATAGTTTCAAAGTGTTTCAAGTTCGGATTTTAGGATAGGGATTCCAGTATTGGGGTGGCAGCCGACATATCTATTCACTAGGACCTTGAATACCTGCTTGTCAACTCAGCATAACGAGATATTGGTTGCAAGTATTAGTGGTACATGAATCATATTTTCTTTAATATTTGACTATAATTCTTGATTTAGCACACTATTGTTTATATATATGGTAATCTGACTGTGGTATGCCTTGATTAAATTTCTAGGATTCCTCTGTGATGACAGCCATCTAGGTTATCAATTTAGCATCGTGACAATGATCTGATGAGTGATGAGGCCTCGGTTTAGGTTCCATGCTATGATATCCTTCATCTAGTTAGATATATAGTAGCACATGCACCTTTTTTAAATTAGATCATACATCCAGGATAGGCTGAGGATGTGATGAGGCTTAACACAATCCATGATTTCCATTTCCTAAGGATGATGAGGTTCCATGGTGATCTAGATCCTTAGGCAGTGTAGGATCATCCAGAGTCAATGGTCCATGTTTTCATGCTTATATGGACACTAATGGATCAGGTGTTACTCACTGGAAATGATCCAAGATGGCTATTTCCATGCACAAAATATTGAGAAGGGAATTCATGGAGATATTTTTTCCAGTGTAGTCAAGTTGTGAATTCCCACATATTATAGGGTTTTTAGTGATCACACGTGATATATAGATTCATTTTATAGATATTTAAAGCATCTGGAGATGGAAGTGGGGGTCATAGGGCTGAGTCATTTGAAACATCTAGGAGATGCCAGTTGGCAAGATATCTGTGTAAGAGATATTCATAGGATCAGGTTCAAGTGTGTTGTTTGGGAAAACACATAGGACTAGGTAATATTGTAGAGGGTAAATTATATTATTGTGAAGGGAGAGGTAACATGGTGTGTGACTGACCAACCAGATGTGCTGAGGAGCGTTAGATGATAGAAGACAGACATTCACAGTAGATGTAGCACCATGATTAGGGATCTCCCAGGGGAGGTTAGGGTGGACCCTAGAAATGAAAATATAGAATAGTAGTTGGTGGATCTCTATGAGGAGGAACTATGTGTGGTGGAAAACTCTATGATATCATTCCATCACCACTATAATGCATCCCACGTCTGACTTAGGGATCTGGAGGTCAGGGTTGTGGGAAGCTGCAGGATATGGAGACTTATGAATCCCAATCCCATGAGATGATTAGAGGTAAAAATGTGTTTATTATACTTTTTATTTAATATTATTAGACACAAGTTCAATTCATTCCTTCATCTCTTTACTCCTAGTGAAGGGGTTGGAGATCCTAGTTATGTCTTTAAATTAACAGCTTTGGCTTGAGGTTCCTACTGGGAATGATTATTCTATATCTTTTATCTACAAACATTGAAAGATATGTATTAGTTGATATAGGTTCTTGTGGGACCTTTTGGGATTCACAATGGAACCCTATGACGTCATCTTGGGTGAAGTTTGGTTGTCCATAGCCCGAGCCTAGATTGAAATTCACCACAAATGAGTTATATGCCTTCACACTGATTGGATTAGATTCTACTTTATGGGAGAGAGAGATCTCAAGGCAGGATGAGTGGGTTTTAGGAGCAGGTGGCTACAACCCATCACCCATAAGTTGGAAAGTGTATCCCATAGTGCACTAATCTCTTTAAAATTTTGGATTCTTTCTGTTGTAGAGGATTTTATGGATGTCTTCCCTGAGGATCTTCCAAGACTACCTCCAATGTGGGAGATGGAGTTTTTCATCAACTTGCATCTCGAGACCACTTAGATATCTTATGTGGCATATCAAATGTCCCCAATCGAGCTCCAAGAGTTGCAGTTGTGGTTATAAGACCTTCAAGAGAAGGGTTTTATCAGTCCCAGTGTGTCCCTATGGACATATCTGGTGTTGTTTGTGAAAAATGATGATGATATATTACATCCTTATGTGGATTATTATCACCCAAACCAGGCCATGATAAATAATAAGTACCCCTTACCATGGATTGATGACCTATTAGATCAGTTGTGAGGTGAAATATGGTTCTTGAAGATCAATCTTAGATCCTCCCACCAATAGTTGAGAGTTCATGAGGTTGATATTCCAAAGTTGGCATTCTAATGATGGTACATACACTATGTGTTCTTGGTGATTCCCTTTAGTGTGAAGAATTCCCCTGTCATGTTTATGGCTTTGATGAACCATATTTTCTAGCCAAACATGTACCAATTTATAGTTATATTCATTAATGACACACTCATATACTCTATATCAGAGGAGGATCATGAAGAGAAATAAAAGTTTTCCCTTGATTTACTTAAGGAGCACTATATTTATGGAAATATCTCGAAGTGTCAGTCATAGATTCACTTGGTTCAATTTCTTGGGCATTCCATTTCTGAGTATTATTTATTGGTTGACCCCAAAAAGATCAATAAAGTGATTTCTTGGGAGTCACCTAAGAGCATTCCATAAGTGCAGAGTTTTCTTATATTGACGAGGTACTATAGGAGTTTTATGGAAATATTATATAGGATTGAAGCCTCTTTAAATGACATAATGTGGAAGGGGTAGTTGTTTACTTGGACTAAGTAGTGACATAGGTCCTTCAAGGAGTTGAGGCTAAGGCTGATGAGTGGTCCTATTTTGAGACTACAAGAGGAGGGTGTGGAGTACGTAGTGTATTGCGATGCCCTTAGAGATGGGCTCAATTGCGTGTTGATGTGGCAATACGAATTTATCATATATGGTTGAGGAAATTGAGAACCCATGAGAAAAACTACATGACCCATGACATAGAGTACGAACTGATACTATTATCCCTAAGGATGTGGAGGAACTACCTTCTGGGAGATTAATTTGTGGTTTACTCAGAAAATTAGAGTCTTAGGTACATATTTTCACAAAGATACTTGAACCTGAGATAGAGGTGTTGGTTGGAGTTCCTTTGGGACTATGTCTTTGAGATAGTCTATACTCAGGGGAAGAGAAACATGTTGGTATATTCCCTTATCAATAAGTCCCATTATCATTTTTTGTAGGAGGCATCTGAGTAGTTGGCATTATTAAAGCTGACCGTGGTTGAGAAGGAGGGTGCAACCTTTCTTTATTCAATGGTTTTTACCCCTTTGCTCCATTGTGTGAGATATTCCCTTCTAGGAGACATTTAATATAAGGTATTTCATGACTAGATATCCTAAAGAGATTCACCAAATGGATTTTCTAAAGGAGGGAATCATATAATCCTTTTCTGGTAACGAATAGTGGTCCCAATCATGATACTAGAGGAAGTGATGTGGCAGTTTCACACTTATCCTTTTTCTATACATCCCAGTGTGGTGAAAATGTACAGATACCTTTAGTGAAAGTTTTGGTGGGATGACATGAGAAAAATCATGGATGAGTTCATTTCATGGTGCCTCACCTGTCAGCAAGTGAAGGATAAGAAACTGTTTTTGGTAGGTTTGTTATATTCCCTTGATATCCTTGAGTGAAAATAGGATGGAGTATCCATGGACTTTGTGATAGGGATTCCTTAGATAGTGAAGGTTCATGACACCATCTGGGTGATTGTTGAATGACTTAAGAATTCAGTGCACTTCCTTTCTATCTGGGAGAATATTTCGATAGAGAGTTTGAGGAAGATGAATGTATGAGATATTATTCACCTTTATGGGGCTCCCTAAACTATTATCTTAGATCATGATTCATGGTTTACATAACAGTTTCGGATAGGCATATAGGATACATTCAGGACCCATATAAAGATGAGTACAACCATCCATCGTCAGAAAAATGGGAAGATTGAGTGCACTATCTAGGTGTTGGAGGATATGATTAGGGATTGTGTGTTATATTTCAGACAGATCTAGGAGGATCACATTACCTTGGAAGAGTTTGGGTACAATAAGTTAGCACTATAATATTGGCATGAAACCATTAAAGGCTCTTTATGGGAGACCCTTCAGGTCACCCTTGTGATTGAAAGAAATCTATGAGGCATCTATTATGGGTATAATGATGGTACAAGTGACGATTAATAAGGTCGAAGTCATCCATGAGTAGATGAGTATATACTAGAGAAGGCAAAAATCTTATTAAGATTGATGTAATTTTCCCTTGGAGTTTGATTAGAAATACCAAATTTTCCATATACTCTCCCCATGATGAGGATTATTAAGATTCATATGTTGAGGAAAGCTATCTCTAAGGTCCATTGCATAATTTGAGATCTTATAGAGGGTTGGTGAGGTTTCTTACCGCCTTTCCCAACACCCACAATTAGAGAGGGTGCATGATGTTTTCCATGTGTCATATCCAAGGAGAGATGATTATGAACCTAAACACGTTATTGACTCAGGAGAGCTGGACATCAATAATGAAGCCAATTTTTCGGAGCAGCTAGTGGTGATCGAGGATAAGAAGGAGTGGATCCTATATAGATAGGCCATCCGCTTGGTTCATGAATTTTGGCAACATGGGGTCATGCAGGAGAGATCCTGGGACTGGGAGTTCTATATGTAGGTCCAGTATAATAATATTTTTATTTAGTTTTTTTTGGGATGAAAACCTTGAAGAGAATGATATAGAGATCATTTTATAATTTAATAATTTGAAATAGTTATATATATATATTTGGATCCAGGAACTGATATGACATGCGATTATGAGGCCCAGAGTGTCCGAAATTAATTTTATAAAAATATTAAATATATTTTATATTACACACACATAATTTATTAAAGAAAATGGTATAACTCTTAAAATTAATATTAGATCAGAAATATGAGACCATGGTTGAGTATAGAACACAATGTATAACCTAGGTGTGACTTAAAATAGGCCGGCACGAGGCATTTAGATAAAAGAATCTATGGGAGGATACATTTAGTTAAATAAATAATTTTTTTTAATTATTTAACCCAATTATAATTTCATCTATATATAAACTATTATGATGATTCTCTAGATTTATCTTCATAAACCCAAGGAGAATCGAGAGGTCTTCCTTTCACCTTTCACTGGTGGAACAAGATTTGACATTGAATAAACTTAGGATTCGAGAATATCAAGATGCAAGGAATGCAATGAATCCTCTTCTTTATTGGTGAATGTGGTCTTTATCAATAAACGATCCAAAAACACATTGTAATTTTTAATTTTTGGATTCTTATCCTATTGATTAAATTTTTGAGCATGATCATATTATTTTCTTGATCTGTGTCAATTTCATGACATTTCCTGTGCCCATGTATCAATTATTAATTGATAATTTAGTTTTATCACCCAGGTCACCCCAAATATTTATCCATTGACCAATAATTCCTGTCCAATTATTATTTCACTTTTGTTTCTTATTCTTTTCTTCCACCATTCTTTTCATTAGTCATCATTGGACCATGGGTTCAAGATTTGACATTACCAGGTGGGACTGATCATGATCAGACCCTAAGATCCATAGAGAGTTCCTGTGAGATGAATGAAATAATGAATCAGGGATGGATTTTGAGGATTTACAAGTTATAGGTGATCAATTTGTTTAGATGTAATCTAAATTAGAGAATTAGGGTTACATGATATGCATGTGATGCATGTGGGAAATGACAGACCAAATATAATTCCAGCCAACCGATAGCCAAAAATGATGAATCAAGGGCTACCCCTTTGATTATGAGTGTCTTGGAGGCATGATCTGAAATATAAAATTTAGATCTATATGTGTCAGAGAAGATCTAATTTTATTAAAAAAACCATAACTACACGCCATGTAGTTTAGAATAACGCACACCATGTAACCCCTAGGCCATGTGGGTTATTATTTGTAGGTGATAAAAGTATTACATGCCATGTGGGAACCCCACACTTAGTTTGACCCATGTTCTAGTGACCAGGCATGTACTCCAAGAGTATAGGGTCATGTGCACGTCTATTCACACACCGTGTACTGAAGTACATGGACATGGGTAAGCCTACATGGACCCAACCAGAAGCAAAACTATGACCTTGAGTGTCTTAGACATGTCAAGTAGGCCCTCTACACAGTGTGTAGTACTACATGGGCTATGAGATATGTATCGGTAGGGACACGTGCTGGTGATGGAATGGGATAACACATTATGTGGTTCCCCTTACTGGACTTGTGCCCCTTCTTCCTTTTGAGGAAACTTTAACATATCGTATATCCTTTGTTTAGACACCGATTTTGGTCTAAGAGTAGCCTATCCTGATTTTGTTCCACGTAGAATGTGATGGTGTAATCTTTATTGGATTTTGATATATGCTGTGATATTTTATCAGTGGGATTCATATTTAGGAGATGCTTGATGATGATAATGATCTGGCAGCATTACAGAGGGATTTAGAGTGGTGCCCTCTAACTAGGTTGATCATGGTTCCTCTAACTATCTATAGAGTGTAAACCTCCTATAGGATAGGGCATCAATACTCAATATATTATTATTGTGGAACCCACCTACTGAGATTGGGTATGGTTCATATACTTACCCACTGAGTCTGACCCTCCTGCAGAGGTAGGGCATGGGTCCATGACTATGAGAGTGACACCCTATTGTTGGGTAAGTCATGAGTTATCTATCTATTATCTGAGTAAAACCCTCCTGTTGTATCAGGAAATGGGTCCTTGACTACTATAGTGGCACCTTCTAGCTAGGCTAGGCATGAGTTCTCTACTAAATACTAGAGGGGAACCCTCCAACTGGGCTGGGCATGGGTCGTCTACTATTCACTTGAGGGGAACCCTCTTATCAAGACATGGAATGGGTTTTCTAGATATATTCTGGGTGGAACCCTTCTATAGTACTGGGGCATGAGTCCTCTACCTAGATATTGTGCCCCTCGATTGTGAGGCACAATGGTGAGGTGTGTCTTGACTTGGATATTTCTACTGGGCAGACGCATGAGATACTAGACATCATTGATGGACTTTTGGATCTTATGACACTCTTTCCTAGGCTGGGTTGTGAGATGGATATCCCCATATCTATATTTTGGTTTTCTTTGGTTTGAGAATATATATATATATCTTTATTTATTTGTATCCATGTCATTAGTTTTGATTACTCTCTCACTTTAGGTTGAGCTATCTGTTTATTCTTATCGTGTCTCTCACCGCTCCACCTTCATCTATTCGGGAATCCTACTAGGTATTTATATAGTCACCCCTATATGGGATTTATCCTCATGTGTCTAGTCTTATGCAGACGATTGACTAGTGTTTAGTGAGTATAGAGGATCATAGGGATACTTGGTGTATTAAAACATGTATGGTGGTCAAATCTTGTAGATCATAAGATGTGATCTCTCAACACCTTTACTTTATAATTTTTTTTAGGTTGGGACATATTTATAGTTATTCATGTATTTTTCCCCTTTACTTTTCATTTCATATTGTCTTACTCTTGTACACCCTAGAGGTTTTTCATACATGGTTATTACCCAAGACATTGCATATTTTCCTTTATTCCTATGTACTTATTCATTGATATGGTTAGGTGTGTGCATACAAGTACATTAGGTAAAGGTCACCCATATTAGTGATGCATTTCGGTTCTTGTTTCCACCACTTATCCCATGGAGGCGTACTTGGGGTAGTGGCAGATCGAACCTTGTTGGGTCAAGTCATGACATTCTCAAAGAAAACACTTTGTTTATTTTATATTTTTAAAATGTAATATGGATTTTCAATTATGAATCTAGTTTACCAAAACTACTAAACTATTTGGTCCATTAGGATTAAATTTCTTGTATCTAGTACCAATGTAATAAATTAAGCACTATCTTAGGGCTACTATGGTTGGGAACTTTATAGTTTGTATCATAGGGAGGTTTAGTGTAAAACTTATGATCCATATATATGAAAACCTATATTAGAGAATATAACTCTATGAATGAATTTGAGGATAATTATAAGTGTAGGATAACATCCTAATGTTTTGGTAAAGTATAGATTATATGGATTAATTAGAAATATATCCCTTTATGGATACTAAAAGTGGATGTGATTTTGGAATAGATATAACTAAGATTAATAACTCTAAAAAAGGCATGTTGAGATTGAATTGAGTGTTTCCTAGTATAGGAAAACGATCATTACTAAAAAAATGGTTTGAAAACTATAGGGGATATTCTTGGGTTAATTCACATTTTATTTAAGAACCAAAATTAAGGATTTGAAAAATATTTTTATTATTTGAAAAGTTTCCAAAAGAAACCATGTTTATGATTATGATATTATCCATTCATAAAATTTTTCAATTTATGTTAAGTGTTTCACTTGTTTTGAGATTATAAATTATGGTTCATAATGTTATGATCTAATCTAGTTCAAGCCATTGTTTTGAAATTATACTTATTAGAAACAATGAGAACTGTATCAATGCATGTAATCTATGTAGGGGTTTCCCTTTGGGGTAAGATAATGAAGCTGGAGATGCAGCTACATCTGGAACTAATAAAATTATTACCATATTGTTGTTAATGAATCAGGTTATGAGTAATATCCTTTCCCATATAGATAATAATAATATTCCAAAATGTGGTAAAACATTGTTAGACCGCTTCACCCATTAAAAATATCCATAATTCAATAGAATTACTAATCCATTTGAATCTAAGTAATGAATAATTTCCTTTGAGAATATATTTTGCACTCTGGGTTGTAATGAAAGGAGGAAAACTTTCATGGTAGTTTTTCATCCCTCTGGAGATGCAGATCAATGGTGGCCATTGATTAAAAACTCTATGTTTGAATAGAAAATATAAAACATATTATTTAAGGATTTTAAGGTAATATTATTGGAAATTTTTTTCCCTTGTGAGTAGTAAGAAGATATGGAGAGATAATTCCTATGTCTAAGACAAAAGGAAGATAATAGTGTTGTTAAATATGAAGTAAAATTTACAAAGTTAACAAGGTATTCTACAGACAATGTATGTAATCCAAAGAGCAATATTGACCACTTCTTTGATGGTTTAAAGGTAATTATTCTAAGTGAACTAGTCTCCCAAACCCTCCAAAATAATTGGACATAGTATAATGTGATATCAAGATAGTGAAATAATTATCCAAGTCTTATGGACTTAAAGGTAAGGAATAGAAGAAGATAAATACATATAAAAAGATATATATAGGAAAGAAGGGAAAGAAAGATTTTAAAACATGTTATAATTGTGGAAATAAACAACATGGTAATTGATTGAAGGGAATATAAGTTTTCTATACGTGTGGATAGAAATTCCACCATGATCATGACTGTAAGGGAAAGAAATAAGTTTCCATTGTTTAATGATTTAACTATAAAGAGATGGGACACTACACTAACAAATGCACCAAGTGTCAAGGGAACATACCTTAGAAGAATCTAAGAGATCAAGGTCAAATGTATTTTATTAATATAAATGAGTTGGAATGATTATAGTTATTTTGTATTTGGATTCATGAATCATGTTGTAGAAGTATTTTATGAATGGTATTCTCAAAACATATATGGATTAAGGATTGTAAAACATAAGTTGAATGGCACCGAGGACCAATAAAAGTGATTCAGTGAAAAGTTGATCTTTTTGGAAAACATATGATTGAGGTAAGATAAACATTAATACATGATCGATGATAATAATTATAAAGAGATGATTATGGGATAGTATTGGTGAAATTAAAATTAGTCAGTGATTTTATGGTATATGTTATCTCTACTTGAGTTTACTGCATTTTTGGTAATATAGAATAAATTTGATAATTTTAGAGTTTATTAAAGTAATAAAGAGATTTTTTTGGATTCATGCATGTTCTCATTAAGGTTTTATGGTCAAAAAGGTATTCAAATATTTGTTATGTGGAGCCTCTTTTTTTTGTTTATGGGAATATAATGTTATGTTAATTTTGGAAATTTAGTGACGTCCCTCTAAATTTTTTTACTTTGAATTTGGTCAGACATATTTTAGGCATATATTAAGTTTAATTATTTATGGGATGGATTAATTATATATTTTTTGTGTTTTTAGATAACTCATTACAACCATTTTAGTTTTTGAAAATATCATAGGAAGGACTTGTCATTCTTTTATGGATCTTATGACATGTTAAAAGTTAATTTTAGTACTTCATGGTTGAAAAAATCAACTTTAATACTCATTTTTTGGAGAAAAATATGTTATTTTACTGTAAAATGAATAAAGGATGAAATTATACTATTCAAGTAAGTATATTTTCTTAGGTTCGTATTCTAGATGGTAAAGGAATTCTTTAAATTTAGGAAAAGAATTATTAAATAAAAACGTTATCATAGTACCTTCATTTATGATGAAACAATGGTATTTTAAATTATATCAGCTTTATAGACTTATGGATGTTAAATTTTATAGAACATTCAGTTTTTTGTAATCAATGATCTTTATCACTCCCTATAATTATTAGGGATTTTCTTCCATGTCCATATCTTTAGTACCCACTAATGTTTTCCAAAATGGAAACCTAATAATGTGTTATTCTAGATTACCATTATAATTCCATTTATATACAATTAAGAGGAATATTTATTAACCATTTTTACAATATGGGTTTTTAATAAAGGTATTTTTAAATTTAAAACCTTTGATTAACAAGATCAAGATTAAATTATGAGGAAAAAATTTAATTAAGGGGGTGGAATGTAACACACCAACATTTTAAAATAGGAACATCATGTATGATATAATATATAAACTGAAACTACAAGATTATAAGACAACATAACACCATGATATTTATAATATATTTCCTTTTAATTAAATTCAATCTTTTTGATAGCTTGCGGAACATGCAACCCCGAGTCTAAATGAACAGTAATATAATATACTGTTATAACCTAGCCATTAAATAGATGGGAATAAATAGGAATAAATAAATTATTATAATTACATGGTTTAAACATGTATAAAATAAATTAAATGGTTATTAATTAATTATAAATAAAATAAAAATCATTTAAAGGAAAAAAATAAATGCTTTTTAAAAACTGTATTTTTCTAAAATGCGGTTTCATTGCGCATTGCACAAATATTTTCAAATTAATTTTAACCTTTTTTAAAAAATTTATTTGAAAAAATAAATTTAATTTTTTAAATCATCGTGCTAAAATTAACTTAGAATTATCATTTTTGGAAAATATTAATCTTTCAATGAATAGTGAAAATACTATTTTAACTAAAAACTAATTTTTTCTCTTAAATAATTCACAAGTTCTATTTTGATTGATTTTTTAAAGTGATTTATTTAAATTATAATAAAATTAATACAATTTAGGTCTGTGGAATAAATTTCATATTGAATTTCAATATAAAATCTTTTTAAGCTTTTGAAAGTTTTTTTTTGGAAAACGGCCACTACTGGAAATATGATCTATACCACCGGTTTTGGGAAAACCGTTGGTATAGATCACTAATTTGGACCTATACCAACAGTTTGGCCAAAACAGTTGGTATATGTCACTTATATGGACCTGTACCAATGGTTTTGGACAAACCATTGGTATAAGTCCCAAAATCAAAGAACATATACCAACGGTTTTGAGAACCGTTGGTATAGGGATATGTATTTTTAATGGAATCTTCTTATAGAGAACATCAAATAAATCAGAATTTAAAATACTTATGATAATACATACATATATATATTAATGAAATTATGTTCACAAAATTAAGTTAGGTTAGTGGTTAGGTCGTTCAATAAAAAACGGGAGGTGTTGGGATCAAAACCAACCAAATGATTTTTTTTAATTACATATACCAATAGTTTTCAAAACCGTTGGTATAGGTCTATACCAATGGTTTTCCCAAAACTGTTGGTATAAAACTATCCCCACGGCTTACTCGGCAACGATTCTCCAAACCATTGGTATATCCTATACCAACGGTTTTGAGGCCTATACCTACGATTCCAAACCGTTGGTATAGGGTATTTTTCCAGTAGTGCGCTTTTTTGTCATGTATGCAGGGTTAATTTTAAATTAACTTCACCAAATTTTGTTATTTTAATTTCTAAAAATAGATTAAATATCTGGAATAAGAATAATTTATATTATATACTAAGTTCAACTTAATTCTTGTTCATAATGAATAGTAAAATTAGTAAAAATCATTTACTATGGTTAGGGTTAAAATTAGGTTATCGGGGGGGGGGGGGGATAATCTAAAAATACAAGGGTTAAAAATGATTCATAAATTTTCTAAATCATATTTTATATACATATTTAGAACCTATATCTTATATAGTTCTAGAATGACTCGTTTTTTAGGATTTGAGCATATGAAAAACACGGATATCACTTTTTATTTTAAAAAAATTCTAAGTGTATCCTCTCCCCAATTTAAAAAAGGCCACCATATCTCCTCTCATATTCACACTCCCAAATCCATTCAGTTTATAAAATACCTACCAAAATATATTCCTTACATCCATACCCAAATCCAACATTCCTTATATTTATTAGTAAACCCTCATAATAAGGCTTTAGGTATGAACCTAAAGAGGCTCTCTAAGGAAGTGGTATAGTCCTTAACAATACATTTTCATTTTATTTCATCCTTGGCCTCATTAAAATATTATTTAACTATTATAATATAATAATACTGTTATTTCACATATAATAAGATTTTATTATATTAATATAATAACCTATATCCATATTATCTTCTATCAAATGGGAAATAAAACTGTTGATCGTGTGTAAGACAGACTGCTGCCTCACGAACCTATGTTATTCGTTTTTCAATCACTGACTCTCGTGGTTGGAAATAATGATGGATTTAATATATATATATATATATATATTATTTATAAGAAAAATTATACCTATCGAATTTTGCTATCATATATACCTTCTTACTTTCCATTCTATGGGGGATACAATAATATTGCTTCTGTGTACAACGAACTACCGCCTCGTGAAGCGATGTGACTCATTTTTCAATAATGATTTAAATGGAAGGTAATAAGGATAAATTTAAATAATATATGTTACATATATTCTACAATATTTACTTTTACAAAATTTATATATCATTTACCTTCCTTTTGTTCCATCTATCTAGAAAAATAGAAACAACGTTCATGTGTATGTATGACCTACCGTCTCCCTGAACGATGTAATTCATATCTAACTTTTATAGATTCTAATAAATACATATATAATTAATATAAATAAAATTTAAATCATGGTTAATATTCTTTATAAAATTTAACCATGATCAAAGAAAAAACACTAAATGTACCATACCAAAACATATATGAAAAATGAAGAAATTATCACATGAAATAGTAATTTTAACAAAGAATTATTAGTAAAAAAGTGATAAAAGACTATAATTAAATAATATATGTCATAGAATATATTATTATGGTTTTTTAATATATTTATAATAAAACAATATTTATTATAGAGGAGGTTTATACACATATGAAGGAAGTTGAACCTGAGGTTACGATGTCTCATCCCACTTTTACATCTATGAGACATATGTCATATTCACCACTTATTATTTTGTGTGGTGTATATACTACCACTTTTATATGTTATAGCATGAATATATTTATATTAAAGGTATTTGAAGTTTTATTTTATGTTATTTCTTTCATGGGGAATATGATTCAAATGTCACCAAAGTGGTAAGTGTTTATTTCACAATCTCATCATTATTTGGAATTGTTTATTTTTAAGTATCCATTGGGTGAATTATTTTATATTTATATATAAAAATCAATATATTTTATTTTCATATGGTTATTAATTAAAATTTTTATGTAATAGTACCATTTTTATTCTCTTTGGTACTTAAAATGATTGGGAAAATGTTTTTTAAAAAATAAAACTTTATTTTTCCCTTCAGTAGAAAATCTATTTTAATCCAAATCTATGTTTTCTAAAAAATAATTTATTTAAAAGTATAAAAATTATTTATTAAATAAATTTTAACATTTTTTGAATATTTATATAATGGTTTTAAAGGAATCTGTTTTTTTCTGAACAAGGCACACTTTAACCTTTTTACAATAGTGTGAAAGGATTGTTTTTTACTTCTACAACATGTATGAAATTTACGACCATCATGAAAAATCTATGGTTCAAATATTCATTTATTAGTTTCAAAGTTTATTTTATAAGAAAATGATTTTCAAAATAAAATATGAATGTTTTTTTAAAAATATTTTCAATGTGAAATGGTTATTTTCCTTAATAATGTTTTTAATGAAATTTTTATGGTATTTAAATTCATCAAAAACATCAAACATTTATTATAAATATGATACAATAGGGATATGTTGTAATGGTACCAACCTTATTATTTATCTAGATGGTTTATAATTAGTTTGACCGAGAATGTATTATTTTATTACAATTCACCATATTACTCTGGATAGTTTATGATTATGTATATTGATTGAGGTAAGTATTAACATTTCATATATTAGTTTTTAAATATAAATTCTTATGTTTATTATGTTTCACCCACTTAATATGAGGAATTAATTTGAATTATTAAGTGATGGATGGGTCCCAGAATTACATAGCCCATCGATTCATTGGTAATTCTCATAAAAAATCAGTTGGCCAAATTAAATGAGTTTTTTAACAATAGTTTTAAAATGTCTTGTGAAAGGTATTAAAATCATGTTTATGATGTCATGAAATATTAATTACATCATTATGAGATTATTTATTAATGTACATGTTATTATTTGATTATTTATAATATCCATGGACGAGTTTCAAGCTCATATTATTACTTATATAGCTTTATTGGATCACCATTTATTCCCTCCATATTATTCTTAAATAATTATTTAAATGACATTTTTTCATTTATTTAAATTACCATATTGATTATGATTATTTATCATTGATATATTACATTATACATATACCCTTACTAAGCATCTGAGCTCACCCCTTTGTTATGTTTTTTCCCTCAGGATGCAAGGACGTATTTTATGATTGATATACAGGGATATTCTAAGGGGAATAATGTAATTTTCAATGAAAAAACTTTGTTTAATTTATGTTTTTAAAATTTAATGTGTATTTTCAAGTATGTATTTGTTTTACCAATACTACTAAAATATTTTTTTCTTTAGGATTTTATTTCTTATATCTAGTTCCAATGTAATAAAGTAACAACATGCTTTGGGTTACTAGGCTAGGGATTTTTACAGCACGAGTGATAACTTCACTTCCCATTTGAAGGGAAAGTGGGTGAATAATGTTGTTTTAATAAGAATAATAAAATTTCAGTATATGTAGTCTACTAAATGTATTATTTTATGAAGAATATATAAAATTTAGATGAGGTAAAAGAAAATTTTAAAATAAAGTGACCAGTTAAGGCAATTACATCTTCTTTGAAATGAATCCTTTAAATCTCCTCTAAAGGGCTCTAGGGTTGGACTTGTTGGAAGAAACAAAATTTTATTATGTAGATATAGAATCGGATAAAGGAAATTAGTATATTGTTTTTCAATCTAGATGACTTGAATTGGTGTTAAGAAGAGAAATTAGGGTTCCCTTTTATAATTGAGGGATGGTGAACTCTTGGAATTTATTGAAATATTAAATTAATATAAATTAATTTTTATGTTTAAATGGATAAAAATTGATAATATTAAAATATATTATTATGAAGAGTTGAAATAATCTCATAAATTAAAATTTTAAAAATTTTGGATCACATTTTTACCCTTATCATTCAGTTTTAACTCTTGCTAACCCTTTCGACAATTACTATAATATTAATGTTTTCTACCCTTTAAGTGTTATTAATTTTACTATAAAATAAAAAGGACCCATAAATAGATCATGGTTTATGTTTAAAACCATATCCCATTATTTTTTATGCATATAATATTTTTATGAATTCGATATCATTTAAAAAACATTATTTATTTTAAATTATCATTAATGTAATTTTTAACACTATTCATTTAGTTTAACTATTAATACATAAATACAATGGTTTAATTAGAATATGATGATTTAAAACATTTATAATATGTCATATATATCTATAAAAGTTTTGGTACATGTAACACATTCAAATTTTATCACTTTAATTTTTTTAAATCATTTATTATATTATTTAATTAAATTGAGAAATGTTACATTGGTGATGTATAAGAAATTAAGGTCATTATATAACTGTTAAAAATTAAAAATATAATTTTATCAAAAAAATAATTTCATTAATATCAAAATAGACACTTATATTAATTCATAATTGCTTTTATCCCCATGTGGACATATAATAGATATTGAAAACAAAGTGAGTTACATTTTGTAACTTTCTTTGATATAAATATTATGTAGGTAATTTCCATGGAAAAGTGTCCATTAAAATAATCTAATTATAGTATAAGGTGATATTGGTCGAATTAATTTCATAAGTATTGGGTTTAAAAATTATGGTCTTACCATTTAGTTTTAACCAAGATTAACTCGATTTACCATTTACCAAGGTGATAAATTTTACAATGACTAGTATTCATATTGACCAAAAATAAAAGGGGTCTATTTAAAAATTTTGATCATTACAATTATAAATATTTAATTCATTTTATCAAATTTAATACTAATAAATTTTTAAAAATTAATTTTAAATTAAGTGTGAAAAAATGTGATGAAAACTACTTTTAAAAAATACATTTTAAACATAAAACAAATTTATTATTATCCTTTTCATCATAAACATATTTGATGAATTTTAAAAAAATTATTGGTTTTATAATATATAAATTTCAATAAAATCATTCACCATTAGTAATAAATTTATTTTATTCGTATAACAATATAATTCACACATAAAATCTATTTTTTAGAAAAACATCTCCTTTATTTTCAAATTTTTTTATTAGAATTTATAATTTATTGATAACTAATGAATTTATTTTTTACACATGTAAAACGTAATTCTTCATAATTAAGTTAGTCGTATTCATACTATAAGGTCTAATGACTAGGTGATAATAATATTTTAACTGTATATCATGGTTTATTTAAACTCGTTATTGCGTGTAACACAATCTATTGAGGAAATAAAGTTTATTTGATAAAAAAATATTTCTTAAAATCTTGTGGTGTTGCAACATTGATTACTGAAAGACTAATTCAGTGAATGTCAAGAATAATTACCCATTTACCTTGAGTTATGATATTTTTTATCAACTTATGGGAGTGACATGGTTTTCTAAAATCAATCTCATATTGGGCTTTCACTAGTTGAGAGCGAAGAATGTTGATATTCTCAAGACAAAATTTGTAAATAGATACAGGAACTATGGATATATCTTGATTCCTTTTGGGATGACAAATTATTCTATAGTATTTATGGAATTCTTGTGTTATATCTTCCATAGGTACCTCAATAAATTCATTATCATGTTTGTGGATAATATTTTATTTTATTCCATGATGATAGGAGGCTATGAGGACCATCTTGAGATTGTTTTGAGAACATTGAAATATTATCACTTATCAGTAATTATATATAAATATTGGTTATATACTTGGGAAGTTTAGTTTCTTAGTCATGTTTATTATTAAATGAGAATTTATATGGACATAGAGATGATTTAAGTTGTGATGTCTTGGTAAAACCCATGAATATTTTTGAAATTCGATGTTTAATGGGTATATCTAGATATTACAAGTAGTCTTTTAAATATTTTTTTAAGAAGGTTCCCCATTTAATAATTTAATATAAAAGGGAGTGAACTTTTAATGGAGTGATGAATGTTCAATATCCTTTGATAATCCGATGATAAGGTTGACTTCTACACCTATTTGAGTCCTTATGTTTAGTGAAGGTTACATAGTGTGTGATGATACCTCAAGTATGGTTTTTGGTATTTATGCAATATTATCATGTAGTTGTATATAGATCTCGTTAATAGTTTCTTCATGAAAGGAATTACCCCAAAAATACCACAAGTTACAAGTCATGTTATATTAATTGAATAATTAGTGGGTCCACCTTTTTAAGGGGAAATTTATGGTAGATTATAGGAGTCCGAAGTATATTTTCTTTTAGAAAGATATGAACTTTAGAGAGATCTGTTATGTTTATTATCTTCATGATTTTGTATTTGATCTCGCATATACCCATAGTAAGGGAAATATTCTTTCTAATACTCTTAGTATGAAATTTATAATGAAAATATGAAAGAGTATGAGGAAGAGTGGTAATTAATAAGATTTTATTTTCAAAATTAACATAGATTTATAGAAGAAAGACTAACATGTGTTCTTCTCAAGTGTGTTATTCACACCCTTTATAGTTGATCAAATTTGGAATTAATATATATCTAATACCAATTTAAAGTATTTTAGACAAATTTCAAATGGTGGGTAGACCACCAGTGATTGGAATCTTTCTCTTGACGGGGTTATTTATTTCAAGAATAGGTTGAAAGTTACTCTCTCTTTGAAGCAGGAGGATATGAGGCATGGATATCATTCTAGTTTGTCTACTCACACTAATTACACTAATAAATTTTTTGGCCTTAAATAGAAATTATTAGTTTATAAGGATGAGGTGTTGATTTTTTAAGTTCATATCTCATTTTATCACTTGTTAGAAAGTGTATTATGAACCCAAAACTCTAGTTAAATTATTACATCCCCTTTATATTCTTATTTGTAAGAGAGATATGATTTCTATAGAAATTATAATCATTTTAACCCAATATTCTCATATAAAGGATTCTATATGGTTCATAGTTGTCACCATGATTAGATCGACCCACTTTCATCCCATCAAGGATAACATCAATATAGAGGAACTTTGAAATATTTTGAGTATAGGGTATTTTGAGGTTTCATAGAGTACCTTAAACCATTGCATATGATTGAGAGCCTCACTTTACTTATCAATTTTAAAAGGGTATCTAGGAATCTAGAGTCACTCAAAAAAATATTAGAATGATATATAATATGAACACAAATGGATAGATGGAGTGAGAGATACAAATTTTTAAAGATATGCTCCATGTTTGACTTTAGAGTTTTATTGGAGATCCACTTATCATTATTTGAGTTTTATTATAATAATAGTTAACAATCATCAATCAAGATGACACCATTTAAGGATATTTATGGTTGTACCTAATGAGCCCTTAAATGTTTAGATTAGGTGAGTAAAAGATCTTTATTGTGAAAAATAATTGTTTAGAATATGATGAGTAAGATTAAATCAATCCATAAAAGGTTGGAAATGACTCAGAATTTTCATAAATCATCCACCGATCAATTTCATTGTGATTTAGTGTTTTTGGTTTGTAATTAGGTTTTCTTTAAAGCCTCTAATCATTTGTAACATCAAAGATTGGAAAAGTAAGGTGGGATCATAACAATATATATTGGGAAATTTTGGATTATGGAATGACTCAGAAAGGTTTCACACTTAATAGCTCCACTTTTCGTGTTGATTTCGATTCACGATGTGTTTCATATATGTATAACCTCAAGATTTTAAAAGAAGAGAATTATGTTATATAATATATACAACACTCCGCACCAAGATTATAAGAGAATGTAACACCCCAAGATATTAATATATATATATATATATATATATAATAAATTTACTCTCTTTAATAGCATGTGGTACATGCAACCCCGAGATCTTTATTCTTGATAGCATGCAAGACACATAACACCGATATTAAACAACACAAAAAACATATAATAATTATAACATAGTTATTAAATTGAAAGATATGAATAGTGTTAACTAATTTATAAAATATAAATTTATATTTATAAATGTAGTGAAAAATATAAATAGTTGGTAAATTCTTAGTAAATAATCAATCAAGTTTTAGTAAAGTAATTTTATTCTTCAAAAATATGTTTTCTTTAAAAATGATTCTTATTTATTTTAGTAAGGAAATATTATAATTAATTTTTCAAAGCTTTAGAAAATATATTTGAAAACATTAAATTCATTTTTTAAATTAGAATATAGACATTTACTTTGGGATAAATTTTTATATTTTTCAAAAAATATTTATTTTTTATGAATAGGGGAAATACCAATTTTTGAAAAAAAAAACATTTCTTATAAATTATTTAAGTAATATAACCCCTCCCCCATTTTATAGAGGGGTGGTATGGGGGGGTTTATAGAACCCTGATATTTTTTGAAATATATTTTTGTGAATTAATTTAATTTTTTTGATACTTTTCATTTCACACAACACTGAAAATAGTTACTATATATATATATATATATATATATATATATATATATATTAAAGCACCAAGTTTAGATTCTGTTATACACAATTCCAAGTTAATCAGGAACTACAAACAATATAAGGGTTATATTTCTCTATATGGAGAGCTGAGGTAATCTTATGTTTCATGCAAGACTGACTTTCCTCGATGGCTTGCGTAACATGCATGGCCGAGTGTTACCGAACAATAATATATTATTAAATATAATATAATAATATATAAACTAGCTGTTAAATTATATTTTATGAATATTATTAACTAAATTTTGTAAATATATGGTTTTCTCAAAATATAACATGTATTAATTAGTTACAAATTATTTAGAAATGAATATAAGAACTAATTGAATATAAAGAGGATATTTTTATAGATACTGTTATTATGATCACATAGTTGTTTTAATCCTAATAAATTAAATTAATTACAATTATTAAGTTATTTTAATGTAATATATATGTTATATAACCAAGTAAATATTTCTTATATTCATCCAATAGATTTTATAAGCATAATATTAGAATAAACCCAATTTAACACATAAAACCCAATATTTTTATTAAGGTAATTTTACCGCCTTTTCATGGTGAAACTATTTAAAATATAAATTTTGGATATTTTATAAATATTATATTTATATATATACTTCATATTTGAAATTGAATAATAAAAATTTGATTAGGGTTATTTTTTGGTATATTTCTATAAAGTTTTATATTTTAATAAATAGTTAAAATAGTGAATTTCAATTCAAAATTTCCTTTTAATATAATTTATTTATATTGTTCAATTAAATTTTAATTTGATTTTAAAGTTTAATTAGATTATTTTTTATCAAACAATCCAATTTAGTTCATTGGAATCAATTTCACTTTTTAATTAACTTTAAAAAACATAGAAAACTTTTGAACGTTTTTACTTTAAAAACCCACATTATCGTTATGTTTGTGGGATTATATTTAAATTTAATTCTGAAATTTATGTGTTTGGAATTTGGAATAGTGGATTCCATATTTTAATCATCATAATTTATAATTTCAAATAAGATCATTTTATTTTTTTACCAAAAAGATTAGCGAAGGTAATTAATTTTAATGACAACGATTAAGATTAAATTAAGCTTACTAAGGGACTAATTCATATAATTAAGGCCTAATATAGACTATAAAATTGTAAAACATCCATTTTATATACATATTTAGACCTTATAATCAATTATATTAACTTTTGACCATTATTGGATCCACTTTCAATAAAAAAACATTGGTGGGGTTTCCCTTTTCCAAATTATTACAAGAGTGCCCCTCCTCATCCCTTATAAAAGGCCTCATCTCCTCACACTTTCGAAAACCACTCAAGACACTTTATATTGAAAAATATATTCCCAAATAGCTCCCAAAAATACCTCCATTCATCCTTAAATCCTCTATTTTGGATTAAATCCATACATGGAATCCCTTTGGTGCAAACCAAAAGGAGTTACCCAAAGAAGAGGTAACATGCATCCTCAAGCTCCTTTATTTTATGTTCTTTATCTAACCCATAAAATATCATTATTCATTGTAATATAACAAAAAAATATCATCAATATACTGATATTTTTTATATTAAGGGTTAGAAACACACTTACACACACCACCATCTAATGGGTAACATACTTATTGTTCGTGTACCGCAAACTACCACCTCACAAAACGATGATTGTTCACTCTTCATTTCACAAATTTAAAGGTTTTTAATTGTAATAGATACTCTATTTATATATGATATATATGATATATATAATTTATTTATGCTTCTATAATTCTTTGATAACAAATTCTTTGATTATTTACATTACGTGTAAACATGATAACATCGCTTGTGGAAGTGTGGACTACCTCCCCCTCAAAGTGATGTGATTTATTCACATGATACATGGAATGTATAAAAGATTGTTTTAATTAAACATAAGAAAAATATAAAATTATATATGATATTAATGACATAATAACCTTTCTATATTTTTAATATATATCATTATATTTATTACCCTTTCACACACTTAAAATGTGATAGTGTCGTTCGTGAACGTGTGGACTACCGCCTCTTCGACACAATGTGATTCCTTTTACATCAAAAGAATTATATATATAATTATATATGATTAAATAATATTTTATAATTATAATTTTGTAAATATTAATGTCACTTAATTTCTTTCTATAATGATCATTAAAAAATGGGAATGTTACTCATGTGTACATACAACCTATCGTCTCCATGATTACAACATTGATTCATTTTTCACAACTATATTTAATTTTTTGTTTTAAAATTATAATTAATGTATAAATATATTAACTATTTATTTACTATTATTCTGGATGTTTTTATATAATGACCCCTTTGACCATAGTTGACCAAACAAATTCGTTTTTAACACATGAACCGAATTTCGTCAAAACACCCGACTTAAAATTATTTGTTTATATAGTTGTTTTCAACATGGTAATAAGTGAATTAAAATTAATAATAAACTTTCAAAAGGTTTAGAAGAAATTAATTATTTAATATAAGTGTATTATTTAGGAATATAAAGACACACGAGACAATTCGGACTTAAGGTAAGGGAATTTCATCTCACTCTTTATTTTCGTATGATACATGCATTATTCACCGCTCACTTATTTTTTGTGGTGTATATACTTAACATGATTATATTATATTAATATTATACTCAAGTATATGTTTATTTACATAACCATTTTATGGTCATTCTATCATGGGGTTTACGTTTTAAAAGTTACCAAATTAGTAAATTAATTTTGTCTCAATTTTCCTTCTTTGAGACCCATGTCATGTTATACACATTTATTTTTATATGAAGTGTATAAAATTAATTTAAAATGTTATATCATGAATCTTCTTATTTTTATATTTTTTTAATATCCATGTAAATTAATTTTTCTATATGTTGAGTACGATTCAAAGTTACCATGTGGTAATAGTTTATTGAATCAATCTCACTGTTTATCATGATTGTTTTTTATCACATTTTCATTAATGAAATATTATGATCCATATTTCACGAAAACCCATGATGTTTCTTCTTCTATGTATAGTCTTGATTTATTAATGTATTAGTATCATTTTTCCACTCTTTACTACTTAATATAATTTAGAAAATATTTTTAAGAAAATATGACCATACCTCTCTCTTTGGTCAGAAATTTGTGTTACTTAAAACCAGGATTTCCAAAATGGGATTCCAAGAATATTATAATAATCTAATATGATAATTAAAATCAATTTTTCCCTTTTTATTTTACCAATGTTTCAAAAGAATCTTCTTGTCACTTTCTATAAAAATTCTTTTTTCTAAACATTTTACCATGAAAAAGGAATGTTATTTTTATATTGTACACCATGTATAGATTTACACACCATCATTTATTTGAAGATTAATTTTTAATTTTTAAAAGGTTAATTTTTAAGATTTTTTTTAAATATATTTTCAAAGAAATGTTTTTCAAAAGTTTTTTAAGATTATTTTATAAGTTTTCAACAAAAAAGGTTTTTTAAAATATTTTCAAGATCCTATACAATTTTTCAACGGAAAAAGGCTTCAATTTTATTTTCAATGCTTCCTTTATAAGTTTTAAATTTTATTTTCATGAAACTTATTTTCAAAAGGTTTAATATTTTAAGAATCATTTTTCAAATGATAAACGGAAATTTCCTCATGACGTGTTTTTAAATGCTCTTTCAAAATTATTTACAATCTAAGATAACACCCTTTGGTGTTAATAATGAATTTTTGGGGAAATTATTCAATGTTTCCATTTATATTACTCATATTAATGGTTTATTTTTTTATGGAATTATATTGATGGAACACTTTTCTCTTTCATGGGTAATATTATTTTAAAACCCATTTCTTTTCACGGGTTTCGATTTTATGAAATAATTATGAAACTTTTATATTTTCCACATGTTATGATATGATTACATGTTTATGATACCATTTCAGTTCATGGGTTAAGATATGATTGTTTATGAATTTGTGGAATATATATATTTGATTTCATAATGAGATGGGTGGGACCTATATCTCCCTCTAATTAATTGGGTAAATATTTATATCTCGTGAGATAGATATGTCTAGTACGAGGAGTAAAATTGGTTTAGTATTACATGGATTGAACAAGGAGTGAACTCGATTCAGTAATACATGGATTGAATGGGGAGTGAACCCAGTTCAATAAAGGACTTTTTACGCTAATATTTTATTTAAAACTATTCCTTGACTACTATTGAAATAATATTATATGATTATGTGTTTTAAAAAATTCCTTGTTTTACTCCTATGTTAGGCTTTCATGGACTATGTTCTTAATTTACTTATGATTCATGTCTTATTTACTACTAATATTTATGTCACGATTCTTATTTATGGTATTTGAAATGTATTGTATGATCTTTTAGTTACATTATCATGTTCCCACACGCTTATGTTCATACTTATATATCTCCCTTGTTTACCCTTGCTGAGTATCTGATCTCACCCCTTTTTATGTTCCCTTCCCCAGGTTATGAAGATATGTATTCAGTATGATGTGTCTAAGAAGGGTGATAGTAATTAGAAACCTAGTGAGAGATAATGTAGATTAATTATTTACTAGTGTTTATGTTTCCATATATCCAAAGACACTAAACTAATACTGTCTTTGGGCATCTACTTTTGTTATGTTTTATGTATTATGAAAATTAGATTTAATGTATATGTATGTCAATACTGAGTCATTATAGTTGGTATTAGAGATAAGGTTCAATTAACCATTGGAAACTATGATGAGAAAACCTTAGTGAGAAATCAAAGTACATGTTTAAGGATAAGTTTATAGATAAGGAAAAGTATAGGAAAATGTCCTAGATTCTTGGTAAAGAATAGATTGAGTGTTTTATGTGGAATTAATCCCTATATTAATATTAAAAGTGGTTATGGCTCTAGAACAGATGTACCTAGGTTTAACAACTCTAAAAGGACATCCCAGGCTTGACTCGGGGTAATCTGGTACATAACGACAAGCCTTCATGTACACCTGATTTGACACTCTCGGGGGATATGCTTTGGAAATTCACAAACTATTCATAAACCATTATGAAGCGATTGAATATAATATTACTATGAATATCCTAGTATAAAACTAATTTGTTTTTTATTAAAAGGTAGGTGTCATTATTTAGACATTCTATAAGTATTTTTTCATTATTATGTGGTTTTATTCTGTGATATGTGTTTCTCACCCCATTCTTTTTGGTTTTAGTCAATAGATAGAACTAGAGGGAACATGGTTAATATTGAATATTTTATATGTGGAAAGTATGGGCATTATGAAAATTGATATCATAATTGAAAATCTCATAAAGAGAATCGGGAAGGTGGACAGATTATTGGTCATACTTCTGAATATAAAGAGACTAAAAAAGACATGTTAAAGGTATGAGAGGTTCTTCCAGTTTTTTTTACGTTAATCATAAGATGCATGATCATATTTAGGATGAGTAAATTTAATACATGATTAATATTTTATATTATAGGAATCAATTATTAATGAATAAGTTGATGAAGCATGAGTAATAGTTTATGAATAAAGTTGGCTGAATAAAGTACTTATATTTTGGGATTCAAAGATTATGTTATGTAAATCATGAAATATATAAGTATTTTCAGTATACATTTTCCTTATGGATTGGAAAGGATAAATTTAATGGTGATGAATACTTAGAAATTTTATATTTTGATTATAGCAAGGTAACCCTTAATATGATAAAGATGTTATGAAAATTTTGTTTTTCTTGGATAAAGAAATGATTGATTTGGATAATGTAAATTAGACAACACTGATTACCCAATATTTGAATTTTAATTGTATAAAAAAGTGGTCTATGTCATCATGGATGAAGTTAAAAACTTTTTGTATTTAAGGAATATATCCAGTAACCTTTAAAATAATGAAGCATGCATGTTTTCCAAAAGTATTTATGGTAATTCAGGTTATTACCATGTTTCAAGAGAATATATGATGAGGGTATTAATGTGTTTGGAATGTGAAAACCAAGAGCTAATTTTTTATATATTGGGGATCAATATTAATCTTATTTTGTGATCTTATTTCTAATGTTTTATATTTTCATCATTTGGAAGTGTTATAAGGTTAACCATTCATGGAAAGATGAAGTTTAAATTTTGATGAAGTTTGTGAGAATAAATTATTATCTCACCACATGAGGATTTATTCATATAGGATAACCTATTATAAAAACATGTTATTTATGATAATTTATTATAAATGGGATATCATATCACGAATATCTTGATTTATTGGTGCTTCAGGAATGAAAAATTCACCTTAATGATTAGAGAAAGAGTTGAATTGGGTCAAGGTACTACAAAGGGTGAGGTTTTCCTGAAATCATGCATGTATATCTTTTCATGAAAATTCATTAACTTTAGGGAAAAGGATCTTGAAACCAAAAATTTTATCTTAGTACCTCCATTTTGGATGAATCGGATGGTCCCTGAGTTCATTACAGATTTATGGCTTTATGATTGTTAACTTTCTCATGACCTTGTTCTCTATCACTCTCCATCAGAACATGAAGGTCATATTTCTCTTCAATGTACATGTTTTCACTTTCCACTAATGTTCTCTCATGTGGAAACCCTATTATATTTTACTTTAGTTAACCATTATGTTTCTAACTTTCTTTTTTAAAAGGATGTTTTAGTGTTCATTTTTACGATGTGGGGTTTTGTGAAAGGAAATATCAAGTATTAAAACTTTGCTAACCTAGAATAAATTTTAGGGATAAATTCATTTTAATGGTGTATAATGCCACACACTGAGATTTTGTGAAATATATTTTTTGAATTAATTTAATCTTTTTGATATTTTTCATTTCATGCAACAACGAAAATAGTTCTTTTATATATATTAATGTACTAAGTTTGGATTTCATTATACATAATTACAAGTTAATATTTCACTACATGAAATATAAAGGTAATATTTCTCTATACATAACATTGAGGTAAGCTTACATTTCACACAATACTAACTTTCCTCAATGGATTTCATAACACGCAAGACCGAGTGTTACAAAAAATAATATATTATTAAAAATAATATAATAATTAATAACCTAGACATTAAATTATATTTTATGAATATTATTATCTAAATTATTTAAATACATGGTTTAAAAAAAATATAAAATTAATAAATTAGTTACAAATTATTTAGAAATGAATATAAGAACTAATTGAATATAAATGGAGTATTTTTATAGAAAACTATTATTATGCTCACAATGTTATTTTAATCGTATTAAATTAAACTAATTATAATTATTAAGTAATTTTAATGTAATATATATGTTATATACCATAGTAATTATTTTTTATATTCATCTAATAGATTTTATAAGCATAAGATAAGAATAAAAGCAATTTATCACATAAAACCCAATATTTTTATTAAGGCAATTTTTTTCGCTTTTTAATGGAGAACCTATTTTAAATCCAAATATTTGCACTTTTATAAAATTTACATGTCAATATAAACTTCATCATTGAATGATAATAATAAAAAATATGTTAGGTTAAATTTTTTTTGTTTTTCTATGATGTTTTATTTTTAAATAAATAGTTAAAAATACTGAATTTTAATTGAAAAATATTTTTTCAAATAATTTATTTATATAGTTAAATTATATTTTAAGTTGATTTTAAAGTTTAGTTAGATTAATTTTTATAAACCAATCCAATTTAGGCCATTGGAATCAATTTCAATTTGAAATAGACTATAAAAACCTAGAAAAATTTTGAACATTTTTACATTAAAAATGTGCATTGTCTTTTTGTCTATGGGATTTATTTAAATTAATTTCGGCCAATTTTGTGTTCGGAATTTGAAAAAATTGATTCCATATTTGGAATTATCATAATTTATAATTTATAGTAAGATCAACTTAGTTTGTTTTTATCAAAAACATTAATGGAGGCAACTAAAATTAATTACAATGATTAAGATTAAATTAAGCTTAAACGGGGACTAAACCCCAAAATTACGACCTAATATTGCCTAAAAACCCATAAAAAAGACATATTATGAAAAAATTTATACCCTATCATCCCTTGTATCATATTTGGACCATTATTGGATCCAATTTCATTAAAAAACATTCGTAGGGTTTCCCTTTTCAAAAATATTATAGGAGTGCCACTCCTCCTCCATTATAAAAGGCCTCCTCTCCTCCCACTTCCTCACACATCTAAAGACACTTTGGCTTGAACAAACTCTACCCAAATAGATCCCCAAAATATATCCCTTATTCCTTGAATCTTCCCTTTGGACATAAATCCATCCAGGTAATCCCTTTGGTGCAAACCAAAATGAGTTACCCAAAGAAGAGGTAACATCCTTCCTCAAGCTCCTTTATTTTATTTTATTTCCCCACACACTAAAATATACTTATTTAATTATTATATAACAATTAAATTATACTCAATATACTTATATGTTTTTATATTAATGTTTTTACCTACACTCACACACACCTCCATCCAATGGGTAATAAACTTACCATTCGTGTATGGTGAACTACCACCTTGCAAAATGATGATTGTTCATTTTTCATTTCCAACCATTAAAGGTTGCGAATTATGATAGAAACCCTATTAATATATGATATATATGATATATATAATTTATTTATGATTATTTAATTATTTTATAACAAATTCCTTGATTCTTTCCATTATGTGTAAACACAATATCATCACTTTTAGAAGTGTGGACTACCACCCCCTCAAAGTGATGTGATTCATTCACACAATACATAGAATTTATAAAATAAGGTTTTAATGAAAAATATGTGAAATAAAAAACATATATATTATATTAATTACATAATTAACTTTATATAAATATAATATATACCATTTTATTTACTACCCTTTCACACACATAAAAAGCGATAACGTCGTTCGTGGACATGTGGGCTACCACCTCCTCAACGCGATGTGATTACTTTTACATCACAAGAATTATATATATATGTATATATTATTAAAAAATATTGTATAATTATCATTATAGAAATGTTAATTTTTCTTACCTTCTTTCCATAGCGATCATTGAATAATGGGAACGTTGCTCATGCGTACATATGGCCTACCGTCTCCATGATTGTAACGTTGATTCATTTTTCAAAACCATATTTAATAATTGATTTTAAAATTATAATTAATGTATAAATATGATAATTATTTCATGATTATTATTCTGGGGATTTTTATATAATGAACCCTTTGACCATAGTCTACCAACTAAAGTCATTTTTAATATATGAACCTAATTTAGTAAAAAACCCCATCTTAAACTTAATTGTTTAAGGACTTGTTTTCAACATGGTAATAAGTGAAATAAAATTAATAATAAAATTGAAAAAAAATTGAAACAAGTGATTAATTCACATAATTTTATTATTTTGGTATATAATTACACACGAGACAAGTCAGACTGAAGGTAATGGAATTTCATCTCACTCTTTATTTCTGTGAGATACATATCATATTCACCACTCACTTATTTTGTGTGGTGTATATAATTACCCAAAATATATTATATTAATATTATAATTAAATATATTTTTATTTTAATATACATTTTATTATCTTTCTATCATGGGGTTTATGTTTCAAAACTTACCAAATCGGTAAATTAATTTTTTCTCAATATTTCTTCTTGGAGACACATTCTAGGTTATACACCTATATTTTTATATGAGGTGTATAAAATTCCATTGAAATGGTATATCATGAATATACTTCTTTTCATGGTTCTATAAGATCCATATAATTTAATTTTATTAGATGGGTAGTATGATTCAAAGTTATAATGTGGTAAGAGTTTATTGAAACAATCCCACTGTTTATCAAGACTATTTATGATCACATTTTCATTAATGAAATCTCATAATTTATATTTCAAGAAAACCCTTGAATTTTATTCTACTATGGTTAGTATTGATTTATTAATGTATGAAAACCATTTTTACACTCTCTGGTACTTAATATAATTAAGAAAATGTTTTTAAAAAAATATGACCTTACCTCCCTCTTTGCTCGGAAATTTGTGTTCATTAAAAACCATGGTTTCTAAAAATGGATTCCAAGAATATTCTACTAATATCATGTGATCATTAAAATAAAATTTTATCCTTTTTATATTTTACCAAATTTTTCAAATTAATATTCTTTTCTCTTTATGAATAAGGATTTTTTCTAGCCTTTTTACAATGAAAATGTAATGTTCTTTTTTACATCATTAGACATGCATGGACTTACCCATTTTCATTTCTTTGAATCATTATTTGCATTTTTAAAAAGTTAATTTTTAAGAAAATGGTTTTAAAATATATTTAAAAAAATTGTTTTCAAAATGGTTTCAATACTATTTTATAAATTTTCAAGGAAAAATAGTTTTTGAAGGGTTTTTAAGCTCCTTGATAAGTTTTCAAAGGAAAAAGGCATTCAAAAAGTTTTCAATGCTTCCTTTATAAGTTTTCAAGTTTATTTTCATAAAAATGATTTTCAAAAGGTTTAATGTTTTAAGTAGTATTTTTCTAAATAGAAAGTATAATTTATTCATGAAGTATCTTTAAAATATATTTTAAAATTATTTCCCATATAAGATAACATTTGTTGGTGTTACTTATTCCTTTTTGGGGAACTGATTCAATGTTTTCATTCTTATTACTTCTCTGAATGGTTTATGTTTTTATATAATGATGTTTATGAAACCCTTTTATCTTTCACATGTTATATTCTTTTAAAATCTTCTTCTTTTCATAGGTTATGATTTTGATTAAACGAATATGAAGCCTATATATTTTCCAAAGTTTATGATATGATTACATTTTTATGATACCCATTTCATTTCATGGGTTAGGATATGATTGTTTATGATTTTTTGGCACAAGTATGGATGATTTAATTATGAGATGGGTGTGACCTATATCCCACTCTAATGCATTAGGTAAATATTTATATCTCATGAGATAGACATGGCTAGAACGAGGAGTGAAATCAGTTTAGTATTACAGGGCAGGAATGATGAGTGAACTCAGTTCAGTAATAAAGGGATCAAACATGGAGTGAACCTGATTCATTAAAATACGTTTTCCACTAATATGGTCTTGGAATATATGACTTTACTACTATGGAAATCATACTATATGTTTCTGTGTTTTCCTAAATTCCATGTCATATTCCTATGTTATGATTTCATGGATTATGTTATTTATTTCCTTATTATTCGTGTCTTATGAACATCCAATATTTATTTCATGATTCCAATCTATGATCTATGATATGCAGGGTATGATATTCTATTTTCATTATCATGTTCTCGTTCCCTTAGGCTCATACTTACATGTCTCTCTTATTTACCCTTACTGAGCATCTTAGCTCACACATTATTATGTTTCCTTACCTAGTATAAGAAGATATTTTTTAAGTATCATGTGTCTAAGAAGTGTGTTATTCATGAAAAAACGTAGTCGGAGATAATTTAGATCACTTATGTACCAGTGTTTATGTTTCCATGTTTCAAAAAGCACTAAACTAATGCGGTATTCGGGTGTCTATTTTTTTAATGTTTTATGTATTCCAAAAATGTAATGTAATATCTATGTATTTCAAGAATGGTTTATTATAGTTGGTATTTGGGACATGGTCATGGGGTCAGGTCCCCTAGCCAAAGATTTATTTTCAATTTCCTTATAATGTTGTGTGCCACAATTACAGTTATACCAAAATTTTAAAGTAATTTAAAAGTTACATTATGTTTTGAATTTGATTAAAAAAACATAAGTATTATTATGTTATATTTAATAAAATTAAAATATTTTGAATCAAAATTATATTTTATTTTAGAATAATTTTTTTTGGGATTAAAAATAGCATTTTTCTAAAAAAATGTTTTAAAATGAATAATTTTTCTCCATTTTAATTAATTAAGATAACAAATAATTAGATATGTTTTAAATTAAATGTGTTGATTATATATCAAATAAATATTAATTTATATTCATAAAATTATTATTTTTAGTCATAGATGTAATATAAAATCATCTTATACTTGAAAAATACACTTCTTGAAAACTCTCTTTTTTTGTTCCATTTGTGGGTTTTGTTTTAAATTAAAATTTTCCAATTCTATGAATTGAGTTTGGTAAAATTTATTCCATATTTGAAATTATAACAATTTACCATATCTAATTTTTTCAAATTAATATTTTACCATAATTAATAGTAAAAATTGCAAAAATTAATTATCATGGTTAAAGTAAAAATGGATTTACCTAGGGTTAAACTAAAAGGATGAGGCTAATTTTACCAATTAAACATATAAAAAACCTATTATATGTCTATATTTAAATCTTATAATTCCAAATTTATAATATATGGTCTTATATAAACTTTTTTCAGGGGAATTACTTAATCATTTTGGGTTATTTTTGGAAATTACAAGTAATTCCCATGAGGGTTCCCTTTCCTCACTTATAAAAGGGAAATACCTCCCCTAACTTGTCCACACCTATAAAGACATTTGTATCAACCAAACTCTAAAAATTATATTTAAAAAATTCTTATGAGAATTATCTACTTGATTATCTCCCCAAAATACCAATCTTAGAGTCCTTAAGAGGAGATCCAAAGGAGGTTTCTCTTAGAGAAGATAGTTTTCTTAACAAAGCTCTTTCATTTTCATTATTCGTTTTCCACCTTCAATTATGTATTATAAATTAAAATATAATAAAAATAGAATATTAAATATAATTATATTTTATTATGTTTATGTAATAATATTTTTCCATATCCTCTTCCATCAAATGGGGTATGAAATCTTTATTCGTGTGTACGATAGACTACATCCTCACAAACTGATATCATTCAATTTTTATATTCATCTCTCAAGGACTAATGTATTTATGGATATAAAGTATATATATGATATTTATAACATAATTATTCATTTTTTTACATTATATCATATATACTCTTTTTTACTTTCCATTCTATAAGGGATTCAACAACATCACTCATGTGTACGATAGACTACCGCCTTACGAAGCTATGTGATTTTTTTTCACTAACACTTTGCGTGGAAGGTAATAGTGATACTTTAATTGAATATATGTGATATAAATGAAATAATAATGATATTAATGACATATTTATCATTATTAAAAGGAAATATATAATTTTATTACACTTAATAATGATTTTGTTGTTCGTGGACGTGCAGACTACTGCCTCTAAGAAGAGATGTGATTATTTTTTCATTACTAAATAGCATGAATGATATATAAATATATATAAGTAAATTGAAATGAATAAAATTATATTTAAGAAATTATTATCATTATGAAAAGATAAAAATATTATCACATTATTTCCATAATGATCATTGAAAATTGGAAATGTTACCGATGCGTATATACGACCTATCATCTCCATGATCATAACGTAGTTATTTTTTCATAAAAATATTTCACAATTGGTGTAAAAATTTAAATTTATGTATAAATATAATAATTATGTCATTATAATTATTATTTAGATGTTTATTAATGACCTCTTTTACCATATTACAACCTACACAAGTTATTTTTGACACATAAGATGAATATGGTCAAAATAACAGACGTAAACCTAATTGATTATGTAATAATAAATAACATGTTAATCAGTGAAATAAAAGGAACAAAAAACATGAAAATTTTTATTAAAAAATTAATTTAAGTTTATTACTCAAGAAAGTAAATAATATATGTGACCAGTTAGACTCAAGGTAAGTGACTTTGCCTCAATTTCATTTCACTGAGGAATATTTTTATGTTATGCACTTATATTACTTTATGAGGTGTATATAAAACAAATTTGATATGTTAAATCACAAATTTATCTATTATCATTATATTTAAAGTTTTGTTTAATGTTCTTATTCCATAGATCTTATGATTCAAGTGTTTCCCAAGTGATAAGGGACTATTATTTTAAAAAATCCTCTTTTAAAATTTTCCTTATAACTATTTATCCTTTATGTACATGTTTTTAAAATGATTTTATGAAGGTTTTATATGGAAATAAAATATTTATAAATTAATTTTATGTACCTTTTTACTTTATTTTATAGGATTTAAAAAAGCATATTCTTATGTGTTTTGTATGGAATGTTTTAACAAACGATAAAAGGAATGTCCTTTTTTAACATATACGGTAAAAATGAATTTTACCTTCACTGTAACCATTATTTTATTTTTTTGGATTATTTTGAAATATTTCGTGTTTTATTCAATGAAAACCCCTCATTCCCGTTTTTTGGTATTTTGGTACTGAAAATGGGTTAAAAAGGGGGTATTTTGATATCTGTAAGGGGTTTTTATATGGGTTTAAAAGTGTTTTCCAGAAGGGTTTTATGATGAAAAAGTGAAAGTATAATTTTTTTTATGATATAACACTTGACAATTATATGAAAATGGGTGATCCAAATACAACTTATACGATGGGTTGATACCCATTATAGACTACAAGTTAGCTCAATATAAATTATAGAAAGGGTTGAACTACATTATAGCTCATGAAAAACTGATGAGCCCGATATGGCTTATACGACTGGTTGAGCGCCATTATAGATCATGGGTGAGACTAATATAGCTTATTGAAATTGTGAGATCCATTATATATCTCTAATGAATTGGGTAATTATTATATTTTAATTAGATAATATTAGTATTCTAATTAAATGTTTTTTGAAATGGTTTTATGAATATGATGCTCTATATTACCAAAAGGAGTTTTTATTTTCTTGTTATTAGTTTTAAAAGACTTCTTTGAGAAAAAAATGTGTCTTTTTTTCATGTTTAAATGTTTTATTTCATACACTAATGGAACTATGAATATAAATGAAAATTTTACATGATTTTTCATGTTTTTCACTGGAATAATGGTTTTATTTCTTTTTTATATCCCTTATTGAGATTTTTTTCCTTATCCCACATTTTAAAATGTTTTTATAATATGTAAGGATGGGTAATGAAAATAAATAATTCTAGTTTAAAGTCATGAATATTTACATGAAAAAAAATCATGATTTATTTTAAAAGTTCTATATTTTGTAAAAAATGGATACTAATAAGAAGTATCCACTTTGTGTCATATGGTTTTGTTATGTTTGAGTTATGACTAAATTCTCTAAAAATCTAAACTAGAAATATTATCGTAATGAATTATTAACTTAAACTCATGAATATATAATTTTTAATGAAAATTCATTATAATATATCATAGTTGAAGAAGTACCATACCGATACCTCTCATTTGGTAGAGTGTAAGGGCTTAGATTTTGAACCTGATACCATTTTCATGGAGCAACCTATTCAAATGTTTGACCATTAGAACATTGTTTTGGTGAAAATCCATTCACATGGTTCATGTGATAAAACATATTTATAAGTATGGTTGTGAGACTTGGGAGTGTGACACCTTGATGATGGGTAAATGGTCTCATATCTTATCTATTTATGAATACTAAAAAAAGTTGGGTAGAAAGCATCATGTTGGGGATAATTCTGGCACCCATAATTTCACATGTTTGTTTTTATTTTAGAATTTATTCATTTCATTAATTTTTAGGGGTTTGGAGTTATAAAAAACTAAAATTAGGAAAATATTTCATAATTCATGGTTTAGATACATGGTTTGTGAAACCATGAAACCTAACTATTCAAGGGGTGAGCTACAACTCAAGTGGTTTATGAATAATTGATGCATGATTTCTCAAATTATATAAACTAATTATGAATTTTACCATAAATTATTTTTAAAATTATTATTATTTTTATTTGGTTTTCCATTTTCCCCTCATTTTATAGACATCTAGGTAACCCTTGAGGTGTCTACTCACCCTCTCCCTCTTTTCTCAATGGACATATTCTATTGATTTCATGTGATTATACTAAGTAAATCTATCAATTTCCTCCGTATTTATTCTCTTTCTCTTATTCTACACCCTTGTTCTTAAATTTCATTTCTATATCCTAGAATAATGCCCAAAAATTTGGTTATGATGTGTCTAAATAATGTGTTTTTTTATTTATAGGGATTATAAAAATCCTCTATAGTGCTAATATATGGTTATTTAAAGAAGACACATTGATTTCATTGGATTATGATATATTTATCCGCATTCTTTGTTTTTTTATATTAATCTCGGTGTTTGTGATTTCTAAAAGTTTTTATTATCAAATTTATGCCTATATAAATTATTTTTGATGAGTTACAAATGGTTTTAAGAGTCTTGTGTTTTTGGAATTTGATGTAAAATGAACCTTCAAAGTAATTGGGTAATACTTTTCTAAAACTATATTTGTTGCACATAAGATGTTTGATAAAATGTTATTTAGGTTTATTATAATTGAAATGGATTTATAAATGATGTATTTAATTATTATTTATTTTTTATTAACATAATTTTATTTTTCTACATCATATTTTTATTTTTAAAGTCATGTTTGGAATAATTAGTATTATTATCGATTGTTTGAAATCCAATTTATTACACCCCATAGTAAATTGACATAATTTATTTATTTTGTTATATTGACCATTATAATTTTGATTTGATAATGAATATATTTATTATAAAGTGTTTGGAGGTGAAATGAGAGTTATTTATGTATTTTTTTATGTTTTTAAAATTAATTAAACTTACATGGGAAACCTTGGGAAGTTATTTGAGAATATAGTGATGAGTGATACATTAGTATAAGACTATTCTCTATTGAATGTGTAACAAATTGACATAGATTCCTAAACGGACCTAATTTAGTTTTCAATAAGACCCCAAGTGCACCTAAAAATCACCATATCCTAGTGTAAACACCAAGGGATAAATGTCTTAGAAATAAGAGATGGATTAACCTGCTTAGATTCACATAAAAATTCCTAGAAAATCAAAATAAAATTCTTGCATGACCTTTGGGTATGTAAAACAACTGTACACCGACACATGTTCTTCGCCAAGTTATTTTTTCTACTAAGGATATCTATACATTACATAATATAGAATCTGTATGAAATACAACCACATGAAACAATAGTCTAATAACATCCATACATATCATAAAAAAATGTAACTAGTAAAAAACTATAAGTAAAGATAATGTGTCGACCCAATATTCCCTATAAATCCATAATGAAGAGTACCATGGGTGGTATCTATCATATGAACCATCATGGACAACCCATATTTATTTTACCTTGTTTTCCATTGAAAATAATACAAATGTATAACATGACTTCACATTCAACGTGCAATGTCCACCCATGATCTTGTTCCCCCAGACCTCATGTGCATGCACTTTGATTTTACCTCAGCAACATAAAACAAGGTTTATAAAAATACCACTGGAACACATATAGGGTTGGACTACATTGTACCCCATAAAAGCCATCACCTAACATTATCTATTATATCATAAAGATAAGTATGAAATGAAACAATATAATGTAGGTAGGAAATATAAAATCAATAATCATTCAATATAAATAAGAGATGACTATGAATGTTTACATGACTTCATTATTAATAATGTAAAAAATGTCATTATTTAACAAAAAACTATTAATTTTTAGTGACAATAGACAAAACTTATTCAAGTCAAGATCCAAATCAAAGTCATATTACATATCCACTATAATAATCCATTCCACTTTTTTGAAACTCTTCCACTATAGGGTACATTGTATACATATATATATGTATATGTATATATATATATGTGTGTGTGTGTGTGTGTGTTTATGTATTAGTACACAAACACACACATGGATTGTTGGCATAAAAAAATGTATTCCATGCACTTTAATGTAGAAGAAATGATGTGGTCCTAAATTAGGTAACACGAGTCATGTTTGGGATGAAAAATATCTTCATGCATGAAAATGATGCAAATGAGATATCTATATACTGCATGATTTCTCACTCCTCAAGTGATTAAGATTCCTAAAAACCAACACCCATTTATATGAAATAGTAGTGAAAACCTCCTACTTGGATGAGGTTATGTATTTCATCCATTACTAATGAAAAGGTTGTTAAGACCTTAACATTGACTTTTAAGAGTATTCTGTAAATTTTTTTGGTTTAAAAATACACATTTTATATTTTAAACTAGTATCCTATGGAATATTTCATTTCATGGGATTTAATTTAACTTCTCATAGATACAAAATAGACACCTGGATCAAAAATTATGTTTTTTTTAAGTCAGGATTATTTTTGGAATAAGTGAGGGTTAGTAACCAATATGAAATTACATAGTTGAAAAAGAATTAAGTGGATGAGATTTTTGTTGTTGTAAAATTCTGGCCTTTTCTCGAGATATTTTAGGATAGTTTATAGGTAATATTTTTCCTTATGTTGGGTACTTTCTGTTTTTTTTCTTGGGGTATGTTTGGGTGAAAATTTGAGAAAAATGTTAGAAAAAGGGCATTTCACGGTTGGCGTATAATTTTCCCTAACTGTGTACCCTAGCTTAGTAAATTGTGAAACCCTAGACAAAGACGTTATCATAGCTAGTGCACCATTTTTGAAACCTTTCCCCATAAATGGAGAAACCGTGCACCACCCCCACCCCCACCTAAAATAGGTATACAATTAAGATGCCCAGTTAGGGGAAACCATGCACCTCTTCCTAGCAAATTGTGCATGAGATTAAAGTTAACCTAAAAATTACATTTTTAATTTCCCAAACCACTATAATAACACACAATTGACCCCCCCCAATCAACTATGATGATTCTTTCATGATTTTGGATCTTCCTTGATATATTCAAAGAAATTCAGATTTTTGTTGTTTATGACCTGAAGCCCAAATTGAAGATCTGAACCCCTCTCAGTAAGGGGATATAATCCCATGTGGTTTACCTTTTCTTTCCCATTCTTCTCCCATTTGTTGTAGGGTTGTTCTTCCCTATTTTTGGTTGAATCTAGATCTAGGATTGTGTATATAGATCTATAATTGTGGGATCTTGATTCATATGATCCTAGATTTAGGTTTAAGATCCAAATCTCATTCTATGTAATTATTTTATTCAAATTGGGGATTTCTTTTGGGAGATATTTTTTCAAAAAATTGATGTAGGTGTTCTATTATTCAAATACCATAGTCATGATTTTAATTACAAGTATACAATTATAGAATTTATAGAGTTTTTTTATAAATTAAATTTCGTAATTTAATTAATTATTTCTGTGAATTAATTAATTAAGGAATTAGGATTTGAGGATAATTAATTATTAAGATAATTATCAGAACATTGAAATTTAATTTGGGGATAATTAATATTTTAATTAAAAATGGTATAATGAGATTGTTAATGGAATAATTAATTATTGAAATAATTATGGGATAATGAATAATTAACTGTTGAATTAATTATGGGATAATGAGATTGAGAGTTTAATAACTAATTATTAGACTAATTATGGGGGATTTTTTTTGTTGATATTGATTAATTAATTGGAAAATTAATTAAATGGGATTGATGTAGTTAATTAACTGGGGAATTAATTCAGGGGATTGATGTGATGAAATAATTGTTGAATTACTAATGACATTGAGGTGATTAATTAATTATTAAATTTATTAATGGGGTGAATTTGGAATAATTAATGGTAATAATGGAATTCATGTGTGAATTGAGATGATGAATAGTAATAATGGAATTCATGTATTAATTGAGACAATGAATGATAATAATGGAATTCATGTGTTGATTGTGAAAATGAATGGTAACAATGAAATTCATGTGTTTATTGAGATAAATAATGGAAACAATGGAATTTTGATACATTATATACCATGAGGATAGTTTAGACTCCATCACAGGCTGAAGTAGGTATTATGGTTTGGGTTTCAACGAGAACCCGTAGGTTTATGTGGTTAAATAAATAATAGCTACTAATGTGATAAATGTTTATTTATGAATTGTGATTTATTCTTTATAAAATTGCATACACTATTATTTGACTGTATGTGGTTTAATATGCCATTGGAGGGGGCCAACTGAGTTATACCCACACCCTACTTAGGCTGATTAATCGATACCTGAATAGATTTCATGGTTGCAGGACATGATTAGAGAAAAGGCCCTAGGTTAGATGGATGAGTCAGGATGGAGCATGGGTGAGGGGACCAGACATGGTTCGTGACCCTCTTAGAAGTTTTCAATGTATTTACTTCAAAGTTTCGTTTTAACACCTGAAACATTCATTATCATCAAATAATTCACTATTTATTATTGATATTGTACTTCCATTTTTGGTAATCTCGTGATACTAGTATTATCCTAGTTATGATTATATGTCATTTAGTTATTTTTTATTTATTTCTACTGGTTTATTACTCTAATAAAGAATTTATAGTCCCCCTTTTACTAATATTATACCCTAGATGCTAGTCAGTATCCTTTAGCATATGGGGAGGCATGCTTAAGGTCATGTGCCCTTCCAGATCATGGCACTAGTGTGTGCCACCCGATTCGAGACGTCACAAAGTAGTATTAGAGAAGTTATATTTTCTTTTTCTTTTTTCTTTCTATTTGGGAATGGTAGACATGAGACTAAAAATAGTCGGGCCTTGGACATGAGATAGTGCATGGGAGTTTCAAACCCATGTATGGGGGAAAACCCAAGTACCCTGTGGGGGGATTACAGTTATTTATGTGTGTTGTTATAGTTGGATGGTATTTCACCATGGGTGATAAACACTACGTGTGATGTGATAATTATTGTTGATATCTTCTAAGATTTGACTTTTTTCCCAGTATAACATGATATTTGAGTATACATGAATCATTCTAGGTACTCTGTATTATTTTTTGACATGCATCATTTGAGGAACACATAAGACAATAGTTTTTGGGTAAGTTGTTGAACTGTTTTTCATTTATTAGGTAATTGGATTGAAAAAGGTTCCTAATGCGAAATTGGAAGTTGTAAAATTATGAAAGATGAAAATAAATGGGTGTGTAAATGATAAAATTGAATAATTATAGTGATTTCACCCTTTTTTTAACCATGACCTAGAAGTAATATGGTTAATGGTAGTGATAGTGCCTCATTTTTCACCATGTGGTGGGGTTTGGAAAAAACATGTTGTGTTTTCCTATAACATAAACATGATAAAGTGGTTTTATGTGTCCTAATGAATGTATTTGATATTGTAGGGACATGAATCCATGATGATGTTTGTTGAGAGGATGATAGGAGGATATGGTTGGAGATAATCTTCCAGTAGTGGAACCTAAGGCACTGATAGTGCCGAGTGAGGAAGTAGGGGAGCGGTTCCAAGTGAACATCACTCACTTCATGAAATTCATGGAAAATACCTAGATCAAGTTGTGAGGAGTATTTCTTATCTCATTAAGTTGTTTTAGTTACTGATCCCTCTGAATTTTATCATAGATGGAGGACCTAAGGGAGATGAGATTTGGATTGAGTCCACCGAGACTATAATGGACCATTTAGAGACTACTGCTGAGAGGAGGGTTAATTTGGATGCTTATATACTATGAGGGTCAGTGAGGCAATGGTGGCACATCTAGCCTCAGATAGGATAGGATGATGTTATGTTATGGAAGTACTTCTTGGAGGAGTTCTTGGAACACTTCTATCAAGGGATGTTGAGGTAGGAGATAGCTACTGAGTTCATGAGGTTGACTCAGGGGAGTATGTCTATGATGGACTATGCTGGACTCTTTAAAGACTTGAAAATATTTTCCCTAATTTTGGAAGGGGATGAGACAACCACATTGATTCATTTATATGACTCACTTAAATTTGAGATTAAGTCCTAGTATAACCTATTTTGGTTAAATAATTTTGTTCAAGTGGTGGATCAGGCTCTCATTGTTGAGGGGAACCCGAGGGAGGATTTTAGTGTAGGATAGGTGGTTGTTGCTATAAAATTAGAAGGTATATATTTTGGGAGAATAAAACATCGATATGAGGGTGTTACCCATTGGGTAGATGAAAGAGTGGCTCGAGGGATGGTTTAGTCACATAGGACCTTACCTGGATCGTATGTCACTAGTGCGGTAGGCAGGTCCAATTTTGTAGACACTATCCCTGACCACTAGTAGAGTGTAGATATTATAGCAGGATGGGACATCTACAGAAGTTATGTAGTAACCTATGAAATATATGGAGTTATGGAGGATCTAGATAGAACCAGGGTGTTGTAAAGGGATCTTCTTCACTATATTAGTCTGGCAGATGGAGTTATACTAGACGAGGTGGTTGTGGTAGTGGATGCGGTTCTTCTTTGAAAGAGCTCCCGTATCAGTGTAGTGGTGTAGCATAAGTGAATTAGGTTTTATCACAAAGAATATGGTAAGGATAATTACATGAAATTCAGTCTATGCTTGTGGATAATGAGGCTAGACCGTTGATAGTGAGAGGTGCTATTATCATAGCTTCTATGCTAGCTAATAATTTATTTGATATTGATGCCTCTCATTACTTTATATCTATACAACTTGTGAATTATTTGAGTTTGGTAGTGGATTTTTTGAGGGGGTTTTAATGATAGATACACCATTTGGAGTACGGTCTAGAGATATATACTTGTGCAAGGGCTGTTTTCTCGAAGTTTGGGAGTATCACTTTCTATGATATATTTACATCCTAGATATGTTGGGCTTTGACTTGATTATGGATATGGACTAGTTAGTAGAATACTGATCCCATATTGATTATTACCATAGAAGAGTTACTTTTACATCTCCTAAAGTTGAAAAAAATATTCACCCTGGAGAGTGTGATACCCAGGATGGCTGAATAGGGCTAATTACTCAGCAACTGGGAGAGCATATAACCTAGGTTTCTAGTCTATTATTGGATGATAGAGGTGTATAGAGAGATGTATTTCCCCCAGTAGTGGACAAGTTTTATGATGTTCTTCTTGAAGACTTATCATGGTTTCCACCTAAGAGATACATGAAGTTTAAAATTGATCTCATGATGGGGGATGATCTAGTTTCAATTCCACCATATAGAATTGCACCGACAAAGCATTATGAGATCAATACTCAGCTGGAGGAGTTGTAGTATAAGGGTTTTATCCATATGAGTATGTTTCCTTGGGGTTATGCAGTTTTTTTCAAATAAGGCTAAAAAGTCTCTATGCTTGTGTGTCTATTAAAAAAGTTAAACCACATGAATATGAAGAACAAGTATCCTATTCCATGCATCGATGATATATTTCACCAATTTATAGGAGCTTGTGTTTTTTCCAAGATTGTATTGAGATCAGGGTATCATCAGTTGAGACTTCAGACTTCAGATATACCCAGTGTTATTTTAGAAGAAGGTATGACCTATATGAGTTCATTGTAATACCATTTGGGTTGATGAAAAAACCAGCAGTGTTTATCTCCTTGATGAACAGAATATTCCACCCATACCTGGATTTGTTTATGGTGGTGTTTCTGGATGACATATTGGTGTATGAAAAGACTCATGACGACCATTCCCAACACCTTGATATTGTCCTGAGTACACTTAGAGAGAATCTACTATAAGATTTTCTATCTATGTGTCATTTTTTGATTCATTATGTACACTTATGAGACCACATCATCTCGGAGAAATGTGTGTTACTGGACCTATAAAAGGTTCAATAAGTTGTTTCTTTGGATCAAGCCATGATTTTTTTGATATTATTAGATTTTTTTGGATTAATTGTATATTATCAGAGATTCATTCAAGACTTTTCCCATATGGAAGCACCACTTTTGGTCTTGGGAAAAAAGGGGTTAAATTTTTACTGGTCAAAATCATGAAATAATTCCTTTTAGGAATTAAAGAATCTATTGAAATCAACACTGATCTTTATTCCACTTAAGTCGGGTGAGGAGTATACAGTGTTTTTTGAATCTTTTGGAATCAAAATTGTACTATTTTTAATATAGGGAGTTTGAGTTGTTGTGTTTTGGTCTCAGTGATTGAGGCCACATGAATGGAAATACTATACACATGACCTAAAGTTAGTTGTAGTCATTTATGCTTTGAAGTGTTGGAGAAATTATCTATTGGGTGAGAAGTTTACAATGTATACCAGTCACAGGAGATTAAAATATACCTTCTCCCAAAAATATTTGAATCTAAGATAGTGTATATGGGTTGAGTATATGTATCCATTTGATTCTGAGCTAGCATATACATCTATGAAGGGGAACAATATTGCTGATTCATTAAGAAGGAAAACTCAAACACAAGCTGTTCAAGAGTCTAGTGTTGAGTGGAAGATGATGAAATTACTAGCTGAGATGCATGTTGTGGTTTAGGAGAGTCAGGGGTAGATGAATATTCTATCAGTTTTAGTAGAATATACTCTTCATAGATGGATTAGAGACTCAAATTATGAGGATCTAGAAAGTGTGTCCTTGAGGGAAATCCATGAAAGTGGGGAGTCACCCTCCGATTAGAGCATAGATGAATATGAGATCATATATATCAGGAATTTGGTTGTTGTGCCTACGTGTATGTGATAAGATCTGATACATTAATTTCATTCCTCAAAGTGGGTGGTACATCTAGGAGTAACCAAAATGTACCATGACATGCAAAAATAGTTTTGGTGGCTGAGATTGAAAAAGGAGATAGTAGGGTTTATGAAATTATGTTACACCTATCAGTAGGTGATGGATAAGCATAAATGACCTAGTGGTTTTGTACAACCATTTTCCATTCTATAATGGATGTGGGATGATGTGACCATGGATTTTTAGGTGCTTATCCTAAGGACTTCTCCAATGAATGACGCTATTTGGGTTATTGTGGACCATTTGACAAAGGTAGTGCATTTCTTACTAGTATGAGAGAATTTTTCAATGAAGACTTTAGGAGAGTTTTATGTTTAGAGATAGTCCATATTCACAAGGTTCCATGGAATACTATTTTAGACTATGATTTAAGTTTTACTTCATGGTTCTATTAGGGCTTGTATAAGGAGTTTGGTATAAAAGTTTTTTTGAGCACAACTTTCCACCCACAGATAGATGGGCAGACAGAGTGTACTATACAAGTGCTTGAGGATAGACTATAAGTGTGTGTTCTTGACTTTAGTGGGTATTGGGAGAAAAACCTAGATCTATTAGAGTTTTCCTATACCAATAGTTATCATACAACTATTTAGATGGAACTATATGAGGAAATTTATATTAGGCCATACAGACCTCCTTTATGTCAGATGGAGGAAAGTGATTCATATTTGTTGGGACCAATTCTCGTATAGGAGACATTAGAGTAGGTACAGTTGATTCTAATGTGTATGTATATGGCTCAGAATATATAGAATTCATATGCTGATATACATCGACAACCCTTAGAGTTTTAGAGTGTGATTGTGTATTCCATCAGGAGTCTCCTAGATTGGGTCATTGCATGATACAGAGATAGGTCAAGTTGGACCCCAAGTTTGTTGGAATATTTGAGGTTATGAAGATAATTGGGTTAGTATAATTCTAATTAGATCTTCCATAGATATACAATCTATTAATGATATTTTCCATGTTTCATTACTTCAGTGGTATCACCCCAACCCTTATCATATGACTGAGGTGGATGATTTTGATCTTGAGGTAGATGTGTCCTTTAAGGAGAATCTGATATGACTGTTCGATCATAGTGAGAAAGTGTTGTGGGAAAATACCATGATGATAGTTAATGTATTATGGAAACATGGCTATTTTCAGGAGGAAACTTCGTATAGAGAAGCAGATATGAGGGCTCAATGGCATATATTTTTAAATTAGAATATTAGAGAATCATATGAGTACAGCTTGATGATGAGCTATTATAATGTGGGGATATTGTAAAACCCCAACCTTTTCTGGAGATTTCTCATGCCTATTTAAAGGTATTATTTTTCCTTGTGTTTAGTACTATCCATTTGTGTTTTACATTGGGGTGTGTTTGGGTGAAAGTTTTAGAAAAATGAGAGAAAGAGGGAAGTGTACAATGGGTGCGTAGTTTGTCCTAACCATGCGCCTTAGCCTATTAATCTGTTCAACCCTATATATAGAGTTTTTACATGCATGGAACATGGGTTTTCAAAAATTTCACCCTAAAAGGAGAAATTGTGCACCCCCTAAAATAGACACATGATTTAAGCACAAAATTAGGGGAAATCGTGCGCCGCTACCCAGCAAACCATGCATGGTATTTATGTTAACCCTAAAATTAAAATTTTAATTTCCAAAACCACTATATTAACCAAAAATCAACCCCCACTCAACCTGTAATGTTATTTCATGATTTGGGAGCCTCCCATATAGATTCCAATCCATTGCAACTTCTATTATTCATGATCTGAAGCCCATAATAATGATCTACACTCTTCTCGACAAGAGGATCGAATCCTGTGTGGTTTACCTTCCCTTTGACATTATTCTTCTATCTATTATAGGGTTGTTCTTCCCTATTTTTGGTTTGGTATCGATATATGATTGTCGATCATTATCTATAATTGTGGGATATTAATTCTTATGATCTTGAATTTTGGTTTAAGATCTATATCTCACTGTACATCAATATTCTGTTCAAATTTTGGATTTCCATTGGGTGATAATTCATAAAAATATTGAGGTAGGTGGTCTATTATTAAAATCCCATCACCATGATGTTAATTACATGTTTGTAATTTTAGATTTGATAGAGTTTTTTTGAAATTTAATTTCTTTATTTAATTAATTAATTTGGTGAATTAATTAATTAAGGAATTGTAATTTGGGACAATTAATTCTTGAGTTAATTATCAGAATATTGAATTGTGATGTCTGGATAATTAACTTTTTAATTAATTATGGGATAATGATATTGTGAATTGAATAATTAATTTTTGAATTAATTTCGTGATAATGAAATTGTGAAATGAATAATTAAATTTTGAATTAATTATGGGATAATGATATTGATAAATGAATAATTAATTGTTGAATTAATAATAAGAGTTTGATTTTAAGGATAATGATTAATTAATTGGATAATTTATTAAATGAGATTGATGTGATGAATTAATTGTTTAATTAGAAATGATATTGATGTGATTAATTAATTGTTTAATTAATTAATAGGTTGAATTTTAAACAATGAATGGTAACAATGGAATTAAAAAAGAGAATTTAGATAATGAATGGTAATAATGGAATTAATGTATTAATTTATATAATGAATGTTAACAATGGTGTTTATGTGTTAATTAAGACCATGAATAGTAATAATAGAATTCGTGTGTTGAATGAGAAAATGAATGTAAACAATGGAATTCATGTGTTAATTGAGATGAATAGTGGTGAAAATGGAATTTTGAGACATGATATGCCTTGGAGATAATTCAGACTTCAGCACAGGCTGAAGAAGGTATTGATGTATAAGAATTCATGGGAACCCAGTGGTTTATATGGTTAAATAAAGAATAGTTGGTAATGTGATAATGGATTATTTATGCATTGTGCTTTATTCATTATACAACTGTATAGACTGTTATTTGATTGGATATTATTTTAAATGATGTTGGTGGTGGCCTACTAAGTTGTACTCACACCTTACTCAGAATGCCTGATTGGTACCCCGGAAAGATTTCATGGTTCCAAGATAGGATAAAGGAAAATATCCTCTATTAGATGGATGAGTCAGCATGGATCATGGATGAGGGTACCAGATGTAGTTTGGGACCCCCTTAGGAGTTGTTAGTGTCTTTACTTTTGAGTTTCATTCTAACACTTGGCATGTACATTAGAATGACATACTCTACTATTCAATTTTGAAATTGTACTTCTAGTTTTGGTAAACTTATGATTCTGATATTATCCTGGTTATGATTATATGTCATTTAGTTATTGTTTATTTTTTTTTGGTGTATTACTCTAATAAATAGGGTATAGTCTCTCCATGATTGATATTATACCCTCGTTGTTAGTTAGTAGCCTCTAGAATATGGGGAGGAATGCTTGAGGTCATGTGGCCTACCAGCTCGGGGCATCAATGTCTGGAACCTATATTGTGATGTCACATTTATGGTTTGTAGGAGGTATTCCATAATTTCCATGTGAATATTATGAAACTAAAATTTTTTATTCAAGAGGTAATGGGTTTTTGATTACAAATAAATACCTTGTTATTTATTTTGATACATTATGGATTTTTTAAGGCCCAAACTTTGAGAAACCACATTTTTTGTGGGAAGTTACTTCACTAGGTATCCTTTGAGGTAGAATATCCTTAGGTATGATCTCAATACATTTATAAATAGTTAGGGGACCCCTTGTATAAAAATATCACATCCATGTCTCCTCTTCATATAAGTTTAGAGATACTTTCCATATAAAACACTTTACAAAGGGTCCCATGTAAAACTTTGATGGATAACTAATCACTGTATGAAACATACAAGGTGTCCAGTCTTAAATCCATATATCCATTGCTGACACTATTCATTCACATTAAACTCAGAATCTTATGCAAAGTTGGTTCTTTTTAAATTATTCGATACATTCTTTCAAATGATCTACCACTACATAAGATTTTAAATACAATGACCCACTTTGTGAAAGATCCATCATATGTTTATCCATGAATCCTTCATGAAAACCATCCTTTTTCATAAACTAAATCTTTTATGAGATTCTATAATCTTATATCACATGTTTCATCCTTTAAGAAATCCCACCTCCATATAAAGTTTAGTATTGAATAACCCCTTTCCTAAAATATTTCTTATTTGGTAAGCTCATGAATACACCCCTCACAAGTGAATTTATTCAAGATTCACCTCTTAGTTTCCAAAAATTCCATGAATTGAGATACTGCTCTTAGTTTTGAAAAATTATTTGAGTTAATATTCTCATCTTGATTTCCCAAAATTCCTTTATTTGAGATCATCCTCTTGGTTTCTGTAAATTCAATGAGTTGAGATTCTCTTATTTGTTTACTCAAATGCCTTGAGTTTAGAATATCCTATTGTTTTACTCAAAAAACATTAATTGTTATCCTCCTCATGGTTTAATAAAATTGTCCAAGTCAATATTTTCTAGTTGGTTCCCAAAAATACCTTTAGCTGATTCATATGTCAAGTTAAACAAAAAAAGGGCTCCATCTGTGTAAGTCCCACTCCAAACCAATTTTAGGTACCTTTCACCTATTAGTCTAATTTGTATTACATTAAACTAATTGTAAGAGGTCCCAGATATAGGAACTTAAGAGGCACATAAAACTATGCAATTTTTTATTCTATTCAAAGGTATATGTGGGAACACCCTTTCATGGGTTTTATCCCTTAATAAAAACACATACCACATTTTTTAGGATCCCAATTCTTCTTTGGATAGTAATAAATTTTTTTCGTGCCCTTCTATATGGATTTAAAATATAGAGTAACCAACTAATTTTATCAAATGAGATATAATATAATAATTATGTTCAATTTCCTCTTAAATTCATGTTTTTATTCAATAAATTTTACTAAAGAGTAACTGATATTATTATTGGGAATTATTTCATGAATATGTATGAAATATATGATAGTGTCTTAGACTATGGTATAATCTCCCCTATGAGACAATATAATTACCCATCCTCTCATCCAACAAGAACTTCCATTTTCACCACCCTAGATGATTGAGAGGTTTTCTTCCTTTAGAAAGAGATATAATTTTGTGGGCATTGAAAAACCAAAGAAAACACATGAAATAGAAATATTAGAAACTGAGAGGAACTATACATTCACATTATCTTTATACATGACTAAGAGGCCACTCATATTTTCTTATGAAGGAATGTGTGTGCATGTGTGCATATATATATATATCCATAATCATGTAAATATATGTAAACAAACATTACATGAGGCCTCTCTCCTCATAGGGAGGAACTGTATCACATATACATTTAATCCTCTAGTGTATAGTTGGATAGTCTCAAAGTTGGAACCTATAAAACAAAGTTCCAATACCTCCACTTGTAATACAAGGTAATAAAAGTTTGAACATGTAAAATAACATCAAGAAACTTATAAAAAATATGATCAGGTGACATACCTCAATTTTTGATTAATTCCCCAAGGAGGTTAGGGTTTATAATTTCTAGTTTTCCTATATTAATAGTAACTAAAAAAGTGTAGTGTAACAGAAATATAGGGTTGGTCTGATGAGGAATAGGGAATCCTAACTATGGTCTCTAATCAAGTTAGTATGAATTGATAGCCTCATTGCTATGAATTAAACTAAACATAACTAACTTAACTAAAATTAAACTAATAAAAATTAAATTTGAAATATGTCAAAGGATTAATGATTTATATGTTACTATAGAGAAATAATATAAGGGAATTTATTTCTAAGGATGTGTTTTCATTATTTAAAATGAATAAACTCTACTGATTAGATTAATCAATTAATACTCACAAGACCTCAGGGGGAAATTAGTTCTTCTTGGTTAACAACAAATAGAGAATTTTAATTTCATCGATTCCATAATTTAGGGTAACCTAAAAAACCTAGGTGAATTAATTATATCTCTAAAGAGAGAGATGGAGTTAAGATATCTCTTTCTATCGACTCCACCTATTACGTTGGGTTTCATCCACTAATTTCAGTCAATCTCTCTAGGAAACTAGAGGATATGATTTGTATTAATATAAATATAATATAATTAATAAGAAGAACCCAAGAGTGTCGAATAATTTAGGAACATCTATTATGAATCCTCTTAATCAACTCCACCCCTCTATGTAATTATCCGCTCATGGTCGAGTGTTCATTAACCATATGTAAACTCAATATCATATATAAGGGAGTATAAATTAATAAACTAAAACAAAAGTTTTTATAATATACAAAATACTTGATTGAATTTCCATTAACAAACAATATATGAATTCCAAAGTCACATAGTGAAAAACTAAAGGAAAAAAAATACCTAAGTATGTATCTTCATTAGTGGTTGAAGTCAATGTCCCTCCTCATGCCTATGAGATTCCAATCCATTCCAATTTATAATTGTTCTTCTATTTATTCATATTCTATTATAAGGGGTAAATTAATCGATCAAACCTACAAAAATCAAGTCAATATTCCCTGAAAATATCCCATGGAATTCCTAAAATAATTGAATTCATATTTTAAAACATTATGCCTTGGGGTATTCTATATTTTATATAGAATAAACACTATACAAGGCATAATACTCAAGTTACCACATGTATTTTATTGAGAACCACTATGGATAAATACTTCATGCTACGAAATCTTGAAACTAGTCAATAGAGATTTAAAAAATACTCCTCAAATCATGCTGCATAAATTTTGTCCCTCCAACAACTCTTGGATGTGGTTTGGTGGCCATTAAACCTGGTCAAAACTAGCTGTAGTGTGGGATAAAAAACTATTAGATAGAACTATTATAGTTGAACCCTTAGACCACATCCTATTTATGGTGCTCCACAACATATTGAAGTAGATGTTCCATATCCACCTTCTACTTTCTTCTTAATCTTCTAACCATGACATGCCATTAGGAACCATGCCACAATAGCTTCATTTAGTCCTTCATAATTCCCTATATAGGCATGATTTATGGAATGAAAATATGGGGAAAAAATAAATTGGTTCATGCGATCGTCTTCAACCTCATTCATTCTCACAACACATCATTGGATAGCATGGTGCAACCATAGTATTCTTCATAAAACCATGACATAGTTTACTTTTACATCAAAGTATCATTCCGTGAAAGATTTAATCATGCACTATGAATGTATTCATCCATGAAACATTCTTGAAATACCTTTATATGTTAGAACTCTTTTTATTATTCTCTTTTAGTGTTTTGGGATAAAAAATTCACCTCAAGAAGTTTTAATGTTCCCCCAAGTCGTGTAGAATCATTTTCCTATCAATAGATATGATTGTTCCACAATATAGGGTGGTGAGTTACGGTGTAGGGAATAAGTACCATGTTGAAATTATAGCACCGTGGGAAAGTTGGTGAGTGTTGAATTGATTAAGATCCATTTCTAGTATGAATTTAATTAATGTGAACAATACTCACATGGAGGTAGTTCCACATCAGTTTTGGGGACATGATGACTCTTCTTAATTAATATGAGTGTGGGGAGAGCTGAGTAGATGAACAACTCCGACCCATCCTCATGTTATCCCACATGTCTAGTGCTGATTCACATCAAGTGTTCATTTATAATCTTCTTAATTCCCAGTTTTGATACGTGTTAGTCTCTGACCATTCTTCCTCCTACACACAACACCTGGTCGACCTCCACAACGAGGTTGACCTACTACCCCCAAATGTCTAGTTTATCTGGTTGAGGGTTATCTTAGTGTTTTCCTATGTTTTTTAATCCAAGTTATTTCTTCTAGTGTTTGATAAATTTAATTCCTTCTAGTTTAGTTCTTCCCCTTTAAAAATCACTGAAACTCTATTAAACATAATTACAATAATTTCCCTACCATAAAATAATTTAAAATAAATAAGTAGACATAATTTTAATTTAAATAAATCAAAATAATAAGTTGTATATATATAAACTAGACTCACCAAATTCCCCATAGTTAAATATTTGTTCGGCCTCAAAAAACCTCAATATTCAACTCAAAAAGGATCCAAACATTTACAAGTGTTATTTTTAGATTAAAATTATTATAAAAACAAAGTTATAGCTAAAGATTTAAAAAGTATAAAACTCACTCAAAAACATGTATCAAATCATGATTCATTTAAAATTTCAAATTCATGAACATATTCACATTTCACTCACATTATTCAACCATTCATTAATTTCCATCCCATTTATGATTTACCTCATTATAATTTCATTTCACTCATCACTAGTGATTATTTGATATAGAGTTATACCCAATCTCAATTATGTGAACTCTATCCATACGGTTGAAATATATCTCAATATCCACTTATAAATTGAACTGAAAAATCATGAGAATTTTTTCATTAAGATTAACATTCATATGACGTTCAAGGTAGGTAGATAATAATGTGAAAAATAAAATCCATCGGTTGAAAAATGATTCTAGCTTCTAAAATCATAATACATGATATTAAAAATAGAGCTCAATGATATAAATACTTCCTCCTTTAAATTCCCTCCAAAGATGATATACCTACTTACTTCCCTCTTTCTATAGTAGGGTCACAAAAAACATTGAAATATAATGTTTTAATTTGGTTTCTCTTTTTCAGAAACTTTTTTTCTAGAAATGTTTTTCAATTATTTTATTTTATTTTATTTTTTAAACAATTAAGAAACCACAAAGTGAGTAAAATTAACGAATTATTTAGAACCATTTACCCAAATGAATAAGAGAATATCCCCCTATACTTAATACATAACTCTCTCAACCAATGGTACCATTAAAAGATCACCCAAATCTTTATAGCCTAAACAAATAATCATGAAATCATACTCAAGAAGATTGGTAGGAAAGATACATAAGCTTGTAATGTGGATTCCTATCAAGATATTTGATGGTTTATAAGGGTTTAAAAAAATAACTAATGTATGGTATGTATCAAGGTAAAATGGGCTAAAATTATGTCAATCAATGGACTCAATCATTTTTATTTTAGTTTAAAAAAATAATTATTTTATAAGAAAAATAATAATGTTCTAGTAGATATGAACATTGTGAGTTCTCTCAATAAATAGGTTATAAGAAAGAATATAGAAAAATATTTAAGGACCCTATTTATAAAGGGAATTAAAATATAGTAAATAATCAAGTCACAGTGTAAACAAAAAAAATTGATCTAATAAATTAAATCTTATAATAATAAAATTTAATAAAATAAATAATATAAAAAATAATTTTTAATCAACTAAAAATCCGAATAAGAACATGAATTTCAAAAAATCCTACCAATATCTCTATTATTTCTAAATATGATGTAAGTAAAATTTTTCAATAAGTAAAATTATATCTCCTAAAAATGATGTTTTCTAGGTTATTTGAAGGGGTAAATATAAATGGGGGTTTTGTAGTATTCCTTCATTGTAATTAAACTAAAAATTGTCCTTAATGTTAATCCAATCTGATGGGGATGTATGATAGTTTTCAATTTAAGTATATCATAATAATAACTAAAAAATAAATAATAGAAACAAAATTAATCTCCTGTTAAATCATACTTAAATTTTTGATCCCAATATGGGTTGATTGAAATTAAATTTCATTTAATATGGGTTATTCCTTTCTTCATTTCTAGATGTTTCTTCTTCCTTCCTTCATGGATCTTTCATTTTTGGACCTATAAAAATAGATTAAGTAGGTAAAATGGAAGATTCCATTCTATTAAAGATAAAAAATAATGAGGGAGTCATCCTTGACCACTAGGAGGAAATTTGAAAACAAAAATTCAAACTAAGTTCTAAGAACCTTGTAAATAGCTTGGTTGCCTCTCAAGAGAATTTTTTTATTGTATTTAAGCTAAACCATAACTCAGGTGTCACTTGATGGGTGTATAAAATAATGTTACCCGATCTAGTTGGAAACTTTATTTTTAATTCTACATGTCTGGTGTGAATTATCTCCTTTTCTTCCATTTAAAAATCTTGATAGATTATTGTGATGGAATACATATATTGGAAAATTTAAAATAAAGAAAAAGTGAATTTAAATCTGACGATATTTTATAAATTTTCTCCTCCATCAAATTTCATTAGTTCTTATTTTTGGTTTATGGGATAATTATGTGAATCCTAGAAACTTTTCTCACTTTTTATAGAATTGGATATAACGACCCATACTTTACATACATTGTTATTACTTCAGAATTAAAGCACACTTATTACAACATATAACAAAACCAAGAAAGGACCGTATAGGTATAGTGTCTTTAGAAACTGGGAAACATAAACAACTGGTTCACAAAGCATCTACTTTGCCTCCCATTTATTTCATCATATCTAGAGTCTCTTTTTGGAATATCTTACTTAATAAGCTTCTTCCTGACCTGGGGAAAGAAAACATACAAAAGGGTGAGCTCAAATGCTCAGTAAGGGTAAACAAAAGAAATATCAATCAAATCATATTCATAAGAACATAACTTTTGGAAATCTTAACCTATAAAAGAGATCATAATTTCATAACATGGGATAAATCATGGTAGTGAAATATAATCCCAATAATCATAACATATAACATGAAACTTTGTGGCATGCACACATAATCATAGAGAATCATTTCTTATTAGTCAAGACTCATTGCCAAGACTACCTTAGTGGACAAAGTCCATTTCTGAACCGAGTTCACTCCTCGTTTTAGTCCTGTTTCACTGAACCGGTATAACCTACCGTTCCAGCCATGTCTATCTCATGAGATATAAAATCTTTATCCAATGCATTGAAGGGAGATATAGGTCCCACCCATCTCATAATGATACCATTCTTATGTGTGCCACAAAATCATAAATCATACATCATTGTATAACACATGCAATAAAAAATGGGATTCTTAAACAACATGACATAATAAAAAAATTCATATAAGATAAAGTAATTCATAAAAATAATTCCATCATATCATAATCAAATCAATGTAATAATATGTATAGAAACCGAACCCTATATTATCTTAGATGGAAAATAATTTTGATAAAACCCTTGAACTCCATTCTTGAGGAAAATATCCTTTCTAACTTAAAAACATTTTTCCTTTCTTAACATGTCATACAATTTTAATATAAAAGAAGTTGATTAAAAATAAACTTGAAAAATTGTAAAGGAAGCTTCTTGGAAATAATTTTTTTAAAATCCATTCATGCCGTATAAGTTAAAAAAAACATTCTTCTCATCCTTTTGTCGGAAAAGTCAAAAAGTACCTCGTACGAAAAATGACAAAAGATTCCTTTCATATCTTTTACTAAAAACTCACCGAAGGGTAAAATTGGATTTAAACAATTTTAGGTGGATGGAAATAATATTACATATTGAGTAAACATGGATGTGGAAGATAAAATACACCCCAGTAAATACCAAAGTATAAATAATCTCGGATAAAAATGAGATTGTGATATTTCCCTTACCTTAGGTCCGTTTTGCTTCGTAAGTGTCCGAACCTTATGTATAATGATTTAAATAATGTTATTGAATTATTCTAGAATCATAATTATTATTATTATATCATATATGGTCATATTCTTAGCTTCTTAGTAGTAATATTTCATTGCTACTTGTTATTCGGGTGTTTATAACTTTTTGTTCTTATGCATGTTTTGTCAAATAAATTATTATTATTATCTTTAGGTTATAGATACCTCATTTAAAGAATGTTATTAGTGTAATATATATCATATTAATTCATTCAATTCATTTATATAATCATTATGAAATGAAGATCAAGTAGAACGAGTCACATCACATTGTGGAGACGGTATTCCGTATGTACGCACGAGTGATGATATCGTTCCTATGATCGTGGAATTGTATTGGAGTGTATGTATACTATTTCAGAATCCGTATCACTTTATAATAGTCATATATAGTCATTATTTATACCATTATACCCATCCAAGTAAGGTGGTGGTGGAAAATAGATTACACCACGGCGTGGAGACGGTATTCCGTACGTACGCACGCGCGGTGATTTCTTTTTCCGTAGGATGGATAGATGGTGAAATAGGGTTGTTTCATAATTATAATAACATATCGGTATATGAGTGATACTGATGTCATTACTTCATAACGAAACAACTAAATAAGAATAAGTGGAAGAATAAATAAAGATGAAAGAATCGGTAACAGACATCACCTCTTCTTTGAAGTGCTTCTTTGAGACCTTCTTTTAGGGTACTAAAATTGGTCTTTGAAGAAGACCAGGACCTCTATTATGTCTCTAGGGAAGTGGAGAGGAGGAATTGGTAGGGGTTTTCTGAGCTTGAAGGCTCAATGTGGTGTGTGGAAGAGGGGGAGGAGGTGCCCTTTTATAAGGGAGGAGAGGGGCTCCTTTGGGAAAACTAAAAATATTATTTTATTATAAAGTCAAGTTCGCTTTTAAATAGCTCCAAATTGATATATTTTGAAGCTAAGGTGGGGATGGGTCTAAATCCTCTCATCAAATAGAATTTAGACAAGTTTAGGTTCTATTTTAACCTTATCATTTAGATTTAACATTAAGTTAAATAATTTTACTTTTACCGTGTCTTCTTGTGTTCTTATACTATAAGGTTAATAAACTTACTATAAGCAGCCAAACGAACCCCAAGTTGTTTATTATGAATATATATTACCTTATCTAAGTCATTTCGCCAAACCTTAGATTTTTAGTAATAAACTAACAATTACTAATATAATATTTGTTTTAAAAACTATCTTATGTCAATTTTGATTCTATTTAGTAATTGATTTTTGTGATATTTATAACAGAATTATTAGTTCGAAAAAAGTTAATTAAATCAATACTAACATATCATATTAACCTATAAAATCAGTGTAATTTATAAAAAGTATCAAATTACTTTTATTTTTGTGTTTATAACATCAATTATTTCAATATTTCATTAATAAGATAATTACTGCATCATCTTTGTGTCATAAATAAATTAAATTATTTAATGTCTAAAAATTACAAATAAAATATCATTATGTAGGAAATCGTTTTAGCTTTATAATGAATATTTATAGTTGAATTTATCGTATGTATAAACTTATATTAAAAATTATTTACTTATTAAACTTTGATTTTAACTATTTTAACCATTCTTTAAATAAATTAATAATAAATATCCTAATCTAATCCAAGTGGGCCTAAATGGTCATATTTTATTCCTAAGTTTGTTTTTGGTTGAATTACACTTATCCAATAGAATTAGGACATGTGTTAGGGTAATAATAATATTATTTTTACCCTTAATTACCCTATTTACTTTTAACCGTGGTAAAAAAAAGTAAAAAGTTACTATTCACCAAAAATTATTTTCATCTCATTGAACCACATTTTAGTCCTTGATATTAACCGTGTCTCTAGGATTTTCTAAATTCAACTCACATAAGCGGTAAAATTAAGTTTTATGAAAAATTCAGTTTTTTTAACTACCACTTAGTGGTTTTACTATTCATCAAAAATTGAAAGTTTTCAGAAAAATACCAAAATTTCACCCTAGGATAATTTTGATATTATAAATCCAAAAATGAAGTCCATTTTGTAAAATAAAAATTATAAAATTTCAAAAAGTGGTTATTACTATTCATAACGGCTAGTTTTAATAATATTTTAATAACATATCATTGTTTAGTGAAACTCGAAATTGCGTACGACGCAAGCTATCGAGGAAGGTCACGATTTCGTGCAAAGAAATCCAAACAAGTGTTGTGTGTAGAAAAAGATTCCTTTGATGATTTATATAACATAAAGGTCTCGGGTGTTACATTCAACCCCCTTAAAATGAATTTCACCCTCGAAATTTGTCACTTTGTAACAAACAGATGAGGATACCTCTCCCTCATCATATCCTCAAGCTGCCATGTATCTTATTCTAATTGGTGGTTCCTCCATAAAACTTTCACCAATCAAGTGGTCTTGTTTCGTAGGACTTTTTCGCTACGATCTAGAATCTCTATCGGCTGTTCTTCATAAGAAAGATCCTACTCCAGCGGTACAACTTCTGAGCTGAGTACATGTGAAGGATCAGGTATGTACTTTATTAGGAGAGATACATGGAACACATCATGTACGTGAGAGAGATTCGGTGGAAGCACCAATCGGTAAGCTACCTTCCCGACACGATCCAGTATTTCGAAAGGACTGATATATCTAGGGCTCAACTTCCTCTTCTTTCCAAATCTCATGACCCTCTTACAGGGAGATATTCATAAGAACACTTTATCACCCACTTCAAACTCTAGGTCTTTTCTTCGGTTGTCGGCATAACTTTTCCGTCGACTCTGAGCAGCTCTTATGTGTTGTTGAATAGATCGGACCTTTTCTGCCATCTCATCAACAAGATCAGGTCCTAATAGCTTTCTTTCCCCAACTTCATCCTAGCAAGTTGGAGTCCTACATTTCTTTCCATAGAGAGCTTCATAAGGAGCCATCTAAATACTGGAGTGAAAGCTATTATTATAAGAAAATTCCACCAAAGGTAGGTGTTGATCCCAACCACCTTTCAAATCCATAGAGCAAGCTCTCAACATATTTTATAGAGTTTGAATTGTTCTCTCAGACTGACCGTCTGTCTGAGGATGATAAGTAGTGCTGAAACTCAACTCTGTATCCAGAGTATGCTGAAGACTTTGCCAGAACTTCGAGGTAAATCTCGGATCCTGATCAGATATAATAGAAAGTGGTACTCCATGCAATCTTACCACTTCCTTTACATATATCCTGACAAGCTAATCCAGAGAGAAATCCTCTCTAATAACAAAGAAGTGTGCAGACTTTGTAAGACGATCAACTATGACCCAGATAGAATTATTGCCTTTGGATGTTTTAGGAAGTCCTGTGACAAAGTCCATAGTGATGTTTTCCCATTTCCATTCAGGTATGGGTAATGGTTGTAACATCCCCTTAGACTTCTGTCTCTCATCTTTAACTTGCTAACAAACCAAGCATCGAGAGACATATTCAACAACATATCTTTTCAAGCCATCCCACCAGAAGTACTCTTTCAGGTCCCTATACGTCTTCATGCTTCCAGGATGAATAGATAATGAAGAACTATGAGCCTCATCCAGCAGCTCCTTATTTAATTCGGGGATGGGAGGAACACAAAACTGATTCATGAACTTTATTATCCCATCACAATCAAGGTTGAATTCAGGAACATTTCTCACCTTCTTTTGTAACTCGACATCTTCTTTCTGTGCCTCTTTAATCTTCACATGTATAGATGGTTGAACATTCATTTGAGAAAGATACGATTTTCCCCTTCCATTATAATTCCAACATCCATCCTTTGTAAATCCATAAATATTGGATCTTTTGTGATCCTCATCATGGATAAACTGGCATGGTCTTGTCGACTTAATGCATCTTCCACCTTGTTTGCTTTCCCAGTGTGGTAATGAATTGAGCAGTCGTAATCCTTAATCAGCTCCAACCATCTTCTCTGGCGCATATTCATCTCCTTTTGTGTGAAAATATACTTTAAACTTTTATGATTAATATAAATATCACACCTTTCACCATAAAGGTAATGCCTCCAAATATTTAATGCAAAGATTACCGCAGCTAAATCCAAATCATGAGTTGGGTAATTTTGCTCATGTATTTTCAACTGTCGTGAGGCATAAGCTATCACCATATCATTTTGCATAAGAACACACCCCAATCCCTTCTTGGATGCATCACTGTTGATCACAAACCATTCTCCACTACAAGGTAGTGTGAGAACAGGTGCACTGGATAACCTTCTTTTCAACTCCTTGAAATTCTCTTCACATTCCTCCGTCCAGACAAACTTAACTCCTTTCTAAGTCAACTTGGTGAGTGGATTAGATAATCGTGAAAAATCATTCACAAAAAGTCGATAATATCCAGCCAAACCAAGAAAACTTCGGATCTCAGTTACTGTTGTTGGTCTCTGCCATCTTTCAATAACCTCTGTTTTTGCTGGATCCACAGATATCCCCTCTTTTGAGATTATGTGACCAAAAAATGAAACTTTTTGAAGCCAAAAATTCACACTTGGTAAATTTGGCATAAAGCTTCTCCTTTATCAGGGTCTTCAATATAATTCTCAAGTGATCCTCATGTTCTTCCTTGCTCTTTGAATAGACAAGAATATCATCTATAAAGACTATCACAAACTGATCAAGATAGTCTCTAAAGACTCTATTCATTAGATCCCTGAAGATAGCAGGGGCATTAGTAAGACCAAATGGCATCACTATAAATTCATAGTGTCCATACCTTGTACGGAAAGCCGTATTTGGTATATCCTCCCTTTTGACCCGTAATTGATGATACCCTGAATGAAGATCAATATTGGAAAAGTATTGAGCTCTGCGTAGTTGTTCAAATAGGTCATCAATGCCTGGGAGAGGATATTTGTTCTTGATAGTGATCTTGTTAAGTTCTAGATAATCAAAGCAGAGTCTCATTGATCCATCTTTCTTCTTAACAAACAGAACAGGTGCTCCCCAAGGTGACGCACTAGGGTGTATGAACCCCTTATCAAGATTCTATTGGAGTTGCTTCTTCAATTCCTGCAACTCAATTGGGGCCATTCTATAAGGTGTCTTTGAAATAGGAAAATCACCCGGTACGAGTTCTATTGAAAACTCAACATCACGATTTGGTGGAAGACCCGGTAATTCCTCCGGAAAGACATCATCAAACTCTCGTACAATGGGTATATTCTTAATGGTGAGTTTGTCACCAACCATTTGAGATAAATAACCTTCATTTAGTGGAATCAAGACCCATAAGGTAGAAGGAATTTCCACTGGAAGGTTATGTTCATCCTTGCATTGATAGACGATCATAGATTGATCTGGAATATGAAATGTGACTTCCCTTCTTTGGAAATTGATATGAGCTCCATATAAAGATAGACAATCCATGCCAAGAATCACATCAAATTACACTATAGGAAGGATCACAAGATTTGCAGGAAGCACTTTCCCACAAACTTCGATCGGAGAAGAATTATAAACTTTTGATGCGACTATTGTGCCATTAGGGGTTGTCACAGCTAACTCAACATCTAATTGTTGAGGTAATACAATGATATCGTTAGAAAATTCTTCAGAAATAAACGAGTGGGTGGATCCAGAATCAAATAAAACATTTGCTACTTTAGAGTGGATGGTAAGTGTACCTTTCACCACATCGTTATCGTACTCCGCATCGCTGATAGAAATTGCATGTGACTTTCCTTTGTCTTTATCCTTAAGAGTTTGTTGACGTCGACCATCATCATCAACCCTTGGATTTGGGCATTGATTGGCATAATTCCCCATCTCCTTGCACTTGAAACATTGAAGTGTAGTAGGTTCATTTGGTGTATCCCTTCCTTTGTTTGCATCATTAGACATCTTCTTCTCATCATTGCGGCATTCAAATGCCCGATGACCTTCCTTTCCACATTTGAAACATTTAATTGTCCCTTTAAGACAACTCCCTCCATGTTTCTTTCCACACTTTGAGTATAAGGGAAATCTAATCTTCTTTTCAGTGTGCTCTTTAGATTTTCCTTTGAATTCCATTTTCCTCTTCTTATCAAACCCATATGACTGATGGGTTACTCCAATATCCATCTCAACTTTGAGAGCACATCGAACGATTTCCTCATAGATATTGAAGTCCCTTATGGCTAAGGCCCTTCGAAGACTTGGTTTTAAGCCACTAAAGAATCGATCGATCTTACTCTCAGGTTGGATAATAATACCAAAAGTGTACCTTGAAAGTCTTGTAAAATTTGTTTTATAGGTACCAACAGATTCATCATCCTTTTGCTTCAGTTCAAGAAACTCTTTCTCCATCTTTGTTCGGAGAATACGAGGGAAGTACTTATTGAAAAATATGTTCTTGAACTCATCCCATTCCATGGACTCAATTTCATCCCTTTTCCTCGTATTCTTAATAATATTACAGCATTGATCAGCATCACCATACAAACGATACACTACTAAGATGACTTTATCATGCTCAGAACATTGAAGAACTGAAAATATCTTTTCAATAGTGCTAATCCATTGTTCCGCAACTAATGAATCAGTAGACCCGCTGAAAGAAGGTGGACGCTATCTCATGAAGGATTCAACAGAATGTTGCTCCTTCCTTTGCTCGTTTGGAAGTCCTGCATGATTCATAGCTTGAGAAAGTTGTGTGAGCATGGCTACAAGATTTTGCATTCCAGCTCCCATAACGTTTGGTTGCTCATGGGGACAATCATTGCATTGCCTGTCGCATTCCGCATTAACACGATTCCTTCGGGTTCCAGCCATTGACTAAAACCAAGAAGAATAGTGTGAGCAACACTAATTATAATAGGAAAACCACATAATCAAGAATAAGATTTCATACTTAAGGTCTTATCCTAGGTTATTCATGGCCATTTCTAAAACACTAAGATTGTGTTCTATGCTTAGACTTATCCTTAGGGTTCTTACTAAGGCTTTCACATCCTAGTTTCCAAAGGTTGACTATACCTTTCCTCTGATACCAACTATAACAACCAATACTTTACATACATTTTTATTACTTCAGAATTGAAGCACACTTATTACAACCTATAACAAAACCAAGAAAGGACCGTATAGGTATAGTGTCTTTAGAAACTGGGAAACATAAACAACTGGTTCATAAAGCATCTACTTTGCCTCCCATTTATTTCATCATATCTAGAGTCCCTTTTTGGAATATCTTACTTAATAAGATTCTTCCTGACCTGGGGAAAGAAAACATACGAAAGGGTGATCTCAAATGCCCAGTAAGGGTAAACAAAATAAATATCAATCACATCATATTCTTAAGAACATAACTTTTGGAAATATTAACCTGCAAAAGAGATCATAATTTCATAACATGGGATAAATCAAGGTAGTGAAATGTAATCCCAATAATCATAACATATAACATGAAACTTTGTGGCATGCACACATAATTATAGTGAATCATTTCTTATTAGTCAAGAATCATTACCAAGACAATCTTAGTGGACAAAGTCCATTTCTGAACCGAGTTCACTCCTCGTTTCAGTCCTATTTCACTGAACCGGTATAACCTACCGTTCCATCCATGTCTATCTCATGAGATATAAAATCTTTACCCAATGAATTAGAGGGAGATATAGGTCCCACCCATCTCATAATGATACCATTCTTATGTGTGCCACAAAATCATAAATCATACATCATTACATAACACATGTAATAAAAATGGGATTCTTAAACATCATGACATCATAAAACAATTCATATAAGATAAAGAAATTCATAAAAATAATTCCATCATAACATAATCAAATCAATGTAATAATAGGGAAAGAAACAGAACCCTATATTATCTTAGATGGAAAATAATTTTGATAAAACACTTGAACTCCATTCTTGAGAAAAATATCCTTTCTACCTTAAAAACATTTTCCCTTTCTTAACATGTCATAAAATTTTAAACTAAAAGAAGTTGAATAAAAATAAACTTGAAAACTTGTAAAGTAAGCTTCTTGGAAGTAATTTTGTTAAAATCCATTCATGCTGTATAAGTTAAAAAAACATTCTTCTCGTCCTTTTGTCGGAAAAGTCAAAAAGTACCTCGTCTGAAAAACGACAAAAGATTCCTTTCATATCTTTTACTAAGAAATCACCGAAGGGTAAAATTGGATTTAAAAAATTTTAGGTGGATGGAAATAATATTACATATTGAGTAAACATGGATGTGGATGATAAAATACACCCCAGTAAATACCAAAGTATAAACAATCTTGGATAAAAATGAGATTGTGATATTTCCCTTACCTTAGGTCTGTTTTGATTCGTAAGTGTCCGAACCTCCTGTATAATGATTTAAATAATGTTATTGACTTATTACAGAATCATACTTATTTTTATGATATCATATATGGTCATATTCTTAGCTTCTTAGTAGTAATATTTCATTGCTACTTGTTATTCGGGTGTTTATAACTTTTTGTTCTTATGTGTGTTTTGTCGAATAAATTCTTATTCATCTCTTTAGGTTATAGATACCTCATTTACAGAATGGTATTTGTGTAATATATATCATATTAATTCATTCAATTCATTTATATAATCATTATAAAATGAAGATCATGTAGAACGAGTCGCATCACATCGTGGAGACGGTATTCCGTACGTACGCACGAGTGATGATATCGTTCCTATGATCGTGGAATTATATTGGAGTGTATGTATACTATTTCAGAATCAGTATCACTTTATAATAGTCATATGTAGTCATTATTTACACCATTATACCCATCCAAGTAAGGTGGTGGTGGAAAATAGATTACACCACGGTGTGGAGACGGTATTCCGTTCGTACGCACACGCGGTGATATCTTTTTCCGTAGGATGGATAGATGGTGAAATAGGGTTGTTTCATACTTATAATAACATATAAGTATATGAGTGATAATGATGTTATTACTTCATAATGAAACAACTAAATAAGAAGAAGTGGAAGAAGAAATAAAGATGAAAGAATCGGTAACAGACATTAACTCTTCTTTGAAGTGCTTCTTTGAGACCTTTTTTAGGGCACTAAAATTGGTCTTTAAAGAATACCAGGACCTCTAGGATGTCTCTAGGGAAGTGGAGAGGATTAATTGGCAGGGGTTCGCCGAGCTTGAAGTCTCAATGTGGTGTGAGGAAGAGGTGGAGGAGGTGCCCTTTTATAAGGGGGGAGAGGGGCTCCTTTGGGAAAACTAAAAATATTATTTTATTATAAAGTAAAGTTCGCTTTTAAATAGCTCCAAATTGATATATTTTGAAGCTAAAGTGGGGATGGGTAGAAATAATATCATCCAATAGAATTTAGAAAAGTTTAGGTTCCTATTTTAACCTTATCATTTAGATTTAACATTAAGTGAAATAATTTTACTTTTACCGTGTCTTCTTGTATTCTTATACTATAAGGTTAATAAACTTACTATAAGCATCCAAACAAACCCAAAGTTGTTTATTATTAATATATATAACCTTATCTAAGTCATTTGGCCGAACCTTAGATTTTTAGGAATAAAATAACAATTACTAATATAATATTTGTTTTAAAAACTATCTTATGTCAATTTTGACACTATTTAGTAATTGATTTTTGTGAAAATCTTAACAGAATGATTAGTTCTAAAAAAGTTAATTAAATCAATACTAACATGTCATAGTAACCTAGAAAATTATTGGAATTAATAAAAAGTCTCAAATTAAATTTATTTTGGTGTTTATAACATCAATTATGTCAATATTTCATTAATAAGATAATTACTGCATCATCTTTGTGTCATAAATAAATAAAATTATTTAAGGTCTAAAAATTATAAATAAACTATCATTATTTAGGAAATCGTTTTAGATTTATAATGAATATTTATAGTCGAATTTATCTTATTTATAACCTTATATTAAAAATTATTTACTTATTAAACATTGATTTTAACTATTTTAACCCTTCATTAAATAAATTAATAATCAATGTCCTAATCTAATCCAAGTGGGCCTAAATGGTCATATTTTATTCCTAAGTTTGTTTTTGGTCGAATTACACTTATCCAATAGAATTAGGACATGTGTTAGGGTAATAATAATATCATTTTTACCATTAATTACCATATTTACTTTTAACCGTGGGAAAAAAAGTAAAAGGTTACTATTCACCAAAAATTATTTTTATCTCATTGAATCAAATTTTAGTCCTTGATGTTAACCGTGTCTCTCAAATTTTCGAAATTCCACTCAAAGAAGCGGTAAAATTATTTTTTATGACAAATTCAGTTTTTTTAACTACCACTTAGTGGTTTCACTATTCATCAAAAATTGAATGTTTTCAGAAAAATACCAAAATTTCACCCTAGGATAATTTCGATATTCTGAATCCAAAAATGAAGTCCATTTTGAAAAATAATAATTATAAAATTTCAAAAAGTTGTTATTACTATTCTTAACGGCTAGTTTTAATAATATTTTAATAGCATATCATTATTTAGGGAAACTCGGTATTGCGTACGACGCAAGCTGTCGAGGAAGGCTGTGATTTCGTGCAAAGAAAGCCAAGCAAGTGTTGTGTGTAGAAAAATATTCCTTTTATGATTTATATAACATAAAAGTCTCGAGTGTTACACTGGATGTGGTTTTCTTTTAGTGAGTACAGTAAGCTTTCCTGGCCTATCTTCCTCTATCATTTATTCCTTCATTTTTTCTTTTAATTTTGTGGTATACCTATTAACAACACCAGGGTCATCTTCCCTTTCATCATCATTTGGAGGTTCATTTTCATCAAAAATTCCATCAATCTCTATGTATTCTTATTCCTCTTATTTGGTTTTTGAGGGTTCTTGCTATATAAAAAATTTAGTACGCATAATGTATTATTCCTCACCTACCACATCATCATGTTTTCCCTCATTGAATACTATGATTTCACTGGGAACTTTAGTAATATTACTATCCTATTCTTTGAGAACTATGGGTTCACTCTCATAAAAAGTGCAATAATCCCCATGTTTTCCTACTCCACCTCTTCAACTTTTTATTTCTATTATAATTTTTTGATGAATTTATTATGAGTGGGTTCTTAATACCCAACTCATGAATTGAAATTGATTACCATTATATGTATATAGTTTGATATATATTTAAACACACACACACACACACATGTTTCTATTACCATTATTGTGTTGATAATTCTACGTCCACTATTTATATGCTAATGTCTTTGATTACATGTCATGTCAATAGGTTAAACATTTGTCCTATATTATAGATACATCATACTGATATGACATAGATGAAATATTACTATCATTTTCTAGGGGATCATAAGCATTGATGTTTCTTCTCAATAAGTTCAGACTTTGTGATCTCGAGTATATAAGATCATGAGGACTAACCTACCAATAGGAATACCACAAGTTATAAGAGTCATTGGTTGTTCCTATCTATGAGCACATGTATTGGCCTCTTGAATTAAGATAATTATCAATGTGTTCCATTTGATTGTGTACTTTATGCTAGATGAAAAATATGAAATTTATATTATGGTGAGGTATCTTATGTTGGGTGCATAATTAGTTGTATAACATTCGTTGAATGATCAAGATATAATTTTTCACTTCCAAAAGGAGAAGATAAATTAGGCCCAGTTTACCAAGATGGTAATACATTTATTAAATCCATCTCTGTGGTAGTAGAAGGTATGTCTGTCCAATAAGGTCATGAAATAGTAAATCAGGAAAGGATAATGACATAGAGTGTACATCTTTCTTTATGAGATATAACATAGAAAAAATATTACATTACATGACATGATTTCATAGGAGGCTATCATTATTATGACTATACCTTATCACCCAATAATCCTTGATGGTTTACTAGATCCAACTCCTAGACTTCAATTATCAGCCACTACTATCAAAATAATTCCCTATAGGGTCACATACAATGTGTATTCAAAATTTTATCCAATTTAATAGAAATAGAGATTAGGACACTGTGGGACCCATAGTCATGGTCAAGATATGTTTGAGATTAAACGATCATAATAAATGAATAAATTACATATTATTTTAGTTTATAATAATAAGTATTTAACTTATTATATTAGAATATTCACAAGTTATTAAGTGAGTACTAGAAAAAATGATTTATGAATGAATAATTTTTTATTCAAGGTTCATTAAATAATCTATAGGAGAAGAGAGTCAAGATAATGGATTGGATTTTATCACATAACATTATATTGATTTTAATATCATTTGATAAAATATCCATGACATTTTCATCAAGTTTTATGTTGCATTTGTTTCATTTAAGGGTTTTTTAATGCTTAACTTCCATAAAGACCTAAATAAAATTTATAAAAATTACTACCAATGTATTAAAATAATTTGAATCCAAAAAAATGGTGGTTCTTTGAATTTTCACGAATTTTCTCACATCTCCACCTCTCTATCAAGTTAGAGAGAGAGAAAGAAAAGGGGAGTTGAAGAATGTCTCGATCTGAGTTTAAGGATCGATCCTTATGATATCTTGTGATCACGATAACATCAAAAGTTCTTTAGTTTAACTATTCTAGAACATGGATTCTGAGGTTCAATATTCATGAAATATTTTGAAGCATATGTGGATGATATAGAGGGTTCTGGATTCGATTCCTTCAAGTGATAATCTGAGATAGTGAGTAAAACATGTGTTTGATCAAAATTGAATGTGGTAAAATTTTGATTTTGATTTAATATTTTTATTTTGTTCATTTACCTTCAATTAAATTTCATGTGGTACTTGGATGAATCCAGATAGGTGTATACTATATTTTATGTTTTTATAGGAATATAGAACCCAAATTTTTAAAATTCCTATTTTCAAGTTTCCGCAAATCCCTAGGTTCTATCAGAATCTTTGATTTCAAGTAGTTCTTTAACCTTTTTCAATCAGTAGAGGGTATTTTTCCTCAAAAAAATTAGAAATTTTACTAAACTCAATCCCCTCTAGTTCCACTTTGTACACCTCATCAAATCTAGTTTTATTTTCATAAATGCATTAATTTTCACTATATTTCACTATTTTATCAATGAGATTCATCATTTATTATTTTTATTTTTTTTATAATATTAGATGTAATGGTTTTCCTTCTTCTTTAATAATGTATTAAAATTAAACGAACTCATTTTTTCCTATTTTTCCACTATAAATACCTTAACTTAGTCTAATTTTTCAAGATCTTTAGGAACCTTATTTCTTATATCAAGATATGGAAATATTATTTTAAATATTAAATATATATTCATATAAAATGTAGTGTTTATCTCAACTATCACTTTATGTTTTCTGAGTTTTGTTTCATGTTTTTTTGTAACGTCTCATATCCAGGTGCTGCCCAAAGGTTCCCCGAACCTGGTTGTTCACATATCCTCAAACTCATTTTCATAAATTCTAGAGGTTTCCAGCAAGTAGTGAGGGCCAATGTGTGATATTAGAGAAAATATTCTCTCATGGGTATAATATATATAGTGTAAAACAAATAGTAACAATAGCGAAAGTAGTAATACCAAACAAAAATAAACAGTGGAAGATTGAAAGTAAATCCAACAGAAGCCACAATTTATATATACAATACATGGAATATGTATCTAATAAAATATCCAAACAAGTCTCAATGATGTAAATAAATACAAAAACCAAGTTACAAAAGAAATAAGTAAATTCCAACAACATCTCAAGCCTCAACTTGGTCTCATGCTCTCCAGCACCAACGACAATCAAGTACATAATGATGAAGGGAACTTTCCCTTATCTATACCTGCAACCATATAATTTGTTTGGGTCCAAAAGCCTGACTCAAATAGGGTGTGAGATGAATCCTAGTAGGTAATCACCAAAAAATATTTGCCTAACTATTAGTGAATATATATAACAGGTAATATGAATAAATAAAGAAATAAACAAGGAAGTACTCAAAAGTAAACAATCCTACAACTTTCAATCACATTCATTTACATTTATTACTCATCCTTTGAATCATGTAATCTCAGGATCTAGCCTAATATATATATCCCCTTGTGTGATAATAGAAAAACAGATGTCTCAGAAGACCATCTAATAAATCAAGTAAGATCGAGTCCAAGCTTATGTTTTGGCTTGGTAGACTCGTCATAATCATTCAATCATTCAAAAAAACCCTTTGGGAAATATCTCATGGTATAACCCCTTTGTTTTAACAGAACACCAATTCATTAAATAATGATCCTCTGGGAAGATCTCGCAGTCTAACCCCTTTGGTCTAACATAACACTAATCATTTAGAAACAAGCACCTTTGCCGCTCTCACAATCAATACTCCTTGGTCAACATGGAATTAATAAATTATAAACTACCTCATAGGTGGCTCTCATGATCAATACCCTTTGGTCAATATAGCATCAATAATTTATAAACAACCACCTGGGAGGATCTCATGGTCTATACCCCTCTGGGAAACTCTCATAGTCCGATCCCCTTGGTCAATAGTCACATTGCATATCACAAGCATTTCATATAATCAGTAACTCTATATTAACAAAATCAGGCATGGAAAAAAAGGCAAGCCTAATAGGAATTCTATACCAAACAACCATAAATAAAAAACAAAGGAAACACACCCACAGGGTGTCCCATAAACAAGGTCTCTAACCTTACACATACACAATTACCCATTATCAATTTAATAAACCATATCAGGTGATAAAAAAGGTTAAATTTGAAATCAATCAATACCCCAATCATGGGTATGCATCATTTTTATCACATATAATCCAAATACAAACAATGAAAGGCACAAACCACCTACCTTGATGTCCTACAATCGATATTCTTGAATTTCAACTCTTGAATCAGCCAAGATCGGCATAGATATACAAAAAGGTAAAAAATGCCCAACCTTGAATAAATCAAAAGAGTGGAAGAATCTGGAAGAAAGGATATAAGTGTTTTGAGAACTCATCGGTGGGATTCCAACGAACCTAACATCATGTTAATTGGATCTCAGACAGAGAATCGGGAGGGGTTCTAAGTTCATCGATCATTTCATCGCTCTCCTATACAAACGACGGGGAGAAGAAGACATTTACCGACATAATAGGTGACCCTGATATGATATACCAAATAAAAAGAAAACTACATAGCATGCCCATTAACAGTACACACGATGTATTAGCCTCAACCATACCCCAACATAAGTGGTCTACCAGGTCATCACACAACCATGTACTCGGCCATTAAATGGCCAGTATACAGCTATACGTGGAAACCAGTTACACGGTATGTACTCATAGGTACATGATGTGTACATAGAACAATCCCATTTTCTTTCTTTTCCTAAAAAAACCTGAAAAAAGATCTATACCTGAAATGAAGATCTGGGTTCTTAAATATCCCCCCTTAAATAAATTCATCCCTAAATTTCCCTTCTATGGTTGGTGAAGAAGAAACTATGAAACAATCCATCCAATGTGATCATACTTTGGCCTCCCTCTCCAAATTCTTGTCTTGCACTCACCCATGAGACCATAGCACTCATACTAGATTAATAGACCAACCACAGAGAAATTTCATGCTATGATCCACAATCCTAATAGGGTGGTCCTAAAAGGATGCATCCACCTCCAACTCAACCTCATCGGGTTGAAAAACATGATATGGGTCTAAAATTAACGTCGTAGATGAGAAACATGAAAGACGTCATGAATATCCTAGTACCACTAAGGTAACTACAACTGATAGGAAACCATCCTTACTCTCTCTAAAACCTCAAATGGCCTGACGTATCTCAGTGAAAGATTCCAATGCATCTAAATCATATCGTGTCCCAACTTTGGTGTGACATCGAAGAAAACATGATCTCCAACCTCAAACTCTAGAGGTCGTCTTTTTCAATTAGTAGAATATTTATGCTAAGACTGTGGAATATCCATCCTCTTTTGAATCAACTCCACCTACCCCATGATCTCCTAGATAGGATGAGGTCCCAGGATAGCTGCCTCTCCTACCTCCATCCAACATAGGGGTGATCGACATGTCCTATCATACAAAGCCTCATAAGGCAACATTTGAATAATTTCTTGAAAACTGTTATTGTAGGAAAACTCTACCAGGGGTATCTGTCTCTCGCAAGAGCCCTCAAAATCTGGGAGGCATGCTCGAAGCAGGTCCTATAGACCAGAATCGTGCACTCGAACTGGACACCTGTCGGGGGATGGTAATATGTACATATAATTACCTGTGTACCCAAATCCCTATGTATTCCCTACCAAACATGAGAAGTAAATTTGGAATCCATGTATTAAATGATAGAGTGTGGAACCCCATGAAAATTTATAATCTCTATGATGTGAAACTTTCCAAGATCATCAACACTAAAGGTTTCCTTGATCAATAGGAAATGTGAAACCATCATGAGTTTGTCATCAAAAACCCATAAAACATTATTTATTATTGGATACCTTGGTAAACCCATCATGAAATACATCACAAAATCATTACACTTCCACTTAATAATGGGAACTGCTGTAAAAGCACAACCGGTTGATGATGTTGCGCCTTCAATAATTGATAGGTGAAACATCTCACAGGAAAACCAGCTACAACCCTATTCTTTCATGTCCCCCAATACTAACAATGTAGATCTCAATTCATCTTGGTGACACCAGGATGAACTTCCCATACTGAGGCATGAAAATCTTGCAACATATCTTCACATATGTCTGCTAACACCCATACACGTCCATGAAAATGCAGAACCCCATCCTCACCAATGGTACACCTATGAGTAGGGTCCTCTCCTAACACACTCTTTTACAAGACTAGGCCTTTGGAATCTAATAGGTGCCTCCTTCGTACTCGATCCAGTAGGGTAGAGGTAATAGCTACAAAAAAAAAAAGAAACAACTGCCCCTGTTTATTATGCACCTCCAAATGCATCTTACAGAATAGATACATAGGCTTCAACTCACTCTTAGCTTCTTGAACTACCTGTATCTGAGTCCTCCTGGTCAATGCATCAGCTGCTGTATTTCCATTCCCAAGCGTGTAGGTAAGATCAAAGTCAAAATACTGAAGGCACTCAACCCACCTTCATTGTCTCAAATTAATTTCTCATTGAGTAAATATGCACTTGAGTATTTTTTGGTTAATGTATACCACAAAATTTTCTCCCAAAAGATAATGTCTCCAACAGTGCAAGGCATGCAAAAATACATCCAAATCAAGATCGTGAGTCAAGTAGTTCCTCTAATGTGGCATCAACTACTGTGACCTGTATGCAATGACTCCTTCCCCATACATAAGAAATGCTCCTTTCTCAATACCTGAAGAATCATAGTAATTGGTATAACTCTTTTATAGATCTATAAAAATTAGTATCGGTGATGAAGACAATCTCTCTTTCATCTCCTGAAAGGAAGAATCATATGAATCAGACGACAAGTAATTCACACCCTTCTTAGTTAATCCTATCAGTGGTGCTGGTAAGCATGAATAGTATTTAATAAAGTGTATGTAGTAACCATCCATCCCTATAAAAATCTGAACCTCAAAGATTTTATTCAGTTTATCCTAGTAAACTATCACTCTCACCTTCTCTGGGTCTACTGATACTCCTATCTCTAAGATAACATGACCAAAAATATGAATCTGATCAATCAAAAAGTGTCATTTTGAGAGATTAGCATATAAATGATGCTCTCTCAGTGTACTCAATAAGATCTTAAGATGAATGGCATGGTTGTGTCGAGTGTGAGAGTACACCAAGATATCATCCACGAAGACTACCAGGAAGGAATCCAAGGATGGAACACTCAGTTCATCAGTTCCATGAAAAATTCTGACGTGTTTGTGATACCTAACGGCATAACCAAATACTGTATAGACCATACATTCTCTAAAAAGCTATATGAGATATATCTAATGGTATTACATGAAACTGATGATAATTGAATCTTAAGTAAATATTTGAGAATAACTGGGATCCTCTAAGATGATCAAAGATATAATCAATACTCAGTAAGGGATACTTATTCTTGATAGTAAAATGGTTTAGCTTCCGATAATCCATACAAAGTCTGAGGGTATCGGCTGCCTTCTTTGAAAAAAGTACAGGAAAACCCCAAGGAGAAGTAATGGGTCAGATGAAACCATTTTCCTTCAACTCCTATAACTGCTTCTTGAGCTCCTATAACCATGGTGTATCCATCCTATATAGATGAATGGACCCTGATGCCTCTCTTTCCACAATCTCAATAGTGAAATCCGCCTCATACTTTGGAGGAAAACATAAAAAGTACTTTGGAAAGACATCCCTAAAATGGTCCACCACTGGAGGAAATTCCATCTTTGAAGTTCCTTGGTCATCTAGATATAAACTAGAAATCTAGGTAATGATTACTCCAAACCCATGATTCTAAATTCCAGCTCTGCTTGTGTAGACATTCCATTCTCCCTTGTGTAGAAAAGATCTATCCTCTAGTGACATAAAACTCACACTTTGATGATAGGTGTCAAAAAGGCCTAAAATGATTCCAACCAGTCCATTCTGAGAATGAAATCAAAACCTATCATCTCTAAGACATAGAGATCCCACAAGAAGTGACACCCACCAACCTCAAAATAAAAATCCTTACACTAATGTACACTAGCCTTCCAAATCCCCAACAGAGTGTCTAGTGTCATAACATCATCAAAAGTAAAAATACAAATCTCCAGGATATCTACAATAGAAACAAATAGAAAACTATGGGAATCCCCTGTATCAAAAAGATCAGAATCAAAAACTAAGGCAACTAGAATCATACATCTAACCGTAGAGGGTTCAAGATCCTACTCCTATTGGGTCCATTCCATCGCAAATTTCTGACCTGTACCACATCCCTGTGACCCTTCCTGGCTACCCTAAGTTGATTCACCCTATTGTCACTGTAAACCTATCATCTGTATTCCACATCCATGACCACCCCCTCAGCATGAATGTCTTGACAAACTCAATTTCCCTGTATGAGGATAAACTGATGGTCCTTCTTCTAAACATGGAGTCATAACAGATCCCCTATCACTAGCTACTGGTGAGAACATCTTGAAAAAACGCTGAAGATGACCAATATTGCTATAAGACCAGCACTCAACTGGGTATCATAGGCACCATGATATCATGTTCCCACTTCTATCACACTAGTATCACACCACCTAACCTCATAAAGATACATCCCTGCTATTAGAAGAACCACCATGTGTATGCTCCTTGTATTACTTCCTGTTATCAGTCGAAAGAGTACCAACCCTGGATGCTGAACCAACCTGACTCACAACTCCAAACTCCCTCAGATTGTGCTAGATAATCAGTTCCTAATTTACTATAGTATTCACTGAATTCAGCCTAAAAACATTCACTTGTGATCGGATGTCATACGTGAGATCGTTCTCAAACCTCCTAGCCAGTGATAACTCGTCACCTCCCAACATATGGAAAACCTACTTTTTATTACACACTTAAACATAATTTATTACATAGAAAAATTCACTTGATACAACATATAAGATCAAGAGTTCTAGTATATTTAGGTATTAGGAACATTACATAACAACTTAAAACATAGGATGCAACGTCTTACTGAAAACTTCCATTACATGACCACTATAGTCCCTCGTACTTAGTATTGCATGGGATAACCTGAGGACATGAATAAGAAAAGGGTGAGATATAAATCCCAATAAGGGAGTGAACAAGGCATAAAATAAAGATACAATATATGTTCAGCAATAGGCATATCAATAGAGAATAAGAGAAACATGAACATAAAGGCATGAAATAACATTATTAACATAACATGGAAATGTGGCCACAACAGTTAGCACGAATTTAGCATGATCCAGGGATCATTGCACATGGATCATTAGTAAAAACTCATTGAACTTGAATTAGCATGAGTAAAACCTCATTGCAGTTTATGTATCCTGATACTAATCTTTATACAATGCATTGAAGCGCTATCAGGGCACACCCTTATTAAACATTTCATTTCATGCATAAATGGGCCACATGGATCATATAACATGGATTCATTAAACCTAATCATTTATTCCATGATAAATGAAATGTTTAATTCAAAAATGAAACACTATAATAAATAATTAAATGTTCAAAAAGGTGAATACCTTTGGTGGAGAAATGGGCATGGTATTCACTACACAATAACATTATCTTGGAAAATCGCGATGTAATTTCGGCAACATAACAGCATCACATAAGAATTCATAAAAATGGTTGATGAGCGATAAATGGGTGTCTCATCATATTTACATAAAATGGAAAGTAAGGGGATAATATAGATACATTTCCCAACAAATTTAATGGAAATTACATTCATAATACAAAACAATTGCGTGAATGTGAATGAGACGAGAGAATTTCCTTATGAAAATTCGACATGGTAATAGGTGTACACGAAAGGAATTAATGAGATATGAAGAGGTATCTCATAATTTAAAACATAAATAGTGTAGTATGGGGGAGTTTAAAAATCATACCCCAACATTTATAACTGAAATCAAAAGGGAATAAAAATATTAATAAACTTAGACAAAAATGAGAAAAGAGGAGATCCCTTACTTGGAAGTGTGATCCCAAAGGCTTGGGAGAGGATTGAGAGAGGATTATTGGGATCTTGTGGCACATTTGGAGGATTATAGAGATAGTAGGGAAGAGTTTGGACAAACTCCAAAGGCTTTGAGTGAAGAGGAAGTGGGAGCTTGGGTGGGTTTATATAGGAAAAGAGAGGGAATTCTTTATTATTTAGGTTTGGGTCACCACACATTAAACTAATCAATACCACAAACCAGCCCATGGTTTTTGCACATGTTTTCATCCAAATGGGATTGGAAGAAAATATTTCCTATGGCCAATGGAAGAACTTCTTAAAATAATAGGGTTTCTTATCTGGAGGTGAGTCACACTCTCAAGGAAATTCAATTAAAAAGTGAAAATGTTTCATAACTCTTGGAGGATCCACTATTGTTTTGTAAAATAATTCAAACAAAAATAAAATCACATTATTTTAATTATAAAATATTTATTGGCAGAAAATATCATTTATAGTATTTTATTACATCACTATTGGGTCATTATGATGTCATAAAACACATTATATATTTAAACAGTATTTAATTTTTACCCAAAAATTAGACGGTCTCATAAAATTATGAAAACTTCACCATTTGATAATTTCTATGTCCTAATACCAAAAATAATATTCCTTTTATCTAAATAATTTTCAAAATATGTGAATTTTTACTTTTAAAATAAAAACTGACATTTATCGAAAATTCATGGGTTTTGACAAAAACAGCTTTCAAACCTTAATAAAAATTACAATTTCATTCATAAAATTATACAATCATTTATATTTAATAAAAATAAATTTGATAATAATAATAATATTTTATTAAATTATTATTTAATTCAAAAATCCATTAATTCATCAAAATAGATTTCTTAGTTGAATATTAACTAAAAATACTATTTGCGCTTTAAAAACAATTTACAAAGTTATAATAATAAAATAAATGTATATTAATTATTATATTTAAAAATAATGAATGTATTCATAGTTCTAAAGTCTTGTTACATACCCCCTTATAACGCCTTCATAAGACCAAAGGGTGTGGTGTTTGATGGTGACAGACTCTTGGGTGGCTCAGATAAAATTGCTTAGTTGGTAATCTCTATCAACTTACACTTTTCTTGTAGAGGGTTCTGTTTGAGATTAACATGTTGAAGCTAAAATTGGTATTGGTCAATATTGAGGACCAATGATTCCACCTCCTTTCTGAGATCTGACAAATGGGCTTCATTTGGGGGAAGTCTACTGGATGAGGTCATCGCTTCCTTTTTATATGTAAATTGGATTTGTTAAAGCCCTATATTTATAATAATCATGTGATCATTGTTCAATGGATATATCGGAAATTATCATAATTCTTAATGGTATTTTAAAATCCAAAAACATAAAACCAAAGAAGTTAACATTTTATATAAACATTTTAGATAATGATACATTTAATTAGATTAAGAGAAATTTTAATTAATGATAGTTTGGGTCATTAAAATATTCCCCCATTAAGAAATTTCACCCTTGAAATTTCCTTTTCCCACACTAAAATAGATGTGGGTAACTCTGCTTCTTTACTTCCTCTAATTCTCACATCGCTTCTTCAAACCTGTGGTTTCACCACAACACCGTGACAAGGGTCATTGTCTTATTTTGTAAAACTTTCTCTCTACGATCTAAGATATTCACTGATTGCTCCTTGTAAGAAACATTATCCTATAGTTGTACCACCTCTTAAGAGAGTACATGTGAAGGGTCTACTATGTACTTACTTAAGAGGGATAGATGAAAGGCATCATGTACTTTGGACATAGTAGGTGGAAGTGCTAGTAGATTGGCCATAACCCTGACACGATCAAGAATCTTGAAGGGGCCGATGTACCTAGGACTTAACTTTCCTTTATTTCCAAACCTCATAACCTTCTTCCATAGAGATATGAATAGAAATACCATGTTTCCAACTTTAAACTCAAGGTCTCATCGACACTTATCTGTATAACTCTTCGATCAACTCTGGGATTCCATGATATGATGCTAAATGGTTTTTTCCTTCTCTACTATTTCTTCGACAATTTTTGGCCCTAGCAGCTTACGCTCATCGACTTCATCCCAACACGCCAGTGTTCTGCAACTTTTCCCATAAAGGGCTTCATATAGTGTCATTCAGATGCTTGAGTGGAAACTATTATTGTATAAGAATTCAACAAATGGAAGATGTTGGTCCCATGCTCCTTTGAATCCCATTAAGAAAGCTCCCACCATGTCCTCAAGTGTTTGGATAGTTCACTTGGATTGGTCATCAATTTGAGGATGATATGTTGTAATGAAGTTCAGATCAATATCCAGAGCATGTTGAAGACTCTTCCAAAACATAGAGGTGAATCTTGGTTCTCGATCAGATACAATAGATAGTGGTAATCCATATATCCTTACCATTTCTTTGATGTAAATCAATGCAAGATGATCTAATGTGAATTCCTCTCAAATCATGATAAAGTGGGCTATCTTTGTAACATGATCCACAATGAACCATAAAGTCCAGTGATAAATTCCATGGTAATGTTGTCCAACTTCCATGTTGGTATGGGTAGTGGTTGTATCAACCCCTTATACTTTTTCATCTAATCCTTCACTTACTAACATACCAGGCACTTTGATGTATATTCCGCAATCCCCCTTTTCATATTGTCCCACTAAAATTTCTCTCAAAGATCTCGATACATATTTGTGCTCCCTAGGTGAATGGAGAAGGTAGAGCTATGTGAGCCATCCAGAAGATCCTTCTTTATCTCTAGATCGTATGGTACACATAATTGTGACCCAAATCTTACAATCCAGTCCTTATCAACCACGAACTCTAATGATTTCCCATTTCCGATAGCTTCCACCATTTTTAGAATTTCCACATCCTTTCTTTGAGCTTCATTTATTTTCTCCAAAAGAGACGGTTGAGAAATCATTTGTGAAAATATTGATGATGTCCCTTTATTTATGATTCCCATGTTTATATTTATCAAATCTAATAAAACTGGATCCTTCTCAATTCTCATCAATGATATAATTTCTGGGTACTTTCTACTTAGAGTGTCTATCACTGTGTTTGATTTCCTAGGGTGGTAATGGATTGATAAGTCATAGTCTGTGATCATCTCAAACCATATTTGTTGGTGCAAGTTCAACTCTTAATGTGTGAAAATATAATTCAGGATTTTGTGGTCTGTATATATTTCACACTTCAACCTAAAGAGATAATTCTGCCAAAATTTTAAAGTGAAGATCACCTCAGCCAACTCCAGATCATGTGTTGGATGATTCTTCTCATGAACTTTCAATTTACTTGAAGCATAGGCAATTAATTTGTAATTTTTCATCAACAAACATCCCAAGAAATTTATCAAAGCATCACTAAATACCACAAAACTTTCTCCACTTGTGGGTAAAGTTAGCATGGGTGCAGTGATAAACCTCATTTTCAACTCCTTTAAGCTTTCTTCGCATTCATCACTCCAAGAAACCTTTAATCCCTTCCAATTTAGCTTGGTAAGAGGGTTGGAAAATCATGAGAAATTTCTCCCAAATCGTCGATAATATCCATATAACCCCAAAAAGCTATGGATATTTGTTACTAATGTTGGCCTCAACCATCCCACTATTGCAGCTGTCTTGGAGGGATCCACAGATATCCCATTGCTTGTGATAATATGGCCCAATAATGAGACATCCTTCAACCAAAACTCACACTTGTTGTACTTTTCATAGAGATTCTCCTTCTGGAAGGTATCTAGTACAATTATTAGATTCTTTTCATGATTCTCCTTGGTTTCGAAGTATATTAGAATATCATCTAGAAAGACTACCTCAAATTTGTCAAGGTAGTATCTAAAGAATATATTCATCAAGTCCAAGAATATTTCTAGAGCATTAGTGAGTATGAAAGGAATTACTATGAATTCATAGTTCCCATATCTTGTATGAAATGTAGTATTTGGGATATCTTCATTCTTCTCCCTTACTTGATAATATCCCAACCGCAAATCCACCTTAGAGAATTATTGTGATCCTCACAGTTGATTGGAAAAGTCATCAATTCATGGGAGAGGATACTTATTCTTTATCATGATTTGGTTAATCTCACGATAATCTATGAAAAGGAACAATGATCCATCACTCTTCTTGATGAAGAGGACTAGTGAACCCCATGTGAAGCACTTGGGTGTATAAATCCTTTTTCTAGATTCTTCTATAGTTGTTTCTTCAGTGCCTAAAGCTCCACAACAGCCATTCTATATAGAGTCTTGGATATTGGTAATGCTCCAGGTATAAGATCAATTGCTAATTCAACATCTCTTCTAGGAGGAAGACCAGTCAATTCCTCAGGAAACACTTCAATGAATTCCCTCACAATACGCATGTCTTAAGGGATGGTTGTTTCCTTGGACTCAATCATCTGAGCCAGATACACGTGATCATAGGGTAGTAATATCGATGCTTGTGATAATGCAGCTAAAGAAGATTCATCTTCATCCTTGCACTTTTATAGAATCGGGGGTTGATTCTCCATATGGAGAGTGATTTTCCTCTCATGACAATTTTTGTTGGCTCTATATAAGGAAAGACAATCCATGCGGAGAATTGAATAAAATTACACCAGAGAGAGTATGACAAGGTTCTTCGGGAATTTCAGTCTACAGATTATGATAGGGGATGAGTTATATTCATGGGATGCAATGAATTCCCCATTCTCCATACTCACCGACATCTTTACTTCCACGATTTTTGGTGGTGCTTAGATTTTTCTACTAATCTTTTGGGATATAAAGAATGCGTAGAACCAAAATCAAAAAGTATGTTAACTATTCTTGAATGAATAACCAGTGTACCTATCACCACTTCATTTTTGGGGTTCACTTTGGTGGTAGTGATGGAAAAATATCACCCTTTCTACCTTATAGGTTGTTGGTTGCCTCCGAAAAACCTTGTCTTAGGGCACTGGTTTGCAAAGTTCCCCAGTTATTTGTAGTTAAAGTAATGAACAAAGCACTGAGAGTTGAAATGAGTGTTCCTATCCTATGTCGTAGCTTCGGTTTTTTTCCGATAGTTAATTGCTAGGTTCCCTTCTCTTCCACACATTAAGCATCTCCTTGTCCTTTTTAGGAAATTTCTGGGGTGCTTCTTTCTATACCTTTGGCAAGTGGGGTGCTGGTTTTTTAGCACTGTTGGATTTATCCATTAGACCACCAGAATTAAAGTCCAACTTATGATTCTTATCCCCTTGAAACCCCTGAGATTCCTCAATCTCCATTTAGAATTTGAGGGAACATCAGACAATTTTATCATATCTCTCAAAGTCACGGATCTCCAGGTCTTTCCATAGGCTAGGTTTTATCCCACCAAAGAAGCAGTCAACCTTGCATTCAAGTGTTACGACAAAGCCGGATGTGTATCATGCAAGCCTTGTGAAGTTTTCCTCATATGCTCTGATATATTTTTCATCTATTTTCTTGAGGTAAATGAAGTTCCTTTCCATCTTAAATTAGAGGTTTCACAGAACATATTTATCAAAAAACTTCTTCTATAAGTCATTTCATTCCAATGCATCGATATACTCCTCACGATTTGTGTTTTTGATCAATGCCCACCATTGATTAGCTTCACCCTCCATATGATAAGCAAACAAAATAACTTTCTCTTATTTGGAACATTGAAGGATAGATAAGATATTTTCAATGGAATTTATCCATTGTTCAGTGATTGAGGGATCAGATGATCCATTAAAAGTAGGAGGTCATTGTCTCATGAAGTTCTCGATAGCGACTTGTTCTTTATTATGGGGGTTGAATGTTCCTCTTGACCTATGTTTATATTCAAATATTGAGTTAACTAAGAGAGAAGCATGACAATGTTCGTGATTCCCGCTCCCATCATATTGGGAATCTCATTAGCAGAGTCATCACATTGATCTTCACATCGGTTGTTAGCCCAAGTCCCCCTATTACCGACCATTGGCTGGAATAAAATGAATTTTAGGGGTAACACATAAAGGGTAATCCCAAGGATAAAATATATGTCTTATAAATAAATTTTATTTCTTAACTTATGTATCCATAGACTTCAATCTATGTTATTCTTGATCTACTTTCTAACATATATTCTTAGGGGAATTTTTTAACTACCTTAAAAAGGGTTCATACTAAGCTTGTAAATTTTCCAAATAATATCCCTCGGGAGTGTCGTAACCAAGAGTGCAGTAAGGCTCATTGTCATGTACCAGGATACCCTGGGTCAAGCCTAAAACTCCTTGTCGGGGTTTTCCCCCTAGGTAAATCTTTGCCAGAGCCGCCTCTACCTGCCCGTATCCAGATATGGATGTTTTTTCTTGATAAACCACTTAATCAATACTCACCAAAACTTAGGGATGTTTTTATTGTACTTATTCTTGTCTCTAAGGCTTTACTAGGGTTTTCTAATCCTAATCCCAAAATAACTAAACCTATTCTATAATACCAACTATGAAAACCCTGGTTTTTATTACACACTTAAACATGATCTATTAAATAGAGAACTTCACTTGATACAAAATAGAATATTTATAGGTCTAGTGTCTTTGGGGATTAGGAATATTACATAAAACATAAAACATAGGATGCAACATCTTATTGAAAACTTCTTTACATGACCACTACATTCCCTCCTACTTAGCATTGCATGGGATAACCTGAGGACATGCATAAGAAACGTATGTGCTATAAAGCCCATTAAGGGAGTGAAAATGGCATAAAATAAAGGTACAATACATATTAGTCAATAGTCATATCAATGGTTCATAATAGAAATATGAACATAAAGGCGTGATATAACATGATTAACATAACATGGAAATGTGGCAACAACATTTAACATGACTTTTGCATGATCCAACACTCATTGTACATGGAGCATGATTAAACCCTCATTTGACTTGAATTATCATGATTAAACCCTCATTTCACATGATGTTTCATGATACTAATCTTGAACCAATTCATTAGAGCGCTATCAGGGCACACCCTTCTTAAACATTTCATTTCATGTATAAATGTGCCACATGGATCATATAACATGGATTCATTAAAACTAATCATTTTTTCCACGATAAAGGAAATTTGGAATTCATACAAGAAAAACTATAATAAATACATAAATTTTCATAAAGGTGAATACCCTTGATGTATAAATGGGCATGGTATTCACTACACAATAACATTGGCTTGGAAAATCGCGGGGCAATTTTGGCAGCGTAATGGTGTGACATAAGAATTCATAAAAATTTCTGATGAGATATAAATGGGTGTATCATCATATGTACATGAAATGGAAGGTAAGGGGTCATATAGATACATATACCAACAAATTTAATGGAGATTACATTCATAATACAAAATAGTTGTTTGAACGTGAATGAGAGGAGAGAATTTCTTTACGGAATTTTGGCATGGTAATAGGTCTACACGGAAGGCATTAATGAGAGATAAAGAGATATATCATTATTTTAAAAATAAATAGGGAAGTATGGGGAGGTTCAAAATCATACCCCAACATTTATAATTTAAAACAAAAGGGAACAACAATATTAAGAAACTTGGATAAAAATGAGAAAAGAGGAGATCCCTTACTTGGATGTGTGATCCCAAAGGCTTGGGAGAGGCTTGAGAGAGGCTTCATGGGAGATTGCGGAACCTTGGGAGGATTATAGGGAGAGGAGGTCAGAGGTTGGATGAACTCCAAAGGCTTTTAGTGAAGAGGAAGTGGGATCTTGGGTGGGTTTATATAGAAAAGGAGAGGGAATTATTTATTATTTAGGTTTGGGTCACCACACATTAAACTAATCAATACCACAAACCAAATCATGGTTTTTGCCCATAGTTTTTGACAAATGGGAGTGGAAAAAAATATTTCATTAGGCCAATGGACTAACTTCTTAAAATAATAGGGTTGCGTATGTGGAGGTGAGTCACACTCTCAAGGAAATTCATTTAAAAAGTGAAAATGTTTTTATAACTCTTGGAGGCTCCACTAAAGTTTTGTAAAATAAATAAAACAAAACTAAAATCACATTTTTTTAATTATAGAAAATATATTTTCCAAACATACCATTTATAGTATTTTATTACATCACTATTGGGTCATTATGATGTCATAAAACTCATTATATATTTAAACGGTATTTAATTTTTACCCAAAAATTTGACGCTCAAAAAATTATGAAAAATTAACTATTGGATAATTTCAATGTTTTGATTCAAAAAATAATATTAATTTTATCTAAATAATTTTCAAAATATGTGAAGTTTTACATTTAAAATAAAAACCGATATATATCGAAAATTCATGGGTTTTGAAAAAAATAGCTTTCAAACCTTAATAAAAATTACAATTGCATTCATAAAATGATATGATCGTTTATATTTAATAAAAATAATTTTAATAATAATAATAATAATATTTTATTAAAATATTATTTAATTCAAAAATCCATTAATTCATCAAAATATATTTCTTAGTTGAATATTAACTAAAAGTACTTTTTGTGCTTTAAGAACTATTTACAAAGTAACGATAATAAAATGAATGTATACTAATTATTATATATAAAAATAATGCACATATTCATAGTGCTAAGGTCTTGTTACATAACCCATTATAATGACCACATAAGAACAAAGGGTAAGGTGTGCGATGGTGATAGAATCTTGGGGTGGCTCAGATAACATTGCTCATATGGTTATCTCTATCAAATTCCACTTCTCTCATAGGCAGTTCCGTTTGAGCTTAACATGTTTACGTTCGGATTAGGCTTCGTCAAGAGCGAAGCCCAATTACACCACCTGCTTTCCGAGCTCTGAAAAATGGGCTTCATACGGGTCAAGTCTACTGGATGAGGCCATCACTTCCTTTTTCGGATTAAATTGGATTTGTTAAAGCCCTATATTTATACTAATCATGTGATCACTGTTTAATGGATATATTAGCAATGACCACAATTCTTAATGGTATTTTAAAATCCAAAAACATAAACTAAATAAGTTCACATTTTATTTAAAAATTTTACAGAATGAGACATTTAATTAGATCTAGAGAAATTTTCATTAATGAAAGTTTGGGTCATTACACAAAACATGTGTGAAGCACTAAATCTTTGGAAAGTGAGAAGAGTAATACATAACTGAAATAGAACCCTGATCAAAATGCATGAACTCCTAGGCTCAGTTGTGCCTCAAAATCTAGGGGTATATGTAATCTAGAAGGTCCTATAAAACCCTTCCCAAGTAATATCCTGATAACACCCCACCTGTGAGACAACATCCTACCATCTCTTGGAGGAATCACACAACATGTAAATCATGATCTTAACCCTCCTCTCTGGAGGCATATCCAGATTCTTGAAGATAGAAATCATCACCTCCAACCATGAATCTGGAGCTTGTGGTCCTCCATCCTCTCAGAAAGTGGGAGGATGCTGCTTCTAGCACACCCTCATCAAGTCTTCCATAGTCAGGGTAGGATGTGGTGCTCCCTTAAAAGTCTGTACCATACTCATAAATCCTTTATGGAAATGTAAATCAGCCCCTATGTTCGGTATAACAGATGGTGCCAAGACAAGCATGAAAAAAGGATCTACTGGTACTCCCGGATCTACCATTTATGGTGTCTCATCACCATCTTGTACATGGCGTAAAACCATAGGATGTATTCGTGGCATGACTATGCAGGGTCAAGTGCACACCATAGTTCTAGATTGATAAAAACTGCAACTCAGGAGTGCAAAAATGGAACAGGTAAAGAAAGAATTCATGTTTTTCAAAAGAGGGTTACATGACATGTAGAACCACTACATGACGTGTTCCCTTAAGCCTTAATATGTGTTTGTGCCCCTAGTAACTTGGTCATGTAACACCCCATACAAACAACATGTTTATCATGATACATAACTTGTAATTGAATATCCCCTTCTTTACCAAGTACTTCTACACGAATAGAACTACACAACCATGCTTGTGTAACACTACACCGAGTGCATACTCTAGACATGGTGTGTACCATGTAAGTTCCATCCACCCGTGTCTTTAGTCACATGGTCGAATACACGTTCGATTAATACCTGACATGTATATTCTAGAAACGACATGTACAAACCAAGTTTCATCCACCCATGTCGTTATCCACATGACTAAATACACTATCTTTCACAGTACAACATGTACTACCAATACATAACATGTTCTTCCAAACATTTATCAACCCTGTGTCTCTCCTCACATAGTCATTCACACAGTCAAAAACTACACAACGTGTACATATGGTACACAACATGTACATAATAAAATTCATTTCCTCCAGAATAGAAGAACACATGGAGGGTGTTCATAACATCACACACTGTGATTTATGGTTTTCCAAATATTAAGCCTCTGAAACTTCTCTAAAACCCTCAAAAACATAATTTTTTTCCAAGGAATGAAATATTCCAACCCGTGAGGGCCCATACTCCCCGTGAATCAATGTTTGGAATCCTTTTTCAAATAATTACTTGATATAATTCAATTAATTTTCTAACATGATCCACCAAATTTTGATCCATGAGATCCCATAACACCTTAGGTACCAAATATTGGTGTCCATATAAATGGAATTTTACATATACTGATACCCTATCAAAATAGAATGTATTTCTATCATGGAATTTATCATAACAACATGCATATCTATCATAACATATATCACAATAGCATGTAATCAGTAATACACCCTAAATGGCATGAAGTGAATGCATGACATGTGATCTCTAGTAAGTTCCTATATGACACATGAGATGGAATAACCACGTCTCATTGGATTTCAATGGAAATAGAACCACAATGATATAAATCATAATAGATCAAACCAAGTGAATCACCTAATGGTGAAATCAAATCAACTATAACCATTGAAAAACTAGAAAATTGAGATATTTGAGGTAACTTGGATTTTCCCTGTACACGGGTTAGCTACTCCCAAACATAGCTTATTACCAACTACCAATTCCTTCCTATACCAATTTATTGGCTCAAAATAATAAGGCAAAGCAGAAAATAAACTTCCTCTGATACCACTTTGTAATGTCCCAGATTTGGGTGTCGCCCAAAGGTGCCCTGAACCTAGTTGGTCACATAATCTCAAGCACATTTCCCCTAATTCCAAAGGCTGCCAACTAAAAGTAAGGGTCAAGGTGTGATTTTGGAGAAACTATACCCTCATTAGCAGAGTATAAACAGGCGAAAACAAATAGTAACAATAGCAGAAGAAATAATACCAAATAGAAATAAATAGCAGAATATTAAAAGTAAATCCAATAGAAGCCCCAATGTATATACCCTCAAATAAAATTAATTTAGTCTTATTAATTATTATAAGCTTTTTATTTAATAATTAGTATAGATATTATAATTAATTTTACTTTTTAATAAAGTGATACTTTTAATATTTAACCAAATAATCATGTTTACAATATTTATTTAATTGAGTTTTAAATCCACATGTTCGTGTCAGCTACACCTTACATTCCTCTTTCATAGTGCCGGTGACACTGACACTAATCTACTCCGTACATCCTTCCTCTATCGGTGTTGCTTCCACCTATCTCTTCCACCATCTTTTTTCCACCGATGATACCACCCCTGTTACTGTTCCATCCATGTTCATCGTTACACTCCACTGATTTAACTCACCGCTCCTTTTCCAAACTAGGGGCACCGTGAATTCCATAGCCATCGGTTTCACACACCGTTCGACACCGATGCCGCTTCTCTAGCCACTGTCAAATATCATGCCACCATGATTATTACATCACAAACACATTTACAAACTCAAACCATATCCTGACTTGATATATAGTTGTGGGAACCGTAGAAGATGATACCCATCCAAAATTTGCAGTTTAAACTAAGAAATATCAGATCAATAAAAACCCATTGAAACCGGATCTTCCCTACCCACACCTATGATTCACCTATTAAGAACCGGATCTACAACCACTAATCAAGAAGTAGCTCTGCCACCGCTGTTGATCCCCAATCCATTGCATATGGAGGATACATAGACATCACTAGATGATCTTTAGGGAGGCGTGCCTCTGCTAGTTGATGAATGATCTGCCACAAACTGGATCGAACCACTATTCGTGAGCCGCACCCCTGTTACCTGATCTCTTCTGCTGCACTGAATCTAAGGACCTGATCCACTGTATGTTGTGGTAAGCAAGGAGGAGACCAACGCTAGACCAGAATAACCGTCGTGCATAAGAAGCTGGAAACCATGCACCGTCGGAGTCGTGCTGCTTCCTTACTCCGCGTCGCTTGATTTGGTGATGGAAATCAAAAACCTCTATTTTGCACTGTGGAGAAATGATTGGGAGGGGGAGAAATTTTATTTATAAAAAATTATAAACATTAACAATAACTTAATAAAAATTAGACTAAATAATAATTTAAATAGTAATAATTAAAATAAATAACTAATAATAGAATAAAATTATAAAACTAAAATGTGAATAATAATAATTTATAAATAAAATTAATTATTAATAAAAAAAAATAATTATATTTATAATTTAACTCCTAAAATAGAAAAATTATAGTAATAAAATTAATGAAATCAAGTAATTAATCTAATTTAAAAACATATTTATGTTTTAATAGTACTAATAAATAAATAATAGCGTATTACAACATTAAATAAAATAAATTATTTATCAAGTTAAAATAATAATAATTAAACTAATAACTAATAACTATTTATTTAAACTTAAATACATTTAATCTTACATTAATTACACATTTTTTATTTATAAAAGTTATTATTCAACATTAACTCATTTATTTACTTTTCTGTATTAACTGTGCAGGTTCACATCAGATACAAAAACCTATCCAGATTCATCTCATCAACTATCAACCAGAGCTAGTTACATGGGCTTTTCCAATGTGATGAGTGGTGGTGCAGAAAAATGAATTTGTGTCCTGTGAACATGAAGAATCGACCTAAGTCGGTGAAGATAATCGATGATTTAGCAGTAGATGACTAGAGGTTTAAAAGGTGAAAGTAGACAATGTGAAGGGGATACTATCATTTGAACATTACACGCCATACTTTTCAAGAGCGGAGACTCTTGGGAGATCCAAGAGAAGCACTGGAGACAACCTAGAGACAAAGGAGCCCGAGAGCAAAGCAACATTAGGGGAGTCCTTCCTCACTCTGTCCTTAATTATTGTACTCTATTTTCATGTGTTTTTAGTTTTGTAATAAATATGATCATAGGCTGATATTTTCTCAGTTTGGGAATTTCAAAACTTACTGGTTTATTTCATATAATTCTTTACGTGATTTTCTTTTTAAGAAATTAAAATCATTTGGTGAAATTGACTCAGTTTCTCATCTTTAAATTTTTCAATCCTCAACTATTTTCAAATTCATTAATTCAATATCAACTGGAAAGGTAGATTTTGAATACATTCATTGATGATTTAACTATAATTAACTTTGAAATTTTTTGGCAAGTTTATTTCCAACTGTTAACTTTTTCAAATTCTCAAGTAGTTCGATTATGTTTTGGAGTGGCGAACTCCAAGTCTTAATATTCTACCTGCTGAGTTTCCTAAAAAGGGACATTCTCCATAATTTCTTTGAAGAGTGATTCAATATGAATTTGTGGAGAATACATCCATTCAGACCATTAGTTTAGAATTCCTGAGTAAATTATTTATCTGTGCTCCTTTTCCATTGTTGTTATGTATTAGTTTACTATTTTCCATTTGTTTACAACACTTTAGTGTAGGATTTAGTTTCTTATTCAACCATATTTTCTCATCGTATTTTTCCCTCATCATGAAAATAATATAAAAAAATATAAAAAGGAAAAATTTGTATTACCCTCTGTGGCCAACAGTGGGGTTTGTTTTCAATAAACATTAGAATTACTCACCTACCTTCTTTTGGGTTTGACCCTGCACCATTGTGCTAGAACATAAGCTTGGATCAAAATGAGTCATTAGGCTAGTTCATATATGAGGCATGACATCCTCTTGGAGGAAGATTATTTGTTTCTCTTTTGATTACAATTGAGTATTTGATTAAAGGAAAACAATATTTGTAGACATATTTTTAAAATCCTAATCACAGGTTTTAGTCCTCTGTTTTAAAGTGTTAGACATGTTACATTTTGAAACCAGATCTTCCCTACCCGCAAGTATTATTCCCCTATTACAAACCAGATTTATAACCACTAGTCAAGAAGTAGCTCCACCATCGCTTTTGGGCCCCAGTACGTCACCTATGGAGGAGCTAGATCCGTCACCAGAGGATCGTTATGGAGGCGCGCCTCTTCTAGTCGATGAAGGATCTTCCGTGAACTGGATCGTACCACTATCTGTGAGCCACACCCCTATTAGCCGATCTCCATCGACGTGCCATATATGAGGACCTGAGCCACCGTACGCTATCGCGAACAAGGAGGAGACCTCCACTGGACCAGAATAACTGTCACGCAAAAGGAGCTGGAAACCGTGCACCGCCGGAGCTGTGCTGCTTTCTTACTCTGCTGCGCCGCTTATTTTGGGGATGGAAACTGAACCCCCCCTATTTTGCGATGTGGAGAAGATGATGGGGGGAGAATATCATTGTTATAAAAAATAATAGATAATAATAATAACTTAAAAAATTAAAATAAATAATAATATAAACAATAATAATAATTAAAATAAATAACTAAAAATAGAATAAAATTATAAAACTAAATATGAATAATAATAATTTATAAATAAAATTAATTATTAATTAAAATAAATTAAAATTTATATTTAAAATTTAATATCATAAATAAAATAATTAAATTAATTAAATTAATTAATTAATATAATTTAAAAACATATAGATGTTTTCATATTATTAATAAATAAATAATAAATTATAACAACATTAAATAAAATAAATTAATTATCAATTTAAAATAATAATAATTAAACTAATAACTAATAAATATTAATTAAAACATAAAAAAACTTAATCTTACATTAATTAAACATTTGTTTATTTATAATAGTTATCATTTAACATTGATTCATTTATTTAATTTTCCATCTTAACTATGCAGGTTCACATCGAATATAGAAACCCATCTAGATTCATCTCCTCAAATGTTGATCATAGTTAGTTACATGGGCTTCACTAAAGTGATGTGCGAAGGAGCAAAAAAATGCACGTGTTTCATTAAAAGTTGAAGAACCAACCTAAGTCAGGGAAGCTGGTCGGTGATTTAGTAGCATATGATAAGAGGTTTAAAATGTGAAAGAAGATAAGCGTGAAGGGGAGACTCTTATTCAAACATTCCATGCCATACTTTTCGAGAGTGGAGACTCCAGAGAGATCCAAGAGTGGCACTAGAGACAACCTGGAGACGAAGGATCCTGAGAGCAGAGCAGCACTAGGGGTGTCCTTCCGCCCTTTATCCTTTATTCTTGTACTCTATTTTTGTGTGTTTTTAGTGTTGTAATCAATATTATCATAGTATAATATTTTTCTCATTTTGAGAATTATAAAACTTACTAGTTTATTTTATATAATTATTCACATGAATTTCTTTTTACAAAATTAGAATCGGTTGGAGAAACTGATTCAATTTATCATCATTAAATTGCTCACTCCTCAACTATTTTCAATTTCATTAATTCAAGATCAACTAGATAGGTATATTTTGAATACATTCATCGATTCTTTAACTTTAATTAACTATGTAAATTTATAGTGAGTTTATTTTCTGTTATCTATTTCAAATTCTCAAGCATTTTCATTATGTTTTTGAGTGGAAAACTCCAAGATTTAATCTTATTCATGTTGAGTTTCCTGGAAAGAAAGATTCTTCGTATTTCCTTGAGGAGTGATTCAATATGAATATGTGGAGAAGACATCCATTCGAACTAGTAGTTTAGAATTACTAAGTAAATTGTTTATATGTGCTCATTTGTCTTTACTGCTATGTATTAATTTATTATTTTTCATTCATTTATCATCTCTTTAGTATAGGATTTAGTTTCTTAGTGAAATTTTTTTTCTCATCCTGTTTTCCCCTCATCATTAAATAAATTAAAAAATATTAAAAGTAAAAAATTTGTTTTCCCCTCTACGGACAACAGTGGGGGTTGTTTTCAATTAACCTTAGAATTACTCACTTACCTTCCATTGGGTTCAACCCCGCACCATTGTGCTAGTGTATGAGTTATAAATATTAATTTTCGGGTTGTGAAGACATCCGACCACATCAGGCATAGTGTAGTTGAATTACTGGGTCAATCCCATGAGGAACATGGAAGTCTTTCTTTAATCTCTAATATGATTATATATCTTCAAAATATTTTCACTAAATTGTGAATTAAACCTAACTTAACTAACTAAACTAAACTTAAACTAACTTAAAACAAAATTTTACCAAGTTAATGGGTTAATGATTTATAGTATAATGTATAAGATTAATAGAGGGTAATTTATTTACAAGGTTTATTTTCATTATTTGAAAAGTTTATACTCTACTCATGAGATTAATCAAATTAATAATCGCAAGACCTCATGGGGATACTAGTTCTACTTGGTCTGCACAAACTATAACTATCTAATCCCATATATTCCATTTTCCAAGGTAACTTAACTAACCTAGGTGTATTAAATATTATCTCTAAAACAATAATAAGAGTTAAATCAACTCTCTCTCTTCACTACCCCTTTTACATTGGGTATTATTCCCTACTCACACTAGGAAATCAGGGGGTGAGATTTAAATAAATATCAATTTAGAAAAATTAATAAAAACAAACCAGAAGTGTAGATGAATTTATGAGCATGGGGTACACATCCTCTTAATTAACTCCACCCCCATATATGACATTATCCACTAAATAACTATCATACATAAGGGTGTAGCTAAAATAAAATAAGTGTTGAGAAGTAATAAAATACTTACTTAAATTACCATTAACAACCTACATATGAATTCTAAATTTACATAATTAAAAACTAAAAGGAAAAAAAAATACCTAACTATAAGCCTCTTTAGTGGTTGAATTCACTCCCACTCTTTGGGCCTTCAAGTTGATGGTCCTTTCCAACTGATTCTTGTTCTTCTATTTATTATTCTTTTATTCTGAGGAAACAAATTCTTCCATGAAATCATCTAAAAATATATTCAAACTTCCCTCAAAATATCCCATGGAATTTTTATAATAAAGGATTTTTTATTCTAAAACTTATTGTCTTGGATTATTTCATATCATTGATAGACCCATAATGAGACATTGATTATAGTAAATCAACATACTAACCAATATACACAAGAGAATCAAACTCAGGCATAAAACATGTTAAATTCATCATTCATATAAGTTTAGAAACTTAGTAGAGAGTAACATCATGTCCCTTATGGGGCATCATATAACCATGAATTTATGATTTTATACATCTATATTAACAAAAACATGGTCTTATTATCATAACAAGGAATTTTAGGAACCAAGGGGATATATTTTAGCATGATAAGGCCAAATAAATGCCTAATAATACTATAATCAAGGAGTTACAATGAAAAAAACAATTAACAAGTTATAAAAAAACATAAAACATGCAAATAAAATTATAAAATAGATTATTCATCACTAGTATAGATAGGTATAATAAAATAACAATAACTAAGAAATAATACCCCAAGAACCATTAATGGATGACTAGTTTGAATTTAGTACTAAGAAAATATACTTTAATAAATGTATTTTAATTGAAAAAAAATCAAACTCAACATCCCCCAATCTACCCATTAACATATATTTACAACACTCTACTAGTATGATATAAAGATAATAGGTTACCCACCTTTTCAAATGCGTATGAAAACACCTATACCAAAAGAAGATAAATATTCCACCCCTTACAAACTTAGGAGACCTAGGTTAGACCAAATAAATATTTTAATCATTTATCTAATATAAAAATACAAAGCAGACTATTATAGAATAGGACCCACCTAAAGATAAAGGATTAAGACCTTATACTAACACCTGAAAGAAGAAAAATAAAAGTAGTATTTTAATTATAAACCATATAAGAAGGTGTGATTGATAGATGCATGGAGATTCTATCAATATAGTATAAATTCAGATTATGGAATAAGAAAACCCTTACATTTAATAGAAATGGATTCATATATCCTTTTGATGATCAATCCAAAAGAAAATCCAAGATAAGGTTGAAGAAGATTGATAAGAAGTGGAAATTGAGCTCCCAAGGAGTCTTACTGACTAAAAATAAAGAGAGAGAAATGAGTGATAGGATAAAAGGGGGTTATTTAAAAATGTGAAAAGATAAAAAACCCCTCTATAAAAAAAACCACATGTAGTCCCACTAAGTACTCGGTCTAGGTCCACCAGGGATACTCAATTGGACCAGTTAGGGATCTACAGCCCCTAGAGTGCCACTGGGTACCTAATGCCTACAGTCCGTGTACCCAGTTCTCCTAGGAATATTTTACTTTCTTCTTCCCCATTATCCAAATTTTAACAATCCCCCTAACTCAAAATTAAACTTAAAAATTAATTAAATTGATAAAATTAAAAGATAAATCTAGTTTAAAATTTTGAGGGTATTTATAACTCTCCACCGCCAACTTCTTATCCTTGAGAATCTTTACCTAACTTCTATAGGGAACATGTTTAGTTATTAGATCCTCATTTGAGCTTCATATTCCTTAGTCTCATCTGAGTATTGACCTTTTTTATATCATACTCGTACTAAAGGAATGATCCTCCCTTAAAGGATCTTCTCACTTTTGTCAACAATAACAAAAGGCTTATCTAAAAAGGTGCCATCAAATTAAAAATCCATATCACCAATCTGAATGATGTGATTAAATTTTGGAAAATATTTCCTTATCTTTGAGACATAGAAATAATCATGTATTTAACTAAACTGAGGAGGTAAATCTAACTTGTATTCCACCTCTCAAAAATGATCCAAAATATCAAAGGATCTAGCAAATCTAGGGGAAAGATTACCTTCATTCCCATTAAACAATTACCAAATAAAGGGATGACTCGAATAAATATAGGATCACTGAACCAAAACTCCAAGATTCATTGAATATGGTTAACATAAAAAATTTGGTGACTTTTCAAAGTTTTTAACCACTTCTGGATCAAATTAACTCAGTAAATAGTCTTCAAAACTATACAAGGACCAATCATTTATGATACACAATGTCTATCTAGTATAAGGGAGAACAAATTGGTCCATATTAAAATGAATTATATGGATCCATATAGATAAATTTTTGTTAGATATTATTATAGTAAGACACCATAAGTGATAAATGTTCCTCCCAAGAACCACCAAAATCAAGGGTGTAAGATCATAATATGTCGTCTATAATGTGAATGGTTCTCTAAGATTACAAATCTATCTGAGAGAGGTAAACCATACATAATTATATATGAATCACAATATATTATAACAAACCTTAACAAAAACATAAAATTAGCCTTGGTTCATAATCATATGGAATTCTAGTTTGCACCCAATGGAGTTTCACAATCTCTATAATATAAATATTTTCCAAGTTATTAAAAAAATATCTCTCTCGAATTGGTAAAAAATGATAAGCCTTAGTTAAACATTCTACAATTACCCATATCATGTATCTTCCCTTTAGAGAGTGGGATAATCTCATTATGAAATCTATGGTGACTTTATCCCATTTACTCATTGGTATAAGAAGTGGATAGAAATATCTATCCAATGTTTGATGATGACACTTGATTTGTTGATAGGTAAGGAATTGATACATGAATCAAGATATCTCCCATTTCAAGTTAGGATGCCAAAATTTACTATAAATTTATAAATACATATTGAAGATCCCTAGGTTAACAACCAAATTAGAATAGTGATACTCCTTCATTAGTTGTTCCCAAATACTAGTGGGAACCAGTAATATTCCATATACATAGATAAATGAGTTTATAATGACCCATAATTTTCAAAAATAAATACTTCATCTAAAATAGAATAATATTAATTACATAACATAAAAAACCATGGAATAACCGTATAGGTTTTGTGTATTTGGAAACTAGGAAACATAAATAATTGATTAATAAAAAAATCTACATCGCCTCCCATTTATTCCTTCATAACAAGAACCCTTTTTGACACATCTTACTTAATATCATTCTTAAAATCATAGGGAAAATAAACATAAAAAATGGTGAGCTTATATTCTCAATAAGGGTAACCAGGAAAGATAATATAAGAATAAGGGAATGAGAACATGAAAATAACTTTTGAAAATTATATCCTAAATATCAAAGATCATGGAATCATGTCGTAGAATAAATCATAGAAGTTAATAAATAATCAAAAAACATATTCCATGAGGGCATAAAATAGTACATGAAATTGTGTCATACACATAAGCATAAAAATAATTCTCATATTAGTCAATGCTTACTTCCAAGATCATCATAGCGGGAAACATCCCTTACTAAACTAACTCTACTCCTCATTCCAACCCTATATTACTAAACCGAGTTTACTACCCATTCTTGTCCTATATATCCAATGAGATATAAATATTTACCCAATGAATTTTAGGGAGATATAGTTCCCACCCATCACATAATGAAAACCATACATATGTGTGCGGTAATAACATAAATCATTCATCATATCATAACCCATGGAATGAAATGGGTTTCATAAACATCATTCTATCATGACATAACCTATGGAAAAGAAACGAGTTTCATAAATATCATTACTTCACAAACATAAAACAACCATAGTAATAATGGGGATAATATCCTAGAAATATATTTCCACTAAATAATAATTAACATTAATGAATGTTATTTTAGATAAAAAATAATCTTTATAGATCACATGAAAATAATTCTTGAGGAAAATATCCTTTCCCCTTTGAAAAAATTTATTTTCATAAAATGAGACACAATTATAAAATAAAAAAATTTCACTAAAAATAAACATATAATATTTTTGGGGAATATTCATGAAATTGAGGATTCAGTTAAGCAGAAAAATCATTTCATACCATATAAGTTAAAGAAACATTACTCTCATGTTTGTTTGAGAAAAGTCACAAAGTACCTCATTAAGAAAACTACAAAAAAATCCTTTCAAACCATTTAGTAAAAATTATAATATGGGTAAAAATGACTTTAAAAAACTGAAAAATAATAGTAAAAATATTTTGGAAAATATTTTTAAGAAAATGGACATGTAAGATAACCATTCCTCATTAAATACTTATATATAAATAATCCTTAATAATAATGAGATTGTGAAATTAACCCTTACTTTAAGTTTTATTTCCTTCATACATATTGAAACATCTTTATAATGGTTTAAAGAATGTTATTAATTTATAATAGAACCATATTAATGTTTATGATATTATATAGTATCCTCTTATATCATCTTATCACCCATTTGTTAATAATATTTCATTATTACCCTTCTTTTGGGTGTTAATTGCTTTATTTTCCTATGCATGCTTTGTCATATAAGTCCAATTTATTGTGCAAAAAATATAGTTCAATAATTCAAATAATGATATTAAGGTAATATATATCATATTTATTCATTATATAAATATATATAATCATTATTTAATGGTGAATATGGAAAATTAATTGTATCATGTCATGGAGACGACATGCTGTATGTACACACGAGCGATGGTATCATTCCCTTAATGGTGAACTGGTAAGAAAGTGGATGGTAATTTTTTTTCAAAATAACTATAATGTTATAATTATCATATGAATATATATATATATATATATATATTGTTTCAATAATTATACCCATCCAAATAAAGTATTGAGGAAAAACATATTAGATCACATCATGGAGACAGAAAGCTATACGTACACATGTGTGGTGATTTTGTTTTTTATAGAATGGACAAAAGGTGGAATATGTTTTTTTCCATAATAAAAATAAAATATCATCATATAGGTTATACTTGAGGTATTAATTTAAAAATTAAACAACACATTAAGAGGAATTATAAGAAGATATAATCTTAAAAGAGTCGTTAAAGATGATTACCTCTTCTTCGGTGAACTTCCTTTAGATATCTTCTTAGGGAAACTAGAGTTGGTGTTTTAAGAATAATAAAATCTCTAGAATATGAATAGGTAAGCTTAGAAGAAAAATTGGAAGGGGATGGTAAATATTGAAGGATCAATGTGATATTAATAACTAGATGACGAGTTTCTATTTTATAATTTAGGTGAGGGGAAGTTTTAAAATTTCTAAAAATATTAATTTATAATAAATTAAATATCATTATAAATACCTCTAATATGAAATGAGTTAAAATATAAAATGATATAAAATTATAAAATAATTAAAAAATAGATTTTAGATAAGTTTGGTATTATTCAAAAACTTGTTATATTGATTAACCCTTAGTTAACCTATTTTAATTTTAACTAAGGTAACAATTTCTTCAATTTTAAAAGGTTTCAATGTTTACATATTTGATGTAAATTAGACCATAAGTGAAACTTTTATAAAATTTTAGAATATATTATTGATGTTATTAATATTTTTATAACTTTTTATATACTCTATTTACTGATTTTATACAAAATGTGCATAATTTGAGTAAAATATTAATGTTTAAATATTAAATGTAATTTTTGAGCATTATTTGAATTAATCCAATCGATGTCAGTTTACTATTTTAAATATATCACTCACATTAATTATCAAAATTTTATGATTTTTGTTTTTTATGATTCATTATTCAATTTACTAGATATCATTAGAAGGAGTCATTGGTCAATTCTTCCATTCGAAGGGTCATATGGACCACACAAGAAGGCCCAAACAAATCTGTGAAGAAACTGTATCAGCCATGATAATGGAATTTATGGGCTCCATACATAAGCACAAATTTGATAGTACTCCATATTTTATTCATGATTATCCAAATTAATCCTGGATAAAAATTTAAAGTCCCAATCCCAAAAACAAGGGGCCCAACTGATTCATTTAAACTCTGCCCACCATTCTGGACAAGAATTAAAATCAGTACAATATTCATGATTTTATCCTGCTATAGACATCTAATATAGGTTATATTTTTTTGTGAGAAATTCAAGATATGTAAATCCAATTTTTTTGAAGAATGTTTTTGGATTTGAAGGCATCTTCCTATTGATAAACCTATTCACATTTTGGCCATCTAAAATGTTTACATTGAAATGGACAGATTATAATTGTTTACTAAAACTGCCATAACGTTTGCTCAATAATTCCAAATGCTTCCAAATTTGGATATTAGACGTCAAATATTATTATATAAAAATTTTAAGAAGTATATATCTCAAGATTTGTCTATCTATATGTCCAAAGCATCGAGCCTGGTGGACGAGAAGATTTGGAATGCAAACAATCCATCTTCTTGGGATATAAATACAAACCCCTCTTCTCCTTGCATGTGTTGGAATTTTAGAAGAGAGGAGAATACATCAGAATGAACAAGGCCCTAAAAAAGTCTTGGGAGTATCTTCCAAACTCAATTTTTCACTTGAGGAACCTTTCTTACTCTCTTTGTTTTAATTTATTTTGCAGTTTTCTTCGTTTTTAATTTCATAAGTGTTTATCTTTGTAATTTTATTTTAATGAAACATTCTTCTTTAATATATCTTATTATCATCCAACTTATGTAGTTTAATATTAATGTTCTTAAAATATTTTAAACCAAGTTAAAACCCCATCCCTTATTTTTCTTCCTCATTCAATCGAAATTCTATTTTTAATTCTCATCACCGTTTGTGTGTGTATTCGACGCACAACTCTTTTCTTATCCCTTTATTTTTCTTCTATTATTAATTCATAATAATAAATATAATAAATCAGATTACTAATAATATCAATGGATGAATAAATATTTCATTTTATTGAGTTATAATTTTGGGATGTTAAGTGATTGAGAGATTTTTCTCGATGAGTATTCTTTAATTTAACATTGTGTATGTTGGACAAAACATGTCATAGATTAATGACATATTTTTCTTAATGTATTGATCCCATGGATTATTGGAATCATAAATAAACTTCCATAATAAATTAATGATTGTTATTAGAACCATAAGTTAAGTCAAGGCTTGGATTAAATCCTTAACGCTTAATAATTCCAATCAATTCCATCTTGTGAAGTGGGTGTTAATTTAATGAAATATAAAGCAAAGATTAAGGATATCACAAGCTTAACACCCTAATAATGAACTCACCCCAATATTTATAAATTTTATAAATCAAGCATCATCCATAAATTATTTCATAATCCCTGCAAACAAACCCCCCCAATCAAAATAAAATCACCAAAAAACAATCGACTATTAAAAAGTATCATCACTGAGGATTTGCCAGAGTGCTGTTATACACATTAGTGGAGCACTGAAACCTTTAATGGTCGATAGGTGACAATAAACCATGATTTTAAATGGATCCATTATTGGGTATGGTGAAATTAAATAATCATTAGTTTTTGGTTACAGTAAAAAAAATAAAATAAAAAAAATAAAAAAAATTAAAAAAAAAGCACAAAGAAAAACCCACCTTCTCATAAAAATCATAATCAGAAAACACACAAAGAAAAACCCACCTTCTTCATTCATTACAAACTTATATTAATTCCCCATAGCCTCCCAAATATTCCATTAAATTTTTTTGGCCCTAAAATTGAGCAAACACTTCACCAACTTTGGACTAACATTAGAGATAATCAAATAATTCAAGAACCAGTCCTACTCCAACTTGTTGAATTAGATTTGGCCAATCATAGGGAACAAACACTTAAAGAAATTTTTACCCCTAATATGAATTACAAAACTCTTGGTATTCAATATCCAAACACAGAGGCTGACTACAAACTAAAATCAGGATGGATTCATCTTCTTCTTCATTTCCATGGGCTAGCTGGTGAGGATTCACGTCTCCACATTAAAGAATTCCAAGTGGTGTGCTCTACCATAAAGCCTCAAGGGGTTTCTGATGAACAAATCAAAATCTGAGCATTCCATTTCTCCCAAGATGGAACTTCAATGTCATGGATTTAATACGTCCCTCATGATTTTATAACCACATGGAATGACATTTAGAGACTCTTCTTAGAGAAATTCTTTCCTACTTCTCGAACTAATTTTATCTGAAAGTAAATAAGTGGTATCCGTCAATTCCCAAAAGAATCACTCCAAGAATAATGGGAGAGGTTAAAAAGGATTGTTTCAACCAGCCCACACCACTAAATCCTTGACCATATCATGATCCAATACTTCTATGAGGGGTTATTGGATATGGAGAGAACTGTCATTGATGTCTCAAGTGGCGGTGCTCTTGTTGATAAATCTCCTGAAGATGCAAGATATACCATAAGAAACATGGCTGAAAATAAATAGTAATTCCATACTAGAGAACATTCTAAAGTAAAAAAATCCCAAGATAGTTAATCTATAGAGCCTAAAAAGATGACAAAGTGGATGAGTGAACTTATAAGTCTTGTGAGACAACTATTTGTGGCTTCCAAATCCCCAACCCCATCTTCTCCACAATATTTGTTCCCTAGACCAATCAAGAACTGTGGAATCTGTATCTCCCCATATCATAAAACTGACACATGTCTACAACATAAAGCGGATCAATCAGATTCATCCGGACCAATGGAGATCAATATAGCATATGCTCAGAGGAACCCTAACCCTCAACATTCTGGTTAGTTTTTTAGAAACTTCAACCAAACTCATTCCGAGCCCTTCTCTTCTACCTATAACCCTAACTTGAGATATGGGAATCCAATTTCCCATCCCCCTCAGTTCCCTCATCAAAATTGAAACCAATTCAAATATGTTCAAGGTGGTGGTAACTTCCAATAACCTTACCCTTTTATTTTTCAACCTCAAAGGAACAATCCTCCTCATAGATTCCACTATCCCAGTGAGCCTTCCCAATTCCCAAACCAATACAATTAATTTCCCAAAAACCAAAATCAAGGAAATCCCAATTCGGGATAGACATCTTCTTCTAAGCAGGAATGGGAAAGTGCAGTGTAAGATCTTTCCTCCATCACCCATTACAAACTTAAAAATATTGAATCCCAAATTGGTCAACTTTCATCCCACCTGAGCCAGCAACAATAATTAAATTCTTCCCAACTTATAACTCAACCATTACCCGACACCAAAGATAATGTAAGTGTAATATAACTTAGATCAGTAAAGAAAATTTTTAGGCCTCATGATAAGTCCTCCAACCCCCCTTTGAATGTTGAACTAGAAAATAAAAAGAAAAAGAAAAAGAAACTTGAAATGGAATCTGAATCCATTACCTCACATCCATCCATTCCACTTAGGAATATAATTCCTTTTCCTCAAGATATTTCTAAGACAAATAAGTCATTTGAACCAGATCATGAAATGCTCGAAATGTTTAGACATGTTGAAATGAACATTCCCCTATTAGATTCCATTAAACTAATTCATAAGTATGACAAGTTTCTCAAAGAGTTTTTTACCTATAAGAGGCAACTTAGGACCTTTGAAAATGTTTAAACCCAAGTGTCCATACCCAATAAGTGCAAATATAATAGGACCTTTACAGTTCCATGCCAAATAGGAAGTTCAAACTTTGATGATGCACTCATGGACTTATGAGCCTCAATAAATGTCATGCCTAAATCTATCTTCTCCAACCATGGTCTAGGGCCCTTGCACCCAACATTTATTGTCATTCAGTTATCCAATCGAAGCACAACCAGTCCTGAGGGAATAATCGAGGATTTCATTGTTCGTGTGAATGATCTTATCTTCCTAGCTAATTTCTATGTCCTTGACATGGAAGGTGAGATGAACACTTCTTGATCTCCCGTAATTCTCAAAAGACCATTACTAATGACTTCTAGAACCAAAATTGATGTCCTTTCAGGAATATTATCCATGGAATTTGGTGACTAACTGGTCAAGTTCAACAGTTTCCAAGCCATGCGATACCCATCAGAGAATCAATTTGTATTCCCTATCCATGATTCCAAAAGTCTCTCTGAGAGTGTGTTGAATACCAATACATCATGATCTTCCTGTTCTATTGATAGAGGAGTTTGTAAATATTGTATCTTCATTAACCAAGTCATAAATGGAGAAGTTGATGTTAACATTAGAAATGAAAGCTCCATTGATCTAAAGGATCTTGAAAACTCTTTGGAATCCCACCCCACTTCTAACATCCACTGCTCCATCTTGGAGGGTAATGGGGAAAAGAAACAATCATATTAATTTTTTGATTGAAATATGATTATCCAACATTAATCATTTCCTATCCATGATTCTTAAAATTCTATTATATATTAGGTAATCACTAAACCAATGTGTTTATATTATCCTGATGGTAGTGATGTTTGTGATATTTGTTCCCTAATTAATAAAGTGATCATTGGTGATGTTGAAATTGACCATTCTTTGGTGAACAATATTTATATAAAGGATATTGAAAATTTTATTCAGTCTTATGACTCCACTGATCCTCATTACTCTACATTGGTAAGTGATGAAATAAATTAGTAAAAATAATTGGGATCTCATACTCTAGTTTCATGTTTTCTGAAAGTTACATATATTCATTAATAGAATTGAAACATATTCCTGAATTTCTAATCATAGAAAACCAACACTTTGGGGATAAAATCATTCCTCAAGTTGAAGACCAATGGGATGATAATAATATTCTCTTTCCACATCCATTAAATTTCAAGTGAAACAATAAGGAAGGGATGCAATTATCTAATGAATAATTGGGCCTCCCAAAGGAAAAGTTTTTCTGGAAGCATACTGGAGTTGATAAAATACAGTTGCCACCATCAGACTATGGGTATTCCACTACAATTGTCCAACTGTAGACAAAATAAATGCAGTAATTCTTGGGAGGCAACCCATGTTTTCTTTTACTTTTATGAAATTTTAATTTCTGTCTAGTTTTTCATTAGATGAATAATAATTTTTATTTTTCAAGTAACATCCCACATGAGGCACATTAACTTCCACTAATCCACTACTGGATGGAAATGGAAACCCACCAAATCCAAACTAGGGGGAACCTCTTTCCCTTTAAATCCTCTTCTCTATATATATCTCTCTCTCTTTCTTCTTCTTGCTTTTTTATTCTCATTTTTTACCACTTTCCACACCACATATTTTTTTATTTATTTAATCTTTCTCTTTTGTGTGGGTGTGATTTTATAAATAAAAAAACTATAAAAAACCTAAAATAAACTGAAAAAGATAATAAAAATCACTTAAAAAAATGGAAAATCCAGAGTCATACTTATTCACCATCAACTTTTGAAAATTTGTCCAACCATTTTGGGGAGTCAAAAGACATGTTTTAATCGGCACGGATGAGCCTGTAAGGGGCTCCGAGCGTTCTCCTCCCCTCCCCTCGTTTCCACCTCCTTCGCCTAGGGTTAACATGACGCCTCCTTCCTCATACACGGTGGGTTTAGAGGCGATAGATCATCAGTTGTGATGGCATAGGTGACTTTGTGGACTCGACCGTCTCAACCTTTCGCACAACTGCTTGCCTCACCTCGCCCAACTCTTTTTTTGCCAGATAGGGTTTCCAAAGGCAGCACGGTGCCGGTCCACAGCCGAGTTCCAGCTTCGGTAGCCTGAGAGTGTCACCTTTTTTCCCTCTTGTGAGTTGTCTGGTTCGTCGTGATCTCTATGTGTGACTGGGATGGCGGTGATGGGCATTGGCTTTCAGTGGGTCTATGGAGTGCTGGTGATGTCTCTCGTTTTTTTGTTTCTGGATTTCGTATTTGGTTTCGGGTGTGGATTTATTTGTGCGTCAGCTTTGATTCGTGTTCTGGTTGAGGTTTTGGTTCTGGTTGGATGTGTGATATTCAATTTTAGCTTCGCTTCTAGTTTCTGGTTGTTTTGGCTGCTGATTTGGACCATCTAGTGGCCGATTGATACTGAGTCGATGTCCACCGTTGAAGACGGTTCCTGGTTTTTTAGATATTTTGGTAATTCATCTTCAATGATTTTGGTGAAGGTGTAACAACCGAGACTTTTATGTTATATAAATCATCAAAGGAATCTTTTTCTACACACAACACTTACTTGGCTTGCTTTGCATGAAATCGCGACCTTCCTCGATAGCTTGCGTCGTACGCAATACCGATTTTCACTAAACAATGATATACTATTAAAATATTATTAAAACTAGCCGTTATGAATAGTAATAACCACTTTTTGAAATTGTATAATTTTTATTTTTCAAAATGGACTTCATTTTTGGATTCAGAATATCGAAATTATCCTAGGGTGAGATTTTGGTATTTTTCTGAAAACTTTCAATTTTTGATGAATAGTGAAACCACTAACTGGTATTTAAAAAAACATAATTTTTCATAAAACTTAATTTTACCGCTTCTATGAGTGGAATTTCGAAAATCCGAGAGACACGGTTAATATCAAGGACTAAAATGTTGTTCAATGAGATGAAAATAATTTTTGGTAAATAGTAACTTTTTACTTTTTTTTACCACGTTTAAAAGTAAATAGGGCAATTAAGGGTAAAAATGATATTATTATTACCCTAACACATGTCCTAATTCTATTGGATAAGTGTAATTCGACCAAAAACAAACTTAGGAATAAAATATGACCATTTAGGCCCACTTGGATTAGATTAGGACATTTATTATTAATTTATTTAATGAAGGGTTAAAATAGTTAAAATCAAAGTTTAATAAGTAAATAATTTTTAATATAAGGTTATACATAAGATAAATTCGACTATAAATATTCATTAGAAAGATAAAACAAATTCCTACATAATTATATTTTATTAGTAATTTTTAGACATTAAATAATTTAATTTATTTATGACACAATGATGATGCAGTAATTATCTTATTAATGAAATATTGACATAATTGATGTTATAAACACCCAAATAAATGTAATTTTAGACTTTTTATGAATTCCACTAATTTTATAGGTTAATATGACATGGTAGTATGGATTTAATTAACTTTTTTTGAACTAATCATTCTGTTATGATTTTCACAAAAATAAATTACTAAATAGTGTCAAAATTGACATAAGATAGTTTTTAAAACAAATATTATATTAGTAATTGTTATTTTATTCCTAAAAATATAAGCTTCTGCCAAATGACTTAGATAAGGTTATATATATTAATAATAACCAAATTGGGGTTCCTTTGGCTGCTTATAGTAAGTTTATTAACCTTATAGTATAAGAACACAAGAAGACATGGTAAAAGTAAAATTATTTAACTTAATGTTAAATCTAAATGATAAGGTTAAAATTGGAACATAAACTTGTATAAATTCTATTGGATGAGAGGATTTCAACCCATACCCACCTTAGCTTCTAAATATATCAATTTGGAGCTATTTAATAGCGAACTTGACTTTATAATAAAATAATATTTTTAGTTTTCCCAAAGGAGCCCCTCTCCTCCCTTATAAAGGGGCACCTCCTCCCCCTCTTCCTCACACCACTTTGAGCCATTAAGCTCGTCCAATACCTGCCAATTCCTCCTCTACACTTCCCTAGAGAAATCATAGAGGTCCTGGTCTTCTTCAATGACCAATTTTAGTGCCCTAAAAGGTCTCAAAGAAGCACTTCAAAGAAGAGGAGGTTCGGACACTTACGAATCAAAACGGACCTAAGGTAAGGGAAATATCACAATCTCATTTTTATCCGAGATTGTTTATACTTTGGTATTTACTGGGGTTTATTTTATCATCCAAATCCATTTTTCTTCAATATGTAATATTATTTCCATCCACCTACAATTGTTTAAATCCAATTTTACCATTCGGTGAGTTTTTAGTAAAAGATATGAAAGGAATCTTTTGTCGTTTTTCGTACAAGGTACTTTTTGACTTTTCCGACAAAAGGACAAGAAGAATGTTTTTTTAACTTATACGGCATGAATGGATTTTAAAAAAATTATTTCCAATAAGATTCCTTTACAGGTTTTCATGTTTATTTTTAATCAACTTATTTTAGTTTAAAATTGTATGACATGTTAAGAAAGGAAAAATGTTTTTAAGGTAGAAAGGATATTTTCCTCAAGAATGGAGTTCAAGTGTCTTATCAAAATTATTTTCCATATAAGATAATATAGGGTTCTGTTTCTATCCCTATTATTACATTGATTTGTTTATGTTATGATGGAATTATTTTTATGAATTCCTTTATCTTATATGAATTGTTTTATGATGTCAGGTTGTTTAAGAATCCCATTTTTATTACATGTGTTATGCAATGATGTATGATTTATGATTTTGTGGCACACATAATAATGGTATCATTATGAGATGGGTGGGACCTATATCTCCCTCCAATAAATTGGGTAAAGATTTTATATCTCATGAGATAGACATGGATGGAACGGTAGGTTATACCAGTTCAGTGAAACAGGACTGAAATGAGGAGTGAACTAGGTTCAGAAATAGACTTTGTCCACCAAGATAGTCTTGGAAATGATTTTTGAATAATAAGAAATGATTCTCTATGATTATGTGTGCATGCCACAAAGTTTCATGTTATATGTTATGATTATTGGGATTACATTTCACTACCATGATTTATCCCATGTTATGAAATTATGATCTCTTTTGCAGGTTAAGATTTCCAAAAGTTATGTTCTTATGAATATGATGTGATTGATATTTCTTTTGTTTACCCTTACTGAGAATTTGAGCTCACCCTTTCATATGTTTTCTTTCCCCAGGTCAGGAAGAAGCTTATTAAGTAAGATATGCCAAAAAGGGACTCCAAATATGATGAAATAAATGGGAGGAAAAGTAGATGCTTTATGAACCAGTTGTTTATGTTTCCCAGTTTCTAAAGACACTATACCTATACGGTCCTTTCTTGTTTTTGTTATATGTTGTAATAAGTTTGCTTAAATTCTGAAGTTATAACAATGTATGTAAAGTATGGGTCGTTATAGAAGGTTTTTAGTGATTTTATGCAAATTTTTGATCTGTTTAATGTTCCTTTGGTGGGAAATTCGTTTTGGCATATGGTTTCGGTGTTATTCGTTACAATTGCAGTGTGCATTGCTGGCTTGGATGGTGATGACGAGTGTGAAGTAGATGGATGTTGAGTATGATGGTGGCATCGGTGGTCCACGGTCTCTGGTGGTCTCCGGTGCAGTAGTAGGATTATGATGAAGACGTGGTGATGAATAGAGATGACAAAGAGGTACTGGTGATGATGATGACTGGAAAACAACAATGGTACTTGTGATGATGACGCAAATCATCGTGTTTTGTTGAAATCTTTTGAATTTTGAAATGTTGTCATCGTGTTTTGCGGAGGTTTTGAATTTTGAAATGTGTAATTGGTTACTTATCTTTCTGGTTCCCCCTCACCCTTAAAGAGGCTTTTGATAATCCAATAAAAAATTGAATTTTCAGTCAAAAGACATGTTTTCATCTAATTTAATTTATTTTCACCATGAATTTGGATAAAGAATATGGTGAAAAAACCAAAAAAAATTTGAATACTCAATTTTTGATTTGGAAAATGATTTTCCCCAACCATGAGTAACAACATTAGCTTTCATTATAAGGCCACATATTGCTATCTTTTTAAAATGTGTGTTTTTACCCCCATTTGTGAGTCTTGAGTCTGTGGACCTACGAGCTGAATTTCCTAATATAGTGTGGATTAATATGATAGAGGCATTTTCTGAACCACATGAGAATTATAATATACAAATAGACTCCCATTAACCATACATTAATCCTCCTTTTCAAATCCCCTTTGATCCTATAAAAACCTTTTCTTTTATAGCCACATTAAAAACCCAATACCTTATCCCACCCAATATGAACATGCATTTTCATTGCATAATTTGTTTCGAAATGTGGGGGGAATTGATTTCATTTTGTGTACCCTTTTGTTGATTTTAACCATGTTATAATATGCTTGAGGGAAAACATCAATTTAAGTATGGGGGAGAGGTTTTCCTTTAGTGGGGATTGCGAATGTATATATGTTTATCTTGCACAAATGATATCAAAAGTGTTAAAAAAATCAAAAAAATGAAAATAAGAATGGGTTGCGTCTTGGGTGGGTCAAAAATAACTCTTCCTTACCCTTTGATCTTGTTATAACTATTGGAATTCTCATGTTTTTATCATGTTTTAATGATCACAAATCTTATTTAATCATGTCTTAATGATTCCAAATCTTATTCAACCTAGTTAACTTATATCCAATCATGTTTATTTATGTTTAATGTTTTCTCATTCTTTAAGAAGAGCCTTGCAAGATCTTAATTGATATATTTTCAATTTACCTACTCTATAATATCTTTTAGCTACTCTTAAAATACCTTCTTTATCAAATCCTTAAGTCTAATACATTCTATTATCATCTTTATTTAATTCTGCACATAGTTTCTTTGGAAGGTCTAAGACACCATGAGTCTTCCACTGGCTATGTATTTCTGGCACCGTGAAGCAAGAAACCGTGAACAGGACACCCTGAACAAGACTGCGTGAACAAGACACTGTGAAAAAGACACAGTGAATAAGGCACCGTGATTAACTTAGACACTGTGTGAAGGAGACACCATTTCAATGACTCACTATGATACCTTTTCTTAAACTATTTTGTCATCTTTCAATTTAATTTCCAACGGTAATATTTTTTTCTTTTAATGAAACTACTACTAATTAATGTGGGTTGTTGGAATGTCAGGGAACTGTACCTCGTACCTGTAAAAGGTAATCATTCCCATTACCAGTAGAAAAAAGAGAAATAAAAGGAATATCGAGCTACTGCAAAACGCAGATATATAGAGAGACATACATGGAGACATATACGTAAGAAAGAAGAAAATATACACACATACATGCAGAGAAGAACAAACAACGAAATCGAAGAACACTCATTCACATCAAGAACAAAAGTTCAAAGAGGAGGTTCAAGCGCCACTTGGAATACTCTCACATTCAAGCTGAACACCTGTACTCGAAGTGAAGAAACACAACCACGAAACTCTGTTTTCCATACACCTTTAGAAGGAATCCAACCTTCATCTGCTTTAATCCAAATGAGTCCAGAGCTACATTGACATCACACAATAGAATTCTAAGCGTCTTTCTATATTCTTGGTCTACTGTGATCATCCTTTTCTTTATATTATGAGCAGTGTGTGCTTATATCTATTTTGACACACAATGACTCCTAAGCTGAACTGGAGGATACTGAAATCCTCACACAAAACTCTTTACACCTTTGCTTATCCCACGTAGAATTGTTGTAGAGGTCTGAGGACCTGGACAACCAGTGTGCTGTTGTTGTTTCTTTCCCACATAGAACTGTGGTAGAGGTTTGAGGACTGGGACATTCTGAGTACTGTTTAACCCCGATCCAGGGTGTGGATTAATGTTTTTTTTATAAACTGTTTGATAGGACTATGTCTCATCTTGAGACTAAAACTCTTGGTTAAATCTTTTATGCTTCTTATTTTAGTTTAAAATATTTTCAATATTATTCTGATATCTACTTTGAAACTCAAATATATTTTAAAGTGACTTTGATAATTGATCTAGCAAGTGTTTCTAATTATTGTGAACTAGAAAGTTAGTTTCAAAAACTGACTTAATCTTCAGATTAAGTTAACTGAGAAATAATAAATCTTTGAGAAACTAATTGAACATTTAAAATCTTTATAAATTCACTATAGTTTAACTTGTTTTATGAATTGGGGGTTTTTAATAAAAATATTTTAAACAGAAATTTTTAATTGGAACTCAATTCACCCTCCTCTTTAGTATCCAATCCAACATACATTTAGTATCATAGGTGTTGATAAAAGGTTTTCAAAACACTCTTTTTGTGAAAATTTTCAACTATAATTTTAGTTATATCTTAAAGATCTTAAAATTTCAGTTAATTTTAAATTTTTATATCTTTATATAACTTAGGTATTATGGATAACTGATTAGAAGGTGTAGCTACCAACATGCCACCCTTCTTTAATGGTGTTAATTGTGCCCAATGGAAAATCAAAATGAAAATTCATTTAGAAAGTATGAGATCTGACATTTGGACTACTATAGAGACTCAATATAAGATTCCAGAAACGGTTAGAAATACTTGGGATGAACCTACTAAAGTTTCTTACAATAATAATTTTAATGAAATGAATGCCCTGTATTGTTCTTTAGGAGATGGAGAATTTAATTGAATATCTTCTTGTAAGACTTCTTATGAAATATGGGATACGATGGCTATTTCCCATGAGGGAACAACCAATGTTAAATTAATGAGACTAAACACATACACTATTAAGTATGATAATTTTAAAATGAAAACTGATGAATCTATTTCTGATATGTATCTTAGGTTTAATGAGAAAGTTAATATAATGAGCTCACTGGGAAAATATATTCCATCAAAGGATAAAATCATGAGGATACTAAGATGCCTACCAGACAGGCGGAGATGAACCACTGTCTCTATATGAGAATCATGTGACATTGGCAAGCCGCCTATCAAGGAGCTGATTGGTAAGTTGATGATGTATGAATAAGAGTTGAAGGTAAACAAATAAGAATATAATGAACCAAGAAAGAAATCATTATCCTTCAATAACTCTACTTCAAAAGTCAAGGACAAAGAGAAAATTCAAGCTACAAGTGATAGTTCAAGTAGTGAAGAGAGTGCATCTGACAGTGATGCTGAAATGGCTCAGATAGCCAGGCGATTTAAGAATTTTTATAGGAAAAATAAGTTTTTTAGAAAATATAATTACAAGGGAAAGTATGAAAACAAAGGTCATTGGAAGAAGGATTGGAAAAGGACTGATAAAAGTGATGACATAGTCTGCTATGAATACAAGAGGAAAGGACATGTTAAAGCTGACTGCCCAAAGTTAAAGTACAAGAAGAAATATGAGTACAAGGACAAAAAACACAAGAAAGCTATGAAGAAGACCTGGAGTTATTCAGAAGGAATTTCAAGTGATTCTGATTCCACTCAGGATGAAAAATATCAAAAAGATAATTTGTGTTTTATGGAAAACACATCTAAGGTAACATTGGGTTATTCTGCTTTAAAATCTTATTATTCTGATGATGATTATGATTTTGATTCTAAAAACATGTCTAGTGAATAATTATTTGAATACTGTAACATGCTAGAGGATACTTGCAATGAGTTTAAAGTCAAGTATAATGCCTTAAAGAAACAACATGCTTTAACTAGAACTGCCAAATATGCTCTAGAAGTAGAAAAGGAAAATAATTCTCAACCACTCAAAGAGAATACTGAACTGAATCTATATAATTTGAAACTTAGGAAAGATTTATAAAAATTTAATAATGGAAAGGAAACTCTTACACAAATTCTAGGAAAACAATTATCACCAAAGTATACTACTAGTTTATGCTATCATCCTGGACATGAAAAAATTACAAGTAATAGATTTATTCTTAAATCTGGACAGTATGCTGCTAGTTCTAGTTCTGGAAATTCTTATGTCTCAACAAGCTACTCACATAGTTATAGATCAAACAAATTTTATCTTTAAAAATATTTTAAATCTATTGATTATATGAAACCCATTAGAAAAATATGGGTACCAAAAGTTATTCTTGCTAACCTGTCTGGACCCAAGAAAATCTGGGTACTAAATTCATTTTCTGTCTAAATCTGTTTTGTATGAAACATGCTTGAAAAGTTCCTGTAGGAAGATATAGTATTTGGACAGTAGATGTTCAAGGCATATGATAGGATACTACTCATGCTTTAAAATCTTAGTCAAAGTTGATGGAGGATATGTCACCTTTGGGGATAACTCAAAAGAAAAAATCATCATCTTAGGCCAGATTGGTAACACTCATTCAATTTTAATTTCTAAAGTACTATTTTTTGATGGATTAAAATAAAATTTTCTAAGTATTTCTCAGTTGTGTGATGATGGTTTCAATGTAAAATTTGACAATAATTCTTGTAATGTTTTTGATTCTAAAAATGTTTTGATATTTACTGCATTAAGAAATGAAAATGTTTATGTTGTAGATTTAAATTCTTTAGCTAAACAAAATGTTACTGGTTTAAATTCTTTTCATAAAGAATATTGTCTATGGAATAGAATATTAGGACCCTGAAATGTGCACTCTCTCAGAAAACTGACTAGGAAAGGTTTAGTTGGAGACCTGCCAAAACTAGAATTCCCAATAGATAAAGTTTGTAATCCTTGTCAAAAGGGAAAAAAACATAAAGTTTCTTTCAAATCAAAGAAAGAAGCTTCAACTTATCAACCTCTCTAGTTGGTTCACATGGATTTTTTTGGACCATCAAGAGTTTCAAGTCTAAATGGGATGCACCATGTTTATGTTCTTGTAGATGACTTTTCTAGACACACTTGGGTATACTTTATAGCTCACAAAAGTGAAGATTGTTCCTATTTTTTTAAATATTCCAAGTCTGTAGAAAACCTTAGTGGACTTAGGATCAAGACCATGAGATGTGATTATGGTCATGATTTTGAAAATCAGGAGTTTGAAACCTATTTCTCACATAATGTCTATAGTGACAACTTCTCTACTCCTAGAACACCTCTATAGAATGGTTTAGTAGAAAGAAGAAAGAGGACTCTTCAAGAGATTGCTAAGACAATGCTCAATGAATATGATTTCCCTATTTACTTTTGGGCTGAAGTTGTCAATACAACTTGTTACATTATCAATAGAGTATTGATTAGACAAATTCTTAAAAAGACCCTTTATGAGATTTGAAACAATAGGAAGCCTATGTTTAATTACTTTAGATTTTTTGGTTGCAAATTTTTTATCCTTAACACTAAATATAATCTTGACAAATTTGCTTCCAAAAGTGATGAAGGAATTTTCCTAGGTTATTCTATAACCAGCATAGCATATAGAGTATTAAATAAGAGTACAAAATATGTGGAAGAATCTGTACACATAAAGTTTGATGAAATTTATCCACATGAACCTAAGAATCCTCTTTAAAATATTAAAGAAGATATGTCCATTCTAGACCATAATGACAAAAACCGTGAACCTGTTGTTAAGACAACCTGTTCTGGAAATGTTCTAGAACCTGCTTCTGTAGAACCCAAACCTGTAAATAAACCTGAAATTTATTGCCCTATATTTTCTAGACCAACTAGTACTCTTAAAAATCATACTTTAGATGCTGTAGTGGGATATTTAGATAGAGGGACACAAACTAGATCTTCTGTAACACCCCAAGATTTCATAGAGTGTTATTTCTTCAAAATAATTCAATAACTTGCACTAAACGAAACACCGAGTTCAATCAAACCATGAATTACAAAACAAAATCCATTCAAAAGAAGTTATGAATAGTATTATCTAAATTTTAAACTTTATATAATCCTTATAATTTTAGAATCCATATTATGAGTTTTTTAGATATAATGCAAGAACAAATTCATTTTCAGTATTGCACTTTTATCAACTTTTAATAGTGAACCCTTTTTAAATACAATATTTTAAACTTTTTGACTAAATGGGGACATCAAAAAATTTAAAATGAAACATCCCAAGCTTCCACGGTACGTTTCCCTTCGAATAATGCGATAGCGTGTGTTGTACGGAACCTCGAGTTCTAACACACACCACAACTAATTAAACTAGCCGTTGTGAATAGTAATACCTACTTTTTTGAAATCATATATATTTTATATTTCAAAATGGACTTCATTTTTGGATTCGGAATATCGAAATTAGCCTAGGGTGAAATTTTGGTACTTTTCGGATAATTTTTATATTTTGATGAATAGTGAAAATTACTAAATTTTAATTAAAAACAACTTTTTTAATCAAAATAATTAATATTGATAAATTATGAATTTGAGTGGTTTTAAAGTAAATTTAGAATATATTTTTACCATTTAATTTAATGTTTGTCATTGGACATAATTTCACAATTAAACCAGACATAAACAAGTGTCAATCTTTTGATAGTTATTGTCTCTTAAAAACACGCTTTTTATTTTAACAACGGGAATTAATTTTAAATTAATTTCTGCCACTTCTATGTTTTGAATTTGAAAAAATGTATTACATATTTGGAATCAGGATGTCCAAATTATGTAAATATGTAACTTTTATTTTTACACATTTTGAATAATTACTGCGGTAAATATTTTATTTACCATGGTTAAAGGGTAAATCCGGTAAATAAGGGTTAAAAAATAATATTATAATAATAAACAATTACCCTAAAACGTGTCCTAACCTTATTGGTGGACACATACCCGACCATGGGCATCCTTGGGTCGATTTGGGGACCCCTTGGATCCACTTGTATGTGGTAGGGACACATTATATTAATAAAGTTAAAATAAAAATAAAAATGGCATAAGCTTACATCTTTTAGAAGAACAATTTTTTACATAGGGTTATACATGTTGGATTTTCGATTATAAATATTCATTAGAAAGCTAAAAAGATTTCCTACATAATGATATTTTATTTATAAGTTTTAGACATCAAATAATTTAAATTATTAATGACACAATAATGATGCAATGTTTACCTCATTAATAAATCATTTAAATAAATAAGATTATAATGATTAAAATATTATCTAAAACCTGTCCAATTATTATTGGTTGATGTTATTTAGAATATGAGTCATCGTATCTTCGACCTCAATGATTTTTGGACCATTATAAACCGAATATAATTATATTATAAAGTAATACTTTCACTCTTTCCTAAAGAGCCCCTCCTCTCCCTTATAAAAGGAGACCACTTCTACTCATTCCTCACACCTCTCAAGCCACTTGGCTCATCCAAACCCTGCCCAAATAAGCTCCCCACATCCCTCTCCTCCTCCTTGAAGCTTCCCCTTAGGCAGAAAGCATTTCAAGAAGTCCTTTGGTTCCAACCAAAGTGAGTTACCTAAATTAAAGGAGGTTAACATACCATCGACTAAGGGAAAGTTCAAGGTAAGGGTTATTTCACAATCTCTTCATTATCCGAGGTTGTTTATACGTAATAATCTACTGGGATCTCTTTATCATCCACATCCATGTTTCTTCAAAATGTATTTCAAAACATATTTATTATTTACAAGAATATGGGTTAAAGTCATTTATACCCTTGTTTGACTTTTTATAAGAGGTTTATAAAGGAATATTTCCGTCGTTTTCAAAACAAGGTCCTTTTTAACCTTTTCGACAGAATTAAGGTAACAATGTTTTTTTAACTTATACGGCGGGTGCGGCTATTTCTTGCCGTTATAAAATCTTCAAAGCTTCCCTTAAAAGCTTATAAGAATATTTTCAAAGAAAATGTTTTATTTTATATGGCTCTTGAATGATTTTAAAAATAGAAAGAGATATTTCTCTAAAAAGTGTTTTGATTCCATCTATGTCAACACCCTTTGATGGATTTTACGATTATTTGAAGTTGATTTATTATGATATAAAACTTCCATATTGTAATGAAGTTTTGTGATATGTTTGACTGTGGATGTGCTATTTATATAACATTCATGGTTTATGAGTAAAGTATTGACATTATGTATGCTAGTTCCAATAAGAATGTTTATGTTATATTTCAACCTTCACTTCATAAGAATGTGTTGGACAAGTATGTTCCAGGTTGGGGACTGGTTAAAGTAAGCCCTCCAGGTTGGGGACTGGTAAAAGTAAGCCCTCCAGGTTAGGGACTGGTAAAAGTAAGCCCTCCGGTTTGGTCTCCGGTTATTAGAGGAACTCCGGGTTGGTGTCCGGTTATTAGAGGCACTCCGGGTTGGTGTCTGGTTATTAGAGGCAGTCCGGGTTGGGTTCCGGTTACAGTTAGCCCCAAGGTCTTGGGACGAGGCCTTGACAAAGAAATTAAAGTTCAGCATTATGCATTCCATCATTATGAAAGTTGTTAGTGATTTTGCATGTGATTATTCGATTAGTAGAATATCCATGTGAATGAGTAAATGGAATTATTTCATTTTAATTATGCCATACAAAGTTGAAAGTTCAAGTTTTAAAGGCTTTTGTTTTAGTTATACATTGCCTTAAATGTTTATTCTTATTTATGAAAGTTTCCGCTATATTGTTATCCTTACTGGGCATTTGAGCTCACCCCTTTTCTATGTTTTATTTTTCCCAAGAAGTGAAGAAGTAAATTATTAATGACCTGTAGGGATATTATGTGGGGATATGAGTGTGGATTATGGAGACATTATGTTGTTGTTGTAGTTTTTCATTTTATGGTGTAATGTAAAACTTATGAATATATCTAGTGTTTCCAAGGTTACTAAACCAATCGGTATTTCGAGATTTGATCTTTATTGTGATCATGCCAATATTATGTAATAATGCACTGACTCTGGGTAACTGGGGTCGGGGCGTTACAGTTGGTATCAGTGGAAGTTTAGTACAAACCTTGGAAACTAGATTTAGATAAACTCTGATAAGAGCACGTAGACCTAAGATGAACTTTGAGGATTAGTATAGAAGAACTTCCTAGAATTTTGGTATTGTAGATATTTTGTGAGTTTTCTGAGCAATACATCCCTGTCTGGATACGAGCAGGTAGAGGCGGCTCTGGCACAGATGTACCTAGGGGTAAAACCCAAAAACACCGCTTTGAGCTAGACTCGAACGGGAACTGGTGCACGACAACGGGCCTTGCTTAACTCTTGGTTACGACACTCCCGGGGGATATGCTTAGGATAACTCTCATTTTCTTTACAAATCATTATGAAGGGTTTATGAGTATATAATTACTCAAAGAAAACATTTTTATGATTATGGATTATATCCATAAATAGTTCAATTTATGTTATGTGTTTTATAAGTATGGGATTATGTATTTTGATTCATAAACTGTTCTAGTGTATTCCATTGTTTAGAAATGGCACCCAGTAGAAGGAATGAGAACTCCAGAAATGCACATGATCCAAAGAGAAGGAAGGATCATATCTTTCATGGTCTTAAGCTAGAATTTATAAGAGAAATAGTCTCCCATGTATTATCATCATATGAAGAAATAATATCATGTGTTGATAAGATAAGTAAAGAGTTTACTGAGTCCTATGGCTTTGAAGGGAAGCAAGAGAAGAAAAGGATGGAAGAGAGAAAGATGGATAAAGGGAAGAGGGAAAAGAAGAATTTTCCCATATGTGGTAACTGTGGAAAGAAACACCCTGGAACTTGCCTGAAAGGAATGGGAGTTTTTTATAAGTGTGGAGGAAAAGGGCACAAAGTACGTGACTGCAAGGGTAAGAAAATGGTTTCAAATGTACAATGCTTCATTTTCAAGGAGTTTGGACACTACGCGAACCTATGTCCCAGTCATCAGACTATGCCACAAATGATGCTATTGGATAATAATCAAGTTATGATACTACCACAGATGAAGAGGAATGATTAGAGTTCTTATGTTGATTATGTCAATTCAGTGTTGTATCAACAATGTACTTGTTATAATAATTATGGAGTATATAAGGATTGTACTGCAATACTATTTCATTAAGGACTTGAGATTGTGTGGAACAAAGAAAAGTTACTCAATAGCAGGATAAATGTTTGGAAAATATATGGTAGAGAGAAAGATAAATCATAATATAGTTCTGATACTGAGGTAGTGATTTTGGAATAATACATGATTGTTTTGGATAAATTAAATTGGATATTCTTGACTACCTTGGAACTGATAAATGATTTGTATATTCCATCATTGTTGGGGTTTAAAACATTTTTGGATTAATATCCAGCATTCTATATGGAATAAGGGAGCATGAATGCAATCAATAAGGAATAAGGTAATTCAGGATGTTTCAGTATATTAAAAGAATACATGATGAAGGTATTCATATTCTATTACGGGGTAAAAAGGATCTACATTATGTTTACCTTCCTTATAAATGTTGGACTGTGAGTTTGGACAGAAGTATTTTGGATAGTTCTAGTTTGGATTATTTTGGATTGCCATAAAAGGAAAACCTGGAGGTCGGGCGGCAACCCGTCGCGTCCGGCAAGGCTGTGAGACTTGAACTCGCAACCGAAGGGCGAAAAGGGTGTATCACCTACCACTGGCCCATGAGATGTCCTGGATTAAATAATGTAGTTTTTTTAAAAGATTTGGTAGATGAATTATAAATTCATTTATTTTGGAACCCTGTACGAATAGTATAAATAGAAAAAAAATTTATGTTCTATTATCTTTTAGAGTGAAAGATGAGTTTGTGGTAGAAATTTATTAATGGATAAAACTCTAATTATAATGTAAGTATATCTCCTTATGATCTTAGCCAATCTCATAAATAAATTCCTCAACATTAATAAAAGGAACTTAGAACAAAAATGTTGTCCTAGATGGTACCTTAAATCATCACTAATTTATGGCTTTGGGATTGTTGACCTTTTCATAGCCATGTTCTCTACCACTCTCCATCAGATAATTGATGGTTAGATTTCTCCTCCATATCCATATTTTCCTACATGGAACCCTAGTATGTGTTATTTTCGGTAATCTTCATACTTTACACTCTTTATTTTAAATAGAGGCCTCATTAATTCATTTTTCGATGTGGGATTTCAACTAAGATATTTTGAAACGTCAAAAATGTGTTATCCCAATACCCTATGTTTTGTTGAACCGATGGTATTTCAAATCATCATAGATTGATGAGTTTAAGGACCTCAATTTTATACTTGTTTGTGATTGATGACCTCAATCACTACCTATAAATATTTACGTTTTCCTCCAATTATATGTCTCTAATTGCCACCAATGTTCTCCTAATTGAGATCATAATTTGGTGGTGACCCTTTCATTTCTCTTTTCCTCATATTAAGACTAAATTTTAGTAACCCAATTTCCGATGTGGGTTTTCCCACAAATATATTTTCTATTTTCAACATTTTATTTTCGAAGAACAATTTCAAATTGCGAGGACGCAATTTATTGAAGGAGGGGAGAATGTAACACCCCAAGATTTCATAGAGTGTTATTTCTTCAAAATAATTCAATAACTTTCACTACACACAACACCGAGTTCAATCACACCATGACTTACAAAAAAAAGAAGCCATTCAAAAGAATTTATGAATAGTATTATCTAAATTTTAAGCTTTATATAATCCTTATAATTTTAGAATCCATATTATGAGTTTCTTAGATATAATGCAAGAACAAATTCATTTTCAGTATTGCACTTTTATCAACTTTTAATAGTGAACCATTTTTAAATACAATATTTTAAACTTTTTGACTAAATGGGGACATCAAAAAATTTAAAATGAAACATCCCAAGCTTCCACGGTACGTTTCCCTTCGAATAATGCGATAGCGTGTGTTGTACGCAACCTCGAGTTCTAACACACACCACAACTAATTAAACTAGCCGTTGTGAATAGTAATACCTACTTTTTTTAAATCATATATATTTTATATTTCAAAATGGACTTCATTTTTGGATTCGGAATATCGAAATTAGCCTAAGGTGAAATTTTGGTACTTTTCGGATAATTTTTATATTTTGATGAACAGTGAAAATTACTAAATTTTAATTAAAAACAACTTTTTAAATCAAAATAATTAATATTGATAAATTATGAATTTGATTGGTTTTAAAGTAAATTTAGAATATATTTTTACCATTTAATTTAATGTTTGTCATTGGACATAATTTTACAATTAAACCAGACATAAACAAGTGTCAATCTTTTGATAGTTATTATCTCTTAAAAACACGCTTTTTATTTTAACAACGGGAATTAATTTTAAATTAATTTCTGCCACTTCTGTGTTTTGAATTTGGAAAAATGGATTACATATTTGGAATCAGGATGTCCAAATTATGTAAATAGGTAACTTTTATTTTTACACATTTTGAATAGTTACTGCGGTAAATATTTTATTTACCATGGTTAAAGGGTAAATCCGGTAAATAAGGGTTAAAAAATAATATTATAATAATACAAAATTACCCTAGAACGTGTCCTAACCTTATTGGTGGACACATACCCGACCATGAGCATCCTTGGGTCGATTTGGGGACCCCTTGTAGCCACTTGTATGTGGTAGGGACACATTATATTAATAAAGTAAAAATAAAAATAAAAATGCCATAAGCTTACATCTTTTAGAAGAACAATTTTTTACATAGGGTTATACATGTTGGATTTTTGATTATAAATATTGATTAGAAAGCTAAAAAGATTTCCTACATAAGGATATTTTATTTATAATTTTTAGACATCAATTAATTTAAATTATTAATGACACAATAATGATGAAATGTTTACCTCATTAATAAATCATTTAAATAAATAAGATTATAATGATTAAAATATTATCTAAAACCTGTCAAATTCTTATTGGTTGATGTTATTTAGAATATGAGTCATCTTATCTTCGACCTCAAAGATTTTTGGACCATTATAAACCGAATATAATTATATTATAAAGTAATACTTTCACTCTTTCCTAAAGAGCCCCTCCTCTCCCTTATAAAAGGAGACCACTTCTACTCATTCCTCACACCTCTCAAGTCACTTGGCTCATCCAAACCCTGCCCAAATAAGCTCCCCACATCCCTCTCCTCCTCCTTGAAGCTTCCCCTTAGGCAGAAATAATTTCAAGAAGTCCTTTGGTTCCAACCAAAGTGAGTTACCTAAATTAAAGGAGGTTAACATACCATCGACTAAGGGAAAGTTCAAGGTAAGGGTTATTTCACAATCTCTTCATTATCCGAGGTTGTTTATACGTAATAATCTACTGGGATATCTTTATCATCCACATCCATGTTTCTTCAAAATGTATTTCAAAACATATTTATTATTTACAAGAATATGGGTTAAAGTCATTTATACCCTTGTTTGACATTTTATAAGAGGTTTATAAAGGAATCTTTCTGTCGTTTTCAAAACAAGGTCCTTTTTAACCTTTTCGACAGAATTAAGGTAAGAATGTTTTTTTAACTTATACGGCGGGTGTGGCTATTTTTTGCCGTTATAAAATCTTCAAAGCTTCCCTTACAAGCTTATAATAATATTTTCAAAGAAAATGTTTTATTTTATATGGCTCTTGAATGATTTCAAAAATAGAAAGAGATATTTATCTAAAAAGTGTTTTGATTCCATCTATGTCAACACCCTTTGATGGATTTTACGATTATTTGAAGTTGATTTATTATGATATAAAACTTCCATATTGTAATGAAGTTTTGTGATATGTTTGACTGTGGATGTGCTATTTATATAACATTCATGGTTTATGAGTAATGTATTGACATTACATATGCTAGTTCCAATAAGAATGTTTATGTTATATTTCAACCTTAACTTCATAATAATGTGTTGGACAAGTATGTTCCAGGTTGGGGGCTGGTTAAAGTATTCCCTCCAGGTTGGAGACTGGTAAAAGTAAGCCCTCCAGGTTAGGGACTGGTAAAAGTAAGCCCTCCGGTTTGATCTCCGGTTATTAGAAGAACTCCGGGTTGGTGTCCGGTTATTAGAGGCACTCCGGGTTGGTGTCCGGTTATTAGAGGCACTCCGGGTTGGGTTCCGGTTACAATTAGCCCCAAGGTCTTGGGACGAGGCCTTGACAAAGAAATTAAAGTTCATCATTATGCATTCCATCATTATGAAAGTGGTTAGTGATTTTGCATGTGATTATTCGATTAGTAGAATATCCATGTGAATGAGTAAATGGCATTATTTCATTTTAATTATGCCATAAAAAGTTGAAAGTTCAAGTTTTAAAGGCTTTTGTTTTAGTTATACATTGCCTTAAATGTTTATTCTTATTTATGAAAGTTTCCGCTATATTGTTATCCTTACTGGGCATTTGAGCTCACCCCTTTTCTATGTTTTATTTTTCCCAGGAAGTGGAGAAGTAAATTATGAATGACCTGCAGGGATATTATGTGGGGATATGAGTGTGGATTATGGAGATATTATGTTGTTGTAGTAGTTTTTCATTTTATGGTGTAATGTAAAACTTATGAATATATCTAGTGTTTCCAAGGCTACTAAACCAATCGGTCTTTCGAGATTTGATCTTTCTTGTGATCATGCCAATATTATGTAATAATGCACCGACTCTGGGTAACTGGGGTCGGGGTGTTACATCTTCTATGAGAAACCAAGTTGAACATCATGCTTTTCTTTCACAGCTTGAACCTAAAAGTATCAATGATGAGTTTTGGGTGATGGCCATGCAAGAAGAATTGAATCAATTTGAAAGGAGAAAATTTTGGAAACTTGTAGACATACCTAAGGACACTTTGACCATAGGCACCAAATGGGTTTTTAGGAAGAAATTTGATGAAGATGGTAACATAGTTAGAAAAAATACTAGAATAGTTTCACAAGGCTATAGTCAAGAAGAAGAAATAGACTATGAGGAGACCTTTGCACCAGTATCCATACTTGAAGCTATCAGAATCCTTCTTGCCTATGCAGCAAATTTGAATTTCAAACTATATCAAATGGATGTTAAGAGTGCATTCTTAAATAGGTATATAGCTGAGGGTGTTTTTGTTGAACAACCCCCTAGATTTACAAAACCTCATTTTCCAAATCATATTTTTAAATTATTAAAAGATTTATATAGTTTAAAGAATGCTCCAAAAGCTTGGTAGTACAGATTGACTACTTTTCTTATTTGAAATGGATTTACAAAAGGAATAGCTGATCCTACTCTACTTATTAAACGAATTTCCAATGATGTTTTAGTTGCTCAAATTTATGTAGATGAACGTATTTTTGGATCTTCAAAGAATTATTTATGTGTTGATTTTTCTGAAATGATGAAAAACGAATTTGAAATGAGTTTAATGGGAGAACTCAAATATTTTCTTGGATTTCAAGTTTTTCAAAATGAAAATGGTATTATTTTAAATCAAAGTAAATATACTAAGGATCTTCTAAAATGTTTTGGATTGGATAACACTAAAAGTAGTGACACTCCCATGAGTACCATTTGTAAGTTGGATCTTGATGAAGATGGAAAATTTGTCGATAAAACCACTTATAGAGGAATGATTGGACGTTTACTATACTTAACTTCTAGTCATCCTAACATTATGTTTAGTGTGTGTATGTGTTATTGTTTTTAAGGAAATTCTAAAGAATATAATTTAAATATTTTAAAGAGAATTATCAAATACCTCAAAAAAACACCCAATCTAGGACTGTTTTATGCTAAAGGACAATCATTTGAATTAGTTAGTCATTCTGATGCTGACTTTGGTGGCTATAAGTTAGATAGAAAAAGCACCTCTAGAACATGTCACCTTCTATAAAAGTCACTAGTATCATGGTGTAGTAAGAAACAAAATTCTATTGCATTATCTACTGCAGAAGCTGAATAAATAGCTGCTGGCTGTTGTTGTGCACAAATTTTGTGGATGAAACACACATTACTATATTATGGACATAAATTCAGACATGTGACTATAAATTGTGACAACAAAAGTGCTATTAACATCTCAAAGAATCCTATTTCACATTGAAGGACAAAGCATATTGATGCAAGACATCACTTTTTGAGAGATCATTATCAAAATGGTGATATCACTTTGTAATTCATTGGTACTGAATGTCAACTTGCTGATATATTCACTAAACCATTAAATTCTAAGAGAATAGACTACATCATACATGAACTAGGCATTATAAATCTCAAATAGATACATTACTATTTACTATATAAAGTCTTACTATTTGATATCTTATTGTGTTATAATTTACTGTTTCATGATTACAGTTTCTCAGTTACTATCTCTCATGTTTACTATCTCACCATAAATTTTTATGTTTACAGTCTCACTATTAGAATTTTGTACTTACGGTCTGACGTTTAGTGTCTCACCGTAACTCACACTGAAAAGTTCACTCACGGTCTCACCATGAAACTCATTTACAGTCTCACCGTAATGACCACTCACGGTCTCACCATAAAAATTATTTATTTTTTTAAAACCTATATTATAGTAATTATCCTTTTCACCTTATTATATTCCCACATTTTTATTTTAGTGACGTTCGGTATTCCTAAATGATAAACCAAAGTAAGTATCACTCGTTTCTTTACTCTGGGTTTCTTCAACCTACTCTTTTTAAACCCTTCTTCATCCCTGAAACCCTTCTCCCGCTCGAACTTTCAGTGAATTCCAAGAATGAAATGTCCGTCATCATAAACACCTGAGAAGTGCAGCTCGAAGTAGAAGAGGATTTCACTTATGTGGACACCTAAAGGACCTTTAAATCTGAATCTAGTAAACTGTGTTGTTGTACCTGAGAAAGAGATTTTCCCCAAATGCCTTCTGTTTAGTAAGTCTTTGGTATTTAAAGTGTTAAAACAACAAGGATTGTTAGAATGGTTCTCAAAGGAGGATATACCCATCTATCCTAGGTTAGTAGCTCAGGTTTACCAATACGTACAGTTCTTATTTGATTCCTATGAGAGTTATATTGTGAGGAGATGGGTAAATGGCCAGAGATGCTCCTTCTCTTCGAGGTTATGGGATGTATGCCTTAGGATACCTCATGAAGGCATATCTGAGGATTATCAAAGAGGACCTCCACCTTCAACCGATCTCTTTGATCTAGAATATGCACTAAAAACCCTAATTAGAAATAGCACTCAGAGGAGATCCATTGTTGCTGAATTAGATGGAGAAACAAGGCTTCTGTTTAAGTTTTTACAAAATTTGGCCAGTATAAGAAAAGGTGATTTTGATGTGTTAAAATATCAAGATGCATTTTTGATTCACCTTATGAAAAATGGCCATAATATCAACCCGTTCAAATATATCATTCACCATATGTGTGAGTTGATCAAATTAACATCAAAGTCAACTTCTCGGTTTTACTCTTGGATAATATCATCCATGCTTCTTGAAAAAGGTGTAGTTGGACCTAATGAGAAAGTGATTATAGACTATGAGTACAGCCTCTCAAAAGCTACTATCAGAAGAATAAAGATAAACTGGAATCCTTGTAAAAAGGAATGGGTGGAAGACAATGATAAAATTTATGAGAAATTAAATCTGGTGGATTATCCCTCAAGACCAAAAGACATTTGTGATCCTGGTTTGGAACCAGATGATATTTTTGAGTATTCTGAAGAAGAGGAAGAAGAGGCTATAGTTCCATCTAGGGAAGCTATTACTATTGAAGAAGATAGGACAACTGCTCCTCCTGAAGTTCTTGAAAAATAAGTACCTGCTCCTAAAGAAGTGGACAATTTGTAAATTCAACCTGAAGCTATAAAAGAATCAATGGCCAAAGAATCTAAAAATTATGCCATGGAAGAGACTACAGTAGAAGAGGCTATAGTGGAAGAGCTGCCTATTTTCCAAGAGGTCAACCTTGAGGAACTCCTTGTGGAACAATCTTTTCCTGAAATCATACCTTATGATGAAGAATGGATGGAGCTAGCCTTTCAGCTAGATAGACAGGAAATGAGTAAGGAACTTAGAGCTGAGTCTGTCGATTTAGACCAAGATCCTAAGCCTCTCAGTCCTGAGAAGGAGGCACCTGTTGAGGGGGAGAAAACCCCAAATCTTGAGTCTGTTGAAGCCTCACATCCAACTGAGTCAAGTCTTGTAAACACTCAGTATAAATTTCCCAGTTTCTATGATGTGAATGATTCTCTGCAGGTTACAACAACCAGAATTGATATCTACTGCCTATTTCAGTTGAAATCAGTCTCCAATTTTGCACCTGAGAATGAACATGAGCCTATACCAGTCTCTACTTTTAAACCCTTATCTGAATAGCCATCCTTTGTAAGTAAGGATGATCTGAAAGAATTTAGTGCTACTCTCTTATCCAGAGTTGAGAAACTCTTGAATAACCAACCACTTCCTATGACAAATTTAAGTGAGAGAGATGCCTCACTATTATTGGAGAAGATTATTTGGAAAATACAACCTAAGATGCTCCATTAAATTCAAGAAGTGTGAGTTGAAAATAAGATTCTCAGTAATGAAGTAAGGACTCTATGAAGTATGGTTGAAGACATGCAGAGAGAGATACATTCGAGATCTAAATCTGTTGTTCCTCCTGTAGAACCTTATGCTCCTCAAATAAAACAAAACATCCTTAGTTGAAAATATCACTGAAAGGAACAAACAAATTATAAAGGAAATAAATGTTCTTATTTCCAATCAGAATAACATCACTGATGATAATACAGGGTGTCTTCAAAAGTTGTTGAATCAACTAAAATCTCTGACCATAGTTGTCAAAGCATCTATTCAATCCTCTAAACCCTCCTTGGACATTGATCTGCTCAGACCTGTAATCAAAGAAGAGATTTATAATGTCTTCAGTGGTTTCAATGCAACTTCTTTAAATGAAGTGGTAAAAAATCGTGACCAAGTTCTTGACCTAGTACAAATCCACTCCAAATTTTCTAATGATTCTCAGTAAAAGATTGCCAAGCAAGTGGATTTCTACTTCAATAGAATCTTCTCCAAGACAGATATGACAAATCCTTTCAAGTACCTTGTAGAAAATATAAGGATTCCTCCTGTGACTCAAGATTTCATGAACCAAGTCCAGAAACTCACAATGTTTACTCGATTGTTGGACAAGTTTATAGAGAACAAGGACGATTTTGAGAAAGCCATGTAGTATGGTAGAGAGATTATTACATATTTCATCAAACCCCTGAGGCCTTATCTTTATGTCCAGAGTACAACTATTGTTGCTCCAACGGCTGCACCTCCTATACCTGGGCTACCTACCTTCACCCCTAATCTAACCTCATCATCCTTGTATATTGGACAAGAACTCAGTCAGATGAGGCCTGTGATTCTTGATCAACAACTTCATTGATCTTCTACTCCTTCTACCTTGGCTCCCTCAGTCTTTGAAGGTCTCCCTTTTCCCTCTTTATCAACCACCTCTTTGCCTTCTTCTACCTCGGCCTATGCCCCTATGGCTTCCTCTTCTTCCACTGCTTCTAAAGGTAAAGAGAAGACCGGCCCATGAAGGAGAATAGTGATTACTCTTTTTTGATAGGTATGATATTGTTTTTGTATTACTTTTTTGTTGTTCTGTCACTTATTTTCTATTAATGGATTGTGAAACTTTTTTACCTCTCTTATTTCATCTTTTTGATAATCTCAAAAGGGGTAGAAGTTTCTATATACTATGTTAGAAATACTATTTTAGAAATTTATCTCTATAGTTGAATTCTATATACACATTAATTGTATATGTTTTGTGATCATCAAAAAAGGGGAGATTTTTGGACTCCTCATGTTTTAATCATGTTTTAATGATAAAAAATGTTATTTAATCATGTGTTAATGATTACAAATATTATTCAACCTAGTTAAATTATATCCAATCATGTGTATTTATGTTTAAAGTTTTCTCATGCTTAAATAAGAGCCTTGAAAGATCTTAATTGATCTAATTTAAATTTACATACTTTATACTATCTTTTATCTACTCTCAAAATACCTTCTTTATCAAATGATTAAGTCTAATCCTTTATATTATCATCTTTATTTAAGTCTGCACATAGTTACTTTGGAAGGTCTAAGACATCATGAACCTGCCACTGGCTATGTATTTCTAGCACCATGAAGCAAGAAACCGTTGAAAAAGACACTGTGAACAAGACACTGTGATCAACCTAGACACCGTGTGAAGGTGACACCATTTCCATGACTCACTGTGATACTGTTTCTTAAACTATTTTGTCGTCTTTCATTTTAATTTCCAACGGTCATATTTTCTTCTTTTAATGCAACTCTTATTAATTAATGTGGGTTTTTGGCATGTCAGGGAATCGTACCTCATGCCTGTAAAGGAAATCATTCCCATTTCCAGAATAAAAAAAGAGAAAATAAACAGAAAATCAAGATACTACAAAACAAAGATATACATAGAGGACATTACATGGAGACATATACGTAAGGAATAATAAAAGATACACACATGCATGTAGAGAAGACACACAAAGTAATCTAAGAACACTCATACACATCAAGAACAGAAGTTTAAAGAGGAGGTTCAAGTGCCACTTGGAATAATCTCGCATTCAAGCTGAACACCTGTACTGGAAGTGAAGAAACAAAACTACGACACTCTGTTTTCTAGACACCCTTCCTGAGAAGGACTCTAAGATTAATATTCTTCAATCCAAAGGAGTTCTGAGCTGCATTGACATCACACAAGAGAATTCTAAACTTATTTCTATATTCTTGCTCTATTGTGATCATCCTTTTCTTTATATTACGAACAGTGTGTTCTTCCATCTATTTTAACACACACCGACTTCTAAGATGAACTGGAGGATACTGAAATCCTCACACAAAACTCTTTACACCTTTGTGTATCCAACGTAGAATTATGGTGAGGTCTGAGGACCTTGACAACCTATGTTCTATTGCTGTTTCATTCCCATGTAGAACTATGGTAGTGGTCTAAGGACCTAGATAGTCTGAGTACTATTGTAACCCCGATCCAGGGTGTGGATCAAAGTTTTTTTATAAACTGTTTGAGAGGAATATGTCCCAATTTGAGATTGAACCTATTGTTTAAATCTGATATGCTTCTTATTTTATTTTAAACTATTTGAAATATTCAGATGCTATTTAATTTGAAACTCAAATATGTTTTAAAGTAACTTTGATAGTTGAACTAGTAAGTGTTTATAATAATTGTAAACCAGTAAGTTAGTTTCAAAAAACTGACTTAATCTTAAGATTAAGTTAACTAATAAATAATAAATCTTTGAGAAACTAATTGAACATTTACAATCCTTATAAATTCACTATAATTTAACTTGTTTTATTAATTGGTGGTTTTAATACAAATCTTTTAAAAAGAAATTTTTAATTGGAACTAAATTCACCCCCCTCTTGAGTATCCACTCAGACAAATAATAACTATTATAATTAGTATAATGAGGAGATCAAACATGGGTTGGGAGATGAGAGTGAGATCTGGTTCAAGTACAAGTTTTGAAAAAAGAAAAAAAAGAGAAAAAAATAAACACTTACATCATTAGGAGAAGTTTCATGGTTTATAAATATTTAATATTCTCATCCAATTCAAATTTACTTCCTTTTTTGTGTCTTATTTAACATCTTAATTCCCTCATAAATTTGTGTTTCCATTTTTTCTCATGTCTCATTTCAAAAAGAAATGTGCATTGATTTTTTTCATATTGGTGTTTTACCCCCCCCTTCCTATCTTTTGAATATCATATTCCTACCATCCCATAGCCACAGAAAAAACCCTAAAAGAAATCTTGATTTTTGAGCACTGTAGGATATGGAGTGGAAGCTGAGAGCTCTTAGAAACTCTAATATTTTCACTTTTGGTTGGTGAATGAGTGAAGCTCGATAAATTAATTTAATCATCTTGAGAGGAGTAAATTTTGTGTCCCACTATTTTCTATTTCTAAATTTGAGCATGAAAAATGAATTGTTTCTAGAACATTGATTTTGTAAAAACTGGTGGTGGAATTCAATATGGATGAGGGAAATTGTCTAAACCTCCCCTGATTGGGGAAAACAAAATTTTAATATTTGTTGGTGAGTGAAAATGAATTTTCCATATTTTTATATTTTTTTCACATGAGGTCATGAACAAGACTAAGTGTATGGGATTTGATTTTATTAATATTTTTATTACTTTTTATATACTCACATTATTGATTTTATATAAAATGTTCATAATTTTTGTGAAATATTAATGTTTAAATATTAAAAATAATTTTTGAGCATTCTTTTAATTAATACAATCAATGTAATTTTAATATTTTACATATATATCTAACCCTACTTATTAAAATTATATGATTCTTGTTTTTTATGATTCCTTATTTAATATCCCAGATATCCTTATAAGGATTCATTTCCCAATTCTTCCATTTGAAGGGTCACATGGACCACACAAGAAGGCCTGAAGAATCAACAAAGAAACTGGATCAGCCATTATAATGGAACTACTGGGATCCATATATAAGCCCAAATTTGATGATATTCCATATTTTGTTCATGAATATCCAAAGTAATCTTGGATAAAAATTTCAAGGACCAATCCAAAAAACAAGGGGCCCAAATGATTCATTTAAACTCGGACCACCATTCTGGATGAGAATTAAAATCAGTACAATATTCATTATTTTTTCCTGATATAGAGATCCAATATAGCTATGATTTTTCAGAGTGAAATTCAAAATATTGGCAGAAAATGTTTTTTAAAGAACGTGTTCAGATTTTAGGGCATCTTCTGATTGATAAACCCATTCACATTTCGGCCTTCTAAAAATTCTAGATTGAAATGAAAAGATTATAATTGTTTACCAAAACTGCCATAAGGTTTTCTCAATAATTCAAAATTCCACAAAATTTGGAGAGTATACAGACAAAATTATTATATAAAACTTTGAAGAAGAGTATATCTCGAGATTCAGTTGTATGGATGTCCAAATCATCGATCCAAGTGGAGGGGAAGATTTGGAATCCAAATAGTGCACCTTCTTGGGCAATAAATACAACCCCATCTTCTCCTTCCATATGTTGGTATTGCAGAAGATAGGAGAATAAATTGGAATAAAAAAGGTCCTAAAAAGGCCTTGGAGGATCTTCAAAACTCATGATTTCACTTGAGAAACCTTTCCTCTTCTCTTTGTTTCAATTTACTTTTACAGTTTTCCTCGTTTTTAATTTTGCAAGTGTTTGTCTTTGTAATTCTGTTTTAATGGAAGTTTCTTATTCAATATCTATTATTATCATTCAAATTATGTATTTTAATATAAAAATTCTGAAAATATTTTAAATAAAGTTAAAACCCCTTTCTTTATTTTTCTTCCTCATTAAATCAAAATTCTATTTTTAATTCTCATCACTGTTTGTGTGTGTATTCGACGCACACCACTTTTCTTATCCCTTTAAATTTATTCTCTTATTAATTCATAATAATAAATATAATAAACCATATTACTAATAATATAACATTGGGGCGAGTTATAATTTGGGGATGTTAAGTGATTGAGAGCTTTTGCTTGATGAGTATTCTTTAATTTGACATTGTATATGTTGGACGAAGCATGTCATGTATTAATGACATATTTTGTTTTACGTATGGATTTAATGGATTATTGGAACCATAAATACACTAACATAATCAATTAATGATTGATATTATAACCCTATGTTAAGTTAAGGCATGGATTAAAGCCTTAACACTTAGGAATTCCAATCAACACCATTTTGTGAAGTGGGTGTTAATTTAATGCAATATAAAGCAAAGCTCAAGGATATCACAAGCTTAACTCCCTAATAATAAACTAACCCCAATATTTATCAAAATTTTAAATCAAATATCATCCATAAATTATTTTATAAGCTCTGCAAACAAACCCCCCTAATAAAAATACAATCAACCAAAAATAATCGACTATTAAAAAGTATCATCTCCAAGTATTCTACCCGAGTACTGCTATACTCATTAGCAGAGCACCAGAACCTTGAACAGTCGATAGATGAAAATTGGACATGCTTTCAATTATAATTATTTTTTATTTTCATATATGTTTTATTATATTTAAATAATTTAATATAATATTATTTTGATAAAATATCATTAGTGACAATTTTTACACTATTCATTATTTGGACTTTTAAAAATATTTCGATAACAAGTTATCTTTGAATAAAATATTTTATTATATCCATAATAGGATAAAGGAACCTATATAATTATTTAACCATATTAATTATGTTAAATTATATATATTTTAATAATTTTAATGACATTTATTTGATATTTCCAATAAAAAAATAATTACTACATCATCGTTGTGTTATTATTTAATATACTTATTTATTTACTAAAAATTAAAAACAAAATTTAATGATTAATAAAAATATTATAAATTTAAAAATAATATTCAAATTATAATATATATTTTTGTAAAATTTCTATTAAATATTATATATTATTTAAAACTTGAATGTGACATCATTGAATTTTTATTAAATAAAATATTATAAATCTCTTAATCTCATAAAAAGGGCCCAAAAATTCATAAATAAATTTATATCATGAAATATTTTTATTATGTTAAAAATATACATTTATATTAGTTCATAAAATACCTTTTTCCTCATGTGGAAACAAAAGGGATGTTTAAGACAAATAAATTGGCATTTTGTAACATTCTTTAATTTAAATATTATATAAGTCATTTTCATGGAAAAGTGTCCATTAAAAAACATAATTTAGATCCTTATGTGATAAGTTTAAAATTATATTAATATAATAAAATTTGGTCATGTTTTAGGGTCATTTTATAGTCTTTATAATTATTGTTTTTAACCTAAATTTTCCAATATACCCTTTATAGTGGCAACAAAATTTACCAAGGTTACTATTCATATTTGTCAAAAAAAAAAGGAAACAATTAAATAAATTTTTAAATTATGAATAAAAATTTGTAATACATTTTTCAAAGTTAAAAAAATATAATTTAATTAATTTAATTTAAAATAAAATTAGTAAACCGCCCATAAAAATTATTTTAAAAAATATGCCATTTTAAAACATAAAATGTTTTTATAATAAATTCATGTATAAAATCCTTTTAAAAAACCATAATTGGATTATTTTAAATCTATATTAACTAATTAAAAATTAAAACCAATACCAAATATAATTTGACCTTGTAAAGACTTCAAAAAAAATTCATTTTTCAATAAAAATCAGTATTTTCACATTTCTTAAAAGAATAATTTTTCTAGAAAATAATTTTATGATAATTTTGACATGATGAATTAAAAAAATGAAATTATTTTTTTAAAATATATTTTAAAGAAATTATATAAATTAATATTCACTCATAAAAAGATGAAAAACTCATTTTTTAAGAAAACATATTTATGAATAATAATGTGTTTTTTTCTAAAAAAATTGTGGTCATTTTCTAGGAAATTACCAATATATTCATATTGAGTTGAAAATTTATATTTATTTCATAAATTAGTTGTTCATATTTATTCAATACAATTTAATATCTAGGTTATGATGAATATATTATATTTACATGATTATATTGAATGATAATATAATATTGATTATATATTCTAGAATCCTTTACCTATTCCATAACTAATGATTTAATATCAATAGGGTATAAATACATCGTACCCCAATATTAGAAGGTATAAAAGTAGAGTTCAGTTATCACAAACATGAGCCTCCACTCATTTTATCTTCCTTTACCTTTTTTAGGTAGAGAGTTATTACCAAGGGTGATAAAAACCATTTTTACTTTACCCAAATCATAGAGTGGATAAAAATTAAAATATTAGAAATACTCAACCCATAAACCCTACATCAGATTAAGATCTATATGTGAAAATATATACTTGAAACCTTTATTAATGGAACATACGACAAAAAAATCACCAAATAAGTAATTCCTCTAATATTTTAGAGCATGAATAACAACAGCGGGTACTAAATCATGTGTTGGATAATTCCTCTCATGTGGTTGTAATTTTATAATACCATAAGACCCCACCTAAAATTCTGACATAAAAATGTATTCAAGACCAAATAAAGATGAATCACAATATACAATGAACCATTTAATTGAATCAAGTGGTCTTATAATTTTATTCTTTGGCTTCTAAAAATCCATATTACATTGTTTGGACTAAACTAATTTATCTTCCTTATTAAGCAAGGTATTCATAAGAGTGGATATATAATAAATATCCTTAATGAATAGATGATAGTATATAAAAATTCCCAATAAACGTTATACCTTTAATACATTCCTAGATTCTTATCAAGACACCATCAATTCTACTTTCTTTGGATCCACAAGTATGTTAGATTACAACACAACATGTTTTCATTATTTAACATCAAAAATACGATAAGAACATTTTAAGAGATTCCTATAATGATCATAAAACCTTAATACTCCAATAACCACCTGAACATTCCTTCTATTATCCTCTTGAGTTCATGAATACACAAGGATTTCATCGAAAAATTCCTTCTTTGGGGTCATTAAAATATTATCTGAATAATTCAAGATAAATGACATAACTAGATATTTAAAATGCTCACACTGACATTATAAATACATCTTCATAATAACCTAAGGTATCAAGTGAAATTAATGAAACCCCAATCTTATATAAATCTTCAAAAATCACTTTACCCATTTTAATTGAAAAAAAGTCATCAATTTAGGGTAATCAATACTAATTCATGATGGTTACCCGATTTAGCTTCTGATAGTCTACAAAAACGTGTAGCATCCCATTAGTTTTCCGTAAAAAAATAAATCGAGCATCCCTAGAATAAGTTCTATTTTGGATAAAATCGTTAAGATTGATCTATTTAATCTTAATTTTTAGTTCTCTCAACTTTTACAGTTTATTAATATTTTTTGGAATAAAAATACGTTTAGTTGTATGCATCAACTCGACTAAGAACTCCATATAATGTTTAATTAAAAACCCTAATAAATTATCAGGAAAAACATTAGGAAAGAATCCTACCATAAGATAAAGAACATTTGGTATATTTGCTTCAACACCCCCAAGATCCAAATGTACCATTTGAGAGGTAGGTGATCCAACATTCTCCTGATCCCACCTTGATCAATTTACTTGAAATTTATATTCTCTAAAAGGTGTATAATTGGTTCTATTAGGAGAGAAAAATAAACCCACATATTATTGAAATAGATAAGGGCCTTAAGCTATGGGAACCGATCTATACCCAACATAATATCAAAGATTCACATGTCAAGGGTAGAAAATTCCCAAATATCCCTAAACGATCCTAAAAAGGAAAATAAAGGCATTTAGTACTCCTATAAATCTTATTATTAGATAGATTATCAACATTACTTGTATTTTTATAGGTTTACACTTATAATCCCAATAGATATTTTAGATGATCATAAATTAATGGGATAGTCTAGTATCAAAATAGAGTATAATTGAGGGTAGATTGTAACACCCAGATGTTTTTATGAAATATTTTCTTTAAATAATTTTTATTCATTAGTAGCTTTATTTTCATGAAATTGTGAGTTTAAATAAAACTTGAGATTCCCTTATTATAAAATTATCATTATAGCCTAGCCATTAGGTTAGCTGGAATAATTATAACTTATGAAAATGCATTGTGAATTCTTTGGCTATCAATTATTTATGAAAAGTATAAATCAATTATATATTTATATTTTTGAGTGAATCAATTTTAGTAATGAAATAAAATATTTCAGATATTTATATGATGGATATTTTAGTCATAGGGTATGAATAAAACCCTATTGGATGTATAAAACCTATTTTTTTAAAAAAAATTAATTTTACACATTTGAATGGAGAACCCCTTTTAAATTAATAATTTTACAAATTAATAAATTTTATATGAAATCATAAACATTTTATTTGAAAGAGGGATGTAATAATTGAATTTGGTTGAATTTCTGATATTTTTCTCATAACTTTCATGTTTTGATGGATACTAAAAATACGCTAAATTTTAATTTAAAAAAACTTTTTTCATTGATATAATTTATATTGTTAAATTATAATATTTAATGTTTTTAAAGTATAAATATAATATATTTTTATCATTAAATTTAATGTATTTCATTATCATTAATTTTATATTGAATTCATAGGTAAAAACATTTCAATCTTTTGCAATGTTTTAACTTTTTAAACCCGTTTCTTCATTTCAACAACATGATTAATTTTAAATTAATTACTGAAAATTATGTATTTTGAATTTTGAAAAATGGCTTCCATGTTTGGAATCATTAGGTACAAATTATGTTAATATGCTACTTTTATTTTTGGGCATTGTGAATAGTAACTTTGGTAATTATTTTTATCACCACAGTTAATGGTAATTCATGTAATTAAGGGTAAACATAATATTATAAAATTACCTTAACACCTATAAAAAAGTTATTGGATGACTAAATTTTACCCTTATCATATATTTTTCAAAATTCAATCACTTAAGGGATACTTACCTATGAATATGACATGAATGTAACAAAAACTAATGAATGTTACAAAATGTCACAATCTCATTTTATAAATGTATATTAATTTTAATATATGGATAACTATGAGATAATATAGACTATATATATTATATATAAATATTAAATAATTAACTACATCATAGAAATTTATTTATAATCATTATATATTATACAGTTACGTTTAATGATGACACAATAGTGATGTAAAAATTATTTTATTAATAGAAATATCAAATAAATGGTTTAAAAAATATTAAAATAAATATCAAATGAACTAATTAATGTTATCCAAGAATTTTTTAAATTTCTATGACATGTTATTATTGTATTAAATATTTTTGTTTCTAATTTTTCTTCTGTGTGGATTTTATTTAAAGCCAAATAAGTGAATAGTGTCAAATTTGACACTAATTATATTTTATAAAAATAACATTTTTTTAAATTATTTAAAAATCATAAATTTTTAAAAAAATTAAAAATTGATAATTATAAGGTCTATTATTTCGTAAAATATCCTTTTATGGTCAATTAACACCATATAAGTAAATATTTATAACCATTATATATTTAGAATGTTATTACCACAATTAAAATTTTATAGAATAACTAAGTGTCAATTAAAATGATATGGTTTAAATTGACAAAATAAGTTGTAAACAATTTATTTGTTGATTATATTACAACCCTATAACATATAACTATATAATTTGGGACAATTTAGAGGTTTTGGGTAAGGTTTATTTTATTATAAATTATTATTTATAGAGTTTCCAAAAGTACCCCTCACCTCAATTATAAAAGAGAACCTCCTACCTCACCACTTCACTTAATTTTTGAGCCTTCAAGATTGGTTACCCCTTAATTGTTTCCTTATAAAATTACCAATTTTAATTCTAGAGGTTCCGGTCATCTTAAAAGACCAACTCTAGTGCTCTAAGAAGTGATTTAATGGAAGCACGTCGAGGAAGAGGTAATCTCTTCTACTGATTATTTCAAACTTATTTCTTCTTATACTTTATATTAATTAGTTGTTTCATTATAAATTAATAAAATAATTATCACTCATATACATATATGTTATTATAAATATTAAACAACCATATTTCACCTTATATCAACCCTATGAAAAATGAAATCACCGCGCGTTCGTACATATGGCTTATCGTCTTCATGCTGCGGTGTAATTTGTTTTTCACCACCACCTTACATGGATGGGTATAATGATTTAAATAATAAATATATATGATAATTATAACATGATACAGATTATGAAATATTATAAACCATCCAATTCAATACAATTCAACAATTTTAGAATGATATCATCGCTCATGCATACGTACGACCTACCGTCTCCACGATGCGATGTGATTCATTCTACACGATATTCATTAAAACATGATTATATAAATGTATTGAATAAATAAATATGACATAAAATATAAAAATATTATTATTCAAATGATATAACTATAACCTAAAAATAGTTATAAGAACTTATTCGATAAAACATGATTAAGAACATAAAGTAGTCAATACCTGAATAACGAGTAACAATGAAATGTTACTAACAAAAGGATGAAAATATGATCATAAATGTCATCATAAAAATTATTATGATTCTATAATAAATCAGTAACATTATTTTAATCATTATACAGGAGGTTCAGATACATACAAACCATATCGAACCTAAGGTAAGGGATAGCTTTGTAAATCTCATTTTTATCTGAGATTGTTTATTCGTAAGTATTTAATGGGGTATATTTGTCATCAAAATCCATGTTTCCTAAATATTTATTTCAAAATATTATTTACATCCTTATATAATTTTTAAACTCCATTTTTACCCATTGGTAATTGTTTACTAAATGGTATGAATGGAATCTTTTGTCATTTTTGGTATAAGGTACTTTTTGACGTTTCCGAAAAAAGTACATGAAAAATGTTTTTTGTGACTTGTACGACACGAATGGTTTTTTATGATTTCATAATTCATTATTTCCTTGAAAATTGACCTAAAATATTATTATATTATTTTTACATAAAATTATTTCTTCTAAAATTTTGTGGCATTTTGAGGAAGGAAAACATTTTTAAAGAAGAAAGGATATTTTCCTCAGGAATTAATTTCCAGTATTTTCTTGAAATTATTTTCCATCTAAGATGACACTCTTTAAATAGGGTTATATTTATATCCTTATTATTACTATGATTGTATTGTTTTTATTAGTTAATGTTATTTAGGAAATACATTTGTTTTATATCAATTATGATGGAATGATGTTTAAGAAACCTATTTTATTTCATGGGTTATGTTATGGTAAATGTTTTTATGTTTTTGTCGAATACGTAAGAATGGTTTAATTATGAGATGGGTGGGACCTATATCTCCATAAAATTAATTGGGTAAATATTTATATCTCATGATATATACATTACTAGAATGGAAAATAAATCAAGTTCAGTAATACAGGGCTGGAATGAGGATTAAACTCGGTTCAATAATGGACTTTGTCCACTAAAATGGTCTTGGAAATGAGCCTTGACTAATATGAAATGATTTTATATGATTATGTGTGTATTACACTAAATTTCATGTCTTATGTTATGAATATTGGGATTACATTTCATTTTTATGATTTATCCCAAGACATGATATTGTGATATTTTATATGTAGAATAATATTTTCAAATGTTATGTTCTTATGCTAATGATATGAATGATATTTCCCCTGTTTAACCTTACTGAACATTTGATATCACCCTTTCATATGTTTGTTTTCCCATGGTCATGAATAAGGGTATTAAGTAAGATATGGAAAAATGGAGTCTAGTTATGAAGAAATAAATAGGAGACAATGTGGATGTTTTATGTACCAGTTGTTTATGTTTACCAGTTTCAAAAGACACTGAACCTATACAGTCTTGGCATGGGTTTGTTATGTTATGTAATAAATATTCATCATGTTTAAGTGATATATATATATGTAAATAATGGTATATTATATAGATGATACTCAAACAACACCTCTCAATATAGAAGGAACTTACACAACATCAACTATTGACTGATCATCTACAATGAATCCACCTGAGCCATTAAAAGGAACTTATTTCTATAATAACTATGATGGAGGATATACAAATAAGTACCAACTATAACCGACTCACCTATTCACTTATTTAGGCCTACCAGATAGTGGTTAGTTTCCCATAGTATCCCACCTAACAGTTTGTATATGAGAGGTATAACTCTTCTAAGATTTATTGATAACACTCTTTGAAGGAGTAGACTTAAAAAAATATAGATATGGACATACCTTTTTTATTGATGAAATTAATTTAGCTCAGATGGATATCTAGGTATAATTAATCCTACATGACCATACTGAAAACATTAAATCTAGGATCCTCTAGAATGATGATCGAAATCACCCCCACATTGACTACCCTTCCTTGATCCACCATGACTCACTTCTTTTCAATGTGCCTTTCATCCACTAGAAGAACCACTAATACAAATACTCATCTCATCTAGCACTACCTTATTCACTACCTTAGATAATATTGATAGTATAAACATCACCACATGTGACTACAGTGGTTCCCTCATTCCCAAATCAAATAACTTTTATTTAAACTCCTTGTACCCAATCATATATAAAGAAAAATAGAGTAGGTCAGTGAATTTTATGGTGTATTCCATCACACAAATCATACCCCATTTATGTTCTATAAAATATTGATCTTTCACTTGGTGAAGATTTTATTAGTATAATATGTTGAGGAATAATTTATAAAAACTCATCTAGTTGAGTCCTCGGCCCTTCATCAACTAAACTGTTACATATTACCACCAAAGGCCAACTACTTAAAACATAAAAATATAAAAGAGAACCCCATGATACGATAGATTCTAAATAATATCAAATATATAATTAATACATTTTAACCACTACCCTAATTACTTAGGGGAATATTTTCTACGAAAGTAGAAGGGTGATGGAATTGAAAATCTTTCATAATTTTAGAGATTAAGGGTATTCATCACAATACATCCAATCCTTATTAAAGTATTTGATCTAGAACACTAAGAACTTTAGGATCATTGAAATGAATACCAAGAGGAGTGTTTTTTACAACCACTTTATATGGATCAATAAGTGGTTAACTTGGTGTAATAATATACATTAATAAGGAGAATGACATCATATTCCATTTCATGAAACAATAGATTTAACATTTATCCTTTCAAAATACTAATAATTTCATAACTCTATCCCCTATCTTATATGATTAAATTTATTTATTATTTTATGCTTTTAAATAACCCCTTGAAGAAAAATTTAGAAACCATAATTTAAAGGTCTGCTTGTAAGGTCTAGATAGAGGGGTTTATATCTAAATAATCCAATTTAAATGTGTTATACTAAAATAATCATCAATAATAAATTTGTTTAAAAACACTATTTATTTATTATTAAGGATTAAGTTAGTATAATAATTTAAATTATACAATAACTATAGTGGGAAAGCATAATAAATCACATAATATGTGATTGGTGTCAATATAATAATGGGGTTTTTAATTTAAGGGAGATGTTGGTAGTATCTTTAACTATGAAGAAGGAGTTTATGAGTGATAACCATAATTCTATTTAGGATACTCACCCTAGCTCCACTAATATTTTTGATTGTGTCATGGACCAAAATTAGTTGATAAAGAGAAGTCAGGGAATTTTTGTGTTCATATCTCATTTCATCACTTGTTAGAAAGTGAAGGACAGATACCACAATCTCGTTAGATTATTCCAACCCCTTCCAATTCTTATTTGAAAGTGGGATTAGATTTACATGGGATTCGTAACTAGTTCACCACAAAATTTGTTTGGAAAGGAAACTATATGGGGGTAATCATTGATCTCTTGAATAAATTATACCACATTATTCCTACCAAGGAGAAAATGAATGTAGAGGATCTTGGGAATATTTTTATATAGGATATTATGAGGTTACATGGAGTTACTATGACTATTGTTACTAATTAGGGTTCTATATTTACTTCTCAGTTTGGGAAGGTTCTCTAAAAATCTATGTGAAATACATTAAAACTTAACATGACATATCATTAATAAAAATATGGTTAAACAAAATGAATAATTAAAATTCTTGAAGATATGTTTCCGTCTTGGGTTCTTGATTTTGGAGGTTAATGGGAGATACAATTTTCATTTATTTAGATTTCTAATAATAACACTTACCAATCATTTATTAAAATAGATCCATTTGATGATCTTTATGGTTGTCTTTTCTGATCCTCTATATACTGGGCTTAGATGGGTGGAAACTCTTTATTGGGATCAAGAATTGTTTAAGAGGTGATAAGTAATATTTAATTGATTTATAAAAGGATAGATATTACATAGATTCATAAAAAATTATATTATGATTGATGTAATCACCCAATAGAGTTTTTGATTAGTAACTAGGTGTCATTAAAATTATCTCCTCAAATAGGGTGTCAAATATTTGGAAAATAGGGTAATCTCATTCCATGATATTTTAGACCATCTCAGATTCTAGAACGGTTTAGAAAGGTGCAATATTAGCTATATATACCACCCTAGTTAAATTAAATTTATTAAAAGATATATATATATATATAATATATCCCTTTTAAATAAACAAAATCTTAATCCCTCACTTATGGTAGAATGTAAAGACTTAGACTTCGAGCTAGATACCACTACGGTGGAATGACATATTTTTAGTATTGTTCATCAGAACAAAAGGTTTCATAGAAGATCTATTACCTTTGTTTGTGTGTTATTGAAGCATTGAAGGGATATATATGAGACATGGGAGTGTGAAGTCTTGATGATAGATAAATAGCCTCATATTTTCTTATTCTAGGAATGGTGATGACTTTCAAGGAGAAGAAATTGGCATGGTGAGAATAATTATGACACCCACAATATCACATGCATGCGATGATTCATTTCATTGTGTTTTTAGATATATAAAAATTGTAAATTTATAAAATCTTAAAAAATGGATAGCTTAAGGGAACTTTTTTGGAAATTATTTAGAGATGATATTTAATTCTAGGGGTCAATTCATGATAAGTTCACAGTTTCTGAAACTAAATATCTTCTCATAAATATTATTTTCTAAAAAAATTATCATTAATTTTATTAATTTTTTTCTTTATTTCACCTCATTTTTTTGAGATAATTCTATGTACCTCTTTGGTTTTGGACTTCACCTCTCCCACATTTCTCTATGGTCCTATTCTATTGATTTTAAATGACTCCACCAAGGTAATCTCTTAATTTTATCTTTCTTTCTTCTCTTTCCCTTCTTCTACTGAATTTTTTTATCAATTGATTTTCCCTAATCAGACATGGTGGTCAAACATATTATTCGGGTGTTTCAAATCATGGATATTTTGATGCATAGGTATTATAAATAGGCTATATGGTCTTAATATTTGGTTTTTTAAATATGTCACACCGATTTTATTGGATTGAGGTTGGCGTATCTTTGTTCTTCCATTTATTTAACATGACACAAGGTTTTTTGTATTTATATATTTTTTTATTATCAGATTTATTCATATAAAAATTATCCTTGATGAGTTTGTAAATAATTTTCAAATTCTTGTGTATATGAGGTGTTTGAAATTAAAGGGGATTTTAAGGTACTTGGGTAATAATTTTCTAAAACTATATTTGATGCACATAAGGAGTTTTTAAAAGTTTCATTGAGGTTTATTATGATTCAAATGGATTTATAAATTTTAATTTTAATGTTAGTTAATTATTATAGTGGAAATTTCACGTTTTTACATTATTTTTTTGTTTCTAATGGGATGTTTAACACAATTTATATTATTATTTATTACTTTAAATCATCTTCACTATGGCCCATAGTATTATTAATATAATTGATGGATTTTGTGATGTTGATGGTAATGTAATTTATTTGATAAAGGGACTATTCTATAGAGTTGTTTAGAGATGTTGTTTTTGTTATTTATGTATTTGATTGGTTTATTTGGGTTTATAATTGATTATACTAATATGGGAAACCTCTGGTAGCTATTTCGAAATATTGTGATGAGTTTTATACAAGTTCATAATTACTCTTTGGCTAGTGTCCCATTCTTTGTTTCATTCCTTGACTTAGGTGTTGCTTATTAGTGAGACTAGTGAGTGTAATATGAGGTATTTGATAACTAGGATTTCATCTTAGGTAAAAAAATATGTTTACCAATCTAATTCATTGGTTTTATCAATTTTATCGAAGTAGTTATACCATGTTGTGTTTTATTTCATGTTATTTATTTTGTGGGCTTATTATATATTATTTGTTTTATTTATAATTCATATTTAATCAATGTATTTTATCAAATTATTTTGAAAAAATAATTTTTTATATTGTCTTACTAAAGTAATTTCAAAGATTCAAGGTGGTATCCTACTAGGAATTGGGTCACACACTACATACACACTCATGTGTATATACAGACCTAGTTTTATTTTTTGAAGAAAAATAAAAATTATCTTCTACCTTTAGCAGTGTTACAAAAATAAATTCTATATTTTTTGGTGATAAGGATGTTTGGGTTGTGACTTGGGTAACATAGAGGTGGTTCTTGTGGTATTTTTCAAACTTGATATTTCTTTTTGGGATATATTGTGTGATGCAAACATTGATGATCTTATTTCGTTTGTGTCAGTTGTGTATCATTGATATATCAATTATCAGTTTACTAAATTTTATTGGTAATGTATTTGTTGGATGTTTTTATGTTATTTATTATACTTACAGCTTGTTTGGTTGGTTTATACTTGAAAAAATATTTATTATTTAGAGTGTATGTCCAAAACATGGATAACTCAGGCTATATTTTTAGTAAGAATTTAATGTATACTATTATGGATTTAGTGGGAGAAATCACTTTAAATTTTTATGTTTGATACTCTCAATACATGTTTATAGATTATGGTGATTGTTAATGCACTTTAATCCATGTGGTGAACCAACTCTGGTGAAGTGTGAAGTTAACTCAGGTCAATTCATTACCGTATGGGTATATGTTAACTAAGGGGGTGAGGGGTGAATTGTATTTCAATTATAATATTTTTAAATGATCCTTATATTGATTAGTTTTTTATGAATAAATATAAAATCAATTAGAATAAAAAAAATTATATTTAGATCGGTTCAATCAATGTTATCTACCTCACTATTTACATTGATATATCTTGGGATAATGAGTTTTCTTCTTTTTCCCTTGATTTTTATGAAGAAAAAGATAAATTAATTGATAATTATTACCGCTTTTTTTAATAACACAATTAATCCAGATATTTTATTACATTTTATCATTAAATAAGTCATTTTTAATAGTCAATGATTGTGATGAATCCATTTTACTTCACATCCAATAGTAGTGAATTCACTCATACTCTTCATACTTAGAAAATAAAAATAAATTGAATTATTCATGTTTAGTGGAAATAAAGACACCCATCACATTACACTTAGAAATAGTTAATATACACATGATCCTTATAGATTCTAGTAATGAATACACATGTTACCTTTACACCTAATAGTGGAAAGATCACTTGATCTCTTCATTTTTAGTTCTAGTGATGGAACCTGATATCTACATGTTCAATGGTAGTAAATTCACTATATATATATATATTTGGAAATCTTCATGAAAATTTAATAAGTATTTACACTAGGTAAGTGTGAAACATTCATTGTCATCATACTAGGTGATAGTGGAACACCCATGATGAATAATTATATCCACACAATAATTAACCTCAATGCTATAATATTTGTACTAAATTTGGAAGTTTCTAAGAATTTTTGTTCACTTTTATTTTGTCTATTACTACCCCCATGGAGTTTGGATTCAAATTTTCGATGTTGGAGGTCTGTTGTGATTGTATTCATTTAGGATCACATATAAAACACAAATTATCATATGTATTATTTTGTTAATTTTAGACATGGAGGTCTTATAGAGTCTCAAAATAATTTTCATAATCTATTGGACCATATAATTACTCATTCTGGAATAATCTATAATGGTGAACCACTCTATAGTCTCTTATGAAACTCCAAATTGTGTATGTGTTTCATAAGATAGTGTATATGATTAACCCCAAAATTTGTGACTATTTACAATATTATTTAAATAATAACCAATATCAAACCACAAAATAAAACTTTAAAAATTAAAACCACGTAAAAGGTAAATTATTTCATTCTAAAAAACAATAATGTGCCATTTTCTACTATCATAATAAATTAATTAAAAAACATGTATAAATATTATAAATATAAATCAAGGTACCACAAAACACATTTAACACATTTCACTCAAATGTTTTTGAAAAAATAAATTTGGTACATAATTAATTATTTTATTTTCAGTGAATTTTGAGATGAACATAGAAAAGAGGGGAAATCAAATTGATTAATAGTTAAAGAGAATGATTTTAAAAATTATGAAAAGTAATTGATTACATTTTCCAACATAATATGATTAGTGTAAATAACTTGTAAACAATTTATAGTAGAATTGTATTAATTAAATCAATTTAATAACATATTTATATGTGGGATTTTATCCTTCTTTAGGAATTATTTCTCCCCTTCCACACAAGATCAATATCTAGGGACCACATTGGGTAATTTTCAAGGATCCTATCAATTCATGACCCCCACTGGTATCCCTCCAATGACAACAATGAAGAGAATTAGTGGCCCCTGATTCCCTCGGCCAGTAGGCATGGGGTTAGAGAATAGTACTGAGGGTATAAAACAATCAAATGGGAAGAATTACCCTCAATATCCATAGATCATTACACAAAACTTCCATCCAATCCACTATACTATAAAATAAATCAACCAAAATCCCATATGATAAATTTCCTATATGCATGAATATAAAATAAATAAAAACTTCTCTAAATATAGAACAATACCAAAACTAAATCCAATGGTAGTAATGAAAAAAACCCAAACTTTGACCTATTACTGAACAACTCGATCACCAAGGCCCTCCTAGAAACCTTAATATAGTTTATATATGTATTGGGTGATTATAATATTTATACTCAATAAGATCATACCCAAGTTATCATATGAAAATGTGAAAAGAGAATACTAATTCCCCTATGAAAAAGACAATAGAGCTAACCAGAAACTACATAGGTCAACTAGTCCCCCAACTTCACCATGTCCCAGTCACCTAATAAATCATTCAAGTAATATAAAATAATATTAGGAATAATATAAATGTAGGTTCCCCAAAACTGCTTCCCCACCAATTTTTCACTCTCACCCTATGAGAATACATCCTTTCCCATAATACCTTCTATATCCACCAATAATATCACCAAATGTATATCATATCTTGTGGAAAAAACCATATATCACATCACTTGGATCCAATAACATATTTCATATCATGTCAATAAACACATATCAAATGTCGTAACTAGGGTAGTAGGGTTTCATGAATTCATAAGACATCAAACTTTAATCCTCATCCCACTATGAATTACCCCCACAAAATATCTCATCATCAACTACTGATATCACCATATGTTTCTACTAAAGGGAGAGTAGGGAAGAGGGTATGGTCAACTATCCATATCCTCCTCATCTCGGATATTATGGAAAACACTCCTAGAGTCTCTAGGTGCCAGTAAGGTTAGTCAACTTAGGTGAAATGTGTGTAAAATTCATAAAAGAATAAAAATATATATTACTCACACACAATCCCTCACCTATGGGTTCACACGAGGAACACCAACAAAACTACCATCTGGTAACTACTGATATTGCACCACTAAAAATTGCATCTAATGCATAATAATTAACCATACGAAGCACACAAAGGGACCCAACCTGGGTTATATTTCCCATTATTTCATTTAACAAATCAATCACTATGATTAATTCATTTAGTTATTATTATAAATTTAGACCAATTAGTTTTTTATCCTAACCATATTTATATAATTCTATTTTATACCATGGCTATTGAACTACTATCATGAAACCACCATGCCAATATTCCACAAAAAAAAGGACACCACTACATAATCAACTAAGGCTACCTATGAAAAACAACTAAGTCCACCATGATACAAAAAACCAAGGCCACAAAACCATACAAAACCAAGGACACCAAGCCACAGACCTCTAGTCCAACATAAAGTAGGAACATTCAACTTAGTATTTTTATTTACTGAATTCATGTATTAAACCATTTAAATGGTATAATCAAATTGATTCATAAATACAAGGAATAACCTAATAAGAAGAATATAGTATAAAATAACATCAATAAAATCATGAAAACCTATAACCATATGCACATCACACCATTACCTTCCAATTTCATTAGTCCAGTTTATTATAATTATTACTCTAATTCATGCCATTCACCCAATAGAAATAAAAGGATTTATATTTTCATAGATTAACATAAAAAGGAGATGAAAAGTACCCCCTACCTCAAAACAATATTTTCAATTCATTACATAAATCCAAAGAAAAAAGGTATGAACCATGAGACCATAACCACACATGGAATCCTCAAAGTAATATAAAATGCAATGATATATTATAAAAAATTACATAACAATAAATACATATCTCTAAATAATACAACCACTATAAGATAAATGAAAAAAGGAATAAATCAGAGGTAAAGAGAAGAATAACTAACTTGGAATCATCAATATCGAATCACCAAGAGCTTTGGATGAATCCCAAATATCAAAGGTTGTTGGGATCCTAAAATAAACTGAGAATAATTTTATGTATGATAGAATCAATGGGATGACTAGTGAAATCAAATGGATTTCAGAATTTATAGATAACTTGGAAATATCCCCATTCATTGTGTAAATGGATGGTTCATATTGTGAACCTCACACAATTCAAATCCCCCAAAAAACATGGTGATTGATCCAACAAACCTTGATGGCATCTCATATCATGAAAAAACACATAAACTATGAATTAATTGAATCCAAAACCCCCAAAAACTTCACTATGAACATTCTTGATGTGAAAAACATTTCATTATATGAATCAATACAAAAATATACTCCAGAAAAATCCATGAATCAACTCTACACAACATTAAACATCATGAACTGATGATTTGAAACATGAATCACTACCTGTTATTATATATTTAATTCCATATTCCATTTTATCTTCTTCGTTTCTATCTCAATTCTTCAAACAAACAAAAATAAAAATTAAAAGGTTCTAAGGTTCTAAACCATTACATTAGATACAAATAAAATAATTCTAATGATCGAGAATCAAAACCAACAAGAAAAGGAAAGGAAACATCATCCAATAGAAACCTCGACACGCTCCCCCAAGAGATACAACTAAAAAAAGGACGAAACTATATAAAAAAGTAACTTGATTCGAAAAAATAACAATGAGAAGTAAAAAAACCATAAAAGATCCAAACATCAAAACTTCTAAAAAATCATAGAAAAAATAACTCTATATACTGGGCATGTATCTATGAATCCCACTCCCAAGTACTCACCTCCCAGGATACCATTACTCTATATAACATAGACCAAAGGAAAAAATCACCCTCACAATACCTATTCCGGATAGTCCTGAATCTCAATTGAACATTCCATGGTCATCACATCATCCTTAATATCCAACTACCCCAATTGATTATTTAAGGATCATCATGAAGATATCAGTGGAATTAAAACTTATAGAAAACATCATGAACTCTGTCCAGCTACAAAGGTATTTCCAACCAATAATTTACCCCACCAATATTCTCTAACACCTAGAAGGGTCTAAAAAAATTCGGAAAAAGCTTTCTCCATTGACCAAAACATTGTTGACCATGTTGAGGGAAAAAAATTAGGAAAACATAGTCTCTAATCTCAATATTCGTATTCCTTATCCACTAATAGATATAATAATTCTAGTGGTCCAATGATACCTTCATCCTCTAATGAACCATTAGAGTATTATCAATAATTCTCTGTACCACATTAGGACCAAGAACTATTGCCTCCCAAATCTTGGTCCAAATAAACAAATATTGACACGGTCTCCTATACAACACCTCAAAGGGGGCCATAATAATGGAGGAGTGGTAGATATTATTGTAAAAAACTCAACAAAAGGTAGGTGTCACACCCATGATCCACCAAAATCTATGAAATATTCCAGAAGCATATCCTACAATGGATGGATGGTACACTCCATCTGGCCATCCTTATGGGGGATATAAAGTAGTGATAAGGCATAACTGAGATCCAATGTCATACTAAAATCTTCTCCATACAAAGTAAATTGATGATTTCATTTAGAAATGATGGTACTCATGTCTCTAGGAAGTATTATTAGACCGTACACATACAATCTCATAAGGAACCCATGATACTAAACTCTCAGATCACTTGAAATTTATCCAAATTCATCAGTTAATCCATGATCACCCATATATCATTATATCCACCCTGAGACTGGGGTAGCTCGATCAAAAAAATATACATCAATATGTACCCAAACTTCTACTTAGGTATATGAAAATTTTACAAAAAACCACAAAGTACAGGATGTTATAACATTACATTTTATTAGAGTAGACAAAAAACCATAAAAGATTCCACCAACCACTTTATCCATGGCCACCAAATTTGCATCCTCAAGACACGATACATCTTAGATATATTAGGGATTATCACTATAGGTGAGATATGAAACCCAAAAATGACTTCCTCTCACATCAAATATGGAATGAACATCCATCTATAAAATAGAACTCAATGTTGGACATCTTCAAACCTTCCCAAAGGAGAATCACTATGAAAAATCTAATCACACATCACCTCCACCTCCGAGTATCCCCAAAGAATGTCCCCCACCTATTGAAACAAAAGAGGATTTATCATTATCTGGAATAGGTATCCTCTATCATTAACCTCATATAACTGGAGATATAAAGCCACTAACTCCTCCACTTACCTCTAATAATTCATAGATTCTCAAAAGGATCCCCATAAATTTATACTCAGTGTGTTTTCCAAGACATTTTCTTTTTTATTGTATATGAGATTTTAAAATCATAGTCTTAGAGAAAATCCTTCCACCTTCGCTATCATAGATTCTGGTCATGTTGTGAAAATATATAACATAATTTTTTATGATCCATGAATACTACAAGGCATTACCTAATGAGGAAATGTCACCAAATACTCATAGAAAACACCACTGCCACCACATCCAAATCATGTTCGGTGTAGTTATACACATTGAGGAGTAACTAGTTAGACCTATAGGAGATCACTACCCACTACTAAATCATGAAACATCCCAAAACATGGTGTGAAACATCATAGAACACTCTAAAAATAAAAATTACTCAGTAAATTAAAGAACTGGGAAACTAAAAAATTAATCCTTTTAGTAGTCAAAATATTACCAATATTAATCAATCCAAATGAAAAACTGGTCCTTTCTAGTAAGGGTGTTCAATGATTCTACAAATTGAGAGAAGTCATACGTAAATATCCAATAATAATATTTGTGACTAATAATGTTACAGACCTATATTTTTATCTTTGGTGATTCCCAAGAAATAAATACCCAAAACATTAGTAGCTAAACTATTAATCCCTTTTGAGACACCACAATTCAATAGAAATTCACTCCTCATGTCTATAACATGGACTTGAAAAATTATCTATACAACTAGTGTTGTTAAATATTCTATAAAATTATCCTTTGGTTATTGTAATGTTCCTCTTTAAATATCAAGTATATAATAATGTCTCTGATGAAAATGATTATGAATTGGTCTAGATACTCATGAAACATAATGTTCATGAGCCCCACGAATATAACTAGTGCATTTTTGACTCTGAACAACTTGACTACAGACTCTAAGCACCCATACCGGTATCTAGAATTAGTATTAGAATTATCTTCCTCCATCTCCCATAGATGATGATATATAGAATGTAGATAAATCTTAGAAAAATATCTAGAACCCCTAAATTGGTTATAAAATCATCAATTCATGGAAGAGGGTAACGATTCTTGATCATCACCTAATTCAACTGCTAGTAGTCTATGAAAAACCTCTTAATATCATCTACATTTTTTAAGAAAAATATAATCTCCCCATGATGACACACTAGACCTAATAAATATCAAGTAATTAATATGAAACATTAGCTCCAGAAACTCTGAAGTTTTCATACAATTAGGATCCATTAAAAATAGTGTATGACCTACCTATAATAGTATCTTTAACTTGAAATTGTTTCAAGTGGGAAGTGTCCCAACCTACATAGGGTAAACATCTAGAAACTATATACCAACTATGGGGGTCCCCACCACCTGTGTTCTTACTTGTTCTATAAATGACTCATATATCAAGGAATGTATCATATTTTCCTTCATACATTCCATACATAAACCTTTCTCATTAGTGAAAAACACACATCGCTCTTCCAAATCAAAAAAGTTGAATCATATCTATAAATAGTCAACCACTACAAAAATGAAATAAAACCAATACATATAGATAATGGAATCATATGGTAATATCTACAACAATAATAAATTACCCAATTATTGATGTTTCCCCATCATTAGTTTTCATCGTCAACACACATAAAACAAAATATCTTGGCCTCCAAATAGAATGGATAACACCATAGGTGTATAGAGAATCTCCATAACTAGTCCTAGTTCACAAACCAAGGTGGGAACGATAATGGAGTGTGAATCTATAGAATAAAAAAGTATAAATTGGGTTATTTGATAAAATAATCACACCTTGAATAGACTATGGTCCCTTTGGAACTAGTGACTCTATTTTATGAATCGAGCCTCAGTTGGGTCCTCTTCCTCACTTTAGATGGCCTCTATATCAATGCTCTTTCCTCATTCCTTAATAGCGAGGGACATCCTGAGGATATCCTCTACCAAATACACTACCTCTTGGACAAAGATAAGAAAATTGAACAATATCCTAAACATAAACAGGAATTAACTCTCACTGAAACATCTTTAGTGGAAACCACCACTACTTTCTAAAGGGGTCCTAACTGAATAAGGCATAATGAACCTTTGAGGCAGAAAGAAACTATCGTTGATAGTGACCATTAATGCCATAGAAAAATCAAAAAATAGGAGAGATACTAGTAGAATCAAGGCCACTCTCATCCCTTGATAAATGTGACATTGACTGACAGGGCCATTTCTCTTCTAATTGAAACCTCAACTAGTCTATCATCCTCAACCATCAATCTAATGTTATACTTCTCAAAGATATTTTCTAATTCTCGACTAGGGGTTCACTAGCCTACTCATGAACCCTCACTATCACCACTACCTTCTTCTACGCATCTAAACACATATTTAACATAAATAGATCAAATATATAATAATGGAAACTGAGAAGTACCTCCACCAAGCATCATTTTAAATTCTCCATGTCTAGTAGAACATTGTAGGAAAATTATAGAAGTTTCATAAACATAATTCATAGCTCCTGAATGCTCATTCTCCCTAGTTTAAGAGATAGAAACTACTACCTCTTTCCTCCTTCACTGTCATTGAAAAGAACTCATCCCTAAAATCCTATTGGAAGTAATCTCATATAACATCGGTCTCCTCCCACCCTCCAAGGTGAAATATCCACCACTAATGCGCTACTCTCCTCAATTGGATAACTATGAAGGGAACACAGTACTTGGGTAGAGCACATATTAATCCAAAATTTATCTCCAACTCCTCTAGCTAATGTTCCATATCTATATCATATATGCTTCCTTAATTTATTTCTAGAATATTATATTGAATGGTGTACACCATCCATTGTCACTACTCATAATCCTCATTAGGATCAACCTTCCAACAATCAATAGGGTCGGCCTACTAAACCTCCCCAACTAAGACAACACATGGGAAACGACCAATCAAAATCTCTACATCAATAGGAGAAAAACATATGTACAATGGATTTATTTAGATCCTTTTTCTTAATTCATTTATTTGTTTTTAGACCCACCCTATCCAAAATAGAACTCAAGTAAGAATAATGTATGTACCTTTCCTAGATCTCTACCATACTTTCCACATCACAATACCTAGTACATTTAGAGAGATTGATGTTCTTTCATAAGATTATAGGGGGACCTAAAATCCTATGTCTTTTCTTTTCTTCCTTTAGGTAGTCATCTACTATGTTCAACAAAAACTATTGCATTACCAAACCATACAGTCCTTAGTAGTGGATGACTACAAAATCCACCCTATATCTTAACAAAATACTTTGATACTACTCTATCATGCCCCACTACACTGGTACCCCTCTTAGGCTGGTTGTGAAGAGAATTAGTGACCCCCTGAGTCCATCTTCTAGTAGGCCCTAGGTTGGTGACTATCATTGAGTGTATAAAACACTAAAATGAGGGAATTACCCTCAATATCCATAGATCATAACATAAAATTTCAAACAAAATCCACCATAATATATAATAAATAAACAAAAATTCTATATAATAAATATCCCACATGGATGAATATAAAATGGACGCAAAAAACTCTAATGATAAAACAATACCAGAAGTTAGTCATGTAGAAGTGACTACATCAACCCATGATTAAAGCTAATACTGACTACTTTAATCAACAAGGCCCTTATAGAAATCTAAAAAATAGTTTATATATATAGGGTGATCATAAAATGTATACTCAGTGGTATGATTCACAAGGTCTTGTGAAAATGTGATAAAATCATACTAATTACCATGTGATCAAATAGTTGAACTAATAGGTACCTATACATGCCAACTTACTCCCCCAACCGCGACAAGGCTCCCATACCAAATAATTCATCAATGTAAAATAAAATAAGAATCATAATAATATAATCATAGGTGACATGTAATCATTTCCCCACTGATTTACCACTATTACCTAAGGATAAGACATCATTTTCTCTCATCCCATCTATAGAAAAAAATAATGACACTTACCATATATCATATCTTATGTCACCAAACACATATCACATCTCATGAAACTAACAACATATTATATCGCATGACACCAACCACATACAAAATATCATATCCAAGAAACATTGTATCATAAATGCATAACATGTCTTTATCCTACCACACATGACCTCCACCACATATCTCATCATCAACTAATGATATCACTAGAAGATAATTATAAAGGGAGGGTAGGGGAGAGGGTTAGTAATCCATTTGTATCCTCCCCATCCTGGATCTTAAATAAAACACTCCCAGGTTCTCTTGAAGTTGGTCAGGTTACTCAAATCAGATGGGATGATTAGAAAATTCATAAAAGAATACAAGTAAATGAAAATCGCACAAAAACCCACACCTATGGGTTTACATAAGAAACACCACCACAACCAATAGTAGGTCGCTACTAATATCATGCCACCAAGCATTATCCCTACTGAAGAACTGCCAACTACACTCATCAATCAAAGGGATGCATAACAGGTTCAATTTTCCATTATTTTATTTATCAAATCAAATACTTAGCTTTATTAATTAATTATTAGTTTAAATTCAATCCAATTAATTTTTTATCCAAAATCACATTCATATATGTTAATATTATAACATCTATACCAAACTTCTATCAATAAACCACCATGTCAAGACATTGTAGATTACCAAAGAAACCAAGAAATAAACAACCGGTGCCACTAATTCAAAAACAACAATGACCACCATGCCATAAAAAACCATGGCCACTAAGCCATACACACCCAGAGAAACTAAGTTTCAAACATCAAGTTAAGAATAAAAAATGTATATGAAACATAGTGTTTTAATTTACTAGTTTTAACAATCTAAAAATTTATCAATCCATGACTATAAGGCATAACACAGTAATAAACATATAGTATAAAATAACATAAAAATACTAAGATAATCGGTAAGAACATGTGAATTATACTATTTCCTTTAAATTTTATTAGTCTAGTTTATTATCATTATTATTTAAATTTATAAAATTCACCCAAAGGAAATAAAAATCATGAAAATTTTGCATATTCACATAAAAAATAGAAAACAAGGATCCCGTACCTCAAAAAAAACTTCTCGAATTGATGCACAAGGACAACGAAAGTGAGGAAAAGTTATGGGGACACAACTACACAAGAAATGCTTGAATCAATATAAAATTTAGTGATTTATCACTAAAATTATATCCCAATAAAATGACAACTCAGAAAAACAATGTTTATGTTAGATATCCAAATAAAAAAAGAAGAACTTGGAGATAAATGGAAGAATAACTCATCGATATTAACCGATATTGAATCTCTAGGATCCAATGATGAATTACAAAGAGAAATGGTCTATAAGGTATCCCAAAATCAATTTAAGTATGATAGAATTATAGATATAATATTGATAATCATAAGGAGGTAATAATCCGTAGATATTATAGAATTCTCCCCATTCATATTGTTAATGGATGCTTCACTCCATGAGCCACACACAATTCATATCTAGTTAAAAATAAAGAAATTTATCCAAAAAACCAGGTGGGGTCTCATGTATTGAATAAACACTTCACACCATGAATTATTCAAATTATAATCTCTAAAAATTTCAGCACAAGAATTAATGACATTAAAAACATTTAACATCATGACTAAAATGGAGAAGATACTCCAAAAAAGCTGTGAATTCCCCATGTGAAACATTACACACTGTGAACCAATGATTGATTATGTAAATAAGCACCTGAATTTTCATATTTAACTCCATCTCTTCTTCTATCTTCCTCGATCCCATCTCAAGGCTCCCAACACCCAAAAATCACAAAGTAACAAGCTAGATGGGTCTCGCACATTACATATCATACTCTAATATTGTTAATTTATTATTATTTGTTGATTATTTATTGCATCTAAAGTTATAAATTTAATTTAATTTAATTAGTTTTTATTTTTTATTTCTTTAAAAAAATATCATAGGGGAATTTATTATTTTTGAGTTTAAGGTTTATGGAATATTTATTTGTTTTTTGTGTTAATCAAAATCCATTTATGTATTTAGGATCAATGATTAGAAAAAATAATAATTTATTTATAACAATACTATTTTAGGTGGATTTAATAATTTATCATTTTTTTAGAAATATTTTGTATGTTTCAATTTAATTGTCTAAGGGAAACATTCTTTATAATGTTTTCACTGATTATTTAATTTTTTTTGATTGTTTTAATAAACAATATTTTCTTAAAATGGTGAATTTTACATTAAACTATATTGTGTGTCTCATATTTATTTACCATATTTTCTTGGATAATGATAATTCAATTTGGTTAAATGATTCTTTTCTTAGGTTAATTTGAAAATTATTGGAATTATTATTTTTTAAATGTTTGAGTTGTATTTAGTGGAACCGAAAGGGTGACTTGGATTAAATTAATTTTTTAAATGGTTTATAGAATATAAATGAGTTAAAAACCCTTAAATAATGTTATATATTCCGTGTTTTGATGTAGGTTCATGATTTATATGTTCTTTTCTTATGGGTTAGTTATATTCATTAGGGATATTTTCTATTTTTTTAATGTTAATGTATTTCAATGATATTTTCCTCAAGTTAATAATGATAGGACATTTTTATATGGGGTTAATCATGTGTGGGTTAAAAGGGTTTGTTTTTTATATGGATAATTTCATTCATTTTAACAAAAAAATGGCCTCATTGATTTAAATATTTTCATGGTCTTGGATGTTTTTTAAAGAACATCTATATATTTAACTACCGTGGTAAGGGGAATAAATTTAATCGACATAGAAAAAGAATAAATAAGCTGTAAATGAATTTGAAATTATTTGATTCATATGAGTAACCCTGTCAAATATTGTTTTAATCACCCCCTATATTCATATAATTAGTGTGCTTGTATATATAACTTTTTATCATGTAAGTAAAATAATTTCTTTCGTTATTTATCAATAATGGAACACAATCACTTGGGCGGATCTTTGGAGGATAGGTGGTATGTAGGTTACTCGTAACATCTCTTATAGAGGAGTTTTTATTATTTTTGTGTTTCTCTTATATGATTATTAATAAACTATTTATTATAAGTTGTATTTTCATATAAGATAGTAATAAGTAAGATCATGATAATATATTTGATATGTTTATTTAATTTCACATAATATTTTCTAGAATACATTGAATTAATAGAAATTTCTCTTAAATAATTTTGTTTAGGTTCCCTTTAAGAGTAACTTGGAGAATTTTATTCTAGTTGATAATGTTTTGGTTATGTTTTATATACAAACTTTACATGCAAATTTTTTTGGGGAAAAATATTGGCACAGGAGAGATAATTTTAATTTAAAGGAAAATTATCCCCTATAGATTTTTCTTTAACCATAAATATCAATTTATAGCCTTTGGTGATCAATGGATTCACTTGAGGCTATGTGATGACCTCGAATCATATCACATGGTAAATATTTAGATCTAGACACTATTAAATGGTATCAAAGTCATATATCATTTTATTGGAAATATTGTGATAAGTATATAGGTAGGACGGTTTGTAGTATCATATAACACACTAAATTGAGGTAATATATCACTATGAACCATTGTGTGGATAAGGGTATAGTATCAACATAGATTACTATAACACCACATTTCTTTTGTAGATCATTTAAATATAGGGTTTCTATAATGTTTCCTTTCTCTTGTAATTATACACATGGATATAGTTAAAAATAATTTTCAACTAGTATAAAAGCTAGATTTCAATATATTGATGCCATATTTCTATTGTTTAATGATGTATATTGAAGAAGGATAGGTAAAGATCGATAATTTTTATGTTTTGAATTGAATGTTTAGATAAATAAAACCAATGACTATGTTTATCATAGAAATATGTATTCTTCATTTCTAGCTGTAAAACTAATTGAGATGGAAAATACTGAGTGGAAGTTATTAGACCAAAAATTTCAAAGAGTTGTGTATTTTATGATAGATAATAACATAAAATTATATTTTAGAGTTGTGAATATGATAGTTGGGTTAATGAAAGCATTGGAAAACATGTACGAGAAACCATCAACATCAAAACAAATTAACTTCATATAATATTCATTTAATCTAAATATTATTTAATGGAAAAATATTATTGATCACATCAATAATTTAAACATAATCACTATTGAACTGAATTTTTATTTCTATTGTATTATTATCAATGAGCATGTTTTCTATATACAAGATGTAAATATGGTATGAATAAGAATATTTTAAAATAAATATGGAGTTATAAATCATTTTGAGAAAAAATATAAAGTTATTAGGTTAGGTTGTCTATATACACTAAATTTAACTAGTTAGATAATGTATTTTGTTTTGGTATTGGATGGGGTAAATTTTTTAATGATACTATTTATATAGAAAAGGAATTTATTAACTGCACTATTTTCATTTTCATATGAAAATTAATGATTTTTTTATTTGTTATTATTGGAGATCCACTCAGATATCAAAGAAACTTGTTGAAAAAGTAAACTTGATAATTCATAGGTAGAATCAGTTCAAGTAAATATAAATAAATTTAAGAGAGGTAAAGTTTTATTGAGTATTCCTAGTGTTATATATTTTAACTCTATGGACATTCATATTAATAATATGAGAAGTAGGATATGATACTATGAATCTCCATCCCTGTGTATATCTTGTTTGAAGAAATATATTTGGATGTTTTTAGATGAATAACCGATGTTGAGGTAGTGTAAGATTCATTGAATACACTAAGGACTATTTATATACGGAATTGGATTTTTTTAAAAAATAGTGTTAATTATAGCTAATTTTAAGCTATTCCACGTTGATTTAAAGTTGTTTGAGTTGAGTTTCCTAGAGTTGAGGAACATGGATAAGAAGTTAGTAATTTATCATTAAAGGTTGTTTGAAATCTAGAAAATTCAACTGATACATATTATATTTTTCAAATTTCTTATTAGAGTAAAATATATTTGAGAGATTTATAGAATTTTTATTGATATATAATATACATATCTAAATCAAGATACTAAAAAATGATAAAGGCTAGTGATGCATATAGTATTTTGATTATGCATATGTTTTTAGAGTTTTTGAAAAATTAGCACTGGAATGACATGTGTAGGTTTTTTTTGAATCATGGGTATGTCTTTTTTGGAATTCATGGAAAATATGCAAAGATAAGGAATGAATAAGTTTTTTAGTGATATATAAAATATTATATTATGCATACAATTTTTGGAATATTGAGATAGAATATGGAAAAGTAAAAAATACTTATATAATATGCGAGGTTTTCCAAATCTAATGCATAAGTCATTGGTGATAAAATATATTATGGAAAATCCATACATAATATGTAACGTTTTTATAGTTTGAGAAAATTATGAGTTCTATAGAATGAATTATTCTGAATAAGGGATTTAAATTTGATGATGTTGTGTTATTATTTAGTTTCTAAATATCATAGTGCTTAATTCAATCCATGATTTAAGCTATTAATTTTTTCAATGAATAAGTTGAATTTATCTTTACACTATAAATAAGGATTCCATGCCAAAAATATATTTGAAGAGTAATACTAGTCAAAGAATATTCGGTATTTTTTGATTTAGTTGTGCAACATGGAGAGTGGAAAGACATATTGTGTGATGAATAGTAAATCCTTGGGAAAACATTTATCCATGGATGGGACACTATATAATTCCATGTAGAAATAGATGAAATAAATATGAAGTTGTTTTTTGTGAATATTTAAATGAGTAAAAATGTTTTGATATTTTTTTTATTTTTTTTATTTAAAATAAAAAGACATTAGATGAATTAAAAAGAGAATATATGTGATCAGTTTAAATGAGATTGAAGGAAAATGTTTATAGATGTGTAAAAGTGATGAATATTATGGAAATGATATTTATGATTCTCTATGAATATATTTTAGGAAGTGAAGATATATAATTATTATGTGATTCATAATTTTTTACTTTCCTGAATATTTTTTAATGTTAAAGGAAGAGTTGAGAGACTCAATATAGTTTCTATCTTGCAGATTCTTTATGTCAAATCAAAGAAGTTATCCTACACCGCATGTGAATAATTATTCTTATGCATAGAAGAATATGATGAAAAAAGTTAGAGTCCAACCTTGTTTCACTTCATTTTTATTTCAGTTAAAGGAAATTAATATTAATTAATCCAATCTGTAACACCCCAAGCTTCCACAATACGCTTCCCTTTGAATAATACAGTAGCGTGTGTTGTACGCAAATTCGAGTTCTAACACACACACCACAACCAATCAAACTAGCCATTATGAATAGTAATACCCACTTTTTGAAATTTTATAAATTTTATCTTTCAAAATTGACTTCATTTTTGGATTCAGAATATCAAAATTTCCCTAGGGTGAAATTTTGGTATTTTTCTGAAAACCTTCAATTTTTGATGAATAGTGAAAAACAATGAGTTATAGTTTAAAAATGAATTTTTATTTAAATAATTATTTATTTTATTTATATTTAATTAAGGTCAAAATAGATACATAATACCTATATAAGTTCAATGTAATTCATTGGAGTTAGTTTAGAATAATTTTAGATATATAAAAATTTTATTGAACTTTTCACCGTCTTTTACCCACCACCTAGGAGAATTTGAAAATTCACATAAAAATTAATTTTATCACTTCTGTGAGTTGAATTTCTAAAATCCTAGAGACACGGTTAATATCAAAGAGTAAAATGTCATTCAATGAGATAAAAATAATTTTTGGTGAATAGTAACGTTTTACTTTTATTTACCACGGTTAAAAGTAAATAGGGTAACTAAGGGTAAAAATGATATTAATATTACCCTAACACATTTTATAATTCTATTGGAAAGTGTATATTGACCCATACCCACCTTAGCCTTTATATAATCTACTTTGGTGCCATTAGAAACAGAATATAAATTTATTATAAAATAATATTTCTAGCTTTTCCAAAGGTGCCCCTCACTCCTCTTATAAAAGGGCACACCCCATTCTCACTAATTAACACATTTAGAGCCTTTTGGCTCGGCCAAACCCTGCCCAAATACTCTCTAAAATTCCATCACATCGACCTAGAGGCCTTATTTTGATCAGAAGGCCAACCTAAGGATCCCTTTTGATCATATCAAAAGGAATAACCCGATTAAGAGGTAATGTTTTCACCACCCTCTTTCATGTTCCTTTCTTATTCAACTTATTATTTCTTTGTTATTACAATTCTAAAATAATAACTATAGTATCTTATATATACTGTGATGTTATTATTAATATGGTACAACCGTATTCATTATTCTATCCACCCTTTGAATGAAATGTCACCATACGTGCGTACGTACGGCTTACCGTCTCCACGTCGTGGTGTAATTGTTATTCAATAAATTATTATTTGTATGGGTATAATAATGATGTTTAATTCATTTAAATAATAAATATAACATGATAATTATTCTATATATATGATATACCATCAAATTTTATATTATTTTAATATCAGAAGAATTATATTGTCGCTCGTGCGTATGTACGGACTACCGTCTCCACGAACGCGATGAGATTCACTCCCCATCATATCCATTCAAGACTAATTCTCATTTAATGATTAAAAATAATGTTTAAGGACTTTATATCATTTTTTATATGAATAATATACTACCTATCCATAACAAACACCGCTTATGTAACAAAAAATATATAAGAAAACGAGTAAGTTAACACCCAAAACAACGATAATACTAATATATTATTAACAAATCAATGTTAAAAGATCATATATGATATCATATTAATGTATATGTTTTTTTTATAATTTAATAACAATTATTTCACCATTATACAGGAGGTTAACCTACCCTCAACCAAGGAAAAGTACAAGGTAAGGATTTATTTCACAATCTCTTCATTATCTGGGGTTGTTTATACGTAATTATCTACTTGGACCTCTTTATCATCCACATCCATGTTTCTTAAAAATGTATTTAAAATCATTCTTACTATTTTAAAGACTATGGGATAAAGTCATTAATACCCTTTTTGACTTTTATAAGAAGTTTATAAAGGAATCTTTCTGTCATTTTCCAAACAAGGTCCTTTTTAACCTTTTCGACAGAATTAAGGTAAGAATGTATTTTTAACTTATACGGAAGGTGTGGCTATTTTCCACCATTATAAAATCGTCAAATCTTCCCTTACAAGATTATAAGAATATTTTCAAAGTAAATTTTTTATTTTATAATTATGTGACTTTTAAATGATTTAAAAAAAGATATTTCTCTCAAATAGTTTTGATTTCATCTATGTCAACATCCCTTGATGGATTTTAAGCTTAGTTGATGTTTATTTATTATGAAACAAAAATTCCATATTGTATTGAAGGTTTTGTGATAGTTTTGACTGTGGATGTGTTATTTTTATACCATTTATGGTTTATGGATACAGTATTGAAATTTCGTATGCTAGTTTTAATACGAATGTTTATGTTATGTTTAAACCTATTCATATGAGGAATGCATTGGAGTTAATATGTGACGGGTGGAGCCTGCTATAGCTCCTTGATGCATCAGTAGGTCACATGAGACCAACTAGTGTCTTTGCATAAGGCCCTGACACAATCTTATTTGTAGTCTTGGCATGAGGCCTTGGCTACGTGGTTATGATAGTCTAGAATTTATGCATTCCATCATTATGAAAATGGTTTTTGATATTACATGCAATTATTCGACTAGTAGAATATCCATGTGAATAAGTAAATGGGATTATTTAATTTTATTTTTTCCATATTATACTGAAATTCATGTTTAAAAGGCTTTTGTTTTAGTTATACATTGCCTTAAATTTTTATGCTTATTTATGAAAGTTTCTACTATATTGTTATCCTTACTGAGCATCTGAGCTCACCTCTTTCAATGTTTTATTTTTCCCAGGATGTGAAGAAGTAATTTATGAATGACCTGCAAGAATAGTATGAGGGGATATGAAGAAAAGATGTTGTTGTAGTTTTTTTTACTTTATGATGTAATGTAAATCTTTATGAATATATCTAGTGATTCCAAGGCTACTAAACTAATCGGTCTTTAGAGACTTGATCTTTTGTGATCATGCCAATGTTATGTAATAATGCACCACCTCTGGGTAACTGGGGTCGGGGCATTACAGTTGGTATCAGAGGAAGTTTAGTACAAAACTAGGAATCTATATTTAGGTAAACTCTGATTAGAGAACATAGACCTAAGATAGACTTTGAGGATTAGTAAAAAAGAACTTTATAGAATTTTGGTATTGTAGAAATTTTTTGAGTTTTCCGAGAAATACATCCATGTCTTGAAACAAGCAGGTAGAGGCGGCTCTGGTATAGATGTACCTAGGGGTAAAACCTGAAAACACCGCTTTGAGCTAGACTCGAATGGGAACTGGTGCACGAAAACGGGCCTTGCTGCACTCTTTGTTACGACACTCCCGAGGGATATGCTTAGGATTATTCTCAATTTATTTACAAACCATTATGTAGGGTTTATGAGTATATACTTCCTCAAAGAAAACATTTTTATGATTATGGATTATATCCATAAATAGTTCAATTTATGTTAAGTGTTTTACAAGTATGGAATTATGTATTTTGATTCATAAATTGATCTAGTTTATACCATTGCTTATAAATGGCACCTAGTGGAAGAAATGGAAACCGTATTAATGCACACACTCCATTTAGGGATTTCCCTCCTGCTCAAGAGAATTATAGTGGAGCTGGTGATGCAACTGGTGTTGATCAGCTAATCACCATACTGGGACAACTCACTCAGGTTATAAATAATAACCTTACCTGTATGGAGCACCCTAATCCATAGCGTGGAGGATCAATGTTAGATCGCTTCATGAGGAAAAAACCACAAACATTCAATGGTAGTACAAATACTTTGGTATCCGAGAAATTGATACATTTCCTAGAGAAAATATTTCAGGCTTTGGGGAGTAGTGAAAGGGATAAAGTTATCATGGTAGTTTATCGCCGCACTGTAGATGATGATCAATGGTGGTCCTTGATTCAAAACACAAAGGATGACGAGGAAGTATCAAATATGGAATGGAGGGAGTTCAAAGAACTTTTCTTAGAAAAATAATTTCCTCATGACCATCAAGCAGATATGGAAAGGAAATTTCTGAGTCTGAGACAAAAGGAGGAGGAGAATGTCGCAAAGTATGAGGCTAACTTTACAAGGTTAGAAAGGTATGCTGGAGATTATATACGTAATCCAAGAAGTAAGATTGATCGTTTCTTCTATGGGTTAAAACCATTTCTTCGTCGAGCATTAGTGTTGCAATCCTTCTCATCGTACGAAGATATTGTCTCATGTGCTATCAAGACAGAAAAAGAATTATCTAAGTCTTATGACTTTAAAGAAAAGTAGGAGAAGAAGAGATCTTCTGATCACTCTGGGAATGGAAATAAGTGGAAGAAGGGAAAAGTTTAATATCCATCCTACAGTAAATGTGGGATGAAACACTCTGGTACTTTCTTAAAGGGAATGGGAGTCTGTTACAAGTGTGGTGAAAAAGGCCACCAAGCTCGTGATTGCAAGGGGAAGAAAGAAGCTACCGATGTTTAATGCTACAACTGCAGAGAGATGGGACATTATGAAAATGAATTTCCTAAGCATCAGGGGAAATTACCTCAGAAAAGGCCAAGGGTTCAAGGCCAATATTATGCTATCACTATTTCTGAGGTAGAAGCTTTGAACGTCGTGGTGGCATGTAATTTAATGGTTTACTCAAGTTTAGAAAATGAATTATTTGATTCTGGATCATCACATTGTTTCATATCTTCCCAGTTTGCTAAGAAAATTTGATATTTCCAATTTTATTTAACAAGGGAGTTGTCAGTTAAAACTCCTAAGGGAAGTATCATTGAAACAATGTTTTGTGAATCAGTCCCCATTAGAGCACATAAATGTTCATTATCCGCTGATCTCATCATCATACCTATGATTGAATTTGATATAATCCTTGGTATGGATTGGCTTTCATACCATGATGCAAAAATTTATTGTTAGAAGAAGGAGGTTACTATTTTTGAAGATGATGATAAGGAACACCTTATCTTTAGAGCAGAATCACCACCACCTAATTCTTACCTAGACCCACCCATAGTAGCTCAACTGAAGTCAATTATTAGGGAGGAAGAGAATGAAATGACTGTGGGTGAAGAAAGGAATGTTCAAATAGATTATGTACCTATTGTGAAAGAATATATAGATGTGTTTCCAGAATATTTACCTGGACATCCTCTAGAATGATAAGTTGAGTTTTCCATTGATTTAATTCCTGGATCAAGGCCTATATCGAAGACCCCTTATAGAATGGCCACTGTGGAATTAGTTAAACTAAATAAATAACTAGAGGAATTGAGTAATAAAGTATTTATTCGACCTGGTGTTTCTCCATGGGGAGCCCCTGTTCTTTTTGTTAAAAAGAAAGATGGATCTATGAGGTTATGTATCGACTACATGGAAATCAATGATATAAAAATAAATAAAAAGTATCCCCTACCTCGCATTGATGATTTATTTGACCAACTGTATGGAGCTAAATACATTTCAATGATTGACCTTCGATCTAGACACCATCAGTTGTGTGTGAAGAAGGAAGACATTCCGAAGACATCATTTCAAACCAGGTACGAGTATTCCGAGTTTGCAGTAATGCCTTTTGGATTGACTAATGCACCCTCAGTATTCATGGATCTAATGAATAGAGTTTTCAAAGAATATCTCTATGATTTTGTGGTGGTATTTATTGATGATATCTTGGTATACTCCAAAATCTACGAAAATCATGAAAATCACTTGTGCATTATCCTGAAGACTCTTAGAAGATATGAATTATATGGGAAGTTTAGCATGTGTGAATTATGGCTTCAGGAGATCTCTTTTCTTAGCCATATTTTCTCTAAGGATGGAATCTCTGTTGATCCTTCAAATATAAGAGCAATCCAAGAATGGCTAGCACCAACGAGTATAACCAAGGTATGCCGTTTTATTGGTTTAGCAGGTTATTATCGATGTTTCGTCTAGAACTTTTCCCGATTGGCTAACCCATTAACAAAGCTCACATGTAAAGGGGATAAATTTTTTTGGAAAAAAGAGTGTGAAGAATGTTTCAAAGAACTTAAGAGAAGATTAGTCAATGATCTTATATTTACTCGACCATCAGGTAATAATGGGTTCATTATTTATTGTGATGCATCAAATAAAGGACTTGGCTGTTTCCATATACAGAATGATAGGGTTATTGCCTATGAATCATGACTGTAAAAACTTCATGAGAAAAACTACCTTACTCATGATCTTGAGTTTTCTTTTGTAATCTTTTCTTTGAATATATGGAGACATTATCTCTATGGTGAAAAATGTGAGATTTATACTGATCAAAAGAGTTTGAAGTATATTTTCTCACAGAAAGAACTCAACATGTGGCAAAGGATATGGCTTGAACTACTCAAGGATTATGATTGCACGATACACTACCACCCGGGGAAGGAAAATAAGGTGGCATATGCTTTGAGCAGAAAAGATCATGGAGTTTTGAACATGATGAGAATTGAAAGGGATCCTATTTTCATGGATCTAGTGAAGATGGATATGGTAATTTCCATAGAAGGTGAAACATCGATACTTTTTCAAATGGTTGCCAAACCATATTTACTAGAAAGGATAAAGAGTTATCAGATAGGTGATGAAGAGTTTCAAAAGAAGATTAAAGCTGTAAATGATGGGAGATTGAAAAACTTTGTGTATGAAGATGGAATTTTAAAATTTGGGAAGAGACTTTGTGTTGCCAATATACTTGATCTAAAAAGGGAATTGTTAGATGATGCTCATAGCTCCAATTTCTCTATACACCCTAGGAGCACCAAAATGTATAGAGATTTGAAGGAACATTTTTGGTGGGACTACATGAAGAGGGAGATTGCTGATTTTGTGTCAAGATGTATGGTTTTTCAGCAAGTGAAAGCTGGAAGGGAACATCTTGGAGGAGTCATGAAACCTCTTCCCATACCAGAGTTGAAATGGGACAATATTACGATGGACTTTGTCATGGGGATACCAAAGACTCCTAGAAGGAACGATGCAATATGGGTTATTGTTGATCATCTTACCAAGTCAGCACATTTTCTTACAATAAGAGACGATCTACCACTGAAACGTCTAGCAAGAGTATATATTAATGAATTTGTGAGACTTCATGGAGTACCCCTACCGATTGTTTCTAATCGTGATACTCGTTTTACTTCAAGATTCTGGAAAATTCTTCAGAAAGCCCTGGATACTGAACTTCATTTGAGAACTGTCTACCACCCCCAAACTGATGGACAATCAGAATGAACTATTCAAACCTTAGAAGACATGTTGAGATCTTGCTCACTTGACTTTTAGGGTATGTGGGATCAATATTTACCTCTGGTAGAATTTTACTATAACAATAGCTTCCATTGGAGTATTCAGATGGCACCATATGAAGTGTTATATGGAAAGAGATGTCACACACCAACCTGTTGGGATGACGTTGGTGAAAGAAATCTTATAGGCCCAGAACTGGTAGAGGAAACAATGGAACAGGTAAAGGTAATCCAAAACCACATCCAAGCATCTCAAAGTAGGCAAAAGAGCTATGCCAATAACCGAAGGAATGATTTGTAATTTCAGGTAGGAGATCATGTTTTCTTGAAGGTATATCAATGGAAAGGAGTTATAGGTTTCGGTAAGAAGGTTAAATTGAGTCCTAAGTACATTAGACCTTTCAAAATTCTAGAATTAATTGGGGCTATAGCTTACCATTTGGTAATGCCGCCAAGTCTCTCCAAAGTTTACGACGTGTTCCACATTTCGCTGTTGAGGAAATACATGCCTGACCCAACACATGTACTCACCTATGAGGAATTAGAACTGGAACCCGATCTATCATATTGCGAAGAGAAAATTAGGATTATTGATACGAGAGAACAAGTACTGATAAACCGGACGACTCATCTGGTAAAAGTTTTGTGGAGAAACCATAAGATGGAAGAGGCAACGTGGGAACCAGAGGAACTTATGATGAAGAACCACCCGATTCTTTTCATGCGATAGTATTCTAGAAATTTTTAGGATGAAATTCTTTGAATGATGGGATAATATAACACCCCAGGCATCCACGGTACGCTTCCCTTTGAATAATACAGTAGCGTGTGTTGTAAGGGACTTGGAGTTCTAACACACACACCAAAACCAATCAAACTAGCCGTTATGAATAGTAATATAAACATTCTGATATTTTATAAATTTTATCTTTCAAAATGGACTTCATTTTTGGATTCGGAATATCAAAATTATCCTAGGGTGAAATTTTGGTATTTTTCTGAAAACTTTCAATTTTTGATGAATAGTGAAAAACACTAAGTTATAGTATAAAACCGAATTTTTATTTAAATAATTATTTGTTTATTTAAATTTAATTAAGGTAAAAATAGATACATAATACCTATATAAGTTAAATGTAATTCATTGGAGTTAGTTTAGAATAATTTTAGATATATAAAATGTTATTGAACTTTTCACCGTCTTTTACCCACCTCCTAGGAGAATTTGGAAATTCACATAAAACATAATTTTACAGCTTCTGTGAGTGGAATTTCTAAAATCCAAGAGACACGGTTAATATCAAGGAGTAGAATGTGGTTCAATGAGATGAAAATAATTTTTGGTGAATAGTAACTTTTTACTTTTATTTACCACAGTTAAAATTAAATAGGGTAATTAAGGGTAAAAATGATATTAATATTACCCTAAAACATGTCCTAATTCTATTGGACAAGTGTATCTCGACCCATCCCCACCTTGAAATTTATATAATCCACTTTGGATCCATTAGAAACCGAATATGAATTTATTATAAAATAATATTTCTAGCTTTTCCAAAGGTGCCCCTCACCCCTCTTATAAAAGGGCAGTCCTCCTTCTCACTAATTCACACATTCAAAGCCTTTTATCTAGGCCAAAACCTGCCCAAATACTCTCTCAACTTCTCTCACTTCGACCTAGAGGCCTTAGTTTGATCAGAAAGCCAACCTAAGGAGCCCTTTTGATCAAATCAAAAGGAATAACCCGATTAAGAGGTAATGTTTTCACCACCCTCTTTCAAGTTCCTTTCTTCTTCAACTTCTTCTTTCTTTGATATTCCCATTATAAAATAATAACTCCAGTAACTTATATATATTGTGATGTTATTATAAATATGATACAATCATATTCAGTATTCTATCCATCTTTTGAATGACATGTCACCATACGTGCATACGTACGACTTACCGTCTCCACGTTGGGGTGTAATTGTTATTCAATAAATTATTATCTGGATGGGTATAATAATGATGTGTAATTAATGTAAATAATAAATATAACATGATAATGATTCTATATATATGATATACCATCCAATTATATATTATTTTAATATCAAAAGAATGATATTGTCGATCGTGGGTACGTATGGACTACCGTCTACACGAATGCAATGGGATTCATTCACCATTGTATCCATTCAAGACTAATTCTCATTTAATGATTAAAAGTAATGTTTAAGGACTTGATATCATTCTGGATATGAATAAGATACAACCTATACATAACAAACACGGCTTACGTAACAAAACATATAAAACAAAACAAGTAAGTTTACACCCGAAACAACTATAATACTAAGATATTATTAACAAATCAATGTTAAAAGATCATATATGATATCATATTAATGTATATGATTCTTGTATAACAATTATTTCACCATTATACCGGAGTTTAACCTACCCTCAACCAAGGAAAAGTACAAGTTAAGGATTTATTTCACAATCTCTTCATTATCCGAGGTTGTTTATACATAATTATCTATTGGGACCTCTTTATCATCCACATCCAAGTTTCTTAAAAATGTATTTCAAATCATTATTACTATTTTAAAGACTGTGGTATAAAGTCATTAATATCCTTGTTGACTTTTATAAGATGTTTATAGAGGAATCTTTTTGTCATTTTCCAAACAAGGTCCTTTTTAACCTTTTCGACAGAATTAAGGTAAGAATGTCTTTTTAACTTATACGGTGGGTGCGGCTATTTTCCGCTATTATAAAATCGTCAAAGCTTCCCTTACAAGATTGTAAGAATATTTTCAAAGTAAATGTTTTATTTTATAATTATGCGACTTTTAAATGATTTTAAAAAAGATATTTCTCTCAGATTGTTTTGATTTCATCTATGTCAACATCCTTTGATTGATTTTAAGATTATTTGAAGTTTATTTATTATGAAATAAAACTTCCATATTTTATTGAAGGTTTTGTGATATGTCTGATTGTGGATGTGTTATTTTTATACCATTCATGGTTTATGGAAAAATTATAGAAATTTCGTATGCTAGTTTTAATATGAATGTTTATGTTATGTTAAAACCTGTTCATATGAGGAATACATTGGACATAATATGTGATGAGTGGAGCCCGCTATAGTTCCTCAATGGTTCATTAGGTCTCATGAGACAAACTAGTGTCTTGGCACAAGGCCTTGAAAAAAAATCTTATTTGTAGTCTTGGCGCGAGGCCTTGGCTATGTGGTTATGATAGTCTGGCATTATGCATTCCATCATTATGAAAGTGTTTTTTGATATTGCATGTCATTATTTGACTATAAGAATATACATGTGAATAAGTAAATGGCATTATTTCATTTTATTTTTTCCATATTATGCTGAAGTTAAAGTTTAAAAGGCTTTTGTTTTAGTTATACATTGCCTTAAATATTTATGCTTATTTATGAATGTTTCTGCTATATTGTTATCCTTACAAAGCATCTGAGCTCACCCCTTTCAATGTTTTATTTTTCCTAGGATTTGAAGAAGTAATTTATGAATAACCTACATGAATAGTATGAGGGGATATTAATACAAGATGTTGTTGTAGTTTTTTTACTTTATGATGTAATGTAAAACTTTATGAATATATTTAGTGATTCCAAGGTTACTAAACTAATCGGTCATTGGAGACTTGATCTTTTGTGATCATGACAATGTTATGTAATAATGCACCGACTCTGGGTAACTAGGGTCGGGGCGTTACACAATCTATGATATTTATTTTCCATATAGTCTGATACTTTATATCATAAGGTAATTAATAACTCACTGATTCCTATTAATACACACTAAGGAAAGATATCTAACTATCTGTCTCAATAAATTCATGAGGTACATTATTGATAATATTTAATAAGAATTGTTTATATATCTTATATTTTATAAAGAAAGGACTGGTTGGTGGAAAATCCTGATAAAATTCATGTTAGTTATTGAATTATACTTGGTTGGTTGCAAGAATATGGGTCTATGAATTAACCCTTTCTCAAGAATTCTATTTAAAATAAAAGGGTGATGTGTGTATTTGGGATGGAACGCAAAATACAATATGTACATAGTAATCCATATTGGAGGCATACCATGTTAACAAATCTGGTTCTTCTTTATTGTTCTTTTCTGCTTATAATATATTCATGCTAACTAAATGTATGTGAAATAGAGAGAGATCCATTCACCAAATAGGTGTAGAGGTAAGATAGTTAAAAAATATATTTGGAAAAAATTCACCAGACCAATTCACCACTCTATTAGTGTATAAAACATCTTGAATGATCCTAAAAATTGGTATTAAAGCACCACATCCCATATTTCGCTACATTCTAAAAAAATCAACATTTGAGGTTTAATTTTGAGTTTCTATTTACAAAGGATTTTTGATGTTCAAATTTTAATAATCCTGGGAGTTCCCAATAAAAGATACCATGGGAGATGTGTTTACTAAGACAATGAAGAACATGAAGAAAATAGGTGAAAATTTATTGAGAAAAGACACAAGAGATAAAAAGGAGAATAATGAATCTATATTAATTGAGGTTAATAAAAGTTGACTTCATTCTATTATGTATATCAATAATTATCTCTTTTTAGAAACTGGTGATGGGAAGTAATCCATCTTATAAAAAGGGGAAGAAAAATAATTTTATCCATGCTATAATGTTGATGATAATAGATATAGTATGGAATAAAAATATTTAGTGGTTGAATACGCCAACAATAATATATAAAATATTCCTACCATAGAATATTTAAAGATTTCACATGGAGATGAGGTAGTAGAAATATCTTATCATAAAAATATTATAAAAAATACAATAATAAGTGGTAAAGATAATAATTTTGAGGATTCAAATGATGAATAAATTGGTGCTTTAAAGGAAATAAAATAAAATTGTACCAAATAAAATTTCACTTTATTTTGTCTCTTTTAGAAGAATGTAGGAGGAGATCACCTAGCTTGAAGATGAGTAAAACAATTTGGAGATGGATTTGGGGAAAAATTTCCTAACTTGTGTAAAATTACCTAATCATATTAGAGAATTAAATTCCATGAATATGGAGCTTGAAGAAAATTCCTCTAGATCTAGTAATGAGTGTATTAACATAATTTATGAGGGATAAAAATATGATAAAGGGATTAAAAGAAACACTAATCCATTATAAGAAGTAAATTTTTTCAAGGATATTCATTTAGGAATCAATGTCAATAGAATTAAAGAGATTTACAATTTTCTATAAGGTAAGAATAAAATGCATTATGATCATGTGAATCATATTGATAAAATAATAATAGATTATGAAGGAATAATAAAGTTCAATGAATATTAGAGAAACACTCCTAATATGAAATTCCTTGAATTTGAGGTAATATTAAATAATATTGAAATTTCTTTATCCAATAATTCACAAACACTTGAGAGAAGATATGCATCCACATGATATTTGTATTAAAATACCTCTTCATATGGAAAAACATTCTGAGATAATATAATGATCAATATCTAGAACGATCAAAGAAAAAGGTACCATCCATGCTAAAAATTTATGAATATACTAATTTTAGTTTTATGCTAGTGAAAGATAAAAACAATATATATAAAAATGGATAAATAAATATAATGAGAAACCCACCACAATAATTATAGTGTATAAAAACATTTATAGAATAATATGTTCCCAAAATATTCTTAAAATAATGTTTTCCTACCTAAAAATAGAATTTGTAAAAGTTATCTAGAATGATATTTTGAGAATAAAATTTTTTTTTTGGAAATTTTTGGTGTTGTGATAGTTTTTTGAATAGGTAAATTGATTTTTGGAATAATTTTACTACATATAAAAGAAAAATATAGCCTATACTATAAATACCCTGACCCTAATAGTCTGAAGCTACTACCTTAATTTATTACATTGGTACTATGGAAAAGAGTTCTTACCCCAAAGGACTGAATAGTTTAGTAAATTGGAAAATCCAAATACAAACATAATTGTTACATTACAACTTTGGAATGAAAAACAACATATAAACTCTATTATAAACACCCATAATCTCCTAGATTATCATTGCAAGTCATTCATAATATACATCATCTTATCATGGGGGTAAAATAAAACATAATAAAGGGGAGATCTTAGATACTCATTAAGGGTAAGAAATAAAAAAATCTAACATAAATAAATATAAGGTAAGGTGAATAACTAAAAACACATTCCATAAAAATATAATCTTGAGCCAAATATGGTAGGAATAAAAGCTGATTAATTAGTTCCATATAAATAATCATATGCAAAAGAAACTTAACCATGGATATTCTAATAGAGGAATAATCACATGGATTTTTAATTACTAATATTATAATGATGGAATGCATAATGAAGGACATATAAAACATAATATTGATTCCTTTTCCAAGACATTTAAAAATATATGGGTAAGGCCTCAGTCAAATCCCAATATGGTTTTCTCACAAGACATACCGACACATCAAGGTGATATAGTGGTCCCCTCTCATCACTTACTATGTCCGGTTCATTCCTCATATGAGTGGGGTGAAAGATAAACAACATATACATATGAAATGTAAATAAATTTCCCTAATCAGTAAATATAATCACTACTCATTTTGAGTAATACGGTGAATAATATCAAGATATCATATCCATAGTAAATATTATCATAAAATATTTAACAAAATATTTTAGATTATATAATAAAATATAAATCCAAATTAATAATAATATTCAATATGGGGAGTTTAAATAGATGAAAATTCCTTAATAAATTTGTTAATAAATTCTTTAGAGAAATACCCTTGTTTACTTAGGAAAGAAGAGTTCTTTTAAAAAATCATTTGTATTTGTCATAAAATATAATTGGAAAATTTATATCCTAGAAAAGAAAAGTGAGGGAAAATGAAGTTATGTTTTATGAATAAATGATTTCCAACGGAAGTGAAAACATGTAAAAATTTTATTTTAGAAACTTTAGAAATGTGTTGCTTTAGTGCGGTTTAATGGATAATATTAAAGAGATTTTAAGCAGACAACTACATAATTTTTTTATATAAATGGAAATGAAAAAAAAAATAGTTTTTAATAATAAATTCAGTCATTTTATAAAAATAATGGTGGCTTAAAAATATATTTTGGAGTGTACTTGAAAATGGGTAAGAAACTTGGAAGTTCCCTTAAATTGGGCTTGCTTTTCGGGAATAATTGAGAAGGGAACCTTATAAAATCTTTTATTTCTAATAAATAAAGGATGAAATGATATGAATACATGATTTTGGAACATATAACCTGAATTTAGAATAATTATATAAAAATAAATAATAATTACATTTGGGTAAAGAGAGAGAAAGTGTAACCTAAATGAAAAATGGAAGTTCGGTGAGAATCCCTTACCTTATGTCTAAAAATGCTCTATAATTGAACTTAATGTCATATAAAATTAAATTATATTCAATAATAATTTAATTAATAAAACATTAATTAATTATTTTATTTATTTTATTTTTATTAAGTTCATTTATGGTTTTTTATGAGTTATAATATCCAATTTCGTTGTTCGAGAGTGTTTCTTTCCTTGATTTTCATGATTGATACACTTTTATATATGTACGAAAGATCATTTAAAATGGAAATAGTTATATATAATTGAAGTTATATGTTATTAATTATCTTAAATGATATTATATGGTATTATTTGACATTTATTTATATATTAGGATGATTCATTGGATATAGTTTTAAAGATAATCATTTAGATTATTCTGGTGGTTTTTCCATACATCACAAACTAGTTTTGTGTTATAAATTAATATTATGTATATACACTGGTTAAAGAACATTAAATAAGTTATAATACATATATTATAGTTTTTTTACCAGAAAAATGGTTTTATGACCATCCTTGAAGGAGAAATTGGAAAATGAAAACTCGTCATCCATGAAGGTGGTAAATTGGCAACTCACGGACGATGTTTTCATATTTAGAATAAAAAGTGGGGAAGAGAAAATAATTGATGGTGGATATCCCATTAACATAATAAAATTATAGTATTTATAAGATAATGGAGTCATAAATAATGTTTGGATAGAGGAGGTAAGGAATGGATGAGAAAATAAAATAAATTGAAAGAAACTTAAAAGAACAAAAGGGGATTTTACCTATTGAACTCTTCTCCTTGAGAACCTCCTTAAGGAAATTTGAAATGGTATTTTGGATAAGAAATGAAATAAAAAGACATGCGGGAGAGATTTAAGATAGGTATTGGGAATAAATTGGACAATATTTAGTGCTTTGGATGTGTGAGGAGAAGATGTGGTGAGGGGTGGTATTTATAGTGGAGGAGATGTGTGTTTTTATTATTATTTTATTTATTATTTTATTATTTTTGATCAAAGAAAGGAATATTTTTTATTCCCATGATGAAATATAGTAAAGTGATAAGGTTTTTCTATATTATGTGATTAAATTATTCATACATAACACATGACTAAATAATTCATGTATTTGTTAAATACCATAAATTATTGTATTTCACTACTCATAAAAATTAGAACTATTTTAGAAAAATGAAACCAATTCCCCATAACCATTTTTAAATGTGTAGAATTAAAAAATAAAATCAATTTTATGAAAATAATTTTCTAAATATTAGAAATTTAATTTTTAAATAAAATCATCCTTTACCCAAAAAATATTAATTTTAATAGTATTAATATTTTTATGACACTCTAAAAAATTAATGAAGGTATCATAAAACTAGAATATCACTATTTAACAAGAAAATATTAATTTATGAATCTATTTTATAAAAAAATTTCTTTTAAATAATTATATTAATTATAAAATTTTAAATAAACATTTTTGTTTCACAAAAATACCAACAGTTAGCTTAAATGTTTTTTAAAAATTATTTACATATACCATGATGTAAATATACCATATTTGTATTTGTAAATATACCCAAAATATTATTCATAATTTCATTGGTGAAGTTATTATTCTATTGGTCATATCACTATTCATAATGGTCACATTACCATTCCAGTGTTCATATTTAAGACTATATTATGGTTTTATACTTAGTGTTGCATAAAGCATAAACTATCAATGATATTAAATTTTAAAAGTGGCATACCATAAAACATGGGGTGTTACAGTCTCCCCTACTTGAAAAAAATTCCATTCTCAAAATTTCCAAAATTTCACCTCATACAAATATTTGAATGCTTATTCATCATAAATTCATCTAGTTCCCTCATCAGCTCTTTGATTTTTTTAGTTTTCCAAAGTACCATTACCAACAAAGTCATCTGATTCTTTGAACCCTATTATTTATTTTCCAAAACCAGGATAATCTATTTATATTAAGATAATTTAGGTCCCAATTATATTCTTTTAGTAGTGAGGACATGCATTTGGTCTCACATGTACATTATTAACACATATATTTGGAAGACATTGTGTAATCTAGAAGGGATAGGTGGCATCACCAAATGATAAGCCAAAACTCCAATTTTCTCTAAGATTTCAAAAGGTCTAATGTACATGGGGCTAAATTTCCCTTTGTTTCTTAATATTATGGAACCCTTCAATGGAGATACCTTCAAGAAGACATGATATCCCACTTAGAACATCAAATCCTTCTTATGGTTATTTTCATAGATATTGTTTCTAATTTGAGCTTCTTTGATATGGATTTGAATAGTTTTTAACTTTTATGTTGTCTCCTACACAAGTTATGGGACTATAAGCTTCCTTTCACCAAATTCATCCCAACAAGTTGGAGTATGAAATCTATTTCCATATAATTATTCATATGGTTCCATTTGAATACATTAATGGAAACTATTATTGTAGGAAAACTCTAGAAAAATTAAATACTAATCCCACATAGCTTCAATGTCAAGTGGGAATGATGTAAAAATGTCTTCTAATATTTGAATAGTCCTTTCAGACTATCCGTTTATTTGAGGATGATATGAAGTGCTCAAATGATGATTAGTATCTTAAGATTTCGGAATACTTCAAATTTTTTGATATAAATTTTTGATCACGATTAGACACAATTAAAAGTAGAGCTCCATGAAGTCTTTTAACATCATTAATATAGAGTTGTGATAGTCTATCTAGTGGAAAATCCTCCATTATAGTGAGGAAATGTGTAGATTTGTAAAGTCGGTAAAAAATGGACCATATTGAATTAATCTTTCTTAGAGTCTTTGGTAATCCAGTAAAAAAATATATAGTAATGTCATCCCATTTCTATATAGGAATAAGAAGAAGGATGTTGTCTTTCAGCCTTCACCTTTTGACAAACTACATATCATGATACATAGCCAGAAATTTCCCACTTCATGTTATCCCAATAGGAAATGATCCTTCAAATCTCTATACATCTTAGTGCTACCAGGGTTTATAGAGAAATTTGAGATATGGGAATCATCCAATAATTCCCTTTTTAGCTTGAGAGGGAATATAAATCCTCTTCCCAAATTTCAAAATTCTATATCCATATAAAAAGTATACAAATATTCCATCATTCAAACCTATAATTTTCTTTTGAAGATTTTCATCACCAGACTGAGAATATTCAATACTTTATAATAAATATAGTTTGGAAACCATTTGAAAAAGGAGAGATCTTTCACCTCCCTTTATAATTCTCATATCCATCTTAAATAGATCTAAGTACAGAAGATCATTTTCAATCCTCATTTTTTTTTCAGAACTCCATGATCCTTCATGCAAAAAGAATATACTACCTTATTTTCCTTCCCTAGGTTGTAGTGTATTGATCAATCATAATCCTTGAGTAGCTCAACCCATCGCCTTTTCCTCATGTTGAGTTCTTTTTGTGATAAGATATATTTCAAACACTTATGATTTTTATATATCTCACATATTTCACTCTATAGATATTTTCTCCATATATTTAGAGTGAAGAATACAAATTCTAACTTAATATCATTAGTGGGACAGTTCTATTTATGAGTTTTTAACTACCTTGATGCATATGAAATAACTCTATTTTTCTACATAAATACATAACCAGGTATTTTCTTTGATTCATCACTATAAATCACAAATCCACAATTTTCCAATGGTAGAGTCAATATTGGAGAATTTACTAATATATTATTCAGTTATTTGAATAATTATTCACGTTCTTTTATCTATATAAACTTAACCCCTTTATGAGTAATCTTGGCTGATGAGTTAGCTAATCGAGAAAAATTATGAACAAAATGCTGATAGTAACCTGCTAAACCAATGAAGCTACATATATTGATTATGTTCATTGGTGTAGGCCATTATTGAACTACCTTTTTCTTTACAGGATCATCTAATATTATATCCTTATAGAAAATATGTCCAAGAAAATAAACTATTTAAATCCATAATTCACACTTTCTAAAATAATCATATAACTCTTTCTTCTAAGAGTCTTCAAAATAATATGCAAGTGGTTCTCGTGGTCCTCATATCTTTTTTAGTATATCAAGATATTATACGTAGATACCATAAATTGTTTTTAAGATATTAGTTGAAAACTCTATTCATTAAATCCAAAAAAATAGAGGGTGTATTAGTAATTCTAAATGACATTAATTTAAACTTGTAATGTCCATACATGGTTATAAATGTTGTGTTTAAAATATATTCCTTCAATACATGAAATATATGATTTTGATAATGCAGGTAAATCTTTGAAAAATATTTTCAAACAATTAATTTGATCAAATAAATATTCTATGTGAGGAATGGGATACTTGTTATTTATTTTAATAGAATTGATTTCCCTATAATAAATGAACGAACTCATGGATCCATCATTCTTCTTAACAAAGAGAACATGAGATACCCGTTGAGAAAAACTTGGGCAGATAAACCCCTTAATACTCAACTCCTCTAGTTGTTTCTTTATCTCCACTAATTCCACTGTGGTCATTATATAAGTAGTCTATGATATTGGTCTTTCATATGGGATTGAATCAATAGATAACTCAAATTTTCACTCTAGAGAATGTCAATGTAAATATTCTAGAAATACATTAATGTATTCTTATACAATAGGAACATCCTCAATTTTAAGAACAATTTTTTCATCATTAGGTTTTATCTTCTATTATTCTCTAAGAATACCATTCATTATAGATTCTATGTGTGGATCTAGATAAGAATTAGATGATTAAGTTTCTACTCTAAAGATAAGGGATTCAATATCTTCCTCAAAAATCGTAATTTCTGTCTTCTTGTAATAAATTTTTTCTTCATATTTCCAAATCCTGTCCATACCGAGGATTATATAAAATTATATCACAGGAACAATGAAAAGATTAAAAAATAAAGCACATTTATGTTCCGTAATAGGGACTAAATGACAATTTTTTGTTATAATGAGACTAACCTTATGAGTTTTTACTAACAACTACATTATAAAATACAATGTGAAATTTATAATTATATTGGATAACTAGGAATATATAAAACAATATGATGATAGATAATCAAATAAAGCATTAGGAAAGTTTGTGGAAATGATTAAATTACTTGCTGCCACATAATTAGGAACTTCCACCTTAGCAGTTGTGATTGTATAAGCTTAGTCTTTCTCCCTTGTATTTTTCTATGTCAAGTTTCATCGACACATAAAAAAATAATTTGCGTAGTGTCCCATCTACCTACAGTTGTAGCATTGAACATTGGTAGCTTCTTTCCTTCCCTAGCAATCATGAGTATGATGGCCTTTCTCACCATACTTGAAGAAGAATCCTTTTCCTTTTAACCAGGTACCATGGTGTTTCCTTACACAAGTATCAAATGTTGTAAAATTCACTTTTTTATTATTCCCTTTACCAATTACTTTCTCTTCTACCCTCTTCTTCTCTTGTTTTCCAATAAATTCATAATACATAGGGAATTATTTCTCTCTTGATATCACATGAGACTATATCTTTGTAAGATGAGAATGATTGGGAGACTAGTGCCCTTGGGAGGAATGGTTTAAAACCATCAAAGAATCAATTAGTATTTATCTTTGGATTAAGTATATAATCTATAGCATTTCTTGATAACCTTTTAAGGTTGGATTCATACTCAAAAAAAAAATTTATCCTCTTTTTTGTCTTAGAATCATGAATTTACTCTCCCTATCTGCTCACTATTCGCGAGGGAAATGCTTTTCGAAGGAAATTTCTTTAAAATATTTCTATTATATATTTTTAATTTTTACTTATCCTTTGTGTTTTTAATTAAGGACCACTACTTATCCACATCTCCCAAGAGATTATAAAATACCATGATAAATTTCTCCCTTTCATTACATTTCAAATTGATAAATATCATCTCTAAGAAACTTATCCATTTCTTAGCAACAAATGGGATTTTAGTCCCATTGAATAATGGAGGCTTTTATCACATGAAGTAGTATGAAATTGTTACATCACATTATGTATGGGGATGCTCCATGTGAGTAGGGTTATTACTCATAACCTAATTCAGTTGTCCCAATATAGTTATATATTGTTCGCCTCTAGTTGAATATCCTAATCCAACATTGTTACCTTTCATAGGAGGTAAATACTTATATGGAATATGTGAATTGATATGGTTCATATTCCTTTCACTAGGTTTGATTTATAAATAATGGAATATTCCAAATTAGTTAATGAATCATAATACATAATTTCAAAATAGAAAAACACTTAACATAAATTGAAAATTTAGGCATAGTTAATCCCATAAACATAAACATGGTTTCCTTGGGGATGTATTTACTTCTAAATAATTTATAATGATTTGTAATGAAAATATGAAATATCCTAAGTATACCCCTAAGGAGTGTTAAACCCGTTGAAAAGTAAGGCATGTTGTCATGTACCAGGTTATGTTGAGTCAGGCCCGACACAAATTGTCAGAGTTGTTACCCCTAGGTACATATGTGCTAGAACCGCGTCCACTTTTAGTATCCATGTAGATATATATACACACACATATATATTTAGGAAGACTCAAATAATCTCTACCATACCAAAATTATAGGATTTTATTCTATTTTACCCTGAAATTATATGTTAGGGTTAGGTTCCCTAACCCATGTTTTCTAAATCTAGTTTTTATATTTTCTAGTAAATTTCTTTTAATACCAACTATAAATACCCTAACCCCAATAGCTTGGATTTAGTGCCTTACTTTATTACATTGGTACTATAAACAAGTGTTGATGTCCCAAAGGAAATAATAGGTTTTTAGATTTGGAAAACCATATAAAAACATAATTTTTACATTACAAAATTTAAATAAAAAATATTGTAACAACACCATTGTAAAAACCCATAAACTCCAAGATTATCCATGCAAGTAATTCATAATATACATCTTATCATCCTGGGGAAAAATAATATATAAGATATGGGTGAGCTTAGATGGTTATCAAGGGTAATAAATACAGTTAAGATAACATAAATAAACATAATGCAAGGTGAATAACTAAAAAAAATGTCATTAAAATGTAATCAAGATCATAATATAGAAGGAATAAAAGCTTATTACACAGTGAAATATAAATAATAAAATGAGAATTAAACAAAACCATGGATATTATAATAGTAGAATAACCACATGAATTTTCAATTACTGACATCATAATTATGTAATACATAATTCTAGACATATGAAACGTACCATCGAGGCCTCAACCAAGAAATATGAAAATAAAAGTGTAAGGCCTCATCCAAATATCATTATTATTTGTCTCATGAGACCTAATGATGCATCAAGGGGCTATAATCGGCCCCTACCATCAATTAATAAGTCTAATTAATTCCTCATATGAATGGGGTTAAACATAAATAACATACACATATGAAATTTAAATAACTTTCCCCAATTAGTAAATATAATCACTGACCTTTCTGAGTGATATGGTGCATGGTATTAAAATAGTATATCTATAATCAAACTTATCATAAACCATTTAATAAAATATATTAGATGATATCATAAAATAAAAATCCCAATTAATAATAAGACTCGGTAGATGTAATTGAAATATATGAAAATATCCTAATAAAATCATTGAGAAAGTCTTGAGAGAAGTTACATTTTTTTTACTTTGGAAAGAAGAGTTATTTTAGAAAATCATTTGTATTTTTAATAAAATCATATTGTAACATATATATACAAGAAATTAAAATTGAGGCATAATGAAATTAATTTTTTTGAATAAATTATTTCCAACTAAAGTGAAAATATATAAAATATAATTTAATAAACTTTAGAAATGAGACTCTTTAGTGGAATTTAAGGGAAAACACTAAAGTGTCTTGAAAATAGAAAAAAGAATAATTTTATTATAAAAACAAAAAATAAAAAAGAAAGTTTTTCTTCATAAAATGAATAATTTTAGAACAATATTAGTGTCTTAAAACAAATTATGTATTGAACATGAGAATAGGTAATAAATTAGTAAGTTTCCTTAAATCGGGATTGCTTATGAGGATAAATTAAGAAGGGAATATTATAAAATCATGTATTTACCATCCAAGATGGATGAAATGATATGAAAAAATGTGTTTGAAACATATAAATAGAATTTATAAGATCTATATAAAAATAAATAATAATTACATTGGGGTAAATAAAGATAAAGGGCAACCTAAATGAAAAATGGAAGTTCAAAGAGAATCCCTTACCTTATGTCCAAAAGTGTTATTCACATTCACTTAATGTGATGGATAATGAAATTAGATTCATGAATAATTTAATTTAGAACCATTTACACTTTTATTTGATTTAATTTAATTATAATATGTTCATTTATGGATTTTTTATAAGTTATAATATTCAATATTGTCATTAAGGAGTGTTTGTTTCATCGATTTTCATGATTGATCGACTTGTATACATGTATGATGGATTATTTAAAATGGGAATAGATATATAGAATTGAAATTATATGTTATTAATGAACTAACATGATATTTAATGGTCTTATATAACATTTTTGCTAAATATGAGTATGATTCATTAGATAGAGTGTTAACTATAACCATTTAGATTATTTTTTAGTTTTTTCTAATCATAATGAACTAGTTGTGTCTTATAAATTAATATTATGTATATAGAATGGTTAGAGAACATTAGATATGTTGTAATATATATATATATATATTATTTTGTAACAATAAAAAAGGTTTATTACCGACCATGATGGAATAATTGAAAAACAAAAACTCATCATCCACGAAGGTGGTAAATAAAAACCTCTCAAATGATGTTTTTATTTTTAGAATAAATAGAGGGGAAGAGAAAATAATTAATGGTTTATATCACATTAAAAAATAAAATTACAGTATATATAATATACTATAGTTTTCATGCATGTTTAGATAAAGGAGTTAAGGAAAGGATAAAAAATCAAATAAATTGAATGAAACTTAAAAGAACGAAAGAGGATTTTACCTCTTGAACTACTCTAGTTAAGAACCTCCTTAATGAACTTTGAAATTGTATTTTGGGTGAAAAAATAAATAATAGAATATGGGGGAGAGTTTTGAGGGAGTTATTGGGTAGAAATTGTACAAACATCAAGTATTTGGATGTGTGAGGAGAAGATGTGGTGAGGGGTGATATTTATAGTGGAGGAGAGGGTTGTTTTTTGATTATTTTATCAATTAGTTCATTATTTTTTCTCAAGAATTTAAATAGTTTTGATTAACATGAATAAATACTATAAATATTGTATGTTATTTATTTATTATGGGCTTAAATAATACATACATCATACTTGACTCAATAATTAATGTATTTGTTAAATACAGTAAATTAATGTATTTCAATAGTCAACAAAAAACAACTATTTTAGAAAAATCCAAAAAAGTCACCCTAAACATTTTTTTTCACGTTCAATTCCAAAATATAATCTATTTTTGGAGAATAATTTTCTAAATACGAGGAATTTAATTTTTAAATAGAATCATCATTTACTCGGAAAATACCAATTTTAATATTATAACTCTTTTTATGACACTAAAAAATTAATTAAGGTCTCATTAAATAATCATATAATCATAAGACGAAAAACATATTAATTTATGAATCTATATTATGAAAATAATTTTTTAAATCATCATATTAATTATAAAATAATAAATAAACATTTATGTCTCACAAAAATACCAATACTTAACTTATTGCTTTAAAAACATTTATTTACTTATTACATGATGTAATATACCACATTTTTATTTATAATATACTCAAATTTTATTCATACATTCATTGGTGAAGTTATCACTATTCCTAATGGTCACATTACTATTTGAGTGGTTATATTTAAAAGTATATTATGATTTTAAACTCAGTGTTTCATGCAACATAAAAAATAAAAGATATTAAATTTTAAAAGAGGAATGCCATAAAATATTGGGGAATTACATATACCAATGTGGGAGAAAAGATTAAATAAATAAAATTTATTAGAATATGAATAAAAATCAATTTAACTAAAAAATATTCGTAAGTATTGAGAAATTATATAGAATATGTAATGAATGTGGACATAGTAAAGATGCATTCTTGGAAAAAGAAACCAATGATTTTATTAAGGCACTTAAAAAATTAAGACAACAAAATAAGAATTTAAATAGGAATATAAGGGAGCAATATGTACTTTATAAGGAAAATAATTATTTTTTTCAAAGAAAACCTAAGAAGACTAAGAGGACTACCTCACCAAAAAAAGAATGATCTGCTTCTATTTTGGAATAAAGGGAAACATCATGACATTTTGAAAATATATGAATGTTGGTATTAATGGAATAAATATACTAAAAAATAAATAATCAATTTATGAAAGAAACAAAAGGATTGGTTTGGTGGAGAAAATTCTAGAGATTCCAAATAGGGGTTCTATGAAAGGTAACCATCCGTCTAAATAATGTATGATAATTTATCTAACATAATTAGAAAATAAATTATAGGTGAAAAAATAACATGATAACATAAGTACAAAATGGAAAGAATCTATTCCACATGATGAAATCTAATTTCTTGAGAGTTTGTAAGAAAATAATGACTTAATAATATCATAAGATTAAAATTGAAGGTGAAAGAAGATAAGATATAATTATAATAATTTCCAGTTCATATTTACTACTCAATGAGAAATAATTAATAAGATGAAGCCTGTATCATGGGATATATATTCCATGATTACTGATATAAAGAATAATTATCCATAAAAATAAATTTTTTAAAGAAGTAAAAATAGCCTGCTTCATAAAAAAAACGACTTAAAAATAAGAAGACCTAACACGAAGAAGAATTTCAAAATAGACTAAAAAATAATGGATCAATTTATTTGATAAGAAAATTTGAACATTTCTTCTCTCTCTAATGAGAAAAAGAGTTCCACCATATCCTGTTAACTATTGTGTTGTATTTATGCACTATTTATGCAATAAATTTATGGTGATTCAATTTATCTAGGGTATAACTAAACAAAATAAGCATGTTTTCAAAAATAGGCAATTGATACGATGTAAAAATCTAAGAATGATCTAACAGTTGGTATCCTGAAACTAATTTGTTGAAAAATTTCAACCATGATAAGGATAAGAAATCATTGAAGACTAGAAACCAATATGAAAGTACCCGTCTTCATAGTGATCTAATATTTCATATCTTAAAATCCTTTTGAAGGAGAGTACTGAACATTATAAAGAATGTTTTGGAGATTCATCTTTATGGTGAGTTCGAAAAGATTATGGAATTATTATTTATGTAAACCTTAAATTTTAAGACTGTACATGAAAATGTGTAATATAAAAAGTATGTTTTCATATTTTATCATTATTTTTTTAAATAATAAATTTATTTTTTATAAGAGATAATTTTATGTTATCAATGATATAAAAATGAAAAAATTCAAGAAGTTTTGGGCTGATTACTAAATCATAAACTTGAAAAACAGTTGACACTTTTTAATATGTGTGTTGAAATGAGTTTAGGAGTTTTAGTTTTAGTTTTTAAAAGAATATATTTATCAGTGGGAATCAATTTTTTCAGCCTAAAAATGTATTATAACATCCCTTGAAATAATATATCAGTCAGTATCATATTTTGTGTTTATAATGGATAGATTTGTTGTTTATATTAAGAAATCTTATTTTATAAACCGAGCATGGATCAAAAATACTAATATTAGAATAATTGATGACACATTTATTTAATCAAAGTTATACCTTCATATCTTAAGTTGTTTTTATTTATTTTTAATAAGGTTAAGTGATAAGAAAATTGAGAAGACAATTGAGAAGACATATTGACAAGCATTTTTTATAATTAGTATTGATAAAAAATACAAAGAGGGAGACCGTTAAACCCATTTTTCATTTATTTTTTATTTTTTTAAATGATAATTATCTTTATGTTCCAAATATCAATATGTGGTGAAGAATAATATATTGGAAGTCAAATGGAGTTCATTGGTTTATTGTAAAAAATTATGAAGTTCTTTGGCCAAACTATCTACATACAATGAATTGAATAGGTTTTAGAATATCATTTAGTTTGGTTTTAGATGGGTAACATAGGTGTTGATACTATTTATGTGATATAGAAAGGGATTAATTTAATTTCTTTCATATTCACATGATAATGGAATATATTCCATTTGATATTCTTAGATATTCATACACATGGTAAAGAAATAGGTTGAATAAATATACTTGATATTTCATGGATAATATTAGTTCAAGAAGATTATAATAAGTTTAAGGGAAGAATAATTTCATATAATATTCACAATGTTTTATATTTTAACTCTATAATGAATATTATAAATAGGCCATTATCCAGTGAAGTCCAATCCTTGTTACTTTCCATCTTTATGAAATTTATTTGTATAGAGTTTTTTTGTAGGAATAATATTGAGATACTGGAATAGTTATTGAAATACTCTAACGAGTTTTTATATTCTGAATTAAATTTGGAATTATTTTATTTCTAATTAATGTTTGTTTGAATGTTCTAAAAATTTATTTAATTTTTTTATTTATTTTGAATCAAGTTAACGGATATAGATTTAGATCTTTTAATTCTCAGATGATAGTTTTTGGAAATTTGAAATGGTTGAATGATGTGTAATATACTTATTAGATTTTAAAATTAAAAAAATGACAAGAAATTTAATATATACATAACATTTTTTTAATGCATAATATATTTCTTTGAGTTGAGATACTGAAAAATGATAAATCAAGAAGACATGTACGGTATTTTGATCACACATACATTTTTGTATTTAATGAAAAATTAGTCAAGGAAAGGAATGTGTAAGTTTATTTGATGCATCTAAAAGTCTTTTTAAAATTCACCAAATATGTTACAAGGAATGGAATATTTTTTTGTATAATTAAAATGTTTTCTCATGATACGTAACATATCTCATGATATATAAGTTTTTGGTTGGAAGATCAAGAAAAAATGTTCCAAAATTTAAAATCCTTATATAGTATGTATGGTTTATGAAATATTATGCATATGTCACAATTTAGAAAATATTAAAAATCAAAAACCCAATGTAAAAAATGAATTCTTATAATTTTAGAAAAATATGAGATTTCTTGAATGAAATATTCTGATAAATTGATTTATCTTTGATGATGTAGCAATATTATTCATTGTATAAATATCTTTAAGACTATAATCAATCCATAATTCAATATATTGATTTTTATGATGAAAATGATGGACTAATATTTAATGTATAAAGAAAAAATCCATTCCATGAAGCTGATTAATGTGGAATACTAGTTGAAGATGATTTCTTAATTTCCGAAGTAGTTGTGTCATAGGGAGAGTTCCATTATGCGACACATGAAAAAGAGTAAATTCATGGGAAAAATTCAAGTAAACATGATCCATTTCATGAATCCATACAAACATAGTGGAAATCAATATGTATTCGGGTTTTTTATAGATTTTAATATATAAGGAGTTTGTGATATTTTTGTTATCATGTGAAGTGAAAATACTAAGTTTTTAGAATAATTTAACGTATAATATATTTTTAAATGAGATTGAATGCTTTGATTTATGTATATTTAAAAGTGAAAAATAGTATGGAAATAATATTTTCATATTTTCTATGAATATATTTTAAAAAGTGAAGATGGAGAATTTTTATTTGATTGGATGACGTAACATTGCCGAATATTTTGTGAAGTTGATGGAAGATATGAGTGGAATAACAATGCTTCCATATTGTATATTATGTGTGTCATAGAAAAGAAGATATACAATCCCATTTGAGAATGATTTTTCTTATGTGTTAAAGAAGAACAAGAAGATGAAAGAGGGAGTCTAACCTTGTTATTTCAGATTTTAATTTAGGATGAAAGAGGAAAGGATTGAGATGTGTGTCTATGATATTCAATTATTATAAAGACCAAGTCCTATGATATTTATTTATCATAAGGTTGGAGACATCTCACTGAATAATGTTCAAGGAATCCCTAATATTGTCTCACACTGATTAATTATATTTGTCTCTTTGTCTCAAAAAATACATGTGCTACATTGATGTTCATCATCAAGAGGGGCCTTCTATATATCATGTATTTTGTAGTGAAAGTCTGAGTTGATGTAAAATACTGATAGAATATAAGTTTTAAATTTTGTTATGCCCATTCAGTGCCATGATTTTATATCCAAGTATATAACCATGACCAATATTTCACTTGAAAATAAATGGGGAGATGTTTGTACATGAGATAAAAACAACAACACACTAAGGATGTACTCATCCATATTAAAGGAAAACCTTGTAAAAAAATATTCTTATTCCTTATAATTCTTGATTGATTATGATATATGAAAAATAACCAAAAGTTATTAAAATATTTAGATACCCATTCACTAAAAAAATTAAGTGATATACAAAAACATCAAGCTAAAATGTTCTCCATAATAACATTTAAAGGAGAAAAGAAATGTATGTTGTCCATTATTGGTGTTGAGATAGATTTGGGCATAGAGCACTTGATTTTTTGGAATAATATACCAAACATTGAAGGTAAATGATAGACTGTATTGTAAAACCCCAATATTTTATGATATGTTTATACTTAAATAAATTTTATAATTTGATAGATTGATTTATATGGAAGACCAAGTTAAATGAAGTGTGATATACTATTAAAATATTAATATTTAATGTGGTAGTTATTACAGAGATGTTGGATTTATGAGTATAAATATTACTATATAAAATAAGAAAAATTATTTTTCACACAAGGATAAAATTAATTCATGGGTTATTAATTGATTATAATTGAAAATAAAAGTATTTTAATATATAAGAGATGTTTTTCTAAAAACATATTTTATGCACAGAATGTGTTTTTATCTTAATAAATTAAATTAATAACGATTTATGAATGATTTTATTTAAAATATATAGATTATATATTCAATCAAGTGTTTTAACATTCATCTAATGGTGTTTTTGAGGTATGGGATATGAATAAACCTAGTTTTATGTTTAAAATGCATTTTTCAAAAAATGGATTTATTACGATTTTCATTCTTATTTTAAAATGGATTTTTGCCACTTAAAGAAATTTTATAATGAAAATTTATTCCATATTTTTAATCATAAGGTTAAAATCTGGTAAATATGAACCTTTTATTTTTTATCATTATGAATAGTAACCATGGTAAATATTTGTTACCTCGGTAAGGGTAAAACAGGTAAAACATGGATAAAGCTTTGGGATAAAGATTTAAAATCTATCTAACACTTGAATTTATCCTATTAGATGTGTTCAACTCATCCATTATTATCTAACTTTTGAATATATGGCAACTTAGTTATATTTGTATTTTATTATGACCTTTAAATTATTTTAAGAAAATGATAAATGCAAAAATTCCACTCTCTTGACTTTAATTTATATTATATGTTTTCATGAAAATAAAAAGAAGTTATGAATGAATGTAAAAGGTTATTTTGAGCATAAATAATTTATTTTTATTATATTAATTTACTTCAAAAATTTAGTGATGGAATAATTACCTTAAATGCTTATGAAACAGTGACATATTACTTGTCCAAGTAATATAAAAATAAAATAAATGATTTTAAAAATATTAAGAGTAATAAAATTTATATGAATTATTATTTTCCATTAATTTTTTAAATAAATATTATATATTATTTATGTTTTAAAATATTATATTCCAATTCCATTTCTATACTGCTGTTTTAAATTCAATCTATGAAAATAATCCATAAAATGTCATTGATTGTATCTTATGATAAATAATATGTCATTAAATTTTTTAAAATTCATAAAAATATTATATTTGGATAAGTGAATGATATATGGTCTATAATATCAACTATGTCCACTTATGGGTCACTTAAATTGTTACATTATCTTTAATGACCCCTAAGGATTAAAAAACGATATCATGGTAATCATAAAATGGGTTAATGAGGAGTTAAAACTAAGATATAAGGGTTAAAGAATAACCTAAAATTGCTAAACTTTTATTGGATAAGATTTTTTTGAATCATAATTATCCTCAATTTTAAATATGTCAATTTTTCACCACATAAAAATAAAAATTTATTTATATTAATTTAATACTTTATGTACTTCAAGGGGTTCTCCTCCCCTCAGTTATAAAAGGGAACATCCTCTTTCCCCTCATTCACAAAGTTTTATCCTTATAACTTATCAAAGATCTACCATAATACCATACCATATTCTTTCCCCACATCCTAATGATTTTTTTTTATTTCCAAAATACATTTTTTTCAAGGATTATGGTATAAGCCTGAGGATATTTATAAACAAAGAGAATGTTCGAACACATATGAAGCATGAAGAGACTTGGGGTAAGGGTTTATGTTTCACTATAATTTTTTTAGGATTGTTTAATTTTCAATTTCCATGTATCAGAATTGTATGATCTTAATTTCATAAGAAAAATATATTTATGTATCCCTTGTTTATTTATGTGGTTTCCACGTATTCATAAAATTTTCTTCTCTTTGGTACTCTAGAATATTAGAAGAATGTATTTAAGAAACATAAACCTTATTTTTTCCTTTTAGCGAGGAATATTTTTATCCATATCCATGTTTTCATTGAAATGTTTTTAAAAATATTTTTAATATTTTCTAATGATTTATTATAGTCATTTTACCCATGTTTTACATTTTATGAAAAGGTTTAAATGAATCACCTAATCCCTATTTTTTGTGTTTTCTAATGACACTTTTTAAGGGGTAAGTTTGAACCGTTATAAAAAACACCTGATTCAAAATTCAAAATTCAAATCAAACAACACTCCCGATCCAATACCTCCATTACCGCCATTCAAAAATCCTTATAATTCAAATTTCAATAATCATCAGCCATCTCATCATGCGCCATCCTCGAAACCAACATTGCCATCATCACTGACACCAATTTCTGCATCGTCGTCACTACTCAATGTCGTCATTACAATGGTATCATCGCCGTCATCATTGTCTCCACATCGCAAACAAGAACAGAAAAACAACGGATGCCGGAATACAGAAATACAAAGGCAAAAAACATCCAAAGACACAGTCATGAAACCCAAAGGAATCACAACCCAAGTTCACACACGCCAAGAGAAGTCCCAATTCCATACTTCATCAACATGAGATATTGCCGATGTCACAATCTTTTCCCAAGCCCATCAGAGCCAATGACTGAAGAAAAATAATGAAGACAAATTCACCATCATTGCCTCTAAAACAACAATGATGACTCCAAGAGCCACCATCAAACAATATCACAACCAAACGAAACAAACATCTTCACAAAAAAAAACAAATCTGAAATAAACCATGGCTGCCATCGAAGGCCACTTTCCTCTACACATACCTGAAGAGGAACCAAACCAATGAATCATAAAACAGAAGAGGACGACCATAGCTCAGGATGAAGCACACAATGGAAGCGCCTCCTAGAACACAATCGACCAATAAAACCGCACTTCCCAAAGCTTCCCTAAAACCACCACGGAAGACTGACTTGGAGTGCAATGAAGGCACCGAAATCCAGAGTAGTGGTAGAATTGAAAAATTCTCCCCGAGAAAACTTGCGCAATAGACCAAATTGGGGTCGGAAACATGGCTATTGGGATGAAAGAGCACGAGAATAACAAATAGAGGCTTAGACCGGGGGAAAGGTCATAAAAGGGTCTGAATTCAAATGGTGAAGCAATGAATAACAGAAACAAACCAGAGATCTTGGAGAACCAGGGAGAGGGGGGAAGGGGGAGGGATAAGGAAGGAGAGAGGAAAGGGGGAAGGTGAAGCTGGAAGCAGCACACTATCCTCCCACCACCAAGGATCCATAGCGGAAAGTGGCGGGGGAGAGAAGCTGCTCAGAGGGAAAATCCCCCAGGGTCCCAAGGGTTTCCAAGACGTCAACTTTAAAGGAATAATCTTATCATTTTTTAAACAAGGTAATTTTTAATAAAGGTGTGAATTTAATATTATATTTAATGTTTATGGAATGGATTATACCAATATCATTATCTTTAAATGATATGAAACTTAAAATAAAAATTTCCAAGGTTATTTTAAAATAAAATAATTTTCTCAATATTATTAAAAATTTTAGTTTAAATGTTGTCAAAGGAAAAGGATAGTTTCTCATGTTTCCAATAAAATTTTTGAATGATCATTTCAAGGTATTTTTGGTCTATTTAATCACCCTTTAAAGATTTTTATGCTTCCCTAGGGTTATGTTCTTAAGATAGCATCAAATTTATTTGGATGAATAAGTTATGATTATGATTATATGAAACCCATTTCTTTCCCATGGGTTAAATTATAATGATGATTCTACAAACCTTATTTCTTTCCCATGGGTAAATTAATTTATAAAGAGATATTTATGAAACCTATTTGTTTTCTATGGGTTATGATATGTTGAAATGGAGAATGGTTTATGATCTTTTGAAACACATTTTTATGGTTTTCATTATGTGATGGGTGACATTGTTATAGCCCTCAAATGCATTGGCGAAAGCCTTATATCACATGAGATAATTATGGGAAATGAGTTTATAGGCTTGATCCACTATAGAAAATAGGTAGTGTTTCCTCATCCACAATTATATAATGGTCTTTATAGTTTACCATGACATGTGATATGGTTTCTATACATATTATGGAGCCACACTCTTTTAAAATGTTGATATTCATATGATTTGAACTCATGGTCATGATTGAAATTTATATGATTCCTAAATCCTATTAAATACTAAGTTTTTGTTCTAGGAATCATGAATATTTTTTTTATGAAAACCCAATTTTGGGGAAAAGTGATAATCCTTATAAAAACGAGAAAGCATTACTGTAATCAAACAACCAATCTGAAAAAAACTAACCATCCATCATTGCATAGGTTTTCTAACCAGGTCAACCCAATACTTCTATGATAGGTCTCTAATATAATTTTATGGTATTAAGTTTATAATTCCCCAAGTTTTTTAGAAGATAAAATTATATTCGATAGCGTATGTGATACGTAACCCCGAACCCAAATAAACATTTATTACTTGAATATGATCACTATAACCGAATCGTTAACTTTTCAAGTATGAATGTAATTAACTAATTTAAGATATATATATACTTCCTACTCAAAATAAATTTATTGAAAAATTATTATTAAATAATCATTCAATTTTTGGTAATGACTTTTTGTAATTCAAAATATATTTTCATGAAAAATAATTTTTATTCCTTTTTGTGAAAACAATATTATAATTAATTTCAAGAACAATTATAAAATTTATTTTATAAAATTAATATATTTTTTTAAATCATCATATAAAATTATCTTAAGGTGAAACTTTTAGATTTTTGAGAAAATATTTATTTTTGTAGTGAATAGTGAAAAATACTGATTTTTTTTGTAAAACTATTATTTCCTTTGAAAAATTAAGAAATTTAAAATTCACATTTTTATTTTTAAAGTGAAATTAGAATTATTTAGTAATATTTAATACAATTAACTACTTTTAAATAATCTTCATAACAGATTTTTGTATAACTTTATTTTTAGGCTTGAAAAGACATTTTTTCTGAAAACTATATTAATATAATAATGTTTCTCCCTTTTAATTTAAAAAAAGTAACCCATACTGGGGAATTATTTAAATTAAATTTCAGGATTATATATCTGTCATTATGAATTTAAATTCATACAGTGAAGATTACTAGTTATAAAGTTAAAGTAAAATCATCTTTTCCTTGGAAAATGCATTTTCTGGAAAAATCGCTTTCCATCACAATTATAGGTTTTATTTAAAATTAAATAATTCCAAAAATGTGCATTTATTTTTATAATATAGATTATATATTTTTAATAATCATAAGGAAATAAGTTTAACTTAATATTTGGTCAATATGAATAGTAACTGTAGTAAATATTTATTACCATGGTAAAATGAATATAGGTTAATTAGGGGTAGTAATAATTTTAAAAAAGATATACACAAATTATCCCTAATAAGTATGAATATTTATATTTTTATTTCAATTTAATAATAATTATATTTTTCTATTATTTCATTATAAATAATTACAAAATCATTTTTCTAAAAAATTATATTTTGATATGATAAAACACAAATTATAATTTTATGTAATAAGAAATTAAGAGGTTCCTTTTTCATGTTTCAATAATTTTAAAATTAAATTTTATATTAATAAGATAATAATATTAAATAATTTTTATTAAATTTAATTTATAATACAAGTTTTATGAATTCAAATGTAATTGTTATAAAGTTTTGACTACAATTATTGAAAAAAATACCATCTTTCTCAATAAATACTCATTATTGTTTTAAAATTGAAAATTAACATATTTGTAAAATTAGTTTTGAAAAATAAATACCATTTTTAGAATCATCGTGTTGAAATTATCTAATAGTTATTTTTTTATAACTTTCTGTGATAAGCAAATTTTCAAGTAAAAAATAAATTTCGTATAAATATACATTGTGTATTATGACATCATAATGACCTAAAAGTGATGTAATAAATGATATAAATGGTATAAAAAACCAAATACATGTTTTTATTTTAATATAATATGACATTTGGGTTATTTTATTAATTTTTTAAATTCTTTATGAGTCATCTAAAACCTATATTAAATTTTAAGGTTTCTAAATTATTTCTTTATGAAAATTACTCACTTTTACATAACCAAGGGAAATATATTAATTATTTCAGTCCTATAACATACAATATAATTAAAATAACTCATCTTTAGAAGAAAAAATGTGTAAAAATAGTGGTAAGGGTTTTTTTATTATTTTATTGTATAGAGTCTAAAACCTATGTTTGGGAAATAATAAAGAACCCTCATCTCTTTTCTTATATAAACCCACCCAAGATCCCATTAATCTTCACTAAAAATATTATAAGCACATACTTGATATGAATTAACCTTTCTAGATTCATCGAAATGATCCCCCAAGCTCTCAAAAATCCCCTCACAAGCTTTTGGAATCACCCTCTCAAGGTAAGGGGCCTATCTCTCTTCTTTTCCATTCAAGCACCTTCTTTATAATTAGCCTTTTAAATTTCAATTGGTTATGTTTTAATGAATATATAAAGATATTTATACTAACTAGTAGATGTTATAATGAAGATATATCATTTATAAACTCTCATTTTATATTTTACCTAAGTTGTTACTATAATGAAATTTTGTAATGGATCCTCTCTTTCTCCTATTTATTCAAGCATCTTATTTATGTAATGCATTTTGTATTAAAATTACTATTTATGTGATATTAACTTCAACATCACTCTTAATTACATTTTTATTTATAAGTTATTATTTACCCCTTTCACTCTCATTAAACTATACCATGACTCATTATTTACCCTCATTACACTGCTGAAAATCCAAGCAATTATTCCATGTTGAGTTTGTATTCAAGAACCCACTTTGTCTTATGTCAATCAATTCCAAAATTTTCATGTTGTATTATGTACCTAAATATCCATCATACTATAATTTTTACATCCCAGTGATTATATATTTCTTTCATTTTCATTGAACCAACTTATAAATCTTTATGTATTGTTGTTATGGTGCCGAAACGTCACTGTGATTTTACATGATCGACATTTGTGAGGTATATAACTATAAACATTTCCACTCAAGGGTATTCAACTTATTGTACCTAAAATTAATTTATCGGTATCTTCAATGTATTTAACCCACTATACTTAATAATTAGAATAAATGTGATGAAATATGTTCGAATGTTATATGATCTATGTGGGACACTTGTCTATGTACATGATATGATTATGATGGGTACTTCCAGATAGTGCTCCAAATAATTGTGTAATGTTTTAGTCTTATGAGGCACCATGTATGGTGTAAGGGATATTATCCTAATCAAATTATGTTATGATTTATTTGTGGTTAAACTGGATTTATACATATGATTTCATGTTTAAAGTTGTTTCCACATTTCTCATATTGCCTTTATGTTACCACGATATATCATCTCTCATTGTTCATATTTACGATTCTCACCCATTCTATGCTTCATTTAAATTTATATTTTCTACCATGTAAAAAATTATTTACTTTATTCTTTTTTATTCCCTTACTGGGCTTTATAGATCACCCATTTCTTATGTAAATCCCCAGGTTATCCCATGCAGTTTCAAGAATGATGGAAAATTATGATCATGATAAGAAAGTCTTAAACAATACTGATATAACCCTTGTGTTAAGTTGTTATGTAATGTACATAATACTGAAAGACACAATATTTATCAATATTTTGGGTCATATTATGTGTATTATTATGTAATAAATCATGAATTAATTATTAATAAAGAAAATGGTCATCATAGTTGGTATCAGAGATAAAGGAGGTTATCTGATCCATGGGAACTCTAACATGTGGTCTTTGTTTGAAGCATGGATCTCCACCCAAGAAACTCATGGGGAAAGGGATACCACCGGGGATGGTGGTGTATCCTTCCTAGTAGGTATTTTCACCCATGGAGTGCATGTGTAGGTATCAATTATAGTCCACTAGATATAATTTCAGACAACTATAGTTGGTATCAGAGGTAATGGAGGGTATAGGATCCTTAGGAACCCTCACATGTGATATTTGTACAAAGCATGGATCTCCACCCAAGGGATTCATGAGGAGAGGGATACAACTGGGTATGGTGGTGTTTCCTTCCCATGAGGCGTATCCACCCATGGAATTCCCTAATAGGTATCAATTATAGTCCACTGGGTATAATTCTAGACTATTATAGTTGTATCAAGGGAAGTTTAGTTTTTTTGGGATTAAGATAAGAAAAATCTATTAAAAGCCTCTTGAATAAAACTATATATAAGAAAACATCCCTAGGTCTTGGTAAATTATGGAGTAAGTTATTCACAGGGAAAAAAATCCCTGATAGTATGATACAAGTGGATGTGGATCTAGCATAGATGTACCTAGGGGTGGTAACCCCAAAACACCGTATTAAGCTAGACTCTATCGAGAACTGGTGTATAAAAATGGGCCTTGATGCACACATGGTTTGACACTCCTGGGGGATATGATTTGATAAATTCACAAACTCATTATGAACCATTATTATGGGAATGAAATTGAGCATAAGAGTTTATATTTGGAAATAGATTCTGTATAACATAGATTTAAGCCAATAAATTTATAAGTTAAGAAAACTCATGTCATTTATATGGTATCCCTTTAATGTTATTGGACTCCCATTTGTGTGTTTAATATTTTAAAAGTAATAATCCCTAATATTTCCATTTATTCTAGTCAATGGATGAAAATAGTAGAAACCGGATCAATCGTCAATGTGAGGGGAAATGTGATGACTTCATAAATGAGATTCCAAACATGATGGGAGATCAAGTAATATATATCATGATTATGCCAAACCAGATATAAAAAATTAAAATTAACAAATGTACTATAATTTAATGTCTAAATTCATAAAATAAGATGAGGGTAACATCTCAAGGAATTTCATCTCATAAAGTTTATAAGTGAAAGAATATTTAATTCCCTAATTGTCAAAAATGTGGAAAGAAACACCATGGGAAATATCACAAAGGAACTTGAAGGAGTTTTAAGTGTGAAACAAATAGTTCATAATGCATCTAGTTTCCATAAAAAAAATTAATATTATGAAGGAAGGGAGTAAATTACATCCTATGACACTATTTTTTAATCAATTTATTTTGTGTGGAGAATATATAAATTATCTGAGTCAATTCCCTAATCCAAGGGTCAAATCCTAGACTAAGTAAGGACCTATTCTATGGAAATCATTGAAGTGTAAGGATTAAAGTGTTTTTTATTGTTATTTTAGAATTATACTGTAGAAGTAGCATGATAATAGTAATCTTGATATATGAATCTTAAAACTACAAAGGGTTTTTCTATAGTAGTTTTTCTTTATGTATTTGGAACATATGTTTAATGGTACCAATAACCTATAAAAGTGATTTAGTGGTAAAGTGATATTTTGGAAAACACATGATTGAAGGATTGATAAACCTTAATTTTTGTTTATTGTTGGGAAAAAAATAAAGGGTATTGTGATGATATATATAATCCTAATGTTATGTTTAAAAATTATTGATATAATTTTGATTATTTATGTGATGAAAGTTTAGCATGATTTAGGATATTTTGGAAAACATATTAAATGATCAAATTTTTTTTTGAGGTAATTAATGGTATTTTGGTATATTTTTTATTATTTTGAGGTATATATACCCATTAGGTTTAATATAAAGTATTATTTTAGAATAATTATATTATAAGGTGTAAGATGAAGGTTATGATACAACCTTTCTAGTTAAAAAATTCTTTATTGTTGAGGTTGTTGTTGTTATTTAGGATATAGGGGTACTTATTTAATGAATGATCTTGGTTAAACCTTTGGGATTTTTTGTTGAATTTTGGATATTAATGTATTGAGGTTTATTCATCTTCAGTATTATCATAATAAATGCTACCCATTTTGGATTTAGTAAAGATATGAGGAATATATTATTATTCTTTGGTGGATTATGTGATCTATTAGAATCTTATTCTAGTGATTCAGGCACAAAAAGTTAATATTGAGTACTCATCAATTGATGAAAAGATGATATTATAGTGTAAATTGATTAAACGATAAAATTATACCTGTCAAGAAAGTATATTTCCAGATATTCATGGTATATATAGAAAATTAATTCCTTAACTTTTAGAAAAGAGTCATGAAACTAAAATGTTGTCATATTATGATCATTTCTAATGAATTGATGGTATTTTCACCCATGTCAGATTTATGGTTTTGTGTTCATTGAATTTATCCTAATGATGTTCTATATCAATCTCTATTAGTTATTGGGAATTATTTTTTTCCTCCATTTCTATATTTTAACTTCAAACTAATTTTTTCCTATTTGTAAACCTAGTTATGTGATGACATTTTCACTTCTCTTTATCCCTTTTCAATTGGAAAAATTATTAACCTTTTTTGAAATGTGGGTTTTCAATAAATATATTTTCATGTGTCAAAATATTTCTTACCAAGATAAAGTTCAACTTTCTAGGATTCAATTTATTAAATGGGGGAAGAATTTAAGGCCCCAATTTTTTTTAAAATAGAAAATTTATGTTCGATAGAGCATGAAATACACAACATCAAACCGACATAAAAAATGATTATTTAAATAAAAATGTTATAACCAAGTTTTTAAATTTACTAATATGAATAGTATTAACTAAATTATGATATATATATATATACATGACACACTCAACATAAATTATTTGATAAATTCTTAGTAAATAATCACTCAATTTTTGGCAATGTGGTTTTGTTCTTTAAAATATTTTTTCTTCAAGAATTTTTTTATTTATTTTTTTGAAATATATTACAATTAATAAATAGATAAATTTTAAAATTTATTTTATAAAATTAAAATCATTTTTGAAATCATCATATAAAAATTAACTTAGGGTGAATGTTTTTGATTTTTTCAGAAAATATTTATTTTTTAGTGAATAGTTATAATTGTTTTTTGTAAAAAATCATTTCATATTGTAACTATATAATATAAAAGTTTCATTATTATTTTTAATGTAACAAAATAATTATATAGTAATATTATATCCAATTAATTACATTTAAATAATCATTATAGAAGATTTTAGTATATGTTTATTTTTAGGATTGAAGGAACATTTTTATGAAAACTAAAATTCATAATGTTTCTCATTTTTAATTAATTAAAAACAACCCCTATAGGGAATGATTAAAATTAAATTTATTTATCATAAATCTATCAATATGAATTGAAATTAATATAGTGACGATTATTAGTTATAGAGTTAAACTAAAATATTTTAGGCAACCACTGAAAGGTATCTCTAATATTCAATAGTGGTGGGATTCCCACCCCACCAATTCCACCACCTACCATGATACACTTCCAATAAAAGGGTAGTGAAGTTCCCCTAGATATATAGAGAAAGATATAATAAATACATTAGAAGGATCAATAAAATATCTGTCATTTCGTTTACTCATCTTTCTCCACTATTTATACTTTACTCATTTTAATTTTTGTTTTTCACAATAAGTTATCTAGAAAAACGATCAAGAAGGGAGAATGGTATGTTTCTATTTTGTTTTAGACAATATTCTGACCAGCTAGTTGGATGGACCTAATTATTTATTCTTTTCATCTTAAACCTTATTTTTTACTGCCTTTTTTGAAAGTTCTAATTATTTATAGAATATTATTTACTTACCACTTGAATGGATGATTTATGTGTTTTATTTAATTACTGTTATAAAGGTTGATTTGATGCCTATTTGGATAATTTAAATTTATTTACATTACATCTATTGATTGGATGACCTAATTAATAAATCATAACATGAAAAAAAATTAAATGATTAATGTGATATATTGATTCAATTTTTGTAAACCCCTACACAAAATATTAATTAAATGATTAATAAGGGATATATATATAATATTAAATGATAATACTAACATGATTTTTTTTATTGATAAATTTTTTGTTTCTTTAACCTAAATATAAATTATTGTTGTATTTTTATTTTTAATAATAATAAAGTTTCTCTCACTCATTCATTCATAGTTATCATAATGTGAAATATACCAAAACATGAATTCACTACTTTGTATATTACCAGAAGTAATTACATGCCATGGAAAATGGATGTTGAAATTAATCTCAAATCAATGTATATAATGGAAACAATTAAGGAAAATAATTCACAATCCCTCTAAATTAAAGAAAATGTGACGATCTTCCTCAGAAGTCATTTCGACAGGGGATTAAAATGTGAATAACTCATGGAAAGTGATCCAAGTAAGATCTAGAAGAGTTTGAAAGGGATGTATGATATTTAAAATATGGTTTTTATTCTTATGACACATGAATAATGGAATGGTTTACCATTCCAAGAATATAAAAGGGAAAATGATTACAATTATTCCATGTACATAATTTTAAAATAGTTAAAGTAATGTGGTTTTGTAATTAAGAATACTGATATTCTTGAAAATATATATATGAAATTTCATGCATATCACATCACCATACATTAACAATATCTCTTGTGAGAGTATATAAAATATTATGATTTCATATTGGCATTACTTTTCATAGATAAGAATAATTATCTTTTGATTAAAAAACCTTAGTCTCATCCTATTGGATCAAAAGTATCATTTCATAATAAAAATGAAATATTTATTGAACATAATCACAAAATATTTTGGGAAATGATTCTCATTTGTGGATGTGGTTTGTAAGTATATGCGATTTAGGGAAGGATTGTAACCATGGACAGACTTGAAATGAATATCAGAATCAAAGAAATATCAGCTCAAGCACTCTGAGGAATCCTAAAGATTCTTGATATATCTTTGGTACAAAGGTATATTGGTATTGAGTTTTTTAAACCCCAAAGCATCTTTTTAAGCTCTATAATGTATCTCTTGAATCAAATACTAATAAACCACACTTTTTTAAGGCATACTATAAATGTAAAGAAAATGATGTAAACTTAATTGAGAATCATGAGCCCCCAAATGATGATTTCACTTACCTCGAAGCAGGTGATTTAACTTGCAATTTTGATGATATGATAACTCGAAATAATTCAGAAAAATCAAAGTAGTTATGATACATGATATCCTATTTTTTTGTATGATTTTTATTTTTTATGTTATAATTTAAAAAGGTATTTCTTATAATATTATTGTCTTTAGTTTAAAGAATTAAAATGGAATGTGTAAATGAGATAGATATTTTCATACTAGATAGTGTAATAACACACAAAATTAAAAATAATAAAAAATATTTTTATGAACATAAACCAACAAGAAAAATAGTGAATACTATATTAGGTCCTATAGATTTGATAGAATGGATTTTAAAGGAAATTATTCTTTACACAATGGGAAACAATTTTTTATAAGAGATGCTCTTTTCCCACAATGTAAAAAATAAACTTATTAAGATTCAATGATATATACTATCTTGGGTGTGATACCCAAAATATATCTGATATAAATTAAAATTAAATATGAATTAACATTAATTAATTTAGTACGATTCATGTACTAGAAAAATAACAAAATTACCATTGGGATTGTATTATACAAATTTAAGTGTAGTTGGAACACATATGATAATAAGAATGGACCAGAATTCATTAATTTCTATAATGACTAAATAGGTCATCCTACATTGGGAATGATGAGAAAAATAATTACAATTTCACATGGAAATTCAATAAAGATCCAAAAGATCTATCCACTAAGAAAAATTATATCTGAGGCTTGATCAGTTGGAATGATTATTATAAGACCATATATTTCTAAAATTAAGGATTAAATGCCAGTATTTCTTAAACTAATTCAAGGGGATATATGTGGAACAATCAATACATCATGTGGTCTATTTAAATATTTTATGGTATTAATTTATGCATCTAGAAGATGGTCATATTTATATTTTTTCTCAACATGTAATGCATTGTTTTGATATTTTCTTTCTTAAATAATTAAATTAAGAGTATAATTCATAGATTATGTCATCAAGAAAGTAAGTCTTGATAATTATAGATAATTTATCTCTCATTTTTTATATGATTATTTTATGGTAATAGTGATTACTTTGGATCATCCAAACACCCATGGTTTTGCTAAATTACTGATAAAAAACCTCCAACATATTTCTATATGATTAATACTGAGAAAATATCAATCGATCTTCATATAGGGTCATGAAATATTGAACGTATCCACATTAATTCACATAATAAAGTGAATATCATAAGTACCCACAACTCCAAATAGAATTGATACAATATCTTATCATATCCCTCTTAAGAATTTTTTTGTGAATTATATGTACCAATTTCACCCCCACAGTATACAAAGATGGGACCACAAAGGAGGTTGAGATTATGTGTCAGATATGAATCATCATCCATCATCAGATATCATGAACAAAAAGCTAGTGAATTATTTAAAACATTTTTTTATTATTTTCACTTAAATGAAGAAGGGTTCCAAGTATTACGGGGAGAAAAGATACAAATAGAGGACATTTCCTAGAATGTGAAAATGTTATCCTTTCTCGATCCACTCATCCTGTAGTGTGAGATGGAAGTTAATTTTTTTTTAATTTTCAAGAACTAGAAATTCAATTGTACAATATATTTAATTATTTTAATGGAATGACTAAATCACTCATACCATATATAACTACACAATCTAGAATTGATGTCTTTAAGACACAATTACTTAATGATGTTTTAGAAATCTAAAAAACAAGCCTCAATCATGGATGAACCAATTATATCTAAGGATAAAATACGTGAAAAATAAAAGGAATGGTTATAATTGAAAACCTCATTATGGTGGCATGTGTTCTAGAAGAAACATGTTATTTAAGTGTTCTTAAAGAAACACATGATGAGAATCGTGAAGAGAATTCATAGGATATAGAAAACCCTAATGGTTTTGAAAATAATGAAATATCTCTTAATTATTCCACTCCAAATGATATATTGAATCAAATTAATATAGAAAATATTCATGAAATATTTTTATATTCCATGTCACATGATTTAAAAAATGAAGACCTTGAACCAAGGCGTATTATGGAATGTCAAAAACAACCGGATTGGTGTAAATTGAAAGATTCAGTGCAAGCTAAATTAAATTCACTTAATATGAAAAGTGTTTTTGGAAATATTATTCTCACACCAGATGTTATGAATCTCATTGGATATAAATTGGTTTTTGTGAATAATTATAATGATAAAAACGAGATTATAATATAAAAATCTCATCTTTCAGCATAATGATTTTCTCTAAATCCCCTAAATTGATTATGGGGAGACATATTATCCAATAATGGGTGTAATTACATTTAGATATCTAATCATACTTATAGTAGCTAAGACCAATAATATGTGTCTTATGGATGTTGTTACAAATTATTCATATGGGTCACTTGATATTATTATGTATATGAGAATCCCTAAAGGATTCAAAATACACAATGTATTGAAATAAAATCCCAAAGAACTATATTAAACTAAATTGTAGAAATACTTGTATGGATTAAAACAGTATCAACATCTGTTTTATAAACATTTTAGTGAATATTTTTTAAATAGAGGGTTTGCAAATAATCCCATATGACCATGTTTTTTTATTAAGTAAACAATATCTATATATGAATTCATTTCTATTTATGTTGATGATGTAAATATAATTAGGATTCCTTAATAGATCAATTAAAGAATGAGAAACGTAATGGATAAATTTGAAATGAAATACCTGGGAGAAACAAAGTATTTCATTGGATTTCAAATTGAACATAGCCAAGTGGTATATTTTTCATTAATAAATTACACTAAAAAGGCCTTAAAACACTTTAATATAAATAAATACTATCCTTTAAGTAATATAATAGTTGTCTGACCTTTAAATACTGAGAAATGTCAATTTTGACATTGTGAAGAAAATGAGGAGTTGGTCAGTCCAGAAGTACCATTCCTCAGTGCTATTGGACCACTAATATATCTTTCTAATTTTAATCATCCTGGTATATATTTTCCGACTAATTTATTTGAAATATTTAGTTTATCCCTTATATGAAGACAATGGAATTGATGTTAACAAAATTTTAATTATCTTTATGACACTAATATTTTTTTTATTATAATATAACAAATCAGAAAAGAATATGGATAGTTATTCATATGATGGTTATTTACATGATCCTCATAATTCATGATCACAAACTAGTTTTCTATTTATATTTTTGGTTACTTCCATATATTAATGATATAAAAATATACATTTATTGAAATATCTTTAAATCATGCATAAGTAATCACATTACACAAATCATGTCAAGAATGTGTCTTGTTGTGGGGTATAACTCAACACATTAGAGCTACAAGTGGATTTCCTATAGACTTTAGACCCAAAATATTATTCAAAGATAATATTGTGTGGATCATGCAATTAATGTAAGGCTTCATCAAGAATGATCTGACAAAACACTTACCAGTGAAAGTTTTCTCTTTCACATAAGTGTTAATGATGAATGAAGGTATCAACATGAAATATATTCGATCCAATGAAAAAAAATTTAGATTTATTTACAAATGAACTTATAATTTTTGTCTTTATAATTCTTGTATATAATATAGGGATTCATTGATTGAAAAATTTGTAATGTAATATAAATTTTAAGGGGATTCTATGTGCCTGTACTCTTTTCCATATTTTTTTTATCCCACTGGGTTTTTTCATGAAAATGTTTTTAACAAGGTAGTATCAAAACATCTATGACCTTGGTAGGTGTGTGAATCCCAAGGGGGATGTTATCTAGATACTGAAATAAAACTACAATATTCAACAACATTGGTTTACCCAACCCCACTAATTTCCCCACCAACCATGATTTACTACCTATAAAAGGGTAGTGTAGCCCCTATAGATATTTGCAAAAAGATATAAGAAAAATATCAGAAGCCTCAGTAAATTATCTATATTTACTTATGCTCATATTTATACACATTTAAAACATTACTCATTTCACTTTTTTTTCATAACAAATCAACTTTTCCTTGAATTTATGCTCATATTTCTACACTTTTAAAACATTACTCATCTAAATTTTGTTTTTAAAAAAAATATCAACATTTCCTTGAAAAATTTATTTAAAAAAGCATTCTAATGATATTATGGGTTTTATATAAAATTAAAATATTTAACCTCTTTAAATTGATTTTGATAAAATTAATTCTATATTTTTAATAGTCATAAAGTAATAATTATAATTGAATTTTTGGACAATGTGAACAATAACTATATTAAATATTTATTACCAAGGTAAAAGGAAAAAGGTTAATTATGGGTAAAAATAATTGAACAAGGACAAAAAAACTATACCTAATAAGTATGAGTATTTATATTTTCATTTTAATATAATAATGATTATATTTTTAGTTATTTATTTTTAAATAATTAAGAAATAAATTGGGTAAAAATTTATTTTAGGATAAGAGAAAACAAAAATTATATTTTTGGGTAATAATAAATTAAGAAATTACTTGTTTATGAATTCATTAATTTTAAAAATAAATTATATTTTAATAAAATAATACTATTAAATATTTTTTATTAAATTTAAATAATAATATAATTCTTATGAAGTCAAATATAATTGTTATAATGGTTTGAAAACTGTTATTGAGAAAAACTAGTTTTTCTCAATAAATCTATGTTATTATTTTAAAAGTTAAAATTCATATATTTTGAAAATATTATTATTTGAATCAGAACATACAAATTATCCAATAGTGTTTCTTCCATAATTTTTTGAGAGAGTCGAATTTTCGAGTAAAAAATAAATCTGGTATAAATATATGGTGTGTACTATGACATTATAATTACCCAAAAGTGATGTACTAAATTTTATAAATGGTATACATGACCAAATATTTGTTTCCCTTTTAAAATAATGTGATTTCATAGGCTATTTGATTAATTGTACATAGATTTAGTGATTCCCCAAAAACCAATATTATATTTTAAGTTTATAAAATCATTTCATTATGAACATGACTCACTTCCACATCACCAAGGGTAATATTATAATTATTTCTTCCCATTGAATTATAAAATAATTTAAACCACCACACTTTGGTAGAAAACATGGGAAAAATAATGTAAAGGTTTGTGGTTTTAATTATTTTATTGTATAGAGTCTAAAACCTATGTTTGGGAAATAATAAAGAACTCCCCAGTCATTTCCTATTTAAACCCACCCATGACCCCATTATTCTTTACTAATAAACCATAAATAACATATTTACTCGAGTCTTCCATATCTAAATTCCTCCCAAGTACCCCCAATCACTCAAAAATCTCCTCTCAATCTTTTCTAATCATCCTCTAAAGGTAAGGATCTCTCTCTCTTCTTTTTAATTCAAGAATATTTTTTATTATTTTGAATTTAAAATATTAATTGGTTATGTTTTTAGGATCTCATAAAGATCAATATACTTATACATCATTTATCCCCTATCATTATATAATTTACCTAAGTTGTTACTTTGATGAAATTTATTAAGGGATTCTCTCTTTCTCCTCTTTATTTAAGCACCTAATTTATCTAATGCACTTTGTCTTCCTATTAATATTGATGGGATATTCTATTCCACATAACGCTTACTAAAATTATGATGTATAATTTATGAGTGACCCCTTTCCCTCTCATTTATCCCTCCCATGACTCATTATGTACCCATATTCTGCCATCGAGATTACATTATGATTTTTCAATGCCATGTTTCTATTAAAGCACAATCCTTGTCTTAAACATATTAAGTCCAAAATTTTCTTGTTGGATTATGTCCTAACATATACCTTATACTATCGATTTTACTGTTAAGTGATTATAGATCCTTTATCTCTTATTTAACAATTTTTTGAATCTTCATGTATTGTCATTATCATGCTAAAATGTAACTGTGATTTTCCATGTCAAGTATTTGTAAGGTGTATACCATAACAATTTACAATCTAGGGTATTCAATTTGTTGTAACTACACTTCATTAATTGAGTAATTCCATGTATGTAATCCACTATCCGTAATTGTGGTATTAAATGTGATGAAATATATTCTTATTTTATAAGATCTATTTGGAAAAATTATTCATATATATGATATGATTGTGATGGGTGTGCCCAGATAGTGCTCCAATACATTGGGAAATGTTTTAGTCTCATGAGAATCCATTTATGGTCCATGACAGGTTTTCCTATCCACATTATGTTATGATGTATTTGTGGTTAATCATGACTTATGCTTATGATGTAATGTTTCAAATTATTTCCACATTTCACATGTTTCCTTTATGATACCATTCTATATCATACCTCATTGTTCATGTTTATGATTATATCCCATTTTATGTTCCATTGAAATTCATGTTCTCTAACACATAATAATTTTTTCATTTTATGATTTTTTTATTCTCTTACCGGTATTTATAGCTAATCCATTTCTTATTTAGGTCCCCATGTTACCCCATGACTTTTTAAGAATAATGGAAAATTATGGGCATGTTAAAGAAGTTTTCAATAATGTAGATATACCCCCAATTTTATATTGTTATGTAATTTAACTAATTACCCAAAAACACTATAATTATCAATATTTTGGTTTGTATTATGTGTATTGTTATGTAATAAATCATGAATTAATTCATAGTAAGGATAAGGGTCATTATAGTTGGTGTTAGGGGAAATAGAGGTTATCTGATCCTTGGGAACACTCATGTGTGAGAAATAGATGAAGTATATCTCCCTAACCAATGGATTCATGAAGCGAAGGATACCATTGGGGATGGTTGTGTGCCTCTCCTAGGAGGTGTAGAGGGCCATGGAATTCCCATATAGATATCAATTATAGTCCAATAGAAATAATTTCAAACCACTATAGAGTTTATGTGTCTCTATAACTTGATAACAATAAAGTTTGTCAATTACAAAAATTAATCCATGTCAAATGGAAAAAAATCTAGGAACAAGACATCAAGTTTTGAGGTGTACCATACCATCTATTATAGTATAATATTCTTTCGATATCTTCCCTGACCAAGACTATTAAACTCCTCCATTATCAAGGAATCATCCCCAAGTATTTCCATATTTATTTATTCTTTTTTCACACATTCCAAACATTCTAAATTTCACAATCATCTTGTCATTGAGAACAAAGGTTCTTAGAGAGTCTCATTTCTTCTGAACTTATAATGGTTCACCCACCCTCTGGGGGATGGAGTCTAATGGAACCTTTGAGATCAAGGTTACCTTGAGTCTTTGTTCTATAGCTCCATGGGGGACACTAAGCTTCCCCACTAATCTTGTCAACATAGGTTACAGAAGGTATTATTAGTCTTTCAGATTATTTGTCTTATTCTTGGAAGGGGATAAAAATTCCATAGAGTCCCTACCATATATTTTTTCATTTATTCCAGACTAAATGGAAAAAACCTACCACAAGTTTATCCTCTTACAATTATAATGTATAATTATAACCTTAATCTACATCTCTTCAATTATTTATATTAACTTATGGATAAATATTATATTCTATCACCTAAAATACATCATCACCCTAGGCCTTCTTCTTCTGCTTTCTGGATCTTGATGATTCCAAACTTTCATCCTTATTTGAGTTTATGATAAACTTTCTTAGTGGATTAAATCGGTTGGCTAATTAGACCCTTTAGAGTCCAACAAATCCTAGATGTACATTTGGAAATAGATTTTTAATTTCCTTATTTGACTACGTGATGAGGGGACACAACACCACCATTTGGATATCTCTTAACCCAGACTGAACCCTATCCATTAACACCATATAAAACAAATAATTCTTTCCTTGACCATTCTTGTTCTTGTGATTATTGTGATTGCCTCTCAAATTTGATAAAATATCCAAAAATAAATGTTCGGCACGCTAGTTTCACCTTGCTCCTTCTAATAATCTATCATGTATGTAGTGATGGGATCACCTTGCAGGGACACACCATCCATAAGAGAGGGTACCCTAATAATTAGGTAAGGTAAAATTATCTCATTAATCACCAACTAACTCTCTTGGGGTACACCACTAAACTTTTGTGGGTTGAAGTCTTCCCATGAACAAAACTGGAACTCAGATTATACTTCAACAGAGGTTAGGCATTCAGTTGGGAAGCACCTGAGACATGCTTATCCCCAAACTCACAAACAATCTGATCCCTATAAATTTCCTCCAAGTGAGTGGAATCCATGCAATTACTTAAGGAAATCTTGTGACATTCATTAGAGGCATGACCTTGCTGAAAACTTATAAAAAAAGGAGTTAACTCTTTATAAATTACCTACTGCATGAATCGACACTATACTCCTATATTGATCATAATAAAACTATAGGATATTTAGGTAAATAATATTCATCACACATGCAGTAATAAATAGGATGATACAACAATGTATAATGTGGATCTAAGCACAAGATTCTATCGTAATAATCTCTGATATGTCTCCAACATTCTGAATTGAAAAACAGTAATGCTAAACCTAAAAGGTGAACCCAAAGTTAAACTAAAGGTGGATCCTGATCCATGTAATATTTTATTGAATATCTAAATAAAATAAATCTAAATGGACCTATATACCATAATTGTCCAGACCACTCCTTTAGAAAATCAACCTCATCTTGGAACAGATGCATCTAAGTGTAATAACATTGAAAATAGTCGTTAATGTATGTCCTAACCATAATTATAGTGCACAATGAGTGGGACCATACCATGCACTTAGTTTGACACTAATGGGGATATAATTAGGTTTATTCCCACTTTCTTTATAAAACATTATGAAGGATTTACATAGATAATGACCATGGATGAAATAGGTTAAACCTAAAGTGTCATCTTTTTAAAAATTGTGTCATGATTTTAAAATACTATGAACTATTTTGTATGATTATATTATTAATCAAAGTTATTATTGTAGCTTGATTCTTACACTAAGATTTTGGTTTTTTTAATGGTTGGAATAGTAAGAAATCTAGATAAAAAAATGTGACTGGTAATGTAATGATTTTCCGCATGAGAAATTGAATTTTATGGAAGATAGAATGCAAAATATTGTTGTGATGCTCACATAACTTTATTAGGCTATAAATATTGCTGATATTATGAATGATATAATGAGGGAACAAACTAATGTTTAGTGTTTCATGTGGTAATATACATCTTATTTTAGTGGGTATTCTAATCCACTAGTGTCTAAGTGATGTATCAATACCACTGAGAAAATATTACATGTTCTCCAGTGCTTAGAACAAGAAACATTTTCCTTCAAAATTAATCATTTGGAAGGTGAATTAGATAAATTTTGAAATATTATTAAGAATATGAGACAAGAGGAATAAATTGGTTCCATGGAATGGGATTTGTTTAAGAGGATATTTTTAGTATGTTGTTTACTCATAGTCTATATAAAAAAATATATAAGATATTATTTTATCTTAATTAGAAGGATGAATAATCCATTAGTACATATGAGGATACTTTTACAATACTTGTAAGGAATTCTTATGGTTTAATCACTAGACTTGAAATAAAAATTGATCGATTATTTAGTAGCATAAAACCAATTCTTTGAAAGGTGTTAGATATTAATAAATAATTTGATTTTATATCAATGTAGAAATGGAAATTAGATATTACCATCATTCCTATGGTATTGATAATAAAAAGAAGACAGAGTCTCATGAAATCTAAAATAAATCACTTAGAGGAATATTTTAAAACACTTTTAGGATATTATTTTGGTTTAATAATCAGTCTCATTTGAAGTGATCTAAAGTTATAAATTGAAACCAGAGATTCCCATCATTCCCAATGTGTTGATAAGAAAACGAAGATAGAGTCTCATGAAAACTCAAACTAATCACTTGGAGGAATGAAATTATAATCACCTAAATTCCATAAATATGGGAATAAAATCAAATTAATTGATTGAATAGAACCAAGAAGCTCTTTAAATTTGGAATTTATGGTCATAAATCTCATAAATATCGAAAGGCACAAAAGAGGATGATCAATACAATGGAGGAAGGAAGATGCCAACTAATGAACCACCCACACTCTAATGCATCAAATACAAGAAGTATAGGGAATATTCTAAATAGTTCATGAATTTTAAGATTTATAAAAATGATTGATGTTAATAACATCTTAATTCAAAAGGATAAGGTAAATATCTTGTGATCATGACAATTGAAGTTCTTTATAAGAATGATGTGGAGAAAGGTACACTTATCATCTACTCTAGAAAAAATAATTCCTTATTTGATTATAGATATACCCACTATTTTATATCAAAATAATTTTTAAGAGTATAACATTACCACCAGAACTATTATATGTTATGTTAGTAGTGAAAGCTTCTATTGATATGATGATGACATCTCAAGTCTATAGTTCATCTTCAATTAAAGTTTGTGAGAATGTGATTCCTAAAAATATTGTGATTCTAATTGTAGTTGAAATTTAATTGATTATAAGAATGGATTGGTTTTCATTATATAGATCAAAAATTAATTATTGAGGAAGGGAATTCCCATTTTATATTTTGAATATACTTATGATTGTTTATCAGTGTAAGTATGAATATGAGATTCCAATGGAAATTAATTTTATCTTATAGGTCATAATTCATATCCATGAAGGGTATATATATCACTTTATCGAGGGGAAACTCAATATTTAGGTTATACCAATTATAAAATAGTTTATTTATGTATTTCTACTATATTTTCCTAATCGTCCGCCAAATTGTGAAGTTTAGTTTTCAATAAAACTCTTACATGGTTTTATGCCCATTTTAATGCGTCTATATAAAATGGATCTGACTATGATGTATGAATTAAAGAATAAAATCTATGATAATATTGATAGGATATTAAAAACCCCTAATTCATTACCTCAGGGTGAACCTATTTTTCTAAGAAGAAATATGTGTCAATACATATTTTCATTGATTATTGGAAACTAAATAAAATCACAATTAAGAATATGTATCCTCTACGCCGTATTAGTGATTTTTTTGATCAATTAAGATGATCTCAATATTTTCCCTAGATCAAAATTCATTCTAGATATAATCAGTTGAGGGCTAATATGGAGAATATACCAAAGGATGTTTACCATATGAGGTATGGATATTATGAATTTATAGTGGTTCCATTTAGACTTACTAATGCTTCTAATCCCATTATGGATTTAATGAATAGAGTCTTTAGAGATTACCTTAACTAGTTTGAGGTAGTATTTATATAAAAAAAATATTATATATTCAAATATTAAGGAATATAATGAAGATCTTTTGAGAATTTTGTTAAACAATCGGAGGAAGGATAAATTGTATGCTAAATTTATCAAGTGGTAATTTTGGATTCATAATGTTTCATTAATGGGTCATAAAATCTCAAGTGAGGGTATATTAGTGGATCATTAAAATATGAATGCTATTAAGAAAATTATTAGACCATCCATGGTAATTGAGATCCACATTTTTCTTGGGCTGTCTTGATACTATTTAAGCTTTGTGATATATTTCTCAGGATTATCTAATCCACTCACCATGTCGAATCGAAAGGGGTTTAACCTGTCATGGATAGATGAATTTGAATATAATTTAACAAATCCAATAAGAAAGTTGGTCAATGAACCTATTCTCAAACTATCCTAAATTAGATAATATTTTTTGATATATAGTGATATATCAAATAAGTGACTAGGATGTGTAAAAATTCAAATTTATAAAGTGATAGCATATGAATCCTTACAATTGAAAATAATTGAGTAAAATTAACTGAATTATGATTTAGATGTGGCAATTGTATTTTTTTGTTGAATATATGAAGACATTATATTTATAGTGAAAGGTGTGATATATATAAAAATAATAAAATCTTAAAGTATATATTCACACATAAAAAGTTGAAATGTTCCAAATAATGTGGTTGGATCCAATTAATATTTTTTACTTCCCAATACATTACCACCTTGGGAAGGAAAATAATGTGGATGATCATATGAGTCAGAATGAACATGATTGTTTTTATATGATGATAATTGAAAGATATCTGATACTTATGGATTTTCATAAGATGAAACTTCAATTCTTAGGGAAAGGTGATAGATACTCTCTTTCTCAGAAAAACTTTCAACCATCCATCCATGTGAGGAATAAAGAGGGAAAAAGTAAGATGTAGAAATACAGAAGAAAGTGATGAATTTTCTAGAGTCCAACCATGATTGTGATGGAATTATAATGTTCAATAGTAGAGTATATGTCCCATAAATACCATAATTAAAGATGTAACTATTAGATAAATAATATAGTTTATCATTATCTATTAATCCTAGAATTAATAATATGTATAGATATAGGAAAGAATACTTATAGTGTGAAAAAATGAAAATGGATATTGAAAATTATATATCTCAGTGTTTGGTATATCAGTAAGTTAAGGTTGAGAGACAAAATTCTAAGGGGGTGTTATAAACATTACCAAAACCAGAATGGAGAAGGTAAAACATTACCATGAATTTCATCATTCGACTCCTCAAAACATCTAAATGGAATAATGTTATTTGGGATGTAGTTGATCTTATTATGAAATTAGTTTATTTTATTACTATTATAGAAGATATATCTATTGAAAAAATTACTCAGTTATACATTAAATAATTTGTGAGATTTTATGGAGTACCAATATTAATCGCATCTGATTGGGATTCAAGGTTTACCTTGAAGTCCTGGAGAAGTATTCAACCGGATCTAGATACAAAGTTGAGTTTATGTACTGTATATTACACTTAGATAAAACGTTAGTCTGATAGAACCATTATAACTCAATAAGAAATTTTTATATCATTATATATGTATTTTAAAGGTCATTGGGATCAAAACCTTTCTTTGTTGGAATTTTATTACAATGATAGATTTCTCTCAAGCATTCAGATGAGTTTTTATGAAGCCCTATATAGAAGGAAGATAAAAACTCAAATGTTCTTAGATAAAGTTATAGAAAGAAAGATATTGAGACTTATCTATCTAAGGAAATTTTAGAGAGGGTTAAATCCATTCAACAACACATCATGGAAGCTCAGAGTCAGAAAAAAAGTTATACTGACAATCATCAGTGAGATCAAGAGTTTGAAGTTGGTGATAAGGTATTCCTATGAATATCTCCTTGGGAGAGGGTTATGATATTTTGAAATAAGGGAAAAAGAAACATTATATATATAGTTATCTTTTATATTATTTATTTCATTGGGATGGTATCTTATCATTTGTAACTTCTTCCAAATCACTCCCTTGTTCATGATGTGTTCCATGTATCTCTCATAAAGATGTACATACCTAATCCAGCACATGTACTAGAATAAGTGGTCTAAGCACTGGAGCATGATCTATATTATGATTAAAAACCAATGGATATTTCATGTCAATGAGAGAAATTTATATATAAAATACTACTCACATGGTGAATGTTTTTTGGTGAGACCATAAATTATAGAAAGTTATGTGGGAACCTGAGGATGTGATGAGGTAGAAGTATCATTATTATTTTTATCATAGTGACTAAATTTTGAGTGAAAAATTAATATAATGGAGGTAAAATTTAACAAACTCAGTTTTATGATATATTTTTATTTAAAGAAATTCTATTTCTTTAATATTTTACTTTACACACAACAATGAGTTTAAAAACCCATTATATATTATTAAAATATTATTATATATTGTGATAGTTATTTCCTAGATGTTGGATTGAAGGGTATAAATAAGAATAAATAAATTATGAAAATATATCTTTACACATGTATAAAATAAATTCATTGATAATAAATTTATTATAAATGAAAATAAAAATCATTTGAAAGTAAGAGAGATATTTTTTCAGAAAACCTTTTTATGATCACATCGCATTTTTATCTTAATAAATATAAATAAACTATTGATTAATTATTTAGATGAAATTTTTAGATTATATATTCATTAAAATGTTTTGACATTCATCTAATGGTGTTTACTATGCACGGGATAAAAATAAATCTAGTTTTAATCATGAAATAATGTTTTCAAAAAAAGATTTATTTTGAATTTTTAATGCTTATTTTAAAATTGATTTTTTACACTTCTATAAATTTAATCTTGAAAATTTTATTGAATATTTAAAATCAATAGGTTTGAATTTTTTAAATAGTCCCCTTTTATTTTTTTCATTATTAATTATAACCACGATAAATATTGTTTACCTCGGTAAGTGTAAAATAAATAACATATGGTTGGAACTTTGATATAAGGTTTTAAATTATCTATAAAACATAATTTTATACTATTTTATGTGTATATTTTTTACATGATCATCTAATTTTAGAAAATATTTAAAAATTGGGCCTTTTTTCTTAGATTATAAACTTTATATTATTTCAAAAAAAGATACATACAAAATGTCACTCTCTAGATTTTAATTTCTCTTATATGTTATCATTGGTAAAAAAAAGTTGTAAATTAATATTAAATGTTAATTTTCATATAATTGTTTATGATATTAATTTATTGTTAAATTTTAATTAAGAAATAATTTCCTTAAATTATTATACAACAATGAAACAATACTTGTTTAAGTAATAAAAACAAACAAATGATATAAAACATATTAATAGTAATATAATTAGGATGAATTATTATGTTACATGAATTTTTTAGATAAATTTAACTTATTTTTTATGTATTAAATGTTTATAATTTAATTTAATTTCTATATTTTTTTCTTTAATGTCAAAATAACTGAATAGCATCAAAAATGACATTAAGGGTCTCTTATGTTAATTAATATTTTATTAAATGATAAAAGTTTCATAAAAATCTTATATTTTGACAAGTGAATTAGATATAGTTGTGATTATAAACCATATTAAACTTATGGTTCATGTTTCTTTTTATTATTACTTTCATGATCCATAAAAATTAATAAACTTTGATATCACTATTATTGTCAAAAGGGTTAAAAAGTGGTTAAAAATAAGATATTAAGGTTAAAACATCACCTAAACTTATCTAAAATTTATTGAATAAGAGGATTAAGATTCATCATAATTCTAGATACTAAATATATAAACAATGTTTCACTTAAACATGAAAATTATTTTTTATTAATTTATTACTTTAGGTAATTCAATGGGCTCCCATCCCCTTACTTACAAAAGGGTACCTCCTATTCTCAATTATTATCAAATCTTAAGCCTTATATCACAAAAAATCCCTACCCTAGTACCATACTAGCTTTCGTTTACCACATATTATAGATTCTGGTGTTTCAAAAATACCATCCTTTTATGTTTTAATGTGTAAGGAAAATATGTTTCTCAATGAAGAAGAGGTTCAAACATGTATAAGGTAAGACGATACTTGAGGTATGGGTTTATGTTGAAATCTGATGTTTATTTGGATTATTGATATTTTAATTTAATTTTATGGTAATTTTATGATATTAATTTAAAAATCCATATATATTTGAATCTCCTATGGTTATTTATATTTTTTGAAGTATTCCTATCATTTTTATCTATGTGGAACTCAAGAAGATCAAATGGACATTTTTACGAAAAACCGACCTTGTTTCGGCTTTTGGCCAAGAATATTTTATTCTACATACATATTTTATTTAAAATAATTTCAAGAATGTTTTTACCATTTTCAAATGATTTATTACATTCATTTTTACTCATGTTTTATTTTTTTAAAAGGTTTAATTGAATCTTTTATCATTTATAGAATGTATTAATTTTTACGAAAGGTGTGAATGGAATATTTTTTAATAGTCACGAAATGGATTGAATTTCCCACTATAATAAAAAAAATATTTAATAATTCCTTTATAGGTTTTTAAGTTTATTTTAAATGAAAATTATTTTATCAATATTCTGGGAATTTCTATTTAAAATGTTATCAAATAAAAAAATATTTTCGCATGTTTTCAAAGAAATTTTCAAATGGTACTTTAAGGGTATTTTTTACCTATTTCATCATCAATTAAGGATTTTTTTTGATTCACTAGGGTTATATTCTTATGATACTATACACTTTATTTATATTCTTTATAATGATGGTGACTCTATGAAACCCATTTCTTTCCCACCTATTAAATAAGTTATGATTATGATTCTATTTAACCCTTTTCTTCCCTCTGAGTTAATTAAGAATTGATGATATCTTAATGAAAAAAATCTATTTTACATGGGTTATGATATGTTGAAATGATTAATGGTTTATAATCATGTGTAACATGTTTGTATGGTTTTCATTATGTGATGGGTGGGTCCATTATAGCCATCTAATACATTAGGTAAATCCTTAAATCTCATAATATAATGATGAATAAATGAATTTATGTTCTCAACACACTATATTAAATAGGCAGGGATTCCTAATACACTATGATATGTAAAAAAAGATGTGATTCATGATCCAATATGATATATAAAACTTGTGGCAGTGCATAATATTATAAGATATGAGAAATATGTGGTGATTTCTGATCCACTATGATACGATGGTCTCGGTTGTTACCGTTGACATATGATATGGTTTCTATGCCTATGATAGTTCCACACACTTATTAAATGTTGATATGATTAATATTTGAACTCATGGCTCATGATTTATTTTTTATGATTTCCCAATCTTGTGAAATATGAATACTTTTATGCCATGGACCATGGATACGATATATGAATTCTTAGTTATGATTTCACATCATTAATGAAAAGTTATCATGAAATTATGATCATGATATACTTACATATTATCATTGACTGATATCTCCCATATTTACCCTTATTGAGAATATGATATAACCCTCCTTATATTTTAATTTTTCTATATGTTAGGAAGAAGTGTACTAAGTATGATGAGTTGGGAAGTGAACCTTATGTAAATAAAGATGTTAGAGAGGTGAATATTATACTTAAATATGAGTTTTATGTATCTAGTCTATAACCAAAACCAACCTTTTTGGTCATTCGGAATGTTTATTTAGGAGATATATCCGATATTCATTAGAAAGATATAGTATGTATGTATGTTATTATTGGATCACTATATATATATCACATGGGAGAAAATATAAAAGGAATAAAGTTCATAGAATAAAAATAAAAATATGTTTATCTCAAATAGATCAGGATGCATTGAAAAATTATGTGGAAGATGTAATGAAGGTAGCCATAGTGAAGATGCATACTTGTAAAAATCAAACAAGAATTTGGATAAGGAATTTAAATAGATAAGTCCAAAAAATATAAAGTTAAAAAGGTATATAGTTTATTCATTCTTAGTTTATAATAAAAATAAGAATTTAATTCATAGAATACTCAAAAATAAAAAGTGGAATGCCTCGCCAAAAATGAAGAGCTTCTTCTATTATAGAAGAAGATGCCACAACATTGAATTTCAGGTTGCAGATGTAGTGGAAGAACCTATAGAGAAATAACCAACTCAACTTTTATTAGATAAAATGGATAATTTACAATTTATAAGACATGTTATGAAATAAGAACTAATTTTTTTTGATGAAATTGAAACATAGTTCTAGAATAAAGAGGATATTTTCATACGAAATTTATAATTAGTTTAAAATTCGAGATGAAAAGATTACACCCGACTTGATTTATTTTATTGTTGACGTTCTTGATCATTAGAACATGTTAGATGTATCATAATTATGTTACGAGGTCCTAATGTAGATCCCATTTAACAGTGATCCCCACATGCTCCTTCGATCTTTGAACAAAGTCGATGAAATGTTGGTGCTAGCATGACTGATTGATTATCTTGAATTATTCTCCCTGGCTTCTTACCATTCATTCCAGATTTAAAGGATTCACTTTTTTTCTTCACAGTATTAATAAGAATACATTATGAGGAAGTTTTTCTTTTTATCTTGGGAGTAAACCCTATAGAATTTCTTTAGAGTGATATAATTATCTAGGAAATAAATTTTGTGCATAATGATTAATATCTCCACAAATGACATATCCTTATATTTATAGACACAAAGGTAGGGTTAAATATTTATTAATTGAACATAGACAATTAATAATATATTATACCCATGAAAACCCCATGACATGTAAAATAATAATAATTATATTTTATCTAATGATGTTTTTAAGAGTTCATAATGATAAATATTATTTTACAGTCTGGTAAATATATATTTATCAGTAGACTCAAAACTTGGTTTGTTCATACTTCTCATTGTTTATTGAATTATTGAATAAATAAATAAATAAATATTATTCAATGAATGAATGAATAAATAAATATTTCATGAAGAGTCCGGTGAATAAATATTTATTCAATATTAATATAACTTATTATCTTATTTATTTAATAAATAATTATTTATTAATTTGTGAATAAAATCAGATAAATTAATATTATATATCCATGTAATAATTAATTAAATAGAGATAAATATTTATTAAATATTTTTTATGTAATAAAATATATTGAATAAATGATATTCCTTAGTTTGGAGAATTTTATCTATTCAAGATGTTAAATTCAAATATAATTTCATTTAAATCAAAAGATACACTTAGTCTATGACCTTATAGACCTCTTTCTCAATGTTTCTAGGCAGTCTTTTCTAATTTCCTAGATTATTTTCTTACAATGGGTCAGGGAAACCATAGAGAAAAAATTTAATTTCGCAAAAACAACAACAAAATGTAAACACTCATAGTGTAATATAATCTCTTTATATTGACATCTCATTAAGTGGGTTTCTCACCCATGTAATGAGTCTATATTTTTGGTATGTATGTATTTTATTATCTAAAATGAACTCATTAATAAACCTTGACCATGAAATTTAGTATGTAGGTATCATAAAAGGGATGAGTTGTCAACTTCCATTAAAATAAAAAGGATAAATACGTCCTCAAAATTATTTATTAATAGAACGTCACTCATGACACACCCAACACACTCAACTTCACCCTGAATATATCATGATATGGTTTATGAAACTACATAAAAATACTAAATTCATGATATGAATTAATAATAATATTAAATTCTAAGGATCATTACACAATTTCACAGATAAGAAAATCCAATGACACATAAATAAGTGGATTTACTACAGGTAGTTAGGTTCACATAATCTATCAATATAGAGGTTACTAAGTGTGGACTTCAGGACATTAAGTATCATCCAATTACGTGTACTCACACCTAACAGTAAACATAATATAAGTCCAATAATAGAATTTTATTCAACCATAAAAAACATTTAAGAATATATTTATTTTATTACAAGGTTCTCATAATAGTGGGGAATTGATATAACCTTTTCAATGTGACATATACTATAGTAAATTATTATATTAAATTTATACATAATAATTAAAAATATGTAATAATATATTTAATTAATATTCCCTTCTTTGAATATATATGTAATATAAAGTACGAAAAAGTTGATTCTAGGATACCAACTCTAAAAACTCTTTCTTAGACAAGAGACAACTTTTAGTAATTTTGGCCACTAAATCTCACATGATGAACATGTTTTTGTTGAGTTAAGGATTTAAGGGTTCTACCATAGGGTCTTCCATGGAAACTTTACACACAACAGTGCCACCACTCTACGAAAAACCACTTAAGATATGATATTTCAAAAGTATGCTCATCATCTATTGATGTGACCTCAGCTTCATTACAAGAGCCACCACTATAGTATTATTATAATAGAGTGTGGTAAGGTCTTTACTATTAGGTACTACAATAAGATATTAGATAGTATTTCATATCTAAACTTCTTACTTAGTTACCATGAAGGCTGAAATATACTCATAATCCACTATATAATCGGTAACCATGACTTTCTCTAATCTATTACAGCTCAAAAGACCTCTATTTAGAGAGAGAATATGTATCCCATATATGATTTCTAATTTTATTAATCTATTTTGAAACTAGCATCTGTATATCCCCTGATTACTAGTTCCTCATCTCCTCCATAAATATTAAATATATACTTAGTCTACCTCAAATATTTGAGGATAGTCTTGACTACCATCCAATGGTGGTCATATGGGTTATCTTGATGTATTATTACCTTTATTAAGTCATAAGTGACATTTACCCTAGTATATAGCATAACATACATGACTGATCGAATTGGTAAAAGATATGGAATAATTTTCATCCTCTATCTATCCTCATGTGTCTGAGGAAACATTTTCTTATAAATAAGAATTCCATGTGGCATTGGAAATAATCCCATATTAGATTGTTCCATACTAAATCACTTCAGTATCTTATTATTGTACCTACTTTTACTTAGACTAAAAAGGATTTTGGATTTATCAGGATGGATATACATCCTAATAATATTTGATGTTTTTGATAAATCCTTCATGGTGATGCAAGTATTTAAACAAATCATAATAGAATGTAAGACTGGTATTTCATTTCTTATAAGTAATAGGTCGTGAATATATACTATAAGGAAAACGACCACAATCCCACTAAACCAATTATATACATAAGTCTCACATTTATTCTTTATGAAGAAAAATTCAATTATGGATTCATTAAACAAAACCATCCATGGCCTGGACATTTACATTAATCCATAAATATTTCTCTATGAATTTCATACATTGTTTTCATCCTTTGGAGCCACAAACTATTCTAGTTATATCATATGTACATCTTCTAAAATATACCCTTTAATAATGGAAATTTTGACATCCATTATCCAAATCTCCTAATATTGAATGGAGGTTATGGAATGTAGAATTAAGATGTATTTTATCCCAAAAAGAGGTGAAAATGTTTCATCATAGTCAATTCCTTAACATTGTTTAAAATATTTTACAAATATTTATGCATTATGGGCATTGACATGTCTATCTATATCTAATTTCTTCTCGAATACCCATTTTTAACTAATAGGATTTACATCCACTATAGGATCTACCAAAATCCATACATGGTTTTGCTATATGGATTCCATTTCAAAATTCATGGATATATTCCAATTCACATATTCTATGCTAATTATTTCTTCCTTGTAGGTTACGAGATCATTATTTTCAACTAATTAAAATTCACCATCCTCAATGACTAGAAAACCTTATCGTTTAGGTTCTCTAACATATTTTTTAATCCTACGTAGTACTTGAGTCTCTGAAAATTCCTCTTCTATGTGGATTTTTGGAATCTATTCTTGTGATAATTCTTGTTTATTTTGTTCTTGGACTTTATCATAGTCTATCTCACTCTCACAATCACTTTTAGAGATATGATCCCAATCAAAGAATGCAGTAAATCTATCAACCATAACCTCCTTATATGAGGGAAAAATGTATTATCCAATATCAAATAAAGATATACTCAGTGCCTTAGAAATCGTGTCTATTTCCCAATATAGAGTTAAAAAACACTTTGCAACCCCACACTCATATATTTGAAAACACGATTTTATTTATACTCCAAATCTCATATGTAATAGCATTTTTCTACTTTAGTTGGAACTTAGTTTAGAATATGTGTTACTTTTAGTAACACAGATCCCCAAAAGGATATTACAATATTGGAATAAGTTATCATTAATCTCACCATGCCCAAAAGAGTGTAGTTCCCTCTTTCACTTATACTATTCCATTTCGATGCATAAATAAAAGAAAGTTATGATAGTGTCCCAAACACCCATTAATAATTAGAGAATACATGGTTGAGATATTCTTCACCTCAATTTTAGTGGAATATCATTATATTATTACCATGTTGATTCTAAACTTTATTACTATATTCATTGAATTTCTCTAAAGAATATGGAATATACCTCATTATATAGACACACACACACACTCTCTCTCACACCCACATACATATATATATAATCTACTATAAAAATCAGAAAAATTTATAAATTATGAGTATACACCCCCTGATTTAACTTGAAATAATTCACATATATTTATATATACCAATTCAAGAAGCTCTATGGACATTTCACCTATTACACTAAATGGGGATTCAGTAATTTTCTTATGGAAATAAGCATGACATACACTAAGTGGTTTTATTTCAATAGAATATAAATATTTATCTTTGTATAATATAGTCAAGAACCTTTCATTTATATGTCCTAGCCAGTGATTCCACCACTAGGTTTTATATTATTTATTCAATCTTGATTCATTATATATTTCCATTACTTGGTTTGTGTAGTCCAATAAATAAATACCATTATTTAAATCCACCTTCCCATAATAAATGATTTATTTGTAAGAGAACAAATATTTATTTCCAAATTTTCAAAAAACCATACATATCAATTTTGGACAAAAAAATAATGTTTTTGGTATCTAAGGGAAGATAATAACAATATTTCAAAACCAAAATCATTCTAGTCAAGAGAATGAGGTTTTAGTATCTAATACCCACCACAACAAGTATGGATCTATTGGCTACTCATGGATACAACTCACCATGAGAAATCTTCTTGAATATTTTTGGTTCTTGTATTTAAATTCATATGTGAGAAAAAAATACTTTAACTAATACAATTTTTTTTAAATAGATATATTTCACTTAATAAAAACACAACTAAATAATCCATTTCTTCTTTTTCTGGGTGGAAAATTTATTCTAGGGTCCCTTCTTCCATATGAAAAATAGAAAATATCTTATTAATTTGCTTACCTCTTTATCATCATCTTCCCAGAAGGGGATTTTAATGAATCCCTAGACTTAATGTTAGTTTTAGGGCCTTTTTCTTTGTCCATACTTTTATTCACTATAATAATAATAGGATGTGTGTGATTCATGTCCTTGTATAATTGGTGAAGTGAATTCAAGAGATCTGGAAGAGATTTCTCAATGAAATTCATATTAAAATTTACAAAAAAACTAGAGAAACTTCAAAAGAGTGTTTAAATAATTAGATCAGTGCATAATTCGTTTTGAAGATTAAACGCTAGAACCCTTAAACCCATAATCTAGATAATGAATTTTACTATAGATGGATGAAATAACACACCTTCTCTATGTTTTATCCTGAATCAATAATTTTATATCTCAAACCATTCATATATATCACTCTCCTATTTAAGATCAGGTAGATGAATAAGCAAGCTATATGCATCCACATTCTCAGGAGACTTCATGAGATCATGAGTCAAGGATGATATAATGAAACCCTGAACATCTAATGCACCGCTCATGTGTTTTTATGGATATCAAACTCCTTATCACTCACCTACATAGTAGGTAGATTAGAGATAGAGGGTTCTATCATGTAATTCTTGTGTTCATGGAAGAACACAACCCATAAGTTTATAGATGTCACAAACCAACCCGAGTTGACCCTAAACCTGTCACCCGATCTGGTCTATGACATGGTCCAAAGGGAATTCCTGATCCCCACGAGCTAGAAACTAGTGATGGGCATAAAAACAAGTACCTGGGAATGATTTACCCTAGAAAATAAAAGGTAGATAAAAAGAAATAAACCCAATAAAATAGGTGAACACTAAAATAAGGAAAAATAAAATAAAGATGTCCAGTTAGACATACCTCCAAATGACCCCATGGGTCACCACTAAACATAAAAACATGCTCCCTCCAAGAGAGATCCAAGACTAGAACCTAAAACTGAAAATTAGGTGTGAGGACCAAGATTCTCAACAAGAAATTCAAGTGATAACAATGCCCTATGATTTTACCTTTAATAAGAAACTCAATCATGATTGTTTTTAAATAATACGTATTAAAATAATGTTTTTCATTCTTTTCAAAATCATGTATCAAGTTTAAATTTTTTATAACAACATTTATCTTCCACTACATATTCAAAATAGAATAAAAACATTCATTAACATTCCCAAAATCAAAGGAAACCATATTAGATTAAGATGTGGTTTTTACAAATGAGACATCAAGTGAGAAACAACTGAAATGGATACTCACATAAAAACCAACATGTCACAAATAAGCACCATGGGAAATCCCTATTGGTAACTAGCACAAGTAGGACCCTAGAACCACATGTCTCAGTGAAAAGTAACCATAACAATTTTCTGTTATTTACACAAGTCACTAGTAGGGAACATACTCATAACCTATTGGTCCCCAACATCATCATAATAGTTTAGTTAGTTTTGTAAGTGTCAAAATATCTAATTTAAAGAGGGATGATACCACTCCAGATGACAAGCACACTAGTTCTAGTCTTCCCACCTAGAAACCTAGGGTTACCAATGTGCTCTATTTTAAATGGTGGAGAGGTTTTATAAAAAGAACATAAATGAGAATAAAAAATTCATTATCCAAAACCCATTAAACCTCTCACAACAATTCTCCCTCCTTAAGTGAATTCCACTTTTTATGTCACACAACATCGTATAAGCCTCTTTATTAGGAACATATCACAAATCACACATTTAACGTACAGATAATGTTTTTCAAACAATGGGGAATGCCTTAAGAGGGTGTTTTTACATTCTAAAATCATTTTCAAGCTACCAAGTGGGCCTTATTACTCCACAAAAAAAATTTAATTTGGAAAACATGTTCACCCAAAACCCATTTTGGAAATCACTATGGAACTCTTTGGAAATCAAATAGGTCATTACCCTTTTAAAACAAAATTGGCTGAAAGGCGACATGTATTTGGAAATAGTCATTTCACATTCAAAAAATCTATAAAAAACACTTTTTGAGAACCAAAACCATTTATATATACAAACATACATATATATATAGTATATGAATTTCATATAAAAGCAGAAAACACAGAATCAAAAGAACACTAAGAAATAATGAAAATTCTAAATAAAGATCAATGCATAGGGATCCTATGTCAGAGTGGAATCATTCCATCCAAATTGGCTCTTGACACTTTCTAACTAAAATCTACAACTCCCCCACTGAGCATATGAACATTCGCATACATGGAAGGACACCTCGCCCCAATGCACAGATTTTCATGGCCCATGAACATGTACAAGGGGATCCTTACAGGTATGCTTATACATGTATACCAGTCTCCACTCACCTATGTACACATTTTTATATATACACATAATCACAACTAGCCACACACATGTATATTCAATTCCATTGATGAATATACACGTAATGGGGGAAGCTACATGTATATATTTACATACGTATGCACATGCAGTAAAGTCACCCTTGGATCAGTGAATCGAAACCACTCATAACAGTCTATCACAATACACATAAATTAGAAGGAACCTTCAAAAATCAAAAGAAACCTATAAATCAAGTGTGAAACCAACTAGTGGCATAAGAGTCCATACCTCAAAACATGAAAGTTTGGACGAAGGAAATCAGAGACCGCTTCCCCTATAGGAATATACATTTTCATATATAAAAATATATATATATATCCTTTGATCCAAGCACATATTCCCCGCTCCATGAGGGAACATGCACACAGAGGATATGTATATTTACATGCCTACCCATGTATATACATATATGAATTTACTATCAACCACCTGAACTCACACTGGGATGACCACAACTTACTACAATAATTTCAAGGGAGACTGAAAATTATCAAAGACTCCAAATAAAACCAAATTAAAAAATGCAGCGAGAGAAACCTCACCTCGACCAGTGATTGACAGATTGAAACGAACTAAAACAACAAAAAACCATCAACACACCTTAAAATAATTACCAGATACTCAAAAATCACAAAAATTATAGTATAAATTAATCCACAAGAAGAACAAAAGAAATACATACTAAAAAATGTTGGTGGGCAGACCGAATCAAAGAAAACCACTTCTCCTTCAATGGCGGTTGTTGTAAAACACATGAAAAAGACCTAAGGAAGACTTCACATAACCTAGAACATAAAGAAAACAAAAAATCTAGGTTAGAACCTAACCCTAGGTTCGGCTTAATTTTGTAGGCAGATAGGGACACCAAATCATGGTCATAAATCGAAAGAGGAGGGAGAGGATAAACATACCTTATCGATTCGAAGGAGAAATGTGATGAAAAATAGGGGGATTGGTAAATAGTAATTAGATCCTAGAGGAGGGGTGGTTCATGTGTTGTAGGGTCTCATCCAGGGGGTCTTTCTATGTAGGTTTGATGGGGATCCATGAGAGGAGGCTTCAGAGAGGGGAGATTAGATAGGAGGCCTCCGTTGAGAGGGGAGCTCGGAAGGTGGTGCATCACATGACCAAAAGGAAGGGGGGAGGGACTGCCGTGCATCATAGGGAATGGGGAATCAGGTGCTTAGGGAGGAAAGGGAGGAAAGCCTCCCTAGGGTTTCCAAACAAAAGAAAAAAGGAAAAAAATAAAAAAAGTAAATAAAAAATTAAACATAATAATAATAATAATAATGGCCTAAAGATTTCATAAAGGAAAATAAAAATACAATTCACTAGGTAAGGTTGTAATAATTCTCCCCAACATAAAACTTTTTATCCCTAAAAAGTTCCAAAAGACTCGGTAGTTCAAATATTGAAACAAGGATACAAAAATTCTCAAAACAAAACCCCTAGAACATGAGGATTGAACCCTCACTTTCCACTAAAGACCTAAAACCTTGAGACCCGGACTTCTAAGTAAAAGAACCAACGACACATGACTCACATTTCCAAACACAACCACAACCTGGAATACCCTGACCCCTGACTTAGAAATCACTAGAGTCTGATCCATATCTCTAATAAACATTCACCATACGACCCATCATCTGGACTAACCATCTACATTGATCAGGTTCGGGTGGGATAGAGGGAAATATGTTACCTGACAAGAACACATTAAAGACTTAGTTCTTTATAAATTTGTCATATCTGGGTCTCCCAATCATATTAGGAACTACGAATTACAATGGAACCCACATGGGAACTCTCAATTCATTTTATAAATGTGGATTGAATTTACTATCATGAACCCACTGATATGGGCTAGACCCAAAACATAGGGAGAAACCTCAACACATACTAGCCTCAAACCCCCAGTCCATGGGGAATCCAAAGATAAGAGACACTAGACAATTGCCAAGCCAAACCATGATTCATAAGATCTATAACCTGAATACATATCCAAATGAGAATCAATGAAAAACTGGAATTGGTCCAAAGAAATACCAACCATTTAAAGTTTACACTAATAATACAACCATTAATAATCCTTTATAAGATTACGATGAATGGATTTGAGTGCCCAAATTGACCACATTGGAAACAAAAAAGTGTGTGGTATTATGAATGAGGAAGAGGTACTGATGAAATACTCATGCCAAGAACAAATGCCTCTGGTTCACCCTCTGCACTGGAAGGAGATCCCTTCATGAGCACATTGAAAAACAATATTTCCATTTGTCACAGTTCACTTACTACAACCCCAACATGCAAGGAGAAGGTAGCAATCACCCTTATCTAAACCGAACATGACCCTTCAAATAAAACAATGACAACTTTCCATTCACAAAATCTAGAGTTCCTAAAGACCCAAAGAAACACCTGACATCCTCAAGTTACACCACAACCCTTATCGAACCTCGAACAATATAGAGAAAAAAATAAACAATGAAAAGAAAATAACCCCACCACTCCACTGGGGGTCTGGGTAAAACTAACAACTGAAAATGACCCCTTGGGGTCCTTTAGACATATTTGGGTGAAATACTTTAAACAAGAAGAATAGAACCAACCTGAATTACATCATAAAATAAGCCTCCACATTTAACCATAAACCATCTAATAAAACTCAAAACATCATTTTAACCTTGAAACACCATATCAAAAATAGACATCAACCCCATAAACTAATAAATCAGAAAACCAAACCATAACCAAATAAAATATCAACTGAAATAAAACCAAAGCAACATCAGTAACCAAGTATAAACCCTTCTTTGACAAATAACCATTTTCAAAACCATCCAATTTCAAAACCATCAGAATTATAAAAACACAATTTAAAACCCACTTTCCTTTTTAAAAATTCCTAAAAAAAGATTTATCCCAGCACATCACTAATCAAAACTTGCTTTTGGAAAATAAAAAATCTTTGAGATCACCCAACATTTTTATTCCATAAAACCTCACATTCATACATTCTCATTCCAACTTGGGCACCCATCCACTTGTAGAAACAACCATACACATCCAATTACATTCATCCATATTTCTCAAAATATTTAAAAACCCCAAAACATGTTTCCAAATCCATTTCTGATTCACACTTCATATAATATTTCAATGATCTCCAAACAACTCCCAAAATAATATCCATTTTCAAAATAACCCATTTCATTTTCAAAAAAACCACGATTTTTATTTTGGAAGTAGAATTTTAATAAACCAATCACCAATTTTAAGTCCCAAGAAAAACACCCCAAAACCATCTAGACATACCTCTAAGTGACCCCATGGGTCAACACCAAAAATAGAACCATGATCGTTCCAAGAGCGATCGAAGACTATAACCTAACACTGAAAATTAGTCGTAAGCACTGAGATTCTCAGTAGGAAATTGAAGGGATAATAATGGAATATTCCCTTACCTTTAATAATATACTAAATATTTCTATTTTGAAAATAAGACATATTAAACTAATGTTTTCATTATTTTCAAAATCATGTAATGAGTTTAAATTTTTAAGAACAAAATTTCACTTCCTCTAAATTTTTAAAATAGAATCCAAGCATGAATTAAATTCACCAATATGAAACGAAACCAAATTAGATTAATATGTTGTTTTTAAAAATGATACATTAATTAAGAAACAACAGAAATGAAAATCCAAATAAAAAAACGTCATAAATGATTAACATGGGAAATCCCTATAGGTAACTATCACAAGTGGGACCCTAGAACCTCGTGTCTCAGTGAAAAGTAACGATAAAAATTATATGTTCTCGTGCATGAGCCACTAGTAGAGAACATACACATAACCTAGTGGTCCCCAACATCAACATAATAGTTTATTTAGTGTTGTAGGCATCAAAATAGCTAAGGGAAATATGGATGATACCACTCTAGATCACTAGTTCACCAGTTCTAGTCCTCCCACCTAGATACCTAGGGTTACCAAGGTGCTCTATTTCAAATGGTGGTGTGGTTTTATCAAAATAAAATAAATTAATATAACACTTTATTTATCCAAAATTCATTCACCCTCGCACCACCATTCTCCATCCTTAAGTACATTCCCCTTTTTATGTCACAGAACATCGAAAAATCATCTTCATTAAGAACATATCACAAATCACACATTTAACACACACATCATGTTTCTAAAACAATGGGGAATGCCTTAAGATGAGTTTCTCACATTCACAAATCTTTTTCAAGGTGTTAAATGGGCCTCATTACTCTACAAGAAGGATATTTCTTTAGAAAACATGTTCACCCAAAATCCATTTTGGAAATCACTTTGGAACTCTTTGGAAATCAAACAGGTCATTACCCTTTTAAAACAAAATAGGCCGAATGGTCACATGTCGTTGGAAATACCCATTTCACATTCAAAACATCTAGAAAAAAAACAACACTTTTCTTTGAACAATAACCATTTATATATACATATATATAGCATATGAATTCCATATAAAATCAGAAAACAAAATTTTAAAAGAACACTAAGAAATAATATAAATTATAAATAAAGAGCATGGAATAGAGAATCTACCTCAGAGTGGAATCAAGCCATCCACTTCAGCTCTTGAAACTTTCTAACTAAAAGTTGTAGATCCCCCGCTAAGCATATGCACCTTCACATACATGCAAGGAAACATATCCCCTATGCACAAATTCGCATGGACTGTGAACATGTGTAAGGGGATCCTTATAGGTATTCTTGTACACATATACCAGGCTACACACACCAACATATGAATTTGTATATATAAACATAGGAACACCTAGCCCTATACATTTATGTTCAATACCATGGATGAATATACATGTAATGGGGGAACCTACATTTATATATTTACTTACCTATCCACATACAAACGAGTCTCCCTTGGACCGAAAACTCAAAACCACTCGGAACAATCCATCACACTACCTAGAATATAGCATCCCGCCTTGTTGTCACATAAAATTTCATTAAATTTTACAAAACCAAGGATCTTTAAGGTTTAGTGTCTTGGAAACCAAGAACTTAAATCATGAAAACATAAAACATTATTCCTAAACACTTGAAAGGATTCTGCTTATGTTCATCCTAGGTTCATTACTGTATCTCATAACCTGGGGACAAACATCAAAAGATAGGGTGAGCAGAAGGCCCAGTAAGGGAAACAAGGGGAAACATTTACATGTGAACTTGAGATACATCAACAATGTCATGAAAAGAACTTTAAGGCATGAGAAAGAAATCATGAGGCATATCATAATAAAAATAATGTTTTTCATAACTTTAAGATGTGGCTACAACATTTTACAAAGACAATCATTTCTGTTTCACCAAGGTCCATCCCCAAGGTGTCAATAAAAATTACCAAGGTTATTCACCAAGGTATCGGTCTAAATGGTCATCTCTAGAGATTAAGTCTTTACCCAATGAATTGGAGTGATATCAGGGCGCACCCTTAAATTTGTCTTTATTATCATGTGAGCCACATATATCATCATAAATCATTTCATAAACAAACCATATAGCATAAAAGAAATGGGTTTCATTTCATAATCATAACGTTTTAAAAACTGCTTTAAAGACATGATATTTATGTCACTTTAAACCCACGGAAAGGGAGAGCGGGTCTCAAGTATGTAAATACCAGAATTTAAAATATAAATACTTGGTGTATATGTGAATACCCCTATAGAAGATAGAGCTTTGAGTATTCACTTAATAAAATAAAAGAACTTTAGAAAAAGAGATAGACATTTTGAGACGGAAATTCTACAGCATAACGGCTATGTTTCGGGGTTATAGAAAACATTGAAAAGAGAGGGGACATGGGTCAAACATTCATAAATGACCCATAAAATAGTAGAGGGACAGAATATTAAGGATATATGAACATGGTGATGAAATTTGAAAGATATACCATATGAAATGAAGAACATGAAAGGAAGACAAAAATAAAATTATTCTTATGAAAATTCGGCAGCCAAACGACATCACTTAAACTTCAAAAAATGAATTGACGAGATCAAATAGGGTCTCTCATCATATGAAAATGACAGATCAGTATGATAGATATAGGTATAATACCCCAACAAAATAAAAAAAGTAACTTGAAAGACTTGACATGAAAGTAGAACTTTGAAAAATGAGAAAGGTGAACGAATCCCTTAAAAATTCGGCAGCCTAACAGCGCCACTTAAAAATTCAAAATACTGAATTGAATAGATCAAATATGGTCTCTAATAATATGAAAATAAAATATCAGAATGATATATATATATATATATCATATCATATCCCAACAAAATAAAAAGGAACTTGAAATACTTGACATGAAAATAGAACTTGGGAAGGGTGAAAGAATCCCTTAAAAATTCGGCAGCCTAACGGCGCCACTTTAACATTATTAAAATGAAATGATGAGAGAAAGAGAGGGCCTCTCATAATATGAACATGAAAAAGACAGTAGGATTAATATGAAATAACATCCTCCAACATAAGAGCATGGAGCATAAAATAAATGACATAAAAGAGATTACTTGAAAAGAAAGAGGGAGGTAGGATCCCTTACCTTAAAACGTAACTCTTAAAACTCAAAGGTTGGGACCTTGAGGGCTTGGGGGTACCTTGGAAGGACTCATTGGGAGGTAATGAGACTAGATCTTCGTTGGGGGAGAGTTGGGAGTCTAATGGATGAGAGGATGGATTGGTATTTATAGGGAAAGTGAGGGGACAAGGCATTAATGGCCAAGGGACACCTCATTAGTGGTTTTGGGAAAACCATGGGATTTCCCATGGTATTTTCCCATGGTATTGGCTACTTGGGACACCTCATACCTTATATTACTATTCATAATTCGACCATATTGATTACATACTTAATAAATCATTTAATTATGTCATTAAACACCCGTAACTTAAAAGCTGTATTTTCACTATTCATCGAAAATTCAACTTTCTCAGAAAAATCCAAAAATTTCACCTTAACCAAATATCGATGCTCTGATTTCAAAACTGAACTTCATTTTATAAAAATAATTTTCTAAATATTATTAATTTAATTTTTAAATAAATATACTATTCACCGAAAATTCATTTTTTTCAGAAAAATCCCCAAAAATTACCTTAACATAATATCGATGCTCTGAGTTCAAAAATGAAATCCATTTTATAAAAATAATTTTCTAAATATTTTTAATTAATTTTATAATTAAAAAACACTATTCACCCGAAAAAAACTAATACTTGACTAATAATTTATGAAACTGTTATTTAACCATTTTATTGAATCACATTACTTAATCAAGGTGCCTAAATTATATAAATGCTTTATTTAAGTGAGATTACTAATCCATTTGGTCACATTACTAATACTAACCATAAAATCACTATTCATAATTTACTATTCATCAAAAATTAAGTTGATCTTATTAGACTCTAAATTTCGTACTAAACATAATTGTAGAAGACCATTTTTTTGAAAATCATTACACATTTTTAATTATTTAAGGTTTACATAAACATTTTTTTTAAATATCCTGTCTCTAAAATTCACCAAAAATATGCATACTATATTTATCCAGAGATTTGAAAATTCATAAACTTCATCATAAGAAGAAATCAAAATTTTTATTTAAAACAAATGATTACACAAGGAAGTTACGGTCTCCTTACATAGCCCCTTATAACACCAGCATAAGACCTAAGTGTAAGGTGTTCTATGGTGAGAGAATCTGAGGGGGGCTCGGCCAACATAACATGAGTTGTAATTTCTATCAGTTTTAACTTCTTGCGATGGTGATTCCATGCTAGCTTCACACGATTATGTTCGGCTTGGGTTTGGTCTAGAGCAAAGCCCAGTGGTGCTACCTCTTTCCCAAGTTCTGTTAGATGGGATTCGATCAGTCCAAGACTATTGGGTGAGGCCATCAAATCTTCTTTCTATATTAATTAACCAAGATCACTTGTATTTAGAGACAAATATCGAAATGTTTAGTTTCTAGCGGTCATATTGACAAATGGTCATATAACAGTCAAAACCCAACAGTCTCATTTTAATTATACTCATGTTATCCAATAAAACAGTTTTGTTGAGTATATAAAAATAATAATAAAATAACACACAAAATTAGAAAACAAGATGTATTCAAAATTTTGGGTCGTTACAATCTTCCCCACCTTAAGAAATTGCGTCCTCGCAATTTTTAAAATTGGGTTTTGAAATTTCATTGAACGTCCCACACCAGAAAAGGAGTCAGTAAAACTATTACTTTAAAAGAAAGAACGGGAAGTAAAAAGGGCACCCGAGTTAATCCATACTAGGATCCCATATAGGAAAACATGGATATAGAGGAAAGATCAAAGGGTCACGTTCTAAGGGAGAGTGATAGCAAACATGATTAGGAGAAAGTTAACAACAGGAAAATCACAAACTTATGATGGGTCAAACGGTATTTGATTTCCTAGTAGGAAATGTTAACAGACAACGTTTTTTGTTTTTTGTTCCTTTTCATAGTTTTGAGGAATTCATTTACTACATAGAATAAAAACATAACAAAATATACCTACCATCAAGTAGAGTTTAATCCTTTAATAAGTTTCTACCAAAACTAATATTTTCTCCAAACGATGAGCATTCAAAAACACTTGGTCTCATCAAAATCACAAGAATAATCTTCTAGATAATCATGTATTCCACAAAAGAAAAACTATCTATCTTTATACATTTATCCCAAAAACAGAAAAGGTAAAATAAAACAACTCTTCAAAAAGAAAGAATACCATAGGAAGGGAAACTACTTTTAAATCTTAAAAGTTACACGGTACTACCCAGAGTTCATCATAGACCATTCCGTAAATAACTGTCCTTAAAATTACTCAAAATAACCCAAACTAAGATTGAAACCCAAATACAAGAAGGACTTTATAACATAGTCTTACAAGATAAACTTTATCATTCATCTCCAAAAAACATCAACAACTCCTAACATCTTATAACAAAAGTAACTAACCTAAACATATTTTCCCCAAGATAGGTCAATCATTTCCATAAGTAACCTATAATTCCATAAGTTTACCTAAAATTCATCGATTCTTAAAAATATAATTCAACCTTTACTCCTCAAAGAAAATACCGTAGTAATCTATTTACCTCGATCAAATAGGGTTCCCAAAAAAGTGAACGTCTTCCAAAATAATAATCATCTATTAATCCCCTAATCATCTCTGTCATATTAATACAAAAATCATCACATTTCCGATCACATTGGTTGTTGGGACATGTTCTTCCATTTCCCGCCATTAACTAATGACAGAAACTACAATTAGGGGCTTAAATACTTAGCCAATAATCATTAAAAGGAAACTTACTGCATAGAAGGATAAACTTGTAGAAGAAAAGTATACCCTAACTTGTGATCCACTAGGTCCCAATCTAGGTTATCCATGATAATATATTCTTATGTGAATCTTTATTTTATTTTATCATTATTCCTTTAATAATGGTTCATACTAAGCTTATGAATTTACCAAAGCATATCCCCCGAGAGTGTCATAACCAAGAGTGTATCAAGGCCCGTTGTCGTGTACCAGTTCCTGTTCGAGTCTATCTCAAAGCAGTGTTTTTGGGTTTTACCCCTATATATATCGGTGCCAGAGCCACCTCTACCTGCTCGTATCCAGACAGGGATGTATTTACTTGGGAACCCCTTACTTAATACTCACCAAAATACCAGGAAGGTTTCCTATTTTTAAAATTTTTTATAGGGTTCTTCCTAAAGTTTTCATATCCTAATTTCCACAAATAACTAAACCAACCTCTGATACCAATTATAGGATCCCTGCCTTTTTATCACATAAACTTTCATTACATTTTACAAAACCAAGGATCTTTAAGGTTTAGTGTCTTAGAAACCAAGAACTTAAAACATGAAAACATAAAACATTCTTATTAAACACTTGAAAGGATTCTCCTTATGTTAATCCTAGGTTCATTACTACATCTCATAACCTGGTGACATACATCAAAAGAAACGGTGAGCAGAAGGCCCAGTAAGGGAAACAAGGGGAAACATTTACATGTGAACTTGAGATACATCAACAGTGTCATGAAAATAACTTTAAGGCATGAGAAAGAAATCATGAGGCATATCATAATAAAAATAACATTTTTCATAACATTAATATGTGGGTAAAACATTTTACAAAGGCAATCATTTCTGTCTCACCAAGGTCTATCACCAAGGTGTCAATAAAAATTACCAAGGTTATTCACCAAGGTATCGGTCTAAATGGTCATCTCTAGGGATTAAGTCTTTACCCAATGCATTGGAGCGCTATCAGGGCGCACCCTTAAATTTAAATTTATTATCATGTGAGACACATATATCCTCATAAATCATTTCATAAACAACCCATATAGCATAAAAGAAATGGGTTTGATTTCATAATCATAACATTTTAAAAACTGCTTTAAAGACATGATCTTTATGCCACTTTAAACCCACGAAAAGGGAGAGTGGGTATCATGTATGTAAATACCAGAATTTAAAATTTAACAACATGGTATATATGTGAATACCCTTATAAAAGAGATATATTTGAGTATTCACTTAATAAAATAAAATAACTTTAGAAAAAGAGAGAGACATTTTCAGATGGAAATTCTGCAGCATAACGACTATGTTTCGGGGTTTTAGAAAACATTGAAAAGAGAGGGGACATGGGTAAAACATTCATAAATGACCCATAAAATAGTATAGGGACAGAATATGAAGGATATATGAACATGGTGATGAAATTTTAAATATATACCATATGAAATGAAGAACATGAAAGGAAGACAAAAATAAGATTTCTCTTATGAAAATTCTGCAGCCTAACGAAGTCACTTAAACTTCAAAAAATGAATTGACGAGTTCAAATAGGGTCTCTCATGATATGAAAATAAAATATCAGTATGATAGATATATAGGTAATACCCCAAAAAAATAAAAAAAGGAACTTGAAAGACTTGACATGAATGTAGAACTTTTAGAAATGAGAAAGGTGAACGAATCCCTTAAAAATTCGGCAGCCTAACGGCACCACTTAAAACATCAAAATACTGAATTTAAGAGATCAAATAGTGTCTCTAATTATATGAACATAAAATATCAGTGTGATATATATAGAGATCATACCCCAAAAAAATAAAAAGGAACTTGAAATACTTGACATGAAAAAAGAACTTGAGAAGGGTGAAAGAATCCCTTAAAAATTCAACAGCCTAACGTCACCACTTTAACATTCTTAAAATGAAATGATGAGAGCAAGAGGGGGTATCTCATCATATGAACATGAAAAATATATTAGGATGAATATAATAGAACATCCTCCAACATAAGATCATTGAGCATAAAATAAATGAAAAAAAGAGATTACTTGAAAAGAAAGAGGGAGGTAGGGTCCCTTACCTTAAAATGTAACTCTTAAAACTCAATGGTTGGGACCTTGAGGGCTTTGGGCACCTTGGAAGGACTCATTGGGAGGTAATGATACTAGAGCATCTTTGGGGAGAGTTTGGAGTAGAATGGATGAGAGGATGGCTTGGTATTTATAGGGAAAGTGAGGGGACAAGGCATTAATGGCCAAGGGACACCTCATTAGTGGTTTTGGAAAAACCATGGGCTTTCCCATGGTATTGGACACTTGGGACACCTCATACCTTATATTACTATTCATGAGTCGACCATATTGATTACATACTTAATACATCATTTAATTATGTCATTAAACACCCGTAACTTAAAAACTGTATTTTCACTGTTCATCGAAAATTCAACTTTCTCAGAAAAATCCCAAAATTTTACCTAAACCAAATATCGATGCTCTGATTTCAAAAATGAAATCCATTTTATAAAAACAATTTTCTAAATATTTTTAATTTAATTTATAAATAACTACACTATTCACTGAAAATTCATTTTATTCAGAAAAATCCCCAAAAATTACCTTAACATAATATCGATGCTCTGAGATCAAAAATGAAATCCATTTTATAAAAATAATTTTCTAAATATTTTTAATTAAATTTATAATTAAAAAACACTCTTCACCCAAAAAAACTAATACTTGTCTAATAATTTCTGAAACTATTATTTAACCATTTTATTGAATCACATTACTTAATCAAGGTGCCTAGATTATATTAATTCTTTATTTAACTGATATTACTAATCTATTTGGTCACATTACTAATCCTAAGCATAAAATAACTATTCATAATTTAATATTCATAAAAAATTATGTTGATCTTATTAGACTCTGAATTCCATACTGAACATAATTGTAGAAGACCATTGTTTGAAAATCATTACACATTTTTAATTATTTAAGGTTTACATAAACATTTTTTTTAAAATATCCTTTCCCTAAAATTCACCAAAAATATGCATACTATATTTATCCGTACATTTGAAAATTCATAAACATCATCATAAGAAGAAATAAATTTTTTTATTTAAAACAAAGGATTACACAAGGAAGTTACGGTCTCCTTACATAGCCCCTTATCACACCAGCATAGGACCTAAGTGTAAGGTGTGCTCAGGTGAGAGAATCTGAGGGGGGCTCGGCCAACATCGCACGAGTAGTAATTTCTATCAGTTTGAACTTCTCGCGAAGGCGATTCTGTTCTAGCTTCACACGATGAAGTTCGACTTGGGTTTGGTCTAGAGAAAAGCCCAGCGGTGCTACCTCCTTCCCAAGTTCTGTTAGATGGGCTTCGATCTGTCCAAGACTACTGGGTGAGGCCATAAAATCTTCTTTCTATATTAATTAACCAAGATCAATTGTATTTAGAGACAAATATCGAAATGTTTAGTTTCCAGCGGTCATATTGACCAATGGTCATATAAAAGTCAAAACCCAACAGTCTCGTTTTAATTATACTCATTTTATCCAATAAAATGGTTTTGTTGAGTATATAAAAATAATAATAAAATAACACACAAAATTAGGAAACAAGATTTATTCAAAATTTATGGTCGTTACATAGAAATTAGAAGGAACCTTAAAACATCAAAATAACACCAAAAATCAAGTGCAAAACTAACCAACGACATAAGAGTCCATACATCAAAAAACGAAAATTTTGAAGAAGGTAGTCTGAGACCGCTTCACCTATATGAATATACATTTTCATATATATATATATATATATATATATATATATATATATATATATATCATTTGATCCAAGAACATATTCCCCATTCCATAAGAGAACATGTACAAGGAGGATATGTATATATACATGCCTACCCATTTATATACGTATAGGAATGTTCTTCCAACCACCCGAACTCACACTGTGATGACCTCAACTTACTACAACAATTTCAAGGGAGGCTAAAAATTATCAATGACTCCAAATAAAATAAAATTAAGCAATGCATTGGGATAAACCTCACATTGACTGGAAAATGATTGATTGGAATGAACCTAAACAACACAACACCATCAATGCATCTTAAAATAATTATTAGAGACTCATAAATCACAAAACCCCAAATATAAATTAAACCACAAGAAGAACGGAAGAAAAAATTACCCAAAAATGTTGGCGGGTAGACCAAATTGAAGAGAACCTCTTTGCCTTCAGTAGTGGTTTTTGAAACACACATGAAAGAGACCCAAGGAATCCTTTGCATAACCTAGAACATGAAGAACACAAAAAATATGGGTTAGAACCTAACCCTAGGTCTGGCCAAATTTTGTTGGCTGATGGGGACACCAAATCATGATCAGAAATTGAAGGAGGAGGGAGAATAGAGACTTAACATGTATATTTGGAGGATAAATGAGATGAAAAATAGTGGGCTCAGAAAATTGGAGTTGGATCCTGGAGGAGGGGGTGGCTCGTACACTGTAATGTCTTGGCTATGGGGTTTTCCCATATAGGTTTGAGGGGGATCTGGCAGAGGAGGATGTGGAGAGGGGAGCTCGAAGAGGAGTCCTCCATGGAGAGGTTATCTTGAAAGGTGGTACGTCGTATGACCAAGAGGAAGGGGGTGTCGTGTGTCGAAGGGGAGGGGGGTATCAGGTGCACATGGAGGAAAGGGAGGAGGGCCTCCCTAGGGTTTCGAAAAAAATAAAAATAAAAATAAATAAATAATAATAAATATAATAATAATTATTATTATAATGATAACATTAATAATAATATTATCCAAAAAATTTCATAGAGGAAAATAAAAATAAAACTCGCCAGGTCAGGGCACAACAATAGACCATTCATGAAAGTTATTTCCAGTTAATAGATAGTATTTCCCCAGAATTTATCACAAGGATAATGTGGTTGCTAGACATTCTGTTGTTCTATAATAATATGAGACTATATCATCAATAATTTATTTTATTACTATATATTATATAATAAATCATATTTTATTTAAATCACGTTATTATACAAAAACTATTAGCCCTTAATATTGGATTTAAAATATCATGTTGTAGGGAAATTATAGTGTCAAAAATACATATTTACCTTCTTATTATCAAGATGGATTCTATGAAAATTATAATAAAGTATTTATGTTGGTGATCTTGTGAACTAAAAAACTTGAAGCTCATTGATCCTTTGAGTGGATTCCACAGTCACTACTACAAAATAATCCTTTAACAGCACTAAAAGTAACCTTTATCAGTGCTAGATAATCACGGAATACTAGAGAGATATTAAAATCGGGTTTCTTTTATGTGTGTTGAAAAAGCGCTAATATAGGAACCTTTATGAGCATTTTTAAAAGTACTGATAAAGGGGCATATTGTAGTGCACTGTAACGGAACACTACAACACTAGTGTGGTGTGCTATAATAGAACATAGTAGCAAAAAACATCACATAATAATAAAAATAAAGTGTTAATACATAATTTAAAATAATATAAATCAATCTAGGATTGTTTTATTGATTTTGGCATTGTGATTTATGTTTTAAACTAAAATGATACTTAAATATTGAAAAACAAAACATGGAATCATACCTATCACACCATGTGTCTAATTTAGGTACGGACGATTTATACAAATCTCAAATTAATTATGGATCATTTTCTTCAAGTATCAAAATAATCCAAATGTGTTTTCTCAGCTTTAAGTACGTCACTTGTCTTTATTACTAAAAGGTCATGTTAAACTAGAAACACACACTTTGACTCATACTAGTCATATTGTGTGTATGTTTGATGTGATACTGATTCCTACACATCAAAAATGACTTATGAATTATTTTACTAAATTATAAATACAATTCGAATGCATTCTCTCGGTTTTCAGTGTGACAATTTTTGAATGAAAATGTTGATTTTAAACTGATAAAAGAAAAATTTAGTCATACTAGAAACATAGTATATCAGATTGAGGTGTGACTTATTACTACATGTCATAAATGACTTATGGTTCATTTTTCTAAATTATAAAAACATTTTGAACATGTTTTCTTGGTTTTAAGTAGGTTAGTTGTCCTTTTTATTAAAATTAATGTCATTTTTAAATTAAAAGACACACTTGTAGGCATACCGATCACACCGTGCATTGTATTGAGGTACTTATGATTATTACATGTCAAAAATAAAATAGGGATCATTTATAAAGAATATTAAAATAATACGAATGTGTTTTATTTGTTTTGAGTAGTTCAATTTACCTTTTTATTAAAATTGATGTCATTTAAAAAAAAGATGCACTTGGATTCATACCGGTCACACCATACATAAAATTGAAGTAACAATAATTCCTACACATAAAAACATAATTATGGAATATTTTTTTATAAATTTTCAAAACGATTATAATTTGTTTTCTTGGTTTCGAGTAGGTCAGTTGTCCTTTTTATTAAAATTGATGTCATTTTTAAATATAAAGATGTACTTGGAGTCATATCGATCACACTGTGTGTTGGATTGAAATATGTATGATTCCTAAATGTCTCAAATGACTTATGTATTTTTTATTAAATTATCAAAATAATTTGAATGCATTTTCTCATTTTTGAGTAGGTTAGTTGTCCTTTTTATTAAATTTGATGCCATTTTTAAATAAAAAGAAACACTTGGAGTCATACCTATCACACTGTGTGTCAAATTAAGGTAAATATGATTCCTATATGTCAAAAATGACTAATGTATCATTTACCAAAAGTATAAAAACAATATGAAAGTTTTTTCTTAGTTTAGAGTAGTTCAGTTGTCCTTTTAATTAAAATTGATTCCATTTTTAAATAAAAAAGATTCACTTGGAGTCATTTCCGTCACACCATGAATCATATTTAGGTAAAAATGATTCCTACATGTCAAAAATGAATTATGGATCATTTACCTAAACTATAAATACAATAAAAATGCATTTGATTGGTTTTGAGTAGGTTAGTTATCTTTTTTGTTAAAATTGATGCCATTTTAAAATAAAAAGATGGACTTTGAGTCATACCATTCACACAATGTGTCAGATTGATGTATGACTGATTCCTACAAGTCAAAAATGACTTATAGATAGTTTCCATAAGTATCGAAACAATACAAATGCATTTACTTGGTTTTGAGTCTGTTACTTGTTTTTTTTACAAAAATGTCATTTTATACAGGAAACATGAACTTTGACCTATAATGAATACATAGCCTGTCAGTTTGACATGATACCAATTCATACATGTCAAAAACTACTTATAAATTGATTTCATAAATTATAAAGAAAATCATAGATAGTTTTCTTTGTTTTCACTAAGTGAAATTTTTTGAATGACCCTGTTAATTTTAAACTGATAATGGACACATTGAGTTATAGTGGTCACACCATAAATCAAATTGAGATGGGGATGGTTCCTACACATCTCAAATGGTTTATGAATCACCTCACTAATGTATCCAAACAATTATAATATGTTTGATCAGTTTTGAGTATGTATGTTTCACTTTTTACTAAAATTAATGTCAATTTAAAATAATAAGAAGCACTTGAAGTCATACAGGTCACATCGTGTGTCGGATTGAGCTTTGGTTGATTCCTACACATACCAAAGTCTCAAAATAATACTAATTGATAATGTTACCATGTTTCCATTATCTTTATATGTCAAAATTCCAAAATTTTATATTGAATTGATGTTCTTAGTAGAAAAATATTTATTTTTGTTGAAACACTTAAGAGTAGAGGTTTTCAACAACAAGAATGGTTTTTCGGCTAAGAACCTCGAATCAATATATAGTGTTGGAAGTTCAAAAATTTTTTTTAATGAAAATAGAATGTGTGGTAACATTGCATGAATGAATAATTTTGTCTCTTTTATGGCTTGTTGCAGATAGTTGAAAGTAAAATATAACTTCCCAAAAGATCTCTGAAAAACTGAATAAGTACAACATAAAAATTATAAGGAAATTAACTTAAAAATATTAGATAAAATGATGAAAAAATTAAATAAAAAGGTACTAGGAATTAAGATTTCCCTAATGGTTGTATACATTCCTAACACATTTACTTGTTGTCCTTATCTCAGTTGCAGGCTCGAACAAAAGAATCCACTTGTACACGAAGACAATTATTATATGAGTAATATTAAAAACAAATAAATTAAAAATATATATGAAACAATACATTAATTTTATGGATAATGATTTTACTATGAAAGAATTATTGTCCACAGGGATATGCTAACAGCAAATCACGAATGATGATAAAAAAAGGAAAATAGATCTCTCCAAATAATAAATCAAAGAGTGAGGAGGTGAGAATAAAATAAGATAAATTGCATTGAATCTTTAAATCACAGGAGGTAAAGTAAAGATATACTATTAGATTCATAAATTATTTATTTTTTTATAATAAATATATGAATACACATAAGATATTCATTATCAACTCTGAATGTCTCCCATATGTGAGAATTACTTGGATGGTAATCAAAGATTCCTAATGGTGGAACGAAAATAAAATGTTAAATAATGATATATTTTTATATTGATTAAAGTAAAACATACATATTTCTTATTAGATGTGTGGTGAAAGAAATGAAGTGATTTTTAAGAATTATTAATGAGTGGGTTATCATTCCAAATAAGGATATATTTTTATCAACTGTAAGAAATACATGCAAGGCTGAAATAAAAGAATAAAATGTCATTGGTGATCGGAAATTTTCAATGAAAACTATAAGGATTTATAATCTACAAAAAACCTCATTATTTCCCAAGTAGAGCCTAAATCATTTATAGTTGCTAACAAGGATGATAATTGGATAAAATATATGAATGAGGATCCTGATCTGAATAAGAACAATGAAAGGTTCTTATAGATCAAGTTGTTTCATATATTGTTACAAAAAAAATTCAATTAGATTAAAAATAAATGAGTTTTTTAGTAAATTGTTTGTCCCAATTCTGTAAAGCACTTAACATAAAAGGACATGGTAATGTATTGTAATGAAACATTTTTTATGTCTTGTAATTTATATTATCACATTTATGGGGAATTATATTACAAGTAGGATTTAAAAAATGAATTTAATTGTATGTTTGTAAACCATAAAATTAAATATAATTAATAATCCTTACTGAACCTATCATGTCATTAAATTATTAAATCCAAACTAAAAAAGTTGACTCGAATTGGTATTCTAAAGGTGTAATGATTTTATCCCTGAAAAATAATTTTTATTTCAACAAAATAGATTATATTAAAACTTATTTGTCAAATTAATATCAATAAATGTTAATATTTTATTTTATCAGAATTATTAAAATCTAGTGGTATAAGATTTATTCTTGAATGATTAAAAATATTGTTTAAAATTTAAATAATATGAAAAAATTATTATTTAATAAGTTCTTTTTTTAAAAAAATATTAAATTTAGAAAAAATTTGATCAATACTAAAGGATTGAGAATAATAAATTCTATCAACAATGCACTCTTCTTATACACCATGTAATGAAACAATATTTTTATTCTTAAGACACCATGATACTAAGGTATTTCCTAAAATATGACTCATTCTAATTGTTTATTTTATGAGTATATTTCAACAACCAAAATCAAAATATCACTTAAATTTTATCTAAATATCATTTTTTACTATATAATACAGTCTAAGGATTATAGAACCTTAATCCTATTTTATTTTTCATTTTATATCATTTAAGTCATATTATTTAACTTCAAATTGAAATATTTCAAAAATAAAAACTGAAAACATTATACTTTTTTCAAGAATTAGTTAAATAAATTAGACAAAAAATCAAACATATATAATGATCATCCAATTTATGCACAACATAATATAAAACCCCAATGATGTAAGATATTTCATCATCCAACTGATTTACAATGTACTATTCAAAACAAATGACAACACGGACCGCAATATGGATGAATGTTTTAAAAATTGACGATTGAAAAGAGGAATATTTCCGGAAATATAGGTATTGGGAGCCTATTAAACATTACCCAACATTGTATTTGATATATTTCAATTTGCACTGTACTTGTCCCAAGGAGATCCACATGATAGCGGGGAAGACGATACTTCAATATATCTAGAAAATAATGAATTTTGAGTTGTTTTATTATAGTATAGTGCAACTAAACTTGTTAGGATACACAGATGCGGGATGATAAGGTTCAGTGGACAATTGAGGAAATTAGAGATATCAAAAAACCTGGATTTTGTTTGAGTTGTGGTTGCGTTCAACCCTTGAATCGCTCAAGAATTGGATTTGAGCCTTCGAATATTTGGTGCCTTGATTCTAGCCTAGATTTGAGCTTGGATTCAATAATGAGGATAGTTGGAAGCAGGTCTCTTCTACGGAGAAGTTTGGATATCCGAAACATGTTCACGATGGTTAGGGTTCTTAAAATAGATCGTGACACTTTTATTAGCACTTCAAAAAAAAGAACTATTAAAGATACCTTTTATTAGTTCTAATTTAATAATCACTGATAAAACGAGTCTTTATTAGTGCAAAAAAAGATCTAATAAATACTTATAATAATATTTCTAAAAAACAATACTTTTCCAAAAAGTATAATTATTATATATAATTATAAAACTTATAATAATAATTTTTATAAAATAAGAATTTTATAATTATTATATAAATAGTAATTTATAATTATATAAATACTTTTTTTTAAAAATAATATTCATATCATTATATATATTTATAAAATTATATATATATATATATATAAAGTAAATATATTCATGATTGAAATAAATTTGTTATAATTTTATAATAACTGATTTATAATTAAATAAACACTTTTAAAAAAATATTATTTATTTATTTATAATTATAAATGTATAAAATAAATAATTACAAATTCATAATGATATTTATTTTTAAATATTTGTTTACAAATGTATTTTTAAAATTATTAATGAATATTTAATCTTATGTTCTTGCATGTTGAAAATGAGTAAAATTGATTAATTAAGTGTGTAAAATCCTGAAAATTTAGATACATTTGATTAATAAAAATCATTAAAAAATGGATATCTATTGAAATAAAGATGAATACATATATTGAAAATATTAAAATATTGTAAATATATATATATATATAATATAAATCGATTAATTTCTAAATAAATCATTTGTGTGTGTGCGTATGAATATAAAAATGCATTAAATACATATATTTGAAATCAATATAATAAATTTGATATGTGTTATGAATTGGAAAATCAAGCGACATACAATTATGTCCATTACCTGGTGCAATTAGTCAGTATTTCAAATTCATATTAATTTTGAATTATAAATGGTTATTCACTAATTATATTACTATTTAATGTAAAAAATAAATAATATTTTTTATTATATAAATAAAATTTATATACATTAATATATATATATATATTTAATATATACTATTTTTTAAAATTATCAATAATCGTCTAATTAATAAAATGTTTAATATTATTCTCAATTTAATTATTTTTAATTTTAATTTGTTTAATATTCATTTTACGTATAACTATATGTTTAATAAAAAATATTTCTTATTATTTATAATTTATATATAGTATAATAAATATATTTATTTTTATCAATAATTATATAATTAATAAAATTTCTAAATCATTTTTTAATAAGGTCATTTTTTATTTTTTTTTATTTTTTTTATTTAATTTAATTTACTCAGACCATCATTAGTGCTAAAAAGTGTCAATAAATGATTCCTTTATGAGCACTAAAAATATAGCCCGAATAAAGGGTATCTTTATCTATGCTAAAAAGCGCTGATAAAGGGTATCCATTATTAGCACTAAAAAAATCACCAATAAAGATGTCATTTATCAGCACTTTCTTCTAGCACCGATAAATACCATCACTGTTAAATGCCAGTTTTGTAGTAGTGAATCCAAAAATCCTAACTCAGATTTCCTCAACAGTTGAATCCAAATTTGTATTGGACAAATTATGTACATTAAGCCTAACAAAAATTTTATTAAGTTGACCCACCAACTTTTCTAAAACATCTAAATAATTAAATGTGCCCCTAATAGAGGCCAAATTTACATTTTAACGACATGATCATCTCAATTAAAATAATGGAATAATTAGTCTTACATAATATTATATTGGTGGATTTTTTTTATTATGCATAAATTTTCTTATTTTATCCATTTACATGTGTTGTAAATATCAATTGGATTTTACCTAAGATATTATCCATGTTCTGATAAAACGTTTATGTTTAATAAATTTATTTTAATTCCATATATGCATATTAAATTCATTTATTTATGAGATCATGGTATGGGATCTATAAAATAAGTCATGCAAAAGAGAGAAATAAAATAGATAAATGACTTGATCATGGGATTATTTAATGGTTGACTTATTGAGAATATTGTAAACCAACCAATGATAATAGGGGAAAATAACTCATTGTGCCAGTTTGGGCATGTGTGGCAGTATTCCTCCCATCCTCCAATGTATCATGTAGGTCTGTTTCACCTCAGATCCATCTTGAACTACCTCATACACATATATACTCCTTATATTACTTATGTTCTATACTCCCATACATGTGAGGTGATCTAAAGGATTGTTAAGGAGAAATTATATGAAAATACATTGGATACTTTGGTCCAACATAATATAGGAGGGATGGATGAAATTCATACCATCATGTTTAAATTAATAATAAATAATTTCAAATCCTTTGATGTTAGTATTAAATTAAATAAAACCAACATATACATAGGTCTGGTCTAAGATTATGATCAGTCACATACATGAAATGATTACACATTTAAAATAACTATCTATTACTAATTCTAATTCCTTCTTAATTAAGATAAAACACACTCAAATTAACCTAATTAATTATCTGGAAGATCTTGTCTTGTTAAGTCTACAATTGTTTACAATATGGTTTACTCGATGATGGTTTACACTTGGCCTGCCAGTCTTCTCAAAAATATCAATGTTTGCATTAAAAATTTTGTTTGGACTGGTAGTACGATTGGAAGAAAACTTGTCACGACACCTTGGGTCACTTGTTGTAAACCCCTGGATAAAGGTGGTCTTGGCATTAAGAATATTATGTTTTTTAATGAATTTCTTCAAGCTAGAATTGTAACGACCCGAATTCAGAGCCCCTACACTGGTAGCCCATACCCGGTTCACCACATCACCTCAAGGGCGTTTCCCTGAATGCCAGAGGCTGCCGACTACCAGCAAGGGCCTTGGTGATTCGGTGGGGAAACTATGCCCTCATTCGGTAAGGTATACAGTGGAAAAATAAAAGTCAACAACGGAAGCAGTAACAAGATACATAGCAGTAGGAACCAAACAGTGAAAGCAATGAATATATACATCAAGGATGACAATGATGCAGCAGGTACAAGTATCTATGGAAAGCAAAAAACACAACAACGTACTGGAATACAACTGAAGAAAAATGCAAAAGAAAAACAAAATAAACTCCTCAGCATCCCGAGCCCCGGCTCGGTCCCATGCTCTCTAGCTCTAGTGAAATCAAGAACCTGAAGTAGAAGGGAGCTTTCCCTTATCTATACCTACAACAACATAGTCTGCTTGGGCCCAAAAGCATGACCCAAATAGGGTGTTAGAAACAATACCAGTAGGAAATCACCCAAAGATTTGTGCCTAACAATCAATGAATACAAGGCAAGTAATAAAACAAGTAGATGTAAACAGGAAAGCACAAGCTGCTACAATCCACGGTTCTAACAAAAGAGGAGCACAAGTAAACAACCAATACCAAAGGAAAAAGGTAAACCTCTTGGTAGCTCTCACAGCCTAACCCATATGGTTTAACCTATAAGTACTAGCAGCCCTCTAGGTGTCACACACAGTTTAACCCCTCTGGTTTAGTTAAGAAATTAGGTAGACTCTCTGGGGAAGCACTCACCCTCAATTCCCCAAATAGTCTCGTAACGTGCTAAAGGCTCTCTGGGGAAGCACCCAATGTCTATTCTCCATGTGGCCAGCTTCGAGGAACTACAGACTCTCTGAGGAATTACTCAACGTCAATTCCCCCTGTGGTCTCGTATCATAATTAAAAGACACTCTGGAGAAGCCATTCCGTCAATTCTCCCTTTGTTCTACTCCTCTAGGTTCTCAAAGTCCCGAGTTAAAGGTAATACATGCTCAGTACGTATGTACATCATCAATTAAACCTCAAGAACTACTTGGCTATCAACTAAGGCTCAGCAACAAAACAAGGCAACAGTCCGCAACCCTACAACTAAGCATGGAAACTGGCAGAATTCCAAACAGGCAGAACAAACATGGAAAAGCAACCCGAGCACAAAATAAATTATTATAATTACAATCATAAACCTCTACTACAACAATCAAGTAAAGCAGGAAAATAACAAGGGTAAAATAGGAACATGCAATACCCCGTTCAAGGGTATTGGTGGAATTTGCACAAAATACTCATCGACTTTTAACAGAAAGGCACAAACCACCTACCTCGATCCTAGGAGATCGATATATGTGAACCACGATGACAAATTCCCCTTAAAACGACGTAGATCTGAGAAAATGCACAAAATTCTCAACCTATGGTATCTTGAAAACAAAGAGGAATCAAAAAACAAGGCTCAAGCAGAAGGAAGAACTCACCGTTGTGCTTCCAATGCAATCGACCGTGCTCAAATTGGAGAATGGACGGCGAGGCAAGATCTCGTCGAAGATCCGGTCGTACGGTTTCTCTCGGGAAGATGAAAACTGGAGATAAAGATGAAAATTGGGGTTAGGCATGACCCCGGTCCGTTTAGTGAAAAAAAAATAAAGTACATGGTGTGTACTTTTAGAGTACTTGGCGTGTACTTTTAGAGTACACGGCGTGTACTGGGTCCCTTCCGTACTCTGCCAAAATCGGCCTCCACGTCACCCCTACACACCATGTCTGTGGCCCGTCACGGCCAACACATAGCTTTGAGCTGAATCAGAGTACACGATGTGTACTCATAAAGTACACGGCGTGTACTTTGAAAATTTCTAGAAAATCCATTTTTCTTAAAAACTCCAGAAAAAAGGAAAACATACCTGAACGAAGATCTGGGTTCTTACAAACTTCCCCCCTTAAAGAAATTCGTCCCCGAATTTCCCTAACGGGGCGTAGAAGAAGAATCCCCGAACAGTTCTGGCCACTGAGACCGTACATCAGCCTACCTCTCCCAGGTCTCATCTTGTACTTGCCTATGCTGCCATAGTACCCGTACCATAGGAACAGACCGCCAATGGAGGACCTTCGTACTGCGATCGACAATCCGGATAGGATGCTCCTCGAACGACGCATCCGCTTCAAGCTTGACTTCCTTGGGCTGAAAGGCATGAGATGGGTCTGAAAAGTAATTTCAGAGCTGGGAGACATGGAAGATGTCGTGCATGGTCCGATACCTCTGAGGTATCTGCAACCGATAGGCAACCGATACCACTCTCCCCACGACCTCAAATGGTCCGACGTACCGCGGTGAAAGCTTGCCCTGTCACCGAATCCTCTTGTGTCCCTGCCTCGGTGTGACGCGCAGGAACACCTGATCCCCAACCTCGAACTCTAGAGGTCGTATCCGCTGATCAACATAAGACTTCTATCGAGACTGTTCCGTAGCCATCCTCTTCTGAATCATCTCTCTCTATTCTGAGGTCTCCTGAACGAGGTGAGGTCCCAGCAAAGCTGCCTCTCCTACCTCCAACCAGCATAAGTGTGATTGGCATGGCCTACCGTACAAATACATGTATGGTGCCATCTAAATGGTCTCCTAGAAACTGTTGTTGTAGGTGAATTCCACCAGAGGAATATTCTTCTCCCAAGAACCGCCAAATTCATGCGAATCACTCTAGGTGAAAACGTATCAACCATAAAACTCAAAACCAGTAAACTGCAATTAACGAGGTATTATGACCTTTCCCTATACATCAGTTAGCTACTCCCGAGCACAGCTTAATACCAAGTACTAAATCCATCCTATCCATGGATAAATTCTACAAACAGTAAAACAAGAGAAAAAAACTCCTCTGATACCACTTTGTAACGACACGAATCCGGAGCCCCTCCATTGGTGCCCCGTACCTGGTTCGCCACATCACCTCAAGTGTGTTTCCCCGAATGCCAGAGTCTTCCAATTAGTGACGAGGGCCTTGGTGAGTTGGTGGGGAAACTATGCCCTCATTCGGTAAGGTATACAGCGGAAAAAAGAAGAGAAAAAGTAAACAACAAGTAACAAAGGAAAAAAGGTAACCCTCTGGGTAGCTCTCACAGCCTAACCGCAATGGTTCAACCTATAAGTACTAGCATTCCTCTAGGTGGCACACATAGTCTCACCCCTCTGGTTCAATTAATAAATTAGGCAGACTCTCTGGGGAAGCACTCACTGTCAATTCCTCTTATAGTCTTGTAATGTGATAAAGGCTCTCAAGGGAAGCACTCAACGTCTATCCCCCCTCTGGCCCGTGTCGAGGAACTAAATACTCTCTGAGGAAGCACTCAACGTCAATTCCCCCTATGGTCTCATATCATAATTACAAGACACTATGGAGAAGCTTTTCCGTCAATTCTTCCTTTGATCTACTACTCTAGATTCTCACAGCCCTGAGTGAAAGGTAATAACTGCTCAGCGTGTGTGTACTTCGTCCAAGTAAACCCCAAGAACTACTTGGCTATCAACTAAGGCTCGGCAGCAAAATAAGGCAATAGTCCACAATCCTACAACTAGGCATGGAAACTGGAAGAATGCCAAACAGGCAGAACAAACATGGAAAAGCAACCTGAGCACAAAATAAATTATTCTAATTACAATCATAAAACTCTACTACAAAAATCAAGCAAATCAATCAAATAACAAGGGTAAAACAGGAACACACAATACCCCATTCATGGGTATTGGTGGAATTTGCACAAAATACTCATCGACATTCAACAAAAAGGCACAAACCACCTACCTCGATCCTAGGAGATCGATATATGTGAACCACGATGACAGATTCCCCTTAGAACGACGTAGATCTGAGAAAACACACAAAATGCTCAACCTACGTTATCTTGAAAACAAAGAGGAATCAAGAAAAAAGGCTCAAGCATAAGGAATAACTCATCATTGCGCTTCCAATGCAATCGACCGTGCTCGAATCGGAGAACGGACGTCGAGGCGGGAGCTTGTCGAAGAGCCGGCCATACGGTCGCTCTCGGGCGGACGAAAACTGGAGAAGAAGATGAAAATTGGGGTTAGGTGCGAACCCAGTCCGTTTAGTGAAAAAAATAAAGTACACGGTGTGTACTGGGTCCCTTCCGTACTCCGCCAAAATCGGCCTCCACCTCACCCCTACACACTGTGTGTGTGGCCCGACATGGCTAGCACACGGCTTCGAGCCAGATCAGAGTACACAGTGTGTACTTTGAAAATTTCCAGAAAATCCATTTTTCTTAAAAACTCCAGAAAAAGGAAGACATACCTGAACGAAGATCCGGGTTCTTACAAGAATGACTTGAAATCTGATTCATAGCAACTCTGATTCCTTGATCTTTCTTAAGAAAATATTTGTGACCAATCTTCGGAATGGTAACTTGGGTTACATCACTTCTTCCATCTGGCCATCCATTATACATTCCTTCCTTAAAATCATGAACAACTGTAGATGGATGGTTAGTGCTGATTCCTCTATGAATTTCTGGCTGGACAACTGGACTGGTGTCCCATTAATCTCCATGCTAACGTCCACCACTAGCCCTATAAACACCAACTACACTATCAGTGATGTTGTTAACTCTCATGACATAACCCTTCCAAACCACATAAGTTACATCATTGAAAATTATCATTTTTCCAACACTGATGATTTTCTCATTTGGGAACCTACCACTAATGGAGTCCTGGATTCTAAAAGTTTCTACAAAAACAATTTTAATACTTCTAATTATAACATTTTTTGGTTGAAATCTTTTAAAAAACCTTGGATCAAGCCCTCACACCTTACTCTTATTTGGTGTGTTGTTCATAATAGGGTTCCCACCGATGTGTGTCTTCAATCTTTTGGGATATATCTTTTCTCTAGATGTCAATTGTGCAACCAACACCGTGAGGATGCTAATCATTTTTTCTTTTCTTGTGCTACAGCTGTAGCTCTTTGGAATTACATTTCTAACATTTTTGGTTGCATATGGTCTCTTCCTGCTTCTATCAGTTCTCAACTTCAACATTGTGTGACTTGGGACACATCCAAGAAAATCGGGAGTCTTTTTCTGGCTGCGGTGGCAGATCTACTGCATGTCATCTGGTATGATAGAAATAATTTTATTCATAATAATTTCTCTTTCAATCTCAATGCAGGTAAAATGCGTATTCTCATTGCCATCAAGGATGATGCCTCTCTTCAGAAGGATCATTGTGACAACTCTGTTGGTGATTTTGAGATCCTATGTCGCCTTCGAATCGCGGGCTCTTATAGGAAACCCTGAAGTACCTTTGAGGTCCTTTGGCAAGCCCCGCTTCCAGGATCGATCAAAGTGAATGTCAAAGGCGCCTCTAGAGGAAATCTAGGTCTGGCAGGTTGTGGTGCCATCTTCAGGGACTTTCTTTGCAGATTCCTAGGTTGCTTCTTCAGTGGATGTGATACAACCTCGGCTTTGGAAGCGGAAAATGTTGGGAGTCATTCATGCGGTGGAATTTTCCAAGAAAAAGGGTTGGAACAAGCTGTGGATTGAATGTGATTCAACCACTGTTGTCAAAACTATCTAGAAGGGGTTGTTGCACCTTGCTTGGACACTTACCTCTCGTTAGAGGAAATTTCTTGACTCTATCGTGTATCTCAACTATATTTCCACACATGTCATTCGTGAAGCGAATATGGTTGTCGATAGTCTTGCCAATAATGGAGTCAATCATGTTGTTACCTGGTTGGATGATTTACCTGATGAATCGCTCCCTTTTTTCAAAAAATATTCTCATAAGATTCGGTCTTTTAGACTTTTGTAACTCCCTTTCTTTTTGAGAATAAATTCTTCCTTGGTCTTTGACTGAGGCACTACCTCTTTAAAAAAATGACATACGAGACACATAAAAGGTTTGTCTCATGTATTGATTTAATGTATGTGGAGTATATATTATATAATGACCAGACATGACTTGTAGTTCTAAAATTTACTTGGAAATTAATTAATCATTTATTATCATATAAGTCCAATCACACGGTGTATAATTTCAATAATTGATACACATGAACATGTTAATTTGGTTAAATGGTATAATTAACTAGTTTCTTTTTTTGTAAATTAATGAATGTACTAAGAAACATGACTTGAAATGTATTTCCATGTAAATGGGTACAAATTAATCATATCATGTGGATTAATTACACCATGTGTGAATTAATTAAGTGACATGCGACTTAATTACATTTCATGTGTAAATTAATTACACCACATGTTTATTAATCACATCACATGTGTATAAATTACCATACATTTCAACTAATTATCCCACATGTGAATTAATTACATAGAATATGAATTAATTATACCACATGGGAATTAATTACATGACATGTGAATTAATTAGACTACATATAAATTAATTACATCATGTTTGTATTATTTTCACCATGTGTGTATTAATTAAACTGCATATAAATTAATTATACCATGTGTTATTTAATTAATTACTCTATTTCTGTTGACCACACAATCACCATGTCCTGTGGGGTTACATAACATGTCAATGAGTTATATGTTGTATAACCCTACAAACTATGTTCCACATCCATATGGTTATTAAAATATTATTCATTTAATTTTAACTAGATTTGGGTTATATGAGAGATAAATTAAGAGGGGAAGAAAAGATATCAAAAATAGAATTTAAGAATAGATAAATCGGAAATGAAAACTAACCTTAAATGTATATAACGACCAAAAATAATTAAATAATTACAAATTTTAATGTGACTTATCTATCACCCATTAATGGTTTAAAATGCAGTGGAAGTACCTATTGAGAAATAAATATCTTGGATTTTATTGAATTTAATAGATAATTTTCTATGTACATGATGTGTAACGACATGACCAAAACATTTTTTTTGAATAAATTAAAAAAGGCTGATAGATCCAAGGGTATTTTTCACTATAAATTTATAATTAATTTAAAGAATATGATGAAAATTTACCCCATATTTGATTTATTTCATTATTGACAGTATATATTGTTTAAACACATTTGATGTATTGATGTTGTGTTATGAGGATTCAAGGTAGATCCCTTCAATAAGTAATACACACTTTCTACATTGATCTCCCAACAATTCCAATGAAATTACAATGCTAGAATAATCAATTAGTTATCTTACATTATTCGCTTTGATAAATTCATGATCCTTTGTACGTGATGGGAAATCTCTTATTTTTCTTGGTATTGAGTGTAATAGAGGAGTATGAAGAGGTTCCCTCAATCTTGAGATAATATCCTAGAGAATTTATTCATGGAAAAATAATTCAATGTGAAGATAATGTTGTGCACAATGATTTACCTCTTCAAAAATAACATAATAATATATTTATAGAATCAGGGTTAGGTTAAAATATTTATGAATTTTATATAGTAACTTAATAATATATTAAACACATGAAGAACCCCATTACATATAAAATACCTATACCAATACTTTAACTCATGACGCATGAAAGCATACATAAGTATAAATATTTTTTTATAGCCTAGAAAACAAATTTTTATCACAAGACCAAAAACTCGATCCATCCATCTGCATCATTTATTTATTTATTGAATAAATATGTAAATAAATATTATTCATTAAGTAAATAAATATACATTCTATTCATAATCTAGGTAATAAATAAATATTCTATTCACACTCTAGTGAATAAATAAGCAAACATTTATTTAATATTCACACAACTAAATAAATTATTTATTACACTATGAATAAAAAGAGTTTAATAAATATTATATATTTATATAATATTTAATTACTACATGAAAAAAAATTATTTAATTTTTGTGATCAAATTAAATATACCGAATAAATAATATTCCTCAATTTGGAGAATACCATGTATTCCAACCATTAAAATAAAATATAATTTAACTAAGATCAAAAGATACACTTAGTGTGTGATATTCTAGGCCTCTTTCTTAGTGGCACTTGTTGTGCTTTCCAAAAGTCCAAGATTATTGTCTAGTAAAGGGTCAAGGAACCCGTAAAGAAAATAGTTAATTCCGTAATGATCATAACCATATATGAAGGCTCACTGTATAATATAATCACATTTTATCGATATCTTATCAAGTATGCTGCACACTTGTGTCATCAGCCTATATGCTTCGTATTTATTTATTTGACTATCAAAAATGAACTCATCAATACACCGTCTCCATGAAATTTAATGTGACTATTATATTTTAGTCAAAGGTATGAGATATTGAATTCAATTAAGGTGTAAGGGACAAATCCCTTCTTGACTTATTCATTAATAAAATATCACTTGTGATTCACCCAATATGTAACTAACATTGTAGTGAACATATTGTATCATGGTTTATAATAATACATCTATTTAAAAGACTCATGATTTAAATTAATTGCAACATAACTGTCTAAGGATCATTACACATGCTTACATATTGGAACATTCAATGAAACATAAATATATGAATTTTCTATAGGTGGGTTGGTTCCCATAATCTCATGACATAGTATGAATCTCATAAGATGATTCCCATCCACTTACAAGTAATCATATATAATAGTAAATGTACTCTATATCATATCATAAAATGTTATCTAGTCATAGAATAATATTTAATAATATCATCTTAACATATCATGGTTATCATTATAGAAAGGAGCATTTATGACCTTTTTAATATTATAGATACCCAATGATATTATTATATTAAATTAATAAAAAAATGAATGATATATAATAAAATAATTATTAAATATTCACTTATTTGAATATATATGTAATATAAAGTATACATGATTTTTTTCAAGGACACTAATTTCAATATAATTATTATAAACAAACCATGTGTGTTGGAATTTGTTAACTCCCGCAAAATGTGAATAGAAAAATTCAAAAATGAAGAAATATCAAAATATGGTTATCATTTTTCTTGCAAAGAAAATGAATTAGAAGGTGGGAAAGATTATGGAGATTATGTGAACCCTTAGATGATACATAATCATATGACCTAATTAAGGTAATGAAAATGGTCACATGCAGCACAAATACCATGAAAGGTACCAGGAAATCCATTTGAAAATGACTCATTATTATTGATAAGTCATCCCAGACACACACTGATCATGAAACAATAGCCAGATAAAGATCCCCCAATTACATGACATGTCCACTGGTGGGTTCCTGACACAACATCCAAAACTTCTTCGAAAATAGGAGGAAAATTTTCAAAAGGTGGGTTCCTCTTGAGGTCATAAAACTCATGTGATGCATCACTAGTGGAGAGAATGATTGTCCTCGAAAACAAAACATAAAAACACACGAAACCTAGGAATTTTATAAATAAACAAAGGAAATAAAGAAGGATAATACAGGAGCCTATTCTGGCCATAAAACATCATGTGATGCACCCTAGGTGATTCATATGGAACTGCAATTACCCGACGACATGTCCATATCATCTTGCGAAATCACATTGGCATGACATCTTCATCATGCGAATTTCCTCAAACATGTCTAGGAAACATCTAACTACCCCTTTTGATCTGTAAGGATAAACAGATGGATTTTTCTATAAAATAATTATGCATCTCTACAGGACCATTTATTGGTTGTGCAACATATCATTGATAGGAAGAGTGATTATCTTCAACAACACTCATAAAACCTCATGAAATCTCCAACATGTTTAAAATATATAAAGGAAATAAATATGGAAATAAAGGGATCCTCTCATGGTCATAAATATCACATGATTCTCTTAGGCTTCCCACATAATGGTCTCAGAAAACCCTTTAGCATGATGACCTAATTTCATGAAGGCACCTAGGAAATTCATCCTTATCTAGTTAAGGGACCTAGAAAAGTTTCCTCAGATCATATTAAGGCCTTCAGATAGATTCCCTATTCTTGAGAAAGCACTTAGACATGTTTTCATGATAATTTAGAAGTCCATCAACTTGTAGGAATGATTAAACAAGGCCCATTAAATAGATATAATCCAATAAATGGGGCATTGACAATATGGCCATCTAGTCACTAAAAATCACGTGAAACTCCCAAAATGACCTATGGAAGGACCTTACAAAGACACATGATTACAAGGGCCTCCACTAACTCCAGACTAGATTTGCACGATACACACCATGAAAAGAGGAAAACAACTGGTGTGGAGAGGCCTATTAATCCCCCACCCCAACACAAAAATTCAACTTGGCATAGAGGGATGAACTCTTGGAACCTCACACTAGTGAACACAATCACCAAAATAAATTTCTTGGAGTAGTTGATCTTGAAACCAAAATTGATTCTCTTTAGGTAAGATCTACATTAAAATCGAAGAGACCATGCATCATGAATAAGAACTTCATGTGATAACTCATAGATCACATAAAATACTTTTGGTGGGTTATGTGAAAGACATCCAAAATATATTCTAAAACATGTGAGAATTAGAACATACTAATACTGAACAAATATATAGAATATGTAATAAAATACTTGAAAAAATACTAAAATACAGGATAATTATGCTATGAAAGCATACTGTAATCCTCATGCACTTCAGATGAACCACTAGGGTCATAAAATACCACTGGTAAATGTCACCTAGCTCGTGCGAAACTCATTTTAAATACTATTTAGATCATTATAGTTCCCATAGAAACCTAAATTTATGTCACATGATGCCCCTTAAGAATTCCACTAAAGTCTCGCAAAACCCTCTAGGACCGCCATCAATGCCTCATCATGACTTTTATAGATGTCACATAGATCACATAGAGACATAATTACATGTCAGAAAAGTCTCATGATAGAACTACAACATGTCAATCAGATCTCATGATTCTCCCTGGGCACACCTTATAGATCTCATGAAGTCCTCCACACATGTCATCCTGAATCACAAGTCACCCTCGGAGACATCTCAAACTGACCCTCATGACACCCTCCCAGTGTTTATGCCAACTTTCCCAATGACACCAAATGCAAGTCATTCAGGTCAGGCGACACCCTTTAAGAATGTTAGCTAGGATCATGCGATGGATTCCGTGATAAGACAATAGGTCTTACGATGTCATAAAGACAAGTCATCCTTGATTATGTGAAATCTTTCATATATTCCATCCAATTCACGTCTCATACTTTGAAAAAATTAACTGGATCATGTGTTTGTCGTTATCCATGTCCAGTAGACATCCTATGACATGTCGAGTGGACAACCAACGATTGTCAAGTAGAAAAGAAGGAAAGGTCAATAGGGTATTTTGGGACATGATAACCTAGTCTATACTCAGTGTGTAATTCCCAATTATAGGGGAAACCTTAGTGTGAATCCCATATCAGAGGAATTATATGATATGTCACACATATTAGGGAAGAATCGGTGTGTAAGCCCTGACCAACTAAACTATGAGGAATCTGATTCCTGCTATAACTAGGATATATAGGAAACCTTACTAAGTATTGAGATATATATAAATAATCCAAAGGGAATAAAAAGACGTGATAAAATATTCCATAATTAATGTATACACCATGATCTATGGCATAATATGATATGTCATGCATATAAGTGAAATGTCAGTGTGTAAGCACTGACAAACTAAACTACAAGTCTATGGTTATTTCTATGACCAAGATAGGTAGGATGCCTTCCAAAGGCCTAATATCTATATTATGAATCTAAATGGTGGACACATCACATAAGTCATGTACCCACAATAAATAAGGCGGACTATTTATAGTATTCCAACCTTTTTATTATATTTCATTTTAAAAACAGAGGATCTTCTAAAGTGTAGTGTCTCAGAAATAAGGTACATAATACATGAAAACATAAAAAATAATTTTATTCCAAGTGAATGGATTATTCATGTTTCATACTATGTAAATTTATGGAATCTCAAAACATTCGGACATACATAAAAAAAATGGTGAGTGTAAGGCCTAGTAAGCGAAAACAAGGGAAACCGTTTACATGTGAACTTGAGAGATATTAATAAGAACATGATGTATTTTCATAAAGGAATGAGAAAGAGTAATATAATAACAATAATAAATTTATTCATAAAATGAATATGTAGATTTAACATTTAATCTATAAATTATTAATCATATCACCAAGGTCCATCCACAAGGTGTCATAAAAATTACCAAGGTCATTCACTTAGGTATTGTAAAAAGTATCATCTCTAGAGATTAATTTATTTACTCAAAGAATTAGAATGATATCAGGGATAAAAATTAATATGTATTTAGCATTATGTCTTCCATATATATTATAATCAAACATTTCATAAATAACCCATACAGAATAAAATAAATGGGATTCATATCAAAATCAATGTGTTTTAAAAAGTGATTAAAAATATGATCATTATATCATTTATAACCAAAGGAAAGAGAATGCGGGTTTTATGTATGTAAAATATAGTATAAAATAAATAATTTTTATTTCTTGATGAATACCCCTATAAATTTAAGATGTTTGGGTATTCCAAAAGAGAAAATAGAATAATCTCTTTAGAAAAAGAGATAGATTTTGAGATGAAAATTCTGCAACATAACGGGTATGAAACATGGTTTTATAAAACAAACAAATATAGGGGAAAAGGATAAAAAATTATTAAAATAATAATAATAAAATATAGGGAAATGATAAAATGGAAATAAGAACATGGTATGAAAATTTGAAAGACATACCCCATAAAATAGAACTTGAAAGGAAAAGAGAGTTAAGAATTCCCTTACCATGAAGAGTAACTTCTAAAACTCTAAGATTGGGACCTTGGGGGATTGAAGACACATTGGGATTAATACTTGTGATGAAATACAATCATATAATCAATGATAGTGAATTGGTAATTAAATATAATGTAGGAACTGGTGGTTATTTATAGAAAAAGTTAGGGAGGTTTTTATTAATTTCCAATGACACCTCGTTAGTGGTATTTGAAAAACCATAGGATTTCCCCTGGTATTTTAACATGATATTGGACAAATTAGACACATCATATCATATTTTAATCCAAAATAGTCCAATAGAATTATTACATCATTATTAAATCATTAATGATTTCATTAAACATACTGAAAACTCAAAACTATATTTTTACAATTCACTGAAAAGAAAAATATTTTATCAAAATCTCATAAATTTACCAAAGCCTAATATCTACCTTATGAATTCAAAAATGGAATTTATTTTATCATAATAATTCAATTACTATAATATGTTTAACTTTTAAAACTAAAAATACTTAATTATTAGAAATAATAGTAGATAGAAAATGCATAGTAAACTACATAGTAAAATTTTCGACACATGAACAAAAAATTATTTTATCATTTTTAATTAAAAATGTGTCTTTTTATAACACCATTTCATTATAATGAACTTTAATAATTAAATATTGGTTTAATATAATAATTTATATCTCCATGAAAAGTTCAATTTTTACCCAAAAAAAATCAATTTATCAAATTCCATCTCAATTTATTAAGGAAAACTATTTTAAAAAAATAGTGAAATAAAAATTTTATTTAAAAAAAGGGATTAAAATTTAAGTATATAGGGCCTTGAAACATAACCTGTTAAAACACTCATATATGACCTAAGGTTAAGGTGTGAGATGGTGATAGATGCTTGGGGATACTTGAATAACATCACTCGTGTGGTAATCTCCACTAACATGAATTTATCCCGTAGGTGATTTATTTAAAGCTTAACATGTTAAAACTCAGTCTGGGATTGGTTAAGAGCGAAACATGGTGATGTTACCTTCATCCCAAGCTATGAAAAATGGGCTTCGTACAACCCAATTCAACTAGATGATTCTATCGACTCTACTTTCTTCATTAATTAACCATAATCATTTCTATTTATAATCAATAATTATAACATTAAAAATTATTATTGTTTACAACAGTCATATTAAAAAACGACCATATAATAGTCAAACCTCAATGTTCACATTTCATTTATACTTATATATTATTATTGATTATTATATAGTAAAAAAACTTTTTTAGGAAACAAAATATTATTCAAAATGTTAGATCATTACATTATTTGGTAACCCCAATTTCTCACACCATGCATAGATCATGTGTACTTAGGGATTCACAATGATCACATCATTCACATGAAAAGTCTCTATCAAGATAAAGGAAAACTCAGTGTGTAATTCTCGATCAACAGGATAGTATGATATATACAACATATAAGGGAAACATCAGTGTGTAAGATTCAACGAACTAAACTCTGAGGACTATTATTCCTTCCATAACTTGGATACTTTAGACACCTTCCCAAGGCATGAGAACAAACTCAAATGGTTATCCACATTAGTTTAAGTCCCACCATGAATCCAAAATTTCAACCATTAGGAACCAATCATTCCTATGGGATGATCATCTTTCCCCATCCATCAATGGATGTAGAAGATAATTGAATTATGATGACTCTAATTCCTATGATAGGAAAGATATGTTGGATACCTTCCTAAGAACCCAACTCTATATTAAACATCCCAAGGGTTTTACCAGTACATAAGTCATGCATCCATATGCATTAATACTGATTACTTATTATACTATGCTTCTCACACCGAGCATAGCTCATGTGGTCTAAGGGAGTTGAAATGAGCATGTCATTCACATCATAAATCTCTACCAAGTTAGGGAAATACTAGTATATAAGCCCCGATGAGTGGAATGATATAAACATTCCTCATATAAGGGATTCTATCATGGGGCCAATCCCAAGGGTGTGAATGAAGTATGATAACTCTAATTCCTGCTATAACCAGGATACATAGGACATCTACTTAAGAGTTGAGATCAAATATTTGGTGCCTAAGTTCCCAAAACAATTCCTTTACACATGATTTTAAACTGCACGGGTCTAAAAAATTATGCGAGTTCTGATTCTTGCAATAAACAGGATATGATGGATACCTCAAAATGGCTCAATCCCCTCTACATAATATTCATCACCTCATAGTATGGTAGAAAATTATGAATTTCTTGGGTATATGACTTTAGAATATAAGTATCTATTCATTATTGGGAATAGTACAAAGAACTTTAGATACATACAGATGGATTCACTAATAATATCCCCTTCTTATGTTCATAAAAAGGGACAAACTATGATAATTTTTTATGGAAACAATATTTTATTGGGATTAGGAATAGATTAATGAATATATATTAAATATATAAGAGAGTCATGGAGTAAGTGAAAATTCCACACTAAAAGGGTGCGATGAGGCCAACCTTCCATCCTCTCGACCAATGTGAGTTTCTAAGTGTCATTGGGTCTCAAACCACAACCGACCACCTACTCTTGGAAAGTAGGTTTGTACCTAGTTATGTGTGTGGGAACCATTGGGTGTTTTTTGTTAAGGAAAAGAATGGCTACCTGACATAAATGATTGTGCAATACATTTAACCCCCTACACACAATCAACCATTAGGGCAAACTGAACATACCTAGAAGTTGTCTCATGCCCATCAAAAAAATGGAAAACCTGATGTGAATATCTCGAATAAAATAATTATTGTTTAATCATGAATTATGCCATTTTTATTTTCATATTATATGATAAAAAATCAATGAACCTGATAAAAAACCCTAAAATATAAATAATGGTCAGTTTTACATATATTAGGCTATTTTGTTATCATATCTGACATAAATAATAATGATAATCCTGACATAAATCTTATAAATGATCCTATATAAATGGTGTTACCATGAAATAATTCCATACTTTCTTTTATAATTCCATTCAAGTAGAACATATGGATTGATAATAAAAGGAAAATTTCATTAACTATGCATATATAATTGATCACATCATGCCTATGATATTTCACTAATATGTGAACTTGTTCTTTTTTTATGCAAGACTTTATATACTGCTCTCATCAACAACACCCTGATCTGAGATAATGTCATTATCCATCGACCGTTCTAGCAAGACAGTTATGACCACAACGCCCACTGGGAGAAAATTGATATCACCTTCCCGAAAGCTTCAACATCAAGTGGAAAACACAATGGTCCAGAAATATCATCGACGTGGTACAATCCTAGCCCTTGAAGAAACCTGTGAGGGTCTCTAAGTATTGAAACTGACAAGTCTTCATAATCTAAGGAAATATGAGCTATTCCAATGTCCCTCATTTCCATATACAATCGATTTGTGAGATTATCCCTAGAGAACAATAATCACCACCTTTTGTATTTGATGAAGGTGCAACATGGAATAAAATATTTCTCCCTTCCAATTTAGGGTCTACTAATGAGGGATCCTATCACCTGTTGTCGCCAGCATTGTCCCACCAGTACCCATTAGCCGCCTACTGGGGGTACCACCTGACACAATGCCACCTTTCTTGACCATACATGAGAAACAAGAAAGGTAAATTAGGAGAGGAATACATAGGATATCAAAGAGTGGTTCTATATCTCCACTCCCAATGACAATGTCTGAAATCGTATTCCAATAGTGACTAGTGAGCAGGCTCAAATCCCTGCTCACTCAGAACAAGTATTCAGGAATATTCCTAAAACAGACATATGGGGCATATCCCTACCCTATGAATAATGTCTATAGGAATTTTTCTATGGAACATGGAGGAAAAAGAGGTCCCATGTTCCATATTCAATAAAATATATCTAGAAGTATATAGAGGATATATAAAATGGTCATTCATATATCCAGGAACACACTTCTCTAAAATTCCATTACATATTAGAAATAACTGAAGAAATCCTCCAAAATATTCCGGAACTGGTACATATATAGGGACAGATGCATATTCTTATCCCTATAGCCAATGCAACTTAACAATTTGATCATTATGAACAAGTATTTTCTCTAGAGAAAGAACGCATTCTTGCTCCATTCTAAGAAGATTATTTTCATATTTCGATAAAGGAAAAGGTTTTAGATTGGACTCAAATTCCCATTCCAACTCGGTTTCACCAGGTGAGAGCATCACATGCCTTGGGACAGGAGAACATGCCTATTGATAAATTATGGTGGCTTATTCCGAAGGCCTAGGATTATGCTCATATCCTTGTTCTGGCTAGGGATCACCAAGTGATATGGGAACATGCCTCGGGATAGGCACATATTCCTATCAAATAATACAATTGACATATTCTAAAGGCCCAGTATCAAGATCATTTCCCCATTCATTATGAGGATAAAAAATTGAGAATGGAACATGCCTTAGGATAGGTTCATATTCCTAGCAGTGAATATTCCTAGTTTATTATAGTAGATTAAAGAATATTGGAGCATATTCCTACATCCACTGATGAATAATTACACCAACATCCTTCTGAGGTAATACATCAGAAAGTTCATATTCCATCTCACATTTTTTAGGTTCATTGGAATATTACATCAGGGAATTCATATTCAAACTAGGCTTATATTCCTGTTCCAACCGCAACTCACTATGTGAGAGTGGAACATGCCTTAGGGAGGGATCTTATTAATACCACAAAAGACTAGTGACATATTCCAAAGGTTCAGTATCGATCTCATCCTCCCATTCTGACCAAGGATCATGAAGTTAGAAGGGACAAACCTTGGGATATTATTATATCCCTATCAATAATGAAGAATCTGATTGGCATATTCTATCAGCTTCTAAGTAGTGGGATCGTACTCCTGAAACACCATTTGGTTATAAAAAGTTATGATAGTAGTCATAAAAAAGAATCATATCCCTACATAATTCCAGAAGGTAGGGAAAAATATTTCATCCATGATGTGGAATGAGGCTCATATGCTTCATATTCTCAATGCTAGTGTCCTTGAGGTTTTTGGGGACACATTCTCACCACCCTAAGGGTCTTTAAACTCATCAACAATGTATAAGACAATAATTACCATGATATTACTCTTCATGGTAGTGTGGAGATGGATCACAAGGACTATACTCCTAATATCCACCATGGTAAACCTCCCCATGGTAATATCTCCCACAGATAAGGAAATCCTCCCCTTTCCTAGAAACCTCCGTCTATAGAGGTGTCCAAAACCCAAACACCTTCATATAGGGAGGTTCTTGAATCATCTGGTTCAACCACATATAGTTCCCCATATACTTCTAGTATCAATCCACTCTAGTGAGAAGGCAACCCCAAGATGCATCTTTTGTGTTTTGATTGGATAGAGGCATGTAAGTTTGATGAAGAGGAGGCTAGCATTAATATATAGAGATATTTCATTTGAAACCACCTCTCTGTCATGTTAAATACCCTCGCTACTTATGTATATGAGGTCTAAGATGAGATATAAAAGGAGTGTATTCCTTATATATTCCATAATATGTGGGCTACTCATCAACGACTGAAGGCTAGACATCTCCCTTATCTAGAGTACAAGTATCACCTTTAGATCATCAATACACTCTGTTGTCAGCTGGATATGGTTGTCTATTTCTGTATCTTGGAACTCAAGAATGGATGATCATGAAAATTCCTATGAAGTTTTTGTCTTCACACTATGATGACCCTCATCAGATTGATTTCCAGAGCAACTACAAACATGCACATCTGAGGGTGGATGAAATATGAAGGATTGCACTTCACTATGTACCCAGAACAACATAACCTTTAATATACGACGTCATGTAATGTCATATACTCCTAATAAATCATAGGATTGGGTAACATGTGATCTAGTTGGTCACTACGAAATAATTCCCCTACTTCAATGCTGCCAAGACATCACGAACGCATGTAGAGGATAGTTTTTAGAACTTTGAACTAGGCCTCTAAAAGAAATATGAATGAATTTCAGACATTAAAAATGATGTTGTGAAAACCCAAACAAATTCCCATGAAGAATGATTCACATCATGGTTTTCCATTACACACAACTCCTACTTCATCACAACTACCCCGCATCGAACGGTCCATAGTAGCAGCTGCCATATTAGTTGTTGAGGAGTAAAATCAACCTTCCATGTCGGGGGAATATATAACACTGGCTCAAACCCTCAGATCATAAATTCCCAAGAGGATTAATGAAATATCATTAGAAACTGCAAAACAAACCCCAGTTCACTTAGCTGGGGACATTTATATCTCAATCACTATCACCAGGTTCATTATCCACTAAGAGGGTCATGGGGAAATCAACATTGATTCCAGATCAACCCTAACTCATTTGTCTAGGGAATTTATATCTCAATTTTTATCAGAAGAGTTATCAAATCCCTAACTAGAATAATTGGATCCCTAACAACTGGACCAATCAATGCCTATTGCGGCCTCAAATAATGTAACCATCCAAACTTTTTGAATGATGTTCATTTCCTGAAAATGCGTGTTATATTTTATATCACAAAAAAAACTATATATCATTAATAATTAGGTGAGTATAATTTGAAATGTGACTGTCAATTTTTGACCGTTATATGACCATTGTTCAATTTTGACCATTGGTAAATATGACTGTTGGAAACTATAATCTTAATTATAATATTAACATTATAATTATTTTTTATAAGTAAAAATAATAAAGGAAAATTAATGTATAAAGAAGATTTGATGACGTCATCCAGTAGAGTCATGCCATACATAGTCAATTTTTCAGAACTTGGTAACGAGGTAGATTCTTTGGGATTCCCTCTTGACCATTCCAAAGAAGAGCTTCTACAAGTGAGTCTTGAATGAAATCTCATATGGGATAAGTTCAATTAATTCATTTTTAAGAATATTTTTTGTTAAAAATATGATGAATTTGATAAAATGTTTTATTGGACAGAAATTATTCATTTCATAAATGATATAATTTTTATAATAAATTAACATATTATGAATAATCATTATTTTAATAAAATATTATGATTAAAACACTCATTATTAAATATAAATGATAATATAATTTTATTTTTTCAAGTGTAAGAAATTTCACTACGCAATTTCAATATACATTTTCTATCCGCTATTATTTTTAATAAATAAGATTTTTTATATTTAAAAGTTAAATTTAAAATATTTAGATAATTATTTTGATAAAATAAATATCATTTTTTAAATCATAATGCTGAAATTAGGTTATGGTGAATTTATTAGAATGTTCTAAAATACTTTATTTTTTCCTAAATAGTAAAAATATAGTTAGAGTTTTTTAGTATGTTTAATGTAATAAAAATGATTTGATATGTAATATAAAATTCTGGTCAACTCCTTTGTATTTAAATATCACAATAGGTGTCCCCTGTGGCCAATACCATGGGACAATACCATGGAAAAACCCATGGTTTTTCATTAACCACTACCTTGTTGTCTAAGGAAATTAGTAAACAAATACTCCTCTTTTGATATAAATACCCACCATTTATCCATTTATGTCCGATTCAGATTCATCCTGGACAAATATATGATTTTTATAGCTACCAAGTAGTCCTCCCAAGGTTTCCCCAAGCCCCCAAGGTCTCGATCCTCAAGTTTTAGGAACACTTTTCAAGGTAAGGGAAATATCAACTTCTCTTTTCTATTCAAGTTTCTTTTTAATGTGGCATGTCTTTAAAATTTCAAACCTATGTTCTTATATATATTTTATTATATCACATTTCTATATTAAGAGTCTTTTATTAATGGTAGAGTCATGTACCCTCTCTTTTTAATGTTTTCTAATACCATGTTTCATACTATTATGCTGCCTAATTTTCTTCATAAAATTTATCTCTTTTTCTTAATAAAATTAAAATTTGTTTTATTTTTTTGAATACCTAAACCTAATTATTTTCTAGGGGTATTAAACTAGATTTTAAAATGATCTATTTTATTTTGGGATTAACATAAATTAAACATGATTCCCCTTTTCATGGGTTTAAAAAAAGTCATAAAGATCTTGTTTTTAAGAACTTCTTAAAAACGTCATGATTTTGATATGAAACTCTTTTATTTTATTCTACATAGATTTTTTATAATATGTTTTATTAGGGACTATATAGCTCATATTAATTAATAAATATGAATGTTTCTCCATAATATAACTTTCATTCAATTGTTAAATAATTTAATCTCTAGATATGACATCTTACACGATACCTTGGTGAATAACCATGATCATTTTTATGACACCTTGTCTCATTTAAATATTTGAGCCCCATTTATGAGTTATTATTAAATTTATTATTATTATTATTATATGCCTCTTCCTCATGCCTTAATGATATTCCTCAAGTTCTTATTGATGATTCTCATGATCACATGTAAACTATTTCCCTGGCTTTCCTGTACTACGTCTTATCCTCACCATTTCCTTTGATGTATGTCCCCAGATTATGTGATGAATTAAATTTAATTCTTATGAACCTATGATGAATAATTTAAAGTGTATTAGACATAAAAAATTCATGTATTTTGGACCTTATTTCCAAGAAACTAAACTTTAAAAGATCCTATATTTGTACAATGTAATGAAAAGTTATCTAATAAAAAGATCGGATGTAATAGTTTATATCATAGGATGATTTAGTTATTTTTAGAAATTATCATTTTAAAACCTTAGTAAGAACATTATGTAGAAGTTTAAAATCTTGGTATTTTGGTAAATTTTTAAGTAAGTGGTTTCCAAGCAAAGAAATCCCTATCTAGATATGAATAAGTGGACTTGGTTCTAGCACAGATGTACTTAGGGGTAACAACTCCAACAAGGTGCATCGGGACTAACTCAGTGTAACCTAGTACATGATAATAGGACATACTGTGCAACTAGTTTGACATTCCTGAGGGATATGTTTGGTTAATTACAAGTTTTTTATGAAAAGCTGTGATGGATTAATAGAAAATGTAATCATTAAAGAATAACATATTTAATCATGATGTTTTAAGACATGAAATTTATTTAGAATTATAAGATTATTAAATGAAACATATTTCTCAGTATTGTTTTATTATTTTAAAAAATGGAAGGAAATAGGAGAAACTATGTAAATAGTGAGTGCAATAGACAAGGAACTGACAACCTTCTGATGTAAATCGGAATGGAACACTTCCCGAGAATAACGAATCAACTAACTTGAGTTATGGGAACTAAAAAGAATCTATCTAAGAGACTATATTCAACTCTAAGGGAACAATATTCTATTTAATCCTTTATTTGTCAATGACCAAATTCTTTTAGTGGATCTATAGACCCATAAATTTCTGAACAATAGATAATCTCTATAGAAAATATCTTTTGTATACTCCATTTTTCGGAATAAGAAAAAGTCACCCTTGTTGTGTATCACTTGGAGGGAGAAGTGAATAAATTGTGGAAACAGGTTAAAACATAAATCCAAGAAGGGAGATTGAAGCAATGGAGTGGGATGAGTTCAGGGGAACCCTTTTTAAAAAATATTTCCCCCATTCAATGTGAATTAAAATGGATAAGGAATTCATAGTGATGAAGTAGATGGAAAATGAATCTATATGAAGCTATGAGATGAACATAAAAATACTTTCCTGTTACACCTATAGTTTTTTCATGGATCCTAATGGAAAGGTTTATAGATTATTTGGTGGCTAAGAACCCATCTACAGAAGAATCTATCCAACTAAGACTATGGACACTATGAGAAGATTGTGAGGAGTGTTATAAAAAATGAATTGGAGTTTATATAGATGAAGTGGTCCCATAGATCAAATGAGAAGAATATATATTTGGAGTAAAATATTGGGAGGATCTTTGATCAAGGATTATCATGAAAGGAAGTGAAACTTTCCACATGGAAAAAAGTGGTAAGAATCAATCAGGTAACTACCTTCTTGGGGGTAAAAAATGTTAAAAATGTGGAGAAGATGGCCATATTTCTTAGAACTATCATAGTGAGGTGAAGCTTAAACTTCTCAACACTAATGAAAAATGAAAGATTGTTTAGTCCCAGCCTAAAGTCCAATGCTTCAAGGTTTTACATCATGGAAACTTTTTGAATCACATACCAAATCCTAAATTAATAAAGGGGAATCACCATCAACCACAGCATAAACCAAGGGAGTGAGGTTGGGATTTTTCTATCATGAAAGATGATGTTGAAGCTTTAAATTATATAGTGGAAGGTAGTCTTGTTATTCTCTCAAAGCTATAAAGTGAATTTATTGATTCTGGTTCTTACATTCATTTATTTCCTCCAAGTTTTCAAAGAATATATAATCAATCCCCAAACTACTAGAAGTAGTGTTGTTATTCAAGAATCCTAGAGAGATTACCCAAGCATAAAAAGTGTATAAAAACTCTAGTATTTACTTTGTAAACAAAAATCTAATTAAAAATTTAGTAGTCATTACCATTATAAAATTCTACATTATATTAGGTTTAGACTGGATCACAAATTATAGTGCTAAAATAAACTATAGAATTAAGGAAATCTGAATAGTCTTGAATGGAAAACCTTCAGTTGTTTTCAAAAGAGATATATCTTGACCTGAGATTTGTTTTGAAGCACCTCCCATAACGTTCTTTATGTAAATTTTCAGTGAAGATGAAGAAGAAAATGTATGTATATGAATAGAGAATTCCCCCCATCATTAAGGAATGAATTGGTGTATTTCATGAGGAGTTACTTGGACTTACCCCATAAATAGAGATACATTTCCCAATTGATATCATGTCTGGTTTCAAAATGACTTCAAAGATCCCAACTAGAATTGAAAATATGGAGATGGAGGAATTAAGGAACCAAATACAAGTCCTTATAAAGAATGGTTTTATCCAACCAAGTGTGTCTCCTTGGGGATTAATTTTTCTCTTTTTGAAGAAAAATTATGGATAAATGCACCTATGCATTGATAATAGTGAACTTAATAGGATTATATTGAAGAACAAGTACCCTCTCCCATGAATTGATGATTTATTTAACTAGTTTCATGGGGATCAATTCTTCTCCAAGATTTATCTTTGATCAAGTTATCATCAATTGAGTGTGAAGAAAGAAGATATTCCAAATACTGTGTTTGGTCCAAAGGGGCCTAGATCCCCTAAGAGGGGGGGGAGGTGAATCAGTGTGTGAAAATTCTTTACATGTAATTTCATTTTACCCCAATAAATATTGTCCTCCTAATTATAAGGGTCACTTTGTTTTAACTTAAGTATTAATAATGATATTATCCTTTTTTTCTTTATCAGATAATGATGCTTTGAATGCAATGCTGGAAATAAAGCATAAAGATTCAAAGATTTTTACTTGGTTCACCATCACTGGGCTATAACCAAGGAGCATACAACAGTGATGTTTCGATTGTACCAAATTCACTAAGTCTCACTTCCAATAATGATGGTTCAGCATAGATCTTGTCTATACCTAGGCTCACTACCTTTATAAGGTTTATGTTTTTCTCATACATTACCAAGGGACACTCCCTATGTCCCTTTATTTAGATCACTTCTAGTGTAAAGGATACTTGTCTTCCTCTTCCTCCGCTCAATGCTCTTGGAAGGGATTCACCCATAGTTTATGGAATTGTAGGTCCCTTAATTATCCCTAATGAATACATAATTAGTTTTATATGAATGATCTATTGAAGTTATAATTTCATCCAATAGACGAATACCACTTTACCACATATGTACTGAGAAATTCCGTCGGAACAACTTATGTGATTCTCAGTGCCTTCAAGAATATCCTCTTCTGTGAAGCTAAAATAGCCTTTAATAATGCTAATAACCATCACAAAGCTCAATTATCCTTCATGGAGCACAAAATACTTTCATTAATATCACTTAGCCTTCATAAATCACACCTCTTTCATGATGCTCAATTAGCCTTCAAAAAGATATTTCCTTTCACAATGCTTACTTAGCCTTCACAAATTCCTTTAATTTCATGATGTTTATAACATTCGGTTGGCTATCATATCCTTTAGAAACTTCTTCGCATGACACTCCTTCATGAACCACCTACAAAAACCACCATTACGAATCCGGATCATTAAGATCTTTGTTAAGTCTCACTTCTTTATTGAAGGGGGTAGTGGCATATTTATAGGCATTTTCCACCGAATCTAGAACATTCTAGCCACATCGGCACCATTTTTTAGAGCTCCCTCTTTTCCATTACGAAGCTTCCTATTTCACAAATTCCCACAAAAATTTCCCATTCGCAATGCCTATCATAATTGTGGAGCTTCTGTAAAAACCTCTGTGTCACCTTGATACTCCCCTCGCAATACTCAACACCTTTTCTATTCGTAATGATCATTACTGTCGTGTAGATCAACATCATATTTATTTTATGCTTCATGAAACACCCTTATAAAATTATATCTTCAAGAAACTCATTATTTTATCATATTTTGATAAGACCTTCAAGAAAATCCATGTTTTGAGATTCTTGTAAAAACTCCAAATTTTGGACACCAAAATTTTTGAAAACGTTGGGAAACAATATCACCTTGTGTATGAAATTTTCTATACCACTTCTAGGGAATACATTCCTTCATCTTGGATTTTTTCAATATACTATGTCAAAAATACTTCTGGATTACAAAAATTTCCATGGAAAGACTCTTTGTCAAAAAACACAATCAACCCAAAAATTTTGTAATGTTAACTTGAGAGATTTTTCACCAACAATATCCCCCTTTGTGATTTTTGACATCTCTTCGTATTTTGATACTTCATTGAATTTTTTTCCATATTCTACTTCCATTCACTTATTTAAATTAATATTGTGATCAAAGATTTACTCAACACGTACTCTAATCCCACATGAGCCATGCTCAGAGTAATAAACAAGAGTAACATGAAATGTTCATCCATGAACCACTTCATTCCAAAAACTTTCAATTGATTTCATCATGAACTACATATGTTGTGATATATATCCTTTTATTGATCACTTTGAGAATCTTCAGATTCAATAATCCCCCTATCTCACTGCTCCACCAATTGGATTCTCCGATGTCTTTATTAATACATTTTATCCCTTTTAATAGCTACAATTTCTCCCCCTTTTTCAAGGAATTTGAAGGCCACTCCATTTTTCATGCAACAAGGTAAAGAACACATATCAACACATTCAGGGAAAATAAATCATACATCAGGGATATCGGGTCCCCCATTCACACATTCTCAAGTATGGGGATTCGACTGAACTCTAAGAGCCTGTCGATGTCGTTCAAACACTTATTTTAGGTAAGGCCTTTCTCAGAATGTCTATAACCTGTTGTTATGCAGGCACATAATCCAGCTTCACAATCCCTTTCTCCACCTTCTACTTGATACAATGATACTTGATTTCAATGTGATTTTTCATTGAGTGATGGACAAGATTTTTTCTAAGGTTTATATCACTTGAATTATTGAAATTTATTTCAATTAGAGATTTCACTCCAACTCCCATATCATCAAGCTACTACATCATCCACAATAACTGCATGGAAGATTTATTAGCAAAAATATATTCAGATTCTATGGTGCTTAATGAAATGAAATCTTTTTTATTTCTTAGCTAAAAAATATATCATCCTACAAGATAGAATATACCACCTGGTGTTGATTTTATATAATCTGCTGAACCATCCAAATCTGCATTAGTATAGCCCAATAACTCTTGATGAGATTTTTCATTGTTCATAAAATCGAAATACATTATTCCCTTGATATACTGAAGTATTATTTTCAATTAAATAAATTGTGTTTCCTTTTGATTTCTTTGATACCATACTTTTTGGAATGTAGAAAAAATAATATCATTTCTTGTCACTATCAAGTATAATAAAATTCCAATGATTTGGCTATATTATGAGATATTAACTACCTCTTTATCATCCTATGATAGTTTCATCTAAGTATCCACTAGAGACTTCATATCCTTGGAACTATCCATTCCTAACTATCTCAAAACTACCTTGGAATATTTAGATTTATAAATGAATGTGATAATCCTTCCTCATGTCATACTAGAACCATCATCATTTGATTACTCTCATTATTGACAAAAATATTGTAATCTACTCCGCCACACTAAAAACTAAGATTCTTCAAAAACTAATCTAGTCTTGAATACCTTGATCTTGGTGCTTGATTCAAACCATATAGGGCATTATTTAGCCGAGAAACTCTATTCTCATTTTCATGAATGAGAAAACCATCTAGATGATCAATATAAAATTCTTCTTCCAGATACCCATTCAGAAATGATTGTTTGACATCCATCTAGAAAAAATTGAACATTCTTCTCAATATTATGGATAATAATTATATGATTGTATCTAGCCTTGAATCAGTTGTAAGCGATTCATCAAAATCGATACCTTCTATATGGGAGTACCCTTTTCACACTAATCACGCTTTGTTTCAGATCACTGTACCAAATTCATTTATCTTATTGCAAAAGACCCATTTAGCCCTGATTAAATTCTTATCTGTTAGCCTTAAAACAATATCCCATGTATAATTCTTCTCAATATGTTCATGCTATTCATTAATATCCTAACTCCAGTTATAATCTCCAGATTATTCATTAAAACATTTAGGCTCTACATGTGATAGGAAGGATGTATATTGTAATGAATTCCTTCTTTGTGCATGAACTAGCACTTCCCTGAGTTTCTTACTTCCACATTACTTCTTTAAGGAAATTATTCACTATCCTTTTAATGATTCTGTTCATTATCTACTATAGTGACATCATTACTTTTAACTACTTCTACAGCCTCATGTTGAAACATTTTTGACATTATTCTGTAGCTTATTGGTATCCTTAAAATAGTCATGTGATACCATATTGTTAGAGAAAAATAGATAATCATGAAATAAATGAGTTTTTATACTAACCCCAAATTGACCTTCTTGATGTCAGTCAACATAAACTTTTGTCATTGATATCCCATTGGGATATTGCTTTTGATTAGGAGATAGTGTGCTCCCCCTATAATGTGAAACTCTTCTAGTTTTTGGTCCCACTATTTAGACCTACAAATATTTTTCTTCTCTAGCATCATTTATTCTCATGTGGCACTTTTCAACGATACATCAACAGAAACTCTAAGCCCACTGAGTCGAAACTTAGTGTAGTAAATAATAGATAAATTCAATAACACCATCATTTTCCATTGTACTCAATTACTTATATATATAACTGATGCATCTATTGACCATTAATTTCTTTCAATGAATTCTTTTAGATTTATTCTTAATATATGGTAAATTCTTTGAATTAGTTAACATTATAGAACATGTTATATCACCACTTTGTATCTTTTGATGCCACTTCCCCTTGGATCATATCTCCACTTGAACCTAAAAAACATGAAGACCAGTTAATAGAATTTATTCACATAGGGATATGGGTTCTATAGACTCCTCAAGAAGAGGATTATGGTTGATCCTAATGGATCAACCCTTTGATTCTTTCCTGCAAATAAATGTACTCTTTTTATTCTTGTTCAAACTTCCCAACCAACCTCAACTATTCTGTCCATATGACTAAACATTATTTACCCAAATTACGAGTCTTCATCTGATATTTGGGTTCTGTGGGTTTTTCAGTTTTTACAATTTGGGGTTTATATCAACTAGTAGAAATATCTGTCATTGAGGATCCACCTAAATTCCTTTTTTCATGATTCATTCTTTGAGTTGGAATCTCTCCACCAGTTTTCTGCTCTTGCTTCTTCTACCATTTGAGGTATCTTTCTCTTGCCTTTAATTTTATCCTTATATCATGCCATGTTATTTTCTCGCAAAATTCGTTATTCATTTTTCCTTTAATAATTACCCAAGTCAAATTACTCAGATTTTATGGGAGTGATTCCTTCACCTAACGTACATTCTTCTATCTCACAACTAGAGTATCCCATTCCTTTTTATTCTAGGTCTGTTCACATTCATTCTAATAGTTATTTTTTTTAATAAAAGGTAAGATTTTATTGGTACACATTTATTTTATCTTCTTATGTATCCCCCAAGACTATAAATCTATTTTTTGACCTATAATTTTGACTTCCAATATAGGATTTCTCATTATACAACACTAGAGTTGGGGATCTCATTTAGAGTTCCATTTCCTTCCTTACTTTATTACATCTATAATATCTTTCAAAATTCCCATGATTAGAACATATAAAACATATCCCATTAAGAATATACCTCATATAATCATATATTGGTTGAGATGTTGATAAAACTTGAGTTATTCATCTGGAATTGATCTTATGGGATTCTCGAAACATATTCATGGTGTGTCATAGTATTCCATAACCGTATAATTTAATGGATACTTCCTTTTGAGAGAATCATCTTTTATATTTCCCAAGATGCTTCTTCTTATTACCATATTTATAAATATTTCTGTCTTCACAATAGGAAATATATTCCAAAGCCTCTAAATTACTTTATATATGACCATGCATCCCACAAAAATATAACATGTTATCATTTCATCCTATAAAAACCATTTCAGGTCTTCCTTCATCACCTATATGATTTGTTCTATATTTGGAAATGTCATAGACCTTTTCATTTCATGCAAGGGAGATGGTTCATCATATCCAATATCATATTTTCCCAAACTTCATGCCTTTTGGGATGAGATGATCATTTCTTGTTTTTCATTTGAAATCACATATTTTCTTTTCATTTCACTATCACCTTATGAAGAATAGTCAATTAATAAATGAAAATAATACTTAAATTTCGGATTTCCTTTGGCATTATATTTCCCCTCATCTTTATTGGCTGACTATAGTTTTTCTATTAATTTCTTAATCTACTTGTCTCTCAATTCAAGTAGATAATTATTTTCCCTTACGAGAGCCTTCCCACTAGTTATCTCAACTTCCAATTATCAGTAGATCTTATATATCATTTCAGCTTTCTCCTTTATTTTAGAATATTTTTTAGAAACATATTCATTACAACATTCATTCACTTTCTATGGACTTTGGTTCTTATGAACTAGTTTATATTTATATGTTGCAAGATCATAATTTATGGTTTTCATATTCTGAATTTCTTCTGAGTTCAAACTCTTTCCATTGTAATCAGATTTCAGTTCTTCTACCTTTGTAAACATATTTTGTATTTTTTTTATCTTTGAAATAATTATTCTCCCCCAGATCAGTAGCCACATCAATAAGACTTTTATTTAATCCTATGATCTTTTTGACCTCAATTTCATGCAGTGGGATTCAAATATTCTTATATTTAATTTTATCATCAAATTTTTGATACAATTTATTTATTATATGTAAAACGTATACTTTTGGTCTTCTTTCAATTTATTTTTCTTCATTTATTCTAGTATCACTTGGAATATTATATTCTTCACTCATTCATGCAGAATCATTGAGTGAGTAAACACTTTCACTATATTATTCATAAAAATAATTCTTCAGTACAATACTTCTTTAAACTGAATCACACTCTTTTCACAGACCCTTATACACTATGGAATTCCACAAAAAATATTCTTCTTCTTTTAAGTTATTCAATTTTCCATGGCACACCAATACAAGAGAACACTATATATTTAACTTCAACAATTGACATAATCAAGTTAGAGAAAACAAAAAAGATAAAAAAATTCCCTCTAATAATATTTTTATGTCCAAAATAGGACTAGATACCCTAAGGGGGGGTGTATCAGGGTATGGATATTCCTTACATGTAAATTATTCCTTACCCAATATATATGGACCACATTATTATAAGGGTCCCTTTATTTTCACTTAAGTGTTAATGCTGATATTATCCTTTCGTTCTTTATTTGAGGATGGTGCTTTGAATGTAATATAGGAAAGAAAGCATAAGGACGCAATGATTATTACATGGTTCACCATCACTGGGCTACATCCAAGGATCATACAACAAAGATGTTCCAATTATACCAAATTAACTGAGGATCAATACTAATAATGATGGTTCGGGATAGATCACATTTATACGAAGACCCACTACCTTTAAAAGGATTAGGGTTTTCTCACAAAATTCCCAAGGGTCACTCCCGATGTCTCTTTATTTGGCTCACAACTAGTGGAAAGGATAACCATCTTCCTCTTCCTTCACTCACATATCTTGGGAGGGATTCACCCATAGTTTATGGACTTTTAGGTCCCTTTATTATCTCTAATGAATAAATCCTCATTTTTATATATATTCTATATTGAAGTTCCATTTTCATCCAATAGATAAATACCAATTTACCACATATGTACTGGGAAATTCCTTATGAACAACTTTCGCAATGCTCACTACCTTCCCAAAAATCATCTTTCATGAAGCTCAAGTATTATTTCACGAAGCTCATTCCTTTTTCTATGCTCACTTAGCCATAGCAAATCAAGCATTCCTTTTGCGAAGCTCACTTAGCCTTCACAAATCACAACTCTTCTTCCAAGATCAACTAGCCTTCATGAAACTACTTACTTTTTTAAGCTTACTTAGCCTTCATGAATTACTTTACTTTCATGATGCTCAAAATATTAGATTGGATATCATAGACTTCAAGAAATTATTTGTATGAAACTACTTCATGAACCACATTCATGACCTACCTTTTTGCATTCAGAGCCTTAAGATCTTTGTTAAGTCTTACTGCTTTGTTGAAGGAGGTAGATGCCTATTTATAGGTGTCTTCCAATGATTATAGAAACTTCCATCCATGTTAGCACCATTTCATAGAGCTACCTCTTTTCCACCATAAGGCCCCTTATTTTGTGAGTATCCACAATAATTTCCCATTTGTGATGAATTTCATAATAATGTAGCTTCTTTCAAAACCTCCACACTACTGTGATGCTCCACTCATGATGATCCTCACCTTTTCCATTCACGATGCTCATCACTGTCACGTAAATCACCATCAAATTTCTTTGATCCTTCATGAAACACCCTTTGCAAAGACCATATTTTCAATACTCATGCCTTTACTATATTTTCATTAGGCCTTCATAAAAATCCATGTTCCATGATGTTTGTCCAATCTCAAAATTTTGAGCCCCAAAAAATTGGCAAACACTGGGAAACAATTTCACCTTGTGTACATAATTTTCAGTACAACATCAAAGGAATCCATTACTTCAATTTGGATATTTGTCAACATACCATGTCAACAATCTCTCTAGATTCCAAATCTTACCATGGAAGGCCTCTTTTTCAACAAACATAATCAGCCTAAAAAGACTGTAACTTTACCTTGAGATTTTGTTTTCCAACATACCACCTTCTAATCCAGATATGGGAATTTTGATTTTGTTTTTATGTCATTTATCATGACTAATTCAGCTTCTATTTTTTATGGATTTCATTAATAGAGTCTTTATGGACTACCTTGATAAATTTTTGGCTGTTTTTATTGATGATATTCTGATATATTCCAAAAGTCACAAGGAGCAAGAGGATCATATTATGTTTATATTGTGAATTATGAGGAAGGATTGGCTATTTGGAATGTTCAATAAATGTGAATTTTGGTTACAAAAAGTTTCTTTTCTTGGGGCACATTATAACCAATGAAGTAATATTAGTTGATCCCGCCAAGACAAATATTGTAGAGGAGTGACCTCATAATAAAATTTTAACTAATATTTGTATATTCCGTTGTTTAGTGGGATATTACATGAAGTTTTTGAAACACTTTTCACAAATTTCTCATACAGTAACAAATTTATCTCAAAAAGGGGTCAAGTACATATGGAAAAAGGAGTGTGAGGAAAGTTTCCAGGAGTTGAAGAAGATATTGGTTACTACACATGTGTTAACCATACCCTCTATTAGAGAGAGATTATTCATTTTTAGAAATGAAACTATGAAAGGAATTGGGTGATTCCTCATGAAAAATGAAAAGGTGACTGCTTATGCATATCAACAGTTGATACCTCCTGAGAAGAACTATCCTACGCATGACCTAGAGCTAGTTTTGGTTGGGTTTTCTCAGAAGATATGGAGGCACTATATTTAGGGGGAGAAATGTGTTATATACACAAACCATCAAAGTTTGAAGTATATTTTCATACAAAAGGAATTGAACATGAGATAGAGGAGATGATTGGAACTTCTTAAATACTATAATTGTTAAATTCATTATCACCCTAGAAGAGAAAACACTGTTGTTGATTTATTAAGTAGGGAAGACCCTATTGTGCTGGAAATGATGAGGATTCAAGGAGATCCATTGATCAATGACATAGTAAAACTAGAAATGAGAATCATAATGTAAGGTATATCATCAACCTTATCCCAAATTATTTCTCAACCATCATTACTATAAAAGATCAAGAAATATCAAAGAGAAGATCCTTTTTTACAAAATAAGTTAGAGGATATGAATAATGGGATGTTTCCTAAGTTCAATATTGATCACGAAGGTGTAATTAAATTTTGTACAAGGCTATGTTTTTGAACTATTCTAGAAATAAAGATGTGACTGATGGTTGAAGCTCATAGATCTACTTTCTCAATAAATCCTGGAAGAAAAAAAATATGTATAAATACCTTCATGATCATTATTGGTGGAAAAACATAAAAATGGAGATTGAAGACTACACTATAAGGTTCCTGGTGTGTCAAAAAGTGAATTTAGAGCAACAAATTCATTAAGGGATATTATAACCACCACACATACCGGTATGAAAGTGAGACAATATCACTATGGACTTTTTCACTGGTCTCCAAAAAACATCCAAAGGAAAAAAATGCAATATTGGTTATAGTAGACCATCTCACAAAGACTACCCATTTTATCTCTACTTGGGAAGATTTATCTCTTCATCAACTTGTCGGGATTTAAGTGAAGGAAGTGGTAAGGTTGTATGGGGTACCACTTTCTATCATTTATATCACGATCCAAGGTTCACATCATAACTTTAGAGAAGTCTTCAACATGCTCTGAATACTAAATTGAATTTCAGTATAACCTATCATCCATAAACTGATGGTCAATCTGAAAGGACTATTCAAAAACTTGAGGACATGATGATAACATGATTAATGGAATTTAAAGGATGATTGGATCAACGTATCACATTAGTTGAGTTTTCATACAACAATAGCTTCCATTCGAGAATTCAAATGGCACCTTATGAAGCTCTAAATGGAAAGTGATGTAGAAATCCAACTTATTGGGATGAATATTATGAGAGAAAGGTTCCTAAGTGTGATCTTGTGTATGAGATGATAGAAAAGGTTCATTCCATCCAACAACACATAAATTCTTCTTAGAGTCGGTATAATAGCTATGATAATATCCATTGAAGGGACATAGTGTTTGATTTTGGTGACAAATTATTCATTTTAATTTCACCTTAGAAGAGATTCATGCAGTTTGGGAAGAAATGGAATATCAGCCCGAGGTACATTGGCCCTTATGAAATCCTTGTATCACATAGGAATAGTGGCCTATCATCTTTCACTTCCTCCTAATGTAGCTCAAGTTCAGGATGTTTTCTAGGTATATCTCTTGAGGAAGTACATACTAAACCCTTCACATGTACTGAATCTAGAGGTGGTATAGCTGAAACATGTACTCTATTATGAGGAGTAGCTGGTTGAGATCTTAGAACATAGAGACATGGTTCTATGCAACAAGAGTACCCACATCATTAACATGTTTTGGCAGAAACACAAATATGAAGAAGCCATGTGAGAACTAGAGGAATCATCTATCCAGAAGTACTGGCACCATTTCTCATCCAAGGGAATGAGATGAAATTTCTAGGATGAAATTTCTTATGGGGGAATAATATATAAACCTAAACTTTTGGAATGATAATTGTTTCCTGAAATTTTTTGTTATATTTTGTTAGAAAACAAAACTATATCTCATTAATAATGAAGTGAGTATAATTTTAAATGTGAAATTTGTGTTTCGATTGTTATATGATTTTTGGTCAATTATTACTGTTGTCCAATATTATATTTGAAAAATATACTGTTAATAATAATTTTAACATTATAATTATTTTTTATAAGTATTAATAGAAAAGGAAAATTAATGCGGAAAGAAGAGTTGTTGGCCTCGATCAGTAGAGTCATTTTGTACAAAGCCCATTGGACAGAACATGGAAAGGAGGTAGCATATTTGGGCTTTGATCTTGACTAATCCCAAATAGAGATTCAACAAGTGAGGCTTGAACAAAATCACCTATGGTAGAAGTTCATGTAATTAGAGACTACCACTCGGGCAATGTTATTCAAGCTACACCATTAATATATCACCATCGCACACCTTTCCCTTATGTCATACATGGGTGTTGTAAGGTTTTATGTGTCGAGGCCTTAGTTAATTAATGTTTAATAACTTTGTACAAATAAAATTTTTAATCCATCAATTACATTTTGAAAATAGTTTTTCTAAAAAATATGACAAATTTGATAAAAAAATATTTCGGAATGAAATTGTACTTTTCAGAAAGTATATAATTTTTATAATTAATTAAGGTATTAGGAATAATGAATGTTTTAATGAAATTTCATTATTAAAACAATCCTTTTAAAATAAAAATGATAAAATAATTTTAGTTTTTTCAAGTGTCAGAAATTTCATTATGTAATTTAACAATTCATTTTCTATCTGCTATTATTTTTAATAAATAAGGATTTTTATATTTAAAAGTTAAATTTCTCATATTTAGATAATTATTAAGATACAATAAATATAATTTTTGAAATAATCACATCAAATTTTGGTTAGGATGAATTTATGAGGATTTTCTAAAATACTTCTTTCATGAATAGTAAAAACAAAGTTTTGAGTTTTTTGGTATGTTTAATGACATCATAATGATTTAATAAGTAATATAAAGTGAAGTTAGACTATTTAGGATTAAAATATAATAATATGTGTTCAAATTGGACCATACCTTGGTAAAATACCATGGTAAAATACCATGAGAAATCCCATGGGTTTTCATTTACCACTACCTAGGTGTCCAAGGAAATTAATAAACAAATACTCCGCTTTTTCTAGAAATACCAACCCATTTATCCATTTAAATTCACTTAAAATTAATCCCCCAAGATAATATTATAGTTTTACCTCACAAGGATTCCTCCCAAGTTGTTCTAAATCCCCTAAGGTACCGATAATCAAGTATTTAGAATACTCTTTAAGGTAAGGGAAATCTCAACTTCTCTTTTCATTTCAGGTATCCTTTTAATGTGGTATGTATTTAAAATTTCAATGATATGTTATTATATCCATTTTATTCTATCCCTTTACGATATTTATAGTCTTTTATTAATGATTTACCCTTATCCCCTCTTTTGTTAATTTTCTATAAAACCATGTTTCATACCGTTATGCTGCCGAATTTTCTTGTTAAACATTTTCTCTTTTTATTAAGAAAATTCACTTTTTATTTTATTTTTGTGAATTACAAAACCTCTTTATTTTCAAGGGTACTCACCTAGATGTAAAAATGATCTATTTTATTTAGGTTTTAATATACATGAATCTTTCTTCCCCTTTTTTAGGGTAAAAAAAAGACATAAAGATCTTACCTTTAAGAACTTTTTAAAAACATCATGATTTTTATATGAAACCCATTTATTTTATTATCCATGGGTTATTTATGAAATGTTTTATTAGAATATATGTGTTACACATTAATTAAGTAATTTTAATGGTTCACCCTAATAGTTATCCAATTCATTGGGTAAATAATTTAATCACTAGAGATAACATGTTTTGTGGTACCTTGGTGAATAACTGTGGTAATGTTTATGACACGTTTGTGAAAAACCTTAGTGATATGTTTATGAATGTATATTTTAAATGTTTTAGCCACATTTAAAAGTTATGATTCATGTTATTATTATTATTAAATTCCTCTTGCACATACCTTAATGATATTCCTCAAGTTATTATCAATAATTCTCTTGATCACATGTAAACTGTTTCCATTGCTTTCCTTTATTGCAGCTTATGATCAACCTTTCCTTTAATGTATATCCCCACGTAATGATAGTTAGTAAATTTACTTTGGATAAACCTGTGATAAAGCCTAGAAAGTGAATTAGAATAATTTTTTATTTCTTCCTATATTATTTACCTTATTTCCAAGAAACTAAACTTTAAAACATCCTCTGTTTGTACGAGGTAATGAAGTGTTGTGTAATAAAAATATGAGATGCAATAAATAACCCACATCCTATAGGGTTGTGAATATTTTTATCATCATCATCACAATAGATAGAATCAGTCTTCTCATGTTTGGGACGTAAACATTGATGGACGACATCCCATCCATTCCTCCCACCTCAAGACAAACCTCTGCTGTTTGGGACCCATTCTGCAATCACGACTAGAAAATCCCTCAAGGTCACTACACATAGACTGAGATAGTAGGAGCGTATGATAAAATAAATAAGACCCTATTAGGTTTTATGCTAAAATGGGCCAATATGATCAGTTGTTCAAGTAACGACTTTGATGAGGATAGTAAAAATCATCATATCACATCGATCGTAATGGGACAACCTAAATTGCCTGATATTCCTATGTCAATGTCATCACTATAAACATAATAGATATGGTGGATCAAGAAAAAAATTTATTGGGTTGAATCATGTGAATTATAAACTAAGATGAGGGTGATTTGGATGCCCCAACTAAGGCTGCATGCACCTGGAACCAAAGAAGGATCCAAAATTTGGCACCTATGAATATCGAGTTTTTACCTCTCCAATGGAAAAATGCCAAAGATAAATGGAAAGGTGTGTTTACATCCCAATCACCACCCTAAATAGTTAAATTTATTTCCATAGAGAAAAATCTATCACAATATGAGAGTCAGATACAAATACTCTGACAACTCAATAAGAAGATACTCATGGTAAATATTCATATTGTGTGTCGTCTTTATACAAAGAAGAATATTGTCCCTACCATAGATGATTTGTTAGAAATAGTGGTACCTGAGCATCACACTGTCTATGGATATAGGAAGACCATATATATAAATGAGGAATTTAAAAATTATCATGGCATACCTCCATTCTGGAGAAAGCCTCTCCCTCACATGGGTGATATTTTAATCTTGGGACTATTCAATAATTAACAGGAGATAAAGGTAGGTCCACCTCATCAACCCCCACCAACTCCCTATAGATGGGAGTGTTGGGGCCACTTTGTGTACGAAGATTTTATTTATTTTCAATGGATTTCAATAGATATCAATGATGATCAACATGAATAAAGGAACTCTCCTAAGAGAAATGGAGAATGAAGAAGACATGTGTTTAAAAGAGAACAGATACTTCACAACAATGATTCCATGCATTATGCCTTAATGCTGGAAGAATGATAAAATGATCCATGCATCATCCATGATTGGATCAAAACAACATATAGAAGATACTTTGGATTCATGATCTAAGAAGAAAATAGAGATGATGTTTTGGAGAAAAACTTTTGAATTCTTATTACAAAGAGAATAAAAAAGAAGAAAGATGGAATGGTGGTTTGGAATTTTATATTTATAAACTCTTAGTTTTACACCAAGTAGTTATTATATTTATATGCCTTTACTAAAAATAATGGATACATACAAAGAAGCCAGCTGAGGTCCTCACCTCAAGCAGATGCATGACCCAAGGGGTAAACCACGCTCAAGGGAAGCCCTCAAGGCCAGCTCCGCATGAGGCAGGGTGTACACGGGCTGTCTATAAGCCCACAGGTGCCACACAGTGGTAAACCCATGCAGTGTAGGCACTAGAAGCATACCCAATGTGTAGAGTGGGTGCTAAGAGCATTCCCACAGGGTGAACATGGTACAGAGTGGTACCGCAGAGGGAGGGAGATAATTTTGAGCCGCTACTGCCGCAACATGATTGATAAACCATGAGAAAAAATATCGGAGTTTCGATGTGGGGTGACATTTAAAAAACACAGAAGCAATCCACTCTGTCCATCTGATCTCGTGACTGTTCTCTACCATATTCTCCATCCTACATCCCACATTCTAATCAAGTTCGTCCATCTAATTGAATAGTTTTGGATTCAACTAGCAATGTCTGATCTCTCCATCGAGGTTGTCCTCAACCTATGGACACCCGCATGCACCCGCAAACCAGTGCTCAATCCAAACGATGATCTAATCAATCCGAGAATAAATTGACCTCAGTTCAAGCCCAAAATTATTGTCTGGATTCTATGAACACATACATGCAATTAAATTTTCATGCATGTGAATGAAATGAAGAACAAGCAATTGGATGAGGAAAATGAAGTGTCCATGGGAACGTGGATTTGAGGATGGATTCAAAAAAAGGATACATACCATCTGGAATGCATGAACGATCTACGAGAAGGTCATGAGTTTGAAAAAGGAGAAATCCAAGATATTCGAGATATCTCTACATGGATTTGAAGATATTAAATAACCAACGATCTCAGTTATTCAAGGAAGAATCTAGAAAAGAGTATCATTCAGATTTTAGAAGCGAAAAATATCTAATATTTACTTATAAAAAGATACCCACCAATTCAAGAAGGGGTTGAAACTCCCATGGTTTAGTGGGATCCTATTTTAAGAAACAGAGTCTTTTCGAACATCCAGTTTTCAAGGGGAAATCAAGAGGTGTGAACCATTCTGGGTTCGTGAAGAGAGAACCATGAACCACTCTGGTTTCTGGAATAGGAGGAGCTCCGTGTAACACATGGGTTCACGAATCAAGGAACCACGTACCACTTTGGTATGTGAGGCAGGAGACCCGCTGACTGTTCTAGGTTTGTGAAGAGAGTTTACACAAACCATTCTAGGTTTATGAGGAAATTGTACTGCGTAACGTTCTGGTTCTTCGAGGAGGAGGTCATGCAAACCAAAAAAACCGCATACCAGTTGGTATACGAAGGAGGTTCTCACTTCATGTGAAAAGGGATCCCATGCATCCTTTATATAAGGAGGGGCCTCGAATCATCCTAGTTTTCAGTGGAGACTAACACCTTGATCATAAAAGAACTCTATACATATAGTATGTCAAAGGAAAACTAGAAACACCATGTCATACCAAAATGCATACATTTATGATTGAATAATATCTCATACACATAAATATAATAAAATCAAATTTAAAAAGTATGTGGTGAGGAATGGAGAAGGAATGTTATGACTGGTAATGTGAAATGTATGTATAAATTCATGTGCATGATTTCAAGAAGTTCATATATAAGGTGTAAGTACATCAGAACCAACTGGTAATAAAAGAAAAGAAAGAGAATGGGAAAGGAAGTCGGGTGTGTGATTAAAGAAACTATATCCATTTTTAGTGATTCACATAGGAGAGTAGAGGAGGAAGTGCATGTATTCATGAATGCACATGCATACGAGAATAATTTTAAGAGAAGCATCCTACACTGATGGTTCACGTGTCTAAATAAGTGAATAGGAAAAGCACATCTATATTGTCCCAATCATGGTCACATGTATACATGAAATAAGAATAGTAGATTTTGATGATTCCTAGTGAGCTATGTTTCAGTGTTTGAAAAATCACAAAAGAATTTGTGATTCTGACCAAGAAGAATAAGATGTCTTATTACATCTATTTGTTGCACTGGATAAGAAGATTTAATGTTAAAGAGTATCAAATATAGACCTAAATGCAAGCAAAGTCTCATGATGGATAGGAGACAAATACTTTCATAACTATCTATTGAAGGGACCTTCACATCCATAAACTGAGTGTGACTTCATCCTAGGCTATGAGCTAGGGGAGTCAACAGAAATGATCTGAGGGAACCAGTGAGCTATCCCTAAACATTTGTAAAGGCAGTTTTACTGGGACAAAGTGACTGTACTCGAACCTTGTAATCCACACCTAGTGTGGAATAGTATAATTAGGTATGACCAACAAGCTATCGGTGTATGCTCCTTGGGCGTATACCTTTGTGGCGAACCAAGTAAAAGTGTTGTGTTGTCCTCTTTCATGTGAATGTTTTAATTACAACACATATCCATCATATATGTTTAATTAAGTTCCTACCAATGTGGGAACCATATCCAATAAGCGGAAAAAAAAAGTTAACACCCCAATTCACCCCCTTCTCAAGGTGATGTAGGGTCCTTCAGGGAAGAGAATCATTTAGTGGTACCCCTAGATATTTATAATATCATCCAGTCTCCATAAAATTGATTGGAATCCCTGGAAGGGTGACACACACCTATGCAGCCTGAGAGGAAGACATATCCCAAGTGGGTGGTGTAATATCCTAATCAAGATTATTCTATCATTGAGATGAGGAGGGGTGAATTTGTGATATCATTTTATTTTATTTTTCCTTACTTTTGAAAAAACCTTCACCTCCTATTAAAACATTCCTTCTATACTGAAAAAAATTAAACACACATGAATTGGAACATGAGAATTTTCATGGTTCACTACTCAGTAAGAGTAGTTATGTGCTTTTTATGGGTTGAAAATAATTCAATACCACACAATCCAATAGAAAACAATACTTTTGTGTGGAATACAATGAGTAGGAAATTCCCTTACACTCATGTAGAACTATGTTATATAAAATATTACATGTGCTTCAAATAGAACAAAATGATGTGATACAATTTTGTGCTTCTTGATCAAATTTCAAAAAACAAAAGATTTTAAAAACAAATCACCACTTTCTTACCCATGAGTTGGTATGAACTTCCTAGACTTCTCAATGACACTCAGTCAGATTTCTTAGTCGGATTCCCAAGTCTCATATCGTAATATAGAAATATAAATTTGTTGGAATATTGATAAAACAAATCATAACTGCTTCTACCTTCCTCCGAAAATCCTAATCTGATTGATCAGTCTGATTCAAAAAACTAAATACAATTTTGCATCTTTTTCTTTCTTTCTTATGTTTGGAAATATTCTTCAACAAAATACAATCCAAAAACAACATATTTCTATAATTTCAGAGCTTCCCTATCATCTTTCATGAGTGATTCATGTCAAAGAACACCAAAATTATTCTCCTCATTTTATAAACACATCAGAATTGTATAAGTGGTATTCTAAAATGCTTTTCATGTTTTAGTAAATTTACCAAATCTTCAATCTTCCTTAAATCCCATATCTTTCTTTGACTTGTTCAGTGCCTTTAATTTCCCTTCAATTTTGGATCACCCTTTGACTTCTTCAGTGTTTTATAATCCCTAAAAATCTTCTGTCAGAATCTGATTTCTAATTCTAATTTCTTAATATGATTTCTTTATTATAATAAAGGAATTTAGTCACTCTGATTTTCTTGACTCACATGCAAACAAATCAGAACTGAAGACCTATCATAACATTTCTCTACACCAATTGAAAAACATATCTACCATTTCTTATTTCATTATTACGATGAAGAAAATATATTCATCAATACATTTCATTATATCAATTGTGGAAATTTTATAAAAAATTTCTTCACATTATGATGATCCATACTAATTGATAAAAATAAAGGAAAACAAATTCTTGGGATTTCAATAATGTTTTATGTCCCCCTTCGACTACAATTTCAAAACATCTTTAAACATGACTCTTCTTCTTCTTCTTTTCTCTTGAATCACTTGGTAGATATATTCAAAACATTCTTTATCACTTGAATCAATAAAAAAATCATCTTAATGATAAATGGTTGACTATATTGTTGATTGATCTCGATATCAACAATATTTTCTTAGTCAAATGTGCCAATATATCCCAAGAGAATTCTTGATAAAAACATATCTTCTTCAACAATATTTTCTTTTAAATCTTCCTCCAAATTCACAAGGATACCTAAAAAATTTAATGACAAATCAGTTTCATTGTAACTTCGATTATTGGTCGCACATTTATTCCTATAGAACGGTTCCATAGGCATCAACTTCATCAACTTCTTTATTTTTTGAATACGATATCGATAAACATACACCACTCAACTTATTTGTATTTTATTATTATTATACACATCAACTTATTTCTTTGAATATTTAAATCTTTGATTTTTTTATGACTAAAAACAAGCACCTTCAGTTTCAATCACTATAATCAACCTTCTCATCCTTTAACAAATATGTGTCTGGTAATCTCACACCGATGGACTGAGACTGGAAAGCTTTATTTTCAAAAAATTAATTATTATTCAACTTATTTATTATAATAATGACTTCTTCATTAATTTAATAACATTTAAAATCATCATCAACATTATATAACTTATAAGGGAAAGTATTATAATGTCTAATCCTTCCAAAAACATTTTTATTTCTTTCTAACATTGAACACGATTGGAAACATTCCCCCTTTATTTCATCAAGCTATCATCACATGTTTTAAAACATACTTATGATTTGTGATAAATAAAAAACAAAAAAAAACTTTTTTAGATTTTTATTAGATCCATAAAGACTTTGAATAAGTACCTCAATATGATATATTTTCATTTCGAACCTAAGGTGAGTCCAATGAACCTTTTCTTCTAGAAACAATATTCTCATTCCAATGGACTTTCTTATTCTTTGTGAGTATCATTTTTCAAATATTATTTTCATTTTAATTATCACCTTTTAAAAAGTAAATTTATTTTTTTATTTGTTGACAACAAAATACAAAACATTTGTAAGAATGATATCTTTGTACTTCTAAAAACCTTATTCATCCCACTTAGTCCCAACATTCTCCCCTTTGGATTTTGTTGTCAAAAATGATTCAGAATTCATTGAACTTCGAAACCTAAATCTATGGATTAATTATCAAAAATTATAATCCTATGTGACATAACTCATTATAGAAAATAATAATTATTGATACTTGTTCCATGATATCAAAAAGTAGAGACTCATGAAACCTATTCATCTTTTCTTCACTGCATTCTTCTTCTTAGACATTTATTATTCTTACACATTTCTTCTTCAGATTTTTTGAAAACAAAAGTTTCCTATAACCACTCTAATAAATAGTTATAATAGTTCACAAAATTTCATGATGAGATTAATGTTTACCCACATCCCCCTTTATGCATTATTTATTAAGGATAAACTTATGAAAAAATTATCCACATAAAATAATATCCAAATAAAATATTAAGGTGGGTGAAAAAGTACATGCCTATAACTTGATGAGAAACAGGTTGGATGCACATGTTCCGCATTTTATTTGAAAAATATTACTTTGGTAAAGGTTTTGTGAAATTATTAGTAACCTTTTATGATGTAGGAACATACTAGAGCATCAACACATTCTTCTGTACATGCTCTTTGATGAAATAATATTTGATATCAATATATTTTGAATGAGAATGTTGTACCAGATTCCTTGTAATGTTGATTTCACTTAGCTTATAATAACCTAAGAGCAAGGGTAACATTACATCAACAAGTAAGTCTTTCAACTGATTCTTCATTCTCATAAGTTGGGTAGCATCTTGAGTGGAAGCTACATACTTATCTTCATCTAGGCTAAGAGATACTGAATTTTGTTAATTTTTATTCCGTCTAACATAAATTTTCAATAGAAAGAAAACTCCACCAGATGTAGATCTTCTATAATAAAAATTTCCTAACCAATCAACATCAGAAAATCCAAATAGGTCAATAATTTTTGATTTATCATACCTAATTCTAAAATATTTCGTTCATTTGATATATTTGAGAATTATTTTTATATCTAGTAGATGTGATTATTTTGTAGAAATTTTAAATATTTCACATATGGAAAAAACATTAACAATGTTGGGTCATGAAGTAGTGAAATATAAAAAAATTCCAATCAACATCTGAAACTATTTGTGATCAACTTCCTTTACTTATTAATATTTAGATAACTTTCTTCACAAAAATGTTGGTGTAGAAGCTGGTTTTAAATTTTCCATTCCAAACTTCTTATGAAGTTCCTTAGGAAACTTTTCTTGAGAAAGAAAAATGTGTTTCTTATTTTTTAAGATTCTTAACCCAAGAAATTATATCATTTCACCCATCATGGAAGTCCTAAACAAATTTTTCATCTCCTTAGAAAGTCTTTCACAAGTTCTTTCTTCATTCCCCAAAAAGATAATTTCATTAACAAAAACAATTAAAATGAGGGAAAACTCCTGGAATTCTTTAATTTAAAGATTATTATCAACTCTTTCTTTCGTAAAACTCATCTTACATTAGAAAGTATACAATTTGGAGTACCATGCTCTTAGATCATGTTTAATCCCATATAATTATTTCTTCAACTTACACACATAACTTTAATCTTTCCCAACAACAAATTTACAAGGTTGTTCAGTGTAAAATTCCTCATCAAGATCCACATTTAGAAATGCAGATCTTACATCCATTTTAAAATTTTTGTAACTTTATTGTGTAGCAATATAAAAAAAATTTGATTCGTTCTAAATTTTCCATTGAAGAAAAAGTTTCATCAATGTAAATTCCTTATATCTGTGAGTAACCTTTTCACACTAATTTTTCTTTGTTTATTATCATTTCACCATCATTATTCATCTTGTTCTGGAAAACCCATTTGGATCCAATAATTTTTTTATTTGTCTTAGTTATGAGTTCCCAAGTATCATTTTTTTCAATATGATTTTTCTCCTCATTAATTTCTTGAACCCATTCTATATTTTCAAAATATCTATTCACATCTTTCGGTTCCACTTTTCAATATAATGATGTATATGAAACAATTTTTAAAGTTCTAATTTTTTGAAACATCCAATGTTGATCACCAATAATTTTCAGAGATTATACTTTCTTCCTTATCCTAGAATCGTATTTTTTAGTTTTAACTTCATCACTTGAAAAAACTAATTCTGATTCTTCTTCTTAAGTAGGTTACTACTGTCAGTAACCTTACCAACATTGTTAATAATGATTTTTTTTATCTTGATAATTTTCTTTTTCATCCCATGTTTGTTTATATTCCTCATCCTTTTCAATAACTTTCACTTCAAAAGATTAAAAAATCATTCCTATTTATTTGTTGAAATATCTGTATCCTCTCCCTTCTAAATAATAGATAAGAAAAATTCCATATTCACATCTCTTCTCAAAATTATCAAGGTTTCAACCTTTCTTTTTCATGATGCATGAAATCCAAAAAACTGTTAAGTGTTTAAAAAATTTAATTTTCTCATAGAATATTTCATATGGATTCATATTTGAACTTGGATTATAGAAACATTGGTTGTGGATGTACACATCAGTACTCATGGATTTATTCCTAATGTAATGAGAAAGACCATGTTTGAGTAACATAGTTCTCCCCATTTCCACTATACTTCTATTAATCCTTTTAGAAACCCAATTTTTTTGATGATTATATGGTGAATGGAACTCATGATAAATTCCATTATTCTCAAGATTAATTTAAATTCTTCATTTATTTACTCACTACCATTATCAGTTTGAAACATATTCTTATAATACTCACATTATTTCTCAGTTTTCCTCCTAATTCATTTAAAAAAATTTAGAGCATCTGAATTATGATACATATACATAACACAAATATTTAGAGTAAATTAATCAATGAAATTGGTGAATTAATTATATATAGTAGTTTATTATTTTCTCATTAGATCAATGGTAATATAATTTATACGTTCTAGGGGTTGTTTTCAACAAATTTAAAATTTACTATGAATGAAATTTGTAATCTTATATTTCTGAAAAACAGTGCAAAACCAACACCATTAGAAATTTGAATAATAGCCATAGATTATAACCACGCATATAGGTCCCAAAACTATGGATATAGGTATTTTAAATAAATTTTATAGCTATGGTTTGATATTATGGAAGTAAACCTAAAGCCATGGTTTTCAACCGTTGTAGTTGGAAATTCCACTCAAATATATTACCATGTTTTACAATTGTGGCTATAGTTTAATAGCCCTGGTTCAAACTGTGGAAATAGGCCTAATTATATGGTATAAAACCATGGAAAACCCTTATCTTTTTAAAAAAAATCACTCTACTACCATAATTATAAACCATGGCGACTTCTTATTCTCAATAAAAAACAGGTCTATTATACCCTGCACCCTCCACTGCATATAATTCAGAGTGAAAATATAAGGATTAAGAATAACACATTATATAGGATAACGATAAATGATGTAGAATATATGAATGAAATTTAGCTGTGTGCATAAGATCAATTTACTCATTTAAAGTAAATAAAAAATGAACAGAAACTTAATGGTTTTGATGAATCACGCCCCTTATGAACGTAGAATTACATATATATCTATCTAGTATAAATTGGTAATATCTAATAAGAATAATAAGATTTTTGAGCATCCTTAGTGTATATGTATATAGAAATTTCATCATCCAGATTATGAAGAAAAACCAATGAAAATCAACAGAAAACAAATTCATGATCTCTTTCATAACTATTCTCTATTAATAGTATGAGTTTCCCATCACACATAAATCCATAATCATTAATTAATAGTCTTTTGGATGTAAAATTCCTTGAACAAGCCTTTTTTATCCCGAATTTAATATCCCACTATCACATTAAGAACAATATTAATCTATCCAATATGTAGAAAATCAATCCTTAATGAAAGTAGTTAACCGAGGAACCAAATGAAAATATGAAGTATATACCATGGATTACATCACCCATTAAGTACATTATCACTTCCTTAAAATATTTTTTTTTACTTTGTGATATATTCTATATAATGTTGGTGAACACATTTTTTGGTCCATGGGATCTATTATAATCTCTACCAATCACTCATGGGATGAATAAAAACATTTCAAATTCACTATTGTATATTAATATGGATGATGTTGTAGAGTTAACTTAGGCAAAACATCATAGAATGTTTATCATAATGTGGAAACCATTTAATGGTCATTTATTAATTATTACTTCTTGAGGACCAAACTATACAACTCTTGGAGTCACCTTATCATGTTACTATCTAAAACATATGTTTTCTGGTAGCATAACTACCATTTTCCTTATTAATGTTTAGGGTGTAATATACCATATGAAAAAATCCTCTATAGTTATGAAAATGAATGTTAGATGGCTAACTATATCCTCTATGAAACTCATTGACTATTGATCAATGAGTTTGAAATTATGCATGTGACTACCCATCTACATCTTAACCCTAATTCCAAACATCGAATGAAATTTTTTTACAATAGTTCTCCTGTATGAAGCCACCAAAACCTACTACCTACATACCTTCTAAATAGAAACATTCAATTAAAAATTATCCCCTTAACACTGATTTATGTTATAATATATATGGAAAAATAGTGGATTGGATATATCTATGGAGGCCAAGAATAAATATTCATGATCACATGAGTCTATCATGAATCAATTCAATGGAGTACCACATGATATAAATGAATATTAACCTATCTTACATGGACTAAAATAACAAATACATCCAAATGGGCCTCAATATCTCCAAGAAGCACTCTTCAGGGAAAAGGAGCTTGAATAGTGTCCATGAATGTGTGAACTTGTCATTTATCTACCTGATCAATGTACACCAGCAGTTCAACACCCCAATGACAATTCAAGATGTTAGTAGCACTATCCAATTAGTAGGATAATTAACAAAGAAGAACATATAAACCACTAAATAAATCCATCATTCTTACACATGAGGGTTAGTCTCTCATTTAAATCTTGTATTCTTCTATATGAGGCTTAGGGAAATAATTTAAAATAGGTGAAAATAATATTTCAAAGAGCCATGACCAATTTTAAAAGAATATTCACATTATATAATAATGAAAATAGGTTTATAAAACAATTAATAAATTACGGAATTCAAATTAATTGGTTATGTATAGGGAACCTACCTCAAACTTGATAAGTGATGCTTTTGAAATGGAAACTCAAATATTCCTTTTTTCATATTGCTTTTATATACACCTTCACATATATATATGGAAACCTATAACCTATGTAAATATTTTCATGGCCAGATATTCACAAGGGGTTCTTATATATGTGTTTATACTCGAATATACCCATTTACACTTATACATGATTGCATTATTCATATATATATATATATATATATATATATATATTTATATAAGCACACCTACCCCAATATACAAATATTCATGCTACAATGAGTGAATACATAAAAAGGGGGGCTTATATATTTATATTTCTTCCTATACATGAACTTGTAATTCACCTTTGGAAATGGTGACTCAAATCCACCTCAATGAGATCCCCAACACACTATAAAAACATATAAAATCCAAATATCACAAAATACCTAATTAAAATTAGGCTAAATAATAAAAATGGAAGAAATATTTCTTGAATCCAATGTCAAACTTATTATATTCAACAATTATGGATTGAACTCGCCTCATAATAAGAAACCACATGTAAGGAAATAATGGGAAAATAAGTGAGATATAATGACTTATTATATATATGTGATCAGTGTGTCAATTTTACTTGATAAATAATAATAAATGAGTAAATAATATTTATATAGCTTATGAATATTAATAGTAAATGATGAAATAAAAGGATTGTATTGAAATTTTTTTTATATATGTGTGAATATATTTTGAGTATTTAAATCATACATCAACAATTATTGGGGTAAGATGAAGAAGATATTGATCTATCGAGTTTGAATAAGTTCATGATTTTTATTATTTATTTATCTTAAAATGTATCATATTGTTTTTTTAATAATAAATAATTTATACACTTGTTTGAACCATGTAATATTTTTTTTATCCATTTTATTTTTACTATTTTTTACTTTTTTGAATTTTTCTTTGTGATTTTCTTGAAATCATGTGTGTGAATTATGATATAATAGAGTATATTAGGGTGAAGTAGAATAACAAATTCAATTTCCCTAAGTTGTGAGAAATTTTGGTGTTTTGAATTACTTAGTGAAAGCCTAATGGTGTGTGAAATATTCTAGTGAACTCAAGTTTTATCATCCGTTGTTTGCAAAGAGGCCCCCTTCACAACACCTAAAATAGAAAACTTCTAGATTTGAATTCAAGCTAAGATAGGTATGAATTCATAAATGTTAGCTATTTATGAGGTCACTCCCATACTGAAAATATCATTCTTACCATTCCTGATCAAATCCCCTCATCCCACCATACATTAATGAACTAAATAAGGGGAAATTTATTCTAATTAGTGGAATGAAATAGATGTGAAATAAGGATGAGAATAATTTCCACGAACTTACTATCCATGGAAATTTTTTAAACCCTAAAGTTTAAATTCAAAATTAAAACTTAAATGCGTAAGGAGTCAGATGAATATCAAAGAACATATCTCTGAGAAAACCTTATGGTAACACTCTATAATCATGGAGGTGATGGTCACAATTACAAAATATAAAAGAGATCATATAAAAACATAAATAGAAGAATAGGATAAATGCTATTAATATATTATATAAATTTGAATATAAAAAAACCTAAACTAAATCAAATCAGCAGCCAAATATCATGTTTCTCCCTCCTTAATAATTGATTTGTAAAATATTTAAAAATAACTTGGAGGATATTTTTCTTCATACCCATGAATTTCAATGCCTAAAGAACTCCAAGATTTTTCCCTAGATCTTTTTCCGTGTGGATTAGCTGAGGGGTGTGATTTATCCATGTATAAACACTCATAAATCTTCAATACCATGTGAAATTCATTCATCATCATCATCTATAATCTTTTACATCCCTTATTAGTTGTATAGAAATTGTGTGGAAGTTCGTTGGTGATTTCTGAATTTTGGTAAACTAGAGTAATTTTGATTATAGGTTGATCACTAATGTCTTAATATTAATCTAGATTAATCTCATGTGGGAATCATAAAACCTAAAGTTTATATCAGGATGAATTTTAAGATTATTCAAATAGGGTGAATTGGAATGAAACATCCCTTAGTTTTAATCTTACACTATCACACTCATATGTGAGAAGATGGGCAGCCTAGTTCATCTCACATCATAGAAGAATTAATCTAACATGATCTCCTAGTTTTTTAATCTTATGTGAGCACTGGGAAAAATGTTTATTATTACATGAGATTATTTTATCCCTTTTAATCCTATAAATATAATATCATTGAAATACATTTCATATATTTCTGTAAAGATGTTATGAATTTTTTTGAAGTAAATTAATGAGCTATAAAGACTTAGTGTATAGCACATGGGATCTATCCAATCTAGAAAACTGAACTCATGAATTTTAAAACTGAACTATTATAACATGATGTTCTAATAATGACATAAATCTATTATAAATAAAAATAAACCATTAAACTAATTTGTATGATTATATTTTTTAAAATATATAAGAAAATATGATTATAAAGAAATACTTAGAAATAGTAAAAATATTTCCCAAAAAAATGATATGATTTTTAATTTCATCAATGAACAAAATTACAAATATATTCTTATCAAAGTAATAGCGAAGGTCTATATATTATATTATGAAATTTAATTAGTTTTTGTCTTCATAATATACAGTTCATTACAAAATATGAACTTATAAGTTTTCTTCCTGATATAGAACTGAAATTTAATAATGAGTTGTATGTAAGTCAATATAACAAATATATATTAGAAATTTTTATTAATAAATATGAAAATTAAATTGTATCTAAAGTAATTAATACATATGGAATGTTTTATAAACATACACACAAAAAATTTTAAAAAATTAAATTGTTAAGTGTATTATGATTTACCAAAATAAGAATATGGAATAAGTTATTTATGTTAATGAATCAATAGAGTTGTTGAAGGATTGGGATAAGAATGAATAATATCATAGCGAGGTTTAGTATTAATTCTAGATTAGTAACCTATGTATTTAATTGAGTTTTTAAGAAAATGGTATATCCATATATATGAAATGATGTAGATCATGGAACCCAATAAAGAGTTTGAGAGTCGATGCATTTTGTTTACCAAAACCTGGTTCTCAACTGATTATACTTTATAGATGGTTTACTAAATTTATGTTATTGTGTTATGGTTTACATGAGTCATTTATTACTAGTAAATAATTAATATTCATGTAAAATTTATTTTGAATGATTTGAATGATAGATTTAGTATTAATAATAAAAATCTACATATCTTTGAGATTTGATACTATTTTACTTGAATGTATATATCATTTTCATAAAATATTCATATGATTCTATTATAGGAGAGGCAAAAAGATTATAATGTGGTTCATTGATGGATTATACTAGTAGAAGAAGAGACCTAGAGTCATACATTACAGGAGTTCTAATAGTGGATCTTACAATGATATGAGGGGTATATTTCTAATTGGGAAACCAAAACATTAGCTTGAAGAGGTACATATTTCCTTCTATTTGAATTGGGAAGAAGTAGAACATTGGATACCATTTGTGCATATTTGTTTATTTGGAATTTCTAATAAATGGTTAATTTATTATCATGGATATGGAAATATGTTTAAGGGTTCATGGGAATAATTATGAGGACAATTTTGAGAGAGTTTATTTTATAAACTCTTATCTTATAACAATAACTTGAATATAATATTACTTTAAAAATTATATAATGGAACCTTAAATACCAATTATATTTAAAATAACCAAAATAGAAAACATAATTATAATGATTACCTTGATTACTAATGAGACGATTGATATTTATTATCTATACCCTGCTTCCCTTAAATCCATACCAATAATACCCTGTAAAAACAAACCTACTATAATCAAATTCTTACTCTATTAGTAACCCTCAAACCTTGAATCTTATATCAGAGTAAAAATAAAACATATAAAAATAATCATGCGAACATAATTAACAGTTAGAAAACCACTCTAAAACATGAGATATAATGTTTATTTAATTTCAAACAATTAGTGCATGTTATATGTATACAGTGGTGTTAAAATAAATTTTTTTTGGGTAAGTATTAGTTTAACCATTAGAATAAGCATTATAAACATAAAAAATATATTTGTTTCATAGTATTAGTGAAATTATAAGCAGAAGAATATGTATTTGTTAGGAATTATATTTTATAGTCTTTGTATATTTTAGTATTTTTCAATGTGTATGTATTATTTTATTATTATATTATGATGATTAACATATTTGATATTATTTATATATTACCAAATGTATGACTTTTTCTTATCATTTTTATGGTAATGAATGAATATTAATAATGTTTTAAACATTTAATATTCATGTATGTGAATGTAGAAAACATACATATAAAGGATTAGAAATATGTTAGTAATTATAGAGTTTCTACATATAAGGATATACAGAAGAGGAAATCATATTGAAAAATACATTATATACAATATTGCATAATGTATCAAGGTAAAAATTTTGTTCATGTTTTGGATGTTAATGAATGAACTGTAGTTTTTAGGTGGGTCACATAAAGGGGTGAATGCAATATTTATATAACTATGATGTTCTCTGGAAATATAGAATCCAATTTAAATAAATCTCTAGATTAAATGAACCATTATTGGTATAGAAATATGAAAAATTATGAAAACCTAAACTTTTGTAAAATCTAAATATTACATAGGAATAACAATTTAATATATCAAATGCTACTTACTTGTTATTTTAATGTTTTGTTTTATTTATACATCTTTTTGGAGTAAACTATTGTTGAATCTCCTTCAATATCAAAATCAAGAAAATGAAAATGAATGCTTTAAAATTTTAAAATGGAAAAAATAAATTGCAAAAATCTAAAAAAAGAATAAGAAAGTCCATAAAATCAGTAGTTACCATTAAATATAAATTTTTTAAGCGAAACTTTTCTTTCATATCTAAAAAAAATCTCAATTATTTAAATTTTTAACTAGAAAATATTTTTTAACAATACGTACATATTAAGAACCTAGGACATCGAAACTATATTGAGAAAATATCACTGATTACTTAGGTGTAATAGCTTCCTTTTGCGGAAAACAATCAAAGAAAACAACTCAATTTTCAAGGATTCTATTCTGGGATGGTTTAAAATGATTGACCACACCTATTTTATTCATATTGGAAGGAAATAGATATCCGTGAAAAAATGACCACATCATTATAATATGAATCCATTACTTAATATCAATATTAACATAAATTTCAATTAATATGTATCAGAAAACCCTCTCAAGTATAGGAAATATTTGAAGGAAAAAAGGGAGAGAGTTAATGGTTGTGTAATATAAAAATAAGTATAATTGATTTTATTTTTTAAACTAACATAAAAATTGAGTGAACTAGGAAATGGTAGAATAGAAAATTCAATAAAACTTTAACATTATAACCTCATAAATTCAATAATTTTCACCGCTTTATTGTTTTCAAGTGAAGAACATGACGAATTGCATTTACCTGAAATATGATAATGGAAGTTAAAGAATTTATATTTTACATTTAAAAGTAAAATGAAAAGTAATTTCAAAAATATAATTCAAATTTTTTTTACAAACCTATATATCCATAATATTTTCATTACAACATTGATAATATCTATTATGATATAACTTAATTATTATTATTATTCTAATAATTATTTAAATGTTATAACTAGATAGTTAAAGATGCATATGAAATCCTGTAATCAACATTTTTTATTATGATGGGAAAACTAGTAAATAAGATAGTTTTGAAAATTAAGAAACTATATATACATTAATTCAATGTTATGTATTAGTATAAATAACGAATGTAAAATTTGGACACTACTGACCTAAATAACTTATGTTATAACTACTATAGTTTCATTCACTTACCTTTCAAGGTAATTGATGTATATGGTATCAAAAATAATATATTATAATGAACTATATAGTTTTTCCATAAATTCATAACTAAAAAATATCTTTAGACACGTGGAAATAAAACTTTCTCAGTGAAGAATGCAATAAATAATGGTATAAGGAATGGAGAACAATAGAAGTTACGTGGGAATGAAAATTAATGTGTTAAATATTTGGAATAATTTAATATGGCATGAAATTCAATTATGATAATTGATAATGTGAACATATAATATTTTATGAAATATGAAAACTCAAATAATTGTAATATTAACAAATAGAGACATTAACATTATGGAAAACTCAATGCTTTTTTTTGAAGACCTGTAATATTATAAATTTTCAAATGATTATAATATGTTATTTTTTATAAAAAAGCCTATATTTATGTATATCTATTACTAAAATTACATCGAAAAAATTTCCTTGAAGAAGAAAAAACCGCATCTGGTGTAAAATTGATCTCTATCCTTCATCACTTTAGAGCAACCTAAACATTAACATTCTCAATTATTTATCAAGAAAAATTCATTAGAACAATGTCACTCAAAACTAAGAGGTGATTTAAAGGATGTTAAATTACCAATGGTTTAATGATTACCAACTGAAAAATCTGAAAACAATATCAATTTATCAACTACATCTAATAGATTTACTGTTGAATTAATTTATTTGTCGTACTCTACCTCAATAACAAACACTATTATGATATCTCAAAACACTCTCTTGTACTTATAACCAGATACAATGAGGTAGAAATATGGTTTTTAATTATATGAAATAGAAAATTCCATATAAATTATTTAATGAAATAGATCTTGATTAAATAATAGAAGCTACCCGGCTCACAGTGATACATCATAGTCTAATTTGATCTCACTTACATCCACCTTACACATTGTTTCCACCAAATATTCTTTAAGAATAACATTTTAATGGTCCATTTGTTTAGAATTTTTTTTTAAATTTATCTAAAAAATTATAATATGTATTTTGAAACCCCGTTTTTCTCAAATGGATCTAAAAACATTTATGGTGAGAACAACTAGACAACATTCTTGAATATAATTTTTTTAACATGTAATGAACTAGATGTTTGGTTTCATTGGACTTAATAAATAAAATTATATTATATTGCATAAAAATTAAAATGGAAACTAAGGAAATTATTTATTGGAATAAATTAGTTCAAGATTTCATACATGAGTATATCTAACTTGATATATGATTTAAATAAAGTAACTAGTATTCAATGTCTAGAAGTAGAGATAACTATTTAGATGATTCCTAGAATAACCCTCAAATTTCATAGAAATAATTCATAATAATAGGGAATGAAATTCATAAAAAAATCAGATGATAGAAAAAAAATATTATATCTTTGTTAAGTGACACATAAAAAGAATAATATTTTTTATAAAAATAGGGTTACAAATTCTCATGGTTGTTATGTGATATACAAGGTAGGAGAACTATGATCCATACCTATTACAGTGGTGTGCATGTCACCAGTTGAAAATAGACCCAGTCATTAGAAAAATGGTGAAAATGTTTGTGGGTTTATGCAAAGCATAGGTAGGCTATATGATGAAAATAATCCAATTAATGCTTATAATTGGTAAAGTCCAAAATAATTAGGGTTAAAGATTTAAAATAATTGTGATTTGAAATAGAAGAGAACCACAATAAATTACCATGCTAATAAGGTTGACAGTCTTGAATGGATGAAGCGAGGATTAAATTATGAGTGAGTCGATGTGGTATGAACCAAAAATTCCTCTAAGGAAGAGAACTAATGCAAGAACTGTGTGGTAGAAGTTGGGATCATGAGTGGACGTAGATGTGAAAATTGAAAGGAGGGAACTGAGGAGACCATGGTAGAATGATATTGTTTGAACCCTAGAATATAATGTCAGGATCCAGATAAGAGGTAGGTGTGATTGGGATGATGGGTATGGAGGATGTGAAGGAGAAGTAGTTGTAGGCGGAGCAGGTGAAGCGGTTGAAGACATAGTGTGTGGAGGCAAAGTGGGAAGAGATGACAATGACAGAACATCTAGAGGTGAAGAAAATATAGTTGGGGGCAAAGAGGGGAGTAAGGGATGGAGAGGGATGATTGGTCATGGGATAATGAAACCATTAGGGAGAGGTATGATCATGGGTAGGAGAATAAATCTCTGAGTGAGAGAAAAAAATTCTGGACCTATTTCCACATGAAGATTTTTTCCATTGGTTATATTTAATCTAAATCCATAGTTTTCAAAGAACCGTATCTATATCTCAACCTATATCCATGGACCAATTAAACTATGGATATATGTATATGGCTACAATTCATTTTTTAGTAGTGAAATATCTTCTTCTTGACATACCGAGAATATCACAGACACCATCTCACTATGATAACTTACTCATGTTTCTTTGATACATGTGTCATAGCCTTTTAGGCAAAAAATTATTCTCTTCCACCATACCCAATTAATAAGAGTTTTTTATTTCACCAACATGAAATAATTTTCCTTTTTTTATTAGAATCTTATAAATATCTTTTCATATTTCTCACTCTTTACCAAAAACACATATTTTTAAAAAATAACTTTGTTGCCTTCATTAAAGAGTTTTAAAACATTTAGAAAGTTTTCTTTCCTCTCATGAATATAAAAATATTTATTGGCCTTCAAATTTTCTTTCCCAATGAGGGATAATCCAACACTTTTGATTCTCAGATATTAATCATTTCCAAGTGATCCTATTCCTTATTTAATTGTTTTTCATTCTTTAACAACAATAAAACTCCTGTAATATGAGAAGAACAACCACTATCAAGAATCCAAGGTTGTTCTACTTTTTTTCATTGAGAGTAGTTTCAATAATAAGATATTTTTATTTCCCTTTATATATCCAAACATCTAAATGCTTAGAATTGTTTACAAATTTTTATTATGTTGATAATATAACAAGACATAATTTTCAATGTTTTATAGGTGGTTCACACCGTTAAAAAATAGTTTCCAGGGGTTGGAACCTATTTCTAATTTTCAAACCAACCTTCTCAAGTTTCTTTATAGCATCCTTCTCAAAAATATTATTTTGAGGGTATTTACCCCCCTCAAACTTTTCCTTATATAATTTTTTGAATATTAATAATATTTTTGTTAAACCAATAGATATTTTCCATATGTCCAAATCCCCCAAAATACCAGAAGTATTCATAGATTGAATATTTTTCTCTCAAACATTCATTTTGGATAGAGTTTTAAACATGTTTTTCATCAACCTTATTATCTTTGTAATCAGAACATTTTTGACAACCAAACTTTCTATTATCAACCATATTCTTCTTTTTAATCTTGACATTATTTTTATACCTATCAGAACTAGAATTGTTAGAAACATTTTCAAACTCATAATGTTTATAAACTTATAACTTCATGACTTTTTTGGTCTTGTCCACATATATAACCTTCCAAGATTTCTTCTCTTTCGAAACATTTCCAACTTTATTTTTCTCATAAAAAATCCATATTTCTTATCAACCATTAAAGGCACAAAAATCGATCCTTCTCAGGTTCCACATTATGAGAAGCTTCACCAACTTCTGAGATAGTTTTTTTAAAACACGTACCTATCTTTTAATATATAAAAAAATTTTGTTTTAAAAGTTCATATTTTTCTTATTTTTTCTTCAACATAACTTCTAGATGTTCATAATTGTTTTTGTTCTCAAGATATTACTTCAAGTCATCAATCTATTCAAGTAACTTGACTTCCTCATCATGAAAACATTCTTGATTATTTATTCAAGAGTCTTCAATTTACAATTTTCAGACTTCTTTCTAAATCCTACAAATATTTCTCAAATATTCATTCAATCATTCTTTAAAATAAAATTATAATTGATTTAATTATTCTTTCACAGAACTAATACTTATGAATTCTTCATTTTTAAATATTAAAATAAAAGTATTCACACTAGGATGCTCAATAGAATTTTCATATTTATTTTCACTATCTTTTTATTTATCATATTTATATATGAAACTTCTTATACTGGATTTGAATAACTTTTTATCTATTCCTTTGGAATTGTATTTAGCCTTATCACCATGTTTCTTCCCCGAACTTATTTTCCTTGTTTATTTTTCATCACTATCCTCTTCTTTATTTCTTTGAGGAAAATTAGCCACAATGTTCCCAATGGATCTACATTCAAAACACTTCAAGGGAAGTTTCCATTTGTATTTAATTGTTTATATTCTGAAATTTCAAAAAATATGGATAAATGTTTATCAATATTTGTACATACATAATTTTTGGAGTTATGGTCAATAACATCATCTTCCTCAAGAACCTTCTTGGACTTTTCTTTCTTGGAATACCTGAAATACATTTCATGATTAACATTTGTTTTTCCTTTCATAACATTCTCCCTTGTTATCTCATAAGTCATGATAGTACTATGAAAATAATCCAGAGATAATGTTTTAGGATCTCTATATTCTAATAAAAAACTTTTTCATCTAACTTTTCTGGATGAATTCTAAAGATCTTCTCAAAAATGGTTGAGTCTTCTATATTCTCACCAAGATATATGATAGTAATAATAATATTATTCACCTAGGTAAATAAATCACCAACTAATTCATATTCACCCATCTTGAGATCTTTATACTTTAATCTACAGATTTTTAATTTTTTCTTCTTCACTTTTGTATTGCCCTAATTTTTTTTTCAACTTATCCTAGGTATCTTTTTCAGTGGAAAAACCTTTAAATCTTATAAAACCACTTTCATAATGTGAGGAGAGTAAAGTATTTTTAGATCTTATATCATTCTCAAGATTATTATTATCAAAATTTGTAAGAGGAACATTATCATGAATATGAGGAAATCAATCGATTGTATCTTCAAGAAAATAATACCCAAGAGACATAAGATAAGGCATCGTTATATATTTCTAGACATTTTATTTATTTTCATAAAATATCATAATACCTTTACTATTAATACAATTCAGATTCTCAATCACAACTTCTCTTAAGACATCAGCAAAGAGTAAATGAATGGAACCTTTACTCTCATACCACATGTAATTTTCTATTCATGATTTTTTAACACTAAGAGGGGGATGGGGTGAATTAGTGATATAATTTTCTTTTATGTTTATTTACTTTTGAAAAAACCTTTACCTCATGTTAAATATTTTATTCTTTGTTAAGAACAAATCAAATATGAATTCACATAAAAAAATTAGTTTATATGGTTTACTACTCAGTAAGAGTAGCTACATCCTTGGAATAGTATGGAAACAATCCAATATGACACAATACACTAGAAACAAATCCTTTTATGTGGAATACAATGAGTAGGATATACCCGTACACTCATGTATCACTATGTTCAATAAAATAGTTCTTGTGCTTAAAATAGAACAAATAATGTAATAAAATTTTGTTATTCCTGATCAACTTTCCCAAAACATAATCTTTCAAAACAATTCTTCACATTCTTACATAGGAGAAAGTAAGAACTTAGAGGACATCATAATAACTGTCAGTCTGATTCCCATGTCCAATTTCTCAATACAGAAATATAACATTTTCTGAATACCAGTGAAATAAATCAAAATTTATTTTACCTTAGTCTAGAAATCTGAATACAATTGTCAGTGTAAATCTAGAAACTAAATACGATCTTGTTTCTTCTCTTTTCTTTCTTATATCTAAAAACATCTTCAAGAAAAATCAACATGAAAACTTATTCTTGCAATAATTAAGTATATTCTTTCTCCTATTTCATGAGTGATCCAAGTCATAGAATACAAAAAGTATTATCCCCCTTCAATAGAAACATAAAAATGTTTTCACGGGGTTTCTTAATATGTTTTCTTACTTTATAAAATTTCTTGAATCTTCAATCATCCTTTAATCTCAGATCATTCATTGAATTGTTCAAATCCTTTAATTTATCATAAATTTTGAATATATATTTAAATTATTCAACACTTTATACTTCATAAAAATATGTTAGTCTAAATCTGATTCCTGATTATTATTTCCCAATACTTTTTCTTCATTATGATAAAGGTATGTGGTCACTCTGATTTTCATGGGACACATGCAAACAAATCATAACTGAAGACATCTCATAATGTTCCTCTTCACCAATTAAAAAACTAATATTCCCATTCTGATTTCCCTGTTACGATCAATACATCAGATTATTCAATACATTTCTCTTTATAATTTTTGAAGAATGTAAAACATATGTCTTACCTTTATGATGATCCATACCAACTGATAAAAACAAATGAAAACAATTTCATGTAACTTCAAGAAAGCTTATTATCCCCCATTGAGAACAGTTTCAAAAAAGTCTTCAAAAAAGACTCTTCTTATTATTATTATCTCTTAACCCACTTATTAGAGATATTCAAAAGATTATTTATAACTTGATTCAATCAAAAAATCATCTTGATGATAAATGGTTGATTGAGATATCGATAAACTTCTACCACTCAACTTCTACTACATCAAATTCTTTCTTTTATGAATATGATTTCGATGAACATCCACCACTAAACTTCTTTATATTTTGTTATTATGATACTCATCAACATATTTTTACAAAGATTTAAATATTTTGTTTTTTGTTGTGATTGAAATCCAACAACTTTAGTATCTCTCATTAAAATAAACCTTATCAGCCTTTAACAAATTTTCTTATGGTAATCTCATACTGATGGATTGAGAATGGAAAGGTTTGTTTGCACAAAATTTAATCTTCGTCATATCCTTTCATGAAATCATAACTTCTTCGTGTCTTTTAAAACATTTAGGATTCTCTTTAGCAATTTCTGACTTCTAATGGAGAGTAGTAAATCTTCCCATCCTTCCAACAACTTCTTCGTTTCCTTCCAAACTTTAATACAATTGGTATCACCCCAACATTATTTCATCATTATAGAATTATGAGTTTTACAAATTACTTATGATTTGTGAGAAATAAAAAACAAAACATAATCATCAGAGCTAGGAAGACTCTGAAGAATCTCCTCAATATGATATTATTTTCATTTTAGACATGAGGTGAGTCTGGTGAACATTTTCTTGTAGAAAACATCTTCCCATTCCAATATAATTTCTTAAGATTTGTGATTTTGATTTATGAAATAAGATTTTCAGTCTTAATTTAAACTTCTATGAAGTGAATTGATTTATTTTTTTGTTGACAACAAAAGAAAAATAAATTAAAACAAAATTATTCATACATCCAAAAACCTTCTTCATCCAAATTGGCCCCAATAGGTGGATGAGACTCTTCCCCCACTCAATTTCTAGATTCGTACCTTCTCTACCTTTGAAGATGGAGGGGAAATCAGAAAATATATCACTCAATTCAAATCCCAATGTGGTCAAATGATGGGCTCTAAAGATCAAAAAGAGGCAACAATGCTAAGGTGTTAGTATAGAATCTCACAAGGCCAACATTTTTTGGAGCAACAGTCTTCCTGAAGGATCCATTGTAGGATGGGAAGACCTTCATCATCAATTCCTTTATCATTTCATCTCCACACTAAAGAAAATGATAGTTATAAACCTTACTAAATCCATTATATATAAAAACAAGATGTGGTATGATTTCATAGATAGATAGAAATATTTAACCTATTCATGTAGTATCCCTCTCCCAAAGGAGGAACTGCTGGAACTATATGTTGAAAATCTCTAGGATGAGTTTCACACACCTATAATCTCAATGATGTATCCAAGTGGGTTTTACGAGTTCGCAAAAATGACACAATTCTTGGAGGATCTCATTTAGAAAACGCGATCCAAATCTTAACTCATGCCCTCCGTAAACAGGAAAAGGCTAAACAAATCAGAAGCCACATATATCACTCTCAAGCTAGTAGTAGTTCCCACCTAAGAACGCAAGAAGTTACCGATCTGACCAACTCCTCTTGTCAAGTGGCATCAACTACAGAATCACCCTCAAATAGAAGTGAAAAGAAATCCTGGTCACCAAAGATTTCAGTAATGGATAAATAAAGTATACTCCTTCCAAAATGAGAAAGTACCCAATTATTTTTTATAAGAGCTAAAAAATAACTTCCTCAAGCTACCACATCCCAGGAAGACTGATGAGGTCAACCTCATCAACCGTACTAACTACAGTACTTTCCATATAAGGTTGGTTCATAATATCTAGTAATGATTTGTCTTCAAATACATCCTTCCATTCATGGTAAATTATAGATAAGTGGTGTTAGATTACTCCTCACAGTAGGTGTCCATCATTATCACGACTCATCCCCCAGGGCCTGTACCGTAACAACCCCAAGCCGGCCTTCCATAGGCCAGGGGCTGGTTACTAGCACCAAAGGTGTAATTCCCTAAACTGGGAAGGCATTGCCTTTATAACTGTAAAGACACAAAACAGAGCACATAGATGAATACAATACACTCTGTAAAACTGTATAATAAGTGATTGATGAAAAGTAAATGGGACAGAAATACAAGCCCAACTGTAAAGTACAAGTACAACTGAAAAAGAAAAAAAATGGATGAAAGGTGAAAAGAATCTCCTGGATCATCCACCACAGATCATACCTGAAGGGTAGGTACAGATATCCCCCTCAGCACTCTGCACCTATCGGTCTCCTCTGGGTACCGACTCGTTGTGAGGTCCACCTCCGGGCACCGTCCAGTCCTCATACACTCAGACTCGGTCAGCGTTGTCTATCGTCTGCATCCAACACAACGAGGTACGGAAATAGCCCATGAAGGGGTGTGTATAACAATACTAGGTAGGGACCCAGAGACCATCAAGGTCTCTCAAAATCCACCAAGGATAAACCACAGAGTATGAAATAAAAGGATAGCCATTACTTAGGTATATGGCCATATATATTCCTAAGTTAACAAGTAACCCATCTCAATCATGAGGAAAACACAGAAGTCACTGACTCAGCTCACACAGGTATACAATTTTTGTAGAGAGATAAAGGTGATCAAATATAGCCACTGAATCATCTATTCTGTCAAACCCACACTGGATGCATGAGTATAATTTGGAACTGTTAATCCCACACAGGATCCAGGAATAGTAAACGGATCTGTCGAACCCACATAGGATCCAAGAATCGTAAACAGATATTTCGAACCCACACAGGATCCAGGAATAGTCCTTGAAGCTGTTGAACCCACATAGGATTCAGGAACAATCATTAGTGCTGTCGAATCCACACCGGATCCAGGAATAGTTGTCAGTACTGTCGAACCCACACAGGATCCATGAATATTCATCAGTGCACAGCCAGCCCCAGGGTTTTACATGAAGCATGCTTGATTCCGGGAGGGTCTTCTCCACAATCCAAGTGTCGATACATCAACTACCATGATGTACCATGATGAAGTATCCCAAATGTCTGCCACACCATTGGGGGAAAACCAAAAAATTCATGTCCAAGACACAAAGGATGAGATAACCAAGCCTTTTACCAAAAAGTACACAATGTGTTGGAATAAGGTACACACCGTATAGTCATACCTCAGGTACTGCCTGTGTGCAATGGCCCGTGTCGAAAGGATGTTTGTGTAGAAAAGTAAGTATAGGGAGTGTGGTATGGTTACACACCATGTCTACGAAACTGGGGTTGACTCCATGTACGTTGGCCATGTACTTGTACATGGAATCAACATGTGTTCTCTAACCCATGTAACGGATACACGGGGTAGCCCGTGTCACTGTCCTAGCCTGGTAGTGTGGTGGAGTACATATCCATGTACTCCACCTCGTGTCCATGTATCCCTAAGATACACACTGAGTCTCACAAAGCCGCTTCTTCCAATCTGCAAAGAGAGTACACGCCATACCTCTTAGCCGTGTAATTCTTCTTGTGTCTGTGTGTTTCCCAGAATCTGCACCAAACCTCACGAATCCTCTTATTCCAATCTGTGTAGAGGGTACACGTTGTGTGACCAGGGTCACACAGCGTGTGTCAATTTGTCTAAAGTCCGTATCTCAAGCCGCAGAACACCCATACTACATGACGTGTTTGTTAGAAGTACATGCCGTGTATTCTGGAATTTTCTAGAAATGGCGCCTTCGGCCAGCATGCCTCCCGTGAAGTCCTTTCTTCATTCTGAGGGTCCATTAATCATGAAACTTTAGACACTAGGTCTCCCTGATGTCCATTAGTTGTATCCGGTATTTTTGGGATTTTGATTGGATCCTAAAACACGATTTGATTCACTCACTCGAAGAATGATCCTTCCCGTTCCAGTCTGATCCATCTCCTTCTATCGCCGTAACACCTCCGCTTGGTCGTTGTGATTTTGGGTATTCAATTTGGGATCGTTGTGTCACACAATGGCCTCACAACAATCCGTTGATCGTCACCCATGAAGAACACGAAGAACACACCAAACATTCACAAGAATGGCGGAGGGATCGGGCTGTGTTCATTTGGCCCAGTCCTTCTGCATTAGTTTGGTAGCAAGTGGGTCAAGAGAAACAATCATGGAAGGAAGAATCAATGATGCTCAAATCAAAACACACCCCTACAATTGTTTGTTGATCTTCGACCTTGGCACGTGAAGGTAGATGTTGATTCGTTGTAGATGAATGTGTCCTACATTGAAGTAGGTTCTGAGGAAGTAAGTTGTAGATGCTCCTCACCAGCGTTCTTCGTTTGAAGAATGCACTCTTCGTTCTTCATCGGCATGATCTTTTTCTCTATTGTCCCCCTTTCCCCCAAATTGAAGACTGCCAAGCCAAATATAATATATTATGATATCCTATTAAATTGATGGCATAAAATTCAAATGGTTTTAATTTATTAATTTAATGTGTTGGCTCAATTAATTAACTATGAGAATAAGGAAAATTATTTGTTATGGGAGTTGAAGAGGCTCCGCTACAATTAATGTAATTTTGAGGGTTTCTCCATTAATGGGGTGTTTCAAGGTGGTTTATATCCCGGGTGTTCCCCACCATAATAAACATGAAGAGGAGGTTATGTTCGGGTGGGTCCCACCACCATAACCTCTAATATGAGGTTAAGGTGTGGTGTTACCCACCTCCAACTTCCACAAGGTGGTTGTAACAAATAAAATAAAATAATACATGCACTTAATTTATGTTATTATTCCCACATAAAACCCAAAAACTAACTTTTATTCCCAACCATCTTCCTTTGAGGTTAAAGTGTTCTTAAGCGAATACCGGCACTACGAGTTCATCGATGCCCTCAGATTTCAATTCCAGGCACTGGTTCAAAAGTTATAAAATCTCTCTCGTACGTTTACTGAATGTTCCCAAACAAAACTTTAGAAATTAATTCCTGAATCCTCGGGCCTCGGAAGCACGCACCTTCAGTTTTTACAGACTCGTAAAATTCCAATTTATTTAAGAAAAACTTTTCCACAGAAATTCCGAGTCTTTAAAATCTCCCCACCTCAGGGATTTATGTCCCTATAAGATACAACTCGAACTAAGGAAAAAATGGGGGTACTGAGCACGAATATAAGCATCCTGCACCCATGTTCTCTCTTAGAGGTTCCCGTGCTACCAACAAACGTGCACCAGAGGTATCAAACAGACACAAAGGACCCGCTCTTGTCGATCCTCAATCTCCACTGGAACCTCTGTAAATGAATCCCCATCGTTAACTTCCAGATCTCCATGGTCGATGATGTGAGAAGGGACATGCATGTATCTCCTCAGATGGGATATGTGGAAGACGTCATGCACCCGGTTCAACTGAGGTGGAAGAGCTAAGTGGTATGCCCCCTCACTAACTATGATGAGGACTTGAAAAGGTCCGATGAAAAACAAAGATAACCTTCCACCTCATCCAAATATCTGTAATCCTCATCAAGTTGAGACCTGTAGAAAGATGTGGTCGCCATCCTCTAATTCCATAGGTCTCTGTCTCCTGTCGGCATACGAATTCTTTCTGCTCTGTGTAGTCTTTATCCACTCTTGGATGACATACACATTCTTCATGGTAAACCATACCATATTTTGTACCACTAGTTCCGACTCCCCTGGGTCTATCTAGCACAATGGCGATATGAAAGGTTAACCATACAAGGCCTCAATAGGTGCCATCCTAATGGTTGAGTGATAGCTGTTGTTGTAGGAAAACTCCACCAATGGTAAGTGATCCTTCCTGCTGTGATTGAAGTCGAGGACACAAGAATAAAACATGTCCTTGAGGGTCTGAATGGTCCACTCAGTCTGACCATCTGTCTGAGGATGTAAGGTAGTTCTCAAATGAATCTGCATCCCAAAACCCTCCAGCAACCCCTTCCATCGCCGGTAAGTAAATCATGCGTCATGATCGGAGACAATAGAAGAAGGTACTCCATGAAGCCGCATAATCACCTGCATATAGAGGCATCCCAAGCTCTCTACTGAACCCTACTCTCTGATTGGTAAGAAGTGGGATGACTTTGTGAGTCGGTCAACGATCACCCAAATTGAGTCGTGTCCCCCGGATGTATGTGGAAGTCCTGTCATGAAGTCCATGGATATCCCATCCCACTTCCATTCTGGGACCTCTAAAGGTTGAACCAAGCCTGCTGGTACCTGATGCTCTACCTTCACTTTCTTATAAGTGAGGCATCGAGAGAAACAATCCGCTACTACCTTCTTTATACCAGGTTACCAGTGTTGTCGTCTGAGATCCTGGTACATATTCGCCACTCTTAGATGTACCTCTAGAGGGGATGTCTGGAACTCCCTCAACACTTCCTCCTGAAGTGTCACTGGTACCAAGGAACATCCTCTGAAGAAGATGATGTGCTCCCCACCTTCAGAAAATCCATCAAGTGCCTTCCCCATGGATATCAGAGCACGTCGTGTCTCGCAATCAACGTCTCCACACTATGCCTCCATAACTCGCTAAAGAAGTGGGGGAGTGACTGTAAGAGACTGAATGAAGGATTCTCCATCTCTATCTATAAAGGATATCTATAAAGCATCCAACAGCTCTATCGCCTCACTCAGCAGGTTTATACCAGATCTTCTGCTGATTGCATCTGCTACAATGTTCCCCTTACCAGGAGTATAGACTATCTCGAAGTCATAGTCCTGGAGGAACTCAACCCATCACCACTGTCTCAGGTTTAGGTCCTTCTGAGAGAAGATATACCTGAGACTCTTGTGATCAGAGTACAAAATAAAACATTCTCTCATCAGATAGTGCCGTCATATATACAAGGAGAGGACCACTGTTGCTAACTCCAGTTCATGGGTAGCGTAGTTTTGTTCAGGTTGTCTCAGCTACCAAGAACCATATGCGATCACTACTTGCTCCGGCATTAGGAAACACCTGAGTCCGGTCCCTGATGTGTCATAGTAAACTACACACCCTATGCCTTCCTCAGGAAGTATCAAGACGGGGGCCCTAGTCAACCTCTGCCTCAGCTCTTGAAAGCTCTACTGGAATCTCTCCGACCACACAAAGGGCTACCTGTTCTACGTCAAGGATGATAGTGGTGATACAACTATGGAGAAGTCTAGTACAAACCTTCGGTAATACCTAGCCAAATCTAGGAAACCTCGTATCTCCGTCACACTCCTGGGTGGATCCCAATAAAGTACTGCCTCAATCTTAAGTGGATCCACTACAACTCTAGCCTCTAAGATGACATGTCCCAAAAAGTGAACCTATAGGATCTAGAACTAGCACTTCGAGAGATTACCATAAAGATGGTGCTCTCAGAGTGTGTCCAGTACTACCTGCAAATGATAGACATGCTCTTACTCAGTTTTCGAGTAGATCAGAATGTCGTCGATGAAGACTACAACAAAGCAATCGAGGTATGGCTAGAAGATCCTGTTCATGAGTCCCATGAACACTATTGGAGTTTTGGTTACACCGAATGGCATAACTAAGAACTTGTAGTGGACGTACCGACATATGAAGGTCTTCTTCTGCACATCCTCTTCTCGAACTCTGAGCTGGTGATAACCTGATTTGAGGTCTATATTTTAGAACCACCGTGCTCCCTTCAGCTGATCAAAGAGTTCGTCAATCCTCTAGAGTGGGAACTTATTTTTCAAAGTCACCTGGTTTAGGTTACAGTAGTCGACACAGAGCCTCAAGCTTCCATCTGCTTTCTTAGAGAATAGAATCGGGGCTACCTAGGGAGAAACCCTGGGCCGAATGAATCCCTTCTCCTACAAGCCCTCTAGCTATACCCGCAGCTCGCGAAGCTCTATGGGAGCCATATGATATGCTAGTGAAAATATTGGAATTGTCCCGTGGTATAGGTCAATGTAGAGGTCCACCTCTCTGTGAGGAGGTAGACCTGGAACGTCATTAGGGAAAACATCAGTGTACTGGTCCACCAGTACAGGATAGCTTGGAATCTCCACATCAACTGCTCTGATGGTAAGATAGGCCAACTAATGAGTGATTGGTTGTACCCTTATCCAAGTAAGTCCGTCCTGTACTACAAAGGATCCATTCTCACCAGTGAAGGTGAACATGGTCCCATCCATGCGGACACACATCACTTTGCGCCTAATACAGTCTATCTGAGCATGAACAATAGATAACTAGTCCATACCCAAGATGCCATCATAAGGCCTCAAATATGATAAGAGGATATCCCAACCGAATCTAACGCCTCCTAGAGTAGACTCACACTGCCGGCACCAGTGCGAAATTGTCGAGTCTGCTCTCGTAGGATTCTCTATTCGTAAGGATCGATCCAACGACTCCGCTGGAATCTCCGAGCTTCGAATGAGGGAAATGGAAATGAAAGAGTGAATGAAAATTGTGTCTATAAGTACTGTAGCTAAGGTGGAGTAGAAACATACCGTACCTCGAATCATCTCCGGAGTTCCATGATCATAAACCTCAGCTTCCTGAAGCTGAGATTCCACCTGTCCTCCTTCTCCCTACAGTCGGGGTGGACCTCCTGGTGGTGGTGGTGGTAACACCTCATAACGTCATCCACCGCCACCTGCATGACCAGATCCTCTACCACATCCACCTGCACCCTGCATATCGCCTCGATCAAACATCTTCCTCTACCTGGGAGGTCCCTCAATTTTTTTTTGATCATCCAAACGGCAGGCCGGACAGTCGCGAGCCATGTGACCCTGCCCGCTGCATGTGAAACACTACCCGTTCCTCGAATGACTGGCTCTATCTGATGAGCCTCGTGCAACCAAAACTGTATCCTAAGGTCGTCCACCTTATGGTCTGGTCCGCTTAGACCCCTGTGACATTTTTCTGCTGCCAGCTGTAGGAGACACTGCTACGTGATTCCCAGTGGCAGGTCTCTCTGCTGGTGACTGTTCAGCAAGAAAACTCTCCACTATGAGGGCTCGCTCCAACACCCCCAACTACGTCGAGATGTTGAGGGAGATCATTGAAGCCCTTATCTTTCTCCTAAGCCCCTACTCGAAGGTTTGGGCCTTAAAGAATGGGTCTTGTACCATATTTGTGGAGTAGTGTGAGAGGTCGGTGAACCTCACTGAGTACTGAGCTACCGTCATGCTACCCCCTTGTAGATGTCGTAGCTCCAATATCTGCACTGCACGTAGGGTGGCTGGGACAAACTCTGCACGAAACAGGCTCTCAAAGTCTACCGAAAGAAGTTTCACCTCGTCATTCACCTGGAGCATCAGGCTCCACCATCTGTCTGCTGTCTCCTGAAGGAGACTCGCGACAAGGATCACTATAAGGTCTTCTGGTGTCCCTACAAGTCTGAAGAATCTCAACACAGCATCCAGCCAATCCTCAAATACCTGCAGGTCTGTCTCACCCCTGTATATGGGCGGCCTCTAGAACTGGAACTCATGCAACATGCTCAGGCAATGTGCACTCTCTACTGTTGGGGCTGGTGGCATCAGTGTCCCAATAGGTAGTGGTACCGATGGTTCCTCCGCTGTGATAGGGCCTGTACCGAGGACTCATCGCTCGGTGGGCTGCCATCTCTTACAAAGCCTAAAACCCTAAATGCATGCCTGTGTTGGGGTATCCTGTAAAGAAACAGGTGCTCCCTGGTCAAAAAGTTGTACCTAGTGAGCTGAATCAAAAGAGATCACAAATAAGACTCTCCAAACACACACTCAATCAGTGTTTTCATGCACTGAGTTGGAAATTAGAAGTCAGGGTCCTGGTGTATGTATACGTCGGCCTCCATACCAACACTGGACTCCCTGAATTTAAATCCACACTCACTAAACATAACAATATTGTTTCACCGAAAATATCAGAGTCCTAAGTTCTATGGTAGAACCGACTCCTCTGATACCAATTTTTCACGACCCGTCCCCCAGGGCCCATGTCGTAACTACCCCAATCCTGACTTCCATAGGCCCGGGGCTAGCGACTAGCACCAAAGGAATAATTTCCTAAACTAGGAAGGCATTAAATTTATAATTGTAAACAAACACAACAGAGCACACGGCTGAATAAAAAACACTAATTAAAACTCTATAAAAAGTTAGTGCTAAAAAGTAAAGGGGCCGAAAATACAATCTCAACTGTAAAGTACAAGTACAACTGAAAAAGAATAAAAACAGATGAAAGGTGAAATGCAGCTCATGTATCATCCACCACGGATCATACCTAAAGGGTAGGTACAGATAGCCTCCTCAGCACTCTACACCTGTCGGTCTCATCTGGGTACTGACTCGTTATGGTGTCCACCTCTAGGTACCATCCAGTCCTCGTACACTCAGCCTCAGTCAGCACTGTCCTTCATCTACATCCAACACAATGAGGTAAGAGCATAGCCCGTGCAGGGGTGAGTGTAACAATACTCAGTAGGGATCCTGAGACCCTCAAGGTCTCTAAAAATCCACCATGGATAAAATACATAGTATTAAATAAAAGTATAGCCATTACTTAGGTATATGCCCATACATATACCTATGTTATCAAGTAACCCATCTCAATCATGAGGAAAACATAGAAGTCAGTGACTCAGCTCATAAAGGCATACAAATTTTGTAGAGAGATAGAGATGATCATGTATAGCCACTAAATCATCTATTCTATCAAACCCACATAGGATCTAGGAACCAAATTCCGAACTATTGAACCCTAACAGGATTCAGGAACAATAAACAGAGCTGTCGAACCCACATAGGATCCAGGAATAGTAAATGGAGCTGTCGAACTCACACAGGATCCAGGAACAGTCCTCGAAGCTATCAAACCCACACAGGATCCAAGAATAGTTGTCAGTACTATCGAACCCACAAAAGTTCCAGGAACAGTCGGCAGTGTTGTCGAACCCACACAGGATCCAGGAACAGTTGTTAGTGCACAACTAGCTATAGTGTTCCGTACGAAGAATGCTTGATTCCGGGAGGGTCCAATCCTCAAGCCAAGTGTTGATACATAAACTTCCACGAAGTACCATGAAGAATTCTCCCACTGGTCCGCCATGCCATAGGTGGAAAAAGAAAACAATTCGTATCTAAGATAGAGAGGACGAGATGACCATGTCTTTTACCAAAAAGTACACAGTATTTTGAAATAAGGTACACGCCATGTAGTCATACCTTGGGTACTGCATGTGTGCAATGATCTATGGCGAAAGGCTGGTCATGTAGAAAAGTAAGTACATGGCGTGTGGTATAGTTACACGTCGTGTCTATGAAACTGGGTTCGGCTCTGTGTATGCTGTCCATGTACCTGTACACAGCCTCAACCAGTGTTCGCCAACCTGTGTAACTGATACACGGGGTAGCCCAGGTCACTGTCCTTGCCTGTACATGTGGTGGAGTACATGCTCGTGTACTCCACCCCGTGTCCGTGTATCCTCGAGAGACACACCGAGTATCACGAATCCGCTTCTTCCGATCTGCGTAGAGAGTACACGTCGTGCCTCTTGGATGTGTAATTCTACCAGTGCCCATGTATTTCCCAGAATACACACCATATATTGAAAATACACTTCTCCCAATCTGTGTAGAGGGTACACGTCGTGTTACAAAGGTCACACTCCATGCGTTACTTTGTCTAACATCCATATCTCAATTTGCAGAACACACCCGTACTACACGGCGTGTTTGTCAGAAGTACACGCCGTGTATTCTGGAATTTTCCAGAAATGGTGCCTCCAGCCAACGCGCCTCCTGTGAAGTCTGTTCTTCATTATGATGGTCCGTTCATCACAAAACATCAGACACTATGTCACCCCGATGTCTCGTAGTTGTCTCTAGTGTTTTAGGGCCTCCGATCGACTCCAAAAACACGATTTGATTCACCCACTCGAAGAATAGTCAAGGAACTATCCTTCCCATTCCAGTCCGATATGTCACCTTCTATCGTCGTCACACCTCCACTAGGGCGTTGTGATGTTGGGTCTTCAATTTGGGATCGTTTCCTCGCAAAACAGTCTTGAAATGATCCGTTGTTCGTCACCCATGAAGAACGCAAAGAACACACCAAACATTCACAAGAACGGCGGAGGGATCAGGCCGTGTTCATCTGTCCCAGTCCTTCCGCATTAGTTTGGTAGCAAGCAGGTCTAGAGAAACAATCAAGGAAGGAAGAATCAATGTTTCAAAAATCAAAACACACCCCTACCTTTGTTCTTTGATCGTCGATGTTGGCGCCAGAAGGTGGATGTCGATTCTTTGTATATGAACACGTCCAACGTCAAATGGGGTTCCAAGGAAGGAGGTTGTAGATACTCCTCATCGACATTCTTCATTAGAAGAATGCGTTCTATGTTATTCATTGGCGAGAGATTTTTCTCTCTTCTCCCCCTTTCCCCCAAATTGAAGAATGCCAAGCCAAAAATAATTGATTATGATATCCCATTAAATTGTTGGAATAAAATTCAAATGGTTTTAATTAATTAATTGAATGTGTTGGCTCAATTAAGTAACTAGGAGGATAAGGCACATTACGTGTTAGGGGAGTTGAAGAGGCTCCCCTACACTTAATGGAAGTGTGAAGGTTTCTCCATTAATGGGGTGTTTCAAGGGGTTTTTAATTCCTGGTGGTCCCCACCACAATAAACATGAAGATGAGGTTAGGTTTGGGTGGGACCCACCACCATAACCTCTCATGGGAGGTTAAGGTGTGGTGATCCCCACCTCCAACTTCCACATGGTGGTTGTAACAAATATAATAAAATACGACATGCACTTTTTTTATTTTATTATTCCCACGTAAAACCCAAAAACTAACTTTTATTCCCGACCATCTGCCGTCGAGGTGAATGTCTTCTTAAGAGAATGTCGGAACTGGGAGTTCAATGGTGCCCTTATATTTTAATTCCGATCACAAGTAAAAAAGTTATAAAATATCACTCATACATTTACTGAACATACCCTAACAAAACTTCAAAAATTGATTCTGGGCTCACCGGGCCTCGGAATCACGTGCCGTCAGTTTTCACGGACCTGTAAAATTCCCATGTATTTAAGAAAAAAATTTCCACAAAAATTACAGGTCTTTATAATAATAAATATTTCCCAGTTATAAGAAGAGGGTGATTGGAAGAAATTTCTGGCTAGGTATGAACACAGTTTTAAGTACTGTATAACTCAAAAATATATTAATTGAGCTTATGACACCCTGAAAGCATAGTTTCATAAACCAACAATAGATCCTCCACCCAATAATTTGACATTATAAATCTCTCTCAAAAGTTTGTCTGACCATAAAAAAAAGTCAGAAAAAAATAATATGAGTCATATTCTACTCTAACATAAGTATAACTCTTTTAGATTTCTTCCTTATAATATATGAAGCATGGGAACATCCCGAACAAACAGTATCCTCATAAGATGAAGAGATCATCATTGGTTTTTATCAATGTGATACACTTGGAATACCCCTTCTATGATGATTAATATGCCTCCAAGTATGATTTTCCCGCACCAAACCGGGGAACTAGAGACAGAATTCATAAGAACCAAGGATATAGGGGACAACACAGGCATGTTCAGGCCCAATATTTCCATCACATCCCCTTGAAAAACATATATGCAGTTGATACCAATTAGAAAGTGCTTCAGTAGGCCCAAAAATTACATGGAGGTGTCCTAGAACCCTCCAGTGGTCATCTGTAACCAGTTCTCTTGGATGATCTCCACACATGGGTTTTATTATCTAATCATATCAGGAAACGATGAAGGATTACATGACTCGCTCAACTATAATCAGACCCCCCTATGACCTCTACACAAGAACCAAGACCATCCACCTCAAATTTTGTGATTCATGAATCAAATGCTCAGGTGAAACCTCACCTCCAGAAGCACGAACCTCTAGAAAAAAGTATGACATTAAAAAATAGCTGGAGGTTTCCCTAGCCAAACTCTTAATCCTAGATGCACTCTACGTTTCAAGAGAAATCAGAGTGGTAGTCATTAAATCCCTATAAATCCCACAATAATCTGATACAGAATTTTTTGAAGTCGAGGTATATCGAATGGATACCAAGTCAGCAGAATTCCATGTTTCCATCTTGCTCATAGAGAATGATCTAAAAGAGGTCATTAGGGGACACATTATACCCATGTATGTTTTGAGAAGCCTCAATAATGCCAACACCTGAAGGTCTATAATTGAAAATGGCTCTGGGATCAACCTCATCCCAGTTCAAACCCTCCGATGTTTGGGATATAGTGATGGGGATTTTTCACCCAAAAATCTGAACATTCAAGGGTATGATAAGTGTGAGAAAAGACCTCTCAGGAAGATCAAACTCAATGATTAGTTTGGGTATCCAACATATGATGTCATGTTTATGGTTATCCAATAATACATCATATACAATGTCCTAATCAGAAGGACCTAGCTCTATGGCCACATGGGAGTACGTTCAAAATTCTATCAATGTATGAAATACTCCATCAATGAAAAGGAAAATGTACTATATGGTGACAAATCCCCCTTTAGTACCCATAAAGCCACATATAATTAAGTGATATTCTATAATATAGGAGGAAAATAACCATTAGTGGATGATGATATACAGGTTTCAGCCCCCAACATCTTGGGGACCACCCCTAAAAATCCCTGGTGTATGCTCTATAGTGAATATGTGCTCCCCATAAATATAGTTGGGGTGATAAACCTAGTCCTTGAGGCCTAAAACCCTCTCATCCCAAGTGATAGTGTTAAATAAAATCAGATCACAAATCTCTCTATAAAGACACAGTTAGTAGGGGATGATAATGTCTCCTCTCATGGCCTCTCTCACCTCGAATGTAATAGAGATACCCCAAAATTATTGCCTCCATCTAAGAATACCTCCATAGACTCAGGGGTGTATGAAGAAGAGGATGAAATCAAGAACTCTCCTCCCACATTCAAGGTAGGTGTATCCACCACCATTGACATGCTCAGGCCGGTGAATATTCGAATAGAAGAATAACATTGGCCTACACTGATTTTTGCCGCCATGACCCTCGAAGAGAAAGAGATATATATTGAATTTATAAAGAATCACTAATATGTCTTCACTTGGAATAATAAAAGAATTCCTAGAATGAACCTAGATGTGAATACTGACCATCTCAATTTACCTGATGAACATAGAGGCTTCAAGTAAGAATCTAGGAGGGAACACCCCTCCCTTTCCATCAATGTAGAGGCCGAATTTAGAAAATTTATCAAAGCCAAATTTTTTTGAGAAGAGAGATACCTAAGATGGATCACCAAAATTTCAGCTATCAAGAAAAATAACCTGTAGATAAATGTCTAAATTGATTTCTCATACCTATATCAACACTAACCAAAGGATAACTTCCCACTTCAGATTAAAAAAATTCTCGATCGATGCAACTAATGGCGTCAAAAACTTTTCCTTAATGGATGGGTGTTTGAGGTACAATCAAATAATGATGGCCCCTAAATATGAGGAATACGATACCTTTATATTGCCTCAGGGGATATTTTTGTATCAGTTAATACCCTTCAGATTAAATAATGTTGGTTCCATTTATCATTTTGTCATACATCGTATATTTAATCCATTCTTTGGAAAAATAGCTGAATGCTATGTTGGCGGCCTGGTGGTGAAATCCAAACAATGATTTTATCACTTCACATATCATTAAATGATCTTCAAAAAGCTACGACAACATAGTATGAGTATGAATCCACTAAAATTTGATTTCAGGTTAATATTCCAGAATTTCCTTGGATTTGTGGTACACCGCCGTGACATCAAGGTTGACCCAAAGAAGACTAATTATAATTTTGAAGTGTTACCGCTAAAAATATCAAATAGATAAGGTAAATCCAATGGCGTCTCACAAAACATTGGTGTTTCATATCCAACATGGCCATCTAAGATATCCCCTTCACTAGGCTATTGATGAAAATATTTCCCTACCAATGGGAAACTGACTACCAAGAATCCTTCAAAAGTTTAAAGAATTATTTACAGCACCCACTGGCTCTGATCCCTTCAGTGTAAGGGAGGACATTCATCTTATATGTGGATTCCATGGAATACTCATTAGGATCCCTCCTGGTGTAGAGAAATGATATGGGGAGTGAGAACCCTCTTTGCTACCTCAATCGAAAAATTCTAGGTAATGAAACTTGATACTATTATGTTAATAAGAATTGCCTTGCACTAATCTTCATAGTGGAAAATGATGGGGCATTACTTGTAGCTCCAAAAATACCATATGGTCTCTATTGTTGATCCATTGAAGTACATCCTTGGATACCCTATGCTAACTTAGAATCTTTCACAATGGTAAGTTATTCTACAACAATATGACATGTATTTTTTGTCACAAAAGGCGGTGAAAGGGAAATCCCTAGCTGATTTTGTCGTGGAACATCCTGCCAAGGAGAATACATCAGTGGACACTAAGATTTCAGATGTAGAGTTATTCTATGACCGTGAAACTCCCCAGACATGGGAGATGTATTTTCATGGTGCATATCAAAGTACTATTGGTAAAATGATGGAAAATCAAAATCTCAATTAGGTTATCTTAGGGAATGTATTTGTATCTATAGAAAAAGAAATTTTACCCTAATATTTCTCACTATATGAAGGCTGGATGAAAAATTAGGCAAAATAGAAATCCCGCATCGTAGGGTTGGAACTAACCCTAAAATTATAGATATCCTACTTCAATATCAAAGGGGATTTAGAACTAGTGATAAAGTAGATAAATGGAGAATATGTTGTAAACAAGAGATGATTAAGCCCTCTCACTAGCTATGTCAGGAGACTGATGGAAGAATTCACTTTTGAGCCCACATTCCATCATGTTCCCTTGTCCCAAAATGCTTGTACTAATGAATTAGACAATGTAGCAATAGTTTTGACCAACCCTAATTAGGAGGAAGTAATCTTCCATATCACCCACCAACGAATATTCTCTTAAATAATTTTTCAATGATATAGAAGAAATAAATTCGTTCAACACCACCTCAGAGTTCGAATAACTGGTATCCACCCATGGATGGATATATCTCATAATCAATTGTCTCCAAAATAGGGATCTCCTGACAAAATGAACTGAAAGGGAATAGATTTGATGGAGGGCAATGAACTTTACCCTGTATAATGGTTCAAATGAGTAGGGGGAATCTAATAGCATGGATTTGAAAAAATCATCCTTAGATGCATAGTAGAAAGAGATATTCATGACTTTGTGAAGGAAGTACATGTCGGCTCCTACGGTGCCTATCAGTCAGATACTAGGCTCTCCCAACAAATCAAGAGGTTTGGATATTATTGTTAGGCTGTGATACAGGACTATGTGAGATTCAGCAAGAAAGGACATGCATTCCATATTCATGATAACATCATCCATCAACCCCTAAAATTGATACATACTCCTAAATATTGCTATCTATTTTCTATGTGGGGAATAGCTGTTGTGGGGCCTTATCCCCTAGCCACATCTAATATGTTCAAGTACATCTTTACTTCTACTAACTTCATTTCCAAATGGGCTAAGGCAATACCCATCAAGGAAGTGAAGATAAAGAATTCCATCAACTTCCTAAAGTTCTGTATCATCATCAAATTCCGAGTCACTCACACAATATTAGTGGACATTGAAACCAACTTCTTTTTTACAGAGTTGAATAAATTGTTCCTTGAATACAATATTGAGTCCAATCACACATATTGCTATTATGCAGTGGAAAATGAATAGATAGAGGGCTTCAATAAGACTCAATCAAATATAATACATATTATGGTGAACATGGATAAGAAGTCATGGTAAGACAATCTCCTCTATGCTTTGTGGTCCTATAGTACCACCACATGTAGTGATACACAAGCAACACCATACTCATTATTGTATGAGATTGAGGAAGTGTTACCAACAAAATTCTATCTTCCTACATTCTAGATATCCATTTGTGGAAAAATCATGGATGATGAGAAATTGAAAAGTAGACTAGATGAATTGGAGAGGATCGATGAGTATAGGATGTATACATTACACAATCTTGAAGTCCATCGGAATCTGATCACACAAGCCTTTAATAATAAGGTTCACCTCCCCTCATTCCTCTAAGGCAAACTAGTTTTGGATCTCAGTACCCCAATGATACCAGGAAAAGCCTCCAAAGCTGGGACCCAAATTAGAAGGACCTTATATCATAATAATGTCTATCATAATAGATATTACTCATTAGCCATAATGGATGGGGAATGTGTCACACCCCCTCCAATGAATGGTTTCTCAAGAAATAATTTTCATTGCTATCATAAATCCTTCATCACCCTGGAAGCATGAAATTAAACTATACAAACTCATCCTCACCTAAAGATGTTAAATGACATGGACAATCATCCTGGTAGTAAGACATTAAAATCTATAGTGTATTAAGTCATGGTAGAAATACTTTAAACTGAACATAATTTTATGCCCTAACCACATGAAACAAAACTGTACGAAGCACAACCTCACCTCATGATGTTAAACTACATGGGAAGCACCATATCACTAATGACTCATCGCACACGATCTAGATCTGTGTGATGGAAGGATGAAATTCCCTTGTCCCCATGCGATATTTAGTTAAACATAGGGAATCTCTTCATCTAATAACTATGTATGGATTGATTCCTTCCATCACAGAATATGTAGTGGAACCTAAACCTCACAACTTAGGTCTATCGACAATATTCCTTTTCTTTAATGTTGGGTGATTCTCGTCATTACTATATGACTTTAAACTGCATGACTATTGTCCTTACCTCATGATGCTAAACTTCACAGCAGGAATACTTACCACATGATGTTAAACTGTATAGAGATAAATACATCCCTTCTACATGATGTTAAACAATACATACCATCACCCAATTTTCATCCCTTATCAAAGGACTATGAGAGCCTTACCCCAGTCAACCAGAGTATGGGGTGGTTCCATCATCTTTTAATCTCTTCAATACATAAATCATACATCTTTTATTGAGTGCTTTGGGTTTCCAAAAATCTTCCATGGACATTGGAAAAGATACTTGGCTTCAAGCGACTTTTTATTATTATTCATGTATGCACATGGCTCATTCATATTAATTATAGTCACAAACAAAATGTGTTACTCTATAAAAAGGGATTTCTAATCCTTGTGATCCCTCACATCCTGTTACAGAACTCATAACCTCAATGTGTTATAGTTCATTCCCTATATGATTTTCCCATATCATTACTTACGAACTAAGAACCTCGATCCATGATTTACAATATTTTCATCTCCCACTCATAATGATGATGAGGTACTCTTGAACTTGGGTATCCTAATGAGGCTCTTATGTATCATCCCCATATTAGGTCCATGTTCATCCCAAACATAAACTGCCTGCATTTTTTTATCAAATATGTAATATATTAAAATCTAGCCTATAATGGTCCAAATAACAAGACCTTAAAATGCTATAAAAAGAGATACAAGACTTTTCTAGTTGAAAACATGAAAAGGGTGGCCTGAGAAAAAATCAAGTCTTCACGTTCCAAACACTTCATCTAAAGAGTTTTGTAAAAAAATTAGGTCACAACTAAATAAGGCATAAAGATCATAGGGCCTACTATGTAGTACTAGTAAAATCCAAGCTATTCTCATTGGACCCACTAGTTCAGGAAACATTTAGATTAATTATTTTTTACATCTCCTCACCCTAAGAATATGATCTCTAGGTGGTAGAAAAACTTTTAGGGAGATCTAACTATTCTTTTATATTACTCTATCCACAAATCACACTACATGATTTGAGTGCCTACGATCACCATAAACCTTCCATGGACCTTGGAAGAGGATACCTAGATTCAAGGGACCCTTTTCATGATTATGAATGTATTCATATAGATACTGCATATGTGCCTATAGTCTTTAACCAAATGCATCACTCTATAAAAAGGGATTTATAATCCTAGTGAGCCCTAATATCATTGCAGCATAATTCAACACCTTAGTATATTTTGGGTCATTCTAGGTATGATTGTCCCATATCATCCTCCAAAACTAATCACTTTGGACCATGACTTGCATCTCCATACAAAACATTCATAACATATTTGATATCCTTGATGTTACATCACTATGTTTTTTACCCTTTACTAATGTAGGAATATAACACTCCATTCCTGAACCATTGATGTCCCACACTTCATGATTTGAAACCACAGGGCATAGGGAACCAGCTTCAAAATCAATATTTGAACTACCCAAGGGTACTATAACCCTTCCTGGATAGTTATCCTCCGTACCCAACCTCATCAAATAGATGTTTGAGTCTTCACAAATCCTCTATAGCACTCGAAAATAAGTGAAGATCATCTTTTCTTGACCATGATATCGACAAATAAGGTATTTGACCTACAAACTAATGGTGTCTCCTCCTTGCAAGAAATGATAATTAATCCTTGGGATCCCTAACAACATCGTGGTGGAACCTAGAACCTCAGGGTGTTATGGTTCATCCGTAACATGTCTTCCCCGTCCCATATTCACTAACTCAAACTTTTCAGTTATGACTTATATCACCCATACTCTAACTATCAAGGTGAACCTAACAGCCATAGTATTTCACCCTCAACTAATATTCCCCCCATAAATATTCGATGACCCTTGGAAAAGAGTGGAGAAAAAACTATTTTACAATGATACCAATGCATAAGGGCTTTGAATTACCAACCCTAGGAATCGCCACCTTACATGAAAGGAAGTATGATTCTCATGAGATTTGGAAACACCACATCAGAATTAGACATCCTATTGTGTTTTGGGTTATTCTTGTCATGTCTGTACCATATTAAATGAACATAGATCAATTCTTTAAAGTAAGAATTTAATCTACATGGAATCCTAATTTCAAAAATAAAATTCCCTAAACGATAGTGATAGAAGGTCTAAGCTAAAATACCCTAAACTATAGAGATAGAAGGCCTAAGTTAAAATTCCCTAAAATACAGTGATCAAAGGTCCGAGATAAAATGTCCTAAAATAAAGTGATAAAAGGTCTGACCTAAAAGACCATAATCTATAGTGATAGAAGGTGAAACCTAAAATACCCTAAACTACATCGATATAAGGTCCAAGATAAAATAACCTAAACTACAATTATAATACTTCTATGCTAAAAGACCCTAAACTGCAATGACAAAAGGTATGAGATAAAATACCCTAAACTAAAGTGATATAAGGTATAAGATAAAATATCATAAACTACCATGATATATGGTCTAAGTTAAAAGAACTTAAACTACAGTGATAAATGTTACAAGAAAAAATAACCTAAACTACAGCTATAGAAGGTCCGAGCTAAAAGACACTAAACTAAGTTCATCATTGATTTCTTCTGAAAGTGTGGAAAATATTGTATGGACCACTATATGTCCTAAGTAAATATCAAGATACTATATCCTATATCAATGGATTAGAAAAAAGATAAATCATTATCCCTCCATGACATATAATCTACCCAATTATCCTTATGTGAATCTAGTAATCTCAAGATAACTATAGAAAATATATCAGTAAGGAATCTCATATTGGTGGGCATTCCTGAGAAATTATAAAGAATAATTTATTATGATTTAAAAATTAAGATCTAGAAATTTAGGTTTACCTGATTATGAAATGGATGGGTATCATTGGTGATTCATATAACATCATATCAGTGAAAACCCATGTGCATCATAAATGAATGAAAAAACAGACAAAAATATATAAAGTTTTGAAAATCTATTCACTGATAGAATACAAGAGGAGGAATATCCACATTCCAGAGTCTCTCTCAAGAATATGATAGCTAAGGAAAATTTTCAAATTTATAACTCCATCATAGAATGTTCTTAGAAGAGTCTTTGAACTCTGTATACATCTACTCTAGGTAGGTAACAAATTGGTGAAATTAGTCATCCAACACAGTTTATGCTTCCACACCCTGATGTAACTCCTCCTCCCTAGAAATGGCTTCAAGCCTCACATTCTTTGCCACATCAAGACGTCCCTATTGCTCTAGCACAATCTTATCAAATACCTAGAGTTCATGTTGAAATTGGGATAACTATTCTTGTAAATGATTGATCATAGAGTAAAGACAAATGATCACATACTGTAGATAGTAAATTTCACCCTTCATAGTGTTCACCATGTCCTGGTGAGCTTCCACATACAATGAACTCTGGTAAGCTTCATTTATAGCCTCATCCCAGTTATTCTTCACTAAAGAGGAGGCCTCAACAAATACCACCCTCAATTTGAGGGCCCTCTTATGTTCTCTCACATAGATCACCTCCTTCACCTAGGAATGAAGGGTGGTATAGTCAAATCCCTCATAACCAAGGTTACCAAACATAAATTGAGGGTAACCAAGATGATCCTTCAATACCTCCATAGGGGTATCCGAGACCAGGGTCTAGATCTCCATCCATATCTGATGCCACATTGACTGTTAAAATGTCATAGACCATGGGCCTTGGTATAATCCTATCCTAGGGACATAAACATATTCTAGGAATAGGTCACCAAGAGAGGGAGATATTCTCATATTCATAGATGAATAAGGGAGGAAATTTACCACTACATTGGCCATGCTAGTCGAAGGGATCCCTAGGGTTGTAGGGACTAGGTCCTCTTAACTCCTAGGTGAAGATAATGAAGTAAGCAGAACCTGGATTTATCATTCACATGATAAATGATACGGTATCACTAGATAATTGATGATTATGAATGATGTTATAGACATACCTTTCTTGGTCACATTACTAGTTACATCCACTACCCTAGTCCTATCCTCAAGTGAAGAGGTGATGCCTACTTGTGATGAGTGGCTTCATGGAACTTCTGATGCTTTTCCAAAAGATGTGGTTTGCTCACCAATCTTGAGGAATGCAGGAAAAAAATACAATATCACGAAATGGGAAACAAATAAAAAAAAATTTAATATTAGATAATTATTCCCCTTATCCAAAACTCACTTCCATCAAGGCTAACATTACAACAGAATAACTACCTCTGTTAGTATCCTCCAATAGTTCATCCACCTACACAAAATCATGTGGTGTGATAACTAAGATGTATTTAGTAGGAAAAGGGTGCAATTGAGTCAACACCACATTTGTATCCACTTATTGATGGGTCAAGATTGATATTGAAGTATATGGTAAAGCAAAGGAATGATCACCCATATCCATAGAGGCAAATACATGCTCTTATAAGTGAACTCAGTGTGGGCCTACAGATTTTTGAAAAATTAGAATGTGTTTCTAGAATAATATAAAGTGAGAGAAGAGTGAAATATCACAAATACTTGAGGATTATGGAGGAGAATCCCCTGGAAATCTAGAGTGCTTCATATTCCTATTCCCCTATATATAAGGATCCCCAGAAGGTAATGAAGCTGAATTCATTTCTCTAGAAGTGGAAATATATTTCATAAAAAAAACACAATGGACTTCAGTATGGTAATAATGGAATCATGAACCTTTAATCATAATAATGAGTTTAGCCTCACCACTTCCCCAGTAATAGGATAATCTTTTTTGTCCATGACAATTTGCAGTGTACCCCAAAAAACCATCTGGTGGACCAATGGGGAATCAAATATATAACCCCCTAACACTTTACAAAGATACATCAAGGTCTTGTAAGAATTCCTTGACCTCCTTAGTCTAGTCATTGAAAGTTATACCTATAGGGGTAGTGACATGGTAGAATCCTTCAAAAGGTAACTCTAATTGGTGCATTATACCCCATAGCTTAGCCTTTTGGTTCTGGGTCCTTTAAGATGTATAATAACAAGATGTAACAAAAAATAATAAATATGGAATGACCATACCCTTTAGTACCACACTCATTGCACCTATGTCAGTTAGCACTCCCATCAATGATGGAAAATTCCTTATTTCCTTGTGAGCTGCTTCCAGTGCCCTTTTCCCTCTAGAAACCAATTACTTTCTAGGCCTAGGATTGTGCTAAAAAATATAGGATGCATCTTCTAAAAATTTGGACAATTTATACAATAATCCAGTCTTAACATATATAGATATTACATAAATTTTTAGAATACTTAGAACATTACAAAAACAGACACCCAAAGACTGTATTAGTTTAGATCCTTTGGAAACATGTGAAAATAAAAACTGGTACATAAGTGATCTATGTTATCTCACACTAGGTTTTTCACGAATATCACATTTATTAGACACATCATACATAATACATATCTTCACAACCTAGGGAAGGAAACAAAAAAGGGGTGAGATCGGATTATTAGTAAGGGTAAGCAAGGAGAAAATTAAGTATGATCCTAATGGTGTGAGAACATGATCATGTAAATAGAAGATCATACCAAACATATAAAAGATCATAAACAGGAATGATGACATAAATTTTGGAAGTTCATAAGACATGAGCCATATAGAAATAAAGAACATAATCCATGAAATGATAACATTAGTATAAAACATTGAATTGCAGAAAACACATAATCATATAATATGACTTACATAGTAGTCAAGGGATCACTTCCAAGTCCATCTTAGTGGAAAAAGTCATTTACTGAACCATGTTCACTCCCTGTTCCATCCATGTATTACTGAACTGAGTTCACCCCTTATTCCAGCCCTATAATACTGAACTGAGTTCACTCCTTGTTCCAGACATGTTTATCCCATGAGATATAAATATTTATCCAATGCATTGGAGGTATATATAGTCCCCACACATCTTGTAATGAAATAATACATACATGTGCCACAAATTCACAAAAAAATTATATCTTAACTCATGAAATGAAACGGGTATCATAAACATATAATCATATAATAACCTATAGAAAATATATAAGTTTCATAATCGTTTCTTAAAAATCATAACCCATGAAAAGAAGAGGGTTTTATGAGAATATAACCCATAAAACAGAAAAGGGTTTCATAAAAATCATTCCATAAAAATATAAACTATTCCGAGAAGGAATATTAATGGAAACATTGAGTAATTTCCCAAAAATGTCATGATTAACACCTAGGAATGTTATCTTTGATGTAAAATAATTTTGAAATATATTTTAATAACACTTCATGGGAAAACTATCCATTCTGCTTTAAATTTTTTTTCTTTAAATGTTAAAAATTATGAAAATAATTTTAATTAAAATAAACATGAAAACTTATAAAGAAATCATTGAAAATATTTTGAAATCCTATTTCCATTGAAAACATATAGAGGATCTCGAATACCTTTTGAAAAATGTTTTTACTTGAAAACTTAAAAAATAATTTTGAAAGGATTTGAAAAACCATTTCTATAAAAATTTCTTTTTGAAAAATTTTCATAAAAAAAAACCTTTTAAAAATGAAAAATAAGCTTCAAATAAATTAATGTGGGTAAATATATATATGTTATATGAGGTAAAAAAAATATTCCTTTTATAGGGTAAAATGGTTAGAAAAAATCATTGTTCAGGAAGCGAAAAAAATATTCCTTTGAAAAGATTGGTCAAATACAAAAAGGGTAAAACTTTATATTAATGGTCATAAGATATTATTATAATATTCTTGGTATATATTTTTGGAAAAAATGGTTTTTTAGGGAACCCGGATTTCAAATCGAAGAGAGTGGTAAGGTCATATTTTATTAAAAACATTTAATTAATTATCTTAAGTACCAAAGAGTGGATAAATGGTACTAATACATAAATACATAAAGAATAAATATATGATAAGAAAATTAATTCGTTTTCTTGAAATATGGATCATAATATTTCATTAATAAAAACGTGATCATAAATAGTCATGATAAACAGTGAGATTGTTTCAAAAAACTCTACCACATGGTAACTTTGAATCCTACTCTATTTGTAGGAAAATAAAATTTCATGGAGGTTAAAATATCATGAAAATTATAAGATTTATGATATAAAATTTCAAAGGATTTTTATACAGCTTATATAAAAATACAGGTGTATAATATAGCATGTGTCTCATAGAAGGAAAATTGAGACAAAATTAATTTTCTGATTTAGTAACTTTTGAATCTTAAACTCCATGACAGAAAGATCATAAAATGATTATGTAAATATGAATATATCTTATTAAAATTGGTATATAATAAATTCATGGTTAGTATATACACCAGAAAATATAATTGAGCTATGAATAAGGAATGTATCTCATGGAAATAAAGAGTGAGACGAAATTCCCTTACCATGAGTCCAACTTATCTCATGTGCATTGATATTCTTGAATAATTAAAATATGTTAATTAATTAATTTCATCATAACCATTTTCAATTTTATTATTACTTTTAATTCACTCATTACCATGTTGCAAACAACTAATTAAACAATTATGTTTATATTGGGTCTTTTGACCAAATTCAGTTTGTGTGTTAAAAACGACTTTAGTTGGTTGACTATGGTCAAATGGGTCATTATATAAAAATATAAAGAATAATTATCATGAAATAATTATAATATTTATGAATTAATTATAATCATTAAATCAACCATTAAATATGGATGTGAAAAATTAATCAACGTTGTAATCATGGAGACAGTATGTCATACATATACATGAGTAACGTCCACATTCTTCAATGATCATTATGGAAAGAATGTAAGTAACAATAATATTTATAGAATAAAATTATACCATATTATTTAATAATATATACTTATATATAAAATTCTTGTGATATAAATGGAATCTCATCTTGTCTAGGAGGGAGTAGTCCACACTTCCATGAACGACGTTATCACTTTTTAACTGTGTGAAAGGGTAATAAATAAAATGGAATATATTATATTTCTAGAAAAGTAATCATGTAATTAATATCATATTTTATTTATGTTATGTAATTTTAATTAAAACACTTATTTATACAATTCATTTATCGTGTAAACAAATCACATCACTTTGAGGGGGCGGTAGTCCACACTTCCGCAAGCGATGTTATCACATTTACACAAAATGGAGAGAATCCAGGAATTTGTTATAAAATAATTAAAAAATCATAAATAAATTATATATATCATATATATATATATAATATAAACATATTTACCATAATAATTTCCATCCTTTAATTGTGGTAAAGGAAAAATGATCAATCATTGTTTTTTGAGGCAATAGTTCTTTGTATAATAATTGTAAGTTTGTTACCCATTAGATGATGGTGTCTGTAAGTTTTAGAAGAAAATTTAATATAATAATGTATAAGTATATTGAGGATAATTCTTTTATATAAGAATTAAATAATAATATTTTATGGGGTGGAGAATGAAAATAAAGTAAAAGAGCTTCAGGAAAGATGTTACCTATTCTTTGGGTAACTCCTTTTGGTTTGCACCAAAGATCTTTCCTAGATGGATTTCTACTAAAAGGGATGATTCAATGAGGAATGTAGGGATTTTATGGATCTATTTGGGTAGAGTTTTGTTGAGAAAAAGTGTCCCAAGGGGTGTGAGGAAGTGGGAAGAGAGGAGGCCTTTTATAATGGAGGACGAGTTGCACTCTTGTAATATTTTGGAAAAGGGAAACCCCACACACATTTTTTTTGAAAGTAGATACAATAGTGATTGAAAGTTTATAAAAGGGATTATAGGGTCGAAATATGGCTGGAAAATGTATTTTTGACATGTTTCTAGGTCATATTAGGCCTTAAGTTTAGCTTTTAATCCCTTGTTAAGCTTAATTTAATCTTAAACATTGTAATTAATTTAAATTACCCGCATAAATATTTTTAGTAAAAGAATATGTTTATCTTATTAGATATTATAAATTATTTTGACTAAAAATATAGAATACATTTTTACAAATTCCAAACACATAAGTGGCATAAATTTATTTAAATATAATCCTGTAGACAGAACGACAATGTGGGTTTTTAAAGTAAAAACTTTCAAAACTTTTCTATTTTTAAATAATCAATTTCATAGTAAAATTGATTACAATGAACTAAATTGGATTGGATGATAAAATATTAATCTAATTAATATTTAAAACCAACATAAAATATAACTTAAATATATAAATAAATTAGATGAAAAAATAGTTTGAAGTAAAATTCAGTATTTTTAATTATTCATTAAAAAATTAGCATTCACACAAAAATACAAAAAATTCACCCTAACTTAATTTTTATTATTCTATATCAAGTATGAAGATTATTTTGGAATATAATATTTATAAAAGTTTCAAAATTTGGATTTAAAATAGATTCTCCCTTAAAAGGCGATAAAATCACCTTAATAAAAATATTGCCTTTTATGTGTTAAATTTGTTTTATTCTTATCTTACACTTATAAAATATATTGTATTAATATAAAAATAATTACTTAGATATATAACATATATATCACATTAAAATTTCTTACTAATTTTATATAATTTAATTTATTATGATTAAAATAGCATTGTGGGCATAGTAATAGTATTCTATAAAAATACTCCATTTATTATCAATTTGTTCTTATATTAATTTCTAAATAATTTTTACTAATTAATTCATTTTATATTTTTTGAAAACCATATATTTATATAATTCAGTTAATAATATTTATAATATTTAATTTAACGAATAGTTTATATATTATTACACCATTTTTAATAATATATTATTGTTTTGTAACACTCGTTTTTGCGTATTATGCAAGTATTCAAGGAAAGTCAATATTTCATGAAACTTAATCTTACCTCATTATTCAATATAGAGGAATAAGAAATTTATATTTCATGAAGTTCATTATTAACTTGGAATTGCATACAAAAAAAATCAAACTTAGTGATTTAATATATATATATATATATATAATAACTATTTTCAGTGTCTTGTGAAATGAAAAATATGAAAAAGATTAAATTAATTCGAAAATAATATTTTAAAAAACCTCTATGTGTTACATTTTACCCACTTACGATGATTATTTCCCTCAAAATTCATATAGGTTATCAAAGGTTTGATACTTGATATTTTCTTTAATAGAAACCCACATCATTAAAATGTACACTAAAACTTCATTTTAAAAAAGAAATTTGGAAGCATAATGGTTGCCCAAAGTAACATAAATTAGGTTTCCAAATGAGAGATCATATGTTTCAAGTAAAAACATGGATATGTAAGAGAAATATAACCATCATATTCTGGGGGAGAGTGATAGAGAGAAAGGTTAGGAGAATGTTAAAAATCTGAAAGCCATAAATCTATGATGAACTAAGGGACCATATGAATCATCAAAAATGGATGTACTAGAATAAAATTTTTCTTTCAACATCACTTTCCCTAAAGATAAATAGTTTTCATGAAAATATATACTTGAATGATTTTAGGACAACCTCTCCCTTTGATGTTCCTGGATCCACTTAACCTCTTTCTCTAAAAAGTAAGGTGAAATTTTCATTACTAAAGAACTTATAGATCATGAGATCAAGGATATGTTATCCCATTTGTAATTAGTTATCATCAACACCATTTTTTAATAATAGGTTATCCATTATTCATAAATCTGCATGTGGTGAGATAATATTTATTCTCAAAAAATTCGTCAAAAGTTTGCTTAATATTTCCATAAATGGTTAACATTATAACCCTTCTGAAAGATGAAAATATAAAACATAAGAAATAAGGTCAAAAAATTATATTAACATTGATTCCCCATATAGAAAAAAGTAGATCCTGGTTTTCACATTCCAAAAATTTGAATACCCTCATCATATATTCTCTTGAAACATGGTAATAACCTGAATTACCATAAATACTTTTGGAAATCATGCATGCTTACATATTCCAAAGGTTACTGGATAAATTCCTTAAATATAAAAGATATAAAATTCATACATTATTACATAAACCATGTTTTTAAAAAATCAATAATAAGATCTAGATTAATCAGTGTTATCCAATTTACTTTATCCAAATCAATCATCTCTTTATCCAAGTGAACCACAATTTTCTCAACAACTTGATCAAATTAAGGGATACCTTCCCTTAATAAAAATATCACTTTTCTTAGTCTATATCACCTTTAAACATTAAATTTTAATACTTAATGAAAACGTATACTAAAAATACTTATATATTTCATGATATATATAACATAATATTTGAATTCCAAAAAAAAAGTACTTCATCCATACAACTTTATTCTTAAACCATTACTCAAGATTCATCAACTTATTCCTTAATACCTCTTTCATAGAACACAAAATATGAATAATTTCTTAAGGTTCCTCAACCTTGTTCTAATCATGCTTATTATGATTAATGTAAAAAATACTGGAAGAATGTCACATACCCTTCACACATTGTTTGCAGTCTCTTTATCTTCAGATGTATAACCAATAATCATACCACCTTTTTTATTCTCTTTATTAGATTTCCACTTGGGAAACATATTTTAATAATGAACATACTTTTAACATCTAAAACATTCAATTTTAACTATGTTCCTTCTAGATCTATCCATTCACTAAAACCAAAGAGCATGGGATAAGAAACACATATCATACAAGAAAACCACGTAATCATAAAAAATTACTTATATGACGTCTAAATAATAACACATACCTTTTAAACGAAAAAACCTTAGGTTAATCATAGGTTATTCATAATCATATTCTATTTAATTACATCATAATGGTTCGTGAAGAGTTTATGAATTTACAAATCATATCCCCAGGGAGTGTCAAACCCAATGTGTTGCAAGACCCGTTTTCATGCACCAGATTACCCTAAGTCAAGCCTGAGACATCTTGCTGGAGTCTTTACCCCTAGGTACATATATTAAAGATCCACATACACATGTAGTATCCAAGAAAGGATTTATTTTTAGGAAACCAGTCACTCTATCCTTTACCAAAACCCCATGACATATTTCTATACTTTTTCTTATCCTAAGACTTATCCTTATACATGTACTTAGAGTTCTCACTATGGTTTTCTTATACTAGTGTTAAATGGTTAACTTAAACTTTGATTTGATACCAACTATAACAACCTATTATTGACATACATATAAAATACATCACATTTTTGGAATACTTATAACATTAAAAAAAACACACCCAAATACATTATAAGTTTAGAACCTTTAGAAACATGGAAACATAATAACTTGTACATAAGTGATATAAATTATCTCCCATTAGGTTTTTCATGACTAGAAACCTTATCAGAAACATCATACATAATACATATCTTTATAACATGGGGAAGGAAAAATAAAAAGGGGTGAGCTCATATGCTCAGAAAGGGTATGAATGGGAGACATGTAAGTATGAATATAAGGGTATTAGAACATGATCATGTAAATAAAATATTATACCCTTCATATCAAAGATCATAAACTGGAATCATGACATAAATATTAGTAGTTCGTAAGACATAATCATAAGGAAATAAATATCATAGTCCATAAAATAATAAAATAGGAATAAAACATGGAATTGTGGTATAAACAAAATCATATAATGTGATTTACATAGTAGTCAAGGAATCACTACCAATGAAATCTTATTGAAAAAATTCCTTTAATTAATTGGGCTCAATCCATGTTCCATCCCTTTATAACTGAATAGAGTTAACTCATCTTTGTATCCCTGTAATACTGAACTAGGTTCACTCCTAGTTCCAACTATGTCTATCTCATGAGATACAAATATTTTCTCTATGCATTAGAGAGAGATATAGGTCCCAACCATCTCATAATGTAACTATACATAAATCTTCCACAAATTCATAAAAAATCATAAGTGAGAAGAAGATTCCTTTCAAAAAGTTGGTAATAGATAAAATGGTAAATATTTCTTTTAATTTTCATAAGAGATTAGTATAATAATCTTGTAATCACTTTTTGTAAATCATGGTTTTAAGGATCATAGATTTCTGACCGAAGAGAGTGGTACAGTCATATTTTCATAAAGAAATTTTCTTATTTACCTTAATTAGAAAATGGTACTATTACATTAATACATCAATAATAACCATATGAGAATAAATATTATAGGTTTTATTAAAATATGTATAATTAGATTTCATTAAGAAAAACGTTATCATAAACAATCTCGATAAATTGTGATATTGTTTCAATAAACTCTTATCACATGGTAACTTTGAATCATACTATCCATATAAGAAAATGTAATTACATGGAGCCTAAAATATAATATAAATAATTAGGTAAATGATATAAAATTTCAAAGGTAGTTTATACACCTCATATAAAAATATTGGTGCATAACATGGCATGTGTCTCAAAGAAGGCAAATTGAGACAAAATTAATTTACCGATTGAGTAACTTTTAAAACTTAAACCCCATAACATAAAGATAATAAAATGGTTATGTAAATACCCATATATTTAATTATAAGGGTAATATAATACATTCATGGTCATTATATACACCACAGAAAATAAGAGAGTGGTGAATAAGGTAATTATCTCATGGAAATAAAGATTGAGATAAAATTCCCTTACCTTGAGACCGACTTGTGTTGTGTGTCTTTATATTACAAAATAATAAACTTATTTTAATTAATTACTTTCTTTATAACCTTTTTCAAGTTCATTATTACTTTTACTTCACTTATTACCATTTTTCAAACAACTACTTGGACAATTTAGTTTAAGTTTGGTGTTTTGACCAAATTTGGTTCATGTGTTAAAAATGAATTTGGTTGGTGGACTATGGTTAAAGGGGTCATTATATAAAAATATCCAGAATAATAATCATAAAATAATCATAATATTTATACATTAATTATAATTTTAAAACCAATAATTAAATATGGTTGTGAAAAAATAATCAACGTTACAATCATGAAGATGGTAGGTCGTTCGTACACATGAGTAACATTCCCATTATTCAATAATATTTATGGAAAGAAGGTAAGTATTAGTAATATTTCAAGATTAATCATTATAAAATATTAATTAATCATATATACTTATATATATAATTATTTTTATGTAAAAGGAATCACAGTATGTTGAGGAGGTGGTAGTCCACACGTCCATGAATGATGTTATAACTTTTTAATTGTGTGAAAGAGTAATGAATAAAATGGTATATATTATATTTATAGAAATTTAATTATGTCATTAATAACATATATATGTTTTTATGTCACATATTTTGAATTAAAACCTTCCTTTATACATTCCATGTATCGCGGGAATGAACCACATCACTTTGATGGGACGGTAGTCCACATTTCCACAAGTGATGTTATCATGTGTACACATAATGGAAGGAATCAAGTAATTTGTTATAAAAGAATTAAAATGGAATAAATAAATTATATATATAATATATATCATATATAAATATATTTTCTATCATAATTACCTACCTTGGAAGGTGGGAAAGTAAAATGAACTAGCATCATTTCACGAGGCACTAGTTCACCGTACACTAACAGTATGTTTGTTACCCATTTGATGGAGGTGTGTGTAAGTGTTGGTTGAAACCTTAATATAAAAAATATAAATATATTTAGGGTACTGATTTTTTTTATATAATAATGAAATAAGGATATATTAGGGGATGTTCGAAAAAAATCAAAGAAATGATCTTGACAAAGGATGTTATCTCTTCTTTGGGTAACTCATTTTGGTTTGCACCAAATGGATTCCTTGGATGGATTTCTACCCAAAGTTAGGATTTAATGAGGAATTGAGGTATGTTGGAGAAATATTTGGGAAGATATTTATCAAGAAAAAGTGTCTTGAGAGGTGTGAGGAAGTAGGAGGAGAGGAAGCGTTTTATATTGGATGAGGAGTAGTACTCTTGTAATATTTTAGAAAAGGGAAACCACACCCACATTTGTTATTGAAATTGGATACAATAATGGTCCAAAATAGATCCAAGGGAATATATGGTATAAATATTGGCATTCAATGGCTTTTGGAAATGTTTCTAGGTCATATCAGGCCTTAAATATGGGGTCTAGTTCATTGTTAAGCTTTATTTAATCTTAATCGTTGTAATTAATTTTAATTACAGTCACGAATATTTTTAGAAAAAAAGTAAGTTGATATTATTATTAATTATAAATTATTATGATTAAAAATATTGAATATATTTTTACAAATTATAAACTGGTATTTGATAGAAATTAATTTAAATATATCCCCATAGACGGAACAACAATGCAGGTTTTTAATGTAAAAACGTTCAAAAGTTTGATATGTTTTTATAGTAAATTTCAAATTTAAATTAATTAAAATGAAATAAATTGGATTTTTTTATAATAAATTAATTTAATTAAGCTTTAGAAAATCTTAAACCATAATTTAGTTGTATAAATAAATTATATGAAAAATGATTTTTTAATTAAAATTCAAAATTTTTAACTACTCGATAAAAAATAAAACTTCACAGAAACATACAAAAACTTAATCTTAACGAAATTATTAATATTATTATTTTTAAAATATTGACTTTATTTTTACATATAATATTTATAAAAGTTCCAAAATTTAGATCCAAAATAGGTTTTCTATTCAATGGTGGTAATATTGCCTTAATTAAAATATTGGTTTTATGTGTTAAACTGGTTTTATTCTTATCTTATGCTTATAAAATATATTTTATGAATATAAAAGAAATAACGTGGATATATAAAATATATAATACATTAAAATTACTTACTAATTGAAATTAATTTAATTTATTAAGATCAAAACAACTTTATGTGCAAAATAATAGTTTTCTATAAAATCACTTCCTTTATATTGAATTGGTTCTTATATTCATTTCTAAAAAATTTGTAACTAATTAAGTCATTTTATATTCTTTTAATATGATATATTTATATAATTTGTTTAATAATCTTCATAAAATATAATTTAATGTTTAGTTTATGTATTATTATACTGTCTTATATAATATATTATTGTTCAGTAACACTCGGCCTTATGTGTTATGAAATCCATTGAGGAATGTAAGTATTTCATGAAACATAAACTTCACTTAAGTGTTCCATATAGAGAAACATAACCCCTATATTGCATTTATTGAATTATTAACTTGGAATTTCATATAATACAAGACAAACATAGTGCTTTAATATATATAAAATAATTATTTTCAGTGTTGCGTGAAATGAAAAATATAAAAATGGTTAAATGAATATGGGAAAAATAATTCAAAATATATCAGGGTGTTACAATTTCACATTTGTATATTATTGAATATAAACCTATGTATAGTGATGAGATAAACCAATTGCTACATTGTATGGAGGAAGGTTTATCTCATTCCGAGTCTCCTCTATAATGAGCATCAGCCAAAATTGGTGAGATGTCATCAGATGTTCCTCACATAGGACATAAACTAAGCGAGGAAATCTTGACTAAACATATAAAAACTGATGGATAAACTATTAGGGTACATACCATTCATAGAGGATATCCCTATAAATATGGGTGGAAAGAACTCCTCTGCAAAGTGACATCATATAAGCTCGTGCTTCAGGACCGGACTCACTAGTATCAACCACATCAACCGTTGGCACTGGATCATAGGGTATGAAGGATAACTGGTCATATAAGATCATATAAGCCCTGAAATCCTGATATTTTAGTTTAACATGTCTTTCCCCACTGATATATTGTATATACGGTTTGAAGTGAACATTGGGGTTATTATGGATGTTCAGATATTCATATCCTCCTAGATGAGCTCCTTTCCAACCCTATAATACTTGTAAGGGGATTTAAATATTTTAAGGGGGATTTTTCATGTAAACATGGGAATAATATGATAATATTTGGAAATAACATCGAATACTAGCCTGGTTTTCTCCCCTGCCATGGATATCGCCATCGTGAAAATGGAAACTCTAACTCCACCTTTTTCTTTAACTATAATTAAGTACCCACTCAGGTACATGTTAAGGAAACTGATTGATTAGAAATCTTAATCAACAATGAAGAAAACATCCCATACCCATTCTTTAAATATCCTTCCTTTATCCATAGTTTAGTAAGTACCTAGTTCACTACGATAATATTTCGTAAGATATGCCTTAAAATTCTTAGCATATAGCTCAGAGTGATCCTTCTTGATGAAGTATGACACCCATGTATGGAAAAGGATATATTCTCCAGGAAGTGGATCCTTTCAGAGATACTTTTCAGCCATCCTAATCATCTATCAGGTAAAAGTAAGACTACTCATTATGTTATCCCTGGTGGATTGTGGGGGAAACACTCATCATACATCCTACCTAATATAGGTTCACCACATATCATCTCAACATCCTAAAGGCTGACACCGAACTAACCATGCATAAGGTGGAAATTTTTCTTTTTAGGAATCAATGACTGAAAAGTTCCATCATTAGACCCTATTTATAGTATGAAAACATCTACACTATCTAGATAGCCTCATATATCTAAATTTTCTTCAGCTCCTCATCAAATTCAGAAGTAGTGTATTGTACCCAGAAAGGCTAGCCCTTGTCCATCCCACAACTGCCTCATGATTGGAAGTCCCATTTCGGAACCCACCTGAACATATGGTTGGAGGTGTACTTCCACATTATCGAGAAATACATATGAACATCTGAATTAGGCACATTATTATTCTCATCAATGTTTTTGGGAATATACATCAGTATATGCCCATCCACGCAGTCTGATTCAGTGACAAACTATCCCCTTGAGAGATGCTCACCTGGAATGTGTCGTTGGTTTTTCTAACCCCATAGGAGGGTATAAATGATGAATGTAGTGAAAGAATGAGAGTTTTTTTGGTAAGAGAAATCTTGTAATGGGGAGAAATACTAAAAAGGGAAATTTCCAAAGTTTTACTTCCATCAACTCTATTAACTTCATTTTAAATGACTGAGTAACATGGCGATAAGTAGGATCCATGCCCGATATAATAGTGTTGTGATGGGACATCACTATTTTCGCCTACATCCTCAAATTATTTCAAGAGATATAATAAGATATGAAATCCATATGCACAAAATTAAATGGAATATGTTATGTAGATAAAATCTTTTAAAATAAAAGGTGTAAAATGGCAGCATCATGCGCATCACATTAATCAGAATTTAATGAGTGATCGGATAAAGGAGTCATGTATCTACAGAACCATGAAGATATAATAGACCACATAAACCTACACAACATCATGAAACTTCTTGAACCCTCAGAATACTCATGATCTCATGAGCTTTACATAGTCACAAGATCCACAAAGAAGTCAAAGGAACATGCGATCAAGCCAACAGATTTTGAAAAACCCTCAAGAAGATCACATCTCCATGGAAAGAGATTAATCAAATACCAAAGATAATTATGTGTATTGATTTGAGTGGGTATCAAGGAAAAGGTAGTCTTGCGAAGTGGTTATCGAAAAGCAGGCTAATGATGAATTCTTTAGATGGGTTATTGCAGGAAGGTATTGCAATAAGGTCACACGACAAAAGTAAGGCACAAGAGATCTAGAGAGTTGAGTATCCAATAAATAAGCCCCTATCCACTCTACTATTTATAAGGCATTTCAAAGAATAAAAAACATTCCCCAGAAACCAAGCATTTCCCAAGACACAGATTGATGATAGTGAAAAATTATGAGGGAGGCATTTAATTTCTATAGAACCGAGACCTTTTCCCAACGAACATCACTCCTAAGGTGGGGAATTTATTAGAGCCCATCAAATGAGGGTCGAAAAATTAATAATGGAAGAAATACATGCATATGGGTATTATTTTCTCAAAAAGAAAAGGAAGAAGAATGTGGAAAAGATCATGTGGATTTTGAGAACCCAAATAATACACACCAGTGGATGACCTGATGATGGCCATACAAATGGTCATACGCAGCGCAAAGCCCATAGAAGGCCCTAAAAACACCCTTTAAAAAATCCTCCTTGTTCTTGAGAAGAAATCATAGGAACTCAATGATCATGTGATGAATACCAGATAAATCTCCCCCGGGGCATGAAAGTTTTCCACTAGTGGATGCTTGAAAAACCACCCAAAAATCCTTTGAATATATGTGGAAAGTGTCCAAAAGTTAGTATCCACTTGAATTCATAAAACTCACATGACACATAACCAGTGGGAAGAATGATTATCCTCGAAAACACCCAAGAAAATTCATGAAACCCCAGGCCTTGGTAAAATAAACAATGAAATAAATAAGGTAAATAAGGGAGTCTCTTAATGTTTTAAAGAATTATGTGACACGGCCCAAGATATTTCAAAGGCACCACAAGTTCTTAGAAAAATGTCCACATTGTCTCACAAAATCCCTCTATCATGACAACCTCATCAAGCGAAGGACCCGAGACATGTCTAGGAAACATCAAGACCCCCCTTGTCTCTGTAAGGAAAAACCGATTGAATTATCCATAAAATGATCAGACATATCTACATGACCTTTTATTGGTCACATGATGCATCACTGATAGGAATTGTGATTGTATTTTACAGCACTCATAAAACCTCCTAAAATATCCAACCTTTGCAAAATAAACAAAGGAAATAAAGAGGAAATTACAGGAGCCTCTCATGGTTGTAAAGCTCACACGACATGCCCAGGCTATCCATAGTACATTCTAGAAAACCATTCAACATGATGCCCTGCTTTTGTGAAGGCCCCCTAGAAATACATTCTTATCTCGTTTAGGACCCCATGCAAGTCACCTCAAATCATCATAAAGCCTTTCAACAAGCACCCTAATCTCATGAAGGAACTTGGACATATCAACCAGACAATGTGGAACTCCCTTGACATATCTGCATGATTAAAAAATACCCCATTAATTGGTTATAATCCAATAAATGGGGATTTTATGGGATGGTATTTCGGTCACTAAAAATCAAGCAACATCTCTATAATGACCTATGACATGATTTTATGAAGACACATGATCCCAATGCCCTCCACCAACTCTAGAATACATTTGCATGATACACACCGCACAAAGAGGAGAATAACTAGTGTGGTGAGGCCTATAAATTCCCCGCACTAGTATAAAAAATACAACCTAAAATGGAGGGATAAACACTTAGAACCTTGCACCAGTGGACTCAAGCACTAGTGAAGATTTCTTGTAATGGATAATCTCATGAGTGGAAAAGCTTCCCATCATGTAAGATCTATTGAATAACCATAAAAACCATGATGCATGCATAATCACTTCATATGATCACTCATAGATCATAATAAAAAACTTCTTGTAGGTTAATAAAAAGACATCCCATATATTTTCTAAAACACACCAGACTTAAATCAAGATAACAATGAAAAAATCTAACGCATATACAATAAAAGGATAGAAAAAGTGTAAAATATGGGAGGCTTATGAAAAGAATGTGTATAATGATCCACATTCAATTTACATAAACCACCCAGGTTATGAGACAACACCAGGACATGTCTCCTAGGTCACATAACGCTCCTTTGAAATACTATTTTGATCATGTGAAGTCCCTAGACATGTCAGAGAAAGTCACATGGTGCCCCTTGGTCATGCCACCTAAGTCTTGATAAACCCTACGAGATCACCATCCAGGTCTCACAATGTTCTCTAGAAATGTCACATAGATCATATAGAGATACCAGTACATGTCAGCTAAGTCTCCCCGTAGAACCTGGGCATGTCAACTGGCTCTCATGATTCCCCCAGGCATGCTGGCCATATCTCAAGATGTCCTCTAGACATATCATCCTAGATCATGTGTCACCCTCAAGGAAATGTCACACTAACCCTCCCGATTCACTCTATGTGTGTTAGATAGTTTTAATGATGACACCAAGGACAAGTCAGTTAGATCATGTGATTCCCTCTAAGCATGTCAGTTGGGATCATGCGATGGATTCCAAGATTAGTCAGCTAGGTCTTACAATGTCCTCCAAACATGTTAGTATTGATCATGCAACAACATTTAGACACTCCATATAGGTTATCATACATCCCTCAGAAAAATAAACTAGATCATGCGATTGTTTTTTGATATGTCATTGGACATCCTATGACTTATTGAGGGGAAAATAAATGCATGTCAGGAAGATAAGGAGGATATGGAAATAGGGAATCTTATGAATCGATAACCTTGTCCATCCTCAGTGTGTAATCCCTAATAAAAGTGGAAACGTCATTTTTTAAGCCTCAATCAGTGGAATAATATGACATGTCTGGTATATAATGGAAACATTAGTGTATAATCCCCGACCAACTGAACTATGATGAATCTGAGTTTTTGTATAACTAGGATGCATATGATGAATCCATAAGGTCTGAGCTCTATATTATGAATCCAAAGGGAATCCCAAGACTCGATAACCCTGTTTGACTTTAGTGTGTAAGACTCGATCAGTGGCATCATATGATATATCCAGTATATAAGGCCAATATCAATGTATAAGCCCCAACCAACTAAACTAAGAGGACTTTGATTCTCTATATAACTAGGATAAATAGGACACCTTCCCAAGGCCAAAGATCTATATTAATCATCTTAAGGGTATTCCTAGCACATAATTCCAACATCCACAAGCAATAAGATTGATTATTTTTCATCCCTTGTTTTTCACACTGAGCATAGGTCACATGGTCTTAGGGAGTCACAATGATCATATCAATAATGTGACAAGCGTATATCATAATTAGGGAAACCTTAGTGTTTAATCCCTGAACAGTGACATAATATGATATATCTCACATATAAGGGAAATGTTAGTGTGTAATCCCTGACCAATTAAACTATATGGAATTCGATTCCCTCCATAAGAAGAATACATAGGATACTTTTCTAAGGATTGATCTCAAACTGAAATGGGAATCCACATTAATGTAATTCCCTATATGTATCCAACATTTCAACCATTTGGACCCAATAATTCCCAAGGGATGATCATCTTTCCTCATCCATTAGCGAATTGAGAAGCTAATTGAACTACAATGACTCTGATTCCTCTGATATCTAGGATACATAGGACACCTTCCTAAGTCCCAAAATCCATATTAAACATCCAAAGGGTTCTCCCAGTACATAAGTCCTATATCTATATGTAGTGATATTGATTACATGTTATCCATTATTTTTCACACTGAGCATAGCTCTCTTTGGCCTATGGAGTTTCAATTATTATGTCATTTTCAACATCAATATACTATAACTAAGGAAATTTCGGCATATAAGCCTTGATGAGTTCCATGATATAAACATCCCTCATATATGGGAATCAATATGGCATCCTTCCTTTTTATTTCATAATTTTTCATTACATTTTACAAATAGAGGATCTTTAAAGTCTGGTGTCTTGAAAATCGGGAACATAATATATGAAAACAACATAAAACATTATTCTAAACCACTCGTAAGGCTTCATCATATGATTATACTATGTAAAATTACCACATCTCATATCTTGGAGACATACATAAAAGGAAAATGTGATCAAAAGGATAAGTAAGGAAAACAAGTGAAACAATTGACATGTGATCTTGAGCAATATTAATTGGAACATGATAAAAGTCATAAAGGCATGAGAAGTAGACAAATTGGAATATCATAATGAGAAAAAAATGAATCATATCATGAATATGTGTCTATAACATTTAATTTATACATTCATGAACATATCTCCATGGTTTATCCTCGAGGTGTCATAAAAATTACCAAGGTATCGTGAAACTTGTCATCTCTAGAGATTAATTCTTTACCCAATGCATCAGAGTGCTATCAGGGATCACACTTAATATGAATTTAATTTCATGTGATACAAATATATAATAATCAAACATTTCATAAATAACCCATAGAGAATAAAAGAAATGGGTTTCATTTCAAAATCGTGACATTTTAAAAGTTCTTGAAAACTTGATCATTAAGTCATTTATAACTCATAGAAAGGGAGTGAGGGTTATATGTATGTCAATTCCAAAATAAAATAGATCAATTTTATGTATTTATGAATACCCCTAGATATGAAAATAGAATAGGGTATTCACATAAATAATACAAGATAATTTCTTGAGAAAAAGAGAGATATTTTGAGACGAAAGTTCTGCAGCATAACGGCTATATAACATGGTTTTAGAAAACATTAAAAAGAGAGGGGAAAAACTTCACCCACTCATAAATAACTAATAATACAGTACAGTTATATAAAAAAAATAAATTAAATCCTGGTATGGATATTTGAAGGAAATACCATATGAAAATGAAACTCGAAGGAAAAAGAGAAGATGCAATTTCTTTTACAAAAAAAATCGACAGCCTAACGGTGTCACTTAAAAATTCAGAAATCAAGTTGATGAGAGCGGAAAGGGTCTCTCAAGAATTAGAAATTAAATGGATAGTAATGATAAATATATAAACATACCCTCAACATAAAGATATGTAAACTAGAATACAAAACATAAATGATGTCATTACTTAAAAGAGGAGGGTGAAAAGATCCCTTACCTTGAAGAGTACCTTTGAAAGCTTGAAGGTTGGGATCTTGGGAGGCTTGAGGAAACCTTGGGAGGACTCCTTGGTAGCTAAGGAGACTAGAACATCGTTGAAGATGATTTTTCAATTAAATGAATGACATAAATGGCTTGGTATTTATAGGAAAAGTGAGTGAATAATTATTAATTTCCAAGGGACACCTCATTAGTGGTATTTTCAACACCATGGGCTTGATCATGGTATTTTCCCATGGTATTGGCCACCTGGGACACCTCATATCATATATCACTATTCATAAGTGGACCATAAATCTTACATCATTATTACATCATTAATGATGTCATTAAACACCCGAAACTCAAAAATGCATTTTTACTATTCACCGATAATTCAACCGTTTCAGAAAAATACCAAAACTTCACTCTAACCTAATATCGATGCTCTGAATTCAAAAATAAATTACATTTTATGAAAATAATTTTTTAAATATTTTTAATTTATTTTTTAAATAAAATAATTATTTATCCCATAAAAACAACTATAAAACTATAACTCATTTTGTAACACCTTAAAAATGTAATCAAGGTCCCCTAAAAATATCATATGCCCATAAGACAATATAGTAACCACTTACGAATAAATTATAGAAAATAAATTTCCATTTTAAATGATTAAATTAATTATAAAAAGTAAATGAAATATTCATGGCATACAACAATACCAAAACATAAACTATGATCGTTTTTTCACTTTTAAGATGTCTAAAATGTATTTATACATTCATGGGTGAAGTTACTATTTTTTGGTCAATTTACTATTCATTAATATTCATATGGGTATGTTACTTTTCTTACTTTACTATTGACTAAAAAACAAAGTTGATCTTATTAGAATCTATATTTATCACTGATCATAACTGTAGAAGTCAATTTTTTGAAAATCATTTCACATTATTAATTATTTAACGAATTCAAAAATATTTTGAAATACCTTTTTTTCCTAAATTCATCAATAATACACATCCTATATTTATCTGAATATTTTAAATTCAAAAACTTTTCCATAATAACAATTTTATTTATATAAAAGGATTACATAAAGAAGCTAAGGTCTCTTTACATAGCCCCTTATAACACCAGCATAGGACCTAAGTGTAAGGTGTGCTATGGTGATAGAATGTTGGGGTGGCTTGGAAAACATTACCCGAGTGGTGATTTATATCAACTAGAACTTCTCCCTTAGGTGATTATGTTCAAGCTTCATACATTGAAGTTCGGCTTGGGCTTGGTCCAGAGAAAATCTCAGTGATGCTACCTCATTCCCATGCTCTGAAAGATGGGATTTATATGGCTTGAGTCTACTGGATGAGGACATTCAATCTTCGTTCTGTATTAATTAACCAATATAACCGTATTTATAAAAAACGTTAAGATTGTAGTTTCCAACGGTCATATTGACCAACGGTCATATAATTGTCAAAAGCCAATGATCTCATTTTAATTATACCCACTTCATTAATTAAAGGATATAATTTTGTTGAGTATAAAATAAAATATCACAAAATTAGGAAACAAATATAATTAAAAACTTCAGGTCATTACAATCAACCTTGGGTTTAGTCCCAATGGAATAAATAGAAAATGATAAATCCAATTCCTTCTATAACCATGAGATATACGACGTATCCTTGAGACTCGAGCTCAAATATTCAGTGCCTAAGTGCCCACACATATTTCCTTTCTAAATGATGTTAAACTATATAGGTCTAAGTAAATACATGAGTTTTAATTCCTATAATAAATAGGATATGTAGGACACATCATAATGGATCAATCTCATCTTCATAATATTAACCACCTCTATCCATGGTAGAAAATTCCAAAGTGCCTCTTTATGAGGCTTCAGCATATAAGAATATATTAATTACTGGGAAGTGGATGAATGTAACACCCTGAGATTTTATGAAAAATATTCTTTTTAATTTCATAAATGTCTTCTGTTCTACGCTACACCAAAAAGAGATTGCACAACACGCATCCTTGACTTGACTTGCATTACACGCAATCGCGACCTTCCTCGATAGCGTGTGTAGTACGCAATAATGAGTTTCACTAAACAACAATATGTTATTAAAATATTATTAAAACAAGCCGTTATGAATAGTAATAACCACTTTTTGAAATTTTTGAAATTTTATTTTTTAAAATGGACTTAATTTTTGGATTCAGAATATCAAAATTAGCTTAGGGTGAAATTTTGGTACTTTTTGACTAACTTTCATTTTCTGATGAATAGTAAAAAATTACTAAATTTTAATTAAAAACAACATTTTTAATCAAAATAATTAACAGTGATAAATTATTAATTTGAGTGGTTTTAAAGTATATTTAGAATATATTTTTACAATTTAATACAATGTTGGTCATTGGATGTAATTTCACATTTAAACAAGACATAAACAAGTGTCAATCTTTTGATAGTTATTATCTCTTAAGAACACGCTATTTGTTTTGACGACGGGAATTAATTTTTAAATTAAGTAATGCAACTGATATGTTTTTAATTTGGTAAAATAGACATCATTTTTCAGTTGATAATATCAAATATAGCTTAGGCCTAATTTTTGATATTTTTTTGGAAACTTTCATTTTTTTGATGAATAGTGAAACCACTAAGTGGTAGTTAAAAAAATGAATTGTTCATAAAACCTAATTTTACCGCTTCTGTGAGTGGAATTTAAAAAATCCGAGAGACATGGTTGATGTTAGTAAGTAAAATGTGGTTCAATGAGGTGAAAATATTTTTTTGTGAATCGTAACTTTTTACTTTTTTTTACCACGGTTAAAAGTAAATAGGGTAATTAAGGGTAAAAATGATATTATTATTACCCTAACACATGTACTAATTCTATTGGATAAGTGTAATTCGACCAAAAACAACCTTAGTAATAAAATATGACCATTTAGGCCCACTTGGATTAGATTAGGACATTTATTATTAATTTATTTAAAGAAGGGTTAAAATAGTTAAAATCAATGTTTAATAAGAAAATCGTTTTTAATATAAAGTTATACATAAGATAAATTAGACAATAAATATTCATTAGAAATATAAAAAGATTTCCTACATAATGGTATTTTATTTGTAATATTTATACATTAAATAATTTAATTTATTTATGGCACAAAGATGATGCATTAATTATCTTATTAATGAAATATTGACATAATTGATGTTATAAATACCCAAATAAATGTAATTTGAGACTTGTTATGAATTACACTACTTTTCTTGGTGAATATGACATGTTATTATTGATTTAATTAACTTTTTTTGAACTAATCATTCTGTTATGAGGTTCACAAAAATCAATTACAAAATAGTGTCACAATTGACAAAAAATAGTTTTTTTAAAAAATATTATATTATGAATTGTTATTTTATTCCTAAAAATATACGGCTCTACCAAATGACTTATATAAGGTTATATATATTAATAATAAACAACTTGGGGTTCGTTTGGCATCTTATAGTAAGTTTATTAACCTTATAGTGTAAGAACACAAAAAGACTCGGTAAAAGTAACATTATCTAACTTAAAGTTAAATATAAATGATAAGGTTAAAATAGGAACCTAAACTTGTCTAAATTCTATTGGATGAGAGGATTTCGACCCATCCCCACCTTAGCTTTGAAATAAATCTATTTTGAGCTATTTAAAACTGAACTTGACTTTATAATAAAATAATATTTTTAGTTTTTCCAAAGGAGCCTCTCTCCTCCCTTATAAAAGGGAACCTCTTCCCCCACTTCCTCACACCACTTTGAGCCTTCAAGCTCGGCCAACCCCTGCCATATTATCTTCTCCACTTCCCTAGAAACATCCTTGAGGTCCTGGTCTTCTTCAAAGACCAGTTTGAGTTCCCTAAGAGGAGGACTCAAAGAGGCGCTTCAAAGAAGAGGAGGTTCGGACACTTACGAAGCAAACCAGACCTAAGGTAAGGGAAAATATCACAATCTCATTTTATCCGAGATTTTTTATACTTTGGTATTTACTGGGGTGTATTTTATCATCCACATCCATGTTTTCTCAATATGTAATATTATTTCCATCCACCTACAATTTTCTAAATCCTATTTTACCCTTTGGTGAGTTTTTAGTAAAAGATATGGAAGGAATATTTTGTCGTTTTTCGTACGAGGTACTTTTTTGAATTTTCCCACAAAAGTACGAGAAGAATGTTTTTTGAACTAGTAAGGAATGAATGGATTTTTAAAACATTATTTCCAAAAAACTTACTTTACAAGTTTTCAATTTTATTTTTAATCAACTTCTTTTAGTTTAAAATTGCATGACATGTTATGAAAGGAAAATATTTTTGAAGTAGAAATGATATTTTCCTCAAGAATGGAGTTCAAGTGTTTTATCAAAATTATTTTCCATATAAGATAATATAGGTTTCTGTTTCTATCCCTATTATTACATTTATTTTATTATGTTGTGATGGAATTATTTTTATGAATTCCTTTATCTTATATGAATTGTTTTATGATGTCATGTTGTTTAAGATTCCCATTTTTATTACATGGGTTATGCTATGATGTATGGTTTATGATTTTGGGGCACACATAATAATGGTATCATTATGAGATGGGTGGGACCTATATCTCCCTCCAATGCATTGGGTAAAGATTTTATATCTCATGAGATAGACATGGCTGGAACGACAGGTTAAACCGGTTCAGTGAAACAGGACTGAAACGAGGAGTGAACTCGGTTCAGAAATGGAATTTATCCACTAAGATAGTATTGGAAATGAGTCTTGAATAATATGAAATTACTCTCCATGATTATGTGTGTATTCCACAAAGTATCATGTTTTAAGTTATGATTATTGGGATTACATTTCACTATAATGATTTATCCAATGTTATGAAATTATGATTTCTTTTGCAGGTTAAGATTTCCAAAAGTTATGTTCTTATGTATATGATGTGATTGATATTTTTTTTGTTTACCCTTACTGAGCATTTGATCTCACCCTTTTATGTTTTCTTTTACCTAGGATATAAAGAAAGTTTTTAGGTATAAAAAAAGGAATATCTTTATGGGAGATGTTGAAGATCTTTCACCACGATTAGAAGATTATATTCCGAGTTTCCAAAGACACTAAAATATTACAGTCTTTGTGTGTGTGTGTTTTTGTTATGTACTATGTATTCCGCAAAAGTAATGTAATGTCCATGTACGTCAAGATTTGGGTCTCTACAGTTGGTATCAGAGGAAAAGGAGGTAGGAATGTATCTGATCCTTGGGAACTCTCACATGTGAGCGTTGGATGAAGCATGGCTCTCCGCCCAAGGGCTTCATGAGGAAATGGCTGCCGCTGGGGATGGTGGTGTGTCCCACCCAGGGGGTGTAGCTGCCCATGGAGTGCCCTAATAGGTATCAATTGTAGTCCACTAGAAGTAATTCCAGACCTCTACAGTTGGTATCAGAGGAAAAGTTTAGTCAACCTTTGGAAACTAGGATGCGAAGACGTTAGTGAGATCCCTAGAGATATTTCTAAGATATGTCTAAGGATGTCCCTAAGTATAAGTATACATATAGGATATAGTCCTAGATATGGTAACGATATTAGATTAAACCAATGATGTTAGATATTGAAGTTACTCCCCCTTTATTATGATTTTTTCCTCTCACACTATTCTTTTTGGGTTTTAGAAAATGGATGGAAACAAGATGATTCACGATAATGGAGGATATGATGGACAATAGAATGATATTCTTCATGAGCAACCAAATGAAATGGGATTTGGAAGTCTGAACATCATTATTATGCCAAATTAGCAATCTCATAATATGATCACTAAAGTAAAATTTGGTAAGTTTCCTGACTCGGCTAATAAGAGAAAGATGTAGTTTCATGATGATCATAGAGGAGAGAAACTTCAATTTCCCCTATGTAAATCATGTGGGATGAGGCATCAAGGAGAATGTTTCAAAGGAACCGGAAGATGCTTTGGGTGTGGAAAAGAAGGACACAGAGCCAGTAAGTGCAAAGGAAAATGTTCAGTTAACACCAGGGATGAGGATAATGGTATTGCTACGACATCAAAAATGGTTAAATGTTTTAAATGTGGAATTTACGGGCATTATGCAAACCAATGTTTTAAGGAAAAGTCTCGTGAAGAGAATCAGTATGGTCATATGGGTAGTATTTATGTTGATGATGATGAAGAGACTACAAATGATATGTGAGATGAAAGTATTGTTGAAGCTCGGTCAACGGTTTATGAATGTAGTGGAATGATTACATGTTTATCATGTGTAATGTTGTATAAGTAATCTCATGGTACTATGGAATAAAGAGACATCTAAGTATTGTTACACTGTTGTCTTTCCTTGAGTTTTGAAAGTGTATGATTAATGGTACCAGTATCCATGAAAGGTTATTCAGATATTTTTGGAATGTAGATGATATGCGCATAATGAAGGGATAAGAAGATAATGAGATGTTCGATTGTATTCATGAGCTCATGATTGATATAAGGACTAAGTGATATCATGGTTTGAATATAAATAATTTTGAGGATTTTGGTTTGTGGAAAGTGTTAACCTTTAACTGCATTCATGTTTTATCTAAGGTTCAATGGGTATTCATTCTTCAAGAGAATACACGATTAAGTTATTCACATGTTTGTAATTTGACCAACAAGATATATCTTATATGGTGGATAAAAGATGGCATTCACATGATTTTTATGTGACATTTTGTAACACCCCAAGCTTCCTCGGTATGTTTCCTTTCAAATAATGCAATGGCATGCATTGTACGCAACTTCGAGATTTTAACACACCATAACCAATCAAACTAGCCGTTATGAATAGTAATACCTAATTTTTGAAATTTTATAAATTCTATATCTCAAAATGGACTTCATTTTTGGATTCGGAATATCTAAATTATCCTAGGGTAAAATTTTGGTACTTTTCGGATAACTTTCATATTTTGATGAATAGTGAAAATTACTAAATTTTAATTAAAAACAACTTTTTTAATCAAAATAATTAATATTAATAAATTATGAATTTGAGTGGTTTTAAATTATATTTAGAATATATTTTTACCATGTAATACAATGTGGGTCATTGAACATAATTTCACATTTAAACCAGACAAAAACAAGTGACAATCTTTTGATAGTTATTATCTCTAAAAAACACGCTTTTTGTTTTAACAACGGGAATTAATTTTAAATTAATTTCTGCCAATTATGTGTTTTGAATTTGGAAAAATGGATTCCATATTTGGAATCAGGATGATCAAATTGTGTAAATAGGTAACTTTTATTTTTAAACATTTTGGATAATTACTTCGGTAAATATTTTATTTACCATGGTTAAAGGGTAAATCCGGTAAACAAGGGTTACAAAATTATATTATAATAATACTAAATTACCATAAAACACGTCTTAACCCTATTGGTTGATACATGGTAGACCATGTTCATCTTTGGGTCGATTTTGGGACCCCATGGATCCACTTGTAAGTGATAATGACACTTTATTTTAATTAAGTTAAAATAAATACAAAAATGACACAAGCATATATCTTTTAACAAAACAATTGTTACATAGGTTTATATATGTTGTATTTTAGATTATAAATATTCATTAGAAATATAAAAAGCTTTCCTACATAATGATATTTTATTTATAATTTTTAGACATTAAATAATTTAATTTATTTATGACACAATGATGATGAATTAATTACTTTAATAGTGAAAAATTAAAATAATTGATATTATAAATACCCAAATAAATATAATATGAAACTTTTAATGAATTAAAATAATTTTATAGGATAATATGATATATGAGGATTGATTTTAGTGACGTTTTTCGAAGTAATCAATCTGTTATGAGTTTCACAAAAATCAACTATTGAATAGTGTCAAAATTGACATAAAAGAGTTCTTAAAACAAATATTATATTATTAATTGATATTAAATTCCTAAAAATCTAAGGTTCGGCCGAGAGACTTATAGCATGATAGGTTCATCATTAATCGACCACTTGGGGGTCTCTTGGATGTATATATTAAGTTTATTAACCATATAATATAAAAATACAAAGAGACATTGTAAAAGTGAAACTAATTAACTAAGAGTGAATAATTAAAGATAAGGTTAATATAATGACCCAAACCAGTCTAAATTCTATTGGTTGAGTTTTTTTCGACCCATCCCCACCTTAACATTTAAATAATAAACTTTGGAGCCATTATAAACCGAATATGAATCTATTATAAATTAATATTTCTAGATTTTCCAAAGGTGCCCCTCACCCCTCTTATAAAAGGGCACTCCTCCTTCTCATTTCTTCACACCTTCAAAGCCCTTTGGTTCGGCAAACCCCTGCCCAAATACTATCTCAACTTCCCTCACTACAACCTAGAGGCCTTAGTTTGATCAGAAAGCCAACCTAATGAGCCCTTTTGATCAAATCAAAAGGAAGAACCCGAAGAAGAGGTAATGTTTTCACCACCCCTTTTCAAGTTCATTTCTTCTTCCACTTCCTCTTTCTTTGTTATTACCATTATAAAATAATAACCCCAGTATCATATATATACTGTGATGTTATTATAAATATGGTACAACCATATTAAGTATTCTATCCATCCTCTGAATAACATGTCACCATATGTGCGTACGTACGGCTTACCGTCTCCACGTCGTGGTGTAATTGTTATTCAATATATTATTATTTGGATGAGTATAATAATGATGTTTAACTAATGTGAATAATAAATATAACATGATAATGATTCTGTATATATGATATAACATCCAATTATATATTATTTTAATATCAAAATAATGATATTGTCGCTCGTGCGTATGTACGGACTACCGTCTCCACGAACTCGATGAGATTCATTCTCCATCATATCCATTCAAGTATAATTATAATTTGATGATTTAAAAATAGTATCTAAGGACTTTATATCATTCTGGATATGAATAATATACATCCCATTAATAACGAATATGGCTCACATAACAAATAATATAAAGTAAAATGAACCCGTTAACACCCGGAATGACGATAATTCTAAGATATTGTTAACAAATCAATTTTAAAAGATCATATATGATATCATATTAAAGTAAATGATTCTTTTATAATTCAATAAAAATTATTTCACCATTATACATGAGGTAAACCTACCGTCGACCAAGGAAAAAGTACAAAGTAAGGGGTTTCTTATCTCACTTTTAATTCCATGAGAATTCCATTGATCACCATTTAATTATTTCATGTGGTGTATGTGTATTGCCCATGATCGTATTCATTGTTTAATATACTTTAATTTATGGGTATTTACATCATCATGGTATGATACTTCTTTCATGGGTGTATGTTTCGTAAGTTACCAAATCGATAAGGGAATTTGAGATTTCAATTTCCACTCATTTGGCTTTACGCATATTTCATTGATTATATTACCCCAAGATTATATGTGGAATCACTATTCATTTGATTATGTCATAATTTCCACTCCCCTTCCTATGGATATAATTTTTATACACATAATCACTCCATTGATAATTCTCAAGACATTGATATGAATTTGATAAGAGTAATTTTAACTCATTCTTCATTTGTTGAGTTAAACATCCAATTCGTTGGTCTTGATTTTACAAGAATATGTGTGAATGTCCTTTCATTGTTTTACACTGAATATCCAATCATATTTATTGTACTTATATTTATCACACATAATTATGTCGTCGATTTATCCTTAACCTAAGGATACAACCTTTATGATAGATTTCATCTCAATTTACACTCCATTGAGACTTCTTTGTTGATATACACCAAATCACTTTTAGGTGGTGTATATAATGTACTTTGACATAGTATATCATGAATCCCTTTATTCTCATGATATTACCAAGTTTTGATTACCTCAATTATTTGTATTCAAGTGTCTCTCTTTTGGTTAGAAACTCTAACTAAAATACTATTTTTAAATGTTTTATAGACTTATTCATCTAAATCATTCTCATTAATGTCCAGGTTTTAAAAATGGTTTTAAGGATTTATTTATATGGACATTAATGTTTAGAAATTAAAACTCCTTTTAAAAATTTTCAAAGTGGTATGGGACACTTTGATTCAAAAATCTATTTTTAAATTTCTTCTGGACAAATAGTGTGACTTTTAAATGATTTCAAGAAAAAGGGAGATATTTTTCTCAAATAGTCTTGATGATTATTTTCATCTATGTTAACATCCTTCATTATTCTTGATTGAGGTTAATGTGATACAATAAAATCTTCCACATTGTATCGAATGAGTTATGTTTGAATGTGGATGTGCTATTTTTATACCATTCATGGTTTGTGGTTAAAGTATTTACATTTTGTATTCTAGTGTTTATGTTATGTTTAAACCTTTTCATATGGGAATGCATTGGACTTAATTTGTGACGGGTGGAGCCCGCTATAGCTCCTCGATGCATCGGTAGGTCTCATGAGACAAACTAGTGTCTTGGTACAAGGCCTTGGCAAAATCTTATTTGTAGTCTTGGCACGAGGCCTTGTCTATGTGGTTATGATAGTCTGGCATTATGCATTCCAACATTATGAAAGTGGTTATTGATTTTTCATGTGATTATTCGATTAGTAGAATATCCATGTGAATAATTAAATGGCATTATTTCATTTATGCCATACCATGTTGAAAGTTCAAGTTTGAAAGGCTTTTGTTTTAGTTATACATTGCCTTAAATGTTTATTCTTATTTATGAACGTTTCCGCTATATTGTTATCCTTACTGGGCATTTGAGCTCACCCCTTTTCTATGTTTTATTTTTCCCAGGAAGTGAAGAAGTAAGTTATGAATGACCTGCGGGGATTTTATGAGGGGATAATAGTGTGGACTATGGATACATTATGTTGTCGTAGTAGTTTTTCACCTTATGATGTAATGTAAAACTTATGAATATATCTAGTACTTCCAAGGCTACTAAACCAATCGGTATTTGGAGATTTTATCTTTATTGTGATCATGCCAATGTTATGTAATAATGCACCGACTCTGGGTAACTAGGGTTGGGGCGTTACAGTTGGTATCAGAGGAAGTTTAGTACAAACCTTGGAAGCTATATTTAGATAAACTCTGATTAGAGCACGTAGACCTAAGATGAACTTTGAGGATTAGTATAAAAGAACTTCCTAGAATTTTGGTATTGTAGAGATTTTGTGAGTTTTCTGAGAAATACATCCCTGTCTGGATACGAGCAGGTAGAGGCGGCTCTGGCACAGATGCACCTAGGGGTAAAACCCGAAAACACCGCTTTGAGCTAGACTCGAACGGGAACTGGTGCACGACAACGGGCCTTGCTGCACTCTTGGTTACAACACTCCCGGGGGATATTCTTAGGATAATTTACATTTTCTTTACAAACCAATTTAAGTAATATATATATAACATGAGAGTAAATGACCTTGGTTAATCCTAATATGTTTCAAATTGAGAATATGGTGACATTTTAATCTCTAAATGATTTTACGACTACTGTTACTCACACAATGCTTTCTGGTTTTAGTCAATGGCTGGATTCCAAGGAAGTCATAGTGACTTTGAGAATGATGTACAAGGTGGGAACAGTGGTGGCTGTGAGCAACAAAATGGAATGTTGATAGGCGTAAAAGATATCGTCTTTATGCCAAATCAGTTTTCCAAAAATATGATCAAAAACATATATATTAACCAACTCCTAGACTCAACAAGGAAGAGAAATGTGATAAATGATAATAGCTCCAGCAATGGAGACCATGGAGAAAAGAACCCTCAATTTTCATCATGCAGGAAATGTGGAAGGAGACACCGAGGAAAGTGCCTCAATGGGACAACAAAATGTTTTACGTGCAGGAAGGAAGGATATAAAGTAAAGAATTGCCAAAGAAAAATGAAGAGTACTATGGAAGAAGATAAAAATGGTCCTAAGAGTCCATTTACAGTCATTTTCCATAAATGTATGGGACCTGGCCATTACCCGAGTGAATGTCCTATTCTATAGGATATTTTCTTGGTCAAAGAAGAAGCTATGTGGAAATAAATGGTTGGAGAAAAATTTAAAATGTATTAGCACTCCTTGTTGATGGGTTTACTTTGGAATAATTTTCTCTTATATTTGTAACCCCGTAGTTTTCCATGTGAGAATGATATTTGAGGAAGAATTGTCTCTTCTCTTGTGGATATAGGTATAAATAACCATTTGGTTTTATATGATCATTGGGGTTTGAGAAAATTATAAGTTATTATAATTTGGGATGAAAATGCAAGGTATGATATAACATTTGTGGTTAAATTATGTTATTTTGAGGAATTTATCTCATTTTTGTAATATTATAAAATATAGTTTTTGAAAAAGGACAACATGTAGACCGTGTGACAACCCGTCGCGTCGGACAAAGCTATGGGAATCGAACCCACAACCAAAGTGCGATTGGGATTTATCGCCTACAACTAGACTACGTGAAGTCCCTGGTTAGTGTGACTATTTTTTTTAGTTAAATGGTTTTATTGATCAATAATAAGTTGATTTGAGTTCTTATGTCTTATCAAATGAATACCATTGGTATAGGAAAATGATTTGGTGATTAAGTGATAAATGTTATTTTGGAAGATGTTCGCTTTGTTGGGAACACTATATGCCCAAGGAAAACAGAATACAATGGGGTTTCATTTGTAGAGTAATGGTAGATTTTTATCTACGTTTTTATTGTGGATTTATAGTGATTTGGGTTATTTATGGAAATGATTAACCTATAACAGAGAATATGTGATGATGTTAATTACTTTTAAGTATGTGACTTTAAGAGTATTTGATGTCAATTGGAGATAAAATTTAACATGGGAGACTACATAATCAAATTCTTCTATGTTTTGGGTTTGAATATTAGTTTGGTTTATATTGAAGGATTTTAAGGACAATTGATTATTGAATGGTATTATTTAACTTTGGGGTATTATTGGTTTAATTTTAGAAATTAAGATTAGTTCATATTTAACTCAAGGAATATCCTTTTGGGGGATCATTAGATCATTCACTAACCATTTTGGTTTTGATTAATCTTCAAAGACAATGTAAATATATAGTTTATCCTGCATGGATCATGTGATTCTATAGAAGTTTATTCTATCTCTTCCAGTGTGACCAAGTCTTCTTGAATACTTATCGTTTAAAAAAAATTGAGTTAGTGGTGGAAATTTTTTAAGGAATGAAACTCTACTTAAAAAGTAAGTATATCTCTTAATGTTATTAGTCAATATCATAAATGAATTCCTCGTCCTTATGTAATGTAAATTAAAACAAAAAAAAATGTTGTCCGTTTACTTTATTCCTAGTAGACTAATGGTCGTTTGTCCCAACACAAGTTTGTGGTTTTCTTATTGTTAACTTTCTCCTGATCATGATTTCTATCCCTCTCCATCATAACTTTACAGTTAGTTTATCATCCATATCCATGTTTTCCTACATGGAATCCAAGTATGGGTTATCTTGGATGACCCATATACCTCTCATTCGTTATTTTAAAGTGATAGTTTTATTGACTCTTTTTCTGATGTGGGACTTTCCATTATATTCCCAAGCACGATTTTAAAAATTTTCAGGACGCAATTTATTGAAGGAGGGGAGAATGTAACACCCCAATATTCCTCGGTATGTTTCCTTTCGAATAATGCAATGGCGTGCATTGTACGCAACTTCGAGATTTTAACACACCATAACCAATCAAACTAGCCGTTATGAATAGTAATACCTACTTTTTGAAATTTTATAAATTCTATCTCTCAAAATGGACTTCATTTTTGGATTTGGAATATCGAAATTATCCTAGGGTGAAATTTTGGTACTTTTCGGATAACTTTCATATTTTGATGAATAGTGAAAATTACTAAATTTTAATTAAAAACAACTTTTTTAATCAAAATAATTAATAGTAATAAATTATGAATTTGAGTGGTTTTAAATTATATTTAGAATATATTTTTACCATGTAATACAATGTGGGTCATTGAACATAATTTCACATTTAAACCAGACAAAAACAAGTGACAATCTTTTGATAGTTATTATCTCTAAAAAAACACGCTTTTTGTTTTAACAACGGAAAATTAATTTTAAATTAATTTCTACCACTTCTGTGTTTTGAATTTGGAAAAATGGATTCCATATTTGGAATCAGGATTTTCAAATTGTGTAAATAGGTAACTTTTATTTTTAAACATTTTGGATAATTACTTCGGTAAATATTTTATTTACCATGGTTAAAGGGTAAATCCGGTAAACAAGGGTTAAAAACTTATATTATAATAATACTAAATTACCCTAAAACGTGTCTTAACCCTATTGGTTGATACATGGTCGACCATGGTCATCTTTGGGTCGATTTAGGGACCCCATGGATCCACTTGTAAGTGATAATGACACTTTATTTTAATTAAGTTAAAATAAATACAAAAATGACACAAGCATATATCTTTTAACAAACAAATTGTTACATAGGGTTATATATGTTTTATTTTAGATTATAAATATTCATTATACAGATAAAAAGATTTTCTACATAATGATATTTTATTTATAATTTTTAGACATTATATAATTTAATTTATTTATGACACAATGATGATGAATTAATTACTTTAATAGTGAAAAATTAAATTAATTGATATTATAAATACCCAAATAAATATAATATGAAACTTTTAATGAATTAAAATAATTTTCTAGGATAATATGATATATTAGGATTTATTTAATTGACTTTTTTCGAAGTAATCAATCTGTTATGAGTTTCACAAAAATCAACTATTGAATAGTGTCAAAATTGACATAAAAGAGTTCTTAAAACAAATATTATATTATTAATTGATATTAAATTCCTAAAAATCTAAAGTTCAGCCAAGAGACTTATAGCATGATAGGTTCATCATTAATGGACCACTTGGGGGTATCTTGGATGTATATAGTAAGTTTATTAACCATATAATATAAAAATACAAAGAGACATTGTAAAAGTGAAACTAATTAACTAAGAGTTAATACTTAAAGATAAGGTTAATATAATGACCCAAACCTGTCTAAATTCTATTGGTTGAGTTCTTTTCGACCCATTCCCCCCTTAACATTTAAATAATAAACTTTGGAGCCATTATAAACCGAATATGAATTTATTATAAATTAATATTTCTAGATTTTCCAAAGGTGCCCCTCACCCCTCTTATAAAAGGGCACTCCTCCTTCACATTTATTCACACCTTCAAAGCCCTTTGGTTCAGAAAAACTCTGCCCAAATACTATATCAACTTCCCTAACTACAACCTAGAGGCCTTAGTTTGATCAGAAATCCAACCTAAGGAGCCCTTTTGATCAAATCAAAAGGAAGAACCCGAAGAAGAGGTAATGTTTTCACCACCCCTTTTCAAGTTCATTTCTTCTTCCACTTCCTCTTTCTTTGATATTACCATTATAAAATAATAACTCCAGTATCATATATATAATGTGATGTTACTATAAATATGGTACAACCACATTCAGTATTCTATCCATCCTTTGAATAACATGTCACCATATGTGCGTACGTACGGCTTACCGTCTCCACGTCGTGGTGTAATTGTTATTCAATATATTATTATTTGGATGGGTATAATAATGATGTGTAACTCATGTAAATAATAAATATAACATGATAATGATTCTGTATATATGATATAACATCCAATTATATATTATTTTAATATCAAAAGAATGATATTGTCGCTCGTGCGTATGTACGGACTACCGTCTCCACGAACGCGATGAGATTCATTCTCCATCATATCAATTCAAGTATAATTATAATTTGATGATTTAAAAATAGTATCTAAGGACTTGATATCATTCTAGATATGAATAATATACATCCCATTAATAATGAATATGGCTCACATAACAAAGAATATAAAGTAAAATGAACCCGTTAATACCTGAAATGACGATAATTCTAAGATATTATTAACAAATCAATTTTAAAAGATCATATATGATATCATATTAAAGTAAATGATTCTTTTATAATTCAATAACAATTATTTCACCATTATACAGGAGTTAAACCTACCTTAGACCAAGGAAAAAGTACAAAGTAAGGGGTTTCTTATCTCGCTTTTAATTCCGTGAGAATTCTATTGATCACCATTTAATTATTGCATGTGGTGTATGTGTACTACCCATGATCATATTCATTGTGTAATATACTTTAATTTATGGGTATTTACATCATCATGGTATGATACTTCTTTCATGGGTGTATGTTTCGTAAGTTACCTAATCGATAAGGGAATTTGAGATTTGAATTTCCACTCATTTGGCTTTACGCATATTTCATTGATTATATTACCCCAAGATTATGTGTGGAATCACTATTCATTTGATTATGTCATAATTTCCACTCCCCTTCCTATGGATATACTTTTGATACACATAATCACTCCATTGATAATTCTCAAGACATTGATATGAATTTGATAAGAGTAATTTTAACTCATTCTTCATTTGTTGAGTTAAACATCCAATTCGTTGGTCTTGATTTTACAAGAATATGTGTGAATTTCCTTTGATTTTTTTACACTGAATATCCAATCATATTTAGTGTACTTATATTTTTCACACATAATTATGTCGTTGATTTATCCTTAACCTAAGGATACGGCCTTTATGATAAATTTCATCTCAATTTAAACTCCATTGAGACTTCTTTGTTGATATACACCAAATCACTTTAAGGTGGTGTATATAATGTACTTTGACATAGTATATCATGAATCCCTTTATTCTCATGATATTACAAAGTTTTGATTACCTCAATTATTTGTATTCAAGTGTCTCTCTTTTGGTTAGAAACTCTAACTAAAATACCATTTTTAAATGTTTTATAGACTTATTCTTCTAAATCATTCTCATTAATGTCCAGTTTTTAAAAATGGTTTTAAGTATTTGTTTATATGGACATTAATGTTTAGAAATTAAAACTCCTTTTAAAAATTTTCAAAGTGGTATGGGACACTTTGATTCAAAAATCTATTTTTAAATGGATTCTGGACAAATAGTGTGACTTTTAAATGATTTCCAGAAAAAGGGAGATATTTTTCTCAAATAGTCTTGATGATTATTTTCATCTATGTCAACATCCTTCATTATTCTTGATTGAGGTTAATGTGATACAATACAATCTTCCACATTGTGTTGAATGAGTTATGTTTGAATGTGGATGTGCTATTTTTATACCATTCATGGTTTGTGGTTAAAGTATTGACATTTTGTATTCTAGTGTTTATGTTATGTTTAAACCTTTTCATATGGGAATGCATTGGACTTAATATGTGACGGGTGGAGCCCGCTATAGCTCCTCGATGCATCAGTAGGTCTCATGAGACAAACTAGTGTCTTGGCACAAGGCCTTGGAAAAATCTTATTTGTAGTCTTGGCACGAGGCCTTGGCTACGTGGTTATGATAGTCTGGCATTATGCATTCCAACATTATGAAAGTGGTTATTGATTTTGCATGTGATTATTAGATTAGTAGAATAACCATGTGAATAAGTAAATGGAATTATTTCATTTATGCCATACCATGTTGAAAGTTCAAGTTTGAAAGGCTGTTTTTTTAGTTATACATTGCCTTAAATGTTTATTCTTATTTATGAAAGTTTCCACTATATTGTTATCCTTACTGGGCATTTGAGCTCACCCCTTTTCTATGTTTTATTTTTCCCAGGAAGTGAAGAAGTAAGTTATGAATGACCTACGGGGATTTTATGAGGGGATAATAGTGTGGACTATGGAGACATTATGTTGTCGTAGTATTTTTTCACCTTATGATGTAATGTAAAACTTATGAATATATCTAGTATTTCAAAGGCTACTAAATCAATCGGTCTTTCGAGATTTGATCTTTATTGTGATCATGCCAATGTTATTTAGTATTGCACCGACTCTGGGTAACTAGGGTCGGGGCGTTACACATTTCAAGTAATCATTTTCTTTATACTATGAGCTTGGACCGAAGTATTTTAGATATGCCTAAATATTGGAATGGATTATGTTGGACATAAGTTAGGATAGAACTTTTTTCGATATTATTGATTAGATGTTATAGTAATATAGCTTTAGAAAAAGGGCAACCTGCAGGACGGGTGACAACCCATCACGTCGGACAAGGCTGTGGGAATCGAACCCACAACTGAAGTGCGACTGGCCTTTATCGCCTACCACTAGCCTACAAGAAGTCCCTGTTTAGTAGGAAACTAGTTTTATTATATTAAGCAGTATGATATATGAAGTATAAGTCCATTTTAGGAACTATATATGATTAATCTCACTATAGATGGACTTATGTATTTTTGATAACTTTTATAACCTTTTGTTTGAGACAGATGGAATGACCCATCATTCTATCACATGATCTTCTAACACATCACGAATAACAAATTCAACTTCATTTCATTAAGGGATGAAGTGGAAATTTTTCAATTAACGAACAACAGTGAGATTGTACCAAAATCATGTAAGTATTTCTATTAATTCATCAACTTTAGTGAAATGATCTTGAAACCCAAAAATGTTGTCCTAGTGCCCTTATATCCGATGAATCAGATGGTACCTTAGATCATCACAAATTTATGGATGTGTGATTACTGGATTTTCCATATCCATGTTCTGTACCACTCTCCATCAGAACATGGTGGTTATATTTCTCTTCCATATCCTTATTTTCACCTATGTGGAAACCCAATGATTAGTTTATTTGGGTATCCATTACATTTCATACTTTTGTTTTTAAAGATTGGTTTTGGTATTCCTTTTTACAATGTGGGTTTCTATTAAAGAAACTTTTGAGTAGTAAACCATTTATAACCCTGACGAATTTCGAGGGCGAAATTCATTTTAAGGGGGGTAGAATGTAACACCCTGAGATTTTATGAAAAATATTCTTTTTAATTTCATTAATGTCTTGTGTTGTACGCTACACCAAAAAGAGATTGCACAACACGCATCCTTGACTTGCCTTGCATTACACGCAATCGCGACCTTCCTCGATAGTGTGTGTAGTACGCAATAACGAGTTTCACTAAACAACAATATGCTATTAAAATATTATTAAAACAAGCCGTTATGAATAGTAATAACAACTTTTTGAAAGTTTTTAAATTTTATTTTTCAAAATGGACTTCATTTTTTGGATTCAGAATATCTAAATTAGCTTAGGGTAAAATTTTGGTACTTTTCGACTAACTTTCATTTTCTGATAAATAATGAAAAATTACTAAATTTTAATTAAAAACAACCTTTTTAATCGAAATAATTAATAGTGATAAATTATTAATTTTAGTGGTTTTAAATCATATTTAGAATATATTTTTACAATTTAATACAATGTTGGTCATTGGATGTAATTTCACATTTAAACCAGACATAAACAAGTGTCAATCTTTTGATAGTTATTATCTCCTAAGAACACACTATTTGTTTTGACGACGGGAATTAATTTTTAAATTAAGTAATGAAACTGATATTTTTTGAATTTGGTAAAATAGACATAATTTTTCAGTTCATAATATCAAATATAGCTTAGGCCTAATTTTTGGTATTTTTCTGGAAACTTTCATTTTTTTGATGAATAGTGAAACCACTAAGTGGTAGTTAAAAAAATGAATTTTTCATAAAACTTAATTTTACCGCTTCTGGGAGTGGAATTTCAAAAATCCGAGAGATACGGTTGATTTCAGTAAGTAAAATGTGGTTCAATGAGATGACAATAATTTTTGTTGAATAGTAACTTTTTACTTTTTTTTACCACGGTTAAAAGTAAATAGGGTAATTAAGGGTAAAAATGATATTATTATTACCCTAAAACATGTCCTAATTCTATTGGATAAGTGTAATTCGACCAAAAACAACCTTAGGAATAAAATATGATCATTTAGGCCCACTTAGATTAGATTAGGACATTTATTATTAATTTATTTAAAAAAGGGTTAAAATAGTTAAAATCAAAGTTTAATAAGAAAATCATTTTTAATATAGGGTTATACATAAGATAAATTTGACTATAAATATTCATTATAAAGATAAAAAGATTTCCTAAATAATTGTATTTTATTTGTAATATTTAGACATTAAATAATTTAATTTATTTATGACACAAAGATGATGCAGTAATTATCTTATTAATTAAATATTGACATAATTGATGTTTTAAATACCCAAATGAATGTAATTTGAGACTTTTTATGAATTCCACTAATTTTCTAGGTTAATATGACATGTTATTATTTATTTAATTAACTTTTTTTGAACTAATCATTATTTTATGAGTTTCACAAAAATCAATTACTAAATAGTGTCAAAATTGACATAAAATAGTTTTTAAAACAAATATTATATTATGAATTGTTATTTTATTCCTAAAAATCTAAGGTTCGGCCAAATGACTTAAATAAGGTTATATATATTAATAATAAACAACTTGGGGTTATTTTTGCTTCTTATAGTAATCCTATTAACCTTATAGTCTAAGAACACAAAAAGACACGGTAAAAGTAACATTATCTAACTTAAAGTTAAATATAAATGATAAGGTTACAATAGGAACCTAAACTTGTCTAAATTCTATTGGATGAGAGTATTTCGACCCATACCCACCTTATCTTCGAAATAAATCAATTTGGAGCTATTTAAAACCGAACTTGACTTTATAATAAAATAATATTTTTAGTTTTTCCAAAAGATCCCCTCTCCTCCCTTCTAAAAGGGCACCTCCTCCCCCTCTTCCTCACACCACTTTGAGCCTTCAAGCTCGGCCAACCCCTACCAAATTCTCTTCTCCACTTCCCTAGAAATATCCTAGAGGTCCTGGTCTTCTTTAAAGACCAATTATAGTGCTCTAAGAGGAGGACTCAAAGAGGTGCTTCAAAGAAGAGGAGGTTCAGACACTTATGAAGCAAATCGGACCTAAGGTATGGGAAAATATCACAATCTCATTTTATCCAAGATTTTTTATACTTTGGTATTTACTGGGGTGTATTTTATCATCCACATCCTTGTTTCCTCAATATGTAATATTATTTTCATCCACCTACAATTGTTTAAATCCTATTTTACCCTTCGGTGAGTTTTTAGTAAAAGATATGAAAGGAATATTTTGTCGTTTTTCGTACGAGGTACTTTTTTGACATTTCCGAAAAAAGTATGAGAAGAATGTTTTTTTAACTTATAAGGCATGAATGGATTTTTTAAACATTATTTCCAAAAATCTTACTTTACAAGTTTTCATGTTTATTTTTAATCAACTTCTTTTAGTTTAAAATTGTATGACATGTTATGAAAGTAAAATGTTTTAAAGTAGAAATGATATTTTCCTCAAGAATGGAGTTCAAGTGTTTTATCAAAAATATTTTAAATATAAGATAATATAGGGTTCTGTATCTATACCTATTATTACATTTATTTGATTATGTTTTTATGGAATTATTTTTATGAATTCCTTTATCTTATATGAATTGTTTTATGATGTCATGTTGTTTAAGATTCCCATTTTTATTACATGGGTTATGCTATGATGTATGGTTTATGATTTTGTGGCACACATAAGAATGGTATCATTATGAGATGGGTGGGACCTATATCTCCCACCAATTCATTGGGTAAATATTTTATATCTCATGAGATAGACATGGCTGGAACGGCAGGATAAACCGGTTCAGTGAAACAGGACTGAAACGAGGAGTGAACTCGGTTCAGAAATGGACTTTGTCCACTAAGATAGTCTTGGCAATGAGTCTTGACTAATAAGAAATGATTCTCTATGATTATGTGTGTATGCCAAAATGTTTCATGTTTTATGTTATGATTATTGGGATTATATTTCACTATTATGATTTATCCAATGTTATGAAATTATGATTTCTTTTGCAGGTTAAGATTTCCAAAAGTTATGTTCTTATGTACATGATGTGATTGATATTTCATTTGTTTACCCTTACTGAGCATTTGAGCTCACCCTTTTATGTTTTATTTTCCCCAGGATATAAAGAAAGGTTTTATGTATAAAAAAAGGAAGATCTTTATGGGATATGTTGAAGATCTTTCACCACGATTAGAAGATTATATTCCGAGTTTCCAAAGACACTAAACTATTACGGTCCTTGTGTGTCTGTGTTTTTGTTATGTACTAAGTATTCCTAAAAAGTAATGTAATGTTCATGTACGTCAAGATTTTGGTATCTACAATGAAGAACCTTGGATATATACAGATGAGTTCACTAATAATATCCCCTTCTTCCTCACATAAAATGGGATAACCTATGATCATTTTTAGGGTAACCATTTTTGTATCGATATTAGGAAGATATTCCTGAACATATATTAAATCTATAAGAGAGTACTAGAGTAGGAATAAATTCCACCCAAAAGGGTATAATGAGCCCAAACACCCATCCTCTTGAACAATGTGAGATCTTAAGTATCATTTGGTCTGAAACCTCAACTAAACACCTACCTTTGGAAAACAGTTTTGTACCCAGTTAGGAATGTGTGAACCATTGACATTTTCCATTAAGTACAACAATGGTAACCCATCATAAGTCATTATGAAACACATTTTACCCCCCTCACTCACAATCAACTATTGGGCCAAACCAAACACACCTAGTGGTTTAATCCTTCCTATCAAAATAGTATAAATGAAAGAAAGATAATGAAAAATAAAGAATCAATCCATGAAAAAATATGATGATTGTTCTAGTAGATGAAATTATAGATATTACATGAAGAAGTTCCTATAAATATGACCATGATTCGGAATAATGTATGATTATTTTTTCAACACAATTGAAAATAGAAATAAATATGAAAAAAATCACATTTGAATGATATTTCTAAAGGCAAATAAGTCATTACACATAAATAAATAAAATTTCATTTTAGTTCATCAGAAAATGATGACCTATGAATATCAGAAGATCTATGTGGAAGGTTAAAGAAGGCATGAAATAATTATAATGATTTTTTGTCCATATTTATAGATAAAAAATAAATATTTAAGAAGTTTAATCTTAAATTAGGATATATATATATATATGTATTCTTTGATAGATGATGTAAAGAAACAATTTCTACACAATTTTTTTTGAATGAAGTAATGATACCATGCCACCCATGAATATCACTGAATTAAAAATTAGATGACCATTCATAAATAAAACATTCAAATCAAGAGAATAAAATCTATTAGAAATCTAGTTGAGAAGAAACTATCATCCTTGATACTCTCACAAAAGAGAAAATAAGTTCTATTTTATTCCCTTATCTATTTTGTTGTGTTTGTCTGCTATCTATGTATGTAATTAAAGGTGATCTAGGTTATTAGGTTTAAAACTAATTAAAATTATCATTAAGTAAAAATTAGGTATAAGATAAGAAGTAACCATTGTCAAATGATATAATAGTTAGTTTCTTGAATCCTATTTGTTGAAAAAGGTTAACCTTGATAAAGATGATTATACTATCAATATTAGATAATAGGATGAAAGTCACCATATTAAGAGTGATCCCATATTTGATATTCGTAATTAAAATTATATAATAGGATCCTAAAAGATTAATAAAGGCATGGATAGTCCTATTTAGAGAGGTAGGGGGTTTAAAAGCCTCTAAAATTATCATTTCATACAAGTCCATTTTTTTGGAATGTTCTTGAAAAGGTATCATTGAAAATGTATCTTTTAGTATTCATTTATTTTTATTGATAATTAATTCCAATTTTAATGGGTATATATTTATTTTACTAATGAAATATATATGAAAAATGTGTAGTTTTTTAGGGTGGATTACTGAATCTTAGCCTACTAGTCATTTTGGATGTTTTAAATATGCCTCTTAAAATGAGTGCAATATTTCATGTTGTAATTCGCAAAAAAATATATTTATCAATTAGTATCAATTATTTTAGCTTAAAATTGTATTTGATCAACCCTTGAAAATATATATCATATGATATCATATTATTTGTTAATAATGGAAAACATTATTATCAATATTAAACCATATTATTTTCTACACTAAGAATAGCTTAACTGAACTTCAAGTGGAATAATTAATGGAACATTTCTTTATGTTAATTGATACCATTATATCAGAAGTTATTTGTATTTATTTTCATTAAGTTTAAGATATAAAAAATTCAGAATAAAATAGAGAATAAACATTTATAGGAACTTTCTATAATTGGTATTGACAATAAATACAATTAGGGAGATTATTGAACCCATATTGTGTTTGTTTTGTATTTTTTTCAATGATCATGGGGCATATATGCATGATGTCAATATAGGGTTAATAAAAAAATTATAAGATATATGGGGTTGCAAATAATGTTGAGAAAAAGTATAACTTTTTGACCCTAGGCTGTCAACATACATTGAATTTAGCAGGTTGAATAATGACTTGTAGTCTCATGTTGAATGGAATAACATAGGGGTTTCTACAATTATTGGGGATAAGGAATTAATTAATTGACTTTATATCATATTAATATGACAAAGAAAGATATTTTATTATATATTATTGACAATCCATTAACATGTAAAAGAAACAAGTTGAGGTAAACTAATTGATATTTCATGGATAGAATCATTTAGAGAAGATTTGAATAAATTTAAGAGATGTTTAGTTTCATGGAGTATTCAAAGTTTTAGATATTTTAACTCTATTAAGAAGTTAATTAGTAAGTTTAAAATTGTTTTTTTCCCATATAGTTTATCTTTATGTTTATCTATCTGAAAGGAATATATTTTAATGATATTTGATGAAGAACTGATGTTGATGTAATGAAAGATTCATCAAAATACTCTAAAAAGTATTTATATAGTTAATTGGATATATAATTATTTTGGACTTAATTAAAGTTGATTTGAAGGTATTTAAATGTGATTTTAAGTTTTTTAATTTTTGTTGGCTTATGTTGAGGAACATGGAGATGAATTTGTTTATTATAAGTTTCTAGTTATTGGAAATTTAATAACATCCATTAATGTGTAATAAATTATTCATATTTATAAATATAGCAAAGGATGAGAGATTCAAGAGATGTGTAAATATTTCTCTGAATTTATTAGGTTTAAGAATATATTTTAGTCTCATTTTTAATGGTACAACATAGGTGTTGGTAATATTTATGTTAATAATGAATGGATAATTGAGTTATGGTTATATTCATATGAAAATGTAAGACCTGTAATTAGATATTCATAGAGATCCATTCATATGGAAAAGAAACAAGTTGAGGAAATATGCTTGATATTTTATGGATAGAATCATTTCAATATGTTTAATAAATGTATAATTTAATAGAGTATTCAAAGTGTTGGATATTTTAACTCTATAAAGAAGTTAATTGAGAAGTTTAGAAGTTGGTTGGGATCCTGTGAGGTTCTGTCTTTATTTATATCTAAATTAAAGAAATATGTTTTAATGATGTTTGATAAAAAACTAATTATGAGGTAATGGAATAGTCATTTAAATACTCTAAGTAGAATTTATATGGTGCATTGAATTTGGAATTTTTCTTAGAGTTGATTAAAGATGATTTAAATCTATTAAAAAGTGATTTGAAGTTTTTTAATATGAGTTTACTTGTTTTGATTAATATGGAGATGAATTTGGTAATACTATATTTATATTTATTGTAAATTTAATAATCTCCACAAATTCATAATAAATTATTCAAATTCAGAAATCTAGAAAAGTTCTTGATCTTTGAGAGATGTTTAATATCTTTATTGATACATAATATATTTCTCTGAGTTAATATGTTGAAATTTGATCAATTCAAGAGATGCATATAATATTTTTAAAATTCATAATTTTTTGGAGTCTATGAAAAATCTATAAATCCAATGCATGCATAATTTTTTTAAAGCATGAATAAGTTTTTTTGGATCATGTGTATGTTTTTTGGTGATACATGTTGTGTACATTTTTTATGTTTGTTATATTTATTATCAAATATTTAAAATATCAATCCAATGATAAGATTTAAAGTAAATTATGAGGTCTTGGGTGAAGAAGATAAAGTACCTCCCATTGTGTTTACATGGAAAAGGAGAAGAACAAAGGTCCTTGGAATAGCTTGCTAGAAAAATTACTTGGACCAATATATCTAATTATTTTTTAGATTATCTTCATGTCTAAGACAATTAATATAAGGGTATATAATAATTATCTCCATCATATCACTTCCATAGTTTAAAAACTAAAAAAGGAGATAAATTCTTAATTTTAACTAGAAACCTTGTACAACTATGAATAAAACTTTTTAAATAAGTCCAATGTATTGAAATAAGAGCTTGATTAAGTTATAGAATCCATCCTTGATTGATTGAGAATGACGGTTGCTGAATGGAAGAGTTTTTCATCTATATGATGATAACTTGATAATGAAAAAAAATGATTAAGTAAAGGAGTAAAATGTGTTCAAAAAATAATATAACGTGATTATTTTATGTTCTCTAAGTCTTTGGAATAATGTAGAAAGGGTTTTTAATTAGTTTAATAATTCCCTCAATTATTTTAATCTATTTTGAAGTAATTTGAAATGATTGAAATGGCCTAGAGTAGATCTAAATAATTTCATAATACATTTTAATATATTCATGAATTTATATTATAGAGCTGATGTTTTGAAGAATAGCAAATGGATTTATCAAACACAAAAGATACATTGGTTAGCGTGTACGTAATTTTTGATGTGCAGAAGATAATCGATCCTTTCTTATAAGATTTATTATGCTAAAAAATTAAATACTTTTTATCAACAAAAATGTTAATTATGAACCATGTATGTAAATTCATCTGTTCCAATAATAATTGGGTTACATGTAATATAATTTAGCTTTCCATATGATAATTGACAAATTCAATTATGATACGCACAAAATTTCTATGTTAAATGTATGATAATTATGCTAGGAAGATGATAATTGTGTCCCGTGTAAGTGAATTCATCTATATAAAATATAAGTGACCCACACATAAGAGAATAAATAAAAACATATTAATTTAGAGTAAATTTTAATGGAAAATTATCTATTCATAAGATGTTTTAGATTACATAATAGATTTTATGTAGAGAAATTTTGAGTTTCAGTAGGATAAAAAATGTGTTTTATAGGATAATAAGACTAGGAAGAGAATAAATTGTGATAATACTGATGTTTTTAGATCATTTCAAAGACATAATTATTCTTTGGTAGTTCTTGATTCAATATATTTTTAGAATAATCAATGAAGATAAATTTTAGGATCATTATTATTAATTTTTTGAAAAATGAATTTTCCTAATTTTTCATAATAATGTAGATAAAAATTCATCAAATCTCAAGTTATAATTTAAATACTAAATCCATATGAATCAATCTGAGATGTGTTTAGTGAAAAGAAATATGAATCCATGTTTTGAGATGTGTTGTTCCATAAATGTTTCATTCAAACTGCAAGTTAGTTGCATAAGTTTTGAATCATGAAGATTCATAAATATGAATAAAAAAAGACATATTCACCTATGTGATGATAATTTTGTAATGGTATTCCTAGAATACTCATTGAGTTAAAAGATTAGTGCATAAAATATCATGAGACCCTAAAATTTGTAAATAATTAATGTGATTGTGGCATGCTCCATGATAACATTTGGCGCTTTCCAATTGTGGAAATTGGAAATGATTAAATCCATTTAATATTTCCACACATGACTATGAGGATGCTGAGTTGATCTAAGATGAAGATATAGAAAAAGAAAGGTCCATTGTTGAAAGTTTGGGAGTAATTGTGAACATCTTTGAAGAAACATGTATCTCTTGAAGAGAACATGAAGCTGAGAGAAGAAAAACTATTGAGAAAGAAGGATGAATAAAAGCCACTAAAATTTGTAGTGAGGAAGAAGAAATGAACAAAGCCTAGGATACCCACTGTGTTTCAAATAGAAGTAAGATGAGGAAGAGGAAAATATAAACTATTGGATAGTTATGGTTATGGTATAAGATAATGAAGAAGGAAAAGTTCCTAAAACCAAGATTGTGTGTGCTATGATTATATTTGTCGACCCAAGTTTATTGTTCTATGTTTGAGGGAATAAATTTGAGTTGGGTTTTCAGACTCTAGATTCATAAGAATATGATTCTATGAAATGATTACTAGAGATTATGTTTCAAGTAGTATTATTAAAGATGCATAGGTAATCAATGTTACTCCAAGGTAAGGAAGCAGGTGATTTTTTGGGTGTAGATTCATCATTTTGTAGTATTATGTATCTACTTCATGAATAAGGGGAAGTGTTGAGAAATGAACTACTGGGATGAAAGTATAAACAAATACAGTGGGATTTTATAATGATCACATGTATAATATATTGATTACACACCTATGTAATATGGAACACTTGGTTTTAGGATGAAAATTGAAAAACAAAACATGTATTTTATTATTTGATTTATATTAGAGAGTTTGTGACTTTGAAATCCCAATTTTGGTAAGGAGTATAATTTCAGGGAAGGTTTGAACCTTATAAAAACACTTTTTCTATTAACTGGTTTATCAAAATTGTATATAGGTGTTAAACAACACTAGATCTAATAGTCTTAACCGACATCAGAGTTTCAATGTTAATAGGGTTTTTAATATTTGAAATAAATATTTATAACTTGGCGAAATTGGACCACAATTGATTCAAATCCCCCTCCTTGGTGTTTCTACACAGGTTCATTGGGAACAACATTATATAATATATTTTATGATACATAAGTTTTTTCATGGATGATAAAAAAGAAATATTTTAATGTAAAAAAAATACATAATATGTAATGATTTCATGATCTTTAACATAATTCATTGATGTGAAAATATTTTAAGGAAACACCAAATGTACTAAAAAAAGTTTTAGAGTTGAGGAAAATATGAGACTTCCAAAATGAAATATTCTTAAGAGGATATTTAACTTTGATGAAGATATCTTACACTTTATTGTATAAATGTTATGATAATTATATTCGAGACATTAATTAAGCTATTATTTTTTTAATTATGAATATGAACTGTTATTTTCACCATAATTAAGGAAGCTATGTTGCGAAGCAATTTAAAGAGGAATACTAGTTGAAGCTCGTTTAGTAATTTTTTAAGCACTTTCACCATAAGAAGAGAGCCACACGAAAATGCATGATAATTAATAAATTCATTAGAATATACATTCCATGATTGAGAGACTTTATGAAATAATTTATATTTATATGAAATAAATATTCATATGGTTTTATGGAGATTAAAATGAGTAAAATGGCAAACAAGTTTCTATTATCTCATTTGGATAAAATTATACATATTTTAGAGAACTAAAAGGGGATATATTTGATCAGTTTAAATGATATTAACAGGTTATATTTATAAGGAAGTAAAAGGAAAAAATATTATGTAAATATTATTCCCACATTTTCAATTAATATATTTTATTAAGTAAATATAGTGAATTTTGATACGATTCAGCGTTGTTACTTTCCCTGATATTCTTTAAAGTCAATGTTTGAGAGTAGAGACCCAACAACAATTCTTTCTTAAATATTCAATGTATCAAATACAAGAAGTGGACTAAAACTATGTGAGAAATATTCTTCCTATTATTTGAAGAAGATAAGAATAAAAAGATAACCCAACCATGTCACTACAGATTTTTATTCATGCCAATGGAGAATAATATTGAAGAAGCTGGTATATGATATTCTTTTATTATAAATAATAACAGCTATGATATATTTATATCATAATATTTGTGAAAATGCAATGTTTTTTTATAAAATCCTAGGATTATTACACACTATGAAAGAATATTTGATTCTTTTTAGTATTAATTTTTTGTGCAACATTACTGATCATATTCAAGTGGATTAGGTTGTATATATAGTATTTTGTCAAGAAAGCCCTAGTTGTTTACCAATATTGATAGAATTTCAGCTAGTTCTTATATTATACATGATTGGTTCCAATAATATGAGTTCAAGGATATACCTTTTACTCAGTATTATTCTTGATAATAAATGCGGATATACGTGTATGTGTGTAAAAACTAAAACACATTTGGGATATAGTCATCCATATTGGAGGAAATCCTCATTAATAAACCATGTTGTTCCTTATTATTCATTACTATTTTTAATACTTACATGATAACTAAAGTTAAGTAAAAGAGTGATAGATCCATTCATTTAATAGGTGAATAGGTAAGAGAGGGAATTTTATATCTAAAAATAAGTCATCACACTAATTCACTCTCATCTAGGTGTGGAGTGCATCTTTAGTGATCCTATTAGTTTGTATTAGAGCATCTGGTTCCACATATAATTATATTGTAAAAAATATCAAGATTTGAAGTTTTTGAGTTTATATTTCCAAAGGATTTATGAATTGAATATTTAAAAAATCCAATTATTTCCTGGTCAAATAAACCATGGAATACTTGTCTTATAAGGAAATAAAAAGTAGTTATAAAATTGATGTAATAAATTGAGAACATCCTTATCAAGGAAAGATGAGAATAATAAATCTCTACTAAATCAATGTAATCAATGTATAGTAAATTATGCTATGTATATTGATAAACTATCTATTAGATGAAGTTGTGAAAAGAAGGAATCCCTCTAATTAAAAGAGGTAGAAACATGAGTTTCCAAATGTTTTAATCATAATTAAGATTGATCTAGAATGGAATATGGAAATTAGGTTCCCAAGTCTACAAACAAGAATATAGATGATCTTTCTACCTTATACGATTAAAATCTTTAACATGGAGATGAGGTAACAAAAATCTTTTGTCAGAACAATCATAATGAAAAACCAATCATAAGAGGGGAATATCATAATTTTGATAATTCACAATATTAATCAATTAGTAATTTGAAAAAATACTATAAACTTTTCACAAATATATTGTTTCCATAATTTGTGGATCTTTTAGAAGCATAAATAAGGATTTCACCTAGCTTAAAGATGAGTATAAAATTTTAGATATGGATTCAAGGAAAAATTAGATGAATTTTGTAAAATTACCAACGTTGGTTAGAGCCTTAGGATATATGAATATGGATCTTGAATAAAGTACTCAAAATATGAGAATTATTGCATAAATAAAATTCATGAGAGAGAATAATAAAATAATTTTATTGAAGAAAATACCCATTCATTAGTAGAAGTAAATTCCATCAAGGATGACCAATTGGGAATCAATGCCAATAAAATTAAAGTGATTGATAATATACTATAAGAGAAGAATAAAGAATATTATGAACATGTGAATTATATTGAGAAACTAATAGTAGATTATAAAGGAAGATTAAAGTTCATTGAAGATAATAGAGACACTCATAATAAGAAATGCCTTGATCAAGAGTTAATATAGAATAATTTTGAAACTATCCAAGATAAAACTTTATAATAAGTTGAGAGAAGAGTTTTGACTAAAAATAATTAAATGGAGGATATTTTTGTTATAATACATATATAAAATTGAATAATTTGAGTGATATCATCAAATTGTAAATCTCTAGAAAAATAAAAGTAAAAAATATCATCCGTCCTTGAAAATTTGTATTATTAAAACCCTAGTTCTGTGTAAAGTGTAGGCTTAAAAACGAAATATTTTTGTAGATCTATGAATAAAGATGATGTTAAACCCACCACTATATTTTTTTTGATGAAATCAAGAGTAGATAAATTTATTTCATAAAATCTACCCAAGATAATGTTGTGTATATAAAAAAAATATAAATCTATAAATGTTTTCTCGAATAATGTTCAATTGATAAAACAATGGTTTATTGTCCATTTTTGGTTTTGTGATAGGTTTGGGTATACGTTTATTGATTTTTGGCATAATATAAAAACATATGAAAGAAAAGTAGGTTCTATATCAATGGGGATAAAAGATAAAATAAAGAAAAGTTCATAATTTAAGAATTAAAATATATTTATCAGAAAAACATTTTTAAGCATTGAAAAATTTTGTGGATAATGTAATTGAGTTTGTAACAGTAAAGATACCTGCTCAATAAAATCAAAAAAGAATTTACATATGAAACTAAAATAAATAAGGCCAAAAAATAATAATTTAAAAATAATTATAGGTGATTTTCTCTTAAGTTATAATAAAAATAAGAATTATTTTCAAATAAAACCCAAGAAGAAAAATATGAAGGCCACACCCAAAAGAGAGATGCTTATATTATGAGTGAATTGGACACACCATTTATTTTTATAAATAATCCATGAGTGTTGGTATTAATGGAAATAAGATAATTCAATATAAATAATCAATCAATGAAAAAACAAGTATATTATTTTGGAAGACAACATTTGATATGCCCACATGGTGTAATTACTACAATGTGGTGTGGAAAGATAAGAAAATTTCAATTATTGTTGAATGTAACTAAATAAACTGGTGTAACATTGTTGAAGTATGGGGTTTATACCATAAATCTAAGGGAAAAAAATAAAAACTCTTGAAAAAAATTTAGGTTTTCCCAATTATAAGTGAATGAATTTATTTATTAAACTAATGATTGAAATAAAAATTAGGAAAAAGTATAGATAAAATATTTAAGAGAGAGAAATCAGTTTCCATTGTTGGTTTTGTTAAATAGAAATTTTGAGTGCACTTGAAAAATAATCATATCCATTAGTTTGAGAATAAATCAATTTTTTTATAATAAAAATTATAATATACCAGAAACCACACTCCCAGATCCTATGCTGAAATCCATAACATTACATTTCCATATTTAATGTTAAACATTGTGACTGTAATTTTTCATCTAAACCTTTCAACACCAAAAGGAAAACTTGTATCATGTACAACCTCTAGGACCTTTTAGGTTTAGTGTTTTAGAGAATTAGGAAATACTCTTACATAAATAACTCATATCAACTTTGACTCATAAATCATCAAAATATCATTTCTCTCTTTTAACCAAACTTTTATTATTTTATAATTTTTCATCAACATTATCCTTGTGAAATCCTTTAGTGACATAAATTATTCAACATCATTATATGAAACCTAGTGAAAAGGAAACATAATAAGTGAAAGATATAATGCTTAGTAAGGGTAAACAAAATAATTAATAATTAAATGTCATCATTGATAATAAGAGTGAATAAGGGTATGATGAAATAATCAAATTTGATATGTTAATCACAATAGAACTCATAAACATCAATACATAGATCATCAAATATGAAAACAAGGAAATGGAAAGAGTCATAAAAATCAATAATCCAGTTTCATTTAAAATCAATCTCGATCACTAGAAACATTATAAACTCATAATAAGAAATTTAAACCCTTTTATCATAACTTGGAGCATAAATTTCATTAAACCCTTTCAATACCATTTCAATAAGAATAATTGTACCCCCATCTTCTAATATAATCATTACCCAATTCATCATAGATCTATAATGGGGACAACCCTTCGTATAATCTATATCGGGGTCGCCTACTTTTTGTGAGATATAATGGGAATCAACACTTCATATAAGCTATATCAGGATCACCAATGAGCTGTAATGGGGAACAACCCTTCGTATAAGCTGTATCGATATCACCCATTTCTTATAATACACATGTACCATGAATAAAACACATTCATCATAAAACTCATATAAACACTCATTATTCATTTATACACTGATAAACCCATGGAAAAGAAATGGGTTTAATGTAAGTCTCTTTGAAACATGATTAACCAATGGAAAAGATATGGGTTCCATAATAATATAGTTAGAGAATTATTAACCAATGGAAAATTAATGGGTTCAATAAAAATCTCTTTGAAACATGATTAACCTATGGAAATAAATAGGCCCCATAATAATCCCTTTGAAGTAATAATAATACATCCAAAACAATAATGTGGATGGTATCAATAAAAAAATGAACCCAGTGGATGATAAGTAACAATAATGGATGTTGATGTCGATGAATGGAAATACAAGTAAAAGGTAATTAAAAATATTCACTAGGAACAAAATATTTAAACATGCGAAAGTGTCCCATACAACTTTGAAATATTTGAACAATTAACCCAGTGAAGGGAATAAAAATAAATGAAACGTATAATATCATGATAATAATAATATTCATGATATGAAATTTCATAGGATAAGTATATAAAACTCTTAAAATAAGATAGTTCTGTAACATGTCAAATGTCTCAAAGAAGGAAAATTTTGACAAAAGTCCATTACCGTTTTGGTAACATTGAAACCGTAAACCCATTGAAATAATAATAATTAAATGAAACACGTAAAAACCAAGAAGATAAAATAATTATTGTTATAATATATAAAAAAATTGTAGTAGATACACCACACAAAATAAATAATTAGTGATTATGACCTATGCCTCGTGAAAGTAAAAACGAGGCAATAATCCCTTACCTCGAGTTTAATTTGTCATACTTGTTCTCTATCTTATCGAATAATAAACTTATGTTACTTATCTAATTAATTTACAATATTTTTATATTTTAATATTTATTTTATTTCACTTCTAAACATTTTATATAAAATTAAATAATAAATAATGTATAATTAGGATGTTTTGACCATAATCAGTTTATATGTCAAAAAAGACTTTGGTAGGTCAACTGTGGTTAAAGGGGTCATTATTAAAACATATATATATATAATAATAATTAAATAATTATCATATTTATACATAAATTATAATTTTAAATCCAATAATTATTTATGGTTATTAAAAAATGAACCAATGTTACAATTAGGGAGACAGTAGGTTGTAAGTACGCATGAGTAGCATTTTCTTTTTTCAATGATTGTTATAGAAAGAATTAAAGTAAAATTTATATTTCCATAATTATAATTATATCATAAATATCATATTATTTAACCATATATACTTAAATATAGGATTATTTTATGTATATGGAATCACATCACATCGAGGAGGTGGTAGTCCACATGTCCATGAATGACATTATCACTTTTTTAATGTGTGAAAATGGTTAAAATAAAATGATATATTATATTGATAAAAATTTAACAATTAATTAATATCATATATATTTCATTTATGTAACATATGTTTAATTAAATCCATCCTTAACATATTCTATGAAATTTGTGAACGAATCACATCGCTTTGAGAAGGTTATTGTCCACATGTCAACAAATGATGTTATCGTATTTACACCAAATAAAATCCATAAAGGTATGTTCTAAATAAAAATTAAATAATAATTACTAAAAAATGAAATATATATATATATATCATATAAAAATATTTTTTCAGTCATAATGTGGAACCATGAGAGGTGGTAAAGGAAAATTAAATGACATTGTTTCATAAGGTGGTAGTTCACCGTACACATGAATCGTAAGTTCGTTACTCATTTGATGGATGTGTGTGTAGTTATAGGTATAAACCTTAACATAAAAACATATTAGTATATTTTTCAGTCTAATTTTATTATATAATCATGGAATAATAATAATTTAATGGGTGGAGAAATAAATAAAACATAAATACACATTGAAGAATGTTACCTCTTTTTTCGAGTGACACCTTTTTGTTTGTACCAAATGGATTCCATGGTCGGATTTCTACCAAAATTTATGAATATAGGTTTAGAAGAGGAATTTTAGGATCTTATTAGGTCAGGTTTTGGATGATCCAATTGGCTTGAGAGGTTTGATGAAGTGGGGGAGGGTGGGTGCCTTTTATAGTGGAGGGGAGTGACATTCTTGTAAATCATACAAAGTAAACATTATTTTGAGGTCTATATTACATAATGTGATTCCAAAATTAAGAAATAATGGATTATATGGGAATTAAGTTCGATAAAAAATGACACCACAAAAAAATAAAATCTTTTTTATCATTGTTTCCCTTATTCTTCAAGTTTCCTTATTTTCTTAATTTTAGATTTTTATTGAAGTAGTTTCTTATCCTAAGTAATCTAAACATTAAGAATAAGTTAAATTTAGATTTATTAGAAAATATAGAACCACATAATTATAAATTTTATATATAATTTAAAAAATATAAATTCCATTTATTTTGGAAATTAATTTTTAAACAATTGCATGAAACATAAAAAACACTACTTTTTCCTGAACCTGGCTAACAAAGTTTTTTATTATCTATAGATCAATATATTAATTATAAAAGATAAATTGTTCCATGATTGGACCATATTTGATATTTATTAACATTTTAAAAAAATCTTGAATATACTATTTTTATTAAGTTTAATTCTTTTAATAATATATTATTTATTCTGAAATAACATTAATCTCAATTTTCACATTATTTATTTAATTTTAATTTTAATTTTAATATATAAAAATAGTATTGGAATTAAAATATATTAAGATAAAATATGTGTAACATGATATATCCATCTAAAAAATAATGTCATAAATAGTTTATCAAATTTACATTATTTTTATTATTTTTAACATTATTTATTTTATTTAATTATTAACTAAATAATCATTATTTTAGATTTTGTAAAGAGTTTAATGTAATAATAACATATATAAAAATTATAGTAAAATTTACATAATAAAAAATCATTTACCTTTCAAAATAATGTTTATAACTGAAATTATGGGGTTTCTTCCATACTCTAAAGCTTTATAAATGTTAAAAGTAAGAAAAGTTTGTTTTTATCTTGTTTCTTTACTTAACTTATTATATGGGTCAATTTCATGAATATGTTTCCTAATAACTCAAAAGGTTATAAAAAATTAAGTATATGGTCTAAATATTGGAATAAAATATATTTTTAACAATTTTATAAGTCATTTTTGTCCTTAAGATTAAAGTTTAGTCCCTCGTTAAGCTTAATTTTATTCTAATCATAGTAATTAATTTTAATCACTTTCATTAATCTTTTTGGAAAACAAAATAAGTTTACCTTATTAGACTATAAATATTATAATGCTTAAAAAATTTTATTTCCATTTTTTAAAATTTAATTCACAGGAGGGGAAAGATTAAATTTAATGTTAATCCCACGAATGCTGCGAGACACATGTTTTTAAGGAGAAAAGTTCAAAAGCTTGAAAAGCTTTAACATCGAATTTCAATGTGAAATTGACTTAATTAACCTAAATTGGATTTAATTATCTTTTATTTATTTAATTATACTTTAAAATAAATTAAAATATAATTTAACTATATATATATATTATATGAAAAAGTAGTTTTCAATTAAAATGTAGTGTTTTTCATTATTCATCAAAAAATGAAACTTCTCATAAAAATACCAAAATTTTACCCAAAGTAAATTTTGATATTCATATTTCAAAAATAAATTTTATTTTTTCATATAAAAATTATTAAGGTTCCAAAAATTATATTTTAATAAGGTTCCCCATTAAAAGGATGTAAAACTGTTTTTAAGAAAAATATATTTTTTAAGCGGAAAACTAGATTTATTCCAATATTATACCTATAAAATATAATTGATGAATATGAAAACATTTTATAAATATTTTTAAACATAATATAGTTATTATTATGGATTCCCACTTTTATATTGTCTTGGTGATAATTTCCATATTAAATAATAATATTAATTATATATTATTGTTTGTTATAACCCAGTCTTGCGTGCAATGCAAGATTTTGAAGAATATTATTATTGTGTCTGATTAAATATAAACTATATATTTCATGTAACATGATAAATTAAATAACACAAATTAATTTTAAAGAAGATATTTCATAAACTCTCGGGATATTACATTCTACCCCCCATAAAATGAATCTCTGCCTCGAAATTCATCTTGGTTATCGAGTGACTAATATTTATATAATTACATACTTTAAATCCACATGGTACAAAGGTTTAAGAAAACATAATATTAAAAGTTAAATTTGGAATCATAAAGTTTATTCGAAGTTACAAAAAAACTAGTATTCAAGATAGAGAGAACATAAGTGGGAAATTAAAAGATTGATTTGGAAGGAAAAAACTAATTCCCATTGATTAATAAATTGTTATAGAGAATATAGTTGTCAAATACATGAATTATTTTAAAGTTAATTTTCATTTAATTAATATTGGTTCTTTGTGTCAAGGGTTTCCAATGCATTTTTGGATGAAATGGTGGGTTCTTATGATTTGGGCCCAACCGTGAGCCTATTTCCAGAGTTAAGAAAAAATTTTGTTTCTTTTATAAATCTTTAATTTTTCAACATTTTGAAAAGTTTTTAATAAATTACAAAATTTACTTGTCCTCGCCTGACCTATTCAAACCATCTTATACATTTTGACCCCTTAGGAACTGATTTTTATTTTGGATTTGGGTGATTTAGTTAGGCATTGGGCCAACCTCTAATCCCATTTCCCACATTAAAGAATAATTATTTAATATCTCATTTATTTTTTATTGTTTTTTGGTAATTATAACTCTAACTAATAACTAAATCCCAAGGATTTCCCCCCATTTTCATGTCTCCCTCTTTGGAGCTCATTTGCATCGCAAATTAGGGTGAAACATCTCAGGGTTTCTCAAATCATCTAAATTTGAGAAGGTAATTTGTTTCATAAATAAATAATACAATTTTCATTATTTTTACCCCATTTAAGTTCCAACTTGAACTCTTCAGGCTCATTATAGCCTCTCTATTAGTTTTGGTTGCTTTGAGATTTATTCTTTGGTGGATTTGGGGCAATTGTTTGAAAATCTATCAAGTAAGTGGGTTTCCTTCCTTCCTCCTCCCATTTGCTTAGGTATTGTTTCATTTACGTAGGGTTTATTCTATTATTATTGATTTTTCTAATTTATGTAATGTATTTCGTAGAACCTAGGTTTTGATTTTGTGTTTATTGGCGCAATATTTTGGTTTTAGGTTCATTTTCACTCCCTTGTGGTGCGACCATGTTGCGGTTGAAGTTTCGCTCAAGGATTTGAGTGTTTTGAAATATATGGTAGGTGATTCTATGTCTAATAATTGAATAATGAGTTAGATTTATGAATTTATATATTTTTTATATTCATTTCTCATTATTTTTAGTGTGAAAACTGTTTTAGTAGCATTTGTTAAGCGGTTGTTTTTTAAGTTCCAATTTTGTGTGAAAATGGGATTTTTTACTTGTTCATTCCATGTTGTACCAATTGGAGTTGTTTTGTAATTAATGGAATGGATTTATAAAATTATTTTAGTGCTGAAAATTATGGTTTTGTGTAATATTGGTATTCATTTTCTGTTAAAATAGGGATTTGAAATGGATTTTATGTGTAATGTTTTGTTATAACTTGTATAATTGTTTTAGGGAAATTCTAAGTGTTTGTTTGAGTTATACAGATGGTGAAAAGACTTTTTATCTACTGTTTTCAGTGTGTATGACCAGAACTGGTATTTTTATGTGTAAATGAAATTTGGTATCATTTGGAACTTTTTTTAGCACAAAAAGGGACACCCAGGTTTCTAGATGGGAAGATGTGTACTAGCATGATAGTGATCCAGAGTTGTTTTCTCTCTGTTTCACTTAGCATGTTTGACATTGAAAACACTAAAAAAATTATTATCATGATGTTTTGGGGACCACTAGGTTATGGTTGATTCCCCTACTAGTGGCTCATTCCATAGAACAAATATTATTATGGTTACTTTCACACCGAGATGCGAGGTACCTAGGGCTCACAACTAACTAGTTCCTAGGGGTGTTCACGTATTGAGTGATCATTGATAATTTGAAATTTATCATTGTCTTATGGTTGTTTTTATGTAAAATTCTATATTTTACATGTTTTATTTAAATTTACCAATTCTTTAAAGTTATCCACTTTGAAAACTATTTTCATTTAAAAGATGCACCTTTAGAAATTATTTCTACCATACTTTGTTTATAACACTTGAAATCTTTTTGTCTTATGATGATTGTCACATGGAATATTTAGGCTGGATAATATTTTTATTAGGAAAACAACCTACTTATACCTTTGGGTGTAAGTATACTTGGTTATTTTTGACACAGGTAAGGTAAAGGCTTTTAGAGACGGTGGTTTGGGTTGCTAGTTGCTTCCGTTGTGCAGTGTATAGGAGACAGCTCATGGGTGATGACTCCTTGTTATGTGCTGGTCTTTGGGATGTATATTATGATACCTTTTTTGTTTGGGATACCTTTTGTCATGTTAAAAACCTTGTATTTAGTTCTGAATTTTTAATTAAGTCTTTTTTGGCATGAATTTTTAGATTCGTTTTATTGATTGTTTTTGGTTTTCTTATGTATCCTAATTTGGGTAAATTGTACCCAAACCCTTATTTATGATACTCAGGAACATTTTCCAGCCCATGGGGATAGGGAACACCCTTTGAGACTACCAAAAACCAACTTGGGATCTGGTATTAATGGTGACCATATTTGGTTCGTGACAAAGTGGTATTATTGGAGGTTAATGTTTTTGGGTTATATTATTATTTTGGGATGAGTCGGTCTAGAAAGGAGCTAGGACTGTCGAGGCTCGGAGTGTTGGTCGAGAGTATGGTTCCTGGACCAAACCTCTTATGACATACCTCAAGTCACCATGAGTTGTTATAATTGTGTGTTTGGATTCACTTCCTGGCGAGACATGTGGGCTACAGATTGCACGCGGACATCGAGTGGGGGTTAAGTAGTTGTTTATTTTATTTTTTTAATGTGTTTGTATTATTTATATTTGATGTTATTGATAAAATTTTCAGAATTTTTGTACTGATTTTTTTTTCTTGTGACTGTTTTCTTCTATAGAAACATGCCTCTACAAAAAGAACTCATGCACCCACAGGAGGAAACCGGAAAGAGTTCTCCCTCACAGCTTGATCAGAGGCTAGTAGAGGTTCTAGTTTGGGATATCCAGTCTTTAGGACAAGAAATACTTCCTATTACAGCTCTAGTTAGGGAAGATTATACTGGACATAAAAAGGAAAAATCCTAAGAGTTTCTGAAAAACAAGCCTCCTACTTTCCGAGGTAGCACAGAACCCCAGGAAGCGGAGGAGTGGCTCAAAAAAATCAAGCGAAAGTTTGAGTTACTATACACATCGGAGAAGGTCAGGGTGAAATGTGCCTCTTTCCTAGTAGAGGGTCCCAGAGGAAGGTGGTGGGAATCAGTTCTTTAAGCTGGGAAGCATGAGAAGATGATATGGAAGGACATCAAGGTTTTCTTCAATGACCATTACTACCCTGATGTTTTGGAATATTATCAATATCGAGAGTTTACAGAGCTTGTTCAGGGCTATATTTATGTGATAGAGTATACCAACTATTTTTCCGAGTTGGTCTAAAAAGCTCTAGAAATGGTCTCTAATGATCAGATGAAGGCCCAAAAGTTCGAGAGGGGTCTGCAGCCAGAGATCTATTCCCAGTTCTTTCTATTCAAGCTAAAAACCAATGCAGAGTTGGTTAACCAGGAATTTATAGTGGATATAGACCACAAGGGGAGGGCTGGTTTCTGGGTATGATATCAGGTCTGGGGAGTGGTAGCTCTTCTAAAAAGAAAAGAAATCTGGAGGAGAAGGAAATGAATGGGGGTGGCAGCTCAGGCCAACCTTCCAGGCAGTCTTCTTCAGTGGATTATAATGAGAGTTTCGTCATGTGACACTAGTGTGGGATTCCAGGGCACATCAAACTTGTATGAACTTTTCCTTTGAATCCTTTTTATCAGTGTGGTGTTAGGGGACACTTGAAGTGCTTTTGCAGGATGGCACACCCACTCCAAAGTGGGGAAGGATCAGTGGCTTCCAGGTGAGTTCTAGCTTAGTCAGAGCCGTCGAGGATAGGGGTATCTATGTTTTGTGGCCATAGTGGCTGGGTTGGATCATATTCTAGGCAGATCTAGTTTAGGTAATAGCCACAAGCTAGCGGTCATTCTTAGGTAGATACTAGGAATCTTCATGAGGTGGATCAGGCACCAGTAGGATTAGAGGCGGGACCATCGATAGTTTGAGGTACCATTTTGATTTCTTCTTCAATATTCGCTACTCTTTTTAATACTTATTCCTCTGTTTAATTCATATCTTCCCATTTTGGGGACATACTGAATTCTACAGCTGAGTTTTTTTCTTTTGTGATGGAGTTAGTGACACCGCTTGGAAAGAAGGAGCATGGTCTCAGGTGCCCATCATGTGCACTTTTTGTGTCAGGGGTTGAGATGGAGTGGGAACTCCTGGTCTTAGATATGAATCTATTTTATGTGATACTTGGAATGGATTGGATGGTATACTTTTAGGTTCAAATCGATTGCTATAGGTGGCGATTGAGTTTCACGGCACATAATAGAAATCTGTTGGTTTTTCATGGGGAATGGGATCCTCAGTCAGGTCATGTAGGACCTACACTCCCAGAGTTGTTGAATCTTATCTTACAGTTATTGTCACTCATGCTATAGGATGGTGGTCGTTCTCCTGAGGGTGGGTTACCTCATGTATTAGATGAGTTTCCTAAGGTATTTCTAGATGATTTTTCAGGATTACCCCCGTGTCGGGATGTGAAGTTCTCAGTAAATTTGGCACTGGGAACACAATCGATATATATTCACTCATATCATATGAACCCAATATAATTTATGGAATTAATGATTTAGATGGATTATTTAGAATTAAAAGGATTCATTCGCCCGAGCATCTCCCCTTGGGCCGCTCCTGTTATCTTTACGAAGAAGGTTGATGGGTCCCTCCGGTTGTGTATTGATTACTAGAAGCTGAACAAGGTAACCATCAAGTAAAAATATACTTTTACCCAAATAGATGACTTTTTTGATCAGTTCAAGGGGGTAAATTGGTTTTATAAAATAGATTTGAATTCGGGTTACCATCATCTATGGGTGAAAGAGTCATATATTCCGAAGACAACCTTCCAAAGTTGGTATGACCACTTAGAGTACTTGGTCATGATCGTTGGATTTACCAATGATCCAATGGTATTTATGGAACTCATGAATACGGTGTTCCACCAATATCTTTAATCCTTCATTGTGTTTTTTTTGGATGACATTCCGGTTTACTCTGGATCCAAGGAAGAGCATGAGCATCATTTTCAGATCGTGTTGGGCACTTTGTGAGATCACCTCCTTGATGAAAATCTATCAAAGTTCACCTTTTAGATTAGGGAGGTTAAGTTTCTAGGGAAAGTAATATTAGAGTAGAGAGTTTCAGTGGTCCCTGAGAAGATCAGTGTGGTTATGTCATGGGAGCAGCTGAAGAACATGTTCTAGATTAGTTGTTTCCTTGGCCTAGCTGGTTACTACAAGAAGTTTGTTTGGGATTTCACTCATCTTACTTCTCCCATGACTGAACTCACTCAGAAAGAGGTAAAGTTTTTTTGGGGCCCAGAATGTCAGGCATCCTATGAGGAGCTAAAGCAGTGGTTTACTACCACCCTCATGTTGATCTTTCTAGAGTTTAGAAAAGGCTATGTGGTGTATTTTTATGTTTTAAGTATGGGTCCCGGGTGCGTTCTTATGCATGATCATCATGTGGTGGTGTATAACTCCCGCCAACTCTGACCACATGAAAAAGAATTACCCAACCCATGACTTAGATCTAGCAGTTGTGGTGCATGATTTGAAAACATGGCATCACTACCTATTTGGGGATAAGTTCATGGTCAATTCAGATCACAAAATCTTGGCATACATCTTCTCTCATAAGGATCTAAATATGAGGTAGTGCCACTGGATCGAGTACTTTCAGGGGTTGGACGTTAACATTATCTATAACTTGGGAAAGGGAAATGTGGTGGAATATGCTTTGAGTAGAAAATTACCAGTGAAATCCTTGAGGAACTCTAGTAATGAGTGGATCTAATGGGGCTCTTTTCTCATATGCATGTGGAGACCAAGGAGCATAGTGGAGGTGTGTTCCTGATGATCATTCAGTTGACTCCTTCTCTTATGGATTTTATTGAGAGAGAATAGCTCGGTGATGATCTTTGTCAGCAGTGGAGGATAATTCTTCATGGGGTTGAGACGTCTTATGATTAGTCATCGTTTCCTGGGGGAATTTTGAGCTTCAAGGGTTGTTCAGTAGTTCCATCATCTCTGCGGAAGGTGGTGATATAGGATACCAACCAGTATCAGTGGGCTATCCATCTGGGTGAGACCAAGATGTATAATGATGCTTGACAATGGTTCTGTTGTCCATGTATGAGATGATATATAGCTGACATTGTGTCGAGATGCTATATATGCCAGCAAGTGAATTCAGAGCACCAATGGCTCTCTAGTTTTCTCCAACCATTACCCATTCCTACCTAGAATTAGGATGAGATCATCAAGGACTTCATTGTTGGATTACCTCATACACCTTGAGGTAATAATGCCATTTGGGTGGTGATTAATCATCTGACCAAATCATCCCACTTCATTTTGATCAAGGATACAACTAAAGTGGATCAGTTTGGCCGATTGTATCATCAATAGGTCGTAAGGTTTCATGGTTTTCAATCTTAAGTTGTCCATATAGAGACCCCTATTTCACTTCTATGTTTTGGGAAGGCCTTCATAAGGCCTTGGGGTCAACGATTAAAATGAGCATAGCATATCATCCTCAAATGGATGGTTAGACAGAGCGGGAGAATATGATTTTGGAGGATTTAACCATGCATTTTTTTTTTGTAATTTTAAGGTTCCTAGGATAGAAATTTGGGATTGGTTGAGTTCTCTTATAATAATAGTTACCAATCTTCATTAAAAATGGATCCCTTTGAGGTGCTCTATAGTTGGCCCTGTTTGTACCCCCCTGTGTTGGGATGAGGTAGGTGAGACCTCACTGTTGGGGCTGATTCTTGTGCAGGAGACATCTAATAAGATCATGTTGATTAGGAAGTGTTTATTGATATCTCAGAGTTTCCATAAATCATATTCTAATCAGAGGAATCGAGAACTAGAGTTGTCGGTGGCTGATTGGGAGTTTTTGAAAGTGGCCCCTCGTCTGGGTCATTACTGTTTTGGAAAGAATGGAAAGCTAACACCAAGCTATGTAAGACCTGTTGAGATTAATGAGAATATGGGAAAGGTGGAATAAAGGTTATCTTCTCCTTATCAGTTGACATCTATCCATGATGTCTTCTATGTCTCCCAACTGAAGAAGTACAAATTGGATTTGTCCTATGTGCTGAATTGGGAGGAGTTGGATATAGAGATTCATCTATATATGGTTGAGAAACCATTTCATATTGGGTACTCCCAAAAAAATTGATTTTATGGAAGTCTATTCCTATAGTTTGAGTCCTTTAGAAACATGGGACTGATGAGCATGAGACATGGGAGCAGAAGTCTTGGGTCGAAGAGCAGTTTCCGTTTCTCTTATATGATCAGGATTAAAGATAACTTTTTGAGGGCAGAAAGTTTTTATTGTGGGGATAATTTTAACATACATGAATTATTTTAAATTTATTTTTCATTTAATATATATACTTCATTTTTTATAGGGGTTTCCCATGCATTTTTGGAGGAGATGGTAGGTTTTCATGATTTGGGCACAACTGTGAGCCCATTTCCATATTTAAAAACATTTTTCTATAACTCCTTAATTTTTCAATATTTTTCATCCATTATAATTCATTCTTGGCCTACAATAACATATAAAAACCACTGTATCCATTTTTACCCCTTAGGAACTCATTATCATTTTGGATTTGGGTGATTATTTAGGCGTTGGGCCAACCCATGACCCAATTTCCTGATTTATAAAATTTAATTCTTTAATATATCGTTCATTTTTTACTTTGTTCAGTGATTCCACCTCCCAATCGAATACAACATCTCTAGGTGATCCCCCATAGTTTTTCTCCATCTTTGGAGCTTATTGGCATTGAAGATTAGGGAAAAACTTCCGGGGTATTCTCAAATCGTCCGAATTTGAGAAGGTGATTTGTTTCATCCATAAATCATTAAATTTTCATTATTTTCCCCAATTTCAGTTCCCACATGACATTAAAACCCTCATTATATCCTCTATATCAGTTTTGGTTGCTTTTAGATCCAACACACTAGTGCAGAAAACATTTTTTACGTCGGTTATTTTTTATTATTTACGTCGGTTTTTAGGCGACGTTAATACGGACGACGTTATAAATAACGTTTTTTACGTCGGTTATTTAAAACCCGACGTAATATCCCTAACATCACGGTGGTTATCAAGTCGGTTCATATAATAACCGACGTGATAAATATGCGCGGGGGGGCTTTATCACGTCGGTTATTCCCTAAACCGACGTGATAAAACGCCTGGGATATCGTTTATCACGTCGGTTATGTCATAACCGACGTGATAAACCCTTCCCCTGGCCTATTATCACGTCGGTTTCTTAAATAACCGACGTGACAAAAAGGCCTGGGAAACGTTTTAGCACGTCGGTTATCCAATAACCGACGTGGTAAATCGATTCCCAGGCCTTTTAGCACGTCGGTTATATTAAGAACCGACGTGATAAAAGCCCCGGGAACGGTTTATCACGTCGGTTCTAGAAAAACCCGACGTGATAAACCCCTACCGATTTATTTACCACGTCGGTTATAAAATAACCGACGTGAACGAATTTTTTTTTTAAATAATTGCACTGCTCTCACCAAAAAGCAACCAGAAACCAAACAAAAATAACCATGCCAGCCCTCCCCCAAGCCCCAACTGAACCCCACCCTCATCTATACCCACCTAACAACCTGGCCAGCCCTCCCCCACCACATTGGAGCCCCACCACAACCCTTGGACACCCCCCCCCTTGGACAGCCCCCCCACCCTCATTTACACCCCCACGACCCCTAGTACAGCCTCAAACACCCATTGGACACCCCTCCCATATCCCTTGGACACCCTCCACCCCTTGGACACCCCCCACCCCTTGGACAGCCCCCCCACCCTCATTTACACCCCCAAGACCCCTAGTACAGCCTCAAACACCCATTGCACACCCCCCCCCCACACCTTGACAGCCCTCCCAGACCCCTTGGACACCCCCCCCCCCGACCCCTGGACACCCCCCCCCCCCCCGAGCCCTTGGACAGCCCCAAACACCCCTTGGACACCCCTCCCATATCCCTTGGACACCCCCCCCCCCCCACCCCTTGGACAGCACCCCCACCCTCATTTACACCCAACCGGCCCCTTGGACAGAACTCCCAGACACCTTGGACACCACTCCCATATCCCTTGGACACCCCCCCACCCCTTGGACACCCCCCACCCCTTGGACAGCCCCCCCACCCTCATTTACACGCAACCGGCCCCTTGGACAGAACTCCCACCTCATTTACACCCCCCCCCCCCGACCCCTAGGACAGCCCCAAACACACCTTGGACACCCCTCCCATATCCCTTGGACACCCCCCAAACACCCACCCACCCCCTTGGAACCTCTCCCCCCATACCAAAATCCAGACCAGAAAAACCATCAACAGTAAACCAAAACAAGAAGTAGAGAAAAATTAAACATTCACTTATATAACATTCAAAACTTACACTGTCAACTTCAAAAAAAAACTAAATCCAACCTAAACGACTACAAAATACACAATTACATTGACAATATTCAAAATTACATTTTACATTACAAACAACTAAAAGTCAATCAAACCTGTAAAATAATTTGACCACTCCACTTGTAAGTGTTTGATATCTTTAGCAGTAAAGGGTTGAGGGTCATCAAAAAGCTACAAAGGAAAAGGATAGTAGTCAACGTGTATAATGAATAAATCAAATTGAAATATTATGAGAAAGAGGAAATCTTACCAGGTCAAAACTCAGAACTGTCCCAGTTGTTATTATTTCATACATAAATCTTAACATGTAATATCCGCATTCGATGATGCCTTGTTGCTCATGACATTTCTGTTTGAATGAGTGTAAATTCAATATATTATTTTTATGTAATAAATCAAAATGTACAAATTATAAATGGATATTTACCTTCGCATGTACATATTTGATCTTGAAATTCCTTTTCTTTGCGCTTTTTCGAAAGTGGACCCATGCCCTGTTAGAAAATAATACGAATGGGGTAAATTTAAAATTCATTATAATATATAAAACTATTGTGAAATTGAAACTTACGTTTCCAATATATTCTTAAAACTTTCTCGCACATCATCATGGAGAGAGCATATCCAATAAAGTGTTTTCTCCCTAGGGCAAAAAACCCCTAACATCCAATGATCCCTGATAAAAGGAAATTTAACGTTAGTGGTTTTTTATGTTAAAATATAATTAACTCTTTGAGAGGGATGTGTTTCATACCTCTCACAAAAAGGCATCATCCAACACTGTGTGATTACATTCTTTTCAAATCTATCAGCAATATAAAGCATTCTTTGTTCCTCATCCAATGCACATGCTTCAGGGGAAATCAATTGTGGGTCCACGAATCCATATACATCTGTCAGCTCATTCCTCTCACAAATTTTATACAGATACCTAATACAAAGCAGACATAAGTATACATTTTTAATAAATATAACGCAAGGAAAAGGTGTTAAGACTTACATGATAAAAATTTGCACCACGTTGATGCCCAACTTATCTCCAGTGACAAACTCCATGATATCAGTTTTCATAATCCCCACACATAGTTCACGTCCACAGACATGAGATTCCATTGTAAAGTCATAATGATCCGCCAACAAATTTGAATATCTTGACAATTTGTCAAGACTGCTACTATCTACATCTGATGTCATAGCTATCTGTCTTTGTTGTTGTCTATACAGTATTTCTTTACCTTTGAAGTATTCCTGTAAAAATAAATTGAAAAATATATTAGTTTTCAAATGATAAAACATTAATAAAAATATAAAATAAAAGATATAACATCCATACCTCTATGGTAATGAGTCGAAGAAGTCTGGATGGCCAAAGTAAAAAATGGCCGATACTATGTCCAACTGTCGTCACCTCATCTGTAGGTAATGGTATCCGAGCTGATCTATCTATAATATCCTGTACAGTGACCCTCTGATTCTCTACCTCTAACTGTTGATGATAAACTGTATCTCCTATACAATATACCATCCCATATGCAACTATATGATGTTGAGGATCATCAACATACAACTCACAATAAGTAGGTAGCTGCGGCGGAGGAGGAGGATCAAAAATGGGGTCCGCAGGCTGAGGTGGGGGAGTGGGAGCTACTGGGAGAGGTGGAGTGGGAGCTGCACCCTGAAATTGTCTTTGTAAGTCTGCAAACATTAACTGCACCGATGCTCTAATCTTGTCCTCCATTGTCGCATTAATATTATGGACTTCAGCCTCCAAGGATTCTATTTTTTTTTTATAAACTCCCTCAACGTTAGAAGTTGAGGAACGTGGCAACACTTTTCTTACCGATACACCTGCCGGATATCCTCTTACACGGCCAAGATGTTCGGGCTTTCCCAATGCCACAGATAAAATATCTTCCCTCCCAGATGGTGTAAATGTCCCCTGTGAACTCTGCTCCTCAAGAGAGTCCTGTAATAATTAATTGAACATTTCTATAATGATTGGAAATATATGACGAAAATAGTAAACTTAAATAAATAAAATAGATATCTTACAATCCTCTCAACTACGAGTCTCGATTCTTTCGAAAGATATTGTCCTTTTTTTCCCTTCCGAGCTCTTTTCCATTTCTCATGTCTAGATGGAGGGGATGGAGGGGCCACCTCTCCAGAGCTTGAAGACTCAGCTCTCAGTTGTTGAAATTTTTCTGCCATCATTTGTTCTTCCAATAATGCATACCCTCCCTGAGATAAACTATGAGGGTATACATTTTTAGATTGGATCTATTGATGAGCTTTACTTGTTTGCTGTAAATTAAGAATAAGTAATCATTAACAAAACAATAATAAGATCATTTATATAAGAAAGCTTATAAAAGTTTACATTGCCCTTACCAAAAATGATTCGTTTCTTCTATTTTCAAAAAATTGTCTCCATGTGTCTTCATCTATAAAAGGATATATACGACATGGATTCTCACGACTCCTATGACCATAAATGAAATCAGATGAGAGGGTTGATTTGAAATCCCTCCATCTCCTAGCAGCCAACGATAAGCATTTCTTCTTGACTCCTCCAGTGTCAGGAATATCAAATGTCATCTGATAAAAAAGAGGTTAAAAATATTATATATACTAGAAACATTTAAAGAACAGTCAAACAATAGAAAAAGATCTTACCAAAATGGTCTCCCACAGCTGAGAAATTATCGCCTTATCTACACTTCTCCAATCATCATAGAGAATGCTTACTTTGCTCTTAGCCTGAGTTGCTACAAAACCCTTAAAATCTTTAGCATTTGGACCTCTAGGAAGATCATCATCATCAAACTCCACGACTATCCTCTCCTCCTTCGTATGGGCAAGTGATAATTTTGGTAAACGTGTGCACCCACGCTTACCAACCTTTGAACTCTTTTTCGTAATAGGAGCATGTGAATGTTCCTCCCCAGATGTATGACCAATATGCTCATCTCCAGAATCATGTGGCTGATCAACTGATTGATCTGTCATTTTCCTTCAAATCAAAAAAACAAACATTAGTTCACAAATAGAAAAGTGTACTAAATTACATAATAGTAAACATTGGTAATATGGTAATCATGTTAAACAATGATAAACATGGTAAACACAGGCAAAATGTTGCCAAGGAGTTGGCCCAAGAAAGCTGAAAAGTGGACTCACTAAGTCCACCGGTCAGCCGGTGTGAGCTCACCGGCCAGCCGGAGGACCCAGGCAGTAGACTTGCCCACTGCCTGGTGCCACCGGCTGGCCGCTGGCTCACCACCGGCCGGCCGGTGGACCAGACAGCCTTCCTCTGTCTGGACCACTGGCCGGCCGCTGGATCACCACCGGCCGGCCGGTGGACCAGACAGAGAGCCTTCCTCTCTGTCTGGACCACCGGCCGGCCGGTGGCTCATCACCGGCCGGCCGCTGGTGATCCAGACAGAGAGGAAGGCTCTCTGTCTGGTCCACCGGCCGACCGGTGGTGATCCAGCGGCCGGCCGGTGGACCAGACAGAGAGCCTTCCTCTCTGTCTGAACCACCGGCCGGCCGCTGGCTCAACACCGGCTGGCCGCTGGTAATCCAGACAAAGAGGAAGGCTCTCTGTCTGGTCCACCGGCCGGCCGGTGGTGATCCAGCGGCCGGCCGGTGGTCCAGACAGAGAGGAAGGCTCTCTGTCTGGACCACCGGCCGGCCGCTGGCTCAGCACCGGCCGGCAGGTGGACCAGACAGAGCTTTGTTCTGGACCACCGGCCAACCGGTGATCCACCACCGGCCAGCCGGTGCGCCCAGGACTTCTCCTCTTTACGGTTTTTATTGTTTTATCGTTTTGGTTTGATACATGTTTTAATAAGTAAAAAATTTACAGTATCTAACATTATATGAAAAAACTAAATGTAAACAAGAAATAAACTTGTGTTACCTGTAATTTTAGGAATGTACAGTTGGATTGTTTTCCCAAATTCCTTCGTCGTGATCGTTCCTTATGGCACAAACCATGTCTTCAACATACTCATCATTATGTTCTGTTAATCTTTCCATGGAAGTAGGGATCTCACATAAATCAGCAGCTTCATCAAATTCATCCTCACCAACATATTGGTTTTTCCCTTGTAAAACAACAGCCCACTGCATATCTGATTGATCTACTACATAGAAAATTTGTTTGGCATGTGTTGCCATTATAAAAGAATCAGCTGTGTCTTCCAATCTATTCAGATTAACAAGTGTCATTCCAAATTCATCGTGTCTGACACTGTTGTTATCGATAAACCATTTACAGTTAAAAACGGGAACTTTAATTTTAAAGTAATCAGCCTCCCATATGTCTTCAATCACTCCATAATATGCACTTGATGCCGAAATTGGGTTTCTGTCCTTAGCACTCGAAAAATGCATTGCTTCTGCAAACACCAATACACCACTATTCTGAACTGCACTTCTGTTGTCCTGAGCTTTCGTATGAAATGTATAGCCATTAATGTCATAAGCGGACCATGTTATCACATTTAAAGATGGACCACCCACTATCCATTTTAATCTCTCTGATACATCTGATCTACCAAGCAAGGTCTTTTTAAACCATGGCAAAAAAGTTTTGTTGTGCTCATTCAAAATCCACATTTCTTTCTTCTTTGGATGACATTGTTTCAACTCATTAATATGCAATGTGATATACGGTTGAACATCAGCTATGTTATTCAAGATGTATGATTCTAACTTCTTCATATGTTCAGCTGACAGTGATTTGACATTCAATCCACGGATCCCCTTTCCCTCATTATTAACCCGTTCATGGCGAGATGGAGGCAAACCTATGTGTTGCGCCGTAGCCAAGTAGCTCGTACAAAACTCTGCTACCTCCTCAGAAATATACTTTTCAATAATGGAGGCTTCAGGTCGATATGGATTTTTAACATATCCCTTTAATATTTTCATATACCTTTCAAAAGGATACATCCAACGAAGATATACAGGTCCACAAATCCTTATTTCTCGAACCAGATGAATCATTAAATGCACCATCATATCAAAAAAAGTTGGAGGAAAATACATTTCCAAATGACAAAGTATAAAAATTGCATCCTTTTCCAAAATGTTCAAAGCATTCACATCAATCGCCTTGTTGCAAATTGAATTGAAAAAATAACACAACCTCATTATAGTCTTTCTGACACAGATGGGCAATATTCCACGCAGTGCAACTGGTAGAATTTGTTGCATCATGACGTGACAATCATGTGATTTCATACCTATCAACTTCAAGTCTTTCAATGAGACAAAATTTTTTACATTTGAAGAATAACCTTGAGGCACTTTGATATCATGAAGACACTGACATAAGCTACTTTTCTCCCTCTTCGATAATGTATGACAAGCCGGGGGAAGAAATGTTTGTCTTCCTTTAGGAGTGGGAGATAACTCCAAACGTATTCCCATTGACAGTAGGTCTAACCTTGCATTCAACCCATCTTTTGTCTTTCCTTTAATATCTAGCAATGTTCCGATCAAAGAATCACAGATATTCTTCTCCATGTGCATGACATCAATATTATGTTTGACTTCATGATACCTCCAATATGGTAGCTCAAAAAATATTGACCTTTTCTTCCAAATATGTCTATCATTACCAGATTTCTGTGTCTTTCCCAATGTCACATCAAGGTTTTTCACCCTCTCAAAATACAATTCTGGGGATAAAGGTTGAGGAGCAGTATCAAATTCTTGTAAGCCATTGAATTCCTTTTTTAGTCTTCTATAAGGGTGATCCATAGGCAAAAACTTTCGATGACCCATGTACACTGTTTTCCTCCCATGATGCAATTGACAATATGACGTCTGTTGTTCGCAAATTGGACATGCTTTATGCCCTTTAACACTGTATCCAGAAAAATTTCCATATGCTGGGAAGTCATTTATAGTGAATAGAAGCACTGCATGCAGTTGAAAATATTCCATTTTATAAGAATCATACACCCTAATACCATCAGCCCATAACAGTTTCAAATCATCAATCAGCGGTGACAAGTATACATCAATATCATTGCCGGGTTGCTTTGGAACAGAGATCATGATACTCAACATGACATATTTGCGCTTCATACAAACTTCAGGAGAGAGGTTGTAAATTACCAATAAAACAGGCCATGAACTATGTGTGCTACTGAGGGTTCGGTATGGATTCATTCCATTTGTGCACAAGCCTAGTCTCAGATTTCTAATTTCATTTCCAAATGTAGGGTACTGGGCATCAATTTTCTTCCATTGTGGACAATCAGCTGGATGACGTATTTTTCCATCACATACCCGCTCATCAGCATGCCATCTTAACCTTTTTGCATCATGTGAATTAGCAAATAAACGTTTGAAACGAGGAATTATAGAAAGATACCAAAATACCTTTGAAGGGAGCTTTGTAATCTCTACATCAGCTTTTGATTTTTCTTTCACCTTATACCCTGATGTCCCACATTTAGGACACTCTTTCAGAAATTCATATTCCTTCCTATATATAATGCAGTCATTCGGACAGGCATGTATTTTCCTGTATCCCAATCCCATCGGGCATAATATTTTTTTGGCCTTATAATGTGAATCCGGAAGATCGTTATCTTTTGGAAGAATGTCTTTCATCAATTGTAGCAGCTCTGTAAAACTTCTGTCACTCCAACCATGTTTCGCCTTCAGGTTAATCAATCTTAACACCGCCAACAAAACCGTAAAATCTGTACAACCAGGATATAATAGTTTTTCGGCATCACCATATAGACGTGCAACTGTCGGTTCTATCTCAATTTGTTCTGCTACAATATCGCGAATCATTTCTTCAATTCCATCGGAGTTACCATCTTGCGATTCATTATCATCAGTGACATTCTGTCCAGTTTCGCCATGCCAAATCCAAGGGTTGTAACTCGGATTGAAACCATGACAAATCAGATGATCTTTTATCTCTCTACTTTTCAACTTCTTCATATTCATACATTTCAGGCATGGACAGAAAAAAATGTCACTACTTGGAACATTTCGTTTAGCAAATTCCAAAAAGGCATCAACACCTTCCTCATATTCATTGCTCATTCGATGTGCCGTAATCCAACTTCGACTCATTATTACCTATAACAAATAGAAAAAATATATATATTTTTTAGATAAGACAAATATATGTTTATATGAAAAAAATCATAATTTGAATGTAAACAATTTTGAAATATAAAACAAATCGATGTGTAAACCCCCCTGGACACCCCCCGACCCCTCTGGACAGCCCCCCACCCCTCCTGGACACAACCCCCACCCCCGACCTGCCTGGACACCCCCCAACCCTCCTGGACACCACCCCCCACCCCCTACCCCCTTGGACACCCCCCTGGACATCCCCCAACCCTCTGGGCAGCCCCCCCCCCCCACCCGGACAACCCCAAATACCCTCTGGAGAGGCCGCCACCCACTTGGACAGCCCCCCACACCCATCCACCCCCTTGGACAGCCCCCCACACCCATCCACCCCCTTGGACACCCCCCTGGACACCCCACCGACCCCTCTAGACAGGCCGCCACTCCCTTGGACAGCCCCCCACACCCACCCATCCCCTTGGACACCACCCTGGACACCCCCCGACCCCTCTGGACAGCCCCCGACCCCTCTAGAAAGCACCCCCACCCCTCCTGGACACAACCCCCCACCCCCGACCTGCTTGGACAACCCTCTGGACACCCCCCAACCCTCTGGACAGCCCCCGACCCCTCTGGACAGCCCCCCACCCCTCCTGGACACCACCCCCCACCCCCTACCCCCTTGGACACCCCCCTGGACATCCCCCAACCCTCTGGGCAGCCCCCCACCCACCCGGACAACCCCAAATACCCTCTGGAGAGGCCGCCACCCACTTGGACAGCCCCCCACACCCATCCACCCCCTTGGACAGCCCCCCACACCCATCCACCCCTTGGACACCCCCTGGACACCCCACCGACCCCTCTGGACAGGCCGCCACTCCCTTGGACAGCCCCCCACACCCACCCATCCCCTTGGACACCACCCTGGACACCCCCGACCCCTCTGGACAGCCCCCGACCCCTCTAGAAAGCACCCCCACCCCTCCTGGACACAACCCCCCACCCCCGACCTGCTTGGACACCCGCCTGGACACCCCCCAACCCTCTGGACAGCCCCCCCACCCCTCCTAAACACCACCCCCACCCCTACCCCCTTGGACACCCCCTGGACACCCCCCAACACCCACCCACACCCTTGGACAGCCCCCCACACCCACCCACCCCCTTGTAAACCCCCCTGGACACCCCCCGACCCCAAATCCATGCACCTATGCCATGGTTGTGTGTGAAGAAAGTAGTAACAACTGTAAAAGGGCAACCCATCCAAATGGACACGCCCCAACCCTCTCGGGGATTTATAGAAAATGATGAAAAATTAGTGAAATCATAAAATTACTCAATATTGAAAGTCGAAAAAATAGATCTAGGGATGATAAATAAGATTATGGTGCCAAAACGAGTTAAAAGGGTTCGCAATCGAACAATCTTAGCTAGTTTCAACAAAAAAATCACAACACATATATATATACTATCCGCGAAAAAAAAACGAACGAGTGGGAGGATTACCTGAGTGATGTGAGTTTAGATGATTGATCCGAGGAGATTAAATATGAGAAACGATGATCGCAAAACGAATCTAAACCAACGAAATGGACGAGCCGATTCGGGTTTACGCGCGAGAGAGACGAGTCGTGACTGTCGAAGGTAAACTCGCGAATGACAATCCACGGGTCTGGGTAAATTTTTAAATGAGTTATCACGTCGGTTATTCAATAACCGACGTTATAATTTTTTTTAAAACATTTATAACGTCGGTTATTCAATAACCGACATAAAAACCTTCCTCCGATTCTTTTTTTACGTCGGTTATTCTATAACCGTCGTTATAAAGGGCTCAAAATCCGCGTTTTATTACGTCGGTTATTCCATAACCGACGTCAAAAACATCTGCGGATTCTTTTTTTACGTCGGTTATTTTATAACCGACGTAAAAAGGCCTTCAAAAACCGCGTTTGTTACGTCGGTTATTGAATAACCGACGTAACAAACGCCCCCCGCTTCTGTTTTTTACAGCGGTTAATGTATAACCGACGTAAAAAACGAAGCCGCGCTATTAATAACGTCGGTTATCAAAATAACCGACGTTAAAGGTGTACTAAACACAGGGTTTTACGTCGGTTATTAAATAACCGACGTAAAAAACCTCATTTTACATATTATGACGTCGGTTTTATATAACCGACGTAAAAAATGGTGACGTAAAAAACGTTTTCTGCACTAGTGACATTTAGTGGATTTGGGGAGATTTCATCAAGATCTCTCAAGTTTGTGGGTTTCCTTCATTCCTCCTCCCATTTGCTTAGGGTTACTTCCATTTTATTATGGTTTCTTCTATTATTCTTGAAGTTACGAATTTCCAGCATGTATGGATTCGAACCTATTGTTTTATTTTTAGTTTATTGGTAAAATATTGTGTTTTTAGGTTTTTTTTCACTCCCTTGTGGTGCGATAGTGGTGCGGTTGAAATTCCGCACAAGGATTTGAGGTTTTGGAAATATATAGTAGGTTATTCCATGTGTATTCACTTTATAATGAGTTATATTTCTATATTTATATTTATTTTATGTTCATATATCATTATTTTTAGTGTGAAAACTATTTTTGGTATCATTTGTTAAGTAGTTGATTTTTAAGTGCCAATTTTTTGTGAAATTGGGTGTTTTTACGTGTGCATTCCATCTTGTACTAATTGGTGTTGTTTTATAATTCATGGAATGGATTTATATAAATGTTTTAGTGCTGAAAATTATGGTTTTTTTTAATATTGGTGTGCATTTTGTGTTAAAATAGGGATTTTAAGTGAATTTTATGTGCAAAGTTTTGTTATAAATTGTATAATTTTTTTATGGAAATTCTAAGTGTTTGTTTGAGCTATACAAATGGTGAAAATAATTTTTAGCTATTTTTTTAGTTTTTATGACCATAAATGGTATTTTTATGGGTAAATGGAATTTTTTAGCATGTGGAACTTGTTTGAGCACAAAGAGGGAAACTCATGTATCTAGGTGGGCAGATGTGTACTAGCATACTAATGATCCAGAGTGGTTTTGTCCATATTCCACATAGCATGTTTGACGTTGAAAACACTAGAAAAACTATGATGATGATGATTTTGGGGTCCACTAGGTTATGGGTGATTATCCTACTAGTGTATCATGCATGGGAATGGATGTTGCTATGGTTACTTTCACACCGAGATGTGAGGAACCTGTGGCTCACAACTCACTAGTACCTAGGGGTGTTCCCATGTTGAGTGATCATTGACTATTTAGAATTTATCATTGGATTATGGTGTGTCTGGATGGAAAATAAATTAGATTACATGTTTAATTTAATTGTACCTATTCTATATAGTTAACCACTTTGAAAACTATTTTCATTTAAAAGATTCACCTTTATAAATTATTACTACCATTCTTTGTTTATAACACTTGCAAGCTTTCTGTCTTATAATTCTTGTCACATGGAATCTTTTGGTGGGATCATATTAGGATTTTTCTCACTCCGTACTTACACCTTTGGGTGTAAGTAGACTTGGTTTTGTTTGACACAGGTAAGGGTGAGGCTTTTGGAGATGGTGGTTCGGGTTGCAAGTTTCTTCCGTTGTGCAGTGTTGTAGAGACAGCTCATGGGTGATGACCCCTAGTCATGTAGAGGTATTTGGGTTTTGTTTTCTACTGGTTTTTTAGTTTGGGCCCCCTTGTTTTAGGTTAAAAACCTTTTATTCAGTTCTGATTTTTTAATTAAGGCTTTTTTGGCATGAATTTTCAGATTCGTTTTATTTGTTGTTTTTTGTTGTCTTATGTATCCAAATTTGGGTAAATCATTCTCCAACCATTATTTATGACACCCGGTCACTTTTTACAGCCCATGTGTATAGTGAAGAACCTTTGGGACTACTACATACTAGTTCGGGTGCTTTTTTTATGGTGACCAGATTCGGTTTGTGACAATCCTCAAGAGGAAGTCAATGAAAAAAAAAACCACAATCCAAATATGAGTAGAAAAGTTCATTAATGTCATTAGAAAATATGGTAATATGGTAATATTTTATTTCAATATCCCTCCCTTAAAGATAAATAACTCCCTTACCTTTTATACTGAGAGGAAATATACTTACATGATGACTAGAATTTCATACTTTAACCAATTTCCCCCAAAATCTCATTTTTTCAACAAAAGATGATTGTTTTAATTATAGAAGATCAAAAATTATATTTTTAAGACTCCATATCCATAAAAGGGATAATCAATCTAATCTTACTATATTCAGAAATTAACCAAAACCAAATTTTTTAGAACACAGTAAGATAATTCCTAAAATGAGTTAATCGTTAAATTATACACTAATATTCAAAATTAAAGAGTAATTCCAAAAGTTAAATCTATCTAATTCCCTAAATAACTATCCTTAAAATAACTCAGAAATTTTTGGACAAAGTTTGAAACAAAAATATTAGAAGGATTTGATCATATACTCTTAAAAGATAAATAAACCATTATTTCTCAAATAAAATACCATATGTTTTCAAAATAAACATAATCTTTTCCTAAAAAAATTATACTAACTAAGACATCATGTAGGCTCGTGGTAATGTGTAAAACCCTTATCATCCTTTGGTCAGGGATTCAACCCCCATCGCATTTCCCGATGTGATGGGTTGTCACCAAAAATATGGGTTGTCTATTTTTTCCTTTAAAAAAAATAATTCCTCCCAAAAAATATTAATTTTTATCATAGGGGATAAAAATACCTCAACACAAAAACACTTCTCCAAAAAAATCACTTTACAATCTCATCACTTAAAACCTTAATGGGTTGTCTAATACATTGAAATTATGATCATCATTAAGCTTATAGACCTATTACAACAACCATAACTCTTAATATGTCCTCACATGAAAACATCCTAATATCCAAATTTATCTAAACTAACCTTTGATACAACTATAACAGCCCAAAACCCGAAATCCCAGATCCTCTACTGAAATCCATAACATTACATTTTTTAATTTAATGACAATAATTATGACCCAAATTATTTAATCTAAACCTCACAAAATAAAAAGGAAAACTTGGATCATGTACAACCTTGAGGACCTTTTAGTTTTATTGTTTTAGGGAATTAGGATATAATCTTACACAAAAAACTCATATCAAATTGGACTCATAAATCATCAAAATAACATTTCTCCCATTTAACCCAACTTCTCATGGGTCATAATATGTCATTATCATCAACCTTGTGAAATACTTTATAGACATAAATATTTCAACATCATTCTACAAAACTCAGGGAAAAGTAAACATAATAAATTTGAGCTAAAATGCTAGTAAGAGTAAACATTAGTATTGACAATTAAATGTCATCAATGAGCATAATATTGTATACAGGTATGATTACATGATCAAAGTGCATGATATAATCATAAAAGAACTCATACCCATCAATATATATCATAAAATATGAAAACATGGAAAATGAAAGTGTCAAATCAAGTTCTATTTGATATCAATATCAGTCCCTAAACACATTATGAACTCATAAAAAGGAACTAAAACACTTTTTGGTAACATGGATCATCACTTTTATTAAACCCTTTCAAAAACAATTTAATTATAATAACTATATAATCAACTTCCAATATAATCATTACCCAATACATCAGAGATCTATAATGGTGATCACTCATCATGTGAGATACATCAGGATAACTTATTTATTGTGAGCATAATAGGGATCAACCCCAAATATAATCTATATAAGGATCACCCATGAGATATAATGGGGATCAAGCCTTCATATTAGCTATATCATTCTCACCCATTTCTTATAATGCTCATGTGCCATAAATAAAACACGTTTATCATAAAACTCATAGAAATAACCATTATTCAGTTATAAGAAGATTAACCCATGGAAAATAAATGGTTTTAATGTCAATATCATTGAAATGAAATTAACCCATAGAAAATAAATGGGATCCAAAAAATATATTTATAACATTATTATCCCATGGAAAGTAAATTGGATTAATAACAATCTCTTTGAAACATGAATAATCCATGGAAAAGAAATGGGTCCCATTACAATCTCTTTGAAATAATAATTATACATACAAAGAAAGAATGAGGATGATATCAATAAAAATATCCCTAGTGGAGGGTAATTAAAAAAATTTGTAATAATATTTATGAATGGAAATAACATTAAATGGTTTTGAAAAAAATTATGAGGAAAATAATATTTAAAAATTAAAAATCATCCCATACTACTTTGAAACATTTGAACCACTAAACTCATGATGGAATAAAAATAAATTAAACTTATAATATAATGAGATTCATGATATAACATTTCAAATTATAATTATATACACATCGTAAAATAAGATATGTGTATATCATATCAAATGTCTCAAAGAAGTCAAATTGTGACAAAAGTCCATTACTACATTGGTAACTTTGAAACCGTAAACCCCATGGAAGAATAATAATAAAATTAAACATTTAAATACAATTAAGATAAAATAATTCATGTTATAATATATCCAAAAGTTCATTAGATACACCACAGAAAATAACAAAGTGGTGATTATGACGTATGCCTCATGAAAGTAAAAGCTTGACAAGAATCCATTACCTCAAATCCTATTTGCATGCTTATTATATATATTCCTAAATAATAAAATAATATTAATTATTTAATTACTTTAGAACCTTTTCCAAGTTTATTATTACATTTAATTAACTTATAAAAAAGTTATATAAAATTACTTTATCAATAATGTTTAAGCCGAATGTTTTTAAAATAATCGGTTTGTGTGTCCAAAACGACTTTGTAAGATCAACTATGGTAAAAGGGGTCATTATTAAAACATATCCAGAGTAATAATAATTATATAATTATAAAAATTTTACATAAATTATACTTTTTAAACTAATAATGAATTATTGTTATGAAAAATGAACCAACGTAACAATCATAGAGACGGTAGGTTGTACGTATGCATGACTAACATTCTCATTTTTAAATGATCGTTATGGAATGAAGTAAAGAAACATTTATATTTTCATAATTATAATTATGTAATAAATACCATATTATTTAATCATATATAATAATATATATAATTCTTTTGATGTAAAATTAATCACATCACGTTGAGGCGGTGGTGGTCCACACGTCCACGAACAATGTTATCTATTTTTTGGTGTGTGCAAAGGGTAATAAAGAAAATGAAATATTATATTCCCAGAAATGTAATAATGTTATTAATATAATATATATTTTATTTATGTCACATATTTCTAATTGAAACCTTTCTTAATACATTCCATTAAATGTGTGAACGTATCACATCATTTTGAGGAGGCGGTAATCTACATATCCACAAACAATGTTATTGTATTACACCAAATAAAACACATAATGGTATGTGTTATATAAAAATTACAAAATTATTAAGGAACGATAAATATCACATGTATATATATCATGTAAAAATATTTTTTCCATCATAATTTCCAACCATGAGATGTGGTAAAAGAAAAATAAACGATATCATTTCATGAGGCAGTAAATCACCATACACATGAATGGTAAGTTTGTTATCCATTTAATGGAAGTGTGTGTAGGTTCAGGTATAACACTTAACATGAAAACATAATATTATATTTATGATACTATGGTAATTATATAATCATGGAATAAGAATAATTTAATGGGTGGATAAAGAAATAAAACCTAATACACGTTGAAGAATGTGACCGCTTTTTTTTGGTGACTTATTTTGGTTCGAACCAAAGGGATTACTTGGTTGGTTTTCAGCCCAAATTGAGGACTCTATGGTTATAGGTGGTATTGTTTTCTTATTTGGGAAGGTTTTAGATGATAATAAGGGATTTAGAGGTTTAATTATGTGGGGGAGGGTGAGTGTCCTTTTATAGTGGAGGGGTAGTGATGTTCTTGTAAATCATAAAAGGTAAATGCTATTTTGAGGTATCCCTTAACTCATGTGATTCAAAAATGAAAAACATAATGGATTAAATGGTAATTATGTTCAATTCACAGTCAAACCATACAAAAATAAAAATGTTTTTATCATTTTGTTCCTTAGTCTTCATGTTTCATTTTATTTTCATTTTACTTTTTTTAAAGTAATTAGTTTCCTATCCTATGTAATTTAAACAGTAAGACTAAATTAAAGTGAAAATTATTAGAAAATATATAAAAACTAAATTATAAATATTATATCTAATTTAAAAGAATATAACTCACATATGTGTTGGAAATTAATTTTAAAACAACCGTCTGTAACACACAAAAAACACTACTTTAACCCAAACCATGCTAATAGTGTTTTTTAATATCTATGTGTCAATATATTAATTATAAAATATAAATTTGATCATGATTGGAACATATTTGATATTTATTAAAATTTACAAATAAATTTCCAAAATATAATATTTTTAGTAATTTTAATTATTTTTAATAAAATATTATTTATTGTGGAATAACATTAATTCCAATTTTGAAATTACTTATTTAATTTTAATATAAAAATATTAAAACATTATTTTAATTCAAATATATTAATTTCAAAAAAAATTAACACGATATATTCATATAAACAAATAATGGAACAAAATATTTTGTCAAATTTACTTTAATTTTAATATTTTTAGCATTATTTGTTTTATTTAATTATTAACTAAATAATCCATCTTTTAGAGTTTGTTAAGAGTTTAATGTAATTATATCATCTATAAAAACTAATTTTAAATTACCATGATAAAAAACTCATTTTACTTTCAAAATAATTTTTATAATTGAAACTATGTTTCTTCTTCCATACTCCAAAGCTTTATAAATATTTAAGGTAAGAATGTTCATTTTTTATTAACTTATTATTTAAGTCAATTTCTTGAAAATGTGTCCCAATAACTCATATAATTAATAAAAATAGGGGGATATGGTCCAAATATGGGCACAAAATGTCTTTTAGACAAGTTTATATGTCATTTTGGGCCTTAAGTTTAAGGTTTAGTCCCCGATTAAACTTAATTTTACCCTAATCGCTGTAATTAATTTTAATTAATTTCATGAATATTATTGGTAAAAAACTAATTTTATCTTATTAGACTATAAATATTATAATTATTAAAACCATTTATGTCTATTTTTTAAAATTCAATTCATAAAAGTTATAAAATTAAATTCAATGCTAATCCTATAGATGCTGCGAGACAACGAGTTTTTAAAGAGAAATGTTCAAAAGTTTGAAATATTTTTATATCCAATTTCAATGTGAAATTGAATCCACTGAAATAAATTGTATGGATTTATGTATAATTGAATTAATTATAATTTAAAAAATATAAATATAATTTAACTATATAAAGAAATTAGTTGAAAGACAGTTTTCAATTAAAATGCAGTGTTTTCACTATTGATAAAAAATGAATCTTCTTAGAAAAATACCTAAAATTCACCCAAATAAAATTTTGATATTACAATTTCAAAAGTGAAGTTTATTTTTTGATATCAAAATTACAAAATCTTCAAAAAATCTTTGCCATTAAAAGGTGGTAAAGCTATTTTTATGAAAAATATAGTTTTTAAGTGTAAAGATAGATTTATTCAGATCTTATACCAATAAAATATATTGGATTCATGTAACAAATATTTAAACATGTGTAAACATAATATAGTTATTCCAATTCAATCTCTCTTTTATAATGTCTTTGGGATAACTTCAATGTTAAAAAATAATATTAAAGGTATATTATTGTTTGATATAACTTAGTCTTAAGTGAAAACCAAGATTTTAAAGAATCTCATTGTGACATGTGATGAAATATAAACTCTGTATTGCATGTAACATAATATATTATATAATTTAAACTAATTTGAAAGAATATATTTCATAAAATCGGGAGATATTACAAAAATAGTCAATACCAAACAATATGCACTAGAACCTCAAGTTATAATAGATAGATGAATAAAAATATTTATGATGAATTAATATCATATTTCTATTGGAAAATAAGAATCCAATTAAGTGATTTTGAATAAATTACCTTTACCATGATGGGTTTCATCTACAACTAGATAAACTATCTCATAAATTTAATAAAAAATATAATAACCACAAATTAAAAAATAATTCCAATTGAATAAAATCATCCTAAAAGTGAATAAATAAATACAAATAATTGGTACACATCCAATTTTATGAATTACTCTCTCCCCTACAGGTTATATCCAGTCATAATTGGGTGATTGAAGGTGATTATTAAACAAAAAACCATAGCAGAGAGATTAAAATAGAAATTTATGAGAAAAATAATAAATAAGAGAGATTAGAAATTAAATAAATATCACCAAACATTACATACAAATATAAAATTGAAAAGAAAAAAACAAAAACCAAACTACAAATTAAGATACATATGTAGAAACCCTAGAAATAGCTCTACATCGATGGAAAAATGATTCTTTTCTTCATAGTTCAAACCTCTATTTATATGCATTGAATAAAACCCTTGATTTCTTAAATACCATAAATTTTACCAATAAATTTGGCTGAGTCAATACCAGTGTTCCTTGGTGCATTTATTTCACAGTCCGACCGTAAATATAGAAAACCAGAATTGGAAAATTCTCATTGCCCAATTTCATGTCATGATATAGGGTTTCACATCGTGAAATATCTTTCTCTTCATCGTACTCTAAATTTCTATAACCATCCTTCACAACCCATAAATAAATCATATTTCATTACAATAATATATGTTTCCTGGCATTAATGTTGGTTTTTGGCTCATTTTTTACCGTTTTCACCTATAGCATCCCCTTCAAGCCATTAAATCATATCCTAGACATCTCCTGACGTGAATAAGATTTTAATGACATGAAACATGGTCATATTTTATATATTCTCTACATTAGTGATTTTTTAGTCTCTACTTCATCAAAATGTTTATAGCGTCACACCACATCACTTCACAATTGAATCATCTCATAATTCCATGGTTTCTTCCAATTTTTCCAATTGTCGGCCTTTATATAAGTTCACATATAATAATGACATGAAGATAAAATTCCCTATTTATTCAGTAAAACATTAATTCAAACATAGAGAAAACCCCATGAAAAAATGTATAAAATATAGAGACATCATTATTCTAGTGATTCCATGTGGATGTTCTAAGAAACATGACCATGCTACAAAAGAATATATGATCATTTTTCCATCATAATTAGAAAATGAAATATATATATACGAAAAAATTAAAATTAAATGTAAGTGATAAAGGAAAATAAATCATTCCGCTTATAGAAATCAATTTTTTTGTGCATTTTTCAAAAACGTATGACCTAAGAATCTCAAATGATATCCGTGGAAGGTGAAAGAAGGTAGAACATAATTATAATTATCTCTTATTCATATTTTGATATTAAGAAGAAATTCTTAAGAAGATTATGATTGTGTCAAGAGATACGTAATCCTTGGTGGATGATGTAAATAATAATTTTTCACATTTTTTATATAAGTAAAGATACCGTACTTTCCTTTAAGATAACTAACTTAAAAATAAAATGAGTTAGCACGAAGAAAACTTCTAAAGATTCAGTAGAAAAAGAACTGAGCATTATGGTTGATAGAAAACTCTCATCCTTTATACTATAATTAATTAGAAAATAAATTCAAAATAATTTTCTTATCTACTGTTTTTTGGTGTATTCTATCTATATTGTGAATTTAAGGTGATTCATATTCTCAGGGGGAGATAAAAATTAGTATGATATCACAACTAGACAGTGGATAATAAGTCGTCATCTTGGAATGAATGTACCCATATATGGAGTGATTTAATATTTTAAATTATAATATATATTTCAAAAAAAGGATAAGACTTAATGAATAAAAATTTGGAGAGTCCTCTAAAGAAGAGTTTAAGAAGATTATAGAATTGTCTTTTTATACAAATATAGAATTTATAGAAAGTTATTGAAATGATTTCATTGAAAAAAGTAAGTTTCCATATTCTATCATTCATTTTTTTAAAAAAAATTATTTTTAATGATGAGAATTTCACTTTATCAATTATATAAATATAAAAATTTTGGATAATTTTGGGAATGATTACTAAATCATAGAATGTCAGTTATTTTGAAATTTTTTAATCTTTTTGTTAAGAAAAGTAAATTATTTCCAATTGTAATTCTCAAATGAATATATTTATTACTTGGTATAAATTTGTTTATCATTAAAATTTATTTGAATAGAAATGATAATTATATATCAATAGGAATCATGTTCCATGATAATAATAGATAACTTTTTTTTATTGATTAAACCATATAGTTTTCTACACTAAGCATGGATCTTGTAAACTTTGAGTAGAATAATTGATGGAATATTTCTTTAACTGAATTGATACCATTATCTCTCAACTTATTTGTATTTATTTTTAATAATGGGGAGATGAAATAAAATTGAGAATAAAATAAAGAAGATATATTGATATTCATGTTCTATAATTGGTATAGACAATAAATAAAAATTTTGATATTATCGAACCCACTTTTTTTGTATTTTGGTTAAATAGAATAAAGTTTGTATACATGATGTCTATATATAGTGAAAAATAGTATATTTTATGAAAAATAATGTTTCAAGCCATATTAATAAAAATCATGAAGTTCCCAAGCTAGGCTATCTACATACACTAAATTGAGAAGGTTGGGGAATATCTCTTAGTTTTCTATTGGATGGGATATATTAGGAACTGATACTATTTCTGTGGAAAAGTAATGGATTAATTGAGTTTATATAATATTTATATTACAAAATTATGATTTGGTATAGAATATTATTAGATACCCATTCATATTACATAGAAATATTTTGAAGAATATTACTTGATATTTTATGGATAAAATCAATTCAAGAATATTTGAATAAATTAAATAGAATTAGAGTTTAAATGTGAATTGATAGTGATAGATATTTTAACTCTATAAAGAAGATTAAGAAGAGTATATTAATTAGTCCATAAACATATAAGTTCAAATCATTTTGTTTATCCATATTAATGAAATATATTTGTATGATGGTTGATGAATAACCATTGTTGAGATAGTAGAAGAGTCATTGAAAAACTCTAAGGATTATTTCTATAATTATTTTTTTTGAATTATTTTGGCGTTGATTGATATTTATTTGAAGGTATTACAAAGTGATTTGATGTTTTTTTAGTTGTGTTGACTTGAGTTGAGGAATATGTAGATGAATTGGGTAATTCTAAGTTGAGGTTTATTGGAAATCTAACAAAGTCCACTAATACACATTATGTTTTTCAGATTTATAAATTTGAAAAAGGACTAAATATTTTATTAATGCATCATATTTTTTGATAAATAATATATTTATTTTAGTTTATATTCTAATAAATTACAAATTCAAGATATTCATATGATATTTTTATCATGTGCACATTTTCAGTGTTCATGAAGAAAACAAAAAATTAAAGGTATGCACAATTTTTTTGAAGCATTTGTATGTTTTCTAGAATTATTTAAAAATACATAATGTAAAGGAATGTGTATGTTTTTTGGAGAATGTATAAGTGTTCTATTTATACATAAAATATTTCGTGATATGTATGTTTTTTATTTGAATCTCAAGTAGAAATATGTCAAAGTAAAAAATCCATATATAAATTGTGAAGTTTTAAAAATATTTTATATAAGTCACCAGTGAGAAAATATTCAGAGGAAAAATCCTACATAATATTTACGGTCTTACAGTTTGAGAAAAAACATAATATTTACAGAATGAAATATTTTTAAAAATATATTTAACTTTAATGTTGTTATACTATATTCAATTAATAAATATAATTACGCCTTTATTCAAGAAATGATTCAAGCTATTTATTTTGGTGATGAAGTAGATTAATTTATCTTAATGCTTTGAAGATGTAATCCATAATGTAAATCTATTTTAATAGAAAGACCAACCAAACCTGATTCGGTAATTTAAGAGGTAGTTGTTCCATAAAGAGAGCTCAATGTTGTAGTGTGTGATAAAGATTAAAGTTGTGAGATAGATATATACCATGACTGGGCACTCTATGATTCCATGAAAACATGATGGAGATAAATATGCATATGATTATTTAGATATTTAAATGAGTTTGTAAGAAGTGATATTTATTTTATCATGTTGATTTTAAATATTTTTTCTTCATGATAATTAAAAAGAGAATATTTGTGATTAATTTAAATGTGAATGAAAGTATAGATTTATGGGTAAATAAAAGTGATGACTAATTATTAAGTAATATTCATGCATTTAATGTGAATAAATTATAAAAAATGATGATGAATAATTTTAACACGATCTAATTCTATTACATTCTTATATATTTTGTGAAGTATATTGAAGATAAGTGATACATAAAATTTCTTCTATATTGCATATTCCATATGTCAAAGCCAATATGAGATCCAATTATATTTGAAAATGATTATTCCCATGTTTTAAGGATGAATAATAATAAATAGAGAGTTTAACCTTGTTATTAATGATTTTTCATTCGGACCAAAGGAGAAAAATATGAATGAATCCATTCTATGACATTTCTTTACCATAAATAATAATGCCTATGATATATTTATATTGTAAGTGTTGGGCCCAAGTGATTGCATTTGTTGTCAATAACATGTCACTATGTGTAAACTGATGACGTAGAGCTTGAAGACTAATGGTTGGAGATGCATCATTATATTAGACAATTGTAGAACTGATCTTAATGGTTCAATACTTGTATCAAGGTGATACTAAGTGACAACACTTGAAGAATGATGATGGAGCATCATAACATCTGATGATTGATGAGCTGATCTTTAAGTTCCAAGAACTTGTATCAAGTGGATACAAAGTCACAACAATGATAGAAGACCATGCATTGTATTGACAATATATGAGGAGCTAGAAGATGATCCATCCACAGGTTCTAGGTGGATGAAGTGGTTTAATGAAGTCCATGCACAATCACTTAGTGCATGATGAATTGAAGATGATCCAACTTGATCTCTGATTGGATCACTGAAGAATGTTGAAGAATTATTTGATTCAGGAGCTTCGGTTGAAGATGAACCTTAGGGAATTCCATTCTTAAATGTTGATTATATGTTGAAGAAGAATGGAGGAATTCTAATGAAGAAGAATGGAATTATTTTGAAGAAGAAGAAGAATGGAGAAGAAGGAGATGTGGCATTTGGCATTTACACATGGTTACTTTGTTTGTATACAAAGTACATAGTGTTTCCTCAAGCAAAAAGGAAGCCACCAAGGGCCAGCCTTAAGGGTTCAACCCCAAGGCACTTGTGGGACTCGAGGTCGCCACGCCCAAGGGGGATTCCATGGGGCCAGCCCGAGAGGCCGGGGCCGTGTATAAAGCCTCGAGGCCACGCGGTGATGAAGCCCGCGCAGCGTCGCGCTCCCGTGTGTGCATAGTGGGCGCATAGCGCGCCCGCGAGAGGTAGGGGTGGGCGCAAGAGCGCGCCCGAAGAGAGAACACGGTGCGGGGCAGCACCGTGGAGGGGGAAGTTCAATTGAAGAGTGGAAGGGAGAGGCTGGTTGATAAGCCGCGGAAAATCCGCTCGGCGATTCGATGTGGGACGCGCAAATTTCACCGGGAGCGCATCCTGGCCGCACGATTGATCGCGCGTTGGATCGCAGCCGCTCATCTCATCCGCCGCGCGCCGTGATCTAATCCAGCCGTTGATGATCTTTTCAACACCGCATCCGACGGCTCCGAGGCGTCTCCTTCCTCATGCTCGCCCGAGGCCACCAGTGACTCCTCCTTCGAACCAGGCGCCTCCCGAATATGGAAATGGAGCCTCCGGCCACCTCCGATCGATGTAATGGCTCCATTCGGTTCGTATGGCCACACTGAACATAATCATGCTATAAAATGAGCATGCATGCAACAGATGGAGAATTTTGAGTATTGGCCGAAGCAAACCGAAGGTGCCGAGGCCACATGGTTAATGCCTTGCATGCATGGTCCTAAACAGAGACATGCATGCGTTCGAAAATGCATGCACGTGAAGGAAACCGAAAAATAGAAAACCCGCATTAAAACAGAGAAGAAGAACGAGATACGCGGAAGATATTTAACGCGTTTGAAGTTTTCAAAATGCCGCAGATCTCGGGGGTTCGAGTTTTGGATCCCGCGGACTCTATTCACACTCCTCACCTATAAAATGAGAAGTCCAGCGCCCTTGGAAATGCTTGCTGATCCTTTGAGAACTCGAGAGTCCCGCAAAGCCATTCGAGCTACGCGAAGTACCTCTGCGCAGCCTCTTGCGTGACTGAGAATCCCAGATCCACTCGAGGCCCCGAAGAAGTCCCCTGCGCGCTACCTCTTGCGTGACAGGAAGAAGAGCTCGGGCAGTGTACTTGCGCGCCCCTCACTTGGTTACACCCTGTGTGCCCACGGGTGTCACGCCCTGCGCGACAGAGGCCGTCCGCACACCTTGCGCGACTATTGAAGAAGTGAGGTCGCACCCCTTGCGCGCCTCTTTCGATGTTTGAGTTTGGGTGAAGCATTTACCACACTTGGGAGTGTGTGTGCAAGGAGGAAGACCCGAGGCTTAGCCTTGTGTGTGCACAAGTGAAGAAGACCAACTTTGATAAGAAGAGGAGTACACACATAATTGTGTGAATGCAAAAGAACTGATCATTCTAAGTGATTGGTTTTTTGGTGAGCAAGACCAACGAGATCTTTTGAAGACTGTTGAAGCTACTTGAAGTTTTGAACAACACCTTTGAAGAAGTGAAGTGGAGCCATGATGAAGATGATGCTGTGGAGTTGGGGGGTTTAACCAACTTGTAATTGGGGGGTATAACCAATTACTGTGTAAAAATCTTTTGGCATAGTGAAGAATCCATGTTGGGGGGTGTAACCAACACGGCAAGGAGTAGGTCTTTGTACCGAACCTTGTAAATCTCTGTGTTATGTGCTTTCATTATCCCTGCACCACTAAAAGAGTAGATCTAGGACTTAACCAGCTGCAGAGGTTGAATTTATAATTCAAAGGGAACAATTCTTAAAAAGAAAAAGTTATCACTGATTCACCCCTCCCCTCTCAGTGATCACAACCGATCCAGGCATTTCAAGTGGTATCAGAGGGAGGTTGCCTCTATTAGGATCTAATTCCGAGAAAATGGACAATCTAAATTCTGTTAATAGTAGGGGTGTCCGTACATTCGATGGAAAGAACTATCACAGCTGGAAAAATCGGATGTTGCCCTACCTTCTATCTCTCGGACTTGATGTTAGAGATGCAGCCTTATTTGGATTCCCTCCTCTTGCTAATGAAGCCGCTATGACACTGGATGAGAAAAGAAATATGGAATTTTATGGTATATCTCAAAATTCCATTCTTATTTCACTCTCAGAAAAGGTATACACAAAAGTCATGGGACTCAAGAATGCTAAAGAAATTTGGGACAAATTGGAACGTAGTTATGAAGGCAACATGAAAGTCAAGGAAGCCAAATTAAAAATTTGGAGAAGCAAGTTTGAAGATGTCAAGATGGGAGAAGAAGAAAATATTGATGATTATTTCACAATAGTCAATGAAATTGTCAGTAACATTCGGGGCTTTGGAGAAAAGTTGGAGGACTCCACTATTGTTAAAAAACTAATGAGAAATTTTCCTGACAGGTTTGACCCCAAAGTCTCAGCATTAGAAGACAGAGATGATCTCTCTCTTGATGAACTACACAACATACTCATTGCATATGAAATGAGGAAGATCCCAGTATTCAAGAAGAAGATCAAGGATGAGATGGCTTTTGAGGCCATGAGACAACTCAAGATAAAAGATGACGAAGTCCTAGAATCAAGTGATTCTGACAATGAAGAAAAGGATGAAGATCTCAACACGATTATTTTTCTTTTTTCTAAAAGGTTTGGAAAAACTAAATTCAGGGGAAAAGGGAAATCACCATCGAGATGTTTCAATTGCAATAACATCGGACACTTTGCTGTTAGCTGTCCTAAGAAAAGATCTAGTGCTCCAGATATTGAAGATGATAAGTCACAAAAGAAGAAATGGAGTAGATACCCAAGAGAAGGAAACAGATCTGGTGCAAGAAATAAAAGGATCGTTCCTGGTGAAAGAAGAAGCTATGTAATCAAAGAGGAAGAATCAGACTTCACTTCAGCCAGTCAATCAGAAGAAGAAACGAATTTTATGGCTCATGTGGAAAAAGGGTTTGACACCTTCAGCAGTGAAGATGATGAAAGTGAACGAACAGAGCTCGAACACATATTGAAAGATGAACTGGTGGCTTGCCTTGAACAGAACACTGAACTCAAGAAAGAGAAGAGATTGTTACAAAAGGAAACCAAAAGGATGACTGAGGAGTTGGAAGAATGTATGAAGAAAGAGACAATGCACATTGATGAAATCAAGAGACACAAACTGAAGGTAGCTGAGCTGGACAAGATAGAAAAAGATCTTGAGGAGAAACTTCACCTCAAAGAAGAAGAGAAATCAGTGACACATTCCAAGTGTATTGAAGCACAGAATAGCTTGACAAAGATGAGAGAATACTTCAACAAGGCTGTTGAGGTCAAGGTAGAATCATCTTATGCTGGTGCTTATAGGCAGGTCAATTTACCACTAAGTAAATCTCTAAATACATCTGTTATTTCTAACAATGCAGGTTCAAAGATAAAATTGAGACAAACATGGCATGAACAAACCTGTGTATAATCATCTTAAATGGAATAAAGGAAATCCTCAGGAAGGACTAATCAAATCTTGGACAGAAAATTACAACATGACTCTTATCAACAAAGAAGGTCAAGGTTCAGAGGCTACTGCTGGTGTAGTGGTGTGTTTGGACATAAGGCCTATGCATGCTGGTATAACATGTCTCTTACAAGCATGAGGCATGAGTCAAGGGGGAGACATCCTGAAACCCAGAGTGTTTTGCAGAAAGCATCAAAACCTCCAATTCAGAACACATTTGACTGCCTGAGTGAAGCTTGTGGAAGATGTGACCAACAAGGTCATAGAGCTGATAAATGTATAACAACTCTTCCTAAACAAAAAGTCAAAGACATGAAAGGGAAAGGCATTCAAGAAACTAATGAGGAAATCACATGCTTTGCTGAAGTGGCTATAAAAGCCAGCAGTAAAACCAAGTCATAGTTTCTTGATAGTAGATGTTAATCCCACATGACTGGTGATACAAAAATTCTAAGCAACATTGAAAGTCATGAGGGAGGAACCGTGGTGTTTGGAAATGATCGTTCCTTGAAAATCAAGGGAGTTGGAAAGGCTATGATTGCAACAACAAATCTAAAATCCAATGATGTGTTGTTTGTTGAAGGATTAAAGCACAACCAACTGAGTGTAAGCCAATTATGTGATGATGGACATGAGGTGTTGTTCCAGAAGGATTCATGCATCATCAAGAGCTCAAAGGATGGAAAAATCATCACTCAAGGAAGAAGAACCACTGGAAACCTATTTCAAATTGTTGAGTCCATCAATTCTTGTTATCTTAGTTCTAAAGATGACAACAATATTTGGCACAGAAGACTTGGCCATCTAGGTCAAAGAATTATGAGTAAAATTATGAAGTACAATATTGTACGAGATCTACCCAAATTAAAGAGAGAAAGAGATGAAATTTGTGACACATGTCAGAAGGGAAAACTGACCCATAGTTCACACAAAGGAGTAGATATCATGTCTACTGGTCCTCTTGGACTCATTCACGCAGACATATGTGGACCGATGAGACAAAAGTCTACAAGAGGAGATCTCTATTTTATAACCTTCATTGATGATTACACTCGGATGACCAACGTCATGTTCATGAAACACAAGTCAGAAGCAATCATGATGTTCAAAAACATCAGGAGGCAGGCTGAGAAAGAACTTGGAATTTGTATCAAGAAAGTGAGATCAGATAATGGAAAAGAATACACTTGTGATAATTTTGAAAGCTATTTGGTGAAGCATGGAATCAAGCATCAATACAGTACACCATATACTCCACAAAAAAATGGAGTGGCTGAAAGGAAGAATCGAAGCATAGTAAAAATGGGGAGGACTATGTTGGCTGAGCACAATATCTCTATGTTTTTCTAGAGAGAAGCAGTATGCACAGCTATACACATACAAAATAGATGTCTCCTAAGACCAGAAACACAAATGACAGCCTATGAAATGTGGTTTAATAGAAAACCAACTGTTAAGTACTTCAGAGTATTTGGCAGTCCGTGCATCATCAAGATTAAAAACATTAATCTGGGAATGTTTGAGGAAAAAGCAGAAGAAAGAATCTTCATGGGCTACCTACCTGATGGAAAAGGCTACAGATGCTGGAATAAGAGGTTGAACAAAATGATTGACTGCAGTGATGTCAGAATAATTGAAAACAACACCAAACCATACACTGTGGATAATGATGACTCAATGAATGACTCAACCTTGGAACAAAAGAATGAATAATTAACTGAGCCAACACCAACTACTGGTGAGATCAACTCTGAACACACCAGTGATGAAGAGGAAGGTAATGAAGATGGAAGAAGGAGATATAATAAATTGAAGAAACATGTCGACACAGAAAATGTCCTTGGTAACCCACAGTCCTCAGTAAAAACTAGGAGAAGATTGAGATTGGAAGATCACACTGCATTGGTTTCTCAAGTGGAACCTCACACAGTGGCTGAAGCAGTTGAACATGAGGAATGGATACAAGCTATGCATGAGGAACTCAATCAAATAGAAAAGAACTCCACTTGGGATCTTGTGCTAAGGCCCAAAAATAAAAATGTAATTGGGACAAAGTGGGTTTTCAGAAACAAACTCAATGAGAAAGGGGAAGTTTCAAGAAATAAGGCCAGACTTGTATGCAAAGGGTATTCACAAATGGAAGGAATCGACTTTGAATAAACGTTTGCACCAGTTGCAAGACTGGAGACTATCAGAATGTTCTTAGTAGTTGCAACACACAAGCAGTACAAGGTTTATCAGATGGATGTGAAATCGGCATTCCTAAATGGAGATCTTGAAGAAGAAGTGTATATAGAACAACCAGAGGGATTTGTGCTAGACAAAGATGGTAGCATGGTATGTAGATTGAAGAAAGCATTGTATGGGTTAAAGCAGGCTCCCAGAGCCTGGTACTCCGAGTTGGATGGTTGTCTTAAGAGCATGAATTTTGTCAAAGGAACAGTTGACAGTAATCTATATGTCAAAGAAATGACCACTGGTACTCTCATAGTCATTATCTATGTGGATGATATTATTTTTGCTGGTGACAAGGAAGGACTATGTGAAGAATTCGCTGAGCAGATGAAGAAAACCTTTGAAATGTCCATGCTTGGTCAAATGACATATTTTCTATGATTTCAGGTGGAACAAAGGAAAAACTCTATATTTCATTCACAAGAAAAGTATGCAAGGGACTTAGTAAAAAGGTTCGGAATGGAGAATGCAAAGGAAGTCTCAACACCCATTTCTATTGGAACCAAACTATGCAAGGATGAAGAAGGCAACAATGTTGATCAGAAAGAGTTCAGGAGAATTATTGGTAGTCTCCTTTATCTCACGGCCTCAAGGCCTGATATAACATATGCAGTGACTTTGTGTGCAAGATTTCAATGTGACCCAAAAGAATCTCACTTATCAGCAGCTAAAAGAATCTTGAGATATGTGAAAGGAACCCTCAACTATGGACTCTTATACAAACACAGTACAAACATAAAGTTGTTGGGATTCACTGATGCTGATTGGGCTGGTGATTGCACTGATAGAAGATCCACATCTGGTGGAGCCTTCTTTCTGGGAGAAGGATGTGTTAGTTGGTATAGAAAGAAACAAAATTCTATAACATTGAGCACAACCGAAGCAGAGTATGTGGCAGCTACACATGCATGTACACAAATGATTTGGATGCAGGTGCAGCTAGAATATTTGAGAATTAAAGCTGAAAAACCATTGAGGATCTTATGTGATAATCAAAGTGCAATTGGATTGTCTAAGAATCCTATACAACACTCCAGATCCAATCATATTGATATAAAATATCATTTCATCAAAGAAAGGGTCACCAGTGGAGACATCAATCTCGACTACATTTCTACTCATGATCAGGTGGCAGATATTTTCACCAAAGCTATGCCTACAGAAAGATTTGTTGAACTAAGGCGGAAACTTCTTGTTCAGCCTTCTCCTCTCACTTGAGGAAGAGAAAGGTCCCTCCTTATTCCCTAAATTTATATGTTTTTGTACTGACATGTAGGGAATTGAAGGAGATGAGTGCATCCCTTGAGGGGGAGCATTAGTTGCTGAGTCAAGCAGTTATGCATTTTGGGAATGACTTCCTATTCATCCCTTTGCATTTGTTGGCCAATAAGGGGGAGAAATAATCAGCACATACACATTGTGACATTATTCAAGATGTGCTTCTGAGTATTGACAACCAAATACAAAGGGGGAGATTGTTGTGCCCAAGTGATTGCATTTGTTGTCAATAACATGTCACTATGTGTCAACTGATGACGTAGAGCTTGAAGACTCATGGTTGGAGATGCATCATTATATTAGACGATTGTAGAACTGATCTTAATGGTTCAATACTTGTATCAAGGTGATACTAAGTGACAACACTTGAAGAATGATGATGGAGCATCATAAAATCTGATGATTGATGAGCTGATCTTTAAGTTCCAAGAACTTATATCAAGTGGATACAAAGTCACAACAATGATAGAAGACCATGCATTGTATTGACAATGCACGAGGAGCTAGAAGATGATCCATCCACAGGTTCTAAGTGGATGAAGTTGTTTAATGAAATCCATGAACAATCACTTAGTGCATGATGAATTGAAGATGATCCAACTTGATCTCTGATTGGATCATTGAAGAATGTTGAAGAATTATTTGATTCAGGAGCTTCGGTTGAAGATGAACCTTAGGTAATTCCATTCTTAAATGATGATTATATGTTGAAGAAGAATAGAGGAATTCTAATGAAGAAGAATGGAATTATTTTGAAGAAGAAGAAGAATGGAGAAGAAGGAGATGTGGCATTTGGAATTTACACATGGTTACATTGTTTGTATACAAAGTACTTAGTGTTTCCTCAAGCAAAAAGGAAGCCACCAAGGGCCAGCCTTAAGGCTTCAACCCCAAGTCACTTGTGGGACTCGAGGTCGCCACGCCCAAGGGGGATTCCATGGGGCCAGCCTGAGAGGCCGGGGCCATGTATAAAGCCACGAGGCCACACGGTGATGAAGCCCGCGCAGCGTCGCGCACCCGTGTGTGCATAGTGGGTGCATAGCGCGCCCGCAAGAGGCAGGGGTGGGCGCAAGAGCGCGCCCGCAGAGAGAACACGGTGCGGGGCGGCACCGTGGAGGGGGAAGTTCAATTGAAGAGTGTAAGGGAGCGTCTGGTTGATAAGCCGCGGAAAATCCGCTCGGCGATTCGATGTGGGACGCGCAAATTTCACCGGGAGCGCATCCTGGCTGCACGATTGATCGCACGCTGGATCACAGCCGCTCATCTCATCCGTCGTGCGCCGCAATCTAATCCAGCCGTTGATGATTTTTTCAACGCCGAATCCGAAGGCTCCGAGGCGTCTCCTTCCTCGAGCTCGCCCGAGGCCACCCGCGACTCCTCCTTCAAACCAGGCGCCTCTCGAAGATGGAAATGGAGCCTCCGGCCACCTCCGATCGATGTAATGGCTCCATTCGGTTCGTATGGCCACACTGAACATAATCATGCTATAAAATGAGCATGCATGCAACAGATGGAGAATTTAGAGTATTGGCCGAAGTAAACCGAAGGTGCCGAGGCCACATGGTTAATGCCTTTCATGCATGGGCCTAAACAGAGACATTCATGCGTTTGAAAACGCATGCACGTGAAGGAAACCGAAAAATAGAAAACCCGCATTAAAACAGAGAAGAAGAACAAGATACGCGGAAGATATTTAACGCGTTTGAAGTTTTCAAAATGCCGCAGATCTCAGGGGTTCGAGTTTTGGATCCCGCGGACTCTATTCACACTCATAGCCTATAAAATGAGAAGTCCAGCGCCCTTGGAAATGCTTGCTGATCCTTTGAGAACTCGAGAGTCCCGCGAAGGCATCCGAGCTACGCGAAGTACCTCTGCGCAGCCTCTTGCGCGACTGAGAATCCCGGAGCCACTCGAGGCCCCGAAGAAGTCCCCTGCGTGCTACCTCTTGCGCGACAGTAATAAGAGCTCAGGCAGTGTACTTGCGCTCCCCTCACATGGTTACACCCTGCGTGCCCACGGGTGTCACGCCCTGCGCGACAGAGGCCGTTCGCACACATTGCGCGGCTATTGAAGAAGTGAGGCCACACCCCATGCGCGCCTCTTTTGGTGTTTGAGTTTGGGTGAAGCATTTAACACACTTGGGAGTGTGTGTGCAAGGAGGAAGACCCAAGGCTTAGCCTTGTGTGTGCACAAGTGAAGAAGACCAATTTTGAGAAGAAGAGGAGTACACACTTAAGTGTGTGAATGCAAAAGAACTGATCATTCTAAGTGATTGGTTTTTTGGTGAGCAATACCAACGAGATCTTTTGAAGACTGTTGAAGCTACATGAAGTTTTGAACAACACCTTTGAAGAAGTGAAGTGGAGCCATGATGAAGATGATGCTGTGGAGTTGGGGGGTTTAACCAACTTGTAATTGGGGGTATAACCAATTTCTATGTAAACATCTTTTGGCATAGTGAAGAATCCGTGTTGGGGGGTGTAACCAACACGGCAAGGAGTGGGTCTTTGTACCGAACCTTGTAAATCTCTGTGTTCTGTGCTTTCATTATCACTGCACCACTAAAAGAGTAGATCTAGGCCTAAACCAGCTGCAGAGGTTGAATTGATAATTCAAAGGGAACAATTCTTAAAAAGAAAAAGTTATCACTAATTCACCCCTCCCCTCTCAGTGATCACAACCGATCCAGGCATTTCAGTAAGGTTTAATATAGACCACTAATTACTGTGAAAGGAATCCCATATATATTTATACCATGGGAAAATATATCTGATTATATGCAACAAGAAAGACCAAAGATATATGGATGACCATATTAAATATGAGTAGAAAATATATTCTTTATTTTATAAAGAATGTCCAGTTGGTTCCAGAACTCTATAAACTAAAATTTTTGCATGTATTGTACCTAGTTAGTGTTAGGATTATGGTCCCATGTATTCAAATTTACTTGAGATTCCTCTTGAAAATAAAAGGGGCATTGTGTATACATGGTATGTAAACCAAAACACATTGGGGACATAGTCATCCATCTTATAGGTGAACCTAGTTAATAAATAATAGTGTTCCTTATTGTTATTTCATACTTATTCTATATGCATGGTTAATAAAGGTAAGTAAAATAGTAAAAATAAATTCATTGAAAATGTGCATAGGTGAGAGAGGGGAAAATATTTTATCTAATAATAATTCACCACACTAATTCACCCATCTCAATTTGGAACATATCTTGAGTGACACTAACAATAACAATTCATTTAAAATTTATAGAAATTATTATAGATGATGAGTCCTATGAAATGGAATTTTTTTATTTAATACCTACTAATTGGGAATATACAATAAAAATGGTGAGTATAACTTTGGGAAATAAATGATAATTTGAATGATTTTATAGGTATAATCCAAAAATACGGATATTTAGATAAGTTTGTGGTATATTTTATGGGTTTTCTCTGCACATTGATGGTATAATAAGATTTATATAGTCTGATAATCATAGAGGAAGATCTAAATCGGGAGGAAGGGTTCATACAACTTAAAGGGTTCTATCCATATATACTAGATTTATGGTAATAAAAATAATTTCCAAAAAGAGTGTAAATGGAATTTAATTGACAATAATTCAATAATCATAACAGTTGGGGAAACTTATGATGTTTTCATTAAGTGTAGATATCTTATAGATTATCAGATTTTAGGCTCAAGTGAATATTTTCATTCATTATCAGAGAATTATTTATCGAATAATTATATTTTAGTGAATTTATATATGGTGCATCTTACTAATGATGAAACATTACAAAATGAAGGGGTGGGTGATGCTCAATTAAAAACTATAGTGGGAGTTTACTCATGTTTCATAATGTATGAAAAATTATTTGGCTAAGATGTAATATTATTTCAATCAGTAAACATGAGGATGTAATATTTAACACTACATTCATTGGGGGTGCTATGAGGGTTATTTTTAAATCTTGTGAGATGAAGATCATAATCTGATAAAACTTGATAAAAAGTATAAAATACATGGTCTTAGTATTAAAATCAGTTGGGGATTCACAAATATGGAATTAAATGTTAGTTCACATGTGAGATAAGGGGTAAAATTCCAAGTAAAAAATGAAAGCCCCCAGAGATGAAGTTAGTGGAGGTTATCCTTTATAAAGACTATATATTTGAAATGAAAAATAATAATTCTTTTATAATTAGTGATAGAGCATCAAATGAGGGAAATATATATCACATGCATGATAATATTTGGGGAGAAATTTGATATTAAATTCATATCTAAGAATGATACTACAAAACTAATGCATTCATTTCCATAGGTATATTTGAGGAGGCTAACATATGTGAGAAAAAATATTCAGAGGTATTAATCATCCTTACACTTTTTTATTGATTGATAATGGATAATCAAAATTATTTGAATAATAAATATAGCTAAATGAGTCAATAAATCATGAGATAGACATGAAACAGAAGATTTATTATTTTCATGCTAATAAGTCTTTGGAAAATACTCCATTATTATAGGAAAAAAAGTTTTTCATTAAAAATGGGTATACCATGTCAAGAAAGATCATGATGGTAAGTGTTATATGGAAATACCAGTGTTGTAAATATTTTATTATAAATATTAAATGTATTAAACTAAAATTTTATCACCCATAGTTTACCTCACCACCATTTTGATGATTCTTAGTATTGTTTCATCAAAGGATTTATATATATAGTATTTTTATGTGAAACTCACTTTATTTCACTAAGATATATAGGAGGACATATACTTATAAAATGTTGAGATATTTTTTGAGTAAGGAAAGAAATATTGGGTGTTTAAACTCCAAAAAAGTTTTCTATATTGAATTGGGTTCCCTAATAGTGGAATAAGTGGGTTGATTCACTTATGAGTAAAAAATCATACAAATAGTGTGTCATGAATAAAATTTACTATTTCAAGTCATTATATGATGGATATATTATATATATTATATTTTTAAATGATATGATTATTATAGGATCAATAATGATGAGTTAAAAGATAATATAGTTAATAAGTTTGAGATAGAAGATCTTAGAGAAGCTGGTGTGTTTTTTATAATGACGAGTACTAGAGATCATCTTTCCAAAACCTTGATGTTGTGACTAGATGACTATATTATAAAGTTTTTGAGATGTTTTAATATACTAGAATAAATTATAATTTATATCCCACTTGAAAGATATTTTAAAATATCCAAGGAGAAGTCATGAAAAGATATAGGATGAAATTGAGTATAAGGAACTGGCCTTATAACATTACATAATCTTGAATTAAATAAATAATTCACATTGAGGATCTTTTTAGGTTTAGAGTTTTAGAGAATTAGGCCATAACTATTACATCTCAAAAGTTACAATGTAGACACTTCTACTCAGATTCCATTTTTTCATAAAATAAAAACTCTTGACAAAAAAGTCATGTCCAGTTCCATGTTTTTGATAGCATGACTTTATTTGATCCCATCCTTGACCCTATTCCACTTTATGTCCTGTGAAAAACATTTCAAAAACATGGGATGATCATAAAAATATCAGTAAGGAATACACAATGAAGGAAACTATTAGTTTTTCAAAATAACAAGTAAACCATGAATACTTTAACATAAGTAATACTATTCACCTCTATGAAGTAGTAAATACTCTTAAATAAATAAAAGATCACTACTTACCTTTTTTTAACCAAAATATTTCCTATATAAAGAAAACATATTATATAAAGGTAACTTGGGACATAAACATACTTAAATGGAATAACCATACGGTCAACTTCCACATATATCACTAGATGGAATAGCAATACGGCCAACTTCCATACCCAATGCATTAGAGGTTATAACGTAACCACCTGTCCTAGTATTCATGGCACCTCCCTTCATTTGGTTTATCACATAACCACCCGTCAAATGTCCAAGTACCATTATAAAAGCATAAGACATAAAAAAATATAAAGTAAAGAAAACATTTCCACATTTCAATCACAATATATCACTTAAATATATTGCTATAACAAATCCATTATCAAAACCATATTCAATACCAAAGTACATAATAGAGTATAAGGTATTTATTTTCTTTTAAAAACATTATGGCTTGTTGAGGAAGCCAAAGATCAAATAATACTCAAGATAGCGGAAATGTCATTGTCACCGTGTACGTTAAAAAGAAATATACTTTTTTTCGTTTAGTAAAACGCTTCGTAGAGAAAAGATTACTTTTTAATAAAAGTAAAAGTCAAAGGGGTTTATACACAGTATAAAATAATGTTCTGTATAAAACAAAATATGTCTCAATGAAAGGACATTGAGACGAAGTCCCTTACAAAGATGGTATCCTTAGACTAATGATAAATCAATGACATAATTATGTGTGAAAAATATAAATAAATCCAATATAAGTGGGTATTAAGTGTAAAACAATCAGAGGTCATCCACACATATTCATAGTATGACATAATTAATAAGTATATGTTTGACCCAAATAATTGAAATTGGGTTAAGAAATTACCTTACAGAAATTTGACAGCCTAACGGTGTCACATTAAAATTCATAAAGTGTGTTGATGAGAGATAGAAAGGGTATCTCATCACTTGGACATAAAATTTCTATAAGGATATATAAGAACATATCCCAACATTATGAAAATTTAAATTAAAATACCTAACAAAAAGAAGTCTTTTAAAAAGAGGAGGGTGAAAGGTTCCTTTACCGACTTGGGTAACTTACGAAACGTACACTCCATGAAAGAAGGACTATAAAACATTGATGTAAATAGCCATAAATGAAAGTACATTACACTTAGAGTAGAATAATGGGCAGTACATACACCACTCAAAGGATATAGTGACATATATAGCATGAATCTCACGAGAATAAATAATGAGATAAAAACCCTTACCTCATTGTAATAAATCGAGTCGTATGTCCAAAAGATAATTAGAACCAAATGAATCACATAATACCATTAATATAAATATAATAATGATAATATATATCAAATGGAAGTACACAATACATCACATGAAATAAATAATTGGCGAACAATGGAAATCTCACGGAATTAAAAGTGAGATAAGAAATCCCCTTATGAAAACTTGGAAGCCTGAAGACGCCACTTAAAACATTCAAAAAATGGATTGATGAGATCAAATACGGTCTCTAATCATAAGAAAAAAAATTACAGTAATAGGAATATAAAATAACATCCCCTAACATAAGAAAGTGGAGCTTAAAAGAAATGACATAAAAGAGAGTACTTAAAAAGAAAGAGAGAGGTAGGATCCCTTACCTTGAGTCCGACTTGTCTTGTCTGTTTATTTATATTCCTGAATAATAAACTAAAGTTAATTTATAATTTATTAAGAACATTTTTCAAGTTTATTATTCCTTTTATATCACTTATTTCCATGTTATAAACATTATGTAATCATTTATGTTAATAATGATCGTTTTGTCGATATGTGGTACTTAAGTCAAAAATGGACTTCTTATAATTACATGTTGTTCATGTGGTCAAAGTTTCATTATATCCAGAATTATATTCATGATATGGATATCATATATATAATATATATCTATCATATAAATGTATTTATAATAGTACATAACATTTAGAGGTAAGAAATGAAATGCATCGTTCATGGAGACAGTAAGTTGTACGTACGCATGAATGCTACATCCATTTAAATTTCTTATTTAATGGAATTAAAAAAATAATGATAAATAGTAGTATTATAATTCTAGTATATTATCATATATAATATCATTAACTCCATCCTTTATACATATCACATATGGTATTAACGAGTCATATCACTTTGAGGGGGCGGTAGTCCGCTCTTCCTCTAATGGGATTATCGTGTTTACCCATAATGGAAACCATAAAGGTATGATATAAAAGAAAAATACAGAAGCATAAATTAAACATAAACATAATATATATCATATATAAAAATATTTTCATCTTAATGGACACCATTATTGGTGTTAAAAGAAGATTGAAGAATCATCGTTTCGTGAGGCAGTAATTCACCACCCACAGAAACAGTAAGTTCTTTAACCATTAGATGGAGGTGTGTGAAAGTGTAAATAAAATCCTTCTCATAACAATATCCTAGTATATTGAGGATACTTTTGTTGTTATATAATCAAGGAATAAGAATTTTAGGGGGAGTGAAGAAGGAAAAATAAAAGAAAGAAACTCGAGAGAAGATACTACCTCTAACTCGGGTAACTCTTTTTGATTTGAGCCAAAGGCTTCCTTGGGAAGACTTATGCCAAAAGTGAGACTTCTAGGAATAATATAGTGATTTATAGAGATAATATGAGCATAGTTTGGACGATCCAAGGGCTTGATAGGTGTGGGTAAGGGGGTAGAGGTGGGGGCCTTTTATAAGAGGGAGGAGGGGCACTCTTGGAAGGTCATGAAATGTTACTTTATTATGAAATGACTTTCAGATTTTAAAGGTCCCAAAATGATATAATTCTAGGATAAGGTGACAAGGGTTCGAAATAAACACATCAAAAAGGTTTTCTACAAGTGTAAGTCTTAGATTTTACCTTATCATTTCATTTTATTTAAATCGTTCATTAATGAGGTAATCAATGCATCATCATGGTGTCATAAATAAATTTATTTATTTAATGTCTAAAAATTATAAAACAAATACCATGAAGTATGAAATCTTTTTATATTTACAATGAATATTTATAGTCAAAGATATCATTTATTTTAAAAAAATTATAATTTTTTACTTAGGTGATACATATTTTGGTTATATTTCCCTTTCATTAAAAATAATATGATAAAAGGTCTCTATCACAATAAAGTGATTCAATGGGGTCCCAAGCTTGGAACAAGGCATCACATGGTCGGAAATGACTCCAAAAAAAGATTTGTATAGATGTTGGGGTCATTTTATATTATTATGAAATTATTTTATTACCCTAAACTATCCAGTTACTAATTAATCACAATAATTAAAGATAATTACCATCGTTACAATTCATAATGTCCTAAAAAAAGGTATTAATTACATAATTTGGACCTAATAATTATAAATATGGAATCTTTTTTTACCAAATTCTAAACACATAAATTGCACTATTTAATTTAAAAATAATTCTCGTTGTCACAAACAAAGATGGGTTTTTAAGAATTGAAATTTAACAAAAGATTGACTTATTTTTTCATCCAATTGAAAAGTGAAATTACTTTCAATGAACAACATTTTATTGAGTGATAAAATAATAATTAAATTAAACTTTAAAACCAATTAAAAGGATAATCTAACTATATAATTAAATTATATGAAAAAGATGTTTTGAAATAAAATGCAGTATTTTTCACTATTCATTAAAATGAACATTTTTCAGAAAAATACCAAAAATTTATCCAAAGTAAATTTTATATTCCAAATTAAAATCATAGAAGTTTCATTAATAAATTATATAGTTAATTCTCGCTGTCAAAACAAATAGCGTGTTTTTAAGAAACAATATCTATCAAAAGATTGATACTTGTTTATGTCTATTTTCAAAGTGAAATTAATTCTAATGACCACCATTGGATTAAATGGTAAAAATATATTTAAATAAATCTTTAAACCTAATTAAAAATATAATCTAACCATATAAATCAATTATATTAAAAGTAATTTTATAATTAAAAGACAACATTTTAACTATTTATTAAAAAACGAACTTTATCAAAAAAATAACAAAAATTTACACAAAGTAAATTTTGATGTCCCGATTCTAAAGACAGATTTTATTTTGTCAAATATAACATATAAAATTGAAAAAAAATTAGTTTTAAAAAGGGTTCTCCCTCAAAAGGCATTAAATCGACCCTTTATAGAACATTAGAATATGTATGCTTAAAATCGAATTCTTTTCTTATTTTAAGCCTCTAACATTTATTGGACAAATGTAAAATTATTTAACAAACATATTTAATCATTTTGTAGTTAGTTCTATTCATTCCCGCCATTAAAATGGCTAGGCGTTAACTATGATTTAAAATAATATCATTATACAATTAGTTTGAAACGTAATATTTCAAAGAAACTCGTTGTTGCGTATTGGGTATGCCATCAAACATAGAATTCCCTTTAAAGTAATATTAACATTTTATTCATAAATACTAATAAATATGAAAATTTTATATTATTTATTTAGTTGGGATGTTACATCCTTCCCCCTTTTGGGAATTTCATCCTCGCAGTTTTAAAATTGGGCTCGGAAACTTCATTGAAAGCCCCACATCAGATAGGAGTAAATTAAACTATCAATTTAAAAGAATGAAAGAAAAGTACAAAGGTCACCCAAGATAATAAATACTAGGATTACATGAAAATATGTATATGGAAGAGAAAAAAATGGTCGAGTTCTAATGGAGAGTGATAGAAAACATGTTTAAGAGAAAGTTAACCACCAGAAAATCACAAACTTGTGATGGGTTAAACGGTATTTGATTCCCCAGTAGGAAAAGTTAATAGACAAAATTTTTGTTTTAAGTTTATTTTCATTGAGAAATTTATTTATGAGATTAACTAAAACATAAGGAAACATACTTACTTGTCATGTAGACTTTCATCTCTTACTATATTTCTTATGCAAACTCATATTTTCTCCAAAAGATGAGTATTTAGGATGACTTTTTCACATTAAGAGCGCTATAATCAACTTCTTGAGAATCATCTAATCCAAAAAAGAGAACTATATATTTCCCATGTCTTTAGACCTTAACAAAAACCAAAATGGTTAGTAAGAGATCAGATAACACCCAAAAAGGATAATCTTTTACAAACAGAAAAACTACTCTTAATCTCTAAATTTTTTCAAACAAAACCCAAAGTTCAACAAAGACCATTCAATAAACTACTATCCATAAAATTCTTCAAAATTAATCCAAACTAAGATTGAAACCCAAATCTCATAAGGATTTAATTACATAGTCTTCCAAGATAAATCATAACATTTATCTCTAAATAACATCAGTTACTCACAAAGTCTCATATTGAAAAGTAATTAACCTAATCACATATTCTCCATGATTGATTAATCATTTTCATAAATAAACCAAATCATCATATGTCCACAATAAAAACATATATTCTTCCAAACTAAAATTTCAACCATTATTCCACAATTGAAATCCCATAGTATTCTATCTTCCTTAGGCATATAGTGTTTCCTCAAAAGAGAGAATGTCTTCCACAAATTCTTTATCACTTAATCACTAAATCCTTTTCTTATACTAAGTATATCCATTTGATAAAACATAAGTTCCAAAAATCAACTTATTCTTGTTCCATAAAAAAATTTTACTAAAATAATAAGTAATACTAACTAGGGACTTCAAGTAGGATAGTGATAGGCGATGCGCCCTTGTCGCTCTTCGGTTGTGGGTTCGATTCTTGCGGCCTTACCAAATGTGATGGGTTGTCACTCATCCTAAGAGTTGGCCTTTTTATAAAACTCAAAAATAACCCTAACATGTTTAAACCTCAATGGTTTCCTTATAACTCTCATTTTCATCCAAATTCATTATGATCACAACATCTTAATTCTTGAAGTCTTATTTCACCACCATAAGATAAAATAAAATGATCCCCATAAATAAGAACATCATACCTTGATCATGGTGTCCATTTGGTTTTATCATCATCTTGTTCATGTATGTAGAAGTTCCATGCATTGCAAAAATGATTTAGATATCCTTCAAAATAATTTGCTTCCTCCATCCAAATACACCTTGTATAACATGGTTCATATGGTTGTTCATAGAAAAACGGTTTTGGAAAGTAATCATGTATGACATATAATTTCAAAACATCTGATAAAACATGATTTATATAAAATAGTGAGACCGAATTTGAGTTGAATCTTTCAATTAATGGTCCTTTTAAAATACCATAGGAATGTGCTAAGAGAATGTATTTTAAAACCAAATATAAATAGGTTGCGCAAGGGTCTCATTCTTTAGCACCTTTTTTAAAATCATAATACGCTTCAAAATCTTGTGATAAGGTAAAATATTTGAAAATTCCTTGATAATATTAACCTTTCTTGAATATATGAGAATATTGTGAAAATAGGATTTGTTTAAATACAACCCATGATCCACGATGATAATGAGGTATAGCAGAGATGTTTGATATCTCAAACAACTGCTTGCAAGTGAGTTGTATGCTAGAAAATGTTTCACAATCATCCGAACATGACATTTCAATAATTATTGCAAGCAAGTCCTTAGGAAGAGATATGAATGTCCTTTGAAATCCTCCTCCATCCATTTTTAACTGACTTTACTTGATCTGAAAAAGTTATAAAACAAGTATTTAACTGAAATAATAGACATAGGGACTAACCATGTGTCTAACTAAAACACCTAATCCCTAAAGTTGTCTAAACTGACCTCTGATACCAACTATAAGGACCCGACCTTATAACATTACATAATGTTGAATTAAATGAATAATTAACATTGAGGATCTTTTTAGGTTTAGAGTTTTAGAGAATTAGGCCATAAATATTACATCTCAAATGTTAAAATGTAGACAATTCTACTCATATTCCATTTTTTCATAAAATAAAAACTCTTGATAAAAAAGTCATGTCCAGTTCCATGTTTTAGACAGCATGACTTTCCTTGATCCCATCCTTGACCCTATTCCACTTTATCTCCTGTGAAAAACATTTCAAAAACTTGAAATTAGCATAAAAAACTCAGTAAAGAATACACAAATAATGAAACTATTAGTTTTTCAAAACAACAATTAAACCATGAATACTTTAACATAAGTAATACTGTTCAACTTTATGAAGTAGTAAATACACTTCACTGAATAAAAGATCAATACTTACCTTTTTGTAACCAAAATATTACCCATATAAAGAACACATATCATATAAAGGTAACTTGGGATATAAAAAAACTGAAATGGAATATCCAAATGGTCAACTTCTACACATATCCCTAAATGGAATAGCCATACGGCCGACTTCCATACCCAATGCATTAGAGGTTATAACTTGACCACCCATCCTTGTATTCAGGGAACCACCCATCATTTGTTTTATCACATAACCACCTGAAAAATTTCTAAGTACCATTATAAAATCATAAGACATAAAACAAATATAAATAAAGAAAACATTTCCACATTTCAATCACAATATATCACATAAATATATTTCTATAACAAATCCATTATCAAAAACACTTTCAATACAAAAGTACATAAAAGAGTATAAGGTATTTATTTTCTTTTAAAAACATTATGGCTTATTGAGGTAGCCAAAGATCAAATAATACTTGTGCAGGCGGAAAGTTCATTGTCACCGCGTACATTAAAACGAAACATACTTTTTGTCGTTTAGTAAAACAATTCGTAGTGAAAAGATTCCTTTTGAATAAAAGTAAACGTCAAAGGGGTTTATACACCATATAAAATAAATTTGTGTATAAAACAAAATATGTCTCAATGAAAGGAGATTGAGATGAAGTCCCTTACAATGATGGTATCCTTTGATTAAGGATAAATCAATGACATAATTATGTGCGAAAAATATAAATAAACCCAATATAAGTGGATATTAAGTGTAAACCAATCAGAGGTAATCCACACATATTCATAGTATGACATAATAAAGAAGTATACATTTAACCCAAAGAATTGAAATTGGGTTAAGAAGTTCCCTTACAAAAATTCGACCACCTAATGACGTCACTTTAAAATTCAGAAATTGAGTTGATGATAGATAGAAAGGGTATATCATCACTTGGACATAAAATTTACAACAATAAGGATATATAATAGAATATCCCAACATTATGAAGATGTAAATTAAAAGACCCAATAAAAGGAAGTCTTTTAAAAAGAGGAGGGTGAAAGGTTCCCTTATCAACTTGGGTAACTTTTGAAATGTACACCCCATGAATGAAGGACTATACAATGTTGATGTAAATACCCATAAATGAAATTATATTACACAAAGAGTAGAATAATGTGTTGTACATACACCACTAAAACGATATAGTGACATATATAGAATGAATCTCACGGGAATAAATACTGACATAAAAACCCTTACCTCATTGTAATAAATCAAGTCATATGACCAAAAGATAATTAGAATAAAATGAATCATATAATACCATGAATATAAATAGAATCATGATAATATATATCAAATGGTAGTACATAGTATAACACATGCAATAAATAATTGGAAAACAATGAAAATCTCATGGAATTAAAAGTGAGATAAGAAATCCCCTTATGAAAATTCGGCATCCTAACGACACCACTTAAAACTTTCAAAAAATGGATTGATGAGATTAAATAGGGTCTCTCCTCATAAGAACATAAAATTAGTTTTGCCAATATTTGGTACTTAAGCCAAAAATGGACTTCTTATAATTACATGTTGTTCATGTGGTCAAAGGTTCATAATATCCATAATGATATTCATGATTTGGATATCATATATATCATATATATCCAGCATATACATGTATTTATAATAGTAAATAACATTTAGAGTTAAGTTATTAGCCACAAAATGAGGCTAATATTAATTTTTAATATATATAATATCAATTTTTTATATTCATAAACACCATTTTAGTGCATTTTACACTTTGAACATCATTTCACATTATGATTGTAATTCCTTCGTAAAATGCACTATTATGTGGTACATTTTTTAACATCATTTAAAGTAACCAATGATTAATATAATTTTAATGAATGTATTTATCCATATTTTAATTTGATATTTTGGGAAATTAATCTACACTTCAATATGAACATGTTTCATTCAGGGATCAATGGAGAATTCATTGAAGAAGATGGGGATATTTTGTGATGAAAGGAAACAATTCTGGAGAAGTCATATTGGACACCAGCCCACTGATGAGACTTTTGGGACCAACATACAGGCCTAATGAATCCCAAAATTCGTGAGATTCTAGAATACATGTAGAGAAACCAATCATTATTCAGGATCGAGTGCTAATTCGGCCTCCATGGTGGTCATTAAGGTAGTCCAATTTGAAGATAAAATTATGGTCCAGATTCTGCAGCCCAGAAAAACATCCTACCAATATAATCATATCTCAGAGTAAACGACTCCAAATGGGCCCAAATTTTACATGGGATTAGGAGACATCCGGAAATCCATTTTGTTATTCTAGTTCCCACTCTAATTCGTCCATCTAGAAGGACTTACAAGAACATCTGTTCGGTGGTTGCAAGCCGGATGCCACCTCGGGTCAAGAGTGGAAAAGTCCAAGTTCCACAAGCTTTCCACCACCCTAGACCTACCATAATCAAGTGGGATGCTTTTTACTGTTGGAGGCACGACCCAAGGCTCCAAAAATGCCTATTTTAGGTAGTGTTGATGGAGGAGTTTTTTATCTATTGAGAATTCTTTCATTGTAATGTTATGCTGCGCTTTTGTTGTCTCTAGTTTGCCTTTCACATGTAAGTTGTTCAATTCATTTTAGTTTTCTTTATAAAAGTTCATCATATTCTATTTTTATATTCTTCTTCTTATTAATTTGATACGTTTTCCTCAAGGTGTGAACTTTTTCACACCAAAACTTGTGAAATTATCACACAATGGTGGAGTGATAGTTATTTTATTGTGTTTTATTACTTCTCCATTTCCTCCCCCATGAGTCTACTTTCCGCTTCCATTGAAACCATATAATCAATTAAGGGATAACCCACTTATGGGTTGATACAAGGGAGTATAAAGGGTCAGGATTGGATGTTATTTATCACCCCATTAATTTCTAATCTCTTCTTTTAATTGATATTTTTATTAGATAATTTTTAAACTCCATCATCCTTGTTGAATTTAACGCCACACACTTCAAGTGCTAATACGAACCTTTACCTTGAAGTGCCTAAACATTGATCCCTCAAGTGTATAGGTGATTAGTATTAAAGGGTGTAGGTATTAAACCATTATGTGATGATTTTTTTTATCTTCTTAAATGAACCCATCTCAAATATAATAAATTGAAATAGTTGACAAATAATTTCATCCAATCCACCCCGAGTGATAAACTAGGATCAACTCATTCTTTTAAATTTAATTCACTTAAATCTGTTAGTTATCCTTTAAACCCATATAAAATCAACTCAATTTGGACACTTCATAGCCAAAAACAATCCATAGAATGTATGTGTCTGTAGGTACTTCTTAGGTCTCTGAGGATTCGACAACCCAAGCTAGACTACAAGTATCGTTCTACCTTCTTCTTTTTGGAAAATTTGAGCATGAATCATATTTTGGCACAATTTTCAGGGACCCAATTAAGTCATATAAACACCCATTCTATTCTCCCCCATTTAATCGTTTCTCATCCAAATTCTCTTATCTTTGACCTTTATCATTTTTTTTCTTTTGGCGCATGTCCGCCTACACCTGTGATCAATAAAACTGTCTAGTTAGGGTGGATAGCCTGGGGTTGGGGTGTCAAGTACACCAAGGGAACTCTTTACATTAGATAATATTATTCCTAATACTCTATAGTCCATAATTGATCCCATTGCAATGGAAGGTCCTCAAAGAAACCAACACGTAATCCCGGGTGGGAACCAAAATGGAAACCCAAATGAGGAAGCTCCAAATTTGGGGAATGCAATTGACCAAACCATGAATTACTACCTCACACCTTCCTGGACCAATACCCCCTCATGAATTAGACACACTTACCTAGGATATTCCAACTACATCTTTAAACCCCATGTCTTAAACCACATTCCAACATTCCATGGAATGGAGTCTAAGATGCCCTACCTTAACATTAAGGAGTTCAATGACATTGTAGAAACCATGTGTCCCCCACATCAACTAGAATTAGCTAAGATGAGGCTATTTCCTTTTTATTTAAATTATCGAGCTAAAAATTGGCTAAACAATTTGATACCATCATCCATAAACTATTTGGACCAACTACAAAGCGAATTCTATGAAAAATAATTTCCCCACCACAAAACAATTGCACTTAAAAAGATTATACAAAACATTTTTGAAAAAGAGGGAGAGTAATTCTATGAAACATGTGAGAGGTTCAAAGACACTCTAAACATGGTTCCACACCCTAGTTTTTCTATTCCTGAACAAGTGATAATTTTCTATGGAGGGTTGGGTCTGGGGAACAAACAATTTGTTGACATGATGTGTAATGGAAACTCTAAAAACAAAGCCCCAAATGATGCTTTAGAGTATCTAGAAAGCCTTTCTGAACAAAACTAAACATGGGGAACTTCAGCTTTTTCTGAAAAGACACAAATAAATACTAGAATTAATACACTTAGAGAAGAGGAAATCCTTAGGGCTAAACTCGTAGCACTCTATAGGAAGGTTGAAGAGATAGACCTTATAAAAATCCATGAAATCCAAACTATAGACCCTGTTTGCACAATTTGTGACAAAAATGACCACAAAATAGACAACTGCCCAACTATTCCTTCCATCAAGGATGTTATTCTAGGAGGACCACCTACTAAAGTCAATGCCCTAAAATTTCAAAATCCCCAATACCAAAAAACATTCAACCTAGGGTATAATGACCACCCATGCTTTCGCTGGAAAGATAACCAACAACCTAGCCAACCATAGGGACAAAATCCTTACCCCCATCATAAATACCAATCCCATAACCAGTTCCAAACCCAACCTATCCAATAACAACATCCACCAGTTAATTTTCAACAAAACATCCCACCTCCAAAATATACCCCCGGGATAAACCAATCTTCTCAAGAACCAACCCAAATTGTTCCACAAAGACTACCAGAAGAACTGCGCAAACAAATGGAAAGGATGAACTCAGAAGTCTCTTCCCTTAAACAAGAACTTTAAACCAACAAAACTAGAAAGGCACCCATGCCTACTCAGGTGGTTCCATCCTCAACTTCAATGGGAGAGTCAAGTTGTACTCAAACAACTCATGAACAACTAAAGGATGTGACTATTTTAAGAAGTGGGAAATCAATTGAGAAACCTGAACAACTAATTCAGAACCCACCTGAATATTAAAATATAGATGAAAATTCAAATGAACCAAATGATCAAACTGAAAAACGCAATAACATTGTTAAATAAATAACTATTCAACAAAAAACTCCACAACCTGCACCATTTCCTCAATGCATGAGGGAGAAAACCAAGCCTGCATTGAGTGAAACATTAAGGGAAATCTTCTCACAAGTCAAGTTGAACATTCCCCTTCTTGATAAAATCCAAACCAAACCTGCCTACTCAAAGTACCTTAAAGACTTGTGAACTTTTAAAAGAAAATTTTCACATAAAAACCAAGTCCTTTTGGCTACTAATGTGAGTACCACCATTCAAGGGACCATTCCTCCTAAGTTGGAAGACCCGAGTTGCCCTTACATCAATGTTGAACTAGGAGAGAGCAAAGTTTTCAAGGCCTTGTGTGACCTAGGTGATAGTGTCAATCTCATTACCTATATGGTGTACTTCTAATTAGTCCTAGAAGAACTCTAAACCACATCTATCACACTTCAAATTGTTGATCGTAGCATTAGGGTTCCAAAGGGAATTTTAAAGGACGTTCAGTTAAAGGATGAAAACTTCATCTACCCTGCTGACTTCATTTTCCTTGACAACCATCCGAACATAGGAAATAAAGAACAAACCCCAATCATCCCTGTTCATCCTTTAATTGTAATAATCAACTCTATTATCCGAGTCTGAAATGGGAACATGACCATCACCTTTGGAAACATGAGTATAAACTTAAACATCTATAATGCAATCTCACAAATAAGGGATGATGAGGACATTCATGAAGTAAACATGATAGGAAGCATTGATAATGAATCCATAGAGCATCATGGAATATTTTATAGATGTTTAAGTTAGGATGAGATTGATTTCCTTTGTTCACATGAAGGAAGTTTATCTCCTTGGATTGAATCATTTTCAAATTTCTCTTATGATGAAGTCTTTTGTTAAAATGTCAGTGAATCCTTTTAGGAAACCAATTTCATAAAGACCACTCCAACTTCCTTCCCTAAATTTAATCAATCCAATCTAGTATATAAACCTTCTACACATGGGGAATCAATCATATCTGAGACTCTAGGAAATGAAATTTATCTTGATCCAATGTCCCAGTCTTCTGCAGAAATTTTGATCCAACCTGATCTTGAATTGAAGGAACTTCTCTCTACACTCAAGTATGCCTTTCTATGGGACAATCAAAAACATCCTATTGTCATTTATTCTTCTATTTAATCCAATCATGAGAGTATGCTTCTAGATGTCCTTAGGAAACATAAGAAAGCCATTGGTTGGACCCTGTCTGATTTTCTTGGGATTCGCCCACTTATCGGGACTCATAGGATTGTTCTGGAATCTAATTCAAATCCATGTCATCAACCTCAACGGCAACTTGATCCTAATATCATGGAGGTAGTAAGGAAGGAACTTATGAAATTGTTAAAAGCTGGTATCATATATCCCATAGCTGAGAGTGAGTGGGTCAGCCCAATCCATGTGGTTCCCAAGAAGGCATGAATCATAGTGATAACCAATAAGGATGGAGAGATTCTTACAACTAGGGTGAGTAGTGGATGGAGGGTCGGCATTGACTATAGGAAGCTAAACTCATTCACCAAGAAGGACCATTTCCCCTTACCATTCATTGACCAAGTCCTTGAGAGAGTGGAAGGTTATGCCTTCTACTGTTTCTTAGATGGATACTCGGGGTATAATCAAATTGTGGGCTCTCTAGAGGATCAAGGGAATACTACATTAACATGTCCATTTGGCAGCTTTGCTTTCAAACGTATTCCCTTCGGGTTATGAAATGCCCATGTAACCTTCCAGTGGTGCATGATAGGAATATTCTCAGACATGGTAGGGGATTTTCTAGAGGTCTTCATGGATGACTTCTCTGTGTTTGGGGATACATTTGAGAGATGTCTGAGGAATGTAGAGAGAGTCTTTTAATGATTTGAAGAAAAGAATCTAGTCCTAAACTGGAAAAAATTCCATTTCATGGTTAAAGAGGGACTAGTTCTAGACCATCTAGTCTCAGGTAGGGTGATTGAAGTTGATAAATCCAAGGTTGACATTATTCGCCACCTTCCATCACCCAAAACAGTCAAGGAAGTGATGCCTTTCTTAGGACATGTTGGTTTCTATAGAAGATTCATCAAGGACTTTAGTTCAATCTCCCGTCCCCTTTGTGCTCTTCTAGTAAAGGATGCTCCATTTGTTTGGACAAAAATATGTGAGGGTTCATTCCCAACCCTCAAATCCTCTCTCACCTCTCCTCCCATTATGAAATCTACAAATTGGAACATTCCTTTTGAACTTATGTGTGATTCCAGTGACTTTTTTGTTGGAGATGTGTTAGGAAAATGTTGTGATAAAACTCTATGACATTTCTTATCCAAGAAAATCCTTAAATGATGGCCAAATAAACTACACCAACACGGTAAAGTAGTTACTTGCTATTGTGTTTTCCTTAGAGAAGTTTAGGTCCTACCTCTTAGGATCCCCCATCACTATGTTCACTGACCATTCTGCACTAAAATACCTCTTCTAAAAACTATATTCTAAGGCTAGAATGATTAGGTGGGTCCTTCTCTTACAAGAATTTTACCTCACAATCAAGGATAAAAAGGGTCTTGAAAATGTTTTAGTTGATCAACTCTATAGTATGGAATTAAAAGACAACTCAAATCACCTTTCTTTGTCTAATTCATTCCCTGATGAACACCTATACTTTGTGAGTGGCTTCCCTTGGTATTATGACATATCTAATTTCTTAGTTATAGGAGTCATCCCAAAATTCTTTGGGACTCAAACTCTAAGGAAATTCCTTTCTGATGTTAGTAAATATGTGTTTGATGATCCATACCCCTATATGTTCTGCCCTGACCAAGTCATTAGGAGGTGTGTCCCAGAATCTGAACAAGAGTCCTTCCTTAAATTCTGTTATAGTGAGGCATGTGGAGGTAACATTTCTTCTAAGAAAACATCTTCTATGATTCTTCAGTGTTGTCTCTTCTGGACCACTCTCTCAAGGGACTCATACAAATTTTGTCAAAGTTGTCCAACGTATCAACAAGTAGGGTCCATCACAAAAAGAAATCAAATTCTACTCCATCCATCCAAAGTAAATTTTTTATTAAGAGAAGAAGAAAGTACATAAAGAAGACTACGGAGGTCTAAAGTAATGCAGACCAAGGGCATCCCCTTTGATCAAATCAACACATTCCGCCTTGAAACTATTAATCTGGAAGATATGCGCGTCTGTGGAACTGTGGTCAGCCATGGAGGCCAAAAAATCTGCAACCTTGTTCCCCTCTCGATATATGTGAGAAAGAGTAATGTTATGACCAAGCATATGGCGACAAATCCTGATCACGTACTCTATGGACCACGTTGTAGAGAGATTATCTTTAAGGGAGTTAAGGAGGACAAGTGAGTCCACCTCCACTTCCGAAATGGCAACCTCCTCATGAATGCACAAAGAAAGTCCTGTGAGAAGAGCCCAGGCCACTGCTAGAATGGCATTTCCCCTGCCCAGAAAACATGAGAAATCCAGGATCACATCACCCTTATTATCTCTAACAACCCCCCCCCCCCTCCAGATATCACCCCCACTGCGCAAGCTCCGTCAGTATTGAGCTTGTATCCTACAACAGGGGGGTTCTATCGAACCCACTTCCCAGATCCTACTTCCTCAGGAAGGGAAGTATATATATTGTTCTTCTGCATGCATGGGAAGGGGAAGGACCACTGCCGCTCTTTAAAGAACCACAACATGTCAATAAGCTGGAAACGGATGCGCGCAAGGATAGCTCTAGTTGAAGGTCTAACTCCTTCGTATCGGGCTTGGTTTCTGGCTTTCCAGATGCAACAGCACCCCACATTAAAGGAGACAGCACAGGATAGGCGAGTCTTCTCCGAACCAAGCGCACCTTCAAACCATCTTTCCATAAACTCATACTCTGTCTCCTCAGAGCATGGAGACCTGACTCCCCCGTGAAAAGACCAAACCTACAAAGCCCATTCACTTTTGAAGAACAGGTGATCCAAGATTTCCTCCATTTTCTGCTTGCAACAGTGGCATCCTGAGGCCAAACTGGTCCCTAGTTTCTTGATATTGTCATCCGAAGCCAGGGCTAGATTCCTGATCTGCCAAGTCAAGAACTTCATTTTGGTCGGGATCTGGCGACACCAGACCACACCATTCCACCGATCCAGGGGCCTCGTGTGTACCCTCCACCTTTGGAAGACTCTGTTATTAAAGACCCCCGAGGATGATGGAGTGAATACACACCTGTCTTTCTCAGAATTCAACACGATCAAATCAAAGACAACCTATTAGTCTGCATTCAACACTACCTTGATGAAGCGGAGATGGCATTGGGCTTCCTTGAACGAGATCAAAGGTGCCGGACATCCTGGGAAAGCCAGAACAGAGCCTGCCCAGTTCTTATTCCAGAAGGATATGTCCCCTGTACCAACAATCCATTGAGAACAAGACGACAAGGAGAGAACCAGAGGTTGGACTTTGGCCCACAGTGGGGAAGTTGGTCCACAACTTACCTCCTCATTACCTCTGAACAAAGGTGACATGCATCGACCCCAAAGAGTTTGCTCTTCCAGAATCTCCCATGCAAGCTTTGCATGGGCCCCTTCTATAGTGTAATGGAGGCTGCAACAGTTGATCCCCCCTTCAAGGATGGGTCTTGCCAACCTCTCCCACTTTTTCCAGTGTCGTTTACCTTAAGACTTAACATCCCAGATGAAGTTACAAAGAAAGACGTCCACTGGTTTGATGACTCCTTTCATCACGTTGGAAGAGGCCAAGGCATGAATGGGAATGGCTGAAAGTACACTATTAACCAGAGCAATTCTTCCTCCGAATGAAAGAAACTGATTCTTCCAGTTAAGAACACGTCCTGAAATCCTGCTTAAGATTCTATCAAAGTCACGAATTCTCAATCTTCCAGAAGATATGGGAGTGCCCAGATAATCCATTGGTAACCACCCAAGTTACATGTTGATCCTATTTTTGAGGGATTCCAGACTCTGAGACGAGATACAGTTGGAGATGAAGAACTCACTCTTATCCTTACTCAGAACCTGACCGCCCCAGAAGCAATAGTCATTCAGAATCTCCATCAGACATTGGATGGATCTCCTTCCCCCATTGAGGAATATCATAGTATCGTCGGCAAACATAATGTGGGAGATAGTAGGGAGGCTATATTTCCTCCGGAAAGGAAGTAGGTTCCCTTGGAGTGTGATCCTGTTGATTGAAGCACTCAAAGAGTCTTGGGCTAGAATGAGCAGGCTGGGGGAAAGAGGGTCTCCCTGCCTTAGACCTCTAGTAGCCTTGAAGAAACCATGTGTTTTACCCATAAAGGAAATTCCCAGCCAAGAAGAGCTCACGCATCTGAAGTCATTGTCCACCACCTTTTCCGAGAACCCCATCATTGCCAGGGCTCTGTTGAGATAGCTCCATTCAATCCGATCATAGGCTTTGTTCATGTCAACTTTGATGGTGAGGTTGGATCCATGAGTCTTTTAGTTAATATCCCTCACCATCTCCTGTGCAAGGGAGATGGCCCCCTGAATTGATCTTCCTCGCACAAAGACATGTTGTTCAGGAGAAATCCATGAAGGTAACCCTGCAGCCAGACTTAGGTTGATGAGACAAGCAAGGATTTTGTATGGGAAATTACAGAGACTGACAAGCCTATAATGGGACAGGGAGTTGGGATGTTTAACCTTGGTAAGAATGAAAAGTGTCGTGGATAAGGCCACCCACGGTAAGGACCCCCTTGAAGAAATCCTGAATAGCTTCTATAACGTCGCCTTTGACCACCTCCCATGATCCCCTGTAGAAAGATCCAGGGAACCCGTCTGGCCCAGGGCCACTCTCTGGATCCAACTTTTGCATGGCTTTAAAGATCTAATCCTCAGAAGGAATGGATTCCAAAGAATGATTCTCCTCCTCTGAAACTCTGTTCTGGATTGCCTCCCACAGCCCCGATGTGCCAGTCGGATACCCACTAGTCATTCTGGGGTTCTGACCAGCAAGAAGATCCTGGAAGTATTGAAGAGACAACTTCCCAACCTCTTCCCTGTTGTTCACATACGAGCCGTCCTCCTATAGGATATTTGGCTTTGCCCACTGCTTCCGTTCTGAAATGCATGCATGGAAGAAAGCGGTATTTTTGTCGCCCTCTTGGAGCCACTTCACTCTGGACCGATCCCGAGCCTGTCTCTCTTGCTTCATCATCTCCTCCGCCCAACTTTCTTTCTTAGTTTCCAATTCTGCGGTGGCTTCCTCGCTCCATGTTTCCTCCAGACTCCATTCCAAGTGCTCCACCTCCTGAGAAAGGGACTCAATCTTTCTAGCATTAAGGGAAATGATTCTACACCAGACCTTCAACCCGTTTTTAACACTTCTAAGCTTGTTATGAATGGCTACCCATGAGTAACCTTGGGTGGGAGCATTCCATTGATCATGTACTACATCGTGTTAACCCTCATATCCGGCCAAGTAGGGGTAGAAACTGAAGGAAACTTAAGAAGGATTACTGGGTATGATCGATATCTTCAGTGGGGAATGGTCCAAAATACCACGGGCAAGATGAGTGACTTCGGCCTGAGGAAAAGAAGCCTGGGCATCAGAGTTAGCTAGATAGCGATCGAGCCTGCTCCAACACCTCTTTTTTCCACCTTGGTTGTTGCACCACGTAAAACAGTCCCCTCGAAAACCCAGGTCGAGCAGTCCACTTTTTGTCATACAGGAATCAAACTCCAGACTGGCCTGCCTCGGAAAGGCTCCTCTCCCCTTCTTCTCCTCCGGGTCACTGATGATGTTGAAGCCTCCCGCCACGAACCAGGGAATGTTCACTGGCCTGAATGCTTAGAGGTCATGCCATAGTATCAATCTTTCCTGAGGATCGCAGCTTCCATACACAAAGGTTGCAAACAACAAGTCTTCTCCCTTCTTGACTTTCACAGTGAGGAATTGGTCTCCTGCATCAATGAAATCCACTGAGACATCCTTCTTTTAGAACACCCAGATGTGGTTGTGGATAGAGTCTGCATGCATGTGGCCATGCATCCTGGCATGACAACAGAAAGAGTTAATTTTCCTTGGGTGTTGTTTCGGTTCCAAGATAGCCACGAGACATGATTTTTTCCCCTTGATTCTGAAGCTATGAAGTCCGTCTTTAGCCTAGCTCCAAGTCCCCGAGCATTCCAGACTATCATGTTCATCATCTATCACGGGAGGATCCGGCTTTGGCCCCAGACTTATTGGTCTTTTTTATCATGAGAGTAGTACCCTCCCGTTGAAGCCTTACTTGAAACCGAGTGTGGGCACCAGGGCTCTATACAGAGGGCGAGGAGGCCTGTGCCAAAGAGGAAGAGAGGGACATCACAGACTTCCCTTCATCCCTTCGCTGATCAGGCAGACTACTGCTCTCCAGAAGAGGGGCCTCAGGTTGCTTCAGACATTCCCTAGGACCATAAACCATGGTATGAAGACATAGTGACAAGGAGGGAGTGTTTCTGGTAGAGGCTCTATTATCCCCAACTAGAAGGCCTGCCTCCTGGAACACATGAGGACGAGGACAAAGACTCCAAGAAGGATAGACCAAATCCACCAACTGATCCCACAAACTCTCTAAGCAGAGGGAAGGTCCCTTCAGTGCGACCCTCGGCCCCAGATCCTGAGAGAGCGAAGGAATAGGAATCAAGTCCCTGATCTGTGAGGGAGGTACTATGGCTGGAGAAGCCTCAGGAGACTCCGGGACTGAGACTAAAGGACCAGGGTCTCCAGTAATTGGACCCTTGGTTGAATGGAAGTTGCTCCTCGAATGGTTCCTGCATTGAGGCCTAGAATGACTCTGGAGACAGCAAGCCATACAGAAACAGGGGAAGAGAGGGTAAACGATGTCCTGGTTCCAAGATGCCTCCGGCACCGCAATGACCAGGGTCTCAGGAATTACAGATGAAAGCAACATGTCCACACAGATACGTGAGCATTGAACATCTTCACAGGAGAGGGTACGAGCGTCGGCACACAAGAATCCTCCCAGGGAATCACCAATAGATCTCAGGAAGGCCTCGTTCTGAAAGGGAAGGGGTAGGCCCAGAAGCCCTAGCCACACCACCACGCGAGCACTCTCCTTTCCCCGATGCGCATCCATCGACCAGGGGGCGAGGCTAAAACGCCAATGCCCAAATGACTGTTGGGCACAACACCAAGCCTGTATAAAGTCAGACTCGGAAGATAGGACCAGACTGAAGGAGTTTCGGTGAAGCAGCGATATCCGATCCTGGGAAGAGAGTCCCCATGAGGAAACAAAATTCTTGAAGACATCCAAGGATGGCTTCACCACACTGAAACGCGCCACTCCCATCTTAGTGATTGAAATCTTTGACTGCTGGGGAATCGATTTCATGGGTCCTTTACAAAACTCTAGGGGATAGATCTACATTCTCTTAGCTGTTGATTATGTCTCAAAATGGGTTGAGGCCATTCCCACAAAATACAATGATCATCAAACTGTGATTAGATTCCAAAAATAAAACATATTCTCTAGATTTTGAATTCCTAGAGCTATCATTAGTGATTGTGGAACTCATTTTTGCAATCATCCATTCTCATAACTCATGGAAAAGTATGGAAATTCTTCATAGAGTGTGTACTACATACCATCCACAGACCAATGATCAGGTGAATTTAGCCAATCATGAAATCAAACAAATTCTTTAGAAAACTGTTAAACCATCTAGGAAAGATTGTTCAAGCAAACTCTTAGATGATCTTTGGGCCTATCGAACCCCATATAAAACTATTTTAGGAATGTCCCCATATAGGTTGGTTTATGGTTAAAAATGTCATTTTCCAGTGGAGATTGAACATAAGGATTTTTGGGCAATTAAGAAAATGAATTATGACCTCTCATTGGCCGAAACAAAAAATGAAATTAGATCTCAATGAACTTTAGGAACTTAGGACGAAGGCTTATGAAAATTCAAGGATCAATAAATCTAAAGTACAAGCCTACCAATATCAAAATCTTAAAACCAAACACATTGAACCAGGTAAACCTATTCTTTTCTATTGTTATAAACTTCATTTACAGCTGGGAAAGTTGAGGTCTAGATGGTTAGGTCCATACATAGTGCATAAGGTGTACCCCCATGGGGCTGTTGAAATTCAAGATCCCACCATTGGTCAAACATTTAAAGTTAATGGTCATAGAGTCAAACCATTCATAGAACAATTCCAAAAACATGAATTTGGTGAATAATTTTGTTAACCCACCTTAGATTATGAAAATAATTAATCAATGAGGGGTCCATGTTGGGATAATGATGTTAAACAACGTGCTACACGGGAGGAAACCCGTGGTTTTCATGTTTCCAATCATTTTTGAAGCATCTTTATTTTTCAAATAGGATTAATTAATCAATTTGATATTTAAAAAAATAGATCGTTGACCTATTCTTCTATTATGAGTATGGATGGGTATGAAAGGGGAGCACCAAATTCATCTGTGTCACGTGGTGTGATCCTTGAGTATTACCTTACCGATAAATTTAAAAAGAAGACAATGTATCATCAGTTAGTTTTTTATGTGTTTGTAGGTTAAAAAAAATAAAAAAAAATATAATAATAATAAAAAAAGTCCACATCGTAGGTCGTGGGGAAAACCCCATCACAACCGGCAAAGCTGTGGGGATTCGTACATGGGACCGAAGTGAGATAGGGTTGCGTGCTTACCACTGACCTATAGCTTTTTGTGCATCCTCCTATAATTTATATATATATAATTATATTTTACTTTATTTATTATATAGAGATATATATATATATTGTTTTTTTTCTTTTTCTACTAGGTAACTCTACAAGTGACATGGATATCAAAGGACTAAATTGGAGAAACAAGAACTTCAACTTCAACTACCAGGTGACTTTATTCCATGATCCTCATATTTCAATTTCCTTTTGGAAATTCCCTTACATGCCTTTAATCCTTCTAAATTTTCATTTCATCAAACACTAGGGATAGTGTTATTTTATGTTTGGGGGAAATAAAATTAAAAAATGTTTTTGTGTCAACAAAAATGAATGATTTGAAAAATATTGTGTGTAAATGGAAGGAAGAATTAATTTAACTTTGAACATGTTAATACACATTTCACACTTTGAAACTAAATATCAAATAATTTATCATGCCCTAATTTTTATTTTAATCCGTGTATAATTTCATGAGCATATATTTTGGAAAGTGTGGCTGTCCAATGTGATATTTCATTGTTTATATTTTCATCCAAATAAAAGAAAATCAAAACGCACGTCCTTTCAATAGTGTGGTATTATTTTGATTTCATGGGGTCCCCCAAATAAATAGCATAGGTTTGGTGATCATTTTAGTTTTAATATGAGTATTCAAAAATAAACAACAAATTTGTACGTACAGAAATGAAATGACCTAATGCGTGGCTTTCAGCACTTGGGGATCGTGACTCCATAGTTGTCTGGACCATAGTTAGTAATTTTATCTTTATTTTTGGTAATTAGAATTTGTTTTTGACTGATTCAACTCGATATTATGTGCGAGTATGTGGTCATCACTTGGTTCCCTAAGGACTTTGAGCCTATGAGTCATCGACAATGTCTCACTACAGGGGTTGACTCTTTTGAGTGCAATTTAAATTGTCATGGAAAAATTGCAAAAACAAAAACAAAAAAAATATAAAAAAAATTTGAATACTCATATTAATATTGAAATTTTATTCCACCTAGATCTTATGTCATTTCCCCCTTGAATAAAGATGAACCCCCATGTCTATTGTGATACACAACACATCCTCATACTTAATTGATATTGGATGAAATATGGCAATGAATTTGAACAAAGGAATGGGCTTGGGATTGGGATATGTTTATGAAACTATCTTGTATTAAAATATTTTTATGGTTTTTATGACTATTTGGTATAAATATTTTGGTGATCATTGTGTATTAAAATGATTTTGGAAAAGGGAATTTGAATTTCATATTTTTGAGATATATTTTGCTCAGGACTAGAAAAAATCAAGTTGGGGGTGTGATTATCCAATAAATGAGGCTAATATTCATTGATAACATATATAATATTAATTTTATTTATTATTCATAAACACCATTTTAATGCATTTTACACTTTTAACATCATTTCACATTATGATTGTAATTCCTTCTAAAAATGCACTATTATGTGGTACATTTTTTAACATCATTTAAAGTACCCAATGATTCATCTAATTTTAAGAAATGTATTTATCCATATTTTAATTTTATATTTTGGTAAATTAATATAAACTTCAATATGAACATGTTTCATTCAGGGATCAATGGATAATTAATGGAAGAAGATGAGGATATTTAGTGATTAAAGGAAACAATTCTGGAGAAGTCATATTGGACACCAGCCCACTGATGAGAAAGTGGGGCCCAATATATAGGCCCAATGAGGCCACATTTCATGAGATACTAGAAGACATGTAGGGAAACAAATAATTATGTAGGATCCAGTGCAAATTTGTCCTTCATGGTGGTCATTAAGGTGGCCCAATTTGGATATAAAATTCTGGACCAGATTCTCTAGCCCAGAATAAAATCCTACCAATATAATCATATCTCAGAGTACACAACTCCAAATTTGCCCAAATTTTACAGGAGGTTAGAGTATATCTGGCTCTAAATTTTCTTATTCTATGGATAACTCTAATTTGGAAATCTATAAGGTCTTACAAGCGAGTCTGTTCAGTGGTTTCAAGCTGGCTGCCACCTCGGGTCAAGAGTGGAAAATTCCAAGTTCCACAAGCTTTCCACCACCCTAGACCTACCATAATCAAGTGGGATGCATTGTACTATTGGAGGCTCGACTCAAGGCTCCCAAAATTCCTATTTAAGGTAGTGGTGATGGAGGATTTTTTTTCATCTTTTGAGATTTCTTTCATTGTAATGTTATGCTGCGATTTTGTTGTCTCAAGTTTGCCTTTCACATGTAAGTTATTCAATTCACATTAGTTTTTTTTATAAAAGTTCTTCATCTTCTCTTTTTATATTCTTCTTATTATAACTTTGATACTGTTGCCTCAAGGTGTGAACTTTTTCATACCAAACATTGTGAAAATATCACAAAATGGTGGATTGATTGTTATTTTATTGTGTTTTTTTACTTCTCCAATTCCTCCCTCATGAGTCTACTTTCCCCTTCCATTGAAACCATAGAATCAATGGAGGGATAAAACACTTATTGGTTGCTCTAAGGGAGTAGAAAGGGTCTGTATTGGATGTTATTTATCACCCCATTAATGTCTAATCAATTCTTTTAATTGATATTTTTATTTGATAATTTTTAAACTCTATCGTCCATGTTGAATTTAAGGCCACACACTTCAAGTGCTAATACGAACCTTTACCTTGAAGTTCTCAAAACATTGATCCTTCAAGTGTATAGGTGATTAGTATTAAAGGGTTTAGGTATCAAACTAGTAAATGATGTTGTTGTTTGATCTTCTTAAATGAACCCATCTCAAATATAAGAAATTGAAATAGTTGAAATAGAATTTCATCCAATCCACCCGAGCGATAACCTAGGATCAACTCATTCTTTTAAACTGAATTCACTTAAATTTGTTAGTTATCCTTTAAACCTGTCTAAAATCAACCCAAGTTGGCAACTTCATAGCCAAAAAAAATCCATAGAATGTACATGTCTGTAGGTACTTCTTAGGTCTCTGAGGATTCGATAACCCAATCTAGACTACAATGACCGTACTACATTCTTCTTTTGGGTAAATTTGAGCATGAATTAGTAGGAAATGAAATGAACTGTTCATGGAGACGCTAAGATGTACGTACACATGAATGCTACTTCCATTTATATTTTATATTTAATGGAATTAAAATATAATGATACATAGTGGTATAATAATTACATTATTGTATCATATATAATATCATTAACTCCATCCTTTATACGTACCACATATGGTATTAATGAGTCATATCACTTTGAGGGGCAGTATTCAGCACTTCCTCTAATGAGATTATCATGTTTACCCATAGTGGAAACCATAATCGTATGAAATAAAAGAAAAATATAGAAGCACAAAGTAAAAAATAAACATAATATATATCATATATAAAAATTGCTTCATCTTAATGTCCACCATTAAAGGAGTTAAAAGAATATTGAACAATCATCATTTCGTGAGGCAGTAATTATCCACCCACAGAAACAGTATGTTCTTTAACCATTAGATGGAGGTGTGTGTAAGTGTAAATCAAACCCTTATCATAACAAAATACTAGTATATTGGGGATATTGGTGTTTTTATGGAATCAAAGAATATGAATGTTAGGGGGAGTGAAGAAGGAAAAATAAAAAAAATAAATTCGAGAGAAGACATTACCTCTAAATCGGGTAACTCTTTTTGATTTGAGCCAAAGGATTTGTTGGGAAGAATTCTGCCCAAAGTGAGGCATCTAGGAGTAAGAGAGGGATGTGGAGAGATAATATGAGTAGAGTTTGGACGATACAAGTGCTTGAGAGGTGTGGGTAAGTGTGTAGAGGTGGGGGCCTTTTATAAGAGGGAGGAGGGGCACTCTTGGAAGGTCATGAAATGTAAGTTAATTATGAAATGATTTTCGGATTTTAAAGGTCCCACAATGATATATTTCGAGGATAAGGTGATAAGGGTTCTAAATACACCCACCCAATAGGTTTTCTACAAGTTTTAGTCTTATATTTTACATTATCTTTTCATTTTATTTAAATCGTTCATTAATGAGGTAATCACTGAATCATCATGGTGTCATAAATAAATTTATTTATTTAATGTCTAAAAATTATAAAAGAAATACCATGATGTATAAAATAGTTATACATTTCCAATTACTATTTATAGTCTAAGATATAATTTATGTAAACAAAATGACAATTGTTTTACTTAGGTGATACATACTTTGGTTATATTTCCATTTCTTTAAAAATAATATGATAAAAGGTAACTATCACACTAAAGTGATTCCATGGGGTCCCAAGATTGGTACAAGGAATCCCATGGTTAGAAATGACCCAAAAAATAATATTTAGACACATTTTGGGGTCATTTTATGTTATTATGATATTATTTTATTACCCTTAACTACCCGGTTACTAATTAATCACGATAATTAAAGATAATTACCATCGTTACTATTCATAATTTTCCAAAACAAAAAGGTCTTAATTACATAATTTGGACCTTCTTATTCCAGATATGGAATAAAATTTACAAAATTCCAAACACAGAAATTTCAGTGTTTAATTTAAAAATAATTCTCATTGTCACAACCAAAGATGGGTTTTTAAGAAGAAAAATTTATCAAAAGATTGACTTACTTTTACATCCAATTGAAAAGTGAAATTACTTACAATGAAAAAAATTTGTATAAGTGATAAAAACATAATTCAATTACACTTTAAAACCAATTAAAAGGACAATCTAACTATATAATTAAATTAGATGAAAAAACAGTTTTGAAGTAAAATGCAGTATTTTTCACTATTCATTAAAAATGAACATTTGTCAGAAAAATACCAAAATTTTATCCAAAGTAAATTTGATATTCCAAATTCAAAAAGGATGTAAATTTTACCAAATTCAAAACATAGAAGTTTCATTAATAAATTATATAGTTAATTCTCACTGTCAAAACAAATAGCACGTTTTTAAGAAATAATATCTATCAAAAGATTGATACTTGTTTATGTCCATTTTCAAAGTGAAATTAATTATAATAACCACCATTGGATTAAATGGTAAAAATATATTTCAACTATACTTTAATCCTAATTAAAAAGATAATCTATACATATAGATAAATTAGATTAAAAGGAGGTTTTGAATTAAAATACAGCATTTTCAGTATTCATTAAAAAATGAACTTTATCGGAAAAATAACAAAAAGTTACACAAAGTAAATTTTGATGTCCTGATTCTAAATAAATATTTTATTTTGTCAAATATAACATATAAAATTGACAAAAATTAGTTTTTAAAAGGGTTCTCCTTCAAAAGGCGGTTAATTGACCTTTTAAAGAACATTAGAATATTTATACTTAAAATAGAATTCTTTTCTTATTTTAAGCATCTAAATTTTATTGGATAAATGTAAAAATATTTAACAAACATATATAATAATTTTGTAGTTATTTCTGTTCATTCACTCCATTACAACGGCCATGTGTTAACTACCATTTAAAATAATATTATTATATTATTAATGTGAAACATAAGATTTCAGAGAAACTCGTTGTTGCATATTGGGTACGCCATCGAACATAGAATTACCATTAAAGTAATATTAACATTTTATTCACAAATATTAATAAATATGGAAATGTCATATTCTTTATTTACCCGGGATGTTAGATTGAGTATTTGGAAAATGATATCTATAAATAAAAAAATACAACCTTGATGTATTCCATGGTTTTTAGTTGGATTGATATTACTCAAGCAATAAGAATCATGATTATGTACATGGATAATATAAGAATATAATATTTGGAATATTTAAAGTGGATAGTGATGTATCTTAAGGGAATTAATTAATTATCTATGTGTTTTGTTAAAGTAAATTCTTTATTTGGGTATATAGTTAATGGATATGGATATCATGTCTTCCAAAAAAGAAGTATCAAATTTTATTTTTTTACTTATGGTGGATCATCCTTAGTAGGTTATCTAAATTGTAGATAGTGGAAGAACTATCTACTATGGAGGATGAGTTAATTACTATAACTGAAGTTAGAATAGATATGGTTTAATTGAAACATTTATTAGAGGAACTAGATAAAGAGTTAGAGGAAAATGTGTTATGAACCAACCTAGGTGACACAAACCTTCTATAACCCTAACTTGTCTTCACATGGCCTAAAAGGGAATTCTTGATCTCCATGGGCTAATGAAAAGCGCCAAAGAATCAATAACTACCTTTGAGAATGATATTTCTACAAAGAAACTAAGACAAGGCCATAAATAAGTAGAAAGTGTATGTATTACAATAACAAGAAAAGGATGGGCCCGTAAGGGGCACAAGCGATCGAGAGCTCCCCTCGTCGCCGCCTCCTTCCTCTAGGGTTTCTGTGGCAGCCGCTTCCGTATTCGTCGAGGTCTGGCGGATTCCTTAGCTTGGGTGAAGGGTTTCACTGCGACGCGGTCCGTTCGGCATCTGATGTTCCAGATCCAAACGCTTTTGGTCCTCACCTTGCTTCCGGTGAGTTTGGTTGGTGGTTTGCAGCGGTTTCGAGCTTGAGAAGGACGACGGCGACGAGATCTGGTTGTCGTGCTCTGTTGGACGATCTTGATGGCGGTGTTGGGGGATCCGACATCTTAATCCTGGATGAGTTTTTGATGTTCAAAAAGCTGTTCGTGTTGTGGAATCGGCGTCAACGGGCGATGGCTTCGGCCTACTGTTCAATGGTTTTGCGGCCTTCGGTGTTCGGTGGTGGCGGGATTGCGCAGCCTCGATGTGTCGAGGCCACGGTGGGGTTTCAGATCTGATTGGTGGCGCCGCGGCGGTTCAGGATTTCTTGGGCTGTGTGGTTGGTTTCCCCTGCTTGGGTGGCCAGTTCTTTGCTGGTGGTCGTGTCTCCAGAGGGATAGCTTGGATCTGGTCTACTGGGTCTTCTGGTTTTACCTTCGGGTTGTGTTTTTCCTCTTATGGTGCTGTTGGTCAATTGTCTGGGATTTACCCATTGGAATCTTATGTTTTGGGTGGTGTCTCTAATTGGGTTTTGTCCCACTGGGCCTGCGGGCGGGCTTGTAATGGGTTTTACCTTACCCATTTCAAAAGGTTTTTCTGTCCTTTTCTTTTCTTTTAATAAAGGGGCATGACCCCAAACCTTTCTGGTATTATAATAACAAGAAAATATCAAATAGGCGTAGTCAACTAGAAAAACAAGTGACAAGATACATGAAAGCAAAAAAGAAAATCAATAAGTACAACATCCAAAATCCATGTGATTGGATGTCACCTCCAGACACCCACACCCTACTAGTGAACAACCTGTCCACCACTCTAGGGTTATTTTCCATTACATGCATTAGATAAAATATGATCTACATACATACAAAGTTTTATATAGGGTTTAAGTGAAAGAGACCAATAAGAAATATAAAGACTAAAGAAGGGTTATGAAATAATAATTCAAAACAAGACATGAGATATAGTGTTACATAAAGACTAAATTAAATAACCCTTTCACAATTTAATAAATAAATATAATAAATAGTTTTCTAAATCATTTCTATTATGCACACAATTTTTTTTTAAAGAAAACTAATAGAAAAAATGATTCCATGGGGAAAAACATTTCTTGGTCAGTGAGGATCATCATTTTATTATCATGAATAGTAGGGCACCTAGTTTTCAAATAACCCTAAAAGAATAGTTCTAGGGGTAAGACTAAACTTATAAGAGTGGATATTTTCCAAAACATAGGTAACCTGGTATATGCATTACCATAAAAGAATAGGTTTAGGGGGAAAAGATTTCATCGATGAGGATGTCTCCCTACCTCATCATTAATCACATTCTATTAATCTATAACAATATCATCCAAGGTAATTTCATCTTTAAAACTCTCCATATCATGATACAAACCCATTTCCATAAAAAACATCAAGGGGATATTCCATATTCAAAATCACTATATTTCATTAAAACCATTTTAATTCCTTTAATAATATTTAAAAATCTAGTTAATAGATAAAGAAATCGTTGTTTATATCACAAAACTGAATCATGAATCCACATACCTTGAAACACTTGGAATGTCAATTACCATGGGTAAAAAATAATCCAAGATGATTCGAGGGCCTTATAAACTAATAAGGGATCCTAGATTAATAATTCTAAATCATAATTCTATAAATTGACATGATAGACACTGGAGAAGACCAAAGAGAACACATACAACCCTAATTATTGATCAACACACCATGAGGATTTAATATCCAATTAACATACATCAATTTTTTAATTAATATAAAATGAATTATATTAGAAACTTAGATCAATAATTTTTATTGTTGGTCAATCGAAAACAAAGAGAGAAACATGAGGAATTGAAAGAAGGTATCCCAAGACCAAAATAAATATCAAATTACCAAGATTGGAATGTAGGTTTGATTAAATATTTGATCTTCTATGGGAATTTAGTTAAGAGAGAAAAGAAATCCTCAAGAGATTCACCAAGTTGAATGGTCCAAATTTGGGTTGAATGGAATAAATTAAGAGCTAAAACGTAAATTTTAGGTGGAGAAAATTCAATAATTCCCCCAAAATTCATAGACTAGAATCAATGGCTAGTGAAGGCCACTGGATGAATGATGGCTTCTGTATATTTGCATAAGCTACATGCTATCATATCGACTACACTATAAGAAAAAATGGATTTAGTAGTAGGTTTTTTGAGGTAGTTTCCAAAACTGCCACTAAATGCGTTTTTTGTTTTTTTAAAAAATTAGTAGTGGATTTTAAAAAATCAACGCCAAATAAGATTTTCTATCTTTTTTTAAGAAATTAATTTATTTGTACAGTTGGTTTAAACAAACCATCACTAAATTAATGAAAATATATATTTAATATTATATACTTAATTATGATTTATTATTGATGATTATTATTTATTATTTATAATCATATATTTTTTAATATTTGAAATTTTAATTAATTATAATATATTAATTATTAATTATTTTTAATTAATATATATTAGTTATTAGAAACTTAAATTAATTCCTTGATAAACAAAAAATCAGTGTTCAACATCAAATAACCATAACTCTTGAACTGAGTGTATGTTTTAGCTCCACAACCAATAAAATAGAAGATTATGAAATGAGATACAATAAAATTGGATAATAAATTTGGTATTAATTAATAGAATAAAATTTATTAATTTTTTAAGAGAAGTTTAAAATAAATATTCAACTTCATTTGAACATAAAGTTTGATCTGGGTGTCCATTTTTACTACTACACATATGGCCTTTCATAGCACACAAATTGGCCTTTAACAGTGCTAAAAATTGTTATTAATCATAGAGATAATAAATGGGGTCCCCTTTATCATAACTAAAAAAGTGATAATAAAGTTCAAGCCTCCTACAGTGTGATATTTATATAGCAATACACCCAGAACCTACAATTTAAACAACCTAAAAATTAAACAACACACCCAGAAGCAAACCTGTTATATAAATTTAATTGAAATCATTAATACAAAAATGTCCACTCATGGTATATAAAAATATAAAGTGATATTTACATTTCAAAAAAAAGTTGTATATAATTACTTTTACAAATGACAAACAAACATTCTAAAACATTAATATTTCATCTTTTGATGCCTATGATCCCCTCTCAAAAAATGGCCTCTCATGGTATCAGTTGCTGAAAAAATCATCTTAACCTGAGAAAAATATTCCACATATATAATAAAACAAATATTATGTTAGTAATACTATAAATAAATAAATTAAAATTTTATATGAAATAAAACATTAATAAAATGTAAACACTTAATAAAAATGACATATTTAGAGTTATACTAGTCACACCATGTGACTTAATGATATGGTTTTGATTCCAAAACGTTACAAATGATTTATGGATCATTTTCTTAAAATATCAAAACAATTGGAATGTGTTTGATCAGTTTTGATTATGCCATTTTTGTTTACTAAAATTAATGTCAATTTTAAATAAGGACACATTTATAGTTATATCGGCCACACCATGCATCGTATTGAGGTGAAGTTGATTTCTACATGTCAAAAATTACTAATTGACCGTTGTCTTAAAGTAGCAAAGAAATCTAAATAAATATTCTCAATTTTCAATATGTTACTTGTGTTTTTTTAATAGAATTTCATTTAAAACTAGAAACATGCATTTTGAGTCATATCGGTCACATCGTGCATCATTTTGACATGAGAGTACTTCATACACATCATAAATGAATTATGAATCACTATAACGGACACTTTTAGTTATACCAGTCACACTATGTGTCATATTGAGGTGAAGTTGACTCCCACACATCACAAATGACTCATGGACCATTGTACTAAAGTATAAAAACAATATAAATAAGTTTTCTCAGTTTTTAGTATGTCACTTGTTGGTTTTACTGTCAATTTTAAATAAAAAAAGACACATTGAGTTATACTAGCCTCACTATGCATCATATAGATGTGAGTCTAATCCCAACACTTCACAAATCACTGATAGATAATTTTCCTAAAATATCAAAACAATTCAACTGTTATTGCTCGGTTTCAAAATTTCTTGTTGTTTTTACATAAATTATTGCCAATTCTAAATAAAAAAGACACTTTGGGTGATACCAGCCACACCATGCATTGTATTGAGGTTCAACAGATTCCTAAACCTCACAAATTACAAATATATCATTTTCCTAAAATATCAAAACAATAAAAATGTGTTTTCTCAGTTTTTAGTATGTCACTTATTGTTTTTACTTAAATTCATGTCGATTTTAAATAAAGAGATACACTTTGAGTTATACTAGCCACACTGTGCAACGTATTGAGGTTCATATAATTCCTACACATCAAAAATGATTCTTGATCAGTTTCCTAAAGTGTTAAAACAATCCAAGTGTGTTTTCTCAATCTTCATTATGTCATTTATTCCTTTTAAATAAATTAATATCAATTTTAAATAAAAAGACACATTTGGAGTCATACCTATCACACTGTATGTCATATTAAGGTTAAGTTTCCACCTACACATCAAAAATAAATCATGGATCATTTTACTAAAATATAAACGCAATTAAAATGAACTTTCCCAGTTCTCAGTACGTTACTTGTTGTTTTTACTTAAATTGATTTCAATTTTCAATAAAAAGAGACACTTTGAGTTATACCAACCACACCGTTCGTCATATTGACGTGGGGATAATTCCTACACATCAAAAATGACTTATAAATAATTTTCCTAGAGTATCAAAACAATCTAAATATGTTTTCTTGATATTTGGTATGGCGGTTATGTTTTTTTACTAAAATTTCATTTCAAACTTGAAACATGCATTTTGAGTCATACTAGTCACATCATGCATCATTTTTATGTGATACTACTTCATACACATCAAAAATGAATTATTAATCACTTTCTTAAATTATCAAGACAATCGGGGTGGTTTTTCTTGGATTTTAGTGAGTGACATGTTTTGAACTAAAATGGAAATTTTAAACTGATAACAGACACTTTTAGTCATACTGTTCACGCTATGCATCTAACTGAGGTGTGGTTGATCCCTAAATGTCATAAATGACTAATGGATCATTTTACTAAAGTATAAAAACATTCAAACACATTTTCTTGGTTTTTAGTATATACCACCACAAATAATTTTTTTTATTTTCTAAAAAAGTCACTTTTTGGTGAAGTGAGAACATTACAAAAAACTGAAAGACAATTTCAAACAACACACACATAAAACAGAATTCACCACAAACCTGATTCCAAAAATCCACATTCAAAACTGAAGTTCAAATTCAAAAATTGGAATCTCGGGCAATGCGTGCCGCCTGAGAAACCCACCCTTGAGGAAGACCTAATTGCATCATCACTCACCGACCAAACATCATAGCACTGTCATTAATGACACATCATCTTCTTCACCACCGGCCTCATCTGAATTCCACCGCCTACACAAAATTCGGATCCACCACTGCCATATGCATCACCGATAAAACACCACAACCAAACATCACCACTGCATCATAAAATCACCACTACTTTCTGAAATTAATCATCACGGCTTCATAAAATCACCACAACTTCCTCATAAAAACACCAAAATAACAACATCAGGAGATTCTGCCTCAACAGGGCATCACCACTGCACACCATCTCACATTCTTCTCAAAGACCAATGTGAGATCATCACGATTGGAAAATAGAGAAAAACTAGAGTCAACCATAGCAGGACACCCAAGCTGAAAAGTGAATCCAACATGCTTCGAATCGCCGACTCCTAGAGGAGCAAAACCCACCGTCGCTAATCAAACTAAACTGAGACTCCAAAAAAATCATGAATACAAAAAACAACCAAATTTCATAGATTTCCATAGGGCCTTTAATGTGAAGCATCGTGTTGCACAAAAAAACATCTGAAACCAAAACTATTTCAAAAAAAATGAAAACAGAAGTCACTGAAATGCCTAAAGAAGGTCTCTCGTTCATTTTTTTCAATTTAATGTCTATTTAATATAAAAAAATACACACTTAAAGTCATAATAGACATAGTTTCCATTAGATTGAGGTGATTTTGATTTGTACAAATAAAAAATGACTCATTGAATGTTTTACTAAAATATCAAAACAATCCAAATGTGTTTTCTCAGTTTTTAGAATGTTGCTTCTTGTTTTCACTAAAAGTAATGTCAATTTAAAATAAAAAGTCATAGTTTGAGTGATTCCAATCACTTGTTATTATTTCTTAATTTTGAGTTGGTTAGTTGATATGATACCAACTATATTTACCCAGACAGTTCAAAAATAGATATAACATACTATTAGATTAAAATTCCTTACATAACATAATGATCTATGCTAGAATAGTTTAGGTATAGTGATTTTTGGAAACATGAGAACATAAAGAACTATTTAATAATATTCTCATTAAGTTATTCTTTACTATGATCCTTCTTATAAATGATATTTATAAAACCATACTTAATTATATAAGGATATGAAACATAAGAAAGGGTTATCATAGATGTTCAATAAGTGTAAACAAGGGATATATCAATGATCTTATAAGGATAACATGAGCATAAAGATTTTATAAGGTAATATTAATATTATAAATTCAAACCTTTCATATCATAGATCATAATCATGAGTCATGTATGAAATCATGGTAGTTAAGAAGACATGAATATTAAATGATCAATGAATATTATAAACTAAAAATATATAAGTCAAGTCATACCATGCACACTGTGTATTAGATTGAGGTGTAGCTAATTAATGTGTGATTTTCTTGTACATTGTTCGAGAAAATATTCATGATAGATATTTTGGGAAGTCATATGTTTCATTCAACTACTGAGAAGTCATAGTTTTCATTCAACATTTCTCTCTTTTCTAGCTTATTGTAGATATTTGAGAAGCAAATATGACTTCCCAAAAGATATATAAATAAATAAATAAGTATTAGATAAAAATGATAAGGAAATTAACATAAAAATAGTATATAAAATGATGAAAAATAAATTAATTAAATAAGTTATAGAAATTCATCTGTATACATTCTTGACCCATTTCGGTTTTTTATTATCTCAGTCGCATCCTCTAATATCAATATCTCACAAGCATAAAAATATTTGAACAAACTGCCATGACTTGAACAAGGGAATCCACCTGTATAAGATAACAATTCTTAGGTGATTGATATTAAAAATATGTAAATTAAGAAAAAATATGAAACAATCTACTAATTCTATGGAATTCATATCTTTATGAAATTTGTGTATATTCTTCCATTAGGTATGCTACCCATTCATTTCAGAGCACATATATGTCATCTTGTGAATATACATCTTTTCGTTAGTCTTAGTAGTACTGGAAAAATATAAATATATAAAGGATTAATTAATATTTTAAATTAAATAGTAATTATCTTTGAAAATACCTCTTCAGGGATTCTATTTTGTTCACGGAATATGATCTCTCCCATAAATTTTCAAACATAATAACCGCAAACTTCTCCATTAGTTTATTTCAGACACTAAATAAATATTAGGGAGAATAATTAAATTTTTTTGATATGTGTTTGTATAGTGAAATATTATTATATATACCCAAATACTTATCTATTCGTATTACTTATCTTCTTTCTCATCCTTAACACATGGACGCATTCTTTTTTTTCATGGTAGTGATGTACTGCATAATCTTAACAGAATCCTCATTAAAAGATTATATAAATTTTATAAATTGATGATTATTTCTAAAATGTTGTATGTAGTGTATAAAAAATTGGAAAATTCCATCATGTGTGGATGGTTTGTTGGATATCCATGCATTGAATCCAGGAAATAAATCATTGGAGTATGCCAATTTACTGAAATGAGAATGCAGCACTACCTAAAAACACAAAAAGAATAAGTAATGAAAGAAATGAAAATAAATTGGATATGGTTAAACTGTAGAGTCTTACCCCCACATTATTGTTATTAAATAGAGTTTATCATCCTAAATTTTACTTTAAAAAAATTTTATCTGACCTTCCATTATTTTATCCTTATTTTCATTATTTTATCTCATTCTATAGAGGTGATGTGAGGACAAATGAGTCTGAACTTTTTCTCAGGGGAAAATCCTTTCAATTGTTTTTCATATATGTGCCTGCCAAAAATATAAAATTTATTTGGTCATAATTAACACAGTATATTAGCTTTTATAAAATCAAATCATGGAATCTTACCTCATGTATACATGTATAACTAGGCCACCTAGCCAATCATAGTCGAGGATTTCAGATGCAATATCAACACCAATGAACTCTTGTTCTTTTACTCTCTACACATTTTCTAAAAATTCAACTATGCAGTTGGGACCATATTTTAACTTTGTATCCACATGAGACATGAATGATAGTAAATGCGGATATAGAATGGGTGGGGTAATGGTGATGTTGTTATATATTTTTTATCAGTTGGTCGATCTTTTTGATGGTTTTGAGGCAGTTTTTTGTTTCATCTCATTCTCTTTGTCCGTCTATACTAACATTCATCGGTTCAGACCTTTATTCATTAATTTTTAAAGGTTTATATTGAAAAGTAAAATGGAAATGAATACCTCCTTGTCAGAATACTTTTTTTACAATATGTAATGGACATGCGATGAATGTCCCGCCATCTTTTTAGACCATATTAATAACATCCTAATGAATTGGAATATGTATCTCTATACTTGGCTCATGGGATACACTGATCAAAACTCTCAAATGATCTATTGGAAGTGGTTTTTTGTGTATCATATCCTTTTTAATATTAAACATTATAGCCCTATCCACAAGGTGATGGGTGGGTTCTACTAGATATATATCACAATTATTATCACCATGTAGAATATTAGTAAAAGAAAGGTATCCGTGTATGTCTGATTAACATTTCAATATGAAATCCTCATTTCTGTAAGAATCATACAATGTAACACCTGAAGCCCACAATAATTTCAAATCCTTGATCAATGGAGCCTAATAGACATCAATATCATTACTCGGTTGTTTTGGCCCTGATATAAGCATAGATAACATGATTTATTTTCATTTCATGCATAACCATGGTGGAAAGTTATAATTTACAAACATAACTGGATATATACTATCAGTTCTACTTTGAAAACCAAAAGGTTCACTTCATCTATAGATAATACAAGAAGAAGGTTTCTCGGATTATTTCCAAATTTAGGATACTCATGATCAATTCTATTTCACTGAGGTGAGTCTTCTATGTGCCATAGTTTCCCATTTTTATTTATTATGTCTATGTGCCACATCAACTTCCCTACATTCAACTCACTTATATATAGACACATAAACCTTTTAATGATTGGAAAGTTCCATACAAAATTCCTAGGTATATATTCATCTTTCTTGTATCAAGAAGCACCACACTTTAGGAATTTTTGGCCCTTGAAAAATAGTATACAATCATTCAGTTAGGTGTGCATTATTTCAGAGATCATAACAATCAAGCGTAGAATTAATTTGGCATTGTATGTTTGGCTTGAGAGCTCATTATATTCTGGGAGCATGTCATTCAAGAGAGAAAGTAATTCTATATAACTCGCATCGCTCCATCTATTTCCTACTTTCAAATTATACAGCTTCAGCATGGTTGACAATGCAGTATATTTAGTGCAACCACTATACAATGGTGTCTTTACACAACTCTTTAACTACTCAAGAAATTTTGGTTAATCACAATGTTTATCATCAATTATACTTGTCATTTCTTCAATATTATCTTAATCGTCATTCAAATATGAAATCACATCCTCAATATGGTCTTCTTAATTTTCCAAACCATTAATCATATTTGATGTTCCCTAAAACGTAGTGTTATCTCATCCACTAGCTGCATTCACTTTTCCTTTGTGTTTATTCCATCATCTATAACTTTGATCTATTCTGTTACTAATCAAGTGTTATTCCAACTTCTCTGGACTAAATATTGTTGAAAAACAACAATCTAAACACATAAAAAGGATTTTGGAAATTTCATTTGCATGATATTTTTCAAACATGGTGAACTCTTTCACTATATCTCCATAATCGTTTTTCAAATGATTGGAATCCATCCATTTTTTATTCATATCCGTCCTATTTGATTCAGTGATATTAATATTTAAAAAAATAAATACAAAAAATGTTGATATAAAAATTAACCAATGATAAAAAAAAGTTATAGAATTTAAGTCTCCTTTCAAAAATATTTATAAAATAACAGTTGAAATCGTATTAAAATCCCAACTATTTACACAAGTGCCTCTTTAAAATAACACACCCTTTTTAAAATAAACTAATCAGTTCTAAAAATGTTTTCTAAAAACCCCAATTCCTTTTTTAATCCATTTTAAATATATTTAAAAACCTAAAAGGTTATTTTGATCACATATAATTTTTTAGGAAACATTTCAAATCACATGAATCATTTTAAAATACCCACTTAGGCATTTTCACAAATACATAAATCCCAAGAGAGACACTTTATAAAGGATACACAAATAAAAATAACCAACATTTTATAAAATATAAAGCAATAAAATGTTTATCATTTATCTCATGAATAAATAGTATGAATCCTATAGTTTACTCTTATAATACTATTGAGGAGTGAATAAATTACAGATGAAGAAATAAGTGTCACTTGGACTTGATACTTTTGAATATAAAGTCACATCTCTTGAAAGTGGGAAACCATTTTCCATTTGATTATTGAATCATGTAATACCTAATCTTGATCCTTCAAATACGGTACATCAGAAAAGATGTTCCCATTATTGAGGGTATACATTAAGTCAAAGTTAAAGGACTATAGTTACTCAAACCTTATCCAATATCAATGGTTCATTTCACTTTGTGATTAAATATATTTCAAACACTTTTTTAGTGTATTAGAAAAATATCTCACCCTAAAGATAATACGAATAGTACCTTATAGATATCATCAGTATTTCCAAATATATGAAAGGATTATGGAACTTTCTCTTATGTTTCCTGGACAATCTAGACTCGTAAGCAAACACATGACGATCAGGGATTGTAACTGTTCAAAACCTAACTATTGATATATCACAATATAAGACATACTCATTACCATACACATTTTTGGTTAAGATTGGTATTTTCATAAATATTCCATTAAGATCATAGAATGATCTATCATGAACATCTAAGAAAAGGAACCATACCACATTTTTGGTCAAGGCCTTCTTAGTGCTCCCAATCACAAAGAATCCTGGTTGACCCTCTGATAATAATTGGGAATTCCCAAAAATAATTGGATCTTAAAATAATTCTTTAGACTCCCTAAATGATCTATAAAATCAAACTTCTCATGTTCTAAAAATAAGATATCCACTAATATCATTTTTCCATGAAGTGTAAATTATCAATCCAAAACAATCACTTTCAAATCATGACATATAGTTGATGCTCTCAATGTTTTCTCAAAATGATCTTTAGATATCGAGCATGTTCCTCCCTCAAATAGGAAAACATGGTGATATAATTTAAAATTATGATTACAAAATTTTCTAAATATGGATGGAAGACCCAATTCATCTCATCAATGAACACAACCATCAATAAAATAAACCAAAAAAAACATGAAAAATAGAAAAAACTGACTCTATATGGACCATGTAGATTAACCACCTCTGAAAACGTCATGTAAAAATGATAATCTATATAAAAACAAGATGAGGTGGGAATTGGTATCAAGAAATATTACATAACATCTTTATACCCCCATTGGATTTTTCATGGTTTAATTTATACAGGATCATACATATATCACTAAGGAGTCTATGTAATTCCAACCATATGATATTTAAATAATGCTAGATTTTTCTACATATGGAAATAGAAACTAACATGAAATTTCATAGAATAAAAACAACTAACATTCCTTTCCATTGAAAACTCCTTTTATTGTAAATTTATTTTCATTCTAAATTTTAAAAAGATTCATTTTAAAGGTAATTATTTATAAACCATGAATAGAAACACCACTTTTCAAATCACAAAATATTTCCATATTAACTAATTTTCATTTTCAGAAAACCATCCAAAAATTATGATATTTAAATAACCAGTTTCAATCATAAAACATACAGTGAGAGAAATAATGTAATTGTTAAACTGGAACCATTAATGAAACAAGTTTAAAAATTAGATTGCAGTAGACCAAGGACACCATAGAATCAATGTGAAAAAGGTATAAATTAACTAATCATAACAGTGGAACCCCCTAATGGAATCATAAACAATAAAAAAGAATGGGGAAATTGAGAAGGTATTAAAGGAAGATAGTCCTAAACAATACATAACAAATAAAAAACAATCAGCCTATGATTCATCCCGAAAATACTACACCAGCCACATAATCTACACCCAATAGCATCATTCAAGGGTACTTCCATAGCCTTAGAAAACCAAAAAACAAGGATACCTTAGCTAGTGTTTGGGATAACTGGTATAAAAATATTAAAACCCCTCTCGTATACCTTAAAGTTTGAAAGGCATTGTGAGAATTTGTTACATACATTCCTGGATGCTTTGAGAAGGAGGAGGAGGAGGAGTCGACAGTGGCAGTGAATGAGGAGTTGTTAGTGGAGGAGGAGGAGGAGGAGGAGGTGATAGACGAGGAGGAAGAGGTAGTAGAGGGGGAGGAGGAGGAGTCGATAGTGGTAGGGTTCAGCTTCCACGAGAACTTGAGCGTGCGGCAGGAGGAGGAGGTTGGTAGGGTTTATTTATAAAACCGACTAAACCTTTTATTAGTGGTAGCTAAAAAGAGCAGAAAAGGGTATGTTTTATCAGTGCTAAAATTGAAAGCACGGATAAAGGTCATGCTTTATCAGTGCTAAAAAAGAACTGATAAAACTATAATGATAATATATTATTTATATTATTATATATATTTATAAAATTATATGTACAATAAATAAATATATTTATTTATAATAATAAATATAAATAAATATTTATTTATTTATATTTACAAATTTAATAAATATATATTTATATATAATTATAAATTTATAATAAATATATTTATTATATTTATAACTATATATAATTAATATCTTTATTATAATTTTATAATTATTTAAATATATTCCTTTATTTAGAATTATATTTGTATATATCTATTATAATTTTATAATTATTTAATAACTATAAATTTATATATATTTATTACATATATATTTTAATTATAGTTATAAATATCCATAAATATATATATATATATATATATTAAATATTATGAAATAAAAATAAAAATATTAATTATATATAGTGATAAATATAAATAAATATATTTATTATATATAAACATAAATTATAAATATTTGAAATATATTAATTTTTTATATATTTATTATAATTTCATAATTATTTAAATATAAATTTATATTCATTTAAATAATTATGAAATTATAAAAAATATATATTTAATATATGCATTTAAATTATATAAGAACTTAAGTATATTTATTTATTTATATTTATAACTATATATAATTAATATATTTGTTTTAATTTCATATGTATTTAAATATATATATATATATATATATATTTATATATATTTATGGCTAAAAATTAATTAATATTTATTTATAATTATAATTATAAATATAATAAATATAATTTTTATATTTTTTATAATTATTTACAAATATATATATTATTTATAATTATAATTATAAATATTTGTATACATATATAAATATTTTTATATATTTATAAATATATTTCTATTATTATATATATTTATAAAATTATATATATTATAAATATAATTATTTTAATAATCTAATTATTTAAATATATATATATAAATTTATTTATAATTATAATTATAAATAAATATATTTATAAATCTTTGAATATAATTATAAATATATTTATTTTAATTTTATAAAAAGTGTATATATAATTATAAATATAATAAATATATTTATCATTTAAAAAAATTAAAATAAATATATACATAATTATTTATAATTATAATTATAAATAAATATATTTAAAAGGTATTTGTATATAATTATAAATATAATTAACATATTTATCATTTAAAAAAATATTGTAATTTTAAAATTATATATATATATAGTTATATATAATTATAATTATAAATATATTTAAAAAATAATTATATATAAATAAATATTCTAATTATAAATATAATAAATATATTTGTTATTTAAATATATTTTTCTTGATTTTAAGTATTTATTAGAACATAATAGCTTCATGGGAATATAAATGAATCATATACACTGAGTAAAGTATAGATCTCATAAAAAACAAGTCATCATATATATGGAGAACATGAATAGTAATGAGGGTGTAATGTATAAATGAACATTCATGATGAATACATAACATATGAAAGTCAATTATATTCACACATTAATTGACCAAATTCATTGGAAACATATATTTATGAAATCGGATATCAAGGAATGTGGTGTTGGCTGTTGTTGAATCGAATCCTCAATTCTTCAAAGATCAGATTGTTGCTTGTAAGCATTCCATCATTGGTCGGATTAGCTCGTATGTTGCTAATTTGTGGAAGCATGATGATTTATGGAATCGTTTAAGGCAGATATGGGCTTTCGCAGATTGGCACATTGTCTCGCTGGGTATGAAATTCTTTCATCTTACCTTTAGTTCAAATGATCATAAACTGAGGGCCTAGAGTTATGGTTTCATTAATATTAATCCTGGCATTGTGAGATTCAAGAATTGGGATCCATGGTTTGATCCCTTTTAGGCCAGGAACACCATTGCTCAGTCCTAGATCCGTGTAAAAGGCCTGAATTGGGTCTTTTGGCATCCGAACATCCTCTAGGATGTTTCCATGGCTATTAGAACTCCTTTTAAACTGGACAAAGAAACTAATACCTTGAGGTATGGTCATTTTTCTCATATGTTGATTGAGTTTGACATGTCACAGCCTCTTGCTGAGATTGTTTATTTAACTGCTAGTGATTTTAAATTTGAACTATTCATTGAATTTGAACATGTTTCTTAATTCTGTATGAATTTCTTGACTATTGGGCACATTAAGGATAAATTTCATACTTGTTTGAGGTGCTCAAACTGTAAAAAATATGGGCATCTTGTTGACAAATGTAAATTCAAGATGTCATCTGTTGACACTTCTGGGCCTAAACCAATGGTTTTGAATCATGGTCCTCATGAGGGTGTGCCAGCTCTTTCCTCCCCCATCAGAGGAACTTCACTCCCAGGTTCTGGTAGTGGAAATGTGGAGGGAAGTCCTACTTCTTATATTGAGGTTGTAGCTGGAAGAAATGACAAGGATGCTGGTAATGGGTCTGCTCACCTTGCTCTACTATTGGATCAAGGGGATGAACCTAATAAATGGAGTGATGCAGTTAGCCATGACAGTGAGGTGGCCATTGATCTTTCTTTTTTTCTATAAGAGAAATATATGGTTAAAGGTAATATTGAATCAAATTCTGAATCTTTTGTTCTTGATGGGAATCATTTGTCCTCTGGTATGAAGCCTGCCCCTGAATTAGAGGGTCTAAGGGAGACTGATGTTCTCTCTATTGAAGTGGAAAATAAGGTTGCTGATGCTCAGTCTGCTGTGGCTCTGTCTAAGAACACTGGTATTTAATTTGAGCCTATGAAGGCCTCTACTGTGGCTGGTCTGGGTTTGGAGCAGCATTTTCTGAGCGAATCTGCACTAGAGTCTGTGCAAGCTCCTGTTTTGTCTGGTCCTACTGCTGCTCCTGATGTGTTTCAGGAGAAGAATATGTTGGTTAAATCTCCTATTGTTTCCACGACTCCTAGCAATGCAGATTTTGATATCAAATAGCAGCATGCCACTAAGGAGAAGTCTGCTCCTAGTGGTGTCCTGCCTTGTGCTGGTAATGTGGGCTCTTGTTCTGTTTTGGCTTCATTACAAGGGCCTTCAAATGAGGCTGTTACTGGTGGTATTTCGGTGAAGCCTAATTTATTCACTATTCTGGATTCCATTAATTCTCTAGACTTTGACAAAGTTTACATGGAGAGTAGGAGTCGAAAAGGTAAGGAATCATTGTCTCCTATAGTGACTAATGACCCTGGACCCAAGAAGGTTCCTTCTGGAGTGGTGCAGACCGATGAACTTGTGTGGACTGGAGTGGTGCGGACGGAAGAGGCTCAAGACGTTTCTGTAGTGGTTGATGTGGATAACAAAGAGGATGCAAGTGGTGCTCTGGTGCATATGCTTACTAAAACTGAGGACTGGATGACTCCTAAACAGTGGCAAAGGGGAAGGCATTCCATAGGTAGAGGTGGGCCTCGCAGATGGGGTCGTGGATAAAAAGGATAGTTGTTTCATAGGCTATTTTATTGTATTGATAGGGTTAATCCCCTGCTATCTGTTTCAGTTCCTATGTACTGTTTACTTTTTTAATAATAATTTTCAGAGGCCATGGATCTTTCTATGGTCTACTATTTGTGGTATACAAATAAACATTATTTTTTAATATAAATATAATAATATTATATTAATTAATAATATTTTCTATTAAAAACATTTATCAGTGCTATTTTTAGTGCTAAATAAAGCGAAGATTTATTAGTGCTTTATTCTAGCATTGATAAAGGGCACCCTTTTATTAGTACTTTTTTCTTAGCGATGATAAAAGTCAGTGCATCCTATGCTCAGATCTATGGTAGTGTCACAACCACAAAATAGAGTTTTATCAATGCTAAAAAAGCCTTTATCAGTTCTTAAAAAGCACTAATAATTGAGTCTCTATTAAAATGGGGTCTCTTTTACAAGTTCTTTTTTTAGCGCTGTTAAAAGTACCCCTTTATCTGCAATTTCTTGTATCACTAATAAAGATACCACCTTTATTAGTGCTGTTAAAGGGGCCACCCTTAATCATTACTTTTTTTAGTTGTGATATTAAAGGTGCCCCTTTATCAACACTTGTTTTAGTGACACTATTAAAGGGGCCCCCTTTATCAGCGCTTTTTTAGTAGCGCTGATAAATGGGGCCTTTATCAGTGCTTTTTTAGTAGCGCTGATAAAGGGTATATTTCAAAAAAATCATTAAAAATAATATATTAAAATATTAATATATATATATAATGATATAAACATAATATATATTTTTAAATATGTTTTAGATAAGTAAAAAATAGACATTTACACTTAACATCTAAGACATTTAGTGAAAATGGATTATAAAATAATTTAAAAAATATTATTAATTCATAATTTTCTAATTATTATCGAGTAATAGTCATTTAATAACAATTTGACTAGAAAGTCTAGCCAGAAGCGATGATTCTAACTATTTATTAAATAAAGGAAAAGAGTACAGAGAAGACGGGTGGGGTCAAAAAAAGGGACGTTCCCTCATCCGTCAAAACACTATTTCTGATGCTTTCCCCGGGGCGCGTGCGTCCATCACATTTGGGGGATGTCAGCGTGGTTCTGTTGCCCCGCATTCCTGCTTTCCAAAGGCGGGCGACATTCACTCCTTATTCAGGGATGTCTGCTCCTTGATTGAAATGGGATGATAGGATGTTGGTTCATCCTTCTGTGGATTCCTCCTCAGAACTCATCACCTAGTCCGAGTCTCCCTTATAGATTAAGACATTGTTCATGAAACTCTTCCTAGTTCCATGTTTACATGGATGCCGGTTAATTACACTGCTTCTGTCAGGACATTCCAAGGGGTCCGATCAGGGAAGCAACCTTCAGTTGAAGGAGTAGTCACGTTGAGGCATCACTAGCGTGTCTGGACGCTGGGGAATTGGCGTGTCTTTCTTTTTTCCCTTATTATAGGGCTTCTCGAGGGTGTGGAATCTCAAGTCATCCCACATCGAGCGCAGAATCATATGCTATAGGCATGTATCTGGGGTTTTCCTCAGCTTCCTGTGTTTAACACGGGGTATGACACAAGTTTAACATCCAGCGGAGACATATCGGGCTGATCAGAACAATAGATAGGGTGGATCATATTGAAGAACCCCCTTGAGGGAACACCGATATTGGGGCCAGCACGTGGGAGGCTTTCTGAATACTATGGAGGGGAATGAGGTGGCATGATCTCATCAGGATGTGGCGGACCTGGTAAGAATCAATATGGACGATGGTTTTGGTCTTGAGCCTCGAAGATACTTCCTACGTATCATGCCTTGACATGGATCAAAGCCCTTGTAGTTTGAGAATGGATGTGTGGGGCTTACACCCTAGGCTACCCGGGTGTTGGTGAGCTGACATGAAGGAGATCGGAACGACCAGTTGGTTGGTTGAACCTCGTGAGGCTTCCAACGTACTGTGCCTTAGCATGGATCAAAGACTCCGTAGTTCAGTTGGGCTCATGTGAACCGACATGAAAATAGACCTTGGTCTGATGGATGATGGGCTTGAACCTCGTGGAGGCTTCCTACATACCATGCCTTAGCATGGATCAAAGTCCATGTAGTTCGGGATAGGGTCCTGGCACACCGACACAGAGGCGGTCGGGACCAATGGTTGGTGGGATTAAACCTCAGGGAGGCTTCTTACATACCATGCCTTGACATGGATAAAATACCACATATTTCTAATAAGAAATAGGTGGGATTGAACCTCATGAGGCTTCCTACGTACCATGCCTTAGCATGGATCAAAGACCACGTAGTTCGGATGGGTGTGTGTAGGCGAACCGACGTGAATAAGGACCTTGGTCTAATGGGTGATGGACTTGACCCTCATGGAGGCTTCCTACGTACCATGCCTTGAAATGGATCAAAGACCACATAGTTCAGCTTGGAAAGGGGTTGTTGAACCGATGCGAAGGGGTGTCGGAACAACTGGATGGTGGGATCACAACGACTTACCATTGGATTGGGATACAGTTTAATGTCATGTGGGATGGGGGCGTGTCAGAGAACTGACATGAATAAGGACCTTAGTCCATGTGGATGGTGGGGTCGAACCTTAGGGAGGCTTCCTACATACCATTCCTTAGCTTGGATCAATGTCCTTGTAGTTCAGGTGGGTCACAACAGCTTACCGCTGGATTAGAATGCAGTTTAACATCTTGTGGGATGGGGGCATTTGGGATTATGCTCTGAGGCGGCCCAAGGTGTGTCATGGTCGGTGCCCACTCTAAGACCATGGGAGTCATGCTCAGTGTGAGAAACAAGAGGTTGCAGTGACCTGACGATCACGTCGTGAAGGGTGCGTCCGTGGGAAGCGAAGAGGGTCTTACACGTTGGTTGGCCCATGGTGCTGGGAATTAATCCAGGATAGAGGACCGAGGGAGAAAAATAGTAGAGTGAGAGGGATTTGGCACCCAGGAATAGTGGAGGGGGCCTATTTCTTATCACGTCCTCCGCTGGCCTTGGGGACCGAAGATTAAAGGAGGGAGCAGGGGGCTCTGACTCCTGCAAGAACGACTAGGGGCATACACCAAAGTGGATTCCCTTCCCCGTAGATAAACGCCACTCCCAGAAGGAGGATATCATCCCTTGTGGAGACCGGGGGGCGTGGATAATCTTAAAGGTGGGGGCACCCCATGTGAGAGGCATGGGGAAATTTCCTAGTTTAACGTCATGTGTTGATGATGAGGGTGCATGGAAGTTTAACATCCTGTATCTTGGACGAGTAGGTTTACTCTGTACCCCTAGGACTTACATAACCAGTACCCTCTGCTCCTTTCAGTAGGGAAGGTATCAGCAATTCCATGGTAAAGGGGGTTCGTGGAGCAAAGCATCGAGGGGTCCACGTTAGCGTGACTATGCGAAGAAGCAATACCCATTAGCATGACTATGCGAAGAAGCATTAGGCGGAGCAACGCTACGGGCGATATCATCCAGGGGACTTTGAAGTCACATCGTGCAAACCTGGAGGGTCGCACAAGAGAAGGAATTGCCAAGAAGAGTCTTCCATAGGTAGGGGCCTTGTGGAGCTCGGTTTCTCTTTGTAGTGGAGGGCACTGGCGAAGGGGTATGCTTCACGAATTGGGCTGCATTGGCCTTAGTATGGGGAAGAGGTGCAAATAGGCGGTGATTCATGAAGTGTAAAGGAAATCGTGGAGCACAGCCTCACAGAGAAAAGGTGCCTCGTGAAGCAGGATGTCGGGAAGCAATGTGCTTCGCGAAGTACAGTGATCCTACCTTAGCAAACAGATCATGTGTACAAGAAGGGTGTTTCATGAAGCATAAATGCTCTGTGATGACCTGGGTCCTATTGAGGATCCCCTTCCTTTGTGGAAGCCCTTAGTCTTTATGAAAGGAATCCCTCTCATAAGAGGGGATCAAAACGAGACAATGCAGAGGCACCTCGTGAAACAAAAATACCTTTCATAGCTCATGATTCATAGAGCAAAGGGTGGTTCGTAATTTGGGAGCTGAGAAGCCGAAATGTCAGATTGTCCTCCTTCTGGGATCAGGGGGAGCTCGGTATTTATATAGAAGAGACGCCGCAAATAAGATCTCACACAACACAAATAGGGCTTCGGTTTCTACGCAGCGGGTCGCAAACGTCAGGGGCGTTCGTGGAGGGTACCTCCTCTTTTGCTTCGTGGCGGGCTCGCGAACGTCAGGGGCGTTCATGGAGGGTACCGCCTCATGTGCTTTGCGGCAGGCTGGATAATGTCAGGGGCGTTCACAGAGGGTACCGCCTCTTGTTCTTCGCAACGGGCTCGCGAACGTTAGGGGCGTTCGTGGAGGGTACCGCCTCCTTGGCTTCACAGCAGCCGCGTTGCTTGGTGGGACTCTGCGAAGTGGCATCGCGAGGCCGGTCACGAGGACTCTTTCTCTTCATTCTTTTCCTCAAACATTTTGGATCAAAAAAATGCCCCCCCCCCCCCATACTTGGAGCCGTAGAGGGATCAAGGGTTGATGTCTGAGGGAAATCGCCAAAATCATCAGTCGTTTCAAAGCTCCGTGCGGACTGGACACACCGTGAAGCTCCAAAGGCCGCCGCTTATAAATAGGGGGCCGACCATCTCTTTTTTACTTTCACTTCTCCACTATTTGTTCCATTTTCACTCTTGATTCACCAAGCTCCACGTATTTCGCACCTGATCTCTAAGAATCGGGATTCGCGACAAACCGCGAGTCTCTGACTCCACAACTGTGCCATGAGAACGTGCGCTTGCAGACCACGACCAGGCTCTGCGAATCGGTTTCACGAACGAGATCCGCGAACAGGCTTCGCGACCCGAACTATATTTTTTTCAAGTTCTGAAACCCAATGGCCCATCAAGAAGCTGCGCTGGGGGTGCTTGCAAACACCGCTCGGGGGATGAGATGGCAAATTTTCTGGGCCTAGGAGAGTTGGTACGTAGTCACTCGGACCATAATTCATTGACGGAGCTTCTATCAGAGAGACAAAAGAAATATTCGTTGTGTGGGAGGCTTCCCTTTTATGGCTTTGGGCTGAGGGATAACCTCTTCATTCCCGATGCGTGTAGGGATAAACCAGCTTACTGGTTCAGGAGAATTCCATGCCAGCAATAATAGTTCAGGGCAGCTGATGGTCATGAGTGGGAGGACTTCACACCTGTCACCACTGACTACCTGTACAATCATATGAACAATGTTGATGGGATGCCATTGCAGCCTGAGACGTCCCCTACCATGTACCTCACAATACTGAAGGCAGCATTTAGGGATTCAAAGAAGGGGTGGTCCGATGAGTGGGACCTACGCCAGGGCAGCAACTTCACAGATGATTGGGCATGGGCCTACTGGGTAGGCGCCTCATGCGAGGAGTTGGGAGCCGAGGGGAGGAGAGTGGGTTTTTATGAGGCGACATGGGCCTCCCAATTCCACATTTATCAACCAAAATAGCTAATTCCAAAGATGTTGAGAAGATGGTCATCTAGGACCAACACTTTTCACTTACACCATGGGGAGGGTGGCATCATTCTATGGGATGTCCATTAGATTTTGGGAGTCCTGATCTTGGGGGCTATGTATGATGAGTTCATACCTATCATGAGCGCATGGGAGGATCCAGAGCAGATGTCGGGGCTGGTGCTGGCACTGATGGGGCTGGTCCCCAGAGAAGACAAAGAAGTTGTGAGGGATGTCCACTTCAAGATGTGGTTCAAGCAATTCCTGAACTTTCCTGAGGATCGAGATTTACCCACTAGGCCTTGAACTTTCCTGAAGGGGGGTCAATGGGGAAAGGAGGATTCATATTGGCAGTTGTTGGGGGATATCCAATGGAAGATTTGGGGTTTCAGTGTCAATACCGAACATCAGCCAATAGTCAGATTGGCGGCGTTTATCGTGGCCCTTATCTGTGGTTGGATCCTACCAGTGAGGGATACCAACATGGGGGTGCAGCCCAAATCATTCATCATGGAATCCATACTGGCCATAAGAGGGTGGGTCAATCTGGGGATTTCGATGCTCGCCAGATTGTACAAGATGCTATGACATGTTAGCGAGGGAAAGAGGAAATAGAGGATATGTGGGCCCTTCCATCTTCTGTATGGGTGGATCGCGGCACACATCAGGGGGGTTTATGAATATTTGAACCCCATCTCGCCTCCGGGGTCAAAAATTCCTCCCATCCATTATGAATGCTGTCGGGAGCTTTCCATCCAAATTAACCATACCATTGGTACTAAACTGGGTGTGGAAGGAGGAGGAGTTTAATTTCGACCTGTTCCCATTGCCGATGGGGGTACTCACCGATGAAGGTCGGGGGACGAAGGAGCATCAAGACTATCTCCTAGCCTTTTAATGTGGAGTCTTGGTGGCAAGGGTGGACCGCGAGCCTCCCTACGAGCCATACACCCCACACCGTTTTGAATGGAAATACCGGTGCTTGCAGCAGCTAACCCTACAGGTCTACTAAGAGGTGCGTCGCAAGGATCTCCCATGTGTGATGAGGAAATTGTGGATCATGTTCACACGAGAATATAGGAAAATGCGAAATACATTACCTCTGCCTACTTCCACCTTTGGACTAGTGATGGAGTATTCCATAAGCTTGGAGGGAGCTTATTTGGGGGAAATGTTGAATCAGCCAACTGTATGAGCTGGTGATGGTGGGCCTTCCCTATCTCGAGGCCTGGGTCGGAGGGCGGAAAGGGCCTCTCGCGGTGGCGGGGCTGCCGTGGTGGCGTGGCCTGCACCAGCTGAGGGTGAGGTAGCGGTGGTAGATCCAACAGCGGAAGTGGACCCGGTAGTCCCAGGAGAGTAGAGCCATCTGGAGGGGAGGCCACCGAGGGGATTCCGCAAGATATCCACTCAGGACCTGGGGAAACGGCTACGCCATATTGACATGCCTAAGAATGCTGTTTTCCCAAAGGCTTGGGACATCTAGTATGTCAACAGGAAATTCCTCGGCCCTCCTGAGATATGGTAACACCTGGACCGTCTCGGGATGGATTTACAGGGTATAGGCCATGTCCGGGCTGGTTTTATGGTGTCTTCAGCAGAGGTGGAGTAATATCTGGATGATTTGGAGGACTTTGTACATTCCATGGGTGCCCCGTGTCCAATGACAGATCGGGTGAGGGTACTGCTGAATCAGATGGTTCCCCCACAGCTGTCAGCCACTGAGCTAAGAGAGTGCTTCCCCCTATCAGAATAATTAGATGAATCCTCTTGGGGGGATGAGTCCAGTGGAGGGAGCCCACTGGAGGAAGGCGAAGTCGGTGATGAGGACTCGGGTCTCGATGATTTCACGAAGGCTCTCAAGGTAAAATTACAAGCTTCTTTCCTTAGGGTATGATCTTAGGTCATTATGGACTTCTTACCAACATTCAAACCACGCAGGAGGACCTTGTGCACAGACCTTGCTCTCTCCCCTCAGTGGGTGATGATGCAGGACCCTCAGAACCTACACCTATGGTTGCATCCAGTTCTGTGTCTGGTGGGGCTAGGACACCCAAGGTGGCTCCTCCAGAATCTCTAGACCTTCTGAAAATACACGGAGGGCCACGCTTCGGGGTCCCGTCAACATTGACTTAGGAGTGGCACCAGAATTTTGATCTCTGTAAGTCCTCTCCACTGAATTCATTGCTACCACAAGCTGATCGTGCCAAATGACGTCCATGCCCTTCTCTTTCACGTATAGTTCTTTGACTGGCATGGGCCGCTGCGGTGAGGTTGGTCGGGATCTCTAGTGGCGCCCCTCCCAGGGACATGCCTGTAATCATGGAGATAGTTACCCATCCCACCCGAGCTGTAGCTCTCCCTATCATTGGCAGGACCCCCAGCGGGGTCGTGCCCGAGGTCATTGAGGTGGTGTCCAATGATGAGGATCGACCGGTCAACCCAAGTCCCGCCACACCTGATCCGACGTCAGATGTCGCACCTGATTCAATGCCAGATGCAGATCCCACTGAGGATTTCCTGACGGCGTATCCCACATACGAGCCCGCTAACCGCGCAGACTAGGATGAGACGACCTTTGACAAAGAGGACAGCGATATAGTCATCCACTGATCATGGAAGCTGATCATGTGCTTTATCAAAAATACCCCCCCCGGAATTATAGCTTGATGAGATGGACAGACTTTGCTCGTGGCTGCACGAACTATGTGCTGGGGGAGTGGATGCCCAATGCCCTCATCTACTCATCCGAGATCTTATGGGAGAGAAGATCCGGGAGTTTGCTCGCGGCCTTTGAGTGGGCTGGTAGCAGAGGAAGGAGACAAACATAAAGAAGCTCCGAGAGGCTGAAAATGAATTCCAACAGCTACAGATCTGAGCGGGATGAGCACTCATGTAACACCCCAAGCTTCCTCGGTATGTTTCCTTTCGAATAATGCAATGGCGTGCATTGTACGCAACTTCGAGATTTTAACACACCATAACCAATCAAACTAGCCGTTATGAATAGTAATACCTACTTTTTGAAATTTTATAAATTCTATCTCTCAAAATGGACTTCATTTTTGGATTCAAAATATCCAAATTATCCTAGGGTGAAATTTTGGTACTTTTCGGATAACTTTCATATTTTGATGAATAGTGAAAATTACTAAATTTTAATTAAAAACAACTTTTTTAATCAAAATAATTAATAGTAATAAATTATGAATTTGAGTGGTTTTAAATTATATTTAGAATATATTTTTACCATGTAATACAATGTGGGTCATTGAACATAATTTCACATTTAAACCAGACAAAAACAAGTGACAATCTTTTGATAGTTATTATCTCTAAAAAACACGCTTTTTGTTTTAACAACGGGAATTAATTTTAAATTAATTTCTGCCACTTCTGTGTTTTGAATTTGTAAAAATGGATTCCATATTTGTAATCAGGATGTTCAAATTGTGTAAATAGGTAACTTTTATTTCTAAACATTTTGGATAATTACTTCGGTAAATATTTTATTTACCATGGTTAAAGGGTAAATCCGGTAAACAAGGGTTAAAAAATAATATTATAATAATACTAAATTACCCTAAAACGTGTCTTAACCCTATTGGTTGATACATGGTCGACCATGGTCATCTTTGGGTCGATTTTGGGACCCCATGGATCCACTTGTAAGTGATAATGACACTTTATTTTAATTAAGTTAAAATAAATACAAAAATGACACAAGCATATATCTTTTAACAAAACAATTGTTAAATAGGGTTATATATGTTGTATTTTAGATTATAAATATTCATTAGAAAGCTAAAACTATTTCCTACATAATTATAGTTTATTTATAATTTTTAGACATTAAATAATTTAATTTATATATGACACAATGATGACGAATTAATTACTTTAATAGTGAAAAATTAAAATAATTGATATTATAAATACCCAAATAAATATAATATGAAACTTTTAATGAATTAAAATAATTTTATAGGATAATATGATATATTAGGATTGATTTAATTGACTTTTTTCGAAGTAATCAATCTGTTATGAGTTTCACAAAAATCAACTATAGAATAGTGTCAAAATTGACATAAAAGAGTTCTTAAAACAAATATTATATTATTAATTGATATTAAATTCATAAAAATATAAGGTTCAGCCAAGAGACTTATAGCATGATAGTTTCATCATTAATGGACCACTTGGGGGTCTATTGGATGTATATAGTAAGTTTATTAACCATATAATATAAAAATACAGAGAGACATTGTAAAAGTTAAACTAATTAACTAAGAGTTAATACTTAAAGATAAGGTTAATATAATGACCCAAACCTGTCTAAATTCTATTGGTTGAGTTGTTTTCTACCTATCCCCACCTTAAAATTTAAATAATAAACTTTGGAGCCATTATAAACCGAATATGAATTTATTATAAATTAATATTTCTAGATTTTCCAAAGGTGCCCCTCACCCCTCTTATAAAAGGGCACTCATCCTTCTCATTTCATCACACCTTCAAAGCCCTTTGGTTCGGCAAACCCCTGCCCAAATACTATCTCAACTTCCCTCACTACAACCTAGAGTCATTAATTTGATCATAAAGCCAACCTAAGGAGCCCTTTTGATCAAATCAAAAGGAAGAACCCGAAGAAGAGGTAATGTTTTCACCACCCCTTTTCAAGTTCATTTCTTCTTCCACTTCCTCTTTCTTTGTTATTACCATTATAAAATAATAACTCCAGTATCATATATATACTGTGATTTTATTATAAATATGGTACAACCATATTCAGTATTCTATCCATCCTTTGAATAACATGTCACCATATGTGCGTACGTACGGCTTACCGTCTCCACGTCGTGGTGTAATTGTTATTCAATATATTATTATTTGGATGGGTATAATAATGATGTGTAACTCATGTAAATAATAAATATAACATGATAATGATTCTGTATATATGATATAACATCCAATTATATATTATTTTAATATCAAAGGAATGATATTGTCGCTCGTGCGTCTGTACAGACTACCGTCTCCACGAACGCGATGAGATTCATTCTCCATCATATCCATTCAAGTACAATTATAATTTTATGATTTAAAAATAGTATCTAAGGACTTGATATCATTCTGGATATGAATAATATACATCCCATTAATAACTAATATGGCTCATAACAAAGAATATAAAGTAAAATGAACCCGTTAACACCCGAAATGACGATAATTCTAAGATATTATTAACAAATCAATTTTAAAAGATCATATATGATATCATATTAAAGTAAATGATTCTTGTATAATTCAATAACATTTATTTCACCATTATACAGGAGGTAAAACTACCGTCGACCGAGGAAAAAGTACAAAGTAAGGGGTTTCTTATCCCACTTTTAATTCCGTGAGAATTCCATTGATCACCATTTAATTATTGCATGTGGTGTATGTGTACTGCCCATGATCGTATTCATTGTGTAATATACTTTAATTTATGGGTATTTACATCATCATGGTATGATACTTCTTTCATGGGTGTATGTTTCGTAAGTTACCTAATCGATAAGGGAATTTGAGATTTCAATTTCCACTCATTTGGCTTTACGCATATTTCATTGATTATATTACCCCAAGATTATGTGTGGAATCACTATTCATTTGATTATGTCATAATTTCCACTACCCTTCCTATGGATATACTTTTGATACACATAATCACTCCATTGATAATTCTCAAGACATTGATATGAATTTGATAAGAGTAATTTTAACTCATTCTTCATTTGTTGAGTTAAACATCCAATTCGTTGGTCTTGATTTTACAAGAATATGTGTGAATGTCCTTTGATTGTTTTACACTGAATATCCAATCATATTTAGTGTACTTATATTTTTCACACATAATTATGTCGTTGATTTATCCTTAACCTAAGGATACGGCCTTTATGATAGATTTCATCTCAATTTACACTCCATTGAAACTTCTTTGTTGATATTCACCAAATCACTTTTAGTTGGTGTATATAATGTACTTTGACATAGTATATCATAAATCCCTTTATTCTCATGATATTACAAAGTTTTTATTACCTCAATTATTTGTATTCAAGTGTCTCTCTTTTGGTTAGAAACTCTAACTAAAATACCATTTTTAAATGTTTCATAGACTTATTCATCTAAATCATTCTCATTAATGTCCAGGTTTTAAAAATGGTTTTAAGGATTTATTTATATGGACATTAATGTTTATAAATTAAAACTCCTTTTAAAAATTTTCAAAGTGGTATGAGACACTTTGATTCAAAAATCTATTTTTAAATGGCTTCTGGACAAATAGTGTGACTTTTAAATGATTTCAAGAAAAAGGGAGATATTTTTCTCAAATAGTCTTGATGATTATTTTCATCTATGTCAACATCCTTCATTATTCTTGATTGAGGTTAATGTGATACAATTCAATCTTCCACATTGTATCAAATGAGTTATGTTTGAATGTGGATGTGCTATTTTTATACCATTCATGGTTTGTGGTTAAAGTATTGACATTTTGTATTCTAGTGTTTATGTTATGTTTAAACCTTTTCATATGGGAATGCATTGGACTTAATATGTGACGGGTGGAGCCCGCTATAGCTCCTCGATGCATCGGTAGGTCTCATGAGACAAACTACTGTCTTGGCACAAGGCCATGGAAAAATCTTATTTGTAGTCTTGGCATGAGGCCTTGGCTATGTGGTTATGATAGTTTGGCATTATGCATTCCAACATTATGAAAGTGGTTATTGATTTTGCATGTGATTATTCGATTAGTAGAATATCCATGTGAATAAGTAAATGGCATTATTTCATTTATGCCATACCATGTTGAAAGTTCAAGTTTGAAATGCTTTTGTTTTAGTTATACATTGCCTTAAATGTTTATTCTGATTTTTGAAAGTTTCTGCTATATTGTTATCCTTACTGGGCATTTGAGCTCACCCCTTTTCTATGTTTTATTTTTCCCAGGAAGTGAAGAAGTAAGTTATGAATGACCTGCGGGGATTTTATGAGGGGATAATAGTGTGGACTATGGAGACATTATGTTGTCGTAGTAGTTTTTCACCTTATGATGTAATGTAAAACTTATGAATATATCTAGTATTTCCAAGGCTACTAAACCAATCGGTCTTTCGAGATTTGATCTTTATTGTGATCATGCCAATGTTATGTAATAATGCACCGACTCTGGGTAACTAGGGTCGGGGCGTTACAGTTGGTATCAGAGAAAGTTTAGTACAAACCTTGGAAGCTACATTTAGATAAACTCTGATTAGAGCACGCAGACCTAAGATGAACATTGAGGATTAGTATAAAATAAATTTCTAGAATTTTGGTATTGTAGAGATTTTGTGAGTTTTCTGAGCAATACATCCCTGTCTGGATACGAGCAGGTAGAGGCGGCTCTGGCACATATGTACCTAGGGGTAAAACCCGAAAACACCGCTTTGAGCTAGACTCGAACTGGAACTGGTGCACGACAACGGGCCTTGCTGCACTCTTGGTTACGACACTCCTGGGGGATATGCTTAGGATAATTTACATTTTCTTTACAAACCGATTTAAGTAATATATATATAAGATGAGAGTAAATGACCTTGGTTAATCCTAATATGTTTCAAATTGAGAATATGGTGACATTTTAATCTCTAAATGATTTTACGACTACTCTTACTCACACAATGCTTTCTGGTTTTAGTCAATGGCTGGATTCCAAGGAAGTCATAGTGACTTTGAGAATGATTTACAAGGTGGGAACGGTGGTGGCAATGAGCAACAAAATGGAATTTTGATAGGCGTAAAAGATATCGTCTTTATGACAAATCAGTTTTCCAAAAATATGATCAACATCATATATATTAACCAACTCCCAGACTCAATAAGGAAGAGAAAGGTGATAAATGATAAGAGCTCCAGCAATGGAGACCATGGAGAAAAGAACCCTCAATTTTCATCATGCAGGAAATGTGGAAGGAGACACCGAGGAAAGTGCCTCAATGGGACAACGAAATGTTTTACGTGCGGGAAGGAAGGACATAAAGTGAAGAATTGCCGAAGAAAAATGAAGAGTACTATGGAAAAAGATAAAAATGGTCCCAAGAGTCCATTTACAGTCATTTGTCGTAAATGTAGGGGACCTGGCCATTACCCGAGTGAATGTCCTATTCTATAGGATATTTTCTTGGTCAAAGAAGAAGCTATGTGGAAATAAATGGTTGGAGAAAAATTTAAAAAGCATTAGCACTCCTTGTTGATGGGTTTACTTTGGAATAATTTTCTCTTGTATTTGTAACCCCGCAGTTTGCCATGTGAGAATGATATTTGAAGAAGAATTGTCTCTTCTCTTGTGGATATAGGTATAAATAACCATTTGGTTTTATATGGTCATTGGGGTTTGAGAAAATTATAAGTTATTATAATTTGGGATGAAAATGCAAGGTATGATATAACATTTGTGGTTAAATTATGTTTTTTTGAGGAGTTTATCTCATTTTGGTAATATTATAAAATATAGTTTTTGAAAAAGGAAAACACGTAGACCGTGTGACAACCCGTCGCGTCGGACAAAGCTGTGGGAATCGAACCCACAACCAAAGTGAGATTAGGATTTATTGCCTACCACTAGACTACGTGAAGTCCCTGGTTAGTGTGACTATTTTTTTTAGTTAAATTATTTTATTGATCAATAAAAAGTTGATTTGTGTTCTTATGTCTTATCAAATGAATACACTTGGTATAGGAAAATGATTTGGTGATTAAGTGATAAATGTTATTTTGGAAGATGTTCGCTTTGTTGGGAACACTATATGCCCAAGGAAAATAGAATACAATGGGGTTTCATTTGTAGAGTAATGGTAGATTTTTATCTACGTTTTTATTGTGGATTTATAGTGATTTGGTTTATTTATGGAAATGACTAACCTATAACAGAGAATATGTGATGATGTTAATTACTTTTAAGTATGTGACTTTAAGAGTATTTGATGTCATTTAGAGATACAATTTAACATGGGAGACTACATAATCAAATTCTTCTATGTTTTGGGTTTCAATATTAGTTTGGATTATATTGAAGGATTTTAAGGAAAATTGATTATTGAATGGTATTTATTTAACTTTTGGGTATTATTGGTTTAATTTTAGAAATTAAGATTAGTGCATATTTATCTCAAGGAATATCCTTTTGGGGGATCATTAGATCATTCACTAACCATTTTGGTTTTGATTAATCTTCAAAGACAATGTAAATATATAGTTTATCCTGCATGGATCATGTGATTCTATAGAAGTTTATTCTAGCTCTTCCAGTGTGACCAAGTCTTCTTGAATACTTATCGTTTAAAAAAAATTGAGTTAGTGGTGGAAATTTATTAAAGAATGAAACTCTACTTAAAAAGTAAGTATATCTCTTAATGTTCATAGTCAATATCATAAATGAATTCCTCGTCCTTATGTAATGTAACTTGAAACAAAAAAAAATGTTGTCCGTTTACTTTCCTACTAGGAGACTAATGGTCGTTTGTCCCAACACAAGTTTGTGGTTTTCTTATTGTTAACTTTCTCCTGATCATGATTTCTATCCCTCTCCATCAGAACTTGACAGTTAGTTTATCATCCATATCCATGTTTTCTTACATGGAATCCAAGTATGGGTTATCTTGGATGACCCTTATACCTCTCTTTCTTTCTTTTAAAGTGATAGTTTTATTGACTCTTTTTCCGATGTGGGACTTTCCATTATATTCTCAAGAATGATTTTAAAAATTGCGAGGACGAAATTTATTGAAGGAGGGGATAATGTAACACCCCAAGATTCCTCGGTATGTTTCCTTTCGAATAATGCAATGGCGTGCATTGTACGCAACTTCGAGATTTTAACACACCATAACCAATCAAACTAGCCGTTATGAATAGTAAAACCTACTTTTTGAAATTTTATAAATTCTATCTCTCAAAATGGACTTCATTTTTGGATTCGGAATATCGAAATTAGCCTAGGGTGAAATTTTGGTACTTTTCGGATAACTTTCATATTTTGATGAATAGTGAAAATTACTAAATTTTAATTAAAAACAACTTTTTTAATTAAAATAATTAATAGTAATAAATTATGAATTTGAGTGGTTTTAAATTATATTTAGAATATATTTTTACCATGTAATACAATGTGGTTCATTGAACATAATTTCACATTTAAACCAGACAAAAACAAGTGACAATCTTTTGATAGTTATTATCTCTAAAAACACGCTTTTTGTTTTAACAACGGGAAATAATTTTAAATTAATTTCTGCCACTTCTGTGTTTTGAATTTGGAAAAATGGATTCCATATTTGGAATCAGGGTGTTCAAATTGTTTAAATAGGTAACTTTTATTTTTAAACATTTTGGATAATTACTTCGGTAAATATTTTATTTACCATGGTTAAAGGGTAAATCCGGTAAACCAGGGTTAAAACAATAATATTATAATAATACTAAATTACCCTAAAACGTGTGTTAACCCTATTGGTTGATACATGGTCGACCATGGTCATCTTTGGGTCGATTTCGGGACCCCATGGATCCACTTGTAAGTGATAATGACACTTTATTTTAATTATGTTAAAATAAATACAAAAATGACACAAGCATATATCTTTTAAAAAAACAATTGTTACATAGGGTAATATATGTTGTATTTTAGATTATAAATATTCATTAGAAATATAAAATGATTTCCTAAATAATGATATTTTATTTATAATTTTTAGACATTAAATAATCTAATTTATTTATGACACAATGATGATGAATTAATTACTTTAATAGTGAAAAATTAAAATAATTGATATTATAAATACCCAAATAAATATAATATGAAACTTTTAATGAATTAAAATAATATTATAGGATAATATGATATATTATGATTGATTTAATTTACTTTTTCGAAGTAATCAATCTGTTATGAGTTTCACAAAAATCAACTATTGAATAGTGTCAAAATTGACATAAAAGAGTTCTTAAAACAAATATTATATTATTAATTGATATTAAATTCCTAAAAATATAAGGTTCGGCCAAGAAACTTATAGCATGATAGGTTCATCATTAATGGACCACTTGGGGGTCTCTGGGATGTATATAGTAAGTTTATTAACCATATAATATAAAAATACAAAGAGACATTGTAAAAGTGAAACTAATTAACTAAGAGTTAATACTTAAAGATAAGGTTAATATAATGACCCAAACCTGTCTAAATTCTATTGGTTGAGTTGTTTTCGACCCATCCCCACCTTAAAATTTAAATAATAAACTTTGGGGCCATTATAAACCGAATATAAATTTATTATAAATTAATATTTCTAGATTTTCCAAAGGTGCCCCACACCCCTCTTATAAAAGGGCACTCCTCCTTCTCATTTCTTCACACCTTAAAAGCCATTTGGTTCGGCAAAACCCTTCCCAAATACTATCTCAACTTCCCTCAATACAACCTAGAGGCCTTAGTTTGATCATAAAGCCAACCTAAGGATCCCTTTTGATCAAATCAAAAGGAAGAACCCGAAGAAGAGGTAATGTTTTCACCACCCCTTTTCAAGTTCATTTCTTCTTCCACTTCCTCTTTCTTTGTTATTAAAATTATAAAATAATAACTCCAGTATCATATATATACAGTGATGTTATTATAAATATGTTACAACCATATTCAGTATTCTATCCATCCTTTGAATAACATGTCACCATATGTGTGTACGTACGGCTTACCGTCTCCACGTCGTGGTGTAATTGTTATTCAATATATTATTATTTGGATGGGTATAACAATGATGTGTAACTCATGTAAATAATAAATATAACATGATAATGATTCTTTATATGTTATATAACATCCAATTATATATTATTTTAATATCAAAAGAATGATATTGTCGCTCGTGCGTATGTACGGACTACCGTCTCCACGAACGCGATGAGATTCATTCTCCATCATATCCATTCAAGTATAATTATAATTTGATGATTTAAAAATAGTATCTAAGGACTTGATATAATTATGTATATGAATAATATACATCCCATTAATAACGAATATGGCTCACATAACAAAGAATATAAAGTAAAATGAACCTGTTAACACCCGAAATGACAATAATTCTAAGATATTATTAACAAATCAATTTTAAAAGATCATATATGATATCATATTAAAGTAAATGATTATTTTATAATTCAATAACAATTATTTCACCATTATACAGGAGGTAAACCTACCATCTACCAAGGAAAAAGTACAATGTAAGGGGTTTCTTATCTCACTTTTAATTCTGTGAGAATTCCATTGATCACCATTTAATTATTGCATGTGGTGTATGTGTACTACCCATGATCGTATTAATTGTGTAATATACTTTAATTTATGGGTATTTACATCATCATGGTATGATACTTCTTTCATGGGTGTATGTTTCGTAAGTTACCTAATCGATAAGGGAATTTGAGATTTCAATTTCCACTCATTTGGCTTTACGCATATTTCATTGATTATATTACCCCAAGATTATGTGTGGAATCACTATTCATTTGATTATGTCATAATTTCCACTCTCCTTCCTATGGATATACTTTTGATACACATAATCACTCCATTGATAATTCTCAATACATTGATATGAATTTGATAAGAGTAATTTTAACTCATTCTTCATTTGTTGAGTTAAACATCCAATTCGTTGGTCTTGATTTTACAAGAATATGTGTGAATGTCCTTTAATTGTTTTACACTGAATATCCAATCATATTTAGTGTACTTATATTTGTCACACATAATTATGTTTTTGATTTATCCTTAACCTAAGGATACGACCTTTATGATAGATTTCATCTCAATTTACACTCCATTGAGACTTATTTGTTGATATACACCAAATCACTTTTAGGTGGTGTATATAATGTAATTTGACATGGTATATCATGAATCCCTTTATTATCATGATATTACAAAGTTTTGATTACCTCAATTATTTGTATTCAAGTGTCTCTCTTTTGGTTAGAAACTCTAACTAAAATACCATTTTTAAATGTTTTATAGACTTATTCATCTAAATCATTCTCATTAATGTCCAGGTTTTAAAAATGGTTTTAAGGATTTATTTATATGGACATTAATTTTTAGAAATTAAAACTCCTTTTAAAAATTTTCAAAGTGGTATGGGACACTTTGATTCAAAAATCTATTTTTAAATGGCTTCTGGACAAATAGTGTGACTTTTAAATGATTTCAAGAAAAAGGGAGATACTTTTCTCAAATAGTCTTGATGATTATTTTCATCTATGTCAACATCATTCATTATTCTTGATTGAGGTTAATGTGATACAATACAATCTTCCACATTGTATCGAATGAGTTATGTTTGAATGTGGATGTGCTATTTTTATACCATTCATGGTTTGTGGTTAAAGTATTGACATTTTGTATTCTTGTGTTTATGTTATGTTTAAAACTTTTCATATGGGAATGCATTGGACTTAATATGTGACGTGTGGAGCCCGCTATAGCTCCTCGATGCATCGGTAGGTCTCATGAGACAAACTAGTGTCTTGGCACAAGGCCTTGGCAAAATCTTATTTGTAGTCTTGGCACGAGGTCTTGGCTATGTGGTTATGATAGTCTGGCATTATGCATTCCAACATTATGAAAGTGGTTATTGATTTTGCATGTGATTATTAGATTAGTAGAATATCCATGTGAATAAGTAAATGGAATTATTTCATTTATGCCATACCATGTTGAAAGTTCAAGTTTGAAAGGCTTTTGTTTTAGTTATACATTGCCTTAAATGTTTATTCTTATTTATGAAAGTTTTCTCTATATTGTTATCCTTACTGGGCATTTGAGCTCACCCCTTTTCTATGTTTTATTTTTCCCAGGAAGTGAAGAAGTAAGTTATGAATGACCTGGGGGATTTTATGAGGGGATAATAGTGTAGACTATGGAGACATTATGTTGTCGTAGTAGTTTTTCACCTTATGATGTAATGTAAAACTTATGAATATATCTAGTATTTCCAAGGATACTAAACCAATCGGTCTTTCAAGATTTGATCTTTATTGTGATCATGCCAATGTTATGTAATAATGCACCGACTCTGGGTAACTAGGGTCGGGGCGTTACAACTCACCCTCTCTTAATGAATAATCAGAGCTGATCTTGTGATTGAAGGCCCAACTGGAAGAGGCAGAAGAGCGTATGAGGAAAGAATCCGAAGAAATGGTCGTCATTCAGGCTGACGTAGAGAGAGGACAAACTTAGGCTGATGAAATACGCCCCATCGCTGCTGAGGAGTAGGAGTTGAACCGACATCAGCAACTACTAGATGCCACATGTTGAAGGTTGGCAGAACTACAACTATCTTTTGACGGGATCAACCTGTCCATGGGAGGAATAAACCCCCGACTGTTGTAAGGACCACAAACTCTCAATCATACATTCATATTTTTATTTATTTGATGTCATAGCATGCATGAGTCTAGTTATCGAGGTTTGTTCATACGCATCTTTTATATTCGTGGAATGTCCAGTGGTCAGTCCCTAATCTCACCCGGGTTGAGCCCAATGCGAGGAACAAGGGGTGATCACCATGCCATTCCATATGAACATGATGTGTTGACCAAGATTTGGGTATCCGGGGTTTAAGTAAACAATCCGGCTCTTCTGGGAAGACATGGGAGATGCCTGATCGGAGGATTAGGACCTCATAACAATTGATGAATCGTTCTTCCAATGTGCTCTGGTGCACAAGCGGGGTAACGCCAGGGGTGTTGGGATTAGTCTGAACATAGGGAAGTGGAAGGTGTGGAAAATGATACCCAAAATCCGGAACACTATGGGGGGTGGCGTGATAATAAAGGATAACTATTGACCATGTTTGAAACACAAAAACCTTGTCGCATTAGCCTGAAGTGGGGGTAACAAATGAGGGCCAATCGTTGACCATGTTTGAAACACTGGGCCTAACTCAAAATGATACCCATTAGTCTTATAAAACGTTGGCCCAGGAAAATATGCGGGCCATAGGATGAGCATCCATAATGTTAGTGGGTTCCTACAGAAGTGAAAGAGGACGAGGGTCTAAATAAGGGGGAATGAAAAGCATGGAATGTGGAGTGAGGGTTTGTTCGAATAGAATCTGACACTCTGGAGGTTATTCCATCGTGGTGGAAGCACACTAGATGGCACATCGGTCTGATCATGGATCATTATTTACTTTATACAGAGCCTCTCTGGAAAGGGAGTCATCACTTCCCAATTTCATCTTGGGGAATCCCGAACTTATTCAGGGCAGAGTTACAGTTGTACGGTTCTCTGCGAGGAGTCCAGCCTGGGGGATAGAAAGGGGGGAGAACATGTTTTATGATTCCTGGGGGCTGGACCCTAGGAAAAATACCAGGGTTTCCCTATTTATCCCATGAGGATGGGAATCAATCCACATGTAGTTCTGGAAGCGCAGTTTAATGTCATGCGGGACGAGGAGAAGCCTGGTTGCGCCGGTACACATCCTACCAAAACTACTAAGCCCACGTGAGTCATGCTCGATGTGGGAAACAAGAAGTAATGGGGGACTTTACCAACACAAGAAGGAATATGTTAGGGTGAAGGGATGCTCGTTGAATATCGGCCCAATGATGCTAACCCGTCTATGTAGTGAACCTAGACACGCGAAGAGATAAAGCCGAGTATGTAGGAATTCCACTTGAACAAGAGGAAGTGGAAATGTGTGAATCATGACGCTCGAAATTTGAATCACAATGATGGTGGCGTGAATATGGAGGATAACTGTCGACCGTGGTGGAAACACAGCATCCATATCATGTTAGCCTGAAATGGAGACATACAAATGAGGGTTGATCATTGACCATGTTCGAAACATGGGACCTGTCGCAAATGTCATCCAAGATCCTTAGGGACGTTGGCCCGAAACGATAGGAGAGCCTTAGGCCCATCATCCATGGAGATCCCTTAAGCCTAGAATCCATGTCATCTGAGGGTCCTTTTGGATGTGGAAGAGGATGAGGATTCATATGGTGAGCTCATGAATCTTGGTCATGGAACGAGAGGAATGTCTCTATGAAAATTCCACACTTCGGGTTATTTTTATAAATGCATATAAATATGTTAATGAGATATATTAGAGAGAGGGAGTCAAGTCCATTCCTATAGGGAGATCATAGTTTAGGTTTGTAGAATTGGGACTATGGATGGGAGGAAACATAGGAGGCACATGGTGGGGTAACTCAAATACCTGACACGAATGGGAACTAGGGGTTCCGACCACCACATGCTTCTTGCAGAGTTTTTAGGTCGAGGGACTGAAAACGAGAGTTGAGATGGGCCTGATGCAAAGTGCACAGGCATTCCTACGTACCCCATGAGAATGGGGATCAAGCTGTGCATAGTTCTTGAGGTGGCATGGTAAGGTAACTATGACAGGGAAAAGGGGGCATGTGGGCATGACCCTTGCACCAAAAGAAGCGGTATTTGATAAAATCTTTTTTGTCTTTTAAGGTGAATGGTTTTTTTTGTGAAGCGACAGGCCTAGGTTAGCAGGCCCTGACGTCTCCACAAGAATCAAGCCATAGTAGGAATTGACAAATGGCTTGGCGTATGACCAATACCCAACATGGTGTCCCCTTGAGTGAGGACATCACAATGCAGCGCCGTTTTTTCGTGAGGCCAATACGATATTGTCATAGTTTAGGGTCATGTGGTAGGACCATGCATGCATTTTAACATCATGCAGCGTAGACGTAGCATAGATGATGCTAGGTGGGGAATGTGTACGGTGCCATGAAACATAACCGATGTGAATAGGGAAATGATCCCACATCACACCATACACAATTTTGAGAGGGGAACCTCGGTCCAAGGGGCCCAAATAGAGGCCAAAGTGAAAGGGGCCAGAGAAACTAGCTCCTAGCTAAGTAGGACCCAAAAAAGAGATGTCAGGGTGGTCCTACATATCCCATAAGGATGGGAATCAAGCCATACGTAGTTCTAGAGGGTTCCTTTTAATGTCGTGTGGGACATGAAATGGGGGGGCTAATTCATAGAATGGGGTGTACGTGGTGCGGCTATTGAAAACCCAACGTGAATGAGGACATAATCCCACACCATTCCACGTGGTCCTGTAGTCAAGGTCTTGAAGGTGGGACAGAAAAGATGAATTATCAGACCTTAAGATGGACCCATAGACAAGGGGTCTGGGCATTCCGACGTATCCCATGAGGATTGGAGTCAAGCCGCACGTAGTTTTGGGGAGATCTTAGTTTATGGTCTTAGAGCTCGGACCAAGGAGGGATGGAATCTTTCCAAGTAAGAGCAGACCTCGACCCGATCCCTAAGCCCACGTGAGTCAAACTTGGTGTGGGAAACAAGGGAGGAAGATCTTTATTGCAATACCTGGAATGCCCATCAAAGGGAAATTGGCGTGGAGCCCCTAATGACATCCCTATCGTCGCTTTGGTCCTCCTATCGTGCAGATGTGCACTGAGGAATAGTACCAAGAGTTTTGAAGATCTACCTGAACATGAGAAGGTGGGTAAGGATGTGAATCATGCAACTAAAATTATGGGCTTAATGGGGTTGGCGTGGCGATGGAGGATAACTATTAATCATGGCGGAAACACAGTATCTATATCACGTTAGCCTGAAGTGGAAACAACAAATGAGATTCAACCGCTGACCATATTCGCAACATGGGATTTGTATCAATTTGTTGTCTGAAACCCTCATGGGCTTTGGCCTGTAATGGTAGGAGAGCCCTTAAGCATGGTATCTATGCCGTTTTTGGGGGTCCCTCTTGGTGCGAATGGTGATGAAAGCCCTGATGAAGGGAGACACAAAGCCTGAAAAGCGGGTGAAAACATGTCCGAGCAGAGTCTAAGATTCTAGGTACTAAACCAGAGTACCCTTGGGAACATTGGTGAACCACCGACATGGGTTGACGGGGATACTCAAGAGGGAGAGGTGCATGGCATGGTCTTCACAATCCCGACTTGAACAAGGACATAATCCCATATCATGCCATATATTCCCCTCTTTGGGGAATGGCAGGACAAGGGGACAAGGTGAAATGGAGATTTTTAGGAGGTGGGGCTAGACTTGAAGCCTAGACATTCAGGTGGTCCTACGTATCACATAAGGATGGGAATCAAGCCACACGTAGTTCTCAAGATGCAGTTTAATGTCATCCAGGACAAGGAGGGGAGTAGGATACCCCTAAACAAGGGATGTGTATGTTACGGAAAATATACCGATGTGAATGAGGACATAATCCCGAACCACTCCATATACTCCCATAATAGAGGATCTGGGCCGGGGGCCTGAAAAGGCCAAGGGGCCTGATAGTTGGGCTTCGGTCAGGAAGGCCAGACTGGCTTGCAGTTTAACGTCTTACAGTTAGGACGAGGGCCTGAAAAGGCCAAAGGGCCTGAGGCAGGTCCACATTCAGGGAGGCCTGACCAGCTTGCAGTTCAACATCTTGTAGTAAGTACGAGGGTCGGAGCCCAAAAAGGCCAAGTGGCCTAAGGCTGGGCCTCGGTCAGGGGGGCCTGACCATCTTGCAGTTTAACATCTTGTAATAAGGACGAGGGCCGGGGGGGACCGAAAAGGCTGAGAGTCCTAAGGCTGGGACTCGGTCAGGGAGGCCTGACCAGCTCGCAGTTTAATGTCTTGCAGTAAGGATGAGGGCTAGTGGAAGGTCTCATCCGGGGATATGTACATCACGGTGAGTAACCCGACGTGAATGAGGACATAATCCCATATCACACTGTAAAATCCTATCATAGGTAACCTAGGACAGGTGGAAGTTCATACACCATCTTGTAAGGCTATTGCCTCATAATAGATCCTAATCCCATGTGAGTGGTGCTCGGTGTGGGAAACAAAGATCCAGTCTTGGCTATCTTTGTCCAACGGGTCTTGATAGCTGGCATCGCCCAAGGGGATTTCATCGCTTAGATACGACGGGGCAGAATGAACCACTAAACTCGATGTTTGGGACATCTTGGGGTGGTCCTAACGATCCAGGACAACTGTTGACCATGATTTAAACACAACATCCCTATAGTGACCTGATGGGAGAAACAAAAAAGCATCGACCACTGATCACATTCGAAATGTGGGACTTGTATCGGCTTGTTGTTCGACATCCTCTAGGGCATTGGCCCAAAGTGGTAAGAGGGCCCTTAGGCCTAGAATATATACTATTCAAGGGCCCTTTCGGATAGGGAAGGTGACGGAATCCCATTCATGGAGTGGGCGAAGCATAGCTGTACCCATCTACGAAAGAGGTGAACATCTCCAGGGAGGGGAACGTACAACCGGATTGAGGCTAGCTTAACGTGTATTGGGGAAAAAGTATGCACCCTGCCATATGTCTTTTCCAGAGGGGAATACTCTGGATTTTGGGCTGGGATAAAATAAAAAATGTTCGAGTGTTTTTACGTATCCCATGAGGATGGGAATCAAGATATACGTAGTTATTGAAGGCCATGCAGTTTAACGTCGTGTGGTGAAGACGCAGGAGGACAGAAGAACAGGAGTGGGACCATGGTGTGACCATTATAATCCTCGTATGAGTGGGGATAAGGGATCCTACTCCACATTATGCGAGGACCCTCCAAGGATGCTATACCCAAGCGGGATATTCAAAGAGAAGAGTTTGGGGCTATGCTAAAAAATGCATCTGAGCGTTCCTACGTATCCCATAAGGATGGGAATCAACCCATAAGTAGTTCTCAAAATTCAGTTTAATTTCATGCAGGACGATGTGCAGTTTAAAGTCATGCAGGACTGGAAAGTTTAAAGTCATGCAGGACTATTGTGTAGTTTAGGGTCATGAGGTACCATCTGGTTTAAGGTCATGCAGGACCATCATGCAGTTTAGAGTCATGCAGGACCATCCAGTTTAAGGTCAGGAAGGGCCATCATGCAGTTTAAGGTCATGCGGGACTGTACAGTTTAAGGTCGTACAGGACCATCCAGTTTAAGGTCATGTAGGACCATACAGTTTAAGGTCATGCAGGAACATAGAGTTTAAGGTCATGCAGGATCATACAGTTTAAGGTCATGCAGGACCATAAAGTTTAAGGTCATGCAGGACCATAAAGTTTAAGGTCATGCAGGACCAAGGGACTCAAAAAACGTATTTCTTGAGGAACTTGGCATTGTTGGGAGGAGTAATGCACTCACTATCCATGGTCACCAAGAAATATGATCCATTTGGGTAAACCTTATGAATGATGCAAGGTCCTTCCCATTTGGGCTTCAAATTGGGTGGTTTCCTACCAGGGATCATTGGCGCTCGGAGGGCCAATACTAGGTCTCCTTGTAGGAAAGAGCGGAGGAGAACCTTCTTATTGAAGGCTCTAGCTATCTTATTCTGATGCCTTTCCATATTGTGCAGGTCATAGAGCCTATTTTCGTCGAGTGATTCCAATTCATCTAGATAGATTTCGGCCACCTTATCTAGCACCTGTTGTTCATAGACTGCAGTGCGTAATGATGGCAGCTGGAACTCGATGGGCAGGGCGACCTCATCCCCATACACCAGGGAATATAGAGTCACCTGGGAGGAATTGTGATTCGTCGTCCGATAAGCCCAGAGGGCATTGGGGAGCTAGTACAACCAACACTTATTGTTCTGACCAACCATTTTCTACAAAATGTTAGAGAGGGTTTGGTTGAATGACTCGATCTATCCATTTGCCTGTGCGTGATATCGAGAGGTATGGTTCGAACAGATATTGTACTTGGCGTACAATTTCTTTAGCTCAGCTGCTTGGAAGTTTGCACCGTTATCGGTGAGGATAGTGTGAGGGACTCCAAATCAGTAGATGATGTTGGAGATCACAAAATCGAGAATGGTTCGATCCTTGAATTCCTTGAGTGAGATTGCCTCTTCCCATATTAAGAGGAAATATGTAGCGGTCAGGATGAACCTGCACTGGCGAGCTTTCGCTAGTGGGTATGACCCCACGACATCGAACCCCCAAACCGCGAAGGGCCAAGAGTACTTTCTGGAGTGGAGAGGTTCTGGTGGATGATGTATGAAATTAGCATGAACATGGCACACGTGACATCTCTCGGATAACTCGGTACAATCATTGATCATAGAGGGCCAGAAGTAGCCCAGTCTCTAGATCTAATGGGACAGCTTCAGCCCATCCTGGTAGGCTTTGCAAGAACTGGTATGAACCTCTTGCATGACCTGAGAAATCTTGACTCCTTGAATGCAATGGAGGAGGAAACCATCAAAACCACTCTTATAGAGGGTCTTCTCAAGACTGGGACCACTCTGGTGGGTAAACTACAGCGCGTAGCATCAAATTCACTCACACTCAGCTTGATCATCTGGGAGGAAACCATTTGGGAGATACTCAACAAAAGGTGCTCTCCTGTCAGGAGTCGTCTCAACCACTGCATCTAAAGAACCTGGGGATCCTGCCATGGATGATCTGGTGGTAAGACAGCTTACCCACAGGACATCATCATCCTTTGGGGTGATGGGGGAAATGACTTTTCGGTGTGCCATATGTATAATCAGATCATCTTGCTCGGGTTCTGCAATTGACGCAGCTAAGCCGAACAAAGTGTCTGCTCGACCATTCTGTGACTGAGGGACATGGGTAACCACTGTCGAGAAGGGAACTGGGACATTAGATGGAGGGTGAACTCCAACAATGGCACAAGCTATGGCTTCTTGACAACGTATTCTCCATTGACTTTCTTGATGACTAGTTCAAAATCCCCTTTCACATGAAAATGGGGTACATCAATCTCAAGGGCTAGCTCGAGGCCAGTGATGAGATCCTGATACTCCACCTTGTTGTTAGTGCAGCCTTCTAACTACATGAATGAGTATGGCAGAATGGATTGCACCGTGGTGATGAAGATGATACCCAGACCCACTCTGTTGAGCCTATGATCATTGAGCCTCCTACCGTTGGGGCTCTGGGAGGCACTATTGAAGTGAATTTTCCAACATGAGACAGCATGATTGACTGAGAGGATTTCCTCATCAGGAAAATCTAGGTCCAAGGACTGATATGCGGAGGTTGGATGGGCAACTAGGAAGTTTGCCAATGGCTTCCCCTTAATAGACTTCTGAGGCACGAACTTGATGTCAAATTTCTGGAGAATTACCACCCACCACGCTAGTCAGCCAGTCAACATGGGGAGGTTCAGAATGTATTTCAGTGGGTCTACCTGAGAGACCAAATGTACCTCATGGTGCTGCAGGTAATGTCGCAAAATCTGTACAGAAAAAATGAGCACAAGGAAACTCTTTTCAATGGGGGGATATCTGGTCTCTGTATTGAAGAGCATGCAGTTGAGGTAGTAGAGGATGTTATATATCCCCTCATTGTTCTTCTGGGAAAGAAAGGCACCGAGAGACCATTCCAGGGTGGTCACATAAATAACCATTGACTTTCGGGCGACGGGTGCATCAAGACCGGAGGCTGCAACAGATACCTCTTGATTTCCTCAAAGGCAGTCTGGCACTCCTCATCCCATTCATAGGCAGATCCTTTTTTCATGAGCTGGGAAAAAGGCTTACAGTTTCCAGCCAGATTCGCAATGAATCGGCATATGTAGGCTAAGTGTCCTTGAAGACCTCAAAGCTCCTGAATATTTCTCGGGGGAGGCATTTGGCTGATGGCCTGGATATTCTATGGGTTGATCTCGATGCATCGGTATCTGAAGACAAACCCAAGAAACATCCTGGAGATGACCCCAAAGGCACATTTAAGCGGGTTCATCTTAGGGTGGTGGGAATGGAGGAAATTGAACACTTTCTCAAGGTCCTTGAGATGGTCCAGGCACTGGAAATATTTGACCACCAGATCATCCACATATCACTCCACTAATGTTCCCAGTATCATCTTGAATATGCGATGCATGGCCTGTTGATAGGTGGCACCTGCATTATTCAGGCCGAATGGCATCACCTGGTAACAAAATGTACCTTGGGGCTCCCTGAAAGTGGTGGACTCCTCATCTTCAGGGGCCATTTGGACCTGGTTATATCTAGAGTACCCATCCATGAAGGAGAGGGCTTGGAACCCAGTCATATCATCATTCAACAATTCTGTCACTAGAAGGGGAAATCATCCTTCGTACAATGGCAGTTGAGATCGCGGAAGTCGATAAAGACTCTGATCTGCTTGTTCTTATTCCTAATTGGAACAATGTTGGCTAGCCACTTGGGGTACTGGACTTCCATGACGAAGTTGGCTCTGATGATCTTATCAACTTCAGCCTCAACCATGGCACCGTGAGAAGGGTCCATCTTTCTGGGAGGCTGCTTGAACCCATGATGGTTTTTTGAGAGACCAAGGCGATGGACGGCTACCTGGGGATCTAGTCTTGGCATCTCGTCATAACTCTAGACGAACACATCATGGTGCTGCCTAAGGAAGTTCACGTACCGTTCTTCTCCTCGAGGGACATGGCGGCACTGATCAATGTGGGTCATAGATATGCCTCGCTACCAAGGTTCACCTATACCAGTTTATCGACAATGGTAGAGATGCCTTTTTCAATGGTCCGGGGAGCATCCCCTATATCCTCTTCTCCACTTGTAGAGGGATCTTCCATTGGGGGAGTTGTCTCCGAGCCACCAGACTCTGATGGGAGGCTGGTGGCATCTTGAGAGGAAGTGGTCATCACATCAGGAGATTCATGTGCCATTGAGACCATAGTGATGAAGGCAGTTGATCCAATACCATCTGGTCTTCAGCCCATGGGGACACGCTTGATAACATCAAAGCAGTAGTGGTGCATCATCTTGAACCAGTTAATTCCAGCCTGACGAAACAGGCACGTATGATGTATCATTGTTTCCATGAACCTGACGTCCCGATACCGTACAGGGGTAGGAGGTTCCGGGATCACCTGAGCCTAGTTGCTGTAGGAGTATGAGGTGATTTCTCACCGTCGATTAGACCTGGTAATATGCGTTCCTCTTGTACCTGAAACAACAAAACACTTCCCCATGTCGGGGGTCGTGGCCTCCAACCGATGGATCGAGAAGATGTAGGTGTCATCTAGACCTTCCAAGGGATCACTTGTGACCAGGGCGGGTTCAACCTCAATTGACAAAATCCGCTTATCCTTTCCCTAGTAATAGTCAGTGTCCAGATAGCAGGAATCACAAGAGGAAAAAGGAGAAACATCTCCTTGGAGCACACCTAATTGACCATTGAGGGAGTATTTGAGGCATTGGTGATACGATGAAGGGACCACTGCATGAAGGTGGATCCATGGACTACCCATCAATGCACTGTAAGCGGTGTCCTGTGAGACAACCATGAATTCAGTACTGGCCACTAGGCCACCGAACTGGGTCTTTCAATGGATCTTGCCAACCGGGGTCTGGTCGGTCCTGTCGTATCCCTGGATTCTGAGGTCGGAGGGAGTAAAATCACCCTCATACAACCCCAGCTTCTGTAGTGTCCGATTCGGGATTAGGTTAATCCCAGAACCCGTGTCAACAAGATAGCAGTGGACTTCCACGCCATGGAACTGGCATGTGATGTACAATGGATGAATGTGCCCCTGTATGGGAGGGTCTTTGTCTTCACCAGAGAATGATATAATGGTCTGAAATTCAGCATTTTTAAATGCCTCAGTGTGGAAGGATTATGCAGCTGCTACCTCTATCTCAAACTAGAGGGGGATCCTTAGGGCCTTGGAAAGCGCCTCACGTATGTCTGACGATAGGCGAAGAGCCTCACGGATAAAAAGCCTCACTGGGATTCAGGAAAGGTTCTTGAACATCATACCTCCGCGCCAAGAACGAGCTTCTACTTATAGGAGGCTGATCTACCATTGGAGGCACGGCAGGCCCTGCCGGCTGGACCGGTGGCTGGCTAGTGCTAGGTATGCCCCATTTCTCACTAGTCGAGGCCTGAAGAGTAGCTTCCAGATGAGGGCCAGACCACTGAGATTGGATTTTAGTAGGGTGAGACTGACTGTGGTATAGAGGATGCAGCTCTGCCTGATCTAGTAGCACAAACGACGGTGGAGGTATATATGAGGACACCAAATGAGGAGGTTGCGTGTGCTAAGCTCTACGTTGGGCCTACTGTCCGGTCTCATTGGCATGCACAGCCTGGCTAAAAGCACCAGCTGATGTTCCTTGATGACCCATATGGCCACGGTTCTACCGACATTGGCATTGGTTAGGGATGTTAGGGAGGTTCGCCTAGTGTTCCCCCTCATCGAGAGTCATATAGGGATTTACCAACTACACAGTATTAACCGAAGCGTACCCCTGACTTTCGGTTGATGAATCATCCACCACTGGACGGATTCTGGGAGGGATCCCCATATTAGGGGGCATGAATTTACTGAGAGTGCAGTATGACTACGACATTGGTGGAGCACGTTGCTTCATCTTGCGCCGCTGATACCTTCTCTTCTGGGAAGAGGCCGGCTAAGATGATGACGTAGAGGCACTGGTCGCATCTTCTGAAGGATCTGGATGATTCAGGCATGCCTGAATAATACCATGGGTGCGAGTGACTGTTTTACGAGCCATCCAGTCATCGTACTTCTAGGATTTGCAGCTGGGAACCTGTTGTCACTCACATTCGTTGTCGCTACCACTTTCTAACCTCACAAAGACACCGACCACTTATGTCAGGGTCGGGCCCAACCTAACTATGTTGTTATTGAACTAGTCATGGATCCATTCTTTAAACACATATCACTACTTGAGGGTGTGCCCCAAAATATGATGATAGGGGCAGTAGTTTGGTCGATCGGTGAAATTTTCCTCTGCCGGCCTTCTACACTTAGGTAAGCACAGAATCCCTTGTTCTAGGGCACTACAGAAATAACCGGGGACCTGATCCTTTCTGAACAAGTAAGTCTGGTTTATTTTTTCTAGATAGGGGGCTCTGGGAGCCTGGAACTAATGAGGGGTCGGAGCAGCCTGCCAAGGAGGCGGATCCTGATTATCTTGATTAGGTGGAGATGGCGCGTTGCGCGGGGGAACCTGCTGATTTTGAGGTGATCACTACTAGGAAGGAGGTTGTGCCTGAGGTGGAGGGCCTCTACGAGGTTGCGGATCCAGTGCTACTGGTAGAAACTCTAGCTTCACAGGGGATTCTATTTGGGCCACTGCGACGGGCTCCACTCTAGAATACCTCCTTGCTGGGATCACATGGGGCCGAGGACATGCCTGACTAGCCTGTTGTAGAGCTTCCTCGAGGCGCTGGGCCTTATCTGAGAAGTATCAGAACCCTATGGGGTAGTTCTGAGTGATCAGGGAAAGAACCAGTTCTATTTTGACATTCCCTATACACATCGTCAGTAATTTCTGTTGAGTCAATGGCATGTCGAGGGAGTATGTGAGACCCTTCCGCTGGGCAATGAAGTCCGCGACTCGCTCATTGAGACTTTTCTTTCACCTGAAGAGGTCTGTGATGCTGGTCTCTCACGTGGTGGAGCTGAAATGGTATAGGAATTACTGTAGAAGATCCTCCCAGCCGGTTACTGATCCAATGGGGAGCTAGCTGTACCAAAAAAACGTAGGGCCTTCCAATGACTTCACAAAACATCGGAGTTTGGCGGCTTACTGTTGTGCGACAGTCCCAAACATGGGGCCACACCTGGAGGAAAAGTGGGACAGGTGTTGCAGCAGGTCCCCTGTCCTGTTAAAGGGCGAGAAAGTAGGATTTCCAAAACCTGAGGGTGCAGTCATATCATCCACCCACACTGGATATCGCTTGTCATCTGGTGGGACTACCACCTACCGCGTTTCCAATGCCTTGAGGCGGGCAATGAGTGGCACCATTGGATCATCCAGAAGGGGGTCTCTATCTTAGCAGGGATCCCTAACCACGAGTGTGTTTCCGAGCTCTTCGACATGGTAGGTGGGTTCAGCGGCTCGTGGAGCGACTGGCGGAGCGGCCTGAGGGGCAGCTAGGGGAACCCGGGCTGGATTCATTGGATTTTTGTGCCGTTCGAGAGGGTTTGGTGAGATGTATCATGCCCTCTTGATGTGAGTTTTGGCCTCAACCCTATCTACGGGAGCAGTATGATCAGGGTTTCCCAGAGGCATCTTGCCAGGGGGAGTTGTTCCTGCCCCTACTATCCCGACCTAGGATCACCATAGTCGGGTCGTCGCTCTATAGCACGTTCGACCAGAATTTCATCGACTAGCCTCTTCTTCTTGGCAAGTTGTTGGTGCAACTCGGCCTTCTCAGGGTCTTCCTTCATCCTCTACACTAAGGCGGATGGGTTAGAGGGCTTGACAGATCTAACATTCTCTTTACCCTTACCGGCATTTCTACTAAGTACCAACGACTCGGTGGGAGTAGGGAGACCTATGAGGTTCTTCTACTGATGATTAATCCTCCTGGATGGGTCCAACAATGGTGGCATACCCTCAGGGGTAAGTTTCAATCAAGAAATTCCATCTCGTCATCCTTGTCCACGACATCAGGCATGTGGACAGTGATCCTTCCCAGGGGCTTGTCCCCAATATCGCATATCCATTCGGGCTGTCGTGAAATAGGGCTGAAGAGGAGGGAAGCATACTTCCTCCATCCATGGACTTGCATGTGGGGGGGGGGGGTAGCCTCCCTGATGATTTTGCGGAGTACCCTGAAACTCTGAACGAATTTTTGTTGGAGGGTCCCCTCGTGACCTGGTGTCTCAGAGCACTGGGCCACGAGGAGTGTGTCCAAATAGACTAGATAGAATTGCTCTCAGATTTCCTCAAATTGCACTTGGCTCATGGGGTACACCACCTGATGATAACGAAGACATAAGTGCGTCGCCCATAGGGTTTGATGGAAGCACTCGACTTCCTCTGGGGTGAGGGATTCCGGTGCACAGAAGTTTGATGCTACCGCCAGCCAGAACATATCCGAGAAGTGATCCGCAGCAAGAATGTTCCAGAAGCTCCTGGGCTCGGATTTAGGGTATGGCCCCATATTTCCCCACTCTTCAACCTGAGGTTGTTGAGGAACCGGTATCCATACTGAAGCAGACCGCCGAGACAGTAGATTGGGCGGTGGAGATACGGCGAATGAGATGGTTGGCCGTTGAATTCTAGACCATCCTCCGAGGAGTGCGGTGACCTAACCACAATGTCACAATACGACAGGCTGACAGCCACAGCTTCTGGTGTAGGGATCACGGTTACTATAAATGGGTCACGTTGTTGCTAAACCACCATCGGTCCCCAAAATAGCTCTCCATGATCTATGGTCAAGGTAGAGGGCGCTTCTAGTGATGACGGTGGTGAATGCATGGTCGGAACTTGTGGGACCCCCAAAATTTCCTCCTCCTGGATGTACCTACGACGAGAGGCTAGAATCTGGTGGACTTCACACTCCTAAAGGATGAGGCTGATACTCCTTGTTCCTGCCCCAGCCCTTGACACAGAGGACCAAGGGGAAGGTTCCACCGCTGAGTCACACTCTGCTTCAGAATCCGAGAAACAGACCGGTTTGAACATAGTTTGAATCTTTTCAATGTTCTTCCTTGGATAGTGACGACCCTCCTTCCAACACCAGAACAACTCTTTGAGGAGGGGAAAATTTCTGGCATGATGAGGTCTTTCGGCCACACTGGTGTTGGGTCGGGGAGTACTTCTGTCTGAGTGGGCCCAAGTGCGAGGAGCACAGGGGCAGGTGTCAAAGGGGACATGGGCGGGACCTCCATGCTGGGTGCTGGTACGGGTGGGACCCCCACTGGAACGAACGGGAGCACGGGTAGGACCTTCATGCATGGTTCCGTTGGTGACGTCATTTTGAGGCAGGTCCTCATACTGATTGGACCGAAAACGGGTAGGACCTCCATGCTGAGTGTTGGTGAAGTGAAGTTGATCTCTACTTTTCTGGTTGATAGGACTAATAGGACCTCCGTCGGCTGCTACAAGGATGTGAGGAAGGTCCTCACATCGGAGAGTGACTGGATGTGCAACGTCCCCACCCAGGCGGTCTGTGGTAGAAGGGACGGCTCTATATACAATGTAATGAGCACCATAGAGGCTCCCATATGAGGTGTTTCTACCATGGGAAGGCCCTCATTCAGGTCGAAGGTGGCACGGGCCATACGTCTGAGCTGGGCCTGGGAGCGGGAAAGGCCCGTGTTCTCCATGGTGGTTGCACGGGGAGGGCCCCTGTAGTGGGTGAAATTACTGTGGGTTAGTCCGTGATGACCACTACCTATGCATGTGACCAGGAGAGTTATCCCAGCCTGTCCATGGGGAGGTTGGGGCCTCGATCCGGGTTGGGCGTATAGCTGCCCCTGCTTAGCGTATGAAGGCGGTTGATGATGCACATCGATGGTGGATCAGGCCATTGTGGCCGCTGACGTTGATGCCTCTTAATGGGCATCCTCCTCAGCATGTGCCCGACGCTGGCGTCGGGTCAGCCGGGCCGGTACTAGTGGTGCAGGTAGGTAGTCTACCTGCTCTTCAGCTCGAGGAAACAGGTGGCGGCACTGGCACGACCTGGTTGGGGCCCTCGCTGGGAACACCTAGGATGGAACTCTGTCCAAGCGGGCCCGAACATCCCCTACCTCATCGGTGTAGGGCATGGATTCATTGAGGTGTTCCGGGGAGAGGCCCCCGAAATGATTGAAGGTTGGAGTGGGGAGCAGCAGATCTTTGCGCGGCCCTCGGGGGCGGCGTTGACGGTGAGGCACAAGAACCTCTAAATCTAAGTGGGCCATGTCCCTCGTAGGGATGACCCCTCCTCCTCGTACCTACATACAATGTCATTGATTACCCTCCATTGGATAATTTATGATCGGGAGGGGGGGAGTGGGCACCCATTAGTCACAGCTGTCGAGGCTGTCGTAGAAGAGGTAGAACCGTGTAGGGTAGACACATTGAGATTGCCTCTGTCCCCGTGTCGGTGGGTAGGAGGTCATCAGGTTCCGGATGTAGCAACTAGGTTCTTAAAGGTAGGGATATCAGCTCATTAGTACTGACAGAAAATGAAATTGACTCCCAGTGCCCCAACTCCACTCTGTCTTCCATGATCAGTAAGAGGGATCCATGCTTACAACATCGCAGAACGAGATGCCCAACGTTTTGATTTCCCCAAATTCTGGTGAGATTCACGCCAGGCCTACTATTTGCTTGGCGGGACCCAGCGCCGGATATCTGGATCCGGTGACACGTCACTCTACTGATGTCTCGAGTGCTACTAATCTCCACATTGAGTAGAAGAGATTCACATCGGGTTCACCATTTCTCTTTCCGACGCTTTCACCAGGGCACGTGCATCCATCGCGTTCGGGGGACGTCAGTGCGGTTCTGTTGCGCTGCATTCCCGATTTCCAAAGGCAGGTGGCATTCACTCCTTATTCAGGGATGTATGATCCTTGATCGAAACAGAATGATGGTATGTCGGTTCTTCCTTCTGTGGATTCCTCCTTGGAACTCATCACCTAGTCCGAGTCCCCCTTATAGATTAAGACATTGTTCGTGAAACTCTTCCCAGTTCCATGTTTCCATGGACACTGGTTAATTACACTGCTTCTGCCAGGACATTCCAAGGGGTCCGGTCAGGGCAGAAACCTTCAGTTGGGGGATTAGTCACGTTGAGGCATCACTGGCGTGTCTGGACACTGGGGAATTGGGGTTTCTGTATTTTTTTCATTATTATAGGGCTTATCGAGGGTGTGAAATCCCGAGGCATCCCACATCGAGCATGGGGAATCATATGCAACAGGCATGTATCTGAGTTTTTCCTCATCTTCCCGTGTTTAACAGGGGTATGCCACAAGTTTAACGTCCAGCGGAGACGGATCAGGCTGATCAGAACACTAGCTATGGTGGATCATATTGAAAAACCCCCTTGAGGAAACATTGATATTGGGGCCAGTACGTGGGTGGCTTCCCGAATACTGTAGAGGGTAATGAGGTGGCATGATCTCACCGGGATGTGGCAGACCAGGTAAGAATCATGATGGATGATGGTTTTTTTCTTGAGCGTCGAAGAGACCTCCTATGTATCATGTCTTGACATGGAACAAGTCCTCATAGTACGAGAATGGATGTGTGGGGCTTACACCCTAGGCTGCCTGTGTGTTGGTGAGCCAACGTGAAGGAGATCGGAACGACCAGGTGGTGGTCTTGAACCTCGTTAGGCTTCCAACATACCATGCCTTAGAATAGATCAAGGACCCCATAGTTTGGGTGTGAGTGTGTGAACTAATGTGAAAATGGGCCTTGGTCCAATGGATGATGGTCCTGAACCTCGTGGAGGCTTCCTATGTACCGTGACTTAGCGTGGATCATACTCCACGTAGTTCGGGATAGGGGCCTGGAACATAGACACGAAGGTAGTCAGACCAATGTTTGGTGGGATTGAACCTCAGGGAGACTTCCTTCGTACCATGCCTTGACAAGGATCAAATACCACGTAGTTCATATAATAAAGAGGTGGGCTTGAACCTCGTGAGGCTTCCTACGTACCATGCCTTAGGATGGATCAAAGACCACGTAGTTCGGATTGGTGCGTGTCAGTTAAACGATGTGAATAAGGACCTTGGTCCAATAGGATATGGGCTTGACCCTCATGGAGGCTTCCTACGTACCATTACTTGACATGGATAAAAGACCACGTAGTTCAAATTGGGAATGGGCTGTTGAACCGACGCAAAGGGGTGTCAGAACAACTGGATGGTGGGATCACAATGGCTTACCACAAGATTGGAATGTAGTTTAACGTCATGCGGGATGGGAGTGTGTCAGAGAACTGATTTGAATAAGGACCTTGGTCCATGTGTATGGAGGGATTGAACCTCAGTGAGGATTCCTACGTACCATGCCTTAGCTTGGATCAAAGTCCTCGTAGTTTGGGTGGGTCATGACGACCTACTGCTGGATTGGAATGCAGTTTAACATCATGTAGGATGGGAGAATTTGGGTATTACGCTCTGAGGCATCCCAAGGTGTGTCATGGTTGGTGCTCACTCTAAGACCATGGGATTCATGGTCTGTGTGAGAAATAAGAGGTTGCAGGGACATGATGATCACGTCGTGAAGGGTGCGTCCGTGGGAAGTGAAGAGGGTCTTACACGTTGGGCAGCCCATGGTGCTGGGAATTACTCTAGGATGGAGGCCCAAGGGAGACAAAGAAAAGGGGGAGAGGGATTTGGAACCCAGTAATAGAGGAGGGGGCATGTTCCTTATCACGTCCTTCGCTGGCCTTGGGGACCGAAGATGAAAGAAGGGAGCAGGGGGATCTTCCTCCTTCAAGAATGACTAGGGGCTTACACCAAGGTGGATTCCCTTCCCCGTGGACAAACTCCACTCCCAGAAGGAGGATATCATCCCTTGTAGAGATCGGGGGCATGGAGAATGTCCAAGGTGGGGGCACCCCGCATGAGAGGCACGAGGCGATGTCACAGTTTAACATCGTGTGTTGAGGAAAAGCGTGCTTGGCAGTTTAACGTCCTGCAGCTCGGACGAGTGGGTTTACTCCGCACCCCTAGGACTTAGATAATCGATACCCTCTGTTCCTTGCGGGAGATAAGGTATCAACAATGTTGTTGTAAAGGGGTGTCGTGGAGCAAAGCATCGAGGGGTCCACGTTAGCGTGGCTATGCGAAGAAGTAATATCCATTAGCGTGCCTATGCGAAGTAGCATTAGGCGGAGTAATGCTACGGGAGGTATCATCTAGGGGACTTTGATGTCACATCGTGCAATCCTGGAGGGTTGCACGAGAGAAGGAATTTCCAAGCAGAGGGGTCCATAGGCTGGGGCCTTGTGGGGATCGATTGCTCTGTGTGGTGGAGGGCACTGGCGATGGGGTGTGCTTCGCGAAGTGGGGTTCCTTGGCCTTAGCATGGGGCAGAAGTGAAAATAGGTGGTGCTTCATGAAGTGGAAAGGCATTCGAAGAGCACAGCCTCATAGGGAAAAGGTGCCTCACGAAGCAGGATGTTGGGAAGCAATGTGCTTTGCGAAGTACAGTGATCCTGCCTTAGCAAACAGATCATGTGTACATGAAGGGTGTTTTGTGAATCATAAATGCTCTGCGACAACCCGGGTGACCTTGGGAATCCCCTTCCTTCATGAAAGACCTTAGGCTTCATGGGAGGCATCACTATCAAAAGAGGGGATCAAAACAACACAATGTGGAGGCACCTTGCGAAGCAAAAATACCTTGCGTAGCTCTTGATTCGTAGAGAAAAGGGTGCTTCGTGATTTGGCAGCTGAGAAGTAGAAATGTCAGATTTTCCTCCTCCTGGGCTCAAGGGGAGCTCGGTATTTATAGGGAAGAGGTGCCGTGAAGAAGAGTTTACGCGGCGCAAAGAGGGCTTCGATTGCTTCGCGGCGGGTCACGAACGTCAGGGGTGTTCGCGGAGGGTACCGCCTCCTTTGCTTCGCGGCGGGCTCATGAACGTCAGGGGCATTTGCGGAGGGTACCGCCTCTTGTACTTCACAGTGGGCTTGTGAACATTAGGGGAATTCACAGAGGGTACCACCTCTTTGGATTTATGACAACCGAGTTGCTTGGGGGGACTCTACGAAGTGGCTTCACGACGCTAGTCACGGGGCATATTTCGCTTCTTTCTTTTCTTCCAACATTTTGGTGCCATCAAACACAATGTTAAAGATCATTATAAGAAATATCATTACCATAATAGGAATCATCAATAGTTTCCCATTTAGAGTGGGACTTACCGTGATTGAGGATATTAAGAAAATCAGAATAAAACTTACCCGATAGCTTCGAAGAGTGAGTACACACAATGTGATGTGTATTAGAGTATTACTTCCTCAAACTTCGTTTCGAGGGTTTAGAAGTGTAGTGAACTTTCCCTTTTATAGAAATGAGTTCATATTTAAATTAAATAGGGCCCCCGCTACCCGCTGCAATCCCTTCTGCCTCCGAGATGTCACCCCACTTCGAAGATATCCAGGAAGAGTTCAAGAGCATCTGGATCTCCTGATGGAAATCAACTTGGGAAGGAGCCACAATGTTGAAATTCATCTCAACAGTCTCATCACATTGCAGTCCTGCACCAGGACTATCATTCATGCATATATTTGAGGGGTCAGTGAAAATAGGATATCATGTAACAAAGAGAGGATCATTTTTTTCAATCCCAACTAATCCCATGGGAGTAAATGTACGACCATCCTTAGGTGTACTCTCCTTATAAAAGTCAACCCGAGCAGTGGAGGGACCACCCATCGGGGATGTATAGATATCTGAAATATTAGAAGGACCACTGTTGGATCTCAATGATGATGAATCCACCATCAGCCCCTTCCCTTTCGAAGGTAGATGATGTTCTTACTCAGAAACCAACACACCAGCCTTATTGAAATATGGCTTGATGTTACGATCAAGGGATTGTGATAACTCCACATTATTCCTCTTTGATCTCCTTCTACAGAGGTTATATGGATGAACCATCATCCCACAATTCTCACAAGAAATTCTACTCTGACATAATTCCACATAATTCTCAATAGACATACAATCATTAAAAAAAGTCCCTTTCTTTCATACTCAACATCAATCTGAATTTCATCTGTTGGAGTGGAAAGAGTTACCTTGTCAATCAGGATGGAGCTACGATCAATCTCAACTAACATCCTTGCTAAATTTCCAAACCAGACATTCTCTATCTCCTTGTCAAGATGTATGGGAGTCCCAATTACCATGCCAATATCAGGATGAATATTTGGGTGCCAAAGGACCCAATTAAGACCATGAAGACGAACCCATACCTAGGAAAAAACATTCCTTGCACGCGAAGCTTTGAAGTCCAAAGACCATTCATGAAGGTGAAGCCATCCAGGCTTCAAGGAAGGAGATGAAGTGCTCCACACACAAATTTTAGAAGCATCTGAAGGAAAAATGAAATGAAAGAAACCACATCCAAGAGATACACACCTCTAGTCAGAGAAACCCCATAAACATAAAATCCATCGAACCAAATCTTCAAACCTCTCGGATTTCTGACCATTGTGTTAAGCAAGACGTGCAATATGGGAGGTTTTCCCGATGTCAATACTTTCAGCAAATATGGAAAGATTGGCCTCAACATGTGCTGAAAATACTTTTTGAAGAATTCTTTCAGAGCATGAGTCGGTGTAAGACGCAAACATAGGCTTCAAAACATCATTCATATTTATCCTCTGTAAAGAAGGAAAAAAAACAATCAGAAGGTAACATTGTCGCAACCAATTTACCAGATCCATCACAAACATCCACACATGAACCCTTGTACAGCGGAGGTCTTGGATTGGACTCAACAACCCGAACCCGTGTGCTTGCATTTCCCAAAAAACCACAACAATCGTTCAAGGTATTAGGTCTGTAATTAACACCGACAACCTCCCGGGCGACATTGCGATCCCGCAAGCCACGTTCAACCAGCCGACCACAAACAATGCAGACCTGCAATGATCTATCCAATGAGGGAACGCAAACTTCGGGACTCAGTGCACCGTCACTCTAGGAAATAGATCGGACAACAGTGTCCCGAATAGTGCTAGACCTAGACATTGGAAAACTCACTGTAGATGCATAACCTTCGGGCCGCCGCAGATCTTAATTCCAGACGGATCCTGTGCTTCCAGCCACAACCACGACACTGAGAAAATGGGGCAACAACATCACAAACCCTTGAAAACCCGATCTCCATCATTTAATAACAATTTTAAGACACAAAAAAATTAATAAAATTTCTAATATAAGTTGAAAACATAACTCAAACTTCAACCTGCCATAACTTTTGATCCAAGTATCAATTTGAGCTCTAACACATATCAAATCAAATATTATGATGAGATCTACATCCTTAGTGACATAGGTAAATCACTGTCACGTTTTTTGATCCCCAAAAAGGCATCGAAGGCCTCCAAAACTGAGTTTTTAGTTGGGATACCCAAAATTTTTAACATTTGATCAAATTTTAGCCTCGTTTAAGGGGGGTCTTTTGCACTTTATCGGTGGGAAATGAATTTATTCTTGAAAATTACATTAATATTGATATTATGACTTTGAAATTTTATTTTTTTCTTTATGTACTATTATTTATAATCAAATATATAATAATATATACATATTTTTTATATATTCATGCATAAAAATTTAATTTTATAAATAATTAATTAAACTGATTTAAATATAAAATATATTTTTCAATATATAAGCCTTATCTAAATAAAAACTAATATTCATTTTCTTTCAAATACAAATATATAAGTATTTATAAACCTATCTAATGTGTGTGTGTGTGAATTTGTCTGTATCTATATTAACAAACTGATATATATTTTCTATATATTCTAATATATATATATATATATATATATTAATATATAATATATGTAAATATATATAAATATGTATAATTATATTTACAGATACACATATAATAGATATATCTATGTGTGTGTGTGCATATGTTGTATATATGTATTGATTTATTTACAAACACAAAAAAATGTATTTTATAAATGTGTTTAAAAAAATTCTTATAAATATATATTAATATACAAATAAATATATAAATATAAAAATATATAAATATACAAATATACAAATATACAAATATACAAATATATAAATATAACTAACTATATATATAAATATATTAATATATACATAAATATATAAATTATATAAATATAACTATATATGTATATATATAATATATGAATATATATATGAATATATATATATATGAATATAACTATATATATATATATTAATATAAGAATAAATATAACCAAGTATATATAAATAAATAAATAAATATACCATTAAATGGACAACTTAACAAGATGGGCGAGTGGTAAAGGTGTGGGTGTAGGGGGGAGAGGTCTCAAGTTTTAAACTAAGTGGAGGTAGGGGTGTGCGTGGGTGGGGGGGGGCTAGAAATGTTAATGGGTGGGGGTGTGGGGTTGGGGAATTCAAGTGGGGCTGGGGCATATAGGCACTATTTAAAGGGGGTCAAGTTCTATTAAAACCCTCCTATTTGTAGTTTTTTATTATTTTTTATTATTTTTTTAACTTTTACCAGTGCCTTTTTTAGCACTGATAAAAGGGTCCTTTATCATCTCTTTTTCAAGCATTGATAAAAGGGACCCCCCCCCTTCATAGCGCCTTGATTTTCAATGCTTTTTTAGCACTGATAAATTATTTTTTTAGCATTGATAAAACCATGTTTTTTGGTTGTGAGGAGATTCATGAATAGATATATAGGAGCTCAAATAATGATTTCATCATAGAAGGGATCAAAGTGGAAATTGAAAACCTTGAAGATAGTCTCTAGTAGGAATGATATGAGGACAGTTTTATTATACTAAATGAGAAACAAAGCACTATGACTAATAAAATTTCAGAGATTGAATTAATTTGTAAGGCTAAATCATGGGAAAATTATTTAAGGGAAAGGGGGATAATAGCTTATTTTTAGGATTTCATAAAGGAAAAAATGACATTTATGAAGATCAATTTGAATCTTTAAAATACTCATATATTTAACATATTTAGTTTGTAGGGAAAATTTCTCTCAACCACTTAAAAAAACTTTTTGTAGGAAGGAGTGATACTAACAAAATTTCGGATGATTCTATAGGAGAGTGTAGTTTTTTTTAATGAATTCCTAGATTTATGGATGAAAATGTTAGTGAGGATACTAAAAACATCCCAAAAGAGGATTAAATTAGAGAATCAATATTTAGCATGAAACCATATAGTTCTCCAAGTCCAAACGGGTTTCCACGCTCTTTCTTCATGGATGGTTGGAACATTATCAAAGAAAATGTTAGGGAAGCTCTTGAGAATTTTCTCAAAGGTGGGTCTCTTCTAAGAGATATGTGTGCTTCTAAAGTTTTCTTTGCACCAAAAATAAAACTACTTAATTCGATCAACCAATATCATCATATTTTCCTATGCAACTATGTTTACAAAATTCTTGCATGACTAATAAACAGAAGAATCAACATTGTTATCTTGAGACTTGTATCTGAGGAACAACATGGCTTCATTAGAGGCAATAATATCCAAGGTGCAATGGGGATAGAAAGGGAAATAGTGGATAATATCAACAAGAAAACCCTTGGATCCAATATCATTATCCGAATTGATGTGGACAAGGAATACAATAATCTTGATTGAAGACTCATCATCTCGGTAATGAAGAAGTTCTAGATTAAATAATGGTTTTGTGATTTAATTTTTAGATGTTATGCCACCCTTTTCCTGACTATATCTCTTATGGGGAATGATTTTTGGTTTTTTTCAAAATAGTATGTGGTTTAAGGCAAGCTGATATTATTGGGGGGTTTTTTTATTTATGGGGTTGTTTATCGAAAATGGATAGGGTAAATTATTTTTTAAAAAATGGGTCTCAGGATGCATGAACCTCGTTCATGCATCTGTGGCATGAAGAGATGCGTGAATGGGGTTCACACATCTCCCCTCGGTAGAAAGCATGAATGAGGTTCACACATACTGTATAAAGTTTGTAAAGGATGCGTGAACATTGTCCACATTTCCTACAGAAAGGTTAAATAAAAAATCATCAATACTAAACAAATATTAATAAATATTAATTAAATAATCTATAATATAAATTTAATAGTAATAAATATTAATTAAATACTAATGAATATAAATAAATATTTATTATTTATTAGTAAATGTTAAATAAATATTCATTGGTGTTAATAATTATTATTAAATATTCATGAATAATATATATTTATTAAATAATTATTAATGAAAATAAAAATACTCAGTATTTGTGAATACCAATTAAATATAAATAAATTATTAATTAAGAAATCATAAATATGTATAAAATATCAATAAATATAAATAAATATTAAATATTCAAAAATATTATTTCCCAATTCATTTGGAGTAGATGTATCATTTTTTAAGTCAATAACGTTTTCCTTATGACTTTTCCATTCCTTCTTGTTTTGAAAATCACAAACACCTTATCTTTAAGAAAATCAATTTTATAAGAAAAATTGCTTTTATAAGGAAAATCGCTTTTGTAAGAAAAATTATCCTTATCATATTTTCATCCATATTTTTCTTAAATATAAGATTCAGATTCATTTCTATATTCTCGGAATTGTTTGAAACTTTGATATGAAGTATTCTGTTTTAGGATCCGAATTCTGGATAAGAACTGTAATAAAGTTTCACTCCGAAATCCAGATGAGAACTGTGATAAAGTATCATTCTGAACTATGGATACGAACTCTGATTAAGTTCTACTCCAGATTCAGGATACGAATACTTATGAAGTTCGACAACAAATTCTCATTACGAATTCTGATGAGGAATTATCATTACAAATCCTGATGATGAATTCTCATTACGAATTCTGATGAGAAATTCTCATTACGAATCCTGATGATCAATTCTCATTACGAATTCTGATGACTAATTCTTATTCCGAATTCTCATTCTGAATTCACCTATTAAACAGAATCTGATCATCTTTGTTTTATACACTTCGTATTTGTTTAGAATCCGAAAAATTATTTTTGTTTACACTCCGAACATTCATTCCGAACTTTTTAGTTAATATTTAAAACGATGTCGTACATTCTATTACACTTATTTTATTATAAAACGATGTTGTCTATTCTGTTATAAACTAACCGTTGTCTAAAGTGACACGTGTATAGGTCCCTCCGATTTTTAAGGAAAATATGACCATTGGGAAGGAGGCCGACCTTGCCTATAAATAGGAGCTCATTTGAAAGAGCTCAGTGCTGAAAGGCTAACTGATGAATAACTTCTTCAACATTATGCATACATGCTGTTGAAGTGATTTCTAGAGAGAGAGAGAGGCTCTTATTAACTCTCAAAGCTTCGTGCGACTCCGAATGTTGGTGATTAAATTCGAGGACTTCCGGGGATAGGAAGACAGAGGTGCCGACTACCTTGAAGTTGAGGGCTTCCTTGCTGAGGAAGACAGAGGTTTCCAACTACCTTGAAGTTGAGGGCTTGCGGGGATAGCAAGACAGAGACTCTGATCTTTGTATCAAGGGATTAACCTAGTTTGGGTAAGACATACATGCTTGAAAGTATAAATCAAGGGACCTTTATCAAAGGTTGTTGGATACCCTTCTCTTTGGGTTAAAAGACTTATATCTTGTTACTTGTAGTTTTACTACTTGTTTATTTCCGCTGCATTTTGTATTATAAGGAAAGTATAACTTTCATATACTTCCTTACTTGTACTCTGTTTTATTTAGATTCTATACGCTTTAAGGTAGAATCTCATATTGTAATCTTTTGTTAAGTTTCAATTTCTAGAACCATATTTATTGAACCTACTTTCGGAATCTCTTTCCAAGTTTTTATTTGGTATTAGAGGTGTTGTGAATTTTCTTAAGTCTAACTTTGTTAAACTTAGCCTTTTCCTTTGATTAAGGAAAACATAGTTAATCGTAACCAACTTTAAAGGTTCCAAAGTAATTTTTAAAGTTTACAATTCACCCCCCCCCCCTCTTGTAAATTGAGCATCTACATCACTATTTCGATCCTACAATTGGTATCATAGGAGGTCTCTGAAATACTTGTACTCACATATAAGTTTTTCTTTCTCACTTTCTCATTCCGAACATTCTCATTCCGAACTTTATTTTTATGAATCTTTTCTACTAACAAGTTTGTGTGCCGAAGGTTATTATAAGTATGGCAGGAATCAATGTTGGTTCAATTGATAATCTAAATCCTACAAGACCACCAATATTTGATGGTAATGACTATGAGTACTGGAGAGATCGAATGAAGACTTTTGTTATGAATACTGGAGTAGAAAACTTTGTTATGTTCACTGGTGATTATAAAATTCCTGACAAGGAAGTTAGAACTTTTACGAACCAGGAAAAGTAAGAATATCAACTCAATTATAAGGTACGCAATACTCTACTTTGTTCAATGACCAGAAATATATGTAGTCAAATTTTTTCTTGTGAAGCAGCTAATTGTATCTGGAAGAAGTTAGAGGTTACACACTTTGGAACTTCTAAAGTGATTGAGACTAGAAGAGCTATGCTTAGAGCTGAATATCATGGCTTCAATTTTCCTTATGGAGAACCAATCTGTAAAGTTCAACAGAGATTTATGACTATCGCCAACAGTCTACAGTCTATGGGAGAAAAAGGCTTAGATGATGAAGCTCTTGTGGATAAGATAATTGATATCATGCCCAATGAGTGGGAATCCAAAAGAAAAGATATAGATGAGAATAGGAAGGTTACTAAAATTTCTCTTGATGAGTTATTTGGAAATCTTCTACAACATGAGACAAGAATGAAGAGATATGTTGAAAACATTAAAAAGAAGAATGGGAATGGTACCGTTGCTTTTACAACAACATCAAATCAGATGAAAGCTAAGACTCCTGAGAGAGTAACCAGATCCAAGTATAAGAAAGTTATTTTCCAATCCGAATCTAGTGAGAGTGAAATATCAGAAAATGAATTAGAAAATCTTGCTCGAAGGATGAACAAGATAGCTGGTCAGAGAAATTTCCAATCCAAGTATAAGAAAAAGGAAATGAAAGATAAGAAAAATGGAGAATTCACTTGCTATGAATGAAAGAGAGCTGGACATATTAGACCAGATTGTCCTTTTCTCAAAAAGAAACAATGGAAAGAAAGGAATTCAGACAGGAACAGAAAGAAGTATTATAAAGCCAAATCTAAGAAAGTTCTGAAAGATAATGACACCTGGAGTGCCAGTTGTGGTGACTCTTCAGATGAATCTTCTGATTGTGAATCTTTAGGACAGAAGAATCTTGGTCTTATAGCTAGATTACCTATTGATAATCATTGTTTTATGGCTAAGGTACGAAATGCTGAATCATTGACCAATGTTTCTTTAAATTCAAATGATAGTAAGTATTATAACTCTTCTGATGAAGAATCTTCTTCTGATGAATAAAATACTTTACCTACTTATGAATAAGTCTCTAGGTTTGCTGAACTTCTTGAGATTGAGAATTCTAAACTAAATAAGAAACTCGATAAGGCAAAATCTAGGAATTCTATTCTTACAAAAGTGGTATCAGATCTTTCTAAAGATCATGATGGGATAAATGATGATTTTGAAAGTATTTCAAAAAATCTTGAGGAAGTAAGTTCTGAGAAGAACAAACTTTCTAAAGAGTTAGAAAAAGTAATTTCTAAGAAAAATGTTTTCAAGCCTAGATCTAATTATAAAACTAATGATTTTGAGGATAAAAACATGGTTATAAAACTCAAGTCTGAAATTTTTTCCTAAAATAAGTGTTTATCAAACTTTACCCATGGTAAGGAAAATTTTGATAAAATGTATTCCCAAATACGACCTTTAAGAAATAAATCCAGATTTGGTTATACCCATGAAAAACCATTTTTCAGTAACAATTATTTTGTTCTTCAAAGTGCCCCATTTTGTAGTAAGTGTCAGTGTGGTGGTCACTGGGCAAAGAATTGTTCCTTAAACAAAACCCAATCTCTAGGATTTTCACAAAGCTTATTTTTCTAAGAAGTTGTGGGTACCTAAAATTTTGTTATCTAGTAATCTCGGATCCAAACAATTTTGGATTCCGAAAGTCTAATTTTCTTCTTGATTTCAGGAAAATAAAGAGAGTACCAGCAACAATACATGGTACATGGATAGTGGATGTTCCTGGCACATGACTGGTAACAAAAGCTATTTTGAAAATATTATCAAAACGAAAGGAGGAAAGGTAACATTCGAAGACAATGCTAAGGGAGATATTGTTGGTATTGGTAATATTGTTCTTCTTGGTAAAACTTTGATTTCAAATGTTATTTTTGTAAAGGGTCTTAAGCACAACCTCATTAGCATAAGTCAATTATGTGATGAAGGATACCTTGTGAATTTTAGGAATGATAAGTGCTTAGTTCAGAATTCCAAGGAAGAATTTATTCTCTCAGCCAATAATCAAGAGAATGTTTACACCATGAACATAGAAGACCTTAGAATCCAAGATTTACCTTGCCTAAGTGCAGTGGAAGATCATTCCTGGTTATGGCATAGAAGACTAGGTCACTGTAACCTTAGAAACCAATGTAAACTCTCTAAGAAGAAACTAGTTAAGGATCTACCAGAGCTTAGATTTGATTCTTCTAATGTTTTTGATCCTTGTCAATATGGCAAGCAACATAAATCTAGTTTTAAATCAATTGGTGAAGTCTCAACAACTGATTCATTTCAGTTAGTGCACATGGATCTTTTTGGTCCAACACAAACTGGAAGTATTAGAGGCAAATACTATGTGTTTGTTCTAGTTGATGATTACACTAGATTTACTTGGGTTTATTTTCTAGGAAAGAAGTCTGAAGCTTTTTCTTATTTCAAAAGTTTTAGAGCTCAAGTTAAAAATGAGAAAAACCTTCCATTGAAAACTATTCATAGTGATCATGGAGGAGAATTTCAAAATTCTGATTTTGAAACTTTTTATAGTAAAAAAGGTATTACTCACAATTTTTCAGCACCTAGAACTCCTCAAAAAAATGGTGTAGTTGAAAGAAGAAATAGAATTCTTCAAGAGATAACTAGAACCATGTTGAGTGAATAGTCTATAGCTAGACATTTCTGAGCTGAAGCGGTAAGTACTGCTTGCTATACTATAAATCGAGTTTTGATTAGACCTTTTCTTAATAAAACCCCTTATGAGTTATGGAATGGTAGAAAAACAAGACTATCCTACTTCAAGGTTTTTGGTTGCAAAGTATTCATTTTTAATACTAAAGATAACTTACATAAATTCACACCAAAATATGATTAAGGAATTTTCTTAGGTTATTCAACAACATCTAAGGATTATAGAGTTTTTAATAAAAACACTTGTACTATTGAAGAAACAGTACATGTAAAATTTGATGAGTTTGATCCTTTTGTTTTTAAACAATCCCAGCCTACATCCTCGAATGTATTTTCAAAAACTGATTATCAACCTTTGATAGAAGAATCTTCTAATAAGGATAATGTTCAAGAAGACATTCTTCAAACATTTACCCCAGAATACTTTCTACCCTATGTTGATGAACAGGCTTTTCAAAACCCAAATCAGGTGTTTCTTAAGAATCATCCCAGTGATAGTATCATTGGTGATGTAAATCAACCTGTAAGGACTAGAAGTTCCTTAAGAAATGGAGTAGAACATCTTGCATTTCTTTCCCAATTAGAACCTAAAAGCACTGATGAAGCTTTAGGTGATGATGATTGGATCAAAGCCATGCAAGATGAACTAAATGAATTCAAAAGGAATAAAGTCTGGACTTTGGTTAAAAGACCTAAGGAAACTTCTGTTATTGGAGTAAAATGGGTTTTCCGAAACAAATGTGATGAAAATGGAGTCATAGTTAGAAATAAAGCTAGACTTGTTACTAAAGGCTATAATCAGCAAGAGGGGATAGACTATGAATAAACCTATGCTCTAGTAGCCAGACTTGAATCTATCCATATTCTACTTGACTTTGCAGCATTCTTTAATTTTAAACTTTTTCAAATGGATGTGAAATGTTCTTTTCTTAACAGTAATGTTCAAGAGGAAGTCTTTGTTGAACAACCTCCTGGATTTAAAGATACAAAAGATCCTAATCATGTTATTAGAATTACCAAAGCTTTGTATGGTCTTAAACAAGCCCCACGAGCATGGTATGATAGACTTACTGGATTTTTTCTTCAAAATAACTATGATAAGGGAAATGCAGATCCAACCCTTTTCATAAATAAAGATAAGAAAAATGTTTTGATTGTTCAAATTTATGTTGATGACATCATATTTGGTTCAACTCAGCAATCTTTGACCGACTCTTTTGCAAGTCTAATGAAATCTGAGTTTGAAATGAGTATGATGGGTGAGTTAACATTATTCCTTGGTTTTCAAATTTCTCGAAAACCAAAAGGAACCTACATATCTCAACATAAGTATATTAAAGATCTTCTCAAAAAGTATGGTTATGACAACACTAAGAGTATTAGTACTCCTATTAGTACCTCAAACTCTTTAGATCTTGATGAATCTGGGAAACCAGTAGATCAAACATCTTTTAGAGGTATGATAGGAAGTCTACTATACTTAACAGCTAGTCGACCAGACTTAATGTTTTTAGTATGCTTATGTGAAAGATATCAATCCAATCCTAAGGAATCTCACTTAAAGGCAGTAAAAAGAATTTTTCGCTACCTTAAGGGAACCATGGATCTAGGATTATTTTATACTTCTGGAAATGGTTTTGTTCTAAAAATATTTTCTGATACTGACTTTGGTGGATGTAGAATGGATAGAAAAAGTACATTCAGAACTTGTCATTTCTTAGGAGATTCACTAGTTTCTTGGTCCTGCAAGAAGCAAAATTCTGTAGCACTCTCCACTGCTGAAGCTGAATATGTAGTAGCTGGAATTTGTTGTGCTCAAGTGTTTTTGATGCAACACACACTCACATACTATGGCTTGAGTTTTACTAAAACTCAAATTTTGTGTGATAACACAAGTGTCATTGCCCTTAGTAAGAACCCTTCACATCACTCCCATGAAAAACACATAGATATTAGTCATCACTTTCTTAGGGATCACACACATAAAGGAGATATTATTCTTCAGTTTATCAGAACACAAGATCAACTTGCTGATATTTTCACCAAATATTTGCCTTCGGATATATTTGAATATATTAAAAAGAAGTTAGGAATGATAACCATAAGGTAATCCTTCTTAATTAACTTTATATTGAAAAAGTCTCCTTATAGCAATAAACTCCTTTTCATAGAGGGAGTACATATGATTGTTAGATTAACAAAGTTTTTCAGAATTTGTTTTCAAACGTTTCAGAACTAAGATTCCAGAATGGAATTTCCAGAACTAAAACTTTCCAGAATGGATATTTTCGTATAGAAAACTTCTGGAATGGAAATGTTTGTATTGGAAACATCCAGAATGGAAAATTTTGTACTGGTATTTTCAAAATGGGATTTTCGTACCGAATCTTTCATAATAAGTTTTTCGTTTTCAAAATATGTAATGAAATTTTCGTACTGAGTTTTTATTACTGAGTTTGTTTTTCGTAGTGAGTTTTACGAACTTTGTATTTTCGTAGTAATGTTTTTTCCCCCCGTAGTTTTCTTAAGAATATTACCCATTACGAATAAACCTCTTAAGCCAATCCAAAAGGTATGATTTCCTTACCCAAGTTTTCATAGTCATACTTTACTTGCTGGTATTTTCTTATACCTTGTTTTCGGATTATAATTTTCTTAAATCTTTATTTTTAATAGAACCTCAAAAGATCGGATTCATGTTTTGATGAGAATTGGTTTTCGACCGTCAGATCTGATCTCAGCTTTTCACAACCATTCGATCAACCATGTAAGTTGAACCGTTTTCTCGTTGCCTATATAAAGGGGACCACAAATGTTTGTCCCACATAGATTTCAAGCTCCAGCATCCTGAAACTCTGCCTCTCTGGTTTAAATCTATTCCGAACTTCAGATTTATCAGTTCTGAACTTCTCAGAGGTCTTCAGATCCAAATGTCTGTGGAATTAGCATCTCAAGAAATGTCATCCTCCAAAACAATTTCACAATGGTTAGTTTATAGAGAAAGGCTGGTTCATCCAGATTTCTTCAATAACTATGATTCTCTTATTTCAAAAAACATAAAGCTGAACGGGTGGGAAGATATTGCTGTATCTAAACCGGGGAATCAAGATGATGTTTTTTCGGAGTTTCTTTTTGAATTCTATGAAACAGTTTCCCTCTTTAAGGAAGATAATAGGGAGACATTTTCTTTTAAGTCTTATGGTAAGACTTATAAGCTTTCTTATACCAAGGAAGCAAGCTTGGTAGGGCTGGCCTATGAAGGAAAAGCCGAGTTCATATCTCACGTTTTTCCAGATTCTAAAGGAAGCTTCGACAAGGAAAAAGCTTTGAAGACTATCAGACTGTCAGACGACAAGGCTCTGAAGATTTCTAGCTTGCCTAAAAATTTCCGGATTCTAGAGTTGTGGGTACAAGGTCTTATCGTACCGAGGAAAGGTGATAAAGACAGTCTGAAGAAGAGTGAAATCTATATCTTAGATTTTCTGATAAATCTAAGGAAGTTTAACTTCATGAGGCACATTCTTATAACTATTGAGAATGTTAAGAAAGGAAATATCAGAGCCCAAATCGTAATTTACCCAGCAATTTTATCGAAGTTAATAGTTCAGTGCCTTGATTCTTTCACGGAAGCTTGCAGAACTAAGCCAAGGGTTTGCAAAATTTTGTTGGTGAGTGACGATACTCTTAAGAGGATGGATGCGGCTTTCAACAAGGATACTGGTAAGTTCTTAGACTTTCCAAATCAAGAAGAAGCAGTTCCGAAGGTTTCTAAACCGGAATCATCTAAGCCAGTAAAGAAAAGAAAGTTGAAAGAAGTTGCAGCTGAAGTAGAGGGTCCTAAATATAAGGAAGTTCAAACCGCACCTCTAAAACCGAAGAAGAAGAAAGCATATCCTGATGACGTAGTTGCAAAGTGGAGAGCAGATAAAGAGAAAAGGAAAGAAGGGGATTCGCAGTTCGTATTGGATCCTATAGAAGCTAAGTCTTTGAAGGATAGGATAGAAGATGAATTGGTAAAACTAGAAAAAGAAAATGAAGCTCAAGAAGAAGATGTCAGAAGCTGAGGCAGTCCGAGCTTTGTTAAAATTTAATGAGTTGGTTTCCGGAATCATCCCAGTTTCGAGATCCTTCTCCTTGGATTCTCTACCCGAGACTCCAGGAAGAAACATTGATTTTTTGGAAGAGATTAGAGCTGATCATGTTGAGAAAATCGAGCAGATTCAGCAAGTGGAAGAGGAAGAAGCAATTGTTGAAGGAAGTGGTGAAACTAGAGATCTGTTGAAAGAAGTAGATGATTATAAGGGATCACCTTCGAAACATCTGTCACTCCAAACTTCAGAGGCTGAATCCTCTAAGTTAGTAACTCTAGAGAAGGATAAGAATGAGGAAGATGTTGTTCAAAAAGTTGTTGATGATGTTATTCAAGTATCTACTAGTGATCAGAAAACTCCAGATCAAGAATCCATTCTGAAAAAAGGAAAAGAGAAAGCAACTCCTTGTTGATACTCTGAAATTAGTGGCAAGAAAGAAAGGAGAATTTGGTGATTCGTCTAAAAGGAAGTTGGAGCTTATTGAGGAAGAAAAATCTCCAAGAAAAGTTTCAAATTCGGAGTCATCCTCGTTGGGAAATGACTTTTTTGTTCAATATTTGAGGAAGTTAGTGGGTTCCATTCCGACCATCTCAACTATTGATTTAAGATGTCAGATGCTCCAACATGCTTTGAATCAGAAATTCGACTTCGTATCCATGGTCATGGATAAGTGTGTTGAGATAGAAGCTGAATTCAAATCTTTTCTTGTTGGCTATGAAGCCCACAAAAGATCTTGCAAGAGGATGACGATCTGGTTGAGGAAAAATGTAGAAGATATGAGGCTATTTGATGAATTTCAAGAAAATGTTAAAGATAATTTTGAAACTAAGGACAAGAAGATAAAGGAGTTGATTTCTTCCTTTGAAGAGAAGCTGATAGATGAAAAGAACTGCCGGATTCAAGAAGTCATAGATCTGAATGGGAAACTGAATTCTGTTTCTCAAAACTGGAAGTTTTAAAGGGATCATCGGATTGAGTTTGAAGAAAAGATGAAGGCTCAAGAAGAAAATCTTAAAGCCCAGGAAGAAAAGCATAAAGCCCAGGAAGAAAATATTGAAGCTCAATCTGCAAGAATAGTGGTCTTAGAGAAGCAAGCTGAAGAAGATCATAAAGACCTAAAGAAGATCAAGACTATTCTTGAGGGGCTCATTTCGAAGGAAAAAGATCCAAAATAGGTAAATCCGGTCTTTTTGTTGTATCTTTCATTCCTTAAAATTAATGAAAATATTGGTTGCTCGTCTTTTGTTATTATTATTACTAAATTTTCAGGTACTTTGATATTTTTTTCCATTCCCTCAAATTCTTTTTGAAAATCACAAAGGGGGATAAGGAAAATATCCTTATGGAAAAAGAACTCTAATAAGATATTATCTAAGGGGGGGTTTTTCATTAAAGAAGACTTTCTTATTCGTAATGAAATGTCACTCCGGAAATCTAGAATATGATCCTTAGAGTTTCAAAGCATAAGGGGGAGTTAGTCGTATTCATCAATATCCTTAAAACAAAGGAAGATAAGCCTTAATTTTTTTCTTTCTTCTTAGAATTTCTTTTTTGTAAGGATGTTTGTGCTTTCCAAAAAGGGGGAGATTGTTAAGTCAATAAGGTTTTCCTTATGACTTTTCCATTCCTTCTTGTTTTGAAAATCACAAACACATTCTCTTTAAGAAAATCGTTTTTATAAAAAAATTGCTTTTATAAGGAAAATCTCTTTTGTAAGAAGAATTATCCTTATCATATTTTCATCCATATTTTTCTTAAATATAAGATTCAGATTCATTTCTATATTCTCAGAATTGTTTGAAACTTTGATATGAAGTATTCTGTTTTAGGATCCGAATTCTGGATAAGAACTGTAATAAAGATTCACTCCGAAATCCAGATGAGAACTGTGATAAAGTTTCATTCCGAACTCTGGATACGAACTCTGATTAAGTTCTACTCCAGATTCAGGATATGAATCCTTATGAAGTTCAAAAACAAATTCCCATTACGAATTCTGATGAGTAATTCTCATTAAAAATCTTGATGATGAATTATCATTACGAATTCTGATGAGGAATTCTCATTACGAATCCTGATGATGAATTCTCATTATGAATTCTGATGACTAATTCTCATTCCGAATTCTCATTCTGAATTCACCTATTAAACAGAATCCGATCATCTTTGTTTTATACACTTTGTATTTGTTTAGACTCTGAAAAATTATTTTTGTTTACACTCCGAACATTCATTTCGAACTTTTTAGTTAAGATTTAAAACGATGTTGTATATTCTGTTACACTTTTTTTATTATAAAATGATGTCGTCTATTCTATTATAAACTAACCATTGTCTAAGTGACACGTGTACAGGTCCCTCCGATTTTTAAGGAAAATATGACCGTTGGGAAGGAGGCCGACCTTGCCTATAAATAGAAGCTCATTTGAAAGAGCTCAGTGCTGAAAGGTTAACTAATGAATAACTTCTTCAACATTGTGCATACATGTTGTTGAAGTGATTTCTAGAGAGAGAGGCTCTTATTAACTCTCAAAGCTTCGTGCGACTCTGAATGTTGGTGATTACATTTGAGGACTTTCGGGGATAGGAAGATAGAGGTGCCGACTAACTTGAAGTTGAGGGCTTCCTTGCTGAGGAAGACATAGGTTGCCAACTACCTTGAAGTTGAGGGCTTGCGGGGGTAGCAAGACAGAGACTCTGATCTTCGTATCGAGGGCTTACCCTGGTGTGGGTAAGACAGACTTGCTTGAAAGTATAAATCAAGGGACCTTTATCCAAGGTTGTTGGATACCCTTCTCTTTGGGTTAAAAGACATATATCTTGTTACTTGTAGTTTTACTACTTATTTATTTATGCTGCATTTTGTATTATAAGGCAAGTATAACTTTCTTATACTTCCTTACTTGTACTCTGTTTCATTTAGATTCTATACGCTTTAAGGTAGAATCTCATATTGTAATCTTTTGTTAAGTTTCAATTTCTGTAACCATATTTCCGGAACCTACTTTCGGAATCTCTTTCCAAGTTTTTATTTGGTATTAGAGGTGTTGTGAATTTTCTTAAGTTTAACTTTGTTAAACATAACCTTTTTCTTTACTTAAGGAAAACATAGTTAATCGTAACCAATTTTAAAGGTTCCAAAGGAATTTTTAAAGTTTATAATTCACGCCCCCTCTTGTAAATTGAGCATCTACATCACTATTTCGATCCTACATCATTAAGTAGAAAGCTATTATTTTGATTCAAAATGTCTTAGAAAAGATTCACTGAAAGAATATGTTCTTTATGTAATCTTCTCCAGCTTTATAAAAATTGCTCCTTGGGAAAAGGAACACATCAGTATTCATGAGACATTAATTTGTGGTCAGCCTTTGAAAGGACGACCTACATATAATAGTGTACTTAGAAGGAGTAATCCAAAGCTTCCAAACAGGATTTTACCAACAGGTTATTTTCAAAGGATTGCCCATACATAAGTTATAATAAAGTTTACAGGTAAGGGAACCATGTCTTGTGGGCTCCCAAACTAGATTTTCTTGAATTAAAATTTATAAATGGAATCCCTATAGATATGGGAAGTAGATCCATCTGTAGTTAAAATTTGTATGTGATAGTAACACTCAGGTCTTGTATTTTTCTATTAAAATCATCTGTTAGTGGAGGGACCAACCACCTACACATTAAGAATTTTAGATCAGAATTTAGAGAAGGCATCCATGTACTACAAATAATTACATCTGATTATGTTTTCTTAATGCAGGGATTGATATAAAATAAGTGATAATACAATTTACTAAAGGCAATTTTTTCTTATGTATTTGATTAATTCAATTACAAACCAATTCTATTCAGTATATTTTTTTGTTAACAAAGGAAGAGAGATTTAGAAAAACATTCATCTTCCAATAAAATGATATTCCTGAACATTATATAATAATTAAGTTTGATTCTAATTGATATAATAATTATGGAAGCAATTTCATATTTCTTTATTTACCTCCACCTCAAATAAAACACTTGTAAAAATAAGTTTTGAAAACTTATATAACTTCACAAAGGATGGTCTTCTTCAATACTTATTCTTGGATATGCTAACACATTCTTAACCCTCTTAAGGATTATTTCTTATTCGAAAAGAATATATAATCAATATTTTTGATAATTTCCATAATTTAATCACATGATGAAGGTATTTTAACAATAAAATCTTCTAGTGAAGATTGTGTACTAGTAGAACCACTGTCCTTTTATAAAGTCTCAATACGTATCTTCTGAAAATTGGCCAAATACACTACTAATTCCATATATCACATATTGTGGTTTTTATGATCTTCAATCATAATAATCTACTCTTCACAATTATCTTTTATTCATTGAAATTATTCTTCATGATATTTAATTTTTTTAAACAACGAATCATGTTCTATGATTTTTGGATTCAAATCATTGAGATTAATAACATTTTTCATGATTTCATGATGTTTACAGATCTTTTCATCTGAAGTATTAATATTTATTAATGAATATCAAATAGAAATTATTAATTTTGAAAGATAATTTGATGATAGTAAGACATTTATTAAAAAATTAGAACTCTATAAATGATAATAGTAATGCACATAAAAATGTATCATAAATCAATAATCAATATAATCTATGCCTCTAGTGTGGATGCTTCTATGTACCATAGTAAGGCGTATACTAGATGCATTCATGTCATGTCTGTCTATGTCTGTGCTCTGGTGTATGCTGGACATAATCATCACCAGCCACATCCACATCCTCATGTGTGACAAGCAGTGGATGTATAGTATCACCTACCCATTCCAACATCAAATGAGAGTGGAGGCCGGATGGAACTCTCACCAACATGGAAACAATATGGTTGTTGTGCTGCAAATGACTATAATAAATAATTCATCTCAACCTAGTCAACGTCTATATTTACCTATGGCTAAGCCTGAGAATCTGAAGGAGAATATGACAAATCATGATGAACACCCTCCTCCTGTGGAACAAAAACATCTGGAAAATCAATCTAAAAAACCTTGTCTTGTGGAAAAACAAGATTCATAATATTTTCTTCACCCCTGTTACATCTATATGAGGCTCAACAAGCTTCGCAACCTCCTCAACAGGTGGTGGATCAATGAAACTGATGTGATAAATCTCGTCCAATGAACTAAGCCACTGTGTTATAAGGCTGTGAAAATACACAGTGTCAAATACAATGCTCTCTACTAGATCATATGTGTGAAGTAGATGAAAGATATAAACATCCACCAAAATCAAATTCAGTTGTTAAGTAATATGAATACAAATTTTGATGAACAGTGGAATGAACAATGTATACCAACTCATGAAATCCTTGTTCATGTCATGTCATAAATCTGACTGGGGATCTGCTGTACTAGGATGCATAATTCATTTGATCCACCAAATGAAAATTTAATGTACCCACCCCACTCAACTAGGACTCCTACCATCTATCACATAAATCAATATATCTGGCATGATATCTCCTCCAAACAAAATCTCCTTTCCATGACATCTTTAGGGAATACAGTGAATCTAACTTATTGGTTGGGTCAGGAACATGCTGAAAGAATCTTAAACTCCTCATAACTCTATCTATTTGATGCCACTCGACTATATGAAAATGAATCAATAAAAACATGTAGGATTCGATAGCAAGAAACAGCGTACAGTACAGTGGAAGACTCTAGATAATAACTTCTATATATCTAATCCATATAATATGAAAGAAAAATAATAAATAATCAATTAATAATTGAATAAATGTACTGTAAAGAATAAAGATTTAACAATATAAATAATATTCGCTTACATCATGTGGTCAAATACAGTTCAACATAAGTATATAGGCATGAACGTCATGTCTGGGGGAAACCGAATGTCGATGTGCCTGACTCCACCTATAGATAATATTTTTATATTTACATTTGATAATAGAAAGTTATAAAATTAAGTTAAATAGTATAAGGAAGGAATAACATACCAACATCCATGTGGATCCTTTGCTACAATATCTACTAGCAATGGCGCACGATCATGTGGAGATAAACTAGGGATGTGCTCTCATACCCACATCTATAGAAGAACCATGAATCCCATGATCTGTAGCTTATCGAGGAAACATGTGCTGCATAATAACCTATATATATGTGTTAGACAAGAATATCCCAAACTATACAGAAATGCCTCATCCAAATCCTCCAAAAAAGTTAAATACATCTGATGTACAAAACTAGTGGAGTGATCAACAAAAATCTTTCCACTGATCATCCTCAAAATATATGCACATTCAAATCGCTGCACGATGATTTCATTAGCATCCTCTGATAAATGTGTGAAGGGTTGTTTTAACTAAGGCATATGTAATATACCACCGAATATGGTCCCTCCATCATCAGGGACCTCTATTCCTAGGAGTCTATGAACAAGCTCCAACAAATATGCTCCAACTTGGCTTGTCAGAGCTGCACCATTGATAGAGAGGCCCAACATAATGGCCACATTCAGCAGGGTAATATTCCTCTCCCCTGTCTAAAATAGAATGTACGTGACTCTATCCTCCATCTCTCTATAAGCATAGTAATGAGATAATGATAGAGAAAGGCGAAGTCGCACGTCGCTATGCCATAGAATCCAATGCGACAAAGATGATCGATGATAACAAGAGGTGGTGTATTATGATGGAGATTATGATATCTTCATACACTCAATGGAGGAATAGGACATCCCTTTAAAAGCATATATAATACATGAGTAGCCTAGGATGTGAGAAATGGAAACCCTTCCATCTGCAAAAATGATATCATTATTACTTTTATAAATTGAATTCAATAAAAAATTTAACTTTTATTTTAAAAAAATCTACAAAAAGTAAATGAAAAAATGATTTTGTTAATATTTTCTATTTATACATGATTTTTTTGTGTGGATTAGTGTCTTTCTTACATGTGGAAGCATGATATATTTATTTTCATTCTATGTTTATTTTTTAAATTTTTTTAGTATCACAAAATTCTTTATTATAGAATCCAAAAACATGAAAAACCAAAATTCAAATATTTTAGAAATAGATAAAGTCAGAAAAAAAAAGCAGTCAATACTAAAACGTCCAGATAAAAAACAAAATATACATATTCATGATACAATACATATAATCAATCATGGTAGATGAGATGTGGAGCTCTGTCCTGCCACTTGGAGACATCTCTTACATGTTTTTCCTTATACATGACAAATACTACATCATATTCTCCCTCCTCATTGCTGAGGCCAGTCCATTTCATTTCTGGATTTGATTTGACTTTGTTATTCCTCAAGGCCACAACCTAGTATTGTGAATCCAACAATTTAAAAAATGACATACATTGAAAAAATCATAAATTAAAAAGAAGCCAAATTATAAAACCTAGAAATATCAGGGATGATGGTTAGTTGATCAGTATGCAACGAGATAGAATGAAAGTCACCAATAGGAACACAAGATGCACTATAATAGTTTACCAAAGTGCTCATGTGATATATCTGGTCAACATATATCTCCCATGATATATTTACCAAATCACAAGTTGTGATAACATGTGCACATGAATATCGAAATGCCAAAAAGGTGTCACAATCACAGTACCTGCTATCTAACATCACCAAAAACACTCGACCACTAGTGCATGTAGCTTGTCTGTAGCATTGTATTATCTGAAAGCACATATTTTCCCTATAAAAGGCTAGAGCATTCCATCTTGAACCCTCATTCAGTATTTGAACAATATCACTTTGGAAATGCTGAGTAAAACACATTCAGTTTTCCATCCTTTGATAGCCATTTTGAGGCTGGTCAACAAAGTATTGAACACATCAATAAAATGTATCTTGCACTAAACCTATGATCGGGAGTTTTCGTACACCTTTGAGGACCCCATTTATGAACTCCAATATATTAGTGGTCATATGACCATATCTTCTACCACCATCATATGATAATAACCATTTTTCTTTCGAAATCTACATTATATATTCATATATATATTTATTAGTAGTTCAAATCTCTTCAAGGTGTTGATCAAACATTTTTTGTTAGGGATCATATGTTGAAACCATAAGAAAAAATTTATTAAAATGGATATTAAATTTTGTTAAAAAAATAAGTTTAGAAAAACATACCCAACATGAGGATCACCTTCTTTATGACCTCATCTCTGAAATTCTTATGCACTTTACTTGAAATATTTCTAATGAAATAACAATGATAAGAATTCAGCTCAGTCCATGAAACCCCATCACTATCCATGACCTCTATAATCGCTTGATGACGATCAGATATCTGACACACACCCTAGTTTTTTGTGACATGAACATGTACACATGCCAAAAACCATCACCAATATTGAAAATTATCCTTTTTAATAATATAAAATGAAAGTGGTAGAGGAGAAATATTACCATCCTATGTGGTATCCATGATAAGAACACATGTATACTTGCCATACAAAAAAGTGAAATCGACCTGAATAAATTTTTTTTCAATCAGGAAAGGTAGCAATGCATTGCCTGAATGCCCAAAAAAGACTATCGAACTTCACCATTGTTTGTTAAACTTGGTGATTGGGGGATACATACTCAATAGTTCCTAAATGATACAAAATATAATTATTGAGAGATAATAATTCCATATGTTGTGGAAACATAGAATAAAATTCATCCCAATTACCAAACACTTTTACAATTGCCTTATGTTTTTATTCTATATGCTTTGGTGTATGATATATTATAGTTATAAAATTGTTGAATTATTTCCTGAATAAGGGTAATGGTAACATCCTAACATATTCGTATCACCTCACAAATAACATTCGATATAAACTTAGAATCAAGGGAAGGGTGATCCTACGACAAGATTAAATGCACACAAGTGTGTGGCCCTTATAATTTGGTTATCCTTCAATATGAAAAAAAAATTATCAATTATTTCCCTTAATCAAAATTTATATTCCAGCCCATATTTTTCACAAATAATGTGATATTTTGTCTTCTTTGAATCATCATCCACAATTGTGAAATGTTCCTAAATTTGGTATTGATTTATCACATTTTTCATGGCTGGTTTACTTTCAAACTCCAACCCAACATAGATGGAATTATCATTTGATACAGAAATATTCCCTATAATTCTAGGTAATTCAGAAGTCAGTGTAATGACATCCCAATCAAAATATTGTTCATAATATATTCTTCAAACTAAGAAACTCAATACTGAAGGGTGATTACCACTAACCATTGGATGCCATGGATGCATGTCTCTCAATGGAACCTTAGAAGGTTCATTCCTCACATCACCCTCAACCAAATCTCTCAAAGGTACCTTAAAAGGTTCATTACCCACATCACCCTCACCCATATCATCTCATGATGGCTCCCCAAATTCTTATTCCACATATAAACTTTCATTCACTATATCAACACAAAAAGGGACGTCATCTACATTTCCTTCCAAATTTTGATCATATTCTTCATAATTTTATTCTATTAATGGAGTAATATGAGAAGGAGGAAATGAAAAAGACTCATTTAAAGGAGAACCTTATCCAGAGCTCACAAAACATGGTTCTGTAGTTGTCAGTTGAAACAAATCTATATCAGAAATGACTACATACAACTCCATACAACCATTAGCGCACTGCTATCTAAATAAGGAAGACACATCCATCTAGTCATCATCATAGACCAAAGGGTACTCAGTGTGCCAGAAACATTCAGGATGTTGTATGTGTCTATATTTTTTTGAATAAATGGATTGATCAACCCTCAATTTTAAATGATTATGAATCTTATTGGAAACTACATCCAATGTCATACAACTATGAAGATTTACCACTCTCATAGGTGGTAAACTATAGCTAAATCCCTTATCTATATAAATGGTCTAACCATTGCAATATATTTGCACAGACATTATTACCTATAAAAAATAATTAATAAAATATTATATACTACATTAATATTTTACATTATTTAAAATTGTTTTGAATAATTGAAATTATCTGGAGACTTTTTTATGTATTGATTTATCACTATTGAGGTATAGTGATGATGGTATTATTACTAAACCAAATTTAATATAACGTTATATATTTTAATTACTTATGAATAAATATTCCTGACTTGATCTTGAGACTTATGATTAGTTTGTCATTATTTGATAAACTAACCAAAACCTATGTGTAGACTCTTGGATTCACTATTATTAAATATTTCAGAAACTTTCAATCTCCATTAAAATAGAAACACCTCCTTTCGGATGATTTTTCTAGAACTCCTCTTCAGGGAAACATTTTTGGGGAAACCTTTTTGGGGACGCCTCTTGTTGATTGCCTTTTAATTATAAATTTACTCAAATGCATGTGAGAGGGTCTAGGTGTGTGAAATAAATAAATTTTTTAAGTGAACACGTAAGTCCTTACATACATAGTCAGAGATGACTCGTAGGTCATCAATAAAAAAAAGAAATTCAATTATAACAAATTAAATAACCACATTCACAAAATAAGACATCCAATTTCAATTATGCATTGGTCGGTCATCTCAAGATCAGTCATCACACAACTTACTATTTTTTGGGCAAGTTTATTATGTCTATTACTAGATGAAATACATATTAAATATCAACATCTATTTTATATTTAATAAATTTAATTATAACTAATATAATTTAAAATTATTATTTATATAAAATTGTTTTTATACCATTAACAAAAAGAGTTTTCTATATATTTTTTAATAAATTTAAATATGATAAACATAACTAATATATTATTTGTAAATTATATAAATAGTGTATAAAATATTACAATTTAAATTTATATTAATTTATAATTAACATATTTTATAAAATATTTATTTTTCATAAACATTCAATATGAATTCATACAACATTTTAAGAATAACATAATTAATTTTCCTAAACATTCAATATGAGTTCATACAATATACACATCATTCAAAAATTAAATCATACAAAAGACACTAATTTACACATCAGTACATAAGAAATAAATTAACCATACACAAATAAAACTAATCTATATATATCAAAAATCAAATAAATAAATCATACAAATAAAATAAATAAACACAATTAAACAATTATAAATTTAAATAGAAATTTTACCTTCTTAAAAGTAGAAAACATTTGTTGAGAATGAAATTTTTTATGGTTTTGCAGAAAAATACAATAGTGAGGAATGAATTTTGGGGGAGACCACTTTTATAGATTTACCTCGGTGAGATGCATGAATGGGGTTCATGAATATTTGGCACAGAGAGATGTCTGAACGAGGTTCACACATCTTTTATCACATCTACACAGGATGCTTGAACCGCATTCACGCATCTCCTCATCCCAAAGATGTGTGAATGAGGTTCATGCAACTTGAGACCCATTTTTTAAAATATTTCTTAATCTATCAATTTTTTGATAAAAAATACCCATATATAAAAAAAACCCTGATATTATATTACCATGTGATTTCATTCCTTCATAGGATGCTCTTTTAAGGAATCTAAAATGTGGTTTGGTGGAGGGAACCATCCTGCCATTCAAAAACATTTCTAGCAAATGCATTATTTTCCATTTGATGTTTGGTGATGAAATTTTTATTTTCATTAATGGTAGGTTAAGATCCATCAATGGGTTGATTAAAATCATGGAGTATTATTTTATTAAAAGCGAACAAAGTATTAATAAGGAGAAGATCAAGGCTTACATTTCTAACAAATCCTCAGATCAATGTTGTGGGAATATTCAAAGTAAAGTTGACATGAAAAGGAGTCACTTTATAATGGAGTATCTAGGGGACACATTTTAGATGTAAGGATAGAAAAAGGCTCACTTTGAAGGCACCAGTAATAAGTTAATGCTCCAAATACTGAAACCTCTTGGCATCTTTTCTTTAGAGGGGTCTAGGATTTGTATATTTGGGAGCTTCTTGAACATTTCATGGGTATATCTAGTCATGGGAACTTTGTGATGGGTTTTATTAACTCCCAATTTCTAGGATTTGATCATAATGGTGTGGAGGAGAGTATATGTAGCATTACATTTGTATTGGAGTGCCGATTGATCTGGGAATCTTGCAACAAGGAAAGAAAAGGTAAATGTTTCTCATCTATTTTCTTATAGGTTCATATTAAGTCATTGACGGTGGAACTTGAGGATATCATTTCTAATGGGTATTCTTCGATATCTTTATGGTTACTCATTCCAAGAGTTGTTCCTAGTGCTGAAATAATAGGTAGCAACAACGAAGGGGTGTGGGTTCATTGGATTCCACCAACAACATGTCTCAAAATCAATGTTGCTGGATTTTTTTTGAAAGACATTATGTATGGTGGGGTCTTTGGGCATGATACTAGAGGCTCTATGATTTTTGGATGAAGAAATTTCCATGGGTCAGGTATCTTGGTCGGTGTGGAGGCGAGGGCTATGATTTGTTGCCTAATGATTTCCAGACTTATCAACATTAGCATTGCAGAAATTGAATTAGATAAAAAAATGATGGATTGATTTTATTTGCAGGAATTCCAATCCTCGTTGGTAGTTGGATTACGTGATAAAGAAGCATTTAATGATTATTAATCCTGGCACAGAAGTCTTGAACACATGGAGGGAAGGTAACTACGCAGCTAATTCACTAACAAGTAAAGGGGACCCTAGAGAAGGAATCATTCTCTATTTTTGTACTGGCTCTCTTCCATCTGATCGCAAGATCATTATAAGGGTATATTCCCTCTATATCCATCATTTACACCCTCCTTGATTTGTATCTCCTGTCTCATTCTATTAATAAAATATTTGAACTTCAAGTCAAGTATATATATTTATAGATATTTATATCTATTTATTATTTGCTATTTAGTATTTGATATTTTTTATTCACTATTTATTATTTATCCAATTATTATTTTATTATTAATTAATTAATTATTATAATTTATTGATTTATTTATTATTATTCAATATTTATTAATTATTGATTATTGATTATATATTATTATATATTCTTGTTAATTTATTATTATATGAATATTTAATTATTATATTTTATTAAATTACGATTGATATATTATGTATTATTTGATATTTGTTTTTTAATATTTTATTATTTATTTATTACTTATTTTTTATTTAATTATTTATTTTTTATTTAATTATTATTTACTATTTATTTATTATTACATATTTAATAAAATTTATTATTTAATATTAATTTATTATTTAATTTATTATTTATTTTAATTTATAATTGATATATTATTTATTATTTATTTAGTAGTTATTTGTTATTTATTATTATTTATCTATTATTTATTATTTATTATTTATTTTTAATTTATTTATTTAATATTTATTTACATACTTGTTATTTAATTATTATTTATTACTCTTATTTATTTATTATTTATTTATTTCTATATATTTATTATTTGAATTCCATTAATCATCAAGGAGTTAATGATGGCAGAGCAAGGCAGGGAGAACGGCGAGAACCCTATAACCGATGATCGAGATTCTTGTGTGAAAAAGGATGATTATGGGAAGACAACTGATGTTGATCTGGATAATGATCGACCTGATCATGTTGGTCATAAAGAGATTTTTCATTAATGTGAGACAAACATATCAAATACAATGGAACCTACATCTCGTGAAGCTCCTCGATCTAAAAGGATTTTTCTAGATATGGTAAAGGTTGCGGGGAATCTTTCTTTCTTAGACTTTGATTCTCCTCCAACTGGATAGGTTATCAAAAATGATTGAATTGAACATATCTTAGCTAATCAGGATATTTTGTTGAGATATATGTGAGCCTTTGCAAGTTCTCCATCATCACGCGTCTCTTGATTCCAAAATGGATGAAGTCATTGAAAATCAATGTGCTCACCCAAAGGATTATAGAGATAAGAGGCTTTGATTAATGGAAATTGAAGGCTATGGGGTGTGGTTTTTACCATGTTGTCTTACCCTCTGATGAGTGCAAATGGAAGTCTTGGATATTAGGTTCAGTTTCTCTGAAAACCTTGCTTTCTCTGGATTTAGGAATGGGATTCAAACTTCAATCCTAGTAACATTAGGAATACTCACACTTAGTTGTGGATCTGAATTTGTAAATTGAATTTCCTTTAATTGCATCCACAAATACTTTTTGACATTTCCTATTCTATTGGAAATCCTATAAGTATTGATAGACAAATGGAAAATCCATGTTTTTGTTATTATGCAAGGATTCTTGTTGAAGTTGATATGCCTACCACTTTAGTTGAAGAGGTTGTGTTAACTACTAGGGATCATAGTATCAATCTGGAGGCTCACTATGAGAGGAAACTGAAGTTCTTAATGAATTGTAATTTATTAGTGCATGATAAATCTGAATGAAATAGAAATAAAATGTGTATCTTTTAAAAAATTAGGGGGCATGATGATACCACCTGTGGGAGGAGGAATGGTAAGGACATGGTCCCTTCTTCTAAGTCTCATGACCTTGATCCTGGATCATCCAATGGTGGGATAAAAATTATTCCATCTTATTCTAGGGAAAAGGTTTCTACTCCTATGAATATTTCCACTGATCACACCTCATCCTCTATGGTTGAGATCAAGGGGATGAATGATGGTGTTGTTTTTGAAGATGTTGTAGTTTCACCCCTATAAAGATTTAGTTTGATTGTGATCTCTTGGTTAAGGGCTCTAATATTGACTACTCCATAAAGAAAATAACATCCATTCCTACACTAAATGGAGAGTATAATGTTGTTTCTTTAGGTAAAATTAATATTGTTATATCTTAAAATATAAATGATATTACTTTCATAGAATATTCTCGTCCTTTCCATCAAGGTGACTCCAATGTAATTACATTTGTGTAGGTTTATGCTCCTAAAAAATTAACTCTTTTGGAACCTTCATGTATTAGAATTGAGTGTGTCATTTCCCTCTCAACTAAAAAGGGTAGAGGCAAGGATTCTTCTAGAAATTTTCTTGGTAATGCGAAAGCTTATGGTTGTCTGATTATGGGAAGTCCTATTGAACCTCCCATGGAATACGATTTAATTAGTGTGGTGGGGTAGAGTGTGAATAATCTTGATCATCCTGATTCTCACACTCAAATTAGCGAACCATTTTCACAGGTTCCACCATCCAAAACTACAAGAAGCAAGCTTCGAAATAAATTCAATATGAAACATGTTTAATCATCTAATATATTTACCTTTTTAAGTGGTGATTCCTAGGATCAAGGTGCTGAGGATTTACCATCATGTGGGAAAATTCAGAGTGATCTATCTCATATTGATGAAGATTGTAAATTTGAAGTAGTAGAAAAGGGAAAGAGGATTAAGGAACAACTGAGAACTGATCAAAGTATGAATCAATATCTATATGGGAATAGTACAAGGCTTAGGTCTATTAATCAATGAAGGTCTGCTTCTAGAATTTCCATGGGCTTGAGAACCCTCCCACAGTAATTTCCCTTAGGTATTTTATTTTGACTAACAAACCTATGCTTATTGGTCCAGCTAAACCAAGAATAAAATTTGATAATTGGAAGGATTTTAAATAAAGTTCCATAGGTTACTCATTTTTTGACCATAATCAGTTTGAAGGTGCTATGGAGAATTTATGGGTTCTAAATCATGATATAATGACAATTACTTCCTACATTAAAGATCATCGGTCCATTAATGTTTCTATTTACATGAATTGTTCGGAATTTTCTATGAATTGTTTATATTCTTTAGACTTGTATACAAGAAGAAGATCCATTTGGAGAGGTATTTAATGAATCTTTGAGAATGTGTGACAAATTTGGATTATAATGGGTGACCTTAATCCAGTGTTAAGGCCTGATAAATAAACTTTAAGTAACTTTTATAGTCCATCAACTTATGAATCTTCTTTTTACATTGATAAATGTGGTTTGGTTGAATTATCCATGGCTGGAGATGATTATAAATAGAGTAGTTATACTTACAATGGGATGCATGCCAACAAACTGGATAGGTGTTTTGTCAAGTGGATGATAAGAATGATGATATTGTTTTATCTAGTTTCAATCTGATCACAATACACTGCAAGTTGATGTTTGTATCATTAAATCATGTCCAGTCACTTTACATTTCATGTTTAACAATGATTGGGTTGTTATGCCTGATTGTAGAGAAATTATTATGGATGGTTGGAAGGTTGATTGATTTGAAAATCCTTTACAAATTCTAGATAATATGTTTAAAATATTTAAATAAATTCTCAATGGGTGGAGAAAAACCTCCTTTTCTAAAATTGATCTTGATATCAAGGAGGATAAAAATCATTTGTCCTATTTCCATGAAATGAATCAGATTCGATAAGTTCCCTCTCAGGGGGACATACAAGCCCTCTCTAAACTTGATAGTCTCTTGGCCCTAAAGGAGAATATTACATGAAATCAATCCAACATTAGGTGGATTAAAGAGATAGGAACTCAATATTATTTCATTGTAGGTATAGGGAGAGAATGAAAAAAAGAGGGCTTACTAACATTAAAATTTATGACAATTTTTTTAGTTCTTAAATGAAATTTCAAATGATTTGACCTATTATTTTGAGGAATTTTATGCAGAAAAAGGGAAGGATAATACTCAAAAAATGATTAATGGAAGTGTTACTAGTATTGAAAACCTTTAGAAAAAGATTCTTATTGAGAAACATAATGAAAGGGAAATTAATGAATCTCTTTTCTCTTTTAATATTGATAGTGTTGTAGGACCTGATAGATTTACTAATAAATTCTACATGTTCAACTGGGATAATGTTCACTTTGAGTTAATCAATGTGGTGAGAGAATTACTTATTCATGTATCTATTCCCTATGGAGTGAATTCCAACTTATTTAGTTTGATTATAAAAAAGGAGATTGATATTGATATTAGAGACTTCATGCATGTTGCTATTGGTAATTCTATCCCTAATGTGATCGGTAGGATAATGAATTTTAGACTAGGTAATATTTCCAAGGGTTTTATTTCTGTAGACCAATTTAGATTTTTTCCCAAGAGGAATATCAAGAATTGCATTTATACTACATTAGAATGTGTTAACATAATGAAGAAAAAAGTCAAGGATAGTAATATATCCCTATAAATTGATATTTCCAAGGATTTTGATATAATATAGTAAAATTTCATTTTTTATATTCAAAGAATACATATATTTTATTATATATTTATAAACTTGATCAGCATTATCTTCAAGAGTTCCAAGCTCTCTATTCCTATTGGGTCTCCAATGTGGTTTTTCTAATGTTCCAGAGGGGTTAGACAAGGGAATTTTTTATCTAGGATTCTCTTTTCTATTACTGAGAATTATTTAATCTATTATCAAAATGATCTAGTTAATTTTGGTCTCTACAAAAACATTAAGGTTAGAAGAGGATTATTTTCACCCTCACATATCCTTTATGCTAATGGAATTCTTCAATTTGGGAAATCTGACATAATCACCATTTCTTATATCAAAGTCATTTTTGGGCACTATGAAGAAGTTCTTGTTCTCTTAATTAGATAGAACAAGTCCTCTATTATATTTGGAAAAGGAGTGTCTATATCTAAAAAAAATAGGGTGTCTAGGGGTCTTGGTGTTAAGAGAGGATCCATGTAATTTACCTACCTTTCCCCCATTTTTGGGGTAAGTTGAAAAGGTGTTACATGGAGAATAATTATTCTAGATGTTTTAATCATCTCACAACATGGATGGGGGAAACTATGTCTCAGGAAAGTAGAATTTGTTTTGTCAATTATATGATTACCTCTATGTTTATATAAGTATTACCATTATACAAATGGTGTATAACATTCATTAAGGAGTTTTAGATCATGATTAGTAATTCTATATGGACTTGTTCAATTCATGAAAGGAATATGGTTACAATTTCTAAAATAATGTGTAAAAACAGTGGATATAGAAGTGATAGGGATCAAGTATCTCAAGATTTTCAATGACACATTGCTCAAAAAATTCACTTAGAGCCTTCTTTACTATACTCAATACTCATTGGAGTTACTTTCCACTAGTTTATCAACAAAATTCAAAAATTGACATTATAGGTATTTTCCTTTATCTATTTGGATAGCTATTAAACATGCCTATCATGATATTATGTAATGATCAAAATAGATGGTTTGTAACCAATCAACCTTGAATTGCTGAGGTACTCTATGGATTACAAGGAAAATTAATGCAAATGTTGATGTTCCTTACTCTAAAATATACTTCAATTACTAACATACAGTGTAATACTAATTTTCATTGGATGCTTCATCCTTTACTCAGTGTGGAGATTCTCAGGTGTGAGTTCACTAACCGCATCTTGATCTGGACACCAAATTTGATTGGTTTCAAAAGAACCTAAGAATGCAGAAGTATTATTATAATGGATCAACCACCCTAACTCCATGGTTATTATGATTTAATAAGACTTTTATTTCACCAGTTGATTTTCTTTTAATCTGGAGGATCTACGAATAGAGTCTACCTTCACACATGTTCATTCAGCGTGCATGGATTAGTATTTCCCCATCATTCTATATATATGTGCAAGATGAGGAGAATTTTTATCATCTGTTTGTTTGTATATTTTTCACACACAAGATGTGGGTACATGTTCAGGACCTATTTGGATTTATACCTAATTTTTTGAGCATTGGAGTGCTATTGACATCCATTTTCTATAAAGATTGTAATATACAGATCAATTCACTTATTTTTCCTGCTGCAGTTGTTGTCATTTCCTATACATGGAGGTAAAGGAATGGTTTGGATTTTGATAACCAAATTCTTTATTTTCATACCATAACTTCTACAATTCTTTAGGAAATAATTCTTACATTCAAAATTCAAACTGGATCAATGAAACATGTCTTTTATGATTGGTTTATATTGAGGTCACTTGGTGTTTGTGGCACGGGAAAAAAACCATTGGTGGATAAATATATTAGGTGGATACCTCCTATCTTAGGTTGGCTAAAATTAAATGTTGATGGGGCTGACTTCAGGTGCACTGGGGCCCTTAAGTTGTGGTGTTGTATTCCTCACTCATCAAGGTCTCATTAAGGGATGTTTTTAAAATTTCATTGGGACTGGCAATGTGATTGAAGCTGAATTGTGGGTAGGTAGTCAGGTATGTTATCTATCATAGTTATCGATCTCTATGGTCGGAATCTGACTCAAGTGTGGTAGAGTAATTTCATTAATATCTATCTAGGAATTCCAAAATAGAATGTTGATATCCTGGATTGATTGACTTCATCTGGAAGATTATATTTGTATTGATGTTACACATGTTTACATGGAAGAAAATTAGGTTGTTGATTCTCTCTCCAATAGGGATGTCATGGTGGCTAGCTTAAGATGGTCCTTTGTGATATTGACTTTTTTTAGGATTAATTGAACCAGATGCACATAGTGATTTGCATACCCATCTTTACAAATCCTCCTTGTAACGTTTCTCTTATTACTTTATTTTTCAAATATTTTTTCTTAGTTACAGGACTTCTTGCTTCCTAAACCTTCTGATTATATTTATTATTTATAATTTATTTAGTATTTATTATTATTTATTTCCTTATTATTTATTATTATTTATTTATTAAGTTATAAATTATTAATTAATTATTAATTATTAATTATTTAATTCATATTTATTTGTTGTGTTTTATCTATTTTTTATTACTTATTATTATTTTTTACAATTATATAAATGTGTAAATTAGATTCTATTTACTCACCACACGAAGAGATTACTAGAGTGGTAAAGTCTTTATAGAATATCCAAGAGGTAAGGGGTTCAAATCTCACCCCACACATATATATGGTGAATTTCTGCCTGGAATATATGGAAGATGCATGCATGCATTTATGGAATGACATTAAATGTGAATGGTAATAAATAATAAATAATAAATAATAAATAATAAAAAAATAGTTGATAAATAAATCTACCATTTTTTAAAAAACCGCCAATAAAACGTTCCATGATGATTTTGAAAAATCATCAGGAAATGATTGATGAAATCTAATTTAGCGGAGGTTTAAACTACTACTAAAAGATTACTTTGGAATAGTATTGGTGGGTGGAGCCAAGAATAATCCCCACACCACTGGACACATCAACGGATGGCCAATGGAATTCTTGTATGATTTACATTCCGCTCTCCTACCACCAGCTAGCTAGTGGCCCTCACCAGTGCACTGATGGACTACATGTAGCTATTTCAGAAACAAGTTCAATTCCACACTAACACCAACCACCCATGAAACCTCTAAAACAATCAAATAAGAAACAAAACCACACCCTAACCCTTCTTTCAATCCAACACCAACTAAAACAAGAAAAACATGACAGTACAACCCAAATATGTAAAGAAAAACAAGAACATGAAAATTGTGGTACCTGTAAAAGATATGATGATGTTACAATTCTCCCCCACCATATCAGTTTCTTCCCCCAGAAATCTTATTTTAATAAGGATTACCTTCAAAGAGTTAAGGCCACTACTACCTCATAAAAGAATCTCAATCCCATGTCTCATGAAAATCATAAACATTCTTATAACACGCTGAGATTTTGTGAATTATTTTTTTCAAATTAATTTTTTTTATATTTTTCATTTCATTAAACATTTAAAATAGTTTATTTTATATTAAAGGACTATGTTTGGATTGCATTATATGAAAAAATAAGTTAATAATTCACTAAATTGAAAATAAATTTTATCATTCTCTACACAGAACACCAATGTTATCTTTCATTACACGCAACAACAACTTTTCTCAATGTCTTGTGTAACAGAGAAGACCAAGTTTCACCGAACAATAATATATTATTAAAATATTATTTTTTTAATATAATAAGATATAACCTATCCATTAAATTGGTGGTTAAGAATATTATTAACCAATTTATTAAAATATATGGTTTACACAAATATAATATGAAATCATTAGTTTCCAATTTATTAAAAATGAATATGAAAACTTATTGAATGTAAAGAAAATATTATTATTTTAATGGTCCCAAAGTTCTTTTACCATAATAAAATAAATTGAATATAATTATTGAGTTATATTAATGAAATATATATGTTATATATTCAATCATATATTTTTTATATTCATCCCATAGATTTTATAGACATAAGATAAGAACAATCCTAATTTTATGCTTAAAAACTTATATTTTTATTAAGGCATTTTTACCACCTTTTCATGGAGAACCCATTTTAAATGAAAATTTTGGAAATTTTATAGATTTAATATGTAAAAAAACTTTATATTTTAAATAGATACATAAAAATTAGGTTAGTATATTTTTTTGGTATTTTTTGTATGGTTTAATTTTTAATGAATAGTAAAAAATACTGTATTTTAGTTCAAAATTGATTTTTCATATAATTAATTTTTAAAGTAAAATTACATATTAAATTGGTTTAAATGTTTTATTAGATCATATTTTTATAAATTAATATGATTTAGGTCATTATACCCAATTTCACATTTAAATTTGGTATAAGAACTTAGCAATCTTTTGGACATTTTTTACTTTAAAAACCTGTAGTGTCATCCCATCAAAGAGATTAATTTTAAATTAATTTCTATCACATTTGTCATTTTAATTTGATAAAATGTGTTCCATATTTGGAGTCATACTAATTTATAATATCTAATATGGAAAACTTAGTTTTTTACCTAAATGATTAGTGAAAGTAATTATAAATAATTACATCAATTAAGGTAAAATTAAGCTTAACTAATGACTAAACCTTAAATTTAAGAATAAAAATGACTTAAAAACATGTAAACGAGCCATTTAATAGCCATATTTCGACCATATTCTACCTGTTATATAATTTGGTCCATTATTGTATCCACTAGACATGTGAAAAATGTGTATGAAATTCTTTTTTTAAAATATTACAAAAGTGTCACACCTCCTCCACTATAAAAAGGTCTCATCTACTACCACTTACTCACACATATCAATAAAATTGGATCTCCCAAAATCTTCTCAAATAATATCCCAAAATACCTCCCTTAAACCTATAATCATCCCCTTGTCCATAAATAAATTCAAGAAAGCCTTTTGGCACAAACTAAAAGGAGTTACCCGATTAAGAGGCAATGTCTTCTCCCAAGATCCTTTCTTTTATTTTATTTCTCCACCCCTTCACTATCTTTATTCCATGATTGTATAAAATACCAGTATATTAAATGTAATATAAATTTTTATGCTATTTTTTCTACCTACACTTATACACACTTCCTTCTAATGGTATCGAACAAAATGTTTATGTGTATGGTGAACTACCGCCTCACAAAATGACGATTGTTCATTTTTCTTTACTACATCTCATGGTGTAAATTATGATAGAAACATTGTTTATATATGTTATATATTATATTTATTACTAATTTAGGCTTATATAATCCTTTTTCAACACTTATCTTAATACTTTACATTTGGTTTAAACATAATAATTTTGTTTGAGGAAATGTGGACTACCGCCCCCTCAAAGCGATATGATTCATTCACATACTACATGGAATGTATTAAGGATGGGTTTAGAAAATATATATGATATATATGATATGAAATAATATAATAATGATATATATATACATATATATACACAAATTTCATTTACCTTATTTCTTTCAATATAATAATAAAAATGGAAACAATGTTCATGCATACATATGGCTTACCGTCTCCATGAAAGGTGTATTACAATTCATAATTATATATTATATAGATTATTACAATACAAATATAATTAATTTAAATGATATTTATATCATTATGTTCATTATATAAATCATGATATAAGTATAAGGACCAAATATAAAACAAATTTGGACACATGCGATGAAGAAAGCGAATATTACCTGAAGTGGAACTTTAACATAGTATGGTTAACAAGAGGGAAATATAAGGTCATAATAAAACCATAAATGTTATTATATATAACAATATGGTTCTGTAAAATATTTATAAAAAATATATATTTATTGTATTGGTGTTTTGAATGATTACGATGAGATTCAAGACACAAGGTAAGAGAATTTCATCTCACTTTTTATTTTCGTGAGATACATGATATAATCACAACCCATTCCTTTTGTGTGGTGTGTATACTACCCATGGATGTATTATATGATTATTATAATTAATATTATGGTTATTTAAATATATACATTATTATATTTCTAAAATGGGACTTATGTTTCAAAAGTTACCAAATCGGTAAAGTAATTTTGTCACAATTTGTCTTCTTTCAGACACATGCCATGTTATGCACCTATATTTTTCCATGAGGTGAATATAATGACTTTAAAATTTTATATATTGAATATAATTATTTCTATGATATTTTAATCTTAATTTAATCTGATTTTCCAATATGGTTTGTATGGTTCAAAGTTACCGAGTGGTAAGAGTTTATCGAAACAATCTCATCGCTTATCGAGATTGTTTATGTTTATTCTTCCTTTGATGAAAAACTATGATAAATATATCATGAAAATTCATGATTTTTATTCTCCTATGGTTATACATTATTTATTCATGTATTGGTACCATTTTTTTACTGTTTTCTACATAAGATAGTTAAGAAATTTGTTTTAAGAAATCCTGACATTATCCTATGTTCAGTTGAAAATCTATGTTCCTTGAAAACCATGTTTTCTAAAAAGGGTTTCCATGAATATTATAATATAATTCTATTATAATTAAAATAATTTTTTCCTTTTTTATTTTACAAATTTTTTCAATGGAATATTCTTTTTTCTTTTTGAACAATGCATTTTTATAACTTTTAACCATTCAAAAGGAATGTTCCTTTTACCTTATACGACATGTGAGGATTTACCCATCGTCATTTATGTGAATCTTAATTTTCATCCTTAAAATGTTAATTTTTAAGAAAATTATTTTTAAGGATATTTAAAAATTATTTTCCATCTAATATGACAGTTTTTGAAGTTACTCAAGCCTTTCTAGGAAATGATGTAAAGGTTCAATTCATGTTATTTCTCTAAAAGAGTTATGTTTAATGTCACAGTCTTTATGAAACTCGTTTTTCTTTCATGGGTTATATGTTTATGAAATATTTTTATATTTCATGGGTTATATGTTTCTGAAATTATTTTATCTTTCATGGGTTATTATTTTGATGAAATGATTATTAGACCCATATCATTTTACACAAGTTATGATATGATTGTATGTTTATGATATCCATTTCATTTCTTGGGTTATGATATGATTGTTTATGATTTTTTGGATCATGTATGTATGATTTAAATACGATAATGGTGGGACCTATATCTCTCTAAATGCATTTGGTAAAGATTTATATCTCATGAGATATACTAAGATAGTCTTCAGAGTAAAACTTGACTACAAAGATGGACATGGGAGTGAACCATGACTTCCAAGATGGTGTGAGGAGTGAACTCATGATACTAAGATGGCCATGAGAGTGAACCATGACTACCAAGATGGTATTGGGAGTGACACCATACTACTAAGATGGTCTTGGTAGTTATTCCCTAGATACTATAGAAATCATATTATATACTTATGTGACTAACACAATTCCAATTTGTATTCCTATGTTATGCTTTCACGGTTTATTTTATTTATTTATTTATTATTCATATATTATAAACTACCAATATTTGTTCCATGATTCATGTTTATGATCTATGATATGTACGGTATGATCTTCTAATGTTTTAATCATGTTCTCATACTCCCATTCTCATGTTTATGCTTACATGTATCCCTTATTTATCCTTACTGAGAATCTGTGATCACCCATTTTTATGTTTCTTTACCTAGGTTATGAAGATATATTTATTGTATGATATGTCTAAGATGGGTTCTAGTCTGGCATAACCTAGTGGGAGATAATGTAGCTCGATTATTTATTAGTTTTTACATTTCCATGTTTCCAAATGCTTTAAACTAATACTGTATTTGGGTATTTTTTTGTATAATGTATTAAGTATTCCATATAAATAATTTAATGGTAATGTATGAAAAGTGAGGGTTAATATAATGCTACCACAATAGTCAAAATAATGATATATAATTACCATATAGAACATTTACTTGAGAATAAACAACACAAAGAACTTGTTCAGTCACAGAAAAATATAGATCTATGTTGAGGTCATCCAAATTTTGAACATGTGACGGGTCTGATTAATACTTTTTGAGTTGATATACATGAAAAAAATTATGGATCAAAGACAACTGAAGTAGTAAAGATAAGTGATAATTCACCTTTCCAAGTTATTCCATTATATCAAATGGTCCCACATACCCAGGGGTGATCTTTCTTTGTTTTCTGAGCTGTAGGTAATTAAATCGTGGAGATATTTCCAAGAACACCAGATCACTTATACAAAAATATAAAAGTATATTATGTTGATCAATGTATGACTTGTATTGGATCTGATCCATCACCATGAATTGATGCACAAATTGGATCCACACCATTGTCTCCTATACGAAACTCAATCCAACCAAGTAAGCTTCTCTAACCCTAGACCACCAAAGGGGAAAACCACAAGGAAGTCTATACTAGGACTATATAATTTTCATTATTATGGATGAATTATTAGTTCTATTATAAAAAAATTCAACTATACCCAAATGGCTCTCCCATGTACCTCGGAATTCCAATATGTATGCACAAATAATATCATCAAGAATTTAATTAGCAGAATCTATCTTCCCATCCTTATAAGGATGATTTGCTATGCCCAACCTAGTTTTGAGTGACTATTACCTTCTATAGGCCCCTCTAAAACCAAGAGGTTAAATTAGGGTATCTATTCGATATCATGTCCATAAGAATACCATGTATCCTTAATATATCTTTAACATATGTCTTTCCCAATTCATCCATTTTAGTGGTGTAGTGGATCTATATGAAATGAGAATACTTAGTCAAATAATTGATAACCATAAAAATAGAGTTATTACCCTTGAGAGATTAAGGTAAAAAAGTAATGAAATCCTTCAAAATTTCACTCCACATCTCAGTTGGAATAATAAGATATTGAAACAACCTAGAAGGTTTTTAATGCTAAACCTTAATTTTTTTGTTAGTATAATAATTATATATAAATTTAGGCCACCAAAAATGACATTTCATGTAATAAAACAACTTTATGGATCTAGGATGGACAACCTAAAAAGAATAGTGACAATATCCCATAATTTGGTTTCTTGTAAATGAAGGGAAAACATATCACCTCCTAAATAAAAGGATACCCTCAAAGGAAATAGACCACTAAATGATGGTCTCATCACTATATAATGAACTCTTGGAACTTAATAACATACCATCACATTGTATCTATTAAATAATCATCTCAAGGTTTGAGGATGTCATATGAAAACTTTCTAGAACATTACCATACTAACCATTATTGAATTCAAAGTGAATATAAGTAAAATATACCACCAAGATTCATTAAACCCTTAACTCGTTCAAAGATTTAGAAGTTATCTTCTTGCTAATAGTTTCATCCAAAATATTAACTTTTCGGGGTGTATAGGAAATGTAAAATTTGAATGATTGAAATCCATCCACCAATTGTCTTTATTAGAGGTTTAGAAATATTTGATAAAATATTTTACCCAAACTTTTTGGGTTAGAGTAAACACTAAACTTTTCCTCAAAATAGATAGTGATGAAAACTTTACAGGGCATGCATAACCAATGCATGTTCCAAGTCATATGTGGAATAATTCCACTCATAAGTCTGAAGTTGACATGAGTCAAAATCCTTGAAATGATCCCCCAACATAAGGACGTATCCCAAACATGAAATTGATCTATCATGGTTAACGACATAGCCTTTTCTATCCTTTGGTAAAGGTATAATTAGAAATGAGATCAAATGCCACTTTATCTCATAGAAGGATTAATGACACTATGATTTTGAAAGAACTTAACCCCCTTTAGTGTGAGAGTGGTCAAAGGATATTCATGCTTCAAGAAATACATTATTAACTACAGATAGTATCCTTCCAAATATAGGAATCAATGAATCATAAATAAATTTTTTGGTACTTCACATGACATGAAACCCATCACCTTTTTAGGATCACATAATATTCCACATTCTAAGATCACATATTCCAAGAACATGAATTCCCAGATCTAGAATTAATACATTTATAATTTATCATAAAGGTGTAGATCACTGAAAAATTCCCAAAAACAAGCCTCATGTGAAACACATGATCTTCTTCAGTCTTAGAGTACACTTGGATTTCATCCACAAACACTATAAGAAAAGTGTTAAGATACACATGGGTGATTCATTTCATTAAATCCATAAAGTTACCAAGAGTATTATTTTGGTAAAACTTATCACAATGTACTCAAAATGGCCAGAAATACTCCTAAAAGGGGTGTTTGGAGTATCGGAATCATTGATTATGAGTTAGTGGTAATCATACCAAATATAAATTTTTTAAAAACATTTAACCCCATTAAAATAGTTGAAAAAATAATCAATATAAGGAAAGAGATATTTTTATTGACTGTTTCTTAATTGAGCTTCAGATAATCAATGCATCAGGGAAGAGTTTTATTATATTTTTTGAAAAAAAATACAGTCTGTCTATAGTGAAACACTTGGGCATATAAAACCATTGGATCTCAAATTACCCAACTAAAAATTTATCTTTATCAATTTATCTAGATCTATATGGTTAGATGAAAACAATATCTATTGATTTCTTGGAACCAAGTAAATCGTGAACTCCATGTACCACTCTATAGGAAAACGCAATGTCATCTAGAAACATTTCAAATAACTTATTCACCATTTAAGGGAGGCTACCACTATTAGATTCTTATTCCAACATGGTTTCTAATAAAAACAATAACTTACTATGATTTGGAAGATATGAACCTGCCTGAATAGACCTTGGATCCCATTATCTCTTAAATACATGGGCTCCCCCATAAGAATGAGTGAAATGCACCTTCCTATACTAACAATAAATCCAATCCTTGAGAGAAATTGACTAATCCCTTTATGATAATTACATAAAATCATTTTATGTAAAAAACCAATAAATCCTAAACCATCTCTACAATTCACTTAAATAAATATAATTAGGTACATTGGAAACCCTTATCTATCATATTTCTCTAAGACATTAACAATTTCACAATGATTGACATGATTTCGATTGAAATTTTTAGAAGATACACCATATGAGTTAATAAAAAGTAGTTGGAGTCACCTATATTAAATAAAGTAATCACTAAGATCGAAGTAATGAAAATGGAAACACTCATAGTCGCAGGTCTCATATCAACTTCCCCTAGAATGTCCTTAACTATATGTAACTTCTTTATTCTAGAGGCTTGTGGCCTGAACCCTACAGTAATTGAAGAATCTAGATGCATCATAGACCCTCTAGGTGTTGAAGACATTGTACCACAGTAAAGATAATATAGATCTTGAGAAAAGGTTTTCATGTGACCATGATTCCCATATGACTTGAAAACCTTTAGATACATAAGTAAAAAGTGTTTTTTGTGTCCCGTATACCCACAATGGTAACATTTCAAACAAATATTCATTGATGAAGGTTCAAGAATAAACCTATGAGAATCACCCCCACTATTTTCCTTATAAAGACTGCTTTGCTTCATTTTTTCTTTAAAAGGAATACTAGAGATACCACTAGAGGGAAGAGAAACTTTTATTAGTATTATCTTACCTAACAATTCAAGCTCTACTATCAAGGAATTATCTACCACTTTACCATAGGTGTTCAATTTAACATAATTACCTATGACTAAATATTATCTCAAATACCTATCTTAATACTTTGAGCCTTTATCTTATCATTAGATACAAATTTATAAGAAAACATGGATAGATCAGTGAAGTGATTAGCATAATCCATCACAAACAAATATCCTTCTTGATATTGAGAAAATCCATAGATTTTCCATTGTCATAGATTATGGGTATGAATACTTAGTAAATTGGAATTCAATTCATTCCACTTCAATCCTTAATTATTTTTATCTAAGAAAATCATGTCACACCACCTTTTACTTTTACCTTCAAGCTTAGAGATTAAAAATATTACTTTGACTAAGTTAAGATTTTTTAAGAATTCAAATCTCTTATAGATAATTTTCTACCAATCCTCCACCCCCTGAGGAACATTTATCCTCTAAATGGAAGGTGGATTTTGGAGAGTAATTTTCTAGGATTGAATGTTGCCCTAATATCTTTGTGGTTATTCCTCTCTATCTTGAACAGTAGAAGGTTACACACCCTGGTCCATAGCATGGACTACTTGAAACACTTCTTTGAATGAATTATGATCAACTGAAGGGTTTTCCTATCTTGGTTCACTAACAACACCCTCTTGAAGAACTATTGGAAGTTTTCTAGGGGGTATGGCAATACACATAAACATACAAAGATATATAAACATATCAGACACATGATATAATTAGAGTTAATAATATAATAAATCAATTGGAATTATCAAGATACAAAAGCAAAAATAAATACTAGATTTTAAAATGTTAATATCTGTAAAGACATAATTTACATAAACCCATGGTAACTTAATTCTTGTCAAGATGAGATCTAGCTAGACAGTCACTCACAACCCACCCCTTAAGTTCCTAAATACATCTCTCTTATCTTCCAAGACATCAAAAAAATTTATACCAGAAACAAAAATAAAAAAATACCCCCATGATACAATTTTTTCATGAACTAACCCAAATTACTTAAACTATCCATAACCTAAACCAGTTTTGATATAGATCGAAGGGAACTCCCACCCCCTAGGGGTGGGAAACAAACATCTGGGAATCAAAAACTACATTTGATAACTTTTTTATACAAATAACCCAAAAGAAAGTGACGAATACATAGAAAATATCAGTCTATAGAAACTAAGACAACAAAATATAGATTTGGTAAATAGTAAAAAAACAAGTTCCATGATATATAAAAGCAACAAAAAACACTCAAGAAGTGTAAACTCACAAGTCCATGTAACCTGATGTAACCTCTAGACTCCCACACCCTACTAATGAATAAACCCTCATCCAACCTATGGTTCTTTTTTATTATCTGTAATAGATAGAAAAAGATATACATACATAAAAATGTGTATATAGGTAATGCGAAAAAGATCCTAGCGGTATATTAGAATTTTTTTCATAAATAATCTTTATAAAATAAACCAATTATTCCCAGATAATTCAAAACTATGAATGAAATATATTTTAACATAAATCATTCATAAAACACACCATTCACAATTTTAAAAAGAATTAAAATAAGAAGGTTTTAAAATAATTTATTTATATATAATAATAATTCACTTTAAATATAACCAATAAGGAAAATGAGCCTATGGGTGGACACAATTGTTTGTCAATAAGGATCCAAATTACATTATTGTGATCAGTAGTCCAGTTGGTGTAACACAATAAGATTTTGTAAAATATATATTTTTTAAAATAAATTTAATCTTTTAGATATATTGAATGACATAAAACACCAATTTTAAATTTAATTACATGAAACTCCGAGTTTAGGTTGTGTTATACGCAACATTGAGTTTATCTTACATCACATAAAACACTAAGTTTAAACGAAACATGTTATACTATTGAAATTTTATTATTTAAAATGATAGTTATCTTTTAGCCATTGGAATGGTGGGTATTAATAGGGTCAAATGAATTATGAAAATATATGGTTTACATATTTACATAAAATAATTTATTTAGTGACTAATTAATTAAAAATTAAAATAAAAACTATTTGAAAATAATGGAGATCTTTTTATCGAAAACTATTTTTTTGAAAAAACAAATTTTACCTCAATAACTTAAAGAAACCAATTTTGTGGAATTATTTAAATTAATTTTATATATTATATATTTAATCAGTTTTTAAAAATTCAACTTATGTTTTCTCTAGACAATAGATAATAATAAATCCTATTTTATGCTAAAAATGTATATATTTTTAAAAGGTAGTTTTATCTCCTTTTTACGTACATATTATAAAACTAATATTTTAATCATTTAAGAAATTTAGTTTGAGAATTGAATTAATTTAATAAAATAATAGTGTATAAATTATATTTGGGTGAATGTTTTGAGAATTTTCTAAAAAGATTAATTTTTTTATTAATAGTGAAAAATACCGAATTTTAATTGAAAACTTCACTTTTCATTTAAACTATTTATAAATTTAATTTTTTTTTAAATTGGTTATAAATTAAAATTATATCCATAATTTATCTATTTTTCCAATTTAGGTCATTTAATTCATTTTTTATATTGAATTTTGATCTAATAACCATGTAAAATGTTGAACATTTTCTCTTTGAAATCTCATTTTCTCATCGCTTATGTGGGATTAATTTTAAATTTAACATTTGAAATAATGTTAATTGAATTAGAAAATTTGTATTCCAAATTTAAAATCATGATATTTTATATTATCTAAAAATTTCAACTAAATTTGTTACAAAAATGAATAGTGAAAATAATAATAATTAATTACTATTGTTAGGGTAAAAATGAGTTTACCCAGTTAAAATAAAATATAAGGATTGAATGGCCAAAACAATTGTCTAAAATATGTTTCCATGACATATTTAGACCATATAATTCTTAATTATTGAGAAAAATCCATTTTTTGTCTTTTTTCATGTGAAAAACATGAGTTCTCCATTTTCTTTTCAAAAAATACAAGTGTGCCACACAACTCACATATAAAAGGCCACCGTATATCCTCTTCTATTCACACTATAAAAGCAAATTTTTTCATACAATACCTACCAAAAAAACTGTAACACCCCAAGCTTCCACGATACGTTTCCATTTAAATAATATAATAGCTTCTGTTGAACACAACTTTGAGTTCAAACACACCACAACCAATCAAACTAGCCATTATGAATAGTAATACCCAATTTTTCAAATTTTATAAATTTTATCTTTCAAAATGTACTTCATTTTTGGATTCATAATATCGAAATTAGATTAGCATGAATTTTATGTATTTTTCTGAAAACATCCATTTTTTTATAAATAGTGAAAAACCATTGCGTTGTTGGTTAAAACTGACTTTTTATTTAAAAAAATCGTTATTTTATTTTAACTTATTTTAGTTTAAAACAGATACATAATACCTATATATGTTCAACATAATTCATTGGAATAATTTTATAATAATTTTAGATATATAAAATTTTATCGAACTTTATACCGTCTTTTACCCACCTCCTAAGAGGATTTGGAAATTTGTATAATACTTAATTTTACCGCTTCTATGAGTTGAATTGTAAAAATATGAGAGACATAGTTGACATCAGTATGTAAAATATGGTTCAATAACATGAAAATATTTTTATGAATAGTAACGTTTTACTCTTATTTACCACGGTTAAAAGTAAATAAGGTAATTAAGGGTAAAAATGATATTATAATTACCCTAAAACATGTACTAATTCTATTTCATATTTATAATTCGACCAAAAATAACCTTAGGAATAAAATATGAACCTATTTGGTCCACATGGAATAGATTAGGACATTTATTATTATTTTATTTAAAGAAGAGTTAAAAGAGGTAAAATCAAAGTTTAATAACTAAACCATTTTTAATATAGGATTACAAATAAGATAAATTAAACTATAAATATTCATTATAGAGATAAATATATTTCATACATAATTTTATTTAATTTATAATTTTTATACATTAAATAATTTAATTTATTTATGACATAATGATGATGCAAAAATTACCTTATTAATGAAAGATTAAAATAATTGATATTATCAATATCAAAATAAATGTAATTTGAAACTTTTGATGAATTACACTATTTTAATTGGGTAATATTACATTTTATTGTTAATTAAATAATTTTTTTCAAAGTAATCTTCTGTTATGATTTTCACAAAAACCAAATACTAAATAGTGTCAAAATTGACATAATTGAGTTTTTAAAAAATCAATAATATATTTTTAATTGATATAATATTCCTAAAAATATAAAGTTCAAAAAAAGGACTTATATAAGGTTATATATATTAATAATTAACCACATGGGGTTATCTAGTCTTTTTATATTATGTTTATTAACCATAAAATATAAAAATACAAAGAGACATGGTAAATGTCAAACTATTTAACTAAGAGATAATTCTAAAAGATAAGGTTAATATGATGACCTAAACATGTATTAAACCTATTTTTTAAGAGGTTCTATACCCCTAGCAACCTTATCCTTTAAATAATTCATTTTTGAGCCATTAGAAACCGAAAAATGATTTTATTATAAAATTATATTTAAATCTTTTCTTAAAGTTCCCATAACCCCTCTTATAAAATGGCACATTCCCTTCTCTAAAACTAACACCTTCAAAGCCATTTTGATCTACCAAACCCTTCACAACTATCCACCCAACTTTCCTTCCTTCATCCTAGATGCACTCCGTTGGTAAAAATCCAATATAAGGATCCCTTTTGATCAAATCAAAAAGAAGAACCCGAAGAAGAGGTAAATATTTCATCACCTCTTTCAAGTTCTTCTCTTTTTCCACTTCCTTTTTCTTTTTGTTTCCATAATAAAATAATAACTCTAGTATCCTCTATATATATTGTTATGTTATTATAAAAATTTTACAACCATATTCATTATTCTATCTATCCTATAAATGAAAAAGTCACTATACATGCGTACGTACGGATTACCGTATCCACGTCGTGGTATAGTTTATTATTCAAACACTTCATTATTTAGATGGGTATAATAATCAGTATAACAGATGTAAATAATTAATATAACATGTTAATTATTATTTATATATGATATAAAATCCAATTATATATGATTTCACTATCAATATATTGATATTGTCGCTCGTTTGTACGTACGAATTACCGTCTCCACGAACGCGATGAGATTCATTCCCCATACTAATCATTCAAGACTAATTTTCATTTTATGATTAAAAATAATGATTATGAACATAATATAATTATGTTTATGAATCAAATACATCATATCCATAACAAACATGGCCCATTTAACCAATTATTTAATTGAAAATGAATCAGTTAACACATGAAATGAGGATAATACTGAAATATTACTAACAAGGCAATATTAGAGGATCATATATGATATAATATTTATGTATATAGTTCTTTAATAATTTAATAACAATATTTTAACTATTATAAAGGATTTTAACATACCATTGACTAAGGAAAAGTACAAGTTATGTGTTAATTTCACAATGTCTTTATTATCCAAGTTTGTTTTTACTTAAGTATCTGCTGGGACCTCTTTATCATCCACATCCATGTTTCTTAATGTAACACCCCGACCCCAGTTATCTAGAGTCAGTGAATTATTTTAATACATTGGCATGATTACAAGGAATCAAGTCCCAAAGGATCGATCGGTTTAGCAATATTGGAAAATAGATTACATAAATGAGTGTTACATTACACTTTATAACATACCAAACAACATAAATAATCCTTTATTAATACAATTATTCCCTTGGATTAACCCTGTATATCAATCACAATATACTTCTAGGAATCCTGGGAAAAATAAAGAATAGAAAGGGGTGAGCTCAGATGCTCAATAAGGATAACAATACAGCAGAAACATTCATAAATAAGCATTAACATTTAAGGTAATGTATAACTAAAACAAAAACCTTTTAAACTTGAACTTCATCATAATATGGAAAAAATAAAATGAAGTAATTCTATTTAATTATTCACATGGATATTATACTAGTCAAATAATCACATGCAATATCACTAACCACTTTCATAATGATGGAATTCATAATGTCATTCTATCATAACCACATAGTCAAGGCCTTGTGCCAAGACTAAAAATAAGATTTTGTCAAAGCCTTGTTCCATGACACTATTTTGTCTCATGAGACCTACCGATGCATCGAGGAGTGATAGTGGGCTCCACCCATCACATACTAAGTCCAATGCATTCCTCATATGAAAAGGTTTAAACATAATATAAACATTCGTATTAAAACTATCATACAAAATGTCAATACGTTATCCCTAAACCATGAATGGTATAAAAATAAAACATCCATAGTATAACATATCACAAAACCTTCAATACAATATTGAAAATTTGTATTATAATAAATCATCTTTAAACAAGTTTAAAATCTACCAATGGATGTTGACATAGATGAAAATGATTTGAAAAACTCTTTGAGAGAAATATCCATTTTTAATGAAAACATTTAAAAGTCACACAATTTATAAAGGAAGACAATTAAAGAAATTTTTGAATAAAAGTGTCCCATACCACTTTGAATCTTTTGAAAGGAATTAACATTTTAAAAACATTCATGTCCATATAAATAAATACTTAAAAACCATTTTGAAGAGATTTAGAAGAATAAATATTTAAAACATTTGAAATGTTGTTTTTGTAAAAAAGTGCCTTAAAATCGTCCCCTTGAAATCTCTTTCATGAAACATGTACATGGATAATAAATATGTCCCATTAGATACTTACATAAAAACAACCACGGATAATAAAGAGATTGTTAAATTAACCCTTACCAATTTGGTAACTTACGAAACATACACCCCATGAAAGAGGTATCATATAATGAATTTTTAAATACACATAAATTAAAGTGTATTACACAAAGAATACAATTATGTTCAGTACATACACCACACAAAAGGTAATAGTGGTAATATGGCATGAATCTCATGGGAATAAGAAGTGAGATAAAACCCCTTACCTTGTACTTTCCTTTAGTCGAGGGTACATTTAAGCTCTTGTATGAAGACATTAGTATGTTATTAAATTATAAAAGAACCATATTAATATTTATTATACATTACATTATTCATTTATGACTTTATACTACCCATTTAATAATAATTTCCATGTTAAATTAACATTTCGTGTAATAATCGCTTTCTTTATTGTACGTGTTTTAACTTGTTACTCTTGATTGTATCACTTAGATCATGATTTAAATACTTCCATAATATAAAACATGATTTATATATCATATATATTTAGAATATAAATATGTATAATAGACATATATATGAAATTGAAAACAACGTTTATGGAGACGGTAGTCCGTACGTACGCATAAACGATGTTTCAGTTTTCATAACGTATTGAACGGAACTAAGTGAATAAAATATATGTAAGTACATATATATATATATATATTAATTATCATTATTATTTCATATATTACAAACATATTAGTGATATATATTTTTATAATCGTCGATGAATGGTAAATACAGAAATGAATCTCATCGCGTCGTGGAGACGGTAATCAGTACGTACGCACGAGTGACAATATAATTTCCTTAATGGTGTGGAATTGGATGGTATATTAATTTTACAGAGACAATAACATGTTATTTTTATTATTTATATACATATTACTCATCATTATATCCATCCAAATAATATACTGTTGAATAACAAATTACACCACGGCGTGGAGACGGTAAGCCGTACGTACGCATAGATGGTGACATTATCATTCATAAGATGGATAGAATAATGAATATAGTTGTGAAATATTTATAATAACATAACAATAAATAGAATATATTGGATTTATTATTTTATAATGGAAATAACAAATAAAGAAGAAGTGGAAAAAGAAATGAACTTGAAAGAAGGTGGTGAAATCATTACCTCTTCTTCGAGTTCTTCCTTTTGATTTGATCAAAAGGGCTCTTTAGGTTGGCTTTCTAATCAAACTAAGGCCTATAAGTTGATGTGAGGGAAGTTGAGAGAATATTTGGGCAGGGGTTTTCTGAAGAAAATGGCTTTGAAGGTATGAAGAATTAGTTAGAAGTGGTGTCCTTTTATAAGGGGGAAGAGGGGCTCTTTAAGAGAAACTTAAAGTATTATTTTATAATAAATTAATATTCGGTTTCTAATGGCTTGAAACTGGATTATTTAAAGTATTATGTTGGTATGGGTTGAACACCACTCCAAAAATAGGTTTTAGACAGGTTTGGGTCACTATATTAACCTTATCTTTTAGATTTAACTCTTGGTTAATTAGTTTTACATTTACCATGTCTCTTTCTATTTTTATATTATTTGGCTAATAAACTTACTATAAACTGCCAAGAGATCCCCAAGTGGTTGATTAATGACATACCTATCATCATATAAGTCTTTTGGCCAAACCTTATATTTTTAGGAATATTATATCAATTAATAAAATAATATTTGTTTTAAAAACTCTTTTATGTCAATGTTGACACTATTTAATAATTGATTTTTGTTAAAGTCATAAAAAATTTATTAATTAAAAATAAATTTATTTAATAAATCCTAACATGACATATTAATCTAGAAAATTCGTGTATGGAATCAAAATATAAATTTTTTTTTTATTTTAACATTTATAATACCCTTTAATTTATTCTTTCATTAATAAATTAAATATTGCATCATCATTGTGTCATAAATAAATTTAATTATCTAATCTCTTAAAATTATAAATAAAAGGAAATTATGTAGGAAAGATTTTTAGATTTATAATTAATATTTATAGTTGAAATTATCTTATGTATAACCCTATATTAAAAATCTTTTAATTATTAAACTTTGATTTTAACTCTTTTAACTCTTTTTTAAATTAAATAATAATAAATGTCTTAATCTAATCCAAGTGGACCTAAAGGGTCATATTTTATTCATAAGGTTGTTTTTGGTCGAATTACACTTATCCAATAGAATTAGGACTTGTGTTAGGGTAATAATACTATCATTTTTACCCTTAATTACTCTATTTACTTTTAATCGTGGTAAATAAAAGTAAAAAGTTACTATTCACCAAAAATTATTTTTATCTTATTGAACCTCATTTTACTCCTTGATATTAACTGTGTGTCTTGGATTTTAGAAATTCAACTCACAGAAGTGGTAAAATTATGTTTTATGTGAATTTTCAAATTCTCCTAGGAGGTAGGAAAAAGATGGTGAGAAGTTCAATAAAATTTTTATATATCTAAAATTATTATAAACTGAATCCAATTAATTACATTGAAATTATATAGATATCATGTATATATTTTGACATAAAATAAATTTAAATAAAATAAATATTTATTTAAATAAAAATTCAGTTTTAAACTATTACTCAGTGTTTTTCACTATTCATCAAAAATTAAAAGTTTTCAGAAAAATACCAAAAATTCACCCTAAGCTAATTTTGATATTCCAAATTCAATAATTATGTCTATTTTACCAAATTCAAAACATAGAAGTTTCGTTTATTAATTTAAAATTAATTCCGGCTGTCAAAACAAAAAGGAGTATTTTTACGAAATAATAACTATCAAAAGATTGACACTTGTTTATGTCCAATTTCAAAGTGAAATTACTTACAATGACCATCATTGGATTAAATGGTAAAAATATAATATATTTATACTTACAGACCATTAAAATGTATAATTTAATGCTATAAATTATTTAGATTAAAAAAATTGTTTTTAGTTAAAATATAGTATTTTTTACTATTCACCCAATTATAAAAGTTATCAGAAAGACACCAAAACTTTATTGAAACTAAATTATTATGACCCGATTCTAAAAAATAAGTTTATTTTGTAAAATTTAATATATAAAAGTTTCAAATATTGTATTTAAAAAGGCTTCGCCATTAAAAGGCGGTAAAATTTCATTTTTTGAAAAATACATCTTTTATTTGAAAAAATGTATTTGTTATTACATTATGTCTAAGAAACTCATAATATGGATTCTAAAATTATAATTAATATATAAAGTTCAAAATTCAGTTAATACTATTCATAAGTGATTTTGAATGACTAGTTTGGTAAGTCATGCTGCGCTACAACTTGGTGTTGCGTGTAGTGCAAGTTATTAAATTACATTGAAGAAATAACGTACTATGAAATCTTGGGGTGTTACATTCTTCCCTCCTTCAATAAATTGCATCCTTGCAATTTTAAATTATTATTCGAAAATAAAATATTGAAAAAAGAAAATACCTTTGGGAAAACCCACATCGTAATTTAGGATAATAAAATTTTGTCTTAATAAGAGGAAAATGAAAATGAAAGGTTCACCACCAAATAATGATCTCGATTAGGAGAACATTGGTGGAAATTAGAGAAATATAATTGGAGGAAAAACATAAATATTTATAGGTAGTGATTGAGGTCATCAATGATAAACAAGTGTAAAATTGAGGGCCTTAAATTTATCAATCTTTGATGATTTAAAATACCATCGGTTCAACAAAACATGTGGTATTAGGATAACACATTTTTTGTTTTAAGATCCCTTCACTAGTGTATAAGAATTAATTTCTTCATATAATAAGAGAAGAAGAAAAATATATACTTGAAAATTAGAGTCCCATCCTTTAACTATTTTTTACCACAAACTCATCTTTCACTCTAAAAGATAATAGAACTTAAAAATAATATTCTATTTATCCTATTCGTACAGGGTTCAAAAAAAATGAATTTATAATTCATCTACCAGATTTTTTTTTAAAATCCTACATTATTCAATCCAGGAAATCACGTGGGCTAGTGGTAGGTGATACACCCTTGTCGCCCTTCGGTTGGGGGTTCAAGTATCACGGACTTTATGGACACGACGGGTTGTCGTTCGACCTCCGGGTTGTCCTTTTATGGAAATCCAAAAATAATCTCAAAATAGAATTATCCAAAATACTTCGGTCCAAACTCACAGTCCTAAATTTATAAGGAAGGTAAACACAAGGAAGATTCTTTATGCCATGTAATAACATGTGAACACCTTCATCATGTACTCTTTTACAACACCACAACATCCTGAATTACCAAAATAGACCATCTCTTATTCCAAAAACACTACCTCATTATCAGGACCATATTAATGATTACCTTTCCTTCAAACATGTATTTTCCAAAAAGTGTAGCTTACTATTAAGTCACTTTTTTAAGAACCTTATAATCTCAAATCCTTAATACAATTGTACTACAGTACAATCCTTATTTATCTCCATAATTCATGTAACCAGTATACTGTTGATATAACACTCAAATGAAATAACAACATAAGAACACTAGTCATTCCTCTTCATCTGAGGTAGTATAATAACTTGATTATAACCCAATAACATCATTTGCGATATAATCTTATGATTTTTACATTGGTTCATGTAGTGTCTGAACTCCTTGCAGATAAAGCATTGTACATTTGAAACCTTTTTCATACCCTTGCAGTCACGTATTTGGTGTTCTTTTTCTCCACACTTATACCAAACTCTCATTCCCTTCTGTCAAGTTCCAGGGTGTTTCTCCCCACAATTATCACATATGGGAAAATTCTTCTTTTCCATCTTCCCTTTATCCATATTTCTCTCTTCCATCATTTTCTTCTCTTTCTTCCCTTAAAAGCCATATGACTCATAGAATTCATTACTTATCTTATTAACACATGATACTATTTATTCATATGTTGAGAATACATGGGAGAATATTTCCCTTCTTAATGTTGGCTAAATACTGTGAAATATATGATCCTTCTTACTCTTTGGATCATACATATTACTGGAGTTCACATTACTTCTACGAGGTGCCATTTCTATACAATGGAATACACTAGGTCATTTTATGAATTGCAATGAATAATTACAAACTTGTAAAATACCTAACATAAATTGAATAGTTTATGGATATAATCAATAAAAACATTTTCTTTGAGGAGGTATATATTAGTAGATCATTAATAATGATTTTTAAAGAAAATGAGAATTATCCTAATCATATCCCCTGGGAGTGTCGTAACCAAGAGTGAAGCAAGGTCCGTTGTCGTGCACCAGTTCCCATTCGAGTATAGCTCAAAGCGGTGTTTTCGGGTTTTACCCCTAGGTATATCTGTTTTAGAGCCACCTCTACCGGCTCGTATACAGATAGGGATGTATTTTATTGGAAAAATCACAAAATCTCTACATTACCAAAATCCTAGTAATTTTTTCTATACTAATCGTCAAAGTTTATCTTAGGTCTGTGTGCTCTAATCAGAGTTTATCTAAATCTAGCTTACAAGGTTATTGTTAAACTTCCTATGATACCAACTGTAACACCCTAACCCCAATTACACAGAGTCGGTGCATTATTTTAATACATTAGCATGATTACGAGGAATCAAGTCCCAAAGGATTGATCGGTTTAACAATCTTGGAAAATAGATTACATAAATGAATGTTACATTACATTTTATAAAATACCAAACAACATAAATAATCCTTTATGAATGCCATTATTCTCTTGGCTTAAACCCAAAATATAAATCACAATACACTTCTTGGAATCCTGGGAAAAAAAATAAAACAAAGAAAGGGGTGAGCACAGATGCTCAGTAAGGATAACAAAACAGCGGAAACTTTCATAAATAAGCATAAACATTTAAGGCAATGCATAACTAAATCAAAATCCTTTTAAACATGAACTTCAGCATAATATGGAAAAAAATAAAATGATGTAATTCCATTTACTTATTCACATAGATATTCTACTAGTATAATAATGACATGAAATATCACTAACCACTTTCATAATGATGGAATGAATAATGCCAGACTATCATAACCACATAGTCAAGGCCTTGTTCCAAGACTACAAATAATATTTTGTCAAGGCCTTGTTCCACGACACTAGTTTGTCTCTTAAGACCTACCGATGCATCGAGGAGCTATATCAGGTTCCACCAGTCACTTACTAAGTCCAATGCATTCCTAATATGAAAATGTTTAAACATAACATAAACATTTGTATTAAAACTAGCATACAAAATGTCAATACTTTATCCCTAAACCATTAATGGTATAAAAATAACACATCCATATTCAAACATATCACAAAACTTTCAATACAATATTAAAGATTTTTATCATAATAAATCATCTTCAAACAAGTTTAAAACCCATCAAAGGATTTTGGCACAGATGAAAATGATTTGTAAAACTCTTTGAGAGAAATATCCCTTTTTAATGAAAACATTTAAAACTCACACAATTTAGAAAGGGAGACATTTAAAGAAATTTTTGAATCAATGTGTCCCATACCACATTGAATCTTTTGAAAGGAATTAACATTTTAAAAACATTTATGTATATATAAATAAATCCTTAAAACCCATTTTGAAGACATGGACATTAATGAGAAAGATTTAGAAGAATAAATATTTAAAACATTTGAAATGATGTTTTTGTAAAAAAGTGCCTTAAAATAATCTCTTGGAAAATCTTTCATGAAACATGGACATGGATAATAAATATGTCCCATTAGATACTTATGTAAAAAACAACCACGAATAATAAAGAGATTGTGGAATTAACCCTTACCAATTTGGTAACTTACGAAACATACACCCCATGAAAGAGGTATCATACAATGAATATGTAAATACACATAAATTAAATTGTATTACATAAATAATACAGTTATGTGTAGTACATACATGACACAAAAGGTAATAGTGGTAATATGGCACGAATCTCATGGGAATAAGGAGTGAGATAAAACCCCTTACTTTGCAATTTCCTTTAGTCGAGGGTACGTTTAACCTCATGTATGAAGACCGAAGTATGTTATTAAATTATACCATAACCATAATAATATTTATGATATCATAAATTATTCATTTATGACTTTATACTACCAATTTAATAATAATTTCTATGTTAAATTAACATTTCGGGTAATAATCGCTTTCTTTATCGTACGTGTTTTAACTTGTTACTCGTGATTGTATCACTTAGATGATTATTTAAATACTTCCATAATATAAGAAATTATTTATATATCATATATATTCATAATATAAATATGTATAATAGACATATATATGAAATTGAAAACACGGTTTATGGAGACGGTAGTTCGTACATATTCATAAACGTTGTTTCTGTTTTCATAACGTATTGAACGGAACTAAGTGAATAAAATATATGTAAGTAAATATATATATATATAAAAATATATATCTCTCCAGTTGCATTATTATTTCATATATTACAAATATATTAGTGATATATATTTTTATAATCGTCGATGAATGGTAAATATGGAAATGAATCTCATCGCGTCATGGAGACGGTAATCCGTAAGTATGCCCGAGCTACAATATCATTTCCTTAAAGGTGTGGAATTGGATGGTATATTAATTTTATAGAGACATTAACATGTTATTATTATTATTTATATACATATTACTCATCATTATATCCATCCAAATAACATAGTGTTGAATAACAAATTACACCACGGCGTGGAGATGGTAAGCCGTACGTACGCACGCATAGTGACATTATCATTCATAATATGGATAGAATAATGAATATAGTTGTGAAATATTTATAATTACATCACAGTATATATAAGATACTGGATTTATTAATTTAGAATGGAAATAACAAAGAAATAAGTAGTTGAAGAAGAAAGGAACTTGAAAAAAGGTGGTGAAATCATTACCTCTTCTTCGGGTTCTTCCTTTTGACTTGATCAAAAGGGATATTTAGGTTGTCTTTATGATCAATCTAAGGCATATAGGTTTAATTTATGGAAGTTTAGAGAATTTTTGGGTAGGTTTTGGCTGAACCAAAAGGATTTGAAGGTATGAATATTTGGTTAGAAGTGGTGTCCTTTTATAAGGGGGAGGAGGGGCTCTTTAGGATAAACTTAAAGTATTATTTTATAATAAATTCATATTCTGTTTCTAATGGCTCAAAACTGGTTTATTTAAATTCTAAGGTTGAGATGGGTCTAAAACCACTCAACCAATAGGTTTTAGACAGGTTTGAGTCCTTATATTAACCTTATCGTTTAGATTTAACTCTTGGTTAATTAGTTTGACATTTACCATGTCTCTTTGTATTTTTATATTATTTGGTTAATAAACATACTATAAACTACCAAGATATCCCCAAGAGTTTCATTAATGAAATAACTATCATCATATAAGTTCTTTGGATAAACCTTATATTTTTAGGAATATTATATCAATTAATAATAAAATATTTGTTTTAAAAACTCTTTTATTTCAATGTTGACACTATTTAATAATTGATTTTTGTTAAAGTCATTAAAACTTTATTAATTAATAATAAATTGATTTAATCAATCTTAACATTCCATAATAACCTATAAAATTCTTCTATGGAATGAAAATATTAAAATTTCATTTATTTTAACATTTACAATACCATTTATTTGATTCTTTCATTAATAAGGAAAATACTGCATCATCATTCTATCATAAATAAATTAAATAATATAATCTCTAAAAATTATAAATAAAACAAAATTATGTAGGAAATATTTTTATATTTCTAATGAATATTGATAGTCGAATTTACCTTATGTATAACCCTATATTAAAAATGGTTTAGTTATTAAACATTGATTTTAACTCATTTAACTCTTTTTTAAATTAAATAATAATAAATGTCTTAATCTTATCCAAGTGGAACTAAAGGATCATATTTTATTCATAAGGTTTTTTTTGGTCTAATTACACTTATCCAATATTAGTAGGAAAAGTGTTAGGGTAATAATAATACCATTTTTACCCTTAAATACCCTATTCACTTTTAACCGTGGTAAATAAAAGTAAAAAGTTACTGTTCAACAAAAATTATTTTTATCTTATTGAACCATAGTTTACTCCTTGATATTAATCGTGTCTCTCGTATTTTCTAAATTCAACTCACAGAAGTGGTAAAATTAAGTTTTATGTGAATTTTCAAATTCTTCTAGGAGGTGGGTAAAAGACGTTGAAAAGTTCAATAAATTTTTTATATATCTAAAATTATTATAAACTGACTCCAGTGAATAACATTGAACTAATATAGGTACTATGTATCTATTTTTACCTAAAATAAATTTAAATAAAATACATAATTTTTTAAATAAAAGTTCAGTTTTAAACTATTACTCAGTGTTTTTCACAATTCATCAAAAATTAAAAGTTTTCATAAAAATACCAAAAATTCAAAATAAGTTAATTTTGATATTCAAAATTTAATAATTAAGTCTATTTTACCAAATTTAAAACATATAAGTTTCATTTATTAATTTAAAATTAATTCCTCCTGTCAAAACCAAAAGGAGTATTTTTAAGAAATAATAACTATCAAAAGTTTGACACTTGTTTATGTCTAATTTCAATGTAAAATTACATACAATGACCATCATTGGATTAAATAGTAAAAATATAATCTATTTATACTTCCAAACCATTAAAATTTATACTTTATCACTATAAATTATTTTGATTAAAAAAGTTATTTTTAGATAAAATATAGTATTTTACACTATTCACTCAAATATGAAAGTTATCAGAAATACACCAAAACATAATTGAAACTAAATTATTATTTCCCAATTCTAAATAATATGTTTATTTTTTCAAATTGAATATATAAAAGTTTCAAATATTGGATTAAAAAGGCTTCGCCATTAAAAGGCGGTAAAATTGCATTTTTTTGGAAAATACTTATTTTATCTGAAAAAATGTATTTGTTCTTACATTATGTCTAAGAAACTCATAATATGGATTCTAAAATTATAAGGATTATATAAAGTTTAAAATTTATTTAATAATATTCATAAGCACTTTTGAATGGCTAGTTTGATAAGTCATGGTGCGCTAGAACTCGGTGTTGCGTGAAGTGCAAGTTATTAAATTACTTTGAAAAAATAATGTACTATAAAATCTTGGGGTGTTAAACTTAATGTATTACAAAAATTTTTTACTATTTAATATATTATGGGTTAAAGTCATTTATACCCTTGTTTTACATTTTATAAAATGGTTTAAAAGGAATCTTTCTGTCATTTGCCAAACAAGGTATTTTATGACCTTTTCGACAAAATTAAGGTAAGAATGTATTTTTTTATCTTATATGGCAGGTGATTCTATTTTTTGCCATTATAACATCTTCGAAGCTTCCTTTACAATATTATAAAAATATTTTTAAAATTAAAGTTTTATTTAATAATTATATGACTTTTAAATGATTTCAAAATTTGAAGAGATATTTCTCTAATTTTTTTGATTTCATCTATGTCAACAACCTTTGATAGATTGTAAGCTTATTTGAAGTTGATTTATTATGATACAAAACGTCCATATTGTATTGAAGGTTTTTTGATATTTTTGACAGTGGATGTGTTATTTTTATACCACTCATGGTTTATGGATGAAGTATTTGCATTTCATATGCTAGTTTTAATACAAATTTTTATGTTATGTTTAAACTGTTTCATATGAGGAATGCATTGGTCTTTGTACGTGACGGGGGGATCCCACTATATCTCCTCAATGAATTGGTAGGTCTCGTGAGACAAACTAGTGTCTTGGAACAAGGCCTTGAAAAAATATTATTTGTAGTCTTGGCACAAGGCCTTGACTATATGGTTATGAAGTCTGGAATTATGCATTCCATCATTATAAAAGTTTCTATTGATATTGCATGTGATTATTTGACTTTTAGAATATCCATGTGAATAAGTAAATCGAATTATTTGATTTTATATTTTTCATATTATTATGAATTTCAAGTTTAAAATGATTTTGTTTTAGTATAACATTACCTTAAATGTTTATGCTTATTTATGACAGTTTTTTCTATATTGTTATCCTTACTAAGCATTTGAGCTCACCCCTTTCTATGTTTTATTTTTTCTAGGATGCGAAGAAGTATATTATAACTGACCTGTAGGGATAGTCTAAGGGATATGAGTGTGGCCTATGGAGACTATGTTTTTTTAGTTTTTTATTTTATAATGTAATGTAAAACTTATGAATGTATCTAGTATTTCCAAGGCTACTAAACTAATCGGTCTTTCAAGACATGATATTTTGTAATCATGATAATGTTATGTAATAATGAACTGACGCTAGGTAACTAGGGTTGGGGTGTTTCAGTTGGTATCAGAAGAAGTTTAGTACAAACCTTGGAAGCTAGATTGAAAAAAACTCTAATTAGGGAACATTACCCGAAGATAGACTTTCAGGATTAGTATAGATAAAATTCCTAGAATTTTGGTACTGTAGATATTTTGTGATTTTTGCAAGAAATAAATCCCAATATAGATATGAGTAGGTAGAGTCAGCTCTGGAACAAATGTACATAGGGGTAAAACCCAAAAATACTGCTTTGAGCTATACTCGAATGGAAACTGGTGCACGACAACAGGACTTGTTGCACTCTTGGTTACAACACTCTCAGGGGATATGTTTAGGATAATTCTCATTTTCTTTACAACCAATTATGAAGGGTTTATGAGTATATAATTCCTTAAATAAAACATTATTATGATTATGGATTATATCTATAAATTGTTCAATTTATGTTAACTGTTTTACAAGTTTGGAATTATGTATTACGATTCATAAACTAATCTAGTGAATGCAATTGTTTAGAAATGGCTCCTAGTGGAAGGAATGGAAATTGCATCAATGCATGTAATCTATGTTGGGATTTCATTCCTACTCAAGATAATTATAGTGGAGTTGGTGAAGCAACTGTTGCTGATCATCTTATCACCATACTGGGACAACTCACTCAGGTTATGAATAATGACCTTACCCGTATGGAGCACCCTGATCCAAAATGTGTAGGATCAATGTTTGAACGACTCATGAGGAAAAAAACACCAACATTCAATGGGAATATAAATCCATTTGTTTCCGAGCAATGAATATGTTCCTTAGAGAAAATATTTCACGCTTTGGGGAGTAGCAGAAGGGATAAAGTTTTCATGGTAGTTTATCGCCTCATGGGAGATGTAGATTAATGGTGGTAATTGATTCAAAACACAAATAAAGATGATGAAGTATAAAATATGGAATAGAGGGAGTTTAAAGATATTTTCTTAGAAAAATATTTTCCTCGTGACCGTCGAGTGGATATGGAAAGGAAATTTTTGAGTCTGAGATAAAAGGAGGATGAGAATGTCGTAAAATACATAGCTAACTTTACAATGTTAACAAGGAATGATGCAAATTATATACGTAACCCAAGAAGTAACATTGATCATTTATTTGATAGGTTAAAACCATTTCTTTATCGAGAATTAGTCTCAAAATCCTTCTCATCGTATGAAGATATTGTCTCATGTGCTATCAAGACAAAAAATTAATTCTCTAAGTCTTACGACTTTAAAGAAAAGCAATAGAAGAAGAGATCTACTGAACATTATAGAAATAGAAATAAGGTCAATAAGGGAATATTTTATTATCCATCCTGTGGTAAATGTGGGAAGAAACGCCCTGGTACTTGCCTAAAGGGAATGGGAGTCTGTTACAAGTTTGGTGACAAAGGCCATCAAGCTTGTTATTTCAAGAGGAAGAAAGAGGTTGTCAATGTTGAATGCAACAATTGTAGACAAAGGGGAATTATTCAAATAAATTTTCTAAACACCAAGGAAACATACCTCAAAAAAGGCCAAGGGATCAAGTCCAAGCTTATACAATCACTACTGCTAAGGATGAAGCTCTAAAAGATGTTGTGGCGGTTAATTTAATGGTTTCTTCAAATTTAGCCAATGCTTTATTTTATTTTGGATCATAGAATTGTTTCATATCTTCCCTGTTTCATAAAAAAATTAGATATTTATAATTTGATTTAACAAGGGAGTTGTCATTCAAAACTTATGAGGTAAGTATCATTACAACAAAGTTTTGTGAATTCATCCCCATTAAGGCATATAAACAATATTTATCTACTGATATAATCATCATTGAAATGATTGAATTTGATATAATCTACGGTATGGATTGGATTTTGGTCCATGATGTGAAAATTTATTGTAAGAAGATGGAGGTTACAATTATCGATAATGATAAAGAGTAACTTATATTTATAGAAGAAACGTCACCATCTGATTCTTATCTAGATCCACCCCCAATAGAACTACTAAATTCAATCATTGGTGAGGTTGACAATGAAATAATTATGGGTGAGGAAAAGAATGTTTGAATATAGGATGTACCTATTGTGCAAGAATATGTTGATGTGTTTCTAGAGGATTTACCTGGATATCCTCTAGAACGAGAAATTGAGTTTTCCATTGATTTATTTCCAAGTTAAAGGACCATATCGAAGACCCCTTATAGAATGGCCACTGTGAAATTAGAGGAACTAAAGAAAAAACTAGAGGAATTTAGTAATAAGGTATTTATTTGCCCTAGTGTTTCTCTATAGGAATCCCCTATTCTTTTTGTTAAGAATAAAGAAAGATCTATGAGGTTTTTCATTGACTACAGGGAAATCAATACTATAAAAATAAAGAACAAGTATCCCCTACCTCACATTGATGATTTATTTGACAAACATCATGGAGATAAATATTTTTCAAAGAATGAACTTCAATCTGGATTTCATTAGTTGTGTGTGAAGAAGGAAGACATTCCGAAAACAACATTTTAAACCAGGAACAGGCATTACTAGTTTACAGTAATGCCTTTTGGGTTGATTAATTCACCCTCTATCTTCATGGACCTAAGGAATAGAGTTTTCAAGGAATATTTTGATGAATTTATAGTTGTATTTATTGATGATATTTTTTTATACTCCAAAATCAAGGAAGATCATGAAAATCACATGCGCATTATTCTAAATACTCTTAGAAGAAAAGAGTTATATGGGAAGTTTAGCAAGTGTGAATTTTGGCTTCAGAAGATTTCATTTCTTGGCTATATTGTCTCTAAGGATGGAATCTGTAACACCCCGAGATTTTATGAAAAATATTTTTTTTATTTCACTGATCTCTTGTGTTGTACGCTACACCAAAAGTAGATTGCACTACAAGAATCCCAGACATGGCTTGCATTACATGTAATTGCGACCTTCCACAACAGCGTGTGTTGTACGCAATACCGAGTTTCACTAAACAACAATAAGTTATATAAACTAGCTGTTATGAATAGTAATACTCACTTTTTCAATTTTATAAATTCTATCATTTGAAATGGACTTCATTTTTGGATTCGGAATATCGAAATTATCCTAGGGTGAATTTTTGGTATTTTTTTGAAAAATTTCAATTTTTGATGAATAGTGAAAACAATGGGTTACTATTTAAAAACATAATTTTTATTTAAATAATTATTTATTTTATTTAAATTTATTTTAGGCCAAAATAGATACATAATAACTATATAAGTTAAATGTAATTCATTGGAGTCATTTTATAATAATTTTAGATATGTAAAAAAAATTTTGAACTTTTCGCCGTCTTTTACCCACCTCCTAGGAGAATTTGCAAATTTATATAAAACTTAATTTTACCACTTCTGTGAGTGGATTTTCAAAAATCCGAGAGATACAGTTGATATCAGTAAGTAAAATGTGGTTCAATAAGATAAAAATAATTTTTGGTGAATAGTAACTTTTTACTTTTATTAACCACAGTTAGAAGTAAATAGGGTAATTAAGGGTAAAAATGATATTGATATTACCCAAAAACATGTTCTAATTCTATTGTATAAGTGTAAATCGACCAAAAAGAACCTTATCAATAAAATATTACCCTTTAGGTCCACTTGGATTAGATTAGGACATTTATTATTATTTTATTTAAAGAAGAGTTAAAAGAGTTAAAATCAAAGTTTAATTACTAAAACATTTTTAATATAGGGTCATACATAAGATAAATTAAGCTATAAATATTAATTATAAATATAAAAAGATTCCCTACATAATGGTATTTTATTTATAATCTTTAGACATTAAATAAGTTAATTTATTTATGACACAATGATGATACAGTGATTACCTTATTAATGAAATATTAACATAATTGATGTTATAAATAACCAAATATATGTAATTTTAGAATTTATATGAATTACACTAAATTTATAGGTTAATATGACATGTTATTATTCATTTAATTAACTTTTTTTGAACTAATGATGATGTTATGATTTTCAGAAAAATCAAGTACCAAATAGTGTCAAAATTTACATACAATAGTTTTTAAAACAAATATTATATTATTAATTGTTATTTTATTCCTAAAAATCTAAGGTTCGGAAAAATGACTTATATAAAAATATATATATTAATAATGAACCACTTGGGGTTATTTTGGCTTGTTTTAGTAAGTTTATTAACCATATAGTGTAAAAAAATGAAAAGACACGGTAAAAGTTAAATTATTTAACTTAGAGTTAAAAATAAATGATAAGGATAAAATAGCAACAAAAACTTGTCTAAAACCTATTGGTTGAGAGTCATTAGACCCATACTCACCTTATATTATAAATAAATCAATTTTGAGCTATTAAAAACCGAATATGACTTTATTATAATATAATATTTTAAGTTTGTTCTAAGGTGCCCCTCTCCTTCCTTATAAAAAGGGCACCCCTTCTCTCTTCTCTTAACACCATTTTGAGCCTTGAAGCTCAGATAAAACCTGCCAATTACTCTTCTAAACCTCTCTATTTATATCATAGAGGTTCTGGTCTTCTCAAAAGACCCACTCTAGTTCCCTAACAAGAAGTTTAAAGAAGGTGCATCGAGGAAGAGATAATCTCTTCTACCGATTCTTTCAAGTTTCCTTTCTTCTTCTACCTTTTCTTCTTTAGTTGTTTCATTATAAAGTAATAACATCAGCATTGCTTATATACTGATATGTTATTATAAATATTAAACAACCCCATTTCACCTTCTATCCATCCTACGGAAAATGAAATCACCGCGCGTGTGTACGTACGGAATACCGTCTCCACACTGTGGTGTAATCTATTTTTCCACCACCACATTACTTGGATGAGTATAATGGGGTAAAGAATAACTATATATGATTATTATAACATCATAATTATTCTAAGATATTATATCATCCACTCCAATTCCATTCAATAAATATGGGAACAATATCATCGCTCGTGCGTACGTACGGATTACCATCTCCACGACGTGATTAAATTCATTTTCCATGTTAACAATTCAAGAATGATTATAAAGTATATATAAAAAGTAATTATGAAATATTTGACATAATAATGCTACTGTATTTATTTATATATATATATATATATCATCTACTTAATTCCATTTAAGTCAATAAATAAAGGAAAACATCGTTCATGCGTACGTACAGCCTACCATCTCCATGAACAGTGTATTTCATTTCATTCATATATCTATTATATATATATGTATATACTGAATATATATGATATATAAATAATGATTTAAATTATGTAAGTAATTAAATCATGATATAAGTATTAATAATATCAAGAACAACAAATCTAAACACGTACGTTAAATGAAACGATTTTACCCAAAACGCTGCTTTAACATGGAATTTACAAAAGAACAGGTAATATAAAGTCATAAGTGAAACATATTTGATATATTAACAATGAATATGATTCTTTAATAAGTCAATGACATTATTTAGATCATTATACAGGATTTTCGGATACGTACGAAGCATATCGGACCTAAGGTAAAGGATAATTTTGCAATCTCATTTTTATCTGAGATTGCTTATACGTAAGTATTTACTAGGGTTATATTTTTCATCCATGCCCATAAAATGTTTTTCATAAAGTGTTTAATATTGTTCCATTTATGTTTAATGTCATGATTACCCTGATTTTCCTTTTACTTTGTGTTATGTAAGGAATCTTTCTTTTGTTTACCATACAATGAACTTTTTGACTTTTCTGACAGAAGTATGAGGAGAATGTTTTTTAGCTTATACGGCATGAACGTATTTTTACGGTTTCATATCACCTTATTTTCATGAATCTTACTCTACAATATTTCATGTTTATTTTCAAAAAAATCCTTTTCTTTTAAAATTCTATGGAATTTTGTGAAAATAAAATGATTTTGAATAAGAAAGGATATTTTCCTCAAGAATTAATTTCAAGTGTTTTATCAAAATTATTTTCCATCTAAGATAATATGGGGTTATGTTTATATCCCTATTTTTAAATTGATTTGTGTATGTTATGATGGAATTATTTTTGTGATGTCCTTTTATCTTATATGGATTATGTTATGATGACACGATGTTTAAGAATACCATTTTTATTACATGGGGTTATGCTATGATGTATGATTTATGATCTTGTGGCACACATAAGAATGGTATCATTATGAGATGGGTGGGACCTATATTTTCATCCAATGCATTGGGTAAAGATTTATATCTCATGAGATAGACATGGCTAGACCGAAGAGTTAATCTGGTTCAGTAGTACAGGACTAGAACGAGGAGTGAACTCGGTTCAGTAATGGACTTTGTCCACTAAGATGGTCTTGGCAGCAATTCCTTGACAAATATGGAAATCATATCATGTGCTTAATTATTTTACACGATTACATGTTTTATTCCCATGCTATTTCATCATGATTGATGTTCCATTATGATCTTTTCCTTACGTACTGCCATGTTTTATTTCATTGCTCAAGATTTTGATGTTTAAACATTATGTTCATGTTTTAAGTTCAAATGTATATGGTTTGTTTTATTTTCTCCATGCTTACCCTTACTGAGCATTTGAGCTCACCCTTTATATGTTTTCTTTTCACCAGGATATAAAGAAAGGTTTTAGGTAAGAAAAAAAGTGGAATTTCTTTATGGGAGATGTTGAAGATCTTTCACCATGATTAGATGATTATGTTCTGAGTTTCCAAATAAACTAAACTATTACGGACCTTGAGTGTTTTTTTATTATGTATTAAGTATTCTGTAAAAGTAATGAAATGTCTATGTACGTCAAGATTTGGTTCTCTACAGTTGGTATCATAGGAAAGGTTTAGTTGAGCTAAGGATACTAGTATGCGAAAACTTTAGTGAAATCCCTAGAGATATTTATAATGTATGTCTAGGGATGTCTCTAAGGTTAAGTATATGTATAAGTTATAGTCCTAGAATTACGGTAACGATCTTAGAATTAAACCTAAGGTGTTACATATTGAATTTACTCCCCTTTATTATGCTGATTTCCTAGCATGATTTTTTCCACTCACACTATTCTTTATGGGTTTTAGAAAATGGCTGGAAACAGGAAGATTCACTATAATGGAGGATATGATGGACAATGGAATGAAATTATTCATGAGAAACCAAATGAAACGGGATTTGGAAGTCCAAATATCGTTATTATGCCTAATCAACAATATCATAATATGATCAATAATATCAACATTGGTAAGTTTCCTGACTCAGATAATAAGAGAAAGATGGAGTGTCATGATGATCATAGAGGAAAGAAATTTCAATTTCCATCATGTAAATCATGTGGTAAGAGGCATCAGGGAGAATGTTTCAAAGGAACAGGAATATGATTTGGGTGTGGAAAAGAAGGACACAAATCTAGTAAGTGCAAAAGAAAAGGTTCAGTTAACACCATGGACAAGGATAATGGTATTTCTACGACATCAAAAATGATTAAATGTTTTAAATGTGAAATGTACGGTCATTATGCAAACCAATGCTCTAAGGGAAAATTTCATGAAGAGAATCAGCATGGTCGTATGGGTATTATTTATGTTGATGATGATGAAGAGACTAAAAATGATATATGAGATGAAAGAAATGATGAGGCTCAATCACTGGTTTAAGAAGGTAGTGGAATGATTATATATTTATCAAGAATAATGTATGGTACTATGGAATAAAGAAAAATCTAAGGATTGTTACACTGTTGTCTTTCCTTGAGTTTTTGAAAGTATATGATGAATGGTACCGGTAACCATGAAAGGTTATTCAGATATTTTTGGAAAGTAGATGATATGTGAATAATTAAGGAATAAGAAGACAATGAAATGTTTGATAGTATTCCTGAGCTCAGGACTAATATAAGGACTAAGTGATATTATGGTTTGAGTATATAGAATTTTTGGGATTTTGGTATGTGGAAAGAGTTAACTTTTGAAAACATTCATGTTTTCACTAAGGTTCAATGGGTATTTATTTTTCAAGATAATACATGATTAAGGTATTCACATGTTTGTAATTTTACCAACAAGATATATTGTATGATATATGGGGGATAAATGATGGTATTCACATGCTCGACAGATGAAATTTCTAGTAATTGTTTTCTTTATACTATGATCTTGGACAGAAGTATTTTGGATAAGCCTAAAGATTATAATGGATTATTATTGAAAAAGGTTAGTATTGTTTAAGGATAGAACTTTTTTGATATTATTGATGGTACGTTATAATAATGTAGTTTTAGAAAAAGGACAACCTGCAGGACGGGCGACAACATGTCACATCAGACAAGGTTGCAGGAATTGAACCCACAAATGAAGTGTGACATGCCTCTATTTCCTACCACTGGCCTACAGGAAGTCCCTGGTTAGTAGAAAATAATTTTATTAAAAGGTAAGTATAAGTCCATTTTTTGGAATCATATACGATTAAACTCACCATAGATGGACTTATGTATATTTGATAACTTTTGCTAACCTTTTGTTTGAGACATATGGAATGACCCATCCTTCTATCACATGATCTGCTAAAACTTCACGAATAAAAAATTCAACTTCATTTCTTTAAGAGATGAAGTGGAAATTATTCAAGGCATGAACAATGGTGAGATTATACCGAAATAAAGTAAGTATTTCTTCTAATTAAAATTCTTCAACTTTAGGGAAATGATCTTGAAAACCAAAGTTGTTTTCCTAGTGCCCTTATATCCGATGAATCAGATGGTACCTTAGATCATCACAAATTTATGGCTCTGTAATTGTTGGCTTTTTCATTGCCATGTTCTCTACCACTTTTCATCAGAACATGATGGTTAGATTTCCCTTCCATATCCATATTTTTATCTATGTTCTCCTATGTGGAAACCTAGTGATTAGTTAATTTGGGTAACCGTTACGTTTCAAACTTTATATTTTAAACATAAGTTTTGGTATTCCTTTTTATGATGTGGGTTTCTATTAAAGAAACTTTCGAGTAGTAAACCATTTATAACCCTGAAAAATTTCGAGGGTGAAATTCATTTTATGGGGGGTAGAATGTAACACCCCGGGATTTTATAAAAAATATTCTTTTTAATTTCATTGATGTCTTGTGTTGCATGCTACACTAAAAGGAGTTTTCACTACATGCATCCCTGACATGGCTTTCATTACACGCAATCGCGACCTTCCACGATAGTGTATGTTGTACGCAATACCGAGTTTCACTAAACAACGATATGTTATATAAACTAGCCATTATGAATAGTAATACCCAATTTTTGAAATTTTATAAATTTTATCTTCCGAAATGGACTTCATTTTTGGATTCGGAATATCGAAATTAGCCTAGGGTAAATTTTTGGTATTTTTCTCAAAACTTTTAATTTTTGATGAATAGTGAAAACACTTGGTTAGTATTCAAAAACCGACTTTTTTTTTAAATAATTATTTATTTTATTTAAATTTATTTTAGGTAAAAATAGATACATAATAACTATATAAGTTCAATGTAATTCATTGGAGTCATTTTATAATAATTTTAGATATGTAAAAATTTTACTGAACTTTTCACCGTCTTTTACCCACCTCCTAGGAGAATTTGCAAATTTACATAAAACATAATTTTACCACTTCTATGAGTGTAATTTCAAAAATCCAAGAGACACGGTTGATATTAGTAAGTAAAATTTGGTTCAATAAGATAAAAATAATTTTTTTGGTGAATAGTAACTTTTTACTTTTATTTACCACGGTTAAAAGTAAATAGGGTAATTAAGGGTAAAAATGATATTACTATTACCCTAACACATGTCCTAATTCAATTGGATAAGTGTAATTAGACCAAAAACAACCATAGGAATAAAATATTACCCTTTAGGTCCACTTGGATTAGATTAGGACATTTATTATTATTTTATTTAAAGAAGAGTTAAAAGAGTTAAAATCAATGATTAATAACTAAAACATTTTTAATATAGTGTTACACATAAGATAAATTTGAATATAAATATAAATTATAAATATAAAAACATTACCTACATAATGGTATTTTATTTATAATATTTAGACATTAAATAAGTTAACTTATTTATGACACAATGATGATGCAGTAATTACCTTATTAATGAAATATTAACATAATTGATGTTATAAATACCCAAATAAATGTAATTTTAGAATTTTTATGAATTAAACTAATTTTATTGGTTAATATGAAAGTTTAGTATTGATTTAATTAACTTTTTTAGAACTAATAATACTGTTATGATTTTCACAAAAATCAAGTGCCAAATAGTGTCGAAATTGACATACAATAGTTTTTAAAACAAATATTATATTATTAATTGTTTTTTTATTCCTAAAAATATAAGGATCGTCCAAATGACTTAGATAAGGATATATATATTAATAATGAACCACTTTGGATTTTTTGGCTTGTTATCGTAATTTTATTAACCATATAGTGAAAGAAAACAAAAAGACACGGTAAAAGTTAAATTATTTAACTTAGAGTTAAATCTAAATGATAAGGATAAAATAGTAACCTAAACTTGTCTAAAACATATTGGTTGAGAGTATTTCGACCCATCCCCACCTTAGCTTCGAAATAAATCAATTTGAAGCTATTAAAAACCTAATATGACTTTATTATAAAATAATATTTAAAGTTTTTCCTAAGGTGTCCCTCTCTTCCCTTATAAAAAAGGCACCCCTTCCCTCTTCCCTTCACACCCTTTTGTGCCTTTAAGCTCTGCCAAACCCTGCCAATTCATCTTCAAAAACTCTATAGTTATATCATAGAGGTTCTGGTCTTCTCAAAAGACCAACTCTAGTTCCCTAAGAAGAAGTTTAAAGGAGGCACGTCAAGGAAGAGGTAATCTCTTCTACCGATTCATTCAATTTTTATTTTTTCTTATAATTTTTCTTCTTTAGTTTTTCATTATAAAGTAATAACATAAGTATTACTTATATATGGATATGTTATTATAAATTTTAAACAACCCCATGTCACCTTCTATCCATCCTAAGGAAAATGAAATCACCGTGCGTGCGTACGTACGGAATATTTTCTCCACGCCGTGGTGTAATCTGTTTTTCCACCACCAACTTAATTGGATGGGTATGATGGTGTAAAGAATAACTATATATGATTATTATAACATCATACTTATTCTAAGATATTATATCATGCACTCCAATTCCATTCAATAAATATGGGAACGATATCATCGCTCGTGCGTATGTACGGATTACCGTCTCCACGACACGATGAGATTAATTTTCCATGTTAACAATTCAAGAATGATTATAAAGTATATATAATAAGTAATCATGAAATATATGAAATAATAATGCTACTGTATTTATGTATATATATATTTATGTCATCAACTTAATTCCATTCAAGTCAATAAGGAAAGGAAAACAGCATTCATGCGTACGTACGACCTACTATCTCCATGAACGGTGTATTTCATTTCATTTATATATCTATTATATATATGTATATTGTAACACCCCAAGCTTCCTCGGTATGTTTCCTTTCAAATAATGCAATGGCGTGCATTGTACGCAACTTCGAGATTTTAACACACTATAACCAATCAAACTAGCCATTATGAATAGTAATACCAACTTTTTGAAATTTTATAAATTCTATCTCTCAAAATGGACTTCATTTTTGGATTCGGAATATCGAAATTAGCTTAGGGTGAAATTTTGGTACTTTTAGGATAACTTTCATATTTTGATGAATAGTGAATATTACTAAATTTTAATTAAAAACATCTTTTTTAATCAAAATAATTAATAGTAATAAATTATGAATTTGAGTGGTTTTAAATTATATTTAGAATATATTTTTACCATGTAATACAATGTGGGTCATTGAACATAATTTCACATTTAAACCAGACAAAAACAAGTGACAATCTTTTGATAGTTATTATCTCTAAAAAACACGCTTTTTGTTTTAACAACGGGAATTAATTTTAAATTAATTTCTGCCACTTCTGTGTTTTGAATTTGGAAAAATGGATTCCATATTTGGAATGAGGATGTTAAAATTGTTTAAATAGGTAACTTTTATTTTTAAACATTTTGGATAATTCGGTAAATATTTTATTTACCATGGTTAAAGGGTAAATCCAGTAAACAAGGGTTAAAAAAATAATATTATAATAATACTAAATTACCCTAAAACGTGTCTTAACCCTATTGTTTGATACATGGTCGACCATGGTCATTTTTGGGTCGATTTTGGGACCCCATGGATCCACTTGTAAGTGATAATGACACTTTATTTTAATTAAGTTAAAATAAATACAAAAATGACACAAGCATATATCTTTTAACAAAAAAATTGTTACATAGGGTTATATATGTTGTATTTTAGATTATAAATATTCATTAGAAAGATAAAACGATTTCTACATAATGATATTTTATTTATAATTTTTAGACATTAAATAATTTAATTTATTTATGACACAATGATGATGAATTAATTACTTTAATAGTGAAAATTTAAAATAATTGATATTATAAATACCCAAATAAATATAATATGAAACTTTTAATGAATTAAAATAATTTTATCGGATAATATGATATATTAGGATTGATTTAATTGACTTTTTTCGAAGTAATCAATCTGTTATGAGTTTCACAAAAATCAACTATTGAATAGTGTCAAAATTGACATAAAAGAGTTCTTAAAACAAATATTATATTATTAATTGATATTAAATTCCTAAAAATCTAAGGTTAGGCCAAGAGACTTATAGCATGATAGTTTCATCATTAATGGACCACCTGGTGGTCACTTGGATGTATATAGTAAGTTTATTAACCATATAATATAAAAATACAAAGAGACATTGTAAAAGTGAAACTAATTAACTAAGAGTTAATACTTAAAGATAAGGTTAATATAATGACCCAAACCTGTCTAAATTATATTGGTTGAGTTGTTTTCGACCCATACCCACCTTAACATTTAAAGAATAAACTTTGGAGCCATTATAAACCGAATATGAATTTATTATAAATTAATATTTCTAGATTTTCTAAAGGTTCCCCTCACCCCTCTTATAAAAGGGCACTCCTCCTTCTCATTTCTTCACACCTTAAAAGCCCTTTGGTTCGGCAAACCCCTGCCCAAATACTATCTAAACTTCCCTAACTTCAACCTAGAGGCCTTAGTTTGATCAGAAAGCCAACCTAAGGATCCCTTTTGATCAAATTAAAAGGAAGAACCCGAAGAAGAGGTAATGTTTTCACCACCCCTTTTCAAGTTCATTTCTTCTTCCACTTCCTCTTTCTTTGTTATTACCATTATAAAATAATAACTCCAGTATCATATATATACTGTTATGTTATTATAAATATGGTACAACCATATTCAGTATTCTATCCATCCTTTGAATAACATGTCACCATATGTGCGTACATACGGCTTACCATCTCTACATCGTGGTGTAATTGTTATTCAATATATTATTATTTTGATGGGTATAATAATGATGTGTAACTCATGTAAATAATAAATATAAAATGATAATGATTATGTATATAAGATATAACATCCAATTATATATTATTTTAATATCAAAGGAATGATATTGTCGCTCGTGCGTATGTACGGACTACCGTCTCCACGAACGCGATGAGATTCATTTTCCATCATATCCATTCAAGTATAATTATAATTTTATGATTTAAAAATAGTATCTAAGGACTTGATATCATTATGGATATGAATAATATACATCCCATTAATAACTAATATGGCTCACATAACAAAGAATATAAAGTAAAATGAACCAGTTAACACCCGAAATGACGATAATTCTAAGATATTATTAACAAATCAATTTTAAAAGATAATATATGATATCATATTAAAGTAAATGATTCTTGTATAATTCAATAACAATTATTTCACCATTATACAGGAGGTAAAACTACCGTCAACCAAGGAAAAAGTACAAAGTAAGGGGTTTCTTATCTCACTTTTAATTCCGTGAGAATTCCATTGATCACCATTTAATTATTGCATGTGGTGTATGTGTACTGCCCATGATCGTATTCATTGTGTAATATACTTTAATTTATGGGTATTTACATCATCATGGTATGATACTTCTTTCATGGGTGTATGTTTCGTAAGTTACCTAATCGATAAGGGAATTTGAGATTTCAATTTCCACTCATTTGGCTTTACGCATATTTCATTGATTATATTACCCCAAGATTATGTGTGGAATAACTATTCATTTGATTATGTCATAATTTCCACTCAAATTCCTATGGATATACTTTTGATAGACATAATCACTCCATTGATAATTCTCAAGACATTGATATGAATTTGATAAGAGTAATTTTAACTCATTCTTCATTTGTTGAGTTAAACATCCAATTCGTTGGTCTTGATTTTACAAGAATATGTGTGAATGTCCTTTGATTGTTTTATACTGAATATCCAAACATATTTAGTGTACTTATATTTGTCACACATAATTATGTCGTTGATTTATCCTTAACCTAAGGATACGGCCTTTATGATAGATTTCATCTCAATTTACACTCCATTGAGACTTCTTTGTTGATATACACCAAATCACTTTTAGGTGGTGTATATAATGTACTTTGACATAGTATATCACGAATCCCTTTATTTTCATGATATTACAATGTTTTGATTACTTCAATTATTTGTATTCAAGTGTCTCTCTTTTGGTTAGAAACTCTAACTAAAATACCATTTTTAAATGTTTTATAGACTTATTCATCTAAATCATTCTCATTAATGTCCAGGTTTTAAAAATGGTTTTAAGGATTTATTTATATGGACATTAATGTTTATAAATTAAAACTCCTTTTAAAAATTTTCAATGTGGTATGGGACACTTTGATTCAAAAATCTATTTTTAAATGGCTTCTGGACAAATAGTGTGACTTTTAAATGATTTCAAGAAAAAGGGAGATATTTTTCTCAAATAGTCTTGATGATTATTTTCATCTATGTCAACATCCTTCATTATTCTTTATTGTGGTTAATGTGATACAATACAATCTTCCACATTGTATCTAATGAGTTATGTTTGAATGTGGATGTGCTATTTTTATACCATTCATGGTTTGTGGATAAAGTATTGACATTTTGTATTCTAGTGTTTATGTTATGTTTAAACCTTTTCAGATGGGAATGAATTGGACTTAATATGTGACGGGTGGAGCCCGCTATATCTCATCGATGCATCGGTAGGTCTCATGAGACAAACTAGTGTCTTGGCACAAGGCCTTGGCAAAATCTTATTTGTAGTCTTGGCACGAGGCCTTGGCTATGTGGTTATGATAGTCTGGCATTATGCATTCCATCATTATGAAAGTGGTTATGGATTTTTCATGTGATTATTCGATTAGTAGAATATCCATGTGAATAAGTAAATGACATTATTTCATTTATGCCATACCATGTTGAAAGTTCAAGTTTTAAAGGCTTCTGTTTTAGTTATACATTGCCTTAAATGTTTATTCTTATTTATGAAAGTTTCTGCTATATTGTTATCCTTACTGAGCATTTGATCTCACCCCTTTTCTATGTTTTATTTTTCCCAGGAAGTGAAGAAGTAAGTTATGAATGACCTGCGGGGATTTTATGAGGGGATAATAGTGTGGACTATGGAGACATTATGTTGTCGTAGTAGTTTTTCACCTTATGATGTAATGTAAAACTTATGAATATATCTAGTATTTCAAAGGCTACTAAACCAATCGGTCTTTTGAGATTTGGTCTTTATTGTGATCATGCCAATGTTATGTAATAATGCACCGACTCTGGGTAACTAGGGTCGGGGCGTTACAGTTGGTATCAGAGGAAGTTTAGTACAAACCTTGGAAGCTAGATTTAGATAAACTCTGATTAGAGCACGTAGACCTAAGATGAACTTGGAGGATTAGTATAAAAGAACTTCTTAGAATTTTGGTATTGTACAGATTTTGTGAGTTATCCGAGCCATACATCCCTGTCTGGATACGAGCAGGTAGAGGCGGCTCTGGCACAGATGTACCTAGGGGTAAAACCCGAAAACACCACTTTGAGCTAGACTCGAATGGGAACTAGTGCACGACAACGGGCCTTGCTTCACTCTTGGTTACGACACTCCCGGGGGATATGCTTAGGATAATTTACATTTTCTTTACAAACTGATTTAAGTAATATATATATAAGATGAGAGTAAATGACCTTGGTTAATCCTAATATGTTTCAAATTGAGAATATGGTGACATTTTAATCTCTAAATGATTTTACGACTACTGTTACTCACACAATGCTTTCTGGTTTTAGTCAATGGCTGGATTCCAAGGAAGTCATAGTGACTTTGAGAATGATGTACAAGGTGGGAACGGTGGTGGCAATGAGCAAAAAAATGGAATGTTGATAGGCGTTAAAGATATCGTCTTTATTCCAAATCAGTTTTCCAAAAATATGATCAACAACATATATATTAACCAACTCCCAGACTCAACAAGGAATAGAAAGGTGATAAATGATAAGAGCTCCAGTAATGGAGACCATGGAGAAAAGAACCCTCAATTTTCATCATGCAGGAAATGTGGAAGGAGACACCGAGGAAAGTGCCTCAATGGGACAACGAAATGTTTTATGTGCGGGAAGGAAGGACATAAAGTGAATAATTGCCGAAGAAAAATGAAGAGTACTATGGAAGAAGATAAAAATGGTCCCAAGAGTCCATTTACAGTCATTTTCCGTAAATGTAGGGGACCTGGCCATTACCCGAGTGAATGTCCTGTTCTATAGGATATTTTCTTGGTCAAAGAAGAAGCTATGTGGAAATAAATGGTTGGAGAAAAATTTAAAAAGTATTAGCACTCCTTGTTGATGGGTTTACTTTGGAATAATTTTCTCTTGTACTTGTAACCCCGCAGTTTGCCATGTGAGAATGATATTTGAGGAAGAATTGTCTCTTCTCTTGTGGATATAGGTATAAATAACCATTTGGTTTTATATGATCATTGGGGTTTGAGAAAATTATAAGTTATTATAATTTGGGATGAAAATGCAAGGTATGATATAACATTTGTGGTTAAATTATGTTATTTTGAGGAATTTATCTCATTTTGGTAATATTATAAAATATAGTTTTTGAAAAAGGACAACACATAGACCGTGTGACAACCCGTCGCGTCGGACAAAGCTGTAAGAATCGAACCCACAACCAAAGTGCGATTGGGATTTATCGCCTACCACTGGACTACGTGAAGTCCCTGGTTAGTGTGACTAGTTTTTTAGTTAAATGATTTTATAGATCAATAATAAGTTGATTTGGGTTCTTATGTCTTATCAAATGAATACCCTTGGTATAGGAAAATGATTTGGTGATTAAGTGATAAATGTTATTTTGGAAGATGTTCGCTTTGTTGGGAACACTATATGCCCAAGGAAAATAGAATACAATGAGGTTTAATTTGTAGAGTAATAGTACATTTTTATCTACGTTTTTATTGTGGATTTATAGTGATTTGGGTTATTTATGGAAATGATTAACCTATAATAGAGAATATGTGATGATGTTAATTACTTTTAAGTATGTGACTTTAAGAGTATTTTATGTCATTTGGAGATACAATTTAACATGGGAGACTACATAATCAAATTCTTCTATGTTTTGGGTTTCAATATTAGTTTGGATTATATTGAAGGATTTTAAGGACAATTGATTATTGAATGGTATTTATTTAACTTTGGGGTATTATTGGTTTAATTTTAGAAATTAAGATTTGTGCATATTTATCTCAAGGAATACCCTTTTGGGGGATCATTAGATAATTCACTAACCATTTTGGTTTTGATTAATCTTCAAAGACAATGTAAATATATAGTTTATCCTGCATGGATCATGTGATTCTATAGAATTTTATTCTAGCTCTTCCAGTGTGACCAAGTCTTCTTGAATACTTATCGTTCAAAAAAAAATTGTGTTAGTGGTGGAAATTTATTAAATAATGAAACTATACTTAAAAATTAAGTATATCTCTTAATTTTCTTAGTCAATATCATAAATGAATCCCTCGTCCTTATGTAATGTAACTTAAAACAAAAAGAAAATGTTGTCCGTTTACTTTCCTACTAGGAGACTAATGGTCGTTTGTCCCAACACAAGTTTGTGGTTTTCTTATTGTTAACTTTCTCCTGATCATGATTTCTATCCCTCTCCATTAGAACTTGACAGTTAGTTTATCATCCATATCCATGTTTTCTTACATGGAATCCAAGTATGGGTTATCATGGATGACCCTTATACCTCTCTTTCTTTCTTTTAAAGTGATAGTTTTATTGACTCTTTTTCTGATGTGGGACTTTCCATTATATTCCCAAGCACGATTTTAAAAATTGCAAGGACGCAATTTATTGAAGGAGGGGAGAATGTAACACCCCAAGCTTCCTCGGTATGTTTCCTTTCGAATAATGCAATGGCGTGCATTGTACGCAACTTCGAGATTTTAACACACCATAACCAATCAAACTAGCCGTTATGAATAGTAATACCTACTTTTTGAAATTTTATAAATTCTATCTCTCAAAATAGACTTCATTTTTGGATTCGGAATATCGAAATTATCCTATGGTGATATTTTGGTACTTTTCGGATAACTTTCATATTTTGATGAATAGTGAAAATTACTAAATTTTAATTAAAAACAACTTTTTTAATCAAAATAATTAATAGTAATAAATTTTGAATTTGAGTGGTTTTAAATTATATTTAGAATATATTTTTACCATGTAATACAATGTGGGTCATTGAACATAATTTCACATTTAAACCAGACAAAAACAAGTGACAATCTTTTGATAGTTATTATCTCTAAAAAACACGCTTTTTGTTTTAACAACGGGAATTAATTTTAAATTAATTTCTACCACTTCTGTGTTTTGAATTTGGAAAAATGGATTCCATATTTGGAATCAGGATGTTCAAATTGTGTAATAAGGTAACTTTTATTTTTAAACATTTTGGATAATTACTTCGGTAAATATTTTATTTACCATGGTTAAAGGGTAAATCCGGTAAACAAGGGTTAAAACAATAATATTATAATAATACTAAATTACCCTAAAACGTGTCTTAACCCTATTGGTTGATACATGGTCGACCATGGTCATCTTTGGGTCGATTTTTGGACCCCATGGATCCACTTGTAAGTGATAATGACACTTTATTTTAATTAAGTTAAAATAAATACAAAAATGACACAAGCATATATCTTTTCAAAAAACAATTGTTACATAGGGTTATATATGTTGTATTTTAGATTATAAATATTCATTAGAAAGATAAAACGATTTCCTACATAATGATATTTTATTTATAATTTTTAGAAATTAAATAATTTAATTTATTTATGACACAATGATGATGAATTAATCACTCTAATAGTGAAAAATTAAAATAATTGATATTATAAATACCCAAATAAATATAATATGAAACTTTTAATGAATTAAAATAATTTTCTAGGATAATATGAAATATTAGTATTGATTTAATTTACCTTTTTCGAAGTAATAAATATGTTATGAGTTTCACAAAAATCAACTATTGAATAGTGTCAAAATTGACATAAAAGAGTTCTTAAAACAAATATTTTATTATTAATTGATATTAAATTCCTAAAAATCTAAGATTCGGCCAAGATACTTATATCATGATAGGTTAATCATTAATGGACCACTTGGGGGTCTCTTGGATTTATATTGTAAGTTTATTAACCATATAATATAAAAATACAAAGAGACATTGTAAAAGTGAAACTAATTAACTAAGAGTTAATACTTAAAGATAAGGTTAATATAATGACCCAAACCTGTCTAAATTCTATTGGTTGAGTTTTTTTCGACCCATCCCCACCTTAAAATTTAAATAATAAACTTTGGAGCCATTATAAACCGAATATGAATTTATTATAAATTAATATATCTAGATTTTCCAAAGGTGCCCCTCACCCCTCTTATAAAAGGGCACTCATCCTTCTCATTTTTTCACACCTTCAAAGCCATTTGGTTCGGCAAAACCCTGCCCAAATACTATCTCAACTTCCCTCACTACAACCTAGAGGCATTAGTTTGATCAGAAAGCCAACCTAAGGAGCCCTTTTGATCAAATCAAAAGGAAGAACCCGACGAAGAGGTAATGTTTTCACCACCCCTTTTCAAGTTCATTTCTTCTTCCACTTCCTCTTTCTTTGTTATTAACATTATAAAATAATAACTCCAGTATCATATATATACTGCGATGTGATTATAAATATGGTACAACCATATTCAGTATTCTATCCATCCTTTGAATAACATGTCACCATATGTGCGTACGTACGGCTTACCGTCTCCACGCCATGGTGTAATTGTTATTCAATATATTATTATTTGGATGGGTATAATAATGATGTGTAACTCATTTAAATAATAAATATAACATGATAATTATTCTGTATATATGATATAACATCCAATTATATATTATTTTAATATCAAAAGAATGATATTGTCGCTCGTGCGTATGTACGGACTACCGTCTCCACGAACGCGATGAGATTCATTCTCCAACATATCCATTCAAGTATAATTATAATTTGATGATTTAAAAATAGCATCTAAGGACTTGATATCATTCTGGATATGAATAATATACATCCCATTAATAACGAATATGGCTCACATAACAAAGAATATAAAGTAAAATGAACCTGTTAACACCAGAAATGACGATAATTCTAGGATATTATTAACAAATCAATTTTAAAAGATCATATTTGATATCATATTAAAGTAAATGATTCTTGTATAATTAAATAACAATTATTTCACCATTATACAGGAGGTAAACCTACCTTCGACCAAGGAAAAAGTACAAAGTAAGGGGTTTCTTATATCACTTTTAATTCCGTGAGAATTCCATTGATCACCATTTAATTATTACATGTGGTGTATGTGTACTGACCATGATCGTATTCATTGTGTAGTATACTTTAATTTATGGGTATTTACATCATCATGGTATGATACTTCTTTCATGGGTGTATGTTTCGTAAGTTACCTAATCGATAAGGGAATTTGAGATTTCAATTTCCACTCATTTGGCTTTACGCATATTTCATTGATTATATTACCCCAAGATTATGTGTGGAATCACTATTCATTTGATTATGTCATAATTTCCACTCCCCTTGCTATGGATATACTTTTGATATACATAATCACTCCATTTATAATTCTCAAGACATTGATATGAATTTGATAAGAGTAATTTTATCTCATTCTTCATTTGTTGAGTTAAACATCCAATTCGTTGGTCTTGATTTTACAAGAATATGTGTGAATGTCCTTTGATTGTTTTACACTGAATATCCAATCATATTTAGCGTACTTATATTTGTCACACATAATTATGTCGTTGATTTATCCTTAACCTAAGGATACGGCCTTTATGATAGATTTCATCTCAATTTACACTCCATTGAGACTTCTTTGTTGATATACACCAAATCACTTTTAGGTGGTGTATATAATGTACTTTGACATAGTATATCATGAATCCCTTTATTCTCATGATATTACAATGTTTTGATTACCTCAATTATTTTTATTCAAATGTCTCTCTTTTGGTTAGAAACTCTAACTAAAATACCATTTTTAAATGTTTTATAGACTTATTCATCTAAATCATTCTTATTAATGTCCAGGTTTTAAAAATGGTTTTAAGGATTTATTTATATGGACATTAATGTTTAGAAATTAAAACTCCTTTTAAAAATTTTCAAAGTGGTATGGGACACTTTGATTCAAAAATCTATTTTTAAATGGATTCTGGAAAAATAGTGTCACTTTTAAATGATTTCAAGAAAAAGGGAGATATTTTTCTCAAATAGTCTGGATGAGTAATTTCATCTATGTCAACATCCTTCATTATTCTTGATTGAGGTTAATGTGATATAATACAATCTTCCACAATGTATCGAATAAGTTATGTTTGAATGTGGATGTGATATTTTTATACCATTCATGGTTTGTGGTTAAAGTATTGACATTTTGTATTCTAGTTTTTATGTTATGTTTAAACCTTTTCATATGGGAATGCATTGGACTTAATATGTGACGGGTGGAGCCCACTATAGCTCCTCGATGCATCGGTAGGTCTCATGAGACAAACTATTGTCCTGGCACAAGGCCTTGGCAAAATCTTATTTGTAGTCTTGGCACGAGGCATTGGCTATGTGGTTATGATAGTCTGGCATTATGCATTCCAACATTATGAAAGTGGTTATTGATTTTGCATGTGATTATTTGATTATTAGAATATCCATGTGAATAAGTAAATGGCATTATTTCATTTATGCCATACCATGTTGAAAGTTAAAGTTTGAAAGGCTTTTGTTTTAGTTATACATTGCCTTAAATGTTTATTCTTATTTATGAAAGTTTCCTCTATATTGTTATCCTTACTGGGCATTTGAGCTCACCCCTTTTCTATGTTTTATTTTTCCCAGGAAGTGAAGAAGTAAGTTATGAATGACCTGCGGGGATTTTATGAGGGGATAATAGTGTGGACTATGGAGACATTATGTTGTCGTATTAGTTTTTCACCTTATGATGTAATGTAAAACTTATGAATATATCTAGTATTTCCAAGGCTACTAAACCAATCGGTCTTTCGAGATTTGATCTTTATTGTGATCATGCCAATGTTATGTAATAATGCACCGACTCTGGGTAACTAGGGTCGGGGCGTTACATATATACTGAATATATATGATATATAAATCTTGATTTACATTATTTAAGTAAGTAATTCATGATATAAGTAATAATAATATCAAGAACAACAAATTGAAACACATACGTTAAATGAAACGATTTTACTCAAAACGCTGCTTTAACATGGAATTTACAAAAGAATGGGTAATATAAATTAATAAGTGAACCATATATGATATCATAACAATAAATATGAATATGTAATAAGTCAATGAAATTATTTAAATCATTATAAATTAGGTTCGGATACGTACGAAGCATATCGGACCTAAGGTAAGGGATAATTTTGCAATCTCATTTTTATCTGAGATTGTTTATACGTAAGTATATACTGAGGTTATATTTTTCATCGATTCCCATAAATTTTTTTTCATAAAGTGTTTAATATTATTACATGTATTTTTGAGGTCATTTTTACCCCAATTTGACTTTTACTTTCTATTATAGAGGGAATATTTCTTTTGTTTACCATACGAGGAACTTTTTGACTTTTCCGACAAAAGTACGAGGAGAATGTTTTTTTAACTTGTATGACATGAACGGATTTTTACGGTTTCATATCACCTTATTTTCATGAATCTTAGTATACAATATTTCATGGTTATTTTCAACAAAAAAAAATCTTTTAAAATTGTGTGGCATTTTGTGAAAAAAATGATTTTGAAGAAGAAAGGATATTTTCCTCAAGAATTCATTTCAAGTGTTTTATCCAAATTATTTTCCATCTAAGATAATATGGGGTTATGTTTCTATCCCTATTTTTACATTTATTTGTTTATGTTATGATGGAATTATTTTAATGATGTCCTTTTATCTTATATAAATTATGTTATGATGGCATGATGTTCAAGAATCCCATTTTTATTACATGGGTTATGCTATGATGTATGATTTTTGATCTTGTGGCACACATAAGAATGGTATCATTATGAGATGGGTGGGACCTATATCTACCTCCAATGAATTGGGTAGAGATTTATATCTCATGAGATAGACATGTTGGAATGGCAAGTTAATCCGGTTCAGTAGTACAGGACTTGAACGAAGAGTGAACTCGATTCAGTAATGGACTTTGTGCACTAAGATGGTCTTGGAAGCATTGTCATGAATAATATGGAAATCATATCATGTGATTAATGATTTTCCACAATTATATGTTTTATTCCCATGCTATTTTATCATGATTGATGTTCCATTATGATTTTTTTTCTTACGTACTACCATGTTTTATTTAATTGCCCAAGATATTGATGTTTAAACATTATGTTCATGTTTTAAGTTAAAATGTATATGGTTTATTTTATTTTCTCCATGCTTGCCAATACTGAGCATTTGAGGTCACCCTTTATATGTTTTCTTTTCCCCATTATATAGATAAAGGTTTTAGGTAAGAAAACAAAAGGGGAAGATCTTTATGGGAGATGTTGACGATCTTTCACCATGATTAGATGATTATGTTCTGAGTTTCCAAAGACACTAAACTATTATGGTCCTTGAGTGTTGTTTTTTTGTTATGTATTAAGTATTCCATAAACGTAATTAAATGTCTATCTACGTCAATCTTTGGGTCTCTACAAAATTTCTATTGATCTTTCAAAGAGCAAGGTAATCCAAGAATGGCCAGCATTGATGAGTATAATTGAGGTACACAGTTTTAATGGTTTAGTAAGTTATTATCGACGTTTCATCTAGAATTTTGCCCAGTTGGAAACCAATTAATCAAGTTCACACATAAAGGGGTTAAATTTGTTTTGAAAAAAGAGTTTAAAGAATGTTTTGAAGAACTAAATATAAGATTAGTCAATGCTCCTATCTTGACTCGACCATCAAGGAAAAATGGGTTTGTTATTTGTAGTGATGCTTTAAAGAAAGGACTTGGTTATTCCATTATGCAAAATGATACAGTTATTGCCTATGCATCACTATAACTAAAAAATCATGAGAAAAACTATTCTACTAATGATATTGAGTTTACAACAGTAATATTCACCATGAAGATATGGAGACACTATCTCTATGGTAAAAAATGTGAGATTTATACTGATCAAAAGTGTTAGAAGTATATTTTCTCACAAAAAGAACTAAACCTGAGGCAAAGGATATGGCTTTAACTACTCAAGGATTATGATTACACAATACACTACCACCTAGGGAAAGAAAATAAGGTGTCACATGCATTGAGAAGAAAGGATCATGGAGTTTTTAACAATATCATAGTTGAAAGGGATCATATTTTCATGTATTTAGTGAAGATGGATATGGTAATAACGATGGAAGGTGAAACATCAATACTTTTTCAAATGGATGCCAAATCATCTTTACTAGAGAGGATAAAAAGTTCTCAAGCTGATGATGAGGAGTTTCAAAAGAAATTTAATTTTGTGAATGATGGGAGATTGATCAACTTCATATATAAAGATAGGATTTTGAAATTTGGGAAGAGACTTTGTGTTCCCGATATACCTGATCTGAAAGGGGAATTGTTAGATGATTCTAATAGATCCAATTTCTCTACACACCCTTGCAACACTATGATTTATAGATATTTGAAGAAACATTTTTGGTGGGGCAACATGAAGAGGGATATTTCTGATTTTGTGTCAAGATGTATGTTTTGTTAATAAGTGAAAGATAGAAGATAACAACATCGTGGATTCATGTAACATATTATTATACCTGAGTGGAAATGGGATAGTATTATGATGGAATTTTTCATGGTACTACCAAAGTCACCTAGAATGAATGATGAAATATGGGTCATTGTTGATCTTCTTACCACGTCAGTACATTTTATTGCTATAAGAGAATATTTACCACATGAACATTTAGAAGGACTGTATATTAATGAAGTTGTAAGACTTCATGGAGTACCTCTATCTATTGATTCTGATCGTGATCCCTATTTTACATCAAGATTCTGGAAAAGTCTTCAGAAGGCCCTGGATACTGAAATTCGTTTGAGCACTGCCTAATATCCTCAAATTGATGTATAATCAGAACGGACTATTCAAACCTTAGAAGACATGTTGAGATCTTGCTCACTTTACTTTCAAGGTACGTGGGATCAATATTTACCTCTGGTAGAATTTCCCAATAACAATAGCTTCTATTCAAGTATGCAGATGGAACCATATAAAGAGTTATATGGAAATAGATGTCGCACACCAACTTGTTGGGATGACGTTGGTGAAAGAAAACTCATAGGACTATAACTTGTTGAGGAAATAATGGAAAAGGTGATGGTTATCCAAACCCACATCAAAGTAGCCAAAATTAGGCAAAAGAGCTATGTCGATAACTGAAGGAAGGATTTGTAATTTCAAGTAGGAGACCAAGTTTTCTTGAAGGTATCTCCAAGGAAGGGTGTTATACGGTTTGGTAAGAAGGGTAAATTAAGTCCTAGGTAAATCAGACCTTTTGAAATTCTAGAAAGAATTGGGGTTTTAGCTTACCATTTTTCAAATCCACTAAGTCTCCCCAAAGTTCATGATTTGTTCCAAGTATCGTTGTTGAGAAAATACATGCATGACCCAACACATGTACTCCCCTATGAGAATTTAGAACTAGAACCCGATATGTCTTATTGTGAAGAGCCTTTCAGGATTCTTGATATAAGAGGAGAAGTGTTGAGAAACAAGACAACTCGTCTGGAAAAAGTTCTATAGAGAAACCATAAGATGGAAGAGGCAACATGGAAACCCGAGGAACTTATGATGAAGAACCACCCGAATATTTTTATGCTGTAATATTCAATAAATTTCGAGAATGAATTTATTTTATGGAGGGGAGAATACAACACATCAATCTTCCATGGTATGTTTCCCTTTGAATAATACAATGGCTTGTGTTGTATGCATCTTCATGTTCAAACACACCACAACCAATCAAACTAGCCGTTATGAATAGTAATACCCCCATTTTGAAATTTTATAATTTTTATTTTTCAAAATGGACTTCATTTTTGTATTTGGAATATCAAAATTAGCTTAGGGTGAATTTTTGGTATTTTTTAGAAAACTTTCAATTTTTAATGAATAGTGAAAAAACACCGTTTTATTGGTTAAAACCGACATTTTATTTAAATAATTAGTTATTTTATTTTAATTTATTTTAGGTAAAAATGGATGCATAAAATCTATATATGTTCAACATAATTCATTGGAGTAATTTTATAATAAGTTTAAATATATAAAATTTTATCAAACTTTCTACCGTCTTTTACCCACCTCCGAGGAGAATTTGCAAATTTGCATAAAAATCAATTTTACCCCTTTTTTGAGTTGAATTTCAAAAATATTAGAGACACAATTGATATTAGTAAGTAAAATTTGGTTCAATAACATGAAAATAATTTTTGGTGAATAGTAACTTTTTACTTTTATTTACCACAGTTAAAAGTAAAGAGGGTAATTAAAGGTAAAAACGATATTATAATTACCCTAACACATGTAATAATTCTATTGGATAAGTATAATTCAACAAAAAAACCTTAGGAAAAAAAATATGAGTCTCTTTAGTTCACTTGGATTAGATTAGGACATTTATTATTATTTTATTTAAAGAAGAGTTGAAATAGTTAAAATCAAAGTTTAATAACCAAAACATTTTTAATATAGGGTTATACATAAGATAAATTAGAACATAAATATTAATTAGAAATAAAACCATATTTCCAACAGAATGGTATTTTATTTATAATTTTTAGAAATTAAATAATTTAATTTATTTATGACACAATAATGATGCAATAATTACCTTATTAATGAAATATTTCAATAATTGATATTATAAATATCCAAATAAATGTAATATGAAAATTTTAATGAATTAAACTAGTTTTAAAGGTTAATATTACATGTTAGGGTTGATTAAATAATTTCTCTTCAAAGTAATAATGCTGTTATGATTTTTTCATAAACCAAATACTAAATAGTGTCAAAATTGACAAAATTGAGTTTTTTTAAAACAATACTATATTATTAATTGATATAATATTCCAAAAAATCTAAGGTTAGGCCAAAGGACTTAGATAATATTATATATATTAATAATGAACCACATGGGGTTCTATTGGCTTTTTATAGTATGTATATTAACCATATAATATAAAAATACAAAGAGACATGATAAAAGTCAAACTATTTAACTAAGAGTTAAATCTAAATATAAGGTTATTATGATGACCTAAACCTGTCTAAAACTTATTTGTTTAGATTTTTTAGACCCATACCCACCTTATAATTTAAATAATTTATTTTGGAGCCATTATAAACCGAAAATTATTTTATTATAAAATAATATTTCAAACTTTTCTTAAAGTGCCCCTCACCCCTCTTATAAAAGGGCACTTCCCCTTCCCTCAAATTCACAACTTCAAAGCCATTTTTATCGGCCAAAACCTCCCCAGATATCCTAAAAACATTCCTCCCTTAATCCTAGAGGCCTTTCTTTGTTCTAAAATTCAACCTACGGATCCCTTTTGATCATATCAAAAGAAATAACCCGAAGAAGAGGTAAATATTTCATCACCTCTATCAAGTTCTTTTTTTCTTCCACATCCTATTTCATAGTTGTTTCCATCCTAAAATAATAAATCCAGTATCTTATATATACTATGATTTTATTAGAAAAATGGTACAACAATATTAATTATTCTATTCATCCTATAAATGAAAAACCATACGTGCGTAGGTACGGATTACCGTCTCCACGTCGTGGTATAGTTTGTTATTCAAACACATAATTATTTATACAGGTTTAATAATGAGTATAAATGATGTAAATAATAAATATAGAATTTTAATTATTCTTTATATATTATATAACTTCCAATTACATATGATTTCACCATAAATATAATGATATTTTCGCTCATGCGTACGTATAGATTACCGTATCCACGAACGTGATGAGATTCATTCCCCATCGTAATCATTCAAGAATAATTTTAATTTTATGATTAAAAACAATGTTTATGAACATAATATAATTATATATATTAATCTAATAAATCCTATCCAGAACAAATAGGTCTTACATAACGAAATATATAAAGGAAAATGAATCAGTTAACACTCGACACGATGATACTACTGAAATATTATTAACAAAGTGATATTAGAGGATAATATATGATACCATATTTATGTATATAGTTCTTGTATAATTTAATAAAAAAATTTAACTATTATACATGAGGTTAACATACCATTCACTAAGGAAAAGTACAAGCTAAGGGTTAATTTCACAATCTCTTTATTATCCAAGGTTTTTTTACGTAAGTATCTACTATGACCTCTTTATCATTCACATCCATGTTTCTTAAGAATGTATTCCAAAAAAAATTTACTATTTACTAGACTATGGGTTAAAGTCATTTATACCCTTGTTTGAATTTTTATAAAATGTTTTGAAAGGAATCTTCCTATCATTTTCCAAAAAAGATACTTTATGACATTTTTGGAAACATTAAGGTAAGAATGTATTATTTTAACTTATACGGCGGGTGTGGCTATTTTCCACCGTTATAACATCGTCAAAGCTTTCATTACAGGATTATAAAAATATTTTAAAAATAAATTATTTCTTTTATGATTATATGACTTTTAAATGATTTCAATATATAATGAGTTATTTCTCTAAAAATGTTTTGATTTCATCTATGTCAACATCCTTTGATGGATTGTAAGCTTATTTGAAGTTGATTTATTATGATACACAAATTCCATATTTTATTGAAGTTTTTTTGATATTTTTGATAGTGGATGTGTTATTTTTATACCATTCATAATTTATGGATGAATTATTGACATTTCGTATGCTAGTTTTAATATGATTGTTTATGTTATGTTTAAACCTTTTCAAATGAAGAATGAATTGGACTTAGTAAGTGACCGGTGGAGCCTGCTATAGCTTCTCAATGCATCAGTAGGTCTTATGAGACAATCTAGTGTCTTGGAACAAGGACATGAAAAAATCTTATTTGTAGTCTTGGCACAAGGCCTTGAATATGTGGTTATGAAGTCTGACATTATGCATTCCATCATTATGAAAGTGGCTATTGATATTGCATGTGATTATTCGACTTGTAGAATATCCATGTGAATAATTAAATAGAATTATTTGATTTTATCTTTTCCATATTATTCTAAAGTTCATGTTTAAAAGGCTTTTGTTTTAGTGTTACATTGACTTAAATGTTTATGCTTATTTATGAAAGTTTTCACTATATTGTTATCCTTACTGAGCATCTGAGATCACCTCTTTCTATGTTTTATTTTTCCCAGGATGTGAAGAAGTATATTATGACTAAACTGTAGGGATAGTCTAAGGGATATGAGTGTGGCCTATTGAGACTATTTTTTTCTAGTTTTCATTGTATAATGTAATGTAAAACTTTTGAATGTATTTAATATTTCCAAGGCTACTAAACTAATCAGTCTTTCGATACTTGATCTTTTTTTATCATGCCAATGTTATGTAATAATGAACTGACTCTCAGTAACTAGGGTTGGGGAATTAAAATAGCTTATAAAATTACACACCCTAATCCTATAATCCTTAGTTTGGAAAAAAATTCAACCTTGGAAGGATTTTTGTGGAAACCTAAATAGGATTCCTAAAGAAGTGGTAACATTATTTAACGAGCTTTTTTTATTTCATCTTCTACCTCCTTAAATTATTATTAAAACATGATGGTATAATAAATTAATTATATTTAATATAATAATTTTTTTATTAATTTATTGACCTTAAACAATCCCAACTTCTATCAAATGGGTTATTAAATCATTATCTTTGTGTACGACGAACTACTGGCTCGCAAATATATGCCATTCATTTTTTCTATTACCACCTATCATAGCTAGGTATGATGATGGATATGAAGTATATATATTATATTTATAAAATAAATATACCTATGAATTCCTTATATCATATATACCATTTTTTTATTTTCCATTCAATAGGGGATATGATAATGTCGCTTGGGTGTACGACGAACTACCATCTCATGAAGTGATGAGATTTGTTTTCACTAACGCTTTATATGGAAAATAATGAGAATAAATTTAATGGCTATATGTAATAAAAATAAAATAATCATGATATTTAGGCCATTATTATTATTATTATTAGATAATATATCCTTTTATTTCTTACATTTTCACTCATCGAAAGATGATAACGTCGTTCGTGTACGTGTGGACTACCGCCTTCACGAAGTGATATTTATCTCTCTTTTCATCACAAAACTAAATGGATGATACGTATAAGTATATTTAAATAAATAATATGATATTATGGTCATTATTTTAAGATAAAATATTAATTAAATAATTTCCATAATGCTCATTTAAAAATGGAAATATTACTCATGCGTACATACTGTCTACCGTCTCTATGACCATAACGTACTTCATTGCTCAAAACCATCTTTCAGGATTCACCTTAAAAGTACAAAATATTTTAAAATATTATAATTATTTAATCATTATTATTTTTTATATTATGGAACCATGATCAATGTAATCGGACCAAAACTAACAAATAAAAACATACATGAAAGACCAACCAGTTATTTCCCGAAACGTTACTTTAACATGGAATTGTTAATAACTTGGTAATAAAAGGTAATAAAAAAATAATATATATTATGATATATATGATTATGGTCATTTAATAGATTTATTATAAACTTATATTTTTTATATTAGAGATTCATATGTGTATGAAGGAATTCGAGACTTAAGGTATGGTATTCCTAACCTCTCTTTTATTTCTGGGAGACATGTGCCATATTCACCACTTGATTTATTTATGTGGTATATATACTACCCCATTTACATGTTATATCATGAATATAACCATTTTAATAATATTTAAAGTTCATTTTTATGTTATTATTTAGTAGGGATTACAAATTAATATATTACTTATGTGGTAAGGGGTTTCTGTCTAACTGTGTAACTTTCCTAAGGTACATGCCATATTCACCACCTATTTATTTAATGTTGTTTGAATACTAAAAAGGAATTTATTTTATGATTATTAAATTGAAAATTATTTTTATTTTAAATTTCCATTTCAATACCTATCTTTAAATATGTTTTCATTTCAAAAGGAATCAAAGCGGTAATGCATTTTTGTCTACATTTTCCTTCTTTGAGACATATGTTATGTTATACACCTATCTACTTTTATGAGGTGTACATAAAGTACCCTTGACATATAATATCACGAATTTATTTATTCTCATGAATTATATGTTTAATATAATGTTATTATTTCATGGGGATTACAATTCTATGACACCAAAGTGGTAATGTTTTTATGATACAATCTCATAGTTTATGAGGACTGTTTATGATTATGCTTAAAATGATAAAATATTATGATATATATTTCAATAAATTCATGAATTTTATTCTTTTATAATTATTTAATGAGAATATATGTTCTCCCTTCATTTTATTATCTGTATCCGCTCAATAGTTCAAAATCATGTTTTTAAGAAAAATATTCTTTATTCATCTCTTCGGTTGAGTACCCTTTTTCTTCCAAAACCATGTTTTCTAAAAATGTTTTACAAATGTTTTAATATTCGTCAAATGTTTTTTAAATACATTTTAAAATATTCTTATATTTTTAATTTATTTTTGAATGGAATCTTTATGCCATTTTCTAATAAATTCTTGTTTTTATTTTATGAAAAATGTGAAATGAATAATTATATTAATGTGTATGGTGTGAATGGAATTTCCAAACTTCATGCCCATTATCTTATTCGAAGATTAATTTATATGTTTTCAATTTTATTTTCAATGAAAAGGATTTTGAAATATTTTAAGTTTTAAATAATGTTCTTCAAATAGGAAAATATATTTCCCTCAAGAAATGTTTTAAATGATTTTAAATCTTACTTTATAAGTTATAAAAATAATATTAAAATAAAATTATTTCCAAAATGTTTTTTGTATTTTTAGTTTTAAAAATAATTTAAAAAAAATTATTTTCCTCATGAATTGTTCCAAGTTATCACTCAAAATAATTCTCTATTTAAAATGACTTCATATGGTGTAACTTATGATTTTTTAGGTATATGAACCAAGGATAACATTCTTATTATCTATTTGAAATTTGTATGATAAATTTTTTTTATGAAACTCATTTATAATCCATGGGTTATACCATGATAAAATTCTTATGTGACCCACTTATTTTTCAACGGGTTATGCTATGATGAAATGATTGTGAAACTTATCTATTTTATACAGGTAGTGAGATGATGATATTTTTGTGAAACCCATTTCATTTCATGGGTTATGATATAATGAAATTTTTATGATTTTGTGACACATACATGTATGATTTTTATTATGTGATGGGTGGTACCTATATCTTCCTGCATTGTATTGCTTAAAGATTGATAAATTATGAGTTAATATGTTATTAGTGAACCTGTTTACATGTTCCCAAGGTTATGTGTGATCCTGATTACATGTTCAAAATGGTATTCATGAAACAAATTACTTGTTAAAAAAGTTATGTGTGAACCTGATTACATGTTCATAGTGTTATTTATGAACAAGTCTTTCATGTTCATAGTGTTATGCATGGACTTGGCTGTATATCCATAAGTTTATAAAAGGGATTTATTTCCTATACTTAACCTAATTAGTGGAACTATATCTATTTATACATGTTGAAAATTTTATAAGATATTTTTTATACAAAAAATTGATATATTATTCGAATTTTATGCTCTCATGGATCATGTTCTTTGATTTAATTATGATTTGTTTCTTATGAACTACCAATCTTTATGACATAACTCAAGATTATAATCTGTGATATGTAGGGTATGGTTTTCATATGTTATTCTCATCTTCTCATACCATTATATTCATTTTATACTTATGTATATCTATGTGTTACCCTCATTGAGCATTTGATCTCAACCTTTCTTTTGTTTTCTTTCCCTAGGATATGGAGAAATGTTTTAAGTATGGTATATTTGTGAAGAGTAATAAATGGGAAGATATTTATATGATATATTAAGGATATTTCACCAAATTAAAATATTTTGTTCCTAGTCTCCATATAAACAAAACAAATTTTTCCTTAGGAGTGTGTTTTTGTAATGTATTGAATATTAATTTAAAAAGATGTAATATCATTGTATAAAAATCATGGGTTGTTATATTTGGTATCAAAGAAAGGTTTATTTATCCTTTGGAAACCAGGATGAGAAAACAATATCTAGATTCCTAGTGACATTTCTAAGGATATGACTGGGGATATGTCTAAGGGTAATTTTAAGGATGACTCAAAGTGTTAGAAAATGTCTTGGAATTTTGGTAAAGGATAGAGAAATTGGTTTCCAAGAAATTAAATCCATTCCTTGAAACTATAAGTGGAAGTGGCTCTCGCACTAAGGTACTTAGGTATAATAACTCTAGAAAGGGAGAATTGAGCATTATTTGATCATAATTTGGTGCATGATAATTGGCCTTTCTTCACACCTAGTTTGACACTCCCGAGGTATATGCTTTATAAATTAAAAAACTCTTCATGGACCATCATGAAGGATTTAAATAGATGATGACTATGAATAACCTAGGATAAACCCAAGTATTTATATATTAAAAATATGGTTTCTTAACTTAAACATCCTATAAGTTATTTTTTTTGATTATGTAGTTTTCCACTATTATTAGTGTTTCTCACACTGTAATTTTTAGTTTTAGTCAATGGAGGGAACTAGAAATAATTGGATTAACATTGAATGTGATAGAATTTTTTTAGTGAGAATCTAAATGAGATGATGACCGGAGTGAAGGATGTTGTGATTATTCCTAATAATTTATCATGGAATATGATTAAAAATGTAAACCTCATCCAACTCCCAGACTCACCAAAGAAGATAAGGATATAGTACATTGAGAGTTCAGGTAGTGGATACCATGGAGTAAAGAAGATTTAGATTCTCATATATTTAGAATGTGAGAAGAATAACTCTTCGGAATGTCTTAAAGAAATAAGAATTTTTTTGTGCATGGGGAATAAGTGAAGAGAGTAAGTAATTTCTATAGAAAGATGAAATTTTTAGACTATGCGATGGAAGGGAATATTGGTCTCCATAAGTTATTATCAATGGATGAATATTTTAAATGAGGAAAGTATGGGAATTATGAAAATTTATATCCTAGGGGGAAATATCATGAATATAATTATAAAGGTGGTACGATTAATGGTCATATTTATAATGATGAAGAGACCACAAATGAAATATGAAAGGTATGGGATGTTTTAACAGTATATTTTCTATTAAATGTTAGAATCATGATTAAATTTAGGTTTGGGAATATTATGAAATGATTTATATTTCATATTTTAGGAAATATGTATTAAGTCATTGGATGATGAAGCCTTGTTAATGGTTTAATAATAAAGTGGAATGATTGAAGTGTCTATGTATTGGATTTTAATAATTATGTTATATGAATCATGAAATATATAAGGATCATTCAGTGGATGATTTTGATGAGGTACATACAAGAATATAATGAATGGTACTAATGATCAAGAAAAATGATTTAATAAAAAGGTTATATTTTATGTAAATCACATGATTATGGGAATATAACCATTAATATTTTTTTGATATTGATAAAATGGTGTTTATCTTGGATAAATATATGATTGATATGGATAAAGTAAATTAGATAGTATTGATGACTTAAGAACTGATTAATTATTTTTTTGAAGAAGTGGTTTCTGCTATCATTTATGGAGTTTACAACATTTTTCGATTTAATTAACATATCTAATAATTTGTGTTTTTTTTAAGAAATAAGGAAGAATAAATGTTTTCAATAGGTTTTTATGGTAATTTAATTCATTATATTTTTTCAAGAGAATATAGGATGATGGTATTCACATGTTTGGTATGTGATAATTAAGAGCTACATTATGTTGTTTGGGGGATTAATGATAAGTTCCTTTTTGAAATTTAGTGATCTTATTTTATAAAAGATTTGGATTTTAATATTTTGTAAGGTTCATAAGTTTTACCATTAATATAATGGTTTAAGTTGAACTTTGTATGAGGTTTTAGAGATTAATTTACTACTTCACTATATGAAGAATTATGCATATTGGATAACCAATAATAACCATTTTTTTATAACTAGAGATAAAAGGAAATACTTATCATTATATTATGGATCTTGTGATGGTTAAGTGATTTAGGAATTAAAAACCCATTTTCATTTATAAGAGTATGGGATGAAGTGGAAATTTAACAAATCACAACCAAAGTATGAAATTTTTATTATGATACAAATGAAAGCTAACCCCTAGGTTTATCGGCCCCATTGAAATTCTTGATCATATTGGGATGGTATCATATCAGTTGGAACTTCCACCAAACCTCTCTAAAGTTCACAATTTGTTCTATGTATCTCTCTTGAGGAAGTCTATACCTGATCCATGGAATTTACTAAACTCATTGGTTGTACCATTGGGTTATAATATTTCTTATTATTAACAATCGATGGAGATTCAATATTGAATAGAGAAAGTTCTAAAAAACAAGACCACTCACTTAGTCAATGTTTTTTTGTAAACCCGCCAGCTTGAGGAAGCTACATGGGAAACTGAGGATGTAATGTGGTAGAGTTATCCTCATTTTTTTGGCACTAAAGTGATGGATCTTGAGGGATAAATTCATTTGAAGTGGAGTAAAATGTTACAACTAGTAGTTTTGTGAAATATAATTTAAAAAATTATTCATTTTGAAATATTGTGTTACGTGAAGCATATATTTTAGCTTGAATTATAAGAAATACAGAGTTTATCTTGCATTATACACAACCTCAAGTTTATCTTATGTCACACGCAACATGGATTTTAAATGAAATGTGTTATACTATTGAAATATTATTATTTAAAATGATAGTAATCTCATTAAAATTAGAATGGAGGCTATTAATAGGATTAACTAAATTATGAAAATATATGGTTTATACTTATATATAAAACAAATTATTTGGTGATTAATTAATTAAGAATTAAAATAAAAACTATTTAAAAATAAAGAACATCTTTTTTTGTTTCTTTTATGAAAACAAACATATTTTACCTAAATAAATAAAAAAACTAAATTATATTGAATGATTTTAATAAAATATATATAGTATATATTCAATAAATTTTTTTATCATTAATCCGATGTGTTTTCTGAGTAAGAGATAATAATAAATGAAATTTCACACTTAAAAACTATATTTCTCTAAAAAAAGTTTTGTCTTCTTTTGCACACTTATTTTAAAAAATAATTTCAAAAATAATTTTCATTTTTTTAATAAAAATTTAAAATATAACTTATTGTTATTTTATGATATTTTTTTTAAAATATTAATTTTTTTGTTGAATAGTGGAAAATACTGAATTTTAATTGAAACTACCTTTTCGTTTAAATTATTTATAATGTTAAAATATATTTTAAATTAGTCTTAAATTAAAATAAGTTCTATTATATATATAGTTTTCCAATATAGGTCATTAGAGTCATTTTCATTTTTAATTTTGATATAAAAACTTTGTAAACTATAGAACATTTTCTCTTTGAAAACCTTTTTTCTCATTGTGCATGCGGGATTAATTTTAAATTAAAATTTTCCACTTATGTTAATTGAATTTTTTAAAATGGATTCAAAATTTATAATCAGAATAATTTATATTATCTAATAATTTTAACTTAATTTTTTACAAAAATTAATAGTAAAAATAGTAAAAATATTAATTACTACAGTTCGGGTAAAAATAGGTTTAGTGGGGGTTAAACTAAAACGATAATGCTTAAAATGACTAAAAAAAGTGTCTAAAATATATTTTATGCACATATTTCAACAATATGATGTCTAATACTTTATAATAATCTATTTCAGACCCTTTTAGATTGTAAAAAATGTGGGTACATTTTTTCATTTCAAAATTACACGTGTGCTACTCACCTCACTTATAAAAGTTCACCCTTCTTCTCTCCTATTCACACCTTTAAACCATTTTTTCCAGCGAATAACCAACTAAATCACTTCAATAATTCCCTAATATAATCCTATAATATTTATTTTTGGCACAAATCCATCCTAGTAAATATTTTGGTGAAAATCAAAGGGGGTACCTGAAGAAGAGGTAACGTTCTTCAACGAGCATTGTTATTTAATATCTTCATCAAGCTATTTCAATTCTTATTAAAAAATTACGATATAAAATAATTAGTATATTAAATATACTCATACATTTTTATGTTAATTTCATTACATACAACCATCCCCCCTTCCATCAAATGGGTTACGAAATCATCCTTCATGTGTACGTACGCATGAGTTCTATATATATCCCCTTTGACATGTAATATACTGATTTTATTTGTTATAATTATATTATATGTTTCATATAATTTTATTATTTTATAGGTATTATGATTCACTCTTACAAAAGTTGTAATGGTTTTAGGATATAATCTCATCTTTTATCAGGATTGTTTATGATTACACTTCCAATGATTAAATATTATGACCTATATATCCATAAAATAATGAATTTTATTCTACTGTGGTTATTTCATTAGAATACATTTTCCCCTTCATTTTGCTCTCTTTGTGTACTTAAGAGTTCAAAATAACGTTTTTAATAATAATTGTCTTTATTTTTCTATTAGGTATAAAACCCATTTTCTTCCAAAACAATGTTTTCTATTTTTTGACATTATTAAAATGATTTATTAAATAAATTTTCACCCATTTTTTACTTTTTAAAAAAAATTTACAAGGAAGCTTCATGTAATTTTTCAAACAAAGGTCATTTATATTTTATAGAAAATGTGGAAAGAATAATTGTGTTAACATTCATGACATGAATAAAATTTCTATCATTCAAGACCATTATTTTTTAAAAAATATTACTTTTTATGTTATCAATTTTATTTTGAAGGAAAATTATTTTTAAATTTTTTTATGTCATAAAAAGTTTTTTTTTCAAATCAGAAAGGATATTTTCCTTAAGAAATGTTTTAATTTTTTAAAAGATAAATTTATAAGTTTTAGTGTTTATTTTAAAAGAAATTGATTTCCAAAATGTTTTATGTATTTTAATTATTAAGAAATTGATTTTTAAATAAAATTTATTTTCCTCATGAAATGTTCCAAGTGATCTTTCAAAATCATTATCCATTTAAGATGATATCCTTTGATGTAACTTATATTTGGTGGGGATATAAAACAAGGATGCCATTCGTATTTTTTATCCAAATGGATTATTATGTAAGGATGTTTATCAAACCCATTTTTATTCCAAATGTTATACTATAATAAAATTCTTATGAAATCCGCTTCTTTTTTCAAAGGTTATGCTATGATGAAATAATTACAAAACTTATCTATTTTCCAAGATTTACGATATGATTAAATGTTTATGAAGCCTATTTAATTTCATGGGCTATGATATAATTAATGTTTTGTAATCTCTTGTAACACATATATATTATTTTCATTATATAATTGGTGGGACCTATATCTCCCTCCAATTCATTTGGTAAATATGGATAACCCATGAGTAAATATATTATATGTGAACCTTATTACATGTTCAAAATGTTATGTGTGAACCTGATTACGTATTCACAATGTTATGCATAAACCTAATTAAATGTTCAAAATTTAATGTGTTAATGTGATTAAAAGTTCATAATGTTATGTTTGGACCTATATTTAATGACTATAATGTTATGTGTGGACTTGAGTGCATGTCCACAAGTTTATATGAGGGTCTAGTTTACTACCTTTAACTTAATAAGGGAAACATTTCTCTATTTATACATGTTCAAAATGTTATAAGATTATGTGTACTCGAAAAATATATGTCTTATTCCAATTTTATGCAACCATTTCTCATGTTCTTTGATTAGTTATGATTCATGTCTAAAAAACTACAAATATTTATTCCATGACTCAATATTATGATCATTGATTACTAGGGTATTGTTCTCATGTATTATTCTCATGTTATCATGCCCTTATTCTCATGTTATGCTTATGTGTCTCCCTTATCTTCCCTTATACAGAATCTGGGCATACCCTTTTGTTATGTTTCCTTTCCCCAAGATATGAATAATTTTTTTAAGTATGATATGATTGTATAGATTACCAAATGGGTAAGATTTTTCTGGGAGATGATGAGGATCTTTCACCAAATTAGAAGATTGTGTACCTAGTCTCCAAATTCTCTAAAATTTTATAGTCCTTAGGTATGTGTTTGTGTAATGTGCTGAATATTCATCTAAAAATATTTAATATATATGTATGAAAACCCGGGGTCTCTATACTTAGTGTGTGTATTACCCTAATAGAACATGTCTAGGTGGTAATACTACACTCTTAAAAGAGTCTCTTTATGATAACTTAGGAACCTTGTGCACACATTTCCCTATAAGAGCATGTATATGTAGAAAGATTTCATCCGCAATATGGATACTTTCCTCATCATTCCTAATGTTTGGGTTTACCACAACAATATCATTCATGGTCATTTCATCTTTGAAAACATTCATATCATGCTTTAAGACCATTTTCATGGAAACAATCTACGGGATATTCCATTTTCAAAACCATATTCAAAACAACTATATATCATTTAAACCATTTTCAATATTCTAATAAAATTTAGAAATACATTTAAAAGTGAAATAAAGAAAGGATTACAGCATAAATCCAAATCATGAAACCACATACCGTGAAACACTTGAAATTTCATTGCCCATGGGTAAACAAAAGTCCTTGAGGAGACAAGGGCCTTAGTAATTGATAAGGGATCCTAGATAAATAATTTTCAACCATAATTCCCCAAATTGACATGATTTAGAAAAAATTAGTCCAAATATATCACTTATCACCCTAATTATTGGTCAAAATATCATAAGTATTTATTATTTGATCAACATACCTAAATTTTGTAATGAATCTAAAAGTAATTAGGTTAGAAACATGGATAAAAAATTCCTACCATTGATGAAGACAAACCATAGAGAGAAATATGTGGAATTAGAATAAGGATACCCATGACCAAAACGAAGATCTACACACTAATAATGGAGATGGGTTATATTGGTACCTTGATCCACCAAGGGAATTCATTTAAGAGTTATGAAATCATCAATAGATTCTCTAATTCAAATGTGTTAAATTTGGGTAAAATGGAATTTATTTAGTGCTAAAATAATAATTTTGGGTAGTGGAAATAAAACACCACCCTTGAAATTCATAGCCTAGAATAGTTCACCAGCTAGCCCATGGTTCTAGGAAGAATTCCTGCACCCCTAGACACTCCACTAGATGGATGAAATAATTCCTCTATGAATTCATTACTACCATCCTTCCACTAAGTTGTTGGTGGACCTCACTAGAAAGATGATAGGATTTGTGTATATCTTTAGGCTATAGGTTGAAGTCCAAAATAATACTAACCACACATGGAACTGATATAATACTCACTCAAAAAATAAGATCTAATCTGTGACCCTTCCTTCTATCCATACGCAACTAAAATATGAAGAAAGAGATGGTACATACTAAAGAAAGAATGAAAAATGATAATATGAAATGTTTAGTAACTGAAGAAAACATGAGGATATTAAAAAATGTGTTGTATCATAATATTTAGTATAATATATCTTGTGAAGAATCTAATGTTTCATACCTGGAATAAGAATATTTATCTGATTTACTACATCATCAGAGGATTGAAATAAGATGTTCCATTTACATTGAAAAGGGATTGAAGAACCAATAAGAAAACTAATATATTGAAAAAGAAAATTTTTATGTAGGAATTGAGAAATTATTATTCCTCTATTAGACATTAATGATGAATGGAGCATGAGATATAGAATATGGAAGCACACTTTGGGATCATGAGAGGAGTTAAGCTATTGGATTAATCTCTAATTTTTATATTTTTAAAATTTTGGACCTTAATTATCCAAATGATTTTGGTATAAGTACTAGAGGCCCTATACTGAACATTATTCTAATAGTGAGTGTTGTTGTAGAATAGAACACACCAATACAGAATATTGTAGCATCATGGTCTACGATGAAAATATGGATATTATAGAAACATTGGGTAATATCGCACCACATTTATTTAGGACCTCATTTTGAGTAAGGTTTTATATAAAATATGATCACCCATGTAATTATTCTCTTGAAAAAATAGAAAATTATTCTTCCCTTCTGTGGATATATGGATTCTTTTTAAACCATATTCATATTTATATTTATTATCTCCATTCTTTTTCTATTTTCTCTTTTTTCTAGAATTGTTCATCACTGTATCTCCCATGATTTAAAATAGTTTCCAATCAATTTGAGTAGAACAAGTGGTTAATGAGTCCCTTTTAAGATTTTTCATTTACATTTTTCTTTAATAGGTGTATTAACCTTTGATGGGTCAATATAAGCACTTTATTTATCTATCATAATAAATTTTGATTAGAATTACAAACATATATTTTGAAGTTATATATTTTTTTTAATTATGAATATTTTTCAAAATAATATTAATTGTGAGGTTATTTTTTAGGTTTATTTTGATTTAATTTTTTGGAAATATTTGAAATTTTTTGTCTGAAGCAAGAAACCTTAGAAAATATTTTTCCTGCGTATAAATTAAAAGTAATAAATTAATAAAAAATCATAGTTTGAGTAATTGTTTAAATGGATATGTAATTTGGTGTTTAAATATGAATATTTTGAATAAAATAGGTGAAAAAGGATCTTACATGGTATGGTGTCATGGTTTTTATATTGTACACTTACAAAATATCTTAACATGGTTAGTAAACCCATAACCATGCATGATTGAAAGTTTCACCTATTGCGTTTCATGGGTTTTTAATATGGTTTTTATAAAATCATGATTCGTCAAAGTAAACTCATAATCCTCTTAAATTTATCTTATAGACCCACATATATGTAATTAATTTTTATTTAATTTTCTTTTCCCAATTAAACACTATTTTATATATTTTATTTTTAAATTTATTATGTGTTACAAAACTTGTTTCCAAAGAGAGACCCTAACCACTATTATAAGGTATTAATAAAGAATTTTATAATAGGTGGCCCTCTTGTGGTTAAAAAACTTATAAACACCTTAATTTACTCAGTAAATGTACTATAAAGGGAATAAAATTAGGAATTATCTCAAAACATAAATCAATATTATGAGTTTCGAAGAACAATTTCTCCCATGTTTAGGGGTGACTCGATACCCCATGAAGTGGAAGAATGGTTGGAAAGGATAAATCATATTTTTTAATTTATTTAGACTCTTAAAACCTTTATAATATATATTTATTCACTATATGATATAGGGTCTTTCCATGAGTGGTTGGGGATCAGTTATTTAATATAAGTTTAATGAATTACTAATGTGAAAAAGATGTTAAAAATAATTAATTAGTTGTTTTATTTTGATACATTGAGGTTAAATAAAATGAGATAATATTTTAATCTCCCATGTAGGATCCTATCATATATAAAATATGTAACATGATTCACAAATATTCTCTGATTTTTTCATAATACAGTAATTTAAAAAAAATTAAAATATTTTATGTTTGTGATGGGACATATATCAGTGATCCAATAAAAGATAATATTGTTTAACCTATTAATCTATACTAAATTAGTTTTTAATTTAATGATGATAGGGGGATTTTTTAGGGGAACACTTGGCATGAATGATTTTATCTCTCTGACATGTGATGAAATGAGTACTTCCAATGGGTAAAAGTGAAAGTAAGTTAAGTACCAGTGAGGATGTAGTGGATCTTATACATCATCTAGGCATATGAGTTCTTCTCTATCTCAAGGGGGATGTGAAATAATATAATTCTAATATAAATTCCTTGGAAATATGAATAATCAATTAATTTTTAATCCATCATCATTCAATCAATGTATAAGGATATATAATATGAAGAAATTCTATATATATCCATGTCTTGAGGAGGGTATAAGATGATTTAATTATATACAATGATCATAAGTGAAAACAAGAAGTTCTTAATAATGTAGATCCTGGTATTTAATCAAAACAAAAAAATTCAGTGAAAGGATGAATCCCTCAATAAGAGAAGATATAATAGACTTAAAAAGAACATGGTTGACTTTATATGGTGAAACACACTCAAATAAAGTAAGATGTAGAACCTTACATAGTCTAATATATATTATTGATTACATATACTTTGATATTTTAACTATTTGATATATAAGCCTCAAACTCATTTATCAATTTATAGAAAATTGTTAAATTGGGATGAAATATAGAGTTAATTAATTTTTTATATGAAGATCCTTTCACCATTTAATGAAAAGAGTGACTAAGGATTTAAATAAACATATTATACAATCATTTTAGGTGATTTTATTATCTATTTATTATTTTTACTTCTAAAGATATAAAAGATTGATCACATTTGTTTGATGTATTAACATGTGAATATAAAACTAAAATTGGTTTGGACAGTTAGAAAATATTTTTTATATCCTCAGATGGTGTTACATGTATTTTTCATGTTGAATGTGATTTGAATAATGGAAAACCAAGAATGGTTTTTAAGTATCATTTGATCCATATTTTTATAATTTTTAAGATTCTTTATACATATAATTTTAATAATTACACATAATATATTTTCTATGGTGTTGGATAGGTATCCTAAAGTATTTTTCAAATACTTATTTAGGATACACCTAAAAAACGAATTGGATTTTCCAATTGACTAACTACCCAAAAAAGTTTTATTTTACTAACTTCTTATAACAGACCTCAAAAAATATAATGGAATTAAAAGTAAAATAAAATTATTTGGATAAGAAAGGATTTATTAAACAAAATTCTCAACTTGGTCTACTCTAATTCTCTTTACTAAGATGTTACAAGGAAAATGTTTCTTGAAAATTGATTATAAAACATTAAACCAACAGAAAACAAATAAAAATTACCTTCTACCACATATTAAGGATGTATGAGGGTTATTAATACTAAAATTGTATCCAAGATAACATCATATTATAGTTAGATAAAATGACACTCCAAAATGGATTTTGAACCTTTTATGATCATTATGAGTATATCGTGATGCCTTTTGGGATCACTATTACTCTTCTAGTTTTCATCGTACTAATGAACTATATCTTCTATAAGTATCATTACACATTTTTCATGGTATTTGGGTATGGTATTTTAATTTATTTACTATAAGAGGTAGATCCTAAGAAATATATAAATATTTTTTGTTAAAATTATGAGAAACCCAGTTATTTTTTTATATTATTTAAATTCCTCTTTTGGATTCAAAAAGTTAAATATTTGGATTCTGTTGTCTCAAATATGATATTTTCCATTAATTTTGAGAATTTTAAAGTTGTAATATCTTTATAAATGAATAATAATGTATTTGAGATTTAGAGTTTCTTTGGGCTGATTAGCTACTATCAAAGTTTTATTGAGTTATTTAAAAATTGGCTTCACCCCTAAAATCATAAACCAATAATGTTTCAAATTTTGAATAAAATAAAAAATATAAAGCTTCATTTTATGATAATAAAAATAAGCTCACCCCATTCTTGATTATGGTTTTATCAAAGAAGGTATATTACTTTGTTATGTATTCTAATTTATTCTGTGTAGGTTTTCGGTGTATTCTTATGTAATGGAAAACTTTTGTGGCTTATAGTCTGAAGTAATCTAGACTAAGTGAAAAGAATTATTATAAGATTCAAATTGTAAAGCTACACCAATATGGGATTTAATTGGGGTATTTCATGTTAATACTTTCCCCTTTTAACTGATATTTTCCTTACAATTAATTAATACACATATGTCTTCCTCTCTTATACAAGTAAACTTGAAATAATAAAAGACATATTTTTTCTTTGTTTATCTGAAATGTTTAAGGATTTTAAACTCAATGATGTACTAGTATATCAAAATTTATTACCTCACTACTTTAGAAATTTTGAGTATATTCACAATATCCCATGGTTTAAAACACTCATAAGTAAATATGAATGATTTCTCTCACAAAATTTATACACTTATTTACAATACTTCACCACATTCTCCCATATTCAATTTTTAATAGATTAAATCCTTCAATATGATGTTGATTACTTTTTTATTCATTTTAAATGTTCTATCAAAAGATTTCAATATGTACTTTCTTCTCTTTTTATTCCCCCCTTTTCTATGAGTTTATTTTTTCTATAAAAATAATTTCAAAATATCTTTTATAAAATTCAAATATTCATTCCATGCTTTTATTTATTCAAATACCATTCAAAACCATAATTAAAATATGAATGGAATGTTTCTTTTATACTTATATTCCTTCCTTTATGTGGTGAGATTCAAATTTTTAGATTTGAACTGGCATAAACCAAACAACAACATGGTTTCTTCTCACCTATAAATTGAACCTTTAGTCAATGGTTAAATTCCATAAACCACAACTATGAATATCATACTTTGGAAAAAAATCTGTTTTATAATTTGGAATATTTATATTCTTCACACTATGGAATGATATTCTAATTGAAATAATATGGTTTCCTAGTAACATATTTAATATTATTTACTCTAATAAAATGGAGAAAGTCACAGCTTAAACTACCTATAATAGATGTTTCACATAGTGCATTGTATAATAATATATCTCAAAATGAAATTTTATAATGAATTGCTTACATAAACTTCTCTATTTTTATTAGTAAGAATACAAAAAAAACGCATCAAAATAACCTCTATCATTGCATGTTCTTTTATTCAAAAAAAATCAATATTTCATTTCAAATGCTTATAAATAATGAAAATTTCCTACCCATATCCTTCATCATATGATCTAACCTCAAATGACCTCCCAACCACAACATAAATTGTATTCTCATCCAATTTTGGAGAGGTAAATTAAACAAATCCTCATATTTAAAAGAAATATACTACAATTATGATCCTTCATTATGGTAAATAATAAATACCCCAAAATTATCAATTAAATCACAATCATTATACATATTTCACTCTAATAATTTCATAAACAATAGTGAACATTCCATAATATGGTACCAAGAACCATGATTTCTTTTTTTCCATTTTAAAAAACTTCTATAAATTCCACCAATAATGAATAAACTCTAATGTTTATTCAATGTTAATATAGGATGGTTCATCATCATCACTTACACCATTTCCAGTAATCAAAATCCAAAGAATAAAACTATTTTAAAGATTCATAAATTAACCTATGAAAAACCAAAAAGTAGAGATAGTGGTGAATAATTTTAAAATTTAAGAGAAATTTACTCATTAGAGATAAATTTATAATGTATACAAATCATAAAATTTTAAAATACATTATCTCATTGTGAGTTTAAATTTAGGGAAATGAAGGTGGGTTGAATACCTAAAAAATTAATTTTGAATTAGCATATTCATTAGGTAGGGGAAATACAATGTTTACTTGTAATGTCCCACGTCGACATAGATGTACCACTAAGGTAAAATTCCACATAACATAAATCATACCCATAATATATAGAGGATGATAACTATAATTGAGGGTTTTCAAATGAATTTTTTATAGAGTGATTTACAATCAGATATAATAATAACATAGAAAAAATAATAAGAAATTATTATAATATAATTTTAACTAAAATAACCATAAAAAATGAATATATCTAACATATAAATATATATACGACATTAAATTTAAATATAACATAAAATGAAAATCACTATACAAGTTTCCATATATAAAATAAATTAAAATAAAGTAAATAAAATGAAGACATGAGATATCCAAAAATGAGCCTTAAATTTATCTCTAAACCTAGTCTTTATAACCTTTATAGTTACCCATTATAATTCATCTAACATAAGGGTTTTTTATTTATTTATACTATGATACATGAAGTATGTATATACACATGATATACGAATTTATGGTTTGAGTATGACTTTCTGAAATGACACTAACTGGCCAAAAAAATATCCATATAAATAATTTTATAAAACTTTTGAAGTGAAATTACTTAAGTAACTATTTTTTGAAATAAAAATAAAAATAAAAAACCAATTGAGTTATTGTATTCATAAATGGACACCATGTTTATTAATCTCACCAATCCTTCCATTTTTGGAAAATATGAATGGAAGTAATTGTCACAGAAGAATTTCATGTCCATGGAATAACATAATATATGAAAATATTATATCCAAATTATAAAATATATCAAAAAGTAACTCCACATCAATGGAATAACATAACAAATGGAACAACCCACGTCCATTTCATAACATATCTTATCGAAACTCTTAAAAAGTCTACATAATAACAAAACCAATGAAGATACCTCCTTTTATAATATTTTCTCCAATAATATTATAAAAAAATTTGAACTCTGGATACACTTATGATTAATAAAATCATAACATAGTATGCAACGGGTTGACGACTAGAATCAAGGGTATAATAAACATAAATATGGGTGACATTACCCTCTAAGAGAACATGATAAAGAGGGAGATAATATAGATACACCAATAAACTCTTGATCAGATATATATAAAATAGAAAACCCAATTGTATATATGTAATGTAATATAGTACCAATAAAATTGAATGGAAAACTACAAGTACCAAAATGGTAAAGGCGGAAATGGCCATGAAACCCAAACAACTCCTGCAAAACCACGATCTTGTAATATCCTTCATAATCCCTACCTGCTCTTACATACCTAAAAAAGAATATATATATATATATATATGTGTGTGTGTGTGTGTGTGTGTGTGGTGAGAATTACTACATAATTTGTAGGATCCTACTAGGATCCTCTCATGAGAAATATTATGAAAGAATAATAAAACCCAATGAAAACAAAGTGTAACTAACTTGTCACCTAAAGTGTAATACTAAGTTCCTAGCCTCACCATTAATATCTCTCACTATATATCACATAAAAGAGATTATATAATATAATAAATGAACAAGGGTGCCCTTATACCTCTTCCCTAATGGTTTTCCAATCTTCTCTAACATCGCACGTCTTGATCGATCTCTCTCTAAAAGTAAACCAGCCCCCAAAAACCTGGGCTAAGTATAAAAACATGCATATCATGAATTAAATCAACACATAAACCTATAAAAAATATCCATAAATTAACTAAGTATCTTTTGAGATCCACCATAACCTATATATTTTGAATCGTACATAAGGTATTATACCTCAATCCACCATATCCCATACACTAAATAAGGCACCTCAACCCATGACAACCAATACAAGTCATAACTATAATACTAATTTAGATACTATATCTAGAGATACATGTGTGTGAAATAACCACAATCCATCACAACCCTCTGCTCACATATATGGGAAAATTACTATCATGTATGCAAGTACATATAACTACCAAGATAAAAGAGTAGGGATAGGGGGGTTAGTCAACTATCTCTCCTCCCACCAGAATGTTAGGGAAAATACCCTCCTAGAGTACACTCAGTGTTAGTATCCCTAATAAAAAAGGGATGGCAGTGTATAAAATCATAGAATATATACGATATAATATCTCGCACAACCACACTATGGGAATAACCTAGTCTTATTCTCAACTGCAGCCAACATCACTTAGACTCCTAACTACCACACCTAAAACAAGATATCCTATAGTCAGACAATCATTTTAAAGAGATACATTAAATTATTTTATTTTCATTGGAAAATTAAATTTATGTTAATTAATTCATTATCCATTAATTAACCATCAACATTCTTCCACATTAAACATTTCATCTTCTATTAAGGTGAACTCCATGCCCTCTAGGAATACTTCAAAACGAGTCCACAATTTCTCAATAGTAAGACCTATTTTTCATTCCAGAAAGAACAAAACCCATGTGTTAAAATTTTATTATTCATTATTAAAATAATTCTATAATTTTGGTAATCTATAAAAACCATCACAATCTACCACCAAGAGGAAACATGCAACCAATGACATCCAACAACCTCAAGTAGTGGGGAAAAGAGTACTGATAAAACAAGTAACTCATCCATCAACCATTAAGAAGATTCATATTAAGAAAGTATATATATTTATAATTAAAATTGTTAAGCCCAACATCAACGTGTTCCGTTATCTCTAGTCCCATATCAAACACCCACATACATATCTCGATGCATCTCACCATTAAATACATCAATTATTTCCACATCTTCCAGGCCTCCCCACCCAATCTCATCAGTAATTCTAGGCTCAACCATCCTAGGATCATATCACAATGATTGTATCTAGAGTAAATCATATATAATAAAGAAAACAAGCCTAACCAGTAAGAAACTTTATGCTCTAAAAACATGTCATTAAACTTTCATATACAAATGAGCTATCACGGCTCCCAATATAAGGTATTCAGCCTTTATAAACAAATGGGGAATGAAAAAAAAATATTTATCTTTATTAAATAATAACTTTTACTCTATATTAAATAAAATTATTCTTTATTCATATGTTCCAACTATAGACAATGTAAGGCATCATCTTTCTAAATCTATTACATGTTTAATCATTATCTTAGCATTAATTATAATTTCAAAAAACTTTGAGAAGTACCATTCTCATTTAACCATAATTTTACTATTTTAATCAACATAAATTTACATGATTAAAATTATTTATCAATTCCATTAACACATGTATGATTATATTCAATTAAACCAGCAAATTTATATTAATTTTATTTATATCAAATTATAAGGAACACCATATTACAAAACCTGCAACTTTAATTTTTAATCTAGTTAATCAATTAAACATGTATTTAGTTCTTTACAATTTTCCATCAATTTAATCATGTTATGAAAAGAATAAAAATATTCTAAACAAATCACAGTATAGATAGAACATTGTCTTTCAAAACAAGAGGAATAATATTATCATAGTATCAAACAATAAAATGCGATAGCTATGAATAAAAAAATTATTTTTTAATCTAGTTAAATATTTATTAGATTAATTACATTAAAATTAAAAGGTACAAACCATTATAATTTTATGACTCACATAAATAAAAGAGAAAAAATGGATCCCTTATCTAAAAAAGAATCAATTTTGTTCAGATAATAATAAAGGAACATTGTAGATCCAGATCACTTCTCCCTGAAGAATAAAACATCCCTCTAAGGATTTCATGTCACAACCATTACAACAATAAAAAAACATTATTAGAAAATGGAGTGGAATCCACTGTATCTTGGTAAGAAAATGCGGGAGGAACCAAATAAAAGAACCAAAATAGAAGAGTTAAAAGGCACCTCCGATCATCATGGATTGAAGATGGAAGGTAAGAATCAATCCCCTTAAAGGGATCCTAATTTCTTGGAAAATAAAATATTAGATGCTTAGAGTTTTAGGATAATTTTTATAGTTTTTGAGAGAGGTGAGGGAACTAAAAGTTATAAACCACACTTCCTAGGAGACATTTATGGAATAAATCATCCATTTACATCATAAATGTGTCAAATTATATGTTTCACAGAAAACATTTTTACCTCAACCATTTTGAATGTCAATTAATTTACTTCGTAAGTCTCTGGGTTATGAAATAAGGTTTATGATCCACATAATGCAATCCACAACCCACTTACATTGTAAAACACTCTTATATCGTAAACCCATAATTACACTATAAGTTATTTATGCTTATTTCTTTTAGAATTCAAACAACTTTGGACCCCCACAAAGCCTCCTTCAAGAACTAAGGGAATATAAAACATGAAAAGGGTTGTCATAGATATATATGTACCCTTACATCAGATAACTCTCAAAAAATTAAGATTATCTAAAATCCAAAACCAAACCCATTGAGAAAAAAGGGTCTTTCAAATGGACTTCCATTGAGATACCTCTCATGGATATCTCTATAACAAGAGCTTAACAAAATCATAAGAGTAAAAAAGAACAAAACTAAACAATAACAACAACCAAATCCAAAACACTCTCCCATGGGAGATACCTCTCATCTGATATCAGGTCCACAATAAATAATAAGAGAAAAACATATCCTAAAGTAGAAAAGATTCAATAAAAAAATGTAAATTAATATAATATAAGATCTAAAAAATAATAATATTAGGTTAATGAGCATATATCTATGACTCATATTCCTAGGAACTCTCCTCTACACCATTGTTTCTCCATAAGACACAAACCAAGGGAAAATAAAGTCTCTGCAACACCTTCACTTGGCGGTCTTGGATCTCTATATGCCTCTCCTCGAAGGAAACATCATCATCTATATTAACATTTCCCAAATCAATGATGAGTTAGTCATCATGAAAGTAATGATGGGGCCATGAAATGTGTAAAACATTATCTATTCATTTTAACTATAGTGGAAGTGATATCCAAAACATCATAACTCCAAAAAAATATGACACCTATAAAGGACCAACAAACTGGTGTGAAAGATTACTCCCCTGACAATAAACTTCTCTCCTTATGAAGGGGAGCCACATTTGAGAACACATGATCTCCAATGTTGAAATACATAGGTCTCCTCCTATGATCTTCATAGAATTTATGATGATCCTATGCTGCTTTCATCCTCTCGTGAATTACTTAAACCATGTCTATTGTATTGTATACTAGTTTTGGCCAGATAATTACTACCTTTATGACCTAGTACAACTTAATGGATAACAGAAAGTTTAACTATACCAATATTTCAATAGTTCCATAAAAATAGTGGAGTGAAACTGTTATTATAATTAAACTTGAAAAAGGGAAGGTACCACATCCACAAAACTATAAAATCTAAGACATAAGAGCACAACATATCTTTAAGAGTCTAGATGGTCTTCTCTATCTAAATTTATCTCTATAAATGAAAATTAGTACTAAGGTAAAAATGATATCTAAAATCATAATGGAGACCTCTCATCACCATGGTGATGAAATGAGGACATCAAATAAACATTATAATCCTTAGGAGTCTTTGGATACTCACCACCTCCTCCAAATACTACCTTTAAAAAATCTCATTTGTGCATAACCCCCTACTCACTATAAAGTGGGATGATTTCATCATGTGATCCAATACCACACATATAGCATCATATCCTTCATATAATCAAGTTAAATTAGTAAAAAAGTCCATAAATATGTCCTTCCACTTCCACTGGGTAACATCTAATAGATGGAGAAAACCACCAGGAATATGATGCTCTCCATAAACCTTATAACATATCAAACATTGAGAAATAAATTCAGAAACGTCAAACATTAACACAAGCCACCAAAACTAACACCTCACTACTATGTACATCATTTTGACACTTGGATGTACCACCAAGGGTTATCCATGAAACTTTTAGAGAACCACCCCACACATCGATGAAGGGACAAAAATCATTCCTAGAAACAACATTTAGTGTTGATCATCATCAGACCAACCATTAGGGGAATCAACAAAAACAACTTAGTATCTCTATAAATCCACCTTATAATCCCCCATTTCTGAATCCTCCACCAGCTACACTGAATATTATTGAACTATAATATAAAAAAATCAACCTCTAACATCTTCCATAATAATATATATCACTCAGATTTCTTCTATAACTCTTTGAGAATCTCCATATTCATGCATGGAATCACTACATGACTTCCTAATTAGTGAATCAACCACAAAATTACCCATTTATGGTGTATAAAAAACATAAAATTCATAGTCCTACTATAATTCTATCTACTATACCTATTGTGAGTTCATGTCACACATGGAGAAGAAAAACATCATGCTCTTATGATTGACATAAACCAAAAAAACTGAATAAATAGGTAGTTTCACCATAGCATCAAGAAAAAAAACAACTGCTGTAAACTAAATATCATGGGTTTCATATTTACACTCATGTGGATATAACCAATGTGACCTATAAGAAACAATTGATTTCTGCTGTATCAAAATGTTTCCCAACCCAATATGTGAAGGATCACAGAAAACTCAAACTAATCTCCCTATGCGAGAAATAAAAATATACGAGTGATGAAAAACTTCTCTTTAAGGTAATAAAAAGCTATCTCACACTAGTTAGTACTCAACAATTCATGATCCTTCATGGTAAAGTACATCAACAAAGTCTCAAAATGAGATAAATCAGCTACAAAACTTTTATAATTTCATGAAAACCCATGTAAACTTCCCACCACTGCCATTGTATTAAGGGGTTTCCAGGAAACCACTACTTATATCTTCAAAGAATCCAAGACCACTCCCTACCATGACACAAAATTCCCCATGAAATTAATTTTACAATCATGAAAATCACACTTTGAAAACATCATAAATAGAATATCATGAAGAAGAACTCCCAAAATAGCATATAGATGCTCTATATGATCCTCCTCAAATGTGGAGTACACAAGGATGCCGTTAATGAAAAGAACCATGGATTTATCTAGAAAATATATGAACACTACATTAATCAAACTCTTTAACATTGTTGGATCATTCATCACGCCAAACAACATCAAAACAAAACCATAATTCCCATGATGAAATCAAAAATCACTCTTTAGTATATCCTCTTCATTCACCAACATCTGATGATATCTTGACCACAAATTTATTTTTGAGAACCAAATTGACCCAATTATCTAATCTAATAAGTAATAAATCCATGGAAGTGGATAGTGGTTCCTCACTGTCCCCTAATTCAACAAATGATAATTGATACAAAGATGTAAACTACCATCTTCATTCTTCATAAAAAAACTGGTGCACCCCACGATGATGTATTTGGACAAATAAAACCTCACTAGGTTAGATCATCAAGATGGACCCACATCCCTTAGAACTCATAATGTTCAATCCTATACAGATACATCAAGAATGGAGATAAGATTGATTATAGATCGATCCCAAACTCATTCTCCCATAATGGGGGTAATGATACAACCAATTTTGGAAAGACATCAGGGTACTCTTCCATAACCCTATGAAAAACTGACTTTTGAGACTTTGATGAGCTTAGTATAAAATCAACCATTGTGGAATATAAGGACAGTACACATGTCTGATCCATTTAAGGGTCTCATTATCTAAAGAAAATTACCATCTCTCTATGAACATCATAGAACAAAACTATTCTCCTAAAGAAATAAATGATATACTACACTAAATACAACCAATCCATGAAAGGGATGATGTCATATGGATGTATTCGTAAACATAGGAAGTCTCCCAAAGAGTTTTTCTGACCCAAAACTTGCTCACAATCTCTAAAAACTTCATACAAGTCATCCCAACCTCTAACTCGTATAGTGAATGTCAAGGGAACTTTAAGCCACTCTACATCAAATCCCAAAACATGGATGTGGTTAGGGGATATTAAGGAGTGAATGTGTCCTAAATCAAACAAAGTATGCACCCATGTATAAGAAAATAAAATGGTACCTGTAACAATTTATGGTTTTCTAGGAATAAGAAATTCTAAAGCATAAATCTGACCACATCCTAATCTATGACATATCAAACCCTCCTAACGACCACTTTCATGGATATGATTTACTCTCTAAGGATAAGGTGTACCTTGGGGCTATCCTATGCCTACCCTATCTCCTCTCTGATGATCCCAAAATGGAAAACTCTACTACAGTGCCTTAGCTAAAAATGACTCAATAGAGGAACCTAAAGAGTAACTCCTAGTGCATGATAACATCTTAGAATGTTCAATAACTGTCAATGTTGATGGCCTCAGCCTCAATAAGAAAAAACCTATCTGATCCCTTAGTATAGGTCTAAGAGCTACCACCCCTAGAGTAAAGAGATCCTGGTGTATTTGACCGACTCCCTGGTGATAGAATTAACTTCTTTTTATGAAATTGGGAACCCTAGACCATAACTCCACTCCATGGGGAATCCTGAAAACTCCCCTCTCATGATGATATAGTTTAGTCCAATATCCTCTTAATAACTTGTGCTCTCACCATCACCTCAAGATAATTCTAAAACATAGATAGGGTAATCTATAAATAGATATCCTGGTAAAAATCCTCTTAAAAGGGTCTCAATATGGACCCCTATTATGGAAATAGATCTCAATAATATCTCAAAATGGCCTAGAAATAGATCCCTAACTCTTGAAAAATAGATCTTCCTTTTTGAATGGTAAGCAGTTTCTAGATATTGTCTACATTTACAATTAAAGAAAGAAAATATATAAGATATGGGAACCTAGAATTCTATCAAAAAACCATCAACTCTTCACGATCCCTAATGAATAAGATCTACCACTACCTCACTACCCCATACAAAATCATCACTACTAATGAAATTAAGTTCTCCTTTAGAGAATGAATCAAATTGAATTCTATCTCAACCTCCACTAACTTGCCTTCTATGACTAAATCTAAATTAGAGCCCTCATACTTCTATTGAATCTAGTGATGAAACCTCTACTCTGTGGTGATTTACTAATTCTTCCTACTAAACATATTTGACATGAACCTAACAAGGATGTAGACCTATGAATATACCTACATAAACAATAAATAATTATACTCCCAAACCTATAATATAGAATATTTTTCATTAATTAATTAATTAATTTTTTATATTGTTAAGGGTTTTTATCAATCCCAAGGTAAACCCATTTAAAACATAGGTGAAAATAAGAATTATACATGATCTTTTCCTATGTATCTACCCCATAACTAGTATCACTTAATTTAATAAGATAGATAAGATTAAATGTCCATGAATCATATTACTGGGGGCCCTAAAGATCAGTGTCTTTGTCAGTCTCTCATGTTCACATCACTTACTAAACCTAGTTGAAACCATTGACCTACCCACCAATGAAATCTCACCTACGCCTAACTCTAAACCCCATCATATCCCTCAACACAAAACATTTATGCCACTCATTCATGACCCCATCCCCCAAAATAGTTTCCCTCTTGGTCTAACAATGAGAGAAGGGAGATGGTGACTGTATGAGTCCCACCTCCAATATGCCCCAACTTGGAGACTAGCATCAAGGTTATAATAAAAATATATATTGGATGAATTACACTCTAGGAGAACATGAATAAGATAGATATAAGTTATATAAACCAATGAAAACCTACTCATATATATATAAAATGAAAACAAAAGTTCGTACATGTAATTTTATACTTTACTTAAACAAATTAAAGGAAAAAAGAAAGTATTAAAAATGTAAAGATGACATCTACCATGAATCCCAAACACTTCATTAAAACTGGGAGATATTAATATATAGACTAATCTCAAACCAACTCTCACTAACTAGAAAAATAGTCTACATAAACTTGGGCTGAGAAGAATAGTATACTAAATACGATCCTCCTCATATCTTCTTATTCAAAAGATAAAGAAATCATAATAAATCTCGGTGAACAACAATTGAAATTAATACATCACCTAAATAGGTATAATAAGTTCTTAACCTCACCATGGATATCTATCACTAGGTATCACATACAATAAATCAAATCATATAATAAGTAAACAAGGGTACCCTTATTTTGTTTCCCCACTAGTTTTCTACTTTTCCCAATGTCACACATCCTTATCCATCTCTCTCAAAATGTAAGTCGTCCCATAGAAAACTTTTATATATATTACAATATTAATCTTGCGAATCACATAATAAAATTACCCCATATCACATATAAATATTATAACCAAGTAGTTTTTAGGATCCACCACAAACCATATGTCATGTATCATACATCGGGTACTATACCTCAATCCATGACAGCCCATACACCGGGTAAGGTAACTTAATCCTTCACAACCTATACATTTCATAACTATAATAGTCATTTGATACTATATCCATAGATACATGTGTGTGCAATAACCACATGAAATCACAACCCTCTACACTCAAATATGGTAAAACTAACTGCCATGCAAACCAATATATATAACTATAAAGAGAAGACAAGGGCCAAAGGGGGTAGTCAACCGTCCATCCTCCCACCAGGATGTTGGGGAAAAACCCTACCAGAAACCACTAGATGTTAGTCACCCTAATAAACATGGGTGGTGTAGTATATAAAATCACATAATATAAAGGATATAATATATCTCACAAAAACACTATGGGAATAACCTAATCTTAGAAAAAGCTGCAGCTAATGTCATTCGGACTCTCGGTTGCCAATACTTAGACTAGATATCCTAGAAGCACGCATGAATTTTAAACAGTTATATTAAATTACTTTATTTTCATTTAACAATTTACATTACATTAATTAATTTATGACCCATTAATTAATCATAAACATTATTCCACATTAAATATTTCATCTTACCTTAAGGAGAAGTACATTCCCTTGAGGCGTAATCCAAACCAAGTCCACAGTTTCTCAAGAGTAAAACCTAATTTTTATTCCAATAAGAAAAAACACATGGGTTAAACATTTATTATTCATTATTAACATCATTACACCATCCATTAATTCTTGGAAAACCATCATAAGATACCATTAATAGGAAAAATAAAACCAAACATATCCATCTACCTCAGTCTATGGGGAAAGAAATGCAGATAAAAAATGAAACACATCCATCAACCATCAAACACATTAATATTAAGAAAGTACCCATATTTATCACAAAAATGGGTATGTCCATATTTACCTTATTACATTATCACTGGTTCCATCCCTAACACCCACATGAAAATCCTGATGTATCTCACCATCAGAGGTGTCAACTAATTCCACGTCATCTGTGCTTCCCAACCCTATATCACCATCCATGAATGACTTAGCCATCCCATGACTATATCAAAAGACTCATATCTAGATAAAATCACAAGGAAACAAGAAAACAAGAATAACCAACAAGGAAATATAGGGCATAAAAATTCATTCAACCTTTACATACAAACAAGATCACATGATTCCTAACATAGGTGATTCATCTATTATAAACAAATTGGAACTTATGGCCCTAAATATTTATCTTTATCAAACAACCAGTTTTATTCCATATTGAAATAACTGATTCATTTTTTAAAGGTTTTTACTATAAGAAACATAAGGAATTAATTATCTCAGGCTATTACAAGCTTAAACACTATCTTAGCATTAATTATAGTTTCAATAAACCTAGATAAGTACTATTCTCATTTTATATACCTTTTATTTTTATCATCAACAAGAATTGACATGATTCATATTTTTTATCAATTCTATTAACACATAGAATATTATTTTCAATTCAACATGAAAATTTACTAAATTTTATTTCCATTAAATTACAAGGAATAAAATATTACAAAACATGCCTCTTTCATTATTAAACTAATTAATTGGTTAATTTTAGTTTTACATTTTTTACCATTTTCCATCAATTTCATCATTATATAGAAAGAATAACAACATGATAAAAAATCATAGTATATATAGAAAACTATCTATAAAAACAAGGGTCCAAATCATATCATATTATTAAACATTGACATGCGATCACTACACATAAACCAATTCTTAATTAATTTGGTCAAATATTTATTAGATTAATTATATTTCCATCCAAATGGATAAAACATGCTAACATTACAAATTTATGTAAATAAAATAGAAGAAATGAATCCACTACCTCAAAAGTTTCAATGTTTTTCACACAATAATGGACCAATGTTATGGATTAGGAACACTTTTCTTACAGGAAGATTGTATCTCTCCAAGGACACCACACTAAAACCAAAGAAACAACAAAAAACACATTAGAACATAGAGAGGAAATTTCCATCACATGGAATGAAAAAATGTGAGAAACCATATGGAAGAAACATAATAGAAGAGATAGAACATACCTTGGATCATTGTGGAGCAAAGATGGAATCTAGGAATTGATCCCCTTCAAAGGGACCCTGATCTCTTAGATAAGATGCTATTGGCTGCCTGATGTTTTGGGAGACAATCCCATATTATTTGATAGAGGCGAGGCCATTATAGGTTTTAAATCGCACTTTTCATGATACATTTATAGTGTAAATCATTCATTTATGTTGTAAATGTTTTGAATTTTATGTTTTCCTGAAAAAAATGTTACCTAAACCATTTAAAATAATAATTGATTTAGATTGTAAATATCTAGTTTATGATGTAAAGTCCAAAATCCCCATAACATAATCCGTAACCCAATTATTACATAAACCCCTCTTATGTCATAAACCCATAATTAAACCATAATTTCTACTTTCTTCCAGTTTTTAGTAGCCAAACACCACCAGACCACCACTATGCTTCTTCAGAGCACCACGAACTTCGAGAACACATAAAGGGTCATGAAATATAGATCTAGGACCTTACATAATTAGTAGAGAACCATTTCATGGATGTTTTATAAGAATAAAAAATGAGTAAAGATAAAATTAATTACAATAAATCTTATTACTGGTGATAGACAGAGGTGGACACGTAAAGAAAGAAAAATCATTCTATGCAACAATGTTGTTGTCTATATAGTTTTTCATATAGATTATATCTCATGTGAACCATGATAATGGACTATATCATGGTATGATGATCGTGATTTTACATAAATGAAGATACTAAAGTCAAAACCATGCCCACAAATATAAGGATTATAATGTTAAATTTTAAGAATTGAAGCTTGATTTGAGGAGGTAAATGAACCAGACCATGGTTTTATAGACCACATTGTGGTTTTTAATGAAGATAAAAAGAAAATTTGAAAGAGATAACTTATCATGGTTTGACATTGAGGGGAGTTCATATGCTTAAAAATACTTATTATGGTTTATTTGGGTCAATAATAATGTTAATGAATCATTAGATTACTTTTTAAGTGAGTGGATGCCAATTTGAAAGACATTCGAAAAGTATAATATGGTTTGTAAAAACCACCACATGGTTCTTGGGTGTTTTTTTCATTTGAACTAATATGGAGCATTATCCCCACCACAGGATAAAACCATGGTGTGGTTTTTATCTATGGTGTAACATCCAAAAAATTTAATGTGTGTGTGTGTGAATGTATATATGTGTGTATGAGTCCTTTAAAAAAATATGATTGAATAATATTATTAAATTAAAAAAAATGTAGTACATTGTGAGATAACATGAAAACCTAAATCTGTGAAAAAAATATCTTAGTCTTCCATTACAAAATATTTTGAAATACAGTGGTGAGAACTATAACTACAAGCATAGTGGGGTAATAAATGAAAATAAAAAAACACTTTAAGATTAAAGAATGCCCCATTTTGATCAACCTTGAAAATAATTCCCTAAATATGATGATAGAGAGAGTTCATAAAATTGGAAAGTTAGGAATCATTTTGTAAGTGAAGTGACAGGTTAGGATGTATAGGTTTTTAAATAATAAAGATATGATCATTAAATGGGTTTGTTTTGTTGTCGAGGGTGGTAAACATTGGGAGGATAGATAATTATTCCTGGAATAAAATATAATGATATGATCAAATATTCTATGAGTTATTTAAATATTTTTGGATATATTATGATAATTATTTATTATTATTTCTAAGATTAAATAATAAGTTCTGTTAAAGTTTTTTCTTAAAAATTAGGAAAAATTAGGTAAGATGTAAGTAATTTTTAATCTATTAAAAGGACTTCTATTTTTTGTTTAAATTTAAATTATTAGTCACTTACATTTTGAAGAAACTATATTAAATTACAAACCCTATGTTTTCATATCAAATATTCACATTATAAAAGTACAACATTAATTATTATTTTTATTCTATCATATTATAAATGATATGTAAATAGGTTCTCCTTTATAAAAACATTTTTATTTATTTTTATTATATAGTTGGATGTTTATTATTATTATGGATAATTTTAAACATAATGATAAATAATTTCAAATGATAAATTTTATTGGTAATATAATACATATAAATAATATCACATATTAATATTAATCTAAAAATACATATAATTTAACTATAAGAAAAATAGTATTATATTAAATATTATGATATATATCAAAGAATTATATGAATATATATATATAGTCTAATAGCAGCATAATAATAATTATGGCAGAAAAATATTAATGAATATAATTTAAAAATTAGCTTTAATATATATAAGAAATAGAATATATTTGTTATTATTATGTATATATGAAATATTAATTAAAATTTAGGAATTATGTTAAAAGGAAAAAATTATTATAGTAAAAAATAACTTTTCAAAGGAAATAAATGGATTATAAGAATTATAAAAGTTGAAAATAATGAAACTTTGAAAAAATAAATATTGATTTTGGATATTTTTTATTAGATGGAAGTATTAAGGTTTTGGTTTAATTATGTTGAAAATTATATATATAAAAAAGATATCCTAACTCAAGTTCAGAAAACCTATATACCAAGGTTATATTAGGGGAACTTCATGACCAATCATAATGATCGATAGACTCAAGTGCCGATGGAGGTGGCATAGAGGAAGCATAGTGGCTATGCTAGTCATCAAAACCACTAATGAAGTAGCTCTAAATTAAAGGGGATAAGGGTGCATAGATTCCACACATGTGGGGAAACACAATGGGCTATATGAAATCAATTTCACCAAATGGACTTCATCATTCATCTAATACAACATACCTATTTGTTAATGAGTGATTTTTTACTAGGATACAAATGTGGGTTATATTTAACATGAATATTATTCTCTATATTAAAAATACATACCAAATTTATTTTAAACAAAGTTACAAGTTTTCATCTCCTTCCTTATCAGATGAATTATAGGAATATCATTAGGTGGATCTATAGATATAAATATATATTTGATGTTAAGCAAGTGGGATCTTTATGAAGATCTTATGAACAATATTGTTCACAATTTTAAAATAGTGGTAGACTCATTTTCAATGTTAGGAGCCATCATCTTCCTCCCTGAGTTTCAATAGTTTCAAAGATGAATATATATATATATATAATTATGGTTTGTGAGTAGATTTTTTTTACTAAGGATACAAATAATTTATTGATTACCAATTAAAACATTTATAAAATCACACTTATTAGTTTTTGTGCACTTGAATCGTATCATGTTTATCTTGTAAGATGAAGAGAGATCAACTTCAATGAAAGTTAATTTTTTGGAGGATTATAGATTATTAAATCGGTATCACCATAAAGTCAACTTGTCCAATATCTCAAATCATTAATAAGTATTTTTAAATGTGGTGGTACTTGTTTATGCATGAAAAATAAATATATTAAAATGTTTAAAGATGAGTTATATATAGTGAAAATAGTGTGGTGTAGAGTATGAGTATCAATTGACAATTATATTTTAATGAATTTGTTTTAGGTGATATATTTTCAAGATCCTAGTTTTTTTTACTTGAATCCAAACTTTTCCACATATGTTGGATGAAGAATGAAGAATACACTTAATTCAGAAGTCTACATATACATGTCACCCTTATATGAGATTCATATTACCTTTATGTGGGAATAATGTCACCCATAAATGAGGGATGATTTACCCTTACATAAAGAATTTAAATTCAACCTTACATTAGTATTCCATAACAATGGTTAAAGAGTCACATTCAAATGTGTTTCATGAATACATATGCATGAGGTGTTTTGCGTATGCATGAATGAAGGATATGTGAAGAGTTGTCTTGTTGATAGACATATGAAGTTTTTACAGGAGTGAATCAACATACAAATATTCTTAGACTACAATGTGATATACTCAGAATACTACTCATGTTGATTATGTGACATTTATATTATAATAATATTTATCATGATAGTGGATGAATTGTAGGTTTTGAGTATTATATTTAGGTTATCACTTTTAGAATCATAAACATAAAAAAATATCTTATCATTATATCTATATTTATTAATCAATAAGGGTAGGTTGTGGAGGACTAGTAATTTTAAGTGCGAATTCTCAAAAAAATATGATATTTAGTTAATATAATTAATATTCTTATACCTTTATAGTTGGATATAATAATATATGATTAAAAACAATTTGACTAATTTTTTAGAAATTATTCTATTTGAGATAGAGATTAAGAGGTGGAGAGTGATGTTTGAAAATCTATCTCTATGAAAATCTCTAAAGGAAAAAAATTTACGGTTCTATTACCAAGGTAATTTTTCAATGAGAATGTGATTTAGATTAGTTTTTTGATATATGGTATACAGATTATTATTTATTTAAAAATCATAGTTTTATTTAATGATTCTATTTATTAATGTTATCCTTTTTTAAATCATAGTATCTTTGGAAAAACCATCTTTATGGATTATTTTTATAATATGTGTTTGAAAGATATTTAAATATGAACCCTTGGTGGTTTAGTTTTGAAACTACCATTTTTTTGTTTTTAATTAATTTTTCTATGGAAATAATCTTTAAGTTTTTATCAAATATTCACACTATTATTACAATAGTTTTACTCTTATGGATTGATTTAAAATGATTTTGTATATAGATTTGAAATAACATTTAAATATGATTTTATGATATAACCTCATCTCAATGATTAATATTCAAATTACTTTGTTCATGGATGATTTTATGAGGTTTATGATGAAAATTATAAGTGATAAATTATTTAGATTTTATGATGTGAATAAAATTGTATGCCATTAAATTTTTTGGTTTTATGACGTGATACTTGAAAATTATTGATTAAAATAGGGATTGGGGAGTGAATTTAAACCCTCAATGGGATTAAATTTATTTAAGATAATGTTTAAATTATATGGTTTGGTGATTACATGATGAAAGGATGATTAATATACTGCCTTAAGATTTTATTATAATTTTATTATACTTGAGAATTTTTTTACTGAAAATATTTTGATTTTACATAAAGAAATTTATTTTTAGAAAATATGGGGATATGATCCTTTCATGGAAAAATATTTAGTGTTTTATGAAAACACGTGGTTTTTTTTAAATTTATTTGTTTTTTTTTTCATGAAAGAATGTTTTACTTGAAGACTTTAATTTCTCGTCTAAAAAGTTTCAGAAAGTTTTTTATCCCGTTATGAAAGATATTTATGAATTTGTTTAGTTGAATAAGTGATTTAATGTTTAAGGGGATGTTTTTATAAAAACTCAAAGTTTTTAGTATTTAAAATGAAGTCTTAATTGAAATTTTTTATTAGTTTATCAAAGGCTTAATCAATCCCTACATTTATAAATCCCTTTATGAGGTATTTTTGACCACCCCCATTTTCAAATATTTTTTCATAGAGCTAGGTATGAGTAGAATATTTTTTACTAGTTATGTGTTATAGCTCTGTGTGATATAGGTATAACATTTAAGGAGTTTTCCTTAGTGATAAAATGACCATAAAAAGAAAAAATGTATTTTTTATATGTTTTAGTTTTCTTAATTCTATAATGATATAAACCTATAATGGTCTTGGGAGTGTATTTATTCAATATCGATTAATGATATTGTAAATGTTAAAATAATGTTTGGTTCACTTTCAATTGGTATCCAAAAACATTATGCTTAATGATTTTTTTGGGTACCATATTTGGGATTGTGGGTTTGGGGTGTCAAAATATGTTTTATAGAAAAGTTTTAGATTACTTTAGTTGTGAGGATATTATCAATTTAGAATATTTAAGTTAATGAGGATTCTATATATAATATTTTAACTCGTTGATGATGTTTCTTTTTTAGTTAAGGAGATATATTGTGATCCTATTTTTCCTAATTTTAGTATAATTCTATAATATTTATATAGTTCATTATTTTGAATCATAAAGAAATGAAACCAATAGTGACTTTTCTTCTAGTGATTATATAAAATTAATTATGGAGCAGGATATTTACTCCGTGATAAAAAAAATTATCTTGTTTTATATAATTAAAAATCATGTTGTATGACTTTCATAAATTAAATACTAATTAAAATATGGAATCAATAACATATAAAACAACTCTTATATCTCTCCAAGATGATATGCTTTCTAGGATCATTTAAAAATCATCTTAAATTGACATTGAAACTTTTTTAAGCATTAAAGTCACATTAAAGTGTTTATATGAAATAGTGAACACCTAATCTACAATCGAGAATCTCCATGGTTTATGGATTGTTTTTAAATTAAATATTAAAATCTTAACTTTATTATTATTCCAAACTGGGGAGATATCATGAGGGAATTTATAAATATTTTACATTACCATAAACAAATGAGGCATTAGATAAATTTAAAGTATTTATAAATGTGATACATCTAAGATAATTATATATGTACATAGTTTTAAATGGTTATTTTTTATGAAAAATAATTTATATTATGGAAATACCCCCGTTTGAAAGATTAAATATAATTATATGAGATTATTTTAAAAACTTTATTCAACTAAGACGTTTTAAAATTATATGCTTGATATAATTACTTTTCAAAACTATCTGGTTGTATTTATAATTTCAAAACCTTGTGTATAAATTGTATTTGGAAAAGAGAATTAGAATATTTTACAAAAAATTTATAATATTTTCTTAATGTATAGAACCTAATTTTTTAGAGAACAATCTTTATTTATAACCCAACCATGTATTGTATCAATCCTAACTCCAACACCCTAGATGTTTTGGGAATTATAATTACATCTGTACATAAATCAAAATATATAAGAACCATTATTTTATTAACCATAGGAAACCAGATACAAAAAAGCATTTTATATTACATTGAAATTAAGAATACATAATATGAAAATATGAAAACATTATTATTCTCCATGGGGCCCTTTTATCATGTGTGGGACTCCTATTTTTCACAGGTAAAAGGGAAATAATATAATGGGTGAGTAAAAACACTTAGTAAGGGGTTGTGTATAGTGGAAATAATTATAAATAAGACATAATGGCATGGGTGATTAAAATGATTTATTCTGTATCAAATGAAATTGAGAGCGTAAAAAAATCCATGACCAATATAAAAATGAATATATGTTAGGGTATCAATAAATGACCATTTAGTGATTGGAGTTATGAATAAATAAACAGATTTATGCCATATCAAATTAAAATAAGAGAATAAATAAATATATATCAAATATAAAAATGTCTAGGTGATTGGAAAATATAAACTGAGCATATAGTGAAGGGAATTCATAATGTCTAACATTTTAAACATACAATAAAGTCCTTATTCTAAGATGTATTACATAAAAGGTAATGATTCTCTCATTACCATATCTTTGTTTTCTTATGAGACATACCTATGCACTAAGGGGGTATATAATTCTAGGACCCACCCATTAAATAAGAGTCTAATAGAATCTATCAAAAATTTCATAATTTCATGGAATAATGTTCACGGAATTAACAATATAACTACTTATCAAAATTTATCAATGAGGAATATCTTACAAGATTTACCAATATAATAGAATGAATTATATGGTAGAAAAAAATTCATCAATTAAGAACCAATAATGATATCTCGATTAAATCCCTTAAGGAATAAATTGGTATTTCACAATGTTAAAAAATACCCTTAAAAAGTGAAGCATATGAAATTATATTCATTGGGTATTCAAAAATACTAAGTTTTAAATGTATCTAAATATCTATATACATATATTTGAAAATTTATCAGACCAATTGAATGATAAATAAATCCCTAATAATGGGTTTTTAAAGGTCATGTAAATTTCACAAATCATATCCCATAAGAATTTCAATCCAGGTGTGCAGTAAGACTCATTATCATACAATAGGTGATGGTTGATTACTAGCCCAATGTGACATTTTTAGCATTATTTCACCCAGGTAAAACTATTTCAGAGCCACATCCAATTATAGTATCTAGATAGGGATATAATTTAATAAAACAACCAAACATGTTTCACTTTATTAAAAGTATATGATAGTTTTATGGATACAAGATAGTCTGAGTATTATAACAACTCAAAAAAGGATATAATGATGTTGAATAAATAAAATCCCATTTACAATACATAAAAATTAAGAAAACACAATATAATAAAAATCATAGTAGTTTATGAAAAATTAATATAATAAAGATAATGAACATGATAATGAAAGTGGAGGATTAGGGACACATACATTGGGAGGATTCTTCTTAGAGATAGAGAGATAATACTTAGAACCTTAGAAGTAACTTGTAGAGAATAACATGAGGGACATTGAGAAATAATTCATGATCCAAGGAATTGGTGTGGAAATCTAGGAGGGAATGGGGGTATTTTTACTTTAGGAGGGGTGTTTTTTAAGCGATTACATACTGATTATTTTGTATTTAAGGATAACCAATTTTCATAGAATTAATTTTAATGAATTTGGTTGATAATTAATGTTTTAAAGTTTTTTCTAAGTATGTTATAAACCAAGAACAAACATTTAAATTTTTTATTTTTTGTTTTATTGTGCCTTTAACTTTGAATTATACCCTTTTACATTATTTTACCTATACTGTGGTATCTTTTACCATGATAAATTTTTGTTACCTAAAAATATAAATGACCTTATTACTTAATTTTAACTTTATAATTACAAATATTTAATCCATTTTAACTTATTAAATTTATCAAAGTGGTAAAATTTAATTCTAATATGATACACGTATAACTCTTAAAAACGGTTTTTTAGAAAAGTCCCAATCATGGCTTCAAAATGTTAAGCTTGTGTTTGTAAATATAATGAAATAGGTATTATTTTATTCTTCAAATAATTTTTTTACAATAATTAAGATAAAAAAATTTCAAATCATGATCATATCATGGTTATATCACAAGAGTTATTGTATTTCGTAATAAAATAGTATTTTAATTATTTACCCATAAAATCTATTTTTAAGAAAATCTTTTTAAATTAACTGTAAGATAATTTCAATTTTCTGAATCCAATTTTTTTTTGTTAAAATTATACTATAAATAATATAATTTTATCCTTTAAATAAAAATCCTTATTTATTGATAATTAATAGTTATTATGAGATAGTAAATTGGTTGATTGTTATTAAAATTACACAAGACTTCATTAATTTATATTATGATATAAAGTGTTTTAAAATATAATTTCATTTGAAAAACACATAAATTTAATATAAAACATAATTTTAATATAAATTAAATATTTTCATATTTTTCAAAAATACAATCGTAAAATCAGACCAATAACCACTTAATTGCACCAATAATAATAATAACCAATAATATTATTGATTAAAGGTAATAAAGCTCATCAGTGGTATTGTAAGACATTATTAATGATATAAGGAAACATTTCTCTATAAATACACTATAATTATATATTTATCATTAAAAACATCACTTATAAAGGTTCTTACACACTCGTTGATAATATCTATTATTTTCTTAACAATACTATTCCTTTTTATGATCTTTGTGGTAAGGGATATCTAATTTAGAGAATTCAAACCTATGGAGTTTGTTTTATTGGATGAACTTTTCCTCAATGTGAATATACCTTTACTAGTCCTAGTTAACTTTGTCTATATTTACTCATGATTTTTAGTGTTCTTATGTAATTTTTTTTGTTATAATATTGTTTATTTTATCAAGTATTATTGAAAACTTCACAAAAAATGAAATTAGTTGTTGTTTTATTCTAGTATGTGTATTATATTACACTAAATTATTAAGAATTTCAAAAAGAATATAATTAGAAGAAATAAATTTCTAGGCCATTACATTATCCCCCCCATACAAAAATTTCATCCTAGCAATTTTCTCTTATCTATTGATAACTTTTAATTCATACCTTTTATTCAAATAATCTGGGTATTCCTTATTGTTTTTTATATTTATTTAATAATTATGAATGATCTATGAAACTCCAATATAGAAATTTCCAAGTCCTTGGTAGTGTTTTACATTATCTAAATAGATTATATAATTGATAATTTGAAATCATATCACAACTACTCTATGATCCATAGATTAAATAGATGTTTAAAGGGGAGTTTAATTTTTAAAAAAAATTGAAATCATTCAAACTGGATTTTGTTATAATATTGATGATTAAACCATTTGGAAGATATGAGATTTTTTTATGGTATTTCATTCATTACATATGATAAATAATCATTGATCTATTGGAGTGAAAAAGTTAAAACATGAAATTAATTATATGTGACTAAATTATAAAAAATATAATTACCTCCAATTTCTATTCATTGAATAAAAATAAAAAAAATGAGAAGAAGTATACTTTTAAGAATAATAGAGATAATAAATTCCAAGGGATAGGTTGATCCAAATGATTTTTTTTCTATCATTGTTGCTTAAAGGATCATATGATATTAAAGCTATATTTTATATAAATAATTTCTTGTTCGTCCATAAAAAGATTATGATAACCAAGGAATTTCACCCTTAATGAAATTATATCCATAAAATTTTTATTATAACATTATAATAATAATACCTAGGGGTATATTAATGGTTATCATGACTCAAAATATAGCTTCTAAACAGATTAAAACCTTACTATCATAAGTAATAGTGGATAACATATCTTTTAACCAATAAAAGGAAAATATTAACATTATCTTATATTCATTTAAAATATGATTCCTTATATGGTTATGAGTCATAGTAATTTCAAAAATCATACTATTTTTAAATAAATATCACTGATTACTCCAATTCCTTTATCGATTTTGGAGGCTTAATGGCACATCAAGTCGCATCCATGAGTTGAAAAAATCCATCATAATATTTTTAAATTCAATATATTCTATTTCAAATGAATATAGGTGACATCCTTGTTTAAAGGAATGTGTGTGTTAATAAATAGTTTTATGTAGTTGTGAACCTTCAAAATATAGTTTTTAAATATCATTCAAAACATTTCCTCCATAAAACCTTTACACATGATATGAGAAAAATGATTAAAAAAATTTCGGGTTGAAGAAATATATAAAACATCATATAATTTTTAAATAATATAAATATATGATTCCCATATATCACCTATCTCTATGACTTTATAAATAATGGAAATTCCTCTATTTTCTTAATGACATTGTAAATTATGGATAGAGTCCCTTGTTGTAGTCTCCAAATTGAGTAATATGATAAATTTGTTTCTTTGAAATATTGATAAAAGAATTGGAAGACCCATCATAATAATAGAATATATGGGAAGAGTTACAGAAATTGTAGAGTAACTTGTAATTGAGCAGAATTCATGAAATTGTGGCGAGGTCACTTAAATTAGATTTTGTAATTATCATTGTAATTAAATAATATGGGTTGGAGAGGTGAGTTGTGTAAGATTTACTTTATTCCATATTGATAAAATACCATTAATCTATTGAGTAAATATAATTAATACATTAAATTAAAAACTTACCACCTAATAATAATGTAATTAGCTACCTATCATTTCCAGTCTTGAAATAAAACCTAAATATTTACTTACAAGAGATAAAAATATCTAAAGAGAATAAAAAATTATAAAATTTGAATGATCCAAATTATAAATGTAAAAGATACCCAAATTTTAGACTAGTATATTTTCATTTCAACATATATCACTCTTCGATCAATCTAGGTTTCTTTTGGTGGGATTTTATCATACTCTTAACCCAATTCCTTGAGTAACTATTGCAAAATTATTGTGTACATTTAAAAAAATCATTAAAATATCTTATTTTAAAATTTAAAATATCCATTATCCACATAAGTAAATATAATATATTTCATAAATAAGGAATATATATGTTTTAATCTAATTTATCCAAGATAATTTTCTTATTCAGTTCTAAGTATATTCTTCAAAATCAAGTTCCAATGGTTTTTTGCTAAACTATACTCTAAAACCAATTGTAACAACCCTATATCCCGCACCCTAGAACTAATGGTTATTTTATTACATTAGTATATAGATCACAATATAGAGGATCAATAAATTTAGTAGCCTTGTGAAACTAGACACATAAATGTGTTTTACATTACATTGAAAGTAAAAAAACATCATCTAAAAACATGAAAACATTATTACTCTCCTTGTAACCATTTTTTCATATGTAGTACTCCTATTAGTTACATTGCTAAAAGGAAAACTATATAAAGGGTTGGATTATATGACTAATAAGGGGGATTCATACATTGGAAGATGTTAAAAATATGACATAATGGCATGAGTGAATAAAATGAGTTATTCTATATCAAATGAAACTGAGAGCATAAGTAAATCCTTGTACATCATAAAAATTAATATGTGATTGGGTATCCATAACTGAAAATATAGGGAATAGGGTCCTAAATAAATAAACCAAGTTATTCCATATAAAATTAAACTGAGAGAATAAATTAATCCATGGTAAATATAACAATTATTAGGTTCTAGGATAATATTTAATATGTATTGAAGGGATTGTATAATTCAAAAATTATTAGACATTATTTCAATGTCTTTTTCCAATACATAATAAATAAAAGGTACAGATGATCCTATTACCTTATCTTAGATTTCTCATGAGACCTTCTAGTGCATTGAGGGTTTATATAATTCCATGATTCACTTGTCACATAAAATTCCAATTCAATCCATTATAAATTGAATAATTTCAAAGAATGATGTCCAAGTAAAGAACAACATAAGTACTTAGAAAAATTTTTCAATGAGGAAAATATTACAATATTTTCCCATATAAAAGAATGAATTATATGGTACACAAATATTTTTCCCAATAAATAACTAATAATGATGTCTAGGTGAAATCCCTTCATTAATAACTAGAGATTTCATAATATACAAAGAAACAACCTTGAAAATTGAATGATATTAAATTGTGTAATTAGGTGTTCACAAGGACTAAGTTTTCAAGGTATCTAGGTAGATAGATACGTGTATTTTAAAAGTTGGGAGACCAATACAATGATAAATAATTTATTATTAATTTATTTTTAAAGATAAATTTAATCACCAAAAACATATCTTTTTAGAGTATCAAACAAAGTGTATAGCAAGACCCATTATCGTGATCTAGAAGATGATCGTGTAAAATCAAAATGTCCGCTTTTTAGTGTTATTACCACTAGGTAAAAATATTCCCAAGATTCGCCCACTTAAAAAACACATATAGGGATTTCATTTCTGGTAAAACCACATATTTTTTACTTTACCAAAATTATAGGATTGTTTCATAGCTACAGGATAGTCCGAGTGTTATAAAGACTTGAAGAAGGCTAAAATGAGAGAGAGAAAAAATAAACTATAATTTAAAATATATAAAATGTATGATAATACCATGTAATTTCAATCATGTTAGTATATGAAATTTAAATTTTAAAAGACAATACAATAAATTGGTTGAACATAAAAATTAATTGGTGGATTGGGGACACTTATTTTGGGAGGATGATTCTTAATTATAGAGAGGGAAAACATAAAGCCTCAGAACAACCTTCGGGAGACTCTTGATATGAATATTTTGAGAGAATTATTTCTAAAAATCTTTGGTGTGGAAGGTGAGGAGGGAATTGGGTTATTTATACTTGAGGAGGGGTGGTTCTTAAGTGATTAAATAATGATGATTTTGTATTTAATACTATCCACTTTTTGGTGGCATTAATTTCAAAAAAAATTGATAATTAAAGTTAAAAAATTTCATTAATGACGTTCAATACCTCAAACTCACATTTAACATTTTAATTTTTAGATGGCTTAAGTATTTACCTTAGAATTTTATCGTTTTATATTATTTTACCTATACTATGGAAACTCTTTTTTACCATGATAAATTTTTGTTCCCTAATAATTAAATTGAAATTATTACATAATTTGAACCTTTTAATTCCAAATATATAATCAATTTTACCAAATTCTATATATAAAACTGATAAAATTTAATTTTAATGTGATGTGTGTGTAACTCATAATTTTTTTTTAAGAAATGATACAATATTTGTTTTCAAAATGTTAAACATGTGTATATAAATGTAATTAAATATGTATTATATTTTTACATAATAAGTTATTATCAAGAATAAGGATTAATAAATTTTAAAACACGATCATATCATTATTATATCATAATATAAATGGTATTTCGTAATAAAATTGTTTTTTACACCAAAATCAATTTTTTTTAACAAATTCCATAAATTCACCATAAGATAATTTCAATGTACTAAATAAAATATTTTATAAAAATAATACTCTATTTTTTTATTTTAATTTAAAAACTTTATTTATTTAAAATTAATAGTTTTTATGACATAGAATGCTATCTAACCATTATAAAAGTTACCCAGGACTTCATTTTTCTATACTATCAGATAATTTTTTTTATAAGATAAGTTCATAACAAAAACACATAGAATTTTCATAAGACATAATTTTAATGGAAATTAATTTTTTTTTTATATTTTATAAAAATATAATCATAAAATAATCCCAATAGTCACTTAATTGTTCCAACAATACTAATAATCAATCGTATTATTTATTTTTGGTCAAAATCTCACAACCATATTGGAATACATTAATAATACTAAAAGGGTATATTTCTCTATAAATAAACCATTATTCTCTCTTTACCATTCACCAATACACTTAAAAATTTTCTTACACACTCATTTATAATGTCTATTATTTTCCTAACACTACACTTTTTTATGATCTTCAAGCAGAGGAGATCTTATCAGGGGAAACCAAACCTATAGAGTTTTTTAGTGATTGTACTTTTCTTCAATATGTACATAACTTTTGTATTCATAGTTTTACTAGTCCATATCTATACATGATGTGTTGTGTTCTTATGTAATATTATTTTGGTTATAATACTTAGTATTTAATCATGTATTGTTGTAACATTCCTAAGTAATGAAATATTTTGTTTTTGTCTTCTAGTATGTGTTTTATATTTTAATAAATAATTTATAATTACAAAATAATATATTTAGTATAAGTAAATTTCTTGGTCACTATTGGTCAAATGGAGGCTTTGATGGATGTTTTTACTATATTACTTTGGATTATCACTTAAGAGGCTTGAATTGATGGAATATTGGTTAAGATACATGAAAAAAAGATTTATGGGACTTAATGGTTTGAGTTGTTTATTCCAGGACATCAAGAGTTATAATGTTATGATGGAAAGAATTGGAATTATACAATTCCTATAAATAAGGGGAATGTAACATCCCAATATATATATATATATATATATATATATCAGTGTCTGTGTATCCGTTAAAAAAATGTTATGATTTAATAATCTAACCGAATTTTAAAAAACTGAATTGCATTATGATAAAACATGACAACCCAAATCCAAGCACAAAATATATTAGTATGTAATTACTAAGGATATGTAAATATAGTGGTAAGAACTATAACTCTAAGTATAGTGGGATATTAAATGTAAATGAAAAAAAACATCATGATTGATGAATGCCTCATCATGATTAACCATGGGAATAATTCTTCTGAATATTTTTATAGAGATAATGTATAAAATTGGAAATGTAGGAATTAGTTTGTAAGTGAGGTCAGAGGTTGGGATGTTTATATATTTAAAGAATAAATATATGACTATTCAATGTTTTGACGTTGTTACTGAGGGAGGTAACCTTTGGTAGGAGGGATCATTTTCCTTGGAGTAAATGTTAAAGATATGATTATATATTTAACTGTTATTTAAATATTTTTGGTTAATTGTGATAATTTTTTATGATTATTTATAAATATGTAAAAGAATTTATATCAATATTATTTACTAAAAATTAGGTCAAATTTAATAAGGTGTAATTAATTTTTAATCACTTAAATCGACTTTTGTTTTTTGATTTAATTTATATTTTTTTTACTTTTTATATTTTGAATAAATTATATTATTGTAAAAACCTATATTTTAATTTAAAATAATCACTTTATAAAATTACAACTATAGCTATATTTTTTTATTCTATAATTGTTGAAATGATATGTAAAATAGGTTTCACTTTGTAAACAATTTGTATTGATTTTCGTATGTAGTTGAAAGTATATTATTATTTGGAATTATTTGATATATAATGATAAATAATAGTAAATGATAAATTTTAAAAGTAATATAATATCAAGAAATAATATTATAGATAAATATTAATCTAAAATATATATATGTTATATGTAAAAAAAGAGAATTATATTCAAGATGATTATAGCTGTCAAATAATTATATGGAAGATATATACATTCTAATAACAATATAATAATTATTGTGGAATATAAAATATTACTAAATATAATTTGAAAATTATGTTCAAGGTATATAAGAAATGAAATATATTTTTCATTAATATATATTTTTTGAAAGAATATTTGGTATATATATATTTATGAAAGATTATTTAAAATGTAGGATGTGTTTTAATAAAGAATAAATTATAATAGTAAAAAATAATTTGTGATATGGAAATAAATGGATTATAATAATTATAATAGTTCAAAATAATTAAACTTTAAAAAAATAAATTTAGATTTTTGGTTAGTTTTTGTTAGGAGAATGGATTCAGGATTAGTTTAAATTTGGTTGATAATTATACAATAACAATAAAAACAAAACCAAAAATAAGAAGAAGAATAATAATAATAATAATAATAATAATAATAAAGATAAGCTAACTTAAGGCCAACCAAAATAAGAAGCTAGACTATCTTAGGGATATTACTAACCAAGCTTAAATGTCAGCAGATTTGAGTAGTTTTGGAGGTAACATAGAATAGATATAGTGACTATACTGGTTAGTACAACCACTTAAGAAGAATATTAGAATAAAGGGGGGATAATTATCTTTTATATGTGTGGGCTAGAATAATGGGATGTAGGTGAGCACTTACAACTGAGAAAATTTATCAATTGTTTAATGAATTATTCTCGTATATGAAGGAGGGTGTTTTTTGATCTAAAAACCGTTGTCTAATATTTTTAAAATAGATATTATATATATAATTAAAACTCTGCGAATAATTTATTTTAATAAACATCGTAGGTTTTTATATCCTTCCTCAACACATGATTTTTAGGAATATCATCAGGATTTACATATATATGAAAATATATATTTTATTTCGAGGTAGTGATATATTCATGAAGATATTCTGACAATGTTTGTTCATGGTTTTTAAATATAACGTGGCTCATTTTCTACATTATCATCTATGTATTCTTCCCCTGTTTTCAATAGTTGTAGAGATGAATTTTCTTTCTGTGTGTATGTATTTCACACCAGATTACAAGTAGTTTTATTGAATAAGGATGTATATTATATATTTAATTATAATGAAAATATAAAAAAAATTGTGATTATCAGTTCACATGTATTGAAATAGTTTCCATCTTATCCGATAAACTAGTGATTGGTCGACCTCAGTGAAAGATAAACATTTGGAGGATTATAGATAATTAAATGGGTAATACTATAAATATGACTTAAGAAAGATCTAATATTGATCTTTAGTGTTGTTTCAAGTTCATATGCATGCTCATGCATCTGATAGGTTGATATTAAAAGGTTCGAAGATGATGTACATGTGTTGTAGATTATGTGGTGTAGAGTGAAAGTATTAGTGGATAAATATATTTTAATGGAGTTATTGTATAAGAGTTATTATTAGGATCCTAGTTTTCTTACTTGAAAATGAACTTTTCCACACATGTAAGATGAAGAATGAAGAATACACATAATTTAGAAGTCTCTATATATAGGTTACCCTTACATGAGTGTCATATTACCTTAATGTGGGAACTTTTCCCCCTTATGTGAGGTGTAGCTTACCTTATTTTTGGAATTTTTGTTCACCCTTAAACGAGCAGTACATTACTATTGAGTGGGAGGCACATTAAAATGAGTTTTATAAAGGCATATGCTCAAGGTGGGTCTTATATTCACACATCAAGGATACACAATGATGTGTATTTCCTACAGGTACATGTAGTTTATGAAGGAGAAAATAAATATATATATTTTTCTCAGCCAACAATTTTCTATAATCATAATACTATTTGTACTAGTTACACGATATGCATATTTAATAAAATTACTATGAAAGTGAAAGGATTTTAGGTTATGCGAATTATATTTAAGTGATCACTCTTAATAGTGTAACTATAGAAAATATATTATCATGATCTCTATATCAATTACATTCCAAGGTTAGGTTGTGAATAACTTGGAATATTAAGTATGAATACCTAAAAAAATATTTTATTTTTCTTATATAACTAATATTATTAAAATATTTACAATTGGATATAATAATAGACACTTCTATTATGTTTTAATTTATTTTTTTAGAGAGTCTTATTTCAAATACATAGAGTAAGAGAGGGCAAGTGAGGTCTCAAAACCTATTGATAAGAGGAAATATGAAGGAGAAACTATTTATGTTTTATTATCAATGCGATTTCCTTAGGAGATATAGATTTATCTTCACTTTTAGATGCAAGGTAAGGGGATTAATATTTATTTCAAAATTACAATTTTTATTAAGGATTCACTTTTCCAAGGTTATTAATTTAAAACCATAATTTATTTATAAGAAACCTTATTTGTGGGTTTTTTTAAAATAACTATGTGAAAGATATTTTAATAGGAAACCTTATTGGTTTATCTTTGAACCCATTATTTTATGTTCTAATATTTTTTTTCCTTGAAAAACTATTTATGTTTTTATGAAAGTTCCATGATGCTGTTGTAATAATTTTTCAATTATTGATTTATTTTAAATGATTTTGTATTTTATACTTTAGAGAAATTTTGAATGAGTTTCTATAAAAATTCTAAGATTTTAATGAGATAACCTCCTTTCCTAGATTAATTTTAAAATTCTCATTTTTATGGATGATTTTATGAGATCTTTGATGAGAATTGTGATCTATTAAAGGTTTTTATGTTAATATATAATGAAAATTGAAAGTTATTGAATGTTTTGATTTTAATATGTGATAAATTTGCATATTAATAGAAATAAGGATTTTAGAGTGAACCCAAAACCTTAAGGGGATCCATCCAGTATATCGATTCTTGTTATTTAAAAGGAATCCAATGCACTGGCTAATATGGATATAGTTAATTGTTTATAAATTACTCATATGATGTGGGTAGAGTTAATTGAACATAATTTAGTCATATAAAGTTTTAGTGATGATAAATTATATTAGAATTAGTTTACTCCTAATATAATGTAGTTTTTATCTAGTTAGGTGATTCTATGATAAAAGGAGAATGAATATAGTGACTCAAGAGGCTATTATGAATTTACTATGATTACAAAAAAAATTATTGAAAATAATTGTATTTTATTAAAAGTAGTTGATTTTTTTCGGAAAAAAGGATTTTTGATCCTTTTTTGGATAAAGGTTTTGTATTTTAGGATACAAGATGTAATTAAAATTCAATGAATTTTGTTTCAAGAAAGAAGGATTTATTTTAGGATTTTCTTGTCTCCACTAGGAAACTTTTAAAAATATTTCTCACCTTTTTTGAAATATACTTATGAGTCCTTTTTAGGTGAAGAAGTAATTTCATGTTTAAAGGGATGTTTTATAAAGGCTTAGAATTTTTATTATTTAAGTGGTAAACCTGATTATAATTTCTTATATATATTTCCCAATTCTTCACCAGATACCTACCATTTAAATACCTTATACAGATATATTTATTCTCACCATATATTTTCAAAATTATTTTATAATTCTATATATGATTAACATAATTGTTTTTATAGTTTCTAGGTCTAGCTCTGTGTGGTACATGCATGAAATTTTAAGAGTTTTAATTAGTGAGAAAATATCCATTAGAAAGGTAAAATATGATATATTTTTTTGGAATATTTTAGAATAGAAAACAATAGTTTTATTTATTAGAGTGATTATATAAGATCAATTAAGAAGGGGGATATTTACTTTGGGATAAATAAAAATTTATCATATTTTAGATAATTCAAAATCATGTTATGTGACGTTGATTGATTAAAGACTGGTTTCAATATAGTAGGAGGAATATGTCAAAAAACTATTATTTTTATACTAGATTATATAATTTATAGGAAAACACACAACCATCCTCAATTTAATTTTAAATATTTTCAAACATTCAGGTCATATGAAATAAATAATATGAAATAGAGAAAAACTCCTCTACAGTTTATAATTTCAACGGGTTATTGATTTTTTTTAAAAATATTATAATATAAACATTTACATTCTTAATAAATAGGGAGATATTATCATGCAATTTATAAATATTTTACATTAATACAAAAAATTATGGAATCAAATGATTTAAAATATGCTGTGAATGTGGGAAATCTATGAGCAACATATATTTACTTAGTTTTAAATGGTTGTGTTTGGTAAAATCAACTTATATTATTGAAAAACCTTACTTGGAAAAATTAAAGTTTAATTATATCTTATTATCTTAGAAAAATTTATTCCACTCAAATATTATGAAATTATAAGTTTGATATATGTATATTCCCAAAAAATGCCATTATTTTTATCAACTCAAACCCAACTATATGAATTGTATTTTGAAAATACAAATAGAATGTTTTAATAATATTTTATTACATTTCCCTACTGCTTGGACCCTCATCTCAGGAGAAAATTATTCTGAAGCAATGCAACCAAGTAGAGTAGAGGCTTTAATGAAGGTATGAACTACTTCATTTTGGAATAGTGATTATCGTGCTTAAATCGGTGGGATATTGGTTATAATATAGGAATAATGAATTATGGGACTCAGAGGTTTGAGTGATGAAATCTATGACTTCATGAGTTTTTAATTCTTGATTAAAATAATTATGAGTAAATAATTCCAATAAATATGGGAGAATATAACATCTTGAAATTTTAATATATATATATGTGTGTGTGTGTGTGTGTGTGTGTATTTAAATAAATTCTATGATTTAATGAGATTCTAGAATTAAAATAGACTGGTTTACATTGAGAGAGAACATGACAACCCAAATCTAAGCATGAAATATCTCATTCTATCATTACTAAGGATATAGAAATAAAGCGGAAAGAACTATAGCTATAAGAACTTTAATACTATAAAAACAAAAAATAAAACATTGAAGAATTCATCATCATGATCATCAATAAAAATAATCCATTTGAAGATGATGATGGAGAGAATTCATAAGAGAAGAAATGTAGGAATCATTTTGAAAGAGATGTGAGTGGCTAGAATGCATAGATAAATAAATAATAAAAATGTGATTTTTTTCATTGGTTTAAGTTATTATCGGGAGAGATAACTATTTATTTGAGGGATCATTATCCTTGGAATAAATTATAATTATATGGTTATAAATTTTATGAGCTATTTAAATATTTTTAGTTAATTACGATAATTATTTTGGACTATTTATATTGGAAAATAAAGAGTTCTCTCAATGTTATTTCTTAAACACTAGGTCAAATTTAATAATATTTAAGTAATTTTAGTCACTTAAAAGGACTATTATTGCTAAGTTCATTTTATATTTTTTGTCTTTTACATTTTAAATAAATTCTATTATTGTAAAACACTATTTTTTTAATGTAAAATATTTATGTTATAAAAGTACTACATTAACTATATTTTTGTTTATTCTACTATATTATAAATGATATGTAAATAGGTGTTTCATTATAAAACATTTGTATTTATTTTTATTATATTATCAAAATATTATTATTGTTTGGAATTATTTAATACATAATGACCAAAAATAGTAAATGATAAATTTTAATGGTAATTTAATACTGAGAAATAATATGATATATAAATATTAATATAAAAAGGATATATAAGATAACTATATGAAACAGAGAATTATATTCCAGATGATAATATTTATCAAATAATTATATGAATATATTTACATTATAATATAAATATAACTATTATTATGGTATATAGAGTACTAATGAATATAATATGATAATTATTTTTAAGATATATAAGAAATAGAGTACATTTGGTATTGATATGTATATATATAATATTAATTAAAATAGTGGAAGTTTGTTAATAAATAATAAATTATTATAGTAAAGAATAATTTATGAAAGGAAATAAATGGATAATAAGAACTATAATAATTAGAAATAATGAATCTTCTAAAAAATAATAATAGATTTTGGTTAGTTTTTGTTAAGAAAAAGGGTTGAGGATTGGGTTAAATTAAGCTAATAACTATAAAAATTGATAACCTAACTCAAGGATTTCCAGGATATCCTAGGGAGACTAATTATCCATGATTAAAGGTTAGAAACCTAGAGTGGATATGGAGGCCTCATAAAAGATGCATATTGGCTACAAGAGATGGAATAACCACTAATTGAGTTGATTAGAATGAATGGGGAAGTATATTCTTAGATTCTACTTGTATAGGGAAGCATGGTGGGCTACATATGAGCCCTGATAGCCTATATACATCTCCATCCATCAAATTATCAATTCCCATATATATTAAGGGTTTTCAATCATAAAACCAATGTGGGATGCATTTAAAATACATACTTTTCACACTTTTAAAAAGCCATTCATGATTTATTTTAAGAGAACTCATATGTTTTTATCTCCTTCCACAATACACGATCGATAGGAATATCTTTAGGATGAACCTATTTATATTAATATTTTTTTTTTGAGGTAATGAGATCATCTAAAATATCTTATGATGAATATTTTTCACAATTTTAAATTATCATGTTACTTTTTCAATATTAATAGTCATTATCTTCCTCCTAGAGTTTCAAAAATTATAGATATGAGTACACACACACAAACACACATTTTATAGATTGTGAGAAGGATTGTTGAATACTGATCAAAGCTTGAGTAGGAATGAAAACATTTATAAAACCATGTTTATCGATCTGTATTCAATATAATAGTTTCTAGATTATCCCATAATCCAATGAGTGATCAACCTCAATAGAAGCTACATATTTAGAGGATTATAGATGATTAAATGGGTAATAACAAAAAATTGACTTTTGAATGATATTAGATCAATTTTGAGTGTTGTCACATGTGGTAATGCATGTGATGGGTTGATATTAAATGGTTATGAGAAAAGTTCTATTCATTACTATTAGTTCAATTAAAATTTTGTGTATCAGTGGATAATTATATTTTAATGAAGCTATTCTAGATGAGATATTATTAGGATCATATACTTTATTACTTGAATCCAAAATTGTCGACACATTCTGGGTAAATAATGAAGAATATGTTTAATTCAGAAGTATTTATATTCATTTTACTCATACATGAGAGTTGTTTAATAGTTATATGTGAATTATGTCACCCTTATGTGAGGTTTTACATACCCTTATGTGAGTAGTTTTAGTTCACCCTTATGTGATGGGTCTATAATAATAGAGAGGGAGTTACAGTTGAATGAGTTACATGGAGAAATATATACAAGGTAGGCATTTTATTCATGCATAAAGGATATGAGAAGATGTATATCTCAAATAACTACATAAATTATATATAAGAGTGACTCAACAAATAGTTTTTCTTAGTTTATAGTGCGCTATACTCAAAATAATTCTCATGCTAGTTACACGACATGCCTATTACAATAAAATTAACTATGAAAGTGTAAGTATTAGTTGTTATTAGTATTATATTTAGGATATATCTCTATAAATTATATGGATATTATCATGATATTTACCTTTATTACACACCCATGGAAGTCTATAGACAACTTAGGATCTCAAGTGTGAATTCCAAGAATTAATATACTATTTAGATTATATTATTAAAAATCATTGAATTTCTAGAGTTTTATATAATTAAATATGATTCATATATTTATTAACACATTTCTCATAGTCTTATTTAAGATATAGATTAATATAGAGATAATAAGGTCTAAAAATTTATCACCAAGACAAATTTTCAAGGAAAAATTTAAATTTTCTACTAGCAATGTGATTTTCTTTGGTGAGTAAGATTAAGATTATATTTTGGATGTAAGTTAATGGTATTGATATTAATTTAAAAATTATTGTTTTATTCAAGGATTTTCTTTATCAATTCTTTTTTAAAACAATAATTTTATTATAAGAAACCCTCATTGTGGGTACGTTTTAAAATATTTGTTTAAAATAGATTACAATATAAACCCTTGGTGGTTTATCTTTGAAACCATTATTTTATGTTCTAAATTATTTCTTTGTTTAACTTTTCTAATTTTTTTCAAAGTTCCATATTTTTATTACAATATAATTTTTATTATGTTTTGATATTAAATAATTTTGTATATGGGTTAGAAAGAAATTTTTAATGATTTTCCATAAACGTGCTAATATTTTATTGAAATAACCTATTTTAATGGATTAATTTTATAATAATCATGACTATGGATTATTTTATGAGATTTATAATGAGATGGGAAAGGTATTAAATTCTTTTAATTGAATTATTAAGTAAAAGTGGAAGTTTTTGAATGATTTTATTTTAGTATATGATACATGAAAATTATTGATAGAAGTGGGGATTGGGGGTGAACACAAACCCTTTTGTTAATTTATCTAGTATGTGATGGGTGTTTATATTAATGACCTCTAAGGAATTGAGAAATGTGGACATAGTTAATTGGTTACAAGGTACTTTTATATAGTAGGCATAGTGATCTGAATATATGTTACTCTTAGTATGATGTAATGTTGATGGGGAAAACTAGATATAAGTCACTCCTAATAAAATTTCGGAATTATCCATCTAAGTGATTCCATGGTAAAAGGATGATGGATATAGTTACCCAAGACCCTATTATTATTTTACTATGATTTTAATAAGTTTTATTGAAAATCATTGGATTCTAAGAAAATAATTTTGGATTTTGATGAAAAAGGGAGTTGTGTTCCTTTAAGGGATAAAGGTTCTTTGTTTTAGTAATATATAATAGGTCTTTCAAATTCAAATATTTTTTTTCAAAAAATAAGATTTTAGTTTAATATTTTCATATCTCCATAAAAGTATGAAAAATCCACACATAATTTAAATATGATAACTTTTATATATCATTTGGGACATTTATATACGTCATACTCAATTTTTAAGTCCAATTTTGGTGCAATTTGGCCACTATTCAAAAGGGAGAAGTTAAGGGAATATATGGGATATATAAAACGATTTAATCCATATAAATGAAGAATGATACATATTTTTAATTAGAAATCAACTATAGATATAAAACACACCAAGGGAAAGTGGTTCGAGTGAGAGGCTTCATGGAATTGAAGATAGTGGTTAACAATTATATTAGGAGTTTTTATATCACTATTTTTTGTATTTATGGTTTCATGTAAAAATATATTGAGGATAAATATTTGTAAATAAATATTGTTATGAATGGTGATTGGAAAATTACATTATTTTTATGATTTTGTGGATTCATACATTCATCTCTTATTCTATAAATTCGTCCTTCATCAATAATGAACATTGTTTATTGATTGAGGAATTCCAAATGAATGCATGCATTTTATTACTTGAATTTACTATTTAATGTTTAATATATTTAAGTGATATATATTTAAACATGCCTTTGAATTAACTAATTAATAAATTAATTGAATCACTTTATCAAAATAAAAAAGGATTTTAACAATTTAATAGCAAACAATAGACCGTATTTTATTTTGATTCAATTTATTAAATGATTTAATAGACCAAAAGACTTGATTTTTTTATACATTTTTTATAATCCTCCTTTTAAGGGATAAAGGGGAAGCCTTACATTAAATTTCCCATAGGATCAATGACATTACAGGACCCAAATGTCTTAATGGAATACATCCCAGACTATAACTACTTGAAACTGCCCCTCCCTGTAATACGCATCATGGTTAGCTCTTCACCTTAGCATGGTTATTTGACAAGTTGTCATGTGGAATGATTCATAGACCTGGTACTGATGGAAAATTCCATACCCTCTCATTATTCCAAATTTAATATCTTTGCTCTGGTGAATGTTCCATTCTCTGAATCCTACCATAGAGCATGTTCTTTATAGAATTTCCCTAGTTTGTGTCTGCACATCTGGTGGCCTGGAGGCCTTAAGGTGGCCCAAAGTCTTGAAGGTGGCATGAGAGCCTTACTGGCCCAAAGGCATGGGTGGCCCGAAGGCCTTAAGGACTCCAGGACCAAACCGACGACTCAATGATGAATAGTTCCAATTTATAAAGTACCGAATAGTACCTATTGCAATACCTACTACAGTAACTATTACAGGACTTCTATAATACCCAGAAATATGCCTCTACCCGGATTTGAATTTGTGTCTCATTTATGAACTTGAAGAGTCCCCACTAACTGGGATGAGGCTCTTGTTCCAATTTCTTCAATGAAATGGTTATGAATTAATGATATTGTAATTTTTACTATGTAATGTTATTGAATTTATAGTTCTCAATAATCTTTCATTATTATAGTTTTCAAATTGTTTTAATTTAATGTTAATCAATTGCCTAACATTTCTTGACATTTAGATCAAAAAATGAAACTTTGAAAAAAAATTGAGGATTGGAACTTATAATAGTAACAAACTATACATTTATTGTTAGTGATTAAGAGTTATTATAAATTTATAAACATGATTCACATTTCGAATTAACAGATTTTTATGATTAGACAATGTTTTTTGTTTGATTTACAAGGATAAATGAACTTATAATAATATAATATTTGATTTATTAGGATAATATTTTTATATATTTTTTATTTTAGGTATTTTGTTCATTTTTACTTTTGTAGGATTCTTGTGGTTAGGATGCATATTCAATATACATGATAAATACATAATTTTCATCATAAGCAGATTACATGAGTAGGCAAGTTGAATTATTCCTATGGAAAAGTAAAAGTAAATAGAAGGGATTAAAATTAAACCATGGATAGATTGATCTATATTCTTAACTATATATGGGGGATCTATAATTAGAGAATTACCAAAGATAGGAAGAATATTCTCTTCAAAGAATTCAATAATCAATGTATTAGGGGTTTTAAATAATGAATAATTAAAAAAAGTCAAATGAAATGACTAAGAGAATAAATAAATAGATGGATTGGGGTTAATAAAGCTAAATATAATGAATTCAATTTGGATGAATATATAATTAAGGTATAACCTAAGGATAAATTCAATGGTGAAGTTGAGTTAAAACTAAATTTAAGGATTACTTTGATGATGAAGTTGAATATGTGATAAAATATTAGAAGGAATAAAAACATGTAGTTATTGAAATATAGTAAATGGAATAAAAATGTATTTAATTAAAATCAATAAGATTATATTTAAAGAAATAAAAGAAAAAAACTTAGGGAGAAGATAAAGGTAGTGCTACTAAAACCCTACAATACAATGAATAATTTTAAGAATAGTAGTAAGATAAAACAATAAAGGATGGATATTAAAATGTTTTTTCAATATATGAGTTACCTATTCATTATTTAATAACTTAATAATTTTTATTTTCACCTCAAAGAATATTTACACTAAATAGAAAATATGGAGAATTATCTCTCTAAATGAGTAGAAATTTAATTCATGGTTAAATTCAAACCATGTATCTTGTTTATATTCTTTTATAAAATTACTTGGAGAGGTTGTATCAAGCTAAAATACATAAAAAGTATTTATTAGTGGTAACATTATTTTTTTTGTATTTTTTAGGAATTATTTTTTAGGTATTTTTTTAGGAATCTTGGGCTATATAAAATTTAATCACCCTTATCTTTTTTGGATTTAATGTTCTAAATCATGTAATTTCACTGGTTTATTTTTATTTTATAAATACTTTATGATGAAAAAGGCATAAGATAAATAAATTTATATTATATGAGATTCAATGGATATGGGTTTTTTATTAACATTCCTTTCAATTTTAATTGACTTATAATTCATTGGAGTAGGAATTTACATGTCAAACTTCAGTTTTGATTTATTTTTAACCTATGGTATGTGTATTTTTTTAGAGATTCCATCATATCATGTTTTAAAGGTTTTTTTGATAAATTATATTGAGTATAGTGATGGGTGGATACAAAATGTTTGACATGTGAATGCTGATTTGATGAATCATGGTTTAGGGAGATTGATTGATTTATATCAAAATAATAATTCAATTTTTTATATAAAATAATTTTCGATATATGTATTTCATATAATTGTTTGAGTCGTATTATATATTTTAAACTTTAAATTATGATTGGTCTTTGGATTTTGATAAAAAAGGAAAAAATTCAAAAAAAGGAAAAGGATAAAAATCAAAATATGGGGTTTAAACTAATGGAATTAATATACATTGACCTATATCAAATACCTTCCACCTTAATATGTTCTAATTATTAGAATTAGTTTTAATAGTATATTAATTATGATGGTATAAGTAATAGTTCAGTTTTAATTCCAAGTATTTTTGGGGTAATTTAAAGACCATTCACACTCAACCCATGATCATGTTCTAACTGTTAAAGTTTGTATCAATTGGAAATAATACAATGAGAGTTTGGTTGGTCCCTGAATTGTTACATGAATGTATTTGATGAAAAATAGTTTTTTTAAAAATAGTTTGATTCAGGTTCCCATGTATTATTTGGAATTAAATTAAAAATAAATGCTTACTCAAAAAAATAATACTAAGTACCATATATAATTAATTTTAACCATAAAGATTTAGAAAAATTATAATACATGATTGATTATTTTTTTTAATGTAAGGAATTGGAAAAAAAATTTCATGTACTGCTTGAAATATTATACTAATTAATAATTATTTTATTTTTTTTTTATTATGATTTATAAAATTAGTATATGATGGATTATTTTTGTGATGGTGTCGAGATCTATGCTTATAGACAAGAAATAGTTTAATTGTGGGAGAATTAATAGGCGTAAAATAGCATGTAATTAATGATTTAGTTTTAATCTAATTGGAATAATTATTAGAAATATATTACATTTTAATTAATATTATTTTTATAAATTAATTATATTATAAACATAATAAATTCATTGTTTTTAGATTCTTAGTTTTCATTATAATGTTATAATAATTTGCAAATATTTTTTAATAGGATTTTATAAATTGTGACATGGAAGGGAGAGATATATGATGTGTTTGTTTCATGAAATTGAAAAAAGAATAATTCATAAGGAATTATAGTGTACTATGATTTTGGTAATGGAAATAAGTGAAACATGTAAAGGAATAAAAACTATGTTTTCACCTGTAGAGAATTTTGGAAAGAGGAAAGCTTGAGTATACCAAATTAACTACCATGTCATGGCATGATGATTATGATTTTATAGATATAAATACATGAATTAAAAAACATTAATGTCAATATATGGACTATAATGTGAAATCTAGGGAATCAAATATTAATATGAAGATATATATAATCCATATTGTGGTTTTATAAACCATTTTGTGGTTTCATAAAATATTTTTTGGTGTCATAAACCACATCATGGTTTTTAATAAAGGTGAAAAGAATGTGTGAAAATTAAGAATAATCATGATTTGGATTTGAGGGGTAATTTAGATTCTTAAAAATCATCTTTATAGTTTATTCATGCCTTAGATGAAATTTTACAAGAATTAATGAAATTTTATAGTAATAAAAGCCAATTATGGTGAATTTAAGAAATAACCATATGGTATGTAAAAACTACCAGGCAGTTCCTATGTACATTTTTGCCTTTGTAACAATATGAAGTATTCTTCCAACCATGGAGGAAAACCTCCTTATAATTTTTTGTTCTGATTTATCTCCATCAAATGGTTTGGAAATATATCACACAGTTTTATTGATTTCTTAAGATTTTAATGTTTTAATATTTCATTAAGATTTGGAAACATTTATATATTTGGCACGATTTATAGTGAATCCAACTAAAACTATAAGGATCATTTTTATGGTATTTGACCACATTAAGAATATGAAAACATAAGGGATGATATGAGAGATATATAGATGAATTATTTTATATAAAAGGATAATAATTATTCTTAGTAATTAGTAATTAACTTGTGCGGCACAAAACATTAAGATGAAGAGACTTCAAGTAGATGTTCTAGGAGCTTGAATATATTGGTTAATAATTAGTCCATGTTTTTTTATTTCACTATATCACATATAACATGAATCACATTATGGGTAATAGTGAGAATATTGAGGTGTAAAAATTATTGTGATAAAAATTATTAAAAATGGGTTGTATGATTTTATTCTTTTGATGATTTTTTTGGATTCATACATTTATCTCCCTTGAAAAAAATATTTATTTCATTAATAATGATCATTGTTTACTGATTGATGTTTTTCAATTCAATGTATGAATTAGATTATAATAATTTATTCTTGAACTTGAAATATATTTGATTGATCTATGTTTAAGCATGGTTTTAAACTGATTAACAATTGAATCAAATTTCTGGTTTATAAAAAAGATGATTTTAGTAATTAAATATCCCAACATTTGACCAAAAACTTGTTTATAATAAATTTCAACAATGATAAGTTTAATCATTAAATATTTTATAATTATTATCATACTAGTAAATTGAATTTAGTTTTTTTAGTATGAATTAATTATTAGAGTTTTCAATTAGTTTTAATTAAATATAAATAATTATTATAACACATATTGAATTTCATGTAAAATTTTTAATATTGGGATCACAAGTTTTTATGGGTTCGAACTCAGACTGGTTCTATATTGTTATCAAATTGTGAGATATTGATATGGTCTAAAGTGGGGTGGGTTAAATAGACTAATTTGAAACATTAATATACTTTAATATCAAATTTAAACCTAATTTACTATCGATGTTCATAAAAATACATGTTTAATTTTAATTTTAGGAGTATGTGAAAGAGTAGTTGAAATTTAAATAAAAATATCACCAAATTTTAATAGTATTTCATATCAAATTTATTTTATATCCATTTGTTTACATCCCTCTACTCCTTGAGAGTAATGGTATTGACACACCTATCATAGGGTGATGAAAAAATATTTCTTTAAAGCTAAGTTAAATGTATATAAGTTAAAACCTAGGTTTTTCTTTAAAGGTGGGTGCCTAAATTAGTTTTCACTTTGGTTTTAAAAAAAGAAAATGGGGGGGGGGGTAAATTTGTTTGTTTTCAATGAGAATATGATGAATGAATATAATTTAAATTAAGAGAATAAAATTGATATATTGTGGTTATATTTTTACTTGTAATTATATAATAGTCTTCAATAGTCCACTATCATTCTTATTGATTAGTAAGAGAGTGGTTCTATGATCACTACCCCTCTCACTATTGATTAAAATTTGAGAGATTATTGAATTAAAAAAAGATACTAAGTCAATATAACTTTCATCATGGGTGTTTATATTGGTATAAATGAGACTAAATAATTAATTATTCTTATATCACATAGTTAATATCTATTCAAGTGTTATGGTCCTTAATAAAACCAAGAATATTATACTGCATTCATCAATGTGCTAGTGATTTCCAAGAACTCCACCACTCAAATAAACATATTACATAATATATAGGATAATATAAATGGAGGGATATAAATTATTAATTAAAAAGGTAGTACATAATAAGAATATTTAATAAATCAAACACAATCGCCTTTAAAATAATTAAACAATTACTAAATAACAAAACTGATTGATATAAGAGGGAGTTTTATTCATGAAGATAAAGTATTAAACACTAAAAATGAAAATACATCCCATACCCAATAAATATTTTTTTTGACCCCTCTAAGAACAAGGTAACATAATAAAAGGGTGAGGAAGAATAAATTATTGAAAAATAGATGCAAAAAACTAAATAATGAAAATTCAAAAACAATAATAACAACATCATGGATCAAACTCTCATTTCTTCTAAACCACTTATAATTTTAAAATTGAATTCCTTCCTTCTATATTTAGTTAGTAAAATACTCTAATATTATTGTTCCTATAAATATTTTAATGTTTCTATCTCTATTGGGATCTCGTTTAGGATTATAGTATGGTTTTCTCCATTAAATTAATATTTTTTAAAGTACCATGTTTTCATAGCTTCAATTAATTTTTAATAACTCTAACACATATAAAATCCTATTATTGAATTGTATGTATTTTGATGTGGAACCCTTAGATTTGGTGCATATTGAAAATAATTTCCTTGAGTCTCAATTCAAAGAAGAATTTTTTTAAAATGAAATGAACCCTACAGTGAAAAAAATGTCTCTATTCTAGAAATATAGACTTTATATAAACTCTATGAAGACATCAAGAAAATCTATGTGGAACCCAATTTTGACATTTCATAAAGTATGTAACTCCATATATATTAATTACATGTTGGGATGAACTATACATTCATGGGTAGATAAATATATATTGAAAAATTTAGAGTTCTTGGAACTCTACATTGACAAACATTGGGTTCTTTTCCTTAGTCATTTTTCTAATTCTATCTCGTGATTAAAAACTTCTCCAACATACATAAAAATTATTCAAAAGTTTATAATAAACACTTTATATCCATTAATTTTATCCTATATATTAGATATAAAAATTAATTATTTTTTTGTATATTTAAACAACACTTACAAAACTTATTGAAATAACATGTTAATTCAAAAACATCAAAAAAACTCAACAAATTGATAAATACGATCTAATAAAATGAATTGTATATTAAAAAAATATAATTTATTAATTCTATATGGTAGGTATCTAGTAAAACAATATTCACTTTTGAAAATTATTTATAACCCAAATAAAAAACATACTTTTATATGGACTAAATCACAACCAAACCTATCTAGCATTTATATATTCTAGGGCATAAACAAACCCATCTAAATTTTTTATAGTCTATAGAATAACCTCAACAAAACTAACTTTTAATAGAATTGACTACCCAAAAAGTTTACCTTTTATGGGTAGTATATCCAAACAAAAATCATTTCTTTTAAGGGAAAATCATAAAACAAAATGATAAATAAAAATGAAAATAAAAATAATAATTCAACTCAAAAACCATAAAAATAATTGATCATAATGTCGATATAGAACAGTCACTTTTTAAATGTGATTTTATATTATTTTCCCTTGATAGTAATCATAATAGTATGATTGTAGTCATAGTATTAGTCATTTAACACTTTCATATCTCTTGTGTTTATCCTTTTTCATACAGTTCCTTTGATCAATATTTATAAACAAATCTTCAAAAGTTAGTTATAATGCATGTCTTTATTCCTGATCATTAGTTAAGTAATCTGGTGTTTATAAATTTTGATTTTTTTGTTAATAAAATAACAAAAAATTTCATAATATCATTGTATTCATTAAACACGAGAAAATATAGAAACTAGAAACAAATGAAAAAACATTGAAATAATAATAAAATTTACATTTTTTCATAAAACTAATACATTTTTTGATAAATAATTCATTTAAATTTCCAAAACATTTATTATATACGATTTTATCATGAACTAATTATTTCATATGGATCAATATATAAATTTTTAAAGAAAGTTTAAAATAACTATATGATGATTTGAAAATATTCATAAGGATTATTTGAAAATTTTCATGAGGATTATTTGAAACTAATGTAAGAATCATTTTAAATTTCTTGTATAAGACATTTTTTATTTGTGTATAAGTAATTATCTTAAGACTGTATACTAGTAAATTTAATTTTTATATATGATTTATTCAGACAAAGGATGAGTGATATTCTTAGATCCATGTATGAGTTGTTTCCATATATCTATGTGTGACTCATTTCGATATATCTACATATGAGTCATCTTGAATAATTGTATGTGTCATTTAATTTACAAAAAACACTAAAATTTTTTAAACTATAAAAAATATAACCATAATGAAATTATAAATACATAATATAAAAAGTATAATTATAAGAATAATAATACTATGAATAATCAAGGAAATAAGTGAAGGACTTATAATTATAAAAACATGTAAAATTAAAAGATCAAATAGAATCAAATAAAAACTTATCTATGACACATAATACACATTTGTAGTTATTGAATATGAATATTTAATACAATCTTATAAATGTGATTATTGGTTTGAATGAATGATGCCATGTGGGTGGTTAGAGAAGTTTATAATTGATCAAATAAGTAAATTCTAGATATAATTTATGGATTCCACCACACAATACATCAATCTAAAAATTTAAAAGTTATCGTAATTTTGAAAACTCATAACCCAAAAATGAAAAAAAATGTTGTTTTGAAATCATTATGGCACACTACAAAAAATTTAGCTTCCTTTGACTAAATAATGTGTGTATTTAAATAAACCTTTGGTGTCTTTCCACTATAATTTTAGAGGCCACTAGATTTTTAGTGTTAATTGGAGTCTCAATAGAAACCATCATGCTTCTAATGATCATGAAAATATAGGCAGTAAATTTTCCATCCCCATAAAAGTACTATTTAATTCATTCAATAATTTTGGTGTAAAATATATCCATATAGTGTTTCGTTTTGACCCATTGGACTCCTGGTGGGTTATACCATACTTCTAGTGGAATTTAATTAAGTTTTAGTGGTCTGATTCTATTGGACACTAAAGAAAAATAATCTTTCCATCCACAAAATTAATTATCTAAATCTATTTATCATTAATTAAACCTAATTTATTTAAATAAAATTTAATAACACATATAAATATATAATTTAAATTCATCTAAAAAAATATACATTACAAACACCCAGCATAGTGATTCAAATCCCTAAGAATCATCATTAATTATGTCTTGTGAAAAAGTCAGGCCACTAAGATCTCAAATCTAATTTTAGTTCACCTATATCATTTTGGAACAAAATATTATTTTATAACACTTTGAATTATTGTACAATATTCTTATATAGCATCTTCTCACTCCAATATAAAATTTTTATTGTTTGTTTCAGCAAATAATAACCTTCTTATCCACTCAACATAATAAAAATGTATGAAGAATAGAACTCATACTTCCACAAGTAAAATAAAAGTTACACATCATACATTACACTAATCAAATATAATGATAGCTGATAAGAAACTTCCTCCTAATATCTAATAATCTCAAAGGGTTGTAAAATCCATGGTGATATTATTATTTACTTCTCTCTAATCTATGATGTATCAAAAAAGGTGTCCCTCACAAAAATACCTTATCACCCATTTCAAACTCTATTGGTCAACATATTTGATCTAAGTAAGAGAAATTACAACTTTTATCTATGATCAATCATATATTAATTGACTATAATCACTCTATTATAACTTTAATAAGATGTTAATTAAGTAATATAGACTCTCCCAGCTCTATCTAGTGTATAGGCTACCAACACAGTCTTCCAAAAAACTCATTTAGTGATTTTATTTTTATAAAAACCTTTTAGATGTTCTTATAAAAAAAATATACCAAAATTTTATTGTTATTATTTGATTTAACATCAATATAAAAATGAAATGTTCCACATTTATTCACCTAAATATATAATAACAATTTAATTCCCCTCTATAATCAATAATTAAATTTCTAATTCCTTCCAAACATAACACCCATAGGTATTCTCTGTATCTTCTTAATTTCCAACACATATAATTTAACGAATTTCTTTAACCGATCATATCTTATAAATTTGATATAAATTTGAAACATTCACTAGTAAATCCATTATTAATAATAAAATAAATCTTCCCCTGGAAGATCTAAGAAGGCATCACAAAGTCCATCATGACCTCATCCCATTTCTATAATTGAATAAAAATTAGATGTAACATAATGATTAATCTATGAAATGCTATCTTTACCTGCTATCAAGTAATACATCATAAAATGAACCTTATAATATCTCCCTTCAACAATGAACAATATATTTGGTAAAACATATCATGGTACAATATAATAATTATTATATAAAAAACCCACTACGAAGCATAAAAAATCATGTATCACTACCTCTCGTATGTGTTTTAGAACTAACATCCACATATATATATATATATGATATAATTCAAGTATTGAGTTAACCATGTTTATTACCTCCACCATAAATCATTTCATGAATAACCTAGTACATAGAATATATACCTTGTATTTCTTTCAACCGTTCAACCAAAGAAGAGGTAATACTAAATGTCTTTTACACTATAAGAATACACTTCTTCCACATCCTAGTATAATTATAAGAAGATACATATATGTTTCCACTACATTAGATTATGCACTACCTATAATAATGACAACATTTTAATAAAATAAAAACAATATTGCCTTTTTTATACTGTAAAATATATTGAAATCAAAATATTGACGATAATCTACCAAACTTTTCTTCTTGAGATTTCAATCCTGTTGGGAGAAAATATACTTAAGTTTTTATAATCATTGTAAACAAAAAAATCTCACAATAACATTTAATAAATTCACTATAACCAGAAACTCAACACCATATATTAGGTATTTATTTTCATGTGGACTAAGATGTAAAGAAACAGTATCCATAACGCAATATTCCAACATTAGTATACATCCCAACTGTATGCACGATCCATCTCAGTACACATAATACTTATTAGTTGGATCATGTAATATATGTATTAGGATTTATGTAAGCCTATTATTAAACTCCTAGAAATCTAAAACAGGCATTTCTTTCCTCGTTATCCTTATTTAATTATTAATAAAATCTAGCATTGATGCTTATAGTTGATATTTATTGAATAAATTGATGGTAATATCTCATAAGACATAGAAATTTTATGATCTCAAACACATTTTTCGCACATAATAAGACATAACTACCAAAACCTCCTCAAGATCCACCCAAATGATGAATTTTAATATGACATGGACTATAAATCTCACTTCCATGATTTAATAGTAACACATTAAGTGCTTAGCATAAATTATATTATCTCACATTGTTTCCAAAAATGCTCTATGTGTTCCCCCTTTGATCACGTGTACACTAGAATTTCATCAATTTATAATAGTATAAAATAATATATATAAGGACGGAATATTTTAATCATACATGCTATAAATACAATAGGGGAATTTATGAATTTGAATGGCATTAATATAATTCATAAGGATTATACTAAATATTGAAAATTTTATTTATAATTCCCTCCGAACACACTATGATTTAATGATAACTAGATCATAGATAAATCTTTTAGAACCATCGATCTCTACTGAACTAATAAAAAAATCATATATCTAAGGATGCAGATTCGTATTCTTAATCATCACCTAATTGAACTTTTAGTAATCCATGAAAACCCTCAAGATCTGATTAGGTTTCTTAAAAAATTACATTAGATCACCACAATATGAAACTATCTATTTTATTAAACACTTCATCCATATATCCCCCATCAATACAATTATTCTTTGGATCATTTTTGGACCCATATAATATTAATTAAATGAAATTTCATTAATATTGAGTATCATTTCAACACAAAGATTAATATCTCTCTCCAGAGTAACAATCAATAAGTGTTTTGTAAATAAATTTAAAAAATGATAAACAATAATAAAAAATAGTATGTTTATCTTTACTGATTGATCCAAAGATAAAACCTACCATATTAGAAGTGATAGATCCAATTTATCCTAATAACTGACCTATATTACTTGTATATAAATATTATTCACTGGTAGAATTATAATACTTACTCAATGGAGAGGAAAATCTTGCCCAACATTGACAATATTTAATATATTCTTGAATTTGTTTCAACCAATATTTATCCCTAATCACATTTAAGGTCATCATTCCCAACAATAGGAAATATCAATGATATTCCTAACCACCACAATAATAAGACATTCCAAAAATGTCTTGATATCGTAGACTTCCCTATATGAGTATCAATATTAAAAACTCCATGAAAATATTTCACATCCACCATACTACATACCATATGAGTATACATGAATGAATACGATGCATTGGTATTAAAAATTTCATTAGAAATTCTATAATTTACTAGAACTATACATCATTGAAATGCAAGTTTATACACATGGATTTCCTTATTATTGTCAAATATTTTTATTTTATTTATAGAATGTTTAGTTTAACTATTTCAGAGTTCTAATTTATTTTAATTTATTTTTCGATTATTTATTATTTTATGTATTTTTTCATATTTTTCAATTTTTTTATTCATTTTTATATTATATAGAAATTTAGATATTTTTCTTGCAATGTATGGTATCTAGGAGATCTTTTGTTTGAGTCTCCCCATAATAGTGAGTGTGTGTATGAGTGTTTTCATATATAGATTTATCAATTTCCTAGAATGAAATAAATTATTATTATTATTATTTTCATTGTTGTTATTATTCTACTTATTACCACCCACATTGTGGGTGAGTCGTAGGGATATGAGGGTGGTTGGATGTTACTTGCCTAGGGTCATGTATTATAGAGATTTACTTTGTTCATGTTCCACATTGGATAATGTAACTTATTATTATTATTATTGTTGTTGTTTTTGTTGTTGTTGTTGTTGTTGTATTAGTAGTTGTTTTTGTTGTTGTTTTTTTATTTTTATTAAATATCTATTTTCTAATTTTTTGTTAAAAGTAAAATATATACCTCAAAAGAAGAGAGGGGTAATTAAAAATTTATTTAGATTCATTTGTAACATCAATATTATAGGTCATAAACAAAAAACCATAGTTGTAACTTCCCATATTACTATAGATTTCCCTCCTTACCAACATGAAGCATCACTACCCTACTCACCACGTATCACCCCCCCCATAACCAGAAAACCTCCATCAAAGTGGAATACTAACACTACTATAGACTGAGCATTTATCAATGCTAGAAATGGATATTTTCAATACCAAAAAAGATCCTTTAAAATCATTCCACTTTTATGTGTTCTAAATAATTAGAGCTAAAAAATTGATATAGGGGTCCTTTATCATTAATTTTATCACTGATTTTAGTGCTGGTGAACATTCCCTTTGTCATTTATAGTTTTATTTGCACATTTTTATGGTGGATAAACATACCCTGTATCAATATTTTTTAACACTAATAATGGGTGCATTTATTAGCAACAAAAAACACTCATAAAAGTAAAAAATATATATTTTTTAAATTATTTTAGGTATGAAATAACCTACCAATACACCTTTATCAGTGGTTGACCCTCCTTTATAAGTGCTCGCTTACCCGCCAGTCGATCCTTGTGTGTTCCTATTTCTATAAGGATTTAAACCTAGGACCTCCATGTACACATAGAATGATCTTATCAATGCTTCATATTGTTTTCTTATAAATTTTATGATATATATATACATACAACTTTTTACCCATATAATTATTTGTATATATATAATTATTTTTTAATACATTTATAAAATATATTTTTTGTGTGTGTTTATATTTATACACACACACGTACGCATATTTATAAATATGTGTGTGTGTATATATATGAGTAAAATATATATTTATATTAATTTAAAAATATTATATAATAATATTTATTTACATATATTAGAATATATACATAAATATATATGATTTTTTTAACACACACATACAAAAATTTCTGTATAAATATTAAATAAACATTTTTATAGGTATGCATATTCAAACATTTTGATAAAGTAAATAAAATGGATAAATTTTTATTTTTAATAAAACAAATAATTATTTTTTATTTATATATTGTAAATATATCTAATAAGGTATTTTATATGTAAATATTTTTAAATATTTAATTATAAAATTAAATTTTTATATGTAATTATATAAAATATATATATATATATATATATGTTTATATTTAATTATAAATAACACTAAAAATGAAAATTAATAAAATTTAAACACCATAATATCCAAATGGAAGTAATTCATTATAATAAATTTAGTCCCCATAGACAAAAGTAAAGAATAACTTCTTAAGAAAAGCTAAAATTTCATCGAATATTCCAAAATTAGTGTATCCCAACTAAAAAATATGTTTTGATTACTTTCCATGCCTTTTCCACCTTGGAAAAATAGTGCATAGGATTCCCTCAAGGCTAGATAGTGTAGATATTTTTGTAATTTGTATTCTAATTCTTGTGAATCCCAAATAGACACTTGGATTAAAAGTTATGGTTTATTGAAGTTCAAGATCAGTTTCAACTATTCATAAGATATTAATTAATTTACCAATATTTTATATCATGAAATTATTATTAAATAGATATTAATCAAATCTAATTAGAAAATTTATAATTAATTTTTTAATTATTTTATAAACAATTTTCACTGTATATATTATAGATTAAGTGTAAATACATATTTAGTATTATATAAATCATATTTTATAATAGTATTATATATATATATATATCAATAAAAATATATTTGTTATATTAAAATATTATTTCTAATAGTATTTTTTTTAAGGCCACATTTGGTCATTGTTAAAAAGAAAGGGTTTCATCACAAATAAAGGGAACACCATTACCATCTCTAAGAAAATACTGACAAAGGGCATCCTTTGTCAGCTCTAAAAAAATATCCGACAAAGGGATGCCTTTATCAAGGATTTTATCTAGCACTATATGTTATTTTTTAGCGCTGATAAAGGGTGGTACTAAATGAGTTTGATTTTATTGTAGTGTGACCCCATGTCTACCTACTTACCTTGCATGACCCATCCGCCCTCCACCAAGACACCTTACCTAATCAAACACGACTGACCATCCTTCATACTCTACTCAATTCCAGCATGCTACCCTCCTCACTAACCCCTTGTCCAGTATACCCATTGAACCTAACACCCACCACACCTATATGCCCCAAATTTTCCATGTCACTAGACTCCTCATAGGAGAATCCCTCTATTAGTAGTGAACATCACCCCATTGTCTATCTAAAAATCCATTTCCCACAATCCTATTTTTTATTTAACCCTATATAAATAAAGAGTGGGTCAGTCTTTCATTTTTGATCAATAAGGGATTAAGTCCATGATGAAAAGTTATGTTATTTGGTGATAATCCAAAATGATGGATTAAGTTATGTATGCAAAAATGTGATTTAAATATAGTATATTTTTATAAATAGCATTATTTTTTATTTCCTTGATAATTTTTTAGTTAACCTCATTTAAATAGTTTTTATTATTTTTAATTATATTGATAAAATTAAATTCAATTATTGAATCATGAATTTGATATTATATTGATTAAGTAATACTTAATTAGTAATCATATTCAATTTAAATATATAGTTTTAATTTATGAGAAATGAGTCTTGTTATTTTGTCACATAGATGAAATTTTAAATTTAATATAGTCATTTATTTTTAACATCATGGAATGATACTTTATGTAAATAAAATTTTATTGTATAGTACTTGTATTATTTTCTCTTATAAATTTTATATCTAAGAAATATTCCAACGATTAGACTTCTTCTTAGTTTTATCTTTCATTCTAGTATTGTAGTTTATTTATTTTTTATTTATTTTAAGATAAAAGAATATATAGAATTTTTCATCTAAATATTTTTGAAAAGTATTAAATTTAGAGAATTTAATTTGAGTTTCCTTGTGGATCGATGTTATTTTACACTAATATAAAAGTTATTTAGTTTTTAAATTACAAAATTGGAATGTATTTATCAACACACACCCATTTGTTTTGTTTTTTATCTATGATATTAATTATCTATGATTTGAATTATCTTGAATAAATAATTCTTTAGGAATTTTTCATTTTCATGGTGAATAATAAGTGTGTTTATCGGTTAAAAATAAGTTTTCAGTTGGTTTTAAATAATAACAACTTCATAAAAAAAGATCATATAGGATGCTATTTGAATAATTATATGAATGTAAGAGAATAGAGCATTAAGACTCACATTTAATCTCTTACTAGTATAAAAAATCATCATATCTTCTAGAATCATCCCAAAAATCAAATACACATGACTATTATAAAATAATAACTATAAACCCACATTGTATAAGTTTTCCAAGGATTCAAAATACCATGTATTCAATTGATTTTTTTAAATTGAGGCCTTATATGATTAACGTATTGTAAAAAAATTCCCAATTCCAAATATTTAATAGCCTTGAACTATATATATAAACTGATTTCATGAATTATATGATACATTAAAATATAATGGGGTTATTGATAATGTGATAATACATAGATTTTTTCTATTCTCATTTCAAGGAACATATAAGGACCTTTTTGTGATATTGGAACCTTATACTATCATTACCTAGGAATTTTTGAGAAAACAATTCTTAGTTCATTATACCATAACAATAAAATCATTTAAAAGTAAAATATTACAAGAAATTTTTGGTTTTATTGAGTTTAAATAATTTAGAAAATATTAATAATGACTCAAGAACATGCTAAAAAACTATCCTCATTGTGAAATGAAGTTGGAAACTGGTTTAAAATCTTTTTTACTATAGTTATCAACTAGAATTTAAGTCTATCATTTATACAACAACTATACAATCTTTTATAGAGATAGATTATGAAGGTACATACATATTAATTCAAAACATGGAAGAAAACAGTTTTTAATAGTTAAACTACTTTAATAAGATGAAATATGGAGTATAAAAAATAAAATATTATAAATTTATAACCACTTAATATGATTATCTTAATAAAATGATATATACCTTTTCACTTAGTTTTTCACAACATATTAATTCAATTTAAACAAATGATTTCTCAAACCATGGAATTATTCATTATTATTTTACATCTCAATAAAACATATATGTGAATAAATTTTCTGTAGAAACTTTTATTGGTTATAATTGTGTACATTTTTAATGAAATAATAACCCAAAAAATCATTAATTTTTTTATTGGATAGAACTAGGATATGGCTAATCATTCAATAAGAACATAGAATTTCCTGGATTCTCTACTTAATAAATAATAAAGAAAATATTCTCAATAGATTTATCAATTACCCTATTATTAACAACAATAATGTAATGATAAAAATAAAATTACATGATTTTATATTCTATTATAATAGATCCAATGTAACATGTAAGAAATTTTTGGTTAGTTCATGTGATCCACTAATACAAGTTTATAAAATCAATAGGAAAATACTCATAATATTGAACATTTATTGGGTTAATTAGTTGGACATGTTCAAGAATTACAAAAAGTAATTATTTTAGGTAATATAGGGGTTAAATTTAGAGAAGACGAAAAAAAATTTACCATATACAGTGGTACACTATTTTAGAGTTTCCAAAGCTGATTGATCAACCAATAAACATGATACACACACCCACTAAAAATTACGACCCATTAATTAATAAGGAAAATAAATTTGAGAAATGAGAAAAGGTAAAAATAAAAAAATGAATTTTTAAATTTTTTAAAATAAAATAAAATAAAGGACTCAATATAAGATTGAAATATTTACACCACCCCTACATTTTTATAAATACCAAAGTTTTTGAAGTATATAATCAATTTTCAATAAATGTAGTAATATTCATGATGATACATATAAGAATTCACTTTTTTATAAGTAATTACACAAATGAAACACTATTATAGGTTTTTATAAGAGCTATTATCTAAGAGAAGAAAACTTGATAAAGTTGGGAAATTTTTCATGTATAAGGAATGATTAAAAATTATTCTTATATATTTATATCCCACACAATAACACCCTGTTTGTTTCATGACACATTGAAATATTGGATTTCTTTATATTTTGAGATTACTGTGTCACCTCATTTCAATAATTAAACTCATTCCACATGAACTTCACAATGAACTTAAGATTAAAAAAATAAATCCAACTATGGTGACCTATAAATGGTAAACTTGCTAGTGAATCACCATTTTTAAATTTTAGATGATGTTCTCATTAAATTTGACAAATTTTACACCATTATATATTTCATTGTCCTTGATATGAAAGTGGATAATAGTGGATAAATAATTCATAATATACTTTTCTTTGTTACATGTAGTGGTCTTGATGATATTTATGATAGTAATCAAAAAATTAGATAGAGGGAACAAAACCAAACATTTTATATCTTTAAATATGTGGAAAAACATTTAGTTTTTTGTTTTTATTTCTTAGGTATTAATGAATATTGGTATAGGTTGTAAAAAGGGAATAATTTTATATGAATTACTATGCAATGGGAGGAGACAAATGAATCAATTAAATAATTAAAATTCATCACAAATAGACTAAATCCACTAGATTGAAAAGAGTTCACATTATTAACTCTATCACTTGACAAACCCCAGATGTTTAATCTTAATCCTCTTCGTATTAAATTACAATACAAATATTTGGGATATCTAAACACTTTTCAAGATTTCATAAGTACTAATATTTTAAGTGAAAATGAAATAACTTTGCTAAATGTCTTCGTATAGAGGAATTAAGTGATAGTCTAGATGACAAATTATATTTTTAAATAAAATTTTACTAAATATATAACTTATAGTGGAGGTAATACTTTTTACAAAAATATAAAAAGCTTGAAATACAAAGAACATAAAATAAGGCTCTGTACATGTCTTATGAAAATATTTTAACATTATCCTAAAAAGTAAAGGAATATATTTTTTTTGTATTTTAATAAAATTATAGAAGGATGTAAACCAATGTGGTTTACCATTCTCTAATAAATTATAACTATTACATTTATATATTGATCAATATAAGTTTTTATAGATTTCAAACATGAAAGGATTATATCATATTACTCATGGATCTATTTATATTGTTCTTTTATAAACATCATTAGTGATAGCAAATGAAATTCAAAAAAAATTTCCTTTTCCTCACTGGTTAATGTGACTTTAATGTAGGAAGGCCATGTACACACTTATTCAAAAAAAATAGTATAATATTTATAAGTTTTCAAAAAAACTAGCATCAAATTTTTATATTATTATTTTCTTTTTAACCACATATCTTCGCGTCCTCAGGAAGGTTGAATATTACATTCACTAATAATCCTTCTTCCCTTGTTAATGAATAAAACCTTTAGTATTAATAATTATATTTTTTAAATTTTTATTCAATGGATTTAATTAAACCATTATTTCAATCCTATATATCCCAATATCTTGATTTTCAACCTTAAACATATTTATCTATAAGATTTATTCTTGTAGAGTATCACCAACTAAAAGTTTAATAACATTTTCCATCTCAAATATATCATCCAATGTATTGCTCTTAAAAATACCAAACTCTTGTTCTATACTCATTTGTATAGAGTCCCCAATATTCAACATTGTATATAAAACACCCAATAAAACATGGTTATGAATACCATCATCATGCACATTAGAAGAAACTATTTTCTTCATTATAACCACTTTAAACATAGTTGATTTAGAATGGGGATGAATAAAAGGATTTGTAACTGAGTTAACATGGTTTAACACATCCTTTAGATATTGCCCATATTCATTTCAATCATATACTTCTAGAGATTAAATATCCCAATTCAATCCAATAATAGAATCTATTAAATATTTGAACATATATACCATTGGGTTATAGTCTTTAAATTCGCATGTTTGGACCATAATAATATCATAACTCTAAATATGATTACACATATTGGTATTTTTGGATTAGGTTTTCTCTAGAAGAAGAATATGTTTTTTACTTTTTATCTACTTGTCCAGTTAATTATTTTATATCTAAATTAATTCCATTCTCCCCTTAATTGAGCATGTACCAAAATAATCATTTTTTGACCTTACCCAAACATGCATCAAATTTTTATTCTAATATTTTATAATATATACATATTTTATCCTATATATCGGGCCAATTAAAACTAAGAACTGAGTGAACTTGAAATAGAATTCTAAAACCTAATAGTCTATTATTATAGGAAGTAAAAGTAAAAATTTCCCCTTATGAACATTGATATTACACTATTAAATTACTATGAATTAAAGACACCAGAAGATCTTGTTATATTAATTTACATATCCTCTTCATCATTTATAAATATTGAGATTCATAATTATCTAATAATTTTTTAGCAACTCAATTCATTAAGCCCAATTCAGTTTTAAAATTCTTATCAAAATAATTTTAATGTATCCACTTTCAAAATTTCATAACCAATGTAAGATTATTTCAATAATTAACCTCACTAGAATCTTTCCCAAGATGGTAATGATATTTAGAGTGAGCCATGAATCCCACCTCTAATAAAACATAGGGTATCGATTAGAATCAGGTGTATAAAATAAAAAATATTTGGGGAATTACTATTATATATAATAAAAAATCACAAATATTATATCATATACACAAATATAAAAACAAATTTTCATATAAATCAATGAACACATGAATTATTATGTCAACGAATAATCAAACCAGAATGCAGTATATAAAATACAAGAACCAAACACTAATCTATTGACCACTTACTCCTAGATAAATAAATCTTGTTCATTCTAATGTCACTCAACACCACTATTGACTCAATCCCATAGGTTTGAAAAATAATAAAGAGTAGTAGGGTGAGAAGACAAGTATAATCAGTATATTCCTCCTATAACCTTTAATGTGTCATGTTAATAACCATAATACAACCTTAGTGAATGAAATATGTAATTATAATTAATGTTGTCAAATAAAATAAGATAAATACAAATAATAGCAATTCATTATCAAATTTCATTCGCTTCAAGATCCCCATAACCTATATATCATTTTCATAACCTAAAAATAAACCATAAACTATTATTATCCATATCTCTAATGATTATATATCCAACCACAACAACAAATTTCTACTATAATGATATCTATACATCTATAAAAAAACTACAAAAACTTCATAGTGTTACTGTTAAAATAACAACAACAACAACAACAATTGTATCAATAGTGGTGATAAAACAACACTCCTCAACATTATCAACTAGGAATAAATCATCCCTTGCACAATATATATATAATGGAATATAAAATACCTCTAATAAATACAATATGACCGGACAAACAAGGTTTGTGAAATGACATAACATTAAATAAATATCATATAAACTATTATCCTATCAATATATATATATATATATTACCATTATTTTCATAAAATTATTAATTAAAACATAATAGTTTCAATGGATTCCTCAATGTACAATTTAAATAACCAATGTCTATAATACATCTATATATCCTTGGGTTATCTACTCCAACCTACTAAAGCCAATACACACATGCCAATTGATAAAACATCACCACTTTACCACATAAGTCTATATTTTATTAATTATTAACATATAAATTATAACTAATTAGGATCTTAAAAATCAACAACAATAATGAAACATATATTCAGTGTGGTATCACCAAAAAAACCAAAAAATAAAAACATTCCATTTTTTATACATTATCAAAACCCATTTCTATTTTAAATTTATAGTATTTGTCTATAAATGTTTTATTATTCACTCTAATTTAATATTATGATTCCATGAAGTGTTTTTTGATTAATATGGTGGATGTGTTGTCTCCCCCTACAAAGGGGGTTCTACTATTATGTATCCCTTTGACCCCTATATTATTCTTCTCTCTTATATATATATTCTCTAAAGGTAACTATCAACCCCATTGATTATGATATTAACTCTTCATTACAATATAGAAACTCCCCTTTCAAGAAAATCACTTTCTTTAACTTATTTATCTTCAAACTTTTCCCCAACCCTATAGAAATTATAAATGGTAGCAATCTACAAGAATGGAACCCTCATCACTAAATTTATCTCTAACTAGACTCTAATTGATTTATTTAACTAATTTTTAAACAATTTCTATGGTTTAAAAATTCATGATTTATATTCCATTATAGATCATAGACACGTTAGAATTTATATCTTCTCTGATTATTTATTTTCTCAGTAATGGTCTAGGAATTCTTAGATTCATAGTAATAAATGGTACCTTTTATTCCACAGGACTGTGGACTTACATGAGGGATGTGACTCTAAGATGGTGGCTCTTTGGTGTCATATTTTATTTTTACTATTTCTGTTTTACAATCATTATGGTCTTGAAAGGAATAAGTTTCTCAAATTGGAAATTTGAATGTGCTTATGAGTAGACTATGTCTAAGTAATATGATGGTTTCTTGGATTTTTTTATACATGGATCACTTTACTTATTTTCCTTATCATATTAGTATGAGCGTGGTGAATGAAATAAATTTTTTGAAAATATTTATTTAAAAAAATGTTATCGTACCCTACTTGATATTTTCAAGGTTATAATTATTCCAAATATAATAGATTCAATGTTTTGATTTCCCATCACCTAATGTGTGTCATAATCATGTCTAATTAAATATCTCTCAAAGATAATAAACTAAATAGTATTATGATTTTATCTACTACATTTACCTTAGGCTCCAAGGCCTTGTATGAAATGTGATATATTATAAAAAAAGAGTTCCTTTAACCTTGGATAAGGAAAATTATAATATTGATTCTATTGAAAATAGTGATCTTGTATTTATAAGAGAGCCTTACATAGGGGTGGTATATAATGGGTGTATTCCTAATGAAGATCCAAATCATATTTTGCTAAAATCCATTCTTATTACTTGATTATTGATATAATATATATATTATTTATAGGGATAAAAAGAGCATATAAATATTTTTTGAAAATTATTATCCTTAAAAAATGATCCTAATGGTAAATGAAAATAGGGAAGGTGGGTTTTTTTATAAGATAGATAAGATACATTTTTTATATATATTCTTGTTTTAAAAGTAATATTTTTCATTAGAGTATTTAAATGTTCCTCTAATTATAGATCATGTAAAATTAATCCACTTCATAAACTTATTAGGATAGATCTACCCTCATATACAAAACTATAAAAAAATATTTTTTCATTTGGGTTAAATATTTCATTAATTAATAGTGTATTATCTATAATTCATATGTATATATTTTATGTGATTAAGAATATAAAGAATATTGTCAATAAGATTGAGTATATTCTAACCAATTTAATGTGGGATTCAATATTTTCGAATTTACTTCATTATTATAGGAGGAATAAAATTAAATATTTATTTGATAAGGGTGGGATAAACATCATGAGTCTCTCTAAAACTATGAATATTCTTGAATAAAAGTTATAATATAATTGTATTAAGGGTATATAATTTTTTTCTTCCTCTATGCTTATGAACTATGGTGATTCTTTGGATATTATTCTCAAAGCAGTTAACACATATTATTCTCTACTATGGAGGAACTTGGTTAGTTTATTACCCACACTTATAGAATAAACAAACTAAATTCTAGGTAGAGCTGGAAAACTCTTTTATAAATACATTTAGGTTGTAAATTCATGCCACTTTCTAGGATTCTCAATGCTGAAAATGGTGTTCAATGAGTGTTTCTAGAATAAGGGTCTTACTAAGGTGGTGTAATATGAAATACAAAATGAAAATTTTGATGAAATTAGTCACTCGAATGTTGATGGTGATATTTATTTAACTCCTACTCCATCTATTTCTTTATATTCAATGGCATTTAGGTGGTATAACACTAAACAACTGTATGAAAATCGATAAAATTAAACTATGTGGGATGCATTTATTTTGAAAAAAAGATATTCCTTTATAATAATATCCATAAATAAGTTATCATGATTAAATAAAATATGAAAATTATGGGAATTAATTATGTTTCAATGTGTCATTATTATGTTTCACAAACTTTTAATTTATTAATCATTTATTTATATTAGTGGACTGGTAATAATATTTTTAAATTTTCATTGGTGACATGTTGGACTACTGTATATGTTTAATTTATTTTCATCTTCATTTGGTGTCTTGGTTTGTAAGAATAAAATTAAAATCTATAATGGGTCATATATGTATTATTTTGTTTATAGTGTATTTTCAGATGATAAATATGAAACATAAATAAAAAAGGTTACATGGAGGGTCTGTAGGGGTCTTCGCTTCTCTCAGATATATAGTGATGCCGCTACTCATGGATTTAAAAATTATTAAGTGGGATTTGGGGTAAAAATCATACACAAAACAACTCATGTTTATTAATATTAATATTCCATGTTCTTATAATATGGAATAAACAATTAATTAGGTTCATTGGTGCCCTCTGATAAATATTTTGGAGCTTAAAACCAATGAATCTTGTAGTAATAGAGTGATGATAGAAGGTGGATAAGTGTAGAATTCCATTTTCTTGGTTTTAACAGAATTAAAATATCTATTTAGATTAGTAATTTTTATTCAATAATATTATATGTTTTTTATTTTTTGATTAATTATTTGTGACCAACAGGGTGTGCAATCCACTATTTTATAGCTCGATTCACCATTTGTGGAAAATCGTGTATCCTATCCTATTAAATATCATTTGAAAGTAACATTAGTTATATGTTACTATCAATGATTTTAATTTCTTGATGTATTTATGTATTATACTTAGATAGAATAGAATATAATGGGATACTCACTCACCTCATGTAATTATTTTCTATATGGTGTTATGGTATTATCTTCTTTAAAATCCCTTATATTTGATAGTAAAAATGTAGTTAGGGGTGATGCATTAGTGATTTTTTATTTTAGACCTTCATAACCTTTATTATTTCCTTTTATTCTTTGAAAATTTTATTTTATTATGGAAAAAAAAAGTTTTTGAAAAATATATTCTATCTATATAATTTTCTCAATTTCAGTTACTAAAATTACCATATTATCAATTAATATAATATTATATGACAATTTATAAACCCTTACTCTTATTAAACCAATTATGTTTATTCATTACTTAATATAAATAGAATCACAAAAATTAATTTATCATTATATTAAAAAAATTATAAAAATTCATTTGGAATTCATAAAAATTAAATTATAATCCCCAAAAAAAATTATCTTTAAATAATGATATTTGAATATCCAAACTCCTATAACCTCATAATGAAATATCAAAAAACCTATATTCTATTAATATCATATTTATCCTCCATAAAATTCATCTATAAACCTCTACAACATACTTGAGAAAATTAATAAATAGAATAAGAAATATGGAAATGAGAAAAGAGTACCTCCACTTGCATCAATTTAATACCTCAATAGAATGAAACTCAAAGATTCATTGTAAAGCACTCAATATTTCTAAAGACGTCCATGATACCATCGTAGTTCATCATAGATATTGTAAAACTGAATTGAAATAATATTTTTCCTCAATTTATAATTTAAAATGGCATGGATCTGTAAGAACATAGATCTTTTTTTCAGGTATGTCTTTCGTTTCTAGTTGTTTTCGAGAAAAAGAGGTGTTTCTAGAAATTTTAGGTGTACACGCCATGAACCCAGTTTCTTTGGGTGACCGTGTTATGGATGTGTAATGGACAATAACATGGTCATGTGGGGTTACCTGGAGACCACCAAAAGTGGGGGCCAATTAAGGCAAGTACACGCCGTGTACTTTTAAAAGACATGTAGTATACTTTTCTTTTTATTTCATTAAATGGATAGGGGTTGCGTCTCATTAACAAAATTACCTTCTTCTCTATTTATCTCATTCAAGAGTGACCGTATGGAATGATTCTTCTCTGATCCCCCGAACTTCCATCCATTCTTTGAATTGACCATCATCTATTGAGTTAGAATCACCACAGTGAGCACTTCCTTCTTCTAGAACCTCATTTCCTGATTCCTCATCTTTCGTGAGATATCCTTAGTTGAGTACTTTTAGCATTTTTGTAAATCTACAGAATTATAGTGAAATTCAAGGCCTAAGGTTCATGTATAATGATCATACAATTCCGTGGTAGGTGGTTTGTGCCTTTCAGTAGTTAGCCTTTGAATATTATGTTAAACTTTTCCCAATACCCTAGAACGGGGTGTTGCGTGTTTAGGGTTTTTAGACCTGTTAATGCCTGCTCTTCCTTATGTGGTTGAGTAGAGGATTTTTTATTGTTAATAGGGTTATTTACCTTGCTATGGATGTTTTTTCCCATGATTTCTTGATTTTGATAGTTTGGTCTAGCTTTTCCTATTGGGCTTCTTTGTTTTCCATGCCTAGTATTGTTAGGATGGAGTGATTTTTTATCTAATGCTATTATGATTGTAGTTGTTTAGATAAGTAGTTCTGGAAAGGTGTTAGCCAAGTAGTTATTAAGGTTTACTTTGGCTATTGAACATCGTTATGCCTGATTGACTTACACAGGGTTGTGGGAACCTTGTGTAGTAGACGATAGGGAGAATAGACGTTGAGGGCTTCTCTAGAGTGTCTTTTTATACTTTTATATTGCAAGAACATAGGTGGGATGGACATAAGTGTTCCCTCGGAGTGTCTTTAGTTACTCATTATGAGACCATGGGTGTAATTGAACATTGAGTGCTTCCCCATAATGTCTATAGTTACCAATATGAGACTATAGAGGGAATTGACGGTGAGTGCTTCCTCATAAGGTCTTTTCTAAAGCTGAACCAGAGGGGTTATACTGTGTACTTCCTAGAGGGTTGCTTGTGTTTTTTTGGTTAAACCAGAGGGGATAGGTTGTGAGTCCTTCCCAGAGGGTTACATGTTTTTTATTAGATTCTTACTTGATATGATGTAAATGAATGCAATTGAAACTGTTGAACTATTTACTTTTGAGTACTTCCTTGCTTACTACTTCATTTTGATTATTGTATGTCATATATATTCACTAACTATTAGGAATAGATATTTGGGTGGTTGCCTACTGGGATTCATCTCACACCATGTTTGGGTCATTCTTTTGGGCCTAAATATATTATATTGTTTCTAGTATAGATAAGGGCAAGCACCAATCTACTTCAGGTACTTGATTGTTGTAGAGCCGGAGAGCACGGGACCAATCTAAGGCTTGCGATGCTGAAGGACTTTATTTATTTTATTTATACATTTTCTTAGTAATGTCTTCCATAATTGTGATTTTTTTGGCTAATTTCCAAGATATATGTGACATGTATCATTTATATGTGTGCTCTCGTTGTTTATTAATTTCAGTCTTCTGATGTTTACTGTTGTATGGTATTACTACTACTTCCACTTATGTTATCTGTTTATTTCCACTGTGTCACTCTGCCAATGAGGGAATAGTTTCCCCTCTATCACACCCAAGGACTTCACTGTTATTCGGTAGCCTCTGTCATTTGGGGAAATGTCCTTGAGGCCATGTGACCAACCAGGTACGGGGCACCATTGGGTGGCACCTGGAACCAGGACATTTCAAAGTTGTATTAGAGAAATTCTTTACTTCTTGACTTACTATTTGGAGCTTATAGACAGGGATAGGAAGGAATAATTAATTGGTAATAAGTTATGCCTAGGAGTATATAACCCATGTACAATGAAAATACAATTTACCTCATATATTGTAATTTTACTAGTTTTTCAATTATTACAGTCAATTTGATTTGATCGTTGGGTGATTCACATGTTTTGTTTTGTTATCATTGATGTTATTGAGGTTCTATTTCTATTTCAACCTGATGAGATGATGTTATTCCATCCTATGCATCATATAGGCACTTGATATAGATCACATGTCATGCATTTTTTTCATTCCATTTAAGGTGAATTAATTAATGCATGCTATTGTGATAGATGTTGTACTAGATACACTTGATGTTGTGATAGATGACTTGATAGAAATACCTTCTGTTGTTAGGGTATTTTATTGTGTATGTTTTTGTTTGAATAAATGAAAAACTTTGGTTCTTTTGGTGTTATGGTCCCACATGGATTGTAATTTGGTGGATAATTGCATTTTTTTTCTTATATATGACATGTATGAGATTCCAAACTTTGATTTGTAAGGCATATGGGCCCTCACGGATCAGAATTTGGCACTTTAATGGTCATTTCTATTTTTTTATGGATTACAGAGTAGTTTGTGAGGCTTACTGTTTGGAAAACACCAGAATACACAGTGTGTAATAATGAATACACTCAATGTATCCTTCTATTAGGGAAGGAACAACTTTTCTTAAGTACGCATCGTTTATTGTACTTACACGCCGTGTAGTCCTTAACCATGTGACTGACTTTGTGGGTAGAGACATGGGGTTGATAAATCTTTTATGGAACACACCGTGTGTTGGATATACATGTCGTGTTTTTTAGACCATGTGTTCGGCCATGTGACTAATGACACGGGTGGATTATGGGTAGTTAGTACACGTCATGTCTAGCACAAGCACTCTGTGTAGAGTCAGTTGTGTAACCGGCCATGTGAAAAACAACACTGGCCGGTGCAGTTCATCTAGAACACATTGTGTCTCGCACAAACACTCCATATAGTGTTAGTCGTGTAAACAGCCGTGTGAAAAACAACAGGGGTCAGTGTAGATCTTCTAGTACACATCGTATCTGGAACAAACACTTCATTTAGTCTTGTTCTAGGAGAACTATGTGGGTTAAGTTGTGTAGAAGAACTCAGGCAGGGAAAGAGGATTCAATTACACATCGTGTGTTAGGAAAACACACTGTGTGCTTGGGGTGCTACACGACTAGGGTTGGCAGGAGTACACGCCCATGTGAAGGCTTGGAGGAACACGTCTTTTAGGGTACATTCATGCTGTGTGTCCATGTTTTTAATAACTTGAATGATTTTTTATCAATGTCTCCTATTTCAATTCTACATTTCAGTCCTTTTTAATCTTGATCTAAGGTGTGTGTTTGACCTTGCAGAGCCATTCCACTGAGACTTCCTCTGGTTGTATGCCAGTTACAGGGAAACAATCCGACACTGAATATGGTAGATCAGGGACTACCAGAAGATCCTCTAGTTGTGTCTGTCTTGGCACCAGCTATAATTCTGGATATAGGTGCTGATGTGCAGTTCTGAGAAGGATTCATGAGGTTTATACAGAATTTCAGGGGAGTACCGCCTTCTGCCTCGTCTATGGTAGAGTTGACATGGGTATTTCAGAAGCAGCATCCTCTTACTTTCTTGTGGGATGGAGGAGCTCAGGATGCTGAGTCATGGTTAGAATCCATGTTGTCTATCTTCAAGCATCGGGGGATGCCTCTAGAGAGTAGGGTGAATCTCACCACGTATATGATTCGGGAATCTGCCAAGACATGTTGGGATGTGATATCACAGGAAGGACGCCAGCAAGGTATGGCTTGGGATGAGTTTCAGTGTTCCTTCTATGGTTATTTCTTCTCATATACTTCGAGTGTCGATCGATCCCAAGAGTTTGTGAGTCTGGAGTAGGGTCCTCTTTCTGTTATGGGGTATTCTTCTTGATTCATAAAAATGCAGTGCTTCACACCCATTCTAAGAGTTAGTGAGTTGTTTATGGCGAGGAAGTTTGAGGATGGTATCAGGCATGACATCTGATCTTAGGTAAACATCTTCAGGTTGAATTCTATCACTTATATAGTCAACCAGGTGCTAATCAAAAAGCTCAATCTGAGGGATTGTAGAGCTATGAGGCATGGTGGCTCAGAATCTGGAGTTGGTACACCTCCGATTGATAGGAGAAAGCATCATAGGGAGTCTACGCATGGAGTCATGATGAGGGATACTACTTATTGTATTCAGGTGGTTTGTTACCACTTTGGGAAGAGTGGGAATACGAGGCCACATTGCCTGAGAGATCTAGTGGAAAGCTGATCTTATGGAAAGATGGGTCATCTTCAGTGCTTCTATCTTTTCTGCTCACCAGCAGCTGGTGACAAAATATTTTCTATGACTCCTAGTTTAGGAGCAGCACCACCAATTTCTCATCAGTCTAGGAACTAGAGTTATTTCGGCCGTTCAAGCCAAGGTGGAGGTCATGGACTTGGTATACAGTCGTCGAGATTTCAGTGATAATAGGGTGGATCAGCTTAGGGTAGTCAGGCAGGGTCATAGGGACATGGTGCAGGCTAGACTTTTGCAGTGAAGCATACCCCACAAGAGTAGGATCTCGGACCCTCTGCAGTTCAAGGTACAATTTTAGTTGCCTCATTTCTATATTCTTCACTCTTCGATACAAGGGATTCCCATAGTTTTATATTTGTTATAGTTTTGGAGATCCTTGAGCTCTTTATCCTTACTTCTACTGATGTCTTGATGATGGAAACTCCGTTGGGGATATGAATGGAGAGTGTACGTCGGTTCAAGGAGTGCCCAAATGAGGTTGGTGGGTGTAACTTCTCCTGGGACCTTTATTTCCTACAGATGATATGCTATGATTTCATTCTCAGGATGGACTGGTTAGTTCCCTTCCAGGCTATTATTGACTTCTGTCACAGTAGAGTGAGTTTCACGTCACTAGAGGGCAGATCGTTTCTTCATAAGGGTGAATAGGATATCCAGCCAAGCAATGCGGGACCTGAGCATCATGGGTTGGGAGGAGTTACAGCCCATGTTTCTAGTCTATATCTAGATGACCCGGGGACTTCAAAGATGTAATTTCCTACAGTGGTCGATCATTTCAGGGATGTCTTTCCAGAGGACTTTTCATGTTTTCCTCCAGGGTGAGAGGTCGACTTTTCTATTGAGCTTGTGCCAGGAGTGGCACCGGTGTCCATTCCTCTTTATAGGATGGCTACACTATAGTTACAGGAGCTCAAGATGCAGCTAGAGGAGTTACAGGAAATGGTTTTCTTCTAACCCAATACTTATCCTTGGGGTTCGCCTATCCTGTTTTCGAAGAAGGCGGGCAGTACCCTCAGACTTTTTGTGGATTATCGGAAGCTGAACTAATTGACGGTGAAGAACCAATATCCCTTGACAAGGATTGATGATCTCTTTGATCAGCTTCGAGGATCCCAGGTGTTTTAGAATATTGCCATGATATCTATTTATCATCAGTTGTGCATTAGAACATATTATATACCTATTACATCCATTTGGTGTAGGTATGGTTTATATGAGTTTTTGGTTATGCCGTTGGGTCTCCCTAATGTGCCTGCAGTTTTCATTTAACTGATTAACCAAGTGTTCCATCCATACTTGGATTCCTTCATGGTGGTCTTCATAGACGATATATTGGTGTACTATCACATTCGAAATCACTAAGTCACACTCTTGATATCATTTTGAGTACACTAAAAGAGCATTAGTTATATGCTAAGATCTCATAATTCGACTTTTGGATGGACCAAATTCACTTCTTAGGTCATGTTATCTTAGAGATAGGAGTATCAGTAGACCCATCGAAAGTGAGAGTATTAGTTTTCTAGGATAATTTAAAGAATTACTTTGAGGTATGAATTTTTATAGGGATGGCTGGTTACAACAGAAATTTCATACATGACTTTTCACGCTTAGTAGTGCCACTAACATGCCTAACTAAGAAGGGTGTGAACTGCCTGTGGCCTAATTCTTATGAGTCAACCATTTAGAAGCTGAAAGGGAGGTTGACTTCATCCATGGTACTAGTATTTCCAAGACCTGGAAAGATCTATAATGTGTACTGTGATGCATCTGTTATTGGGCTAGGAGTAGTGCTTATGTAGGAAGAAATAGTCGTTGTGTGCGAGTATCGGCAGTTGAAGCCACATGAGAGGAATTACCCAACGCATGATCTTGAGTTGGCTACAATTGTTCATTCCTTACAATTTTGGAAACATTATCTGTTGGGAGAAAATTTTGTGGTTTTCACCGACCACAAAAGTCTCAAGTATATCTTCACTCAGTACAATCTGAATTTGAGATAGTGAAGGTGGGTTGAGTACCTTCAGTATTTTGACTTTGAGATTTCCTATATGCCTGGGAAAGGCAACGCAGTGGTTAATGCACTAAGCAGGACACATATATAGGCAGTTTATGAGGACAGCAGTGAGTGGAAGCTTAAGGCTATGTTCTATGAGATTCATTTGGAGGTTCACAACATACAGGGTTATATGTGTAACACCCCAATGTTTCATAGTATGTTATCTCTCTAAAGTAATTCAACAGCTTGTAACTCACGCAACACCGAGTTCAAGCACACTATGACTTACCAAACAAGCCGTTCAAAATTAGTTATGAATAGTATTAACTGAATTTTGAATTTTATATATTCCATATAATTTTAACATATATATTATGTGTTTCTTATACATAATATAAGAACAAATTCATTTTTTCAGATAAAGGAATTGTTTTTCAAAAATGAAATTTTACCGCCGTTTAATGGTAAACCCTTTTTAAATCCAATATTTGACACTTTTATATATTAAATTTGAAAAAATAAACTTTTTATTTATAATCAAGACAGAAAAAATTTAGTTTCGATAAATTTTTGGTGTCTTTCTGATAATTTTCATATTTGGGTGAATTGTGAAAAATACTAAATTTTAATTGAAAACAAATTTTTTAATAAAAATAATTTATATTGTTAAATTTTATATTTAAATGGTTTGGAAGTATATTTAGATTATATTTTTACCATTTAATCCAATTTTGTTCATTGTAATTAATTTCACATTGAAATTATACGTAAACAAGTGTCAATCTTTTGATAGTTATGGTTTCTTAAAAACACGCTATTATGGTGGACATTATGATGGAACTATATTTATATATGATATATATTATGTTTATTTTTTCTCTATGCTTCTGTAATTTTCTCTACAACTAACTATTGCCTCACGAAACGATGATTTTTCAATTATCTACTACCACCTCTTATGGTGGCCATTATGATGGCACTATATTTATATATGATATATATATCATTTATTTTTTCTCTATGATTCTGTAATTTTAATTTAAAGACACACCATTATGCCTTACAATATGTTTGAACATGATAATTCCATTTGAGGAAGTCCAGACTACAGCCCCCTCAAGGTGATATGATTTGTTCATGACATACATGGAACATATAAAGGATAGAGATAATTAAATTATGTAACAAAAATATCATATGATATTATACTAGAATTATAATTTACCTATGTATCATTAAGTATTCATTTCATTAAATATGAAATATAAATGAAAGTAGCGTTCATGCATACGTACGGATTACCATCTCCATGAATGGTGCATTTCATTTATTATCTCCAAATATCATGAACTAATTATATATATATATATACTAGATATATATGAAATTTAAATCATGAATATGATACTAGAGATAATAGACTTTTGACCACATGGACAATTCGTAATTATAACAAGTTCATTTTTGACTCAAGTACCAAATATAGACAAAATGACTATTATTATGTTAAATGATTACATAATGTTTATAACATTTTAATAAGTGATATAAAAGGAATGATAAACTTGAAAAATGTTCTTAATAAAGTAGAAATTAACTTTATTTTATTATTTAGGAGATTAAAGAATGAAGGAGTCGAGTCCGACATGAGGTAAGGGATTTCTTATCTCACTCTTAATTTCGTGACATTTCCATTGTTCGCAACTTATTTATTGCATGTGGTGTACTGTGTACTGAAATTTTATATATATTATCATGATTCACTTTATATTAAAGGTATTATGTGATTAATTTGTAGGTTAATAACTTTTTTTATACAACTCAATTGATTACAACGTGGTAAAGGAATTTCAATTTTCAATTTCCACTCATTTGGTTCTACGCAAACTTCATTGATTACTTTACTCCAAGATTATGTGTGAAATCACTAATTATTTTCTTATATAGTAATTTACACTCCCCTTTGTGTGGATATACTTTTGATACACATAATCACTCCATTGGTAAATTCTCAAGTCATCGATATAAACTTGATAAGAGTAATTTTAACTCAATTTATATTCATTGAGTTAAACATCCATGTCATTGGTGTTGTTTTCACAAGAATATGTGTGAATGTCCCCTGATTTATTTACACTGAATATCCAATCATATTGAGTGTATTTATATTTTTCACACATAATTATGTCATTGATTTATCCTTAACCTAAGGATACAGTCTTTATAATGGAATTCATCTCAACTTACATTCCATTGAGGATTCCTTGTTGTTATGCACCAATTCACTTTTATTTGGTGTATATATTGTACTTTGAAAAATTATATCATAAATCCATTTATTCTCATGATATTATAATGTTTTTATTACCACAATTATTTGTATTCAAGCATCTCTCATTTTTTTAGGAACTCTAACTAAAATATCATTTTAAATGTTTTAAAAAATTTATTATTCTAAATCATTCTCATTAATGTCCATGTTTTAAAAATGGTTTAAAGGATTTATTTATATATACATTAATGTTTTAAAATGTTAATTCCTTTCAAAAGTTTCAAAGTGGTATGAGACACTTTGATTCAAAAATCTATTTTAAATTGCTTCTTGATAAATAATGTGACTTTTAAATGTTTTCAAGAAAAAGGGGGATATTTCTCTCAAATAGTTTTGATGACTATTTTCATCTGTGTCAATATCCTTCATTATTCTCTATTGAGGTTAATATATTATAATACAATCTTCCATATTGTATTTAATGAGTTATTTTTTACTATAGATGTGCTATTTATATGTCATTCATGGTTTGTGGTTAAAATATTGACATTTCATATGCTAGTTTTAATACAAATGTTGAGATTATGTTTCAACCTTTTCATATGAGGAATGAATTGGACTTAGTAAGTGACAGGAGGAGCCCGATATAGCTCCTCGATGCATCGATAGGTCTCATGAGACAAACTAGTGTCTTGGAACAAGGCCTTGACAAAATCTTATTTGTAGTCTTGGAATGAGGCCTTGAATATGTGGTTATGATGTCTGACATTATGCATTCCATTATTATGAGATTAGATATTGATATTTCATATGGTTATTCAACTAGTAGAATACCCATGATTATGTTTTATTATGTAATTATTTCCTCAACTCATATTACTGCCAAAATGTGTTCATGTTTATTATTTGTAAAGGCATGTGTTTTCAATTATTCACTATGCCTAATGTTTATGTTATCTTATGCTATATTTCTTACTCTTAATGAGCATCTGAGCTCACCCCTTTCTAATGCTTTATTTTACTAGGATACCAAGAAGTTTATTATGATTGATATGTAGGGTTAAGCTAGGGGATTAATGGAGTTCTCAAAGGATAATTTATGTTGTGTTTTATTTTATAATATGTAATGTAACGTTTATTTATGTAATCTTTATTACAAGACTTCTAAACTGATTGGTATTTCGAGACTTGATTCCATGTATCATGCCAATGTTATGTAATAATGCACTGACTCTAGGTACATGGGGTTGGGGCGTTACAAGATATTTCATTGTTCTATGGTTGTTACCTCTACTCTACTTGATCGAGTGCGAATGAGGCAGCTATCAGATTCTGAAGGAATAGTCCTATGTGAGAGTGTGTTAGGAGAAGACCCTATTCTTGTATGGACAGTAGGTGATGATGAGATCTTTCATTTTTTGGATGTGTATGGGTGTCAGCAGACATACATGGGGAGCTAATGCATGACTTTCATTCCTTAGTTTGGGTAGTTCATCCTACTGTCTCCAAGATGTATCAAGATCTACACCGTCAGTATTGGTGGCCAAGTATGAAAAGAGATGTTGCTGGTTTTGTAATGAGATGTTCACCTATCATTAGGTGAAGGTGGAGCATCAGTGACCAACAGGGCCTTCGCAGCAGTTACCCATTCTCAAGTGGAAGTGGAATGATGTCGTGATGGATTTCGTGACAAGCTTACCGAGGTCGCCTTGAAGAAATGATGCAATTTGGGTTGTCATTGACAGAATCATAAAGGTTTCTCACTTATTTCTGATCAAGGAGAACATCAGTGTTGATGAGCTGGAAAGGATATACATCTGAGATATTGTATGTTTACATAGAGTTCTGCACTCTATTGTTTCAGACAGGGATGTACATTTTACTTATCGGGTCTGGTAGGGATTACATAAGGCTTTGGGTACATAGGTACTTCTGAGTACAGCTTACCATCCCCAGATAGATGGCTAGTCTTAGTGTACGATTCCGGTTTTGGAGAACATTGTACAAGCATGCATCCTAGATTTTGGAGGTACTTGGGAGAAACACATACCTCTTGTGGAGTTTGCCTATAATAATAGTTGTAAAAAAACTATTTAGATGGAACCTTATGAGGCTTTGTATGGTAGTCCATGCCGATAACCCTTATGCTGGTTGGAGGTAGGAGAGGAAGCTATGATGGGACCTTGTCTTGTCCAGGAAACCACTGAACATTTAGAGTCAATTCAGAAGAGGATGGGTACTGCACAGTCATGATTGAAGTATTATGTTGATCGACGGATATGACCTCTGAAGTTTGAGGTCGGAGATCAGGTTTTCTTATGTGTCACATCAAGGTTGGGACATATGAGGATTATGAGATAGGGAAAGCTTTCGCTGAGATATGTCGAACCGTTTGAGATTTTGGAGAGATTCGTGCTGGTTGCCTATTGGTTACAGTTACTTTAGTGGTACCAGGTTATGCAAGACATCTTCCATGTTTCTCATCTACAACATTACTTCTCAGACCAGTCTCATGTTTTTCAACCTAAGGAGGTTGAGCTAGAGGCAGATGCATTATTTGAGGAGCATCATATCTGGATTTTTTATCATAGTGCGAAGGTTATTCGTGGATAGTATACGGCGTTCAAGAGAAATTCAAGGTCTGAGGTTCACGTATAATGATCGTACAACACCGAGGTAGGAGTTTTGTGGCTTTCCGTAGTTATTCTTTGAATATTATGTGCAAATTTCCCAATACCCTAGAACGAGGTATTGCGTGTTTAGGGTTTTTAGCCCTGTTAATGCCTACTATTCCTTATGTGGTTGAGTTGAGGATTTATGATTGTAAATAGGGTAACTTTCCTTTATATGGATGTGGTTTCCCATGATTTTTTGATATTGAACGTTTGGTATAGCTTTTCCAATTTGGCTGCTTTGTTTTCATTGCCTAGTATTGTTAATATGGAGTAATTTTTATCTGATGTTGTTATTATTATAGCTATTTAGCCAAGTAGTTCTTGAAAGCTGTTATCCAAGTAGTTATTAAGGTTTAATTTGGCTATTGAACATCGTTGTGTACGATTGACTTACACAGGTCCGTGGGAACCTGGTGAAGTAGACCATATAGGGAATGGACGGTGACGGCTTCTCGAGAGTGTCTGTTTACTCTTACGTTGAGAGACCATAGGGGGATGGATGTAAGTTCTCCCTTAGAGTGTATGCAGTTCCTAATTATGATACCACATGGGGAATTTGATGTTGAGGGATTCCCTAGAGTGTTTATAATTACTAATACGATACCATAGGGGGAATAGATGGTGAGTGTTTCCTCAAAGGGTCTTTGCTAAAGCTGAACTAACGGGGTTAGACTATGTGTACTTCCTAGAGGGTTGCTTGTGTTTTTTTTGTTGAACCAGAGGGGATAGGTAGTGAGTATTTCCTAGAGGGTTAATTGTTTTTGATTAGTTGTTTACTTGATATGATGTAAATGAATGAAATTGAAATTATAGTATTGTTTACTTTTGAGTGCTTCCTTATTTACTACTTCGTTTTGATTATTGGCTGCCATATATATTCACTAACTATTAGGAACAGATATTTGGGTGGTTGCCTATTAGGATTCATCTCACACCTTGTTTGGGTCATGCTTTTGGGCCCAAACATATTATATTGTTGCATGTATAGATAAGGTAAAATTCCCTTCTACTTTAGGTACTTGATTGTTGTAGAGCTGGAGAGCATGGGACCGAGCTGAGGCTTGCGATGTTGCGAGAGTTTATTTGTTTTCTTTGTACTTTGGATTAGTTCTAGATTCCATCATTGTGATTCTTTTATCTTCTTTCCTAGACATATGTGGCAGGAATCATTTATATATGTCCTCTAATTGTTTATTACTTTTAGCCTTCTATTGTTTACTATTGTATGGTATTATTACTTCTTCCACTATTTTTATCTATTTATTTTCATTATGTTACTCTTCCAATGAGGGAATATTTTCCCCACTATCACACCCAAGGCCTTCACATCTAGTCAGCAGCCTCTGGCATTTGAGAAAATGCACTTAAGGTCATGTGACCAATCGGGTACAGGGCACCCCTGGGTGGCACCTGGAACAAGGATGTTATAGGATCAAACCATTATGTGGTGACTTGAATAACTATTTGGTTTAGTTTTTTCACCGTCAATTAAAAAAATAAGGCATTAAAACCACATAACCCCTTTTAATTTCTCAATCATTACTCATTAAATCAATGTGTTTTGACCTAAACATGACAGTGTCAATAAAAGATGTTGTTTCTTAAAATACCACTTAAAACCATGTGATGGAATCAATACCCTTAATGTAAACCATATAATTTCCCCCTACCACAATAATAATGATGATGTAATACTCTCCCCATTTCCAATAGTAGACCTACTATTTATAGTTATCAACTATGACCTGGTAAATGATAATTTTTCATTGATCACAAAAATATCGATTAAACATGGTGTAATTTAGTTTCTTATGGTGAATAATAACTCCCCAGACCTTATCCTATAATCCATGATCATTCAATATACTGAGTTTATTAACCATGATGGATAACATATACCATAATCTATTTTATTAGGAACCATGAAATAGTTTCCTAAAAACACAATATTTATATTTTATTACATAATTCACCCTAAAATAAATCATTTATTATCTGACACCTCAAAATTTAAAAAGAAGTAAACATAAAAAATATAGGTCTTTAGGTTAGATAATTATCGAATTACTCTCATCCTTATGAATAAAAAAACCTAGAGTGAAAAAACATAAATCTCCAAACTCAATTACAAATTGAGATACCAATTAAAAATAACCACTAATTTAGAAATACAAAAACATAATAGATAAATTAAGCCAACATCAATCGCTTAAGAAAAAAAATCAAATATCAACTTCACTATATGAATTAATGTCTAAAAAACCTTCTGGTATTGAACCCATATATATATGAATCTCGTACATACCTGTATTCTTCCAAATCATTATGTATTTATAAAAAAACATAAATATAATTATACTATTGAAAAAAACTAATATTCTCCTTGTTTTTGGTAGAACCATCAGAACATATGCACTTCGATCCACTGGAAGCTCACACGCAATAGCACAATCATAAAAACCCGACCTTTGGAAGTTTCTCCAACTAATTGTACTGAAAGAAGTAAGTCAAGGAACCATACCTACCACACAAATTCAAACTTCCACACACTTTAAAATAAACATAAAAACATGGAAATAATATATGATTATAAAAAATAATAAATATAGTAAGAGTATAATGTGCTTTTGATGATGTGTCCTACATGCAAGAGAGAAACACAATTACTATCTTTTCCATTACTAAATAAACAATAAGAGATTAAAAGAATTATAAATTAGTAACTATAATTAATTAAAAAATATATTCACCCTATAAATAATGAACCAATCGATCACTCCCTGAATCACACTTCTCCCTAAAGTTTCCACCCACATATATATTAAGTGGTATTAGGTCAACTTGAAATACTTAATCCCTTAAAATCGTGGATCGCCTACCATGAATGGCCGAGCTTGATTACAAACTAGGTGACCCTTTATAATTATTTAAATTATATATCTTAAAACACTTCAATATATGTTCATTAGTAGATCAGAACTTCTGATGATCCCACTACCCATGGAGAAGTCTTGCTACAATGGTCTTTATCTCCCATCTAGCTCGTCATTCGGTTCAAGAAATTTAGGGGAATGTAATTCTAATGGATAAACTTATGAATTGAAATGGACTTCAACTATTAATAATATCACACTTGAATAATTTACTCCTGAAATATCATCATCTATCCATACAAAATAAGATATATTATTCTCCATCTTTCCTTCCATTCACCCAAGTCCCATTGAGGTACAATACTACCATAGGCTTTCAAAAACTACTGCCTTGGTTAATATATATATCAAATTTTGGATATCCAATATCTTCTAGAGATAAAAAATTTTATCCCCCATAATGGTTTGAATTAAATGGTACTTAAGGTGTAATATGTTATGATTTTGGTTTATATTAAAAGTACAATATGTTTGATAGCGTACACCACACACCACACTAAGCTTAAATGAACTGTGAAAAAATATTATTTAAATATGGCTATTATAACACAGACATTTTTTGGTGGATATGAATATTAATAATAATAATATTAAATATATTTGGAAATATTTTCCTTAATGAAATGAATAACTAATCAAAAATTGATTATTAATTGGTTATAAATGAATATACCATATTTTATATGTAAAAGAGATATTTTTTATAAAACAATTTTCTATGTTTATATTGTATTTTTATTAATATTTATAAACTATTATATTTAAATAGGAAGATTATATATCCAATTTAATTAATTAACATTCATTTACTTATGATTATTATCCAAGAAAGGATAATAACATCATTTTATGCTTCAATAACACATTTTTGTCAAAATATATTTTATTTCATTTTGTGCATGGAATTTATAATTAATTTATGAAAATTTATTAAATTTTATTTAAAAAATTGATATATTTTGTTAAATAATAATTTCATAATAGTATTTGGAGTAATTTTTTAAATTTTAATAAAAGGTTATTTTTTGGGTGAATAGTGAAAACTATAGATTTTATTCAAATTGTCACTTTTATGATATTATAAAGATATTAGAATAAATTTAATGTTTATTAAACCATTTAATAGAAGAAATATATATTTAATATGTAATATAATTCATATAAAAATATAGTTTTAAACTAATATATATATATGAAAAACATTTTAGAAATCTAAGTAATTTATTTGTTTAAATAAATCTATTTTCAATTTTTCTCTCTTAATAAAGTATTTACAATGTACCATTAGGTTTTGGTTTTGTTTATAAAATAATTATCATTTGATATAAAATAATCCAATTAATTCTATTGGAATCAAAATTACGCTTTATTTTTCTTTAAAGTCATTTTTATACTTAAAACATGAATTTTTCTAAAAACAATTTTCATTATATTTTGTGAACTAATATTAAATGTAATTGTTTCCACTTCAATGAGATAAATAATGTAAAATATATTAAATATTTTTATTATTCATAATTAATATAGTATCCATGGTAAATATTTATCACCTTGGTTAAGATTAAAATGAATTAAAAGGGATACAAATAAAGGGATAAGGCTTCATGATAATAAATAAAACATTCTTGAACCTCATTGGTTGGTTTAAATTTGACCTTACCCTTATCCACATTGAATATATGAAAAAAAATCCACTTTTATAAAAAAATTAATTTATATTATTAAAATATTTTAATTAATTCCTCGTTTGTCCTTCTATTCACTTATTAAAGGGAACCTCTTTTCCTCCCTTATTCACAAACATTGAGTCCTCTATATTATCCAATCACTACCCAAAAAAAAATTCTATATTACTTCCCTTAATTACTGATCACTTGTTATTACCATAATACCATTCTATTAAGGCTTAAGGTTTGACCAAAATGAGGTCTCTTAAGGAATACATAATCATCTTACCCGACTCTTTTAATGTTGATTTATTATTATAATTAATTTAAATATGTTTTATCCATAATGACATGATTAATAAAATATATTAAATATATTTATATTTTATTATTATTATGCTATAACCATTTTATACCTCCTTTCGGCCCTATGGAAAATGTAAACATTGCTCGTGCGTATGTATAACCAATCATCTCCAAATAATAGTGTAATTTGTTTTTTGTCACCAATTTAATTGGATGGATATAAAGGTGGAATTAATGAATGGGTATGATATTTATGAAATAATTGTTTTTTTTTTAAATATAATATATTATTTATGTTCTTACCCTTTTATCTGTTGTAAAATGATAATGTCATTTGTACGTGTGTGTTGACTACCACCTCCATGAAGCGAAGTGAGTCATTTTTCTTTCACCACCATGAATGGATGATTTTAAAATTAAATATAATGAATAAAAAATTTATTCATGAAATTATTAAAATTATTTGAATTATTGAACCATTAAATAACTTCTTTATTCATGGAAAGTATACTAATGTAATTTTGAATTAATTAAGTGAAAAACCTTAAGTGGTCGATGTAAGTAATAACTGTTCAAAGAATTCATTTAAAATTATTATAAACGGAAATTAAAAAAATATAATATAGTTGAAAAAGTTTCCTATGAAAGTATTTAAAAAATTTAAATTCATTATACAAGAGGATGAAGCACGTATGACTTAGAAAATACCAAAGATAAGGGTAATTTTGTATCATTTCCAATTCAATGAGGCATGTTTGTATTATTAACCTAATTTATTTTTTTCATGTATATATTGAAGTATTGAAAGTTTATATCATGTATTACTCATTTTTCAAGGTAATTAATTTTTCAATTCATTTTTACTCTTTTAAAAGGTTTTTATTTTAATGTTATTAAATTTTTAAGGGCTTTTTGTTATAGTCTCATTTTATTTTCGGATTGTTTATGTTCAAATTTCCTTTAGGAAATTTTTAGGATCCAAATATATTAAATCCAAATATTTTTATTCTACTTTGCTTATCTTTGGGTTTTCATGTTTATTTTATATTTATTATCATATTGGACAAGGATTTATAAAGTGAGTTACAAGTAAGGTAATTTCTTTTAATGAAATTTATATTTTAATGTCTTCCTTCCAAAATTATTTTCTTTCATGTTAAGTTTTTTTTAACTATTTTCAAGAATAATATTATTTATTATCCAATGATTATCTAATTTCATTTTAAAATATATTAGAATTTATTTTAAAAAAATTAAATGGAATATTCATTTTTTTTCAAATGATATATTTTTTAACTTTTTACCCAAATATGAAAGGAATATTTTTTTAACATTACCTCATGAATTAAACATCCCACTATTGTGACCATTATTTACATGGAAACTTCCTTTAAAAGTTTCCATAGTTATTTTCAAAGAAAATATTTTTCTCAATATTTTGGGAATTTTTATTTAAAATGAAATAAAAAGAAAAGGGTATAATTTCATTAATGAAATAAAAAGAATTTTGAAAAGTAATTTATAACTATGTTCTTATATAAACAAAAAAGGAATTTATTTTTAATATATTAATTCTATTTTATTTTTTAAAGGATTTGGTTTATAGAAATCCCTTCATTTATGGTGAATCTATGGCCTTCTATCATCCTTTACTGATAATAGATTATAACTTATTTTGATATCATACACTTTATTGTAATCATGTTCTCTATCACTCTCCATTATTCATTAGACATTATATTTCTCCTTAATGTACACATTTTCAATATCAAAGATGAAATTAGAATAATATCTATTACTTTGATGATGTCTAAACTGTATACCATTTATTTATATTTTATAATTTGAAGGAAGTTTAGTATGAATGTCATTTAATTTACTTGAGAAATATTCTATATTCTTGATTTAGTACATATAATTTTTGATTTATATACAATTTTGAAAATTACTTTTATTTATCATTCAATTTATATGAGGAATACAATGTACATGTAAGTTAAGGGTGGTCTCAGTTATGGATAGCCCCTCAATGTATTGACAGGTCTTGTGAGAAAAAATAAGTTGCCACATTAGTAAGGTAACTGGTGCATACCTACCAATACAATGAAAATGTATTTTATAAGGCCTTGATAGTATGATTTATGATAACATGGAGTAATACTTAATGAAAAAATTGTGGATTTACAAATTTATAGATTTCCATTATTTAGAATACATTTTTTGTTATCCTTTTGATTTCTATATTGACAGACCAAATGGCCCGAAAGCCTTCTTTTTTATTGATTTTTTATAACCCCCCTTTAAAGAAATGAGGGGGAACCCTTACAAGACCCATAGGCTTAAAGATTACATTTCTAGTAGGCTTGGAGACATTATAGGACTCGTAGGTCTTAAAGAAATCATAAAAACTATGACTACTTGGAACTAACCCTCCCCAGCATCTACATCATGATCATCTCTCCACCTTTGCATGGTTATTCAACTAGTTGTCCTATATAGAGATGCACAACCTGGTACCGATGGAAAATCCATACCCTCTCATTCTTCCAATTCTGCTAGCCCTACTGTAACACCCCAAGTTTTTCTAAAAATAAATAGAAATTCATGGAACTTTGTTTTAAGTATATATTTTTAACTAGCATTTAAAACATACTTTTTCCACTTCTAAGTTTTGAATTTCAAGAAACTGTCATCTACAATTGTGTTCAGTATGTTATTTGGAGTCTATTAGAACCAACTTGTTTTTTTAGTGAATAGTAACATACCCTTATGAATAGTAATATGACCCTAATGAATAGAAATTTTTTTTCTTAAGGCTTTAAGATAATAACATCTGGGTTAATTTTTCATCATGATATAGAAGTTGTTATAGAATAAGAGTTGTTAATTTTTTATTTAGGAATGGTTTTATTTAAAAATTAAATTAATAATATTTTGAAATTTATTTTCAAAAAATGGACTTCAGTTTTGAATTCTACACGTTGAAAAATGGTTGGGGTGAATTTTTGGGATTTTTCTGAAATTATTTAATTTTCGGTGTATAGTGAAATACGATAAAATACCGTATAATCAAATTATTTATAGAATACACTATTTATGACATCATAAGTGATTAAATGCCACTTGGTTCGAACTCACATGCCATTATTACTATTTTAGGTCACATTAACTAATACTATTCATAATGTTGGGAAAATATATTATAATAATGATTAAAATAGTGAAAAATACCTCCTCTCCTCCACTATAAATACCACCCTCACTCCCCTTTTCGTACCACACCTCTAAAGCCTTGATCCATGCCTAAGTTCTACCCAATACTCCTCCCAAGTATCTCCCCCACATCCTAAATATGATGGTCGCACCAAAAAGACCAAAACTGAAGCCCTTAAGAAGGATCTCAAGGAGAAGATATCAAGATGTAAACATCCTCTTTTATTTTATTTCTTTTCTTTCATTTTATGTTATTATCTTCCTTTCCCTTTGGATTATGTTGGGATATTTCATTCTATATCCCCCCTTACTTCCCATATTATGTATTAGTGATGATATATTCCCTTTCTCTCATCAAACTGTTTTTTATGAAATTTGAAGAGATGTCATTAGGTTTCCGAATTTTCATGAGAATTTTCATAATTTTTCTTTTATTTCAAGATTCTTTTTTCTTCATTCCTCACCCCCTATTATCCAGGAGTAATGAAATCTCCAGAATCATTTATATTCTGGATTTTCTCATGTTCATGGAAAATTAATCATCATTATTCTCCTCCTCTCCCACTTATTCATGGAATTAAAACATTGTTTGTGATGTGTCAAATTACCAACATCGTGGATGATGTGATTTAAATTTTCATTAACTATTTCAAGTCTGGTCATGAATATATTTATATGGTTGAACCATGTTATAATATATTTATTATGTCACATAATTGGTTCTAGAATTCCATTGTACTCATGGTTCTAATTTATAAGACAAAATGAGGTTGTTTTTATCAAAGAACCACTAAAATGATCTGAACAAACATCATTAATGTTATAACTTATGAATCATCATCATGTAAGAATTCAAAATGATAACTGGTGTAATTTATGTTACTGGATATAAGTAAATACTACTCCATTCTAATTCTGGATTTTCACTTCCAATCGACAAGAATGTCCACCATGAACCAATCATAGAAATCATGTAAGGAAGTCACCAAAAATCAGTGCAAGGAGAAAAACAATAACACTCCAAACATGAAAATATTTAGACAAGTTTGAAGATGTTATAATAATGAAAATGTTTCTATGAAATAATAATAACACTCTATTAACCATTATACAGAAATTTTAAACAAGTTTGAAGTAAGACAAACCCGAGGTAAGGGAATTCTTAACCCAATTTCTATTCTTTGAGTTATCCTTCTACTTCATTATTTATGTGGTATTAAAATTGTTTTTTTTATGAAAATTGTTTATATTATCATGAGTTATGTGTGTTTACAGTATATATACATATTCCATTCACTCTATTAAGTCTCACATCAATTATATGATGTTTTTAAGGGAATTCTTAACCCGATTTCTATTCTTTGGGTTATCCTTCTACTTCATTATTTATGTGGTATATAAATTGTTTGTTTGATGAAAATTGTTTATATTATCATTATTTCTATGTATTTACAGTATATATACATATTTCATTCACTCTATTAAGTCTCACTTCAATTATATGATGTTTGTAAGGTAATTCTAAACCTGATTTCCATTCTTTGGGTTAACCTTCTACTTCATTATTTATGTGCTATTTAATTTTTTTATGTGATGGGTTATGTTTAGATTATGTTTTATTATGTGTATTTACAGTATATATACATACTCCATAAACTATATTAAGTCTCTCTTCAATTTTATGATATTCATAGGGGATTTTCTTTAAAAACCATATTTTTTAATTCGGTTTTAGAAAATTCCAAAGCAATGTTTTAATGTAATTATTCACGCTGCATGATTATGTTTTGTATATTGAAAATTATTTATGATGAAAGGTGGGACCTATATCTCCCTCTAGTTCATTGGGTATGAGTAATTTAATGTTTGGTCGTATGGTTACTCCAAGCGTAACTGCGATGGTTACACAAAGTAAGGTAGCCAAGAATGGTTACAAGATTATGTAAGTAATGACCCAAGATACCTTTACGATTGTATTTATGTACTATTTTTTTTGATCTTTTGTAAATCTCATGTTACACAAAGTAAGTATATATGGGTGACAAGAATGTCTTTTCAAAATGCTTTCACACGTTATGAGTAATCATGGACTAACGTGGTCTTTCCTTCTTTCCCATCCCTTACTGAGATTTTGTGCTCATACCATGTTTTTAAACGATTTTTACAGGTTAATGGATGTGTAAGACAAGGAAGGAAGCCATGTTAAATGTTGAATAATTTTCAAGGAGTCTTTTTTATGTTTTAATGTTTTATATTTTGAAAAAAATGGAAACTGTTTTTATGGTATCCACTCTTTAATAATGTGTAATGTTATAAATGTATTTTCCTAATTCTATAAATATCTAAACTTGAAAAGATACTCAATTTAAAAGGATTTTTTTCTTGACTAAATTCAATATTATGTATGTAATAAGGCCGGGTACTTATAGTTTGTATCGAAGGATGGTTTAGATAACTATAGGGGTTAGGGTGATGTTAATAGAATACCATAAATGATTTTCCGTCTATGTTTAATTTGAAATATTTTAGCATTTAAATATTAACATGTTGCTTCATCTAAGACATGTTGGTTCAGAATGGTTTTCTATAGAAAGAATATGGATGCTGAAGAGGAGTGGCACCGACAAAATGACATCCTTCTAGAACTACAGCCCGGAATGGTAGGGATTGGAACAGAGCAGTTTGTGACAGTAATGTCTCAGCTAACACAGGAAATAAATGGTGGTGGCATCCATGAAATAGAACCAATGGAGGAACCACAACAGAACATGACAGTAGTGGAACATTTTATGAGACAACATCCTCCTGTATTCAATGGATCATCGGACCCAGTAGCAGCTGAAGGATGGATCAAAGCCCTTGAAAAGATATTCGATGTTATGGGTTGTTCAGACAATCAAAAGTTAAGTCTTGCCATTTATCATTTTGAAGGGGAAGCTGATCAATGGTGGTCAATGGTAAGAAATATCAGGGGTAGAGAGGATTTTGATTCCTTAGAGTGGGATGAATTTAAAATTCTTTTCCTTGAAAAAATATTTCCCTATGGTGGTGCGGCTTAGAATGGAGAATCAATTCCTTGAATTGAAACAGAAGGAGGAATCTTCAGTGGTTGTGTATGTAGAGAACTTCCCCCAACTGGCGTGGTATGCTCCAAGTCTTATTCTGGATCTTGATATAAAAAACCCGCTTTTACTCAGGATTGAAGCCAAGGTATCAAAGGGCATTGGCCTCCCATGAATTCAAAAGTTATGAGATACTTTTCTGATGTGCTGAGAGGATAGAGATGGAGTTTTCTAATGATCACATGCATTTTTGGAAACAAAGAGAAGAAGAGGTCCAGTTGGAAAGCATTGGGTAAGAATCAACCAATGAAATATGATGGTAAGAAAATCCAACTCCCAGTTTGTGAAAAGTGTGGCAAGAAGCACCCTGGGGAACGTCTTAGAAAAACTAGGAAGTGTTTTAAATGTGGTAAGTTTGGACATATGGCCCAATATTGTAATTAAAATGATCCAAAGACTAATCCTGATAAGAAGACTATAAAGTGTTTTAAATGTGGTGAGATGGGTCATTATGGAAAATCCTTCCCAAAGGGAGATCCAAATGATGCAAAGAATCCATAATACAAGCAGAAAGGTGTAGTGAGATCCTTTGCGACTACGTCAGCAGATTTCAAGCCATCCAATGAAGTTGTATCAGGTACTTTGTTTATTCACTCAAATTTTGCTAAAGTTTTGTTTGATACGAGTTCTACACATTCCTTAATCTCTGAGAAATTTTCTAGAAAATTGAAAATATCACCTCAATAAATGAGACCCGAACTTGTTGTTAAAACACCAGGGGGAAATGTTGTAACAAAGAGGAATTATAAGAATCTTTCTATTATGTTATATGGAAAGACTTTACCAGAAAACCTTATTGTTTTACACTTAGTCGAGTTTGATGTTATTCTGGAGATGGATTGTCTTTCTGATTATCATGCTAAGATTGACTATAGAGCTGAAGAAGTTGTTTTTCAGAAAGATTTTTAGTTTGTATACAAGAATGAACTGATAAAATTGATCACATATTAGGAAGTTGAGAAACTATTGAAAGATAGAAATTAAAGTTATCTTACTCATATTGTTGAAAACAAGGTAACTATTCAAATTAATGATGTTCCAGTGTTAAATGAGTACCTTGATGTTTTTCCTGATGAGTTACCTGGTGTCATACTTGATTGAGAAGTTGAATTCACAATTGACGTAGTTCCTGATGCTAAGCCAATTTCAAAATCCCCATATCATATGGATCCAATAGAACTTCTTGAATTGAAAAATTATTTGTAGGATTTTCTTGACAAAGGCTTCATTCATCCTAGAACTTCACCATGGGGAGCCCCTGTTTTTTTGTTAAAAATAAATATGGTTCCATGAGACATTTCATTGATTATAGAGCTTTGAATAACATCACTATTAAAAACAAGTATCCTTTGACTCATATCAATGACTTGTTTGATCAGCTCCATGGAGCTCAGTACTTTTCCAATATTGACTTGAGATCTGAATACCATCAGGTGAAGGTGAAGGAGGATGACATCCCAAAAACAGCCTTTTGTACTAGATATGGGCATTATGAATTTTTTTTATGCTGTTTGTATTAACTAATGCACATTTTGTATTCATGAATCTTATGAATAGAGTATTTCATGAGTTATTAGATATTTTGTGGTTGTATTTATTGATGAAATTATGGTTTTTTCTAAAAATGAAGAGGAGTATGAAAAACATCTAAGCGTTATTTTGAAAACTTTAAAAGAAATGAAACTATATGGAAAATTCAGCAGGTGTGATTTTTGGTTGCAATTGATTTTTTTTCTTGGGAAAATTATAAATAAGTATGGAATAATAGTTGATCCTACCAAAACAAAAAGTAGTTGATGAATGGCCAAGACCCACAAATGTTACAGAAATTCGTAGTTTTCTTAGGTTAGAAGGTTATTACAGATGGTTTGTTAAGAACATTGCACAACTATCTATCCCGATAACTAAGTTAACACGAAAAAGGGTTAAATTTTTTTAGACAGAGGAATTTGATGTTCATTTTCCGGAACTGAAGAAGAGATTGGTGAATGCTCCAGTTTTGGCCTTACCTTCCTGAAATGGTGAGTTTGCCATCTATAGTGATGCTTCTTTGAAGGGACATGGTTGTGTTTTGATTCAGAATGATCAAGTAATTGCCTATGCTTTGAGACAACTTAAAAATCCTGAGCTAAATTATCTCACACATGATTTGGAATTGGCATCTGTGGTTTCTTGCTTTGAAAATTTGGAGGCATCATTTATACAGAACCAAATGCCAAATATATACTGACCATAAATGTCTGAAGTATATATTCACTCAGAAGGAATTAAACATGAGGCAGAGAATATGGATTGAACTGATAAAGGATTATGACTGAACGATAAATTACCATCCCAGAAAATCAAACAAAGTGGTGGATGCATTAATCCAGAAATATAATGCATCATTAAGCATGATACATTTGGAACATGATCCCTTGATTAACGATTTGATGAATTTTGGCATAGAAGTTGTTGGTGCAAGAAATATATCTACTTTGGTTCAGGTTTTAGTGCAGTCTTTGTTGTCAGATAGAATTAAGAAAGCACAGAAGGAAGACCATGAGCTATAGAAAAAGGTTGAATTCGTTAAAATGGGTAAGTTTCCAGAATTTAACCTTGATAAAGATTGTGTTTTAAGATTTGGAAAAAGGTTGTGTGTGCCTAGTGACTCTAAGTTAAAGAATGATTTATTGTGTGAAGCTCATAGTTCTCCATTTTTTGTTCATCCAGGAAGTACTAAAATGTACAGAGACCTTCAGAAGTATTATTGGTGGGATGGAATGAAAAGAGATATTGCGGATTTTACCATGAAATGTTTGACATGTCAACAAGTTAAAGCAGAGCGACAGTTACCGAAGGGGATGATTTAGCCTTTACCAATGCCAAAATGGAAATGGGAGAATGTATCCATGGATTTTGTGGTGGGACTACTAAGGACTTCTCGAGGTAACAATGTGATTTTGGTTATTGTTGATCATCTAACAAAGTCTGTACATTTTATTTCTATTCGAGATACAGTGACTTTGGATTAGAATTCTAGATTCTACCTCAAGGAGATTATCAGGTTACATGAAGTTTCTCTTTCCATTATATTTGTCTGAGATCCCAGGTTCACTTATAACTTTTGGAAGGGACTTCAAAAGTCATTGGGCACAGAGTTAAATTTCAGTACAGTTTTTCATCCTCAATCACATGGGAAGTCAGAACAAATGATTAAAACTTTGGAGGATATGCTTTGAGATTCTTTAATAGACTATTATGGAATTTGGGACCAACATCTTTCTTTAGTTTAGTTCTCTTATAATAACAGTTTTCATTCCAGTATTCAGATGGCACCTTATGAGGCCTTGTATGGAAAGCGGTGTCAGAATCCAGCGTTTTGGGATGAAGTCGGTGAAAGAAATTTTATGGGCCAGAATTTTTAGAATAATTGGATGAGAATGTGAGGATGATCCAGAAACATATGAGGATAGCTCAGAGTATGCAGAAAAGTTATGCAGATAACAAAAGGAAAGATTTCACTTTCGAGGTAGGTGACCATGTTTTCCTTAAAATCTCTCATTGGAAAAGTGTGATGTGTTATGGTAAGAAAGGGAAGCTATGTCCATGGTTCATCAGTCCTTTTGAAATCATAGAGAAGGTTGGAACAGTTTCATATCGCATAGAATTGCCTCTGAGTTTGTTTCAGGTACAATTTTTTTTTTCATGTTTCGATGTTGAGAATGTATGTGCCAGATTAATCACATGTCTCGAGCCCATAAGTAGTTCAGATGGAAGAGAACCTTTCTTATGAAGAGAAACCAATTCTGATTCGTGATCGAAGGGAACATGTATTGTGGAATATGTTAATCCACTAGGTAAAGGTTTTGTGGAGAAACCATATGGTTGAAGAAGCAACATGGGAGTCTGAAAATGCTATGAGGAAAAGGTACCCTCAGTTGTTTAATAAGTAAATAAAATTGTGAGGACGCAATTTCAAGAAGGTGGGGATAATGTAACAACCCAAGTTTTTCTAAAAATATATATAAATGCATAGAACTTTGTTTTAAGTAGATATTTTTTACTATCCTTTAAAACATACTTTTTCCACTTCTATGTTTTGAATTTCAAGAAACTGTCATCTACAATTCCGTTTAGTATGTTATTTGGAGTCTATTAAAACCAACTTGTTTTTTGGTGAATAGTAACATACCCTTATGCATAGTAATATTAATAAAAATATAACCCTAATGAATAGTAAATTTTATTATTATTTTATTTTCTTAAGGATATAAGATAATAACATCTGGGTTAATTTTTCATCGTGATATAGAAGTTGTTATAGAATTAGGGTTGTTAATTTTTTATTTAAGAATAATTTTATTTAAAAATTAAATTAATAATATATAGAAATTTATTTTCAAAAAATGGCCTTTATTTTTGAATTCTACTTGTTGAAAAATGGTTGGGGTAAAGTTTTGGGATTTTTCTGAAATTCATTAATTTTTAGTGAATGGTGAAATATGATAAGATACCGTATAATCAAATTATCAGTAAAATACACTATTTATGACATCATAAGTGATTCAAGACCACTTGGTTAGAACTCACATGCCATTATTACTATTTTAGGTCACATGAACTAAGACTATTCATAATCTTGGGAAAAAATATTATAATAATGATTAAAATAATGAAAATTACCCCCTCTCCTCTACTATAAATACAACCCTCACTCCCCTATTCTTCCCACACCTCTCAAGCCTTGATCCATGCCTATGTTCTGCCCAGTACTCACCCAAGGCTCTTACCCATGTCCTATAGCTTCTGGTCACACCAAAAGACCAAAACCATAGCCCTTAAGAAGGATCTCAAGGAGAAGAAATCAAGATGTAAACATCACCTTCTATTTTCGTTCTTTTCTTTCATTTTATGTTATTCTCTTTTTTTCCCTTTGGATTATGCTGGGATATTTTATTCCATATCCCCCCTTACTGTCCATATTATGTATGACTGATGAGATATTCCCTTTCTCTCATCAAACTATTTTTTATGAAATTTTAAGAGAAGTCGTTAGGCTGCCGAATTTTCGTGAGAATCTTCTTAAGTTTTCTTTTATTTCATGATTCTGTGTTCTTCTTTACTCACCACATCTTATCCAAGAGGCATGAAATCTACATAATAATGTATATTCTATATTTACTCATGTTCATGGAAAATTCATCATCATTCTTCTCTTTCTCTCCCACTTATTCAAGGAATTAAAACATTGTCTGTGATGTGGCGAATTACCAACATCATGGATGTTGTGATTTCAATTTCCATTAACTATTTAATGTATGGTCATGAACCCATTTTTATGGTTTAACAAGGTTATAATATATTTATTATGTCTCATCCTTGGTTCTGGAATTCTTTTTTACCCATGGTTCTAATTTATAAGACAAAATGAGGTTGTTTTTATCAAAGAACCACTAAAATGATCTAATTGAACATCATTAACATTCTAACTTTAGAATCATCCTCATTTTAGAATTAAAAATGATAAATGGTAAAATTTATGTTACTGGATATATGTAAATACTACTCCATTCCAATTCTGGAGTTTCACTTCCAATCGACAAGAATATCCACCATGAACCAATCATAGAAATCATGTAAGAAACTCATCCAAAAACAGTGCAAGGAGAAAAATACTAACAATTAAAGGGTAAAATGATGATATTAAATGATAATATAAGATTTTATAAACATGAAAAGTTTTCTATGAAATACTAATAACACTCTTTTATCCATTATACAGGAATTTTAAACAATTTTGAAGTAAGACAAACCCGAGGTAAGGGAATTCTTAACCCGATTTCTATTCTTTGGGTTATCCTTATACATTATTATTTATGTGGTATTAAAATTGTTTTTTTGATGAAAATTGTTTATATTATCATTATTTATGTTTATTTACATTATATATACATATCCATTCACTCTATTAAGTCTCACTTCAATTATATGATGTTTGTAAGGGAATTCTTAACCCGATTTTTATTCTTTGGGTTATCCTTATACTTCATTATTTATGTGGTATTAAAAATTTTTGTCTGATGATAATTTTTTATATTATCATGATTTGTGTGTATTTATAGTATACATACATATTAAATTCACTCTATTTAGTCTCACTTCAATTATATGATGTTTTTAAGGGAATTCTAAACCCGATTTCTATTCTTTAGGTTAACCTTCTACTTCATTATTTATGTGCTATTTAAATTGTTTATGGGATGGGTTGTATTTATATGATGTTTTATTATGTGTATTTAAAGTTTATATACATTCTCCATCCACTCTATTAAGTCTCTCTTAAATTTTATGATATTTATAAGGGTATTTTCTTTAAGAATCCTCTTTTTAAATTCGGTTTTACGAAATTCCAATGCAATGTTTTTATGTAATTATTCATGTTGTATGATTATGTTTTGGTTCATGGGAATTATTTATGATGAAGGGTGGGACTTATATCTCCCTCAAATGCATTGGTTATGAGTATTTTGGATTTCAGTTGTATGGTTACTCCAAGTGTAACTGCGATGGTTACACAAATTAAGGTAGCTGTGAGGGTTACAAATTATAAGGTAGCCAATAATGGTTACAAGATTATGTAAGTAATGCCCCAAGATACCTTTATGATTATATTTATGTTATCATGTTTTGTGTGGATCTTGTGTAAATATCATGTTATACAATGTAAGTATATATGGGTGACAAGAATGTCTTTTGAAAATGCTTTCATACGTTACGAGTAATCATGGACTAATGTGATCTTTCTTTCTTTTACATCTCTTAATAAGCTTTTGTGCTCATCCCTAGTTTTTTAATGATTTTATCTGGTTAATGGATGTCTAATATAAGGAATTAAGTCATGTTAAATGTTTAATAATTTTGAAGGAGTCTTGTTTTATGTTTTAATGTTAAATATTTTGAAAAAAATGGAAACTGTTTTTATGGTATCCACTCTATATTAAGGTGTAATGTTATGAATGTATTGTCCTAATTCTCTAAATATATAAAATTGAAAAGATCCTCAATGTAAAAGTATGTTTTTTCTTGACAAAATTATAGATTATGTATGTAATAAGGTCGGTTCCTTATTCCTGCTCTGGAGAATGCGCCCTGCTCTTGAATCCTCCTCTAGAGCTGGTTCCTTATAGAATATTTATGGGAATCTACAAATAAGGTGGACCTAAGGCCTTGAGGTGGCCTGAAGGCCTTGAGGGGTCCAAAAGGCCTTAAATGTGGCATGAAGGTATTAAAGGTGGCTAGAAGGCCTTAAGGACTCCAAGCCCAAACTGGTGTCCCAAGGTGAATAGTTCTGGCTGCTATAGAACTAAACACTAGCTGCTACAGTGCCTGCTATATTGCCACACAATGCTGCTACAGTACTATTACAGTAACCCAGAATTATGCATCCTCCTAGTTTAGAACCCTAGTCTAATGGATTCCCTTAGAGAGACCTCACCAACTATGATTAGGATCATGTGTGATTTCTATGTTGATATTATCCATGGATGCACTTTGAAATAAAATTATTTATTGAAATGGAATATATTTTTATTATCCACTCTTATTTATTTATTATAAATTATCTACTCATGTTAGCTTTTATAACATCCCATAGTGTTAAATGGATAAAAGGATAAATGTTACTACCCACATCAATAAGGTACCCCTTTCTTTTCTGTAGCATACCTAATTATAACTCCAAGGTTAAAGAGGGTTTTCTTAGGAAATATCCTTGTGAAAAAAATATGGGAAATAACATGTGTTGGCATGTGAGGGAAATAATTAGTATGATAACCTATTCAATAACACGGGAAATCCCTAGAGAGGGGAAAATAAGGATCTGGGGGTAAACTAGGGTGCTTATAGGGCCTAATTGTTACATTGTTATTAGATGAAGAACCCAACAAGGGAACTATATAGGTTGAGATTTAAGGTCCAAAATGAATAAATATTTCTCTAAAGGGTGAGGGGTGAATGTAAAACCCCGTAATTTTAATGGGTTAAAAGGATAAATTATTCTATAAATGTAAAAAATGTAATCCTTTATTTTTTGAATCCCATCAGATTATTAATACACAGTTGAAGAGGTTTGGTGTAGATTAGTAATTGGTATGGGTGAACTATTTATGGGGAAGATAGGGTCCCCACAAGGCCCAGTTGTTACAAATTATATTATACACTTTCCCTAATTGAGCATATAATATCACTCATTATTTTTTTTCTTTCCCCATTATATGAATAATAATTATTTTAAGGATTTTTCAAGGATGAAAGAAGTTTTTCAATGATATGTTTTTAATTTACAACGTAATATGGAAGTCTTTTATGTATCTAGTATTCCAAGACTACTAAACTAGTCAATCCTATGTGTTGTGATTATTTTTATCTTATACCAATGTGATAATTAATATGTTACTCTGGGTTACTAGAGTTAGGGTGAAACATTAGGTGAATATACTTTTTCCGTGCATGAATTACTAGATTTCTAGAAAAGTTAATTTCACTCTAGTTATCAAAAAATGAAATTCCTATATCATGGATTATATTGAGTCCCTTAATAATTTTATTTAACCAAACAAGTTCATTCCCAGGTTCCTTTTCCACAAAAAACTCTTCCTTCATAATACATATTGTAACAATATTTTTCACACATGATATCCAACTAATTATTATTCCTTAATAAGTAAACATGAAAATGGTTGTGATCTTATGAGTTTTTGAATCTTTAATGAATCATAAATCAATAAATCAATTTAATTTATCTTAGTACACAAAATTATGATCCATATCTACCTTTCCTTTCAAATACCAAAGTATCCACTTAATGACTTCCCAGTATTCCCTACCATGGATTCTCTATATACCAAATCACAAATCCCACTAAATGGAAAATGTTTATCTCAGAAAAAACCATTTCATATATTAAAATTATAATAAATGATGTGTATAGTAATTTCTCCATGTACCTGACCTCAACTTCCATTACTGGTGTTTATACCATAGATAATTACAGATGAGTGGAAGTAGGGGTAGAAACTAGCTTACTTTTGGCCATCCGAAGTTATTTTATGATTTTTTAGATATAATCCCTCTAAGATAGAGACAATATCCAAAATTTACTATATCACAATTTTAAGGAACCTGGATTTTCATACATAAATAAAAAATCATTTTAGATTCATATTCAATAAATTTAAAAAACACACACCAAAGGACTATAATATTTTAGTGCCTTTAGAGACTATAAATACAATAATCTTAATTCTGTAAAGATCTTCAAAATCTCCTACATATATCTTCTCACATAATCCTCCTCTTAGGCATACCCTACCTAAACCATTCTTCATAACCTAGGGAAGGATAAAAAAGAATCGGCGAGCTTAGATTCTTAGTAAGGGTAAACATATGAGATATAAATATATGATCATATGAAATAATAAGACAAGTAAAAGGGAATTTGATCATGAACATAACCTATGAAGTTCAAACCTAACTGATCATGTATCATTAACATGATTCATGGAATAAAAAAATTATCATTTTCGAAAACATGGGCTATAAGAGTGATAAATCATCCTAAATATAGAAAACCATTTCATATGACAAGGTTAAATACCAAGACCATAAACATAGTGTATATAGACATATAACTTATTTCCCATTGTGGATCAGGATGCACTTATTTCCCATAGTGGATCAGGACTCACCTATTTCCCATAGTGTATCAATACCATCTAATTGTTTCCCATTATTATCTCCTGAGATATAAAGATTTATCCAATTCATTGGATGGATATATAGGTACCACCTATCTCATAAGGAAAACCATAATTATGTGTTCCCAAATATCATAAAACATTCATCATATCATCACATTATAATCATGTAAATAAAATAAGTTTCATCAACAATTCATAAATTCACCATAGTATAACCCTGGAAAAATAAATGGGTTTCATGAACACCTTATCACCATAAAATTTACCTATCCCAATAAATAATAAGGATCTTATCATTCAATATTATCCCTAGTAAAGTATAAGTAAAATCAAATGATGTCATCTTAGATGGAATATGATTTTTAAAGATCACTTGGTAAATTTATTGAGGAAAATAACCTTTCATTGAAAAACAATTTTTAAAACTAAGACTTCATAAAACAATTTGGAAATATTTTCCTTTGAAATTAAACATTGAAAAGTTATACACGAAGCTTTAAGAACTATTTAAACCATTTCTTCTGAAAAAAATACTTTCCACTTGGAGATTTGTTTTTAAATAAACATAAAACATTTTCAAAATACTTTTATTTGAAAATTATTTTTGATACTTATAAAGGATGCTTTAAAACAAATAATGGCCATGATGGTGGAAATCATGTTCATGTCATACACATTAAAATAAGGATTCCTTTTACAGTTTTGGTAAAATTAAAAAAATCATTGTATGGAAAACGACATGAAGATTCATTTCAAAAAAAAATAAATATTCAAACATTGGTAAAAATGTATTTAATAAATAATTTTGAGAAAAATAAAAAAATTAATATATGATTTTGGAAGAAAAATTATTTTAGATCTAAGAGAGAAATATCATCAATTTTTGGTAAAAACATTATTTTCAAATATTGAGTACATAAAGAGAATATAATGAATGGAAAACATGTATTCTCATGAAATAACCATAAGAGAATAAATTTCATGAGTTCCTTGAGATATAGTTCATAATATTTCATCATCAGAAGCATAAACATAAACAATCTAGATAAATGATGAGATTATATTATAAAACCATTACCAATTTGGAAACTTTTAATTGTAATATCCAATGAAAAAATAACATTAAATGAATAAAAATATAATTATAATAAATAAATTCATGATATTCCAATTCAATGGGGCTGTATATAACCTCATAAAATAAGATATGTGAATAACTTAACATATGTCTCAAATAATAAAATTGAGATAAAAATACCTTACCTTTTTGGTAACTTTTGAATTATTAACCCCATAAAGGAGAGATACTAAAATGGATATTTAATTAAAAAAATGGATAATATTCATAAAATAAATTCATGGGAATTATATACACCACATAAAAGAAATAGGTGATTAATATGCCATGTGTCTCATAGAAGTAAAAAAATTGAGATGAGAATCCCATACCAAAAGTCACGAATTCCATCGTACACATTCTAAAATACTTTATAATAAATTTAAGTTTATTATTTATCTATTAAATATAAATACTTATATATATCATACCATAAATTATTTACTTGTGATCTTTTATCACCTGTTTATTAACAATTCCTTATTAGACTCACATTTTAGGTATAACCACATTGTTTTTCAAGTATGTTTTGATTTTTTATTTGTATTCCTGTTAATTTGATCGAGGTTAAATAATATATATAATGATATAAATGATATAAATATAATATATATATATATATATTCACTATATATGTATTTATATTAATCCAAAAAAATTAGAGGTTGAAAATGAATATAATCATTCATCAAGATAGTAGGTCGTACGTACACATGAATATTTTTTCCATTTTCTCAAAGAATGAAATAAAAAAGTTAAAATAATAAATTACCATTACAAAATAATTTTTATGCCTTATGTATCACATATTTTCATTAAAACCATCCTTATTACCTTCCATGTAATTCATGAATGATTCACATTACATCGTGAGGTGTTAGTCTACTTTAAACACAAGCATCTTTATTATGTTCACATAGAATAGAAATTAAGAGGTTATATGTGATATAATAATTATAGAATTATAATAATAACATAAATATCATATATTAACATTTAATCCATCATTATATTATTTTGGTCTGAAAAATATGCATGAAAAAAGAAGAGAATTCTATGAGTTTGGAAAAGGGTAGAAGTAAACAGAAAAAAAGAGTTTAAAGAAAATGATCAAAGGAAGACAAGCCAAGATGGAGGACTATGGTCCTCATAGAAACACTGATGTATAGATCACCACTTTGCATGGAATTCCACCACACCATGATGCATCCCACGAATGAAATTGTTTATTGGATGAGATGGTACCCCTAATGCCTACGAACAAAACCAAATTGTTTGCGTGTCCATATAGTGATTTCCATCCCCTGAGAACAATCACCCCCACAAATGATAAATCAATCATTTGATAGGGTAGTGATTTTAGGCCCCTAAAAAATAAATTATTTGTGGACATATGCATCTTCATTGGACTTCCATAAATTAAAGCCTCGTAACCCACCATTGATGACCGACCATCCCGGTACTCGTTCCCTCCATTAATTTTCAAAAGAACCCCAAGGAGAACTGAAAAGGGAGAAAATAGGAGAGCCCAGATGAGATCAAAAAAATATAATAAAGGTTTGATCCTATGATTCTAAGTAGTTAAACCCACCACATATATGAAGACCCAAACTCGCGCTCCCGGGTTCAGAATATAAGAATGTTTTGTATTTTCTATACAAAAGAAACAAAAAAAATACCCAAAATTAAATACATTAGATGAACTTTTACAATCTAGGTTTTAGATAATTATATAACTTCCTTGAAACTTAAAAAAATGATAAAAAAATAAAATAAAGTAAATAAAAATTCTACCTATGTGCGGCCTCCTCAAAGAAATACACATCACAAAATAAATCCACTAAACATGTCAAAAATAAACTTTAAAAATGGGGTAAGAAATTATTTTTACAAGAAAGGGGTTATTAAATTATTAGTAAATTATTTTAAAATATTTCTTTTGAATAAATAAATACTTATAAATTGGTTTTCAAAACATTGAGATATATTAATTTTCATACAATTTTTAAAACTATAAATTTATAAAAAAATAAAATTTTAAAATAATTCTTGGGATTTCTCCATTTGAAAATAATAATTTTAAAGGATTAATCATGATAATCAGTAGGCTATAAGAAAAATTTAAGCCCACTTATCCATATCTTTAATGGGAAAATATACCCTTAAAGTCACGAGTTCACTCCTCATACCATAACTTGGCCTTCGATACTCTACTGAAAATTTTAAGAAAATATTTTAATGGTAATAACTTTCTAAATCATAACCCAAAAACATTTCAAATTAATATATATATATATATATATAATTTTCTATAAAAGAAAATAATACTATATACTTCTTAACATGTCATCAACATTTTTTGAGAACTTCAAAAATCATGTTTTAGAAAATCCATGCATATAAACAACCATTCATAATTAAAATTCATATATATAAATTCATAATAAAATAAATGAATACTTAAATAAAAATTCATGGAATGTTGATGATAACTTATATGATGGTAATATAAAATGATATGAATGACATTCATGGGCATATAAAATAATTCACACATAAAATAATAGGTATTATCCTTTATAATATTCTGTAAAGAATAATTCATATAAAAATATAACATTTATCATTCGTAATTAAATGATAAACATAAAATTATAATCTTAATAGATCATATAAAATGATATCTCCTCTAATAAAGATTTTATTTATAAAAGAAACAATTTAATGATATCAATAATAAAAGAACTCATTTAAAATCATATAGTAGTTATTTAAATCATTATTTATTAACAATATATATATATATATATCAACACATATATATAGTTTCTTTGAAAATAACAAGGTAATTGGATCACTTAAAATGGGTTATAAATTAAATCATAGTTTGAAAACAAATTAGAGACTTTGTCTTCTAAAACACAGTCTGAATAAAATTATTGAGATACAAATAAAATTTTATTTGAAATATATATATATATATAATTAAACATATATATATGTATAAATTTTTAAATAAAAACATAACTCTTACAAAACATAAATTGATACTTATATTAATTTTAAAAAAGAAATAACCCTTACGTTGATTGAGGATGAAATATATTATTTTGACTTATCGACACAGAGTGGAATAAATAGAATAAACATGGGGTTGAGATCAAGTCTTTTTTGGGTATGTAGAAATAGTGTTTAAATAAATAATAAGATATTATAAAACATCCTTCAAAATAAGGGGAGGAAAAAAATTAAAATTTCATTTCATCCTTTCTCAATATTTTCATTTTTTATTAAATTAATATTTTATTTTTATAAATTATTATGATATCTACATTTAGGGGTAAGAATAATCAAATGGATCCCACCAATATTATCATCCATGTCTCTTTTTTTATAATTATAATATATTATTATTTTTTTATCTCTTATCATCATTTCATTTTTTTAAATTTCTTTTATCAGGTAATGATTAGTTTTATAATATATTTCTTGATTCTCACTCACTTTTGTGTTTTTACATGTAATTATTAATTTAGAGTATATTATTATATTATGCCTTCTTTTTTTTTTTTGAGCTCATTTTTTTTACAAAACCTTTTTGAATTTTTTATATTAATTCGTAATGTTTTTTAAAACCAATTAGAATATTTTTTATTTTAAATTTATATATAAAATCCATTTTTCTCAAATACATATATATATATATATCATATTTTTTAAAATCAATAATTATAAAACCAAATTAATTATATTCTTATATTAATATAATTATCCATTATTTTAGATTTTATAAATTAAATAATTATCATCAATGTTAGTATATTAAATTCATTAATATTAAAATATGAATATTTATATTGAATATACTCATGATTTATAACTTCAAAAATTTAGTATTTAAATATATTTATAAATTAAAATTTTTAACAATCATTATTTTCATTTAAAATTTTAGAATTTTAGAAATTTATTAATTTAAAAAAAAGCATTAAATAACCATTTGATAAAAATGACTTTTCGTTATTCAAATAAAAATAATCAAATAAATATATTTATATAAAAATATTATTTTATAAAAAATAACACTATAAAGTAGTATTAGTTTAAAAATAAATTTAAATATTTAAATTTTTCATATAATCATAATTATTTATAAGTATTATTATATAATTTCAAATATTTAAATTCACTTATAATCAAATTTTATTTTCATTAAAAAATATAATTAATTTCAATTATTATTTTCATAACATAGTTTATTTAAATATATAAAAACAATTCATTTAATAATCACTAAATATTTTAAATTTTATGGGATGAAACAACATAACATTAAGGAATCAAATGAATTCACCTTGTTGGTCAGAGTGGATACTCAAGAGGGGGGTGAATTGACTTCCAATTAAAATTTCTGTTAAAAACTTTTAGGATTAAAATCCCCCAAATTAGAACAGCCAAGTCAATTAAGGCAGTAGAGATATAAGTGACTTATTGTTCAACAGGTTTCTTAAGGGTTGATTACTCCTCAGTTGAGTCAGCATGAGAACTAATTCCACTTTTGAAACAATTTTACTAAACAAATCAGATATACACACTAACCAGAACTGACTATCAGAGTGAATGTAAAACAGATTTCTGCCTTTGAAAATATAAGCACAGCGGATAAATGTGAAACAAAGTAAATCAAGGATGAACACAACAATTTAAACAAGGGGTTCAGTCTTAAGACAAGACATAGTCCTCTCCACTTGGTGATCACCTACCACCAAGCACTTATATTAAAAGTGATACACAGCCTGTATCGGGCTTTACAACAGTTTCCACAAACTGTATAGGTTTTGCAACCTCTACCACAGTTCTATGTGGGAAAAAACTACCAAGCCACACCAAGCCTCTTCCACCGTTAGACGTGGAAAAAAATGTAAAGATAGTTTGGTATGGGGATTTTCAGTATCCCTTAGTTCAAGCACAAGAGTTAGTGTGTGTAACACATACACACTGCTCACAAATGTAAAGTAATTAAACATAGTAGAGCTAAAGATAGTGGGAATGAGTTTAGAATGCTCTGTTGTGTTGGAAGATCAGCTCTGGACTCATTGCAATGAATGAAATGAAGTTTTGGTCCTTTTCTGCAAGTTGACTCCAAAACAGAGTGTCACAACTTTCAGGTTCTGACTTCTAGATGTAGATATGAACAGTTTCTTGGGTTTTAAGCTCTTTGAAGCACACCATGATAGCTTGAAGTAGATTCTTTCAATTGATCCTTTTGAAGCTATGTGTTCTTCTGAATGAGTGCTTGAGGGTTCTTCTTGAGATTGTGTATGCTTCTCTCTTATGAGTTTTCTATGTATATTCAAAAATGTCCATGCCACTCTTCTTTTTTCTGTGTGTATTGGATGATCTGCTCTGAATGTATCTCTCTTATATATATACTCTTTTCCAGTTTAGCTTTGTTTTTCTTTTGGTTCAGCAGGGGCCGACAGGAAAGATGTTTCAACTATGTGTGGTTTTCCTCGTACATCGTACTGTTTCCTGATATGCCTGCAAATAGAATTAAATAATGTCAGGTGTATTAATTTTTCTAGACATGACCATTATAATAGTATTAATAAAATTTGTAAAGAAAATAATGGAATATCATTAGACTAGTAGCAGATGCATGTCACACAGTAGACTTCAACTGTGGTCTTTCCAACTGTGGACTTTATCGGTAGGTTATTCAACAGTAAGATTCATCAGTATGTTATTCAACAGTAAGCTTTATTGGTAGGTTCTTTGTCTATAGGCTTGTAACGGTAGCTGTTACTTTGTGTAACAGTAGCTCCTCATCAGTGGAATTTGAGCAACAGTCGACTCTGTTGACAGTAGGAGTTGTCCAGTGGTAGCCTTCTACAAATCATAGACTGGTCCAACTGTAGGATTGAACAGTGAGGTTCTCAATAGAAGACTTGAGAAATAGTCTGACAGAGAACTTCTAACAGAATCCTTGTCACAGCATTGACCTAGTGACAATAACTCTTTGTCTGTGAGCTTTGATAAGCAGATCATCGGTAGACTTGTGACAGTAACCATGAATTGGTAGCTTCCAACAGTGACTGTAAGCTTTCAACAGTGATCTTCTAGCATAAGCGACTTCGTGTAGCAGTGAGCTATAATGGTGACTTTGAATAGAAGGCTCTTACTAGTAGCCTTTAACAGTGAACTTTTATTAAGATAAATATAAAATTTAAGCTTATGCAGTAAAGTCATGAGTCTTAACACTATACATTGTTCATGATAAGATAATTATAAATGTAGATTAAAAGGATTAGTGACTGACTTAATATATCATGATCAATATTTAAACGTGATTTAGGATTTTCAAAATAGGTGAGTCCAACAATATCCCCCTTTTTGATAATCACAAATTGTGCCATAATTTATTAAAGGTAGATATCATATATAATACAGTTACTAAACATAGATCAAAAATGTCTCAAGTATCAGAGATTAATAAGAGTATAAAACCAGAATATTGGTACATGGAATCAGAGAGAAAGGCAGAAAATATTCAACATATAATTATAGTAGTGTATTAGCACTTTTATTCCCAATCACATGATTAATCTAGAATTAGCACCGTATTTCTCCATTAGCATAGTATTTTCAATTAGCACAGTATTATCAATTAGCACAGCATTTTAAATTAGTATAGTATTTTCAATTAGCACATTATTCTCAATTAGTAAAGTATTTTCAATTAGCACATTATTTCTCCCCCTTTTTGATTAGAAAAAAGAAATACAAAATGGGAGATAACAGAGAAGGCCTGTATTAATATACAGTTCAGTACATGACCCAAAATAAATACAAAGTCCCTATAAAAAGACATAAACAGACTCAATCCACATCATTCATAGGTAAGGGGTCTTTCCCTTTGGAAGAAGAAGATGAAGGTTGAGCTGGTGAATTAGCAGGTTTAGGAATGGCTGTAGGAATGACTGGAGGGGCAGCAACAGAAGTTCTTGTGGGTCTGTTGTGGGTAGCTCATTGAGGGATCAGTAGAGTAAGGCTTCTGATAGCTTCAGCAGGAGGCATGGTGGAAGAACCGCTGTGTTGAGATGCAGTTAAGGCAAGAGGGATTATGACAGGGGTGCAGTCCACATGGAGAAAGGGTAGAAGAAGGTTTCTGAAATCCATAATAATGCTCCCTCCTCTTTCCATATCAGATAAAAAATTATCTTTATTTTCCAAAAAACTTATCCAAAGCAGGGGTCAATTCTCTCAGCTTGTTGACCTACTCTTTGAATGCCTGAGTCACTGGAGGAAGCTTCATATTATCTATCAAGAGCTTGAAGTGTTTGGTCATTTGATTCTTGGTATAGACCTTCTCAAAGTAAGAATCTATCTTATTCTTAATGGCCTCCTTAGAAGCATTAGCTTCCCGCAAGTGGTCACGAACAAAACTGCTAACTTCCCTAGTGGTAGAAAGTATCTGAGAATTAGAGGTTCCACTTGTACTGGCATTAGAAAGCTCTTCCTAGATCACAGTTCTGATCTGGTCAATGTTCACAGAGGAGCTGGATGAGGAAAGGGGTTTTACCAAGAAGGCTACTGTCTCTTTGAAATACTGAGTCACGTTACTAATCAAATTTTGAACAAATGAATCCTGACTGTTCAAATGTTCTTTGACTGATTTCTTAAAAGCCTCAAAAACTTCCACAAACTACTTGACTACTTCTTTGATATATCTGATCTCAGCATTCACTTGGGTTTGAGAACTGCTCATGGCATTCAATGAAGCAACTGAAATTCCTTAGAGCAACCACAGCTCCTGTCCAACTTTCAATTTGAGTATGGCACACTTTAAATTCATCCATCATTCCTGTCACTGGGCTAGACACAACACATACCAGAAATAGCTCCAAGGATTGCTCCACACTCATCAGATCTTCAACTAGGATTTTCTTCAAATATAACACTAATTCTCTCAGTGCATCTTTCATTTCAGTATTCAAGGACTCAAGGTCCTCCTTGGTTGCCAAATTGTCAGCCATAACTACTGGAACACTTTCGGGTAGGATAACAGAATCCCTTTGAGGCTGGTCTTCCTCATCAGAATCTCTATAAGTGAGTCCAAGTACCATGTACCCTGGATCTGATGACCAACCTTCGATGTCATACAGCACATAAATAGAACCAAGATACTCCCCCTCACTTAGAGATCTCTCCTGAGGAAGCTCCTTTATCTGTTCTACTCTAGGTAACTCCACAACCTCCTATGAAATTCTAGCAGATTCAAAAACTGTTTGATATGTTATTTCAACAGTAGAGTGAGTCTTATCCTTCTCTGAGTCAACAATGACTTCCATGTCAATGGATGTAGATGCCACTCCTGCTTCCTGGCCAGACAGTATCTTGTATGTATGATCTATTAGAGGGCTCAAACTGAGCTCTTCTTCTTTAGTGTTCTCATCATCAGCTTCAGAAACAGCCTCCTTTTCCTCATGAGCAAAATGATCTGACTCGGTAGCCTCATCCTCTTCTGAGGTGTCCTTGAAAACATTCTGATATGCTTCTTCTTCTTCTTCAGTGGTCTCAGTATCACTGTCCTTCATAACAATCTCTCTCCTTGGTAGTTCTTTTGGAGGGCTAGCTGCTCCGAAATCTACTGTCCTTACAGGGCTATGAGGAAAATCAGGATCACTCCCATCATCAATGGGGGTGTTTTCTCTTTGAGGGTTCACAACTCCTTCAGCCTCCTCATCATCTGAATAAGCCAGTTCTGGCTCATCAGGCTTCAGACCTGGATCTCTCTAGTCTTTTAGCCTAGTTGGATGAGTAGTAGGGTCAAACGTTTCATACACCTTTCCATCATCATTCACCCATGTCCTTTTCCAAGGATTCCAGCTAATTTTCATGAATTTTCATATCACCTTGGAGATACAGACAATGTTCTTGGCCACTATCATCTCTTCTTGATTTCCAGCCACACCTTTTATCTTTTGCATAATTGAAATAAGCTTGTCATGGAATAGGGCATTGGATTTTGAGGTTACCTTGGTCATATCCTCCAATTGTGACATCAGTAACCTACATAGGTTAATCTTCTTTCCATGATTCATTAAGTACATCAGGAATATGTCTTGGTCATTCAGTACTGCAAAGTATTCTCTCCTCGGACTAAGTACATGTTGAATGAATTTGTATAAAATCATGTCTTCTCCATTCATCTCAGTTGCAATGATTCTCTTTGATTTTCCATCTCCTGTTAGTTCTTCCAGAGATTTTTCATATTCAAAAACAGCATTGTCTGGAGGATCCACTCTAGAGTAGTAATCATATATTCCTTCATGAGGAACTCTCAAACAGGCAGCCCACTCAGCAGACGAGAAACTGACTTCATTGTCATTGACTCTGGATATTATCTTATGCACATCCCCTTACTCATCGAACTTCATATATTCATAGAATTATTTCACAAGCTTCGAGTAGTACGGTCTATTTTTATTGGAAAAACATTCGGTCCATCCTTGGGCATTTGGTACTTCCATCACTAATGACATGCTCGACAGCAGCCATTATTCACTTAAATCCTTCTTAGTAAATATTTTTCTCTTGGTTAGATGCGGGTTTACAGGACCCGATGGGGTATTACTGGTGCCACTGGATTCGTCTTGAGTCCTCTTTGGCCTTCGCGCATCCTCATTGACAGTCAGGGGTCGCTTGGTTCTGGCCATAGAGATTGAGAGAGGTTCGAGGGCTTAGGTGAAGGGTTAGGGTTTAGGAATTTTGATTGCAAAGTTCAAGATTGGGAGAGGAAGGTGGATTGAAATATGTTCATTGCCTTTGATTTTATCATTTAGTGATTAAAACAAAATAAAGTAAAAACGGTTCAAATTCCCGCAAAAATAAAAACAAACAGTGAGGTATCCAACAGTGAGATGTACCAGTGAGGTACACCGGTGAGGTGCAATAGTGAGGTATAACAGTAAGGTCCAACTGTGAGGTCTGACTGTGAGGTTCGACTGTGAGGTCTCACTGTGAGGTTCGACTATGAGGTTTAACTGTGAGGTTCGACTGTGACGTTTAATTGTGAGTTTCGACTATGAGGTCTAACTGTGAGGTTCGACTGTGAGATCTAACTGTGAGGTTCGACTGTGAGATCTCCTATGCTGAAATTAATCATACCTAACTCATGTTTGATGTAATTTGACCTCTCAGAATTCAAAGGCTTTGTGAATATTTCATCTCATTGTTGTTCAGTGCCAATGAATTCAAGAGTGATATCACCATTTTGATAATGATCCCTCAAATAGTGATGTCTCACATCAATATACTTTGTCCTAGCATGAGATACTAGATTTTTGGAAATGTTAATAGCAATTGTATTGTCACACTTTATAGAGACATATTTTAATTGATATCCATAGTCCAGTAAAGTATGTTTCATCCACAAAATTTGATCACAACAACTTCCAGCTGCAATGTAGTCAGCTTCGGCAATAGACAATACAACAGAGATCTACTTCTTACTACACCAAGATACTAGTGACTTGCCTAAAATGAGACATGTGATAGATGTGTTTTTTCTATCTAAATTGCAACTGGAAAAATCAGCATCAAAATAACCCAACAAATCAAATGATTGTCCTTTTGTATAAAATAACCCTAAGTTGGGGGTATGTTTGAGATATTTAAAAATCCTTTTAACAGTAGTTAAATGAGACAATTTTGGATTGGATTGAAAGCGAGCACACATTCATACACTAAACATGATATCAGGTCTACTAGTTGTAAGATAGAGTAGACTTCCTATCATACCTATGTAGTTGGTTTGATCCACTGGTTCTCCAGTTTCATCAGCATCCAAATTACAAGTGGTACTCATAGGTGTGTCACTGCCTTTACTACCATCCAAAAAAACGTTTTAAAAGATCCTTAATATATTTACTTTGATTCACATCAATGAAATTTTTATTTTGAAAGATCTGAAATCCAAGGAAAAAATTGAGTTCTCCCATTAAACTCATTTCAAACTCATTTTGCATAGTTTTTGAAAAATCAACACATAATGAATTTTTAGAAGATCCAAAAATAATATCATCCACATAAATTTGTACTATCAAAACATCTTTAGAAATCCATTTAATGAAAAGAGTAGGATCAACTATCACTTTGGTAAAACCTTTTGAAATAAGAAAAGAGTTGAGCCTATCATATCATGCTCTTGGAGCTTGTTTTAAGCCATATAAAGCTTTAGATAGTTTAAAAACATGATTGGAAAAATGGGGATTTGTAAAACCAGGAGGTTATTCAACAAACACATCCTCAACTATATACCCATTTAGAAATTCACTTTTAACATCCATTTGATAATGTTTGAAATTCAGATGAGCATCATAGGCAAGTAGTATCCTAATGGCTTCTAGTCTAGCTACAGGTGAAAAGGTCTCCTCATAGTCTATTCCTTCCTCTTGACTATATCCTTGTGAAACTATCCTAGCTTTATTTCTAACTATATTCCCAGACTCATCATCATTGTTTCTAAACACCCATTTAGTGCCTATGGTTAAACTGTCCTTGGGTCTTTCCACTAATTCCCAAAATTTGTTTCTTTAGAACTGATTTAGTTCTTCTTGCATATTCCATTACCCAAAATTCATCATTGATGGAATCATTAATAGTTTTGGGTTCAAGCTATGAAATAAAATCATGATGTTCAATCTGGTTTTTTAGAGAAGCTCTATTTTGTGTTCCTCTATTTAAATCACCTACAATAGCATCTAGAGGATGATTATTAAGAGTCCTAATACCTCTAGGAAGGGTTGAGCTGGATTCTTCATTGTTTTTTGTTAGTTCAGAATCAGAAGGTACAGATTCTGGAAAATTTCCAGAACTGGATACTTTTATAGGGGATTCACTATCCTTGTCATTAAGGTTCAGATTTGAGAAATCTTCCTCAGGATATTCAAGAGAGGCTTTAGGCTCATGTGGATCAGTCTCATCAAATTTGATATGAACTAATTCTTCCACACATTTTTTTTATTGAACACTCTATAGGCTTTACTTGAAATAGAATAACCCAGGAAAATTCATTCATCACTTTTGGGAGCAAATTTGTCAAGATTATCTTTAGTATTAAGAATAAAGACTTTTCAACCAAAAACTCTAAAATAATTAACCTTAGGCTTCCTATTATTCCAAAGATCATAAGGGGTACTTTTTAGAATAGGTATAATTAAAACTCTATTGATAATGTAACAAGCTGTATTTACAGATTCAGCCCAAAAATAAATAGGTAAGTCATACTCATTAAGCATAGTCCTTGCAATTTCTTGAAGGGTCCTATTTCTCATTTCTACAACAACATTTTGTTGAGGTGTCCTAGGGGCAGAAAATTTGTGACTATAGCCATTATGCGAGCAGTAGGATTCAAACTCATGATTCTCAAACTCACGGCCATGATCACTTCTTAGGGTTTTGATCTTAAGTCCACTATGGTTTTCTACAGACTTGAAATATTTGACAAAGTAAGAACGGGTTTCACTTTTTAGAGCTAGAAAGTATACCCAAGTATACCTAGAAAATTCATCTACAAGAACATAAATATAGTGCTTCCCATTTAAACATGAAACTCTTGATGGTCCAAACAAATCCATGTGAACCAACTCAAGTGGTTAAGAAGTTGAAACTTCTTTCTTTGGTTTGAAAGAAACTTTGTGTTGTTTTCCCTTTTGACAAGGATTACACACTTTATCAATTTGGAATTATAATTTAGGTAAGTCTCTAACTAAATATTTCTTAGATAGATTCCCAAGTGAGTTCACATTACAGTGTTCTAATCTTCTATTCTACAACCAAGATTATTTATGAAAGGCATTTAAACAAGATACATTTTGTTTGGCTAAGGAGTTTAAATCAACAGCATATACATTCTCATTTCTACATGCAGTGAAAACTAAACCATTTATTGAATTAAAAACATTGAATGAATCATTTTCAAATTTAACATTAAGCCCATCATCACATAACTGAGATATGCTATGTAAATTATACTTTAATCCATCAACAAAAAGTACTTTAGAAATTAATATTGTATCAGGGTTACCAATCTGGACTAAGTTGATGATTTTTTCTTTTGTGTTCTCACCAAAGGTGAAATGACCACCATCAACTTTAATTAGACTCTTGAAGCAAGAATAGTCTCTTGTCATATGTCTTGAATATCCATTGTCCATGTACCATAGAGTGTTGCAGGAGCTCTTTAAACAACTTCCCTGCAAAACAGATTAAACATGGGGAAATTTTGGTACACAGATATTCTTGGGTCCAGAAAGGTTATCCAATAAAACTTTGGGAACACATATTTTCTCTATAGATTTTCTGAAATCAACAAACATATTTTGAGACATAAATACTTTGTTAGGTCCTTTAGAAAATTGTTTCTCAAAACATGGTCCAGAATTAGCAGTGAATTGTTCAGATTTTGAAAAAAATTTGGTTTTGCTAATTTGTCTCTGTCCATGCTGATATCCTAGACCAGTTGTATATTTTGGAGAAATATGTCTTCCTAAGAACTGTGTCAAGGTATCCCTACCAGCAGTGAAATTATCAATATCCTTTCTTAATTGTTCATTAGATAATTTGAGCTGAGTGTTTTCTTTCAATAATTGATCATTCTTTTATTTTTCTACACTTAGATATGTTTTAACATTACTGGTCAAGGCATTCTATTTCTTTAAAGATTTATATTTATATTTTAGTTCATTGCAGGTATCTTCCAGCATATTGCAATATTCAAACAATTCATCCTTAGACATATTTTCATCATTACCTGAATCACTGTTATTTCCAAAATAATAATTATTTAGAAAAGGGGAAACAGGTACCTCAGATATGTTAGTCATGAAGCACATGTTGGCATGATTATTTTCAGAATCAGTAGCTTTTGATTCACTTGTACTATCTTCCGAATCACTCCAGGTTTCTTTCATGGAATTTTTGTACTTCTTGTCTTTATAATTATATTTTGTTTTCAATTTTAACTTTGGACAGTCAGCCTTGATGTGTCCTTTCCTCTTGCATTCATAGCAGACTATATCATCTTCCTTATAAGATTTATTCTAATCCTTTTTCCACTTACCTTGTTGATCATACTTACCCTTGTAGTTTGGTTTTCTGAAAAACTTCTTCTTCCTATAGAACTTTTTAAATCTCCTAGATATTTGAGCCATTTCTTCATCACTGTCTAAATCTGAATCTTCACTAGTTGAACTTTCAGTAGGTACATGTATTTTCTCTTTGTCATTTCTCTTTGAAGCAGTATACTTGAATGCCATAGAATTTATTTTGGGTTCATCATCTTCTTATTTGTTTACCTTCAGTTCCTCTTCATACATCATTAGTTTACCAATAAACTCCTTAACAGGTAGCCTGCAGATGTCACATGACTCTCGAATAGACACAGAAGTGCCTCTCCATCTGTCTGGAAAACATCTCAATATTCTCATGATCTTCTCCTTTTCTTGAACAGCTTTTCCCAGTGAACTCATAGTGTTGACAATCTCATTAAACCTAAGGTACATGTCAGAAATGGGTTCATTAGGTCTCATCTTAAAATTATCATATTTAATAGTATAATTATTTAATCTCATTTCCTTCACATTGGTTGTTCCTTCATGAGAAACATCCAAGGTATCCCAGATTTCATGAGCTGTTTTACATGCAGAAATTAGGTTAAATTTCTAATCTCCTAAAGAGTAGTGAAGGGAATTCATAGCTTTATAGTTATTGTTATAGTCATACTTTGTAGAATTATCCCATTTTGATCTAGTAGTTTTTGGAATTTCATATTCTGATTCTATAGCAGACCAAATATCAAAACCAATACTTTCCAACTGAATTTTCATTTTAATTTTACATTGAGCATAATTCACACCATTAAAGAAAGTTGTCATATTAGTATCAGTGCCTTCTAGTCTATTGACCATAACAGATTTTAGAGAATATATTAAAGAGAGAAAATTTAGAACTAACAGAAATTTAAGATCTTTAAGATAAAACTAAAATCACAGTTTGAAAAACATATGGTTTGAAAACTTTGTATGTAATGATGTAGACTCTGATACCAAATGTTGGTCGGAGTGGATACTCAAGAGGGGGGGTGAATTGAGTTTCAATTAAAATTTCTGTTAAAAACTATTTGGATTAAAATAACCTAAAATAGAACAGCCCCGTCAATTAAGGCAGTAGAGATATTAGTGACTTATTGTTCAATAGGTTTCTCAAAGGTTTATTACTCTTCAGTTGAATCAATATGAGAACTAATTCCACTTTTGAAAAAATTTCACTAAACAAATCATATATACACACTAACCAGAACTGACTATCAGAATGAATGTAAAACAGATTTATGTCTTTGAAAATATAAGAACATCAGATAAATGTGAAACAGAGTAAAGCAAGGATGAACACAACCATTTAAACAAGAGGTTCTGTCTTAAGACAAGACCTAGTCCTCTCCACTTGGTGATTACTTGCCACCAAGAACTTATATTAAAAGTGATACACAGCCTGTATCGGGCTTTACAACAGTTTTCACAAACTGTCCAGGTTTTGGAACCTCTACCACAGTTCTACGTGGGAAAAAAACTACCAATCCACACGAGGCCTCTTCCACTATTAGATGTGGGAAACAAATGTAAAGATAGTTTGGTATGGGGATTTTCAGTATCCCTAAGTTTAAGAACAAGAGTCAGTGTGTGTAACACATACACACTACTCACAAATGTAATGTAATTAAACACATTAGAGATAAAGATAGTGGGAATGAGTTTAGAATGCTTTGTTGTGTTGGCAGATCAACTCTCAACTCGTTGGACTGAATGAAATGATGTTTTGGTCCTTTTTTGCAAGTTGAATCTAAAACAGAGTGTCGCAACTTTCAGGTTCTGACTTCCAGCTGTAGAGATGATCAGTTTCTTGGGTTTTAAGCTCTTTGCAGCATAGCACAACAGCTTGAAGGATATTCTTTCAATTGATCCTTTTGAAGCTTTGTGTTCTTCTGAATGAGTTCTTGAGGGTTCTTCTTGAGATTGTGTATGGTTTTCTCTTATGAGTGTTCTGTGTATATTCAAAAATGTCCACGCCACTCTTCTTGTTTCTGTGTGTATTGGCTGATTTGCTCTGAATTTCTCTCTCTTATATATATACTCTTTTCCAGTTCATCTTTGTTTTTCTTTTGGTTCAGCAGGGGTCGACAGGAAAGATGTTTCAACCATGTGTGGTCTTCCTCGTACATCGTACTATTTCCTGATACGCCTGTAAATAGCATTAAATAATGTCAGGTGTATTAATTTGTCCAAACATGACCGTTATAATAGTATTAATAAAATTGGTAATAAAAAGAATGGAATACCATTAGACTGGTAGCAGATGCATGTCACACGGTAGACTTCAAATATGGTCTTTCCAACTGTGGACTTAATTGGTAGGTTATTCAATAGTAAGCTTCATCGGTAGGTTCTTTGTCTGTAGGATTGTAATGGTAGTTGTTACTCTGTGTAATAGTAGCTCCTCCTCAGTGGACTTTGAGAAACAGTCGACTATCTCGACAGTAGGAGTTTTCCAGTAGTAGCCTTCTACAAACGGTAGACTGGTCCAACTGTAGGCTTGAACAGGTAGGTTCTCAACAAAAGACTTGAGAAATAGTCTGACAGTGAACTTTTAATAGAATCCTTGTCACAACAGTGACCTAGTGACAGTAACTCTTTGTCTGTGAGCTTTGATAAGCAGATCATTGGTAGACTTGTGACAGTAACCATGTACTGGTAGCTTCCAACAGTGACTGTAAGTTTTCAATGGTGATCTTCTAGAATAAGTGACTTCATTTAGTAGTGAGCTATAACAGTGAGTTTGAATAGAAGGCTCTTACTGGAAGCCTTTAATAGTGATCTTTTATTAAGATAAATATAAACTGTAAGCTTATGCAGCAAATTCATGAGTCTTAAGAGTATACATTGTTCAGAATAAGATAATTATAAATGTAGATTAAAAGGATTAGTGAATGACTTAATATATCATGATCAATATTTAAACATGATTTGGGATTATCAAAACAGGTGAGTCCAACACACCTGACTATCTTCAATGCAAAAAATCTCAATGGACACAATCCCTCAAAGCACAAGCAGATAGATCCTTTAGGGACCATTATCCTGCATAGTAAAATGATACGTGGAGGGATCCCTACCCTAAGTGGCAATGCAATATGCAGGAGGAACTTGAGTCCATATAGGAAGATGTTACATGGACGGAACCCCATCCCACGTAGCGACACACTACATAGAGAGAACTCGTACCCATATAAAAAAGTGCAATGTCGATGTCCCTTCTCACACATGGAATTATGCTATGTGGAGGAAACCCCATTTCACATAAGAACCTACTATGTGGAATGGAGCATCCTATGGTTTTCTCCTATCTGGTTCCCATTTCTTACCTCCATTACACCATCTGATCCCACTTCATCCCCTTCGTGAAAATTTTTAATGGAATCAGAAAAATACATCTTCTAAAGACACCTGATATGAATGATCAAATCATAGGGCACATGCATGTTTCTAATTGAGTCTACATACCCATAGAAAGCACAGTCACATACATATCCTCCTGAAAAAGGGGGTCCTCAAAATTTTATAATGTCAATATTTTCATAGTAATGAGGGTCCTAACCTTGGAGGTGCTCCCAACCTCAGAGGAGATCACAAGAACAACCTTATTCTAGGGATTGAGGGGAACCATTGGCCTTTCTCTTCAATGAGGGACAGTGTTAGATACTCCTTTATTCCCTAGGAAATAGTCAGGAATCCCTCCAGGAGTAATCCCTAAGTATTTCTTGATGGATAAGGAACTCTTTCTCCTATTCATCATCCCCGAGTATAATGAAGGGAGTATATTGGCATCAAATCCCTCTCTGTCTACTTTTAGGATCAAGCTATGAAAGAAAGAGAGGAGATGAATTTAAAATCTCTTTCTTTCCCTCTCCCTTTGGGATTTGTAGTAGTCCACCATTGGACAAAGTGGATCATGTGATATTTAGATCTACTGCTTCCTCTGGTTTCTCACACTGAGCATGAATAATGTGGTCTTATATGTTAGTTGCAATCATAATATCTGTATGATCCCAAACCTCCATTTTTGACTCCTTTCAAGTGTAATCCCCAATTAAAACCTCCAAAATACCACAAGTCGAGTCTTTTCTCATGGTTCAAAAAATATGGGCATCATTCTGAGTGTAAGACCCAATCAATGCCACCATTCTTGAAAAATGGGCCTTCTATACAGCATAATCCCTGAAACCATACATCTTCAAATGGGCTTCCTACTTGGTAGAATCACCAACCATGTATATTCAAATGTAACTCATAATTTGAATAATACTCAACCATACATCTTAAAATGGGCCTCCTACTTGGTATAATCCCCAACTATACCTACTCAAATGGGACTCATCTGTAGGTATAAGCACAAACCTTCTGAACTACATGGACTTTGATTCATGAATAACTGGGATACATAAGAAGCCTCCCTGAGATCCAAACCCAACATTCCAAACACACCCTAATTTTTTCTAGGCCATATCCCAAGTAGGTTTGTCTCCAAACTATAGGTAAATATACCTTATTGGCCCCTTTCATCACCATCCTTATTGGTCCATATTCTTGATAGGATCATACCCCCACCTGAGAGATCATCTCTCTTATCAGTCTCTTGGGTCGCCTCAGTGTATGTCCCATACCACACTTTGACTTGGAACCTTCCACCTAGGCATTATTGCCACATGAAATTAAAATTTCCAGTTTGGTCCTTATCACAAGACCTTAAAAGGTATGATGTGTCCCGTTAAGTGGCACCGAACTATGTGGGTTCTGATTCATTTCACGAGGATATGTAGGAATCTTATCTTATGGGTTCTATCTTGATATCTAAAAAAATCCTTCCCACTAGATGATAATAAAATCTACATTTCCACTACATGGATCAAAAATATCATTGAGATAATAAACAATATAAGGATATTTGGTACATAGGTTCCATTGGTTGACATCCGTAGATACATATAGATCCTTCAATTGATAGAGAACCTCAGATACATACAGATGATTCTGAACCCACCATGCTAATAATTTATTATTAATTCAAGGTTGATTCATGTCACACAAGAGAATTAACCTAGGATTCATGAATATTTATTAAATATATAAGATATTGCTAGAGTAGAAAATAATTCCCCACAAAATGGCGTGATGATCCTGAATACCCATCCTCTCAAAAATGTGAGTTCTAAAGTATCATTGTCCAAGTTACCCAATGAGATCTTCCCTTTCAAATTTAAGTCCATGAGTCATCATAGATATGATATTCGTTGGGAGTTTCTGGTTCCATGAATAAACCTCGATGGAAACCAAACCATTAGATGTGAAATAAGAATAAAGAACTTGATACAAATGGTTGTGCAATATTCAAACCCCCAACAATCAATTATATGAGGCTCCAAACCCCACCACCAAGATTCTCTTAGAAATAAAATGGTGAACCTGACATGAAATAATCTTACTACAGTATATCCTTCAAAATATTAAAAGGATAGAATACCTAGTTCTTATTAGAACATTTTCTTGTTGGCATATGGGTAGTCACCACCATGATTACACTAGAAACAAAGTGGTAAACCTGATGTGAATCCTTAACAAAGATGAAAATCTCACCTTCACTCCAAGAACCTTCTACATCCAAAAAAAGAGGGACATAAAAAAAACGTCTACATGTGGTTTTGTTTATATAGATGACACTTTTACGGGGTTTTATTGCTTGTTTTTTTCATATATATTCCAAGAAATTTTGAACTATAACCCTCTTTATTCTAAATGGAATCTCATTGTTTCTCATAGACGTACACATTTGACATATCATAGGTCGGTTCCTAACCCAAATAGAGGATTTCATATCCCACATAGTGTCTTCAATGTTGAGTTTCAAACACATTGGTCTAGGAGTACCACTCTCATTGAACTCCTTCCACCCTAGAGGTCATCCAATAGACCCTCTAGAACATGAATCCCTAACATCCCTCTACTCAATGATGGTTGATGGTACAAAAGTAGATGAAACCCATATCCATCTAAAACTATTGTGGGAACTTATCCTCATAATGTGATAATGAGATCCTCCCTTAACTTATGGAGGATGATGAATTAGTCACCACCAAATTCATACTGATGAAATAGGGTTCCCTCATGAGGTCTCCTTCCAATGGTCTCAATCCCCAATGTCGTGTGATACAAAATCCTCAAAATGAAGAGGATAAATCCTCATGGTATTTTTCCAAAGACACTAAGACCTAAGACCCCATAGTTTACTATAGAGGGTGACAGTTGAAAAACATAGAATAAGAAATCATTATTTTTCTTACTGAGGAATCTAGTCATGAAAGTAAGGTGGAAACTCATGAGAAGATGGAAATTCCAACTCATTCATATAATTACCTTCATGAAAATACGGTGGAAACTCATGAGAAGATGGAAATACCTACTCAATAAAATCAATCCTGTTAATAAAATATGGTATTTTCTTATGAGGAGATGAAAATATCTACTCATGCATATAAATCTTATTATAAAAATACAACAACTTCTCATAAGATGATGAAAATTATTTCTCATGAATATAAAGATCATCATGAAAATATGGAAACAACTAATGAGTAGATGAAAATTATTGCTCATGCATATCAATCCCATCATGAATTACTATCGAAATCAGAGGACCTAGTCGATGTATCTCAACTAGGAATCATGGAATGGCTCATATTTCTTCCCCAACACCAGAATGGGTATACATCCCTATTTCACCAAGGATGTTTCTCAGCATGTTCTAACAATGATAGAAGGTGAGACATCAATCCATGACCACATCCTATTGACCTTCCAAGTTTTTATATCGGTAATGGAAATTACAAGGATTAGAGGTCATATTCCCACATTCTAAAGTGGGTTGACTCATCAAAACAATGATAATTTCACTTAGGACAATACATACATCTCTGATCCCATATAGAAGGGTCGTCGGTAATATTCTAGGATATAAGTGAAACATATTGGGAAAAAATACCCATTACAACTGGGGGTCACTGGGCCACTGCAATAACTACTCTAGGGAAGGAAAATGTCCCTTCAATAATTCCTAAATCTTTCTATCAAATCCTAGAAGTGCCACAAGAGTTTTTTGAGTAGGCATCCATTTATGAAGGTCGTCACATATAGCAAGATTCCCCAGTCACTTGCAAGAGAGTTCCTAAAAAGAAATTTCTATAAAGGCAACTAAAAACTGAATAAGAGACTCATAAACCTATTATATTGGAGGTAGGAGTTCTTATGTCCATCAAACATATATAAGTGGTGGTTTAGGATCCTATTGATCCATTACCAAGTTACAAAATCAGCATTAGGAGTTACGATGGTCCTCCCCATAACTATGCTACAAAAAAATCTAGTGGTCATCCCTCAGATCATCTACCATGAAGGATTATTCTATGGGTGTAAAAAAATCAATCATGAGAGCCTATCTAATGATAAGAATCATATTATCCCTCCTCATGGTGAGAATATCAAATAGAAAGATAGTCCTCCCCTTTCTACCATCCACCCTGAAGTTCCTCCTGAGGTTATACACTGCAGAAGTTCTCCCTACAGTTAGACATTGATCTATGATGGTATTCCTCCCCATGATGGAATCCACTATGAAGGTCCTACCCATAGTAAAATTTCATTTTGATAAGAAATTACCCCCTTTCCATGTTACATATGAGATAACCCTCATATTTTTATGTTCTTGGAAGGATGGGATTGGTTGTTCTAGATACCCTATCAATGAAAATATACATCATTTCACAACTAGAAGATGGTACGACGTAACGGTCTCCCTACAAACCACCTCTAGAACGTTTCTATACCGATGAGATCTCTACTAGTCCTTCTACCTATGATGAAATAGTCAGGAAGCACCCATGTTGGTCTGATCAGGTGGAGGACTTTATGTAACATGAATAAAAAGATATGTTTCTAAGAAGAATACAATTAGTAAAAGATGATATACCCATCATCTATTGTCCCTCATCAACTTCTTAGTTTGATGTTATAGATGTATTGTTATATGAATGCATACACAACATTTGTATGAATATATGGATGACTCTTATCCACCTAAAAGTAAATTTTCTACCTTATAAAGGGTATTCAAACCATGAAAATATATTGGGAGAGCTTCTTAATCATGTATAATTGGAACCACTGTAATTATCTTGATGACCACAATTTAAGAAATAGTGGAAAGAACTTAAATGGAAACTCCTGAATTAATTTCCCAAGTTTTGTTAACTAATTATTAACACCCCTCTTATAGTTCATATTCAAAGATGGGGATAACATGTAGCTATGTACTTCACCTCATATCTTGGTCAGAAAAATCCTCCATAGGTGATATCCTTAAATATTATTACTCTAGGGAAACATCCATACAAGACACCCACTCTAAGAAGATGATTCACTTAGAAAGATTCAACCCTGAATAAATCTCAAATTCATTACTACTGATGAGATAAGACCAATAAAAGACTCCTAAATATGGAAATTAAGAACATTAAAAAGGATTATTACATAAGGGGGGTTAATCAACATGCACTGCTAATGTCCTTGGAAGTAAGCGATTCATATACAGATAATGCATATCACCCGGTTCATGACCGAACAAAGATATGCAATATTAGGAGAGAATAAATAATAAAAACAATAGGCACAATACAATATCAAACCTACCTTGCTAGGTTGGGGGATTGTAACATAAAATGACCCACCAGAGTCAAAAAATTCATCCTAGGGAATGAAAACAGAATAATGGGGTCAACCCCATCCCACTGGGATAGTGGAATTTTTACCTCAAACCCCTCGTCAAAAAAATCCATATTCTACCATTTGGGGGGAATATCAGGTCTCCCAATTCATCCCATCACATGGCGCATTTCCCTCAGAAAGGAAATGAATAACCAGGTTATGTGACAGTTCTCTTCAAGTAACTCTTGGCCAAGTAGCTCGAAGAGGATATCAGAAAAGAAGGAAAAGCCCCATGAAAGAGAGTGAACAATCCTCCTATAATTCAATAGTCAATAAAACAGAAATAATTCATTACACATCAGTGAATGTTAGGGGAATAAATTATACAGATGACAAAAAAGATAATTCTAACACTGTAGAGTAAGGGGAGGGTGGTTCCATCTAGATTGTGGTCCACACTGAGATTGAAGGAGGTGAGTGTAACCAGAAACATATACTTTCCATGAATTTGGGTGATCTTGAAAATATTATATCATTACATCCTCATAGAACATATAACAAAGACAAGGGTAAAAGAGAGGTTTCAGATGACCTAGGTTTCAAAGAGGTTGAAACCCTCACACACAAAGAGAGATTCACTTGATATCAGGAAGAGATGAAAGAGTTGAGAAAACTAAATGAAAAATTTCTCCAACACATCATCCCTTACGAATATTCTCCAAGGGTATAAACTCAACTCACACACCAAACCTGTAACGACCCAAACTTTCATTAATGAAAATTATTCCTGATCTGATTAAATGTCTCATTATGTAAAATATTTATATAAATGTGAAATTATTTGGTTTTATGTGTTTCTATTTTAAAATATTGTTAAGAATTGTGACTATTGTCAATATATCCATTGAATAGTGATCACATGATTAGTATAAATATAGGTCTTTAAAAAATCCAATTTACTCAGACAAAGGAAGCGATGCCTCATCCAGTATACTTGCCCCATATGAAGCCCATTTTTAGGAGCTCAGAAAGGAGTTGATGTCATAGGTCTTCACTCTTGACCAAGCCCAAGCCAAGCTTCAACATGTTAAGCTCGAACATAACCACCTATGATAGAATTGGAAGTTGATAGAGATTACCACCCGAGCAATATTATCCGAGCCACCCCAAGAATCTATCACCATTTCACACCATACCCTTCAGTCTTATGCGGGAATTATAAGGTGTTATGTAACAAGGACTTATCACTATGAATATGTGCATTATCTTTGTATATAATAATTCATATACATTCATTTTATTATTGTTACTTTGTAAATAATTTTTAAAGTACAAATAGTATTTTTAGTTAATATTCAAATAAGAAATCTATTTTGATGAATTAATGGGTTTTTGAATTAAATAATGTTTTAATAAAATAATATTATTATTAAATTAATTTTTATTAAATATAAATTGTCGTATAATTTTATGAATGTAATTGTAATTTTTATTAAGGTTTAAAAGCCATTTTTTTTATCAAAACCCATAAATTTTCGATAAATGTCGGTTTTTATTTTAAAAGTAAAAATTCACATATATAGAAAATTATTCATATAAAATGAATATTATTTTTTGAATCAGGGTATAAAAATTATCCAATGGTGAATTTTTCATAATTTTTTGAGATAGTCAAATTTTTGGGTAAAAATTAAATACAGATTAAATATATAATGTGTTTTATGACATCGTAATGCCCAATAGTGATGTAATAAAATACTATAAATGATATTTTTGGAAAATATATTTTTTACCATTAAAATAATGTGATTTTATGTTTGTTTTATTTATTTTAAAAATCTTTAGTGGACCCTCTAAGAGTTATAAAACATTTTCACTTTTTAAATGAATTTCCTTGAGAGTGTTACTCACCTCCACATAAGCAACCCAATTAATTTAATAATTTCTTCCATTGGGATTATAAAATATTTTTTTTCACTCTCCTTTGAGAAAAAACCATGGGATGGTTTGTGGTATTGATTAGTTTAATATGTGATGACCCAAACCTAAATATTAAAGAATTCCCTATCTTTTCCTATATAAACCCACCCAAGATCCCACTTACTCTTCACTCAATGCCTTTTGAGTTCTTAAAACCTCTTCCATCATCTCTCTAGATTCCTCCCAAGGCACCCTAGGCTCCCAAGAATCCTCTCTCAACACTCTCCCAAGACTTTGAGATCACACTTCCATGTAAGGGATTTCCTCTTTTCTCATTTTTGTCCAAGTTTCTTAATATTGTTATGACCTTTTTTTTCAATTAAAAATGTTTGGGTATGATTTATCACCTCCCCCATAATACCCTAAATATATTTTAAATGATTATAGACCTATTTCTCTCTCATTAATTCCTTCTGTGTACACCCATTACCATGCTGACATTCTGTAAGGAATCTCTCTCTCCTCATTTACATTCAAGCAATTATTTTGTATTGTGAATGTAAATTACATTAATTTTATTGGGAAATGTATATATATGACCCCATTACTTTCCATTTCATTTAAATATTATGATACACCCATTTCTCTCTCATCAACCATCTTTATGAATTCCTATGTCATGTCGTTACACTGCCAAAATTACACCACGGTTTTCCAAGCCAATGTCATTGTGTAGTGAATACCATGCCCATTTCACTATCAAGGGTATTCACCTTTATTCACATTTACATGTTTATTATAGTGTTTCATGTATGAATTCCAAATTTCCTTTATCATGGAATAAATGATGAGGTTTAATGAATCCATGTTATATGATCCATGTGGCACATTTATGCATGAAATGAAATGTTTAAGAAGGGTGTGCCCTGATAGCGCCCCAATGCATTGGGTAAAGATTAGTATCATGATACATAAAGTGCAATGAGGTTTTACTCATGATAATTCAAGTGAAATGAGTGTTTACTCATGCTCCATGTGCAACGATCCTTGGATCATGCAAAAATCATGCTAAATGTTGTTGCCACACTTCCATGTTATGTTAATCATGTTATATCATGCATTTATGTTCATGATTCTCTTAAGCTATATTGATATGACTATTTCATATCATGTATTGTATCTTTCATGTTATTCCATATTCACTCCCTTATTGGTCTTTATTTCTCACCCTTTTCTTATGCATGTCCTTAGGTTATCCCATGTAGTGCTAAGTACGAGCGAATGTAGTGGTCATGTAAAGGAAGTTTTCAATAAGATGTTGTGTCCTATGTTTTAAGTTGTTATGTAATGTTCCTAAGACAAAAATACACTAGACCTCTCAATCTTATTTGTTTTATCTATTTAAGGTTTTATTTAATAAATTATTTTATGTGTGTAATAAAGAGCAGGGTTCTCATAAAACCAGTGTACCTCAATGGTCTTCCCTAAAAAATGAGGTAGAACCGAGACATCCACCCAATCCAGAGGTTCTCCAATTAGTTTATCTGGATCTGATCGTAGATGGATGTGAATAATTCACTCCACTAGGGAATAAACAATAGTGTATTTCAGAAAACCCTCAAAAGATATCCCATGTTGAATATCAGTCACAATTACAAGAAAATACACTACATCATGCCCTGGTTATTTCTATCCTTTTTCATGCTCTTGTACAACCAAAAATTCTTTGAGGGATTATCAACATCATCAAAGCATTGGATGCTCAATTGGAAGTGGTGGAGGAACAAATCGCACCAGTGAAACCAGAATGAAAACTTAGTCCTGAGTGGATGATCGACATCCCAACCCTACCAATGTTTCAGAGTCCCATATTTTCGATATTCAATTGCTCAGGGGATCCATAACAACATATAACACACTTTGTGTCACCTTGTTATCACATTATGGAAACCCTAGATCAAAATGAAGAAGTGAAACTTAGGTTCTTTGAAAAAACATTACAAGAAATAACCTTCATATGGTACACTGGTCTTCCAGCTTGGTAAATAACAGGTTAGGAAGCCCTCCATCATAATTTCATCTCTCAATTCAGCTTAATTATACAAAATAAAAAAATATATAACCTCTCAAACTGAAAATAGTTATAAAATGAAAGAATATCAAATTTCATTGATAGATGGAAAGGGATGATATGTTCCCTAAACCTACAACTTCCCTAGGAAGACTTTATTTCTCTTTATATAGAGAACCCCCATGATAAATTTCGAACACTGCTAATCCTAGGGAAATATACGGTTGGGTTTTAGGATTTCACCATATTTCAAAAATAATAGAGGGTTCCATACAATGAACTATGTTCAAGATCCGAGTGACTCCACTAGTCCCGTGGAAAAAATAAGAAAAATAGAGGTTGAATCTGTCACACTTAAGCCACCCTCCATGCCAGATCCAATTCCAAAGCCTGCACTTTATCATGTGTTGCCCCTAGGCATAAAAAATAACACTCACCTCATCAGGAAGAGTGAATAGGAACAAGGAGAAATCATTCAAAGTAGATAAGGAATAAATATTACTCATTATTGGATGATCAGGTCTATGAATACTGTATAGTCATAATGGGAAATGATTTACTTTGCCTTCCAGAGCCCTGGAGTCACGATCAAGTAGGTCTTGACGACCAACCAAATTATTTCCAATTTCACTGGATATTGGGGAAAACTATCCAAGAATGATTCATATTTAAATAAAACCTATAGAAAATTGTGGACTTTGGGAAAGTTAAGATGGGGAAACCACCAGAACAAGTAGCGTATGTTTTCTACACTACTCCTGATGAAGGAGATGAATAGAAAAAAAAGTATCTAGTAAAGGAGTGAAAAAGTTTGATGTATGGATGAATTTTAAGAAAATAAATCAAGATAATGGAATCATATTAGGATATTTTAAGAAACCTATTATGCCTTCAATCGATTCTCCAATAATATAGCCAACCACATCTGTGTCACAGTCTTCCAAAAGAAGGTCTTTAAGGAAATGGTCTGGCTAGGCGGGCAGAAAGAAAATGAATGAATATGAACCTATGATAAGGATAAAATTGACTTTGAATATCTCAATCTTTATTACCTCAAATGTGAAACAATGGGTATTGTCCCATAAAATGGATATACGGTCACTGCTCCACTAAATGGATGAATTAGAAGTGATTAGATAGACCTGACCCTCATCAGATGGGGAAATGATCTTTTGATAAATTAATAGTTGATCCATTAACATTATTCATTTAATGGATCCATTATCATATTATAAGTATGAATATGAACACTAGTTTGATATACTCAATTGGGGAACCATAGGAAGAGGCCGAAAGATCTGAGGGAGTAGGGGAAGATACATTCATGGTAGAAACCATAATTATGGCCACACCCCTACTCAAACCATCAGTGTTGATGAAACTCGTGAAATAAACTTTCAATGATTCCAACAATAATAGGAAGACTCCCCTGCACATACCTAAATTGACCATTACCCGATTATTTTGGAAGAGTTATAGGTGTTTGATCACCCCTGACATGCAAAACAACATTCCCAGCCTAACCCACCAATCATAGGATCACCTTCAGCTCCTGTTCTGAGGGGTGATCCATCTACATATGGTGCTTCATCTCCTAAATCTCCTGTGAAAGTGTACCCACAAATAGGGAAGCTCCGGACTTTAAATAAAAATCATAACATCTTGAAGAAACTAGTCTTGGTGCCAACTAAGTTTCCAATCCTAGATGTCATGAGTCTATCAACAGTACTTAGGGAAGCACAAATAGAGGCCTTATTAATCCCCAAGAGTTTGAAGATGAGGTTTCTGTTACTGAAGTCAATTATATAGAGACTTATTTGAATAATTCCATGTAGTTATCTCCTTTACAAATCAAGTAAAAAATTCTATTTTATCAGGACACATCAGACCCTTGTACAATACTAGAAGGATTAATGATATTGATATTTTAAATCTTTTTTTGAAAATAGATCTAGATTTATCCTCCTTCCAGCATATCCTAGAACTTCGATTGGTGTGCAGTAGAACGTATGGATCTTGCCAATGACATTGACGTGTGATGTTTCTTCACCAGTGACCGATCCAAATTGAGGTAGGACATTGTTTTAATTGGATTTATTCCCATTTTTTATTCATATGATTAATACTAATCAATTAACTAATATATTTATTAAAGGATCATGCATATTGTGGGGATGGGATAGATTTATCTGAGAAATGGGAATTTCATTATGATTAGTTTATAATCTCTTCATTTTTCATTCTAATGGAAAAAAATCGAGTCCAACACAACATTTTTTTAGGTTTCTTCCTCATGTTTGTGGTTGTACATTTATTCCCCCATTTCTTTATTCATCATGGTAAAGTCTCTTCTCACATGGTTTGACCAATATAAGATAAAACGATCATTGCACACCCGTTTATTGGGGCAATAGAATAATATCACAAATTTGGGTTTGAATCAATGATAGAATAGAGATACGATGATAGTGATAATAAACCTATATTGGTTTGATTTTTTTCATTAATTTTTAATTAATGGTTCACCTACAATTAAAATAAACCTTAAAACCCTGAGTTTTATGAATTTTTTTTTTTTTGCATTGCATGTTACACCAAGTTAAGATTTATTTAAACACAAAACCAAATTAATCTTGTGTAATAAGAAACATATATATTATCTTGAGTTACAAGTAAACCTATTTTTGGCTTGTGTTACACAAAATACCATCTTACTTCAACAACTTTTGTTATACGCGAGACTCAGTTTCCCCGAATTACAATATACTATTAATATTGTTAATAAAATATTAGTATAGTTATCATCTAGCCATTGGCATGCAGAGTATGAAAATAATTTACTACATTATGAAAATATGGTTTATACAAGTTTAAAAAGTGAATAATTTGGTAACAAATTAACTAAAAATTAAATTAATAACTATTTAAAAATAAAGAAATTTCATTTTATGAAAAAAAAAACTAATTTTATAAGCGCAAACATGTTTTCTGTCACTAAATTAAACAAGCCAATTTTAATGAATTGTTTGATGTAATTTAAATATTATATATTCAATGAACTAATTAATATTCATTTTATGTATTTTCCAGACAATAAATAATAATAAATCTAATTTTACACGTAAAAACACGTATTTTCTTAAAAGGTAATTTTACCATCTTTGAATGAAACACTTATTTTAAACCTAAATTTTGAAACATTAATAAATTCTAATTGAGGAAATAAAATTTATTTTTAAAATATTAATTCTAAAATTATCTTAGGATGAATTTTTGGTATTTTTCTAAGAAGTTTTATTTTTTGGATGAATAGTGAAAAATACTAAATTTTAATTAAAAACTATTTTTCTTTTAATTTATTTATATAGATAAACTATACTTTAATTTGTTTTTAAATAATATTTATATCAATTATAAATTTATTAATACAATTTATTTCATTTAAATTATATATAAAAACATATCAAACTTTAGAACATTTTCACATTAAAAACTCATTGTTTCGTCCTGTCTGCGGAATTAATTTTAAATTAATTTCTTACAATTATGTGATTTTAATGTGATAAAAATGGATTAAATATTTGGAATCATAATAATTTATAATTTTAAATGATATAAATTTAATTTTTGACCAAAATTATTAGTGAAACAGTTAAAATTAATTACAACGATTAACAGAAAAATGAGTTTACCAAGGGACTAAACATTAACTTAAGGGGTCCAAATGACCTAGAAACATGTCAAAAAAACATTTTATGGAAATAATTAGACCATATCACATATTTTAGCCAAAAGTTTTCATTATTTTATGCATATTATGTAAGGTATATCTTTCAATAGTATTTAACTTTTAGTATTTACAAAAAATGTCACTCCTCCTCCACTATAAAAGGGAACTCACCCCCTCACTTATTTACACCAATAAAGACATTTGTATCATACAAAACATAAAAAAAATAAGTTTCCAACTTCCCTCCCCTAATAATAGAAGAATAAATTTGGGAATAAAGATAACTAATCAAGTCATTTGGTGAAAACCAAAATGAGTTACCCAAAGAAGAGGCAACGCTCATCAATAGACGTCTTTGTTTTATTTCTTATTTAAACACATTAATTTATTTTTATATCAGTATTACATAATAACCCTAGTATCTTTAACATACTAATAATTTTTCATTTTAAAGTTACTACATATATCATAACACACTTCCATCAAATGGGTTATGCAATCATCGTTCATGTGCATGATGAACTACTGCCACGTGGACCGATGTCATTCATTCTTGCATTACCACCTTCCATGGTTGCTAATAATGATGTATTTATAGATTATATATGATATTTATGATATTTATGATGTATTAATTCTTATTTAATTATTATATAATGTGACTCCTCAAAAAACATAAGTAAGAACCTTGTATTCGATAGTGTGTATGACACGCGACATGAAGTGCATAAAGTAATATAATATCTGTATACTTTATAATATGTTTACTATTTACAAAATTTTCTATTCATGAAACACATAGTTATATTTTGTTACACCCAAGAGTGACCTTTCTCAATAGCTTGTTTTATACGCAAGAGAGACCTTCCTCCATAGATTGCATTACACACAGGACCGAGTTTCACCAAATAACAATATATTATTAAAATATTTATTTAATATAATATCACATAACCTATATATTATGTTATTATTTATTAATATTATTAACTAACTTATGAAAATATATAGTTTATAATAATATAATATTAATTAATAGGTTGAAAATGAATATAGGAACCAATTGAATATAAATAGAATGTTTTTATATAAAACCATTTTTTGTTCACAAAGTTGTTTTACCCAAATAGATTAAATTAAATAAAATAATTGAGGTATATTAATGTAATATATATATATATATATTTTAAATATTCAATTTATTATATTTTATATTAATCCATTAGGTTTTATATGCATAATATAAGAACAAACCCTATTTTACATATAAAAATCTATATTTTTATAAAGGCAATTTTACCTCCTTTTAATGAAGAACCCATTTAAAATATGAATTTTGAAACTTTAATTGATCTAATATGTCAAAATAAACTTAATATTAATAATAAAAACATAAAAATTATCTTAGGATGATGTTTTGGTAATTTTCTGTAATGATTCAATTTTTTTATGAATAACTAAAAAAAATACTGAATTTTAGTTCAAAACTGTATTTTCATCAAATTTAATTATAAGAATATATTATGTTTTATATTGGTTTTATAGTTTAATTAGATGATATTTTTATATATTAATACAATTTAGGTTATTGGTATCAATTTCACTTTGTAATTGATTATAAAAATATGTCCAACTTTTTAATGTTTTTACTTTAAAAACCTGCATTATCGTCCTATTTGTGGAATTAATTTCAATTGAATTTATTCCAATTATATTATTAGAATTTGGAAAAATGGATTCCATATTTGGAATCAAAATGATTTATTATTTCTAATAAGACCAACTCTGTTTTGACCCAAAATATTAGGGAAAATGATTAAAACTAATTATAATTATTAAGGCAAAATTAAACTTAATAAAGGACTAAACCTTTAACATAAGGGCCCAAGTGACCTAGACACTTGTCCAAAACCAAGTTTATAGACATAATTAATATATAAACCTTAAATTATTGATTTTTATTGATTTTTGTGAATTTTTTTGGTAATAACATGTGTACAACTAACTTCTTTTCAAGAATACCAAGCGAGTCCTTTTCCTTCCCTATAAAAGGCCACCACCTCTACCCATTCCTCACATGTCTAAAAACATATAATTTCGGAAAATACCTACCCAAATAGTCTCCTATTATTCATTTCATTGATCTAGAATAATCCATTTCACAATAAACCCTTCTAACAAAGTCTTTTGGTTTAAACCAAAATAAGTTGCACAATTAAGAGGTAACACCTTCTCTCATGATTTTTAGTTTCATTTCCATTATCTACTACATATACTCTTATTAATCTATGATTACATAACAAAAAAAGTATCCTAAATATACTAGTATTTTTTTTATGAAAATTTTAATACATATAATTACACACACCTCCATATAATAGGTAATGAACATACTACTTTTGTGAACGATGAATTACAGCCTCGCGAAACGATGATTGTTCAATTCTCTAATACCGCCTCTTATGGTAGCCATTATGATGTAAAATATATTTATATATTGTAACATCCCAGTTAAATAAAGAATAATACATATTTCATATTTATTAATATTTTTTAATTAAATATTAATTTTAGTTTAAAGGGGTTGTTATGTTCGATAGCGTACACGATACGCAACAACGGGTTTCTTTGAAATCTTACATTGCACACTAATAATATAATATTATTATTTTAAATGGTAGTTAAATCCTAGCCATTGTATTGGAGGTAATGAAAAAAACCAACTACAATATGATTATACATGTTTTTTAAATGTATTTACAATTATCCAATAAAATTTAGAGGCTTATAATGTGAATGAATCTTATTTTAAGCATAATTTACATTAAAAGGCCAATTTACCGCCTTTTAATGGTGAACTCTATTTAAATATAATTTTGTTCACTTTAATACATTATATTTGACCAAAAAATCCTTCTTTAGAATGGGGACATCAATATTTACATTGTGAAATTTTTGGATTTTTTCTGATAAAGTTCATTTTCTAAGGAATAGTGAAAAATATTAGATTATAATTCAAAACTGTGTTTTAATCTAATTTATTTATATGGTTAGATAATATTTTTAATTGGTTTTAAAGTGTAATTAAAATATATTTTTACCATTTACTCCAATTTTGGTCATTGTAATTAATTTCACTTTGAAATTGGACATAAACATGTGTCAATCTTTTGATAATTATTATTTCATAAAAACACGCTATTTATTTTAAAAACAAAAATTAATTTTAAATTAATTAATGCCACTTTTATCTTTTGAATTTGGAAAAATAGTCATAATTTTTGAATTTGGAATATAAAATAATGATTAAGAAGAATTTTTGGTATTTTTCTGAAAAACATCAATTTTTGATGAATAGTGAAACCACATTATAGTAGTTAAAAAACTGACTTTTTCATTTAAAAGAAATTTTACAAATTCTGTGAGTTGAATTTAAAAATTCTACGAGACACGGTTAATATCAATAATTAAAATTTGGTTCAATAAGATGAAAATAATTTTTGGTGAATAGTAACTTTTGACTTTTATTTACCCTGGTTAAAGGTAAATAGGGAAATTCAAGGTAAAAAGAATTTTATAATTATTCAAAATTACCTCAAAACTTTTCCTAACCTTATTTGATGATTCATGGACGACCAATGGAATCCTTGGGTCTATTTTTGGACTCCATGGAGCCACTTGGGAGTGATATAGACACTTTAGATTAATTAATTTAAAGTAAAGACAAAAATGACATAAAAAAATATTTCTTTCTAAATTAATTTTTACATGGTGTTATATCAATTATTTTTTCGACTATAAATATTAATTGTAAAAATAAAAATATTTCCTACATCATGGTATTTTTTATAATTTTTAGACATCGAATAAATTAAATTATTTATGACACAATAAAGGTGCAGTGTTTACCTCATTAATAAATGATTTAATAAAATAAGAATATAAATAATAAAATAACAACCAAAACCTGTACAATTCTTATTGGTAGTTTTTATTTTGACCATGAGTCATATTATAGTCAACTTTAATGTTTTTTTGACCTTTAGAAACTGAATATAATTATATAATAAAATAATATTTTCACACTTACCTAAAGAGCCCCTCCTCCCCCTTATAAAAGGAGACCATTTCTATCCAATTAATCACACCTATCAAGCATTTTGGCTCATCAAACCTCTACCCAATTAATCTCCCTATATCCCTATCCTCTTCCTAGAATCCTTCCCTTAGGCAGAAGGCACTTCAACAAACCATTTTGGCTCAATCCAAAGTGAGTTACCCAAATTAAATGTAACGGTTTCTCTTAAATTTTTTGTTTTATTTTGTTTTACTTCTCCAACCCATAAAATATTTTTATTCATTTATTTTATAACAACACGAGTATCCCCAATATACTAGGATGTTTTTATGGGAAGTATTATAACTACACTAACACACACTCCATCCAATGGATGAAGAACATATTGTTTCTATGGATGGAAAACTAACGCCTCATGAAATGATGATTGTTCGATTATCTCCTACCGCCTCTCATGGTGGCCATTAAGATGACACTTTATTTATATATATGATATATATATTATGTTTATGTTTTCTTTATTCTTGTGTGTTTTCCATTTATATCATTATATTATGGTTTCCATTATGGGTAAAACACGATAATTTCATTTGGGGAAGTGCGGACTACCACCCCCTAAAAATGATATGACTCGTTCGTGCCTTATGTGGGATATATAAAAGATGTATTTAATGATATGATATATGATATTATACTATAATTATATTATACCTATGTATTGTTATGTTTCAATACCATTAAAATAAGAAATAGGAATGAAAATAGTGTTCATGCGTACATACGGCTTACCGTCTCCATGAACGGTGCATTTTATTTCTTACCTCCAAATGATATGTACTATTATAAATATAAATATAATTGATATATATGATATATATGATATCTAAATAATGAATATCATTCTGTATATAATGAACTATTGACCACATGGACAACTTGTATATATAATGTGTTCATTTTGTTTTACTCAAGTACCAAATATCGACAAAACAACCACTATTAACTTGAATGATTACATAATGTTTATAACATGGTAATAAGTGATATAAAAGTAATAATAAAATTTAAAATGGTTCTTAATCAAGTATAAATTAACTTTAGTTTAGTATTCATGATATTAAAGAATGAACGGGTCAAGTCGGACATGAGGTAAGGGGTTTCTTACTCACTTTGAATTCTGTGATATTTCCATTGTTCGCCACTTATTTATTGGATGTGGTGTATTGTGTTCTGCCATTTCATATATATTATCATGATTCTATTTATATTCATGGTATTCTATGATTCATTTTTTGTTTATTAACTTTTGGTCATATGGCTCGATTAATCACAACATAGTAAGGGTTTTTCATCTCACTTTTATTCATGTGAGATTCATGCTATATTGGCCACTATTTCCTTTTTTATGGCGTATGTACTATCCATGATTGTATTCATTGTGTAATATAATTTAACGTATGTATATTTACATCTTCATTTTATGATACTTCTTTCATGGGGTGTATTTTTCATAAGTTACCAAATCCGTAAGGGAATTTCACATTTTAATTTCCACTCATTGGGATTTACGCATACATCGTTGATTATTTTACTCCATGATTATGTGTGGAATCACTATTTATTATTTTTGTGGTAATTTAAACTCCCCTTTCTGTGGATATACTTTTGATACACATAATCCCTCCATTGATAAATTATCAAGTCATCTATATGAACTTGATAAGAGTAATTTTAACTCAGTCTCCATTTATTGAGTTAAGCATCCAATTCATTGGTGTTGTTTTTACAAGAATATGTGTGAATGTCCTCTGATTTATTTACATGGAATATCCAATCATATTGAGTGTATTTATATTTTTCACACATAATTATGTCATCGGTTTTTCCTTAACCAAAGGATACAGCCTTTGTAAGAGATTTCATCTCAATTTACATTCCATTGTGACTTCATTGTTGTCATACACCAATTCACTTTTATATGGTGTATATAATGTACTTTGACATAGTATATAATGAATCCCTTTATTCTCATGATATTAAAAAGTTTTGATTACCTCATTTATTTGTATTCAAGTGTCTCTCTTTTGGTTAGGAACTCTAACTAAAATATAAAACATCATTTTAGATGTTTTAAAGATTGAATATTCTAAATCATTCTCATTAATGTCCATGTTTTAAAAATGGTTTCAAGGATTTATTTACATGGACATTAAAGTTTTAAAATTAAAATTTATTTTCAATGTTTCAAAGTGGTATGGGAAACTTTGATTCAAAAATCTATTTTTAAATGGATTCTTACCAAATAGTGTGAATTTTTAATGATTTCAAGAAAATGGGGGATGTTTCTATCTAATAGTTTTGATGATTATTTTAATCTAAGTCAATATCCTTCATTATTATCGATTGAGATTAATCTGATACAATACAATCTTCCATATTGTATCTAATATGTTATGTTTGACTGTGGATTTGTTATTTTTATAGCATTCATGGTTTGTTGATAAAGTATTGACATTCTGAATGCTAGTTTTAATACAAATGTTTATGTTATGTTTAAGAATTTTAATATGAGGAATGTATTGGACTTAGTAAGTGACGGGTGGAGCCCGCTATAGCTCCTCAATGCATCGTTAGGTCTCATGAGACAAACTAGTGTTTTGGCACAAGGCCTTGACAAAATCTTATTTGTAGTCTTGGTACAAGGCCTTGACTATGTAGTTATGATAGTATGGAATTATGCATTCCATCATTATGAATGTGGTTATTGATATTTCATGTGATTATTCGACTAGTAGAATATCCATATGAATAAGTAAATGGAATTATTTCATTTCATTTTTTCCTTGTTATACTGAAGTTCAAGTTTAAAATGCTTTTGTGTTAGTTATACATTGCCTTAAATGTTTATGCTTATTAATGAAAGTTTCCGCTATATTGTTATCTTTACTGAGCATCTGAGGTCACCCCTTTCTATGTTTTATTTTTCCCAGGATGTGAAGAAGTATTTTATGACTGACCTACAGGGATATTCTAAGGGGATATGAGTGTGGACTATGGATACAATGTTATTGTAGTTTTTCACTTTATCATGTAATCTAATACTTATGAATGTATCTAGTACTTCCAATGCTACTAAACTAATCGGTCTTTCAATACTTGATCTTTTATGATCATGCCAATGATACATAATAATTCATAGACTCTGGGCTTCTAGGGTCAAGTCATTACAGTTGGTATCAGAAAAATTGTAGTACAAACCTTAGAAACTAGATTTAGATAAACTCTGATTAGAGCACATAACCCTAAGATTGAATTTGAGGATTAGTATATATGAAATTCCTAAAATTTTGGTATTGTAGTGATTTTTTGAGTTTTCCAAAAAATACATCCATGTCTGGATACGAGCAGGTAGAGGCGGCTCTGGAACAGGTGTACCTAGGGGTAAAACCCCAAAACACCGTTTTGAGCTAGACTCAAACGGGAAATGGTGCATGACAATGGGCCTTGTTTCACTCTTGGTTACGACACTCCTAGGGGATATGCTTAGGATAATTTACACTTTCTTTACAAACTGATTTGAAGTATTTTAATATAAGATGAGAATAAATGACATTGGTTAATCCTAAGGTGTTTCAAATTGAAATTATGGTGTGATGATATTTTCTAAATAATTTTATGACCATTCTTACTCACACAACGTTTTCTAGTTTTACTCAATGGATGGATTCCAAGGAAGTCATAGTAACTTTGAGAATGATGTAAAAGGTGGGAAAGGTTGTGGAGATGAGCAAAAAATGTAATGTTGATAGGCGTAAAAGATATCGTGTTCATGCCGAATCAGTTTTCTAAAAATATGATCAACAACATATATATTAACCAACTCCTGGACTCAACAAAAAAGAGAAATGCGATGAATGATAAGAGCTATAGCAGTGGATACAATGGGGAAAAGAATCCTCATTTCTATCATGCAGGAAATTTGGAAGGAGACACCCAGGAAAGTGTCTCAATGGAACAAAGAAATGATTTACGTGTGGGAAAGAAAGACATAAAGTGAAGAATTGCTGAGGAAAAATGAAGAGTACTATGGAAGAAAATAAAAATGGTCCTAAGAATCCATTTATAGTCATTTTCCGTAAATGTAGGGGACCTGGCCATTACCCGAGTAAATGCCCTATTCTAAAGGATATTTTCTTGGTCAAAGAAGAAGCTTTGTGGAAATAAATGGTTGGAGAAATGTTTAAAAGTATTAGTGCTCCTTATTGATGGGATTACTTTGGAATAATTTTCTTTTCTATTTGTAACCCTGTAGTTTTTCATGTGAAAACGATATTTAAGGAAGAATTATCTTTTCTATTATGGATATAGTTATAAATAACCATTTGTTTTTATATGATCATTGGGTTTGAGGAAACTATAAGTTATTATATTTTGGGATGAAAATGCAATGTATGAGATGAAATTTGTGGTTAAATTATTTTATGGTTATTTTGAGAAATTTATCTCATTTTGGTAATGTTGAAAAAATATATTTTTTGAAAAAGGACAACACGCAGACCGTGTGACAACCCATCGCTTTAGACAATGTTGCGGGAATCGAACCCTCAACCATAGTGCGATTGGGATTTATCACCTACCACTGGACTACGTGAAGTCCCTAGTTAGTGTGACTAATTATTTTTAGTTAAATGATTTTATTCATCAATAATAATTTGTTTTGGTATCTTATGTCTTATCAAATGAATACCCTTAGTATAGGAAAATTATTTGGTGATTAAGTGATAAATGTTATTTTGGAATACGTTCGCTTGGTTGGGAACACTATATACCCAAGGAAAATAGAATACTATGGGATTTCATTTGAGGAGTAATGGTGGATTTTTATCTATGTTTTTATTGTGGATTTATAGAGATTTGGGTTATTTATATAAATGATTAACCTGTCATAGAGAATGTGTGATTAGGTTAATTTCTTGTAAGTATGTGACTTTAAGAGTAGTTGATGTTATTTGGAAATACAATTTAACGTGGAAGACTGTGTAATGAAATTCTTCTATTTTTTGGGTTTGAAAATTAGTTTAGATTATATTGATGGATTTTAAATATAATTGTTTATTGAATGGTATTTATTGAACTTTTGGTATTGTTGGTTGAATTTTAGAAATTAAGATTATTATTTCTTTCTCTAAAGGATTATCCTTTTGGAGATCATCTGATCTGGTACTAACTATTTTGGTGGTGGTTAATCTCTAAAGACAAGGTAAATATATTGTTTATCTTTTGTGGATTATTTGATTCTCTAGAAGTTTATTCTAGCTCTTCTGGTGTGACCAAGTCATCTTGAATAATTATTGTTTGAAAAAAAAGAGGAGTTGGTGGTAGATATTTATTGAAGAATGAAACTCTAGTTAAAAATTAATTATAACCCCTTATGTTCTTAGTCAATCTCTTAAATAAATTCCTCAACTTTATTAAATTGATCTTAAAACAAAAAAAAAAGATGTTGTCCGTTTAATTTTCTTACTGGGAAACTAATGACCATTTATCCCATCACATGTTTGTGATTTTCTTATCGTTAACTTTCTCTTAATCAGGTTTTTTATCCCTCTCCACCAGAACTTGACACTTAGTTTATCATCCATATCCATGTTTTTCTACATGGAATCCTAGTATGGGTTATCTTGGGTGACCATTGTACTTATCTTTCTTTCTTTTAAAGTGATAGTTTTACAGACTCTTTTCCGATGTGGGACTTTTAATGAAGTTTCTAAGCCTAGTTTTAAAATTGCAAGGACGCAATTCCCAAAATGGGGGAAGGATGTAACATCCCAAGTAAATAAATAATACTACATATTTCATATTTATTAATATTTTTGAATTAAATATTAATTTTACTTTAAATGGGTTTCTATGTTCGATAGCGTACCCGATACGCAACAACGGGTTTATTTGAAATCTTACGTTGCGCACTAATAATATAATATTATTATTTTAAATGGTAGTTAACACCTAGTTATTGTATTGGCAGTAATGAAAAAAACTAACTATAATATGATTATACATGTTTGTTAAATGTATTTACATTTATCCAATAAAATTTAGAGGCTTAAAATGTGAATGAATCTAATTTTAAGCATAATTTACATTAAAAGGCCAATTTACCACCTTTTAATGGTGAACCCTCTTTAAATATAATTTTGGTCACTTTAATACATTATATTTGACCAAATAAAATCCTTCTTTATAATTGGGACATCAAAATTTACTTTGTGTAAATTTTTAGAATTTTTCTGATAAAGTTCATTTTCTAATGAATAGTGAAAATATTGTCTTATAATTCAAAACTGTTTTTTAATCTAATTTATTTATATGGTTAGATTATATTTTTAATTTGTTTTAAAGTGTAATTAGAGTATATTTTTACCATTTAATCCAATTTTGGTCATTATAATTAATTTCACATTGAAATTGGACATAAACAAGGGTCAATCTTTTGATAGTTTTTATTTCATAAAAACACGCCATTTGTTTTAACGACAGGAATTAATTTTAGATTAATTAATTACACTTTTATGTTTTTAATTTGGAAAAATAGAAATAATTTTTGAATTTTTAATATCAGATAATTCTTAGACTGAATTTTTGGTATTTTTCTAAAAAACATCAATTTTTGATGAATAGTGAAACCACTTAGTAGTAGTTAAAAATCTCACTTTTTCATTTAAACGCAATTTTACCACTTCTGTGAGTTGAATTTCAAAATTATGAGAGACACGGTTAATATCTAGAAGTAAAATTTGGTTCAATAAGATAAAAATAATTTTTGGTGGATAGTAGCTTTTGACTTATTTACCGTGGTTAAAGGTAAATAGGGTAATTCAAGGTAAAAAGAATATTATAATTATTCAAAATTACATCAAAACTTGTCCTAACCTTATTATATGAGTCATGGTCGACCAATGTAATCCTTAGGTAGATTTTGGGACCCCATATAGCCACTTGGGAGTGATATTGACACTTTAGATTAATTAATTTAAAGTAAAGACAAAAATGACATAAACAAATATTTATTTGTAAATTAATTTTTACATGGTGTTATATAAGTTATTTTTTTGACTATAAAGATTAATTGGAAATATAAAAATATTTCAAACATCATGGTATTTTTTATAATTTTTATACATCGAATAAATTAAATTATTTATGACACAATAATGGTGCCATATTTACATCATTAATAAATGATTTAATTAAATAAGATTATAAATATTAAAATAACAACCAAAACTTGTCCAATTCTTATTGGAATAATTTATTTCGACCATGATACATCTTATCTTTAACTTTAATTATTTTTTTACCTTTAGAAACTGAATATAATTATATAATAAAATAATATTTTCACTCTTACCTAAAGAGCCCCTCCTCCCCCTTATAAAAGGAGACCATTTATATCCAATTCCTCACACCTCCCAAGCTTTTTTACTCATCCAAACTCTACCCAATTAATCTCCATACATCCTTATCCTCCTCCTATAAACCTTACTATAGGCATAAGGCACTTCAACAAACCATTTTGGTTCAAACCAAAGTGAGTTACCCAAATTAAAGGTAACAGTTTCTCTTAAATTCTTTTATTTTATTTTGTTTCACTTCTCCAACCCCTAAACTCGTTTTATTCCTTTATTTTATAACAACACCAGTATCCTCAATATACTAGGATGTTATTATGAGAATTATTCTAACTACACTAACACACACCTCCATCTACTTGGTGAAGAACATATTGTTTCTGTGGATGGAAAACTAACGCCTCACGAAATGATGATTGTTCGATTATCTCTTACCGCCTCTCATGGTGGACATTAAGATGACACTGTATTTATATATATGATATATATATATATTATGTTTATGTTTTCTTTATGCTTGTGTATATTCCATTTATATCATTACATTATGGTTTCTATTATGGGAAAACACGGTAATTTCATTTGGGGAAGTGCGGACTACCGCCCCATCAAAATGATATGACTCGTTCATGCCTTATGTGGGACAGATAAAGGATGTATTTATTGATATTATAGATTATATTATACTATAATTATAATATAACTATTTATCATTATGTTTTAATTCCATTAAAATAAGAAATATAAATGAAAGTAGCGTTCACGCATACATACGGCTTACCGTCTCCATGAACAGTGCATTTCAATTCATACCTCCAAATGATATATACTATTAAAAATATAAATATACTATATATATATGATATATATGATATCTAACTAATTAATATCATTCTCTATATAATGGACTATGGACCACATAGACAACTTGTAAATATAATGTGTTCATTTTGTTTTACTCAATTACCAAATATCGACAAAACGACCATTATTAACTTGAATGATTACATAATGTTTATAACATGGTAATAAGTGATGTAAAAGTAATAATAAACTTTAAAAAGGTTCTTAATCAAGTATAAATTTTCTTTAGTTTATTATTCAGGATATTAAATAATGAACGGTTCAATTCAGACACGAGGTAAGGGGTTTCTTATCTCACTTTGAATTCTGCGAGATTTCCATTGTTCACCACTTATTTATTGGATATGGTGTATTGTGTACTTACATTTAATATATATTATCATTATTCTCTTTATATTCATTTTATTATGTGTTTCATTTTGGGGTTATTAAATTTTGGTCATACGACTCGATTGATCACAACGAAGTAAGGGTTTTTCATCTCACTTTTATTCATGTGAGACTCATTCTATATTGGCCACTATTTCCTTTTGTGTGGCAGATGTACTATCCATGATTGTATTAATTTTGTAATATACTTTAATGTATGGATATTTACATCTTCATTGTAAGATACTTATTTCATGGGGTGTATGTTTCATAAGTTACCAAATCGGTAAGGGAATTTCAAATTTTAATTTCCACTCATTGGGCTTTACACATACTTCGTTGATTATTTAACTCCATGATTATGTGTGGAATCACTATTTATTATTTTTGTAGTAATTTTAACTCCCATTTCTTTGGATAAACTTTTGATACACATAATCCATCCATTTATAAATTATCAATTCATCAATATGAACTTGATAAGAGTAATTTTAACTCAATCTCCATTTATTAAGTTAAACATCAAATTCATTGGTGTTGTTTTTACAAGAATATGTGTGAATTTCCTATGATTTTTTACAATGAATATCCAATCATATTATGTGTATTTATATTTGTCACACATAATTATGTTGTTTGTTTATCCTTAACCTAAGGATATGACCTTTATAAGAGATTTAATCTCAATTTACATTCCATTGAGATTTTATTGTTGTCATACACCAATTCTCTTTTATATGGTGTATATAATGTAATTTGACATATTATATAATGAATCCCTTTATTATCATGACATTAAAAAGTTTTGATTACCTCAATTATTTGTATTCAAGTGTCTCTCTTTTGGTTAGTAACTCTAACTAAAATATAAAATATCATTTTAAATGTTTTAAAGATTGATTATTATAAATATTTCTCATTAATGTCCATGTTTTAAAAATGGTTTTAAGGAATTATTTATATGGACATTAATGTTTTAAAATTAAAATTCCTTTTAAAAGTTTCAAATTGTTATGGGACACTTTGATTCAAAAATCTATTTTTAAATGGCTTCTTTACAAATAGTGTGGCTTTTAAATGATTTCAAGAAAAAGGGGGATATTTCTATCTAATAGTTTTGATGATTATTTTCATCTACATCGATATAATTCATTATTCTCGATTGAGATTAATCTGATACAATACAATCTTCCATATTGTATAAAATGAGTTATGTTTGACTGTGGATATTCTTTTTTTATACCATTCATGGTTTGTTAATAAAGTATTGTCATTCCATATGCTAGTTTTAATACGAATGTTTATGTTATGTTTCAAAATTTTCATATGAGGAATGTATTGGACTTAGTAAGTGACGGGTGGAGCCCAATATTGCTCCTCGATGAATCGGTAGGTCTCATGAGAAAAACTAGTATCATGGCACAAGGCCTTGACAAAATCTTATTTGTAGTCTTGGCACAAGGCCTTGAGTATGTGGTTATGATAGTCTGGAATTATGCATTCCATCATTATGAATATGGTTATTGATATTGCATTTGATTATTCGACTAGTATAATATCCATGTGAATACGTAAATGGAATTATTTCATTTCATTTTTTCCATGTTATGTTGAAGTTCAAGTTTAAAGGGATTTTGTTTTAGTTATACATGGCCTTAAATATTTATGCTTATTTATGAAAGTTTCCACTATATTTTTATCCTTATTGAGAATATGAGCTCACCCCTTTCTATGTTTTATTTTTCCCAGGATGTGAAGAAGTATTTTATGACTGACCTACAGGGATAGTCTAAGGGGATATGATTGTGGACTATGGATACAATGTTGTTGTAGTTTTTCACTTTATCCTGTAATGTAAGACATATGAATGTATCTAGTACTTCCAAGGCTACTAAACTAATCATTATTTTGAGACTTGATCTTTTATGATCATTCCAATGATACATAATAATTCATATACTCTAGGATTCTAGGGTCGGGGCATTACAGTTGGTATTAGAAAACGTTTAGTACAAACCTTAGTAACTAGATTTAGATAAACTCTGATTAGAGCACATAGCCCTAAGATTGAATTTTAGGATTAGTATAGAGGAAGTTCCTAAAATTTTGGTATTATAGTGATTTTGTGAGTTTTCCAAGAAATACATCCCTGTTTGGATACGAGCAGCTAGAGGTTGCTCTGGCACAGATGTACCTAGGGGTAAAACCCCAAAACACCGCTTTGAGCTAGACTCAAACGGGAACTGGTGCACGACAATGAGCCTTGTTACAATCTTGGTTATGACACTCCTAGGGAATATTCTTAGGATAATTTAGATTTTAATTACAAACCGATTTGAATTATTTTAATATAAGATGAGAATAAATGAAATTTGTTAATCCTAAGGTGTTTCAAATTGAGAATATGGTGTGATGATATTTTCTAAATAATTTTATGACTATCCTTACTCACACAATGCATTCCATTTTTAGTGAATGGTTGGATTCCAAGGAAGTCATAGTAACTTTGAGAATGATGTACAAGGTGGGAACGATTGTGGAAATGAGCAACAAAATAGAATGTTTATAGGCGTAAAAGATATCGTGTTCATGCCGAATTAGTTTTCCAAAAATATGATCAACAACATATATATTAACCAACTCCTGGACTCAACAAAGAAGAGAAAGGTGATGAATGATAAGAGCTCCAGCAGTGGATTCAATGGAGAAAAGAATCCTCAATTTCTATCATGTAGTAAATGTGGAAGGAGACACGTAGGAAAGTGTCTTAATGGAACAAAGAAATGCTTTACATGTGGGAAAGAAGGACATAAAGTGAAGAATTGCGGAGTAAAAATGAAGAGTACTATAGAAGAAAATAAAAATGGTCCCAAGAATCCATTTATAGTCATTTTCCATAAATGTAGGGGACCTAGCCATTACCCAAGTGAATTACCTATTATATAGGATATTTTCTTGGTTAAAGAAGAAGCTATGTGGAATTAAATGGTCGGATAAATGTTAAAAATTATTAGTGCTCCTTGTTGTTGGGATTAATCTGGAATAATTTTCTCTTGTATTTGTAACCCTATAGTTTGTCGTGTAAAAATGATATTTAAGGAAGAATTATCTTTTAAATTTTGGATATAGTTATAAATAACCATTTGGGTTTATATGATCATTGGGTTTGAGGAAACTACAAGTTATTATATTTTTGTATGAAAATGCAAGGTATGAGATAAAATTTGCTGTTAAATTATGTTATGGTTATTTTGAGGAATTTATCTCATTTTGGTAATGTTATAAAATATAGTTTTTGAAGAAGGACAACACACAAACTGTGTGACAACCCTTCGCGTCAGAAAAAGCTGTGGGAATCGAACCCTCAACCATAGTGTGATTGGGATTTATCACCTACCACTGGACTACGTGAAGTCCCTAGTTAGTGTGACTAATTATTTTTAGTTAAATGATTTTATTGATCAATAATTGTTGTTTTGGGATCTTATGTCTTATCAAATGAATACCCTTAGTATAGGAAAATGATTTGGTGATTAAGTGATAAATGTTATTTTGGAAGACATTCGCTTGGTTGGGAACACTATATACCCAAGGAAAATAGAATACTATGCGATTTCATTTGAGGAGTAATGGTGGATTTTTATCTGTGTTTTTATTGTGTATTTATAGAGATTTTGGTTATTTATGGAAATGATTAAACTATCATAGAGAATATGTGATTAGGTTAATTGATTTTAAGTATGTGACTTTAAGAGTAGTCGATGTTATTTGGAAATACAATTTAACGTGGAAGACTATGTAATCAAATTATTCGATGTTTTGGGTTGCAAAATTAGTTTAGATTATTTTGATGGATTTTAAAGACAATTGTTTATTGAATGGTATTTATTTAACTTTGGGTATTGTTGGTTTAATTTTAGAAATTAAGATTAGTATTTCTTTCTCTAAAGGATTATCCTCTTTTGGGTTCATCTGATCTTGTACTAACCATTTTGGTGGTGGTTAATCTCTAAAGACAAGGTAAATATATTGTTTATCTTTTGGGTATTATATGATTCTCTAGAAGTTCATTCTAGCTCTTCTGGTGTGACCAAGTCATCTTGAATACTCATCGTTAGAAAAAAAAAAGATGAGTTGGTGGTAGAAATTTATTAAAGAATGAAACTCTACATAAAAAGTAAGTATAACTCTTTATGTTCTTAGTAAATCTCATAAATAAATTCCTCAACTTTATTAAATGGATCTTAAAACAAAAAAAAATATGTTATCCATTTTATTTTCCTACTGGGAAACTAATGACCATTTATCCCATCACATGTTTGTAATTTTCTTATTATTATCTTTCTCCTAATCATGTTTTCTATCCCTCTCCATCAAAACTTGAAACTTAGTTTATCATCCATATCAATGTTTTCCTACATGGAATCAGAGTATGGGTTATCTCGAGTGACCTTTGTACTTCTATTTCTTTCTTTTAAAGTGATAGTTTTACTGACTCTTTTTCGATGTTGGACTTTTAATGACGTTTCCAAGCCCAGTTTTAAAATTGCAAGGATGCAATTCTCAAAAGGGGGGAAGGATGAAAAATCCAAGGTAAATAAATAATAATACATATTTCATATTTATTAATATTTTTGAATTAAATATTAATTTTACTTTAAAGGGGTTTCTATGTTCGATAGCGTACCTGATACGCAACAACGGGTTTCTTTGAAATCTTACGTTGCAAACTAATAATATAATATTATTATTTTAAATGGTAGTTAACTCCTAGTCATTGTATTGGTGGTAATGAAAAAAAATGACTACAATATGGTTATACATGTCTGTTAAATTTATTTACATTTATCCAATAAATGTTAGAGGCTTAAAATGTGAATGAATCTAATTTTAAGCATAATTTACATTAAAAGGCCAATTTACTGCCTTTTAATGGAGAACCCTCTTTAAATCTAATTTTGGTCACTTTAATACATTTTATTTGACCAAATAAAATCCATATTTATAATGGGGACATCAAAATTTACTTTATGTAAATTTTTTTAATTTTTCGGATAAATTTCATTTTCTAATGTATAGTGAAAAATATTGTATTATAATTCAAAACTGTGTTTTAATATAATTTATATATATGGTTAAATTATATTTTTAATTGGTTTTAAAGTGAAATTATAATATATTTTTACCATTTAATCCAATGTTAGTCATTGTAATTAATTTCACTTTCAAATTGGACATAAACATGTGTCAATCTTTTGAAAGTTATTATTTCATAAAAACACGCTATTTGTTTTAACAATGGGAATTAATTTTAAATTAATTAATGCCACTTTTATGTTTTTAATTTGAAAAAATAGACATCATTTTTTAATTCGGAATATCAAATAATTCTTAGGCCAAATTTTTGGTATTTTCTGAAAAACATCAATTTTGATGAATAGTGAAACCACTTAGTAGTAGTTAAAAACTGAATTTTTCATTTAAATGAAATTTTACCGCTTCTGTGAGTTGAATTTCAAAATTATGAGATAAATGGTTAATATCAAGAATTAAAATGTGGTTCAATAAGATGAAAATAATTTTTGCTGAATAGTAACTTTTGACATTTATTTACCGTGGTTAAATGTAAATATGGTTATTCAAGGTAAAAAGAATATTATAATTATTCAAAATTACCTCAACACTTCTCCTGAGCTTATTGGATGAGTCATGGAAGACCAAGGGAATCCTTGGACCGATTTTGGGACCCCATGGTGCCACTTGGGAGTGATATTGACACTTTAGATTAATTAATTTAAAGTAAAGACAAAAATGACATAAACAAATATTTAATTGTAAATTAATTTTTACATGGTGTTATATAAGTTATTTTTTAGACTATAAATATTAATTTGAATTATAAAAAGATTTCTTACATCATGTTATTTTTTTATAACTTTTATACATTGAATAAATTAAATTATTTATGACACAATAATGGTGCGGTATTTACCTCATTAATAAATGATTTAATTAAATAAGATTATAAATATTAAACTAAGAACCAAAACCTTTCCAATTCTTATTGGATGAATTTATTTCGACCATGAGTAATCTTATCTTAAACATTAAATATTTTTGGACCTTTAGAAACCGAATATCATTATTTAATAAAATAATATTTTCACACATTCCTAAAGAGCCCTCCCTCCCTTATAAAAGGAGACCATTTCTATCCAATTCCTCACACCTCTCAAGCCTTTTGTCTCATCCAAACTCTACCCAATTAATCTCCCTATATCCCTATCCTCCACCTAGAAGACTTACCTTAGGCATAATACACTTCAAAAAACCATTTTGGTTCAAACCAAAGTGAGTTACCGAAATTAAAGGTAACAGTTTCTCTTAAATTCTTTTGTTTTATTTTGTTTTACTTATCCAACCCCTAAAATCTTTTTATTAATTTATTTTATAACAAAAAAAGTATACCCAATATAATAGTATGTTGTTATGAGAATTATTATAACTACACTAACACACACCTCCATCTAATGGGTGAAGAACATACTGTTTCTGTGGATGGAAAACTAACACCTCACAAAATGATGATTGTTCGATTATCTCCTACCGCCACTCATAGTGGCCATTAAGATGACACTATATTTATATATATTATATATATATGATATATATATATATTATGTTTATGTTTTTTTTATTGTTCTGTATTTTCCATTTATATCATTATATTATGGTTTCCATTATGGGTAAAACACGATAATTTCATTTGGGGGAGTGCGGACTACTGCCCCCTCAAAATGAGATGACTCGTTCATGCCTTATGTGGGATGTATAAAGGATGGATTTAATGATATTATATATGATATTATACTATAATTATAATACACCTATGTATCATTATGTTTTAGTTCCATTAAAATAAGAAATAGAAATGAAAGTAGTGTTCATGCATACGTACGACTTACCGTCTCCATGAATGGTGCATTTCATTTCTTACCTCCAAATGATATGTAATGTTATAAATATAAATATAATGGATATATATTATATATATGATATATAAATAATGAATATCATTCTGTATATAATGGACTATTTACCACATGGAAAACTTGTAAATATAACGTGTTCATTTTGTTTTACTCAATTACCAAATATCGACCATTATTAACTTGAATGATTAAATAATGTTTATAACATGGTAATAAGTGATATAAAAGGAATAATAAACTTTAAAAAGGTTCTTAATCAAGTATAACTTAACTTTAGTGTATTATTCAGGATATTAAAGAACGAACGGTTCAAGTCGGACATGAGGTAAGGGGTTTCTTATCTCACTTTGAATTCTGTGAGATTTCCATTGTTCGCCACTTATTTATTGGATGTTGTGTATTGTGTACTTCCATTTGATATATATTATCATTATTATCTTTATATTCATGTTATTATGTGATTTATTTTGTGGTTATTAACTTTTGGTCATACGACTCGATTGATCACAACGAAGTAAGGGTTTTTCATCTCACTTTTATTCATGTGAGATTCATGATATATTGGCCACTATTTCCTTTTGTGTGCAATATGTACTATCCATGATTGTATTAATTGTGTAATATAATTTAATGTATGGTTATTTACATCTTCCTTGTATGATACTTCTTTCATGGGGTGTATTTTTCATAATTTACCAAATCGGTAAGGTAATTTCAAATTTTAATTTCCACTCATTGGGCTTTGTGTATACTTCGTTGATTATTTTACTCCATGGTTATGTGTGGAATCACTATTTATTATTTGTTTAGTAATTTACACTCCCCTATATATGGATATACTTTTGATACACATAATCCCTCCATTGATAAATTATCAAGTCATCAATATGAACTTGATAAGAGTAATTTTAACTCAATCTCTATTTATTGAGTTAAACATCCAATTCATTGGTGTTGTTTTTAGAAGAATATGTGTGAATGTCCTATGATTTATTTACCCTGAATATCCAATCATATTGAGTGTATTTATATTTTTCACACATAATTATGTCGTTGGTTTATCCTTAACCTAAGGATACAACCTTTATAAGAGATTTCATCTCAATTTACATTCCATTGAGACTTCATTGTTGTCATACACCAATTCACTTTTATATGGTGTATATAATGTACTTTGACATAGTATATCATGAATACATTTATTCTCATGATATTACAAAGTTTTTATTACCTCAATTATTTGTATTCAAGTGTCTCTCTTTTGGTTAGGAACTCTAACTAAAATATAAAATATCATTATAAATGTTTTAACGATTGATTATTCTGAATCCTTATCATTAATGTCCAAGTTTTAAAACTGGTTTTAAGGATTTATTTATATAGACATTAAAGTTTTAAAATTAAAATTACTTTTAAAAGTTTCAAAGTGGTATGAGGCACTTTGATTAAAAAATCTATTTTTAAATGGATTCTTGACAAATAGTGTGACTTTTAAATGATTTCTAGAAAAAGGGGGATATTTTTATCTAATAGTTTTGATGATTATTTTCATCTATGTCAATATCCCTCATTATTCTAGATTGATGTTAATTTGATACAATATAATCTTCCATATTATATCGAATGAGTTATGTTTGATTGTGGATGTGCTATTTTTATACCATTCATGGTTTGTTGATAAATTATTGAAATTCCGTATGCTAGTTTTAATACGGATGTTTATGTTATGTTTCAAACTTTTCATATGAGGAATGTATTAGACTTAGTAAGTGATGGGTGGAGCCCGCTAAAGCTCCTCGATGAATCGGTGGGTCTCATTAGACAAACTAGTGTCTTGTCACAAGTCCTTGACAAAATATTATTTGTAGTATTAGCACAAGGCCTTGACTATGTGGTTATGATAGTATGGCATTATGCATTACATTATTATGAATGTGGTTATTGATATTGCATGTGATTATTCGACTATTAGAATATCCATGTGAATAAGTTAATGGCATTATTTCATTTCATTTTTCTATGTTATGTTGAAGTTCAAGTTTAAAAGGCTTTTGTTTTAGTTATAAATTTCCTTAAAATTTTATGCTCATTGATGAAAGTTTCCGCTATATTGTTATCCTTACTGAGCATCTGAGCTCACCCCTTTCTATGTTTTATTTTTCCTAGGATGTGAAGAAGTGTTTTATGACTAACCTACAGGTATATTCTAAGGTAATATGAGTGTGGACTATGGAGGAAATTTTGTTGTAGTTTTTCACTATATCTTGTAATGTAACACTTATGAATGTATCTAGTACTTCCAAGGCTACTAAACTAATCGGCCTGTCGAGACATGATCTTTTATGATCGTGCCAATGATACGTAATAATGCACTGATTTTGGGATTCTAGGGTCGGGTCGTTTCATATATGATATATATGTTATCTATAATGTTTCATTATTCTGTAATTTTTATTTATAACATACATTTTTTTCCAAGTTGTGTGTATATGAAAATCTCATTTGAGGATGTGTGGACTACCGCCCCCTCAAAGTGATATGATACATTTGTATGATACATGGAATGTATAAATGAGTGGTCATAATTTAACATAAGTGACATTAACAACCTCAATAATATATTCAAGACATAATGATTTTTATATATATGTGTGTGTGTATATATATATATATAATATCTTTTATAACCCCTTCACACACTTTAAAAGAGATAAGGTCGTTCATGGACGTGTAGAATACCACATCCTCAACATGATGTGATTAATTTTACCTAAAAAATTATATATATATATATATATTTTTAAATAATATTATATTTATTATATAATGATCATTCTGGAAATATTTGAATTATGAACCTTCTTTTCAAAATGATCATTCAAAAATGGGAATGTTACTCATGAATATGTACGACCTACCGTCTCCATGATTGTAACATATTATCATTTTCATAACCATATTTAATTATTGATTTTAAATATATAATTTACGTAAAAATATTATTATTATTAATGTTTATTATTCTATAGATGTTATATAATGAACCATATGACCATAGTTGACCAACAATAGTTGTTTTGACACATAAACCCTATTTGGTCAAAAACATCTGACGTATACTTAATTGTTTAAGTAGAGTAAACAATATGGTAATAAGTGAAATAAAAGTAATTATAAACATGAAAAATTTCGTAATCAAGTATTAAATTAAAATAAATTTATTGTATAGTAATTTAAAGGATGTTCACCTGAAACGAAACTCAAGGTAAGGGATTCTGTCTCATTTTCATTCTGTGAGGCATACATAATTGTTGTTCACCTAATTTCTTATATATGGTGAACATACTTCCACATTGATATATTATATAAAGAATTATTTATATTCATGGTATTTAAATGTTTTGTTTAAGGATTATTACCATTGGGTTATCCAATTCTTTTGTTACCACATTGGTAACGTATTCTTATCTCACTTTTTACATCTGTTAGATAAATGTCATGTTCACTACTTAAATATTTTGTGTGGTGTATCTAATTCCATTTTTATATATTATATCACGAAATCATTTTTCTTCGTGGTATTTAATAATTTCATTTTAAATTATTTTTTTATGAGGTTTATTGTTTAAAAAAATTTCAAAGTCGTATGGGACACTTTGGAATATTTAAATATTATTTTACTCAAGACTAATCTTGATGATCCTTCAATGGAATTTTCATTCAAGGAAATTATATAACCATTTTTCAATAATAACTTTCATTATTCTCTGATTATTCATAACTATCTTCAAGTGTTAGTACCATTTTTCCACTCTTTTGTACTAATATGTTTTAAGAAAATGTTTTTCAGAAAACCCAGCTTCATATCTCTCTTTAGTTTGAGAACCTGTTTTATTATAAAAACCAAGTTTTATTAAAAGGTTTTCAAAAAAAATTCTAAAATAATTTGGTAAATACATTTTTACCATTTTTTTTCTATTACCAATTTTTCTAAGTGATATTTTTATCGCTTTCTTAATGAGTCATTTTCTAACCTTTTTCTAGAAAAAAGGAATATTCTTTTTACCTTATGCAACATGCATGGATTCATTAATCACATTTCTATCACAAACTAAGCCGGGTCGCCATCAGACCTGGGGCCCGAACTAGTTTTCAACATGGCCCAAAGGGTGGTCCCGATCCCCACGAGCATAAACAAGTGCTCGTGTATCAAGAGTAACATGTGGGAACGGTTTACCCAAAATAAGATGCATAAAACAATCAACAAGGTAGATAAACTGAAACTGCAAAACTATCAACCAAAAAAGACCTTAAACTAAAAACAAACTTAAAGGTCTACAAATCGATCTAATAACTAAAAATAAATGACAATAGTAGAAACTAAAACTCTGACTCAAACCTCCTGGCAAAAGAGAGGCCACATCAACACCACTCTGGATGAAAATACCAAATGCAACCTGAACCACCATATTTGAGTTCAATGCTTCGACCTGGAAAACAAAATAAATAGAAACTACATACCCCCAAAGGTGTATGTAGGGTGTGAGCCAAAATACCAGTTGGATTTCACCCAATAAAAGGTTCCACGCATAATTATTAAATGAAAAATACATTTTCAATTTTAATTAAAGAAAGTAAATTCCTGAACAGTTTTAAAGAAAATGAGATTAAGAAAAACAGTTCCAAATGGAACAACTTAAATTAAAAAACACCCACACACCCTTACTTTTTTAAATAACCAATGTGTCACACCGATGAGCATAAAGTAAGCAATTAGCACCAACGATGGGAGAGGACTCGTGGATGTTAGATAGCTTGGGTCCCTAGATCTTTGTGTCTCGATGAAACGTAGTTTAGAAACCACGACCCTCAGAAATTGTGGCTTAGAAGGCCACAAAACTCAGAAAATGTGGCTTAGAAGGCCATGATCCTCAGAAAAGAAAATGTTTAGTTAGTGTTGAAATCGTTAGTCCTGCTAGTGAAACCGGGTCGTGTCACCTCTGGAACACTAGACCACTAGTCTAGTCTGCCCTCCTAGCTACCTGGGCTTTCCACTTTGTGCTCAAACAAGTTCCATGTTCATGTCACACATCACACTTATGCATAGAATCCCAAAAGGGTACTTGCACATGCAAAATCACCATTTTCACACCCAAAACCCTCTTTTAAAACCACACGCACATCAAAAATATTTTGAAAACTTAATCTGAATAGGTTACATACTCAATTAAACCATATGCACCATTTAAATCCACTTATCATTAAATAAACCACCACTTATACACATAAATAACCTTTTTAAATAAGACGCACACTATAACATTTTTCATACATGTTTCCGACTAGTTAAATAATTTAATAAACCATAAAAATTATAAATAAATAGTAAAATAATGTCACATGGATTTATACACACTAAAGTAACAATTTATATATTCAAATGAATTCCAACATCACATACACTCGAATACAATTTCAATATGTGATCTGCACCACACAAATAGTTTTATGGAAAACCTTACACCATATGTAAAACAAATTTTTACAAACCACATAATTTAATAAGCCAAAAGTAAAAGCTTATAGAATAATTTAAAATAATCACTTGGAGTTACCCACTAAACTCAAGAAAAAAAACTTTTTTTACGACCAAACGCACCCGACACCATATCAAAAATACAATTCTCACCACTTGTAAAAATTATTAAGATAGCCGCATAATTTAGAAATCACTACAGAGTTCTCAGAAAAAAACACACACATAATATAACAACCTACTAAACAATTTTCAATGCAAATCCAATTTCAAAGAAAACCAACTTCGCACTACATAAATTAATTAAATAATATGATAAAATAAAATTAATCTTGCTAATTAATTCATCAAATAATAATTAGATTCAGAACCACCTACCTTGTGGTAGTAGACTTCACAAACATGGTGCGGAAAGACCGTCACACGCCAACCACACCTCCAACAACCTAGCGTGAATCAAGAATAAGGAAAATTTCCCCAAAACCACCAAAATAAACCCCAAAAGAGAAAATACTAAACCCCCTAAACATATCCTAAAAATCTATAAAATAAATAAATAAAGAAATAAGGAAATATGAACCCCACAAACTAGTGCGGGTTGTCAGATGGGAGTGTGGGGGCGATGGCAGGGTGGTGGAGCCGAAGGGGAGCAGAAGAGGTCCAGCAGAAAGGGAGTTTTTTTTTAATACATTTTTTTAAAAAAAATTACAAAAACCATCAAGGTTATTTTTTTTAAAAAAATTCACTCAAAAGGCGACATCCCAGATGCCACCTTTGTATTTCCGGTTCAAGGAAGCATCTGCAATGCCGCCTTTTCCCTGTGGGTGAAAGGCAGCATACACGATGCCGCCATTCCCCTATATTTTTTTAAAAATATTTATTTTTTTTTGTTTTTTTTTGTTTTGTTTATATATATATATATATATAAACAAAACAAAAAATTTCAGTAGAATATTTCTGCTATTAAAGATCCAGTGATACAGCCATTACAGCAGTCTGGATTCTAACAAAAACCCTCACCCAGGCCTCCCTTTTATAAGAGGGCTTACCCTGAAAATCATTCTGCATTTTCGATATGGGATTTAGGTTCTCCCTTTCCTACACAGTACATCCTATATTTCCTATGTGAGATTTTGTTTCAAGTACATGAATTTTAAATACAATAAAAGATAAAATATAAGACCAATATAAATGAAATTTTAAAAATTTATTAAACATATAATAAATAGTTGAAAACAAAAAGAATTTCCTCAAAAATGATGATGAAAAATAATCTATAACCTTTCAAAACCACCTACTTGAAACTTAGAAATGTTTCAAGTTTTTGAATTGGAAAGTCTATAAAATATAAACTATAAAACGAATATAATTGAAACTTTAAAAATTTATTAAACATATAATAAAAAGTTGAAAACAAAAGAAATTTCCAAAAAAAATGTTGATGAAAAGTAATTTATAAGCTTTCAAAACCTCTTACTTGAAACTAAAAAAATGTTTCAAGTACATGGATTATAAAGAGTATAAAATATAAAATATAACCCCAATATAAATGAAACATAAAAAATAGTGACTAATAATATAAGAAATAATTGAAAACAAAAGGAATTTCTAAAATTTCTTGATGAAAAGTAATTTATAAGCTTTCAAAACTGCCTACTTGAAACTAAAAAATGTTTTAATTACATGACTTTGAAAGACCATAAAACATAAAATATAATACCAATGTAAATGAAACGTTAAACATTGATTAAACATATTAGAAATTGTTGGAAAAAAATCATGTCATGAAAAATGTTAATGAAAAATAATTTATAAGCTTTCAAAACTGCCTACTTGAATGTTAAAAATGTTTCATGTATGTGACTTTGAAAGACTATAAAATATAAACCATAAGACCAATATAAAAAAAACTTTAAAAATTAATTAAACATATAAGAAATTGTTGAAAAAAATCATTTCATGAAAGATTTTCATGAAAAATAATTTATAAGATTTCAAAACCGCCTACTTGAAACTTAAAAATGTTTCAAGTACATGACTTTGAAAGACTATAAAATATAAACCATAAGACCAATATAAACAAAACTTTAAACATTTATTAAACATATAAGAAATTATTGAAAACAAAAAACATTTCATAAAAAATGTTTATGAAAAATAATTAATAAGCTTTCAAAACCTCCAACTATAAAGTTAAAAATGTTTCAAGTACGTGACTTTGAAAGACTATAAAATATAAACCATAAGACCAATATAAGCGAAACTTTAAACATTCATTAAACATATAAGAGTCAACCCTGCATCAATGTGATGCATAGTGTCTCTAGTATCACATACATATATAATATTTGATGCATGAGAACATGTTATATCTCTTTTAATGGGAAAATGAAATCCATTATTCCACCCTCCATGTCCATATCCATATCAAAATCCGGCCGCATAAGGGTATGGTGAAAGATATGCCACATGAAATGCTCATATGTTCCCATTCCTGCAAATACCAACCCCTTCAACACCACCATGCATCCAACCATTATAATTTCTTTGAAAATTGTCACCCCATTTCCCCACGCCTAGTTGATAAGATGAAAACACCAATGATTACACATAGCCCATCTAACTCTTCATCACCAAATCTTTATCCTTTATCATCTTCAAAAGGAAACTGTAGGACCTCCTTCATCTATCCATTCCAAACACTCACATACTTGGTTTTTATGTTTATAGTATACTTGTATGTGAGTGTTAGGAATGGATAGATGAAGGAGGTCCTAAAATATCCTTTTGAAGATTATAAAGGATAAAGATTTAGTGATGAAGAGTTTGATGGGCTATGTGGAATCGTTGGTGTTTTCATCTGATCAACTGGGCCTGGGGAAATGGGGTAACAATTGTTGAAGAAATTATAATGGTTGGATGAATGGTGGTGTTGAAGAGGTTAGTATTTGTAGGAATGGGAATAGATGATCATTTCATGTGGCATATCATTCTCCATACCCTTATGCGGCCGGATGTTGATATGGATATGGATATGGCGGGTGGAAGAATGGATTTCGTTCTCCAATGAAAGGAAATATAACATGTTCTCATGCATCAGAGATTAAATATGTATGTGATACTAGTGACACCATGAATCACATTGATGAGGGGTTGACTTCTATATGTTTAATGAATGTTTAAATTTTCTTTTATATTGGTCTTATTGTTTATATTTTATAGTATTTCAAAGTCACGTACTTGAAACATTTTTAACTTTCAAGTAGGCGGTTTTGAAAGCTTATTAATTATTTTTCATGAACATTTTTTATGAAATGATTTTTTTCAACAATTGAATATATGTTTAATGAATGTTTAAAGTTTCATTTATATTGGTCTTATGGTTTAAATTTTATAGTCCTTCAAAGTCACATACTTGAAACATTTTTAAGTTTCAAGTAGGTGGTTTTGAAAGCATATAAATTATTTTTCATGAACATTTTTCATGAAATTATTTTTGTTTTCAATAATTTATTATATGTTTAATTAATGTTTAATGTTTCATTTATATTGGTCTTATGGTTTATATTTTATAGTATTTCGAAATCACGTAATTCAAACATTTTTAACATTCAAGTAGGCAGTTTTGAAAGCTTATAAATTATTTTTCATTATCATTTTTCATGACATGATTTTTGTTTTCAACAATTTCTTATATTTTTAATCAATTTTTAACGTTTCATTTATATTGGTCTTTTATTTTATGTTTTATGGTCTTTCAAAGTCACTTACTTGAAACATATTTTAGTTTCAAGTAGGCGGTTTTGAAAGCTTATAAATTATTTTTCATCAACATTTTTTAGAAATTCCTTTTGTTTTAAATTATTTCTTATATGTTTAATCAATTTTTTTATGTTTCATTTATATTGGTGTTATATTTTATATTTTATAGTCTTTCTAATTCACGTACTTGAAACATTTTTTAGTTTCAAAGAAGCGGTTTTGAAAGCTTATAAATTACTTTTCATCAACATCTTTTTGGAAATTTCTTTTTTTTCAACTATTTATTATATGTTTAATCAATTTTTATAGTTTCAATTATATTCGTTTTATAGTTTATATTTTATATTCTTTCAAATTCACATACTGGAAACATTTTTAAGTTTCAAGTAGGTGGTTTTGAAAGGTTATAGATTATTTTTCATCAACATTTTTGAAGAAATTATTTTTGTTTTCAACTATTTATTATATGTTTAATAAATATTTAAAATTTCATTTATATTGGTCTTATATTTTATATTTTATTGTATTTCAAAGTCACGTAATTGAAAAAGAATCTCACATCGGAAATGAATAATGTATTGCACAGGAAAGGGAGAACTTGAATCCCACATCGAAAATACAGAATGATTTTTAGGCAAGCCCTCTTAAAAAGAAAAGGACTGGGTGAGGGTTTCTATTAGAATCCAGACTGCTGTAATGGCTGTAGTGTTGGATCTTTAATAGTAGAGAAATTTTTCTGAAATGTTTTGTTTTGTTTATATATATATATATATAAACGAATAAAAATAAAAATAAAAATTTTCAAAAAAAAATTTAGGGGAAAAGCGGCATCGTGGATGTCGCCTTGCACCCGAAATGCAAAGGCGGCATCCGGGATTCCGCCTTTTAGGTGCATTTAAAAAAAATAACCTGGACGATTTTTGTAAAAAAAATTAAAAAAATGGATTAAAAAACCTCAATGGAAAGGGGTTCCAGAGGAGGGGGAGTCCATCGCGACCCAAGGGGAAAAGTGGGAGGCGCTGCAACGGGGTTGGTCGGGAGAGAGAATAGGGAGCGACAAGCTGGCTGAGGAGGAAGTCGCGAGCTAGGGATGAATCCAGTGAGTCATAGGGAGGAGGGAGAATGACGCAAGGGAGGTTGTCGGACATGATCTTGGGGGCGATGGCGTGAGGAGGTAGGGCTGCGGCTAGCGATGGAGAGGTGTGGCGTAGGCTGGTGCCACCGGATGGAGGTCGGCCAAGGGGAGCAAGGGCTGGTTGTGAGGTAAGGAATTGGTCGCGGGATGGAGCAATAGGCATCAGGGCGGCGGCGCTATGGGAGTTGGTCGAATGAGAGAAACAGATGGGAGGTAGGAAGAAGGGGCACAACATAAGTGGAGTTGCTACTAAAAATAGGAAAAAAAGATGACGTGATGGGGAGACCAAGAGCTCTGGTGGCAAAATCTGCTTTCTGAGAGGAAGAGGCGTGGAGCGATGGGCTGGCCGACAGCAGAGGCACAACATGCTTAGGGTTAAGGGGAGGTCACACGGAATAACCAGGGGGTAGAGAAGGTGAGGGAGAGAAAATAAATAAAATAAAAATAAAGAAAGAAGAGAATATAAAAGAAAAGATAAAAAGAAGAAACAAAATAAATAAATAAATATGTAATAAAATAAATAAATGAAATAATAAAAATAATAATAATAAAAATTGTAATAACATCATATAATATTAACATTAATATTTATTATTATTATCAAATAATATTATCATTATTATCATTAAAACAATAAATTAAATTTTCATTCCATTTACAATTTGTTACTCATCATCATTTTATTATTCCCTTATGTTATAACTCATTTTTTTAATGCCGGGAAAACCGCACGGTCTCAGAATCATGCCATGCCTGTGTGCCCGGTGACGCAAAACCTAACACACTCATAATAAAAATAATAATTGTTATTATTATTATTATTATAATATCAATAATAATAAGAAAATAAAAAATACTAATGATAATAAGAAGAAGAAAAATACTACTAATAATAACAATATCATCAAGTAATAATATTATTATTTTTCTTATCATTAAAAAGGTTCATTAAATTTTAAGAAACTTTTCTTATTTTATTTTATTCTTATTTTAACACTTAGTTAATTTTGTTTCTTTATAATTAATTCCTTTTATCTAAATAGTTTCACATCAGGCAGGTGTGTGGGGAACCAAGCGATGTCGTGTGGTGACCCAGGTGGGGTCGTGCGACTTCGACAGCGGCGCGCTAAACGCTCTCCCGACCAAAAGAAGCATTTTTTTTAATGACTCAAAAATTTATGTTTGGCTTCAATACGGACGACCCGATGCCCAAAAAATTAATAAAATAAATAATGGAAAAGATATGGGTGTGACAATTCTCCCCACCATAAATCTTTCTGTCCCTAGAAAGCCACAACTATGGTTGAGAATCAAAGTAGAAAACAAACCCCCCTTATGGTTAAAAGAGGATCACAACAAAAAACAACTGGAAGAGGAAAAACACCATTCTTAGAGAAAGTTACTCAAATTTCAACCTCAAGAAACCCGTAAAAATATTTTACCTCTAAGTGTCATCCACCCCAAAGAGTTAGAACACCTCTTGTTGATTGATCGAGGATAGGAACTCTCACACTTGCAAGAACCAACTTCACAAACTGAAACACCTCAAGAACCATATAATGAAAACACCACCATTTTTTTGGAAGGAACAAACAAGATCAAACCACATCCCAAGAACACTCTTATAACCAACTAACAAGTCACCTCTAGGAACAAGACCAAAATACCATCATGGGGAATCCCGAAGGGGCTCCCCACCATTAAGAACATACCAACACCCAAAGCGAGACTGAAAAACTGACACGGGGAGGCTCGGCCAGTCTCCCCCCCAATATAAAGATGGCAAACAATTATTCATTCCCAAGGAATTTAAGCGAGACTTGTCACTCGTCTCCTCGCCATTGGAGCTGACAAAAGATGTGAAACCTTGAAAATTTTCCGACGGTGACCAACCACCCCACCACAAGGGGTGGGGAGGGAGGGGCCCAACTACTGGGGCGTTAGAACCATGACCTAAGACAAACCATCTTATCCACATCCCTGGATGAGTACTATTCAAAATTGACACCGATTAACCCAAACAGACCCCATAAGGACTACTAAAAGTTATTAAATCTGGTGGGACGCAACCCCCCCCCCAAGACTTCAAGGTGACAAGACGACCCCACCTCCTAATGGCCACGAGAACTCCCATACACCCAAACAGTGTCATTCAGAATGGAACCAAAGGAAAAAATTTAAACCTCCATCACCTTCAATACCAATGATATAAATAAGGTTAGGGGTCCCATACACTCCTGGGGTTCCTAACCACGTGCCAACTTCACTCTGAGACCTATGGCTGGAGCCCGTATGTTTAAAGAATATCCTACCTCGCAGTCAGGCATGAAAGAATCTCGAACAGAGCTTCTCCATTTTCTGTCACGTGCTACTACACCACAACCGAGACAACACCAACAAACACAACACACTATGACATCCACCTACTCCCTCACGGAACATCCACTAAAATAGGGGTTTAGATGATGCACATGCATCACTCCTTCACCTTAACCAGGAAACATAAAGTGGTGAAATACGTACGACAACCACTCCCCTTTGAATAGAAAGAAACATAACTCCCTAAGAGGAGGACACACTCCTATGAAAACATGGTTTCCTAAAAGATCCTACGAAATCCACCGTTTCCCTTTGAAGAGAACTCACACCGCAAGATGTCCCCAAACACGACACTCACACCTGATGAAAGCACTTCAAGACTTTGAGGACATCAGTCATCACCAATAATACCAAACTGCCTTCACCCTTTCCTAATGGAATTCCTGTCACCTTTTCCAGGTGTTCTTCAAATAAAATAGTGTCAAACTTCATACTTGACGAGTTAGAAAACTAAAAAAGACAAAATCTCCCTTCAACTCCTCTCACATCTGCCATCCCGATACGAGAGGATTTTCTTAACCAAAAAGTATAAGGGACAAACTTAGCACTATCACTAAAAAGGAGAGTCCTCACTTTAATCAACTTGAGGGTTGTACAATGGAGAATTACCCGTAACTTCACTTCAATCGCATATTAATGCTTTATGGGGGGTGAAATAGTCAAAAAATAAAACCATGGACCTGATAAAATTGGTCCAATAGACAATACATACTGAAAGAGAACACTAAGTGTTCATGTAGAACCACTACAAGGGCTTCCCAAATAACTTTTCAAAAGAAACCATTAACCACATGCTTGCATACCAACTTAAAAATAATAATTTCAACTCAGGACACAAATCATTCAAAAAGGATTCTCTTCCTGAAAAGCATCACACCCAACATTTCAAAAATGCAATAACACACCTCACAACCACCAATTAATTTTTTGCACAAAATCATTTTTACTTAAAAACTACATTTCCACGAATCCAAAACAAAGAGACGGGGATTGATGCAAGAGGAGACTAGTGTCGATGGGTGATTGATACATATGGTTGCCAGCCATACACCAATCATGCCACCAACACATAGGGTATTCTGGGACAGCGTCCCAGGCTCCACATGGATTTCTAGACCCTGCGAGCTCACTAGGACCACAGACCCTACTCCTTTTTCATTTCCCCTATACAAGATTAACCACGCGGATCAAAGACTTAAACAAACCTCAACTTACTTTGGTAACTTGAGTCTCTCCACAAGGTGTGCTGGCCATGCACTTTACTCGTAGCTAGGATGTAGAGTCCCAACAACCTTAACTCTAATCTACCGTGACTTTATCCCAAAAGAACATGACCCAAGAGAGAAAATATCCCTCTGATACCATTTTGTCCCGAACTAGGCTATGTCGCCATTAGGCCCGGTGCCCAACTCGGTCCACAACATGACCCGAAGGGCGTTTCCGATCCCCACAGGATGGAACAAGTGATCGAGTATCAAGAGTAACATGTGGGAATGGTTTCCCTGAAATAAGATTCATAAAATAATTAACAAGACAGATAAACTGAAACTAAAAAACTATCAACCAAACAAGCCCTTAAACTAAAAACAAACTTAAAGGTCTGCAAATCAGTCTAATAACTAGAAAGAAATGACAACCGCAGAAACTAAAACTCTAACTCAAACCTCCCAGCAAAAGAGAGTCCACATCAAAACCACTCTGCATGAGAAGACCAACTGCAACCTGAACCACCATCATTGAGTTCAACACTTTAACCTGTAAAACAAAAGAAACAGAAACTAAATACACCCAAAGGTGTATATAGGGTGTGATCTAAAATCCCTGTACGAAGTCACCCAATAAAAGGTTCCATGCATAATTATTAAATGACAAATAAATTTTCACTTTTAATTAAAGCAATAATTAAATGCTTGAATAGTTTTAAAGAAAAAGTGATTATGGAAAATAGTTTCAAATGGAACAACTTAAATTAAAACACACACACACCCATACTTTTCAAAATAACCAATGTGTCACACTGATGAGTGTAAAGTAAATAATGATCACCAAAGATGGGAGAGTCCTCGTGGGTGTTATCTATCTTGTGTCCCTAGATCTTTGTGTCTCGGTGAAACGTGGATTAAAAACCATGAATCACAGAAAATGTGGCATAAAAGTCCATGAACCTCAGAAAACGTGGCTTAGAAGGCCACAATCCTCAGAAAATCATATGTTTAGTTAGTGTTGCAATCGTCAGTCCTACCAGTGAAACCAGGTTGTGTCACCTCCGGAACACTAGCTCACTAGTCTAGTCCACCCTCTTAGCTACCTGGGCTTCCCGCTTTGTGCTCAAACAAGTTACAATTTCATGTCACACATCACACTTATGCATATAATCCCAATAGGGTACTTGCACACATAAAATCACCATTTGAACACCCAAAACATTCTTTTAAAAAGACATGCAATCCAAAAATCTTTTCAAAACTTAATCTACATGGGTTATATACTCAATTAAACCATATGAATAGTTTAAATCCACATATCATTAAACAAACCACTACTTGAACACATAAATACCATTTTTAAATAGGACACACACTAAAACATTTTTCAGACATGTTTCCCACTAGTGACATAATTTAATAAACCATAAAAAATTTATAAAGCAATAGTAAAAGAATGTCACTTGGATTTACACACACTAATGTAACAATGTATACATTCAAATGTATTCCGATATCACACGCACTTGAATAAAATATGAAGATGTGATATGCGACACACAAATAGTTTTATGGAAAACCTTTCACCATATGTAAAACAAATTTTTAAAAACCACATAATTTAATAAGCCAAAAGTAAAAGCTTATAAAACAATTTAAAATAATCACTTGGCGTTACCCACTAAACTCAAGCAAACAACTAATTTTACGACCAAACACACCTGACGCCATGTCAAAAATACAGTTCACACCACTTGTACAAATTATTAAGCTAACTGCACAATTTAGAAATCACTACAAAGTTCTCAGTAGAAAACACACACATTATATAACAACCTACTAAACGATTTCCAATGCAAATCAAATTTCAAATAAAACCAACTTCACACTACACAAATTAATTAAAAAATATGATAAAAGAAAATTAAGCAGGAAAATTAATTCATCAAATAATAATTAAACGTGGAACCACCTACCTTGGTGTATCATAGTTCACAAACATGGTGCACAAAGACCATCGCACGCCTACCGCACCTCCAACAACCTAGTGCGAATCCAGAACAAGGAAAATTTCCCCAAAACCACCAAATTAAACCCCAAAAGAGAAAATATTAAACCCCCTAAACACAAAATAAAAATATGGAAAACAAATAAATAAAGAAATGAGTAAATATAAACCCTAGAAACCAGAGTGGGTCATTGGATGGGAGTGTGGGGGTGACATCAGGGCGGTAGAGCCGAAGGGGACTAGAAGAGGTCCAGCGAAAAGGGGTTCCAAGGGAGGGGGAGTCCACTGTGACCCAAGGGGAAAACTGGGAGGCGCTGCAATGGGGCTGGTCTGGAGAGGGAGCAGGGAGCGACGAGCTAGGCGAGGAGTGAGGTGCGAGCTGGGGAGGAATCCGGTGAGTCATTGGGAGGAGGGAAAGTAATGCAAGGGAGGTTGCTGGATAGGATTGTGGGGGTGACGGCGTGAAGAGGTAGGCCTGCAGCTACCGATGGGGAGGTGCGATGTAGGCTGGTTCCACCAGATGGAGGTTTTCCAAGGGGAGAAAGGGCTGGCCGTGATGTAAGGCTTTGGTCACCGGATGGAATAAGAGGTAGCGGGGCGGTAGTGCTATGGGAGGTGGTCGAACGAGAGAAATGGTTGGGAGGCAGGAAGAAGGGGTGCAGCGAGAAGTGGGGTTGTGGCTAGCGATAGGGGAAAAAGGGGACGTGATGAGGAGATGGGGAGGTCTAGGGGCCAAATCAGCTGGGCGAGAGGAAGGGGTGCGGAGCGACAAGATGGCCGACAGCAGGGGCGTAGTGTGCTTAGGGTTAGGAGGAGGTCGCATGGAACAACCAGAGGGGAGAAAAGGTGAGGGAGAGAAAAGAAATAAAATAAATAAGAAATAAAGAATAAAAGATAAAAGGAAATATAAAAACAAGAAACAAAAAAATAACTAAATATGTAATAAAATAAATAAATGAAATAAGAAAAATAATAAAAATAATAATTGTAATAACATCACATAATATTAACAATAATATTTATTGTTATTCTCAAAGAATATTATTATTATTATCATTAAAACAACAACTTAAATTTTCATTCCATTTACATTTTTTTACTTATCATCATTTTATTATTCCCTTATATTTTAACTAATTTTTTTAAGCTGGGAAAACCGCGCGGTTCAGAATCGTGCCCTGCCCGTGCGCCCGGTGATGCAAAACCTAAAACACTCATAATACTAATAATAATACTAATAATAATACTAATAATAAGAAGAAGAAGAAAATTACTACTAATAATAACAATATCCTCAAGTAATAATATTATTATTGTTCTTATCACTAAAAAAATTCATTAAATTTTAACACTTTTCTTATTTTATTTTATTTTATTTTTATTTTACCACTTAGTTAATTTTATTTCTTTATTATTAATTCCTTTTATCTAAATATTTTCACATCGGGCAGGTGTGCAGGGAATCGAGCGATGCCGCGCAGTGACCCAGGCGAGGCTGCGCGACTTCGACAGTGGTGCGCTAAACACTGTCCAGTCCAAAACAAGCATTTTTTTAAATAACTCAAAAATTTAAGTTGGGCTTCAACCTGGACTACCTGATTCCCAAAAAAAATAAAAAAAATAATGTAAAATAGATCGGTGTGACAATTTTTTGATGTCTTCTATTCAAGATTAAAAGGTTTATTTTTAATGAAAAATGTTATCAAAATGTTTTGAAAAAGAAAAGGATATTTTTCTGAAGAATATTTTTAAATGTTAATATTTTATTTCATCAATGACAACAACCCTATATTTTACTCAACTTGGGTTTTTTGTATTGATACCATCCTTATTATTCCACTAGATGGTTTATTATTTATTTGTCTAAGGATAGTATTCAAATTCACTTCTTTGATTCATTTATTAATCACCTTGATGTATTCAATTTCATATGATCATTGAACTTTGAATTCCCCCTTATTATCCATTTCATTTTTCATGGATATTATTATTTCTTAAACCATATACCATTTTACATATGGTTCCTACTTTGACATTTATTTTATTAATTAGGTAATTATTGATATATCTTTATTTGTCATCCAATATGGTTATTTTATAATGCATATTAGTTATTTTGATTATTCAACATGAGTAATGCTTTGGAATGGAAATGAAAGGTGGAACCCTGACTTTATATAGCTCCTCAATGCATCGATATGTTCTCATGAGATGAATAATTTATGAAATGGGTTTCTACCCTTAGTTTTAAACTGTCTTGTGAATAGTCTTGATGATAATAGGTCCTTATGTTCCTTATAAATGATGTACATTAAGAAATAAGTTCCCTCATAGTAGTTTCAGTTATTATTCATCCATGTGATTTTTCATCGACATATCTTTGGATACATTTAATTTATGTTAATTGATTAAGAGAATGTGTTTTTTTTTCATTCTTTTCCATATTTAGTTCTTCATTATCTATTTATTTGAATTGAATGTGTTTCTAGTTATTACCTTTTCATATTTCTTATGTACTTTCATTCGGTTTATTGATTACATGGAATGTGTGTTCAGTTATTTACCTTGCCACAATGACTATTCACATTGATTCATTATTGCTTCCGATATATTTTTGCCCTTACTAAGAATTTAAGATCACCCTTATTATGTTTCTTTCTCTAAGATCACAATAAGAATAATATGAATGAAATTAAATAATATACTATATGTATTACAGTTATCCTAGATGTTTTTTATTTTTTTAGAAGAAATGTTTTTTGTTGTAATTAGTTTATCCATTTGTAATAAAATTATCATTTATGTATCTGGTTTTCTAAGAATACTAAATGGATTCATCCTTCGGGGCTTGATTCCTTATAATCATGCCAATTTAATTGATAGCAGACATATGATGTGGGATTCTGTGTTATGGGTCTCTATAGTTGGTATTAGAGGAAGTTTAGTAGCAACCTTGGGAACTATATTTAGGAAAAAGTAGGTTAGAGAACATAACCCTAAGGTATAATTTGAGGATAAGTATTGATGAAAACCCTAGAATTTTTGTGATGTATATATTATGTGGTTCTTCTTAGAAATACATCCATGACCATATACTACAAGTGGACGTGGTTCTTCCATAGATGTACATAGAATTAACAACTCTAACAAGGTGATATGGGCCTGACTCGGGGTAACTTGGTACATGATAATGAGCCTTAATACACACTTGGTTTGACACCCCCAGGGGATATGCTTGGTATAAACTACTTTTTCTTTACAAACCATTAAGAAGGTTTTGAATAAATAATGAAAATTAATAATCAAGGTTAAACCTAATGTGCTTTATATATAAAAAATAAGGTGCCATTATTTAGATATCTCATAGATAATTATACACTTTTCTCATTATCACTACTGTTGCTTACACTATTATTTCTAGTTTTAGTCAATGGATAGAACTCGAAGGATTCAAGTTAAAATCAAACATGAAGGAAAAGGTGGTGAAAATGAGCAACCAAATGATGCGTTGATAAGAGTGAAGATTATCATGTTTAAGCCAAATAATGTTTCCCAAAATATGATTAACAATATATACCTTTACCCACTCCTAAGCGCACCAATGAAGAGAAGGAAAGAGGTTTCTAAGATATCAAGTGGTGTAGACCATAAATAAAATAAGGCTCGACTTTCAACATGTGAGAAGTGTTGAAGGATACACCTAAGAAGGTGTCTCAATGGAACAATTAAATGCTTTATGTGTGGGAAAGAAGGACATAAATCAAAGGATTTCTAAGGAAAAATAAAGAGTATGATGGAAGAAAATAAAGCCCATCCTAATAAATCCTTTATAGTTATTTATCATAAATTTGGGGAACTTGGAAATTACCCAAGTAAATTACCACTCCTAGAGGATAAACTCTAGACCATAGAAGGATCTATGTTGAAATAAGTGGATGAAGTATTTATGTATTGAGGTTGTATTTAAAACCTTAGTTAAAATTCTATTTAGATATTAACCTAATTTGAAGGATGTTTATCATATGTATTTTGGAAATTATATTAATATGGTTTTAGAAAAGTACAACCTATAAGTTGGGTGGCAACCAATCAAATCTGGCAAGGCCAGGTCTTGAACCCATGACCGAATGATGATAAGGATTTCACACCAACCACTGACCTATATAATTTCCTTGTTAATTTTCATTTCCTTTAGGTTAAACAATTTAATGAATAAGTATTAATGATGAACCAATAGTAACACTTTTGAGGAATAGGGATTAATCTATTAACCATATTGTTTTTAGAAGATATTTAAAGAATAATAGTTAGACATTTCACTATTTTATAGGACTTATGATCCTTTAAATTCTTATTTTAGTGACTCATTCATAAAAAATCATTGTTGGTAATTAAATTTTTGGGAGTAAAGGGATGAATTAGAAATTGATCAAAGTAAAACCAAAATATAGGATTGTTCATATGATATTGGAACCTATCATGTAAGAATTATTTTTTTATATTCTTGGTTAGTAAAATGATTACCCAACATTAGTAAAATTACTCAGAAATAAATTTTTTTCTAAATTCCCAAATTTATGTTGAACTGATGGCCTTCTAAATCATCAAATATTTATGGCTTTGAGTCACTCAACTGTCTATTGATCATTCAATTGTTTTTTATTGATGACCTCATCCAATCCCAACAAATATATACTCTTTTCCTCCTATTATGTATCTATAATTTTCACTGATGTTATCCTACTTAGATACCTAGTTACCTGGTATTGCGTGTGACTTTTTTTCTTTCAATTCTCTCTTTTATAAAGGATTACTTATGAAACCTTCTCATGATGTGGTATTTCAAACATTGGAAGTATTTAAAAATCTATCACCATTATTGAGTTTAAATTGTGAGGACGAAATTTAAATAAGGTGGGTAGAATGTGACACCCCAAAAAGATTAATTAAGAACCTTGTATTTGATAGAGTGTATGACATGTGATAGCAAGCGGGTAAGGTAATATAATATATGTATACTTTATAATATGTTAACTATTTACAATAGATTCCATGCTTGCAACACTGAGTTAGTGTGTGTTAAACTCAAGAGAGACCATTATAGATATATTGTGTTACATGAAAGAGTGAACTTTCTCTATATCTTGTGCTACACACAAGAGAGACATTCCTCGATAGCTTGTGTTATGCACAGGACCATGTTTCACCAAATAACAATGTATTATTAAAATATTATTATTTAATATAATATTAAACAACCTGTCTATTATGTTAAAAATTATGAATAGTATTAACTAACTTATGAAAATATATGGTTTATAATAAAATAATATTAATTCATAGTTTGAAAATGAATATAGGAACCAATTGAATATAAACAAAATGTTTTTATATAAAATCATTTTTATGCTCCCAATGTTGTTTACCATAATAGATTAAATTGACTATAATATATGAGATATATTAATTTAATATATATATATATATATATATATATATTAAATATTCATTCCATTATATTTTATATTCATCTGTTAGGATTTATACTCATAAGATAAGAACAAACCCTATTTTACGCATAAAAACTTATATTTTTATAAATGCAATTTTACCTCCTTTTAATGGATAAACCATTTTAAATATGAATTTTGACACTTTAATTGATATAATATGTACAAATAAACTTAATATTTAGAATATAAACATAAAATTTATCTTAGGATGGTGTTTTGGTAATTTTTTTGTAAAGATTCAATTTTTAATGAATAACTAAAAATACTAAATTTTATATCAAAATAGCATTTTCATCTAATTTAATTATAAGGATAAACTATGTTTAATATTAGTTTTATAGTTTAATTAGAAAATATTTTTATTAATTAATACAATTTAGGTTATTGTAATCAATTTCACTTTGAGAATGATTATAAAAATAGAGCCAACTTTCGGATGTTTTTACTTTCAAAACCTGCAATGTCGTCCCACCTACAGGATTAATTTAAATTTAATTTTTGCGGCTTATGTGATTGGAGTTTGAAAAATTGGATTCCATATTTATATTAATAATAATTTCTAATTTATAATAATGTAAAAAAAAATTACAAAAAAGAATAGTGAATGTGATTAAAAATAATTATAATTATTAAGGTAAAATTTAGCTTAATAAAAGACTATTCCTTTTAAACAAGGGACCGAGTTACCTAGAAACTTGTCCAACACCCATTATATTTCCCTAATTTTCCATGAAACTTATATTATTTAGTTTTATTGGTTTGTTATGAATTTTCATATATAATAACATGTGCACACCTAACATCTTTTCAAGAATACGAAGTGAGTCCTTTTCCTTCTCTATAAAAGTCCACCACCTCTAATCATTCCTTAAACCTCTCAAACCACTTATGTTCAGAAAATATATTCCAAAATAGTCTAAAATAATTACAATAATATACCTATAATCATATCTTGGAGTAGAAACCCTTCCAACAAAGCCTTTTGTTTCAAACCAAAAGAAGTTACTTGATTAAGAGGTAAGACATTCTCTCATGATTTTTAGTATCATTTACATTCTCCACTACCTATACTATTCTTATTGTATGATTACATAACAAAAAAAATATCCTAAATATACTTGGATTTTTTATTCTATGTTTTTGACCTACTGTTTCCAATGCTTTTTTCAGGGCGCGCGCGTCCGTCTCGTTTGAGGACGAGTGGCGCAGTTTTGTTGCCCCGCATTCCCGTTTTACAAAGGCGGGTGGCATGTAGAGACCAAAATCTTGACGTACATGGACATTACATTACTTTATCAGAATACATAGTACATAAAAAAACACACACACACAAGGACCGTAATAGTTTAGTGTCTTTGGAAACTCGGAATATAATCTTCTAATTGTGGTGAAAAATCTTCAACATCTCCCATAAATATCTTCCCCCATTTTTTTACTAAAACCTTTCCTTATATCGTGGGGAAAAGAAAACATAAAAGGGTGAGCTCAAATGCTCAGTAAGGGTAAACAAAAGAAATATCAATCACATCATATTCATAAGAATATAACATTTTGGAAATCATAACCTGGAAAATAGAGCATAATTTCATAACATGGGATAAATCATAGTAATGAAATGAAATCCCAATAATCATAACTTAAAACATGAAACTTTGTGGCATAGAAGCATAATCATAGAGAATCATTTCTTATTAGTCAAGACCCATTTCCAAGACTATCTTAGTGTACAAAGTCCCATTCTGAACCGAGTTCACTCCTCGTTTCAGTCCTGTTTCACTGAACCGGTATAACCTACCATTCCAGTCATGTCTATCTCATGAGATATAAAATCTTTACCCAATTCATTGGAGGGAGATATAGTTCCCACCCATCTCATAATGATACCATTATTATGTGTGCCACAAAATCATAAACCATACATCATAGCATAACCCATGTAATAAAAATGGGAATCTTAAACATCATGACATCATAAAACAATTCATATAAGATAAAGGAATTCATAAAAATAATTCCATCACAACATAGTCAAATCAATGTAATAATAGGGATAGAAATAGAACCCTTTATTATCTTAGATGGAAAAACATTTTGATAAAACACATGAACTCCATTCTTGAGGAAAATATCCTTTCTTCTTCAAAAACACTTTTCCTTTCATAACATGTCATACAATTCTAAACTAAAAGAAGTTGATTAAAAATAAACTTGAAAACTTGTAAAGGAAGCTTCTTGGAAATAATTTTTTAAAAATCCATTTATGTCGTATAAGTTAAAAAAACATTCTTCTCGTACTTTTGTCGGAAAAGTCAAGAAGTACCTCGTACGAAAACGACAAAAGATTCCTTTCATATCTTTTACTAAAAACTCACCGAAGGGTAAAATTGGATATAAAATATTTTATAATGATTTAAATATTACATATTGAGGAAACATGGATGTGGATGATAAAATTCACCCCAGTAAATATCAAAGTATAAACAATCTCGGATAAAAATGAGATTGTGATATTTCCCTTACCTAAGGTCTGATTTGCTTTGTAAGTGTCCGAACCTCCTGTATAATGATTTAAATAATGTCATTGACTTATTCCAGAATCATACTTATTTTTATTATATCATATATGGTCATATTATTAGATTCTTATTAGTAATATTTCATTACTATTTGTTATTCGGGTGTTTATTACTTTTTGTTCTTATGCGTGTTTTGTCGAATAAATTATTATTATTCTCTTTAGGTTATAGATACCTCATTTACATAATGTTATTAGTGTAATATATATCATATTCATTCATTCAATTCATTTATATAATCATTATGCAATGAAGATCATGTAGAACAAGTCGCATCACATCGTGGAGACGGTATTCCGTACGTACGCAAGAGTGATGATATCATTCCTAGGATCGTGGAATTGTATTGGAGTGTATGTATACTATTTCAGAATAAATATCACTTTATAATAGTCATATATAGTCATTATTTACACCATTATACCCATCCAAGTAAGGTGGTGGTGGAAAATAGATTACACCATGGCGTGGAGACGGTATTCTGTACGTACGAACGCACGGTGATTTCTTTTTCCGTAGGCTGGATAGATGGTGAAGTAGGTTTGTTTCATACTTATAATAACATATAATTATATTATTGATATTGATGTTGTTACTTCATAATGAAACAACTAAATAAGAAGAAGTATAAGAAGAAATAAAGATGAAAGAATCAGTAATGGAAATTACCTCTTCTTTGAAGTGCTTCTTTGAGACCTCCTTTTAGGGAACTAAAATAGGTCTTTGAAGAAGACCAGAACCTCTAGAATGTTTCTAGGGAAGTGGAGAGGAGAAATTGGCAGGGGTTGGCCGAGCTTTAAGGCTCAAAGTGGTGTGAGGAAGAGGGGGAGGATGTTCCCTTTTATAAGGGAGGAGAGGGGCACCTTTGGAATAACTAAAACTATTATTTTATTATAAAGTTAAGTTCGGTTTTAAATAGCTCCAAATTGATTTATTTCGAAGCTAAGGTGGTTATGGGTCGCAATCCTCTCATCCAATATAATTTAGACAATTTTAGGTTCCTATTTTAACCTTATCATTTATATTTAACTTTAAGTTAGATAATTTTACTTTTACTGTGTCTTCTTGTTTTCTTACACTATAAGGTTAATAAACATACTATATCAATCCAAACGACCCCCAAGTTGTTTATTATTAATATATATAACCTTATATAAGTCATTTGGCTGAACCTTAGATTTTTAGGAATAAAATAACAATTAATAATATAATATTTGTTTTAAAAACTATTTTATGTCAATTTTGACACTATTTAGTAATTGATTTTTGTGAAACTCATAACAGATTTATTAGTTATAAAAAAGTTACTTAAATCAATACTAACAAGTCATATTAACATATAAAATTAGTTTAATTCATAAAAAGTCATAAATTACATTTATTTGGGTATTTATAACATCAATTATGTCAATATTTCATTAATAAGACAATTACTGCATCATCTTTGTGTCATAATAAATGATAATTATTTAATCCCTAAAAATTCTAAATAAATTCCTATGATGTAGATACTTGTATTAGCGTTCTGGAGACTATTCATGTTCGAAGTTTTATGAAGGTTATCACTAAATTAAAATTATTATACTTATAAGATTTAAGAAAGTGACATGTTGTCACATTCTTTGGTTTAATAATAATTAAATTATTTTCATGGAAACAATGTCCATTAAATGAATCTAATCCGACCCTTAGGTGATATGGGTCGACTTTTAGTCATCCAATAGGATTTTGACATGTGTTAGGGTAATTTTATAATATTATATTTACCCTTAATTACCCGATTTACCTTTAACTATGGTAAATAAAATTTACCGTAGTTACTATTCATAATTCCCAAAAATAAAAAGTAGCTTATTAACATAATTTGGATCCAATGATTCCAAATCTTGAATCCATTTTTCCAAATTCAATACACAAAAGTTTCAGAAATTAAATTAAAATTAATCCCGTTGTCAAAAGAAAATGGGTTTTACTTTAAAACATTGCAAAAGATGGAATTGATTTAACCTATGAATTCAAGGTAAAATCCATGCTAATGACATAAATTATATTAAATGGTAAAAATATATTCTATTTATAATTTAAAACCATTCAATCTTATAATTTAACCACATAAGATATTACGATGAAAAAAGTTGTTTTTAATTAAAATATAACGTGTTTTTACTATTCATTAAAATATGAAAGTTATCAGAATAAAATGAAAAATTTATCCAAAGTAAATTTTTATTTCTTGATTCCAAAGAAGAATTTTATTTTGTAAAATTTAACTTATAAATTTGTCAAAAACTAGATTTAATGTGGGTGTGCCATCAAAAGGCGGTAAAACTGTATTTTTTGAAAAATACTTATTTTTCCCGAAAATTTTATTTTGTTCTTATACAATGTTCTAGAAAATGTGTAAGATGAATAATAATGTTATAAAATTCAAAATTTAGTTAATACTATTCATAACGGCTAGTTCATAATAATATTATAATAATATATTGTTGTTTAGTAAAACTCGGTATTGCGTACAACACACCCTATCAGGGAAGGTTGCGATTGCGTGTAATGCAAGCCAAGTCAGGGTTGTGTGTAGTCCAGGACTCATTTGTTGTTGCGTATAACAGAATCCAACCATAATTTATTTATACATTGAATATATATATATATACACACTCAATGTTGCGTAGAATAACTTCTATCAAACGAACTTGAAATTGTGTGTAACATAGGCCAAGAATAGTGTTGCGTATACTGCAAGCTAATACGGTGTTGCGTATAGCGCAAGAAAATAATGGTGTAGAATACAAAACAAGACATGAATGAAATTAAAAATAATGTATCTTATAAAATCTCAGGTTGTTACATTCTACCCCCCTTAAAATGAATTTCACCCTCGAAATTCGTCGGGGTTATAAATCATTTACTATTCATAGAAACCCACATCGTAAAAAGAAATACCAAAACTGAACATTAAAAACTAAAGTATGAAATATAACGGTTACCCAAATTAACTCATCACTGGGTTTCCACGTAGGAGAACATAGGTGAAAATGTGGATATGGAAGAAAAATCTAACCATCAAGTTCTGATGGAGAGTGGTAGAGAACATGGCTATGAAAAATCCAATAATCACAAAGCCATAAATTTGTGATGATGTAGGGTACCATCTGGTTCATTGGATATAAGAGCACTAGGACAACATTTTTGGTTTTCAAGATCATTTCCCTAAAGTTGATGAATTAAAAGAAATACTTACATGATTTTGGTTCAATATCACTGTTCTTCGTGAATTGAACAATTTATACTTCATATCTTAAAGAAATGAAGTTGAATTTGTTATTCGTGAAGCATTTGCAGATCATGTGATAGAATGATGGGTCATTCCATCTGTTTCAAATAAAAGGTTAGCAAAAGTTATAAGTCCATCTTATGGTGAGATTAATGGTATATGGTTCCAAAAATGGACTTATACTTTATTTATCATACCGCTTAATAAAATAAAACTACTTTCCACTAACCAGGGACTTCTTGTAGGCCAGTGGTAGGTGATAAAGGCCTGTCTCACTTCATTTGTGGGTTCGATTCCCACAGCCTTGTCCGACGCGATGGGCAGTCGCCCGTCCTGTAGGTTGTCCTTTTTCTAAAGCTATATTACAATAACATCCCATCAACAATATCAAAAAAAAGTTTTATCTTTAAACAATACTAACTTATGTCCAACATAATCCATTCCAATCTTTAGGCTTATCTAAAATACTTCGGTCCAAGCTCATAGTATAAAGAAAATGATCACGTGAATGCCATCATTTATCCCCCATATATCATAAGATATATCTTGTTGGTCAAATTACAAACATGTGAATACCTTAATCATGTATTCTCTTGAATATTGAATACCCATTGAACCTTAATGAAAACATGAATGTTGTTAAACGTTAACTCTTTCCACATACCAAAATCTTCAAAATTCTATATACTCAAACCATGATATCACTTAGTCCTTATATCAATCATGAGCTCATTAATACTGTCAAACATTTCATTTTTTCCTTATCCCTTCATTATGTGCATATCATCTTTTTTTACAAAAATATTTCAATCACTTTCCATGGTTACCGATACCATAAAATTATTGAAAACCACAATAGACCAATACATAAATATTCTAATATTCCACGATACTATATACAACATTATTCTGTAATCCAATTAATCATTCCACCACATCGTTGTCATATTCAACATCGCCAATGGTGATCGCATGTGACTTCCCTTGCACTTGAAGCATTGAAGTGTAGTAGGTTCATTCTGTGTATCCCTTAGTTTGTTTGCATCATTAGACATCTTCTTCCCATCATTGTGGCATTCAAATGCCTGATGACCTTCCTTTCCACATTTGAAACATTTACTTATCCCTTTAAGACTATCTCCACCATGCTTCTTTCCACACTTTGAGCATAAGGAAACATTCATCTTCTTTTCACCATTATTATGAGATTTCTCCTTGAACTCCATCTTTCGTTTCTTGTCAAAACTATGAGATGGATAACTAACACCAACTTCCATTTCTACCTTGATATCACAACGTACAATTTCTTCATAGCTACTGAAGTCTCTTATAGCTAATGCCCTTCGAAGATTTGGTTTTAAGCCACTGAATAATCGATCAACTTTACTTTCAGGTTGGATGATAAAGCCAGATGCATACCTTGCAAGCCTTATAAAATTCCCTTTGTATACACCAACAGATTCATAATCCTTTTGCCTTAGTTCAAGAAACTCCTTCTCCATCTTTGTTCGAAGAATACAAGGGAAGTACTTATTGAAAAATAAGTTCTTGAACTCATACCATTCCATGGACTCAATTTCATCTCTTTTCCTCGTATTCTTGATAAGATTCCACCATTGATCAGCTTCACCTTCCAAATTATATACTGCTAAGATGACTTTATCATGTTCAGAACATTGAAGAACTGAAAATATCTTTTCAGTGGTACTAATCCATTGTTCAACAACAAGTGGATCAGAAGACCCACTGAAAGAAGGTGGACGTTGCCTCATGAAGGACTCAATAGAATATTGTTCCCTTCTCTGCTCATTTGGAAGTCCAGAATGATTCATAGCTTGTGTAAGTATAGCAATAAGATTTTGCACTCCATCTCCCATAACATTTGTTTGTTCAGGAGGACAATCATTGCATTTTCCATTGTATTGATCAACACAGTTCCTTCGGGTTCCAGCCATCGTCTAAAACCCAAAAAGAATAGTGTGAGAGGCAAAAATTATGCTAGGGAAAACAACATAATAAAAGGCGGAGTACCCTCAATATCTAACATCTTAGGTTTAATTCTAAGATCGTTACCATAATTCTAGGACTATAACCTATACGTATACTTATCCTTAGGTACATCCCTAGACATACCTTAGAAATATCTCTAGGGATCTCACTAATGTTTTCACATCCTAGTTTCCAAAGGTTGACTAAACCTTTCCTCTGATACCAACTGTAGAGACCCAAAGCTTGACGTACATGGACATTACATTACTTTAGCGGAATACTTAGTACATAACAAAACACACACACACACAAGGATCGTAATAGTTTAGTGTCTTTGGAAACTCGGAATATAATCTTCTAATCGTGGTGAAAAATCTTCAACATCTCCCATAAATATCTTCCCCCTTTTTTTCCTAAAACCTTTCTTTATATCCTGGGGAAAATAAAACATAAAAGGGTGAGCTCAAATGCTCATTAAGGGTAAACAAAATAAATATCAATCACATCATATTCATAAGAATATAACATTTTGGAAATCTTAACCTGCAAAAGAGAGCATAATTTCATAACATGGGATAAATCATAGTAGTGAAATGAAATACCAATAATCATAACATAAAACATGAAACTTTGTGGCATACAAGAATAATCATAGAGAATCATTTCTTATTAGTCAATACTCATTGCCAAGACTATCTTAGTGGACAAAGTCCCATTCTGAACCGAGTTCACTCCTCGTTTCAGTCCTGTTTCACTGAACCGGTATAACCTACCGTTCCAGCCATGTCTATCTCATGAGATATAAAATCTTTACGCAATGAATTGGAGGGAGATATAGGTCCCACCCATCTCATAATTATACCATTCTTATGTGTGCCACAAAATCATAAACCATACATCATAGCATAACCCATGTAATAAAAATGGGAATCTTAAACATCATGACATCTTAAAACAATTCATATAAGATAAAGGAATTAATAAAAATAATTCCATCACAACATATTAAAATCAATGTAATAATAGGTATAGAAACAGAACCCTTTATTATCTTAGATGGAAAATAATTTTGATAAAACACTTGAACTCCATTCTTGAGGAAAATATCATTTCTTCTTCAAAAATACTTTTCCTTTCATAACATGTCATACAATTCTAAACTAAAAGAAGTTGATTAAAAATAAACTTGAAAACTTATAAAGGAATCTTCTTGGAAATAATTTTTTAAAAATCCATTCATGGCGTATAAGTTAAAAAAACATTCTTCTCGTACTTTTGTCGGAAAAGTCAAAAAGTACCTCGTACGAAAATGAAAAAAGATTCCTTTCATTTATTTTACTAAAAACTAACCGAAGGGTAAAATTGGATATAAAATATTGTATAATGATGTAAATATTACATATTGAGGAAACATGGATGTGGATGATAAAATTCACCCCAGTAAATACCAAAGTATAAACAATCTCGGATAAAAATGAGATTGTGATATTTCCCTTACCTGAGGTCCGATTTGCTTCGTAAGTGTCCAGAGCTCCTGTATAATGATTTAAATAATGTCATTGACTTATTCCAGAATCATACTTATTTTTATGATATCATATATGGTCATATTCGAAGATTCTTATTAGTAATATTTCATTACTACTTGTTATTCAAGTGTTTATTACTTTTTTGTTCTTATGTGTGTTTTGTCGAATAAATTCTTATTATTCTCTTTAGGTTATAGATACCACATTTCTAGAATGGTATTAGTGTAATATATATCATATTCATTCATTCAATTCATTTATATAATCATTATGCAATGAAGATCATGTAGAACGAGTCGCATCACATCGTGGAGACGGTATTCCGTACGTACGCACGAGTGATGATATCGTTCCTAGGATCGTGGAATTGTATTGGAGTGTATGTATACTATTTCAGAATCAATATCACTTTATAATAGTCATATATAGTCATTATTTACACCATTATACCCATCCAAGTAAGGTGGTGGTGGAAAATAGATTACACCATGGCGTGGAGACGGTATTCCGTACGTACGCACGCGCAGTGATTTCTTTTTCCGTAGGATGGATAGATGGTGAAATAGGGTTGTTTCATAATTATAATAACATATCAGTATATTATTGATACTGATGTTATTACTTCATAATGAAACAACTAAAGAATAATAAGTGGAAGAAGAAATAAAGATGAAAGAATCGGTAACTGAAATTACCTCTTCTTTGAAGTGATTCTTTGAGACCTCCTTTTAGGGCACTAAAATAGGTCTTTGAAGAAGACCCGAACCTCTAGGATATTTCTAGGGAAGTGTAGAGGAGAAATTGGCATGGGTTGTTTGAGCTTCAAGGCTCAAAGTGGTGTGAGGAAGAGGGGGAGGAGGTTCCCTTTTATAAGGGAGGAGAGGGGCACCTTTGGAATAACTAAAACTATTATTTTATTATAAAGTTAAGTTCGGTTTCAAATAGCTCCAAATTGATTTATTTAGACGATAAGGTGGGTATGGGTCGAAATCCTCTCATCCAATAAAATTTATACAAGTTTAGGTTCCTATTTTAACCTTATCTTTTATATTTAACTTTAAGTTAGATAATTTTAATTTTACCGTGTCTTCTTGTTTTCTTACACTATAAGGTTAATAAACTTGTTATATCAAGACAAACGAACCCCAAGTTGTTTATTATTAATATATATAACCTTATGTAAGTCGTTTTTCCGAACCTTATATTTTTATGAATAAAATAACAGTTAATAATATAATATTTGTTTTAAAAACTATTTTATGTCAATTTTGACACTATTTAGTAATTGATTTTTGTAAAAGTCATAACAGATTGATTAGTTCGAAAAAAGTTAATTAAATCAATACTAACATGTCATATTAACATATAAAATTAGTTTAATTCATAAAAAGTCTTAATTTACATTTATTTGGGTATTTATAACATCAATTATGTCAATATTTCATTAATAAGACAATTACTGCATCATCTTTATGTCATAATAAATGATAATTATTTAATCCCTAAAAATTCTAAATAAATTTCTATTATGTATATAATTGTATTATATTTCTGGATACTATTCATGTTCGAAGTTTCATGAAGTTTATCAGCAAATTAAAATTATTATACTTATAAGATTTAAGAAAGTGACATGTTGTCACATTCTTTGGTTTTAATAATAATTAAATTATTTTCATAGAAACAAGTCCATTAAATGAATCTAATCTGACCCTTAGGTGATATGGGTCGACTTTTAGTCATCCCATAGGATTTTGACATGTGTTAGGGTAATTTTATAATATTATATTTACCCTTAATTACCTGATTTACCTTTAACTATGGTAAATAAAATTTACCGTAGTTACTATTCATAATTCTCAAAAATAAAAAGTAGCTTATTAACATAATTTGGATCCACTGATTCCAAATATGGAACCCATTTTTCTAAATTCAATACACAAAAGTTGCAGAAATTAAATTAAAATTAATCTTTTTGTCAAAAGAAAACGGGTTTTTCTTTAAAACATTGCAAAAGATTGAATTGATTTAACCTATGAATTCAAGGTAAAATAAATGCTAATGACATAAATTATATTAAATGGTAAAAATATATTCTATTTATACTTTAAAACCATTAAATATTATAATTTATCCACATAAGATATTATGATGAAAAAAGTTGTTTTTAATTAAAATATAGCGTGTTTTTACTATTCATTAAAATATGAAAGTTATCAGAATAAAATGAAAACTTTATCCAAAGTAAATTTTTATTTCTTGATTCCAAAGAAGAATTTTATTTTTTCAAATTGAACTTATAAACATGTCAAAAACTAGATTTAATGTTGATGCGCCATCAAAAGGCGGTAAAACTGCATTTTTTGAAAAATACTTATTTTACCCGAAAAATTTATTTTGTTCTTATACCATGTTCTAGAAAATGTGTAAGATGAATAATAATGTTATAAAATTCAAAATTTAGTTAATACTATTCATAACGGCTAGTTCATAATAATATTATAATAATATATTGTTGTTTAGTAAAACCCGGTATTGTGTACAACACACCCTATCAGGGAAGGTCGCGATTGCGTGTAATGCAAGCCAAGTCAGGGTTGTGTGTAGTGCAGGACTCCTTTGTTGTTGCGTATAACAGAATCCAACCATATTTTATTTATACATTGAATATATATATATATATATAGTCAATGTTGCGTAGAATAACTTCTATCAAACGAACTTGAAATTGTGTGTAACATAGGCCAAGAATAGTGTTGCGTATACTGCAAGCTAATACGGTGTTGCATATAGCACAAGAAAATCATGGTGTAGTATACAACACAAGACATGAATGAAATTAAAAAGAATGTATCTTATAAAATCTCAGGTTGTTACATGGCATCCATCACTTTCTCAGGGAATTATTCTCTTTGATTAAAATGGGATGATGGGATGTCGGTTCCTCCTTCCATTGATTCCTCCTCAGAACTTGTCACCTAGTCCGGGTCTCCCTTATAGATTCAAGATGTTGTTCGTGAAACTCTTCCTAGCGTCATATCTTCATGGACACCCGTTAATTACACTACTTCTGTCGGGATATTATAAGGGGTTCGGTCAGGGCATAAACCTTCAGTCAGGTGAGTAGTCACATTAGGCATCACTGAAGTGTTTGGGTGCTGGGATACTGGCTTGTCTGTCTTTTGTCCCTTATTATAGGTCTTCTCAAGGGTGAAGAATCCCGAGTAATCCCACATCAAACATGGGGAATAATATTCCATGGGAATGTATCTAAGGTTTTCATGAGCTTCCCATGTTTAACACAGGGTATGCCACAAGTTTAACGTCCACTAGAGACGGATTGGACTGATCAGACCACTGACTAGAGTGGATCAGATGGGTGTATCCCCTGTAGGGTACACCGATATAGGTGGGTTGACATGACCTCACCAGGATGTGGTGGCCTGAGTAATAATCAAGATGGATGATGGGGTGCTGAGTGAAATGGGTGGAGAATGAGATGGAACCTCTATGAGGGAAACAGTAATGTTGGTCTTGAGCCTCAAAGAGACTTCCTACGTATCCCCATGGTAGGGAATCAAAGTTTTCGTAGTTCAGTGGGATGATGGGACACCTGAGGAGGAGGCCCATGAGAATGGACGCATGGATGGGAACGAGAGGAAGTAAAACCTCTGGGTTGGGTCACGATATTACCCAAAACATATGTGATCAAGGGATAGATCAGGATGGGACATGGATGTTGGGATTGAACCTCAGGGAGGCTTCCTACGTACCTTGACTTGGAAAGGATCAAAGACCACATTCAGGTGGGGGGCATTGGTGCACCGACCTGAAAGTGGCCGAGACCAATGGTTGTTGGTCTTGAACCTCAGAGAGTCTTCTTACATACCATTCCTTGTCAAGGATCAAAGATTGTGTAGTTCAGATGGTTTGGTAAAACCAATGTGGAGGGGGGTCGAGGCAACTGGGTGTTGGGCTTGAACCTCAGGGAGGCTTCCTACATACCTTGCCTTGGCAAGGATCAAAGACCACGTAGTTCAGATAGCATGTGGGGCTTACATTCTAGGCGGACCAAGGTGTTGGTGAACTGACCTGAAGATGGTCGGAACAACCGAGGTGGTGGGCTTGAACCATGTGGAGGCTTCTAACATACCCTTCCTTGGAAAGGATCAAAGACCATGTAGTTTAGGTTGGGTCGGTGAACTGATGTGAAGGAGGATTTGGGGTCCCATGGGTGGTGGGCTTGAACCTTGTGGAGGCTTCTTATGTACCCTTCCTTGGAAAGGATTAAAGACCACATAGTTTAGGTTGTCTGAGATGGGGCTTACACTCTAGGCTACCCAAGGTGTTGGTGAACCAACGTGAAGATGGTCGGAACGACTGGGGTGGTGGGCTTCAACCTCATGGAGGCTTCCTGCGTACCCTGCCTTAGAAAGGATCAAAGACTATGTAGTTCAGATGGTTTGAGATGGGGATTACAGTCTAGGCTACCCAAGGTGTTGGTGAACCAACGTGAAGATGGTCAGAAAGACCAGGGTGGTGGGCTTGAACCTTGTGGAGGATTCCTAAGTACCCTACCTTGGCAATTATCAAAGACCACGTTTTTCAGATGGTTTGAGATGGGTCTTACACTCTAGGCTTCCTAGAGAGGATGCCATAGTCAATACTTACTCTAAGCCTACGTGAGTCATGCCTGGTGTGAGAAACAAGTGGCAGTAGAGACCTGAAGATGACGTCACGAAAGGTGCATCCATGAGAAGTGGAGTGGGACTTACACATGATCGTATCCCAAAGAGGATACATGGGATTATGTGAGGTTAGCAGCCTGAAGAGGTTGGGACTTACTCTAGGATGGAGGCCCGGTGGCGACAAAGCCCAGCGGGAGAGGGATTTGGAACCAAAGAAAGGAGGATCACCGTTCCCCACCATGCCCTTTGCCGGTCATTTGCATCAAGAAGGAGAGGAGGAGCAGGAATGATACCTCATGTAAGAAAAACTAGGGGCTTACACCAAGATGGTTTCCCTTTCCCCACGTAGGATGCATGGGGGGAAGTCACATTTTAACGTCATGTGGTTAGGATGATGGTACTTGGATGTTTAATGTCCTGTAGCTCGGACAAGGCAAGTTCGCTCTGCACCCCTAGGACATACATAACTGGTACCCTCTGCACCTTGGTGAAAAGAGGAGACATGAAACACTGTGGCGAGGGGGTGTCATGGAGAGAACCATTGGGGGTTCCATGTTAGCGTGGCTATGCGAAGAAGCAATAGCCGTTAACGTGCCTATGCGGAGAAGCATGATGCGAAGAAACACAATGGGAAGTGATGTCCAGGGGACTTTAAAGTTGCTTCATGCGAACCTAGGAGGTTGCATGGGAGAGGTAGTTGCAAAGAAAATGGGTTTATGAGTAGATACCTCATAGAGATCTGGTTCTCCATGCAATGGAAGGGATTCGTGAAGGTGTGGGCTTCACGAAATGAAGTGACCTATCCAAGGCATAGGTAATAGGTACATAGGATCAGTTCTTCGCGAAGTGGAAGGGCATTCACAAAGAAAATCCCTTTGAAACATGGGTGCCTCGTGAAGCAAGGTCCTGTGAAGAAATGTGCTTTGTGAGGCCCAGTGATCGGCCTTAGAATTTGATTCACTTGTGCATGAGGGGTGCTTCTGGAATCATAAATGCTTCGTGATGACCCGAGTCCCTGTGAGGATATATTTCCTTCACGAAGGCTTGTGGGATTCCTGAAAGGAACCCCTCTCAAAATAGGGGAGAAAAATAAAGTAAAGGAGAGGCACTTCATAGAGAAAAAGTACCTTGAGTAGCTCATTTTTCACAGATTAGAAAGTGCTTCGTGATTTGGGAGCCAGGAAGAGGAAAGGTCGGATGATTTGTGCTTTGGTCCTGGGGGGGACGGTATTTATAGGCAAGAGGCGCCACGGAGAAACTCTTGTTCGGCGCGAATCTGGATTCCCCTATGTGGTGGGCTCGCGAACGTCAAATGGGCTCACAGAGCATCCAGCCTCCTAGCTTCACGGAGGGCTTGCGAACATCAAATGGGATTACAGATCATCCTGTCTCATGCCTTTGTGGTAAGCTCGCGAAAGGTATTTGTGAGGCAGCTTTGGAGCCTTTCTTATTATCCTTCTCCCTTCCGATTTTTGGAGCCAACAAATACCCCCCCTCAGACTTGGAGCTGAGGAGAAATCAAGGGTCAAAGTCTGAGGGTCAATTGACAAAATCCCTTGGCTATTTCGTGAAGCTGTCTTGCGAAGGAAGATCGCCTAGTAGGAAAGTGACAGGTCATCTAGGCATGTCGTGAAGCTCGTTTCGGTCAAGATTCACTGCGAACCGGCAAGGGACGTCTCCTATATATAGAGGGACTGACTTCTCTTTTTTTATTTCTCTCATTTGTAGTTTTGGGTTTTAGCACTCTCGATTCACGAAGCTCCACGTACTCTGTGACTGCTCTCCACAAATCGCACCTTCAGCTTTGTGGTGCATAGCGGTCTTTGACATTGCATCTACGCGCTTCTCGACTCTACTTCTGAAGGCCAAGGCAGGGCTCCACAAACTGACTCCATGAATGCGCTCCAAGAACGAGCTTCGTGACCGAACCAAAACAATTTCCCAACCTAAAAGTTTGAATGGCTCATCAAGAAGCTGCCCAGGGGGTCCTTGCGGATGCTTCTAGCAGGGACGAGATGGTGAACAGCCTGGGTTTAAGAGAGCTAGTCTGGAGCCACTCTGACCATTGTTCTCTGGTGGAGCTACTATCAGAGAGCTAGAAGATCTACTAATTATGCAATAGGTTTCCTTTGTGTGGATTCAGGTTGAGGTATGATGTCTTCATCCCAGAAGGGATTCAGGATGAACCAGCTTACTGGTTCAGGAGCACACCATGCTAGTGCCGATGGTTCAGGGTGGTGGATGGTCATGCCCGAGAGGACTTCACACCCGTCATTGCTGACTGCTTATACAACCACCTGAATAATGTTGACGGGAAGTAATTGCAGTTGAATACATCTACCCACATGCATCGATCAATATTGAAGGCGGATCTGGGGAACCCAAAGAAGGGGTGGTCTGAGGAATGGGACCTTCACCAGGGTAGAAACTTCACAGACGATTGGGCCTGGGAATACTAGGATGGTGCCTCATGTGAGGAGTTTGGGGCAGAGATGAGAAGAGTGGGCCTGTATGAGGTAGCTTGGGCCTCCCAATTTCACATCTACAGGCCGAAGAAGCTGATTCCAGAGCTGTTGAGCAGGTGGTCATCGAAGATCAATACATTCCATTTTTACCACGGGGTAGTCGGCATCATCTTGTGGGACGTCCACCAGATCTTGGGGGCCCCAATACTAGGGGCCATGTATGAATAATTCCAATTTTTCATGAGTGCATGGGAGGACCCGGAGCAAATGCCGCCACTGGAAATGGCTTTGATGGAGCTTGTGCTGGGAGAGGACAAGGAGGTGATGAGGGATGTCCACATCAATTGGTGGTTCAAACAATTCCTGGGCTTCCCATAAAATAGACAGTTTCCGAAGAGGCCTCAGACTTGGCCGAAGGGGGCCAGGAGTAAGCATCACTCATACTAGTGACTCTTGGATGACAGCTAGTGGAAGACGTGGGGATTTAGCATCATCACCGAACAACAACCATTATTCAGGCTGGCAACATTCATCGCAGCTTTCATCTATGGTTGGATCCTACCAGTGAGGGACACCAACATGGGAGTGTGTCCAAGAACATTCATTATGGTGTCTGTGTTGGAAATAGGAGAGCGGGTCAACCTTGGGATCATGATGCTCGCCAAGATCTATAAGATGATGCGGAACATCAATGAGGGAAAGAGGCCGTAGAGAATATGCAGGAAATTCCACCTCCTGATGGGTGGATAGCAGCGCACGTCAGGGGGTTTATGAATACCCGAACCCCATTTCCTCTCTAGGATTGAACTTCTGCCCATCTATCCTGAACGATGTTGGGAGATTTCCAGCCAAGCTGACCGCACCATCGGTTCTAAATTGAGTGTGCAAGGTTGAGGAGTTCAATTTCCACCCATTTCCATTGCCAATGGGGGTATTCACTGATGATGGTTGGGGAATACATGAGATTCGTGGTTATCTCCTGGCTTTTAGAGGTGGAGTTTTGGTGGCAAGGGTGGATCGTGAGCCTCTCTGCGATCCATATACCCCGCACCGATTTTCTCGGTAATTCCGATGCATACAGTGACTGACACCACAGGTCTATCTAGGGGTTCTCTATGAGGAACACCCATGTGTGATGAGGTAGATGTGTCTTATGTTCACACGGTAAGACGGGAATATGTGGAACCAGTTTCCCCTGCCGACTACTGTCGTCAGGCTAGTGAAGGAATATGGCCAGAGTTGGGAGGCGGCCTACCCAGGGGAAATGATGTAGAAACCAACCATATGAGTTGATGATGGCATGCATCTCAAAACCTGGGGTTAAGGTCAGAAGGCGGCAGGGGCATCCCGCATTGGTTGGGCTGTCGTAGCGGTGGGCCCCGCACCAGTTGAGGGAGAGGCAGCAGTGACGATAGACCCGGTGGTCCCAGAAAAGTAGATCCATCCTGAGGGGAGGCCACCTAGAGGGTTCCATAGAATATCCTCTCAGGCTCCAGGGAAGCAGCTGCACCACATTTATATTCCAAAGAATGTTGTTTTCTCAGAGGCCTGGGACATCTAGGAAATTAACCAGTAATTCCTCGACCCGTCAGATATATGGAAACATCTGGAACATTTTAGGATGGATTTTTTGAGGATAGGCCCTATCAGGGCCGGATTTGCGGTATCCCAGGAGGAGGCGGAGCAATACCTGATAGAGTTGGAGGACTTTGTGCACTCTCTAGGAACCTCGTGTTCGATGAAGGATCGAGTCAAGGTGTTTCTTGATTGAACCACTCCCCCACAGTTGTCAGCTGATGACTTAAGGGAACATTTCCCTCTGTCGGAAGAATCAGATGAATCCTCCTGGGGAGACGAGTCTTGGAGAGGGAGCCCGTTGGAGGAGGGTGAAGTCGGGGATCAAGACTCGGATCTTGAAGAGTTTTTTGAGGCCATTGAGGTAAATATTCCACATCCCTTCTTTAGGGACCACCTTTAGGTCATTCTGAACTCTTTTCTAACATCTAAATTGTGTAGGAGAGCCTTGTGCACAGAGCTCGTTCAAGAGATATAGTCGCAGGACCTTTGGGGTCCACGCCTACTGTCGGGGAGATCAGCATGTCTGGTGGGGCTGTAATATCCAAAGTGTCTCATGATTTTTTGGACCTTCCAACAATATATGGAGGGCCACGCTTCGGGGTCCTGATGTCGTTATCCCAAGAACGATACCGAGGATTTGATCTCTGTAAGTATCCTCCACCAATTTAATGAATGTCATCCATCGACCATGTTAACTGACGTTCATGCTTTCTTTTTGGTACACACAGTCCTCCAAATGGTGTGGGTTTCCTTGGAGTGGTTTTTCGGTATTCCTGGAAGCACCTTCCCCTAGTAAATTCTGGTGACTGTAGAGGTGGAGTTCTAGACTGATCGAATAGTGTAACTCCTAATTATTGGTGGGACCATCAGGGAGGAAAATCTTGAGATCATTGAGGTGGGGTATGAAAATGAGGATCGGTCGGACATCCCAAGTCCCGTCGTGCTTGATCCTACACCAAACGTGGATCTAGCTGATGAGTTCTTAGAGGCATTCCCCCTGTATGATCCCACCAACCACGCTGACTGAGATGAGATAGCCCCTGATGTAGAGGATGGTAGAATTGTCTGTCACCAGTCATGGAAGTGTATCGAGCGCTTCATTGTTGACACCCCCCAAGCACTATTGATGGACGCGATGGACAAACTCTGCTCGTGACTGCTGGAACTATGTGTTGGGGGAGTGGATGCCAAACATCCTCACTTGCTTGTCCGAAATTTTATGGTGGAGAAGATTCAGGAGCATGACCATGGACTCAGTGTGGGTTGGAAGCAGAGGAAAGCAGTGAACATGAAGAGGCTCCAAGAGGATAAAGATGAGGTCCAACGGCTGCAGAATCGGGCAGATGAACACTTGGCCTCCCTCAATGCGCAATCTGAGATAATATTGCGATTTAAGGACCATATGGCGGAGGCTGAAGAGGGCATGAAGCGATCCTCTAACGAGATGATCTTCATCCATACTAGCGTGGAGTGGGCCCAGATTGTGGCTAATGAATTACGCCCCATAGCTGCCGAGGAGGAGCAGGAGCTGAACAGGCGACAACACATCCTGGACGCCACCAGACAGAGGGTGGCGTAGCTGCTAAGCTCATTCGATGTGGTCAACCCATCCATGGGAGGGGTCGATCCTAGGGTGTTGTGATGCATGTAACCTTTGAATGCACTTTCATGCTTGGATTATTTTATTCCAGATGCATGCATGAGTTCCGTTATTTCTGTTGGTTAATTGTATTCATATGACATTTGTGGAGCATCTAGCGGTCAATCCCTAAGCTCATGTTGGTCGGGCCCGATGTGAGAAACAATGGATGAACACCTCATTTTCATGTTCAAATGTCGGTGTGAAAACCAGGATTCAGGCATCCGGGGGTTCGAAAAACCAATCCATATTTCTAGTAAGAGAAGGGAGAGACCTGACTGGAGAATGAAGCCCTCAGAATAACTGAATTACCATCTTCCCAACATGCTCTTGTGCACGAGCGGGGTAATGCCAAGGGTGCTAGAATAAACTCGAACATAAGGGAATGGAAAGTGTGAATTACAATACCCCAAATTTGGAATATTGTGGGGATGGAGTGAAAATAAAAGATAACTGTTGACCACGTTCGAAATACAGAATCTATATTATGTTAGCCTAAAATGGGGATGATAAACGAGGGCCGACCACTGACCATATTCAAAACATGGGTCTTGACTCATAATTTCATCAATTATCCTTCCAAAATGTTGGCCCAAGATAGTAGGTGAGCCATAGGCCGAGCATCCATATTGTTAGGGGGTTCCTTTAGATGTGAGAGAGGACAAGGGTCTGAATAAAGGGCATGCAAAGCGTGGAGCGTGGAGTGATGGGTTGTTCGATTAGAGTCCAAAACTCTTGAAATTATGCCACTGTGGTGGAAATGCATTAGGTGGATACACCGGCCTGATCGAGGATCTAACATTCTTCTGAACTTGACCTCTCTGACGAGGAAAATATCACCTCCCAACTCTAATCACAGGGAATCCCGAACTTGTTCAGGGTTGATCCATAGTTTAGTGTCATCCGTTGAGGACATATGAACTCATATAGTTTAACGCCATATTATCGGATGTGGACTGAAAGGGAAGATCCTTGGAGGGGAGTATGTGGTGCGGTAGCTATCAACCTGACGTGAATGAGGACTTGGGGTCCAAATTGCACCATGTATCCCCGGAAGAAACTCTTCAGGTAAAGGGACCAAGAGTCAGAATTAGGCTGGGCCCGAAGCAAAGTGGTCTAGCATTCCTACGTACACCATGAGTATGGGAATCAAGCCATACATATTTCTAAGAGCGTAGTTTAACATTATGTGGGATGAGGAAAGGAATGTGTGGAAATGGTTGCACTAGTACACATCCTACCAGAACTACTAAGCCCACGTGAGATGTGATCAATGTAAGAAACAAGAAGTAATGATGGGACATTCCTAGAATATGGAGGCACACATTAGGGAAAATGGGGCATTATATGACTAACGTCCCATTTATTTTGACCCACCTATATAATGCACCTAGATGCACTGAAGAGTAAAGCCAAGAATGTTGGAATTCCACTTGAACATAAGGGAGTGGAAACATGTGAATCATGATTCTTGAGATCTGAACTGCAATGATGGTGGCATGATGATATGGGATAGATTTTGACCATGTTCAAAACATAGAATCCATATCGCGTTAGCCTGTAATGGGGACAGACAGATGAGGGTCGACCGCTGACCATGTTCAAAACATAGGACCTGTCATAAATGTCGTCTTGGGTCTTTAGGGACGTTGTCCCGAAACGGTAGGTGAGATGAGGTGGCATGATACTAGGCCATGAAGGGGGTCCCTTTGGATGTGGAATAATATGAGTATCCCAATGACGGGCTCACAAAGCATGGAGATGGAATGAGGGGAATGTCCCTGTAAAAATTCCATATTGCAGGATCTTTGCCTAAATGCATCTGAATATGACTAGGAGATGTATCAGAGAGAGGGAATAAATCCATACGTAGTTCTGGAAGATGTCGTGTAGTTTAATGTCATGTGGAAAGGATGCAGAGTTACCTTAGTTTATGGTCATAGAGATTGTACAATGGATGGAAGGAATGCGGGAAACACACGGTGGGGTAATTATAAAGCCTGACGTGAATGAGAACCTAGGGTCCCAACTACCACATGTTCCTTGGGACGGTTTTAGGTTGAGGGACCAAAAACAATGATTAGGATGGGCCCGAGACAAGGTGAAAGTACTTTCCTACATACCCCATGAGGATGGGGATCAATCCATACATAGTTCTGAGGGGTTTCATGGTAAGGTACCAATGTTAGGGATAAAAAGGGGTGTGTGGGTCTGGCCCTTGCACCAAAAAGATGCAGCATTTGTTAAGTCTTGTTTGTCCTTTAGGGTGAATTGAGGTGTTGTTTTTTTTGTGAGGTGATGGGCCTAGTATATTGAATCCAGGGATTGAAACAAGAATCAATCCAAATGAAGTCATTGACAAATGGTACAATGTTTGACTAATACCAAACATGATGTCCCTTGAGTAAGGGCACCACAATGTTGCATCATTTTTCATCATGTGGATAGGATGGTATTGTCACAGTTTTGGGTCATGTGGCAAAATCGAACATGTACTTTAGCATTGTGCGGTACAAACATAGTAGAGACGAGGCTAAAGGGGAAACGTGCACTATGTGATAAAGCATACCTGATGTGAATGAGGATGAGGTCCACACCACACCATGCGCAATTCTGAGAAAGAAACCTCAAACCAAGGGTCCAAAAAGAGGTATGAGGGTGGAAAGTAGGAGAGACTGGCTCTTAATTAAGAGGGACCTGTAGACGAGATGCCTGGGTGTTCCTACGTATCCCATGAGGATGGAAATCAAGCTACACTTAGTTCTCAAAGGTGCCTTTTAACATCATGCAATACTAGTAGGTAGGAGGGACTAGCTCCTGGGAGGGAGAATATGTGGTGTGGCTATCGCAAACCCGATGTGAATGAGGGAAGAAGCCCATACACACCACACCATGTGGCCCTATAAGGGTGTGGTCCTAAAAGGCATAGTAGAAGAGATAAATTATTGTAACTGAGTAGGTCCTAAATACGAGATGTCTGGGCATTCCTACGTATCCCATGAGGATGAGAATCAAGCTGTACGTATTTCTCAAAAAGGGGAAATACGAAATGATCTTAGTTTTTAGGTCTTAGAACTCGGACCAGAGAAAAGAGGGACTATCCTAGTAAAGGAGGACCTTAACCCTGTCCCTAGCCTAGGTGAGTCTAAATCAGTATAGGAAACAAGGGTGGATAAGGTATTTTCAATACATGAAATACATGAAAAGGGGAAATTGGTGGGGCCCCGAATGATTCCCTTATAGCGGCTTTTTCCTACTAACGTGTGTATGTGCACTGAGGAATAGTACCAAGAGTGTCGAAGTTCTAATTGGACATGATGAGGTGGAGAAGGATATGAATCATGAAACCGGCATTTTGGGCTTAATGGGGGTTGGAGTGACGATGGAGGACAACTGTTGACTGTGTTTGAAACACAACGTCCATATTGTGTTAGCCTGAAAGAGGGACAAACAAATGAGCATCGAACACTGACCATATTTGCCATGCGGGAATTGTATAGATTTTTTGTCTAAAACCCATGAGGATGTTGGCCCCTAATGGTAGGAGAGCCCTTTTAGGCCAAGTATCAATGCCATTTGGGGGTCCCTTTGGGTCTGAAAGGTTATGGAATTCCTAATGAAAGGGAACACGAAGCCTGAGAAATGGGTGAAAGCATGTCCGGGTAGAATCTGACATTCCAAGTGCTAAACCTGAGTACCCTTGTGCACATTAGTGAATCACCGAAGAGGATTGAGGGGATCATCTTGAGAGTAGCTGATTTGAGAAGACAGGTATATCGCAAGGGGATGGAAAACTCTCGGGAGGAGGATGTAAATGGTGCGGTTGTAAAATATGACGTGAATGAGGACATAATACCATACCACACCTTGTATTCCCTTCTCTAGGGATTGAAATCCAAGGGGCCAAGATGGGAGGAAGATTTATAGGAGATGGGGCTGGACTCGAAGTCTAAACATTCGGGCGGTCCTACGTATCCCATGAGGATGTGAATCAAGCCACACGTAGTTCTTAAAGATGTAATGTGCAGTTTATTATCATGGAATAAGGACGTAAATGGGTGAGATGCACCACATACAGAAGGTGTATGGCATAGCGAGTAGCCTGACATGGATGGGGACATAATCTCATACCACACCGTACAACCCTAAGTGAGAACCTGGGATAAGGGCCCGAAAAGGCCAAGGGGCCAAGATGCTGGGCCTCGGATGGAAAGTCCCAGCCAGTTTGTAGTTTAATTCCCTACAATGAAGATGAGTATGGATAAGGCATCTCATCCTGGGATTTGTACGGCACCGCGAGTAACCTGACATGAATGATGACATAATCTCATACCACACCGTACAATCCCGTAAGAGTCAAGACTTTGTCCAAGGTCCCAAGGTTGGGCGTGTGAAGTGTGGAAAGGCCTGTGCTTGTGGTATGAATGATAAATGATAGGAGGGATGTCTCAAGGGGATATGTGTGGCGTGGATAAATTGTCTTAATTGAACGAGGACATAATCTCACTCCACACCACACAACCCTAAATGAGAACTCGTGCTAGGTGTCATAAAAGGCCAAGGAGACGAAAGAGGTCAAGGGACCTGAGGTTGGGCATCCCTGCCAATGGTATCCATATGAGCTCTTGTGTGGTAACCGCCTTATACCAACTCCTAATCCCACATGAGCAATGCTGGATGTGGGAAACAAGGAGCCAGACTCGACTCTCCCTGCCATGCAGGGGTCTAATAGCTGGCTTTTCTCGAAGTGAGTTCATCGCTTGGAGATACAAAGGGGCAGAATGAATTACTACACTCAATGTTTGGAACATCTTGGGGTGGCTCTAACAACAAAGGATAGTTATTGACCATGTTCGAAACATAGCTTCCCTATAGTGACCTGGACTGGGAACAACAAATGAGCATCGACCAGTGAACATATTCGCAATGCGGGACTTGTATCTACTTGTTTCCCAACATCCTCGAGGGCGTTGGACCAAAGTTTTAGGAGGGACCTTAGGCCTAGATTCCATGCCATTTGGGGACCCTTCTATATGGTAAAGATTATGGAGTACCAATCAAACGAGTGGGTGAAGCATAGTTGTACCCATCTGTGAAAGAGTCGAACACCTCTGGGGAGTGGGACGTACGGTGGAATCGAGATGAGCTTGACATGAATTGGGGAAAAAGACTGCACCACACCATATGTCTTGACCTGAGGGGAGATCCTCGAATTTGGGCTAGGCCAACAGAAGAAATGTATGGGCATTACTACGTATCCTATGAGGATGGGAATCAAACCACATGTAGTTCTTGAAGGCCATACAGTTTAGCATCGTACGATGAGGACGTGGGAGGATAGAAGAATAAGGAGAGGACACATGGTGTGACCGTCGTAATCCTGGCATGAGTGGGGCTAAGGAATCCTATAATATATCATGAAAGGATCCTCCGAGAGAACTATACCAAGGGGTTAGTAAAAGATAAGAGTTTGGGGATGGTGTCAAGACAAAACACTTGATCATTCCTACATATCCCATGCGGATGGGAATCAAGCCATACATACTTCTTAAGATGTAGTTTAACGTTGTGCAGGATGATGCATAGTTTAAAGTCATGTAGGACTAAACAATTTAACATCATGTTGGACCAAAGCACTTAGGCAAAGTATATCTTGAGGAACTTGGCATTGGTGGGAGGATTTATATTTTCACAATCCATGGTCACCATGGAGTATGCACCATTGGGGTAAACCCAGTGAATTATGTAAGGTCCTTCCCAATTGGGCTCCAACTTGGGTGGTTTCCTATCGGAGATCATTAGTGTCCGGAGGGCCAATAACAAGTCACCTTGAAAGAAGGAGTGGAGATGAAATCTCTTGTAGAACTCCCTAGCTATGTTGTTCTAGTGTCTTTCCAAATTTTGCAGGGCACAAATCCTGTTTTCATCAAGATCTTTCAATTCAGCCAGAAAAATTTTGGCTACCTTATCTGGTGCCTGCTGGTCATAGAATGCTATGAGTAATGAAGTCAGCTGGATCTCGATGGGTAGGATGACCTCAGCTCCATACACCAGGGAATACGAGGTCACCTGGGTGGAATTACGAGTCATCATCCGATAAGCTCAGAGGGCATTGGGGAGCTTGTCCAACCAACTCTTCTTGTTCTGACCAACCATTTTCTACAAAATTTTAGAGAGGGTTTTGTTGAAAGCCTTGATCTGTCCATTTTCTTACATATGGTAGCAAGAGGTATGGTTAGAACGGATGTTGTACTTGGCGTAAAATTTATTCAACTCAGCTACTCAGAAGTTGGTGCCATTATCGGTGAGGATGGAGTGAGGGACTCTAAATCGGGAGATGATATTGGAGCTTATGAAGTCAATGATAGAATGATCCTTGAACTCCTTGAGTGGAACTACCTCTGCCCACTTGGAAAAGAAATACATAGCGGTCAGGATGAACCTGCGCTGGCGAGCTGTTGCCGGTGGATATGGTCCTATGACATCAATTCCCCACACTGCAGATGGCCAAGAGTACTTGGTGGAGTGGAGAGACTTTGGCGGTCGATGCATGAAGTTATCATGAATTTGGCACCCATGAAATATCTTGGCGAACTCAATGCAGTCATAGATCATAGAAGTCCAGAAGTACCCCAATATCTAAATATAGTGAGATAGCTTTGGCCCAGTCTGGTGTGCGCTGCAAGAAACAGAATGAACCTCTTACATGACATGAGAAATCTAAACCCCTTCGATGAAAAGTAGGATAAAACCATCGAAACCATGCTTGTAGAGGGTCTACTCAAGACATGGATCACTCTGGAGGGAAAACTACAGCGCGCAGCATTGGATTTTCTCGCACTCGGCCCGATCAGCCAGGAGGAAACCATTTTGGAGATACTCAACAAAAGGGGGCTCTGCAGTCGGGGGTCACTTCAACCATTGCATCTGAGGAACTGGGGGGTCCTTACGTGGAGGCTCCAGTGGTAATATGGATTACCTTCTAGCCATCGTCATCATCTGGGGTGACAGGATTGATGACCCTTAGATGTACCACGTGGATAATCAGATCATCCTACTCAGGTTCTGCAAGTGATGTAGCCAGGACGTCCAGGGTATCCACTTGACCATTCTGAGATCAAGGTACATGAGTAACTTCTGACCGAGATGGAAACTGGGAAATTAGCTGGAGAGTGCGCTCCAATAACGGTACAAGATCTAGATTTTTGACGATATAGTCATCATTTATTTTCTTGATGACTAGTTCAGAATCCCCTTTCACATGAAAATGGGGAACATCGATCTCGAGGGACAACTTGAGGCCAGTGATAAGAGCCTGATACTCTGCCTCTTTGTTGGTACAGCCTTATGACAAGAGGAATGAGTATGGCAGAATGACTTTCACCAGGGTGATGAAGACAATACCTATGCCTACTCTATTAAGATTGGGATCATTGAGCCTCCTGCCAGTGGGGCTCCAGGAAGTGCCATCAAAGTGCATCTTCTAACACAGGATGTCATGATCTATTGATAGGATTGACTCATCAAGAAAATTGTGATCCAAGACTGGTCAGCAGGAGCTGGATGGGAAACTAGAAAGTCCGCCAATGCTTGCCCCTTAATAGATTTCTGAGGGAAAAACCTGATGTCGAATTGCTGAAGAATCACTGCCCACCGAGCTAGGAAGCCTATCCACATTGGGTGGTTCAAAATGTACTTTAGTGGGTCAATGCAAGACACCAGTTGTACCTCATGGTGATGCATGTAATTTTTCAATTTTTGTACTGTGAATACCAGTGCAAGGTAGCTCTTTTTAATGGGGGAGTATCTGGTCTTTGTATCGATGAGCATAAGACTGAGGTAGTAGAGACTATTCTTTGTCCCCTTATTGTTCTTCTGGGTGAGAAGGGCACCAAGAGATCATTCTAGGTCAGTCACGTACAGGATCAATGGTTTTCCAGAGACGGCTGGCATCAAGACCGAAGGCTGAAGCAGATACTGCTTGATTTCCTCGAACGAAGTCTGGCACTATTCTTCCCATTCATAGGCAGTGCCTCTCTTCATAAGCTAAGAAAAGGGGCTAAACATTCTGTGTATATTCACAATGAATTAGCATATGTAGGCTAATTGGCCTTGGAAAACTCAAAGCTCATGAATATTGCTCGGGGGAGGCATCTGGATGATGTCCTTGATCTTCTCTGGGTCGATCTCGATACCCTGGTATCTGACAACAAATCCAAGGAACTTCCTAGAGGTGACCCCAAAGGCACATTTCAGCGGGTTCATCTTCAGGTAGTGGGAATAAAGGATTTAGAACACTTCCTAAAGGTCCTTGAGATGGTCTTGGTGCTGGTGAGATTTGACCACCAGATCATCCACATAGCATTCCACCAATGTCACGAGAATTGGCTTGAATATGCGATGCATGGCCCGATGATAGGTGTCACCTACATTTTTTAAGCCGAAGGGCATGACCTGGTAACAAAACATACCATGTGGCACCCTGAAGGCTGTGAACTCCTCTTCCTCGGGGGCCATTTGGATCTGGTTGTATCCAGAATAACTATCCATGAAGAAAAGGTCTTAGATCCTAGTTATGCCGTCGATCAGCAACTTCGTTATCGGAAGGGGAAAATCATCCTTCGGGCAGTGACGGTTGAGATCACAGAAGTCGATTCAGAATCCGATCTGTCTATTCTTCTTCCTGACTAGAATAATGTTGGCTATCCATTTGGGGTATTGGACCTCCTTAACAAAATTGGATCTGATGATATTTTCAACTTCGGCCTCGACCATGGCACTGTGAGAAGGGTGCATCTTTCTGAGAGGCTTCTTGAACCCACAATGATTTTTCGGAAGACAGATGAAGTGGAAGACTACCTGAGGATATAGTCCTGGCATCTCATCATAACTCTATGCAAACACGTCACGGTGTGGTTTCAAGAAGTTTACGTACAGCTGATGCTCCTCAAGAGGCATGGAGGCACTGATCAATGTGGGTCTCGGGTCCACCTCGCTACTGAGGTTTATCTATAACAATTCATCGATTGTGGGGGAGACGCCCTCTTCAAAGGTGGGGATAGAATCCTCTAAATCCTATTCTTATCTTGCAGAGGAGGGATCCCCAGTGGGAGAAGCTTTCTATGGGTTTGAAGATTCTGACGGGAGGTTGGTACCTATCTGAGCAGTAGTGGTCACCACATCAGGAGATTCTGGTGCTATCAACATCATAGCAATGGATGTTGTCGACTCAATCCCATCTGGTCTTCGGCCCAAGGGTCCACACTTGATGATATCAAATCAATAGCAGCATGTTTTCTTGATTTGGTTAATTCAAGCCTAGTGATACAAACACGTATGACATACTGTTGTTGCCATGGGGTGGACATCCCAATACCTTATGGGGGTGGGAGGCTCTGGGATCACCTGAGCCTGATTTGTGTAGGAGTATTAGGGGATTTACTTCCGTCACTTGGACTTGGGAATATTCTTCCCCCTTGTACCAAAGACAACAAAACATTGCCCCATGTCGGGGGTTCATGGCCTCCAGTCGATGGATCGGGAAGACGTAGGTGTCATCCAGACCTACCCACGGGTCAGTTGAAACTTCGACAGGTTTAATCTCACTGGACTGCATCTGTTTATCCTTGATCTTGTAATATTTTTCGTCCAGGTAGTGGGATTCATAAGAGGTGAAAGGATACGTGTCACCTTGGAGTACGCCTACTCGACCATTGAGGGAGTACTTGATGCATTGGTGATATGATGAGGGTACCGTCATATGCAGGTGGAGCCAAGGTCTGCCCATCAATGCATTATACATGGTGTCCTAAGAGATAACCATAAACTTTGAGCTGGCAACCAAGCCACCAAACTGGGTCTTCAAATAGATCTTACCAACTAGGGTCTTCTCTGTCCTATCGTATCCCAGGATTCTTAAATCGGAGGGATTCAAGTCACCTTTGGATAACCCCAGCTTCCATAGTGTATGTGTTGGGATAAGTTTAATCCCAGATCCTGTGTCAACAAGATAGCGGCGAACCATCACACCGTTAAATTTGATGGTAATATACAGTGGGAGGATGTGCCCCTATATGGGAGATCCTTCATCTTCTCTAGAAAATGAAATGATGGCCTGAAATTCAGTGTTCTAGACTACTTCAACATGAAAGGATTATACAGTTGATACCTCCATCTCAAACTGGAGGGGTGATTCTTAAAGCCTCAGCGAGGGCCTCTCGCATATCTGGTGATAGGAGAAGGGCCTCGAGGATGGAAAGCCTCACTGGGATGCCAACAAGGTTCTTGAAAATATCATACTTCCATGTCAGGAATGAGATTCCACTTGCTGGGGGTCGTTCTGCGATAAGAGGCATGGAGGGCCCTACAGGTCGGGCTGGCAGCTGACTGGTGCTGGGCATATCCTGCTGCTCACTAGTAGAAGCCTACAAAGTAGCTACGGTGTGAGGGTCGGATGAATAAGACCATCCTATAATGGGGTGAGGCTGGTCATGGCATGGTTGAAGTGGCTCTACCTGATTCATCAATACAAACGGTGGTGGAGGTGGGCCCGATGACACCGGATGAAGAGGTTGTGTGTGTTGAGCTCTACACTGGGCCTGCTATCTGGTCTCAGTGGCATGCATGAATTTGATGTAAGTGCCAACTAATGTTCCCTAATGACCCATATGGTCGTGGCTCCACCGATGATGGAATCATTTGGGGACTTTGGGGAGATTCACCTGGCACTCCCCGTCGTTGGGAGTCATAAAGGGATTTACCAACTCCACGGTATTAACTGAAGCGTACCCATGACTATAACTTGAAGATTCATCCACTACTAGGTGGATTCTGGGATGAATCCCCATATTAGGGGGGCATGAATTAATCGAGAGTTCGGGATGACAATGGCATTGGTAGGGTGCATTACTTTCCCCTGCGCCGCCGATGCTTGTTCTTCTAGGAAAATGCCGACTGAGATGATGATGCAGAAGTGGTGGTTGTGGCTTCAAGAGGCTCTGGATGATTCAGGTGAACATTAATGATACCATGGGCCTGAGAAACTTTTTTTCAATCCATCCAGTCATCATACGTCTGGGAATCATGGTTAGAATCCTGCTGCAACTCACCCTTGCAGTAGCTATTGTTGTTTGGCCTTACAGCGATGCATGCCACTTGTGTCAGAGTTGGGCCCAACCTGACTATGGTGTTATCGACCTAGTCTTGTATCCAGTCTTTAAACACATAGCACTGCTTGAGGGTGTGCCCCAGGATCCAATGATAGGGGTAGTAGTTGGGGCAATCAGTGAGATTCACCTCCTATGGCCTTCTGCAATTAGAAAAACGCACGATCCCTTATTCCAAGGAACTTTTGAAATAGCCGGTAACCTGATTCTCATTGAACGAGTAGGTCCTTTTTCTTCTTTTAGGAAAGAGGGGCCTTGGATCCTACCCATGGTGAGGAGATGAAGGATCCTGTCGAGGAGGTGGACCCAGATTGTCCTGCCTCGGTGGTGAAGGTTCATTCTACAGGGGCACCTGTAGATTCTGAAAAATCCGCTGCTGGGATGGGGGCTACGCCTGTGGTGGTGGGCCTCTACGAGGTTATGGAGGTGGCTCTACTGGTAATAATTCCAGCTGTATGGGGGCATATATTTGGGCCACCATGACGAGCTCGGCTCTAACAGCCCTTCTCACGAGAATCACGGGAGGCAACAGACGTTCCTGTCGGGCTTGTTGCAGGGCTTCTGTTAGGTTCTAGGCCTTATCAGAGAAGTCTCAAAATCCTCCAGGTTAGTTATAGGTGATCATAGAGGGAACCATTTCAGTCTTGACGTTCCCTACGTACATCATCAGTAATTACTCCTGATTCAGTGGCATTTAAAGGGAATACATGATTCCTTTCCACCGGGTGATGAAGTCAGTGATGTGATCAGCAGGACTCTATTTGCACTTGAAGAGTTCTATGATGCTAATTTTCCATGTGGTTGATCTGAACTAGTATAGGAATTTCCTACATAGATCCTCCCAACTGGTCACTGATCCGACAGAAAGCTGGTTGTAAAAAATGAACGCAGGCCCCTCCAATGTCTTCACAAACCATCATAGTTTGGCGGCCTCCTACTGTTCTGGAGTCCTTAACATAGGCCCAAACCTTGAATTGAAGTGTTCTAGGTGCTGTGGAGAGTTCCTCATCCCATTAAAGGGGGAGAAGGTGGGATTCCCGAAACCCAGAGGTGCTGGCATGTCATCCACCCATGCTGGATATGGCATACCATCAGGCGGGATCGCCCCCTATTGTGTTTCCAATGCCTTTAGGGGGGAAATGAGTGCCTCTATTGGATCATCTGGGTGGGGTTCCCTTCCTTGATGGGGATCCCTAACCATGAGCGCATTGGCAGGTTCTTCAACATGGTAAATAGGCCAAGCCGCTCGTGGAGCGGCTTGCAGCACGACCCTCAGGGTGGCTAGAGGATCTCGAGTTGGGTCCCTTGGATTTTCAAACCATTTGGGAGGGTTTGGTGAGACATACCATACCCTATTAATGTAAGATCTTACCTCAACCCTATCTGCGGGGGCAGGATGGTCAGGGTCGCCTAGAGGTAGCTCACCGAGGGGAAGTGGTTTCTACCCCTACTGCCACAGACTGGGATCACTGTAGTCCGGTCGTTGCTCTACATCACGTTCATCCAAGAGTTCATCGACCAAATTATTCTTCTAGATGAGTTTTTGGTGCAATGTGGCCTTCTCAGAGTCTTCCTTTGTCTTCTGCACCGAGGTAGATGAGTCATAGTGCTTGGAAACTTCAATGTACTCTTTAACCTTACCGGAATTCCAGCTGAGTACTAATGCTTCAGTGGGTGCAGGGAGACCTAGTAGGTTCCACTGGTGGCGAGTGACCCTCCCTGATGGGTCCAATAGTGGTGGCATGATCTCGGGTTGTAAGTCTCCATCAAGAAGCTCCAACTCATCCTCCTCATCCACTATGTCAGCCATGTTGGCCGCGACCCTTCTTGGGGGCATGTCCTCTATATCACCTAGTAGGTTAGGCTGCCTCCAGATAGGACTGAAGAGGAGGGAATCATACTACCCCTAGACATGGAATTTCTTATGTGGGGAATCCTCCTTGATGATCTTGTAGAGTATCTTGAAAATCTGAACGCATTGCTCTTGGAGGTCCTTACGGCGGCCTGGTGACTCGGGGCACTGGGCCACTGGGAGTGCAGCTAGATCGACTATACGACATTGATTTACAATGTCTTAAAAATTCTCCTAGATCCTAGGATAAACCACTCACTGATGAAGAATGTGAAAGTGCATAGGCGAGAGGGTTTGGTGGAAACATTCAAACTCCTCTAGGGTGAGGGATTCCGGCGCGCGAAAATTCAGCGCTCCCGTGGGCCAGAAAATCTCAGGGAAGTGGTTTGTTGTAAGGATGTTCTATAAGCTCCTCAGATCGAATTCTGGGTCTGGCCCTTGATTTCCCCACTCATCAACTCGAGGTGGCTGAGGAACTAGCAGCGGTACTAAGGCAGACCGTTGGGACGGCAGGCTGGCCGGTGGGGAGTACGATGAGCGGGCTGACTAGCCGCCAAATCTCAGGTTGTTCTCCAAAGAGATTAGCAGCCTGGCTGCTAAGTCATGATAAGATGGGATGATGGACGTATTTCCTAGATCAGGATCTAGGGCTATGGTTGATAGGTCACGTTGTTGTTCCCCTTCCATTGGCCCCCAAAAAAGCTCTCTATGATCTCTTGTCGAGGTAGAGAGTGCTTTTGGTGACAATGGTGGTGACTGCACGACTGTGACCTGTGGGGTTTCCATATTTTCATCCTCCTATATATACCTACAGAGGGAGGTGGGAATCAGATGGACCTCACATTCCGGGAGTACCTGGATGATGTGCCTTGTTCCTTCCCTAGCCCTTAACTCGGATAAGCGAGGGTAGGGTTCCCAAGCTGAGTCGTATTCCACCTTAGTGTATGAGAAGTGGACTGGTCTGATCTCTATCCGGACCTTCGTAGAATTCTTCTCAGGGTGGCTATGACCTTCCTTCCTACCCCTGGGTGGCTCCTCAAGATAGGGATGATTTCTAACACAAGGTCCTTCAGCTACACTAGTGCTGAGGTGGAGAGGGTTTCCACCTGAGAAAGCTAGGGTGTGAGGAGCACTAGGACAGATGTCAAAGGGGGCATGGGGAGGACCTCCATGGGTAGTGTTGGAGTAGGAAAGAACTCTTCTAGAAATATTAGGAGCATGGGGTGGACCTCCATGCTTGTTTCTCCGAGTGGCCTCAGTATGAGTCGGGTCATTGTACTAGGCTAGCTAAACACAGGTAGGACCTCCATGTTAGACATAGGTGGAGTGAGTTCGACCTTAATCCCTCTAGTTGATGAGGCAGGGAGGACCTTCAATAGCTTCTGAGAGGACGTGGGGATAATCCCCACATTGGAGAGAGACATGATGTGTAATGTCCCTCCACCAGCGGTCAGTGGTGGAAAGAATGACCCCATACCCAGTGTAATGGGCACGAGAGAGACCCCCATAACGATCATCACTTCTATGAGGAAGGCCCTCATTTGGATTAAGGGTGGCACGGGGCGGACCTCCATGTCAAGCCTTGAAGCAGTAAAGGCCTGCATTCTTCATGGTAGTGGTACGGGGAGGACCTCTGTACTGAGTGGCATCGCTGCGGGTTAGCTCGTGGCGGCCACTTCCTGTGCTGGTGACCAAGAGAGTCAACCCAGCCTGCTCTTGGAAAGTTTGGGTCATCGATCATGGTCGGGCATATAAGTTCCCCTGCTCATTGTATTCAGGGAACTGATGGTATGTGCTGGCGGTGGCTCAGGACACTGTATTCGTTGATGTTGACGCCCCTTGGCAGGCGTCCTCCTCAGCTTGTGCCCGACACAGGTGTTGGGTCGGACAAACTAGGGATAGTGGTGTAGGTACGTAGCTTACATAATCCTCATCTGGAAATGTCGGGTGGCGATGATGACGTTGCTGGGAGGGATCCCTCGCTGGGATCCCCTGGAATGGGACTCTGACCAGGCTGGGCCGGACGTCACCTACCTCATCAGCGTAAGGCAAGGAGTCGTCAAATCATTCTGGGGAGAGGCTCTCGAAACGGTTATATGTCGGCATGGGGAGAAGGGGCTCCCTGTGCAGCCCTCGGGGGAAAAATTGGCGATGTGGCGTAGACACCTCCAGATTTAGGTGGGCCATATCCCAGGTCGGGATTATGCCCTTCTCCTCATAACAGCGCATGAGTTCATTGATTACCCAATGATGAATAATGTCAGACATGGAGATGGGGTGTGGGAGCCCCAGGTCCATGGGTATAGAGACCATTGCAGAAGAGGCGGAGCCTCATGGGACTACTGCGCTGGTATTTCCCCTGCCCCCGCATCGGTGCACAGGCGGTGATCAAGTTTCATGTGCATCAATTTGATTTCTGAAGATTAGGGAGATTAACTAGTCAGTGCTGAAAGAAAAGGGAATCAACGACCAATTCCCCAATGTCATTCAATCTTCCATGACCTGTAGGACGGATCCACACCATCACATAACAGAATTGGATGTCCAACGTTCTACTGCCCCAATTTCTAGTGAGTTTTACGCCAGGCTTGCTATTTTCTTAGCGGGACCTGGTGCCGGATAACTAGATCTGGTGACACACTAATCCATTTATTCCTTGAGCACTACTAATCTCCATTCTGAGGAGAATAATTTCATGTCAGGTTCACCATTTCTGTTTCTGATGCTTTCACTGGGATGCACACATCCGTCTCATTTGAGGACGGGAGGCGCGGTTTTGTTGCCCCGTATTCTCTCTTTCCAAAGGCGGACAACATCCATCACTTTTTCAGGGATGTTTTCTCCTTGATCGAAACAGGATGATGGGATGTCATTTCCCCCTTTTGTGGATATATCCTTGAAACTCATCACCATGTCCAGTTCTCCCTTATAGATTCAAGATGTTGTTCATCAAACTCTTCCTATTGACATATCTTCATGGACACCAGTTAATTACAGTACTTCTCTTAGGACATTTCAAGGGGTCCGGTTAGGGTAGAAACCTTCCATCAGAGGAGTAGTCACGTTGGGCATCATTGATGTGTCTGGGAACTGGGATACTGGCACGTCTGTCTTCTATCTCTTATTGTAAGGCTTCTTGAGGGCGTGAAAGTCTGAGACATCTCACATCAAACGTGGGGAATCTTCTGCCATGGGCATGTATCTAAGGTTTTCCTTATCTTCCCATGTTTAACATAGGGTATGACACAATTTTAACGTCCAGAAGAGATGGATCAGACTGATCAAAACACTGACTAGAGTTGATCATATGGGTGTAGCCCCTGGAGGGAACACTGATATAGGTGGGTTGACATGACCTCCTCGGGATGTGGAAACCTGGGTAAGAATCAAGATGGACGATGGGGTGCTGAGTGAAATGGGTGTATAATGGGATGAATCTTCTATGAGGGAAATTATAATGTTGGTCTTGAGCCTCGAAGAGACTTCCTATGTATCACCATGGTAGGGAATCAAAGTCTGCGTAGTTCGGTGAGACGATGGGACACCTGAAGAGGTGGCCCGTGAGAATGGATGCATGGATGGGACCCAGAGGAAGTAGAACCTCCAGGTTGGGGAACACTCTTTCCCAGAACACATGTGATCAAGGGATAGATCAGGATGATACATGGTTGCTGGTCTTGAACCTCAAGGAGGCTTCCTAAGTACCTTGCCTTGGAAAGGATCAAAGACCACGTAGTTCAAGTGGGGGGAATTGGTGCACCGACATGAATGTGGCTGGGACAAATGGTTGTTGGGAATGAACCTCAGGGAGGCTTCCTACGTACCTTTCCTTGGCAAGGATCAAAGACCACGTAGTTCAGATGATTTGGGAGAACCGACGTGAAGGGGGGTATGAGTGACCGAGTGTTGGTCTTGAACCTCAGGGAGGCTTCCTACGTACCTTTCCTTGATAAGGATCAAAGACCACGTAGTTCAGATGGGGTGTGGGGATTACACTCTAGGTGGCCCAAGGTGTTTGTGAAATGTCGTGAAGATGGTCAGAACGACCAGGGTGGTGGTCTTGAACCTCATGGAGGCTTCCTACTTACCCTACCTTGGCAAGGATCAAAGACCACGTAGTTCAAGTTGGGTCGGTGAACCGATGTGAAGGAGGACCCAGGGTCCCATGGGTGGTGTTCTTGAATGTCGTAGAGGCTTCCTATGTACTCTGAGTTGGAAAAGATCAAATACCACTTAGTTCAAGTTGGGTGAGATGGGGATTACACTCTAGGCTGTCTAAGGTGTTGGTGAACCGACGTGAAGATGGTCGAAACGAATGGGGTGGTGGGCTTGAACCTTGTGGAGGTTTTCTACGTATGATTCCTTAACAAGGATCAAAGACCATGTAGTTCAGATGGTTTGAGATGGATCTTACACTCTAGGCTGCCCAAGGTGTTGGTGAACCGACGTGAAGATGGTCGGAATGACCAGGGTGGTGGGATTAAACCTTGTGGAGGTTTCCTACATACAATTCCTTGTCAAGAATCAAATTCCATGTAGTTCAGATGGTTTGAGATGACACTTACACTCTAGGCTGCCCAAAGAGGATGTCATGGTTGGATCTTACTCTAATCCCATGTGAGTCATGCCCGATGTGAGAAACAAAAGGTAGCAGAGACCTGACGATCACATCGTGAAAGGTGCGTCTGTGAGAAGTGGAGTGGGGATTACATGTGATCACATAAAAAAGAGGAAACAGGGGATTATTCATGGTTAACAGCCTGAAGAGGTTGGGAATTACTCTAAAATGGAGGCCTGGTGGTGATAAATCCTAGCGGGAGAGGGATTTGGCACCGAAGAAAGCAGAAGAACCGTTCCCCACCATGCCCTTTGTCGGCCTTTGGCACTAGGAAGGAGAGGAGGAGCAGGAATACTGCCTCTTTTAATAAAATATAGGGACTTACAACAAGATGGTTTCCCTTTCCCCACATAGGATGCATGGTGGAAGTCATAGTTTAATGTCATGTGTTGAGGATGATGGTGCCTGTATTTTTAACATCCTGCAGCTCGGATGAGGTGGGTTCGCTCCACACCGCTAGGACATACATAATCGGTAGCCTCTGCACCTTGTTGAAGAGAGGGGAGAGGCAACGCCGTGGCGAGGGGGTGTCATGCAGCGAACCATTGGGGGGGTCCACATTAGCATGGCTATGTGAAGAATCAATAGTCGTTAGTGTGCCTATACGGAGAAGCATGAGGTGAAGCAACGCAATGATAAGTGATGTCCAGGGGACTTTGAAGTTTCTTTTTGCAAACCTAGGACGTTTTATAGGAGAGGGAGTTATAGAGAAAAGGGGTTTATGAGTAGTGACCTCTGAGAGATCTGGTGCTCCATGCAATAGAAGGGCTTCGTGAAGGTGCGAACTTCGTGAAGTGAACTGGCCTAACCGAGGCATGGGGCATAGGTACATAGAAGCAGTGCATCATGTAGTGGAAGGGAATTCGCGAAGAAAAGCCCTACGAAATATGGGTTCCTTGTCAAGAAAGGTCCTGTGAAGCAATGTACTTCGTGAGTCCCAGTGACTCTGCCTTAGCATTCGAGTCACGTGTGCATGGGGGGTGCATCGCGGAGCATAAATGCTCTATGATAACCCGATTCCCCGTGATGATCTTCTTCCTTCGCGAAGGCATATGGGCTTCACGAAAGGCATCCCTCTTGAAAGAAGGTAGAAAAACAAGGCAAAGGAGAGGCACTTCATGGTGAAAAAGTACCTTGAGCAGCTCATGTTTTACAGAGCAGAAAGTGATTCGCGATTTGGGAGATGGGAAGAGGAAGGGTCGGATGGTCCATGCTTTGGGCCTAGGGGGAGGCCGGTATTTATAGGCAAGAGGCACCGTGAAGCAATTCTCATCTGGCGTGAAGATAGATTTCCCTCTACGGCGGGCTCACGAATGTCAAATGGGCTCTCGAAGAATCCTGCCTCCTGGCTTCACGGTGGGCTCGCAAACGTCAAAAGGGCTCGCGAAAGGTCTTCACAAGGTAGCATCAGATCCTTTCTTATTATCCTCCTCCCTTCAAATTTTTGGCACCAACATCTACAATTACACAAACCTCCATCTAATGGGTAACAAACACACTGTTTCTGTGAATAGAAAATTACTGCCTCATTAAACAATGATTGTTCAATTCTCCATTACCGCCTCTTATGGTGGCCATTATAATGGAAAATATATTTATATATTTATATATGTTATTTATAATTCATTATTCTTCTATTATTTTTATTTATACCATGCCTTTATGATTTCCAATTTATGTGAATATGATAATCTTGTTTAAGGAAGTGTGGACTACCACCCCCTCAAAGTGATGTGATTTGTTTTCACGATACATGGAATGTATAAATGAATTTTCTTAATTAAAAATAAGTGACATACAAAACATAATTAATATGTTCATTAAATAATTATATTTCTGAAATTATAATATATATATATATATATCATCTTCTTTATTGCCCCTTCACACAATTTAAAAGAGATAACGTCGTGCGTGGACGTGTGGACTACTGTCTCCGTGACATGATGTGATTCATTTTATATAATATAATTATATATATGTGATTAAATAATATGATATTTATTATATAATCATCAAAATGGAAATATTTGAGTTACTTACCTTCTTTTCACAATGATCGTTTAAAAATGGAAATGTTACTCATGCATACGTACGACCTACCATCTAAATAATTGTAACATATTCTAATTTTCATAACCATATTTAATGATTGATTTTAAAAGTATGATTGATGTAAAAATGTGATAATTATTTTATGTTTATTATTCTTGATATGTTATATAATGAACCCTATGACCATAGTTTACCAACAATATTTGTTTTGACACATAAACCAAATTTGGTCAAAAACACCCGATGTAAATTTAATTGTCTAAGTAGTGTACACAAAATGGAAATAAGTGAAATAAAAATAACTATAAAAATGAAAAAATTTATGAAGAAAGTATAAAATTAACATAAATTTATTATACATGAAGTTAAAATATGTTCCCCCAAGAAAAACTCAGGGTAAGGGATTATTGTCTCATTTTCATTCTGTGAGGCATACTTAATTATTATTAACCTAATTTCTTATATATGGTTCACATAATTATTGATTGACATATAAAATAATTAATTATTTTATATTCATGGTATTTAAATTTTTTATTTATGTATTATTACCTTTGGGTTATCCAATTCTTTTGTTACCACATTGCTAAGGGATTCTCATCTCTCATTTTACATTTGTGAGAGAAATGCCATGTTCACTAATTACATATTTTGTGTGGTGTATCTACTTATATTTTTATATATTATATCATGAATTAATTTTACTTCATGGTATTTCATAATTTAATTTAATATTATTCTTTCATGAGTTTTATGATTTAAAAATGTTTCAAAGTGGTATGGGACACTATGGAATGTTTAAAGATTATTGTCCTCAAGAATAATCCTAATGATATTTAAATGGAATTTCTATTTGAAGAAATTATATACCCATTATTAAATAATCCATTTCATTATTATCTGGTTATTAATTACCATTTTCAAGTGTTAGTACCATTTTTTCCACTCTTTGGTATTAAGTTTTTACTAGAACATGTTTTTCAGAAAACCCGACTTTATATCTCTCTTTAGTTGAAGAACCTGTTTTATTCTAAAAACCATGTTTTATTAAAAGTTTTTCAAAAATGTTTCTTAAATTATTTAGTAAATACATTTTTACTATTTTTTATTTTACTAATATTTCAAAGGAATCTTCATGTTTCTTTCCTAAAGAGGTATTTTCTAAACTTTTTATATACAAAAGGATTATTCCTTTTACCTAGTACGACATGTACGGATTCATCCATAGTTATTTATTAGTAGCCTTATTTTCATGTTTAAAAGGTGTGTTTAAAAAAATATATTTTTCAAAGGGTTTTCAAAATAAAATGATTTTTTCCTCAAGAATATTTTTAAAGGTTAATCTTTTATTTCATCATTGAAAACAACCCTCTATTTTACATCACTTGGGTTTGTTGTATTGATATCACTCTTATTCTTCCTCTAGATGGTTTATTATTGATTTTTCCAATGATAGTATTTAAATTATATTACTTGATTTATTTGTTAGTCACCTTGAAGTATTCAATTTCCTATGATCACTGAACCTTGAATTTACCCTTCTTATCCATTTCATTTTTCATGGGTATTACTATTTTCTAAACTGTATACAATTGTACATACAGTGCCTACTTTGACAGTTATTTTATTAATTAGGGAATTATTGATAAATATATATTTCACATCCAATATGGTTATTTGATAAGGCATATTATCTGTTTTTATTATTTAACATGAGTAATGATTTGGACTGGCAATCATGGGTGGAGCTCAGACTTTATATAGCTCCTTGATGCATCCACATGTTCTGATGAGATGAATAATTTCACAAATGGGTTTCTACCCTTAGTTTTAAACTTTCTTATGAAAGGTCTTGATGGTAATAAGTCCTCATGTGACTTAGACATGATATCTATTAATAAATCATTTCCTTCATAATAGTTTTAGTTATTATTCATCCATGAGATTTTTCATCGACATATCTATGGGTACATTTCATTTTAGTTCATTGATTCAGGGAATGTGTTTTAGTTTCATAACTTACCATATTTATTTTTTCCTTATCTAGTTATTTGAATGGAATGTGCTTCCAGTTATTACTGTAACACCCCAGGGTTTTGAAAATAAATATTGAATGCATGAAACACTAAGTTACTATAAAACAAAACATTTTATAATCTATACATTAAACACAACTTTGCCTCTTCTATGTTTTGAATTTTGTAAAATGGTCTTCTAGAGTTGTGATCAGTAAGTCATTTGGAGTCTGAGAAAACCAACTTGATTTTTTGGTGAATAGTAACATACCCTAATGAATAGTAATATGACCCTTATGAATAGTAAATAATGATATTATTTTATTTTCTTAAGTTAATGAGATAATGAGATCTTAATTAATTTTTCAATGTCATATAAAACTAATTATACCTTTAAAATTGTTATTTTTTGAATTAACAATGACTTTATTTAAAAATTAAATTACTAATATTTAGCAAATTATTTTTGAAAAATGGAGTTCATTTTTTAATTCCATATATCCATAAATTGTAGGGGTGGATTTTTGGGATTTTTCTGAAATTCTTGAATTTTTTATGAATAGTGAAATATTGTAAAATACTGTATATAAAAATTATAAGTTAAATAGACTATTTATGACATAAGTAGTTATATAAGGCCACTTGGTTATAACTCTCATCCACTTATTACTATTAGGGGTCACATGAAACAACACAATTGGTTGCCTTGAGGGAAATAATAAAATAATGAGTCAAATATTCAAAATTCATTCCTCTCCTCCACTATAAAACCCAACATCACTCCCTCTTATATTCACTCCTCTAACCCTTGAAGCTCCTCAAAGTTCTACCCAAATACCCTTCCCTAGCCACTCCATACGTCCAAGAAGCTCTTGGTCTTTCCAAAAGACCAAAAACCCTTCCCTTAAGGAGGTTCTCAAGGAGGTTACTTCAAGAGGTAAAGCACCTTTCTTTTTCATTTAGTTTCATTTCAATTTATCTTCTTTTGTTATCCTGTCCTCACCTCCTCTGTGAAAATGACCATGATAGATCTATTATCATATATATACTATAATTAAATCATGTTAATCTAATAAAAATCACCAATATTCTTACCCTCTCCCTTTTATTTTATAAACGAAATCAACATATGTGAGGTTCCAATTTACAGCCTTCGTGGACGATGGAGTTTCGTTCTTCAATTTCCCCTTCATTACAATTAATGAGACCATTTTTATTGTTTAAAAAGACTAAAATATATTTATTATAGCATAATTAATATTCAGGATCTAGTATATGTACATAATATTAAATCATATGACCAAACTAGTTCCTAATAATCAAAATACCACTAAAATAATCTAACTGAATGTCATTAATATTTCATCTAATGATTCATCCTCATTCCATGTAACCAAATAATATAAAATAACATTAACACCAATGTATGTTCATAATTGATGTTTAAATTTGATTCTGTAGATTTACATCCTTTCCACATGAACTCCATTGCTTAAGAATAAGTGAACCGATTATGAAAATCAAGAAAATGAACACTTCAGAACGATGGAATTAAATATTATAACTTATCAATAAGGAAATAAATGAACTAAACATAATTATTATAAACTAAATACATGTCTAATATGTTCTGAAATAAGTAATTAATAATTCTAATTTCATATTCTATGACGTTATGTTCAAGAGAGGAATACATTCGAACTTAATGTAAGGGTTTTCTACCCAAACCTCCATTTTTATTCGGATTACTCTTATTCTATACTTACCTCAAATAAATTATTATTTATTCATATCTACTCCACTTATATTCTATTATAATTTTCTATGTATTTGTAGAAACCAGAATCCAACTTTTTTTATGGGTAGTTGTATGTTTTAAAGGGATCTTTCAAAAATTCTTCTCGAAATACAAGCCTGATTCAAGGGAATTTCTCAAATTATTACCTATTTTCAAGAGAAATCTATAATCTATTTTTAGAAACCAGTATATTTATAGAATAATTATTGTTTTATGAAAATACTATCTTAATTAATTTTTGGTTTAATACAAATACTTTTCCAAAATACCTCTTCTTTTCAAAGTAAAAGAGTATTTATTTCAAAAATTACTCGAATATTTTATAATAGTATCTTCATATATTTCAACACTCTTGTTGATTATTATGTATTATTGGGATTAATATTTCATGTCATCATCTACCATATTTAATTTAATGGTTTATGATTATTTTTTCTGTATATGTACTATCTTAAAACCATTCACCAATTTACTCTGAATGGTTAGTTTTTATGCTTAATATTCGGGGAAAGATATTTATATTTCATATATTAGTTTCAGTTTGAATGTATATGATGTTTATGTCTATCCCCATTCATATGAGGAATGAATTGTACATAGTAAGTGTCGGGTGGGGCCCGTTATATCCTCTCGGTGTATTGTTAGGTCTGATGAGACAAACTACGGTCTTGGCACAAGGCCTTGACAAAATGTTTATTTATAGTCTTGGCACGAGGACTTGGAGGCATGATTATGATTTCCCAAATTATGAATTACCTCATTATGAAAATATTATTGATGGTTCATGTGGCCATTTGACTAGTAGAATACCATTGATTATGATATTATTTATATAACAACTGTTCTTTTTATTACACACTTAAACATGATTTATTACATAAACTTGCACTTAAGACAACATTGAGGATCGAGAGGTCTAGTGTATTGGTAAATTAGGAACATTACATAACAACTTAGAATATTTAACACAACATATTTATTGAAAACTTATTTTATGTGACCACAACATTCCTTCGTACTTATCATTGCATGGGATAACCTAAGGACATGCATAAGAAAAGGGTGAGCTATAAATCTTAGTAAGGGAGTAAACATGGAATAAAATGAAGAATAAAATACATTTTAGGCAATAGGTATATCAATGTATCATAATAGAAACATGAACATAAAGTCATGATATAACATGATTATCCTAACATGGAAATGATGTAATAACACTTAACATAGTATTAGAACAAGCCAAGGATCATTAAACATGGAGAATGAGTAAACCCTCACTTCATGTGATGTATCATGATAAAAATCCATACCCAATGAATTGAAGCGCTATCAGGGTGCCCCTTCTTAATCATTTCATTTCATGCATAAGTGTGACACAAAGATCATACAATATGGATTCATTAAACATAATCAATTATTCCGCAATAAAGGAATTTGTAATTCATACATGATACTCTATAATCAATAATAATATTTATATAAAGGTGAATACCCTTCATAGAGAAATGTACATGGTATTCACTACACAATGACTTTGGCTTGGAAAATCACTATGCAATTTCGATAGCATAACAATGTGACATTAGATTTCATAAAAATGGTTGATGAGAGAGAAATATGTATATAATAATATTTAAATGAAATGTAAAGTAATTGGGTCATATAGATAAATTTCGCAAAATATTTAATGTATTTTAGATTCATAATACAAAATAATTTCTTGAATGTAAAGGAAAAGAGAGAAATTTATTACGGAATTTCGGCATGGCAACGGGTGTACATGGGAGGCATTAATGAGAGGGAAAGGGGTATATCATCATTCAAACATAAATATTATAGTATGGGGGAGGTGAAAAATCATACCCTAACATTTTTAATTTAAATTAAAATGGTATAACAACATAATGAATTTTGGACAACAATGAGAAAGGAAGAAATCCCTTACTTGGAAGTGTGATCCCAAAGGCTTGGGAGAGGCTTGAGAGATGATTGTTTGGAGATTGGGGCACCTTGGGAGGATTTAAGAGATATGAGTTCAGGTTAGGGACGTGTTTCAAGTGTTTTGAGTGAAGATGAGTGGGATATTGGGTGGGTTTATATTGGAAAAGTGATGGAATTCTTTATTATTTAGGTTTTGGACACCACATAGTAAACTAATCAAAATCACAAACCAATCCATGGTTTTTTCCATGGTTTTTGTCAAAGGGAAGTGGAAAAAATTTTATAAGGCCAATGGTAGAACTTATTAAAATATTAGGATTTCTTATGTGGAGTTCAGTCACACTCTCAAGGAAAACATTTTAAAATGTTAAAATATTTTATAATCCTTAGAGGGTCCACTAAACCTTTGTAAAATAAATAAAACTAAACTAAAATCACATTATATTAATTTTAAATATATATTGTTATAAAATACCATTTATAGTATTTTATTACATCACTATTGGGTCATTATGATGTCATAAAACACATTATATAATTAAACAGTATTTAATTTTTACCCAAAAATTCGACTGTCTCGGAAAATTATAAAAAATTCACCATTGGATATCTTCAAAGTCCCAATGAAAAAAATAATATTCATCTTATCTAAATAATTTTCTAAACATGTGAATTTTTACTTTCAAAATAAAAAACTGACATTTATTGAAAATTCGTGGGTTTTGACCAAAAAATCTTTCAAACCTTAATAAAAATTACAATTATATTCATAAAAAATATACGATCATTTATATTTAATAAAAATAAATTTAGTAATAATATTTCATTAGAATAATATTTAATTCAAAAATCCATTAATTCATCAAAATATATTTCTTAATTGAATTTTAACTAAAAATACTATTTTTGGTTTAAAAAACTATTTAAAAATTAACAATAATAAAATGAATGTATATTATCTAAACCAAAAATAATGTACGTAATCATAGTTCTGGGGCCTTACTACATAACCAATTATAATACCCGCATAAGACTGAAGGGTAAGGTGTGCGATGGTGAAAGACTCTTAGGGAGGCTCAAATAACATCACTCGTGTGGTAATCTCTATCAAATTCCACTTCTCTCGTAGGCAGTTCTTTTCAAACATAACGTGTTGAATCTCATCATGGGCTTGGTCAAGAGCTAAGCCTAGTTATGCCACCTCTTTTCTGAGCTCTGACAAATGGGCTTTGTAGGGAGCAATTCTACTATATAAGGTCATTGCTTCCTTTGTCTGAGTAAATTGGATTTTTTAAAGTGCTATATTTATACTAATCATGTGATCACTATTCAACAGATATATTTGCAATGGTCAAAATTCTTAATGGAATTAGAAAATAAAAATACATAAAATCAAGGAATTTTCTAAGTTTTACATATCCATAATAATATATTTAATTAAATCAATAAGAAGTTTCATTAATAAATGTTTGGGTCATTATAATCATCCCCCTTAAGAAATTTTACCCTCTAAATTTACTATTACCACACTAAATAGATGTGGGTAACTTTGTTTCATCACTTCCTCTGATTCCCACATTTCCTCTTCAAACTTGTGGTTTCTCCAAAACACCTTGATGAGGGGAATTGTCTTATTTCGTAGAATTTTTTCCCTACGATCTAAGATCTTCACTGACTTCTCTTCATAGGAGAGGTCATTATCCAATGGTACCACTTTTGGTTCGAGTAAATGTGATGGGTTAGGTATTTACTTCCTCAAGAGTGATACATGGAATACATCATGTACTTTAGATAGGTTCGGTAGGAGTGCTAGTCGATTGGCCACTGCTCCAATGCGATCAATGATCTTAAAAGGGTCGATGTACTTTAGAATAAGCTCTCCCTTATTCCCAAATCTCATAACTCTCTTCCACGGTGATATGCGGAGGAATACCATGTATCCAAAATCAAACTCTAGGTCTTGTCGATGATTATCAACATATCTCTTTTGTTGGCTCTGAGCATCTTTAATGTGTCGTTGGATGGTCTCAACCTTCTCCACCATTTATTCGACAATTTATAGACCTAGGAGTTTTCTCTCCTCAACTTCATCCCAATATGCTGGTGTTCTGCACCTCTTCCCATCCATGGCTTTATAAGGATCCATTTGGATGTTTGAGTGGAAACTGTTAATATAAGATAACCCAACTAAAAGAATATGTTGATCCCATACTCCTTTGAAGTCCATCGAGAATGCTCTCAACATGTCCTCAATTGTTTGGATATTCTGCTCAGATTGGCCATCAGTTTGAGGATGATAAGACATAATGAAGTTCAACTCAGTATTCAGAGAATGTTGAAGACTCTTTTAGAACTTAGAGGTGAATATTGTATCTCAATCAGATACAATAGATAGTGGCACTCTATATAGTATTACTAATTCTCTGATATATTTTCATTCCTTTTGATCCAATGAGAAATCCCCTCAAATTTCAATGAAGTGTGTATTCTTTGTAATACATTCCACAACAAACCAAATAGAATTGTTTTCTTTGGAAGTCTTCAGATGTCTGGTGACAAAGTCCATGGCGATGTTCTCCCATTTCCATGCTGGTATGGGTAATGGTTGCATCATCCCCTTAGACTTCTACCTCTAATCCTTCACTTGCTGACATACCATACACTTTGATGTATACTCACCAATATCATTCTTCATGTTATCCCACCAATAATTCTATCGGATATCTCAATACATCTTTTTGTTTCCTTGGTGAATGTAGAAATTCAAACTATGTACATCATCCAAAAGTTCATTCTTTAAATCAAGATTTTATGGAACACATAGTCTTGTCCCAAATCTCACAATTCCTTATTTATTAACATTGAACTTTGAGGATTTCCCTTTTCTGATAGTTTCCTCTTTCTTCTGAATTCTAACATTATCCTTTTGATCATCCTTTAACCTTTTCAAAAGAGACAGTTGATAAATAATTTGTAAAATGATTGATGATGTTCCCTTCTTTATGATTCCCATGTTCATCTTCATAAAATCTAAGAAGATTAGATCCTTTTCAATTATTACCAATGATAGAATTTCTAGGTCCTTTCTACTTAGAGTATCTGCCACCTTGTTCGTTTTCCCAAGCTGGTAATGGATTGAGCAGTCATAGTCTTTGAACATATCAAACCATCTTCGTTGGTGCATATTTAACTCTTCCTATTTGAATATATACTTGAGGTTATTGTGATCCATATATATTTCACACTTCTCCCCAAAGAGGTAATTCCGTCAAAATTTTAAAGAAAAGATCACTACAGCCAACTCCAAATCATGTGTTTGATATTTTTACTCATGAACCTTCAACTCCCTTGAAGCATAGGCAATGACTTTGTCATTTTGTATCAACACACATCCCAGACCCTTCTTTGAAGAATCACTGAATATCCCAAAAAGTTCTCCACTTGTGGTTAATGTGAGCACGTGCATAGTGATAAGACTCCTTTTCAACAACTTGAATCTTGCTTCACATTCATCACACCAAGAAAACATTACTCCCTTCAGATTTAGCTTGGTAAGATGGTTGGAAAATCATGATAAATCTCTCACAAATTGGTGATACTATCCATATAACCCTATGAAGCATCGGATATCCATTACCGATGTTGGCCTTAATCATCCCTCAATTGAAGCTGTCATGGAGGGACCTATATATATTTCATTTCTTGTGATGATATGACACAATAATGATACCTTCTTCAAACAGAACTCTCACTTTCTATACTTTGCATAGAGCTTCTCCTTTCTCAAGGTATCCAGTACAGTGCTTAGATGCGCCTCATGCTCCTCCTTGGTTTTGGAGTATATTAAAATATAATCTATAAAGACTACCACAAATTTTTCAAGGTAATATCTAAAGACTCTATTCATCAATTCCAAGAATATTTTCAAATAATTAGTGAGTTTTAAAGGAATTAATATGAATTCATAGTGCTTGTACCTTGTACAAAAAAAAATCAATATTGGGGATATCCTCCTTATTCACCCTTACTTGGTAATATCCCAACAGTAAATACACCTTGGGGAAGTATTTTTCTCCACGTAACTGATTGAAAAAGTAATCAATTCGGGGCAGAGGATACTTATTATTTATCGTGATTTTTTTGAGCTCACGATAAGCAATACAAAGGCACATTGACCCATCCTTCTTCCTGATGAAGAGGACTGGTGCACCCCATGGTGAAGCACTTGGGTGTATAAACCCTTTATCTATATTCTCTTGTAGTTATCTCTTTATTTCCTCAAGTTTTAAAATAGGCATTCTATAGGGAATATTGGATATTAGCAATTCCACAGGTATAAGATTAATTGAGAATTCAACATCTCTTCTAGGAGGAAGACCAAGAAATTCCTCAAGAAAAACTTTAGTGAATTCCCTCAAAATAAGCATGTCTTCAAGAATGGTTGATTCCTTAGAATCATTCGTCTGAGAAAGATATGCATGCTCATAGGTCAGTAATATCCACACTTGAGATGATGGTTCTAAAGAATATTCATCCTTCTCCTTGCACTTGTACAGAATAGGGGGTTGATTCGCCATATGGATAGTGATTTCCCTCTCATAAAACTTTATGTTTCCACTGTATAGAGAAATCCAATCCATGCCAATAATTTCATCAAATTACACCAAATAAAGTATGATGAGGTTCCCCAGGAAGTTCAATCCACAAATTGTGATAGGGGAGGAGTTACATTCATGGGATGAAATGATTTCCCCATTTTTTGTTCTCACGAAAATCTTTACTTTTATGATTTGTGGTGGTGTTGGGATTGTTCTAATAATCTTTTGGGATATAAAATAATTTTTAGAACCATAATCAAAAAGTATGTTTTTTATTTTTGAATGAATAAATAGAATACCTATCACCACTTCATTGTCAGGGTTCACTTTGTTGGTAGTGATGGAAAAAGATCGCCCTTGATTCCTTAGAGGTTATTGGTTGCCTCAAAAAACCCTTATATTAGGGAATTGGTTTGTAAAATACCCCAGTTCTTTGTAGTTGAAGCAATGAACAACGGTTTGAGGGTTGAATAGAGTGTTCCTCTCCTCAGTCATAGCTGTGGGTGTTTCTTGTCATCTGTTAATGGCTAGGGTCTCTTCTCTTCCACACCTAAAGAATTTCCTCATCCCCTTCAAGAAATTTACAGGGTGCTTCTTTCTGCACCTTTGGCTAGTGGGGTGCTGTATTTTCTTAGCACTGTTGGATTTATCCATCGAACCGGAAGAATTAAAGTCCACCTACCATTTCTTTTCCTCATGATGTGCTTGAGATTCTTCAATATCCATTTCTACTTTGAGTGAACATCGGAAAATTTTCTCATAGCACTCAAAGTCACGGATCACTAGGGATTTCCATAAGATAGGTTTTAGCCCACCAAAGAAGCAGTCAACCTTACATTCGGGGTAACAACAAAGTTGGAGGTGTATCATGAAATCCTTGTGAAGTTTTCCTTATACGCTTTGATGGATTCTTTATCTCTTTGCTTCAGGGAAAGGAAGTCCCTTTCCATCTTATGTCGGAGGGTGCGTGGAAAAAATTTATCGAAAAACATTTTCAAAAAATACTTCCATTCTAACACCTCAATTTCTTCCTCAGGCTTTGTATTTTTTATCAAAGTCCACCATTGATCAGATTCACCCTCCATATGATAAGAATACAGAAGAACCTTCTCTTGTTCAGGACATTAAAGTATGGAGAAGAGCTTTTCAATGAAGTTGATCCATTTTTTGGTAATTGAGGGATCATATGATCCATTAAAATTAGGGGGCCTTTGTCTCATGAATCTCTTGATTGAAACTTGTTCTTTCTTTGGGGGGATGAAATTTCCCCTTGACCCATGATTCTATTCAAAACATGAGTTAACTGAGAGAGTATCATGATAAAGTTTGTGATTCCTACTCCCATCAGATTGTACATCTCCTTAGAACAGTCATCACATTGATCTTCACATCGGTTTTAGCCCGAGTCCTCATATTACTGGGCATTGGATGGAATAAAAGAAAAGTTATAGGTAACACAAAAACGGGTAATCCAAAGACAAAAATGGATGTATTATAAATTAATTTTATTTCCTTAACTTATGAATTTATAGACTTCAATATATTTTATCCTTGATCTAATTCCCAACATATATTCTCAGGGGAATATTTTCTTATTCTCCTAATAATGGTTTATACTAAGATTGTGAATTAACCAAAGAATATCCCTCAGGAGTGTCACAACCAAGAGTGCAGCAAGGACCATTGTTTTGCACCAGTTCCCATTTGTGTCTATCTCAAAGTGGTGTTTTCAGGTTTTACCCTTAGATAAATCTGTGCCAAAGCCACCTCTACCTGCTCATATCTAGACAGGGATTTATTTACTTGATAAACCGCTTACTCAATACTAACTAAAATTTAAGGATGTTTTTATTATACTTAGTCTTATCCCTAAGTCTTTCACTAGAGTTTTCTAATTTTATTCCCAAAAATAACTAAACCTATCCTCTGATACCAACTATAACAACCCTGCTCTTTATTACACACTTAAACATGATTTATTACATAAACTTGCACTTAAGAAAAATATAAGGATCTAGGGTCTAGTTTCTTGGGAAATTAGGAACATTACATAAAAACTTATAACATAAAACAAAACATCTTTTTTGAAAAATTCTTTTACATGACCACAACATTACTTCATACTTATAATTTCTTGGGATAACCTAATGACATTAAGAAGAAATGGGTGAGCTATAAAGCCTAGTAAGGGAGTAAAAAAGTCATAACATGAAGAATAAAATACATTTTAGGTAATAGGCATATCAATGGATCATAAGAGAAAAATGAACAAAAAGGCATGATATATCATGATTATCATAACATGGAAATGTGGCAACAACACTTGACATGGTATTAGCATGATCCTCATTGCACATGGGTCATGATTAAATCCTAATTTCACTTGAATTATCATGAGTAAACCATCATTTCACTTGATGTATCATGATACAAATCTATACCCAATGCATTAGAGAGCTATAAGGGGGCACCCTTCTTAATCATTACATTTCATGCATAAGTGTGCAAAACGATCATACAACATGGATTCATTTAACATCATCATTTATTCTAAGATAAAATAATGTGGAATTATTACATGAAACTATATAATCAATAAGAAAATGTGCATAAATGTAAATACCCTTGATAGAGAAATGGATATGTGATCAGGACGGAGGTCATCACGGCCCTCAAAATTACATTTATTACACCTACACTAGCACATTGGTGCAGGGTCAATCCATAGAGAAGGCAGATGAGAACTCTAAGGTTTTATTCAAAAGTAACTCCACTGTTGATAGCAGTGGAGGAAGTAAATATTTTTTTACTTTTCAATTTTTTTTTAATTTTTAAAAGATGAACTATAAACAGTAGGAGGAAACAAGATTCTTTACAATGAAACTAAAGTTTATACTAAGTACTACCAATAAACTAGAGAAAATGCACTATAATAATACTAATAAGCAAGACAAAGAAGTGAGATCAAAAATTACTTAGGAATTCTAAACTACTGGTATGAATAAATGTTCTCTCCAAAGATTATAATCGAATCACACTTTAAGAAATACTGAAGAATTTACCTCGCCAGGAAACCCAATAGGCAGATGATTAAGTCTTGGATTTCGCCACACCAAAACTTAATCAAACTGCAACAAAGTTTAAAAAGATAACATTTGGAAAAGAACTCACCATAATTTTCCAAAGTTTATGCTGTTAAGGATTTGAAAAATGAATTCAAAATCAACCTCGCCAGTCGATATTGAAGTTTGAAATTGTAATCATTGAAGTTTGAATGATCAAAATATTAGAAATAGAATCAGTCTCGCCAACTAATTTTAATTTCTTGAAAAGATAAGCTAATGGAGGTTTATAGATCATAACTAGAAGGTTTAAAAAATCCTGAGCCAAGAAAATTCAACCTATGATCACATTGATTAAGGCAGTGAAAACAACCAAAAATAGAGTAAAAAGAATTATGGACATAGGGAAAAAGAACTCCCCTAGCACAACTCTGCTTCCAGGCTCCTTCATCTCCTTCTCTGCTATCTCCCGGGAGTCTCTGTTGTCGTCTGAATGAGAGTCCTTGAATCTGCTCTCCAATGTGTGTTCGTGGAATGAATAATGAGCATACTCCTCATGAATGAATACCTCCAAATTTATACTGCCAGTCTACTTAAGTATCCAACTGTCATAAGCTGCTTGTCACCGAGCATCTTCCACAGACTTCAAAAGTTCTTCACAGACGCACTGCAAAATGTGCGTTTTTTCATGACTAGCACGTCGCACTAGAATTTTCCCTCAAAACTAACCCTCGCTGAGTTAGCTGTATGAACCTGGATGGGGTTTCAGCTATTTAATGAACCTTCAAGTTATAAAATAAAGTTAAATAAATGAGAGCGTAAATAACAAAAAATAGTCATTATTATTATTATTTTACGTTAAGAGTTATTTTTACTCGTTAATAGTTAACAAAAGTTAATTGATACTTATTTACTTTTATATTATTTATAAAATTATCCACTTAATAATACTAAGGTGATAAATTCATCAGGAAGTTATTAATTAAATTAAGTTAATACTTATAGTTACTAAATTATTAATTTTATCATTTTTAACTACGTTATTTAAAATTCCGCATCATAAATGAATAAGTAATTAAAATAACAATTTAGATATTATTAATTAATAATTTTATTAACATAATTATTATTTATTTTAAAGAAATTAAATTATTGGGTTAAATTATTAATTATTTTATTTTAATTTAGTAATTAGAATTAAAACTTAAGTTTTAAATATTTTTAATTTATTAAGAAAATTTATAGTTTATTTATAATTATTTTCTTAATTATAAATTAATACTATTATTAGTTTATTAATTAGTTATCAATACTTATTATTAAGTTAGTTTAATATTTTAATTTATGAATTATCTTTTTTTAAAATTATAATTGTTTTAAATCATAACTATTATAAATTTAATTATATTAATTTTACTTATTAAAATTTAACATTTAATTTAACTTTTACTTTTGATTTTCTTTTTCTTTTGTTTTACTTTACTTTTATTATTATATTTTTTTATTTTATTGTTATATTTTATTCAATCTTCACTTCATTACCCAATTCGGCGCACAGGGTAAGGGGGTTTCAGTTTTCTTCTAGAACCAGAGTAGTGGTGCGATATGGTCTCCCCTAAGCTCTAGTGTGGTGCGGCCCTCGGCTCCAACAGGATCCCGATGGTTTCAGCTCCTCAAAACGGCAGACAGCAGTAGCTGATGGGGAGGCTTCCTCCTCCTTGACACTTCGGCGAACCACATAGGTGTGGCGCAACTTCAAGTCTCGATGAGAAGAAGTGCTCAGTAAGTCCACCTTAGACGGCCTCCACCTGCTTCCTCCCACGTGGCTTGGCTTCACGAGCGGATCTGGATTTTGAATTCTAAAATTTAGGGTTTGTTTTTTTTTCAAACTTTGTTAAATTTATGGTTTGAATAAATATTGTTGAGGATTGAAGATTGCTGGTATGTGGATCAGATGGAGGTAGGAAAAGGAGACTAGATCCTTCATGATGACGGTGAGTCTTGCGGCACTGGTGGTAGTGAAGAAAATGGAGGAAAAATTGATGTCTGCAGCGGTGGGTGATGGGGATATGAGCTCTCATGAGACCGATGAGGGCAGTTATTTGTGTGAAGATATGAACCAAGGATATGATCGGTGAGTCGCGAGGAGGATGAAGAAAAATAAATGAATTATTGGTGAGTGGGTGGAACCGTTGGAGTGAAATGATCAGTGAGTTAATATCAAAGCTATCAGTGAGTAGAAAGTGGATTGAGACCGATAGTTATAATGGCATGTGAGTGAGAGAATGGTGAGTTGGGTGACTCACTGATTCAAAATAAATTAAATGGGACGCTGAAATGGGTGTGATGCTGATGAAGGAAATATAGGTGAGTCTTTGACTCACTGATAGAAGAAATAAAAATCAGTCACAGTGGAACAAGATAAAATAATTAGATCGGTGAGTGACGACACACCGAAAAATAAACCACCAACAATTATAAAATTAAAAAGTAAATGGAACCACGTGAAACCGATGATGATTTGGGATAACGGTGAGTCATTGACTCACCAATAGAATGAGAGACCGAAACCGATGATAAGGATCGGTGCGTCGCAACATCGGTGTGTCAAAAGATTGGTGAGACAAAGAATCAGTTTGACAACAGCATTGGTGGGTCACTCACCGATAGTACCAAATTAAAAATGTTAATAATAAAAATAAATTTACAAGAGATAATAAAAAGAACAACACTAATTAATTAACACAAGAGAGGAATTAACTATGCTATTTAAGATTAAATAATTAACTATAACTAAAAAAACAATCCAAAAAAATTTAAAAACTGAAAATAAAAGAAATAATTATTTACTAAGAAAATAAAAGTTAAAATTAATTTAATTTATGTCTAAACAATTGCAGAACTCCTACAATTAATTAACTGCAAACATATAATTAGAATAATTTGAATTAACTAAAGTTATTAAATGACAAAGTTAATTAGTTAGATTCTAAAATGAAACTTAACATTAAAAACATATTATTTTACTAAACTTTAACTAGAACATATTTACTTAGTAGAACAATTAATACTGTTAAAAAGTAAAGTTAATTTATTGAAATAAATCAGAATTAAATGGTAAAGTCTTAGATTTAAAACTTTATTAAATTAATTCAAATAAAAATGACAAATAATTAATTAATAGACAATTAAAATTTATAACCAGATTAAGATTATTAAACTAAAAAGTAATTTAATATATTTAGAATAATTAGAAAGACTAAAAAAGACTAAATCACATATTTAATTATAAAAAATGATTAATTAATAGATTTAGTGATAAAATTACAAAAGTTCCCTAATTAATTAAGAAGTATTAAAAATAAGTAATTAAGTTGATAAAAATTAAATAATAGATGTGGAAAAACTATGTAAAAATAGAGCCACATCAAATTACCCCACACTTAAGCATTGTTTGTCCTCAAACAATCTCATGACTTATTTAATTTGAAAAACAGTAAAGTGAATTTATGATTTAGATCAAACTATAACATGTCCAGCACTCAAAACAGAGGACAATACATAATAGCAGGCCTTAAGAAAATGAATTACTCCTATGAATCTTGCCTATAATAAAATACTCACTAGTAATTAAGAAAACAAAGACTATCTATCAAAAAATATTTCATGCCTCATATTTAATACTACTTAATGACTAACTTCAATCCAGGGTTAAGTTCTAAGTCCAAGAATTACATGAGGTAAAACATCAATGGAATTAAGATCTTAACCAAGGAACTTTGTACCTTGACTTTTTCACCTAGGTTCCAAAAATAAATAGTTTTTTTTTGTGAATCAACTCAATGATACAACCTAAATGATTTCCATATAAACCATTTGATCCCTTCTTCATTTGGCATTCATCATTCCCCTCACCTTAATGAGCTTATTCTTGACCCTAGACACTTTATTTATTTTTTCCCAAGCCATGTATCATTGTGTTGAACACTATGCAATGAACTTATTCAAGGTGAACAGAGGGCTTATAGTAAACAGAAACGCACCCAGCATCTAGGGTCTCAGAGACTCACTATGGGATCCCAGATACCCAAATTACTCCAGTTCCAAAATATTTATATAAAACTCATTTACATTGGCTCATTAAGATGACTATTCTTAATAATTGAAAAAGTGAATGAGGTCCCTAGAAACAGAATCAAACTTCCAGTTCCAAGAGTTATGATCATAATTCCATTAAAAGGTTACCCATATCATTTTCAGAAGTAATTCTTAAACCAGATTTCCTTGAAACCATTAAGAAATTCACTCAGCAATCATCCAAACTCATTAATTTCATGCTCTAAGAAATTCTTAACTACCAGTAAGTAACTTTTCCTAAGGCAAGACCCATTAATGTACAGTGTAAAACCTAAAATTATGTAAGAATTTTGAAAAAATTTAACCAATTTTTACAAGAAATTTGAATTGAAGTGGGAATTGATGGGATTTCAATTAAGCACAGTTTCGCACAGTCAAGAATTGAACCCCTCCCCCACACTTAAAACCCAACTTTTTCCCCAAAGTCGACTTCTAAATATGAAGAAGAATAATTAAACAATAAAGGTTCAAAAAATATTTTCATTTAAGTAGATTTATGACATGTATAAAGTTATAATGGAGTTCAAAAATATTTCTTGCCACAAAGAATAAATAATCAACAGGTTCATTAATAACTAAAAACATTAACATTTAAGTCCAGTGACAATGATTTTCCATTAATGTTCAAAATTAGAATATAAGGTGTGGGTGCACAATTAATTGGGTGTAATCATTTTAACAAAGTATGATTCAAATGGATGTTCAATATAACAGAAAGATGCATGATAAACACCCTATATACTAATTGGTTCAATGCAAAACACAACTACCATCAAGCATGTACCCCCCACACTTAATTTCATTTAGTGAAATGGTTTTAACAATTATGGAATTCAATTTTTTCAGCAAGAGGCACATACGGAATTTTACATCTAACCAGTGACATACAGAAGAATTACATTCCAATATGTACAAGATTTTTTTTAAGTAGAATTTTAAAAATTCAGTATCAAGACATGCAGCAGAATTTTATACAGTAAAAATGTAATAGAATTATCAGTACACATGTAGCAGATTTTTTTTAATACAAATAGAATTTTTTAATGAGCAGGATTTTATTTCTAAAGCATTAAGTAGTAGAAAAATAAATAAAGAAATTATTAATTGAGTACTTCCCTGAATATATTTGTCAATTTCCCTCCAATATGGGAACTCCACTTCTTAATAAACAATGCAGCAGCATCCTAAAAACACAAGAATGAAAACCAATGACAAATAACCAGCAAAGATAGTGAATACAGAAGGCAGCACAACATGACTTTATTAAAAGTAAAACAATAACAGAAATAAAAGTAAGCACAAAATAAATAACATGGGTTGACTCCCATGAAGAACTAAATTTAAAGTCTTTAGTTAGAATTTATTTAATAACAATTTTTTTATTTATTAACACAAAATAAGAACCATGGGTTGCCTCCCATGCAGCGCTAGGTTTATAGTCCCCAGCTGGACTCACCTAGAAACTAACTATAGTCACTAGGTGGATGTGGTTTCCTTAACAAGAACCACCACATGTGATTGGCCCAAAAATATTTAGCATAAAGTTGAATTATGTGGGCATCAAAACATAAACAGACTAAAACCAATTTCTCATTAGCTAAATAAATCCCTAAACAGCACCCATTAGTAATTATGGACATGTTTCTCTCAAATACCATAATTGTTTTAGATTTGAAAATATTAATATTTTTAGGTAGTGGAATCAATGTATTACGTGCTTTAAAGGGTATGAAAATTTCCTCATAGATATCTTCTTCAACTTCAACACTAATAGGTTCACATTCATGGGTGAAAATGGGACATATACTGATTAGGAGGTTCTAGAGGGGATTCAATAAAGTGCGGAACAGAATATTGTACAGTGGGACTCAATTCTAATTCTTTCTCTAGACTACTATCAGTATCATGAGAAGTCTCAGAACCCTTCACAGGTGAGGATGGAAGTGATAGGTAGGGAAGATAATCTATTTTATCACAAATTATTCCAGGACTAAAAATTCTATAAATATCTTCCAAAAGATCCTCATCTGTTAACTCACATTGAACATCTACTTCTTCTATAAAATCAATTCTACAACCATCATCTAGTGTGTGTTCAACCACTTTTTCTTGTTCAAGTTCAAAAGGATAATTTTCTAAAACCAAGTCATTTGAGTGTTTAAATTCAATTTCAGGAGAATAATTGTACAATTTAGTTTCAATTAATTTAGTTTACAGAATGTTCAAATTAAGACAATTATCTTCAAGTTGGCCAACACTGATTTTTATTTCATTGCACAAAGTTTCAAAAAAGTAATTACTATGAGAATAGGGAAATGCAAAATCATCAATTAGTTTTTCTTCAAATATCATTCCATCATCCTCATCATCCAACAAAATTTCAGTGATTATTGGGTTTATAGGTTCAAAATATAGAAGAGAAGTGTTTAATTTAGGTTCAAAAATTTGATATTCTATGTTTTCCAGTTTAATGTTCTCATTCAGATTACACCCAGTATCCAGTTCATGCTCAATGTTCAGAATTTCAGAAATTTTGGGTGAAGAGTTTTTAACATTCAAATTTTCATTTTCTAGTATATCTTTAACCCGAATGACTTCATTCTCAAAGCTTCTAAAACAATTATTTTTCTCAAAATAACGAATGATGAAAAGAACTGGGCAATCTTTTTCAATCTATTTGAATTCATCTTCAAAATTGTCCAACTCAACACCATTAATGCTCTTTATTGGATTTTCAATGTTCTGTTCTTGGCTCGGTGAGTTGGTTATTTCTATATTTAGTTCAAAAGGATCATATTTTTCAAAGTGAATGGTTTTTTGTCCAATTTCATAGTCACTCTCTTCTTACACTTTACTTTCAAATCATTTGTAAACATTTTCTTTTTCATTTTCTTCAAATTCTTCTTGTTCTTTAACCCTTTGTTGTAATTAAAAAATCATGGTTTCTAATCTTTTTAGTCTTTGATCTTGCTCTTGTGAATCTCTAAATTCAATTTCATGGGTTTGAGTTAAGCAATTGTTAATTATTTCCACCCTAGCATCTAGTTTAGAATCAATGAGTTCAATTTTAGCTAGGGTGTCAGGATTAAATTCACAATTTTTCTTATTCTCTTCATCGTATTAGAACTGTTATGGCTAATTATAAACACACTGCGAGGAAGTATGTCCATAATCTCCACAAAAAATGCAGTAAGGTCCAGTGAAGTAGTTTGAGCCTTCAAAACATTCCATTTTTAAAAAAAATTAGATCAAACACACACAAGAATTCAAACAGAACTTAAACAGAAAACACACGCAGCAAAAGTTCACATATTTTTTTCTTAGTAGATTTTTTTATATGATTTTTTTTAAAATTTTTTATGTTTTTTTATTAAAACCATAGATTCTCAGTGTGTGACTTCCCAGGAAATGGCGCAAAATTTTGATCAGGACGTAGGTCATCATGGCCCTCAAAATTACATTTATTACTCTTACACTAGCAATGTGGTGCAAGGTTGATCCACAGAGATGGTAGATGAGAACTCTAAGGTTTTATTCAAAAGTAAGTCCACTGTTGTCAGGAATGGAGGAACTATACATTTTTTTAATTTTCAATTTTTTTTTGAATTTTTAAAAGATGAACTAGAAATAGTAGCAGGAAACAATATTCCTTATAAAGATACTAAAGTTTATACTAAGTACTATAAATAAACTAGAGAAAATACAGTATACTAATACTAAGCAGCAAGACAAAGAAGTGAGATCAACAAGTAGATAGGAATTCTAAACTACTAGTCTGAATAAATGTTCTCTCCAAATCATATAATTGTATCACACTTCAAGAAATACTGAAGAATTTCCCTCACCAGGAAACCCAACAGGCAAGAGATTAAGTCTTGGAGTTCACCACACCAAAACATAATCGAACAACAACAAAGTTTTAAAAGATAACATTTGGAAAAGAACTCGCTATAATTTTCCAAAGTTCATGTTGTTAAATATTTGAAAAAATGAATTCAAAATCAACCTCTACAGTCGATATTAATGTTTGAAATGGTAAACATTGAAGTGTGAACGATCAAAATCTTAGAAAAAGAATCAGTCTCGCCAACTAATTCTAATTTCTTAAAAAGATAATCTAATGAAGGTTTATAGATCATAACCAGAAGGTTTCAAAAATCCTGAGCTAAGAAAATTCAACCTATGATCACATTGATTAAGGCAGTGAAAACAACTAAAAACAGAGTAAAAAGAATTATGGACAGAGGGAAGAAGAACTCCCCTAGCACAACTCTGCTTCCAGGCTCTTTCATCTCCTGCTCTGCTATCTCCCAGGAGTTTCCGCTCTCGTCTGAATGAGAGTCCTTGGATTTTCTCTCCAATGTGTGTTCGTGGAATGAATAATGAGTGTCCTCCTTGTGAATGAATGCCACCAAATTTCTACTTCCAATATACTTAAGTATCCTGCTGTCATAAGCTGCTTGTCACCAAGCATCTTCCAATGGCTTCAAAAGTTCTTCACAGACGCACTGCAAAATGTGTGTTTTTTCGCGACCAGCACATCGCGCTAGAATTTTCCGTCGAAACTAACTCCCGCTAAGTTAGTTTCATGAACCTGGATGGGGTTTCACCTGTTGAATGAACCTAAAAGTTAGAAAACAAAGTTAAATAAATGAGAATGCAAATAATGAAAAATAGTCATTATTATTATTATTTTAAGTTAAGAGTTATTTTTACTCGTTAATAGTTAACTAAAGTTAATTGATACTTATTTACTTTTATATTATTTATAAAATTATCCACTTAATAATACTAAGGTAATAAATTCATCAAGAAGTTATTAATTAAATTAATTTAATACTTATAGTTACTAAATTATTAATTTTATCATTTTTACTAAGTTATTTAAAATTCAGCATCCTAAATGAATAAGTAATTAAAATAAAAATTTAGATATTATTAATTAATAATCTTATTAACATAATTATTATTACTTTTAAAGAAATTAAATTTTTATATTAAATTATTAATTTGTTTATTTTAATTTAGTAATTAGAATTAAAACTTATGTTTTAAATATTTTTAATTTATTAAGTGAATTTATAGTTTATTTATAATTATTTTTTAGTTATAAATTAATACTATTATCAGTGTATTAATTAGATATTAATACTTATTATTAAGTTAGTTTAATATTTTAATTTATGAATTATCTTTTTGTTAAAATTATAATTGTTTTAAATCATAAATTTTATAAATTTAATTATATTAATTTGACTTATTAAAATTTAACATTTACCATAACTTTTTATTTTTCTATTCTTTTTCTTTTGTTTTACTTTAATTTTATTATTAAATTTTTTTGTTTATTTAAATGTTATATTTTTTCTATATTCACTTCCTTCTCCAATTCGGCGCACAAGGGGAAGGGGGTTTCAGTTTTCTTCTAGAACCAGAGCAGTGGCGCGATGCGGTCTCCCCTCATCTCTGGTGTGGCGCAGCCCTCGGCTCTAACAGGATCCTGGTGGTTTTGGCTCCTCAAAACGGCGGACAGCAGAAACTCGCAACAGCATACAGCAGCAGCTGATGGGGCGGCTTCCTCCTCCTCGACACTTCGGTAGACCACATAGGTACGACACGACTTCATGTGTCGATGAGAAGAAGCGCTCAGCAAGTCCACCTCAGATGGCCTCCACCTGCTTCCTCCCACACGGCTTGGCTTTGCGAGCGGATCTGGAATTTGAATTCTAAAATTTGGTGTTTGTTTTTTTTTGAACTTTGTTAAATTTATGGTTTGAATAAATGTTGTTGAGGATTGAAGATTGCTGGTATTTGGATCAGATTGAGGTAATTCTCAATTTGAACAACTGATCAGGAAAAGGAGACTCGCTCCTTCAAGTTGACGGTGAGTCTTGCGGCATTGGTGGCAGTGAAGAAAATGGAGTAAAAATCGATGTCTGCAGTGGTGGGTGATGGGGATACGATCTCTCGTGAGATCGATGAGGGAGGTTATCGGTGTGAAGCTATGAACCAAGGATTGGATTGGTGAGTCATGAGGAGGCTGAAGAAAAATAAATGAACTATCGGTGAGTGGGTGGAACCGATGGAGTGAAAGGATCGGTGAGTTAATATCAAAGCTATCAGTGAGTAGAAAGTGGAGTGAGACTGATAGTTATAATGGCTTGTGAGTGAGAGAACGGTGAGTGGGGCGACTCACTAATTCAAAATAAATAAAATGAGACACTGAAATGGGCGTGAAGTCGATGGAGGAAATATCGGTGAGTCTTTGACTCGCCGATAGAAGAAATAAAAATTGGTCGCAGTGGAACAAGATAAAATAATTAGATCGGTGAGTGATGAATCACCAAAAAATAAAGCACCGACAATTATAAAATTAAAAATCAAACGATGCGATGTGAAACTGATGATGATTTGGGATAATGGTGAGCCATTGACTCACCGATAGAATGAGAGACTGAAACTGATGAAAAAGATCGGCGCGTCGCAACATCAGTGTGTCAAAAGATCGATGAGACAAAGAATCGTTGTGACAACAGCATCGGTGGTTCACTCACCGATAGTACAAAATTAAAAATGTTAATAATAAAAGTAAATTTAAAACAGATAATAAAAAGAACAACACAAATTAATTAACACAAGAGAGGAATTAACTATGATGTTTAAGATTAAATAATTAACTGTAACTAAAAAAACTATCCAAACTATTTAACAAACTGAAAATATAAGAAACTAATTATTTACTAAGAAAATAGAAGTTAAAATTAATTTAATTTATTTCTAAACAATTGCAGAACTCCTACAATTAATTAACTGCAAACATATAATTAGAATAATTTGAATTAACTAGAGTTATTAAATGACAAAGATAATTAGTTAGATGCTAAAATGAAACTTAACATTAAAAACATATTATTTTACTAAACTCTAACTAGAAATTATATACTTAGCAGAATAATTAATCCGGTTAAAAAGTAAAGTTAATTTATTTAAATAAATCATAATTAAATGGTAATGTCTTAGATTAAAAATTGGATTAAATTAATGAAAATAAAAATGACAAATAATTAATTAATAGATAATTAAAATTATTAACCAAATTAAGATTATTAAATTTAAAAGTAATTTAATATATTTAGAATAATTAGAAAGACTAAAAAAAGACTAAAACACATATTTAATTATAAAAATGATTAATTAATAGATTTATTGATAAAATTAAAAAAGTGCCAAAATTAATTAAAAAGTGTTAAAAATAAGTAATTAAATTGATAAAAATTAAATAATAGATGTGAAAAAACTATGTAAAAATAGATCCACATCAATATGGTATTCACTACACAATGACTTTGGATTGGGAAATCACAATGCAATTACGGCAGTACAACGGTGTGACATAAGAATTAATAAAAATGGTTGATGAGATAGAAAGGGGTATCTCAACATATGTACATAAAATTTAAAATAATTGGGTCATATAGATACATGTACCAAAATATGTAATGGAATTTAGATTCATAATACAAAATAATATCTTGAATGTAATTTAGAAGAGAGAAATTACTTAAGAAATTTCGGCATGGTAACAGGTGTACATGGGAGGCAATAATGATAGAGAAAGGGGTATATCATCATTCAAACATAGGGAGGGCAGTATGGGGGAGGTGCTAAATCATACCCCAGAATTTTTAATAGAAATTAAAATGGTATAACAACATAATTAAATTTGGACAAAATGAGAAAGGAAGAAATCCCTTACTTAGAAGTATGATCCCAAAGGATTGGGTAAGGCTTGAGAGAGGCTTCTTGGGAGCTTGGGGCACCTTGGGAGGATTTTATAGAGAGGAGGTCAAGGTATAGACGTTATCCAAGGGTTTTGAGTGAAGAGGAGTGGGATATTGGGTGGGTTAATATAGGAAAAGAGAGGGAATTCTTTATTATTTAGGTTTTAGACACCACATATTAAACTAATCAAAAACACAAACCAACCCATGGTTTTTTTTCATGGTTTTTTTCAATGGGGATTGGAAAACATTATTTTATAAGGCCAATGTCCAAAATTCTTAAAATATTAGGTTTGCTTATGTGAAGGTGAGTCACACTCTCAAGGACAACATTTTAAAAGGATAAAATATTTTATAATCCTTAGACGGTCCAATAAAGCTTTGTAAAATAATTAAAAAAAAATAAAATCAAATTATTTTAATTGTAAAACATATACTTTCTAAAAAAATAATTTATATTATTTTATCACATAACTATTGGGTCATTATGATGTTGTTGGCACTGAAATTTAGGAAGAACAAGAACAAATGGAAAGCCTTAGGGACTACCTCGCGAAGCCTGTTCGCAGAGCCCCAGCACTATGACTGGTGCGAAGTTTCTCCCATTTGTGAAGCCACCATGGATCAAGGAGGAGAGAGACTCCATGAACCAGTTTGACATTTTCAATTCCTCCGTGAAGAAAGGATGCAGGAGGCTCCTCGAACCAGTTTGACGTTTGCGAAGTAGCTGTGAAGTAAGGAGACGGTAGGATCATTGAACCGGTTTGACATTTGTGAAGCCTTTGTGAAGTAAGGATGCGGGGGGATCCATGAACCCATTTGATGTTTTTGAAGCTGCTGTGGAGCAAGGAGGTGGGAGGCTCCACGGTTATGAAAAAATTCTACGAGTCTTAATGTTGAGAAAGCTCTGATTCGCAGCACCTCTTTCCTATAAATAATAGGATCTCCTTGATCACAAATGAGGGATCATCCTACCTTTCTCCTTCTTAGATCTCAAATTGAGAAGTAATTTTTGATCTGCGAACCATGAGCTTTTTAAGGTACTTTAGTATCGCGAAGTGCCTTTCGCTTTTCTTAAATTCAACCCCTCTTAAAAGTGGGATGCCCTTCGCGGAGCGCACGAGCCTTTGCGAAGGAAGGAGATCTCCAAGGGGGATCTGGTCTTCGTAGATCACTTATTCTTTGAGAATTACCCTCCATGAACATGTTCACCCTATGATAAGGAAGGGTCACTATGCTTCGCGAAGCACATTGAATCACGATGTTATGATTCATAGGGCACCCTTGCTTCATGAAGCACTGCTCTGTGGAAGCCTTTCCACTTCAGGAAGCAACTTCCATATGAACTTATGCCCTATGCCTAGGCTAGGCCACTTCACATCATTAATCATACCCCTTCGCGAAGCCCCTCCACTATATGGAGCACCCGAGGTTCACAAGGCTTCTACCTGTGAACCCCTTTTCTCCACAACTCCTTTTCTCATGCGACCCTCCAGGTCTATATGAAGTGATTTCAAATTCCCTTGGGAAGTGATTCTAGTTGTGTTTCTTCGCCATAACTTCTTCACATATGCATGTTAATGGATATTGCTTCTTTTCATATCCACGCTAACATGTACCCCTCAATGGATCACTCCATAACACCCCCTCACCACGGAATTTTTGATGCCTTACCTTACCCATGGGCAGGTGGGTATTAGTTATGTAAGTCCTAGGGGTGCGGAGAGAACCTGACTTATCTGTGCAGCAGGACATTAAACTGCCAAGAACCATTTTCCTCATCACATGATGTTAAATTGTGGCCTCACTCTATGCACTATTTTTAGGGTGACCTGGACTGGACATTCTCTATGCCCGCTCATATCAACGGGAGTGAGATATTCCTTACATGGAATGAGATCCTCTTTTCCAGAGTGGTGCATGTCTACGAGGATGGGAAACCACCTTGGTATAATTTCCTAGTCATTCTTGCATGAGGCATCACCCATGATCCTCTTTTCTTCTTCGGTTCCAAATAGCTAAGAGGTGAGATAGACATAGGGACCTTCCATCCTATCCCTCTCCCGTTGGGCTTTGTCACTCGGGCCTCTATCCTAGAGTAAGTCCCAATCTCTATCTCCCTGGGTTGTGAACCACATGTAAGACCATGTTTCTTCTTTGGGTCTCTAACCATGTGTAAGCCCCAATCCACTTCCCATGGATCCAACTTTCATGACGTGATCATCAGGTCTCTGCTACCTCTTATTTCTCACCCGAGCTTGACTCACGTGGGCTTAGAGTAAGCATCGACCATGACATCCTCTATGTACTTCCTTACTGTGTAAGCCCCAAACCATCCCAAACTATGTGGACTTTGAACCTTGCTAAGGCAAGATATGTAGGAAGCCTCTGTAAGGTTCAATCCCAACACCTACTGGTCCTGACCATATTCACATCAGTTTACTAGTCTGCCACCCCAAACTACATGGACGTTGATCCTTGCTAAGACAAGGTACGTAGGAAGCCTCCCAAGAGTTCAATCCCAACACCCACTAGTCACAACCATCATCACATCGTTTTACCAATCCACCATACTGAACTATGTGTACTTTGATCCTTACTAAGGCAAGGTACCTAGGAAGCCTCTCTAAGGTTCAACCCTAACACCTATTGGTCCAGACTATCTTCACGTCGGTTCACCAAATCCACCACCCTTAACTATGTGGACTTTGATCCTTGCCAAGGCAAGGTACGTAGGAAGCCTCCCCGAGGTCCAAGCCCAACACCCATTGGTCCTGACCATCTTCATGTCAGTTTACCAAATCTACCTCCTTGAATTATGTGGACTTTGATCCTTTACAAGGCAAGGTACGTAGGAAACCTCCCCAAGGTTCAAGCCCAACACTCATTGGTCCCGACCATCTTCACGTCGGTTCACCAAACCACCCTAAACTACATGGACTTTGATCCATGCCACGGAAAGGTACATAGGAAGCCTCCCTAAGGTTCAATCCCAACACCCATTGGTTTTTATCATCTTCACATCAGTTCACCAAACCACCCTAAACTACGTGTACTTTGATCCTTTCCAAGGAAAGGTATGTAGGAAGCCTCCCAGAGGTTCAATCCCAACACCCATTGGTCCCGACCATCTTTATGTCGGTTCACCAAACCACCCTGAACTACATGGACTTTGATCCTTGATAAAAAAAGGTATGTATGAAGCCTCCCATAGGTTCAAGTCCAACACCCATCAGTTCCAACCACTTCATGTCAGTTCACCGCCATCTTGCATGACGTTTAACTGTAATTCCCAATCAGAAGTAAGTCATTGTGTTTCTCATCCAGCCATAATCCATTGTGACCCATCCAATGGTAAGACATTGTGTTTCCCATCTAGCGGTAAGATGTTGTGACCCATCCAATGGTAAGATGTTGCATTTCCCATCTAGCGGTAAGCCGTTGTGACCCATCCAGCAGTAAGTCGTTGTGACCCATCCAACGGTAAGCCATTGTGACCCATCTAGCGGTAATATGTTGTGACCCATCCAGAGGTAAGTCATTGTATTCCTCAATAAATGGTAAGTCATTGATGTACCCTTTTTTGGGATTCACATCTTTGGTCCACCCCCGAGTATAAGATCAACTCGGGTTTCTAACCACATATAAGCCTCAGTATATCCTCGGGTCGTTGTCCTCTACACACACCCTGATTCTGTACCCCAACCTTGATCTATGTGGAATTTGATTCCCTACCACATGGATACATAGGAAGTCTCTTAGAGGCTCAATCCCAAAGTTATAGTCATCCTTATGATGGTTCCATCTCATTCTCTATCCATTTCTCTCAAACATCCATATCCATCCTGATTCTTACCTGGGCCGCCAAATCCAGGTAAGATCATTCCACCCACCCTATCGTTGTTCCTGGAATCAATCAGGTAACTAACCATGAGTTAGTCCCAACATCAGTATACCCTCCAGGGGTTTCACCCATCTGATCCACTCCTATCAATATTCTGATCTGTCTCTGCTGAACATTAAACTCGCGGTATAACCTGTGTTAAACATGGGATACTGAGGAAAACATCAGATACATGCCTATAGCATATCATTCCTTGAATTCGATGTGGGATGTCTCAGGATTTCGTACCCTTGAGAATCCCTATAATAGGAAAAATAAAATAGACACGTCAGTGCTCCTGCGTCCAGACATGCCAGTGATGTCCAACGTGACTACTCCCCTGACCGAAGGTTGCTTCCCTAACTGGACCCCTTTGAAATTTCCTAACAGAAGCAATGTAATTAACCAGTTTCCATAAATACATTTTATTGGGAGAGTTTCATGAACAACCTCTTAATCTATAAGGGAGACCCAAACTAGGTGACGATTTCTGAGGAGGAATCCACGGAATGAAGAACTGACATTCCATCACCCCATTTCGATCAAGGAGCAAATGTCTATGAATAAGAAATAGATGCTACTCACCTTTGGAAAGTAGGAATGCGGAGTAACAACCAGTGCATCCTTATCATCCTCGATAGATAGTTGTGTACCCCAGAGAATGTGTCAGAAAAATATGTCATAAACCACATTATATAATTAAATAGTATTTAATTTTTACCCAAAAATTAAACTGTCTTAAGAAATTATAAAAAATACACCATTGGATAATTTTGATGTCCTGATTCCAAAAATAATATTCATTTTATATAAATAAATTTTTGAATATGTTAATTTTTACTTTTAAAATAAAAACCAACATTTATCGAAAATTCATGGTTTTTGACAAAAATAGCTTTCAAACCTTAATAAAAATTACAATTGTATTAATAAAACTTATACGATCATTTATATTTAATAAAATGTAATTTAGTAATAATATATCATAAAAATATTATTTAATTCAAAAATACATTAATTTATCAAAATATATTTCTTAATTGAATATTAACTAAAAATACTATTTTTTCTTTCAAAACTATTTACAAAGTAACAGTAATAAAATAAATGTATATTCTCTAAACAGAAAATAATCTACATAATCGTAGTGCTAGGGTCTTATTACATAACCCCTAATAACAACTTCATAAGACTAAAGGGTAAGGTGTGTGATGGTGATTGAATCTTGGGGATGCTCAGATAACATCGCTCAGGTGGTAATCTCTATTAACTTCCACTTCTCCTGTAAGAGGTTCCATTCAAGATTAACATATTGAAGCTCATATTGTTCTTGGTCAAGAGAGAAGTCTAGTGACTCCACCTCCTTTTTGAGCTCTGACAGATGGGCTTCTTATGAAGCAATTCTACTGGATGAGGCCATCTCTTCCTTTGTCTTAGTAAATTGGATTTGTTAAAGCCTTATATTTATACTAATCATGTGATCAATGTTCAAGAGATATATTAGCAACAATAAAAATTATTAATGGTATTTAAAAATCCAAAAACATAAAACCAAGTAAGTGTATAAGTATTATATATCCATAATAATATATTTAATTATATCAAGTTGAATTTTCATTAATAAATGTTTTGGTCGTTACAATTTATTCAACTCTTATTCCTTCTATAATGTCTTCAAGTTTTTGTTAAAAGTATATATTTTTAGTTATTCAACATGACTAATGTTTATTTTATGATATATTTTTCTATATTTCTTACTCTTATTGATTATTTAAGCTCACCCCTTTCTTATGTTTCATTTTATCAGGACATGAATAATTTTATTATGAATGACATGCTGAAATAACCTAGGAATTATGGATGTTGTCAAAGGAGTTTCTACTTTGTATTTATTTTTAAGTTGTAATGATGAACTTATATATGTATTTTGTTTCCAATTATACTAAACTACTTGGTCCTTCAGGATTCATATTACTTGTTTACATTCCAATGTAATTAAATAAGGAACCAGCTTCGAGCAACTGTGGTCGGGTCCTTACAGTTTGTATCAGATGAATTTTAGTAGAAAATTTGGAAACTATATTTATAAAATGTAGATTAGGGAACAAATCCCTAAGATAGTCTTTGAGGATAATAATACAAGAATATCCTAGTATTTTGGTAAGGAATATATTATGTTAATATTTCTAGAAAATACAACCCTTTCTAGATACTAAAAGTTGATGTGGTTCTGGCATAGATGTACGTATGAGTGAATCTCCGACAAGTAATTTAGGGCTTGACCTAGGGTATCCTAGAAGATGATAATGGGCCTCACTACACACCTGTTTGGACACTCCCAGGATATATTCTTAGGATAATTCACATTTTCTTTACAATCCATTATGAAGGATTTAAATTTAAATTCTTTCCTCAAAGAAACCATGTTTATTATTAATAAATTAGTTATGTATAGGATTTTCAATTTTTGCTAAGTATATTTCTACATTGAGATTTTACATTTTGATTCATACCTTAATCTAGTGTATTCCATTATTTATAAATGTTTCCTAGTGGAAGGAATGGAAATCTCATGAACTGGCATGTCCAATGTAGGGATTTCCCTCCGATATAGGATAATGATGTTGGATCGGGTCCTGTGATTAGTACTGAGAAACTTATAACTATATTGGGACAACTTACTTAGGTTATTAATAATAACCTTACCTATATCAAGCATCTGAATCGATCATGTGGAGGAGCTATGTTAGATCTCTTTATGCAACAACAAACACAATCATTAAATGGGACAACAAATCCATTTGTAGCTGAACAGTGTATATGTTCCCTATAGAAGATATTCCTCACTTTGGGATGTAACAAAAGAGAGAAGGTTTTCATGGAATTTTATCATCTATTAAGAGATGTTGATCAGTGGTGGTCATTAATCCAAAACACAAAGGATGAAGAAGAAATAGAAGAGATGGAATGGATGGATTTTAAGGAAATATTCCTAGAAAAATATTTTCCTCATGAACAACGAGCATATATGGAGAATAAATTCTTGAATTTGAGGTAGAAGGAGGATGAAAATGTTTCCAATAATGAATACAACTTTACAAGGCTGTAAAGGAATGATGAAGACTACTTATGTAATACAAGTAGAAAAATTGATCGATTATTTGATGTTTTAAAACCATTCCTATGAAGGGCACTGGTCTCTAAAAGTTTCTCATCATATGAAGATATAGTATCAAGTGCTATCAAGATAGAAAATAAATTTTCTAAGTCTTATGACTTTAAAGGAAATCAAGATAATAATAGGGCTACCAAAAACTCTAGAAAAGGAAATAAGGAAATGGGGAAGAAGGGAAGAGTTTACCTTCTATCCTGCATCAATTCTAGGAAGAAACACCATGGCATTTTCCTGAAGGGAATGGGAGTCTATTACAAGTGTAGAGAAAAAGGCCACCTATCTCGGGATTGTAAGGGGGATAAAGAAGCTACCAATGTTCAATGCTATAATTTCATGGATATGGGACATTATGCATATGAACTTCCTAAGCCTTAGGGTAATATTCCCCAAAGAAGGCCATGGGAGAAATGCCAAGCTTATGTGGTCACAATTGAGGAAGTAGAATTTCCTAAAAAATGGTGGAAGTTACTTCAATCATTTCCTCAAACTTTTCAATGATTTATTTGATTCTAGATCATTACATTCTTTCATATCTTCCCAGTTTTCTAAGAAAATAATATATTTACAATTTGATTTAATAAGGGAGTTTTTAGTCAAAACTCCTAAGGGAAGTATCGTTGCAACAAAGTTGTGTCTGGAAGTCCCCATTATGGCATATAAATGCACTTTATCTGCTGACTTTATTATCATAAACATGATTGAATTTGATATAATCCTCAGTATGGATTTTATTTCGAACCATAATGAAAAACATTATTGTAAAAAGAAGGAGGTTACAATTTTTAGGATGATGTGGAATCCCTTATCTTTTTGGAAGGAACATCACCTCATGATTCTCATCTAGATCCACCCCTAGTAGATATACTGAATTAAATTATTGGAGAGGAAGGGAATGCAATAACTATGGGCGAGGAAAATAATTTTCAAATAGAGTATGTACCCATTTTTCAAGAATATATTGATGTCTTTCTAGAGGATTTACATAGATATCCTCCAGACCAAGAAATTGAGTTCCCATTGACATAATTCCTGGTTTAAGGCCCATATCAAAGACCCCTTATAGAATGGAAACTATGAAATTAGTGGAACTGAAGAAATAACAAGAGGAATTGATTGATAAAGGATTTATTCTCCCTAGTGTTTCTCCATGGATATCCCTTATTCTTTTTGTTAAGAAGAAAGATGGGTCTATATGGTTTTTCATTGACTATAGAGAGATCAATGCTATAATAAAAAATAACAAGTATCCCCTACCTATCATTGATTATTTATTTGATCAAATTCATGGAGATCAATATTTTTCAAAGATTGATCTTTGATATGGATATCATCAGTTGCTTGTGAGGAAGGAAGACATTCCAAAAATAGCATTTCGAACCAAGTATGGGCATTATAAGTTACAGTAATGCCTTTTAGACTAACTAAGGAACCCTTTGTTTTCATGGATCTAATGAATATTGTTTTCAATGAATATCTTGATGAATTTGTGGTGGTATTTATTGATGATATCTTGGTATACTCTAAAATCTATGAAGATCATGAAAATAACATGGGCACTATTCTAAATAATCTTAGAAGAAATTAATTATATGGGATGTTTAGCAAGTGAGAATTTTGGCTCCAATCAGTTTCCTTTTTGGGAAACATTGTCTCTAAAGATGGAATATCTATTGATACTGCAAAGACAAAGGCTGTGATTGAATAGCCTACACCAATGAACATAATTTAGGTACATAGTTTTATTGGTTTAGCAGGTTATTATCAGCATTTCATTCAGAAATTCACCCATTAATCCAACCCAATGAACAAGCTTACATATAAAGAGGTTAAGTTCATATGGAAAAAATAATGTGAAGAATGTTTTGAATAATTTAAGTGGATATTAGTTAATGCTTTGATCCTAACCATACTATTAAGGAATGATGGGTTTGTGATATATAATGATGTATCAAAGAAATGACTTGGTTGCATCTTTATTCAAAATGATAGAGTTATTACATATGCATCAATGTAGTTAAAAATTAATGAACAAAACTATAACACTCATGATCTTAAGTTAGCAGCGGTAATATTTACTCTAAAGATATGGAGACATTATCTCTATGGTGAAAAATGTGAGATATATACAGATCACAAGAGTTTGAAGTATGTCTTCTCACAAAAATAACTCAACATGAGGCAAAGGATATAGCTCTAACAACTAAAGGATTATGATTGTACCATACACTACCACCCAAGAAAGGAAAAAAAGGAAGTTTATGCATTGATCAGGAAAGATCATGGAGTTCTCAACAAAATTGGGATTGACAAGGATCCTTTGTACATGGATCTAGTAAGGATAGACCTGAGAACTATCCAAGAAAGTGAAAAATCATTACTTTTTCAAATGATTTCCCAACCATTTTATTATAAATAATTAAAGCTTATCAGCCTAATGATGAGAACATTCAAAAGAAAATTAATGCTGTGAAATACAGGAAGATGGATGACTTTGTGTGTGAAGATGGTTCTCTAAAATTTTTGAAGAGACTTTGCATTACAGCTATACCTAATCTAAAAATGGAGTTATTGGATGATTACAATAGTTATAATTTATCCATACATCCTGGTAGCACTAAGATGAATAGATATTTGAAGGAAAAGTTTTGGTGGGATAAAATGAAGAGGGAAATTGTGGATTTTGTATCAATATGTTTAGTCTTTCAACAAGTGAAGGTCAAATGAAAACATCCTAGAGGAGTCATGAAACCTATACCTATTCCTATATGGAAATGGGATGACATCACCACGGATTTTGTCACTAGATTACCCAAAATTCCAAGAAATAATGATGCAATATGGGTAATTGTGGATCGACTTATGAAATCTTCACATTTCCGTACAGTGAGGGAAGATTTTCCACTGGAGTGTTTAGCACGACTCTATATCAATAAATTTGTGAGACTTCATTGGGCACCTCTCCCAATTTTTTATGATCATGACCCATGGTTTACATCGAAATTATGGAAAAGTCTTCATAAATATTTGGATACTGAACTTCAATTGAGCACTACATACCACCCACAAACAAACGGAAAATCGGAGAGGATGATCCAAACCTTAGAGGACATGTTGAGATCATGTTCACGTGTCTTTCAAGGTATATAGGATCAATATTAATCTTTAGTGGATTTTTCCTATAATAATATTTTCCATTAAAGTATTCAAATAGAACTATATGAAGCATTGTATGAGAAGATATTTCGTAAACCAACATGTTGGGATGAAGTTGATGAAATGTAGCTTGTGGGCCCAGAGATTATGGAGGAAACAACAGTGAAGGTAAATACTATTCAAGTTCATATCACAACAACTCAAAGTAGACAAAATATCTCTACCAATAATCGAAGGAAGGATCTATAATTTCATGTGAGAGATCACATTTTCTTGAAAATATCTCCATGGGAGGGAATTATAAGATTTGGAAAGAAAGGGAAACTGATCCCTAGGTACATAGGCCCTTTTAAAATTCTAGAGAGAATTAGAGATTTTGCATACCATTTGGCTATGCCACCTTGCCTTTATAAAGTACACAATGTGTTCCATGTCTCATTTCTGAGAAATTACATTCCAGACCCATCGCATGTCCTCACTTATGAAGTTATAGAGTTGGAACTTTACCAATCTTACTATGAAGAGCCTATCTGGATTCTGGACACTAAAGAAAAGTTGTTTTGGAATCAGATGAATTTTATGGTAAAGATACTTTGGAGAAATCATAAAATTGAAGAGGCAACATGGGTGTCTTAGGAGCTTATGAGGAAGACCTACCCAAATCGTTTTGTGAGGTAACATTCTGTAAATTTCAAGGATGAAATTTTTGTAAGAAGGGAAAAATGTAACAACCCAAGGTTTTGAAAATAAATACTGAATGCATTAAACACTTATTCCCTACAAAACAACACATTTTATAATTTATCCATCAAACACAACTTTTCCTCTTCTATGTTTTGAATTTCAAAAAATGGTCATCTAGAGTTGTTATCAGTAAGTTATTTGGAGTCTGATAGAACCAACTTGATTTTTGGTGAATAGTAGCATACCATTATGAATATTAATATGAACATTAATATGACCCTTATTAATAGTAAATGATGATATTATTTTATTTTATTAAGGTAATAAGATAATGTGGTCTTAATTAATTTTTCAATGTGATATAAAACTAATTATACCTTCAAAATTGTTATTTTTCAAATTAACTATGCTTTTATTTAAAAATTAGATTAATAATATTTAAAAATTTATTTTTGAAAAATGGAGTTCTTTTATGAATTCTACACATTGAAAAATGGTTGGGGTGAATTTTTGATATTTTTCTAAAATTCTTGAATTTTTGAGGAATAGTGAAATTTGGTAAAATAACATATATAATATTTTCAGTTAAATACACTATTTATGAAATCTTGAGTGATTAAAGGCCACTTGGTTCAAAATCACATGAACGTATTAATATTATGGGTCACATTAAACAACATTATTTGTTGTCTTGAAGGAAATAATAAAATAATGAGTCAAATATTCATAATTCATTCCTCTCATCCACTATAACCCCCCCATCACTCCCTCTTCTATTCACTCTTCAATGCCTTGAATTTACTCAAATTTATTCCCAAATAACCTTACCTAGTCACTCACCACTTAAAATAATCTCTTTTTCTTTCCAAAATACCAAAACCTCTTCCCTTAAGGAGCTTCTCAAGGAGGTTATTTCAAGAGGTAAATCACCTTTATTTTTTGTTTAGTTTTATTTCAATTTATATTATTTTGTTATCTTATACTCACCTCCTCTATCCAAATAACCATGATAACTCTATTATAATCTATATACTGTAATTATATAATATTAATTTAAGAACCATAATCAATATTCTTACTCTCTCCCTTTTATTTTATAAATTAAATCATCATCCGTGAGGTTCCAATTTACAACCTTCATGGACGATGAAGTTTCGTTCTTCAATTTCCCCTTCATTACTAGTACTGAAACCATTTTTATGGTTTAAACAGACTAAAATATATGTTCTGTAACCTACTTAATATTCAAAAACCAATATATGTAAATAATATTAAATCATATGACCAAACTAGTTCCTAACAATCAAAACACCGCTACAATAATCTAAGTGAATGTCATTAATATTTTATCTAATGATTCATCCTAATTCCAAATAACCAAATGATATAAAATACCATTAACACCTATGGATGTTCATAATTAATTAATAAATTAAATTATAGATATTTACATCCATTCCACATGAACTCCATTACTTAAAAACAAGTGAACCGATTATGAAAATCAAGAAAATGAACACTCCAGAATGATGAAATTCAATATTATAACTTATCAATAAGGACATAAATGAACTAAAAATAATTATGATAAACTAAATAAATGTCTAATATGTTCTTAAATAAGTTATTAATAATTCTACATTCATATTCTAAGACCTTAAGTTCAAGATCAGAACACATTCAAACACAAGGTAAGGGTTTTCTACCCAAACCTCCATTTTCATTCAGATTAATATTATTTTCTACTTACCTCAAATAAATTATTATTTATTCATATTTACTCTTCATATGTTCTGTGATAATTTTCTATGTATTTTTAACAACCATAATTCTAATTTCGTTTATGGTTAGTTGTATGTTTTAAAAGGATATTTCTAAAAATATCTTGAAATACAAGCCTGATTCAAGGGAATTTCTCATATTCTTAACTATTTTCAAGAGAACTCTATAATATTTTTATAGAAATAATTATATTTATATAATCACTAATTGTTTTTCTGAAAATAATATCTCACTTTATTTATGGTTTTATATAAAGACTTTTCCAAAATAACTCTTCTTTTCAAAGTAAAAGAGTATTTATCTCAATAATTACTCAAAGATTTTATAAGAGTATCTTCATGTATTTCAAAAATCTTGTTGGTTCTTATGTATTATTGGGATTAATATTTCATTTCATAATCTACCAATTTTAATTTAATGGTTTATTATTATTTTTTCTATGGATGTTCTATCTTAAAACCATTCACCAATTTACTCTAAATGGTTAGTGTTTATGCTTAATGTTATGGGAAAGTTATTTACATTTCACATATTAGTTTCAATATTAATTTATATGTTGTTTATGTTTATCCTCATTAATATTATGAATTAATTGGACAAAGAATGTTTCAGTTGGGGTCCTCTATAGCCTCTTGGTGCATCAGTAGGTCTCATGAGATAAACTACGGTCTTGGCACAAGGCCTTGACAAAAAATTTATTTATGGTCTTGGCATGAGGCCTTGACGGTATGGTTATGATGTCCCGAATTATGCATTCCCCCCATTATGAAAACAGTATTTATGGTTCATGTGGTCATTCTACTAGTAGAATTCCCATGAATATGGCATTATTTATTCAACTATTATTCCTACCATAATGTGTTCAAGTTTTTGTTAAAAGCATATGTTTTTAGTTATACAACATGCCTAATGTTTATGTTATGATATCTTCTGCTATATTTCTTACCCTTACTGAGTATTTGATCTCACCCCTTTCTAATGTTTCAATTTATCAAGACATGAATAATTTTATTATGAATTACATGCTAAAATAACCTAGGAATTATGGATTTTGTCAAAGGAGTTTCTATGTTGTATTTCTTTTCAAGTTGTAATGTTGAAATTATATATGTATTTTGTCTCCAATACTACAAAACTACTTAGTCCTTCAGGATGCATATTCCTTATTTATGTTCCAATGTAATTAAATAAGTCACTAGCTTCAGGCAACTGGGGTCGGGTCCTTACAATTACCTTGTCATATTTATTGTGTACTTTTATTTAGTTTATTGATTACATAGCATGTGTGCTCGGTTATTTACCTTGCCATAATGACTATTCACATTGATTCAGTATTACTTCCAATATATATTTTCCCTTACTAATAATTTGAGTTCACCCTTATTATGTTTATTTCCCCAAGAATTTGATAATCGTACTAAGAAAGAAGTGAATGAATATACTATATATATTATATTTATCCTAAAAGTTATTATTTTTTTAGAAGAAAAAAATATGTTGTAATTTGTGTATCCATTTGTAGTACAATTATCATTTATGTATCTAATTTTCCAAGACTACTAAGCTGATCAGTACTTTAGGGATTTATTCCTTATAATCATATCAATTTTATTGATAACATACACAACCTTCATTATTTCTATTCTATGAGAATACGATAAATTCATTCGTTTGTATGGAGGACTACCACATCATGAAGCGGTGTGATTCATTCACGCTTTACATATAATGTATTAAGGATGGGTGTAATAGAATTATTTGATATATATCACATAATAATTATATGGTAATTATAATATATATATATAATAAAAATATATTATATTTATATCATGGCTTAAATTTTTTATATAATAAAATCATGATCAAAGAAAGATGACCAAAAATAACATGTCAAAACTTATACAAAAAACCAAGTGGTTATTTCCATAAACATAACTTTAAAATGGAATTGTTAACAAACAGGATATATAAAGTCATAATAAAATCATATAAGTTATTATATATAGTAATATGGTCATTTTATATGTATAATAAACTTATATTTATCATTAATTATTTTTAACATGTATGAAGAAAGTCAAGACTTAAAGTAAGGGTATTTATAGTCTCACTTTTATTTCTGTGAGACTTATGCTATATTCACCACTCGTTTCTTTTGTGTGGTATATATAATTCCCTATAAAATATTGTATATTTAATTTCATTTATTTAAATATATTAAAATTTATAATTTGTTATATTCATTCATGGATCTCAAATTCTAAATTTACTTAAGTAGTAAGGGATTTTGGTCTCAATTTTTACTGTTGTGAGATACATTCTTTATTCACCACACCTTTCTTCTATGTAGTTTATATACTGATCATGAATGTATTTTATCATGAATATAATAAAATTAATTGGTATTTAAATATCCATTTTATGATATATCTTTCATGGGGTTTATGGTTTAAAAGTTACCAAATTTGTAAACTATTTTTGTCTCAATTTTCCTTTTTTGAGACACATATTATGTTATGCACCAATATTCTTTTATGAGTTGTATATACTACCTCTATGACATGTTATTTAATGAATATAATTATTTTAATTATATTTTAAGATTACTTATATGTTATTATCCCATGGGGATTATAATTCAATGTTAATAAAGAGGTAAGAGTTTATTGATACAATATCATTGTTTATCAAGATTATTTACGATTATGCTTCTGTAAGAACCCTCATAGATTTTATTATTCTATGGTTATTAATGATATCTTCAAATAATGGAGCCATTTTTTCATTCTTTTATTCTTAAGATAATTATGAAAATGTTTTTAATAAAATCTGACATTGTTTCTCTCCTCGTTCAGAAATCTATTTTATTCAAAAACCATGTTTTCTAAGAATGGTTTTTGAATTTTTATTTGATATTTTAAGATAATTTTGAAGTAAAATTATTTTTTAAAATATTATATTTTAAAAGTGTTTATAATTGGTTTCAAATATTTCTTTATAAGTTTCCAAGACTATTTTAAAATAAAAATGTTTTCAAAATATGTTATGTTTCAAAAATAATTTTTCAAAGAGGAAAGGATATTTTCCTCAAGAAATGTTTTGAATGGTTTTTAAATATTTATTTATAATTTTTCAAAGTGGTTTTCAAATAAAATTATTTCATAAATATTTTCTATCTTAAGAAATTATTTTCAAAGAAGTATTATTTCCCATAAGAAATACTCCAAGTGGTCTTTCATAATCCGTATCTATCTAAGTTTACATACTTTGATATAGTTTACACTTTACTAGGGATATAATCCAAGGAAACCATTATTCTTACATATTTTAATGGTTCATGTTAAATATGACAAGTTGTTAATGAAACTTGTTTCTCATCAATAGGTTATACCATGATAAAATGCTTATGAAACCCAGTTCCTTTCACTGGTTATTCTATGATGAATGAATCTATCTCTATTCCACAAGTTATTATGTGATTAAATGTTTATGATACCAATTTCCTATCATGTGTTATGATATGATTTTTATGAAACCCATCTATTTCTATGGGTCATGTTATGATGAATATTATATTATCTTGTGGAACACATATGCATAATTTCATTATGTGACGGTTGAGATCGATATCTCCCTCCAATTAATTAGGTATTGATAAATGTTATTTGAGATAATAGGGTATATAGGTTTAATAGCATGATAAAAACAAGAGGGTACACAGGTTATATCCCAATCCTGAAGATAAGAGGGTACATGGGTCATATCCCAATCTTGAAAATAAGAGGACACACTGGTTGTTTCCCAAGCCTGAAAACAAGAGGGTAAATGGGTTGTATCCCAAGAATGAAAACAATAGAGTATATAGGTTGTATCCCAATCCTAAAAAAATAGGGTTCATGGGTTTAAGACCAAGACTGAAAATAATAGGGTACACAGGTTATATACCAAGCCTGAAAATAAGAAGGTAGATTGGTTGTATCCCAAGACCAAAGCAGGTATACTGGTGATTATCCCAACTATATCATGTTATAAAGGTAGTTTTACGTATCCTTGATATAAAATTTTCTATGAATATTTGTATGCCATAATTCTATGTCTTATTCCTATGATACGATCTCATGGATTATGCTCTTGATTCCCTTATAATTCATGTCATATGAAATGCCAATATTTTTTATATGAATCATGATTATGATCTCAAATATGTATGGTGTGCTTTTAAAATGTTATTATCATGATTTATGCCCATATGTTGAAGATATTATTATGTATCTTCCACTTTTACCCTTACTGAGCATCTAATCTCACCCCTTTCTTATGTTTCTTTTCCCCAGGTTGTGAATAAAGGTTATAAGTAGGAGTACTAAAGGATAATATCCTTGTGGGAACCATTGAGGATCTTTCCCAAGACTATAATTTTGCATTCCATGTTTACAAAGGCACTAAAATATTATGGTCTCAAGCATGTATTTGTGTAATATAATGAATATTCATTTAAAAAGATTTAATATCCATGTATGTTAATCTTGGGTCTCTGTAGTTGGTTTCAAATAAAACTTTTAGTCAACCTTTGGAAACTATGATGAGAACACTTTAGTGAGATCCCTCGGGATATTTATAAGGATATGTCTAAGTATGTCTCTAAGGATAAGTCTAAGGATGATTTAATGTATAAGAAAATGTCCTGGAATTTTGTAAAAGGATTTAGAGAGTGGTTTCTAAGAAATTATATCCCTATCTAGATACTAAAAATGGATGTTGATCTAGCATAAATGTAAATAGGGGAACATCCCCAAAAACACTATATTGAGCTAGAATCGATCAGGAACTAATACATTATAACAGGCCTTGCTTCACACCTGGTTTGACTCTCCCAGGAGATATGATTTGGAATTTCAAAAACACTTTATAAACCATCATGAAGGAATTAAATAGATGATAACTATTAATGACCAAGGATAAACCTAAGGTGTCATAGATTAAAGAATAAGGTGTCATGATTTTGACATTCTAAGTGATTTTCAGGATTATTTGGTTTCTAATTATGATTGGTGTTTCTCACACCATGATCTTTACTCTTATTAAATAGTGGGAACTAGAAGGAACTGTATTAACATTAAATGTGATGAATAATTTTATGATGAGCATTAAAATGGGATGATGACTAGAGAGAAGGATTTTGTGATTATTCCTAATAAATTTTCAAAGAACATGATAAAAATGTGTACCTTAACCAACTCTCATACTTACCAAAGAAGATAAAGAAAGAGTATAGGGAGGATTAAGGTAGTGGATACCCTGGTGGAAAGAATATTTAGTTCTATGCATGTCGAGAGTGTGGTAATAAATACCTAAGAAGATGTCTTGGACGAATATGAAGATGTTTTGAGTGTGGAAAATAAGGACACAAAGCAAGTAAATATGAAGGGAAAATGAAGAGTTTTCTTAATTATATAGATGGGAATATTTATCTCCCTAATGTATTATCAATATATTAATTCATTAAATGTGGAAAGAATGGGCATCATGAGAATCCATGTCCTTATGCAAAATCTTGTGATGAAAATCAGAAAGGTGGTACGAATAATGGTCATATTTTTTATAATGAAGAGAATATAAATTAAATGTGAAAGGAAAGAAGTTTAAAGTAATAAGATACTAAAGATTAGTTAATTTTTTGATATTTAAGTTGGATGAATGATGTATTTTTATATTGTAATTAAAATATTTTATTATTTAAATTATGAAATATATAAGGATTATTCAGTATAATGTTTTTGTTAAGTATTTTAAAGAATAAGTTTAATGGTACTGATGACCTAGATAAGAAATTTAATGGAAATGAGTTATTTTATGGAAAATATATGATTAAGGGAAGTTTACACTTAATATAATATTGATGTTGATAAAATGGTGTTTAGTTTTAGATAAATAGATGATTGATAAGGATTAAGTAAATTAGATGGAATTGGTTATATCAAAACTTATAAAGGATTTTTTTTTCAAAGTGGTTTATGTTATCATGGATTAATTTTACATACTTTTTTTTGTAAGGAATATATCCAATAATTGGTGTTCTATATAAAGAATTAATAATCATGTATGTTTTCAATATGGTTTTATAATAATTTAGGTTATTACCATGTTTTAAGAGAATACATGATGAAGGTATTCACAGGCTTGATGTGTGTCAATCATGAGATACTTTATGATATGTGGAGTATTAATGTTAATTTCTTTTTTAATAAAATTAGTCACCTTCCTTCTAAAGTTCGGATTTTTAACTTTTAGAAGGGTCAAATTGTTAATAATTTAATAAATGGTTTATGTTTAACTTTTAATATAGTTTTATATATTAATTTATTGTTTTTTCATATGAAGATTTATGCATATTAGATAACTTGTGCTTACTATTTTTTCTTTGATGTTAACTGAAGATGGTCAGAATGAATTGTCTTCCTACCTATGGATCTTATGATCTTCTAGTACTCCAAGGATAACAAATTCACCTTCATTTCATGTAGTAATAGATGAAGTGGAAATTGTGCATATAAAATGTAATTAAATCAAATAATTATATGTCCTTATGAAATTTCTTCAACTTTAGTCAAATTATCTTGAAATAAAATCTTGATCTATTATTGTAAGGACCTGACCTTAAATAATACATATTTCAGTAATTTTAAAACTAGAAATCACTTTTTTCACAAAGATTTATTAGGATTATAGTTTTATATAATTATCAAATACTCTTACAAAGTAAACCCTTACACTAAAAGGGGATGCTAATACTCAATATCTATAAAGAAAACCCTTTAAAAATGAAACATGATTTCTTTTCCTGATGAATCTTGAAAAATTTTATCTTGTTCTCATCCTCATCCCTACTCATCCTTTACCCTATGAAAAACATTTAAAAACATGGGATGAGAAAAAAATATCAATAAGGGCCATAAAAAATTGAAAAAATTAGTCCAATGAATATCCATTAAAACAATTTCATAAAACATACCTTTTTATTAAGAAAAGTGAATTATCTTTTGAAAAATATCATTATCTTGCCTTTTGAAAATAAATGGATTTTCCTAAAAAATTTAGAAAGAATCAAAAATATAAGTAGGTAACTTGGGGTGTCATTTTTATATATCAATCTTACAAAAATTGTAGTTATCTCAATTACAAGGGGAGTAACCATCATAGTTACATTTTCGAATAATCATTGTATCAGTATTCCTAAAATATCTTAGGATAAACAAAAGCAGTTAACTCCATCCCATTACCCAATGCATTGGAGGTATATAATGGGTTCACCCTCCCTTATTTTATCACATAACCACCCATCTTTATAAACATTTCCTAATAACCATAACATAATAAAAATTCGCAATTATTTCATAAAAGAAATATTCTTGAGGAAAATAACTTTTCTATTTTGAAATAACCTTCCATTTTTTTTACAAATATCCACACTCATAAATGAAATAATTTCATTTTAAAATATAATTTTATAATTTTAAATTAATATTCAAAACATTACACATTGATGAAAGATAAAAAAATTCATGTCATATATGTCAAAAAACATTTCATCCATATTTTTTTTGGAAAATTCACAAAAAACGCTTTTTAAAAATGAAAAAAATAATAATATATTAAAAAAATTAAAAATTAATACATTATTATAAATTACTTTAAAAAATAATAGGATAACATTAAAAAAAATTGGGAATTCTTTTAGAAAACATGGACATGGAAGAAAAATGGAGTTTTAAGGGTAACCTTAAAAATATAATTTTTAAAAGAAAGTCATCTATAAATATAACATTGTTGAAGTAATAAATTAAATGAAATGAATAAAATATGTGTGTACACTATAAATACACATAAAAAAATTTAAATACATCATAATATATAAAAAATTCAATTCACACATAAGATTATCATGACATAATCAAGAAGTAAAAGTTTTACCCAATGAATGAAAAATGGGTTAAGAAAATCCCTTACATCACATTTTAATTCTTTAAAAAATGTTAAAAAATCATTTATAATTGTTTAAATAATGATATTAACTCATTAAAAACTATATTCATATTTATAATACCTTATTCTATGATTTTATAACATATTATGGCCCATTCATTAATAATAATTCATTATTTTCATGGTTTTGGGTGTGTTTGATTCATGGTTTCATGATCAGTTCATCTATGTATAAGTATAGATGTTCTTGAAAAATAGAGTTATAACTAAATAAGTGGGATTAAATAGTATTAATGGACTTAAATAAGTATTAATGGTCCCATATATCTTTTTTATTACTTACATGAGGATGATTCATTAGATAAAACATTACTGATAAATGTTTAGTTTAATATGGTGATTTTTTCGAATATCATGAACTAGCTTCATTATATGTGTGTATATTAGTTAAAAAACATAAAATAGGTTGTAAAATAACAATTAAAATATTATTTAACAATAATTAAACTTTTATAACCACCCATTAAGGCGGTAAATGAAAACAAAAAATCATTAGTCACGGAGAGGGTAATCCGGCATAGTTTGAAAAATAGCTTCAATTATTTGAATAATGGAAGATGAGAAATGAAATGGATATGAGATATTAAATTAAAAAAATAAAACACCAGTATATACATGATTCTATATTTATAATTAATTTTTATATAAAGAATTTTATGATAATGTAGATGAATAAAAGAAATTAATAAAGGTAATTTGAGAAAATCACCTCCTGAATATCACCTCCTTGAGACACCCTTGAGGTCCTTGGATTTAGAATTTTGGTGATAACAGAAGCACTAGAAAGTGGGGAGAGTTATTAGGAGAGTTTTGGGAATATATTTGAGGATATAAAAGGATTTCTTGTCTAAATAGAGTGGTGATGGGTGATATTTATACTTGAGGAGAGGTGGGTTTAGAATGATTAAATAATGATTATTTTATATTTAAAGCCTACTACATTGTGGTGGAATTAATTTCCACAACTTTTGATGACAATTAATATTGTATATCATGGTTATGGTAAATAAATACCTCAAATAACCATTGAATGTTTTATTTTTTGGGTATTTTAATTCTTTTACCTTTTAACTTTAACTCGTATCATTTGTTACATATACCAAGGTAAATAATTTTTTTTACAATGCTAAATTTTTATGATTAAAAATTAAAAATACCTTAAAATATAATTTGGACCTCATTATTAAAAATATGAAATTCATTTTAATAGATAAAATTTACATAAATTGAAAAATTATATTTAAAATTAATCTCGTAGACACAACGAAAGAGTGGGTTTTTATAGTGAAAAGTTCAAAACTTAGAAATATTTAATGTCCAATTTCATTATAAAATTGATTCCAATGACCTAAATTGGATTTAATTATTTATAATTTAACTAATTATCATTTAAAACCAATTTATAATATAATTTAACAATATAAATCATTTAGATGAAAAATTTGTTTTCAATTAAAATACAATATTTTTCAATATTCATTAAAAAATGAAACCTGTCAGAAAAATACCAAACATTAACCCTAATATAATTTTGATATTACTATTTAAAAAAAATTATTTTATTTTTTAATATAAAAATTTTAAAATTTTCAAAATTTATATTTAAAACATGTGTGGCATCAAAAGGCAGAAAAATTGTCTTTTATCACAATATAGCTTTTTATGCTCAAAATTGAATTTATTTTTATCTTAAGCCTATAAAACCTATTGTATGAATTTAGAAATATTTTTATGGATATAAAAAATGTAAATTTAATTAATAAATTTCACTAATAGAAATTCATTTAATTTATTAATATGAAATGCCAGTATATAAATAAAGATATTTTTTAATAAAAACAATTCCTTTATATTCAATTGGTTTTTATTTTCATTTCAAATTTATTGTTAACTAGTTAATTCATTTGATAAAAAATTGTAAACTATATTTTTATAATTTAGTTAATCTCATTCATTCCCTCCATTTCAATGTATAGGAGATAAATATAATATTTAAAGAATATTTTTTACTCATTTCTTTAAGATTGATGTGGTGTATCTTGTATGATATTGGGCATAGTGATTCCTTTCAAAATATTGGGGTGTTACATTACCCCCTTTTAATAAATTATACCTTCATAATTTGAACACTATATCAAATAACTAGGGGTTTTAATTTTCAAAATACCATTTTTGAAATCCCACATCGGAAAATTATCAATAAAACATTTACTAAATAAGATAGAAAATAAAGTATGAAGGTCATCTCAGATATGACATACTAGGATTCCATGTATGAAAATATGGTTATATAAGAGAAAAATAACTACCAAGTTCTGATGGATAGTGATAGAAAACATTATCATGAGAAATTAGCAATAAAAAATCATAAATATTTGATGGTTTAAAAGGACATTTATTTCTTAGTAAGAAAAGTAAACAGATAATGTTTTTCATTCAAAATACTTTTCCTAGAGTTGAGGAATTCCTTTACTTCCTAGATTAATACCATAGGGAAACATACTTAATTGAAAATTATAGTTTCATTCTTTAATCAATTTCCACAATAATATCATCTGTTCTCCAATTAATGAGCGCTCAAGATGAATTTTCATACCTGAAGAATCAGAATCAACTGTTATGGATCAAAAAATCCATAAAAGTATAAATATATATTCCTCTTATATTTAGGAATTAACCAAAACCAAAATGGTTTGTAAACGATATAAAATTCCAAAAATAATTAGCCTTTATATGAATAAATACTACTTTAATATCGAAAATTCAACATTAATACCGAAAGTTCATCATAGTTCATTCAACAAAAAATTATCCTTAAAATCCTTCAAAATATCCCTGAATAAATTGAAACCCAAAAATTGGAAGGGTTGGATCACATAATCTTCCAAGATAAATTTAATATTTATCTTCTAAAAATATCAATCAATCTTAAAGTATCATACCACAGTGTAATTTATCTAATCACATAATCTTTAAGATATACTAGTCATTTCCATAAATAACTTGAATCACTGTAAATCATTATGTTTTCAAAAGATAACTCATCCTTTATTTATTGAATAAAATCCCCTTGTATTTTTTCCTTAATAATATATGGTTCCCAAAATAGTGAAATTATTACAAAATAACATTAATCACTAAATCATAAAATCATTTCCTAATCACATGGTTATCAATAAAATAAAACTATATTCTCAAAATGAATATAACCTTTATCCATCAAATAGTTTAAAGAAAATTTAATACTAACTAGGACATCACATAGGCCAGTGGTAGGTGATTAACCCTTATCACCATCTGGTTGTGGGTTTGATCCCCACAGGTTTTCCAAACGCGGTGGGTTATCACCCATCTTGTAGGTTATCCTTTTTCTAGAACTATATTAATATAATGCTAATAAAATTATAAAAATGAAAAAAAAAATCACAAAATAAACTTAATATATTATAACCTCAAAGGTTATCTTGTATATTTCATTTTTCATCCCAAGAATTAAGAACATGTAATTACCTCGAATTCAGAGATCATATAAACCCTAAAGTCTATCCATACCTTTAAACTTATGTTCATAAAATAAAATATAATTTTTCATTAAGTAACCTTTAGTTCAAATAAAATTAATCATAAGGGTTATATATGCCTCAAACTTATATTAATACACAAGAAAAAATCTCCAAGTACTCCCATCATCAGAAGAGTATTAATAAATTTAAATATTTCATCATCCTCAAATATACAATAACTCTTGAATCCCTTATATATAGATATCTTAATTATTTTACATTTTTATTAATACCATAACCATTCCTTTAAAACATATTCCTAAATACTTATTTCTTATAAACAAAACTAGGAATTGTTTCCTAAGATTTAACAATGTCAATACATGAGAAAGGAAATAATTAATACCTTTCAAATGTCATTTTTAGTTTCCTCATCTTCAATTGTAATGGAATTAGGTAATACTAAATAGTTATCTACACCAACCTACTAATCTCACTCATTAGCCTTCTTCCTGAGACATCGATGATCATAATGGTCATACTCTCCACATTTAAAATATTTATTTGGTAACTTGGGAAGAACTTCTTTCCTCTTTGAGTAGTTAACTAAATACTTCATTTTTTCCTTCATAGTTTATTTCATTATGAATTATTTTACCACATATAAAACAACTTATCATCCTTTTAATATATTTACCTAGGTTACTCATTCCACATTTTTCATATATAGGTCCTTGAATGTATTTAGCTTTATTATTATTATCACCTGAACTTCCACAGGGCATTATTTCTCCCATATTAGGAGCATTAGTTAAATAACCAAGGTTTAAGTGATTAGTCATTACTTATGATACCTGGTTTAAAATAAACACAAGAGTTCTCAATATAGTTCCCATTTCATTCAGTTTCTCATTCAGAAAACCACTACATTTTCCTTCACATTCATTGTTACTTTGGTGCCTGATGGATCCATCCATTTATTGAAACCAAAATGTTTAGTGTGATCATATCAATAATATCATAATATACAATATTATGAGGAAGATAAAAACTAAGATATCATTATTAATGTTATCTAAAACTAACTCAATTTATCCAAAATAACTATAAATCTACCTACCATGCCAACCACTATGGTTATATATAACTTTTAACTTATTCTTAAATAACATCCCAACCTCTAAATTTATCTAAACTGTTATACGATACCAACTGTAAGGAACCAGAAATCAACAATACATACTATAGTTATTTAAAAACTGTAAATCAATTTTCTTTTTCCAAATATATTTTAGTTTTATAGTTTTAGATAATTAGGAAAAACTATTACAAACTAAATCCATACATTACAAGGTGACACTTATATTCAGTAATCATCCTTTACCTTGTGAGAAACATTTAAAAACATGGGATGAGAAAAAAATCTTATTAAAGGACATAAAATAAGGGAAACATTAGTCTAGTGAAAGTCTATAAAAATATCTTTAAAAATATATGCCTTTAATTTATAAAATGGAATCATCTTTTTAAAGACATCATTATCTTACATTTTTTAAATCAATAAATTTTCATGAAAAATCATTAGAAATAATAAAAAATATAATTAGGTAACATAGGATATAATTATTTCATATAACTCATGAAAAAAATTTATTTATCTCGGCTATAAGGGGTGTAACCATCATAGTTACATTTGGAATAATCACTGTAACACTATTCCTAAAATCAATTAGGAGAAACCTAACCAGTTAACTCTTTCCCATTAACCAATGCATTATATAACTATTACGTAATCACCCACCATTCGTTTGTCACAAAACCACCCATCCTCATAAACAATTCCCAAGAACTATAACATAATAATAACACATAACTCTTGTACAAGACAATCATTTTTGAGTAAAATAACTTTTCCTTATTGAAATAACTTTTCATTTTATTAAAAACATACACACTCATAAATGAAAAAAAATTATTTGAAAATAGTATTAATAAAATTCCATAATTATTAATGATCTCATATATCATTTTTATTTCTTAAATGAAGATTATTAATTAGATGAAATGTTAATGATAAATTTTTATTTTATTTTGGCGGTTTTTCTTAACATCGCGAACTAGATTCATCTTTTGTGTGTATATGAGTTTCAGAACATTAAATAAGTTATAATTTACCTATTAAAAAATAATTTAAACATAATTAAACTTTTATGAACATCCATGGAGACAGTAAAGGAAAACAAAATACCATTATTCATGGAGATGGTAAACTAACATAATTTGGACAATAGTTTCATTTCATTGAATAAGAGAAGATGAGAAATGAAATAGATATGAGATATTATTTTAGAAAAATAAAAATCCAGTATATTAAATATTCTAGATTTATAATTCCTTTAGGGATGAATGAGTTTGGGAGAAAGTATGAGAAGAAAATAAATTAAGATATGTACTTTGAGAAAATCACCTCTTGAATATCACCTCCTTGAGAGACCCTTGGGGGACTTGGATTCGGTATTTTTGTGATACCAGAAACACTAATACATGGGTAGAGTGATTAGTAGAGATTTGGGAAGATATTTGAGGATATACAGGGATTATTAGATGAAATTGGGTGGTGAGGGTGGCATTTATATGTGAGGAGAGGTGGGTTTAAAGTGATTAAATAATGATTATTTTATATTTAAAACCAACCACATGGAGGTAGCATTAATTTCCATTATTTTTTATTAAAATTAATATTTTATAGTCTGGTTATGGTCTATAAATACATAAAAAACCATTAAATTTTATATTTTTTAGGTATTTAAATCCATTAACTTTTTAACTTTAACATGCTTCATTTTTTGCCTATACTGTGGTAAATATATTTTTTAACATGGTAAATTTTTATGACTAAAAATTAAAAATAAATAAATACCTAATTTTGACATTAAAATTATAAATATTAAATCTATTTTACCATATTCAATTCATATAATGGGAAAATTTGATTTAAAATTAAATCTGTTGACCCAAGTAAAAAAGAGGGTTTTTAAAGTGAAAATTTCAAATCTTTGAAATGTTTTTATACCCAATTTCTATGTAATATTGATTAGAATTGCCTAAATTGGATTAAAATATTTATAATATAAATAATTATACTTTAAAAATTATAATATAATTTATTTATATAAATTATTTAGATGAAAAAGCAGTTTTCAATTAAAACGTAGTATTTTTCACTATTCCTCAAAATGTGAAACTTATCAAAAAAATACCAAAAATTCACCTAAAGATAATTTTGATATTAATATTTATAAAATGGATTTTATTTCTTAATATAATATTATAATATTTTGAAAATTTATATTTAAAATAGGTACGCCATCAAAAGGCAGCAAAATTGTCTTTTAGAAAAATATAGTTATTTATGCTCAAAATTGAATTTATTCTTAATTTAAGCCTATAAAAACTATTGGATTAATTTAAAAAAAATATTGGATATAAAATATATAAATTTAGTTAATACATTTCACTAATAGTGATTAATTTAATTTATTAACATAAAATGTCATTATGGGTATAAAAAATATTTTTTAAAATAAAAACATATCCTTTATATTTAATTGGTTTTTATTTTCATTTCTAATTAATTGGTAACCAATGAATTCATTTGATAAAAAAAAATTTAAATTATATTTTCATAATTTAGTTAATCTCATTCATTCTCACCATTCCAATGGCTATGTTATAACTGTCACATTTAAATAATAATGTTTTGTCATTTGTTTTAGCTTGATGTGGCATATTGAGCATAGTGTTTCCTTTTAAAATATCGAGGTGTTATAGTTATCATCATTTTTGATAATATCAATGACCTCTTAATGCCTAATTGGTTTATGGTTATATTGAAACTAACCTTCTATAGATCACCCACTTTCTTTTGTTCAGTGATCTTTATAACTCTCTATAATTATTTATGATTTTCTTCTATTTCTAAATATTCATGTTCTCCTATGTGGAAACCTAGTTTTGAGTTACTTTAGTTAACCGTTAGGTTTCTAACTTTCCCTTTTTAATGAAGTCTTAGTATTCGTTTTTTTGATTTATATTCTATATAAATGAACATTCGAGAATAAAAACTTTGACAATACAGATGAATTTTGTGGGTGAGATTCATTTTAAGGGGGGTATGATGTAACACCCTGTGTTTTTAAGAATTGTTATTTTTGAATAAATTAAAAAAATTATGGATTGCATTGAACATTAAACCAAGTTAAGATTTATTTAAACATAATATAAAATTAATTTTCTGCTACACAAAACACAAAAAATTTCTTTCATTACATGAAACACAAAGTTTAGCTTGTGTTACACACAATACCATGTTTCTTCAACATCTTGTGTTAAACGCAAGATTGAGTTTCACAGAAATGCAATATACTATTAATATTATTTTTAAATTAATTTTGTATTAATCACATAACCATTGGAATTGTGGATATGAAAGGTACTACAAATTATGAAAATATAGTTTACACATGTTTAAAAATTGAATTATTTGGTAAATAATTAACTAGAAATGAAAGTAAGAACTATATGAAAATAAAAAAATCATTTTCTAAAAAAATATTTTTATATGTATAAATACATTTAATCTAAATCAATTCAAAAACCCAATTTTGATATATTATTTTAATTTAATTTATATATGATATATTTAATCAACTATTTAACATTCATCTTTTGAATTTTCTAGAAAAGTGATAAGAATAAATCTAGTTTTACTCATAAAAGAGGTATTTTTCTAAAATGTAATTTTACCAAATTTTAATATAGAAATTATTTTAAGACTAAATATTTACATTTTTTTAATTATATTTGACAAAATAAACTTTATTTTTGAAAATTTAACATCAAAATTTTCTTTAGATAATTTTTTTGTTTTTTCTAAGAAGTTTCAATCTTAGATGAATAGTAAACAATACTGATTTTTAATTCAAACCCGCTTTTTATCATAATTTATTTTTATAGATAAATAATATTTATATTTAGTTTTAAATAATATTTAGATAAATTAATAATCTATTTAAATAATTTAGGCCATTGGAATCAATTTCACATTGAAATTGTATACAAAAAAATTTCAAACTTTTGAACATTTTCACTTTAAAAACTCATTGTTTCATCCCATTAACAGGATTAATTTTAAATTAATTTATGAAAATTCATTTATTTGAATTTGAAAAATGGATATAATATTTTTAATCATAATATTTAGAAATTTATAATAATTTCAATTTAAGTTTTGACCAAAATTATTAGTGAAAACAGTTAAATTTAATTACAACAATTAAGAGAAAAAGAGTTTACCAAGGAACCAAACATTAATTTAAGGGGGGAAATTACCAATAAACATGTACAAACCCATTGGATGAACATATTTATACAATATACAATATTATAACTAAAATTATTCATTGTTGGTCTCACATTATGTTAGGGAGACCTCCCAATAGTGTTTACCTTTTGGTATTTACAAGAATGTCACTCCTCCTCCGCTATAAAAGGGAACTCACCCCCACCACCTTTTAACACCTATAACGATATTTAGATCATAAAACCCCTCTTAAAATTATCTACCAATTTACTTACCATAATTCTATAATTATCACTTTTTTTAGTAAGACAACCAAAGAAGTCCTTTGGTGGAAAGCAAAAGGAGTTTCCCGAAGAAGAGGTAATGTTCATCAACGAATGTCTTTGATTGATTTATTCCTTAAACAACTTAATTTATTTTTATATAATGATTATATAATGAAATAATTATCTTAAATATACTTATATTTTTTATGTTAATTTTATGAACCAAAACATCATACACTTCCATCAAATGGTATATGCAATCATCGTTCGTGTGTACAGCGGACTACCGCCTCCCAAAATGATATCCTTAAATCTTCCATTACCAACTTTAATGGATGAGAATAATGATGTATTTAGAGTTTATATATGATATATATGATTTTTTATGCTTATTTAATTATTATATAACACATACCTTCATGATTTCCATTTTGTGGGAATACGATAACGTTGTTTCTGTGTACGGTGGACTACCACCTCACGAAGTGATGTGATCCATTCATGATTTACATAGAATGTATTAAGAATGATTGTAATATATATTTTTTATATAAATAAAGTAATAATTATACTGTAAAGATAATATATATATATATATATCCTTTGCTTTTATTTCTTTCAAAATATGACAAGAAAATGGAAATAGTCTTTATGAGTACGTATGGCCAACCATCTCCATGAATGGTGTATTTAATTTATTATTTCTATATTTTATAGATTATTATAAATACATATATACTTAATATAAATATAGTATTTAGATAATGGTTTATATTTTGTAAATAGTTAAATTGTGATCAAAGAATGTGTATAAAAAATAACAAGTCAAAACATATACAAAAAACAAATTGTTTATTACCTGAAACATAACTTTAACATTTAATTATTAATATAAATTCATAATAAAATAATATATGGTATGATATATAAGAATATTTTTATGTGGTATATTTATAATAAACTTATATTTATTATACATGAGGTTTTAATTTGTACAAATAATGTCAAGGCTTAAGGTATGGGAATTTTTAATATCACTTTTATTTATACAAGACATAAGACATATTCACCACTCATTTATTTTTTTTTTGTGTATATAATACCCTATTACATGTTATATCATGAATTAAATTTATTTAATTTTATTAAAAGTTTTAATTGATGTTATTTTTTCATGGATCTCATGATTCAAAAGTTACTCAAGTAGTAAGGGATTTTTGTCTTACTTTTTTACTTTTGTGAGACATGTACAATATTCACCACCTATTTATTATATATGGTTTATATAATATCCATGAATATAATTTATAATTATTATCTAAAAACTAATTATTATATTAAAATATTATTTTATAAGTTTTCAGGGTAATTTTCAAAGAAAAAGGTTTTCAAAAAATTTTATGTTTCAAAAAGAGTTTTTCAAAGAGGAAAGGATATATTATTCAAGAAATTTCTTAAATGAATTTTGAATAATACTTCATAAGTTTTAAAATTTGTTTCCAAAAAAAATGAAGTCAAAAATATTTTATTCCTTAAAAACCATTTTCACAGAAAGGTTATTTTCCTTAAGAGATGCTCCAAGTAATATTTCAAAATCCTTCTCCATATAAGATGACATCCTTAGATATAGTTTATGCTTTACTGGGGATATAATCAATTGACACCATTCTTATTCTTTATTTGAATGGTTTATGTTTTAGATGAAACGTTTTTTATGAAACCCATTTCTCTTCCATAGGTTATAACATGATAAAATTATTATGAAACCCACTTCCTTTAATGGGTCATTCTATGATGAAATGATTATAAAACCTATCTATTTTACCTAGGTTATGATATGATTAAATGATTATGATACCCATTTTATTTCATAAGTTATGATATGATATTTATGAAACCCATCTCTTTTTATGGTTCATGATATGATGAATTTTTTATTATCTTGTGGAACACGTATTTATGATTTCATTATGTGATGGGTGGGACATATATTTCCCTAAAATGTATTGGGTAACAAAAAATGGTATATGAGATTAGAGGGTACAAGTGGTTTATACCAATCCTAAAAACAAGAGGGTACAGGGGTTGTAGCCAATGCTTGAAAAAAAGAGGGTACACAGATTGTATCCCAAGTCTGAAAATAATATGGTACACGAATTGTATCCCAAGACCAAAAAATAGGGTACACTTGTTGTATCCTAATCTCAAAAATAAGTGGGAATGTGGGTTGTATCCCAAGCCTGAAAAAAAGTGGGTATATAGGTTATAGCATAATCTCGAAGTAGGTATACGGGTGATTAACTTAAGCCTAACATGTTATGGAGGTCTTGTTAGGTCTCTTTGACATAATATTATCTATTCTTTTGTGTATTCCACAATTATATGTCTAATTACTATGTTATTCTCTCATGGATTATACTCTTGATTCCCTTATTATTCATGTCCTATGAACTATCAATCTTTATACCATGACCCATGATTATGATCTCTGATATGCAGGTTACGGTTTTTAATGTTATATTAATGGTCTCATAACCTTATGTTCATTTTATGGTTTTGTATCCCATTGTTTACCCATACTTATCATATGAGATCAACACTTTTTTATGTTTCTTTCCCCAATTTATGAATAAAGGTTTTAAGTAGGAGTACTAATATGGAATATATTTGTGGGAAACATTGAGGATCTTTCACCGGGCTAGATGATTGTGTTCTAAGTTTCCAAATGCACTAAACTAGTATGATCCTTATTCATGCATTTGTGTATTTTAATGAATATTCATATAAAATATGTAATATCCATGTATGTTAAGTCTAGGTCGCGATAAAACTGGGCAATTCCCAAGTGGTTTCGAAGGCCAGATTTCAGCGAGCGATGATGAAGAGGCTCTTCCAAAGAAGATCCACGTTCTTTGGTGTGATTCATAGACCAATCGAAGGCTGGAGGAGTTGGTGAAGATGTATGAAATATATTCATGGATTCTAGAAAATCATATAGATCATGGAATGTAATTCAGGATTACATGGCATTTGGGACCCCTGGTACAGTGCTAGGGTTTCTAAAAGGAAGTTAATTATCACATGGCATGTGACCCTTTCTTGTAATCTCATCATATACCCCGAGAGGTACATAGGAATGGTCACCTACATTGATAGCTACACACAGACACAATCATCCAGACATGGACGCATCCAGGATTACATAGTCTCAAATAGACCGTGTACTCAAACATGGACACAGACATGGGCACCGGCTGTGATACATGGGAAAGACCCAGTGCTGAAGTTATATTATGTGTACTACTATTACACGTTTTGTACCCCATTCAAGAAGTATTAGATCCATTTTCCTTTTCGTCTTGGAAAATTTTTGTTAGGGTGCATACCCTTGATCCATTCCCTAAGGGTTAATATGGAATTATGTGCTATACTTAGGATAGTGATCCCTTTAGTGGGACTACTTGGTTAGAGTTATTGTAATCCAGCCATGGGGCTCAGAGTGAGATCTTATATCATCATCTTACCCTAGGTGGATTTCTTGGTATCATCCTAACCAACACTACCTGAGAGTCAATCCACTACTTAGAGGGTTATTCCAGATAGAGTTATTGGTATACCCCATGGACTTGGGTGTGACCCTCATATGTGTATCCTTCTCTTCAAACTTCCAGTATATATAGCTTATAGTGAGACCCAAAGAAGTAGTAATCTCCAAAAAACTCCATTAGTGCCCTATGAGTCATGGATAATGTTATCTTGGATGAGTGATATGTGGAACCTTCAATAATGATCCCTAGATTAGCATTATGATTGTCACTTTACCTTGAGACTATGTTTCTTTGTTGATTGTATCTATATATTCTTGTTATATGTGTTGTTGACATATACCTATGTTGAGATGACTGTTATTATTTTTTTATAAGCTTAGTGTTTTTAGGGTTTCCTAAAAGGTATTATTATACTCACCCCTACATGGGAATTTTCTGCACATGTTGTGTCTTATGTAGACGATCGACCTTTTGACAGAGTCCTAGAGGGACCAGAACAAGGAAGAGCATAGTGATGCAGACCGACTTAGGTGTATTCTAGTATATTTATTGACAAAAATCTTATATAATTTTAGGATAGAATTGTTCTCAGACTATTTGTGTTGGGATTGTATTTGAACCCTTTTTCTTTCAGTACTTTTTTTTATACAATGAGGGTGGGATTTAGATGTATACATGCATGTTTTATCAATTGTTTTATACTTCATCATTGTATGGGCATAGAAATGTGTGTGTGTGTGTGTGTGTGTAAAGTTACCTTATAATAAGGCCTCCCATGTGAGTGATATGCTTACTCGGTGCTAGTCTCCAGCCATTGTCCTATTAGAGGTGGGCATGGGGTAGTCACACCACGGGCCTCATTGGGATGGGTCATGATAAAACCTAATAATTCATAATAGTTTCTAACCTCATAGTTATCTATCAAGGAATCCTAATTCACATTGTAATACTCTTATCATTGTATATATATATTTTTTTTTTTAGATAAAGCATAGAAAAATAGGGTGTTTATTTGAATGAAATAAATTAAATATATTAATGAAAATAAAAATGAGGTTAATAAGAATTATGGATTAGTCATTATGAAAATTTAGTCCATTACTTCATAGTTATCAATGATTATTCTAATTTTAATTCTTCTCTATGGAATCCTATCACTATTTAATCTCCACTATGTAATGTAAATATTATTGTATTGATTTTACAAACACCCTAATCTCATATTCTTATGAAAATTGGTTTACAGACTCTAAGAGTTCATAATAGTAACCTAGGATTTTCTACCTAAAACATCTTCTATTGAGGAATGTATCCTTTAGGAAGCCAACACCAGGTAGTGTACCTCAAATCAAGTATATTATTTTATAGAATACTCCCTCCATAACCACTTAGTTTCCCAATAACATACCAAATTTTCATGGATGGGTAATCTTTAATGAGTAGAAATTTTTGAGAAGAAAACATTATGGAGTGAAATGGTGGGTATTTGTCACCGACCCCCATCACACCTCACTATGAAAACTCAGAGTGATAAAATAGAATTAAAAACATGGAAATGTAATTGAATAAACTCAATAACAGCCTTGGATACTCCCTAAAACTAATACAATAAAGTTACTCCTTTATAATAATGGATTATAAACAAGGGGATAATAATATAGAGAATAAAAAACTAAAATACAGAAATCAAAGAAATATTATCCTCATTATAGGGAGTCTACCACCTTGAATATTTACTCGCATAGCCCCTCTATTACCTTTATAGGCTCATACATAATGCTTGTATGATGGGATCACTATCACTTGGACATGTGATCTTACTTGTGATTCCTCCATGTGGTAGTGGAATCATTATAGAAATATTCCTTCCCCAAAAAGTTTAGGAATAAATGGGATTCAGTTCCCATAATATCCTTCATAGCTTTCCTCTATCTACCTCTATTAAAGGTAATATTGTAGATACCCAAAGCTTGACATACATGGACATTACATTACTTTCGCGGAATACTTAATACATGACAAAAATAGACTCCCAAAGACCGTATTAGTGTAGTGTATTTGGAAACTTGGAACATAATCTTCTAATCATGGTGAAAGATCTTCAACATCTCCCATAAAGATCTTACCCTTTTGGTTTATTACCTAAAACCTTTCTTTATATCCTGGGGAAAATAAAACATAAAAAGGGTGAGCTCAAATGCTCAGTAAGGTTAAACATATAGAAAATAAAACAATCCCTAAACATTTGAATGCAAAAACTTGAACATAAAATATAAACATCAAAATCTTGAGCAAAGACATAAATCTTGGAATTACGTAAGGAATATATCTTAAAGGAACACTAACCATGATAAAATAGCATGGTAATAAAACATGTAATTGTGGAAAACCATTAAGCACATGATATTATTTCTATTGTAGCCAAGGCATTGTTTCCAAAACCATCTTAGTGGACAAAGTCCCTTTCCAAATCGAGTTCACTCCTCGTTCTAGTACTGTATCACTGAACCGGATTAACTTATTGTTCCAGCCATGTCTATCTCATGAGATATAAATCTTTACCCAATTCATTGGAGGGAGATATATGTCCCACCCATCTCATAATGAAATCATTCTTAAGTGTGCCACAATATAAACATAAATCATTCATCATAACCCAAGAATAAAATGGTTTTCATAAACATCATCCCATAATAACATAATCCATATAAAAAATGGATATCATTTCATCATAAGAAAATTGAAACCATGTAAATCATAGAGACATTATACTTGAAACATACACATATGAAATAATGTCATCTTAGATGGAAAATGGTTTTGATAAAACACTTGAAATGAATTCTTGAGGAAAATATCCTTTCTTTTCTAAATAATTTTCTTTTCACAAAATTCCATGTAATTTTAAAAGAAAAGGACTTTTGTTGAAAATAATCATGAAATATTGTCAAGTAATCTTTATTAAAATTAGACGTTATGAAACCGTAAAAATCAGTTCATGCCGAATAAGTTAAAAAGACATTCTTCTTGTACTTTTGCCGGAAAAGTCAAAAAACTCCTCGTGTGGTAAACAAAAGTAAGATTCATTTCATAACATGTGGTAAAATTCAAAAATGGGTAAAAAGGACTTTAAAAATACATGAAAACATTTTTAGAAAACATGGTCATGGATGATAATAATAACCCCAGTAAATACTTACGAATAAACAATCTCGGATAAAAACGAGATTGGAAAAGTTATCCCTTACCATATGTCCAATTTCATATGTATGTGTCCGAGACTCCTGTATAGTGGGTATAAACATATTATTAACTTGTAACAGAACCATAATAATATTTATGATATCACATATGATTCACTTAAGACTCTATATTATCTTTTCATTTGTCAATTCCATGTTAAAGTAACGTTTTAGGTAAAATCGTTTCATTTATCGTATGTGTTTCGACATGTTGTTCTTGATATTATTACTTATATCCTGATTTTCTTAATTCCAGAATGTAAAACATTACTTATATATAATATATATTAAGTATATAAATATATATTATAGATTTATAAATGGAATGAAATACACCGTTCAAGGAGACGGTAGGTCGTGTGTACGCATGAACGCTGTTTTTGTTTCCTTATTGAATTAAATGGAATTAAGTAAATGAAACATATATGTACATAAATACAGTATCATTATTATGTAATATATTTCATGATTATTTATTATATATACTTTATAATCATACTTGAATGGTTAATCATGGAAAATGAATCTCATCGCGTTCGTGGAGACGGTAGTCCGTACGTATGCATGAGCGATGATATCATTTCCATGATCGTGGAATTGTATTGAAGTGTCTGTATAATATTTTAGAATCAATATCAATTTATAATAATCATATATAGTTATTTATTTACACCATTATACCCATCCAAGTAAGGTGGTGGTGGAAAAACAGATTACACCACGACGTGGAGACGGTATTCCGTACATACGCATGTGCGGTGATTTCATTTTATGTAGGATGGATAGAATGTGAAATAGGATTGTTTCATATTTATAATAAAATATTAGTATATTAGAGATACTGATGTTATTACTTCATAATGAAACAACTAAAGAATAAGAAGTAGAAGAATAAATAAAGTTGAAAGAATCGGTAACGGACATTACCTCTTCTTTGAAGCACCTCTTCTTAACCTCCTCTTAGGGCACTAAATATGGTCTTTGAAGAATAACAGTACCTCTAGGATGTTTATAGGTAAGTTTATAAGGTAAATGGGCAGGTTTTGTCCAATATTTAAGGCTCAAAGTGGTGTGTGGAGGAGAGGGAGTAGGTTCCCTTTTTATATGGGAGGAGAGGGGAACCTTAAGAAAACTTAAAATATTATTTTATAATAAAGTCATATTCGGTTTTTAATAGCTCCAAATTGATTTATTTTAAATATAAGGTGGGGATGGGTCGAAATCCTCTCAACCAATAAATTTTATACAAATTTATTTTACTAGTTTTTCCTTATCAATTAGATTTAACTCTAAGTTAAATAATTTACCTTTTACCGTGTCTTTTTGTTTTCTTACAATATATGGTTAATAAACTTACTATAACAAGCCAAACGAACCCCAAGTGGTTCATTATTAATATATATATCATTATATAAGTCATTTTGAAGAACCTTAGATTTTTTAGGAATAAAATAACAATTAATAATATAATATTTGTTTTAAAAACTATTCTATGTCAATTTTGACACTATTTGGTAATTGATTTTTGTGAAAATCATAACAACATGATTAGTTCAAAAAAAGTTAATTAAATAAATAATAACAAGTCATATTAACATATAAAATTATAGTAATTTATAAAAAGTCTCAAATTACATTTATTTGGGTATTTATAATATCAATTATTTTAATATTTCATTATTTAGGTAATTACTGCATCACCATTGTGTCATAAATAAATTTAATTATTTAATGTCTAAATATTATAAATAAATTACCATTAGATAGGACATATTTTTATCTTTATATTTAATATTTATAGTAGAATTTATATTATGTATAACCCTATATTAAAAATGTTTTAGTTATTAAACATTTATTTTAACCATTTTAATTTTTCATTAAATAAAATAATAATAAATGTCTTAATCTTATCCAAATGGACCTAAAGGGTAATATTTTATTCCTAAGGCTGTTTTGTTTCGAAATAAACTTATCCAATAGAATTTGGACATGTGTTTGGGTAATAATAATATCATTTTTACCCTTAATTACCCTATTTACTTTTAACCGTGGAAAATAAAAGTAAAAAGTTACTATTCACCAAAAATTATTTTTATCTTATTGAACCACATTTTACTCCTTGATATTAATCGTGTCTCTCGGATTTTCAAAATTCCACTTACAGAAGTGGTAAAATTAAGTTTTATGTAAATTTTCAAATTCCCCAATGAGGTGGGTAAAAGACTGTGAAAAGTTCAATAAAATTTTTATATATCTAAAATTATTATAAAATGACTCAAATGAATTACATTAAACTTATATAGGTATTATGTATCAGTTTTGACCTAAAATAAATTTAAATAAAATAATTATTTTAATAAAAATTTGGTTTTTAAATAGTAACCCAGTGTTTTCACTATTCATCAAAAATTGAATGTTTTCAGAAAAAATACCAAAAATTCACCCTAAGCTAATTTCGATATAATGAATCCAAAAATGAAGTCCATTTTGAAAAATAAAATTTTTAAAATTTCAAAAAAGTGTGTATTACTTTTCATAATGGCAAGATCATAATAATATTATAATAATATCTCGTTTAGTGAAACTCGGTATTGCGTACTACACACACTATTGTGGAAGGTCTTGATTGTGTGTAATGCAAGTCAAGTCAGGGTTTCATGTAGTGAAAGCTTCATTTGGTGTTGCGTGTAATATAATCAAAACTTATTTCATTTATACATTAAACAAAATCAATACTTAATGTTGCGTAGAATAATTTCCACAAAACGAACTTGAAATTGTGTGTAACACTATCCAAGAATAGTGTTGTGTATACTGCAAGATAATACGGTGTTACGTATAGTACAAGATAATCTTGGTGTAGTGTATCATAGAATACATCAAAGAAATTAAAAATAATATATCTCATAAAATCTCGGGGTGTTACATTCTACTCCCCTTAAAATGAATTCCGCCCTTGAAATTTGTCGGGGTTATAAATGGTTTACTATTTGAAAGTTTCTTTCATAGAAACCCACATCTTAAAAAGGAATACCAAAACTGAACTTTAAAAACTAAATTATGAAACCTAATGGTTACCCAAATTAACTAATCACTGGGTTTCCACATAGGAGAACATAGGTGAAAATATGGATATGGAAGAAAAATCTAACCATCATGTTCTGATGGAGAGTGGTAGAGAAAATTGCTATGAAAAATCCAACAATCACAAATCCATAAATTTGTGATGATCTAAGGTATCATCTGATTCATCGGATATAAGGGCACTAGGACAACATTTTTGTTTTTCAAGATCATTTCCCTAAAGTTGAAGAATTTGAATTAGAAGAAATACTTACTTTATTTCGGTATAATCTCACCATTGTTCATGCCTTGAACAATTTCCACTTCACATCTTAAATAAATGAAGTTGAATTTGTCATTAGTGAAGTGTTATCAAATCATGTGATAGAATGATGGGTCATTCCATATGTCTCAAATAAAAGGTTAGAAAAAGTTATCAAATATACATAAGTCCATCTATGGTGAGGTTAATCGTATATGATTCCAAAAATGGACTTATACTTCATCTATTGTACTGCTTAATAAAACTAGTTTCTACTAACCAGGGACTTCCTATAGGCCAGTGGTAGGAAATAGAGTCCTCTCACACTTCGATTGTGGGTTCGATTCCCATAGCCTTGTTTGACGCAACAGGTTGTCGCTCGTCCTGCAGGTTTTCCATTTTTCTAAAACTACTTTATTATAACATTCTTACAATAATATCAAAAAAAATTCTAGCCTTAAACAATACTATCTGATTCCCAATATAATCAAGTCTAACCTTAATATTTATCCAAAATACTTCTTTCCAAACTCATAGTACAAAGAGAAAGATTACTAGAATGGTCATCAACCAAGCATGTGAATACCATCATTTATCCCCCCATATATCATAAGATATATCTTGTTGATCGCATTCCAAACATGTGAATAACTTAATCTTGTATTCTCTTGCAAATGAATACCCATTGAACCTTAATGAAAACATGAATTCTGTCAAAAGTTAACTCTTTACACATACCAAAATCCAAAAATTTATATATACTCAAACTATGATATCACATTGTCCTTATATCAGCCATGATCTCATCAATAATATAAAACATCTCATTATCTCCTTATCCCTTCATTATGTTCATATCATCTACTTTCCAAAAATATATGAATTAACCTTTCATGGTTACCGGTACCATTCAACATATACTTTCAAATACTTTAGGAAAAAAAATAGTGTAACAATCCTTAGATGTGTCTTTATTCCATAGTACCATTACTTATACAACATAACTCATGATAAACATAAATCATTCCACTACCTTCTTAATCCATTGACCAAGCTTCAACACTTCTTTCATCTCATATATCATTTGAAGTCTCATCATCATCATCCACATAAATACTACCCATATGACCATGCTGATTCTCTTCATGATATTTTCCCTTAGGGCATTGGTTTGCATAATGCCCATACATTCCACATTTAAAACATCTAATCATTGTTGATGTCGTAGCAATACCATTATCCTTCTCCATGGTGTTAACGGAACCTTTTTCTTTGCACTTATTGGATTTGTGTCCTTCTTTTCCACACCCAAAGCATATTCTGGTTCCTTTGAAACATTCTCCTTGATTCCTCTTCCCACATGATTTAAATGAGATAAATTTAACTTTCTTTCCTCTATGATCATCGTGAAAGTATATGTTTCTCTTATTAGATGTGTCGGGAAACTTACCAAAGTTGAGATTATTGATCATATTATGATATTTCTGATTAGGCATAATAATGATGTTTGGACTTCAAAATCCCGTTTCATTTGGTTTCTCATGAAGAATATCATTCCATTGTCCATCATATCCTCCATTATCGTGAATCTTCATGTTTCCAGCCATTTTCTAAAACCCAAAAAGAATAGTGTGAGAGGCAAAAATCATGCTAGGTAACACAACATAATAAAGGGGGAGTACCATCCATATCTAACATCTTAAGTTAAATTATATGATCTTTACTGTAATTCTAGGACTATAACCTATACGTATACTTATCCTTAGGGACATCCCTAGACATACCTTAGAAATATCTCTAGGGAGTTCACTAAAGTTTTTACATCCTGGTTCCCAAAGGTTAACTAAACCTTCTCTCTAATACCTATTGTAGATACCCAAATATTTATGTACATGGACATTACATTACTTTTGCATAATACTTAATACATGAAAAAAACAGATTCCCAAAGACCGTATTAGTTTAGTGTCTTTGGAAACTCGGAACGTAATTTTCTAATCATGGTGAAAGATCTTCAACATCTCAAATAAAGATATTCCCCTTTTGATTTTCTTACCTAAAACCTTTCTTTATATCCTGGGGAAAAGAGAACATAAAAAGGGTGAGCTCAAATTCTCAGTATGGGTAAACATATAGAACATAAAACAATCCATAAACATTTGAATGAAAAAACTTGAACATAAAATCTAAACATCAAAATCTTGAGAAAAGACATAAATCTTGGAAGTACATAAGGCATATATCTTAAAGGAACATCAACCGTGATAAAATAGCATGAGAATAAAACATGTAATTGTGGAAAACCATTAAGCACATGATATTATTTCCATTATAGCCAAGGCATTGCTTCCAAGACCATCTTAGTGGACAAAGTCCCTTTCCGAATCGAGTTCACTCCTCGTTCCAGTCTTGTATCACTGAACCGGATTAACTTACCGTTCCAGCCATGTATATCTCATGAGATATAAATATTTACCCAATTCAATGTAAGGATATATAGGTCCCACCCATCTCATAATGAAATCATTCTTAAGTGTGCCACAACATAAACATAAATCATTCATCATAACACAAGAATAAAATGGGTTTCATAAACATCATCCCATCATAACATAATCCATATAAAACAAATAGATATCATTTCATCATAAGAAAATTGAAACCATGTAAATCATAGAGACATTATACTTGAAATATACACATATGAAATAATGTCATCTTAGATGGAAAATGGTTTTGATAAAACACTTGAAATTAATTCTTGAGGAAAATATCCTTTCTTTTCTAAATCATTTTATTTTCACAAAATTCCATGTATTTTTAAAATAAAATGAATTTTGTTTAAAATAATCATGATATATTTTCAAGGAATATTTATGAAAATTAGTCATTATGAAACCATAAAAATCAGTTCATGCCGAATAAGTTAAAAAACATTCTTCTCGTACTTTTGCCGGAAAAGTCAAAAAATTCCTCGTGTGGAAAACAAAAGTAAGATTCATTTCATAACTTGTGGTAAAATTGAAAAATGGGTAAAAAGGACTTTAAAAATACATGAAAACATTTTTAGAAAACATGGTCATGGATGATAACAATAACCCCAGTAAATACTTACGAATAAACAATCTCGTATAAAAATGAGATTGGAAAAGCTATCCCTTAACTTATGTCCAATTTCTTCTGTATGTGTCCGAGACTCCTGTATAGTGGGTTTAAACATATTATTAACTTGTAACAGAATCATAATAATATATATGATATCATATATGATTCACTTACGACTTTATATTATCTGTTCATTTGTCAATTTCATGTTAAAGCAGCGTTTTGGGTAAAATCGTTTCATTTATCGTACGTGTTTCGACATGTTGTTCTTGATATTAGTACTTATATACTGATTTAATTAATTCCAGAATTTAAAACATGATTTATATATAATATATATCAGTATATAAATATATATGATAGATTGATAAATGGAATGAAATACACCGTTCATGGAGACGGTAGGTCGTGCGTACGCATGAACGCTGTTTTCATTTCCTTATTGAATTAAATGGAATTAAGTAAATGAAACATATATGTAAATAAATCCAGTATAATTATTATGTAATATATTTCATGATTATTTATTATATATACTTTATAATCATACATGAATGGTTAATCATGGAAAATGAATCTCATCGCGTTCGTGGAGACGGTAGTCCGTACGTATGCACGAGCGATGATATCATTCCCATGATCGTGGAATTGTATTGAAGTGTTTGTATAATATTTCAGAATCAATATAACTTTACAATAATCATATATAGTTATTTATTTACACCAATATACCCATCCAAGTAAGGTGGTGGTGGAAAAACAGATTACACCACGGCGTGGAGACGGTAATCCGTACGTACCCATGCGCGGTGATTTCGTTTTCCGTAGGATGGATAGAAGGTGAAATAGGGTTGTTTCATATTTATAATAACATATCAGTATATTAGTTATACTAATTTTATTACTTACTAATGAAACAATTAAATAATAATAAGTAAAAGAAGAAATAAAGTTGAAAGAATCGGTAACGGACATTACCTCTTCTTTGGAGCGCCTCTTCTTAACCTCCTATTAGGGCACTAAATATGGTCTTTTAAGAAGACCAGGACCTCTAGGATGTTTCTAGGAAAGTTTATAAGGGAAATGGTCAGGGTTTGGCCGATCTTTAAGGCTCAAAGTGGTGTGTGGAGGAGAGGGAGGAGGTTCCCTTTTTATAAGGGAGGAGAGGGGCACCTTAAGAAAACTTAAAATATTATTTTATAATAAAGTCATATTTGGTTTTTAATAGATTCAAATTGATATTTAGAATCTAACGTGGGCATGGGTCTAAATCCTCTCAACCAATAAATTTTAAACAAGTTTAGTTTACTATTTTATCCTTATCATTTAGATTTATCTCTAAGTTAAATAATTTAACTTTTACCGTGTCTCTTTGTTTTCTTACACTATATGGTTAATAAACTTACTCTAACACGCAAAAAGAACCCCAAGTGGTTCATTATTAATATATATATCCTTATCTAAGTCATTTGGTTGAATATTATATTTTTAGGAAAAAATAACAATTAATAATATAATATTTATTTTAAAACATATTTTATGTCAATTTTGACACTATTTGGTAATTGATTTTTGTGAAAATCATAACAACATGATTAGTTAGAAAAAATTTAATTAAATCAATATTAAAAATTCATTTTAACCTCTAAAATTAGTTTAATTTATAAAAAGTCTCAAATTACATTTATTTGGTTATTTATGATATCAATTATTTTAATATTTCATGATTTAGGTAAGTACTACATCACCATTGTGTCATAAATAAATTAAATTATTTAATGTCTAAAAATTATAAATAAAATACCATTAGGTAGGAAATATTTTTATCTTTCTATTTAATATTTATATTCGAATTTATATTATGTATAACCCTATGTTAAAAATGTTTTTGTTATTAGACTTTGATTTTAACCATTTAAACTTTTCTTTAAATAAAATAATAATAAATGTCTTAATCTAATACAAATGGACCTAAAGGGTAATATTTTATTCCTAAGATTGATTTTGGTCTAAATACACTTTTCCAATAGATTTAGGACATGTGTTAGGGTAATAATAATATCATTTTTACCCTTAATTACCGTATTTACTTTTAACTGTGGTAAATAAAAGTAAAACGTTACTATTCCCCAAAAATTATTTTTATCTTATTGAACCACATTTTACTCCTTGATATTAACTATGTCTCTCATATTTTCGAAATTCCACTCACAGAAGCGGTAAAATTAAGTTTTATGTAAATTTTCAAATTCTCCTAGGAGGTGGGTAAAAGACGGTGAAAAGTTCAATAAAATTTTTATATATCTAAAATTATTATAAAATGACTCAAATGAATTACATTAAACTTATATAGGTATTATATATCAATTTTGACCTAAAATAAATTTAAATAAAATAATTATTTAAATAAAAATTTGGTTTTTAAATAGTAACCCAGTTTTTTCCCTATTCATCAAAAATTGAAAGTTTTCAGAAAAATACCAAAAATTCACCCTAATCTAATTTCGGTATTCCAAATCCCAAAATGAAGTCCATTTTGAAAAATAAAATTTATAAAATTTCAAAAAATTGGGTATTACTATTCATAACGGCTAGTACATAATAATATTATAAAAATATCTCATTCAGTGAAACTCGGTATTGCGTACTACACACGCTATCGAGGAAGGTCTTGATTGTGTGTAATGCAAGCCATGTCAGGGATGCGAGTAGTGAACGATCCATTTGGTGTTGCGTGTAATATAATCAAAACTTATTTCATTTATACATTAAACAAAATCTATACTTAATGTTGCGTAGAATAATTTCCATAAAATGAACTTGAAATTGTGTGTAACACGAGCCAAAAATAGTGTTGTGTATACTACAAGCTAATACAGTGTTGCGTATAGTACAAGCTAATCTTTTTGTAGTGTATAATAGAAGATATCAAAGAAAATAAAAATAATATATCTCATAAAATCTCGGGGTATTACAAATATTCCCTAAATATTTTTTAATGTATAGTATGATATGTTATAACGTAGAGTATAACATACATATGGAAAAATATCAATTTTATGCCTTTACGGTATATCATATTTTATGGTGTATAAATATCATAAATATTTCCTTATAAAGTCATGTTATATGGATTGGGTGAGTCTTAGTTCCATGAATCATAAGGTATGAATCATTTGGAACTATTATGATTCATCAAAAGGTAGTGAATCTCTTACACATTTGGATTTTGTTAATTATTAAATTTATAAGATGAACTGGATTGTACGATTTATTTCCAAGTGTTGAATGAGATGTAACTGAAGGCATTAATAATACATTTCTAAAATGTATAAGTAATTTTATAGACTCAATGTATCATTAAATCCTCTATAAAGGATTCTTATCCATGGGTGATGTTTGAGATCCTTCTTAATCAATAACTGGATGATACTCTTTCCCTTCTGAAACTCTCTTCTTCCATCCTTATTAAAACCTTGAGATAATATAATATCAGGGAGGATCAAAAGCTCCTTCTTAATTTTTTTTCGATTCATTAAATCCCATAGATACACAGTGTATGGAATAACCTTTTGGTTGTTCCCTATTGATCTTAATCAATCACTTAAAGAAGGAAATGTTAGTGTCATACTATGGTGTATTGTACACATTCTTAATTTTTAGTTTTATACAAATTTAGATTCAATTTCATGGTGATATTGAGTTTTATGGTTAATATATGCCTCAATTATTTTCACTGATAATTAATCATCCCTTATAAACCTTTCAGTGGTATCAAACCCTTACCATTCATTTTGATTAACGAAATCATTTTGAGAAATGAACATATGTGAAATCATAATGCATGTTTTCACTATATCATAAAATATGATTCAGAATATTGTTCTATCAATTTGTGTCACGACATATGATATGGGATATCAGAGTCAGAGACTAAGTAAAAATACATCATTATTATATAGGTAGTAATATATAACATTGGGATATCATATTCGATGATAGCTTTATGTTATGGGTTAAAACACACATCCTCATGTTATAGTTATGATAAAGAAAGTATCATAGGCATTTGACTATCCCATATGTAAGAGTCTTCATTTTCATGAATTAATCCTATGTATATGTTACCCTATAGAAAAGGATTTCTCTATTATCACTAAAATGATACATAAGGGTTATATATTCCACTTATTGTAATTGAAGAAAGAATTATGAGTTATAAAATATGATTGATAGCACTTAAAATAGATAATTACTATATCCTATTAATCACAATAACTGATTTCATATAAATCATTAAGTGTGATTTAAATTAATTTTTTTCCAAAAATTAAATTACATATTGAATTATATAATTTATAAATAGTATAAATTATAATAAAAGGTATTTCAGATAATTTATTAATTTAAAAAGTGTTTATAATTCAATTAATTATAAAATATTAATATTAATTTATTTATGAAATTTTTATTAATAAATATTCCATAATATTAAGTGTTAATATTAAAATACCATTTTCCAAATTATATGCATGTCCTATAATTTTGATATAATTTGTTTATATGTAAATTATAGGTGTGATTTATAAAGGGATTATAAATTAAAAAAATAAGAAAAAATATAATTTTTTTAATATTTAATAGTAATTAATTGTTTATAATGTTTAATTTGAGTCATTCAAATTAAAAATTTCTTTTTTGGAAAATTTCTAAAAAATTTAGAATATTTTTGATTAATTATTTCATCAAAAGTTTAAATAATATTAATATATTATATTTAAATTATGTAAAATGTTTACATTATAGAAATTGAAATATAAAATGATTATATTTTATAAAATATACTGTATTTAAAGTAAATTTCATGTAATGAATAATATAAAGGTGTTCATATTTGGGAATAAATATAAAATGTTTATATTTACCTAATTATTGAGTGTCCATAATTAATTATAATGTTTTTATAATTATTAATTTGTGAATTATTCATAAATATATATTGGGAGTTATATTTATGATGAATTAGAATCTATCTTGAGTAAATTATCCTTGGTAGAGGGACTTTAGGTTGAACTTCCCACTTGATTAGAGGCTTCCATTTTGTTCTAGAAAAGTGAGGGTTGGCTATATGTGGCTCCAAGATTACTCAGGTGGAAATTACTAATTTTATTTAATTCTAAATCTTTACATGAAAAGGTTATACCTTATATATAGGATACATTTGGATTGTATAAATATGTTTGGATTTTATTTTTAGGTGGGTAATACAGACTTTGGTTTTTGTAAATAGTTGCACATTAATATGGTTTAAACTTATTAATTTTTTGGATAGAATATGGATTCCAAAATTAAATATTTAGAATCATGCATACATAAAGTAATTTAAAATGAGATAATAAAATTTTTATGGGATGCAGTTGTTATGTATAATATTCCTCCCAAATAATAATTTTCAAGAACATAATCATTTATTATGAGTAACCCTAATAGTTAGGTTCTCATGGATTATCTTGTGTAAGTAATGAAGGTAATTAAGTGACACTAACTATTAATTGAATTGTTGTTTAAATTTTCTTTGGGATACACCTATATGGGAAACCCAAATTTTTTGGATATCATAGGAATAATTTTTTTCTTTTAACAATATGATGGATTTGAATAATGATTTATCTACTTAACTATCCAAGAATAATATATGATATGATTGAAAATATTTTTCTACAATATATAATTATGGATTATTTGCATGGAAAAATCTTCATAAGCCATGATGAAATATGGGTCTTGGCTCACTTAATAGATACAATATATGGGGTAATAATTTTCATGGGATCACTTTTAATGAAATTCCTTATTATATGAATAGAAAAACATGATAATATTTATATAAAAGCTTCTATTATAGATAATGGCATCATCATCTTTGAGCTTAAACATGAGATCAATATTGTATAAGGAAAAAATAAATTGTATTAATTTCCGTGATTGGTATTATCACATAAGAATAGTTATTAACAAATAAGAAAACATATACGTGTTGTAGCAACCCCTTTCTAGGTAATCAAATGGTAAATCTATTCAATGGAAAAAATATATTATTATGATAATCATCATAAGGATTCTCTAAAATTATCTACTATTTTTCTTATGACCATGGAGTATAAGTTGTAAAATTAATGTGAGACCATGTATTATTATAATATGATGAAAACCTGAAAATGATCTATTAGGAACAAGATAGGAATGAGTGGTATAAAGTGTTAATGGATCCATTTTGGTGTAAGATGTAGGAAGGAACTTCATTATCAACTTATGTAATCAATATTATTGGGTAAGTTAATGGCTTAGAGAGACTGAGTTCACCTCTTAGACTTTATATAGCTATAAAATTCATTATAAAATCACTATCAGAACATTTACGGTAGTTTATTATGAATTTTAATATGAACGAGTTCAACAAAATTTTACCCAATATCCTAAATATAATGAGGATATTTGAGAATTACATTATTGGTATAGGATAAAGTGTCATAATTATGGTTTGGCAGGATAAGGTTAATTATTTCACTAAATAGAGAAGAAAATAGTTCATGGAGAGTCTAGAACACCAACTAAAACAAAGAAAATGAAGGGTTTATAGTGATTTCATTATAGAAAACTTTTCCATTGGATAAGTACATGTGTATAACACTTAATGGGTTATAAAAAACAACATAGGTATTCCACCTCAGGTGTTAATGATGTAGAATTCAATTCATTTATTATGAACGGTATATGATGCCAATATTATATTTTAAAAGTTTTTTTTTAAATATATTGGAGTTAAGAATTAATGAAGAGTAAATTATGGAATATTGAACTTTTCTTTAAGTAATGGATCATGGAATTTCTATATTAAGGACTTAGATGAAAGAAATAGTGAAATTTTAAATTAATTTTAATAAAAGATGTGTATTTTGATCTCATTTTCCTCTCTTTAAAGATGTTTTTGTAAAAATGGTTTTTTAAATGAATTAAAATAATTTTTAAATATAAAGAGTTTATGATTTTTCTAATTGTATAACATTTATGAAAAGGATACAATGATAAAATTAGTTTTATCTAGGATAAAGTGTTTGTATGATAAAATGAAGGAATATTATTCCACCACCAATAGTGTAATATTTAATAAATTATTATTTTCAATATATACTATAAACACATATAATACCATATGTGATATGGAAATAATGGTTTATTTTTTAAGTCTTCCTAATAAAAGAAAATAATTTTTTTCTAAACATAAATGATTTTTTGTTTCTTAGAATAATATTAAAAAATTAATATAGTTTCTAAGAGACTAGTAAGAGTGTGTTTTGACTTAGATAAGTTCAAAGTGAACAAATAAAAAATAAATTCAGATTTAAAATTTATTTTTACAAAATATCCTTATATTTTAGGATATATAAATAATGAAAATGTAAAATATAAATTTACATACAACAACATAGTGAATTTAACTTAATATCATAAAGAGGGTTAGGATATATTGGTAAAGATATAATTTAAAAGTTACATTAGTTAGCAGAAGATCCTAATGGAAAATTTTGATATAAAGAGTTTTAATAATGATAATGACAAACTTAAAAATAGTTCTATGTTAACAAAGAAAATTATTAATATCATAAAATTTGATGTTCTAAAGATATGATGTTTAAATATGTTCAAAGATTTAAACATTTAGAATATGATTCCTTAAGTCTCACTATTATTCAAAATGGATTACTTAATTTATGTTACTCACTATAGAGTTTAGTGGGAGGGTTTTCTCATATGGTCAGATTGGGATGTGGAAATAATTACAAAGGTATGTATTGAGTTTAACAAAACCTTAAAAGTGTAAAAAATAAAAGGTTGATATATAATTCTATCATATATTATATGTTATATAGGATCTTATGTATATTTTTATTAAAATATTCCTAAAAAAGTATAAATATAAAATGTTACATGTAATATAAAATGCAATATCCATTATATCATTCATTCATAGTGGTTTAATATATGTATATATTGATACAAATTTCATGAAGTGTAATGATAATTGACCTCTTGAAGTATAAATATGAGTTATCCCAAAATGATTTTCATCATGGAATATTATAAGTTATGATTATGTTTTAAGGTTATCATGAGTAAAATTATTTTATTGGTATATATAATAATCTAAAAAGGAACAAAATAGATTTTTTATGATGGATTAACCATGAAGTATACCACATAGAGTGACATACACTATATATTTGGTATATTAGGGTGAATTGTTCATATTTCGAGTCCCCACTACCTAATGTTTGATAGATACTAAGAATAAGAACCTTTATACTTTAATACCTTTCTTATTCATGCCTTGAGGCTTATTTAATCAAGGGTTATTGGGTATGTTGTCAATCATGTCATTATTTAGAGATCAGTGAAGAATGGATTTATCCTCACACATGACGAGTAATAAATCTAGGCCCTTGATTGTGGTAAAATGAGGAAATGAATAGCTATAATTCAAAATTATATATGGTGTTCTTATCTACTTGTCTTATAGGCACATGATGTACTTATAATCTAGATGGATGAAATGTGGTGTATTCATCATATTGGTTAGTTTATACTCATATATTCGAGAATGTTTGAGGAGGCCATATGGGATTGTTATGATTCATGTCCCATGGTTACTTGATGTCTTGGAGAAAGGGGAAATGTGAAAATGCATTTTTTTTATATGATTCTGCTAGTGGACATAGTAATAAAGGTAAATGTGTTTGATGGAGATCATGCCAGATCCCTTTGTATCTCAAGTATCATTGATACTTTACTAGATGCTCCTATTTACATAAATTTATGGATCTCATGATACATATTTATTTCAATGTTATAACGGCCTATGGGTTCATAATTTGGGGTTGAAAAAATGGGGATTAACTTTTAATAAAATATATGATATAAAAGTGTTTTATATTTTTATCCAAAAGGATTTTTAGATAGAGTATTCAAAATGCATTACATACGATGTAATCCAAGGTGCGGTAAATGATATCTTTCCAAAATTGTTTTGGAAGATAACCAAAATTATTTTTGGGTATATGATGTTTCTCGGTATGAATTATAATTTTTAATATCCCTATACAAGGTAACTCCATGAGAGGGGGTGAATCAGGGTATTGAAGTTTATAAAATTATTCCTTGAATGAGGATATTTTTCTATCTCCTTGAGGAAAACTTTAATTTCTCTTTTCCTTTCCTCTTAATGAGCGATGAAAGTAGTAAACCACACAACTAATTTTACTTTTTTCACACACAATGGTATAGTCCAAGAATAATAAATGGAAATGTACATTTGAACTAAATTCATTAAAATATGACTGATTTTATAAGTGAAATTTTTAGTGGTCTCACTTACCCTCCTAGTTCACTGCCATAAATAATTTGAGAACTACCTACTCTCCTTGAACAAAGAACTCACTACTCTATTTATTGAATATTTCCTTCCTCGCATGAATATGATTAAAACATAAACCAATGATGGTTTTCTCTTCATAACATATAATGTCCAATTCTAGTGTGAACAAGACTTCTAAAAAGAACACCTACTTCAACCTTCAACCTTCCAGACAATATCTAGAATCGCCATTTAAAAATTATAATCCTTAAATAATCCATATGTATCCATATTTTTCTTTCTCTATATTGCACAAAAAGACTCTTCCTTTTATTATTTAAATTTGACAATTAGGATTTAATATTATTTCTTTTTGGATTGTTCTAGGTGTCTCCTATAATCATTGGGGTTATCATAAACCATTCAATTCTAATTAACCATCAAAAAATTAAAAATACAACTCCATCTCTTTCTATTTCTAGCTAAAACTACTAGCAGACTAAAATTACATGGTTGTGGTGTGGTCTTATGTCCTATGGTGTAAAATTACCCTTTCTACAATCACTACAGTGTGGTCAATTCCACTATAGTGTAGCTTCACTATCTTAACCTCTACTACGACATGGTCAAGAACACTACTACATGGACACCTATGTTTTACCAGATCCACAAAATTCACCTTTCCTCTTAAACCACTATGATCTTAGCATGATCTTCTTCATAAACCACCTACTATCTATGACATGATATCCTCTAACCACTTGTCACACTATGATTATTATAGTGTGGATATATCACTAGGGTGTAAGAACTACAAAAATGTGAACTCTTATAGGAATGAAGATCCCAAAATTCTCTACATCTAATGAATTTAGACCCTCTTTAGTGAAATTCACTTTTTTTAATGCACACATACCTCTCCAAGGTGATCGTGACATGTACATGTCTCCGCACCATAGACACCTCAAAATCATCAGTGTTTGGTACCCTTATGTGAGCTTAGGTTTAACCTTATGTGAGAAGAGTGTTAGTGGATTACCTTTATGTGAGGGTCAGTTTAAGTTTACACATAGTGGTCTCAGGATATGTACCCTTACATAGGATTTGATATACCATTATGTTACATAGGTCTTATTCCATGGTGCACCCATTTATAGAGTGGAAAAACCTCTATGTCGTAGCTGAATTAGCTGTGACAGAGGTTTTTCAAATTTCAAATATTCTATAGTGTAAATCATGACCTATGGTATGGGATTTTTCTTCCAAATAGAACTATTCTCCAAAACCATCCATGAAATAAGTTTTTCAACAAACACAACTCATAAAAACCTCTAATTGGGTTTTGGAAAAAAAATCTCTCCCTTTTGGTTTGTGGATAATACTCTAAATGCTCCAATGGATAAATAATCCTTATTTTAAAAGACTACATTGAATATGTGTACTAATGATCCACTAATCACCAATTATATTCCCATGTGAGCCATAATTGGTCTGAGAAATAATAATTTATTGAAAGTTATTTCATGAAAACCTTTAAATACTTTCAATAAACACATCTCTACCCTTACTTTCTCAGTGAAATACTCTCCCCCTTAGCTCCCCCCTTTAAACATACTCGGGTATTTCTCCCCATTTGTAAATGAACCCAAAGAGATCACTTCTCTAAAAAATTTATAATAGAGGGTTATAAATCCAACAAATAGAAAGGATAAATCATACCATACTCAGTAAAGAAACCATGGGTAGTGGGGGTTTCATCCTAGAGTCAATCATGTGGATAGATATGGTTGCAATCCATAATCTAACCAATGCATCTCAAAAAGAACTTTTGGTAGTGCCTTTATCAAGATATTTGAAACTTGATCTTGAGTTGAAACAATCAAAAAACCCACAATTCCTTATTATGTATTCTCCATCATGAAGTGATATTTGATCTTAATGTTCTTGGTCTGTGAATATTGGATATGATATTTACTAAGGTTGATCTCACTTTAATTGATAAACATGATTTGAATAGTAAAAATCCCTTCAAAAACCACATAATCAAATTATTATTTCATCCATAGTAATTTGGTGGATTCGTGAGTGGAAACAACGTACTCGGCCGCCACAGTGATCAATGATATACAATCTTAGTTTTTTCTTTTCCATGATTTACATGAACTCCCAAGATAAAAATAACCACCTGAAGTTGATTTTGGGTTATATACCATACCATCCTAATTTGTATCAGTAAATCCCAAAAAGTTATACTATAAATTATTGTGAAAGAATAATCCATATTTCTTTATATGATGGATATATCGAAGTATTATTTTTATAAAATTCATGTGAATTTCCTTGGGATCGCTCTAAAAATGAGTTTCTTGAAAAGTATGAAATAAAATATCTAGTTGACTAGTATTCAAATAGAGTAAACTATAAATGATTTTCCAATATGTGGTCACATTAACCTTATTCCCTTTTTTATATTCTGATAATGTTAATCCTATCTCAACCAAAGTTTCCATGGGCCTTGTATCCTCCATGTAAAATCATCTTAAAACCTCATTGTAATATTTGGTTTGAAAGATAAATATACCATCAAAACATTGAATGAACTGCAAGCCAATGAAAAATGACATTTTACTAATTAGATACATCTATACTTAACACCATATGATCTCTGAAAAATACTTTCATTAGTTGTCATCTGAGCATCAAAAAATTATATCGTCAATATAGATAAGCACCATTCATCAATTCTCATTCTACCAATTGATAAGGAGTTTGTTATCAAATACTCCTATATAGAAACATAGTTTATTTATATAGATCCCCAAGTCAGATTTACTACTAGGATGGGGGTGAATCGATGGTTTGATTTGAAAAAATATTTTACTTTGAATTCAACCACTTGAACTTGTTAAGGATCGTGATAGAGAACTCAATAAAAAAATATTTTACTTCAACCACTCAATGATATATCATAATCTCACCCCACATGCACAAATCATAAGATAGAGCATAGAACATGTTATTTAAAATGATCGATAGAAATACCTACTCTTTTTTATATTGGTTAGACCCCTAACATGGATTCTCTGGTATAATCTTATTATAAATTATAGTGGTTTAGGAAGTAACTAGATATACACTCAAGTATTTTATCCTCCATTTGATCCTTGTTATACCCCATAGAAATCTAACTCTTCTATTTTAGCAATTTATACACCCCAACCATCTTTTTTTACTCCTATATTCAACTGAGAGACATATATTACTTTCATATCCAACTGAAAGACTCCACCTTCTCCCAACTACAATTGAGAGACTTATTCCCTTATTCAAGGTTGATCCACTATAGGTAGATATTTTGATATTAACCAATTATCTTGTATGATTTGACCTTCTCATGTACATTTAAAGTACCTTCAACAGTAACTGATTAAGTTTTTTAGTCCTGCTCAATAATTTTGATCACCTATATATGATCATTTTCCTTAATGAGACAAATGGTCTGGAAATTATTCCATCTAATTTAATTCTCAGCCTCACTTAGATATGTAAAATTTGTACACAAAAATAATGTATTATTTTATGTAAGAATAATATTACATAATCACAATTTATATTCCTTCTTGAGTTCTCAACACAATTCTAATAAATTCACTTTATACATCTTATAAAATCTAGACCATTTATTTTATTTATATTATTATTTTAAGTATTTTTCTTGGGTTCTCAAATATACCTCAATTAATTCTTCTTTTTTTATCCATGAACATGGGTATATGAATAGGTTCTATTGTATCCACATACTTCATTAAAGAATGTAAGAACACACTATTCACTTTCTTCTTCACATAAATGAGTATGTAATCTATTCCTTCTTATGCGTAGAAATATTTGTACAAGTGGATCATGAAAACTAGTTCTTAATTAAAACCCTTTAGTGTTTGATTAAAAAATTCAATGGGATACAGATTATATTCTTATTTGTGGAAGAAAATTGATTTATAGAACTTCTCCTCATAACACAAGGTTCCACAAAACCTCTATTTGTATGGAAATCAAGATCTCTCTCAATAGGAAGCATCAATATTGGGCATTAATTCCTCAATATTTATTAGTGAGGTATCACTACCTTACCTATATATTTAATTCTATATCAAGGATCCACAAAATATATTGTGTCATGTATATTTTAAATCACTCGAGACGTTTGTCGTTTCTCAAAAAAATGATGAAAAATCCTAGTATCTTCACAATAGATCCTCTCACATTTATTTGAAAAAAAATCATGATTCATCTAGTTTTAAAATCATGTAATCAATCATGAATAATGGATACATCTTTAACCTCCAAAAATTCCATTATCATCCTCAATAGTTTCATTTTCTCTAAACTCATTCATTCATATAATAGCCTCAAGATTTCATCCTCAAAAAGATCATGAAAACCCTGATCTTGGTTATCTGATGTTTGTAAATTACCTCTAATGAACAACATCCCTCAATGAGGCTAGAGTAAGAAGATGACATCTTTTGGTGATCAGATGGCTCAAATGGATTTGATCATGTAGTGCCGATAGAAACATAACTTTTTAAGGTTGATCTATAGTGTAGCACACCCCATAATCCAACAAAAATCCGTTATTTTGTTGACCACTCCCATATAAAGAATATTCTTCCTTTAGCAGCTCAGCAAGTAGCCCAGTTTTCGATCCTGGAACCACACATCACACATTAGGCTTGTGGGACACACCTCCCTATAGAATCCCACTACCCCACGAGAATGTATGCTTATAATTTCACATCCTTGTGGGACCTATGTGGTTCATCTTTCTCCTTTACACCTCCATGTGCACACCCATGCTATAGTGGGTAGGTCGAGTTGACTGCTTTCCCACATAAGAAGTGGTTTTCATGGTTCCTTGGCTAGACTTCTAGTTAGAAACTTTTTTAATATAAGGTTAAACAAAATGTTTTCTAAATACTTCAAAGTAAAGACCATAAAATTCTCAATAAATATTTAAAAAAATCATTAAGTTAAATTCCAAACCATAATCTCAAAAAAATCATAAAAAATATCATATTTTTCATACCCTTCATTAATTTCTCTTTTTGCAAGGGCATATTTAATTCCACCTCTAAAACTAATGTCTCAATATTCATGAAAATAAATATTTACATGGGTTTATTAAGTATATATTCTACCAAATAAGGGATTTCAACATGTTTACAACATTGTGGACCTCTTTAAATTCTTTTTTTACATGTATTTAACATTAAAAATCAATTCCAAAATCATCACAATTATATGGAAAAATTTTCAAGTATGACAAAAAATGTCATTCAATGAATTTATAACAATTCTATAATAATAATCACCTCACATATTGACCCATTGACATCAAAATAAACTTTATCTCAATAATCTCCCACTTTTTATTTTATATTCAATATCCCCTCATAAAAAAGTCAATATGTAGTTTATACATATTTTCTCACCCTTATTGGAAATCAAATGAAAAGGATAAGTCGGGGACTGGTCATATCATAAATTTTCAAAAAATATTGTATTCCTCCTTATATGATTATATCATAAACTCTTTTTAGAGAGGGGTGATATCACATGGTTTTCCTTATCATAGACCCCATAGTTAATCAACTCTAAGTCTACATGGGATAATCTGGTGTATAAAATAAGAGAGATATAAATAATATTTTTTATGTTGACCATAAACTACCATGATTTTGAAATCATTCTTATAAATTAAAAATTCTCATATTTGGGGTTATAATTAATTAGATTTTTCAATAAAATTCTAAATCCAACACACACTTTGATAAAAACATCAAAAAGTTCATGCTTAAAAGATAACCCCCCCTTCTTCACTCAATATCAACTCCCTCTTGAAAATTATTATCATTTCAATCAGAGTAGTGTTAAGAGAGTGATTTTCATACCTTTTCTTCTAAGTTTAAAATCTATATAGAATTTCCAAATTCACTAGAGTTTATTAAAATTACATATTCTTCTCATGGTTTTTTCCCCTTAAGGGATGAACTATTTTCTTTAATTTCATGAAATTAAATAAAATACATGAAGTATAATATCTTAATTTTATCTAGAATTTATTGACTTATACATTTCCTTCAATTCCATACATCTTAGTTCAAAAACAAATAAAATAATATAGAATAAGTACCATCTTGGTTTCTCAGATATAATATTCATACTGAGAGATTCCCTATAATTTGGGACATTATTTTCTTCCAATATCTGCTTGGGAAGATATATTGGGACTATTATTTCTATTTTACTTCCAGTTAACTTTTTAATTATCATAATATTCTTCTTCTTCTTTTTTGTTTTTTATTTATTTTATTCCCTTGCTCATTTAAAGTTAATGAAGACCTACTCTCCAATGGTATATGGTCTTTGGAACATTTACAATGACATATTATAAAATAAATTGGATGATAGGATGGGAATTCAGGATCATGACATCATTCTAGGGGGAATCATTGCCTACAATAGGACTCTCCCATAGATTTAATACATATTCATGAATCCTTCCAAAATCCCAATGCAGTACCAATTACCCCAATTCTAATTATATGATCAAGACCATTTATTAGATGTTAACCTGTGTATATATTATATATTCCCCATATATCTCTTATTATACCATGAACATTTAGTTTGAAGTTAACTAGAGAGGATATATAGAGTTTATTGTAACCTCATGATATGGTTGGTGTTTTGGAGTAGGGATTGAGCCTCAAAGATGTGTCCTATGTATCATGTGAAATAAGGATTCAAAATCCACGTAGTTTGATGAAATGGTTGATTATTTGACTTCAAAAGGTGGCCCTTAATAGAAAGAATATCATTATGTTTATGGAATAATCATCATCTATCTATAATTCCATGTGAGTCTTGATTGGTGTTAGAAAAAGAGACTGTATAAGATCAACCATATTGCATGAGAGTAAACCATTAGATTTGAATGTAGGCATTATACATGTGTTGAACTAGGATAACTAACCTAGTAGGTGGATCAGGTGATATTTAGTTTTATAAATCCATGATGAGTATCTTGACTCAATGGTAATCAAATATTTGGTTGGGGATTAAAACTAGGTGGATTCTGATGTTTTTGGAACCATGAGTAGAATCTTAACTCACTGTGAATTGTAGGTTTGGTTAGGTCTTACACCTATGAGTATGACCATATTTTTTGAATAATGATGAGAATATCTAATCATGGTGAATTGGAGGATTCCCATGTCTCTATAACCATGAAAATAATCTCAACCCATGGAGATTAAGGTTTTATTTAAGCTTACACCTTGGAGAATGACCATATTTCTAGAACCATGATTATAATATCAACTCATGGGGATTTGGTTTGGTTAGGTATTATACATAGGATTATTACCATATATCTAGGACCATGAGGAGGATCTTAACTCATGCTATTTTGGTTTGGTTAGGGATTAAACCTAGGAGGATACTTATATTTCTAGAACCATGAGGGGGATCTAAACTCATAGTGATTTAGTTTCGTTATGGATTAAACCTAAGATGATTCCCATGTTTATAGAACCATTAGGATAATATTAACTCATGGTGGCTTGGTTTGGTTGGAACTTACAAATATGAGGATTCCCATGTTTCTAGAAACATGAGGAGAATATAAAATCATGGTGATTTGGTTTTGTCAGGACCTACACCTAGGAGGATGCCTATATTTCAAGAACCATGAAGAGGAACACAACGTATACTGATTTTATTTGGTCAGGGATTACACCTAGAAGTATTTACATGTTTCTGGAACCAATGGGAGAATGTTAACGCATGGTGATTTGATTTGGTTAGGGAATACACCTATAAGTATGACAATATTTATGGAACCATGAGGAGGATCTCAACTCATAGTGATTTAGTTTGGTTGGGTATTACAACTAGGATGATACCCATGTTTCTATAACAATGAGGATAATCTCAAATCATTGTGATTTTGTTTGTTTTGGTCTTACACCTATGAGGATGCCCAAATTTTTTGAACAATGAGGAGAATCTCAAATCATGGTGATTTGGTTTGGTTGGGACTTAAACCTAGGAGGAATCCCATGTTTCTAGAACTGTGAGGATAATCATAACTCAATATGATTTGGTTTATTTGGGGGTTACACCTAGAGTATGATCATGTTTCTAGAACCATTATGGGAATATAAAATCATTTTGATTTGGTTTGTTTTAGGCTTAGACCTAGGGGATTACCATGTTTCCAGAACCATGAGGAGAATCTCAAATTATGGTTATTTGTTTTGGTTGGGGCTCATACCTAAGAGGATTACCATATTTATACAACTAAGAGGAGAATATCAACTCATGATGATTTTTTTTGGTTGAGGCTTACACCTAGGAGGATTCCCATGTTTCTATAACCATGAGTAGAATCTCAACTTATACTGATTTGGTTTGGTTGGGTCATACACCTCATAGGATTCTTGTGTTTCTGGAACTATGAGGAGAATCTCAAATCATGGTGATTTGATTTAGTTATGGATTACAACTAAGAGGATGTCCATGTTTCTATAACCATGAGAATAATCTCAAATCATGGTTATTTCATTTAAAAGGGGTTACATCTAAGAGGATTCCTATATTTATAGAACTATGAGGAGGATCTCAACTCATGGTGATTTGGTTTTGTTGGGGCTTACATTTAAGTGGATGCCCATGTTTCTAGAACCATGAAGAGAATCTCAACTCATATTTATTTGGTTTGGTTTGGTATTAAACCTAGGTATATTCCCATAATTATACAACCATGATGAGAATCATAACTCATGATGATTTTTTTGGTTGGGGATTACACCTAGGAGGATGCACATGTTTCTGGAACCATGAGGAAAATCTCAAATCATGGTGATTTGGTTTGGTTTGGTATTACACCATGGATTATGCCTATATTTCTAGAACCATGAAGAGAATCACACCTCATGGATATTAAGTTTTAATTGGGTCTTACACCTAGGAGGATACCCATATTTCTAGAACCATTAGGAGAATATAAACTCATATAGATTAAGATTTGGTTTTGGATTAAACCTAGTAGGATTCCCGTATTTCTAGAACCTTGGGGATAATCACAACTCATGGTGATTTGGTTTGGTTAAGTATTTCACCTAGGAGATACCCATGTCTCTGGAAACATGGGGAGAATCTCAACTAATAGTAATTTTTTGTTGGGGCTTACATCTAGGAGGATTCCCAATTCTCTAGAACCATGATAATAATCTCAACTTGTATTGATTTTGTTTGTTTGGGACTTACACATAGGAGGATTACCATATTTTTTTAACCATGAGGAGGATCTCAACTCAGGGTAATTTGGTTTTTTTAGGGCTTACACCCATGAAAATTCCCATGTTTCTGGTACCATGAGGAGAATCTCAACTTATGGTAATTTGGTTTGGTTGAGTCTTACACCTAAGAGGATTTCTATGTTTTTGGAACTATGAGATGAATATAAACTCATGGTTATTTTTTTGGCTTACACTAATGAGTACTCCCATTTTTCTAGAGCCATGAAGATAATATCAACTCATAGAGATTAATTTTCGGTATGGTATTACACCTATGAGGATCCCCAATCATGATTTCTCCTTCCCACAACAATTTATAAATAGATTAGGAAGGGATATTCTTAAAGTTACATAGAGGAGTATCTCAAATCTAAGTTTATTTTTAATGATTTAATTCCCATGAATGAGTATTAAGTGAATTAGATCTTATCCCTATTGATAGGGATATAAAAGGTTCTTAACCATAATGAGGGTTACTTAAAGTGATTATCCATAATAGAGGATAGCATTAGGATTGTTTTCTCAAATAGTTTGGCTTGGGTGAAGGGTTGAATAAGTAGGGTGACTTGGGATATGGGTTGCCTATGTAAGGTGACTTGGGTGATGTTTCACCCAAGTGGAGTGACTTGGGCAATGGGTTTCCCAAATGGAGTGAATTGGGTGATGGGTCACCCAAGTAGAGTGGCTTCAGTGAAGGGTCACCCAAGTGTGTGTCACCCAACTTTGGGTCACCCAAGTGTGGGTCTCCAAATTATGGATTTCCCATGTATGGTTCGGCTAAGTGTGGGTTGTCTAAGTATGGTTCTCCCAAGTGTGGGTCGCCCAAGTATGGGTCACCTGAGTGTGGGTGGCCTAATTTTTGGTCACCCAAGTATGAGTTTCCCAAGTGTGGGTCTCCTAAGTGAGGGAGAGTTGGGGAGGTCTCATCCTCATATAGGGATAGAAATAGTATTTCACCCAAGTATGGATGTAATACTTAGGAAAAGTAATATGGAAATCAAATCTCTCACCTTGTTTTATTGTTTGGGAGTTCTTTTATCTTCTCTTTAAAAAATTGGAGGTGGGGGTCTATTTATAGACTGACTGATGGACCTGCATGAAGGAGATACAAAAGTGAGATGGATAACTGATCTATATGATATGGTCAAGGGATCTGCATGAATAGATTTTTTGATGGATCTGAATGAATGGATTATGCTATGGAGCTGTGTTAACTATCATACATGAGGGCATTCCTTAATTAAATTTTATTGACTTCTAACAACCATAACTTTTGATCTATAAGTCCACTTAGGATCTAAGACCAGTTTAATTAAAGCTTGTGAAGAAATATACACCCTTGGATATAGTTTAAATACCCTATTAGGATGTTTTTGGATACTAAAACATTCTCAAAAAACCCTCAAAATGCATTTTAAGTTTTCAACACCTTTTATCATCAATGTCCAAAATCCACGACCTACTCCCAATGGATGGTTCTCACCACCATACCACCACATTGGGTAAATATTATGAAGAATATATATCCATATCTGCGTGTTTATTATTAAGTAACATATAAATATAACATGTTTATTATTATGCAATTGAGACACATTTCTACTCAGACATGACATGTGTTGTATAAGTGGGAATTATATCATGGGTCAGGCGGGAAAGCATGTGGTGTGAATTTTTTTTATTCCAAAAAGTACCCCCTATAATTAGATTCATTTAAAATAAAAATAATCTAATTATAAGTTAAATATAATTCACATTTACAAATTAAAAAAACATATGGAGGGAATTTGAGTTTTCTCGCTAGTGAGATGATGCTTTCCAAAATGAGGATCTCTACTTAGAGATTTTGACTTTCACCAAGACAAGTCATCTCAGCTCAAGGAATAGACATCCTAAATCAGGAATGGTCCAGTTTCTCAAATTTAAGAGGGTTGAATGAAACCTTATTGGTGATTATATTCAATATAAGGGATCTAGATGTCACTACATATCCTATGAGATTAGGAATGAATCCACACGTAGTTCTTATAAAGGGACTCTTAGGTTGATTAGGATCATATATAGAGGGATACATTTTTCAACATTGGTTCATTTAGGATGAACACTATTTTTAAATTCCCTATGTAGATCTAGCTCATATATAGGAGAAGGGATATCATCAATTTACGGTGGATTCATGTGTAAGGACCCATTTTTCCATGGGTTTGTTGCACAGATCTGACTCTCATGAAAAAAAAGCCACACAGAGTAGGACACTCTAAGAAATTTAAATTAATTATGGATAGACCATATATCATGCTCTTTTTATCCATGAAAATGGGGATTTGGTGCCCATATAAAGGTTTTGAGGAGAAAAAATGTGCTTTAATTTTTTTTGATCATAGATCAATTTTTATTAGTTATAAATGATGATCACTACAATATTTATATATCTTTATTTTATCCCAAACTTTTTCCTAATCCATTAATGGGGAGGCCTAGTGGGTAAGAACTTGGCTTTTACATAGGCCTCCCTTTGTGGTTTTTTAACCTGTTATGTTTTATAACTTTTCATTTTGTTTAAAATTATCATGTTTTTCCGAGGATATGCAAGGTTCATTCATAGTGAGTTGAGACTTAACTGTTTCATAGAGTTCCATTTATAGGTTTTAACATAGAAAGTATTATGTCCCTTTCCATTGGTAGTTTAAGTTAATTCAAAATAAACCAATGAAGGTATATAAATTAAGGTCATATATATTTGACCAAATTTTATCGAGGTTTATGGTCACACGACTTAGACTAATAATGGTGGGTGTGATGGTACATACTAAAAGGGACAATAGGAATATGATGTGAATGGAGAGGTAAATTATTGTATATATAATCTAATTATTAAGTAAACTTAGTTTAATGTCATAGTACTTAAACTAAAGAATTCAATTTAATTTCATGAAGCATGGAAACTTTGTGGATATAGGGATTCCAAAAGGAGAATCCCAACTTAAGGCAATAGGGTCTCTAATTGCGATACACACTTGGGTAGGAAGGGGTAAAAGAATATAATATCATAATATTTCTTTGAAAGTCAGATAACTTAATGAATTTTTAACATTGTGGGTAATTGAATATTCTTTAATAGTTATTTTATAGAAGTTTTAAATCATAACCCATGAATGTTTAAGTAAATTTGAAATAGAGAATGGAAGGAGTAGAATGAAAATTAGTAATGGCCAAAAACTAATTCCATGCTTATTCAAGGGATAACACATGGGGTTAAAGTGTATCTTTCTTCTAGGACCAAAATTACACCTAGGGATTACTTCATAGGCTCAGTGTCAAATTGCCCTTTTCTCTATTAAATCCTTGAGGGGTCCCTTCAGATCAACCAATCCCTTTTACAAAAACTTCCATAAAAGTGTGGACCAAGAGGATTAATCAACTCAAGTTTATGGGGTTCCAAGTGGTGTAGGTCAAATCAAGTAATTGGTTAGTATTGAATCATACATCATGGGTATGAATTGAGTTCATGGATAACATGAATATTCAATAAGGGTTCTATCACTATAAAAGTTATACCACCATATATTGAACACATTATTGTGTTGAAGGGATATAACCTAATATTATTTTGATTTATTGTTTAAGATCATGAAATTAGGGTGATTAATTGCTAAAGTTTAAGTTTGTACAAAAATGACCAAATTTTATTGCGGTTTAAGGTCACATAGTTTATACCAAAATGGCGGGACATCTTGTATAGAAAGGGAATGGCAGAACTCAACATGAATGATGAACCCAGTGCTAGAATAGATTATCCCATAGGGTGAAACACATAGTTTAAAGTCATAGTGCTTATAAAAAATGTTGGTGATTAGGCCTAGGATAGTAAATCTTAACGTCATTATATATCTCATCAAAATAATAATCATGACACACATACTTCTTATAATGAAAATTCCACCTATCTAGATTTGACTCATATATAGGAGAAGAGGAATTTTCTTTTGAATATGTGTCTATAAACTAGATAACATGTTTTAGAATATTTGTTGTAGATCTAGATTATACCCAGGAGGTGGGATATTAATACATTGAGGAATATATGGTTTGTGTGCTAAAGAGTTCTACATTGATCAAGTTCTCATGTAAGGAAGATAGAGGCTATAGAAAATGGGCCACTCTAAGTAGTTAAAGGTTATATAGGATGGAGAAAATATTACTTTACTTTATTCATGGTGCAACATAAAAATGTAATTTGGAATGACTATATCAAACCTCTAATATCACATGATTCACACTCTGAGTGAGAAACAAAATGGAATTATAATATTACCCAAATTGAATTAAGAATCCAGTGGAGCATTTCTTCCAACATGAGCCACATGATTGGTTATGTTGTAGTAGAGACATTTTCTTATAGTTTTACATCATGTGATTAGGATTTTTGTGTTATGTAGTTTAAATTCTTACTACCAAGAATTTTTCTAGAAAGTTTAAATTAACACATCTCAGACTTGGTTACCTATATTTTAAAAAATGCATCTTATTCACGCTAATCAAAGAGACTCTCTAGGTCCCCAAAACTCACATGAGTCATGATCAACATGAGAAATAAATGAAAACATGGGAAATAATTTGGACCACACAATAGTAAAAGATAAGGAACATGAGGGGTGATTTTCATTTTAATGTAATAAAGACTCTCTACATGGATTTGGATATCATGGAGGGAAATTATTTAAAGTGTCGAAAATTAATTTTGAATGTGGAAATGTTGGCCATATTTTGTGAATAAAATGATTTTATGGTCAGATTATCTATACATAACCATCCAATCCCTAAGAAAATAAAATATACCCCTATATAGATCAAGATTCTTATATGGGGGAGGAGTATCTTCATATTTAGTCCTGGAAAAGTATTTAGACAAAGTGATATTTATATCTAGTTCCCAAGGTAAAATACTTAGGTTTCTGTAGGGTCCTGAAAAATCCGCAAAGGAGAATGACAATCCCCTTTAATACAAGGGAGATTCTACTCAATTTCCCCCCAAAGAATTGGGGAAAAGTGTGGAGAATACTCAAAGAATGGAACAAGGCAAAACGGTCCGTAGACCAATCCAATGATAACGGTACACGGCCAGTTCCGCAAATCGCCCCATCTGTGGATCGTTGTCGTTCATGGAACAGAGGCGGGGATCCTCTGCGGGTGCGAAGTAGGATGGGCACCAACCCAGTCCTCCATCATGAACTTCCCCAGCCGCGAACCGTGCCAACTGGCCCGGACCGCATCCTTTATCGTTCGCAGAATGGAGGCGGAACCCTGCACAGTCGCAGAACACTCCCTGAGCTAGTTTGGTTCGTAGGGGAGATGCGTTCAATGTCCCCCGCGAGTTGCGGATTGACCAAGTAATCCATAAATTGGGTTTCTGGTCACGGGCCTCTGAAAAAGGTTCTACATGACTACAGATACATCTCTTTCTTCAATCTATAAAAGGAGATGGAGGGGGAAGAGGAGGGGGAGATCGATCAGATTCGGGTGGAAGGATTTCGAAGGAAGGAGATTAGGATTTTGCGAACAACAAAATTCCAGTTCGCAAACCAGAACAGGTATGAAGCTGGAAATGAATTAATAAGGAACCGAAAATGCATAAAAACTTGGTGAATCACAAACTTCAAATAACAAATAAAAGAAGACCATAAACCATGGCCCCTCTGCGGATGCACTTCCCATGGACCAGGGAGTTTATGCCCCTTTTATGATCTATCGCACCGTGTAGAATCCTCATATGCAGGCGAATCCCCGACCGAAGAACCTCCGACCGGTGTCACCCTCGGCCGCCACTGCTCGCGTGGACCCCTCCACATACCAACCTAGTACACAGTCCAAACCTGAAGCCACGAACCACCCTAGTTCACGAGATTCCCACCAATCTGTGGACCACCCTGGTTCATGGACAGCCTCTCCAGCCGCGTAGCACCTCCCTACGCAAAGGGCACCACTCCTCTTACACCCGTGTGGCCCACCAGGTCCTTCGGAGTTCCCATTCCCTGAGCGAGATAAAATCCTTCCAATCTGGCATGATCCTTCGTAACCCCCTCATTGGCCCATTCATCAGCCCCGAGATGAGGCCTCCACCAGAGCCACCAGACCCATGTGATGTAACCTTCCGGCATAGCAGCGCGCCGTTTTGAGTTCACATACCCATGGTAGGCAAGGGCAAAGGGGTTTTCCCGACCCTTGAGCGGGTTCCCGAGTCACTCCCGGGTCCACATACCCATGGTAGTGCAGAGTCCAAGCCCGTAGTCCCCTTTCTGCCCCTCCACTTGGTAGTACTGGGGCACTTCTCCCCTCCACGGGGAGTGGCGGACTACCCATCAGAAGGAAGCACCCATGCACCTCTGTACTTCCCCACAACCATGGCCAAGGAAGGGCGTAGTGGGGAACGGTACTGCTCCATTCTTCTTCGGGGCCAAGTCCCTTTCCCACTGGGCTTTATCACCATGGGCATCCATCTCGAAGTAAGCCCTGACTTTTTGGGACACCCCCACGTATAAGCCCCATCGCACTTCCCATGGACACACCTTTCACGACGTGATCATCTGGTCCCTACTTTCTCTTGTTTCTCACACCGAGCATGACTCACGTGGGCTTAGAGTAGGCATCGGCCATGACATCCTCTCTTGGGCCTCCTCGGAGTGTAAGCCCCAATCAATTACCCTGGGCTGCCTTAGCACGTAATCCCCATGCCAACCCGAACTATGAGGACTTTGATCCATGTCAAGGAATGGTACGTAGGAAGCCTCTATGAGGTTCAATCCCACTACACATCAGACCCCCAGTCCATCCTTACGTCGGTTCTTCGACACCACCTACCCGAACTACGTGGACTTTGATCCCTACCTCCTAGGAAGGGTACGTAGGAAGCCTTCCTGAGGTACAAACCCAAAAATCGGTAATTCTGACCCCCCCCCCTTTACGTCGGTTTACCCACACCTTGGGCCGCCTCAGAGTGTAAGCCATATCCCAACCTGAACTACGTGGACTTTGATCCATGTCTCATAGGTAGGGTACGTAGGAAGCCTCCCTGAGGTTCAAGCCCAACACCCGGTCAATCCGACCATCTTCACGTCGGTTCATTGCACCAACCCTAGACAGCCTAGAGCATAAGCCCCATACCAAACTGAACTATGTGAATTCTGATTCCTCTCGCATGGATACGAAGGAGGCCTGTACCACGGGTTCAGTCCAAATGCTCAAGTCGTTATCTGTCCCCCCTTGGATGACAATAAACTCTAGAGTGTCAGGTTAGGAGGCTTTAAACTATTGTCATCTCAATGATTCCAGATTCCTCAGGGTCATTAATCCAACGAGGGATGGTAAACCTCGGTCATAAATGATTCCACACCCCTACGTCCAGCTGACCATTTCCAACCAGGAGTAATCTATAGATACTATGCTTGGGTATAAACCAAATATTCACGAACATATAAATACATATTAAATCTATAAGAGAGTCCCGGAACAGGAATTAATTCCCCCCAAAAAGGTGTGATGAGCCCGATTTCGCATCCTCTCAACCAACGTGAGTTCTTAAGAATCGCTGGTCAAACAACCCAGTGAACACCTGCCTTTGGAAAGCAGGTCCACGTATTACTGGATATGGATCCTTTGGGAATTTTGAGGTGAAAACAGTGCACCCGATATGAGTGATTAAGCATAACACAATATTCTCTAATCAACTATTGGGTAGCGCACGTTTCTCCCACACGATCATGTCGTGCGCCGTGAGAGAAACAAATGGTGAACCTGACGTGAATATTTAACCAAGAATGACGGATTTAACCTAATCCCACCCTGTACCCCCTTTATACTCACAAGGAGGGCCAATCAAGGTCATTAATTATGAATGCGGTCATGAGATGCTGCTTTGACGGGTTTTCTTTTTGTATTTGTTAAAATATTTTTACAGGTACCACTCAGAACTCCCTTCGATCCAATGGCATCACAAAGGAACTCATAGGCGCATGCTTCCAACAATGCAATGACTGGAATTCTTCACCAACAGAGGACCCTATCACCTACCCAGCATCTTCAAATCTGGTTCTCAGTCGTGTTGATTCGAGAGTACCACTTGAATGGTACTCTCCTAACAGTGGAGGCGGCCATGCATGCCCTCCAATCCACCAAGAATCACCGGTCGCCTACCCAGCAGCGGCCACAAAAGCAGATCTAGACGACTCCTTTTGCCGCCTCAAACCATTTCAGGAGTCTATACCCAGAACGGGACGTGTACCTCCCTTATCTTAGGGAGGTGGATGAGGTCGATGCTGAGGACTTAATCCCCATTGAATGGGGGTTCCGATCCAAGTCCCCTGCTGGAAGACATCATTGCGGTCACGCCGCAACTCAACATCCTCACGATAAAGAGGATGTCACCCCGAGGATCCAGGACCACACTCCCCGATCTTTGGCCCCTCGGACCGCCCAACGAGGGCGGAAAACGTAAAACCAGGGACCGGTCATCATCCTTTTCCCTGAAGAGGAGCTTCGCCACCCAGTCACAGAGACGTATCACGAACAGGCACATACTATTGTTCACTCCTCCAAAGCCCACCATCCAGACATGGCAGCATCATACGAGCAGGCGCGCATCCCCGCTGGGCTCCATCAAGCCCATCGCTCACATAGGATGGTACCTACCCAGTAGGCACCTCTCCCTACCCAGGGTCGTGAAGCCCACCAACCCGACGTGGTGGCGACCCAGTGCCTGTAGGGCTAGCTCCTAGTAGATCCTATTGACGCCTACCATCCCGGCATGGTGGTGATCAACAAAGCCCGCCATCCAGATGTGGCAGCAATTAATAGGTGGGCACGTCTTGTAACACCCCGAGATTTTATGAAAAATATTATTTTTAATTTCATTAATGTCTTGTGTTGTATGCTACACCAAAAGGAGCTTGCACAACACGCATCCTTGACTTGCCTTTCATTACACGCAATCGCGACCTTCCTTGATAGCCTGTGTAGTACGCAATACCGAGTTTCACTAAACAACGATATGCTATTAAAATATTATTAAAACTAGCTGTTATGAATAGTAATAACCACTTTTTGAAATTTTTTAAATTTTATTTTGGACTTCATTTTTGGATTCAGAATATTGAAATTAGCTTAGGGTGAAATTTGGGTAATTTTCGGATAACTTTCATATTTTGATGAATAGTGGAAATTACTAAATTTTAATTAAAAACAACTTTTTCAATCGAAATAATTAATTGTGATAAATTATTAATTTTAGTGGTTTTAAAGTATATTTAGAATATATTTTTACAATTTAATACAATGATGGTCATTGGATGTAATTTCACATTTAAACCAGTTATAAACAAGTTTCAATCTTTTGATAGTTATTATCTCTTCAAAACACGCTATTTGTTTTGACGACAGAAATTAATTTTTAAATTAATTAATGAAACTGATATGTTTTGAATTTGGTAAAATATAAATCATTTTTTAGTTCATAATATCAAATATAGCTTAGGGCTAATTTTTGGTATTTTTCTGGAAACTTTCATTTTTTGATGAATAGTGAAACCACTAAGTGGTAGTTAAAAAAATGAATTTTTCATAAAACTTAATTTTACCGCTTCTGTGAGTGGAATTTCAAAAATCCGAGAGATACGGTTGATGTCAGTAAGTAAAATGTGGTTCAATGAGATGAAAATAATTTTTGGTGAATAGTAAATGTTTACTTTTTTTACCATGGTTAAAAGTAAATAGGGTAATTAAGGGTAAAAATGATATTATTATTACCCTAACACATGTCATAATTCTATTGGACAAGTGTAATTCGAACAAAAACAACCTTAGGAATAAAATATGACCATTTAGGCCCACTTGGATTAGATTAGGACATTTATTATTAATTTATTTAAAGAAGGGTTAAAAGAGTTAAAATCAAAGTTTATTTACTAAAACATTTTTAATATGGGGTTATACATAAGATAAATTAGACTATAAATATTAATTATAAAGATAAAAATATTTCCTACATAATGGTATTTTATTTCTAATTTTTAGACATTAAATAATTTAATTTATTTATGACACAACGATGATGCAGTAATTATCTTATTAATGAAAGATTGACATAATTGATGTTATAAATACCCAAATAAATATAATTTGAGACTTTTTATGAATTAAACTAATTTTATAGGTTCATATGACATGTTAGTATGAATTTAATTAACTTTTTTTGAACTTATCATTCTGTTATGATTTTCACAAAAATCAATTACTAAATAGTGTCAAAATTGACATAAAATAGTTTTTAAAACAAATATTATATTATTAATTGTTATTTTATTCCTAAAAATCTAAGGTTCGGCTAAATAACTTAGATAAGGTTATATATATTAATAATAAACAACTTGGGATTCTTTTGGCTTCTTATAGTAAGTTTATTAACCTTATAGTGTAAGAACACAAGAAGACACGGTAAAAGTAAAATTATTTAACATAATGTTAAATCTAAATGATAAGGTTAAAATAGGAACCTAAACTTGTATAAATTATATTGTATGAGAGTAATTAGACCCATCCCCACCTTAGCTTTGAAATACATCAATTTGGAGCTATTTAAAACCGAACCTGACTTTATAATAAAATAATATTTTTAGTTATTCCAAAGGTACCCCTCTCCTCCCTTATAAAAGGGCACCTCCTCCCTCTCTTCCTCACACCACTTTGAGCCTTCCAGCTCGCCCAACCCCTGCCAAATTCTCCTATCCACTTCCCTAGAGACATCCTACAGGTCCTGGTCTTCTTCAAAGACCAATTTTAGTGCCCTAAAAGAAGGTCTCAAAGAAGCACTTCAAAGAAGAGGTAATGTCCGTTACCGATTCTTTCATCTTTATTGCTTCTTCCACTTCTTCTTCTTTAGTTGTTTCATTATGAAGTAATAACATCAGTATCACTCATATACGGATATGTCATTATAAGTATTAAACAACCCTATTTCACCATCTATCCATCCTACGGAAAAAGAAATCACCGCGCGTGCGTACGTACGGAATACCGTCTCCACGCCGTGGTGTAATCTATTTTCCACCACCGCCATACTTGGATGGGTATAATGGTGTAAATAATTACTATATATGACTATTATAAAGTGATATTTATTCTGAAATAGTATACATATACTCCAATACAATTACACGATCATAGGAACGATATCATCACTCGTGCGTACGTACGGAATACCATCTCCATGATGTGATGCGACTCGTTCTACATGATCTTCATTTCATAATGATTATATAAATGAATTGAATGAATGAATATGATATATATTACAATAATACCATTCTAGAAATGTGGTATCTATAACCTAAATAAAATAATAAGAATTTATTCGACAAAACACGCATAAGAACAAAAAGTTATAAACACCCGAATAACAAGTAGCAATGAAATATTACTACTAAGAAGCTAAGAATATGACCATATATGATATAATAAAAATAATTATGATTCTGGAATAAGTCAATAACATTATTTAAATCATTATACAGTATGTTCGGACACTTACAAAGCAAGTCGGACCTAAGGTAAGGGAAATATCACAATCTCATTTTTATCCGAGATTGTTTATACTTTAGTATTTACTGGGGTGTATTTTATCATCAACATCCATGTTTCCTCAATATGTAATATTTACATCATTCTAAAATAGTTTAAATCCTATTTTACCCTTCAATGAGTTTTTAGTAAAAGATATGAAAGGAATCTTTTGTCGTTTTTCATACGAGGTACTTTTTTGACTTTTTCCGACAAAAGTACGAGAAGAATGTTTTTTTTAACTTATACGGCATGAATGGATTTTTAAAACATTATTTACAAGAAGATTCCTTTAAAATTTTTCAATTTTATTTTTAATCAACTTCTTTTAGTTTATAATTTTACGACATGTTAATAAAGGAAAAGTGTTTTTGAAGTAGAAAGGGTATTTTCCTCAAGAATGAAGTTCAATTTTTATATCAAAATTATTTTCCATCTAAGATAATAAAGGGTTCTGTTTTTATCCCTATTATTAAATTGATTTGATTATGTTGTGATGGAATTATTTTTATGAATTCCTTTATCGCATATGAATTGTTTTATGATGTCATGATGTTTAAGATTCCCATTTTTTTTACATGGGTTATGCAATGATGTATGGTTTATGATTTTGTGGCACACATAATAATGGTATCATTATGAGATGGGTGGGACATATATCTCCCTCCAATGCATTGGGTAAAGATTTTATATCTCATGAGATAGACATGGCTGGAACGGTAGGTTATACCGGTTAAGTGAAACAGGACTGAAACGAGGGTGACTCGGTTAAGAAAGGGACTTTTTCCACTAAGATAGTCTTGGCAATGAGTCTTGACTAACAAGAAATGATTCTCTATGATTATGTGTGTATGCCACAAAGTTTCATGTTTTATGTTATGATTATTGTGATTACATTTCACTGCCATGATTTATCCCATGTTATGAAATTATGATCTCTTTTGCAGGTTAAGATTTCCAAAAGTTATGTGCTTGTGTATACGATGTGATTGATATTTCTTTTGTTTACCCTTACTGAGCATTTGAGATCACACTTTTTTATGTTTTCTTTTCCCCAGGATATAAAGAAAGGTTTTAGGTATTAAAAAAAGGAATATCTTTATGGGAGATGTTGAAGATCTTTCACCACGATTAGAAGATTATATTCCGAGTTTCCAAAGACACTAAACTATTACGATCCTTGTGTGTGTGTTTTTTTTATGTACTAATTATTCCGCAAAAGTAATGTAATGTCCATGTACCTCAAGCTTCGGGTCTCTACAGTTGGTATCAGAGGAAAGGTTTAGTCAACCTTTGGAAACTAGGATGTGAGAACGTTAGTGAGATCCCTAGAGATATTTCTAAGGTATGTCTAGGGATGTCCCTAAGGATAAGTATACATATAGGATAGTCCTAGAACTATGGTAACGATATTAGAATTTAACCTAAGATGTTATATATTGAAGTTACTCCTCCTTTATTATGATTTTTGCCTCTAACACTATTCTTTTTGGGTTTTAGAAAATGGCTGGAAACAAGGTGATTCACGATAATGGAGGATATTATGGACAATGGAATGATATTTTTCATGAGCAACCAAATTAAATGGGATTTGGAAGTCCAAACATCATTATTATGCCGAATCAGAAATCTCATAATATGATTAATAATGTAAAATTTGGTAAGTTTCCTGACTCGGCTAATAAGATAAAGATGGAGTTTCATGATGATCATAGAGGAAAGAAAGTTCAATTTCCCCTATGTAAATCATGTGGGAAGAGGAATCAAGGAGAATGTTTCAAAGGAACTGGAAGATTCTTTGGGTGTGGAAAAGAAGGACAAAAAGCCAGTAAGTGCAAAGGAAAAGGTTCAGTTAACACTGGGGATGAGGATAATGGTATTGCTACGACATCAACAATGGTTAAATGTTTTAAATGTGGAATGTACGGGCATTATGCAAACCAATTACCTAAGGTAAAGTCTCATGAAGAGAATCAGTATGGTCGTATGGGTAGTATTTATGTTGATGATGATGAAGAGACTACAAATGATATGTGAGATGAAAGAATTGTTGAAGCTCGGTCAATGGTTTAAGAATGTAGTGGAATGATTACATGTTTATCATGTGTAATGTTGTATAAGTAATCTCATGGTACTATGGAATAAAGAGACATCTAAGGATTGTTACACTGTTGTCTTTCCTTGAGTTTTGAAAGTGTATGATTAATAGTACCAGTATCCATTAAAGGATATTCAGATATTTTTGGAATATAGATGATATGCGCATAATGAAGGGATAAGTAGAAAATGAAATGTTTGACAGTATTCATGAGCTCATGATTGATATAAGGACTAAGTGATATCATGGTTTGAGTATATAGAATTTTGAGTATTTTGGTATGTGGAAAGTCTTAACTTTTAACAGCACTCATGTTTTCAATAAGGTTCAATGGGTATTCAAGAGAGTACAAGATTAAGGCCTTTGAATGTTTGGAATGTGACCAACAAGATATATCTTATGATATATGGGGATCAATGATGGTATTAAATCTCTGAGAGTGGATGGCAGTATTATGGATAATCCTAAAAATTCGATTGGATTATGTTGGACATAAGTTAGTATTATTGATAGGATGTTATAGTAATGTAGTTTTAGAAAAAGGACAACCTGCAGGACGGGCGACAGCCCATCGCGTCGGACAAGGCTGTGGGAATCGAACCCACAACCGAAGTGCGACTGGCCTTTATCGCCTACCACCGGCCTACAGGAAGTCCCTGGTTAGTAGAAACTAGTTTTATTTTATTAAGCGGTATGATATATGAAATATAAGTTCATTTTTGGAACCATATACGATTAACCATAATATGGACTTATAACTTTTGCTAACCTTTTGTTTGAAAGAGATGGAATGAACCATCATTCTATCACATGATCTGCTAACACATCACGAATGACAAATTCAACTTCATTTCTTTAAGAGATGAAGTGGAAATTTTCCAAAGAACGAAAAACGGTGAGACTATACCAAAATCACGAAAGTATTTCTTCTAATTCCAATTTCATCAACTTTAGGGAAATGATCTTGAAAACCAAAAATGTTGTCTTAGTGCTCTTATATCTGATGAATCAGATGGTACCTTAGATCATCACAAATTTATGGCTTTGTGATTGCTAGCTTTTCCATAGCCATGTTCTCTACCACTCTCCATCAGAACATGATGGTTAGATTTCTCTTCCATATCCATATTTTCACCTATGTGGAAACCCAGTGATTAGTTTATTTGGGTAACCGTTACGTTTCATACTTTTGTTTTTAAAGATTGGTTTTGGTATTCCTTTTTACGATGTGGGTTTCGATTAAAGAAACTTTCGAATAGTAAACCATTTATAACCCCGACGAATTTCGAGGGCGAAATTCATTTTAAGGGGGGTAGAATGTAACACCCCGAGATTTTATGAAAAATATTCCTTTTAATTTCATTAATGTATTGTGTTGTACGCTACACCAAAAGGAGCTTGCACAACACGCATCCTTGACTTGCCTTTCATTACACGCAATCACGACCTTCCTTTATAGTCTGTGTAGTACGCAATACCGAGTTTCACTAAACAACGATATGCTATTAAAATATTATTAAAACTAGTCGTTATGAATAGTAATAACCACTTTTTGAAATTTTGTAAATTTTATTTTGGACTTCATTTTTGGATTCAGAATATCGAAATTAGCTTAGGGTGAAATTTTGGTAATTTTCGGATAACTTTCATATTTTGATGAATAGTGGAAATTACTAAATTTTAATTAAAAACAACTTTTTCAATCGAAATAATTAATAGTGATAAATTATTAATTTTAGTGGTTTTAAAGTATATTTAGAATATATTTTTACAATTTAATACAATGATGGTCATTGGATGTAATTTCACATTTAAACCAGTTATAAACAAGTTTCAATCTTTTGATAGTTATTATCTCTTTAAAACACGCTATTTGTTTTGAAGACGGGAATTAATTTTTAAATTAATTAATGAAACTGATATGTTTTGAATTTGGTAAAATAGACATCATTTTTGAGTTTATAATATCAAATATATCTTAGGCCTAATTTTTGGTATTTTTCTGGAAACTTTCATTTTTTGATGAATAGTGAAACCACTAAGTGGTAGTTAAAAAAAATGAATTTTTCATAAAACTTAATTTTACCGCTTCTATGAGTGGAATTTCAAAAATCCAAGAGACACGGTTGATTTCAGTAAGTAAAATGTGGTTCAATGAGATGAAAATATTTTTTGGTAAATAGTAACTTTTTACTTTTTTTTACCACGGTTAAAAGTAAATAGGGTAATTAAGGGTAAAAATGATATTATTATTACCGTAACACATGTCCTAATTCTATTGGACAAGTTTAATTAGAACAAAAACAACCTTAGGAATAAAATATTACCATTTAGGCCCACTTGGATTAGATTAGGACATTTATTATTAATTTATTTAAAGAAGGGTTAAAAGAGTTAAAATCAAAGTTTATTTACTAAAACATTTTTAATATGGGGTTATACATAATATAAATTCGACTATAAATATTCATTAGAAATATAAAAAGATTTCCTACATAATGGTATTTTATTTGTAATTTTTAGACATTAAATAATTTAATTTACTTATGACACAACGATGATGCAGTAATTATCTTATTAATGAAATATTGACATAATTGATGTTATAAATACCCAAATAAATATAATTTGAGACTTTTTATGAATTACAATAATTTTATAGGTTAATATGACATGTTAGTATTGATTTAATGAACTGTTTTTGAACTTATCATTCTGTTATGATTTTCACAAAAATCAATTACTAAATAGTGTCAAAATTGACATAAAATAGTTTTTAAAACAAATATTATATTATTAATTGTTATTTTATTCATAAAAATCTAAGGTTCAGACAAATGACTTCGATAAGGTAATATATATTAATAATAAACAACTTGGGGTTCGTTTTGCTTCTTATAGTAAGTTTATTAACCTTATAGTGTAAGAACACAAGAAGACATGGTAAAAGTAAAATTATTTAACTTAATGTTAAATCTAAATGATAAGGTTAAAATAGGAACATAAACTTGTCTAAATTCTATTTTATGAGAGTATTTAGACCCATCCCCACCTTAGCTTATAAATATATCAATTTGGAGCTATTTAAAACCTAACTTGACTTTATAATAAAATAATATGTTTAGTTATTCCAAAGGTACCCCTCTCCTCCCTTATAAAAGGGCACCTCCTCCCTCTCTTCCTCACACCACTTTGAGCCTTCAAGCTCGGCAAACCCCTGCCAAATTCTCCTCTACACTTCCCTAGATACATCCTAGAGGTCCTGGTATTCTTCAAAGACCAATTTTAGTGCCCTAAAAGAAGGTCTCAAAGAAGCACTTCAAAGAAGAGGTAATGTCCGTTACCAATTATTTCATCTTTATTTCTTCTTCCACTTATTCTTCTTTAGTTGTTTCATTCCGAAGTAATAACATCAGTATCAATCATATACTGATATGTTATTATAAGTATGAAACAACCCTATTTCACCATCTATCCATCCTACGGAAAAAGAAATCATCGCGCGTGCGTACGTACGGAATACCGTCTCCACGCCGTGGTGTAATCTATTTTCCACCACCACCTTACTTGGATGGCTATAATGGTGTAAATAATGACTATATATGACTATTATAAAGTGATATTGATTCTTAAATAGTATACATATACTCCAATACAATTCCATGATCATAGGAACGATATCATTACTCGTGTGTACGTACGGAATACCATCTCCACGATGTGATGCGACTCGTTCTACATGATCTTCATTTCATAATGATTATATAAATGAATTGAATGAATGAATATGATATATATTAAACTAATACCATTCTGGAAATGAGGTATCTATAACCTAAAGAAAAGAATAATAATTTATTCGACAAAACACGCATAAGAACAAAAAGTTATAAACACCCGAATTACAAGTAGCAATGAAATATTACTACTAAGAAGCTAAGAATAAGACCATATATGATATCATAAAAATAAGTATGATTCTGGAATAAGTCAATAACATTATTTAAATCATCATACAGAAGGTTCAGACACTTACAAAGCAAGTCGGACCTAAGGTAAGGGAAATATCACAATCTCATTTTTATCCGAGATTGTTTATACTTTAGTATTTACTGGGGTGTATTTTATCATCCACATCCATGTTTCCTCAATATGTAATATTTACATCATTATAAAATAGTTTAAATCCTATTTTACCCTTCAGTGAGTTTTTAGTAAAAGATATGAAAGGAATCTTTTGTCGTTTTTCGTACGAGGTACTTTTTTGACTTTTTCCGACAAAAGTACGAGAAGAATGTTTTTTTTAACTTATACGGCATGAATGGATTTTTAAAACATTATTTCCAAGAATCTTACTTTACAAGTTTTCAAGTTTATTTTTAATCAACTTCTTTTAGTTTATAATTTTACGACATGTTAAGAAAGGAAAAGTGTTTTTGAAGTAGAAAGGGTATTTTCCTCAAGAATGAAGTTCAATTGTTATATCAAAATTATTTTCCATCTAAGATAATAAAGGGTTATGTTTTTATCCCTATTATTACATTGATTTGATTATGTTGTGATGGAATTATTTTTATGAATTCCTTTATCGTATATGAATTGTTTTATGATGTCATGATGTTTAAGATTCCCATTTTTATTACATGGGTTATGCAATGATGTATGGTTTATGATTCTGTGGCACACATAATAATGGTATCATTATGAGATGGGTGGGACATATATCTACCTCCAATGCATTGGGTAAAGATTTTATATCTCATGAGATAGACATGGCTGGAATGGTAGGTTATACCAGTTCAGTGAAACAAGACTGAAACGAGGGTGACTCGGTTAAGAAAGGGACTTTGTCCACCAAGATAGTCTTGGAAATGAGTCTTGACTAACAAGAAATGATTCTCTATGATTATGTGTGTATGCCACAAAGTTTCATGTTTTAAGTTATGATTATTGTCATTACATTTCACTGCCATGATTTATCCCATGTTATGAAATTATGATCTCTTTTGCAGGTTAAGATTTCCAAAAGTTGTGTGCTTGTGTATACGATGTGATTGATATTTATTTTGTTTACCGTTACTGAGCATTTGAGCTCACCCTTTTGTATGTTTTCTTTCCCCAGGTCAAGAAGAAGGTTATTAAGTAGGATATGCCAAAAAGGGACTCTAGATATGATGAAATAAGTGGGAGGCAAAGTTGATGATTTATGAACCAGTTGTTTATGTTTCCCAGTTTCTAAAGACACTATACCTATACAGTCCTTTCGTGGTTTTGTTATATGTTGTAATAAGTATGCTTCAATTTTGAAGTATTAACAATGTTTGTAAAGTATGGTTCGTTATACGTCTCCCTGCCAACAAAGGCCACCGACTCGATACGGTGGGAAACCAACATATGTAGGGCCAGCTCAATGTGGATGCAAGTAAAGTTCTCTATCCTGATGTGGCGGCCAACAGAGAGATAAACTGGCATATCCAGGCCCAGGGGTAGATTCGTTCACCTACCCCAACACAGGAGAATTCTCAGTACCCACTCACCACTGGAGGACTGGAGCAGGATATTCCTACTCCGATACCGGAATGGGCCTTCATACCCGTTCCAGCCAAAGATGTCTCTCTACATATCCTGGAAATGATGGAGGAGGAGGTATTGATCCCAGATCATATCTTTCAAACTTTCTAGAATGTAATTGCATTAGCGGCAATAGCAAGGACTCGGGCCCGTGAGCCCGTCTCCCTAATTGAGGCGACTCATCTAAGAGATGAGATAGCTACCTCGAAGCAGATCTACATCCCTGATTCCACCCAGGAGGGTTGTCATCTATATCCCATGATACAATGGCAACTAGATCGAGCAGCTTCACTCGTTCCAACTGGGGGACACCCGTCCATCATGGTGGATTCTTCAGAGCAGGCATATTTTCCTACTAAAAGTCAAGATGTTCGTCGGAATATCCCGGAAAAATCCTGGCACCCAATTAGATAGGGACCCAAAGGTGAAGGTCGTTGTCAACAGCAGACGGTCCCCACTGCCCGCAATAAAGTGCCTTGAACATGCCGAAGGTAGCCGAAAAATAAAGAGCGCTCTGATGGAAGCTGGGGTTCCCTATGTCACTAAGCACATATCAAAGGCTTAAAACTCTTCTCACCCATTACCATATTATGGGATTGGAAATAGCAGTTGCGAAGATCCTCCCTGCAATGTCGCTACCGACAGATCTGAAGGTCCTCCCCAGAGCACCTGCGGGGGCCTCCCCCAGAGGCATATAACAATCGATCACAAGAACTTATCTTTTTATGCGACTCACAGCAGCCCTCCGTGTGACCATAAGATCGAGCAGAAATAAGTCCCTCCACCTGCTACAGTCCAACCTGAAGGTCCTCCCCGGGGTATATACTACAAGCACTCTCCATGTAGTGGGACCACAGATTATGATATTAGTCCTCACAATCATAGACGCAACTACAGAAGCCCTCCCCATAGTGACGTCTTATCATGACTTGAAAGCCCTCCCCTTGTCATGGCCTTCCCTGAAGGTCCTTCCTAGGGGTTACTTTGCAACGACACTCCGTACAGCCTGGCATCAAATCACGATGGTAGTCCTCGCCACCATGATAACGGAGTTCCTCCCCATAGAGATATAAAGCAATGAGAAGGACCTCCCCTCATTACGGTACATTTTGAAGGCCCTCCCCAGGGTGCACCCCACAGATATGCTCCATGAGGTAGCTGTAATGGTATTCCTCGCCATTGTAGCAGCTGTGATGGTAGTCCTCACCACCACGGCTGCCATTGTGAAGGTCCTCCCCACAGTGGCCCCAAGCCACAAGAAGGTCCTCCCCTTGTCACAGTGTGTCTTGAAGGTCCTCCCCAGGATGAACATCGACCGTCAAACCACGATGGTCATCCTCTCCATGATGGAAGTTGTTGCGAAGGCCCTCCTCATAACAATGCTACGCAGCCAGAAGGTCCTCCCCTTGCTGCGACACGGCTTGGAGGTCCTCCCCAGGGTATGCACTGCAAAAGACCTCTATGTAGTGAGGCGTCAAGAAGTAATGGTATTCCTCACCATTGCGGCTGCCAGTGCGAAGGTCCTCCCTACAATGACATATCATATCGACAGGAAGGACCTCCCCCTGCCGAATCAAGCATAGAAAAGCCCTCATATGTTGAGTCACTCAGAAGGATGGGATCAAGAATGTTAGATTCTCATATAGTCACCAGTGACACCCTTATTCAATCGGGAGATGGTATGGGGCCATGTTCATCTTCTGAACCACCTCTGAACCGCCCGTATGATAATTCAACACCTACCGGCCCCACTTCCCCCGACCACACTATTAGTGAGCGGCTCAGTTGGTTCGACCAGGTATAAGAATCACTAGAGGAGGAGTATGCCGACATGCTGCACCTAAGGAAATGGATGGCCAGGGATGATATACCAGTTATGTTTTGTCCCACAGCCACCTCTCAATTCGACATACCCAGAATGTTGTCAGAAGAATGTGTGCACGACATCCGTTACAATATATGGACAACCCTCCACCGGCTAAAATCAAGCTTCCTACCCTACGACGGGTATGTAGACCATGTTAAGACAATAGGAGACCTCCTGTGTCACATCGTCCTAGAAGCTATTCCTTTGGCACAACAACTACGACCTGAGAGGCATAAAGGGAACCCTGAGTTAGCCTGCCTCCATGCACTGCACCAGTTGTTTCACCTTATTGGTGATGCCCCGATGGGAGTCCATATCAGGGGATGGTGGGAACATGGAGCTCTGCAGTTCACTCTGCTCCCCGCCCAGAAGAACCAGTTCAGCATGGTGTCTTGCAACGCCATCACGTCAAGATAGAAATCGAGTGGGGTCCTTGCTCAGGAAAGACAACACACCCAATAGACAAAGGCCTTGAGTAAGTCCCAGAAGCATCAAGCCCGATGGGAACAAGCCATCCAAGAACTCCTGAATCAGGGCACCGAGAGCATACAACAAGCATATCACCTAAGAGAGGCCAATCAGTGGTCATTGTCTGCCTCCCCAGAAGGGATTGATTCACAGAAGAACTCAGCACCAAACCCAGTTCACCCCCGAATGGGGGCACGCAAGATCAGGCAAGTATCGATAGCAGCATCCACTACCGTAGTCCAGCGTCAACCCCAGCCTGCAATTCTGGGGCCATTTTTAACAACAAATTCCCCCGTAAGACCAATAAAGACGGGAAGAGACTCAACGTCCAAGGAACGGAGCCAACCCCATCCCTTAGGGATGGGGGCATTTTTACCTCCTCAACAACAACCTCCCCCACAAGAATCAGTATTCTCTCATCTAGGGAGGACAATCAGAAGATGAGGTTTCTGCCCTATCCCATCATTTGAATCATCATCCCCTCCGAAAGGGAAGCGTACCACAAGGTCACATCAAAGAACTCTTCGTCTCTCCCTTTGTAAAGAAATCTAAAAGAGATCCCGGGACATGAAAGGGAATACTAGTAAAAGACACAGGAGATACTATTCCTATTTGGAATATGAAATCTTCTCCACCCCGCGATATGCATCCATCAACACCATAGAGGTTAAGCCCATGGGTAACACCAAAGATGGTGAAAATCTGGATGGATTAGGAGATGATGGTTCTGGTCGGGTTGTAACTCACAATGAACCACCAGGTGTGCACACCTGGAACTAGAGGGCCGCTCTAAATATGGACGCCCCTTCATCTAACCTTCCTCTTCTCACCCTACGACCTCCCAATAAGGATAAGAACAAAGGACAGGTTACCCTTGACCCACCTCCTTCTCTTGATAAAAATGAGCCACTTACGCTCGAACAATGGTTCGATCTACAGGAAGAGGAAATGAAAGAATTGAGGTGGCTTAACGCCAAGATAATCCAGAGGAACCGTCTTATTGAAAGCGCTTCCCTAGAAGGACTACACCTCACACTCCCAATAAGTGCACCTCAAAGACCAAGTTTTGCCCCGAAAAATGAAGTACGGCCAGGGCTCCCACCCAATGAGGCGCCCAGCCCATCCAATTACCTAAATGTGGATCCAGATGAATACCAAGACTTCCCTATACTCAGGAAGAAACTGGAGCGAGTAAATATGAACCCTCTGAAGGTGTCACAAACGGCACATGCACCCCTGGTGCCAACCGAGCTAGATACTCAAGAAATGCCTCGGGCTACACCTGCCCAGGACCAGGCCCAACAAGATGTAAACTGGGGTCTCACCAACACCATCAAGGCACTAACAGCTCGATTGGAAGCAATAGAAGGTCAACGTGCTCCGATACAGCCAGAGACGAATCCCTACCTGGATTGGGTGAGAAACACACCACCTCCACCAAATTTTGGGAGACCTGTATTCCCTATTTTCAATGGATCAGGTGACCTAGAGCATCATTTGATGCACTACATGTCTTATTGAGACCCTATGATGGGAACTCTGCAACAACAAGAAGCAGTGAAACTCAGATGCTTTGCACGGACCTTGCAAGGATCTGCCTTCATCTCGTATACAAGTCTACCAGCCCAGTCAATAAAAGGCTAGGAAGATCTTCGGCAGCAGTTCCTGTTCCACTTCAGCTCGACGTTGCCTAAAACAACGGTCAGTGACCTCATGAACTACAAGAAGAGGGAGAACGAGAGGGTATCATATTTCATAGCTAGATGGAAAGGTCTGACCTACTCTCTGAACAGGCCAATGCCTCAAGATGAGATGCTTTCCATATGCATCGATAATCTTTGAGATGAGATGCGAACACCGCTCATACCAGTGGAGTGCACCATTGGATTCTGCCATCTCTCTCCCATTTCCCATAGAATTGAGGACTCCCAGCAGTGGTCCAATTTGAAGTCCCAAATAGCCTCACAGGCTCCCAAAAAGAGGGCAACTAGAGCTGAATCATCCACTATCACACTCAATCCAGCCCTTATTCCTGCTCCACCACTCAGGCCTCCACCAAATCATCAAGGGCCCCCTGTATATCAGCGGCCACCTCCACCCAAGTGGGACGATCATAGAGGACCAAATCGGAACCAGTTCGAGGAATGAAGACACAAAGTATACTCATTCCGAGAGGACCAAGTATGCAGCTACTTCATCACCGCCATGAACTGCAACTTTCTCCACCTCCCAGAGCCAAGGAAACCCGAAGAAGTCGGCCGTGATGACAGACCAGATTACTATCCCTACAATAGAATGTTAGGGAACAATATTCGGGAATGATTAGTCTTCAAAGACCTCCTTCAAAGGATGTTAGACTCTGGGAAGTTTGAGCTGGGACTACCCCCAGCACATGTGACATACATTTCTACCACCAAATCCGAAAAAGGGGAGGGGTGGCAGGAAGTCACCAGCAAGAAGGGGTAGAAGTTTGATGAATGGATGACTCGGAAGACTATTAATTGAGCCCAGGGCATACTCTGAGATCCACTACAGCAGCCGGTGTTGCCGCCCACAGCCCCTGATGCCGCACAACCGACAATATCGGCCTCACAACCCTCCATAAGCCGGTCATCTAGGCATAATAGAAAAGGGAGGAAACAAGCGCAAGAGAAGTAGTCTGCAACGAGGCTGAAGTTATCCCCAACATTGGAGAATTTTATACCCTCAAACTTAGCACCATGGGCACCGACCCACCAAACGGTACTATCAAGGACAATCGACCGGGTTGACTTGTCAGAGGATGAGGAGCCAATATTTGGTTCCATCAATGTCATACATCTTATAGAATTGTTCCCTAATGAAGGTTATGGTTATGAACCTGAGTTCCCGACACACGGAGCCGGGATGAGGAATCGCAGTGGAAAGGGATACCAGGGGATGCGCAGTCGCGTCAGAAACCAACCCTAAGGTTGGAACTCGGCCCAAACCGTAAATATTGAGGAAACCCATGGGAGAGACCTTCAATGGACTTAGTAGGAGAAAAAATGTCCCTCTACCTCCACAAGCATCCATTATGGCCCTGTTATTCTGCGGTACCCATCAGAAGAGGAACAGGCATCTAGCCGCCTAGTGTGCACAAATAGACCAGTCGGGCCAAATCCCCAAAATGGGGGAACACAATCGACATCTGACCCCATGTCCGGTCCCTCCTCGTTACATACTCTAGCTCCCAAAGTTCCTTATAAGACTCCCCCACCAATAGGGAAGCATTGGCCGCTAGAGCAAAAATACAATATCCTTAAGCAGCTGGCGTCGGTACCAGTCAAACTATCAATCCTGGATGCCCTGAGTCTGTCCGCAAACCTCAAAGAGGAGATTATAGAATCCTTGCTCATCCCCCAGGAGTTTCAAGCCGAAGTAGCTACCGTCGAGATTTAACGGACGGAGACTGGCTCGGCAGAATGCAATGCGGTGATTTCCTTCACTGATCTGGACAAAGATGTCATCGTGCAAGGACACATCAAACCACTATATGTGTCCGACACACTAGATGATGTTGAGATCCAAAAATTCTATATTGATAATGGCTCTGGAGTTAACCTATTTCCCCTACAAACACTCCGTAAGTTGGGCTAGAGTGAGGATGACCTAATCCCCTCAGCAAAAACTCTGTTGGGTTACGACAAGAGTGAATAGAATCCAATGGGATAAATCAAGCTGAAAACCCATTTTGGTGACCTTTTGGCCTACTCAGAATTCCTGGTGGTCTGAAAGAACGCAGCATTCAATGCCCTGCTGGGAAGGCCATGGATCCATAAGAACATGGTCATTCCTTCATCCTACCACCAGTGTATTAAGTACTGTGTCAATGGGAAAAGTGGTACATTGCATGCCGACAAGGCCCCTTTAGAGATCTCTGAGTCACATTACATTCACACCAGGTTCTATGAGAAAAAGTAGAAGCAGCCTTCGGTCGATGGTGTCTACTGGATTCCCGCTCTAAATGGTCTTGAAATGGTTCCTAACGACCCCCTCAGATAGCTTGGCAGAGACTTTGTACTGCCCATCAACCATGTTGAGAGTAGGGGTTTAATTTTGGACATGCACTCAGTTGTCCTCATGACTTCAGCCATAACGAACGAGCGTGACAATGAGGTAACATCCATCAACCTTCAATTTGGGGGCGAATACTTGAGCGAGGATGCCCACAATGCCTTGCCTCCAGACTCCCAGGAGCCCAAGTCAAGAGCTCTCCCCTTTCTGGATAAAGAAGATAGGGATTTGGGCGAAGAAGAAGAGGAAGATCTCAGGGATGCACCTCCCACATTTGAGGGAGGTATCTCCACCACGGTAGATGAGCTTAGGGAAATAAACATGGGTACCGAGGAAGACCCAAGGGCCACTCTTGTTAGTGCAGCCATGTCCCCCGAGGATCACGAGGTATATACCACTTTCTTAAGGAAACATTGAGATGTTTTTTCCTGGAATTACATAGAAATTCCGGGACTCGATCCCGAAGTGGAGATGCATCACCTAGGTCTACCAGAAGACCACCAGGGCTATAAACATGCTTCCAGAAGGACACACCCCTCACATGTTGCCAAAATAGAGGCTGAAGTTGATAAACTCATTAAAGCAGGATTTATTTGGGAGGTCCAGTACCCCATCTGGTTGGCCAACATCATCCCTGTTAAGAAAAAGAATGGACACATCCACGTTTGCATTTATTTTAGAGATCTCAAACGGCATTGCCTGAAAGATGATTTCCCGGTCCCGATCACCGATTTATTAATCGATGCAACGGCTGGGTATGAGGCTCCCTCCTTCATGGATGGTTATTCTGGGTATAATCAAATTAGGATGGCCCAATAAGATGAAGAATCCACTACCTTTAGATCCCCTCAAGGAATATTCTATTACAGGGTCATGCCCTTTTGTCTCAAGAACGCTGGCGCTACATATCAGTGTGCCATGCATCGTATCTTTAAACCATTCCTGGGAAGATTTGTTGAATGCTATGTGGATGACTTGGTGGTTAAGTACAGAAAGCGCCAAGATCACCTGTCAGACCTTGATACCGTCTTCAACAAACTTCGACAACATAGTCTGAATATGAATCCCTTGAAATGTGCCTTCAGGGTTACCTCTGGGAAATTCCTTGGCGTCGTCGTACGCCATCATGGCATCGAAGTCGACCCTGAAAAGACAAAGGCTATCCTTGGCTTACAACCTCCCTACAATATCACCGAGTTGAGGGGATTCCAAGGACTTCTGGCCTATATCAGGCAGTTTATAGCCAACCTGGCAGGAAAATGTTTTCCTTTTACCAGGTTAATGAAGAAGGGAGTCACGTACCAATGGACAGATGACTACCAAGAGGCGTTCGACAGCCTAAAGAAGTACCTATTAAGCCCACTAGTGATCATGCCCCTAGTTGAAGGAAGACCTGTCATCCTATACATGACGTCCCTAGAGCAGTCACTGGGAGCCTTCCTCACGCAGAGAAATGACGCCGGCAGTGAAAACAGTCTCTATTACCTCATCTAAACCATGATTGATGATGAGACTCGATACTCAAACATCGAGAAGAGTTGTTTGGCCTTGGTATTCGCAGTTCAAAATTTGCGACATTATCTGAAGCATCATGAATTACATTTGGTCTCACATAGTAACCCGCTCAAGTACATCCTTAGCTGACCAATGCTGATCGGGCACTTGTCCCAATGGGCAGTCATCCTGTAATAGTTTGACATCCGGTTTTGGCCTCATAAAGTCATCAAGGTCCATACATTAGCAAATTTTCTGGTGGAGAACCCTTCAATGGGGACCACCGCACCAGATTCCGAGCTACCTGATGAAGACATCTTCTCGGTTCAAGAGGAGTTCCCAGCATGGGAAATATACTTCGACGGCGCATCCCGAAGCCCAACCGAGAAGAGGATGGAAGATCCCAAATTTAACAAGGTGGGCTTGGGGATAATACTCATGTCCCTAGAAAAGGCAGTATTGACATCTTCCTTCCTCCTATCAGAAGGATGCCCGAACAATGAAGGGTAGTATCAAGCCCTCATTGCATTCATGGAGCTCGCACTCCAGGCACAAGTACAGCACCTTAAGGTAAAAGGTGACTTAGAACTAGTCATCAAGAAAGTAAATAGTGACTATACTATTAAAAAGGAGGAGATGATTCCCCTTTTTGACCATGTATAAGTGTTAATGGAGGAATTCTCTACAGAACCAACATTGACCTATATTCCCCGGTCTCAAAATGCCCAGGCCGACACATTAGCTAATTCGGCCACAGCCCTAGCCGACCCAGACCGGGATGAAACAAATATCAGTATTTATCACCATCGTATAGTCTTTCCATTTGTTCAAACTAAGATGGAAGAAATACATGAAGTCATTCATGTCCCTGAACCATATGCTCCTGCCACCGACTGGATGACACCATTGAAAACTACCTTCAACGGGGAGAACTTCTATCATACAGGGCTGAATGAGAGAAAATATGGAGAAGGGAAATCAACTTTGTCCTATATGGTGGCACAGGTCAGTAAGAGGTCCTCAAAAAATGAGACCTTGATGGAGTCCTCCTCAGATGCATTGATGGAGAAGAATCCACTGCCATCGTGATTGAAGTACATGTCGGAGTATGTGGGGCACATCATCTAGGGTCCAAGCTTTCCCATCAGGTTCGAAGAGTTGGGTACTATTGGCCCATAGTGGCAGGAGATTGCGAGCTCTTTATCGCAAAATGTCACTCATGCCAAATTAATTCCAACTTCATACACCAACCCCTGGAGTTACTTCATCAGGATAAGTACTCATGGCCATTTTCCGTCTGGGGAATGGACGTCATGGGACCATATCCTCCTTCCACTGCCAAACAGCTAAAGTATATCCTCACGACAACCAACTTCTTTTACAAATGGGCAGAAACTGTACCACTTAAGGAAGTCGGGGCTAGAAACATTTTCAGATTTGTGAAAACCAATATCATCACCAGATTTGGTGTCCCTCATACCATACTGACGGATAACGGCACCAACTTCTGCTCTGCTAAGTTGGAGAAACTATACCAAGAATATGTTATCAAGGCTAACCACTCATCCCACTACCATGCAGCGGCCAACGGACAGATAGAGGCTTTTAACAAGACCCTATCCAACATTCTCCAGAAAATGGTGGACAAAGACAAGAAGTCATGGTCGGATAAACTACCTCATGCATTGTGGGCTTATCGAACCACAACCCACACCGCTACTCGAGCTACTCCGTACTCATTAGTATATGGAACAGAAGCGGTTCTGCGCGTTGAGATCTAATTTCCCTCGCTCTGTGTTTCCATTTGTGATCATCTATCCAACGATGAGCAATCAGAAAAAAGGCTAGGCGAACTGGAACAACTGGTTGAGAAGTAGTTGCACACTTTGCACCATCTGGAAATATACCAGAATCAGATCGCACTAGCCTTTAATAAAAAGGTTCGTCTATGGTCCTTCTTGGAAGGAGAATTGGTATTAGTCCTCCGGACCCCAACGATACCAGAAAGAAACCTCCAAAGCTGGATCCCAAGTGGGAGGGGCCATATGTTATACACAAGGTCTACTCCAACGTAGCATATGCCCTGATCTCCATGGACGGGCAGTTCACTACCGCTCCAACAAATGCGAGATTCATGAAGAAGTATTTAGCATAGAAATCAAAAGTAGTCATCGTCCAAGCTACAAGATGTTAAACTGGAAAGCACCCAACGGTCCAAACTCTATGAACCTAAACTAAGAGTATTTCATCCTCACTGGCATACCTAAAAGAAGTTATCATCCTTGCTGCAAGATGTTAAACTGCCAAGCACCCAACGTTCCAAACTCTATGACCCTAAACTAAGAGTATTTCCTCCTCACCACACAACATTAAACTACACGGATTTTAAATAACTGCGTACGGATTGATTCCTGCCCTCTCAGGATATGTTGTAATGTTGGGATCCCCTATCTTGGCTCAGCCACTCCCAAATGGAATAAGATTAAAAAAATGTCCCCTTCCCCCGTGTACGGACCAGCCTTGCATGGGGTGTACTTATTTTAGAGAACTACGTACATCTTGATTCCTGCCCTCACAGGATATGTAGCAACGCTGGGATCCCCTATCCTGGCCCAGCCACTTCCAAATGTAATAAAATTAAAAAAACGTCCCCTTCCCCTGTGTACGGACCAGCCCTGCATGGGGTGTACTTCTTTCAGAGAACTACGTACAGCTTGATTCCTGCCTTCACAGGATACGTAGCGATGCCAGGGTTCCCCATCCTGGCCCAGCCGCACCTGAATAAAAGTTAAAAATGCCATATCCCCCCATGTACGGACCAGCCCTGCACGGGGTGTATTCCCAGTCCTTACCACACAACGTTAAACTACACGGATAAGGATAAAAAAATGCCCCTTCTCCCCCGTGTATGGACTAAACCTACACGGGGTGTATTGTATTTCAGAGAACTACACGTGGCTTGATTCCTGCCCTCGTAGGATATGTAGTGACGCCTAGATTCTGTATCCTGGCCCATCCACCCCCAAATGAGGTTAAAAAAATTCCCTTTTCCCACATGTATGGACCAGACCTGCACGGGGTGTATTGTCTTTTAGAGAACTACATGAGGCTTGATTCCTTCCCTCACAGGATACGTAGTGACGCCAGAATTCCACACCCTATCCCAGCCACCTCAAATGAAGCCAAAAATACCCCCTTCCTCAGTACGGACTAGACCCGCACAGGGTGTATTCCCCAAAAGAACTACATGAGGCTTCATTCCTGCCCTCGCAGGATATGTAGTGACACCAGGGTTCCCCATCCTGGCCCAACCATTAAAAAAAATGCTCTCTCCCCCCGTGTACAGACCAGACCTGCACGGGGTGTATTCTTCATCCTCAACGCATGACGTTAAACTACACGGACTTCAGATAACTATGTGAGGCTTGATTCCTACCCTTGCAGGATACGTAGTGACACTAGGGTCCCTCACCCTGGATCAGCCATCCCCAAATGAAAGTCAAAAATTCCCTTTTCCCCCGTGTACGGACTAACCCTGCGTGGGGTGTACCTATTTTTGAAAACTACGTGTGGCTTGATTCCTACCCTCACAGGATGCATAGTGACATCAGGGTTTTTCATCCTGGCCCAGCCATTCGCAAATGAAAATTTTAAAAAAAAATCCCTCTTCCCCCGTGTATGAACCAGATCTGCATGGGGTATATTCCTCATCCTCACCGCACGCCGTTAAATTTGCACGGACTACATCCTCACCACACGACGTTACAACTGCACAGACTTCTTCCTCACCACACGACGTTAAAACTACACATACTTCGTCATGAACCACCCAAGATATATGGAGAAACACGATGGAAATACTCCTTGTGCATTTGGATGCATCCTGTCCATACATCATACTCCACCACCCAGATAATTACAGATCTTCATAACCATTCATGGCCATCGGAAGTGGAAGGTTATCGACCTGTGGACACCTTTGCATGACTATGCATACCATTCCCTTATTATCTCTTCATATTGATATCCCCTGGCCCATCTACCAAAGGCATGATTTCCTCAGGTGATACTCTTTCTATCTCCGTACGCTTACCAGCCTCAGAGCCCCCATATCATATCTCCCGATCCAAAAATTTATAGCGCAGTGGTTTACAAGTTTTCCCCCTTTTCACATCCAAACTTTTCCAGGGTATCCCTACCCCATTATCCTATGTATCCTCCCATGGTTCATATGACGACCAACATCTACGAACATCAAGCCAGGGCTAGGCTACTTTGACTCAACGGACAATTGCAGTGAAGATGTTTCTTGTATGCTCGGACGCCATTATCCCCGAATGTCGAACTCCGTACTATGATCATTCTTGGATTTTCATAATCATTCATGTCCATCGGAAGTGGAAAGTCATCGACCCGAGGACACCTTTGCATGACTATGCATACCATGCCCTCAGCGGCTCTGCATATTGATAGTCTCTGGCCCGTCTACCAAAGGTAAGATTTCCTCAGGCGGTATTCTTCCTAGATCTGTATGCTTACTAGCCTCAGAGCCCCCACACCACATCTCTTGATCCGAGAAACCTCAGAGTTATAGTTTACAACCTCCATCCCCCACCCTGTTTAGAGTATATCAGATCATAGTAACTCAGTTATCCTTCGAGTGACTACAACAATACTCACCCAATGGTCTGAGCTCTATGACTGCAAAACTAGGAGTACTTTGTCCTTACCGCATGACGTTAAACTGCATGGAGTGAAGGTATACCCCCGCATGCAAGATAAATCAGTGCAGGGAGCTCTCTAAGCTTTAACAACAATCAGGGCCGAATATGCCCGACATGTCCAGATATTTTCTTACCAAATGACAGACATCATGGCCCAGACAATCATGGATCATCATAACCATTCACGACCATCAGAAGTGGAAAGTTATCGACCCGTGGACACATTTCCATGACTATGCATACCATGCCCTCAGCGGCTCTGCATATTGATAGCCCCTGGACCATCTACCAAAGGTAATATTTCTTCAGGCGATATTATTCCTAGCTCTGTACGCTTACCGGCCTCAGAGCTCCAATATCATTTCTCCTAATCTAAGAAGCCCTAGAACCATGATTTACACCAATAAACCCCTCTCCATGTCTTGGGCATGCCGAGATGTTTAATCCTAGTTACATTCTGATCAAGAGAATCCATTGCAACTATGTCCTTACCGGATGACTTTAAACTGCACGGAACATCTTGGCCGCTTGGCATAAAGTTGCAAAGACCAAGCATTAAACATCCAGGGAAATGCCTCCAACTACAAGCATTTTCACTAGTTTAAAAATTCCCCCTGTCCTCGCTGCATGACGTTAGAACTACACTGCATCGGCAAGAATTCCCCATGTCCTCGCTACATGACGTTAAACTGCACAGAATCCTTTAATAATGCTCCTCGTCTTTACCACATGATGTTAAACTACACGGAAGCCGTCCTAGCCGTATGATGTTAAATTGCATAGTCAAACCTATCATGGGTTCAGTAAGGAACGTTTTCCCTCAGTGCATAGGTCCGACCGTCACAAACCACCGTCTCGCACCAGTGTGAGAAGGATTGACTTCACCCATTCTTGGAAAATTTAGCCTAGATATTTCTCCCATATCTAGGAACCCTCTCTTCATAAACCATACTTTGTACTCATAAAAAGTTGAACTCTCAGAAGCCACCCATGGTGGTCCTGAATGTCAACTTCCGAGAAGTTGCTCGGCTAACAGGAGAATGAAATCATTGACCTAAGGACACCTTTTCATGACTATGCATACCATGCCCTCAGCGACTCTGCATATTGATCACCCCTGGCCCGTCTACCAAAGGTAATATTTCCTTAGGCAATTCTTCTCTCCGTATGCATCTTAGCCCCTGAGCCCCCATGTCCATCCCGGGATTCGGAAACCCTATCAGCTATAGTTTACTAGCCTCTTTTACAACCCTACCAAAATATGGTGGAATGTCTCTGAAAAGATTACTGAGAACCAGGAGAAACTGTTCTATTTTAAATGATGTCCCAACTGCATGACTTTAAACTACGCCAAGCCCCAATTTTCCTCTACGCCAACTAAATGCGTGGGACATGGACCCTAGGTCTACACTCTTGATTGATACAGATGTTCTCAAACCCTTTCAGATGTCGCACACCCTTTCCAAGCCACCCCTGGTGGTTTTCATAATTCTCTAAGCTACCCATGGTGGTGTCCATAAGCCGAACTTTCATGAAGTCCACAGGTCATCAAAAATGGAGAGTCATTGACTTAAGGGAACCTTTGAACAACTATGCATACCATGCCCTTAGTGGATCTGCATATTGATTTCCCTTGGCCCGTCTACCAATGGCAATATTTCCTTAGGTGATGATCTTTCTACCTCTGCATGTCGATATAGCTCCCATGCCTTGAGACATGCCCTCCATGTCACTAGAATCTAAACATGCTCCCCCCACATGCATCTAAAGGATATCGAGACATCTTTTAATCAAAAAAACCTCATTGGGGACCTCGCCCCACCATATCTGATCAAAGCTGTTTGGACTAAAGCATTAGTAATGATAGTCTTGTCTGTGGGACTTTAAACCGCTAACAAAAAGAGGCACAAAGCCTGTTAGGTCAAAAACCCGAAAAGGGAGACCTAAGAAAAAGTCAGGCCATACCCACTGGGTCCACACCAAATGGGCCCAGGAAAAATTAGGGTACTAAAAGAAAAGACAAAAAAAATTGTGGGGTTTTTCTATAAAAACCTAGAAATAGTAAAACTATGCTCGCTGGATCCCATGATCTAGGCAAAAGTTAGAGCTCGTTTTTATTTTTATCAATTGCCCTAAACTATGATTATTCTATGTTCGGTGAATTAACATATATAAAAATCACACCAAGTAATTTTTGTCATAGGAGAAGACAACAAGAGCTCTAAGGAAAAACATTTCTTTATTCTATAACAAAGTTGGTGAGAAGGGCATCCACAATCCAGAGCCTCCTCTAGCATGAAAGATTATTACAGGAGGTTTTCAACGGATTCAAAAATTTGTATTAGGCGCTGATGAGAATCCTTGATTTCTTGATAGAGATTATACAGTAAGTCTGTCTCAGCTTCTGCACTAGCCCGCAACGCTTCCACCTCCTGGGACGCCTTTGATCTCGCCCTCATCTCCTCCTCCATCGGCCGCTCCCCTTCTTCAATTATGGCGGTGACATTAGTCTCTTCCTGCTGTAGCCACTGTATGTCATTCCTCGGCACCTCCAATCAAGAACATTGCTTAATGACTTCTCCCTGGAGTCTTTCAACTACCCCGGCATGATCATGAGCCTCTGTTAGGAAAAGCTATCGGGTCATGGAAAGGTAGGCTTCAGATTTAGCAGTAGAAAGGTGAGATTCGAAACCACCTAGTCTCTCCTGATCTACGAACACCTGCTTGACTATATCATAAGTACCATGGTATTCAAAGACATCAAATCCCAGTAGTATAAACAGATTTCACAGCTTCAGTAATTTAGCTGGCATCTCGGCCAAGGGCGTCTAAGAAATCAGCTTCCAAATTTTCTCCCAAGCCCTTTGGCGAGCAGGTAGAAGACTGGAAAGGACTTTTTGATCAGCCTCGGAGTCACTCCCGAATGAAGATACGTACTCAAGGATGAATGTCACCAAGGAGGTACCAGATGTGGCTTCACCCACAAACTCTGGCACCGCAGAAACTTCACCCCCGACGGTTGTGGTCACAGGCATGATCGGATCCGACAACACAATCGCCAACGCCAAAGGTCGTGGTCCTAAAGCCTGAAAGTCAATAAGACAGATAAGTATCCCTAATAAGAAAATGTAATAGAAAGGAGTTAGTGGCAAGATATTGAGGAACTTACCCCTAGTCAACAAGGCGTCGATATCCTCAAACTCTGTGCCGCTTCAGCCACTTGAGTAAGACGCTGCAACTTCGAGAGGCAGGGGAGTCATGGGAACCCCCAAAGTTGTCCAAGACCTAAGGCCATACCCAAGGCCAGCAAATTCCAAAGTTGTCCCTAAGCGGTCGGCTATGGAGATAAATCCTAGGGAAATCACTCCCCCAGTAAACAAAATAATGGCCCTCTCTGGGTTTTCAAAAATTGGCCTGATGGTAGGCTCTTCCTCCATCACCACGGGATCCATTGGGTCTAAGGCAGCTGGCCCCATCAGATCTGGGGCCTCTTCGGTAATCACGGGCACCTTGTCCTCCCCTGCAATGATAAAGGTTGTATGATTAGTGAGAGTCTCGACTTTAAGTTGTTCCTCCTCTAACATATCTCTGATTGATGAAGGCAGAAGTAAAGCGTCCATATCACTAGCCCCTTCAGTAGGGCATGCCATCTCATCATGCTCAGGTGTGGCTACAGGTGATCCCTCAGATGAGAAGGGGTAGAAGGTATGACCGCTTGGTTAGCCATGTCCAGGTCTCCGAGAGGCCCTACACCATGTGCCAAAACAGTTAATAACTGGCAGAATCAGAATATATGAGTTGGAAATTGAGAAAACGGGTAGTCATGATTAGCCGACATCCCCTGTCTAAGTCGTTCTGATAAACGGGACACCTGGTGAAGTCTCTGGATCTACCCAGGGGACAGTTCTTCACTCAGAACACTGAGAGGAGTTGGAGGAGGAAAGACCCTAGCTGGGTCCACAATGGTCACTTCCATGAGCTCAATTGTGCCTGGAGACCCCTCCTCGATGATCCTCGTAGCCGAAAGCGTGTGTTCACCTACCGCAGTACCATGGGGAGTATACTATGGGGAAGTAATTGTCCCATGGGATTCCTCAGCACCCTGCATAAAGGGAAAAAACTTTATAACCTTCATAGTAAATGAGGGGGAAAGCCGAAATGGATGAGCATGGAAACCTCTTCTTCGGGATTGGACGATTCGGGATGTCTTATCATCATGGACACCCAGGTAGACCCATAAAGCTAGTTCTAGATTGAATGAATGTATGCGTCCATCTCCTTCAATGAGGCGATTATTTTGTTCAGATCCTCTTCCAGTAGCAAGTGGGGCATAGCGAAGATAGTCCCAATACCCAGAAGCTTGAGAGGGCCTGTTTGGAGTAACGCCCAAACCTCTTCATCTGAGCCACTAGCCCTCAAGTCATCCCAAATTCTTCATGCGCCCAGAAATGCAGCTGTAACAGGAATAGCTAGCTGGGGGTAATCAACCTGAGAGGGTCGGGCAGCGCCAGGGGCTGGTGGGGGCGCCAATGGTCGTGTTTGTTTTCGGGATCTCACCGCTAACCTAGAACTATCTGGAACTACCTATGGGCGGGACCTCACAGTCAGGGGGGAATTCCCTTGCTTCAGCCGTGGAAAGGGGACCACCGAAATCATCACCCCCTGAAGATTGATCACTCTTTTCCCCCTCCTCATCAGTCATCAATCACAGCATGGCCTGGACTCGGTGGGTTAACACCGCATAACCCTGGCATGCATAAATGTAGGCCTCGAGGTCCCAAATATACCGATTGGCCCTCTCTGGGTCCACATCGTATAGAATGTCAATAGGGGCAGATATGTAGCCCAGCCCATCAAATGCCACTTCTGATTCCTTGAGATACTGCCACAGAGAATGGGGGTACTGGCTGCAAAAGAATGACCGGCCTTTGAATTTTTCCCATTGACTCCAGGCCATCGGGAAGGCAGCATCCGCCGGAATAACCAACTCTCTCTGGGCAGCTTCTAGGGAATGAGAGGATACACCTCTATCCGTTAAAATCTTCCCTAGAAGCATGGGACCGGTAGGGTTGTGAAGAACCTTGCTCGACCTGGTTGAAGCACTATCCCCCTTTCGCTTCCTCTTTCCCTTCGATGGATTAGGACTTGAGATAGTGGGCACCCACAGCCCTAGCTGGCCATTCAGGTACGATTACACCCAGGAGTCGGTATAGCTCTTGGATAATAAAGGCATGGAGTCTGAAAGCACAGGAGTCATAACCTCATAGCCAGTATCTTTCTGGGTAAACATTAACCACAGTTACCTGGACACCATTAAATGGAAGTTCTCATGGGTTCCATTGAGTGTGGGAGGACACAGTGCCTGGACGCAGGCAAATTGACGTCTGAATCACCAAGGCATGTACCCCTCACAGATCAGTTCCCCACTGATACGAGCCACCAGAATACCCTCTCGGAGAGAAAAAAGGTATCCCTGCTTGCTAAACTCTGATATGGTATTCATAATTGCACCATTTGGGGAGGGATATGTTCTGAAATTTAAATGATCATAACTCAAGATCTGGCTCGATAGAAGACATATATTCTGAACCGTCTATTGCCCATCCTTCCCTTGGGTCACCCACTCTTCGGGCATAACCACGCTGGTCATTTGCAAGTATGGCCAGAATGCAGTGCCCAGAATCTGAAGAGGGTTGATGAAAGTGTAGCAGTTCTTGATATGCACTCCCAACCATCCCCAAAGAATTTGAAAAGGGCCAGCTACCCGGTTTGGTCGACTCCCATCGGTAATATTGCTAAGCAACCAATAAATCCTGGCCAATACTAGGACGACCAAGTTGATGACATTGCCAGTAGCCAGCTGTGCTGCCATGAAAAAAGTAGAGACCTGCACGCCACCAGTCTCGCGTACGGGCAATAGCCAGCCACTCAAGAACATGGCCATAAATGCCGCTAGACAAGGCAACTGATCAATGTCTAGAACAAGTTCCCAGCCCTAGTCATTCAACTTACCTTCCTCCCGGGTCAGCCAGTAGCTGCCCCTCTACCTTCGGGACTCCATCGTAGGGCAGGTCATGGGCCTGCGTGGAAGATCCATGGACTTTCTCTCTTTGGAAAAATCCTTGACCCATTCACGATATGGGACAATCTGTTTTGGAGACGTATCCTTCGAATGCTACCAGGCCTATTCAATAAGCTGCTTCACCAAGGGAGGAGTCCTCTCTTCATTGTCCCACATAGAAGGGGGAGGCAATAATTCATCATACATACCTCCAACGATGGGGACCACTAAAATATGGAAGACGTCCCAAAGACTAATACCCACCTCCCCATGGACCAGATGGAATGTGTTTGTTTCTGGACTCCAACGGCTCATAAGTTTCCTAGCGAGGGCTTGAGACCGATGGGTATAGGTTTGTGACACCCAGGCAGATTCATATAAGCCTACGGCTCGCAATTCTGATTCAAACTTTTCACAGCTCTGGCGAACCCAGAAGGGCCACCCCTAATCCAATGACTTAAATGCCTCTCCAGGCCTAAGGTCCCGGCCCGCTGGCCATCCATGCTGGTCGTTTACCATAGCATTGAAGGCAATGCTCTGATAATAATGAATTGCCCTATCCTGCTGACGTTGTTCTCCTGTCGGGGACACAGGAAGGTGATTCAACACAGATCTGAAAGTTGTATCCCTTAGGCCAGGTCACCCTCTGGCAGATATCACAGATTGAGGGATAGTGCCAGTAAATATCCATGCTACAGGATTGTTGTCATGAGATGGTACCAGAATCGGCGTATCGGACAGTAAACCAAACTCGTAGGCAGGAAGGCTGTTGGAAAAGGGGTAATCCCACTATAACTTAGAGAGAAAGTCGGCAAGGAAGGGGTATAGTGGGGAGTGGAAGATTCCATCCTTAATAGACCTGGACACGTCCTTTAAGCGTTGATCACCAATTGAGAGAGGCTCGACGGCAGGCCTGGGTGCAGGGTGAGGGGGAACCATGTTTTCTCCCTGCATTATAAAAAACCAGGCAAATGGTTAGTCTAGAATAATAAAATCTAGAAAAAATACCAAGCATATGGCAAAGGAGTCAAGAGGACTTCAGGAAGAGGTCTGCAAGCAGGCCTCAAAATGTGGTTCGCGATGATTGCATCATGCGAACCAACCCTACGCAGAAGAGGTCTGCGGTACTATGGCCTACGGAGCATTGGTCTGAAAACCAAAAACCAGGTTGCTCTGCGGAATCTTAATCCTGGATTTAAATAGTTAGGTTTGGAAGACTTAAGAAATTTTCAAAGTCTAGAAGATTTTAGTCTGCGGACCATCAAAACCACGGAGTGAGTTTCTACGCGGCCCATCGTGACTTACTTTTAAATTAATTAAGAGTGTTAGTTCACGGCTGGGAGATTGGTCTGCGGGTGAAGGTGGGCACGAATGAGGAATGGTTCACGGAAGTGGCAGCTGGTTCACGAACGAGGTGTTTTGCGAAGGAACGAGCACGTGGAGACAAAAATCAAGAGAGCTCTGGTTTCGCAAAGAATCCGGTAAAAGACAAAGGAAGGGCCCCTGTATTTATAGGCGTGGTCACCTATGGGGTCCACTCCCCTACCGCAAACCATCCAAGTTTTAGGAAAACTCTACATTGGAATGGCCTCCTCTTCATTCCGATCGGACCCCATTATGATGGGGGGAATTTGTAGGGTCCTGAAAAATCTGCAAAGGAGAATGAGAATCCCCTTTAATCCAAGGGAGATTCTACCCAATTTCCCCCGAAAGAATTGGGGAAAATTGTGGAGAATGCTCAAAGGATGGCACAAGGCGAACCGGACCACATACCGGTCTAATGATAAGGGTACGTGGCCGGTTTCTCAAAGTACCCCCTCCACGGACCACTATTGTTCGCAGAACATAGGCAGGGATCCTCCACGGGCATGAAGCAGGACAACCGCCAACCCGGTCCACCATCACAAACCGCCACAGCCATGAACCATGTCAACCGACCCGGACCGCATCCGATGTCGTTCGCGGAATGGAGGCGGAACACTGTGCGGTAATAAAGCACTCCCCGACCTAGTTTGGTTCGTGGGGGAGGTGCGTTCAATGCCCACTGTGAGTTGCGGATTGACCAAGTCATCTGTAAACCAGGTTTCCAGTCATGGGCCTCCACAAAAGGTTCCTCATTACCACAGATACATCTCTTTCCCCACTCTATAAAAAGAGTTGGAGGGGGAAGAGGAGGGGGAGATCAATCAGATTTTGGTGGAAGGATTTCGAAGGAAGTAGCTTCGGATTTCACGAACAGTGAAGTTCCAATTCGCGAACTAGAACAGGTATGAAGCTGGAAACGAATTAATAAGGAACTTAAAACGCATAACAACTTAGTGAACCATGAACTTAAAATAACAAATAAAAGAAGACCATGAACCATGGCCCCTCCGCGGATGCACTCCCTATGGACCAGGGAGTATATGCCCCTTTTCTGATCTGTCGCACCGTGTAGCACCCTCCTACGCGGGTGAAGCCTCGATCGACAAACCTCCAACCGGTGTTGCCCTTAGCCGTCGCTGCTTGAGTGGACCCCTCCGTGTACCAACCTGGTACGTGGGCTGAACCTGAAGTCATGAACCACCCTAGTTCACGGGATGCCCATCAGTCCACAGACCACCCTGGTTCGTGGACGACCTCTCCATCCACGTAGCACCTCTCTACACGAAGGGCGCCACTCCTCTAACACCTGTGTGACCCGCCAGATCCTTCGGAGTTCCCATTCCCTGAGCTAGAAAAAATCCTTCCAATCTGGCCTAATCCTTCACAACCCCCTCATTGTCCCATTCATCGGGCCCGAGCCGAGGCCTCCACCAGAGCCATGGACCCGTGTGATGTAACCTTTAGGTGCATCAGTGTGCCGTTTTGAGTTCACATACCCATGGTAAGTGAGAGCGAAAGAGTTTCCCTGACCCTTGAGTGGGTTCCTGAGTCACTCATGGGTCCACATACCCACGGTAGTGCAGATTCCAAGCCTGAGAGTCCCCTTTCTGCACCTCCACTTGTTAGGACTGGGGCACTTCTCCCCTCCACGGGGAGTGGTGGACTACCCATCAGAAGAAAGCACCCATGCACCTTCGTACTTCCCCACGGTCATGGACAAGGAAGGGCGTAGTGGGGAAGGTGATGCTCCATTCTTCTTCAGGTCCAAGTCCCTTTCCCATTGGGATTTATCACCATGGGTATCCATCTTGGAGTAACCCCAAATTTTTGGGCCACCCCCACGTGTAAGACTCATCACACTTCCCACGAACGCACCTTTCGCGACATGATCGTCTGGTCTCTGATGCCTCTTGTTTCTCACACCGAGCATGACTCACGTGGGCTTAGAGTAAGTATCGACCATGAAATCCTCTCCTGGGCCTCCTCAAAGTGTAAGCCCCAATCCATTACCCTGGGCTGCCTCATAGCATAAGCCCCATGCCAACCTGAACTACGAGGACTTTGATCCATGTCAAAGCATGGTATGTAGGAAGCATTCATGAGGTTCAAGCCCACTACCCATCGGACCCCCAGTATATCCTTACGTCAGGTCTCTAACACCACCTACCCAAACTACGTGGACTTTTATCACTACCTCTTAGGTAGGGTACGTAGGATGCCTCCCCGAGGTTCAAGCCCAACAATCGGTCATTCTGACCCCACCCCCCCTTTACGTCAGTTTACCCACACCTTGGTCTGCCTCAGAGTGTAAGACCCATCCCAACCCAAACTACATGGACTTTGATCCCTGTCTCCTAGGTAGGGTATGTAGGAATCCTCCCTGAGGTTCAATCCCTACACCCGGTCAATCCGTCCATCTTCACGTCAGTTCATCACACCAACCCTAGGTAGCCTAGAGCGTAAGCCCCATACCAAACTGAACTACGTGAATTATGATTCCTCTCGCAAGGATACGTAGGAGGCCCGTACCATGGGTTTGGTCCAAACGCTCAAGTCATTATCTGTCCCCCCTAGATGAAAATAAACTCCAGAGCACCTGGTTATGAGGCTTTAAACCAGTTTCGTATCAATTATTCTAGACTCCTCGGGGTCATTAATCTAATGAGGGATGGTAAACCTCGGGCATAAATGATTCTGAACCCCTGTGTCCAGCTGACCATTGCCAACCAGGAGTAATCTGTGGATACTATTCTTCAGTATAAACCGAAGACTTGTGAACATATGAATACATCTTAAATCTTTAAGAGATTCCCGGAATAGGTAATAATTCCCCCCAAAAGGGTGCGATGAGCCCAACTTCCCATCCTCTCAACCAATGTCATTTCTTAAGCATCGCTGGTCAAACCACCCAGCAAACCCCTAACTTTGGAAAGCAGGTCCACGTATTGCTGGATATGGAACAATTGGGCATTTTGAGGTAAAAAAGGTGCACCCAATATGAGTGATTAAGAAGAACCCAATCTTCTCTAATCAACCGTCGGGTAGTGCACGTTTCTCCCCCACGATCCCTTCGTGCGCTGCGAGACAGTTTCCTTATAAATGAAGTACATAGTGACCAAGATAAAAGGCTTGGGTTTCCTTATAAATGGGTCACTAAATCCTACTATTAATTTATATATATTAATCTTATACCAAATACCTTTACATAGATCTAGCACTCGTGTAGGTAGTGGATCACATAGAATGGATTGTGTATCATATAGTTTGATGTCATGATATAAAGACTCATATCTCATATATATTATTATTATGTGATGAAGAACTTACTCCATAGTTTATTTTCTGGTAGTTAGGACTAGTTTCATATAGTTTAACATCAAGTGACAAGGACATTGGTTGTATAGTTTAACATCATTTTGTGGGGACATATGATTTATATAGTTTCAGTTCACATAGAATTGACTAATTATTATTCATTTGAAGTTCATGCATCTAGGACCATTAGGGGTGTTTTGGTTTAGGGTTGTGAAAATAAGATCATGACGTTCTGTGATTTAAGGTCATACATATTGGACCATTAGGAGATGAGACTACTATCCAAGGAAAAACAAACCTGGCATGAATAGAGGGACCTATGTGGATCTATGCTAGCATAATCAACCTCACATGTGGGAGATAAGTTCATTAATGGGATCTATATTGGAATATAGGCATCACTACATATACTTCAAGTGGGAATCAAGTCACATGTATTTCTAAATCGTGGTGTGGTAGGAGACCAACACCGGGATTATAGGCCCTCTCAGACAAGGGCCACAAAAATTTTCCATTTTTATGTTATATAATGATTAAGTTGACCGTGTTTTTTATTATATTACAGCAAGGATGTTGGTTATATAGTTTGACATCATGTGACCAGTACAAGACAAACCGATGTGAATATTTTTCAAATAAAATTTTAGAAACCCTTTTATTAGTTGGAAGGTTTTCATATAGGGGACACTCTCATCCCGAAATATGCCTATGTAATAATGACCATATGTTTGGGGATTATATGTAGATATTACCATATGTAGTAAAAGGTGGTCCTCTTGAATTAGACTATATTATGTAGTTTATGGTTATGCTGGGGGGACCAAAGAATTTCACAGCTTATGCTCATGTGACGTAGAATATCCTTAATAGAATTTGTAGATAATGAGGTCATAAAATCACAAAAATATTATTAATCCATTTGAACATATTAAAATGGATAAATTAAATCATTTCTTTAAATATATAAATTGATACTAGAGACTGGAAGGAGAAGAATGACTATAAGTAATTGTATAAAACTAATCTCACGCTCATTCAATGGTGACTGGTGGGAGTAATACAACCATTACCACACTTAGTCTAGGGATAATTCATTGTGTTTAGGTGTAATTTTCTTATAAGAACAAAAATTCCCCAATAGGTTACGTCCTAGGTTCAATGGAAAACTGTTTATTCCCCATCATTCCTAGAGGGACCCTTTAGATCAATCATTTCCTGTTATTAAAATTTCCATATAAGAGTAAACCAATAGAATTAACTTTATGAACGGATTTGTTGATTTATAAATAAAAATTAATGAAGTATTTTTAGTGGTTTAATGGTTTTTCAAAATGTTTTGTAAAATTATATGGTTATACCATCAAGTTATAAACATGAAACCTAGGTAAGAGGAATCAACCATGACTGAAAAAAAGGTTCATTTAAACATTAAAAAGAGTATATATGGAACTCAAAATGTAATGGGGGAATAATTATTATTGATTAAGATCATTTTTTAGTGAACTCCTAAAATAGTTTATGGTCATGCGAGCTAGACCATTCCCCCCCCCCACATTTTAAAGGTCATGTGACTATAAAAAGTATAATATTGTTTAATATCATGTGATGAGGATGAATGGTTGCTATAATTTAGAGTTTAATAGCTTTTACCAATGGTAAAGTTTATATGTCTTCATCATATAGTTATAAAAAATATGAAATTTGTTTGTTTCTCATGGGATGAATGCTAGTGAAGACAGTCTAACCTTTGGGGAAGAATACTTTTTTTGGATTTTCCTAATATAGATGGTCTAGGAGTCGCTACGTATCCCATGAAATCATGAATCCAGTTGTACTAGTGATAAAAAGGGGTGTGTTTAAAGAAAAATTCTATAGGTAAGTCCCCTCAGGTGAGGTCCAAAGCATCATGTGTTTTTGAGTCATGCTATAGGGACATGGAAGGTAAAATTTAACATTTTTCAAAAATGAAATTTGAAACATAGTTTATTGTGTTATGGTTAGGATGAGGCATCATACTATTTAATGTCATGTGAAAAGGAAATTTTTCTAGGTTGTCTAAATTCATGAAGCTCAAAATATGGTGTCATTCAGTTTTGGTTCATATTACTAAGACCTTGGTGTATTTTAGTTAATAGTTTTATGACTAGGAACATGGAAACATAACTCATCAGGCATGGTGATCTTCTGGTGGAGTCAGAACAACTCACATGAATGTAGCATGAGTATTAGGATTCACTAATTCTATTAGTAATTCATCTAATTACTTCTATATCCATTCATTGAATATGAATCATTCTTCAATTATATGTCCAAAAAATTAGTGGTAGAGACAATAATTGGGATGTTCTATCATGATCTCCTCCTTAGGACTCCTAATCTTCAATATATTGAGAAGGTTGTTCTCCAATGAACCTGTGAAGTATGTGGAAACATGCTCATTTTTAAAGGAATATAACTTTTTGTGTCTATCACTGATGGATGGATGTTCTAGATGTTTTGATACACTTTGTGTATTTTGATTAGGGTGTCTAGATGGATGAAGAATAAACTTGGGTTTCATTGGATCCAATGCACTCTCATATGTCTACTTATGAATCCAATATTTTAAGACAAATCACCTATCGATCACATGTCCTAAAAATTTATGGTAGGGATATTATTTTGGATGTTCTCTCAAAACTACCTCTTTAGGTCACTTAATCTGTGGGAGCTCAATCAAGTCATTTTCCATTTCATAGGAAAAATACTCATGTAATTTATCTGATTGTAAGGAATACACTCTCCTTTTTATATCATCAATAGATATATGACAACACTACTTACCCATTCTGTTACATATACCTCTATTGGTATGGGCACATGGATAGATTTGGGATCTAGGAGGAAATTCCCCAATCCTGATCAATTCAGGGATAGAAGCTGAAACATCAAAGACCCTATATGTTGATGATGTCTCCCCTAGATCATGGAACTTTGAGTCACCTATAATCTTGGTGGAAACTAGTGATGTTGAACAATTTATGGAATTTACCTAATGACAAGGTGTAAAATATGAAAATTCCCATAGCCATGTGGGCTGGGGTGAGGTGGAACAAGGTTTAGAATTCACCTGATGAGTGGGTGAAATTTTTAAAAATACTTGTATCCCTATGGTATAGGTTACATCACTAAAAGGGGGACCTCTATAATAGGGCGCCATTATTATATCATGGGTAAAAGATCCATGAATCATATTCATAATTACTTCATGGAGATTATCATTTTCTTGCTTCAACTAGGTGATTTGTTCTTCAGAAAATATATCCATGTCATCCTAACAAGGATAATAAGAAAAATAATCATTAACACCGTTACCTTTTCCAAGGGTGGGGTGGGTGGAAGATGATGGGACTCCCACCTTAATCCCTAAATATTGGATCTATTTTTGACATTTTCCCCAGAATCCATTAAACTTCTACAGTGAAGCATGAATTGGGTTGATAATGCCTTTTATAGAGGTAGGTAGGGTATCACTGAGCCCTTACTCACCAATTCTTAGAGAAAAGGGAAAGACAACCTATTAGGGATTTGATGATTTTCTGAATGTACAATCATCCTTATCGAGAGTCTATATAGTGGAACTGAATGGAAAGCCTTCAAACAAGGTTGATATGATATTGATGGATATGTAGTTGAACTGATTCTCTAGTTTAGTTAAACATCCCATTTGCTAGGATGGATCTTGTTCGCTCTTTTGGTGGGATGGTTCTTATTGGATCATTTTCTAAGTCATCACCCTTTCAATTGTTTTGTGGGTTAGCTCCCCTTCACTCATTTGGTGTGTCTTATCCCTTGAACATTCCTCTTCAATATCTTGGAGGATGGTTGAATCATATGGTACATGTTTCATAGAATTTTCCATTGGTATTTTAACCTCATAGATCATATTTTTTAGTATATATTTGATGATAAAGTATTAATAGATTGTGTGACCCAACATACAATGTTAAGGGTGGTAATTTGGATGGTCATCCTACCATACTTAATCTAGATTTGTAATCTCTAGAATCATTATTAGGTCGACTTGTAGAAAAAAGGTGAAGTACCCTATAACCTAATCATTATGGAAGGAATAAATTTTATCCTTCCTAATTTTAAGGAAACATAACCTTATCCTTTTTGGATTGAGTTCGACAATAGTTACTTCATCTTTCCTTGGATTTCATATATGTGTTTATGCTATTTGATAATATCCTTCCTTGGTTATCCAAATAGAGTTATCTATACTTATGATATCATTTCATACATGTCCATACCTAATTTATAATAAATATATATTTATTATAAATATATTATAGAACCAGAATCATATATTTCATACCATATTTTAATTACTTACAGTATTTTATTACCCACTCATTAATAATTCATTGTTAAAATCCACTGTTTCCGGAGATAATTGCTTCATTTTTCATATATATTTAGGTTTGGAAATTTTGGTCATTTTTATTTGATCATAGTTCAATAATATCCATAATTTTAACCATGATATAAATATTATATATAATTATTTATAATATTCTATAAAATTTAGATATGGTAAAATGAGTTACATTGTTCATAGATATGGTGGGTCTTACATATGTATGAACATTGTTTCTATTTTTCTAACAGATGGAACAAAAGAAAGGTAAGTAATATTTCACCTTTAAAAACATTATTTTATCAAATATATCATTTATATTCATTGAATACAAACTTATCACTATTAATTTAAAAAAATGAAAAAATATGTGCATCGCTACATGGAGGCGGTAGACCACACGTACGCACGAGCGAAGTTATTATTTTCCAATGGGTTGTAAGGTAAGAAGGTATATATGAAATTATAATTAAACAATTATATTAATTTCATAAATATTATATGAATATTTTAAATCCATCGTTGTATATATTCATTAGATGTGGTGATGGAAAATGAATTACATCAGTTCGTGAGGCGTTAGTCCATCGTACACATGACCAACTGTTTCATTTCCCATTTGATGGAAGAGGATATGGATATGGGTTATTCCATAAAAAAATAATGTATCAGTATATTTTAGATACTTGTGTTATTATATTATAATTATTAGTACCTGAATAAATGTGGTAAGAGAAGAATAAAAAAAAGAGATTAGTTAATACAATTACCTTTTCTTAAAGAAACCTCCTTTGGATCACTTATCAAGGACCCTAGGGTTGGTATTTTGGGAATAAAAAATTCTATAGAATTGTATAAGTATTTTTGGGAGTTATTTGGGTAGTTTTTTATCAATAAAAATGTATTATGAGGTTTGAAGAACTGAGGGGAGGAAGTGCCCTTTTATAATTGAGGAGGAGTGGCATTTTTGTAAATATAAAAAACTATTCAATAATGGGAAGTCACTCTCACACCAAGTTCATCCAAAATTAATAATTAATTAATTTTAGGGATGATATGGTCGATCCACACCTCCACCACATAAAAAATTGCATGTTTTGAACATGTTGTTCCTTAACATCTAAGTTTCCATACTTTTATAATTTTAGTTTTCACTGCATTAACTAGTATCTTTTTATTTACCTAGGTAATTTATCCTTTAAGACTTAAATTAAAATGAACCATATTATATAATTTGATCCCACTAATTTTAAATATTAAATTAAAATTATTAAATAAATATCTAATGTGTGTTTAAAATTAATTTTAACAAATGTGTATGTAATATGAAAAACTTTGTTTTAACCTTAACCATTGTAACAAAGTTTTTACTCTTTAGGGGTCAATATAGTCAATATAAAAGGAAAATTGATCCATGAATGGACTATAGTTTATATTTTTGAACATTTAAAAATCAATTGAAATAAGTGAGTATTTTTAGAAATTTTAAATAATTTAATAAAATATTATTTATTCTAAAATAACATTAATGTAAATTTTGACACTATTTATTTAATTTAACTTTCAAAAAATATCAAGAAAATGATAGAATTAAAATATATTCTTTCCATAACTATTTATAATGATATATTTATCTACAAAATTTATGGATCATAATAATTCATTCAATTTATATTAATTTAAATTTTTTTAGAATCATTTATTTTATTTTTCTATTAATTGAATAAATATTGTGTCAGTTTTATGTAAGCATTTAAGGTAATTATATAATTATTAAAAATTATAAATAAATTATTCTAATAAAAACAATTTCATTAAGCTCAAAATTACCATCAATATTCATTGACAACTTTCTTTTGTCCCTATGTGAATACTGAATTGAAATTTTAAAGAAAAAGGGTGACTTTTTTCATTTTCTTTACTTAAATTATTATACAAGTCACAATCATGTAAAAATGTCCCAAAGACTCATAAAATAGATACCAAGGTTATAAGGGTAAAAATAATATCAACCAATATAAATTATTCAAATTTTAAGTCATTTTTAACCCTTATGTTTTTAATATAACCTCATAGTAAACTCGTTTTAACATTAACCATGGTAATTAATGTTTAATGTATTTTACTATTAATAAAGACCAGAAATTAAGTTGACCTTATAATATGATATTAATTATTATAGTTAAAAATATTTAATCTAATTTACCAAATTCAATTCATAGAAATTATAGAACTTAATTTAAAATTAAACTCGTAGATGGGATGAAAAAACGGTTTTCTAGAGGAATAATTTTCAAAAGCATAAAAACTTTTTATATCTAAATTGAAAATATAATTTTTTCCAATTATTTAAATTAAATTAATTAAAATATAATTTAACAAGTTTTACTTTGAAAATAAATTAAAATAAAAATATAACTTTTGAATGATTTAAACAAAAAGAATTTTTTCAATAAAAATCAGTATTTTTTCACTATTCATCAAAAATTTATTTTTAAGAAATAAAAAAAAGATCACTCCAAGATTATATTGACATGATAATTTAAAAAATTAATTTTTATTTTTAAAAAAAATTAAAAATGGTAAAAAGAAATTTTAAATTTTGTGCACAAAGTGAAATGAAACCACCTTTTAAAAAAAATACTATTTTCCAAAAAACTTTCCTTTTTTCTTTCAAATTATTCTTATTTTATTTATAATAAATAGACAAGCATGGATTTTATTTTATACATGTTTAAATTATGTAATTTTGATAATTTAGTTAGTCCTATTCATACCTTCCAATTTAACAGCTAGGTTATAACAATATACTATTTTAGGGTTCATTTAGATTCATAGTTACAAGTACCATAATCTATAAAAAATATTAAATTAAAGATATATATTTTGAGGGTCTTTTAATATTTGTGTTGTGTGTCACATTCTCTATCAAACATAATCTTCTTCTTTTAGAATCTCAGGGAATTAAATTCTACCCACCTTTAGTAAATTATGTCCTTGCAATTTTAACTTGTGATCGAAAACTATGGGTCTGACATTTGAAAATTCCTTTGTTGAAAACCCACATTATAAAAGTGTTAATAAAACTTCCTATTAAAAGTGGGAAATGGAAATATGAAGGTAATCTGAAATAACACATAACTAGGTTTCCATGTGGGAGAACATTAGTGGTGTGTAAAAATATAGACCTAGATGAAAAAAAAAATACAGGTGGATAGTGATTGAGATGATTAATCAAAAGAAAGTGAGTGATCAAGATAAACTTAACAAAAAAGGCATAAATCTCTGATGGATGAAAATACCATCAGTTCAACAGAAATGAAGGTACTATGATAATATTTTTTGTTTCAATATCCTTTTACAAGAGTTAAGGAATTTATTTACCATATAGACTAAGGACATAAGGTAATATAATTACTTGAAAAGTATAATTTTATCCTTTAATAAAATTCAACCACAATATCATCTGTTACTCTCAAAATGAGTATTCAAGATGTATTTTTCAGACCTGAATCACTAAAATTAACTTTTAATATATCATAAGATTGATAAAATAATGAAAATTCATCCATATTATCTCTAGATATTTATATGTTATCCAATAACCCAAATTTAAACTTGATCCACTCCATAAATAATTAACCTTATGGTTCCTCCAAAATATGTCAGACCAGATTAAAAATCCAAAAATTTAGAATGATGGTTACTAAATTTCCAAAATCATCTTAACATTGGACTCACAAAAAAAACTATATCTTGATGTATGTTGGTTCTAGAAAAGTTTTCATGGGAGATTAGAAATCATTTATACATTTGGAAGGGCCTGAATAAAATCGATCGATCCATTTCGTGAAGATTGAAAGGGTTAAAAACCCAGGGTTGCAATGAAACCTCATCTTATACATATCACGCCAACAATGAGAGTCTCTACTCTACATAGTGCTCCTACATATCACCCCTCATAGAACTCTTTCATAGTTCTCCAACATAGTGCCCCTGTAAATGAAATTTCTTTTGTAAGGAAAGGCATCAATATTCAGACCCCACAAATGAAATCTCATTTGAAAGGTAAGGTGTCACTTTTTGTCCTCCCACAAATGAATTATCATTTTTGAGGAGAGGCATGACCTTTAGTCCCCACACAAAAAAATCTTCATTTTCAGGGTGATACAACACATTTTCCCCCCACAAACAAAAAATCATTTTTGGGGTGAGTTGTTTTCTCCATATACCCACAAAATAAAATCCTTCACTAGTAGAGGTTTTTTCATTGCTTTTGGTCAACCTAGGAATGGTTACATCCATACCCATATAAAAACCCCAGAAAAATGAATAATGAAAGAGAAAAGGTATCTTGAGTAAGATATTTCTACAGGTAATCACTTTTCTCTTTTCACAGAGTTAGAAAGGGAACACACCAGACCACCCACAAAGGGGTGTCCCCTTGCAATAACCCATCCTCATAGAAAAATTCTTTGCAGACATCCATATACAGAAAAAAACCCTTGAGAAAATAAATTCCTAGAACCATATGTTGATGGATACCTTGAAAACCACTATCCCACATATAAAATAGTATAAAGGAGGGATTCCTTCACTGTAGTACCCTGCTTCCATATAGAGTCCATCCTTACCTTGTATCCTCTATGAACTATTTAAACAAATCTATCAGTCAACCTATACCACAAATTTCTAGAAAATAAATGGGTCCCTTCATGAACTATCAATCCAATACCTCTACTATGTTCTCTGTCTTTGCATGATCATGGTGAAGGACACACCGTCATGTCCCCCATTTGATTGGGAATTCCCTCTGTAAGCGTTGTCCCGCACTTGTCTTACTTTATGGGTAGGGTCCTTGGGATGCTTATAATTGTTCATCCCCTAGGTAACATAGACCCCAACCTTGGTGGAAGTTCCAAGGACATTCCCATTTCAGATAGTGAGGGGATCCATTTTTTATTCCCTTTGATGAGGGCTAGTTGATTATCCTTCTATTTTCTGCTCTGAAATTGGGGTTTGGGAATCTATCTTGGATTATGCCCCTAGTATTTCTTGAAGACCATATCCATATTCATGTGTAAGTCCCAAACCTAGTTACAAAAAAAAAAGAGGGGATGTTTGATAAGGCCATTCTCTCTCATATAGCCCCGAACTTATCCACCTAGATGATGGAGTCTATGTGGTATGTCATATTTTCTACTTCCTCTTGTTTCTCACACTGCTATTGACTCACATGGGCTTAAATTCTAGTAATGATCAGAACATCCACATGATAAAATATCTGTATTGGGAGAAGATTCCCTTTCAAGAGCTTCCTCGTGCCTTCCAATGGGCCTTATATTTGTTTTAATCCCTAAATCCATGTTACCATCATCTCATAGAGACATATTCCCTATGTGGTATTCCTTCAAATGTACATATTCCCGATAAAGAAACCATACTCACCAATGGAACTCCTCTATAGGTGTAAACCCCAAAATTACGAACTATGTGGTAGTTGATTCATGTCTAAATAGGATATGTAGGAAGACTCCCTAAGGTTCAAACCCAACACCCTAAAATCACCTTAATATTCTCTAGTCCATATCCCCTATAGGTTCATATCCAACTTAGAGGGTCATATTCCTTCTTAGCCTTTTTCATCACCATCCATACTATGATACATTCTCAGTATGATCATGCTCCCACCTAGGAGAACACATCCCTTCCAGGTCTTTCATAATGCTTCATCGTAAGTCCCACACAAACCTTAACTAGGAACATTTTTCATATACATCCTTGATTAATGATGTTAACATGTATGGTTTGGTTCTCATCAAATGACCATAAAAGGTATGATGTGTCCCATTAAGTGGCAATAAACTATGTGGGTTCCGATTCCTTTCACAAGGATACATAGGAACTCATCTCATGGGCCCTATCCCGACATCAAAAAAACTCTCATCTCCTTGGATGATGATAAATTCCAGAGTTCCCCATTTTCTGGCTCAAAAAAAACATCATAATAGAAAAACATAAGAATCTATAATACATTTAAAAAAATTACCATTGATGGAGAACATTGTATGCATATAGATGTCTCGGTTGATGAAGAACCTCAAATATATACATATGATTCTAAAATCAGTTCATGTTAATAATTGATTTTCAATACATGGGATACATGTTCTATACTTGGTATTCAATAAATGATTCATGAATATATATATTAAATCTATAATAGAGTCTGGTAGTTTGTAATAACCCCCCCCCCCCCCCCCCGAATGTGTGATGATCCTGACCTCCCATTATCTTGGACAATGCGTTTTCTAATATGTCATTGGTAAAATAATAATGACCACCTGCCTTTGGAAATCAGGTCCACATAAACTCGAAATGAGTGTGGGTACGAGATATATCAGAAAAAAATGGTGAACCCAATGTGTGATCCATAACCAAGATGAATGTGTCTCCCACATTTTATGACCCTCTCGCGTATAAAATGTATGAGGTCCAAACATGGATCCAAAACAATTAATTTTTATTGACATGTAATTTTGGTTGGGTTTTCTTATTTGTTTTTGTAATATGAATCTAATAAATTTCAACCAAAACTCCCTTCAATCTAATTTAATGCTTTCAACTAACCTGAACTTATGTATCCTTAGTTGCATAAGAAGGGTACTCACCAAATTATAGGACATTGTGACCAACCTACTGTCTCCAATGATGGATCCAAAATACATTGGTTTGGGAGTACCACCTAAATGATATTATCCTAATCCTATAGGACACTAAAAAAGACCTCCATCTCATGAATCCTCAAAAATTATCCACTCAGTGATGGCTGGTGGCCTAGAACAATATGGCACTAGGTGTCATGTCAAATTGTTTCGGGAGTCTACCCATAAAATGTTGCAACAAGTTCCTATATTATCTTAGGGAGATTGACCAAGAGGTCACCAATGGACTCATCAAAATGAAATAGGGGTCCCTCCAAAGGTATCTTGATATCACCCATTTCCACTAATATCGTGCAGTATCAAATTATCAATGTGATGGGGGTTTCGCCCTTGAGAGTCTATCTCAGGTCACTGAGGCCCGGATAGCCTACTGAGGGAAATGACTAATCAAAAAAGTAATATGACCCTACCATTATTCCCTCTAGATAATCCTGCTATGAAAATATGATATAAACCCATTAGTAGGTGAACACAACCATCTACATCCACCAATCCCACCACCATAGTTTGGAAAAACCTAGAGAAACAAGTTGGAAGATCCTTCCTATAAATGGGGGGGTCCATGTCTCTATCCCCGTAACTAGTTATCTTTAGTATACCTCAAAAATAAATGGAGGAGAAAAATAAGAATACATCCCTTATCTAGATATAAAATGGGAATATATTATCATTCCAGCTACAAAAGCCACCCCATACATCATGGAAATGATGGAGGGATAAGAATATATTCTTTTCCATATTCTAAAAGTTTTCCATAACATGATGATCTTATCGGTGGTGACTAGGAGTTAGGAACACAATCCCACCTTCACATTTTAAGTGTCCCATGAACATGATATGATGGCTACTCAGGATTAGACATATATCCCTACCCCCATCCATGAGGGTTATGGGAAAAATCCCATTATAAATGGACATCCATATCGAGCCCATATCCCCATTCCAACTAGAGGTTATCAGTCTGCCCCAATGGCCACTCTAGGGAAGGTAAAAATCCCTACCAAAATTCTAGAGACTTGTGGAAACATTTGACAGAAATATGAGAGGTAATCAAACAGTCTTCCATATATGAAAGTCATCACCCATAATAGGTAGCCCCAATTGCCTGCAGGGAAGAATATAAGAAGAAATCTCACCAAAGACAATTTTAAAATGAATATTTGGTCCATGACCATACTCTATTTAATGATGGTTTTATTGAATCCATCATATATTTATCTATAGAAGATCAAAAGTCTACTCACTCGTTGCCAAATTATAGCAATAGTAGAGGCAATTGTGAAGGTACTCTCTACAATATTTACACCAGTAGTTCCATAGGTCCTACCCAGACATCTTACCATGAAGGATTACTTAATGTCTAGAAATTGATCAATCATGATAGTCCATCTCCTGGTGAGAATAATAGTAGCCCTCCACATGGCCATAAGATCAAATAACAAGAAGGTTCTCCCCCTTCTCCCATCCTCTCTGAAGGTCCTCCCTAGGGTATATGTTGTAGAATTTCTTATTTCATTCAAACTTCAAGTAGTGATGGTAGTCCTCCTCATAATGGAATTCATTGTGAATGTCCTCCCATAGTGACATTTCATTTCATCAATAAGTTACTCCTCTTGATGGATCATCTCTGAGAAATCCCTCCAATCACGAGTTTCTTGTGAAAATGGTGCCATTAATTTCTGATGACTCCTCATTGATAAGAGATATATTATTTCTCAACTAGAAGACATCCCAAAGAAATGGGCATTCTCCAAACCACCCTTATATCACCTACCTTCTAATGTGCTAGAGGAAATCCCTACAGAAATCGTTTTTTATAACAAAGAAATGGGAAAATGTCTGTTGTGGTCATATATGCATTAGGATCCTCTATAAAAAGATGAATGAGAAATACTACTAATGAGGAGATGATTGGATAAAGAAAATATAGTAGTAATTTTTTGGCCATTATACACACCCCAATTCATCATTCCAGATACATTATTAGAAGATTATATTCCTAAAATCCACCTAAATATATGGACCACTCTTCACCATTTAAAAACAAATGTGTTTCTATATGATGGATATCCATGTATTATCAAAGTAATAGAATATATGAACCAAAAAATCAACTTGTATTCCCTCCTAGATGCATGACACCCAAATTAGGTAAAATAATAAGGATCCCATTAGTACACATGTCTTGATTATTTAAAAGAGTTATGTTAGTTGATAACTGATTCCCCACCCATTGTTTATATCAGAGGATGGGTTGAGCATGGGGAGTTTCATTTCACCTCACTCCTATATCATAAAATCCATCTAAAGGTGACATCATGTAATTTCATACCCCCATGTTGGATTCAAAAATAAAGTTTTCTCACAACATATGGTATACTCTACCAGAATTAGCTCATAACAGTTCTCAAAGATGTCAAGCTAAAAGAGATTAAGTCATTGAAAGACTCTTGCATCAAGTGTTTGAAAATATTGAGCAAGCCTCCCACTTAAGGGAATCCAATCATCATGTAGTGGAAATATATTTGGAATTAGGCTGCTCGGTTGAAAATCATTAAATGAAACTAGTATATGTTTAAACAAATATTTGTAAAATCAGAAGAGTGGATCGGTATCCACAACTATGATAGTACAAGAGAAACCCCAATCTGTAGCATCAGGGGAATTACTAAAAAACTTCAATGAAAAAAATCATGCTTGAAGCATTTTGGAAGTGTAACAAAAGCTCCCCTATCCCATGGGGATGGGGTATTTTTACCTCAACATCAACAAAAGTAAGTCTTTTCACATTTGGGAGGAGTTCTAAATAATTAATACTTTTGGTTTATCCTATCCCATGATGTAGTTTCTTCTTTAGGGACAGGAACAAAAAAATATTTGGAAGTTCCCTATAGATTACCCTTTACCATAAGGCTTTTAATATATACATGAAAAAAATTATAGGCTCCCATGATAGTTTAAAAAAATGACCCATCAAAATGACAACCACTCCCATGAATCATAGTTCTTCTAGTGGATGCTCTTAGAGTAATTGGTTCTATCATTATTTAGAGACTGATGAAATGACTATGATTCAGTTCACATTATTAAATGTCATTAGAACCACTTCTGACAATACTACAGAACATCAGGTAAATACGAGAACACAAGAGGGGTATATATCTATTCAAAATGCAGTCCACAACGAAACAACTGAAGAAGGTGTGCATACCATAAATCAGAGGATTTTTTCAAATTTGTAACTACTTTGAATTCTACATTTCCCCCTATATGGGAATCATATAAAGAAAATGGTATGGCTAAGTTTCAATCCAACCTATTACCCAAGGATTTTTAACCCCTCACACATAAGTAAAGACTGGGTCAATAAGAGAAAAAAATAAGAAAACTGTAAATGATTAATTCTGAGTTAATCAAGGGAAATATTCCTACTGGATATTGTATCCATAAAGAACCTCACTTCACTCCCCTGTCTGATATCCCTCAATAAGAAGAGATCTTCATTTCAGTGAAAGTATATTCACAATGTTCACTCAATGCAATAGAAATGAAATCAATCTATTTGGAACCAATGATATCTGAGTATAGATATTTCCCTTCATTTTACAAAAAACAGACCAATGTCAGTCAAGTTATGACCATCCATCTCAATCCCATGTGTAGATAAGACCAACGTATCTATTTTTTCTTATTGTGACCCCTACTTTAATCCGTTCTCAGTTGGACATCCCCACAAGACATTTTAAAACTGTTGAATCATTAGAAAGCTCGGGAGATCAAGATCAAAACCTAATGCATTATGTATCTCGGTGTGGCCCCATGATGGGAAATGTTTTTCAATAATAAGTCACTAAACTATAGTGTTTTGTACAAAAATTACAAGGAATAGCCTTCATATGGTATATCAGTTTTCCCATGGGGTTGATCAAAGGATGGGAAGAGCTTCACTGGTTATTTCTTTTTCAATTCAACTCAATGTTATGGAAGACAGTGGTCCTCTACCTCTTGAACTACAAATGGTTGGAAAATGATAAAGTCTCAAACTTCACTTCTAGTTATATGGTTCTAACTTAATCCTTAAACCTACATTTTCCATAGGAATATTTTTTGGGTATTTTCATAGAAAACTACTTTGAAGATTTTCGAACACTAATCATTCAATTCTAGTACACGGTTGGGTTCCAATACTATGTTGTAGTTTCACAAAGGTTGAAATAATCCATCTTGAGAACTAGATAGAAAACTAAAGTAGTACCAATATCCCAGGGAAAGGGAATTAGAAATTTTGAAATTGTAATTGTTACTCTAAAACTATCCCATGCACCGTCTCCTACTCTAAATCCTAAACGTTATCATACAAAACTACCTACAAGGTGGAAAATAATGGGAAAAAAACCTCATCAAAATGAATAGAGATATCCAAAATTCACTCAATTGGAATAATGGAAGGACAAATTCTATTCCTTCTGAGGTTAGAAGTTTCTTAGTTACTTCTAAGAAACTTTGGAAAATAACTTATCAATACTGTTGAAATCCATAAGACATGATCAAGTCAGCCTTGAAGATTACCCAAATTATTACCTTCTTCCTAAAATGTTTGGGTACACCATCTGGGACTATATAAATTTCAAATATTTCATACAAGAAATGGTTGATTCTAGGAAAGTGAAACTGGGAAAACTTCCAGAATAGGTAGCGTGTGCTTCCAATACTACTCGGGAGTAATAGAGTGAACATCAGGAAGTTACCAAAAAAATGAACAGAATATCATGGATTTTATGAAAATAAAAACAATAAATATGAATAATTATATTATCTAAACACAGTTAAGAAACAAAATTGTGCTACAAAAAAGCTAAATCCTTCAAAGCCACAACCCTCTGAAGGACAATATTATAAGAAAATACATGGTCATAATGGTAGTAAACAAATGTAGAAAGATAAACCTTCACCCAGGACGAAGTTATCATTGAGTCTCTTAGACTTCATGCCTTCCGTCCCAAAAGAATGGGCATCACCCCACCAAATGGTACAATGGGAATCAACCCATCAAATGGAGTCATCATCATATTAAGAATTGATCTTTAAATCTGTTAATTTCATTCATTTAATGGATCCCTTATCTGATGATAGTTTTTATTATGAATCTGTAAATCCCACACTAAATTGGGGAAACCTAAATCAATGCTACAAGATTCTAGGAAACATAGGGAGGTGCAACAATGCCAGAACACAAAATTTCATCTGCATCCCTTCTAGATCTATTTATGCTTCTAAAACCCATGGAAAATACCTTATAAAATCTCATTGGGAGTAGGAAAATTCTTCACCTATGTAAAAATAATTCATAATCAATAATTTTGGAAGATCAATTGATGAATAGGTGACAACCTGATCATCCCTAGAAAGTGGGCAGGCCAAGTTAGCCTGATCCAATAGCAAAACAAATTCCCTCCACATATGCTCAGTAACACTACTAAAAATATAGCCTCTATTAGCACTAGAAAAGGGAATTAACAGTTCTAAAAAAGAGCTGTTAATCCAAGCAAAGATAAAGTTTAGTCCCTTTTATTAGTGCCAAAAAAGCACTGATAAAAATGTCTTTTATCATCACTTTTTTTAGCTTTAATAAAATTCAAAAAAATAAATAAAAAGTTAAAAAGAATATATTGAGTTGGGGGGAGATTTTAGCAATGCTTGACCCCCACCCCCACCCCCCTTTATCATCATTAGGCAGACCCCTTTCCACTCTCTTGTGCACTACCATTTCCCCTGCATCGCCCACATGCTCGTGTGCCCCTCCCTACTTCCACCCAAACTCGAACCTGAGACCTCCCCCCTTACACGCCTGCACCTTTACCACTAAGCTATTTAGTTTTTTTCTCTATTTAATGATATATCTATTTATATATATAGTTATATTTATTCTTATATTAATATAGATTCATATTTATGTAAAAATATTTAGTTGTATTAATAAATATATAATTATTCATATATTAATATATATATATATATATATATTTATATTTATTTATATATATGTAGTTATATTTATTCATATATTAATGTAGATTAATATTAATATAAATATATTTAGTTATATTGATACATATATATTTATTTATATATTAATATATATATATATTTATTCGTATATTAATATTTATTTATATTTATTTATATAAATATATAGTTATATTTATTCATATATTAATATAGATTCATATTAATATTAATATATTTAATTATATTAATAAATATATATTTATTAATATATTAGTATATATATTTTTATTCGTATATTAATTTATATTTACATTTATATATATATAGTTATAATTTTTTATCTGTATATTTATTTGTATATTAATATATATTTATAAGATTAGTTTTAAATACATTTATAATATATGTTTTTTATGTGTGTTTATATATAAATAAATAAATACATACATACATATATAAAACACACACACACACACACACACACATATATATACGAATAAATACATATATATGTGTATTTGAAAATCCATAGATGGTTAAAACGACCATAACTTCTAATCCAGAAGTCCGTTTAAACTCCACAACCAGTCAAATCAAATAAAATGAAACAATATTCGATATGATATGTGGTACATGCCTATCGGAAATCCAGATCAGAAGTTATATCTATTTGAATGTAAAATAATCGGGGTATCCCGACAAAAAACTCAGTTTTGGAGGCCTTCTAGGCCTTTTGGGCCTAGAAAAATGTGACAGAAGATACCCTTGGGTTATTAGCACATAGAGATCATTGCAAGATTTGATTTAATATGTTTTAGATCTCAAAAGGACACCTGGATCAAAATCTATGGTCGTTTGAAGTTTGAGTCAAATTTTCAACTTATTTTACATCTTCTATTAATATTTTTGATTTTTTGTGCCTTAAAATTTTTATTAAATGATTATTAATCGATGATAATTAACAAATTATTAATTAATAATATTTTTTAAAATATTTTAAATCCATTTTCAAAAAAATTCTTATATATTAAATGTAATAGTCTATTTAAACTTATCTAAAAAATATTTAAAAAAATGTATATTATATTTATATCAATATAAATATACTTATATAATAATATATTCTTTTTCATTATTTTTTTTGAAATTTATCAGCTCTAAGAAAAAGCATTGATAAATCCCCCCTTTATTAGCACTACTAAAAAGCGTTGATAAAGGGGTCCCCTTTAACAGCGCTAAAAAAGCGCTGATAAAGGGGGGGGGGCTTTACCAGTGCTAAAAAAGCACTGATAAAGGGTGAATTTTAACATCGCTTTTTTTTTTGCCTTCTTAAAAGTCACCCTTTATCAGTTCTTTTTTTAGCACTGATAAAGGCCCCCCTTTATTCGCACTTTTTTTTAGCGTTGTTAAAGGGTGGCGTTTCGAAAACCTTGTTTTGTGGTAGTGTAACCTAACCCATCTACCCCAAGCATGTATGCCTCAGAAAATTCCTCCTAGGGAATCGTTCTACAAATTTTAACGTATAAATTTGGCCTAAAAGTATGATAGCCTAAAGTAATTGGCTATAGTTCCAGCAAAGATTTAAACTCTGGATGCTCTCCATTTGTCAAAGAATATATAGGAAGCACTTGCAGAGGATCTATTATGCCCTAGAGAGTTTGAAGATGAAGTTTCTAATACTAAGGTATATCATGAAGAGGTTGATCCTAAATAATAACATGTAGTCATCTCTTTCATATAAGATGATAGGGATGATGTTATACATGGAAACATTAGACCCCTATATGTATCCAATTGATTAGATGACATTGAAATCCCTCAATCCTTCATTGACAATGCCTTAAGAGTCAACCTCATTCCAGTCAGAACACTTTACTGAATGGATTACATTGAATATAATTTATCCCCATCTGCTCTAATGATCTTAGGGTATGATAAAAGTGAATAAAAACCCCTAGGCTGGAATAATTTTAGAGCTCAGTTTGGGGATCTAGTGTCTGACTCTGAGTTCTTGGTCATCTAAAAAGGTATACCTTTAAATGTATTTCTATGAAGTTCTTGGTTTCATCATAATGTAGTGATCACTTAATCATACCATCAATTCCTTAAATACTATATAAATGGGTATATTGTGACATTACATGGTGACTAATATCCATTTGAATCTTTTGAATCTCAATATATTGATTTAGGATTCTACCATAAAGAAGGGAAGAAACCCATAACTGATCATTTCACTTAGATTACCACTTAGAATGGTTTGGAAATGACCCTATACAACCCATTAAAAGACCTTGGATATTAATTTGTGATTCCCATTAGTCAATTCAAAGACATAATCTCATATTCAGACACGTGATCACCAGTTTTCATGATATCAGGCACATCAATTGAACCCAAGTGAATTAAAGAAATATAGTATTACTCTATCGATAGTGATACCTCAAATGGTAATTATTCAACCTTATACTTTAAACTTCAACATGCCACTACTTCATATGTTGAACCTTTAGAAGTCATTATATCATCTTTGGATTCTATCTCCCAGGACATGGACCTTTTCCCCTAGCTTTAATGATTCTCATTCTTCTCTCACCCATCCCAACATGTACATAGAGTAACAAGAAGAGGAAAATAGAGAATAGGAATAAAAATACCTCCAAGATTCTCCTTCGGCATTCGAGGAAGGAGTCTCCACCATTTTCTATGAACATAGACAGATAAATCTTGGTACAGAGGAGGATCGGTGACCAATTTTGATTAGTGTAGTTATTCCCCTCAATGAACAAGAAGTTTAATACTCTTTTTTGAAGAAAAAATGAAATTTTTTTCTTGGAATTATAAATAGATGTAAAGCCTTGATCCTAATTTGGATACCCATCACTTAGGGTTCTCAGGGGACCATCATGGTTACAAGAAAGCATCTTGAAGAACGCATTTGACCCACATATCTAAGGTTGAAGCCAATGTTGATAAGCTCATCAAATACAACTTTATTTAGGAATTTAAGTTCCCAAATAGGATCTCCAATACAGTCCCCATCAAGAAAAATAATGGTAAAATCATATTTTTCATCAATTTTAGAGACCTCAAATGACATTTTCTGAAATATGACTTCTCAGTTTCAATTAAAGTGATTTTGATTGATGGAGAAGCTGGGTATCAAGAACTTTAATTCATATATTTATATCTAGGGAATAATAAATTTCAAATAGCCCTATAAGATGAATAATCCATTACTTTTAGGTCCCCTGGGGAGTATTCTACTTCTGGGTGATGCCTTTCAGTTTAAAGAATATTGTTTCTACATATCAATGTGTCATGCATCATATCTTCAAACCCTCCTTGGGAAAATAAGTCAATTATTATATTGATTATTTTATAGTAAAATCACAGTAATTTTCTGATCTCCTTTATAATTTTAAAATCATTTTCAGCAAACACGTACAACACTATATGAAGAAAAATCCCCTTAAATATGATTTCAGTGTTACTTCAGGAAAATTTCTCAGATTTATCATATGCCACAGTGATATAGAAGTCGACCCTAAGAAGACTAAGGTCATTATGAGTATGTCACCTCTTCAAAACCCCAAATATTTGAGAGTACTGTAGTGGAATGATAATTTCCAAGAATCATTCAATAGACTCAATAAATATCTCTTGATTCCACTAATAGTGATACTACCAGTTGATAGAAAGTTGCTTATCTTGTACATGATGGCTCTGGAATGGTCATTGGATTCCTTTCTTGCACAAAAATGATTTTGTTAGTGAAATAATCCTTTATTATCTCATTCACATCATGCTCTACACTGGTACTTAGTATTCAAATATCAAGAACTATTTATCATAGATTTTCCCAATTCAAAAATGAAGGCATTACCTATAGTACCATGAGGTCTATTTGATCTCTCAAAATGACCTGATCAAATATATCTTTAATAATTCAATATTGACTGGATGAATTTCATGATGTATTTTCATTCTGAAAAAGTTTGACAACCAATTTATACTACATAAGGTGATAAAGGTGTAGGCCTTAGTAAATTTCTTGGAATAAGATCCCACTTTGGAAGAAGTGCTGATGAGTACCTAAATTCCAAAGGAGGAAATATTATTCATTCAATACTCTACTCAAATTTTGAAAATATACTTTTATAGTGCATCTAGAAACCCAACTCACAAGAGAATAGAAGACCCCAAGATCAATAAAGTCGAGTTTGGAATCATTATCATTTCCCCAATAAAGGTAGTTATACCTTACTGTTTTATATTATTAGAAGGCTACATCAGCAATGAGGAATAATAATAAGCCCATATTTTAGGTTTGGAGCTTCCTTTAAAAATTATGGTGACCCTCTTGATAATAAAATGTGTTTCTAAGTTAGTAATTAATAAGATCAACAGTGATTACGCCATTAGGAAAGAAGATATGATCCCCTAATTAATCCTGTTTGAGGGTTGATGGAAGAGTTCCCCAGTGATCTAACACAAACTCATTTCCATATTTTATAAAATTATTAGTTTGATGCATTATAAAATGATACTGAAACCTTGTATGGTTCATATTGAGATGAAATAGTCATAATTATTTCCCATTACATAAAAGTATCGACATTTTTTCAAAGTGGAATTGAAGAGATCAAAGAGATCAATTAGACCCCTGAATAAGATAATGCTTTAAATGGGTGGATTATTCCCATCCTAGAATATCTATACAATGGGTTCCTTCCTCAAAATAGAGTTTCAAAAGAATAGATCTGATGATGGGTGGTCAATTTCACACTTTATGACAGATCAGGTCATCAAATGGTTCTTTATAAGTGAAGATTTTATGGAATTATCCTCAGATGTAGTGATGTAAATGAGAAAACTGCCACCATGGAGGAAGTTAATGATGGTTCTTATGGTTTCCATTAGTTAGGAACTAATGTTTCCCACAAAATCATGAAGTTTGGTTATTTATAGCCTTTGAAGATGCAAGATTTCACACAATTTTTTAAAAAGTGACATTCCTTACAAGTACATTCAAACTTCATCCATCAACACCAAGACTTGAGGCATACAACTAAGTAATTTTGTACATTCACTATATAGGTAATTAATGTTATAGTTTCATACCCTCCAGCTAAGACCAAGCAGTTCAAATACATCCTTACTACTACCAACCTATTTTTAAAATGGGATTATTCAATACCTCTTAAGGAATTAGGGACAAAAATTATCATCAATTTTGTGAATTCTAACATCATGATCGGATTTAGTGTCCCTCAAACAATAATGATAGAAAATTTCACCAAAATATCTTCTTCTTAATTGAAAAGGTTGTACTAGGAGTACAACATCAAATCCAACAATTCTTCTCACTTTCATTTGGAAGAAAATGGAGAGATAGAGGCTTTCAATAACTTTATATCAAACATTATCCAAAAAAAATGGTGGATAGATAAAATAAATCTTGGCCTGATAATATTCTTCACACCTTATGCTCCTACTAAACCACAACTTATACTGATACTCGGGAAACCCCGTATTCATTGGTTTACAGAACAGAGGCAGTACTTCCCATTTTGGTATAATTACCCTCACTCAGAATAACAATATGTGAATAGATCTTAGATGATGTACAATCATAAAAGTGGTTTGATCAGTTGGACGGACTCAATGAGAAAACATTTTATACCCTTCAACATTTGGAAATATACAATAATCAGAAATCATGATCCTTCAACAATAAATTTTGTCTCCATTAGTTCCTTCAAGAAGAATTGGTTTTGGCTCTGAAAACTCCAATGATATCTGGGAAGAAACCCAAAAATATTGAACCAAAGTGGTAAGGACGTTAAATTATATATAAATTCTATCCCAATGGATCATACTCATTAATCACATTGGATATGGAACACAATATTCCCCTACCAATTCAATATTTCTCAAGAAATAATTCTTATAAAAAATAGACATATGTTATCTCTAATATATAACGTTAAACTTCATTGATGGTATTTGTCACATGACCTTAATCGGAATAACAGTTTTTTATCTTCTACATGATGTTAAACTACATAGTTGATCTTTGTTGAATTTCCTTAAAATGCATGACATATAATCCTCATTTCATGACGATAAACTTCATGAAATCCGTTCCTGGATGCAATACTATAAAATTCACCACTTATGGTCCTAGATATATGAAATAAAACGATAAAATATAATATTAAAAGTTTTAAGACTCTAAAATACATATCTTGACATCCTATTCAAAATAATTTAAACTTTATGAAAATGTCCTCACCGCATGACATAAAACAACATGGTTCATGTCCTTGTTTCATGAGATAAAACTGCATACCTTTTTGATTTGTGCTCAAGCGGATCACAATCCTTGGTTACAGTCTCCTAACGTAGCTCCATTTATAGAACTATGTGTGTCTTGATTCTCACATTTATGAGATATGTAGTGATTCCCAAACATTATTTCATGGGACCAACCGTGAAAGTAATAAAAATCCCCCTCTCCTATACCTAGACAAATATCTATGCAGGGGGCTCCACACTCCATGGACAATGCTAATTCAAATTCCTCCTTTTCCCTCAGATGCATTCATCCCACACACCATAATCATTTTTCCTAGTAAATTTTAGATCTCCATAAGCATCATTGTCCATTAACAGTATAATGTCAGATTCTTAATGACACATTTGTTTTGACTATGCATAATATTCCCCAGTTTGTCTCTACATAAGTATCCCTTGAAATGATGATCAACCAGAGGCACATTTATCCTTAGGATATACCTCTTTTATCTCCATAATCCCATACAACACCATGTTGTAAACCTATTCTCAAACATGGTTTGCAGTCACTCCTTATGTACTTATCCCATGTCATTTCTCTTAATCTAATAACTCCCAAGACTTTGGTTTACAATTTCCTTCTTCATGTCCAAAGTACGTCAGAACATACATGGAATGATAATCCTTATATCACTCATTATTTCTATGTTATCAGGTAACCTTCTTCCCTTTCTTATGTCATTAAACTTCATGGTTTCCAAAAACTACGTATTTATTGCTTCTCACCCTTGTGAGGTATGTAGCGATGCTTAGATCCTACATCCTAGTCTAGCCACCACATAATCAAAATGGACCTGTCCTTTCTTCTAATCACCTATGTGTGGTGAAAGAAACCTTGTATGATTCTTATTTCTCATACTGAGCATTTCTCACTTGGGATTTTGAATTTTGATAAAGTCTTTCCCGCATGATTAAGACATATCAGTTCACATAAGGTTTAACTTAGTCCTGGATGCAAGACCATAAAAGGGACACCAAATTTCCTTACCTTGTGATATTAAACTACACTGTTTAAATCTCTTAAATGACTTAAAATTTTTTATCATTATGGCCCTTGTTCAAGAGAACCAATATACTAGGTGTCGACCTCCCACCACCCATCCTTCCCAAAACTATGTGTGGATTGATTCTCGCTTTGACAGGATACATAGTGATGTCAGGATCTTATATCTTAGTCCATACACAATGTAAAAATGTCCCCAATCTTCTATGTATGAACTATATCTACATAAAAAGTCCTAGTATGGATTCTTACACCACTCATGAGCCTATATTCAAAGAAAAATTTCCCCTCTCTACATAAAATATAGATTAGTTTGGGGAATATTTCTAGAACTATATATGGATTGATTATAACTTTGAAAATATATGTAGTGATACTCAAACCCTATGTCTTGGGTCCATCTGTAACAAAAAAATCCATTTCTCTATTTATAGGCCATATCTATGTAGGAAACATTTCCCCCCATTCTTGAGTGATTTTGATGGTTAATATTCCTTCCATACTAAGGAACCTTCCTTAACCAATTAGAACCCTCTTTCTAGGAAAATATGAATCGCCATAATATTTCCTTGGCAATTGTTAATAGAATTTAAGATTCCTAAGGAAACCTTTGTTTTGACTATGCATAATATGCCCCAGTTTGGAGCTACATAAGTCGTCCTTGAAAGGCCTACCAATAATAGGTACATTCATCCTTAGGAAATACATATTTTATCTCTGTAAGACCAAAAAACTTTATGCTAAAAACCAATTTCAGAAAATGGTCCATGGTCATTCCTTGTAAACATCTTCATATCATTTTTTAGATCTGGAAGCCCCTGTATTTTAGGTTACAACCTTCCCTCTTCATGCTTGAAGGATGATGGAACATTTTCGGTCAGATCATCATTGAATAGAAAATCACTAATCTTCTCATCCAAGACATATAAAATTAAACTATAAGGAATAATCCCCACAACATGATGTTAAACTGTGCTTCCAAATTCCTTATATCAAGAAATTAAACAGCATGACACATGGTCAATTCTACATGACATGTCACCTATATGAGAGTCGGATCCCGGAAAAGGTACCTGGTACAGTATTTGGATACTCACTTTATTCTAATCCCATACTAGAATGAAATATAAAAATTTCATTCCTCTATATAAAAATTTGATCTATATAGGGGTCCCATTCTTTATTAAGAATTCATTGGTCATGGTTATCAACATTAACCATGATTTTTTATTGACTTCAATCATGTCCCTCCATGAAATCTAATTGAGGTAAAAATACCACCACATGTCCCCTTCCATGCACTCTCATGTAGATTTAGATGATTTCCCAAGTTTCCTCTTGTTTGTCATGTTGATCATGACTCATGTGATCTTAAAGGACCTAGAGAGTCACTTTGACATTTGAGTTGCATTTCCTATTCAAATATAGGAAAATTTTCCTTATGTCATGGCCTTAAAATGATATGTGTAAATTCCACCCCACATGACTCAAAACTACTCAAGTGGACCATTTATTTTGGCCTCTATCTTCCCTATACATGAGAGATTGATCTCTATGGAAGTCTTTAACACAAAAACCATTTTTTCCTCAGAATATTAATACTCTATTTTTTTTATGATTTTTATCTGCGCAGAATATTCTAAAACATGTTCTTTGGTTTATAGACACATGCTAAGAATAAAATTCTGCCTTACCTACTCATGAGTCAAATCTATGTAGGGAGTTTCATATTCATAGAATGTAACCCTTAATCCCACAAATATTGGTCAAATATATTCAACCTAAAAACATCATCTTCATTTTTTTGTCTTGTAAGACCCTAAAACTACCAATGAAAAGAGATGTGACACTCATTAGGTTTAAATCCCACAAAGGCAGACCTGGATAAAATTCAAGTCTCAACTCTATAGTTCATTTGATCTATGAAAAATTTAGAGAATATTCATATTCCCATTATTTCAAGTTAAACACACTAATACATGGACATTATTATAAGTGATCCAACTCTATAATTACCCTTAAAATTGAAAGGGAAATATGGAGCCTCTCCTTGACATTATTGAGAAATGAGAAGAAAATTAAATGATAACACTCATATTCGACCTACTTTATTAAAATTATTGGCTAATTTTTGATGTGATGCATTAAGTTCCAAATTGATATTGGTTCTCTTCTCAGCTTCGGCTTCAACTAATGGATACATTTTCTTAACAAAGGAATTTATCTCCCAGATTTTCTGTCTAATGACTTCTGACTCTTTATTTTTTCACTGAATGTTGTACAATTATTTTATCCATGAAATCTTCATATTATCATAAAAATGTAGTTTTTGTAATTATTTAATAATGGTTTTGTGCTTCCTCAATAGACAAATGATGTAGTTTAGTATAATTTTCCTTTAAAGATTATGTGTGATGATTGTAAAGATTAAATTGGAAAAGATCTCATTCATGAGCATCTAAATCCTCTTGATACATGGGAAGTTAATGAATAAAGACATACAAATTTTGGTAATCGAACCAACATATGCCTAATACAAGGAATAGTTGACAATGGTTGTCCACTTTATCAACAATCCTTTCTAAAGGAGTCCCTATGATGATAGTGTAAACTTGGTGCCAAACCCATTTTCACACGGTCTGATGTTCAATGATTGCACTGGGATTTATACCCATTCACCTTCAATTATGGTTATATATTATAGGATTGCATTCACTTTTAATAGGCTTACCCAAGTTGCAACATAGTTGATGGAAATTCTTTTATCACTACCTCCTATTTAATTTTAGGGACTGAACATGAAATTTTGATGTTAATCAATGGAATGGCCAAAAATATTCCACTAGGACCAATGTTAGTGGGGATGCCAATAGTGTTAGTCAAAAATTCCAAGTCTTCACTAATCCCAAAAAACAGGAAACTTAAAGAAGAAACACCTCTTTAATGGTTATAATGTTGGAATGTATGTATTTATCCCTTTGAATTTGGTGAGGAGAGTGTTTTAGGAAAGGAACATGGAGAATAAAGTGGTTTATGCACCCATCAGACTAGTTTCCCAAACATGCCATCTAGATAGTATTCCATCCATGCTTTGGAATTACCCCATGAAAAGTTATTCTATGCTTTCATATAAGGTAAATAAATCTCCATGCCAAATTTCTCATGCATTATAATCAACTAGAGTTGGTAGAGGATAACTATGTGTGATTCCCTTTTAATCCTTTTTTGGGTAAGAATAAAACTTGTTACAGGTATCCAAATTTTCATGTAAACCTATAATGATTATAAGGCTCGCATGTGGCACCCCATATATCTGAGCAATCAGAATACCATCTCATAATGAGATGATGTAGGTGCATTTTTATAAAGTTACTCCCCCATTAGCTATCACTACTCTTGAAGGTGATGAATAAGGAATGAAATAAAAACATGAAAGATCCTTTTACAAATAAATATAATTGTTGACACCCATGGATGTTAGGAGAATAAAAACAATGTTAAGTAGCACTAGGTTAAAGGTGGAATGAGGGATTGTTGTAGTATACTGATATTCATAACATAGAAAGTACTCTACTACCCAACCATATTAAAAATGAAAGGTTTCTCTAAGGTGGTGTGGGGATCTTCCCTCTTGTATATTACCTAACAACTTGTAAACATGAGAAAGGGTGGGTACATCTAGGTTGATAGGTTTTCCTTTCACCAACATGGCTACCATCATCAAGGTGTAGACCCTGATACTAGTATAACCCTTATGATATGGAAAGATCCATATACTCAAAAACTTGGTGAGAATCCTACCAACCTAAAGTTTGGAGAAATGTCTAGTAAGATATTTTATCCCCATGCAGTATGTTGGCCTACCTCAAGAGTGGCCCAGTACAAACTTGGAACACCTCAGTATTGTTGAGTCTGATGAGTCCTGGTGCATCGATCCTTCAGGTTGAAACTATTAACTTGTAGAAATAGCTTTATCTTGTCACTAACTGGAATAAGTGAATGGGTGTGAAGGGGATGTGTGACAACTGGGACCCAGTGACAGCACAGACACCCCTCCTAGTTTGGACCCGGTGAAAATCCTGCCAACCCAAAGTTTGGATATATGTCTAGTAAGATATTTTATCCCTATGCAGTATGTTGGCCTACCTTGAGAGTGGCCCAGTACAAACTTGGAAAACCTTAGTATTGTTGAGTCTGATGAGTCCCAGTGCATCAATCCATCAGGTTGAAACTATTAACTTGTAGAAATAGCTTTATCCTAGTCACTGACTGGAATAAGTGAATGGGTGTGAAGGGGATGTGTGACAAATGGGACCCAGTGACAGCACAGACACCCCGCCTTAACATGGCCACCAGGTCCTGGCTTACCAGGAACCACCAGTTGCCCTGCAGACACGTGGTCCCCACCCAAGGGTCCACCCACATGCCTGAACGGGTCATCTAACTAATGATTATCCCCACAGGCGAACACTTGTCCTTTATAGTGTGCTTTGTCCTCACTCACACACACCCTGAGAAACTTCCCAGAAGGCCACCGATCCTGATCACTACTCCAGTCCAAGCACGCTTAACTGTGAAGTTTTAATTAGACAGGCTCCATAAAAGGAAGGTGCACCTTGTTGATATAAGTCATATCATTTAGTCATTTAACACTTCATTAGTCTGGGGTGTTACAATCACCCCCTATTTAGAGTACAACGTCCTCATTGTGGGCCCTACATCTCAACCCAGGCAGTGCGCTGCACTTAAGGCTGGGTACCATATCTGATACCAAATGTGACAATTGTGTCCTGGTGACAGCACAGACACCCCACCTTAACATGGTCGTTGGGTCCTGTCCCACCAGGTACCACCAGTTTCCCGGCAGACACATGGTCCCCACCCAAGGGTCCACCCGCATGCCTAAACGGGTCATCTGATTAATGATTGTCCCCACAGGACAACACTTGTCCTTTCTAGTGTGCTTTGTCCTCACTCACACACACCCTGGGAAACTTCCTAGAAGGTCACCCATCTTGATCACTACTTCATGCCAAGCATGTTTAACTGTGAAGTTCTAATCAGATAGGCTCCCGAAAAGGAAGGTGAACCTTGTTGACATAAGTCATATCATTTATTAATTTAACCCTTCATCAGTCTAGGGTGTTACAGGATGACCCAGTGATTTCTCTATTGTGATAATTAAGTATCTCTCTTATATAAAAACCTATTTAGTGTTTTCTCAAGTGTTAGTTGTTGGAATTAACTCTTCATACATGTTACCAAGAATGATAATTCCCCCTAATTGGTAAATATCCCACAAATTGACCCAAACATCTCCATGTGGTTGTTGGAAGGTATTGGTGCTCAAACACAAATGGATGATTAATTCAGGATAAATCTCAGTTGGTGAATACACCATGAACTGGGAAATCTATGTATTTTAATATAAGATGATGGTCTCCAATAATTTGAGAAATTCCATACAAATTTGGTGCACCCAGAATGCCCAGGACCATTCATCAGAAAAACTCCCTATATACTAGAAATACCACTTAGATATCCACCCTCCATTGGCATTTCCTCATGAGAGGTTAAAAATGGATGGGTAATCTTACATGGTGGACTATAAGGATATTTCATGATTATACTAGTTACTCTAGGTCCACAAGGAACTATTAAAAATGAAAACCTTTCCTTGATCTATTTTATGAGTGATATATCATGTGATAGAAATTTTCACCAAAACACAATACAAGAAAACATAAAACCAAGCCATTAAATAGTTTAGATTAACTTATGGTATTGGAGAATATTCTTGAAGTATGAATTTTTATAGTGATAATCAATTGAAAAATGGATAATCTAGGAGCTCTGGTGAAAAGCGTCTCTTCAAAATAATTTCCTAAGGAATGATATGATGATGGAGGTCGGTTTTGATGTTCTCATAAATAGAAATTCTCCTCTAATCCATGATCATTGAATCAGTCATAAAAATTGATAGATTTTGTTTTCTATGATTCATTTTATCCCTTTAGAAATAGAAATCAAAAATATTTGTTATATTAATCAAAATAACTGAATATCATGTTATACATTCCATGAAGAGATTAATCTTCCATGTGGAATATGTTATTAATATATGGGAATAAATTGATAATAAATTAAAATAGACAGTTGGTGGGGGTACTTGTTCACAGATGGTGATTATTCACTATATAGAAAAGGTTGTCCAGAATGAAAATGATATACAAAGAAGGATTCTAGGTGGGAAATCTCAAACAGACCATAAAGTGCTTGATTTGAAATGTGAAAAGTGATTCAAGTATGGCACCTTTTCTAGGAATGAGACCTTCTCCGGGTCTACATAAATCATTCAAATCATTCAACTAAACTAAATTCTTCCACAAAATGGACTCCTCTTAATTCCAATAGGACCCCATTTCGATGGGGTCATTTTTTGGGGTCTAGAAAAGTTCACATGGGAGATAAAAAATATTTTATTTATTTTTAAGGTATATAATAAAATTAATCAATCCATTTCATGAAGATTAAAAGGTTTGAATACCTGAGGCTACAAAAAATGTTTCCTTCCACATAGTACACCTATTATGTGAGTCCCTACTCTACATAGAACTTCTGTATAGCACTCATTCATAGAACCCCTATAAAAAACATACCATTTGTGGGTCAAGGTTTCACCATTAAAACCCACAACCAATGAAATATTGTTTTCAGGGAAGGGTGTCTCTTTTTCCCCCCACAAAAGAATTCTCATTTTCAGGGAGAAATGTGACCTTTTGGACCCCAATAAATGAATATTATATTAAAAGTTGAGGTGTTTTATTCAGGATGCCTATAAACCAAAATCTTTCAGGATTAGAGTTTTTTACATTGCTTTCAGTCAACCAGAGAATAGTTACATCCATACCCCTATAAAAACCCCATACATAGTTAAAAGAAGAGATGGAAGATATTCTAAGAAATTGATTTCAATAGGTAATCACTTACCTCATTTTTTAGAGTTATAAAGAGAACTCACTTGACCACCTGAAAAGGTTTTACCCCTCATAAAAACCCATACTCATAGAAAAATACTTTGTGGATAGCCATCCTTTGAGAAAACCCCTTCAAAAAAATCCATTCCATGAACTATATGTAGTTGGAGTCCCTAGATATCACAACACTAGATAGAAAATAGTATGTGGGAGGGAGTCCTTTAGCCTCAGTACCCTTATTCCATATAGCATTCAACCTTAACATTCCACCTTAGTGAACTTCTCAAACAAATATCTTAGTCAAACTCTCCCACAAAGCACTAGGGCAAAAATGATCCCCTTTTTGAACTATCAAGATAAGACCTCCATGATGCCTATATATTTTCACAATCATATAGAAAGACACACCAGCATGTCTCTCGTTAAATTTTGAATTCAATCAATAAGAAATGTCTTACACTAGTCCTACTTAATGGGTATGGTCCTCAAGATGATTAAAATTATGCATTCGCTCAGTAACGAGTACCCCAACCTTGGTGGTAGTGATAAGGACCTTCCCATTTTAGATGGTGAGGGAAGCCACATTCTTTTCCATTTGATGAGGGATAGTGGTGTATCCTTCTCTCATATACTTTAAAAATAGAATTAGAGAATCCCTCCTTGATTATTCCCCTATTATTCCTTGCGATAAATATCTATATGGGTTAATAAGTCCTGAGCTTATTTATGAAAACAAGAGAGGAGATAGGCACCAAATTCTTCTCTCTCTCTCTCTCTCTCGTAGTCCCAGCCTCATGAATGAGCAGACTAAGGAGACTATCTATTTTGTTAGATCCTTTGCTTCCTCTTTTTTCTAAAAACAAGATTGACTCATGTGGGCTTATAGTTTAGTGACAATAAAAACATCCTCATTATAAAATATCCACCTGAAGAAGAGATTCCCTTTCTGGATCTTCCTATTACCTTCAAATGGGCCTCCTATTAGTTGTAAGCCCCAAAACCATGTTATTATCATCTCAAAGGGATATATTCCCTATGATAAAAACCTTAAAAGGGCCATATTCCTGATGAAGCAACCATACTAACCTATGGTCCTCCTCCATAGGTGTAGTACCCAATATTCTGAATTATATGGGATTTAAATATTTTCTAAATGGGATATCTAGGAAGCCTTCATGTGGTTCAAACCCAACACCCCAAACTCACCCTAATATTCTCTGTTCTATATCTCCAATAGGGTCATATCTAATTGGTAAGGCCATATTACTTTAAATAACTTTTTATCACCTTCATTACCATGCTACATTCTTAGTAAGATAATTCCCCCACCAGGGAATTCTCATCCCTTCCAGGTCCTTCAGGCCCCTTAGGCCTAAGTCCCATAATAACCTTAACTAAGAACCTTTTTATATGATGTCTTTGTCAAATGATGTTAAACTATATAGTTTTGTCCTCGTCGCATGACCTTAAAAGGTATGATGTGTCCCATTAGGTGGAATAAAACTTAATGGGTTTTTATTCCATTCATAAGGATATGTAGGAATCTCATCTCATGGGTATGATCCCAACATCAAAATAACTTCTTCTCCCTAGAAAATGATAAATTTCATAGTGCCCCATTGTGTGGCTCAAAAACAGTATTGTAACAATAAAAAAATAAGAATATATAATCCATTTACAAAATGGTACCATAAATGGATAACCTAGGATAAATATAGATGTCTCTATTTATGAAGAACCCTAGATACATAAATATGATTATAAAATCAGTACATGCTGATAATTGATTACTAATATAAGGGAAATATGTTCCAGACTTGGGATTCAATAAATGAATCATGAATATATCTTAAATATATAAGATAGTCCCGAATTAGGCAACAATTCCCCCCAAAAAGGTGTAATGATCTCGACCATCCATCCTCTTGGCCAATGAATTTTCTAAGATAACATTTGAAAAATCCCAGTGACCATCTTCCTTTGGAAAGCAGGTCCACATCCACTCAAAATGTGTGTAGGCATGAAATCCATTGAAAATAATTTCACATACTGTGAATAACTTAATCATATACTCTCATTAAACATGGTAAAAACCAAAATTTTCATAAAGCCTTAATAAAAACATGAATTCTTTCAAAAATTAACTATGTGCTTATTCCTTAAATAAAATCAAAGATTATTAAATAGGAACCATCAATCCAAAATACTATAAAATCCATCAAATATATCATAAACCACCTTATCATTAAATCACTAATCAATTAAAAATTCATCAACATTATCCCATTTAATTTATCACAATAAAACATATCTTTATCTCATTATTATCTCAATATAATTTACTTATTAATGATTATGTTTCCCTTATTTATGTGTAATATAAAAATATCATGTTACCAATGGATATATTTTCTTGGTTATTGGTACCATTTAATATATTCTTTCAAGTCCTAAAAGAAAAACTACTATAAAACAATACTTATATGTTTCATGATCCTTATAACTACAATAACATTGATAAAAATACTTTATCCACATAATTATTAAGCCCTGATACATAAATACTACAATCCTTTTACTTCAATAATAGGCATAACATCAGTCTTTCTTGGTGTAGAAGTTAATCCTTGGATAGTTCATTGACTCAAATAATTCCCATGTTCTACACACATTAGACATTTAACTCCTTGACAATTATTGGTTCTATCACCTTCATTTCCACATGGAAAACATCTTCTTGTTCCTTTAATAAATTCTCCAAGATTTATATTTCCTCATTTCTAAAATAAATGAAATTAAGACTTCTTTATTCCACGATAATAATTTATTCAAATATTTATTGATGGTTTATAATGAAAATGTGATTAACCAAATAATATCCCCTAAGAGTGTCAAACTAGGTGTGTAGAAAGACCTCTTGTTGTGCACAAGGTGATTATTGGGTCAAGGACAATATTACCTTTTCAGAGTTATTACATCTAGGTACATTTTTACTAGAGCCACATCCACTTGTAGTATCTATCCAGGGATGTATTTCTTGGAAAAACATAAAATATATTCCTTTATAAAACTTTAGAATGTTATTCTAAGCTTTTCCTAAAAGTAAATTGTTTCTGACGCTTTTGCCGGGGCGCGCGCGCATGTTCGTCTGTGAGGGAGGACGAGTTGTGCTTGTTGCCCCGCATTCCCGCTTTCCAAAGGCGGGCAGAATTCGATCCTTATTCAGGGACGTCTGCTCCTTGATCGAAACGGGATGATGGGATGTCAGTTCTTCCTTCTGTGGATTCCTCCTCAGAACTCGTCACCTAGTCCGGGTCTCCCTCATAGATTTAATACGTAGTTTGTGAAACTCTTCCCAGTGCCATGTTTCCATGGACGCCGGTTAATTACACTGCTTCTGTCAAGACATTCCAAAGGGTTCGGTCAGGGAAGCAACCTTCAGTCGGGGGAGTAGTCACGTTGAGGCATCAGTAGCGTGTCTGGATGCTGGGGAACCTGGCATGTCTGTCTATTATCCCTGGTCATAGGGCTTCTCGAGGGCGTGGAAGCCCGAGGAATCCCACATCGAGCGCGGGGAATTATATGTCATAGACACATATCTGAGGTTTTCCTCAGCTTCTCGTGTTTAACACAGGGTACGCCGCGAGTTTAATGTCTAGCGGAGATGGATCAACCCGATCAGAGCATTAGCTGGAATAGATGGGATTGAGGGGTTTCCCTTGAAGGGGTGCCGATACCGGGACCAGCCCATGGGTGGCTATGAAGAGGAGCGTGTCGACATGGTATCACCGAGATATGATGGTCCGGGCGAGAATCAGGATGGGTGGTAGGTGGATGAATGGAGTGGAGGGGGAGCGAAATGGGACCATCGCAGGGGCAACGGTGAAGTTGGGCTTGAGCCTTGAAGAGGCTTCCTACATATCCCCATGGAGGGGAATCAAAGTCCGCGTACTTTGAGATGGTGCCGGTAAACCGACTTGAAGGTGGGCCTTGGCCCGATGGATGTCGCCAGCGAACCAATGTGAAGGTGGAACTTAGTCCGACGGGCATCGTCAGCGTACCGACGTGAAGGTGGACCTTGGTCCGATGAGAGATGAGCTTGAACCTCGGAGAGGCTTCCTACGTACCATGCCTTAACATGGATCAAAGACTTTGTAGTTCAAAGGGTTGATGGAATACAGTTTAACGTCATGCGGGACGATAGTGAACCCTGACGTGAATAAATGACGGGCATTGGGTGTCGGTGAACCGACGTAAATGAGGGACCTTGGTCCAATGGGAGATGGTCTTGAACCTCTGGGAGGCTTCCTACATACCACGCCTTGACACGGATCAAAGTCCTCATAGTTCGGATTGGAAATGGGGGGCTTGGCACACCGACAAGGAGACGGTTTGGGCCAATGATTATTGGGCTTGAACCTCAGGGAGGCTTCCTACGTACCATGCCTTGACACGGATCAAAGTCCTTGTAGTTCGGATTGGGGAATACAGTTTAACGTCATGCGGGATGGGGGTGAACCGACGTGAATGAGGACGGAACGACCAGATGGTGGGTTTGAACCTCGTAGAGGGTTCCTACGTACCATGCCTTGACATGGATCAAAGACCTCGTAGTTCGGGTTAGTCAAAACGGCTTTCCGTCAGACTGGAATTGCAGTTTAACGTCGTGCTGGACGTAGGTAGAACTCGACATGAATTGGATGATGGGTGGGCTTGAACCTCATGGAGGCTTCCTACGTACCACGCCTTGACATGGATCAAAGACCTCATAGTTCAGGTGGGGCTTTGTCGGCGAACCGACGTGAAAGTGGACATTGGTCCAATGAGTGGTGGGCTTGAACCTCTGGAAGGCTTCCTACGTACCATGCCTTGACATGGATCAAAGTCCTCGTAGTTCGCTGTGGGTGAGGGTCAGGGTCGGTGCTCACTCTAAGCCCACGTGAGTCATGCTCGGTGTGAGAAACAAGAGGTTGCAAGGACCTGACGATCACGTCGCGAAGGATGCATCCGTGAGAAGCGAAGGGGGTCTTACGCATTAGGCGGCCCATGGTGCTGGGACTTACTCCAGGATGGAGGCCTAGGGTGCGGCAAAGCGCAGCGAAAGAGGGATTTGGGACCACGGATGGGAGGTGCCTCGTTCCCTATCACACCCTCCACTGACCTTGGTAGTGGGGAAGTACAGAGATGCAGAGGTGCATCCATCTGTTGGGGAACTAGGGTCGCCCTTCTCCTATGAACATACACCACTCCAATAAGGAGGATATCATCCCTTGTGGATGGGTGATTCCATTCCTGTGGAGACGAGTGGTGTAAAGAATGTTCGAGCTGGGGGGACCCTTCGTTAGAGGAACAAGGTCGGGTCACAGTTTAACGTCATGTGTTGAGGACGTGGTGCTTGGCAGTTTAACGTCCTGCAGCTCGGACGAGGTGGGTTCACTCTGCACCCCTAGGACTTACATAACCGGTACCCTCTGGTCCTTGGGGAAGGGAAGGTACCAGTAAGGCCATGGTCAAAGGGGGTTGTGTAACGAACCATCAAGGGGTCCACGTTAGCGTGGCTATGCGAAGAATAAATAGTCGTTAGCGTGCCTATGCGAAGAAGCATTAGGCGAAGCAACGCTACGAGTGGTATTGTCCATGGGACTTTGAAATCACATCGTGCAAAACTAGAGGGTCGCACGGGAAGATGAATTGCCAAGAAAAGGAGTGTGATTCGCGAAGCGGAGTGCCTTGGCCTTAGCATGGGGAATAGGTGTGAGTGGAGGGCGCTTCGCGAAGTGGAACAGTGTTCGCGGAGCACTGCCTCATGAAGAAGAGGTGCCTCGCAAAGCAGGGTCCTGCGAAGCAGTGTGCTTCGCGATGCGTAGCGATCCTGCCTTAGCATAGGGATCACTAGTTTAGATTGGGTGTTTTGCGAAGAATAAACTCTCCGCGTCTGCCCGAGTTCCCTTGGGAATCCCCTTACTTTAGGAATGCCCTTGAGCTTCACGAAGGGCATCCCTCTCGGAAGAGGGGCTGAAAATGAGACAAAGCAAAGGTGCCTCGCGAAGTAGAAGTACCTCGCGGAGCTCATGATTCCTGGGGCAAAGAGTGCTTCGCGATTTGGGAGAGGAGAAGCCGAAAGGTTGGATTGTCCGTCCCTGGGACTCAGGGGGAGTCCAATATTTATAGGCAAGGGGCGCTGCGAAGCAGAACTTGCGCGCCGCCTCAGGTGCTTCGCGGCGCGCTCGCGAACGTCAACGTCGTCCGCGGAGGGTTACCGCCTCTAGAGCTTCGCGGATGGGTCACGAATGTCAAATGTGTTCACGGAGGGTTACCGCCTCTGGAGCTTCGCGGCGGCCTCGCGAACGTCAAATTCGTTCGCACAGAGTTACCGCCTCTGGAGCTTCGCGGCGGCCTCGCTGATCGAGGCGCTTCGCGTCGGTGCTTCGCGTCGGGGCTTTGCGAGGCAGTGCGCCAGCCTTCTTTTTCATCCCTTCCTTTCGTGTCGTATTTTGGCGCCAACAAATTCCCCCCCTCAGACTTGGAGCCGCGGAGGGTGAAGGGACGAAGTCTGAGGGAAAATCGCCAAAATTGTCGGTGGTTCGCGATGCAACTATACGAAGGGGGCCCGCGGTGCTGACCAGGGCCACGGATCCGGACGCGCCGCAATGCTCCGCGCGGGTGAGGCGCGCCGCGATGCTCTGAGGTCGCCACCTATAAATAGGGGGGTCGACCTCTTTTGTCTTCACATGACTTCCTTGTCTTTTTGTGCTCTCGACTTCGCGAAGCTCTGCGTACTCCACGACAACCCTCCACGAATCTAGCTTCGCGGCCAACCGCGGGTCTCCGACTCCGCGTCCGCGCCAAGAGAACTTCTGCTTGTCGGCCTCAGCCAGACTTCGTGGCTTGGTCTCGTGATCGATCTTCGCTATCTAGCTTCACGATTCAGCTTCGTGGTCAAGCTTCGCAATCCAGCTGAAAAAATTCTTTTCTGAGGGCCGGAATCTAAATGGACCATCAAGAGGCTGTATTGGGGGTGCTTGCAGATGCTGCTTGTAGGGATGAGATGGCCAACTGTCCAGGCCTGGGGGAGATGGTCCGAAGCCAATCGGACCACACTTCTTTGACAGATCTGCTATCGGAGGATCAGAAGGATTATCCGCAGTGCAAGAAACTGCCATTGTACGGCTTCGGGCTGAGGGATGACGTCTTCATCCCTGAGGCAAGCAGGGATGAACCAGCTTGCTGGTTCAAGAGCACACCATGCCAGCACAAATGGTTCAGGGCGGCCGATGGTCATGCACAAGAGAACTTCACACCCGTCACCGCTGACTGTCTCTACAACCATGTGAACGACATTGATGGGAAGCCACTGCAACCGAAGACGTCCCCTCCTCTCTACCGTACCATGCTGAAGGCGGCTTTGTAGGATTCGAAGAAGGGATGGTCCGATGAGTGGGACCTACGCCAGGGAGGCAACTTTACTGATGACTGGGCCTGGGCCTACTGGGTAGGCGCCTCATGCGAGGAGTTTGGGGCCGAGCTGAGGAGAGTGGGGTTGTATGAGGCGGCATGGGCCTCCCAATTCCACATTTACCAACAGAAGAAGCTGATGCCGGAATTGCTGAGCAGATGGTCTTCTAGGACCAATACCTTTCACCTGCATCACGGGGAGGTGGGCATCAGCCTATGGGATGTCCAAAATATTTATGGGGTCCCGATCTTGGGGGCCATGTATGACGAGTTCCTCCCCGTCATCAGCGCGTGGGAGGATACGGAGCAAATGCCGCAACTGGCATCAGCGCTGATGGCACTTGTCCCTGGAGAGGACAAGGAGGTAGTGAGGGATGTCTACTTTAGGAGATAGTTCAAATGCTTCCTGAATTTCCTAGAGAATCGAGAGTTCCCTCTGAGGCCTCGAACTTGTACAAGGGCGGCCCAACGGGGCAAGGGGCACTCGTATTGGCGGGTCTTGGAGGACAGCCAATGGAAGACTTGGGGTTTCAGTGTCAGCACTGAACAACAGCCGATAGTCAGGCTGGCGGCGTTCATCGTGGCTCTCATCTTTGGTTGGATCCTACTGGTGAGGGATACAACCATGGGGGTGCGACCCAACTCATTTATTATGGCGTCCATGTTGGCCATGGGGTAGCGGGTCAATTTGGGGATTCCGATGCTCACCAAACTGTACAGAATGTTGCGGCACATTAGCGAGGGCAAGAAGCCGCCAAGGATATGAGGGCCCTTCTACCTCTTGTATGTGTGGATCGTAGCACATATCAGGGGGATTTATGAGTATCCAAACCCCATTTCGCTGCCGGGATCGAACTTACGCCCCTCCATCCTGAACGCGATCGGGAGCTTCCCATTCAAACTAGTCATGCTGATGGTGCTGAATCGGGTGTGGAGGGCGGATGAGTTTAATTTCCACCCCTTCCCATTGCCGACGGGGATACTTACTGATGATGGGCGGGGAATGGAAGAACATCGGGCTTACCTCCTGGCCTTCCATGGTGGAGTTTTGGTGGCACGAATAGATCGTGAGCCAATCTGTGAACCGTACACCCCGCATCGGTTCGCGAGGCAGTTCCGGCGCCTCCAGCGGCTGACCCCGCAGGTCTACTGGGAGGTGCGTCACGAGGAGCACCCGTGTGTGATGAGGCAGTTGTGGATCATGTTCACACGGGAAGATGGGAAGATGCAGATTACATTGCCTCCATCCACCGTCGCTTTTGGATTGGTGAGGGAGTACGTCATCAGTTGGGAGGATGCTTAACCAGGGGAGATGCTGAAGCAACCAACTATTCGGGTCGATGACGGTGGGCCTCCTCTATCTCGAGGCTGGGGTCAGAGGGCAGCTAGGGCCGCTCGCGGTAGTGGGGCTGCCATGGCGGCGAGACCCGCACCGGCCGAGGGTATGGTAGCAGCGGTGGATCCGGTGATTCCGGAAGAGCAAGGCCATCCGGAGGGGCAGCCACCGAGGGGATTTCCTAGGATATCTACTCAGGCTCTGGGGAAGCGCCTGTGTCATATCGACATGGCAGAGGATACCGTCTTCCCGGAATCTTGGGACATTTGGGATATCAACCGGTAATTCCTCATCCCACCCTAGATATGGGCCCACCTGAATCGCCTCGGGATAGAATTACTGGGAATAGGCCCAGTTTGGGCTGGATTCATGGCGTCTCCGGCAGAGGCAGAACAATACCTGGACGAGATGGAGGATTACGTCCACTCCAGTGGTGTCCCTCTCCCAATGAGAGATCGGGTGAGGGTACTGTTGAATCAGACGGTCCCACCACAGTTATCGGCTGCCAATCTGAGTGAGCGCTTCCCCTTGCCGGAAGAATCAGAGGACTCCTCTCGGGAGGATGAGGCTGGAGGAGGGAGCCCGTTGGAGGAGGGTGAGGTCGGAGACTGACGCTCAAATTCCGATGAATTTGCAGAGGCTCTCAAGGTAGCATTCCGAACTTCTTTCCTTACGATCCATCCTTGGGTCACTATGAACTTCTCACCGATGTTTGAGCCACGCAGGAGGAACTTGTTCGTAGGCCTCGTTCTCACCCCTCGGCGGGTGATGATGCGAGACCTTCAGAACTCGCGCCTATGGCTGCGTCCAGTTCCGTGTCTGGTGGGACCAAAGCACCCGGGGAGGATCTTCCGGAATCTCTAGACCTTCCAACAATATACGGAGGGCCTCGCCTCGGGGTCTCGTCAGTACCGGCTCAAGAGCAGCGACAGGAGGTCGATCTCCGTAAGTCTCCTATACCGGTTTCCCTGTCGTCATATGTACACTATGCCCGCCAACTAACGTTTATGTCCCTCTCTGTCGTACAGTTCTCCGACTGGCGTGGTCTGCTGCGGAAAGACTGGTCGGGATGTCTGGTGGCGTCCCTCCTAGGGGCATGCCGGTGATGGTGGTGATAGTCCCCCCATCTCCTCAAGCTACGACGCACATCACCACTGGAGGGACCACCAGCTGGGTCGTTCCAGAAGTCATTGAGGTGGACTCAGAGGAAGAGGATCAACCGGTCGGTCCCAGTCCTATCACGCCTGCTTCGGCGCAAGGTGTCTGTTGACGCTCCTTTCGTCACAGAATCTAAAGATAGGAAAAGGGGAATATCTGAGCTCAAAGTGATTCAACCTTTGAAGAAAATATCAAAATTCAACAAAGGCATGAACAAAGGATCAAAAACACCTGTGTCGCGCAAGTTCTATCACTATCGCGCAAGTCCACTTGCGCGACGCCCAAGTCGCGCAAGTGACTTGCATGACCTAAGTGATAACCGCCCGGTAACCGCCCAGGGTCTTCTCCTGCCTATAAATAGACCCTGTGGGCCCCCCATTCGAGAGGATCTTTTTTTTCAGAAACTCGGATTGAAGCTCCTGACACCCAAGTCTCTTTTCAAAGCTTCCGGAACACTTCTAAGGTAATTTCTTACCTAGAACGGAAGATCTAAAAGAGGGAGTAAGGCCTAAGTGTTGAAACTCATCAACACTTGCGCGCCTGAGTGGTCAGCCCTTAAGGGAAGTGGTCAAACTTGTGCGCCGCCTTACTCCTTCGATAGAACTTGCGCGTCCCTTTTTTGGAAGAACCTCAAGAGGATTCTAAAGGCTTTAATGAAGATTCGCTCAAGTATTTCAAATGCTGGTTGAATATCACGCAAGTACCCACCATGTCGCACAGGTATACCTGCGCGACCAATACTTGCGCGCCACCGCAGTACCTGCGCGCCTTCCAAGACTTGCGCTCCCCTTCCTTTTTGGGTGTCTTTCTTGCCCATTTCACCCCTCTTAAGCCATTACACCTTTCATTTTCAAGATTCAGTCTTCAAGACACTCTTCAAATCCATTTATGGCATGATTTCTTGATTTGACTTCCTTATCTGAAAGTAATTATGTGGAATATCTCTCAAAACCTAGTGATTTAAATATCTTTATGTCACTAAATATGGAGAGTTCATTCTTTCAACCTCATCCTTAAAGATGAGAGAATCCTTAATCTGGGTCTCCTTTTCAGGAATAATCCCCAGTCCTAAGTCCTCCAAACTTGGGCATCCTCCTCAGGAGTAAGCCCCAAGTTCTTAAAATTCCCAAATCTGGGCATCCTCCTTAGTAGTAAGCCCCAAACCTTAATCCCTTAACCTGGGTCTCCTTTTTAGGAATAATTCCCAGTCATAATCTTGGGCTTCCTTTTCAGGAGTAAGCCCCAAGTCCCCTAACATGGGCCTCCTTTTCTGGAATAAGTCCCAGTCATAATTATGAGCATCCTCTTTAGGAGTAAGCCCCAAGTCCCTTAATTTTTGGGCATCCTTCTTAGGAGTAAGCCCCAGATCCTCTAATTTGGGCTTCCTTTTCAGGAGTAAGCCCCAGTCTCAAATATGGGCATCCTCCTCAGGAGTAAGCCCCAAACCTTAATCCTTAACATGGGCTTCCTTTCAAGGAATAAGTCCCCAGTCATAAATCCCTTAACCTGGACCTCCTTTTCAAGAGTAAGTCCCAGTCATAAATCTTGGGCTTCCTTTTCAGGAATAAGCCCCAAGTCCCTTAAATTCTCTTTAACCAGTCCTAATTTACGTTTAATCTGGGATTCCTTCTCAGGAGTAAAACCCAATTATCAATCCTCTCCTAATTTGGGTTTCCTTTTCAGGAATAAGTCCCAAGTTAGAGTATTCAAATCTTCATGAAGCACATATACCTTTATGGACCTTGTTCCTGGATTTTCTCCCTAAAGTAAATCCTAAACCTTCATCTATCTGGGCAGTCATACATACATAAGCCCCAAACCATTTCTTATGATTACATATTTCATGGCCCAATTGTCCATTTTATTACCAATACCTCTTGTTTCTCACACCGAGCATGACTCACGTGAGCTTAGAGGGTAAAAGTAATTATGACATCCTTCTTTGAGCCATCAATCATAAACATCATACTCCCTTATTCGAACTACGTGGGTTCTGATTCCTTTTCCAAAACAAAGGATACGTAGGTAGCCCATCTATGGGTTTGATCCCAACTTTGAAATAATTCATGTCCTTCTGAATGACAATAAACTTCAAGTGCCCCACTGAGTGTCTTTAAAACCAGCCTAGTCATCATAATGACCAAGAGACTTTTATATAAATATTTTGAAGGATACCATTGACCAAGAATCTCTAAATAGATATAGATGATTCTCTATCGATGAAGAACCTCGAATACATATAAAAAAATCTCTAAATTTCTTACATATTTAATCATTGATTGTTAAACTGAAGGAAAGCTCATTTTATACTTCGTAATATAATAAGGATTCACGAACAAAACTTAAATCTATAAAGAGAGTCCCGGAATAGACAATAATTCCCCTCAAAAAGGTGTGATGAGTCTGACCTCCCATCCTCTCGACCAATGAAAATTCCTAAGCCTCATCAGTCCACAAGCTAATGAGCGCCTACCTTTGGAAAGTAGGTCTAAATGGATGTGGAATCATTGGATGTTTCCGGTTCTACGAAAAAACCCATTAGAAACTGATCGGAACGTTTGAATCTCCCATCCAGGAGGTCATCCCCGAATTCCGAGGGAAACAAAAAATGGTGAACCCGACGTGAATCCTTAACCAAAGTTAAAATGATGTTTTACCTATTTTGTTAAAGACCCTATTTAAAAATCAATAAGAGGGCTAACAAAAACAATCATTGACATGTGTTCTCATCCAAAGGATGAAGTGGCTGAATTTTATCTTGATTATGTCTGTTATATCAAACAGGCACTCTTTTCCTAGATCTTCTGTATTTCCATAATGGCTGCTCTCAAATTCACATTTGTGAATACTGCTGCTGCAAATACCACTACTACTATTCATACTAGATCTTCATCCGCTCTGAGGATGACATCACCTAATCAGCTTCTTCAACGCTGGGTATCAAATGCGCTGGTTAAGGAGTACCGTCAACACGGTACCATCCCAACTCTGGAGGCTGCCCGACAGGCCCTCCAAGTGAACAACTCACACAGGTCGTCCGGACAACGATGACTAGTGATCAAGAGGCAAGCGGTGCTGACTACCGTCTCCAACCGTTTCGGGTCTTTATCCCCAGAACGCAATTTCCATTCGCTCCCTTACTCTGAGGAAGTGAATGAGCAGGTCCCTTAGGGCCTTAATTCAAAAAGACAGGAGTCCTTTCCGAGGTCTCCCATCAACAATCGCCGCCAGACTCGTGTGTCAGTGCGCCCTCAACATGATGAGGGTACCGACTCCAGGCATTCAGCACAGGTTCCTCGAACCCGAGCAGGCAAGACGAACCGCCATAGACGGAATCCGGTTAACAATGGGCAGGTTTTCATCCCTGCCATCTCCGGAGAAGTCCACCAACCTAACTTGGTGGTGAACAATGAACAGGCACACACACCTGTCCATTTTAATTCCGCTGTCCAGCAGACTCGTCTGGCAGCATCAAGCCAATCCCGCCAGGCAATTCCGGCAGAGTACTACAGGCAGAAACATACACCTGCTTATACATCATCAATTAGTCAGCATGCTCGCCTGACTACATATGATGGATCTCGTCAACAATATTTGGCGAAGTGTAATCAGCAGGCACATACACCTGTTAGTACTAATCAATCCTACCAACAGTCTCGCTTGGTAGCGCACGGAGAAGTCAGTCGGAAAGCTCCGATGACAAACAGGAGGCAGACTCAACTCTCTGCCTCCACACTTGAGTACTTTCAGGATTCACTGACAAGAAAAGGAGGACAGGAGCAGGCACATACACCTACTCCAAGCTCAAAATGGATGTATATTCCCGTTCCGGCAGCCGAAGTCACCAAAAATATTTTGTCAATGGTGAAAGAGCAGAAGCAAATTCCGGCTCATATTCTGGATGCCTGCCAGGATATCATAACATCTTCAGCATCATCTCAGGGAAAGACACATAAATCTATCCCTAGCAGTGGAGTGACACATCAACGATTCACTCCGGAACAGACACACACATCTGTTCCAGTACAAGAGGGTTATGGGGCATACTCCCCCATATCATACGGACAACCAAGTCAGGCACATACACCTGATTTGAGTGGAGATCGTCAGCCTAACCTGGACATCTTTCCTGATCAGGCACATACACCTGCTCAGAGTAACCACTTTTGTCAAAAAGTGGTTTCCAAAGCGAGTAAGAAGGCATCTAAGAAAAAGATCCACCCAGCACAGTCAGGAGATCAAAGGCCAATCTGTAACAAGGCCTTGCTCGATGCTGGAGTTCTTGAAGCCCTCAGACATTTATCTGTTGGAATTCAAGATTCTACTTCCTCAGTTCCCAATAATGAGAACATTAATTCTGAAAGTCTTCAACAGACACTTCCTCATGAAGGATTTATTCATGAAAATTCGGTCAATCTTGAAGTTTATTCTTCAGATGAGAGCCACAGGAACCCTCTGTGTGGTCAGAAGACCAAAGAGCAAGAGATCTCATATTTTGTTGTAACCCATTATGGTGGTCCTCCCCATGATGATGAATTTTTCTACGAAAGTCCTCTCCGCAGTAGTGATTCACATTGCCTGGAAAATACTCCAGTTGACAATGTAGTGCCGAGAAAGCCCTCTTATCTTGAGGAACTTGAAAATGCGAAACCAGTCATGTCTGATGCTTTATCGCTAGCAAGTGAAATAATTTCTCAATCAGAAGATAGCCCAGGGTGTAGGTCATTCTTCGAACCACCCCTAAGTCATGCATCTTCTAGTTTGATCAATGATCTCTCTACCCATCTTGTTGAATCCGTTGAAGCAACAAGGAAACACCAACTCTGGTCAAAACAGGTAGAAGAATCTTCATTTAATGATGAAGAGGAAATGTTGAACATGCTGAAAAAACTGGCGAAAAGTGAGGTACCAGTCATGTTTTGGCCTTTGGATGACTCCCAGTATGACATTCCAAAGATGTTGACGGAAGATGGAGTCCATGATATTCGTCTCAACATATGGAAAACTCTTTGTCAATTGAATAGGATGGTATTATCTTATGATGAATATGAAAATCATCTTAAGATAATAGAAGGGCTACAATGTGAGATTGATTTGGCTTCTCTATCAGTCTCTTGGTATCCGAATTCTAAAAACCAACAGAGAACCCTTCAACGTTCATGCCTTGGCGCACTAAGAAAATTGTGTTAGTTAATTGCCAATGCTCCATATGGTGTTCATATCAGAGGATGAGGTGTTCACGGAGCACTACATTTCACAGTGCTTTCCAGTCAGCAAAGCCCGCCGAAAATAGTCTCATGCAATGTTATTACCCATGTCCAGCCACAGTCAATGGGCTTTGTTCATAATCAAAAGCTTGCTCAAGAACAGGCTTCAACTAGTTCCTCTCAAAATCAAGCATATAGAGAAGAAGTTGTTGAATTGCTCCTACATCAAGCAGGCGAGAATATTGAACAAGCCTCTCGTATGGAGCAAACACATCATCAAATGACAGAAGTTTCAGAAATCATCCAACGGTCTATTAAACCAGGTGATAAAAGTGGATATAGGCTAATGCATCCAGCTAATTTTCGAACTGAGATTTGCAAGATCAAGAGATATTTTAAGAAGGTCTCAGACATAGCATGTCAAGAGCCACCCCAGCTTGTCAGACTGGGGACTCCTTTAACCCAACCCTCAGAGTCAACAAATGGGATTCGAGGAGTTGAGCGGAAGCAGCAGGAACATCCCCAGTTCTCGAGACTGGGGACTCTTTCAAATCATCAATCCCCTTCTCAGAGAATATCGGTCTTTTCTCGATTGGGGAAGAATCTCCAAGAGGAATGAAGAGCCAAATTATCAGGAGATTCCCTCCAAGTTATAGCTCGTCAAGAAGTTCCTAAAAGATTAAATCAACAAAAGGAAATGTCTCATCAAAGAAATGAAAGAAGACAATATCACAGAAATGTTGATAGAAGGGATGCAATGCATTATACATCAATCAATGTCATCAATGTTGTTGTTGCTAATCCACCATAGGAGACTCACTCAGGGGAATCAGATGAAGAGCGTCCTGCTCAATAAAATGTACGCGCCAATACAAATGAAGAAGGTGTGCGTACACAGAGTCAAAGGATTACCCAGAACCTAGGTAATCCACTTCCTTCTATCCAAAAAGTTTCCAACAAAGGGAGGGGAAAGAATCAGGTTACATATCCTTCCTCTGGAGAAGGTCAATCTCTCTCATTAGAGCAAAGGTTTGCACAACAAGAGGAAGAAATGAAAGAATTAAGAAGGTTGAATGCAGAACTACTTCAGAGTAGTCTTCTTCTTAAGAATGCTGAAGTCCGACAGCCGAAGGAATATGTTGTAGCTACTAAGATGGATCAAGAATATCCTCCTTTATCAGTACACCCTCAGAGGTCTAATCCTATGGGTCAAACGCAACAACGGTTGGCAGTGCTACCATCAATTGCAGCACCAATCACCACGTCTGTCCAAGCTCCATTCATTACACCCACCCAAGACCAAATTCAACCTAATGTTTCTCAAAAGTTAATAACTACTATTGAGTCATTAACAGCTCGGTTAGAAACTATGGAAGGGAAACAGGCGCAAGTTCAACCAGAAAAGAAAGTTTACCCTGAATGGGTAGATTCAATTTCTCCTCCATCCAGTTTTGGAAACCCTGTTTTTCCTACTTTCAATGGATCAGGCGACCCTGAACAACATTTGACGCATTACGTGTCTTATTGTGATCCTATGATGGGAACTCCAGAGCAGCAAGAAGCAGTGAAACTCAGATGCTTCGTGCGAACCTTGCAAGGACCAGCTTTTGTCTGGTATACAAGCTTGCAATCCCGGTCAATCATCGGATGGGAGGATCTTCGTCAAAAATTCCTTCTTCAGTTCAGCTCAACTTTTCCAAAAACGACAGTTTTCAATCTTATAAACTGCAAGAAAATGGAGAATGAAAGAGTCTCTGATTTCATTGCTCGCTGGAAGGGATTAACATATTCCCTGAGCTTAGCACTCCCTCAGGAAGAGCTATTTCCAATATGTGTGGCAAATTTGCATGAAAAATTACGCACGCCATTGATCCTTGTGAAATACAAAGGAGGGTTTCAAGACCTTACTTCAATCCCTCAGCAGATTGAAGATTCCCTTATACAGGATAAGGTTAAATCTCGTGTAATTCCATCAGCATCAGGAAGGAGAATGGGTAAAGTAGAAACTGCTACAGTTATGCTTAAACAAGCGCCTGTACCTATTTCTACTTCAAAACCTTCATCTTCTCGAAGGGCTCCACCTCCTGAATGCCAACAACAAAGGTCGTTTCATCCAATTGATCAAAAAGATCAACGACAAAAAAAAATTTGAGGATTTGAAGAGTAAAACATACTCTTTCCAAAATGAGAAAGTTCCTGGTTACTTCATTTCAGCTCTGGAAAATAATTTGGTTCAATTACCAGTGCCCAAGAGGCCAAACAAGGAAGGAGATGAAGACCATCTCAATTATTGTCCCTTTCATCAAATGTTGGGGCATCCTATCAAGGAGTGTTTTGTCTTTAAAGACCTCCTGCAAAAGATGGTCGACTTGGGACAAGTCAAGTTGAAAGGTTCTTCGACTCAGGTAGCATGTGTTACTGCTACAGTTCCAGAGGAGGAAAATGAATGGCAAGAAGTCAAAAGCAGAAATGCACAGAAGTATGATGATTGGATGGTCAGAAAAACAATCAACCGGACTCATGACATTTTGTGAACACAATTAAAGAAACCAATTGTGTCTTCTGCCATGAATATTGTGGTAAAACCCTCTTCGTCGGAGGGAAAGTCCTCAAAGAAACGGTTTGATTCAAAGAAGAAAAAAGAATCAGAAGAAGATGAGTATGTGTCAAAGCCTAAATTGCCTTTGACTCTAGCAGACTTTATGCCATCTACTTCAAAACCACGGGCACCGCCCCATCAAACGGCACAGCCTAAATAGGCTAGTCAAGTAGAGTCTTTATTAGACGAAGAGATAATCTTCGGTTCTGTTAATATGATTCAATTAACAGATCCGTATTCCAGTCATAATTTCAATTTTGATGAGCCTGAATTCCTTGTATCAAATAAGATAATCCGAGGAAGTTACCGAGGTTCAGGATACAGGGGAAGAAGTGGATCTTTCCGAAGCCACTACTCCAATTCTACCCCTGTTAGCACTGTGTATGCAGCAGAAACTCGTGGTAGAACCCTTCAGCGAGCTCAGAAAGAACAAGCAGGTTTTTCTGCTAATAGCCAACTCAGTCTTGGCACAGTTATTTTAGAAGACCGATTGAAGGTTCTATCTTCTTTATCTCAGCAAGTAAATGGATCTAATTGGTCTAATCTTCCAAATCCAAGGATGTTGCCAACTTCTATCCCAATACAAGGTGCATCAGCTTCCAAAGCATCTGCTTCCAAGGTACCTGCTAAACCACATATTCCTGTTGGGAAACGTAGACCTTTAGATCAAAAGTATGATATATTGAAACACTTGGCCCAAGTACCATCCAAGTTATAAATTTTGGATGCTTTGAATCTGTTAAAAGATCTTCAGGAAGCACTCATCGAAGCTTTTTCAAGTCCTCAGGAGTTTGAAGCTGAAATTGCTGCAACTGAAGTCTATCACATAGAGAATAATCCTGCAGAATGCCATGCAGTGATATCTTTTACTGATAAAGATGAAGATGATGTTGTGCATGGGCACATAAAACCTCTGTACTTATCTGGAAAAGTCAATGGTGTAGATATCTGAAGAGCCTTCATTGACAATGGTTCAGGAGTCAACCTCATGCCCATTCGTACACTTCGTCGATTGGGCCTCACAGAATCTGATTTATCTCCTTCTACCATGATGTTATAAGGATATGATAAAAATGAACAATAACCACTGGGCGAAGTTACACTCAGAACTCAGTTTGGAGATCTTGTATCCAATTCGGATTTCATGATTGTTGATCAAGACTCAGCTTTCAACGTCTTGCTTGGAAGACCTTGGCTACATCAGCATGCGGCTATCCCTTCATCATACCATCAATGTCTCAAATATTGTTTCAATGGTCAAGTTGGAATATTGTATGGTGATAAGACCCATTTCAAGACATGTGAATCTCAGTACATTGAGGCGTAATTTTATCACATGAAGGGAAAAGAGAAATCTACAATGAAGGAAATTACGAAAGTTAATGATCCATATGGTTTGGAGAAAATTCCAATAAATCCATTTACACATGTGAGTACAGATTATATGTTACCTATCAGTCAAATTGACAAAATAAGCCCAAATCAAAATACTCTTATGGAAATATCCATAATGTCAATTGCGGAAATTGAGCCAGACAACGTGGGAGAAATTGGTAACCTACCAAACAGTGATGAAAGCACAAGTGGTGACGTCTTCATTTCATCTACTGAAATCCAACAGGTCTATACTTCGCCAATCAGGCCAGAAGAAGTTATAGCAACATCGGAGGTGAATAATGATGTCAATTCTCGATCCATCATCTCCTCTTTATTTTCCAAAGAAGGCCCTTTATCATCAATAGGGTCGAAAATGGAAGCTTCTTCTTCAAAATGTGAAAATTTTTACATCTATTCTGATCATGAAAATTTCGTTTTGTCATCTACTGTGCAAGTAGAAACGGAATAAATAGCACATGATGTAGAGGAAGAGGAAGATCTTAGAGATGCTCCTCCAGCATTTGAAGAGGGTATCTCTACCACTGTGGATGAACTCAGAGAAATAAATCTGGGTACAGAGAAAGATCCACGCCCCACTTTAATTAGTGCGGCCATGACCCTTGAAGATCAAGAAATGTATACTTCTTTTCTAAAGAAAAATAAAGATATTTTTTCTTGTAACTATACAGAAATTCCTGGGCTTGATCCTGATATTGCTACTCATCATTTGGGTTTACCAAAAGAACATCGAGGATTTAAGCAATCCGCGAGAAGAATACACCCAAATTATGATTCCAAAATTGAAGTTGAAGTGGATAAGCTGATCAAAGATAACTTCATCAGAGAAGTTCAGTATCCCAAGTGGTTGGCTAATATTGTCCCTGTAAAGAAGAAGAACGGACAAATTAGGGTTTGCATCGATTTCAGAGATCTTAATCGGTATTGTCCTAAAGATGATTTCCCAGTTCTGATTACAAAACTCTTAATTGATGCGACGGCTGGCTATGAAGTACTTTCCTTCATGGATGGATATTCCGGATATAATCAGATCTGAATAGCCCCAGAAGATGAGGAATCTACAGCCTTCAGAGCCCCTCAAGGTGTGTTTTGTTACCGGGTGATGCCCTTTGGTTTAAAGAATGCAGGTGCAACATATCAACGCGCCATGCATTGTATCTTCAAACCTTTCTTAGGGAAGTTTGTTGAATGCTATGTAGATGATTTGGTGGTTCAATCCAAACAGCATTCTAATCACTTGGCTGATTTGGAAGTCATATTCCACAAGCTTCGACAACATAATTTGAAGATGAACCCCTTAAAATGTGCTTTTGGGGTAACCTTAGGAAAATTAATCGGCTTTGTTATACGCCATCATGGTATTGAAGTCGATCCTGAGAAGACCAAGTCAATCCTTGGTATGTCACCTCCTCAGAATTTGAAAGAATTAAGAGGACTTCAAGGACACTTAGCCTATATTCAGCGTTTCATCGCCAATTTGGCAGGAAAAAGTTTACCCTTTACCAAATTATTGAAAAAAGGAGTCACTTACCAGTGGACTGAAGAATTTCAAGAAGCGTTTGATGTTCTTAAGAAATACCTCTTGAGTCCACCAGTACTCATGCCACCTGTTGAAGGTAGACCACTTATCCTCTATGTGACAGCTCTAGAGTGATCATTGGGTTCCTTTCTTGCTAAAAAGAATGATGTTGGGAATGAAAATAGCCTCTACTATCTCAGTAGAACTATGCTTGAAGCAGAAACCTGGTATTCAAGTATTGAGAAGTGCTGCCTGGCATTAATCTTTGCAGTTCATAAACTGAGACACTACCTGCAACATCACGAGGTCCAATTGGTATCTCACAATAATCTGCTCAAATTCATCCTTAGTCGTCCAATGCTTACAGGACATCTAGAAAGGTGGGGAGTTATTTAGCAGCAGTTCGACATTCAGTATGTATCTCAAAAGGCAATAAAGGGCCAAGCTCTGGCTGATTTCCTGGCTGAACATCCTTCAGTGGAAGACACATCTTCAGATATTGAACTCCCTGATGAGGAAGTTTTTTCTATTCAAGAGTGTCCTCAAACATGGGAAATGTATTTTGATGGTGCTTCCAGAAGTCCAACAGGGAAGAAAATGGAAAATCCTAAATTCAACAAAGTTGGTTTAGGAATTGTACTCATTTCTCCAGATAAGGCATTGTTACCTTATTCCTTTTTATTGTGGGAAGGTGGTACCAATAATGAAGCCAAATACCAAGCTCTTATCACAGGCTTGGAGTTAGCGTTTCAAGCACAATTGAATCACTTAAAGGTGAAAGGTGATTCAGACCTGGTAATCAAACAAGTCAATGGGGATTATGCCATCAAAAAAGAAGAGTTAATCCCTTTGTATGATTACGTTAGAAAGTTAATGGCAGAATTCCCTTCAGAACCGACATTTTCTTATGTCCCAAGATCACAAAATGCTCAAGCTGATGCACTGGCTAATATAGCCACAACTCTAGCAGATCCAAATCGGGATGATACAACCATCAGTATTGCCCACCATCGTGAAATTTCACCTTATGTTCAAGCCAGAACAGAGGAAATTAATGAAATTAGTCCCATTCCTGAACTGCATGGTCATACTACAGGATGGATGTCACCTATCAGGGAATACCTTCAAAATGGAACACTTCCACCTAATAGAGCCGAGAAAGAACAAATCCGGCGACGTGTGGTCAATTTTACTCTTTATAATGGCCCAAACCACCTAGAGAAAATTCTCTACAAACATGGTTTTGATGGAGTTCTCTTCAGATGCATTGACGGTGAAGAGATAATGGTTGTCATGAAAGAAGTGCATGCAGGAGTCTATGGTGCCCACCAGTCTGGACATAGATTGTCTGATCAAATTCGAAGGCTTGGATACTTTTGGCCTTCAATGATACAAGATTGTGTTGATTTCACAAAGAAGTGTCATTCATGTCAAGTACATGCCAACTTCATTCATCAACCTCCAGAGTTGCTTCATATAGCTAAATACTCATGGCCATTTTCCACATGGGGAATGGATGTAGTGGGACCTTACCCTTTAGCTACGGCCAAGCAATTTAAGTACATTCTTACTGCTACTGATTTCTTTTCCAAATGGGCAGAGGTAGTACCTCTCAAGGAAGTCAATTCTAAATGCATTGTTAGCTTCATCAAGTCTAACATCATTACTAGATTTTGTGTCCCTCAAACTATATTTACGGACAACGGCACCAACTTCTGTTCTTCTGAGGTGAAGAAATTGTATGAAGAATACAACATTAAATCCAACCATTCATCTCGTTATCATGCGGAAGCCAATGGACAAATAGAAGCCTTTAACAAGACTCTTTCAAATATACTACAAAAGATGGTGTATAAAGATAAGAGTTCATGGCCTGGTAAACTCTTTCATGCTTTATGGGCTTATCGGACTACCACCCGCAATGCAACGCGGTCAACTCCATATTCATTGGTATATGGAACAGAAGCAGTCTTGCCAATTGAAGTTCAATTGCCCTCACTCAGAGTAGCCATTTGTGATCAGTTATCTACAGATGATCAATCCCAAAAGCAATTGAATGAATTGGAATAGTTAGATGAGAAAAGATTTTTCACTTTGCACCACTTGTAAATCTATCAGAATCGAATAGCACGAGCTTTTAATAAAAAAGTTCGTCTTCGTTCATTCATTCAGGGAGAATTGGTATTAGTTCTCAGAACTCCAATGATACCAGGAATGAAACCTCCCAAGCTTGAGCCAAAATGGTAAGGACCTTATTTAATACATAGGGTCTACTCCAATGGAGCTTATTCATTAATCTCTATGGATGGAGAACTCATTACTACTCCAACTAATGCCAGATTTTTGAAGAAATATTTTGTATAAAATACAAAGTATTCACAAGATGTCCCCGCAACATGACACTAAACTATGCAGCACCAGTTCGTCCTTGCTATATGACGTTAAACTGTACAGAAATAGTCTAGTATGACATTAAACTGCAACTTTGTCCCACATGACGTTAAACTGTAAAAAAATTCCCTAAAAAGTCTTGTATGACTTTAAACTACACCATGGTCCTGTATGACATTAAACTGCACCATCCATGGTCCATGCATATAACCCTAAACTATTTAAAAGTCCCTTACGTCTGGAAAGACGTTAAACTACATAATCATCAAAGGTCCTGTAAGACCTTAAAACTGTACTTATGTCCAGCATGACACTAAACTGTAGAAAAAAAAATCCCAAATGCGTCCAACATGACGTAAATGGTGTGTTATTATGTCCTTACTACATGACATTAAACTGTGCAGTCCCCCTTTTTGTCCAACATGATGTTAAACTATATTGTCCCCATCGTCCTAACTACATGATGCTAAACTATACAGAAATTCCTTGATACGTCCTACATGACATTAAACTGTATTTTGTCCCTGCAACATGACATTAAACTGTGCAACACCAATAGTCCTAACTACAAGACTTTAAACTGCATAGTCCCTTTATATGTCCTACATGACATTAAACTATGCATCGTTAAGGTTTTTGTTACCTCTTGTTTCTCACACCGAGTATGACTCACGTGAGCTTAGAGAAAACCTCAACCGTAACACTCTCTTTTTGGGCCGCTAACCATGTATAAGTTCCAACAACATTTTTTTAGGTCATTGTCCCCAAGAACAACTTGATTATTAATTCATTATTTAATTGAACTACATGGACTTTGATCCTTGCCTTCTAGGCTGGGTATGTAGGCAACCTCCCAGGGTTCAATCCCAAAAACAATCTCTTCACATCAGTTCACCACCATCTCATATGATGTTGATTCGTAAAACCGCCCCTAGAATCAATATCCTTACATTGATTCACTTTCGTCCTTTTTATATGATGTTAAACTATACAACACTTTTTTCCAGTATGACAATAAACTACAATACACTTTGATTTCCTCATTTGAGAGGGAACCATTATTTACATTGATTTTTCAATCATGTTTCATTTCAAAAGACTATGTGCATACATGGAAATGCCTAAACTTTTTATCTCGGGTTAAACCATCATTGCACTGAAGTCCCCTTTCACCCTTCGCATGTACGAACCAAATTTGTACAAAGGGTAGTTCTAGAACTACGTAGGCTTGATTCCCATCCTTATGGGATACGTAGGAACATTCGAGTATCCCTCAAATCCAGCCCCAAGTCGTTTGGGCCTAACCCCAAATTTCACTTTCAGTCCCTTGGCTGAAAAGTCCTCATGAAAACACACATTGTGTATTCATTATTATGGTCCGAAATCTATGACCCTAAACTAAGATCTCTCATACTTTCGTCCTGCACGACGTTAAACTGCATTTCAAGAACTACGTATGGCTTGATTCTTATTTTTATGAGATACGTAGTGAAGTCCAAAATTTCAATTCAGGACCTAGCCACAACATGATTATGGTTATCATTGACCTATGTATCTCTATATACATTGGACAATACCTATCTTTATGTGTTATAATCCTAACCTTAAATATTTTCAGATCTTCATAACCCTTTTCATGACTTTTAGTCACAAAAATGTCAAACTTCTGAGAATTCTTTTGCCTGACTATGCAGTACGTGCCCATAGGTGGCCTTGCATAAACAATCCACATAACAGACTTGTTAGCCAAAAGATACTATTTATTTGACTATGCAAAAAATGCCCTTAGGTGGCCCTGCATAATTCAACCCCCTAACGGGTTTGTCAGATAGTGGTAACTTCATTCTTGGGAAGAATGCCTCTTTTGTCCTTATTTATCTTAAACAACAGTATGTAGGGATTCGCAAAAAATAGCCATCCTTAACATATTTGTCCCATATCCTTTTTCAAGATCTGAAAGTATTCAAGTCTATGGCTTATATTCTCCTTCCCTATGTTTGGGTCAGACCTTTGTAGGAGTAATATTCATCCAGTTCTTCGATAATCTTGTTTGGAAATATCTTTTCCATATTCAAGTACCTCTTTCCATAAAGCAAACTCTATACTTTGGAAGATTTGAATCTCCATAAACTTTCACTGGCTTTTATCACTAGGAAAGTAAATTTCTGAGAGTTCTTTTTCCCTGACTATGCAACACGTGCCCATAGGTGGCCTTGCATAAACAGTCTACATAACAGACTTGTTAGCCAAAAGATACTGTTTTATTTAACTATACAGCCAATGCCCTTAGGTGGCTCTGCATAATTCAACCCCCTAACGGGTTTTGTTAAATAATAGTAACTTCATTCTTGGAAACTACTTCTTCTAATTCCTTTTATCTCTTTTTCATATCATTCCTCATATTCAAATTTTCTTAAGACATAGTTTACATATTTTCTCTCATACTTGAGTATGGTAATATGTTTTCAGATAAATTGTCAAGGAATTGAATCAATTTTAACCCATTTTGGTCAAAGCTATTTCGACCTTAAACATTAGCCCCTTTATGTCTGGCATGCATGACTTTAAACTGCCCACAAAAGACAAAGGAACTCTGAATAAAAGTCAAGTTCCAGCTCACTAAACATACATTTTGTATGATTTAGGTAATATTGAGCAATTAAAAGATTCAAGGTTTATAGGGTTATTTGTAATAATCCTAGTAAAAATAAAACTATGCTTACTAGGCCCATTGGTTTAAGTGAATTTGAAGCAGGTAGTGAAAGAATGCAGGTACAAATGATTGAAGATGAAAGTATTTTTCATTGATACACAAGAGTTAGAAGGACATCCACAGACTGGAGTCTCTTCTCTTTTTCAATAAATACAAAAGACTGTCAACATAAGTCTTCATTTGATGTACAACATCCTGAGATTTATCAGCAGTTACTTGAAGCTCGTGTACTTGACCAGCTTCACTCTTTTCAGCTTGATGAAGTGCCTTCTTAGCATCTGAAATGGCTTTCATGACATTCATATAAGTTTCATCCAATGATTTATTAAGCTGATCAAGTTCCCCAATAACAGCATCTAACTGTTGCTGGAGTTGCACCTGCTGGACATTTTTTTCTTTGATTTTATGCTTCAGCTCCTTCATCTTGGCAGCATAATCAGCTTCAGCTTAGGATACCACAGCCTCAAATTCTCCTATGTTGACTGACATTTTTACTCTGATCAAATCTTCACAACTTTTTTGCGCCTGCTCCCTCATGAAAATGATCTGTTTCACCGTGGAATGGAACTTTTCATATCCAAAACCACCAAGTCCTAGTATAACAAATTGGGATGACAATCGAGGAATTTTTGACGGTAGCTCTTCTAAAGAAACCCCAGATATGATGTTCCATATGTTGTTCCATGCCTTACGTCATGAAAAGTTGAACGCTTTAAGCATCTCTGGATCTGATTCAACATCATCGTCGGAGGGGGGCATGTAATCTGGAATTAATGCACTTAAAGAAGTGCCATGTCCTGCTTTTCCCCCCCTGATTTGTGCTTCTTCACTTTCAATTCCCGTTGGAGCAGAGGCTGAGGTCTCACCTCCGGACCTAGTCATTGAAGTTGATGGCCCTGCATGATTAATTGAAAGATTTAGTTAGCTTCAAAGGATAACAAAAGAATAGATTGTCTTACGAATAAAGTATAATCACAAATATTGTTATCCCTCACCCAAGGATGGTTCAACAACCTGAGAAGACCTCTCCCCATCTTTCCCAGTCTCAACAGGATTTTCAAGATGGGTCTCAGGAGGGTTTATTGGGTTTAGCTCTACTTGAGCTAATGTTTCTGCAATGGTAGGGTTGACATCAATGTCCACACCCTCTTCAGGCATTGGCAGTTCAGCAGCTTCTACGGATGAAACTGCATATTATTTTCAGTCATGGTTAGAAGTGTAAATTTTAAAAAAAAATTGGGCAAAGGGTAGCACTCATGCCCAAGGTCTTCTAAATCACATGACAACTTAGAATGATCATAAAATTCTTCTAAATTCATTCCTTGATTCATCATTTCATCCAATGATATTTCAGAATCCTGGTTAGTCTCACCAGTGGGAGAATTTTCAACATCTTCTTGCTGACTTAAGTCCTGAAACCCCTGATCCTGGACAGCATCTTCAGCAGTAGGAGGGATACTGAGAATGGATGCTAGCTCTTCTCCAGTAATAGCCAAGTCATCTTGGGTCTGTGATCGTTCTACAGCACCCTCCACGGCCTTTGAAGGGTGGTTAGTCCCTTCCCTCAAGGGGGAAATTGAAGAAGCCCCTGCAATCCTCAGAAATATGAGTAACCATGTGATTATGAGTATAAACTCATGATTATTCGAAGGACTTACCGCTACTAATGAAGCGTTTAGCTGTGGATTTCCTCCTTCATTGCCTTTGCTTCTTTTTTTTTTCAGAGTATCAGTAGTCTCCCTTATTGGCACTTGGATTGGCGAATGGAAGGCTATGTCCAGCGCCTCATTCATGTCCTACTATCCTAGAGATATCTCGCCTGGTTCGCGAGGAGAATCAGAAACAACCCCGATAGCAGTACCACCAGGGCTATACTGTTGCGAAGGAACCCCAGTTCCTTTCTTTGCAAGCTGTGAGATGAAGAAAATAACTTCCTTAAGTAACAAAGCTTCAACTGAAATCAAGTTGCAAAGCAAATAAGGAAAGAAAACTTACATCTTCAGGAGCCACGTACTCTTGCCATTCCTCATCTCCAGAACCACCACCCCCCTCAGTGGCGCCACGATCAATCATTTCCTTCACCCGCCTGGTGATAGGAACAGAGTCATCAGTGGTATATATGATCATTTCCAGCTCTCTGATGTAATCTCGCACTTCATTGGGGTTATCTTCGTATTGAATATTTTTAGAAGCCATAAGATTTCCTATTCCAGGAAGTTGTAGGCCCTCACACAAATCCAGCCAGGCGGTCTCAGTACCACAGTATAAGCCCTTCCATAGCTGAACAGCCTCTGGTCTTAGATATGAAGGCTGTGAGGAAGGTCCTACAATTTTTTACTTTAATTTCTTCCCAGCTCCTGCAGCTACAGATAGAGAATAAGAAAGTAAGACTTACTGCTTTATGAAATAGCAGTGATTAAAATTACTACAATAAAACAACTCACCAGGAGTTTATGGAGTGGGTCTTTTAAATCTGGCTGGAGGATTATATCGGGCACAAAACCGCTTTGTTGCTGGTTGTGCCTCATCATCCCCATCATGATAATCCGGTGAATCAGTTCTAGAAGAGGATTCTGTTGAACCAATTTCAGGTGAGGAAGCATCACCTTCATGATGAAGGGTTTCTTTCTCTACAGTCTTCTTCCTCTTTCCCAATTGATATACTGGGTGATTCAATATCCCTTTGGGGTATGATGCTATCCATTGTTCGGCATAATATGTAGTCAAATTATGTGCCGCTTTTTCAACTGGTAGATCAAATATTGCCCAAGTCTTCTCTCTTGATGTCAGCAGCCATAGTTGTCGAGCAACCATCAGATGTTGCTCTAACCTGACATGTACCAGAGGGGATACAACAATCTGTTGCAGACATTTGAATTGGCATGCAAATCTATATGGACCATAGGCCTCACATATGATCTCTCCATCAATCCTGGATACTAACACACCATCCCTGCAAGCTATCATGTATGCCCTTAAATCCAAATGGGTTGTCCCATCATCAACAAACCGCCCGGATGGCGGACTTCCATAGGGAAAGAAGTTAAATTCCTTAAACATGCTCAGCCTCACTTTCATATCATAACCATTAACATCTAATGGAGAAATTCCAGATAATGCTTGCACTGACGGTCTGAAGGAGCTTCCAGGAATTTGTAATTCGTTCTGTACATTGTAAGTCCGGAAGTGAGTGGCGATCCATCCCCACAAAACCTGGAATGATCCCACTATTCTTAAAGGAGATTTACCCATGAAGACATGAAGTAAACTTCTATGAATCTTTGCTAAAATGGGGGTAGCTAACCCAACCATTTTTCCCTCAGCCAACTTTGCCGCAATGACGAAGGTCCCTAGCCTAACGTCTCCCTTCGAATCCCTGACCGGCAAGAGATAAACACTGAGCCACATTGCCAAAAAACCCGCCAGACGAGTTTTCTTTTGAATTCTTTGATTTACTTCATATCCCCACTTTTCAAACTCTCCTGCTTCTAGAGTTGGCCAGAATGTGCCAGGAGCTCCTCTCTTCTCAGGTTTTGGATAGGTGGTAGGACGTTTGGGCCTGGTATCCTTGGATTTCTTTTTCTTGTATCCTATTTCTTTTAGCTCCATCTCTTTCTTCTCAATAAGAAACACATTCATCCATTATTCCAGATGAATATCTTTTCTAAAATGAGTTAATGAGGTCTCTGAACTCTTGAGCCTGTGGAAGATCTTAAACAATTCTCGAGCTAAAGCAGGAGTCTTCTCTGAATCATTCTAAGTCACCTTGGGAGGAATGAATTCATGATACATATCGCCCAAAATTGGATCCCCTGAGATCTTGTGGACATCCCACAAACTGATACCTACTTCTCCATGAGTCAGATGGAAAGAATTAGTTGTTGGGCTCCAGTGGCTGAGTATCTCTGGAACGAAGTTATCATGTCTGTAAACATATGTTTGCCCAACCCAGACAGCTTCGTATATTGCATCTCTCTTCAGATCCTCGATAAACTCTGCGCAGGTCTGTTGCACCCAGTATGCCCACATCCAAGTTGGCTTCACACCTCCCCCAGGACGGAAGTCCCAACTTTTCTTCCAGCCTTTGGATTGATCCATCTGAGCATTTCAGAAGATCTAAGGATGACAATGTGGTTGAAGCTCAGGTGAATGTTTTTTCAGATCTGTTGTGCAAGGGCTATGATGCATCACATAGGTCTTCTACACTATTCCAGCATTTATAAATACTCCTCCACCTGAGATATTTGCTGAAGCAAAGTTGATATAATTCTGAAACCACGAAAATGGAAGATAATTCTTTACTTCTGGAATAGTGACTTCTTGTAGATGGCCATAGCCATACAAAGGTAGATAAGTGCTTTGAGGAAAGTTGAGATGATATTTCTTCAGATACTTAGCCAAATTCAGAAGTGTTCTATCTTTGACAGTATAATAATCATGGCCAATGATGCTCATCATATCATCTATCCACTTGCTAGCCAGTTCATCAATTAATCTGGGTCTAAGAGCCATTAATTCTGCACAAAAGTTGAATAAATTAATTCATAAATGGATTGATTTTCCACAAACTTTGTGAAAGAAATCAAAAAATGGATAAAGGCATTAAGGCGCACAAGTATGGAGATACCGCACAAGTGTTACATGTGCCACGCAAGTTTTTGTCGCGCATGTATCACCGCGCAAGTCCTATTACCTTGAGAGTAGTGCGGCAGCAAGGAAACAGTGTAAAAAGAGACTTGCGCGGTGAAGATAGCTTGCGCGGCGAGAGCTCGAGAAATTAGGGATCAGATTCTATACGCGGACAAAGCTGTGTATTTATAGGCCGGAAGCCTATCTGCGCACCGTACAGAGTGCGCTCAAAGCCTGCGCACTGAAAACTTACGCGCCTCCCTCTGTGCCCTGAATACTTGTGCACCCCCTTTTTCTTTGGATGTATTCAATTTCCTCAGAGTCAAATCCTCTATTTCTCTCTGGATCCAACTCTGAGGGGGGACTTTTGTTGACGCTCCTTTCGTCACAGAATCTAAAGATCGGAAAAGGGGAATATCTGAGCTCAAAGTGATTCAACCTTTGAGGAAAATATCAAAATTCGACAAAGGCATGAACAAAGGATCAAAAACACCTCTGTCGCGTAAGTTCTATCACTATCGCGCAAGTCCACTTGTGCGACGCCCAAGTCGCGCAAGTGACTTGTGCGACCTAGGTGATAAATGCCTGGTAACCGCCCAGGGTCTTCTCCTGCCTATAAATAGACCCTGTGGGCCCCCCATTTGAGAGGATCTTTTTTTCAGAAACTCAGATTGAAGCTCTCGATGCCCAAGTCTCTTTTCAAAGCTTCCGGAACACTTCTAAGGTAATTTCTTACCTAGAACGGAAGATCTAAAGAGAGGGAGTAAGGCCTAAGTGTTGAAACTCATCAACACTTGCGTGCATGAGTGGTCAGCCCTTAAGGGAAGTGGTCACACTTGCGCGCCGCCTTACTCCTTCGATAGAACTTGTGCATCCCTTTTTTGGAAGAACCTCAAGAGGATTCTAAAGGCTTTAATGAAGAGTCGCTCAAGTATTTCAAATGCTGGTTGAATATCGCGCAAGTACCCACCATGTCGCGCAGGTATACCTGCGCACCACTGCAGTGCCTGCGCGCCTTCCAAGACTTGCGCGCCCCTTACTTTTTGGGTGCCTTTCTTTCCCATTTCACCCCTCTTAAGCCATTACACCTTTCCTTTTCAAGATTCAGTCTTCAAGACACTCTTCAAATCCATTTGTGGCATGATTTCTTGATTTGACTTCCTTATCTGAAAGGAATTATGTGGAATATCTCTCAAAACCTAGTGATTTAAATATATTTATGTCACTAAATATGGAGAGTTCATTCATTCAACCTCATCCTTAAAGATCAGAGAATCCTTAATCTGGGTCTCCATTTCAGGAATAATCCACAGTCCTAAGTCCTCCAAACTTGGGCATCCTCCTCAGGAGTAAGCCCCAAATTCTTAAAATCCCCAAATCTGGGCATCCTCCTCAGGAGTAAGCCCCAAACCTTAATCCCTTAACCTGGGTCTCCTTTTCAGGAATAAGTCCCAGTCATAATCTTGGGCTTCCTTTTCAGGAGTAAGCCCCAAGTCCCCTAACCTGGGCCTCCTTTTCAGGAATAAGTCCCAGTCATAATTATGAGCATCCTCTTTAGGAGTAAGCCCCAAGTCCCTTAATTTTTGGGCATCCTTCTTAGGAGTAATACCCAGATCCTCTAATTTGGGATTCCTTTTTAGGAGTAAGCCCCAGTCTCAAATATGGGCATCCTCCTCAAAAGTAAGCCCCAAACCTTAATCCTTAACCTGGGCTTCCTTTCCAGGAATAAGTCCCAGTCATAAATCCCTTAACCTGGACCTCCCTTTCAAGAGTAAGTCCCAGTCATAAATCTTGGGCTTCCTTTTCAGGAATAAGCCCCAAGTCCCTTAAATTCTCTTTAACCAGTCCTAATTTACATTTAATCTGGGATTCCTTCTCAAGAGTAAAACCCAATTATCAATCCTCTCCTAATTTGGGTTTCCTTTTCAAAAATAAGTCCCAAGTTAGAGTATTCAAATCTCCATCAATCCCATATACCTTTATGGACCCTGTTCTTGGATTTTCTCCCTAAAGTAAATCCTAAACCTTCATCTATCTGGGCAGTCATACATACATAAGCCCCAAACCATTTCTTATGATTACATATTTCATGGCCCAATTGTCCATTTTATTACCAATACCTCTTGTTTCTCACACTGAGCATGACTCACGTGAGCTTAGAGGGTAAAAGTAATTATGACATCCTTCTTTGAGCCATCAATCATAAACATCATACTTCCTTATTCGAACTACGTGGGTTCTGATTCCTTTTCCAAAACAAAGGATACGTAGGTAGCCCATCTATGGGTTCGATCCCAACTTTGAAATAATTCATGTCCTTTTGAATGACAATAAACTTCAAGTGCCCCACTGAGTGGCTTTAAAACCAGCCTATTCATCATAATGACCAAGATACTTTTATATAAATATTTTGAAGGATACCATTGACCAAGAATCTCTAAATAGATATAGATGATTCTCTATCGATGAAGAACCTCGAATACATATAAAAAAATCTCTAAATTTCTTACATATTTAATGATTGATTGTTAAACTGAAGTAAAGCTCATTTTATACTTGGTAATATAATAAGGATTCACGAACATAACTTAAATCTATAAAGAGAGTCCCAGAATAGACAATAATTCCCCTCAAAAAGGTGTGATGAGTCCGGCCTCCCATCCTCTCGACCAATGAAAATTCCTAAGCCTCATCAGTCCACAAGCTAATGAGCGCCTACCATTGGAAAGTAGGTCCAAATGGATGTGGAATCATTGGATGTTTCCAGTTCTACGAACAAACCCGTTAGAAACCGATCAGAACGTTTGAATCTCCCATCCAGGAGGTCATCCCCAAATTCCAAGGAAAACAGTGTCGTACTGGATTCAACACCAGATGTAGATTTTTGCCGAGGATTTCTTGCGGGCGTATCCTGCATACGAGCCCTCCAATCGCGTAGATTGGGACGAAACAACCTCCGACGAGGAAGACAGCAGCATAGTCTGCCGCCTGTCATGGAATTTGATTGTGCGCTTCATCAAGGACACCCCCCAAGCGCAATGGCTGGCCGAAATGGATAGACTCCGCTCACGGTTGCGCGAACTGTGTGATGGGGGAGTGGATGCCCAACATCCTCACGCACTCATCTGAGATCTTATGGCTGAGAAGATCCAGGAGCATGATTGTGGGCTCAGCATGGGCTGGCAGCGGAGGAAGGCGACCAGCATCAAGAAGCTCCAAGAGGATGAAGGAAAGGTCCAACAGATGCAGACCCGGGCAGACGAGCTTTCAGCCTCTCTTGATGTACAATCTGAGTTGGTCTCACGGTTGAAGACCCAGCTGGCAGAGGCAGAAGAGCATATGAGGCAGACCTCTGGAAAGGTGGCTGTTGTTCAAGCTGGCGTAGAGAGGGCCAAAGCCAGGACTGACGAACTGCGCCCCACCGCTGCTGAGGAGGAGCGGGAGCTGAGTCAGCGGCAGCAAGCCTTGGACGCCATAAGCCAACGGGTGGCAGAGCTGCAATGCTCTTTTGACGGGGTCAACCCGTCCATGGTGGGAGTCGACCCCCGGGTATTGTAACAAATCCAAAAACCTTTTATTGGTACTTTTGTGCTTCAATTTCCTTTCTTTGTTTTGAATGTCGTAGCGTGCATGATTTCCACTGTTTGAATCGCCTTGTTACATCCCTACAATGTTTGCGGGATGTTCGACGACAATTCCCCAAGCCCACGTGGGTCGAGCCCGATGTGAGAAACAGGAGATAGTTGCCCTCTCATCCCACCTAACATAGGAGTGGGGACCATGCTCCGGAAATCCGGGATTCGGATTACCAGTCCAGATTTCTGAAAGACGGGAGAGGCTTGATCAGAGAAGGAACTTTCAGGATAGCCGAATTACTGTTTCTTCAGCATGCTCTTATGCATGAACGGGGAAATTCCAAGGGTGCTGAAATCGGTCCAAACAGACGAAAATGAGAAGTGTGAATCACGATACCCAAGATTCAGAACACTGTGGGGATGGAGTGACAATAAGGGACAACCGTTAACCTTGGAGTAGAAGCGGTATCCTTACTGTTTTAGCCTGTAATGGGGACAACAAATGAGGGTCGACCGCTGACCATGTTCGAAACACGGGACCATGTCACAAGTGTTGTCGATCAATCCTTTGGGACATTGGCCCAGGATAATTGGCGGACCATAGGTCAAACATCCATACTATTAGGGGGTCCTTCCAGACATGACCAGTCTTCCGGAACGTTGGCCCAGGACGGTAGGTGAGCCGATGTGGCATGAGACCAGGCCGTTAGGGGGTCCGGTGAGACATGAAAGGGGACGAGGGTTCGAATAAGGGGCATGAAAAGCATGGAATATGGAGTGATGGTTTGTCCGAATAGAATCCAACACTTAGGTAGTTACACCACCTCGGTGGGAGTACACCATATGGGTGCATTGGTTTGATCATGGATCATTCCTTCTTTCAGACAAGGCCTCTCTGGTGGGGGGATCTGTCACTTCCCAATGGGATCTTGGGGCATCCTGAACTTGTTCAGGGTAGAATTGCAGTTTAGTGTCATGCGTTGAGGACACATAGACTCCTGTAGTTTAATGTCATATGATAGGACGTGGAATAAAAGGGAAGATCCCAGGGAGCATGTGGCGCAGTAGATATGAAACCGACATGAATGAGGACTTGGAGTCCAAATCATACCACATACCCCCGGAGGAAACTCTTCAGGTCGAGGGACCAAGAGTAAGGATTAGGCTGGGCCCGAAGCAGAGTGGCTGGGCATTCCTACGTACCCCATGAGGATGGGAATCAAGCCATACGTAGTTCTAGAAGTGCGGTTTAATGTCATGCGGGACGAGGAGAAGCCTGGCCGTGTTGGTACACATCCTACCAAAACTACTAAGCCCACGTGAGTCGTGCTCGATGTGGGAAACAAGCAGTAGTGGTGGGAATTTCCCGACACAGAAAGGGGCAGGTTAGGGAAAAGGGACTCTTGGTGAATAAGGGCTCAGTGAAACTAACACGATCATTTAGCGCACCTAGATGCGCGAAGAGAAAGAGCCGAGTATGATGGAATTCCACTTGAACATGAGGAAGTGGAAATGTGTGAATCATGGTACTCAAGATTCAGATCACGATGATGGCGGCATGACGATGGAGGATAACTGCTGACCCTATTCGCAACACAACATCATGTCGCATTATCCTAGAATGGGGATAGACAAATGAGGGTTGACCGTTGACCATGTTCGAAATACGGGACCATGTCACAAATGTCGTCAGATATCCGTAGGGACGTTGGCCCGAAACGATTGGAGGATCCTTAGGTCCAGCATTCATGGAGAGCCCTTAATCCTAGTATCCATGTTGTCCGAGGGTCCTTTTGGATGTGGGAGAGGATGAGGATCCAAATAGCGAGCTCACGAAGCATGGTCATGGGATGAGGGGAATGTCCCTGTGAAAGTCCCACACTTTGGGCTCTTTGTCAAAACACATCTGAATACGACAATGAGACGTATTAGATAGAAGGAGCAGAGTCATTTCCCATAGGGAGATCTTAGCTTAGGGTCGTAGAATTCGGACCATGGATGGGAAGAGTCATAAGAGGCACATGGTGGAGTAACTCAAACACCTGGTGTGAACGGGAATAGGGGGTGTGTGTGGTGCGATGAACAACCTGACGTGAATGAGGACGTAATCCCATAACACACCGCACGACCTCCTTAGGATAGGTTTTTGGTCAAAGGACCGAAAGAGAAAGTTAGGCTGGGCCCGGGGAGAAGTGCTCGAGCGCTCCTACGTATCTCATAAGGATGAGAATCAAACCTCACGTAGTTCTTGATGGGCCTTAGACCATGAATGGGTAAAAGGAGCAGGGGATGCATGGCATCAAGACCCGACGTGAAGGAGGACCTAAGCCCTACTTACCACGCGTTCTCTAGGGAAATGCTCGAGTCGAGGGACCGAACAAAAAGGTTAGGCTGGGCCCACGGGGAAGTGCCCGGGCGCTCCTACGTATCTCATAAGAATGAGAATCAGGCCATACGTAGTTCTGGATGGTGACATGGTAAGATACCAGTCCCGGGGAAAAGGGGAGTGTCGGCGTGGCCCTTGCACTAAAAGAAGCGGAATTTGATGAATCTTGTTTGTTCTTTAAGGTGAATGGTTTTTTTGTGAAGCGACAGGCCGAGAATAGTAGGCCGTAGTGTTTCCACAAGGATCAAGCTGTGATGGGCGTTGACAAATGGCATGGCACGTGACCAATACCCAACGTGTTGTCCTCTACAATGAGGTCACCATAATGCAGTGCCGTTTTTCGTCGTGCGGCTAGGACGATAATGTCACAGTTTAGGGTCGTATGATAGGACCAAGCATGCATTTTATCGTCATGCAGTGCAGACGTAGCAGAGACGATGCTAGGCGGGAAATGTGCACAGTGTTATAAAACACAATTGATGGAGACATGATCCCACATCAATTTGTATACCAATCGGAGAGGGAGACCTTAGGCCAAGGGTCCTATATAGAGGTAAGAGGTGAAACAGGGGGAGAGACTGGTTCCCTAAATGGGTTGTACCTGAAGAAAGGGCATCTGGGCGGTCCTACGTATCCCATGAGGATGGGAATCAAGCCACACGTAGTTCTGAAGGGTTCCTTTTAATGTCATGCTAGACAAGGAATAGGAGGGCTAAATCTCAAAACGGGGGTGGGCGTGGTGTAGCCATTGCAAACTTGACGTGAATGAGGACGTAATCCCGCACTACGCCACGCGGTCCCGTAGTCGGGGTCCTGAAGGCAGGACCAGAGAGGTGAACTTGCTGAACTCAAGCTGGACCCAAAGACAAGGGGTCTGGGCATTCCTATGTATCCTATCAAGATAGGAATCAAGATGAACGTAGTTCCAGATGAGAATCTTAGTTTATGGTCTTAGAGCTCAGACCGTGAATGGTGACAACTTCCCGATCAAGCACAGATGTCAACCCGATTCCTAAGCCCACGTGAGTTAAACTCGGTGTGGGAAACAAGGGGGGTATCCTCATCGCAATACTTGGGGCGAGTCAAACGGGAGTTGGTAGAGATCCCCGAAGGACACCTTTGACATGGCTTGTTCCCCCAACGCGTGGACGTGCATGATGGAAAAGTACCAAGAGTTCTGAAACTCTACTTGGACATGATGAAGTGATGAAGGGTGTGAATTGTGCACCCGACATTTTTGGCCTAATGGGTTGGCGTGGCGATAGAGGAAAACTGTTAACCATGGTGGAGACATAGCATCCATATCGTGTTAGCATGAGGTGGGAACAAAAAACGAGCATCGACTGCTGACCATATTCACAACGCGGGATTTTATCGATTCGTTGTCCGAAACCCTCGGGGGCGTTGGCCCATAACGGTAGGAGAGCCCTTGGGCATAGTATCCAGGCCGTTCTTGGGGGTCCCTCCGGGTGTGAAAGATGATGGAAGCCCTGATGCAGGGATACACAAAGCCTGGAAAGCAAGTGCGGACGTGTCCGAGTAAAGCTTAGCATTCCAGGTAATAAACCAGAGTACCCTTAGGCACATTGGTGAACCGCCGAAAAGGGATCGACGAAACAGCTCAGTAGGGAGAGGTACATGGCGTGGTCATTATGAGACCGACATGAATGAGGACATAATCTCACACCACACCATATAATCCCCTCATGGAGTAAGGATAGGCCAAGGGGCCAAGATGGGATGAAGATTCCCGAGAGATAGGGCTGGACCCGAATCCTGGACATTCAGGTGGTCCTACGTATCCCATGAGGATGGGAATCAAGCCACACGTAGTTCTCTAAATGTAGTTTAACATCATACGGGATGAGAAGGGGAGTAATATACCCATAAACAAGGGAGGTGTGTGGTATGTAGAAGAAGCCGACGTGACTGAGGACATAGTCCCACACCACACCGTACACTCCTATAAGAGAGGACCTGGGTCGTGGCCTGGAAAGGCCAAGGGGCCTGATGATTAGGCATTGGTCAGGAAAGCCTGGCCTACTTGTAGTTTAACGTCTTGAAATGAGGACGAGGGTCATGGCTCGAAAAGGCCAAGGGGCCTGATGGTTAGGCATTGGTCAGAAAATCCTGACCTGCTTGTAGTTTAACATCTTGCAATGAGGACGAGGGTCGCTGCCCGGAAAGGCCAAGGGGCCTGAGGCTGGGCCTCGTAAGGTAATTTGTACGGCATGGTACATGATCCCGATGTGAATGAGGACGTAGTACTACACCAAATCGTACACCCCGGTAAGAGGTTGGGTGGAGGGGCCCGAGAAGGCCAAGGGGCCTAAGGTCAGGCATCAGTCAGGAAGGCCTGACGGGTCTGCAGTTTAACGTCTTACATGAGGACGGGGGTCGGGGACCCGAGGAGGCCAAGGGGCCTAAAGCTGGGCCTCGTGAGGGAAGGCGTACGACATGGTACATGATCCCGACATAAATAAGGATGTAGTCCTACACCACACCGTACACCCCTATGGGGAATCGGGGCCGTGGACCCGATCGCTAGCACCACCCGGGGGGAAGTTTGTCACCTCGGTATGGGGCAGAACGAATCACTGCACTCGATGTCTGGGACATCTCGGGGTGGACCTGAAGATCCAGGACACTATTGACCATGTTCGAAACACAACGTTCCTACGGTGACCTGATATGGGAGCAAAAAATGAGCATCGACCGCTGACCAAATTCGCAACGCGGGACTTGTATCGGCTTGTTGCTTGAAAACCCTCAGGGGCGTTGGCCCGTATCGGTAGGAGAGCCCTTGGGCATTGTATCCAGGCCGTTCTTGGGGGTCCCTCTGGGTGTGAAAAATGATGGAATCCTAGTCAAGGAGTGGGTGAAGCATAGTTGTATCCATCCACGAAAGAGGCAAACATCTCTAGGGGGGATGTGCAGCTGGGTCGAGGCTTGCACGATGTGAGTTGGGGAAAAAGTGTGCACCCTGCCATGTCTTGACCCGAGGGGAAGATTTTGGCTTTTGGGCTGGGCCAACGGACGAAATTTCCGGGCATTTTTACGTATCTCATGAGGATGAGAATCAAGCCATACGTAGTTCTTGAAGGCCATGCAGTTTAGTGTCGTGCGGTGAGGACGTGGGAGGATAGAAGAATGGGAGTGGGCACATGGTGTGATCCTTACAATCCTTGTGTGAGCGGGGTTGTATGAGCGGGGCTAAGAAAGCCTACTCCCTACTACACAAAGATCCTCCAAGGAAACTATTCCCAGGGGGATAGTGGAAGAGAAAAGCTTGGGGTTGGGCTCAAGACAAGGCGTCCGAGCATTCCTACGTATCCCATAAAGATGGGAATCAATCCACACGTAGATCTTAAAATGTAGTTTAACATCATGTGGGACGAGGAGCATCTCATTTGGGGATATGTAAGGTACGGCAAGTAATCCGACGTGAATGAGGATGTAATCCCACACCATACCGTACAATCCCACAAGAGGGTAAGTCGGGGAAAACCAAGGGGCCTAGGGCCGGACCGCGGTCATGGAGACCAGAACAGTTTGCGGTTTAATGTCTCACGGTGAATATGGGGGGCCAGGGGCCTGAGGAGGCCAAGGGACCTGAGGCTGAGCCTCAGTCAGGAAGGCCTGACTGGCTTGTAGTTTAACGTCTTGCAGTAAGGACGGGGGGGCCAGGGGCCCAAGGAGGCCAAGGGGCCTGAGGCTGAGCCTCGTTCAGGAAGGCCTGACTGGCTTGCAGTTTAATGTCTTGCAGTAAGGACGGAGATGAAGTTTAAGGTCGTGCAGGACCATCTCGCGGTTTAGGGTCATGCAGGACACTTTTGCCCTAGGCAAAGTATCACTTGAGGAATTTGGCATTGGTGGGAGGGGTTATACACTCTCCATCTGTGGTCACCAAGGAGTATGCTCCATTGGGGTAAAACTTATGGATGATATAAGGCCCTCCCCATTTTGGTTCTAATTTGGGTGGTTTCCTACCGGGAATCATTGGCGCTTGAAGGGCTAGTACCAGGTCACCCTGTAGAAAAGTGTGGAGACGAACCTTCTTGTATAACTTGAGGTATCTCTACTCCTTGGATGCAACGGAGGAGGAAACCATCGAAACTCCGCTTATAAAGGATCTGTTCAAGACTAGGGCCACTCTGGAGGGTAAATTGCAGCGCGCGGCGTCGGATTCGCTCGTGCTCGGCCCGGTCGTCCGGGAGGCAACCATTTTGGAGGTACTCGACAAAAGGTGCCCTCCAATCAGGAGTGGCTTCAACCACTGTGCCCGACGAACCTGGGACCCCTAACATGGAGGGTCCAGCGGTGAGATGACCTACCCGCAGGCCATCATTGTCCTCTTGGGTGACGGGGGCAATGACTCTCCGGTGTGCCACATGTATGATTAAATCATCTTGCTCGGGTTCTGCGAGCGATGCGGCCAAGCCATCCAAGGCATCTGCTTGACCGTTCTGTGACCACGGGACATGGGTAACCTCTGGTCGAGGAGAGAACTGGGCCATTAGGCAGAGGGTGTACTCCAGTAACGGTGCAAGCTCCGACTTCCTGATGACGTAGTCGTCATTAACCTGTTTGATTACCATCTCAGAATCTCCCTTCACATGTAGATGGGACACCTGGATCTCGAGGGCCAACTCGAGGCCAGTGATAAGAGCTTGGTACTCTGCCTCGTTGTTCGTATAGCCTTCTGACAACAGGAACGAGTATGGTAGGACGGCTTGCACCAGGGTAATGAAGACAATACCCAGGCCCACTCTGTTGAGCTTGGGATCGTTGAGCCTCCTACCAGTGGGGCTCCGGGAGGCACCGCTGAAATGAATTTTCCAACACGGGATAGCATGATCGACTGAGAGGATAGTCTCATCAGGGAAATCCAGGTCCAAGGATTGATCTGCGGAGGTTGGATGGGTAGCTAAAAAGTCTGCCAACGCCTGTCCCTTAATGGCCTTTTGAGGTACGAACCTGATATCAAACTGCTGGAGAATCACTGCCCACCGTGCTAGTCGGCCAGTCAGCATGGGGCGGTTCAGGATGTACTTCAGTGGGTCTACCTGGGAGACCAATTTCACCTCATGGTGCTGCAGGTAATGTCGCAACTTCTGCACGGTGAAGATGAGCGCAAGGCAACTCTTTTCGATGGGGGAGTATCTGACCTCCATATCGAGAAGCGTACGGCTGAGATAGTAGAGACTGTTCTCAGTACCCTCGTTATTCTTCTAGGCGAGCAGTGCACCGAGGGATCTCTCCAGGTCGGTCACATAAAGGACCAGCGGATTTCTGGAGATGGGTGGAATCAATACCGGAGGTTGGAGAAAATACTGCTTGATTTCCTCGAAGGCGGTCCGACACTCCTCATCCCATTCGTAGGCGGCGCCCTTCTTCATGAGCCGGGAAAAGGGCTTACACTTGTCGGCCAGATTCGCGATGAATCGGCGTATATAGGCTAAGTGGCCTTGAAGGCCTCGAAGCCCCCGAATGTTGCTCGGGGGAGGCATTTGGCTGATGGGCTTGATCTTCTCTAGGTCGATCTCGATACCTCGGTATCTGACAACAAAGCCCAGAAACTTTCCAGAGGTGACCCCGAAGGCACACTTCAACGGGTTCATCTTCAGGTGACGGGAACGGAGGAAACCAAACACTTTCTCAAGGTCTTTGAGATGGTCCTAACACTGACATGATTTGACTACGAGGTCATCCACGTAGCATTCCACCAATGTCCCGAGAATCGGTTTGAATATGTGATGCATGGCCCTCTGATAAGTGTCACCTGCATTTTTCAAACCGAACGACATAACCTGGTAGAAAAAGGTACCTTGGGGAGCCCTGAAGGCATTGTACTCCTCGTCTTCGGGGGCCATCCGGATCTAGTTGTACCCGGAATACCCATCCATGAAAGAGAGGGCTTGGAATCCGGCCGTGGCATCAATCAATAACTCCATCACCAAGAGTGGGAAGTCATCCTTTGGGTAGTGGCGATTAAGATCGCGGAAGTCGATGCAGACTCTGATCTGTCCATTCTTCTTCCTGACTGGCACAATGTTGGCAAGCCACTTGGGGTACTAGACTTCTTAAACGAAGTTGGTTTTGATAAGCTTGTCAACTTCGGCCTCAACCATAGCACCATAGGAAGGGTGCATCTTCCTGGGAGGCTGCTTAAACCCACAGTGTTTTTTCAGGAGGCCCAGATGGTGAACAGATACCTGGGGATCTAGTCCTAGCATCTCGTTGTAACTCTAGGAAAACACGTCACGGTGTTGTTTGAGGAAGTCTACGTACTGCTGCCGCTCCTCGGGGGACATGGATGCACTGATCAATGTGGGTTTCGGATCTTCCTCGCTACCAAGGTTCACCTGTACCAGTTTATCAACCGTGGTAGAGACGCCTTCTTCAAAGGAGGGGGAGCATCCTCCAGGTCTTCCTCCCCACCCGTGGGGGGACTTCCTGTGATGGGAGATACTTCTGGGCTATCAAAACCCGAGGGGAAGCTGGTGCCGGCTTGGGCAGCAGCGGTCATCACATCGGGAGACTCACTCGCCATTGAGACCATAGCAATGAAGGCAGTTGATCCTATCCCATCTGGCCTTCAGCCTAAGGGGCCACGTTTGATGATATCAAAGCAGTGGTGACGTGTCGGCCTGAGTCGGTGGATTCCATCCCAATGGAAGAGACATGTATGGTGTACCGTCGTTGTCATAAGCTTGACATTCCGGTACCGTACAGGGGTAGGAGGTTCCGGGATGACCTGAGCCTGGTTTGATGTAGGAGTAAGAGGTGATTTTCCGTCGTCGCTTGGACACGGGAACATGCCTTCCCTGCGTACCCGAAACAAAAAAACATTGTCCCATGTCGAGGGTCGTGGCCTCCAACCGGTGTATCGGGAGGATGTAGGCGTCATCCATGCTTGCCCAGGGGTCACTTGTGACCAGGGCAGGTTCATCCTCACTTACTAGGATTTTCTTATCCTTACTTTTGTAATAACCCGCATCCAGATAGCGGGCCTCACAAGAAGCGAAAGGGGACCCATCTCCTTGTAGCACGCCTACTCGACCGTTGAGTGAGTATTTGAGGCACTCGTGATACGACGAAGGTACCGCTGCATGTAGATGGAGCCATGGCCTACCCATGAATGCGTTGTAGGCGGTGTCCTGAGAGACGACCATGAACTCGGTGCTGGCAATTAAGCCACCGAACTGAGTCTTCAGGCAGATCTTGCCGACTGGGGTTTGCTCGGTCCTGTCGTACCCCTGGATTCTGTGGTTAGAGGGAGTTAAATCACCTTTAGACATACCCAACTTTCGCAACGTCCGAGTCGGAATTAGGTTGATTCTGGAACCCGTGTCAACGAGGCAACGACGGACTTCCACACCATTGAAGTGGCCAGTGATGTACAGAGGGAGAATGTTCCCCTGTATAGGTGGGTCCTCATATTCACCAGATAATGAGATAACCACCTGACATTCTGCGTTTTCAATCGTCTCGGTATGGAAGGCTTCTACAGCTGCTACCTCCGTCTCAAACTGGAGGGGGCTCCTTAGGGCCTCGGAAAGTGCCTCGTGCATTTCGGATGACAGGAGAAGGGCCTCAAGGATAGAAAGCCTTGCCAAAATGCCGACCAGGTACTTCAGGACATCATACTTTCATGCCAAACGCGAACCTCTGCTTACAGGAGGTTGTTCGGAATTTGGAGGTAGAGCGGGTCCTGCCGGTTGAACCGGCGATCGGCTAGTACTGGGTACATCCTGCTTCCTACTAGTTGAAGCCTGGAGATTAGTCTCCGGACTAGGATTGGACAGCGAAGGCTGGCCTGTATCCGGACAAGACTGATTGTGATACGAATGAGACAGCTCTCCCTGATCTAGTAGCACGAACGACGGTGGAGGTAGAGCCGAGGGAGTTAGATGGGGTTGTGCGTGCTGAGCTCTACGCTGAGCCTGCTGTCTGGTCTCAGTAGCATGCACAGCTTGGCCGAAAGTGCCTGCTGACATACCTGGATGGCCAGCGCGGTTGTGATTCCGCTGACGTTGACGTCGGCTGGAAACATTGGGGAGGTTCGCCTGGCACTCCCCCTCGTCGGGGGTCATATAGGGCTTTACCAGCTCCACGGTGTTAACCGAAGAATACCCCTGACTGTCGCTCGAGGATTCATCCACCGCTGGGCAGATTCTGGGAGGAATCCCCATTTCAGGGGGCATAAAGTCACTGAGAGTGCGGGATGACGACGGCACCGGCGGTGCACGTTGCTTCTTCTTGCGTCACCGCTGCTTTCCCTTTTGGGAAGAGGTCGACTGTGAAGACGATGCAGAGGCACCAGCTACTTCTTATGAAAATTCCGACTGCTTCAGGCACGCCCGGATGATACCATGGGCATGGAAAACGGTCTTTCGAGCCATCCATTCATCGTATTTCTGGGATCCGTGGCTGGGGACCTGCTGCCACTCACCTTCGTTGTCGCTGCCGATCTCTGATCCTGCGAAGACACCCGCCACTTGTGCTGGTGCCGGGCACAACTTGACTATGTTGTTGTTGACCTGGTCTTGAAGCCAGTCTTTAAACACATATCATTGCTTGAGGGTGTGCCCCAGAATCCGATGATAAGGGAAGTAGTTGGGGTGATCGGTGAGATTCGCCTCTGCCGGCCTTCTGCACTTGGGCAAATGCACAATCCCTTGCTCTATAGCACTTCGAAAGTACCCAGGGACCTGATTTTCGTTGAATGAATAAGTCTGGTGCCTTTTTTCCGGATAGGGGGCCCTGGGGGCCTGGCCCTGATGAGGGGCTGGAGGGGCCTGCCGAGGAGGCGGCGCCTAATTGTCTCGCCTAGGTGGCGGTGGCGCATTGCGCTGGGGAACCTGTCAGTTCTAAGGCGATCACTGCTGGGCAGGAGCCTGTGCTTGAGGTGGAGGACCTCTGCGGGGTTGCGGGGATGGTGCTGCCGATAGTAACTCCAGCTGCCTCGGGGCTTCTATTTGGGCCACCACGGCGGGTTCAGCCTTGGCGGTCCTCCTGGCTGGGATCATAGGGGGCAATAAACGTGCCTGACTAGCCTATTGCAGGGCTTCCTTAAGGTGCTGAGCCTTATCTGAGAAATCTCTGAACCCCCCAGGGTAGTTTTAGGTAATCAGGGAGGGTACCAGCTCTGTTTTGATGTTCCCCACACACATCGTCAGTAATTTCTCCTAAGTCAGTGGCATATTGAGGGAATACGTAAGTCCCTTCCACTGGGCGATGAAATCTTCAACCCGCTCATCAGGCCTTTGCTTTCACTTGAAGAGGTCTGCAATGCTGGTCTTCCATGTGGTGGAGCTGAACTGGTACAGAAACTGCCGGCGGAGGTCCTCCCAACCGGTCACTGATCCGATAGGGAGCTGGCTGTACCAGACTAATGTTGGACCTTCCAATGTCTGTAGGAAACATCAGAGCTTGGCGGCTTCTTGCTGAGTCGGGGTCCCCAACATGGGGCCACACCTAGAAGAAAAATGTTCCAAGTGCTGGGGCGGGTCCCCTGTCCCGTTGAAAGGCAAGAAAGTGGGGTTCCCAAAACCTGGAGGGGTGGGCATATCATCCACCCACGCGGGATACAGCTTTCCATCTAGCGGGACTGCCACCTTCCACGTTTCCAACGCTTCGAGACGGGCTGTGAGTGCCGCAATAAGATCATCCGGGCGGGGGTCCCTCTCTTGATGGGGATCCCTAACCACAAGTGCATTGCCAGGTTCTTCAACACGGTAGATGGCTTCGGCCACTCGTGGATCAACTGGCGGAACAACCTGCAGGGAGAATGGGGGAACCCGGACTGGGTTCTTCAGATTACCCCTTCGCTCGGGGGGGTTTGGCGAGACGTATCGCGCCCTCTTTCCATACATTCCGGCTTCTGCCCTGTCTGCGGCAGTAGCATGATCAGGGTTGCCCAGAGGCATCTCACCGGGGGGAAATTGTTCCTGCCCCTGCTGCCCCGGCCTGGGATTACCATAGTCGGGTCGCCGCTCTGTGGCATGCTCAGCCAAAAGTTCGTCAACCAGCCTCTTCTGCTCAGCAAGCTGCTGGCGTAACATGGCCTTCTCGGGATCTTCGTCCGTTTTCTGCATAGAGGCGGATGGTTCGGAGTGATTGACAGTTCTGACATGCTCCTTACCCTTGCCGGTGTTTCGACCGAGTACCAGCAACTCGGTGGGTACGGGGAGGCCTAGCAGGTTCCTCTGCTGACGGGTAACCCTCCCTGACGGGTCCAACAGTGGTGGTACGCCCTCGGGGGGTAAGTCTCCATCAAGGAATTCAAGCTCATCTTCCTTGTCCACAACGTCGGCCATGTGGACCGCGACCCCTCTCGAGGGCATGTCCTCGATGTCACATAATGAATCGGGCTACCATCAGATAGGGTCGAAGAGGAGAGCGGCATAGTGTCCCCAACCACGGACTTGCACATGGGGTTAGCTTCCCTGACGATCCTGCGGAGTAATTTGAAACTCTGGATGCATTTCCGTTAAAGGGCGCCCTGGCGGCCTAGCGACTCGGGGTGCTGGGCCACAAGGAGTGCGACCGCATCGATCAGGCGGCACTGCTCGCCGATTTCTTCGAAGTGATATCGACTTCTGGGGTACACCACCCGTTCGTAATGAAGGCAGAAGTGTGTCGCCCATAGGGTTCGACAAAAGCACCCCACTTCTTCAGGGGTAAGAGACTCTGGTATGCGAAAATTCAGCACCGTCGTCGGCCAGAACTTCTCCGGGAAGTAATCCGCTGCAAGAATACTCCAGAAGCAGCTGGGCTCGGACTCAGGGTCTGGCCCTGTGTTGCCCCACTCGTCAACCAGGGGTGGCTGAGGGACCGGTAGCGGTACCGAGGTGGACCTCTGGGATAACAAACTCGGTGGCGGAGAATACGGAGAACGAGCTGACTGGCCGCTGAATTCCGGGCCATCCTCCGAAGAGCAAGGTGACCTAGCCACGATGTCACGATATGATGGGCTGATAGCCACAGCTTCCGGTACAGGAATCACGGCTACCGGTGACCGGTCATGTCATCGCTCTACCGCCGTTGGCCCCCAAAATAGCTCTTCGTGATCTCTGGTAGAGGTAGAGGGCGCTTCTAGTGACGATGGCGATGATCGCGTGGTCGAGACCTGCATAATTCCCAAGATTTCTTCCTCCTGGATGTACCTGCGGAGAGAGATGGGAATCTGATGGACCTCATATTCTGGGAGAATGAGGCTAACGCGTCTGGTTCCTACCCCAGTCCTTGATATGGAGGAGCGGGGAGAAGGTTCCATGGCCGAGTCGCATTCAGCTTCAGAGTCGGAGAATCGGGCAGGTTTGATCTCCACCCGAGCCTTCACAGGACTCTTCTTGTGGTGGCGACGACCCGCTCTCCTGCCCTGGGATGGCTCTTCGGGACAGGGTTGAACCCTATCATGGAGTCTCGGGGCGGCGCTGGCGCCGTGGCGGAGAGGGCCCCCACTCGAGATAGCCAAGGTGCGAGGGGCACCAGGTCAAATGTCGAAGGGTACATGGGGAGGACCTCCATGAACAACACCCATGTGGGCGGAGCCTCTGTTGGAACTGGAAGGAGCATGGGGAGGACCTCCATGGTCGATGCAGACGGAGTGAGGATGAACTTCACTCCTCGAGTTGCTGGGGTGAGGAGGACCTTCGCCGGTTGCAGAGAGGACGTAGGGAGGGCCCCCATGTTGGAGAAGGACCGGATGGACGGTGCCTTCAGATCGGCGGTCGGGGGCAGGAGGATGGACTCCATACCCTGTATAGTGGGCGCGGGAAAGGTTTCCGCGCCGAGCGTCACTACCACGGGGTAGGTCTTCCTTCGGGATGGGGGTAGCATGAGTCATACCTCCATGATGAACTTCGGAGCAGGGCAGGCCCATGCTCTATGGAGTAGTGGTACGGGGAGGACCTCCTTACGGGGTGACATCATTGCGGGTTAGTTCGCAGCGATCACCACTTGGGCCTGCAACCCGGCGAGTCAACCCAGCCTGCCCGTGGGGCGGTTGGGGTCTCGATCCTGGTTGGGTGAAGGAGTGCCCCTGCTCAGTGTATGTAGGGACTTCCTGATGCACGTCGGCGGTGGCTCGGGCCACTGTAGCTGTCGACGTCAATGCGCCTGGGCGAGCGTCCTCAGCCCGGGCCCGGTGTTGACGTCGGGTCAGGCGAGCTGATGCAGGAGGTGCAGGGGCATTGCCTGCCTGCTCTTCCTGTGGAGTCAGACGGCGGCGCTGACGCAGCCGGACGGGAGCTCTCTCCTGGAGCCCTTGGGTCGGGACCCTGAGCGGGCTGAGCCAGACGGCGCCTGCCTCTTCAGCGTAAGGCGAGGAGTCGTCAAGGCGTTCCGGGTACAGGCTCCCGAAACGGTTGAACTTTGGGGTGGGGAGCAGGGGCTCCCTGCGCGGCCTGTTAGGGAGGCGTTGACGGCGGGGCCTGGAGGCCTCCAGGTCCAAGCGGGCCATATCCCTAGTTGGGATGACCCCTTCCTCCTCGTACCTGCGCACGAGGTTGTTGATCACCCTTTGCTGGATGACCTCTGATGGGGAAAGGGGATGTGGGCGCACCATATTCCGCAATGTGGCAGCCTTCGTGGCGGTAGCGGCGCCATGTATGGTGGCTATGGCGATGTTGACCCTGCCCCTGCGTAGGCTAGCGGGCGGTGATCGCATCTCTGTAACAGAAACCTGGTTCCTGAGAAACGAAGGGATCAACTCATCAGCACTGAGAGGAAAAGGATTGACAACCAGTTCCCCAGTGTCCTTCCATTCTCCACGTCTGTAAGAAGGATCCACGCCAACACGCTGCAGAACGGAGTGCCCCACGTTCTACTGCCCCGACTTCCGGTGAGTTTCACGATAGGCCCACTATTTTCTTGGCGGGACCAGGCGCCGGATATCTGGATCCGGTGACACGTCAATCTACTAGTGTCTCAAATGCTACTAATCTCCATATTGAGGAGAATAATTTCACTTCGGGTTCACCATTTCCGTTTCTGATGCTTTCGCCAGGGCGCGCGCGCGCGTCCGTCCGTGGGGGAGGACGAGCTGCGCTTGTTGCCCCGCGTTCCCGCTTTCCAAAGGTGGGCGGAATTCGCTCCTTATTCAGGGACGTCTGCTCTTTGATCGAAATAGGATGATGGGATGTCGGTTCTTCCTTCTATGGATTCCTCCCCAGAACTCATCACCTAGTCCGGGTCTCCCTCATAGATTTAATACGTAGTTCGTGAAACTTTTCCCAGTGCCTTGTTTCCATGGACGCCGGTTAATTACACTGCTTCTGTCGGAACATTCCAAAGGGTCCGGTCAGGGCAGCAACATTCAGTCGGGGGAGTAGTCACGTTGAGGCATCAGTAGCGTGTCTGGATGCTGGGGAACCTGGCATGTCTGTCTATTATCCCTGGTCACAAGGCTTCTCAAGGGAGTGGAAGCCCGAGGCATCCCACATCGAGCACGAGGAATTATATGTCATAGACACATATCTGAGGTTTTCCTCAGCTTCCCGTTTTTAACACAGGGTACGCCGTGAGTTTAACGTCTAGCGGAGACGGATCAACCCGATCAGAGCATTATCTGGAATAGATGGGATTGACGGGTTTCCCTTGAAGTGGTGCCGATACCGGGACCAGCCCATGGGCGGCTGTGAAGAGGAGCGTATCGACATGGTCTCACTGAGATATGAAGGCCCGGGCGAGAATCAGGATGGGTGGTAGGTGAATGAATGGAGTAGAGGGGGATCGAAATGGGACCATCGCAGGGGCGACGGTGAAGTTGGGCTTGATCCTTGAAGAGGCTTCCTACGTATCCCCGTGGTGAAGAATCAAAGTCCGCGTAGTTTGGGATGGTGCCGGTAAACCGACGGGAAGGTGGACCTTGGCCCGATGGATGTCGCCAGCGAACCAACGTGAAGGTGGACCTTGGTCCGACAGGCATCGTCAGCGTACCGACGTGAAGGTGGACCTTGGTCCGATGAGAGATGGGCTTGAACCTCGGAGAGGCTTCCTACGTACCATGCCTTGACATGGATCAAAGACTTCGTAGTTCAAAGGGTGTATGGAATACATTTTAACGTCATGCAGGACGATAGTGAACCCTGACGTGAATAAACGACGGGCATAGGGTGTCGGTGAACCGACGTAAATGAGGGACCTTGGTCCAATGGGAGATGGTCTTGAACCTCTGGGAGGCTTCCTACGTACCACGCCTTGACACGGATCAAAGTCCTTGTAGTTCGGATTGGAAATGGGGGGCTTGGAACACTGACAAGGAGACGGTTTGGGCCAATGATTGTTGGGATTGAACCTCAGGGAGGCTTCCTACGTACCATGCCTTGACACGGATCAAAGTCCTCGTAGTTCGGATTGGGGAATATAGTTTAACGTCATGCGGGATGGGGGTGAACCGACATGAATGAGGTCGGAATGACCGGATGGTGGGTTTGAACCTCGTATAGGCTTCCTACGTACCATGCCTTGACATGGATCAAAGACCTCGTAGTTCGGGTTAGTCACAACGGCTTGCCGTCAGACTGGAATTGCAGTTTAACGTCGTGTTGGACGTAGGTAGAACTCGACAGGAATTGGATGATGGGTGGGCTTGAACCTCGTAGAGGCTTCCTACGCACCACGTCTTGACATGGATCAAAGACCTTGTAGTTCAGGTGGGGATTTATCGCTGAACCGACGTGAAAGTGGACCTTGGTCCAATGAGTGGTGGGCTTGAACCTCTGGAAGGCTTCCTACGTACCATGCCTTGACATGGATCAAAGTCCTCGTAGTTCACTATGGGTGGGGGTCAGGGTCGGTGCTCACTCTAAGCCCACGTGAGTCATGCTCGGTGTGAGAAACAAGAGGTTGCAAGGACCTGATGATCACGTCGCGAAGGATGCGTCCATGAGAAGCGAAGGGGGGCTTACGCATTAGGCGGCCCATGGTGCTGGGACTTACTCTAGGATGGAGGCCCAGGGTGCGGCAAAGCGCAGCGAAAGAGGGATTTGGGACCACTGATGGGAGGTGCCTCATTCCCTATCACGCCCTCCACTGACCTTGGTAGTGGGGAAGTACGGAGATGCAGAGGTGCAACCATCCGATGGGGAACTAGGGTCACCCTTCTCTTATGAACATACGCCACTCCAATAAGGAGGATATCACCCCTTGTGGGTGGGTGATTCCATTCCTGTGGAGATGAGTGGTGTAAAGAATGTTCGAGCTGGGGGGACCCTTCGTGAGAGGCACGAGGTCGGGTCACAGTTTAACGTCATGTGTTGAGGACGTGGTGCTTGGCAGTTTAACGTCCTGCAGCTCGGGCGAGGTGGGTTCACTCTGCACCCCTAGGACTTACATAACCGATACCCTCTGGTCCTTGGGAAAGGGAAGGTACCAGTAAGGCCATGGTCAAAGGGGGTTGTGGAACGAACCATCAAGGGGTCCACGTTAGCGTGGCTATGCAAAGAAGCAATAGCCATTAGTGTGCCTATTCGAAGAAGCATTAGGCGAAGCAACACTACGAGTGGTATTGTCCATGGGACTTTGAAATCACATCCTACAAATCTGGAGGGTCGCACGGGAAGAGGAATTTCCAAGCAAAGGATTGTGCTTCACGAAGAGGAGTGCCTTGGCCTTAGCATGGGGCATAGGTGTGAGTGGAGGGCACTTCGCGAAGTGGAACAGTGTTTGTAGAGAACTTACTCGTGAAAAAGAGGTGCCTCACGAAGCAGGGTCCTGCGAAGTAGTGTGCTTCGCGATGCGTAGCGATCCTACCTTAGCATAGGGATCACTAGTGCAGCTTGGGTGTTTTGCGAAGCATAAACGCTCCGCGGCTTCCCGGGTTCCCTTGGGAATCCCATTCCTTCGCGAATTCCCTTGAGCTTCGTGAAGGGAATCCCTCTCGGAAGAGGGGCTCAAAACAAGACAAAGCAAAGGCGCCTCATGAAGTAGAAGTACCTTGCAGAGCTCATGATTCTCAGGGCAAAGAGTGCTTTGCGATTCGGGAGAGGAGAAGCCGAAAGGTCGTATTGTCCGTCCCTAGGACTCAGGGGGAGTCCAGTATTTATAGGCAAGGGGCACCGCGAAGCAGAACTCGCGCGCCGCTTCGGGTGCTTCGCGGCGCGCTCGCGAACGTCAACGTCGTCCGCGGAGGGTTACCGCATCTGGAGCTTCGCGGCGGGCTCGCGAATGTCAAATGCATTCGTGGAGGGTTACCGCCACTGGAGCTTCGTGGCGGCCTCACGAACGTCAAATTTGTTCGCGGAGCGTTACCGCCTCTGGAGCTTCGCGGCGGCCTCGCTGATCGGGGTGCTTCGCGTCGATGCTTCGCGTCGGGGCTTCGCGAGGCAGCGCGCCAGCCTTCTTTTTCGTCCCTTCCTTTCGTGCCATATTTTGGCACCAACATAAATCTTAGGATTATGTTCTCTAAACTATTTTTCCCTAAATCTAGTTCACAATATTTCTTTAAAATTCCTGTAATACCAATTATAATGACCTCGACCCTAATAGCATAGTGTTAGGGATTGATTTATTACATAGACACTAGATACCAGGAATTTTATCCTAAAGGACCAATTGGTTTAGTAGATTTCGTAAACTAGATACGTAGTTGAAATTAACATTATAACTGAAAACATAAAATACAACTAAATGTTTTCTTTGAGATTATCTTTATTCTTGCTAGCATGTCCCTGCATATCAATCATAAAACATTTCTCATTATCCTGGGGGAAGGAAACATAACGGGTGAGCTCCAAAGATCATTAAGGGTATGTGTATTGCAGAATATATTAGGAATACATAATACATAATCAATATGGAAAGGTAAATAATGGAAATACATGTCATTTAATCAATAACTTAAACATGAAGAATAATATGACTAAAATAAATAATGATCAAATAATTCCTCATAAATAATATCTTGAGCTCGAAATTCATCCATAGATATAATCAAAAAAATAATCACATAGAAATCAATAATTTAATTCATAAGTATGTAATTCATATTATTAAACATCTAATTCTCACCATCAAGGATTTTTTCCAAAACATCTAAATAAATGGGTAAGGTCTCAGTCAAAAACTCAATCTAGTTTATGTCATGAGACCTACCAATGCATATAGGGGATATAATGTTCAATTCCAATCACTTATTAAGTATAATTAATTCCTTAGATGAAAGGGTTGAAATATAATTAATATAAACATTTTTATTGAAAAATTGTCATACAAAATGTTAATACTTTCCAAAATCAATAAACATAATCATAACCATCCCGAGTAATATGTAGAATGGTATCAAAATAGAACATCCCCAATAAAATAGATCATAAACATCCAGATAAACAATATATATGGTATCATTAAAATATATTCCCAATGGACCATAAGGTATAATTAGGTTTGTTGTTGTTGATGAATGTAAATATCATAAAAATTCTATTAAAACTTCTTTCAGAAAAATATCCTTTTTACTTAATAATTTACTTTTAAAAAATAAAAAATTTCAAGAGTATTAGGGGAAAAAATTATTTAAAAATAACATTTTAAAATTGTAAATGAATCATCAAAAATATTAGTGTTCATAAAAGAGGTAAGTTTCATACAAGATTAGTATATTAAAATAAATATTCCTTTCACATTTTTAGTAAAATTTAAAAGGTGACTTGTTCAAAAATAGACCAAAATATTTATTTTAAAATTTTTTATAAAAATAAAAACTTGGGTAAAATTTCTTTAATAAATTAATTTTATAATAGTAAAAATATTTTTGAAAATATTTTTATAAAACATGGATATGGAATAAAAAGGTTTTTTGACCGAAGAGAGAAATAAAGTTTGATTTTCTTAACAACATTTTCTTAGTCATTATAAGTACCAAAGAGATGAAAATGGTAATTTTACATTAAAAGTTCATGAATAACTAAATTAGAAGAAAATATATTTGTTTTAATATATATATGTCAAATAATTCCCACAAGTGAGACTTAAACATAAACAATATCGAATAATGATGAGATTATAAAATAAACACTTACCATGTTGGTAACATTTGAATCATGATACAAACTAAAGAATTAATTTAAAAAACATTAAATACTATGGAGATAAATGGATTCATGATATAACATATCAAATTTTTAGTATATACACTACACAAAATAACTAAGTGGTGAATATGGAAAACGTCTCATGGAAGTAAAAGTGAGATGAGAAACCCTTACCTTATATCTAATTTTATTAATATATATTCGTAACTCTTGTATAATAATTAAATATTTATTAAAAATATATTATATAAGCATACTCATATATTTTATACCATATGTGATTTACTTATATCCTTTTATGTCCCGTTTATTAATATTTTTTTGTAAAACCACCTTTCGGGTGATAATTACTTCATTTTTCATGTATGTTTTGGTTCATTAATTTTGGTCCTTTTTCATTGATCATGGTAACCTAATATAAAGAATTTTAACCATTATATTAATATCATATATAATAATTATATAATTATTTATAATATTCTATATATGTTAGATATGATAAAATGAGTTACATCGTTCATTGAGACGGTAGGTCGTACATATACATGAACATTGTTTCTATTCTTCCAAAATATAGAGCATAATAAACTTAAATAATATTTAAAATTTATATAAAAATTATTATATCAAATATTTCATTTATATTCATTAAATATATCTTTATTATCCTCTTCATCAAAATAAAATTAAAAACATTTCACATCACTACGTGGAGGTGACAGTCCACACGTACGCACGAGCGATATTATTGTTTTCCAAGGAGTTGGAAGGTAAGAAGTTTTATGTGATGATATAATTATATAATTATATTAATGTCATAAATATCATATAAATATGTTAAATATATCCTTATATCTAGTCATGAGAGGCGACGATGGAAAACAAATTACATCGGTTCGCAAGGCGGTAGTCCATCGTACACACGATCGATGGTTTCATTTCCTATTTGATGGAAGAGGAGATGGATATGGGTTATTACACAAAACATAACATCTCATTATATTTTAGATACATGTGTTATTATTTTTTAATTATTAGGATATGAATGAAGGTGTTAAGACAAGAATAAAAATGAAAGAGCTTATTGAATACAATTAACTTTTATTAGAGAACCCTCCTTTGGATCTCTAATTAAGGACACTAGGTTAGGTATTTTGGGAAGACCAAAAACTTTGTAATGTGTATAAGATATTTGGGGATGGATTTTGGTAGTGTTTGGTCAATCCAAATGGCTTAATATTTGTGAATAAGTGAGGGGAAGAAGTACCCTTTTATAATTGAGGAGTATTATTTTTGTAAATACCCAAAAAAATTAGAAATGGGAAATCACTCTCATTCCAAGTACCTCCAAAATTGATAATTAAATTATTTTTTCGGTAATATGGTCTATACACACCTCCAACACATAAAAAACATGTTTTAAACATGTTTTTACTTAACTACTAAGTTTCCTTACTTTTACCATTTTAGTTTTCACCACGGTAACTAGTCTATTTTTATTTACCAATGTAATTTATACTTTAATAATAAAATTAAAATGAGACTTATTATATAATTTATACCCAAATATTATAAATATTACATCCTATTTATTAAATAAATATCCTATATTTTTTAAAATTAATATTAACACATGTCCATGCAATGCGCAAAACCTCGTTTTAACCTTTACTATGGTAACAAAGGTTTTACTCTTTAGTAGTAAATATAGTCACTATAAAAGAAAAATTATTCCAATAATGGAATATAGATTATATATTTAAACATTTAAAATCACTTGGAATAATATGAGTTTTTTATTAATTTTAAATCATTTTGTAGAATATTATTTATTATAAAATAACATTAAATCCAATTTTGAAACTATTCATTTAATTTGAAATTAAAAAATATAAATACAATGATATAATTAAAATATATTATTTTTCCACCTCTAAAAAATTACATATTTATCTAAAAAATCATAAAAAATGATATTTCATTCAATTTATATTAATTTTAATTCTTTTAGAATCATTTATGTTTTTCTATTGATTAAATAATTATTTTTCCAGTGTTTTATAATAATTTATGGTGATTATATAATTATGAAAAATTATAAATAAATTAATAAGAGGAAAATAATTTTATTAATATTAAAATTATCATCAATATTCATTGAAAACTTTTTTTTGTTCCTATGTGAACACATATTTTAAATTTAAAATAAAGAGAGTTATTTTTTATCTTTTTCATTACTTAAATTATTATATAGGTCAATTTCATGTGAAAGTGTCCCAAAAACTCATAAAATTAGATCATATGGTTATACATTTCAAATTATGACCAACCAATAGAAATTATACAAGTTTTAGGATATTTTTAGCTCTTATCGTTTTAATTTAACCTCACAGTAAACTAATTTTAACCTTAATCGTCGTATTTAGTTTTTATAATTTTTTACTATTAATTAAGTCTCGAAATTAAGTTGTAATTATTAAATAATATTAATTATTTTGGTTCCAAATATGGAATCTATTTCAATAAATTTAATTTATAGAAGTGGAAGAATTTAATGTAAAATTAAACTCGCTGATGCGATAAAAAACAGTTTTCCAATGGAACAATTTTCAAAAGTATAAAACGTTTTTATATCTAAACTAAACATATAATTGATTAAAATTAACTAAATTGAATTAATTATAATATAATTTTACTAATTTTACTTTTAAAAAACTTTTAAATCAAAATTATTATTTAAAATTATTTAAACGTTAATGTATTTTTCAATAAAAACCAATATTTATACTATTCATGAAAAAAATTAATCTTTTCAAAAAATTCCCAAAAAAACTATAAGATAATTTTGAAATTATAATTTAAAAAATTAATTTATTTTTTAAAAAATAAATTTTATAATAGTGGTAAAAATTAATTTTAAATTATGTACACAAAGCGCAATGAAACCGCCTTTTAAAAAATACAGTTTTTCAAAAAACATGTCTTTTTATTTAAAATGATTATTATTTTATTTATAATAAATATATGTCCATTGGATTTATTTTATACATTTTTAAACTATATAATATTTATAATTTAGTAATTTCTATTCATACCCTCCAATTTAATAGATAGGTTATAACTGTATACTATTTTATGGTTCTTTTAGACTCGAGGTTGTGTGTGTTTCAAGCTATCAAAAAGATTAAATTTAAATAAATATATTTTTAAAGACATTTAAGCTTGGTGTTTCATGTCACATATGTTATTGAACACAATTTTATTCTTTTAGAATCTCAAATTGTTACATTGCACTTGAAATTTAAGATGATGTTGTTGAGATGATTGCAGGCTACAAAGTTTTCTTGATAAAAATGTTTAAAGAGCCCAAAATGAGAAAAATAGGTATGGTATCACATAAATGGATGTTAATATATAGTTTTTATCAGATTTTTTATTCACTCTTATATTCTATAGTAGGTTTTACCAATTATACTCAGACTAGATTAACTAAAATATCTTATCTATTTCATGTATTATTTCATCCTTCTCTCAATAAAGGGAATATGATGGAATTTTGAACTAAAATGGGTGAATAATCCATTTTAAAAAATATTTAAGAAGATTAAATATTATATTAGAAGACTCCCCTTACATTTTTATTTGTTTTTATTTTAAATAAGGGGGAGAATTAACTAACACACATATTGACTTAATTGTATTATAGTATTGATAAAAGATTCAAAGGGGGTATTAAACGGCCCAAGTGTGAGTTGTATTTGTTTTAAATAATTAAGACTATTATAAAATAGAGAATTTTTCAATATGCATTGGTAGAAAAGGAAATTGATATGAATGTATTCAATGGAAAGATCTATTTTATTCTAGAATGCCTAACTAGATAGTTTCTTGATAGAATCCCTCAACATGTGGTGATTATGGAGTTGATCTTTAAGTAGATCAAGGAAATGTGTTGTTCGATGAAAATAACTAGCTATGATAATATTTTTATGGTTTAGAAGATATCTAATGGAGATATTGAATTATTTATAGTGAAATTTCATTGGAGAACTTTGATTAATTTTAAGACAAAGGCACGTATATATATGTGTTATTTTGTGACTCCATATGAGTCAATTTTAAACAATGTATCATCTTTGTGTGGGTCTTTTAGGACTCCACACGAGTTATCTATAAGTAAATACAGTCTATATATGAGTTATTATAAATTGGGTATGATTTATTTGGACTCTACATATGATTCACCAAGTACTCTATATGAGTCTTTGTCACTCAACATATGAGTCAATCACACTTTATATGATTTATCTACCAAATTATATATAAGTCATTTGGATTCACATAAAAGTCACTTGATACTAAAAATAAGTTATCTACCAATGATCATGAGAGTCAACTTAAACATATATGAGTGGTTTGGAATCTGTGTATGAGTCATTCACTCATTCACTAATATTATTGTATTTCATATGAGTCATTAGGTAGAAGAATATGGGTCATTAATACCAATATATGAGTAATTATGTGACTCTATGAAAATTATTTCTAAGTAAAGGAACTTTATAACGTACCTAGTAGTTCCTAAGATACAACTTCATACTACATGCTGATTTTATAAGATAACAATCCCATGTAATATTCATCCACTTTGAATTATACATGTTTTTTATAATACATGTTAATTTTATAAGACATTGTTTATTCATAAGATAACATAACCACATAAGATACGTGTAGCATATGATACTGAACACTCATAAGCCACATCCATTTCATAAGATGTATTTTAATTTGAAAAGATGATTTACCTTAAATTAGATAATGGAATTCACTAATATTCATGGATTTAAACATAAATATTAATCTAAAATAATTTTAATTCAAACTAAGAAATATTTGAGAAAAACATTATTCCATAATCCACACTGCCGCATCATAGTGCATAGAGCTATGCATACATGAATGTGAAATTCAAAATAGTTTAAATTTATAGAGTTTGTGGAGATTTTAGAAGATAAATTTATCTTGATATTTCTAGGTATTTGAATTGTTTTTTTGGGATCTCAAATGAAAATTTTCATGAGATTTAAATGAGAATTAATATAGAAAAATATATTCTAGATTGAATGATAATAGCACCTATATTCGAGGAGTTTTCATATTTTGAATATGGAAAATAATATTCATGATGTATTAATATAAAAAGTATATGATGACAAAGTAATGTGTGTTATTTGTGAGAAGTAATAGATAACCTAATACACTATTGTATCAAAATGATAAGTGATATAATGAAGACTATATATTTTCAAAAAGAATAAAACTCACGTACATGAGAGTTTGAGGAATAGAGGAAGAATAAAATCATTAAATATCTAGAGAAGGAAAAAAAGAATAGAAAATCTGATCGTGATCATTAGCTGGTGATGATCTTGGATAAGTAGCATGCATTGATCTTCTAATCAATAAGGCTTTAGGAGAAGAATCTATTTTGAAGTGGTGTTGAGTAAACCTGAAGAAAAAATAAGATATTTCTTGTTTGATTTTCTAATAGTTTATAGTGAGAATTGGGGAGAAGTATTTTCTAGTGGGACTCTAAAAATAGGAGCATATTGGGACTCTATGCTAATGGAATTAGGAAGATCTTGGGTGTAACCACTTAGTTTTATAATATAGAATTTGTAATTAGTTAAACTAACAAATTAAGGAAAGGATAGATATTTTAAGGACAAACCTTTAAAATATTGATGTTCTTATGTTATTTATTTCTTTCTAAATTTAGGTGAGGCTAATTAAATCAAGATATAGTGAATTAAGACTATAATTAGTTTAAGTGGGTAAATTAAAATGAATAAATTCATAAAATTATACCATTGATTCACCCCCTCCCCTATTAGTACTTAACCAAAATAGGCTCTACAATATGGTTTCACAATTTACCATATATGATATGATGTAAGGTGAAATATCATGAAAGTATTTTAGTATTTAGTGAAAGTGGTAAATTTAAGGAAATATTACTTAAATTGACATTATATTTTATTTTATGATATGGTGTTTTATAGAGTATGAGATACGTATGGAAAAAAAGAAACTTTTTATAAATTTAGGGTATATTTCATTTTACAATATATAGATATATATATATCATAAAGTATTCCTTAAACAGTTATATTATTTGACTTGGGTGAGTAATAGTTCCATGAACCATTAGGTATGATTCATTTAGCACTACTATGATTCATCAAAAGGAAGTGAATCATCTACACACTTGGATATCATTAATCAACTATTTCATAATGTGAAATAGATTGTAGAGTTTATTGTCAAGGGTTATATAAAGGCATTAATTATACATTTTTGAAATTTTTGAGTAAATTAATGGGCACTAGGATAATCCTCATATCCTATATAAAGTATTCTTATCCACAAGTGATGTGTATTATCCTCTTAAAGCAATCTCTGGCTGATACTCTCACCCTCTCAAAGCTCTTTTCTTTTATCCTTTTTAACACCATGAGATACTAGCATATCATTGAGTTTGAAAAGGTCATGTTAAAACTGTTAGGGTGATTTGGTGTAACACCAGGATACACCTCATAGGAAAGATCCTATCAGTTGTTACTTGAATTTATTCATCAATCACTTAATGAAGGAAATAAAAGTGATATACTATGGTGTAAGGTACACGTTCTTCTTTTTCCAATTTTATATTATTTATATTCCAAAGGTAATATGATCTTGTGTTTTATGGATTATATATACTTCCATTATTTTTATTACTAATTGATCATCCCTTAGAAACATTTCATCTATGTGGCCAATTTTTGTCTTCATTTCTTGATTTAGTTATGAAAATAAGTATGTGGATAAATTCATTTTCACCTTGATCTTTCTTGAAATCCAGTTGGTTCTTATACTTCATCAATGTCCATGGAATTATCTTCTTCTTGATTCTAAAATAATCATCATGTATGTGTAATTAGGATTCTATGTATCCTTTGATGGCTTGATTTATGATTATATATTAGTGTTTTAGTGAATTTTTTGTGTTTTATGAAATAGGTGTAATGTATTTATGATATGGGTTCTACATTTCAACCAATTAAATTGTTGACTATGATAAAACACAGTAATAGGCAACGATATGATAGATTTTTGTAATGAAACATCATATATCACTTTATTATCATATATAACAGACTCTTATATTTTTAATTCCATGTTATGGTAGTCATTTTATACTTTCAATAGGTAATAATAACTTGTGACATGCCTTTTTATTCCATAATTAGAATCAATATAGGTATATCATAGGTTATGATTACTCTTTATGAAATTGTTCTTCACCACCCCAAAAACATATCACTATGGTCAAATCATAATATCCTAATGACATGGTGAATGATGTAATTTTTTTCACCAATATAGGGGTGTCATAGAATATGAATTCCTTCCCCCATTTCATTTCCTTAACCTCATCCATAAAATTAAATCTATCAAGAAGATCTTCACCATAACTATCAATATTATGATATTGTATTGAATAATTATAACATGAATAATGATAATGGAATATTGTTATCTTATGGTATCCTTTTACTGAATATACGGGATAAATCACTTGGTATGGATTCCTTTAGACATCAAATATGATTATCCCCCTTTTTCATCATATTTTGATTTTTAATTTCTCTATGGGATTGGATCGACTCTATCAACCTTTACATTATAAAAAATGAATAATTATATGATCATATTTTATTATAAAATCATGAAATTAATAATAATCAATAAAACCCATAATTTGGGTTGGTTTTTTAAATATATCCAAAAACTCCAATATCATTAAAAATAAATTGTATAATTAGATTTTATGATATAAATGGAGTTATTTACAATAAATTTTAGCATGAAAAAATGTTCCTTTTTTTCTTAATCAATATACTAAGTAGAGATCCTCCTTAAGTGACAACCCTAGTTTTCAGTTCAACTATATTTGAGGATAATTTGAAATATACTATTGACAAGGACCCTAAAACAAGTTCTTTTATCAAAGATCAACGTCATTGGTAATATAGTTACATTCATGAGGTTATATCTATTTCAACTAAAATGATATTACTTCCCTATATTGCATCGGTTTATGTCCCAAGACATGAAGTAAAGAATCATAGTAAAACTGAAACATAACTCTTTCATTAGGAAAACAAATAATGGGGACACTTATTGGATTCTTCTTCGGATACTTGAAAATTTTCTAGTATTGATATATCATAAAAATCCCTGAACCATACTGGGTATTTATTTGATCTCGAAAAACCCAATATATAGTCAATGATAACTATAACACACTGATCAATGTAAGTACAAAACAACTGATACATCAACCCTATAAATGTTGTACGTGTATTTTTAACTGCAATTATAGATCCTTACTCTCCCAATTTTCACTATCACCTTAGGTTTGGGTTTCTTTCTGGAACCATAGTTCCCTTCCCCTCGCCAAATCTCCCCTTATGATGATAGGTTTCTCTCCCTCTTAACATGATTCTCATATACTTCCTTTATCTTGATTTTCTTTTTTGGTATGATCATATTTCATTATTATTTTCTTCATTTATACTTTTTCCTTTTAATTTTTGTTCATTATCATGGGTTTGGTAACTACTAATATTGAGGGACTCATTCACTTATACTACTACTACTTTCACACAAATAATCATGTTAAACCCCATATTAGTTTGGTGTGATAGTGTTTTAGTTGTTTGGAATTATGTTGGTGTCAACATTAAGAGGTTCTTAATAACTATTTTTTTGGATACTGTTAGTTATTATTCTTCACATTTGTCCTTTACTTATTGTTTATTACTTTTTTGTTAGTCTATGAATGAATTCATTGATTCATTCACCCTACCTCTTCTATTTATATCAAACTATTAGTTTTATACCGCTTCCTCAATCTGGTATGAATGTGATTGTAATGGTTTGGGACTGTATTGTTGGAAGAATTTTGTTTCAAAGGTGCATCTCATGTTGGTTTCATCCACTCTTTGGTGTGTGGGTGGTCTTTATTAGTTCATTTTCTTTATTATAAACCTAGAATTTTCTATTCTCTTTCGGTTCTCTGATGGTGGTTTTGGTGGACAATAATGCCCATGTATCATGTTCCTTCCCTCATATATTCCTCTTGATTATACCTCCATGATCTACTTTTACTGTAGATACTAGGAAGGGTTAATTGAGTTTATTTTATCTAGTAGAAGTGGAACATCTTTGACATAGTGACAGATTCTCCAGGATAAAACATTATACTTGGGTAGATCTAGTTTGGGGTTCATTTCAATTTATTGATAGACTAGTGTTCTTCAAGCTTGTTCAACCTTGACATAGGTGGTGTTCTAGATTTTCCTGGTGTTATGGTTTTCTATTAGTGAGGATTTTAAGGGTTATTTTCAAAAGATTAGGTTTTTTTATGGTGGTAGTGTCTAGATTTTTCTCTTTGAAGTTTTGATGGTGGATTTTAAAGAAATATTGGTCGTTGGTTTCTTTTTTATGATTTCTTATGGATTGGTTTTATGGTTTCATTTTAAATTTCTGTTGTGTTGTGTTTTCCATTTATTTAGAGGAGTTTCCCTAGTTGTTTAGGTGTCCTATAGATGCCAGATTATAGAGAGTTCATGTAAATGGAGGTGATCTTGTGATGTTATGGAATGATGTAACAGGTCACATGGATAAAATACTAGAGATACTATTTATTCATGAGAATTGATGAGTTAACGGATTTCCACTTGAGGATTATTCCACAAATGAAGCTTGAGGTTATTGAAATGAGGATCTATATCCTGTTCTATTTTAGTATTCACATGGGTTACCTTTTAAATTTTCTCAGCCCATTCTTTTTTTATTGTTAATTTTAGCGATGGTTTTTAGTTTTTATGTTTTAAAATATGGTTTATGGTGAATGGTTCTTATTTCTATTTTAAAAATTGATCTTACTTAACCTTTAATAACCTTTTAAAAAATTAAAAAAAAGTAGTATTATAGGAATCTATAATTCCAAATGGAATACTATGAACATTAGATACTTATTTTAACATTAGAATGTTAGATTTAAAATCTACTCTTATTTTAATATCATATGATAATATAAAAATCATAAATTTACATTCAAAACACACATAAATCCCTTCAAATAATTAATAAATGTATTATTACTTGATATATTTTATTGGATCTTCACATTCAAAAGATTTAAACATTGATAATTGATATAAAACCTCAAGATATTTTTATCCTTATTGGAAAATAAAATTTCACCAAGCTATTGTAACACACTACAATGAATAAAACCCACTTATTTAAATCATAAATTTGAACTTAAAAATCCCATAGGCTTATATGATTCAATCGTTAATTTGACATATAGATATGAGAGAAACCAATATGAAATTTTATTCTAAATAGAATCATGTAATAAATAGGTAAAGTTACAATGTTCAAAGGGAAAACATATACTAATTCATTAACATTCCTTAGGAACTATTCAATTTTAACCTCCACCATAAACAACTTTAAACTGTTTAACTCCAATGTTATAGGCTCTATGTGTTGATAATCTTTCTGATTATCCAACTTTCCATATAAATTAACATTATCACCTTCCATGTTAGTGAAAAAAATTAATATCAATAATAATATATGAATCCTTGCATAGAGTATAACTAATCCATTCCTTGTATGACATTGTATGATTATAAAAATAGAAAAATCAAATACCAATTTGACTGATACCTCCTCATTACCCACTCACACCATTGAAAAAATCCCATCAACCTAGTATGGCCTCCCAAGAGGGTGTATAAAAATAAGGGTTTATTAATCCTCTCTATCATGAGTCTCAATACCATAACTAGTGGAGTGATAAAATAATAAGTACTAATATTTAACAATACATAAGATAAATTATAATAAAGGTAGATAGTATCTTATATGACCTCTTGTCCCTCTATGATGGGTAACTCCATCGCATGAAGTTTTGAACATCCCACTTCATCACCTGATCACACTTAATATCTTCCACAACCTCATCCCCACTTTACATGTGGTCTATGAGGGTGAAGAACATCTCAAAATTATATTTTCATTGAACCTCCCTATATAGGTGATCCAATCACTCATATATCCTACTACTACAAATATAGTTGAGGTGTGAATTGTCTTTATGGTGGCACATTAAACTGATAAGGCCTATCAACTATTACATCTCTAGTCCCATGATGGATTCCCTGATATGATGCAAAAAACTACCAATTCCCATGAACATCATAAAGTAAAGATATCACATATAAAATACCAATATAATATCAAGAAATTTTATCCCTAAAATTACAAGATAGGTATGCTTATTAATGTTTATAAGCATTTTATTAGGTAAAATGTTATATAAAATGATAAATTGTATATACTCTTCCTCTATAGAGAGTAATCTAATGAATCTACCATAAAAATTCACTTATTTGAGCTTAGGTATACTCAATAACTTTTTTATTTCATCATCACTTCCGTAAAATTATTTAAAGTGAAATGGATAATCTGGCATAGCATTTCTGGATATATTTCTCTTTCAAAATATAGTGCCCTCTTCTCTTAATCAACTAGTAAATCTGGTGATTATTATAGAATAATCATGAATCAAACTCTAAATTCTTACACGCTAGAGTTACCATGTATAATATTCAAAAACTCTTCTTCTTGCATCACAAAAGAGTTTATAGAATAAATTATTTCCTAAAAAACCCATGAAATTGATCTAATATTACCTTAGACATGTCTCAATCATCATGATAAATATTCCACCATTTTATTGTTTCTCCTTGTGAAAAATATACTTCCATTGGTAACCATTGTTCATCCTCTACCCAAACTAAATAAAAAAGAAATCACCAATTATTCCAACCAATTATTGGTTCCTTATCAAAAATATACCATGTATGCCTCTATGTCTGACTAGCTCTTAGATTAATCCTTTGAAAAATATGTTCAAATTCCTATTACCCCTCCTCCAATTGAGCCACATGAGGATATCACTAAAATGAAATGTCTATAGTTAAGAATATTAAATCTTAATCCGAATAATATGAAAAAAATTTAAATTCATGGTTGAATCCACCAATTATATCTATCAAAGTTAATTCAACATGTGTAATCATTATGATATATCCTTGCATGATGATTAAATATTAAAGGTTTAAATGTAAACTATAATCAATAAACCACCCCCCCCCCAGTAAATATTAATTATTTATCAGGTTTATATCTTATAATCATAGGGAGTATATGTGTCCATGGTGGATTTTCCTAGCCTCCTTTTCCCATTATGTGTAAATAATACTATTTCATTACCAAAAAATGTGATTCTTACCTTTTCCTACTTTGATATATAATTTAAACCTTTCTTAGATACCATTATTTCTTGTCCTTTTCCTAAAAATACTTATCTAAAGTAATAAGGTAGATCAAGAGTGGCCCCTAAATCCTTCCCTCAATTGTAAATAGGGTGGTGACTACACTAAGAGTAAAAAAATCATATTATGTGAAGCATTTTAATTTTAATTTGGAAACTACTATTGACCAACCACTGATAAAAAAACTTGACATCATAGTATAACTATATGATACCAACCAATAATTCATGGTATTTTATACAACCAAAATATTAAATGAATATATGTAGTAAATAAGGTTATAGAAAAATTGTTAATATACTCAATGAAAACTATAAAAAGAAAAGGAAATTCCCCCAACTCTAACAAACCACTATGTACTTTGAGATTGGTTAACCCAACACAATCTCCAACATAAACCAAAAAAACCTAGAAATGACGAAATTAGGGGTAAATATGCAATTATAGTTGTTAGGTTTATCCCAAAAAACCCTCACTAATGTAGATAAATTGATGTATAAATAAGAGAAAAACAAATAGAAAATGGAAAGATATTGAGAATTATGATTTTTGTGGTTAATAAAAAATATATTATACATCCATATAAATAAAATATGGAATTTAAATATTTAATAAGTTTTAAATTTTCACAAACACACACACACACACACACTCTCTCTCTATAATTCCAACACCTAAATGATTTTTTACCTAAATAAATTTTTAGCGAAAGTATTTTTTACCCATAAGACATTTATAAACCTAGAGTAATTCTTACACCCAAAGTATTTTCTCACCCAAATAAATCTATCACACATATTACGTTTTATATGAAGGACATTTTTTACTCAATGGATTCATTAATTAATCCTCCATGTGTGCAATTATCATCATTTTATACAATGAGTTACATAGGCAATAACCTACTTATACCTTCTCTCTTGGAAGGATGAATCATATCCTTTATATATTCTTGATGAAATCTAGAAACCAAAATTTATAGTAATTATCTAATAATTTTTATAAAGTAGTAAAAATATTATTATCTATTAATTTAATGCTGCAAATACTTTCTTCTTTCTTTGTTAGTACTAAGAATAATTTTCTCTCTCTTCATTATATTTACTAAAAATATTTTTCTCTCGCCCTTAAGTGTGATGAATATATTTCCAAATATTTATATTTATGTAAAAAAATATCAAAAATATCCACTGTGATTTAAAATATGAATGATTCATGATCATTGACTTCACCTTCATTGTATCCACCATTATTGACCTCATCATCAATGTATTCACAAAACCCTTCCATCTTGTACCACCCATTTTCCATTATTGGGATATATTACCTTCTCACTATAATATTAGGAATACTTTAAATAAAAGAAACCAATGATCTATATGCTCCAACATTATCATTGAAATGTCAAAAACTAGAGTCATTTCATCCACTGCTTTTTTTATAATACCAATCAATATTGACTTTACCTTCTTCTAATTCATTGTTTGAAGAATAATTTTTGACTTCCAAACACCAAATAGACTCTTATATCACATTTTATGGAATTTAGATAATAAAACTTATAAAATTAAAAGTTATAAAAATATAAATGTGTGTGGTTTGGGAAACATTTACCTTACATCCATGGGTATAAATTGAATGAGTTTTATAATCATATAAAAATAAATCACTCTATCACCTACACACCCAAAGTATTTTACATATAAAGAAATTTTTACCATGTGGTTTTTGCACACTCAAAGGAATTTTTACACCCAAAGTATTTTCTCATCCTAAGGGAATTTATCACCCATATGATTTTTCTCCCAAATGATTTTTTGTATATTAGAGAATAAAAAAATTAATTCTAATTGTGTGAAATAATCATCTCTTTGTATGGGTTTTAGCATGGGTAGTATCCCCTTATCACATTCTCTCACAAAATGCTACATCCTTTCCTTTTTAAATTTTTGGATAAATCTAGAAACCAATATTTAATGTAATTATCACATCTTCTCTCCAATAAAGGTGGTCAAAATCATTTTGAATTTCCATTTTATATGGAAAATACTTTCTTATTTTTCTATTAATATTGATAATACTTTTTCCTCTATTCATTTTGTGAAAATATTTTTTCTCTCAACATTATATTTCATGAACATTTTTATATAAAATTATATATTATATCTATAAAATCTCAACATAAAGAATACTAATGACTCTATAAATGAAACATAAAATAAAATAACCTTGCATCTCCCCTGATTAGTTTAACATATTATATCTCTCCATAAATACACTCCCTTAAAAATAATAAGTACCATATAAGTATAAACCCATCCTCAAAAATTATGAAAAAATAAGGAGGACTTGTTCAAGTTGCTTCCCACCAAACCCACATATGAAAAAATAAAACATCCCTTATAAATATAATATCACATAAGAGTAAATATATCAATGATGTATAATATCTTCAATAGGGATAAGAAATATTATATGAGTAACATTATAGGTTAGTAGAATATTATCTAAAATAATATAGATATTGAAGATCTTCTGGAATCCAATATAACATGGACATTAGATATTCAATAATCTAACTCAAGTGGTGATCACATAGTAAATGGATAATATAATATCAACAATGAATGAAATTATTAAAGTTTCAATGAAATACTCATAATAACCTAGGTCGCATATCTTCACTTCTGTAACCTTACCATTCTCATTTCCATCCACACTTTGCATTCATTTCAATTTGGTCATCACATAATATTTGAATTAACATTCCAAGGGGACCTACCAATTTCACTAGAAGGTTTCCATATCTGGGGCATTAAAAAAATATAGTGACAACTTAATTCTTATCTCAACATCTACTCTCTACATATTTTTTATATCCTCTAGAAATCGTAGTTGCATCATTCTATCATATCACTACTTCTCAACCTACAACAAAACTTTTCCCACTCATATTTTTTTAAATACAACATTTGATTATGACTTATCATTTCCATGTCAAATAATCCTCATTATAATAACAGATATGATCATAATTTTTGGAAAAACATATCCATTTACCCAACTCGGAATACAACATCTCTCTGATTACAACATATGTAAATCTCTTTAATCCATGTATCCACTTAATTAATATGGAATAACATATCTTTTTACCTCTATAAAATATATAATATAGTTATTTTAACTTTTAATACAATATAAAACTTTTACTCTTTAACCTAAACTTCCACTAATTCATAATGATCAAATAACATTATTTATAAATTCAACAAATAAAATAAATAATTTAACAACCCACATTGATTGATCACATGACCATTTATATCAACTAGATATCAATATTAATTTATCCATCCATAAGAAATAAATCAAGATAAAACCATATAAATATGTAATTATAAGTTGAGTTTTATAAATCACCAACCTCATCAAATATCTAATTACTTTGATGAGAATTTTTTCATCTCATACTCCAAATCATCAAATAATTATTTATTATAAAAAAATATCGTCATTATTTCATTAAAATATGTCATACTCAAGAGAAATATTGATAAATTAAGATTCAGTGAGACACCAAAAGAAAATAACATGAATTATACATCACCAATCCATGCTTCGGTTCATTCATTCGCATAAAGAAATCGATCAACTAGTTTTGATGAAACATGATAATATCTACTAAGTCACCCAAACTTATATACCAAGGCTGTGTATAAGTCTTAATATAAATTATAGAGGATTTTGGTGGTTCCAATACTGTAAATATAATATATCAGAAACCACGATGTGTCTAAATAAAATAAGACATGTTTTCACCAATCAATTCCCTATCTAAAAATTATATCATTTTTTGTATCCCCTATAAAAACCCACAACCATTTTCCTAATTAAATTTATAAATACATTTCCTTCAATATGATGTGTTGAAATAAACCATGTGTTTAGTTACTTCTATGAAAAACACAATATAACAGTATGAAATGTCCGATTCATCATTAGACTAGTTGAAATCCCTATTATCACAAATTAATCACAACTCCATGTTTTTAATAAAACATGTTATGTTTGTTCAATGTATATTTATAATAGTTTCATTGAATTTCACTTCTAACCATTCCCAAGGATGGAGAATTATTAGCTAAACTACAATGCATTCAAAAATATGAGGATGTGCTTCCTAAGTCATGTTTGATGACCACTACATCAGTCTTAAATTAATGTATACCATAAACTCTTTTCTAAAACCATACACTCTTAGACTTAACTATGATATGTTACTTACACAATGCATCATTTTTTTCACATAAATTTTAATTTCTCCATAATTTTAATTTTTTACTTTCCCCATTCTTCTATAACATCTAAAAAATAGCATAGTAATTAATGAAAAATTATAAAGATCTAAAAAATAACTCATTATTCATAATTTAATTTTTTTTATCAATTAAAGTTTCTTAGTATTATCAAATTAAAGATGGTTAATTATTCAATTTTCATTTTAAGGAGTGTGATTAAAGGGAGATTTCAAATAAGTTGATAAAAAATGAATGATTTTCAAAAATCAAATGAGCATTTATTTTATTTGAATTAATTTAGTTTAAGTTCCCTTATTAGAGAAGTTATTATTTTTTGAAACTCCTAAAAAAATATATAATTTATCAAACATATACTTAATATCTTAGATCAAGTATATGATGTTTTTAATAAAAATTAGTATACTCAAATTAGAAGATAAATTCCATTTTTGATGAAAATTTCTTTTTTCATATGTTTTGAGAAAATTTATCATTCAACCAATTAAGTTTCATTTTTGAAAAAATTAAAATAATTCATGTCCATTTAAGTAGGTATTTATAGAAAGTGTTTAATAGTATATCTAAAGAAATTGTGTAAAAAAAGTGAATGATCAAGGTGAAATTTGAGAAGGATAAATTTCTCATTGAGCATTGATATAATCTGTCATTATTTTCAAGGTATATCTTAATATTATTATCATGATAGTTTATTTATGTTGAGTGAATTTATTATCCTTGAATCACTAATTATTAGTCCCACACAAGGATAAATATCTTGAGAGCGGGGTGAATCATGCTAGGATAACTACAAACATACCCTTATATTGACTTTATTTGAGAATACTTATAACTCAACTCTCTCTCAATAAAATATAGAACCAATAAAGCATAAATATACATTATCAATTTTAATTTATTCTCCTAAATTGGGTTACTCCCAAGGATCATACACATAGTGATGTGTTGATATACCAAAATTCACTATATTTCTATTATTTTCTTAAAAACTCATAGTAGACTCACAATATCTCTTAGTTTATAATGAATCATAAGAATGAAAACTCACTACTCACTCAAGTGAACACCTTTATCTATAAAAACCAAAACAAGACATTACACCTCAATTGGTGTAGTAATATGATATATCTTCATAAACATAGTGATCACTTTTAATTTTCTAGAAAGAATAACCACTGAATTCTATCTCCCTTGAACTAATCTCCCTCTATTTCATCTTCTCTATTCTAGAAATTCTATATGTTTTAATTTAATTCTCTAATTCAAGATAAAATCTAAAACTTTCTCTTAATTAACATATTCTTTTCTATTTAATAATAATGGGAAAATTCTTCCAATTAAACCCTTATAAACTAATCCAAAATACCTCTTTTTCAATCTTAAAACATCCTCCTTTAGATAGAAAACTTAAAAATGATATATTTTCAACACTTGATCCACCATAATGAGTTTTATCCTTTTAATGATATGATTATATTAAGTTATCCATTTTACTTCATAAAACATGACCATCTAATCCTATATCTTCTAAAAAATCATCCATTTTCCACTTTTTGAAAAATATATCTGGACTCAGCCACGACGTATTATTATGTAAAAAAGACATGTTTTAATCAGTTTTATCTCTAGATAAAATTCCCAACAAAATACACACAATCTTCACATACTCACTTTTTTATCTTTTAATTGTGATGACCACTCCCCGTGTAATATAGGGATTTCACCAAAAAAAATCAAACTATGAGATTCAAAATGACTTGAAATATGATCATTCTACACATTTTTATAAAAAAAATTGACACCATAATTTTTATTTATCAACGTCCCATTTTCCATTAAAATTCATAACACTTATTTACACGCCTTGAGATCCATTGTGGCTTAGTTTAACCCAACTCACCATTTTCATATTCTACATAAGAACCATAATGAAAATTTCACTCTTTAAAACCATTTTTTCATAAAATGGTCAATCTATGGTGTAATGATGCACAAAAACCAACATTTAATATTGGTTTCTAAAAAAATTTCACTAAATATTTACTGAAATTAAAAAAATTCTCTTCTCCCCTCTCCTCATTTCCTTTCCCTTGATTTTATCCCCCCCCCCCCGAGTCATCTCTAAACATTCTATCCCTAAATCCCTTACTATTATCTCTCTCTCCCTCACCATTAACCTCATGGTATCCCCTTATCCCCTTTACCCACTCGTATCCATCATCCCTTTTATTTTTTCCACTCTATTAGCACCATTTCCCCCAATCATCATGTCGTTCACCCCTATTTCCCCTACCACTATGATAATATCTCCCCTTTATTGAGGTGAGTCACTATAAATTAAGTATTAATTGTCCTTTGAGTTCATAATAAACTCCATGCTCTTGAATCTCACCTTGGTTGCATGGTTCAAGTAGCGAAGACCTTTGGTGGACTCCTTTGACAGATTCATCTTCGATTTGTGGGACCTCTGTGAAAGGGAAATAATGGGATTTCTCAATAATCAACACATCATGATGTGATTTAAATCAAAGGAGGACCTCATCAGTACATGGTCGAGGGCCCCCCAACGCTATAATGGGTTCAGGTTATTTTTGTTTCGATGGTATTTTGAATTTCATATGAAACATGATCTTCCTTCTGCTACGATTTGGGTCAGTTTCCCCAACCTTCCACTACCATTCCAAAATCCTTATGTTTTAAAAATTCTTAGCAACCTAATCAATATGTATTTATTCTTGGATAGCCACACGGAGTCTATTTTTCACCCAGTTAATCTACGGTTTAGTGTTGAGATGGATGTCTCTAGAATCCCCTTTGATTATGTAGTTATCACAATTGGTGAGAAGTATAGGTTTAAACAGTGTGTGATCTATGAGAGTTGGATGGATTTTTTTTCTTTGTGTAGGTGGTTAGGACACTCCTCTAAGGTATGTCGATGGGGTTTCGAAATGCTGGTGGATAGGGGGATTGGTCACTAGGGTGCCCAGTTTGCACCTAAAATGGTGGATAGTGATAGTGGTAAGGCTACCGAGGTAGGTTTGGAGGATGTATCAGATTAGTTGGAAGAGGTTAGAGAGAATAGAGTTGGGGAATCATAGTTTTTGTGGTCGGTGGAGGAATAACACAGCAGTGCTTCAACGGAATGTAATGTAGAGGCGAAGGTTGTTTTATGTTCTAAGGTGGGGAAGAAGTAATTGGTACATCAGATAAACCCGCGAGTGTCTAAGGTGTTTAGCAGGCTAGGGGGGGGCCTCACAGGTCCTTTCAACCATAGTGTGTGGAGAGGAAATGGAGTGTCTCAGCATGAAGATGTTCGAGTGGAAATTCATAGGAATTAGAGGTATGAATCCATGGAATAGACGACGGGCAGTGAGCAGGGGGTGTTGACCATCTCATACATTGAGAAGTTAAATTTGGGCAGTGGTGATGGGAGGAAGGGGAATTATGGATCCATTATTGGAACAACTTATTTAAATAAAGGGAAGGATGTCGGGGGTTTAGATTTGTTGACCTAGACTTCAGTACACTTGAGTATCAGGTTTGAAGGACTCCCTGAGGTTGATGTGCAATCTGATTCTAACATTCCTGATATGAGAGATGAGGTTTGTGTGAAGGAACTCAATGGGAGTGAATCTGGCCACTTGGTAGATGATTCAGTGAGTCTAGCAATAGTTTTAGGACAAGGAAGGGGGAAGGATTACTCATCACTACCTCCTCCTTTGGATACCTATTCGTCAAAAAATTTAACTAATAATAAGATAACTAATGAGACTCCAAGTCATAAGAGAGAAGGGGACTAGGGTGATCACTTCTTGGATCTGATTTTAAGTTCTAATGAGAAAGTTACCGAGCAGGTCTTGGTGATTAATGAAAATTAATAGGAGGCAGTCAGGATTATGGGGAGGTCCCTAAGTGTATCTCTCAATAAGGAGCAATACTCTTGCATTGACAAATGGGATCTCATATTGGTAGGGGGCTTCAATAATAAGAATATCAGTATGGAGGAGTATATCCAGTCCTAGGACCAGCTATCTTTTGAGTTTGAAAAGCTGATGATAGAGGTACCAGACACTCAGGTTTCATCTTTATCATGCAAATTTTTTAGGTAGGTGGGTTCTAGTAATCTGAAATTACTCTTTTATGATTTTCTCTAAGTTGTTTAGTTGGGCTTGGTTATTTTTTTGTGCAAGTATGAGATGTATCTATGTTAGGTTCAATTATTTGGATTGTTATGCTGAAATCCTAGTGCTTTCACACATCACTGTATGTGGATTCACTCTAGATGGGGATCAAAGCACGAATTCTTTACCAGATCTTTCCTTTAGGATTTGGTTGTTGAGAGGGTATGGTTTTTCCATCAGTTCTGTGCCAGTGCACTTCTGGACAGGACTTCTTGGTTGAAGGGTCCTTCTTTAATGAAGGCTTAGATATGGTTCAACTGTTGGAGAGGAGTCAATACTTTCTAAGTTTTGAGTTATCTATTTTAGTTTTTAAGTGGTTGTGTTGGATTTCATGGTTTCTCAATTTTCCTTAAAAGTTTTTTGAAAATAAAAAAAAATTAATTTTTAGTCACATAATGGACATGTTGTAACTCCATTTAATCATCCTTTAATGTATGTGTATTTACTCACTCATACATTATATATATATATATATATATATAATTGTATTCATATTCATGTTTATATTTACCATTATTTTGTAATAGGTCCATGGAGTGAGACATTAGGTCGTGTTATGGGGGGATTTTTTGGATTTGTTTTAATATTTGATTTAGAGAAATAGATGGGGTGTGTATGTTACAAAAAACTGAATAGAATTAACCAAAATTAAATAACATAAATAAATAAAAATTAGTGAAATAAAATGAATTATTTAATGTTGGATGATGGATATTATATAATTTAGTCATTTTTTAGTTTAGTTTTTATGGTATTAACCATTCTTAATTGTTCTTAATAGAAATTAACAGATTAAATAATGTATATGAATCATTACTAAATATACAGTGATTTTTTTTTATTTCCTTTAATCGAAGGGGGATATAATATAAATCCTTAATAACTTTTATTGTAATATAAAGTGATGAAATAACACTACATTTATTTTTAAACATGTCAATAGGTTGTGTTAAAAAAAATAAACATATATTCTATTTGGTACACTAACTTTAAAAAAATGTATTTTATTTTTACCATTATACTATAAAAAACTAAAAGATTAATTATTTCACTATTATTGGTGGATTTTCTTTTTGTATTTTTTTTATATTATGATCGATTTTATGCCTATGAACAAGGTGGATATGTCATATAGGTTAGAATTTATTTTTTTCTTCAACACTAAACTAATAAAAATATTTTACATTATTAATTTCAAATAAATTTATAATTTTTCTTTAAATAAAATAATATTTATTATGTATTTTAATTTTCTCTAATTAAGTATAGTAACTTTGTGATATATGGATAAAAGTTTGATCCTATTACCAAGGAACACACCTAATTATGCTAAGTGTTTGGAGGAGTTTTTATATTTTTCAATTTCTAATCGATCTGTTGATGGGACAATAAGATATCCATGCCCTAAATGTAAATTTAGAAAATGTTTGAAGAGACCTGAACTTTATTAACAATTGTTATAGAAGTAATTATTTTCCCAATATTTGTTTTGGATTTGACATAGAGAATCAAACGTTATAGAATTTTTGAGCACTGATGTCAGTAAATAGAATGAGCTCCCAAGTTCATCAATAATGGAAAATAAAATTCATAACATTATAAATGATGATTTAGGCATTTCATGGAAACATCGTCAACATAAAAACATATCAGTACAACCAGTTGAGGGTGTTATAATAATTTACTTTACAAATGATATTTATAATACCACAGGACAACCAGATCAATATTGCAGTGGATTCTCTTACTGATATAACATAGAATAATATAAGAGAGAAATTTACTGCGTAATGTTTTCATGATTTAGTTGATAATAGAAATAAATATTTTTATGGAGGATGTATGAAATATTAAAAACTTTTTTTCTACTAAAGTTTTACCATATCAAATGCCTGTGTGGAATTAAAAATAATTCAATATCCCAGATATTGGAATTATTGTGTTATTTATTTCTTAAATCTAAAATCCCTAATTATTTTTATCATACTAAAAAAGTTGTTAACAATCTTGGTATGAATTATTCAAAAATTTATGATTGTCCTAATGATTGTATGCTTTATTAGATAGAAGATACAAGTGGATAGGATTGAAAAAAAATGTTTGACTTCTAGATGGAATTCAATGGGTGATATGGAAAACATGAATCAATGTACTTGTATTAAGAATTAGAAAATGAACACACCTATAAAGGTTTTTCATTACTTCCCTTTAAAACCTTTATTGTAAATATTATTCATGTCATCAAAAACCATCAATCATATAAAGTAGAATGCTATAGATAATAACAATTATGGGTTGATGTGGAATCTAATAGATTCAAAATCTTGTAATAAATTTGATTCATTACATCTATATTCTCATCCAACCCTTGGAATTTTTGATTGGGATTTTCAACTGATGGATTCAACAAATTCAAGACTTTGAGTACCAGTTATAGCATTCAGCTGGTTTTTTTTGATAACTTACTGTCTACCTCCATGGATGTGTATTAAAAACATAATTTATCATTTAAATGATAATTATTAGAAGAAAAATTCCTATAAATGATATTGAAGTATACTTTTAGCCTCTAATTAAATAATTTAATGAGTTATGGAGCAATAGTGTTGAGTCATATTATGCAGATTATAGAAAAATATTCAAAATGAATGTTTCTCTAATATCAACCATTAGTGACTTCCCTAGACTTGGAAACTTATCAGGTTGTGAAACTTACTTGGGATTTTATTTTCAATCTTTTAACATTTATTGTCATCCAAAATGACTACCTTATAGTAAAAAATGGTTCTTATTATGTCATTATAGATTTCTCTATGAAACTCATAGATTTCGGTCAAACAAGTCAAAATTAAATGGGTATATTGATTGTAGACCACCTCTAAAGTTGTTGGTGGGCTCTAAAATATTGTCACAAAAATTAATTATTAAAAGAGAATTTTGGAAGGATTTTCATTTGAATGTTAGTGGGAAATGATTTCAAAGTGAATCATTAGTTGAAACTAGAACACAATAATGAAATAAAAAAAGTTTGTTCTTTAAAATTATGTATTATTAATTTAATTTTTTACATCATAATATTGATGTTATGAATATTGAGAATAATTTTTGTGACAATTTTATCTTCACATTACTTAATGAGTATATAAAATCAAAGGACTAACTCAATTCTTGGAAGGACTTACAAGCAATGAATATAAAGCATGATCTATTCCCAGATGAGAATGGAAAGTATGCTCTATTAACTTTTGCAATTAAAATTAGGAAGAAAGGTATATTCTTTGAACTTTAAAACGTGTGAAATTATCTTATGGGTATTCAAGTGACATTTCAAGGTGTGTCAACTTAAATTACTGTAGTTGACATGTATTGAAAAATCATGATTTACATATTCTGTTATATCAGTTACTACCATTGTCATTATATACATTATTACAAGAAAAATTTAATGTAGTTGTACTAAAATTATATAAATATTTTAGATAAATATGTGAGAAGACTATACAACTAGATTATCTTGATAAGATTCCAGATAGATTTGTACTAACACTTTGTGTAATGGTGATGATCTTTCTTCTATAATTTTTTATTGTCATGATTCATTTAAATGTGCCTTTGATCAAAGAAATTAAATCAAGATATCTCGTACATTATAGATGGATATAACCAATTTAGAGGTACTTTATTTATATATTTTTCATCTTAAGTAATTCATTCTTGATAGTTCAATAAATACATAACTATGTTTTATTAATTTTATTTTATAGATACCTTGGTCATTTAAAATAATACAAAGAAAAATAAATCTCAACCTAAGGGCACTATTTCAAAAGGCTACATAGAATATGAGTGTCTTACCTTTTGGTCTAGATACTTGGATGATATTGAGACAAGATTCAACTGAGTTATACATGTTAAAGACATGTAAACTCAATCTTAGCTACACGGAAAATCAAAATTCATTCCCAATATTGGCTGACAATTTTAGAGGATCTAAAATATTACACTAACAAAAATAGAATTATTAAAATCACATAGATATGCACTACATAATAGTGAAATTATAAATTCATTTACTAAAGAGATAGGGATAAAAACAAAGAGGCACATGAGAAGTTAAACATGAAATGTGAAAGATTTAAAAAAACTTCTAGTCAGGATCTTGTAGGATGATTTTCATGTCATGAAAGTTCATAAATACTACAATAAACATAGATACTAGGTTGAAATATATATTTTTTAAATATAATAATGTAAATTACTTATTTTATATCATGAATAATGATACTTAGGATGAGTTTTCATAATATTTAATGTTTCTATCTTTAGGTACTCTAAAGTGATTTAGAAATTCCAACGCTTATAATGTGAATGGATTCAAATTTCATATAGTTAATCAAGAAGAGGTTTTAAAAACATATAATAGTGGAATATTTATATTTACCAAATTGGGATAATATGGAAAGTTTACTGGTATTATTAAATTAAACTACCATGGTCATTCTTTAGTTATTTTATTCAAAATGTAAATGGGTAAATATTACTAGTGTTGTTAAAATAGGTTCCTTTAAATTTACTTTAGTAAAATTCTCTCGATTGATGGATTTTAGTGATCATGAAGTACATGATTTGTATATATTTACATAACAAATGAAAATGGTATATTATATGGAAGATATCATGGATGAAGGGTGGAATGTAGTTGTTCACATAAAACAAAGAGACTTGTATGATATGGATGATGAAGTGGAATATTTGACCTATAACGATTAATCCCATCAATAACTAGAAATTGAATTATTTTTCCATCATGATATTAAAAATATTAGTCTTATGGGGGTGGATAAATTAGAAGAAGTATTGATGAAGTAGGATAATGACATGATTGAAATAAAAATGATCGTATGTACATTCATCCATTAACTTGTCACCTAAATATGTAATATTTTATTAATTTAAATTAATATGGATCTATTATCATATTTAAATTGATTTTTATGCTTGATTTGTTTAGTTTTGAAAAAGTAAATTCTATATTTGTTTGTATGTGGAGTCATTAATTAATATACCCATGTATATTATATTTGTTAGTACTATACATATGTTATCATTTCTAAATTTGTTTTTTTGTATTAATACTATAACACCCCATGATTTTACATTATGTAACTTTTTAAATTTAATCTCTTTGACAGCTTATGTTGCATGAATCACTGATTTCGAGCGCACCCTAGTCTATTAACCTAGTCGTTTAAATAGCGTTTATGAATAGTAATAACCACATTATGAAATTTATAATTTTAAAAATATACATAATTTTTTAATTCAAAATATTAAAAATCAACTTAGGGTGAATATTTGGTATTTTCTGAAAAGTTTCAATTTTTGATGAATAGTGAAAAATACTACATGGTTGTTAAAAACTGACTTTTTTATTTAAATAATTATTTTACTTTAAATTGATTCCAAAGTCACAATAGATTCATAATACATATATTAGTCCAATTTAGGTAATTTAATCATTTTTATAATATAATTAGATATAAAAAATTATTGAACCTTTGAACGTCTCTTTTACCCGCCTTCTAGCCAGATTTGCAGAATTAGCATTAAATATAATTTTACCGTTTCTGTGAATGGAATTTAAAAAAATGGACATACATGGATGTAATTATTATGAAATTTTTGGTCTAATAGGAACAACTTACTTTTTTTGTGAATATAAACCTTAATAGTGTTTTATTTATTTACCACAATTAAGGGTAAATCAAGTAATTAAAGGTAAACATAATATTATAATATTTAAAATTTACCCTAAAAATTATCCTAATTTTATTAGATAAGTTTATTTTGATGAAAATAAAACATAGGACAAAATTATGATATTTTTAAGCCACTTGGTTAAGAATAAGACTTTTATTATATTTTATTTAAAGATAAGTTACAAATGTCATACTCATAATTTTAATAACTAAATCGTTTTAAATATAGGGTTATACATAAGATAAATTCTACTATAAATATTAATTTAAAATAAAATAAATTTTTATTCTTCATGAAAGTTTTTAAAAATTTAGGAGAATAAATAAGTTGATTAAAGGCTTTCATAATAATGATACAATAATTATCTAATTAAAGGGAAAATCAAATAAATGATTTAAAAATATTAAAATAAATGTAATTTGGAATAATTAATCATAACAACTAATTTTATATATGACTTAAAAACGTTATAGATATATTAGAAGTTTTATTTTTAAGTTATCATGTTGTTAAGATATTTTAAAAAAACAAATAATAAATAGTATCACAATTGACTAAAATGATACTTTAAAATAAATAATATTCTATTAAATGATATAAAATTTATAAAAATATATAATTAGTAAAAATCACTATGATAATGTTAAATATTTCATAAATTATTCAATTGGGGTTAGTTTTAAATTTTATAGTAACTATATTAACCCTATAGTGTAAAAAGATAAGTAGTCACAGTAAGAGTTAAATTGTTTAACTAAGGGTTAAATCCAAAAGATATGGTTAATATTATGAACTAAAATTTTCTAAAAAACATTGTTTTTGAGAATTTAGATACATCATCATCTTATATTCTAAATAACTAACTTTTGAGTTATTTTAAATTGAAAATCAATTTATAATAAGTTAATAGTTTTTGAATTTCCTAAAGTGCCCCTCCCCTATCTTATAAAAGGGGACTTCTCCTTCTCTTTTATTCACTCCTATAAATCCATTTTTCTCAGAAAAACCCTACCCATTTATCCTCCAAACTTCTGAAACTTCATACAAGAGTCCATACTCTGGGCATAAATCCATCCTAAGTAGTCCTTTTGTGAAAATCAAAAAGAGACACTCGATGAAGAGGTAATTGTTTTACCAACTCTTTTAAAGTTATTTTATTCATATACTTAATTTTCCTAAGATGTTTCTATACTAAAGTAATAAATCAATAATCTACTATATGTTTATATGTTGTTATTATGTGAAAACCATATTCATTATTTTATCTATCCTATAAATAACAATATCACAATGTGTATGTACGTACGGATTACTATCTCCATACCATAGTGTAATTTTTTTCATCACTAATTTATTTGGATGGGTATAATAATGAATATAATATACATAAATAATAAATATGACATGAGAATTATTCTTTATAATTAATATACCATACCATTTAACCATTAAGGGAATGATATCATCGCTCGTGCGTACGTACGACTTACTGCCTCCACGACGTAATGAGATTCATTCTTCATGTTAACAATTCAAGAATGATTATAAAAATGTATATAATGAATAAGTATTAAATATATGAAATAATAATTCTACAATAATAATATATTTATTTCATTTACTTGATTCCATTCAATGTGATAAGAAAACAGAAACATCATTCATGAGTATATACAGCATACCATCTTCATGAATGGTCTATTCCATTTAATTTATATATCTATTATATATATTTATATAGTGAATATATATGATCTATAAATCATGTTTTAAATTCTGTAATTAATTAAATCATGATATAAGTAATAATATCAAGAATAAAAACTTAAAACATGTATGATAAACAAAGTAATTATTACCCAAAACGTTATTTTAACATTGAATTGTTAAATGAATGGGTAATAAAAGGTCATAAATGAATCATATATAATATCATAAATATTTTTATGATTCTGTTACAAGTTAATAATATGTTTAAAACTACTATACATTAGTTTCATACACATATAGAAGAAATCGGACCTAAGGTAAGGGTTAATTTTCAATCTCATTATTATCTGAGATCGTTTATATATAAGTATTTACTAGGAAATATTTATCATCCATGTCCATGTTTCGTAAAAATATTTTCTAAATGAATATTTTTAAGGTTTTATGTAAGGTAATATTTAACTAAAATATCATTTAAAATGTTTGAAAGATTTATTCTTATAAATATTTCTCATTAATGACCATTTTTTAAAAATGGTTTTAAGGATTTATTTATATGGACATGAATGTTTTAAAATTTTTATTAATTTCAAAAGTTTAAAATTGGTATGGGGTACTTTGATTCAAAAATATCTTTTTAAATGTCTTCTTTTATAAGTGTGTAGCTTTTGAATAAATTATTTCATATAAAAGGGGGTATTTTCCTCAAAATATATGTAATGATTTTAGTATATTATTTTCATCTATATAAACTTCCTTTGTTGGATATTATGCTTAATTGAAGTTGATCTATTATGATATCATTTACCATATTTTATTGAATGGTTTATGATCATTTTGATTGTGGATGTGTTATTTAGATACCATTATTGGTTTATGGTTACATTATTCATATTTAATATACTATTTTTTAATACGAATGATTATGTTGTTTATTTTTCACCACTTTCATAAGAGGAATGAATAGGACTTAGTAAGTTATAGGAGGGGCCCACTATAACCCCTCAATGCATCAGTAGATCTCATGACACAAAATAATATAGGTTTTTACCTATTTATGTATATTCTTGGCATGAGGCCTTGACAACATTGTTATGATGTTCGATATTATGCATTCCCTCATTATGATATTAGTTATTGATATTCCATGTGATTATTCAACTAATATAATATCCATGGATATGTTTTCTATCTCATATGGTTATTTTATATGTTATTATTTATTATTTCCATATTATTATCAAGATTATGTTTAAAAGGATTGTATTTCAGTTTTATACCTTGCCCTAAAAGTTTATGATTATTTATGAAATCTTTTGCTGTATTATTTATCCTTACTGAGCATCTGAGCACACCCCTTTCTTATGTTATATTTTTCCAGGATTCTAAGAAGTGTATTATGACTAATATTTAGGATTAATATAGGAGAATAACGGAATTATCAAATAAATATATATGTTGTATTTTATGTTTTTAATTTTAATGTAAAGTTAATGTATTTAATCTATTTTCTAAGACTACTAAACTAATCAGTCCTTAGGGATTTGATTCCTTGTAATCATGCCAATGTATTAAAATAATTCACTAGCCTTGGGCTTCTGAGGTCAAAGAATTACAAATATTTTTAAATATATGTTCTAAATTTGTTTTTACTTTATCAAATGATAGGAATTCTAAGGAAAAAATAAATTCACTAATTGTAGTTTACTTCCATTTGACATCCCCTGACAAAGAAAATGTCATCAGTGTTTCTTGATGATACCTTGTGATTCCTCCCAATAGAATCTGGGATTACCTCTGTCTCCCTCCCATAAACATATTCTATTCACTCTATATCCCTCTCATCATCATCTAGAACACTGACTCCTGATTTAGAAGGTTCATCATGATACAACCCTATAGTGGGGGAATAAGTAGTCCCACCTATTTCTTTATGAAGATATTGGAGGGTCACATTTATAGGTATAATTTTTATGTAAATAAAGTTGTTGAACTTTTTTATACTAATAGTTATATTTTTTCATAAGATATGGAAGAAATGTTACTATTGAGGAAATAATTGATAGTTTAAATATATGAAATCTAATTGTATTGATGATAGTTATCCCCTTTAATTGTTATGTGGTCCCCACAAATGATGTTGTGGTAATATTTTTATAAGTTTTAGGATAGTCGGTAGATGATCGAGGGACCCTTCCAATTACATATTTCGATTAGAAATATAGGTATCAATATTGGAAGAATGAATTTTTTGATTTATAGATAAAGGTAACTTTAATACATTATGCCTCAATTCAATATCATTATTTAATTAAATTATAATACTTTAAAAATGATTATATTTGTATAGATGTTCTTCCACTTTATCGTCACTGATCTTATCACATGAAATTGGATGTTTAAAATTTTGGGTAAGAAATGGAGATATTTTAAATGGATTTTTTTAAATGAATTCAATGATACATCATTGAACACTCAACAGATGTATGATAAGGTACCTAGAGGAGCTCCTCAAGAGTAGTGTAAAGTGTTTGTTTATAGTTGTATCTATGAGAAGCACATGGTATTGAAGAATATATTATTATATTGATATCATTTCATATATATACATGCATCTGATAAGGAGAAGACATTACTTACATTACTATTAAATTACCTATTATTTATTTCAATAAGTTTCAATAAAAAATGTAAAAATATGAATAAAACAAATCATCCCCCACACGGATGGTTTAAAGATTTTTTCAAGAAACAGATCCACTATGGTAATATTTTCATTGGTTCAAATATTTATATTTTAATATTATATATTGAATATATTAAAATATTTATTTACCTCTTTTTTATATAGTCAAGGAATTTAGGGCACCAAGTCTCCCATAATAAACTTTAGTTGGATTTTAATATGAAATCTAATGGGAGTTATGTGAATAATCCTTCAAAATACAATAGGGTATGAATTCCTTTTTCATTGTAATGGTTCACACAAACATCTTAAATACTATAATAACTTATGAAAAAAATATATCAATATAAATTTTCATTTATAATCTTAAATTTTTAGTTAATAAATAATATTTGTTATATTTTATAAAAAAACTTCAGTTGTTAAAAATTTAGATATCAATTCTCAATGTAAAATTATTTTTATAACTAATGTTGTTAGTAATATATTCCCTCTCACTGTGGATCACACTTTATTATCACTTTTCACTTTGTTAATATGTATTAATTTAAATTTTACTAGTATTTTATTTATAGGTAAAAATTAAATAACTATGGGATTTCATCCCATGTAGTCCTTCTCATAATTCTAGGATGATCTAGTTAGTTAGGTCATTAAGAAGTAGAATCCCAGTCATGTGTGTGGGATGGGTTCTAGACCATTACCATATGTGGTCTTTAGCAGGTCACTAGGGATTTCAGTAGCATATAATTTAGCATTTAGTTACTCCCTACCTATAGATGAACATACGTAGTTTATTATAATAAAAAAACACAATTCATAAATAGTGGAACACAATCCAATAATAGTGGACTCATACAATAGTAGGATTTAAAGATAATTGCTCTACAGAAAGCATTGGTAGAATTATATCAGAGGATGAAAAGATGTGTCTCTGGTGACATTACATTGATGGATGGATCAATTCAATAGGTAAGTCACACAATTTAATAATAATTTAATATAAAAAATTATTGGTTTTCAGTTGAAGTTTAAATATACATCACTATTTTATTTTTAAGAGAATTTTCATACAAGTGTCAGGAGAAGGGAGTGGACATGGTGACGGAGATAGAGATGATCTTAGTTCATCTGGTAGTGAAGATTATTGACTTTGGATTTTGTGATATTGTATAAGTAAACTCATTCTATATAATTTATTCTATTTAATTATATATATATGTTACATAAAATGTATGTGTCTCAATCTTTATATGTTCATTGTTATTTGTTTCTGTTTCTATTTTTGTGTATTTTTATGTGTCTTTTTTCTCTAATTGGTTTTTTTTGGGACAACAACTTCTATTTTTTTATATTTCTTTAAAATATATAAATAGTGTTAGTTTTAACCACTTCAATATATTATTAATTATAGTGATGGTTTAAATCACTTCTATATTTTTTAGTATATTTGGCAGCAAGAAACCACCACTAAAAACTATACTAACCACCACTAAAAAATATTTTGTGATGGTTCCTAAAACCACTGCTAAATGGGAGAAAACAATGTGGGATGATTCTCGATGCCAACTTTAGTGGTGATTTTTGGGAATCATCATGAAACAATTTGGAGGTGATTTAAACCACCTCCAAATTAAAAAAAACTACCTCTAGTCTCATGACTTTTCGTAGTGTAACATTCCATATTCCATGATGTGGTTTTGGCCTTTCAAATAAACTTTAACTAAACTTTCTTAAAAATTCCTCCAAGTTTAAAAATACTTCCAATAATAAATATTTAGTAAATAAATAATATTTTTAGATGATTTCAACAAGTCTTTACCAATAAACACAACCCAAGAAACACTTTCAAGGATTTTTTCCCTAACAATATCCACCTATAGGTTTATGTAAAACACTACCCACTTCAAAATACTCTTTTAAAACAACATTATTTTTATAACCATTATCATACTTATAATCGTGTAATCAATGAATCACTTATCATTCACTCTAGTCCCACATGAGTCATGAACATCAAGATAAAAAGAGTTAAATAAAATTTTTATTAATTAAATTCTTTATCATCCTCATTCTTTTTCACAACTTTTGTAACTCCACTTATGTTATGACACAACTTAATGTTTAAGATCCGAAATCCCTTGTAATGTTAATTATGTAGAAAAAACTCATTACTTATTCGTCTAATAAAACATTCATACACTCTTCATTGATATAAGTTCTCAAATTACCATTCTCCCCCATTTTCAACACTTCAATACACTATTTAAGAATATATATCATTTCAAAACTTAATAATATATATCTCAAAAAAGACTTGATCATATATGTAACGACCTAAACCAATAGGGCCCACCTGAAGTAATGACCTAAACTTTTATCAATGGAAATTCCCTTCTTATAATTATGGAATATAGTATAAATCACATAAAATCACATATAAAACACAATACAAACTTTATAAATGATGAATGGGTGAATTAATAGGCATTTATAGAAGTTAAGGAACCTATACCAACAGAATAATAACATGGCCGTTGGAATAGTAACATGACCATCAGGAATAGAAATCCAACCAATAGAATAGTAACCTCACCTATAAAAGTATAAAAAAAATTAGCATCTTATAAATGAAAATATGATATAATTATATCATGGTATAAGTAAATAAATATTTTAAAATTTCTTAATTAAGTGTTGGTATTTTTATAAAACATAAATGTTTATTTATAATTTTATATATAATAGAATTATTTAAAATAAAACTTATTTTTATAAAATATATTCATAAATTAACATTTTTTTGTCTTATGATTATAATATAATTTTATGAGACCTTAATTAAATTTTAAAAGTGTCATAAAATTAGTTATAATTAAAAAATTGGTATTTTTAGATTAAATGGTGATTTTATTTAAAAATTAAATTTCTCATATTTAGAAAATTATTTTCATTAAATTGAGTTCATTTTTTAATTCTACACATTAAAAAATGGTTAGTGTTAATTTTTGGGGTTTTTCTAAAATACTTGAATTTTTAGTGAATAGTAAAATACGATAATTTACGATAAAAGCTAAATACAAGAATTATTGAGTCATAGATGATGTTTAGATAATTTAAATGCAAAATATCAAACTCTAATTTATTATTTTAATATATTTTCTGATATGACTCAAACTATTCACATTCTTAATCCAAAATAATAAACTAATGAATAAAATAATGAGAAAACACCCCTCACTTTCCCAATAAATACCACCCTTCACCACCTCTTATCCTCACACCTCTAAAGCCATGAATCTTGTCCATATTCTACCCAATACTATTCTCAACCCCTCCCCCATTTCCAGGATCCCTTAGTCTCATCAAAACACCAAACCCTTTTCCCAAAGTAGGTTCTCAATGAGGATAAATTCAAGAGGTAAAATCCTTGTTCTTTTCCTTTTAATTTATTTTCAATTTCATTTATTTTATTATTATATCCATACCACCCCTTAAATAAGTGGAATGAAAATTCATGTATCTTATATATACTTTAATTTTATCATGTTTATGGAATAATTCATCATCAAACTCCTCCTTTCTGTTTTAGTCTAAAAATGAGAGCATTGAATGTGATGTGTCGATTTCTATCATTATGGATCGTGCATTTTAATTTTACTCTAACACATTAAAGGATGGTTATAAAACCATTATAATGGTTGAAACATATTTAAAATTTTATTTTATAACCATTTTCATATTCTATAACTAACATATATACATAATGTTATGGGATAAAACAAAATTAGATCGTGATGATCGAAAAATCGCCAAATTAATCCAAACGATTATCATTAACATTTTATCTAATGATTCATAATCATATCATATAACCAAATGATATATAAGATAGTTTAATATTATTTAAGTTCATTAATAACATATAATCTCAATTCTATATAATTATCCTCATTTTATATGAACATCCATACATGTATACAAGTGAACCGGTCATGAAAACCAAGAAGATGAACACTCTCAAACGATGAAATTGAAAACTATAACTCATAAAAATAGAAATAAATGATCTTAATAAAATTATAATTAATAATAAAACATTTATAATAGGTTTTATATTTGTTAATTTTTTAATTTAATGTGATTATCTAAGATATTAAAGATAATAAAGTACTCAGACATAAGGTAAGGGGAATTCTCAAACACAACTCTCTTTATTTGGGTTTTCCATATTTCACTCCATTTTAATTATGGATGTTCCTTTAATATTCCATAAATATCATTTTTTTTTCCTTCCATTTTCTTTTCTGGGATATAAATGTTTCCAATTTATTTTTATGACAAATGAAAATATTTTTCCAAAAGAACTCGTCTTTCTAAAAACACATCTTTTACTTCTCGTGAGATTGTTTCTTTTTTAGTCAAGATCAATGATTCTTATACCAAGTATATTATTACCTATTTCTTTTTGGAACCCCAAATTTTATTTATGAATGTATTATTTATTAAATTAAATCAATTTATTTTCATGGTTTATTTAATTTCCATGATTTATATACATTCTATATGGCATGCCTGATAATGTAAATTTTATGATGTGATGAGTGTGCCTGGAATTATATAGTACATGTAATTTTATGATGTGATGGTTGTTCCTAGAATTATGTAGCACTCCAATGCATTGGTTAATGTGATATATCTCCGGAGATAAAGTGAACTAGTTATGAACATGATGCTAGATTTGTTCACAACTATGTGTGGTAGTTGACCACTAAGACATGATGTTTCATTTTTATACATTTCTATATTCCATGCCTTTATATTATGCTTCCTCTCCTAATTATGATCCTATGATTATGTTATGATGACTATGATTATGATCACACCATTTTATATTGATTCAAGTTCTTATATATCCTCTTACCGGGATTTTAGTTAACCCCTTTCTTTGATGTATATCCTCAGATGATTACTTTTTCTAAGGATAACATGAGGGACACTAAGAAGCTATAGAAGAAGGAATTAAATAAATTTTTATGTTTTATTATGTAAAATTTAGTTATAGTCTTAATTTATATAAGACACTAAACCTTTGGATCATGGTTTTGTAATGATTTTATGTTGTTTATCTTTAAAATGATGTAATAATCATGTAAGAAAAGTAGGGTCATTATAGTTGGTATCAGAGAATGGTTTATCTAATTAGAGAATTAAAATTAGAGAACCTTAGTGAAATCCCTTAGTATGATACTAAGTATAAGTAAGCACCAAATAATATTTTTTTTAGAAAAATCTTAAACATAGGGGCCCCACAAGACTTACATTTAGGGTTTTTTTCATAAATAAATAAATTATTTATTTATGACTTGTTGAATTATGTTTTGTTCTAACCTTTTCTATTTTATAAAATGGTGGGAACTAAAGAAACCAAGCCTATAATCAATGCGAGGGATAATGTAGTTATTTCCTAAACAATACCCCCAATGCCTTGGGAGGTGGAGTTAAAAAATTTATAGTGATGTGTGCCCAGTTGTCTTAGGATATAAACAATAACATAAATAATGTGGAACATTAGCCTTCACCTAAGAGGGAGAAACTGGCTTTTGATTCTTTTATGTGGAAATTACCACCGATGTTTAGTTGATCTTATGATCCACTAGTCATGGAACAGTGGTTCAAGTCAATGAAGAAGATATTTTTTATGCTTCAGTGTTCTGAGATGAAGAAGGTGACTCTGGTTGTTTACTATTTAGATGGAGAGTCTGATCAATGGTGGTATTTGATTAATAACACCAATATGAAGGATAAAATTGAAGATATTGAGTGAAAATACTTTAAGAGAATGTTTGTTTACAAGTGTTTCCCTCAGAGACTTCGTACAAATATTTAGAGAGAATTCATAGAGCTAAATCAAAAGGAAGGTGAATCTATCACGGACTACGAAGCAAATTTCACAAGGATTACAAGGTACTATTTGGGTTTTGTTATCAACAATGATAGAAAAATTGATAGATTCCTTAGTGTTTTAAAACCAAATATTCAAATGGCTCTATAAATTCAGAACTTTGGGAGTTATGAAGAATTTATTCGATGTGATCTCAAAGTGGAGATAGAGTTTGTAGAATGGACCCACGGTTATGGTGATAATAAATGAAAGATGGAGTTCCAAACTTGGGGATCTAATGAAAAATTTGGAAAGAAATCCCAAACACCCACATGTCAAAATATGGTAAGAAGCATCATGGTAACTATCTCAAGGGGATGGGGAAATGTTATAAGTTTGGGAGATAAGGCTAGAAATATCATGAATGTCCAAGATATATAAATAAGTTGTTTGATATAATGGAGGAAAGGATAGAACCACCCATTGTTCAATGCTTCAATTATAGGGAGAAAGGTCACTATAAAATTTAGTGCACTAATCCTTGAGTCCTCAAGGGTAATCAGTGTCATCATCCACCAAATCCAAAGGAGCAAGGGATGGCATATACCATCACTACTATTTAAGTGGATCAAGAAAATGAATTCATACAAGGTACACTTCCAATTCACTAAAGAATGGAAAAATTCTTATTTGATTTTGGTTCTACACATTCCTTTATATCTTTAAAGTTTTCTAGAACTATTGAATCAAAGCCCCGAGACCTCAAAGTATAGATATCTATAAAAACACCTAGTCCTGAAATAATTTCAACCCAAGTGTTGTATGATTCTCATTTTGGTGTATGTGGGATGATTCTTCTAGATAATCTCATGATACTTACCTTGGTAGAATTTGATGCTATAATAGTAATAGATTAGCTCTATTTATATAGAGAACATATCAACTGTTGGGAAAAGGAAATGTCTTTTCAAATTCTGAACCATCCCATGCTCCTCTACAAATGCAAGGATGATCATGAATCTCCTTTGGAAAATCTCTCAATGGTGTGGGTGTTGATGCCCTATGAAGAAGCATACCTCTCTCAAATGGTTTAGTCAAAGGAAGGTATAAAACTATAGAAAATTACCATTATAATGGAATATAATGATGTATTTCTTGAAGGGTTTCCCAGACATCCCCCAGATCATGAGGTGGAGTTATCAATTGAACTCATACCCAAATCTACTCCTGTCTCAAAATTCCCCTAAAGGATGGCCCTGATAGAACTTGAGGAGTCAAAGAAGCAGTTTTAAGAGCATTTGAACAAATTCTTCATATTTCCCAGTGCATCACCTTGGGGTGTGATAGTGCTCTTTGTCAAGAAGAATAAAAAAATCAATGTGTTTGTGTATCAATTACTGGAAGCTCAAAAAAATCACTATAAAGAACAAGTATCATCTTCCAATGATTTATGACTTGTTCAATCAACTACACAGAGATCATTACTCCTCAAAGGTGTATCTTTGTTCTAGATATAATAAGGTAAAGATGTAGAAGAATTATATTTAGAAGAATGTCTTTTTTACAAGGTATGGGCACTATGAGTTTCTATTAATTCCCTTCTGACTTAAGAATTCCCCTATAATATTCATGGATTTGATGAATATGGTCTTTATACACTACCTTGAAAAATTTGAGGTAATGTTTATCGATGATATTCTCATTTACTCCAAGAGAAAATAGGAACATGAAGAACATCTATGGATTTTTTTGGTGACATTATGGAAGGATAAATTGTACACCAAGTTCATCAAGTGTGATTTCTAGATGCCACAAGTCACATTCTTGGGACACATGATCACAAGTGAGGGAGTTTATGTGGACCCTTTATAAACAAATGCAATTGAGAAATGTACTAGACCCACTAGTGTCATGTAAATCCATAGTTTTCTTGGATTATCATGGTAATAATAAAATTTTGTGATAAATTTATTATGATTGTCTATCCCACTGACTAAGTTAACAAGGAAATGGTTAAAGTATGTCTGGATGGAAGAATGTGAGGAAGTCTTCAAGGAGCTATAGAGGAGGTTGATCACTGCACCTATACTCACATTACCAAGAAGTGGATAAATTTTTGTTATATACATTGATTCTTATAATAAAGGATTTGGTTGTGTACTCATTAAAAATGATATAGTTATAGCTTATGCCTCACAATAGTTGTAGACCCATGATCCGAACTACCCAACGCATGATTTGGAACTACCAGGTATGATTTTTACCTTGAAAATCAAGTAGCACTACCTATATGGTGAGAAGTGTGACATATATACCAATCCCAAGAGCCTAAATTATATATTCACAAAAAATTATCTCAACATGTATCAAATAATATGGTTAAAGATAATCAAGGACTAGAATTTCTCTATTCACTATCATCCATGGAAGGCGAACAAGTTAGTTGATGATCTTAGCAGAAAAAAACTAACTAATCTATCAATGATGTAGATTGAGAAAGACCATATCTTCATGGATATTAAAATAATGTATTTTGAAATTATAATAGCAGGGAATGCATCCTACATTTCCCAAATGATTTCCCAACCATCTATCTAAGAGAATATTAAGAAGGCATAAAGGGATTACCTGAAACTTTAAAATAATGTGAATGTAGTAAAGTAAGGGAAGCTGTAATAGTTCCATATCGATGATAATGGTTTGACTAGTTTTTGAATGGGGCTATGTGTGAATTAATCATCAGAGATAAAGAAGGATCCATTATATAATTCATATAGCCCAACTTTCTCTATCCATACTGAAAGTATTAAGATGTATTGTGACCTCCAAGAACCCTTATAGTGGAACAACATGAAGAAGAAGATTGTGGAGTATATCATAAGGTGCTTTATATGTCCTCAAGTTAAATAAGAGTGACATAATTCCAAAGGGATGATGAAACCATTGACTACACCCATGTGGAAATGGGAAAACATCACTATGGAATTCATCACTAGTCTCCCAAAGACATCCAAAGGAATCAATGAAATATGGGTTTTGGTGGACCAAATCACCAAGACTACCCACTTTTTTGCTATACGGGAAGATTTCGCACTCAAACAACATGATAAGATATATGTGAAGGAAGTTTTGAGGATGCATAGGGTTCCACTTTCGATCATCTCTAATCATGATCTAAGGTTCACATATAAATTATGGATGAGTCTTCAATATGATTTGAGTACTAAATTGAATTTTAGAACTACCTATCACCCCCAAACTGATGGAAAATATGAAAGGAATATTTAGATTCTCTGAGAAATTATAATATTTATTCAATTGAATTCAAATGTTGATGGGATCATCATCTCCAATTGTTTGAGTTATCATACAAAAATAGCTTCCACTCGAGTATTCAGATGGAATCCATATGAATCTTTGTATGGAAAGCAATGTAGAACTCCAACCTGTTGGGATGAAGTTGGAGAAAGAAATCTACTTAGACCTTATCTTTTTTAAGAGATGATAGAGAAGGTTTAATCCATCCATGAACATATCCAAGATGTTCAGAGTTGGAAAAAAATCTATGATAACAACTGTTGAAGGGACTTATAGTTTGATGTTGGAGATAAATTCTTCCTTTGAATATCACTACGGAAGAGGTTCATCCAATTTTTAAAGAAAGGGAAGCTTATCCCAAGGTACATTGGACCCTTTTAGATCCTTAATCTTATAAGATAATTGGCCTATCGGCTTACAATTCCACCAATTATGGACCAATTCATGATGTGATCTATGTATCCCTCTTGAGAAAGTACATACCAGATCCCTCACATGTACTAATCTCAAAGGTGGTACAGTTGGAAGATGATCTCTCTTATGAGGAGTAGTTGGTAATATTATGGACTGAAGAGATAAGGTTATACGCAACAATGCAACCCACCAAGTCAAATTGTTATAGAGGAACCATAAGTATGAATAAGTGACTTGGGAACTGGAGGAAGCAATGAAGGAGAAGTACCATCACCTTTTTATGTAAAATGAAATTTTGAGGGGGAAATTTAAAAAGGGGGAAGAATGTAATGACCCAAAATTTTATCAATGGAAATTCCCTTCTTATAATTATTTCATATAGTATAAATCACATAAAATCACATATAAAACACAATAAAAACATTATAAATGATATTTGAATGAATTAAGAGGTGTTTATAGAAGTTAAGGAACATATACCAATGGAATAATAACATGGCCATTAGAAGAGTAACATGACCATTAGGAATAGTGATTAGGACAATGTAATAGTAACCTCACATGTGAAAGCATAAAAAAATTAAGAATCTCATAAATGATAATATTATATAATTATATCATAGTATAAGTAAATAAATATTTTATAATTTTATAATTAATATAATTATTTGAAAAGAAAATTTATTTTCATAAAGTATATTCATAAATTAACATTTTTTTATTATGATTATAAGATAATTTTATGAGTCCTTAATTAATTTTTCAAAGTTTCATAAAATCAGTTATAATTTAAAAATTGGTATTTTTCAAGTAAATTGTGATTTTATTTAAAAATTATATTTCTCATATTTAGAAAATTATTTTCATAAAACAGAGTTAATTTTTTATTTCTAAATATCAAAAAATGGTTGGGGTGAATTTTTTTTATTTTTCTAAAATACTTGAATTTTGTGAACAGTAAAATATTATAATTTACGACAAAAGATAAATAGATTAATTATTGATTCATAGTTTATGTATGGATGATTTAAGATTAAAATATATAAATACACTTCATTATTTTAATATATTTAGTGATAATACCAAAACTATTTATAGTCTTGATCCAAAATATTAAACTAATGATTAAAATAATGAGAAAGCACTCCTCTCCTCCCCTATAAATACAACCCCTCACCACCTATTCTCTGCAAACCTATAAATACTTGAAGCCTATAAATATTATACACAATACACTTCCCCCCTCCCCCACCCTCCCATTTAACATCCACTGGTATCATCAAAATACCAAACCCTTTTCCCAAAGGAGGATCTCAAGGAGGAGAAATTCATGAGGTAAAATTATCTTTCTTTTCCTTTTAATTTCTTTTCAATTTCATTTATTTTATTATTATCTCCACACATCCCCTTATCCAAGTGTAAATAAAACTCAAGTATCTTATATATACTTTAATTTTATATTTTTTATGTAATAATTCATCATCAAACTTCTTCTTATTTCCCTTTTATTCAAAAAATGAGAACATCATCTGTGATGTGTCGATTTACCACCATCGTTGATGACACATTTTAATTTTAATTTACCATATTCAATTCTGGTCATAAAATCATTATAATGTTTTAAATATATTTTAAGTGTATGTTATAATCTTTTTAATGTTCTGGAACTAACATATATACATATTATTATGAAATAAAATAAAATTAGATCGTGATGATCGAAAAACTGCTAAATTAATCCAAACTATTATCATTAACATTTTATCTAATGATCCATCCTCATATAATATAACCAAGTTATATATAAGATAATTTAATATTATATAATTTCTTTAATAAGATATAATCTCAATTATGGAGAATTTTCCTCATTTTACATGAACTTCCATACATGTATACAAGCGAACCGATAGTTAAAACCAAGAAAACAAACACTCTTGAACGATGAAATTGAACACTATAACTCATCAAAATGGACATAAAAAATCATAATAAAATAATAATGAATCAAAAACATGTATAATGGGTTTTTTATTTGTTAATATATTTATTTTAATTTATTTTCCAGGATATTAAAGAGAATAAAGCACTCAGACATAAGGTAAGGGGAATTCTCGAACCCAACTCTCTTCTTTGGGTTTTACCTATTTCACTAAATTTTAAGTATGGATGTTACTTTAATATTCTATAAATATAATTTCTTTTTACTTACCATTTCTTTTTTTTTTTGATATACATGTTTCTGATCTGGTTTTATGACAAATGAAATGATTTTTTTAAAAGTACTCTTCTTTATAAAAACACATCTTTTACTTCTCGTGAGATTGTTTCTTCTTCACTCAATATTGATAATTCTTATACCAAGTATGTTATTCCCTCTTTATTTTGGGAACCCCAAATTTTATTCATAAATCTATGATTTATGAAAGGAAACCCATTTATTTTCATGGGTTATTTAATGTATAATATTGGTATATGTTCTATGTGCCATCCATGATAATGTAAATGTTATGATATAACAGTTGCACTAGGAATTATATAGCACATGTAAATGTTATGATGTGACAGGTATGATCGGAATTATTTAGTGCTCTACTGCATTGGGTAATGTGATGTATCTCATGAGATAAAGTGAAATATGTGTGAACATGATGCAAGCTGTGTTCACAACTATGTGTGGTAGTTGACCACTAAGACATGATGTTTCATTTTTATGAATTTCCACATTCCATTCCTTTATCATATGATTTATATCAGGATTATGATCATATTTTTATGTTATGATTATGATGATGATGATTATTCTCACCCCATGTTATATTGATTCAAGTTCTTATCTATCCTCTTACTGGGATTTTAGCTCACCCATTTCTTTGATGTATATCCTCAGGTGATTACTTTTTCTAAGGAGAACATGAGGGACACTAAGAAGCTATATGAGAAGGAATTAAATAATTTTTTATGTTTTATTATGTAAAATTTATGCATGTTCCTAATTTTCCCAAGTCACTAAACCTTTGGATCCTGTTTTTGTAATACTTTTATGTTGTTTATCTTTAAAATGATGTAATAATCATGTAAGAAAAGTAGGGTCGCTATAACTAGTCAGTAGAAGACTAGGCCTCTACAACCCCAATACATCATCTATAGGCTAGGGGTTGGTGACAACAACTGAGAAGTAATAACTAAAATGGGAGGTATTTTCCTAAAGTACATGTATGCACACACCCAACCATCTCCATGAAGAAGTGCATATGAATAATAATAAATGACAATAACATCTAGATTAAATACCATTAATGTAATAACCTCTAGGGAATAAAAAGAGTGCTATAGTGTAATATAAAATGTAAATGAAAAAATACATGCCCGCCCAGAAAACATGTCCCAACCTAACAACAATTATAAAATAAAATAGTTGAGGGAGCTTAGCTCCTGATCTCCAATCCCAAAAACCATACATAGTCTATGCACCCTATGCTCCTCTAAAATAATTTTCAATCTATCATTCATCTACATGATACATGACATGTGTGGGAAATCCCCATAAAGGGGTGAGTATATACATACCTAGTAGGATTCCCAGAAAACTTAAGAGTGATAAATAGAAGACATGATAGAAGTAGTCATCTCAGCCCAATAAAGTCATGTAAATACAAATATGAGATAGAAAATATAACAATAAACCTAGTTATGATCCACAAGAATATCAAACAAGAGGGAAATGGGGTCTCATTCTCCATAGCCCAGCAAATAATAATGAGTCTTCCCATAGCTCCAAAAGTCTATCTCTGATACCCATCACCACGTACAACCACAAAAGGATTCAGTGTGGAGGGGCTCGCACCTCACCACTGAACTCACCATAGACAAGGGGCAACAAATCTGAACCATGTATCTCATGTAACCTCACTGAAAAAGAGTGGAGGGGCCCACCCCTCACAACTGCACACCACATCCGAGGGATACAAAATACTCATGGAGGACCCACATACTATCAGAACTCAAAGATAGGGTAGTTCCACTTCAGAAGATGGAGGACCCACACCCACTATAGTATGAATGAGTGTCATCTATAATTGTATAAATAGTATTAGGAACCCACACTCAAGTGTGATAGGAGAGTACAATCCCCAATAAATCTCTTATGATTACACCAAATCAGTACCATCGTCAAACGTTTCCTGAATGATAATCACACTTGGAAAAGTTCACTCTATATCTCAAAATCCAATATGAAGTCCACCATCACATTATATGTGGAAAAAAACTCTGGATAGGATGATCATGTGAAAAAAAATATGAGTCTAGTCAAAATAATGACAAGCACATGAAGATTGACATCAGTCCATCGAGCTAAAATTTCAATCCATAAATATGTTAACCCAAATGGCCATGAATGGAAAAATGGATCACATTGTTGTGATCCTTGTGAGAAAACACTCTGTATTGGCTATTTACTTGCCCAAATCGAACACCCGGTGAAAAAACGCATTTCACTATAATAAGTATGTACATCGCTTTGTGGGCCCAAGCCATAAGTTTGAAAAAAGGTAACAATCATTGGTCTTGAAATGAATGCCTTAATTTCAGGGTCAGGATTATGTATATGGTTTATCAATATAAAGTCTTGATTTAATGATATACCTAAAACATGAATTCATAACAAAATATTATTGTTGTTATTATTATTATTATTAAACATGTTTATTTATTACAAAAGTGGCATCTCACTCACTTTTCCAATGCATGAATCACCCAAAGGGGTTCCTCCTCCTTAGCCTTTAGCAATACCACACTCGTTACCTCACTCTTAAGATAATACCACTATTATTATTATTATTATTATTATTATTATTATAAATAAAATGGAAAGGGGGTAGCATTACCCCATTTCCACACATAGGAGACCCCTCCTCCATCAACGGGTGCCCCCAAATTTCATTCCCACCTTTTATTATTTTCCTTTATATTATTTTTTCAATTTCATTATCATTAATGATAATTAAATAACACAACTCCATTTACTCACCCCTAGGTTGTGCGCCACTCGGGTTTCCCTTTTTTTATTTCTTTTTATTTTTGTTTCCTATTTTTTATAATATTGTTATTATTAAAAATAATAATGACACACATTGCTTATATGACTGACTGGAATTAGGATTTTATTTGTTCTTCATTAGAAAATTGTCCACATCTATATGTATTAACAATAAGTGTTCAGACGCACCTCTCATGTTCTTTCCACTCGATTTAGTCACCCCTTTGAATCCTAAATTCATGGAGTATCACCTGTATCCCATATATTTCATCAATACATCCACAAACCATTGATCTGCATGTCATTTTTTCTACTAAAATGAATATGGGTTTTGATCGTGCTCGAACCCACCCCGATAATGTTGAATTGTGACCCCATATGCCAATGGTGAAGAACGTGATGAACGGATAGGGTAAAAACATAAGAACAAATTGAACCATCATTATAAAAGAATTATTGGCCAATGATTATATAAATGGGGTGATATCAAGGGAAAAATGGGTTCAATGGATCAATTATACAAAAAGGCGTCAGGGCTCATGCAAAGGAATAAATAAATCACAGACCAAAAAAAGATACTTAATCCATGATCAAACATTTAGTAAAAAGGGGGAGTCAATAATTGACAAGTCCTACCTCGATTATAGGTCAATATTTGATGAAGAATGTGTTCTCCAGTGATAAACAAGGCCTATTATAACATCCTACCTTTTATCACATAAACATTCATTACATTTTACAAAACCGAGGATCTTTAAGGTTTAGTGTCTTGGAAACCAGGAACTTAAAACATGAAAACATAAAATATTATTCTTAAACACTTGAAATGATTCTCCTCATGTTCATCCTAGGTTCATTACTGCATCTCATAACCTGGGGACATACATCAAAAGAAAGGGTGAGCAGAAGGCCCAGTAAGGGAAACAAGAGAAACATTTTACATGTGAACTTGAGATACTTCAATAAGGTCATGAAAAGAACTTTAAGGCATGAGAAATAAATCATGAGATATATCATAATAAATATAACATTTTCATTACTTGAAGATGTGGCTACAAAATTTAATATTTACAGTCATTTCGTTTCACCAAGGTCCATCCCCAAGGTGTCAATAAAAATTACCAAGGTTATTCACCAAGGTATCAGTCTAAAAAGTCATCTCTAGAGATTAAGTCTTTACCCAATGCATTGGAGCGCTATCTGTGCGCACCCTTGAAATGTCTTTATTATCATGTGATACACATATATCATCATCAATCATTTCATAAATAACCCATATATCATAAAATAAATGGGTTTCATTTCATAATCATAACGTTTTAAAAACTGCTTTAAAGACATGATCTTTATGTCACTTTAAACCCACGGAAAAGGGAAAGCGGGTTTCATGTATGTAAATCCAAGAATTTAAAAATAGAACATTTTGATATATATGTGAATACAATTATAGAAATAAGAGCTTTGAGTATTCAATTAATAACATAAAATAATTTTGAGATAAAGTGGGTGGCATTTTGAGACGAAAACTATGCAGCATAACGTCTACGATACATGGTTTTAGAAAACATTGAAAAGAGAGGGGACATGGGTCACCCACTCAAAAATGATACATAAAATAGTAGGGGAACAGAATATATAGTATTTAAGAACATGTTAATGAAATTTTAGTGATATACTATATGAAACGAAGAACTTGAAAGGAAGACAAAAATAAGATTTCTCTTATGAGAATTCAGCATCCCAACGACGTCACTTAAAACATCCAAAAATGGATTGACGAGATCAAATAGGGTCTCCCATAATATGAACATAAATGATCAGTATGATAGATATTGAGATCATACCCCAACATAATAAAAAGGCACTTGAAAGACTTGACATTAAAGTAGATCTTGAAAACGAGAATGGTGAAAGAACCCCTTAGAAATTCGGCAGCCTAACGGCGCCACTTAAACTTCAACAAAAATGAATTGATGAGATCAAATAGGGTCTCACATCATATTAAAATAAATGATCAGTATGATTGATATAGATATAATACCCCAACATAATAAAAAGGAACTTGAAAGACTTGACATGAAAGTAGATCTTGAAAACGAGAAGGGTGAAAGAACCCCTTAGAAATTCGGCAGCCTAACGGCGCCACTTAAACTTCAACAAAAATGAATTGATGAGATAAAATAGGGTATCTAATAATATTAAAATAAATGATCAGTATGATATATATAGAGATCATACCCCAACATAATAAAAAGGAACTTGAAAGACTTGACATGGAATTAGAACTTTGAAAAAGGAGAAAGGTGAAAGAACCACTTAAAAATCTGGCAGCCTAACGGTGTCACTTAAAACTTCAAAATACTGAATTGAAGATATCAAATGGGTTCTCTCATTATATGATAATAAAAGATCAGTATGATAGATATAGAGATCATACCCCAACATAATAAAAAGGAACTTGAAATACTTGACATGAAAGTTGAACTTGAAAAATGTGAAGGGAGAAAGAATCCCTTAAAAATTCGGCACCCTAACGGCGTCACTTAAAACTTAAAAATACTGAATTGAAGAGATCAAATGGGGTCTCTCATCATATTATAATCAAATATCATTATGATAGATATATAGATCATACCCCAACATAATAAAAAGGAACTTTAATGACTTGACATGAAAGTAGAACTTGAAAAATGTGAAGGGAGAAAGAATCTGTTACAAAAATTTCGGCAGCCTAACGGCGCCACTTAAAAATTCATAAAACGAAATAATGAGAGTAAGAGGGGAACTCTCATTATATGAACATGAAAAGGGCAGTAAGAGGAGTATAAAAGTACATCCTTTAACATAATAACATGGAGCATAAAAGAAATTACATAAAAGATATTTCTTGAAAAGAAAGAGAGAGGTCGGATCCCTTACCTTAAAACGTAACTCTTAAAACTCAAAGTTTGGGACCTTGAGGGCTTGGGGCACCTTGGGAGGACTCCTTGGGAGGTTATGAGACCATAAATTCGTCGGGGGAGAGTGGGGAGTCGAAATGGATGAGAGGATGGCTTGGTATTTATAGGGAAAGTGAGGGGACAAGGCATTAATGGCCAAGGGACACCTCAAAAGTGGTTTTCTCAAAACCATGTGCTCTCCCATGGTATTTCCCATGGAGTTAGGCCACATGGGGCCCCCCATACAATAATTCATCACCTTTGGTCGGACAACCCATAAAATATCTCATGATATCATCATGAAACAGTTATGATGTCATTAAACATACTGAAACCCTAAAACTGTATTTTTACTATTCACTAAAAATTCAACTTTCTCAGAAAGATCCCAAAATTTCACCTTAACCAAATATCAATGCTATGATTTCAAAAATGAACTTCATTTTATAAAAATAATTTTCTAAATAATTTTAAGATATTTTTTAAATAAATACACTATTCACCAAAAATTCATTTTTTTCAGAAAAATCCCCAAAAATTACCTTAACATAATATCGATGCTCTGAGTTCAAAAATGAAATCCATTTTATAAAAATAATTTTCTAAATATTTTAAATTTAATTTTTAATTAAAAAACACTATTCACCCGAAAAAACTAATACTTGAATAATAATTTATGAAACCGTTATTTAACCATTTTATTGAATCACATTACTTAATCAATGTGCCCAGATTATATTAATACTTTCTTTAAGTGAGATTACTAATCCATTTGGTCACATTTCTAGTCCTAAGCATAAAATCACTATTCATAATTTACTATTCATCAAAAATTAAGTTGATCTTATTCGACTCTAAATTTCGTACTGAACATAATTGTAGAAGACCATTTTTTGAAAATCATTACACATTTTTAATTATTTAAGGTTTACATAAACATTTTTTAAAATATCCTTTCTCTAAAATTCCCCAAAAATATGCATACTATATTTATCCGGACATTTGAAAAGTCAAAAAAATTATCATAAGAAGAAATCCCAATTTTTATTTAAAACAAAGGATTACACAAGGCAGTTACGGTCTTCTTAAATATCCCCTTATCACGCCAGCATAGGACCTAAGTGTAAGGTGTGCTAAGGTGAGAGAATCTAAGGGAGGCTCAGCCAACATCGCACGAGTATTAATTTCTATCATGTTGAACTTCTCATGAAGGCGATTCTGTTCTAGCTTCACACGATGAAGTTCGGCTTGGGTTTGGTCTAGAGAAAATCCCAGTGGTGCTACCTCCTTCCCAAGTTCTATTAGATGGGCTTCAATCGGTCCAAGACTACTGGGTGAGGCCATCGAATCTTCTTTCTATAATAATTAACCAAGATTACTTGTATTTAGAGACAAAAATCAAAACGTTTAAGTTCCAATGGTCATATTGAACAATGGTCATATAACAGTCAAAACCCAATGGTCTCATTTTAATTATACTCATGTTATCAAATGAAACATTTTTGATGAGTATAAAAATAAAATAAAATAACACATAAAATTAGGAAACAAGATTTATTCAAAATTTCAGGTCGTTACAATCTTCCCCCATTGAGAAATTTCATCCTCGCAATTTTTAAAATTGGGTTTTGAAATTTCATTGAAAGTCCCACATCGGAAAAGGAGTCAGTAAAACTATTACTTTAAAAGAAAGAAAGGGAAGTACAAAGGTCACCTGAGTTAACCCACACTAGGATTCAATATAAGAAAACATGGACATGGAGGAGAAAACAAAGGGTCAAGTTCTGAGGGAGAGTGATAGAAAATATGATTAGGAGAAAGTTAACCATAAGAAAATCCCAAACTTATGATGTGTGTAAATGGTCTTTGATTACCTAGTAGGAAACATAAACCAACAATGTTTTTGTTTTATGTTCCTTTTCATAATTTTGAGGGATTCATTTACTACATAGAACAAAAACATAAGAAAATATACCTACCTTCATGTAGAGTTTCATCCTTTAATAAGTTTCTACCCAAAACTAATCTTTTCTTCAAACGATGAGCATTCAAAAACACTTGGTCTCATCAAAACACAAGAATCGTCTTCTTGAGAGTCACTTAATCCACAAAAGATTAACTATCAATTTCTTCTACCTTTAAACATTATCCCAAAAACAGAAAGGGTAAGATAAAACAACTCTTCAAAAAAAGAAAGAATCCCATAGGAAGGGAAACTACTTTTAAATCTTCAAAGATCCATGGTACTACCCAAAGTTCATCATAGACCATTCCATAAATAACTGTTCTTAAAATTCCTCAAAATAAACCAAACTAAGATTGAAACCCAAATACAAGAAGAATTTGATAACATTGTCTTCCAAAATAAACTTCATTGTTCATCTCCAAAACACATCAACCACTCCTAACATCTTATAACAAAAGTAGCTAACCTAAACATATTTTACCCAAGATAGGTTAATCATTTCCATAAGTAACCTAAATTACTTTAAGTCCACCTTAAATTCATCAATTCTTCAAAATATAAGTCAACCTTACTCCTCAATGAAAATACCGTAGTAATCTATTTACCTCGATCATATAGGGTCCCCAAAATAGTGAACGTCTTCCAAAATAATAATCATCTTTTAATCCCCTAATCATCTCTATCATATTAATATGGAAATCGTCGCATTTCCTATCAAATTGGTTGTTGGGACATGTTCTTCCATTTCCCACCATTAACTAAGAAGATAAAGTATAATTTGAGGCTTAAATACTTAACCAATAATCATGAAAATCAACTTAAAGCATATAAGGATAACTTGTAGAAGAAAAGTATACCCTATCTTGTGATCCCCTAGGTTCCAAACTAGGTTATCCATGATCATATATTCTTATGTGAATCTTTATTTTATTTTATCTTTGTTCCTTTAATAATGGTTCATACTAAGCTTATGAATTTACCAAAGCATATCCCCCGGGAGTGTCGTAACCAAGAGTGCAGTAAGGCCCGTTGTCGTGTACCAGTTCCCATTAGATTCTAGCTCAAAGCGGTGTTTTCGGGTTTTACCCCTATGTACATCTGTGCCAGAGCCACCTCTACCTGCTCGTATCAAGATAGGGATGTATTTTCTTGGCAACCCCTTACTCAATACTCACCAAAATACCAGGAAGATTTCCTATATTTAAACTTTTCTATATGGTTCTTCCTAGAGTTTTCATATCCTAATTTCCACAAATAACTAAACCATCCTTTGATACCAACTATAACATCCTGCCTTTTTATCACATAAACATTCATTACATTTTACAAAACCGAGGATCTTTAAGGTTTAGTGTCTTGGAAACTAGGAACTTAAAACATGAAAACATAAAACATTATTCTTAAACACTTGAAATTTTTCTCCTCATGTTCATTCTAGGTTCATTACTGCATCTCATAACCTGGGGACATACATCAAAAGAAAGGGTGAGCAGAAGGCCCAGTAAGGGAAACAAGAGAAACATTTTACATGTGAACTTGAGATACTTCAATAAGGTCATGAAAAGAACTTTAAGGCATGGGAAAGAAATCATGAGATATATCATAATAAAAATAAAATTTTTCATTACTTGAAGATGTGGCTACAACATTTAATATTGACAATAATTTCGTTTCACCAAGTTTCATCCCCAAGGTGTCATTAAAAATTACCAAGGTTATTCACCAAGGTATCAGACTAAAAAGTCATCTCTAGAGATTAAGTATTTACCCAATGCATTAGAGCGCTATCTGGGCGCACCCTTCACATGTCTTTATTATCATGTGAGACACATATATCATCATCTATCATTTCATAAACAACCCATATAGCATAAAAGAAATGGGTTTCATTTCATAATCATAACGTTTTAAAAACTGCTTTAAAGGCATGATCTTTATGTCACTTTAAACCCACGGAAAAGGGAAAGAGGGTTTCATGTATGTAAATACCAGAATTTAAAATAGAATATTTTGATATATATGTGAATACCCCTGTAGAAATAAGATCTTTGAGTATTTACTTAATAACATAAAATAATTTTGATATAAAGAGGGAGGCATTTTGAGACGAAAACTATGCAGCATGACGTCTACGATACATGGTTTTAGAAAACATTGAAAAGAGAGGGGACATGGGTCACCCACTCAAAAATGATACATAAAATAGTAGGGGAACAGAATATAAAGTATTTAAGAACATGTTAATGAAATTTGAATGATATACCATATGAAACGAAGAACTTGAAAGGAAGACAAAAATAAGATTTCTCTTATGAGAATTCAGCATCCCAACGACGTCACTTAAAACATCCAAAAATGGATTGAAGAGATCAAATAGGGTCTCTCATCATATGAAAATAAATGATCATAATGATAGATATTGAGATCATACCCCAACATAATAAAAATGAACTTGAAAGACTTGACATGAAAGTAGATCTTGAAAACGAGAAGGGTGAAAGAACCCCTTAGAAATTCGGCAGCCTAACGGCGCCACTTAAACTTCAACAAAAATGAATTGATGAGATCAAATAGGGTCTCAAATCATATAAAAATAAATGATCAGTATTATAGATATAGAGATCATACCCCAAAATAATAAAAAGGAACATGAAAGACTTGACATGAAAGTAGATCTTGAAAACGAGAAGGGTGAAAGAACCCCTTAGAAATTCGGCAGCCTAACGGCGCCACTTAAACTTCAACAAAAATGAATTGATGAGATAAAATAGGGTCTCTCATCATATGAAAATAAATGATCAGTATGATAGATACAGATATCATACCCCAACATAATAAAAATGAACTTTAAAGACTTGACATGGAATTAGAACTTTGAAAAAAGAGAAAGGTGAAAGAACCACTTAAAAATCTGGCAGCCTAACGGCGACACTTAAAACTTCAAAATACTGAATTGAAGAGATCAAATGGGGTATCTCATCATATGATCATAAAAGATCAGTATGATAGATGTAGATATCATACCCCAACATAATAAAAAGGAACTTGAAATACTTTACATGAAAGTAGAACTTGAAAAATGTGAAGGGAGAAAGAATCCCTTAAAAATTCGGCAGCCTAACGGCGTCACTTAAAACTTCAAAATACTGAATTGAAGAGATCAAATGGGGTATCTCATAATATGATCATAAAAGACCATTATGATAGATATAGAGATCATACCCCAAAATAATAAAAAGTTACTTGAATGACTTGACATGAAAGTAGAACTTGAAAAATGTGAAGGGAGAAAGAATCTGTTACAAAAATTTCGGCAGCCTAACGGCGCCACTTAAAAATTCATAAAACGAAATAATGTGAGTAAGAGGGGATATCTCATTATATGAACATGAAAAGGGAAGTAATAGGAGTATAAAATAACATCCTTTAACATAAGAACATGGAGCATAAAATAAATTACATAAAAGAGATTTCTTGAAAAGAAAGAGAGAGGTCGGATCCCTTACCTTAAAACGTAACTCTTAAAACTCAACGTTTGGGACCTTGAGGGCTTGGGGGAACCTTGGGAGGACTCCTTGGGAGGACTCCTTGGAAGGTTATGAGACCATAAATTCGTTGGGGGAGAGTGGGGAGTTGAAATGGATGAGAGGATGGCTTGGTATTTATAGGGAAAGTGAGGGGACAAGGCATTAATGGCCAAGGGACACCTCAAAAGTGGTTTTCTCAAAACCATGTGCTCTCCCATGGTATTTCCCATGGAGTTAGGCCACATGGGTCCCCCCATACAATAATTCATCACCTTTGGTCATCCAACCCATAAAATATCTCATGATATCATCATGACACAGTTATGATGTCATTAAACATACCGAAACCCTAAAACTATATTTTTACTATTCACTGAAAATTCTAGAAAGATCCCAAAATTTCACCTTAACCAAATATCAATGTTCTGATTTAAAAAATGAACTCCATTTTATAAAAATAATTTTCTAAATATTTTTAATTTATTTTTTAAATAAATTCACTATTCACCGAAAATTCATTTTTTTCAGAAAAATCCCCAAAAATTACCTTAACATAATATCGATGCTCTGAGTTCAAAAATGAAATCCATTTTATAAAAATAATTTTCTAAATATTTTTAATTTAATTTTTAATTAAAAACACTATTCACCTAAAAAACTAATACTTGAATAATAATTTATGAAACCGTTATTTAACCATTTTATTGAATCACGTTACTTAATCAAGGTGCCCAAGTTATATTAATACTTCCTTTAAGTGAGATTACTAATCTATTTGGTCACATTACTAGTCCTAAGCATAAAATCACTATTCATAATTTACTATTCATCAAAAATTAAGTTGATCTTATTAGACTCTAAATTTCGTACTGAACATAATTGTAGAAGACCATTTTTTGAAAATCATTACACATTTTTAATTATTTAAGGTTTACATAAACATTTTTTAAAATAACCTTTCTCTAAAATTCCCCAAAAATATGCATACTATATTTATCTGGACATTTGAAAACTCAAAAACATTATCATAAGATGAAATCCCAATTTTTATTTAAAACAAAGGATTACACAAGGCAGTTACGGTCTCCTTAAATAACCCCTTATCACGCCAGCATAGGACCTAAGTGTAAGGTGTGCTAAGGTGATAGAATCTGAGGGACGCTCAGCCAACATCGCACGAGCAGTAATTTCTATCAGGTTGAACTTCTCGCGAAGGTGATTCCATTCTAGCTTCATACGATGAAGTTAGGCTTGGGTTTGGTCTAGAGCAAATCCCAGTGATGCTACCTCCTTCCCAAGTTCTGTTAGATGGGATTCGATCGGTCCAGGACTACTGGGTGAGGCCATCGAATCTTCTTTCTATAATAATTAACCAAGATTACTTGTATTTAGAGAGAAAAAGCAAAACGTTTAGTTTCCAATGGTCATATTGACCAACGGTCATATAACATTCAAAACCCAACGGTCTCATTTTAATTATACTCATGTAATCAAATGAAACATTTTTGATGAGTATAAAAATAAAATAAAATAACACATAAAATTAAGAAACAAGATTTATTCAAAATTTCGGGTCGTTACACCTATTGTGTTCACTACCCATTGAACCACATTGATCTGATCATCGTTCATTGTTCGATGTTGATCTGACCCTGAAGAATGCTCTCCCCCTCCTTTTATATCAAGAAAAGGTTATATATATAACCCTTTACAAACCATCACAGGATTGTATTTATATAATATTTTAATTAGTTTATTTAATAAAACAAACAAATAAATTATTTATTTATTTTAATGAAATCCACTTGCCAACAGCTACCTTAACCGGACATTTGGCGCTGACCAACCTTAAGTCACACCTAGGGTAAACCCTGCAATTTGGACTCAACTATGGTCTTAGAATTATAATCTAAGACTCTTTTTGGTAGTTATTCCATTTTTTTAAGATAACTATTCACCAGTGATATTAATGTATTTAATATTCTTATAATATCAACTCTAGACTCATCAGGCCTCAGAATATCATGATGTCTTAGTGCCTGGATCTAAAAATATTCCTAGGAATATTCCAAATTCTTACACACCAAAACCAGAGTCTCTACATCATTCTCTTTTTCAAGGATTTTTTCCCCCAAAAAGCACAAAATAAACAAAAAGGTTGAGATAATAAGCTCACATCTGGATCTCCTACTCCTAGGAGCTCTTCTACATGCTCATGTTTTGTCTGTCAACACGCACCCAGGGGAACCACATGCCCATAATGGGTCTTACCAAGACATCTCACAACCATCAATGGGTACCTTGTAATGTAGCTCCACACCTCGTACCTAGCTTATCTAGCTCAACACTACGAAATGATTCATGAACACATCTCCTCATATGCAATAATTGGAAAGAACTAATCACTTGTGGAGTGTGAATTGTGGTCTAAATTATCGTCAATAGAATTCTATGAAACCGAACTACCTCCTACACACACAAGCATCCCAAAATCTTCACTAAGCTTTACTCTTATATGGGTAAGAAGTAGTTGAACCAGGTGATTCAGTCTATAATAACTCAAGAAGCATAGTAACGTATAATCAATCGTGGAAGCTCTATCAGGGAAACCATAAAAACACTATCTCAGTTTCACTTCCATCAAGCACCTTAGACTCCACCTATAGGAAGGTGAGACATAGAGAACTAAACTTAGCAACAATACACAAAATCCATTATCACCAAACCCATAGCTAAAGGTTCTTGGTACAACCACCCTTCTCTTAAGTGTAATACTAAGGGAAAAACCTCCTCAACACCTTTTCCCAGAGCATGATCGGTGCCACCAACCATCCATTAAAAAGGATTTAGTGTTCCCCACCATCATGTAATCCATCAGGAATATATCTAGTGGATATCTATTCATGCAAGATCTCCTAATAGGTATCCCCAATTCATGCCTCCATAACTTCCTAAATAAGTATAGGGGTAACAACCATTGACTGGAGTTACGTTGCACCATCCTCACCCATAAGGGTAAACTGCAAATAGGTCAACTACTCTATCACCTCGCTTGACAACAGTGGATATAAAACCTCATTTTGAGCATCTTATTCCATGGACAAGCCCCATATGGCTCTCAATATTTTGTCACCTCAACCTCTATAGGGTTTGTTGTCACTCCCATGTCTGAGAAGACATACCCTGAGAAGTGTAACTTTAGATCTATAACTGAATCCATGAGAGATAGTATCTGACTAGTACTCCTAGAGCATGTCTAGAACCATCCTCTTATGTCTCATATGCTTTAACTTAGATGCCGAGGATACAAGGTTACCATCATAGAAGACTACCATGAACTGATCCAATAAGGGTATAGTATTTGGATCATAAGTCTTATGAACTCTACTGGGGTGTTCAACACTCCAAAGGGTATCACTAAGAACTAAAATCAACCACAACAACTTTAGGAATCCATTCTCAGTAAATCCACCTCTCAAACCCAGAGCTATTGATAATTAATCATGAGATCAAACTCTAAGATCCACTTCACCTCCATCCACTATGTGAAGAGGTCATCAATTCTCAAGGGTGGATACTACACCCAAATAGTTATCTGGCTTGAGTGATGTCAATCCACACCCGGCCTCAAGCTCTCATCCACCTCTAGGATAACAACATAGGGATTCCCTAGAAAAAACATTGGGTATTATAAATCCCCTACTTAGTAGAATCCTCTAAACACACCTCCAGCTCTCACAGCTTCACAGGTCCATCCAATATGCTATCATATATATGGATTCATCCCTAGTGCAATTCAATATAGTAAAAACCTCATGATGGTGAGGTAAACTTAGAACATCATCAGGGTGGATTCTCTCACACTCCTCTGCGATTTTAGAAAATTGAATGCTCATGGAATCTTCTAATATAAGGTTAATACTAAAAAATATGATAATAAAGTGGTTGTAACCTCCTATAAATGAGCTCATCCCACCCTTCCCAAGGATCACTTCTTATCAAAGGATGAAAAATTCATCCAAACAAATCAGAACCAATGCTACACTCACTAGTATAAATCATCTAATAATTGATGTTAAATGATCATACCATACTAAGGAAAACATCTTAGGGTCCCACTATCTCTACGGAAAGATTTCATGCAAGGATCTCTCTCCTCACAGAGTTAGGTCACACTGTCAATAGAAAAATGTGATCTTAGATCCTCTATGTATGAGAATCCAACATAAGGGATGAAAAAAATTCCCCCACTAGTATTGGTATGTCTTGAATAGGGGATATGTTTATGGAAGTTTCTTAAAACCCTGCACCAAAACTGCAACTGGAGTAGAGAAGATGTGTGTCACACCTCAAACACACATAAATCCTTAGGGTCATAATCCTCCACCATTTAAAGCCATATTTCCCCTAACCTTATAGTTCTCCTTAACCATATCCCACTCTAAAACCTTCCCATCAGAATGACCTCAAACATTCAAGTCAGGTAACTCATTTTCCATACCTATACATTACCTCTTTGGGAAGCATCGACTCACCCTCATGGTTTTGAATCACATCACAAGAAAACATCTCAGTGGGAGGAGTTCCCCTATTTATTTCATGTTTAAATATATGTCAAGCATCACTAACACAGTGATATATCAATGCCTCATATCACCCTGTAGAATTATTTCCACCAGCACCATCATCAAGATGAATCTTTTCCAAGTGGGAAATTAAAACGATAGGCTTATGCCATGCCAATACCACATAGTAATGGGGATTTGATATCACCATGAAACTTGACCTATCTCTATATTTTAACCCCATGATTCACACTAAACACAGGTGTGTATTCTTACAATACCTTTGGAGCCAATAGATGCTCCATGGAGAATATTGGTTGGTAATACACACATCTGATTATTCAGGGTTTGAACAAGATGGAAAACCTATGCTACTATCTTGAGTCAAACCTCTACTGCTTCAGGATCTATCTTGTTGTGAAACCCTAGAGCTTTCAATTTCTGGAACTCACATAATGTGATAAGCCTATACGTACCATTGTCTTTTCCTACTAGAATAATCGACCACTCAACACATGGATAGTCAAATTTCTAATCTACAGAAGGATCCATGTTCTTCTCAACTGGTGGTAGAACTACTTGGTACCTACCTAGAGAAAATAATCTCATGGGTGGGTCCCTAAACTTAGGCCTCATCAATCAATTGTTCATCATTGTGACATTGTCTTGAAATCCTAGCTGGTTTTCTTTGCAGAGACATCTTGAAATTTATTAAGATGTACCGTAGTAAAAGAATATATAAATATAGGGAGATTAATCAAGAATTATAGTCAAGAGACTCAATCCTATGTGATGAATGTACCAATGTTCCCTATAACCAATGTCTCGATATACTGAGTTGACAAGTAGATAGTCAAAGTCTTAGTGTATGGATATTTCGGCCACTACACCAACACTAGGCCCCTGAACAGAAAGGGGAAATTAAGACACCTTGACACTATTTCCCTAAATTCTAAACTAAACCTCTTAAGGGTACAAAACTCCAAACACTATCTCGAGGTCGATCCTCCTCTGATACCACTCTATAATGACCTAACCCACCAGGACCCACCTAGCCAGCAGAATACTATGCCTCTACAACCCCAAGCCTGCCACCGTAGGCCAGGGGAAAACAAAAGGTGTTGAGAAGGAATAACCAAAATGGGAGGCCTTTTTATAAGGTATATGTATGCACTCACCCAACCTTCTCCATGCATAAGTATAGAGGAATAATAATAAAATACAGTAACATCTATCATAAAAATCATGCTTGTAATAACCTATAGGGAAAAAAGAGTGTGACTATGTACTATGAAATGTAAAGGGAAAAATACACACCCTCCCAAAAAATATGTCCCAACCTGACAACAAATGGAAAACAAAATATCTTAGATATCTCATCTCCAGATCTCCAAACTCGATGGTTGTACGCGGTCTATGAACCCAGGTATCCCTTTTCTCCCCTGAAATCACTACTGATATGACTTTCATCTTCATAATAAATAACACATGTCGGAAAATCCTATATAAGTTGATTATATACATACCCAGTAGGATTCCCTACAAATTAAAGAGGGGTAAATATAATACATGATAGAAGTATTCATCTCAACCAAATGAAGGTATGTCAATCATAATATGTGGCATAAACCATAATAATAAACATATATATGCTAAAAAAGAATCCTAAATGAGAGATAAAGCGTATCTCCATCTCCACATCCTAGAAAATAATAATGAGTCTACCCATAGCTCCAAATGTCCATCTTCGATGCCCAGCACCACGCACAATCTCAAAAAAATATCTCATGTAGAGGGTCATGCACCTCGTCACTATATGCACCATAGTCAAGGGAGAAACAACTATAAACCATGTATCTCATATAACCTCACCCAAAAAGAGATAATGGGATATCCCCTCACAATTGTTCTCCATATCTGAGGGAGACACAACTCCCATGGAGGACCTACACAGTGTTGGAGCTTGAAGATGAGGAGTTCTTCTATAGTAGATGGAGGACCTGCATGTGTTTTAGTATGGGGGAGCATCATCCCCATCTATATTAATAGTATAGGGGACCCATGTACTAGTGCGACTGAGGGGTATCATCCCCAATAAAACTTTTATTATCACACTTGATCGGTACCATTATCAAAAGATTCCTGAAAAATCATCATGCTTGAAACATTTCACGTCATATCTTGAAATCCACTACAAAGGCCTCCATCATATTTTACATGGAAAACACTTAAGATAGGATGCTCGTGGGCCAAAACATGATTCTAGCTAAAATCCTAATGATTTCCCGAGACTCGTCATCGGTTCATCGAACAAAAACATAAATCTACCAATATGTTATCACAAACATCCATGAATGACCAAATAGATCATACCGTTAAAATAGTCATGGATAAACACTCAATATAGTCTATTTAATTTCCCAAATCAAACACCCAGTGAAAGAAAAAAACACATTTCTCCATAACACATATGTATGTCGCTTTATGGGACCAAGCCACAAGTCCAAAAAAGGTGCCCAACATTGGTCTTAATTTGACAGCCTCAATTTAAGGGTCATGATTCCACATAGTTTTTTCAATACAACTTGTTGAATTTATTATATAACCAAAACATGTATCGATAAGAAAAGTTATTATTATTATTATTATTATTATTATTATTATTATTATTAAACATATTTTTTTACAAAAGTGGCATCTATCCCACTTCTCTAATGCATGAAGTGCCTAAAGGGGTTCCTCCCCCTTATCCTTTATCAATCCCACACATATTCTCTCTCTCTTAACATAATACTATTATCATTATTATTATTATTATAAATAGAATGGTAAGTGGATAGGATTACCCCATTTTCACACATAGGAGACCTCTCCTCCCTCAACTCGTGCCCCTAACTTTCATTTCCAAATTTTTTTCTTTTCATTCATATTATTATTTTAATATCATTATCGTTAATGATAATAAAATAACACAAATCCATTTACTCACCTCATGCCGCGCGCCACCCGAGTTTCCCTTTATTTCTTTTTTTTCTAATTTTTGTTTCCTATTTTTTATAATAATAATATTATTAAAAATAATAATAACACACACCACTTCCACAGATGTCTGGAATTTTTATTTCATTCATTCTTTATCATAAAACCACCCACATCCATCTATATCAAACGTACATCCCCAGATGTTCCTGTTGTTCAATTCCATTTTCCCTATAGATATTGGATCCATGTAGTATCACTGATATGCTATTTAATTCATAAATATGTCCATAAACCATCGATCCACATTTTTTCATTCTACCACAATGAATTCGGGGTTCAATCACACTCAAACCAACCCTAATAATGTTGAACCACATCCCTGTATGTCAATGGTGAAGAACATGATGAATAAATAAGGGAAAACACAATAATAAACTGAACCATCATTGTCCAAGAATTCATGTACAATGATTAAATAAATAGGGTATTAAGGGAAACAATGGGTTTAATGGATCAATAATATAGCAAGGTAGCAGGGCTCATGTGAAGGAATAAATAAATCATAGATCAAAAGTAGATAATTAATCCATGATCAATATTTTAATCAAAATGGGGGAATAAAAAAATTATGAATCCTACCTAAATCATGGATAGTTCATTAGGGAAGTATACATTCACCAGTAATAAGGCTGATCAACTATGTTCTCTACCCATTCATCCACCTCAATCTGAACATCATTCATTGTTTTATATTGATCCGCCAAAGAAGAACGCTCTCCTCCTCCTCTTAAATATATAAATGGTTATGTGTTTAACCCTTAAAAACTTTATAAGACGGTATTTATAGAGGATTTTAATTAGGTCATTTAATAAAATAAATTATTTATTTATTTATTTATTTTAATTAAATGCACCCACCAACAGATGACTTAACTTGACATCTAGCACCGACAAACCTTAGGTCATGCCTAGGGTAAACCTCGCATTCTAGATTAAAATGTGGTCTCAGATTTCCAATTTGAGACTCTATTTGGGATTTATTCCAATTTTTCAGTAAAACTACATGGATAAGATGTTAATATATTTAGTATTTTATAATATCAATTTTAGGCTCATTGGTCCTCGAAATATCATGTTGTCTGAGTGCCTAGCTCTGAAAATATTCCTAGGAATATTCTAGAGTATTACATGAAAAAACCAGAATCTATACAATATATCTCATCCTTATTCAATAAACCAAAGGATAAATTATTTAATGGTTACAATGAAGAAACAATAACTCAACCAAACTACTATTCAGGGAAATCATTCCTTGCCATAAACCACTTGTTAAATACCAAACATGGAAGATCAATAACCTTATGGGAGTAGGGGTTCCTTCTATAAATCATTCAAATATATGGATATGTTTGAAATATAAGATATAACCAATTAAATTAAATAATTTCATTGGAAAGTGTCAGTTATAATATCAAAATTTATATTTTGAATAGACGCATACTCAAATTTCACTATCCCTTTCAAAATTTTCTCCTTAATAAACTATTATTTGAACTTGATATGATTTGTAATTGAATGGTAGACTATATGTTTGCCAATATTTATATCATTAAAGTTACCAAACTTGATTTTAATGGTATAATTCACTTCAATTACAATATCTTTATTTTTTTTCTTTGTCTATAAAAGTTTCATGAAATCTTGAGTAGCTATAATATATTTAGATTTTTTAATACTAAATGATATGAAATCATGCTTCATTATAATCCAATAAATATAAAATCTAAAATATATAATAAACCACCTGATGTAGAATTTATATCATGTACTAAACTAGAACAATTCATATTCACATATCACAATAACTTTTATTCTAACATACCATTATAAAATAATCTAAAAACCAGTATGCCTTTGATATACCAAATAAAAAAATTTACCATTGGAATATAGGTTTATTTGGGATATATTTGATACCTTTCCACTTTAGAATAAGGAAACACAATATCCATTATTGATATTATTCAGTAAAATAGTCTTAAAATGATTTTCCAATACTTTGTAATATCAAAAACTTTTCCATTTTCTTCTCTTGATAACTTCAACTGTGTAGAAACTCGTGTTGTCACATCCTTGAAATCCTCTATGACAATAATTTTTAGAATATCTTTCTCATATTTAGGTTGAGAAATAAAAATTACCTACCTTCCTTGTATCATCTAAAAACCATGAAAAATACTCAAATCGTCAATCAATAACATTTTGAAATTGCTTCTCATGAATTAAGTAAACTCCTTGTGTTGATCTTCATTCGATCCTCCAAATATTACATCATCCATATAGATAATAACCATTATATTTTTATCAAAAACATTATTGATATAGATATTATTATCATATACTCCATGTTGGAATCCAAGATTTCTCAAGTATTGATCAAGCCTTAAATACTAAGATCTTGATGTTTGCTTTATCCCATAATGTAACTTCTTTAAGAGAAAAACATTTTTCTCATCTTTATGAATGAGAAAATCACATGGTTGTTCAATAAAGACTTATTATTCTAGGAAACTACTATGAAAAGTTAATTTTATGCCTATTTGGAATAACTTAAACTTTTTTCTCCTATATAGACAAAAAACAAACCATTTCTAATTTAGAAACTGGAGAAAAAATAACATCCACATAAATTACTCTAATTTGAGAATTATCTTTGTACATAATTCATGATTTATTTCAAATCACTTTCCCTTATTATTTAAAGTTGTTCCAGAAAAAACTACTTAGTTCTAATGAAAAATATATATAGCCTCAAAGAAATCACCCAAGTATTATTATTCTCAATTTGATCAATTTATTCATTTATATCATTTACCAAACTCACATCCTTAGTAGACTCATCAAAAAAATTAGGTTCCACTTATCAGAAATGTGATATTTTATGTGGATTTTCAATTCTCTATATTTTCATTAGAGTTATCATATCACCAATGACATTTTGTTCATCAATTTTATCCATTTTTCTTGACTTCTTTCTAGTAGAAAAACTTATTCCATCATCCTTATTATCAGTTTCATTTATAAAATACACCTCATCCCCTTGTGTTTCCCCTGATCTACTCAACCCATACATGAATTATTCCTTGATTATTTTACTAATTTGGGGGAAAACTACTCATTCTCCAAAATAGTGACATCTTTATTTTAAACAATATTTATAAACTATTGAATAAATAATTTGTATGAATTAATTTTTTATGAGTACTAAATAAAAATCCCTTTATCTCCATGATATATGTAATGACCCAAGGTTTTTCAATGGAAATTCTCTTATTATTGTAAAGACCCATAAAATTCAGGGGAAATTTTTTCTTAATTTTCTTTGGGATTTTACAAGAACGCAGTTTCTGACGGCATTTGATTCTGAGGCCCGGTGTGCCTGGAATCAATTTCGGAAGTTTAGCTTAGGTACGTTCAGTGAACGAATGAGCGGGTTTCCTAACTTTCGAACCGGTGCTTGGAATCAAAATCTGGGGGCACCGATGGAATAGCAGCACCGGTAATTGCTTAAGAACACCTTTTCTGGAGTTGCGTTTGCTCGGGTGTGGTTAAAAAAATAGTGGGTTAAGTAATGAATAAAATAAAATTTTTACAACCATTTTATTTTTATTTAAGGTAGTTTAAACCTATTCTTGGTGGTTGGAGTGGGACCCACTAATATCCTAACTCCTTAGGTAGGATATTAGTGAGGTGGGGCCCACATGAGATCCACCCCCTTTATTTCCTTTCCACCTCCCACAAGCATTTAATTTGGTAACTCACCCGCACACCCCTATTAAATGCCAAGTCAACTCTCGCGTTTAATTGGATTATTAAACGCCTCATTAATTGGTCAACGCACGTTAACTAAATCGTATTTTAATTTTGAATTTCAAATTGAGGTGTTGGCTTGTGTGTTAATTAAATAAGACAAGTCTTATTTCATTAAGGGGGTTCATTGTGAGAGAGGGATTGGAGAGGAATTGCTCAACCCTTCGAATCCTCTTCTTCCTCCTTGAAGAATGCGAAGAACGCACCATCTCCGATGAAGAACTCCGGCCTCCGACGAAGGATGACGAAGAACGCCGAATCCTAGAAGATCGACAACGCGACGCTGGGTACAGGGACGCCGACGATTATCTTCTCCATGACGCCGATGATGTTTACGGAACCTTGTTCCACGACGCCGTCTTCCGTGATGATTATTTCCCAAGACGAACCTTCATTCGACGATGCTTTAAGGTAGGGGTTATTTGTTTTGCCCATGAATTATTTTCTTTGTCGTTCATCGACTTCTATTTGGGCCGCCTATTATCGTAATAGCGGGAGGAGGTCGGACCGCATGAACACGGCCGACCCTCCTCCCCCTTTTATGGTTTTACTTGATTGCGGTACGAGCAAGGGCGGCGCGGTGCAACGACACCACGCGGAAACAATAAAGAACGGGCGAAGAAGCATGGCGCCGTCGCGCCGCGCTGTTAAGGCGATTCGAAGACTCCGCAGATTGTCTATTTGACATGCGGATCGATGGGTGATGACGGAACGGGCCGCATAGTCGATTTGATGATTCCGCAGTAAAGTACGGGTCCCGAGACGACCCCAGGCGTAGAAACGGAGAAAGAAAGGACCACCGGAGCAGCTCTGGTGGCCCGCGGACTTCACCGGTGGCACGGGTCGTCGGCGCGGCGGCCCGCACCAGCCGACCGCCCGGAGGCGGCGGCGGCCCGGCGCGCCGCCAGGAGGGACCATCGCGGCTAAAGCCGCTCCGGCAGGTGACCGGTCTCGCGGCCGCACGAGACTCGGGGGCGACGCGTCAACCAGCACCACGTCGCTGGCTAAGGAAGGGGGGGGACTGCGTCCCCCCATGCTCGGCCACTGGCCGAGCCAGCGTGCCAACCGGCCGGGTTGCGCGGATCGGACCGAGCCACGCCCAGCCGGGCTGGGCCGCGCCCACCAAGCCGGGTCACACCCTAATGTGCCGGACCCGGGTCGGGTCGAACCAGTTCGGGCCGACCCGGGGGGTGCGGTTGGGCCGGGTCAGACCGGGCCCAAACCCCCCACTTTCGGACCACTTTCTTTCTTTTGCTCATAACTTGGAATAAGGACCTCTGATCGATTTACCGTTAGTTGCGTAGCGATCATTGGATCAAGATGGTCATTTCAGTATATTACACTCAAGGTTTCGGAGAATTTTGGGTATTTTCGGGTTGGTTCGAACACAAATCCAACCGGGCCCTCGGAGCGGAAACGCTTATAACTTGAGCTTCGGACGTCCGATTGACATGCCGTCAACTTTATTGGATTCCTCTTAGAGAGATGGACCTTTTGGATTACTCTGCTTGAGGTTTGAACACAGTTGGAGTGCGTTCGGGTTGGTTTTTACTTAAAAACCAACCGGGCCCCTGGAACGAGAAATCCAATAACTCTCAGACCGGGGGTCCTATTGACGTGCCATCTATCACGTTGAGTTCCTCTTAACGAGACGTAACTTTGGAATACATCAACTCCGGACTATGTTTCAATTGATGTATCGACCCCCCTTGGCTCGTGGAGCAGACCCTCCCGGAATCAAGCATGTTGTGTGTGGGAACCCTAGAGCTGGCTTCGACGATGAAGACTGCACTGAAATCCTATGTGGGTTCGGCAGTGATGAAGACCGTACTGAAATCCTCCGTGGGTTCGATGGCGATGAAGACTGCACTGAAATCCTATGTGGGTTCGGCAGTGATGAAGACCGTACTAAAATCCTCCGTGGGTTCAACGGCAATGAAGACTGCACTGAAATCCTATGTGGGTTCGGCAGTGATGAAGACCGTACTGAAATCCTCCGTGAGTTCGACGATGATGAAGAATGCACTGAAATCCTATGTGGGTTCGGCAGTGATGAAGACCGTACTGAAATCCTATGTGGGTTCGACGGCAATGACTATTGTTCTTGTATCCTACGTGGGTCTTGCAGTGTCTGACTCTGTTCTTGCTATCCTACGTGGGTCTGGTAGAGTAGTTGGTCTGTATCTTATGTGGGTCCGACAGCTTAGCTGGTTTAGAATCCTATGTGGGTCCCATCTTAGATGAATCAGTGGCTATATCTGATCATCTCTATCGCCTTATGAAGAAGTATACCTGTGTGAGCTAAGTCTTGACTTTTAATCATTATCTTCGATATGATTGACTTGTTTTCCTATCTAGATTGTGTTGTGATTTCCTGTGTGGATTGGGTTGTACTATCCTATGTGGACGTGATTGAACTTGGGCTCGGATGTTGGAGCCGAATAGGAATTGATGACTTAGGTATATGTATGGTAATATACCTAAGTAGTGTTGGTTGTTACTTCATGATTGTATCTTTCCTTTTTGGATTATACTTTGTGGATTCTGGGAGACCTTCGAGGGTCTTGGGGTCCCTACTGAGTAGCGTATACTCACCCCTGCACGGTCTATGCCTACACTACGTTGTGTTGGATGTAGACGATGGACAGTGTTGATCGTGGTTGAGACTTATGCAGCAGTCAGTACCTGGAGGTGGACCACTGGGCGGGACGTACATGGAGCGGACGGCTGGACCCGTGGAGCTGAGGTGGCTATCTATACCCACCATTCAGGTGGGACTTCCTGTGGACGGATTGACGTTTCTTCTTTACTTTCAGTTGTTGTACTTTCTTTCCTGTTGTACTTTACTTTCAGTTTGGGTTTGTATTTTTGCCCATTTACTTTCCGCACTTACTTTTGTACCCAGTTGTACTAAGTGTTTACTTCTGCTGGCTTACTCTGTAGTGTTTGTTTACTTTATAAAGTCATTTCCTTCCCTTTTTTCGGGATTTACGCCTTTGGTTCTAGTCGCTAGCCCCTGGCCTATGGGAGGCGGGCTTGGGGTAGTCATGGCACGGGCCCCGATAACGGGTCGTGAAAAATTCATATCAGAGGAGTTCGATTCTACCACAGAACTCAGGAATCTGATCTTTATTCTATGTGAAGCAATAGTGTTTAGGGTATTGAGTGTGGTTATCAGTCTAGGGAGTCCAGTGTTGGTGCGGCGGCCGAAGTATCGGTACACCAGGACCCTGACTTATGATTTCCGACTCAATGCATGAAAACATTGATTGCATGTGTGTTTCAAAAGTTTTCTTTGTGATTACTTTGTGTCAGCTCACCAGGTATACTTTTTTGACCGTAGCGCACCTGTTTCTTTTCAGGATGGCCCCACGACAGCAACCAGCTAGGGTTCCGAGCTTTTCGCGAGATGACATCCCACCTAGCGAAGAGGCCTCGGTGCAGGACCCTTTGACAGTGGAGGCACCGGTGGTACCTCTACCCGTCGAGCCACCGATGCCACCAGCCCCAGCCGCTGAGAGTGTACATCGCCTTAGTGCACTACACGAGTTTCAACATCAGAGACTGCCTAGGTTCCGTGGGGATACGGACCCTCAGGCAGCTCAGGAATGACTGGAGGCGGTTTTTCGAGTTTTTAGGTTAGTGGGGACACCAGCTGACCTCACGGTGATCCTTGCAGCGAGCCTCCTGCATGCGGCAGCAGGCAGATGGTGGAGCTTGATGCTCCAGGTGCACGATGAGGCATCCCTTGTCTGGACGTACTTTGAGAGCCTCTTTATCTCAGATTTCGTCCCAGCCACCCTCCGTGCGGTGCGCATTCAGGAGCTACTACAGCTGCGGCAGGGCAGCATGACGGTCACACAGTACTTGGCAAGATTCACCGATCTCTCGCGCTATTCGACAGATATGGTACGGGACCCATTCTTCCGGGCCCGGACCTTTGAGTAGGGACTGAGGCATGAGATCAGGGCATCTATGATCTCCCTCAGCAATCTGACACAGGTAGGAGTACTGGAGCGAGCCCTTCTCATAGAGAGCTTTCTTATCGAGCCTACGCCAGCAGCGAGACCTACCGCAGGGTGGCACATAGCAAAGTCGTCTGCAACTGGCAGTCGACGTATGTCATAGGGGTCCAAGCAGACTGTACCATCAGGAAGACGACCTCATAACACTGGCTCAGAGGTGCGGGGAATAGGGTACAGAGCCAGCCTTCCGAGGAGCAGGCAGTGCTACGCATGCGGCGGGCAGGGCCACATGGCTCGTGACTGCCCGACCCGCTGTGTAGAGGAGCAGCTGACGATTGAGGGGCCACCCAGGTAGAGGTAGAGGGTCGACCTTGGCGGTCCACTGAGAGCAGGCAGACGAGGTAGGGGAGCTGGCTGAGCAGCAGGTGGTGGGTGACGCTTTGAGGCTTTACCACCACCACCACCAGGAGGTCCACCCTGACCACAGGGAGCTGGCGGGCAGAGACAGGCTCAGCTTCAGTCAGCATAGTCCTACGACCACAGTGCGCCATAGATGATTCGAGGTATTATCTGTGTCTACTCCACCCTTGCTTCAGTTCTTATAGACACAGGAGCGAGTCATTCTTTTGTTTTCTCTACCCTTGTTCGGAGCTCGGAGATTCTGACGGAGCCGTTGGCTCGATCCTTATGGCTAGAGACTCCTACGGGAGAAGACTCGATGATTACGCACTGGTGCCAGCAGTGTGATCTTACGGTAGGAGGTGAGAGATTCGGATGGGATCTTCTTGTAGTGGCATCGAGGCCTTACGACGTCATCTTGGGAATGGATTGGTTATCTATAGTCTATGATCAGATCGACTGTATTAGGCGCAAGGTGTGGTGTGTACGCACCGACGGGAGCAGGTTCACCTTCACCGGCGAGAAGGGAGCCTTTGCAGCACAGGATAGACTCTCGCAGAGGAGAGGACAGCCCATCACCCATCAGTTTGCTAGCCTCATCCTAGGAGCTATTGACGTGCAGAGTCCTAGTTTTCTTGTAGTAGTGGATCAGTATGAGAACGTTTTCCCTGACGACGTTCCAGGACTACCTCCTCGTAGAGAGGTAGAATTTAATATTGAATTATACCCCAGGATAGCCCCGATATCCACTCCAGCATATCGGATGGCACCTGCTAATCTTCGAGAGCTATAGGTACAGATGGAGGACTTCTAGAGCAAGGGATTCATCCGACCCAGTGTTTCACCCTGGGCTTCCCCGATATTGTTCGCCATGAAGGCGGACGGGAGCTTGCGACTGTGTGTCTATTACCGTTGCCTGAACCAGGTGACCATGAGGAACAATTATCTGCTACCAAGGATTGACGACCTCTTCGATCAACTCAAGGGAGCATGGTGGTTCTCAAAGATAGACCTCAGGTCAGGATATCATCATCTCAGAGTTCGGGACGAGGACGTACAGAAGACGACCTTCAAATATTGGTATGGCCACTATGAGTTCTTCGTTATGCCTTTCAGTATAACGAATGCTCCAGTAGTGTTCATGTGTCTCATGAATAGGATCTTTCAGCCATACCTTGATTGATTTGTCGTGGTCTTCATCGACGACATTTTGATATACTCAACCACTAAGGAGGAACACGCCTACCACTTGCGGGTTATACTGGACACACTCCGAGAGAACCAGATTTATGGAAAGCTCTTGAAGTGTCAGTTATGGATACGTGAGGTCCACTTCTTAGGAAACGTCATCTCTGAAGCGGGAGTTGTGGTGGATCCTATGAAGATCGAGGCAGTGCTAGTTTGGGAGCCACCCAGGAGCGTGACGGAGGTGCAGAGTTTCTTGAGGCTAGCTGGGTACTACCAGAGGTTTGTGCTAGACTTCTCTAGAGTTGCGGCACCACTCTCAACTTTGACGAAGAAGGGGAAACCCTTCATGTGGTAAGACAGATGTTAGCAGAGCTTCCAGGAGCTGAGACAGAGATTGACCAGCGCGCCTATCTTGAGGCTACCGGAGGAGGAAGTAGGGTACGTAGTCTACTGCGATGCATCAGGGACCAGACTCGGATGTGTCCTGATGCAGGAGCGGGCCGTGATCGCCTATGGATCATGTCAGTTGAGGCAACATGAGCAGAACTACGCTACCCATGACCTGGAGTTAGTAGCAGTGGTCTTCGCTCTAAATATGGGAGACATTATCTGATGGGCGAGCGCTTTACAGTCTATTCTGACCACCAGAGTCTCAGGTACATCTTCTCGCAGAAGGACCTGAATCTGATACAGCGGCGATGGATCAATTTTATCCAAGACTATTACTTTGATATAGTCTATACTCCTGGAAATGGGAACGTAGTAGCCGATGCTCTCAGCAGGAGGACGGGCATCCATCTACTCAGGGAGGAGACGGAGCAGCTAGCCGCTTTACAGATATCCTTTGTGGATAGAGATGGAGCATCATTTCTTCAGTCACTCACAACCACTCATCCACTACTGCAGTGGGTCAGAGAGGCATAGCGTGGGGACGTTGACTGTGAGATGCGGCGTGCATAGATATCCTCAAGACAAGCACCTGATGGGTTCTATTTAGAAGGTGAGCACGATGTCCTTTTCAGAGGACGTACCATAGTACCAGCTTCTTTGCAGGAGGAGGTGCTGATAGAGTTTCACACTTCCCCTTTAGCAGTACATCCAGGAGTGGCGAAGATGTACCAGGATCTCAGACGACAGCACTGGTGGCCAGGTATGAATAAGGTTGTAGATGAGTTCGTTTCTCGATGCCTCACCTGTCAGCAGGTGAAGGCGGAGCACCAGGCACCAGCAGGCTTGGTACACCCCTTGGAGGTCCCAGAGTGGAAGTGGGACGAGATATCTATGGATTTTGTGACTGGACTTCCACGTACTTCCAGAGGTCACGACTCCATTTGGGTGACTGTCGACCGACTCACCAAGTCGGCTCAATTCTTACCCATCAGAGAGCAGGGCTCAGTGGAGAGCTTGGGACGCCTCTACGTTCAGGAGATCATACGGCTTCATGGTGTTCCATCATCTATCGTCTCCATTCAAGATGTTCGCTTTACTTCCCGGCTTTAAAAGGGGTTGTAGGAGGCTTTCAGAACGCAGCTACGTCTGAGCACCGCCTTTCACCCTCAGACGGATGGTCAGACAGAGAGGACCATTCAGACTCTCGAGGACATGCTCTGTGCATGTGTCCTCAACTTTGGTTACAGCTGGGAGGACCACCTACCCTTAGTGGAGTTCGCGTACAACAACAGCTACCACTCCACCATCGGGATGGCACCATACGACGCATTGTACGGCCGGCCTTGCAGATCACCTCTGTGCTGGGCAGACCCTGGGGAGTCAGCACTTATGGGACCAGAGATGGTCCAGGCCACGACAGAGAAGGTCCAGGTCATCCAGGAGTGGATGAGGACAGCTCAGAGCCAGCAGAAGTCTTATGTTGATAGGATGCGGAGGCCATCAGAGTTTGAGGATGGCGACCACGTTTTCTTGAGGGTCTCACCTCGACGTGGATTATGGATATTTGGCCAAGGCGGAAAGTTATCTTTGCGCTTCATCGGACCATTACAGGTCCTCATCAGGGTAGGAGAGGTGGCTTACCACCTGGCTCTACCACCTCAGTTGCACCGAGTGCATGACGTCTTCCACATATCTCAGCTGAGGAGATACGTGCATGACCCGACGCATATCATCGACCATGGGGAGCTGGAAATTGACGATGGGGTGACCTTTGCGGAGGTCCCGGTGGAGATCAAGGATCGACAGGAGCAGGTCCTACGTGGGTGGTCGATTCTTCTAGTGCGCATCAGATGGCAGCACGGGAACCTCCAGGAGAGCACTTGGGAGCGGGAGGCTCAGATGCATGCTCAGTTTCCACATTTCTTCCCCTAGTTTATGATGTATCTTTACGGGGATGTAAATCCCTGAGTTGGGAGTAATGTAAAGACCTATAAAATTCAATGGAAATTTTTTCTTAATTTTCTTTGGGATTTTACAAGAACGCAGTTTCTGACGGCACCTGATTCCGAGTCCCGGTGTGCTCGGAATCAATTTCCGAAGTTTAGCTCGGGTACGTTCAGTGAACGAACGAGCGGGTTTTCCTAACTTTTGAACTGGTGCTCGGAATTGAAATCTGAGGGCATCGATGGAACCGCAGCACCGGTAATTGCTTAAGAACACCTTTTTTGGAGTTGCGTTTGCTCGGGTGTGGTTAAAAAAATTGTGGGTTAAGTAATGAATAAAATAAAATTTGTGCAACCAATTTTATTTTTATTTAAGGTAGTTTAAACCTATGCTTGGTGGTTGGAGTGGGACCCACTAATATCCTAACTCCCTAGGTAGAATATTAGTGAGGTGGGGCCCACACGATTCTTACCCCCTTTATTTCCTTTTCACCTCCCACAAGCATTTAATTTGGTAACTCACCAGCACACCCCTATTAAATGCCAAGTCAACTCTCGCGTTTAATTGGATTATTAAACGCCTCATTAATTGGTCAACGCACATTAATTAAATCGTGTTTTAATTTTGAATTTCAAATTGAGGTGTTGGCTTGTGTGTTAATTAAATAAGACAAGTCTTATTTCATTAAAGGGGTTCGTTGTGCGAGAGGGATTGGAGAGGAATTTATCAACCCTTGGAATCCTCTTCTTCCTCCTTGAAGAACGCGAAGAACGCACCGTCGCCGACGAAGAATGTCGACCTCCAACGAAGGACGACGAAGAATGCTGAATCCTCGTAGATCGACAACGCGATGCCGGGTACCGCGATGTCTATGATTCTCTTCTCCATGACGCCGACGACGTTTACGGAACCTTGTTCCGCGACGCCGTATTCCACGATGATTATTTCCCGCAACGAACCTTCATTCGACAACGCTTTGAGGTAGGGGTTATTTGTTTTGCCCATGAATTATTTTCTTTATCGTTCATCGACTTATATTTGGGCCGCCTGTTATCGTAATAACGGGAGGAGGTCGGACCGCACGAACACGGCCGACCCTCCTCCCCCTTTGATGGTTGTACTTGATTTGGGTACGAGAAAGTGCGGCGCGGTGCAACGGCACTGCGCAGAAACAATGAAGAATGGGCGAGGAAGTGTGGCGTTATCGCGCTGCGCCGTTGAGGCGATTCAAAGACTCCACAGATTGTCTATTTGACGTGTGGATCGACGAGAGATGACGAAATGGGCCGCATAGGCGATTTGATGATTCCATAGTAAAGTATGGGTCCCGAGACAACCCCAGGCGCAGACAGGAGCAAGAACGGACCACCGGAGCGGCTCCGGTGGCCCACGGACTTCGCCGGTGGTGCGGGTCGCCGGCGCCGGAGCCGGAGGCGGCGGCGTCCCTGCGCGCCGCCAGGAGGGACCGCCGCGGATGAAGCCGCGGCGGTAGGCGACCGGTCCCACGGCCACGTGGGACCCGGGGGAGACGCGGAGACCAGTGCCGCATTGCTGGTTAAGGAAGGGGGGGACCGCGTCCCCCCATACTCGGCCGCCAGCCGAGCCAGCGTGCCACCCGGCCGGGCCGGGCCGGGTTGCGCGGATTGGACCGGGTTACGCGGACCGGACCGGGCCACGCCCAGCCGGGCCGGTCCACGCCCACCGGGCCAGGTCGTGCCCTAATGGGCCGGACCCGGACCCGGGTCAGGTCGACCCGGGGGGTGTGGCCGGGTCGTATCGGGCCCAGACCCCCCACTTTCGGACCACTTTCAGTATTTTGCTTATATTTTGGGTTAAGGACCTCCGATTGACGCATTGTCAGTTGCGTAGCGATCCTTGGATCGATACGGTCATTTCAGTATATTACACTCAAGGTTTTGGAGAACTTTGTGTATGGCCGGGTTGGTTTGAACATGAAACCAACAGGGTCCTTGGAGCGGAAACGATTATAACTTGAGCTACGGACGTCTGATTGACGTGCCGTCGACTTTGTTGGATTCCTCTTATAGAGACGGAACTTTTGGCTTACTCTGCTCGAGGTTTGGACGTAGTTGGAGCGCGGTCGGGTTGGTTTTGACTTAAAAACCAACCGGGCCCCTGGAACGAGAAAGCCAATAACTCTCAGACCGGGCGTCCGATTGACGCGTTGTCTGTCACGTTGAGTTCCTCTTAACGAGACGGAACTTTGTAACACATCAACTCTGGACTACATGTCATTTGATGTATCGACCCCCCCTGAATCGTGGAGTGGACCCTCCCGAAATCGAGCATGTTGTGTGTGGGAACCCTAGAGCTGGTTGCGACGATGAAGATTGCACTGAAATTCTATGTGGGTTCGGCAGTGATGAAGACCGTACTGAAATCCTCCGTGGGTTCGACGACGATGAACACTGCACTGAAATCCTATGTGGGTTCGGCAGTGATGAAGATCGTACTGAAATCTTCCGTGGGTTCGACGGCGATGAAGACTGCACAGAAATCCTATGTGGGTTCGACAGTGATGAAGACCGTGCTGAAATCCTCCGTGGGTTCGACGACGATGAAGACTGCACTGAAATCCTATGTGGGTTCGGCAGTGATGAAGACCATACTGAAATCCTCCGTGGTTTCGACGGTGATGAAGACTGCACTGAAATCCTATGTGGGTTCGGCAGCGATGAAGACCGTACTGAAATCCTCCGTGGGTTCGACGGCAATGACTACTATTCTTGTATCCTACGTGGGTCTGGCAGTGTCTGACTCTGTTCTTGCTATCCTACGTGGGTCTGGCAGAGTAGTTGGTCTGTATCCTATGTGGTTCCGACAACTTAGCTGGTTTAGTATCCTATGTGGGTCCCAGCTAAGATGAATTAGTGGCTATATCTAATCATCTCTATCACCTTACGAAGAAGTATACCTGTGTGAGATGAGTCTTGACTTTTAATCATTATCTTCAATATGATTTACTTGTTTTCCTATTTGGATTGTGTTGTGCTTTCCTGTGTGGATTGGGTTGTACTATCCTATGTGGATGTGATCAAACTTGGGCTCGGATGTTGAAGCCGAATGGGAATTGATTACTTAGGTATATGTATGGGCATATACCTAAGTAGTGTTGGTTGTTACTTCGTGATTGTATCTTTCCTTTGTGGATTATCCTTTGTGGATTCCGGGAGACCTTTGGGGGTCTCGGGGTCCCTACTGAGTAGCGTATACTCACCCCTGCACGGGCTATGCCCGCACTACGTTGTGTTGGATGCAGACGACAGACAGCACCGATCATGGTTGAGTCTTGTGGAGCAGTCGATACCTGGAGGTGGACCACTGGGTAGGACGTACACGGAGCGGACGGCTGGACCCATGGAGCTGAGGTGTCTATCTGTACCCACCCTTCAGGTAGGACTTCCAGTGGACGGCTCGACGTTTCTGCTTTACTTTCAGTTGTTGTACTTTCTTTCCTGTTGTACTTTACTTTCATTTTGGGTTTGTATTCTGGCCCATTTACTTTACGCACTTACTTTTGTACCCAGTTTTACTTAGTGTTTACTTCTTCTGGCTTACTCTGTGGTGTTTGTTTACTTTATAAAGGCAATGCCTTCCCTTTTTTCGGTATTTACGCCTTTGGTGCTAGTCGCCAACCCCTGGCCTATGGGAGACGGGCTTGGGGTAGTCACGGCACAGGCCCCAAGGACGGGTCGTGACACTTATAATTATAAAATCACATGAAAACACAACATAATTTACTACTAAGTTCTAAGTGACATCTAAACATAAGTTTTTCACTTATATGTTTTGAATTTCAAAAATCAGACATACACGGTTGGGTTCAAGGTGTTTTTTGAAGTCAAATGAAACAAAAATAATTTTTGGTGAATAGTAACCTACCCTTATGAATAGTTACATAGCCTTATGAATAGTAATATGACACTTATGAATATTAAATCATCCAACATAAGAGTAATCTTACCCATGAATAATTATATAAAATTTAGACATCTTAGAAAGTGACAATTTGACCTTAGTAAACGTTTTGGTATTTTGTAAGTCATAAATAATTAATTATAATTTATTAATTAATTTAAAAGAAAATTTATTTTCTTAAAATGTGTTCATAAATTAAAAAAATCATTGTATTATAGTTTTTAGATAATTTTATAAGACCCTACATAATTTTTGAAAGCACTATAAAATCAGTTTTAATTTTAAAAAATTGTTTTTTTAAGTAAATTATGATTTAATTAAATATTAAATTAATAATATTTAGAAAATAATTTTTGAAAAATGGAATTAATTTTTGGATTCTACATGTCGAAAAATGGTTGGGGTAAATTTTTGGGATTTTTCTGAAATACTTGATTGTTTGTGAATAGTAAAATACATTAATTAACCATATAAATACATTATAATTAAAACCCACTATTCCTGACATGACAAGTGATGTAAGCACCCAAATATCGAACTCACATTAATTATTTACTATTCTTGGTCATGGATGACTCACTATTACTTGTCTTAGGGTAAATTAATAAACTAATGAATTTTATATTAAGGAAACCCCTCTCCCCTCCACTATAAAAACCACCCTTCACACCCTCATTTCCTCACACCTATCAAGATCCAAGAATTCTATAAACTCTTCCAAAAACATCCTCTCTATCCCATATCCCACTTACAAGAGATTCTTGTCTCATCAAAAGACCAATCCTAGCTTCCTCAAGGAGGATCTCAAGAGGAAGTTTTAAGAGGTAATTTCCCTCCCTCTTCTTCTTTATTTTCCTTTCAAGTTCAAGTTCATTTCTTGATCTCTCCCTAACCATATTCATCCAAATGATATTGTAAATCCATTATTATATATATAATATAATTTTATTATGCTAATGAGATATTATATCATCCAACTCATTTTCCCTCTTCCTTTTATTTTATTAAAGAGAACACTGTTCGTGAGGTGTTAATTTATCACCTTCAAGAACGACAAGTTTTCTTCTTCCATTTATACCTTTAGATATGGTCATGAAACCATTTTTATGGTTGAAATGGAATATTTTATATTTATTATCTCCTATTTAAATTTCTTGAACTAACTTATGAACATATTTCTAGTGATAAAATAAAACAAGTTCATTATGATCAAAAAATCGCTCAAATTAACCCAAACAATCATCATTTCATTATTATCTAATGATACATCCACATGGATATAATATGATTAATTATAAGATAATTAAATATCTTTTAATATCATTAATAACATTTAATATTAGTTGTGGATGTTTTCCCATGTTCTACCCAAACATCAATTTAAGAATACAAGTGAACCACTCAAGAAAACCATAAAAACAAACATTCCCGAATAATGTTTTTAGACTCTATAACTCATCCAAAGGCACATAAAATAACTTAATGAAACCATAATGAACCATATTAATGTACACAAGGTTATGTATTTCTTATTAATGAATATAATTTCATTATAAAGGCCATTAAAGAGAAGGAATCATCTGGATACAAGGTAAGGGGAAATTCTCGAACACAACTTTCATCCTTCGGGTTCTCCCACATTCACTCCTTTTGATATGGTTACTCCTTAAAAATCATTTTTTCATCGTTTTATTTCTTTTTCTAGGATATAAATGTTTTTCATTGGTATTTATGAAAAACAAAATGTTTTCCAAAAGAACTCTTCTTTCAAGAACACACCTTTTACTTCTCATTCAAGAGTGATGGTTCTTGTAACATGTATGTTATTCCCTCATTATTTTGGGAAGCCAATGTTTATGAATGTGTTCTTATGAGATGAAAATAATTCTTTTTCATGGGTTAATTATGTTCATTTATGTTATATGTTCATTGTGTCATGCATGATAAATGATAATGTTATGATGTGACGGGTGCGCCCAGAATTATATAGTGCAATATGAATGTTTGAATGTGACGGGTGTGCCCGGAATTATAAAGCGCTCTAATGAATTGAGTAAAGTGATGAATATCATGATTAAATGTGAAATTATGTGTGAACAAGATTATATCTTGGTTCACAAGTATGTGTGGTAGTTAAACACTAAGACATGATGTTTCATTTTTATGCATTTTCACATTTCATGTCTTATATTTATACTTCCTCTCATGTTCATGATCTTTTTCCCATGTTATGGGTATACTCACCCCATGATATATTGTTATTATTTATCCTCTTAATGGGCTTCTAGCTCACCCATTTTGATGTATATTCTCAGGTGGATACATGTACTAAGGATAGGACAAGTGCCAATAAGAATCTAGATAAGAAGAAATTAGATAAATGTTTATGCTTGATGTTATAATTGTTATGGTCCTAGTTTTCCAAAGAAACTAAACCTTTGGATCCTCTATGTGTAATAATATCATGTTGTTTATCTTTAAAATAATGTAATAGTAATGTAAGAAAATGAAGGGTCTCTATAGTTGGTATCAGAGGAAAGGTTTAGTTAATTTAGGATTTAGGATTAGTGAACCCTAGAGAAAACCTATAGCATGAGACTAAGTACAAATATGCACACAAGAATATTTACATAGGGATACCATATGTTATGCTTTTAGGATAAATTGTTCAATTGAATAAGTTATGTTTTCATGACTTGTTTACTTATGTTTTGTTCTAACCTTTTCTATTTTAGAAAATGGTGGGAACCAGGAGAAATCATGCCAACAACTCATGTGAGGGCTGATGCAATAATTTCCCAAATGATATCCCCAATGATTTCGGAGGTGGAGTTCAAAAATTCATAGTGATTCTTACCCAATTATCTCAGGATACGAACAATTACCATAATAATGGGGAATTCCCTCCTTCACCAAAGAGGGAGAAACTGGCTATCGAATGTTTTATGCGGCAACGACCACTGATGTTTAGTGGATCTTCCGATCCACTAGTTTTGGAACAGTGGGTCAACTCCATGGAGAATATCTTTTCTATGCTTCACTATTTTGATACAGAGAAGGTGACCCTAGCCGTTTATCGTCTATATGGAGAAGCTGATCAATGGTGGACTTTGATTAAGAACACCAAGCCAAGGGAGGAAATTGAAGAGATCGAATGGGAAGACTTTAATATTATGTTTCTTAACAAGTATTTCCCAAGAACTCTTCGCACGAAGATGGAGAGAGAATTCATAGAGCTCAAGCAAAAAGAAGGAGAATCTGTCACAACCTATGAAGCGAATTTCACAAGGATTTTAAGGTATGCTTCATGTTTTGTTATCAACAATGATAGAAAAATTGATAGATTCTTTAGTGGATTAAAACCACACCTTCGAAAATATATTGAAATTCAAGACTTTGGGAGTTATAAAGAAGTTTTTTGATGTGCCCTCAAAGTGGAGATGGAGTTTTGAGAATGGTCCCATGGCTATGGGGATAAGAAAAAAAATATGGAGTTTCAAGCTGGTGGATCTAATGATAAAGGTGGGAAGAAAACTCAATGACCCACATGCCAAAAATGTGGAAAGTCACACCATGGGAACTGCCTGAAAGGGACGGGGAAATGCTTCAAATGTGGGAAAGAAGGACACCATGCTCAAGAGTGTCAAAAAGACACAAAAAGGAAGGAGAATGTAGATGATAAAAGGAGATAACCACTCATGGTTCAATGCTTCAACTTTAGGGAGATAGGGAACTATGAAAACCAGTGCACTAAACCTTGAGCTCTTGAGGGTAATCAGATTCAGTAACCACTAAAGCCAAAGGAATAAGGGAAGGCTTATTCCATCACTACTGTGGAAGTGGATCAAGATAATGAAGTCGTACAAGGTACACTTCCTATTCACTCAAGAATGGAAAAAGTATTATTTTATTCTAGTTCTATGCATTCCTTTATATCTTGCAAGTTTACTAAAACTATAGAATCAAAGCCTAGAAACCTTGAAGTTGAGATATTTGTAAAAACACCAAGTGGGGCAATCATTGCAACCGAAGTGTTTGACTCTTCTCCTGTTGGCGTATGTTGGAAGATTCTTCCAGAAAATCTCGTAATAATTCCCTTGGTGAAATTTGATGCTATAATGGGAATGGATTGGCTCTCGTTATATAGATCACATATCAACTATCAGGAAAAGGAAATATCTTTTCATATTCTGAACCATCACATGCTCCTCTACAAATGCAAGGAAGATCATGAATCTCCATTGAAAAATAATTAAATGGTGTGGGTTTTGATTCCCTATAAATAAGCATACCTCACCCAAATGGTTGAGTCAAAGGAAAGTGCCAACCTTGAGGAAATTCCCATCATGAGGGAATACAGCGATGTATTTCCTGAAGAGTTACCCGAAATTCCCTTGAATCGTGAGGTATAGTTATCAATTGAACTCATACCCGAAGCTACTCCTGTCTCAAAGTGTCCTTATAGGATGGATCCTATCAAACTGGAGGAGTTAAAAAAGCAGCTATAAGAGAATCTGGACAAAGGGTTCATATGCCCTAGTGCATCACCTTGGGGTGCGCCAATTCTCTTTGTGAAGAAGAAGGATGGAATAATGAGGTTGTGTATCGATTATCGGGAACTCAAAAAGATCAACATAAAGAACAAGTATCCTCTCCATAGGATTGATGACTTGTTCGATTAGTTAAGAGGAGCTCAATACTTCTCTAAGGTGTATATTCATTCTGGATATCATCAGGTAAAGGTAGAGAAGGAAGATATTCAGAAGACTGCCTTCTGTACAAGGTATGGGCACTATGAGTTTTTGGTGATGCCCTTCGGACTTACTAATTCCACTTCAATATTCATGGATTTTATGAATAGAGTCTTTAGACATTACCTAGGAAAATTTGTGGTAGTGTTTATTGATGATATTCTCATCTACTCCATGGGAATGGAGGAATATGAAGAACATCTAAGACTTGTGTTGGAAACATTAAGAAAGGATAAGTTGTACGCCAAGTTCGTCAAGTGTGAATTTTGGATGAATCAAGTCACGTTCTTGGGACATGTGATCACAAGTGAGGGAATTTCTGTAGATCCTTCAAAAAAAGGTGATTGAGGAATGGCCCAGGCCCTCTAGTGTCACGGAAATCAGTAGTTTTCTTGGATTAGCTGGGTACTACAAACGTTTTGTGAGAAACTTCTCATGATTTTCAAGCTCTCTAACTAAGTTAATAAGGAAAGGGGTAAAGTATGTATGGACAGAAGAATATGAGGGGAGCTTCAAGGAGCTAAAGAGAAGGCTGATCATTGCACCTGTACTCACACTACCAAAAAGTGGAGAATGTTTTGTGATATACTGTGATGCTTCAAAGAATGGATTGGGTTGTGTACTCATGAAAAATGATAATGTGATAGACTATGCCTCGTGATAGTTGAAGATCCATGTGTAGAACTACTCGACGCATGATCTAGAGCTGGAAGCCATGATTTTTGCCTTGAAAATCTAGCAGCACTACCTTTATGGTGAGAAGTGTTACATATACACCAACCACAAGAGCCTAAAGTATATATTCACACAAAAGGATCTCAACATGTGTCAAAGGATATGGTTAGATCTAATCAAGGATTAAAATTTCTCTATTCACTACCATCCTGGAAAGGAAAACAAGGTAGCTGATGCTCTAAGCAAAAAAGAACCTGCTACTCTATCCATGTTACGGATTGAGAAAGACCCTATCTTCTTAGATGTGAAAAGGATGGATCTGTAACTCATATGGACAGGGGATACATCCTACCTTTCCCAAATGATTTTGCAACCATCCATCCAGGAGAAGATTAAGGAAGCATAAAGGGATGATGTGGAGATAAAAAAGAGGGTGAATGCAGTAAAGTAAGGGAAGCTGCTGGAGTTCCATATCGATGATGATGGTGTTATTCAGTTTGGAACACGGCTTTGTGTGCCTTCATCACCCAGGATAAAGATGGATCTATTAGACAATGAACATAGTTCAACATTCTCTATCCATCTTGGGAGTACCAAAATGTATTGTGATCTCTGAGAACACTTCCGGTGGGATAACATGAAGAAGAAGATTTCAGAATATATATAAAGGTGCTTGGTATGTCATCAAGTTAAAACTGAGTGACAAAAGTCTAAAGGTATGATGAAGTCATTTCCTATACCCATGTGGAAATGGGAAAATGTTACTATGGACTTTGTTACGGGTCTACTGAAGATGTCAAAGGGAAATAATGCGATATGGGTTGTGGTTGATCGACTCACCAAGACTGCCCATTTTATCGCTATTCAGGAAGATCTCTCGCTTGAACAACTTGAAAAGATATATGTAAAGGAAGTGGTGAGACTGCACGGTGTTCCACTCTCAATTGTCTCTGACCGTGATCCAAGGTTCACATCTAAATTCTATAGGATCCTTCAATATTCTTTGAGTACTGAATTAAATTTTAGCACAGCCTATCACCCCCAAACTGATGGCCAGTCTAAAAGTACTATTCAGACACTTGAAGATATGATAAGAGCCTACTCTCTAGAATTCAAAGGTGTATGGGATCAGCATCTACCATTGGTTGAGTTCTCATAAAACAATAGCTTCCACTCAAGTATTCAGATGGATCCATATGAAGCTCTGTATGGAAAGCGATGTAGAACTCCAACCTGTTGGGATGAAGTTGGAGAAAGAAAGCTACTTGGACCTGATCTTGCTCAAGAGATGACAGAGAAGGTTCAAGTCATCCAGAAACACATCAAAGCTTCTCAAAGTTGACAAAAGAGCTATGCGGACAACCGTTGAAGAGATTTAGTGTTCGACGTTGGAGATAAAGTCTTCCTTCAAATATCTCCATGGAAGAGAGTCATGCGATTCAGGAAGAAAGGAAAGCTAAGCCCAAGGTCCATTGGCCCCTTTGAGATCCTTGACTACATAGGAACTGTGGCCTATCGTCTTGTACTTCCACCAAATATGGCTCAAGTTCATAATGTGTTTCATGTATCACTATGGAGGAAGTACATACCAGACCCCTCACATGTACTAAACTCAGAGGTGGTGCAGCTGGAAGATGATCTCTCCTATGAGGAGCAGCCAGTAAAGATTCTGGATCAGAGTGATAAGGTTCTACGTTGTCAAAGTGTTGTGGAGGAACCATAAGTTTAAGGAAGCAACTTGGGAACCAGAAGAGGCAATGAAGGAGAAGTACCCTCACCTGTTTGTGTAAAGTGAAATTTTGGGGGTGAACTTTCTTAAGGGGGGAAGAATGTAACAACCCAAAGTTTTTCAATGGAAATTACCTTCTTATAATTATAAAATCACATGAAAATAAAACATAATGAACTACTAAGTTCTAAGTTACCACTAAACATTAGTTTGTCACTTATATGTTTTGAATTTCAAAAATCTGACATACACGGTTGTGTTGAAGATGTTTTTTGGAGTCTAATGAAACAAAAATAATTTTTGGTGAATAGTAACCTACCCTTATGAATAGTAATATGAACTTTATTAATATTAAATCATCCAACATAAGAGTAACCTTACCCATGAATAATTAAAAAAAAATAGACATCTTAGAAACTGACAATTTGACCTTAATAAACATTTTGGTATTTTGTAAGTCATAAATAAATAATTATAATTAATTAATTAATTTAAAAGAAAATTTATTTTCTTAAAAAAATTTCATAAATTAACAAATCATTGTCTTATAGTTTTTATATAATATTATAAGACCCTACATAATTTTTAAAAGCACTATAAAATCAGTTTTAATTTTTAAAAACTGTTTTGTTAAGTAAATTATGGTTTTAATTAAATATTAAATTAATAATAATTAGAAAATTATTTTTGAAAAATTTAATTCATTTTCATATTCTAAACATCTAAAAATGTTTGGGGTAAATTTTTTGGATTTTTCTAAAATACATGATTTTTTGTGAATAGTAAAATACATTAATTTACCATATAAATACATTATAATTAAAACTCACTATTACTGACATCACAAGTGATGTAAGCACCCAAATATAGAACTCACATTCCTTATTTTTTATTCTTGGTCATGGATGACTCACTATTCCTTGTCTTATGGTAAATTAATAAACTAATGGATTTTATATTAAGGAAACCCCTCTCCCATTCACTATAAAAACCACCCTTCACACCCTCATTTCCTCGCACCTCTCAAGCTCCAAGACTTCTATAAAATCTGCAAAAATATCCTCCCTATACCCTCTCCCACTTCCAAGAGCTGATGGTCTCATCAAAAGACCAATCCTAGCTTCCTCAAGGAGGATCTCAAGAGGAATATTTAAGAGGTAATTTCCCTCCCTCTTCTTCTTTATTTTCCTTCCAAGTTCAAGTTCATTTATTGATCTCTCCCCACCCATATTCATCCAAATGATATTGTAACTCCATTATTATACATCTACTATAATGTTATGATGCTAATGAGATATTATATCATCCAACCCCTTTCCCTCTTCCTTTTATTTTATTAAAGAGAACGTTGTTTATGAGGTGTTAATTTATCACCTTCAAGAACGACAAGTTTTCTTCTTCCATTTCTACCTTCAGATCTGGTCATGAAACCATTTTTATGGTTGAACCAGAATATTTTATATGTATTATCTCCTATTTAAAGTTCTGGAACTAACTTATGAACATATTTATAGTGATAAAATAAAACAAGTTCATTATGATCGAAAAATCGCTCAAATTAACCCAAACAATCATCATTTAATTCTTATCTAATGATACATCCACATGGATATAATATGATTCATTATAAGATCATTAAATATCCTGTAATATCATTAATAACATGTAATATTATTTCTGGATGTTTTCCCATGTTCTACCCAAATATCAATTTAAGAATACAAGTGAACCACTCAAGAAAACCATAAAAACAAACATTCCCGAATAATGGTTTTAAACTCTCTAACTCATACGAAGGCACATAAAATCACTTAATGAAACCATAATGAACCATATTAATGTAAAAGTGGTTATGGATTTCTAATTAATAAATATAATTTCATTATACAGGCCATTAAAGAGAAGGAAGCATTCGGATACAAGGTAAGGGGAAATTCTCGAACCCAACTTTCATCCTTTGGGTTCTCCCTCATTCACTATTTTTGATATGGTTACTCCTTAAAAATAATTTTTTCATCATTGTATTTATTTTTATGTGATATAAATGTTTTTCACTGGTATTTATGAAAAATAAAATGTTTTCCAAAATAACTCTTATTTAAATAACACACCTTTTACTTCTCATTCAAGAGTGATGGTTCTTGTAACATGTATGTTATTCCCTCATTCTTTTGGGAACCCAATGTTTATGAATGTGTTCTTATGAGATAAAACCCATTATTTTTAATGGGTTAATAATATTCATTTATGTTATGTGTTTATTGTGGCATGCATGATAAATGATAATGTTATGATGTGATGGGTGTGCCCGGAATTATATAGCACAATATGAATGTTTGAATGTGATGGGTGCGCCCGGAATTATACAGATCTCCAATGCATTTGGTAAAGTGATGAATATCATGAGTAAATGTGAAATGATGTGTGAACAAGATTTTATCTTGGTTCACAAGTATTTCTGGTAGTTAACCACTAAGACATGATGTTTTATTTTTATACATTGCCACATTTCAAGTCTTATATTTATGCTTCCTCTCATGTTCATGATATTTTTCCCATGTTATGGTTATACTCACCCCATGATATATTGTTATTATCTATCCTCTTAATGGGCTTCTATCTCACCCCTTTTTATGTATATCCTTAGGTGTCTACATGTACTAAGGAGAGGAAAAGTGCCAATAATAAGCTAGAGAAGAAGAAATTAGATAAATGTTTATGCTTGATGTTGTAATTGTTATGGTCCTAGTTTTCCCAAGAAACTAAACCTTTGGATCCTCTATGTATAATAATATTATGTTTTTTATCTTTAAAATGATGTAATAGTAATGTAAGAAAAGGCAGGGTCGCTATAATATATAAACTTCTTATGGATCTTATCTTTATTAGGAACAAAATTTTTACTTCTAAAGATATAAAATTATTTAAATATTAGTTTCTTCCCATTCCATATATCATATGGATTTTTATGTTCTAACAAATATAAAAAATCTCTATTAATGAGGTAAAATGATTTCAAGACTACTTCTTTCAAAAACTTCTCTACTAGGTCTTTTTTAATAAGCACATTTCAAGCAATTCTATTGATTTTCTATATTTTCCTATTAGCTAAATTATTTTTCTAGGATTTATCATTTTAGAAAAATTATTCTTTATACCATGATTTTTGATATAATCCTTCACTTGGGTATTACCAAATTTCATTCCATTTTAATTTTTAGAATTTTAATATTTTCTACCTAGAAATGTGCTCTACTAATCTCTCATAACATGTTATATAATTAAACACTTATTATTATTTATTTATCACCATATAACAAACAATTATACTATAGTTATCAAAAAAGAGTAAATCATGCCTATTTCCATAAATACCCCTTAATGATATCGACTTAAAAACATCCATATGCACAAATTTTATTAAACTCGTCATCTTTTTATCTTTCATCTTGTATGTTTTCTTAATAATATTTAAATTTTTAAAAACCTCACAAATATAAGTACTATCACATGAAAACCTTAGGTATATCATGTACACCATCAGATTTTACATAATCTTTAAATTATTTTTATCTAAAGTGTCAAATCTATTTATGTCATGAATTATTTTCATCATTATTTGATAGAAAACACATGAATTCTTCTCCACTAGTGAGGTAGCGATTCTATTTTTCTCTATACTTGAAAAAAATGATCCTTATTTTCCTTTAATAGTGAAAGTGTTCTTAGTGAATCTTATTACATTCTCCAAGTTATAAAATTGTCTTACACTATGTGTATCATGACCAAGGCCTTAAATTTCTAATACATCCATTCTTCCATTGTATTTTCCTCCAATTTTGGAGTCCTCATATCCAATAATCTTAAAAACATTACCATTTCCAAACCTTATGACCAATTTCTCATAATATTTGATTTTTTTGATAATATCCATTTTTGTCATCATATAGAAAGTGGATCCAATGTTAAGAATCCAAAGTATAGATTAGTTTATTTCTCTAAATACCATCTCTATAGTTATAGACTTTTTATACATTTTCTTCTTAATCCAAGCCTTTTTATTCACATTTTTTTGTGGTTGTTATGCATGATTCTCCCTAGAATATGGTGGATCATCCTTCTATTGAAAATTTTCAAACCTATTTTAGGATTTCATCTTTCTTGATGAGTCTTTGAGTTACAACATACTTCCAATTAGAGTCTCCCTTACAAGAATATTTTTTATCCTTGATGTTACATGGATTTTTTTTCAATAACCTTCACACTAATAGTAGTATTCATCAAAAACATTCCAAGGATATTGATTTTTACTTGTCCATATCTTTTAATTTTATATCATGAAGTGCCTATTTGTTATGAAAAATGCATTTTGTGTATGTTCCGTATTTATGAAACAATAACACCTAATTTATAGTGTATTCTTCTATGTCATATTTTTTTAGTTTAATTTTATTTTTGGCTTCTCCCAAATCAATATTACTACTAAAAGTAGGAGCATGTGGCTTTACATCAACCATAATAGATTTTTGTTTATAATCATGATCCATGCCTTCATTTCCTTGTCTATGATAATATTTATTTAATATTCAATCCTAAAGATCATTTATAGTATCTCCATGCCTATACGTAAACTTTTTTATCCCTTGTAATAAAACTTCTCAAATTCATACTAAGAGTCATAGATATTTCTTGATCTTAAAATTTTTTAGTTATCTCGATAACTTCTCCCTTGAGTTCCTAAATTCTTATAACCATTTCTTTCACAGTATTATCCAATCTATCATTTATTCAATCTAGTTAATTAACCTTGATCTTGATTTCAACAACTTTAATTGATCTTTCTATCTTTTCATATTTAAGATTTTCAATTTTAGTCTTCAGTTCATATTTATCCTCTTATTGTTATTGTATATAAAGATTAAAATCACATACCATGGCATTAATTTTCCATAATTTATCTCTCCAAACATCTATTTCTTGAATAGTAGATTCCAAATACTCCATGAGGTCTAAAAATATATTAATCTTTGTCTAGAGATTTCATATTATAAAAGGTTTCAACGGATAATGTGAGAATAGAGACCTTTCTATAATAAATAAATAAATTATATCCACCACATCATGAAATAAATAATCTTATATTATTTCATAATAGAAAATTACATATCAAATATATACATTTATAGTAACTTCTAAAAAAGTAAGGGGGATAAAAAATCAATGGTTAGGAAATAGAAATTTCATAGCACATATTCTCATAAAATATAAAAGCTAAAAGAATAATATTTTCAATAAATAAAACCATTATAACTAGGATAAACACTTTTTAAAATGATGATATAACATTTAAGAAATGATATGTGTGGTTTTAGTGTAAAATCTATAGGAATTTATAAAAATAAAAGTTAAGGTGATCATTACATAACCATAGAAAATGGGTAAATTGTTCACTAGGAATCTAGACATTAGAATAGAAATATGCTCAATGAAATAATAATTTAACTATTATAAGTAACCATGTAAAATAGTGAATTTAATGTGTGAATTATTTTTTATATATATTTAAAGTTTGATAATATTCTATGTCCATGTTGTGATATAAAGAAATATTCATAGTTAAGTAACTTCTTCCCCAAAACATTATATTATAGACTATTTATTATTTTTATTTATGAATTTAATTTATCACACTAAAATATTGGTTTTCATAAAATGTATTAGAAACTAAAAAAATCATATCAAAATTTGGTAATGGTAAATTTTTTGAAATTTTCAAAAATAATAAAATTTTGGGGTGAATTATATAATACGGTCTCTTATATGATCTCATTTTGATGTAAAAAAATTATTTAATAATTGAATGAATATTTTTCATAGCATAAATATTTATATTATATAAATAATTGATTTAAAAATATTAAAAACAATTTACCTAACATATAAAATAATTTTAAATCTCTAAAATATATTTTATCATTTAACAAATAATATTAAATTAATTCTCTCTATTTTCAAAATGAAATAAAATATGGTAGTTTCATATTTTAATATTAAAAATTCAAAACCCATGGTATAAGTATAAAATACCAAAATTCAAAACTATTTGTGGGTAATTTTAATTGACTTTCCTGTAATATTATTTTTGAATAATAATATTAAAAAAATTCTCAAGTTTTGCTATAAATAACCTCATATACGCACTATTTATCATCACTCTAAAGCTTCTAACTACATCCTTCATATTATTCTCTATAAAATATATCTTTAAGAATGTCTTTAAGTGATTAAGGATTTATTTTTAAAATACTTTGAAGTGGTATTTAGGGTATTCAAAAAAAGAAATAAATTCATTATATTTTATTTATATTATATTCATTTTATTCCCCCATCATTCTTAATTAATTGAATCTTTGGATGTTTTAGGATTAAAGTGTCATTTCATTGAATTTGGTGAATATATCATAAAATGGAAAAAAAAATTAATTTAACTAATTTATTTAATTTATAATATAAAATGAATTTTTAGATATTTGTAATACTTTGTTTTATTATTTTTAAAGAAAAACTATTGTCTGAAGCTATTCAATGAAGAAAAAGCTAGTTACAACAGTGAGGGAGGAATGTGGCTAAGTCAATATGTATGAGTCACTTTGGAATTATAGTAATCATATGCAAATGTCACTTTAAAGTGTCCAAATAAAATTAAAAATGTGTTGGGATACATGAATGTAATTATTTTCATGTGTAAGAGCCATCAGTTAACTCCTTGGAGTACATATGATATATTCTTATTTTTTAATCAAGAAATATGAAAAGGAATAGGTTGTGCTTCAGAGTCATTTTACTGAGTCCTTGAGGTGTGTAAGAGTCTTTTTCATCATCTTTAAAGAAAAAATTTAAACCTATCTGTATATTTATAAACCTTTCATGCTCATACATAAAAGTAATTTTGAAGATGCTAATGAAAAATTGGTAGTCAAGAAACATGTCTGAGTCATATTTTTAACACGTAAAAGTCAATTGTGCAGTAAGGAGGAAATTTGGTTACTCCTAGAGATACATAAAGTTCATTGAACAATACATGAATATAAATTAGAGAAAATTTTCCCAATTGGGTTTACCTGAGTATTTTAGGATTGATTTTTTTTATGGTTCCATTTTGATATCCTTTTACATACATAGGATGGAGGGATAACTAGTAGTGATTACGGTTGGTTAATCCTCACAATTTATTTCACCCTATGGAGAATGATGAAGTTATTATGGATTATTTCATGTCTCTCTACCTCTCACACTATTTCTCTCTCTCTATATCTCTCCCTCCCTATCTCTTTCTCTTGCTATCTATCTCCCTCTCCCCCCTCTCACTCTCTCTCCCCTATCTTTCTCTCTCTCTTTCTCTCTCTCTTTCTCTCTATCTTTCTCTCTCTCTCTTTCTCTCTCTCATTCTCTCTCTCTTTCTCTCATTATCACTTTATCCCTCTATCCCTCTCTATCCATTTCTCTATCTCTCTCTCTATCTCCCTCCCTCTATATCTCTCTCTCTCTCAATCACTCTATCACTCTCTCTCTATCTCTATCTCTCATGTCCCTTTGATAAGAACTACCTTTTTCAACATGGATTCTTATTTAATTATCTTTTTATATACATTTTGGTATAATTAATTTAATTAACTATTCAACATATTTTCCTATTCCCTCTCTTTGAACTCCTTGCATGGGTTCCTAATGATTCAATGAAAATTATTTTTTTGTTCTAGTAAAACCCTTCAACATTTTTGTTTCCTAAATACTTATGTGTGTCATGTATTTGGGTTATTATGGATGTGTAATTTCTTAGGTGGGAGATATTTTTAGAAAACTAATATTAAATATATTTCTTCCAAATTTTACTAAGAGCTTAAATACTACTTCATGTATTATCATAAATTAACCTTAAGTGTGAAAATTAACTAAATTGTGATTTATTCCTTAAAAAAATTCTATAACCCCTGAAAATTATATATATGGGTTATATAAATTGATTTTAGATTTATTTATAGATAAATTTCTTATATTTTGACCATGGTAAACCCTTTTACACAAGAATAAATTTTTATTTTTATTTTTTATTATTATATTTATTACTCTTTCATATGATCAACATATATTAGAAGTTTTATCCTCATACCTTAAAAACTTATGAATTTTTTTTATTTTTATTTTTAGGTGTTGTTAGTGGGATTGAGAGCTCACAGGTAAGAAACTCATGGGGTTATTGGAGTGGGAAATTATTGTAGTATATGAATTGTAACACATGTGGGTAGAAGTTAGTGACACAAGTTGGTTGTGTCATTGATTGTTATGTTGTTATTTGGATTATGATGTATATTCTTTGTTTGTGCTTGAGTTAATGTGATAAGAAGTATTCCTCAATCATTTTGCCTTTAGTTCCTTCTATAAATGATGTTTCATTATTATGAATCATTAAAAATGTTGGGTATTTATCTAATATATCTTCCATTATATTATCCCTCTTAATTGACTTTCCTTAAATAATTAATGGGCCTCCCCACCCCCCAATGTTCTCTCCCTCTATTGTTTTATAATTCATGTGTGCCCATAAAAATGTAATATGGTGTTTTCACCCCTTTTAAAAATAACACCCTTATATGAGGTATAATTTTATCTTATACACTTAAATATTTGTATCTTATTATCCATTTTATTGAAACTTTTTTTCATTATTATTCATTTCATTCTCTAATTGAGGATTCTATATTTTTACTTGTATATCCTTGCTTGTGGGTTATTCATTATGATGAATCATATGTTATAAATTATTTGTGTGATTCACTCACGTATGTATTTATTTTCAAGTGTTTCATTTACTTTTGGATAAATTATCTGACCAAAGAGTCTAGAATTATATATCACCCCAATAAATTTCATAAATATTAATTTATAAAGACATTTTGAATAGGGTTTTTTATGGCTCACATCATCATGGATTGATAAAATCTATATAAATTTTAATTCTTATTACTAGGTGGATTTGAGAGGGGAAATCGTAATTTATCCTATCATAGGATCTTGTATAAGTTTCATGGCTTCTCGGTTAGTTTTGAAAAAGTTAATTTACCCTTAGTAGGAGGTTAGTGGAATTATGATTCGTTCGTATTTTCATAGAATATTTAATATTTAAATAAATAAATATTAAGTATTCATTCATGTTTTAATCGTGATTTTTTATATTAAAATTCTAGGATTTGAATTATGACTCTATGATTGAGTCCAAAATGGGGGGTTTTCCAAGGTGAGGAGTAAACCCATTGCAAGTTTTGGTTTGGGTTCGAGACCATTTTCTATTTATTTTCCCTTTTTATTTCCTCCTTTTTATTTTCTTACTTCTATTTTCTATCCTCCACTATGTATTCTGATGTACACATATCCCCTACACACTGTGAGTGTCACATTACTGAGAGAAGGGAGAGGGAGAATGTGTCGAGGAGCAGGCACAGAGCTGGATCAAGGTTCAGTGGTGGCGTCTTGTGGATTCAGGACTGAAGCTTTAACATTTTCTCCATGTGGTACTTATTATTTAAATATTTAGCTAAAAATCCCCCATATAGTTTTACTTTTTAGTTTTTTAATTTCTATATGTGTTGTTGGGGACCCCTAAGGGTTTTATTGTGGTTGTTTTGGGAGAAACATGGGTTTTTGGCTGAATGTAGGAGTATTCATTCAACAAAACCCATCTACATTGTGTTTTGTTCAGAAAACACACAACATGTATTATTCTTTTTTTGTGAATGGTATAATTTGATGAGTACATGGACTATTTGTTTGAGACACATCATGTAGGGTGACTCAGGGTGTGGTCGTTTACTTAGACATAAACCCCATGCAGGGGCACATAGTCATGTAGGTTACATGGTCATAGCCCATGTGTAGTACATAGCTAGAGTACTTGTCATGTATTTTTATAGACCCTATATGGGGCACATTAATGGAACCCCATGTGGGGTACGTATCTTTTGTGAGGTAGGCACACCATGTACTCCCGGAAGTATATTTTGAGTGGGTTGTGGTTCACATTTAGAGGTGATTTTTTTGGGAACACATAGTGTACTTCTTATTTGGTTTTTTTTCTATTTCTATACCTGGAGTTAGAAATACTTATGATTAGTCCATTTTTAGTGTTTTCCCACACATATCATGATTGTGAGATCCTTTTTGGCATGTAGATTCCATATAGAGGGTATTTTATATTAGGTGAGGTTTATAGGAGGATTACTTTAGGGTTTTGATTTAGAATCCTTCTGAGGGTTAGATTGTAGTGTGAGTCCCGATTAAGGGTCAAGATCTTATTGAATTAATTTTCTATAGGAAGACATGATATTTATTTTTCAACATTTTGGACTATTCTTGGAAGGCGGGATTGAGTAGTTTCTTGTATGGGATATTTAGTTTGGTTGCTCAAGTTTTAGTTTAGTTAGATCCATCATGCTAGGATAACATCATGGGGTTTTGGGTTTGTTTGTATTCCATTTAGTAGATATTTTTGATGAGTCTAACAAACTCATTGGTGATTACCTTGTGGATGTGGTGTTGTTGGAGGATTCCCTTATAGGTGAGGTGTTTTTTAGGGTTGGTTTGTGTGTCATAGAGTCCATCTTAGGTTTCTTGTGATGGTCTTGGCCTGAGGTTTATTTGTGTTAGTGGATCCCCATTTTAGGTTGTCCTATTATTGTTTTGGTTTAGAATAACAATGATAAATCCTTGTTTCTTAGTGACCCTAATAGGGTCGGTGTTGAGGTTCTATGAGTTTTGTTGATGGATTCGAGCATTGGATGACCTAGGTTTTATGGATTGGTCTAGTAATGTTTGATTTTATTCTTCATATGATTGGATGTGATAGGAGACCATTGGGATTTATTATATGAGGTTTTGGGCCTTATTTTTATCATATATTCTCCTCTGTTGGTTTTTATTAGTTGGTTCTAGGGAGCTCATGGATTATCTGGATGAGTGAAACCCCTCTTATGTTTAGTATTATCTATAGACAGGGGATTAGGTATCATGATGTGTTGAGGCACTCATGGAGTGGGTTATGTTTTCCTAGAATTTTAAGGATCCCTTTGGAAGCTCAGTCAGGTAGTGTGCACTAATGTGTTGGACTAGGTAAAGGCCTAGTGTTTTATGTTCGATCATGACTACTTATGTGGAGTTTGAGGATTTATTTGGATTAGTTCAACCATTATGGAGATAGATTATGTGGTATATATCATGTATTTCAGTATATCCTTGTATAATTTTTTCTTTATTTATTTATTTTGTCGGTATATGTGATCTTACCGGTGGATGATCAGGTGATTTATTATAGAATGATCGTGATTCTATATGTTTCCTCTATTAATTTTATAAAGCATGCTATTTTTTTATCTTTAATATTTTTATGTTTATGTATGTGGATATAATTAATTTATTTTTTGATTTTATTTTACTTTTATTTGACATAATATTCTCCCCATTCTATGGATTAGGACCTCATCTCTAGTAGGTATCCTCTGGTGTATGAGGAGGCATTCTTGTGGCCTTATGGTGAGCCAAATCAGGTGATGTGTCTAGTCAACTTGGTCTGGTTCATAGAAAAATGGTATGAGACCCTATCTTGTTTTCCAATTTGGGGAGTTGGTATATAGGAAGTTCAGGAATGTTTTGGAGCTTGTAATGGACCTCAGACTATTATGTCATGAACACATTTTTTTATGGAAAGTCATAGTTATTAGGATTGTGGGATTGTTTTTCTTGGTTTTAATTTTTTTTGGTTCTATGATTTCACCTAAGATTATGCACTTGGAGTTTTAATTTATGATTTATTTGTTTGGGATATTAGACCATTTATGATATTCCTCTATAAATTCATCAAACAAGGAATGTAATATTTATATAAAATGTGTCTATTTATGTGATATTTCACTAATGATGAAGGTTTGATTATTTAAATTGTTTCTAATGACCTATATGGTTTTTCCCATATAAACCTTTGTTGGAATTATACTAAATTTAACCACATGAATTTTCCTATAATGATAAGACATTTGTATCCTTTAATGATATTTAATCTAGTTATAGTAAGGTAGTCCCTTCATAGAGGGATGTTTGGAGACCCTGGTGGGTTGGTACAATCTTTCGGTGCCCTGGTGGAAGTGGTGGATCAATGAGGGTAAAGTATGCATGAGATGTGTCTAGATTATGATTTATTTTCCATATATTTTTTGTTTCCATAATAATTTTTTTGGTTAAGTATGATTATTCATTGGGTTTGATAATTGGAGTGTTATTAATGGTCCTGGTTATGTGGTTGGGTTAAGAGGGTAGGTTTGGTTAATATCATGCCCTATTGTTTTAATGGTTCTAGTTTCACTTTTGTTAGTTCAGTGAGATCATGGTTAGGTTTATGTGGTTTTAGATCGATTCATGGGTGATTGGTGGTTGTATGGTTGATCATCACATATGGAATATGCCTCATTTTTTAAAATGAGCATCGAGAATTCTCTCCCTGGTTGGAACTGACCTACCTATGGAGCATGGTAAGTGGTTTAGATTCATTATACTAGGTTCATTAGGTATTTGATCATGTGATTTTAAGTCTAATTTTATGTTCAGGTTTCATGGGAATGTTTGATTGTTGTGTTTATGGGAGTCCAAGTAGATTGGCACTCGAGCAGCAGTGTAAGGGAAACCATATGGTGGAGAGATCACTATTGGATGATGCATGTTTTAATACTTATTTTAATTAGGTTATTAATCATGGTAATATCATTATCAATAATCTAGTAAAATTTTGTGGTTGGTGTTTCAAATTGGTGCTCAGGTGCAAGCGATTTAGCAATGTCTAGTCATCAAATTAAATAGTGTATGGAGTGTGGGCCATAGATTTTGGTGCTCTGGTCATGGGGTAGGAATAAGGATACTCCTGTGGTGGGTAGTATATTATTTTTCATGGACTAAAAATCCTTATACTAGATATTTCTTGGGAACTATGAGACCAGGCAGTGGATGATCGAGGTGGTCTTGGATATACTGGTGTTTTGGATGAAACTTTGTAGCTAGTTAACCACTAAGTCTTATTGAGGGTGATAGGTGTTATAGTGGGGAGGTTATGAAGACCCACATTGTCATGGGTTGAGAAAATTAGGATAAATATTGAATTTTTTTCCTAGGTGGTTTTTAGGGGAGGAATAGAAATTTCTTCAGTCAGATGATCTCAGATAGTTTTTCTAACTACTCTATTGATCTTAGAATATGATGTTTACCAAAGGGTAGAAGTTTTATACAAATATGATCCATTTATATTTTCATGAAATATTTAATATTTAATTGATTAAATATGAATTATTTACATAATTTATAATGTTGATAACGTCTTTTTAGAGTGTCAAATTGGAATTATGGCTCCACGGTTGAGGCTGGAAAGGGGGGTTTTTCCTAACCCATCACAAGTGTTGAGGTCAAGCATAGGTACATTTTATTTTTCTTTTTTTTCTTTACTTATGCTTATTTTTCCTTTTAATTTATCTCTTTCTCTTTTAATTCGCATGTACTTGGATCCTCGCCCCTATGATTATTGCATGACTGAGAGGAAAGAGAGGGAGAGGGATGGGGATATCACACTAGTGAGTGGTCACGGAGCTGGATCAGGGTTTAGTGGAGATGTCTTGTGGATATGAGACTGAATTTATGGTGTTTTAACTATGAGGTATTCCATATTTAAGGTTTTATCCACAAATCTGAGTATAATATTTTTTTAGTTTTAAAATCTTTATATATATTGTTGGGTAACCCTATAGGGTCGATTTGTGGTTTTTTGGGAGAAATGGTATTTTCGATCCAATTGTGGGGGTTTCCATTCAAGTAAACTCATCTACATAGTGTGTATTTTAGATATTTCATGCCTTGTTTTGTTATTTTTGGGAAAAGGGTATAATATAATTACCACATAGCATGTGTGTTTGGGATAATCCATGTAGAGAAACTCAGGGTGTCGTTGAGTACTTGGCCAGACACCCTATGTAAGGGCACATGGTAGTGTAGGTTACACAGCCAGAGCCCATGTGTAGTAAATAGAAAAAGGTAATATAGTGTATTTTTATAGGCCCCATGTGGGTCACATGGATATGAAACCCATGTGTGGTACACTCCATGTCCATGATAGACACACCATGTACTCTAGGATATACATATAGAGTGGGTTATGGAACATAGCCAAAAGTGATGTTTTGGGGTACATGATGTCTACCCAAGTTATATGTTATGTACTTCCTCCTTTAGTTGTGTTTTTCTATTTTATTACCCAAAAGTCAAAACTAGACTCACAAGTAGTCCATTTGAAGTTTTTTTCAATGTAGATCACAATGGTGGGATCCTTTTGGAATTTAGAGGTCATCTGGAGGGAATTTTGGATTGAGTGATATTTATCTAGAGGATTAATTTAGTGTTTTGGTTTATAATCCCCTTGGGTTTGGTTTATGGTGTGTAGTATAGGTTAGGTTCATAAACTTTTTGGATGGATTGGCTTGAGGAAGCTAATAGATTTAGTTTGTGACCTTTCAGAAGATTCCTAGAAGGCATGGCTGAGTAGTGTCTTAGATGGGATCTTTAGTTTGGTTGTTTAAGGTTTAGTTTGGTTAGATCATTTGGGAGGGTATGAATTTTTTTGGTGTTAGACTTAGATTGGTGTCATTTATTAGATTTTTATATGAATCTGAAGTCCTCGTCGGGGGTTCACTTGTGAGCATGGTGTTGTTAGAGGATTCCCTTAAGGGTGAGGTTTTTTTCAATGTTGGGTTATGTATTGGATAAGAAAGATAAGTTTTATTTCAATTATATTATCATAAATTTTATATGTTTTAGATGATCCCCCTTGTAGAGTGTCTTATTATTTTTTTGGTTTAGAATACCTATAGTGATGCCTTATTTCTTGGTGACACTCAGAGGGTCAGTGTGAAGGTTCTATAGGTTTTTTTGATGTGTTTAGGAATTGATTGACCTGTGTTTCTATGGATTAGGAAATGAAGGCTTGATTTATTTCTTTTTTAGTATATATTTGAGAGTAAACCATTGTAATTTTTTTTACTGGGAATTTTCCCTAAGTTTGATCAGATGCTCTCCTACATTGGTTGTTGTTTTAGGTGTCTAGGGAGATAATAGATTATCTAGATGAGTGAAACCCCTCTTATTTTTAGTATTAGATCTGGATAGGTTCTTAAGGATCATGAGATGATGAGTAAATCATAGAGTATTCTATTTTTTTCATGGATGTTTAGGATCATTTTGGCGGTCTGTTCAAGAAATGTGTACTAACATGTTAGAAAATTTTCCTGGTTAGTTTTGTATGACTTCTAGGATTTGGAAGGTTCTCAAGTGTTAACCTCAAGTTCCTATATCTAGTTCAAATCATATTATTAGAGTCTTAGAGCCAGGCAGTGGGGTGTTCTATTGTATTAGATTCCTAGGGTGAGATTCTAGGGTCTATCTATTATACTTGTCTACATGATAGATGTCTTGGAGATTCTTTTTTATCATGAGGATGTGTCAGATGTTGTGTAGATGGGTGATACATTTTTTCTAAATCCTCTAGATCTATCTAAATAAGGGGATATTTACCTCAAATATTAGGAAAGAACCCTAGGTAAACTATTTTATTTATTTTGTTTTGTTTATACCTATTTATTTATTTTTTACCAACTATTTTTATTTTTTCACTAGGTTAGGCATATCACATGTGCACACAGTTACATATGATAGTAGATGATAGCTTCATTGTTGGTAGTGGACTAATGAGATATAATTATCACGCACTATATGCTCACTTTGGTGCATGGGAATACCTGTATGTATGATTTTGAGTTGATCACAATATAGATGATGGATCATCCAGAGGATTGGTGTTGTGTGTTTAAGAAGGACTACTTGTGTGGAGTCTGAGGATTGAGTCAAAGAACTTCAACTATTTTGGAGACTAGGTATGAGGTAAGGATATGGTATTATAGTATATCCATGTGTAAATTTTATCCTATTTATTTATTTATTCTATTTTTATATGTGATCGAACCAATGGGTGATCAGTTGATGTATTATAGCATGACCATGATTTTGTATGTTTCTATATATTATTTGATATATCATACTGCTATTTTGTTTATTTATCTTATATATTATAATATTTATGGATTTGGATGTGTTTGGTTTATTTTTCACTTTTATTGTACTATAATTTGAGTTCATAGTCTCTCCATTATATGGATTAAGGATTTAACACTAGTCATCATCCTCTAGCATATAGGGAGGTAAATTTGAGCCCTTGGGGTGAACTACATTGGCTGATGTGTCAGATCGACCCAAACTATTTTGTAGTATATTTATAGTTAATTTTTTCCTCCCAAATAAGGAGTCTTTACAATTATCCTTAACCATATGACACCATGGTTTTTTTTCTTAGAAATATGTTCATGTTTTTCATATTCATACATTACTTATTCCTTGTGAATATCATTAATTATACTATTAATTATTATTATATCGTTAAAAAATTGTAAATCCATCCATTCTAATTAATGGATCTCCTAAAGGAATATTTTTTTATAATAAAAGAGTTTTTCAATGAGACCCTTTATCAAGGATTTTTTTTTTTGAATTTCATAAGACTATCTAAGTTGATGCATTCTTGGCCTCATTCAAGATAGGTGGTTTAAATATATTAAAGTGGGAAGTAAATTTATGTCCCCTTAACATTTTTCTATATTTATTACCTTATTTTTCTAGTGGAATCCACAAAGATTACTTTTAAGGATATCAAATATATTTTCAATAATTATAAAGATGTTTTTGGTTTATCTATAATCTATAATAAATATTTTGTTGTATTTTTAAATGGTATTATGATTTCCAAAAAAATAAAGTTTTTAAACTTCTAGGGATTAATAAGGGATCAATTAATTTAGACTATTTTCCACCTAGAGAATATATACTTTAAAATCTTTACCCAATTGGCTAGCTAAAAGGTAATATCATGTCTCAACCTAGAAGAGTATGTCTATCTAATTCACAACTTACCTCTATGTTTGTGTATGCCTTTTTTATTTATAAATTTCTCAATAATCATATTAAAATTATTCATTATAAACTTTATATGGGATGGTTTCATTTATAAAAAGAATGTGATTACTGATGCATTGAAGTAAAGTACTAAACCCTTTAAGATGGCTAAAATGTGAGTGAAATATCTTCATAAGTTTGATGATTATTTATTATCCGAGATTACATGGAATCTCTTAAGTTACAATGATGAGGCTTTGTGATTTCTAAAGGAATATTTTTTCCAAAATCACATGTTGGGTATCATTTTTATCTATACACTTATTTTTGAAAATTTATTAACAATTCATACTCTTATTTAATGTCTACCTCTAAATGGTTTGTTATAAAAGAATCTAAGATCAACTTATAGAGTACCAACTAGCTTGAATCACCTCTTTAAGACTTTGTGTTGATTCTATAGAACATGAAGAATATTTAATCACCCTCAAGGTGTTGTTAGTTCCTACAGGGTATACCAATTTATAAATTTATAACACAAAAATAACTAGTACCTAACTAAACAAGTATACTATATGGTAAGTTTAAGGTTGAACCCATAGAGATGGTTTTAAGAAAAAAACTAAGTAAATTAACAATGAATGAAAATGAATAAAAGTAAAGCTTATAATAATAATTAAAGAAAATGTGCCAACATTAATAAATCTAGGTTTATGTGTTAGTGAAGAGAAATGAAAAATTTATTAGACATTATTCTTTCTGGAGTTTTGTCTAAGAAAACCCTTGGTCTTGGTAATTTATCTCTACCTAAAACATTCTCCCTTTCTCATGGTCAAATACTTAGGGTAAAAAAAGAAGTAGGTGACTCAAAACCAGGTTTAAGGATAGTCACCCTTAGTCATAAAATGGTCATGAATAAGATAAAGTGTCCAATTAGTGCATTAAAAGAAACTTTCTAATTCAAATAACAATGTAAATGAGAAATGAAGAGGAAAAAGATGGAAATAAGTACAATTTCACAACCCATCAATGGACTAAAAGTCAAAATATATTTCACTAACACAATACCCCTTTAAAAACTTTCTTATAACTAGAAAATTATTCTCTCATTAAATTCATGAGGGGATGTAGAAAATAAAATAAGAATAGAACCTAGAAAATAGCAACATTAGTGATCTGGTTGTAGACCATATGAATTCCCCCCACTCTTATTTGATTCTACCATTTTCGTAGTAGCATAACCCTTATATTTATAGGAATAATTATTTAAAATTAACTCATATATTTTTTTAAAAATATCCTTCAAATTAACATGGGATTCACATAATCAAAAATTTCTTAATCCCCTCAAATATCTCATGTAGGCCATATTTTTTAAAAACTTATTGACCAAACCTATCATAGTACGAAGGATCAAGCATGGAACAATAAAAAATACCTGTAAATTAAATGTCCTAATTTTACATTTTCAAGGAATTAAATAAACTCTTATGTGAAATGAACAACATCAACATAATGCAGAATATTTCCTATATAAAATGTCATGGCATGAGTTCCTTCAATACAGCATGAACCAACCTTATGATGTCTTCCAATATTCCTTGATAACTATAGATAGAAAAGTTACAAAATTATATTTTCAACCTTAAGAAGTCAATGAAGATTCTTTGTGACATGAAATAAACTACCATGTCACAAAATCTCTTGATGTTTTATCAAATTCATGGACATATACATAGACACCATGAATCATATGCACTTGTTCATGACTCATTTGAAGTTCCATTGTAATGAAAACTTATGACTTACTTATAGCATGAAGATATATCATGAATCCTTCTTCTATTATTTTATATAAATGTTTCATTCATACATGAGGGGTACTCTCTTGGTCTTCTTTTACTTCCTGTATCTTCATATATAAGTGACTTTGACCTTATCTAAGCTTACCTAGACCTATCCATGACATTTCAGTCCTATGAAGGGTGTCAGCATGATTTCCCATGAAACGTTGTTAATTCCCCATAGGTTAGACCAGTTTATAATTTATTAATAATAAGACTAAAAACACTAAAACTACAAAGTAATAGTATAGGAATTCAAGCCCTGAGGTCAAACCCACAAAGATAAGGGAAGAATGAAACATTAATTCAATAATTAAGAACTATGATCTATAAAATCAAGGAAAGGTGAAACTACTATAAAGAATTGAGAATGGTGAATATTTTGGGTGGGTGAAGAAAGATGAATCAAGACATATAAAAAAATTTATATCCAGGTTCATGCACCAGTGAAGTGAAAAAGGTATTGAATCACTCAATCAATCATCAGAATTGGGTCTAAGTAATTATCATGGTATGGGTAATTACTCTCCATCCTTAAAACCCATTGTTTTTCATGTTCAGGTAATCTATATTGTTAAGAATATAGGTGACCCAAAATCATATTTATACATAACTATATTGACTCATACAATGTTCATGCATGAGTCAAGATAGTCAGTCAATGATTCTTATTGAACTCTTTCACCCCACATGTAATGGGAATGTATAAAGAAATAAAAAATAGGAATAAAAGAAGTAAAACATGTGGAAATATCAAACTTGAATTAATAAATATAAATCACTAGATATAATTACACTTTAAAAAAATATTAGTAAAAATAAATAAAATCCCTCATGATAGTCATGAGGAAGTAAAGATAAATAGGGAAACAAATATACAATAACTGGCCTAGTCAAAGAAAAAATTCCCAGAAATGGTGTGGCCTATCTAGGCCCAATTGGATCCCATATATTGAAAGATTCCAAAATTTTATAGAGTTGTCACATGCTCATTTTTTGGTATTATTTCGTTTAGTTTGAGTACTTTTATTTTGGGTTTTAGATAAGGGTTAATTTGGGTGAAAATTGAGAAAAATGGAAGAAAAGGGGGTAGTGCATGGTTGGCACATGGTTAGGGAAAAGCATGTGTCCAAGCTCAAAAAATGGTGAAACCCAAGATAGTGGGGTTTTACACGATTAGAACATAGTTTTTCAAAAAAATTACCCTATTAGGAGTAACTGTACCCCATGCAATTGAGGCACGTGATTTAGGCGCATGGTTAGGGGAAACCGTGCACACCTGCCCAACAAACCATTTGTGGGAATTAATTTAACCCAAAAATTAGTTTTTTAATTACCATAACACCCATTTTAATCCCAATTTGACCCCCTTAAACCAATGCCTATATTTCATGATTTTGGAGTCCTCCATATGGAATCTAAACCTTATTGACCTCTTTTCTTCATGATTTGAAGCCTAGATCATAGATTTACACCCCTCCCAGTAAGTGGATTATATCTCGTTGGTTTATCATTCTTTTTTTTTATTCTCTCATCCTTGAAAGGAGTGATTTTTATATTTTGATTATATATAGAGCTAGGATTTTAGATCTAGATATAGATTTAAAGGATTTTGATTTATTCAGTCTTGATTTATGGTTGTAGATTTGGGTCTTGTTCTACATCGTTGAGTCGCTCAATTTTTGGGGATTTCCATTGGGTGATCGTTCATCAACAAATCAAGGTAGGTGATCTAATATTAAAATTCCATAGTCATGATTTTGATTATGTGTATGCAAGTTATATAATTGATAGATTTTTTTATAAATTTAATTTCCTAATGGAGTTAATTAATTTGGTGAATTAATTAATTAAGTAATTGTGAAATTGGGATTTAGGGATAATTAATTGCCTAGTTAATTATCAGAATATATGTATGGAGTTGTGAATTAAGTATAATTGATTATTGAATTAATTATTGGTATATGTGGTCTTTCAATGGAAATAATATTATTAATTAATTATGGAAATTAATTGATGAGATTAATGTGATTAATTAATTTTCAAATTAATTAATGGATGATTAAGATTAATTAATTGTTGAATTAATTAATGTAATATAAGTGGTTAATTAATTGTAGAATTATTTAATGGAATGATTATGATTAATTAATGTTGGATTAATTAATGGGATTTATTGTGATAGTAGGATTGATGTTGATTAATATTGACTGATATGATATAGTGAAGTATGTGATGCTATGATATATGAGATATATGTGATATATGTGATTGATTGATATTTGAGTGTGGGTCACAGACTGATGATCCAAATACCCATATAATCAAAATTTCACACTTTTGAATATTGTGTGGGATAGGGACTGATGATATAAATATCCATGGGGTGTGGGACACAGACTAACACTCCAAATACCCATGGAGTGCTATACATGACATTCTACGCCCAAAATATTGGTATTAGACTATGGTTCTGAGAATCTTTATTAGTAAATTGAAATGAAATGGATAATGAAATCCCATTTATTAAATGAATTTTGAATCAATGATGTGAATGGTTCAAACTTTGGCATGGGATGAAGTGAGTATTGATGTTCGGGTGTCCTTTCGAACCTTGGGGTTTATGTGGTTAAAGAATGAATAATTTTTAATGTGATAACTATTTACTTAGGCATTTTATTTATTTATTTATACAACTGCATATACGGTTATTGAATGGATATTGTTTTAGACACCATTGGTTGTGGAGTATGAAGTTGTACTCACACCCTAATAAGGTTGCCTAATTGGTACCCGAATAGATTTCATGGTTGTATTATGGGATAAGGGAAAAGGACCTATGTTAGATGGATGATTGGGGCTGGATGATGGATGAGGGAACCAGACATGGTTTTAGACCCACTTGGGAGTTATTAGTGTCTTTACATTTGAGTTTTATTTTAGACACTTGACACGTGCATTAGTATGGTGTGTTTTTTCTTCAGTTTGGGTATTATATTTCCTTCTTTGATTATCTTGAGATATTTGAATTTTTTATGGTTAAATGTTATTCTGATATTGTTTATTTTACTTCCTATGGTGTATCACTCTGATAAAAGAGGGTATACTCTCCCCATGATAGATATTTTTCCCTCACTACTAATCAGAAACCTTTGGCATATGGGGAGTTGTGCCTGAGGTCATATGGAGGTCCATATTAGGGCCCCGGTGTGTGGCACCAATGTCGGGACATTCTAAAGTTGTATCAGAGAAGTTTTTATTTTATTTATTCTTTTGTATTTCTATTTTTGAAAAGGTAGATAGGGGATTAGGAATAGTCGGGCCTTGGTTATGAGCTCAGGCATGGGAGTTTCAAACCCATGTATGGGGGAAACCCAAGTACCCAGGGTGGGATTATTGTTATTATTAGTTTCTATTATAGTTGAATATTATTTCACCTTGGGTGATGCACTTGTTGTGTGATGTGATTATTGTTTTTGGAAATTATTAAGAATTGACTCATGGCCTAGTATAGCATGAGATTTGGGTTTTCATGAATCATTCTAGTCACTCGAGATTATTGTTACATACATCATTTTAGGTATTCACATAAAATTGGTTTTGGGTATGCTATTGAACTTGAACTATTTTTCCTTACTTGTGTGAAATTGAAATTAAAATGTTGCCTGAAATGAAATTGAAAAGGATTGTAAAATGATGAAAAATGGGAATAAATGGGTGTATAATTTAATTTTAATAATGAGATTTGGTTATACTTATTAACCCGAACCTATGTGTAGGATGGTAAAGGGTAGTAATAGAGCCTTATTTTTAACCTTGTGGTGAGGTTTTGGAAAATTAATAGTTGTGAATTTTTATAATTTTTCCTCTTACATGAATGGGATAAAGTTGTGTTTTGAGTCTTATGTTGTGTTTTTGGAATTATAGATATATGACTCCGCAATGATGCTTGTTGAGAGGAAGATAGGAGGATGTGCTTAGAGATAATTCACCAATGGTGGAACCTGAGGCACCAATAGTGATAGTTAAGGAAGTAGGGAAGCAGTTTTTAGAGAACTTCACTCTCTTCTTATAATTCATAGAAAGAGACTCAGGGGAGGTTTTGAAAAACATGTCATATTTAAAGAGGGTGTTTTAGTTATATCACCCTCCAATATTTACTAGAGAGGGTGGTCATGAGGGATATGAGTTATAGATTGATTCTATCCAAACTATACTTGGCCACTTAGAGACTCCTTTTGAGAAGAGATTCAATCTGGTGGAGTAATGCTCTTGCAAAAAGATGGGGAATCAAAAAATATTATACAGGAACCCACATTAGATAGTTAGTGAGGGTTCATATAGATTGAGTTAGAGTATAGGAATGGGTTCTTCTACACCTTATTAGACTGGCATCATGAGTTCTACTGGATGAGGCATCAGAGGCAGTGGATGTGGTGATTCTGGGAAAGAGTTCTTATATCAGCAGAATGGTGCAGCATAGGGGAGTCCAACTACATCATAGGGAATAAGGGTAGGACATATATATATCATTCATCCTACACTTGTTGATAGTGAGTTTGGGCCACCAATATTGATAGGTACTCTTCTTGTAGATTCTATATTAGCTAGTTCCTTATTTTATACTGGTGCCTATCATTCCTTTATATATACAAAACTTATGAATGGTTTGAACCTGGCAGTGGAGTTTGAAAGTGGGGTTATGATGATAGATACACCATTAGGATTCTGGTCTAGAGACATCTGTTTGTGCAATGGATGTTCTCTTGAGATCTTGGGGTATCATTTTATCTAGGATATATATATTCTTGATATGTCAGGCTTTGACTTAATTATGTGTATGGAATAGTTAGTCACATACCGAGCTCACATTTATTGTTACTGAAGGAGAGTAAATTTCACATCTCCTAAGGGTGATGACTATATACACTATGGATAATGTAATATCTTGGTAGGTCAAGCAGGGCCAATTACTGAGAAACTATGAGAGCTCATAGCCTAGGGTGAAAGACTATTACTAGATTATGGAGATATGAAACAGGATATGTTTCCACTCATAGTGGATTGGTTTCAATATTTGTTTCATGAATACTTGTTAGGTCTACCACCTGAGGGATGTGTGGAATTTACCATTGAGTTCATACTAGGGGTTGATCCAGTTTCTATTCCTACATATAGAATAGCACTGATAGAGCTCCAATAGATCATGACTTAGCTGGATGAGTTGGAGGATAATGGATTTATCTCTCCAAGTACATCACCTTGGGTTTCACCTGTGTTTTTTTCAAAGAAGGATGATAGTAGTTTTTGATTGTGTGTTGATTACTGGAAGTTGAATTGGATGAATGTAAAGAACTGGTATCCTCTTCCATGTATCAATGATATTTTTGACCAATTGAGAGGAGCTTGTGTATTATCAAATATCGACTTGATATCAGGGTATCATGAGATAAGAGTTTAGAATTATGATATACTAAGGAATGATTTTAGGAGTAAGTATGGATTTTATGAATTCATCATAATTCTATTTGGTTTGATGAATGCACCTATAGTGTTTATGGCCTTGATAAACAGAATCTTTCATCCATGACTAGATCAGTTTGTGGTAGTGTTTGTGGATGATTTCTTGGTGTACTCCAAGACTCATGGAGATCATTCCCAACACCTTGACATTGTCCTAAGTACACTTAGAGAGCATTGGATATATTCCATGATATCTAAGTGTCAAATCTATATTGATTGAGTACACTTCTTAGGTCACATAATATCATAGGAAGGTGTGTTGGTGGACATAGAGAAGGTTTGGGCAGTGGTTTCTTGGGATTATCCCGAGAATGTTTTAGATGTCCAAATCTTTCTGGGGTTAGTTTTATATTATCATAGATTCATCTAGGGGTTTTCCTGATTGGAAGCACCAATTATGGGCTTGAAAAAAATTTATAAAGTTTGATTGGTTGGAAGTATATGAGAATGCCTTCCAAGAGATGAATAAGTGTTTTACATCAGCACTAATCTTGATCCTACTCGAGCCAGGTGAGGAATATACATTATATTGTGATACTTCTGGTACTAGACTTGAAGTTGTGTTAATTCAAGGGGATCGATTTGTGGTATATGGTTCTCAGAAATAAAGGCCTCATGAACTGAACATCCCTATGAATGATTTCAAGTTAGCAGCAGTGGTTTTTGATTTAAAGTGTTGGAGACATTATCTATTGGGAAAAAAAATTAATGTGTATACGGATTAAATGATCATGAAGTACATATTTTCACAAAGAGAATTGAATATCTGACAATGGAGATGGGTTGAGTATATGCAGTCATTTAATTTTGAGCTAGAATAAACACCAGGAAAAGGAAATGGAGTAGGTGATGCTTTCAGTAGGAAAACTCATACTCGGGTTATTCAAGAGTCTATTGTTGAGTGAAAAATGATGACTTTACTTGATGAAATGCATGTGCTAGTTTAGGATAATTAGGACCAGATAACTCTTTTGTCAGTTTTAGTGTAGTCTAAACTTTTGATATGGATCATATAAAGATATTATGACGATATATAGTGCTTGACCTTGAGGGAAAGCCTTGAAGGTGGGGAGTCACCTTCAAATTAAAACATAGATGAGGATGACATCATCTACATTAAGAATCGGGTTGTTGGGCCTATGATCAGGTTATAGGATATCATGTGGTAATTTTCTTATTTTCATTGGGTAGTACATCTAGGTGTGAACAAAATATACCATGACCTATGATGAAATTTTTGTTGTTAAGTCACGAAAAAGGAAATAAAAGGTTTTATGACACAATGCTACACCTTTCAGCAGGTTAAGTCTGAGCATCAATGACCTAGAGGTTTAATTCAACTGTTTCCATTATGAAATGGAAATGGGATGACATGACTATGGAATTTTTTGTGGGTATCCCAATGATTACAAGGAAGAATGATGTTATATGGGTTATTGTGTATTGAATGAATAAAGTATCACATTTATAGCATATATAGGAGACTTTATCAGTAGAGAAATTGGGAGTTTTGTATGTTTAAGAGATAGTTAGTTTTTAGGGGGTGGCATGGACTATTGTTTCATATCGTGAGCCATGAATAACTTCATGATTCTAGAAGTTCTTGTAGAAGGCACTCATACATATGTTTTTTTAGTATGGGTTTCCATCCATAGACTCATGGGCAGTCGTAGCGTACTATACAGGTGCTTGAGGATATGTTATGGGAATGTTTTCATGACTTTAGTGGGTCTTGGGAGAAGAAATTTGACTTAGTGAAGTTTTCCTATAACAACAGTTATCAGGAAAATATTTAAATGGAACCATATGAGTCTCTTTATGGTTGGCCATATAGATCACCTTTATGATAGATAGAGGCTGGTGGGTTAGAGTTGTTGGGACCAAGTTTCATGTAGGAGATGTTGAAATGGGTTTAGTTGAATCAAAAATGTATGGATATAGATCATAGTAGACAGAAGCCGTATGATGATAGATGTTAATGACCCATAGAGTTTCCATAGGTTGATTGTGTATTTCATCAGGTATCCCCTAAGTTAGGTCACTGAAGGATATAGAGGTAGGGAAAGCTAGAACCCAGGTTCTTTGGACCTTTTTGAGGTTATGGAGAGAATCGGGCCAGTGGAATACCGATTGTCTCTTCTATATAAATATAATGCTATGCATAATTTTTTCCATATATCAAAACTATGAAGGTATCACCACAACCCTTCTCATGTGATCAATGTAGATGATGTTGAGCTTGTGATAGATGATTCCTTTGAAGAAAATCTGATATGTGTGTTGGGTCATAGTGAGAAAGTGTTGTGGGGGAAGTTTTTGTTGATAGTTCATTTGTTATGTCACCATGGGCGTGTGCAGGAGGAAACAAGGGAAAGGCAAGTAGATATATAGGCTCAGCTTCTCAATATTTTTAACACGGAATCTTATAGATTCTTTGGAGTACAGCTCGAGGATGAGATGTTATAATGTGGGGAGATTGTAAGATACTAACTTTTTCTGGAGTTTTCACAGGCTCATTTATAGGTACTCTTTTGTATAGTGTTGAGTAATTTTCTTTTTTTTACCCAAGGGTATGTTTTGGTGAAAATTGAGAAAAATGGAAGAAAAAGGGGAGGTGAAAATTTCACACATGGTTAGGGAAAACCATGCACCCCAAACTAGAAAACCATGTAACCCTAGATAGTGGGGTTTTTCATAGTTGGTGCACAGTTTTACAAACCATGAACCCCTAAAATTGAGGTGCATAGTTAGGGGAAATTGTGCACCCCTACCCAGAAAACCATGTGAGAGAATTAATTTAACCTGAAAATTAGTTTTTTAATTTCTAGAACCCCCATTTTAATCCTAATTCAACTTTCCTTCAACCAGATACTGTCTTTCAAAATTTTGGAGCCCTCTGGATAGATTCTGATCCTTCACAACCTCTATTATTTATAATTCAAAGCCCAAATCATATATTTTCACCCATCTCAGTAAGTGGAATATATCTCATTGGTTTCCCATTCTTTCTTGTTTCTTCTCCCATCCTTGAAATGGGTTATTCTTATTTTTTGATTAGATATAGATCTAGGATTTTAGATCTAGATCTAGATTTAAAGGATCATGATTTATTTGATCTTGATTTAGGGTTTTAGATTTGGACACTAGTGCAAAAACAGGATTTAATATCGAAGTAAAGATATCGGTTTTTTCTAAACTGATGCCAATAGTGTGTGTGAGAAATTTTTGGCATCACTTTTCCTAAAAACCAATGCCAAAAAAATTTAAAAGTTATTTTTTTTGTCATTTTTAGTAGAACCAATGCCAAAAACCTCAAAAGGTATGATATATGGCATCATTTTTTCAAAAAACCAATACCATAAAAAATTGGTGTCGGTTTTTACAAAAACAATGCCATTAATCACAAACTCGGGATTTTTTGTGTCCTTTTTTAGGAAAACCGACACTGTATATTAAAAAATATATTTTCGGCATCGGTTTTCCCAAAAAATAACCTCGAAAGTCTTAAAATTAGTTGAGATCGGGAAACCCTAACATTTTTGGATCTTCAAAAGCTAAACTTCAGCAAATCCTCTCAACTCGTGAAAACTTCAAACGCATATTTGTGATCTCGAACTGTCATTCTTCTCGATTTTATTCTATTTTCATGATCTACGATCTGATTTCTTGATTATCTCCCCATTTTTCATCATCTACAGGGTATTTTTTCTTTCGAAACTTATTTCCAGTGACATTCAACCACGGTTTGATTTTAGTTTTTTGTTCATCTTTATTTTTTATTTTTACAATAATTCTTTGTATATATCTTGTTGCATTTAATTTTCCAAATAATTATACGGAGAAATTTTCAGATTTGGATCTATTTTCATGTTAAACTCTTAATTTTGTAAGTTTTTTTTTAATTTTTAAGATAAATTATTTATCATTTAATTATGTTTTTTATTTGATTCAATTATTAGTTTATAGTTTATTAGAAATTTTTTTAACATGGTTAATAGTTATCCCTAAAAGTGATCATCCCTTAAAATTTTACTTTATTTTTGTTTAATTTAGTTTATTCTAAGACTACTCAATTTGGTTCGAATCTGGTTGAGTCTATTTAGGACAATTTAGTTTGATTTGGTTCAATTCAATTTATCTTTATTTGTTTAGATTCCATCCACTCGTTAATGTAGATTGAAAATCTATCCAAGGGTGTCACTTAAACCAATAAATTTTGATCCAATTCCTCAATTATAGTGAAATAAAATTCTTAAAATTATATAATAACCCAACCTAGAAATTATTACCTGATATGTATAAAATGAATAAAAAATAGTAGAGACATTCTTGGATTTAAAAAAACTAAATATTTTTTATGCTCTTGATCACAACATGCAATAACTCGTGGGACTACTACTGTTGTTGCTTTATCTTTTTAATATATAAAATTAATAATTTTTTTTATGTCTAGAATGACTCATATACAAGTCCATGTGACTCATTCATAGCATAATATCACTTATAAGAAATTATAGATGAATTGTTTATAGGTCCATATTACTCATAAAATGTTCAAAATTACCTATATGTTATTTTAAATGACTCATATAAAAATTGAAATAACTCATACATTGGTCATGAATTTTTCTAAAAATGGCTCATATAGAGTGATAAATTGCTCATATGTATATCAAAATGAATCATAAACAAATCCATACTTAAAAATTTCTGCATCCTCAATTTGATATTCTAGTCTTTCTTAAAAAAATACAAGGTTTGTATTAAATTTTATATAGTCCTATTAAATCCCTTTAAATCACCAGAGAATAACATAAAATAATCCAAGAATTATTATAAAAATTACAACCTCATCTAGCTCATTTATAATGTCCTCTACAAAATATAAATATTGAACTAGAGTACTTTAATAAACTGAACTGGCTTCATATTTATAACTTTACTTAATTCATTAAAATCTTTCATCCAAGTTATATTTATCACTAAATCCAGTAGACATATTTCTAAATAATCTATTGACGATTTCTCTAGAGTAATTCAAGATTTTATCAAATATATTAAACTATGTTGTATCCATTTAATGGTGTATTTTACTAGGAGATGTATTTTATATTAATATAAAATGATTTAAAAATGAATTTATGTTTTTATTGGGTTTCCTTAGTTGGTATAAATGTTCTCTTTCTTATTTTTTTATTATAATAATAATAATTTTATGATATAATAAAAAATAAATAAAAATGAATCAAATGTTTTGTAAGATATACCAATTTAGTTATGTATTTAATTTCATATGTCATAATTTTAGGAGTATTATGATTTATTTCACTTATAATATGAACATTTACTCCAATTATTATTTCATATTACTAATAATAATTAATTTTTTCACCCAATAATTAATGAAATTTCAATAATTTTGACACATGCAACATCAAAATAATGCAAAAACTATGTAAAATGAACCAATAAATTTTAGAAAATTGATATTATAATTAAATTACAATATTAATATAAAAAATATATATATAATATGAAAATAAAAAGTTTACTATTTGTAAATGTGTTACATATCTGATGTTTTCTATCTGATTATCTATATTTTTTATTAAATGTGTTTCTGTTTAAAATTTATCTATATATATATATATCTGTGTTTATCTGTTTTAATATATTCCCTAATTATATTTTGATATCAGGTATTGAATGGATCATAATTAGATATATTTATGAAGAATTGCTAGTAAATATGAAAAATGAGTTGATGAATTCTTGGAATTTTCTAAACAACATCTTCAAAACATTTATTTGATTTTTTTCCATGTGTAAATTGTTTGAATATGAGAAATTTAAACTCCATAGAAATTAAGTATCATCTCATTTGTTATGGTTTTGGCCTTAATTATACACGTTTGATCTATCATGGTGAAAGAAATGAAAATTCAACATCCAATATTGATGACAATATTCATAATGAGGTAGAGGATGGTATTGAAGAATTAATTCATGATTTAGGTGTTGAAACCATCAAAAAAATATCAATTATTGAATGATTGTATGGAGATTCTGAAAAACCATTATTCAAAGGTTGCAGTAAATATGCAATGTTATCAGCAGTTGTGAGATTAGTTAAATTAAAAGAAAAAAATGGGTGGAGTGATAAAAGTTTCTATAGCTTACTTGATATTTTAAAAGAGCTACTTCCAGAAGTAAATGGGCTTCCAGATTCCAATTATGAGGTGAAGAAAATATTATTCCCAATGGTATTGGGGTATAAAAAGATACATGATTACCCCAATGATTCTGTAGTGTATAGGAAAGAATATGAATATTTATCAAGTTTTCCTACATATGGGATATCACTCTATAAAATATATGGGAACGTCAACTCAGATTTATTCTCAGGTACTGTCATCTAACATCATGAAAAATTAATTTGGTACTTTCTAATGATATCATCTAATATTTTTTGCATATAATTATGATAATTCAACTATGATTCATTATTACGTACCAGAATAAAAACTCTTGATAAAGTAATTTAGTCCAATAATTCCTCATTTTAAGCATCTATTTTCAAATTCAATTAACACAAAAAGGTTAAGATGGAATTCAGATGAGAGAATCTCTAATGGTAACTTGCGTCACTCTACCAATTCACCACAGTGGAAGAGTTATGATGAAAAATTTCATGATTTTGGAAGTGAAGTTAGAAATATCATAATGGGATTGTGTACTGATGGAATGAATCCATATCGGATCCTTAATAGACAACATAGTTCAGGGACTATTTTTCTAGTAGTTTACAACTTGTCCCCACATCTATGTATGAAGAAAAAATATGTTATGATGATCTTGATGATTTCTGAACCAAAACAAACAGGAAATGATATTGATGTTTATCTTTCACCATTGATTGATGATTTGAAACTGCTATGGGATGAAGATGCTAAAGCTTTTGATGCACACAAGAAAGAGTATTTTCTTTTTCATGTTATGATAATGTTCACTATAAATGAATTTCCTACATATGGAGACTTATCTAGATATATTATTAAGGGACATAAAGCATGTTCAATTTGTGAATAACAGCCTTCATATTATCAATTGCATAATGGAATAGAGACTGTGTACATGGGACATCGAAGATTTTTGCAAATTCAGCATCCTTATCATAGATTAAAAAAAGAATTTAATAGTTTATAGGAATAAAACCTTCCCCATGTGCCCTTGTTGGCTGAAGAATATTATGATAGGGTAAAAAATATTGGTTTGGAATTTGGAAAGAAAAGAAGTTCTGGTCTTTAAAGAAATATCTGGAAGAAGCAGTTTATTTTTTTAACTACCTTATTGGATATTTTTAGAGATAAAACATAACATCGATGTCTTTCATGTTGAGAAAAACATATGTGACAGTTTTATTGGAACTTTTTTAGATATAAAATGAAATAAAAAAGATGGATTGCATGCTATATTTGACTTGAGATTAATAAAAATACATTTGGAGTTACCTCTTAATGTGAAAGGAAATAGAACATATTTACCTTCGTCTTGTCACAAATTAAGCACGATTAAAAAGATAAATTTTTTTAAGTGTCTTCATGGTATTAAATTACCCAGTGGTTTTTCTTCAAATGTGAATAATTTGTTGTCATTGAAGGATTTTAAATTAATAAGGATGAAATATCATGATTTCCAAGTATTTATGCAACAACTTATACCAGTAGAAGTGCATGGTATATTACTGACTGCTAATAGAAATACTATCATCAAGTTATGTAATTTTTTTAAATCCATATGTAGCAAAGTCGTTGATCCAAATTTGTTATATGTGTTGGATAATGAATCAAATCTTATTCTTTGTCAAATAGAAATGTACTTTCTACCTATATTTTTTTTATATAATGGTTCATCTTCTAATTAATTTGGTGTGTGAGATAAGAATATGTGGGATTTTTTATTTACGATGGATGTATCCTTTTGAAAGATATAAGAAAATTTTGAAGGTATGTGTTAAAAATACTTATCGACCAGAGGCCTCTACTGTTCAAAAATATGTATCGGAATAGGTGATTGAGTTATGTACTGATTATTTGTATGAGGTGGAGCATATTGGTCTCCCTATATCTTGACATATGATAGTTGATAGTGAAGGTAGTGGGGTTCAAGGCTTAAAGGTAAAGTTCATTCCACATAATGAATTGATGCATGCACATTTATATATTTTAAACAACATAGATGAGGTTCAATCATATATATCCTCACATATTGATGAATTAAAGTTATGATATCAGAAAAGAAATGAAAATTGGTTGATGATTGTGCATAAGAAGGCATTTGTTTCATGGTTTAAAGAGAAAGTCACCATAGATATATCTGAATCAGAAATAGTGAAGTGGTTAGTAAGGGGACAATCTCTTAATGTGATAACATGGTCTAGTTTTTATATTAATGGTTACACATTTTACACAAAAAATATGGATGATAAGAGTACAGTTCAGAATAGTGGTGTGATGGTTTTCACTGAAGTAGTGCATTTTTCGAGTGCCAAATATAAAAACCCAATTTCTGCATCAACACCATATTTTTTAGTTCTTGAAGACATATGGTAAATTGATTATATTAAATTTTGAGTCACCATTTTTAAGTGTAATTGGGTTGATAGTAATAGTGGTGTGAAACTTGATTAATATGGGTTTAAACTGGTTGATTTGAAAAGATTTAATTACAATGAGGAACCATTTATCATGGTGACACATTAAAAACAAGTATTTTATATTATATATCCATCAAATGATCAGTATTCTATTGTTTTTCAAGGAAAAAGATACCATTTGGGTGATGAGGATGATATAGATGATGTTATTGAATTATATGATCCTTATTCATCTATTTCGAAATTTATAGATGATTACAATGAGTATAAGAGAGACATAGTGAATATAATACATAAAGATCATGATGAAGGAATGTGGGAAAACACTAAATTAGTCTACTATTTTTTTTGGTAAATATTTATATTTTTTTATTTTTTTGAAACATACAAATTAATGCCTCTTTTTACTTACTTATTTTTTTTCTTTCTTGTTTCAAAATATTCATTTTTCTAATGATATGCAGGTACAAAAAATTTCATTACACTTTCTAGTAGAAATTTTAGATATAGATAGAGAGGAGAAGTTACTGAGGTATATATATTTTTTTCATATTATTAATTATTCAATAATATAATTATTTAATGAAATAAAATTGTTAATTTATAAAAAAAGATTTTCAGGACTACTGATGTGTCCTTGGAAGAGGATACTTCTCCTGTTACTACTAAAAAATCAAGTTCTCAAGTTGGTAAATGTGGTATTACACGTTTACCAAAACTATAACTTGCTCGTGATGATGACATATTATACATCCATTTTTATGATAATAATAATGAAACTAGCCCAAATGTAGTTCAGTTTATCATTTATATATCAATGTAGAGTCATTGCAGAATTATTATTTTATATCATGCCTGGAAGTCAGGGGACAGGATGGCAAAGCAACAGCTTTGGGAGGTAGTGATGGTAAAATATCTTAATTTATTTATTTTATCTCATTTTTTGAATATTAAATATTTTAAATGACATATTTAATTTATTCAATAACAGATGACATTCAATTTTGAGGAAACCAAAGAAATTAAGAAAATCCTTCTCTCTTTAGCGGTGGTTCGATGGAGAAATTTTAAAACAAAACTGATAAAAAAAATTGGAAATAAAATGTTTGAAAACTCATGCCCCAAGTATCAATTTATAGATGAAGATACATGGAAGTGATTCGTTGACAGTCTTTATGAAAAAAAAATCAGGTATGATATTTTATATTGTAAAATTTATTATATATTTTTATAATTACTTAGTAGTTTATTTTTATATAATAATCCTCTAGGATATCTCGTCAAGAGATTCAGTTGATAAATGTATACCCTCATACTTTATCATGTAGAGGGTATCGGTATTTAGAGTAGAAAATGATTGAAGAAAATTTTGAAGCATTAAGAGCTCGATCTAGTAGTGGTTTAGAAGAGGTTCAACATTGTCCTATATCACATCCCACTCTCTAGGAAAAATGGAAATGAGAAAAAAGAAGGAAAAATGAATAGTATCTTACAGAGGAATCTAAGTAAGTAACTGATAAAATTGTAAGTAAATATAATTTATTTGTTATCAATTTTTATATTTTATAAATTTTAAACACTAATATAACTTTTTCTTTTTCATTTTAGGATGAAATTAAAGATAAAGAGACACGGGGCTCTTTTATCCCTGAGGGTAGGATGGGCATCCTAACCATTGCTTTGGGAAAGGCAGAACACCTTGAACGTGTTAGAGGATATCAGTCAGGTGTTAGTATTCAGAGGTTTTTTGGTAAGATTAAGCAATCAAGAGACCCAGAAATATAATCCTTAAAAGCTGAGCTGAAAGATATGAAACAACCTTACTAGGTATATTATTTATTTTTCATCAATTTTTCTATTTTATAAATTATAAACACTAATATAACTTTTTCATTTTTCATCCTTCTCAGCCTGCTCACACAAACTACCCAGTCTCATCTTCCTACCATGCCTTGTATGAGCATCCTTCTCAGGTATATTATTTATTTGTCCTCAATTTTTTTATTTTATAAATTATGAACACCAATAAAACTTTTTCAATTTTTCATCCATCCTATTCGGCTCAGCCGAACTTCCCTACCCCATCTACCTACTTCGATCCTCCACCACATCACTCAGACCAGTCAGTATATAATTTATTTGTCATCAATTTTTATATTTTATAATTTATAAACACTAATATATATTTTTTCATTTTTCATCCTTCCCAACCTTCTCATCAGGACTACCCTACCCTATCTTCTTACTTTGATCCTTCACCACCTCGCTCGGACCAAAACGTATACTGTGAGTTGTTTTTTGGAGATCCTTATATAAATATTATTTGCGTTAGGACTCGTGCATTTTTTGGGGGATTCTGTATATCACCAGCCTATGAAGATGGGTCAGGTTAGAGTATCAGTACTTGATATAATAGATCTCAATGCTCTACTACCATTTCCTACTAAGGATATCACCAGAGTTACGGATTTTATGGGTCATTTTTTACTTTGGCTAATCGGTATTATTCAATATATTTCAAAAGAGGTATGCATTTTTTTAAATATTAATTACAAATGATTCAAAATTACTTATAATTTTTTCTGTCATTTAACTTATATATGATTATCTGAAATCAAAATAAGCTTCACAAATAAAACAAAATGTTCAAGAAAAATCGATTGTAGATACTTTAGATATTTCTAATGGGGTACAAATATTATCACAAGATTCTTATTCATTTAATTATATATAATTTTCAGATGATGGTCTATATATGTGTAAGAGAATATCCATTGAGATTACTCAAAGAAGATATCATTCATCTAGTTAATTTTGAAGAGCTCGGCTTGAATGTGGTGCAGTTTTTTTCCATGTAAGCAAATTGACATTTGAATTTGTATTTGTATTTCTTTAATAAAAGGTGGTTTTAAATTGACTAACTATATTTTCTTTTTAAATTAGTTATCTACACATGCATCTTCTACAAAATGAAAGTACATGCATTTATGGTTTTATAGATCCAGAATTCCTTTCCATGGAAGTGAAACATGTGAAGAATCCTTATAGAGTTTCATATATATATCTGAGAGATTATCACATATGAATATTGAGTGTTGGTTTCTGTCATTTCTTGAAAAGTAAGAATAAAAACATAATTATGAACTAATAATTATTATAATGTCATTAATTATTAATTTTTTGTATTGTAGGGGGCATTGGATGTTAGGTGTATTATGCCCAAGTGAATACACCTTATATTGGTTTTTCTCTTAATCAGAGAATATTCATAAAATATTTTCCACCTTATTAGAAAGGTATATTTTTTGTTTTTTATAATCTCATTATGTTTAAATCTCATTATTTATACAGGTATTATTCGTTCATATATATAAAAATGCAGTTCATGGAAAAACAATTAACAAATAATACATGTCGATAAATACACCAAATAAAATCAAATATGTCAAAGTATAGGTAATTAGTTTTTATATTAGATTTTATTCTGATTTTTTGTTATATATTGATTTTTATTATCAGTTTAATGTTTTATAATTTTAATTTAATCATCAAAAATGACATGTTTAATGTGGTTATTATATTCTATGATTCATGTATGAGATAATCACAACTAGGGAAACTACTGAATTTGATATGGTTAGTTGTATTAATTTTTTTATATTTTCTACCACATTATTCTATTTTTTTATCTCATGTCATTCAATGTTATTGTAGGCATTCAATGATTCTCATTATTATTATCAATACGATCTTTCCCATATTTAATCTATTTTTGTGAACTATTTGTTAAGTTTGATTAGGATTTGAGGTATGTATATTCTAATATTTATGAATAATATTACATATTGGTTCAAAAAAACTAACTCTTTTGATATAATAGGTGTTTGAACATACTGATAATCAAATTAATGCTTCAATAATAACCAACAATGATCATATTGTAAATTTCAGATATGTGTATTTTAATACTAATTTATAATATAAATGTATAGGTAATTTTTTGATTAACTAGATAAAAGCATGAAAGTTATAGATTTTTAATCAATGATAAATACTATTTGATTTTTGTATATTATGTTTTTTATTATAGTGGTTTTGATTATTTTGGAAGTGTAATATTCTAAATTTTCTAAAAAAAATTATCTTTGGGTGTCAGTTTTTTAAAAACTGACACCAAAATTTTTTAAAAAAATATTCTGTTTTTGGCATTGGTTTTTAAAGTAACCAATGCTGAAACCTATTCAGAGAGGGTTTTCAGTGTCATTTTTTAAAAACCTGATGCTGAAAACCCCCCTCTTTCATGATTTCAGCATTGGTTATTTAATAAACTGACGTCAAAATCTAGGAAGAGTGGGGTTTTGGTGTCAGTTTTGGGAAAACCGATGTCGAAACCCTTAACGAAACTGATTTTCAGCGTCAATTTTTGTAAAATTGATGCTTAAAATAATCTTTTTTACATCGCCTTTATAAAAATAAATTAAAAACTTACATAAAAAATAAAAAAAAACAATGTTAAATCCTATTTTTTCACTAGTGTGGTCTCGTTCTACGTTGTTGTGCCACTCAATTTTTGGGAATTTCTGTTGGGCGATTGTTCGTCAACAAATGGAGGTAGGTGGTCGAATATTCAAATCTCATAGTCATAATTTTGATTATGTTCATGCAAGTTATATAATTTCTATATTTTTTTAGCAATTGAATTTCCTAATATAATTAATTAATTTGCTGAATTAATTAATTAAGGAATTTTAAAATTGGGATTTGGGATAATTAATTATTTAGTTAATTATCAGAATATATGTATTGAGTTTTAAATTAAGAATAATTAATTATTGGGATATGAGGTTTTTCAATGGAAATAATGTGATTAATTAATTTTTAGAATTAATTAATGAGGTGAATGTGATTAATTAATTCTATAATTAATTAAAGGACTGATTAATATTAATTAATTATTGAATTAATTAATGTAATATATGTGGTTAATTAATTTTATAATTAATTAATAGAATGATTGTGATTAATTAACATTGGATTAATTAATGGTAGTTATTTTTATAAGATAATTAATCTTGATTAAACTTGATTGATATGATATAGTGAAGCATGTGATATTATGATATATGAGATATCTATGATATATGTGATTGATTGATATATGAGTGTGGGACATGAGGTGATGCTCTAAATACCCATAGGATGAAAATTGAATGCATGAAAATATTGTATGGCATAGGGACTAATGTTCAAATGATCATGGGGTGTGGTACACGGACTAACGCTCCAAATACCCACGGGGTTCTAGAAATGACATTCTACTCCCATAAGATTGGCATTGGACTATGGTTCTAAGTAGTCGTATTAGTAAATTGAAATTAAATGGATCATTCAATCCCATTTATTTAATAAATTTTCAATCAATGATATGAATGGTTCAGACTCCATCATAGGCCAAAGCAGGTATTGAGGTTTGGGTGTCCTTTGGAACCCGGGTATTTATGTGGTTAAATAATTAATAATTGTTAATGTGATAACTATTTACTTATGCATTGTACTTATTTATTTATAAAAATACATACATTTTTATTGATTGGATATTGTTTTAAACACCATTGGTGGTGGCCTACAGAGTTGTACTCACACCCTACTCGGGCAACCTGATCAGTACCCGAATAGATTTCATGGTTGTGGGATAGGATAAGCGTAAAGCCCTATGTTATATGGATGATTGGGAATGAATCATGGATGATGGAATTAGACATGGTTTGGGACCCTCTTGGGAGTTTTTAGTGGATTTACTTTTGAGTTTCATTTTAGAAACTTGGCACGTACATTAGCATGGCAAGTTTTCTACTTCAGTTTGGGTATTGTATTTCCTTCTTTGATTATCTTGAGATATTGGAATTTTTTATGGTTAAATGTTATTCTTATATTTTTTATTTTATTTTTGTTGGTGTATCACTCTGATAAAAGAGGGTATAGTCTCCCCATGATCCATATTTAACCATCGCTGCTAGTCGGCAGCCTCTAGAATATGGGGACGTGTGCCTGAGGCCATGTAGTGGTTCGGCTTGGGAATCGGGGGTGGCACCAAGGTTGGGATGTTATATATTTGGTGGATACACCTCTCTTATTTATAGGTAAAAAATTTACCAAGAGGTAATATTCCCATCTAAAAATATCTCCTTTCATCGTACCTAAAAATCCACATTCAACTAATCTTAATTCCATCCTAAACATCACACAAGATCTTATTTTTAAAATTTATAGATTGGATCATGTAATGGTAAGAGAATGTCTTTAGGTGAAAATAAAAAATCATAAAAATGCAGTGATAGTATTTGATGATATGTGACATGAACCCAGGTCCCACACATTAGGAACCATTCTATAACTTTAGCTTATTTCTTACGATGGAAATTATGGCATGAATCTTCAACATGGTGTAACTCATTCTCTAAGTTTTTTCAAAGTAATTAATTCTTATACATCACCCCTATAACTTGTATGTAGTTCTCCATGACTTGTACCATTCCTCATAATATTATTAAAAAAATTAAAACACAAACTCCTCATACATGGCACAAATCCTTCTTTCTTATAATATTTTTTTTCTATATGCATGAATTCATGTAGGGAACCTCTCAGTATTTATATATATTCCCTGATATCTAATGTAATTTCTAGGATTTATAGGGGTTTTATAATCTTTATAGAGGTAGTTATGGTGTCTTCCCAAATATTTCTAGGCTTCAATAGAGGTATCCAATCATTGTAGTAGCAAGGGGGTTGAGTTTTAGCTTTAGTGATGCTTCCATATTGGTTTTAAGCTTCACAGTCATGGTCTCATCCTTCTACAATATCACCCACACATATTTATCGTGTCTCATTCTTATGAAGTAGAACCTTTTTAATTCAAATAGGCATCCTGATCTTTATTAATGGAAATTAACATGTATTTATTCATCCATAGAGGAGTAATCGAGCTCGTGCTCCTTCATCCCTACAATCAACTTAGAGATTTGTAGGAAAGGGAACAAAAATTTGGATAACTTATGAAATTAGAGGAGAATCTATTCAGTTTTTCATACATGGTATAATATCTCCTTTGGATTTTCTTTTTTCAATTCTTATTTAAATTTGGAAATATTCTCCCAGTTTTCAGTAGCCGTCACCTCTTCTTCTAGTGCTTGAGGTTCTTTTTTTATTCAATATTTTAGATGGAACAAGGTATTCATCATACTTTTATTCTCCTTTTTTAATAGAGTCTTCTTATTACTTATCTTATTTAAATTCTATATTGTAATTCTAGATTTCATAAAATTTTCCATCCACTTACTTCTCTTCAGCTGAATACTCTTCTAAATATTCAATGAACCTCTAGATTTAAACAATCACACCTTCTTATTTTCTATTATCTTTTTCATTCAAGGATGGTTCACTTTTGTTTACTTAAATCCAGTAGTGAAAATGGTATAATCCCAATAATTTGTTTATTTAGATTTAGAATTATAATTAGATATATGTGTCACCATGGATTCATCATCAGGAAAAAAAATCTCTTTTAATGTTCTCTTCTAGCTCTGTTTCATAATGGAATTCATCCTTAGTAATTTCTCTTGGTTCCTTGGATTTCATGGTCATTATCTCTAGGTATTAAAATACCTCTTTGATCAGAAATTTTATGCCATAAAAGAGTGCCTCATTATCACTCAGGTATAGTTGTGGGCTTCTTCCTCCTAAACCATGGATCTTTTCTTTGAGTTCCCCAGTTTTATATGAAAGATATTTGACTTTAATATATAACATCTCATGTTCAATAAATATGAAATTTTATCCTGCCATCACAGCCAAAAATATGAATCACATAAAAGTAAATAAAATAAATTCCTACACTAAAATCAAGAAAATAAAAGAATGGTGAAAATAATTATCCAAACTATCAAATCAATCTATCTCCTAACCAAATTCCACAACAACAACACTAAAACATTAGTCACCCATAGAGAATAATTAATTCCATATGGGTTGTAAAAATATTAAATTTATAAATAATAATACAATGAACATTAAAAGTAAAAAGTAGTATAAGAATGAAAACCCTAAGATCAAACCCATAGAGACAAGGGAATGTGAAAATTTTAATTCAATAAATAATTCCTAAAATCTATGAAATGATGGAAATATAAAACTATTTTTAAGAATGGATAATGATGGATATTTTTGTAGATTGAATAAAGATGAAACAAAACATACCAAACTTTATATATCTAGGTTTGGGAATCAATGATGTAGAAAAGATAGTGGATCGCTCAAGCTATCATCAAAATTAGGTCAAAGTAATTACCTCGGTCCAAATAATTCCTCTTTATCCTCAAAAATATTATTTTATCATGGTTAGGTATATTGGGTTATTGTGAATACAATTGACCCAAAATCATTTTTAAACAAAACTACACTAACTCATACAATGGTAGTGAATGATTCTAGATAGTTATTTAAAGAATATTAGATAACTCCTTCACCCTATACACGATGGATATGTATATATAAATAAATGAGAGGAATGAAATTAGTAAAACATTTTCAAAGAAGAAACTTGAGTTAATCATAAAAATATAAAATCACTTTATATAATCCTCCTTCAATTCAATCTTGGCACAAAGAAATTCACACCCTCATTATAGTTGAAGTTACCTTATATTTGAAGAATCGTGGATTGTATTTGTGGTTAATATGAAGAAATAAAATGTGTGTTAAATAATTGAGTGAATATAATGGAGTGTGATAAAGAAACCTTGTATCATGATGGTAAAGAAGATAAGTGTTTTCCCTTAAATACCTAACTAGACAGATTCAAGTGGGAAGTCCTTAAAATATCTGACAATTGTATATATTGATCTTCATGGGATAATGTGAAAGGTATTGATGAAGATGTCCCGGTACTATCTACAAAATTTTTGGAAATATTTGAGTGTTTCATCTAATATATTAATATTGTGAGATATTATTCTTAAATATTAAATCTATTTTGAATGGGGAGATTTAAAACTACATATGTTGGAGGAACCATCCTTGGATTACCTCACATTTTGGTGGCTAAAATATGTGTGAAAGTTCCTTGGATGATGTTTTTTGAAGGTTTTATATGGATGAATCTTTGTCTGTTTTAAGTTTGATAAAGTATGGAAACACTGTAAATATCATATGAATTTAGGTTGAGATAGTAATTCTTGTTCAACCATATTAATTTAAATATGATGTTGTATGACTTCATCATATAACATTGAGCCAAGCTATAAAGATGGAAAAGGATATGATCATATGACTTTGGCATTGAGTTTATGAATTCACTGACATTATATTCCATAATGATACTTTGATGTAGATTAGATAGTTTTATCAATGTATTTATTTTTCTAGAGTGTAAGTATTTTGAGATCCAGTGTAAGTCTTTGAGCCCCAGCATAAGTCTTGATCATAATAATTTTCTAAGTGTAAGTATTTGAGAACTTAGTGTAAGAATTTTTTTAAGCATAATTCTCCATAGAATAAGCCTTAATGTAATCCTTTCAAGTGTTGATCATAAGCCTTTGGAGGATTATAATTCATTTTCATAATACTTGTAAAGTATAATCCTTTGGGAGTCCCCAATGTATGTTTTCAACGCTTAGTAAAATTTTAATGTTTTACTGGATAAAAAACTCAAGTTTATAGATTTAAATATGATAAAGATGGAATAAATTTGGAATGATTCAAGAGTTTTTCTACCATTATCTAAAATTCACAAACTCCCAGATTGGTGTGTGATCCAATAATTAAAACAAATTGGGGCTTATCTTTGAGCTATGAAGGGGGTATCAATGCAAGAGGAAAAGGGGAGTTTCTAGAATTATCTAATTATGATGAAAGTTAAATATGATAATGATCATGTTATACATTCAAGTATAGAACATCATGAATCTTATTTAATCTATAATATTATCATGTTTTTATTAAGATAAAATGAGAGGATCCATTGCATATATTTCTTGATAATGATAATGAATTTAATGAATTTTCAATAATAATGCATATGAAGTTACATTGAAGCCTTATTTGTTAATCAAAGACTCTATCATTGTGATCTAAGCTTATATAAGTAAAAAATTAATATGAATATGAGTTCTATGGTGTGTTACACCATAAGTTACTACTTCATTCTATAAAAGAAAGTATCACACTGTAGAGAATTAGTTCTATGTTGCAGATGATGTGTTGTATATTTTTATACAACTATGTAAAATGAAGTGTGATTTAGTGGTGATATTTTGAATTGAAGAAGAGGATAAATTTGAGCCTTCTATAGATATTTTATGAATATATTTTTAGTTTAATTTCAAAAGTTAGATTCATTAATTAAGGGTATTCTAGAAATATCCCTTGAGTTGAAAAAGAAGTGCATGAAATATCATGGAACCCAAAAGTGGTTATCCTATAATGTCACTTTTAGTTGATAGTGAAGAATTCCTATTGATATTATATTTGAGGATACTAATTACAATGGTAGAAATTTAATGCTCTTAAATAAATCCACATGTGGATGATAAGATCAAGAAGGATGATATATAAAAAGAAATAATTATTCGGTTTTTTTGTGTGTGAAATTGTGAGGTGCTGAGAAGCTGTGATCTCAAGGAAGAAGAATAAGAAGGATTTTCTACATGTCATAGTGAAGTGATATAGAGAATATTAACTAGTTCTAAAGTGAATATATCTACTAGGTTTTGAATAAATTGAAGAATAAGATATGAGTAGAGATCATCCTGTTGTACATGTTCTCAATTATTAGTGTCTAGAATTTAAGAAGTGAGTGAGATAACCAAGTGAACTAGTTATGAAGATATGTGAACCTGAGCTAAATGTGGAGATAAAGATAAATTTATATTTATTAAAGAACCTATGGAATTAAAATACTCTACTGCTAAGTGTAAGGATGTCATTTAATTGATGATGTGACATCCCAATGATGAATAGAGATTGAATTCAAAAAGTAACTTAACGGGAGAAGTTTAATATATATGGTGAGACTCTATAAAACATGTGTAACTCAATATATACAAGGATAACATGGTGAGAAGTTGTGAGTGTAGTGAGAAGTTCTTGAATAAGACCAGTGTGAATCTAGAAAAAAGAATTCATATGAGATGTAGGAAGTTGTAAGTGTGGGAAGCATTTAAACCATTATAATATATGAATGGTTATAGTATAGAATCCATGGATTAGGAGCATAAATATTCAAGGAAAGGAGTGGGTATTTACAAACAAACCTTTTAAATCTTGGTGTTGAGTCTTTATTTACGACATTATTCAGGTGAGGTTGTGAGTAAAAAAAGTTATTGGATTGAGACTAAAAAACGTTTATTTGGTTAAATTGAAATGGAAAGAATTTTTAAAATATACCACTGATTACCCCTCCCCACTTAGTATTCTACCAGTCATCCCGGTATTTCAATTACTATCAAATACGTTTTCCTATGAAAAGATCCTAAATCAAGTGTGGAATTGAAATGTTTGAAAAAGTCTCTTGGATCAAGGAATTTGTCTCTTTTACCTCTAAATATAAGATGGGAGTTTCATACAAGATAGTAAAACATAGGATGAAGAAATAGAGAAATAATAAAATAAATAATGAAAATAAAAATCAATATCAACCACTAGTATAGTTTTTTCAAATTGGTAAGTTTTCGTTAAATAAATTTTTTGATAATGATCCTTTTTGTGATTCTAGTTCAGGTTGTGCATAATGTGAGGAGTTTAAGATATTAGAATAGTTGAATATTTTTACTCACATGTTGAAGAATATATTAAGATGATTTCTACTAAGGTTTTTACCTATATTCTGAATTTTTTTTCAAAGACCTATTTGATGATAAATCATATTTATATAATAAATTTGATATTATAGAGGATGAATTAGAAAACATATTAGAAGATAAAACTCCCTCTCAAAACTTTTGAAAGAAAAGGGAGAGACTAATTTACATTATAATTCTAATAAGTCCTTTATTGATGAAAAAAATTCAAATAATATTTATTGATAAGTAATTTTTTAAGGTTTTTATCACATAATCATTCCATGCATTGGAAAAGTTATAAAAAGTCATAATGAATATCAAAGATGCATAGTTGGATGTAAAAGAAAAATGATTCAAATAACTTGATTTTTTACTAAAAGTGATTACCAAGATTCTTGAATATCATCATAAAAAATTAAATAGAGATTTGGAAGATAAATTAAAGTAATTTGAGGCTAAGAAATATTCCCTCAGCGTGATGTTTTTATAGCTAAAAATCAAGCTGAAAAATTTGAAGCCAAGCCAACCTAGACCTTCACAAAGAACCAATATGAGAAAATATAGCACTCAAGTCATGGATATGATTTATTCATCAAAATAAACTCATTATAATGGTAAATATTCCCTAATAAATGTTGGGGAACCATCTAGATCATGCTCATGAAAAAATGTATCCCAATGTCCTGATGAATCTTCTTGCACTAAACCTATTTTGAAAAGAAGTGATGTGAAAAATAAAAAAAATAGAAACATTTGGAAAGTTAAAAATGATGAATAAAACCAATATATCATAAATGGTAGATATAATAAGGTATTTAATAATAATTTTTACCAATATATCTCAAAATATGGGTGTATCATTCCAAAAATAGTATGTATAGAAATATGGATAGGTTGTCATCAAAGAGAAAAGAAAATGGTTTTTTGGATACCATCAGTACTACTAGAGGTTTGGACATAGATCCATAGATTGTTGGCATGATATTTCAATTAGTTAAAGAAAAATAAGTCCTAAAGTTAGGGGGATTAAATATAAATAAAGGATATATCCTTCTATAGTGAAGAAAACACTATAGAAAAGGAGAAATATGTCCATAAAAATAGATTAGAGAATCCTGAAATTTATTTGAGTTGTAAAAAATCAGTGTAAATAACTATAATTAAATATAGTATAAACCCATTAGGTATCATCCATATATAAAAGATAATATGGATCCACCATATAATCATAAGTAGTTAAATAAGAAAATTGTTCTACCTTGTGAGAAAACTTTTTAAAGAAGAGAGATAAACTATATCCTCCCATGAAGTCAGAACAGAATATTGAACATGGTGTCAAACCAATAAGGAAGATATGATTATACATTGGTAAGAGAGTCCTCATCATGTACCATTTAAATATGATCAATAATAACAATTAAAAAGGGAATAATCCAAAATCAAGAAAATAATCCATCTGAAAAAGAGACTTCAGGATTATATTAGTGGTTGATACTCCTTGTGATGAGTATGATAGTTTTTCCAAAAATGGTAACATAAGGCTAATAAATAAATGTGGTGAGGGTGAAATAATTATGATTATTTTTTATCAAATGTATTACATGTATTCTTTAAAAATAATATTTGATGAAATGTAAAGGTAAATCCCTAGTGAGCTCAGTTTTAAATCAATTGCTATAAAGAAGAATCCCATATAAAATATGAAGGAAGTGCATGTTCTTAATGATACATTGATCATATTTATAGATCAGTTGGAAGAATATATAAGGTTATATAAATCATTGATTACTAAAACAATCAATCTAGTCCAAGAAAAGAAATCTATTCTTGTTGAGAGGAAATATTATGAAGAAAATATATCCATGCTTCCTAATAAAGTAACAATCTAGAAAGTAAAGAATGAAGTAAGTATGAAGAATCTTAGAAATTTTAGGGCTTCAATGAATAATAAAAATGGGTTAGGGAATAAGTCTCATCCCTAGTACTATAACTAAATATAAGTAGAAAACTCTCCCTATTCTCACACATTTGTGATTGTTCCTTAAAGAGGAAATTCAAGGTGAAGCTAGAGAAAATAAACCCAATATGGAGGAAATTTTAGCTAATAGTCATTTTCAATTGGTATCATATTTTCTACTAGTATCATAAAAACTTGGATCTTATTTCCATACAAAATTAATTGTGTTGATGAATTACGAAGCGCACCCCCTGAGGGGGATAGACTTAGGTAGTCATGGATGCCAGATATTTTTCATTCCCTCAAAATTTGAAATCTAGAAATCCCCATCATAAGCTAAAGTATAAGGTATGGTACTCACTCTCCTAACTATGTTATGATTTTTTCATATATTAACCATTAAGGGGGAGTGATTATATGAAAAAACAAGGAATAAAATACATATCACTTGAAATTTTTTATGTATGTATTCAAGTGAGTGTAGATTCTTATAAATTAATATCTGATTTTAAAACCCTAAAGAATTGAAAATTTGAGTTGGTGCCTTAAAAAGATTCCATAGATAGCCTTTTGTCTTATATTTTCAATCTTTTTTCTATAAAGGGTAATCCCATGTAGACTTAGAGTTATTTTTTTAATGTTACTTTGATAAGAAAAAGTGTTCTGCCTCACTTTTCTCATGGAAATCTTGCATAACTTAAAAAGTAAATGGAAATAAAATGTAGAGAATATGAGTTTCCTAAATTTAGAAGAGTTGGTTTGAGAAGATACACCTTTCTCTTAGAATTTGTGAGATTAATAAAGGGGGACAAGATCATCCTCAATTATACCCTACCAAGACATTAATATGGAGATAATTTTTATATCCCTTGTATTTATTGTCAGTTGTGGGGAGAAAATGTACATTGTCATTTAAATTACTTTTTAATAAATTTGTAATTGATAACAAATATAAAGGGTAACATTTAAGTGCACTTGGATTTTAATAATATTAGATTGTATTTTTTATCAATATGAATCATTTCAATGTGTGATAAAAATGTATTGACTACTATGGAATATGAAAAGGTGGCCTTATATCATGCATTTAAAGTAATAGAAGTGGATTCCCTTGAATACTTGGCTAGAAAGATTCATGTGGGAAACCTATAAAATATTTGATGATTGTATGTTCCGATCTTCATGGATGAACATTATGGGTGCTGATGGAGATGTTCTAGTACTATATACAATATTTTAGAAACATTTGAGAGTGATATATATTGTGTATCTCTTGTGAGATATAATCCTTAAAGGTTAAAGCTATTATGAATAGGGATATTAAAGGCCCAAGAAATTTTAAGAACTATCCTTAGAGTACCTAGAATTTTTTTGGTAGAAATATGTTTGAATGTTCCTTGGATGAAGTTTTGAGAGGGTTTAGGATGGATGGATGTTTTTCTAGTTTGAGTTTTCTGAAGTCTATAAACATTGTATAGATCATATGAATTTGGTATAAGATCATAAATCATTAATAAAGTGTACAATTTTGAAGTTGATATTGTATAAATTTGAGCCAAGGTAGAAAAGTTCCAAAGGTACTGAGCATATGAATTTACCATTAAGAATATGGATTCACCAGTATTAGATTCAAACATAAAACTTTTATACATATTGTATGAATTCATCATCATATGTCTTTGGCTAGAGTGTAAGTATTTTGAGAGATGGAAAAAGTATTTGATCCCCAGTAAAAGTCTTGATTGTAAGACTTTTCCAAGTGTATGTCTTTGAGAACTCAATATAAGCCTTTGGAAAATTTTAAGTATCCATAGTGTAAGACTTAGTGTAAGACTTTAAATTACTGAGCGTAAGCCTTATTTTGAGTATAATACTTCAGCATAATACTTGGAATGTGTAATCCTTTGGGAGTTCCCAACTTGTGTCTTCAACACTTAGCAATATTTTGAAGTTTTTCTAGATGAAAAATTCAAGTTTACACATTTAAATTTGATAAATATATAATTAATTTTGAATGATAAAAAAAAATTTCTACCATGATCTAAACATTACAAATGCATGGATTATTGTGTGATCTTAGCATGAAAAAAAAGAGGATCTGATCTTCGAGTTGTGATGGGGGATATGACTGCAAGATAAAAAAATATAGTTTCTAAAATTATCTCATTTTCTTGAATGTTAAATATGATGATTCCCATGTTGTGAATTCAAGTTTAGAATATCATGAAGCTTATGTAATCCATGATCTAACCTTGTTTTGAAGAATATAAAATGAGTAGATCCACTGCATATATTTCTTAATGATGATAATTATTTCAATATATTTTCAAGAATAATTAAAAATAAGTTACATCAAAGCTCAAGTTTTTCATCAAAGATTATATCATTGTGATTCAAACCATTTTGAACAAAAATTAAGATGAAGAAGAGTTTTATGGTGTGTTTTTATGAAATATACTACTTTATGCCACAATAAAAAGTCTCATTCCATAGAGAATGAGTTTCATTCCATGGATTATGTGTTGTATATTTTTATAAATTTTTTGAACATAAATTTTAATTTTAGTGGATATATTTTGAGTTGATGAAAAATATATATCCATGATTCTTGTAGTTATTTTTTGAAGATATTTTTGGACAAGTTTCAAAAGTGATGTGCATTAATTATGGGTATTCTTGAATTATCACTTAAGTTGAAAAATTAGTTCATAAAATATCATGGAACAGAAAGTGGGTATTCTATAATGGTATTTTTGTAGGAAATGAAGAATACCTCTCAATATTAAATTTTAGGATAATGATTATGATGGGAGAAATTTAATTCTCTTAAATTAATCCACATGTTAATGAGAAGATTTTTAAGGAAGATATAGAAAACAAAATCATACTTTGTTGCTACTGTGTGTGAAATTTTGAGGTGTTAAGAAGTTGTTATATTGAGGAAGAAGAACAAGGAGGATCAACTCCATGTTATAGCGAAGACATACAGAGAAGTTGAAACCAGTACAGAATAGATTTTATTAGGTGAGTTTTAAATAAAGTGGATAAGAAGATCTAAGTAGACTCTGGAATGTTGTGCATATTCTCAATTATTAGTGTCGAGTATTTGAGAAGTGAATGAGATAGTTAGATGAATAAGTTCTAAAGATCTGTGAATCTAAGAAGAAAGTAGAGACCGAGTAGAATGTATCTTTCTTGAATAACTTGTGTCATTCTAAGACTCTACTATTGAGTTAAAGGATATCATTATTTTAATGATGTGACATCCTATTTCTAAAGAAATATTGATTTCAAGAAGAATAATAAATGGTGAACTTACATATACATAGTGGGACTCTTTTAAACCTATGTGACTCAGGGTATATAAGAATATCATTATGTGAATCTATATGTATAGTGATAATCTATTAAATAAGACCAATGTGAAGCTATAAAAAGGAAGTCTTATAAGACGCAGGTAATTATAGGTGTGGGAAGCACTAAACCCATTGTAATATGTGATTGGTTATAATAGAGAAACCATGGAGTGCATAACCAGTCATGAAAACGAGTAGGTATTTATAGTTAAAAATTGAAAATATTTGTGTTGAGACTTTATTTATTTCACTATTCATGTGTGGTTGTAAGTATCATAAAGTGAGTAGATCGGGACTAAAATTTTCAATAATATCAAATTTAAAAGGAAATATTTTTTAAAATATAGTAATGATTCACCCATCCCCTCTCAACGGTCCACTGATCCTCTATTCAATTCACTAGTCATGAGGGAGTTAATAAAAATAAGAAAAAACCCTACAGTAAGTGGCTTGGTCAAAGAAGAAATTCCTAGTAGTAGTGTAGCTTCTCCAGGAAAAATAAGATTCTCTTCCCAGGGGATAAAACCATCTTATTTATAGGAAAAATATATTTCAATTGGTATGATTCCCCTTCTAAATTACCTCCTTTTATCAATCCTATAAATCTATGGTCAACCAAGATTAATTCACTCTAAATTATATCCTAATATCTTATTTTTTAAAATATATATACCATAGAGTGTATCATCATGATCATTTATTATGATAAGAATACAAAAATCATAAAAATACATCATTGTTATTTGAATATATGCATCATGAACCCAGATCCCACATGACATGAAATATTATATAGCTTCATCTTATTTCCTACATAAGAAGTTTCAGAATGAATCTTCAACATAGTACAAATTGATTTTCCAAGTTTTGGAAAATTAATTCATTCTTATGCAGTGTTCCCATGAATCATGAATATTCTTATAAAGTTTTAATAGTGTAAACTCCTTGGGCATGACATAAACCCATGTTCCTTTCTTCATCCATGCATGTGGGGAACCTCTCAACGTTTATACAACTTCCCTAATATCCTATGGTGTTTCTAGAATTTATAGGGGTCATAAGACCTTCACAGAGTCCTGTATATTGTCTTCCTTAATCTCCTCGAGATTCAATGGAGGAAATCAAACATCACAGTGACTAGGGGGTCGAGTTCAATTATCAATAGTGCTTCCAGGGTTTCTTTTGGGCATCATAGTGGTGGTATCAACCTTATATGATCTCACCTAAACATATCCATAGTATCTCATTCCCATGAAGGGTTATAGTGTGATCATAAAGGTCACATCAAGCTCTTTTTATGGTGTTCAAAGTGTCATAGTGAAAGGATATAGCTTTCACAGTGGCATCACATGGTAGTTTTGATCTCCAAAGTGGTGGATTGGGATTTCATATTGTATTCCATAGTGTTTCCTTAGGTTTAAAGTTAAATAGTTGAGGAAAAACGAATCTAGTTGTGGAAATAACCAAGGGAAACCCTAGAAAAATATAGGAGATGAGATGAAACAAATCTTCATTGGTAAGTTCATAGTACCCCACATCTCTTTGTCCTGTGTTAATATTTAATATTGGGTGTGGAAACTTCAAAGACTTGAAATAGCATTGGTTTCTCAAAAAATTCCTTAGGGCCTCCCATTTCCCAGTAGGTCACTATGATACCTCGTACATGGATATCTTCATCCTTCACTTCTATGACCAGTGCCAACTACACTGGCCTTGCTACTCCCTAATACCAAACACCTACCACTCAACTGACCACAATTGATGATTGGTCAACTTCTTAAGTTATTGGCTTGATCTCCTATAGTTGGCTTGGTAGGATAATTTTTAACTAACTCTTGAAATTTTCCTTTTCCAAATATCACACTCAATTCAAAATACTCTCATCATTTTTTCACTATAATTATTAAAACTCATATTCTTCCATGAACAAGTAAAATCAATTAATATTAAAATTTTATGCATGATATTGAGTTATCAAATGCCTCCACACTAGAAATGTTTCTTTCCATAAAGCATAGAATCTCAACATCATCACAAAGGAAACATCATCTTACCAAAATTTAAAAGTCAAAGCCACTATATATAAACAAATTTCAAAAATTGAAAAATTTATAGGCATCACAAAAATAAATTTCTTCAACTAATCAATTTTTAATGGAACCAAGTTTACTATGTATTTTACTTTCCCCATTTTAAAGGTAAATCTCCTCTCCTAACCTCCATACATATCTTTCAGTTCATCACTACTATACATGAAAATTATGATCTACCTCACCATGTAATTATTTTCTCTCATAAATAAATAAAGAAAATAGAATGTAATTATTCACACACCTCATGAACATTAATCATATCCATTTTATTACAATTTGTAATGAAAAGATCAACAAAAATCATGATGAGTTCATAATAATTTTCAAATTACTCTAAGGATTATGTTTGATGGTTATTTAAAGAGAAAAAAATTAAATATCAAAAATTATGTTATCTATAAATCATATTTCATGATAAATAATAGAAAAAATAAATGAAAAAAATTCTCTTCAAAAGTGGCATCACCCAACTCCCAAACTTAAAACAAGGCTAAGTATAATGAAATGTTGTTCACTCTTTTTTTGAAAGTTTCACTTAAACCAAATATCACACCCATCACCCAAATCATATTTTATCTCTTAGAAAATATAATTTTAATAGTTACAAAAAGATCATTTGTTGAATGGGGGTGAATTTTGACCCACCCAAAATGCATCCCATTTTTTCAAAAAAATAACTTTTTAAAATTTTTATCATTGTTTATCATTTTTTAAGAGTGTATATAATTAAATAAAATTAAATAAAATTCATGAATCTTACCCAATCCCATGAAAACACCCAACATCAATCCTTAATATAAAACATCCCCTTCCACCATGGAAAACCTCTCCCCCAAACATAAACCCTTGAATATCATGAAAAAGTACCAAGAGAAGTGTTGGAAGGATGAAATAGGCTTATAATACGGATATTCCTATCAAGGTTGTTCATGGATTATATGGGATTAAAAAAAGATTCAATTTAAAGGTGTTTATTAATGAATAAAGGGGTTTATCAATAAAAAATATTCAATCATTTTAATTTAATTTTGTTCTTTTATGGCTTTGACAATATGCAAAGCAAGTTATAGTAGTATACATGTCCTGAGTCTCTCAATAAATGGGTATTAGGAAAAAATATAAAATATGTTCAAGAACCCTCTCAATAATGGTAATATATGAATAGAATACAATCTCTTGGGGTGTGAATAATAATAACAAACTATGCCATATAAATTTCAGAAAATCAAAGCATGTAAAATATAAGGGGAATTTTGTAAGACCCTACTCTTTTTAAAGGTGATTAATCCTTTAATTATTATTTTTTTCCTTAACTTTACTATAATTAAAGTTTAAAAGGGACTATAAGAGGTTCATAGATTATTTAGGAAGGTTTAGTATTAGAGATTCAGTTTTTAGTAAGGCAGAGTAGGGCTCACGGTTTTCACTAACTATGCACCTTAGTCATGCGGCTTAAAAATGGGAGGATAATGGTTTGTTAAAACATGTGATGGGGGATTGAAAACTATGTGAGGGACTATATTTTATTACATTGTTGTTATACATGATTTAAAAAATCATTAACCAAACCATCTGAGGTGTAAGCTTCTAAATAGTACAATTCACATGGTTAGTGAATGATTTAGCCAACAGTGTGACAAAACCATGAACCCAGTTAAAAATGTGGGAAATCAAATTATTTTCCCTTCATAACTTTTAATTTTAATTCCTTATTTCTCCCCTCATTTGTGCACAGTACTCCTCCATAGGTTTCCTCTCCTCTAAAATTGGTGGATCTCCCTCATCCAACCTTTGTTTCTAATTCTGATTATTGCATTAGACGAATCTTGGTAAGGCTATCACTCGGTTACCTTCTAATATTACATTTACTTTCCATCCAAATATATCCTTCCAAGTTTAAAATAAATACCTTATTTTTAGGTCTTTTTTGGTTCTTCATTTTCTCTCATTCTAACTCAAATCTAAGCTTGATTCCAGATGAGGAGTCTTCCATGATCCCTAGGTAGGTGGTCTATATTATTTTTCCTAAAAGTATTGTTATTTAGAAAAAAATTGTTGTGCTACAGACCATTATTTTTGGGTATTTCCCCTATAAAATATATTACTTTAATTTAACACTTAAAGATCGACCTTGATATACTATGGGCCATCCAAACACCATTGGTGGTTGATGAACTCAACCTAAATAACCCATTAGGTTGTGTTTGGACTAACACCCATGAAAAACATAATTTAAAAATAACCAAAGCACCCCTTAGGGTGTGTTTTTCTTGGAATTTTTGAAAAACCAAATTTATCTTTTATGTAATGAAACCACCCCTTAGGGGTTGTTTATCATGTCACTTAAAAGTGGGAATATTAATATGGTCCTTTGGGAATGTCTTGGGTAACTTAAACATATTTAATAAAAATAGGGTGTCTTGGGTAAATGATTGATCATAAACACCATAATTTTTATATATTTCTATGAGGAATGGACTAATTAAATTGTGAAATAATGTGGGTATCTCATGGAAAACCATGGAAGACACCTCCAAGGTTGTGATTTAATTTTGATAAAACCTTTTACATGAACACTTTACTTGGAACTTATGACTATTACCATGGATTCCTTGGTTCCTAACTATATAACTTGATCACACTATCAAAGTTGTGGAATGCCTCAAGAAAGACTTGGATTTACTCTTTGGAATTCCATGAGCAAAATCATAATATGACACTTGATTCATTAGTGTAAATTCCAAGTGGTAAACCCACCTTGGATATGGTTAGTGTCTTACTCTCATAAATTCCATAGCTAGTCATCACGGATTCATCTGGTACACCAAAAAACTAGAATGCTTTGTATTATTTCTCAGGTTCATCTTGATGCCCTATGACAAGGAAGACCTTAGGTCATCCACTTGGATTTCAATAGATTTCTACCCCAAAATTAAAGGATTGATTTCCTTTTTTGGGTTATAAAATCTTAGGGTTAAAATGCTAATGTATCAACCCTTGGATTCCACTATAAACCTAAGAGCTAAAAATCATGTGTTGGTCATCATATGTTAGCTCTAAAACCAAAGGTAATGAATGTCGCATGTCCTCTATGTATTCAAAATGGATGCATTGTGTAGGAATTATTGGGCCAGTTTTGAGGATTCCTTATCATTATTTATTCTTATATTCCATGGATGCATGCCTTGGGACCCTTGGACCATTAAAAGGTCAGATGGTCAGTGATAGCTAGATTATGTCAAATTAGGTATAGCTGGATGAGTATACCACCAAGATCCCAAGATCAATAAGTTTTCTCTTACTTTATTGCTTTAAATTATTATATATGCACACTATTACATTTTATACTCACAGCCTGGATTTTTAATATACATCATTGGTGGTGGAATATTGATTTATACTCACACCTTGTTCAGGACACTACTTGGTACTTGTGATGATTTCATGGATACAAGAATGGGAAAAAGGAAGCGCCCTATTGTGGATTCTTGATTTCTGTCTTAGGTTGGGAGTATGGGAGTAGAGGATTGAGCTAAAAAATAGGATACTCATGGAGCTTAGTATTTTTTTGTTTTTTGTTTTCTTTTTCTTATCATGGTACTTATCTTATGGTTGCTTCCACGACATGCTTGACTTGTATTTTTTACCACTATGGCATCATCTGTATTTAGTGCTGCTTTATTTCCTTATGTATTTTTTACTTATTATATGGATGGATTATGTTTTTATTATTTCAAATGTGTTTCTTTCTAATATAGAGGGTATATTCTCCCAACTTTACCATCATACACCATCAATTCTAGATAGATGCCTTTGGCATGTGAGGAGGTGCACTTGAGGACTTGTGACTCACTAGACCAATTACTTATAGGTGAACTGTTATGGGGACATCATAAAGTGGTATAAAAGCTAGTTTTTTTTCTTTTTTATTACTATTTGGGTGTTTAGATAGAATAATAGGAAGTTTCAGAACTTGATAATAAGCATATTATTGGGAGTATCTAACCCATGTGTAGAAGAAAGGCTAATTTTCCATGAAAGGGACTTATTTACATAAGCTGAGAATTTAAAATAACTGTAGTTAAATATAGTTCCAATTGCAACTTATAGGGTGTTTGACTATAGAACTTGGGAATGTAAATCTATAAAACTAAACCATTATATATAAAATTTCTAAATTCTAAATCATGTGGTTGAAAAAAATGGTTGCAATTAAATGGGATAACAATTCCAACGTAAAGAGTGTTTTCCTCTATAACTTAAGATTGAAAAAACTTATAACTGAAACATTATAATAAATACTTTAAACATAACCATATAACATAGACCTAGTAATGAGTAGTTAGAGTTAGTTTAATCAATTGAATTAAGTCTTTTTATGGGTTTAAGGTATCTCATGTAGTGGGGCCTTGAGCTTGTTATTTCTTTCCTTATCTGTAATTTCGTCTATTGTAGTATTGTGTTTTCAGGTGTCTTCTTGGAACTTTAGATGAATTCCTCTACAATGGCCTTAGGTAAAATGTTTATAAGGTAGTGAAGAACATTATCCTAAGGTGGTGGGACCTAAACCATACTGATGGTGCTTCCAATAGTGTCATATGTGGCACCTACCATTGTACCACTTATCCTACCTAGATTGGGAACTGATTCTCAGCTTAGAGAGGGATTTCTACTCCTAGTACAATCCATGGAGAGAGTTCCAAAGGCTATGTTGATCATATCTGATTCGACTGACGCACGTCTGTCATAGGGCGTGACAAAAGAAATTTAATTTTCCTAGTGCAGCATAGTGTCTGACCAGGGTCGTCTCACTTGAGGATCTTTTTCAGTTCGTTCACTCACTTAATATAATTCACCTTAACTGCTTCATTTTGGATGTTTTTTTAATATATTAATGGAATGAAATTTATGAAAATAAATTAAATTGAAAATTTTAATTCAAGTTAATATGAAAAGCTAAACAAAATAGAATTAGTGAAGAAAGGAAGTTCTCCCAAGAGAACTTTCAGGGAGCACCTTCATTGACCAGCTTCAAATATTATTAATGAACAGACTATATCGTATGTTTTCACACCTTATTATACCCTATTTATGAGTGGAAAATTCTACTTAGTGATCTCCAAGCACACCCTCCATCCACCTCCTCAGTCGAGGGAAAATGGTTGTAGATTAAGAAGTTAAACTTTAGACAACCACAGTGAGGATTACACCCACTATAAATTATCCTTAGAATTAACTCAAAGAATATTAAAAACATTTTCTTGAGTTTAATAACCTGATTAATCCCTTGGTATATTCCTTGAATTAGTTACTCATGATCATGAGTATTATAGTTCACAATAGTAAGACGAGAAGAAGAAAAGAGGGTGGATGGGTGGACACATAAATAAAAACAATTCATAGATTAATTAGAAATCTAAATTAAAATTGAAAACTAAAAAAATAAATCAAAAAAAAAGTGGGAAAATTTTCATCCAGACTCTCCTGGTTGAGATCTCCTCCTTGGTTCCTTGAAGTAATGGGATGGAGAATGGGATGCTTTGAGAGGGAGGAGCTCCCCTCCTTTTATATCCAGAATATGTCCCCATAAATTTGAAGCATTTTATTTTAAATAAAATGACCTCTTAACTTATTTCACCCTTCTTGAATTTTTTTCATAATGATCTTTTACGTCTCTCCTCAAATTTTCAACGTATTTTAAAAATTATTCCAAGAGTTATTCCCAATTTACTCTAAAAATTTATTATGTCCAGTCAGACTCTCCAAATTGAAAACCTCTAGATCATAATGACTTAATTACCACTAAAAAGGAAAATTAAAACATTATAGACTTCATGAAAGATATTAAAAAACATCTTGTGAATCCACCCACCAAATTTCATATCAATTGGGCCTACCATGAATGATTTATGGACCCCACACCAAAACTCAACAGATCTGGAAACAGTTTTTATAGTCCAACTTGTTAGCTTCTTTTGATCTTTCATATGGTCGATTTAGCTTTTGGTCAATAAGGATGAAATAAATCCATGGATGTTTATAATCTAGAAAATAAATAATATTTTAATTTTTATTAGTGTAGTAAATGTTATTTCTAAAATACAGAAATAATTTTAAACAGTTAAAAATACAAAATGGTTCATTTTTACTATTAAGATTAGAATATCACCAATATTATAAAATATTGAAATTTATCATAAAGTAAAACTTTGGTGGGATTTAAAACAATGATATTTTTTGTAAAATTATTTAGAATATTTTCTCTAATAATTCCCCTACACTTAAACAGTTCTTGTCCTCAAGCATAGAATCTTAACATGGAATTTAGAGGACACCAATGTTACCAATATTCAAATTCCAAAGTAATAAAATTTAACAATTTTCAATATCAAATCAAACACTCAAAAATGCACATAAAATATCAATTTAATTTCCCATTTTTTAAAGAAACAATCAAATCATGTTTTTTAATTTTCCCCTTTGAAAAAAAGATGGAACTTCCTCTTTCTTTCATTCAAGATTCTCAATTAATTATTATTAAGCATGCCGCATCATGATTTACCTCACCTTTGAATTTTTCCTCTCATATATCATAATAAAATTCAAGTAGAGTTATTATCATATAATGAAAACATTAACCTTATCCATAATCTTGTAAAATAACTAATTTCTCCACTTTGTAAAGATAAAAGGCACATAAAATCATGAGGACTTTTCAATAAAGGTTCAAATGACTCTAAGGTTTAAGGTTGGTAGGATTTTGTGTTTTAAAAATTTAAGGCTCAAGGAGGAGTTTTATCTCTTAATTATAATGCATGATATCAAAAAGTGTAATGAAATTATCCCCTTCAATGTACCAACACCCACTTCAACCAAAACTCAAAGTAAGGTCATGATCAAAGTAAAGCATAATGAATGATTAATGTGCCCTCTTGATTTTTTTTAAAAAAATTGTATTTTTTATTTTTTTAAAACATTTATGATTATATCAAACATCACATCCATCACCTAACCACATACGATTATAAGATCATCGGTTAGTAAAATGGAGATTTTTAGTTCTCCCAAATCACAACCCATTTTTTCTTTTTTTTTTTGATTGTTTTTGTCATTTTCATTTTTTTATTCAAGAGGGTAAAAACAATAGCGTACAAGGAATGATTCCACAACCTTTTATAATTCCCACAATAACACCCCCACACTTTTTACTTACAATGTAAATCATCCCTTCCACCATGAATCCCTTCACCCCCACACTTCATCTTTAAAATATCATGAAAATACCAAGAGTATGGTAGGAATGGATAAAAATGGCTTGAAACATGTATCATCCCTATAAAGGTCATTCATGGTCTCTATGGGATAAAATAAGGACTGATGTAAAGGTGGTGTTTAAGGATAAGGGATTTTCAAAATATGCCTCAATCATTTTAAATGTGTTTTTGTATAGTCATATCTTTGACAATTTCAGTAACAAGTTCTGGCAGGTGACATGTCCCAAGATCACTCAAGAAATATGATCAAGAATAAATAGGAAGTACTTAGTCTGTAAATCCTCTTAGGAATGAGACATATGATATTGGAAAATCACTCAAGGCATGATCAATAATAACAAATTAATTCACATGAATTTCAAAAATTCAAAGTATGAAAAATGGTAGGTAAATTTCATTTACATAAATCAACTAATTCCCTTAAATCATGAGTCATAATTTCAATATCCATGCTTCATTTTAAACGTTCAATTTTCCATTTTACTCATTCAATCTCATTAACATTGAAATCTAAAACATGGAATCATAGGTTTCCTGAGAAACTCATGTCTCCTAGATAAGTCGAGTAACCATTAATTTAGGTGTGGGCATGCAATTTTTAACATTAAAGCTTAAAATATGTTTTGGACAAAAATGAAATTAGTTTAAATGATAATAATAAAAAGTGAACTCCATTTTGAATTAAAGCTTTGGTCCTCTTCCTCTAATACTTGGGGCTTTCTTCTGACTTTATGATCCTACAAAATAAAAATTACTTAATTAATCAAAAAGATCATTTCATTTAACCTCAAAATGATAAGAGGGAGTAGGCCGCATGCTGGACTAATTCCAAATACTGAATTTGAAATATAAATTCATAATATTGAAAATAAAATTAATATAAAGCAGGTAAAGGATGAATCTTGGTATGATCCCCCAAGTGGGTTCTGCTACCTTTTACTACCTCTAGAGGGCAGTACCAGCTTTTATCCATAATCTATCGGTGTATGAAGCTTCTTTTTTTTAAACCACCACATGTGGTTTTTTCTAGAATATATTTCTTTGTTCTTGTTGAGGAGTGATCCATAGATATAGTACACCAGATCATCCCCCTTCACAATTAGGTACCATTTTCATGGCGGTGGTAGGATGATGTATGGAACCTCCTCATCCTTCATTGATACTTTTTCACCATTCTCCTTCTCTTATTATAGTGGTTGCTCTAGATGTCTCTTTAGTTCTTTAGATGGAGCCATTGGTATCTCTTTATGGGCTTCCTCTAGTAGATGTTAAATGTATTCAGGGAGCTCTATATGTTCCTCAACAGGTGCATGTCTAGTTTCTTCTTCATCCTACAAGGTATAGAAAAGACTGTCTAATTCTATAAAACAAGAGGGAGTGATATAAAATTCAGATTCAATGAAACCAGAAGAGATAGAGTCAATGAAAGGTTCAACTCCCTGAGTTGGTTCAGCTTCAATCTCTTCATGAGTTGAAAGTGCCTCTTGGAGTTGATTATCACTGGATGGAGGTAGGTAGTTAGGATCCTCCACCTCAAGTTTGGCTTAAACTTCATGTATGTTGTCAGTGAAATCTAGGAAGATCAGTGGCACTTCCTTCTTAGTCTTTAATATTTTTAAGTCGGTCTGTAGTTCATCAACCATGGCCATCAAATCATCTAGTGAGATCCATGTTGTTATGCCTCTTTACATATACTTGACCATAATCATAAGTGCATCAGCTCTTTGTTGGAGGGCCTCCTCATTGTAGTCTAGTTCTTCTTCCTGCACCTTTGATTAATTGTTCCATGCATAATAATTTGAATTTGAATGCATCATGGAAAAAGAGTTTTGTTGTTTAAATTTTTTTTTAAATAAAGAAAAGAAAAATATTTACAAAAATGGGAATTTTGGAAAATAGATCGAAATAACTACTTAGATCCTTATCAATGGTTCTATTTTTGACGCACGCCTGTCGTAGGGTGTGGAAAAAGCAATTTAATTTTCCTAGTGCAGCATAGTGGCTGACCAAGGTCGTCTCACTTGAGGAGTTTTTTCAGTTCATTCACTCGCTTAATCTAGTTCACATTAACTACTTAATTTTGGATGTTTTTATTTAATATATTAATTGAATGGAATTTGTGAAAATAAATTAAATGAAAAAATTCAATTCAAATTAATATAAAATTCTAAACAAAATGGAATTAGTGAAGAAAGGAAGTTCTTTCGAGAGAAATTTTAGGGTGCACCTTCATTGAACAGCTTAAAATATTCTTACTGAACACACTTCATCGTATGTTTGCACACCTTATTCTACCCCAATTATGAATTAAAATTCCACTTATAGATTGCAAATCACACCCTCCATCCACCTCCTCAATCTAAGGAAAATGGTTGTAGATTAAGAAGTTAAACTTTAGACAACCACAATGAGGATTACACCAACTATAAATCATCCTTAGAATTAACTCAAATAATATTAAAAACATGATATTGGGTTCAAAAACCTGATTAATACCTCGGGATATTCCTCAGATTAGTTACTCATGATCATGAGTATTATAGTTCACAATGGTAAGATGAGCAGAAGAAAAGAGGGTGGATGGGTGGACACAGAAATAAAAATAATGCATGAATTAAATAGAAATATAAATTACAATTGAAAACTAAAAAAAAAAAATTAAAAAATAAACGGGGAAGATTTTTGGTCAGCCTCCCTCAGTGGTGATCGCCTCCTTGGTGCCTTGAAGGAATGGGATGGAGAATGAGATACTTTGAGTGGGAGGAGCTCCCCTCCTTTTATAGCCAGAATTTATACCCATAACTTTGACACGTTTTTTACCCATTAAATGACCCTTTAACGCATTTAAAACTTATTTAATTGTTTTAATAATTATCTTTTACGTCTCTCCTCAAAATTTCATTGTATTTGGACAAGTATTAGAAAAGTTATGCCCATTTTACTCTGGCAATTTATTCTGTCCAACCAGACTCTCCAAATCGAAAATCTCCGGATTATAATACCATAATTACTACTAAAACATAACATTAATGTGTCCTTTACTTTATTAAAGTTGTTATAAAACGTCTTACGCTTCTACCCACATAATTTCATAGCAATTTGTCCCATCTTGAATGAGTTATGGACCCCACATCAAAACTCTACAGATCTATAAATAGTTTTCATGGTCCAACTGGTGAGCTTATTTTGAGCTTTAATATGGTCAATTAATCTTTTGGTCAATAAGTATTAAATTAATCCCTAGATGTTTATAATCTTGAAAATAAATAATATTTTAATTTGTATTATTTTAAAAAATGTTATATCCAAAATACAGAAATAATTTAAAATAGTTAAAAATTCAAAATGGTCCATTTTTACTATTAAGCTCAAAATATCACCAATATCATAAAATGTGGAAATTTATCATAAAGTAACACTTTTTTGGGATTTAAAACAATTATATTAAATTTAAATTTATTTAAAATATTTTCTCGATCATTGAATAAGGAGTTCCAGCAGCATCACTCACCTGATTTCTTAGACGAAGGTGGTCCCTAGGTTGTGGAGTCCAGGTTAGAGGCTATGCATATGATCTTCGATCATTTGGAGATTCCTCTGGATGGGAGGTTAAATATTGTATCTTATATTCTTTATAGATCCTCCAATTGATGGTGGGATATTATTACTCATGCATATCAGCATCAGGGCATGGAATGAAGGGACTTCTAGACTAGATTCTTATATTATATCTTCCCAGAGACTCTGAGAGCTGATTGAGCTAGGGAATTCATGTATTTGGTGTTGGGTAATATGTCTATCATGAATTTATTATCATTATTCACTAATATACAGTTCTTTTCACCCACTATTATGGGTGATGAGATGTCTAGGGTGAAACATTTTGAGGATAGACATAGGCATTCCATTAGATCTGAGGTTGTTGTCTAAAATCCCTTTGGAAGTTTGTGTCTGTTGTGTTTTATTACAAGATAAAGAAGGAATGTTGGATTTTAGAGGTACCACACTATATTAATTTGGACTATGTCATATCCTTGGTGGTTATACCACAAAAATTAAGTCAATCATGGCTAGGCTGACCAAACCATCTCAACCCCACATATGTGAGAGAAAGATCAGCCACTATAAGGCCCCAGCCTTAAACCTTACTTAATCTTGAGTTATTACAAGATTACACATTGAGGATATTTTTGGGTTTAGAGTTTTATAGAATTAGATCATAAAACTTGCATTACATGCCACATATAAAAAAAGTGGTTACATAAAGATAGTATTCTTCTTTACCATCAATGGAAACATATTTAAAATAAAACATGGATTCTTTCTTGACACTTCCTTGACACTATCATCATATCATGTACCTTTCCCTTGACCTGTGAAAAACATTTCAAAAAACTTGGGATGAGCATAAAAAGCTCAGTAAGGGATATAAAAATATGGAAAGGAAACAAGGGTACATATATACATAATAATGAAATCATACTTTACCCATAAAACATAGTCACTTTAACATACCTCATCAAATCATGAATAAATCATATAAATCATAAGACATAAAGGTAACTTGAGGCATTCATAACATTCTTACGTAGGGATTAACCCTCTTGGTTACGTTTGTAATACTCATCACAGTATATTCCCTAAATCTCTTCGGAGAAACCTTAACATTTCACTCCTTCGCGTTACCCAATGCATTGTAGAGCTATATCGGGCTCGTCCTCCCTTAGTTTATCACGGAACCACCCGTCTTTATAATAATTCCCAAGAACCTCAACATAATCGTATCACATAAAACATGCATATAGGAAACATAACATTTCCACCTTTCAATCACAATATATCAATACAACACATTGATATAAAAACATTATGAAAACCATTTTCAATACCAAAATAAAAGAAAAGTAAAATATGGTATTTATTTTTCTTTTAAAAAAAGGTATGGCTTGTAGAGGAAGCCGAAACTCAAGTAATGGTCACGGCGGCGGAGAAGTCGTTGTCACCGCATACATATGACAAAAACATTCCCTTTTGTCGTTTAGTAAATGCTTCGTATAAAAAATATTCCTTTTGAATAAACGTAAAATTCAAAGGGGTTTATATATAAAAGAAGGTTGTGTATAAAATAAAATATGCCTCAATGAAAGGAGATTGAGACGAAGTCCCATACCTCGGGTCCGACTTGACTCGATCGTTCTTTAATGTCCTGAATAATAAACTTGAGTTAATTTCTACTTGCTTAAGAATTTTTTTTAAGTTCATTATTCCTTTTATATCACTTATTTCCATGTCATGAATACTATGTAATTATTTAAGTTAATAACGGTCGTTTTAACGATCATTGGTACTTGAGTCAAAAATAAACCCTTTATAATTACAATTTGTTCATGTATCCATTATATCCAGAATTATAATCATGATGTATATATAATATATATCCAGTATATACATGCATTTATAATATTACATAATCATTTATAGGTAAGAAATGAAATGCACCGTTCATGGAGACGGTAAGTCGTACGTACGCATGAACGCTACTTTCATTTCTATTTCGTATTTTATAGAATGTAATCATAATGATATAAAGGTATATTATAATTCCAGTATAATATTATATATAATATCATAGTTCCATCCTTTATACGTCCCACATATGGTATTTAATGAATCAAATCACTTTGAGGGGGCGGTAGTCCGCACTTCCTTAAATGAAGATATCGCGTTTACCCATAATGGAAACCATAAAGGTATGCCCAAAATGAAAAATACAGAATCTTAAGGAAAACATAAACATATTATATATCATATATAAATATAGTGACATCTTAATGGCCACCTTTGAAGTTGTTAAAAGAATGTTGAACAATCATCGTTTCAGGAGGCATAAATTCACCATCCACGGAAACAGTATGTCCTTTAACCATTAGATGTAGGTGTGTGTAAGTGTAGCTAAAATCCTTATTATAAAAACATGCTAGTATATTGAAGATACTGGAGTTGTTACAAAAGAAATGAATAAAAAGAGTTTAGGGGGTTGGAGAAGCAAAATAAAACAAAAGGACTCAAGTGAAGACATTACCTTAAAATCGGGTAACTCTCTTTTGTTTGAGCTCAAAGGCTTATTTGGGAAGACTTCTGCCCAAAGTGAGGCTTCAAGGAGTAAGAGAGGGATGTGGAGAGACAAAATGGGTAGGGGTTGGTCGAGCCAAAGGCTTTGGGAGTGTGGGTAAGGAGGTAGAGGTGGGAGCCTTTTATAAGAGGAGAGGAGGGGCACTCTTGGAAAGCAAAGAAATGTTACTTTATTTGAAAATGATTTTCGGATTCAAAAGGTCCGACATTGATATAATTCGAAGCTAAGGTGATAAGGGTTCTAAATCCACCCATCCAATAGGTTTTGGACATGTGTAGGTCATATATTTTACATTATCATTTCATTTTATTTAAATCCTTTATTAATGAGGTAATCGCTGCATCATCATGATGTCATAAATAATTTAATTTATTTAAAGTCTAAAAATTATAATAAAAATACTATGTTGTAATAAATAGTTTTAGCTTTCCAATGAATATTTATAGTATAAAATATCATCTATGTAGACAAAATTAAAAATGTTTTAATTAGGTGATACATTCTTGTTATATTTACTTTCTTTAAAAAAAATAAAAAGATAACAAGTCACTTTCCACAAAAGTGATTCCATGGGGTCCCCAAGTTTGGCACAAGGCATCCCATGGTCGTACATGAGACAACCATTAGAATTAGGACACATGTTGGTGTCATTTTGTTATTATTATTATATTATTTTATTATCCTTAACTACCCGATTACTCATTAATCAAGATAATTAAAGATAATTACCGTCGTTACTATTCATAATGTCCAAAAAAAGAGTCTTGATTACATAATTTGGACCTTCTGATTCCAAATATTTAATCCATTTTACCAAATTACAAACACAGAAATTGAAATAATTGATTTAAAAATAATTCCCGTTGTCAAAACAAATAGCGGGTTTTTTTGAAACAATATCTATGAAAAGTTTGGCATTAGTTTATGCCCAATTACAAAGTGAAATTAATCCTAATGACCACAATTGGATTAAATGGTAAAAATATATTCTAATTTAACTTTAAAACCAATTCAAAAGATAATCTAATCATTTAAATAAATTAGATTAAAAAGCAGTTTTGATGTAAAATGCAGTATTTTTTACTATTCATTAAAAAATGAACATTGTCAGAAAAATACCAAAAATTCACACAAAGTAAATTTTGATGTCCCAATCATAAAGAATAAGTTTGTTTTGAAAAGCATAGCTTATAAAATTGTCAAAAGATAGATTTAAAAATGGTTTTCCATTAAAAGGAAGTAAAACAATCTTTTAAAAAAATATTAGTGTATTCCATGCTTAAGATTGGATTTATTTTCATTTTAAGCCTCTAAAACACTATCTAATTCATTAATAGACATAGATAAAAATATCTATTATTCATTACTTACTTGGGATGTTACATTCTTCCCCCCTTTAGAAAATTCCAACCCCGCAATTTATTTACTTATCGAATAAATGGGGGTGCTTATCCCTCATTGCATTTTCAGATTCCCATATTGCCTCTTCCATCATGTGGTTTTTACACAAAACCATTACCTGATTAATCACCTTATTTCGTAACACTTGCTCCCTGTGGTCAAGAATCAGGACCGGTTGTTCCTCATAAGATAGGTTCTCTTCCAGCTGAACTACCTCTGGACTCAAAACATGATATGGATCTGGAATATACTTTCTCAACATCAAAACGTGAAAAAAATTGTGTACCTGAGATAAACTCAGAGGTAAAGCCACCCGGTATGCAACTGATCCAACTCTCTCCAGAATTTCATATGGTCCAATGAACCTTGGACTCATCTTTCCTTTCTTACCAAATCGCATCACACTTTTCCATGGTGAGACTTTGAGAAAAACATGATCACCTACCTCAAAAGTTAGATCCTTCCTCCTATTGTCTGCATAACTCTTCTGCCTACTCTGAGCTGTTCTCATGTGTTTCTGAATCAGCTGAACTTTTTCTGCCATCTCTTCTACCAATTCAGGTCCCATCAACTTCCTTTCACCCACTTCATCCAAGAAAGCTAGAGTTCGACACCGCTTCCCATATAACGCCTCAAATAGTGCCATCTGTATACTGGAATAAAAACTGTTATTATATGAAAATTCAACCAAAGAAATATGTTGGTCCCAACTTCCCTGATAATCCATCGAACAAGCTCGTAGAATGTCCCCCAAGGTCTGAATTGTTCGTTCTGACTTCCCATCTGATTGAGGATGAAATGTTTTACTAAAATTTAATTCAGTACCCAACGACTTCTGAAGGCCTTTACAAAAGTTAGAAGTAAACCTGGGATCACGATCAAATACAATGGAGAGGGGAAATCCATGTAACCTGACTATCTCTTTAATATACAAATGGGAAAGTTGATCTAGGGAAAAAGTATCTCGTATAGAAAGTAAATGAGCAGATTTAGTCAAGCGATCAACAATAACCCAGATTGCATTATTACCTCGAGATGTCTTCGGTAATCCCACAACAAAGTCCATGGATATATTCTCCCATTTCCACTCTGGAACTGGTAAAGGCTGAAGCATCCCTTTCGGTAACTGTCGCTCTGCTTTAACCTATTGACATGTCAAACACTTCACAGTAAAATCAGCAATATCTCTTTTCATTCCATCCCACCAGTAATACTCCCGCAGATCTCTGTACATCTTAGTACTGCCAGGATGAACTGAAAACGGAGAACTATGAGCTTCACATAACAACTCTCTCTTCAACTGTGAATCACAAGGCACACACAATCTCTTCCCAAATCTCAAAACACAATCATTATCAATGTTGAATTCAGGCAACTTACCTTTCTGAACCAGCTCTACCTTTTTCTGCAACTCACTATCTTCCTTCTGTGCTTGCTTGATTCTATCTGATAGAGATGATCTCACTGATACCTGAAACAAAACAGAAGAACTTCCTACACCAACAACTTCTATGCCAAAGTTCATCAAATCCTTAACCAAAGGATCATGTTCCAAACGCAACATTGCTAATGAAGCATTACTTTTTCAACTCAAAGCATCAGCCACTTTATTTTCTTTTCCTAGATGGTAATGAATTGTACAATCATAATCCTTGATTAATTCCAGCCATCTCCTCTATCTCATGTCTAACTCTTTTTGAGTGAATATATACTTTAAACTTTTGTGATCAGTATATATTTCACACTTTACTCCATACAAATGATGCCTCCAAATTTTTAAAGTGAAAACAACAGTAGCTAATTCCAAATCATGTGTAGGGTAATTTACCTCAAGAGTTTTCAACTGTCGTGAAGCATAAGCAATTACCTGATCATTCTGCATTAGGATGCAACCAAGTCCTTTCAATGAAGCATCACTGTATATAACAAACTCACCATTCCTGGAAGGTAGTGCCAAAACTGGAGCATTCACCAATCTTCTTTTCAATTCCTGAAAACAATAATCACATTCTTTTGTCCAGATAAACTTAACACCCTTCCGAGTTAGCTTAGTCATTGGACTAGATAACCGTGAAAAATTTCTAACAAACCTTCGGTAATAGCCTGCCAAACCAAGGAAGCTACGAATCTCAGTTACATTTGTGGGTCTTTTCCAGTCTTCCACAACTTTTGTTTTTGCAGGATCAACAGTTATCCCATCTTTAGAAACAATGTGACCAAGGAAAGAAATTTGTTGCAACCAAAACTCACACTTGCTGAATTTTTCATACAGTTTCTTTTCTTTTAAGGTTTGCAAGATAACCCTTAAATGTCTTTCATGCTCTTCTTTACTTTTAGAAAACACCAAAATATCATCAATGAAAACCACCACAAACTTATCCAAGAACTCATGGAAAATTCTATTCATTAAGTCCATGAATACAGCAGGTGCATTGGTTAGCCCAAAAGGCATTACTACAAATTCATAATGGTCATATCTTGTACGGAACGCGATCTTCGGAACATCTGCTTCCTTTACCTTCAGCTGATGATACCCCGATCTCAAGTCAATATTTGAAAAAAACTGAGCTCCCTGGAGCTGATCAAACAAATCATCGATATGAGGCAAAGGATATTTGTTCTTAACAGTTATGTTATTCAAGGCTCTATAATCAATGCAAAGTCTCATAGAACCATCTTTCTTTTTAACAAATAAAACAGGATCACCCCATGGTGACGTGTTAGGTCGAATGAAACCTTTCTCTAATAAATCTTGCAATTGCTCCTTCAACTCTAAAAGTTAAATTTGAGCCATTCGATAAGGGGGTTTTGAAATTGGCTTAGCATCAGGAACTAAGTCAACAGTAAACTCAACTTCCCGATCTGGTATTATTCCAGGCAACTCATCAGGAAAAACATCAGGATACTCATTTACCACTGGCACATCATTAATCTGAACAGTTCCTTTATTTTCAACGATGTGTGCAAGGTAAAATTCATTTCCATATTTTACAAGTTTATTGGCCTCTTGATAAGTTATCAACAGTAAGGGTTCATTCTTGTACACAAACTGAAATTCTTTCTGAAAATAAACTTATTTAGCTCTAAATTCAATCTTATCATGGTAAATAGAGAGCCAATAAATACCCAGGATAACATCAAACTCTACTAGAGGTAGAACAATAAGGTTTGCAAGTAGGTTCTTTCCACAGATAAGAATAGGAATATTCTTATAAATTCTTTTTGCCTCAACATTTCCCCCAGGTGTTTTTACCAAAAGTTCAGGAGTAATTTTTTGAGATGGTATTCCCATTTTACAAGAAAAGTTTTCACATATGAAAGAATGTGTAGACCCCGAATCAAACAACACACTGGCATAATCTGAAAAAACAAAGTACCTGGTACAACTTCATTGGATGGCCCGACATCTGCTGAAGTAGTTGCAAAGGATTTCACCACCCCTTTCTGCTTGTATTCTAACTGCTTCCCATCACTCAAGCTCTTTTTCGGACACTTGTTTGCATAGTGACCATCTCATTGTACTTAAAACATTTCAATAACTATAAATCAAATTTGGTCTTACCTTCACCTTGATCTTTTTCAGTTCAATCACGAGCCTTATGTCCCATCTTACCACATAGGTAGCACTTTCTAGAATTCAGAATACATTCCCCAGCATGCCTTTTTCCACATTTATCACAAACTGGAAACTTAGATTTCTTACTATCATACTTTTTTGAAGAATTCTTTCCTTTCTCCTGCCACCTCGGTCTCTTCTTCTGTTGGTTGTTATAGAACACTTGATCATTGGAAAACTCCATTTACACCTTCTTAGCCCATCAAACAAGCTTTTCATAAATTTTGAACTCACGAGAAGCCAATGCCCTTCGATATTTTGGCTTTAATCCTGAGTAAAAACGATTGATTTTACTATCAAGGTCTCGGATAAAATTTGGAGCATACCTTGCCAATCGAGTGAACCTTTCTTCATAGTTATCCACTGAGTCTTCCTCTTGCCTAAATTCCAAGAATTGTTTTTCCATCCTTTGTCGAACAGCCTTAGGAAAATACTTTTCAAGAAACATACCTTTGAATTCATCCCAGTCGAGAGCATCAATCTCATCAGTGTCCCTGATATTTTTAACCATCGACCACCACTGATCTGCTTCTCCCTCCAAACGATAAATAGCAAGACTAACATTTTGATTGTCTGAACACCCCATGACATCGAAAATCTTCTCCAATGATTTAATCCACCCTTCATCTAGCACAGGGTCAGATGATCCTCTGAATGATGGGGGATGTTGCCTCATGAAATGTTCCACCACTGACATGTTCCTCTGTGGTTGATTTGGCTGATCTCGTGTATGGATACCATCTTCATTTATCGCTTGAGTCAACTGCGCCATTACTGCAACAAACTGTTCAGTTCCAATTCCGACCATTTAGGATGCTGATTCGGAAGGTTATTTCCTTCTGCATGCCTTCCTAGCACTGCTTCCCTGTTTCCTCTGCGGAAAACCATTCTGAACAAACATGTCTTAGATAAAGCAACATGGTAATCTTCAAATACTATATCACTTCAATTTGACCATAAAAAAAATATTTTTGGATAATAATTTAATAGAATTATAACTCCTAAAGTTATCTAAACCAACCTCTGATACCAACTATAAGGCCCCAGTCTTAAACCTTACTTAATCTTGAGTTATTACAAGATCACACATTGAGGATCTTTTCGGGTTTAGAGTTTTAGAGAATTAGATCATAAAACTTGCATTACATTCCACATATAAACAAAGTGGTTACATAAAGATAGTATTCTTCTTTCCCATCAATGGAAACATATTTAAAATAAAACATGGATTCTTTCTTGACACTTCCTTGACACTATCATCATATCATGTACCTTTCCCTTGACCTGTGAAAAACATTTCAAAAAACTTGGGATGAGCATAAAAAGCTCAGTAAGGGATATAAAAATATGGAAAGGAAACATGGGTACATATATACATAAGAATGAAATCATACTTTACCCATAAAACATAGGAACTTTAACATACCTCATCAAATCATGAATAAATCATAGAAATCATAAGACATAAAGGTAACTTGAGGCATTCATAACATTCTTAAGTAGGGAGTAACCCTCTTGGTTACGTTTGGAATACCCATCACAGTATATTCCCTAAATCTCTTCGGAGAAACCTTAAAGTTTCACTCCTTCGTGTTACCCAATGCATTGGAGAGCTATATCGGGCTCGCCCGCCCTTAGTTTATCACGGAACCACCCGTCTTCATAATAATTCCCAAGAACCTCAACATAATCGTATCACATAAAACATGCATATAGGAAACATAACATTTCCACCTTTCAATCACAAGATATCAATACAACACATTGATATAAAAACATTATTAAAACCATTTTCAATACCAAAAAAAAGAAAAGTAAAATATGGTATTTATTTTTCTTTTAAAAAAAGGTATGGCTTGTAGAGGAAGCCGAAACTCAAGTAATGGTCACGGCGGCGGAGAAGTCGTTGTCGCCGCATACGTACGACAAAAACATTCCCTTTTGTCGTTTAGTAAATGCTTCGTATAAAAAAGATTCCTTTTGAATAAATGTAAAATTAAAAGTGGTTTATATATAAAATAAGGTTGTGTATAAAACAAAATATGCCTCAATGAAAGGAGATTGAGACGAAGTCCCATACCTCGGGTCCGACTTGACTCGATTGTTCTTTAATGTCCTGAATAATAAACTTGAGTTAATTTCTAATTGCTTAAGAACATTTTTTAAGTTCATTATTCCTTTTATATCACTTATTTCCATGTCATGAACACTATGTAATTATTTAAGTTAATAACGGTCGTTTTAACGATCATTGGTACTTGAGTCAAAAATAAACCCTTTATAATTACAATTTGTTCATGTATCCATTATATCCAGAATTATAATCATGATGTATATATCATATATATCCATTATATACATGAATTTATAATATTACATAATCATTTAGAGGTAAGAAATGAAATGCACCGTTCATGGAGACGGTAAGCCATACGTACGCATGAACGCTACTTTCATTTCTATTTCATATTTTATAGAATGGAATCATAATTATATAAAGGTATATTATAATTCCAGTATAATATCATATATAATATCATAGGTCCATCATTTATACGTCCCACATATGGTATTTAACGAATCAAATCACTTTGAGGGGGCGGTAGTCCGCACTTCCTTAAATGAAGATATCGCGTTTACCCATAATGGAAACCATAAAGGTATGCCCAAAATGAAAAATACATAAGCTTAAGGAAAAAATAAACATATTATATATCATATATAAATATAGTGACATCTTAATGGCCACCTTTGAAGGTGTTAAAAGAATGTTGAACAATCATCGTTTCGGGAGGCATAAATTCACCATCCACGGAAACAGTATGTCCTTTAACCATTAGATGTAGGTGTGTGTAAGTGTAGCTCGAATACTTATTATAACAACATCCTAGTATATTGAATATAATGTAGTTGTTACAAAAGAAATGAACAAAAATAGTTTAGGGGGTTGGAGAAGCAAAATAAAACAAAAGGACTCAAGTGAAGACATTACCTTAAAATCGGGTAACTCCTTTTGGTTTGAGCTCAAAGGCTTCTTTGGGAAGACTTATGCCCAAAGTGAGGCTTCAAGGAGTAATATAGGGATGTGGAGAGACAAAATGGTCAGGGGTTGGCCGAGCCAAAGGCTTTGGGAGTGTGGGTAAGGAGGTAGAGGTGGGGGCCTTTTATAAGAGGAGAGGAGGGGCACTCTTGGAAAGTAAAGAAATGTTACTTTATTTGAAAATGATTTTCGGATTCAAAAGGTCCCACATTGATAAAATTATAGGTTAAGGTGATAAGGGTTCTAAATTCACCCATCCAATAGGTTTTGGACATGTGTAGGTCATATATTTTACATTATCATTTCATTTTATTTAAATCCTTTATTAATGAGGTAATCGCTGCATCATCATGATGTCATAAATAATTTAATTTATTTAAAGTCTAAAAATTATGAAAAATATACAATGATGTAGGAAATATTTTTATATTTCCAATGAATATTTATAGTCTAAAATATCATCTATGTAGACAAAATTAAAAATGTTTTAATCACGTGATACATTCTTGTTATATTTACTTTCTTTAAAAAAAATAAAAAGATAACAAGTCACTTTCCACAAAAGTGATTCCGTGGGGTCCCCAAGTTTGGAACAAGGCATCCCATGGTCGGCCATGAGACAACCAGTAGAATTAGGACACATGTTGGTGTCATTTTTTTATTATTATGATATTATTTTATTATCCTTAACTACCCGATTACTCATTAATCAAGATAATTAAAGATAATTACCATTGTTACTATTCATAATGTCCAAAAACAAAAGAGTCTTGATTACATAATTTGGAACTTCTGATTCCAAATATTTAATCCATTTTACCAAATTCCAAACACATAAATTTCAATAATTGATTTAAAAATAATTCTCGTTGTCAAAACAATTAGCGGGTTTTTTTGAAACAATATCTATGAAAAGTTTGGCATTAGTTTATGCCCAATTCGAAGGTGAAATTAATCCTAATGACCACCATTGGATTAAATGGTGAAAATATATTCTAATTTAACTTTAAAACCAATTCAAAATATAATCTAATCATATAAATAAATTAGATTAAAAAGTAGTTTTGATGTAAAATGCAGTATTTTTCACTATTCATTAAAAATGAACATTGTCAGAAAAATACCAAAAATTCACACAAAGTAAATTTTGATGTCCCAATCATAAAGAATAAGTTTATTTTGACAAACATAGCTTATAAAATTGTCAAAGGATAGATTTAAAAATGGTTTTCCATCAAAAGGCAGTAAAACAATCTTTTAAAAAAAATATTAGTGTATTCCATGCTTAAGATTGGATTTATTTTCATTTTAAGCCTCTAAAACACTATATAATTCATTAATAGACATAGATAAAAATATCTATTATTCATTACTTACTTGGGATGTTACAGCCACATAGTTTAACCATCCAAGCCATCTATCCATAGCGGCAATGGGATGGTAGGTGAGCAAGCACACTAGTATATGTGCTTGATTCATTGGTCCATTACATAGGTATAGTAGCCATGGTCAACTAATATGCAATGATGTTTTAAAAAGGAATTATAATGTGGGACTTGTGGATTTCAGGTTCCACTGTAGACAAGGTCACTACGGTGTAGAGTTAGATTGATTTCATTACCTGCATAATTTTAGAGGTTCCCACACTATAGATGGTATGGATATACCACAAGAAGGATGTGTGAGATATTTCTACACTATAGTGAATTTGACCACAGTATATATCCATGGAAGGAGGGTTTGTGTGTCACTATAAATTTTAGGTGTCCATGCCGCAACCATTCCTTATGACATGAAATGTCTGAAATATGTAGAAGCAATGTTTTGGGATTTCCTATTATACAGTAGGCTAAACCATAATAATATTGACCTTTACAAAGCTCATACTATTTGAGATTAATCCATGCCTCAATGTCAAGTAAAATAATAGGAGGGGTTAAGAGGAGTTATTTCTCAAGGAGAAGTAGATAAGGTCAACCATAGGACTCCACATCATAGTATTATTGACTATGAAGAATAAATGGAGGGAATAATCATTGTACCCTAGTGATGGTGTTCATGCATAAGAAGGTGAAAAATTTAAGGTTTTATACTATAGTTACTCATACCAATTTGTGGATAGTTTATTTATAGATTGGTGATTGTTTAAGTCTGGGTGAGTTATGAGTTGTAAACCCCAATGGTTAATTCAATTTTTATGGTTCTTGATGACCCAACTAAACATAGGGGACACTAGGAATAATATTATAATTAGAATAATAAATACTAACCCTTGTATTGACATCAAAATAAGAACATAGGATATTGTGTAAACATAGAGAAACATTCTTAGAAAAACACACAGGTAGAGAAGATGAGTTTTTCTATAGAGTATTTTCAGTGGTATTGTTCCAGATCTCATCTAGAAGGTTGAAGGTTGAAGAATTTGTTCTTCCAGGAGTCTCATACTTAGTATAAATCGATATTTTTGAGATAAATAGAAACACCATTGTTAGTGCATGTTCCTATCATCCTTATGTGTAAATAAGGAATATTCAAATGATAGAGCAAATAGTTCCTCATTGAAGGAGATCATAGAGTTTTCCAATTGTTCATGGTAGTGAAATAGGAGGGTAAGTGAGACCTCTCTGAATTTTTAACTAAAAAGTAGTGAGATTTTAGTGAATTCATTACCTAGTAATATTTTCAAACATGCCCCTTTGATATATCCCAATGTAGGTAACCCAAGTAAAATATCTTATGTTGTTTACAACTTGCATCACTCATTAAGGCGAAAGGTTGAGAAATATCAAAGTTTTCTTCAAGGTGAGATAACAAGATACTAATATAAGAAATAATTTTCTATACCCTAATTCACCCCCCACTCATGGTGTTATCATATATAGGATTCTAATGAGTGGTGTTAAATGGGTATTTATTCTTCTTATCTATTGAGATAATGGGAATCATTGTCAACCATAAAGGCATTCCCTTATTTCATGGAAGTAATTTCCAATTATAGAAAATACATATAAAAAATTATTTCATATCCTTGGGAATGGATGTTTACATTTTGTCCCTCTATAAAATCACTTAAAATATTGAAATCATGGTTTTGATTGAGAGATATAATTAAGAATTGGATGTGGATTAAAAATCCATTAATGATTTGGAAAGTTATCTTTCTAATCATATCTTCATGACGGTAACATCCTGAAAAAACTCTTATTTTATATGGGAAATTTTTTGAATATTTATGAAGGTAATTCAAAGGTTTGGGAGGCTAGGTTATAGGTTATATATAATAAGTATGATTATTTAATAATGAATTAAAATTAAATGATTGATGAATTTTTTTATCATCAAAATATTATTATTTAAGATATGTTAAGTCTTAGTGAGGATATCAAAGATGGATCTTGAAGATAATCTTGATAAGAATCCATCATTGTTTCAATGAAAAGTTTCATTTCTAAAAGACAGAGATCTGAAAGATATCTCTCTTGATATATTTCATAGCACTCTGGTGGAATATGAAATGAGAAATGAATACAATTAGTTAATAATTAAGTAAATAACTCAATAGGAATCATTTAATTCCATGAAGAATCTCTCAGTCATAGAAAACACATAAGTTGATGGATTTGATGAGGTGATGTTACTCTTGTCCTTTAATATTAAAAGAGGAAGAGAGAGGTTTTCCCCTTTCTTTCTTCAAGGGTGGAAAATTGGAACATATTTTAACTAAATGTACCAAAAACTATCAATAATATGATGGTGAAGAAAAACCTCTCAAGAAGATGAAAAAATAAGGTTTAAATAATTATCAATGGATATCCTTCAAAATAATAAATCTTCTTTCTAAAGAAGAATATAGTTCTGTATAAAGTGAGATAGAAGAAGATAACAAGTGTAAAGATTAAGGGTTGTTTGATGGATATTTAAAATAATCTAAGAAATGATGATAGTGATGATGATGATGATGATGATACACGGTTTATTGTAATGGTTGATCTATATGAAGAAATAGAGGCAGTACTTGAAGAACTTGACATATAGAGAGAAAAGACCAAGAAGGATAGTGCAGTGGTGCATGATTCTAATATCTACATGCAACAAAAAGAATAATAAAATGTGGATATAAAGTATAAAATGGAATAAATCGGATCAACAAGTTGAAAAAATTCAAGGAAGTTCAATTAAAGCTTAAAATTTGAGAACAAACCCGAATCATTGATAGTTTAGATAAAACTATAAATGATAGAGTAAAGAGAATTTAAGAGATAGAAGAAGAAGTTATGAATTTGAATCGTAAGTGTGATGATGAAGAATGATTATTGACACCCATAATGATGACAATAAATACACAAGCATCATCATCAATTCAATACAATGGAATTTTTGAGAAATGATTTTTTATTCCTCAAGTTTAGTGGTTCAAAAATAAATACAAATCAGTGATTGTTTTAATGCCTCAAGGTACAACTCCTCAGAATAAGGTTTATCTTCATGTCATTGAAAATAAATATGACCATGTGACCATAATGAATTCCAATGCATTAGTAATTGGATGTTTTTACTGAAAAAAGTTTGGACACACTTATTATGTGTTCTCTATAACTAGGAGGTATTTTTGGGAGAAATAAAAATCCAAATAGTTAATTAGAAATTATAATCACTGTTTTTTTAAAGGATATTATTTTTTTGTGAATTTTATGGACATAAGGTTGTTTATTAAACTTCAATAATACAACAAGTAGTATTAATAATTCCTCAAAGTGAAAGAAATAAGAGGCTGGAATATTTATCCAAAAGTGTAGAGACTCAAAATAGATTTTTAGTTTTTTAAGTAAAAGATTATATTGTGGTGACAATTATTGAGGAGTCATACTCATCACAAACTTGGGTGATGAAAGGGATCTCTGAGAAGGATAATGTTGTTAAAATTTTATTAATATCATTATATAATTCAAGTTTTTGGATTTTGGATAGTAGATGTACATCACATATGATCAAAAATAAAGTCCTTATTGTGAATTTTAAACATAATAAATATGGAATATTTTGTTTCAAGAATGATTAGGGTCTTAAGTTTTTTGGTTCTAGAAAATATGAGATTGGAGGAAAAGATCTCAGGTTAACTGACATTCTATTAGATGATGGGATGAGTCGTAATCTTCTCAATGTCATCCAATTATGTTACTATGGATATGAGATGGAGTTCATTTAAATTTATTTCACCATAAAATCTAAAAATGGTTCACTTATTCTCTAAGGAAAAAGAACCTATGGAAATCTATATCTAATTGCAGAAGAAAATTTTTGTATGATGTTTAGAGAAGAGGAGAATGGGTTATGGAATAGAAGGCATGGCCATTTGAGCCAAAAATATCTATAAAGGTTATTAAAGAGAAATGTAGATTTTTATTTTCCCCATATCACATATTATCATTCACACATATTTGATTCATTTAAAAAAGGTAATATTATCTGGAATTCCTACATAACAAAGAAGATGAAAACATCAAGGTTTCTTGAGCTTGTGAACATGGACATATGTGGGCCAATTTCACCCAAAGAAATGAATGAAAACATGAATTATGTGTCGTTTATAGATTAATATTGTAAAATGGCATGGATTATTTCCATCACATAGAAGATCAAGGTATATAAATTTATCACTCTATATCAAAGGAGAGATGAAAAGATACTTGGTGTGAAGATCCATAAGTTTTGAACTAATAATGGGATCTAAATCACAAATCATCAAATTGAATAATATATAAAAAAGAATATAATTAAACATTAGTTATCTAATTTCAAAATACCCCAAAAAATGGGGTTTTGGAAAGAAGAGATTTTATAATAAAAAACATGGCTCAAACTATGACAATTGAAAAATATCTTCCAAAAAGATATTGGGAAGAAGTGGTTCTAACAACGATTTCAAAGAGATAACTCAATATAAAATATGGTTTGAAAAGAAACCTACTCTAAAATACTTCCAAGAGTTTGGAGGAAAATTATTTATTCTCAACAAGGAAAAATACAAAAAATTTAGAGACTAGGGATATTAAGGCATGTTTCTTGGATATTAATCAAATAGAAAAGCTTAATAATGTTACAAAAAAATACTTAAAAAGTAAATTTAAAGTAATAATGTTGTGGTGGATTAATATGGACACATGAATGAATTTTTTGAGTATATTTTTCATGATAACTACCAAATCTCATCATTTAAGAGTGATGAAAAAGTTCATGGTTTAGGGGGGTTACAAGGAATGAAGAGAATTTTGATAAAGACATGGAGTAAGAAAGAAAACCTTGAAATTTCAGTAGGTTCCTAGAGAAAAAAAGCAGGTATGAAATAACTAAAATAAATATTATTGGAAACTAGAAAAATATAGTCCAAACCCAAATAATAAAGGCTCACCTATAGGTATCTTTGTTATCTTTGGAAGAACCAAAATATTTTAAAGATGTTGAAAATGATGAGAGTTTGATCAAGGATATGAATGTTGATATTTGAAAAATAGAGAAAAATAACACATAGGAATTTTTTACAAGTACAAGTGATAAGAATATAATTGGAACAAAATAGGTTTTCTAAAAAAAATAAAGATGGCATAGTGATTTAGAACAAAGAACAGCTTGTGTGAAAAGGCTACCCCAAGTTGAAGTAATTGATGTTGATGGGATGTATTCACCTATTGTATAGATTAAAAATATTCAGTTATTTATATCCATGTAAATTCATAAGTGGTTCAAGATATATTAAATGGATTTTGAATTCACATTCTTGAATGTTTTCCTTTAAGAGGAATTTTATATTGAGAAAGTGGATGGTTTTCTCATTGATGAAGATGGAGGAAAAGTGTATCATCTAAAAAAGGAATTTCATGGTCTCAAGAAAGAACCATGGGCATGGTATTCTAAATTATACCAATTTCTAAAGAAGATAAATTTTCATAGAGAATTAATTGGTCAAAATATCTATATATAGAAGGAGAATGAATAGTGGTTTATGGTGTTCATCTATGTTTATGACATAATTTTTAGAGGCTTGGATGATGACCAATGCAATCAGTTTTCAGAACTCATGAGGTGTGAATTCAAGATGTATCTATTTGGTAAAAAAAGTATTTTCTTGTAGGTAGTTCAATGAGTGAATGGGATATTTATATCACAAAATAAATATTCCAAGGAGGAAATAATAAGATTTCAAATGGAGAAATCAAGGCCCATGGAAACTCGAGAAGAGACAAGATAGAAATTATAAAAATATGAACTAGGAAATAAGATTGATGTGACCATGTATTAGAAATTTATTGGAATTATACTATATTTTATAACCACTCATTTGGATATATTATTTTCCACTTGTCAATATTATGTTTTCAGAGTGATCCCAAAGAGATCATCATGAAATCTATGAAAATAATTCTTTGATATATTCATCATACAATGTGATATGGTTTGTTCTATAATAATTATGTGTAGTATAATTTAGTAAGATTTACTAATACGGATTGGTCTGGTTTGTTATATGAATAAAAATCAACTGCCAGTGGTTCCTTTTTTTTTGGGAGATCATGTATTTTATGGAAAATCAAGAAGAAATATTGCATATCCTTGAGAAACATGGAGTCCAAGTACATTTTTCCACTCAATAATGCACTTTATTATTATATATGAAACAATAACTTGATTTTGTGGGTGTTGACAATATTTCTCCCATTCTAATTAAGTGTTACAACTCAAGTGTGGTAAATATTAGAAAAAAATCCTATCCAACATTCATGAACAAAGAAAACTAAAATAAAATATCACTTCATAAAGGTGAAGGTGGAGAAAGAGGTTGTGTTTTTTAGTATGTTTCAACACAATATAAAGTTGTAAATATATTTACAAAGGATCTGCCCAAAGTGGTGTTTAAGAATCATCAGTTAGCTCTTTGAGTCTAACTGTCTCTATCCACTTAATTTCTTCTGGTATAGACCCCCACTCCCCATAGTTTATTTGATGATAAAGGTATCATTTCTACCTCAATATATTGGATTTCTAATCCATTTTTTATAATTCTTCAAGGTAGTTCACCCTTTGGGTTATTTTCAAATGGGGAGAAATACCAAGTGGGTTCTTGACATGGGGAGAAAAAATAGGAAAAAGGTAGAGTATATCAATGAAAATTTAGGGTGAGTTTGATGGAGTTTAGTTTGGTATGGTTATAATGATTTAAATATTATCATGGTAACCTTTTTATTCAATTTTTGTTTCTTACATCAATCATTGATCATGTGAGATTATATTTGATGATTAGAGGTTCCTTGATGTTGTGAAAATTGTGGTAGCAAATAAGAGATCGAAAATTCATAGAAGAATAAAAGGGAAAAAAAAGATATTAGGACATAGAGATTTAAATCATTTAGGAAATAATCAATATATCCATAGAGAGGCATAATATCACTAGTTTAGAGAGCAAAAAATACAGGGATATCTCAAAGTTTCACACACAAAAACCCTATCCCAAAATGGGCTAATAATAAGGATGAAGCATTGTTCAACTAACCACACAGAAAGTCTATTGTGCTACAGTGAAAGGTGGTTGTAATTCCATAATGCTATAGTTCTGCAGTCACCCAAGTCCAAGATGATATAGTGGATGGTGGCTGAAAGTCCAGGGAGCTACAGTACCACTGTCTCCAAAGTCCACGCTATAATAGTTCCCAATCAGTGTTGTCCAGTCATTTTTTCTATATTCTGTCAGAGTTTCTATAGTTCCCCAATATTTGGGACAAGGGCCTTTAGCCCATGGATTAGGGGCACATTTCCTCCAACAACCTCCATCAATCTCACCATGGATTTGTGTCTTGGTGCGTAGTATGGGCTCAAGCATTCAGCCCAACATCATTCAAAATAGATTGTGATAAACCAATATAATACTTGATACACTTTGAAAGTGGTTCATATTGGAGTTTTTGGAGAATTTTAGACAAACCAAAATTGAGATATTATTGTTCGAAATTACTTTGAATGCTTTTTTGTGTCGTGTCGATTGACAAGGTAAAGAAGGTATGTTGTCTTTGATAGGTTCCATGACATAGTCATTAGGACTATGTCACAACCTTGGTTGTTTTTCCACAAACATTAGGCCAACCACAGCTAGTCCATCCAAGCCAGATCAAACCCACATATTTGGGAGAAATCTCAACCACATAGTGGAACCACTCAGGCCATATATCCATGGAAAAAATAAGAAAAAAACAAGCATCCATGTGGGTAGGCATGTGTATGATGTAGTGGTCTACACCGCTAGGGTGGTAGTATGAAGTACATGGTCCATGACATAGGGAGGAACCATGGAGGAGGCCAAGAGAGGACCCTGATACTTATTTTTGGATAGTATATGGAATAGGTTAACTAATATACTATGCTAATTTCATAATAAATTCTAATGTAGAACTCATGGATTTCAAGTCGTACCACAGCCAAGGTCCCCATAGTGAAAATTCATACTGATTTTAGTGCCTTTGAAATTTTGGAGGTTTCCACACCATGGCTAGTATTCATACACTATAAGAAATAGGTATGATTGATTTACATACCATTGTGACGTTGACTATGGAACAAATCCATAAAAGGTGGATTTTTATGCCACTGAAATTTTTGGGGTGTCCACACTCCAGCCATGTCTTGCGACATGGAGTGTTTAAAATGGCCAGAAGCAATGTTTTGGGATTTCATATCCTCTATGAGGCTACACCATAGAAATATTCACTATTACACATCCCATATCATGTGATAATACTCCACAACATAGTGTCTAGTTAGTTTATAGGATGAGTTAATAGAATTTATTTCTCTGGTAGAAGTGGATATGGTAAACTTTAAGACTCCATGCCTTAGTGTTATTGACCATATAACAGAATGAATGGAGGGACTCATGACTACATTGTAATAATGGTGGTCACACCAAAGAATGTTAAAAATGTAAAGTTATATTTCTTAGTGCCTCATGTCATGTTGTAGATAGGCTATTTACAAACTGGTGATAGTTTAATTTAGTGGGAGTTATGGGTTGTAACCCCCAATGGTTAATTTTATTTTTATGGTGATTGATGACCCTAATAAACATAGGGGACATTGGTCACAATCCTGAATTAAAATAAGAAATCATAACCCTTGGATTGATATCAAAAGGAGAACATAGGTTGTTGTACAAATATAGATAAGCATACATAGAAAAATACATAGGCTAAGTAGAGGAGTTTTTATAGAGAGTATTTCTAGATTTATTATTCTAGATCTCATCTGGAAGGTTGAATGTTGAAGAAGGTGTTCTTCCAAGAGTCTCATCCTCACTATAAATCAATATTTTTGTGCAAAATAGAAACACCATTGTTTTTGAATGTTCATATCATCATTATGTGTGAAGAAGTAATATTAAAATGATAGAGTAGTATGTTTCTCATTGAATGAGACTAGTGAGTTATCCAACTTTTCATGGTAGTTAACCAGGAGGGATAGTGAGACCAATTTAAATTTGTAACTATAAAGCAGTGATATTTTATTGAATTCAATGTATAGGAACATTTTCATACATGTGACTTAGAAGTATCCAAGTGTGGGTGAACCAAGTAAAATCTCTTATATTGTTTACTACATTCATCTCTCATTATAGGGAATGGCTGAGAGAAATAAAAAAAATTATTAAGGTGTGAGAACAAGATCATAATCTAATAAATAATTTTATATACCCTGATTCACCCCCCCCCCCCCTAAGGGTGTAATCATCTATAGGATTCTAACAAAGGTGAACATATTTCGATTGACTATTGTCTTTGAGATAGTTAATCAGGCCCTTATCTCTATGTGAAATCTGAGAGAAAATGAAGGTATAGTTAAAGGTGGTTTGGAAGATAATCTAGTAAATAGATCATCTGGTGGTAGTAAGCATCTCTATTAGACTTATCTCTAGGGAAGTTTAAAATAGGGTGTGTGTGTGTACTGGTAGTTCTATGGTATTTCATCAGTGTGGTAGGTAGGGTAACATTAATCCTCTATGTGATAAGGACCCAATAGAGTGCCAAGAATATGGTAAAATGGGACATCTATATAGATTATTCAATACTTTCCTACTAGTTCCCAATTAAATGGGATCTATACTAGTTCAAAATTCTAAAATGGGATCTATTTCACAATACGAGACAGTAATCTAGAGTACTACTAGCCATTCAAGCCAAGGAGGTGGTTGAGGTCGAGGAATCAAAAAAACAAGATGTATAGCACCAGTAGATCTGGGATACTTGGGGTGGTTAGGTTGTATCTCAAAGTTATGGATCTGACCAGTTATATACAGTGCATCCTATTGCTATTAAGCAAAGATCCATACCATTTATAATGCGAGGTATAATCCTAATAGCCTAAATTTTAGTTTCTATCATATTCAAAACTGATACATATTATTTGTTAATATATGCTACCTTGATGGGGAGCTTGGGTTTAGAGATTGAATATGTATATGGGGTAATGTCCCTTGACACACCTGTAGGAATCTGGTCTGAGATAATTTTCCATTGCATGGAGTTTCCCCTCGAGATATGTAACTAATATTTTCTATGGGACCTTTTCATCCTTGAGATGATAAGCTTCAACCTAATTCTTAGAATGGACTGGATAGTGCCCTTTTGAACTCTTATTGACTTTTATCACCAATAGGTGTCCTTGTCATCACCTAAGCGTGGTGTCTGTGTTCACAAGGAAGAATTAGATGTCCAATAATTTCATGTTGGACCAGAGCATCATGGGCTAGGAAGAGTTTCGGTCCATGTTTATAACATATTACTAGATAATTATGGGAGTATAATAGGTTATATTTCCTCTAGTTATTGACCATTTCATGGATGTATTCACTTATTATTTTTATGGGATACATCCTAAGAGAGAGGTTGAATTTATAATTGATTTTATGTGAAGATCAGGACTAGTATCTATTCCTCTAAATAGGATAGCTCCTACTATGCTCTAGGTACTCAAGAGGTGTTTGGAGGACCTAGAATACAATGGGTTTATTCAACCTAGTACTTCTCCTTGGGGTTCACTGTTACTTTTTTTGAATAATTCCGATGGTAATTTTTGTTTATGTGTGTATTACCAAATTTTTAATCAACTTATAGTTAAAAAATTATACCCACTTCCTCATATATATAATTTCTTAGACTAGTTATAGGGATATAAGGCCTTATTGAAGATTAATTTGATATTGGGCTATCATCGAATGAGAGTTAGTCCCTTGGATATTCCACATACTATATTCCAAAGAAGGTATGGATTATATGATTATTTGGTAATATTTTTTAGTCTAAAAAATGCACCTTCTATCTTTATGTACTTAATTAATTAGGTCTTCCACCTGTATATAGATGCCTTTGGGGTTGTTTTTTATGATATCTTGGTATACTCCCAGTCATGATAGGAGTGCATGTAGAATATAGAGGTCATTTTGAATACTCTTTGATATCATTAGCTTTATGCAAAACTCTAAAAGTGTATATTTTGGATTGATAATGATCTCTTACTAGATAAAATCATATAAAAATTAGGGTTATAAATGGGTCCAAAGAAGGTGAAATTAGTAGTTTCTTAGAAGAATCCCAATAATGTTTTTAATATATAAATATTCTTGGGTTTTTCTAGTTGCAACCATTAATTCATTTGGAAATTTTATTACCTTATATCACCACTTATAGGCTTGAACAATAAATGTGTAAGGTTTATATGCTCTAAATCTTTTGAAAAGGCCCTTCAAGAGTTGAAATAAAAATTTACCTTGGTACCGATCCTAATTTTTCATGATCCTGGAAAATGGTATATAGTTTATTTTGACACATCAGTCATTGGTTTGGGAGTTTTATTAATGAAAGGGTATCAATTCATGGTGTATGGATCTTGGAAGTTGAGGAATAAGGATTGAAACTACCCAACACATGACCTTAAATTAGTAGTTATTGTTCATGATCTAATTTGGTAGAGGCATTACCTTTTGGGGGATAATTTCATGGTATATATGGACCATAAGATCCTAAAATACATATTTTCTCAGTGGGACCTAAACCTTTATCAGTGGAGGTTAGTTGAATATCTTCAGTATTTTAAATTTGATCTTGCATATATGATAGAGAAAGGTCATGTTGTTGATAATGATTTGACCTGAAAGACTCTAGATAGATTAGTTTAGGAAGGTAGTAATTAATGGAAGTTGATAGAATTGTTTTTTGAAATGAATATTGATGTTCAGGAGTATTAGGGTAAGACTATCCTCGTATATTTATCAGTGGTTCCATCAGTTCTGACTCGAATAAATAGGATACATCATTCTGATTCGTAAGTCTTGGTCATAAGGGACAGTATTTATGCTGAGGAGCCATTACCTGGTCAGTTTATTAATGAGGATGAGATTCTACATATCCACAAGAATGTATAGGTCCCTAAAGGCATACTATAGGAACTGATGTGAGAATCGCATGCTTCTATGTGGATAGTTAATCTTAGACTGACAAAGATTTAACATGATTTATGTCTCCAGTACTAGTGTATCGGGATGAAAAAGAAAATAATGGTATTTTTTACATGATGCTCCACCTGTCATCATGTTAAAATGAAACACCAGTGGGATATTATCCTATTATATCCATTACCTATCTTAGAATAGAAATGGGATGATGTCACTATGAACTTCTTGATAAGGATTCCAAATTCACCTTAAGGCAGTGACACTATATGGGTGATTGTGGATAAGATTGTGAAGGTATCCCATTTATTTCCTATCTGAGATACCTTCTCAGTGGACATGATTGGGAGATTATATGTCTAATAGGTCATAAATATTTATGGGATTTCATGTAACATTGTATCAGACATGGATACTCTGTTCACTTTATATTTCTGGAAGGGATTATAGAATTATTTTGGTTTGAAAGTACTCTTAGGTATAACTTATCACCCTTAAACCAACTGCCAGTCCAAGTGAACTATATAGGTATTGGAGGAAATTATTCATTCATTAATACTATATTTTGAAGGATCATGGTAGAAACACTTACCTCTTACTGATTTATCCTATAATAATATCTTCCAAGTGATAATTAAGATGGCACCTTATGAGGATTTATATAGTAGGTTATGTTGTTTTCCTCTTTGGTGGTTAAAGTTAAGGAAGGAAGCTATTTTAGGATCAAGTCTCATTAGGAGACATTCGAACATATGAAACTAATCAAGAAAATCTTGTTAATGGCTCAATATAGGTAGAAATCATATTCTAATCGATGCCACCAACCTCTAAAGTTTGAGGTGGGGATTTGGTATTCTTATGTGTTTCTATTAGATTGGTTCATCAATGGATTTGGAAATAAATAAAGTTGGAACAAATATTTTTTCAGTTATTCAAGATTTTAGAGAGGTTCAGGCTAGTAGATTATTGATTATCCCTTCCTCGGTGGAATTATTCCATGCATGATGTATTTTATATATCTAATATCTACCATTACTATCCTAACCCATCTCATGTTTTTTATTCTGAGGAAGTTAATTTGGAGTTTGATTCTTTAATTGAGGATTATCCAGTTCGTATCATTGATCATAGCATAAAGACTCTATGAGGCAAAATGGTTCCTATGGTTTGGGTGTTATGAAAACATAGCTACATTTAGGGGGAAATATGGGAATGGAAGTCTGATATGCATGCTCAATGGCCTGATTTATTCTATAATATAGCTCAATATTCCTCAAAGGTACAACTTAGAGATGATTTGTCTTAAGTAGGGTAGGTTTTATGAACACGTTATTTTTTTAGGTATAAACTCCTATAATTTTTTCCCCTTAATTTTACCTTAATGTAAGTTTATAAGGGGGTAGAGGAGGTTTCATGAGTTTTTGGAATGGTTCAGGCTTTGAGTTTTAGTTTTGGGGAAGGAAAAATAGGGTAAACGGTTTGTACTAACTATGAACTTTATCCATGTGGCATGAAAAGGAGAGGAGCATGGTTTATTAAATAGTATTATGGGAGCCTAAAAACCTATGAGGGCCTACATTTTATTAAAGGTTTTTCATGTATTATTTGACAAATCATGTGCCTAACCATGTGGGTGTGGGATTATGAACAGTGTGGTTCACATGGATGGCATGTGGTTTGGTCAACCTTGTGGAAAAAACATCCACCCAAACCATACGCCTAGTTAAAAAATGGGGAAAATTAACCTCCACTCATTTGTGAATAGTGGATCCTACATAGGTTTCCTCCCCTCATCTACTCAAAGCTTGGTGTATCTCCCTCATCTGACCTCTATTTTTGCTTCCATCTGTCAAGTTGGGTGGTTCTTGGTAAGGCCATCACTATACTACCATCTAATATTTATTTTACTTTCTATCCATATATCTCCCACCAATTTTAACATAAATACTCTATTTTTAGTTATTTTTTATGGTTCCTAATTTTCTTCATTTTATCCTAAATATGAGGTCGATGCTATATGAGGAGTCTTCCACGAGCCTTAATTAAGTGTTCTGTGTTTTTTTCCTAAAAGTAACACTACTTATAAAATGTGTTATTTTGGTACATGCCATTATTTCCAAGAATTGACACTAGAAATTATATTCCTTTAATTTTTCACCTAAATCATAACCTAGACGTATTATGGTCCTCTCAAACATTGTTGGTAGTTGATGACCTTGACCCAAATTTCCCCTTAGGGTGTGTTTGGCCTAAAACCCATGAAAACCATACTTTAAATGTAATTAAATCACCCCTTAGGGTTTGTTTGGATTATAATTTAGGAAATATATAATTTATCTTTTTTCTAACAAAATCACCCCTTAGGGTATGTTTGGATTTTCACTTAAAATAGGGAATCTTAATATGATCCATTAAGTATACCTTGAGTAACATAAACATAGTTAAGAGAAGTAGGGTGTCTTAGATAAATTCTAGAGCCAAAACACCATAATTTTTATATAATTACAAGAGTAATAGACTAATTAAATTGTGAAATAATGTGGGTACCTCATGGGAAACCTTGGAAGATACCTTCATGGTTTTTATTTAATTTTGATAAAAGATTTGACATGAATAATTTAATTAGAACTTATGAATATTACCATGGATTCCTTGGTTAATAATTATAATATTTGGTCACAACGTTAAAGTTTTGGAATGCCTTGAGAAAGCCTTGGATTACCACTTTGTAATTCCTTGAGTGAACTCATAGGATTCCACCTGATTCATTGATATGTATGCCAAGTGATAAAACTACCTTGGATCTTATTAGTGTCTTACTCTCATGAATTTCATGGATAGTATTCATGGATTCATCTGGTAATCTAGAAAAACTAAAATGCTCGGGATGATTTCCTAGGTTTGTCTTGATGTCCTCAAACAAGGAATTCATTGGGTAATACCTATGGATTACAATCAAAACCTACCCTAAAATTTAAGGATTTATTTCCTTAGTTTGGTAAGAAAATCTTATGAGAAAAATTCTAAGGGTTCATCTATTATATTCCACTCAAAACCTAAGAGCTAAAAATCATGTATTGATCATCATAAGTTAGATCGAAAACCAAAGATAAAGAATTCCATGGGTCCTCCATGGATTCGAAATGGGCGTGTTGTGTAGGAATGGATGGACTAGTTTTGAGGATTACTTATAATTGTTTATTCTTGGATTCCTTAGATACATGAATTAGGACCCATAACCCATTAAAAGGTCACATGATCAGAGACATTTGTATTAGGCCAAAGTAGGTAGGATCAGTTGATAATCCCACTAGGAGCTCGAGATCGATAAGGTTTCTTTTACTTTTTTGCCTTAAATTACTATATTTTCACCCCATTTTATTTTATACTCATAGAATGCATTTTCATTATACACCATTGGTGGTTTCCTATTGATTTTTACTCATACCCTATTTGGTCCCTCGCTTGGTAACTAAGTATATTTCATGGATATAGGAAAGGAAAAATGGAAGTGACCTACCGTGCATGCTTGATTTTTATCTTAGGTTGGGAGAATGGGAGAAGAGGACCGATATGGGACTAAACATGCTCATAGAGGTTAGTATTTTTTTAGTCATTTATTTTATTTTTCTTATACTAGTACTACTTTTATGATTGCTTTCATGATCTTCTTGGCTTATATTTTTCACCACCATGGAATCATCTATATATAGTGATACTTTATTTCCTGGTGACTATTTTACTTATTAGTTGAATGGATTTAATTGTCTTTATTTCCATTGCGTTTCACTCTGATCTAGAGGGTAAAGTATCAACACCATACCATCATAATCCCTCATTGGTAGTTGGAATCCTCTTTCATACTGGGAGGCATGCTTGAGGCCTTGAATCCCACTAGAACAGCTACTTATAGGTGAACCAGGTCTAGGACATCATAAATTTCATATTCACAAATGAAAAAGTTCCCATAAATCAGGATTCATTAAATCCATTCTCTCATGATTATCTATACTAGTTCATCCCCCATTTGACTCATTTAATCTAATTGATGATGATTTTTAAAACATTTCATGATGAGATTACTGAGTGAATTTTTTCTCCTGGAACAAAAATAAAGTAAGAAGTCCAAGTGGGTCATGAAATTACTTTTAAAACATAAACTAGAATTTAAACAAATAATGATAGGGAGTGGAAATAAATAAATGATATAAAACAATTTTACCCTTTCAATGAATCTATTTTACTTTATCTTATTATTTTTACCTTCCTCTTATCATGCCGTGATTTCTATCATCATGGAACTAAAAATTTAAAAAACAACAAGTGAAAGGACAAAATCCATGAATTAAATCTCAAAAATTTAAGGGGAATTGCATCTAAATATAATAAAAAATATCCTAATATAATAACTAAAAAATAATTCCTAATAAATCATTAAAAAAACTGATGTTACCTCCTAAATTTTCTTTGTTTAAAATCATTTAGCTTGGCCCTACCTCTATTACTCTTAAGTGATATAATTTTGGAAGGTAGTTACCCTATCTAGATCAATAAATTGTTAGAGTTAGGACTTCTCCACTTAGGTGGGACTTATTCCCCTTTATAAAATCAACTTCACAATCCTTTTAGATAGTAATTTTTCTATTTCCATCAGACCAATCCAGAAGTTTTTATTAAATCCTAAAAAATTAAAAGTTAGGTCATTCACTAACAAAACCTAATGTCCCTCCTTAAGTTGTTCTAAGATAACAGTGCCTCTAGTATCATCAATTCAGTCTAGAAGCTTCCTTTACTTCTTTTATTTTATTTCACTTTATTATTTTGTGTCAATAATAGATGATTTTATCCTCTAATCAATTGTATTAACACCTTCAAGCTCCAACTTTTTATCTTCATTTAGATTATCTTTTGTTTCATTATAATTCTCCATGGCCCGGTGAATATTGAACCTCACTTTCTGACCACCAACCCTCATACTCCTCCAGCCTCTTTAAACATAAATCAAGGGTCTCCTAGTGGAAAATAATAGTATATATAATATTATTGGTGTCCTCTCTTCATATATTCCTAGAATGAGTAAATCCACTAGAAAATAGACCTTGTCAACTTTAACCAATATGTCTTCAATTAGGCCACATTGATACTTCACCATTGAATCCCCCAATTAAAGTGAAACTCTTATGGACTTAATATCTTAAAATAAAAGGATTTTCAAATTATTTTATGACATGATGTTCAAAATTTCACCTAAATAAAATAAATCCTTCCCAAACTCATTAGATCCAATATTAATTGAAATTGAAAATCTACCCAAAAATTATTGATTCTTCAACAAATTCCTTGACACCATAGTTGGGAAATACCTTGTGAGTGGTATTATGCCTATTTATTTAAGACCATTATTATTTTAAATGATCAATTTCATTAATTTTTCATATATAATAATGGTCACTAGTACCTTTGTAAAAGGAATGTTAATCTTTAGTTTTAGAAAGATTCCAAAAAATAGCCACCTTTTTATTCAATTTTCCATTTCCTTAGACACTATGAAAAGGGAAGTGATGGATTTTCGGGTTGTGGGACATCTTACTTATCTTCATGTTCAATTTATTTCTCTATTTACTTCTTATTATTCCTTTTTATTCTCTTTTTATACTTGTTTTTTTATATTTTATTTTTTATTTCCAACATTGACTTTTAGAATTTTACTAATTATCAATGTGATTCCCTTCATCTCTCTACTTTTGGTGACCTATGTTTCACATGGACATATCCAATTTGACTTATCCTTGAGTTGGTTGTCAATATTTACAGCCTAAAATGCAAAAAAAAATCATGCCAATTTTTTTCCTTTGAATATGCTCTCAGTTATTTGATAGCATCTCTGGTGGTTTCTATGAAGGTCATCAAGGTCTCCTCCAAGGTGGTTATTTGGATTTAAAGAGAAGTCAATTGTTTTTTTAGAACCTTGATGCTCTTTTTTGATACCCTTGACCACGTTGTTTTTTCCTACACCCCTAAAAGTTATTTTTTCCATTTAAAATTAGCATAGTTAACTTCTTTGGCGTGCACCAACACTAAAAATAGAATTTTTATTAAATGAAATCCAAGACCAACAATGTGTCATTAGGAAAATAGCAAAAAAATTACCAGAGTCTATAGTGGTGGAGTCTGAGTGAATCACTAATAACTATATTATCACCCTCTCTCAATACGGATACTATGATATAGAAGTAGGAAAAGAGATCATCTAGAGGAGCCTTAGAGGCTAAATAGTATGCTTCTTTGTTCCCCTCATGTCAGGTGTGAGATATATATATTCCTTGAGAGATTATACTAATACACTTCTGAGTGTGATACATGATCCACCAAGGGGTAGAACCATGGCTATGTGGAGAGATATACAATAGATCAGAGACTGTTTCCACCACAGATAGCTTGATATTATCTTTCTTGCACAGATCAAGGTCGACCAACATAGTATTGGCTTTGGCCTATAGAGAGTCCCATTACCTAAAGAAGTCCAAGAAGGTAATCACAACTGATTCATTAGTGTCACACACTAGACCTCCACTTCATATCATCCTTAAGGTGCGAGATCCATCCATGTTTAACTTCAACCATGAATAGTGATGGATCCAATGAATCCATCGACCTGGGAGAGGTTCTTGAGAAGATCTACTGAGTGTACATGGAGAAATGAGAGACTAGATATATGGAAAATCCTACCAGTTATTGAACAATAGAACTAATTCAATTAACAAGTTTTTAGCTATTATATCTATGTCTATATTTGAACTTGGGAGTCCCTCAAAGTGATCTTTATTCCTCACAAACCATAAAATCTATAACCCTACTACGAAGATAATGCTCTGAGATCTTGATTTAATATTATTACTCTGCATTCCTTAGAACCACAACTAAGGAAATTTAGAATCCATGTAATCAAACAAATATTCTCCAGTGAAGGTACCCAGGCCAAGCCATATATTCCTTTCCCATTGTCCTTCGAAGAAGTGATGTTGTGTGGTTTCTTCGTTAGGTGATCTGTAGTAGTTTCATCTCGAAGAAAGGAGAACACCAGTTTTCTTAATATTATTGTGTGTGGTTAGATCTATGTTTCTAACTCTCCACACCAAAAAGTTGAGTTTGTAAGGGATGTTTGTACACTAAACATTCACACCCCAACCATCATGATCCCCTGTCGAATGAGCCATCCTAAAATAGTTTTTAACCAAGAAGGTGCTAGAGGTTGAGTTAGTAAACACACACCTATCAGGGTCCATAGAGATATCATTTAAATCAAATACCCCATGTTGATCTCTGTCAATAATGTAATGAATGAATATAATATAATCATTAGCTTTTTTGAAGGATATATTAGGAGTGGGGAAGCCTAGAAAATCGAGTATAGATTCACTCTAGTTGTTATGCTAGAATCTAATATCACCCAGACCTACAATCCAATGCCATTTGGATTTGATCTTCAATATGTGAGGATGAACAGAGCACCAGATTGCAAAATTTTTACACTTTTAATACATCTAATGTTTTTTGTATTTCTTGGTAGTAAATTTACCCCCAAAGGTTCCTCCCCTCAATGGTTTCCCATGCTAGTTTATCATGTATCCCCTGTATAGTAAGAGAGATATTCTAGACACCTATTCCACCCTCCCACATCAGTCTAGCCAGCCTAGCCCAGGAGGCCCAATGATTTTTCACCTCAGCATGGGAATCCCAAATATAAACTCCCATAATGCTCTCCAGTCTCAAAATAATTTATTTAGAAACTTTGAGACCTGAAAGTACATGCATGGGAGTGGATGAAAGAACACTATTAACCAAGGTTTTCCCACCCCTAAGGATAAGAAGTGGCACTTCCATTTGTTGATATGCCTTGTGAGTTTTTCCATCAACTTTTCAAGATGATGCGCCCGAATTCAACTAGAAAAAATTGAGATGCCAAGATAATCCATGGGGAAGCACCTCCAGTTTATTCCCAGTAATGTTTCCATGGATCTCACTCTCCCATATGGGTATTAGTTTTGGAAAAATAAACTACTCTTATTGCGATTAATACATTTCCCACTCTATTTTCAGTATTCATCAATGATCCTGATAACTCCATGGAACAAAATTTTTCTTCCATTAATAAAGATAATTGTTTCATCATCAAACATGAGGTGTGATAGACCTTGAATTCCACTCCTGCACTGAAACGGGATGATATTTTTGTCCTGGAGGTTCTTTTTAATGTATCTACTAAAATTATCTTACATCAAGATGAAAAGAGTGAGGTATAGGGATCACCCTAATGTAAACCCCTAACTAATTTGAAGAAACCATGGTTCTTTCCCATGAAGGATACTGTCATCCATGGAGATATGAAACACTCGAATAGGATGTTAGTCATGTGAATATAGAAACCCATAAAATTCAGTACCTTTAAGACGAGGGAACATTCGATACGGTTGAAGGTATTTTCCATGTCAATCTTGATAACAGTGCTAGAGCTGAGGGACTTGTGGTTTAAATTACTACTCATTTCTAGTGCTAAGACAATGGAACCCTAGATTGATATGCCATTTACAAACCCATGTTATTCCTTAGATATCCAACAATTAAAACGAGTGGACAATCTCCTATTAATCATGAAGGCAATTATTTTATAAGAAAAATTACTCAGGCTTATCAGCCTATAGTTCTTTAATGAGGAGGGGTCTTTGATCATGAGGATGATCACCATAGAGGTAGCACTAGCCACTCGATGGATTATTCTTCCACAAAATAAGACTTTCACTACACTTATGATAGATTTCTTGATTATGTCTTAGAAAGAGATATAAAAAAGAGCATGGGAAGCCATTCGGCCCATGTATTCTATCAGGGTTGAGGTCGATCGTTGCTTTGTATATCTCTTGGGAATCAGAAATTGATTCCATCCTTGATTTATCATTGAACAAGATAGTGTGAGGGATAATATCAAAATGGGAATAATGTCCCCTTAGGTAACCTTAAACCATGCATGAGTTTGGACCTGTAAGAAGGTGATTTAATTAGTTAAGTTTTATACCTCCAACCTCATCCTGATCATCGGTATAGGATCTATCCTCTAGAGGAATATTCGGCTGATAGACCCGTTGATTCTCCTTGATGCAAGTGTGGAAGAAGGAGATATTTTTACCTCATTCGTGAATCCATTTTATCCTTGATTTCTTGTAGTACATGCATTATATTTCAAGGATACATTCCACCATAAATTTCTTCTTTGACACCAATTTGTCGAAAAGAGCATCATGTCATCCATTCTCTAGGTTCAACTCAATCTACTCAATGTCATTTCTTAAAGTATCAAAGTTGGGGAAATGGGGAAGCAGGTTCTTCCTCTATATTTAAAGATATATCCATAGATATATCATCATGTTGTGAAGGCATATCCAGAGTTTTCCTTGAATTTTCATTGACCATGAGTCGACTATGGTTTGATGATAACCAGATTCAAAGAATTGTATTTGGGAGTAGATTAAGTGATAACCTAAGGGTTTGTGGGAAGATATGTCCAAATGAATTGGGGAGTGTTCAGAAAGGGTGTGTGCCATGTGAGAGACTTTGGCATCAGGGAAGAAGGAAAGTTCATAGAGATTGGACAAGAATATGTTGATTCTACACCGGTTGTTCTCCTTACCCTTATGGTTGTTACACCAAGTGAAGTGGTCCCATTGTATCTGAGATCCATGAGTTCCTTGATAGATAGGACATAGGAGAACTCTTGGCTAGCCTTACTTAATAAATAACCTCCTCCTTTCTTTTCTGATGGGTCTAATATGATGTTAAAGTCTCCTCTAACAAGCCATGACACGTCTCTATGATCAAATCATATAATATTAGACCATAGATATTTTATTGCATGCATGTCACACTTGACATTAACAAAGGTCATAAACAAGAAAAAACTACCCATGTTAACATCTATGGTGATGAACTGATCTAAATAATCCATGAGATTAACAGATATTCCAAGTTTCTAGAAAATAAAAATGTGATAATTTGGGGGGTTAGACTGTGTGTAATTAAAAACTCTCATCTTGTGATAAAATCCATCTATCTTGGAAGGATGTTGCTTCGGCTCAAGCACTACCAAAATCAAGGAATTTTTGTGTTAGAGTTTATGATCTGGAAAATTAATTTTAACCCAGGATCCTAATCCATGTACATTCTAGTTCAGGATGGAAGGCATTGATTAAAGGGGAGGGAAGGATTTGGATGATACCACCATGGGTTTTTTGGAGTTATCACTCTAATAGAAAAGTAGTTTGGATAGGTATTTAGTTTTAACACCACATAAGGGGGAGGGGAGGAGGGGGAGGTGAGTCCTTATATTCTGAGGGTGGTAGAAGTTGGTTGGGGGTAGGAAGATCTGAGAATCTATTAAATAGTGGGATTATATTTAACTCTGAGGTTCTTGGATATTCCATGTAATGGAACCCTGAGGGGGAAAACATCACCTCTTTATCCTTCCTTGAATAAGATGAGCCTTTAGTGGGGATAACATCACCGATTTATCCTTACTTGAAGATGATAATATCCTTAGGGGGAGAGGGACTGATTGGGAATTAGATGCTTGAAAACCACCAGGTCTATGTAGAGCAAAGGGTTAGAGGGTGAAGGAGGAAGGGATAGGGAAGCTTGGATGATTATTGGAACTCTGGGGATCCTAGGGAAAGCCAGAGGGGGAGGTCCAGGAAAGGGTAGAGAGGAATGTATAGATGGGGAAGTTTTGGATAATATGATGGAATGGGGAAAGGGGGAAGAGTATGAGGCATCCCTTGAGGATCTAGGTAGATAGAGGATTAGAGAAGGAGTAGAAGCTTCACTTCAAGGGGCCTGATGAATAGTAGATAATCTTCTGCAAGCTGGGGTTTAGTGTCCTTGTAGTTGGAAATGAGAACAAAAGTGAACAAAGGAAATATAGGCTAGACTATTCCACTGGGAAAAGGATACCACTCTAAGGAGAATTTGGTCAGGTGTAGGGGATGATAGGTTAAATTCCATGCAAATGTGGGTCTCTTAAGATTAAATAAATCTAGATATATAGTCATAATCATGCAAAAATAAACCCACTGAATCACTAATATACTAAAGGGGATCTATGTTTTGAAAGGGTAGTGGAAGGCCATGAAGAGAGATCCACATAGAATCCTGTGGGGTGTCCTGACCAGAGTGAACTGTTATAGACCACTAGAATAGTTTGAAGCGATGATTTCCACATGATCTGGAAGGGGATGACCACGCCGCCACAAAGTATTCTCTAGATGAAATGACAATGTATAAGGATTTTTGGTTGAGAGTGGAGATGCGTGCAGGGGTGATTAGTTCCCAAGAAGATACTTCCTTCTGAAATTAGAGTATAAGAGGCTGATCTTGACCAAATAAATCTATTAGAGTCTATTTTTGAAGGTTAGAATCCACCGTGAAAGCTTCCTTAGAAAAATATAGTACCAGGAAACCATCCAACATGCTAAGAGAAGGTGGCTCTATAGGAATCTCAGGGATTGGGGGAATCCCACCAAGTGAAGAGAGCATCTTACAGAAAAGTATTTCCTTTAGATAAGGCCTTGTGGGAGCCTTCGATGAAGCTGGGGACTAAGGATAACTAGAGATAGACCCTGAGGAGATGTCTAGCGAGTGATCCTATGTAACTGAGAGGGGGTATGAGGATGTCTCAGGAGTACATGTTTTCATCTTTGGGATGAACAGGAAGGAGAAATGGTTAACAAAATTTAATCGACAAAGGCATGTTCCGAGCATTCTAAATTATCTATCTCCTAACCCTTGATAATTTGTTTTATTAGTTACCCTTTGTGTGAATACATTGGGGTCAGTGCATGAACATCATCACATACAACTTCCATATAATAGCCTCCATTTATATTACTATTCATCCATTATTTCCCCCCATGTGCACTTTTCATGTCCAAACTCCTTTCAATTTCCATTGAAAATTGTTTCTTGCCATTTCATCCAATAGTCACTAACTTTATTTGTACAGTTTCTTCATTAGTGAACCTACAGCAGCGGCATCCACAATAGACATGTTTCCACAAAATAATACCTTATAAAAGTTTTTAATTAGTAACTGTATGTCAATTTCATGACAATGGAATTTTCATAAAAAGTTTTTAAACCTATCTCATGCATTATAGAGTGGTTCATCATCGAATTGATTAAAATTGTGAATATAAACATAGATTTTCATGGATTTAGAGGGAGGGAATAATCTTGTAATAAATTTTATATCTAAATCATCTAGTGTGGTGATGGAATGACGTGGTAAGCTCTTATTCCACTCATAGGATTTATCTCTTAATGAAAAATGAAACAATATTAATCTTACTATATCACTAGACACATTATTAAATTGGAAGGTATCATATAATTCAAGAAAAATATCGAGGTGCGTGTTTAAAAATTCATGTGTAAGAATGAAAAACTAAATTGGATTGGATATAAATTGTATGATTATTGTCTTTATCTTGAATTGGTTGTATTCTACTAGTGCCACAAAGATTCTTAGTTTTACCCCCATGATTGAAATTCGATCATATTTCATCAATGTTCGCAGGCTCAGATATCTTTATTGCACACCTCCAACTAATAGATCTCTTGGTTCTCTTAGATCTATCCCAACCATGGCTTCCCCCTTATTTTTATTTCTTGGATTTTTCTCTAACTCAGGATTATACTTAAGCACTTATTTAACTTTTCCCTAGTGAAATATTTATTCATTAAAGTATTTATCCTAAAACTCATAACATGATCAAGCCAAGAATAAAAAAAATAAAACTATAAAATAAAGAAAAAACAAACCTAATTATTCTAAGATTAATAATTAACCATCTCTTGAAATGATGTTAAAAAATTTATTATTTTTAGGTTGTGTTTAGTTCATACAGGATATACCAATTTATAAATTCAGAAATCAAACTAAATACTAACTAAATAAAAACTGTAGCATGTGGTAAGATCAAGTTAGAACCCACAAATATAATTTTAGGAATATAACTTAAGTAAATTAAGATTGAATGAAAATGAAGAAAATAGAATTTGGAAAATGATGAGTGTTGTTGCACATGCTCTCAAATAATATTTGTGATTTAACTAAGTGCAGCATAGTGGCTGACCTAGGTCATTCTCTCAAGAAGGAAGTGAATTAAACAACCCTTAATAGTCTTGAAGAAAACAAAAAAAAGTAAATAAGTGATGACAAACAAGATGTGGTTTTGGTTTTGTGAATTTCATACAATAAACTAAATAAGAAAATGAGAAGCACTACCTAATATTACCCATTCATAATTCATTTATCCTTATCCCATATTATTATAATTCATTCAATTATAACAGGATTATTATAATTCATTTATCCTTATCATATAAGTGTTTCTGAAGATTTGTTGATACAAATCTTCCATATTGTATGAAATGGGGAATATTAGATTGACTATGTCTTCTCATATAAGTGTTTCTAATATTACAAGGTTACGTCTTCTCATATAAGTGTTTATAAAGATTTGTTGATACAAATCTTCCATATTGTATTGAAGGTTTTGTGATATGTTTGACTGTGGATGTGTTATTTTTATACCATTCTTGGTTTATGGTTAAAGTATTGAAATTTCGTATGCTAGTTTTAATAATAATTTTTAGGTTATGTTTCAACCTTTTCATATGAGGAATTTATTGGACTTATTATGTAATGGGTGGATACCGCTATAGATCCTCGATGCATTAGTTGGTCTCGTGAGACAATTAGACGTGGAATCGGCTGAGGACTTTCCCATTTTGATATATGGTTTTGGCCGAGGTCTAAATCATTTTTAGACGTCTTGGTCGAACCCTTAACAAGATGTTTCAGAATATCCGGCATTATACATTCCCTCATTATGAAAATTTTATTGATGGTTCATGTGGTTATTCGACTAGTAGAATACCTATGACTATAATTTATTATGGAATTATTTTACTCAACTCATATTCTTTCCATAAAGTTTTCATGATTATTATTTGTAAAGGTATGTGTTTTCAATTATTCACCATGCATAATGTTTATGTTATCTTTTTTTGTATTGCTTACCCTTACTGAGCATTTGAGCTCACCCCTTTCTTATGTTTCATTTTCCCAGGATATGAAGAAGTTAGTTATGAGTGACTTACGGGCATAATCTAGGAGGCATGGATGTTTCTAATGGAATAAATTAGTGTCGTATTTTTTTCAAGTTGTAATGATTGAACTTATGTATGTATCTTGTTTCTAATAATACTAAACTAATCGTTCTTTCAGGACATGATTTCCTTTTATCATGCCAATGTTTTAAAATAATGCACCAGATCTGGGTAACAGGGGTAGGGGAATTAGAGTAGGTATCAAAATAATTTTAATACAAACCTTGGAAGCTAGATTTAGAAAAACTCTGATTAGAGAACATTACCCTAAGATAGACTTTGAGTATTGGTATAGAAGAACTTCCTAGAATTTTGGTACTATATATATTTTGTTATTTTTCCAAAAAATACATCCCTATATGGATACGATCAGGTAGAGGCAGCTCTGGCATAGATGTACCTAGGGATAATGCCTGAAAACACCACTTTGAGCTAGAATCAAACATGAACTGGTGCACGATAACGGGCCTTGCTGCACTCTTGGTTACGAAACTCCTGAGGGATATGCATAGGATAATTCTCTTTTTCTTTGCAAACCATTATGAAGGGTTTATAATTATATACTTTCTCAAAGAAAAATTTTTTATGATTATGGATTATATCCATAAGGTTGAAACTGTCTCATATGAAAAGGTTGAAACATAACCTAAAAATTATTATTAAAACTAGCATACGAAATGTCAATACTTTAACCATAAACCATGAATGGTATAAAAATAACACATCCACAGTCAAACATATCACAAAATCTTCAATAAAATATGGAATATTTGTATCAAAAAATCTTTAGAAACACTTATATGAGAATATTTAACCTTGTAATATTAGAAACACTTATATGAGAAGACGTAGTCAATCTAATATGATGTATTCCTTATTATAGTTCAATACATCAAAGAGAAAGTTTCTTTAGAAACACTTATATGAGAAGACGTAGTCAATCTAATATTACCCATTCATAATTCATTTATCCTTATCCCATATTATTATAATTCATTCAATTATAATCCCCTAACCTTGTAAACCCCTGAACCCTATGGAAATTAACATGACCAAAAATATTGGAAAAATGAGCCTTCAGTCAACTTCGGGACTTCCAATCGTAGCACCCTGCCTTGATTGTTATCCAAAATCCAACTTATTATCAATTTTCAATTAGGAAATTATATCCTCCCTATATTTAAGAATTAATTGAGTTGGGGATGAGACTTGAACCCTATAATTCTATCCCAATTTGATTAGATTTTGCGATTGAGGTTTTACTCACACGGTATACACAAGCCCGACCACACGGTCAAGTGAAAGTCGATTGAGTAACAATGAAATTAAAACTCAATTAATTGATAACAATTTATGAATTAAATTATGTTTATGAATTCAAAATAAATAAATTAAGGGAGTAGGGATTAGATCAACTATGAAAGAAATCACTCTTTCATGGGCGGAGTTGTCATCGTAGAGATGTTTTGCATAAGCAATGGATTGAAAGGGGAACACCCAATCTCATCTCCACTAATATATTACAGCACAGGAAGAAAAATAAGAAGATTAAAAGAGAAAAAACACAGTAGATTTATTGAATAAAATTCACGTTACAAGCATAAGAACAAAGAAAAACAAAGTGGAGGTGGGAGAGGAGAGCCTTTTTTGAAAGAGATGTTTGCATAAGGCATTACTTATTCCAAGAGTTATGAGGGGTTTACAAGAGAAACCCTTTCGGAAACACCTTCCCAAATCCTATACCAGACCTCCCAAAGAGTTAAAACATCCTTTAAATAGAATTGGGGTGGGCTACGGTTAGAAAACATTTTTAAATGTGAAAAGTAAATTCGTCTAAATTGTTTAATCCAACTTTAACTGCATATTTGACCTCTAAAACGCGTGAATTAGCTAGACTTATAGTAGGATTATTTGTTACTAATAATGTCCCTTATCTTATCCCAAAATTTGGGCTCCATCAAAGTCTGGATGAAGAAGATACAGCCCAAATGGTGAATTGATGTCCAATCTGGATAGTTCATTCCAACTTTGTCTTCATTGCCCATTTACTCCTCTCAAATGCACGATCCATCTCCCATGTCCTAAATAGAATTTGTATCCCATTAATTCAGAAACACAGTTAAAAAAATTTAAGTCAAAATATTTTACATAGCAATATTTATGCCCAAATACTACATTGAATTTTAAAAGGCTAAAACTGGAATTTCAACCGAATTTTCAAATGAATGATCTAATCCCAAATATTCTATAAATTAACATATTTATCATAATGTGAGGAAATTATTTCATTTATTATAAATAAAATATTTAAAAAAAATAGTGTTTTATCAACTCCCTCACACTTACCCTTTTTCACTCCTAGGAAAAACCTCATATCAAGTAAACATCAATATCAAAACAAAACAAATTTGAAAACACATATCCTTGAGATCCAATAATTACACACCAAGAAAAAAAATATATCATGCCTCATAAAAAACCATTATTTCAGTTTCTCCATTTATATCATTCAATAAAATTCTACTTCATTTATCCTCCCATGCATAAACTACTTACCTCACTTTGAATTTTCTCTTATCACACAAATGTCAATTTTTTAGCAATGTCTTTCTCATCCAAACTCATACAAGGGTCACCATAGGCTTGATAAATTACTACATCACGACCCTATGTGAGTCAAAAATATATTTTTATTTTGAGTACTTTTCAAGGTTTTTCTATATCATTCGGTTTTTAGGATTTAGATGTGAAAAAATATTGAGGCTGAATGAGGAGGGCTTGACTCTTCTTAAAGAAAAATTGCATTAATCTAATTGTCACTCAAGTATAGTCTTCTCCTCACTCCTCTTAGAATAAATTAAGCTCCATCATCATGAAATATCATGGAAAGTTTACACCATTTATCATTTCAGCAAAAAAAATCAATCATCTCAAACATAGCTTTTCATGAAAGCTCTATATAGGCACATCTTTATTTCTTCATCAGAAGCTCTAGAAAGGCACAACTTCTTTTATCATGAAAGCTCCAGAAAAGGAACAAATTTCAATATAATGATTTTATTTGGTATCAAAAACATATATTCAGAATTCAATTTTCCACCCAAAGTATCACAGAATGTGGTATCACAACACAAGACAGCTTCTCCCACACTTAAGTTCAACTAGATTATGCAATTTCACTTCAAGAGTTGGTTGGATAGGGAAAATTGTCTTGTAATGTGAATAAAATAATAGGTTGTTCATTAATTCTAAGGAATAAAAGGATTAAATTTTCAAGTTAGGCCATTATAAAATTTATTCTTTGAAATAGGGGCTTTAATACCAAAAAAAATACCTCAATCATTTAAAACACAAGTACCTCAAACCCTCAAATTTTGACAGAAATAAATCAAATTCTGGTTAAATCAAGCATGGTTTGGTTCTCTCAATAAGTGAGGTGAATGTAAAGAATATGAAAATAATGGTTTATAAGTATCGCAGGAAATTGATTTCAAATATAAAGACAGTGATATGTGGCATGGGATTCAAAATTCAGAGTACTTTTCATGAAATTAGTAAGGATTTGAACTTGAAACAAAGTCATTTTCATCATTCATTTAAGATTAGTTTCATGGGATAAATTGTTTCACTTATTTATATGGATTTAAAAATCGTGATGACAATCATTTAAGTTCAAAATTTTCAAAAACATACAAAAAAATGAAAAATAAACACACAAAATTTGAAAAACACACAATTATTTTTTGAAAAACAGGAAAACAATTGAAATTACTAAAATAAAAGGTTCCCTCCCCCACACTTAAAATATTGCATTGTACTCAGTGTGAACCCATGAGATGATATTTGCTCATGAAATGCATAATTTTAAATAGGACAAATAATATAAAAGTAAAAGGTTTAGTAATATCCTGATATGATCAAGTGATGATAGGGTCATGCAGTTTGATGAAATCCACTGCGTTAGTATGAAGTCCCTCGATGTATTTCTTAAAACGTTTCCCTTTACTGTAAAGATCCATCATGTGTCCTATTGTGTGATCTCCATTGTACCATAAGGAAAAACATTAGTCACAACATAAGGACCTAACCACCTAGAATTCAACTTACCAGGCATCAACTTCAGTCATGAACTATAGGGAAAGACTTTCTCTCCAACTTGAAACTCTATTTTCTGGATCATTTTTTCATGAGATGCTTTTGATCTTTACTTGTAAAGCCTTGAGTTCTCATATGAAGACAATCAAATCTCCTCAAGCACTTTAATCTTTAGCTTCCTTTGAATTCCATCTTGGGCCAAATCCATGTTGCATTTCTTTATAGCCCAATAAGCCTGATGCTCAACTTCCACGGGGAGATGATAGGCCTTCACAAAGACAATCCAAAATGGGGAAATACCAATGGGAGTCTTGTATATTGTCCTATAATCCCACAATGAATCATCCAAGCTCTTGATCTAATCCTTCTTATTTCGCTGCATGGTTTTCTCCAAAATTTGTTTCAACTCATGATTTGAAACCTCAGCTTGGCCATTTGTTTGGGGGTGGTATGGTGTTGATGTTTTGTGTGTCACCCCATACTTTCTAATGAGGGAATCCAAATTCTTATTGTAGAAGTGTGTCCCTTGGTCACTGATAATGACCTTTGGTACTCCAAACCTACAAAAAATCTATGTCTTGACAAAGTCCACTGCAACATGAGAATCATCAGTCCTGGTGGCCTAAGCCTCCGCCCATTTACTCACATAATCAATAGTAACCAAAATATACAAAACACCAAAGTAACTAGGAAAAGAAACCATAAAATCAATACCCTATACATAAAAAATATCACAAAATAGTATGGGTTGTTGGGGCATTTCATGTCTCCTAGAAATGTTCCCAGTGTGTTGGCAACGAGAGCATGACTTAAAAAACACATTTTCATCATGGAATAAGCTAGGAAAATATAATCTAGAGTCCAAAACTTTATTATCTATCCGTTGGGGTCCAAAGTGTCCACCACAAGCAAGTGTATGACAAAAATGTAAAACAGACTCTAACTCATGATCAAGAACACACCTCCTAATAACTTGGTCACTACACATGCGCCATAGGTATGACTCATCCCAAACATAAAATATTGACTCACTCTTTAACTTTTGGACTTGATGTTTCTTTAAATTTGTAGGGATTTTAGAGGAAACAAGGTAGTTAACTAAATCAGCATACCAAGGATGCATACCTGATATGGAATAAAAATTATCATTGGGGAAAGTGTCTCAAAGCGGTACCTGGTCCAAGGTGTCATCCTATAGTGTGTGAGTAAGCCTACTCATGTGGTCCACCTCCATGTTTTCTAACCCCTTATTTTCCTTTATCTAAATATAAAAATCCTAAAGAAGGAGCATCCATTGGATAAGTCTGGGCTTTGCGCCTGGCTTCTTCAAGAGGTACCTCAGAGTTGCATGGTTAGAAAAAACAACTACTTTAGAGCCCAATAAATATGAACAGAATTTATCTAAAGAGAATATTACAGTAAGAAACTTATTTTCCATGGTTGTGTAGTTTTATTGGGCTAAATCCAGTGTTCTCGATGCATAGGAAATCACATGTGAACATCCCTCCACCCTCTGACATAAGACAACTCCAACTGTGAAATTGGAGGTGTCACACATAAGCTCAAAAGGAATGTCCCGTTGTGGGGGTTATATGATTGGTGGATTGGTAAGACACTTCATTAGCTCATCAAAGTAATCCCTATAAGAATCATCAAACACAAAATCAGAATCCTTTTGAAGTAATCATGACATAGGAAGATAAATATTACTAAAATCTTTGATGAAGTGCCGATAAAATACTACACGCCCTAAGAAAGATCTAACATCACGCACACATGAAGGATATGGTAAGGATGAAATAATATCTACCTTATATCTATCAAACTCTATCCCATGTTTTGACACTACATTCCCTAATACAATCCCATTCTCTTCCATGAAATGACACTTTTCAAAGTTCAAGACCATATTCTTCTCGATACAACGATTCAACACATTTCCTAAACTACTTAGACATTTATAAAATGAGGATCCATACACTATAAAATCATCCATAAATATCTCTATTTAGTTCTCAATAAAATCAGAAAAAATACTCACCATGAATCTTTGGAAGGTACCTAGGGCATTGCAATGTCCAAATGGCATCCTCTGGTAGGAAAATGAGTCGAAGGGATAGGTTAATGTAGTCTTATCCTGATCCTCCGGAGCAATAGGAACCTGAAAATATCCAGAAAATCCATCCAATAAATAATAGTGTGTTTTCCCAGCTAGTCTCTCAAGAATATGGTCAATAAATGGGAGGGGTAAATGGTCCTTGTGAGTGGACTGAATTAGTTTCCTATAATCAATACACAATCACCAACTATTTTGTACCCTCATCGGAACTAACTCCTCTTGATCATTTTTAACAACAGTAACACCAATTTTTTTAGGTACAACCTAAATAGGACTCACCCATTGGGAATATAAAATGAGATAGATTATACCCACCTCGAGCAATTTTTCAACCTCTTTTCTAACAACCTCCAAAAGTGTTGGATTGAGTCTCCTTTGTGGCTACCTTACTGGTTTATCCCCATCCTTCAAAAGAATCCTATGCATGAAAATAGAGGGGCTAATACCTAATATGTCAACCAAGGTCCACTTGATTGCCCTGATGTTCTCCCTCAAAAGATTCAAAAAAAATATTCATGTTCAAAAGGAAGATTGTTAGCAATGATAACATGTAATTTTTCACCACTCAACAAGTATGAGTATTTGAGATTGGGTGGAAATGGCATGAGTTCCAGTGTAGGGGGTGGTGTATGGATGGAGACATCGAATGAACTAAAATATGTGAACAAAGAGCATCGGTATCAGAATATACATCATCAAAATCAGAGAATAAAGCATCAAATCCATCAGAATACTCAACAACCATGTCATAATCATAGTTCAAAAGATCAAAATCATAATATGATTCCATTTCAAAATCAAATCTAAGAGATTTTTGTGCATTAGAAATAAGAGTGGAAGTACTATTAGACATCAAACTAGAACCAATACTCATAATCTCCCTAAGCATAGGACAATAAAAATCCATGTGGTTTTTATTTTGTGGTTCAAAATGGGAGATAACAAAAGTAGAATGGTCCTCAGAGGGGTACTTTATGGAGTCTATAACATTAAATATAACAACTTCATCTCCAAACTCCATGGAAATTATACCCTCATGGACATTTATGACTGTTTTATATGTTTTGAGGAAGGTCCTACCTAAGATAATGGGAGCATGTGAAATTACATAATCATCCTCCATTTTAAGTACATAGAAATATGTTGGAAAGATCATGTCTCTTACCCGGAAAAGTACATCCTCAAGGACTCCCACTGGATATGTCGTAGTTCTATTCACCAACTGCACAACTACTCTCATCTGCTTCAACTCACCAACCTGTAAAGAAGATAATAAAAAGTGATTCATCACATTTATGGAAGCTCCCAAATCAAAAAGAGCATCATAAAAGTATAACTCCTCTATGGTTCATGGGATAGTGAATGTCCTGGGATCCTTGCACTTTGTTGTCATTGCTAGATTTGGTGTAATGAGAACTGACACATTCCTTCCAAGAGTGATCCTCTCATTTCCCTTGATCCCTCTTCAATTGGTACAAATTTCTTTTAAAAATTTGGAATACCTTGGGATTTGTTTAATGTCTTCAACTAAATGGATATTTATCTCCACACACTTGAATGTATCCAAAAATTATTTTTTCATTTCCTCTTTAGTCATATTTTTGGTTTTAACAACTATATTTGTAAAAGGAAGGGGTTTAGGAGGAACATCATTAATCTTTTTCTTACCTTTATCTTTCTCCTTGGGTTTCTCATCAGCTGGTTTTGAATGGGGATTCTCCAGAGTTGAGGTGAATCTCGGTGGAATGGTGGGTGCAGAAGTATCATTCGTTTGCTTCCCACTTCTCAATGGGATGGAACTAACATTCCCCTTAGGATTTGAAGTAGGTTAGGAAGGTAGATTTCCAGAATTCATACTTACCAGTTCATAGAGGGCAGTGGAAATCTGGATCATTTGAGTCTTCAACTCCCTCAGCTCTAAACCTTGACTCTTCAGCTCATTTTGTTGATTAAGAACAATTTGTTTCAAAAGATCAATGGTATTATAATCTACCCTGGTTGGGGGATTCCCTTTTTTCTAGTTTTTTTATTCTTGGCCTTCAAATCTCTTTTGGGGTTATTGGAAACCATGTTGGTAAGGGGGAGGCTGCTGGAAGTTTTGTTAAAAAGGGGGACTTTGTTGTTATCAAGAGCCATACCTCATGTATGATTGATCCTTCCACCCTTGGTTGTATGTTGGAGAAAATGAATAAAACTTCTTTTGGGGGTATGTTTGTTGTTGCTACTGATATGGTCTCCCTGGAAATACTGCTAAGCAATCCTCTGTCTCTTATAGTTGTGGGCAACAGTCAGTAGGGTGGCTTGTCTCAGTGAAAATTCCATAAGGCCTTGAAGGAGGGGGTTGGGATGTCTTCTATGCTAAATAATTCTACCTCGTCATAGTGGTCAATTATTCCAAATTAGTATCAATTAAATGACTTTCAAGATAATAAGGACTTACCTGATGTACTCCTCTGACATGAGGTGTACCTCGATCGCCAAATTATTGGGAGTTTTGGGCCGTTTTTCAATTAATGCACGTGCAGCTACTGGTGTATTGTCCACCAATGCTCCTACAGCTGCATCATCCATCATTCTCTTCTTCATAGGTGTGATTCCTTAATAGAAGTATTGGATGAGGAGTTTCCCACTGATTTTTTGATGTGTGCATCTTTCACACAACTTCTTGAATCACTCCCAGTACTCATACATTGACTCCCCTTAGGCTTACTTGATCTCTACGATCTCCTTTTGGATGGATGTGGTCCTTGATGCTAGAGAAAATCTCTGCAAGAAAAGACATTTCAAATCGTTTCAACATGTTACATCTTCATGTTGTAAATAATACATCCAATCATTATAAGTCCCATCAAGTGAGAATGGGAATACTTTAAGTTTTATTTAATCTTCAAAGACATTTCTTGGTTTCATTGTTGATCATACCACATTGAATTATTTTAAATATTTTTTTGGATCCTCAGGAGATAATCCATGAAATTTTGGAAGAAGGTGAATTAACCCATATTTTAGTTCAAAGTCTGATTTGAGAGTTGGATATGCAATTCATGTAGGTTGATAATTAATACCAGGTGCAGCCAACTCTCAAATAGTCCTATTGAGTTTATTGTTGTTATTTTCAGCCACTGAATCTTGTTTGATATTTTTTTTTGAAGAGTTTCCAATTTCAAAATTCCTAGAGTGGAGGAATTACCTAGTTGGGTAAATGTCGACACTTCTCGTAGACCTAGATTTTCTGATTCAATCCCTAAGGTTGTGCTTAATCTCGGGGTCTAGATCAAGGAGATCCTTAGGATGGGATCGTGTCATAAATCATATAAAATATAGAAATGAAAAGAAGTGGACACCAATATCATTAAATGAGGTTCCAATTGATGGTCCGAAAAAAAAAGTGGGGAATAAAGAACTGAAAAGAAAAGGGAGGAGAAGAATAGAAACAAAATAAAAAATAAGAATAAATAACTTACCTAAAATTTGTTGAATAAACCACTTTCCTCCTCGGCAATGGCGCCAATTTGATGAGTGTTGTCTCACACGCTCGCAAATAATGTTTGTGATTTAATTAAGTGCATCACAGTGGCTGACCTAGGTTACTCTCTCAAAGAGGAATTGAATTAAACAACCCTTAATAGGATTGAAGAAAAAAAAGGAAATAAGTGAAGACAAATGAAACACAATATGTGTGGTTTGTTTTGTGACTTTTAAACAATACACTAAACAAGAAAATGAGAAGCAACAATCAAAGAGACAATTTCTTTAGAAACACTTATATGAGAAGAAGTAGCTAATATAATCTTCCCCCTTAATCATTAATTTATCCTTATCCCATATGATTATAATTCATTCAATTGTAATACCCTAACCTTGTCAACCTCCGAACCCTACGAAAGTTAACAAGACCAAAAATATTGGAAAAATGAGCCTTCGGTCAACTTCGGGACTTCCAATCGGAGCACCCTGCCTTGATTGTGATCCAAAATCCAAATTATGTTCAATGGTAAATTATAACATTATATCCTCTCTATATTTAATAATTAATTGAGTTGATTATGAAACTTTCACCCTACAATTCTATCCCAATTTGATTAGATTTTGCGATTGATGTTTTACTCACACAGTTTACACAAGCCCGACCACGCGGTCAAGTGCAAGTCAATTGAATAACATAGAAATTAAAAATCAATTAATTTATAACAATTTATTAATTAAATTATGTTTATGGATTCAAAATAAATAAATTAATAAAGTAGGGATTAGATCAACTATGAAAGAAATCACTCTTCCATGAGCGGAGTTGTCATCGTGGAGACGTTTTTCATAAGAAATTGATTGAAAGGGGAACACCCAATATCATCTCCACTCTTATATTACATCCCAACAAGAAAAATAATAATATTAAAATAGAAAAAACACAGAATATGTATTGAATAAAATTCACGTTACAAGCATAAGAACAAAGAAAAACAAAGTGGGTGGGATAGGAGAACCTTTTTTGGAAGAGATGTTTGCACAAGGAATTACTTATTCCAAGAGTTGTGAGGGTTCCCAAGAGCCACCCTTTCGGAAAAACCTTCCCAAATCCTTTACCATCCCTCCTAAATAGTGAAAATATCCTTTAAATAGAGTTGGGGAGGGATAGGGTTACAAAACATTTTTAAATGTGAAAGGGAAATTCATCCAAATTATTTAATCCCACTTTCACCGTATAATTAACCTCCAAAACACATGAATTATCTGGCCTTATAAAATTATTATTTGTTACAAATAATGTCTCTAAGCTTTCCTAAAAATTTGGGCTCTATACAAGTTCAGATGAAGAAGATACGGCCTAAATGGTGAAGGTATGTCCAATCTGGATAGTTCAGTCCAACTTTGTCTTCATGGCCCATTTACTCCACTCAAATGCATGATCCAGATCCCATTTCCATTAAGTTAGTAACATAGTTAAAAAAAATTAAGTCAAAATATTTTACAGAACAATATTTATGCCCGAAATACTACAGTGAATTTTAAAAGGGTAAAACTGGAATTTCAACCTAATTTTCAAATGAATGATCTAATCCCAAATATTCTATAAATTAACATATTTAGCATAATATGAGGAAATTATTTCATTTATTATCAATAAAATATTGAACAAAATAGTGTTTTTTTAGTAAATCACAATTGTATATAACGTTTCAAGTTCAGTAAATCTAGGTTAATGTGTTAGTGAAGTGAAAAGATAAATTAATTACCCATTACTATTGTCATAGTTGAGTATGAGAAAACACTTAGTCATAGTACTTTCTCTTTATCTCAAAAACTCCTCCTTTATCATGGATAGATACTTAGAGTTACTTAATAATTGGTTGAATCAAAACCATATTAAAACTTAGTCACCTCAATTTTAATGCCCTAACCCAAGAATTTTGGATCCAATGTATTATTTTAATACATTAAAATGATTACAAGGAATCAAAACTTGAAAGACTGGTCAGTTTATAATTATTTGAAAATAGATTACATACATAAACCTTAAATTGCAATTCAAAACATAAAATACAACTTAGATAATACTTTTAGAATGCCATTATTATTCTATCTTAACCCTAAATATCAGTCATAATACACTTCTTAGAATCCTAGGAAAATAAAACATAAGAAAGGGGTGAGCTCAGATGCTCAATAAGGGTAAGCGTACTGTAGAAACTTTAATAAATATGCAAAAAACATTTAAGGAAATGTATAAAACTAAAACACAATACTTTTAAACATCATATTGAACATAATATGGCAAGAATAAATAAAATAATTATATTTAAACATTCACGTGGATATTCTACCAGTCTAATAATTACATGTAATATCACTAACTAATATCATTGTTGGACTCCTCATGTGTTAATCATGTTTTAATGATCACAAATCTTATTCAACCTAGTTAACTCATAAATTATATCCAGTCATGTGTATTTATGTTTCAAGTTCTCTTATGATTTATAATGATTAAGCTCAATCCATTTCATGCATATCACTATTTAAGTCTGAATACAGTTATTTGCCTAAGTACAAGACACCGTGAAGCAAGACACCATAAGCCATACATCGTAAGCCAGACACTGTAATCCAAGACACCATAAGCCAGACACCATAAGCCATACACCATAAGCCAAGACACCGTAAGTCAGACACCGTAAGCAAGACACCGTAATCCAGACACCGTAAGCCAGACACCGTAAGCCAAGACACCGTAATCCAAGGCACTGTAATCCAGACACCATAATCCAGACACCATGAAGCAAGGCACCGTAAACAAGACAACTTAAAGCAAGGAACCGTGAATGAGACACCGTGACACTCAAACACCGTGTGAAGGAGACACCGTTTTCATAACTTACTGTGACACCGTTTCTTAAACTATTTTGTCGCCTTTCAATTTAATTTCTAACGGTCATATTTGATGCCTTTAATGAACTGACATAATTAATGTTTCTTTGTAGAAATAGTACAAGGTACGAGGTATAGAACACATGGAACATGTTGGATAAAACTCATGCATTTTAATATAAAGAGCGGAGTGTTCCCAAGAACGAAAAAGCGTGATACTAAATGAAGAAAAAACAAGCCTGTGAGCACGACCGCAAAGAACATATTACAAGATTTTAAAAGAAATCATTGTCTCATGCATGAAATCTGACTAAGCTGAAGATCATATGAAGTACACTGGAATTAAGAGAACATCTCCACATTATCAAAACTCATGAAGAACACAAGCTGAATCGTGACACTCTGTTTTTCAAGACAAAAACCAAAGAAGGACTCAGAAGCATTTCTGTTTAATCAAAGGAGTCCAGATCTTCACTTCAAATCACTAGAGCATTCTAAACTCATATCTACTCTCTCTCAGTGATTCTTTTACTGAGAAGTGTGTTTAATATGTATATTCCATACACACATTGTCTCTTGTGCTAAACTAGATGATTTCTAAATCCTTACACCAAACTCTTTATACTTTTGTTTACCCATGAAAACTGTGGAAGAGGTCCTTATGTGGCCTGGTTATTATATTCACCCATGAAAACTATGGAAGAGGTCCCTGTGTGACCTGGACAGTCTGTGTACTATTTTTAACCCTGATCCAGGGTGTGGATCAAAGTTTATTTATATAAACTGCTTGGTGGAAGGTGATCACCAAGTGGAGTTGATTAGGTCTTGGCTTGAGACTGAACCACTTGTTTCATATTCGTTATGCTGTTTAAATTTAGTCTTCTCTATTTTACTGCTCTATTTCATAATCTAGAAATAAATAATTTCACTTTGATAGTTAGTCTTGGAAAGAAGTTATAACTGGTTTGTCTTAGTAGGATAACTTCAAAAGTAATATTAATAATACAAATTAAGATTACTGAGAATTAATCAATCTTCTAAGAAGCTGTTTAAAAAGTCAAACTCTTATAACAGTATAACCTCGATTAACTGGGTTGTATCTATTTTTGGGGAAACCATTTATTTTAAAAATAATATTCTTGTAACAGAAATTTTTATAGTTACTCAATTCACCCCTCCCATCTTGAGTAAACTACTCCGACCAACATTTGGTATCAGAGGTTGCTTTATTAGGACTATATGTAAGCATATTCCACTGTGATTGTAGTTGTACTTTAAAGATCTATAAATTTCTATTAATTATAAATTTCTAGATCTTTAAAGTAATACGTTAGTATGGATAATAGATTGGAAGGTGTTGCAACCAATAGACCACCATTCTTTAATGGAACCAACTATTCTCAATGGAGAATTAAAATGAAAATGCATCTAGAGAGTATGAGCTTTGAAATTTGGTCATCCGTTATAGATGAATATAAACTTCATGTGACTGATATAATTTCATGGGATGAACCTACCAAACTTGCTTACAATAAAAATTGCAAATCCATGAATGCTTTGTACTATTCCTTAGGAGATGAATAATTTAATAGGATTTGTGCTTGTAAAACTGCCCATGAAATTTGGGATACCTTGTCTATCTCACATGAAGGCTCATATAGTGTAAAGGAAATGAGACTTAATTCTTATACTATAAAATATGATGATTTTAAAATGAAACCTGATGAGCCTATTTCTGACATGTATCTCAGGTTCAATGAGATTTTCAACACAATGATTTCTCTTGGAAGAGAAGTCACTGCCAAAGAACAGATCAAGAGAATCCTTAGATGTCTACCTGACAGATGGAGGGGAACCTCTGTATCTATTAGAGAATCACGCGACATCAGCAAGATACTTGTAAAAGAACTCATTGGGAAACTGATGATGTATGAGGAAGAGCTGAAAGTCAACAAAGAAGAGGAGGATGAACCAAAGAGAAAATCTGTAGAATTCAAGACTACCTTCTCGAAGCACAAAGACAAATGGAAACTGGAAGCTTCTGTAGAAATTTTCACCACTGAAGAATCATCACCTGACAGTGATGAGGAGATGGCTCAACTGGCCAGAAGATTTAAATGATTTTACAAAAATAAGAACATTTTCAGAAATCCTAACTTCAAGGGAAATTATGATCTAAAAGGAAACTAGAAAAAGGACTGGAAAAGAAGTGACAAAACTGATGAAATTGTATGCTATGAATGTAAGTGCAAAGGACATATAAAGGCTGACTGTCCAAAGCTAAAGTATAAGAAGAAGTATGAGGACAAGGACAAGAAGTAAAAAAAGGCAATGAAAGAAACCTGGAGTGCCTCTGAGGATAGTTCAAGCGACTCAGAGACATCACATGATGAACAGGCTAACAATACCAATATGTGTTTTATGAAAAACACATCTGAGGTAACAATGAACTCTTCTATAAATAATTCATACTATTGTGAAGAGGAAAGTGACTCTGAAAATATGACTAATGAAGAAATGTTTTAATATTGCAACATGCTTGAAGAGACATGCAATGAATTAAAAGATAAATATAAATCATTGAAGAAATGGCATGCTCTCATTATTAATGTTAAATCTGAACTTACTACTGAAAAGGAGAAAAATGCTCAACTGCTCAAAGAAAGCAATGAATTAAAAATGTCTAATGAGCAATTAAAAAGTGACTTAGAAAAGTTTACTAATGGGAAAAATACCCTTACCCAAATGCTAGGAAAACAAATTTCCTCTAAATACAATATTGGCATTGGTTATCAATCTGGTAAAAGAAACCTTGGTAGAACAAATTTTGTTTCAAAGTCTAGGACATATAGTTTTGTTCCCAGTTCTAGACACAACTCAACTAGATCAAGTCAAGATACATATTCTACTATTTCAAGTTTTTGTGGACCAAATATAGTTTATTTTTCAAACACTTTACATAATGCTTATAAGAAACCTATAAGACAAATATGGGTTCCTAAATCACTTATTACTAATGTTACTGGACCCAAACGAGTATGGGTACCAAAATTTGTCTTTGGTTGATCATGTTATAGGAAAGCTGCTTAAAGTGATCCTGCAAGAATCTATGGTACTTGGACAGTGGATGTTCAAGGTACATGACAGGATACTATTCATGCTTCAAGAACCTGATAAAAGTAGATGGAGGACATGTCACATCTGGTGACAATGATAAAGGGAAAATCATTGGCTTAGGCTAGATTGGTAATACTAATTCGATTTTAATTTCTAAAGTACTATTTATTAATGGCTTAAAATATAATCTGCTTAGTATCTCACAATTATATGATGATGGATATCATGTTAAATTTGAAAATGATGCCAGTAATGTCTTTAATTCTAAATATGAATTAGTATTTTCTACATCAAGGATTGAAAACGTTTATTCTGTTAATTTAGATTCCTTATCTTCTCAAAATGCTTCATGCTTAAGTGTATTTCAAAAAGAATCTTGGCTCTGGCACAGGAGACTAGGACACTGTAATGTTCACTCCCTTAGAAATATAACTAGAAAAGGCCTAATTAAAGACTTACCCAAACTTGAGTTTCCACATGACAAAGTATGTAATCCTTGTCAAAAGGGAAAACAACACAAAATCTATTTCAAAACAAAGAAAGAAGTTTCTACTTCTCAACCTCTCAAATTGGTTCACATGGATTTGTTTGGACCATCTAGAGTTTCTAGTTAAAATGGGAAGCACTATGTTTATGTTCTGGTAGATGATTTCTCTAGATATACCTGGACCTTCTTCATGGCTCACAAAAGTGAAGTCTGCTCGTATTTTACTAAGTATTCCAATTCTGTAGAAAATCTTAATGGCTTTAAAATTAAATATTTAAGAATTGATCATGGTCGTGAGTTTGAAAATCAAGAGTTTGAATCCTTTTGCTCACAAAATGGTTATAGTCACAATTTATCTGCCCCTAGTACACCTCAGCAGAATGGTGTTGTAGAAAAAATAAATAGAACCCTGTAATAAATTTCTAGAACAATGCTTAGTGAATATGACTTACCTATTTACTTTTGGCCTGAAGTTGTTAATACATCATGCTACATAATCAATAGAGTCTTGATTAGACCAATTCTCAAAAATACCCCATATGAACTTTGGAACAATAGGAATACTAAGGTTAATTACTTTAGAGTTTTTTGATGCAAAGTCTTTATTCTCAACACTAAGGATAATCTTGAAAATTTTGCATCTAAAAATGATGAAGGAATTTTCCAAGGTTACTCAATATTAAGTAAAGCTTATAGAGTATTCAATAAGAGAACTAAATGTGTGGAATAATCTGTTCATATCAAGTTTGATGAAACAAATCCATATGATCTAAGAACCATCCTAGAAAATCTAGAGTATGATGTATCAAATTTGAACATCAACTCAAAATCCAAAAATTCCTCTGTAAAAGAATTTGTGAAAACTTCCAATTCTAGAAATTCCATACAATCGAGTCATAATGAACCTGAATCTGTTGATGAACCTGAAATATCTAGTCCCTCTTTTTCTAGAAAGGTTGGAACCCTTAAGAACCATCCCTTATATGTCGTTGTAGGAGACTTAGAGAAAGGAACACAAACTAGAGCTTCTCTTATAAATCAGGTTGAACATCAAGACTTCTTGTCACAACTTGAACCTAAAAACATTGATGATGCCATCAATGATGAATTTTGGGTAATGGCTATTCAATAAGAACTTAATCAGTTTGAAAGAAACAAATTTTGGAAACTTGTTGAAAGACCCAAGGACACATTCAATATAGGCACTAAATGGGTGTTTATAAATAAGGTAGATGAAGCTGGAAATATAGTTAGGAACAAGGCTAGATTATTTTCATAAGGCTATAGTCAAGAAGAAGGAATTTAATATGAGGAGGCCTTTGCTCTAGTAGCCAGACTTGAAGCCATCAGAATCCTACTTGCCTATGTTGCACATCTGAATTTCAAACTATATCAAATGGATTTTAAGAGTGCATTCTTAAATGGGTATATATCTGAGTATTTCTTTGTTGAACAACCCCCTGGATTTACAAATCCTCATTTTCCCAATCATATTTTCAAAATATCAAAAGCTTTATATGGTTTAAAGCAAGCTCCAAGAGCTTGGTATTACAGATTGAGTACTTTTCTCATTTACAAAGGTTTTACAAAAGGAATAACTGATCCTACCCTGTTTATAAAACGAATTTATAATGATGTTTTAGTTATTCATATCTATGTAGATGATATTATTTTTGGATCTTCAAAGAATTAATTATGTATTGATTTCTCTAAAATGATGCAAAACGAATTTGAAATGAGTTTAATGGGTGAACTAGAATTATTTATTGAATTTAAAATCTTTCAAAATATTGATGGAATTGTTTTAACTCAAAGTAAATACACTAGAGATCTTCTGAAATGTTTTGGATTGGATATCACTAAAAGTAGTGACACTCTCATGAGTACCACCTGTAAGTTGGATCTTGATGAAGATAGAAAATATTTTGATCAAACCATTTATAAAGGAATGATTGGAATTTTACTCTACTTAACGGCTAATCATCCGGACATTATGTTTAGTGTTTGTATGTGTGCTCATTTTCAAGAAAATCCTAAAGAATCTCATTTAAATGTTGTAAAGAGAATTTTCAAATACCTCAAGAATACACCCAATCTAGGACTGTTCTATCCTAAAGGCCAATCATTTGAACTAGTTAATTATTTTGATGCTGACTTCAGTGGTTGTAAGTTAGATAGAAAGAGTACCTCTGGAACATGTCACCTTTTTGTCAAGTCACTAGTATCATGGTGTAGTAAGAAACAAAATTCTATTTCATTATCCACTGAAAAAGCTGAATACATAGTTGTTGGAAATTGTTGTGCACAAATTTTATGGATGAAACACACATTACTAGATTATGGATATCGATTCAGACATGTACCAATAAATTGTGACAACACAGATGCTATTAACCTCTCAAAAAATTCTGTTTCACATTCTAGGAAAAAACATATTGATGTAAGACATCACTTTTGGAGAGATCATTATCAAAAAGGTGATATCACCTTGGAACTCATTGGTACGGAATATCAACTTGCTGATATATTCACTAAATCATTAAATTCTAAGAGAATATAATACATCATACATGATATTGGCATGATAAATATTAAATATATATCTTACTTGTATTACTGTTCGACATTTTTCTATGTATACTTTACTGTTTCATGATTACAGTTTCTCAGTTACTGTCACTTATGTTTACGGTCTCACCGTTAGTACTTTGTACTTACAGTCTGACATTTACTATCTCACCGTAACACGCACTGAAAAGTCCACTTATTGTCTCACCGTTACTGTCTCACCGTGACGACCACTCACTGTCGTACCGCAACGACCACTCACTGTTTCACCGTGACAACCACTCACTGTCTCACCCCAATGACCACTCACGGTCTCACCGTGAAATTTATATATGTTTTTATTTAAACACGTATTGTGGTAATTATCATTTCACCTCTTTTACTTTCCCGCATTTCTATTTTGGTGACGTTTGGCATTCCTAAATGATAAAACAAAAAGTTTCACTCGGTTCTTCACTCGGACTTTCTCTCATTTCGAACCCTTTCAACCTTGCAACCCCTTTTCTCTCTCTCTCTCTCTCTCTCTCTCTAAAACCTTCAATGGATGCCAAGAATGAAACATCTATCATCATCCACACCTAAGAAGTGCAGCCCAAAGAAGAAGAAGATTGCACCTAAGCTGACACCTGAAGGACCTGTAAATCCAAAATCCGGTAAATCGCAGTGTTGTACCTAAGAAAGAAATCTGCCCCGAATGGCTTCTATCTCGAAAATCTCCGGTATTGAAAGTGTTAAAAGAACAAGGCTGGTTAGAGTGGTTCTCAAGAAATAATAGACCCATCTATCCTAGGTTAGTAGCTCAGTTCTACCAGTACGCACAGTTCTCTTTTGACTCTGGTGAAAGCTATGTTGTGAGGAGCTGGATTAATCGCCAAAGATGCTCCTTCTCTTCAAGGTTATGGGCTTCATTCCTTAGGATACCTCATAAAGAAATATGCGAGGATTATCATAGATAACCTCCACCTTCATCCAATTTCTTTGATCTTAAAGATGCTCTGAAAACCCTAACCAGAAATGGCACCAGGAGAAGGGCCATCACTGCTGAAATAGATGGAGAAACAAGGCTTCTGTTTAAGTTTGTTCAAAATCTGGTTAGTACAAGAAAAGATTATTTTTTTGTGTTAAGATATCAAGATGTTTTTTTGATTAATCTTATGAAAAATAGGAACAAGATCAACTTGTGCAAGTATATCATTCACCATATGTGTGAATTGATCAAGGTTACATCCAAGTCCACTTCTTTTTTCTACTCTCGGCTGATATCAGCCATGCTTTCTGCAAAAGGTGTGGTTGGACCTGATGAAGAAGTGCTTATGGACTGTGAGTACTATATCTATAAATCCACCATTAAGAGAATAATGATAAACTGGAATCCTTGGAAAAAGGCATGGGTGGAAGACAATGATAAGTTTTATGAGAAGTTTAATCCTGTGGATTATCCATTAAGGTCGAAAGACATTTCTGATCCTAGTTTGGAACCATATGAACTTGTTGAGTATTAAGAAGAAGAGGAAGAAGAGGCTGAAGTACCACATAGGGAAGCATTTATTGTTGAGGAATAAATGACTATTGTTCCTCATGTTGTTCTTGAGGAAGAAGTTTCTGCCCCTAGAGATGATGTCAATCTATAAATCCAACCTGAGGCTGAAAGATAATCAATTGTCACAGAATATGAGAATCAAGCCATGGAAGAGCCTACAGTAGAAGAACTCCCTATTGTGCAAGAAGCAAATCTAGAAGAACTCTCTGAGGAATAGTCTGTTCCTGAAATAATAACTTCTGCTAAAGAAAGGATAGAGCTAGCCTTTAAAATGGCTAGACAAGAAATGAATGAAGAACTTAGAGTTGAGTCTGTGGATTTAGACCAAGATCTTAAGTCTCATATTTCTGAAAAGGAGGCACCTGTTGAGGGGGAGGAAACCCCAAATCTTGAGTCTGATGATGCCTTACATCTAACTAGGTCAAGTCCTGAGGACACTCAATACAAATTTCCTAGTTTCTATGATGTGAATGAGTCTCAGCTGGTTACTACAACCGGGCTTGATCTCTCTTCCCTATTTCAGTTGAAATCTTTCATAGACTTTGCACCTAATAAGGAACCTAAACCTGAACCTGAACCTGTACCTGTACCAATTCCTACACATGAACCTTTATCTGAACATCTATCCTTTGTCAGTAAGGATGATCTGAAGGCATTTGGAGATACTCTCTTATCAGGAGTTGAGAAACTTATGTACTCCCAACCTCATCCTGTGAAAAAATTGAGTGAGAGAGATGCCTCACTGCTTTTGGAAAAGATTATCTGGAAAATACAACCTAAGATGCTCCATGAGATTCAATAAGTATGAGTTGAAAATAATCTGCTTAGTAATGAAGTCACAACCCTGAGAAGCATGGTTGAAGACATGTAAAAAGAGTTGCATTCAAGATCAGAGCCTGTTGTAGCTCCACTAGCACCCACTGTTTCTCAAATCTCTTGAGATTTTGTGTCTCAAATTCACCCTTATCTGGAATCCTTCGATGAAAAGATTGCAGAAAGGCACAAACAGATATTGAAGTAGATGAGAGAACTTGTGGTGAACCTTAATAAACTCACTGATGAGTACACTAGTTGTCTTAAAAAGGTACTAAATCAGCTAAAATCTCTAACAAAAGCCATCAAAGCTTCTCATACCTCTGGTCAATCCTCTACACCTTCCTTGTACAGTACTTTGCTCAGATCTATAGTCAAAGAAGAGCTTCATAATTCTTTTAGTGGCTTTAATGTGGCTTCTTTCTCTGAAGTTGTCAAGAACAGTGATAGAGTTATTGACCTTGTACAAATTCACTCGAAGATTGCAAATGATGCCCAGCATGAGATTTCTAAGAAAGTGGATTTCTATTTCAACCGAATTTTCTCCAAGACTGATATGACCAACCACTTCAAATACCTTATAGATAATATGTGAATTCTTCCTATGACTCAAGCCTTCAAAACCCAAGTCAGAAGCTAACTGAGTTTACCCAATTGTTGGAAAAGTTTATGGAAAACAAATATGACTTTGAAAATCCATGTAGTATGGTGGAGAGATTATTGTCGATTTCATAAAACTCCTGATACCTTATCTTCATGTCTAGAGTACAAAAATTGTTGCTCCAGCAGCTGCACCTCTCAGACCTGGGCTGCCTACCTTCACCTCTACCTTAGCCTCAACTACCTTGTCTGTTGGCCAAGCTCTCAGTCAGATTAGTCCTATGATCCTTAATCATCAATTGACTAGATCTTCTACTGCTCCTACCTTGTCTCCCTCAGTCTTTGAAGGTCTTCCTTTACCCTCTCTATCTACCACGTCTGTACCTTCTTCTACATTAATCACTGCCCCTTTGGCTTCCTCTTCTGTTGCTGCTAAGGGAAAAGAGAAGGCCAATCCATGAAGAAGACCAGTGCTTACTCCTTTTTGATGGGGATGTCATTATTATTTTTTTGTTGTATTTCACCTTTATTTTGTACTACACTATGTTTACTCTTAATGGAATCTGCATTGTTTTCCCTCTCTTCTTTCAAATTTTTGATAATCCCAAAAGGGGGATAAGTTTCTATATATGTCATTTGTTTTTATATGTTATGTTTTCCCTATAGTTGCATCAAATTTACACTTTAACTATACATGATTTTTGATCACCAAAAAGGGGTAGATTGTTGGACTCCTCATGTATTAATCATGTTTTAATGATCACAAATCTTATTCAACCTAGTTAACTCATAAATTATATACAGTCATGTATATTTATGTTTTAAGTTATCTTATGCTTTATAATGGTTAAGCTCAATCCATTTCATGCATATCATTGTTTAAGTCTGAATACAGTTATTTTCCTAAGTACAAGACACTGTGAAGCAAGACACCGTAAGCCAGACACCATGAAGCCAGACAACATAATCCAGACACCGTAATCCAAGACACCATAAGCCAGACACCATAATCCAAGACACCGTAAGCCAGACACCGTAAGCAAGACACTGTAAGCTAGAAATCATAAGCCTGACACCGTAATCCAAGACACCGTAAGCCAAGACACCATAAGCTATACACTGTAAGCCAGAAACCATGAAGCAAGGCACCATAAACAAGACACCGTAAAGCAAGTCTCCGTGAATGAGACACCGTGACACTCAGACACCGTGTGAAGGACACACCGTTTTCATAACTTGTTGTGACATCGTTTCTTAAACTATTTTGTCATCTTTCAATTTAATTTCTAATGGTTATATTTGATGCCTTTAATGCACTGAAATAATTAATGTTTCTTTGTAGACATGGTATGAGGTACGAGGTATAGAACACATGGAACCTATTGGATAAAACTCATGCATTCAAAGATAAAGATCGGAGTGTGCCCAAGAATGAAAAAGTGAGATACTGAACGAAAAAACAAGCCTGTGAGCACGACCGTGAAGAACATATTGCAAGATTTTCAAATAAATCATTGTCTCATGAATGCAATATGACTCTGCTGAAGAACATATGAAGTACACTGGAATCCATAGAACATCTCCACATTATCAAAACTCGTGAAGAACACAAGCTGAATCGCGGCACTGTTTTTCAAGACAAAAACCAGAGAAGGACTCATAAGCATTTCTGTTTAATCAAAGGAGTCTAGAGCTACACTTCAAATCACTAGAGCATTCTAAACTCATATCTACTCTCTCTCAATGATTCTTTTACTTAATTTTTGAGCAGTGTGTGTACTCTGTATATTACATACACACACTGACTCCTATGCTAAACTGGAGGATTTCTAAATCCTTACACCAAACTCTTTATACTTTTGTTTACCCATGAAAACTGTGGAAGAGGTCCTTGTGTGGCCTGGTTATTATATTCACCCACAAAAACTGTGGAAGAGGTCCATATGTGACCTGGACAGTTTGTGTACTGTTGTTAACCCCAATCCAGGGTGTAGATAAAAGTTTATTTATATAAACTGCTTGGTGGTAGGTTATCGCCAAGTGGAGTGGATTAGGTCTCATCTTGAGACTGAACCACTTGTTTCATATCCACTGTGCTGTTTAAATTTAGTCTTCTCTATTTTACTGCTCTATTTCATAATCCAGAAATCACTAATTTCACTTTGATAGTTAGTCTTGGAAAGAAGTTATAACTGGTTTTTCTTGGTAGGATAACTTCAAAAGTAATATTAATAATACAAATTAATATTACTTAGAATTAATCAATATTATAAGAATATGTTTAAAAATTCAAACTCTTATTACAGTATAACCTTGATTAACTGGGATGTATCTATTTTTTGGGAAACCATTTATTTTAAAAATAATATTCTTGTAATAGAAATTTTTATAGTTAATCAATTCACCCCTCACCTATTGAGTAAACTACTCTGACCAACACTAATAATGAGTTAATGGATAATACCAGCCATCATAACCATATCGTTAAGGCCGCATACCAAAACCATAGATAAATGGGTAAAATCCCAAACTAGTTTGTCTCCTAAGACCAACTGATGCATTGAGGGGATATAGTGGGCTTTTCCTATCACTTACTAAGTCCAATTCATTCCTCTTATGAAAGGGGTAAAACATAACCAACATATACATTCATATTAAAACTATCATATGAAATGTTAATACTTTAACAATAAACCATGAATAGCGTCAAACTAGCACATCAACATTCAAAAATATCATAAACCATTAAATAAAATGTGGTATATTGTATCATAATAAAACAACCACAATTAAACAGAAAATCCAATAGAGGATGTTTTTATAGATAAAAATAATCTAATAAAATCATTAAAAATCTTTGAGAAAAATATCCCTTTTTTACTTCGAAATCATTTAAAATCCACACAATTATAAAAGAAAACATTTATTTTGAAAATAAATTTGTAATCTTGTAAGATAAGCTTTAAAATGTAAAGGTTCCATAATGGTAGAAAAAATACTCTCACACCATATAAGTTAAATAAAACATTCTTCTTATACTTTGTTGAAAAAGTAAAAAAAAGTACCTCATAAGGAAAATGAAAAAAAATATTCCTTTCATACCATTTCATAAAAAGTAAAACATGGGAAAATGTTTTTGTAGAGATTTTTTGAATATATTTTTTAAGAAACATGGGCATGGATAATAAATATTTCCCAGTAAATACTTTCATATAAACAATCTCCGATAATAAAGAGATTGTGTAATTAAACCTTACATAAAACCTTAAAAATATTTCTTTTGAAAAAAATATAATTAAATTAAAAATATACATAAAATTTTCTTCATAATTCTTTATATACATATAAATAATTATTTATGATAATATCAAGAATATTTAAATGTATAAAGGATTAATTCTTTAAACATTCAAAGCATCTCATACCACTTTGAAAATTTAAATAATAACCCCAATAAAAGAATGATATTTATCAAAATATTAAATAAGTTTTTAATAAATAAATTAATTATATTTTAAGTCAAAGGGGTTATATATACACCTCATAAAATAAGGTGGGTGTATAACATCAAACTATATCTCAATGAAAGGAGATTTGGATGAAATCCCTTACCTTGCATTTCCTTTTGGGTGAACGTCTTTTTAACCTCCTATATAATGGGTTTAAACATGTTATTCACTTATACCAGAACTATAATTATATTAATAATATTATATATGATTCATTTATGACTTTATATTACCTGTTTATTAACAATTCCATGTTAAAATAATGTTTCAAGTAATAACTGCTTTGTTTATCATACGTGTTTTGACTCTTTATTCTTGATCATATTACTTAGATCATGATTTACTTACTTCCAGAATTTAAAACATCATTTATATATCATATATATTTATTATATAAATATATATAAATGGGATATATATGAAATGTAATACACCGTTCATGGAGACGGCATTTCATACATACGCATAAACATTGTTTTTGTTTTCTTATTGTATTGAATGAAAGAAAGTAAATAACATATATGTGTTTATATATATATATATATATAATTCCAGTAGAATTATTATTTTATATATTTTATAACTATTCATTATATATATATTTTTAATCATTCTTGAATGATTAACGCGGAGGATGGATCTCATCGTGTCGTGGAGACGGTAGGTCGTACGTACGCACGAGCGATGATATCATTTAGTAATGGTAAAGGGTAAGAAATTGGATGTAATATGAATTATAAAGAAACAATATAATGTCACATTTATTATTTTCATCCTTTATATTCATCGTTATACTCATATAAATAATTTATAGATAAAAAATAGTTTACACCACAATGGTATTTCGTGCGTACGCATGCTTGGTGATATTGTTTTTTATAGGATGGGTAAAAGGAGTAATATGGTTTCCCATAATCATAAAAACATATCATTGTATAGTATATTCTGGATTTATTAATTTATTATGGAAACAACTTAGTAAAATAAAGTAGAAGAAGAAAATAACTTTGAAAGAGTTGGTAAAACAATTATCTCTTCTTCGAGTGTCTCCTTTTTATTTGTACAAAAGGCCTTCTTAGGATGGAATTATGCCCAAAGTATAGCCTCTAGGATGAATTAAAGGAAGATTAATGGTGAAATGTATAGGTATTTTCTGATACAAATGGATTTATAGGTGTGAAAAAAATATGAGAGGTTCCCTTTTATAAGAGAGAGGAGGGGCACTTTAGGAAACTCCAAACTATTCATTTAATATAAATTGATTTTTGATTTAAAATAGCTATAAAGTGATTTATTTATAATATGAGATTATTATGGATCTTAATTCTCTCAACCAATGAATTTTATACATGTTTGGGCCATAAAATTAACACTATATTGTGGCTTCAACCCTTAGTTAAACAATTTAACTCTTACCATGACAACTTGTCTTTTTATACTGTAGGGTTGATGTAGTTACTATAAAATACCAAACGAAACCCAATTTGATAATTTATTAAATATTGAACATTATAATAGTTATTTGTCCAAAATATATATTTTTATGAGTTTTTTATCATTTAATAAAATATTATTTATTTTAAAATCTCATTTATGTCAATTTTGTCACTATTTATTACTTGACTTTTTAAAAAATCATAGAAATTTAATTACTTCTAAAAAACTACATTAAATCATCCCTAATATTTCAATTTCATCCAAAAAAATTATGGATGGCATAAAATATTTTAAATTTTATTTATTTTAATATTATTAATATCATTTAATTGATTATTCCTTTAATAAATCAATTATTGCATCATCATTGTGTTACCATTTAATTTAATTATTTATTTTATAAAATTATAAATAAATTACAATGATGTATATAAACATTTTATATATATAATTACTATTTATAGTTGACCATATCACTTAAATAACATCAAATTAAAAATATTTTACTTATAAAAAACAAATGTATAACAAAATTAGATTTTCTTTAAATATAATGTTATAAATATATTAAAGTCATCCAAGTGGCTCCAAGTGGTCCCAAAATAGAACCAAGTATTATTTTGGTCTAAATAAACTCATTAAATTAATTTATCATAAGTTTTAGGGTAATTTTATAATGCTTATAATATTATTTTTACCCTTAATTACATGATTTACCCTTAACCATGGTAAAAAAAATACTATAGTTACTATTCACAAAAAATTAAGGTTTTCCTATTAGATCACAAATTTTATAATAATTACAACCATGTATGTTTTTTTTCAAAATTCAATCCACATAAATGGTAAAATTACATTTAATTCTAATCTTGTAGGATGTGGCGATAAGGCGGGTAAAAGAGTCGTTCAAAAGTTCAATAAATTTTCATATCTAATTATAAAATAATTCCAATTACCTACATTGGATTAATATATATATTATTTATCTATTTTGACTTTAAAATAAATTTAATTAAAATAATTATTTAAATTTTTTTTTAATAATAATGCAGTGATTTTCACTATTCATCAAAAATTGAAACTTTTCATAAAAATACCAAAAATTGACCCTAAGCTAATTTTGATATTCCAAATTCAAAAATGAATTATATTTTAAAAGTTAAATTTTTTAAATTTCATAATGTGGTTAATACTATTCATAACTATTTTTAAAACGGCTAGTTTGATAGATCATGGTGAGCTCAAACTCAGTGTTGCATGCATTACAAGCTACAGAATATATTATCTTTATTTTAAAAGAAAAATATTGTAAATTATTGTGGTGTTATATTCTCCCCAAATTAATTAAATTGCGTCCTCTCAATTTAAACTTGATCTCAGTAATCAAGAGTTTGATATTTGAAAATACTATTATTGAAGAACCCACATTGTAAATAGGGTTAATAACACATATTCTTCATAAATAGGAAAGTGAATTGTGAAGATCACCACAAAATTATGATTTTGAATATAAGAACATTAGTGTAAATTTGAGATATATACCTGGATGGAAAACATAAATATTTGTAGGGAGTGATTGAGGTCATCAATCAAAAATAAGTGAATGATCAATAGAAAAATTGAAGATCGCAAAACCATAAATCTATAATGATTTAAAATACCATCAGTTCAAAAAAATTAATATTGTTTTAATATTATTTTATTAGGGTTGAGGAATTCATTAACTCTATAAGAATTTAAGGAAATATAATTAGTTGATATGTTTCTATAAACACAATCTTATCCTTTATTGAAATATCACATCAGAGAAAGGATTAATGAGACTTCCATTTTAAAATAAATAAATGGAAGTAAAAAGGTCACCAAAGATAACACATATTGGGGTTCCATGTAGGAAAACATGTTCATGAAAGAAAAATGTAACCATCAAGTTCTGATATAGAGTAATAGAGAACATGTTTAGGACAAATTGAACAATCACAAATCTATAAATCTGGGATGATCCAAGGGACCATTTGATTCATCAGAAAAGAAAGTACTAGGAAAAAATATTTTTGGTTTTATGATCTTTTACATAGAGTTGAAGAATTGATTTACTTAATTGACTAAGAACATAATGAAACATACATACTTAATGAGTATAGTTTCCTCCTTTAATCAATTTCCACCACAAACTCATCTTTTTTTTCAAATAGTGAGTGTTCAAGATTATTTTTTCATTCTTGAAGCACTAGATTCAATTTTAATAGAATCACATAATCCAAAAAATATTAACTATTTATTTCTAATATCTTTATCCATTAACCAAAATCCAAATGTTAGTACAAGATAAGATAATTCCCAAAAATAATATCTAAACTTCCACAGTAAAACCCCAAAGTTCAATATAGAACATCCATTAAATAATTATCCTTACTAAAAAATATTCTAGACTAAGGTTGAAATAAAAAATAGATGTATTTGATCATATATTCTTCTAATAAATCACTATTAATGTTTCATACCAAATTTAATTGTCTAAACCTCATAATCTCCATTTTTTGTTAACTATTTCGATAAATAACCTGAATCACCATAAATCCACAAAAATCATATTTTACTCTAGAATATAATTCAACCATTATTCATTAAAATATTTTGTTTACCTTAATCATAGAGAATTCCAAAAATAGTGAATACCTTTCAAGATAACATTAATTAATTAATCCCTAAATCATTTTCCAGTCCCAAAGTTTTCTATTTGATAAAACAAATGTCCCTTAAATAAAAATAACATTTTATCCATATGATAAAAAAATTCATGCTAACCAGGAATTCACATAATATAGTGGTAGGCATTCTACCCATATATACATTTAGTTGTGTGTTTAAGACCCATTGCCTTTCCAGACATGATGGGTTGTCACCATGCCTACGGGTTGTCCTTTTTTAAAACTATTTTAATATAACGTTTAAAATAAATAGGATGAAAATTATTTAAATGTGGCTATTCACTAAATAACCTTTTAACTAAGGTTTTCAATACAACATAAATACATTATCCATTTATTTCCATATGGGTCCTTGGCCTAGAGTTTATCCAATAGAATAGAGAATTGACTCGGGTAATGCCCAGGTCCCATACATTTATGGAAAATAACTACAAATATATTCTTAGGATCATTTTTATTTCCTTCCATCGTAATCTTCATTTTTACTTGGAAATTATTTGATTTATGACCTTATTTTCCACTCATAAAGAATTTATTTGTTTCATTGAGACACTTTCTTGTGTGGGTCCTTGCACATTTCTTACATGATAGAAATTGAGCTTTTCATCTCCATGGTCTCCACTATTGGGGCTCTTAGCATGCTATTCCTTTCTCTTCTTTAGTGAATTCGGGAATTGGTTAAGGTATATGTTATTAATAATATTTTTGGAAAACTGATTAGGCATGAACATGATATCTTTCACTCTTATCAATATTCCATTTGGTTGCTCATCACTACCACCTTTTCCACCTTATCCATCATGTTCAATGTTAATATTACTCTTTTAGGTTCCATCCATTGACTAAAACCAGAAAGCATAGTATGAGTAAAAATAGTAGTAAAATCATTTAAATAATATCATGACACGTTATTTTCAATCTAAAACACCTTAGGTTTAACCAAGATTATTCATTCACGTATTATATTAAAATCCTTCATATCAGTTTGTAATGAAAATTTGAATTATCCTAAGCATATCCCCCGAGAGTGTCAAACTAGGTACACTATAAGGCCCATTTTCGTGTACCAGGTTACCCCGAGTCAAGCCTGAAACACCTTATAGAATTTATTACTCCTAGGTACATTTGTTCCAGAACCACACCCACTTGTAGTATCCAGACAGGGATTTATTTTCTATAAATACCCACATAATCTCTACATTACCAAAATTCTAGGATGTTCTTTTATACTTATCATCAAATTCTATCTTAGGGTTATGTTCCCTAATATAAGTTTTCTAAATCTAGTTTCCAAGGTTTCTACTAAACTTCCTTTGATACCAACTGTAATTCCCCAACCCCGGAAGTCTATATCCAGTGCATTATTTTAATACATTAGCATGACTATAAGGAATCAAATCCAGAAGGACTAATCAGTTTATTAGTTTAGAAAAATAGATTACATACATGAACATTAAATTAAAATTCAAAACATAAAATACAAAATAGATAATCCTTTGATAATTCCATTATTCTCCTATATTAACCCTTCATATCACTCATAATACACTTCTTGGAATCCTGGGAAAATAAAACATAAGAAAGGGGTGAGCTCAGATGCTCAGTAAGGGTAAGCGTACAGAAGAAACTTTCATAAATATGCATAAACTTTTAAGTCAAGGTATAAAACTAAAAAAACTTTTAAATATTATCTTTAGCATAATATGGAAAGAATAAATTAAATAATTCCATTTAAACATTCACATGGATATTCTACTAGTCGAATAATCACATGTAATATCACTAACTAATATTATAATGAGGGAATGCATAATATCAGACATTATAACCATATTATAAAGGCCTCATTCCAATACCATACATAAAAAAGTAAAAAACCAAACTATTTTGTCTCATGAGACCTACCAATGCATCGAGGGGCTATAGCAGGCCCCACCTACCACTTACTAAGTCCAATGCATTCCTCTTATTAAAGGGGTAAAACATAACCAACACAAACATTCGTATTAAAACTAGCATAAGAAATAATAATAATTTAACCATAAACCATGAATGGTATCAAAATAGCACATCCATGGTCAAACATATCAAAAACCATTCAATACAATTTGGTAGATTGTATTATAAGAAAACAACCTCAATTAAACATAAAATCCTACAAAGGATGTTGACATAGATGAAAATAATCTAATAAAATCATTAAAACTCTTTGAGAAAAATATCCATTTTTTAATTTGAAATCATTTAAAAGTAATGAAATTATAAAATAAAACATTTATTTTGAAAATAACTTTGTAATATTTTAATAGAATCTTTAAAATGTTAAGGTTTCACGATGATGGAAAAAACTGCTTGATCGATATAAGTTAAACAAAACATTCTTCTCGTACTTTGTCGAAAAAGTAAAAAAAAATTACCTCATAAGAAAAATTATAAAAATATTCCTTTTATATTATTTTATAAAAATTATAAAAAGGGTAAAAAAAATTAGGGGATTTTTTAATATTTATTTTAATAAACATGGACATGGATAACAAATATGTCCTAGTAAATACTTATGTATAAACAATCTAGGATAATAAAGAGATTAGAAAATTAACCTTTACATAAAACCTTAAAAAAACTTTTGAAAACATTTGAATGAAATTAAAAATAGACATAAAATTTTCTTTATAATCATTTATATACATAAAAATAAATATGAATGATAATATCAATAATATTGAAATGGAGAAATGATTAATTATTTAAACATTCAAAATGTCCTATACCACTTTGAACATTTAAATAATAAGCCCAATAAAAGAATAATATTTATCAAAATATTAAATAAGTTGATAATAAATAAATTTTCTATATGTTAAGTCAAATGGGTTGTATATACACCTCATAAAAGAAGGTGGGTGTATAAGATCAAACTATGTCTCAGTGAAAGGAGATTGGGATGAAATCCCTTAACTTACGTTTCCTTTTGGGTGAATATCTTTTTAACCTCATTTATAATGGGTTTAAACATTTTATTCACTTATACCATAAATATAATTATATTTATAATATTATATATGATTCATTTATGACTTTATATTACCTATTTATTACAATTCCAAGTTAAAATAATGTTTTAGGTAATAACCGCTTTGTTTATCATATGTGTTTTGACTCTTTATTCTTGATCATATTACTTAGATAATAATTTACTAACTTAGAGAATTTAAAACATTATTTATATATCATATATATTTTATATATATATATATCTGTGTGTGTGTGTGTGTGTGGTAGGTATATGAAATGGAATACACTGTTCATAGAGACGGTAGTTCGTACATACGCATGAACTTTTTTTCAATTTTCTTATTGTATTGAATGGAAGAAAGTAAATGAAATATATTTATATATATATATAATAATAATATAATTATTAAGTTATATATTTCATACTTATTTATTATATGTATTTTTATAATCATTTTTTGAATGGTTAACGTAGAGGGTGAATCTCATCGCATCGTGGAGACGGTTGGTTTTGCGTACACACGAGCGATGATATCTTTCTATAGTGGTAAAGGGTAATAAATTGGATGGAATATGAACTATAAAGAAACAATATCATTTCATATTTATTATTTAAATCCTTTATATTCATCTTTATACCCATAAAAATAAAGTATATATGAAAACAGTTTACACCACGGCGTGGAGACGGTATATCATATGTACACATGCATGGTAATATTGTTTTTCATGGGATGGGTAAAAGGAAGAATATGGTTTTCCCATAATCATAAAAACATTTCATAATATATTAGATTCTTGATTTATTACTTTATTAGGTAAAAAAATGAGGAAAAGGAAGTAGAAGAAGAAAAAAACATTGAAAGATTTGGTAAAACAGTTACCTCTTCTTCGAGTGTCTCCTTTTGATTTGTATAAAAAGACTTATTAGGTTGGAATTATGCCTAAAGTATGGATTATATGAGGAATTTATTGAATTTTTAAGTCGAAATGTACATGTTTTTTTCTGATACAAAGGTATTTATAGGTGTGAATAAAATAGAAGAAGAGGTTCCCTTTTATAAAAGAGGGGAGGGACACTTTAGGAAAGTCCTAAACAATTAATTTAATATAAATTTATTTTTAAATTTAAATAGATCCAAAGTGAGTTATTTATAATATGAGATGATTATGGGTATAAATCCTCTCAACCAATTAATTTTATACATGTTTGAGTCATATGATTAACCACATCTTTTGTCTTTAACCCTTTGTTGAACAATTTAACTCTTACCATGACGACTTGTATTTTTACACTATAGGGTTAATGTAGTTACTATAAAACATCAAAAGAACCCCAATTGTATAATTTATGACATTTTTAACATTATCATAGTTATTTGGTCAAAATATATATTTTTATGAATTTTTTATCATTTAATGGAATATTAATTATTTTAGAATCTCATATATGTCAATTTTGACACTATTTATTACTTGACTTTTTAAAAAATCATAACAACTTAATTACTTCAAAAAAAACTAAATTAAATCATCCCTAAAATGTCAATGTAATCCAAAAAAATCATTTATGGAATCAAATACTTCAAATTATATTTATTTTAATATTATTAATATTTTTTAATCGATTCTTCCTTTAATAAATAAATTATTGCATCATCATTGTGTCGCTATTTAATTTAATTATTTAGTTTATAAAATTATAAATAAATTACTATGATGTATATAAGAATTTTATATTTATAATTACTATTTATTTTCAACCATATCACTTATATAATCACATGTTAAAAATATTTTACTTGTTAAAAACAAATGTAAAAAAATCAGATTTTTGTTAAATATATTGTTATAAATATATTAAAGTCATCCAAGTGGCTCCAAGTGGTCCCAAAATCTACCCAAGGATTCTTTTTGTAGAAACACACTCATTAAATTAAATTAGGACAAGATTTGTGGTAATTTTATAATGATTATAATATTATCTTTACCCTTAATTACCTGATTTACCCTTAACCATGGTAAAAAAATACTAAAGTTACTATTCACCAAAAATTAAGTTGTTCCTATTAGATAAAAAAATAAAAATAATTAAAAACATGTATTTACATTTTTTAAAATTCAATTCACATAAATGGTAAAATTACGTTTAATGTTAATCCCGCAGATGTGACGAAAAGGCTGGTAAAAGAGGTGTTCAAAAGTTCAATAAATTTTTATATCTAATTCTAAAATAATTCCAATGAACTAAATTGGATTAATATATGTATTATTTATCTATGGTGACTTTAAAATCAATTAAAAGTAAAATAATTATTTAAATTCTATTTTTTAATAATAATGCATTATTTTTTACTATTCATCAAAAATTAAAACTCTTCAAGAAAATACCAAAAAATCACCCTAAGATAATTTTGAGATTAAAAATTCAAAAATGAAGTCTATTTTGAAAAATAAAATTTATAGATTTCATAATGTGGTTAATATTATTCATAATTTCTTTTTAAACGGCTAGTTTGATAAATCATGGTGCGTTTGAACTTGCTGTTGTGTGCATTAAAAGCTATAGAATATATTATCTTTATTTAAAAATAAAAATATTATAAATTCTTGGCATGTTACATCAATCATTCAATGACCATGCATAAAATAAAGTTTTTAGTTGGTTCATTAAAGGTAACTTTCTAATTCAAATAAAAATTATTGTAATATAAACAAAGAAAGAGACATAGATAATGATGAATACATAACCCATAAATGGTTGAAAAATATAAATATATTTCACTAATATAATCCCCCTTTTAAATATTTCTTGTAACTAGAGAATTACCTCCTCATGCTAGAAATGAGGGGATATAAAAAATAAAAGAAGAATGGAACCTCAAAAATATCATCAACAATGACCCAGTTACAAAATAGTATAATTCTTCTCATTCAAATATGATTCTACCCTTTTAACAGTATAAATACCCTTATATTTATGGGAAAAATTCCATCCAAATCACTTGAATCTTCTTTAAATATATCCTTCCAAGTTCACATGGGATTCACATGGTCAAAAAAACCTTAATCCTCTTAATTATCTCACATGATCATATTTTTTAAAAACTTATTGACTGATCCTTTCATGGTGAAAATGACAATTCATGACATGATCAAAAATACCTCTAAATTACATCTGATTTGTTCGCATGTTAATCGCATGAAGCAAACTCCTACATGGCACAAACCATCTTTATGTAACTCAAAATATTTCATAAATAAATTTTTTTGGCATGAGTTCCTTTAATGTAGCATGAACTAGCCTTACAAAGTATTCCTATCTACCTTAAAAATTGTGAATCTTACAATATTGTCTTTTCAACCATATAAATTCACTGATCATTCTTCATGGAACAACATAGACCACTATGGAATGAAATATCTTCATGTTTTGTAAAATGAATTGATATGTACACAACCAACATGACTCATGTTCACTCATCCATGACTCATATGAAGTTACCTCATGATGAAAACTTATCTCTTGCTTGTACATGAAGATATATGAAGATGTATTCTTCAATTATTATGTAGTAATGATTCATGCATGCAAGATGGGATCTCTATCAATCTTTAATAACTTTTTTGGTCTTTAAAAGGTATAATTGACGTTCTTCGAGATTACCCTCATATACCCATGGTGTCTCAGTCACATCCAGGGTGGAATTGTGATCTGGAGGTAGTGGAGAGATCTTTTTATGGATGTGAAAGTGTCGCGATGGTAGGATCAAGATTTCATGGTGGTGTCTCGTGGATTTTTTGTGCTCCATAGTGGTTGATTTGATCTTTCATAGTGGATTACATATTGTTTTCACAAGTTGCAGGTGAAATAGGTGTGGCATGAAAATATTTTAATGACACAAACCAAAATAAATCCTAAAACAGTAGAGAAAATGATCCAAAATAATGCCACATTGGTAAGTTCACGGTACCCCACATCATGTTTTCCCACATCGATATTTCATGCGAGGTGCAGCAACTTCATAAGACTCAACATAAAATAAACCACTAAAATAAATCCTTTAGGGATTATCATTTCTTTACAAGTCACCATGCCAACCCACACATGTCTCGTTCTCCTATGTTTCTAACTCTAGCCTGCTTCTTAAGTTGCTAGCTTGATCTTTTGTGGATTTTTACAAACATTCATCTTATTTAATAAACAAGTAATATCAATGAAAATAATTCATAAATGATAAATAAAATCAATTAAATTAATATTTAAATTGTTTTCATGATATTTAATTATTAATATTTCTATCAGTGATGTTTTCCAAAATCTTATTTAGATCTGTAATCTCTTACCTGATAATATTTTCATGGATATTCAAAATTATATCTTTGTTGACAGGGATGGTTTGATCTGGAATCCTGCTACTTCAAACATTATAAATACCAAAGAGATCTACAAATAAAAATGTGATTCCACCTTACAAATTCCAAGGTGTCTTATTATATTTAAAAAGGTATCATTACTCAGAAAAGTTTCTTGTTCCTATGGAAAATATTTTGAAATTTCCTTCCAATGGATGACTAGTTTTAATGAGATGGTTCTTAGGTTACTTATGTCTACTCCCTAAGCAAAAAATCCACTGATTATTCTAATCACCTTTTTATTATTTACTACTTTTTGAGTAACCTTTGAAAATATATCCAATACTTGTTATGAATTTGGAACTATCTGGGAACTAGTTTGGTTAATTTTATGAATTTGGTAGTTGATATTTTCATGAATGAATATATTCTCAATATCTTGATAACTATGATCACAGTTGTAATTTATTTATTATAGATTATAATAAATTTTTTTATATTTTTTCAAATAAAATCCTTTATTAAAGAGGGAATCATTTTTATACACAGAGAAGTGAAGGCTACAGGTAAGGTACAAAGAGGCTCCATGAATATTGATATTATTGACATCGACATTCTTCAAATGCTTTGTGTTCTTGTAAATAGTATAAAAAATAAAATAATGAAATTTTATTGGTGTATCCCACCTATTCAAATGTAGATCAAGCTTGGTATTGATGGTATAGTGGTTAGGGAACATACAGAGTTGGTATTTAGAGGAGTTTTTTTTCACATATAGAGAATTTTTGAAAGGGTGATTCTATCATTTCTTAAGTAGTGGATTTTCACTCAAAGTGGATATTTGGTCCATCATACATGCAATAAAATACACAAGGAAATTTGGATGGAATTTCATATGGCTTGAAACTATCTTGATGCACACTATTGTTATCTTAAAGAAGAGGTATAGACTTGTCCCCAGGAGAATCCTCCTGAAATTATTAGAATGTATTTGTAACATTAATGAAAAGTAATTTCATTTACACATGTGTATAGAGAATCAAATCAGGTGGTGGGTGTCTTATCAATGAGGGTAGTGTTTGAGGCTAGTTATTTATGGTCCTTTTGTACGCCAATATTTTATAAATCTTTGGTGGAATCAGATTCAAGGGGTGTTATTTACACCTATTTTTTCAATCCTACTATATAACATCATCTCTTGTTTTTAACTTTTTTAATAATTTTTTTGGACCAACAGAGCATGGGACCCGTGCAAATTTTGGTTATTTCAAGAATGTTATCATATCAAAGTGAGGACCCTCCTTGACACATTATTCACGCTTTATGAAACCATTCTTATTCTTTATAAAATTACCCTTTATTTTTTATGAAAATTCCTAATAAATCAATAATTTAAAGAGTAATAGGGTTAAAGATCACATACACATAAAGGAGAAAATGTAAGATCCCATGTCTGTATCAGTATGGAATTTCAAAGAGAGTTTGAATTTTGAATAAGTATAAGGGTCATATTTTAAACCATTATTCGGGCAGAGATTATGATCTTGGTGAAATATTAAAAAGATGAATTTTTAATGAGGTTTTAGTCTTGAATGGTATTGTGAGGGTTTGGGAGAACAGTGGGTCGGGGTTGGTGTGGTCAGGCTGTTATTTTCCAATATATTGTAGCTATCATCCAATCAGTGGTGGGAAAATAGGACTACAGGTTGTAGGTGGTGACCAGCCAATCGATGGGGTCCTTTTGGGGAGAATAATTACCATTTTCCCCCTTAGTATTTTAAAAGGGGGTCTTTATTCCCATGTTTTGGTTTGCACAGGTTAGAATCCCCCTCCCCTTTTCTCTTTAGTTCTCCATTTTGGGGCACCGTTTGATTTCTATTTTAGTGTTGATGTAAGGTACAGCCTCTATCCCCTTCATTTATTCCTTTTTCTCTCTCCCTGATGCTAATTTTAAATTGTTTTAGTTTAGGGATTTGATGTATATTTCATAAGATAATGGTAAAATCACTCATTTTCAAAGGTCATTTCATGCAGCCTGGGAAGAGGGTGTCCTATAACACTATCTGCATATAGTTTCTCATCATTTCAAAAAATGTACATCACCATTGGAATTTTATTAAGGTTTTATTTAGAAATAAATTTAAATTCTTATGTAAATGGTTCTTAAGGTTTGTAATTTTTCACAACCTAGGGGAAGAGGTATGTGATGTTCCTTGCAGGTGTTGTTGGAATTGGCTTCGGTGTGGCGAAGGTACCTGGATATCTTCTCGATGTTTATATTGATTTTGAATAAAATTAGGATTTTAATTATAAAATGTATAATTAATTATAAATTGATTATAATTAATTAAATTGATCATTGGATACAAGTTAGGGTCGTGATTATTTTGGGTGATGGCCATTGGACTTGGATGAGCTTGAGCAATGGGTTGTCTGGCTAGGGATTAAAGGGGTTTTGATTTTAGTAAAAGGTGGGTGGTCTTATGTACATTCCCTATGGTAATTATAAATATATTTTTATGTGACCTGTGTTATGAAATCTCGATGCCAAGGGTGATGGACTTATTTTAATAAAATATTTGATTTAAAATGAAATTCTTGGTTAGACTACCCAAGTGCCAAGTCCATGAGGGTCCTTGGCACTAGTTTAATTTCCTCAAATGCCAATGGTAGAGACCTTGGATATGAACTTGTATCCTTAAACTCTAGGAACACATGAGGGGTGTTTATTAACATCAGATGAACACCACATATTGAACCTTATAGTAAGATACCTTAGATACCTTTGGGTATAGGTTAGTAACGAGTTGTGATGAATGGTCTAGAGTTTGTCCATGTGAGACCTAGTGATTTTCCTAAGCCTTATGGATAGTGATATGGTCGAGGGGTGTTATTCCCACATGGAGACATGGTGGCCTGGGTGAGTGGACCTTAACATGATGAATGGATGGGTTGGGTGGTTGGATTGACCCAGATCATTTTGGAAAGGGGATGGGCATGAGGCCATCACCCTTGTGATGAGTTATAACCTGAGAGATAAATTGGGATTGTGGTACCCTTATGAGGTGTTTGGGATGTAATGAAACCTAGGGGACTCTAGTAGGTAACTCGGTGACATTTTGACCCTAGTGAAAGTATGTTGATTATTATTTAGTATATCAGAAGTGAGATTTCTCTTTGGTGCATGCTTTTTTCTAATTTTATAGTTTATTCCTGATGATGAAATGGAAAACACTCATAGGATCATTCTTTTATGATGAATGGAAAATTCCCATAGTGGTAGTCTTTTATTAGGAATTGAAAATACCTATAAGGGAGGTCTTTTATTATGTATAGAATCACCCTTAGGGGTCTTGTATATTGGATGGTAAAATTCTCATATGGTAGGGTTGTGTTACTTGTGGTCTTATACCTTGGTTAAGAAAACACTTATAGGGGAGATTCATGTTACTTACAGGATTACGACTTGACTAAGAAAAATATTATAAGTGGGTCCATGTTACTTTTGGGCCTATACCCTGGCTAATAAAACTCTCATATGAGATATTTTTTATACATATCTGTATACCAAGGATACTCGAGTCTATTTTACTGGTTGACATGGTCATTGTGATGTGCTTAGAGACACCTTGTCACTAGTTGAAGTAGGCCTATATGATAGGGGTCACTAATCCTGGGATCAATAATGGTTATTGGGATTGTCCTGGGTTATATGCATTTTCCTTCATGGGGGTTGTCATACTATGGTTGGTATGGTCCTTGTGATGTACTCATAGACATTCAGGCACTGGATGAAGCAGGAATTGTTGGTGGTTTTATTTATTTGGTTTAGCAATTTACTTATTTATTCTAATCATGTCACATACACATATCACTACATTGTCGGTATAGTATGTGACCATATTGGTAGTGCTCTACTGAGTTATATACTCACACCCTGCTCAGACCATCATTTCACTTGGGTACCTGAGCAGCCCTCACTTGTTATAGGTTTAGATTTTTATGAGTCCAAAGATAAATCAAGTAGGATATCTCAATGTGTAAACAGAGCTTAGGATGAGTTGAGACTTGGTACTGGGAGTAGGGCCTCATTTTTATTTATTTACTTTGGTTTATTTTGTATATATGATTAAACCAGTGGGTGATTGAGTCAGTATGACTATATGTGTTGTTGGTCGGAGTGGACACTCAAGAGGGGGGGGGTTAATTGAGTTCCAATTAAAATTTCTATTTTAAAAACTTTGCCTTAAAAACCCCCAAATAAAATACTGAATTAAACTGTAGTGAATTTATATCAAAGTAAGGGTTTGGTTGGGTTCTCAAGGGATTGATTATTTCCCAGTTAATCAAAACAGAAAGGTTGATTAACTTTTGAAACCAACTTACTGATTTACAACTGATATAAACACTTGCGAATTTAATTATCAAAGTGACTTTAAAACAGTTTTGGTTTTAAAGAGATTAGCAGCGGAATAAAAGAATAACTTTGAAAGATATAGCACAGAAAATATAACCAAGAGGTTCAGTCTCAAGCTGAGACTTAGTCCTCTCAAAAGCTTTTATAAAAAGATGATCCACACCCTGGATCGGGGATTACATCAGTATACAACTGTCCAGGTCCAAGACCTCTACCACTGTTATCCGTGGGAAATAAAGACAACAGCAACCAGCTATCCAGGTCACATGACCTCTACCACTATCCCAGTGGGAAATAAAAGATGTAAGAGGGTTGAGTGAGGATTTACAAATCCTCCAGTTAGAGTACAGAAGACAGTTTTTGTGTAAAATGAAACAGATAACACACACTGCTCAATATGTAAAAGGATAAATCACAGAGCAAATATTTAGAGTTTAGAAATGGCTCTAGTGATTGTCGTGCAGTTCTGGACTCCTTTGATTGATCAGAATTCGCTCTGAGTCCTCTTCTGGTTTTTTTCTGTAAAACAGAGTATCGTCTGTTTCCTTGACTTCCAGGTGTAGAGACAGTCGATGAAACTCTTGTGTTATGTTCTCGTTCTCAGCTCTTCACTGGTATGCAGTAATGAGTTCTTCGTGTAAGTTCTGTCGTCTCTTTGCATTCACGCTTGGTTGTTCTTCCAGCACACCTCGTGTTTTGTATGTCTCGTGTATTTGTCTATGTCTTGCACACCCTGTGGTCTGTATATCTCTATATTCGTCTATTCATACTCTTTTGTAGTAGCACATCCTTCCTTTAGTTAAACCACGTGCTCCGGCAAAAGATGATTTACTTTTTGCAGGTACGAGGTACGGTTCCCTGACATCCAACAGCACACATTAAATAAATGTCAGTGTATTAAAATATACCTGATATGACCGTTGGTTAGATTAAATAATGATAAAGAAATTAAAGCAGTGTCGGGTTCTGTCTTTGGAATGGTAGCTCTTGATATCAGTAGACTTTTGTTATAGTGGGTGTCTGTAGGTCTGAGTATCGGTAGACATTTGTAACGGTAGACTTGTCTGTCGGTAGACTTGATGTATCGGTAGCGGTGGACTTGTAACAGTAACGGTGGCTCTGCCTTTACCAGTAGCGGTAACTCTCTATCGGTAGTTGTGGCTCTGCCTTGTAACGGTAGCGGTATATCTCTATCGGTAGACTTTGCATAATGGTGGACTTCAGCATATCGGTAACTCTGTATCGGTAGTTGTCGACTTTGATGTAGCGGTAGGCTTGAGTACCGGTGAGCTTGTAACTGTAACTCTATCGGTAGACTTGATGTACCGTATCGGTAGACTTTGATGTAGCGGTGATCTTTGAGTACCGATGAACTTGATGTATCGGTGAACTCCGTATCGGTAGCTCTATTCGATATCGGTAGCTCTAATCCATAACGGTGGTATTGGTAACTCTATTTGATATCGGTATCTCTAATCCATAATGGTGGCTACTGTTCTGTATCGGTAGCTAGTTCGTAACGGTAGCTGAAAACTGTTTGAGCATTCACTTGGCAGAATGAGTTAAGTCATAGTAAACATATATCTGATAATTCAAAAGACTGAATTTAAGCATAATGAAAGTAACAACATATATTAAAGTATATTTGGAATGTATTAAGCATAATCAAGATATAAAGAAAGAATGGTTGGGATTATCAAAACACAATAAAGCCACTTAATTCCAGAGGGTTCAACAATCTCCCCCTTTTTGATAATCACAACTTATGCCAAAATAAAGTAATATCAGAGGAAACAAAACAAAACAACAAAAAAATATATCAAAGTATGATATCAACAGTATAGTATTAGAGGAAAAATATGGAAACAGGAATATATCAAGAAATAATGTAGTATCAGAGGAAAGCACAAGCAAGATTCTTTGGTTTGCATATTTCTCCCCCTATGAATTTAACTGCAGGATTTTCCTCCAAAGTAGTGATTTTCTCCCCATTTGTCCCCTTAGGTGAACAACATTCTCAGGTTTCCAATAAATTCTCCCCCTTTTTGATTAACAAAAAGGAGGGTATTAGAGAAAATAGAAGGACTAGGAAAGAAAATAGACAGAGTAAAATAGACAGTGAAGAGAGGAATGAAGTATTTGATTAATAAGTAAAAGATACAGTGGGAAAATCAGAAAAGTACAAAAATACAATGAATCCCATCAAAAAAATGGCTAGAAGCACTCAATAATCCTCTTGAACAGGTGTCTTTCCCTTGGGATCAGCAGAGGGTTCAGAGGTAGAGTCAGCAGGCTTGGGAATTCCTGAAAGAACCACTGGTGGAACAACAACTGATACAGTACCAGATCTGTAATCTGAGCTCCTCTGAGTGATCATCGGTGTTAGGATCCTGATGGCTTGAACTGGAGTCAGTTGAGGAGTACTCCCTAAGGCAGAAGCAGGAAGTGCAGGAGGTACAATCACTGGTCTGGCATCCACATGCAGGAAGGGCAGCAACAGGTTTTGGAAATCCATTATAATGCTTCCTCCTCTCTCCATTGCAGACACAAAATCATCTCTATTCTCTATAAACTTATCCAAAGCAGAAGTAAGATCCTTGAGCTTACTAACTTTTTCCCTGAAGGCTTGGGTAACCGGAGGCAACTTCATATGTTCAAGCAAAATCTTGAAATGGTTTGTCATTTGGTGATTGGTATAAACCTTTTCAAAATAAGCATCCACCTTATTTTTGATTGCCTCTTGAGAAGCAGTAGCTGCCCGCAGGTGATCACGAACAAAACTACTAACTTCCCTAGTGGTAGAAAGAATCTGAGTATCTGATGCACCACTGGGACTGGCCTTAGCCAATTATTCCTGAATAATAGTGCGGATCTGGTCGAGGTTCACACTGGAGCTAGTTGAGGGAAGAGGTTTCATTGAGAAGGCCACTGTCTCCTTGAAATATTGAGTCAGACTACTAACTACCTTCTGAACAAGTTCATCCTGACTGTTCATATGTTCTTTGACTGACTTCTTAAAGGCCTCAAAAACTTCCACAAATAGTTTGACCACTTCTTTGATATACCGAATGTCAGTGTGCACTTGGGTTTGAGAACTGTTCAAAGCAGTCAATGAAGCGATTGATTGTCTAAGAGCAACTACAGCTCTTGTCCAACTCTCAATTTGAGTGTGGCACACCTTAAGTTCATCCACCATTTCTTTCACAGGACTGGACACACTACATCCAATGGATAAATCAAGGGATTGCTCCACGCTTTTCATCTCTTCAACCATACTTTTCTTCATATCTGCCACTGATTCTCTTATTGCTTCTTTCAATTCAGCTTTTAAAGACTCAAGGTCTTTCTTGGTTGCCACATTTTCAGCCACAGTGGGTAAGGTAACTGATTCCTTTTGGGGTTGGTCTTCCTCATCCGAATCTCCATAATAAAGTCCAAGAATCATATATCCGGGATCTGATGTCCAAACTTCAATGTCATATAACACTGATACTGAGCCAAGATTCTCCTCCTCACTTGGAACCTTCTCCTGTGATATTTCTTCCAACTGTTCTTCCTGAGGTAATTCTGCACTTTCCTCTACAACCACAGCAGATTCAATAGCCATTTGTTCTGATTCATTAATGACTCTCTCGTTAACAGGTGCTTCTACTATATCTTCCTGATCATCCATTGTCCTGACTATATTGACTATTAGAGGACTCAAACTGAGCTCTTTTTCAACATTTTCCTCATCAACTGCTTCACCATCAGCCTCTTTTTCTCCATTAACATTATGATCAGATTTGGTTGTCTCATCCTCCTCATAGGTGTCCTTGAAGACATACTGACATGCTTCTTCTTCTTCTTCTGTAGTCTCTGTATCATTGTCCTTTAAGATAGTTTCTCTTTTTGGTAGTTCTTTTGGAGGGCTAGCTGCTCCATAAGCAATAACTTGATGCACAGGACTAGGGGGTGAGTCTGGATCTCCTCCTTCCTCTACTGATGTCTCTTCCTCCTCAGCTTCATCATCACTGTAGACCGGTTCTGGATCATCTGGTCCAAGACCAGGATCCCTCACATCCTTTGGTCTAGAAGGATGATCCATAGGAGTATACTTGTCATAAATTTTTCCATCATCATTCACCCATGATTTCTTCCAAGGATTCCAGCTGACTTTCATGTATTTACAGACAGTTCTTGTAATACAGAAGTTATCCTTGACCAATACCAGCTCATCCTGAGGTCCAGCTATCTCCTTCACTTTCAGCATCACATAAATTAGCTTTGAGAAAAACAAGGAATTTGATTTTGACTTCGATCTAGTCATCTCTTCCACTTGAACCATAATCAATATACATAGATTGATTCTCACACTGTGCTTCAGCAAATGTAACAGATATATGTCTTGGAATCTCAAAGTGGCAAAGTCTCCTCTTCTCGGACTAACAATATGCTGAATAAACTTAAACAACAGTTTATCTTCTCCTACCATCTCTACAGCAATCACCTTTCTAGGGGTCCCATTCCCTGTGAGTTCCAGCAGAGCATCTTCATATTGAAACACATCACTGGTTGAAGGTACAGACTTGGAATAATAAGTAAAATCGCCCTCATGAGGGACTCTTAGGTTCTCAGCCCATTCTCCTGAAGTAAACGACACTTCCTGGCCATTCACATATGAAACCATTCTGCTTTCTTCTTCAGACTTTTCAAAACAAACGAATTCGTAGAACTGTTTCACCAGTCCTGGAAAATAAGGTCTGTTGTTGTTCGCGAAGCATTCAAGCCAACCTTGTTCTTGTAAAACCTTAAGAACTAACGATTTTCTTTCCATCAGCCATTCTGCACACACTTCTTTTTCAACAACAATCTCTATCCTTGAGAGATGCGGGTTTATTGGATTCCTTCGATCTACACTTACACTTCCACTGGAATTTGATAATTTCTATCGTTTCTCTTGCGGCTCATCACTCCCATCTGTGACTTGGGGTCTCTTGATGCGGGCCATTATGGATTGGAGGCTAGGGTTCTGAAGATCGAGAGGTTTAGGTTTAGGAGAATTCGAGCAGACAGGTTCACGGTGAGATTGAGTGAGTCTAGTTCGAGTTTTAATATCATTTAGGATTCATAAATCACATAAATCATAAATAAAATAAATAATGGTTCGATGACTCGGCTTTACAGAATTTTAAAATAGCGCGAAATGTACCGGTAAAGTCTCTTAATGGTGAGGTCTTCTAACGGTGAGGTTTTCTAACGGTGAGGTTTTTCTCTTAACAGGAAGGTTTTTCTAACGGTGAGGTTTTTCTAACGGTGAGGTTTTTCTAATGGTGAGGATTCTCTAACGGTGAGGTTTTTCTAACAGTGAGGTTTTTCTAACGGTGAGTTTTTTCTAACGGTGCGGTTTTTCTAATGGTGAGGTTTTTCTAACGGTGAGGTTTTTCTAACAGTGAGGTTTTTCTAACAGTGAGGTTTTTCTCTTAACGGTTTAAGGATAAGTTATCATTCCTAATTCATGTATAATGAAACTTAATCTTTCTGAACTTAAAGGCTTAGTGAAAATATCAGCTAATTGAAGTTCAGTGCCTATAAACTCAAGTGTTATATCACCTATTTGATAATGATCTCTTAAAAAGTGGTGTCTAACATCAATATGTTTAGTTCTAGAGTGAGACACAGGGTTCTTAGAGATATTAATCGCACTAGTGTTGTCACAGTTGATTGAAACATGTTTAAAGTCAAATCCATAATCCAGTAGTGTGTGTTTTATCCACAGAATCTGTGCACGGCAACTACCAGCAGCGATGTATTCTGCTTCAGCAGTAGACAATGCAACTGAGTTCTGTTTCTTACTACACCATGATACAAGGGATTTTCTAATTAAGTGACATGTTCCAGATGTGCTCTTCCTATCTAACTTACAGTCAGCAAAATCAGCATCTAAATAACTTATTAAATCAAATGATTGTTCTTTTGGATAAAACAAACCTAAATTCATAGTACGCTTAAGATATTTAAAAATTCTTTTAACAGCCAGCAAGTGTGATTCTTTAGGATTATCTTGAAATCTAGCACACATAAATACACTGAACATAATATCTGGTCGACTAGCAGTAAGATAAAGTAAACTCCCAATCATACCTCTATAATTAGTTTGATCAACTGGTTTCCCAGATTCATCAACATCCAATTTACAGGTGGTACTCATAGGTATATCACTTTCTTTAATACTATCCAAACCAAAACGTTTTAACAAATCTTTAGTATATTTACTTTGATTTAAAATAATACCATCTTTAGTTTGAAAGATTTGAAAACCAAGAAAATACTTAAGCTCTCCCATTAAGCTCATTTCAAACTCATTTTGCATAACTTCTGAAAAATCAGTACATAAAGAATTTTTAGAAGATCCAAAAATAATATCATCAACATAGATTTGTAATATTAATACATCTTTTGAAATCATTTTTATAAAAAGAGTGGGATCAGCTATTCCTTTTGTAAATCCTTTTGAAATAAGAAAGTTTGAAAGTCTTTCATACCAAGCTCTTGGAGCTTTTTTTAAACCATATAAATCTTTAGAAAGTTTAAAAACATGATTTTGAAAATGAGGATTTGAAAAACTAGGTGGTTGTTCTACAAAAACATCTTCAACAATAAAACCATTTAGAAAAGAACTTTTCACATCCATTTGATATAACTTAAAATTCAAATGTGATTCATAGGCAAGTAAGATCCTAATAGCCTCTAATATAGCTACAGGTGCAAAGGTTTCTTCATAGTCAATCCCTTCTTCTTGATTGTAACCTTGTGCAACTAGCCTATATTTGTTTCTAATGATGTTTCCAGATTCATCAACTTTGTTTCTAAACACCCATTTTGTGCATATGGTGATAGTGTCCTTAGGTCTTTCTACTAATTTCCAGACTTTGTTTCTTTCAAATTGATTTAGTTCCTCTTGCATAGCCATTACCCAAAATTCATCATTGATAGCATCATTGATATTTTTAGGTTCTAGCTGTGACAAGAAGGCTTGATGTTCAACCTGATTTCTAAGAGAAGCTCTAGTCTGTGTTCCTATATCTAGATTTCCTACAACAGCATCTAAAGGATGGTTATTTAAAATCCTAGTTGGTCTTGAAAAGGTAGGGCTAGAGATTTCAGGTTCATCTACAGGTTGAGGTTCAATAGAAGCAGGGTCTGGAAAATTTCCAGAACTGGATGTTTTAACTACAGGTCCACTGTCTTTATCATTAAGGTTCAAACCAGAGAGATCATCTTCAAGATTTTCAAGAGAGGTCTTAGGTTCATATGGATCAGTTTCATCAACTTTGATGTGAACAGATTCTTCCACACATTTGGTTCTTTTATTGAAAACTCTATAGGATTTACTAGAAATAGAGTAACCTAGGAAAATTCCTTCATCACTCTTGGATGCAAACTTGTCAAGATTATCTTTAGTATTAAGAATAAAGACTTTGCAGCCAAAAACTTTGAAGTAGTTAACCTTAGGTTTCCTATGGTTACACAACTCATAAGGGGTCCTCTTAAGAACGGGTCTAATCAAGACTCTATTAATAACATAACAAGTTGTATTTACAACTTCAGCCCAAAAATAAACAGGTAGGTCATACTCATTAAGCATAGTCCTAGAAATTTCTTGCAGGGTTCTATTCCTCCTTTCTGCTACACCATTTTGTTGAGGTGTCCTAGGGGCAGAGAAATTGTGACTATAGCCATTATGTGAGCAGTAGGATTCGAACTCATGATTTTTAAACTCACGGCCATGATCACTTCTCAGAGTTTTAATCTTAAGTCCACTAAGGTTTTCTACAGACTTGGAGTATTTTACAAAGCAAGAACAAGCTTCACTTTTGTGAGCTAGAAAATATACCCAAGTATATCTAGAAAAGTCATCTACAAGAACATAGACATAATGCTTCCCATTTAAACTAGAAACTCTAGAAGGTCCAAATAAATCCATGTGAACCAACTCGAGAGGTTGATAATTTGACACTTCTTTCTTTGATTTAAAAGAAACTTTATGTTGCTTTCCCTTTTGACAGGGATTACAAACTTTGTCTGCTGGAAATTCAAGTTTGGGTAGGTCTCTAACTAAGTTATTCCTAGAAAGTTTTCTAAGTGAATGCAAATTGCAGTGTCCTAATCTTCTGTGCCAAAGCCAAGACTCTTTATGAAAAGAATTTAAACAAGTAATATTTTTCTTAGCTAAAGAATTTAAATCAACAGCATAAACATTTTCATTTCTCAAAGCAGCAAACACTAAAACATTTTTAGAATTAAAAACATTGCAAGAATCATTTTCAAATTTAACATAAAAACCATCATCACATAACTAAGAAATACTTAACAAATTGTATTTAAGTCCATCAACAAATAAAACTTTAGAAATTAATACTGAGTCAGTGTTACCAATCTGGCCTAAGACGATGGTTTTTCCTTTTGAGTTATCACCAAACGTGACAAACCCTCCATCAACTCTGACTAAGATTTTAAAGCATGAGAAGTCTCCTAACATATGTCTTGAATATCCACTGTCCAAGTACCAGGTCTTTTTACAGGTGCTCTTTAAGTAGGTTTCCTGCAAAACAGTTTTAAAAAGGAAATGATTTTGGTACCCAGATTTTCTTGGGTCCAGACAGGTTAGCCAATAACACTTTAGGTATCCATATTTGTCTAATGGGTCTCATAAAATTTCTAGAATCAATAGATTTTGAAAGATAAACCTTATTAGATCCATAACTATGAATATAACTAGTCGAGGCATAGGAAGTTCCAGAGCTAGCTACATTCTGTCCAGATTTAGGAATAAATCTAGTTTGGGTAATTTTCCTTTGACCAGGTTGGTATCCTATACCAGTAGTGTATCTAGGTGTTATTTTCTTACCTAGAATTTGAGTAAGAGTATCTTTACCATTGGTAAATTTCTCTAAGTATTTTTTGAGTTGCTCATTAGATAATTTTAGTTCAGTATTCTCTTTAAGCAACTGAGCATTCTTTTCTACTTCAATATCCAGATCAGATTTATGTTTAACAGTTAAAGCATACTGTTTCTTTAAACCTTTGTATTTGTCTTTCAGATCATTACAAGTTTCTTATAACATATCATAATATTCAAACAGTTCAGATTTATACATGTTATCACATTCAGAATCATCTCCAGAATAATATGAATTAGAATCAGGAGTTTCTGAAGTTACCTCAGAAGTGTTTGTCATAAAACACATGTTCGCCTTGTTTCTGTGTTCAGTTTCAGAAACTTCAGATTCACTAGAACTATCCTCAGAAGCACTCCAAGTGGCCTTCATGGCTTTCTTATACTTGTTATCCTTGTATTCATACTTCTTCTTGTATTTCAGCTTTGGACAGTCTGCTTTTATGTGTCCCTTCCTTTTGTACTCATAGCAGACAACTTCATCTGATTTATCAGGCTTCTTCCAATCCTTTTTCCAATGTCCTTTGTTGTCATACTTACCTTTGTAGTTGGAATTTCTGAAAAACTTCTTCTTCCTATAAAATTTATTAAACCTTCTAGAAATTTGAGCCATCTCAGCATCACTATCAGAATCACTCTCACTGTCTTCACAGCTTGAACTTTCATTGATAGCTTGAAGCTTTTCCTTATCCTTATTCTTTGAGGTTGTAGTTTTGAAGGCAACAGATTTTCTTCTAGGTTCATCATCTTCTTCTTTGTTTACTTTGAGTTACTCTTCATACATCATCAGTTTTCTAATTAGTTCTTTGACTGGCAGTTCTCCAATGTCACACGATTCTCTAATGGAGACAGAGGTTCCTCTCCATCTTTCAGGTAGACATCTCAAAATTCTCATGATTTGTTCCTTTGCTGGAACATCCTTTCCCAGAGAAGTCATTGTGTTGACAATTTCATTGAACCTGGGATACATATCAGAAATGGGTTCATCAGGCTTCATCTTAAAATTATCATACTTAATAGTATAGGTGTTCAATCTCATTTCCTTAACATTATTTTTTCTTTCATGAGAAACAGCTAAGGTATCCCAAATTTCATAAGCGGTTTTACAGGCAGATATTCTATTAAATTCCTCATCTCCTAGAGCACAGTACAAATCATTCATATCTTTACAATTATTATTGTAGGCATTCTTAGTAGCTTCATTCCAAGTAGTTTTGACAGTAGTAGGAATTTTATATTCTGATTCTATAGCAGTCCAAATATCAAAACCCATGCTCTCTAAATGAATTTTCATCTTGATTTTCCACTGAGCATAGTTAGTGCCATTGAAAAATGGTGGTCTATTGCTAGAAACACCTTCAAGTCTATTATCCATGATATCTAACTATAAGCAAAGATTTTAAAGAGATGCAAATTTAGAAATAACAGAAATTTTAAGAACTTTAAAATACAACTAAAATCACAGTTGAAAAACAGAGTACAAAATATTTTAAACAACCTCTGATACCAAATGTTGGTCAGAGTGGACACTCAAGAGAGGGGGGGTGAATTGAGTTCCAATTAAAATTTCTGTTTTAAAAACTTTGTCTTAAAACCCCCAAATAAAATACTGAATTAAACTGTAGTGAATTTATATCAAAGTAAGGGTTTGTTTGGGTTCTAAGGGGATTGATTATTTCCCAGTTAATCAAAACAGAAAGGTTTATTAACTTTTGAAACCAACTTACTGATTTACAAATGATATAAACACTTGCGAATTTAATTATCAAAGTGACTTTAAAATATTTTTGGTTTTAAAGAGATTAGCAGCGGAATAAAAGAATAACTTTGAAAGATATAGCACAGAAAATATAACCAAGAGGTTCAGTCTCAAGCTGAGACTTAGTCCTCTCAAAAGCTTTTATAAAAAGATGATCCACACCCTGGATCGGGGATTACAACAGTATACAACTGTCCAGGTCCAAGACCTCTACCACTGTTATCCGTGGGAAATAAAGACAACAGCAACCAGCTGTCCAGGTCACACGACCTCTACCACTATCCCAGTGGGAAATAAAAGATGTAAGAGGGTTGAGTGAGGATTTACAAATCCTCCAGTTAGAGTACAGGAGACAGTGTGTGTGTAAAATGCAACAGATAACACACACTGCTCAATATGTAAAAGGATAAATCACAGAGAAAATATTTAGAGTTTAGAAATGGCTCTGGTGATTGTCGTGCAGTTCTGGACTCCTTTGATTGATCAGAATTCGCTCTGAGTCCTCTTCTGGTTTTTGTCTGGAAAACAGAGTATCGTCCGTTTCCTTCACTTCTAGGTGTAGAGACAGTCGATGAAGCTCTTGTGTTATTTTCTCGTTCTCAGCTCTTCACTGGTATGCAATAATGAGTTCTTCGTGTAAGTTTTGTCGTCTCTTTGCATTCACGCTTGGTTGTTCTTCCAGCACACCTCATGTTTTGTATGTATCGTGTATTCGTCTATGTCTCGCACACCCTATGGTCTGTATATCTCTGTATTCATCTATTCATACTCTTTTGTAGTAGCACATCCTTCCTTTAGTTAAACCACGTGCTCCGGCAAAAGATTATTTACTTTTTGTAGGTATGAGGTACGGTTCCCTGACATCCAACAGCACACATTAAATAAATGTAAGTGTATTAAAATATACCTGATATGACCGTTGGTTAGATTAAATAATGATAAAGAAATTAAAGCAGTGTCGGGTTCTGTCTCTGGAACGGTAGCTCTTGATATCAGTAGACTTGTGTTACAGTGGGTGTCTGTAGGTCTGAGTATCGGTAGACATTTGTAATGGTATACTTTTCTGTCGGTAGACTTGATGTATCGGTAGTGGTGGACTTGTAACAGTAACGGTGGCTCTGCCTTTACCAGTAGCGGTAACTCTCTATCGGTAGCTGTGGATCTGCCTTGTAGCGGTAGCGGTAGCTCTCTATCGGTAGACTTTGCATAACGGTGGACATCATCATATCGGTAGCTCTGTATCGGTAGTTGTCGACTTCGATGTAGCAGTAGGCTTGAGTACCGGTGAGCTTGTAACTGTAACTCTATCAGTAGACTTGATGTACCGTATCGGTAGACTTTGATGTAGCGGTGATCTTTGAGTACCGGTGAACTTGATGTATCGGTGAACTCCGTATCGGTAGCTCTATTCGATATCGGTAGCTCTAATCCATAACGGTGGTATCGGTAGCTCTATTTGATATCAGTGTCTCTAATCCATAATGGTGGCTACTGTTCTGTATCGGTAGCTAGTTTGTAACGGTAGCTGGAAACTGTTTGAGCATTCACTTGGCAGAATGAGTTAAGTCATAGTAAACATCTATCTGATAATTCAAAAGACTTAATTTAAGCATAATGAAAGTAACAACATATATTAAAGTATATTTGGAATGTATTAAGCATAATCAAGATATAAAGAAAGAATGGTTGGGATTATCAAAACACAATAAAGCCACTTAATTCCAGAGGGTTCAACATGTGTCTTCCACATTTATATTATTATTATTTGGATGTTTTATTTATATATTCTCTCTATTGGTTATGGATTGTGGATGGTGTTGGGATATTTTATATATTATTGCACACACAGATACAAGGGGTATAGTATCTTTATAATACCACCTTATACCCTCACTGCTAGTTGGTGGCCTCTAAAAATTGATAAGGAAAACCTAAGGTATAGTAGTGACTACTGATCCAGGTATCGATTAATAGTCTAGGGTGGAAATATATTACAAATTGGTATCAGATATTTGTTTTTTTATTTTAATATTTGATGTATGGAAGCTAAGAGATGTAGTAATGTTTCAGAACATGTGATATAAGAATAAATTTATTCCTAGTTCAATCTCTTTGAATTCTATAAACAGTTCATATTCTTGTGAACCTAATAATGTTTCTATTTCTAAAATTCTTAAGTTTGTTTATGGTAAACCTGGTAAATAGATTTGGATTCCAAAATATTTTATTAATAACGTTTTTGGACCCATGAAAGTGTGGGTAACAAAATAATTTCTTATTTAAATGTGTGTCATAAACCTTCTTTAAGAGTACTAGCAATCATTTATATTATCTAGATATGGGATGTTCCAGACACATGACTGGAGACTACTCAAGTTTTAAAATTCATATAAATTTGGATGGTGTACATGTCACTTTCGATGAAAATACCAAATGAAAAATAATTAGACTCAATCAAATTGGTAACTCTATATATATTTTAATTTCTAAAGTATTATTTTTTGAAGTTTTAAAGTATAATATTCTTATTATCTCACAATTTATTGATTATGTTTACCATGTTAAATTTGTAAATAATTCTTTCAAAATCTATGATTCCAAGAATGATTTAGTTTTCACTGTTTTACTTAATGAAAATGTTTATGCAGTTTATTTAGATTATTTATTTTCTCAAAATATTTCTTTCTTAAGTGTCTTTTACAAATAATCTTAGCTATGGAATAGGATACTAGGCCACTAAAACATTCGCTCTCTTATAAATACAACTAGGAGAGGATTAGTTAAGGATCTTCCTAAAATAGAATTCCTAAAATACAATGTTTGTAACCCATGTAGAAAAAGGAAAATAGTATAAGATATCTTTCAGACCAAAGAATGAAGTTTCAAGATTTTAACCCCTAAAGGTGGTCCACATGGACATGTTTGGACCATCCAGAGTTTCTAGATTAAATTTGAAGAATTGTGCATATGTTCTTGTATATTACTATTCTAGATATACTTGGGTATTCTTTCTAGCTCATAAAAGTGAATATTGTTCCTATTTTGAAAAATATGAAAAATATATAGTGAGTCTTAATGGACTTACTATTAAGACCATAAGAAGTGATCATGGTCATGAGTTTGAAAATCAAGACTTTGAATCTTTATGCTCAAAACATGGATACAATCACAAATTTTATTCTCTTTGGATTCCCTAACAAAATGGTGTTATAGAAAGAATAAATATGATTCTTCAATAGATTTCCCAAACTATGCTGAATGGGTATGACCAACCTGCTTATATTTTAGAAGAGGCTATAAATACAAGTTGTTATATTATCAATAGGATTCTTATCATACCTATTTTAAAGAAGAATATATATGAGTTGTGGAATGGAGTAAACCCAATGGTTAATTAAATTAGAGTTTTTTGCTATAAGGTCTTTATTCTCAACATAAATAAGAGTTTAGATAAATTTTTATCCCAAAGTGATAAAGTAATATTCCTTGTTTATTCAACCTTTAATAAATCATAAAAGGTTTTTAATAAAAGAACCAAAATTGTGGAAGAATATGTACATGTAAATTTTGAAGAAATATATCTGAATGATCCAAAAATATCTTTAGAAAAACTTGAGGATGATATTTCTAACTTGAATATAAATACCTCAACCAAGACTAGTAGTGTTTCTACAAAACATGCTATAGAAAAATCACCTTGTGCAGTGGCACTATTTGAACCAGACCCTAAAGAGGAAAATGAAGTACTAAGTACTTCTATACCTAGAACCATAAAAACTCATAGAGACCACCCTTTAGATGTTTTTGTTGGAGATATAGATAAAGGAACTCAAACTAGATCTTATCAAAGAAACCAAGTTGAATGACAATCCTTCTTATCTCAAATTGAACCTAAAAACATCATTGATAGATAATGAATTTAGGGTAATGGATATACAAGAAGAGTTGAATCTATTTGAAAGAAACAAAATCTAATAAATAGTAGAAATACCTAAAGAGTTCCTTACCATTGGAACTAAGTGGGTTTTTAGAAACAAGGTTGATGATTCTAGCACAACAATTAGGAATAAAGCTAGATTGGTTTCACAAGGGTATATTCAAGAATAAGTTATTGACTATGAAGAAACCTTTTCACTTTTATAAATATGTTAATCTATTAAAATTTTGTTTTCCTATGCATCACATTTTAATTTCAAATTATATCAAATGGATATAAAAATTACTTTTCTAAATAGTAATGTTATTGAGGATGTTTTTATTGAACAACCCCCTAGATTTCAAAACCCTTATTTTCCAAATCATATTTTTAAATTAACAAAATATTTTTATGGTTTAAAATAAGATCCTAGATCATGGTATGATAGGCTCAGATAATTTATTATTTATAAATGTTTCTTAAAAGTTATAGTTGATATAACCTTATTTGTTAAAAGGATTTCCAAATATGATTCAGTAGTTCAAATTTACTTTGATGATATTATTTTTGGATCATCTAAAAACTCCTTGTGTATTGAATTTTAAAAATTAATGTAAAATGAATTTGAAATGAAGTACCCTAAATTAGATAGCTTGATCTCTGGTTATAGTGCTTCTAATAAAAAACCATATAAAATGATCATGAAAATCAATAATGGGACTATATTACCCTTAATAATGCAAGGTTCTTGTACGTATAATATATTCATTCTATATATAGGGTATAGATTTATCATTCATATAAAGGATCATAGTACATCTAATCATATTGTAATGAATGAGTTTTGGGAAGCCTTTTTTAGGGAATTGGAAGCTAAAAGCATAGATAAAGAATATAGAAGTAGGTATAATGAAAATGTTATGATACTATTGAATGTGTACAAGAAGGATAAAGAAATCGTTAATAATACTCTTGTTATATCAGAAGATGAATTACAAATGTTACAGACTAAAATGGAAGATATGACTAGTCAATTCATTGAATATTCAAAATAAGGAATGAATCATTTTAAATAAAAGAAAGTAAACTAAGAATCTTATAAAATATTTTTGTATGGATATCACCAAAGGTAGTGATACTCTCATGAGTACAATCTATAAGTTAGATATTTTAAAACATTTTTAGTGTGTGCATGTGTTCATGTTTTCAATAAAATCCAAAATAATCACATTTGAATACAGTCAAAAGAATTTTTAAATACCTTAAAATCGAACCCAATTTAGGATTATTCTATTATAGGGGAAAATAATTTGACTTATTTAGTTATTTAGATATACATTTTGGTGGTTGTAAGTTTGAAAAAAAGAGAACCTCTAGAACATGTCACTTTTTGGGAAAGTCTCTAGTTTCATGGTGCAGTAAGAAATAGAACTTTTTTGCATTATCCACTACTGAAGATGAGTACATAGTTGTAGGTAGTTACTGTGTACAAATTATATGTATGAAACAAACACTATTGGATTATGGATATCAATTAAAACATGTCCCTATAAACCATGACAATACAAGTGATATAAAAATTTCTAATAATCTTGTATCTCATTAAAAGACAAAATATGACATCACTTTTTGAGAGACCATTTTAAAAAAGAGAATATTACTCTTGAATTCATTGGTATTAAACATCAGCTTGATCACATATTCACAAATCCATTTAATATTGAGATAATGAATTATATCTGACATTAATTAGGGAAGATCAATTATTCATAAATATTTCAATTCTATTTTAACTTTTTTTACTTATCTGAATTATTTTTATAAGTTCTTAATTTTTATGTATTAAGATTTTTCTTAAGTAACCGTGACGTATAGTTAACAGGTTTAGTAAATTGATCATGAGTTTTTTTAATATGGTCAATTAAGTGATTGTGACCAGTTGTTCATGTAGTCACTATACCTACCATAAATTTTTTACTTGTGTGATCAGTATACCTACCTTGAGATTATGATCATTATACCTACCATTCCTTATTTTTTGTGAATATATAGTCATTATACCTATCATGACTATTTATGTTTGAAATTTTTATTAAGTTGTTTTGGTGGGATTTTATTCTCACTTATTATTATTTAAATCCTTAAATGGTTGAACAAAATTCAAAATTAGAATACGAATCATCACACACTTTTCCCTAAAAATTATTTCTTCTTTTCAAGGCCCTACCTTCTCTCTATCTATCTATCTCAAATACCTATTTCTCAAACCTCCCTCTCAAAACCAAACCTTAAGAGTTATAATTGTACTAAAAAATTCCAAGGATGATACAATCTCGTGATGTCTCACCTCTTATTGAATCACCTCTTACAAATAAATTGAAGAAATACAAAGGTATATTGAGTGCTACAGTCAAACCATGCAACCCGCATCTAATAGATTGGCTAGTATATGAAGAAAAAAAGAATTTTATGCAGAATATATTAATACCATAAAATAGTTAGTATGGAAATTGATTCAAAATAAAGGTTGGAGTAAATTGTTAAAAGAAAATGGTAAGTCATTTTATCTAATATTATTTAAAGAGTTTTACAACCATTTGTAATTTATTCCTGGAGATAAAAGAGATACCATTTGGATAATGGTGAATAGAGAAGTTTTTATATTTTATTAAAAACTTTAGGTAAAGATATTAAGTGTCTCTATTAATAATTAGAATTAATATTATCATAGTTATTATCCTCTGAATCATGCTTATTTTAAGTTCCAAGATACTCTTGAGGAATTGACAAGGAATATGAATCCAAAAAGGCTGACTGTAGTGGAGCTTATTAGTGAATATAGTTTGCAGGTTAAGTTTATCCAATACCTCATTAGTCCCAGGAAAGGGGAATTTAGAATCCTAAAACACCAAGATTTATTATTTCTATTCATAATGAATAATGAGATCCAGATCATCTTGTCTAGGTATGTGATGAGTTGTATGTCAGAGTTGTGTAAGCCTTCTTATAGATTCAATTCCATTCCTTACCCAAATTTCATACCATCCCTATTGGATTATAAGGTATTTGTTCTTAAAGGATAGGTAAAGTTGAATTTCTATAATGGTTTATGCTTAAATAAAAATATTTTTAGGCACATAAAAATAAATTGGAACCCCTAGAGAAAATAATGGGTGGATAACAATTAAAAGATATATGAAAAGTTTGATACTATAAAGTATCCAATTAGACCAAATTATATAGTGAATAATATTCTATATCTAATAAAGTTTTTGAATATTACTATAAGGAATATGATGTTTTTGTGGAAGTGGAAGAAGGGGAACCTAAAGTAGTAGACCTTAATGAGGAATCCAGGGTAGCTTATGAGGATGTTAGAGAATCCTCTCCTATTATGTACTTTGGACCACCTGACTCTCCTTTACCCATAATTTATCATGAGAATGATTTATATGATGAGAATATTATTGATAATAAAGTTTCTATATGTTTTTTTATTAATCATAATGGGATGACTCGGGTGAGTGTGAATAAGATGAAGAAAGTTCTGAAAAATATTCCACTCCAAGTCCTGCTATTGGAACCACTCCCAGATCTAGTCTATAAGATACACCTAATAAGGGGGATAAGTCCCCAGGAATAATAGTTCTATTCCTAGATTACTCTGATTTTGGTGATGATGTTGATAATGGGATCATCTCACCTAAGCATGGTGGAATTTCCATACCTTCTGCTCAAAGAGTGTTGGAAGGATCATTTATAACTGAGATTGATTCTAAAAATTTTCTTAAAGTCTCTCCTATCAGACCATCTATTGATCAAATGCTTGAAGATATGTTTGGACCTAATCCAACCAATAATGTTGAGGAACCTGTGAAAATCAATGAAATATCTCATGTCAGATATCTCAGGTAGAAGTTCTTGAAGTTGAAAAAGAAGCTAATGATGAAGCTGAAGATTTATCTTTGAGACCTAAGTTAAGGGGGATTAAGGAAGATTTAGATGGTAGGTTGGATTATGGTCTATATAATCTTGTACCTATCACTACCCATTTCATATCCTATGATACTAAATATGATTTGAATAAATTCAAATTAGATCTGATGGGTGTATTAAAAGAACTTTTTATTGGTTCTGGAAATGTTGTGGAGCCATTTAGAGAGGAAGATATAACCAGGATAGTCACTTTGGTAATTTCTAATTTCCAAACAAGATTACATATCAAAATGGAACTTATCTAAAATTATATTGTATATTTGAGATCCCAAGTCTGTGATTTACAAGATGATCTTCAATATATGACGTTGAAGCTATATCAGAGATTTCTAAATTTTATATTTCAGTCTTCTACTTCAGCTGGACTTCCTTTATCTTCTTCAGTACCTCCTACTTCTATTCCATCTATTTTATATTAATATAGAATTAGTTAAATCATAATATATGAGTTTAAATTTGTTTTTGATGAGTTAGAGAAGTGGTGTTTTATGGTTTTCTAGCCCATGATGATAAGACTTTGTATTTGGTCAGAAAATATGTCAAACAAGATTTAAGAGATAAAGATACTATTAAAAGATCTTATCTCAGCAGGATCTACACCAAGTCATACTAGAATACTATGTTCAGATCTCTAGCTAGTGACCTCAGGATACCTCCCTTGACCCAAACTTTCAAGTCTCAAGTTGAAAAGCTGAAATTTCTGACTCCAATTCTTGAATCATTTAAGGAAAAAAATAGGAATAGTTTTAGGATATGGAACATGAATCAAGAGAAATAATGGATTTTACTAGGTTTCTAGAGAATTACTTCTAAAATGCTAACACTTCCTTACTCATTACTTATACCACTCCTTCTACTATAACCTCCTATGTTAATCCTTTTGGATTGTCTCCTAGACAAACATTTAAATACCTTCATACAAATTCTAGGTGTGTGGTGATCCAATGACCCGTTAATACCTATGTATCACAACCTACCTATCCTACCTCATCCTCTACCTCAAAAGTAAAGGATCCCATACTCCCTACTAACATCATAGATTCTTCTAATTATGGTTCTGATTAGAATTCCTAATAAGAACTTTTTTTAATCTCTCTTCATAATTTTTTTTACTAACTTTTAATATTAATGAAGTACCTTTGATCCTATTTATTCCTAATCTAAACATATTTTCAGTATCAATTTATTATTCCTTATTATCTTTTAACATGTATTAAATTTTTAATAATCCCAAAAGGGGGATAATTTGTGAAAATTAAATAAATAATCCATTAAAGAGATTAAGAAATGGAGAATATGTTGAGAGTTTGAGAAATTGAGAAATATATTTTTCAATTTATTGAAAATATATTTATGATGTATTCAATTCATTTAATTTTATATTTCATAATTTTTTATCATCAAAAAGGGGGGGATTGTTGGATTAGTCCAACACCTCTTTAATTTAATGATCCCAAATCATGTTTCTTATGTTACTAATGAAGTTTATGTTTTATGATGGTCAATTATTTTCTATAAAAAATGATAAAAATGGATAAGTATTGAAGTAACCATGACACCTATCATATGAAGAAGTTCAAATGATCATGTGGAAGTGATCGCATATTGAACTCCAAGTGACTGCAAGAACAATCAAGTGATTGTGCATCAGATGGGATAATTTTTTCTAAGTTGTAAATTGACTGCACATTGAATATCAAGTGATTGAAAAAAGGATTCAACCTACCTCATGAATAAACAAGTTACTATGTATCAAGTTAGAAAATTTTTCCCAAGTCTTGAACTAACTGTGTGTGTGTGTGATGTAGTGACTACAAGAAGAAAAGAAGTTACTATAAGAATATAGGTAGTGACTGTAAAAAGAAGTAAAGTGACTACAAGAATAATTGAACTGGCCACAAGAAGAGATGAAGCTACCACATGAAGAAATTAATCTAGTACAAGAAGAAGTTTAGTGACTGCATGAAGAAACCAGGTAACCATAAAAACAAAATGAAGTGACCATGCCAAGTTACTATGCCAACTTATCATGGAAAGTGAATGTGGAAAGTATCTATGAAAGTGACCATGTTAAGTAACTGCAAGCCAAAGTAATTGTGTCTAAGTAATGATCAAGTGATCGTGTCTTAATTAAGTAGTGAGGCATTTTCAAATCTCTAATGGCTGTATTTTGGATCATTAAGAAGAAAAGTGCATTTAAGAATGAAATGAGTACAAGGATTAAATTATGAATATCCTTCAAAGGATAATTAGAGAAGTTATCTATTTAAGAAGAAGAGTCACTGATGGAAAAAAGGGATGGTGGATGTTCACATGTATGTGATACATACTCACATTCCATGCTATAGCATTGAACACTTCCATGACACTCGGTTTTTCTAAACTCTAAGTGAAAATCCTGGTTCAATATTTTCAAGAATAGATTTAAAGACAATTGATCAACTAAATCTAAGCAGATTGATCTGCATCAAATCTTCACACCTACTATCTTTTTATCTCTATGTTTTAGCTTACATTTTGATCTTCATTTATTACTCTCTTTATTCATTAACATAGACTCGTGTATTGTATTGAAGAGTTCTAGACAATATTTCTTTAATTATTTTATATTTTTTATGTCATGAATTATAATGGAAGTGGATTGTGTATTCTGGACTACCTATGTGATGTTTTTTATGTAAAAAAAATCTAGGTTATGGATTAGTTTATTTTTTTAATAAAATTCTTGGCAGTGAGTGATTTTTAGGTGGTGATGACTATGTCTCAAAATGAGACTATACCTCTTGTTTTATTCTGCTGTGTTTTTTCTTGTTTTGGTTTCTCTATTTTTATAAAACAAACTTGTTTTAGTTTTCAAAATTATATAGAAAAACACTACTTTTATAGTTATCTTTAATAAGTGATTTATATGTGGTTTTTGATACAAGTAAAATTGTTTCAAAAGTTAAATATATTTTAAAACATGTTTTAATTGAGTTGTGATCAAACTTTTGATAAGATTTTTGAAATATAAGATTATATACTTCTATTATTTTAGTTAAATGGATTTTTTTTAATAAATTGGTGGATTTAGTTTTAAATTTTCTAAATAGAAATTTTATTTGGACACTCAATTCATCCCCCACCCCCTCTTGATTTTTCCACTCCAACCAAAAATATGTATATCAAGGAGATGTGGACTGTTATATTGGTTGGCATGGTCATCACAACATGTTTAAATACATATCAACACAAGATAAACTAGGTATGGTTGATCGGGGTCACAAACTTGAGGATTGATGATGGTCACTAGGATTAGCCTAGTTTATATGCATTTTCCCTCATGGTGGTTGTGATGTTGTGGTTGTAACGGTCCTCATGGAATGATTAGAGACATTTTGAAACTAGCTGAAGAAGGTATTATTGGTGATTTTATTTATTTATTCCAATAGTTTACTTATTTATTTTAAGCATGTCACATGTACATATCACTGCATTGCCAATATAGTACGATACCACATTGTTGGTTCCCTACTATGTTATGTACTCAAACATTTTATAATATCCTAGGTTTTTTTTAAGTTATGGATCCTTTTATTTCCATTTAATCTCTTGTTTAATTTTTTTTGGGGTTTAGACCCTTAAGTCAGGGTTGTGGGCCGATTGGATTGTTTTAGAAGGAAGAAAGAAGGGGGTGAAGGGTTGGTTGTAGTCCAAGTACATGGAATGTATTTAGAATACATGGTTTGTATTTAGTACATGATGTGTATTGGTCTGGTAGTCCCTTTTCACAGTGTGTAATGGATTTTACCTAGAGGGGGAAATTTGAACATTACAGGGTGTGTAAAGGTTACACACCGTGTAATCACCTTGGGATGGATTTTTAAAAAATAGGGAAATCCATTCTTTTTCAACAGAAGGCCTCACCCCCCCCCCCCAATCTCTCATGCAGGATCTCCTCCAAGCCTTCAGCCTAGGTTTTGATTTGGTTTCATTATCTGACCTCTGATTTGAGAGCCTATTATCATATTGGACAACCACTGGTAAGCTATCCACACCTTGGGATCCTTTTGTTGTTATTCTTTCTATATATGATGCTATTTTTGGGAAAGATAATATTCCTTATTTCTAGGTTATTAATCTATTATTATATTTTATTCTGATATAGTTTATGTTAGGAGATGATACTAGATGAGTGTTCTACAATGGGTTTACGGTAGGTGGTTTGTACCTTTTACCACAAAGCCTGGTTATTTTATAGCTAGTTGTCATTTTGTTGCATGATAGACCTTTCGAGTGTTGGTCCAAAATTAATTGAATTCCTTGATTAAATTATTGGAACCTTGATGGTTTCCCACTTAGTACCATGATATGGTTGGAGGTTTTCAGCCTCAACTCAGATCGCCTATTATTATTTTTATGCATATGCCCCATGATTTACCACCTCATTGGGTGTGTGTGTGAGATATCTCCACCTTAGATAGAGTTGTAATGATTTAAATTAGATATTAGGAGAAGGTTTATACATACCTTGCCTTATGTTTACAAGTATTAAAATTATTGAATTATTTAAATGAAATTTTTTGAATGAGTTGGATGAACTCATGTCTTGTGCATGATTAATGAAATTGTTATTAATTACATTGAATGCCATTTATATTTCTACTCCATAGATTTAGGATTATATTGGATGTCATAGACATTTCTACTCCATGAATCTAGATTACATGGGATAACTTAGACTTTTATACTCCTTGGATTCAACCATTGTCCTGACACTTGATTACATGGCATAGGCCGTTGGGGGTGCCTTGGAAATTTCTACTCCTTGGATCCATCCCATTAGATCTAACACTGGATTACTTGACATAGTATACACTGTATGTTTATCTTTATTTATAGACAGCCCTTGATATAGGTTCTTGATTATGGTTGTCTGATTAGAAAAAATCAATCCTATTTTATCATTCTTTATAGTTATAATATGTTTATGATTTATCATTTAAATTGAGCCTTAGTAGGATAGACAGTATCACACTTATATGTATCACTCCTTCTTATGTATTTATATTATTGTTACATAGTGCACACTACTTCTGCTTATATACACATATTGGATTTGTAATAGACACCATTGGTGGTGGTCTACTGAGTGTTATCTCACATCCTATTCATGCTATTGTTGGTTACCCAAAAATAATTTATGGATACAGGTAGAGACCAAGGAAAGCACACACTTTTTTATGCTTGACTAATTATTCATAGGATTTGGGGAGCATAGAACTGAGCTATGCTCGTGATGCTATCTGGAGATAGTTATTTTGGATATTTTTTAATTTTGATACATGTATTGTACTGAATTCCTATTTCCATGTATTTATTTCCATTTTTTGTAGATACATGACATACATCATTTTGTATACGATACTACCTTGGTTTTTTTATTACTCCTATTGTCTAGATGCTTCTCTTCTATCATGGATATATATTATGCTTCCTCTTATTTATTCACTTGTGATACTACTGTGATACTTTTATCATGAGGGTTTAGTCTCCACACCATACCATCATATACCATCACTGTTAATCAGTAGCCTCTTGTTTATGGGGGCGTGCTTGAGGCCATGTGACCCACTGGCTTAGGGAATCATTTAGTGGCTTCCAGATCAGGATGTTACAAAGTGGTATCAGAGGGGGGTTTTCTTTTCTTTTATTTTTCTACCTTACTGTTTGGGATGGTAGAAAGGAAAAATAAGAATTTGTTAGAATTTAGTAATGATTTTTTCCTAGGAGTAGCTAACCCATGTATAGGAAAAATCCAAATTACCTAGGATGGGATATGATGTTTTGGTTTTAACCTATTACAGTTGATTTGATTCCACTATTGGGTGATTCACATGATATGTGATATTACTATTTCTATGATTGAGGAGTTTAATTTTATCCTTGGATAATATGGAAAGGAGGTATGGATTATGCATCACTTTAGGCACCTTACAGGATTCATATTCCATGCATATTTCATTCCATATAGGATGCATTTCTCAACTACATGACATTATTATGTGTTCCTTGAGTGATATGCTTGTTATTTGATGAACATTTTTGTGTAGGGGACTGAGAAACATAATTGGTACTTAAAGTGTCTATTTTAACCTAAATAGTGTTTTCCTACATAGGCTATAGCAACACCTTAAGAATTCAATTATGGCACATTGATCCATGGACCATTTGTCGCATGGTCTGGAACATGCTGTGATTGGGACTAGATGGAATTAATACTTCAGTTTATAAGGTGTATGGACCCTTATGAATAGGAAGTGGAGATCTATATAATTCATACATTTTAGGTGAAGTATTAAATAAATGAGAATGAACTTAAAGAATTAAATTCTAAAATGGAAATTTTATTGTTAAATGGATTTTAAAATTGCACTTAACATTCCATATATCAGGACTAATGTTATGAAACAGAGAGATTGAACTAAACCTAACTTTATGAGTGGGAAGTAGGTGGTGTCTCTGGTATTCTTTATGAATGTTTCTATTACCCATTCCTAACTTTAGGAGTAGGCAAAGGGGTGTGTTTTGTTTATAGAAAGTCTTGTACTTATCCTATATTTATATCTATCATATGATTGTTACTAAAACTTTTTAGTGGAATGTTCTTGGCATTTGTAGAGATATTCCACCAGGAAGACCTCTATTTTTGATCCAGTAGGGTGGTGACGGCCATGCTCTATAGGTGGTGGCCTATGATCCACTATTAGAACCTCCATTAGTTCCACTTGCAACACTGCCCATTGTTCCTTATGTTGGGTCGGAAAAAGACCGAATGATGGCAAGAGGGGGGGTGAATTGCCTTTTAAAAAATTGATTAACAAATAAAAAATCAAAGTAAAGTGCAGCGGAAATAAAGGAGGCAAGACACACGAAATTGATAACGGAGTTCGGCCAAAACCCGGCCTACGTCTCCGCTCCCAACTCAACCGTTGAGAGATTCCTACCGCTTGCTTTTCAATGGTTTTAGAAAGAAACCCACTAGGCTTTGAGGTAGCACTAGGACCTATTACAGCTTGCTTTTTGTGGTTTAGCAAGAACCCACTTGCTTTCAATGGAATAGCAAGAACCCACTAGCCTTTTTAACGGGTGAAGGCTAGCTCACCGAACACAAGCCTTTTAAAAGGAAAGGCTTGAAGAAACCTCTTCACACCTTAATGGTGATGTGAAACCCAAAAGAAAGAGGGATGAGAAAAGTTTGGGGTTTGTAGGCACAAACCCAAATTTAAAGCTCAAAATAAATAAACAAGAAAAACCGTATTGGAGGAAGACTTGGGCGCCAATTGGATGATGGAGTTGATGTAGCGTGCTCTCCCAAGCTTCTTGAGGTGCTCCTTGGATTTGGAAGTTGTTGGAGCACTTGAGGTTCCTTTGAAGGAAGTCGCCGGAGGTTGGCCAAATGATACAAAATGTGTACGGTGGCTTTGTATATGTTCCGGTAGATGTTCGGGGCTTCCTTGGCCTTTATTTATAGGCATGGAACCCTTGGGGAGTCTTCGGAGCCGTTGTAAAGGTCTTCGGAGCCGTTGGAGGCCAAAAGAGGGTTGACTGGTCAAAGCCAACGGCTAGTTTGACTGGGCTACCGGCTGGCCGGTGCAGGGCCACCGGCTGGCCGGTGCCTTGGCAGAGGAGGAGAATCCTGGTCCAGGCTCCACCGGCTGACCGGTGGAGGAGCCACCGGCTGGCCGGTGGCAAGACAGTAGCTTTCACTATTCTGCTGGGTGCCACCGGCGAGCCGGTGGTCAGGCCACCGGCTGACCGGTGGAGCCTGGCAGTGGGCAATGCCTCTGCCAGGTCCACCGGCTGGCCGGTGCTATGACACCGGTTGGCCGGTGGACTGAATTTCAGTCCACTTGATGTCCATTCTTGGCCCAATCCTTTGGCAATATTTTGCCTATCATCCACAACACTTAAAAAAAATGTTAGACAAATATGAAAGTGATTGTGATCATGAAAATCAAAGAGTGTGGGGTACAAAAATCTCCCCCTATTTTGATGATCACAATCACTTATCTAAGCAATGTAAAAACTTAAATGAAAGGAATGCTTTAAATGATAAATTGAAAATAAATACTAAGCATGAGAGAAAAGATTCTCCCCCAATCAATCAAGAAATTTCTCCCCCTTTGTGATTATCAAAATAGAATGGGGCATAAAACTTGATTGAGGGAAGTCGATGAAAAACGATATTTTAAATCAATTGAAAATCAAGATTTTTAAATCAATTGGAATTTTTGAAAATTGAATTGAAAATTTGAATAACAGTTTGAATTGAAAGTTTTGAATCAAAAACCAATTGAATTTTGAAATTTGAAACCAAAAGTTGAAATGAAAGTTTGAATCAAAAATTGAATAACAGTTTGAATTGAAAGTTTTGAATAAAAAAATTCGATACCAACTGTTGGAAATTTAGAAATGAAATTTTAATAGAAAATTTTGAATTGAAAGAATTGAAACTAAGAGATGAGTTTGAAATGAAAAATTTTGAATTGAAAGGAAAAAAAAAAGATCCTAACTCCCCCTAAATAAAAACAATAAATCACCGGGAAGAGGGATTTTGAAAAGAGACAATTTTAGGCCCGGTGAGACTCGCAAGAAGGGATTTTTCAATCCAAACTTGTCTCATAGCGGGTCTTCTCCTATAAAATTCGTCCGAAAAGTAAAAAGATTTGGGTTGGCCGTACCGGGCATTTTTACAATTACACTCATAAATGAGATGCCCGGTTTTCTTGCAATAGTTGCAAAATTTGAAACTAGAGCTCCCCCTTACAAAAACAGTGGGTGCATGGGAGGAGGAGGCTTGGTTGGTATAGCCAAGTCCATTGGTGGTTCTAGATACTCGTTGAGAACCTAATAATTTGGACAAGTTTTGTTCACCTTGGGTGAACTTGGCTAGGGTCTCCCTTAGGTCTTTGATGGTTGATTCCATAGAATCAACATTTGGGAAATTTTGGATTTTAAGGGTGAGTTCCTCCTTCTCTTTGAGAAGTTGTTCTTTTTCGGAGGAAAGTTTTTTGAAAGATTTTTTTAAAGCAACAAATTTTGATGATAAAGTATGAAAACCTTTTTCTAGTTGGTCTCTAGCATGTGAGAGTTCTTCATAAGATAAATGATTTAAAGAATTGGAATTTGAAGAACAAGAGGAGGAGTCGGAAGATGTTACCTCATGGAATGCCATTAGGCATTTTGTACCTTGGTTGCTTGAGGAGGAGGAGGAGGATGATGAGGTGTCACTCCATGTCGCCTTGAGGACCTTTTTCTTTCCTTTTTCCTTAGCCCGTTTCTTGTTGAGTGGGCAATCGGGCTTGTAATGGCCCTTTTCGCCGCACCCGTAGCATTTCACCTTGGGCTCGTATTTTTCGGTGGGTTCTTGCTTTCGATGCTTGCGGGATTTCTTCTTCTTGTGCTTCTTCATGAATTTGTGCATTTGGCGGGCGAGATTCTCCATTTCCGAGTCGCCGCTTGATGATGAAGAAGATGAAGATGATGATGATGAGGATGAGGAGGAGCTTACTTCTTTTTTAACCTTGAGGGCAATGTTCTTTGGTGTCTTGATTGGTGTGCCCTCCTTTTGAGATTGCCTCCTCATCGTGATCTCATAAGTCATGAGAGATCCGATGAGCTCCTCTACCGGCATATTTTTGACGTCCTTAGCTTCTTGGATCGCCGTCACCTTTGGTGCCCATGAGCTCGGAAGGACCCATAAGATCTTCTTGACCATCGTCTCGGCTGAAACATCATCACCAAGATATTTCCTTCCATTGCACACGTCAGTAAAGCGAGTAAACATATCGGAAATAGACTCATTTGGATGCATTGAAAATGACTCAAAATCTTGCCTATACATATCTAATCTAGTATCTTTGACTTTATTAGTGCCTTCATGGGTCACTTCTAAAAGCTTCCAAATTTCATGTGAAGTGGTGCAAGTGGATACACGATTAAATTCATTTCTATCTAAGCCGCAATGGAGAGCGTTCATGGCTTTTCCATCAAGCTCAAAATTTCTAATATCGGCGGGGGTCCATTTGGATTCATCGGGGGAAGACAAAGAATAACCTTGCATGACAATTTTGTAAATAGGATATCATATGCTTCTTAAAAAAGTGGTCATGCGGGTTTTCCAATAATTATAGTCGGTCCCATCAAAAAATGGAGCCCGACCCAATGAGAGGCCCTCGGGGGCGAAAGAGGTTGATGCCATCTTAATGGATCTTAAATTTGAAACCGGGTTAGGGTATTACTCAAATTATCCCTCTGATACCAATTGTTGGGTCGGAAAAAGACCGAATGATGGCAAGAGGGGGGGTGAATTGCCTTTTAAAAAATTGATTAACAAATAAAAAATCAAAGTAAAGTGCAGCGGAAATAAAGGAGGCAAGACACACGAAATTGATAACGGAGTTCGGCCAAAACCCGGCCTACGTCTCCGCTCCCAACTCAACCGTTGAGAGATTCCTACCACTTGCTTTTCAATGGTTTTATCAAGAAACCCACTAGGCTTTGAGGTAGCACTAGGACCTATTACAGCTTGCTTTTTGTGGTTTAGCAAGAACCCACTTGCTTTCAATGGAATAGCAAGAACCCACTAGCCTTTTTAACGGGTGAAGCCTAGCTCACCGAACACAAGCCTTTTAAAAGGAAAGGCTTGAAGAAACCTCTTCACACCTTAATGGTGATGTGAAACCCAAAAGAAAGAGGGATGAGAAAAGTTTGGGGTTTGTAGGCACAAACCCAAATTTAAAGCTCAAAATAAATAAACAAGAAAAACCGTATTGGAGGAAGACTTGGGCGCCAATTGGATGATGGAGTTGATGTAGCGTGCTCTCCCAAGCTTCTTGAGGTGCTCCTTGGATTTGGAAGTTGTTGGAGCACTTGAGGTTCCTTTGAAGGAAGTCGTCGGAGGTTGGCCAAATGATACAAAATGTGTACGGTGGCTTTGTATATGTTCCGGTAGATGTCCGGGGCTTCCTTGGCCTTTATTTATAGGCATGGAACCCTTGGGGAGTCTTCGGAGCCGTTGTAAAGGTCTTCGGAGCCGTTGGAGGCCAAAAGAGGGTTGACTGGTCAAAGCCAACGGCTAGTTTGACTGGGCTACCGGCTGGCCGGTGCAGGGCCACCGGCTGGCCGGTGCCTTGGCAGAGGAGGAGAATCCTGGTCCAGGCTCCACCGGCTGACCGGTGGAGGAGCCACCGGCTGGCCGGTGGCAAGACAGTAGCTTGCACTATTCTGTTGGGTGCCACCGGCTGGCCGGTGGTCAGGCCACCGGCTGACCGGTGGAGCCTGGCAGTGGGCAATGCCTCTGCCAGGTCCACCGGCTGGCCGGTGCTATGACACTGGTTGGCCGGTGGACTGAATTTCAGTCCACTTGATGTCCATTCTTGGGCCAATCCTTTGGCAATATTTTGCCTATCATCCACAACACTTAAAAACAATGTTAGACAAATATGAAAGTGATTGTGATCATGAAAATCAAAGAGTGTGGGGTACAACACCTTATATGGGTGTTGATGCCTAGTTCCAAGAGAGTTTCCTGCACTTTATGTAGACTATTCAAGGATCCCCTCAGCCTGCCTTGACTATGACAGAATTCACATGTGTGTTCCAGTAGTAGCATTCACCCACATTTTTAGAGGATGGAGGTCCATGTGCTTCTAAGATATGGATTGATAATATCCTTTCAATTTTTGAGCACTTAGAGACTCCTATAAATCATATATTCAAGCTTGCAATGTATATGCTTCGAGGATCCACCAAGGACTGTTAGGATGTTATGAACTATGATGATAGGCTTTAGGATATATTTTTGAGGGATTTCCAATCTAGATTTTATGACTGATTTCCTATGAATTTAATACCTGAACAGTCTGGTAATCTTATGCGTCTGGGGTAGGGCGTGATGAGAATTATAGAGTATTCATCCAACTTTACAGGGCTTTAGTTCTTTGCACCTTTCTATCTTACAAATGATCCATCTAGAGAGATACGCTTAGAGGAAGGTCTAAATCATGTCATTCGATCATAGGTGAACATTTTTTGGTTGACTAATATATCTGAGATAGTGAATCAGGAGATTATTACTGAACACAACCTGATGGAAGATAGAGGCCCAGAGCAGGGTAGTGTGGCTTCTCAACCCGGTGTTTTAGTGTCAGGTGGAAGGAATCATCATTTTGATACTTCTCATGAGGGTAATTATAGCCAAGGTGTGAGTACAGGTAGTTATGTCTTCTTTCATCAGTTTGGTAGGTGAGGACACATGATTATCTAGTGTGATAGATACCTAGTCAAGTGTCGATCTTATGGTATGATGGGCCATATACATTGTTTTTTTAGACCTTTTATCCAATTTCCAGTCAACACTGACTCTAGGTTCAGGAGCGGGATTCGCAAATCTGTATCAGGATAGGAGATGGAATACTATTGGTTGTTTAGGCTAAGGAGGTGTTCATGGTCGAGGGAGATAGATAAAAGTTTCACCTCAATAGTAGAGTGGTCCTACTCAAGGTAGTTAGGCTATATCACAGGGTCACGGTTCAGGCCAAATGTATACATTACAGCTGATGCCTGAGGAGAAGAGTGTCAAACCATCTACAGTGAGAGGTTTGATCTTAGTAGTCTCTACTCTAGTATCTTCCATTTTTGATATAGGTGTTTTACATTCATTCATATATGTACCTGTTATGGTGAGCCTCAGGCTCATTGTTCAGTTTTCTGGTGGTATTATGAAACTTGATACTCTATTTGGAATTAGACCAGAGAGTATACACCAGTGCAGGGAGTTATCCCTTTATATAGGAGGGTGTCGCTTCTTATGGGATATATTAATCCTTAAGATGGAAATATTTTACGTAATACTCAAGGATGGACTGGCTAGTTTTATATCATGCCCATGTAGATTTATATCACCAGAGGGTGAATTTCACCTCACCAGAGGGTGGGTTTTTTGTTCACAAGTTTTAATGGGATTTCTAGGTAGGTAGATCTGGACTGGAGCATCTTAGGATAGGTAGTATAATAGCCCATATTGATAGAATATATCTCAAAGATCAGGAATTTCATCAGGAGAATTTACCTTTATTAGTTGATCTTTTCAGGGACATTTTCCCAGATGAATTTTCTAGTTTACCTCCTAAGAGAGAGGTGGAGTTCTCTATCAAGCTAGTTTCAAGAGCTTCAATAGTGTCCATTCCTCTTTACAAGATGGATATTACGAAGTTGAAAGTTCTCAAGATATATCTAGAGTACTTAGAGGCAAAGGGGTTTATACAACCTAGTACTTATCTATGGGTTTTTTCGGTTCTTTTCACAAAAAAGGAGGATAGAACCCTCAGGTTATGTATGAATTACTAAAAAATGAACCATTTTATGTTTAAGAATTAGTATCCCTTACCTCAAATAGATGATCTCTTCGATAATCTCTGAGGAGCTTGGGTGTTCTTGAAGATTTATTTGTGGTTAGGTTATCACCATGTGTATGTTTAGTCTTTATACATACCTCATACATATTTTTGTAGTAGGTATGGTCTATATGAGTATCTGGTTATGCCATTTGGTCTCATGAATGCACTAGAAGTTTTCATGGCCCTGATGAATTGGTTTTTCATCCATATATAGATTTTTTTTGTGGTGGTTCTTTGGATAACATCTTAGTGTATTCTCAAACTCAATGTGATCATTAAAAACACCTTGAAATCATTATGAATACACTAAGAGATCATAGGTTGTATGATAATCTCACAAAGTTTCACTTTTGGATGGATAAGATTCACTTACTAGGACATATTATCTCAAATATATGAGTATCATTTGACCCATAGAATGTGATAGATGTAGTTTCCAGGGAGCATATCAAGAATTTTTTTGGCATATAGATTTTATTGGGGCAAGTCTATTATTACAGATGTTTCATATAAGACTGCTCTCATTTAGAATCACCTCTTACGATCTTGACTAAGAATGGTGTGAAGTTTTTATGGAAAAATATATGTGAGATAGCCTTTAAAGAGTGGAAAGGGACACTAACTTTAGCACCAATCCTGATTCTTCCAGATCCAGTCAGGAGCTATACTGTATATTTTGATGCATCAAGTATTGATCTAGGAGAAGTTCTGATGTAGAGAGAGTGGATCATGGAATATGATTCTCATAAGTTGAGTCCACATGAGAGAAATTAACCAATTCATGATCTCAAGTTAGCCACTATGGTTCATGACTTATTTTGTTGGAGGCACTACTTAATTGGAGAGTGTTTTTGGTGTACACAGACTACAAAAGCCTCAAGTGTATATTTATATAGTGTGACTTGAACCTTTGGTAGATATGGTAGGTTGAGTATCTCCAGTCATTTGATTTTGAGCTATCTTATACACCTAGGAGGGTAAATGTAGTTTCTGATTCACTGGGTAGGAGGAATCATATATAGTAAATTCAGGAGGCCAGTAATGAGTGGAATCTTATGGAATTGTTTTCAGAGATGCACTTGGAGGTGAAGGATAGTCTCTAATAGGATTTTATCTCATCCTTAATAGTGATTTCTACTCTTCTTTATAGGGTAAGGATGATACATTTATCATATTCTAAGGTCTTAGTCCTATGGGAGAATGTGGTGGTTACATACAAGAGGAGATGATGTGAGAGTTGTGTGCCTCATCTTGGTCAGTACATCCTATCATTTACAAGATTTATTGTAACTTAAACCATCAATACTACCAGTTGAGGATGAAATGAGAGGTAGCTAGTTTTTTCACTAGGTACTATTCCTTTCAGTAAGTAAAGGCAGAACACCAATGACCATATGGGATTTTATAATAGTTACCCATTCTTGAGTGGAAATGGGATTATGTTGTAATTTATTTCATGATTGGATTGCTAAGTTTTCTTTGAGGTAGTGGTATTTTATGGGTCATTTTGGATACTCTCATGAAGGTTTCCCACTTCCTACCTATCATGGAGACTTTCTCAATGAATGAGATTGGGAGACTTTATATCTGTTAGATTGTGCGCCTTCATGAGGTTACTCATACCATTATATCAGATAGAGATGTCCATTTTATATCTTGATTCTGGAAAATATTATAGAGGGCATTGGATATATAGGTTCTTTTGAACATGACATACCACCCTCAGACTGATGTCCAATTAGAGTGCACTATACCGGTTCTAGATGACATTCTTAGAGCATGCGCCCTCAATTTTTGGGGATATTATCTGAGGAATATATCCTTGGTTGAGTTTTCCTACAACAATAGATTTCATGAGACTATACATATGTAATATTATGTGTCTTTGTATGGTAGGCCATGTCGATCACATATGTGCTGGTTAGAGGCAGGAGAGGAAGCATTGATCTTACCACATCTTGTGCTGGAGACTTCGAAGTGGGTCCAGTTTATCAGAAAGTAAATGGATACCACAAAGTCTAGATAGAAATACTACACTGATCACCATCGATGAACTCTAGATTTCAAGTTTGGGGATCGGGTTTATTTACGTGTCATGCCAAGGATGGGGCATAGATGGATTTGGAGACAGGGTGAGCTTTCACTATTATATGTCAAGCCTTTCAAGATTATAGATTAAGTCAGGCTGGTAGCCTATTAGTTGTAGTTACCTCATAGGTACCAAGTTATGCATGATGTATTCCATGTATCTCAGCTATGTTATTATCACTCATACTCATCTCATATTCTTCATCCATATGAGGTTAAGTTACAGGTAGATGCATCCTTTGAGGATCATCCTATATGTATCATTGATTGGAGCATGAAATCTCTCTAAGGCAGGTCAGTTTCTTTAGTATGGATGTTATGGAAGCATCGTCATGTGCAGGATGAGACCTAGGAGAGAGAGGCGTATGTGTATGATATGTGGTTGAAATGCTTTTCAAATTCTTTACCACCTTTAAGAGAGAAAATCATGGATTATTTTTCTTAAGGGGGAGATTATAAGATCTCATGTTTTTCCTTAAGGTACAGATCCTTTTATTTTTGGTTAATCTCTTTTTTAAGTTATTTTTTGGTTTAGACCCTTAAGTCAAGGCAGTGGGACAATTTGATAATTTTTTAAAGAATATAGAAGGGATATAAAGGGTTTGACACATGCCAAGTACACGGTGTGTATTCATAATACACGGTGTGTATTCAATACATGACATGTATTGGTCTCAAAGTACCTTTTCACGGTGTGTAACAGATTTTCCCTAAAGGGGGGAAACCTAAAAATTACATGGCATGTAAAGGTTACATGTTGTTTAATCACCCTGGGATAGTTTTTAGAAAATAAGGTAGGTCCTACTTTTTTATAGAAGGCCTCACCCCCTCCCTTCCCTCTCATGCAAGAGATCCCCCAAGCCTTCAACCTAGGCTTTGATGTGGTTTCTTCATATGACCTCCAATTTGATATCTAATTATCATGTTGGATAGACACCAGTAAGATCTATACTCCTTAGGTTCCTTTCATCGTTCTTATTTATATTGACGATGCTATTTTGATTCTTCCATTTTCTTACAATCCTGTTCAAGTTAGGAGATGATAACATGGGTATACGATAGGTGTTTTATACCTTTTACTACAAATTATAGTTATATTTTAGCTAGTTTTCATTGTTTTTAATGCTATACCTTCAAGGAATTGATCCAAAATTAATTGAATGCCTTGATTAAATATTGGAATATTGATAGGTTTCTCACTTAGTACCATGATATGGTTGGAGGTTTTCAACCTCAACCCGAACCACCTATGAGGTGTGTTTATGTATCTTCCCCATGATTTACCACCCTGTTGGGTGTGTGTGTGAGCTCTTCACCTTAGTGGGATTTGTAGTAATTTAAATGAGATATCAGTAGAAGTTTTATGCCTCCCTTTCCTTGTTCTTACAAGTATTAAAATGATTAAATTGTTTAAATAAAAATTATGGAATGAGTTGGATAAACTCGTGGATTTTTCATGATTAATGAAATGGTTATGAATTGCATTGAATTCCATGGAAATTTCCACTCCATGGATTCAGGATTATATCAGATGGCATGGAAATTTCTACTCCATGGATCCAGATTACATGGGATGCCTTGTACATTTCTACTCCTTGGATATAGTTGTGGTCCAAACACTTGATTACATGGCATAGAATGTTGGGGGTTCCTTGGAAAAATCTACTCCTTGGATCCAGACCAATGGGTCAGACACTGGATTACTCATCATAGGAAGTAGGGGATGTTTATCTTACTTCATAGATATCCCTTGATATAGGTGATTGTTTATGGTTTCCTAATTGGACAACATAATTCCTATTTTATCATGATTTATAGTTAGCTTGTGTTTATGGTTTCTAGTTTATAGTGAGCCTTGGTAGGCTATACAGTATCACTCATACTTATTTATTTATATTACTGTTACATAGTGCATGTTTCTTCTACTTATATACACATACTAAATTTATTATAGACACCATTGGTGGTGGAATACTGAGTTTTATATCACACCCTATTCAGGCAACCATTAGGTACCCTGATAGTCTTCATTGATGTAGGTAGGGACTGAGGCAAGTGCCCACTTTTCGATGCTTGACTGGTTATGCTTAGAATAAGGGGAGTACAGGACCGAGCTATGCTTGTGATGCTATTTGGAGATATTTCTTTTGGGTCTTTTTTTACTTTTGATACATGTATTGTAATGGATGATTGTTTCCATGTATTGTATACCATTTTTTATTGATACATGACATATATCATTTTATATATGATACTGCCTTGGATTTTTTTATTACTCGTGTTGTATGGATGTTTATCTTTTGTCGCTGATTTATATTATGCTTCTGATTATTTATTTACTTGTGATACCACTACAATACTTTGATTAAGAGGGTATAGTCTCCCCAACATAACATTACAGACCCTCATTGCTAGTTGGTAGCCTCTGGAATACGGGGAGATGCACTTGAGTCCATGTGAACCATTAGCTTGGGGAACTATTTAGTAGCTTCTAAGTCAGGATGCTACACCCTGATAGAGTTTCCATTACACTTGGGTACCCAAGGATCCCTCACTTGTTGCAATTTTAGGTAGGTATGGGGTCCTAGATAGATCGAGTGGGATAGTTTAGTGTGTATATGGATCTTGGGATTAAGTGAGGGTTGGGATTGGGAGTAGGTCCTCATTTGTATTTATTTTCTTTGGCTCATTTTGTATATATGATTGTTCTAGTGAGAGATTGAGTCTATATGATTCTATGTGTTTTCTACATTCATATTAATATTTTTTGGATGTTTTAGTTATCCAGATTCTTTGTTGGTTATGGATTTTGTATGATGTTTGGATGTTTGATATATTATTATTCACTTTGATATAGGGGGTATAATCTCCTCATAATACCACTCTAGACATACACTGCTAGTCGACAACCTTTGACATTTGAGATAGTGAGCCTAAGGTATTGGTAGAACAAGTATTTTAAATATTTTTCATGTGTATTTAAATAATTCAATCCCTTATAATTTAACAATTTGGTCTTATTTTCATCATTTTTATATTTTTGGTGAATTTTGGGCTAAAATTTGAAATTACTGAATTCTTTAATTTTAACAGTTTTCTATCAATTCTGTATTATGAGCATAATTTTTTCAATATTTATCCAAATAGAGTAATTATTTTTAGATTTTTGTTGGTTAAAAATCCCTTAAGGAAACATTGAAGCTTTTTTGGGTTGATTGTGTTTGTTGACAAAGTGGGTTTTTTGTTGACAAAGAGGGTTTACATGGTGATTTGTCGAGTTCCAAAGATATTGTTGACAAACTATATTGATAAAGAAGCATGATAAAGGACTGTATGATCTAGAGGCGGTACAAAAAGAACAGATATAAGGTGGTGCTATTTTCTATTGTTTTCAAAAAATTTGGGCCTCAAATCGAGAAAATGGAGATGTGTGTTTTTGGAAAAGGAATTTGTGCGCAAGATTGAAGATAGTAATAAAAATTGGTCACAAGGCATGTTTTGGGATCAGAATTTCGAAATATGGAAAAGGCATGAAGTGCACGAAATATTTGAGAATGTGCATGAAATATGAGGTTGTGAGAAAGAAACTTGTGCACCCAATGTGACTTCAAGTGGGGGTTTTCGTGCTTGAAGAGGATCTTGCACATTGCATCGAATATTCCAAATAGGGGTCAAAGATGCCTATAAATAAGAGGTGAAACCCCTCATTCAAAACATATCAACACTTAGAGAGAATCTGAGCTCTGGATCACATAATAATTTTTTGTAAATGGGGTTGCAAGAAAGAATTGGAGTTGCGTGCAAGCTAAGTAAGTTGCGTGTAAGATTGGAGTTGCATGTAAGATTGAAGCTGCATAAAAGAGGTGTTTCATGAAAAAAGTATAATCTTGTGCACAAGGCATTAAATTTGTGTGCAATAAATGGTAAGGGTTGCATAAAAGATTTGGAGTTACCCAGTACATCTGTGGTAAAGTGGTATTCATCAGGGGATGAAAGTGGGACATCAATAGAGAATCTACATACAGTGGAGGATGAATTCATTAGAGATAATGAAAGGACCTATGATTCTATAAACTGTGAGTGGGTATTTTAAAGAAGTAGTGATCACACTTCAGTTGAGAGAGCAGTGAGCTTTCAAATTGTGATTGGTTGTAAACTAGGAGGGACAGTGAGTCCACTCCAAAATTTGTAAACAGAAATTCACTTTTAGGGGATTTGGTACATCATCACATTATCGTTGTATGCTCCTTGGATGTATCTTATTAAGGGTGAACCAAGTAAAAATTGTTGTGTCTCATGAATGCTTTAATTTCTATTCATACTTTGATACATGGGCTAGACCACAGGGGAAATGGGTACGATGGAGGCCTCCTGAAGTTGGATTGAAATTGAATACAGACAGTTATTGTATCTAGGGTGGGATGCGTGGTGGAGGGGTCATCCGGGAGTCCAGTGGCAGTGTGATCCTAGACTTTACGGCGCATTATGGGAGTAGCAATTCCATGCAGGTAGAGGCTAATTCTATCCTTACAGGAATCACCATTTGCAGGAAGAGGGAGATTTACATTGCGCAAGTGGAAACTGATTCCATGATAATTCATGATTCCCTTCATGAAAAAGGTAACACACCATGGTCAATAACCTATACCATCATAAAATGAAAAGCTCTTCTTGACAGAATCACTAGTGTCACCCACACTTGGAGAGAGGGGAACAAGGTGGTGGATCACTTGGCCTCGCTAGCATCCCCCGGTGATTCGGTCATGTGTCTGTCTAATGTTTCTCAATTTTAGCCAGAGGGGGTGAACCCGATTCAGGGAGATGCCCTCGGTCTCCATTATTTTCAGCCTCCGTAGTCTTTTTCCTTTTGTTTTCCCTCCCCTTTGTTTGGAATAAAAATAGTAATGTTGATGATGATACTTTGATATAATAAAGAGAGAGAGAGAGAGGGGAGAGTTTTTTTTAACAATGAAACAAGATCAAAATGGGCATTTGTTTTAATTTTTCATACCTTGATTCACCACCCCTCTTAGAGTATTTCACCTAGTGGACCTAACAATTGGTATCATAGGGATAGGTTAATATCAGTGTTTATCTCTCAATGGAGGTCATCAATCACAAAGGGATTCTGATCTTTGATAGGAATAATTTTCAGATATGGAAGAATCAGATGCAACACTACTTCTGATCTTTGGGAATGGGTTTGTTTACTGTAATGATGCATTTTATTTTAGATAATATCAATAGTGGTGCTTTATCAGAAGATGAAATAAGAGAATTGGATGTAGACGCCAAGGGAATCAATGCTTTAGGGGGATCCCTATCCAATGAAATCTATATTAAGGTGATGTCATGAAATACATCACATGCTATGTGGGAAAAACTATTTAATATTTTTTAAGGAGATTCAAAGGTTAGAGAGATAAAACTGAAAGTTTTGTGGAACAAGTATAAAGATCTGATAATGAACTCGAATGAGTCTATTGGTGCATTCTTTGATAGGGTAAATGTTGTAGTGGAAGACATACGATGTGACAACCGGGTCCCGGTGACAGCACAGACACCCCTCCTTAACAAGGTCGTCGGGTCCTGTCCTACCAGGTACCGCCAGTTGCCCCTGCAGACGCGTGGGTCCCATCCCAGGGTCCACCCACATGCATGAATGGGTCATCTAACTAATGATTGTTCCCACAGACCAACACATGTCCTTTCCAGTGTGTTTTGTCCTCACTCACACACACCCTGGGAAACTTCTCAGAAGGTCACTCATCCTGATCACTACTCCAGGCCAAGCACGCTTAACTATGGAGTTATAATCAGACAAGCTCCCAAAAAGGAAGGTGCACCTTGTTGACATGAGTCTATTGATGCATTCTTTGATAGGGTAAATGTTGTAGTGGAAGACATACAATGTGACAACCGGGTCCCGGTGACAGCACAGACACCCCGCCTTAACAAGGTCGTCGGGTCCTGTCCTACCAGGTACCACCAATTGCCCCCACAGACATGTGGGTCCCACCCCAAGGTCCACCCATATGCCTGAACGGGTCATCTGACTAATGATTGTTCCCACAGGCCAACACATGTCCTTTCTAGTGTGTTTTGTCCTCACTCACACACACCCTGGGAAACTTCTCAGAAGGTCACTCATCCTGATCACTACTACAAGACAAGCACGCTTAACTGTGGAGTTCTAATCAGAAAAGCTCCCAAAAAGGAAGGTGCACCTTGTTGACATGAGTCATATCATTTAGTCATTTAACCCTTTATCATTTGGGGATGTTACAATCACCCCCCCCCCCCCTCCTTTAGAGAACAACGTCCTCATTGTGGGCCCTACATCTCAACCCAGGCAGTGCACCGCACTTAAGGCTGGGTACCACCTTTGATACCAAATGTGACAACCAGGTCCCGGTGACAGCACAGACACCCTTCCTTAACAAGGTCGTCAGGTCCTGGCTGACCAAGTACCACCAGTTGCCCCGCAGACATATCGGGCCCACCCTAGGGTCCACCCACATGCCCGAACGGGTCATCTGACTAATGATTGTTCCCACAGGCCAACACATGTCATTTCCAGTGTGTTTTGTCCTCACTCACACACACCCTGGGAAACTTCTCAGAAGGTCACTCATCCTGATCACTACTCCAGGCCAAGCATGCTTAATTGTGGAGTTCTAATCAGACAAGCTCCCGAAAAGGAAGGTGCACCTTGTTGACATGAGTCATATCATTTAGTCATTTAACCCTTTATCATTTGGGGATGTTACAATCACCCCCCCCCCCCTCCTTTAGAGAACAACGTCCTCATTGTGGGCCCTACATATCAACCCAGGCAGTGCACCGCACTTAAGGCTGGGTACCACCTTTGATACCAAATGTGACAACCAGGTCCCGGTGACAGCACAGACACCCTTCCTTAACAAGGTCGTCAGGTCCTGGCTGACCAAGTACCACCAGTTGCCCCACAGACATATCGGGCCCACCCTAGGGTCCACCCACATGCCCGAACGGGTCATCTGACTAATGATTGCCCCACAGACACATCGGGCCCACCCTAAGGTCCACCCACATGCCCGAACGGGTCATCTGACTAATGATTGTCCCCACAGGCCAACACATGTCCTTTTCAGTGTGCTTTGTCCTCACTCACACACACCCTGAGAAACTTCCCAGAAGGTCACTCATCCTGATCACTACTCTAGGCCAAGCACACTTAACTGTGGAGTTCTAATCAGACAGGCTCTTGAAAAGGAAGGTGCACCTTGTTGACATGAGTCATATCATTTATTCATTTAACCCTTTATCATTTGGGGATGTTACATACGAGGTCTTGGAGAAATCATTGAATATATATAGATTTTGAAGCGTATCTTGAGTAAGCTTACACCTCAGTTTAATCTGAAAGTTTCAGTATTATAAGACAAATATCTGAAAGAGCTGACACTGGATAACTTTCACAGTACCCTTATAACATATGAAATGAGAAATGATGATAACGATGTTGTGGAAAAGGAGAAATCTAAAGAGGTAGAATTCAAGGCCACGAAGAAGCTCACCATTGTATATTATCAAGAAGAATATGATATGGATGAGGTGATGTCATTCCTTTCTTCAAATTTACAAATAGGAAAAGGAAATTTAAAGGGGAAACTTCCACTTTCTTCCTTTAGATGTGGAAAGTTTGGTCACCTTGCAGTAAGGTTCCCAAAGAAGTTCTAAGAATATGATGAGGATGAAGTTGAAATCCCTATGAAGAAGTCTTCAGCCTATTTGAAAGGAAAGAAAAAATTTAAGAGAAATTTCTTCAAGAAAAATATCATTATTTCACAAGAATGTGACAGTTCAAATAAATTGGAAGTTGAAAAGTTTAAATAGATATATAACTGTAAAGATGGTGGAGAAAATGCCATGGTGGTAGTTGTTGGTAGTACTCAAGAAAAGGAAGAAACTGATGTTGATGAAAAAGAAGTCAACAAGAGTGCTTGAATTAGTGCTTGCTAATGTTTGTGGACCTATCTCGCAAAAATCCATTTATGGGAAGAGATATTATGTTCTTTTCATTAATGATTACAGTAGAATGGAATGGGAATTTTTCATTTCTCATAAGTCTGATGTATTCAGTTTCATAAAATAATATTGGAGGGAATCTAAAAGGATTCTTGGATAGAAAATTCTGAAGTTTTATACTGATAATGGTATGGAATTCACAAATAATCAAGTGGAAGACTATCTCAAGAAACACGGGATAAGGCATCAAGTTTCTTCAGTGATAACTCATCAACATAATGGAGTGTTTGAGAGGAGAAATTGAATCATCAACAACATGGTTAGAACAATGCTTATTGAAAAAGACCTACCAGAGAAATTTTGGAAGGAAGTAGTCCTGACATCAGTCAACATTTCTAACAGAGCTCTGTTGTGTCCTAAGGAAGGAAAGACTTCATATGAGATGCGGTATAGAAATAATCCAATGTTAAAATACATTCAAATCTTTGGAAGTAAGTGATTTATACTCAATAAAGAAAATCACAGGAAATTTGAGTCACATGGAGATTAGGGGATATTCCTTGGCTACTCAGGAAAAAGAAAAGCATACAAATTTTTCAATAAGAGGCTGAGAAAAGTAGTTAAAAGTAATTATGTCACTATAGTGGAAAATTAAGAGAATATTCAATAGTATAGTGAACAGTTTTCTGATGAAAGTGATGAGGAGGAAAGCAACACAGGGGGAGTAGAAGTAGAAGATACTAATTCAGAAGAATATGATGATGATGAACAAGAGGAAGTTAAGTCTATATCTATGAAGAAGAAAAATATTTGAGTAGAAATTGATAGTTAGAATATCATTGGTGATCAGATAGTGTCAGTTCAGACAATAAGAATGAAGTCACTGAAGCAAACAACTTTGCTATCTTAGGTAGAGCCTAAATGTTTTCCCGATGCAGCTGAAGATAAAAACTGGGTTCATTCTATGAATGAAAAGCTGGACTAGATTGATAAAAATCATATATAAGAGATTGTTTCAAGTCCAACAGATAAGAATATCATTAGGACTAAATGATAATTTTGTAACAAGATGAATGAAGAATGCACAGTGATTCATAACAAAGAATGACTAGTGTGAAAAGGTTACTCCCAGATAGAGGGTATCAATTTCGATGAAAAATTTGCACCTGTTTTAAGGTTAGAGATAATCAGATTATTCTTGGCCATTATAGTGCAACAAAAATTCAAATTTTTCCAGATGGATGTAAAGTATGCATTATTTTAATGGGGTTCTAGAGGAAGAAGTATATATTGAGTATCCAGATTGTTTTCTCATTCATGAATATGAGAACAAATTTTATCAGCTGAAGAAGGTGTTATATGAATTAAATCAAGCACCAAGAGCATGGTATTCAAGGCTAGATCAGTTTTTGAAGAAGCCCAGTTTTCAGCATGGTGGAGTTGATTACAATTTATATGTAAACAATGGAAGTAATAAAAGTATGATGGTTCTAGTATATGTCAATGACATAATCTTCGGTGGATCAGATGAAGCATAGTGTAGATAGTTTTCTGAATTCATGGAAAATGAGTTTGAAATGTCAATGATTGGAGAGATGAAATTTTTCCTTAGTTTACAGGTTACACAAGTAAGTAATGTCACATTCATTTCTCAATATAAATATGACAAGTAGGTTTTGAGAAGGTTTGGAATGGATAATTCAAAAGAGATGAAGACTCTGGTGGCTACCCATATAAAACTGTCATGGGATGATGAAGGCAAGGTGGTTAATATCACAAGGTATAGGCAAATAATTGGAAGATTTTTGTACTTGATAATGACAAGGATAGATATTTTCTTTGTCATGTGCCAAGCAACGCGGTATCAAATTAATCCCAAAGAAAGCCACATGCTTGTAATGAAAAGAATACTTTATTATATCAAGGGTACCATGGATTTCAGTTTGATATATAATGACATATCTCAGTCAGAGCTTTTGGGATATACATATGCTGATTAGGCTAGTTCAGCAAATGATAGAAAATCAATATCAAAATGTGCTTTATATCTTGGTGGATTGTGTATTTCTTGGCTAAGCAAGAAATAAGATTTCATTTCACTGAGCACCGTAGAAGCTGAGTATATTGTATCCACTCAAGCATGCACACAGTTATTGTGGATAAAATAGTAGCTTGATGATATGGGATTTAAAGTGAAGTCTTCGATCGGAATACATTGTGACAATTCAAGTTCTATAAATCTTAGGAAAAATTCAGTTCATCACTTGAGGACAAAGAACATTGAAATAAAATATAATTTTATTAAGGAGAAGGTGGATCAAGGGCTTGTGAAGTTGGAGTATGTTCCTACAGAACTACAGGTTGTAGGTATTCTGACAAAGACCTTACTTAAAGAAGAATTTGAGAGGCATCAACTGGGTCTGGGAGTTCAGTTGAATCCCCACACTTGAAAAGTGTGGATTTGGGAACCCCCTTCTCCCTTAGGTATGGTGTTTTTTCCCCTAATGCATTGATTTGTGTTCTCTACTCTATTGCAGATCTCAAAAGAGTGACCTTTGGGTTCATTGACAAAGGGGGATAAAGTGTGGTTCTTTAAGGGGAGAAACTATATAATAAAATTTCATATTCAAGACATGGGGATAAGCTGAGAGTTGGATCATCGAGATAGGGGGAGTTAAGCATGATAGGTGGAGAATTTGATAAGGGGGATGACATGATGATAATTCTTGGTGTCATGAGTAAATAGACAAATCTTAGGTTGGAAAACTTTATGCATTCCAAAACACGAGAACCCAAGAAACAAGATAGGGGGAGTATTAAATTTTAAAATTATAGAAGTGTTTGATCAAAGGTTATATAGCATAATAGTTGAGGTTTGTGATGAAAGCATAAGAGTGGTTTTGGTTTTACAAATTGGTGTCAGGAATGAAGTGATTCCTTGATGAAAATTTCATTATACTCTTGTTTCTCATGTCGAGCATTGCTCATATGGTCTTAGAGTATGTGTTGAGTAAATCTTTGACTGCTATATGAATCGCATGATTCTAATGGTGGTAGAAGATGGATTAATCTATAAATAGGTATAAAATTATGAAATATTTGTCAACAAAACCAAATAAGAAGATTTTTGGGCAAAAATACCTCAAGGAAACATTGAAGATTTTTTGGGTTGATTGTGTTTGTTGACAAAGCGGGTTTATTTGTTGACAAAGAGGGTTTCCATGGTGATTTTTCAAGTTATAGAGATATTATTGACAACATATGTTGACAAATAATCGTGATAAGGGAATGGATTATTTGGAGGTGGTACAAAAATAACATATACAAGGTGGAACCATTTTCCATTGTTTGCCAAATCTTTGGACCTCAAAATCAGGAAAATGGAGATGTGTGTTTTTGGAAAAGGAAGTTGCACACAAGATTGAAGATGGTATAAAAACTTTCACAAAAGGGATATTTCAGGATCAAAATGTTGAAATATGGAAAAGTCATGAAGTGCACGAAATATTTGAGAATGTGCGTGAAAGATGAGATTACGCAAAAAAAACTTGTGCGCCCAATGCAACATCAAATGGGGTTTTACGCACTTGAAGAGGATCTTACGTGATATGTTGAATCTTCCATGTAGGGGTCAAAAATTCATATAAATAAGAGGTTACCCCCCCCCCCCACACACACACACACTTGAAGTAGCTTAACACTTAGAGAGAATCTGAGCTCCAGATCATGTAAGAATTTTGTGTAAAGGGAGTTGCACGAAAGAATTGGAGTCGCGCACAAGATAAGGAAGTTGCTCATAAGATTAGAGTTCTACGCGTGATTGAAGTTGCATGCAAGAGGTGATTCACAAAAAAAGTGAAATATTGTGTGCAAGGAATTAAAGTTTCATGTAAGACATAGGAAGGGTTGTGCGAAAGATTTGGTGTTGCCCATACATATGTGCTAAAGTAGTATTCATCAATAGATGAAAGTGGGAAATCAATAGAGAATCTATATATAGTGGAGGATACATTCATTAGAGATAATGAAAGGAACTACAAGTCTATAAACTATGAGTGGATCATCTGAAGAAGCAGTGAGTACACTTAGTTGAGAAAGCAGTGAGCTTTCAAATTGTGATTGGTTGTAAACCAGGAGGGACAGTGAGTCCACTCCAAACTTTTTAAACAATAGTGAACTTTTAGTGGATTTGGTACATCATCACATTATCATTGTATGATCCTTGGATGTAGCCCAGTGAGGGTGAACCAAGTAAAAATTATTGTGTCTCATGCATTATTTAATTTCTATTCATACTTTTCTATAGGAAAGAGAGAGATGAGATTTTTGTTTAACAATGAAACAAGATCAAAAGGGGAAGTTGTTTTAATTTTTCATACCATGATTCACCCCACTCTTAGGTTATTTTACCTAGTGGACCTAACATCATCCATTTTTCATGTTCTTCAACTTATTATTCTTCTAGACCCAGATCTCATTCAAACTTCAACAGTCCCAAAAAAATCAATCAATTTGAAAAATCATTCTATTCGACAAAATGGACCCCTTATCATTAAATGAGGCATAAATTGGGCTGAAAACCTCCAAATTAGGTGATTCTAGCAGGAAATGAAATAAAACTCGATGTTTCATGTTCAAATTAAATTTAAGGTAACAATTCTCTCATTAAGGTATCTCTTACATGCGCTAAAGTAGAGGAAGATGAAGGGTCTCTTCAGACAGAAAAAAAAATGTGCTTGATTAATTTGGGCATAACTTTTTTACACATGTCCAAAGAAGATTATATTTTGTGACCATATGACCAAGAGATAGGGGAATAACTTTTATGAATACATGTTCTTGATAATATTCAATTTACTATGCGAAATAAACTCAAACTTTTGGTGAATAGAAACTGGAGGGAAAATTTTCCACCCCTCAACCCTATAAATATGTGTATCAACTTCCATTCAATGGTGTTAAAGAAGGAGAAAGAGGGGATGTGATAGATAATTGGAACCTTTAAGCGCTTTGTATTTTCTATTTTATCTTTTATTGGTTTCATAATGCTCTCTTCTTCCTCATTCAACGCTATTTCCCTTCACATGGAAGGGTAAAAATTTTGAGTGATTAGAGAAGGGGGGGTTTCCTTTTGTAATGCCTAAGTTGTGTGCTTTAATTTTAAAATATATTTTTATATTGAATTATTTATATTTTTAGTGGTTCCTAATTTTATTAATACTATTGTATTTAGGTTTTTGGTGTCATTCATTAATTACAACTTTGGTTGAAGTTCTTTAAACTCCCTCCACCTAGTACAGTTTGTCTCAATCGAGAAGATTGTGGTAGGTGGTGAGTGTCTAGTGATCATTGGAAAGTGTATGGAATAATTTCTTTGTTTATATATTTATAAGGACCAAAAATTCCTGATTGGGGAGGGAAGGCAACGGAGGGGTTCGGCGTAGGGGATATCGACGGCTGCAAGAGGGGTGTCGTACGAAGGAGATGCGATGGTCCGGCGAGCTAAGGTCAAGTGTTATTTAGGGAGAAGGGATGAGGTGCATGGTGCGGAGTGGCAGCTTCAATAGGGGGGATGGAAGGGGTTCTCCAGCGGCACGATTAGATTGGTAATGTAAGGGGTTTGGCTCACACGGATGGTGCAGTGGAGCTCAGCGTCGTCAGGTGGTGGTTCGAAGTAGGGGGAGGTTGTGGGAGCGTCGATGACATCAGGAAATAGGGGAATGGAGATTCATGGTGATCAGTGGCTCAGATGGGGTTTATGCAGAGGGAGAGGCTGGATATGGTAAGGTGTCAATTTATATAATTAGGGTATTTGGGATCTTCAGTTTGATTTTAGGGATTTGATGTTCGATTTGTTGTTTGGGTTTGATTTTGTTCCTTCTATGTTTCTGGTCTGTTGTTGGATTCCTCTACTTCTAGTTGGATGTTTTATTGTAGTAGTGTTTTTGATTCCGTTGATTCATTTCATTGTTGCGCTATAAAAAAATATGTGTTCTTTGTTGTGTTCATGTTTGTTTGGATTGGTTTGACTGCAATGGTGGATTTCACTTGTTCAGTTATCACTTAACCAAAAAGTGTTTTTAAAAATAAAAAAAATGAATTTTCAGTCAATAATTACTGATTGGGATTTTCCTTAGTAGTTTTTAATTATTTACTGATTTTCACATAGGAGTGATTTTTATTGCTTCCTTCAACCAAGGGCGGTTGACAACTTGATCGAGGAGTATTTCATTTATCATTCAATCATAAGAGGGGGAATGATTTTTATAACCATGATGACATTGAAAAAGGTGATCCTACCTTGAATCCATCACTTTCTTCATCAATTTATGTTCAACCTTTATTTAATTTCTTTATTTATTTTTAAAATCAAACAATTTCAAAAACAACCTTCACTTTTTCCTCAAATTCAAAGTGAAAAACTTGATTGTTGTGCACTCCTATTTGAAGAAAACCTAGGTTAACCACTACAGTGCATTTTTAACTTAGGAAATAATTGTTTTTTACACACCCCGCGATAGGTGTGTGTTAAAACATGGCGTCTTTTCTAGGGAGATAGTGCCAACAATCTAATTATAAATATTTAACTATTTTCAAATTAAAAAAAAAATTAACTCACCTTGGTCTTTGAAAGATAGTGTTGCTTTATTTTCTAGGCATATTTGGGGATCTTTAATCCAAATCATCAAGGATGAGGAATTCAAGGAGATCATCCAGGACCTTAAAGATGCACTCGAATATCCAATGATGGAGGGATTGTCTAGAGAATTAATTGAACTATAGGATTACTTCTCAGGATTTTATTAAGAAATGGTCAAGGTATTAAAAGAGTCTTACATATTTCCCACCAATATTTATGAAGAAATTACAAAGGTGAAACATCAAGTATAAGCGGATTAAAAAATTATAAAATATTATTTGAAATGGATTAAAGATAATATGTATGAGATGAATAAACAAATGGAACAAATAGTGCATGAGTATCAAGAGCAACTAGAACTAGAACGAGTGTTGGAAGAAGTAGCCCCACTCATCTTTCAAGTTGAAGAAGCTAAGGAGGACTAGATGGAATTAAAAGAAGATCTATTCGGCCTAGATCAATCAATTTTGGAGGATATTTGTAAATAATATTTTCCTTTTGAAGTACATATGGGAGATAAAAAAGATTTGGATGACTTTTGGAAAGAATACAAGGTGCAATATGATCTTCTTATCCCTTACAAAGAAGAATAATCAATACCACTATATGTATTACTAGATTTGGAAGAAGATAAAACCACCCATGTGTTATAATTTAAAGAGAATATGGAGGATCCCAGATACCTACCTCTATCTAGTGAAATTCAACTCCAAGAGGCACTTTCCACTGAAGAAGCAATTGAATCGGAACAAACTTAGGGAGTTGATCTTTTCTTAAACTCCTTATCTTCTAATTTAATTGAAACCGAATTGAGTATTACCTCTAATTTTTTTAAATTTTCATATTCGAATAACACTTGTATTTTCTTGGTTGATAAGGAAGAAAAAGAAGATACACCTATTGAGGAATATATGGAGCTCCCCAAACATGTTGAACACCTATTGGAGGGAGTGCATGAGGAAATCCAAGCTTCTCTTCCAAATGAAATAGAAACAAAATATGCTTAATTTGAAGGGGAGAATTTGATATTGATTCTTCATGATTTAATTTTAATCAAATATAATTACACTCTAACTTTTCCTTTGATTATTCCATTAATGTAACATAACTAAAACAAGCACTGAAGAATAAAGAAGAGGTTTTTTAAGTGGCAACCAAGAAAGGAGAGGACTCATTCTTTGTTGTACCCCCACCATGCAAGTTGTATCTCATTTTCATGGGGATGAATTTTCTATACTATATATATAGGGTCATAAAAAATGAAGAAGTGTAATCTAGAAAGAAGAAGTCATGGTGGTCCATCTCAAAGAAACTCCACCCACCATCAGATTGGGGATAACCCACTAGAAATGCCCATATTGAGGCAGTCAAAACTCGGGGCCAAATTAGGATATTAAACCAATATATATCCTTATATTCTCGTTCTATTTCTATTTTATTTTCTTTTAATAAATTTCTTATGTTTTATTTTATTTTTTTGGTTGTAGGTTTTCAATGTGCAACACCTAGGAGCTTAACTCAACATTACACTACCAATAAGTCATGTTGTACCTCTCTTTAGCACATGCTTACTTGTTGTGATTTAATTTCAAATGTGCTTAAATGTAAATTCTATTTTAATGAATTTCAGACACTACATCATTTAAGTGTGGGGGAGGAAACCTTTATAGTTTAAGATTTTCATTTTTTTTGTTTTTAAAAAATTGTACGTCTTTCAAATTTTTGTGTATTTCTTTTTCAATTTTTGTGTGTTTTTGAAACTTGTGATCTGAAATGATTATCATTTCAATTTTTGAAACTCATGTCAATGATTGAACCAATCTATCTCATGAAACTGAACATAAATTAATGCTAAAAATGATTTTGTTTCAAGTTCAAAACTTTAGGAATCTCATGAAAAGGCCTCTGATTTTTGAATCTCAGACCACATCTCACTTTATTTATCTTTGAAATCACTTTCTCATGAGGCTTTTGAACCCCTTTTTTCATATTATTTACATTTACCTCACTTCTTAAGAGAAACAAACCATGCTTTCTTTAACTATAATTCGATTTATTCCTTTCAAAATTTGAGGGTTTTAGGTACTTGTGTTTTAAATTATTGAGACATTTATTTGGTTTTAAAGCCCCCTTTTCAAAAGAATCATTTTTTATTATGGTATTTCATGTACATTTAATCTTTGTAGTACTTAGAAGCCATGAAAAAACTATTAGATTAGCTACATTACAATCCAATTTTTCCTATTCAAACTACTCTTGAAGTGAAATTGCATGATCTAGTTGAACCTAAGTGTGGGGGAAAGTTGTCTTGTGTTGTGCTCAGGACCGGCCTAGAAAACCCTTAGAAATTGTGTTTCCCAAGACCAGGAGCTGAAATGTTGTCTCTTCCAAGCTGCTATAGTGTATGTACAGTTCATGAACAGTGGAAATATCCTTGGTTGCGCTAGCCCAGGGGCTTGCTGGGCTTGCCCCAGGGCCGGCTCTGGTTGTGCTACATCATTTGGCGCTACTTTGGGTGGAAATAAAATACTTATGAGATGTGATTGTTGCTAAAAATTTCATTCTGAAAAACTTTGTGCCCTTCTATAGTTTTCATGATAAAAAAATTATGTCTTTCTAGAGCTTTTATGAAAAAAAAATTGAGCCTTTATGGAGCTTTTAAAGAAAAAAACAATCTGAAGTTTTGGGAAGAAGTTATTGTGATAAAGATGAAGAATTGGGGAATGTGTGGGTTGTCCTTGAAAAAAAAATTGTTATTATTTTGGAGTTGATTTGTTGTTAAGGGGGTGAGGAGGAGACCATACTTGAGTGAAAATTAGAATCATGTAATTTTTCTTTAAAAATATCCAAACCCTGCTTATTCGGCCTTGGAATTTTTGAAACTTAAATCATGCCAATCGAAATCCATTGAACAACCCTGAAAAGTCCTCAATATAAACATGTTCCCTTGACTCACATCGGGTATAGATGTAGAAATTTTTCAAGCCTATGGTGACTCTTGCATGGGTTTGGATGAGAAAAGGCTTGTTGAAAATTGAAATTTGTGATATGAGAGAAAATCCATGTGAGTTGGGTGTATTGTGTGCATGAGTAGAATAAATGAAGTAGAAAAGGATTGAACGATATGAATAGAGAACTTGAAATAATGGATTTTAAGGAATTTTGATATCTTGTTTATTGTTGTCAAATTGGTGGATCTCATGGGTACGTGTTTTGAATTTGTTTTGGTTTGATATCAATGCATACTTGCACAAGAGTCAAAATGCTAAGTGTGAGGGAATTGATAGAGCTAATATTTTCATTATTTTTCATATGTGTTTCAATTATTTAATCCCTTCTAATTTAACAATTTGAGCCGATTTGCATAATTTTTGGATTTTTGGTGATTTTTAAGCTAAAATGTCAAAATTACTTAATTCTTGAATTATAACAATTTTCTAGCACTTCTGCATTTCGAGCATGACTTTGTCAATATTGATCTAAATGAAGTGATTTTTTTTGTAGGCTTCCTTTTTTGTGGGCTTCAACTTCTTATTCTGGGCCCAGAGCTCATTTGAACTTCCATAAGCCCAAAAAAATCAATCAATTTGAAAAATCTTTATGCCCGGTAGAATGGACCTCTCCTCATTAAATGAGGCATAACTCGGGCTACAAACCTCCAAATGAAGTAATTCCAACTAGAAATGAAACATAACTCAAAGGTGCATGTTCACATTAAATTTCATGGAACAATTCGCTCATTAATAAATCTCTTACACACACCAAAGTGGAGGAAGATGAAGGGTCCTTTCGGATATAAAAAGTTTGCTTGATTAATTCAGGCATAACCTTTTTTACACATGTCCAAAGAAGTTGAGATTTTGAGGGCGCATGTCCAAGAGAGAGGAATAATTTTTATGAAGGCACCTTCCTGAGAATCTTCCATTTACTATGAGAAATAAAGTCAAACTTTTGGTGGATAGAAGCTGGAGGGAAAATTTTCCAACCCTCAACCCTATAAATATGTGTATTTGCTTCCATTCAAAGGTGTTGAAGAATGACAAAGATGGGTTGTTCTGGATAATTGGAACCTTGAAGTTTTGTGGATTTTCTATTTTCTCTTTTATTAGTTTCATAATGTTCCATTCTTCCTCATTCAAATTCGTTACCTTTTATATGTGGGGGTAAAAATTTTGAGTGATCGGGGAAGGGGGGGTTTTCCTTTTGTAATGTCGGAGTCTTGTACTTTAATTTAAAACTCACTTTTTCTATTGAATGATTTCTATTTTTAGTGGTGCTCAATTCTCTTAATGTGATTGTATTTAGGGTTTTGGTGTCATTCGTTGTTTACAACTTTGGTTGAAATTCTTTAAACTCCATCTGTATAGTGCAATTTGTCTTTATTGAGCAGATTGTGTTATGTGGTAAGTGTCTAGCAATCATTGGCACATGTGTGGAATAAGTGAATTGTTTCTAGATTTCTAAACAGCAACAATGCCCGATTGGGACTTTCCTTAGTGGTTTGGAAATAATTTACTGATTTGCATGCACACATGAGTGGTTTTTATTGCTTGCGTCAATCAGTGGTTGATTGACAACTCAATCGGGAAGTCTTTTATTTATCGTTCAATCATAAAAAGGGGGATAATTTCTATGACCATGATGACATTGCAAAAGGTGATCCTACCCTAACCACATCACTATCTTCATCAACTTGTGTTCAACATTTATTTAATTGGTTTCTTTCTTGTTAAAATAAAACAATTTCAAAAACAACCTCCACTTTTTCCTATAATTCATAATGACAAACTTGATTGTTGTGCACTCCTTTATAGAGACAATCTTGGTTAATCACTACACTACATTTTTAACTTATGAAATAATTGTTTTTACCACTCCACGACAGGCATGTGTCAGGTATAGTAATGAACGTCGGTCCGAGCACCGATTAGTGGTCTAGGGCGGCGAGACATTACAAACTATAAGAAGAATATTTAAATAGATGTTTTTTACTCTGTATTCTGTGTTTAATCGCAGACATATGATTCAAGGAATCAAACAAATGAATTATTGTTTATTTTCTAAAATGAAAAGTATGTTTTAGTACTAGAACTGAGAACGTGGGTCTGGAATGTTTCAGATCATCTCTACCGTTATTATATTCACTTTATGAACAGTAATGAAACTTTATGGCCTGAAGGGATCAAATCATGCTAATTATGTAATCACCCACATTGAGAACGGTCGTTGTAAAGATTGTGTGCTTTTGTTTGTTGTTTTACTTGCTTTTCGCACAAGAAAGAAAAGGGGTCGTTTTGGAGATTGGATTGCATTGCCTTCATTGGAAGAAGTGCACGGTCATGTCGATATAAGATCTTACATGATCTGTCTCATATTTATACCCAATGCCGTGAACAAAAGAAGCAGAATCATACATATATGTGGATGATTAGATCATATCAAGACTTTTATTTTGTATTTTATAATTATGAATGATATTCATAATTAATAATAATGATAATATAATAGGTAAAAAGGATCACACAATAACCTTTACAAAATTAGGAATAGTTATCCAAATAGAACATCAGTGAAGAATAACAACACATTGCCCCAACAGAATAGTTTTATTCAGCTCTCCTTAACAATGATGTTGGCAGCAATAACATGGGCTACTAGGAGGCGCTGGATGAAGCTGCATCATCCTTGTGCTTGATCATCCCCGAATCAACCAGCACTGGGACCTCTGCTGCAAGCCATGGGGCAAGACCCAGGCACAGAGCATGTGCAATACCAAACCTAGGGCTGCCAAAAAAAATGCTGGCGAATCAGAATGCAATTAACATACTATGAAGAATAGGCAAAACTGTGTTGCCCCCCAGCAGGCGGCTGGGGTGGTAGGGGGGATGGGGTGTGGGGCGCCGGTGGCGAGATCGAGTCCCCGGACAGTTTTCTTTGTCCCGTGTGTATAGTTAATGGAACCCACCTTTTAATAGGCAAAACAGTGTGCTTTGATGCAGGTCAGTGTTTCATAGCCAAGAATCCACATGGGCATCTATATGCATATGTGTGTGCATGAGAAAATAAAGTTATTGTATTAAAGCATAAATGTCTAGTTTTGAATCATGAATCTACACAATTCCTACTCCATGGCAACCGAACACAAATCAAGATTTTCCCCAGCCTAAGTCATATTTGCCAACAAAAAACTTAAATACTCCAAGGGAAGCCCTGATAAACATGGCAAAAAGGAGAAGCATTGAGAAGTGGGCTGCATCCAACCTCGGACAATTCTATGAAAACAAGATAAACAGAAGCCGAAACATCAACATAATCAACCTCTTCACCACCCCACATAAGGGGTATTAATGATTAGTTAGCCCGTTCATTTGTTTGATATCTACATTGTTGTTGGAGATCAAATTTTATCTATTTTGCATGATTTTGTTCTGGAACTTGAGTGTGACACTGGTAGAATATAAAACACAGAACAACAGAGCATAATTCTTCAGATCAACTAATGGATCAAAGATGAGGCTAAAATAACAAAAATAAATGATTCTTTATGTACCAGTTTTTAGCCCACAATGGCTTGAAATGCACCGTCAAGCATATCTTCCCTCCTCGGTACATCTGAATATCCACCCAACAGAAATCGAGGAAATGGTTCAGCTAGTAGGTTGAAGTAGGAAAATGAGTGGGGAAACAGGGAAAAAAGAATCAACATCGTTAAGACCATGACAGGTAATAAAGAAGATAGAATAAAACCTTCTGAGTCTTGCCATCGAGCTGAGGCAACTCGATCTCCGGCGCGGTGGAGGGGTATGTGACCGGAACATCGAACTGGAGATCGAATTCGTACTTGAGGAGGTTGTGGACGTACCAACACTTGCCGGTCCATCGGGTGCCCTCGGGATTGGCGGCCGAGATCCTGAACCAGTCATTGTCGTTGGACTTGTTCATGGAGGTGTATCCGATCAAGGACTTGTACTCCTCCTTCAATCTCTGCGTCCAGAGTGCGCCGTCGCGGGGACCTGCCTTGGTGGACAGCAGCGGGATCTTCGTCAGCGCCGTCTTCGTCGTGGGGTCCCATCCATCCATCCTTCACGGACCCAAAATCCCAACCCTAACCCTAGCGTTGGCTGCCGAGCCGATCTGAGATCGAAGAACAGGGAAGAAGCGGAAATTCCCGACCAAACGAGGAGGGAGATGAAATAATCCATTGCATAATGTGAAATAAAATTACTATTACTATTTTCCCCTAGATATCGGATAAAAACGTTTGTGATAGAAATTTGTGATAATTTAACATGTAAAAACCCTTTAAACGGTTCCGAAGAATCCTCGGATAGTATAAAATTCAAGTCTAATCTTATACTTGAATTCTAAATATAGGGTAATAACCCTCAGGGTGTAGCTCAGTGATAGATGTTACTATAGGTCTCAACAAGGTTTCGAGTTCGAATCTCGCCGAGTACATCTCTGTATCGTTTGTTACATGTGTCTATTTGTAATGTAGTCTCTTTCATCGAACAAACTGAGGTCCCGACCTCAACTTTTAAATGTAGGGTAAGAAAGCCCCCTGCAGGTGGTTGGGGTGGCAGAGGGAGTTGGGGTTGGGAGCACCGGTTGCAGGGTCGAGTCCTCAGACCGTTTCTTTGTTTGTTTCTTTTAGTGTGTGTAATTGTCGTGGGCAGTGTAACCCACCATTTTAATATAAGATAATAACAACCAACATGAAAACCACATCTCAAACATCTTTTGTTGTCTCTTTGAAAATTAGCTCGTGACAATATATCATCACTCAAAGATTAAATCAAAACACATGTTGTTATCACTAAACTTTTGAAACAATTGCTACACCAGACGATGCATTGGTCTCCTCTTTGTTCCAAAAACGGTTGTTGTGTCGCATCTCCGCTGCATGTATCGCCATCTCACAAAGGAATTTGTAAATAAAAAATATCCCACATGAAATGTGATTTTGAAAGACCGCATATTCATCTCAATTCTTAAAGATATAAAGTTATATTTTGTTTTTCAAACGAAATATCACATGTGCAACAAAATGTGAGAAGCCTCATTTAAAAAAACATAACGCCCATTTTTTCAAATTTAAAAAACTACGAGCCGAACCTTATCATTCTACCTTTTTAGCCCATCAAAGGAGATATCATCGAACAAACTCACTTAGATCGAAAACTAATTGGTATTACACTATCCTCTGTATAAAATATGACATTGCATGTTTGCAACTCTGATAAAAAAATGACAGCCCTTTGTAAAAGAAATTCAAATGCTAAATTCTTTGTCATACATGTATCTACACTTTTTTGTTGAATAAGACCGGAGCCAATAACATCTAGCTCCCCAAAAATAGCGATTGCCACATAATGTGAAAAACCTGCAAAAAATAATTACTTCTGCTCAATATTCCCAGAGTAAACAATACAATAATCATCTGAAACTGTCACCACATCACCTCAATGTTTAATTTTAATTTCTTCTTTGCCAGTGACACTTGTTAAATAAAAAGAATTAGGTGTAGTATTTAAAACATCTGACCCGACACACTTCGACTTCCAAACCTTCTTCATTCCAGTCGATGGTCTTTGACTCATGCGAGACAATCATTTGTGCCACCAATACGATGAATCTATATTCGTAGCTGTATTCACCACTTCACCATTCACCTTTACCTTAGTCTTATACATCACATCAACCATTTTGCTTCGTGTATACACCATCGACCCTCTAGACATCTGTCATCTTCCATTTCCAAATCAACTCTCAAATTTATCCTTGTCATGAACACAAACAAATAAAAAATTATAGTGCATGTCCAACACATGTCACACATACCTCAACATTAGCATAAAACATGCATTCGTAGTGATACAAATATCACCAACACCAATTACCTCAACAAAATATTTATCACCCGCCTTTAATATACCAAAGTCGCCTTATTCATAAAAAGAAAATAATTTTCTTTTTGGAGTAGTATGATACGAAGTTGCAAAATGAATCACCCATTCCTTATACAAATATGGCTCACGATAATCAACATCAATAGAAAGTAAAATGCCATCACCTTGCAAAAGACAGATGTTGACATGCCCATAATCAGTATATTTTCTTTTCTTCCCTAAGCTTCTTTTTCCAAACTTTATAAAACATCATCACATGGCCCTCCATGTCGCAATAAAAGCAATTGAATTTTCCTTTAGCCTCTAATCGATCTCTCTGATTACCGCATCCTATTATCACAACCAGAATTCTATTATCACCTTAAGATTCACCATCATTGGGTTTTTCACCGAGTCACATTCATCCGCAACATTCAAATCACATCATCCAACTTAAGAGTGTCTCTGAATAGTAATGTGGTGATGAGATTTTCATATGAATTTGGAAACGAATCCAATAGGGGAAATGCTTTATCCTCTTCTTCCAATTCAATAGGTACAATGTTGCCATTATCATCAATTTATTAGCCACTAAAAGTGAATAATTTTCATTACATTTTGAATAGTTTTCATGTGATTCATTGTTCATAAAAGCTGAGGTTAACACATTTTACAATTTAAACCTCATTTTTCATTATGCACAATTATTGTTTAAAATGTATTAATCTCATCCCATTTAAACACCACCTCACGGAATAGTCTCTGGTTCTAATTTGAATTTTAAATCTTCAGGATCATGTTACACAATTTTTGGGGAATATTTTTTCACTTTCACGAGAAATGGGAGATTCATATGGGAAGATGATCATTTTGGGCCTTGGTTTCATAAATTTATGGACAAAGAAAATTGGACATCAAGTAGCTAAAATGGATGTGGCACTCAAAACTCATGTACAATGAAGTTGAAACTTTAATTTTGGATTGAGGAAATCATTAGAAGCATTTAATTCAATTATGGCCCAAGCTAAATGAGATGTTTCAAAGGTGATTCAACCATCCCAACTTGAAGATTAAAATTTTGGGCTAGATTTCATGACCCGGAACATCAACCCACCATTTATTTCATAACATCATCATGGTCGATCAAAATGGGATCATATTTGGTGTGAATATAGATAAGAGTATGAGGAACAATTTCATTAACCATGGATCACCAAGATTCATTCATTTTTAAGGTTATAAATGCACGATAAACTGGATCATTGGAATGTGAAGAGTCTGTTGGGCCAACAAAAATGACTTTAGTATTTCAGCCATAACATTGGATATAGATTTCCAATGGACTTAAAATTCATGGATGAATCATTAAGAGGGAGAATAAAAACTTTTTAGATGGTCAATTTTTGATATTTGGAGGTTTTATGGGTCAAATGGGTGTGCAGAGTTGAATAAAAGAATTAGAGGGGAAACTAGCCACCCCTCTTGCATATAAATATGTGCCTCCACTTCCATTCAAGGGTCTAGGATTTTCAGTAGATAAGTAGAGTCATTTGGAATTACCAAATAATGAATAAGTTTTATAAGGACTTTCCAAAACTCTAGTTCCACATAGATAAATTTTCCCCCCTTTTCCTTTTGTCTCAAGTTTCCTGTCATGCTTAATTGTATCGTTATGTTGTTTTAATCTTGTTCTTTAATTGTAAGTGGCTCAAACCTCTCTAGTGTTTTAAATAAAATTGAATAAGAATTTCTTAAAATATTTACACATAGGATGTGTTTGGATTATATCATAGCGTATGATATAAACTTGTAATAAGGCACGACATGTGGAAACTGAAGGTATGTGATATTACTTGGTTTTGGACATACTATCTAATATGATTTAGAGATATAATATAATCTACCTTGTACATATGTATTATAATACATGGTGTAATTATAGTTCCATGAATCATAAATTACAATTCATTAGGCATTTCTTTGATTCACCAAAGGCAGTGGAGTGGTAACGAGTTAACACTCACATCTCCTACATGCAAGATATATTTCATTAGACATTTCATTTGATGAAACAACTATGAGTTCAGTGTATTCATGTAATGGTTGCATAAACTGGCCGAGTGAAATTTACTCATGCATTATAACACATGAGTAAATCTATGTTCACTCAAGGAGAATCCTCAAGGGATTTATAAAGGGGTATTGACCATAAAATGGTGATAATGCAAGCCTGCCTAAGCCTTAGTTGAAGCTCTCCTTCTAGTAGCTCTATTCACCTACTACATTTATACCACAAGGCACTACCATGTTGTAAAGGCTAGAAGAATACTGCTCATACAATGAGTGATTCAGCACAACCCATAAATACCTTAGGATTAGGGATGTTATTTTTCTGCCTCTCATGTGATCTTCAATAAGCACATGAGATAAAGATAAATGTAGCGAACATCTTCGATGAATGGTACACATTTTCTTTATTTTATAGTATGCATGGTTTCAATTTCTATTATAATTGATCTTAGATTTATAATTCCTTATTACTTATGATGTGTTTAATAAGTGTCATTGGATCCTTTGAAACAAAGCAGTGGTATTAAAACCTTACCATGATTTTTAATTCATGAAATCATGTTGAAAATGATTTTTTAATGTTGTGCTCCTTATCATCAAATATGTTTGAGAATTTTTTTCTACCCAATTAAATCGTGGATTACGATATAGGATATCATAGCCAGTGACTCGGTACAAATCCTTTGGTTTTGTATTAGTTGCAGCGTACGACATCAGGATATCGTATTTAATGATAATGTTGTGTCATGGATTCAAAACAGTGCATCGCATCACCTTAGCAATATCGATGTGAATCGTAAAACATGATTCATACATAAGGATAATACCATCAATAAATAAAGGTAATTCAGAATCTTACATATGGATTACCCCATACGTAAGGTTCATTAAATTTGTTGTAGCAGTGGAAAACACTTACGTACACCACTTATCATAAGTAGCTATAACATTATCAATCGTAAAATATGACTGATAGCGCTTAAAAGTTTTAAGCACCACACTTTTTCTATAATATTCCATGACTCCACCTAAATAATTAAATATGATTTTTATAGAAAAAGGTTTTTCTTAAACTTTAATCATGAATTGATTTATATAATTTATAAATTGATTTTAAATTACAATAAAATTTATTTTGAGATATTTATTAAATTATAAAAGTGTTATAAATTAATTGATTATAAAGTGATTATAATTAATTAATTAAATAATTATGAAATATTTATTAATAAATATTCCACAATTTTAAATGTTAATATTGAAATATATTTTACTAATTATATGGAATCACTTATAATTTAGAAATAAGGTTTTTATTTATAAATTATAAGTGTAATTTATAGTGTTTATAAATTACAAAAATAAGGCTAAAATATAATAGAGTTTATATTTATGTGATGAATTATTCATAACACTTAATTTTAATTGTCCAAATTAAATCCTTATTTGTATAAATTATTTAAACCACATAAAAAGGAGTTTTGATGAATGATTTTATCAATGTCTAAATAATGATAGATATACGATATTTAGATTATGTCAATATTTTACATAATAGAAAATTGGAATATAAAATGTTTATAATTCATTAATATCACATATTTAAAGTAAATTTAATATAATGAATGATATAAAAGAGTTCATATTAAGGAATGAATACAAAGTGTTAATGTTCAGTATTATAGAATGTCTATAAAATTAACTAAAATTATAAAATGTTTATTTTTAGATTTATTTGTGAATTATTCATAAATAATACATCTCATGTTTAAATAATTTAATTGTTCATTTATTTATTATTCCCTTATTTATTATTCATATTTATAAATTTTTTATATCATGAATATGTGTATATCATAGTTTAAAGTTGTTAAAATACTTCTAAGTTATCATACATGCATATAAGGATTTACATGCTTGGTATGATAATGGATTGAGTTTTAATCTACTTTAACCTCAATTTTTATTTAAAGTTATTAGCTTGAATTTGGTTGTTACATATAGTTTATACATATTATGTAATAGAGTTATGTTTAATTGGAATCTATCTTGAGTAAAGTATCCCCAGGTAGAGGGTCTTTGGGTTAGACTTCCCACTAGCATGGAGGCTTATTCCTTATACTAGAAAGGTGGGGGTTTCCTATTTGTAGCTCCAGAGTTACTCGTGTGGGGATTTATAGTTTATTATAATTCTAAACCTCTACATAAGAAGTTCATACACCTTACAAATATGATGCATCTGGATACATGTGAATACATTTTTCTTCTATTTTTTGGGTGAGTAACAAAATTCTGGGCTCTGTAAAGAGTTACACATCAATATGGTTTGAACATATTGATTTGGCATAAAGAATAAGATTCTAAACTAAATCACTAGAAGCATGGATACATGCAAAGGGAAGAACATGATATAAGATGGCCATATTAAATCCCCTTTAAAATACTGAGTGTTAGATTCCTTCCAAAGTGGCACTTGATAAGATCTTGATCATTCAGTATGGGTGGCCTTAACAGTTTGGTTCTTATATATTATTTTTTGCAACAAAATTAAGTAATAAGGTGACCCTAACAGTTAGGTGCCTTATTCTTGGAATTTTATTTGGGTTACACTTAGCTGGGAAACCCTGAAGGTTGTGATATTAAAGGAATGAAGTTATGTGAATCCACATGATTGATTTGTATAAATATTTATTCACTCAAAAATCAAAGAGTCACATTTGATATGATCAATAGTAGTTATCTACTAGATATAGTCATGGATTATTTACGTGATAACTAGTGAAAGTCATGATAAAATAGGGATATTATACCACTAATAGATATGATATGATTCTAAAGGGATCATCATTTTATTAGGATAATATTTAATAAAATTCCTATTAAATGAATGTAAAACATGATATTCATATGATAAAAGATTTTATTGTAGATAAATGTTACCATCAACATCACTATAAAACTTAACTTTGAGATCAATCCTATAGAAAGGATACACTTAATGTAAGAAACTCTTAAGACTATCTAGTTAAGACCTGTTCTTAAGTAAGAAGACAAAATTCTATGTGTTAAAACAATACCTTCATAAATAACACATCTGTTAAAGTTGTTCAACACTTGGAATCTAGATTCTTATGATGATACTCTCAGGGTTTAAAAGGAATTAAATTCAATATGACTGATGAAAGTTTAGTCTCTACTCATATATTTAATATGATTGGATATACCAATGACCTGGTGAGACTAGAGGTTCCCTTAAGGGTTATTATAGTTAATGAATCCATTCTATAGTCATCAATGGAAATGTTCTAACAAGATGAATGGGTATAAAAAATGTTTACCCTATTATTCTCAAAGGGTTGAGAATAGATGAACTGGGAATGTTATTTCTAGGTCTGAGTGTTGTGTAGACAATATATGTCGGTAAAAGATCAAACCATAAGAATAAAATTTAGTTGAAAAGACCAACCATATTTCTTTGAGTATCCAATCAATTTCATTGAAATCTAATGGTAAAATCTTGAAGGAAAGATTAATGATTCCATAGGATATAATTGTATAGGATACCCAAAAGGTTTTGAAAAACACCATGGAATGTCCATGTTAGGTATTAGTGTTATAGAAATTAATTCTTTGATTTTGAAGGGTATATGATACTAAATGGATACTTCACAAATTTTGTGAAGCTAAAGCTATGTTAAGTGGACTTCTCTTGTGTAATATTCACAACATTTTTTGGGATGAGGTTGAGATGGATTCTTTTTTGGTGCACAAATTTATTATAGGACAGATAGCCTCTCAGTGGTCTATTACATACCAAATAAGAGCATACAAGAACCCACTGAACCAGAAGGTGGGAATCTATCATACTTTGTGGGAAGGTAATAGCTTAGTAGATAGTCTCATAACTAAAGGGAGACATGATAATCATATATAGTTTATTTTTCATGGGGTCTTTACCCCTTGGTTGTATAAAAATTGTTAGAGGATGCCTTGTGGCTTCATCATTTTAGGTCACCTTGACCTTTATGGTGGTCTATCTCCATTTTAAAAAATATTTAATTTTGAGTGTGTGTAGTTTTAATTCAAGTGATGAAGCAAAGAGTTGATGCAACAAATATTTTATTATAAAGTAGTTTTTAAATATCATATGGATCTAAGTAAAGGTTGTATTTAATTATCTCATTTCTCTTATATGATAAGAGGAGTTTTTTTGTTAACAAAGATTTGTTATAAAAAAATATGAGATAATGGATTATATACACATGTTTTATGATTCATCAAGTTTTATAACATGTTTAAAAAGAAGAAAAAGGATAAAAATGTTTTATCCAAGATAAAAGTGTTTATCTGGATGTTTTTTAAAACATGAGGAATTTAGATTCCACCACCAACATTGGCATATTTTAGAGAATAATATTATTTTTAAGAAAATTCTCCTAACACATAGAATATCATATATGAAATGGATTCAATAGTCTTAGAACCAAGGTGATCATAGTTTGAATTTGATGTCGCGCTTATTGAAAATATTTTATCGGACATATTTTTTCTTAATGAATTTGAGTGCTTAGATTAAAGAGAAATTTTTAGAGTTTCTTTGGAGGATTTAGTAAAGTTTCATGAAAGATTCAAGGAAAAGGAAAAAATTTCATGTATCACTTATGTGATAGCATGGGAAGTATATGGAAATCAATTCATGTTGTAGGTATGTGAAGGATTATTCATGAAGGAGAAATCATTTAGAAAATATGTAGTAGGTGGTTCATGAAGAAGGTATGTGCGGTAGTGAATGAATAATGTGAAGTTTGATTTCATTTTTTGAAGAAATGGAAGAAAAGATATGCAACTGAATAGGAAGAAGTATTCAACACATTTAATGATTGCGAGGAAGGAATTTTTGCAAAGTAAAAAATCTCATGAAGGAGCCACACGAACCACATAGTGCGTTTCTTATGAAAATACACAAGGGAGGAATTAATTTGTAAAGTGAAGGTGGATAAGTTTACACACCATGAAACCCATGTCATTTATGGGTGGGTGATGATGGTGGTATGAGGATCACATAAAGTGGGTTTCCATGCGAATGAAATTTTTATAATTTGGTGATTAGTGAGTTTTTTGGGGGTGTTTTTCATATAAATACCCCGATAATAATTTCATAAAGTATCAAATGAAAAACTAAATGAAAAATAAAAATATTAATCAGAATATCTTGGAAGGAAGATTAGTTTGCGAAGAAGATCAATTCATGAAGTAAATTAAGTCATGGAATAGTTTTTCAAAGCCAGATCAGTTCATAAAGAATAGTATGTGAAAAACATATCAGTTCATGGAATAAAATACACATAAAGAAGAATAGTTTGTGAATTAAAATACATAAGAAATAGAATAGTTCATGAATTATATTACACATGAAGAAAAATAGTTTTCAAGGCATAATATGTATAAATCAAAATAGTTTACAAAGTATAGTATGTGTAAAGAAAAATAGTTCACATAGAACAGTACACATGAATACTGGTGGCTATTCCAGATATTTTGGATCACATTAAAGAATTATATTATAGAATTAATGATGAAAAAAATTCAACTCATTCAGGATGATATGGAAGTGACCCACATGTTGATAAACTGATAAGACATCCATTTGAAGTAGTGTACAAATGAGGAGATGATAGAAGTATTTCAATGGAAGAAATGTGTTATTCCTAGAAATCATTTGTAAAGGGATTGATCTTGGAATGAAGTGACCATGATCAAAAATTTCAATTCACCAAAACTAGTGAAGTATAGTGGATTTTGGTATATCAACACAATGTTATGTGCATGCTCCTTGGATTAGCCTTTAGTGGTGAACCAATTAAAACTATTATGTCTTGCTTTAATTTTTGTATTTGGTATTTTAATGGATTCTCAACTATTGATAATAGGTTTTATGAGTTCCTAATATTTTGGGAACAAGATCCTTCATATCATAAGAAAAAATTCACATCCTGATTTACCCCTTCCCTCTCAGGGTGTCTCAAGTTGTGATAAGTGGTATCATAGAAATAGGTTACATACATTACATATATCATCAAAGGTTAATTCTGATGGAGAAAATTATGAATGAAAAGGGAGTTCCTCTATTTAATGGAAATAATTATCAGTTTTGGAAGAATAGAATAAGATAACATTTAAGATCTCCTAGGCTAGAAGTTTTCACTATTATAATACATTGATATTTTGAAGAAGATCCTGATAAGACCACCCATCTTTATAATCCAATGGTATCAGCTCTTGAATAGAGGAATCAAATAGAACTTTCATTAGATGACATAAAAAGATGTTTTGTTGCATATGAGATGCATGTAAATCTAAAGGGAACATCAATTCATCCAAATAATGAGATAACATTTAAATCTATGGAAAAACTTTAAACCACTAAAGTTGGTGATAACAAAGAGGATTTTAGTGATGAATTTTTGTCTCTTGTTTCTATAGAATTAAAAAGTGGGAAGGGTAGGTTTGAATATAAGATACCCTTAACATTATTTTTTATGGTAAAGTTAAGAACATTAAAGTAAGGTGTCCAAGAATATTTAATGATAAAAAAAGTGAAGTAGGATTTATACAGGATTCCCAGATGAAATTTCCTCCTAAAAGAAACTTAAAACTGGGAAATTCATATGGAAATAAATTTTATAGGAATATCTTGGTAAGAAAAGAAGAAGATGACAATAAATTATATCTTGAGGAAGTGGAAATATAATTTCAATCATATATTTAGTATTCTAGAATGGATAATGTTTAAAAGGAAGAATTTGTATGGGAAGATGATAATTAATTTAAAGGTGTTGTTAGTCTCAAGGTATAACTTTAGGGGGGTCTCAAATATCTCGATGCTCACAGAAAGACAAATTGAAATATTGAAAATATATTGAAAGAGTTTTAAGAATATGTGGATCAACTCAAAGTTGAGATTGACAGACTAGAAAAAGAACTAGAATATCAATCTGTCAGGGAGGTGAATTTAGAAGAAGTTGTGAATCTCAAGCTATAAATTAAAGAATAAGATAAGGTGATTGATGGCCTTAATTATTGTATAAAAGAGTATAAAAATATGGTATAATTCCTTGAAGAAGAGGTCATTACATTGAAAAATAAACTTGAATTATAAATGAAATCAAGTGATTCCAAGAATAATCCACATTTTGGAAAGTTCTTGGATAGAGAATTACTAGAAATAAAGAAAAGTTTCAGAAATTATTGAGATTATACTGAATGATCAAAGACCCTGATACATGGGTAAGAGTAAAACTAATTGTGATGTCGAGACATCAAGATGAGGAACATAGATAATCAAAATAAAGAGAATAATAAGGTTGGTAATTTTGGAATCAAAACTAAGACACTATAAGAATAAAATATGACTACTTAAAATAAAGGAAAATAGATTGTTGAAAAAATTACTCAACCTACAAAGGTTAAACAACAACCAAAAATATATTTGAATACTAGAGACATGTGGAGGAATGAGGGTGAGAAACTATTTCATATTATGAAGTTCCAATTTTGTGGCTATCTTGGACACACTATATCATATTATGAAGAGGTGAAGAACTATTTAAATGGAGAAACACATGGAATCCAACATATAATAATGAGACCATATCTTTCATCTCATAGAAGGAATTATTTTTATGGATATTATTTTCATTATTTTAATTTTAGGCACAAATTTGTTGATTGCAGGCAAAGAAGAAGAGGTGATTTCCACCATGTAAGTGAAATCCAGATGAATGCAAAATAACGTATCAAAATTTCATTGAAAAACAAATACTCTCCATTGGAAGAAGAAGAAGAGTTTGATTGAAATATTTGTTCTGAATAGAAAGGAGAGTGGCCATCTTATGCCTCAACTCAACTCAGTATCACATAGAAGGAAAAGAAGAAAAGATAGAAGGATAACTTAGCTAAAATTTATCTTAAAGTAATAAAAAATAATAGAACAAGAATTATTAATAGCCAGTGTTCATCCCATATGACTAGAAATGTGAACCTTATAAAGAACATAAAAGGAATAATTAATATATTTTGAATTTTAGTAATGCCAGAGATTTAAATATCAAAGGTTATTGAAATAATAAATTAGAATATGATGAGATGAAAAAAATAGAAGTACTCTATGTTGATGACTTGTAACATAATCTATTGAGTGTGAGTCAACTCAATGACTTTAAAATTCAGGTTATATTCAATTATATTGTCACGACCCGTCCTCGGGGCCCGTGTCGTGACTACCCCAAGCCTACCTTCCATAGGCCAGGGGCTGGCGACTAGCACCAAAGGCGTAAATCCTGATAACTGGGAAGGAATTGCCTTTATAAAAGTAAACAAAACATCACAGAGTACAAGCGGAAGTAATACACTAAGAACAAAAGAAAGTTCTGAAAAGTAAGTGGGTCAGAATACAAACCCAATTGAAAGTACAGCTACAACTGAACAAAAGTACAACAGAAAAAGACAATAGCTGGAAGAACGGAAGCAGCTCCTGGGTCGTCCTTCTCGAATCCTACCTGAAGGGTAGGTACAGATAGCGCAGCTCCTTGATCGTCCACCACGGATCCTACCTGAAGGGTAGGTATAGATAGCCTCCACAATGCTCTTTCCCATCAACCTCCTCCGAGTATCGTCTCGCCGTGAAGTCCACCTCCTGATACTGTCTCGTCGTGAGGTCCACCTCCAGGTATCATCCTGTCTTCGAACACTCGGCCTCCATCAGCACTGCCCGTCATCTGCAACCAACACAACGAGGTGCGGGCATAGCCCGTGTAGGGGTGAGTATAACAATACTCAGTAGGGACCCCAAGACCCTCAAGGTCTCTCTAAATCCAACAAGGATAACCACAAAGCAGAAACACAATAGATAACCCTTAATTAGGTATAAGCCCATACTTATACCAAAGTTATCAAGTAACCCATCTCAATCTTGAGGAAATAAAAAGGTTATGAAATAAAAAGATAATCACTACCTAGGTATATGCCCATACATATACCTAAGTTATCAAGTGACCCATCTCAATCATGAGGAAACACAAAGGTCGTAGACTCAGCTCAAACCAGAATTTTCATTATCGAAACTGTAACTGCTGAAGAGCCCCATCTCTGGAGAGCACAGTGATCCTGTCATGACTCCGAGGTACTGGAGAGCACAGTGATCCTGTCATGATCACCAACGCCGCTGACGGTTCGTCAAACGGACGCCCGGTCTGAAAGTTATCAGCTTTTCCGTTCCAGGGGCCCGGTTGGATTTCGGGTACAATCCAACCCGAACACTATCCAACTGCAACCAAAACTCAGGATAATCATGCCAAAAGTTCCGTCTCATCAAGAGGAATCCAAAAAAGTCGACGGCACGTCAATCGGACATCCGAAGCTCAAGTTATAAGTGTTTCCGCTCCGAGGCCCCGGTTGGTTTCGTGTTCAAACCAACCCGGTCATACCCAAAGTTCTTTTAAACCTTGAGTGTAATATACCGAAATGAACGTCTCGATCCAAGGATCGCATCACAACTGACGATGCGTCTATCGGAGGTCCGTAGCTCAAGTTATGGGTGTTTGAACAAAAATAGTCCGAAACGGGGGGTTCGAGCCCGATCCGACCCGGCCCGAGACCCCCCCTAGGTCGGCCCGAACTGGGTCGACTCGAACCGGGTCCGGGTCCGGCCCAATAGGGCGTGGCCCGACCGATTGTCCTGCCGCGCTGGCGCGGCCGCGTGGCCCGCTCGGCTGTCCGGCTGAGCGGAACAAGGGGGGTGCGGTTGCCCCCCTTGAATGAAGCCGCGACCCCCGTGTGGGGGCCGCTCCCTGCCAGCGATGCGGCGACCAATGCCGCATCTCCCTTGGTCCCGTGCGGCCGCGGGACCGCCACCTGCCACCGCGGCTTCAGCCGTGACAGAGCTTCCTGGCGGCGCGTAGGGCGCCGCCGCCTCCTGGCGGCCAGCCGGTGCCGGCCGCCACCTCCGGCCGCCGGCGCTGCCGTGCCGGCGGGGCACGCCGGCAGGCCCTTCCACGGACCACCGAAGTTGCTCCGGTGGTCTGTTTTCAATTCTGCCTGCCCTGGTGGTCCTCCCGAGAGCCGTATATTACTACGAAGGATTCAAAACACCTTTGCGGCCCACCTCATCATCGTTCGTCGATCCGCACTTCGACAACAAACTGCGGAGGGTCCGAGCTTTGTTCGTTAGCCCATGCCCTCCGCGTTAGAGGTTTTAAAAACAAAAAAAAAACTCAACCAATCCCGATTATTCACCCCGCATGATCAAGCGATCCGCGGATCAACCAGTAGAGATTGATCCACATTCGTCGTCCTTTTCTCAGATGATAAAAGGTAAAATCAATAAAATTCCCCTACAATTTCCCCTGCAAATAAATATTCCCAACCCGCAAAAGAAATCATTCGCGTATCAATCTTGAGAATGAGTTGATCCGAGTTCTTTGTTTTAGAAGGTAAGAACTACGGGAATATAAACTTACACAAATTTATCCCCTACCTCTAAATTGACGTCGCATGTCGTCGGGTCGCGGAAGTCGAACGTCACGGAAGACGACATTGCGGATTGAGGCTCCGTAAGCGTCATTGGCGTTCGCCCGATGAAGGATGCGGCGTGTCGTAGTTCTTCGATGAAAGAGTCTCTCACTGGATGCGGAGAGGGAAGAATAACGACACGTCATTCACTCCTTGCGGTGACGACATTCTTCATCGAGTTCTTGACGTTCTTCACGTTCTTCAATGAAGAAGACGAGTTCTATCTCCTCCCATTCCCCACACAACCATCCAACCCCTAATAAAATAATACTCTTCTTATTTTATTACCCATCCCATGCATTTTCAAAACATTTAAAAATGTTGAATTAACTTAACTTAATTAATCTTGAGCTTGTCAAAATTAAATGAAGTAGAGTTGGCATCATTAATGAGAGGGTGTGTCACAAGGGGGGTTGGAGTGAGTTATGGAAGATGAGAGTTCACCCACTTAATGGGGAAAATATAGGAGGTTTAAGGAATGTGAAGGGGTGGGGTTCGTGTGGGCCCCACCTCACCTTTAATCCTCTCATGGGTAGTTAACTACAAGTGTGTCCCACCCCTAACTCCCTTACTTAGGTTATAACCACATGAGAGAGGGATAAAGTGTTGTGACACAATACTTAATCCACTTAACAAGAAATGAAAATATAATTGTAAAACAATTATATTTTTATCCCTCGCTTTTTTTTAAACAACTCCTCCTGAGAAAATGCAACTCCAGAAAGGGTCTTCTTAAGCAAAAACCGGCGCTGTGGTTTCATCGGTTCCCTCAGATTTCAATTCCGAGAACCGGTTCACAAGTTAGAAAAACCCGCTCATTTGTTCACTGAACGTACCTGAGCTAAACTTCGGAAAAAATGATTCTAGGCACACCGGGCCTCGGAATCAGGCGCCGTCAGAAATTGCGTTCATGTAAAATTCCAAAGAAATTAAGAAAAAAATTTCCTTGAAATTTCTGAGTCTTTACATATATGGGATGATTAGTCAAATGAAAATCCAAAAATTTTATCATGAAAGGATGGAGGAAAAATGGAAATCTTTACTAGGTGGGAAATAAAGAAAACACTTATATTATTAATCTATCTTTTAAATATGAAATATAAAGAAAAAATATTTTTATAGAAAAATAAACTTTCTTTTTCTTTAAAAATATAAATGTGAAATATGTAAAATACATGTGATAAATAACTCATTACATTAATAATTATCTGATTATATCATTCTAATTTCTAGTTACATAGCCCCTCAATATCTCTGTATAATATTAAAGCATAAGGTATGCTCCAGGGGTAGTTGAGGGTGGTTATTATACAATCATAGATCTCATAGAAATTTACACTAGTTTTAATTTTTCTCTCATATTTACTCATACTATAATTGTTCGATTTTAGCTTGGATTAGTCATTGAAAGGACCATTTTGGGATATACTCAACACTGATGGGGGGTGAATCAGTGTTGGGGAATTTTTGAATCAATTAATAATTTGTATACCTTTACCTCTTATACATGTTAGGATCTCAATTCTCCTATTATATTTTCATTATTGTATGTAAGTATATAGAAACAAGTAAAGGATGAGACATAATGTTTTTAGATGGTTCACTACTCAATAGGAGTAGATAATACTTTTCATGTATGGTGATGACCAATATATAGATTCTCCACTATAATTAGATACCAAATATGATGGTTTAGACAAAAAAATCATGATCCCAAGTGTGGTTCTATACACTTTAGGAGGGGGATAAAAATAATCTTGAATCCCTAGAGTGGTGAAAGAAAAGTACAACTGCAACACCTTACTGGGTCTTTATACTAATTGTGTAGATAGTATTTAACTTCTTATTTAGGTTATTTACAAAAAACATGAAATTATTCCACCAATTTTAATTATATTGAATGTCATAGTGCTTATTTTTTCTTCTTCCTCTCTTATTACTTACACATTAGCTTATAAGAAACTCTTCTTCTTCTCTTGTATGAAAAGTGATGCACACAACTTTATTCTTCTTCTTCATAGCAGTAAACTAGACAACTAATTTTATTGAATAGATGCACGAATTATTCTCTGCTTATTTTTCTTCCTCTGTCTAAAACCTATCTATAAAATTCTTCACTTATATATTCAATACTTATTCATCTAAACCTTTATTCTCCTTTAGTGGAAAAAATCTGCACCGGTTCTTCTTCATCTATTACCGTTTTTCTAATACTAATTTTTATAGAACCCATCCATCCAGAATATATCCTTTGGAATATGTATTCTCGATCCATTCTTCTCTTATTTTGTTACTCGTTCACCCAATAATACCTATTCATCTGATATAAGCAGTCCGTCTAATACCACATGTTCATCCGGAACTCCACTTCTTCAACTGGTACCAATCTGTATGGTACCTATCTATCTGATACTTCAACCCAAAAGTGAATTAATCTAAAGATTCATGCCTATAACCTCACTATGACAATTCATGAATTATTCAACAGTAAGCACAACCACAACAACTCGATCAACCAACAACTTGATCAACCTTTTCACATCGCACTAGCTCCCCTTTATATATGAAAATTTTCTCTAGAAACTCAGGGATAAGTGTGAACTCAAATTTTAAATTCCATCTTATAAATTTGAATATCCCACTCAAATATTTATTTTTTTGGAACCTTAATGATTCCTAAAATATAGGATTAAACAAAAAGTTTATAGGAAACTTTCCTTAAAACTCTACATTAATGAACTCTTCAAACTTCCTAAAATCATGGCTTGAATCATGATCTTACCTTCATGATTATTGGATAATTGAGAATCTATCTAAGTATCATCACATTGAATAACTTTACAAAAACCTTTTAAAGATATGTGAACCTTAAAATGGGACTTATTCATAAAAACTACTCCATACAGTAGTACTCTATTCTATGTAATCTCAAAGTTCTACTCTACTTCCTCTGGTAAATGAGTTCTCAAAAGTATGTTTGATGTTTTTTTCTAATGAAATCAATAAATGTTTACTAAATATTCTGTTTTGATGGAATTTTTCATAAACCTTTGATTTATTTCCTCTGATCAAAGATTCCATCCATTACCTTTACTTGGACACCTCTATCTGATGCCTTAGCTTGTAATATTCTATTTGATGTCATTGATTAGAAAATTTTGTTCAATAAAATTTATAAAAATTCTTTATTTAACACTTATTTTCATGTTTCCTTTATCTGATGTCTTTGAAAAAAATCCATTTAATAGACTCTAAAATGTTTATTCAGTATAATTATTACCACTCCCACTCGGGTAAATTATTTCTGATGGATTTTTTCAAAAACTTATATTATATAAACTTTACTTGGAAACTTCTTAAAACTCTCTTTCATCTGTAACTTCCATAATAAATTTTTTGTTAGATGATCGTACAAAAATTATTATTTTGTTGGACACATTTAAATTTCTTTTTCCAGTAAAATCAATCAGGAAACCTCTATCTGGAAAACATAGTTCCACCATTATTTCACCAAATCCTTCCTTCGACCAACTTTAGAAAGAATCATGAATTCCTTAGAATATTCATGCTATTTGATACTTTAAGGAACAACAAAATATCACCGGATTCTACCTCTATTTCTCATAGCCTTTTCTTCTTAAAATAATTATATTGAATCATAACTGTAAGGAATTGTGATGTTTAATCAATTAGGAACACATCACATTACATCAACCGATGTTGTTTGTTTAATCATTCTTTGAATGAAATCAATCAAACATCTAATACCACCTTTAATCTAATTTACTCAATCCATTCACATCAGTTTGATTTCCCTGTGAACACTATCAGTTAAAAAATTTGTCCTATAGAATTCATCTGATCATATCAACCTTCTTCATCTGTTCATTTTCAGCTATCTTTATCTATTTTCATGGATCTATCTGATATTTTTATAGAAACTTATTAAGGAAACTCATTATGGAAACTGCATAATGTTAATAAAAAACATGATCACCCAAAACAACTTAACACATATATAGATATTAAGAATAACTCACTAGTCATCATAAGTGACTCAAAATCTTTAAACATTCCAAGTCTTCCAAGGACACCATTTATCTTATTCCAAGATAACATAACTTGGGAACTTCTTATCTTCCTTCAAAAGAATAGATTATAACTTCTTCACTTCTTTATAGTTATAAAATTATCATATTTCTTCAGTAATCCAAGATACATATCCTTTACAACTATTTCACATATTGACATTAATGAAAGCCTTTAACTTTATTGAAAACCATTGAAAACAAATACAATACACACAAAATTTGATCTTCAATATCCTTCTATGTACTTGATGGAAATAACTTCAAAATTCCTTTATAATGAATATGTCAATATGTAAATCTTTATATTCTTTCTCTCCCTTCCTTTTCAAACTTTCTTTTCACTTTATCTCCCCTTTCATTTCAATTTTTTTATAGTCATAAATTTATCATCTTTATTCATAAATTGAAGATACATATCCTTTAAAACCAATTCAAAATATTGAAATCAATGAAATACTTCTACTTCATTGAAAAATATTGATGATAAATACAATACACACAAAATGGGATCTTCAATCTCCCCCTTTGTATTTATTGGTAATACCTTCAAAATACCTTTAGAATAAATATGTAAATATGTGAATCTTTCTCTTATTTCTCTCCATTCCATTTCAACCTTTCATTTCACTTTTGTATCACCCTTATTTACAATAAATACAAAGTAATTGGGAAAGGAGTATCAATTATTTCTTAAGAAGTGTGTCATCAACCATCTCACTTTAATTCTATGTGATCTATGCATGGTGTAGAAAACAAGAAGATTTGATTCAGACAACAAAGATATTCATTCCCAACTAAACTTGATACCACATGAAATGAGAACTCATAATATTATCTTAAAGGTTCATCTATTGTAATAGTGGGTTCCCTATACCCAACCATATAGTACTTTTTTATTACCATTTCATTTATACAGCGAGATATTCATGATGTTATCTTATTATTATAGTGTAGAAATTTCTGCATCTACTATTTAAATGGTAATTTCCATATATTAATTATCATATCATAAGGATATAGAAGATCTTAGGCTATAATGAGAACCTCAAGATACCGTAAAATTAATATTAAATATATGTCCTATGGTCTAGATACATCATGATGATTGGACATAGTTGATGTATGACTATCAGGTGCTGGGGGCTCATAAGAATTGAGACTTCTTCTCATGAAGTTCGCACTTGGTGATCTCTAGTGGTTGAGATCATGAGGGAAAACCCATAAATAGGAACACCATATGTTTTGGATGTCATTGGTTGTTCATATCTACAGACATGTGTATTGGTATCCTGACTTTAGATCGTTATTAATGTGTGTAATTTGATTATGTAATATTATGTAAAAAAACCATGATAATGAAATCATGGTGAGGTATCTTATGTTGTATGCATAATTGGTGGTATGACATTGGTTGAATGATCAAGATAGGATTTGTCACTTTTGAGTTGAGAAAGTAATATATTGCAGGGCCTGGTTGATCAGGACGGTAGTACCTTCATAAGTCCTTGGCCAAGGAAGTTGAGGGTAAATCTGTCTAGTTAGATCAACAAATAATAAAGTAATAAAGGATGATGACACAAGTGCGCGTCCTTCTTTATGGGATATCTATTAAAAAGAGATTATATTACATATCATGTGTTCATAGGTTGGCTTCCATTGATATGACTATTCCTTATCTTTTTAGGGGCCTAGATGGGTTGCTAAACACCTCTCTTGCTCCATGAATACTATTCACCACTATCAAGATAAGGTCCTAGATGGTAAAACACAATAGCATATTCAATAATCTTCCATATTCTAGTGAATAGGTATATAGGATATGGTGGGCCCCACCATGGGGTCCAAGTGTTGCCCAAGTTTTATTGATCACTGATATATAAATAAATTCATTATTATTCATGTAAATAATAATTGGCTTGAATTTATTTATTAAAATTATTTACAAAATTTTAAGTAAATACGAGCAATAATATTATTCAAACTAATATTATTTTAATATTCAAAGTTCATTTAATATTGGTGGGAATGACAACTCGAGTTAAATGACTCAGTTTTATCACATAATATATAATATGTATTACAAGTATGTGATAAAATATAAATAATATTTATGACACATTTTAGTTCATCATAATTATTTATTTACTTCCCTTCCAGGTATTTTGCTCCACCCACTATATAAAAAGAAGCAGATAAGCTCAGCTTGGCACCGTTCATTCCAATGGAATGAGATATTATCTCTCCTTCCACCTTCTAGATAGATAAAGTCTCTCTCCAAGCATTGATCCAAGCATGCCTTTGATGAATCAAAGGCAAGAGATCAAGGTGATCATTGTGACGTTGAAGGATTCGTCGTATCTCCATGAAAACGCTCAAATTTTGAGGAACAACGAGTGAGAAGATTCTTGGAGCATGTGTGGATTATCTAGAGGGGTTTGACTTTAGATCCTTCATGCAGCAATCATTAGTGACTTTCTATAGGCGAATGTGCTTCCAAATCTAACAAGGTACACATTCGTTTTTATTTCTATGCTATGTTTAATTCACATGAGATCATTAGGTTGTATCAGGGATAGAATCTCCAGAGATGATAAGTTCTATCATCCTAGTGATGAAAATTTTTCAACCGGTGATGAAAAATATTAAATCCCTGACCCATCATTTTCTGTTGTTGCCTTGGTACCTTCAATTGATATAAGAAAGATTGAATAAATTATCTAGGCCAAGAAAAAAATATTTTTATTTAAATTTAAGTAGAGGGTAATATTTCAGTTCCAATAGATCTGACCGTGCTTTGATCCAACTTATGATGGCCAAGTTATGTCCACCTGAAAATATTTTATGAATCGAACATGATGGTTTTGATGAGTAATAAAATTTAAAACATATATATTTTATATGTGTTAATTTTATTAGTTTTATTTTTGGGTGAATGGAAATGGTCGGAATAATATTCTCTAGCATGAGTTTTAATTCCACACAGTTTGTAGAATTTTATACAAATAATATATTTTTAATTATTTGAAAATTTGGGTGGCTTATTTTGTGTGTGGAAAATATTATACAAAAACAAATCAAGGTGAGAGTTTTGTTTGACAGGAGGAATTTTCAACACATAAAAAAATGACAACCAAAGTTATAAAGGGGGCACTAGGTGTTATTTTAAAAATACCTCTAGATAGAGGCTTAGACTTTTAAAAGTTTAAACAAAAAAACAAGAGGAATCCTCTTTTTAAAGATTTCTCCACCGAGGGGTCCCCTTGCCTCCCAGATTGGGGTGACCTGGCAGCCGCTCTCCCTCGTCCATCTTCCCTCAGCCATGGATTCCCTATCAGACTACCCCTTGTTGGTGTCCTCCTCCTTCATCAACCTTCTTCACAGCGCCACATGGCTTGCCCTATGGCCAACCTCACCCAGATTTGATCATTGTTGGTACCACCTCCACTTCTAGGCCGATCCACCACTATCATAGGAGCTGTTGTGTCCAGTTGAGACCAATGGCAGGGCCTCTGTCAGCCACTACAGCCCGGCCAAAGGCTGCTTCCCTCACTGAGGTCTTTCGTCTCCTACCGTGTCGTCGTCTCGCACCAATCTTGACCAACCTCCTCCCTTAGAAGGTCTTTTTCCTACTCTCCACGAGCCACCATGAGCCCACACAACATTCCACGACCCGTTTTAGGATATACCGACCACATAGCTGCCTGATGCAGCTACCACCTCCTCAGATCAGGCTTGGCTACCCCTTCCATGTGAAACACCTCCGGTGGTGTCCTTTTCCCTACCCAGATTTGCTACAACGGCATACGCAACCCCACATGAAGTACCCATCTTGATCCGACTAGAATTGATCTGCCCTAAAACTAGCCCGATCTGATACTGGTCTGGATGGACCTGTCTAGCTTAGAATGGCCTTGTATAGGCTTTTAACACCCGGATATGGGTTTGTGTGGTTTCAACGTGACTCGCATTGGGCATGCGTGAGGTTTCAGGGGCCTGGGTTAATCAAAATTAATTTAATTTTATAATTAAATTAAATTAATTAAAACATTGATTTTGGTTTAAAAACATAATAATTTAAATACTTATAAATATTAATTTAATTTTGGTATTAAATTAAATTAAATTAAATACGAGATTGAATATAATTAAATTATATGAATTTAATTAATTAATTTAATTTAATTAAATACCCTAGTACTTTAATTTATAGGAATTTATTTTTTATCATGTATTTAATTTTACCTGCTGACTGGTCTTGAGAAAATGAATGACATGTGTATATCTAATTTATTTTATTTTATTATTTAATTGTTTGTGATAATTGTAGATAATTATTTATTTTTGATGGTCTGTGCATTGTCTTATTTTCAATCAAAATGTATAAGGGTCTACGTGTCTAATTAATCTGTATTTTCTACTCCTGGGACCCCCTTGCCTGTGTGCAAGTACTTTTGTATTTTGATAAAGACAATGTAAGATGTGGACCCCACCAAGACGACGCGATAATCTAGAAGAGATGTGGACCCCTTCAAGATGAGGCAGTACTCCAAATGATATATGAACACACTGGATGAGGGATGAGCTGCATCATGAGTCCAACTACGACTCAAGTATGATACCCCTAGGCTGTGGTTGGTCCATTCAGTTGTGAGCGTGACAACATAGAATGAATAATATTAATATAAATATATTACATTCATCAAAAAATAATAAAAAAACCCACACAAAAAATATTAATTCATTAAACACCTTCTATCATTTGAATTTGAACAAAATCGGGTGTTCGGGTACTCATCAGTCAAAGTTGAGGGTGCCTCTTACTACCAGAGAGTTCTTATGAGAGTGATGGGTTGACTTAACTGAAGTTGGTAGTAAATAAGTAGCTAAATCTATATCTATTCAACTTTAGAGTAAATTGTTGAGTAAATCAAGTTTATGATTTTAGAATCTAGGACTTCACTCAACAGATGAAGGACCCACAAGTTAATGCAGCTGACCAGTCAAACACCTACCTTGAACTCTCCAAGTAGTGGCATATACATAGCTTGTAGAAAATGGGGGGAAGTTCAAGGATCCTTACCATTAGAATACTCAATCTACATATTATTTTTATTCTAGTACAGAGGGTTCCTAGGATTCGATAAAATTGTGGGATATATTTAATGATTTAATTAATTAATAAAAAATGTCTAAATCGATAATCAACATAAAAGTACCAATCTTCTAGATATTATTTTTTGTAGAAAAATAGTAAGTAATAATATCAAAAACACTACAATAATATTGAAAAAATTAAATGTCCAAACTAGTATGAATTTCCAAGTTTAATACATACACTTCCACACAATACTACGGTATAGAAAATTCAAGGTGCTAGTGTCCCTATGCCTGTTAAGCCACCTCATTAAGTGTGGGTGTAAAAATGATTACAGGAGATTCATGTTTGACACATATAATGGTTATGCCACAATTATTTCATCAATGACTGATGTAATTTGTGGAAACTACATCAGGACAAGAATGATTTTACATGTTGTCTCATCTCCTAGAAGCTTTCAAGGAGAAAGTGAAGTAAGATATAAATAAGGTGATGATTACATTGGTCATGTGTAAATTGAAAGATAGATCATGATCTTTCAATGGATCACTTTCTCATATCATTTCCCCCCATTTTCAATGGTCTCATTTAATATTACAAAATGAGTAGTATGGAGAAAACACTTCCTTACCTTTTAGGTAAGGTTCTCTAAGCAATAAGAACTTAAAAAGAAAGTATAATATTTAATTCTTATGGGAAACAAGATGAAAGACAAGGCGATAAGGCCAATGGTAAGAGAAACACCAAATACACCTTTGTGACACCATCAAAAGAAAATAAGTATTAAATAGGAGGTTATTTTCTTCGCATATCATGAAATAAATCAATAGAAGTCTGCAAGTAATGATCTGAATCGAAGAAGCAAGTAATCACTTATTCTTCAGGTATATTCATCAGTTATAAGTATTGTTTCCGTCATACTTCTTAGGTATGAAATACAATATGTTTATCATATATGTGTATTGAAATACAGTAACCAAGTAAGTATAGAAACATTACAATAAGTAAGGTGTATTCTTTAAGCGGGTGAGAAAAGGTGGTTCCTAAGTCAGTTGTGAGAATCACACGACTTCTAATTTCCAAATTTAATGATTCAAGTAGAAATTTTATTGAGTATAATCAAAACATTTATCTCACATGTCATTTGAAAAAAGGTGACATTATTCCATGTTCAGGAATGAATGTTTTTTGTGGTGTTTTAATACTCAAGTAATTGTTCAATGATACATGAATCATAGACAATATGTGATGAATATAAAATGTAAGAATTATATACCCAGTTGTGGCAAGATAATTCTTTGTCAAGTAAAACTAAAAGTGGACGTTAAGGATATACCCAGTATGGTATTTAGACTCAGTGGAGATAAAAACCTTAGGTATTATTGATGTATATACATATTTGGTTTTTGACAAAGAAACCTTTAACAATAAAGGTACACCACAAAGCTTCTGGAATTAGTTAAATAAGAGAACACAAACTATTCCAAGGGTAAGATAATGGTAAATATACTTCATTAAATTCCTTTAAAAGTTTATCAAGGAATGAGAAAGTGAAGTATAGTATATGAATGGTCAGAAGATATTATTTTCTTTGAGCTGGCATGCCAAAGAATATCTTGACCAAGAATTTATTGATCAATATAATGTAGCATGGAGTAATTCCTAAATTCACATCACCTTATCCACATCAGAGCTATGATGATAATAAGGAGGATCAATGATGAGTCTTACATGTTAACATTGATCAAAAAAATGTAGCATGGAGCAATTACTAAATGCACATTTTCTTATACACATTAGAGTCATGATGCAAGTATAAAGAGAATCAATGTTGAGACATATATTCATTATATAAACTTCCATTATATTTCAAGACATGCTTCACAAATAATGGATTTATCCCATGACTATATGCCAAATATATTGAAAAAATGGATATCATATGAGTCATATTATTATAGAAATACATTATGTCATAAAACATGTGTTTCGATGCAAAGTGTTTGTTAAGGATATAAAACAAACTTGCATCAAGAAAAACAAAAAGTGAATCTATTGTAATTATTATAAATCTTATTAGTATATTACAACAATCCCTAAGATAGAAAAATGATAGTCAAAGTAATAGACTACATTTCTATAAAAGGGCGTGTATATCTACTTGAGATGGTGAGAGAAAGATTGAATTGGGTTTAGTCAATGTTGGAGATGCACAAGTAGTTGGCATGGGAAAAAATTCCACAAGATCATGTAGAGGAGGAATGTTCTAGAGACACATATTGAATAGGAGGCTAAAACCATAATGATTTTTTATACTCACCATGACCTGTGATATATTATTCATTAAGAATAATAATTCCTATAAGTAGGCATTATATGTTAATTAACTAAAATTGATCAGATCCATTAAAATTTATTAATGGATTCTATATATCAAAGAACATGGGCTTATTATTTTGAATATTTACAATGGGTATTCAAGTGACATGATACATGGATGGTACAAGTGTGGTACCAATAAGGCTCGATTCGTAATACCAAGTCATTATTCCTAAATCCATTAGAATTTAACTTGTCATAGATAATTTATATGATCATTTTTATTGTGCATTGGATGTCAAGACCACCAATCAAGAAAGGTGTCTATATGATGCAACCAGAAAGGGATGGTGACATCATGGAATGTTAATTAGGGGTGAAAATTACTGAAACATAGTTTAGGATTGAAGTAAGTAATAAGATCATATAATTTGGAATGAATCTTTTCCATATGTATACCATAAGTTAGTTGGAGTGCCATTATTTTCTAACTAAAATATGTTCGACAACATATAGAAAACAAATATTCATCTTACAATTAGTTAAGACTAGAATAAATGTATCTCTCTAGTGATCAACTTAAAGTAGTAACCTAAGTTCTATAAAACAAGATCTATTGAGGTAGATATAATGGTTTCTTAGACCCAATCAATCATACATATATTGAAAAGGTATTGAAAATACAAGCTGGAACAATTCAAGAGAGAATTGTTACCAATGTCACATGGAATAAATCTCTCCAAGAATACATGAAATGTCATAGGAGGAGATTAAGTGGTGCGTTGAGTTCCATACGCTTCAGTGATGGATCAATCATGTTTTCCATGGCATGTATAAGAAATTATATTGACAATATATACTTTACAATAGAAAAATATCATTTATATCAAGTAAAACTGTAAGGGAAGTAGTCAAAACTATCCAATAGTACTAGAAAATGTACAAATGATATATACCTAGTATGTGGAGAATAAGGGATATTAGTTTTGAGGGGACACAAACTAGTCTTTATTAGATCAATGTGATCTAATATCATAGCTAGGATAAGAGAATAAGTGATACAAGCTTATATAATCTAGAAGTAGCCACACCTACAAATACCGAGTATGTTACAGATTCTGAGGTAGATAAGAATTAGTTATTAAATTAAACGATTTTATAAAGTTCTTGGAATCACACCTAGTAAGTAAAGTTTTATTATATTGGTAAATATTTTACTAGTACTAGACAAGATGTCAAGTTATGATAGTGTAAAAAAGTAGATTTACTTGGGGTTTCCATCTCTTGAGAAGTTTTACTCAAGGAGGTGAGGTCACACTTAGAAGAATTTCCACACAATGGAAACATGGAAGACCCATCAACTAAAGTCGTGACTTAGTAGAAACATGATATTAATCATGTGAGAGATAACAAGGATGGTTAACAAGTTGGCTCTACTGAAAGTGGTATTGTTGTAATAGTGGGTGCCCTAGACCCAACTATACAATACTTCTCTATTACCATTTCATGTATACAATGAGATATGCATGATATTTTCTTACCATTATAGTGAAAACATTTCTGTGTCCACTATTTAAATAGTAATTCCCATAGATTAATTGTCATATCGAAAGGTTATAGGAGATCCCACACTCTAATGAGAACCTTGAGACACCATGAAATTAATCTTAAATATATGTACTATAGTCTGGATACATTATAATGATTGGATACAGTAGATGTATGACTATCAGGTGATGGGGGCTCATAATCATTGAGACTTATTCTCATGAAGTTTTCACTTGGTGATCTCTAGTATTTGAGATCATGTGGACAGACTCACTAATAGGAACACCACATGTTTTGGGTGTCATTGGTTGTTCCTATCTACAGATATGTGTATTGGTCTCCTGACTTGAGATCATTATCAATGTGTTCTATTTGATCACATACTTTGATGCAAGGAAAAAACTGTGATAATGAAATCATAGTGAGGTAGCTTATGTTGGGTGTGTCATTAGTCGTATGACATTGGTTGAATGACTAAGATATAATTTTTCACTTCTGAGTTGAGGAAGTAATATATCTCGGGACTTGGTTGATCAAGATGGTAGTAACTTCATAAGTCCTTGTCCAAGGTAGTTGAGGGTAAATCCATCCACTTAGATCAATAAATAATAATTCAAGAAAGGGTGATAACACAAGTATGCATCCTACTTTATGAGGTAACTAATGACAAAGAGATTATATTACGTAGTGTGTGTTCGTAGGTTGCTTGTCATTGGTATGACTATTACTTATCTCTTTAGGGTCCTTTATGGGATTCTAAACTCCACTCTTGGTCTGTGAATACTATTAACTACTATCAAGATAATGGTCTAGAGGGTCACACACAATAAAGTATTCAAGAATCTTCCCTATTCTAGTGAATAGGTATATAGGATATGGTGGGACCCACTATAGGGTTCGAGTGTTATCCAAGTTTTATCAATCACTATATATAAATAAATTCATTATTATTCAATTAAATAATAAATGGTTTTAATTTATTTATTAAAAGTATTTATAAGTGTTTAAGTAAATACAAGCAATAATATTATTCGAACAAATATTATTTTAATATTCTAGGTTTGTTTAATATTACCAGGAATGAAGAGTCAAGTTAAATGACTCAGTTTTATCATCTAATATAAAATATATATTACAAGTATGTGATAAAATATAAATAATATTTATGATGAAGTTTAGTTTATCATAATTATTTATTTATTGCTTATTTAGTGGGCATTTTAATTTCCAGGGTCTGGGGAAACTTTTCAGGTATTTTGCTTCACCCACTATATAAGAAGGCGAGGAGAATCTCATCTTGGTGATGTTAATTCCAATGGAATAAGATATTCTCTCTCTTAACACCTTCAAGAGAGAGAAAGTATCTCTTTAAGTGTCGATCCAAGCACACCTTCGACATATTTAAGGCGAGGGATTGATGTGATCGATGTGATGTTGAATTATTCAATGAAACTCCATGCTAGCACATGGATTTCGATGAACAGAGAGCGTGTGGATTCTTGGAGCATGTGTAGATGATCTAGAGGGGTTTAACTTTGGATCCTTCATGAAATGATCACTGATGACTGTCTATAGTCAAAATCACTGTCAAATCAAACAAGGTACACATTCATTTTTATTTATGTGCTCTGTATAATTAATATGAGATCCTCAGACCATACTAGGGATCAAATCTCAGGAGACAACAAGTTTCGTCATCCTGATGATGAAATTTTTAAAACCAACAATGAAAAATTTTAAATCCCTGGCCCACTGGCTTCTACTATTTCCCCTATACCTTCACTATCCACCTATATTTCAGGTTTAAGATACCAATTGTGATATAAAAATCATTATATAATAAATCAACTTGAAAATCCTAAACTTACTTCAAAAAAATGGTTAAAAGAATTCAAGTACAAAGTGGAAGGATAACCATCCTTGGTATATTTTCATTCTTACACTTTTCTTCTATCATTAATTGACTCATTTTCTCCCCCTTTGTTTTAATTATTTTATTTTTAGTAACCAAGAATGAGACAATAATAAAAATATACCTTTTTCAATGTCTCTTCTTCAAGGAGATATTTCTCATGAACTTTATAATATTGATCCTCTTTAATAGATATGCTTCGGGATCTCTATGTTGATAATATGACAATATGAATCTTTTATTGTGGTTGTACAATTTTCAAAAATCACTAGGGATAATCTTCTATAGTATATTCCTTAGGAATTCCAAATGTAATATCAAACCAAGATAGGATATTCTTCACTTTTCTATCAAGTTTTGATAATATCCACTTCACTATATCAGGTTATCCCCCTGAGATCATGCTTTACCTTCAATTCCCTACATAATAAACACATGTACACTTCATAAAGTTCAAAGGAATAAGGTGTCTCTTCCTTGCTTCTTAATGTAAAAAAAAGGTTGAGATTATTTTCTCAACCAAGTTGCTCTATTTACTCTACTCTTTATGCTTGCACATATAAACTTAAATTCTAATATATTTTTTGATAGCATGGATCTCATTATTTATCTAACTCCTTTTTATGGATATTATGAACTATTATTAGCCTTTATGTTGAGTTCATTCCCGATTCTTTTTAAGGCCACTTCTTATTCTCGAAGAATAGTTAAAATACCTTTTTCATTGTGTACAACTTTCTTACATCTCTAACACAGCCCTTATTTACCAAAAGGGTTATATTTATTTAAAATCTCTCATTAATTTTGATATATTCATGTGGAATATTTTATTTTCCTTGTCCACTATCTTTTTCTTGCACCTCTTCCATCTTTCTTACTTTCTCTGGATCTACTAAGCAAATAACTAATATATCTTTGGAGGAATTGGTATCCTTCTTGGGGTCTCCATATGGATTCTTTTGAGCACATTTTTTATCAGTTATTTTAGATGATGAACTTTTCTTCAACTTATTGGATTTGGAATCCAAGGAATTCTCACCTTTCCTTCTTGATAACTTCTTGGGAGAATTTTTATTTTCAATATTCTTTTGCTTACTCCCTAAGGTTGCTTCTTCTTTCTTCACCAAATTCTATAGTCTTATTTTCTTATTTGATTTTTATATATATCAATATGATCATGCACTAATATTGTGACCACCATTATATCATACATCACATACATTTTCAAGCATTTAAAATATATTTGAAGTATATAGTTTTTTCTTAGTCAGTGGATGTTTTTTCTTCATCTTTGGATTTCTCCCCCATAAAATGGGATTAATTTATGCTTTTGTATTGAGAGGATTATACCAACAATCTAATGCACAATTCTTGAACCTGTTTCAACATCAACATTGAATCAAAAATCTTGTGCTTATTATATTTACTACATGTTTTTTTGGGTTTTCTTCACAACTTGTTGGGCTCTTTATGGGGAACCAGCTTCCATTTTACTTTTCCTATCCACCCTAGATATAGTTGTAGGATCATCACCACTTTTTGTCATCCATACTTATGCTGATTTTTTTTAATCCTATACTATTCATAAAGGAATATTTAGAAAAAATATTATAAAAAGGTACAGATGGTACCTATTGTTTCATGGTTTCTTGAGATAGATCATTAAACAAAGTCATGATCTTATTTTTTCACATGTTAAAGGTCTTTTAATATCATAATACTCTATTGAACATTGTTTAGTCACAAAAAAATTCTCCTTCTTTTGTGAAGACTCAATATGTACCTTTTATCACCCCCAATTTCAAGTAATTAGCACTTTCTTTGTGTATTTTTAGTATATAAAGTAATTGGGTTAAGTTTGGGAGGGTTTGGAGGAGTTTTGGAAAGTTTTGGGGCTATTCTGGAGGTGCATGATTTGAGCATGGTTAGTATAAACTATCCAACACCTTCAAGAAATTGTTCAAGAGGAGACAAAGGACTCTAGGTTGGCACATGGTTTGGCCAAACCATGCACCCACATATAAGTAACCATGCAAAGTGAAATATAGGTTTTTTAAAGGTTTGGCACATGTTTTGTCTAACTATGTGAGCCAACCATGTGGGGGGGGGGGGTTAGTCAATGAATGGGGCACAATTTTCTCACGATTTACCTAACAGTGTTCCTAAACCATGCACCGTTAAAAGCGAGATACACAAATTGTGGATCTAATTCGAATTTTCCTCTAAACATATCTTTTTTCACTTAATCTAACCCTAACTAAAATTCCTCTCCTCCCAAAGGTTGTGGAGAACCTTCCTCTTTATTTGGGATCAATCCATTGGAAAATCTTGGTGCGTTGGAATCCAGATTCCTCAGTAAGTGCTCATTCTTGGTTGTTTTTCCTTAGTTTATCCTTTCCCCCTCTCTTAGATTCATAGATATAATCCATTGGGGATAAATATATGTTGGTTGATTCCATTCATGATGATATATGACTATTTTTATGATAGGTAACAAGATATAAGATGGGTTTCTTAAGTCCATTTTGTTGAATAATTTGTGCCATTCTTCATTTTCTCCTAAGTTTGTGAGGTAGGTGGCTTCACTCTCGATTCCTCTTATTAGAAATTGAAGGCTGGGATTAAAATTGTTTGAATTGATTGAAATTTATTGTGAAATTTATTTGAAAATCTTGGTAGAAACCCTCTTTAGTTATGATAGTGAAATTATTGAAATTGGTTGTTGTGAAAAGTGTTTTGTTCATGATTTTAAAATGATGATTTTAAAATAGGAATTTGTTTTCATTCTTGGAAATGGTTTGGTAGAAATGTTTTCAATAAAAGAAATGTTTTATTGAAATGTCTTGGAATGGTTGATTTAGCATGGGTTTTGGCATAAATGGTTAGCGCGTGTTTATGTGCATTTGGAAGGGATAAGGGTGTAAAGTTCCCCCATCAAAAGAATGGGATGGATTGGGGTGTGAAGTTCCTCCATCGAAATGGCTCACCAAGTGATGGTGAAATGATGACTCACCAATCATGATTATAGGGAGATATATATTAGGACCAAGTTGTGTTTTGGTTGTATTTGTTGTTAATCGATCAATATGTTGATAAAGATGATGGATGGAAATCATATTGATTGTTATTTTCAAAAGAATAAGACTCATGTTTTCTAAACAATTGAAGTCACTCTATCTATCATAATGAGGAGAATCTATTTGAAATAAAAGATTCTGATCATACTTTCCTTGGGTTTAGAATGGGAGAATATTGTAATGATGAATTGATTGTCATCAGATTCACTCTGAATTCGATAAGAAAGAAGTGATTGTTTTGATGAAGTATCGGAGTCGGCATGAATACGATAAAATTAAATGTGACAATGATTTGATGATTTTTATTTCAAATAAATCATAAGTTTATTGGAGAACTTATGATGAAATATTGAAGTAACAAGAGAAGAAATAGATGTTTTCAATTGAAATGTAATCATAACTAGATTAATCATATCTGGGTGGAAGAGAAGAAAAAGAAGTTTCTGATTCACTATAGCATATGATCATCCATCATATTCATAAAAAACTTTTCAGACTTAGGATTGTCATACTCAAGATCAGGAAGAGAATGATTGTATCTAGGATGATTGTAATCATACCCAAGAAGAAAATGATCATACCTAGGCAAATCGTACTCAGAAAAGATCATACTCAGGATAAGAAGAAAATAAAGAAGTTGGGATGAATGGAAAGTTATGATACTTTCTAATTAAATTATAATGATGTTGAAGCTATTCTCAAATTAATTTAAAGCCATGAAGGAAGTCATGATACAACCACAAGTTTGTGAATTAAGGTTTTTACTGAAGATGAGCCCTAATTTGTTTTGAAGTGTATTCATAAAGTGGGTCAATAGTTGAATAACTTTCTTTAATTTTCAAGTGAAATTTTCAAGCAATTCAAGAGAAAGAAATGAAGGAGATGATGTGTATTTCTAACTAGGTCAAGATAAGAAGTGAATAAGTAAAAGTGGTTTTAAATCATAGACTGTTGAATGAATTTTTTAGGGGAACTTGGGATTCAAAAGAATGATCATATTCAGCAAATCAGAATGGTATCCATTTCTTCATACACCTTCTTACAATTGAAAAATATCATTGTTTTAAAGAAATTAGATTTCAAAAATTGGACCCATGAATTAAAATTGGACTAGAGACTGTAATAAAATTCTAAATAAGAATTGAAGTTTTGTATAATATTCGAGACGAATCGAGAAGCATTGATGAATTCAAAATTCACCCGAGATTTTAGGGGAAATTGAGATTAAGCTAAATTTGATTAAGTGGGAATTTTTTTTGGGATTCCCACTAAAGATACTTGAGGGTCAACTATAAAAGTCAAAAATTAAATTGTACTTTTCTGATGACTGCTTTATTTTTCATGAGAGAGAAGATCTAAGTTGAAGGGAGAGAAAGAATGATCTTTTTTGTTTTTTGTTGAATTTTTTTGACAGATAAGTGAAAGAGAAGAGACAAGATCACAACATTATATTCATATGATCATCATACTTAGTGTTTATCATACTCAACTTATTACCATATTCGTCTTGTTAATCATTGTAACACCCCGAGCTTCCACGATACGCTTCTCATTCAATAATGCAATGGCTTGCATTGTACACAACTTCGAGTTCTAAAACACCGCAACTAATCAAAGTAGCCGTTATGAATAGTAATAACCACTTTTTAAAATTATAGAAATTTTATATTTCAAAATGGACTTCATTTTTGGATTCAGAATATCGAAATTAGCCTATGTTGAATTTTTGGTATTTTTCTGAGAACTTCTAATTTTTTTATGAATAGTGAAAAATACTTAAAAAACAACTTTTTTAATCAAAATAATTTATAATGATAAATTATACTATTTAGTGGTTTTAAAGTATAATTAGAATATATTTTTACCATTTTATCCAATGGTGGTCATTAGAATTAATTTAACATTGAAAATGGACATAAACAATTGCCAATCTTTTGATATAAATTGTTTCTTAAAAACACGCTATTTGTTGTGACAGCGGGAATTAATTATAAAATTAATTAATGCAACTTATATGTTTGGAATTTTGTAAAATAGACATCATTTTTGAATTCGGAATATCAATTATAGCTTTGGGTGAAATTTTGGCATTGTTCTGAAAAACTTCAATTTTTGATGAATAGTGAAACCACTAAGTGGTAGTTAAATAACTGATTTTTCGTTTAAATGAAATATTACCACTTCTGTGATTTGATTTTCAAAAATCCGACATACATGTTTGTCATTAAGAAGTAAAATGTGGTTCAATGAGATTAAAATAATTTTTTGGTGAATAGTAACTTTTAAGTTCTTAATCGCGATTAGAGGTAATTAGTGTAGTTTAAGGTACAAATAATGTTTTAATAATATGAGATGGGCATGACACTTGTCCTACTCCTATTGGATGAGTCATGGCCGACCAAGAAAACCCATGGGTCAACTTGGGGACCCCATGGAGCCACTTTAGTTGGAAAATGACATTAATATATATTTATTTAATGTTAAAATTAAATTGACAAAAACATGAGTTATTTTACTAAAACAGTTTTTAAGTGGGGTTACACAAGTCAAAATTTTGACTATAAATATTCATTAGAAATATAAAAAGATTTCCTACATCATAGTATTTTTTTTATAATTTTTAGACATTAAATAAATTAAATTATTTATGACATCATTGTGATGCAGCGATGACCTCATTATTTAACGATTTAAATAAAATGAGAAGATAATGAAAAATCCAAGGCTTACACTTGTCCAAAGCCTATTGGATGAGGGGATTTCGAAACCTTATCACCTTATCCTCAAATTATATAAGTGTGGGACCTTTATAATCCGAAAAATCATTGTATAATAATGTAATATTTCAATCTTTCCAAAAGAGCCCCTCCTCTCCACTTATAAAAGGCCCCCACCTCTCCCACCTTATTCACACCTTCAATCCATTTGGCTCGGTCAAACTCTGCCCAAATACTCTCCCAACTTCCCTCCCTTACTCCTAGAAGCCTCACTTTGGGCAGAACTCTTCCCAAGGAAGCCTTTGGCTCAAATCAAAAAGAGTTACCCGATTTTGAGGTAATGTCTTCTCTAATGTTGTTTTGTTTTATTTTTCTTCTCCAACCCCCTAAACTCTTTTTATTCATTTCTTTTGTAACAACACCAGTATCCTAAATATACTAGGATGTTGTTATAAGAAGTATTCGAGCTACACTTACACACACCTACATCTAATGGTTAAAGAACATACGGTTTCTGTGGATGGAAAATTTCTGCCTCACGAAACGATGATTGTTCAACACTCATATAACACCTTCAAAGGTGGCCATTAAGATGTCACTATTTTTATATATGATATATAATATGTTTATGTTTTACTTATTCTTCTGTATTTCTCATTTATGGCATACTTTATGATTTCCATTATGGGTAAAACGCGATAATTTCATTTTAGGAAGTGCGGACTACCGCCCCCTCAAAGTGATTTGAATCGTTAATGCCATATGTGGGATGTATAAAGGATGGAGTAAATGGTATTATACACTATATTATAATGGAATTATATTATACATTTATATCATTATGATTTAGTTCCATTAAATATTAAATTGAAATGAAAGTAGCGTTCATGCGTACGTACGGCTTACCGTCTCCATGAACGGTGCATTTCATTTCTTACCTCTAAATGTTACGTAATATTATAAATGAATGTATATACTGGATATATAAGATATATATGACATCTAAATCATGAATATAATTCTGGATATAATGGATATTCTACCACATGAACAACTTGTAATTATAAGAAGTTTATTGTTGACTCAAGTTACCAAAGATCGACAAAACGATCGTTATTAACTTGAATAATTACATAATATTCATAACATTGTAATAAGTGATATAAAAAGGATAATGAAATTGAAAATGGTTCTTAATATGGTAGATATTAACTCTAGTTTATTATTCAGGAGGTTAAAGAACGGTTGAGTCATGTCGGACACAAGGTAAGGGAATTTCTTAACCCAACTTCCATTCTTTGGGTTAATCTCATACTTTCCAATTATGTCATGATATTATTATGTATTATTTTGTATTTTTACTTTCTTTATGTGTACCTATAGTGAATACACATAATAGATCTATTTTATTTTAAAAATGATCTTTTTAAAGACTTCGTCTCAATCTCCTTTCATTGAGTCATATTTGGTTTTATACACAACTTTCTTTTATACGGTGTATAAACCCCTTTGACTTTTACGTTTATTCAAAAGGAATCTTTTTTATACAAAGCATTTTACTAAACGACAAAAAGGGAATGTTTTTCTTTCCGTACTTATGCGGCGACAACGACTTCTCCACCGCCGTGACCATTATTTGAGTTTCGGCTTCCTCTACAAGCCATCATTTTTTTTAATGAAAAATAAATACAAAGTTTTAACTTTCTTTTATTTTGGTATTGAAAATGGTTTTGAAAGCATTTTTATTATATAAATGTGTTGTATTTATATCTTTTGATTGAAATGTGGAACTGTTATGTTTCCTTTATGCATGTTTTATGTGATACGATTATGTTATGGTTTATGATATGTTTAAACCTATTCATATGAGGAATGCATTGGACTTAATAAGTGACGGGTGGAGCCCGCTATAGCTCCTCGATGCATCGGCAGGTCTCATGAGACAAACTAGTGTCTTGGCACGAGGCCTTGACAAAATCTTATTTGTGGTCTTGGCACGAGGCCTTGACTACGTGGTTATGATAGTCTGGAATTATGCATTCCATAATTATGAAAGTGGTTATTGATATTGCATGTGATTATTCGACCAGTAGAATATCCATGTGAAGAAGTAAATGACATTATCTCATTTTACTTTTGCCATATTATGTTGAAGTTCAAGTTTAAAAGGCTTTTCTTTTATTTATACATTGCCTTAAATGTTAATGTTTATTTATGAAAGCTTCCGCTATATTGTTAACCTTACTGAGCATCTGAGCTCACCCCTTTCAATGTTTTAATATTTTTCTAGGATGTGAAGAAGTATTTTATGAATGACCTATAGGGGTAGTCAGAAAGGGATATGATTGTGGAATATGAAGACCATGTTATTGTAGTTTGTTTACTTTTTGATGTAATGAAAGACTTATGAATGTATCTAGTGTTTCCAAGGATACTAAAATAATCGGTCTTTCGAGACTTGATCTTTTGTGATCATGCCAATGTTACGAAGTAATGCACCGACTTTGGGTAGCTGGGGTCGGGGCGTTACAGTTGGTATCAGAGGCAGTTTAGTACTAACCTTGGAAGCTAGATTTAGATAAACTCTGATTAGAGCACATAGCCCAAAGATAGACTTTGAGGATTAGTATAGAAGAACTTCCTAGAATTTTGTTATTGTGGAGATTTTGTGAGTTTTCCGAGCAACACATCCTTGTCTGGATACGAGCAGGTAGAGGCGGCTCTGGCACAGATGTACCTAGGGGTAAAACCCAAAAACACCGCTTTGAGCTAGACTCGAACGGGAACTGGTGCATGACAACGGGCCTTGCTATACTCTTGGTTACGACACTCCCGGGGGATATGCTTAGGATAATTCTCATTTTCTTTACAAACCACTATGAAGGGTTATGAGTATATACTTCCTCAAAGGAAACATTTCTTTTTATGATTATGGATTATATCGATAAATAGGTCAATTTATGTAAAGTATTTTACAAATATGGAATTATGTATTTTATTTCATAAACTAATCTAGTTTATGCAATTGTTTAGAAATGGCGCCTAGTGGAAGAAATGGAAACCGTATCAATGCACGCACTCCATGTAGGGATTGCCCTCCTGCTCAAGATAATTATAGTGGGGCTGGTGATGCAACTGGTGCCGATCAGCTAATCACCATACTGGGACAACTTACTCAGGTTATGAATAATAACCTTACTCGTATGGAGCACCCTGATCCGCAACGTGGAGGATCAATGCTAGATCGTTTCATAAGGCAACAACCACCAACCTTCAATGGGGGTACAAATCCGTTAGTAGATGAGCAATGGATAAACTCCTTAGAGAAAATATTCCATGCCTTGGGGAGTAGCGAAAGGGAGAAGGTTGTCATGGCAGTTTACCGCCTCACTGGAGATGCCAATCAGTGGTGGTCGCTGATTCAAAACACAAAGGAAGATGATGACTTATCGAATATGGAATGGAGGGAGTTCAAAGATCTGTTTTTAGAAAAATATTTTCCTCGTGACCATCGAGCAGATATGGAAAGGCAATTTCTGAGTTTGAGGCAGAAGGAGGATGAGAATGTCGCAAAGTATGAGGCTAACTTTACAAGGTTAGCGAGGCATGCTTCCGATTATATACGTAACCCAAGGAGTAAGATTGATCGTTTCTTTGATGGGTTAAAACCATTTCTCCGTCGAGCTTTAGTGTCACAATCCTTCTCATCATACGAAGATATTGTCTCGTGTGCTATCAAGACAGAAAAGGAATTCTCTAAGTCTTATGACAACAAAGTAAAGCAAGAGAAGAAGAGAACAGTGGAACAAGAGACAGATAAAGGGAAAAAGGGAAAGAAGGATTTTCCATTATGTGATAATTGTGGGAAGAATCACCCTGGTACTTGCCTAAAAGGAATGGGAGTTTGTTATAAATGTGGAGAAAAGGGTCACCAGGCTCGTGATTGCAAGGGAAAGAAAGAGGTTGTCAAAGTTGAATGCTACAATTGTAGGGAAACAGGGCATTATGCAAATGAATGTCCTAAGCGTCAGAGAAACTTACCTCAGAAAAGTCCAAGGGATCAAGTCCAATCTTATGTTGTGACTACAGTTGAAGTGGAATAATTAATGTATTGGTGCTTTTGGACTCAAGGATTATATTCTGGTTATAAGAATAATGTGATATATATATATGGATTGTACTGCAGTACTTGTTGATTTCAGTAAGGTTTTAATATGATTAAGGTAATCATATTTTTAGTATGTGACAATAAGAGAATCTTTTCTTTGTTTGGGGAATCTGATGTTACAATTGATTTTGGAATTTAGAGACCTTTTAGAGAAAGTCTGGACAGAGGTATTTTGGATAACTATAAAGGTTGGGATGGATTAAGTTGATCTTTGGATAATATTGTTTAAGGTAAAAACATTTCAGAAGATTATTTTTGTAATATTATAATACTATAGTTTTAGGAAAAGGACAACCTACAGGGTGGGGCATAACCCGTCGCGTCGGACAAAGCTGCAGGAATCGAACCCACAATCATAGTGCGACAAGCCTTTATTTCCTACCACTAGCCTACAAGAAGTCCCTGGTTATTACAAAATAATTTTACTAATCTAAATGGTATGTGTTAACATTTGGAACCTTATACAATTAGGATAAGTATAATATTTTTGAGTTCTATTATCTTTTTGAGTGAAAGATGAGTTGAAGGTTGAAACTCTAATTGTCAAGCATAAATATATATACCTATCTCTTATTCAATGAATAAATTAATTCTTAAACTTTAGTAAAGGGATATTAAAACAAAAAAAATGTGTTATCCTAATACCTTATGTCTTGTTGAACTGATGATATTTTAAATCAACATAGATTGAAGGCTTTGAGGCCCTCAATTTGACAGTTGATTGTGATTGATGACCTCAATCACTCCCTACAAATATTTACGTTTTTCCTTCAATTATATTTCTCTAATTGCCACCAATGTTCTCCTTATCGAGATCATAATTTGGTGGTGACTTTCTTATTTCCATTTCCCTCTTATTAAGGCTAAATTTTATTAATCTTATTTCCGATGTGGGTTTTCCACAAAGGTATTTTCTCTTTTCAACCTTTTATTTTCAAAGAAAAATTTCAAATTGCGAGGAGGCAATTTATTGAAGGATGGGAGAATGTAACACCCCGAGCTTCCACGATACGCTTCTCATTCAATAATGTAATGGCTTGCATTGTACACAACTTCGAGTTCTAAAACACCGCGACTAATCAAAGTAGCCGTTATGAATAGTAATAACCACTTTTTAAAATTATAGAAATTTTATATTTCAAAATGGACTTCATTTTTGGATTCGGAATATCGAAATTAGCCTATGTTGAATTTTTGGTATTTTTCTGAGAACTTCTAATTTTTTTATGAATAGTGAAAAATACTTAAAAACAACTTTTTTAATCAAAATAATTTATAGTGATAAATTATACTATTTAGTGGTTTTAAAGTATAATTAGAATATATTTTTACCATTTTATCCAATGGTGGTCATTAGAATTAATTTAACATTGAAAATGGACATAAACAATTGCCAATCTTTTGATATAAATTGTTTCTTAAAAACACGCTATTTGTTGTGACAGCGGGAATTAATTATAAAATTAATTAATGCAACTTATATGTTTGGAATTTTGTAAAATAGACATCATTTTTGAATTCGGAATATCAATTATAGCTTTGGGTGAAATTTTGGCATTGTTCTGAAAAACTTCAATTTTTGATGAATAGTGAAACCACTAAGTGGTAGTTAAATAACTGATTTTTCGTTTAAATGAAATATTACCACTTCTGTGATTTGATTTTCAAAAATCCGACATAAATGGTTGTCATTAAGAAGTAAAATGTGGTTTAATGAGATTAAAATAATTTTTTGGTGAATAGTAACTTTTAAGTTCTTAATCGCGATTAGAGGTAATTAGTGTAGTTTAAGGTACAAATAATGTTTTAATAATATGATATGGGCATGACACTTGTCCTACTCCTATTGGATGAGTCATGGACGACCAAGACAACCCATGGGTCAACTTGGGGACCCCATGGATCCACTTTAGTTGGAAAATGACATTAATATATATTTATTTAATGTTAAAATTAAATTGACAAAAACATGAGTTATTTTACTAAAACAGTTTTTAAGTGGGGTTAAAAAAGTCCAAATTTTGACTATAAATATTCATTAGAAAGATGAAAAGATTTCCTACATCATAGTATTTTTTTTATAATTTTTAGACATTAAATAAATTAAATTATTTATGACATCATTGTGATGCAGCGATGACCTCATTATTTAACGATTTAAATAAAATGAGAAGATAATGCAAAATCCAAGGCTTACACTTGTCCAAAGCCTATTGTATGAGGAGATTTCGAAACCTTATCACCTTAGCCTCTAATTATATAAGTGTGGGACCTTTAGAATCCTAAAAATCATTGTATAATAATGTAATATTTCAATCTTTCCAAAAGAGCCCCTCCTCTCCACTTATAAAAGGCCCCCACCTCTCCCACCTTATTCACACCTTCAAGCCATTTGGCTCGGCCAACCTCTGCCCAAATACTCTCCCAACTTCCATACCTTACTCCTAGAAGCCTCACTTTGGGCAGAACTCTTCCCAAGGAAGCCTTTGGCTCAAATCAAAAAGAGTTACCCGATTTTGAGGTAATGTCTTCTCTAATGTTGTTTTGTTTTATTTTTCTTCTCCAACCCCCTAAACTCTTTTTATTCATTTCTTTTGTAACAACACCAGTATCCTAAATATACTAGGATGTTGTTATAATAAGTATTCGAGCTACACTTACACACACCTACATCTAATGGTTAAAGAACATACGGTTTCTGTGGATGGCGAATTTCTGCCTCACGAAACGATGATTGTTCAACACTCATATAACACCTTCAAAGGTGGCCAATAAGATGTCACTATTTTTATATATGATATATAATATGTTTATGTTTTACTTATTCTTCCGTATTTCTCATTTATGGCATACTTTATGATTTCCATTATGGGTAAAACGTGATAATTTCATTTTAGGAAGTGCGGACTACCGCCCCCTCAAAGTGATTTGAATCGTTAATGCCATATGTGGGATGTATAAAGGATGGAGTAAATGGTATTATACACTATATTATACTGGAATTATATTATACATTTATATCATTATGATTTAGTTCCATTAAATATGAAATTGAAATGAAAGTAGCGTTCATGCGTACGTACGGCTTATCGTCTCCATGAACGGTGCATTTCATTTCTTACCTCTAAATGTTACGTAATATTATAAATGAATGTATATACTGGATATATAAGATATATATGACATCTAAATCATGAATATAATTCTGGATATAATGGATATTCTACCACATGAACAACTTGTAATTATAAGAAGTTTATTGTTGACTCAAGTTACCAAAGATCGACAAAATGATCGTTATTAACTTGAATAATTACATAATATTCATAACATTGTAATAAGTGATATAAAAAGGATAATGAAATTGAAAATGGTTCTTAATATGGTAGATATTAACTCTAGTTTATTATTCAGGAGGTTAAAGAACGGTTGAGTCATGTCGGACACAAGGTAAGGGAATTTCTTAACCCAACTTCCATTATTTGGGTTAATCTCATACTTTCCAATTATGTCATGATATTATTATGTATTATTTTGTATTTTTACTTTATTTATGTGTACCTATAGTGAATACACATAATAGATCTATTTTATTTTAAAAATGATCTTTTTAAGGACTTCGTCTCAATCTCCTTTCATTGAGTCATATTTGGTTTTATACACAACTTTCTTTTATACGGTGTATAAACCCCTTTGACTTTTACGTTTATTCAAAAGAAATCTTTTTTATACGAAGCGTTTTACTAAACGACAAAAAGGGAATGTTTTTCTTTCCGTACTTATGCGGCGACAACGACTTCTCCACCGCCGTGACCATTATTTGAGTTTCGGCTTCCTCTTCAAGCCATCATTTTTTTTAATGAAAAATAAATACAAAGTTTTAACTTTCTTTTATTTTGGTATTGAAAATGGTTTTGAAAGCGTTTTTATTATATCAATGTGTTGTATTTATATCTTGTGATTGAAATGTGGAACTGTTATGTTTCCTTTATGCATGTTTTATGTGATACGATTATGTTATGGTTTATGATATGTTTAAACCTATTCATATGAGGAATGCATTGGACTTAATAAGTGACGGGTGGATCCCGCTATAGCTCCTCGATTCATCGGAAGGTCTCATGAGACAAACTAGTGTCTTGGCACGAGGCCTTGACAAAATCTTATTTGTGGTCTTGGCACGAGGCCTTGACTACGTGGTTATGATAGTCTGGCATTATGCATTCCATAATTATGAAAGTGGTTATTGATATTGCATGTGATTATTCGACCAGTAGAATATCCATGTGAAGAAGTAAATGGCATTATCTCATTTTACTTTTGCCATATTATGTTGAAGTTCAAGTTTAAAAGGCTTTTGTTTTAGTTATACATTGCCTTAAATGTTAATGTTTATTTATGAAAGCTTCCGCTATATTGTTAACCTTACTGAGCATCTGAGCTCACCCCTTTCAATGTTTTAATATTTTTCCAGGATGTGAAGAAGTATTTTATGAATGACATACAGGGGTAGTCAGAAAGGGATATGATTGTGGACTATGAAGACCATGTTATTGTAGTTTGTTTACTTTTTGATGTAATGAAAGACTTATGAATGTATCTAGTGTTTCCAAGGCTACTAAACTAATCGGTCTTTCGAGACTTGATCTTTTGTGATCATGCCAATGTTACGAAGTAATGCACCGACTCTGGGTAGCTGGGGTCGGGGCGTTACAATCATATTCGGCTGATTATCATATCGGGCTAGATTAATCAGATCGGGATTTCCATACTAGGATTTCCAAACTGAGGAAGGAGGAGAATTGAAGTGGTGTTAATTCATCTCTACCGTATTATGTCAAAGCCATATTTTTCATACTGGGGAGAATTGTATTGGAAATAATAGTATCAAGAATTATCATACTGAGAAGAATCGTATCACGAAGAATTGTACACGGAGTAATCAGACTAATAAAATTAGATTGGTGAAAATAAAACTAAGTTTTTCATAACAAAATATAAGAATTTCTTACCATCTTTTAGGTAAGAAATTGAAGAAATGTTTTAAATTGAATACATTAATGGAATTGAAAAGAAGCACAAGTAACATGATTTGTTACACAAATGTTGTTTTTCCCTATTTGTGCTAAGAGGGTTCACACATACTTTTGGATTGTTTTCAAAGTACTACATGAGTGAAAGGGCATGAATTATTGTAATCCAAGGATTATTTTCTAGTGGATTGTGTGGTATTAGATCATTTCCAAACCATACCAAGGACGTAATTATTTCTATTCAATAGTTAACCTTGTAAATACTTGTATTCCTTTGGATGTGTGGTTGAATTTTTTTCAATAGGGAATTGAATCTTTAATAGGAGGTAAAGGTTGTTTCAAGGAAACATCAAAGAAAAATTATCACTGATTCAACCCTCCCCCTCTTAGTGATATAATCATCCTGACTGGGAACTTTTAAGTGGTATTAGAGGGCAAGTTCCATTTTCTTATTCTTTTCTAAATTAATTAAAGAAGCCGTGATGTATAATTCTAGTTGTGTGAATAATAAGTGGATTCCAATATTAAATGATAGGAATTATCATATATGGAAAGTAAGAATGCTTCCATATCTTATGTCCCTTGGTTATGATGTTTCAAAATCTACTATAGATGGATTCCCTCACATTGAGAATGCTCCTCTCATATATGTTGATAAGGAAAACCTTGAGAATTATGGAAGATAAAAAAATTCTTTACTTTCATCACTTTCATAAAGTGAGTTTTTAATGTTAATGGGAGTTACCACTACCAAGGGAATCTAGGATAAGATGAATAACATTTTTGAAGGCAATACAAAATTGAATAAGGAAAAGTTTCAAATATGGATATTGAAGTATGAAGACCTCAAGATGGGTGAGAATGAATCTGTTGATGAATTTTTTACCAGGGTAAATGACATTGTGAGAACTATCATATGTCTTGGTGAAAAGTTATAAGATTTTACTATTATTGAAAAGATCTTGAGAATTATTCCTGATAAGTTTGATTCCAAGGTTTCTTTGTTGGAAGACAGATATCCAAAAACATTGTCTCTAAATGATTTTTATAGTACTCTCATTACTTATGAAATGATAAGGGATAATTCTATGAAAGGAAAAATTAAAGTTAATAGAGAAATTTCTTTCAAGGATACTAAGAAAAAAAAATAAGATTCTTTATGAAGAAGAAGTTGGAGATTCTGATTCTGAAAATGAGGTATGTAAATATCTTATTGATATTTTATCCTTGTTTTTTATAAATGTGAAAAGAGGTGAAATAAGGTACAAAGGGAAACTTTCTGTAAAATGTTTTGGATGTGGATTCATCAGGAATTTTGTTTCCAATTTTCCTAAAAGAGGTAATGAAGAAGAAAGTGATTAAGAAGAAAGTGAAGAAGAAGAAACAAGACCAAGAAGATCTTAGAAGAAAAAGGGTTATAAAGAAAAATTCTATTCCAAGAGGGAAGATAAGAAGTTATCCAAATCCAAAAGGGGAATATTTTTGGCTAAGGATGATGATAGTGAGGATGTTAAAAATTATGTTTAAGAGAACATGTTTATTTCAATAGTTAATGAGGAAATTTCTTCTAGTAATGAAAGTAGTTGTTCTGAAGAAGAAGAAAGTGAATCTAAATCCAAAAAATCTATTGATTAAGTTGGTAAAAATACTCTTATTGCAATAATGAATGATGAATAATTCATAATAAGTAGTTCTAATGAAGAATAAACTCATCTTGAACATCATTTGAAATAAGAGTTGAAAGAATGTTTGAGAAATATTAGAATTATTGAAAAGAAAAACAAAAATATGGAAGATAAATTCTCTTCATCAAGAAATCAAGAAAGTTTTTTTTGATGATAAAGTGAATATGGTAAAAGAGATTAATGATTTGAAGAAATATCTTGAAGAAGAAAAGAATTGTAATGAGTATCTGGAGGTGAAACTGAAGGAAAAAGAAGAAGAGTTGGAACTTGTCCAACAAAAAATTTCAAAATATGAACAAAGAAATACAAGGTTAAAAAAATCTATCTATGAATTTGGTGAAAGTTGTATAAAAGAGAAACCTAATAAGAATAAAAAAAGATATATTCAAGGGTTGAGAAGAATGATGTAATTGTTTCTAAAAATAAGAAAGCTGGAAAAGTTATGTATGTGGCAAAGACTAATAAATTTGGGAATTCAAAAGTCTAAAAGAATCCTGAATCCACAAAATTTTTGTAACAATATGAATTTGGAAAATTTTCAAATACTTATGGTTCTAATAAAGTAAAAAAGAAAAGTAAGACTCTGATTGATAATAGAAATATTGGTGGATAATAAAAGAAAGGGAATAAGGTAGATGAGATACATTTTCACAATTCCAGATAATATAGAAGTTTTATAGACAAATACTCATTTTATGGTTATTGCTGGTATTGTGATGGATTCTGATATACATATAATATGTGTTGGTTTAACCAACAACATTACTATTATTCCACAGTTTATGAAAGACAAGGTTTGAGGGAGAGACAATTTCCTCAAAAGAAGAAGTCTGGGAAGAATGTTTTGAAGAAACCTAAAAAGGTTAGAGTAAAGACTAAAAATAGGTTCCAACCCCTAGAAACTATTTGTGAAATATGTGAACAACAAGGAAATATTTCAAAAGGATGTCTTATTTTTTTACCGTCACAACAAAAGTTACTTAAAAATTATCAAAATATGGATGTTTTGGAAGTAATGAAAAACATATCTATTGAGTCTAAAAAGAAAGAGTTATTAGTTATCTGTCCAGAACACATTGAATTGGATAAGAAATTAGAGGAAGCACAAAACTCAGTGAAAGAAGAGAGGAGGAAACAGACTTCTAAAGATATAAGAAATGTTGACAAAAAGGTATCAATAGATTGTAGATATGAGGAAGTGAGGCATGATATCAAAAGATGTTCAACTATCTTTCCATAAGAAAAGACAAGAATGAGAAAAATGTTATGAACTAATTGTAAAACATATGTTTTAAAAAATGATGAAAAATTGAAATCCTCATTATAAGATTCTAAAAATAAGAATAAAGTTGTTAAAAAGCTAGTAAGGATGAACAAAAGTAAGAAATCACATCCAATGAAAAATCCAAGGAAAAGAAGAAGAAGTCAAGACTGAGAGAGGACACTCAGTCCAATTTTTGTTTATAAGGAACAATCGAGGTTCCGCCTTATTCCTAAAACCTTTGAATATTTTTGCTAACTTGAAGGGAATTGAAGGAGTAAAAATAAGGAAGTTGGAAATTAATGAGTCTCTTATTATTATTGTATAAGAAAGTAACGAGGTTATAAAAAACATGAGGTTTTTAAAGTTGTGTTTTTATACACCTAAAATTTCTGATATGTTTGTTGATATGGGTGTAGGTTACTTTTATCTTAAAATAATTCTTTAAGGATTTCCCCAATCATGATAATGTTTAAAGAAACATAAAAAGGTATTACATAAAAGTTGTGTTATGGAAAATATTGATCACCTTGATTGTACACTCTTTTTTTTCTACATTGGGTTATCCCATGTAGAATTAGAGTTGTTTAGTTAAAGGTTCTTTATTAAGAAAATCATGTGATAACCATGTTGAAGAAAAATTTCAAAATTCAGAAATGAAATGTTACAACCCCTAGAAATGATATCATTTGGGAGAAACTTGTCTTGATGTCCCATTTGAATTTTTTTGTTAATAAGGGTGAATGATAATAAAAATGGGGAGAGATAAAAGAATGTTTTTGACGCTTTCGTTGGGGAGCATATATGTCTATCAAGGATGTTCTAGTTGTTTCCCCACATTCTCTCTTTCCAAAGGTGGGTGGCATCTGTCGTTTATTCAGGGAAGTTTTCTCCTTGATTGAAATGGGATGATGGGATGTTGGTTCCTCCTTCTGTGGATTACTCCTCAAAATTTGTTTCCTAGTCTGGGTCTCCCTTAAATATTAAGATGTTGTTCATGAATCTCATTCCTGGTGCCATATCTTTGTGGATGCTGGTTAATTACATTGCTTCTGTCAGGACATTCTAAGGGGTCAAGTCAGGGTAGTAACCCTTGATCGGGGGAGTAGTTACGTTGGACATCACTGGCGTGTCTGGATGCTGAAACATTCATGCGTCTGAGTTTATTACCATTAAGATAGGGCTTCTCGAGGGCACGGAAACCCGAGGCATCCCACGTTGAGTGCGGGGAATTATATTCCATAGGAATGTACCTGAGGTTTCCCTCAGCTTCCTATGTTAACACAGGGTATGCCATGAGTTTAACATCTAGCGGAGATAGATCAAACTGATCAGAACATTGATAGGAGTGGATCAGATGGGTACATCCCCAAGAGGGAATTCCTAATGGGTTTACTGGATGAGTGGATCAAAATGTCTAATGAAGACAGATCTGAGGATGCTTGGGTCCCTATAAAGGGGATTCCAGGGTTTACTGTTGGATGGGATTGAACCTCAAGGAGGTTCCCTACGTACCCTTCCCTGAGAGATAGGGATAAAAACCCATGTAGTTCGAAGGGAGAGACATGGGATCAGGGTGTACACAAAGGAAAAAAACCCAGAAGCATGTTGGGTCTTACACATAGATAGCAGCCCATAACAAGAGGGGAACTCTTGGTTGGATGGTTATGGATTGTATGAGGATTATGCATGGTTAGCTGACTAAGGGAATGGCTTGATCCCACTGAGATGTGGTGGCTCAGGTAGGAAAGGATGGATGATGGATGGTGGAATGAAGTGGATGATATGAATGGGATGTAACCGGCATGAAGATAATGGTGGTGTTGGGTTTGAACCTTAGAGAGGCTTCTTACATATCCCTATGGTGTGGAATCAAAGTACACGTAGTTCAGGAGGGGCGATGGGACACCCAAAGAGGTGGCCTGTGAGAATGGACGCATGGATGGGACCTGGAGGAAGTAGAACCTCTATGTTGGGGCATGATCTTCCCAAAACGCAAATGCTCAAGGGGAGAGATTAGGACGAGACATGGATGATGGGGTTGAACCTCAGGGAGGCTTACTACGTATCCCCATGGTAGGTAATAAAAGTCCACATAGTTCGGGATGGGGTATAGAATCGGGTTGTACACAAAGGACAATGACCCGACAACATGTTGGGGGTTACGCATGGTTAGCAGACCAAGGGTTGGTCTGATGCCACTAGGACGGACTAAGGATGTGGGTCCCAAAAAAGGGGACACCTAATTTTACCAGTGTTTGGGGTTTAACCTCATGGAGGCTTAATACATACTTATTCTAGGATACAGGGATCAAAACCCACATAGTTCAAATATGTTTACCAATTTTTGGGGTTGAACCTAAAGGAGGCTTCCTACATACCCTGTCTTGGATACAGGGATCAAAACTCATATAGTTCAGGTAGGTTTACTAATGCTTGTGGTTGAACCTCAGGGAGGCTTCCTACGTACCCTGTCTAGGAGACAGGGATCAAAACCCACATAGTTCGAATAGGTTTACCAATGTTTGGGGTTGAACCTCAGGGAGGCTTCTTACATACCATATCTAGGAGATAGGGATCAAAACCCATGTAGTTCGAATAGGTTTACCAATGTTTGGGGTTTAACCTCAAGGAGGCTTCCTACGTACCCTGTTTAGGATATAGAGATCAAAACCCCTGTAGTTTAGGTAGGTTTACCAATGTTTGGGTTTGAACCTCAGGGAGGCTTCCTACGTACCTTGTATAGGAGATAGGGATCAAAACACATGTAGTTCGAATAGGTTTACCAATGTTTGGGGTTAAACCTTAGGGAGGCTTCCTATGTACCCAGTCTAGGAGACAGGGATCACAATACACATAGTTCAGGGTGTGGCATATGATCAAGGTGTGTGCGGAGGACAACAACCTAAAGATGATGCTGGGGCTTACGCATGGTTAGCAGCTCGATATTGATCTAACACTCGGGGGCAAAATAGAGAGTTGGATCCCAACAAAGGGGAATAAAACGGATTACCGTAGATTGGGATTGAACCTCATGGAGGATTCCTACATACCTTATCTAGAAGATAAGGATCAAAACCCATGTAGTTCATATACAAACAGTTTAGTGTCATGTAGGATGAAAAAGGGCATACAGTTTAATGTCATGCAAGATGGGGGTGAACCGACGTGAAGTGGTCAGGACCGATGGGTGTTGGGATTGAACCTCAGGTAGGTTTCCTACATACCTTGATTGAAAAGGTCAAGGATCAAATTCTACGTGGTTCGGGATGGGGGATTGGGACTTACACACTAAGGCATCCTAGGGAGTATTACATAGTTGGTGCTTACTCTAAGCCAACATGAGTCATGCTCGGTGTGAGAAACAAGAGGCAGAAAAGAACCGATTATCACATCGCGAAAGGTGAATCCGCAAGGAATAGAGTGGGGCTTATGCATGGTTATCAGACCATGTATATGGAGATTATAACTTACTCCATAATGGAGGCATGATGGCGATAAATCCCAAAGGGAGAGGGATGGGGTATCAGAGGTCCCTGTGCCCATATCTCCTCTGTAATTTGTGCATGGAAGAAGAGAGGAGGATTAAGGATTCTACCTCCTAAAAGAAAGGCTAGGGGATTAAACCAAGATGGTTTCCATTCCCTGTGGACAGATGTCATTCCATGCAAGGAAGATATCATTCCATGTGAGGAAGATCTCACTCCCGTGGAGACCAGTGGGCATGGAAAATGTCCGAGGTGGGGTACCCTATGTGTATTGCATGGGGAAAAGCTATAGTTTAAAATCATGTGTTGAGGAATATGGTGATTGGTAGTTTAACGTCTTTCATATCAGATGATGAGGATTCACTCCTAACCCCTAGGACTTACATAACCAGCATGCTTTAATCCTGGGTAAAGGGAAGGCACCGACAATGCCGTGTGAAGATAGGGTTGTGGAGTGATCCATTGAGGGGATCACATTAGCGTGGCTATGAAAAGAAGCAATAGTCGTTGGAATGCCTATGAGAAGAAGAATGAAGCAAAAAATTAAATATTAAGAACCACCCAAGGGACCTTGAAATCACTTCATACAAACCTGGAGGGATGTATGAGAGAAGGGTTTGTGAAGAAAAAGGGTTCACAAGAAGGGACCTTGCAAAGCTCTGGTGCTCCACAGAGTGAAGAGACACCGTGAAGGGGTATTCTTTGTGAAGTTGAGTGGCCTAGCTTAGGAGTGGGGTATACATGTGTATGAAGGGTTCTTCGCGAAGTTCAAGTACTTTTGCAGAGTAGGACTTCATGGAGCATGGGTGCCTTGAAAAGTGCAGCACTCTGAAGTAATGTACTTCACGAAGCACAATGATCCTGCCTTAACATGGGGTCTACATTTTCATGTAAGGTAATTCATGAAGCATGAGTGATTTTCAAAGACCCAAGTTCCCTTAGGGAGATCCTTCCTTTGCGATGGCCCGTGGGATTCATGAGGGGCATCCTTGCTTTAAGATGGGTTGTATTTGAGCTAAGGAAAAGGTACTTCGTAATGCTCAAATACCTTGAATATATCATTTTCTCAATTCTTAGTAGAGTAGAGGGTGCTTCATGATTTGAGAGATGAGAAGGCAAAAGGTCAGGGTATCCATACTTTGGGTCCGAGGGAAGCTTGGTATTTATAGGCGAGAGGTGGCATAAAGCTCTAACAGCATGTTGCGAAGCCTCTGAAACTTTTTCATCAGAAGTATATTACATCAATTTTGTCGTAACTGCGGATTCGGTCGTCACCCCCTCCATAGTACAGAGGCCTCCTTCATTCCCTCCGCATCATTCACAGAGGATTTTATCAATTTACAAGGGATCTTAGAGGTGATCCTCTTCCCTCCAAAACATGAATATTTCCGTCAATTGCATCATAAATTCAGAGTCTTCCACCTATTTCCTCTATGGAGATCACAGAGGGTGCCAAAACTTTGTGCCGACTGTGGTGCTAAAGGACTTCGCACTGGCTGCGATGTTGAAGGGCTCCGCGAAGGTGGTTCACGAAGCAACCCCTTTGGAATTGGTGTGTTCTTTGCATATTTTTCCTATGCACACATTTTGGTACCAAAAAATCCACCCCCTCATATTTGGAGCTGAAGAGAAAATGAGGGTCAAATTATGAGGGTAGATTGCCAAAAATTTTAGGCTAATCACAAAGCAAGACCGCGAAGCAGGGTCGCGATGCGGATAGGCAATGCTCGGGTTGAGAACGCCATGAAGCTCGCTGTGGCTAGGTGCGATGCGAAGCTCGGAGGCCATTTTCTATAAATAGGGGAGGATGACCCCTATTTTTTCCTTAATTATCTTTTCATTTTTGTGATTGGGCTCTCGATTTGCAAAGCTCCACACGCTCTATGACCACTCTTTGCGAATCAGTCCCTATTTTTCTCTGTGATGCACAATGAGTCTTCTAACTCCATGATTGTGTGATTCGTGGCTTGTGCCTATGATGTTTGTGGTAGGGATCTATGACCTATCTCTGTGATCAAGATTTGTGATCGAGCTCTACAATCCAGGGAATTGTTTTCTAAATTTTGGGATAAAATGGCTCACTAAGAAGCTGCCAGGGGGGGCCTTGTGTATGCTGCCTGAAGGGCAGAGATAGAAGATAACCTAGGCATTGGGGAATGTGTGCAGATCCATTCGGAGCATGAATCCCTGGTGGATCTATTTTCGAACATCCAGAAGAACTACCCCTGTGCAAAAGACTGACTCTATACAGCTTTGGTATGAGGTATGGTGTTTTCATTCCCAAAGAAAGCAGGGATGAGCCAGCCTATTGGTTTAGGAGTATGTCATGCCAACGCCAGTGGTTTATGGCAGCCTACGGTCTTACTTGGGAGGATCATACACCTTTAAATGTCGGCTAATTGTATAATCATGTTAACAATGTTAATGGGAAGGTGTTGCAGCCAGAGGTATCTCCCCCGCAGTACCACACCATTTTGAAGGCCGCTTTGGGGAACCCAGAGAAGGGGAATACTGATACACCTGATTTGTGTATACATTTATATATATATTATTGAAAATAAGAACATGTTTTCAGAAATTACCTAATGCTTATTGGACAAATACTTTGATTTTGGTGATCTTATTTATTTTCAAGTGTTTTCTAGAAAAACACACAAATCGGGAGAACTCTGAGAAAAATTCACAACTACACAGTGTGTACATAACTACACACCGTGTACATTTAGACTTAGACATGGATCAGACAAATGAGTACATGCCCAAGTCACCAGAACAGAGACGACACGCCGTGTGGGTAATACCTACACACCGTGTACATGATTCTAGATGCGGTTGGTGGAATTTTCCAGAGACTACATGCTGTGTGTGGCGGAACCACACGCCGTGTACCATTCACCAGCCGACCGTCGACACTGCAGAAGTCAAGGGTGGCACAACTGGCCACCTACTAGAGAAAAACTGTGACAAAAACACGTTGATGGAACTACATGGCGTGTACTCTCTATACACACCATGTACTTTTGTTTTCTATAAATAGAGGTCTTGGACTCCGGTTTTAAGTATTCGTTATTCAATACTCAAAGGAGGGAGGTTCCACTACCGTGCTACCATTGTTCCTCTACTCCACCATTATACCATTCTACCAAAGAAATCACCTCTTCTCGAAGTTTCTACGATGACCACATCAGGTATCGAGGGTTCTGTTATCATCTTTTCTTCCATGTGTAACTAAAACACCCCATGTGTTGGGAGTGTGGGTGATGAAAGAGTGTTGTAATTTGGATTAATTATTATGTATGTGTTGGTTTTCTTTAACTTTTCTTATTCTTCTTTAATCATTTCTTTTTATCACTAAAAATTATGATCCAGACTAAGGGCATAATTTTCAGGGCCTCAAAGGAAGAATAACGATGAATACCTTCATGATCATTGGAATTATTCATAGACTCACAAATGGATTGATCTAAATAAATAATTGTGAAACACTGACTACCGGACCGAGGAGTCAGTTTCTTTAGTTCCATACATAGTCTACCGAACCAAGGGAAACTTGTCACAATTGAAACCCAGAGTGTTGGGTTATCATGAACAACAAAACCTAATAATAAGTTCATATAACCTCCACAATAACCACAACCCCATCGCACTCCTTTTTCTATCAATCACATTAAAAATCACTTTTGTTTTCTTTACCTTTAAACATTAATCTTTACTTTAGCAATCAAAATAGTTATCATAATCAAAAACAAAAATCCCACTCTAAATTCAGTATCCTTCACTAAGTTAATTCCAAACACAATAGAATTCATGCACTCACCATTTCCCTATGGACCGACCCTGCACTTACGGTATACTAGATTAAGAGTGGGTAATATCAATTTGGGACACTGATAACATACCTTCAGTGAAGTGATAGACCATGAACCTATGAGTGGGATCTGCGCCTGGGTGGCAATTTCACAGATAACTAGGCATGGTCTTATTAGGTCTGTGCCTCCTGCGAGGAGATTGGGGTGGAGCTAAGGCGAGTGGGCCTGTATGAGGCAGCATGGGCCTCCCAATTAAACATCTACCAGTCGGAGCAACTGATTCCAGAGTTGTTGAGTAGGTGGGCATCAAGGACCAAAACTTTTCATCTTCACCATGGGGAGGTTGGTATCAGCCTCTGGGACCTTTACAAAATCTCAGGGATTCCGATATTAGGGGTGATGTATGACGAGTTCCTCCCCACCATGAATACATGGGAGGACCCGGAGCATATGCTTCCACTGGAAAAGGTATTGATGGACCTAGTGCTAGGATAGGACAAGAAGTCTATGAGGGATGTCCACTTTAAGTTGTGGTTTAGGCAGTTCTCTAATTACCTTTTAGATGGGAAGTTTCTAGTGAGGCCTCCCACTAGCCCGAAGGGGTCCAGCGCAGTAAAGAGAACTCATATTGGAAAATCTTGGAGGACATCTAGTAGAAGACATGGGGGTTTAATGTCAGCACCAAGTAGCAACCCGTGGTTAGGTTGGTTGTATTCATCTCAGCACTCATTTGCAGCTGGATGCTGTCGGTAAGGGATACGAACATGGGCGTATGACTGAGCATGTGTATCATGGCATCCATGTTGGTAATGGGGGAACAGATCAATATGGGGATCCCGGTGTTGGCTAAGATGTACAAAGTATTGTGGCATATAAGTGAGGGGAATAATCCAAATAGGGTGTACAGGCTGCTCCATCTTCTGTATAGGTGGATAATGACACATATGGGTGCCTGTGAATACCCAAACCCCATTTCTCCTCCAGGGTCAGACTTTTGACCAGCTATTCTAAATGCGGTGGGGAGTTTCCCGACCAAGCTGACCCCGCTGCTGGTGTTGAACCGAGTCTAGAAGGCAAACGAGTTCAACTTCCATCTGTTCCCATTGCCAATAGGTGTGTTCACTGATGATATCTAGGGATCGAAGGAGCATCGATCCTACCTCTTGGCCTTTTAAGATGGAGTCCTAGTTGTGTGGGTTAACCGTGAGCCTCTCTGTGAGCCGTACACCCTGCACCGCTTCACAAGGTAGTTTCGATGCATGTAGAGAATGACCCCATAGGTCTACTTGGGAGTAAACCACAAGGAACATCCATGTATGTTGAGGTAGATGTGGTTCATGTTCACACGAGAGGATGGAAAGATGCGGAATGAGCTGCCTCTACCCACAATTGTCTATGGGATAGTGAAGGAGTATGCCAAGAGTTGGGAGGCAACCTACCTAGGGGAGATGTTGAAGCGGTGGACCATCCGTGCTAGTGATGGGGTGTTTCCTCAACCACAAGGTCAAGGTTGTAAGATGACAAGAACATCTCATGGAGGTGGGGCTGCAGTAGCAGTGAGACCCGCACCGATCGAGAGGCATACGGCAGCGGCGGACCCAGAGGTCCCAGAGGAGAAAAGTCAGCAAGAGGGGAGGCTGCCCAAGGGGTTCTGTAGGATACCCACTCAGGCTCTGGGGAAGCATCTGTTCCATATAGACATCCCTAAGGATGCTATTTTCCCAGAGGCATGGGACATCTAGGATGTTGATAGACAATTCCTCAATCCTTCCCAGATGTGGCACTATATAAACCATCTCGAAAAGGATCTGTCAAGAATTGGTCATGCCAAGGCCAGATTTTTTGTATCTCAGGCGAAAGGGGATCAGTACATCACCGAGATTGGGGACTTCATGCACTCTAGGGGTACCCCGCATCCAATGATGAATCATGTGAATGTACTACTCAATCAAAAAGTCCCTCTGTATTTGTCTACCGCTGAATTGAGGGAGTACTTACCCGTAAAGTAAGAATTAGAAGGGTTCTCCTGGGGGGAGGAGGCTAGTATAGGGAGCCCTTTGGAGGATGGTGAGGCCACAAACTTGGAGCTGGAAGAGTTTACAGAGGCTCTTGAGGTAAACCCTAAACCATTTTCCTATTGTCCTCATTCAGGTCACTTAGGCCTTCTCAACTAACATTTTACCTACAAAGGAGGGCCTCATATGCAAAACCTACTCCAGCGCAACAATAGATGCAGCTTCGGGATCTGAACCTACGATAACGGCGATTACCGCATCTAGTAGGGTTGCGACACCTAGGGTGGTTCTCCTGGAGACTTTGGATTTCCCAACCATATATGGGGGGCCATGACTCGGGATTCCAGTGACAATAACTTAGGGGAGAGACCAAATATTTGATCTCTGTAAGTCTTTTTCATAGAATTTATAACTGTCATCTATTAAATCGGGCCAACTGATGTATGTGTATTCTCACATTCACAGTTCTTCAAATGGCGTGGGCCACATTGGCAAGGATGGCCGAGGATCCTGGTGCTACCTTTCCTAGGGGAACACTGATAGTTCTGGAAGTGGACGCCCATACTGACCAAGCCACAATACTCCCAATTACAGGTGGGACCATCAGCAGGACAGAACCTGAAATCATCAAGGTGGAATCTGATGGTGGGGATCAATTAGATGACATGAGACCTGACCTACCCAATCAAACATCATATGAGGATCCTGTTGATGAGTTCTTATAAGTGTTCCCTGCATATGAACTCACCAACCCCAAGGACCAGGATGAGAGACTTCCGATGACGAGGATAGCAAGGTTGTCTGGCACTGGTCATGGAAGATGATCAAGCACTTCATTAGGGAGACCCCACAAGCACAATGGATAGACCAGATGGGGAGGCTTCGTTTCTGTCTATGTGAACTATGCGTTGGAGGTGTGGATTCCCAGTATCCTCATATGCTCATCCGAGACTTCATGGAAGAGAAAATATGGGAACATGATCGTGACCTCGGTGCAGGATGACAGGGGAGGAAGTTCATGAACTTCAAGAGACTCCAGGAGGCCCAGGTTCAGAACCGGGTGGAGGAAAATTTTTGGGTTACTATAGCAGTACTATAGTAGGAACTGTAGAACTACTGTATCAGGTACTGTTCAGTACTATAGCAACCATAACTATTCGCCCGATTTGGGCCTTTGGGCCACCGGTTTGGGCTATGGGTCTCAAGGGCCTTCGGGTTATCAAAGGACTTCGGGCCACAAGGCCTTTAGGACACATAGACCATGGAGTAGCCCAGTTCACAAAAAGTAGGTCCCAGAAGAAGATTAGAGCAACAATAGTAGTAATCACCAGAAGTAGAGCTAACCGGATTAGAAGAATGAGAGGGTATGTCAACCGCCATTGGGACCAGGAACCGTGAAGCTTTGTACGAGAAAATGCTAGCCGGTCAGCAATTCAAGGTGGGGATATAAAGGCGGTCAATGATGCTGAAGATGGGGAGGGTCAGTTCTAGTGGGTTGGGCCTATGGGTCATGTATTGGGCATGGTATGCCTCTGGGCATGGTATGCCTCTGGGCCTTCGGGTCATGTATTGCGGGTCATGTCGGGCCTTGTGCCTTGGGCCTACGGGTCATGTACGGGTTCCCCTTCAACCCTTAAGAGGGGGATTATCCATAATAAAATAAAATAAAGGCCTTCGGGCCATTCGGGAAATGGTTGAGGGCATGGGAGAACGAGTATTTTTCTTTCCTCAATGCACAATCAGGGCTCGTATCGCGATTGAAGGCCCAGCTAGCAGAGGTTGAAGAACAGATGAGGTGAGCCTCTGAAGAGATGACTATTATCCCAGACGACGAGGGCTGGGCCTAGATCGAGTCTAATGAACTATTCTCCATTTCTATCGAGGAGGAGCGGGAGCTTAACAGGTGACAACGGATCCTGGACGTTACAAGCCAGAGAGTGGCAGAGCTGGGATTCTCCATTGTAGAGGTCAACCCGTCTATGGGAGGGGCCAACCCTTGGGCTTTGTAATTTGCGTGAACTCATAAATGTACTTTCATACTTCTCTTGTTTATGTTGGTTTCGTGCACAAGTTCTGTTATTTGTTTTGGTTTGCTGCATTTCCATCACATTCATGAAATATCCAGCGATCAATCCCTAACCTCATGTGGGTCATGCCCGATCTGAGAAACAATGGATGACCACATCGTTATTCTATTTGAATATGAGGGTGCCAAACAAGATCTGGGAATCCAGGGTCTGAATAACCAATCCAGATTTCTAGGAAGAAAGAGGGAGTCCTGACTGGAGAATGAAATTCTCAGAGTAGTCAAATTTCTATTTTCCCAACGTACTCTAGTGCACGAGTGGGGTAATGCCAGGGGCGTTAGAATTAATCCGTATAGAGGGGAGTGGAAAGTGTGAATCACGATACCCAAAATTCAGAACACTATAGGGATGGAATGACAATGAAGGATAACTGTTGACCATGTTCGAAACATAGTATCCCTATTGAGTTAGCCTGAAATGGGGATAACAAACGAGGGATGACTGCTGACCATGTTTGAAACACGGGGCCTGACTCGAAATTTCATCCATTATTCTTCCAAAACGTTAGCCCAAGATAGTAGGTGAGACATAGGCTAAGCATCCACACTATTAGGGGTTTCCTTCAGGAATAGAATAGGATGAGGATCCAAATAAAGGGAACGTAAAGCATGGAGGGTGGAGTGGTGGGTTGTTTTGAATGAATTCCAACACTCTTGAAATTATGCCACCATGATGAAAACACATTATGTAAGTGCATTGGTATAATTAGGGATCATATTCATTTCCTAAAAGGACCTCTCTAGTGATATCCTATAGTGTCCCGTAGTTTTACGTCATGCCAATGAGGATGATAGACATGTAGTTTAACATCATACGGTGAGGACGAAGGCAATGAATGGTCCCGAAAGGGGGGATGAGGCCGGGATGACCATATAAAGGGTTTAAAAGTGTGTGGATAGATCTAGGAACTATAAATCTAGATGTCACTACATATCCTAATAGGAAAGGAATCAATCCATACGTAGTTCTGGAGGACCCGTGCAGTTTAACGTCATACGGTAAAGGCATAAGGGGGAAGGGATCTCTGAAGGGGTACATGATGCGGTAACTATAAACCTAATGGGAATAAGGACAGAATGATTTCTTCACCACATCATGTGCCTCCAATAGAGATCTCAGGTCAAGAGGCCGAAAAGGATAATTTTTGGGTCAGACCCGAGGTGAAATACCTGGGTGTTCCTATATATCCCATGAGGATAGGAATCAATCCGTACGTGGTTTTCAAAGCACCATGTGGTGAGAGACCCACACTAGTGAGGGAAAACCTCTATGGTGGAGAAGTTAAAGCATCCCATAATTATCATGGGGAATCCTAAACTTATCCAGGGTATAATCGTAGTTTAAAGTCATACATTGAGGATGTGTCTACCCATAAAGGAAATGCGCAGTGCGGTACATATCCCGATGTGAATGAGGACCAAGCAGTCCACAACACACCATGTGTTCCTGGTGTGATTCTTTATACCATATAATAGAGGTGGCCTAACTTGGGGCTGGACCCAAGGTAAAGTGCTCAGGAATTCCTATGTATCCTATGATGATGGGAATCAAGCCATATGTAGTTCTCAGATTGCAGTTTAACATCACATGGGATGAAAGGAATGTGTAGTTCAGCTACACCAGTACACATCCTACCAAAACCACTAATCCCATGTGAGTTGTGCTCGATGTGGGAAACAAGGAGTAGTGGTGGGATTTTCCTGGTACAGGGAGGCACACATTAGGGGCAATGGAACGTGAAATGCTAGGTGAATGACGTTCCAATATTAGTGACCTGCCTACTCAATGCACATAGATGTGCGGAGGGGTAAAACTAAGTGTGTTGGAATTCCACTTAAACATAAGGAAGTGTAAAGATGTGAATCATATCACCTTAGATCTGGATCACAATTATGGCGGCGTGACGATAGAGGATAACTATTGACTATGTTCAAAACACAACATCCGTTTCGTGTTAGCCTAGCATGGGGACTAACAAATGAGGGTCAAACAATAACCATGTTCAAAACATGAGACCTGTCGCAAAATGTCATCCGAGGTCTTCCAGGTCATTGGCCCAAGATGGTAGGTGAGACAATGTGGCATGAGACTAGGCCGTAAAGGGGGTCCCTTTAGACATGGAAGAGGATGGAGATCCAAATAAAGGGTTTATGAGGCGTGGACATGAAACGGGGGAATTTACATGTGAAATTCCACACTTTGGGCTCTTTTCTGTGATGCATTTGAGTATTCCAATGAGACATGTCAGATAGAGGGAGTCATATACCTTTCCAAGAACAAGGGTCTTGGGGATGAAAACTCTTAGTTTAAGAGGGGACTTGGTTTAATTGAATTTGTGCAGGGTGGCGAAGTAGAAAAACCTGACATGGGTGAGGACCAAGGAGGCCTCCCATCTTATGACACATTCCTGGGGCCGTACCCAAAGACAAAACTTTTGAGAGTTCCTCGGTATCCTATGAGGATGGGAATCAAGCCATACGTAGTTCTCGCAAGATCATAGTTTATGGTCATAGAACTTAGACCAGGCTAGGAATAAACAATGGAGACATATGGTGCAGTTATTGTAAAACTGAACATGAATGAGAACCCAAGTGGTACTCACCACACCGCATGCTTCTGACAGAGTTCAGACCAAGGGGGCCCAAAAGAGGGTAGAATTTGAGATACCTAGGGATGGACCCGAAGATGAAATGTCTGGGAGTTCCTATGTATCCCCATTAGGATGAGAATCAAGACACACGTAGTTCTTGATTATGGAATTGTAGGGTACCAATTCTAGTAAAAATACTATCATACAGGTCTGGCCCATGCACCAAAAGAAGTGGCATTTGATGGATCTTGTTTGTTCTTTTGGGAGGATGTGTGTATTTTTTAAGCAACAATCCTAGGACGGAGAATTCAGGCATCACTACAGGAATCAAGCCATATGTAGGCCTTGAAAAATGGTATGGTGGAGAACTAATACCAAACATGATTTCCCCATGAGTGAGGATGCCACAATGCAATGTCGTTTTCTTCGTACATCCATGATGCTACTGTTATAGTTTAGGGTCATATGATAGGACCAACCCATACATTTTAACGTCAGGTGGAAAATAAGCAATAGTTTAAAGTCATGTGGGACAAGGGAGTATAGTTTAACATCCCATGGCCTAGACACCCATATAAGAATGAGGTTCTAAAGGGAATGTGTGAGGGGTGATAAATCATATCCAACACAAATGAGGACATCATTCTAGATCACATCGCGCACAACCCTATATAGAGGACCTCAGGCCAAGGGGCCAGAAAAGATTAGAGGATATGGGGCTAGACCCTAAGATGAAATATCCGGGAATTCCTATGTATCCCATGAGGATGGTAATCAAGCCACACGTAGTTCTGGAAGATTTTGTGCAATTTAAAGTCATGTGACAAGGACAAGGTAGGAGAGACTAGCTCCTAAAGGGGGAATACGTGGTGTGGATATTGCAAACCCGACGTGAATGAGGACATAATCCCACTTATTCCACACCAAAAAATCCTAATATTTAGGGCCAAAAGGCTGAATGGAAGAGATAATTAGTGGAGCCTAAGATGGACCTAAAGAAAAAATGTATGGGTGTTCCTACATATCCCATAAAGATGGGAATCAAGCCGTACATAGTTCTGAAAGTGGCGTGCAGTTTAATTTCAGATGACAAGGACATGGGGAGATCTTATTTTAAGGTCTTAGAGCTCAGACCAAAAGAAGTGAGACTCTTACAAGTGGGTGTAAACCTTGACCAAATCCCTAAGCCCACATAATCCGTGCTCGATGTTGGAAACAAGGGTGGATAATATCTTCGCAACATATGGAATACAAAGAAAAGGGAAATGGTGTGGAGGATAACTATTGACTATATTCAAAACACAACATTTAGTGCTTAATGGGGGTGGTGTAACGATGGAGGATAACTGTTGACCATGTTCAAAACACAACATCCATATTGTGGGACCTGAAATGGAAACAAAAAAATGAGCGTTGACCGTTGAACAAATTCTCAATGCAGGACTTGTGTCAAATTTTCATTCAAAATCCTTAGGGACGTTGGCCCAAGACAGTAGGAGAGAACTGAGGCCTAGCATCCATGTCGTTCGGGGGTCCTTTTGAATGTGAAAGATGATGAAAGCCCAAATAAAGGGAAACATGAAGCATGGAAATGGATGAAAACATGTATATGTAGAATCCAACACTATAGGTCCTAAACCAAAGTGCTCCTGGTCACATTGGTGAATTTACAAAGAGGGCTGAGGGGACCAATTTGAGAGAAGACTACTTGAGAAGATGATTGGAGGAAATGGGGATGGAGAGATCTTAAGAGAGAGGTATGTGGTGTGGTTGTTGCAAACCCGACGTGAATGAGGACATAAGCCCATACCACACCACATACCCCCTCCCAGAGAAATTAGGCCAAGAGGCTAGAAGGAAGAGATGGTTTTTAAGAAACAGGGCTAGACCTGAAGATAGGGTGTTACTACATATCCCATGAGGATGGGAATCAAGCCATACGTAGTTCTAAAGTGTCATGCAGTTTAACGTTATGCGGTAAGAACAAATATAGGAGGGAGACATTGAATAGAAATGTGTATGGAATGGTGGATAACTTGATGCGAATGAGGGAATAATCCCACATACGCCACACCATTCATAATTCATGGAAAGAAATCAGGCCAAGTGGCTGAGAGAAAGAATAGATGAACCCAGGTTGAACCCAAAAATGAAATGTTTGGGCGTTCCTACGTATCCCATGAATATGGGAATAAATCCGTATGTAGTTCTTGAGATGTTGTGTAGTTTAACATTATGCGATAAGGATGTGGTAGATCTTAGTTTATGGTCATAGAGATTGGACTGTAGATTCCTAGTTTAATGTCATGTGTGTGAGACAAATGGGTGGAAAGGGTGAATCACCGTGCCTGTCATTTGGGATACCACAAAACAAAAATAAGGATTGAGGATAATTGTTGACCATGTTCACAACATATTATCCCTCTCATGTGGTTTGTAAAAGGAATAAACAATTGAGCATCAACCCCTGAACATATTTGCAACGTGGGAGTTATGTCAAATTTTTGTTCAAAATCCTCAGGGACATTGGCCCGAGATGGTAGGAGAGCCCTAAGGCCTAGAATCCACACCGTTCGGGGGTCCTTTCAGATGTGAATTCTAATGGAAACCCAAATGATGGGACACATAAAGCATGATAGTACCCATGAAGTTTAACATCTTGCAGAAAGGACGATGGATGAAGGAGGGGTGTCTCAAGGGGAGGTGTGTGGCGTGGAAAAAACAGTCTGACGTGAATGAGAACATAGAGTCCATACCACACCGCATAATCCTAAGTGAGAACTTGGGCTAGGAGGCCGAAAAGGTTGAGGGATCTGAGGTTGGGCCATGGATGAAAGGTCCTAGCCAGTTCGCAGTTTATCGTCATGCAGGACGAGTGTTGAGTAGTTTTAAATCCTTCAGCCCAGATGGATCACGCAATTTAACATCATGCGGTGAAGACGGTGGTGACCTTAGTTTAAGGTCATAGGGATCAGACCATGATTATGTGACCCTTTATGTGGGTATTTCCTTACCAAATCTCCTAATACCATGTGAGCAATGTTCGGTGTGGGAAACAAGGAATGGGATCAGGTTCTCCCTAGCATATAAGGGTACGACAATGAGGGAAAGAGATCGGGTGGGGTCGATCCCAACCAGAACAAAAAACCTACTCGAGGCACATTGATGTTCGATGGGATAGAAGGACAAAATGAATCACTACACCCAATATTTGGGATATATAGGGGTGGTGATAATAATAGAGGATTGTTGTTGACCATGTTCAAAACACAACATCCATATCATGTGACCTGAAATGGGAACAAAAAATGAGTGTCGAACACTAAACATAGTTGAAATACAGGACTTGTATCAAAGTTTCGTTCAAGACCCTCCAGGATGTTGGCCCAAAATGGTAGCTGATCCATAAGGCCGAGCATCCGTACTGTTTGGGAGTCATTTTGGATGTGAATGTTGATAGAGACCCAAATAAATGGGATGCATGAAGTGTAAATATTCTCATGTAGTTTAACGTTATGCGGTAAGGATAAAAGAGGTGGAGATCTCCAAGGAGGGGGATACATGGTGTGGTCATGATAAACCCTATGTGAATGAAGGCAAACAAGGCCCGCACCACACCATGTGTTTTGAGAAGCATCCGGGCCAAGGGGCTGGACCCAAGGGGAGATCTTGAAGTTTGGGGCTGAGCCCACAAACGAAATGTATGGGCATTCCTACATATCCTATGGGGGAAGGAATCAATCCATACATAGTTCTTAAGATGTCATGCGATTTAACTTCAAGCAACAAGGACGTGGTAGATCTTAGTTTATGGTCATAGATCTCAGACCATAATTGTATATCTGCCGCTCATAGTTTAACGTCACGTAGGATGATAAAGTAGTTTAACTTCATGCGGAACGGGTGTTGGGTAGTTTTACATCCTTCATCTTGGACGGATCACATAATTTAACATCATGTGGTGAGGATAGAATAGTTTAAATTCATGTGGTACTGTGGCTTACTCAGGAAAAGTACTGCTTGAGGAATTTAACATTGGTGGGAGGAGTGATATGCTCACCATCCATGCTAACTAGAGAGTACGTTCCATGGGGTAAAACTTGTGAATGATGTAAGGTACTTCCCATTTGGGCTCCAGTTTGGGTGGTTTCCTACCAGGTATCATTGGAATTCTCAAAGCCAACACTGTTTCACCTTGTAAGAAAGAGCATAGGTGAACTTTCTTGTTGAAAGCTCTGGTTATCCTATTCTGATTCCTCTCTAGATTGTGTAGGGCACAAAGCCTGTTCTTGTCGAGTGCTTCTAGTTCAGAAAGATGGATTTTGGCTACCTTATCTGGTGTCAACTGATCGTAGACAACTGTGCGTAATGAAGGAAACTAAATCTCAATGGGCAGGACTTCCTCTATTCTGTACACTAAGGAATAGGGGGTCACCTGAGTAGAATTACGAGTTATCATCTGATAATCCTAGACAACATTGGGGAGTTTGTCCAGCCAAATCTTATTGTTTTGACCAACCATCTTCTGAAAAATGTTAGATAGATTTTTTTGAATTCCTTGATCTGCCCATTTCCTTGTGCATGATAGCGAGAGGTATGATTAGAACAGATGTTATACTTGGTGTATAAATTCTTCAGTTCAACTGCTCGGAAGTTGGTGTCATTATCGGTGAGGACGGTGTGAGGGACTCTGAATCGATAGATGATATTGGATCTCAAAAACTCAATGATGGAATATTCCTTGATTTCCTTGAGCAGAACTACCTCTTCCCACTTGGAAAAGAAATCTGTAGTGGTTAGGATGAACCTACACTGGTGAACTGTCACTGGTAGATATGGTCCCACGACATCGAGTCCCCAGACCATAAAGGGCCAAGAGTACTTGGTAGCGTAGAGAGGTTCTGGAAGTCTATGGATAAAATTATCTTGGATTTGGCAGGCATGAAACCTCTTAGAAAACTCAAAACAGTCCCGGATCATGGTGGGACAAAAATACCCCAATATACAGATATGATGAGAGAGTTTTGGCCCTATCTGATGAGCCCTGTAGGAACTGGCATGAATCTCTTACATGACCTAAGAAATATCACCTCCCTAAATGAAACAGAGGAGAATCCCATCAAACCCATTCCTGTAGAGGATCTACTCAAGACTAGTACCACTCTGGAGGGTGAATTGTAATGCATGCTGTTAGATTCGCTCACGTTCGGCTCGATTTTCTAGGTGATTACCATGCTGGAGATACTCAATAAAGGGGGTCCTCCAGTTAGGATTCACTTACAATACTGTGGTAGGGTGACCTGGGGGTCCTGACGTGGAGGCGCCGATGGTAAGGTGGGTCACCTATGGGCTATCATCATTGTACAGAGTAACGGGAGTGATGAATCTCTGATGCACCACATGGATAATCACATCATCCTGATCATGCTCTGTAAGAGATGCATCCAAGCTGGACAAGGCATTGGATTGACTGTTCTGGGAACGAGGGACATGAGTAACTTCTGGCTAAGATGGGAACTAGGCCATCGGCTGGAGGGTACATTCAAATAGTGGTATGAGCTCTAGATTCCTGACAACATAGTCACCTTCGATCTTTTTGATGACTAGTTTAGAGTCCCCTTTCACAAGCAAGTGGATAACTTCGATCTCGAGGGCCATCTCAAGACCAATGATGAGAGCCTGGTACTCTTCCTCGTTGTTGGTATAGCCTTCTGACAATAAGAATGAATATGGTAGAAAAACTTATGCTAGCATGATGAAGACGATACCCAGGACCACTCTGTTGAGTCTAGGATCATTGAGTCTTCTGCCAGCAGAGATTTTAGAAGCACCATCAAAATGAATTTTCCAACATGGAATGGATTGATCTACTGAGAGGATTGCCTCATTTGAAAAATCAAGATCTAGATACTGGTCCTTGGGAGTTGGATGGGCAGAAATGAAGTCTGCCAATACTTGTCCCTTGATGGACTTCTGGGGGACAAAGTTGATGTCGAACTACCAGAGGATCACTGCCCACCAAGATAGATGGACTTTCAACATAGGTTGGTTCAGAATGTAATTCATCAGATCCACTTGGTACACTAACTGTATCTCATGGTGTTGCAAGAAATGTCATAATTTCTGCATTGTGAATACTAGTGCAATGAGGCTCTTCTCGATAGAGGAATATCTTGTCTCTGTATTGAGGAACATGCAGCTGAGATAGTATAAACTATTATTCGTTCCCTCATTGTTATTCTGGGTGAGAAGGGCGTCGAGAGATCACTCTAGAGAGGTCCCATAAAGGACCAGTGGATTTCTGGAAACGGGTGGTATCATGAACGGAGGCTGTAATAGGTACTTCATAATTTCCTCAAAAGCATTCTGACACTCCTCATCCCACTGATAATTAGAACCTTTCTTTATGAGTTGGGAAAAGGGATTACACATTCTATCCAGATTTGCAATGAATAGGCTAAGTGTCCTTGAAAGCCTTGAAGCTCCTGAATGTTTCTTAGAGGAGACATCTGATTGATGACCTTTATTTTCTCTGGATCAATCTCTATGCCTCTATATCTGACAACGAAGATGATAAAATTTCCAGAGGTGACCCCAATGGAACACTTAAAGGGGTTCATCTTCAGATGGTAGGATTGAAGGAAGCTGAACACTTTCTCTAGATCTTTGAAATGGTCCTAGCGCTGGTGATATTTGACCACCAGATCATCCACATAGAATTCTACCAGTGTCCTGAGGATCAGCTTAAATATGTGATTCATAGAACACTGATAGATGACACCTACATTCTTTAGACCGGAAGGAATTACCTGGTAGAAAAAAAGAACCTTATAGTACCATGAAGGCTGTATAATCTTCATCCTCATGGGACATTTGAATTTGGTTATACTCGAAATACCCATCCATGAAGGAGAGAGCCTGGAACCCAGTGGTGGCATCAATCAACAGTTTCATCACAGGAAGGGGAAAATCATCCTTCGGACAGTGACAGTTGAGATCCCATAAGTCAATGAAGACTCTGATCTGTCTGTTCTTCTTCCTGATGGTTATAATGTTAGCTAACCATCTGGGGTACTAGACCTCCTTGAAAAAGTTGGATCTGATGAGCTTATCAACCTCATACTCGACCATGGCACCATGAGAAGGGTGCATCTTTATGGGAGGCTTTTTGAACCCGTGATTATTTGCTAGAAGACTGAGGCGGTGGACGGCGACATGAGGATCTAGTCCTGGTATCTCGTTATAACTTAAGGAAAATAATCATGATGTTGCTTTAGGAAGTTCACGTATCATTGTTTCTCTTCAACTGACACAACGACACTGATCAATGTGGGTTTCAGATCTGTCTCATTATCGAGGTTCACCTGTACCAATTCATCGACCGTGGTTCAACACCCTCTTTGAAAGAGGGGTGAGAATCCTCTAAATCCTCTTCTACATTTATGGATGAGTAATCATCCATAGGTAGAAGTTTTTTTGAGTCGACATATCCAATGAGACACTGGTGCCAGCCTGAGCGGCAGTGGAAACCTCATCAGGGGGCTCCTGCACTACTGAAACCATGGTGATGAAAGCTGTCGACCCAATCCCATCTGGCCTTTGACCCAAGGGGACACAATTGATGATATCAAATAAATAGTGGTGCATCATCTTGAGATGGTTTATCCTAGCCCAAAGAAATAATCAAGTATGATGTACTGTTGTTTCCATGGGGTGGACATCCCGATACCTTATGGGAGTAGGGGGCTCTGGGATCACCCGAGCCTGATATGTATAGGAATATGAGGTGATTTTCCAGCGTCCCTTAGACTTAGGAACATGTTTCCCCCTAATTCCAAAGACAAAAAAGAATTTCCCCAAGTCCAGGGTCATGGTCTCTAATCGGTGGATTGGGAAAATGTAGGCATCATCTAGGTCTGTCCAGGGGTTGGTCGTAGCCGTAGCGTGTTCAACCTCGTTAGCCTGAATATGCTTGTCCTTGATCTTATAATAGTTAGCATCTAAGTAACAGGCTTCACAAGAGGCAAAGGGAGATGCATTACCTTGGAGTACACCTAATCGACCATTAAGGTAGTACTTAAGGCATTGGTGATATGAAGAAGGGACTGTCACATACAAGTTGAGCCATGGACTACCCATCAACGCGTTGTAAGTGGTGTCTTATGAGACAACCATAAACTCGGTGCTGGAAACTAGGCCACTAAACTAGGTCTATAGGAAGATCTTTCTAATTGGTGTATGTTCCTTCCTATTACAACCTTGAATTTTTAGGTCAGATGGACTCAGATCATCCTCAGACAGCCCCATCTTACGGAGTATCTGTGTCGGGATAAGGTTGATCCTAGAACCTATGTCGACAAGACAACAGCAAATCTTCACGCTGTTGAAATGGCCAGTGATGTACAATGGGAGGATATTCCCCTGTATGGGAGAACCTTAATCTTATCTAGAGAAATAGATAATGTCATGACATTCTTCATGCTCTAATACCTCAACATAGAAGGCTACTACGACTGGAACCTCAGTCTCAAACTGAAGGGGGATTCTTAAAGCCTCGGTAAGGTCTTATCGCATATCCAATGACTGAAAAATATCCTTGAGGATAGATATCTTCATAGGAATGCTGTCAAGATGCTTAAGGATATCATACTTTTGTGCCAAGCATGAACTTCTTCTGACAGGAGGTTGTTCTGTGATAGGAGGTATGACGGGCCCTTCTGGTTGAACTGGCGACCGACTGGTGCTGGGAATGTCCCGCTGCTCACTAGTCAAAATGTATGAAGTGACTAAAATATAAGGTCTAGATGGATGAGGATGATTCATAATAGAATGTGTCTGATTGTAGCATGATCATGGTGGATCTTCCTGATCAAGTATCACAAACGACGGTGGAGGCGGGTCTGTTGAAACAAGATGCGAAGGTTGCATGTGCTGAGCTCTATGCTGGGCTTGTTGTCTTGTTCCGGTGGAATTCATATCTTGGTTGGAAGCACTGACCAATACATCCTGACAAATCATATAATGAAGGCTCTATCAACGTTGGCATTGGCTGGGGATGTTGGGAGGATCTATCTGGTGCTCTTCATTGTCGGGAACCATGTAGGGGTTTACCAGCTCCACAGTATTAACTGAAGCATACACTTGGTCATCAATCGAAGAATCCTACATTACCAGAAGGATTCTAGGGGAATTATCAAACTCTAGGGGAATGAAATATTCGAGAGTATGGGATGACAATGGAATCGGTGGGGGAATTTGTTTTCCCTTGCATCATCGATGCTTGCCCTTATGGGAAGAGGAAGGCTGAGATGTCAACGCAGAAGAAACAACTATAGGTAACGCAATGACTTCTGAAGACTCATGTTGATTCAAACTTGAACGGATAATTTCATGGGCACGAGCAACTGCTTTACGAGTCATCCGGTTTTCGTATTTTTGATACCTGTGGTTGGAAACCCGCTGCTACTCACCTTCACTGTCACTATTTCTGTCAGGCTTTATGAATAAGAATGCCACCTATGTTGGGGCCGGACCTAACCTGACTATGTTGTTACCTACCTGGTATTAGATCTAGTCTTTAAACACATAGAAATTATTGAGGGTGTTCCCCAAGATCTAGTGATAGGGGCATTAATTTGGGAGATCAATGAGATCTGCCTCTTCGAGCCTCCTACATTCCAACAACCGTAGAATTCCCCGTTCCAAGGTACTTCATAAATAACCGAGGACCTAAGACTCATTAAATGAGTAGGTATGGTTCCTTCTATCCGGGAAGGGGGATCTGAGAGCCTGTCCCTAATGAGGGGCTGGAGGGGCCTATCGAGAAGGTGGAACCTAGTTATCTCACCTAGGTGGTGGCGACGCATTATGCGGGGTCGCCAGCCAATTCTGAGGTGGGAAATGATGGATTGGAGGCTATGCTTGAGGCAGTGGGCCTCTGCAAGGATGTGGAGGTGGATCCACTAGTAATAACTCCAGCTACCTGGGGGCCTCTATTTGGGCTACCACGACAAGCTCAGCCTTAGAGACTCTTCTCACGGGAACTAAAAGAGGAAAATGATGTGACTTCTTGGCCTGCTGCAAGGATTCCTCTAGATTCTGGGCTTTGTTAGAGAAATCCCAAAATCCCCCAGGGTAGTTCTGAGTGATGAGAGAGGGGACTAGTTTAGTTTTGACATTCCCCACACACATTGTCAGTAGCTGTTCCTGAGTCAGTGGTATATCAAGGGAGTAGGTGAGGCCTTTCCACCAGGTAACAAAGTCCGCGACACGCTCGTCATGCCTCTGCTTTCACTTGAAGAGGTATTCAATACTCATCTTCCGGGTGGTGGAATTGAACTGGTAAAGAAACTGCCTATGAAGATCCTCCCAGCCAGCTAATGAACCAATGGGTAGCTGGCTGTACCAGAAAAATGTGAGCCCTTCCGATGTTTGTACGAAACACCAGAGTTTTGTAGCCTCATACTGTGCTGGAGTTCCCAGCATGGGTCCACACCTTGAGATAAAGTGGTTCAGATGTTGCAATGGATCGCCCATCCCATTAAAGGGGGAGAAGGTAGGAATTCTGAAACTAGGGGGTGCTGACATATCATACACCCATGCCGGATATGGCTTTCCATCAGGTGGGATTTCCACATGTCGAGTTTCTAAAGCCTCAAGGTGGGAAATAAGAGCATCCATCAGGTCATCTTGGTAAGGATTCCTGTCTTGACGAGGATCCCTGATCACCAGTGCGTTGGCAGGTTCTTCAACATGATAAATGGGCCCAGCGGCTCATGGAGCGACTGGTGGGATGACCTATGGGACTTATGGGAGAACAACCTGCAGAGTGGCTGGGGGAACCTAATCTCGTTCCCGAGGAGGGTTATCATGAAATTCGGGTGGATTTGGTGACGCATATCGCACCTTATTACCATAAACTTTGGTATCTACCCTATCTATATGGGAAGGATGGTCAAGGTCACTCGGAGGCAACTCACTGGGGGGAGGGTGTACCTTCCCCTGCTACCCCAGTCAAGGATTACCATAGTCTAGTCGCTGTTCCATGGCACATTCAGCGAGAAGGTCATCGGCCATCTTTTTATGCTCAGTGAGGTGTTGACACAATGTGGCCTTTTCAGGGTCATCTTCTATCTTTTATACTGAACCAGACGGGTCAAAGGGTTTGATGACCCCAAGATGATCTTTGCCCTTATTGGGATTATGACTGAGGGATAATGACTTGGAAGGTGGAGGAAGGCCTAGTAAATTTCTCTACTGCTGAGTAACCCTTCCCAATAGATCCAATAGGTGTGAAACCCCACGGGGTTAAGTTCTCTTCAAGGAGCTCTAGCTCGTTCTATTCCTCTGATAGGTCGGCCATGTTAACTGTGACTGTACTTAAAGGAATATCCTCAATATTTCCTGGAAAGTTAGGCTAGCATCGAATTCAACTGAAATGAAGGTCTACATACTACCCCTAACCATAGATATGAACATGGGAGGAAGCCTCCTTAATAATTATACAGAGAACCGTAAAGCTCTAAACACATCGTTGCTGGAGGGTCCGATGGTGACCGGGTGACTCAGTGCGCTGGGCCACAGGGAGTGCAGGAAATTTGACCATGCATCATTACTATCCAATATCTTCATAGTGTTATTGACTCTTGGGGTAAGCCAACCGTAGATAATGGAGAAAAAAGTGCATCGCCCAGAGGATTTGGTGAAAGAACGTGACCTCCTCCTGGGTAAGAGATTCTGATGTACTGAAGTTTGCAGTTGCAACTGGCCAAAACATTTCTGGGAAATGGTTCGCTGCAAGGATGTCCCACAAGCTCCTCGACTCAGAATTTGGGTCCGACCCTTGGTTTCCCCATTCATTGACTTGAGGAAACTGAGGGAATGGTAACAACACTAAAGCGGACCACTGAGACGGTAGACTGGCTGGTGGAGAATACGGTGAGCAAGATGATAAGCTGCCGCAACTTGGGCTGACCTCTGAAGATTGCGATGAATGCACCACCACATCTCGGTAAGATGGAATAGTGACCATAATGTCCCACACAGGGTCTACAGTTACTGATGGGGGGTTATGTTGTTGCTCATCCTCTAATGGTCCCTAAAACAACTCTCCATGATCTCTGGTTGAGGTAGAGGATGATCCTATTGATGATAGGGAGGATTGCATGACAATGCCCTATAAAGAGCCCAAATATTCCTCCTCCTGTATGTATCTTCGGAGGGAGGCTGGAATTCGGTAGACCTCAATTTCTGGAAGAATTAGTCTTATACACCTTGTTCCCACCCCATCCCCTAACACAAAGGAGCAGGGTGAGGGTTCCATTACCAAATCACATTCCATCTCGGAATCTGAGAAACAGACGGGTTTAATCGTGGTATGAAACTTCTCAGTATTATTCCTTTGGAGGTGGTGACCCACCCTCCTGCCCTAGGATGGTTCTTTAGGATAGGGTAGTTTTTCAACATGAGGAGTACCTTCAGGTGAACTAGTGTTGGGGCGGAGAGGACTTCCTCCTGGGTGAGTTGGGGTGTGAAGAGCACCTGGACATATGTCAATGGGAACACGGGGAGGGCCTCTATGTCTACTAGTTGGAACATGGGGGTAATCTCCACGGGAAGTGTTGGAGTAGGTAGGAACTCCACTAGATCTGGTGGGAGCATGGATAGTACTTCCATGTTTGTTTCCCTTAGTAGTGACGGTATGAGGGGAGGCTTCATACCGGTCAAACTAAACACAGGGAAGACCTCCGCATTGGATGCCAATGAAGCGGGGAAGACCTCTGCTTCCCTGATTATCAGGATGAGGAGGATCTTTGTCAATTGTGGTAAGAACATGGGGAGGAATCCCATGCTAATGGTTAATCGGGTGAGTAGGATCTTCACATCGACGATCTATGACAGGAGGAATGGCTCCATACTTGGGATCACGAGTGAGAAAGAAACTTACGTGCTGGATGTCAGTACAGTGGGGGGGGGCTTCATTCAGACTAATGGGGGAATGGGGAGGACCTCCAAGCTATGCTTGGGAGTGAGGAGGACATGAACTCTCATTGGTGGTGGAACGAGAAGGACCTCCGTGCTGGATGTTGTTGCCGCGGGTCGGGCCGCGACGGGCGCTACCTGTGTCGATGAACAAGAGAGTCGTCTCAACCTAATCGTGGGGTGTTTGGGGCCTCAATCCGGGCCAGGCGTATAATTGACCCTATTTAGTATAAGCAGGGTATTGATAGTATGTGTCAGCGGTGGCATGGGGCACTATAGTTGTTGATGATGATGCCCCTTAGCGGGCGCCCTTCTCAGCTTGCACCTGACGTTAGCGTCGGGTTAACCAGACTAGGGCTGGTGGTGTCGGTGTGTAACTCACTTGATCCTTAGACTATGGGACTGGGTGGTGATGTTGACACAACCTGGTGGGAGCCCTCCTTGGTGGCCCTTGAGATGGGATCATAGCCGGGATAGCCCAAACTTCCCTTACCTCATTGGAATAAGGGAGTGAGTCATCAAAGAGTTCCGGGTAGAGGCTCCCAAAACAGTTGTAGGTTGGAGTGGAGAGCAGTGTCTCCCTCTATGTCCCTTGGGGATAGCGAAGACGACAAGGTGTAGAAGCCTCTAGGTCCTGTCAGGTTATATCCTGAGTTGGGATAATCCCATCTTCCTCATACCGTTGGATGAGGTCATTGATTACCCTCCTCTAAATGAGTTTAGATGGTGAGATTAGAAGTGGGAACCTAGATGCTGTGGATGTGAAGGTCATCGTAGAAGGGATGGAGCCACGCAGGATTGTCGTGTTGTTGTTTCCCCGGCCCCTACGCCGGTGGGTGGGTGGTGATCGGTTTCCTGACATAGAAGCTTGGGTCCTACAAATCAAGAAGAGTCGACCATTATCACTGAAAGGAGGAAAGTGACCTCCAGTACCCCGACACCATTCTATATCCCATGATTGGTAAGAAGGATCCACGCTGACAACATCAAAGATTGGGATGCCCAACATTTAACTACCCCAATCTCTGGCGAGTATCACGCCGGGCCCACTATTTTTTTGGCGGGACCTGGCACTAGATAGTTAGATCTGGTGACACGCTTATCCACGGATGTCTCAAACACTACTAATCCCCACATTGAGGAGAAGAAATTCACATCAGGTCCACCATTTTTGTTTTCGATGCTTTAACTGAGGCACACATCCATCTGTCAAGGATGTGATGGCTGTTGCCCCACATTCCCACTTTCCAAAGGAGAGCGACATCCATCACTTATTCATGGATGTTTTCTCCTTGATTGAAATGGGATGATGGGATATTGATTCCTCCTTGGAATCTTTCACCTAGTACGGGTCTCCCTTAAAGATTAATACATTGTTCGTGAATCTCATTCCTGATTCCATATCTTTGTGGATGCCGACTAATTATGCTGCTTCTTTCAAGACATTCCAAGGGATCAAGTCAGGGCATTAACCTTCGATCAGGGGAGTAGTTACATTGGATATCATTGGCATGTCTGGACACTGAAACACTGATGCGTCTAGGTTTCTTCCCCTTATGACAGGGCTTCTCAAGGGTGCGAAATCCCAAGGCATCCCACATCGAGTGTGGGGAATTATATACCATAGGCATGTACCTGATATTTTACTCATCTTAAAATGTTAACATAGGATATTCTGTGAGTTTAATGTCTATCATAGATGGATCAGACTAATCAGAACACTGATAAGAGTGGATCAGATGGGTACATCCCCAAGAGGGAACACCTAAGGAGTTTACTGGACGAGTGGATCAAAATGTCCAATGAAGATGGATCTGAGGATGCTTGGGTCCCTATAAAGGGGACGCCAGAGTTTATTATTGGATGGGATTGAACCTCAGGGAGGTTCCCTATAAACCCTTTCCTGAGAGACAGGGATCAAAACCCATGTAGTTTGAAGGGTGAGACATGGGATCAGGGTGTACATAAAGGACAACAACTCGGAGGCATGTGGGGGCTTATGAATGGATAATAGACCATTGAAAGAGGGTAACTCTTGGTTGGATTTTTATAGATTTTATGGGGCTTATGCATGGTTAGATACCTAAGGGAATGGCGTGATCCCACCAGGATGTGGCAGCTCAAGTAGGAATTAGGATGGATGATGGATGGTGGAACGAAGTGGATGAGAGGAATGGGATGGAACCGGCATGAATATGACATCAGTGTTGGGATTGAACCTCAGAGAGGCTTACTATATATCCCTATAGTGGGTAATCAAAGTCCACATAGTTCGGGAGGGGTGATGGGACACCTGAAGAGGTGGCCCATGAGAATGGATGCATGGATGGGACTCAGAGGAAGTAGAACCTTTAGGTTGGGGCATGATCTTCCCAAAATGAAAAGGCTCAAGGGGAGAGATCAGGATAAGACATGGATGATGGGATTGAACCTTAGGGAGGATTCCTATGTATACCCATGTCAGGGAATCAAAGTCCATATAGTTTAGGATGGGTCATAGAATCGGGGTGTACATAAAGGACAACGACCCAACAACATGTTGGGGGTTACGCGTGGTTAGCAGCCCAAGCGTTGGTTTGATGCCACTAGGATAGACCAAGGATGTAGGTCCCAAAAAATGGGACACCGAAGTTTACCAGTGTTTGGCGTTGAACCTCAGGGAGGTTTTCTACGTACCCTATCTAGGATACAAGGATAAAAAACCATGTAGTTCTAATAGGTTTACCAATGTTTGGGTTTGAACCTTAGGGAGGATTCCTATGTACCCTGTCTAGGAGATAGGGATCAAAACCCACGTAGTTCAGGTAGGTTTACCAATTTTTGAGGTTGAACCTTAGGGAGGCTTTTTATATACCTTTTCTAGGAGATAAGGATCAAAACCCACATAGTTCGAATAGGTTTACTAATGTTTGGGATTGAACCTAAGGGAGGCTTCATACGTACCCTTTCTAGGAGACAGGGATCAAAACCCACGTAGTTCGAATAGGTTTACCAATGTTTGGGGTTGAACCTCAAGGAGGATTCCTACGTACCATGTCTAGGAGACAGGGATCAAAACCCACGTAGTTCAGGTAGGTTTACCAATGTTTGGGGTTGAACCTCGGGGAGGCTTCCTACGTACCATGTCTAGGAGATAGGGTTCAAAACCCACACATTTCGAATAGGTTTACCAATGTTTGGGGTTGAACCTCATGGGGGCTTCCTACATACCCTGTCTAGGTGACATGGATCAAAATCCACATAGTTTAGGGTGAGACATAGGACTGGGGTGTCCACGGAGGATAGTGAACCAAATATGATGTTGGGGTTTACATATGGTTAGCAGCTCGAGATTTATCTAACGCCCGGGGGGCAGACCAGAGAGTTGGATCCCAACAAAGGGGAATACAATGACTTACTGTATATTGGGATTGAATCTCAGGGAGGCTTCCTACGTACCCTATCTAAGAGATAGGGATCAAAACCCACGTAGTTTGTATAAATACAGTTTAGTTTCATGTAGGATGTAAAGGGGAATATAGTTTAACATCATGCAGGATGGGGGTGAACTGACATGAAGTGGTCGGGACTTATGGGTGTTGGGCTTGAACCTCAGGGAGGACTCCTACGTACCTTTCTTGAAAAGGGAAAAGATCAAATTCTAAATAGTTTGGGATGAGTGTCTTGGGAATTACACGCTAAGGAGGCCCTAGGAGGATGCCATGGTCGGTGCTTACTCTAAGCCCACATGAGTCATGTTAGGTGTGAGAAACAAGAGGAAACAAAGACCTGAAGATCACGTCACTAAAGGTGTATCCATGAGGAATAGATCGGGGCTTATGTGTGGTTAACAACCCAGGGAGATGGAGATTGGGATTTACTCCAAAATGGAGGCATGATGGTGATAAAGCCCAAAGGGAGCAGGATAGGGTATCATAGGTCCCTATGCCCATATCTCCTCTAGCCTTTGTGCACATAATAAGAGAGGAGGAGCAAGGATGCTGCCTCCCACAATAAAGGCTAGGATATTACACAAATATGGTTTTCCTTCCTCACAGATAGATATCGTTCCATGCAAGGATGATCTCATTCCATGTGAGGAAGATCTCACTTCTGTGGAGACCAGTGGGCGTCGAAAATGTCTAAGGTGGGGTACCCTATGTATATTTCATGGGGCGAGGCTATAGTTTAACGTAATGTGATGAGGAAGATGGTGATTGGTATTTTAAAACCATGCATCTCGGATGATGAGGATTCACTCATCACCCCTAGGACTTACATAACTGGTACACTTTAACCCTGGGTGAAGGGAAGGCACCAGAAATGCTATGTGGAGACAGGGTTGTGGAGTGATCCATTAAGGGGATCATGTTATCATGGCTATGCGAAGAAGAAATAGCGATTAGCATGCCTATGAAAAGAAGCTTGAGGAAAATCAATGTAATATGAAGCACTTCCCATGGGACTTTGAAATCACTTCATACAAACCCATGGGGCTATATGGTAGAAGGGTTTGTGAATCAAAAGGGTTCATAGGAAGGGAACTTACGAAGCTCTGGTGCTCCAAAAAGTTGAGAGAATATATGAAGGGGTATTCTTCATGAAGTGGAGTGTACTATCCTTGGCATGGGGTTTACATGCGTATAAAGGGTGCTTCGCGAAGTACAAGTTGTTTCGAAGAGTAGGACTTCGTGGAGCATGGGTGGCTTGCAAATCACGACACTGTAAAGAGATGTAATTCACAAAACACAGTGATCCTACATTATCATGGGGTCTATGTGTGCATGGAAGGTACTTCGTGAAGAATGAGTGCTTCGTGAAGACCCAAGTTCCCTTAGGAAGTTCCTTTGCGATGGCTTGTGGGCTTCATGAAGGGCATCCCTGCTTGAAGAGGGGTTTTATTTGAGCTAAATAAAAGGTACTTCAGAATGCTCAAATACCTTGAAGAGATCATTTTCTCAATTCTTTGCAGAGTAGAGGATGCTTTACAATTTTAGAGATGAGAAGGAGAAAGGTTGGTGTATCCTTCATTTGGGTCCAAGGGAAGCCTGGTATTTATAGGCAAGAGTCGGTATGAAGCTCTGAGAACACGTTACGAAGCCGCTGGCGCTTTGCCATCAGAAGTGGATTGTGTAGAGTTTTTCATAACTGCAGAGTCTACCGTCATCCCCTCCATGACGTAGAGGCCTCCTTCATTCCGTCTGTGAAACTCATAGAGGCTTATTCAATTTCCTAGGGATCGCAGAGGTGATCCTGTTCCTTTCGTGGTGCAAAGCTTTATGTCAATTGAGTCATATCCATAGAGTCTTACGCCTCTTTCCTCTACAACGATCACAGAGGGAGTCACGACTTTGCACCGGCCACAGTGCTGAAGGGATTTGCGCTAGCCGAGGTGCTGAAGGGATATACGAAGGTGCTTCATGAAGTATCCCCTTTGGAATTGATGTGCTCTTTGAATATTTTTCCTATGCACACATTTTGGAACCAACAAATAAATAGGGGTATAAATAAATCAATGGAGAGAATAAAAAGATTGAAAATAAAAATAATATCACTAATTGTTTTCAAGTGGTTGAAGCAGGTATTGATAAAAAATACAAAGGGGGGATATTGTTAGGACCAAGTTGTGTTTTGGTTGTATTTTTTTCAATCAATCAGTATGTTGAGAAAGATGATGGATGGAAATTGTATTGATCATTGTTTTCAAAAAAATCAGAATCGCATTTTCAAAAGAATCAGACTTGTGTTTTCTGAACAATCAAAGTCACTCTATCCATCATAATTAGAAGAAGTTGTTTGAAAGAAAAGATTTTGATCAGAATTGTATTGGGTTCATAATAGAAGAATATTGTAATGAGTAATTTATTGTCATCAGATTCACTCTGAATTTGATAAGAAAGAAGTGATTGTTTTTATGAAGTATCAGAGTCTGCATGAATATGATAAAATAAAATGTGACGATACTTTACTGGTTTTTATTTCACATAAATCATAAGTTTATTGGAGAACTTATGATGCAAACTTGATGGAATAAGAGAAGAAAGAGATGTTGTCGATTTAAAAACAATCATACCCAGATTAATCGTACCCAGGTGGAAGAGAATTAAAAGAATCTATCAATTCACTGTAGCATCCAATCATCCATCGTATGCATAAAAAAACGTTTCAGACTCAAGATAGTCATACTCAAGCTTAGTAAGAGAAAGATCATATCCAAGATGATTTTACCCAGGCTTAGGAAGAAAATGATAGTACCCAGGAAAATCATACTCAGAAAAGATCTTACTTGGGCTAAGAATAAAAGAAATAAGTTGGGATGAATAGAAAGTTACGATACTTTCCAATTTAGGTCTGAAGATGCTGAAGCTGTTCTCAAATGAATTTAAATTCATGAAGGAATTCATTATACAAGCACAAGTTTTTGAATTAAGGTTGTTGCTGATGATGGTCCCTGATTTATTTTCAAATATCTTCATTATGTGGGTCAATAGTTGAATCACTTTGTTTTCTTTTCAAGTGATTCAAGATAAATAAATGAAGGAGATGATGTGAATTTACAACTCGGTCAATATAATAAGTGAAGAATTAATTTTTTTTGAAAGAGGATATTGTTGAATTAATTGTAGATGGGGAGCTTGGAATTCAAAAGAATGTTCATAATCTGAAAATTAGAATGGAATCCATTTCTTCATACACCTTACAATTGAAATAGAGCATTATTTTGAAGAAATAAAATTCATAAAATCAGACCCATGAATTGAAATCATATTGGCGATTGAAATGAAAGTTTTAATAAGAAGTGAAGTTTTTTAGAAGATTTGATAAGAATCAAAAAGTATTGATGAAGTCAAAATTGTAACGACCCAAACATTCATTAATAAAAATTCCTCTTGATCTAATTAAATTTATTATTATATAAAATGGTTATATAAAATGTGAAATTCATTGGTTTTATGTTTTTGGATTTTAAAATACCGTTAATAATTGTGACCATTGTTAATATATCCATTGAACAGTGATCACATGATTAGTATCAATACAGGGCTTTAAAAAAATCCAATTTACTCAGACAAAGGAAGCGATGACCTCATCTAGTAGACTTTCCCCGTATGAAGCCCATTTTTTGGAGCTCATAAAGGAGGTGGCAACATTGGTATTCACTCTTAACCAAGCCCAATATGAGCTTCAACATGTTAAGCTTGAACGGAACCGCCTATGGGAGAAGTGGAAGTTGATAGAGATTACCACCCGAGCGATGTTATCTGATCCACCCCAAGAGTCTGTCACCATCACACACCTTACCCTTCGGTCTTATGTGGGTTTTATAAGGGGTTATGTAACAATACCCTAGTACTATGATTATGCACATTATTTTTTTATATAGAATAAACAATAATTTTATTATTGTTACTTTGTAAATAGTTTTTAAAGCACAAATAGTATTTTTAGTTAATATTCAACTAAGAAATCTATTTTGATAATTTAATGGATTTTTAAATTAAATAATATTTTAATAAAATATTATTATTATTAAATTACTTTTTATTAAGTATAAATGATCGTATAATTCTTATGAATACAATTGTAATTTTTATTAAGGTTTGAAACCTATTTTTGTCAAAACCCATGAATTTTCGATAAATGTCAGTTTTTATTTTAAAAGTGAAAATTAACATATTTAAAAAATTATTTAGATAAAATTAATATTATTTTTTTAATTAGGACATCTAAATTATCCAACAGTTATTTTTTCATAATTTTCTGAGACAGTCAAATTTTTGGGTAAAAATTAAATACCATTTAAATATATAATGTGTTTTATGACATCATAATGACCCAATAGTGATGTAATAAAATACTCTAAACATTATCTTTGGATAATATATGTTTTACCATTAAAATAATGTGATTTTATTTTTGATTTATTTATTTTACAAAGCTTTAGTGGACCTTTCAAGACTTATAACACATTTTAGCTTTTTAAATTGATTTCCTTGAGAGTGCGACTCACCTCCACATAAGAAACCCTATTATTTTAAGAATTTAGGCCATTGGACTTATAAAATATTATTTTCCACTCCCCTTTTTCAAAAACTATGGGAAAAAACCATGGGCTGGTCTGCGGTTTTGATTAGTTTAATGTGTGGTGTCCCAAACCTAAATAATAAAGAATTCCCTCCCTTTTCCTATACAAACCCACCCAATATCCAACTTAATATTCACTAAAAGACTTTGGAGTTCATCCAACCTCTGACCTCATCTCTCTATAATCCTTCTAAGGTTCCCCAAGCTCCCAAGAATCCTCTCTCAAGCCCCTCCCAAGCCTTTGAGATCACACTTCCAAGTAAGGGTTTCCTTCCTTTCTCATTTAATCCATGTTTCTTAATATTTTTATGCCCATTTATTTTAAATAATAATATTGGTGTATGTTTTCTCACACCCCCCATACTTCCATCTTTATGTTTGAATAATGATATATCCTTTTTTCTCTTATTAATTCCTCCCATGTACACCCATTACCATGCCGAAATTCCATAAGGAATTTCTCTCTCCTCATTTACATTCAAGAAATTATTTTGTATTATGAATCTAAATTCCATTAATTATGTTGGGACATGTATCTATATGATCCCCTTACTATCCATTTCATGTAAATATGATGATACACACCTTTCTCTCTCATCAACCATTTTTATGAAGTCTTGTGTCACGCCGTTATGCTACCGAAATTGCACCGCAAATTTCCAAGCCAAAATCATTATGTAGTGAATACCATGTCCATTTATCTATCATGGGTATTCAAATTTATTCACATTTACTTATTTATGTAAGAGTTTCATGTATGAATTCCACATTACTTTATCGTAGAATAAATTTTTATGTTTAATGAATCCATGTTGTATGATCTTGTGGCACACTTATGCATGAAATGAAATGTTTAAGAAGGGTGCGCCCTGGTAGCACTCCAATGCATTGGGTAAAGATTGGTATCATGATACATCAAGTGAAATTATGATTTACTCATGCTAATTTAAATTTAATTAGGATTTACTCATGATAATTCAAGTGCAATGAGGATTTACTCATGTTAATTCAAGTGCAATGAGGGTTTACTCATGCTAATTTAAGTGCAATGAGGGTTTACTCATGTTCCATGTGCAATGAGCCTCAGATCATGCTAATTCCATATTAAGTGTTGTTACCACATTTCCATTTTATGATAATCATGATATATCATGAATTTATGTTCATGTTTCTTTTATGATCCATTGATATGCCTATTTCCTTACATATATTGTATTCTTCATGTTATACCTTGTTTACTCCCTTACTGGGCTTTATAGCTCACCCTTTTCTTATGCATGTACTTAGGTTATCCCATGCAATGCTAAGTACGAGGGAATGTAGTGGTCATGTAAATGAAGTTTCTAATAAGATGTTGTGTTTTATGTTTTAAGTTGTTATGTAATGTTCCTAAGCCCCAAAGACACTAGACCTCTCGATCTTCTATGTTGTATCAAGTGAAGGTTTTATGTAATAAATCATGTTTAATTCTGTAATAAAAGCAGGGTTGTTACAAAAATTTACCCTACATTTTAGAGGAAATTGAGATTGAGGTAAATTTGATGAATTGGGATTTTTTTGGGATTCCCACCAAATCCAATTGAGGGTCACCTATAAAATTTGAAAAGTACATTGTAATTTTTTGATGACCAATGTATTATTAATGAAAGAGAATATATGAGTTAAAGGGAGAGAAAGAAGGGTATGTTTTGTTTTTTGTTGAAAAAGTTTTGATGGAGAAGTGAAAGAGAAGAAAAAATACTGCAACTTTGTATTCAGATGATCATCGTACTCAATGTTTATCTTACTCACCTAATTTCTGAATTTGGATTATCAATCGTATTTAGCTGATTATCATATCGGAATGAATTAATTGGATCGGGATTTACATACTGGGATTTCCAGACTGAGGAAGAAGGAGAATTGAAGTGGTGTTGATTCATCTCTACCATATTCTATCAAATTGATATTTTTTATACTGGGGATAATCATACTGGGAAGAATTGTATTGAGAAGTATCTTAAAAAGAAGAATCATATCAGGTAGAATCTTACTCGGAGGAATCAGACTTGGAAAATTGAATTGTTGAAAATCGAATTGGTTTTTTCATAACAAAGTCCAAGAAGTTCTTACCATCTTCTGGGTAAAAAATTGAAGAAGTGTTTTCAATTGAATACATTTATGGAATTGAAAAGAAGCACATGTAACACGAGTTGTTACACAAATGTTGTTTTACCCTATTTGTGCTAAGAGGGTGCACACATACTTTTGGATTGTTTTCAAAGTACTACATGAGTGAAATGGTATGTCCTACTCATTGTAATCTGAGGACTATTTTCTAGTGGATTGTGTGAAATTGGATCATTTCCAAACCATACCAAAGGTGTAGCTATTCTTATTGAATAGTGAACCTTGTAAATACTTGTGTTCCTTTGGATGTTTGGTTGAATTTTTTTTAGCAGGGAATCGAATATTTAATAGGTGGATAAGGTTGTTTCAAGGAAACATAAAAGAAAAAGTATCACTGATTCACCCCCTCATCCTCTCAGTGATACAATCATCCTGACTAGGCACTTTCAATCTATAGTTACATGAATGTGTGGATATGTGTATATGTGGAATAAAATGTTTATGCCAAAATAGAAGTTTTGAAATGGTTTTAAAGAATGGTTTGATTGCTTTAATTGGAAAATATTTTTTCTTGGAATTTCCTTGTCTTTAATATGATCTGTTGAAATTATTTTAAATGGTTTTATATAAATTGTTTTACATAAATGTTCTAACATGTTCTATCCTAGTAGCATGAGTAGGGAAGTCATTTGGGGAAAACCTATTGAGTTTTATACTCACCCCCTTCTTGGGAACGTTGGTTCATTTATAGATGTGATATATTGAGACATAGGTAAGGTAAAGGTATCTCAATTCTTTAGTGGTTGATACCTTGGGTTGTATTGTGGAGTTAGAAATTAGAGCACATTGGGAGTTGTGGATTTTATGTATTTGGAGTCTTTTAGTTTTGTTGGTTTTGTCTTACGTATTATACTCTCATATAGTTTTTGGTTTTAGTTTGTTTTTTTTAGTTGGTATTACTTTGAGTTGTATTAAATTGTTGTCATACATCATATAGTATTGTTTGGTTATGGTATGATTGGTTTGTTTGTTTTATCTTCAATGGGTAAATCATCCCCCAACTATTTATGAATCCCTTGGAATTTATTTCCAGCCTTTGGTGTCTTTGGAATGTCACCTAAGGTCAAGTAATGTCTTTATTCCTTCTTAATCCATTGAGTAGGGGCAGGATGTCACAACTAGTATCAATATTGGACAGTCTGTCTTTTATTTTGGGACAAATGGTATTGGTTTTTAGTCTTGGAGGGAAATTCATTCTTGATTATTCTTTAAGTTGATATGTTATAAAGGAGTAATATTGTTGTAACTTGAAATGTAGATCATAAAGAGGCATAGCTAACCTATTTATGTTGAACCTCAAGTTACCAGGGAGTTGGGTACATGAGTGTTTTTAGACATTTCTAGGAGTTTTTATGACATCTCCATGGGTTTATCCAATGAGAAGAGCATTACATGAGTTATTAGAAATGAATTACTACTATGAGTGATTATTTCATTTTGAGAAATGATTTGTGAATTGGTGTAGAAGAGTTTTTTTTTGAAAAGTTTTGAAATTGTTTTCAAATGTGAGATTTTGAAAAGGCATGGTAATGGTATTTTTAAAATGGATTGATTTTCAAAATTCATGATGGAATTTTCAAAAATGTTTGAAAGTGGAAAAATGTGGAATTTTGGAAAATCCTTGTTGTGATATTTTTTATGTGGTAAATTTTAAATTGTTAAGGCTTCATTTTCTAGAGAGTTAGACTTATGGAATTTTATTTTTTTATAGAAATGGAACCAGTTAGGCATAGAAGAAACCAACCAGAAGAGGCTACTGAAAATTTGGTTTCACCTAAGCTATAGGTGAACCAACATATAGTTTATAGTATTGTACAATATTTTCAAGTTGTGGATAAAAGGAACCAAAGGGATGAACCAAGGAAAGTCAATCATTTTATTTAGTTCCAGAAGCATAATACACCCATATTTAAAGGTGATTCAGAACCAAAAAAAGCAAACGTGTGGCTAAATAGGAAGAATCAAATATTTGATTTCCTATGCACACCAGCTGAGATGAAATTCAAATCGGATATGTACATGATGGAGGACCTAGCACACCAGTGGTGAGATTTAGTAGTTCTGGCTAAATTGGACCAAGGAATTTCATGATAGGATTTTGAAGAATTGTTCAACAAATAATTATATCCTTATGAGTTAAATATTACTCTAATGATAGACTTTTTTTAGCTTGAAGTAGGAAAATATCTCAGTGATAGAGTATGTAGCTCGATTTATGAATTTAGTCCACTTTTCACATGAAGTTTCTACAAGTGCTTCCTTGAAGGAACACATTTTTGAATCGGGTCTGAGGCTAGTGATTCACTCGAAGATTGTCATGCTTTGTATAACAGATTATACGAAGTTGGTAAATAGAGAGATGGTGGATGAAAGAGACATCTTAGTAACTATGGGTGGAGGAATCATGTTGAAACCTATGGGATATGGTGAGAACTCTAATGTTGGGAATAAGTAGAAGAGGGGAACCTATTTCCAATGTAGTGGGTTGACTTAGAATCAAATGGCTGGATCGTTGAATCTTCCTCCAAAACCCAAGATTAATCCATGATGTTTTTAGTGTGGTTCTTTGGACCATATAAAGTGAGATTGTATAGAACCACCCATAGCATTCCACAATTGCAACCATATGATGAATATTCAATGTTATTATCATAATCCTCTGAGTTTGGGTGTTAGGGACACATATCATGTTTCATAGACATCATATGTATCGATGAGATGAGGGTAGTGGAATACCTCTCATTAGAATAACTAAGCTATAAAAGTTGATTTTGGGAATACCATGACTACTCAATAAGGGAAATATCAATATGGTAATAAAGAACAAACTACAATGAGTAAGCAGTTGTATAGAGCTAATTAAGTTATTATGGATGATCAATCTAGACCTTCGACAGTGAGAGGTACAATTCTTTTGAATTCTAACCTTATGAAAGATTTGTTTGATATGGTTTCATCCCATTCATTTATTGATTATCATGTTTTTAATATTATAGGGTTTCATGTTGAGATGATACCTTCTATTTTGAAACTTTAAACTCTTCTTGGTTAAAGAGAGTGTCAAGCCTTTATGTGAAAATAATGTTTTATAACTATTGAAGGAACTGAATTGATATGGGATTTATCTCTGATTTAGATGGATATCTATGAAATAATCCTAGGTATGGATTGGTTTAATTTTTTCAAATCTCACATCGACTATTATACCTGAAGGGTTAGTTTTACGACTGATGATGGCATTGATCATATCTTTAGAGGAGACCAGAATGTAAAAGTAGGTAAAAAAAGCTTATTGGAACCAACTGTTGGAATGAACTCATACCAGTTGGTATCTTTGACTTTTGCATCAGTGGATGAGATCATGGATAATTGTTTGCTAGAAATATTTTATCATTTTATGGATTTTTTTCCTAGAAATTTATAAGGGTTTCCACCCATAAGAGAAGTAGAGTTTACAATTTATCTCCTCCAGGGGACCATTCCTATTTCCATTAAATATTATCAGATGGAATCAAATTAGTTAAGGAAATTTAAATTCTAGTTAGAAGATTTTGAATGAAAAGGGTTCATTCAGACTAGTATGTATCCATGAGTAGTACTGATCTTGTTTTTTAAAAGGGTAAAAGGAACTCCAAGGCTTTGTGTAGATTATAATATGCTTAATCATGTTATGATAAAGAATCAACATCCACTTCCATGCATGTATGATCCATTTGATCAATTTAGGGTAGCCCAATGGTTCTCTAAAATTGAATTGTGATTAGGATATCTCCAATTGAGGGATCAAAAGAAGGATATTCTAAAGACATATTTTAGACGTAGATATGTCCATTACAAGTATGTTCTTATGCCTTTAGTTCTTACAAATGCAATAGTTGACTTTAGTCATGGATGAATCATATATTTCAAAGGTATCTATATTATTTTTTGGTAGTGTTTGTGGATGAAACATTAGTGTATTCAAGGATAAGGGTTGAGCATGAGAAACACTTTGAGACAATGTTTGGTATCTTCCGAGATCATCCTCTGTATGCCAAATTATCAAAGTGTGATTTTTGGATACAATAGGTATGTTTAATTGGATATGTTATCTTAGAAAGATGTTTTTCTATGGATCTAGAAAAGATAGATCCTGTAATATCTTGGAAACAGCCAAAGAATGTCTTTGAGATACACAGTTTCCTTAGTCTGACTGGTCATTATTGATGCATTTTTTGCGATTTTTCATGACTAGCTTCACCAATGACAACGTTGATAATGAATAATGTTCCATTCCAATAAAATGAAGAATGCTAGAATTATTTTCAAGAGATTAAAGTTTGACTCACATCAACATTGATCTTGATATTTCTAGAATCAGGATAAGGGTACGTGGTGTATTGTGATGCTTCAAGATTAGGTTTAGGATGTGTTATTATGTGGGGCGATCATGTTGTCTTCTATAGCTCATGATAGTTATAGTTGCATGAGAATAACTACCCAAAACACGATTTGGAGTTAGTTGTGGTATTCCATGCTTTGAAGTCTTGGTATCAATACCTCTTTGGTGAGAAATTCATGGTTATTACGGATTATAAGAGATTAAAACACATTTTCTCACAAAGGTATTTGAATCTAAGACAAATAATATGGATACAATATCTCTAAGTATTCAAATATGACTTGATGTATACATTGGGTAAAGGCAATTTGGTGGTGGATGCATTAAATAGAAAGTCATATTATCAATTGGTAAAAGAGGATTTAGATTAGTGACAGTTGATGTCAGTGATAGATGACATGCACTTGGATTGTGAATACTGAGGTAGTGTTGTATTTTTCTTTCCCATTTCTTTTGTTACTGATTTGGTTGAGATGGTTAAATAGGTATAGAAATCTAATTCTAAATGTGTTTCTATGAGGTCAAAAATCAATAGTGTGGAGACCATTGAGGGATGTAAGCTGGTTGAGAGTTCAATTTGATGGTTTAGATATTGGATGGGTGTACCTATGTCTTGTTTGGAACAACTTCTTCATGATTAAAAACATTAGATATGGGTGTTTAATTATGGAATACAAAATATGTATAAGGAGTTGAAAGCACAATTTTGGTGGGTTGGAATGAAAATAAAGGTTGTTGAGTTTTTTTATGAGATGCCCCACCTATCAGTAGGTTAAGGAAGAGCAAAAATGTACAATGGGTATGTTGCAATCTTTACCTATTCCTATTTTTAAATGGGAACAAATAGCTATGTATTTTCTGATAGGTCTCTCAATAACAGTTCAAAAACATAATGCAATATGGGTAATAGTGGATTGACTCAAAAAGTATTCACATTTCATCCTAATTCATGAATCTCATACGGTGGAGGAATTTTCTAAAATCTATATCTGAGAGGTGTTAAAGAGGCATGGTATACCAGTTTCGATAGTATCAGAATGATATTCGAGGTTTATGTATCATTTATAAAAATACTTATAGAAATCCTTTGGGACTCAGTTGACTATGAGTATGACATATCATCCTCATAGGGATGGAAAATTCTAAAGGATGATATAAATGTTGGAAGACATGCTTAGGGAATGTGTAATGGATTTTGGTGTCTCATGGGAGGAGCACATACCATTAATGTAGTTCTCATATATCAAAAGTTATCAGGACTTGATACATATGGATCCTTTTGAAGCATTGTATGGGATTCCTTATCGTTCTCCACTTTGTTGGGTGAAAACAGGTGAGACTTCACTAGTTGGACTAATCCTTGTGAAAGAGACAACATAGAAGATTTAGTTGATTAGGAAAAGAATGGAGATGGATCATAGTAGTCAGAAATCATATGTGGATAATCATTGAAGGTATTTTTCCTTAGAGGTGAGTGATTATGTGTTCTTGAGAATCTCTACAAGGCTTGGGCATCATCATTTTGGGAAGTAGGGAAATTTATCTCCTCAATACATACACACTTTTGATATACTTGAATGGGTTTGTGAGGTGGCATATCAGTTGGATTTTACACCATGGTTTAGCCCAGTGCATAATATGTTTCATGTATCTTAGTTGAAAAAGTATCATCTTGATCCTGACCATGTGATTCAATGGGATCACATTGAACTAGAGCCGAATGCTTCATTGGTTCACGTGACAGTATAGATTGTGGATACACTATTATAAAGCACGCCTTTAACAACGCTAGAATTGGTCTTTATTATCACTAAAAAAGCACTTACTACCTCAGCATGGTTAAAAGTCCAAGGATTTTATCAGCACTAGAAAAGTTCTAATAAAGGGTAGATTTATCAGCGCAAATAAAAGTATTAATAAATGTATTCTTTATCAGCACTTTTAAAAGCGCATATAAATGACCCCATTTATCAGAACTTTTATTTAAAGCTAATAAAGAATAATTTTATCAGCACTTTTAAAAGCACTGATAAAGATACATTTATTGGTGCTTGAAGAAACACTGATAAAAGTAGGATTTATCAGCACTTTTACAAGTGCTTATAAAGATCCCCTTTATCAGCGCTTCTAAAAACACTAGTAAAGGCTATATTTATCAGCACATTTAGTAGAGCTGATAAATGATATCTTTATCAACACATTTAGTAGTGATGGTAAATTATATGTTTATCAATGAATTTATTAATTCTTATAAAGGCTATCTTTATCATCGCATTTAGTAGCACTGGTAAAGGTGAAAACTACAGTGTGAAGCAACAACACACTACATTACCAAAAATAGGTGCAATGTATTGTAACAACACACTACATCACCAGTAACAAAACAAAAAATTACAAAATAAGATACAGTTACTGAATTTAAATGAAATAAAATTTCTTACATAAATACAAGTAAAATAAAACACTATTATAGAGTATTCCATTTATTTCTTTACTAAAATTAATGTAAATATTGAATAAAAGGTACATTTGTAGTCATATCGATCACACTGTGTGTCATATTGAGGTTTGGATGATTGATACACATCCCAAATGACTCATGGATCATTTTTCTAAAGTACCAAAACAATCCAAATGTATTTTCTCAGTTTTGAGTATGTTAATTGTTTTTTTGATTAAAATTAATGTCAGTTTTGAATAAAAAGATGCACTTAGAGTCATACCAATCACACCGTGCATCAGATTGATGTGAGGCTGATTGTTACCCATCCCAAATGACATATGGATTGGTTTCCTAAAGTACCAAAACAATCTGAAAGCATTTTCTCATTTTTGAGTATGTCCGTTGTTTTTTTCTCGCTAAAATTAATGTCAGTTTTGAATAAAAAGACCCACTTGGGGTCATACCGGTCACACTGTGCATCATATTTAGGTACATATGATTGATAAAAATCCCAAATGACTAATGGATCATTTTCTTAAATTATAAAAACAATCATAATGTGTTTCTTTGTTTTTGAGTATGCCACTTGTGTTTTTTTCTTCTAAAATGTCATTTTAAAATGAAAACATGCACTTTGATCTATATAAGTGGCATCATGTGTGGTTTTGATATTATAATTATTCATACACACCACAAATGAATTATGCATCACTATCCCAAATTATCTAGACAATATGAGTGTATTTTCTCAGTTTGTAGTGAGTGGCATTTTTTTGTATTAAAATTTCAATTTTAAACTGATAACGGACACTTTGACACCATTCCAGTCATACCATGTATCAGATTAAGGTGAAGATGATTGATACAAATCCCAAATGAATCATGGATCATTTTTGTAAAGTACCAAAACAATCTGAATGTGTTTTCTCAGTTTTGAGTTTGTCTATTTTTTTATTAATATTAATGTCAATTTTGAATAAAAAGATGCACTTGGAGTCATACCGGTCACACCATGTGTCAGATTGAGGTGAGGATAATTTTTACACATCCTAAATTATATATGGATCATTTTACTAAAGTAACAAAACAATCTGAATTCATTTTCTCAGTTTTGAGTATGTCAGTTGTTTTTTCACTAAATTTGATGCCAGTTTTGAATAAAAAGACGCACTTGGAGTCATACTAATCACATTGTGCATCGGTTTGAGGTGTATATGATTGATACAAATCCCAAATGAATCATAGATTTTTTTCCTAAATTATCAAAATAATTAGAATGTGTTTCCTCATTTTTCAGTTTGCCAATTTTGTTTTTTACTAAAATTTCTTTTTAAATTGGAAACATGTAATTTGAGCCATACAGGTGGAATCATGTGTGGGTTTGACATGAGGATAATTCATACAAATCAAAAATTAATTATTAAATTTTGTAATAATTATCAATAAAATATGAGCATGTTTTCTTAGTTTTCAGTGAGTGACACTTTTTTTATTAAAATGTAAATTTTAAACTAATAACAAACACTTTGACACCCTACCGGTCATACCATGTGTCAGATTGAGGTGCAGGTGATTTTTACACTTCCTAAATGACTAATGGATCATTTTCCTAATGTACAAAAATAACTTGAATACATTTTTTCAGTTTTTACTATGTTAGTTTTTTATTAAAATTAATGTCAGTTTTGAATAAAAAGATGCACTTGGAGTCATACTGGTCACACCATGCATTGGATTGATGTGAGGATTATTTTTACACATCCAAAATGACATATGGATCACTTTTCTAAATTACCAAAACAATCTAAATGTGTTTTCTTGGTTTTGAGTATGTCATTTATTTTTTTCACTAAAATTAATGTCAGTTTTGAATAAAAAGACGCACTTGGAGGCATATTGGTTACACCGTGCATCGGATTGAGGTGTGGATGATTGATACAAATCCAAAATGACTTGTGTATTTTTGTGGGTTTGACATGATACTGATTCATAGACATCACAAATGAATTATGAATCACTTTCCTAACACATAATGATCTTACATATGGATTACTACCTTGTATAAAATCACTTAAACAGGTGGTGAAAACATTATTTCAATAAGTCACCTGAAACACTTGAACAATGGCTCTTATATTAATTTACAAGTGTTGTGTTCACTTTTAAACAATTTTTCTCAAACACAATCATGGTATTATCCTCATTCTACTTCATTTCCCAATAATTTTATTGTTTACAAGCCAGTGCTTCTTATCCTCCTCTACCTCAGTCTCCACCTCGGTCTTTGCCTCTGACTCCTCCTACATGTCATTCTATGACTCCAAATATTCCTCCAACTCGGCCTCCGCCTGCACATATACCTCTTCCTTCACCTCCACCACTGTTTCCACCTTTACCTCCATAATTTCCCAATAATTTTATTGTTTTCAGGTTAGCTCTTCTAAACAAATTGATTTCTTCTATTATTCTTCTCCTTGATAAAGAGATCAAAAAAAAAATATAATCATTATGAAACTAATGATTCACACCCCTAAATATATTTTGAAGTTCATAACTCATACTAGATCACATACATAGCTGGTAATCACCTAAATTAGTTGTAGGCATACATTCTGACAAAAAGTATGCTACCCACTCATCTCTAAACAAATTGATTTATTCTTCTGAGTAACTAGGTTGTCAGCAATCTTGATAGTATTGAGAAAATTTAAACAAAAAAATTATTATGAAATGTATTTGATGAAATTATAATTACCTTTGGAAATTACCTATTGGGGGATGCTGGTCTTTCTATGATTTATAATTTCTCTCATAAATTTTCAAACACAATATCCACAATCGATGTCATTATATTTTTTAGGACACTACAGAAACATTGATCAAAATAATTAAATTATTTTGAAATGTTTTTATAGTTAATTATTTCTATATATACCCTAATTTGTTTCCATTTTTAGTAATTCATAGGCTTTATCCCTTCAGACATTGACTTCATTCCATGATCTAGCCTATATTGAGCAACCACCCCATCATAAAAAAATTCGTGTTAAAAAAAATATTGAACTGATAATTATAAGTTTATCAATAAAATTTTGGTTGAAGTTTATTAAATATTCAAAAAACACATCATGTGTGGTTGGTTGAAATTCCAAGCATTGGATCCAAAAAATAAATATTCGGGGTGTCCAGATCGACTGATATCAGCATCCAATGCACCCTAAAAAAACAATAAGTAATGGACAAATTAAAAATATATTTTATGTGATTAGATTGTATATTTTTACATTTTCATTGTATGATTCAAAAATAGCATGTCGTATGAGGATTTTGTATTTAACGCTTTGAGTGACTGATCTTTTTTCCTCTCAATTTCAATATTCTCTAAAGTAAGTTCTGGCGTAGAAATGATATTGGGATTAATGAATCCAAATCGTACTTTACACAATCTTCCCTTTATATAGTTGTGATATAAACACCTATACAAAATATGAATAATTATTAGATTTAATAATCATATTATCTCATTATTTGAACAAACGTATTATGAAAATGTACTTTGTGTATGTATTCACAAATGAGACACCCAATCATTCATGCTTGAGAATCTCATTTAGACTCTTGAGACCAATTATGTCTGTCATGGAAACTCCATATATTTATTCTTAATATTCAATGTAAGACATAGTTTTATATTTAAATGTGGTCTCTACATGAATTTTTAATGATAATAAATGCTGCTCTGGAACTGGCGGGGAGAAGGTACTCTCAAAAGGTCATTTTGTTTTCCTGATTGATTCAATGTATTTTCCTGATTTGACCTTCCATTTCTCCACTGCTTTATTCATTTGTAATATCATACCTAAATTTAGACCTTTTATCATCAACTGTTACACATTTTTCATATGAAAAATATTTTTAAATACATACCGCATGTATATTTATAATATTAGACGGCCATGCTATGAAATCTCTAATAGTAGCTTCGACCATTGAATATCTAGACCATCAAGTGGAACAAGAAACTCAGCAACCTACTCATAAGCTACCTCAATCCCTACTCTCATGTGATATTTTGGTATGGTTTAATTTTGTAGCTGTTCTTCTAGGATATTATACACTATAACCATCACAATAGGCCGGTACATGGGTGTTGATAGATACAAATCACATACAACTATACCCGGAAAAATTTTAGTAATATAAAGTCATCAGAAGTTGTTTGATTCATATTTAAGAGAAAGAGTAATGAAAAAATTTATTACCCTAGGTAAGGTATGTGGTTGGGGTGAATTACTATCTTCAAATATAGTGGGATCATTTGGTTCATGTTTGGATCTTTGTTCCACCGTCAGTTCGCTTTGATCCTTTATTATACATTGGTATGCCAAACTAGATCGCAAAATAATATCTTACAGTGAGTCTATTTTTGTCTAAAATCATATAATAATATTATATGCATCTTCATGTGGTTTTATCTTCACAAAATATGTTTGAGTAGCGACTTTAAAACCTAATCCTCTAATGTGACCATATTGTTCAGGCCGCTTCAAAGCTACTGAAAGTATATTTTCTTCTGGAATGATTGTTGTTTCTAAACCATATAAAAAAATATGAACATAAATAGATCTTTTTATGTAATATTTTTATAAATTACAATGAATTAAAATTATTTCATACTTACACATTCTTCCCATACTGCTTTTGTGTTTTCATCATCTAATTTACCCTCCTTATTTACACAAGCCTCCTTCTATAGAACATGATGTGGAATGGAAGTGGCTTCAGATTTTGATTCATCAATATGTATATAAATAAAGGAACATATGTTGTTTCATATCACATAATTAAACTATTATTTCTGATTTAAAATACATACCAATTTCTTCTCTAATGAAGCATACCCCATCCTTATTTTGTGATAGGGGTATGTTGGTTTTGATACATGTTGTTTATTTTCAGCACTCTTTTATTATTTCACAAATTAACAATTTTTAATCAAGTTGGTTAAAATAAATAATTTCAAATAATATATTATTGACTGAAATTCACCTAAAATTATTTCTCATTGCAGTGATTTATGAAATCATTCCATGTTTCATGCTTTATAATGCGTTCATAACTACGTGGTGGGTGGGGATTTATTTTCTCCTCAGCATCTCTAAGATGTAACTTCGTCAGAAGAGTCTGGAAGCCTCTATGGGATTTTTATGCAACCATTAAGACAAATTTCTTATAGAAATATTCTAAAATAAACAAAATTTTCAAGGAATAATGAAAATTAAACCAACATTTTATTATATAATTTTTCACTAAAATAGATAAAGTATATTGTAATATTACCATTATATCTTACAAAAGTATTTCCTTCGTTACAGGTTGGACATGGTGCCATGAGTCAATATTAATCGACACATTCATCCTCATTGTGACCCTAAGATAACTAATAAATGTTGATTTTTTTGGGTCAATAGGTTGTACATGTTGATTCCAACCAACCTCAAATTTTATACCCTGAATTTTTGCCTTGATAATTTTATTGAAAACTGTGATGATACGTCATTTCTATTTTTTTCATCAACATGTTGTTGATCCCATAATAATTATATAGCTTCATCATCAACAATCTATTCTTCTATAGGATTTGTAACATCATCATGTTCATAAGACATTGTTTTCATGAGTAATCAAACATTTAATTTGTCTTGAATAACAATAATACAATACACTTCATGCATAAAAGTCCACAATTGCATGCATCTTGCATGAAAATTATTACTGTCTTGAAAATTGATATAATACTTTGATACTATATTACAACTAGCCTTCACTACCCTTATTTAATCCGTCCTCAGATTCTTGATTATATTCCATATCTTGATGATGGATTGGACTCCCTCTTTCAAACAAGACTTCTTCCCATCATCGTGGTTCCAAAGTTCATTGATGACATACCTCCCAAATAGTTATTATTGAATTTTTTCATTTGATATTTATCTCCCATCTTTTGTGAACATCCACCAATGTTTATTGAACTACTCTAACAAAAATTCACCCCATACTATGTACTGGTGATAAATTTGGATGAGTACTACTCAGAGTAGTTCAAACAACATAGAAGATATGGGGGATGAGTCTCAAGCAACAAAATGAAATAATAATTTTTCGGGAGATAAAAGTCGAGTTACCAATGAGGTTCAAAAATAACTTAAATACAATTTTAATAATTTTTTCTAACATATTAAGAAAATAAGGAGGATGAAGTGTTGTCAAAAGTAACTAAGTGATTCGTATAAGAAAATGCATATCAAGAAACCAAAAAAATCATTCATTATGTTTTGATTAATGTTTTGGTGTCATTTTTTGTGTTATTAGGAAGTAGTAAATGAGGAGGATGAAAGGATGAAATATTTGAAGAATGATATGGGAGGTATGGTATTCAAATCCATGGCAGCATCTTTGATGGAGATTAATGAAAATAATCCGAGTAGGAGGTATGTCATCAAGGAACTTTGGAACCACAATGATGAGAGGAAGGATAGTTTAAAAGAGGGAGTCCAATCCATAATCAATATATGGAAGGTAATAAAGTGTCTGAGTATGGATTAAATAAGGTTAGTGAAGGTTAGTTGTACTATAGTATTGAAATATAATATCTTTTTTCAAGACAGTAATAATTTTCATGAAATATGCATGCAATTGTGGACTTTTATGCATAGAGTGTATTTTATTGTATATCAATCTTACCAAAACGAATCTTTATTTATAATATATCAATTTATAAATATACCACATATTACATCCATATTATCTAGGTGTATCAATACTCATCAACTTTAAGGAAACTTTCACTTTCAATTTAGGAAGATATACCCACTTGTGCCTACCACTATTGTATAAAATTGACACTGATTACTCTTTTTCCATATGTTTACTTATAGAGAATATTGATGTTAATAACATTATGAATAAGTTCTAATACCAATCCCATATGAAATATAAGATACTCATAAATAAATAATAGGAAGATTTTGTGTCCCAAGACCATAAACAAGAGTATAATATACTAGGTTTGTACCTATTACTATAGACGAACCCTGTCTAGAATCATCCATATACTACTCAGCCATAAATAATCTACCAGTAATATCTAATGACCATGGATAGAAGTAATAGATCAAAAGAACTATTGGAGGTTCCCCAACTAACCATGTTGATAGAAATTTTTCACATCAAAGAGGCAATAATGATTAAAGTGTCATAGGAACCTACACCAATGGAATCACTCAATAAGCCTCCTCAATTGAAGATGAATTGGAATACCTCCACTCTAATGGTCTTGAATAAATAAATCTCACTCCAACTATATTTTACATCACTTCTATCTACTCAAGGATTCATCACCTTCTAATTTTGGATATTTTTTTAATCCACCATAAGATCCCTCTAATAAGATACATCACTTTAAAGGGTGAATTTTTCAACTTATGATCAATATTGATCTAGAATTTTTTTTACTATTATAAATTAAATGAATCTATTAAATGAAATAATAAATGTATCATTATGATATATTTCCATAAAATATTAGAGGAACCATAGATACTTCTCATCATTGAAAATTATACCACATAGCATGAAGTAGATCTACAATTACCTCTAGGACAAGAGGATCAATATAAGTTATAGCATACATAGGATGTTCATTGGATCCTTACTATGGAGATATAAGGGTTAGAGTGGTGACATATTCTATATTAATGTAGATATTCACATAATTTTACCCTTCCAAAAAACAATAATCTTTCAGAAATAGGCACAAAATAATCTATATTAAATGTGAACCCCCCGCCCCTCTCACTCATTCATTTCCTTTTTAATAAGTCTTTTAATACTTTATATATAATTTAAAATATGTTTGAAGCATTTTTTTAAATATAATTATGAAAAAACTAACTAATAGTATTGATAAAGGGGGTTACTAAATAAACTCAATCAACTAATAAGTTATATAAACCTAATCATCGCTAATACATAAATAAGAATAAACTATTTATTTATTACTCATGTTTCTATTAATATAAATTTAAAATTGATTCTAGAAAAAAAATTAAACAAATACACATAATAACATCACATTTCATATATTCTTACTGATTCCTACCTATTAACTCTAAAATAAGAGACATGAGACTTGAGAAGATAGGTCAAGGAAAAAATAAACAAAAAACAACCAAGAATTAATATGGTAACTTAAGTATAAAACACAATTATGCTATCCATACATATTTATGGATTACTTCTTATGTCTGGAAAGTTTTTTCGTTTTTGGATATAATAAATACCAATGTCCCTAGTTTCACTCTGATTCCATTTTGTAACATTTTTGACATAGTATAACCAAATAGTTCCCAATTTAGGTCAGCATATCACCTCAAACACACTTCCTGGTCACTAAAGTGTTGTTTCAATGCTAAGGGATATAGATAAAATGTTTGTAAAATGGGTTAACCACTTAAATATTGAATTAAACTCAATTTGATCATGCTATAAATCCATCATTACCTTTGCAATAGTGTGTGGTGAAAAATCTATTTTATTTATCCATACAGGCCCATACACATATGTTGATTAAGCTTACCATATGAAAACATCATTATCTTTCTTCAAAACCATTTTCTATGGAGGAAAAAGATGAAATAGGAACACTCATTGTATTTCAGTAGTGAGGAGATGAGATGTATGGTTCTTCATGGTTAAGAACAGTGAAAAAATGAAAAATGCAGAACCCAAAACATCAAACAACGATAGAGGAAAAGTAGAAATTAACACACATTAGATTCTAGCCTTGATTAATCTGAGGGAACATAGAGGAGTTGCACCAATATTAGAGGAGTTCTGCAAGAGCTTGAGAATCGTGAGTGTCCGAGTCATGGTTAGGGTTATTTAAAATAGATTGAGGACACTTTTAATTGTGCTTCCAGAAAATCACTGATAAAGATCCATTTTATCAGCATTAAATTGATAAGCGCTAATAAAAGTGATATTTATCAGTTCTTTTTTAATGCTGGTAAAAGACATATTTACCAGCGCTAACATTTTAGCACTGATAAATATTTCTTTTAACAACACTCTTTTAGTGCTGATAATGATCGATTTTTATCAGCACTAAAACAACGCTAATAAATACACATTTTATCAACACTAAAAATTTAGTGTTGATAAAGTTTTTATAATTTTATCATTATTTAAATATATAAAATTATTTATTTATAATTATATAAATACTTATTTAGAAAATAAAAACTATTTATTAATAAAAATTATAAATCTATAAATCTATATATTTAGTAAATATATATTATAGATATATTTATTTATAAATATATTTTTAACATTATTAGTGGATATATTTTCTTAAATAAATGTATTTTAAAAATGAGTGAAATTCAATAATTCAAATTGATTACACTTTAAAAATATTGAGAAAATGGATAAGTTTTATTAATTAAATATTAATTATTAAATATATATATATATATATATAAGTGGATAAATACACATTGAAAATACTAAAACATAGTAAATAAATATATATAAATAAATAATAGAAAATTATCAAATTCAAAAAGAAAATAAAAAATAAAAAATATTAAAAATGAATACCCTAACTTTGGTATTAAAAATAAATAAATAAAATTGACCGATTAAAAACATAATATATTAAATGTATCATGTTATAATGAAATTATAAAATATACTAAAATTTTAATAAATTATATAAATATTATGTGTATGTGTTTCTATATATTGTGTAAATATATTTGTGTGTGCATTTGTATATACAAATTCATTAATTACATATATATGTGTGTGAAATCAATGTAACATGATGTTTGATAGATGTTAAATTAAAAAATTAAACATTACAAATGAATAAGACATTAATATGTTTTTAATTAACATTTTATTCATTTTATCAATAATTATTTAATTAATAAAATGTTTAATAATTTTCTTAATTTACTCATTTTATATATTTATTTGATTAATTATTTCATTTTATTCATTTTAAATATATAAATATATATATATGTATATATTTATTTATTTAATATATACTATTTATTATTTATTAAAATGTATATATGTATATTCAATTTATTCACTTTTAACAATAATTATTTAATTAATGAAATTGTTAATTTTTTTCATTTTTTTGTTTAATTTTTCATTTTATTCTAGATATTTATCAACGCTAAAAATAAAGCGCTAATAAATGGTACCCTTTATCAGTGCTAAAAATAAAGTGTTGATAAAGGGTTTCATTTATCAATGCTAAAATAAAGCACTAATAAAGGTTACCTTTTATCAGCGCTAAAAAAGCAGTGATAAAGGATGGCCTTTATCAAAACTATTTTAGCACTGATAAAGAGATACCTTTATCAGCACTTATTTTAGCACTGATAATGATGGACTTTATAAACACATTTTTCTAGCATTGTTAAATGCCAATGCTGTTAAAGTTGCATTTTGTAGTAGTGATAGGAAAAAGAAGGTCTTTCATGGGAAAATCATCGGTCTAGTGCACGTTTTGTGGAAACATGGTCAGATTTAAGAAAAAACTTAGGAATAAGAGAAGGAAATGGTCGAGTAATGGCCCAAAATCTTTCAACAAAATGGTGTTTTTTGCCTTTCCAAGGATGGAAAGGCAAGTGGTGTGGAGAATGCAGCACCCCCAGTTTCATGTAAGTAACCCTTTATTTATGTATTTTAAGTATATAAAGTAATTTGGTTAATTTTGGGAGGTTTTAGAATAGTTTTGGATAGTTTTTTTGGATTTAATAGAGTTTCATAGTTTTAGAATAGTTATTAGAAACCATGAAACACCTCTAGGAAACCGTACAAGAGGATACATCTGGCTCTAGGTTGGCGCACAGTTAGGCACATGGTTTTTCAAAACCATGCGGCCACCCAAGAGTAACCATGCAAAGTGAAACATACGTGTTTTTTATGGTTGGTTCACTATTTTTCTAACCATGCAAGACAACCATGTGATGGGGGTTTTGAGGCAGTGAATGGCACACAGTTTGAGCACAGTTAAAAGTGAGATCCAAAAATTATGGAGATAATTTGAATTTTCCTTTAAATATATCATTTTCACTTAATCCAACCCTAACTCAAATTCAATTCCCCCAAAGGTTTTGGAGACACTTCCTCTTGATCTAGGAGTGATCTTTTGAAAAATCATGGTGCATTGGAAGCCGAATTCCTTGGTAAGTGCTTTTTATTGTTTATTTTACCTTAGTTTATTCTTCTTCCCTCTCTTGGATTCATATATATAATCTATTGGGTATATATATATTTGTCGATTCCAATAATTATGAGATATGGCTGTGTTGATGACAGAGAACAAGATCTAAGGTGGGTTTTTGGAGTTTCATCCTATTTTGTTAAAGAATTTGTGTCATTATTCATTTTTACCTAAGTTTGTGAGATAATTGGATTCACTCTCAATTAATATTTTTAGAAGTCTAAGGATTGATTTTAAATTGTTTGAATTACTTGAAATTTATTGTGAAATTGATGTGAAAATCTTGGTAGAAACCGTCTTTAGTGATGGATGTGAAACTTTGGAAATTGGTTGTTGCACAAAGTGTTTTTTTCATGATTTTAAAATGATGATTTTAAAATATGAATTTGTTTTGATCTATGGAAATGGTTTGGTAGAAAAGTTTTCAATAAAATAAATGTTTTATTGAAATGTCTTGGAATGGATGATTTGGCATGGGTTTTTGGCATAAATGGTTGGTATGTGTTCATGTTCATTTGGGATGGATAAGGGTGTGAAGTTCCCCCATTAAAATAATGGTATGGATAAGGGTGTGAAGTTCCCTCATCAAAATGGTTAACCAAGTAATGGTTTGGTGAAAGGATGAATCACCACTCTCAATTATAGGGAGGTCCATGGTTTCATTCATGTGTGGGTATGTGTAATAGAATAGTTATTCCAAAATGGAAGTTATGAAATGGTTTTAAAGAATGGTTGATTTCTTTCCTTGAAAAATATTTTGAAATAGAAAACTTATTTGGTTTGGAATTTCCTTGTCTATAATTTGAACTATTGAAATGATTTTAAATTTCTTTATATAAATTATTTTATATAAATGTGATAACATGTTCTATCCTAGTGGTGTGAGTAGGGAAGTCATTTGGGGAAAACCTACTGAGTTTTATACTCACCCCCTAATTATGAACTTTGCTATATTTGTAGATGTGATATATTGAGACATGAATAAAGGAAAGGTATTTCAGTTATTTAGCAATATATCTTGATACCTTGGGATGCATTGTGGAGTTAAATCTTGGATCACATTGGGAGATGTGGAGTTTATGTCTTTGGAGTCTTTGAGTTTTTTTGGTTTTTTCTTCCATATTGTACTCTGATATGGTGTTTAGTTGTAGTTTGGTTTTGTTTCTAGTTGGTATTACTTTGAGTTGTATTACATTGTTATCATTCATCATATAGTGTTGTTTGGTTATGGTATACTTGGTTTTTTTGTTTTATATTCAAAGGGAAAATCATCCCCCAACTATTTATGAATCCCTAGGAATTTCTTGCCAGCCTTTGGTTTCATAAGGATGTCACCTAAGGCCAAGTAACATCCTTACGCCTTCTCAAGACAATGAAGAGGGGTGGGATTTTACATGACTTATCTAGAATGACTAATTTTACTTCCAACTCTAGACACTTCATATTGAGGGTGTTATTATTATCTTTAATCATACATACATTTTCTCCATAATCCTTCTTTATTATATAATATATTTATCACGCATTTTAACTTTGTTTTTTAATAATGATTCAAGTTACTTGATATTATTGGACTTTACTTCCAATTAAAAAACCTTGACCTCAATTTCATTTTTCAAATTTTCTTCAAGTTCATGGATTTTTCTTCTATAGTATTCCTAACTCTATCTTTCTATTCAACTTATTTGATCTATTGTTTTCAAATTTTGAGAAACTTATTTAAATCTCCACATTTCTGGTCTTAAAGGCTCGAAATCCTTAGAGAGATTTATACATTTTATAACTTTTTCTTTCAAAGCCTTATCTATGTTATTTTTTTCTTATTCTAGCAGAGTGATTTCTTCTTACATACTTTTAAAAACTCCATAAAAAGAGAGAGACTATTTTTATAGGAATAAAATATAGAATATATTTTAATCTACTAATTGATATATATTGAGAATTTGTAGATATATCATCATCATCTCTTGTGCTAGTATATTCTTCTTGAGGACATTTTTTACAATAATTTCCATATACCTCATTATCACTATACTTCTTTGATTCATATAAGGTAGGATTTTTGTTCTTATCCATGGTGGTAATTTGAACTACATGTTATTTACTTCACAAGTTAAATCTATATTTTGTATTATCATGGCATAAATATGTTGATCTTTCTTCCTCTTAACATAAGAGGGATATATTTTTTAACTCTATGTTCTATTTATTTCTCTTATCCATCATGTTCTTATTAGAGATAGAATTATAATATGATAATCACAATTATTCAATAAAATTTCACTACATTAGAAAATGGGAACGAAACTTAAATCTTTAAAATATAACAAATTCAAAGTAGATAATCTAATATATGTGAACCTTGGATTTAATAACAGTTAAAAGTACCACTTCAGGATATGATCAACATTTGGAGGAGGGGGAGTGAATAAGTTTTTGGGACTTTTCGAATCAATTAATATTTTTTTTATAACTTTACCTTTTAGACCTATTAGGATATCAATTTTCTTGTTCTCTTTTTGTTATCTTATAAAAGTGTATAAAATCAAGTAAAGGATGGAACATGATGTTTTTTTAAGGTTCATTACTCAATAGGAGTATCTAGTCCTTGTCATGTATGGTGATGTTTGGTAAATTAATTATACACTATAATTATATACCAAATACAATGATTTTTTTCGGAATACAATCCTGATACCAATTGTGGTTCCCTACACTTTATAAGGGGGGATAAAAATAATCTTGAATCCTTGGACTGGTTAAAGGCTAGTCCAACAACAACACCTTGATGGATCTTTATATTTTCTATATAGATAGTATTAAAATTATTTTTTAGGTTCTTTGAAACACCAAGAAAGTATTACACCAATGTGAATTTTGTTAAATGTTGTAATGATTCTTTTTTCTTCTTCCTCTCGATTTACTTGCACAACAACATAAAAGACACTCTTCTTCTTCTATTGTATGAAAAGTGATGCACAAAACTTTATTCTTCTTCATAGTAGTAAATTAGATAACTAATTTTCTTACATATATGAAATAATATTTCTCCACTTATTCTTCTTCCTCTATCTAGGACCTATTCATTTGATTCTTTACTTCTTTGTCTAGTACTTGTTCATCTGAACCTTCTATTCTATTTTAGTGAAAATAATTTTCACTGGTTCTTATTTAACCAAAAAATTTTGTTCAGTGTGACTCATTTTTGAACATTTCCATAAAAAATATCTCCTTTTATACCTTTATATCAAATCCTAGTTCATATGATCCCTTCTACTCTTATTCTGATGCTTCTTTTTCTAATACTACTTATTCATCTGATACAAGTAGTTCATTTGATACCAATCGTTTCTCTAGAACTCCACTTCTTAGACAGGTACCAATTTATCTAGTACCACTCTATCTAATACTTTTACCCAAAAGAGAATTACTCTCAAGATTCATGGCCAACAACTCCCCATGACACTTCACTTCTTCAACAATAAGCATAGATGCAATGAATCGATCACCCAACAGATCAATCAACCTTTTCACATAACACCAATGCTCCTTTATATAGAAAAAATATCTCTATAAAATTAGGGAGAAGCATGAACTCAAATATGAAATTCTTACTTCAAAATTTGAATATCTCACTCAAATATTTCTTCATTTGACCACATTCAATCTTCCTAAAATATAGGTGTCAACAAAAAATTCATAGAAAAAATTATTTAAAACTTGACATCAATTAAATCTTCAAACTTCTTGAAATATTGGCTTGAATAATGATATTAACTTCCTAGTTATTGTCTCATTGAACATCCAAATCAACATCTTCACATGGAATAAATTTTAAAAAACTTTTTTAAGATCTTTGAACCTTCATTTGGAACTTATTCATAATAACTCCTTCATCAGATAATACTCTGTTTGATATACTCTCAGAGTTATACTCAACTTCCTATTATTGATGAGTTATTAAGAGCCTATCTAACTTTTTCTATATGATGAACTCAATAGATATTCATTAATCATTCTCTGTTCAATGGAAGTGTTCAGGAACCTTTGATTTATTTCCTATGATCAAATATTCTATCTTTTTCCCTTTAGTTGGACACCTTTGTCCGATGAATTAAATCAAAATCTTCTATTTTATGTATCTAATTATAAACTTCTGTCTAATACAAATTCATTCATACTTTTCTATTTTATGACTCAGAAACCTCTATTTGTTCATTCAAAAACTTCTATTTGGTAAACTTTACAAACATTCTTCATTCAAGACTTCTTTTCATGTATCTTATTCCCAAAAACTTTGAGAAACTATATCTAATGGACTTTAGAATGTTTATTCAATATAATTATTAATAATATCATTTTAGTAAAGTATTTTTTATGCCTTAAATCAATTTTTTTTCTAATAAACTTTACTCAAAAACTTATTCAAGCTCTCTTTCATCTATAACTTCCACAATAACTTTTCTGTATGATGATCTTACTAACAGTCTTCTTCTAGTGGAAACAATAAGATTTCTTTGTCAGATAAACTCGGTTAGGAAACATCTATTTGGAAAATATATTTCCACCAATATTTAACCAAATCCTTCCTTAAAATACCTATAAATAGAATCATGAATTCCTTATAATAGTCATGATGTTTGATACTTTGAAGAATAACCCAACATCACTTGATTTTTCCTCCACTTCATAGAGGATTTTCTTCTTCCAGTAATTAGATTGGGTTATAGACACAATTCATTGTGATGTTTAATCAATAAGGAATATATCACCAAGCATCAAATAATATTGTTTATTAGATCACTATTTAAATGAAACAAGTCAAACATATGATTCCACCTTTTATCTGATCAACTCAGTACATTCAAATTAGTATGATATCCCGGTGAATACTATCAAACAAAAATTTTGTCCTATAGGATTTTTCTTATTATCTCATCCTTATTAATCTATTAATATTTATATTTCTCTATCTATTTATTTCAGCCCGATCATCCCATACTTCTCTGTCAGTTTTTCATGGATCCATTTGATCTTTGTCCGAAATCTTCTTAAGGAAACTTCATAATGTTGATAACAAAATTTCTCCTCTAAAAAAACCTTTCACATGTTATAAACATTAATAAAAACTCACTAATAATTATAATTAACTCAAAATATTCAAAAAATATTTATCCTTTAAGTAATGAATATATTCTAAGTCTTCCATAGGCAATGATTCCATTTATCTTCTTCCAAGATAACATAACTTGGGAACTTCTTATCTTCCTTTAAAAGCTTAGATTCTTACTTCTTATCTTCTTTATAGTTTGAAATTTATCATATTCATCCATTCATCCAATCTACATCTCCTTTACAACTACTTAAATATATTGAAATGAATGAAATTCTTTTACTTAATTGACAACCATTGAAAATTAATACAATACACATAAAATGGGCTCTTAAATATCTCCCTTTTTATTTCTTATAAAAACCTATAAAATACCTTTATAATGAATATGTAAATATATAAATATTTATCTTCTTTATCTACCTTCCTTTAAAGACTTTTATGTCACTTTCTCTCCCCCTTTCATTTCACTTTCGCTTCTTTATAGTCAAAAATTTATCATCTTCATTCACTCATCCAAGCTACATTTCCTTTACAAATGATTTAATAAATTTACATCAAGGAAAGCCTTCTAATTCATTGAAAAACATTTAAAAAATTATAACACACACAAAATGGTCTATTTAATCTTGATAAAACCCTAGTGAATCTACCTCCTTTCCAAGCTCGTATAAATGAGCTTCATAAGGTTGAATTCCGCTACCCAATTCCATTTCTTTCCTTTTTCTTCATATATTTCATAATATGGTTAATTCCTTTTATAACCACTTATTTAATAACTATATTATAATGGTTAAATTTTATTTTAACATATCATGGTTTTTTTATTTTAGTGTCGCATGTGAAGCATTCTATCAACATAATATTTATTTAAGGAAAATGTGGAGTGAAATCTCAATTTTTTATAGGGAGGGTTTTATTAGGTGATCATATATTAATGTGGTAGGAATTACATAGATATATAACGAGTTAATAAACCCTTGAAATTGAAGTAATCATAATTTTGATATGATAATATATCATATATGATATGTTATATAGGTTCTTATATATGGTTTTGTTAAGTATTATTAAATTAGTTTAAAAATATAAAATATGTCATGTTAAAAAAAATTCAATATATAGCTTATCATTCATTCATGTTGGCTACATATATTCATATATTTATATAAATTTTTTGAATTGAAATGATAATTTAACTCTCAAAGTATGATTTTAAATTACCTATAACCTATGCTTTTCATGGATTATGATAGGTTGTGAAGAAAAGTTAAGGTTATCATGAGTACGATTCTTGTATCGAGATACTAAATATGATCATGAGGCACAAAATGGGTTTTTTTTATATTTGATATCCTGCTATTTATACCAAATTAAGTGTTATACACTATCTCTTTGGTGTTGGTTCGAGACATAATGAAAACACATGTTGGGCTTATGACTAACTCATTTTTTTTCAAATTCAATGAATTATACACAATATACATGATGATAAACACCATGAACAATGAAATTTTCCTAAAGAATATTGAAAAATATTTTCACCAAAACCAAGATAGGATCTTTTTCATGCTAATTTATAATTAATTTAATATCCTGAAGAAATACCTCAATCTTGAGTACTTTCTTCGATGCAGGTGTTGATCGACTGTATGCCATTCGGTTGTATTTTCATTATGTTAATAAGAACTAGAAGTAAAGATCCTCTATTAGTGATTCACACATGATCCTTTGATCTTGGAACATCACTGATGGTACTCTAGGTGCTAGCATGGTAGTACTAATCATCTTTCATCAATCCCTTGATCGCAACCACGATCCTTTCAGTCCAGAAGAATTGTATCTTGATATCTATGGCTTGAGAGTAATGGAATAAAAAAGATAGAATATCTCAATCTTGAGAGAAAACCCTAGATATTTTATTCATTGATAAATAATTCTCTAGGGAGGAGAATGTTGAGTATAATGACCAAACTCTCACAATTCTCACAATTGGCTATTTATAGACCCAGGGTTATGGTTTCATATTAATTAATTACACAAATACCCTTAATAATATGTTAAATCCAAAAGGAACCCCATTAAATATAATAAAATAATATTATTATCTTATTCTATGTTGTGAGATAACCCACACAATGATAAATATTATTTATAGTATGTTAAATAAATATTTATCACCATACTAATAACTTGGTCTATTTTTCCTCCCTAAAATTTATTGAATTCATGAATAAATATTTACATATTATAAATAAATATTATTTTAATTTATTGATAAATAAAAAATTTATTTTAATATTCAAGTAATTAAATAAATTATTTATTAATGCCTTAGGGGAATTAGGCGAGTGTTACACCTAGTTTGTACCATCACATTACCTAGAGGAACTGGCATAGGCTCGAGTCCCACTAGACTCAAACACTATTCATATTATGAATAGAGTGATTTAAATTCATTTCCTAGATGGGGAACGTGTGGTGTGATCTGGGCTTGGCTGAGGACCCCTATCGGGAGTCATGTTGTACTCTACACATATTTTCCAACTAGGGAGTTAGTCAAGTGGTACACCTGGTTGGTACCATCTTGCTACTCAGAGGAACTGATGCAAGATTGAGTCTCACCAGACTCAAGAACTATTCATATTATGAATAGGGTGATTCAAATATATTTCCTAAATGGGGAATTTTTGGCGCACTCTACGCTTGGTTGGGGCCCCCCCGTTGGGATTAGAGCATTACCCTACACATGTTTTTACAAGGAGCTTGTACTTGAGTGGTACAAGCCCTTTCTTGGAATCCTCATAGTCTAGGGTTGAACCCTCAACGATAGCGGGTTACTATAGCAGTACTATAGTGGAACTATAGTGGTACTGTAGTAGTCATGTGTACTATTCATTGGTGGAATTTCAGGATATTTCTTGGGTCTTTAGTCCACTGGGCCTCTAGGCCATGAATGTAGGGCCAATGAGACATCAATTAAAGGTATGTTGGTGACATGATGGTACTGAGAAGATGACTCAGTGCATTTGGCATGCAGTACAACATGGTGACATGCAGGTATCGTCGTATGGGTGGCCATGAAAGAGGGATGTGTGTGATGACACCCATCATTCATCCATCTATACTCATTCCAATATGGGACAAATGGGTTCCCTACAACATGACTCTCTGCACAGTGTAATCAGTTAGATGATTTGGAGAATCAGATTGATGGTGTAGTGAGGGGACACACATGCATCATCAGGTGGGAATCTCGAAAGAAAGATGGGTGTTCTAGAACCTATCACCCAACCTCCATCGACACACCAATATGGGATGGAGGGGTTAACTGCTATGGTGTGATATACTAGTATGGAACCATAACTCAGTAGAGGGGCAATGCAACATCATTGATAGGTAGTACAGGTGAAATAGATCTGGTAAGGGGTGGCATGATGTTTGATTGGTGATTTGGTATGATGCATGCTACCTCTTGGGCCCCGAGGTCATCTCCTTTAAGGAACTTATGGGACACACATATATATAACTAGGCTTTCGGGCCATCATGATATTGGTTCTTTAGCCTATATAAAAATTGTAAGGTCTATGGGCCTCTAGACCTTTGGGTCATGTAAGGGTTACCTCTCAAATCCGTTAAAAGAGGGATTTCATTCTTTAATAAAAAGGGGGATTACCCCAAACTATTACAAAATTATATATTAATAAATAATGAATTATTACCTTGAAAATAAAAAAATATAAATATATACACTTAATAAATGAATTAATATTATATTTAAGGTCTAGTGAATAAATATTTATTTTAATATTCACTTAATCAAATAAGTTATTTATAAATAAATAATTATTTACTACCCTATGAATAATAAGAGATAGATAAATATTATAAATTCACATAATTAAATAATTACCTTGTGAATAAATATTTATTTAATATTTTTGATCAATTAATATTGAATAAGTATTACTTCTTGGTCTGGAGAATAATATTTATTCCAGCCATTAAAAATAATATTTAATTGAGATCAATAGAAACACTTTATGTGTGACCCTCAATGCTTATTCCTCCGCAGAATTGGGGGGGATTGTCTAAAGTCTAAGATTACTATCTATAAATGGATCAAGGTACCCAAAAAGGAAGAAGATATAAAACAACAACAAAAACAACATAAAAATTATCACTATACAATATAATTCCTTTTTCAAGACATCTCCTTAAGCAGGTTGCACACCCATATCATCAATCTATATGCTTGATATGTCTTTCATTGAATATCTGAAATAAACTCATCTATACACTGTAGCCATGGAATTTAATTTAATGGTTCTATTTCAATAAAAGGGTCTAGATATCATCTTTCATATATATGGAAGTGAAAAATACTTCCTCTACTTATTTTTTAATGATATATCATTCATGACGCACTCAATATACCCTACTTCCCATGAACATATGGCATCATGGTTTTGTTTAGTACATCAATGTACATGATTCATGAAATGAATTAATAATAATATTATACTATAAGGATCATTACACACACTCATAGAGAGAAATATCTATTGACACATAAACATGTGGATTTCCTATAGGAAAATCATTTCTCACAATCTCCCATAGTGGAGATTACCAAGTGAAAAAATCATAAGATAAAGCATCATCTTCTTACATGTACTCACACCTGACAGAAAACATATTATGTATCCCATCATAGAATGTTATTTGATTATAGAAAAATGTTTAAGAATATCATCATAACATTTCAAGGTTATCATTATAGTAAGAAACTACTATGAAATTTTCAATGTGATGAATATTTTAGGACATTACCATATTAATTTTATATATAAAAACAATCAATATGTTATAAGGTATTTATTAATATTCAAATCCATGAATATAAAATAAATACAAAGTATAAATTAGTTGGTTCTAGGGCTCCAACTCCAACAGACTCCCACTTTAACTAGAGTCAATTACTAACGACTTGTTAGTTCTCACTTATTAAACATGCTTCTACTGAGTATGGTTATATTTGGGCCTAACACATTTCCATGGCTAGGGTTGGTATAGTCACATGATCATGTAGAAAATTTTCTTACCGTAGAAACACTATGTTGATAAAATCCCTCAATGTAGTGATATTACTGAGTATCCTTTGTTGTTTCCTTGTCAGAGACCTAACATCTTGATTAAGTCCATAGTAAAATATTATTATAATAATGATAAATTTATTACTTTTTAAATAACCCAAAATAGGAATAGGATATTTATAAACCACTTATTAAGCTACATCATAATCTATGATGTAGTTTGATATTATTAATATGGAAACCAATAGATATAATAAGTTTTTCTTGCATACTACCTTATCCATACTGTGATACTAGATCAAATTGAACTAAATGAATACAAGTGTGTAATTCCTTTGATGACTAATATTCCCACTTCTCTAGACACCAAGAACTCATCTATTTATACTTTTTCAAGTACTATCAGATAGTTCTAACTTAAAGATAATGTAGTTATGTTGGATTTATTTTATATTCATCTACTATGAATCATGAATCATTAATATCAAACACCATAACATATCATGGAATATGATATAAATTCCTAGCACTTAAGCTTGAAAAATTCTTTTATCTCAATAACCCTTTCCTATGCTCTTTCATATTCCACTGGAAAGACTATATTCCATTAAAAATTATATATTAAATTGTTCTAAATTTTATTTTCCAATAATTTTACAATACACATTCTATGACTTAGATTTATAAAACCCATGAATCTATTTTATAGATCTTGTTCCCTAGAACTTGGTTATTTCTTTAAGTTATTCTTAGATAAATCCATTCCTTAGTCTTAACAAACTGGAAATACATAACATTTGGGTTCCATATATTGTTAATATATCTATCTTGAAAAATCTAGTGATCCCACTAACCTATTAGAGACACATGGAACTCCTTCACTTCCAAAAAACTTATTTTATGATAATTATGCATGATTTATCCATAAATGAATTAATTTAATCTAAATATCTTATTGAAATGTATTGATTTCAACAAACCTTTATAGTTATTCCATATAGACATATACCATAGGGTCTCGTTTTGGTCACATCATATAGAAATCTTCCACAAGGTTTCCTCCAAATAAGAGGTATTTGATAATTAATATCCTAATATTATGACCATATAAGTATTATTTGACAAATAAAATTAAAAAATATTTTAGTCATGATGATTAATGTATAGGTTTTATCATAGACTAAACCTTTCAATAATCAATCATGCTTTATTGGTACCAGATTGTACCATCCATGTCCAGTTTCTCTTAAATACTCACCAATAGTATCAAGTATTTGATACATACAAAATACGGAGTCCCTAAATATTGATTCATGGAATCCATTACTGAATTAATACATACTTTTCAATCTTATCATGTTTCCATTTATTTCTTATTTATAGGAACTATTATTTTAAAATAATAATATATGTATAATCCACTATGGTAAACATAAATCACCTATTTTATTATGACTCCCTATATAGTATTTGTCTCTAGAACTACTCCTCCCACTAAGCTTAGTAACACCCAACATTCCTATTCCAACTCATGTGCATCCAAAGCCTTATCTCATAGAAGTTAAGTCTGCTCCCACTATCCTGAAAGTGATAGTTTTACCTTATTCAAATATATACAATATTTACTAGATGTTCATATCATTATTGACTATAGGATTATTAAATAATATGTACTAAGTGTTTTAAAGTTCATTTTTACCCAAAACCATCTTTTAAAAAACAATTTTAAACAAACACTTGAGGTTGTGATCTAATAGATTATTATTATATCATAATTGACATGATATCCATTGGTCAATATAGTTGTAATATGGTTAGTTGTTTCATTTATATTTTAGAAACATTTCTGGGAAGAAATTATGGAATATTTTTAATATATAAGATTCATCATTGTTCTTCTTTTCACCACCATCACTATATTGATGTATATAAGGAAATGTGGGTTTGGGAATACCTTTACTCCATATATATGATCAATGATTACTTGGATAAGATATCCTCTAACAATCCATCTCATAGGTTCCTATATCATTACTAGGTTTACTCATTTACTTCACTGAGAATTTCTAAAAAAATTCAAAGAATCTCACGAAGTATATGAATTTACCTCTAGCTTCAAAATAGTTCATGTGTCTTAATTTAACAAAATATAAAAACTTTATGACATACCTTTATTTATAAAGGTTTATTTATCTAAAACATAGTAATTAGATTGTTAGTACACCTAGTATCTTATCTCAATAGAGATTAAAAAACTTTTATGGATATAAATTAGTCAACTACTATCGGTTTTTCTTGATAAATAATTATCTTATCATCGCTAGGTAATTGAATCTTATATATTATTCATCATTGATTGTTGGATGGATATTCATGATTCTATAATTATTAAACTATTGGTCTATTATGCAATTCTATAAAGGAATATATTTCAAATATTAAATAATGTCTCATTATGTCTAAAATAGACACTAAGATAATTTTTTTGGTAATACTCAATACAAAACAATATTTTAACTTGAATTATTCCACCATGAAATCCAAAAGTTGTGTGCTTCTCATTACTGATCTAGAAATCATCCTTATTCAGTTCCTTTGAGAATTTACCTTACTTTTTGTAATATTTCTATACTTACTTGGTTGCTATATTTCAAATACATATATATGTGAAAACATATACCCAATAAGTGTCTCAAAAAAATTATGTGTAATGATGAATGTACTTGAAGTAAAATATTATGATTCCTTCTTCTTCAATCAAAATTATTCTTCCAATGATCTTTATTGCCACATGAGAATCAAATGGCCTCATATTTATTGTTTTCCCTTCTAATCTTTTTCTATTTAAAGAATGTCTTAAAGGAACCATTTAATTTGAAATGGACATGGGCTTCTCGACCATATCATTTGCTTCATTAATAAGGGATGAGGAACCAAGTTCCATAAAAAACTTATCTTTCCTGTGAAGTAGATTCAAAACATTCCTGAAAAATTTATCCTTATTATTCATCTAGTCTTTGATGAATGAGGATAACCTTAGCAACAAGGATAATAATATGATATTTATGAATAATTTATTATGAAAATGGAAGCCCAATATTTCTAAATTATTAATATACTCTATAATTTTGAAGACATGATTGGTAGATAGTTGGAATTATTCTAGTTTACACTAATTATGATCAATTATAATATCATTTATCTAAAGTCTCTCCTTTTATCTTTTTAGATCAAGGAGATGAGACTTCATGGTGTAAGGATTCATGTCATTATATTTAATTATCAACTCTCAATAAATAACTAATAGTATGATGCAAAAAACATAAGAAGTATCCTCCATGAATCTCATATAGACATCCTTCTCACCATCTTATGCTTAATAAGGTAGCAAATCTAGAGTAGGGATTCCAACACATAGTAAAAATTCTTCAATAGTAAAGCAGTGTAAAACATCGATGTCACTCGGGGAAATTTGTGCTTGTAAGGACATGACTTGAGTTAATGAATGGTCATAGTGTTTTAATGGTTTCTCTTTCCATTTTTACAATAATTAAAATAGATATATTATTACTTTAATTGATTACAAAATAAGTTAGTTGAAATAATTTAATTATTTTATTAAGTTTCCCACCATTTTATTAAGTCCCAATGGACCTCACCATTGAAGTTATATTGTCCTATCGTGTGGAATTTCTAGTGGCTAGGACCCATATTTCCATTATTAGAACCAAATAAAGGGAATGTTTAATTACACAAAGGTATTTAGGTAGGAGGTCTTTCCAACTATAGGCCTAAAACTTCTATATCTATTGAGTCTACTCCCCAATCTTGAAATCTTGGCTCATATTTCCTCAACACTTGACTCTAAGATACATCAATTATAGAAAGGGAGATCCCTCTTGATGTTAACTTGGTCAAGTCAACCCAAAACCATCATTATAACTCCCCAATAAAAGTAAGTGTCCTAATAAGGTTCATTCAAACACTTAGTTCTATGGTTTCATTTTAAATCTAGTAATGGAAGGTGTAGTATGACAAAATATTTAACTAAGATATTTTTTTTATTATGTATAAACTTTCTTATTTTATCCATTTACATGTCTTGTTAATATTAAGTGGATTTTACAAGTGATTAACCATATATCGATAAATATTTACACAAAATTTATTTTAATTACATCTTTTTATGTGAATCCATTTATTTGTGTGGCCATGGTCATGCGTCTATAAAATAAATCAAGAAAAATATAGAAATAAAATAAATAAATTCTGGTACGATCATGAGTTTTAACTGTCGGTTTGTTCATTGAGAGGATAATAAACAAACTATTGACCCTATGGGAAAAACGTTTTGAGCTAGTATGGGCTTGAGTTTACATTATTTAACCTCCATCCTATATATATATATATATATATATTATTGGTATGGTTCCACCTCATATTTATCTTGAACCAACTCCATGCACTTGGGAGCTCCATACTTAAAATGCATTTACATCACTCATAGGTTAAGGGAACCAGAAAGGGGTTTATATAAAATAATCCCTGAGAACATAAATCCCATACATAATTAAGAGGGAGGGATGACTCACAAACAATCAATTTACTTTAATAAAAAATAATTTCAAAATCCCATGAAATAATTAAATTAAAATAAACCACACACATACACAAGTTGTTCTAAGCTCCTGATCATCCACTTTTTCAATGAATATGCATTTAAAATAAATGGATAAAATCTATTTTGATTTGTTATTTTATTAAGATAAAATACATTTGAATTAATACAATTAATTATCTGACTAATAAATTAATTTATTTTAAATTAATTTTCATTCAATCTATCTTAAATATATCCATACACTGTGAATTAATTAATTAAATTAATTTTATTTAAAATTTAATTAAGTACACGGCTTCTACTTAGAGGTAACCCATCATATACCCGTTTGAACTAATCAATATGGTCCTTTTTGTATACATTTAAATCAAATTAAATATCTAGTACATAAAATGTTATGTAATTTCATGGTGTGTACTATCAATAAATAACAAATGAGACACATAAAAACTATACAACCTCTACCAATTTAATATATGTAAAGTATACAATATTTAACAACCATACATGAATTGTAGTTCTGAATTTTATGTTGAAATTATTAAGCATTTAATATAATATAAAACCAATAATATGGCATAAATGATTCAATAAATGACACAAAAAACACATAATGACAAGGTTTATGGAGTAATAAATTAACTTTTATTTTTTGTGAAAATTAATTTACATGGTGTACAACCTTGATTCACAAGTGTTCTTAACAAATGAGTATGAATTAATTATAATGCATGGAATTAATTATGTGACATATAAATTAATTACATCATGTGTAAATTAATTAAATTGTGTGTGTATTAATCACACCACATGTGGATTAATTACCCAATGTTAGAATTAATTTCATTACATGTGAATTAATTACACAATATATAAATTAGTTACACTATATTTGAATTAATTACATGACATTTTAATTAATTACACTATATATAAATTAATTACATCATGTGTATATTAATTTCACAACATGCATATTAATTACATTTTGTTTAAATTAATTATTCCACATATTGTTTAATTAATTACTCTGTGTCTATTGACCACGTGACCACTACATCATGTGGGGTTACATGACATGTTAGATAGTTACATGTTATATAACTCCATAAACCATGTGCCATCTCCAAATAGTTATTCAGATTTTCTTCTTATATTATTAATTGATCTAGGTTATATGAGTAAGAAATAGAGAGAGGAAGGAGAGATATCAACAATCAGATTATAATAATGAATAAACTATAAATTAAAACTAAATTTAAATGAATAAATTACCAAAAAAAAATTATAAATTTAATCATGTTTACTCTGATACCACTTGTTGGTTCGAGATGTAGCAGAAGCACTTATTGGGCCTATGGATAACTTGAATTTTTTTTCAGATTCAACAGATCATCCATAATGTAAATAAAGATGAATTATATGACCAATGAAATTTTTTCTGAAGAATATTGACAAAATATTTTCACTGGAACAAAGAGATGATATTTTTCATGTTAATTTATAATTAATTTTATAGCATGAAGAAATACCTCGATGTTGAGTTCTTTCTTCGATGCAGGTGTTAATCATATGAATGTTATTTGGTTATATTTTCTTTGTGTTGATGATGAACCAAAGTAGATCCCCTCTTGTAGTGATCCAAAAGTTCTCCTTTGATCTCAAAACACCATCGATGGTACTCTAGGTGCTAGCACGACAATACTGACTATCTTGCATCACTCCCTTAATCACAACCACGATCCCTTTAGCTTGGAAAGATCATCTCTTGATCTCCTCATCTTGAGAGGAAAGGAATGAGGAAGAGATAATTCTCTAGGGAGGATAATGTTTTTCACAACAACCAACCTCTCACAATTCTCATAATTATCATTTTATAAACCCAAAGCCGGGGATTTATATTAATTAATTGCACAAAGGCCTTTAATAATATGTTAAATCCAAAGGAACCTTATTCCATGTAATAAAATAATAATATTATTTTATTCTATAGTGTGCACTAACCCATCCAATGATAAATATTATTTATAGTCTAGTAAATAAATATTTATCACTAGACTAATAACTGGGTATGTTCATCCTCCTTGACATTTATTGAATTCCAGAATAAATATTTATATATTTCAAATAAATTTTATATTCATGGTCTGGTGAATAAAATATTTATTTTAATAATCACACAATTTAATAAATAATTTATTAATAAATAATTATTTATTACCTTACGAATAAAAAAAGATAAATATATAAATTAAATAAATAAATAAATATTATATTCATAGATTGGTGAATAAATATTTATTTTAATATTCATGTAAACAAATAAATTATTTATAAATAAATAATAATTTATTACAATACGAATAACAAGAGATAAATAAATATTAAAAATTCACATAATTAAATAATTACCTTGTAAAAAAATATTTATTTATTATTTATGATCAATTAATCTTGAATAAATATTACTTCTTGGTTTGGAGAATAATATTTATTCTAACCATTAAAAATAATATTAAACTAAGATCAATATAAACACTTTATGCATGACCCTCTAGGCTTCTTCCTCAATGGCATTAGGTGGGCTGGTCTAAAGTCCAAGATTACTATCTAACAACGGGTCAAGACACCCACAGAGTAATAAAATATGTCATAATGAAAACAACCACATATAAATGCTCACCGTGTAATATAATCCCTTTGTCATGATATCTCATCAACCAGGTTGCACACCCATGTCATCAACCTATATGTTGGCTGTATATTTCTTTAACTATCAAAAATAAACTCATCTATTCACCATATTCATGGAATTCAATGTGATGGTTCCATTTCAATCAAAGGTCCAAGATATCATCTTCCATAGAGATGGAAGGGACAAACCCTTCCTCAAATTATTCATTAATAACATATCATTCATGATGCACTCAACATACTCTACTTCCCATGAACATATGGAGTCATGGTTTTGGTTAATACATGAAATTGCATGATTCATGACATGTATTAATAATAATCTTAAAATATAAGGATCGTTACACATGCTCACAGATAAAAATATACAATGACACATAAACATGTGGATTTCCTACAGGTGGGAAAATTATAATTGTGCGAATCTCATTAGATGAAATATCATCTTCTTACAGGTACTCGCACATGACAACCAACATATTATGTATCCCATCATATAATGTTATCCAACTATAGAACAATGTTTAAGAATATCATCATATCCTTTGAGGTTATCATCATAGTGAGGAATTTTTATGACCTTTTTATTGAGATAAATATTCTAGGATATTATCACATTAATGTTACATGGAAGAATAATCAATATGTGATAAGGTATTTATTAATATTCAAGTCCATGAATATAAAAGAAATATAAAGTTAAAAGTAGTTAGTTCCTGGGTACCAACTCCCATATTTGGTATACTAGGGGTTCATGGATCATATTTACAATCCCCACTACCTGAGTTCAGAAATATACCTAGTATGAGAAACTTCATACTTTGGTACCTTTCCTATGTAAGCCTTAATTATTATCTAATTATATTTTGGTTGGGTAATTTTTTGATCATGTCAACGATTTAAATTTAACTAAGATATAATTTTTTCTCTTATATGAAGATTATTACATCCAGGCCCTCAATTGAAATATATTAAAGAAGTGTGAGACCACATCTAGATAGAACATATGATGATATTATCTATTCGGATAAGGGGAATGTGATGTGTTTGTCCATAAATATGAATAACATGTGATGTATTCATTAAATTAGTTAGTTTATACCCTAAAAGAATTGAGAATTATTTAGTATTCTATATGGGATTGACATACTATGTATCCCATGGTCACTCAATGTCTTGGACAAAGGGATCACATGAGAATGTGTTATTTTATATGATGAAGTTGGTGGACATGGGTATAGAGATACATGAGTTTAATGATGATAACACCAAATCCATTTATAGTTTGAGTAACATTGATTCTTTACTAGATCTTGCTCTTTTCTTACATTTATGAATCTGATGATTCATATTTGTTATGAATGATACAAGGCATGTTGTGTTATGATTTTCTGGTTTACTGAATAGGGATTGAGTATGAATTAAATATATACTCTAATTTTTTTATAGTTTATCCAAATGGGTTTTGGATGACATATTCAAAAGGTATTTCATGTGATGTGATACAAGGTGAAGTTAATAATATATTTCCAAAAGTTTTTTGTATGATATCAAAAATGGAGTTTTGGATATGGCCTCACAAGTTATTTCATATGATATAATATATACTAAAATGACACAAAGTCTATGAAGTTTTTTCCAAGTGGGATATTGAAAGAGATATTACCTAAATCCTTTACACATATGATGTGTTTTGGACTATATCATAGGATATGATATAAGCATGCCATCTGGTCTGGCATGTAGAAATTGAGAGTATGTGATGTTACTTGGTTTTGGACATATCCTCTAATACAATATATATATATATATTATATTGGGCTTCCTTGGCCATTCATTTTATATGGTATAGTGGAATCATAGTTCCATGACTCATAAGGTACAATTCATTTGGAACTTATTTGTTTCACCAAAGGTAGTGGAGTGTTGATGAGTTGACAACCACATATCCTATAAATAATTTATCATTTATTAGATGTTTTATATGATAAAATAATAGGGAGTTTTATATATTTATTAAACTATTACATAAATTTTCCAAGTGGCATTTACTCATGCATTATAACACTTGACTAAATACATGTTCACTTGAGGAGAATCCTTAGGGAATCTGTAAAGTGGTATTAACCATAATATGGTGATTACAAGCCTTCCAAATCCTTGGATGAAGATCTCCTTATCATATCTCTCTTTAACTACCTCTTTTACACCACAAGGAACTAAAATTCCATGAAGTATGGAAGAATACCACTCGTACGATGAGTGATTCAGTACAAACCATGGATAAATTCGAAGGATGGATATCATTCAGTTTCCTCTCATGTGATCTTGATCCAGAACACATGATTAAGATAAATATAGTGGATGTATTCAATTAAATATACACATTTAATTTATTTTATAGTATGGTTGGTTTCAGTTTCTAGCATAATAAATCTTATATTTTTGTTTCTTTATTGCTTCCACTATGTTTAACAAGTGTTATTATATCCTTTAAAACCTACAAAAAATTTCTTTTTTCATCTCTTTATTCTTATTCTTTATTTATTCACTGTAAACTATTAGTTTCATGGTGTGAATTTATTCACACAATAATAAAAGTGTTCATAATTTTATGGTTTTCTCTTCTTCAATCCCTTTTTTAAGAGTTAGCTTCTATCTTTAATTGAGATATTTATATCAATAGTGGGATAAACCTCTTCTATATTGATTTTAAAGAGTTTCATATAATGAATTAGATATTATTTGATGTGATTTAAACATCTAATCAATTATTATTTACCACTTATAGATTTAAATTCTATATATTTTGAGTGCTAATATTATTCAATACCTTGGAGTGATCATGAAAATAATTCTTATAGTTTCCCTGACCCATACATTTGGATCTTATGCTAAAAACATAATCTTTATATACTTATTTTTATACCAACCCAAGTGAACCAATTTTACCTTCCATAATTACATCATCAATAAATTTATCAAGTCACTTACATACCAAAAAAAATTCGGTTTAGAGATTTAGATAATTAATAAAATCATTACTTAACAAAACCCATATCTATCTCATCCAATGGAAATTTTTATACTATAATTATATTTTATTATTCTATAATAAGTTTTAAAAATCTCCAAAAAAATTCTCCACTCATAATACTATTCTAGAAGTATCATTCATATTCTACTTCTTCATAACATGGGGAATAGAAACATAACAAAGAATGGTCTCAAATGCCCAGTAAGGGAAAGAATATAGTAAAAGCTATCATAGAATAAATAAATCAAGAATAATATAAAAAAGATAAAACACAATAAAATATTCTATATAAAAAATATCATGAAAGGGTAATGTATTAATAAATGACATAACAACATAAATAATCACATGGATAACAATAACTAATTTCAAAATGCTATAATACATAATTACAGACCTTATAATCTTACCATCAAGTCCTTGAGCCAAGATATAATACAAAAATAGGTAAGACATATGCCAAATACCCAAGCTAGTTTGTCTCATGAGACCAACTGATGCATCGAGAGGCTATCTAATGTTTTAACCCACCCATAACATACTAAGTATAATGCATTCATTATATGAAATAAATTTAATATATAATCAATATGTCTTAATAATAAACATTATTATTGAAAAAATAACATATGAAATGTTAATATTTTCCTAGTACATATTCAATTTTCCTTAGCAGTCAATAGTAAACTATATATAACTAATAAGTATACCTATTTTCAATGTTTCTCCAATTAATAAATGAAATATATGTCTTGGTAAACACCCCCAATCTAATTTATATAAAAATGGGGTTTACACCGTATAGGGTAATGAGTATATAGTTAAGTTAGTACTAGAAATGAAATGGAATACATCCATGATAATAAATAACATATAAATGAAGATGACCATAAATTAATGAAAAATGAAAGTGTGGTAGTAAATACAAGACCTTTGGAAAATAGAGAGGAAAATGGAGGTGAAACTTTTAAAAATAATTTTTCTTAATGCTTTTGTAACATTATTGAAAAATCAAAGTTATAAATCACTTTAAAAACTCTTTTCATGAGGTGTCAATAATACTTTCAAAACATAATTTGTAAAATAATTTAAAATAATAGAATCTTAAAAATATACTATACTTAAGTAAGAAAATGTGGAGCAGAAGATAAAAATATACATAAGTGGATTGAAATCCCTTTTCAAAACATTTAAGAAAATAATACCCTTTTCCTTTTAAAAATACGTAGAATAATTAAAGTATAGATTAATTTTAAAAACCTTAAAAACATGGAAAAAAGATAAATCATGAGGAAGGGTCTTGATTATGGGAAAATATTTTCATACAAAAAACATTTAAAAGTGATTATTCTCACAATTTGTTTAACAAATGTCAATAATAACTTTTTTAGAAAACATTAAAAAGATTCCTTTAAAACATTTGAATAGAAATTCAAAGTTAATATAAATTGACCTTAATAAATAATTTATGTATATAAGAAAACTTAATTAATAAAATAAAGAACATGGATAGATAAGTAAAAGGTTCCCAACCAAGAAGGATAAATAAGTTCAGATTATCTTATAAACAACCGTTTAGTGTATTTGATCACCAAGAGGGAGAAAATGGAAAGAATACTTGTAATAACTAAAAAAACTATAGTAGAAGAAAATATGTGTCATTTAAAATATACAGATCATATAATTCCACCAAGGAAGATTTAAGAATAAATAATCCTAATTAAAAGTGAGATTGAAACATAAACTCTTACGACTTTGGTAACTTTTGAATGAAAATATATAAAATTTTATAAAATGATATGGTTATATAAATAAAATGAATTACATCAAATATTAACTCAAAATATATTTATGGGGAAGTAATTAAAATATATAAAATCAAAAATGGTGTGCAATATGAAACATGTCTCTATTCTCCCTCAGAATTAATGCCTCATGATGGTTTTCTATTTTCGAACAGTTTCTAATGGGTTTGTTCATGGGACCGGAAATGGTTCTATATCCAAAGAGACCTAATTTACAAAGGTAGGAACTCATTAGGTATTTTGGAAAATGATTCTTAAGATCTCACATTGGTCGAGAGGATGGGAGTTCGGGCTCATCACACCCTTTTGAGGGGAATTATTACCTACTTTGGGACTCTCTTATAGATTTAAAAAATCTTCATGAATCCTTTATTTATTCCCAAGTATGATGTGGGTAATTCTAGAGTTAGAAATAAATTATTAGCATGTATAGATCTTAGAATCATCTGTATGTATCTAAGGTTCTTCATAAATGGATATATATGTGTACTACTTAGATATTCTTTGGTAATTATTACGATGATGATGGTTTCCTAGCTACTCAGTGGGGAACTTTGGAGTGTATCATCATCCAGGGAGATGGGATTTGTTTTGATGTCAGAATCAAAACCATAAATGGGCTTCCTATGCATCCTTGTGAAAGTAATTATAACCCATGTAGTTTGGTTCTGCTTAATGGGGAACATCATACATTTTAAGGTCATTTGATGAGGACCTAACCATACAGTTTAACATCATGTGGAAAGGACATCTAAGCGGAAGGTTCCTAGTTAAAATTTAGTGTGGGACTTATTCCAAAGTAACTAAGGGAACCTTGGAGGAATATTTATTCCCAGGTTGAATTAAACTCTACTAGGAATGTGGTCTAGAGAGAATAGGTTTGATTTGGGGTGTTGGGTTTGGACCTCATGGAGGCTTCTTACATATCTCATTTGGAGGGAAATAAAATCCCACATAGTTCAGTTGTGAGGATCCACGCCTATGGAGGCCCTCAGGTCTATCTCACAGGGGAATATGTCCCTTTGAGTAGATTAAATTGGGGCTTACTTCTGAAGAGGATTACCTATAAAAGTGAACATGAGGTATGTCTCAACTCGTGAGGATTTGGAGGATTGTTTTAGGAATTAATCATAAGAAGGATGTCCGAGTTAAGGTAATTATGATCAGGTATTACTCTGGGGTAAAATGCCTATTGAGATCAGGCCCTAAGTGGGAGTCCTACATATTCTAATTATAACAGGAATCAAAGTTCTCATATTTCAATAGGTTTTGGATTATACACTAAGGTTTCCCTTTGAGGGTATGGTTTCCCATCTCATGGATGATATGGTATAGATCTTGGGCCTTAGGAAGGCATCCTACATATCTCGGTTATGGTGGTAATCTTATTTCTATTAGTTCATTAGGTCAAGGATTACACACTAAGGTTACCCTTTGAGGGGTATGGTTTCCCATCTCATGGATGATATGGTATCAAGATTGGGCCTTAAGAAGGCATCTTACATATCCCAGATATGGTAGGAATCAAAGTTCTCGTAGTTCATTAGGTTTCCTGGATCGTGCAGATGTCATGATCACCATTATCATCTATGCCCATGTGAGTCATGCTCAGTGTGAGAGACAAGAGAAAATGGATAATCTGAGATACCACATGATCTGCTTTTTTTTAGGTGGACATGGTGATAAATACAAAAGGAAGAGGGATGAGGTGTTGATTTTTCCCATCTACTTTACCTTGGGATGATGGTGGAAGAGGTTGAGGGTATGACACTTCCCTCTCTTCAATTTACCCTAGAATGAGTCTAATGTATGAAGATTGAGGAGGGAAGGAATCAGGGGAGAGAGGATAGGGATTGGGTTCCCATCCCCTCTCTGACCCAGTGGCTAGGAGGTAGAGAGGAGCAAGATTTAAACCTCATGTAAGAAAGGCTAGGGGCTTAATCTAGAAAGGATCCCCTAAAATTGGTCTTTTAGTAAGGAAGGGGATGTCATTCCATGTCAAAAGGAAACACAAGCATAATCTTCATCCTCCCTACTTGGAACTGGAGGATTCATGTCTTGAAAACGAGAAGGGGAGGACATGTACCTAAACCTAGTATCTGATACCAAGAATTTCCTGACACTAACCCTAAAGTATGGGTCCTTGTGACCATGGAAATACAAATCTATATGCACCCCAAGGATCTTAACCATCTGGTAGGACAATTGTGAGAAACATTTGACTGTATAAGTACAAATCCAAATGGGAGACATGGTAGTGTGCCTTTTCCCATGGATTTTTAAGTTTAGAGGTCTCAGTGTAGGTTTCAACTTGGAACATTTCAGACAAGGGATCCAAGAGGAGAGGATTCCTACCATAGGTGGCTTGGAAGATGGATTAAAGGGTGACTCACACAGGGGTGTATATTCCATGTGTAGATCCTTAGCTCAGGAATTTGGTGCAGGTCTTTCTTGAGGAAGGGACCTCATGAAGGTGAAATTTATTAGGGGAGAAGGGTCCTTATACATGTGTCTTTTTATTTTAGACCCTGAAGGAACTTTGACCACACATATCCAATTTGATTCTCTCTTCTCTAGGGTTTTGGATAGCCACCTGAGAAGTTACGAAGTACCTGGATGAGGGTGTGATGTTATTAATATTTTAATAACTTTTTATATACTATCTTTACTGATTTTATATGAAATTTTCATAATTTGTGTGAAATATTAATGTTTAAATATTAAATATATTTTTTGAGCACTATTTGAATTCATCCAGATTCAATTCAGTTTACTGTTTTAATAATAACTATCACCCTAATGATAAACATTGTGTGGTTCTTGTTTTTTAGTATTCCTTATTAAATTTTACACATATCATTATAAGGAATAATTGCCCAATTCTACCATTTTAAGGGTCATATGGACCACACAAAAAGGCCCACAAAATCTGTGGAGAAATTGGACCAGCCATGAAGATTGAATTTATGGGATCAATCAGGCAGTCCAAATTCCTTTATTCTCCTCCAACGTTCGGGGGAAAATTCAAGTAGTCAAGGATAAAACTTTCAGAACCCAAATCCAAAAAAAAGGGTCCCAAATGAAGCTTTGAAGTCCATCCCACCATTTTGTCTGGGAAATGAAACCAATACACCAAAATTGACTTTTCTCACAATCTATTCATAAAATAAAGATGATATTTTGTATCATGTAATATGAGATATATGAGTCTTACTTTTTTGAAGAAATAATTCGTATTTTAAGTCATCTTCATATTCAAAAATCCATTCACATTACAGACATCAAAAAAGCATAGATAGAAATGGAAAGTTTAACATTGTTTATAAAAATAGACATAAATTTTTCTCCATAAGTTAAAATTCCTCCACATTTTGAGAGTAGTAGTCCAACATTATTATCTACAACTTTTAAGAAGAGTCTATCTCGAGATTTGGCTGTCTGAATGGCCAAATTGGTGATGCAGGTGGAGGGGAAGTTTTGGAATGCAAACAGTCCACCTCTTTGGGATATAAATACAAACCCCTCTTCTCCTTGCATGTGGTTGGAATTTCAGAGCAAATGAGGATATGTTGAAATGACTAAGGATCTACCATATACTTTTTAGGACCTTCCATACTCAAGTTTTCACTTGAGAAACCATTCCTCCTTGCTTCCTTTCATTTACTTTTGTGTTGTTCTTCATTTATAATCGTGTAAGTGTTTGTTTTTGTAATTATATTTTAATGAAAGTTTATTATTCTTAATATATTATTATCATCCACCTTGTGTTAAATAATATTAATGGTATTAAAATAGTTTAAATATAGTTAAAATATATTTTCTATTTTGCTTCCTCATTCAATCGAAATTCTATTTTTAATTATCATCATTGTTCGTGTGTGTGTGTGTTCGACGCACAACTCCTTTATTATCCCTTTATTTTCCTTATTTTTATAATTAATCATCATAAATATAATAAACCATATTACTAATCATTTAAATGGATGAGTAAAACTCTCATTTGGGTGAGTTATAATTTAGATATGTTAAGTGATTGAGAGCTTTTGCTCAATGGATACTCTTTGAATTAACATTGTGTATGTTGGACTTAACATGCCAGGGATTAATGACTTTTTTTGTTTAATGAGTGGTTTACATGGATTATTAGAACCATAAATAAAGTAATATAAACAAGATATGATTAATATTAGAACCCTAAGTTAAGTTAATGCTTGTATTAAAGCCTTAACACTTGAGAATTTCAATCAACGTCAACTTGTGGCATGAGTGTTAATTTAATGAAATATAATGCAAGGCTCAAGGATATCACATAATTAACTACCTATTGATGAAATAAACTCAATATTTATCAAATTATTAAATCAATCTTAATCAATCAATCATTTTAATTAATCTCTACAAAACCCCCCCCAATGAAAATATAATCAACTAAAAACAATTGACTATTAAAAAGTATCATCGCCGAGGATTCGACCCGAGTGTTGTTATACACATTAGAAGAGCACCAGAACCTTGAACGGTCAATAGGAGAGAATCGTCCATGCTTTCAAATGGATATTTTTCAGGGATGGTGCAATTAAGTAGTCATTAGTTTCTGGTTATTGTAAAAAAACAAAATTTAAAAAAAAATGAAAAAAACACAAAGAAAACCCCGCCTTATCATAAAAATCATAAATGGAAAACACACAAAGAAAAACATATCTTCTTATTTATTCCAAAATCTATATGAATTCCTCGTAGCCTCCCAAAAATCCCTCATATTTGTTTGACCCTGAAATTGAGTGAACACTTCACCAACTTAGTAGAAACATTATGGATAATCAAATCATTCAAGAACCAGTTCGTGTCCAACCAATAGAATTAGATATGGACAATTCTAGAAAACGAACACTTGAAGAACTTTCTACCCCTGATATGAATTACCGAACTCTTGGTATTAAATATTCAAAATTAGAGGCTGAATTGAAACTCAAATTGGGTTTTATTCATCTTCTCCCTCATTTTAATGAGCTAGCCAGTGAGGATCCACATCTCCACCTTAAAGAGTTCCAAGTGGTGTGCTCTACCATGAAGCCTCAAGGGGTTTTTTAGGAACAAATCAAACTCTGAGCATTCCCTTTCTCCCTAGATGTCACTGCTAAGACATGGATTTAATACCTCCCTCTTGGTTCCATAAACTCATGGTTTTACATGAAACAACTCTTCTTAGATAAATTATTTACTGCTTCTCGTACTGCTTCTATCCGAAAGGAAATTAGTGGTATTCATCAATTCCACAATGAATCACTCCATGAATACTGGTATAGGTTCAAAAATCTTGTTGAAACTTTCCCACACCACCAAATCTCTGACCAAATCTTGATCCAATACATCTATGAGGGGTTATTGGATATGGAAATAACTCTTATTGATGCCGCAAGTGGCGTTGCTATTGTTGATAAAACTCATGCAGCTGCAAGAGATCTCATAAGAAACATGGATACAAACACACAACAATTCCATAATCGAGCACATGCTCAAGTCAAGAAAGCTCAAGATAATCAATCTATAGAGCCAAACAAGATGACTGAGTGGATGAGTGAACTTATAGGTCTTGTGCGACAACTAGTTGTGGCTACCAAAGCCCCAACCTCATATTCTCCACAATCTATGTTCCCTGAACCTATCAAGAACTGTGGAATCTGGTGCTCCCCATCTCATCCAAATGACACATGTCCACAACTTCAAGACGATCCATCTGATTCATCCGGACCAATGTAGATCAATATAGTATATGCTCAGAGTAACACCAACCCTCAAAAATCAGTTCAGTTCATTAGAAGCTTCAACCAACCCCACCCTGATCCCCTCTCTTCTACCTTTAACCAAGGCTTTAGGTATGGTAATCCCATTTCTCATCCCCCTCAATTCCTTCCTCAAAACCCAAACCAATTCCAATATGGTCAAAGTGTTAGTAACTTCCAACAACCTTACCCTTTTGTTCCTCAACCTCAAAGGACCAATCCTCCTCTTCCTCCTCCTATATTTCACTATCCAAGTGAGCCTTATCAATTCCCAAACCAATACAATCTCTTTCCTAAGAACCAAAATCAAGGAAATCCCAATCCGGGACAAGCCTATATCTCCAAGAAACCGTGGGAAAGTGCAGTGGAAGATCGTGCTTCCTTCACCCATTCCATCCTCAAAAACATTGAAACCAAAATTGGTCAACTTTCTTCCCACCTAATCCAATAGCAGAAACCAAATTATTCCCAACTTACAGCTCAACCATTACCCAACCCTAAGGGTAATGTAAGTGCAATTTCACTTAGATCAGGAAAGAAATTTTTTATGCCTCATGATGAGTCCTCCAACCCACTTTTAATGTTGACCTAGAAAATGAAAATAAAAAGAATCATGAAAAGGAATCTGAATCCATTCCCTCACCTCCTTCCATTCCACTTAGGAACCTAATTCCTTTTCCTCAAGCCATTTCTAATCCAAAGAAGTCCTTTGATCCTGATCCTAAAATGCTCGACATGTTTAGATGTGTTGAAGTAAACATTCCCCTCTTAGATGCCATAAAAAATCCATAAGTATGCCAAGTTTCTTAAGTAATTTTCACCCATAAGAGGCAACTTAGGACCTTCAAAAATGTTTCCACCCAACAGTTTATTCCCATAAAGTGAAAATATCTAGGGACCTTTATGGTTCCATGCCATATTGGAAGTTCCAACTCCGATGATTCACTCATAGACCTAGGAGCCTCAATTAATGTCATGACCAAATCCATCTTCTCCAAACTTGGTCTAGGTCCCTTACATCAAATGGGTGTTGTCATCCAATTGGCCAATCGAAGAACTGCTAGTCCTGAGGGTATAATCGAGGATGTCCTTGTTCGTGTTAATGATCTTATCTTCCCAGTTTATTTCTATGTCCTTGACATGGAAGGTGAGGTGAACTCTTCTAAATCTCCCTTAATTCTAGGAAGAACATTCCTAATGATAGCAAGAAACAAAATTGATGTCCATTCAGGCATCTTATCCATGGAATTTGGTGACCAACTGGTCAAGTTCAACATTTTCCAAGCCATGTGATACCCATATGAGGATCACTTTGCATTCTCAATCCATGCTTCTAAGGACACTTTTAAGAGTCAATTGAACCCCAATCCATCATGTTATTCATGTTATAATGATAAAAGATCTTGTAAAATCTTCACCATGATTAACAAAGTCGTAAATGGTGAAGTTGATGTGGACCTTTCATTCATAGACTCCATTAATATATAGGAACTTGAAAACTCTCTTGAATCCCACATCAACTATGATCTCTACTACTGCACCTTGGACAATATTAAGGAAAATGAATCTGAAGTAACTGAAATCCCTTCCTCCATTAATAAGTTATCCAACCCACAAATGAGAGATGATAATGATCTAAAACCTCTTCCTGAACACCTGAAATATGCATTCCTTTTCCATGATCACCCTTATCCTGTTATTATCTCCACTTCACATACCGAAACCAAGGAGTCCAAACTTGTTCAGGTGTTAGAGGAAAACAAAAAGGCCTTAGGTTGGACCCTAGATGACATACTGGGAATCAATCCTGCCCTTTTCATGTATCACATCCATCTAAAAGAATCATCCAAACCAAGTAGACAACCACAAAGAAGACTCAATCCACTCATACTAGAGGTAGTTAAGGAAGAGATCACCAAGATTATTCAAGATGGTATTATCTACCCAATTTCTGATACCGAATGGGTTAGTCCAAATCAAGTTGTACCTAAGAAGGGTGGGATAACTGTTTTCACAAATGAACATGGTGAGGTAGTCACAACTCGAGTAAAGAAAAAATGGAATGTGTGCATCAATTATAGGAAATTGAATGTTGAAACACAAAAAGATCACTACCCTCTTCCATTCCTTGATCAAATTCTAGAATGATTAGCCAGAAATTCACAATATTACTTTATTGATGGATACAACGACTACTTCCAAATCCCAATCGCACCTTAGGAACAAGAAAAGACTACTTTCACTTGCCCCTTTAGAACATATGCATATAGGAGAATTCCATTTGAACTTTGCAATGATCCTGCAACATTCCAGAGGTGTATGATGAGTATCTTTTCTGAATTCATTGAAAACTGCATATAAGTCTTCATGGATGACTTTACCATTTATGGTGATTCATTTTAATCTTGCTTGAATTCACTCTATCTAGTCCTTGAAAAGTGTTTCAACTGTAACCTTGTGTTAAATTTTGAAAATTTTAAATTCATGGTTGAAAATGGGATTAGTCTAGGGAACATAGTTTCAAAATAGGTTATTCAAGTTGATCCTACCAAAATTGAAGTGATATAATCACTTACTGAGCCCAATTCTATTCGAGACATCTGTTCATTCCTCGGTCATGTTGGTTTCTATCATCGATTCATCTATAACTTCAATAGGATTTCCCTCCCACTCACTCGGTTTCTCCAAAATGACGTCACTTTCCATTTCGATGAACTATGAAAGTGATCATTTATTGAACTCAAAATTTCTCTTACATCTGCCCTGATAATCCAACCCCAATATTGGTCCTTACCATTTGAGTCTATGTGTGATGCTTCTGATAGAGCCATTGGGGCTGTTCTTGGTCAAAGAAGTGAAAAAATTCCTCATGACATCTATTATGCCTCAAAAAAATTGGATGAAACTCAATCTCACTACACTGTTACTGAAAAGGAACTTTTAGCAGTAGTTTTTGGCTTAGATAAATTCAGGACCTATCTCTTAGGTGCCAAAATCATCATCTTCACAGACCATTCTGCTATAAAGTTCTTACTCAAGAAAAGTAATTCCAAACCAAGGCTAATAAGATAGATCTTAATGCTCCAAGATTTTGACCTTGAAATCAAAGATAGATCAGGAAAAGAAAACCCTATGGCTGATCACTTGAGTAGAATTTCTAATTCTTCTCATTCTGAAATAATTGATCCAGAATTTCCAATTGAGCACATTTCATCTCTCACTCCAAAAATACCATGGTATTCCCCAATTGTAAATTACTTGGATTCTTGTGTTTTTCCTGAAATTTTTTAAAAAGAACAAAAAATTAAGTTGAAAAGTGATTCAAAATACTTTTTTTGGGAAGAAAATAAACTTTGAAAAATTAGGGCAGACATGGTAATTAGGAGATGTGTTGGTGAAAATGAACATTCTTCTATCTTAGAATTCTGTCACTCAATGCCTGGTGGTGGACACTTTGGACCACAAAGGACCTCCCGAAAGGTCCTAGACTCTGGATTATTCTATCTTTTACTCTTCAAGGACTCACATGAGTTCTATCAATCATGTCCCACTTGCCAAAAGTTTGGCACAATTTTAAAGAGAAATGAAATTCCCTAAAAGCCTTTAATTTTCTGTGAGATCTTCGATGTTTGGGAACTACAGAAAAAACAGGCTTTTATGACGGGCTATTTGCGACGAGATTAATTCCCGTCACAAATAGTCCATCCCAGAGGTTTTTTGCGATGATATTTAGGATCCCGTTGCAAAAGGTAATGTGCGGTATAGCGCGGTGTGCGCGCCAAAGCGCGGGAAGGTTTTTTGCGACGGGTCCCGTCGCAAATACCGGTGGCGGTAAATGGGTTTTTGCGACGGGATATTGTCATGTGGCAAAAGGTGTGGCGGCAGGTCACTTTTTGCGACGAGGCCCGTCGAAAATAACCTTTTAACCACCAACAACAATTAATGTGGGAAAAGGTATTTGTGATGGGCCCCATTGCAAAAAGAACCTTTTTCAATGGGATTACCATCACAAATAGTCCCCTCGCAACTAATCTAACCTATATATACCCCCTCTGTTTTTTTTCTCTACCTCTCATTTCTCACTTTCTGATAATGGTAATCAGTTGTGAAGGATGAGCCCGTAAGGGGAATCGCAGTGCTAGGGTCCCCTCTCCACACCGCCTCCTTGCTTCGTCCCGGACCGGCTCAACTTCCCTTTTTCTTGTCTGTTCGTGGTGGCGTTTCCTCTTCTGCGGTGGTGTCGTGGGACCGTCTTGACATCGCACACCGTTTCCGTCTCCTCTCGCCCAACTCCCCTTCGATGGATATGGTTTCATGGCGGCACGACGCAGGAACAGAGGCCGAGATTTAGCTGTTGCAGTTTGGGGCACCTCTTCGTTTCCAGATATGTGCATCTGGTGGTTGAGAGTGGCCTCTACGGGAGTTTTGGCCTCTACGAGAGTGGCCTCTTGGATTTTTGGTGGTGGTTTTCCTTTGTTATTCTTCTTTGCTTATGTTTTTATTTTGGATGGATTTGTTCTGTTCATGCTCCTGGGACCGTGTTTCGTGCTTCGATTCGCCGGCGGTGATTCGTTGGAGGCTGGGCCAAGATGGGGATCGTTTATCTTCCTCTTGGCACTAATGAATTCTTATGCGAGATTCGTTCTTGCGGTAATGTTTGATGCTTTGTGTGGTCTGTGCGGTTGGTGTGTGACGCTGGTGATGGATTGAGTTTGGTGGAAGGGCTTCGGTGACGAAGGAAGTTTTCTGAGTTTGAATTGTTCTTCTACGATTTGGTTGTTTCGGTCACCGGCTCCGACGATGGGCGGCGACGTCTTTGGCTTCCAAGGTGATGATGTTTTTGATGCGCTGCTGATGGTACGACGGTGATGATGGCGTCAGGGGCGCGGGTCGAGAAGGTCGATTGTGGATCCATGTCCCGAGGCGGTTTGCTGGCCACGTTTTTGAATTTTGAATCTAACGTGAATTTCGTATGCGCGATTTTTGGATTTCGTGATTCGGTAATCTCGTGTATGGTTTACGCTCACCCAAAAAGCGGTTTTCAAAATAAAATAAAAAAGAATTTTCAGTCACTTCCTCTCTCTCTCTCTAAACTCTATTTTTAGAGTAAAAATTTCTCTGAGTTAGTTTTTTTTACGGAGAAGTTGTGAAGTCGCTTTCATCAATAGAAGATCAAGTTTAAAGGTAATTATATTTTATTTAATTTAGTATTGATTTCATTTTTTATGTTAATTTTAATTATTGTTGATTAGTTGTAATTAAATTAGATTTAAATTGTTTTGTTATCTATATTTATTTTTAATAATAAATTGAAATTATTAATATTAATTCTTAATAATTTATAATTAATAATTATTAATAATTAATAATTATTAACGAAAATTAGTATTGCCTATAAATAATTATTTGTAATTAGTAATTATTAATTAGTAGTTGTAAATTGTAGTTATTAATATCAATTAACGGTAATTAGTAATAGTTAGGTTTAATTAGTAATAGTTATGTTTAATTAGTAATAATTACGGGTAATTAGTAATAAATAGGAATAATTAGTAATAAATAGGAATAATTAGTCATAAATAGGAATAATTAGTAATAAATAAGAATAATTAGTAATAAATAGGAATAATTAGTAATAATTAGGAATAATCAGTAATAAATAGTAATAAAAAGTAATAAATGGTAATAAATAGGAATAAATAGTAATAATTAGTAATAAATAGTAATAAATAGTAATAATTAGTAATAAATAGTAATAATTTGGAATAAATATGAATAGATATGAATAAATAGTAATAATTAGGAATAATTAGTAATAATTAGGAATAAATATGAATAATTAGTAATAATTAGTAATAATTAGTAATAATTAGTAGTAATTAGGAATAAATAGGAATAATTAGTAAAAATTAGGAATAATTAGGAATAAATAGAAATAATTAGTAATAATTAGTAATAATTAGTAATAAATAGTAATAAATAGGAATAAATAGTAATAATTAGTAATAATTGGCAATAAATAGGAATAATTAAGAATAATTAGGAATAATTAGCAATAAATAGGAATAATTAGCAATAAATAGGAATAATTAGCAACAATTAGGAATAATTAGGAATAATTAGGAATAATTTGGAAGAAATATGGATAATTAGTAATAATTAGGAATAATTAGTAATAATTAGTAATAATTAGTAATAATTAGTAATAATTAGTAATAATTAGTAATAATTAGTAATAATTAGTAATAATTAGTAATAATTAGTAATAATTAGTAATAATTAGTAATAATTAGTAATAATTAGGAATAATTAGTAATAATTAGTAATAATTAGTAATAATTAGTAATAATTAGGAATAATTAGTAATAATTAGTAATAATTAGCACTAATTAGCACTCATTAGTACTAAATAGAAGTAAATAGGAATAAATAGAAATAAATAGGAACAATTAGGAATAAATAGGAATAATTAGGAATAATTAGGAATAAATAGGAATAATTAGGAATAGTTAGGAATAAATAGGAATAATTAGGAATAATTAAGAATAATTAAGAATAAATAGGAATAAATAAGAATAAATAGGAATAAATAGGATTAAATAGGAGTAAATAGGATTAATTAGGAATAATTAGGAATGAATAGGAATAAATATGAATAAATATGAATAAATAGGAATAAATATGAATAATTAGGAATAATTAGGAATAATTAGGAATAATTAGAAATAATTAGGAATAATTAGAAATAATTAGGAATAAATATGAATAATTAGGAATAATTAACAATAAATATTAATAAATATGAATAAATATGAATAAATATGAATAATTAGGATTAATTAGGATTAATTAGTAATAATTAGTAATAATTAGGAATAAATAGGAATAAATAGGAATAAATAGGAATAAATAGGAATAAATAGGAATAATTAGGAATAATTAGGAATAGTTAGGAATAATTAGTAATAATTAGTAATAATTAGTAATAATTAGTAATAATTAGGAATAATTAGGAATAATTAGTAATAATTAGGAATAATTAGGAATAATTAGTAATAATTAGTAATAATTAGGATTAATTAGGAATAATTAAATAATTAGTAATAATTAGTAATAATTAGTAATAATTAGGAATAATTAGTGATAATTAGGAATAAATAGGAATAAATAGAAATAAATAAGAATAAATAAGAATAAATAGTAATAAATAGTAATAAATAGTAATAAATAGGAATAAATAGTAATAAATAGTAATAAATATGAACAATTAGGAAGAAAATCAATTATAATAAATTTTAATAACTTGTAATAACTTGGGACAATTTCCAGTGGATTGACGACACTCCTTTTGCTCGATGACTCTTCTCCTTTCAACTTTCACCGACTCAAAACATTTTGAAAAGTATTCTTCTACATATGCATATCCAATCTCGTATGCACGAGTTTGAATATGAATTCATAGAACCACATTTCTTATAATGTGTTCAGGCGGTGATAGTTGCAAGAAGATGATTCATCGACGAAAAGGGGGCTCTTTTGTCCGAAATCTCATTTACTTGAAACTTTCTCACATAGAAATCACAATGAAGAATCTGCTCAGAGGTACGCATATTCATTCTCGATGATAAATTGACGGCACTCCTTTTTCTCGATGACTTTTCTCCTTTCAACTCTCACCGACTCAAACCATTATGAAGAATGTGCTGCTACATAGGCATATTCAATCTCGTATGCACGATATTGGATATGCATTCATAGGATTATATGTTTTATAATGTTTTCAGGCGGTGAAAGTTGGAAGAAGATGATTCATCGACGAAAAGGGGGATCTTTTGTCTGAGGGCTCATTTACTTGCATCTTTCTCACACTGAAATCACAATGAAGAATCGGGTGGGAGGTACACATATTCATTCTCGTGCATACGAGAATGAATATGCGTACCTCCGACAGGATTCTTCATTGTGATTTCAGTGTGAGAAAGATGCAAGTAAATGAGCCGTCGGACAAAAGAGTAGCCATCAATCCACTGGAAATTGTGTCACCCGTAAGTAATGGTAATTATTAAGAAGTAGTTGTAATTATTTATCTTTTTTTTCAGATAGTGTTTTTATAATTTCAAATTATTTAAAAATTGTAATGATTTTATATTTTGTAGAAAAATATGGAACAAGGAAGTCGACAACAATCATTATTAGATGATCACGTTTGGATAAATCAACATATAAATCTAAACAGTTCTGGTTTAAATCTTGTATATATTGAGGGTGTTGAAGATTTCTTATCATTTGCATCATCAAAACTAGAATATGTTTCAGAAGTCACAATAAAGTGTCCTTGTAAAAAATGTGATATGAGAACGTTTGACACATTTGACAAGGTTGGGGGACATCTCTTGCGGTTTGGTTTTCAACTAGATTATGTTTTTTGGTATCAACATAGTGAACGCAGTCCCAGAGAAGATATTAATAACTTGATTCCAGATCCATCATAGATTCAAAATTTAGTACATGATGTTGTAGGTCCATCTGTTCAAAAAAACTGAAACTCAAGATGATATTGATTTAACTCATGAGTTGGAACCATCCGAATTTTATGAGTTGTTGAGGTCTGTTGAGGATGCATTATATCATGGTTGCAAGATAAGAAAATTAGAAGTGGTTGAAAAATTTATGGCTATTAAATCAGATAATGCAATGTCAAACAAATGTTTTGATCAGATGTTTTCTTTGGTTAAAACACTATTACCTAAAGGAAATGTGTTGCTAACAAATTACTATGAGAGCAAGAGGATGGTTTTTAATTTGGTCCTTAGTTATTGTAAGATTCATGCATGTCCAAATGATTGCATCTTATATTTTGGTGAAAATTATTCGTTGGATAGTTGTCCCACATGTGGAAAATAGAGGTATAAAGAAGCTCAACCAGGGAAGTCTGGATCGATTCTAGTAAAACAGTTGAGATATTTCCCCCTTACACCCAGGTTTCAACATTTATTTATGTCTCAGAACACAACGTCAATGATGTCATGGAACAAAACGAAGATTTCAACTGATAAAAGCATGAATAATCCATCTGATGGTGATTCATGGAAAAATTTTGACCGTCTGCATCCATCTTTTTCTTTAGAAGCCTGAAACATATGATTGGGTCTTTATACTGATGGTTTCTTTCTATTTGGTTCTTATGGTAGTCAGTATTCATGTTGACCTATATTTATAACTCCTTACAATTTACCTCCATGGATGTTGATGAAGGATCCCTATATCTTTTTGACCTTATTAATCCTAGGACATCTAAAAAAGAATATTGATGTTTATTTGAAACCATTGATTGATGAATTAAATACATTTTGGAGTGATGGTGTTAGTACATATGATGTTGTTGCGAAACAAAATTTTATATTAAAATCTGCATTGATGTGGAAGATTAGTGAATTTCCGGCAAATGGCATGTTATCTGGCTGGAGTACACATGGTCAGAAATCATTTCCTTACTGTATGAAAGACAACAAAGCCTTTATGCTCATCAATGGAAAAAAACCTTACTATTTTTACTGTCACCGCAGATTTCTTCCAACCGATCATCCTTTTCGGAGGAACAAATCTCATTTCAGAAAAAGGTACAATTTAAAGGGATGAACCTCCAAAAATGATATCAGGTATAGAGTTAAAATAAGTTGTATTTTCATTACCTCCCATCACATTTGGGCCAACAGTGAACCAACAGAAAATTCATGGCTTTGGGAAAGAACAAAATTGGATAAAACGAAGCATTTTTTTGGGATCTTCCATATTGATCTAATTTATTGGTCCTCCACATGTTGGATGTCATGCATATTGAGAAGAACTATTTTGATAACTTATTTCATACATTTTTGGATACACCAAGTAAGACCAAAGATACTGTAAAGACATGATTAGATCTTGCCCAAATTTGCAGGCAACCAGAACTTGAACTATTTGAAAATGTCAGATCACAGAGGTTAATGAATCTGAAAGCAGCTTATACACTGTCCAAAGAGAGTCGCTTACTATTTTTTCAGTGGATTGTAGATTTGAGACTTCCAGATGGCTATTCTTCCAATTTGGGCAGATGTGTTAAGAATGGTTATATTACCAGATTAAAAAGTCATGATTGTCATGTTATAATGGAAGGACTTATGCTGATTGGATTCAGAGGTTTGTTGAATTATATGATTTGGGATTCGATAACAGACATGTCATATTTTTTTCGAGACATTTGTGCAGCGACAACAGACTATGATGTGCTAAGAAAACTAGAAGAAAATGTTGCTGTAATTATATGTAAACTGGAAAAAATATTTCCACCGGCTTTCTTTGCCTCAATGGAACATCTGATATTACATTTTCCACTCGATGCTAAATGTGGAGGTCCATTATAGTATTGATGGATGTACCCATTTGAGAGATGCATGTAAAAATTGGATAAAAAAGTACATAACAAATCATTAGTTGAAGGCTCAATTTTTGAAGCTTATTTGTAAAAGAAAATTTCTTTTTTCTGCTCTCATTATTTTGAATCACAATATCCATCAAAACACAATCACATGGGATGAAATGAGGGGAATGTTAATGACGAAATGGATAATCAATTATCAGTTTTTAATCATACAAATCTTGGTTTTGGTGGAGTTCATGAATGATGGCTTTCAGATGATGAACATCACATAGCTCATACATATGTTCTGCTCAACTATGAAGAAATGACATCATTTGTACTGTGAGTGATTCTATCACTTATTTTATAATTTATGTTACAGTATGTAAACTTATTTTATTTGTAGGTTATATGATAATAATATAAAGAAACAATTTCCACAAATTACAGCAGCTGCTCTTGAAGAATGTAGACAAAAAAAATTCTCAATGGTTTTAAAAACTGGTAACATAAATTTTTTATGGTTTAATATCAATTCTGTTTATTATTTATCATATTGATAGTTGTTTTACAAATTTTCAGGCATCTCAACATGCTGATAAAATTGATAAGCGGCTGTATATATTGAGTAATCCACCATATATCCAAAATGGTTAAATCTTATAATGCATATGTGGTGAATGGTTTTCGATTTCATACATGTGCATATGGGGAATCAAAAAAAAAACAATGAACAGTGGAGTTTTCTTGAGAGGATCGCATCATAGAGAAACTGAAATTGACTTTTATGTCATTATGGATGAAATTATTGAGTTGTGTTATCTAGGATAGAATTACATAACGATGTTTAAATATTGGTGGTTAGATACTGAGAGAGGCTTACGTGTTTATCTGACTCATGGAATCATCGATATTAAATATAAAAGTCTTCTTGCAGTAAATGAACCATTTTTACTGGCTCAACAGGAACATCAAATTTATTACGCAAAGTACTGTGCTACTTCAAGAGACTTGAGTGATTGGTGGATCATAATAAAAATGAAATCTTGAGAAAATCAGTTTACTCAAACTAAATGTGGTTCCGCTAAAGTGGAAGGAATTTAAATTTTTCAAGAGACTGCTCAAAATCCATCTTTTTCACAAAGAGACATGAATATTGATGATGATGCTCCACAATTAAGGATCGATGATGACGAAGATGTTAATGATGTTACAAATTAATTTAAAATGACAAGAGATGATGAAACTGAAACTCATATGGATATTGATGATGTTGAGGAGAAAGATGAAGACATTAACATTGACAGCTTTGGAAATGAGGATGAAGATGGACATTGACACAGTTATACGTTGGTTATAATCATAACTAATATATATTTATATATAATAGTTATTTTCAACTATCTACTAACAAAAATCAATTTTTGTTTCTGATGGATCCTAATCTATTTCACGAGTTGCAGGAGGATGATCTACCTTTGGATGAGGGGGATTGTAGATCATCTGACCCTCAGCCAAATGACGGTTCAGGGGGTATGCAGAGGAGGTGTGGTCTTGCGTGACTGATGATTCTTGACCCTATCCCTGAGCGATGTCCACGTCTTGGCTTCGATCCACGCACACGAAGGTATGGTAACCTGTATATTTTAGTTAGCTTTTATTAATTTATTTATATATATACTAATTGTTTGATTATTTATTCCTTTTTTACAATTTTGTGCATGTATCTATTGTACAAAGGAGTGCTATCTTACGCAATTATTTTTCTCAACCATGGATCACATAGGAACAGATTCCCGTTGATGTGCGGCACTAAATGTTTGATCATTGGCTGGTACTTAAATAAAGAATATTTATTTTGAAATTTATTTTATTAATAAATTGATATTATAAATTATTTATAGGGTTTATGGCATCCCATCGATTATAGCATGCATGAAACTATCCACACGACATGTAAGTTGTCTATGCGTGATCGTTTCCATCAGTTTTTGCACAATTTGAGAAGAACAACCATTGAGAAAGCAGGAGTGATAGAATTTGATGAGTCGTGTAGAGCCCACTGACCAGAGTACATTTCATCTCATGTTTAGGATGGAATATGTTTACACTGGTTGGGTGGTAGATTTCAGAGGAGATCTTCAGTGGGATGGCAGAACCAGGGGAGACAAGAGGTGATGCATCGAGTTAGTAGTCGTACATTTAGTATGCATAGATAGCATCCGGTAAGTATATTTTTTAAATATTTTTTATAACTTTAAATATAAATAGTTTATTTTATATTTCTGTAGGCAGTCAATCATCCCGATATTACGGAGTTCAACGTTTATCGGAGGATGTACAGTGATCCAGCCACTGGAGAGATTAGAGGTGATCGCCAACATCGGATTGTGTTTAGTATTATTTTTTTCAGTTTGACAATTAACTGCATATAATATTTTCACCATTTTAATTTCAAATTGAAATTGAAGGAGTCATATGAGGCTGCGACCTCTCAAACATAGACTGAGAGTCAGGATGAGACGACTGAGCAGACCAGTTCCCACCATTTCGATGAGGCGACATGGATGCAAGCGACTCAGTATGGCTTCAAGAAGGGACGAGTAGTTGGTATCAGCTCTCATTTGACTCCTAGTACTTATTATGGTACTTCTGCGATGTCGGCGTCCAGCTCAAGAGGAGATCGTGGAGAGGCATCATCTTCTGCCTCACAGTATCAGGAGCAGTTGCGAACTCAGGCTGAGCTTATAGAGAGTTTGTAGAAGCAGCATGAAGAGATGTGTCAGTGGAAGTAGCAGCAGCAGCAACAACACGAGGAGAAGATGCGTCGATGGGAGCAGCAGCAGCAACAGCATCATGAGCCGATGAAGTACATGCACCATCTGACTCGTAGTTTAGGGATGGAGTTTCCTCAACCATCTCCTACAGCTTCTCCACCTCCTCTATAAGACGACCCCCCAGTGATTTGTTTTTTATGTTAAAAACATTTGAATTGAAGATTTATTGTAATATGAACTATTTACATTTTCTGTCTTTTATATTGGTGCAAATATTGCATAATTTTTTTTTAATATTTTAATATTTATTATTAGTATTATATTTTTTAATATTTGTTTATTTTACTAATAATAATAACATTTTATGATTTTTTATATTTGTTTTGTAAATATTGAGAATTGTAATAATTTTTTATTTTTTTAATAAAATTAATATTAATTTTTTATTAATCATAATTTTATTAAATATATTTTTTTAGTATTATTTTTTTAATGTTTGTTTATTTTACTAATAATAATATTTTTTATTTTTTATTATTTTAATAATATTAATATAATTTTTTAATTAATCATAATTTTATTAAATATTTTTTTATTGTTAGTATTTGCGATGAGACCTTTTGCGGCGGGATCCCATCGCAAAAGGTTTAAATATAATTTTTTTTATTAATAGTATTTGTAACGGGCCCGTCGTAAAAGATTTATATATATAATGTATATAATCGAAGGCTTATTGACGACAGGGAAGTTCCTCGTCGCAAGTACTATTTGTGACGGTCTCGTCGCAAAAGGTTTATTTATATATAATGTATATAATCGGAGGATTATTTGCGATGGTGATTTTTCCCGTCGCAAATACTATTTTTTGCAACGGGCTCTTCATAAAAAATAATATTTGCAACACCATTTTCTACAATGGGCTATTTGCAACGGGGCCCCGTTACTAAATCCTATTTGCGATGGGATCCCGTCGCAAATAGCCCGTTACAAATACATCTATTTCTAGTAGTGGGGGCATCGATTTCATGGGACCTTTCCCCCCTTCCAATGGATTATAATACATTCTTCTTATGGTTGATTGTTTTCTAGGTGGGTTGAGGCCAAACCCACTAGAAAGGATGATTCACATACTATTAGTGAGTTCCTAAAGACACACATATTCCACTGATTTGGCACACCACATGCCTTGATAAGTGACTTAGGAACCCATTTTTGTAATAGAATTATGGAATCTCTTTTGAAAAAGAATGGGGTTGTGCGTAAAAATTCAACTGCATATCACCCCTAGAAAAATGGAATGTGTGAACTTTCTAATAGAGAAGTGAAAAGAGTGCTTGAAAGAATTGTAAAAACCATCAGAAAAGATTGGCTTGAAAGACTTGGTGAAGCACTTTGGGCTTATCAAACTACCTATAAAACACCCATTAGGATGTCTCCTTTTAGGCTAGTTTTTTGTAAAGCATGTCATTTTCTAGTTGAAATCCAACATAAGTCTCTTTGGGCTGTGAAAACCTATAATTTTGATTGTGAAAAATATAGCGAAGAAATATTGTTGCAATTGGTTGAACTGGAGGAGCTTTGACTTAATTCTTACGAGAATTCTAATATCTACAAAGAAAAATCCAAGGGACTCAATGATAAAAACATCCTGAGAAAGGTATTTCATGAAAGTGAAAAGGTAATTCTCTTCAATTATTGATTTCTACTTCACCCAGGTAAGCTTAATTCTTGTTGGGAAGGTCATTTTGTTATTATTAATGTTTACCCATTTGGTGCAGTGCAAGTCCAAGACACCTCTTCCAAAAGGAAATTCACGGTTAATGGACATCGGTTAAAGAATCACTATGAGAGGACACACATCCTGGGAACCACATCGACTTCCATCGGATCCACAAATTCTATAGTATACCCACCACTGGATGGAAATGGAGACCCACCAAATCCAAACTAGGGGGAACCTCTTTACCGTTAAATTTCTCTCTTATTCCTCCTTATCTCTCTCCCTCTTTCTTCTTCCTCCTATCTCTTTAATTTTTTTACCACTTTATTCATCAAACCCTTTATTTTTCTATTTCTATTTTGTGTGGGTGTTTATTATAAAAACACTAAAAAACTAAAAAAATAATAAAAAAAATGAAAAAAAAGATTCATACTTACTCACCATCTAGTTTTGAAATTTTGTCCAACCATTTTGGGGAGTCAAAAGACATGTTTTCATCTCAATTTTTTTTATTTTCATCATGACTTTGGATAAAGAATATTGTGTCAAAACCAAAAAAAATTGAATGCTCAATTTTTGATTTGGAAAATGATTTTCCCCAATCATGAAGAACAACATTAGATTTCATGACAAGGCCACCTATGACCATCTTTTCAAAATGTGTTTTTTACCCCAATTTGTGAGTCTTGAGTTTGTGGACCTTCGAGCTGAATTTTTTACTTTGGTGTGCATTAATATGATAAAGGCATTTTCAAAACCACATGAGAATCACAATAGACAAATAGCCTCCCATTTCTCTTACATTAATCCTCCTTTTGAAAGCCCCTTCAAGCCTATGAAAACATTTTATTTTATATCCACATTACAAGCCTAATACCTTATACCACCCAATATCTACATGGATTTACATTGCATTATTTATTGAAATTTAAGTGTGGGGGGGAATGGATTTCATTTTTTGGGTACCCTTTTATTTATTTTCAACGAGTTATCATATACTTGAGGGCAATCATACATTTTAGTGTGGGGGAGATGTTGTCATTTAGTGAGTTTTGTGGAATGTAATATAATTTCATTTATGTAATTTTTTAAATGTTATTGAAAAGTGTTCAAAAAAATCAAAAAAAAAATCAAAAAACAAAAACAAAAAAAAACAAAAAAATGGGTTGTGTCTTGGGAAGGTCAAAAATCATTCTTCCTAAACCATTTATCTTGTTATAACTATTACAATTAGTGTCATGAGGAGATCAATCATGGGTTGGGATATGAGTGTGATATCTTTTTCAAGTTCAACTTTCAAAAAATGCAAAAAAAAACAGAAGAAAAGAAAAAAAGAACACTTATGTCATCGGGAGGAGTTTCGTGTTTTGTAAATATTTCATATTCTAATACCATTAAAATTTTATTCCTCTATTGTGTATTTCTTCAAACAATAATTCCCTTATAAATATGTGTTTCCATTTCCTTCCATGTTTCATTTCAAAAAAAATGTGCATTGTTTTACCCATGCTGATGTTTTAGCCCTCTTCTCCACTCTCTTGGACATTATATTCCTACCATATCATATCCATAGAAAAACCACTTAAAAATACCTCTTGATTTATGTTCAATTTAGGACAGGGAATGGAAACTGAGAGCTCTTTCAAACACTAAGATTTTCACTTTTGGTTGGTGAAAGAGTGAACCGCCATAAATGAATTTTATCATCTTGAGAGGTGTGAGTTTTGAGTGTCCACATTTTCCATTTCTAAATTTGATCATGAAAAAAGAGTTGTTTTTGGAACATTGTTTCTATAAAAATTTGAGGTGGAATTCAATATGGATGAGTGAAATGGTCTAAACCTCCCCTGATTGGAGAAAACAAAATTTTAATATTTTTTAGTGAGTGAAAATGATTTTGTAATGGTTTTATATTTGTTATGCATGAGGACATGCACAAAACTAATTGTGCGTGAGTTGATGTTATTAATATTTTAACAACCTTTTATATACTCCCTTTACTGATTTTATATGAAATGTGCATAATTTTTGTGAAATATTAATGTTTAAATATTAAATGAAATTTTTGAGCACTACTTGAATTCATCCATATTCAAGTCAGTTTACTGTTTTAATAATAAATATCACTATACTGATCTAAATTGTGTATTTATTGTTTTCTAGGATTCCTTATTCAATTTTACACATAACATTAGAAGGAATAATTGTCCAATTATACCATTTGAAGGGTCATATGGATCACACAAGAAGGCCCACAGAATTTGTGAAGAAATTAGACCAGCCATGGATATTTAATTTCTGAGATCAATCAGGAAGTACAAATTCATTTATTATCCTCCAAATTTTGGGGTAAAATTCAATCATTCATGGATAAAAATTTCAGGGCCCAACTCTAAAATAAAGGGGATCAAATGAAGCTTTGAAGTCTATCCCACCATTCTGTCTGGGAAATGAAATCAGTACAACAAAATTGACTTTTCTCGTGATATATTCATCAAATCAAGATGATATTTTATAGTGTGAAAGAGGAGATATATTCTGCCGACTTTTTTGAATAAAGAATTCTGATTTTAAGGCATATTCATATTCAAAAATCTATTCACATTTCAGACATTGAAAAATAATGGATAGAAATGGGCAATTTAACATTGTTTATGAAAACTGCCATAACTTCATCTCCATAAGTTCAAATGACTCCAAATTTTGAGAGTAGTCGGAAAAAAGTATTATGTACAACTTTGAAGAAGAGTATATCTCGATATTTGGCTGTCTGGATGGCCAAATTGGAGATTCAAGTGGAGTGGAAGATTTGGAATGCAAACAGTCCGCCTCTTTGGGCTATAAATACAACCCCCTCTTCTCCTTGCATGTGGTTGGCATTTCAGAGCAAAAAAAGATAGTTTGTAATGACCGAGGCTCTTCCAAATAATTTGGAGGATCTTTCATACTCAAGTTTTCACTTGATAAACCATTCCTCCTTGCTTCATTTCATTTACTTTTGTGTTGTTCTTCGTTTATAATCATGTAAGTGTTTATTTTTTTAATTCTATTTTAATGAAAGTTTATTATTTTTAATATATTATTCTCATTCGCCTTATATTAAATAATATTAATGGTCTTAAAATAGTTTAAATATAGTTAAAATCCATTTTCTATTTTTCTTCCCCATTCAATCGATTTTTTTTTTAATTCTCATCACCATTCGTGTGTGTGTGTGTGTTCGACGCACAACTCCTTTCTTATCCCTTTCTTTTCCTTATTTTTATAATTCATCACCATAAATATAATAAACCATATTACTAATAATTTCAATGTCTGGGCAAAACTCTCATTGGGGTGAGTAATAATTCATATATGTTAAGTGATTGAGAGTTTTTTCTCGATGGATACTCTTTGAATTAACATTATATATGTTGGACTTAACATTTCATGGATTAATGAATTGTTTTGTTTAACGAGTGGTTTCCATGTATTATTGGAATCATAAATACTCTACCATAAATAAGATATGATTAATATTAGAACCTTATGTTAAGTTAATGCTTGGATTAAAGCCTTAACACTTGGTAATTCCAATCAACGTCAACTTGTGACATGGGTGTTAATTTAATGCAATATAAAGCAAGGCTCAAGGATATCACAATATTAACAAACTAATGATGAACTCACCTCAATATTTATCAAATTTTTAAATCAATAATAATCAATAAATCATTTGAATTAAACTCTACAAACAAACCCCCCATTCAAAATATGATCAACTAAAAAAATTGACTATTAAAAAGTATCATTGTTGAGGATTCGACCTGAGTGCTGCTATACACATTAATAGAGCACCGGAACCTTGAACGGTCAATAGGAAAAAACCAGCCACGCTTTCAGGGTGCTTCAAAATCAGTGCTTCAGGGGTTCTTCTAATTTTTTAGCCTCTCAAATGAGGAGCCCAAGGGTCTTATTTATAGGAAAATAGGGTGCCTTGTGAAGGTTACGGGCGCAGAGGAAGTGCGTGAGTGGATGTGCCCACTTGGATTTTTTTCATTAAAAATGATCAATCCGGGATCAATACGATGATAAATGCCAGTCTCCATGGATCGAATCACAGAAATTTACAAAGAAAATGAAAAATCTCGAAACCACAAAGTAGGATCATTACAGGTTGATTATAATTAATTTAATAAATTTAAAAGAAATACCTTTTGGGTGTTATTTCTTAGTTGATGTTCTAGATCACGTTTCGATTAGATTTGTCGTTGCGTCACAGAAACCAAGTGTAGACTTCCTCTTGCGGTGATCCACACGTGTACCTCGTATCTCGGGAAGTCGCCAAAGGAGTCTCTAGGTGATAGCGTGGAGAAACCTTTGCTTGCATTGTCCGCCTTAGATCGTCTTGATCTGATGGAAGAGGATCTCTCTCGGTATTGAGAGCGTTCTTGGAGGAAGAGGTTTTTTCGACCTTGAAAGAATTATCCAGAGTTGTTGTGCACAACGATTCTCTTGTGTGTCGGAAAAGAGTTGGGGTTGTGAGGATATTTATAATCAGGTTTGAGGTTGGAGAGTTATAACAATAAATAAATGTGTTAAGCATTTTATTTATTTCATTGACTCTTATTTAAAATCCCCATGTCGAATAATTAATTCCTTGACATGCACCCTTGCTGATTATAATAAATATCATTTAAAACAATATTATATCCTCAAAATCCCGACTGAAAAAACTATATGGCGTGTATTAATAAATACACGGCGTGTACTTGTTTTTCATTGAAAACTACACGGCGTGTATATCTTGTTTTCATTTATTCATTTCCTTCCCATAAAGAAAACTACACGGCGTGTGATTATTAATCCATGGCGTGTACTTGTTTTCCATGAAAAACTACACGGCGTGTAATCTTTAATACACGGCGTGTATATCTTGTTTTTCATTTCTTTCTTCCTCCATCATTAAAACTATTTAGGATTCCTTGAATAATTATTAAACCACGTACGAGAATAATCATTATTCTACTTGAGATACTTGAATAAACATAGTGTGTGACCCTCTAGGCCTCTTTCTCGTTGGCATTAGGCGAGCTTGCCTAAAGTTCAAGATTACTGTCTAGCAACAAGTCAAGGCACCCAAGAGAAAGAAGTTGACGCCGCATCGACGTATCACCTCATACGAATGCTTACTGTGTAATTTAATCCCTTTTTCTCGATATCTCATCAAGAAGGTTTCATGGTAGTGTCATAAACCTATATGCTTGATCTGTCGTTCTTTGACTACCTGAAATAAACTCGTCGTTCACACCATGGACATAGAATTTAATGCGACAGTTCTATTTCAATCAAAGGGTTGAGATATCAACTTCCATAAATGGAAGGTACAAATCCTTCCTCAACTTATCCATTAACAACATGTCACTCGTGACGCACCCAACATACCCTACTTCTCGCCAACTATCTACGTGACGGTTTTCATCAGTAAATCTAAGTGCGTGATTCATGACATGAGTTAATGATAATCTTACAGTCTAAGGACCATTACACGTGCTCGTAGATAGCAATGTTCGATGACACCAAGACATGCAGAATCGATACTGGCGGGTCTGTTCTCATAATCTCCCATCTTGGAGATTACCAAGTGCGAACTACATGAGAGAGAGTATCGTCTTCTTACGATTACTCGCACATGACGGTTTGTATACTATGTGTCCTATCATAGTATGTCATCCAACTGTAGAACTTTATTTAAGAATATTGTTATATCATGTCAAGGTTCTCATCATAGCGGGGATCTGCCATGACCTTATCAATGAAACAAATATTCTAGGACATTATTATATTATATTCATGTAGAACAATGAGAAATATATAATAAGTGAACATTTATGTAATCAAAGTACAAAACAGTTGGTTCTCAGGACACCAACCCTTACAAACTCCCACTTGGACTAGAGCCAACTGCCTACGACTTTTAGTCCGCTAGACCTCACATGATGATCATGTTTCTGCTGAGTCAAGGATTTAGTCAAGGGGTCCACCATGTTGTCTTCCATGGAAATATTGCTCGCTGCAACTTCACCTCTCTGAGAAAAATCATTCAAGAGATGATACTTCCGAAGTATGTGCTTTGTCCACTGATGTGACCTTGGCTCTTTTTCAAGTGCCACCGCTACAGTATTATCACAATAGAGTGTTATAGGATCTTTACTGCTCGGTACTACATCTAGCTCTTGGACGAAGCTTCGCATCCATACTTCTTCTTTAGCTGCCTCAGAAGCTGTGATATACTCAGACTCCGCTGTAGAATCTGCCACCACACTTTGCTTTGAGCTCTTCCAGCTCACTGCACCTCCATTCAAACTGAAGATGTATCTAGTCTGTGACTTCATGTCATCTTGATCAGTCTGGAAACTAGCACCTACATGTCCTCTGATGACTAGTTCCTCATATCCTCCATAAACCAGAAATATATCCTTAGTACACCTCAGATACTTAAGGATCATCTTGACTGCCATCCAATGGCGGTCTCTTGGATCAGCTTGATATCTGCCTACCGCACTTAATGCGTAAGAAACATCTAGCCTCGTACATAGCATAACATACATGACTGAACCAATCGCGGATGCGTAAGGGATCCTTTCCATTCTATTTCTTTCCTCATGTGTCTGAGGAAATATTTTCTTGGAAAGATGAATGCCATGTGACACTGGAAACAATACCTTCTTGGACTGTTCCATACTGAATCTCTTCAGTATCATGTCAATGTATGTACTTTGACTCAGGCCCAGCATTCTCTTGGATCTATCACGATGGATCTTGGTCCCAAGAATATATGCTGCCTCTCCCAAGTCTTTCATGGAGAAGCATTTATGCAATCATTCCTTAAATGACTGTAAGATAGGTACTTCGTTTCCAATTAGTAATATGTCATCAACATATAATATTAAGAAAACGACTGCACTTCCACTAAACCTCTTATAGACACAAGGCTCGCATTCATTCTTAACAAAGACAAATTCCATCACAGCTTCATAAAAATGAATGTTCCATGACCTTGATGCTTTATTTAATCCATAAATGGATTTCTGCAACTTGCATACCTTGTTGGCATCCTTTGGAGTCACAAACCCTTCAGGTTGTGTCATGTAGACATCTTCCTGGAGGTTCCTGTTAAGGAATGTTGTTTTGACATCCATTTTCTAAATTTCAAAGTCATGGTAAGCAGAAATGTCTTATAGGATTCTGATGGATTTCAGCATCGCAACCGGTGAAAAGGTTTCATCATAATCAATTCCTTGACACCATCTAAAACCTTTTGCAACCAGTCGTGCCTTATAGGTGCTGACTTGCCCCTCCATGTCCATTTTCTTCTTGAATACCCATTTATTACCAATAGGATTTACATCAACTGGATGATCTACCAAAATCCAGACTTAGTTTTGGTACATGGAATCCATTTCAGAATTCATGGCTTCTTGCCACTTGGCAACGTCTGTGCCTTCAAATGCTTCCTTGTAGGTAAGAGGATCATCATTGTCAACCAATAATGAGTCACCATCCTCGGTGACAAGAAAACCATATCATTCTAGTTCTCTCACCTCTCTCGTGATCCTACGCAGTTCTTGTGTCTCTGGAATAGATTTTTCTTCCACGGGGCTTTGTGGAACCTGTTCTTGTACCAAATCTTGTGCATCTTGAGTCTCGACTTCATCAAAGTATATCTCACTCCCACTATCTCTTTTGGAGATGTGCTCTCTATCAAGGAATATGGTGTGTCTTGCCACTGTAACCTTTTTGTTTGAGGGGTTTTATAGGTAATATCCCCTTGTTTCCTTGGGATATCCTATAAAGATACACTTTGTGCCTCGGGGTGCAAGTTTGTTACCTGAAGAGGCCTTAACAAATGCTTCACTACCCCACACATGTAAATTCGATAACATGGCTTTGCGTCTACTCCATAACTCGTATGGAATACCATTTATCAATTTAGTTGGTACTTGGTTTAGTATGTGTGCTGCTATTTGTAATGCATATCCCCAAAAGGATATTGGAAGACTCGCATGACTCATCATTGATCTCACCATGTCCAACAAGGTGTGGTTCCTCCTTTCACTTACACCATTCCACTGAGGTGTATAAGGAGGAGTGAGTTGAGATAGAATCCCAAACTCCCGTAAGAAATCAATGAAGTCCTGATTAAGATATTCTCCTCCTCTTTCTGAGCGGAGTTTCTTAATCTTCTTACCAAGCTGGTTCTCAACTTCATTCTTATATTCTTTGAACCGATCAAAAGAATTTGACTTATACCTCATTAAGTAGATATATCCATATCTACTAAAATCATCAATAAAAGTTATGAAGTACGAGAACCCACCCCTTGCTTCAACTTGAAATGGTCCACACACATCTGTGTGAACTAATTCTAGAATCTCTTTAGCCCTTTCACCTTTCCCACTAAATGGGGCTTTGGTCATTTTGCCTTGTAGACACGCATGACATACACCAAGTGGTTTTAGTTCAAAAGAATCTAAATACCCATCTTGATGTAATTTTTTCAAACGTTTCTCATTGACATGACCTAGACGTTGATGCCAAAGTTAGGTGTGGTATGAGTCATGTGAATTTACTTTGTCATCGATTTCCATTACTTGGTTTGTGTAGTCTAACACATAAAGGCCATTATATAAATTTTCCCTACCAAAACAAATGTTATCTTTATAAAATTTGCAACATTCATTTCCAAAATTGAATATGAATCCATCAGTATATAATCTGGATATTGAAATAATGTTTTTAGTAACAGAAGGCACATAATAACAACCCTTTAACACCAAGATCATCCCAGTAGGCAATGTGAGGTGGTAGTCTCCGACAGCTACAACAGCGAGTCTGGCTCTATTGGCTGCTCGTAGATCCACCTCACCTCGGTCAATCTTTCTAAATCTACTTGGTTCCTGTATTTGGATACAGATGTGAGCACCACAAGCAGTATCTAATACCCAATTAGTAGAAATAGATAGATTGCATTCGATAACAAATGCACCTGAAGCTTCCCCTTGCTTCCTTGGCTGGGTGCAGTTTTTCTTCCAATGGCCCTTCTTGCCACATGCAAAACAAACAGCATCTTGTTCCTTTGCCTCCCCTTTGATCTTCCTTTTCTTGGAGGTCCTTGAAGAAGCTTTGGGATTAAATCTCTTTGCCTTCCCTTTCCTTTTATTCGCCATGAGGATAGAAAGATTTTCATGCTTCATGTCATTGTCCACTTGGCGAATGAGGATAAGAAGATCAGATAGATACTTCTCAATGTTGTTCATGTTGAAGTTCACAACAAAGTTTGAGAAGCTTGGGGGAAGTGATGCAAGAATGAGATCGGTACCCAGTTCTTCAGGGAGTTTAAACCCTAGAACCTCCAAGCGCTCAATGTAGCCAATGATCTTGAATACATGAGGCCCAGCTGGGGCACCCTCTCCAAGCTTGCTCTGGAATAGAGCCTTGGAGATCTCAAACCTTTCCTGTCTTGCTCTCTCTTGGTATAGACCATGGAGGTGCTCGAGCATGTTGTAGGCATCCATGTCCTCATGAGACTTCATGAGATCACTTAAAATTGATGATAACATCAAACATTGAATGTCAAGTGCGTCGCTCAAATTTTGATCATAGACTAGGAAATCTTCATCACTGGCCCCTTGGGCAGGAGGATCAGGAAGTGAGGACTCCAGCACGTAATACTTTCATTCATGGCATAGGACAACCCGAAGGCGCCTAAAACATTTCTGAAAGTTACTGCCGGTGAGGATATTGTCTTTGTCCAGAATTTATCGTAGAGAAAATGTGGTTGACGAGTTTGTCATCTTGATTTTACAATTTAAAAGAGAAGATTTATTAGTACCTTTTGATTACATTTTATGAGAAATAATAAATTAATTTATTAATTCTCCCACTATTTTATCAAGTCCCAATGGCACTCACCATTGAACTCATAATGTACAGTTTCTTTGGCATTCTAGTGGCAAAGATCCATATTACCCTTCGCATAACACCAACAAGGGTTGGTCAAGATATTTGAAGGTATTTAGGTAGGCAGGTCTTTGCCAACTGTGAGCTTACAGTTCCTTGATCTGTTGAGTGGACTCCCTAATCCTGAAATCCTGACTTGGATTTCCTCAACTCTTGCCTACAATATTACATCAAGTCTTGCAAGGGCTACTTCTCTTGATGTAATATGGTTAAGTCAACCTGAAACCTTTCATAAGGGATTCCTTTATAAAAGTAAGTGTCGCAACAAGGGTTGGTCAAACACATAGTTTTATTGAGTCTTGCCCTTAATCAAGTAAAGGAAGGCTTGGTCTGACTTAATATGATATTTGAGGTATTTTATTCTTTATGTATATTTTTCATTATCACATGCTTGATAATATTAAGTGATGATTTCTTAAGTAATTAACCATGTTCTGATAATGTTTATGCATAGTTCGGTTTTTATTTTATTCCATATTTGCATGCTTTTTTATTTCATTAATTATGTGATCGCGACAACACATACATAATAAATAAACCATGCAATCAGACAAAAATAAAATAATATGGCATGATCATGAGCTTCTATTGGTTAGCTTATCTAGCGGTTTGATAAGCTAACCCTGAACTAGGGAAAACACCTTGAACCTAATGGTTCGTGTTTTGCAGCTCCCACCTGTCCACCTTTGAATCTTCTTGGGTTGGTTTCACCTCATCCTCGGGTTTTGAACCGTCTCCTCCGGCTTGGGAGATCCTCCATTACATGGGTTTACATTAAAGAAACCATGGGCACACAGGCCCTACATTTTATTGGAAGAAGGCTCATAGGCCAAAAAATTTAAATTAAACAAATTTAAATGAAACCATACACACATACAAAGGGTCTTTGGTCTAGCTCATGATCATCCATAGCATGCAATGAAATTTATTCATATTTAGAATTCAAATTCTTTTAATCTTTATTTTAAGATAAGTTGCGCTTGAAAATAATTAATTATGAACTTATAATTAATCAAATCTTTATCTTAAATTACTTTCTAAATTTCCTTGAGATTCTTCTCATCCATATCCCTTGTACAGGTCTTTGTACTTTTGGAGGAAACCTGGTGAAATTTCTGAAAGTACATGGCGTGTAGTTTATATTTACATGGCGTGTATTTATTTTCACCTTTTATCCAAAGTACACGCTGGGGGCTTTGGAGTGTTCTATATACTTTGGAAATTTTGGAGTACATGGCGTGTAGATAAATCATACATGGCGTGTACTTACTTGTTACGCGGTAACCGTCCTGGAGATCCCGTGTACGCGGAACACGTCTTCTCCTTGTACATGGTTTCACCTTATCCATATCGGACTACACGACATGTTGCTCCAACATGCACACCGTGTATTCCGGTTTCCACACGCCATTCAATTATGGTCAACAAGGTGTGATTAAAACTTAGGCATAATTAATTCACACAGTATGGTTTGGTGGACCAGTGCCGGTTCGTTGAACCTAAGTACATGACATGTATTTTTAATTACATGTCGTGTAATCTCGTGTTGTACAAACAGAAATAGCGGCTCCTCCGGATGAGTTCCTTGTTTTTATTTTAATCAAAATTAAAATTAAAAGGTTGTTTCTGTGATATGAATCGATAAATGAAGGAGGAAGAACATATCTCGTTTATTCAGATTTATAGAATGATTTATTTCGAATTGAATCAAATATAAATGCGTAAATTATCAACAAAAATTAAATAACTATAATCAACATTGTAATCTCACTCTGATACCATTTGAAGGTTCTGGGCGCAGCGGAAGCGCATGTGTGGATGTGCCCACTTCGATTTTTTTCATTAACAATGATCAATCCAGGATCAATATGACGATAAACACCAGTCTCCATGGATCGAATCACAGAAATGGACAAAGAAAAATAAAGTCCCAGAACCACAAAGTAAGATTATTACAGGTTGATTATAATTAATTTAATCAATTTAAAAGAAATACCTTTTGGGTGTTCTTTCTTCGTTGATGTTCTAGATCACGTTCCGATGTGATTTTTCGTTGCATCGTGGAAGACAAGTGTAGACTTCTTCTAGTGGTGATCCACACGTGTACCTCGTATCTCAGGACATCGCCAAAGGAGTCTCCGGGTGCTAGCGTGGAGAAACCTTTGCTTGCATTGTCCGCCTTAGATCGTCTTGATATGATATAAGAAGATCTCTCTCAGTCTTGAGATAATTCTTGGAGGAAGAGGTTCTTTAGGCCTTGAAATAATTCTCCAGAGTTGTTGTGCACAACGATTCTCTTGTGTGTCGGAAAAGAGTTGGGCTTGTGAGGATATTTATAATCAGGTTTGAGGTTGGAGAGTTATGATAATAAATAAAAAAGTTACGTGTTTTATTTATTTCATTAAATCTTATTTAAAACCCCCATGTCGAATAATTAATTCCTTGACATGCGCCCACACTGATTATAATAAATATCATTTAAAACAATATTATATCCTCAAAATCCCGATTGGAAAAACTACACAGCGTGTATTAATAAATACACGGTGTGTACTTGTTTTTCATTGAAAACTACACGGCGTGTACATTCAATGTACATGGCATGTATATATTGTTTTCATTTATTCATTTCCTTTCCATAAAGAAAACTACACGACGTGTAATTATTAATACAGGGTGTGTACTTGTTTTCCATGAAAAACTACACGGCGTGTAACCTTTAATACACGGAGTTTATATCTTGTTTTTCATTTCCTTCTTCCTCCATCATTAAAACAATTTAGGCTTCCTTGAATAATTATTAAACCACGTATGGGAATAATATTTATTCTACTTGAGATACTTGAATACACTTAGTGTGTGACCCTCTAGGCCTCTTTCTCATTGGCATTAGGCGAGCTTGCCTAAAGTCCAAGATTAGTGTCTTGCAACGGGTCAAGGCACCCAAGAGAAATAAGTTGACGACGCATCGACGTATCACCTCATACGAATGCTTACTGTGTAATTTAATCCCTTTGTCTTGATATCTCATCAATCAGGTTTCATGGCAATGTCATAAACCTATATGCTTGATCCATCGTTCTTTGACTACCTGAAATAAACTCATCGTTCACACCATGGCCATGGAATTTAATGCGACAGTTCTATTTCAATCAAAGGGCTGAGATATCAACTTCCATAAATGGAAGGGAAAAATCCTTCCTCGACTTATCCATTAACAACATGTCACTCGTGACGCACCCAATGTACCCTACTTCCCACCACCTGTCTGCGTGACGGTTTTCGTCAGTAAATCTAAGTGCGCGAGTCATGACATGAGTTAATGATAATCTTCCAGTCTAAGGACCATTACACATGCTCGTAGAAATAAATTTCCGATGACACCAAGAAATTCGGAATTGCTACTGGCAGGTCTGTTCTCATAATCTCCCATCTTGGAGATTACCAAGTGCGAACTCCATGAGAGAGAGTCTCATCTTCTTACGAGTACTCGTACATGAAGGTCGGTATACTATGTGTCCTATCATAGTATGCCATCCAACCGTAGAACTTTATTTAAGAATATTGTTATAGCATTTCAAGGTTCTCATCATAGCGGGGATCTGCCATGACCTTATCAATGCAAAAAATATTCCAGGACATTATTATATTATAGTCATGCAGAAAAATGAACAATATATAATAAGTGAACATTTATGTAATCAAAGGAAAAAATAGTTGGTTCTCAGGACACCAACCCTTACACCTTGTTCGAAGGATGTTTTACACATAGGTCCATAATGCAGGTCTACGATGCAGGTCCAGGGTGCAGGGGCGACCTATCCCTTAGCTTCGTGTAGGGGAGTTGCACAGCCTTTGTACCATGTATGGGTATGTGTGCATCAGTCAGCTTGGTCATGTCCCTTGGATTTACTTAAGTATCTTTATCACTTTAACATTATCAAGTCCCTCTTCATAATCTTTTCATCTTCCTTTGATAAAATAGAGTGTCTATAAAATACCTCCCTTAGTATTGGATCCAAACGAAAGAGGAGGGTCTAGTCCTGAGGTAAAAAAATGGGGAAAATATTATGAAGGGGAGAATGGTTGATCACGTAGGTTCTCTACATAGGTTCTCTATGCAGGGTGTACGACAAAGTTCCAATGTATAGGTGTTGGGTGAAGGGCATAGGCATTGGTGTACAGCGCAATCCAGTGGTGTCTATAAATACCGTTGGCCCCTTTTTTTATTTTCATCACATTTTGAGTTTTTGATTTCTACTCTCATTATGTAGGTCATCTATCTAGCCACACATCATTGTTCTTTCAAGGTACAACCACCTGAACAATCATGTTGAGAGAAAGCACCTTAGCAAGGAGCCTAGTTGAGGCATCTCATCGAGGGAGTTGTGAAAAGGACTTGGTCGAAAGAGCAGTGTAGGATCCCTTATCGAGGGACCTGTGTGAGTTATTCCCTTTTCTGATTTTTTTAGATTCTTATAAGTTAAAATTTGAACTTTATTAAGTCAATATTTCAACTTAATTATAGGAATAATTGATTTCTTATAGGTTTTCATTAGCTTATTCAATGAATTTAACTGAACAAGGTGTTGTGTGTTCTTATGAAATGATCAAATTTGTCAGGCTTGATTATTATGACATCATTGAATCCACTCTTCTAGATATAGAAAAGTATCTGATACTATATCAATGAGATTACTCACAAAGTGACTACCTACCTCTATAAAGGCACATACTTTTGAGCGATGCCCATATCCTGATGTTTAAGAAGTACTTCTCGTCATCTTGGTTCGTGAAGCACATCAACTGCCCTTGTGGTAACATATCTTAGAAGGGTGTTATTATAAAGGAAGGGAGAGTCCCTATCGGCTGTATTATACATCGAAATTCGCTCCAAATATAAATCCACATATCAAAGAGTCTAGGCCTCATTGTTATGAATCATCCTTTTGTGCTTCATAAATAGATTAAATGCAAGGCTATAAAGAAGACTAGGAATTATGCTCTAGAGGGGGAGTTAGGCCTAAGTGGATATGGGTGTTCTCAGTGTTCCAAACTTGCATAGAATTAAAAAATGAGCTATAGGATTTTTATATCTATGAGGTTTTTTGGGTAGGATAGACTTATGTTTATAAGAACCAAGAAATCATCCCTAAACTACTAAACCAATGAAGTTAATAGAAAAATTCATTACACCGATGCATGGTGAAGTTGGTATCAACATGTGAGATATCTACCAAAATTATGGGGTCCCCTTTCTTGGGGAAATGTATGATGAGTTTATCCCACTAAAGACAGCATGGGATGATGCTGAGAGGATGCCATAATTGTCCCATGAGCTCTTTAAGATAGAAAGGAAATTATAGAGAGACCAAGACCCTCTCCCTAGGGCTGATGTCAATGTAAGAACATGGATGAAGGATTTCTTAGAACTAATAGGAGAGGGTCTTACTTATGGGAACCCTACCATTTATCCCACTAAAAATAATCATGGCACTTCTGGCATATTCTGGCCCACACTAGAAAAGGGTCAGTATACCCTTTGGGTTATAAGTTTAATCCTAAGATCAATGTGAAGAGTCACCTGGACAAATTCCTCACTATGTGGCTAAGTATTTACCTACTCCCATTCCGCTTGTCTGTAGTGGTGTGAGGCTAGGGACTTTTGTTATCGTGGCCAAATTAGCACAGGGGAAGTACATGAGGTTGTCTGACCCTATTATGGAGAGGATTTATCACTTTTTTTTTGTATACATACAACAGGAACACCCCGTTTAGAATTATAGGTCCATTTCAAGTTTTGTGGGGGTAGATTGTAGCACATTTTAGCTCATATGTAGTGCTTAGTTTAGTTAAAATCACTGATAGCTGATTCTACCCATTTGTTCAGAGAGTATCCAGGATTCAACCTCTGAACTTGAAGCATGATGATGTGTTGAGGGTAATGAATGTATCTAGAGACTATAATTTCTTTATTTATGGTAATTCAACGATTGTTACATTTACCGATGATGGTAAGGAGAAGAATTACGAGCTGAGGTCATATATGATAGCATTCAAGGATAATGTATTGGTAGACCATATTGATAGTGAAGTCATCTGTGAGGATTATCATCCTTATAAATTTTCTCTCAAGTTTAAATTTCTTCAATATTCAAGCACCTTTCCCCTTACACGTGTTACGCATGAGAAACATCCGATGGTAGCCCGACAGTTATGGATCTCGATGGCTCGGGAGGTATACAAAATTTACATCATAGTGCCTCTATCGGAGGAATCAATCGAGCTGAAGTTTGGATATTCCAAGGTGTGGATCTCTTCATACTCTTAGGGAGAATTGAAAAAATTCATTTATCAGGTGTAGGCCACAATAAATGCTAGTCATGGTATGCGTGGTAAAAATTCTTAAGAAAAAGATAATGAGGAAGCTCCAAATCCTTTGAAATGTTCTCGGAAAAATACCACTAAGCAGGTTGGGGTTGAGAAGACAACACCACCTGTTCCAAGGTTTCCTAGTCATCACCATCATAAGAAGGCCCTTGATCTGTCCCCTAATTCTTCTAAAAGAGAAAGGGGGCCTAAAGAGGCTTCCTAATCATAGGTCATTGATTCTTCTTCGTATCCATTCATATCGGAGCCAAACTACATGCAACTCTAAGAAATCCAATTTTGGGAGAGAATGAATCATGATGATAGGGATGCATGGGAGTTTCTCTAGGCTAGACTATGAATCCCAAAGCTAGGAGATATCAGAGCACCCTCTGATCTCCATCTTAATAATAATTTGGCTGAAGTAACGAAGTATTTCTAATATATGGAGGATTTTATATACGCAACCAATGATCAAGTCTTGGCCTCAAAGAGAGTGTCTGACATGCCGGACTGAGGAGTGTGTGAAGGGGTAACTATTCATCCTGGGGAGGAATTGGATATTTACATTTACCCTACTAATGTATTTATCTTTTCTTCTTTCCATTTTTTGATCTTTCATCCACCATCATTAATCTTGTGAGGATTTTATTTTGCATCTTGGAATAGGAAAAGGAGGGGGATGAGCAGTAGTAGAGGTGTCTAGGTCACCAAAGTATGGACCCATGGGAACCCCTATTAAGGTAGTGGAAGAGGCCCTTGGGCCCCCAAAACTATACCCATGTCAAAGTACCATGGTGTATGTGATTGTGGTGGGAACTCCTCAACCGTCACCTCAGGTTTTTTCTACTAAGAAGGTCGACATGGGCCCTTCATCATCTCAACATAGGAAGTACAAGAGGGCATTGAAGTTGGCCCAACACATGCACCGTATTAAGTATTTGTGTTTTAATTCAACATTGTAAATTTATTAACATACCTTTATAATTATTATTATCTTTTTCATAATCAGTATCACTTTTCTCCCTTAAGGGATTGGGTACCGATCCTTCAAGGATCGAGGAGGATGCTCTGGGGGAGGTGCATACTCGTGCTGATGAATCTGTTAACCTGATGGATGAAGAGTCAAAATATACAACTGTGTCTTCCCCCCACTTCCAAAAATAAGGTAGAGGATCACGGTAATGTCATATTTTCTCCCTTAAGTGTCACGTACTAGTTTTTACTTTCCTCTCCTCATGATATTTCAGATATGTTTCCCACACCAGAGGACCATGCGGCATTAGTGTTGATCCTATTGTCACACCAGAAGGGGATTATAGGGATATTAGATGGACAAATGAAGGTTTTGATGATGACCCTAACTCTTTAGGGGCTAAATATACTACTCTTACTAAGAAGTCATCATAGGGGATCATTGCCGGAGCCAATTCAGGTTCTGAGAAACCTTCCTCGGATACCCTTACTGGTGAGGATGTTGCAAGGCTTAGCACTATTTATCATGAAATAATGGATTTAATTAATCTAGGCATTGATATTTCAGGTTACCTCAAGGAGTTAAAGTATTTCCATAGGTAATTGGAAGGATTTGAGTTCTATCATTATTTAATTTTTCTAACAAAGATGATTTTATTTCGTTTGATGTTTCATTTCAAAGCTAAATTTTACCTTTGCAACCTTTTCGGTAGAGAATGTTGTCAAGTTACTTCATAAAAGATTCATTAAAATCCACTCTAATATTTTTATTGAGGAAAAAATGTCTGAGAATCCTAAAATGGGGAGTTCTCTAGATCCTCTGGTCCCCATTGTTGAGAAAACTTAGGAGGATGTTCCTTGTCAGGAGTTTCTTTCCCTGAGAGTTGAGGTTGGGGGTGCTGGAGAAGTACCAATACCAATGGTCAATTTGAAAATGGGTGAGTGTTATCAAATATTTTCATTCATCTCATTTCCTTTTCTATTTTTCAACATTCTTATATTGATGAAGACTATTTCCTGCTATTCAGTCTCATCGACTCCAGCGGCTAGGCCTAAAATGGGGGTTTCTGTGCCAGCTCTACCAACACCAGTGGGTGGAGTTGAGGATATTTTAGAGGGAACATAATAAGGTGACTCATTGAGTGCACTGATTCTAAATTATTTCTCTCCCCTAAAGAGTATCTATGAGTCTAACTTGGAGACACAAGAGGCTTTCCACCCCACACGCCTTCTGGATTGGTGGGATATTTGGAAGATCACTGGGGAGATGCCTCTTGAGGAAATTATGGCATGACTCTCCCAACTCCCATTAAAGCTTTCCATATTAGGATATAGTAGATTTAATTATCACTATATCCATGATATGGTGAAGGAAATTATCTATCAAATGGAAGAGTATCGAATGTGTCACGAGACACAACAGGTAGGCTAGTTTGAGAAACTCAGAGCTTCCATGATTTAAGATGAGGTCAGCCACTCAAAAAAGGTATAGGAGTAATAGGATCACCTCAATGCAAGGAATATACAAATATAACGCCTTGAATAATAATTAAATGTTTCAAGGGAATATGTATTTCAACTTCATCGATCCCTAAAAGAGGCTTCGATACAAAGGAGATAAGTTGTTGGCATTGATCAGGAGAGACTCCGTAAAGATGAGGAGACCACCGATACCCAAATGGATGAACTTAGGAAAGCTACATAAATTTATTGTGGTATAACTAACCTTTTAAAATCCTTTTTTAGGATAAAACATAAAATTTGGTGGAGATTCTCTCACATGTGGAAGTTCCTTTCTATTTTAGAACATAAATGAAAAGGATTCCTTTTGTTACAAATCACTCATGTCTTCATCCCAACTTTCTTCCTGTGATAATAATGTCAAAGATAATTTTTATATCACGACATATTTATACCATCTAATCATAATCACAATGATAGGGATGGGGGCACTATAATTTTTACCTAATCCAAGGGGGCTAGTGAGCATAGTTTGATTTTTTCTAGGGTCATATGGACAACCCTATAAACTTTGCATATTTTTTTTCATCACCCTAGTTTATTCATAATATCAATATGAAGGAGATTTAGTGGGTGATAATTTTCTTTTTATTAGGCCACCATTTTTTGGGTTTTTATCCTAATAAGTTTTATTCATTTTATATTTTTATTTCTTGATGTTTTGCTTAAACCATGCAGAGCACAGGTCTAGCGAGCCGAGACTCAACTTTTTTCCATATTTCCCTTTATGGATTTTTAATCTAGTGAGTACTACATCTCTTTTCATGGTTTGTTTTAAAGTCATTAAATTCAGACTAATAAGGCTAGTATTTAAGGTCAAACAACTTTGACTATAGATTTTGAAATAATAATCTAAATAGGGCTTGTAAACTTAGAATGTTCTGACATTATTTAGATATCCAATGGGGAATCTTGAGCCATGATTTTGTGATCCCTAGATCTAAAACATGATATTAGGGAATAGAGGTATCTCCTAAGGATGAAGTTACCATCAATTAACAAACTTGTTTTGTGGGTTGTTTTATGAAAATCCAACTAGGGCGCATACTACATAGTCAATAGTGTCATCCTTTAGCTAACATGCCCATTATGAGGGTCATTTTATGCAAGGCCAACTAGGGAAAATATTGTATATTCAGACGAAGGATTCCTCGTGAATTTTAACATTCTATTGATGATGGTCAAATTTTAATATTTGGATGTCTCAAGACCAAGGTAGATGCTTTTGCCAAAGGAGGCATCTAAGAATGAAGGGAATATCTGTATTGGCATTTTCCATGAATGGGAAACTTCTCCAACATGAATTTAGCTCAAGTGGAGGAGGGTACATTTTGTTAAGTAACAAATGTCAGGGGGAGGCCCCTTTTTAACAAGTATTAAAGCATTATTCACTTTAATGTCGTGCGACTAAGACATTTACTATGTAGTTTAACATCTTATAATGAGGAAATTATGCTATGTAGTTTAAATTCATACCATAAGGACATTATGGGGGCTATAATTTAAGGTATTTATCTTTTACCAAAAGGTTGATGACTCTCCCATTCTTGGTAATCTATCCAGAAATGCACTTCCATATTTAAGTGTTAAAGGAGAAAGTTGTAAGATGTGATTTGGGGATTCCCATATCTAAAGAGTGGTATAGAAAAGGGTCTTATAACGTTAGTTATAGCATCCCACCTTTTTATCACATAAACTTTCATTACATTTTACAAAACCGAGGATCTTTAAGGTTTAGTGTCTTGGAAACCAGGAACTTAAAACATGAAAACATAAAACATTCTTCATAAACACTTGAAAGTATTCTTCTTATGTACATCCTAGGTTCATTACTACATCTCATAACCTATGGACATACATCAAAAGAAAGGGTGAGCAGAAGGCCCAGTAAGGGAAACAAGGGAAACATTTAACATGTGAACTTGAGATACATCAACAATGTCATGAAAAAGAACTTTAAGGCATGAGAAAGAAATCATGAGGCGTATCATAATAAAAATAATGTTTTTCATAACTTGAAGATGTGGCTACAACATTTAATATTGAAAATAATTTCTGTTTCACCAAGGTCCATCCCTAAGGTGTCATTAAAAATTACCAAGGTTATTCACCAAGGCGTCGTTAAAAAAAATAATCTCTAGAGATTAAGTCTTTACCCAATGCATTCGAGCGCTATCAGGGCGCACACTTGACATGTCTTTATTATCATGTGAGCCACATATATCATCATCAATAATTTCATAAACAACCCATATATCATAAAAGAAATGGGTTTCATTTCATAATCATAACGTTTTAAAAACTGCTTTAAATACATGATCTTTATGTCACTTTAAACCCACGGAAAGGGAAAGCGGGTCTCATGTATGTAAATCCCAGAATTAAAAATAGAAAATTTTTGTATATATGTGAATACCCCTTTATAAGAAATATCTTTGAGTATTCACTAAATAAAATAAATGAATTTGAGAATAAGAGAGAGACATTTTGAGATGGAAATTCTGCAGCATAACGACTATGTTTCAAGGTTTTAGAAAATATTGAAAAGAGAGGGGACATGGGTCAAACAATCATAAATAACCCATAAAATAGTATACACTACTACAAAACCGGGCAAGGGCAGCGCTTCCCTTTATCAGCACTAAACAGAAAGCGCTGATAACGGGGTATGCCTTTATCAGCGCTATATAAAAGCGCTGATAAATATTACATTTATCAGCGCTTTTTTTAGCACTGATAAATATTACATTTATCAGCGCTTTTTTTAGCGCTGATAAATGTAATATTTATCAGAGAGTTTTTTAGTGCTGATAAATGGATATCTTTATCAGCGCTAAAAAAGCGCTGATAAATGAATGTTTTATCAGCACTTTTATTTTAGCGCTGATAAAACATACCTTTATCAGCGCTTTTAACGAGCGCTGATAATGGTTCTGTCGGTTTTTATTTAATAACCCTAACAGGCCATCCTCACTTGCACACGGTCAAGCTCTCGTGAAAGCTGAACCAGGCCCCTCGCCACGTGACCTCGTCCTCATCATCCTCCTCCTTCCTCCTCCTTCCTCCTCCTTCCTCCTCCTCATCCTCCTCGTCCTCCTCCTTCTCCGCCGCAGTCGCCGCCTCCACCCCCGCTCCCGCTACCACGACCGCCTCTGCCTCTACCGCCTCCACCCTCACTGCTGCGACCGCCGCCACCTCTGCCGCCGCCGCCGCCTCCACCTTAGCCGCCGCCGCCGCCTCCACCCTCGCTGCCACGACCGCCGCCACCTCGTCCTCCTCCTCCTCGTGCTCTCAAGGTGGGAGTTGAGTTCCATGGATGGTATTCCCTTGGTATATTATTTATATATTGTGTGTGTGAGGAATAAATAGTGAATATAGATGTGAGATAGGAATAATACCATATCTTGAGCCTAATTCCAGTAAGGATTTCTATAATAGATAGTGTGGTCTTAATTTGATTATGATTATGTCTAGGGATGTGATTCATAATTAGTGATGAGTGTTGAAATAAGAGATGTTATTGATATTTAGCAACACAAGTGGGTTGTTTGTGAATGATGTGGAATTGGATACCCTATAGGTTCCATAGGGATATCTTGACTCTAAGATGAAGTATATGGTAATTGTTTAGTTATGATGGTTCACATGTGTGAGAGGTCTACCAAGGTTATGTGTGATGACTTTTGTGGATAACCAACCCTTGTTTTCATTTTTTTTATTTTGAGTTACCATGGGCGGTAAGTTCTACCCCTTCGAGTTGAATATTTATGTATGATATACAAAGGAAATAGTTTTTAATCTTATGGTTATATGGATTCCCAAAGATTATCCCAATGGAAATGATGATGGATCCATATTAATTTTCATCACATAGCGTAATCTCATAGTTATATGATTAGACAAAGATGAACCCATAATAAAAAACATATCACCTATTATGTCTGTCACATATACGAATAAATAAATTAGAAAAAAAACATGCTACAAAGCATAAAGGTACCATTAAATACTTACATTGGTTAACTTGTTTTAGAAATTGTTTGTCTTCATCTGTGCCTTGTACTTTCACCCATGAATTTGAAGGTGAGTATGCGTAAACGATAGTTGACCTTCTTAGAGAAGAGTTTCTGGAAGAGTATAAGAGACATGATGCAATGAAGATCATTAGAGTGTTGGAGGAAATGTGGTTGCTACAAACAATGTGGAAATCAGCTTGTGAAACGCGTCCGAAGTTACAACTTGTAGGTATTGTAACTTAGGCCACGTTGTACAAGCTGATTTCCGCAATGAATAACAAGATCTTCATTGCTTCATGTCTCTTATACTCTTCCAGAAACTCTTCTCTAAGAAGGTCAACTATCGTGTACGCATACTCACCTTCAAATTCATGGGTGCAAGTACAAGGCACTGATGAAGATAAACAATTTCTAAAACATGTTGACCTATGTAAGTATTTAATGGTACCTTTATGCTTTGTAGAATGTTTTTTTCTAATTTATTTATTTGTATATGTGACAGACATACTAGGTGATATGTTTTGTATTATGGGTTTATCATGAGTCTGTATGATTTCCTGTTTCCACATTTCATTTTAAATAGCATGTTATAATTATATATTTACTGTACCCTAATGGCTCAAATAGTGAGGCATATTGTAGATGTTGCTAGAATGCTGTAGGATTATTTTTCCCCAATGGTAGTACATTTTTAGGATGTTTTCATTGATGAGGTATAAAATTTACTTCTTAATAAAGAGATAAACTTTATAATCTAGTTAGTTTTGGGAGAAAATTCAGTTTCTATCACAATTTCTAAAATAACACCAAAAGAGCATCAGTTGTTTGAATTATAATTTGATGATATAGAATATAATGGTTTCATATGGCATAGTACTTTACCATGGGGTTTTATAGTTCTCTAAAATAGATGGTTTATTGGTATTTATTATTTTGTTGGACTATTGGAGATTGAACCTGATGAGAGTCATGAATATGTATCCTTATCCACGCATTGATAGTCACATTGATCATCTATGAGGTTCTATGATCTTCTCCAAGATAGATTTGACATTAGGATACCATTAGATGAGTTGGACATCGATGGACCTACCATGGACTGCTTTTAGGAGTAGTTATGGCCTGTATGATTTTTTAGCGATGATTTTTGGTTTAACTAATGCATTGGTTGTATTAAGGGACTTGATGAATAGGATATTTCATCATTTTCTGGATCAGTTTTTAGTAGTTTTTTTCAATTAAATATTAGTGTACTCCCAACCCATAGTTTATCTTGACCAACATCTTATCATCACCTTGAGTACATTGAGATAGCATCATATTTATTACTGTTTTCTCCTGTTACTCGTGGGTTTCCTCTTGTTCGCATGTAATTTATTTTCTAAGGCATCATTCAGTCTTTGTAAGACTAACTTGGAATAAATTTGATATATGTCAGATTAAATCAGGTATCTTATATATACACGATGTTCACCCTATTGGACACACCATGTATATGGATTTCACATGTGTTTAAAGGCATTTGTACCATGATTTGTTTTTATAAAACCCAAAAAATGCTACCTGATTAATTAAAACATAATATTAGGCAAGTTCTTGAGATCGAACCCATAAAGACGATGAATATGAATAAAGAATGGATGAATGCCAATCGGTTGACAAAAGAGTATGAAGATGGCGTGAAAGAGTTTATCAAGTTTGCAGAAGATCATGCATGTGACCCTTCTCAAATCCTTTGTCCGTGTTTACGCTGTTGTTATTCAAGACAAATTAGTCCAGAGGAGTTGGAAGAACACCTGATCTTTCATGAAATAGATCGAAGTTATACATGTTGGAATAAACACGGGGGAAAAACCAATGTAGGTAGTGACTTAGAGAACACGACATTTTATAGATCATCTGATATGATTAGAAGCGTGAACAGTGAAGATGATCGTATGGAGGGTGTGATTACAGATGTGAACGATGATGAAGATCGTATTGAGGAAATGACAAGGACAGTTGAAGATGAACTTCGTGATTGCCCAAAATTATTTGAGAAGTTAAAGATTTGTGCAAAAACGTCATTGTATGCTGGTTGCATTAAATATACAGCATTGTCAGCAGTATTGAAGCTGTATAATTTAAAAGCAGGCAACGGGTGGAGTGACGTTAGTTTTATGGAACTACTTTCTCTCCTGAATGACATGTTCCCAGAAGATAATGAACCCCCAAGACGAACATATGATGACAAACGAATGCTACGATCGATGGGTATGATCTCTGAAAGAATACATGCTTGCCCGAATGATTGTATATTGTTTCGCAAGGACCACAAATCACTTAAAGAATGCCCAAAGTGTGGTGCTTCCTGATACAAGAAAGATGATTCTAGTCCTACGAAAGTTGTATGGTACTTTCCAATCATTCCTAGGTTTAGACGCCTATATGGAAGTGAGGATACTGCAAGACAATTGACATGGCATGCAGATACAAGAATTAAAGATGGGAAACTACGTCACCCTGCAGACTCTCCTCAGTGGAAGAGAATTGATCCTGAGTATCCTGAATTTGGGAACGAGCCGAGAAACCTTCATCTGGCGTTATCTACATATGGGGTGAATCCTTTTGGTTTTCAAAGCAGCAGTCACAGTACATGGATGTTTATGTTGGTAAATTATAATTTACCATCGTGGTTATGCATGAAACGAAAATACATCATGTTATCTATGCTTATATCAGGACCAAAACAACCGGGTAATGATATTGATGTTTATTTGGCCCCATTGATCGAGGATTTGAAAATATTGTGGGATTCAGGTGTTACGATTTATGATGCTTACAAAAATGAACAGTTCACTTTGAAAGCCATGTTGTACGGGACGATAAATGACTTTCCTGCTTATGGAAATTTGTCAGGATATATCATTAAAGGAACTCAAGGGTGTCCCGTTTGCGAACAAGGTACACAGTCAATTAGGTTGAAATATTCATCGAAAACCGTGTTTCTAGGACATCTTAGATTTCTACCCCGAAGACATAAGTACCGATCTTGGACGACATCATTCGATGGAAGTTCAGAGGAACGCACATCACCGTCTCCACTAACAGGTGATCAATTGTTTGAGAAAGTGAAAGATTTGGACACTACTTTTGGTAAACCATTTTCGAAAAACCTTATGAAAACTGGTTGGAAAAAGAGATCAGTTTTTTTTAATTACCATACTGGAATTGTATGTATGTCAGACATTTTCTTGATGTTATGCATGTTGAAAAAAATTTATGTGATAGTGTCATTGGCATGTTGCTAAATGCACCCAGCAAAAAAAAGGATGGAATTAAAGCTAGATTGGACATGGTTGAGATGGGAATACGAGAAGAGTTGGCACCAGTGAAGGGTGAAAAACGAACATTTCTTCCTCCTGCTGCTTACACTCTTTCTAGGTAGGAGAGATATCAGTTTTGCAACTTCTTGAATGATGTAAAGGTTCCAGAGGGGTATTCATCAAATATCAAGAACATCGTGTCAATGGGAGATTTAAAATTAAAGGGTCTGAAATCACATGACTGCCATGTTTTGATGCAGGATCTAATTCCTATAGCTTTACGTTGCATTTTTCCCAAGAATGTCTGCCATACATTAACGAAGCTCTGTTTCTTCTTCAAATCTATATGCAGCAAAGTTATAGACCCGGCGAAATTTCCAACTATAGAAAGAGAAATTGCCTTCATATTATGTGAATTGGAAATGTTCTTCCCACCGATATTTTTTGATATGATGGTTCATTTGATGGTTCATTTGGTGAGAGAGATTCGACTATGTGTTCTTGTAAATTATATATGGATGGACCCCATTGAACGGTATATGAATATTTTGAAAGGGTATGTCAAAAACCGAAGTCGGCCAGAGGGTTGTATTGCGGAGCAATATATTGTTGAGGAAGCTGTTGAATTTTGTACCGAATACCTGTCTGGTGTGGAAATCATTGGACTACCAAAATCTCGTCACACTGAGTGGCTTCAGGGTGAAGGAATTTCTGGAAGAGAGGTTGTCACAATCAATATTACAGATCGGGAGCAGGCCCACCTTTACGTTTTGCATAATAGTTTCGACATTGACCCATATGTTCAAACCCACAAAGAAATTCTTAGGCATTTGAATCCTTCTAGGGATGAAAATGGATATCAGATACACATAATCGATAGTTTATAGGATGGTTTCGAGACCATATTTTTAAGTAGTTAGATGAAAATCTAGAGTCAATTTCCGAACGACTTTGATGGCTAGCCGGAGGAGAAAGTGTGTACGTATTATCTTACAATGCTTATGCAGTTAACAATTATACATTCTATACTAATGAACATGATGAAGACAGTACCATGCAGAATAGTGGGGTTACACTTGTGGCTGAGGCGATGCATGTTTCCGGTGCTAAGGACAAAAATCCAATTTATGCGAATATGTCATACTTTTGCATCATCAAACGAATGTGGGAGTTGGATTATACAAAATTCCAAGGGCCGATTTTTCAATGCAAGTGGGTTGATAACAGGACTGCTGTTAAAATAGATGAATTAGGATTCGTGAAAGTTGATTTTAGTAAGGAAGGGGAGAAAGACGAACCATTTATAATGGCATCACAGGCAGTACACGTATTTTATGTTCCAGACCCCGCAAACCGAATTTGGTCAATTGTTCTGTTATCGACCAAAAAACTGAAGGGTCAGATGAAAGTTCAATGGAGGTTGACCCTTTTATAGGGACTTCACAATCATTTTGCAGCGGTCCAAATGTAGACGGAGTTTTGTATGTCAGAGGAGACCACAATGAATGAATTTACATAGTCGATAGAGGATTCAAATCACTTCATCCTTTAAAGAAAAAAAAGAGAGTACAATAATCAGGTTATTTTTTTATTGTAACATACATTGTGTTACGTTATGTTATTATCTGTTCGCTTCCATTTTTATGTAATCTAAATTAAATATTAAACCACTTCTATAGATAATGACTTCTGAACCTACTGATGCGCCCAATCCCGAGGCACAAAAGGTCTCTCATCCAGCAACTGGTGGTCCCACTGCAGAGCAACAACAGGTTTCTCAACCAAATGCTGGTGGTCCCAGTGTAGAGAAACAACAGGTTTCTCAACCAGTTGTTGTTGGTCCCAGTGCTGAGGTACAACAGGTTTCTCAACCTGTTGTTGCTGGTCCCATTGCCGATGATAGCGCTCCAGGGGAAGATATTGATGCTACTTCTGAGGAAATGGTAGGAAATGAAACCCTGAAAGCACAAAAAAAACAAGAGCGTCGTAGTTTGACAGTGTTGGCCAAAATCCTTAAGGCAAAAGCAAAAGGCATCAAATTTGAGGTGGGATGGAATAAGCGAGGCCAACATGTTAACCCCAATAAAGCCATCTTTAGTAGCTACATTGGAATCGTCACTTGGCAACGCGTGCCGATTGATGTACAGTCGTGGCACCATGTTGTCACCGGGCTGAAGACACTAATGTGGGAAGAGATTACAGTAACATTATGATATCATTTTTTTAATTTATTAAAATAAAATAAAATACCAAAACATTGACTTACTCTTCATCATCCACTGCAGAGTGCATTTATAGTAGATGTATCGCACAAGGAATATGTATTAAGAGTTGCAGGAAAGATTCATAGAGGTTTCCGCACAATTTTAATGAAATATCATCTTAAAGATGCAGAAGGTAAAATCAAGCCGCACCCACCTCCTCTTTACGCACACTTGATATCCCAAGGAGTGTGGGATGTGTTTAGCAACCGTCGTGGGGAGCATACTTTTCAAGTACATTGTGTGGGGTAATAAGTTGTTTGATGTTTTCTTGTATTCATCACTCGGATTGACAGTTTTTTATTTATGAAACAGCTACTGAGTGCTGAAAATAAAAAACGTGCAACAGAACCAGCGTACCCTTACCGTAAAGCAAGGATGGGGTACGCTGAACTTGAGAAAAAATTGGTACGTCTTTTAAATCTACCCTACTACTAGTATGTGACATAAAACAACACCATAACCATGTTTCTCTGTTTATATGCAGATTGATGAATCGAAATCGAAAGCCATATCCATCCCACGCCATGTTCTATGGAAGGAGGATCGTGTAAATAAAGAGGGGACATTGATAGATGAAAACACACAAAAAGTGTGGGAAACACGTGTAAGTATGACTTAATATAAATTTGAGTTGCTTTAAATCGCTATTACATTACAATAACTACTTATTTTTCTATATTTTCTATCTGAAATAGTCACAAGAATCAACAACAACCGCACCAGATGCAGACATAATTTCAACAGCCTTGAAGCAGCCAGAAAAGTATGGTCGCGTCAGAGGTGCGGGTTTTGGGGTGACACCTCGAACATATTTTCAAAAAAAAAACAAGCGGAGGATCAAAATGAAAAAATGGAAAAGCTGCAAGAACAATTATCTATTTTTCAAGAAGAATTAAAATACCAGATAGAGATGATAGAAAAATTGATGGGGGAGAGGCAAAGAGAAGAAACAATTCAACAACAACCCGTGCGTGACGATCTCGCCCCACCCCCCACCAGCTTTGAGGCGAGCCATTCCCCTAAAAAACCTGACTTAGATGAGGTAATCAATGTTTTAATAATTGTTTCTGTGAAATGTGATTTACATAGACATTGATACCTTTCCTGTACTAATATTCCATAGGGTGAAAATGACTGTGATTTATATTTATCAACTCCCACCTATCGCCTTGTAGCGAGGGCTACGGTGTTCAATACGCAAAACGACATTATACACAATAGACAGCTTCCAAAAGATCATCTTATAGTGTCAATTAATGTAGCTAATGAGCCGAGTGCCGAGCTACCTGTTCCAAATGATGATGACGACATTCATACGGTTGAACAAGCTGTTGGAACATTCATCGCATGGCCGGAAATTCTTGTAAAAAAACATGTTGACAAAAAGGTATTCATTTCTTATTTATTTTTCAAGATGGACCTTTAACATTTAATGAAAAAAGGTCTGAACCAATGACTGTTATTACAGAATGACAAAGACTGTGGGGTGAAACGAAATATCAGCTCAAAACTATATCAAGGATCAACCAACCGATTGAAACGGTCTACTGAGAGCACCTTCACCCTGCCCGTTCTATATCCACAGTTAATATCATTGCAGGCTCATGTGGATACAAATTTGAAAGACGACAGTACTCACATAGTTGCTTTCGAAAAAGATATGTATGGAGAGGAGATATCAGATTTCATTAGTGCTGAAAATGTAAATGAACTCCTCAAGTATGAATGGCTAGGCACCTCAGTTGTAAATGTATACATGAGGTAAGTTTTCATGATTTGATTTTACAAAATATGATATACTCTGATGATTTTGACTAAATACATTTTATATTTGTCGCAGACGTATATATGAAAAACAATTCAAGGGATTTCCCCATGAACAAAAATTTGGACTCGTTAGTCCTCACACCACATCTTCAAAAGACGAAATAGATTCTGTTAAAGAGGCTGCAATAATGTCATCCCTGCTCAAATCGTTTGAAAACAAAATTACGGATGACAGACTCTTTTTAATAACAACGATGCAGGGGTAAAACTCTACAATTTAATCATATCAACTATATTTTCATTTCTTTCTTTACTTATTCCTTTTTGTATTTTTAGGGAGCATTGGATGCTGATTGCAGTCAATTTGGATACTCCAAAGATTTATTTTCTGGATTCAATGCATGGATATCCAACAAACCGACCACTCATGATGGCGTTTGTTAATTTTTAATGCACTAGATCCAACATTTTAAAGCTAAACATCTAGTTATATAATTTATTTTATCTTTTAATGAGGATTCTGTTATGATAGGGCATTGCATCAACATCGTCTAATGCATGGAATGAATCCAGGGCATAAGGATAAGCACTCCTACAAGATCTACAACTGGAAAAGTATCCAGGTATATATAATAACATTTCACTATCCAAACACATATCAAAACAAATTACTTATTGTTTTCGATGTTTCTGTAGTGTCTAAAACAAACAAACGGAAAGGAATGTGGTTATTATGTTTGTAAATTTATGAAAGAGATCATATTTCATCAAAAAACTAGCATCCCTGATGAGTTATTTTTGAAAATAATTATGAGTTCATTTAAAATATTTATTAATCCTTTGTGTATTTATATTTTTTCAGTACTACCATGACTGTCGCAAAAACTCATATTCAGAAGATGATATACATGTGTTTAGAAATGAATGGGAAACATACCTGATGGAAGATTGTACACAAATAGGATGAAGGTGAATTCCTACCACTTATGTTATCTATATATGATCATTGATTATCCTCCAACCTTCTTTGGTGAATTGAGAATGCTCCGATGTATTGAAATCTTAATTTATTACTCAATGTTTTCTATCCCCGGATTCATATTATTGATCTTTGAACAAATCAATATTGAAGTAAGGCATGATGGTGTGCAGTGTGTATGGGGTGAATGAAGAAACCACTGAGGATCAACAAAATCCATTTTCTGTATCTCATTTGTTTGAACTTGTATTTGAGCACATGTGTTGTTATTTGACTTGCACAATTATTTCTAGGTAGATGCATGAGATAATCAGTATCGTTGAGGGATTTTTTGGAACCAAAATATGTGTCCCAGGATAATTCAAGTAAGGGAAAGTCTGGTTGAGATGAAATCCAATCTCAAACGACTAGTACATCATCAAAAGAATCAACCCTGTGATGCACCATCATATAGAATCTGGTCCTCGTGATGTTTTGAGGTGTTTATGGAAGGTATGGGGAGACTGATAAGCCACATGGCCACCATAAATAATGTTTACAGATAGCTCCACATGTTTTTTGTGCCTCATGCCTCTTTACAAGGATCACGCCATTCACATGGTCCATCTTAGCACGTATGTCCCATTCAGCCCATTGCTACTCTTGGAAGAACCTGAGAATCTGACAATGCATAAGCCCCAAAAGACCCATACTCATCCAACCAAGATTATTCCTAGTGTGAAGGGAAGATAACCATGGGTAATACCCACAACATACCTCTTTTAAATATATGGGTTTTGATCCTTGTATTCTAAATAGGGTACGTAGGAAGCCTCCATGAGGTTAAATCCCAACTAATGGTAAACTATGGTGACCCCCTCACTGGGGTACACCTTCGCTTATTTTCCCTATTGTATTTCCCTTAGTGGCGTCCGAATAATTCTTCAAAATGAGAAACCTTACCTTTATGGGATGCACCACACTTGGGTCAGACCTCATTGGTCATTTTGATCCATCTATCAGGTAAACATTCCAGGTGCTCCCTCCTAGAGATGTACCTACCTAATCCACCTTTATAAGTGTTTTGATCCACCCAGGTCTTACATCTCTATAAGACATTAAATCATGACCCTCTATCCTTGTGGGATGTTAAACTCATGGAATACCACAAGTTAAACATGGGTTTTCATTAATATATTCAATATTAATGTTTAATCAGTCCTTATTAAGGTATTGTGGAGGTGTGGTTTTATGTTTTCCAGCATATTTCGGAAGATTACACGCTTTATGTAGGTGATTCCATGCTTTTACATTATATGATGATTTTATTATCCAGTATTTTCTTGCTAAGTGTACTATATGAAATGTTTGTGTGGTTAAAAATGTGTTATCAAAGGAATTTTGGGTGTGTGTAGACTTGAAATTTATTTTTAAAATGAATGCAGTTGTATTTCTTGTGGATTTTCATGCTTAAGTCCTTTAAATGTGTTTGAAGAAATGAGAAAGTTGTGTGATGGGTGTTTTCAAATGGATTTAATGTGTTTGTGAATAAAGAGGGTTTTCTTATGAGATGTAGAGATTCTATATATGTGTATTTACATTGAATGAAAGTACATGAGAATGTGTTGATATATATGATGTGTATAATGTAAATTGAGCACAATTTTCATACAAGGTATTTTCTTTATGATGTGCAGGGGACAGGGTGAGAGGGCAGGGGTGGTTTTTTGGGGGAGGGGGAAGGGGGCAAAGTGGTAGGGGGAAGGGGTAGGGGGTGTGCTGGGTTATTTTGAAATATATAGTGGGTGGGCAGGGGGTGTGCAATGGGCAGGGGGGAAGTTCAGTGGGCAGGGGTGTGCTGGGGAAGGGGGCAGGGGGTGTTCAGGGGGCAGGGAGTGTGCAGGGGTAGGGGGTGTGCTCGGGGGTGGGCAGTGTGTAGGGGGTGTGCTGGGGAAGGGGGCAGGGGTGCTTCTTTTTTATGGAATGAGGGGAAATAATATTTGTTTTATGTTTTGTGCCTCACTAGTATCATTGGTTATTTTATATTTTGTGCCTCACTAGTATAATTCCATTTGGCAACCCCATTCTTTATTTAATTATTGTATTACTAACATAATATTTGTTTTATTATGTAGGTGAAATATTTTTCCTCAGTTCGAATGCTTTGTTCGGAAACCGCCGCCATGGACGAAATTTTTTTAGAGCGGATGGATGCAAAAAGGATGGAACATCATTGTTTTTTAACTATTTGTTGGATATATGTAATTGTAACCAAATTAAACATTGTTTGAAATGTATATAGAAGTGTGTTGTTTTGTATTCATGATTTCAAGTAAATGTATGTATCATTTTTTGTTCTTCTGTGCTTTGTGTGTGGGTGTTGTGTGTGTTGTGTGCAGGTTTTGTTTGGACTGTGCAGGTGCTGTAATGTGTGCAAGTGCTGGGCAGGTTCTGTGTAGGTTCTGGATTTGGATAGGATCTTTGGCCTTTATTAGCTCTAGTTAAGCACTGATAAATGGATAATATATCAGCGCTATTTTGAGTGCTGATAAAGGTAGTTTTTATCAGCGCTTAAAATAGCACTGATATATTATATATTTATCAGCGCTGAAAATAGCGCTGATAAAAGTCCCCCTTTACCAGCGCTATTTTTAGCGCTGATAAAGGGGACCCCCCTTTATCTTCGCCAAGATTAACAGCACTTTTTTAGCGCTGTTAAAGGCCGTTTTTAGCGCTATTATAAGTCATATTTGTAGTAGTGATATGGAAAGAATATAATTTATATAAGAAAATGGTAATGAGATTTTAAAGACATACCATATGAAATTAAAAACACAGAGGGAAGACAAAAATAAGATTTCTCTTATGAAAATTCGGCAGCCTAATGGCGTCACTTAAACTTGAATTGAAGAGATCAAATATGGTCTCTCATCATATGAACATAGAAGATCAGTATTATAGATATTTATATCATACCCCAACATAATAAAAAGTAACTTTAAAGACTTTACATGAAAGTAGAACTTTGAAAAATGATAAAGGTGAAAGAATCCCTTAAAAATTCGGCAGCCTAACGGCGCCACTTAAACTTCAACAAAAATGAATTGACAAGATCAAATAGGGTCTCTCATCATATGAAAATAAAAGATCAGTGTTATAGAAATAGAGATCATACCCCAATATAATAAAAAGGAACTTGAAAGACTTGACATGAAAGTAGAACTTTGAAAAAAATGAGAAAGGTGAAAGAATCCCTTAAAATTTCGGCAGCCTAACGACACCACTAAAACTTCAACAAAAATGAATTGACGAGATCAAATAGGGTCTCTCATCATATGAAAATAAAATATCAGTATGATAGATATAGAGATCATACCCCAACATAATAAAAAGTAACTTGAAAGACTTAACAAGAAAAATAGAACTTGAAAACGAGAATGGTGAAAGAATCTCTTAAAAATTCGGCAGCCTAACGACGCCACTTAAACATTCCTAAAATGAATTGATGAGAGAAATAGGGGTTCTCTCATCATATTAACATGAAAATGGAATTAAGATGAATATAAAATAACATCCTCCAACATAAGAACATGTATCATAAAAGAAATGACTTAAAATAGATTACTTGAAAAGAAAGAGGGAGGTAGGATCCCTTACCTTAAAACGTAACTCTTAAAACTCAAAGGTTGGGAACTTGAGGGCTTAGGGCACCTTGGGATGAATCCTTGTGAGGTAATGAGACCAAAGCTTTGTTGGGGGAGAGTTGGTAGTCGAATGGATGAGAGGATGGCTTGGTATTTATAGGGAGAGTGAGGGGACAAGGCATTAATGGCCAAGGGACACCTCATTGGTGGTTTTGGCAAAACCATGGGCTTGCCCTTGGTATTTACCCATGGTATTGGCCACTTGGGACACCTCATACCTTATCTTACTATTCATGATTCGACCATATTTATTTCATACTTAATACATCATTTAATGATGTCATTAAACACCCGTAACTTAAAAACTGTATTTTCACTATTCATCGAAAATTCAACTTTCTCAGAAAAATCCCAAAATTTCACCTTAACCAAATATCGATGCTCTTATTTCAAAAATTAACTCCATTTTATAAAAATAATTTTCTAAATATTTTTAATTTAATTTTTAAATAAATACACTATTCACTGAAAATTTATTTTTTCAGAAAAATCCCCAAAAATTACCTTAACATAATATCGATGCTCTGAGTTCAAAAATAAGATCCATTTTATAAAAATAATTTTCTAAATATTTTTAATTTAATTTTTAATTAAAAATCACTATTCATTTGAAAAAACTAATACTTGACTAATAATTTATGAAACTGTTATTTAACCATTTTATTGAATCACATTACTTAATCAAGGTGTCTAGATTATATTAATACTTTCTTTAAGTGATATTACTAATCCATTTGCTCACATTACTAATCCTAAGCATAAAATCACTATTCATAATTTACTATTCATCAAAAATTAAGTTGATCTTATTAGATTCTAAATTTCGTACTGAACATAATTGTAGAAGACTATTTTTTGAAAATCATTACACATTTTTAATTATTTAAAGTTTACATAAACATTTTTAAAATATCATTTCTTTAAAATTCATCAAAAATATGCATACTATATTTATCCGGACATTTAAAAATTCATAAACTTCATCATAAAAAGAAATCAAAATTTTTATTTAAAAAAAAGGATTACACAAGGAAGTTACGGTCTCCTTACATAGCCCCTTATCACACCAGCGTAGGACCTAAGTGTAAGGTGTGCTAAGGTGAGAGGATTCGAGGGAGGCTCGTCCAACATCGCACGAGTAGTAATTTTTATCAGTTTGAACTTCTTGCGAAGGCGATTCTGTTCTAACTTCACACGATGAAGTTCGGCTTGGGTTTCGTCCAGAGCAAAGCCCAGTGGTGCTACCTCCTTCCCAAGTTCCGTTAGATGGGCTTTGATTGGCCCGAGACTACTGGATGAGGTCATCAAATCTCCTTTTTATATTAATTAACCAAGGTCACTTGTATTTAGAGACAAAAGTCGCAACATTCAGTTTTCAACGGTCATACTGACTAATGGTCATATAATAGTCAAAACCCAACAGTCTCATTTTTATTATACTCATGTTATCAAATGAAACAGTTTTGTTGAGTATGAAAAATAAAATAACACACAAAATTAGGAAACAAGATTTATTCAAAATTTCGGGTCGTTACATTAGTGGAGGTATCTCCTAAGGAAAAAAGTTACCATTGGTTGACAACCCTGTTATGATGGCTATTTTATGTAAGGACAACTGGGGAATATAATGTATAGTCAATAGTGGCATCCTTTGGCTTAACAACCCATTATGTGGGTTGTTTTGTGAAAATAAAACTAGGGTGTATTACAAAATAGTTAGGAAAAGAAGTCCTTAAGAATTCCAACATTCTATCACTAAAACTGATGGAAGTTTTCGAAGATTCATATTTCCCCAGGCACAAAGTTTGGTTTACAAGAGGAAAGTACCTGAATACAGAAGGGGAATTTCAAGTCAAAATTTCCACATAAATGGGGGAAGAGGTTCTATATGAAAGTCTGACCCAAGTTTAGGACATATGGTGTTTGTAGTTTAGGTCATAAAACTAGGACCGTAATACCATGTAAATGAAACATGACATGTGACTTACCAGACCAAGACTGTTCCTGCATACTTTGGACATGAGGGGGGGGGATGTAAACTACAATCTTTGTGGCTTTCAGATCGGGATAGAGTACATGAGACAAATATTCAATGTGTGAATGCTGACTTTGAATCATAGGTTCCAACATATTTTCATCAAATCCTGTAGGGATAGAAGAGTCTTCTCCCAAGGAAAAAGTTATCGCTATTTGAAAAACTCGTTTCGTGATTTGTTTTATGCAAGGCCAACTAGGGCGCATGCTGCATAGTCAAACAGTGGAATCCTTCGGCTAACCAACTCGTTTTTCATACCATTTTATGCAAAGAAAACTGGGGTGTATTACAGTATAGTCAAGTAAAAGAGATCTCTGGTATTATACATTCTACCACCAAAATTCAAGGAAAGATTATAAAGATTTGAAAGTATTCAAGATTAGGAGTATGACGTGTGGAAGGGATATTTATGAGCATAAAGGAATCATTTGGACTGATATTTTCCATGATTTGGAAGTACCTTGTATAAATCTAACTCATATATAGAAGGGTACATCTCTATTTCCTTGGTGGGCCCCCTAATGAGGGAACTTAAAATAAAATCTCTTGTATGGACCTTTGTTTGTATGCGGGAGAGGTGGAATTTTTTATTTACCTCGTGGTTGGGACTAAGATTAAGGCATGAGAATCACATCATATCTCAATAGGATGAGAATAAAGCCACACTTATTTATAATAATAAAGGTCCCCCATACTGATTAAATTCATGTGTGGATGACATAGGGGGTTTGGACACAGGTTCACGCGTAGAGTGAAAACTCATATCATATCTCCTCATGTAGATATGACTCATACATGTGATATTATAGGTATTTACCATGTTGTTTTGTGGTTGGTCCCAATATTAAGGCCTAAGAATCACTATGTATCTCAATAGGATGAGAATCAAGCCACACGTAGTTCTTGAAGAACTATGCAGTTTATCGTCATATGGTAAGGACATGGGAAATTCTGACATGGAAAGTCATATCAAGAATAGACTAGGGTGTAGGAACTAGGTGTCACTATGTATCTTTATAGGGAAATAATCAAGACACATGTATTTCTTAAACAAATCATGTAGTTTATTGTCATGCGATGAAGAAATCTAGGGTGACTTTTAGGGTATTATAACCATGACCAAGATAGCCCCAATGGGATTTGATACACCTTATTTATGTGAATAAATCCTTTACCAAAATCCTAAGACCACATGATTTGTGCTTGATGTGATAAATAAGGAGTGGTAAAGGTTTCATCTACAACACAAGGGTGATACAAGTGAAGGATATGGGCATTTCAATTATGTGGTGGCTAGGCCAGGAGATAGGATCTTGGTGTCGCTACGTATCTCATTGGGATGAGGATGAAGTCGTACATAGTTCTTTAAATCCCATTTAGTTTAATGTCATGCGGTAAGGATGAAGATGAACCTATATAGAGGAACAAAAATGTTGTGGTAGGGCCCAAGATTGGAGATTTGGGCGTCACTATGTATCTCATTGGGATGAGAATCAATCCACATATAGTTATTAAAAATTCTCCCCCACATAAATTAGGATTTTACATGAGGAAAGGGGATTTATAATTTTCTAGGATGGTGGTTGGGTCTAGAATATGAGGTTTCAGCATCACTACGGATCCTGCTATAATGGGAATCAAGCCATATGTCTCATAAAGGTTCCCTATATAGATCTAATTTGCGCACGGGGAATAAGAAGGAGGTTTTCATTTCTTTAATTATAGATGGACCTAGAACATGAGATCTAGGCATCACTACATATCTCATTAACATGAGAATCAATCCACACATAGTTCTAGAAAACATTCCCCATGTAGGTCTGATCCATACACACAAGGAGTGAAGGGGTTTTTTTATTATGGTCATGGATGGACCCAATATTGGAGATCTGAGCGTCACTACATATCTCATTGGAATGATAATAGAGCCACACATAGTTCTTAAAATAATTGTGTAGTTTAACATCATGTGATAAGGATGTTATAACATTGGGGATTATACTTGTAAAGGGGCCCAAGTTCTCTATGAAGTGGTTGTGATGTAAGTGGGGATTATGCATGGTAACTACCCAACCTTTCTTCCTCATATTCAAGAGAACATGAGGAGTGTCAACTCATGGTGTTTTGGGGGTTTCTTAATATCGAATGAGGGGGGCATTAATTATGTAGTTTAATGTTATGCAGTGAGGATGAACAATGTCTTGCAGTTTTAGGTCATATGATTGGGAGAATATGTCATGTAGTTTATCATCGTACAATAAGGACGATGATTCCGTACATTTTAATTTCATATAGAATGAATGTTATGTCATTACTTTTAAGTTCATGTGACAAGGACCAACTATATAGTTTAACATATTTTTGTCGGGACATATGTGGTGCTATGCAGTTTAATATTCTACAACTAGGATGAACGTCGTGTGATTACATGAAATATTTCTTCAGGAACCTTTCATTGGTTGGAGTCGTTATGACTTCTCCATCCATTTAGATCAAGGAATAAGCTCTGTTAGAGTGGAATTTGTGTATAGATTAATGTCCCTCCCACTTTGGATCAAGATTTGGAGGATTCTTTCATGGTATCATTGGATTCCTAAGGACCAATACCAATTCTCCTTGGAGGAATGAATAAAGACAGACCTTCTTGTTAAAGGATCATGCTATCTAATTATGGTAGACTTCCAAATGATGCATGATATGAAATATCATTTCACCAAGTCACTCTAATTCATCCAATCATTTCTGATATTGTTCATCTGTAGATAGCTGGTCACATATGGCAATACGGTGTGATGGAAATTGAACCTCAATGGGTAGGACTGATTCTGATCCATACACCAATTAGTATGGGGTTTCATGTGTGGTAGTACGATTCGTAGTTTGGTAAGTACATAATGCATGCAAGAGCTTGTCAGGCCAAGACTTATTATCTTTATCAACCATTTTCTAGAGTATGTTTGATAGGGTCTTGTTGAAAGACTCTCTCTGTCCATTAGCTGCTAAATGATAGTGAGATGAGTGGTTAGATTTGATATTATACTCCTGATATAGCTTTTCTTCCATAGAAGAATAGAAATTGGTGCCATTGTCTATCAGTATAGTATTAGGGACACCAAATCTGGTAATGATGTTAGCTTTGATGAAACTAACAATGCTTTTGGCCCTAACTTCTTTGAGGGGTATTGCCTCATCCCATTTGGATAAAAAATCGATAGCAGTAAGGATGTACTCAAACTACTTGGTCTTAGATAAATGATATGGACCCACTATATCCATTACCCACATGGAAAATAGACATGATTGTTATTATTGTATGTATAAACTCTTGGGGTTGATGGATGAAGTTGTAATGTGCTTTATAGGAATGAAATTTCTTAGTGAATTCTATACAATCCTAAGTCAACAAAGGCCAGAAGTATCCAAGCCTTTAGATTTGATCAAAAATCTTGTGCCCTGACTGGTGGGAACCATAGGATCCTGCATGTACTTCTTCCATAACAGCCACAATCTCTTCTCCATCAACACATGTGAGGAGGAATCTATCAAATCCTCATTTTTAGAGGACTTTTTGGTGATTTGGGCCATTATAAAGAGTGAAATGGCTGCTCGTTGCTGAATCTACTCTATTCTAGCTCTATCTAGTGGGATTAATCCATCCTGAAGGTAGTCCATAATTTTCATCATCCATCCAGTGGTAGGTCCATATGTCATAGGGATGGGGATAATTCCATTGATCTCCTCTATTCTAACTTGAACAAAAGGTGATACCATCTGATGATGGGCAATGCTAATGACTGTTTCATCTTGGTTTGGATCTGACCAAGTCATAACTACATTTTATAATGCATCATCTTGGGAATTCTGTGATTGTGCGGCATGATTCAAGGTTGTATTTGAGGGGAATTATAACATTAACCCTTGGGAATCATCAAATAGGGGAATTATTTTCTCTTTTATAATGGTGTAATCTCCATTGATCTACTTGATTATCAACTTTGACTCGCCTTTCACCTCCAAGTGGTTCACCAGTATTTTAAGTACCAATTCTAGGCCAACAATGAGATCCTAATATCCTACTTCATTTTAGGTACAACCTTCTAATAACAAGAAGGAGTAATATAACACTACCTTCTCTGGGGAGATAAGAACAATCCCAATCCCTACTTTGTTGAGTGTAGGGTCTTCCATTCTATTTTATATTGGGATCCTCGACACACCATCAAAAAACATTTCCCACCTTTGGGGGTCACCTTAAATAGAGAATATATCTTCATTTTTAAATTTAGTATTTAATGATCTCTCTTCTATAGATGGGTGATCGATGAATAAATATACTAATGCCTAACCTTTCACTACTTTCTGAGGAAATAACTGTATTTCAAACTACTACAGAATAACCGCCCACCATGCCAGACATTCTGTTAGCATAGGAAAACTGAGGATAAATTTGAGTGGGTTATTGAGAGAGATTAATTGGATCTCATGGTGCTACAGGTAGTTCCCCAACTTCTGAACTACAAATATTAATGTCAAGATTCTATTCTCGATGTCTGAATAACGAGTCTCAACATAAATAATGGTTCAACTGAGATAATAGAGGAATTTTTCATTCCCAACATCATTTTTTTGTGTGATTAAGGCACCCATGATCATTCTAGGGCCATCACATATAGAATGAGCAGTTTTCCTTCAATAGGTGGAATAAACACCAGCGGGCTCAAGAGATATTTCTTGAGGATGTAAAATGATTCTTAACAGTCATTGGTCTACTAATATGTGACACCCTTCTTCATCAATTTGGTGAAGGGTAAACACTTTCCTGAAAGGTTATCTATAAAGTTCTAGATATAGGCCAAGTTTCCTTAAAGTCCTCTCAACTCTTTAAAGTTTTTAGGAGGTGACATTCTAAGGATGGATTTAATTTTATCAGGATCAACTTCGATGTTGTGATGGCGTACAAAAAATCCAATAAATTTCCCTAAGGTTACCCTGAAAGCACATTTCAAGGGGTTCATATTTAGTTTATGTTGTCAAAGCTTACTGAAGATGGTCTCTAGGTCAGCCAGGTGGTTAGAACAATGTTGGCACTTGACCACTAGATCATCAACAAAGCATTCAAAAAACTTTCCCAAGAAGGGTTTGAAGATGTGGTGCATGTCATGTTGGTATGTGGCATCATCATTATTCAAGAAAAAGGGAATTAATCCATAGCAGAATACTTCTCGGGGGGCTCTAAAGTTTGTGGCCTCTTCATCTTCTGGGTCCATCCTGATTTGGTTGTACCCTAAATATCTATCCATGAAGGAGAGGGATTGATAATTGGTCATTGCATTAATTAGGAGTTCTATGATTGGTAATGGGAAGTCATATTTGGGAAAATTCTAGTTGAGATATCTAAAATCTATGAAAACATTGATTTTCCCATTCTTCTTCTTTACCGAGACAATATTGGCTAGCCATTTTGGATATTGTACCTCTCGGATAAAGTCATATTCAATGAGCTTGTCCACTTCATCCTCAATTTTAGAGGAATGGGTTGGGTGCATCCTTCTGGTTTCTTGATTGTATCCCCGATGATCTTCTAGAAAACCCAAGTGATGGGTGGCCACCTTAGGGTCAAGGCCTAGCATTTCTGTGTAATTCTAGGTGAACATGTCTCAGTGCTACTTAGGGAAGGAGGTATATACCTCTAATTCTTTGGGAGTCATGCACACACTAATCAGAGTGGGTTTTGGATCTTATTCTATACCCAGATTTATCTCTCTGAGTTCATCCATAGTCATAGACACACCTTCCTCAAATGCTGGAGGTGCGTCCCTGAGATCTTCCTCTTCTTACTCTTCCTCATGATTTACTACTTTTTCCTCTACCTGGGGAATAGGTGATAAAGTAAGTTATTTTAAGGGAATAGGGGAGTCACTATATAGACATCAAAAATATAAATTAATCATTTATGGATCAATCAATTATGAGGGGCCTTTTTGGAATTCTGAAGGGAAGACGAGGGGTTTAGAATGAGCATATTTTTATTCTTCCATTAATGCAAAAAACTTCTTCCAACATAGATGGTGAAATAAGTATTTTTTAAAGATTAGGGGGTGAAATGAAGACATTTACATCCAAAATTTCATTACTATATATTTGGATAGTTGAAAACCTCTCCTATGTTTTTAGATTCAGTTATCATGACTATCATTACAGAAGTCACTGAACGTTAGCTTGAATTAGATCCCATGACTTTGATTTGATTAATGGGAAGCACACAATCCACACTAAGTTTCTTAAAAGGGTTAGCTGGGATCATTTCTAGGACATTTGGGGTATTGATTCGAGAGACATCATCTTCCATATACTATTTTCCTTTTTTTGATAGAACCCTAAATCAATGTATTGTGACTCATAGGATTTGAATGGGTCCTTATCACCATGAAATATCCAAATTTGACCATTGATACAATATTTGAGATATTGGTTTTATGATGATGGAATATCCACATTTTGATGTAGCCAAGGTCTTCCTAGAAGAACATTATAAGTTGTACCCTAACGAACAACCATGAACTCTAATTCAGATCCAAGATCCCTGAACTGAGTTCTGAGTGTGATCTTTCCAAGAAGATCTTTATCATTATTATCATAACCTTGTAACATCATAGTGGAGGGAGAAAAGTAATATTCATTAATACCCAATTTGTGAAGTTTGTAGACTAGAATTAGGTTTACCCTTGATCCATTGTCAATAAAGGCTTGTCAGACATCAATGTCATTTATTATGTCAAATATATAAAAGGGATTGACATGTCCTTGTATCATAACATCCTTATCCTAGTCAGTTAAAGAGATATCTACATGGAATTATGTAGGATAATTCTCTACATGATATAATTTTTCAACAACAACCTTAACTTCAAACTCCCGAATGATTGATAAGACCTTGACAAGTGATTCCCAGAGATCTTTTGATAGACTCAAGGCATCCAAGATTAATATCTTGGCTAACACTTAGGCCAGTTGTTTCAAAACATCATATTTATGATCCATATGAATTCAATTCATAGCATGGGTATTCTCTTTTGCAGGCACTTTAGGAGCTGATGTTCCTGCTGTTGATGGCCTGTCTCTTGGGGCAGGAGTTAGAAGTGATTTTGTTCTCGGTGGATTAGGCTGGTTGAGTCGGCCTACCTACTGAGGAGGTGGTGAAGTATCCTCTAACTAGTCTTCCAAGATGATCATGTTATATAATACCCTGTCTTGTATGTAGGAATAACTCCCTTGTTCTTATTGAGTTCACTGTAGATCTTTCCCATGAGTTTCGACTGCATAAACGATTCAAGAAGGGGTTTGGTTGAAGTAGTGACTCCTAGAAAAACCACGTCTTACCCTATACCCTCAACTTTAATGAACTCTTACCCTATTTACCTAATAAATTATAGGAAAATAGGGTTTATAACCAGAATAATCATTTGTGAAGGGATACATTAAATAAATAACATTAACAGAACCAAAGATCAAATCCTCATCTAATGATGATTCTGTCTGATAGGTCATCTCTTATTTTACCATTTGGTGGGGAGGTTCCTGTGCTTTTGGGATTATCGGTATTAAGTCAGATAAAGTTAGGGCTGACTTTGGCCTTGACATGAGCTCATATTATTGCATTTTCTTCTTACCCTTTTGGCCATGTCACTTTTTGGAGGATTTCCCTTTAGAGGATTGAGATGATGATGGAGCTGGTTGTGTTGTGTTAGAAGCAATCGAGGGAATAGTTGGGTTAAAAAAATCCCCAGACCTATAGGCTGGGGTTTCTTCCGAACTACCCTGGCTAATATTACCTCATCTGATCTTATGATTTTATAGAGTTTTTTTCGAATGTGGGTTGGGTGAAATATTTTACACACACTTAAATCTCTTGTTTCTGAAGACCGTTGTTCTATCTCTGACATTTTTTCTATCTGATGGCTAACATCCTCTAAGTAGGAGGCTTGATCGATATTCTCAGATGCTTGATGCAAAAGTATTTCAATAGCCTACTCTCTTCTATCCTGATGTCAGTGAGAGTCGATTGAGTCATGTTCATGCTGATCATATCCTCGCTCATGAATAGATTTCATTTGTTCGAACCAGCTTGGGGCTATGACATTTCATGATACCACCTTTAGAGGGCTTTTCTAGTTAGGGAGTGTAGGTAAATTCAATGATCCATGTGCACCCTATCCTCCGATATGAAAACCAGATGGGGTATCTGAGATCATCTGTTGTAACCTCATTAATGTACTGAGGCATACACATTAAAGGGATCCTTTATGTTTCTCTATATTTGGATATCGTGAAGCCAGGATAGATGCTAAGTCAATTTGGAATTGAAAACCTTATATTACCTTGATGTAAATTTGATACTCATCATAAGGTAATACCTTTTATTTTAAATGATGAAGAGTTTTCCATATGTTGAGGTGGATATCACGCATATAATATTCTGACAACACCTCTGGAATGTTGTATTGAGGGGTGTCCAAAGTCTAGAATATGGCCGGTATGTCATCTTTATCCAGTTTTTTCCACATGTTTAGAATGTATTCTTCGTATTTCACTGGATACTGCTCTACCTGGTCCGACCAAAGAAATCAATTTCCTTCCATTTTATTACAGGTAGCAAGATCAGTAGGGACTTCCTCTGTTGCACTAGAAGGTAAGTGGATCAAGGGTGGTTCATAGAATGACCATCACCTTGGGATATCTTCCATCTAAGAAAGAATTTCACCTACCAATAACAATGCATCAGATATGACTAGCCTCATTCTCATAAGTTCCTCATGATATGATGAATTTCTCATCACTATATTTCTAATTATATAATTCTATTGAAAATTAAAAACACGACTATGGATAGAACTTTCACAGTAAACACCATCAATGGGAAGGACCACCATAGTGGATTACAATAAGGGGAAGACCCTATTTCTCCTTGATTTTCTGGCCACACGGAGGGATGTCGTGGATCTCATCAGGATATGGGCTCTCAAGATCGATTAGAATGTAGGCATGAAGACATCCTTTATGGTGAAGTCTCCTAAGAGAACCTTTATAATTACTAATATTGCTCCTGTAATTTGGTAATGGGAGGGTATGATCTTGATTTGTGATAGATAAGAATCTGAGGTCTTCTAGAACTCCAGTTTTAAGTAGATCCATATCATAAATAGTCACTTGATTTTCCAATAGTGTTTTATGAGTCATCTTCTTGGATGTTTTCTTATGAGTGATTGGGGTCACTTTCTAGGAGAAGTGTTTATCATGAGTAAGTGTTCATACCTTCCTTGGAGTGTCCATTGGGATAGGTTGATTATCTCCAATTGGAGAGAGTGTATATTCTCAATCCAATTTTTCATATAATATGATGGAGTTTTCCCCATGACCCTCCTGGATGGGAGTAGAGGTGCAAATCTGATCTGGGATGATATGCTGATGAGACAACCCATTTATGGGGATAAAGTTATGTATGTGTCCCTCGGCCACTACTATTTTTGCTATGATGATATCCTGGAAAGTTTGTAGGATGTGGTAGGGATTTATTTCACCATTGTTAGGATATTCTTAGTGAATTCAGTGATTAGAATGATGATATATGCCCATTCTATATTTGGAGTAGGTGTATGTGCCTACTCCTGTCCTTCCTTTCCTATCATTGGGTACTGATTGTACTGGTGTGTGGGGGTATAGAGTTGGGTCTACCCCCTTCTTGTAATCAGGACTTTCCAAATGACTTCTCCAGGTGCTTCTAGATGAGGCTACTGACATGCTTGGTTAATGAAGGTGGGTGTGTGCACCTACTCACTTTTTTCCACCAAATTTGGTTGGAAAACTTCTTTGAGTGCTTAAATATGAGTCTAATGGAAGGATTGGTGGGTTTAGGTGAGTGTATGTTCCTGATCATTTTATTCCTATATATTTAGAGGGTGGAATTATTTAAATATCATCATATGAGTCTATTGGATGGCTGAATTAAGGTAGACAAGTGTATGTTTCTACTAACAATTTTCCAACAAATTGGGTTTTTAGGCTTCTCTGGAGGTGTAAGAGGTGTGACCCTACTCCCTGTTGGCTGGTTTTCATCCCTAGTGGTCTGTCTTTCATGCCCGAGTTTGAAGGACCTGGGCTGTACATCCATGTACAACACCCTCATCATGTTGAGGGTTCACTATTGTGCGGTGTTGGTGGTGGTGATTGCTGGAAGTAACCCTTGAGAAGTACCCTTGTGTCTTATGGTTGAGTACATATGTGGCCTCTTGATCCACCTCTCTGAGATACAGTAGGGATTGGTTATCACGTTCCTATGATAGGCTTCTGAAATAGTTGAAAACAGCAGTTGATTTCGTCTATGTCAGGACCACCTGTCGCCATTGACCAGAAGATTGGTGGGGCTTGGTGAGATTGAGGGCCTGTTAGGAGGCCTACAGGGTTGGGATTGTACCATTTTGGTAGTAATACTAGACCATTGTGCTTGATACCCAACATTGAAGATGTTGAGTTGGTGATGGTGTCCTTTTTTTGGACAAAGATTTGGTGTGCACAGCAGCCAGAGAATCCATTGGTGAAAACTAAAAGGATGCCATTGGATTTAAGGGATCTTTGAGAGTAATTTTCCTAGAATATATGACAAACACAAACAAGAAAACCCTCTCATTTGAATGAACACATTCATGATTGGTTATATTATCTTACCCTCTTTTATCAAGTGAAAGGGGATTGACTGATGGGGGAAACTATCATATTGGTTAAGGATTCACGTTGGGTTCACCATCCCCCCCCCCTTAAAATTCATGCCTCATGATGATTTTCAATTTCCGAATGGTTTCCAACAGTTTTGTTCATCGAACCAAAAACACCCAATAGTTCTATATCCAGAGGTACCTGCTTTCCAAAGGTAGGCGCTCATTAGGGATTTTATCCAATGATGCTTAAGAACTCAAATTGGTTGAGAGGATGATATTTTGGGTTAATCACACCCTTTTGGGGGAAATTATTTCTTACTCTAGGTCTCTATTATAGATTTATGAAATTTTTATGAATCCTTTATTGATTCCCAAGTATTATGTGGGTCATTCTATATTTAAAAATCAATTATTATCATGTATATATCTTAGAATCATCTGTATGTATCTGAGGTTCTTCATCAATGGGCATATTTTTATGTACAACTAAGAGATTATTTGGTAATTATTGTGATGATGTTGGTTTCCTAGCCACTTAGTGGGGAACTATGGAGTGTATCATCATCTAGGGAGATGGGAATTATTTTGATGTGAGGATAAAACCCTTAAATGGGCTTCCTATATATCCTTGTGAAAGGAATCAGAACCCACATAGTTTGGTGCTTCTTAATAGGTAACATCATACCTTTTAAGGTCTTGTGATGAGGAACTAACTATATAGTTTAACGTCATGTGTCAAGGAAATCTAGGAGAAAGGTTCCTAGTCAAAATTTCGTGTGTGAATTATATCGAAGCAGCCCAGGGAACCTGGGAGGAATATGGTTTCCTAGATTGAATTAAACCCTACAGATAATATGGACCAAAGAAAATAGGGTTGATTTGGGGTGTTGAGTTTGGACTTCATGGAGGCTTCCTATATATCCCATTTCAAGGGAAATCAAATTCCATGTAGTTTGTTTGTGAGGATTCACTCCCATGGAGGCCCTCAGGTTTTCCTCGTAGGGGAGTATGGCCCTTTAAGGATATTAAATTGGGGATTACTCCTGAATAGGATTCCCAGTAAAAGTGACCATGAGGGATGTCTCAAGTTATGTTGGTTTGGAGGCTTGTTTTGGGTCTTACTACTAAGGGGGATTCTAGGGTTAATGTAATTATGATCGGTGCTTACTCCTCTGGAAGTTTCCTGTTAATATCGGGGATTAAGTGGGCATCCTGCGTATCCTGATTGTAATAAGAATAAAAGTTCTCATAGTTCAATATGTTGGGGCTTACACACTTAGGTTTCCCTTTGAGGGGTATGTTTTCCCATATCATGGATGATATGGTATGTAGATCAGGCCTTAGGAAGGCATCCTATGTATCCCTATTATGGAAGGAATCAGAGTTCTCATAGTTTATTAGGTTGGGGCTTACACACTGAGGCTTCCCTTTGAGGGGTATAGTTTCCCATATCATGGATGGTATGGTATGAAGCTTAGGCCTTAGGAAGGTGTGCTACATATCCCAGTTATAACTAGAATCATAATTCTCATATTTAATTAGGTCACATGGATCGTGCAGATTTCATGATCACCATTATGCTCTAAGCCCATGTGAGTCATGATCACTGTGAGAAACAATATAAAATAGATTATTTGAGATACCACATGATCTACTTTTTCCCATATGTGACATGTCAGAAAAGACCAAAGGGAGAGGGATAGGGTGTTGAGTGTGCCCATATCCTTTACCCTGGGAAAACATTGGAAGAGGCTAAGGGTATGACACTTACCTCTCTTCAGTTTACCCCTAGAATGAGTCTAGTGTATGGAGACTAAGAAGTGAAGTAAGTAGGAGAGAGGGTAGAGGGCTCAGGTTCCCATCCCCTCCCTCACCCAGTGGCCAGGAGGTATAGAGGATAAAGAGTTCAACCTACTCTAAGAAAGAATAGGGGATTAATCTAGGAGGGATTCCCTAAAATTGGTCCCATAGTAAGGAAGGAGGTTTTTATTCCATGTAAAATTGAAACGCAAGCATAATACTCATCCTCCCTACTTGGAATTAGAGGTTATGGGCCTCAAAAACGAGAAGGGGAGGACATGGTCCCAACCCTAGTATCTAAGACCAAGAATTTACTAACACTTTCCCTGGGTTCAGGGTCCTCATAACCATGTAAATACAAATACACATGTTTCATGAGGATCATAACCATCTGGTAGGACCAGTGCGGGAAACCTCTAACTGTAGAAATCCAAATCCAAATGGGAGACATGTTAGTGTTCCTTTTACCATGAATTTTCAAGTTCATAGGTCTTGGTGGAGGTTTAAACTTAGAATCTTTTAGAAAAGTTATCCAAGGAGAGATGATCCCTACTATAGGTGTCTTGTAAGAGGGCTCAAAGGGTGACTCATGCAAGTCCTGTACATAGGTTCCACACACAGGTCCTTAGTGCAGGTGCCTGGTGTATGAGTTTGATGCGAGTCCTACTTGAGGAAGGGACCTTAGATAGGTGATTTCCTATTAGGGGATAAGGTTCCTAATACATTTTTATTTTTATTTTATACCCTTAAGGGACTTTGGCCTTATATATCCCATTTGATTCTCTCTTGTCTTGGGTTTTGGATAGATACCTAAGAAGTTTTGAAGTACCTAGGTGAAGGTGCTACATAGTCAGAGTTTCGGGGGTTCTTCCTATTTTTCAAACTCTTAAATAAAGAGCCCAAGTGTCCTATTTATTGGAAAATAGGGTGCCCTGTTCAATGTATTTTGTCTGCATAGGTCCGCATCGCAAGTCCACGGTGCAGGGGTACCCTGCCCCTTTACTCCACGCAGGGGAGCTGCGCGACCTTTGTACTGTGCGGGGGTATTTAAACATAGGTCAACTTGGGAAGGTACCTTGGATATCCTTAAGTATATTTATCACTTTAACATTCCCAAGATGATCTTCATAATTTTTTCATCTTCCTTTGATAAAATGGAGTGTCTATAGTCTCCAAGAAGAAAATTGGAGATGATAAACCCTTATAAAGATCATAAAATTGATGTGAGAATTAATCAATTAAGTGATTATGTGTAATAAATTTAAATATATATAAAACATGTTTAAATAAAATATAAAATAATCGTAGGTAATTACACACATAATCTTGGCATAACATAGTCAATGAAGAAGTAATATAACCCAATGAAAATAAATTGGGTTAAGAAACCCCTTACCTCAAATCCTAACTTGCATCATACATCCACCACCTTCCTAAATAATAAAATTATATTGATTATATAATTTTATTAATAACATATTTCATGTTAATTATCTTACTATTATCCTTTATTATCATGTTTTGTTCAATTACTAATTTAGTATAGTTCATATTGGTCATTTTGGGATCATTCGGTTCATAATCTCCAAACATATATGGTATATTTATAATGGTAAATGGTATTAGTACAATTATTTCATAAACTATAAAATATTTATGTAATAGGTTCTATATCATTCCATAAACAAGTAAGTTAAATAGGTTATCAAATTGGTAACATCCTAAAAACCTTCCTCAATTTGCCTATTTTGGATAGTTAGAAATAACCATGTTTGTTTAATTTTACATTAATTTTTATAATGGATAATTTACCATTATAGAATCATAATAATAAAATTAATTTAATATTAATGTTATATTAAATCATAAAATCAATTTTTAAGAATACACATGAGAGACTTAAATTCATGAAAACATCATTGTTCGCATATGTTGTGTAAAACCACCACGGTGAGTGATGTTTTTCAAAAGTATTAAAAAGAAAGGAAACTAAGTAAATATATGAGTTTTAGAAAAGAAATTATATAATAAATAAATAACTAATTTAGGATAAATTTTTTATTTATTAATTCCACTATTGAAAAAGTAATATGATAATTAAAATGAAAAGACTATCTTTAAAAAACTCATTTTTTAGATAATAATGGCTTATGGAGGAGAGTTCATTGAGAGGTAAAAGGTGATACCCCTTAATCAATTAATAAAATAGATTCTAATAAAATATAAATGTAATAATGGTAAAAATAATGATTTAAGGTTTAATGAGGTTCCAAGATAATGAATCATGATTAATAAAGGTGAAAGGGGCTCAGAAACCTTTACCTCGATATTTGAAATTCCACTTCTTGGTTGAGCTTAAGTCCTTTGGAGAAGTGAAATTTGATTACTAAGGGGTATTAAATATGTGTTATTGTAAGTTTTTAGAGTTATTTTGGTATATTTTTAGATAAAACCAAACTCATCTGTGTCTTTGAAAGGCTTAGATTAAGTTCACTTTTATAGGGAAAAATCAATGGCCCTTTTATAAATACTTAGTCTTTATAGGTCAAAATATGTAATTTAAAAATTACCAATGGTTCAAAAATGGAATATAGGCAGTTTTATTGGCCATTTTACCATCTAATTGAATCATTATATAATTTTTATATATTTTAATTCATTTTATAATATATTATTTAACATTAAATAACATTAAATTCATTTTTTGAACAATTCACATAATTTGACTTTAAAGACCCCAAGATAACAATATATTTCAAATTTTAAAGTATTTAAAACATTAATTACCTTTAATTTTGATCTATAAAAATCATGAAATACTCTAACTTATCCAAAACACATCACTTTTATTATTTTTAAAACTCTTTACTTTTATTTTTCACTTGACTGCACAAACACCGCATCGACGATGTATAAGTGTTCTAAGTAATTATATCTTCACCAGAAATTTAAAAAAAATTAAAATAATAAATATAGTTTATTTATCTTTATTTTTATCATATATATTCATTAATATACTATTTATATCTATATCCTTATCATGAAAATATAATAATTGGGGAAAAGTCACATTTTTGGAAATGTAATTTTATTAATACAAAAGGGATGTAATATTCATAAAAATAGATCCAAATTATACCAATAGTGAATATAATATCAATATAGGTTTATTATAACCTCATCCACTAATTTTAAGATGAGTTTTTTGTGATATTTTAAGTCTTTAACCCTTGTTTTTCACTTTTACCCTATTTTAACCATTACTGTGGTGATGAATTTTTATTATGATTACTCTTCATTATAAATAAAAAATAAAATTGAAATTATTACATAATTTGAATATTATTATTCTAAATATGGAATATTATTTATAAAATTTAATTTCCAGGAGTGGTAAAAATTAATTTTAAGATAAGTTCACAAAATGCAATGAAAAATAGTTTTTAGAAAAATGTCTGTTTTAAGTGTAAAAATGATTTTATACCAAAATCATATATAATGTTGATTACCATTTAATTAATTGGATACTTTTAATCAAATGGGAATTATTTTAATTTAAAACTAATAAAAAATAGAATGATCCTCTATAAATACTTTAAAATAAATGATAGTTTTTATAAAAATCGGTACTTTCCACTATTCACCTAAGAATCAATCTTTTTTAGAAAAATCCAAAAAAAATTAAACTAAGATATATTTTATATGATGATATCAAAAATTATTTCTGTTTTATCAAATAAATTTTACAAATTTAAAAAAAAATCTCTTTTAAATTAAAATAGAAAATATAAGGAAAACTTGATTTTATATAAAAATGACCCTTTTATACTTTTAATGGTTTTATTCATATTTGATTTAATTTTTATTATTCAAAATTGAGTTCTAATAAATAGATTTTAATAGAAAAAACTTTTCAACATATATTTCATAATTTGGTTACTCTTATTCATAATTGTCAAACAAACTATTAGGTAATAACAGTCAAATTTAAATAATAATATGTATATAGTATATCACGGTTTATTTAAGATAAAGAATGAGGAAACTTGCTTACTTGATTTGTTTTCATTCTAAAAGAATAATTTTATCCTTTAGTTTTTTTAAGCATTTTTCCTCTTATTCCTTATCTCATATTCTAAATGATAAATATCATGATGAGTTTTTCATACCTGAAATGCTAAAATTAACTTTTAATGGATCATAAGATCCAAAAAAGTAATGAAACGTTATTCCCAATATACCTAGAAATTTAATTAAACCAAAAATGGTTAGAAAAAGTTAAGGTAATACTCAATATGAATAAACCTTCATGTGAAGAAGTAATACATTAATCTCCAATGACACACAAAGTTCCACATAAATCATTTCAAAATTAAATAAACCCTAAAAGTTTTAAAGATATGCCTGATCAAATTAAAAACCCAAAAATAAGAATAATTTGATCACATATTCTTCCAAAATCAATATAACATTTATCTCTAAACAGCATTAATCACTCATAAAGTCACATACCAAAAATGTATATGTGATAGACATATATTCTTTAAAATTTACTAATCTTTTCACAAAATAACCTAAATCACCATGACATAAAACCATAAAAATCATATATACTTCCAAAATTTAACTCGATATTTATTCCTTAGATAATATCAAACACATTGACATAATATCCTATCTTGGTCATATAAAGTTCCCAATATAGTGAACGTATTTAAAAAAACATTAAGCACTTTGTCATAAAATAACTTCTCAATCCCTTAGTTATCTATATGATAACACATAAGTTCCCAAAATGTAATAACCCTTTATCCCAAACCACTTTACACTAAATCACATACTAAATCCAAATTTTATATCATGTATTCCTATAAATTTCTCCCAAAATATATTTAATCTCTTTAAAATCTAGTCATATAAAACTTTAAAAGGATATTTATGCATTTGAAATTATGATCATCCACAAACTTATTAACCCAAGATGGTATATAAAACTCTTAAATTATCCTTAACTGATAACATCCTAACCTCTAAAGTTATATAAACCTTGTTCTTATACCAATTATAGTATCCCTAACCCATACAACTAGATCTGATGCTACAAATATAATCTTTACATAATGCTTTTAATACTGACTCAAGTGAACCAATTTTTACCTTTTATAATTAAAACATCAATGAAATTATTGATTCAATTACATACCCAAGAACTTTTTAGGTTTATTTATTTAGAGAATTATAAAAATAAGTACTTAAAAAACCTCATATCTTTCTTATCCAATGTACATTTTTCTACAATATCTAGATTTTATTATTCCATAATAATTCTTCAATATCTCTCACAAAATTCTACACTCATAATACTATTCTAGAAGTATAATTCATATTATTCTTCTTCATAACCTGGGGAATAAAAACATAAGGAAGGGTGAGCTGAAATTCTCAATAAGGGAAGGAATACAGCGGAAGCTATCATAGAATAAATAAAGCATGAATAATATGGAAAAGATAAACAATAATAAAATATGCCATATAAAAAATATATTGAAAGAGGAATGTATCCATGAATGACATAAAAATATAAATAATCAAATGGATAACAATAACTTATTTAATAATTATAGAATGCATAATGTTTGAAATCATAATATTATCGTTAAGGCCTTATTCCAAGACATGATACATAAATAGGTAAGACATACTTCAAATACACAATCTAGTTTGTCACATGAGACCTACTAATTCATAAAGGGGATATCTAATGTCAATCCCCACCTATCACATAATAATTAAAATGCAATCATCATATGAAATAAATCAGTAACTATTTAATACAAAATCAACATGCCTTAATAATAAACATTTATTTTTTAAAATTATCATACAAAATATCAACATTTTCCTAGTAAATATCCAACCTTACTTAGTTTTTAATAGTCATATGTATATAACTAACAAGTATACATATTTTCAATGTTTCCATAATTAATAAACAAACTTCCTTTTTTAGTAAACACCACCAATCTGATTTATATAAAATGGGTTTTTACACTATATAGGGTTATGAGTATATGGTTAAGTCAATACAATAAATGATGTAGAATAAATCCATGATAACAAAGAACATGGACATGAATATTAACATAAATTAATCAAAAATGAATGTGTCCTTTCGAAAATAGAGAGGAAAATATAAGTATAAATTTTTAAAAGAATTTATCTTAATGATTTTGTAACATTATCACAAAAATGAAGTTATAAATCACTTCCAAAACTCTTTTAATGGGTTTTTAATAATAATTTTTAAAAATAATTTTTAAAATAATTTACACTAACATAATCTTGAAAATAAACTATATTTAATTAATAAAATGTGGATTGAAAGATAAAAATATACATAAGTGGATTTAAATCCCTTCTCAAAATTTTTGAAAAAACAATACCCTTTTCCTTTGAAAAAAATCATATAATAATGGGAGTATGTATACATTGAAAAATATCTGAAACATGGAAAAAAATCTAAATAATGAGGAAGGATCATGATGGTAGTAAAACCTCTTCATCGAGAAAACATTTAAAAGATATTATTTTTATAATTTTTTTAAGTCCAAAATGACTTTTATAGAACACATTAAAAATATTCCTTTAAAAATTTTGAATATAAAGTAAAATATAAAAAAATAAACTTAATAAATAATTTATGTATAGAATATAACTTCCTTAAAAAATAAATAATATGTATATATAAGATAAAGTCTCCCAACCAAGAATGAGAAATAAGGTTGGATTATCTTATAAAAAACTATTCGGTAGATTTGAGTGCCAAGAGACGGAAAATGGAAAGAATACTTGTAAACCTCATGAATATATAGAGTATAAGAAAATATGTGAGGTTCAATATAGAAATAACATATAATTCTTACAAGTAATATTCAAGCATAAACAATCCAAATTAAAAGTGAGATTGAAATATAAACCCTTGCAACTTTGGTAAATTTAAAATCAAATAACATCAAAAGTTATAAATTGATATGGTTTATAAAATCCCATGAATTAAATAAAATATTGTTTCAAAATATATTAATGGGGTAGTGAGTACACGATATAAAATAAAACATGGTGCACAATATGAAACATGTCTCAAAGAAGGAAATTGGAGATGAGAAACCCTACAAATATCATACCATTAAAGTGAGAATTAATCGATGAAGTAATTATATATAAAAAATTTAAATCCAAATAAAACAAGTGTAAATACAAAATAAAATAATCATAGTTCATTACACACATAATATTGGTATTGCATGGTCAATGAATAAGCAGTATGACCTAATAAAAAATTGAGTTAATAAAACCCTTACCTCAAATCCTGAATTGCATCATGCATCCACTACCTTCCAAAATAATAAAATTATATTAATTATATAATTGATTCAGAACATATTTCATGTTCATTACCTTACTATTATCCCTTATTATCATGTTTTTTTCATTTACTAATTTGATATAGTTCATATCGGTTGTTTGGGATCATTTGGTTCATAATCTCTAAACACGTGTAGTGTATTTATAATGGTAAATAGTATTATTATAATGGTTTTATAAAATATAAAAGATTCAAGTAATAGGTTACATATCATTCCATATGTAAGTAAGTTCAATAGGATGTAAAATTGGTACCATCCTGAAAACCCTCCTTAATAAGCCTGTTTTTGATGGTTAGAAATAACCATATTTGTTTACTTTTATATTCATTTTTATAATGGATACTTAAAAATCATAAAGATAAAAATAATTTTATATTGATTTTATATTCAATCATAAAATTAATTTTTAATAATATCCATGAGAGACTTAGATTCATAAAAACATCATTGTTCCCATAGGTTGCGTAAAACCACCATTGTGAGTGATGTTTTTAAAAAGTGTTAAAAAGAAGGGTAACTTAGTAAATATTTGAGTTTTAAAATTTTAAATATATAATAAATAAAACACTGATTTAGGATAAATTCTGATCTATTAATTTTATTATTGAAAAATTAATAGGATAATTGAAATGAAAAACTAGCTTTGAAAAAACCTGCATTTTGACATAATAAGGACTTGTGGAGGAGATTTCTTTGAGAGGTAACAAGTGATAAACCATCATAAATTGATCAAATAGATTAAAATAACATATAAATTAAATAATTTAATCAAAATAAATTAAGGTTTAATATGGTTTCAAGATAATGAATCGTAATTAATAAAGGTGAAAGAGGCTTGGAAACCCTTACCTCGATCTTCGAAACACCACTTTTCGAATAAGATTAAGGCCTTTAAAGAAGGGAAATATATTTACTTCAGGGGATTAGGGATGTGGTATTGGAAGTTTCTATAGTGATTTGGGTATATTTTTTAGATAAAACCAAATTCATATGTGTCTTTTAAAGGGTTAGATTAAGTTCCTTTTATAAGAAAAAGTCAATGACGTTTTTATAAATACTTAGTCTTTAAGGGTAAAAAAATTAATTTAAAAATTAAAAGTGGTTAAAAAATGGAAAATAGGTTGTTTTCTTAGATATTTTTCTATCTAATTGACTAATTATATGATTTTTAATTGATTTTATAAGATATTATTTAACATTATCATTAAAGTCACTTTCAGAACTATTCACATAATTTGACTTTAAAGGCCCAAAGATAAAAATAGATTAATAATTTAAATATTAAAACATTAATTTCCTTTCATTTTTATCCATAAAAATCATGTGATGCTTTAAATTATCTATACAAAACTCATCATTTTTTTATATTTTGAAAACTATTTACTTTGATTTTTCACCCGCTTGCACATGTGCTACATCGACGATGCATAATCATTCTAGGTAATAATATCATCACAAAAAAATTATAATAAATTAAAATCATAAATATAGTTTATTTATATTCAATTTTATCATCTATATTCACCCATATAGTATTTATATCTATATTTTTATCATGAAAATACAATAAGTGAGAGAAAGTGACATTTTTGGAAATATTATTTTATTAATACAAAAGGAAAGTCATATTCATAGAAAGTGGCTCCAAATATGACTATTAGTAATAATAATATCAAGGTTATTTTTTAATAACACATACGTTCATTTTAAGTTGAGGTGCTATGATATTTTAACATTTTAGCCCTTGATTTAACACTTTTACCCTATTTTAACATTTATTGTGGTGATAAACTTTTATCGTAGTTACTATTTATTATGAATAAAAATGAAATTGACCTTATTAAATAATTTTAATATGATGATTCCAAATATGGAATCCATTTTTTAAAATTTAATTTCCAAAAGTGGTAAAATTTAATTTTAAGGTAATTGCATGAAATGCAACGAAAAACATTTTTTATAAAAATGTTCGTTTTAAGCATAAAAATGATTTTATATCAAAATCATGTATAATATTAATTCTCATTGAATTAATTGGATATTTTTAATCAATGGGAACTAATTTTAATTTTTAAAAAAATATAAAATAGAATGTTTTTAACACCCCAAGTTTTTTTAAAAATAGAACTATGTTCGATAGCGTATATGACACACAACACCAAGCCTAAACGAACTATGAAATATTATTATTTAAATATGACCATTATAACCTAGCCGTTAAACTGGTAGGTATGAATAGAATTAACTAATTTTTGAAATATATATAAATATCATACTCAATATAAATTTATTGATAAATTCTTAGGAAATAAGCACTCAATTTTTAATGAAGATATTTTATTCTTCAAAAAATATGTTTTCTTCAAAAATTATTTGTATTGATTTTTGTGATAAAATATTATAACTAATTTCTTGAAATTTTAAAAAATGTATTTGATAAAATTAAATAAATTTTTTAAATCATCATATCAAAATGAAATTAGGGTGAAATTTCTGTATTTTTCAGAAAGGATTGATTTTTTAGTGAATAGTGAAAATTACTGATTTTTCAAATACTGTCATTTATTTTCATTAAATAAAGTAATTTAAAAGTACCATTATTTTTTGGATTTGTTATTAAAGTTAAATATAAACCATTTTATTTAAAATAATCTAATTAATTTCATTTTAATCATCAATTTTCGTGATCATGGTATTAGATTATTTTTATGCTTAAAAAACACAGTTTTCTGAAAAATTGTTTTTAAGTGCATAAAGTTTAAAAAATTTAATTAATAAATATAACACCTAATAAAGAAATATTTAAATTAAATTTAAATATTATATATCCATTTATATAAATTTAAATTCATATAATTATGATTTTTACTCATAGAGCTAATATAAGACCATATATTGCTTGAAAAATGCATTTTCCTAAAAAACTGTTTTTCATCACACTTTGTGGTATAATTATAAAATGATTTTATTACAATTATAGGGATAGAATTTGGTAAAATTGATTCAATATTTTTAATCAAAATACTTTATATTATTTAATAATTCCAACTAAATTTTTGGTCATAGTGAATAGTAAAAATGGTAAAAAAATCGTCACCAGGGTAAATCAGTAAATCAGATAATTAAGGTTAAAAATAATATGATATGAAATGAAAATTATTCATAGCACTTTCCTTTATCCTATTTGAATATTTCAGGTTTTCCATGTACATCCAAGTCTCGAATATATGGCCACTTGGTACCCTATTTCCATGATTTTGTCCTTTATAATAATTAAGTAATAGATAAAGACAAAAATATCACTTTCTTGCTTTTAATACCTATAAAATTTTGTGACAAGGATAAAAAGAACTAATGTTAAGATATAAATATGGATTTTAAATATAAATCACATTTTTATCATGGAAATTTACTTATAATTTTTATTAATTATATAATTACCTTAAATACTGACACAACGATGACACAGTATTTAATTACTTAAAAGAAAAATAAAATAAATGATTTTAAAAATATTAAAAGTAATATAATTTCACTAATTTATTGTATTCCGCAAATTTTTTAGATAATTATAACATATTTCAGGTGTGTGAAAGTTTTATATTCTAGATTCATCTTTTTCTTGATGTTTTTAAAGTCAAATTAAATAAAGTGTCAAAATTGACATTAATGATATTTTATAATAAGTAATGTTTTATTAAATGGGTCAAAATTCATAAATATTATCATTATAAAAGTAAAGGATATGTTTTATAATATCATCCACGGTCCATTTCTGATCTGTTTTTCCTTTTATAGAAACTTTCTTGACCCCAAAAGAGTAAAACAATTTAATACCTTGATAATTATCAAAAAGAGTTAACTTAGGTTAAAACAAAAAGTTAAGGGTGAACAAATCACCTAAAATTATCCAATTTTCATTGGATGATGCAATTTTGACCCAAAATAATATTATCTTTGAACCTTATTAATTTTTATCCATTTTAATATGAAAATTAATTTATATTAATTTAACACTTTAAGAAATTCCAAGAGTGCCCCTCCCCTCTCTTATAAAAGGGACCCTCTACTCCTCTTTTCTTCACAATTAAAAAGACTTTTTATTGGTGAATACCTACCAAAATACATTCATTAAATCCATACCCACATCCTAGAGTCCTTTTTTTATCATAAAACTATCCTAGTAAATCTTTTGGTGTAAACCTTAAGAGGTTTCCCAAAGAAGAGGTATAGTTCTTAATCAAGCGTTTTCGTTTTATTCCTTCTTCTACCTCCTTAAAATCTTATTCAACCATAATGATATTATAAAATAATTATATCCCATATAATTAGATGTTATTTTTTTATTTCATAACCTATGTCCATTTCCTTCCATCAAATGAGAAATACAACTATCATTCGTGTGTACGATGGATTACCGCCTTGTGAACCAATGTAATTCGTTTTCCATCATTTCCCCCCAAAACTAGTGATAATGATAGATTTAATGTATATATATTATATTAATGAAATATTTATCATTAAATATAAGTAATATATCATCTATTTTCCTAACTTTTCAATCACTGAAAAATGATAACATCGTTCATGCGTACATGTGAACAACCACCTCTACAAAGCGATGTGATTTTTTCATCACTACATCACATTGATGATATATATAAGTATATTTTAAAAAATAATATGGTATTTATTATATTATTATAATTCTATAAATAAAAAATAATATGTACCTTCTTTACATAATGATCTTTGAAAAATGGAAACGTTACTCATGTGTACATACGGCCTATTGTTTCTATTATTGTAATTTAGTCCATTGTTCATAACCATATTTCATGATTGGTTTTAAAAGTATAATTTATGTATAAAAATGATAATTATTTCATGATTATTATTCTTTATATGAAGGAATAACGACCTTTGTGACCATAGTCAACCTACCGAAGTCATTTTAGACATATGAGCCGAAAATGATCAAAACGATCGACACAAACTTAAATGATTATGTAATTGAATATAACATGGTAATAAATAAAATTTAAAAGAATAATAAACATGAAATATTTTATTAATAAAGTAAAAAAATTAACATAATTTTATTAATTAGGAAGATAAAAAATGTATGTGATGAGTCAGACTCAAGGTAAGAGACTTTCTTTTAAAAATCCTCTTTTAATGTTTCTCTTCCAACTTTTATTCTTCCATGTCGATATTTTTTAAAATATATTATTAATTAATTTATATTGAAATAAAATAATTATAAATTAAATTTTATTAATATTTTAATTTCTTTTAAAGGTTTTCAAAATTATTACTTTTATGAAACATTTTGACTTTCTTTATAAAAAAGAAATAAAATGTTCTATTTTAACGTATACGGTGACAATGAATTTTCCCACCACCATAAATGTTATTTTATTTTTTGAATTCATTTAAATTATTTCATGTTTTATTCAAATAAAAACCATTTTCCCATCCTTATAGGTATTTTAGTTTTGAAAATAGGTTTTGAAAAAAAATGGTATTTCAATATCCAAAAATGTTTTGCATATAATGACCCATAATTTTCATACATAGATATTTCATCTTTTTAGATGATTATTCATTACATAATATAACTATAAATTATATAATAATATATTTCTAGTTCATTTTTAAACTTGGATACATAAACATCTGGTTTATAAGAGTCTCCCATTAAGTTCTTCATAACTGACATCCTTCTTAGACATATCATCCCTAAAACATTTCTTCATAACCTAGGGAAAAGGAAACATAATAAAGGGTGAGATTAGATTCTTGTTAAGGGTAAAAATGGATACATTAATGATCACATTATTATAACATCAGAATAAGGGTATGAGAACATGGTCGTAACATTTAAAACTTCTACCCTATATATCATAGATCATAATCTTGAGTCGGGGCATAAAGTTTGGTGGTTCATAAGACATGAATCATTGAGGAATTAAATAATATTATCTATGAGAGCATAACATTGTAATAATTATATAAAATAATTTCTTTAATAGTCAAGTCTTGTTTTCAAGATGATCATAGTGGATTGGGTTCACTCCCCATTCCATCATAGTAATCAAGGTTCACTCCCAAGACTGTCAAAGTGGAAAAATTCCCTTACTGAGCTGAGTTAACTTCCCATTCCAACCCTATTTATCTCATGAGATATCAAAAATTACCCAATGTATTGTAGGGATATATAATTTTGGGCCCACCCATCCTCAGTTATAACTTGACCATCATCTTTGGTTATAATGTAACCATCTTCCTTAGATATAACATAACCACCTTACTTAGTTTATAATGTAACCACCAATCACATAATGAAAACCATAAATATATATTTCAAAAGATCATAAAACATTCATAATATCATCACATCATAACTCATTCAAAGAAAATGGGTTTTATAAACATTTCTTCAATTCATTATAGCATAACCCATGGAAAATAAACAGGTTTCATAAACATCTCATCAACATAAACATTAAACATCCAGATAAATAGTAATAATGGTATCATTGGATAATATCCCTAGTAAATCATAATTAACATCAAAGTATTTTATAATATATAAAAATTCCATTAAAATATCACTGGAATATTTCTTTAGGAAAATAACCTTTTCGCTTTGAAAATCACATTTAAAAATAAAAATATTTCCAAAATATAACAGAAAAAAATTTATTTTAAAATAACCTTTTAAAGTTTTAAATTAAAATTCAAAACATTTAGTGTTCATAATGGAAAAAAATTCTATTCATTTCATATAAGTTAAAAGAAAACATTCCTTTCACATTTTTGGTAAAAATTCAAAAAATACCTCTTTTGGAAAATGATAAGAAGATTAATTTTAAATAATTTTATAAAATATAAAACATGGGCAAAAATTAATTTTAAAATTCATAGGATAATATTAAAAACCTTATTTAAACCATATATATAAAACATGGTCATGGAAGAAAAAGTTTTTTTGACCAAAGAGAGAAATAAAGTTGATTTTTCCTAAAAACACATTTTCAGTCTCTTGAGTAATTAAGGTGTAGATAATGAAATAAAAATAGTAATTATCAATAAATAAACAGAGTATAATAAAATTCATGAGTTTGATGTGTGTTATATCATAATATTTCATCATCATAATCATAATCATAAATAATCCCAATAAACAATGAGATTGTATCATAAAACTCATATCACTTTTGTAACTTTTGAATCGTAATCCTCATGAAATAAATAACCTTATATAGATATGTAAATCCCCATAAAATTCATAATAATAATCATAAATTACATCCATGGGTGGTATATACACCACATAAAATAAACATGTGGTGAATGTGACATGTGTCTCACGGAGATAAAAATAAGACGAAGATCTCTTACTTTAGGTCTCACTTCCTTCATAAGCATTGAACCCTCTTATATAATAAATATAGGTTTATTATAAATTTATTAAATAACCATGATAATATATATCAAACCATATATTATTTAATTATAACCTTTTATCATCCTTTTATTAACAATTATTTATTAAAATCACTATTTTGGGTGATAACTGTTTTGTTTTTCATGTATGTTTTGGTTTGGTATTTTTAGTCCTTGTAATTTTATCATGGTACCATCATCTCCTAAATTTTTATAATGATATAAATATAATGAATATTTTGTATATGTATATATATAGATTCATCAATAAATGTTAGGGATAGAAAAATGAATTACACTGTTCTTAGAGACGGTAATTCGTACATACCCATGAACGCTATTTTCATTTTTTGACAGATGGAATAAAAGAAAGGTAAATATTAATTAAACTTTAAATAATTATTATTATATCATATAAAACATATGTATTCATAAAATTTATCCTTATTTCCATCCATGTAAAATAAAAATGAAAATGAATCATATCGCTTCGTGGATCTTATAGTCCACACATACGCACGAGGGACGTTATCATTTCACAATGAATTGGAAAGTAATAAGGTAGATATGATATTATTATTATATAATAATAATTATGTCATAAATATCATATATAAATATTCAATCCATCAAAATACTTATCCATAAAATATGGTGATGTGAAATGAATTATATCACTACGTGGAGACGGTAATTCGTGCATACACACAATCGATACTTTCACTTCCCATTTGATGGAAAAAGGGTGAATAAAGGTGGTTTCATAATCATAATAACATTTTAGTAAATTTATGATATTTAATTTATTATTTTATGAATAATATAACATATTTAGAGGAGGTAAAAGAATAATTAAAAAGAAAGTGATCAGTTAAGACAATTACCTCTCCTTTGAAAGAACTTCTTTAGATCTCCTCTTAAGGATCCAAGGGTTTGTCTTTTGGGAATACCATCACATATATAATGTATATAAGTAATTTTTTAAGGTATTTTATCATGTTATGGTCAATATATAAGGCTTAAATTGGTGTGAATAAGTGAAGGAAGTGATGTCCTTTTATAAGGGAGGGAAAAGACACACTTGGAATTACTAAAAAGATTAAACTACAATTAAATCGTTCTCAATCAAAATGCATCAAAATGGAAAAATATTCAAAAATAGGGTATTATATGTTTTTAATATTATCCATAAATAAAAATTTTATAGTTTTAAGTGGTATTTTAAAGCATATCTTTTGGTTTAACCACTTAGTTAACCTATTTTAACCATAACCGCGGTAATGTCTTTTTCACTCTTAAGAGGTTGTAATTTTATTTATAAGGTAAATATTGACTCATAAATGGAAAATATATTATAGTTTAGGACATATATTATCACCTTTATCCTATTTAAATATTTTAATTAGTTTAAATAATTTAATAAAATATTATTTTCATAAAATATCATTAATGTCAATTTTGACACTGTTCATTTATTTTGACTTTAAAAGAAATAAAGGAAAAGTTATAATTTGATTATAATCTTTTAAAACAACAATAATATGTAATATTAATATAAAAAATTCATTAAAAAATATAAATTACTCTAATTATATCACTTTTCATATTTTTAAAATCATTTATTTTATTTTTTATTAATTGAATAAATATTTTTTCATCATTGTGTAAGAATTTAAGGTTTTTATTTAATACCTAAAAATTATAAATAAATTAAAATCATAAAACTATGTTTATTATTCTAGAAATATCCATTTATATTAATTCACAACTTGTTTTTATCCATGTGTGAACACATAAGAGATATTTAAAACTAAGAGGGTGATATTTTGTAACTTTCTTTGATTTGAATATTATATCGGTCATTTTCATGGATAGGTGTCCATTAAAAAAATAAAATTAGATCCTAAGGTGATAATTATAAAATTAACTTCATAAAATAAAAATTATGATGAAAAATTATGGCCTTATAACTTGGTTTTAACCTATATTAACCTGATTTGCCCTTTACCATGGTGATAAATTTTATCACGATTAATATTCATATTGACCAAAAATAAAAGGGAAATATTACCAAATTTAAAAATAATAATTCTAAACATGGAATCCATTTTATTAAATTCAATACATATAATTTTCATAAATTAATTTTAAAATAAGTGCGCAAAACGTGATAAAAACTACTTTTTAGAAAAATGTAGTTTTTAAGCATAAATTGAATTTATTATTATCTCATGAATAGAAAAATATTAAATGAATGTTAAAAAATTTTATTTAATATATAATATATATATTTCATTAAAATCATTCACAAATAGTGATAAATTTAATTTATTTAAATAAAAACATATTTTTCACATAAAAACAATTTTTCAAGAAAATGCCTTTTTATGTATAAAAATGTTTTTATATTGAATTAAAGCATAAAATTAATTCAAATGAAATTAATTGTATTATTTAAAATATAAGAGAAATAATTTTACTTTTAAACAATTTTAAAACAAAATTAAACATTTTACATGCTTGAAATAAAAATACAGTTTTCAATAAAAATCAGTATTTTTCACTATTTACTGGAAAATCAATATTTTTAGAAAATTATTAAAAATTCATGCTATGATAATTTTAATATGATGATTCTAAAAATTATTTTAATTTTATAAAATAAAATTTCTAAATTTTTCATAAATTAATCATAATATTTTCTCGTAAAAATTAATAAAAAACCTTCTTAAAGAAAATGACTTCTTAAAGAATAAAATGACTTTACTAAAATTTGAGTGATTATTTACTAATAATTTATCAATAAAATTATATCGAGTATGAATTTTGTATATATTTCATAAAATAGTTAATCCTATTCATACCCTCCAATTTAATGGCTACGTTATAACTATCATGTTCAATAATAATATTTTAATAGTATATCGTGGTTCATTTAAACCTGGTGTTGCATGTAATGAAAGCTATCAAAGAAATTAAATTTTAAAAAGAATATTTCATAAAATATCAGGTTGTTACATTCTCCCCTCCCCCATAATAAATTGTATCCTCATAATTTTAACTTGTGGTCAGTAATCATAAGTTTGACATTTAAAAATTCCTTTGTGGAAATCCCACATCGTAAAAAGGGTTAATGACACATCCTCTTGAAAAGAGAGAAAATAAAATATGAAGGTCATATATAGTAACACATTACTTGGTTTCTAAATAGGAAAACATTAGTATAAAGTGAAAATATAGACATGAAAGAGAAAACTGACACCCAAGGATTGATATAGAGTGATAGAGAATATGGTCAGGAGAAAATAAACAACCACAAAACGATAAATCTATAATGATTGAAGAGACCATTGATTCATTGGAAATGAAGTTAAAAGATTAACAATTTATTTTAATATCTTTTTCCTAAATTTTAGGGATTCTTTTACTATCATGATAAATATAATTACTTGATTTATTTCCATATCATAAGCACAATTTCATCTATTGGTTGTGTTTCAATCTATTTTCACTTAAACTCTCACTCCAAGAAATAAATATCCAAGATAATTTTTTCATGAATAAATCACTAAAATTAACTTTTCACATATCATAAGATCCCTAAAAAAATGACAAGTCACAACTCTTATCTCAAAATATTTATCAAATCCAAAAATATTAGCATAAATTATAATGCATTAATTTCTAAAACCTCAAAAATAACCCCCAAGGTTCAAATTAATATATTTCACAAATATTTAACCTTAAGACTCCTCCAAAATATGTATAACCAAATTCAAAACCCAAAAATTATAATTATTTGATAAAAAAATTATCCTCAAATAACATAAAGTGTTTCATAATGTCACATATCAAACATATGAATACTGTGATTATATATTCTCTTAAAACATACTAATAACATGAATCTCCATAAAACCTTTATAAAAAAATATATGCTCCAAAAATTAACATAATACTATTCCTCATATAAAATAGCAGACTATTGTATATACTCTATAAATCCAAAAATGCAATAAACTTCATCAAAGATAACCTAAATCCTTTTTCATCAAATAACTAACCAATTTCAAGGTTACCAATACTATTAATTTCAATCATCTCTTTATCCTTAACAAACATTATTAACTCAACATATGACACATGTTAGGGTTTATCTTTCCCTTAATCATGTGTTCTCAAAAAATATCGCCTTGCCACTATGTAACATCTCGACTCGACTGACCACTAATACAATACCCGGACCGGTGGGTCATATGGCCTCAAGCGCGCCTCCATGTACGCCAGAGGCTGATGACTAGTAGTGAAGGTGTAAAGAGGTGATAGTGGGGAGAATATATCCTCATTATCATAGTATCATAGTGATATAATAGATAATAAATACCATGAAATAGTGGAAACAGTAATAAATGAACGATAGAGAAGTGGAAGAATAATATAAACTAAATATAAAAGAAACGACCAATAAAAAAGTATACAAAAATGTATGCATGTATTGATGATGATACATAACTAAAACAACATATATACAATAGGTAACAATATACAACACAATAAAAAAATAAAAAAATAATCCCCAAGGTGATATCCTTGAGAATACCGAGCTCCAGCTCGATCATGTGCTCCTAACTCTTAGGTACAAGATAAATAGCTCAAGCAATGAACCATGGTCCTCCAAACACAAGGTCTACTTGGGTACCCCAGTGCAATGGAGGCCCGAGCAGGGTGTGAGATATAAATCACAATAGGTTACCACCCACAGTGTCTATGATTGAATCCAACCCATGAATATAATGTAAATCAGTGTATAGATAATATGATTAAATAAACAATACTGAAATAATTAAATAAACATCGATCAGCTCAAGTTACAATAGGGAACCTGGATAACTCTACCTGCTTCAACTCATGACTGGAATGAGTGTCTGAATAGTTACCATACATATATAGTAATAATATATATTTATATAATATATTTATATATTTCATCCACCTATATGAACCAAGTATGTGCAGACGTAAGTGGCTATATACCTGGAATACTAGGTGCTGGATGGACTGGGTGTAACTCAATTATCTATAACCAGTTTAAACAGTCCTATAATCTCAAGTAATATGGTACATGCTATGCATCCCAATATAGTGAAATAATTCTTTAAAGACACTCAGTATAGTGAGTGAGCCATCATGCCATCACTCTAAAATGGGATCTTGGTGCCTCAGCCCAACATCCTACATAGTATTAATGGTGTGAGATGTCATGAAATCAACACCTGATGTAAGGGAGAATGATTTTATTCCATGCTCAAAAAATCCCTTACCATAGCTCCATGACCTATTTATGGCATAATCATATAAAAATAACAATAACTAGATCCATGATGCATTACCTCTCATGATCTATATTTATTACACCCATTTGTTAATGAGGGAATCACATTTAATTATATCATGTACTAAGCATGAAATATCGGTGTGGCCTTACCACCCTTTATAATTCATTTCAATTTAAAGATTTAATTCAATTCGCATAATCCATTCTTATTTAAATAAGACAATTGGCATGGTCGTACAACCCAATTCATTTCCATTTATTACATTTAAGGAGAAAAATCCATCAAGAACAAGCTAACCATTTATGTCTAACAAATCATTTAAAGAAAACAACTATCTTGATTAAACCATTCAATTAAAGACATTCCATTGAATCTATCAAAACATGGAAATTTAATTAAAAAGGGGAAAAATGAACTTAGAAGGTGCTCTTGTCATCTAGGCAGTTACCTACATGGGTAATGTCCTTTATAAGTCAGGCCACACACTTAGGAAGTGTTTGGGTTCAATTAAAAATTTATAATGAAGAAAGGAAACTCCATTTCAAAACAATAGTAGATCACATATACTAAACATTCCTTTTACCAAATAATGACATCAATCCAAGCACGATTTAAACCACTAACCATCTCTTTATAATTTCTAAGACAACGCATCTCATTTGAGGGGTTTTATTATAAAAAATGACATTGTTTCTTAAATAATTCATTTAACATAACCAAACATCACATTAAAGATTCACAATTTAATTCAACAAAATAATCATCTTAAGAAGCTACCATACATGTAAATTCAACTAATAAGTTAAACATGGTACTTAGGCGATGCCATTTTCATTTGTGCTATCAACGTCAAGGGAAAACCCATATACACTCCAAGATGAACGCTTAGAAGGTGGTACGAGCATTTAAACAATTTATTATAAAGGATAAGTTTGACTTGGTACACCCATGGGGTGTCCATAAATAAGTTTTTAATCCACTAAATTTCCAAATAGGAATCAAAATATGTATATAAAGGTGCAATGATCAATTTTATATAAAGAACTCAACTTAAAGGCAACACACGGAAAAGGTCGGCATGCAACACAAAAGATCTATTTATAAAATGACAAAAAATTAAGGAAAATCCATTGACCACCTAACTCATACCACATAAAATCTACTCATATAATATCAATATTTGATTTGATCCGGTTTGGAAGAAATCTAAGAAATGGGCATTCACCCTGAAAATTGGGCACACACTAAAATAGTGTAGCTGAGATGAGTTTAAACAAAGAAATATTAAAAATGAATTTAGAGATTACTAATTCAGATCCATAGAGACCGATGACATTTGATTTAGATGACAGATGGAGGAGATACATCAAATCTTAGAATAGGCTTGGAGGAGGAAACCCACGGCTTAAGGAGAGACTCACATGGATGCCAAGAGGAGAAGAAATAAAGAAATAATATTTTAACCTCATTAAGGGAATAACGGTAATTTTAACCCTAAAAACTAAATAACACGGTTTGGATTCATGGTTTTTCCAAACTTTGTGCCAATTATACAACACCCACTGCCTTAGAAACCCACCTCGCATGGTTATGCCACACATTTTGACTAACCATGCACCAACCGTGTAGTGAATAGTGAGAGGGTACTGCCTAAGTGGCACTACCAATGTGAGCTAGGCACACAGTTTGGGTAAACTATGTGCAGCCTGTGCGGGTCACTTCTACTCTTCTGATATAGGCCACACATTTTGTTCCTGAGGGCCGCACGGTTTCAAAAAAACCGTGCACCTCTATCAGTCCTCTTCTGTTTTGAGTCTATAGATTCTGATGCTCCCAAAACTCAATGGAGCATATGAGCAATATTTCAGGTCTTCAATAAAATCTAAAAATTACACTTAGAAGTGTTCCAACTCTCGGAATCACGTTCGGAAGATCAGTTCAAATAACAGACCATCCAGTAAATTCCAAAATTCAAATTCCCTTGGAATTCCACCTTGGCTCAAAAACACGGGTCATTAAAACCTCCCCACCTTATAACTTCTCATCCTTGATAAGACATTAGGAACAACGTAAACATAACTTGACCTATGAGGGTTGTGAAGTCTCGTTCAAATGGATACGTTGAATTTATAAATGCCCAATGCAACTCTGAGCATTTATTTAAGCACACGACACTTAATCCATCAAAACTCGAGCCAATTCTCATTTCCAACCAAAACACTAAAAAAGATATTAACTGAGCTAATTTATCGAGAGACACAATCACATCATCATCTCATTAAACATATGGCCAAAGGTTCTCCCTACCTTATTATTTAACATCATAAGGGGATAATTCTGAGCTATAAAACCTCCACCATATGAATTGCCTACACAACATGCCCTTAAGAATTCTAACGACGCTCTTGGAGTGTTTTATTTAACTGGAAGAACCTAAGTACTTTTGAATCCATAATAGGAACCTCATCTAAAAGAAACAGTCGAATCCCAATCGACCTAACTGAAACTAGTCACGCAATCTTTCTAAGATGACACTGCCAATATTTAAACCACACTCGCCTTCACTTGGTGATGTGTTTACAAAAATTTCCACATGACCATACCCATTAAACAAGAGGGATATAAATTCAATCCACTTCTTCTGACTATTATCAAAATTATTGGCTTAGAGAGTTGGTGTAATTCAAACTAAAAAAGAATTCCTTCTCCAAATCATTTTACATTTATAACAAGGATGCTCACTAAAGTCCACACCTGACCTCCGGTGACTTTCCCTAATCAAAGAATCACTGATCCTGACAACTAGTCTAGGTTAACCTCAGAATCAATATACTGGATTCCAAGAAACTAACTCAAGGTAGTCCATGCACCATGATTAAAAGTGATACATTGGCATACGGTCACGACGTCCACTTCAAAACATTTATTGGGCCCAGAGTAGCATCTTCTTGGTGGTAAAGTTAGAGAAGAACATCTTGTGTCCAATATTCCATCCAAGGAGTTCCTAATTGGGAACCCAAGTATCACTCAGGACTAACCATACCTTGATAAGAATAACTTGTAAACATGAAACACTGAGAAAAACACCCAAACAAGTTCAACCACTTTTAAAACTTTAGTGTGATTTAAGAATGATGATCTCTTAGTACATCAATGATGTCATCAATATAGGGGACATTATCATTGCTAAAAAGAGTATACTAAGATTTTTATAATGTTTTTAATAAGATTAGTCGAACCAATACTATTTGAATTCCCTTGAAAGAATCTCGGCTTCACTTGTCGATGAACCATCACAAACCGAACCACAATTCCTTAACTAACCAAGGCATCCCATGATAGTTCAAGATTTACCATAGAAGTGAATTCAGGACCAATTATGTTTCTCAAAGGTATCATACACATTCAACCACATTAACATAGTGTTGAAAATAAAGTTCCAACAAGATTTAAAACTTGTAATCCTTAAGGTCATTCAAGAAAAATTGACCATTTCCAAATGGACCTCCTTGGTTGTGTTCCTTCTACTTGGAAGGGAACATATTCATCAGAACTGACATGAAAATCCACAAATTAGGAGTGTCCTAATCATCAAAAGAAGAGAGTGATCAACTGCTCATAAGTGTACTAGATCATATTCAACATGAATGTATGTGTGTCACTCCTCCAAGCCATGATCACCACATCACAACATTAGGGAATTTGGAATGAAATCCAGAACCAACCTGAAAAACCTATCAAAACACCCAATCCGCTAGGAAATCATCCCAAGCATTGGAAATAACTTGATTTCTTTAATGACCGGGTCACTCTATTCCAGAGATAGCCTGAGAACGTACTCAACAACTCAAATCTCAACGATTCCACCAAACTCACCTAGTTCATTACATCATTTAGAAACTTGGCGGGTACTGCATATATCGATGCATACTACCCCGATATTTCAGAAGTAAATGACACATCCTATATACTATCCATAGGTTTTCTACCCTATGAATCCAAGTATCAGGTGGTCTATACAAGATATTTTAACACCAATTAATACTTCCCCATACGACCATTAACCTGGATGACAACATACCAAGTCATCCAACACTAAGGAAGAAGAGAGGGTCACATGGCCTACTAAGTGGATGACCATGACCTAGGCATGTCTAACCTACTAAAACTGAGAATTACTCAATGCTCACACCTATAAAAAGGGTCAAGGATACCATGATCACCCGTCCGAATAAGGGTGCCATTTAGAGTCTAAGAGTCCTACCAGGGACAATAAAACCCAAACAACAAAAAATTTCAGAAAACTCACATCATTTAGCAAGGAATTTAAGCTCTAAGGGTGATACCTACCATGATCTAACCCCTTAAAAAAGTACAAGCATCGACCATATCACTAGATCATGCCAAACATATTTCACTAGACCTTATTCCTATCATTTAATCCATTGCTAAAAATAAGAAAGGCCTACATAAAATTCTCACATTTTCATTCCAAGGAAACTAAAATATTTCTTTAAACTACCCTTACATAAGGGTTTAAACTAATGATACCACTTCAGGTTTCATTTCATGTCTTCATATTGATTCAAAATCAATATTTAAACATTTAAAAGATTCAAAACAAAAAACCATGGAATAATAGGAATGCCTTATCAAAATTGCTTCTTTAATAATTAACCATTTATCATTCCGTCATAAATTAGGCAATTTATCACTTAAATTAATTTTTAAGTTATAATGGATAAGGTGACCTATGAGGGTCCCACTAAGCCAACCTGGGTTCATTTAAATGCAACCCAATAGTAGTTGCTTAATTATTAATATTTCAAAACACCAATAAAGGGTTATCTCATAAGAAACATACCTCAACTAACCTAATTGGGTCTAGTTGTGCATTTTCAAAGGTAATAACATGATTTCCACGCCCGTGTGATGGAGTCATAAGCCTTTACAAAGGAAACCATTTCATTTTAGATTAAAATTGAACAACTTTTACATTTCAACCAGTTCAAAATATATATTTTGATTATATATAAGGGTTCGGTTATATGGGTGGACATCTACCAATCCATAACGCACCCATACACTTTACATTTTGGAATTTTTCTCCCATTAATCAAAATCAATTCACTTTAGCATTTTAAATTTAGTATATTTTTCATTTTAATAATTTTCTAGATGTATATACAAAGCTCAAAAGATGGTTTGATTACATAGGTTACCTTTTCCCAATTATAAGGCTCCCATACACCTTACAATAGAAAACTGGTTCCCATTAGTCACAGCCAATAAATTTATCCCATGAAACCAATTTTATGACATCATAACTAAGCATGTTATCATAAGAATCAGACACTGAAAGCATTCTAATAAGAATTGAAGCATGATATATAAGGAATACAGGCTAAATACATAGGAATAATGGCATATAATTACTTAATAATGTTATACAATCAAGAATTCTAAATAGGTACCTAAATAGGAATGCTAAAGAAAACAAAAGAATGGAATATCACTCAAGGAACACAATCAAAATCACCAAGAAACTCTATAAATATAGATACATAGAATGGAATATGGATGGAATGTGAATCTATATGTGCCTATAATGATTCACATAATTCTTAATCCTTTTAGTACTAGGATAAGGGTAAAATACCATAAGTATCATAAATCAATAAGCAGCATAAATTACACCAATCACTCAAGGTGAAATCATAATAAACTATAACAATAAAAAACATGAACCACAATCCCATCCCTATCCACTTGTACTTTTCCCTATATGTGGGGTGATTAGTCCCAGACATGGCTATTTACTAAGCACTGACACATTCCTAATATCTTGTCTACCAACCCAAAATAGTAAGACAAAGGGAAAAAAAGAAACCCTCTAATACCACTTTGTAATGTCCCAACCTAACTTACCACTAATACAGTAGCTAGACCGGTGGATCACATGGCTCAAGAATGCCTCCCTGCATGCCAGAGGCTACCAACTAGCTACGAGGGTGCAAGGAGGTGATAGTGGGGAGACTATACTCACATGATCTAAATATCATAGAGGTATAATATATAATAAATAATTGACAATAGTGTAAATAGTAATAAAAGAATGATAGAGCAGCGAAAGAATAATATAAACTGAATATAAAATAAATGACCAACACCAAAGTATACAAAAATGCATGCATGTCCTGATGATAATACATAACTAAAACATCAAACATACAGCAGGAAACAATATACAACATAGTACAAAAATAAATAAATGAAAAAAAAATCCTCAAGGAGATCTCTATGAGAATCCTAAACTCTAGATCGGCCCAATTCTCCTAACTCCTAGGTACAAGCTAAACAACTCAATCAATCAACCATGGTCCTAAAAACATAAGGTCTACTCGAGTACCCTGGGGAAATGGTAGCCCGATTAGGGTGTGAAATATAAATCCTAGTAGGTTACCACCCATGGTTTCTATGAATGAATCTAGTCTGTGAATATAACATAAATAAGTGTGCAGGTAATGTGGGTAAATAAACAATACTGAAATAAATAAATAAATATCGATCACCTCATGTTCCAATAGGACACCTAGCTGACTCTACCTTCTTCAGCTCACAGTCTAAATGAGTGTATGAATAGTTACTATACATATATAGTAATAATATATATTTATATAAAATAGTTATATATCGCATCCATTTATATGAACCAAGTATGTGTGTCTATATACCTAGAATACTATGTTCTGGATGGACTGGACATAACTCAATCATCGACAACCAGTATGAATGAGCCTATAAGTTCAAGTAGTAGGGCACATGCCCTATATCTCAATATAGTGAAAGACACCATGAAAGACACTTGGGGTGGTGTGTGATCCATCATGTCATCAATCTAAACAGGGAGCATGGAACCCCATCCCAACATCATCCATAGTATCAATGGTTCGAGACGTCACGAAATCAATACCTGGTGTAAGGGAGTGTGATTTTTTTCCATGCTCAACAGATCCCTTATCATTGTTCCACAGCCTATTTATGGTGTAATCATATAAAAATAATAATAATCTGATCCATAAGGTATTAACTCTCATGCTTTACATTTATTAAGCCCATTTAGCAACAAGGGAATCACATTAAATTATAGCATGTACTAAGCATGAAAGATCAGCATGGCCTTACCACCCTTTAAAATTCATTTCAATTTAAACATTTAATTCAATTCACATAAGTTGTGCTTATTTAAATAAAACAAGTGGCATGGGTGTACCACCCAATTCATTTCCATTTATTACATTTAAGTAGATTATTCCATCATGAACAAGCTAACCATTTATATCTAACAACTCATTTAAAATAAAATAACCATCATGATTAAACCATTAAATTAAGGACATGATATTAAATCTATCAAAACATGGAAATTTAATTAAAAATGGTCAATAAGGCACTTAGAAGGTGCTTGTGTCATCCATGCAATTACCTACATGGGTAATGTCCTTTATAAGTCGGGCCACACACTTAGGAAGTGCTTGGGTTCAATTAAACATTTATAATGAAGGAGGTAAAATGCATTTCAGAACAATAGTAGAGACCATATACTAAACATGCCTTTTACCAAAAAATGACATCAAGCCAACCATGATTTAAACCGCTAACCATCACTTGATAATTTCGAAGACAATACACCTCATTCGAGGGGTTTTATTGTAAAAACATGACCTTGTTTCTTCAATAATTCATTTAACATAACCAAACATCACATTCAAGATTCAAAATTTAATTCACCAAAATAATCATCTTAAGAAGCTACCATACATTTAAATTCAACTAATAAGTTCAACATGGCACTTAGGAGGTTCCATTTTCATTTGGGCTATCACCATCAAGGGAAAACCATATAAAATCCAAGTTGAATGCTTAGAAGTTGGTTTGAAAATTTAAAAAAATTGTTTTAAAGGAGAAGTTTGACTTGGTGCACCCATAGGGTGTCCATAAATGAGGTTTGAATCCTCTAAATTTCAAAATAGGAATAAAAATACATGTATCAAGGTGAAATGGTCAATTTGATATGAAGAACTCAACTTAAATTCAACGCACAACAAAGGTCGGTGTGCGGTGCAATGACGCTATTTATAAAATGATGGAAAATTAAGGAAAAATTCATATACCACCTACCTCATACCATGGATGATCTACTCATCCAATATCAAGCTCTGATTTGATCCGATTTAGAAGAAATCTAAGAAACATACATTCACCCTGAAAATAGGGAAAATGAGATCACACCAAAGTAGTGCGGCCAAGAGGATATTAAATGAAGAAAGATTCAAAAAAAAATCAAGAGATTACTGATGTGGATCCATAGAGACTGATGACATTATATTTAGATGATGGATGGAGAAGATGCATCAAATCCTAGAATAGGCTTGGAGGAGGAAATATATGGCTCAAGGAGAGCCTCACATGGATACCATGAGGAGAAGAAAGAAGGAAATAATATTTTAACCTCATTAAGGTCAGAATGGTAATTGTAACCCTAAAAATTGGGTTGTACGGTTTGTCCAAACCGTGCACCAACTGTGTGTCACCCACTGCTTTATAAACCCATCTTGCATGGTTGTGCAGCACAGTTTTCCTAATCGTGTGCCAACTGTGAAGTGAATAGTGTGAGGGTACTGCCTAGTGTCACTACCTGTGTGGTCTAGGCACATGGTTCGGGTAAACCATTTGTATCCCATGTGAGGAACTTATAATCCTCTTATATAGGCCACATGGTTTGATGTTGTGGGCTGCATGGTTTCAAAAAAAAACATGCGCCTCTGTCAGTCCTCTTCTATTTTGAGTTTTCAGAGTCTGATACTCCCGAAACTTGAAGGATAACATGAGGAACCTTTTGTTCCTTCAATAACATCTAAAAACAACACTTAGAAGTGTTACAACTCTCATAATCATGTTTTGAAGCTCGGTTTAAAGAACGACTCATCCAGTAAATGCCAAAATTCAAATTCCCTTGGAATTCCACCTTATCTTAAAAACATGGGTCATTACACACTAAATCACTTTTCTTGGTTACTGTTACCATTCAAAATATGTTTCCAAATCCTCAAACAAAAACTATTGTAGAATAATTCTTAGATATTTCATGATTTTTATAAATAGAATTTCCTTAGTATAACACTTATACCACATAATTCTTGAATACAAATACATAAACTCTTCAATCATTCCACTTCCTTCTTAAAACATTAACTAGACTTCATTTCCTTTTTCCCTAATACATATTTCCTATAATATGATATATGAATCATGTATGAAGATTCATCAACCTCAATTTAATCATGATTCTTGCTTTTAACATAAGAAATACTATTAAAATATCCCATAACTTTCATATATCATTCATAGTCTCTTCTTCATCATCAATAAAACCATTACCCGTACAACCTTTCTAATTATTTTCTTGAGATTTCCCCTTAGGTCATCAATTTGCGTAATGCCAAAACTTTCCACATTTAAAACATTAAAATGTTATGGATACCTTAGGGAGACCATTATTCTCATTCATTTTGTTAACTAAACTTTTCATTTTTTATCATTAATTAATTGCTTTGTGTCATTATTTTCCATACTCAATACATATTACCATTCTTCTATGACATTCACTTGAGTGATTCTTCCCACATTATAGACATATTGGAAGATGAATCTTTTTTCCTCCTTGGTCTTCATGAAAATCCATATTTCTCTTATTATGTGTGTTAAGAAACTCACAAAAGTTTAGATTATTAATCATATAATGAGATAATTGATTAGGAATAATTACAAGGTTTCACATTCCATCTCTTATTTCACTTGGTTTTTCATGAGGACAATCATTCTATTGACCATCACATTAAACATTAACATGATTACTTCAGGTTATATCCATTGACTAAAACCAAAAATCATAGTGTGAGAAATAATAATTATAGTGGTACACTGCATAATCATGAAAAATAATTTATAGGATGTCTAAATCAGTACGTATTCTTATACGAAACCTTAGGTTTAACCTAGGTCATTTATGATCATTACCAAAACTTTAGTATTTTATCCTATAATTAGACTTATCCCCCATGTTCTAAATAAAGTTTTCTCATCCTAGTTTCCAAAGGTTAACTAAACCGTTCTATGATACCAACTATAGCGACCCATAATTTTCAAACATAGATATTTCATCTTTTTAGATGAATATTCATTAAATTACATAACTATCCATGCTAGAATCATATAGGTCTAGTGTTTTTGGAAACTTGGACACATAAATATCTAGTTTATAAGAGTCTCCCATTAATTTATTCATAAATATCACCTTTTTTAGACATATCATACCTAACATCTTTCTTTATAACCTAGGGAAAATGAAATATAAGAAAGGGTGAGCTTATATTCCCAGTGAGGGTAAATAAGGGAGATATTAATGATCACTTGAGTATAACATGAGAATAAGGGTATGAGAACATGATCATAACATTTTAAATTAATACCCTATATATAATAAATTATAAAATTGACTCATGTAATAAAGCTTGGTAATTCATAATACATGAATCATTAAGGAATCAAAGAACATGATCCATGAGAGAATAACATTTTCATAAGACATGATTTTGTGGCATAATAATAGAAATTATTTTATTTAGTAGTCAAGGATCATTTCCAAGACTATCATAGTGGATTGGGTTCAATTAACATTATATTATATTAGTCAAGGTTCACTCCCAAGACTATCATAGTGGAAAAATTCCCATACTAAACTTGATTCATTCCCCATTCCAGTACTATTTATCTCATGAGATATCAATCATTATCCAATGAATTAGAGGTCTATATAATTATGGGTCCACTCATCCTTGATTATAATGTGACCACCGTCCTTGGTAATAATATAACGGTCCTTGGTTATAATATAACAGCCATCTTGTTGGATCTAATATATTGAAATAATGACTATAGGGGTTGAATATCCATTTAAAAATTTAAAGACAGATTGTCAGAGTTTTATTAATTGAATAATCTTCGGTGAGTGTTATATTCAAGATATGTAATGCATCATAAATAAAAATAAAGAACACATATATTTTATATTGGTTTGGATCACCAAGATCGTAGTACACTCCTCAACCTTATCTAATCCATGATAATATTGGTACCCACTAAGAAACTCACTTTTAATGGTATGAGAGCCTATTATAGAATCTACCTTTTATAAATACTCAGGGGCACAACCTAGACTTTTTATAAGAGTCTTTAACCTAGTCTTTGACCTGACTTTTTATTGGGATTCACAACCCAAAACACCATTTTGGGTAGTATAATAACCAATAAACAAGACTTGACTTTTATTGGGAATATCATAAACCAGTCGTGAACATATTACAAATAGATAAAGAAAAGAATAATACGAAGAAAAAAAATTAGTGAAACCCAACAGAAAGATCTAATAATGAGGATAATAAAGTTCAATGATCTTGATCACTATAGTAGTATAGTATGATACAATATAATTCACTTCATGATCAAATCAAGGAAATTTAATTCAAAGATATTCTTGATTGAATTAGTACCAAGAAAGTGTATCACCATTCAGTTGTAAAAGTTACTGAATAATCTGTATGTAGTTGTTTTATACCTTGATATAATCTGTAACGAGTTAATTCAACTTATTTAACTCAAATATCTTCTTTCATAATCAAGTTATCCAATCACTGCATTCCACTTGTTAGTGCATAACAAAATATAATGTTACTATTACATTTTTTTGGAAATACCATGCTGAATATAAATAATTTTCATGCTTTTTATTTCTATAAGAAATAATAATATAAAACTTAAAACATGATCCTTATAAAGTTAATACATAATTCTAATTTATAAAACAATTAAATGTAATATAAATAAACTTCAAGTTTATTAAAATATTAAAAATTTCAAAAATAGGGAATCATTTACTACATGTGTGAAAAATACATAATATATGATCAAAATTATTTTTACACAGCATGAAATTATATTTTTTAGAAAAATATAATAAAACAATTATTAAAATATTTATTTCAATTATCACACTTAAAATAATGAGAATTATATTTTTTTAAAAAAATATTTGAACTAACGATAGATAAAATAAACATCAGGTGGTAGCACAGTGTTGATACCACTAAAAATATATTGTTGCACTAATTTACCATTGCATGAGAGGAGTGGTCGACCATTTTAATCTACATTGAAGGAAATATCTTCCATGAAGAACAAATCTAGGTGGTTGATCGTTTCTACTACCACTTGAAGATAAACAATAGTGCTTCCATCATTGAAAAGTGCCTAACAGTCGATCATTGTTGTTGCGTAGCGCTCAGGTGGTGCTACTGTCAACTTATAGAGGAGCTACCATAGATGGAATGGTCAACCATTTTTTTAATGGTGATTTCATTAGAAATGATATTTTATCGATGGAAGCAGCTCGGTGCTTCCATAGAGAAGGATCTACTGTTGAGCGGTATGTTAAACTATCGTTGTTGAATGGTGCTTTCGTCCCATAATGTTGCTTCCATTGTGAATGTAATATTTTTACAAGCGATGTGAGTTTCATGATTCTCATTATATTCAGTTTTGAATTCATCAATAGATTAGATAAATGAATAGCCTCCTGGAACTATGTTTGAATATGTATGAATCTTGTTCCTTGATACATGAAAAGTGTAACATGTATGCATTAGTGTTCGAATGACCTTGTCTCAATCCTTGGGAATGAACATAATATATTGGTTCATCCATGTCATCCTTATATTTTTTCAAAGATGGTCCAACTATGAACTCTAGTGAAGAACAATGCTAGAGGAAGAAGACAAATTTGTTGTGGTGATCAGATGACTCAGAAGGAGTTGATCGGGTGGAATCTATTATTTGCATAAATTTTTAAATTCATAAACAATGTAATGCTAAACCACTATACCACATCCAACATATATATGGGTGATCCAACACTATATCAATCAAGAACTTATGCTACTTCTTCGAACTGGCTATAGGGGATCAGCACTTGTTAAACAACACACACACCTGGGCCTCACAGACTTGGGTCAACTAGAACTTATCCACTATCTTATACTTGTGTTCATTCTATGTGTCCACTCTTATCAAGCCTATACATGTCCCAATCCACATACTTGCTTCCATGAAGGCTCCTTGGGCTATTTCTCCCATGGGGTTTACCCTTAGGTTCCCTATGTAGTAGAAGGGCTAGCCCTTGTGGGATTTCCATGGTTGGACACATTTTTAACTCAAAGTTACTAAGTAAAAATCATATTAAAAAAAATAATATATGTACATAATGTATTTGAACAAATAATTAATAAAGAAAAATATAAGATTAAAATTTTACAAAATTATAATTAACCAATTCAAAAAAAATGATTATATTTTAAAAAAATAAATTTAATAAATGTGAGTAAATAGTAATTTAATTTGAATGTAATTAAATGTGAGGAAGTTATAAAAACTAAACTATTAAAGTATTTGTTGGTCGGAGTGGATACTCAAGAGGGGGTGAATTGAGTTCCAATTAAAATTTCTGTTTTAAAAACTTTGTCTTAAAACCCCCATTTAAAATACAAAATTAAACTGTAGTGAATTTATACCAAAGTAAAGGTTCTGTTAGGTTCTCAAGGGATTGATTATTTCCCAGCTAATCAAATCAGAAGATTTGATTAACTTTTGAAACTAACTTACTGATTTACAACTAATATAAACACTTGCGAGTTTAATTATCAAAGTGACTTTAAAACAGTTTTGGTTTTAAAGTAATTAGCAGCGGAATAAAAAAGAACTTTGAATATAAATAAGCACAGCAGATTTAACCAAGAGGTTCAGTCTCAAGTTGAGACTTAGTCCTCTAAAAAATTTATATAAAAGTGATCCACACCCTGGATCGAGGATAAACAACAGTATACAACTGTCCAGGTCACACGACCTCTACCACTGTTATCCGTGGGAAACAAAAACAACAGCAACCAGATGTCCAGGTCACACGACCTCTACCACTGTTATCCGTGGGAAACAAAAACAACAGCAACCAGTTGTCCAGGTCACATGACCTCTACCACTATCCCAGTGGGAATTAAAATATGTAAGAGTGTTGAGTGAGGATTTACAAATCCTCCAGTTAAAGCACAGGAGACAGTGTGTGTGTTAAATACAGTAGATAACACACACTTCTCAATATGTAAAAAGATAAATCACAGAGAAAATATTTAGAGTTTAGAAATGTCTCTAGTGATTGTCATGCAGTTCTGGACTCCTTTGATTGATCAGAATTCACTCTGAGTCCTCTTCTAGTTTTTGTCTGGAAAACAGAGTATCGTCTGTTTCCTTGACTTCCAGGTGTAGAGACAGTCGATGAAGCTCTTGTGTTATGTTCTCGTTCTCAGCTATTCACTGGTATGCAGTAATGAATGAGTTCTTCATGTAAGTTCAGTCGTCTCTTTGCATTCACGCTCAGTTGTTCTTCTAGCACACCTCGTGGTATGCATATCTCTATGTATTCGTCTATTCATCTCCTCGGCACTTTGTATTAGCACATCCTTCCTTTATTTAAAGCACGAGCTCTGGAAAAATATGATTTAATTTTTGCAGGTACGAGGTACGGTTCCCTGACATCCAACAACCTTCATTAAATAAATGACAGAGCATTAAAATATTCCTAATATGACCGTTTGTTAGATTAAATAAAGATAAATAAATTAAAGCAGTGTTGGGTTCTGTCTCTAGAACGGTAGCTCTTGATATCGGTAGACTTGTGTTACGATAGGTTTCTGTATCGGTAGACTTCATTTGTAATGGTAGACTTTGTTTCGGTAGCTGCAACTGTAGACTTGATCACATCAGTAGCGGTGGACTTGTAACGGAAGTTGTGGCTCTGCCTTGTATCGGTAGTGGTAAGTCCCTATCGGTAGCTTCCTTGTTGTATCGGTAGACTTTGCATATCGGTGGACTTCAGCATATCGGTGGACTTCATCATATCGGTAGACTTCAGCATATCGGTGGCTCTGTATCGGTAGTTGTCGACTTCGATGTGGCAGTAAACTTGAGTACCGGTGAGCTTGTAACTGTAACTCTATCGGTAGACTTGTTGTACCGTATCGGTAGACTTTGATGTAGCAGTGAACTTTGAGTACCGGTGAACTTGATGTATCGGTGAACTCCGAATCGGTAGCTCTATTCGATATCGGTAGCTACTGTTCTGTATCGGTAGCTATAAAGTGTTTAAGCATTCTATTGGCAGAATGTGTTAGGTCATAGTACATATATCCAAAAGACTTATATTAAGCATAATTTAAAGTAACAACATATAATAAAGCATATTTGATATGTATCAAACATAATTAAGATATAAATAAAATATAGTTGAGATTATCAAAATATAATAAAGCAACTCAATTCCCAGAGGTTTCAACAGTATTAAAACATGGGTTAAAACTCTAACACACCCTTAGTTTATAACATAACCACCTATCACATAATGAAAATCATACATGTGTGTACCACAAGATCATAAAACATTCATCATATCATCACATCATAACCTATGAAAAGAAAACCTGTTTCATAAACATTTCCTTAATTCATCATAGCATAACCCATGGGAAATAAATGGGTTTAATAAAAATATCATCAATATAAACATTAGACATCCATAGAAATAGTAATAATGGAATCATTGGATCTTATCCCCATTAAATAAAAATTAAAATCAAAGGTTTTTATCATATATGAAAAATAATTTAAAATATGATTGAAATATTTCATGAGAAAAATAACCTTTCCACTTTAAAAATCACTTTTAAAAATACAAATATTTATAAAATTTTATGGAAAAAATTTTATTTGAAAAAGAAACTTGTAAAATTTTAAAGGAAACTTCAAAACATTAAGTGATCATGATGGATGAAAGTTCCATCTAGTCCATATAAGTTAAATGAAAACATTTCTTTCACATTTTTGTTAACAAGTCAAAAAGTACTTCATTAGGAAAATGAAAAGAATGTTACTTTTAAAACATTTCATAAAAATTAAAACATGGGTAATAATGGATTTAAAAAAATCATGATATAATAGTAAAATTCTTATTTAAAACATTTTTAGAAAACATATATATGGAAGAAAAAGGTTTTTAGACCAAAGAAAGAAATAAAGTCAATTTTCCATAAAAACGCATTTTCGGTCTCTTGAGTACTTAAGGTGAGGAAAATGAAAGGAAAATATGTATTCTAAAAAAACCAGAGTATAAGAAAAATAATTAGTTTCTTGAGATTTATATCATAATATTTCATCATTGGAAGCATAATCATAAACAATCCCAATAAACAATGAGATTGTATCATAAAAACCTTACCACTTTGGTAACTTTTGAATCATAATCCACATGAAATAAATATCCTTATATGGATATTTAAATCCACATAACATTAAAAATAAGCAGCATAAAATACATTCTTGTATAGTATATACATTATATAAAAGAAACTGGTGGTGAATATGGCATGTGTCACACAGAAATAAAAATGAGATGAAAATCCATTACCTTAGGTCTGACTTCCTTCATACATGTTGGAACCTCCTATATAATAAATATAGGTTTATTATAAATTTATTATAGACCCATAATAATATATATCAAACCATATATGATTTACTTATAACATTTTATCACCCATTTATTGACAATTCTTTATTAAAATCATTGTTCTAGGTGATAACTGCTTCATTTTTCATGTATGTTTTGGTTTGGTAGTTTCAGTACTTGTACTTTTATCATGGTTCCATCATATAAATAATTTTTATCATAATATAGATATAATATATATTCATTATATATATATATATATATATATATATATTCATCCATAAAATTTAGGTATAGAAAAATGAATTACCCCATTCATGGAGAAGGTAAGTCGTGCGTACACATAAACATTGTTTTTATTTTTTGATGGATGGAAAAAAATAAAGTTAAATATAATTAACATTTTAATAATAATTATTATATAATATAAATAATATATATATATCAAATACATATTTATTACCATCCATGTAAAATATAAAATAAAAATGAATTGCATCACTTCTTGAAGGTGGTAGTCCACACGTACGCATGAGCGACGTTATCGTTTCCCATCAGATTGAAAGTTAATAATGTAGATATTATATTATCATTAAATAAGTATAATTATATCATAAATATCATATATAAACATTAAAACCATAAAAATAGTCATCCATAAAAGATGGTGATGAGAAATTAATTGTATCGCTGCGTGGAGATGGTAAGTCGTACGTATGCACAAGTGATATTTTCACTTCCCATTTGATGGAAAGAGTATGACTAAAGGTTCTTTAATAATCATAATAAAATTGAATTATATTTACTATATGTCATTTTTTATTTTATTAATAATATAATATATTTATATGAAGTAAAAGAATAATTAAAAATAAAATGATCGGTTAAGGTGATTATCTATCCTTTGAAAGAACTCATTTCGATCTCCTCTTAATGATCCTAGGGTTGGTATTTTTGGAATAATTAAACCTATATAATGTGTATAAGGAAGTTTATAAGGTATTTTTTAGGCTATGGTTCATATATAAGGCTTAAAGTGGTGTGAATAAGTGAAGGAAAGGGTGTCCTTTTATAAGGGATAAAAAGGATACACTTGGAATTACTAAAAAGATTAAAAATATAATTAAGAAATTATCAAGAAACATGCATCCAAATGGATATATATTAGAACCTAGGGTGGGATATGGTTTAAATATTATCAACCAATAAAATTTTGATAGGTTTAAAAGGTATTTTAAACTTTATCTTTTGATTTAACCTCTTTGTCAACTTATTTTAACCTCAACCGCAGTAACGTCTTTTTCACTCTTAAGAGGTTATAATTTTACTTATACGGTAAATATTGACTCATAAATGGAAAAGGGATGAAATATTAGACCATAAATTATTCCCTTTTCATATTTAAATATTTTAATTATTTTTAAATAATTAAATCACGTATTATTTTTATAAAATATTATTAATGTTCATATTGACACAGTGTATTTATTTTGACTTTAAAATACATAAATAAAAAGTTTAAATTAGAATATAATAATTTAAAACAAAAATAATATTTCATTTTAATTTAAAAAATTCATTTAGTGCTATAACTCACTCAAATTATATAACTTTTAATATTTTTAAAATCATTTATTTTATTTTTTTATTAATTGAATAAATATTATTTCAGCGTTGTGTAAGAATTTAAGGTTTCTATTTAATACCTAAAATTTATAAATAAATTTCCATCATAAAAATAATCTTATTATTGTCAAAATATCCACTAATATTAATTCACCACTTGTTTTTTCCCTATGTGAACACATAAGAGATATTTAAAACTAAGAGAGTGACATTTTGTAACTTTCTTTGATTTAAATATTATATTGGTCATTTTTTTGGAAAAGTGTCCATTAAAAAATAAAATTATATAATAATATGATAATGTTGGAATAAAATTCATCTAACAATAATTAGGGTGAAAATTTATGGCCTTATCACTTAGTTTTAACATAGATTATCCTGATTTACCCTTTACCAAAGTGATAAATTTTACCACGGTTATTATTCATATTGACCAAAAATTAAAGGGGAATCTTTACAAAATTTTAAAAATATGATTAAAAATATTGAATCTATTTTATAAAATTAAATACCTATAATTTGAAGAAATTAATTTTAAAATAAGTGCAAAAAACATGATGAAAACAATTATTTAGAAAAATACAATTTTTAAGCATAAAACCGAATTTATTCTTATCCCATGAATAGAAAAATATTAGATGAATGTGAAAAAAAATTAGTGTATAATATATAAATCTAATTAAAATAATTCATAAATATTGATAAATTTAATTTATTTAAATAAAAACACATTGCAGGAATAAAAAAAATTCAGGAAAATGCATTTTACGTATAAAAATGTTTTTATACTGAATTCAAACATAAAATTGATTACAATGAACTTAATTGAATTATTTAAAATATATGAGAACTAATTTTACTTTTAAACCATTTTAAAAAAAATGAATGTTGTGCATGCCTGAAACAAAAAATTAGTTTTTAATAAAAATCATTAATTTTCATTATTCACTAGAAAATCAATCTTTTTAGAAAATTCTCAAAAATTAATTCTAATATAATTTTAATATGTTAATTTAAAAATTACTTTCATTTTATAAAATAAAATTTCTAAAATTTATATAAATTAATCATAATATTTTCTCATAAAAATCAATAAAATTATTTTTTGAAGAAAACGTATTTTTGAAGAATAAAATGACTTTACTAAAAAGTGAGTGATTATTTACTAAATATTTATCAATAAATTTATATTGAGTAGTAAATTTATATATATTTCATAAAATAGTTAATCCTATTCATACCCACCAATCTAATGGCTAGGTTACAACTATCACATTAAATAATAATATTTAAATTGTATATCATGGTTCGTATGACATCACTTATCTTTATTACATATTAATTCATGATTTATTATATAAAATTTTACATAATACAAGCTGAAATATTAAGTATTATAGTGTCTTTATTAATTATATATATAGCATAACATCTTGAACATGGGATACAACAACACTATTGAAAACTTCCTTCACATGCTTCTAAAATTCCATGGCTTTTAAAACTGCACGGGATAACCTAGGGATATACATAAGAAAGGGGTGAGCTAAATAGACTAGTAAAGGAATAAACATGTCATAACATGAATAAAGTATTACATTTTAGACAATAGGAATATCAATAGAGCATAAAAGGGGAAAGAGTAATAAACATGAACAATAAGACATGATATAGCATGATAACATAAAGGCAAAATGGGAAATGTTAAAACAACTTAAAACACTGTATCATAAACATAGGTAAAGTATAACTACCAATAAATAATTATGGAAAAAGTACCATAAATTATTCAGTTTTACTCTCTCTCCCAACATGATGTCTCATGAGACTAAACATTACCCAATGCATTGAAGTGCTATATAATTTCAGGCACACCCATCACTTTCATTTCATTCTTATGCTTAAGTATGCCACATAGATCATACAATGTGGATTCATTCATCATAATAATTTATTAAATTATAAAGGAGTGTGTAATATATATATTTAATTCCCAAATCAATAATTATATGTGCATTAAGGTGAACACCAATGATAGGAAATGGGTATGGGTATTCACTACACAATTGTTTGGCATGGAAAATTGCGGTGAAATTCCAACAGCATAACGGGGGTGTATTAATGTTCATGAGAGGGATTGATGAGATTTAAAGGGGTATGTCATAATTTATAAATAAATTATACTATAATAGGGATATGGAATAACATATCCCATCATAAGGAAATGAAGATAAAATACATAAGATAAAGAAGATACTTGAATAAAGAGGAGAAAGGAGAGGGTCCCTTACCTTGAGAGTGTGACTCCAAATACTTGGGGGGAGCTTCTTGAAATCTTGGTGGAACATTTGGAGGACTATAAAGAGGTTAAAACATATTAAGGACATTATAAATAGATTATTAGTGAAGATAAATGGCATTTTGGGTGTATTTATATAGGAAATGAGTGGGGATTTCTTTATTATTTCTCAAACTTTGGTTTTGGACTCTATATAATAAAATAACCAAAAACACAAACCTTACCATGATTTTTTCCCATGGTTTCTTCCAAAGGGGAGTTTTTTTCATTATTTTATAATTCTAAGGTCCTAAATTAATAAAATAATACCCATGATGATGTGTAAGTGAATCATACTCTTAAAGAAATGATTTTAAAACCCTAAAATATATCAATGGTTTTGGGGGATTCAAAAAGGCTTTATAAAATTAATAAAATAAAAATAAAATAAAATAATTTTAAATTGAAAACAAATATTGGATATTGGATACCATTTATAGTATTTATTACATCATTTTGGGTTATTATTGTGTCATAATACACACCGTATATTAATATCATATTCAATTTTGACCCGAAAATTCGATTGTCACAGAAAATTATGAAAAATTCACCATTATATAATTTCTATTATATTATTCCAAAAGTAATATTAATTTTATATAAATAAGTTTCTAAATATTTTCATTTACACTTTTAAAATAATAATCAACATTTATTGAGAAATGCTGGGTTTTTTTACAATAACAGTTTTTAAACCCTTACAAAAATTACATTTGACTTCATAAATATTGTATGATCATTTATATTTGATAAAAATTATTTAATAATAATATTTTATTAAAATATTGTTTATTTAAAAAATCCATTAATTCATCAAAATAAATTCCTTAATTTAATTTGAATATTACCCAAAAATACAATTTGTGTTTTATTGTATCAAAATAAAAATTATTTATAAAGTAACAATAACAGGATAAAAATATATTCATTATTCTATAAAAAAATAATGTACATACTCATATTTCTAGGGTCTTTATACATATCCCTTTAATACACCATCAAGCTCCCTAGGATTAAGGTGCACGATGGTGAGACTTTCATGGGGTGGTTCGGCATACATGGTTTGGGTTGTGATCTTGATGAGCTTGAACTTATCATGTAAACAGTTTATCTCGTGATTAAGTTATTGGATCTCATGGGATTGATAAATTTCAAATACCAATGATGTTATCTTATTTATAATATCTTATAAATGGGATTTTTAGGGTACAATCCTACTAGTTGAGGTCATCGCATCCTTTTTCTATGTCAACTGGATTTGTTAAAACCCTATATTTATACTAATCATATGATCAATGTTAAATGGGTATATTATTAATGGTTATGATTCTTAATAGTATTTTAAATCTTATAGTATATAATAAAACTAAATAAGTGCATGTGTTTTCTATAACCATAATACATAATAAGACATTCAATTAAATCATAATGGGAATTTTATTTATAAAAGTTTGGGTCATTACAATCTTCCCCCTTCAAAAATTTTGTCCTTAAAATTTTCATTTCACACACTAAAATAGATTAGGTTAATTATGTTTCATCACTTCCTCTATTTCCCACATTACTTCTTCAAACTGGTGGTTTCTTCACAGCACTTTGACTAGGTGCATTGTCTTATTTCGTAGAACTTTGTCTCTATGATCTAATATCTTCACCAACTGCTCCTCATATGAGAGATCATTCTCCAATAGTACCACCTCTGGATTGATTACATGTGAGGGTTCTAGTATGTACTTACTCAATAGGGAAATATGGAATACATCATATACTTGAGATAGGTTAAGTGGGAGTGCTAGTCGATAGGCCACCGCTTTAATGCGATCAAGGATCTCAAAGGGGCTGATGTATATTGGATTAAGATTTCCCTTCTTCCTAAATATCACGACTTTATTACATAGAGATATACAAATGAATAACATGTCTCTAACATCAAACTATAGGTGTCATCGATGATTGCCATCATAGATATTTTTTCAAATCTAAGTCGGCTTGATGTGCTACTGAATGGTCTTGACCTTTTCCACCATCTCCTCGACCATTTCAGGACCTAAAAGTTTTTTTCCCCAAATTCATCCCAATATTTAGGTGTTATACACCTCTTCTAATAAATGGATTCATATGAATCCCTTTAGATGATTAAATGGAAACTCTATTGTATGATATCTTGACCATAGGAAGATGCTTGTCTCATCCTCCTTTGAAGTCAATTGAGCATGCTCTAAATATATCCTCGAGTGTCTGGATACTCTACTCAGATTGGCCATCAGTTTGAGGGTGATAATTCATGTTGAAGTTTAAATTAGTATTTAGAGCATGTTTAAGACTATTCCATAACTTGGAGGTAAATCTCGTATCTCAATCAGATACAATCAATAGTGGTGTTCCATGCAACCTCACCACTTCTCTAATGTATATCCTTACAAGTTGATCGAGTAACAAGTCCTTTCAGATCAAAATGAAGTGTGCAATCTTTATAAGATGATCCACCATAACCCATATATGATTATTTCCTATTGATATATTCAGAAGACTAGTGAAAAAATCTATGGTGATGTTTTCCTATTTCTATGTAGGTATGGGTAATGGTTGTATCATCCCCTTGTAATTTTTCCTTTCCACTTTCACTTGTTGACATACAATACATATCGATTTATACTCTACGATCTCCTTATTTATATTTTCCCACCAATAATACTCTCAGAGATCTCGATACATCTTTTTTCTTACTGTATGGATGGAGAAAGTTGAGTTATGTGAATCATCCAACAACTACTTATTTAACTTTGGGTTTGATGATACACATAGTTGTGAACCAAATCTCACAACTTCTTCTTCACTAACATTAAACTCTAAGGATTTCATTTTTCTTATAGTTTCCACTTTCTTATGAATTCCCACATCACCTCTTTAATAATCCTTTATCTTTTCCATAAGTTATGGTTGAATAATCATTTGGGAAAGGATTTATAATGTTCCTTCCTTTATGATTCTCATGTCCAACCTTTTTAAGTTTAAGAAGATCAAATCCTTTTCAATTCTCATCAATGATAAAATTACTAGATCCTTTCTACTTAGAACATCTGCCACCTTATTTTATTTCCTAATATGGTAGTGGATTGAGTAGTCATAGTCCTTTATCATACCTAACCATCTTTATTGGTGCATATTAATCTCTTTCTATGTGAATATATACATGAGGATTTTATGATCTATATATATTTCACATTTCTCCCCAAAGAGGTAATGCCACCATATTTTCAAAGAGAAGATCACTAAAGGCAACTCTAGATCATGATTTGAGTAGTTTTATTCAGGAACTTTCAATTTACTTGAAGCATAGGCTATCACTTTTTCAATCGGCATTAACACACAGCCCAATCCCTTCTTCAAAGCATCACTGAATACCATGAAAAGTTCTCCACTTATGGGTAGTGTGAGTACAGGTGCAGTGATAAGCCTATTATTTAACTCATTGAATCTCCCATAACATTCATCATTCCAAGAAAACTTGACCCCCTTCTGATTTATCTTGGTAAGAGTGTTTGACAATCATGATAAATTTCTCACAAATCGATGAAATTACCCAGCTAATCTAGGGAAACTACAGATATCTGTCACAGATGTCGTCCTCGACCATCCTTCAATTACTTCTATCTTTGAAGGGTCCACAGATATCTCATGTCTTGTGATTATATTCCCCAATAATGAGAATTCCTTCAACCAAAACTCAAATTTACTGTACTTGACATAAATCTTATCCTTTTGTAATGTTTTTAGCATAGTTCCTAGATGCTCTTCATGGTCCTCCTTTATTTTGGAGTATATTAGAATATCATCTATAAAGACTACCATAAATTTTTCTAGTTGATCTCTAAAGACTCTATTCATAAATTCGGTGAATATTTATGAAGCATTAGTGAGTATTAATGGAATTACTATGAACTTATAGTGCTTATACCTTGTACAAAAATCAGTCTTGGGGATATCCTCCTTCTTCGCCATAAATTGGTAATATACCAACCATAGATCCACCTTGGAGAAGTATTGTATTCCACATATTTGATCAAACAAGTAATCAATCTGTGGAATAGGACACTTATTATTTATCGTGATCTTATTAAGTTCATAATAATAAATGCAAAGGCATTTTGACCTATACTATTTCTTGATGAAGTGGACTGGCTCACCCCATGGTGAATCACTTGGGAATATAAACCCTTTATCCAGATTCTCCCATAGTTGTTTCTTAATCTTCTCAAGTTTCACAACATCCATTCTATATGGAGTCTTGGATAATGGTAATGCCCCAAGTATAATCTTTATTGAAAATTAAACCTCTTGTCTGCGAGGAAGACCGTGAAATTATTTGAGAAACACTTCAGGGTATTCCCTCACAATGGGCATGTCTTCAAGGATGATACTTTCCTTAGAATCAATCATTTGATCTATATATGCTTTCTCGTAGGGAAATAATATCCATACTTGAGATGTTGGTGCTAAATAAGATTCATCTATCTCATTTCATTTGTATAGAATCGGAGGACTATTCATGATACGGAGGGTGATTTACTTCTCATAGAAATTATGTTGGATATATATAGGTAAAGTCAATACATACCCATAATTGCATCAAATTCCACCAAAGGGAGTATGATAAGGTTCATTGGGAAGTTTATCCCACAAATTTTGACATGGGAGGAGTTATATACTTGGGATTATATAATTTCCCCATTTTCTATTTTCATTGGCAGCTCTACTTCCATGATTTGTGATGATGTTTGAATAGTTATACTAAACTTTTGTAATATGAAGGAATGCATAAAACCAGAATCAAAAAGTACGTTCTCTATTCTTGAATGAATAATTATTGTACCTGTCACCGCTTTATTTTTGGGATCCACCTCATTAGTTGTGATAGAATAAGATCTCTCTTTCTACCTTGGAGCTTGTTTATTGTCTCTAAAAAACCTTGGATTAGTGAATTGGTTTGAAAAGTGTTTTGGTTCCTTGAAATTGAAACAATGAACAATATGTTGAGGGTTGACTGGAGCATTCCTTTCCTCCATTGCATTAGTGGGATTCTCCCCTCAGTAATCGCTAGCTAGGTGTCCATTCTTCCCACAACTAAAGCATTTCTTTGTTCCCCTTAGTAAATTTTTGGGGTTCTTCTTTCCACATCTTTGACAAGTGGGATGTTAAAATTTCTTAGCACTATTAGATTTCTCCATCAGACCAAAAGAATAAAAATCCACTTTCTACTTATTATCCCCTTGATACCCTTGAGATTGTCTGATCTCAATATCGAATTTGAGGGCACATTGAACAATTTCCTCATAGCTATCAAAGTCTAAAATCACTAAAGCTTTTCATAGACTAGATTTTAGCCCACCAAAGAAGTGGTAAACCTTGTATTCGGGGGTAACGACAAAGCCAGAGTTGTATCATTTAAGTCTTGTGAAGTTTGATTCATACGCCCCAAAATATTCTTCATCTTTTTACTCAAGGGTAAGGAAATCCCTTTTCCATTTTAATTCAGTGAGTATGAGGAAAATATTCATAAAAAAACATTTTACAGAATTCTTTCCACCCCATCGCATCAATATTTTCCTTAGGACTCATATTTTTTATCAATTCCCACCACTGATCAGCTTCTCCCTTCATATGATAAACAGCTAGTAGAACCTTCTCTTACTCAGAACATTAAAGGATAGAGAAGATCTTCTCAATGGATTTGATCTATTGTTCCATGATTAAGGGGTCATATAATATATTGAAATTTGGAGGCCTTTATCACATAAAGGTATCAATTTTAGCTTGTTCCCTCTTAGTGGGATTTGGATGCTCCTCATAATCAAGGTTTTTATTCATAACCTAAGTTATCTGAGAGATTATAGACAAAAATTTCATGATTCCTACTCCCATCAGGTTGGGCATCTCATTGGGGTTCCCATCACATTACCCTTCACATTGATTGTTTACTCGATTCCTTCTATTTTTGGCCATTGGATAGAATAAAGGGAAAAATTAGGGATAAATATTTTTAAACTATTAAACACAAAAAGGGGGAATCCAATGACATTAAAGGGATAACTTATAAATTACAAGTTCTTCCTTAACTTATGGATTTCTATTCTTCAATCTATGTTATCCATGATATATTTCCTTTCATATACACTTATGGGAATTTTTTTGTTCCCTTAATAATGGTTAGTAATGAGATTGTGAATTTACCAAAGCATATCCCCCATGAGTGTCAAATCAGGTGTGTAGTAAGGCCCGTTTTCATGCACCAGTTCTCAGTCGAGTCTATCTCAATGTGGTGTTTTCGGGTTTTACCCCTATGTACATTTATGCCAAAGCCACATCCACTTATAGTATCCAAACATGGATTTATTTTCTTGATAAACCATTTACTCTATACTTTTCCAAAAATTAGATATATTTTATTATACTTAGTTTTATCACTAAGGCTTCTAATCCTAATCCCAAAATAACTAAACTTTTCCTTTGATACCAACTATGACAACACCTCTCTTTATTACACATTAATTCATGATTTATTACATAAAAGTACATATAAAACAACTTAGAAGATCAAAAGGTATATTTTATTTGTGAATTAGGTATAGAGCATAACATCTTGAACATGGGATACAACATCACTATTGAAAACTTCCTTAACTTGCTTCTAAAATTCCATGGATTTTAAAACTGAACAAGATAACCTAGGGACATACATAAGAAAGGGGTGAGATAAATAGACTATTAAGGGAATAAATATGGCCTAACATGAATAAAGTAATACATGTTATACAATAGGAATATAAATGGAGCATAAAATGTGTGAGTATTATAAACATGAATAATAAGACATGATATAGCATGATAATATAAAGGCAATATGGGAAATGTGGAAACAACTTAAAACACTGCATCATAAACATAGGTTAAGGATAACTGTCAAGACATCATGATAGAAAAAGTACCATAAAGGAATCAGCTTTACTCTATGTCCCAATATGATGTCTCATGAGACTAAACATTACTCAATGTATTGGAGAACTATATAATTTTGGGTGCACCCGTCACTTTCATTTTATTCTCATGATTAATTGTGCCACATAGATCATACAAAATGGATTCATTCATCATCATAATTTATTCCATGATAAAGGAGTGTAGAATAAATACATGTAATTCCCTAATAAATAATTATAAATTCATAAAGGTGAACATCATTGATTGGAAATCGGTATGGGTATTCACTACACAATTTTTTGGCATGGAAAATTGTGGTGAAATTTTGGCAGCATAATGGGGGTGTATGAATGTTCATGGGAGGGATTGATGAGAGTGAAAGGGGTATCTCTCAATTTATAAATAAAATGTATAGTAAGGGGGATATGTAATAATATATCCCATCATAAGGAAATGAAGATAAAATACATGAGATAAAGAATATACTTGAATAAAGAGGAGGAAGGAGAGGATCCTTTACCTTGAGAGTATGACTCCGACTACTTGGGAGGAGATTCTTGAGAGCTTGGGGAACATTTGGAGGACTCTAGAGAGGGTAGGTAATAGTGATTATGTGATCCAAATATTTTTAGTGAAGATAAATGAGATTTTGTGTGGGTTTATATAGGAAATGAGTGAGGATTTCTTTATTATTTCCCAAACTTAGATTTTGGAGTCTATATAATAAAATAACCAAAACCACAAACCTTCCCATGTTTTTTTTATTATGGTTTCTACCAAAGGAAAGTGGTTTTAATTATTTTATAAGTACAAGGGTATAACTTAATAAAATAATACCCTTTCAGATGTGGAAGTGATCCATACTCTTAAAGAAATGATTTTAAAAACATAAAATATATTAATGGTTTTGTAGGACTCATAAAGGCTTTATAAAATTAATAAAATAAACATAAAATAACATTATTTTAAATTGAAAACATATATTTGTTTGTGTATACCATTTATAGTATTTATTATATAATTTTGGGTCATTATGATGTCATAATGCACACCATATATTAAAGTCATATTTAATGTTTACCCAAAAATTCAACTCTCAGAAAATTATAAAAAAATCACCATTGGATAATTTTGAAGTTATGATTCCAAAAAATAGCATTCATTTTATATAAATAATTTTTAAATATATTTATTTATACTTTTAAAATAATAATCGACATTTATTGAGAAATTTCGAGTTTTTTGACAATAACAGTTTTCAAACCCTTATAAAAAATACATTTGAATTCATAAAAAATATGTGATAATTTATATTTGATAAAAAATATCAAATAATAATATTTTATTAAAATATTAATTATTTTAAAAATCCATTAATTAATCAAAATAAATTTCTTAATTTAATTTTAACATTACCCAAAAATACAATTTATTTTTTATTGTATTAAAATAAAAACAATTTATAAAGTAACAATAATAGGATGAAAATATATTCATCATTCTATAAAAAATAATGTATATACTCATATTTATAGGGTCTTTATTTATATCCCTTTAATACACCATCAAACTCCCTAAGAGTAAGGTACGTATGGTGAGACTTTCATGGGGTGGTTCGGTGTACATGGTTTGGGTCATGATATTGATGAGCTTGAAATTATCTTATAAATGGTTCTTCTCATGCTTAAGTTATTGGATGTTAGATTAGGATCTATCAAGGGAAAATACGAGTGATGTTATCTCCCTTTTAAGCTCCGATAAATGGGCTTCATGGGGTATGATCCTACTGGTTGAGGTTATCACTTCCTTTGTCTGTGTCAATTGGATTTGTTAAAACCCTATATTTATACAAATCATATGATCATTGTTCAACAGCTATATTATCAATAGTTATGATTCCTAATGGTCTTTTAAATCTGATAGGATATAATAAAACCAAGTAAGTGCTTGTGTTTTATATAACCATAATACATAATAAAACATTTAATTAAATCATAAGGGGAATTTTATTTATAAAAGTTCAAATCATTTCAATTTGTTTAATCTCGGTGTTGCATGTAATGAAAGATATCGAATAAATTAAATTTTAAAAAATATATTTCATAAAATCTCTGGGTGTTACATTGTATATGGGTTTAAAATATTTTTTCAAAATTTTTATGATAAAAAGGTACAATCATAAAAAAAATATTCATGATATGGTATTTGAGCATTATATACGTGAAAAAGGTGATCCTGATACAGCTTATATGATGATTTGAGCCCCATTATAGCTCATGATGAATGTGTGATGCCGATATATCTTTTATGATGGGTGTGCCTATATAGAACTCCAATGAATTGGTTAATGTTCATTGTCTTGATAGGAAAGAAGGAAGGAGTTACCAAGGTGGTTTCTCCTATGGATTTAACTAGACTCCAATTATAACTGACATAATTTATGAATATGATTACTCTATGTTGCCTAAAAGTGGTTTTTATTTTCTTATTATGGGTTTTAAATGTTTTCTTTGAGAAACAATTTTGTGTGTTTTTTCATGTGGAAATTATTTATTTCATACACTCAAAGAATAATGTGATAAAGGTAAGTATTTTATGGGTTTTCGTGTTTTTCATCAGAATAAATAATTTATTCTTTTTATGTTCCTTATTGATATTTTTGTGCTCATACCAATTTTTTAAAATGTTTTTTATAGGGTTTAAGGATGGGTAAGGATAAATAAGAATTCAATTTGAAAGTTAAGAATATTTTTTATGAAAATAAAATGTATTTCATTTTAAAATATTAATATTATGGGAAAAATTGATACTAATCAGAAGTGTCCAATTTGTAAAATATGCTTTTGTTATGTATGAGTTATATCCTAGTTATCTAAAAATATAAACCTAAATAAATCCTCAAATATAAGAGAATGAATTATTGAATTACAAATCAATATTACGTAATGATTATGTCCATGTCCTTACAGTTTGTATCAAAATAAAGGTTTAGATAAATTTGGAGATTATGATGTTTTCATGTGTGGTTAACTTAAGAGTTATCGATACCATCATGGGTTTATGAGTTTATGATTGATCATAAGTTCAAATTATTATAAAACCATTTTCAAGTTTTAAGTGATGGGATTTCAAGGTGATTAATGATATTTTAGGAGATGTTTTCTGGGTTGAAGTATATGTAACCCTTAGGTTTAATGTAGAGATTATTTCAAAAGAATTTTGTTACATTGTTGTGGATGTAAGTAGAAAGGTATGATATAACCTTTGAGGTTAAAATATTATTTGATACTGAAGTTATTTAGGTTATTTTTGAGTATTTTAAGGTTAAAGTATTTTATAATTTTTATTATTATTGACTTTATAGGGAAACTTTTATTTTAACATGCAATAATTCATTTCGTATTTTAATGATGTTATTTTCTAGAGATTAAAGATTTTTTTTTCAAGATGAAAGGAAAAGAAAATCATGTAACCTTCTTATCCCTCCCAGATGATTTAATCATCATCATAATGGAAAAATCTTGTTCCAATGATTTTGATAGATTTTTTAACATCCAAATCACCTACAAGAAACTATTTGATTTATCCAACACCTTTTCATTTCTCAAAAATTTCTATGGGTCATGGAATCCTTTTCATTTGATTTCAAAATCTGAACTCATTCATCCCATTCGTTAAGGGAAATACCACCAAGGACCTGACTATTTGTTTTCTAGAGATATTGAATTTATTCTAGAAGATAAAGGGGATATCAACAACATCAAAGAAGATCGTGATGTATGGATTTAAGGTATGAATTATTTTCTTATTTTCTAAGTATGAAACATAATTAGGTTGATGTTGATGAATCATAAGGACATAATTCATATATTTTATTATAAGAATGAAGTACTAAGGAATAAGATGATGAATTATGGTTAAAGGTTTTAGAAGGATTTCTAATGGAGGATGTGTTTATGTATTGAGTTTTTAGAATTATTATGAGGATATATTTTATCAATGATATTATGATATATTCTAAATATTATGATAATTATGAAACACCTAAGGATTATTCTATAGTAGGTTTTGTATTCAAAATTTCACTAGTAGAAAAATGGTCTTTAACATTGAAAATATGATTTCATTTTCTTATAAACCGATGAAAAATATGTTTGAAGATACTTTTTGGCATCGGTTTTTTAAAAATTGACACCAAAAATACCCATTTGTATCATTTATGGCATTGGTTTTTAAAAAACCTAACGCCAAAAAGTAAAAAAAATCACATCGGTTTTTTTTATTTTTGGAATTAGTTTTTAGAAAAAACAATGCTAATTACTAAGCTTCTATTTGATAGGTTTTAGATCCAAAACAGAGTTACGGATTAAAATTTGTGGATGTCGGAAGTTGAACTTCTCTAAGAGAAGTCTTAAAGAAGTTTAACTTTTGAAGGCCATAACTTTTAATCCGTAACTCCACTTTCTCTCCAAGACCAGTCAAATCAAAGCTTAAGAAATGATATAACACATTTTAAATATATATATGTAATTTTTATCATTGGTTTTTTTAAAAAACCAGCACCAAAAAAATTATTTTATTTTACTTTCTGGAGTTGGTTTTTTTAAAAATTGACAAAAAAAATTAAACTTTTTTGCATCAATTTTTTTAAAAACCAATTCCAAAAATTATATCAATGGGAATTTTTTGCATCGGTTTTGTAAAAAAGACACAAAAAAACCAATGTAAATTTTCTTTTTCATTGGTTTTAAACAAAAACAACGCTAAAAAGTATCCACAAATACACAGGATCGGTATTTCAATTTTTTTCACAGTGCATGTTTCACTTTTTAAAATCTTGCCTAAATTTTAATTCAATTTAGTTGAATAAATTTTCATTTACTATATATAAATACATTTTCTCTTTCATTCATCATTTATGACCTCTTCTATTTAATCAAGTTTTTAAGGAAGCTTCAATTTATGATTTGAACACGGTATCTATTCTAATCATTTAATTTCTTTAATATTATTTTCATTCACTACTAAAAATCTCAATAACCTTGTTTATAATTTTGATTTATTCTTATGATCAAGTTACAAATATAAAAAATCTGGATGAGATTTACCAACCGAGGTGTAAAATTCATTATCGATCACCATTTTCATTGTCGCATGAGTTCTATGCTAAAACTAAGAGATATGATGATAAACAACATATCATTTTGATGGAAACTCCCAAAATTATTAAAATATGTTCAAATACTTAAGTTTATTTTATTTTATTTGGTGTATGTAATTTTCATTCATCTTTCTCATGTTTTCCTTGAAACGAGTTGTATCTATAAAAACTTTGAGATATTCAACGTTTGACGGTCATAACTTTTGATCTGTAACTCCGTTTTAACTCCACGACTAGTAAAATCGAAGTTTAGGAAATTCTCTAAAACATAGAAGAAAAAATCATTATTGGATTTGGTTTTTTTAAAAACTGATTCCAAAAATATTTTTTTAAACTTGTTGTGTCAGATTATTTAAAAACCGATGCTGAAAATGATACTGATGGGTATTTTTTGAATCAATTTTGTAAAAAACCAATACCAAAAATAGATGTGAATCATTTTTGGAAACAGTTTACAAAAAAACGACATCAAAAGTCATATTTTTTATGTCAGATGCTTCAATTTCGGTTAAAAACCAATGTTAAAGACCATTTTTCTACTAGTGTTTGGAACATATTTTATATGGAATCAATACCTTATAAAATTGGAGTGATGGAATTGTGATAATTTTTAGGGGACATTTATTGATTCTTAATATATGTTTGAGGTATGTAAGATTAACTTGTGTTTAATTAAAGGTTATTTGAGAAAGAATGCATTTATGTTTTGTGGGCATAAGTTTAAAGGTATTAATAACCTTTAGGGTTTATATGGTATTTTATATTAAGATAATTGTGAGCTATTACAATTTGGGAACATATTATCCTTACATATGACTCAGATATGTTTTCATACAAACTAGCATGGCCATTGATGTGGGATGATCCATGAAGAAAATGAGGCACAAATTTATCCATGGATATCCCAAGGAGTATCCAAACACCCATAGAGGTTGGGACACATGGATAAAACACTATCAAAAATAGATTGGCAGTTAAGGATTTTTTTTTCAGATTTTTTATGTGGTTACTGAGGCTGTTGTAAGGAGTTGATGCAGGAGGCTTCCACCTGGACTGGAGGCACTCAAATATCTTTTTCCTTTTTTATAAATTCTAATAAGCCTCTATAAAATTATATTCCTCTATAATACTTTTATATATTATATTTTAATAAAAAAATTCCTCTTATATGGGAATATTCTTCAAAAGAAAAATTGGGAACATATGTTTTATCATAGAGATAACCATAGAATTGAAAAGTGATTTTGTGATTAAGTGATTAATATCATTTCAAAAGAATATCGCCATAATTTTGGGGAACATTATATGATATTATGGGATTTTATTTGAGGAATCATGGTTTGATCTTATTTTGGAGGTATATATGATTTTAATGTGGATTTATGGTGATTTAGGTTATGCATGGGAATGATTATCACATTTTGGGATTATATACATTTTTGGTATGAGACTTTAATAGTGATTGATGTTATTTGGAGAAAAATGTTAAATTTATCTTGGAAGAATATGTGATCAAATCATTCAAATATTTAGGTTTTAATATTAGTCTAGAATATTTTTAGGTATATTAAGGTTAGTTATTTATCAAATGATCCAAGAAATTTCTGTATTACTGCTGAATTTTGGATATTAATGTATTATTTCTTAATATGAAGGTTTATTAATTTTGGGAATTATATTACCTTATATAAACCATTTCAGTTTTGGTTAATATCTAAAGACAAGATTAATAGATTTTTATCCTTTTGTGTAAATGTGAGATCTCTTATAAGTTGATTTAGTGATTCATGCATAAAAAAATTCATCTTGAATACTCATCATTTCGAGCAAGAGATAAGATTTTGGTATAAATTGATTAAAGTGTGAAATTATACTTATCAAGTAAGTATATTATGTTCTCAGTATAGATGGTAAAGTAATTAATCAACTCTAGGAATTGGGCCTTGTAAAAAAAATTATTCTATTACCTTCATTTATGATGAATCAAAAGTCTTTTTTACACCACTTTGGTTTATAGTTTTGTGATCGTAAACTTTCTCGTGATCATTCAATTTCTTGTGATCAGTGATCATTATCACTCTCCTTCATTATTTAGGCATTATTATTTTCTTTCATATCCTTATGTTCACTTTACACTAATTTTTTCCTACTTTGAAACCTAGTTATGTGGTATTCTAGATAACATTCATACTTCTCTTTTTCTCTTATCAAGAGGAAGTTTTATTAACCCTTTTTACAATGTGAGATTTCAACAGAAGATATTTTCACATGTCAAACATTTGATTACTGAGATCAAGTTAAAATTATGAGTATGAAATTTATTAAAGGGGTGGAATTTAACACCTCAAGATTTTTAAAAATGGAACTATGTTTGATAGTGTATATGACATGCAACACCAAGCCTGAACTAACCATGAAATATTATTATTTAAATATGATTGTTATAACCTAGTCGTTAAATTGGTAGGTATGAATATAATTAACTAATTTATGAAATATATAAAAATATCTTACTCAATATAAATATATTTATAAATTCTTAGAAAATAATCACTCAATTTTTAATTAAGACATTTATTCTTCAAAAAATACGTTTTCTTCAAAAATGATTTTTATTGTTTTTTGTGAGAAAATATTATAATTAATTTTCGAAACTTTTAAAAAAATTATTTGGTAAAATTAAATTTATTTAAAAAATTATAACATCAAAAATAACTTAGGGTAAAATTTTGTGATTTTTCTGAAATTATTGATTTTTCAGAAATTATTTATTTTTCAATGAATAGTGAAAATTACCGATTTTTCAAACATGATCATTTCTTTTTATTAAATTAAGTAATTTAAAAGTCCAGTTATATTTTAGATTTTGTTTTAAAGTGAGGTATGAACCATTTTATTTATAATAATCTAATTAATTTCATTTAAATTGAAAATTTTCATTATTTTATTATAAGTTTATTTTTTTTCTTAAAAAATATAGTTTTCTGAAAACTGTTTTTAAGTGCATAAAGTTTATCCATTTTCATTAATTAAAATAACCCCTTTTAAGGAAATATTTAAATGAAATAAAATTATTATATATCTATTTATATGAATTGAAATTCATATAATGATGATTTCTAGTCATAGAGTTAATATAAGATCATCTATTGCTTGAAAAATGCATTTTCCTGAAAAAAACCGCTTTTTATCACGCATTTCAGGATAATTATAAAATTAATCTCTACCAATTATGGGGATTTTATTTTTTAAAATGGATTATATATTTTTAATTATCATAATTTATATTATTTAATAATTCCAACATAATTTTTGATCATGATGAATAATAAAAACAGTAAAAATTTGTCACCATGGTAAAAGGATAAATCGGGTAATTAAGGTTAAAAATAATATAATAAGGACTAAAAATTGATTGTAACACTTGAATTTATCAAATTTTATGACTTTAGGTTGTCCATGTACATCCAATTCTTCAATATATGGCCACTTGGTTCCCTATTTTATTGATTTTGTCCTTTATAATAATTAAGTAAAAGATAAAGACAAAAATATCACTTTCTTGCTTTTAATATCTATAAAATTTTATGAAAAGGATAAAAACAACTTATGTTTTGTTATAAATAGTAATTTTAAATATAATTTTTTATAATTTTGATTTATTTTTAATTTTTAGTAATTATATAATTATCTTAAATGCTTATGCAATGATGACACAATATTTATTTAATTAAAAGAAAAGTAAAAATAAATGATTTTAAAAATATTAATAGTAATATAATTTTAGTGAGTTATTATTTTAAACAAATTTTTTAGATAATTATAACATGTTTGGGGTGTGTGAAATGTTTTTATTCTAAATCCATCTTTGTCTTGATATTTTTAAAGTCAAATTAAATGAATAGTGTCAAAATTGGTATTCATGATATTATATAATAAATAATGTTTTATAAAATTATTTAAAATTACTAAAAAAATTATATTCAGACACATAAATAGTTTGTGGTTTATAATATCATATATATTTAATTTATGGTCCTTTTTTTCTTTTATAGGAACTTTCTTGACCCTTAAAAAAATTTAATACCATGATAATTGTCAAAAAGGGTTAACCTGGGTTAAAATAAAACGATAAGGATGAAAAAATCACCTAAACTTATATAATTTTAATTATATTAAATTATTTAGACCCAAAATATTCTTATCTTTGAACCTTATCAATTTTTATCCATTTAAATATTAGAATTAATTTATATTGATTTAATACTTTAAGAAATTCCAAGAGTGTCACTCCCCTCTCTTATAAAGGGAACCTCCTCTCATCTTTTCTTCACACTTAAAAAACCTTTTGTATTGGAAAATACATACCCAAATACCTTAATTAAACCTCTCCACACATCCTAGAGTCATTTTTTATCACAAAACCATCCTAGGAAATCTTTTGGTGTAAACCTTAAGACATTGTCCAAAGAAGAGGTATAGTTCTTAATCAAGCATTTTTGTTTTTTTTTCTTCTTCTACCTCCTTAAAATATCCTTCAACCATGATGATATAATAACATCAGTATCTTCCATATAATTAAATTTTATTTTTTAATGGGCTAACCTATATCCATCTTTTTCTTCAATCAAATGGGAAACAAAACCATTGTTCGTGTGTACGAGGGACTACTGTCTCGCTAACTGATGTAATTCATTTTCCATCACCGCCTATAACATCCAGTTATAATGATAGATTTAATGTATATATATTATATTCATGAAATATTTATCATTATTTATAAGTAACATATCATCTAGTTTTCTTAACTTTTCAGTCACTGAAAAATGATAATGTCGTTCGTGCGTACGTATAGACTATAGCCGCCATAAAGTGATAAGATTCGTTTTTCATCACCACATCACATGGATGATATATACAAGTATATGTAAATAAATAATATTTTATTTATTATATTATCATAATTTTTCAAAGATAAAATAATATTTACCTTTTTCTATAATGATTATTGAAAAATGGAAATGTTACTCATGCGTACGTATGGCCTACCGTCTCCATGATTGTAACATAATTCATTTTTCATAACCATATTTCATGATTGGTTTTAAAAGTATAATTGATGTATAAAAGTGATTATTATTTCATTATTATTATTCTATAGGTGATGAAAAATGAACTCTTTGACCATAGTCAACCTACCGAAGTCGTTTTGGACATATGAACCGAATATGATCAAAAAGATCGATATAAACTTAAATGATTAAGTATTTGAATATAACATGATAATAAATAAAATAAAATTGAATAATAAAATTGAAAAATTTTCTTAATAAATTAAATAATTAACATAATTTTATTATTCAGGGAGATAAATAATGTATGTGATGAGTCGGACTCAAGATAAGGGGATTTCTTTTAAAAATCCTATTGTAAAGTTTCTCTTTCAAATATTTTTTTCTATGTCCATATTTTTTTAAATATATTATAAATGAATTAATATGGACATAAAATAATTATTAAAAAAAATTATGACTCTTTTAGTTTCTTTAAAATGTTTTCAAAAAGAATTTACTTATAAAACATTTTTACTTTCATTACAAAAGACAAAAGGAATGTTATATTTTAACGTGTATGATGACAATGAATTTTCCCGCTGCCATAAATGTTATTTTTTTTTGGATTTCTATATAATATTTCATGTTTTATCCAAATAAGAAATCTCTTTACCTTACTTATGGGTATTTTATTTTTTAAAATGGCTTTTGAAAAAATGGTATTTCAATATTCAAAAATGTTTAACATGTGAGTTCAAAAGAGTTTTTCAAAGGTTTTATGATGAAAATATAAAAGCATAAAAAATTTTATTCGTGATATGGTACCTAAGAATTATATATGTGAAATGTGTGAGCCTAATACATCTTATACTATGGGTTGAGAATCATTGTAGCTCGTGATGAATGGGTGAGCCTGATACAACTTAAAAGATGGGTGAGCCTGATATAGATTTTACAATGGGTGCACCCAGATAGCACTCCAATGCATTGGATAATGTTTCTTGTATTAATAATAAATAAGTATGGATTTAATTAGTAAGTTTATCTTATTAATTTATCTAGGATTCAGTTATTTTTAACACGGTTTATGAATATAATTGCTCTATATTTCCTGAAAGTGGATTTTATTTTCTTGTTGTGGGTTTTAAAAATTTTATTTGATGAAAAAGTGTGTGTGTTTTTCATATATAAATGATTTATTTCATACAATAAAAGAATAATTTAATAAAGGTAATTATTTCATGGGTTTTCATGATTTTCATTGGATTAATGGATTTCTTCTTTTTATGACCCTTACTGATCTTTTTTTGCTCATCTTATATTTTAAAAAAACATGGGCTCTAAGGATGAGTAAGGACAAAGAAGAATTCAAGTTGAAATTCATAAATATTTTTCATGAAAATAAAATGTGTTTAATTTAAAAATATATATATTATGGGAAAATGGATACTGATCGGAATGTCCACTTTGTAAATATGGTTCTGTTATGTATGTGTTGTGACCTAATTCACTAAAACTCTAAACTTGAAAAGATACTCAAATATAAGAGAATTAATTACTGAATTTAGAACTCGATATTGTGTAATGTTTAAGGCTAAGTCCTTATAATGGGTTTTTCAAATACTTTAAAAGAAATGACAGTTTTTATAAAAATTGGTATTTTCCACTATTCACCCAAAAATCAATATTTTCAGAAAAATCTCAAATTTCACCTTAAGATATATTTTATATAATGATATAAAAAATTATTTCTATTTTATCAAATAAAATTTATTGAATACATAAATTTATCTTTTAAATGAAAATATAAAATATAAATAAAACCTAATTTTAGAGAAAAATAACCCTTTTTACTTTTAATGGTTTCTATCCTTATTTGATTTAATTATTATTATTAAAAATTGAGTAAAAATAAATAAATTTGAATAAGGAAAACTTTTAAAGATATATTTCATAATTTGGTTACTCTTATTCATACTCGTTAAACCAACGATTATGTTATAATAGTCATATTTAAATAATAATATTTTTATAGTATATTGCGGTTCGTTTAATATTATTATTGCATATGGTATATGTTATCATTAATAATATTAATTTAAAAGAGAATTACATATTGAAATATCAAGGTGTTATAATTATCTAAGTTATTTGGTGATTAACCTTGAAATTATGTAAGGATTAAATCTGTGAATGGAAAGGGGAGACTTATCTTGTTGAGTGGATACATCCTAGATTAATGACACTAAAATCTTCTAAAAAATCCATCTAATATATCCCTAGGAACAAACTTGGATTGAACCATCTTCATTAATAATTTTTATTTGAATCTAAGTGTGTTTTATCCTTTAAAATCAACACATCCTAAAGGTTGGCTAATTAATAGCCAAATCCCTCAACAAATCCTCATGTTTAAGTTAACTTATTAGATCTATGTTGAATCGACAACCCTATTTGTTCTATAAGATATAACTTTAAACCATAGGATAATTTTTGGTGAACCAAATTTTGATTTCATTTTCAAGGGCCCAAGTAAGCAATCTTAGACACTTTCATTATGTTTTCACCCTATTTCTATGTTCTCACAGCCATTTCTATTATCTTTTCCTTTTTTTATCCTTCTATGTATACCCTATTATATCTGAGACCATTTAAACTAAATATTTAAAGTGGATAATCTTAGCGATAGAGAATCAAGTGTATGATGACCCCAAACTTTCATACATAAATATTAAATCTTAATAGATGAATATTCATTACATAACATTATGATCCACACTATAATTGTAAAGGTTTAGTGTCTTTGGAAACTTGGATACACAAAAAACAAGTACATAAAAAATATAGATCATTTCCTATTAATTTCTTCATAGAAATCACCCCTTTTAGACATATCGTACTTAAAACATTTCTTCATAACCTAGGGAAAAGAAACATAAGAAATGGTGATCTCAGATGCTCAATAAGGGAAAACATAAGAGATATCAATCAGTGATCATAAGTGAGCATAAGTTAAGCATAATGGTATAAGAACATGATAAAAACTTATAATAATCATACATAATAAATCAAACATCTTTAATTATGAATCATGACATAAGGTTTTATAAATCAAAAGACATAATACATAAGAGTGAGGAATCATAAATAATCAATCATGAGACATGAGAATATATCATAAACATAATACATAAGTTTTTGGTATTCAAATAAGTATATAAAATCATTTCCTTAGTCAAGATTCACTCCTAATACTATCATTATGGACAAAGTACCACAATTGAAATGCCTACTTGATCATTTCCAAAATTCTCTTAGGAGTAACTTCTATCCAATTAAATCTATCATCTCTTAGGAGTTTCTCAACTCTGTCATCATTACCCAATTCATTTTAGGGTTATAACAGACCCACCCATCATTGGTTTATAATGGAACCACCTTTCACATAATCATAATCCATTCATATGTATGTCATAAGATTGTGAAAACATTTATCATTACATTAAAGCTTAATACATAGAAAGAAAATTGGTTTCATAAATATTCCATCATCATAAACATAAACCATCCATAGTATTAAGTATGATGGTAAAATTGGATCTATCCCCATTAAATCATAATAAATATCAAAGTATTTTTTATATATGAAAAACACCTTTAAAAGATCACCAGAAGTTTTCTTGAGGAAAACACTTTTTTAGTTTGAAATCACATATTTAAAATATAAAAAATTCAAAAATATCAAGGGAAAAAATTTCTTTGAAAATAACCTAGAAAATTATAAAGTAATATTCAAGGAAAATATTATTAATGATGTTTGGGAAAACCATTCATGCAGTGTATGTTAAAACAAAAATTCCTTTCACATTTTCAATAAAAAGTCAAAAATACCTCATTTGGAAAACAACAAGAAGATTCCTTTAATTTTCTTTATAAAAATTCAAACATGGGTAAAAATGAATTTAATAAATCTTTTTATAATAATAAAAATATTCTTGAAAATATTTTAAAGAAAATATGTACATGGAAGAAAAGTTTTATGACCAAAGAGAGAAATAAAGTTGGGTTTCCTTAAAAACATTCTTTCAGTCTTTTGAGTGCTTAAAGAGAGAAAAATGAAAGGAAAACATATAATATCTAGAAATAAATAGAGTATAATAAAAAAACATAATATTTTAGAGTGATATATAATATAATTTCATCATCGGAAATTTAATCATTAAAAATGCAGATAAAAAATGAGATTGTAACATAAAACCCTTATCTCAAGTTGGTATCACTTAATAAGTGCTATAACATACTATATAATAAATTTAAATTTATTATAATTCTATAAAACTATATTAATACCTATAATACAATAAATTTTTTACTTATAACATCTTATCACCCTTTCATTAACAATCCTTCCTATCATCATCATTTTTTGTGTCAACTTCTTCAATTTATCATGTATGTTTTGGTTTGGCGGTTATGGTTCATACACTTTGATCACAGTCTCTTTATATCTAGAATATATATCATGATATAAATATCATATATATTTATTATATACATATTTATAACCATTCATATAATGCAGTGATGAAAAATGAATTACATCACTATGTGGAGATAGTAGTTCATATGTATGCATGAGTAACGTTTCCATTTTTTGATGGATGAAATGAAATAAGGGTAAATATTAATTCACATTTCTAGAATAATTATTATAACATAAATATCATATATAAACATTAAATCTATATTAATAACCAACCATGAATGATGGTGGTGGAAAGTGAATCATATCGTTGCATAGTGGTTGTAGTCCACACGTACGCACAAGCAATACTTTCATCTATTATTTGATTAAGAGGTGGTAAATGGATGTGGCATCATCATAATAACATATAAGTATATTCATTATAATTTAATCATCATGTTTTTATTAATACAATATTTTTAAAGGAAGTAAAAGAATAAATAAAATTTAAAGAGATTGGTTAAGATTTATACCTATTCATTGAGAGACATCCTTTAGCTTACACATTAATCCTTGAGGGATTGGTCTTAGGAGAACACTACTATAAAATACACCTTTAAAAGCACTAGAATTGGCCTTTATTAGTGCTATAAAAGCACTGACTACCTCAACATAGTTAAAAGACCAAGTTTTTTATCAACGCTTTTAAAAGCACTGATAAAGATTCCTTTATCGGCGCTTTAATAAGCACTGAGAAAAGTAGGATTTATCAGTGCTTCTAAAAGTGCTGATAAAGATACCTTTATTGACACTTTAAAAATCACTAATAAAGATACCCTTTATCAGCAGTTTTATAAACACTGATAAAGATACCTTTATCATCACTTTAAAAATCTCTGATAAAGGATTGCTTTATCAGTGCTTATACAGGTGCTGATGAAGGCTATCTTTATCAACACATTTAATAGCACTGATAAAGGTGAAAACTACAGTTTGATGATACAACACACTGCATCACCAAAAATAGTAACAGAAATTACCAAAATAAGATACAAATAATGAATTTAAATAACATAAAATTTCTAACACAAATACAAGTAAAAGAAACACTATTATAGAGTATGTTAGTTGTTTTTTTACTAAAATTAATATAAATTTTGAATAAAAAGGAACACTTTGAGTCATATTGGTCACATCATGAGTCGAATTGAGGTTTGATTGATTCCTACAAGTCACAAATGACTTATGGATCATTTTTCTAAAGTACTAAAACAATATGAATGCATTTTCATAGTTTTGAGTATGTCAGTTGTTTTTTTTTATTAAAATTAATATTAGTTTTGAATAAAAAGACACACTTGGATTCTACTAGTCACACCATCAATCGGATTGAGGTGAGGCTAATTAATACACATAACAAATGACATATGGATCATTTTCCTAAATTACCAAATCAATCTGAATGTGTTTTCTTGGATTTGAGTATATCAATTGTTTTTTCACTAAAATTAATGTCAGTTTTGAATAAAAAGACATACTTGGAGTTATACTGGTCACACCATGCATCATATTAAGGTGATGATGATTTTTACATGTCTCAAATGACTCATGGATTTTTTTCTAAAGTATCAAAACAATCAGAATGTGTTTTCTCAGTTTTGAGTACGCCACTTGTGTTTTTTACTAAAATCATTTTAAACTGGAAAAACACACTTTGAGACATACATGTGTCATTGTGTGTGGATTTTACATGATACATATTCATAAACGCCAAAAATTAATTATTAATCGATGTCCCAGATTATCTAGACAATCTGAGCGCATTTGCTCGGTTTTCAGTGAGTGACGCTTTTTGTATTAAAATGTCAATTTTAAACTGATAACGAACACTTTCAGTCATACCGGTCACACCATGTGTCGGATTGAGGTGCAACTGATTCCTACACATCAAAAATGACATATAAATATTTTTTCTAAAATACAAAAACAATCTGAATGTGTTTTCTCAATTTTGAGTATGTCAGTTGTTTTTTCACTAACATTAATGTCAATTTTGAATAAAAATATGCACTTAATACCGCTCACACCATGCATCGAATTGAGGTGTGGATGATTTCTAAACATCACAAATAACTCATGGATCATTTTACTAAATTATAAAAACAATAATAATGTGTTTTCTTGATTTTGAGTACGCCATTTTTGTTTTTTACTAAAATGTCATTTTAAACTAGAAACACATACTTTGATCCATACAGGTGGCATCGTGTGTGGATTTGACATGATACTAATCCATACACATCAAAAATTAATTATGAATATTTTTTCCAAATAATTAATAAAATCCGAGCGTGTTTGCTCAATTTTCAGTGAGTGATGGTTTTTTGTATTAAAATGTCAATTTTAAACAGATAACAGACACTTAGAGTCATATCGGTCACATCGTGCATCAGATTGAGGTGTGGATGATTCCTACACATCAAAAATGACATATAGATCATTTATATAAAGTAATAAAACAATCAGAATGTGTTTCCTCGGTTTTGAGTATGTTAGTTGTTTTCTTTACTAAAATTAATGTCACTTTTGAATAAAAAGATGCACTTTGAGTTATATCGGTCACACCATACATCATATTGAGGTGAGGGTAATTTCTACACATCCCAAATGTCATATAGATAATTTTCATAAAGTATAAAAACAATTAGAAATTTTTCCTTAGTTTTGAGTATACAAATTGTGTTTTTTACTAAAATGTCATTTTAAACTGGAAACACGCACTTTGAGCCATATAGGTGGCATAGTGTGTGGGGTTGACATGAGAATGATTCATACACATCAAAAATAAATTATGAATCATTTTCCCAAATTATCAAGACATTCCAAGTGCATTTTCTTATTTTTCAATGAGTGATACTTTTTTATATCAAAATGTCAATTTTAAACTCATAACGGATACTTTGAGTCATACCGGTCACACTGTGCGTCGTATTGAGGTGATACTAATTCCTACATGTCACAAATGATATATGGATCATTTTCCTAAAGTAATAAAACAATTAGAATGTGTTACCTCTATTTTGATTATGTCAGTTGTTTTTTCTACTAAAATTAATGTCAATTTTGAATAAAAAATGCACTTTGAGTTATATCAGTCACATCGTGCATCGGATTGAGTTGTGGCTGATTGAAACACATCCCAAATGATTCATGGATAATTTTACTGAAGTATAAAATCAATCAGAATGTGTTTTATCAGTTTTGAGTATGCCACTTGTTTTTTACTAAAATGTCATTTTAAACTAGAAACATGCACTTTGAGCCATACAGGTGGCATAGTGTGTGGGTTTTACATGAGACTAATTCATACACATCACAAATGAATTATGAATAATTTACCCAAATTATCAAGAAAATACAAGTATGTTTGCTTGGTTTTTAGTGAGTGGCTCTTTTTTGTATTAAAATGTCAATTTTAAACTGATAACAGATACTTAGAGTCATACCGGTCTCACCATGCGTTGGATTGAGGTGCGAATGATTTATATATATCAAAAATTAAATATGTATCATTTTCCTAAAGTATAAAAACAATTAGAATTCATTTCCTCAGTTTTGAGTACGCCACCTATATTTTTTTCTAAAATGTCATTTTAAACTGGAAACACGCACTTTGAGCCATACATGTGGCATCGTGTATGGGTTTAGCATTAGACTGATTCATACTCATCACAAATTAATTATTAATCATTTTTCCAAATTATCAATAAAATATGAGTGTGTTTGCTCCGTTTTTAGTGAGTGATGATTTTTTGTATTAAAATGTCAATTTTAAATTGATAACGGACAATTTGACACCAGCCATCCTTGATGACCATGATATATCAATACTATTTTTCCTCCAATAGTTCTTTCATACACCTAATAACTTTAGTGGTTGATTACAATCATATTTATTCAAACATTTAAGTTGGATTATATACATGTTTTATGATTAAGATTTGTACAGATGTTGCTTCAATAACACTAGTGTAGAAATTGAAGCTTCCAACACAAAATGATCTTACAGGTGGATTACTACCCTATATAAAATAACTTAAATAAGTAGAGAAAAACATTATTTCAATAATTCACCTAAAACACTTGCACAATGGCTCTTATCTTAAGTTATAAGTGTTGTGGGCACTTTTAAACAATTTTTCTCAAACAAAATCATGGTATGATCCTCATTCTACTTCATTTACCAAGAATTTTATTGTTTGAAAGCTAGAGCTTCTTATCCCCCTCTGCCTCAGTCTCCACCTCGGTCTTTGCCTCTGTATCCTCTTCCACATCGGTCACCGAATCTGACTATGCCTCCAACTCTGCCTTTGGCTTTACCTCTACCTATGACTTTCCCTCTGCCTCCACCTCCACCTCAGCCTCCACATGTCATGACCCGTCCCCTGGGGACCGTGTTGTGACTACCCCAAGCCCGCCTTCCATAGGCCAGGGGCTGGCGACTAGTACCAAAAGGAGTATTCCAAAAAACTGGGAAGGCATTGCCTTTATAACCTGTAAACTCACGTAACCAAGACACAGCAAGATACGAACACAAGCAAACTGTATAACCAAAAGAGTGCTGAAAGTAAAAAAGGGGACAAAATACATGACCAACAGTAAAGGTAAAAATACAACTGAAATACAATACAACTGAAGAAAGAGAAATTAAACTACTGGATTGTCCTCCGAGGTTCCTACCTGAAGGGTAGGTACAGATCGCCTCCTCAGCAATCCACGTCCACTTGTCTCCTCTGCGTACCAACACACCGTATGGTCCACCTCCGGGTACCATCCAGTCCAGGTACTCTCAGCCTCAGTCAGCGTTGTCCGTCGTCTGCATCCAACACAACAAGGTGCGGGTATAGACCGTGTAGGGGTGAGTATAATGATTCTCAATAGGGACCCCTAGACCCTCAAGGTCTCACAAAATCCACCAAGGATAAACCACAAAGTATGAAATTAACAGATAACCCTACTTAGGTATATGCCCATACATATACCTAAGTTATCAAGTAATACATATCAATCATGAGGAAAAACATAGAGGTACTGACTCAGCTCACACAGGGTATAACTTAGGTTGTAACACCCCAAGCTTCCATGGTACGCTTCTCTTTAAATAATACGGTATTGTGTGTTGTACGCAACTTCGAGTTCTAACACACACCACAACCAATCAAACTAGCTGTTATGAATAGTAATACCCACATTTTAAAATTTTATAAATTTTATCTTTCAAAATGGACTTCATTTTTGGATTTGGAATATCGAAATTAGCTTAGGGTGAATTTTTTGTATTTTTCTGAAAACATTCAATTTTTGATGAATAGTGAAAAAACACTGAGTTATAGTTTAAAACCAAATTTTTATTTAAATAATTATTTATTTTATTTAAATTTAATTAAGTTCAAAATAGATACATAATACCTATATAAGTTCAATGTAATTCATTGGAGTTAGTTTATAATAATTTTAGATATATAAAAATTTTATTGAACTTTTCACCGTCTTTTACCCACCTCCTAGGAGAATTTTGAAATTCACATAAAACTTAATTTTACTGCTTCTGTGAGTGGAATTTAGAAAATCCGAGAGACACAGTTAATATCAAGGAGTAAAATTTGGTTCAATAAGATAAAAATAATTTTTTGTGAATAGTAACTTTTTACTTTTATTTACCACGGTTAAAAGTAAATAGGGTAATTAAGAGTAAAAATGATATTAATATTACCCTAACACATGTCCTAATTCTATTGGAAAAGTGTATCTTGACCAAAAACAACCTTATTAATAAAATATTATCATTTAGGACCACTTGGATTAGATTAGGAGATTTATTATTATTTAATTCAAAGAAGAGTTAAAAGAGTTAAAATCAAATTTTAATAACCAAAACATTTTTAATATAGGGTTATACATAAGATAAATTCGATTATAAATATTCATTAGAAAGATAAAAAGATTTCATACATAATGGTATTTTATTTATAATTTTCAGATATTAAATAATTTAATTTATTTATGACACAATGGTGATGAAGTAATTACCTAATTAATGAAATATTAAAATAATTGATATTATAAATATAAAAATAAATGTAATTTGAGACTTTTTATGACTTCCACTAATTTTCTAGGTTAATATTACATATTATTATTGGTTACATAAATTTTTTTCGAATTAATAATGCTATTATAAAATTATCAAAAACAAAATACCCAATAGTGTCAAAATTGACATAAAAGGGTTTTTTAAAAAAATATTATATTATTAATTGATATTATATTCCTAAAAATATAAGGTTTGGCCAAAGGACTTATATAATTATAGTTGTGTCATTAATGGACCACTTGGGGGTCTCTTGGAGGTATATAGTAAGTTTATTAACTATATAATATAAAAATACAAAGAGACAAGGTAAATGTCAAACTATTTAACTAAGAGTTAAATATAAATGATAAGGTTAATATAGTGACTCAAACCTGTCTAAAATCTATTAGTTGAAAGGATTTCGACCCATACCCACCTTAACCTTTAAATAATCCACTTCGGAGCCATTAGAAACTGAATATAAATTTATTATAAAATAATATTTCTAGATTTTCCAAAGGTGCCCCTCACCCCTCTTATAAAAGGGCACTCCCCCTTCTCTCTAATTCACACCTTCAAAGCCTTTTGTCTCGGCCAACTGATGTACATGGATTTTTAAAAAAATTAACTTAGTTTTAATTAATTATTTTAACCATTTTTATATTTTTAGTTTATTTTTGTAGTTTTATAGTAATTTAGTTATATTGATAATTTTTAGTTAATTTATATATCGATATTAGTATTTTAGTATTTTTATTAGTTTATATTAATTTTATATATTTTATTTAACTCTAATAGTATCATTAACATTTCTTTTAATTATTTTTGTTTATAGTTAATTATAATTTTATATATATTTAATTCTATTATTATTATTATTATTTGATATTAGTATTTTTTTATTATTAACATTTAACAAATTTTTATTGAATTTTATTTTTAAATTTTTGAATCTGAAATTTGAATTTGTTTTTTTTTTTCACCCCCTACCCCCTTGACCCACTCCCCTCCCTATTCCCACGTCCCTCTCTCCAATCTCCCTTTCTCTCCCCAATCTAAAATCGTCGCCCCTTTTTCCTCTCGGCCAAACCCTTTGCCTCCCATCCCATCTTCTTCTCCCGCCGCCCTCCTGACCCCCGCATCTCCCCTCTCTCTCGCTCCCTTTCCCTTCCCCCTCCGTTCTCCCTCTCCCTTTCTCCCTCATCTAACCCGCCGCCCCCCTCCTCCCCTCTCACTCGCCCCACACTCTCCATCCCGTCGTCCGGTAACCCCACTCCCCCGCTCTCTCCCCCTGCTGCTTCCCCAGCTCTACCCCGCCGCCCCCCTGCTACTCCTTCACCCCACCGGACCCAACTCCCCCTGCCACCCGGTTTTCCTCCCTCGTCGCTGCTCTGCCACCCCTCTCCCCAGCAGAACCCGCATCACCCCACCTCACTCGACCCCCGCATCTCCATCTGGGCCACCTCCCCTCTCCAGTCCGAAGACCCTGCACCTTGGCCGATCTGCTACCCCCGCTCCTCTTCCTCTGTCTCTATCCCCTGCTTCTGGTTTTTGCAGTGCACGGGTCACCACCATCCGAGGAGCCGACCAGCAGCTGACCAGCAGCCGCACACCGGCCACCGACTGTCCGATCAGCCACCGCAGTCGCCGCATCGGACCAGCATCCACTACATCGCCAACGTCTTTTGTTCTGGTGGTCGCGAAGTTGGTGTGTGACATCATCACGTGCTGAGGTGTGTCAGAGATCGAAGAACGAATTGCATGTGGCGAGAGTGAAGACCGACACGGTTATTTGTGGGTAACATGGTTTTATTTTACATAACTTTTCATCTTTTTATCATGCTTACCTTTTCAGTTGTGATGTCGGGGTAATTTTCTTAGTGTCGGGATGTTGGTTGAGTTATTAAAATTATTTTGCATGCCATACAACGTATTGTTTGATGATTAATTTTCAATTAAATTTATTCTAATTGAATGTTTATATGTTTAAATTATTTTTTCACTGAATTAATTTCTGAAATTGAAACTGGGCCTTTTAATTATAAGTCGACGCGGCGGTCCGAGAAGGTAAACCGCGTTGACCGATGGTAAGTGCAAATTGGTGACACAACTTTGTGAGAAACGGGTTGTGTCATTTCACCGTGTAGTTCGGTACTTGAACGAATTTTTTTTATTTATTTATCACACCAGAGAACGGGACTTTAAATAATTAGGAAATTTAAATTGAGCATCTAAAAAATGCTTATATTTTCGGAACTGGTGATAACTAAACAGAATAAATATTTAATCACATAAAAGAATATTTTGCATGTCTGCGTGATAATTTAATTGCGACACCAGTATCCCGGACACATTTTGTTGACTTAGAGTCCATCATCATTCTCATTTTCAATTTTCTTTTTATCTTTTGTCTTCTCACCTTTTAGTTTAATTAAAAATATAAAAAAAATACAAAAAACTCAAAAAAAAAGGAATTCCCTAAACCCTTGTTCGTCTAAACATTGTCCAGTGAAATATTTTTAGTGAACTAGATTCTGTACTCTCTATGGTTCGACCCTGCTCGCCACTTTTACAGTAGTCATTTGGTTATAAAAATTTGAAAATTGGATGCGTCGCGACGCGTGTTCCAAATTTCTGGCGCCGTTTCTGGGGAGCACGTGCACGTCTAGCATTAAGAACATTTCAAGTAGACCTTACTTTAGGAATTGTTCGCTTAAATGGTGAACACTCGTAATTCTGATCCGTAAAAGAATGACCCACCCCTTGATCCACAAATTGAACATCAAAGAAAGGGAAAAGAACAAATCGGTACCTCAGCCGCAAACGCAATGCATCCACCAGAGGAAAGAGTTGAAACTCACATTCTGATGCTTCCTAGTGGACAAGTCCACCCACTTTTCCAAAACTGTCTCAATAATCAAAGGCCTCGGACTACTATGAGACAGAAGTTGCGACCCAACATAGTCGAAGTTAGCTCAGTCATAACAAGACCTAGAATTCAAGCAACACACTTTGAATTGAAGACGTCCACGATCAACCTGCTCCAACAACATGAACAATTTCATGGATTGAGCAATGAAGACCCTTATATGCATGTGAACAGATTTCTAGAATTCTGTGATACATTTAAATACAACGGAGTAATGGATGATGTGTTGATCTTGCGACTGTTTCCATTCTCATTGCAAGGGAAAGCAAAGGACTGGTTGGAAAGTCTTGACCCAGAAACAGTTTTCACTTGGGAAGTGTTGAGAAGAAAATTTCTTGATCGATATTACACAACAGCTCAATCTTTGAAAAACAAGAGAGACCTCGACTCCTTTTTCAAATTGAATACGAATCATTAGGAGAAGCTTGGGAAAGATTCAAGTCCATGTTAAGATGTTGTCCTCATCATGGAATAAAGTTGGAAAACCAATTGCAAGATTTATGCTATGGACTCCAACCTAAGAGTAAGTCTGTAATCAACACAGCTACTGGCAATGCGTTCATGGAAATGGATCCTGAAGATCTGTACATATTAATTCAAAACATGGCCGAACACAGTTTCCAGTGGCCAGAATATTTTTCAAGAAGAAAGGCAGGAGTGCATCACGTTGATACCCAAACATTCATGGCTGCTCAATTTGAAGCTCTCAACAAGAGGATTGACAACTTGTTAATAAACCTGCCTAAGATAGTCCATGTTGTTCAAGATGAACATTGTCCACACTGTGGTGGTCCTCATGATTATCCCATGTGTCCATATAACACATCTGAGACCAAGATGTCTGAAGCTAACTTTGTCATCTACAACAAAGGGAATTATGGAAACAACTAAAACAAAAACGGGCAAGTATATAACCAAAATCAAGGTTGGAAGGAGCCATCGACTACTCAACCAATGAACCAGAACACGGGTCCACCTGGATTTCCTGCTCAATCTCCCTTCAGACCCGCCATGCAATCGCAAGAGCAAGGATATCAACAGAAATACTGACCCCCATTTCAACAACAACAACAATATAAGGAGTAAAAGCAAACAACAGACTTGGCCCCTCCTGCAATGCAAGGAAAACAAGATTGGGGAGAAACTGTCGCTAAACTAATGATGTCCAATCAATCAAGGTTTGAGTTGCAAGAGATGGAAACTCAAAATTTTCATACAAACACCCAAAACCTGCAGGCTTCTATGCGTAACATTGAAAATAAAGTCGGTCAGATCGCCGCACAAATGCAGAACTGACAACAAGGAACTCTACCAGGAAGCACAAGAGTCAACCCAAGAGAAGAAGCAAAAGTCATCACATTGCGAAGTGGTACACAGTTACTAGAGCACTAAAGGCCTGATTTTCAACCAAAAGATGAGGCGCCTATACCTACCACTGAGAATGGTGACTCAACATACAAAGAAATCCAACTTGAAACCAAAGAGGAGGAAGATCAAAACAAACTTGCAAAAAATGAAAAGGCAAGAAAGGAGAAGGAAAATGAGGCACTCAACAAAAGAGTGAAAGCCCACATACCACCTCCTCCATTTCCACAAAGACTGAAGCAAAGGAAGTTGGATGTTCAATTTTCAAAATTCATGGATATGTTCAAAAAGCTTCAAATAAATATTCCTTTTTCGGAATCCATCACACAAATGCCCCACTATGCTAAATTTCTCAAGGAACTTCTATCAAAAAGAAGAAAATTAGATGATGTGGGAGGAGTCATAATGCACGAAGAATGTTCAGCGGTCATACCCAGATCCATACCTCCAAAACTAAGAGACCATGGGAGTTTCACTATTCCTTGCAGTATTGAAGGATGTCAATTCGAAAGAGCTTTGTGCGACCTCAGAGCTAGTGTCAATCTCATGCCGTCTGGAATCCTTGAAGAACTGGGCATCACCGAATTAAATCCAACGAGAGTCGCCTTGAAAATTGTTAACCGATCAGTGAAGCATCCTCGAGGGATTCTAGAGGACGTACTTGTCAAGGTTGATAAATATTACTTCCCTGCTGATTTCATTGTCCTCGATATGAAAGAAGACAAGGACGTCCCACTCATTCTCGGGAGACCCTTCTTAGAAACATGTAGAGCGCTGGTTGATGTCCAAGAGTGAAAGTTAATTTTTAGAATTGGGGATGAGAACATAACATTTGATGTCCTAAAGGATATGGAAAAACTATCTGTAGCAAACTGTCATTTCTTGGATACGATTGAAGAATGGGATGAGTTAGCAAGCGATGCATTGGATCTTGCGGATTTGCACAAAGAAAATTAAGAGTTTACTGAATCAATCGAGGTAGTGGAATTCATCAGAAACATAGTCGAGCCTTTAGATAGACATGACTTCACTTCACTCACTCCATCACTTGAAAAGCCTCCAACACTTGAGCTTAAACCCCTTCCATCAAACCTGAGATATAGTTACTTGGGATATTTAAACACCTTAGCAGTCATCATAAATTCCAATCTTTCGAGTGAACAAGAAAGAAAATTGATCAATGTCTTATCACAAAGGAATCCAGCAATAGGTTGGACGATTGCTGATCTAAAAGGTATAAGTTCAGCCATCTGTACTCATAGAATACATATGGAAGATAATTCAAAACCTTTCAGGAAACCACAATGACGCTTAACACCTTCCATGAAAGAAGTAGTCAAGAAAGAAGTCATTAAACTTCTTGATGCTGGTTTAATATTTCCAATCTCTGATAGTCAGTGGGTTATCCCATTGCAAGTGATACCTAAGAAGGGTGGAACCACAGTGGTTGAGAATGATAAAGGAGAATTGATAACCACAAGAACGGTGACTGGATGGAGAGTGTGTGTTGACTATCAGAAATTGAATGATGCCACCAGGAAGGATCACTTCCCATTACCCTTTATTGATCAAATTCTTGAACGATTGGCAAGAAAAGATTACTATTGTTTTCTAGATGGATACTCAGGCTATAATCAAATAGTAGTGACACTAGAGGATCAATAGAAAATCATGTTCACTTGTCCATATGGTACTTTTTCTTATCGTAGAATGCCTTTTGGAATGTGTAATGCTCCAGCCACATTTCAACGATGCATGATGGAAATGTTCCATGACATGATTGAAGAGTTATTAGAAATATTCATGGATGATTTCTCTGTGTATGGAGATTCTTTTGATGACTGTCTAGAACATTTGGATAAGGTTTTGGCAAGATGCGAAAAAAAGAATCTGGTGCTTAATTGGGAAAAGTCACACTTCATGGTACAAAGTGGAATAGTTTTAGGTCATCAAATTTCAAAGAAAGGAATTGAAGTTGACGCTGCAAAGATTAGTACAATCTCTGAGTTACCCATGCCTTCTTCAGTTCGTTCCATTCGAGGTTTTCTTGGGCACGTTGGATTCTATAGACGCTTCATTAAGGATTTATCTGTTATTTCCCGACCCCTTACGAACCTATTGGGAAAATACGTCACGTTACACTTCGGCCCTGAATGTCAGGAAGCATTTAAATTATTAAGGCAGCATTTGGTTGAAGCCTTGATAATGATTTCACCTGATTGGGAGTAGCCATTCGAGTTAATGTGTGATGCCAGTAACTGGGCAGTTGGAGCTGCTTTGGGACAATGAAAAGAAAGGATCTTCAGGCCAATATACTATGTTATCCACACTTTGAATGAGGCTCAACATAATTACAAAAAAACTAAAAAAGAGCTGCTAGCAGTTGTCTTTACCTTTGATAAATTTCGATCCCATCTATTGTTCTCAAAAGTCACTGTCTATACAGATCACTCTGCACTTCGGTATCTGATGACCAAGAATGATGCAAAACCCAGACTCATTCGATGGATACTGTTACTTTAGGAATTTGACATTGAAGTCAAGGACAAAAAGGGAATAGAGAATGTCGTTGCTGGTCATTTATCATGCCTAGACCATGACATAAGTGAAATCAATGCTGAACTAATCAATGAAACATTTCCTGATGAACAACTCTATGCCATTGAAACAATCACACCCTGGTATGTTGATTTCGTGAACTACTTAGCTTCAGGTGTGATACATCCAGACTTATCAAAGGAACAGAGGAAAATATTTTTGAATGAAGCATGCCATTACTACTGGGATGATCCTTTACTTTTCAAAGATTGTGTGGATGGAATGATAAGAAGATGCATCCCTGAAGAAGAAGTTGATAGTGTTTTGAACCTGTGCCACACTAGAGAAGCTGGGGGACACCATGGGATTCATCGAACAATCATAAAAGTGTTACAATGTGTTTTGTACTAGCTGACCATGAATCATGATATTCATGAATTTTTCATGAATTGTGATAAATGCCAAAGAACTGGGGGTATAAGCTGGAAGCGTGAAATGCCACAACACTCAATCATGGGCATTGAAATTTTTGACATATGGGGAATTGACTTCATGGGTCCTTTTCCTAAATCTTTTGGGAAATCCTATATCCTTTTCTGTGTGGACTATGTGTCAAAATGGGTGGAAGATGAAGAATTTTTGGAAAATACTGCTCGAGTCGTCATCATATTTTTAAAGCAACACATTTTTACCCAGTTCGGAATTCCAAGGATCATCATCAGTGACCGTGGTACCCACTTCAATAATGCGTTGTTTCAGGAGCAATGACTCTCCATGGATGTCACCACTACATGAGCACCCCATACCATCCATAGACCAATGGCCAAGCTGAGGTTTCAAACCGAGAAATTAAGGGTATTTTGGAGAAAACTGTAAATACATCTAGGAAATATTGGGTCACCAAACTTGATGATGCACTTTGGGCCTACATAACTGCCTACAAGAAACCTATAGGAATGTCTCCATATCGATTGGTCTTTGGAAAAACCTGCCACTTACCTGTATAATTAGAACATAAAGCTTATTAGGCTGTGAAGAAACTGAATTTTGATTTCAAAACTGCCCAAGAGAAGCATTTTCTACAGATGAATGAACTATACGAGATGAGTAGAGAAGCATATGAAAATGGTTTGATTTAAAAAGAGAAAACTCGAGACTTTCATGACAAATGAATCCAACAAATAAATTTTTTAGCAGGTGACAAAGTTCTACTCTTCAACTCATGACTTCGAATCATGGCTTGGAAACTCAAGTCGAAGTGGTCGAGTCCTTACACTATCACAATTGTTTATCCACATGGTGCTGTTGAAATTTATGATGGGAAGATTCCTTCATTTAAAGTTAATGGTCAACTCTTGAAACTTTACCACACTTCGGATATGATAGGAATCATTGAAGAACTCCAATTAAAATGAGAAGTGTTGGGTCGGAGAGTGATGTCAAGAGGGGGGGGTGAATTTCCTTTTAAAAAAATAATTAACAATTTAAAAACAAAGTTAAAAGTGCAGTGGAAATAAAAGAGGCAAGACACAAAACTTGATAACGGAGTTCGGCTTAAACCAAATCCTACGTCTCCGCTCCTAACTCAACGGTTGAGAGATTTACTACCGCTTGCTTTTTAATGGTTTTAGCAAGAAACCCACTAGACTTTAAGGTAGTCTAGAACCTATTACAGCTTGCTTTTAATGGTTGAGCAAGAACCCACTAGCCTTCTTACAGGTGAAGGCTAGCTCACCTATGACTCAAGCCTTTTAAAGGGAAGGCTTGACTAACCTCTTCACACCTTGAAGGTGGTGTGAAAACCCAAACAAAAGGAAGATAAAAGAAATGGGGGTTTGTAGGCACAAACCCAAATTGATGCTCAAAAAGATAAATAATGAAAAATCGTAAGAGGAGAAGCCTTGGGCGTCAAAGGATTGATGAAGTTGATGAAGAGCGCTCCCAAGATTATTTGATGGTGCTCCTTGGATGTGGAAGTGGGTTGGAGCAATTGAGGTTCCTTGAAGGAATCCGCCGGAGGTTTGCCAAATGATGAAAAATGTGTCTGTTAGCTTCCGTTGGCTTCCGTTGGCTTGGTTATTGTTCCACACTTGTTCCGGGGCTTCCTAGTCCTTTATTTATAGAGGGGGAACCCTCATATGGCCGTTCGGGGTCTTCGGAGCCGTTGAAAAAGTCTTCGGAGCCGTTGGGAGCAGGCTGGTCAAAGCCCAACGGCTAGTTTGACTGGCTCCACCGGCTGACCGGTGCTTGGCCACCGGTTGGCCGGTGCTTTGGAAAAAGGAGAGGCCTTCTGCCCAGGCACCACCGGCTGGCTGGTGAGGAGGCCACCGGTTGGCCGGTGGTGAGACAGTAGGTGTCCCTTCTGTCTGGGTTCCATCGGCTGGCCGGTGATGGGACACCGGTTGGCCGGTGGTCTGGACAGAGGGGATGCCTTCTGTCAAGATTCCACCGGCTGGCCGGTGGTCATCCACCAGTTGGCCGGTGGACTGAAATCAGTCCACTTTTGCCTTCTGGATTTCTTGACCCAATTCCTTGGCAGCCTGAAATCATGTCTATCATCCAAAAACACTTAAAACAAGATTAGATAAATAAGAGAGTGATTGTGATCATGAAAATTAAACCACGAGGGGTACGAGAGGTACAACAATCTCCCCCTATTTTGATGATCACAATCACCAAAACAAGCAATGTAAAAGACTGAAATGAAAGGCATGCTTTAAAGGATAAAGCAAAGCATGAGAGAAAGATTTGGGCGGAGAGTGATGGCAAGAGGGGGGTGAATTGCCTTTTTAAAAAAGTTTAACAATTTAAGAAAAAGTTAAAGCGCAGCGGAAATAAAAGAGGCAAGACACAAAATTGATAACGGAGTTCGGCCTAAATCCAAGGCCTACGTCTCTACTCCAAACTCAACCGTTGATAGATTTATACGACAGCTTGCTTTTTAATGGTTGTAGCAAGAAACCCACTAGACTTTAAGGCAGCCTAGAAACCTATTACAGCTTTCTTTTTATTGGTTGAAGCAAGAAACCCACTAGCCTTCTTACAGGTGAAGGCTAGCTCACCTATGACTCAATCCTTTTACAGGGAAGGCTTGACTAACCTCTTCACACCTTGAAGGTGGTGTGAGAACCCAAACAAAGGGAGGATGAGAGAAAGAAAGGTTTGTATGCACAAACTCAAAATGATGCTCAAAATGATAAAACAATAAAAACCGTAAAGAGGAGAAGTCTTGGGCGCCAATGGATTGATTGGTGATGATGAAGAGCACTCCCAAGCTTCTATGGTGGTGCTCCTTGGTTGTGGAAGTGAGTTGAAGCAAGTGGGGATCCTTGAAGGAATGCGCCGGAGGTTCGCCAAATGATCAAAAAATGTTCCCGTGGGCTACCGTGTCTTTCTGGGGCTTCCTAGTCCTTTATTTATAGAGGGGGAACCCTCATATGGCCGTTCAGGGTCTTCAGAGCCGTTGAAAAAGTCTTCGGAGCCGTTGGGAGCAGGCTGGTCAAAGCCCAACGGCTAGTTTGACTGGCTCCACCAGCTGACCGGTGCTTGGCCACCGGTTGGCCGGTGCTTTGGAAAAAGGAGAGGCCTTCTGCCCAGGCACCACCGGCTGGCCGGTGAGGAGGCCACCGGTTGGCCGGTGGTGAGATAGTAGGTGTCCCTTTTGTCTGGGTTCCACCGGCTGGCCGGTGATGGGACACCGGTTGGCCAGTGGTCTGGACAGAGGGGATGCCTTCTGTCAAGATTCCACCGGCTGGCCGGTGGTCATCCACTGGTTGGCCGGTAGACTGAAATCAGTCCACTTTTGTCTTCTGGCTTTCTTGACCCAATTCCTTGGCAACCTGAAATCATGTTTATCATCCAAAAACACTTAAAACAAGATTAGATAAATAAGAGAGTGATTGTGATCATGAAAATTAAACCACGAGGGGTACGAGAGGTACAACAATCTCTCCCTATTTTGATGATCACAATCACCAAAACAAGCAATGTAAAAGACTGAAATGAAAGGCATGCTTTAAAGGATAAAGCAAAGCATGAGAGAAAGATTTGTCCCCCAAATGAAGAAAAATGTGTATGTTAGCTTCCGTTGGCTTCCGTTGGCTTGGTTATTGTTCCACACTTGTTCTGGGGCTTCCTAGTCCTTTATTTATAGAGGGGGAACCCTCATATGGCCGTTCGGGGTCTTCGGAGCCGTTGAAAAAGTCTTCGGAGCCGTTGGGAGCAGGCTAGTCAAAGCCCAACGGCTAGTTTGACTGGCTCCACCGGCTGACCGGTGCTTGGCCACTAGTTGGCCGGTGCTTTGGAAAAAGGAGAGGCCTTCTGCCCAGGCACCACCGGCTGGCCGGTGAGGAGGCCACCGGTTGGCCGGTGGTGAGACAGTAGGTGTCCCTTCTGTCTGGGTTCCACCGGCTGGCCGGTGATGGGACACCGGTTGGCCGGTGGTCTGGACAGAGGGGATGCCTTCTGTCAAGATTCCACCGGCTGGCCGGTGGTCATCCACCGGTTGGCCAGTGGACTGAAATCAGTCCACTTTTGCCTTCTGGCTTTCTTGACCCAATTCCTTGGCAGCCTGAAATCATGTCTATCATCCAAAAACACTTAAAACAAGATTAGATAAATAAGAGAGTGATTGTGATCATGAAAATTAAACCACGAGGGGTACGAGAGGTACAACAATCTCCCCCTATTTTGATGATCACAATCACCAAAACAAGCAATGTAAAAGACTGAAATAAAAGGCATGCTTTAAAGGATAAAGCAAAGCATGAGAGAAAGATTTTTCCCCAATCAACCAAGAATTTCTCCCCCTTTGTGATTATCAAAATAGCACGGGGCATAAAACTTGATTGAGGGAAAGGTTGAAAAACAAGATAGAGTTTTTAAACCAATTGAAATTTTTGAGATTTGAATTGAAAGTTTTGAATTGAAAGTTTTGAATTGAAGGTTTTGAATTGAAAGTTTTGAATATAAAGCAAAAAGGCTTAAACGATCCTAACTCCCCCTAAATAAAAACAACAAATCACCGGGGAGAGGATTTTATAATCGAGACAAATTTTGGTCCGGAGAGACTCGCTAAAAGGGATTTTTCAATCCAAACTTGTCTTGTGGCGGGTCTTCTCCTATGAAATTCATCGTTAAAGGAAATGGTTTTGGGCCTTCCATACCGGGCATTTTTGCAGTCGCACTCGTAAATTAAGTGCCCGATCTTTTTTCAATAGTTTCAAAATTTATATTGGGAGCTCCCCCTTACAAAAATAGTAGGAGCATGGGAAGAGGAAGCTTGCTTGGAATAGCCAAGCCCTTGGGTGGTTCTAGATATGCATTGGGAACCAAGGAGCTTCGAAAGATTATGTTCACCTTCGGTGAACTTAGCTAGGGATTCCCTTAAATCCTTGATTGTTGATTCCATAGAATCAACATCGGTAAGGTTTTGGATCTTGAGGGACAAGTCTTCCTTCTCTTTGAGAAGTTGTTCCTTTTCGGAAGAAAGTTTTTTGAAATTATTTTTTAAAGAAATAAATTTGGAAGAAAGTTCATGAAATCCTTCCTCCAATTGATCTCTTGCATGTTGGAGATCCTCGTAAGATAAATGATTGAAAGAATTTGAAGAACAAGAGGAAGAGGAGTCAGAAGAGGTTACCTCATGAAATTCCATTAGGCATTTTTTACCGTTGTCACTTGAGGAGGAGGAGGAGGAGGATGTGGAGCTATCACTCCATGTGGCCTTGAATGCCTTCTTCTTTTCCTTTTGCTTGGCCTTTTTCTTGTTGAGTGGACAATCGGGCTTGTAATGGCCTTTCTTGCCACACCCGTAACATGTTACCTCGGGCTCGGATTTTTCGTTGGGTTGAGCCTTGCGGGATTTCTTCTTCTTGTGCTTCTTCATGAATTTGTGCATTTTGTGGGAAAGGGTCTCCATTTCTGAATCGCCGCTTGAAGAGGAAGACGATGAGGAGGAGGAGCTTTCTTCTTTTTGAACTTTGAAGGCGATGTTCTTTGGAACTTTGATCGGTTTGCCTTCCTTTTCAGCTTGCCTCCTCATGGTGATCTCGTAGGTCATGAGGGATCCGATGATCTCTTCGACCGGCATGTTCTTGATGTCTTTTGCTTCTTGGATTTCCGTGACTTTCGGTGCCCATGTGCTTGGTAAGATCCAAAGGATCTTCTTGACCATCGTTTCTGCAGACACATCATCACCAAGGGACTTTCTCCCATTGCAAACATCAGTAAAACGTGTAAACATTTCAGTTATATTTTTAGATGGATGCATGGTAAAAGACTCAAAATATTGACGGTACATATCCAATCGAGTATCCTTAACTTTGTTGGTCCCCTCATGGGTAACCTCCAAAAGTTTCCAGATTTCATGAGATGAAGTGCATGTGGAGACTCGATTGAATTCATTACGATCAAGGCCACAATGAAGAGCGTTCATGGCTTTGCCATCAAGCTCGAAATTTTTAATATCGGCTTGAGTCCATTTGGATTCATCGGGAGAATAGAGAGAGTAACCATGCATGACAATTCTATAAATAGTATAACCTATAATTCTAATAAAAGTAGACATGCGGGTTTTCCAATAGGTATAGTCGGTTCCATCAAAGAATGGAGCACGACCCAAAGAATAGCCTTCGGGGGCGAAAGAAGTTGAAGCCATCACAAAGGATCTTGAATTTGAAACCGTTTAGGGTATTACTCAAATTTTGCCTCTGATACCAATTGTTGGGTCGGAGAGTGATGGCAAGAGGGGGGGTGAATTGCCTTTTAAAAAAATAATTAACAATTTAAAAACAAAGTTAAAAGTGCAGCGGAAATAAAAGAGGCAAGACACAAAACTTGATAACGGAGTTCGGCTTAAACCAAAGCCTACGTCTCCACTCCCAACTCAACCGTTGAGAGATTTACTACCGCTTGCTTTTTAATGGTTTTAGCAAGAAACCCACTAGACTTTAAGGTAGTCTATAACCTATTACAGCTTGCTTGTAATGGTTGAGCAAGAACCCACTAGCCTTCTTACAGGTGAAGGCTAGCTCACCTATGACTCAAGCCTTTTAAAGGGAAGGCTTGACTAACCTCTTCACACCTTGAAGGTGGTGTGAAAACCCAAACAAAAGGAAGATAAAAGAAATGGGGGTTTGTAGGCACAAACCCAAATTGATGCTCAAAAAGATAAATAATGAAAAACCGTAAGAGGAGAAGCCTTGGGCGTCAAAGGATTGATGAAGTTGATGAAGAGTGCTCCCAAGCTTCTTTGATGGTGCTCCTTGGATGTGGAAGTGGGTTGGAGCAATTGAGGTTCCTTGAAGGAATCTGCCGGAGGTTTGCCAAATGATGAAAAATGTGTCCGTTAGCTTCTGTTGGCTTCTGTTGGCTTGGTTATTGTTCCACACTTGTTCCGGGGCTTCCTAGTCCTTTATTTATAGAGGGGGAACCCTCATATGGCCGTTCGGGGTCTTCAGAGCCGTTGAAAAAGTCTTCGGAGCCGTTGGGAGCAGGCTGGTCAAAGCCCAAGGGCTAGTTTTACTGGCTCCACCGGCTGACCGGTGCTTGGCCACCGGTTGGCCGGTGCTTTGGAAAAAGGAGAGGCCTTCTGCCCAGGCACCACCGGCTGGCCGGTGAGGAGGCCACCGGTTGGCCGGTGGTGAGACAGTAGGTGTCCCTTCTATCTGGGTTCCACTGGCTGGCCGGTGATGGGACACCGGTTGGCCGGTGGTCTGGACAGAGGGGATGCCTTCTGTCAAGATTCCACCGGCTGGCCGGTGGTCATCCACTGGTTGGCCGGTGGACTAAAATCAGTCCACTTTTGCCTTCTGGCTTTCTTGACCCAATTCCTTGGCAGCCTGAAATCATGTCTATCATCCAAAAACACTTAAAACAAGATTATATAAATAAGAGAGTGATTGTGATCATGAAAATTAAACCACGAGGGGTACGAGAGGTACAATAAGAAGTTATCCGTCCGGTTGAAGACGTTAAACTTAGTGCTAGTCGGGAGGCAACCCGACTGCTTCTTCATTCTTTAGTCTTTGTTTTCTTACTCTATCTCAATCTCTCTTTTTATTTTTTTGGATGCATCTAAAAAAATTTCTAGCTCTTATGATTCTTCCGTGGTCATCGATGTGCTTGTTCTGTCTCCCGCTGACTTAGTACGACAGATGACTCAGCATCTGGCTGATATCGAGTGCCGGCTTGAGGGACTTTCATTATAGATTTGTGCTCAGCATCTAGCACCACCACAAAGATCACAGATTTTGTTCCTTCCTCACCATCTTCATGCTCACTACACTCTGGAGGTGGTTAATCCCACTAAGAGTCCTCGTGAGATCGATGAAACAGCCACTAGTTCTCGTAAGAGGTAGAGGAGTTCTGAGCTGATGGACCAAGATGATTGAACATTGTCCATCCATCTGGCTAAAGATGTAAAACTTAGCTCTTCCTGGGAGGCAACCCATGTTCCAGTTTCATTTTTCACCTTTCTTCTTTTAAATGTTCTAGTTGTTTGAGAAAATAAAACACGGCATGTGTGAAATTTTTTAGCTACTTCTGATATTTGTGTGCACTTTTCACTCTCCTGCATATCTGCTTCCATTTATGTGATCCTTGGTGTTATCTTTATGATATGATGTGGTTATGTGTTTTCCATGTGTAGATTTTATAGGTACATCATTTCTATAGCTTCATAGGATAAAAACAGCCTCTCCGCGTCTATCTGCACTTACACGGGGAAGTGTTTTATTTTTGTCATATTTTATGCTTCCAACAGCACCATGTAAACTAAAAAAAATTGAAAAAAACTAACATTCTTGTCATTGATGAACCCACATAAAAGTTGTTGTATTTTTGTCGCAACACAGTCAGGAACATACCACTTGTGTCCCTAGGCAGTTTGAGCACCTGATTCTTGCTTTGGAATTCTTTGATCCTTGCTCTCATGACTTAGATGATTGTTGATATTATTTCATGCTTTGAAAATGTTTTTCAAAAACTTGTATCTTATTTAGACACTTATTTGCACTCATTCTCATATGTTCAATCCAACATTACATTTCCATACCCGTGAGGACTCTATCCCATTTTACATCATCTCTTATTTATCTTTTTCTTGAGGGAATCTCAATCATGTTATGTCTTCTAGAACTTGCCATGTTTTTTCATCAAAGCGATAGGAATTTTTGAAAGTTGCACTAAAATGATCGAGGCATCTGTTTGATTTTTCAGCCCCGTTGACCCACTGATCCACCCATACATTTTCTCCATCATATAGCTCTTAGAATCCATGAAGGAGCCTTTTAGGATGAGCCCAAGCTGATACCCTTCCCTACCAATTTCTTGATTTTTTACATGATATTTTTCAATCTAAGTGTGGGGGATAGATTTACTCATGGAGAGGGTTCTTCGAGGGGTAGTGAGTCATTTGATGTACATGGAGTGACATTATCCCATCCTGATCATATGAGTTATTTTTTACAGTATCCACATTCATTGCATGTATTTTGATATGGGAATATAGAATCCTTTTGGTTCTAACAATGATTACATTGGTGGTCATTATGCAATAACCCTCACCTTTGGGGATACCTATAAAAGTTATGATCCATTACTCCAGGAACTAGAGAGTTTTCTATATGACCTAGCTTCATTGAGATGTTACATTGTATACGCTACTTGTGTACCATTCTTTGGGATTATTTTCTGATATTTATTTCATGGGGTTTTTGAGTTGATACTCACCAGTTTTTCCTGACCATATTATTTGAGTGATTTGTATCGTAAAAAAAAGAGTGAAAAAAAGAGCGAAACATTGGATTATCATATGCTTGGGGACAAGAAATGTTTTAAGTGTGGGGGAGCGAGAGTTTGAGAGAGACATTTGAGGGAGACATTTGGATTGACATATATCATGCATTTATTTCAAGATCCAACCCTCCTTTTTACCAAAAATATGTCAATTTTTTTTAACCCACTATCCCACAGCTTCATAAACATTTGAACCTCATGTAAATTCCTTGATATTGGTGCATTATTTTGATTTCCACTAGTGAAGATGTGAAATTCATGGCAGGCCTATGGTAAGCATGCATGTGTATGAGAACTGAGAAAAACTTTGATCAAATTTTTCGAGCAATGAGTGCAATGGAAAGGTAGGTCACATGATTAATGAGTGCATGTACTTGTTTTGAAAAGATTGTGAGTATAAGAAAAATTGTTTTTGAAAATTGAAGTTTCAAATGAAGCATGATATTTTATGGGAAAAAGAGATTGAAAAATTTTGAACTTGTAACTTGGATGTTTTGATTTTTCTACGACCACTTGTGTTTTCTTTCTGATTGTTTTTCCCAGGAGTGCAAAAGTTTAAGTGTGGGGGATTTGATGTACGTGGATTTTTACAATTTTTTAACTTAGTTTTAATTAATTTGTTTAAACATTTTTTATATTTTTAGTTTATTTTTGTAGTTTTATAGTAATTTAGTTATTTTGATAATTTTTAGTTAATTTATATATCGATATTAGTATTTTAGTATTTTTATTAGTTTATATTAATTTTATATATTTTATTTAACTCTATTAGTATCATTAACATTTCTTTTAATTATTTTTGTTTATAGTTAATTAGAATTTTATATATATTTAATTCTATTATTATTATTATTATTTGGTATTAGTATTTTTTTTTATTATTAACATTTAACAAATTTTTATTGAATTTTATTTTTAATTTTTTGAATCTGAAATTTGAATTTGTTCTTTTCCCCCCACCCCCTACCTCCTTGACCCACTCCCCTCCCTATTCCCACATCCCTCTCTCCAATCTCCCTTTCTCTCCCCTATCTAAAATTGCCGCCCCTTTTTCCTCTCGGCCAAACCCTATGCCTCCCATCCCATCTTCTTCTCCCGCCGCCTTCCTGACCCCCGCATCTCCCCTCTCTCTCACTCCCTTTCCCTCCCCCCACCGCTCTCCCTCTCCCTTTCTCCCTCATCTAACCCGCCGCCCCCCACATCCCCTCTCTCTCACCCCACACTCTCCATCCCGCCGTCTGGAAACCCCACTCCCCCGCTCCTCTACCCCTGCCGCTTCCCCAGCTCTACCCCGCCGCCCCCCTGCCACTCCTTCACCCCATCGGACCCAGCTCCCCCTGCCACCCGGTTTTCCTCCCTCGCCGCTGCTCCGCTACCCCTCTCCCCAGCAGAACCTGCATCACCCCACCTCACTCGACCCCTGCATCTCCATCCGGGCCACCTCCCCTCTCCAGTTCGAAGACCCTGCACCCCGGCCGATCTGCTACCCCCGCTCCTCTTCCCCTGCCGCTATCCCTTGCCGCTATCCCCTGCTTCTGGTTTTTGCAGCGCACGGGTCACCACCATCCGAGGATCCGACCAGCAGCCACGCACCAGCCACCGACCGTCTGACCAGCCACCATGGTCGCCGCATAGGACCAGCATCTAATACATCGCCAACGTCTTTTGTTTCGGTGGTCGCAAAGTTGGTGCATGACATCATCATGTGCTAAGGTGTGTAAGAGATCGAAGAACGAATTTCATGTGGTGAGAGTGAAGACTGACACGATTATTTGTGGGTAACGCGGTTTTATTTTACATGACTTGTCATCTTATTACCGCGCTTACCTTTTCAGTTGTGATGTCGGGGTAATTTTCTTAGTGTCGGGATATTGGTTGAGTAATTAAAATTATTGTGCATTCCATGCATCGTATTGTTTGATGATTAATTGTCAATTAAATTTATTTTAATTGAATGTTTATCTGTTTAAATTATTTTTGCACTGAATTAATTGCTGAAATTGAAACTGGACCTTTTAATTATAAGTCGACGTGGAGGTACAAGAAGGTAAACCGCATTGACCGATGGTAAGTGCAAATTGGTGACACAACTTTGTGAGAAACGGGTTGTGTCATTTCTCCGTGTAGTTCGGTACTTGAAAGAATTTTTTTAATTTATTTATGACACCAAAGAACGGGACTTTAAATAAATTAGGAAATATAAATTGAGCATATAAAAATGCTTATATTTTTGGAACTAGTGATAACTAAAAAGAATAAATATTTAATCACATAAAAGAATATTTTTCATGTCTATGTGATAATTTAATTATGACACCAGCACCCCCGACACATTTTGTTGACTTGGAGTCCATCATCATTCTCATTTGCAATTTTTTTTATCTTTTGTCTTCTCACCTTTTAGTTTAATTAAAAAGAAAAAAAACTCAAAAAAAAGTAATTCCCTCAACCCTTGTTCATCTAAACATTGTCCAACGAAATATTTTTAGTGAACTATATTTCGTGCTCTCTGTGGTTCGACCCTACTCGCCACTTTTACAGTATCCAGTTGGTTATAAAAATTTGTAAATTGGATGTGCTCCGATGCACGTTCCACCAACCCCTACCCAAATATTATCTCAAATTCCCTCACTTCAACCTAGAGGCCTTAGTTTGATCAGAAAGCCAACCTAAGGAGCCCTTTTGATCAAATCAAAAGGAAGAACCCGAAGAAGAGGTAATGTTTTCACCACCCTCTTTCAAGTTCCTTTCTTCTTCAACTTATTATTTATTTGTTATTTCCATTCTAAAATAATAACTCCAATATCTTCTATATACTGTGATGTTATTATAAATATGGTACAACCATATTTAGTATTCTATCCATTCTTTGAATGAAATGTCACCATACGTGCGTACGTACGGCTTACCGTCTTCACGTCGTGGTGTAATTGTTATTCAAAACATTATTATTTGGATGGGTATGATAATGATGTGTAATTGATGTAAATAATAAATATAACATGATAATGATTCTGTATATATGATATACCATCCAATCATATATTATTTTAATATCAAAAGAATGATATTGTCGCTCGTGTGTACGTACGGACTACCGTCTCCACGAACGCAATGAGATTCATTCCCCATCGTATCCATGCAAGTATAATTATAATTTGATGATTAAAAATAATTTTTAAGGACTTGATATCATTCTGTATATGAATAAGATACAAACTATTCATAACAAACACGACTTATGTAACAAAACATGTAAAAGAAAATGAGTAAGTTAACACCCGAAACGACGATAATACTAAGATACTATTAAAAAAGTAATGTTAAAAGATCATATATGATATCATATTAATGTATATAATTCTTTTATAATTTAATAACAATTATTTCACCATTATACAGGAGGTTAACCTACCCTCAACCAAGGAAAAGTATAAGGTAAGGGTTTATTTCACAATCTCTTCATTATCCGAGGTTGTTTATATGTAATTATCTACTGGGACCTTTTTATCATCCACATCCATGTTTCTTAAAAATGTATTTAAAATCATTCTTACTATTTTACAGACTATGGGTTAAAGTCATTTATACCCTTGTTGACTTTTTATAAGAAGTTTATAAAGGAATCTCTTTGTCGTTTTCCAAACAAGTTCCTTTTTAACCTTTTCGGTAGAAATAAGGTAAGAATGTCCTTTTTAACTTATACGGTGGGTGCAGCTATTTTCCGTCGTTATAAAATCGTCAAAGCTTCCCTTACAATCTTATAAAAATATTTTCAAATTAAATTTTTTATTTTATAATTATGTGACTTTTAAATGATTTAAAAAAAGAGATATTTCTCTCAAATATTTTTGATTTCATCTATGTCAACATCCTTTGATGACTTTTAAGCTTATTTAAATGTGATTTATTATGATACAAAACTTCCATATTGTATTGAAGGTTTTTTGATATGTTTGACTGTGGATATGTTATTTTTATACCATTCATGGTTTATGGATAAAGTATTGACATTTCGTATGCTAGTTTTAATACGAATGTTTATGTTATGTTTAAACATGTTCATATGAGGAATGCATTGGACTTAATAAGTGACGGGTGGAGCCCGCTATAGATCCTCGATGCATCGGTAGGTCTCATGAGACAAACTAGTGTCTTGGTATAAGGCCTTGACAAAATCTTATTTGTAGTCTTGGTACAAGGCCTTGACTATGTGGTTATGATAGTCCGGCATTATGCATTCCATCATTATGAAGGTGGTTATTGATATTGCATGTGATTATTAGACTAGTATAATATCCATGTGAATAATTAAATGGAATTATTTCATTTTATTTCTACCATATTATGCTAAAGTTCAAGTTTAAAAGGCTTTTGTTTTAGTTATACATTGCCTTAAATGTTTATGCTTATTTATGAAAATTTCCGCTATATTGTTATCCTTACTGGGCATTTGAGCTCACCCATTTCTATGTTTTATTTTTCCCAGGATGTGAAGAAGTATTTTATAAATGACCTGCAGGGATAGTATTAGGGGATATGAGTGTGGAGACAAGATGTTGTTGTAGTTTTCACTTTATGATGTAAATGTAAACTTTATGAATGTACCTAGTGATTCCAAGGCTACTAAACTAATCGATCTTTTGAGAATTGATCTTTTGTGATCATGACAATGTTATGTAATAATGCACTGACTCTGGGTAACTGGGGTCGGGGCATTACAGTTGGTATCAAAGGAAGTTTAGTACAAACCTTGGAAACTAGATTTAGATAAACTTTGATTAGAGCACATATCCCTAAGATAGACTTTGAGGATTAGTATCGAATAACTTCCTAGAATTTTGGTATTGTAGAGATTTTGTGAGTTTTTCGAGCAATACATCTCTGTCTGGATACGAGCAGGTAGAGGAGGCTCTGGCACAGATGTACCTAGGGGTAAAACCCGAAAACACCACTTTGAGCTAGACTCGAACGGGAACCGGTGCACGACAACGGGCCTTGCTGCACTCTTGGTTATGACACTCCCAGGGGATATGATTTGGATAATTCTCATTTTCTTTACAAACCATTATAAAGGGTTTATGATTATATACTTCCTTAAAGAAATTTATTTTATGATTATGGATTATATCCATAAACTATTCAATTTATGTTAAGTGTTTTACAAGTTTGGATTTATGTGTTATGATTCATAAACTAATCTAGTGTATGACATTGTTTAGAAATGGTGCCTAGTGGAAGTAATGGAAACTATATCAATACACACACTCCATTTAGGGATTTCCCTCCTGCTCAAGATAATTATAGTGGAGCTGGTGATGCAACTGGTGCTGATCAGCTAATCACCATACTGGGACAACTCACTCAAGTTATGAATAATAACCTTACCCGTATGGAGCACCCTGATCCGCAGCATGGAGGATCAATGTTAGATCACTTTATGAGGAAATAACCACCGACATTAAATGGGAGTAAAAATCCCTCAGTAGCTGATCAATGGATGAATTCCTTAGAGAAAATATTCCATGCCTTGGGGAGTAGTGAAAGGGAAAAAGTTATCATGGCAGTTTACCGCCTCACTGGTGATGCTGATCAATGGTGGTCATTGATTCAAAACATGAAGGAAGATGATGAAGTATCAAATATGGAATGGAGGTAGTTCAAAGAGATTTTCTTAGAAAAATACTTTCCTCATGACCATCGAGCAGATATGGAAATGCAATTTCTGAGTCTAAGATAAAAGGAGGATGAGAATGTCATAAAGTGTGAGGCTAACATTACAAGGTTAACAAGGTATACTGGAGATTATATACATAACCCAAGAAGTAAGATTGGTCATTTCTTTTATGGTTTAAAACCATTTCTTCGTCGAGCATTAGTGTCATAATCCTTCTCATCGTATGAAGATATTGTCTCATGTGCTATCAAGACAGAAAAATAATTCTATAAGTCTTACGACTTTAAAGAAAAGAAAGAGAAGAAGAGATCTGTTGATCACTCTGGAAATGGAAATAAAGGGAAGAAGGGAAAAGTTGATTATCCATCCAACAGTAAATGTGGGAAGAAACACCCCGGTACTTGCTTGAAAGGAATGGGAGTCTGTTACAAGTGTGGTGAAAAAGGTCACCAAGCTCGTGATTGCAAGGGGAAGAAAGAAGCTATCGATGTTCAATGCTACAACTGCAGGGAGATGGGACATTATGCAAATGAATGTCCTAAGAGTCAGGGTAATTTACCTGAAAAAAGGCCAAGGGATCCAGGCCAAGCTTATGTTATCACTACTGCTGAGGTAGAAGCTCCAAAAGACGTGGTGGCAGGTAATTTAATGGTTTTTTCAAGTTTAGCAAATGTATTATTTGATTATGGATCATCACATTGTTTCATATCTTCTCAGTTTTCTAATAAAATTAGATATTTCCAATTTGATTTAACAAGGGAGTTTTCAGTTAAAACTCATAAGGGAAGTATTATTGCTACAAAGTTCTGTGGATCCGTCCCCATTAGGGCATATAAATGTTCTTTATCTACTGATATCATCATTATACCCATGATTGAATTTGATATAATCCTTGTTATGTTGGATTTTGGACCATGATGCGAAGATTTATTGTAAGAAGAAGGAGGTTACGATTTTTGATGATGATGATAAAGAACACCTTATCTTTAGAGTAGAATCGTCACCACCCGATTCTTACCTGCCTGAATGGCCCGAAGGCCTTCATTTTTTATTGATTTTGATAACCCCTCTTTCAAGGGATGAGAGAGAACCCTTACAAGGCCCGTAGGCTCAGAGATTACATGGCCCGTGGGCTTAATAGATTACATGACCCGAAGGTCTTAAGGGAAATCAACCAGACTATCTACAAGGAACTACCCCTCCCCAACATCTGCATCTTTGATAGTAGCACTCCACCTTTGCATGACCGTCTGGCTAGGCTTCCCGTGCAAGAACAGGCTGGTACCGATGGGTAAGGAAAGGAATGTTCAAATAGAGGATGTGACTATTGTGAAAGAATATGTAGATGTGTTTCCAGAAGATTTACCTAGACATCCTCTAGAACGAGACATTGAGTTTTCCATTGATTTAATTCCTGGTTCAAGGCCTATATTGAAGACCCCTTATATAATGGCCACTGTAGAATTAGTTGAACTAAAGAAACAACTAGATGAATTGAGTAATAATGGATTTATTCACCCTAGTGTTTCTCCATGGAGAGCCCCTGTCCTTTTTGTTAAGAAGAAAGATGGATCTATGAGGTTATGTATCGACTATAGGGAAATCAATGCTATAACAATAAAGAACAAGTATCCCCTACCTCGCATTGATGATTTATTTGACCAACTGCATGGAGCTCAATAATTTTCAAAGATTGACCTTCGATCTGGACACCATAAGTTGTGTGTGAAGAAGGAATACATTCCGAAGACTGCATTTCGAACCAGGTACGGACATTACGAGTTTACAATAATGCCTTTTGGGCTGACTAATGCACCCTCTGTTTTCATGGATCTAATGAAAAGAGTTTTCAAGGAATATCTCGATGATTTTGTAGTGGTATTTATTGATGATATCTTGATATATTACAAAATCTATGAAGACCATGAAAATCACTTGCGCATTATCCTGAAGACTCTTAGAAGACGTGAATTATATGAGAAGTTTAGTAAGTGTGAATTATGGATTCAAGAGATCTCTTTTCTTGTCCATATTATCTATAAGGATGGAATCTCTATTGATCCTTCTAATACCAAGGAAATCCAAGAATGGCCATCCCCGACGAGTATAACTGAGGTACGTAGTTTTATTGGTTTAGCTGGTTATTATCGGCGTTTCGTCCAGAATTTTACCCAATTGGCTAACCCATTAACGAAGCTCACACATAAAGGGGTTAAATTTTTATGGACAAAAGAGTGTGAAGAATGTTTTGAAGAACTGAAGATAAGATTAGTCAATGCTCCTATATTGACTCTGCCATCGGGGAATGATGGGTTCATTATTTATAGTGATGTATTGAAGAAAGGACTTTGTTGTGTTCTTATGCAGAATGATAGAGTTATTGCTTATGCATCACGACAGCTAAAAATTCATGAGAAAAACTATCCTACTCATGATCTTGAGTTAGATGTTGTAATATTTTCTTTGAAGATATGGAGACATTATCTCTATGGTGAAAAATGTGAGATTTATACTGATCACAAGAGTTTGAAGTATATTTTCTCACAGAAAGAACTCAACATGAGGAAAAGGTGATGGATTGAACTACTCAAGGATTATGATTTCATGATACACTACCACTTGGGGAAGGCAAATAAGGTGGAAGATGATTTGAGTAGAAAGGATCAGGGAGTTTTGAACAAGATGAGAGTTGAAAAGGATCCTATATACATGGATCTAGTAAAGATGGATATGGGAATCACCATGGAAGGTGAAACATCAATGCTTTTTCAAATGGTTTCTAAACCATCTTTACTAGAAATGATAAAGAGTTCTCATACCGATGATGAAGAGTTTCAAAAGAAGATTAAAGCTGTGAATGATGGGATATTGAGTGACTTTGTGTATGAAGATGGAATTTTGAAATTTGGGAACAGACTTTGTGTTCCCAATATACCTGATCTAAAAAGGGAATTGTTGGAATATTCTCATAGTTCCAATTTCTCTATACACCCTGGGACCACCAAAATGTATAGATATTTGAAGGAACATTTTTGGTGGGACAACATGAAGAGGGAGATTGCTGATTTTGTGTCACGATGTATGGTTTGTCAACAAGTGAAAGCTGGAAGGCAACAGCCTGGAGGAGTCATGCAACCTCTTCCCATATCTGAGTGGAAATGGGATAGTATCACTATGGACTTTTTCATAGGGCTACCAAAGACTCCTAGAAGGAACGATGAAATATGGGTCATTGTTGATCTTCTTACCAAGTCGGCACATTTTCTTGATATAAGGGAAGATTTACCACTTGAACGTCTAGCAAGACTATATATTAATGAAGTTGTGAGACTTCATGGAGTACCCATATCGATTTTTTCTAATCATGATCCACATTTTACTTCAAGATTCTGGAAAAGTCTTCAGAAATCCCTGGATATTGAACTTCATTTGAGCACTGCCTACCACCCCAAAACTGATGGACAATCAGAACGGACTATTCAAACCTTAGAAGACATGTTGATATCATGCTCACTTGACTTTCAGGGTATGTGGGATCAATATTTACCTCTGGTGGAATTTTCCTATAATAATGGCTTCCATTCAAGTATTCAGATGGCACCATATGAAGCGTTATACGAAAAGAGATGTTGCACACCAACCTGTTTGGATGACGTTGGTGAAATAAAACTTGTAGGCCCAGAATTGGTGGAGGAAACTATGGAAAAGGTAAAGGTAATCCAAAACCACATCAAAGAAGCTCAAAGTAGGCATAAGATCTATGCCGATAACCAAAGGAAGGATTTGGAATTTCAGGTAGAAGATCATGTTTTCTTGAAGGCATATCCATGGAAGGGAGTTATACATTTCGGTAAGAAGGTTAAATTGAGTCCCAGGTACATCGGACCTTACGAAATTCTAGAACGAATTGGGGTTGTAACTTACCGTTTGGAAATGCCGCCAAGTCTCTCCAAAGTTCATGATGTGTTCCACATATCACTATTGAGAAAATACATGCCTGACCCAATGCATGTACTCACTTACAAGGAATTAGAACTGGAACCTGATCTATATTATTGTGAAGAGCCCGTCAGGATTCTTGATATAAGAGAACAAGTGCTGAGAAACCGGACGACTCGTCTGGTAAAAGTTCTAGGGAGAAACCATAAGATGGAAGAGGCAACGTGGGAACCCAAGGAACTTATGATGAAGAACCACCCAAGTCTTTTCATGCGATAGTATTCTAGAAATTTCAAGGATGAAATTATTTGAAGGAGGGGAGAATATAACACCTCAAGCTTCCACGGTACGCTTCTCTTTGAATAATACAGTAGCGTGTGTTGTACGCAACTTCGAGTTCTAACACACACCACAACCAATCAAACTAGCCGTTATGAATAGTAATACCCATATTTTGAAATTTTATAAATTTTATCTTTCAAAATGGACTTCATTTTTGGATTCGGAATATCGAAATTAACTTAGGGTGAATTTTTGGTATTTTTCTGAAAACATTCAATTTTTTATGAATAGTGAAAAAACACTGAGTTATAGTTTAAAACCAAATTTTTATTTAAATAATTATTTATTTTATTTAAATTTAATTAAGGTCAAAATAGATATATAATACCTATATAAGTTCAATGTAATTCATTGGATTTAGTTTAGAATAATTCTATATATATATAAAATTTATTGAACTTTTCACCGTCTTTTACCCACCTCCTAGGAGAATTTGAAAATTCACATAAAACTTAATTTTACTGCTTCTGTGAGTGGAATTTCAAAAATCCGAGAGACACGGTTAATATCAAGGAGTAAAATGTGGTTCAATAAGATAAAAATATTTTTTGGTGAATAGTAACTTTTTACTTTTATTTACCACAGTTAAAAGTAAATAGGGTAATTAAGGGTAAAAATGATATTAATATTACCCTAACACATGTCCTAATTCTATTGGACAAGTGTATCTCGACCAAAAACAACCTTATGAATAAAATATTATCATTTAGGTCCACTTGGATTAGATTAGGACATTTATTATTATTTAATTCAAAGAAGAGTTAAAAGAGTTAAAATCAAAGTTTAATAACTAAAAATTTTTTAATATAGAGTTATACATAATATAAATTCGATTATAAATATTAATTATAAATATAAAAATATTTAATACATGATGGTATTTTATTTATAATTTTTAGACATTAAATAATTTAATTTATTTATGACACAATGGTGATGCAGTAATTACATAATTAATGAAATATTAAAATAATTGATATTATAATATCAAAATAAATGTAATTTGAGAATTTTTATGAGTTCTACTAATTTTATAGGTTAATATGACATATTAGGATTGTTTATATAAATTTTGTTCGAAGTAATAATGCTGTTATGAAATTATCAAAAACAAAATACCCAATAGTGTCAAAATTGACATAAAAGATTTTTTAAAACAAATATTATATTATTAATTGATATTCTATTCCTAAAAATCTAAGGTTCGGTCAAAGGACTTATATAATGATAGTTGTGTCATTAATGGACCACTTGGGGGTCGCTTGGAGGTATATAGTAAGTTTATTAACTATATAATATAAAAATACAAAGAGACATGGTAAATGTCAAACTATTTAACTAAGAGTTAAGTATAAATGATAAGGTTAATATAGTGACCCAAACCTGTATAAAATCTGTTTTTTGAAAGGATTTCGAACCATACCCACCTTAACCTTTAAATAATCCACTTTGGAGCCATTAGAAACCAAATATGAATTAATTATAAAATAATATTTCTAGCTTTTCCAAAGGTGCCCCTCACCCCTCTTATAAAAGGGCACTCCCCCTTCTCTCTAATTCACACCTTAAAAGCCTTTTGTATCGGCCAACCCCTGCCCAAATATTCTCTAAACTTCCCTCAATTAAACCTAGAGGCCTTATTTTGATCAGAAAGCCAACCTAAGAAGCCCTTTTGATCAAATCAAAAGGAAGAACCCGAAGAAGAGGTAATGTTTTCACCACCCTCTTTCAAGTTCCTTTCTTCTTTAACTTCTTATTTCTTTGTTATTTCCATTCTAAAATAATAACTCCAGTATCTTCTATATACTGTGATGTTATTATAAATATGGTACAACCATATTCAGTATTCTATCCATCCTTTGAATGACATGTCACCATACGTGCATATGTACGGCTTACCGTCTCCACGTCGTTGTGTAATTGTTATTCAAAACATTATTATTTGGATGGGTATGATAATGATGTGTAATTGATATAAATAATAAATATAACATGATAATTATTCTATATATATGATATATCATCCATTTATATATTATTTTAATATCAAAAGAATGATATTGTCGCTCGTGCGTACGTACGGACTACTGTCTCCACGAACGCGATGAGATTCATTCCCCATCGTATCCATGCAAGTATAATTCTCATTTGATGATTAAAAAAATGTTTAAGAACTTGATATCATTCTGTATATGAATAAGATACAACCTATCCATAAAAAACATGACTTATGTAACAAAACATGTAAAAGAAAACGAGTAAGTTAACACCTGAAACGACGATAATACTAAGATATTATTAACAAATCAATGTTAAAAGATCATATATGATATCATATTAATGTATATGATTCTTGTATAATTTAATAACAATTATTTCACCATTATACAGGAGGTTAACCTACCCTCAACCAAGGAAAACTACAAGGTAAGGGTTTATTTCACAATCTCTTCATTATCTGAGGTTGTTTATACGTAATTATCTACTGAGACCTTTTTATCATCCACATCCATGTTTCTTAAAAATGTATTTAAAATCATTCTTACTATTTTACAGACTATGGGTTAAAGTCATTTATACCCTTGTTGACTTTTTATAAGAAGTTTATAAAGGAATCTTTCTGTCATTTTCCAAACAAGGTCTTTTTTAACCTTTTTGACAGAATTAAGGTAAGAATGTCTTTTTTAACTTATACGGAGGGTGCGGCTATTTTCCACCATTATAAAATCGGCAAAGCTTCCCTTACAAGATTATAAGAATATTTTCAAAGTAAATGTTTTATTTTATAATTATGTGACTTTTAAATGATTTTAAAAAAAGATATTTCTCTCAAATAGTTTTGATTTCATCTGTGTCAACATCCTTTGATGGATTTTAAGCTTATTTAAATGTGATTTATTATGATAAAAAACTTCCATATTATATTGAATGTTTTGTGATATGTTTGAATGTGGATGTGTTATTTTTATACCATTTATGGTTTATGGATAAACTATTGACATTTCGTATGCTAGTTTTAATATGATTGTTTATGTTATGTTTAAACCTCTTCATATGAGGAATGCATTGGACTTAATAAGTGACGGGTGGAGATCGCTATAGCTCCTTGATGCATCAGTAGGTCTCATGAGGCAAACTAGTTTCTTGGTACAAGGCCTTGACAAAATCTTATTTGTAGTCTTGGCACAAGGCCTTGACTATGTGGTTATGATAGTCTGGCATTATGAATTCCATCATTATGAAAGTGGTTATTGATATTGCATGTGATTATTCGACTAGTAGAATATCCACGTGAATAAGTAAATGGAATTATTTCATTTTATTTATGCCATATTATGTTGAAGTTCAATTTTAAAAGGCTTTTGTTTTAGTTATACATTGCCTTAAATGTTTATGCTTATTTATGAAAATTTCTGATATATTGTTATCCTTACTGGGCATTTGAGATCACCTCTTTCTATGTTTTATTTTTCCTAGGATGTGAAGAAGTATTTTATGAATGACCTGTAGGAATAGTATAAGGGGATATGAGTGTAGAGATAAGATGTTGTTGTAGTTTTCACTTTATGATGTAAATGTAAACTTTATGAATGTATCTAGTGATTCCAAGGATACTAAACTAATCGATCTTTCGAGACTTGATCTTTTGCAATCATTCCAATGTTATGTAATAATTCACTGACTCTGGGTAACTGGGGTTAGGGCGTTACATAGGTACAATAGTAGAGATGATTAGATGTAACTACTGAATCATCTTACTCTGTTAAGAGGCAGACCCACACAGGATCGCTTAGTGCTGACCCACATAGGATCGCTCTAGGTGATGACCCACACGGGATCGCTCTATGCTGACCCACACAGGATCGCTCTATGATGACCCACACAGGATCGCTCTTTATTCTTCACATCACAGCCAGCTACTGGGTTCCCACACTAGGCTTGCTCATCTCCAGGAGGATCCGCTCCCCAATCCATTGTCTGATACTCCAACTGCCACAAAGTCCCACAAAGAATTATCTCAAAGGTATGACACGTCATAGGGGTCTCAATGCAATAGACAGTTCATCATTCGGACGCCCGGTCTTTTAGTTATTAGCCTTTTGGTCCTGAGGGCCCGGTTGGATTCGTGATCAATCTAACCCGACCATTACCCATCTTAATCCAAAACTCTAGTGAGGTATACTCAAAGGGACCGTCTCGCTCTAAGATTTCCAGCACTGTTGACGGTTCATCAAACAGACGTCTGGTGCCAAAGTTATGGCCAAAAGAGCGTAAATGGGTCGTGTTAGGTCTGGGTCCGGTCTAACCTGGTCGGACCGACCCGACCCGACTCGGTATGGGTCCACCCGGTTTGGGTCGACTCGGTCCGCTGGGTGGTCCGATAGACCGCGAGGGTCGTGGAAGCCATGAAGGCCGTGAGGTGGCTCGGCTGCGGATAGCACGAGGCCGCAGGGAGACGGCCTGGCCGCTGGGCGGCAGTCCGGCTGCCGGGCGGCGGTCCAGCTGTGGGGCAGCGGTCCGCCCGTGGGGCAGTGTTCCGACCATGGGGCGGCACCTCGGTCACGGGGCGGCGGTCTGGCCACGGGGCGGCGGTCCGGCCGTGGGGTGGCAGTCCGTCCGTAGGGCAGTGCCTCGGCCGTGGGGCGGCGATCCGGCCGCGGAGCGTTGCAGAGCCGCAGATGGTGGCGGTGGTTGCGGACGGCGTGGAGGCCGCGGGGTGGCGTCGTTGCCTTCGTCACGGCTGACGGTGGTGCTGACTGCCGTTCTCGTGCCCCTCTGTGGATGGTTGTCATCCTCCTCCATCGCGAAGAACACCACAAGATTTACGGAGGGGTCGGGCCATGTTTGTTTGGCTCGTACCCTCCACGTTAGGGTGGTAGCATATGGATCAACAAGAACTTGAAAGAAGAACGCCAAGCTTTACAGCCTTCCACTACAATTTATTCCCAAACCCAAAAAATAAATCAAGGGAAGATCATGGGAAAATATTCATACACAAATAAACTCCTACCTTGTATTGTTCATTGATGTCGATGAGGAGGGAAGAAGGTGAAGTTGTTGATGTGTGTCTCGTCCGCCACACACCTCCAATCCCAGGCTCGTGCGTCGGTTCGTCGTAGTCAAAGACATTCCTCCTTGGAGGGTGTCCTGAGGAAGTAGTAAAAGTCGGTGTTCTTCGTTGGAGGAGCATTCTTCATTGGAGGAGCGTTCTTCCTGGAGAAGTGTAATCCTCCAAGGGTTCTCCTCTCACAATCCCACCCAAAAAAAGGGGTGCCAATATAATTAACTTAAAGGATTAATTGTGTTGGCACAACCAAGTTGGCGTAATTAATGTACCATGTTGGAACAATTAATTAGCTCAATTAATTAGCCCAATTAAATGGCTCAATTTGATGGGAGGGGTGGAATATTGGGGAGTTGGGTGGTTTCTCCCCATTAAGAGGGGTCAGGTGGTCCCCGCCTCTAAAATTCAAATTGGGGGTTTAGGCTCGGGTGGTCCCCACTACCATAACCTCACAAAGGAGGTTTAGTTCCGGTGGACCCCACCTCTTAACTTTCAGAGGGGTTTAGTTATGGTGGTCTCCACCTCCCAATATCCACATGGGAGTTTCAAATAAAAATAAATTGTTACACAATTTAATTTTTATTTTATTCTTTCATGAAAAACTCAAATACTAACTTTCACCCTCGACCAATTGTCGTCGAGGTGAAAGTCTCTTTAAGTGAATACCGGTACTAAGAGTTCAACGGTGCCCTCGGATTTAAATTATGATCACTGGTTCAAAATTTATAAAAACTCGCTCGTACGTTTACTGAACGCACCCGAAGAAAGTTCAAAAATTCATTATGGGCACACTGGGCCTCGGAATCATGCACCGTCAATTTTTGCGGACTCATAAAATTCCCATATAATTAAAAAAAATACATGGAATTTCTGGGTCTTTACATTCTCTCCACCTCAGGGATTTACGTCCTCATAATCCACAACTCAAAACTAGAAAAACAAGTGGGGGTACTGAGCACGTATCTGAGCCTCCCGCTCCCATGTGCTCTCCTAGAGGTTCTCGTGATGCCAGCGAACGCGCACCAGAGGTATCGACCATCCATGAAGGACCCGCTCCTGTCGATCCTCAATCTCAACTGGAACCTCCTTAAAAGTCTCCCCATCCTCGACGTCCATCTCTCTATAGTCGATGACATTGGAAGGGTCATGCACGTATCTCCTTATTTGGGATACATGGAAGACCTCGTGCACCCAGTGCAACTAAGGTGGAAGAGCTAAACGATAATCCACCTCACCAACTCTGCTGAGGACCTAGAAGGGTCCAATGAATCTCATAGATAACTTGCCACCTCAGCCAAATATCCACAAACCTCATCGAGGCGAAACCCATAGAAAGACGTGGTCACCATCCTCAAACTCTAGAGGTCTCCGTCTCCAGTCAGCATAAGACTTATGCCTGCTCTGTGCAGTCTTCATATGCTCCTGGATGATCTGCACTTTCTTTGTGGTAGCCTGTACCATCTTTAGTCCCACTAGTGTTGACTCCCCTAGGTCAGTCCAGCACAAAGGTGATCTACAAGGTCGCCCGTAAAACACCTCAAAAGGTGACATCCCAATGGTGGAGTGATAACTGTTGTTGTATGAAAACTCTACCAAAGGCAAGTGATCCTCCCAACTGCGACCGAAGTCGAGGACACAAGCATGCAGCATATCCTCAAGGGTCTGAATGGTCTACTCAGTCTGGACATCCATCTGAGGATGGAAGGTGGTGATCAAACGAAGTTGCGTCCCAAAAGGCTCATGCAACCCCTTCCATAGTCGGGATGTAAAACGTGTATCACGATCGGAGACAATCTCCAAGGGTACTCCATGTAGCCGCACAATCTCCTGCACATAGAGGCATCTCAAGCTCTCTACTGAACCCTGCTCTCTGATCGGTGGGAAATGGGATGACTTTGTGAGTCGGTTTATGATCACCCAAATCAAGTCGTGTCCCCTGTATGAGCGTGGAAGAGCCATCACAAAGTCCATGGATATCTCATCCCACTTACACTCTGGGACCTCTAAAGGCTGAACCAAACCTACTGGTACCTGATACTCTGTTTTCACTTGCTGATAAGTGAGGCATTGTGAGACAAACTCTACAAATGCTTTCTTTATTCTCGGCCACCAGTGATGTCTTCAGAGATCCTGGTACATCTTTGTCACTCCTGGATGCACCTCTAGAGGGGATGTGTGTAAATACCTCAACACTTCCTCCCAAAGCAACACTAGTACCATAGTACTTCCTCTGAAGAGGATGACATGCTCCCCACCTTCAGAAAATCCATCAGGTGCATGTCTTGTGGATATCTGAGCATGTCAAGTCTCGCAGTCAGTGTCCCCATATTGTGCCTCCCTAACTCGCTGAATAAGTGGGGGAGTGACTGAAAGAGACTGTAGAAAAGTTGCTCCATCATGATCCACAAAGGATATCTACAAAGCAGACGGCTTCTCTATCGCCTCACCTAGTAGTTGTATACCAGATCTCCTACTGAGTGCATCTGCTACAACTTTTCCCTTACCAGGAGTATAGACTATCTCGAATTCATGGTCCTGGAGGAACTCAATCCAATGTCACTGTCTTAGGTTCAGGTCTTTCTAAGAGAAGATATACCTGAGAATTTTGTGATCCGAGTAGACTGTAAAGTGTTTGCCCATCAGATAGTGTCGCCACATCTTCAAGGTGAAGACCACTGTTGCTAACTCTAGGTCATGGGTATGGTAGTTATGCTCATGTTGTCTCAGCTGTTGAGAGACATATGTGATAACTGCTCACTCCTACATTAGGACACATCTGAGTCCAGTCCCTGATGCCTCGTAGTAGACTAAGTACCCTACGCCCTCTTCTGGAATCCTCAAGATGGGGGCACTAGTAAGCCTCTGCCTCAGCTCCTGAAAGCTCTGCTGGCATCTCTCCGACCACACGAAGGGTTTCCCCTTCTTCGTCAATGCTGAAAGTGGTGCTGAAACTCGGGAGAAATATGGCACGAATCTCCGGTAGTATCCATCCAACCCCAAGAAACTTCATACCTTCGTCACACTCCTAGGTGGATCCCAAGCAAGTGCCGCCTCAATCTTCGCTAGATCCACTACAACTCTAGCCTCTGAGATGACATATCCCAGAAAGTGAACCTCTCGGATCCAGAACTGGCACTTCGAGAGCTTACCATAAAGATGGTGCTCTCAGAGTGTGTCCAGAACTATCTAAAAATGATAGGCATGCTCCTCCTCAGTAGCCAAGTAGATAAGAATTTAATCGATGAAGACCACAACAAAGTGATCAAGGTATGGCTAAAAGATCATGTTCATGAGTCCCATGAACACTGCTGGAGTGTTGGTTACACCGAATTTCATAACCAAGAACTCGTAATGGTCGTACCGACATCTGAAATTCATCTTTTTTCACATCCTTGTCTCGCACTTTGAGCTGGTGATAGCCTGATCTGGGGTCTATCTTTGAGAACCACTGTGCTCCCTTCAGCTGATCAAAGAGGTCGTCAATCCTCGGGAGTGGGTACTTGTTCTTTATGGTCACCTGGTTTAAGCGCCGATAGTCAATACAAAGCCTCAAGATCCCATCCACCTTCTTGGCAAATAGAATCGGGGATTCCCAAGGAGAAACACTGGGACAAATGAATCCCTTCCCCTACAAGTCCTCTAGCTGTTCCCACAGCTCACGAAGCTCTGTGGGAGTCATCCAATATGCTGGTGTAGATATCGGTGTTGTCTCGGGGTACACGTCAATGTAAAATTCCACCTCTCTACAAGGAGGTAGACTCGGAACATCATCAGGGAAGGCATCCGCGTATTATTCCACCACTACAGGATAATTTGGACTCTCCACATCAACCGCTCTGAGGGTAAGGCAAGACAAATGATGAGTAATCTGCTGCACCCTCCTCCGGGTAAGTCCATCCTACGCTGCAAAGGTCCCCTTCTCATTGGTGAAGGTAAACTTGGTCCCATCCGTGTGGACACACTGCACATTGTGCCTAATACAGTCAATTTGAGTATGGAATGTAGATAACGAGTCCATACCCAAGATGACGTCATAAGGCCTCGATGCTGCTACTAAGAGATCCCAGCCAAAGCTCTTGCCTCCTAGAGTAAGCTCGCACTGCCGTCACCAGTGCGTAATCATCAAATCTGCTCCCGTAGGAGTCTCTAACTGTAAGGATCGAGCCAACGGATCCATCGGAATATTCAAGCTCCGAATGAGGGTAGTGGAAATAAAATAATGACTGACACTTGTGTCTATAAGTATTGCATCTAAGGTGGAGTAGACACAAATTATACCTTGTATCATCTCCGGAGTGCCATGATCGTAAGCCTCAGCTGCCTGGAGTTGAGTTCTCCCCTGTCCACCTGCTCCCTACGGTCGGGGTGGACCTCCTGGTGGTGGTGGCGGTAACATCTTGAATCATTGCTCACTGCCAGCTACATGGACAGCTCCTCTTCCATGTCCGCCTGCTCCATGCATACCTCCTCGGTTGAATCTATGTCTCTGCCTGGGCAGTCCTTTGACCATCTTCTAATCATCTGTACGGCGGTTCGGACAGTCACGAGCCATGTGACCCTGCCTGCCACATGTGTAACACTGCCCACTCCTGGTATGACTGGCTCCACCTCGGGTGCCCCGCACAACTGATCATAAGTCATGTAGTCGTCCACCTGTAGGTCTGGTCCTCTTGGACCTCTACGACATCTGTCTGATGCCAGCTGTAGAAGACTCCGCTACGTGACGAATAGTGGTGGATCTCGCTGCTGGTGACTACTTGGTAAGGAAACTCTCCACTAAGAGGTCTCTCTCTAACACCCCCGCCTATGTTGGGAAGCTGAGTGAGATCATCGAAGCCCTGATCTCCCGCATGAGTCCCAGCTCGAAGGTTCGGGCCTTACAGAAAGGTTCCTGCACCATATCAGTGGATTAGCATGAGAGGTTAGTGAACCTTGCTGAGTACTGAGCTACAGTCATGTTGCCCTGCTGCAGATGAATAATCTCCTATATGCACACTCCACGAAGAGTCACTGGGACAAACTCTACCTGAAACAGGCTCTCGAAGTCTGCCCAGAGAAGCGTCACCTTGTCGTGAAATTGGAGCAACAAGCTCCATCATCTTCCCACTACTGCCTATAGAAGGCTAGCAGCAAGGATCACCATGAGATCGGCTGGTGTCCCTACCAGTCAGAAGACTCTCCCTACAGCCTCCAACCAATCCTCAGCTACCTGTGGGTCCATATCTCTCCTGAACATGGGTGGCCTCTAGCGTTGGAACTCGTTCAATGCAATCAAGCGGCATGCATCGTCTGCTGCTAGGGATGGTGGCATCGGTGGTCCAATGGGTAATGTTACCGCTGGTGCCTCTGCTGGTGGCTCTACTGGAAAAAAAGGCCCTACACCAAGGCCTCATCAATCGGTGGGCTATCAGTATGTACAACTCTCAGAACCCTAGCTGGTTGTCTGTGTGCAGGCATCCTGAAAAGAAACAGGTGTGCCACGGTCAATAAGTTATACCCGGTGAGCTGACTCAAAAGATCAAAAAGAAAACTTTTGAAAACACACACGTAATCAGTGTTTTCGTGCACTGAGTCGGAAATCAGAAGTCAAGGTCCTGGTGTATGGATACGTCAGCCGCCGCACCAACACCGGATTCCTTAAACTGATAACCACACTCACTACACTTAACATTATTTCTGTTAAAAAGAAATATCAGAGTCCTATGTTCTGTGGTAGAATCGACTCCTCTGATACCAATTTCTCACGACCTGTTCCCCGGGGCCCATGCCGTGACTACCCCAAGCCCACCTTCCATAGGCCAGGGGATAGTGACTAGCACCGAAAGGCATATTCCCAAAAACTGGGAAGGTGTTTCCTTTATAACCTGTAAACTCATGTAACCAAGCACACAGTAAGATACGAACACAAGCAAACTGTATAACCAAAAGAGTATTGAAAGTAAAAAAGGGGTCGGAATACAAGCCCAACAGTAAAGGTACAAGTACAAATAAAATACAATACAACTGAAGAAAGATAAATTCAGCTAATATATCGTCCTCCAAGGTTCCTACCTGAAGGGTAGGTACAGATCGCCTCCTCAACACTCCACATCCACCCGTCTCCTCTACGTACCGACACGCCGTATGGTCCACCTCCGGGTATCGTCCAGTCCTGGTACTCTCAGCCACAGTCAGCGATGTCTGTCATCTGCATCCAACACAACAAGGTGAGGGCATAGCCCGTGCAGGGGTGAGTATAACGATACTCAATAGGGACCCCGAGACCCTCAAGGTCTCACAAAATCCACCAAGGATAAAACACAAAGTATTAAATTAATAGATAACCCTACTTAGGTATATGACCATACATATACCTAAGTTATTAATTAATCCATATCAATCATGAGGAAAAAATAGAGGTACTGACTCAGCTCACACCAGGTATAACTTAGGTACAGTAGTAGAGATGATTAGATGTAACTACTGAATCATCTTACTTTATTAAGAGGTAGACCCACACAGGATTGCTCGGTGCTGACTCACACAGAATCGCTCTATGATAACCCACACAGGATCTCTCTATGTTGACCCACACAGGATCGATCTATGCTGACCCACACAGGATCGCTCTATGCTGACCCACACAGGATCTCTCTTCATTCTTCACGTCATAGCCAGCCACTGGGTTCCTGCACTAGGTTTGTTCGTCTCCAGGAGGATCCGCTCCCCAAGCCACTAGTCGATACTCCAACTGCCACGAAGTCCCATGAATAAGTATCTCAAAGGTCTTCCACGTCATAGGAGTCTCAATGCAATAGACGGTGCGTCATTCAGACGCTCGGTCTGTGAGTTATTAGTCTTTTAGTCCCGAGGGCCCGGTTGGATTCGTGCTCGATCCAACCTGACCGTTACCCATATTAATCCAAAACTTCAGTGGGGTATACTCAAAGGGAACGTCATGCTCCAATATTTCTAGTACCACTGACGGTTCATCAAACGGACGCCTGATGCCAAAGTTATGGCCAAAAGAGCGTAAATGGGTCGTAGTGGGTCCGGGTCCGGTCCGACCTGGTCGGGCCGACCCGACCTGACCTAAGGTTTAGGCTCTGATGGACCCCACCTCTTAAATTTCAAAGGGGTTAGTTCTGGTGGTCCCCACCTCCCAACATCCACATGGGTGTTTCAAATAAAAATAAATTGTTATACAATTTTATTTTTATTTTATTCTTTCAAGAAAACCCAAATACTAACTTTCATCCTCGACCAACTACCATCAAGGTGAAAGTCTCTTTAAGAGAATATCGGCGCTGCGAGTTCAATGATTCCCTTGAATTTCAATTCTGAGTGTCGGTTCAAAAGTTATAAAAACTCGCTCGTACGTTTACTGAACGTACCCGAAGAAAGTTCAGAAATTCATTTTGGGCACACCGGGTCTCGGAATCACACGCCGTCAATTTTCATGGACTTGTAAAATTCCCACATAATTAAAAAAAAATACATGGAATTTCCAGGTCTTTACACCATAATTTCCTAAGAATTTTATTGTTTGTAGGTCATCTATTCTAAAAAAATTGATTTCCTCCATTAATCTTCTCCTTAATAAAGAGATCAAAAATAATATATAAGCATTCTGACACTAATGTTTCACACCCCAAATATATTTTGAAGGTCATAATTCATACTATATCAAAAACATATCAGGTAATCACCTAAATTTGTTATCATGATACATTCTGAAAAAAAGTATGTTTCTCACTTGTCTCTAAACAAATTGATTTCTTCTTTTGAGTAACTAGGTTATCATAAATCTTGATATTACTGAGAAAATTTAAACAAAAATTGATTATGAAATATATTTAATGAAATTTTAATTACCTTAGGAAATTACCTATTGAGGGATGCTGGTCTTTTCATGATTTATGATTTCTCTCATAAATTCACAAACATAATATCCAAAATTGATGTCATTATCTTGTTTCAGACACTATAGAAATATTGACCAAAATAAGTAAATTGTTTTGAAATGTTTTAATAGATAAATATTTCTTTATATATCCAAATTTGTTTTCATTTGTAGTAATTCACAGGCTTTATCCCTTCAAACACCGACTTTATTCCATGATCTAGCCTGTATTGAGCGACCTCCCTATCATAAAAAAAATATTGTTAAAACATAGACTGAACATATAATTTGAATTTTATCTATAAAATGTTGATTATAATGTATTACATATTCATAACACACATCATGTGTGTTCAGTTAGTTTCATATCTAAGAATTGGATCCAGAAAAAATATTTGGGGTGTCCATATTGACTGTTATCAGCATCCAGTGCATCCTAAAAAAATAAAAACAATTAATTAATGCAAAAATAAAAAATATATTTTAATTATTAGATTGTATAGTTTTACCTTTTAATTGTAGGCATCAAAAAGAGTCTTTTATCTGATGATTTTTTATTAAATTTTTAGAGTAACTAATCTTTTTTCTTCTCAATTTCATTGTTCTCCAAAGTAAGTTCTAGCGTAGAAATGATACAGGGATTAATGAATCCAAATCATGATTCGCATGATATTCCATTTATATAGTTGTTTAATAAACACATGTACAAAATATGAATAGTTATTAACTTTAATAAACATATTAACTCACTATTTGGATAGACGTATTATGAAAATGTATCTTATGTATGTATTCATAATTGAGACTCCCAACCATTCATGCTTGAAAATATCATTTAGAATCTCGTGACCAATTATGTCTGTCATAGAAACTCTATATATTTATTCCTCATATTCAATGTAAGACACATGTTTATCTTTAAGTATGTTCTATACATAAATTTTTAATGATAATAAATGTTTATCTGGAACCGGCAGGGAGAAGGTACTCTCTGAAGGTTTTTTTTTCTTGATCGATTCAGTAGATTTTCTTGATTAGACCTTCAGTTTCTCCACCACTTTATTCAACTATAATATCATAAATCACTTAATAACTTTTATCGTCAACTATTACATGTTTTTCATATGATTTTTTTTAAATATGTATCTCATGTGTCTTTATAAGATTAGACAGTCATGCTATAAAAGCTCCCTTGGCATCTTCGACCGTTGTAATATCTAGACCATCAAGTGGAACAGGAAACTCAACAGTCAGGTCATAAGATACCTCAATCCCCACTCTCATGTGATCTTTTGGGAGGGGTTGATTGTGTATCTTTTTTCTTTAGATATTATATATTTTACCCATCGCAACATGGTAGTATGTGGGTGTTGACAGATAAAAATCACATACAAATGTACCCTATAGAATTTTAGTAATATAAAGTTATCAGAAGTTGTTTGATTCAAGTTTAGGAGAAAGAGTAATAAAAAAATTGATTACTCGGGGTAAGGTATGCAGTTGGGAGGAATAACTAGCCTCAAATCTAGTGGGATCATTTGGTTAATGTGCAGATCTTTTCTCCACCACTGGTTCACTTTGATCCTTTCTTATACAGTGGTCTACCAAACCAGACCACAAAATAATATCTTGTAGTGAGTTTATTTGTGTATGTAATCATCTCACCATATTATATATATCTTCATGTGGTTTTATCTTCTCTAAATATGTTCTATGAGAGAGTCCAAAACCTAATCCTTTAACGTGGCTATATTATTTAGGTCGCTTCAAAGCTACTGAAAGTAGATTTTCTTCTAGTACAGTCATTGTCGATTCTTATGTCTAAACCATATAAAAAATATGAACATAAATATATATTTTTATGTAATATTGTTATAAATCATAAAAAATTATAATTATGTCATACTTACACATGATTCACATACTAATTTGTGTTTTCATTAACTAATTTACCCTCATTTACATGAGCCTATTTCCATAGTACATGAAGTGGGATGGAAGTGACTTCAGATTTTGATTCATCAATTTGAATATAAACAAAGGAACATATGTTTTTTCATATCACATAATTAAACTTTTATTGTTGATTTAAAATACATACCAATTTCTTCTATAATTAAGTGTACCCCATCCTTCCTTTGCGATAGGGGTACATTGGTTTTGATACACGTTGTTTATTTTCAGGACTCTTTGTTTATTTCAAAAAATAAAAATTTTGAATCAAGTTGGATAAAATAAATAATGTCAAATAATATATTATCGACTGCAATGCACCTGAAATGATTTATCATTACGATGGTTGATGAAAGTAGTCCATGTTTCCTGCTTTATAATGTGTGCATAACTAAGTGGTGGGTAGGGATTTATTTTACCCTCAGCATCCCTAAGATGTAACTTCGTTAGAAAAGTCTATAAACCTATATGGGATTTTCTAGAATCCATTAAAACAAATTTATTATGGAAATATTCTAAAATAAATGAAGTGTGAAAGGAATAATGAAAATTAAATCAATGTTTCATTATATAATTTTTCAGTAAAATATAGAAAGTATATTGTAACATTACCGTTATATCTTTCCAAAGGATTTATTTCATTACAGGTTTGACACGGCACCATGAGTCAATATCAATCGGTACATTAATCCTTATTGTAACCCCAAGATAACTAATAAACATTAACTTGTTGGGGTCAATAGGTTGTCCATGTTGATTCCAACCAACCTCAAATTTTATACCCTAACTTCTTGCCTTGATAATTTTATTCAAAACTATGATGTTGCATCATTATTGTTTTTTTCATCAACATGTTGTTGATCCCCTAATAATTCCACAGTTTCATCATCCACAATCTATTCTTCCTTAGGATTGGTAACATCATCATGTTCAAAATGCATTGTCTTCATGAGTAGTCAAATATTTAATCTGTCTTGAATAACAACAATACAATACACTCCATGCATAAAAGTCCACAATTGCATGAATCTTTCATGAAAATTATTACTATCTTGAACAGAGATATAATACTTCAATACTACAGTACAACTAACCTTCACTACCTTTATTTAATCTGTCATCATACGCTTGATTGTCTTCCATCTCTTGATGATGGATTGGACTCCCTATTTCAAATTAGCCTTCCTCCCATCATTGTGGTTCCAAAGTTCATTGATGACATACCTCTTAAATAGTTATTATTACATTTTGTTGTTTGATATTTATCTCCCATATTTTGTGGTAATCCACCTATGTTTCTTGAACTACTCTAACCAAAAGTCATCCCATACCGTGTACTGGTGATCATTTTGGATGACTACTACTCAGAGTTGTTCAAACAACATAGAAGAGATGGGGGATGAGTCTTAAGAAGTAAAATGCAATAATAACTATTTGTGAGATGAAATTTGAGTTTCCACTGAGGTTCAAAAATAACTTAAATAAAATTTTAATTATTGTTTCTAACATATTAATAAAATGAGAAGGATGAAGTGTTTTAAAAAGTAATTGAGTGAAACATACAAGAAAATGAATATCAAGAAACCAAACAAATTCATTCATTATGTTTTGATTAATTTTTGAGTGACATTTTTTATGTTCTCAGGAAGTAGTAAATGAAGAGGATGAAAGGCTAAAAGATTTGAAGAATGAGTTGGTAGATGTGGTATTCAAAGCCATGGCAGCAGCTTTGATAGATATTAATGTATATAATCTGAGCGGGAGGTGTGTTATCAATGAACTTTGGAACCACAATGATGGGAGGAAGGTTAGTTTGAAAGAGGAAGTTAAATCCATTATCAAGAGATGGAAGGCAATCAAGCATATGAGGACGGATTAAATAAGGGTAGTGGTGGTTAGTTGTATTATAGTATTGAAGTATTATATCTCTATTCAAGAAAGTAATAATTTTCAAGCAAGATACATGAAATTGTGGAATTTTATGCATGGAGTGTATTGTATTATATATCAATCTTACCAAAATGAATCCTTATTTACACAACCTTATTTGTGAATCCCATGGTACTTTTTTATGAAAAGTTATTTATGTTGCTTATGACTATTATGTGTTGTATGCTTCTTTCACAACAGTAGATGGGGATGCGGTTCATAGTGGTCTCGTGTGAAAATTAAAATTAAAATACATCATAATAATGATATAAAAATATTTAAAACACTGCAAAAAAAACAGCAGATTAGTGGCAATTTTTTAGAAGGGGTTATGCAAGGGGTTATGCACAACCCCCTCTAATCATTGAATTTAGAGGGGGTTCACAACCCCCTTTAAAATTTTTAGCATTTTTTCTTTGTAATATTTGATTTGATTTTAGAGGAAGCTGTGTCAAAACCACCTCAAATTTAATAATTAGTGGTCCTATATGTTCGATTGGATTTTAGAGTCGATGTGTGTGTGTATATATATAATATTTGTTTGGATATATATTAGAGGCTATATATATAACATGATTTTTTAAGGAAATAATGGGGGGTCACAACCTCCTCTAATCTCTTAAATTAGAGGGGGTTTATAAACTGTCGTTAATCCTTTATATTAGAGGGGGGTTTAACCCCTTCTAATTTATGATATTAGAGGGGGTTTTGAACCCCCTGTAATTTATGAAATTATAGGGGGTTATTGTAACATCCCAAGAAACTGCGTTATGTAACGATATGTTTTATATTACTATGTCTTCCTTTAATCGAACAAGTTGTCCTCTTATAATATATATATATATATATATATATATATATATAACAAGGGAATAAAGTAAATGCACAAAAATGAATGAAAGGCTTGTTTATTCAAATTAAGAACACCTTGGTAACTATAACTCACAGTGATCAAATAGAAAGCTTAGCTAACCAAATATTCCAACTAAAAACCCGATTAAAATTACAGGAAGACCGCTTAAAACCACAAGAACCCTGAGAAGGCGATAAGGGTCTTTGGCATCCATCAAAACAAACATAAGGATATCCGAAGACACCGCAGCCATACTGATCACCAAAGGAATAGCTTGAACCATCTCCTTCTCTTTCTTATTCAATTTCCTTGAGTTTGGGATACCCCAAGACCAAGTTTTTATAGAACGCTTATCCGACTGTTAGCCACCAACGACTATAATTATAGCCATTGGCACCCCCATGATCCAATATCTTTTAATGTTTTAATTTTCAATCTGAACCGTTGAAGCTAAGAGTTGAATACCCCCCCCCCCGAAAGGTTCAAAGAGGTTAAGTATGTTATTTGATTTAATGTTTTAATAACAATGACAATAATAATGATAATATAACAAATTCATTGTTTGTTTTCCCAAAATGTGAATCATATGATAATGCTATTTTTTTATATAATGTAAAACAATGGGAATTAATATTATTATTTTCCACTATTTATTATACACGTTTTTAACTTGAGCAAGTAAATATTTATTTTATGAATGACTATATTGAATCTGGTGGGATTTATTTATTTTTTAGTCTATGAAAATATGTGTGCAAACTCTTGGGTTATATATATATATATATATATATATATATATATGTATGTTACGTCAAACTTCAAGTTAAATGTATTATATTTACCCCTAAATTTAAAATAAGTAATAATAATAATGCAAATGTTTATAATTTGATCTTTTTATAATTAACAATTTTGAAATGATGACAAATTATGGTTACATTTGTATTACAATTTTTGTTTCATAATGTTAATATTTACATCAATGCACTCTTAATTGTAAAACTTGAAAATAATTATTAATGCTATTATGTTAAATTTATAATTGTATTAACAACATTAATATAGATCTTTAATTATATATATTAAGATAATTAGTATATATAAGTCAATAAATGAAAATAATAATATGTTATAGATAGGGGTAAATAATTAAATGTATATGTGTATTAAATGACCATTGAATTAGCATAAATTAATAAAAGTTGATTAATAGTTGTAAGATATTAATAATAGTGTTTTATATATATATATATATAATAGGATCATTAAAGAATTAAATAACATAAAAAAGGGAGATAAAAACGTGTAAAAGAGAGGGCCGCGTTTTTTTTTAAGCACCGCTTTGCTATAGCCGTCCGATCCAGTACCCCCCATCACAACTGTCTGTGGATTTTAATGCAGCAACGCTTCTGAGCCATCTGATCGAATTCCGGTCTAATCCTGGCTGTTTCTTTTTTTTCGGATCCCTGTTTCCCCACGCGTCTTCTTCTTCCAGCGAGTGGACCCAACTGCCTCTCCTTTCCATGAGTTAGGCACCGCCTCAGCCTTGAATACTCAATCCACATCTCCACGCAAGAAGGGTTCCCTATTTTTTAAACCTCGTTTTGCACCAAAGAGAGGAATTTTTCACCGAAGGAGAGGGTTTTGCACCATGCTTCCTTGGACCCTCGGCCACCTCGTCGACGTCTTCTGCACTTCCTTCTCCTCCTCTCTGAGCCGGTAAGGGACCTCTTGTCTTGCTTATGTTTCAGTTTTGGTTTAAGTTTATATATATATATATTTATATAAACATATACATGTATATGAAGCTTGCAAACACCCCTGGTTCTTGTTTTCTTTCTCCGTGCCCTCCCCGAATCTAATAACCAAACTTTAAAACATGTAAGCAAAGGATTACATTATCTTACCTAGATTTAGTTTTGGGTTGGAATTATTTTATATATATACATATATATATGTATATAATCACATGAACATGCATATACTATGATCCTTTTACTTATAAGGTTTTCCCGAACCTAGTAATCGGACTTTAAAACATGGAAGTAAAGAGTTTTGTGATTTCACCTTGTTTTGTTTAGTTTCGGGTCGTATATATATATATATATATATATATATATATATGTATAAACATACACATATATATATATATATATGTAAATCTTGCTTTATGTCAAGTTCTTGGTTTCTTGTGGGTGATCCATAGCATGTTAAAACAGGTAGGGAAATGATTGTTGTTGGGTTGTTCAAATTAAGGTATGAACTAGTATATATGTATATATACATACATATATATATATACCCATATATATATAAATACCAATATATTCATACATCTATTTAATTACGTGCAAACAATTTCAGAATAAAAAATGGATGATTATGGTTATTATGTTTTAATTCATTTTGGTGTAACATGATGATTTAATAAAATTATTTTTACCCTTAAAGATTATTACTTCAAGAACGACACCAAAACTATTTATATATATGTTTATATATATGACGAAGTTTAAGGATTAGTTTGATATTAAAATAATTCTCCCAATTGAAAATTCTCATTTATCAGCGTTCTTGACAATTCATGTGTTAGCATGATGATTTATTGACACCCATATATCAGCATGTGTTTAAATATGAATGGCCTCGTTTTTAACTTGGGATTACGATGTTTGAAGTGTTAAAGTGTTTATTATAAGGTTTACATTAAGACTATGGTTTCAATTGTTAAGTTAATATCCAATGTGTACGTATTTTTATTTCTTATGTATTAGCTTTTATCAATGTTTGTATTGTCCTTCCTTGACTATGAAAATGCATGTAAAGGGATTATGAGTAATGAATGTAAGAATGAGACCCTATGAATGTAAGACCACATCAAATATGTGAGGGATGTATTAGACTTCAATGATTATGGATAGGTGTGCCCGGAATTATACAGCGCTCCAATGCATTGGGTAAAGGATGAGTCTCATGAGACGTTATGTGCGACGGTCTTGGCGGTTAGCCTTGGCTTGTACTACTATGGGAAATGGGATTGGCGGTTAGCCTTGACCCGTATAAAGTTATGTTTATGGTCATGACACAAGGTCTTGAAAAAGTCTGGCATTATACATTCCCTCCGCATGTGATGATAAATGGTCAACCAGGGGATAATTCAACTAACAGGATATCCCCTAGTTGGAATTTTCCCTCGACTATAAGAATGAGATTATGATATATGAACTGTAACACATGTGGTATGTTGTTATAAGAATTTTATATTCCAATGAATCATTATATGAATGTTTTCCCTTCTTACACACAGTCTTTAGAACTGAAGTAGTTTTGGTTGTAAATTATGCATTGTCTATTCTTCACATGCTTACGCTCTCTGAATTATGTCTTCTTTAAAGTTTATTTTAAGTACGTACTTATTTTCTGTGCAAGTGGTTTTCAAGAATGTAGGGTTTACATGTTTTAAGAAAAGATGATGCCTTGTTTTTATTGAAGTGTTTTATCATCTTCAAAATGACTGTTTTGAGAAAGAATTTTCTTTAAACATTTTTAAACCCCTTACTGGGCATAATTTGCTCACCCTACATTTTTGTTTTAAAAAATTTCAGGCCTGGATTTGTACTAATGAAGTTTTTCAGAAGCAGCTGGTTTCCTAGAATCCTGGGCCTCGCGATCTTCTATAGAAATGGGACCTGATGTATTATTGTAACTATTTGTAATAAATTTTTAGTACATCATGCCCCATGGGAACCCGGGAATCGGGGTCCTTACATTTGGTATCAGAGGATGGGTTCAGGCAAATCTGGAAAACCAGGTGGTATGAATATGTTACTATGATTGACTATGTAAATATTTTATAACCTTCAGATGGCTGATAGAAATGTATCTACCAATCTATTGTCACTTCCCACTGAGGCCCTAGAGACCATTGTGTCTCTGGCTAGTCGGGAGAACTTTCTTAATTACGCCCGTATTCGAATGTCATGTAAGCACCTGTATGATGTGTCAAACTCACCTAGGGTGCTTAGTCTTCACCGGGGATTGGGAATGGATTATCTCTTAATGATGATGACCCAATTCCCCTCTTATGCATGTCGGGGAAGGTACCACGAGGGACTCTTCTGAGTGTTCACAACTGGTGAAGAATTTGGCACGATGATCGATAACCCCTTTCAAGAAGCTGCTACTGCCGGAGACCTCTGAGCGGCCTACCTGTGTCAGATTTTTCACTACGGCTTCTGGGGCCAGTTGATGGACTTTGGGGTGTTAGAAGATGAATCCACCCATTTGTTTTATAGGCAACAAGTTTATAACGATGTTTCTCAACTCCATACCCCTCATGCTAAACTCAGGAGGTGTCATAGATGTTCCCATGAGTTTAACCTCGTCTGTTCAGCCTGTGCGTGGTTTGAGGAGTTAGGGAGTTTTGCCTCTCTTTGTGGTGTTCGTTTAGTAAACTCAAGCTTTGTTATGTAAACTTTTATGTAATTGAAAGTTTCCTGTTTCCTTTCCTGTCTCTACCTTAATAGTATTGTTAAGTGAGCTCTCTTGAATGTTTTTTTTTTCAGATGGTTGTTCAAACGAACATCTTATCTCTACCTGATGAGTTAGTAGAGGTCATTTTGATCAAATCATGCACGGTGGATTATCCATCCTTTCTCCACCTACAAGGGTATTTCCAACGTCTTCTTGACTTAGCAAACAGTCCTGAGATTCTTCGTTCGTGTCAGGGGAATGACCATGTATTTCATCTCATTGTCACTGCCCAACTCCCCTACCATAGACGAAGGGGGAGATACTACGAAGGCATCTTCCAGTGTTTTACTCTGGCGCAAAACTTTTCTTCCAGAGCGTACTTCCTCATAGCTGCTCAAGATGGCCACCTCAAGGCAGCCTATATGTTCCAGGTCTTAAATCTTAGTCTCCTCAATCGCATCATCCCCCTCGAATACCTCAAGTGTGATGTAGTTCAGAGGGTTATCAAGGAATTTGTCCACTTGGACATTTCCAAGATTTTTACTGCACAAGCCTCCCTATGGGAGCCTGTGTGTAGTATACATGAGTAGGGATTCAAAACCTACTGCTCAAGGTGCATCTGGGCTAGGGAAACGGAGGAACTATGTACCAACTAGGGTATTCCGTTAACCGATCCGGATCTCCTGTTTCGGTAATGTTGTACGACTGGGTTTCTATTTTTATTTTTATGAATAGAATTGTGAGGATGCAATTCTTTGAAGGGGGAAATAATATAACATCCCAATAAACTGCGTTATGTAACGATATGTTTTATATTACTATATATTCCTTTAATCGAACAAGTTGTCCTCTTATAAAATATATATATATATATATATATAACAAGGGAATAAAGTAAATGCACAAAAATGAATGAAAGGCTCATTTATTCAAATGAGGAACACCTTGGTAACTACAACTCACAATGATCAAACAGGAAGCTTAGCTAACCAAAGATTCCAACTAAAACCCCGATTAAAATTACAGGAAGACCGCTTAAAACCACAAGAACCCTGAGAAGGTGATAAGGGTCTTTGGAATCTATCAAAACAAACATAAGGATGGCCGAAGCCACCACAGCCGTATTGAGCACCAAAGGAATAACTTGAACCATCTTCTTTTCTTTCTTCTTCAATCACCTTGAGTTTGGGATACCCCGAGACCAGGTTTTTATAGAACACCTATCCGATCGTTAGCCACCAATGGCTATAATTATAGTCGTTGGCACCCCCATGATCCAATATCTTTTAATGTTTTAATTTTAAATCTGAACCATTGAAGCTAAGAGTTGAATACCCCCCCCCCCCTAAAAGGTTCAAAGAGGTTAAGTATGTTATTTGATTTAATGATTTAATAACAACGACAATAATAATGATAATATAACTAATTCATTGTTTGTTTTCCCAAAATGTGAATCATATGAGAATGCTATTTTTTTATATAATGAAAAACAGTGGGAATTAATATTATTATTTTCCACTATTTATTATACACGTTTTTAACTTGAGCAAGTAAATATTTATTTTATGAATGACTATATTGAATCTGGTGGGATTTTTTTTTAGTCTATGAAAATATGTGTGCAAACTCTTGGGTTATATATATATATATATATGTTACATAAAACTTCAAGTTAAATGTATTATAATTACCCCTAAATTTAAAATAAGTAATAATAATAATGCAAATGTTTATAATTTGACCTTTTTATAATTAACAGTTTTGAAATGATGACAAATTATGGTTTCATTTGTATTACAATTTTTGTTTCATAATGTTAATATTTACATCAATGCACTCTTAATTGTGAAACTTGAAAATAATTATTAATGTTATTATGTTAAATGTCTAATTGTATTAAAAACATTAATATAGATCTTTAATTATAGATATTAATATAATTAGTATATATAAGTCAATAAATGAAAATAATAATATGTTATAGATAGGGGTAAATAATTTAATGTATATGTGTATTAAATGACCATTGACTTAGCATAAAATAATAAAAGTTGATTAATAGTTGTAAGATATTAATAATAGAGTTTATATATATATATAATAGGAGCATTAAAGAATTAAATAACAAAAAAATGAGATAAAAACATGTAAAAGAGAGGGCCGCATTTTTTTTAAGCACCACTTTGCTACAGCCATCCGATCCAATACCCCCATCACAACTGTTCGTGGATTTTAATGCAGCAACTCTTCTGAGCCGTCCGATCGAATTCCGGTCTAATCCTGGCCGTTTCTTTTTTTTCGGATCCCTATTTCCCTGCGCGTCTTCTTCTTCCTCACGCGCCAAACTAGTAGCTAGGGCGGCGTTTTTTTTTCTTCACTTAGGCCGGTGAGTGGACCTGACTGCCTCTCCTTTCCATGAGTTAGGCACCGCCTCAGCCTCGGATACCTGATCCACATCTCCACGCAAGAAGGGTTCCCTATTTTTTAAACCTCGGTTTGCACCGAAGAGAGGAATTTTGCACCGAAGGAGAGGGTTTCGCACCCTTCTTCCTTGGACCATCAGCCACCTCGTCGATGTCTTCTGCACTTCCTTCTCCTCCTCTCCGAGCCGGTAAGGGACCTCTTGTCTTGATTGTGTTTTGGTTTTGTTTTAAGTTTATATATATATATTTATATAAACACATACATGTATATGAAGCTTGCAAACACCCCTGGTTCTTGTTTTCTTTCTTCGTTCCCTCCCTAAATCTAATAACCAAACTTTAAAACATGTAAGCAAAAGATTACATTATATTACCTAGTTTTAGTTTTGGGTTGGAATTATTTTATATATATACATATATATGTATATAATCACATGAACATGCATATACTATGATCCTTTTACTTGTAAGGTTTTCCCGAACCTAGTAACCGGACTTTAAAACATGGAAGTAAAGAGTTTTGCGATTTCACTTTGTTTTGTTTAGTTTCGAGTCGTATATATATATGTGTGTGTGTATAAACATACACACATATATATATATATATGTAAATCTTGCTTTATGTCGAGTTCATGGTTTCTTGTGGGTGATTCATAGCATGTTAAAATAGGTAGGGAAATGATTGTTGTTGGGTTGTTCAAATTAAGGTATGAACTAATATATATGTATATATACATACATACATATATATATATATATGTACCCATATATATATAAATACCAATATATGCATACATCTATTTAATTACGTGCAAACAATTTCAGAATAAAAAATGGATGATTATGGTTATTATGTTTTAATTCATTTTGGTGTAACATGATGATTTAATAAAATTATTTTTACCCTTAAAGATTATTACTTCAAGAACGACACCAAAACTATTTATATACATGTTTATATATATGAAGAAGTTTAAGGATTAGTTTGATATCAAAATAATTCTCCCAATTGAAAATTCTCATTTATCAGCATTCTTGACAATTCATGTGTCATCATGATGATTTCTTGACACCCATATATCAGCATGTGTTTAAATATGAATGGCCTTGTTTTTAACTTGGGATTGCGATGTTCGAAGTGTTAAAGTGTTTATTATAACATTTCCATTAAACCCATGGTTTCAATTGTTAAGTTAATATCTAATGTGTACGTATTTTTATTTCTTATGTCTTAGCTTTTATCAATGTTTGTATTGTCCTTCCTTGACTATGAAAATGCATGTAAAGGGATTATGAGTAATGAATGTAAGAATGAGACCCTATGAATGTAAGACCACGTCAAATATGTGAGGGATGTATTGTACTTAAATGATTATGACGGGTGCGCCCGGAATTATACAGCGCTCCAATGCATTGGGTAAAGGATGAGTCTTATGAGACGTTATGTGCGACGGTCTTGAAGGTTAGCATTGGCTTGTGCTACTATGGGAAACGGGATTGGCGGTTAGCCTTGACCCGTATAAATTTATGTTTATGGTCATGACATAAGGTCTTGACAAAGTCTGGCATTATACATTCCCTCCGCATGTGATGATAAATGGTCAACCAGGGGATAATTCAACTAACAGGATATCCCCTAGTTGGAATTTTCCCTCGACTATGAGAATGAGATTATGAGATATGAACTGTAACACATGTGGTATGTTGTTATAAGAATTTTATGTGCCAATGAATCATGATATGAATTTTTTACCTGCTTACACATAGTCTTTAGAACTGAAGTAATTTTGGTTGTAAATTATGCACCATCTATTCTTCACATGCTTGCACTCTCTGATTTATGTCTTCTTTAAAGTTTATTTTAAGTACGTACTTCTTTTTTGTGCAAGCGGTTTTCAAGAATGTAGGGTTTACATGTTTTAAGAAAAGATAATGCCTTGTTTTTAGTGAAGTGTTTTATCATCTTCAAAATGACTGTTTTGAGAAAGAATTTTCTTTAAACGTTTTTAAACCCCTTACTGGGCATAATTTGCTCACCCTATGTTTTTGTTTTAAAAATTTTCAGGCATGGATTTGTACCAATGAAGTTTTTCAGAAGCAGCTGGTTTCCCAGAATTCTAAGTCTTGCAATCTTATGTAGTAATGGGACATGATGTATTATTGTAACTATTTATAATAAATTTTTAGTACATCATGCCCCATGGGCACCCGGGAATCGGGATCCTTATAGTTATCAACCCCCACTAATTCAAGAAATTAGAGGGGGTTCATGAACCGCCGTTAATCCCTTTGATTAGATGAGTTTTTTAACTCCCTCTCAATTTTTATTTATTTTTTAAAATAAATATCATATAAATTCAAATTTTATAATATATATGTATGGGTGCATGCATGTGTGTGGACACACACACACACACATTACATAAAAACATTATATAAATGTATTTAAATGTATTATAAACATATATATATAAATACATTATATAAATACTTTAAATAAATATTTATACATATAAAAAATATATACATATATAAATATTGGCATACATAATATAAATGTAATTATAAATATATTTATTATAATATATAAAATTTATATATGGTTTTATAAATACCATACATTTATATTATACATATATTATATTAAATACATTTTTATTATATTATGTATAAAAATAAATATAATATAGACAAAAGTATATATAAATATAAATATATATATTATATATTTATATTATATATATTATATATATTGTATTATATATATTATATTATATATATTATATTATATATATTATATTATATATATTATATTATATATATTATATTATATGTATTATATTATATATATTATATTATATATATTATATTATATTATAAATATTTTATTATATATAAATTTATATATATTATATAATTATTTTATATATATTGCAGTATACCATATTAATTATAAATTGATTTAGTATATATATATATATATCATTTATTTATATTATATATTTCCAATTATATGATTGTATTTAATTATATTTGTATGCGTACATAAATGTAATTGTATAATTTTGTGCACATTTATATATATTTATTTGTATAAATTGTATTTCATATTTTATTAACATTATATAACATAAAAGCATAAACATATTATATAAATATATATATAAATATATACATAAATATAATTTCTTTAAAAAATAAATCATATAAAAACTCAAGCTTGTAGTTTTTATAATTTTAATTACAAACGTATATTTTTAAATAAAATGTTTATGATTTAATATCATATATAATTAATATTATATGATATACAATTTATACAAATAAATATATATTAATGTACACAATATTATACAACTATATTTTTTAAAATACATATATATTAATATACATAATATTATACAATTATATTTATTGAAATACATATATATTAATGAGCATAATAATAAATATATGCATTAATTGAAATACATTATATAAATATTTGTATAAATTGTATTTCATATAATATTAATTATATATTTGTATAAATTGTTTTTCATATAACATTATATAAATATTTGTATAAATTTTATTTCATATAGATATTTGTCTAAATTATATTTCATGTAATGTTAATTATATATAATATAATACAATTTATTCAAATAAATATATATTAATTTACAAAATAATAAATATATGTATTGAAATACATTATATAACTGTATTTTTAAAGACATTATATAAATATATTAAATAAATACTTATATATATATATATTATATAAATAAACATGTACATAATATATATATATATGTGTGTGTGTGTTTTTAAGTATATAAATAATTTACATAAACATATTTATAAATATATAAATATATTTTTATATACATAACATAAATATAATTATAAAATATATTCTCAAATTTATGTAAATGCACATATACAATATATAGTTTATATAAATGTATAAATTTAATATAATATAAAGTATTATAATTTAAATACATAAATATATAATACAAAAATGTATATATTAATTTAAATAATCATATATGTATATAAATATTTATTGAAATAATATTTATTTTAATTAGTTTTGTAATATATATAAATACAATGATGTGTAAAAGTAAAATCAAAATCAAACTGTCATAGTGGTATATGTGTTACTAGTTGATGCGGTCGGTACGGGCTTTGAACCCTGGTGGCATAAAATTTTGAATAATTTAGTTGTGGTTGCCGAACGGGAGGGGAGGGTCACGCGACGGCTGGGTTTTCTGGTGAACGGGGGGGATCGGGGCTGGGTTCGCGGGTGAATGGTACTAGAGGGTGGCGCAGGTGAGCAGGTGAACGGGGACTGGCATGGGTAAGACGTACTGGAACCAGAGGGCGCGACGCATAGGTGAGGTTGGTACTAGAACCGGAGGGAGCACATTTGGGGTAGTGAATTTCAGGGGAGCTAGCTACGATTGAACTGGAGGAGGAGGGGTTACTGAATTTCAAAAAATTAAAATACATATTATTTAGAGGCAGTTCTAAGAAACCGCTTCTAATATGGTTCATCTAGAGGTGGTTTAACCCCCTTTTAATGAGTATTAAATAGAGGTGGTTATCAGAACTGCCTCTAAAAAGGGTAATCGAACACAACTAGCAGCGATTAGAAACCACCACTAGTCAGATCAACAATTTAGAGGGGGTTAAAACCCTCTTTAAATAGTGATTCTATGGTGAAATTAGATGGGGGTTTAACTGCCTCTAAATGAACCGCTGTTAAATTTTACATTAGTTTACCAATGGTTCCTCAAAACCGCCTCTAACAATAGTAGGTGAGCACATTAGCGGCGGTTCCTCATAACCGCCGCTAATGTACTTAGAAGGGGTTATAACCCCTTCTAATTGGGTAGTTTTTTATAGTGAAATGGCTATATATACCCATTATAATATCTCAATTTAGAAATCAACCACATATTACGTCCATCTTATCTAGGTGTATCAATACTCATTAACTTTGAGGAAACTTTCACTTTCAATTCAGGAAGATATACCCACTTGTGCCTACCACTATTGTATAAAATTAACACTGATTATTCTTTTTTCATATGTTTACTTATAGAGAATATTGTTGTTAATAACATTATGAATAAGTTATAATCTCAATTGTAGATGAAATATAAGATACTCATAAATAAAGAATATGAAGCTTTTGTGTCCTAAGACCATAAACAAGAGTATAATATACTAGGATTGTACCTATAACTATAGAAGAACCATGTATGGCATTATCCATAGACTACTCAACCATAAATAATCTACCAGTCATATATAATGACCCTTACTATAAAGAATAGCTCAAAAGGGCCATTGTAGGTTCTCCGACTAACCACATCGATATAAATGTTTCACATCAAAGAGGCAATAAGGATTAAAGTGTCCTAGGAACCTACACTGATGGAATCACTCAATAAGTCTCATCAATTGAAGAGGAATTGGAATACCTCCACTCTAATGGTCTTGAATAAATCAATCTCACTCCACCTACATTTGACATCACTTATGTCTACTAAAGGATTCCTCACCTTCCAATTTTGGATGTTTTTTTAATTTATCATAAGATCCCTCCAATAACATACATCCCTTTAAAGGGTGACTTTTTTAACTTATGCTTAGTATTGATCTAGAATTTTTTTACTCTTATAAATTAAATGAGTCTATTCAATGCAATCCTAAATTTATTATTATGATATATTACCCTAAAATCTTATAGGAACCATAGATACTTCCCGTCATTGAAAATTATACCACATAGCTTGAAGTAGATCTACAATTACCTCTAGGACATGAGGATCAATATAAGTTCTATCATACATATGATGTTCATTGGATCCTTCCTATGGAGACCTAGTGTTTATAGAGTGGTGACATATTCTATATTAATGTAAATATTCACATAATTCTCCCCTTCCAAAAAACAATAATCTTTCAGAAATAGGCACAAAATAATCTATATTAAATCTGAACCCTTTTCCCCTCACTCTCATTCATTTCCTTTTCAATTAGTCTTTTCATACTTTATATATAATTTAAAAGATGTTAGAATCATTCTTTTAAATATAAGTATGAAACAACTAACTAATAGTATCAATAAAGGGGGTTACTAAATAAACTCAATCAACTAATAAGTTATATAAACCTAATCATCACTAATAAGTAAATAAGAATTCATTATTTATTTATTATTCATGTTTTTATTAATATTAATTTATAATTGATTCTAAAAAGAAAAAAACTAAACAAAGACACATAAGAACATGACATTTCATATATTCTTATCGATTCCTACCTATCAACTCTTAAATAAGAGGCATGAGACTCGAGAAGATAGGTCAAGGAAAAAATAAACAAAAAACAACATAAAATTCATATGGTAACTCAATTATCCAACATAATTATGATATCAAGACATATTTATGGATTAATTATTATGTTTGGAAAGTTTTTTCTTTTTTGGATATAATCAATACCAATATTCCTAGTTTCACTCTGATTCTATTTTGTCACATTTTTGACCTAGTATACCCAAATAGTTCCCAATCTAGGTCAACACATCACCTCAGACACACTTCTCGATCACTAAAGTCTTGTGTTAATTCTAAGAAATATAGATAACATGTTTTAGAAATGGGTTAACCACTTCAATGTTTAAATAAACTCAATTCGATCATGTTATAAAGCCATCATTACCTTTGTAGTAGCGTGTGGTGCAAAATCTATTTTATTTATCCATACAAGCCTATACACATATGTTGACTAACCTTACCATATGAAAACATCCTTCTCTTTATTTGAAACCATTGTCTATGGAGGAAAACGATGAAATAGAACCGCTCGTTGTATTTTAATAGCGAGGAGATGAGATGTAGGGTTCGTCATGGTTAAGAACAGTGCAAAAATGCAAAACGCGAAACCTATAACATCAAACAACGATATAGGAAAATTAGAAAATAACATACATTGGATTATAGAATTGATTAATTTGAGGGAACATAGAGGAGTCATGCCAGAAGAAGGGGAGCTTCGTGAGATCTTGATAATTGTGAGTGACTGATTTGCGGTTAGGGTTCTTTAAAATATACAGAGGAAACTTTTAACAGTGCTTTTAGAAAAACAATGATAAAGATCTCTTTTATCAGTGCTAAATTGATAAGCGCTGATAAAAGGAATATTAATCAGTGCTAAAAGATTGCTGATAAAAGATATATTTTATCGGTGCTAATGTTTTAGCACTAATAAATATTTCTTTTAACAACACTTTTTTAGCACTAATAAAGATCGATCTTTATCAGTGCTAAAAAAACACTGATAAATATTCCTTTTATCAGTGCTAAAACTTTAGCACTGATAAAGGTTTTATAATTATAATTATTTAAATAAATTTATTATAATTTTATAATTATTTATATATATATATAATTATTTATTTATAATTATATAAATACTTATTTAAAAAATAATTATTATTTATTTATACTAATTATAAATATATAAATTTATAAATTTACTAAATATACATTTATAGATGTATTTATTTACAAATATATTTTTTACATTATTAGTGGATATATAATCTTAAATACATGCATTTTAAAAATGAGTGAAATTGAATAATTCAAAATGAGTACACTTTAAAAAAAATTTAAAAAAGGATAAGTTTTATTAATTAAATATAAATTATTAAAAAAATATGGATATATATATATATATTGAAGTGGATGAATACATATTGAAAATACTAAAACATAGTAAATAAATATATATAAATAAATAATAGAAAATGATCAAATTCAAAAATAAAATAAAAACATTGAAAATGAATACCCTAACTGTAATATTAAAAAAAAATTGGCCGATTAAAAATATAATATATTAAATGTATCATGTTATAATGAAATTCTAAAATATACTAAAATTTGAATAAATTACATAAATATTAGGTGTATGTGTTTCTATATATTACATAAATATATTTGTGTGCGTGTTTGTATATAAAAATGCATTAATTACATATATATATGTACATGAAATCAATGTTACACACGATGTTTGGTATATGTTAAATTGAAAAATAAAACAACATTAAAAATTAATAAGACATTAATATGTTTTTAATTGACATTTTATTCATTTTATATATATTTATATTTAATATATATTATTTTCTACTATTTATAATATATATATATATATATTACTTATTCATTTTTATTAATATTTGTTTCATTGATAATTTTTTAAATAATTTTGTAATTTATTCTTTTTTAATTTTTTTGTTTAATTATTACAATTTATTCATTTTTTATATCTATATTTACTATTTACTATTTATTAATAATTATAATAAATATATGTATGTATATTAAATTTATTCATTTTTATCAATAATTATTTAATTGATAAAATGTTTAATTATTTTATTAATTTACTCATTTTAAATTTTTATTTGTTTAATTATTTCATTTTATTCATTTTACATATCTATATATTTAATATATACTATTTATTATTTTTTAAAATTTATATATATGTATATTCAATTTATTCATTTTTAACAATAATTATTTAATTAATGAAATTGTTAAATTCTTTTATTTTTATTTGTTTAATTTTTCATTTTATTCTGGACCTTTATCAGCGCTAAAAATAAAGCGTTGATAAATGGTTCCTTTTATCAGCACTAAAAATAAAGCACTGATAAAGGGTAACCTTTATCGGTGCTAAAATAAAGCGCTGATAAAGGTTACCTTTCATCCGCACTTATTTTAGCGCTGATAAAGATGGACTTTATTAGTGAATTTTTCTAGTGTTGATAAATGTCATCCCTGTTAAAGGTATGTTTTGTAGTAGCGGAAGACCAAAAGCTCTAGGATGAAGTGAAGGATTCTATGAAGGTTTTGGAGTAGGTATTTTCTGAGCTAAAAGGATCAAATGGTGTGAATATGGGAGGAGGAGATGTTCCCTTTTATAAGTGAAGGGAAAAATAAGATAATTCCAAAAATCTTCAACCAATAAAAATTATACAAGTGTGGGTGGAAATCCTACCCTTATCTCTTGGTTTAACCCCTAGTAAACTCATTTTAACCTTAATTGTGGTAACAAAATTTTACTATTTTTACTATTCACTATGACCAAAAATCAAGTTTACCATATTAAATTATATTAATTATGATGATTCAAAATATGGAATCCATTTTTTTCACATTCAATTTCTATATGTGATAGAATTTAATTTAAAATAAGTGTGCAAACCATAATGAAAACCCATTTTAGATAAATGTGATTTTAGGCATAAAACTTAATCTACTCTCATTCCTTTCCTTGTAAAAACCATCGAATGAATGTTAAAATATATGATTGAATATATAATCTATAAATTTTAATTAAAACATTAATAAATAGATATTAATTTAATTTATTAAGATAAAAACACATTGCGCGCATAAAAATAGTTTTTAGAAAAATGTGTTTTTGAGCCAAACAAATGAACTTATACCAAAATCAAGTATAATGACGATTATTATGTAATTAATTATATTATTTGTAATTAAATGGTACTTATGTCATTTTAAGATCAAATTAAAAGAATAATGGTACTTTTACTTGAAAAGAAATGACAACTTTTACAAAAATTGATATTTTTCACTATTCACTGAAAAATAAATATTTTTAGAGAAATCCTAAAATTTTACCCTAAGATAATATTGACATTTTGATTTTAAAAATTATATTCATTTTTTAAATTAAATTTCTAAAAAAGGTAGAAATTAATTATAATGTTCATGTGCAAAAATGCGATAAAAACCCATTTTTGAAGAAAATATATTTTTAAAGCGTAAAATGATATTATTGAAAATTGAGTACTTATTTATTATGAATTAATGAATATATTTGAACTATTTAAAAAATTTATAAATATTTTTTACAATGTGGTTATTACTCTTCATACCTACTAATTTAATGTCTTGGTTATAACTGTTTATTATATCATAGTTCATATAGACTCACTGTTACATGTAATGCAAGCTATCAAATACTTTAAGTTTATTTTAAATTAAATACATATAAAATCTTGGGGTGTTGCATTATAATCCCATTAAAATGAATTTCTCCATTTAAATTATATTACTCTGATACAAACAAATTAGGATATCTCTAATTCATCACATCCTTGGGTTCCCATGTAGCTTCCTCAAATTTCTAATTCATCTAAAGAACTTTAATCAGGTGAGTAATCTTATTATGCGTAAATTTATCTCTATGATAACAGATTTATACTAATTTTTATTCATGGGAAATATCATGATCTATTGGACCAACCTATGAGTTCAGTACATGTGATGGATCAAGTATTTACTACCTCATGAGAGATACATGGAACACATCGTGAACTTGAGAGAGATTCGATGGGAGTTCCAAGAGATAAGCAATCGTCCCAATCTAATCAATAATCTTGAAAGGAAAATCATACCTACATATCAATTTTATCTTCTTTCCTAATCTAATAACCTTATTCCATAGAGAAATTTATAGGAATATCTTCTCACCAACATCGAATTCTAGATCTCACTGATGATTGTCAGTATAACTCTTCTATTGACTCTAAGCTACCTTCATGTGATGCTAAATGGCTCTAACCTTCTTTGCCATTTTATAATCTAGCTCAGGTCCCAATGGATTTCTTTATCCAACTTCATACTAACATGTTGAATTTCTACACTTCTTTCTATAGAGGTCTTTATGGGGGGTTGTCTGAATGTTCGAGTGAAAGCTATTATTGTTAGAAAACTCAATTGGAGGAAGATTTTGATCCCAACCACCTTTGAAATATTGAGAATAGTATATAAACATATCCTATACGTTTTTAATGGTCCTATTAGATTAACCATATGTCTGAGGATGATAATCAGTACTGAAACACAACTCTATATCTAGTGATTACTGAAGACTTATCCAGAACTTTGAGGTAAACCTCAGATCCTGATCAGATACAATAGATGTTGTACTTCATGAAACCTTACCACTTTCTTAATATATATACTATAAATATGATCAAGAGAGAAATATTCTTTGATATTAATGAAGTGTAATGACTTCATAAGTAGATCGACTATAATCCAAATAGCATTATAGCCTTTAGATGTTTTTTTGGGGGGGTCTGGTGATGAAATCCATGGTGATGTTTTTTCATTTCCATTCTGGTATGGGTAATGGTTGTAACATCCCCTTAGAATTATATTTCTCATCCTTAACTTGATGAATTACCAAGCAATTAGATACATACTCTACAATATCTCTCTTCATGTTATCCCACAAAAAATACTTCTTCAAATCTATATACATCTGTGTACTTCCAGGAAGAATAGATAATGATAATCTATGAGCTTCTTACAATATTTATCATTCCATCGCAATCGAGGTTGAACTTGAGAATATTTCTCACCCACTTTTTTTGCTCCACGTCCTCCTTTTACGCCTATTTAATCTTCACATGGATAAATGGTTTAACACTCATTTGAGAAAGATAATATTTCTCCCCTTGCTTTAAGATTTCAAGTTCTATAATTTAAAAATCCATAAATATTGGATCTTTTGTGATATTCATCATAGATAATCTATCATAATCATTTTAAATCAAATCATTAACCACCTTTTTTGCTTTCTCAGGGTGGTAATGTATTGAGTAGTCATAATCTCTAATCAACTATAACCTTCTTCTATGGAACATATTCAACTCTTTCTGGGTAAAAATACACTTTAAAATTTAATGATCGGTATATATGTCACACATTTCTCCATAATGATAATGTCTTTATATATTTAATGCAAATATTACCATTTTTTACTCCAAATCACGAGTCAGGTAATTTTAATCATGAATCTTCAATTGGTGTGAGGAATAAGCTATCACCATATCATTCTGTATAAGAATAAATTTTATACCTTTATTCAATGCATCACTTTAAATCATAAAACCTTCTTTACTTCAAGGTAGTGTGAGCGTAGGTGCACTAACCAACCTTCTATTTAGTTCCTTGAAATTTTCTTCACATTCATCCATCCAATGGAACTTAAATCCCTTTCAAATTAATTTTGTGAGTGGATTATATATCCATGAGAAATCCTTTACAAAGTGTCAATAATATCCATACAATCCAAGAAAACTACAGATCTTAGTCATAGTGGTTGGTCTGGGCCAATGTTAAATTACTCCCGTCTTTGATGGATCCACCAATATATCCTCACTTGAGATTATATAACCCAAAAATGAAACTTTCTATAACCAAATTTCACACCTGGTAAATTTTGAATACAAATTATCCTTCCTTAGGATCTTCATTATGATCCTTAATCGATCTTTATGATCTCCCTTGATCTTAGAATATATAAGAATATTGTCTATAAAGACTACCACAAATTGATCAAGGTATTCTCTAAAGACCCTATTCATTGAATCCATGAAGAGAGTGGGGGTATTAGTAAGAAAAAATGGCATCAATATAAATCCATAGTGTCCATACCTCGATTTGAAGGTCATCTTGGGTATGTCTTCACTTTTAACACTCAATTAATAGTATCCAGTACAAATATCAATCTTGGAAAAATATGAACTCCTTATAATTGATTGAAAAAATCATTAATATGAGGTAGATGATACTTATTCTTGATCATGATCTTGTTAAGTTTCTAATAATCAATGTAGATTCACATTGGTCCATATTTCTTCTTAACAAAAATAACAAGTTTTCCCCAAGGTGATGCACTTTTTAGAATGAACCCCTTATCAAAATTCACTTAGAGTTGCTTCTTAAATTCCTACAAGTCAATTGATTCCATTTTATATGGAGTATTTGAAATAGGTGTAGCACAGGGTATGAGTTGTATTGAAAACTCAACTTTAGCATTTAGAGGAAGAATAAGAAACTCTTTCGAAAAGACATCAACAAACTCCCATAAAATATACATATATTTGATGTTGAGTTTCTCCCCAACCATATAATATAAATACCCCTTTGTAATGGTAATCAAGACATAGAAAACATATGTAATTTCTATTGTAAGTTCATATTTATATATGCACTGATAGATGATCATAGGTTGGTTCAGAATATCAAATATTACTTCCCTTTCTCGAAAATTGATATGGGATTTTTATAAATAAAGTCAATCCATACCCAAAATCAAAACAAATTTAACTAGAGGAAGAATAATAAGATTTTCAGGAAGCAAATTCCCACAAAATTAAATCGGGGAAGAATCATAGACTTGAGATATGATTATCATACCATTAAGACTTTTTACTTCTATATCAACATCTAATTGTTGAGGTGGTAATGTGACACCTTTAGAAAATTATTAAGATATAAAAGAGTGGGTAGAACCAAAATCAAATTAGAAATTATCAATTCTATAGTAGATGTTAAGTGTACCTTTCACCCCTTTGATATAATACCCCACATCGACAATAGTGATCACATGAAATTTCCAAAAACAAATTGGGGCTTAAGAGGCTTATGATGTCGATCACCATCATTAACCTTTGGGTTTGAGCACCGGTTAGCACAATTCCCATACTCATTACATTTGAAACATTAGAGTGTGGGTGGTGTATTATTTTGAGATTTTTCATCATTTTTTTCCTTGACTGGCCTCTTCACGTCACTCTGGAACTCTTTTTCTCAATGACCTTCCTTTCCACATTTAAATAATTTACTAGCCCCCTTAAGAAAATTTCCCTCATGTTTCTTTCCACACCTTTTGAATAAAGGAAGTATCATCTTCTTCCCTCCATGGTTTTTTATTATAATTTCCTTTTAATTCCATCTTTTTTTATTATAAAAACTATGCTATTGATGGGTGAATCCAATCTCCAACTCTACCTTGATATCATATCCAATGATTTCTTTATAGCTACCAAAGTCTCTTATAGCTAACACCCTTCAGAGACCTGGTTTTAAACCATTGAAGAACTGATCAATCATACTTTCGAGTTCAATGATAATACTAGAAGTATACATCACAATTATTGTAAAATTTTTCTTATAGGTACTACCGGATTCATCATCCTTCTACTTTAGCTCAAGAAATTACTTCTCTATTTTCATACGAAGAATACGGGGAAAGTACTTATTGAAAAATAAGCTCCTAAAATCATCCCACTTCATGTATTTAACTTCTTACCATTGCCTCATATTATTTATAATAGTCCATAATTGATCCACCTTTCATTCCAAATGATAAATAACTAAGATAACCATTTCATGTTCCAATCACTATAGGACAAAAAATATTTTTTCAGTGGTACTGATCCATTACTCAACAATTAGTGGATCAAAAGACCCACTAAAAGGTGGATGTTGCCTCATGAAGGACTCAATAGTATAGTGTTCCCTCCTTTGGTCATTTTTAAGGTCAGTATGATTCATGGAATGAGAAAGTTTCGTAACCATAACAATAATTTTTTTCATTATAACCCCCATAACATTCAATTGCTCAAGAGGACATTCATTTAATTGTTTGTCACATTCATCATTAACATGGTCCTTTTGGTTCCATCCATTTACTAAAACCAAAAAGTATAGTATGGGAAATAATAATCATAGTGGTAAATCATATAATCATGAAAATAATTTATAAGATGTCTAAATATTGATGTCTTCTTTTCAATCTAGGACACCTTAGGTTTAACCTAGTTTATCCTTGATCATTATATATTCAAGTCATTTATAATGGTTTATAAATAAAATATGAATTAACCCAAGCATATACTCTGGGAGTATCAAATCAAGCGCACAGTAAGGGATCATTAACTATGCGCTGGAATGATGGCCAAGATATACTTGACCAACTCTTTTTTGGGGTTATTACCCCTAGATGCATATGTGCCAAAACTACGTCTACTTGTAGTATCCGGACAGAGATGTATTTTTTTAGGGAAACTACACTCCTTTCTTTACTATAAATTAGGATGTTCTCCTATACATGGGATTGTTCTAAGGATTTTCACTAAAGTTTTCTCATCCTAATTTCCAAAAATGACTAAACTTTACTATGATACCAACTACGATGACCCCAACTTTCATACATAAACATTACATCTCAATATATGAATATTAATTATATAATATTATGATACACATCATAACCATAAAGGTTTAGTGTCTTTGGAAACCTGGATACATAAAAAACTGTTGCATAAAAGATCTACATCATTTCTCATTAAGTTATTCACAAAAATCACCCATTTTAGATATATCATACTTAAAATTTTTCTTTATAACCTGGGGAAAAGAAAAATGAGAAAGGGTGAGCTCATATGCTCAATAAGGGTAACCATAAGAGATATCAATCAATGATAATAAGTGGGAATAAGATAAGAATAATAGTACGAGAACATGATCAAAACTTACTATAACCATACCCAATTAGTCAAATATCTTTAATCATGAATCATGACATAAGTTTTTTTCAATCAAAATACACAAGACATAAGAGTGTGGAATCATTAATAATCAATCATGGGCTATGAGAACATATCATAAGCATAAGACATAAATTTTTAGCATTCAAATATTCATAGAAAATCACTTCCTTAGTCAATGTTCACTCCCAAGACTATCATTTTGGACAAAGTATTGTAATGGAAATGCCTACCTGATTATTTCCAACATTCTATTAGGAGTAACTTTCATCCAATTAACCTCTTCATCTATTAAGAGTTTATTAACTTCTTCATCTCTTAGAAGTTTCTCAAATTTTTCATCATAACTCAATGCATTGGAGGGCTATAATGGACCCACCCTTTCTTGGTTTATAATGCAATCGCCTATCATATAATCATAATCCATTCATATGTATTCCATGATATCATGAAAACATTTATCATTACATCAAAGCTAAACCCATGGAAAGAAAACAGGTTTCATAAACATTTTATCATCATAAACATAAACTATACAGAGAAAGAATAATGATGGTAACATTGGATCATATCCCCAGTAAAGCATAAGAAACATCAAAGTATGTTGTTATAGATGAAAAATACCTTTAAAATATCACTAGAATGTTTCTTGAGGAAAAAACCCTTTTAATTTTAAAATAACTTATTTAAAATCTAAAAAAAATCCAAGATATTAATGAAAAAAATATTTGGAAAGAACCAAGGAAACTTATAAAGTAAGCTTTAAGGAAAATATTAGTCATGATGGTGGGGAAAACTGTTCATACATTTTATGTTAAAACACAACATTTTCAGTAAAAACTCAAAAGTACCTCATTTGGAAAATGATAAGAAGATTCCTTTAAAAAAATTATAAAAAATCAAACTCGGGTAAAAATTACTTTAATAAATATTTTAATAATAATAAAAAATATTGAAAATATTTTAAAGAAAATATGTACATGGAAGAAAAGATTCCCGACCGAAGAGAGAAATATAGCCAGCTTTCCTTAAAAACATTCTTTCGGTCTCTCGAGTTAAAGAGAAGAAAATGAAATGAAAACATGTAATGTCTAGAAATAACTAGAGGATAATAAAAACATAATATTTGGGAGAGATAGATCATATAATTCCATCATCAAAAATTTAAGCATAAGCAGTCTCGGTAAAAATGAGATTGTAACATAAAACTCTTTCCTTAAGTCCATCTCACTTTGTAAGAGATCTAACATCCTATATAATAGATGTAAATTTATTATAATTCTATACCAGATCTGTATTAATACCTATAATACCACACATTTTTTACTTATAACATCTTATCACATGTTCATTAACAATCTTTCATCATCATCATCATTTTGGGTGTTAACTGTTTTTATTTTTCATGTATGTTTTGGTTCAACGATTGTGGTCCATGAACTTAGATCACGGTTTATTCATCTCCATAATTTCAATCATGATATAAAAATCATATATATTCATTATATGTATATTTATAACCATTAATATAAAGCGGTGATGAAAAATGAATTACATCACTATTGTTAGACGACAGTCCGTACGTATGCATGAGTGACGTTTCTATTTTTCGATGGATGGAATGAAAGAAAGTTTAATGTTAATTAACCATTACAGAATCATTATTATAATATAAATATCATAGATAAACATTAAATATATCGTAATAACCAACCATGAATGATGTTGGTGGAAAGTGAACTGTATCTCTACGTGGAGGCGGTAATCCACACGTACACACGAACAATACTTTCATCTCCTATTTGATTGAGAAGAGGTGATAAATGGTTGTGTCATCATCATAATGAAATATTAGTATATTTATAATACTAGATTCATCATGTTTTGAGGGATACAACATGTTTATATGAAGTAGAAGAAGAAATACAATTGAAAGAGTTTGGTTAAGATCTATACCTCTTCTTTGAGAGACCTCCTTTGGTTTATACCTTAAGCCTTGAAGGATTGGTCTTAGGAGAAGACCAACAGATCTAGGATGAATGGTAGTATTTTAGGAAGTTTTTTTAGTAAAACTTTTCCATGTTAAAAGGATCAAATGGTGTAAATAAGGGATGGGAGAAGGTGCCCTTTTATAAGTGAGGGGAGGGACGCACATGGAATTTCTTAAGAGATTTCAATGATATAAGGTTACTTTCATGGGAAAAGTGGCTCCAAATGGTCATAGATTCAAAGGTAGTATAATATAAGGTGGAAATATATTCAAACAATAAAAATTAGACAAGTTTGGGTGACAATCTGACCCCTATCTCTTGGTTTAACCCCATGGTAAACTCGTTTTAACCTTAACTACGATAACAAAAATTTACTGTTTTTACTATTCACTGTGACAAAAAATTAAGCAGAACCTATTGAATCATATTAATTATTCTGATTCAAAATATGGAATCCATTTTACTAGATTCAATTTCTATAATTTTAAATAATCATGCAAACCGTAGTGAAAACCCATTTTAGAAAAATGAATTTTTAATCATAAAACATGATTTACTTTCATTACTTTCCTTGTAAAAATCATCAAATGAATATTAAAATATATGATTGAATATATAGTGTATACATTTCATTAAAATAATTAATCAGTATATATTAATTTAATTTATTAATATAAAAACACATTGCATGCATAAAAACGGTTTTTAGAAAAATATGTTTTTAAGCCCCAAAATGAACTTACTCCAAAATCAAGTATAATGATGATTCTTATGTAGTTAATTATATTATTTCTAATTAAAGGATAATTGTGTTACTTTATGAACAAATTCAAAACATAATGGGACTTTTACTTGAAAATAAATGACAGTTTTTACAAAAATAGTTATTTTTCACTATTTACTGAAAAAATAAATCTTTTTAGAAAAATCCTTAAAATTCTTCTGAAGCTAATATTAACATGGATTTTTTAAAAATAATATCAATTTCCTCAAATAAAATTTCTAAAAATGGTAATTTAATTATAATGTTTGTGTGCAAAAAATGTGACGAAAACCCATTTTTGAAGAAAACATATTTTTGAAGTATAAAATGAAATTACTAAAAATTGAGTCTTTATTTGTTATACATTAATTAATAAATTTTCACTATTTAAAACATTTATGGATATTTTTAATAATGTTGTTATTATTATTCATACCCACCAATTTAACTGCAAGGTTATACCGGTTTACTATATCGCAGCTCATATAGACCTAGAGTTGCGTGTAAAGAAAGCTATTGAATACCTCAAGTTTGTTTTAAATGAATATAAAATCTTAGGGTTTTACAAAGTGAACCTATGGGATGTCTACCTTTATATCCAAATTTTCGTGAGACTCCATACTATAAACTTGAGTCCATTCCTAGGGGTCTTCCACAAGACCCCATCATAAACTAGATATAGAATCAAATAGAAAATCTATTGGAGTTAATGCCCTAAAACCAACTAATTTTTTACTTTTTATTACTAGTATTTATAATATATGTATGTATATATATAATATCACATAATGATTATTCTCCGGTGTAACATTAATATGATAATTCCCTTAGAATATTTATCACGTCAAATGGTTATAACAGTTCCTTACTATAATGAGAACCTGCGGATGCTATGACAATATTTTTAAATCAGTATGTCCTATGGTCAAGATACATTATTCTGACAGGACACGTATGATGTTCAGTTGCTGGGAGCTCATATGCGTTGAGATTTTTTCTCATAAAGTTCTCACTTTGTGATCTCCAAGAAAGGAGGTCATGAGAACATACCAGCTAATAGAGATTCCACATGTTTTATGTTTCGTTGGATATGTCTGTTTGTGAATGTGTGTATGATTCATTACGTATGTTTTTGGTGCAGCGGAAAACACCTTTGGTGGCATGGGCAACTCGGCTTTTAGTCTTAATTTACAAATAATCATTATCACACATAACAAAATGTAATGTCCAATGAAAAATCGTAGATTACTTGACTGGAGAAAAATGTTGGAATCAGAAGATGAAGATCTTCACATGTAATTTATAATTAATCTATGCACATATATATAATTACCACAACTTGTAATTCCCTTTCACTGATGACCCGGTTGACTAGATCTCGTCACATCGTCGTTGCACTGCAAGATCTAAGTGCAGAATCCTTCTAGCGGCGATCCACATGTATACTGCTAGTTTTTATTTTTAACTTTCATTACGCTATTCTATTCATGTTTATATATTATTTAATTTCCAGCTATTATTTTATTATTTTACAATTTACAATATGATAATTTCATTTCCTCACAGTTATGAATCTAGTTTTTTAATTATTCTCAACATTATCGATATTTTATTTATATTATTTCCATTTTATATATTAATTCTATTTTTCTTTGTAATTCTTTCATATTCTTTAATTCATAAAACATTAATATTCATTTTAATTGTTTTCCTTTAATTTTTGGTTATTATTATTATTATTTTATTTGCTTATTCTTAATATTTTATATAAAAAACGAGTAAATACATTAATAATTTTGTTTTCACAATATTTATTTGTTTTCATTATTTAATTTTTTCATATCAACATTTCATAATATTTCTTATTATAATATTTTATAATTATTATTTTTCTCTTCGCTCGTCCCGTAATCGACGGCAATTTTATTTATATTATTTTCCATTTTATACATTAATTCAAAATTTCTTTGTATTTCTTTGTTATTCTTTAATTCATAAAAAAATAATTTTCATTTTAACTGTTTCCTTTAATTTTTGGTTATTATTATTATCATCTTTATCTCCCGCTGCCCCCGACGCCTCGCGAGTGACGTGCTCCCGCAGATCTCCCCATCGCTCGGAATTTTCAATTTTTTCCATCGATCCACAGCTCTCGACCGTTGGAATCCTTCGAATTCCCTCTAGAATCTTCAAAAAATGTTGGTTCCCACCTCTCCGTTCTCACACTGGGCAACCATCAAATCCTCTCCTCCCAAAGTCCCCGTCCCAATATTCTATCCGCAACTAGCTTCCTCCAATGTTCATCCCAAATTTCACCAGAACTTCGACCTCCTGTCGTTGAGTTTTATTGTCTTCTCTCCCAAACGGAAAACTCACCACCGATCCCATCACAAAACCCCTGTCCAATCCCTATTTACCGGAATAGTTGAAGAAATGGGCGAAATTAAGCGCCTGGGCATTTCTGGAAACGGTGGGTTTGAGATGAGAATTGGTGCAAAATCAGTTCTGGAGGGCGTGAATCTCGGCGACAGCATTTCCGTCAACGGAACTTGCCTCACTGTTACCAAATACGATGCTCAATCCTCAGAATTCACTGTGGGATTATCACCGGAGACCCTTCGAAGGACGTCGCTGATGGAGCTGGTGCCAGGTTCTTTGGTTAATTTGGAGAGGGCATTGACGATGGAGAAGCGAATGGGTGGACATTTTGTGCAGGGGCATGTTGATGGGACTGGGGAGATCGTGGCAATGGATATAGAGGGCGACTCCTTGTGGGTGAAGGTGAGAACGTCGCCGGAGGTGTTGAAATACATTGTGCCGAAGGGTTATATAACAGTGGATGGGACGAGCTTGACTGTGGTGAAGGTGTTTGATGAGGAGCAGTGCTTCAATTTCATGTTGGTTGCATATACTCAGCAGCATGTCGTGATCCCATTGAAGAAGGCAGGGCAGAAGGTGAATCTGGAGGTGGATATTCTCAGCAAGTATGTGGAGAGGCTTCTCAGCAGCGGGATCTCTAAAAATGTGATGCCTCCATGATGAAAAGGTACTGATTCGCTGTTTACTCTTCGAAGAAAGATGAATTTTTGTAATGAATGGGTTTATATCTCTACATTTTTGCATATTTTACTCATTGCAGTCCAAGTTGCAATTATCATATCAATCATTATTGAATATTACTGGATAAATCTTGTTTTCATTTTTATAAATTCCTTCACAAATTTCATTTACATTGTTGCCTTTGTGAGAGTTTGATAAGTTTGGCATTTGTGATGTTATGATTTGGTCACTTCAACAGACTGGCCACCTGAGGCCTTCCTCAGGTGCTTTCTCGAACCCTAGGGTCGCCTCCCAGGCCTTGAATTCCATCCAAAAACACCTCTTTTGGGGGTTCAAAAGTTCGGAACCTTAGTTCGAGTCCCAGTTCCCAAAACGAGCCAGCCATCTAATAAAAATTTAAATTCACCCAAAAACTTAACGACCCAAAAATTAATGGGGCATTACAAACTCCCCAACTTAATGCTTCTCATCCTTGAGAAGCTGTGGTAAACCTCAAACTACACCTCTAGACCAACCTCTATCATTGATTCATCGATAACATGCCGTTTTCCAACTATGAACGCTAATTGCGCCTCCATTTTGGGACTCTAGACACCAAACGCATGATTCATCGGAAGCCGAGCCACCTGCTCTCTACCTACACGAACATTGAGGCGACGCTCACCGCACCCGTCTCTCCCAACATACCATAGTGTCTTCAATCGAGTCAACCCAAGGCTTATAGGTCTCCCCACCATAAGACTGGGATCACAGAGGTCGATTAAAGACCTTGGTGCTCCCCACCATATGAATTTCCAACCAAAAACACTGCTTCGATGGTCCATCGACCTGCTAACCACAAAAGACCCTGGTGCTCCCCACCATATGAATTTCCAACCAAAAACACTGCTTCGATGGTCCATCGACCTGCTAACCACATCCCACATGATGCTCTCGGCACGGTTCCCCTCTCTGTTTCCATCCTCAAGCAAGAATGCCAGTCGAACGTCCTTCGGTTGACTTTTGTTAGAACACTCGGCCTCAATTGCTGACGCACACCACTAAGAAACACCTGCCTCCAACCCGGCGTTTTCACTTCCGACCCACAGACGCGTGCCTTGAGCCATGATGCAAACTTTCCATGATTTTCTATGCATTTTCCGCCTAAATCGGCACCATCATAGTGATTCATCATATGATCCACCCCCTAAGTCATGCGACGAAACGAGTACACCCCCTAAACCATGCGATAAATGATGATTCACTGTATAAACTGTCCTTAGATCACACCGAAACAATGTTGAGCCTGATGCCAACACATTGACTCCAACAACCACCTTATCCGAATTCCAAATCTTGTATTCATCGAGGAACCAGATCACATCGGATCTTGCCTCACATCGCTACTCAGTGTTTCCTCAACCGCCTAACGATCGATCTCACTGCCTCCATGGCACGTCCGACGTGAAGGTCATTCAACCGTGACCGATACGATTTTCCCCGCCATAGGAGTATTGTTATCATCGTCCAAAGGACCCGAACACCCATTCTCCATGACCCACGTCCATTACTTCACACAATAACTGGGCGTGGGTGTCCTGCTCGTTCCCGAGCACCAAGACCAAATAACAACCGCTCATTCTTGACCTTGCAGGAATGACTTTCTGCAACACCCAATGGTGTGCTCCGCACCATATGACTTCCCTTGCTCTACTCATTGAGTGCTGACCCAATGAGTCCCGATACAACAAGCATGCCTCTCCTCTTGATCCACACTCACACCCTGCCACCAACCTTTAACACCACACCTTCCTGACATTCCATGTCATGGCCTCCACTCAGGTCAATCGTACTATGGTGCCTCAATCCAATTCCGATATCACCTCCAACCATCGAGGGACATCTTCCACGCACTAGTCACCTCACTCCGAGAGTGTTGCCCTGAAGCAAAAACACACGCTACCACCAATACATCGCTCGGGTTCACCCACAACTTGAACAACTTTCAACGGACCCACACACGGTCCGTCCACCGATCTGCAGCTGAACTGGTATTGCGTGCACTCAGCAGACACCTGCCCTTGCACACTGAGACTTTCTTGAAAAGCCTCTCCAACTTCCACTATCCTCTTCGTGAGGAAGAGTAATCCATCGAGACCATGTTCATAGGTTCTCGTTCCTGATCATGCTCGGTCTCACCCAAACCCAATGGCTGCAAGCTCCTCGTGTAACCCGATCACACAACCCGACTCACGCTCCCATGGGTCGCGTCTCGTCTAAACTAGGCTCACACGCCTAATCCACTAACCATGTCCCACTACATGTTGGGATCTCTCGATAACCCATGGAATCTCCTACGCCAAGGCTAACCACACAACCACCCGCTACACGAGCACCGTTCAAAAACCATGAGCATCCATCCATGCTCCCATTGCGCTAGCCGAAAGCGCATCCCGAGAACCACTACGCCTGGCATGCAACCTGTCCTTCCCTCAAAACCAGTCTCGATACCAAAAATACTCCAAGCGCTTCGCATCCGAAGGCCTGAGAGGCATTCAAATACCTTTTCAAGAACTCGTCAGGGTTTTCGCAGAACCACCTGGTCCGGTTAAGTAGAGTGCCTGACAGAATCTATATAGGAAAACACCATATAGGTTGTTGTTGACACTATATAACTGAATTCATCACAACGACCCACAAGGGACTATCGTTCTCAGGGAAACTCATGCCCATCAGATCACCCCTCATGCATACCATATTCTCATCAAGTCATGACCAGGGCAACCGACCCACAATGGGTCTGTATACATCCCTTGACGAAGAGACTACATTTCCATCACCGAAGAACCTCCTACCATAAAATCCACATGACCTGCCATCAAAGGAAATACATCGCGGTCCGGTTGAGTAGAATGCCATGAACATCTTATATATGGAAGCGTTGTTTAAGTTGTTGTTGAAACTTTAAACAGTTAGAACACTCATCAGAAAAAACCACAGGAAAGCACACATATGTCATGTGAATCCCACATGCCTACCATGATTCATGAACATGACCTCCTATCAATGATCCAGAAGCTAAACTTGGGCCTCTTGCTAATGGGCTAAGATCCAAACCACATAAATCATAAATCCAAAAACTCTATGTATGTCACCAAAGGTGAAATCAATCAATTGTAACATCCAAAACCAAGAACAACAATCCCATGCCCCTGGTAACCTGAACTTCCTGCCAGAATAGGTGTTCTCGACGCACTAATCCAGTATCCATCACAATCCCCAACTCATTCCTTGACCACCTATCTACCATCTCCACAAATTAGAAAGCAAAACAATGCTATGATACCACTTTGCAATTCCCGACCTAGAACCAATATAATCCAGAGAGTTGCATAACCTCAGGTGTGTCTCTCCGTATGCCAGAGGCTACCAACTAGCGGCGAGAGCCTAATATATGCATTGGGGATACTATGACCTCAATGCCAAGACAACCAATAGCAGTAAATAACCAAACAACAACCTCATTAGAGCACGCAAAATAAATAATCATCCAATCACATATATGATGCCACCATATATAACATTAGAACTAATCACCCACTGGGGTGATTTCAAATAGAAAACAAAACAAAATACAATGCACACACACTGGCCCTACTTCCATCCCCGGGCCACATCTCAATCTCATGATACCCTCGAGCTGCTCCAGCTTGATCCTCGACATAACTTGTTCTCTGACTGGAAATGTTGACTTTAGGTCTACATACGCATCGAGATTCCCGTGTAGGTGTGAGCATATAACTCAGCAGGGTGTCAACAATTACTCTTAATATACACCGTCATGTATGTGTGTATGCCTGTGGAAAAGAAAATGAATAAATAAACATGTTCATCGGGTCGTCATCCGCTAACCAAGCCTCTATGACACCTGATGCGGTACACACGCCATTAGGTCCATGGGTGCTAACCAGGTCATGCCGCATTAGATACATGCTGGAATCCACTCGAAGCCTCATTCAACCATTTCGATGCCCGAACCGTACCCAAAGACTTAGGGTAGGGCGGTGTCCAAAACCTAAACCCAATATCCACAGACACTGGGCATGGTCAAATGTCCATAAGCCTCGACCCATCCCTCCTTACTCGAGGGAGGTCCATCAATATCATATGGTGTCACACCATGAACCAGCCCCCAAAGCGGTCCTCTTCTATGACCCAAGCCTCTCATGGTATGGTCCTCCATAATCAGTCAATCCACACCCTCTCACTCAGGATGTGGTCCGCCAGACCGTCTCACTCGGGGGAAATTCCCTTTCCACAACCACTATCCTATCACTCAGGCTATGACCCGACAACATGCTCACCGACCCATGCCACACACGGAAAGGTCCTCGACCCAATAACCTTGTTAGGGCACAATTATCACATCGATCTATCCCCACAAGACTCTAGGGAGGTCACGTCAAGCACATGGAACATAAACAGGGCCCACAGGCCATCACACTGCTCATCGACTGATCCAAGGGTGTCGACTGCTTGAGAATTAGCCCCTCATTGCATCGCGTCTCAACTTTCCCGATAAGGCGTCCACTGGGTCCTCCAGACCTGTCATAGTCTCTGCCCGTCAATGCTAGCTCACGCTTGTCACCCAACGGTGACATCGTTGCTTGGAAGCTCTTCCGACCACAGACCTTAAGGTCCTGTTCAAGCTCTCCAAGCCCTTCGTCGCTCCTGGTCCCACTACTTAGGGACCACCCCAAGCCATCATGCTTTAAACCTCTTAGCGTCCTAATGCCAAACCCCAAACAACCCTCGAGGCCATCCGTTAAGTCTTGTCTCATATCTACTAATGGAGATACCTCATCTCATTACCAAAAGGAAACCTGCTCTGTCATCCTACAACAGGTCTCAAGGGACCCCCCCACCCCCGCTCCAAGAACATGTCAAGACACACCTTCGACCTCAGGAGGGAGATCCTTGTCTCTCTTGAGACATACACCTATCTCTCCCATCGTTGCCCGACCCCAAAGCCCCCATGTCTGCCCACTGACCCTAGGAACCGAACCTAGGTCATCTTGCATCTTGCCTCGCATCCAAAGACCTCCCAGAGGTCGATCGTCACCTCAACCAAAGTCCTCTCCCCTTGGCAATATAGTTTTCGGGTGATCTCGATTCATATAAGTGCTAACAAGCACTTACGCCAAGGCAAAGGAGGCCTATTGCTACCCTACAACAGGTCTCAAGGGACCCCCCCACCCCCGCTCCAAGAACATGTCATGACACACCTTCGACCTCAGGAGGGAGATCCTTGTCTCTCTTGAGACATACACCTATCTCTCCCATCGTTGCCCGATCCCAAAGCCCCCATGACTGCCCACTGGCCCTAGGAACCAAACCTAGGTCATCTTGTATCTTGCCTCGTATCCAAAGACCTCCTAGAGGTCGATCGTCACCTCAACCAAAGTCCTCTTCCCTTGGCAATATAGTTGTCGGGTGATCTCGATTCATATAAGTGCTAACGAGCACTTACGCCAAGGCAAAGGAGGCCTATTGCTACCCTAGTTCAACTACCTAGGGCACCACTAGTCCCTAAACCCCATGTCCAAACCCCATGCAATATGTAGGCATGCACACTCATGCATAGACAAACATATGAAATTATATTATAAGGGTCACCTACCTCGATACTGAAGTTAACCCCTCATCTAGCTCCATCGAGCCTCGTACATGCCAACCGAGCATCGCCCGCAACCCCGGGCACCTGTCCCATGCCAAGAACTTAAATAATTAATTATAACAATTTATAATTAACTATTTAATTAATTTTCAATTAGGCATAATGCCTAAATGCTCACCAGACACCAACCACTCGTCGGAATCACAAGCAACCAGGTGCAGTCTACTCCCAACGCACCCCCGGACCTAGGCTACACAAAATCCATAAAGGTTACTCTTGATTCAATGCAAGGTTAATTCCAATTTCTCCAAAACCCTTGGAAAAATCACAGGGCGATGTACCCTTGTCAAAACAGCTTCCAACGGCGTGTAAATGACATCTCGGGACCTCCTCTATGCATGCCGGGAAAAAGACTCTTCTTCCTCGGTTGATTCCACCATTCTTTGATGGAATTGGCACTAAAATCTAAACCAAAACAAACCAAAATTAGAGGTTAGCAAGAATAGTGAATAACGAAGGAAGAAACAGACTTCCTGCCTTCAATCTGTCGCTGGAATGAATAAAAAGCCACCTCCTTCAGTGAATAACGAAGGAAGAAACAGACTTCCTACCTTCATATTTTATCTCCCGCTGCCCCGACGCCTCGCGAGTGACGTGCTCTCGTTCCGCAGATCTCCCCATCGCTCGGAATTTTCAATTTTTTCCTTGTATGGTTTGTTATTTCAATCGATCCACAGCCCTCGATCGTTGGAATCCTTCGAATTCCCATCAGACTCTTCAAAAAATGTTGGTTCCCACCTCTCCGTTCTCACACTGGGCAACCTTCAAATCCTCTCCTCCCAAAGTTCCCATCCCAATATTCTATCTGCAACTAGCTTCCTCCAATGTTCATCCCAAATTTCACCAGAACTTCGACCTCCTGTCGTTGAGTTTTATCGTCTTCTCTCCCAAACGGAAAACTCACCACCGATCCCATCACAAAACCCCTGTCCAATCCCTATTTACCAGAATAGTTGAAGAAATGGGCGAAATTAAGCGCCTGGGCATTACTGGAAACGGTGGGTTTGAGATGAGAATTGGTGCAAAATCTGTTTTGGAGGGTGTGAATCTCGGCGACAGCATTTCTGTCAACGGAACTTGCCTTACTGTTACCAAATACGATGCTCAGTCCTCAGAATTTACTGTGGGATTATCACCGGAGACCCTTTGAAGGACGTCGCTGATGGAGCTGGTGCCAGGTTTGTTGGTTACTTTGGAGTGGGCATTGACGATGGAGAAGCGAATGGGGGGACATTTTGTGCAGGGGCATGTTGATGGGACTGGGGAGATTGTGGCAGTGGATATAGAGGGCTACTCCTTGAGGGTGAAGGTGAGAACGTCACCGGAGGTGTTGAAATACATTGTGCCGAAGGGTTATATAACAGTGGATGGGACGAGCTTGACTGTGGTGAAGGTGTTTGATGAGGAACAGTGCTTCAATTTCATGTTGGTTGCATATACTTGGCAGCATGTTGTTGTCCCATTGAAGAAGGCAGGGCAGAAGGTGAATCTGGAGGTGGATATTCTCAGCAAGTATGCGGAGAGGCTTCTCAGCAGCGGGATCTCTAAAAACGCGATGCCTCCATGATGAAAAGGTACTGATTTGTTTTTTACTCTTCGCAGAAAGATGAATTTTTGTAATGAATGGGTTTATATCTCTACATTTTTGCATATTGTACTCATTGCAGTCCAAGTTGCAATTATCATATCAATCATTATTGAATATTACTGGATAAATATTGATTTCATTTTTATAAATTCATTCTCAAATTTCATTTACATTGTTGCCTTTGTGAGAGTTTGATAAGTTTGACATTTGTGATGTCATGATTTGTGATGTCATGATTTGGTCACTTCAGGAGACTGGCCACCCGGGGCCTTCCTCAGGTGCTTTCTCGAACTCTAGGGTCACCTCCCAGGTCTTGAACCCCATCCTAAAACACCTCTTATGGGGGTTCAAAAGCTCGAAACCTTAGTTCGTGTCCCAGTTCTCAAAACGAGCCACCCATCCATCTACTAAAAATTCAAATTCACCCCAAAACATAACGACCCGAAAATCAATGGGGCATTACAAACTCCTCAACATAATGCCTCTCATCCTTGAGAAGCTGTGGTAAACCTCAAACTACACCTCCAGTCAATTGATTCATCGAGAACATGCCATTTTCCAACCCCGAACGCCAATTGCGCCTCCATTTTGGGACTCTAAACACCAAATGCACGATTCATCAGAAGCCGAGCCACCCGCTCGCTACCCACACGAACATTGAGGCGACACTCACTGCACCCACCCCTCCCAACACACCAGTTTCTTCAATCGATTCAACCCAAGGCTTATAGGTCTCCCCACCATAAGACTGGGATCACATAGGTCAATTAAAAACCATGGTGCTCCCCACCATATGAATTTCCAAACCAAAACACTGCTGCGATGGTCCACCGACCTGTTAACCACGTCCCACACGATGCCCCCGACATGGTTCCCCTCTCTGTTTCCAACCTCAAGCAAGAATGCCAGTCGAACCTCCTACGATCGAACTTTTTGCAGAACACTCGGCCTCAACTGTTGACGCGCGCCACTAAGAAACACCTGCCTCCAACCTGGTGTTTTCACGTCCAACGCACACCTGTACATGGAAGCGCCGTTTAGGTTGTTGAAACTTTGAACAGTCAGAATACTCATTAGAAAAAACCACAGGAAAGCACACATATGTCATGTGAATCCCACATGCTTACCATGATTCATGAACATGACCTGCTATCAACGATCCAGGAGCTAAACTCGGGCCTCCTGCCAATGGGCCAAGATCCAAAGCACATAAATCATAAATCCAAAAACTCTGTGTATGTCACCAAAGGTGAAATCCATTAATAGTAACATCCAAACCCAAGAACAACAATCCCATGCCCATGGTAACTTGGACTTCTTGTCAGAACATGTGTTCTTGACGCAATAGTCCAATATCCATCACAATCCCCGACACATTCCTTGACCACCCGTCTACCATCTCCATAGATCATAAAGCAAAACAATGCTATGATACCACTTTGCAATTCCCGACCTAGAACCAATATAATCAAGAGGGTTACATGACCTCAGGTGTGCCTCTCCGTATACCAGAGGCTACCAACTAACGGCGAGGACTTAATATATGCATTGGGGATACTATGCCCTCAATATCAAGACAACCAATAACAGTAAATAACCAAACAATAGCCTCATTAAAGCACACAAAATAAATAATCATCCAATCACATATATGATGCCACTATATATCACCCACTGGGATGATCACAAATAGAAAACAAAACAAAATACAGTGCACACACATTAGCCCTACTTCCATCCTCGAGCCACATCCCAATCTCATGATACCCTCGAGCTGCTCCAGCTTGATCCTATACACAACCCGTTCTCTGATCGGAAATGTAGACATTAGGTCTACAGACACATCGAGATTCTTGTGCAGGTGTGAGCATGTAACTCAGTAGGGTGTCAATAATTACTCTTAATATACACCGTCATGTATGTGTGTATGCACGAGGAAAAGAAAATGAATAAATAAGCATGTTCATCGGGTCGTCATCTGCTAACCAGGCCTCCATGACACCTAATGCGGTACACACGCCATTAGGTCCAAGGGTGCTAACCAGGCCATGCCGACCATGACCATACACGCTGAAATCCACCCGAAGCCTCATTCCACCATTTCGATGCCCAAACCGTACCCAAAGACTCAGGGTAGGGCGGTGTCCAAAACCTAAACCCAATACCCGCAGATAATGGGCACTGTCAAATGTCCATAAACCTCGACCCATCCCTCCTCATTTGAGGGAGGTCCATCGGTATCATCTCGCGTCACACCATGAACCAGCCCCCAAGGCGATCCTATTCCATGACCCAAGCCTCTCATGGTATGGTCCTCCATAATGTGGTCCGCCAGACCCTCTCACTCAGGATGTGGTTCGCCAGACCCCCACACCTCTCACTCAGGATGTGGTCCGCCAGACCCCCACACCCTATCACTTGGGGGAGATTTCCCTTCCACAACCATTACCCTATCACTCAGGGTACGACCCGACAACATGCTCACCCACCCATGCCACACATGGAAAGGTCCTCGACCCAATACCCTTATTAGGGCACGATCATCACATCGATCCATCCCCACCAGACTATAGGTAAGGTCACATCAAGCACATGGAACACAAACAGGGCCCACAGGCCATCACACAGCTCACCGGCTGATCTGAGGGTGATGGTTGCTTGAGAATTAGCCCCTCATTGCATCACGTCTCAACTTTCCCAATAAGGCGTCCACTGGGTCCTCTAGACCCGTCACAGTCTCTACCTGTCAATGCTAGCTCATACTTGTCACCCAACGGTGATGTCGTTGCCGGGAAGCTCTTCCGACCACAGACCTTAAGGTCCCGTTCAACCTCTGCAAGCCCTTCGTCACTCCTAGTCCCACTACCTAGGGACCACCCCAAGCCATCATGCTTTAAACCTCTTAGCATCCTGATGCCAAGCCCCAACAACCCCCGACCATCCCTTAAGTCTCGTCTCATATCTACTAAGGGAGATACCTCATCTCATTACCAAAAGGAAACCCGCTCTGCAATCCCAGAACAAGTCCTAGGGGACTCCCTCCGCTCCAAGAACACGTCAAGACACTCCTCCGACCTCAGGAGGGAGATCCTTTTCTCTCTTGAGACATACACCTATCTCTCCCATCGTTGCTAGGCCCCAAGCCCCCATGACTACCCACTGGCCCTAGTAACCGAACCTAGGCCATCTTGCATCATGCCTCGCATCCCAAGACCTCCCAGAGGTCGATTGTCACCTCATCCAAAGCCCTCTTCCCTTGGCAACATAGTCGTCGGGTGATCTCCCTAGTCCAACTACCCAGGGCACCACTAGTTCCTAAACCCCATGTCCAAACCCCATGCAATATGTAGGCATGCACACTCATGCATAGACAAACATATGAAATTATATAAGGGCCGCCTACCTCGATACTGAAGTTAACCCCTCATCAAGCTCCACCGAGCCTTGTACAAGCCAACCGGCATTGCCCGCCCCCTGCCACTTGTCCCATGCCAAGAACTTCAATAATTAATTATAACAATTTATAATTAGCTATTTAATTAATTTTTAATTAGGCATAATGCCTAATTGCTCACCACACACCAACCGCTCGTCGGAATCACAAGCAACTAGGTGCAGTCTACTACTGACGCACCCTGGACCTAGGCTACACAAAATCCACAAAGGTTACTATTGATTCAATGGAAGGTTAATTCCAATTTCTCCAAAAACCCTTGGAAAAATCACACGGCGTCAAAATAGCTTCCATCGGCGTGCAAATTATATCTCGAGACCTCCTCTATGCAAGCCGGGAAAAAGACCCTTTTGTTGGAATTGGTGTAGCCCGATTCTTTTCGGATGTTGTTGGGCCGAATGATTCCGACCCAAACTGCGCACTAGACTGCAACTTTCGCGGGTTGAGCTCCGCGGTGAGCTCGTTGGGGGTTGCAGGGGGCAACGCGCCCTTGCTTTGGGGGTCCGGGGGCCGAAGGTTTCTGACCAATTTTTTGGGGACTGTAGCAATGCTGATCACTGTAGCAGAGCTGACCAACCGACACCGACAGAGCACTGTAGCAGTGCCTTGTTTGGAGTCAACAGTACCGTAGTTCCGTGGAATTTCAGCTGCCAACCACTGTAGCACTTTTGACTTGGGTGTCCACCTTTCACTGTAGCGACACGGATTTCCAGCCGTCTTTCACTTTTGCAAGCAGATTTTCTGATGATTGGTGGAATTGTGCTTCGTCCTCATTTTTAGCTCATTTCGGGCTAGGGTTTTTTAGTAGTGAGAAACTCAACTTCTGGAAATTGTGCTCTCGGATTTTCATAGTGAAGTTTTTTCTGGCTCTCTGTGGACTTAGGAATTATTTTCGAACCACGTAAATCTTTGTGTTCTCGTTCTTCTATTTTTTCCCTTTTACTCTTCTATGATATGTTTTTCCGCTTCGTTGCTCCCGATATTTTCCGCAACATCTTCTTTCTCGGTTGATTCCACCATTCTTCGATGGAATCAGCACTAAAATCTAAACCAAAGCAAACCAAAATTAGAGGTTAGCAAAAATAATAAATAACGAAGGAAGAAACAGACTTCGTACCTTCAATCTGTCGCTGGGTCACCTCTCGGTCCTTGAACCCTATCCAAAACCACCTCTTATGGATCTTCAAAAGATTGGAACCCCAGTCCGAGTCTCGGATATCAAAACGATCCACCCATCAACTGAAAATTCAAATTCACTACAAAACGCAATGACCCAAAAATCCGTGGGGCATTATAGGTATCGGGGAGAAGATGAAGAAGTAGGTGACATTAGAAGATGTTTTTACGGTTACCATTATTCAGAGAATGGTTTTTTTGATGATGATATCCTCAGCACAGGTACGGGGGAAATGATTCATCTTCGGAGGTGATGGTTCTCCCTTCATGGCACGATCCACTTCTTGCTGTTTCAGTGGTGGTAACTTGGTTTTTCTGCTTGTCTTGCTCCTCTTTGGTTGTATCTTTAATGTCACTGCAAGCTCAATGACGGTGGCCATGCTTTTACTGGTTGTGATCAGTGGTGTTTCCCATGAGAATGGCAGTGAAGACGGTCACAGTGTCAGGTAGTGTGATGTTCAGTAATCCTCATTAGTGTATTTTTTGGTGTCTTAGGTTTCCACGCAATCTGTAAAGGTTGTTTTTTCGGAAGAAAAAAATTGTATTAGAGAGATATATCTTTGTAAGAGGGTGTTAAATTATACCAATTACATACATATTTTAGGATTATAAAAGTATACTAATCATGAATTTACTCTTCACCCTCGATTGGCGATTTTTGTATATCAAGGAATTTTCTAAAAACCCTATCTCCTTATTCAGTTGATCAAACTAATCATCGATTTAAGGTAGATTTTATTTTTTCTTTCTTTTTCACATAATTTAACTTCTAATAGTTAATGAACAACCTCGAACTAAAGCACACCTTTTTAAATATCAAATGAAGTGTCTCTAAAGGTAAAACTCCACCAAATAAATCAATTATCCACTAAAACATCCAAATTTAACACTAACGTTGAAAAATTTGCATGTTCCAGGTGATAAAAAGTAAAAAAGAAAGTCTCATTCTGGTAACAGGTCGATATAAAACACCATGTACCATTTTAGTGGAGTTCTTTAAATGTATTTAAGAAACCTTAGATACCTATATGCCAATATTGAAAACATTAATTACATTTTAAATTTTATTGATCAAAGAACCGATCCTTGTAAACTTGAATGAAAAACATCAAAGATTATGAGAAACATGGGCTAACATACTTCGATTAATGAATATGACATGTGACATTTTATATATGAATGAATATGACATGTATCAAGAAATGGAAAAAATCTATGAAGATACAATCATAAGGGTAATTCATACTGCTACAGATCAAGACTCAATCTCCCATAAATCGTGCTCAATTGAGAAATAATTCCTAACAATTTTGTGTCTTGACGCTATCATAGATCCACATGACATTGTTCAAGATCCAGCATCAACCTTCTAAAACATCTTATTTAATACTCTATCCTTTTATATAGTATGAAACTCAAACATTGGATCCTTTAGATTAAACAATTTTTTTCTTCAAATGTTACATACATATACATTGGTGACACACCATAGTTTATTTGGGAAAATCAATTATAAAATGTGTCATATTCCATACTGAAAGAATCCATTATGGTTCCTCCCCTAAGAAGGGGAAAAAAACTCATAAATCACTTTGAGAAACTTCCCTATTGGAATTCATTTTCCCCCTCTTATATCTACTAAAAGAATTCTTACCCCTAGCCAATTGAGTAGAAAATTCACTCATAGTTAAAGCCTCTACCATGTGAAATTCCTTTATATTCATTTAGATTAACATCTCAGTATAGATATTTAAATAAAATAGGATGACCTTTGATCAAATATCTAGCCAAATTCATATCATAAATACCCATCACTTGGTATTATCATGGGTTACCAACTCGAGCAAAAAATAAATTAACCATGCAATGCGAGTCACATACTGAAGAATCATCATGCTCTATTCCAATTCAAGGAACATTTCATATTTCTTCATAGTTAATGTCTATGGGTAAAATTATAGACTATTTTTTTTTGAATCCTCTCTTATAAATGATATTAATGCAACATTTCCTTCATTTTGGTCTCCTGCCACTTATGTGTTGGTTCTCCATGAATATAGGAAATATAATTCACCTTTGGAGACTCATGAGTATATGGAAGATGGAAGATTAAGTTGATCATATCTAGTCAAAACCCTATTTCATGAACCCCACTATCACCTCTCAATATAGAAGGGTTCTTTCTCATAAAGTCTAAGTCTTGATCTACATCCCCTAATCTATCCCAGTTTACATTCCTTTCAATTTCTTTGATGACATGAAATAAATGATTCAAAATCCGAGTAACGTATCCCATGTTCCAAGCTCTCTTCTTTTGAATAGGTTCTCTTCTCATTGGTATTTCTGTAATTCCAAATGAACACTTATCAACTAAGAAAATTGAAAACATCATATATGCAATATTTTTATTATACATCTATGTGGATTAATTTCCGTCTATTGTTTTTTCCTTTTCATAATTTTGGTTTGTTATAAAACCACATCAATTGTATTTTATTCAAATGCTTCTCAAAACAAAACATATTCAAAATTTGGAACCAATTGAATCCAATTTCAAAATCAATATTAGGTAATGAAATCATTTTCAAAATCAATGAATAAATATATCATCTCTATCCTTGTATGCAATGATAAATGAATAAACCAACCACCTAAATCTGTTTTGGTTATAGACAACTACCTGACATGATAAAAAAATAACACGTGATTCTATGGGGTCTTTTCTTACTCAAAATCCTCATATAGACAATTTTAACAATAAAGAGGGTCTTTATATGTTTTTTGAGTTATTTGTCATGTGTCAACAATCATATTTCTACACCTACCACAAAATTCTAGATTATTTACTTAAATCCATGCTTTGATACCATTTTGTAATGCCTCGATCATGATAATTTCCTCATTATTGGATATTGGGTTTATATAATGACTCAGAATAGTTCACGGTTGACAGAAGCTGGAAAGTTATGTCAAGAGATACACATAAACCATTGAGAAATGATTTTCCCTCAATGAAAAGAAAAACCATGCTATCTGTAATGTTTTTTTAATAAAAATAGACTAAATATTTCATGTGAAATAGATTATAATGGAAATAAATAAAACAATGCGTCGAAAGATTATAAAATAAAATGAAAAAAACCAATTCCCAACCTCTATGGATAGTCTAGCTCCTCATCTGACTTGTGGGTGATTGATATTGTAACGACCTGAACTTTTAGAAATGGAATTCTATTTTGATTGAGTAATTGATTTATTGTTATAGATAACACATGCAATTCTTTGGTTATTTTGGATTGATATAACCTGTTGGATTTAAAAGACTGTTAATCATCTTAACCATTCATAATATAGGTGTTGTACAATGACATTAAGATTAATATATATTAAGGGTTATGATATAGTTTAATTGACACAGATGGAAGAAGCGATGACCTCGACCAATAGGATCTGTAGTAATAGTGGGTCCCCTAGACCCAACTTGAACAATACTTTTTAATTACCATATCATGTATACAGTGAGTTATGCATGATGTTTACTTACCATAATAATGTTGATATTTCTGTATCCACTATTTATATGGTAATGTCCATAGATTATTTGTCGTTTCAAAATGTTATAACAGTTCTCAGGCTATAAGAAAACATCGAGATACTATGACATTAATTTTAAACATTTTTTATGGTTAAGATACATCATACTGACTGGACATAAATGATGTTTAACTATCAGGTGTTGGAGCCTCATAAACATTGAGACTTTTTCTCATGATGTTCGCACTTGATGATCTCAAGTACATGAGATCGTGAGGACTGACCCGTTAATAAGAGCACCATATGTTTCAGGTGTCATTGGTTGTTTCTATCTGCGAGCACGTGTAATGGTCTCCTGATTTGAGATTATTATCAGTGTATACTATTTGATCACGTACTTTGATGCAATGAAAAAACTATGATATTAACGTCGTAGCGAGATAGCTTGCATTGGGTGTATCATTGGTGACATGACATTGATTGAATAATCAAGATAACATTTGTTGCTTTCGAAAGGAAGTGACATCTCAGGTCTAGTTGACCAGGATGGTAGTACTTTTACTAAATGTATAACCATGATATAAGAAGGTTAGTCTATCTAGTTAGGTCAACGAATAATAAAACAAGAAAGGATGATGACACAATGTATGTGTCCTGCTTTATGAGATATCACGAGATGAAGAGATTATATTACACGCCGTGTGTTCTTAGGAAAGGTTGTCGCTGCTATGATTTTTCTTTATCTTTTTAGAGGCCTTGATAGGGTGCTAGACTTCGCTCATGGTCTGTGAATAATATTCACTACTATCAACATAAGAGCCTAGAGGGCTGCACACTAAGCGTATTCAAAAGTCTGACCTATTCTGATGAATATGAGTTTAACATATGGTGGCCCCCACCACTGGGGTCCGGGAGATGTCCGAGAATATACGATCGCCAAGGAATAAATAAATTCATTTTATTCGAGTTTAGAATAATTGATACTAAACTTATTTATTAAATGTATTTACAAGTATTAAAGTAAATACATAAGAGAATATTATTCAAACGAATATTATTTTAATGTTCAAACTTCGTTTAATATTTGTGGGAATGACGAGTCGAGTTAATGACGCAGTTTTATCACGTAATATATTTATTATATTACATGTAAGTCATAAAAATATAAATGATGTTTATGACCCAGTTAGTTGGTCATAAGATGTTGTTTATGACTTATGTAGTGAGTAATAAATATTTAGAGGTCGAGAGCCTTTTAAGGTAATTTTATCAACTCACTAAGTGAGGAGAAGCTCCCATCCGATTAACTATTCACTACTCAATCGATGAGAGCCTCTCTCTCCTCCCTCCCGCTTTCTAGAGAGAGGAGCTCTCGTTCCAAGCACTTGATCACAGTTCTTCACAGATTAATGAAACGACATAGCAGTGATCATTGGGATGTCGAATACGTCATCATATTTCTGTGCTAGCACCCGAAATTTGACGACCGATGCTCCCGCAGATTTTTGAAGCGCGTGTGAACAATCTAGAGAGAATTTGGCTTCGGTTCCTTTGAGAAAATATCGCCGACAACGAGCGAATGTCGAGTGCGGCTTCAAATCGAAAGCAGTAATTCTTTGATTTTTTTTTATGCTTAAAAATTTCACGCGAGATCCTCGAGCAATTACCAGGGTTGTGCTTTTCCCTCATTGACGTAGTTACGTAGACTGTCGGTGAAAATTTTTAAATCCCCGACCCATCTGTTTCTGGTGCGTGCCCCTAGTACCTTCAATTGGTATGAGAATGATCACATGATGTTTTTAAGCCAAGAAAAATTAAATTTGCTTTAAATTGAGTAGAGGGATTCGTTTTGATCCTAACAGATCCGACCGCGCATCGATTCGATCTTGGACAACCAAGTTACAACCATCCGAAAAAATTAATACGGATTGAATGCTATTTTACGGGTATTAAAATTGAAGAACATATATTTTTATATATGTTAATTTACCCCGACGCAGTGGCCGAATGTGAATTCCGACGAGCCCCATCTTCCGGCCAAGTTCCGACCGGATTCCGGCATCCGGAAGAGTTTCGGCTGGTGGGTTCACACTCCGCCGTTTAATTTTGTTTTCTCCGGCCTACAAATGACAGGCTGTTGGCATTGTAATAAAAACAAAACAAAACAGGAACCGATAAGGGGGCGGGTGACGAGTCAAATAATACAACAAAAGAAATATATATATATATATATAAGTTGAATTGGCAGCGGTCCGCTGGACAAAAGGAGAAATTTTGTTTTCTTAAAAAAAAAATGTAAAATAGCTTCCCATAGAAGCTGGGAGGAATAAAAAAAGGTTTTTGTTTGAAGCATTCCTAGTTGGACCTCGTTACCAGCCGCACCCCATCGCTCGCTGGTCTCGATCACCGCACCGTCGTGTTGCTCCTGTGTGGGCACTATCGCGTTACTCCCATGCATGCACCCACCGTCGCCCCCTCCCTTGCCCGACACATCACCACCCCACTGTCGCGGTGACCGACGATCCCCCCTGTCGCGTTGGCCACTCACGATCCGCTTTGCCGTGTTTGGCTCGACCTGGAACATGGCTGGGTGAGTAGTCTCTAACGACCCAAACTTTTATATCATTAAGTAATGAAGTTATAGAAAACACATGCACTACTTTGGTTATTTTGAAATATTATATCATATCGGATTTAAAAGACCGTTAATAACATAACCATTAATAATATAGCTGTTGGACAGTGATCATATGATTAGTATATATATAGGGTTATGATAAAATCCATTGATACAGATGAAAGAAGTGATGACCTCAATCAGTAGGATCTTACCCTATGAAGCTCATTTATCAGAGTTTTCGAGGAAAATAGCATCTCCGAGCTTTGCCCTTGACCAAGCCCAAGCCGGGATTCAACAACTCAAGTACGAGTGAAACCGTTTATGGGAGAAGTTCAAGCTCATCAAAATCACGACCCAAACCATGTTCTTCGAACCACCCTAAGAAAATCTCACCACCGCACACCTTACCCTTAGGGCATTCACTGGTGTAAGAAAGGGCTATATATCTCGATCCTAATAGTATGAATATTTATATTTTTATTTTCAATAAAATAATGATTATATTTATTCCTTATTGATTTTAATTTATAAATGATTAAATAATGAGTGTTAAAAATTAGATTTCAATAGGACAAAACTCGAATTGTATTTTTGGGTAATAAACAATTTCAATTAAAGCACCCTTATTGTAGAATTCATGAATTTTCAAAATAAATGATATTTTAATAAAATATTACTATTAAATAATATTTATTAAGTATAGTTGATAATATAATTTTACGAAGTCAAAAATAATTGTTTTAAGGGTTAGAAAACTGTTATTGTAAAAAACCCCCCAATATTTTTCAATAAACGAGGATTTTGATTTAAAAATATAAATTCTTATATTTAGATATTTATTTGGATAAAATAAATATTATTTTCGGATTCAACATGTCGAAATTACCCAATGGTGAATTTTTCATAATTTTTTGAGATAGTCGAATTTTCCGGTAAAAATTAAATACTATATAAATATATGGTATGTAACATGACATCATAATGATCCAAAAATGATGTAATATATGCCATAAAAGGGATCCACGACCAAATCTATATTTACCCTTTAAAATAATGTGTTTTTGAGGTTATTTGATTAATTTTATAAAGCCTTTATGAATCCTCCAAAACCTATACTATATATTAAAGTTTTAAAATCAATTCTTTATGAACATGATTCACTTCTACATCACCAAGGGTAATATTTTGATGAGTTCGGTTCTTGGTTTTATAAAATAATGAAAACCACTCTTTGTTGGCAGAAATCATGGACAAAAACCATGAGAAGATTTGTGGTTTTGATTACTTTATTATATAGAGTTTAAAACCTAAGTTTAGGAAATAATAAATAACCCATCTCTCTTTTCCTATATAAACCAACCCAAAATCTCATTTATCTTCACTCAAAAACCTTGGAGCACGAACTTACTTTGCCCATTCCTCTCTAGAGCCCTCCCAAGGTGCCCCCAAGCTCCCAAGAAGCTCCTCCCAGACTTTTGGAAACACCCTATCAAGGTAAGGGATCCTCTCCTTCTCCTCTTTATTCAAACACTTTCTTTATTTTATGCCATTTGATTTCTAATTCCTAATATTGAGATATATTTTTACACATCCCTCATATTTTCCTTTTGATGTCCAAATGATGAGTGACCCATTTCACTCTCATTAAGCCATTTTATGAATCTTAAAGTACCACCATTATGTTGTTGAAATTTCACTGCAAATTTTCATGCCAAATAATTGTGAAGTGAATTCCCGTACCCATTTCCACTCAAGGGTATTCACCTATATGTACCAATACTTCTTGATTGGGGACTTCCATCTATATAACCCACACTCCTCGATCGTGGGTTAGAGATGAAATACATTCTTATGTTATATGATCTATGTGGCACACTTATGCATGCACATGATATGATTATGATGAGTGCACCCAAATAACGCTTCAATGCATTGGGTAATGTTTTAATCTCATAAGATGCCATGTAAGGTGCACAAGAGGTTATCCTAAGCACACTATGTTATGATGTATTGGTGGTTAACCTTGACATATGCTTATGATGCCATATTTTAAGTTGTTGCCACATTCCCATGTTGCCTTTATGCTAATATGTTATATCACGTCTTATTGTTCATGATTATGATTCTCACCTCTTATGTTACATTGTTATACCTCTTGGATCACATATATTGCTTTACCCTATGTCATGCTTTGTTTATTCCTTTACTGGGTTTTATAGTTTACCCCTTTCTTATGCATGTGTTCAGGTTATCTTGTTCAGTCTTGAAAGAGCAATGAAAATTTAAGGGCATGTCAAGGAAGTTTTCAATAATATTGTTTTATCCATGTATGTTGTCATGTTATGTACCTAATTCCCCAAAGACACTTGGTTTCATGATCTTCTGAGATTGTATCATGTGTACCTTTATGTAATAAATCATGAAATAAAGTGTATTAAAGATATGAGTTGTCATACGATCCGACCCGCAACAGGTTTTACCCGACCCGAAATGGTCCTTGGCAGGTTCAGCCCAACTCACAACGGGCCTGGGTGGGTTTTGGGGCTTGTGGATAATTTTAATATATTCAAAAATTAATTTATTATTTTTTGGATTTAAAAAATAATTATAATAAATTTAATATATGAAAATAAATTAATTTGATTTTTTAATTAAAATTAAATTAATTTCAGGACCAAACGAAATAAAATTATTTGAATTAAAATAATTCATTTAATTACCCTCATACTTAAATTTATCACATGTTAATTTTTAATACATATTTATTTTACCCATCGACTGGTCTTGAGCATCGAACGACCTTTGTTTTGTCTGAGTTTATTTTTTTAATTAATAATTACAACTGTGTGCAATGATTGTAATAATTAGTCTGTGCATCATCCTTTTTCGCTTATTATGTATAAGGGCCTGCATATCCATTAGTATTATTCTATATGTCTTTTGTGCTTCCTGAGACCTCCTCGTCTGCATGCGAGTATATTTGTATCATGATGATGATATTGTAAGATGCAGACCATGTCAAGATGAGGCGATATGAAAAAACTAGATCAGGGTGTGAGTTGCGATACTAGTCAAGATCGACTCAGGTATTGTGTCCCTTAGTTCACAGTTGATTCCTTAAGTTTAAATGGATCAACCAACTGTAAATGATCAAGATCAGTCATATAGCTTATTTTATTTATGCATAATATTAAGTTGTAATACCTTTTATCATTCGAATTTGAACAAAATTGAGTGTTTCGGGTGCTCGCCAGCCCTAGTTGAGGGTGCCTCCTACTACTAAAGAGTTCTTACGAAAGCGATGAGTCGACTTAACAGAAGATGACAACAAAGAAGTAGCCATAACTACATTGTTGCATCTTTAGAGGCAAAGCATCGAGTAAATCAAGTTTATGATTTTGAGAAGCTGGAACTTCACTCAATAGTTCAAGGAGGCGCGAGTCAATGCAGTTGGTAAGTCAAACACCTACCTTGAAACTCTCCGAGTAGCGGCATAGCCCTAACTTGGACTATAATGAGAGGTTTCAAGGATCCTTTACGCTAGAATACTTGAGTGACTGGGTATTCCAAATCTAGCAGTGAGGGCTACCAGGGTTCGATAAAATTACGAGTGACATTTAATAATTTAATCAGTAATGTATAACAAGTAATCAAGATAAAAGTACTAATCTGCTAGATTTTGTTTTTGTAGAAAATGGAATGTAATACCACAAACACACTGCGATTAATATTGGAAACATTCAATTTCATCATCGGCATGAATTTCCAAGAGTAGTATAGGCACTTGCGCATAGTACTACGATATAGGAAATTCAAGGTGTTGAAGTCCCCAATACCCATTGAGCCACCTCAGTAAGAAAGATATGAATAAGGTGATGTTTAAACTAGATATGTATAAATTGAAATATGGATCATGATCTTTCAATACATCCATTTCTAATATATTTATCACCCACTTTCTTCAATTTCGTTTAAGATTACAAAATGAACAGTAAAAGGAGAAAACACTTCATTACCTTTTGGGTAAGATTCACCAAGTTGGTAAGAACTCAAAGAAAGATTAATCTTTAGTTTTTATAGTGAACAAGTAGAAAGAAATGGTGAAAAGGCCAATGGAAAGTGTGACACACCTTCACAATGTCCTTTAAGGAACTGAAGTTGGTTATCATATATGAGGTTATTCACTTTGCATGTCGTGAAATAAGTCTTTGGAAGTTTAAATGCAATGAATTGAATTGAAGAAGCAAGTAGTCGCTTCTTCTTCGGGTATAATAATCAATTATAAGCGATGTTTCTATTGTACTTCTTGGGTATTAAATACAACATGCCTATCACATATGTGTATTGAAATACAGTAACCAAGTAAGAAAATAAACATTACAAGAAGTAAGGTGTGTTCTCTAAGTGCTTGAGAAAGGGTGATTCCCAAGTCAGCGGTGAGAAGCACACAACTTCTAATTGCCAAATAAATGGTTCAAGTTGAGATTTTATTGAGTATAACCAAAACATTTATCTCATTTGTCCATTGGACACAAGGATAAATTATTCCAATTTTGGAATGAATGTTGTTTATGGCGTCTTATACTCAACTAAAGGTTTAGTAATGCTTGAATCATTGACAATTACTAATTAATATAAAATGTAAGACCCGGTTATACCCAGTTGTGACAAGATAATTATTTTTCAAGAAAAACTAAGTAGTTGTCAATGATATACCCAAGATGCTTTTAGTCTCTTTAGATTTAAAGACCTTAGGTGTTATTGACATATATAATTATTTTGTTTTAGATAAAGAAACCTTTAGCAATAAAGGTAAGTTATAAAGCTTTCAGAATTAGTTCAGCTAGAGAGCGTGAGCTATTCCAAGGTTAAGCTAATGGTAAATATACTTCATGAGATTCCTTTAAGTTTTCTAAGGAATGTAAAAATGAAAAATTAAATATGCATGGTTAGAAGAATGAGTTGCTTTGGGCCAATGTGCCAAATAATTATCTTGACCAAGCATTCATCGATCATGAAATGTAGAGTGAATTTATTCCTAAACTCACATTTCTTTACACACATCAAAGCTATGATGTTAATAAGGAGGATCAATGACAAGTCTTACATAGAAACATTGATTATTAAAATATAGCATGGAGTAATTCCTGAATGCACATTACCTTATACACATCAGAGTCATGATGTAAGTAAAAAGAGAATCAATGTTAAAGTTTATCACTATTGTAGATACTTCCATTAATTTGAGGCATGCTTCGCAAATAGCACTGTTATCCCATAACTACATGCCAAAAGTAATGAAAAATAGATATGATATGAGTTATAATATGATATAAATCCATCATGTCATAATAACATGTGTTTAGATGCAAAGAGTTTGTTAGTATATAAACAAACTTGCATAAAAAAAAACACAACATGCATCTAAAGTAATTATCCTAAATGTTTTGAAGGATATTACATAAATCCCTACGATAGAAAAGTTATAATCAAGTGATAGACTATATTTTTATAATAGGGTGCACATATTTATTTGAGATAGTGGGAGCAAGATTGACTTGGATTTAGTCAATATTGGAGATGCACAAATAGTTGGCATAAGAACAAGTTCCATAAGAGCTTGTGGAAAAGAAATGTTTCAGAGACACATACCACGTAGGAAGGATAAAACCATGGTAATGGTTTATATTCATCATGGCCGGTGATACATTATTCATTGAGAATAATGAATCCTATAAGTAAGCAATAAATGGAAAAGATAAGATTGACAAGATCAATTTAAATTCAATAATGGATTCCATGTATTTAAGTACAAGGGATTATTATTTTGAATAATGTGGTGGGTATCCAAGTCATTATGCCTAAATCCATTAGAATTTTCTACTTGTCATAGCTACTTTCTATGATCATTATATTGGGATTTGGATGTCCAGACCACTAATCTTGGAAGGTGTTTACACGACACAACTAGAATGGGTTGGTGACACCATAGAATTCCAATAAGGGGTGCAAGTTACTAAAATCCAGTTTGGATTGAAGTAAGCAACAAGATCATAGAATATTCATTTGGAGTGATTTTTTACACGTGTCTACAAGAGGTTATTGGGAGTGTCATGGTCTTCTAAGCAAAATATGTTTGATAACATATGGAAAACATTTATTGATCTTACAGTTAGTTAAGACCATAACATAGAAAATATTTTCAATTATTTTTCTTTTAATTTCAATGTTTTTAATCCGACCAAATTGTTATTTTAAGGTTTATTGTAACATTTTATGATTTTAGAATCATTTTGAGATTAATTGAAAAAATGGTCTAATTTTAGATTTTAACCATTTTAACTTTATTCTTTATTTCGATCATAACTTTTATTTACACTAAATTAAATTGTGTAATTATTTTTTTTATAATTTTATGATCATTGTTCTAAATTTCATAAAATTGGACCAATACTTTAATCCAATATTTGGAGGCCCAAAAGAATCCCACAAGTCAGGCTTCGAAATCTGTGCACAGATCTGGATATTTTTGAAGATGGGCCTATATCCCAAAAATGGATCATCCAATGAATCTTAAATTAAACATGGATAAATAGAATATCCAGAGGAACAACTTTCATAACTATGAACCCACTTGATTTTATCGATATCAAGGCCATAAATGCATGGGAAACTAGATATGTGGAATACAAAGAGTCAGCCAGGCTAGATTAATTTTCCGGAGTAAATTGACTACAACTCTCTCCACATGTGGCCAATGAATATAAAATTTTGTGTGAGAATTTAAGACATAGGAGAAAAACTTTCAAGAAGACACATTTCCCAAATTCAGTCATTAAATGGGTCTGACATGCACAAAATGTCAAAGAAAAAATTATGGAGCTAATTTTTTTTACCTTTTTTTGCCTATAAAAATGCATCCCTTCTCATTTTATAAGGGTTAGAAAATCTAGTTTTCCATTTTTAGTAGATTTGTAGGATTTTATTTTTATGTAATAGTATTATAAATTTTTAATATATTTCAGTCTTCTTCTTCCTCTCATTATCTTTTTTTTATATTTTGTGTTTCCACCTCATTCTCTTCTCACTATGAACTCTTATACTCATGATCACGAGTAACTAACCCGAGGAAGTTCCCAAGGGAGAAGTCCAGTGCTAAACCCAAGTATTTTTTTCATTCATTCTTAATGTTTCCTATTTTATTAAATTTAGGAAAAGAGGGATCTTAGTGGACAATGCACCTTTGTGTCTCCACTTGCCACCTGAGGCTTAGCTTTCTCTTTTGTAATATTATCCCTCAATCGAGGAGGTGGATGTGCAGTCTCTTGGTGATCATTGAGTGCACTGTATATTCACAACATGGGTATAAGAGGATGTTCATGCATATTATGGAGCATGTTCATTAAGTAGATTTGAAACTAATAATGAGATGATGATAGTTCACACTCGATGTTCTACTGGGAGGATCTCCTTTCTATCTAATATCATTCTATCTAAATTCATTCTTTTTTTGAATTTCATTTATATATATAGATATATATTAATATTACATGCATCTTTCAAACCCTATTTATATTATTTAGTTTTATATTATTCAAAATATAAATAGTGACAATAGAAATTCAGTGTTGTGTGAGATGCATCCTCAAGACTAACCTAGGTGTGCACTATATTGGATGCTTAAGTAAATAAACTACTAACTGGGGATCCATGAAAAATCCCTACGCATCAATTTAGATCCATTTTCGGGGAGGCACAACACTTTCACACCTCATTTTTCATAAAACACACAAAAAAATCATAAATTTCAAAAACTAAAAAAACATTCTTTGTTCATGATTTATTTCAATTCAAATTATTATACATGGACTGACCAATCACAGGTGTAAGAATAAGTTTAAAATGATCTTGAATCCAGATGCAAGAACTTAAAGAATACATAAAAAAACTGAAGATCCAAACTGAAAGTGCAGAAAGTATATTCGTGCACTATAGGAACAATGAACTAGAACCAAAACCAGAACCAGAATCAGAACCAGAACCAGAACAAGTGGTGGAAGAGATTTCACCAATAATTTTTTATTTTAAAGTAATTGAGGTGGTTGAGAAGGTGCTACTAAAGGAATTAATAAAATCACCCCGCACTCAATCATTGCTCGATGAGGTTTCTGAAGAACACATATATGGTGATGCACTTATGGGAGATCAACATTTTCTGGATAAATCATAGAATCTCTTTGTTGAAGATAACTTGAAACTTGATCTTCCCATCCTTGATAATGAAAAATCATCACCCCTCTACCTATCTCTTTCTTTGGAATACAATGATGAATACACACCTACTAAGATTTAGTTGCCAATGGTCATACCAAAAGAGGTCAATTTACAAGCTTACTTACTTAAAAGGGAAGATTTATTTATTGATTCATCATGTTTTAATCTTATTCAAGCTGAATTATTTTCTAACTTCTTCTTTTCTAAAATTTATAACATAGAACAAATGAAGTAGGCCTTGGATATTATGGAAGAAGTTATACAAGTAGTGTCTAAGGAAGAAGATCTAGAGAAGCATGTCGTGATGCGACTACCTCCTCTATAACAACTTGTACACCATATGGAGGAGGACACCATGAAAGTCAATAGGGAGCACCCCTATCCAATTTTCCCTCCCACCATGGACCTAAAATTATATATTTCTTATTTACTGGGGGTTGAGAATTTTATTATCTTCTTTGGGGTTTTACCTTACTGGTGTCTACTCATGGACTTTGAGGAAAGTCAGATGTGGTGATTCATCTCAAAGAAACCACACCCACCATCGGATTGGGGATAAAATTCTGCAACTGTCTGACTAAGGGAAGTAAAAACCCAACACTTATTTGAGGGTTTAAACCAATAATTACCCCTTTTCTTTCCCATTATCTTTATTTTTATTTATTTTTCTTATGTTTTCCTTTCTTTCTTGTTTTTTAATGTGGTAGCAGCTAGGAGCTTAACTTAAGGCTTCCACTAAAAAATAAATCAGGTTGTGTCTCTTTCCTTTTCTTAATTTTGTTTTCTAACCAATTAAAATTATACATGTGAATCATTATTTGAATTGAACTAAAAAGAGGTTAGTAAATGGAATAAGTGTTTGAGAGGGATGTCAACACGTTTTTATTAACTTTGTGTGTGGTTCCATTTTTTTTCATGTTTTTTATGAATTTTTCATGTTTTTCCTTTTATTTTTGGTGTATTTTTAATATTTTTGAGCTAAATTGAATACTTTTGGAAAATTCAAACCATCTTTTCATTTTTGGAACATTTCTTGATTTGAATATTTGACGATTTAAATGATTTCTGAATGGGAACATAAGCCTCAGACTAGTTGGTGAGGACTCAACAAGTGCATCCAAGAGACCCAAGATCAATTTTGGGTGGAGGCATATTTCTGGGTTACTGTAGTAGTACTGTAGCAGGAACTGTATTAGATACTATAGAAGGTACTGTTCAATATTGTAGCAGTCGAAACTATTCATCCGTTTGGGCCTTCAGGCCACCTGTTTGGTCCTCGAGTCCTTCATGGCCTTTAGGCCACCCAAGGCCTTCGGGCCAGTAAGGATTTCAGGTCACCTCAAGGCCTTCGGGCCACCTTAAGGCCTTCTAGCTACATGAAAATGCATATACAATCAGACAGATTACAATGAACAAGGCTCTAGATGAGGATTTAGATCAGACACATTCACCAGAGCAGAGGTAACCAGACTTGGAAGATTGAGAGGGTATAACATTACCATTGGTACCAGGCCTGTGCAGATCTACATAGGACAACTAGCTGACCAGCCATGCGAAGGTGGAGAGCTGTCATCATGATATTTTCTGGGGAGGGTCAGTTCTAAGTTGTCTTGTTTGGGATGATTTCCTAAGACCTACGGGTCATGTAATTGGTTACTTAAGCCTTTGGACCTTGTAAGGGTTCCCCCTCAACCCTTAAAAGTGGGATTATCAAAAATAAATAAAAATTGAAGGCCTTCGGGCCATTCAGGAAAATGATCACTGAATGGATTTTGTTTCTTAATTTCTAATCTTTTAATTTGATGAAGTTTGATTGATTGTGAATCTCATGTGTACTAGTGCGGTCCATATTGAAAATCTCTCTCAACCCGAGAGGTTTCTAAACCTTTTTGACATCTTCTTTACATTTCTCTTTTTCTTGAGAGTCTTGAGACATGTTTTGTGATAATTTTTTTTCCATTTTTCTCCTTTTCAAATCCTCTATAGTTCATGGAATGTTTCAAGTATGATCAAGAAACTACTTTGAAATCCATTTTTACATTGAACTCTAATTTTGGCCTACCTTTTTATCTAACCTTTATTAATATCCTAGTAGGCATAAAATACATTGTTAGGAATCCAAATTACAATCCATTTATCAATTTTCAACCTTCTCTAGAAGTTAAATGCATGATTATTATTAAACTCAAGTGTTGGGGAGGGTGAAGATGAACTATATTTTTCTTTCCTAAAGAATCTGTTTGAGCTGAATTGAAAGTGTTTTCATATTTATTGATACTTTTATGGAATAAATTTCATGCTGTAAAAATGGATGGGTGGCCCAAATTTCATTACAAATATAGACCGGGTGTTCTCCAATATTTGAAGATCAAAAGATGCCTCTATTTTCCTAAAAAATATGATTCTGAAGAGAAATTCGGATTGAATTCAAGCTGAAACAATGCTACAAATGAGGGAAAATAGGGAAGAAATTTATCATTGATGTTTCAAATTACAAGTGTGAACTTACCAAATAAAGAAAGAGATGTTTAGAGGTGATTCATTTTTGAGATGATTGAGGAGCACACCATTCTTGAGTAAAACTATTTTCATGCATTTACTTCACTTTAGAGCTTAACCCTCCTCATTCTGCCTCTGATGTTTTTACATTTAATACCTTTCACCCCTCATCCTCAGAAAAATACCTCATGATTGACACATTTTTGACTCTGTGAAGTGCATATATTAGGAGGATAGCAAGTATATAGAAATTACACATGTTCTTGAGAATGAGAAAAACTCCACATTAAAAATCCTTGTGTGAAGAGAGAAATATTTTTCTGGGGAGTTAGGTATGACATGAACATGAGGATTAAAATAATATTGAATGTATTTTTATGATTTTTGAGGAGTTAGGTAATTTTGATCAATTTAGGAGTCATGTCATTTCCTTGATATGATAATTGATCTGTGTTGTCATTTATACTTTGGGAAGTTTGTTTTGACTTTGGTATTGGATGATTTCCTATGAGTGCAATGTTTAAGTGTAGGATAATTGATAGAGAAAATATTTTCAATTATTTTAATTTTAATTTCAATGTTTTTAATCTCACTAAATTTTTATTTTAAGGGAAATTGTCACATTTTATGATTTTAGAAGCATTTTGAGCTTAATTGGAAAAAATGACATAATTTTGGATTTTAACTGTTTTAATTTTCTTTTGTATTCCGGTCATAAAATTTTCTACACTTAATTAAATTGTGTAATTATTTTTTTATACTTCTATTTTCATTGGGATAAATTTCATAAAACCAGACCAAGACTTGAATCCAATATCTGGAGGCCCAAAAGAATCTCATAAGTTAGACCTCAAAATATGTGTATAGATCTGATGATTTTTGAATATGGGCCTATATCCCACAAATGGATGACCCAATGAAGATAAAATTTGACAAGGATAAATATAACACTTGTAGGAACAAATTTCATAACAATTTCACCACTTTATTATGATGATATCAAGGCCATAAATGCATGAGAAACTAGATATGCAGAATACGAAGAGTCATCCATGCCATATTAATTTTACAGAGTAAATTGACTGTATATCTCTCCAAACGTGGCCAATGAAGCTAAAATTTGGTGTTAAAATTAGAAATACATAGGGGAACAAATTTCACGAATACACATTTCCCAAATTCGGTCATTAAATGGGTCTACCACATGTAAAATTTAGGAGTAAAATTATGGAGCTAAAATTTTCACCTTTTTGCCTATAAAAATGGATCCCTTTTCCTTTTCAAATGGTTGGAAACTGTAATTTTCAATTTTCAGTAGATTTGTAGGGTTTTATTTTTATGTAATACTATTATTAATTTTTAATATGTTTTAGTCTTCTTCTTCCTCTCATTCTCTTATTTCTATCTTTTGTGTTTCCACCTTGTTCTCTTCCCACTGTGTACTCTTATACTCATGATCATGAGTAACTAACCTGAGGAAGTTCTCAGGAGAGAAATCTAGTGATAAACACAAGTATTTGTGCATTCATTCTTAATGTTTCCTATTTTCTTAGAGTTAGGCCGAGGGAGATCTTAGTGGGCATGATGCCTTTGTGTCTCCACTTTCTACTCAAGGCTTAACTTTCTCTTTTGCAGTATTCTCCCTCGATTGAGGAGGTGGATGTGCGGTCTCTTGACAATCATTGAGTGCACCATATATTTAAAATATGGTAATAATAATATGTTCATGTATACGATAAATCATGTTCATTAAGTAGATTTTAAAATAATAATAAGACGATGAAGGTTCACTCTCAGTGTTCTCCTGGGAGGATCTCCTTTCTATCTAATATCATTCTTTCTACATTCATTATATTTTAATTGTATTTATATATATAGATATATATTAATATTACATAAATATTTAAAACCCACCTCTTTATATTATTTAGTTTTATATTAGTTATAATATAAATAGTGACAATAGAAATTTAGTATTGTGTGAGTTTCTTCCTTGACACAAATCCTGGGTGTGCACTATATTGCATGGTTAGGTAAATAAACTATTGACCAGGGATCTATGAAAAATCCCTATGCATTATACCACAATGAAAGTAACTCTTTTGAAGAGTTAAAGTAGAAACCTTTGTTCTAGGGAATTGGATCTATTGAGGTAAATCTAATAGATTGCTCAGACCAAGTCAAAAGTATATATACTGACAAGGTATTGAAAAATACAAGTTGGAACAATTCAAGAGAGAATTTTTACCAATGACACATGGAATGAGTCTCTCCAAGAAGACATGTATGGGGAAATTAGAAGATTAATGTGACGAGTTGAATTCCATACACTTCTGAGATGGACCAATCACATTTTCCATGATATGTACTATATATGATATTGCCCACATATACTTTATGGTAGGAAAATATCAGTTATGTCCAAGAGAACTGCATGGTAAGCAGTTAAAACTATCCAATTGTACTTGAGAGAGTACAAGATATATGTTCCTAGTACTTGGAGAGGAAGGGACACTAGTTAAATGAGGCACAAACTAGTCTTCCTTTAGATTAATATGATATAATATCGTAGTCAGGATAAGGTAATGAACAAGAGAAGCTTATTCAATCCAATGGTAGATATATCTATAAATACTGAGTGTGTTATGGATTCTGATGTAAGCTAAATAATTAGGATAAAAACATACAATGATTTGTTCTAGTTTCTAGAATTATATCTAGAAAGTAAAGTTTTACATAATTTAGATTATGATAATACTACTACTGCTACTAGCCAAGATATCAAGTTTTGATAGTGGAGAAAAGGAACATACTTGGGGATATCATCTCTTGAGGAGTCTCACTCAAGGATGTGAAGTTGCGGATTGTGAAATCAGCACATAGTGGAGACATGGAAGGCCCATGAATAAAGCCATAACTCAGCAGAAACATGATCTTATCATGTGAGAGCTAACATGAATAGTTAGAAAGTTGGATCTAGTGCAAGTGGGAGTGTTGTAGTAGTGGGTTCCCTAGACCCAAATTGAATAGTACTTTTTGATTACCATATCATGTATACAGTGAGTAATGCATGATCTTTACTTACCATAGTAGTGTTGATATTTCTGCTTCTACTATTTATATGGCAATTTCCACAAATTATTTGTCATATCAAAAGGTTATAGTAGGTCCCAGGCTATAATGAGAACCTCGAGATACTATGAAATTAATCTTAAACATATTTCCAATGCTCTAGTTACATCATACCGACTGGACACAAATGATGTCTGACTATCAGGTGCTGGGGGCTCATAAGCATTGAGACTTCTTCGCATGAAGTTCACACTTAGTGATCTCGAGTACATGAGATCATGAGGACTTTTCTGCCAATAGGAACACCACATGTTTCATGTGACATTGGTTGTTCCTATCTGCAAGCACATGTAATGGTCTTCTAACTTAATTTTATTATTAGTGTATACTATTTGATCATGTACTTTGATACAAGGAAAAACTATGGCATTAATGTTGTAGTGAGGTAGCTTTCATTGGGAACATCATTGGTGGGATTCCATTGATTTAATAATCAAGATAGAATTTGTTTATTTCGAAAGGAAGTGATATATCGGGCCCAGTTGATCAGGATGGTAGCACCTTCACTAAATCCATGGCCATGATAGAAGAAGGTTAGTCCGTTTAGTCAGGTCAACAAATAATAACTCAATAAAGGATGATTCCACGATGTATGTGTCTTACTTTATGAGATATCGTGAGACAAAGTGATTATATTATACAATGTGTGTTCACAGGAAAGGTTTTCATTACTCTGACTTTTCCTTATCTTTTTAGAGGTCTTGATGGGTTGCTAGACTCTGCTCTAGGTTTGTGAATAGTATTTATTGCTATCGATATAAGGGAATAGAGGGTCACACATTAAGTGTATTTAAAAGTATGGCTGATTTTGATGAATATGAGTTTAGGGCATAGTGGGCCCCACCATTGGGGTTTGAGAGATGTTTGAAAATATAAATTCTTCAAGGAAAAAATAAATTCATATTATTCAAGTTTCTAATAATTGGTATTGAATTTATTTATTAAATGTATTTACAAGTATTAAAGTAAATAAATGGGAGAATATTAGTCAAATGAATATTATTTTAATATTCAAGGTCTATTTAATATTTTTAGGAACAAAGAGTCAAGTTAGTTACTCAGTTTTATCACATAATATATTTATTATATTATATGTAAGTGTTAAAAATATAAATGATTCTTATGACCTATCTAGTTGGTCTTAAGATGCTGTTTATGACTTATGTAATGAGTAATAAATATTTAGGGGCTAGGGAACCTTTTTGGGTAATTTTATTAATTCACTTTGTAAGTGAGGAGAGGCTCCCATGTGATTAACTATTCACTGCTCAATTGATGAGAGACTCTCTCTCCTCCCTCCCACTTCTTAGAGAGATAATCTCTCATTCCAAGTGCTCGATCATAGTTATTCTTTGTGGAGCGATGGGAAGACATAACAGTGATCATCGGGATGCTGACATCATCAGATAATTTTCATGCTAGCACTCATAATTTGATGATCTATGCTCCTGCAAACTTTTTAAGTGTGTGTGGATGGTCTAGAGTGAATCAAATTTGGTTCCTTTAATCAATAATTATCGGCGATGAGCGGATGTCGAGCACGAATTTGGATTGAAAGAGGCAATTCTTTGATTTATTTTTGTGCTTAAAAACATCACACATGATCCTTGGTAAATTACTAGGGATTCTCTTCACTAGCGTCAACATAGTTACATCGATCATCGGTGAACAATTTTAATCCCTTGACCAATCTACTTCTGCCGCATGCCCCAGTAACTTCAGGATCATACCCTATAAATCCCATATATTGGATATCCCTAGGGAGATGATATCACTAAGATTTACCCTTGATCAAGCCCAATCCAAGATTCAATAATTGAAGCATGAACAAAACCATTTATGGGAGAAGTTAAAGCTTATCAAGATCATGACCCAAACCATGTTCACTAAACCACCCCAAGAAAGCACCACCATCGTACACCTTACTCTTAGGGTGTACACAGGTGTAATAAGGGGTTATGTATCTAGATCCTAGTAATATTTTTTATATTTTCATTTTTAATTATATAATGTTTATATTTATCCCTTTTTTATTATATTATAAATCATTATATAATGAGTTTGATAAAAATTAGATTTTGTCACGAAGAAATCAAAATTGTATTTTTTGGAAAATATATAATTTCAATTAAGTAACTATTTTGATAAATTCAATAATTTTTGAAATAAATAACATTTTAATAAATTATTATTATTATATAATAATTATTTAAATATAAATGATAAAATAATGAATTCCAATGTAATTTTTGTAATGATCAGAAAGTGGTTAATATCGTAAAAACTAGTATTTTCTAGTAAATAAGGATTTTATTTAAAAGTGAAAATTCTTCAATTTAGAAAATTATTTTTATAAAATAAATATTATTTTTAAAATTAGCATGTTGAAATTATCCAATGGTGAATTTTTCATAATTTTTCGAGACAGTCAAATTTTTGGGTAAAAATCAAATACGGTATAAATATATAGTTTGTATTATGACATCATAATGACCCTAAAGTGATGTAATAAATTCCATAAAATGGATCTAAGACCCAATATATATTTATAATTTAAAATAATGTATTTTTTAAGTTATTTTATTCATTTTATAAACTTTTAATGAATCCTCCAAAACCTATATTTTATTTTATGGTTTTAAAATCAATTCTTTAAGAACACGACTCACTTCATCATCACCAATGGTATTATTTTAAGGATTTTGGTTCTTATATTAATTAAATATTAAAAACCAATCCTATTTGACATAATCATGGGAAAACACAAAGGTAATGTTTGCGGTTTTGTTTATTTTATCATTTAGAGTCCAAAACCTAAGTTTAGAAATTAATAAAGAATTCCCCTCTTTTGCTATAAATAACCACCTATCCTCCCACTCCTATTCACTAAAAACCATTTATCATGAGGATCCTCACCCTCTCCCTCTCTAAATCCCTACCAAAGTGTTCCCAATCTCTTAAGAAGCTCCTTCCAAGATTTTAGAAGCGCCCTCTCAAGGTAAGGGACACTATCCTCTTCTTTTCATTTCAAGTACTTTATTTGTACTAAGACCTTTTGATTTACAATTTTTCATGTTTTTATGTTTTTTACACACCCCTTTAATTTATTTATGATTCCCATATAATGATATATGACCTTTCACTCTCATTCACCCATTCTATAAACCTTTATGTACACTTGTTATGCTGCCAAAATCATCCCATGATTTTCCATGTCAAACATTTGTGTAGTGAATACCCAACCCCATTTACACTCAAGGGTATTCACCTAGTTGTACCTATAATTAATTTAATGGGACTTCCATGTATGTAACCTTCATTCCTTAATCATGGGGTTAAAACTGATGAAAGGAGTTCTATGTTGTATGATCTATATGGAACAAAAATAGATGTACATGATATGAATGCGATGGGTGGACCCATAATTATATATCCCTCCAATGCATTGGGTAATATTTTTATCTCATGAGATTCCATGTATGGTGCACATGAGGTTATCCTAAGAACAATATATTATGATGTCTTGGTGGTTATAATTTACTTATGCTTATGATGCAATGTTTTATATTGTTTCCACATTCCCATGTTGTCTTGATGTTATCATCTTATATCATGATTCTATGATCATGTTTATGATTCTCATCCCTTTAATGTAACCTTGATATTTATCTTTTACTGATATGTATTACTTTCATCATGTTATGCTTTTATTATTCCCTTATTGGGATTTATAGCTCACCCCATTCTTATGCATATTCCCAGTTTATCCTGTGCAGTTTTAGAAGAGAGATGAAATTTTTATAGCATGTTAAGGAGTTTTAAATAATGTATCTATGCCCATGATCCATGTTATTAGTCTATTTATCTAATTTCCCAAAGAATCCAGGCCTCAATCTTCTAGGATTGTATTACGTGTGTCTTTTTTGTAACAAATCATGAATTAAGATGTATTAAAGATATGGGTTGTCATAGTTGGTATCAGAGGAAAGAATAATTATTTTTGGAGATTAGGATTAGAAAACTTGAGTTAAGTCTTAGTGATAAGAATAAACATAGGAAAAAATCCCTAAATAATGGTAAAGTATATATAAGTGATTTCAAAGCAACAAAATCCCTATCCAGATACTAGAAGTGGATGTGGGTATGACATGGTTGTACCTAGGGGTTATAATCTAAAAAAGGGTGAATTGGGATTTGAACCTATCATCACCTGATGCCTAATAAAGAGGCCTTGATAAATACCAGGTTTGACACTCCCAAGGGATACGCTTTGGTAAATTATCAATCTCCTTACAAACCATCATGAAGGGAACAAAAATGCCCATAAATTTTTTTGTTAGGAAATATACCATGGATAACTTAAATTTGAACCTATAAATTCATAGGTTATGAAATGTATCCCATTTATGTGTTATAAATTCAATTTTCATAGTCTCCATTTTATATGTTTAGTAGTTTTAAAACTCTCATCTCTAATTTTCCCTCTATTTTATTCAATGTCCATGAATTAGAAGAACCAAGTCAATAAACAATGTGATGATCAATGTAATGTATTACAAAATGAGATTCCCAATCCGATGGGAAGTCAAGAACTTCAAGAAAATACTTTCTCAATCAACTTATGTTCTGATCAGAAACATGAATCAGGGGGAAAACCCATATCCCCCTAAGAAAGTGCAATTTGAAATTGAGACCATTATGAGAAAAGGCCTCTGAATTTCAATGGATCTTTTGGTCCTTTAATCACAAAACAATGAATCGATACCATTGAAAAGATATTTCCATCCTTAAATGCTATGAATAAGAGAAGGTTGTTCTGGATTTTTATCTTATGGAGGGAGAAGCTAATCAATGGTGGAGATGATAAAAAATATGAAGCCTAGGGAAGAGATCAAAGCATTGGAGTGGAAAGAATTCTGGAAAAATGTTTTTCGATAAATATTTTCCTCATACCTTTTGACATAAAATGGAGAGGGATTTACTTAGCCTCAAGAAAAATGATGATGAATCCATTAGGGTGTATGAGGTGAACTTTATAATACATGTATAATAAACCTACAACTTTTTCATTTACCCCAAAAGAAAATTTGAACGCTTCTTTGGCAGGCTAAATCCAAGTCTACAAAAATATTCAGTGATTCGAGACTTTGAAAACTATGAGGAAATTGTCCATTGTTATCTCAAAGTCTAAATGAAGATTAGTGAATCTCATAGGTCTCATGGTTCAAGAGATAGGAAGTAGGTAATGTATTTTTATTCTGGTGATGTGATGAAGAAATCTCATGGGGCAAGAAAGTCCAACACCCCACTTGTCAAAATTTTGGGAAGAAGCATTCTAGAAATTTCCTAAAGGGGACAATGAAATGATTTTGGTGTGAGAAGGAAGGGAGCCTAGCTAGAGAATGCTGATGGGAGAAACCCACCAATGTGATAGAAGAAAGGAATTCTCTAGTCAACCCTCAGCCTACTATCCAATGTTTTAATTTAAAGGAACCAAGACACAATGTGAATCAATGCACTAAGCCAAGGGTTATCGATGATAACCGATGCTAACAATATCCAAGGCCTAAATAGAAAGTTCTAGTTTATGACATCACAATTTCTAAGGTAGATCCCAATAATGATGTGAAAATAAGTACTTTAGTTATTCATTATAGAATAAAAAATGTACTATTTGATTTTGGTTATTTGAATTCTTTCATACCATACAAGTTTAGTATAACTATTCAAACAACACCTCAAAACATGGAATTAGTTCTATCTGTGAAAATAGGAAATGGAGAAATTATTGCATCCTAAGTATATAACTTCTACCATGTCCATATTTTTGTGCTAAACTCTACAGGTAACCTTGTGACACTCTCTTTAGTGGAATTCGATACAATTATAGGCATGGATTTAATTTACTTATATATACGAAATATAAATTGTCGAGATAAGAAAATAACCCTATATATTGTAAATCGCCCTTAGATTATATACAAGCAAACAAGGGGGATGGATCTCCTTTGGTATCATTATCTCAAGAATGGATATTGTTGCCTTATGAACAAGTTTATCTATCTTAAATGATTGAGATTAAAGAAAAGATCATCTTTGATGACATTCCCATTGTAATGGAATATATTGATGTGTTTATAGACGAATTTTATGGTCTTTCTCCAAGCTGTGAGGTTGAGTTTTCAATTAAGATTATGCACGAAGCTTTGGCAATATGTAAGAATCCATATAGAATGAAGACTGTTGAACTTGAAGATCTAAAGAAGTAACTACAAGAGAATTTGGATAAAGGGTTTATATGTCTGGGTTCTTTACTATGGGGTGCACCAATCCTCTTCATCAAGAATAAAGATGACTCAATGTGCATATGCATTGATTATGATGAGCTTAACAAGATAATGATAAATAAAAAGTATCCTTTACTACAGGCTGATGAATTTTTCAATCAACCATGTGAAGCCTAATAATTCCCTAAGGTGGATCTTTGGTTGGGATATTATCAAGTAAAGGTGGAGTATATCTCCAAGACTTCTTTTTGTATAATGTAAGGGCACTATGAGTTCATAGTGACACCATTTGGACTCACTAGCGCTCAAGCTATCTTCATGGACTTAATAAATAGTCTTTATGGATCACCTCGATAAATTTATGGTATTATTTATAGAAGATATTCTTGTATAATACAAAATCAAGGAGGAACATGATGAGCATTTGAATGATACACTAAAGACCTTGAAAAAGGAAAAGCTGCTTGAGAAGTATAGTAAATTCAAGTCTTGGATGGAGAAAGTAATATTCCAAGGTAATTTTATCACTAATTAAGGGATATATATGGATACTTTAAAAATAGAGGCAATTAAAGGTTGACCTAGACCAACATCTGTGATGGAGAACTATAGTTTCCTTGGAATAGTTGGGTACTATCATCAATTTGTGAGAAAATTTCCATGATTATCAAACCCACTAACAAAGATAACTTATAAGGGAGTAAAGTTTGTATGGAATGATTAATGTAAAGATATATTTAAGGAGTTAAAGAAGAGGCTAATCACTACACCTATTGTAACGACCCAAACATTTATGAATAAAATTCCCTTTATTTTGATATAATTAATTGTCTTATGGATATAAAAAAAACATGCACTTATTTTGTTTAATTATATCAAATTGTATTTAAATGAACATTAAGTATCATTACCATTTTTAATATGTCCATTGAACAGTGATCACGTGACTAGTATAAATATAGGGTTTTAACTAATCCTTTTGACACAAACAAAGGAGGTGATGAGCTCAACCAGTAGGATCATTCCCTATAAATCCCATTTATCAGTGTTTCCAAAGGAGATAACATTTTTAGGATTTTCCCTAGAAAAATTCCAAGACGAGATCCAACAAATTAAGCATGAGATAAACCATTTATTAGAGAAGTTAAAGCTCATCAAGATCACGACCCAAACCATGTTCACCGAAGGGCCCCATGAAATCCCCACCATCGCACACCATACTCTTAGGGAACATGATGGTGTAATAAAGGGATATGTATCATGACCCTAGAAATAATATTATTTACATTATTTTGGTATAGAATAATGAATATATTTTCTTCTTAATATTGTTACTTTGTAAATTATTTTTAAAGCACAAATAATATTTTTGGTTAATATTCAAATTCAATTAAGAAATATATTTTGATGAATTAATGGATTTTTGAAATAAATTATATTTTAATAAAATATTATTATTAAATTAATTTTTTAAATATAAATAATCATATAATTTTTATGAAGTCAAATGTAATTTTTATTAGGGTTCGAAAACTGTTATTGTCAAAAATTCATCATTGTTCAATAAATGTCAGTTTTTATTTTAAAAGTAAAAATTTACATATTTAGAAAATTATTTAGATAAAATGAATATTATTTTTGGAATAAAGATGTCAAAATTATCTAACAGTGAATTTTTCATAATTTTTTGAGACAGTCTAATTTTTGGGTAAAAATTAAATACTGTATAAATATACTATGTGTTTTATGACATCATAATGGAATAATAATGATGTAATAAATACTATAAAAGGTATATTAAGCAATAAATATGTTTTCTATTTAAAATAATATGGTTTTAATTTAATTTTATTTATTTTTTAAATCCATTATGAATCCTCCAAGACATATAATATATTTTAAGATTTTAAATTCATTTATTTAAGAGTGCGACTCACCTCCACATAAGCAAGGGAAATATTTTAATAAATTAGACCCTAGGCCTTATAAAATAAATTAAAGCACTCCCCTTTGGTAGAAACTATGGGAAAAAACCATGGTATGGTTTGTGATTTTGAATATTTTATTATGTAGTGTCCAAAATCAAAATAATAAAGAAATCCCCCTCTTTCCCTATAAAAACCCACACAAGATCCCATTCCTATTCACTCAAACTCCTTGGAGAATGACCAAACTATTACATATACTCCCTAGATTCATCTCAAGGTTCCCAAATCTTTCAAGAAGCCCCTCCCAATCCTTTGGAGTCACACACTCAAGTAAGGGATTCTCTCTCTCCTCTTTTAATCAAGCACTTCATTTATGATATTCCTTTTTAATTTCCATTTTCTTATGTTGGGATACATTATTACCTATCCAACTTACTTTACACTTGATTTATAAATTATTATATCCCCTTTAACTCTCATTTAACCCTCCTGAGAACCTTTACGTACACCCATTACCATATCAAAATTTTGTAAGGGTTCTTTCATTCCTCATATTTACCCATGTTTCTTTATCTTGTTATGCCCTTTTATTTTTAATTAATAATGATGGGTTATGATTTTTAACCTACCATTTACTGTAAATTTTATGTATAAATTATGATATATTCCTTTCACTCTCATGGATCCCCCCTATGATCCTTTAAGTACACCGATTACGATGCCAAAATTTCGCAAGGGATCTTCCACCCGCCTCTTTTATCAAGCATCCATTTTATGTTATGTCTTATAATTTCATTTTTCTTATGTTGGTATATATTCCTAAATATCCCTCATACTTTCTATTTCATTTATAAATTACTAGAGACCTCTTTCTCTCTCATCAACCCATTTTATAAATTTATATATGACGCTGTTATGCTGTTGAAATTGCACCGTGATTTTCAATGCCAAAATCATCATGTAGTGAATACCAAACCTATTTATCTATCAAGGGTATTCAAATTTATGCACATATAATTATTGATTATGGATATATATGTATTTATTCCACATTTACTTGATCATGGAATACATTATGATGATTAACAAATCCATGTTGTATGATCTATATGGCACACTTAAGAATGAAATGATTATGAAGGGTGCGCCCTGATAGTGCTCCAATACATTAGGTAATGTTTAGTATCATGATAAATCATGTGAAATGATATTTGACTAATGATCCTACATGTTAAATGAGCTTTTACTTGTGCTCCTCCATGTGCAATGAGCCTTGAATCATGTTAATATCATGTTATACGTTGGTTCCACATTTCCATGTTATGATTATCATGCTATATCATGCCTTTATATTCATGTTCCTTTTATGATCCATTGATATTCCTATTATCTAATATGTATTTTCTTCCTCATTTTATTCCTTGTTTATTCTCTTACTAGGTTTTATAGCTCATCCCTTTCTTATGTATGTGTAACACCCCGACCCCAGTTACCCATAGTCGGTTCATTATTACATAACATTGGCATGATCACAAGAAAGATCAAGTCTCGAAAGACCGATTAGTTTAGTAGCCTTGGAATAACTATATACCTTCATAAAGTTTACATTACATCATAAAATGAAAACTACAAAAATATAGTCTCCATAGTCCACACTCTTATCCCCTCATACTATCCCTACAGGTCATTCATAAAATACTTCTTCACATCCTGGGAAAAATAAAACATAGAAAGGGGTGAGCTCAAATGCCCAGTAAGGATAACAATATAGCGAAAACTTTTATAAATAAGCATAAACATTTAAGGCAATGTATAACTAAAAAAAAGCCTTTTAAACTTTAACTTCAGCATAATATGGAAAAAATAAAATGAAATAATTCCATTTACTTATTCACATGGATATTATACTAGTCGAATAATCACATGCAATATCAATAACCACTTTCATAATGATGGAATGCACAATGCCAGACTATCATAACCACATAGTCAAGACCTCATTCCAAGACTACAAATAAGATTTTGTCAAGGCCTTGTGCCAAGACACTAGTTTGTCTCATGAGACCTACCGATGCATTGAGGAGCTATAGCTGGCTCCACCCATCACTTATTAAGTCCAATGCATTCCCATATGAAAAGGTTTAAACATAACATAAACATTCGTATTAAAACTAGCATACGAAATGTAAATACTTCATCCATAAACCATGAATGGTATAAAAATAACACATCCACAGTCAAACATATCACAAAACCTTCAATACAATATGGAAGTTTTGTATCATAACAAATCAACTTCAAATAAGCTTAAAATCCATCAAAGGATGTTGACATAGATGAAATCAAAACTATTTGAGAGAAATATCTATTTTTTTTAAATCATTTAAAAGTAAAATAATTATAAAATAAAACATTTACTTTGAAAATATCCTTATAATCTTGTAAGGGAAGCTTATAATATTTTATAATGGCGGAAAATAGCCGTACCCACCGTATAAGTTAAAAAAAGACATTCTTACCTTAATTCTGTCGAAAAGGTTAAAAAGGACCTTGTTTGGAAAACGACGGAAAGATTCCTTTATAAACCTATTATAAAAATTCAAACAAGGGTATAAATGACTTTAAACCATATTCTGTAAAATAGTAAGAATGTTTTGAAATACATTTTTAAGAAACATGGATGTTGATGATAAAGAAGTCCCAGTAGATTATTACGTATAAACAACCTCGGATAATGAAGAGATTGAGAAATAACCCTTACCTTGTACTTTTCCTTGGTTAAAGTGTAGGTTAACCTCCTGTATAATGGTGAAATAATTGTTATTAAATTATAAAAGAATCATATACATTAATATGATATCATATCTTATTTTTTAACATTTCTTTTTTGATAATATCTTAGTATTATCATCGTTTCGGGTGTTAACTTACTCATATATGTTTTGTTACATAAGCCGTGTTTGTTATGGATAGTTTGTATCTTATTCATATCCAGAATGATATCAAGTCCTTAAACATTATTTTTAATCATCAAATGATAATTATACTTGAATGGATATGATGGAGAATGAATCTCATCGCGTTCATGGAGACGGTAGTCCGTACGTACGCACGAGCGACAATATCATTCTTTTGATATTAAAATAATATATAATTGGATGTTATATCATATATACAGAATCATTATCATGTTATATTTATTATTTACATGAATTACACATCATTATTATACCCATCCAAATAATAATTTATTGAATAACAATTACACCACAACGTGGAGACGGTAAGCCGTACGTACGCACGTATGGTGACATTTCATTAAAAGGATGGATAGAATACTGAATATGGTTATACCATATTTATAATAACATTACAGTATATATAAGATACTGGAGTTATTATTTTATAATGGGAATAACAAAGAAATAAGAAGTTGAAGAAGAAAGGAACTTGAAAGAGGGTGGTGAAAACATTACCTCTTCTTCGGGTTCTTCCTTTTGATTTGATCAAAAGGGATCCTTAGGTTGGATTTCTGATAAAACTAAGGCCTCTAGGTTGAAGTGAGGGAAGTTGATAGAGTATTTGGGCAGAGGTTGTCTAAGACAAAAGGCTTTGAATGTGTGAATTAGTGAGAAGGGGGAGTGCCCTTTTATAAGAGGGGTGAGGGGCACCTTTGGAAAAGCTAGAAATATTATTTTATAATAAATTCATATTCATTTTATAATGTCTCCAAAGTGGATTATTTAAAGGTTAAGGTGGGGATAGATCAAAAAACACTCAACCAATAGGTTTTAGACAGGTTTGGGTCACTATATTAACCTTATCTTTTAGTTTTAACTCTTAGTTAATTAGTTTAACATTTACCATGTCACTTTGTATTTTTATATTATATAGTTAATAAACTTACTATATACATCCAAGAGACCCCCAAGTGGTCCATTAATGATACACATATCATGATATAAGTCTCTTCATGAACCTTAGATTATTAGGAATTTAATATCAATTAATAATATAATATTTGTTTTAAAAACTCTTTTATGTAAATTTTGACACTATTCAATAATTGATTTTGGTTAAAGTCTTAAAAGATTTATTAATTCAAAAAAAATTCATTTAAGAAATCCTATAACGTCATATTAAGCAATAAAATTCATGGATGTCATCAAAACTTTCAAATTATATTAATTTTAACATTTATAATACCAATTATTTGATTCTTTCATTAATAAGGAAAATACTGCATCATTATTGTTTCATAAATAATATTAATTATTAAATGTCTAAAAATTATAAATAAAATACCATTATGTAGGAAATCTGTTTAGATTTATAATGAATATTTATAGTTGAAAATCCAACATATATAACCTTATGTAAAAATTGTTTTTCTAAAAGATATATGCTTATGTCATTTTTGTATTTATTTTAACTTAATTAATATAAAGTGTCATTATCAGTTACAAGTGGCTCCATGGGGTCCCAAAATCGACCCAAAGATTCACATGGTCAGACATGTATCAACCAATAAGGTTAGGACACGTTTTAGGGTAATTTATTATTATTATAATATTATTTTGTTACCCTTATTTACCATATTTACCCTTTAACCATGGTAAAAAAAATATTTACCGAAGTAATTATTCAAAATGTCTAAAAATAAAATTTACCTATTTACACAATTTGGACATCATGATTCCAAATATGGAATCCATTTTTCCAAATTCAAAACACAGAAGTGGCAGAAATTAATTTAAAATTAATTCCCGTTGTTAAAACAAAAAGCGTGTTTTTAAGAGATAATAACTATCAAAAGATTGACACTTGTTCATGTCCGGTTTAATTGTGAAATTATGTCCAATGACCAAAATTGTATTAAATGGTAAAACTATATTCTAAATATACTTTAAAACCACTCAAATTCATAATTTATCACTATTAATTATTTCGATTAAAAAATTTGTTTTTAATTAAAATTTAGTAATTTTCACTATTCATCAAAATATAAATGTTATCCGAAAAGTTCCAAAATTTTACCCTAGGATAGTTTCGATATTATGAATCAAAAAATGAAGTCAATTTTGAAAGATAAAATTTATAAAATTTCAAAAAGTGGGTATTACTATTCATAACGGCTAGTTTGATTGGTTGTGGTGTGTGTTAGAACTCGAAGTTGCGTACAACACACGCTACTGTATAATTCAAAGAGAAGCGTATCGTGGAAGCTTGGGGTGTTACATACTACCCTCCTTCAAATAATTTCATCCTCAAAATTTCAATAATATTATTGCATAAAAAGACTCGGGTGGTTCTTCATCATAAGTTCCTTGGGTTCCCACATTACCTCTTCCATCTTATGGTTTCTCCATAGAACTTTTACTAGACGAGTCGTCCGGTTTCTCAGAACTTGTTCTCTTGTATCAAGAATCCTGATGGGCTCTTCGCAATAAGATAGATCGGGTTCCAGTTCTAATTCCTCATAGGTGAGTACATGCGTTGGGTCAGACATGTATTTTCTCAATAGTGATATGTGGAACACATCGTGAACTTTGGAGAGATTTGGCGGCATTGCCAAATAGTAAGCTACATCCCCAATTCATTCTAGAATTTTGAAAGGACCAATGTACCTAGGACTCAATTTACCTTTCTTTCCAAAACGTATAACTCCCTTCCATGGAGATACCTTCAAGAAAACATGATCTCCCACCTGAAATTCCAAATCCTTTCTTCAGTTTTCAGCATAGCTCTTCTGCCTACTTTGAGCTGCTTTGATGTGGTTTTGGATTACCTTCACCTTTTCCATCGTTTCCTCCACCAATTTCGGGCCTACAAGTTTTCTTTCGCCAACTTCATCCCAACAGGTTGGTGTGCGACATCTCTTTCCATATAACGCTTCATATGGTGCCATCCGAATACTTGAATGGAAGCTATTGTTATAGGAAAATTCTACCATAGGTAAATATTGATCCCACATACCCTGAAAGTCAAGTGAGCAAGATCTCAACATGTCTTCTAAGGTTTGAATAGTCCCTTCCGATTTTACATCTGTTTGAGGGTGGTAAGCAGTGCTCAAATGAAGTTCAGTATCCAAGGCCTTCTAAAGACTCTTCCAGAATCTCGAAGTAAAACGGGGATCTCGATCCGAAACAATCGATAGGGGTACTCCATGAAGTCTCACAACTTCATTAATATATAGTCTTGCTAGACGTTCAAGTGGTAAATCTTCCCTTATAGCAAGAAAATGTGCTGACTTGGTAAGATGATCAACAATGAACCATATTGCATCATTCCTTCTAGGAGTCTTTGGTAGTCCCATGACAAAGTCCATAGTGATATTATCCCATTTCCACTCAGGTATGGGAAGAGGTTTCATGACTCCTCCAGGCCGTTGCCTTCCAGCTTTCACTTGTTGACAAACCATACATCTTGACACAAAATCAGCAATCTCCCTCTTCATGTTGTCCCACCAAAAATGTTCCTTTAAATCTCTATACATTTTGGTGCTCCTAGGGTGTATAGAGAAATTGGAACTATGAGCATCATCTAACAATTCCATTTTTAAATCAGGTATATCGGGAACACAAATTCTCTTCCTGAATTTCAAAATTCCTTCTTCATACACAAAGTCTCTCAATCTCCCATCATTCACAACTTTAATCTTCTTTTGAAATTCTTCATCGTCAGTCTGAGAACTCTTAATCCTTTCTAGTAAAGATGGGTTGGCAACCATTTGAAAAAGCACTGATGTTTCACCTTCTATGGTTATTCCCATTTCTATCTTCACTAGATCCATGAAAATTGGATCCCTTTCAATTCTCATATTGTTCAAAACTCCATGATCTTTTCTGCTCAAAGAATCTGCCACTTTATTTGCCTTCTCTGGGTGGTAGTGTATCGTACAATCATAATCCTTGAGTAATTCAATCAATCTCCTTTGCCCCATGTTGAGTTCTTTTTGTGAGAAAATATACTTCAAACTCTTGTGATCAGTATAAATCTCACATTTTTCACCATAGAGGTAGTGTATCCATATCTTCAAAGTAAAGATCACATCTGCTAACTCGAGATCATGAGTATGATAGTTTTGCTCATGAATTTTCAACTATCGTGATGCATAGGCAATAACCCTATCATTCTGCATAAGGACACAACCAAGTCCTTTCTTCGATGCATCACTATAAATAATGAACCCATCATTCCCCTATGGTAGATTCAATATAGTATCATTGAATAATATTCTCTTCAGTTCTTCAAAAAATTCTTCACACTCTTTTTTCCAAACAAATTTAACCCCCTTACGTGTGAGCTTTGTTAATGGGTTAGCCAATCGGGCAAAATTCTGGACGAAACTTCGACAATAACCTGCTAAACCAATAAAACTGCATACCTCAGTTATACTCGTAGGTGATGGCCATTATTGGATTGCCTTGGTCTTATAAGGATTAATAGAGATTCAATCTTTAGAGACAATATGGCCAAGAAAAGAAATCTCTTGAAGCCAGAATTCACACTTGCTAAACTTACCATATAATTCATATCTTCTCAGAGTCTTCAGGATAATGCGCAAGTGATTTTCACGATCTTCATATCTTTTGGATTATACCAAGATATCATCAATAAATACCACCACAAAATCATAGAGATATTCCTTGAAAACTCTATTCATTAGATCCATGAATACAAAGGGTGCATTAGTCAGCCCAAAAGGCATTACCGTAAACTCGTAATGCCCGTACCTTGTTTGAAATGCTGTCTTCGGAATGTCTTCCTTCTTCACACACAAATGATGTAATCCAGATCAAAGTTAAATCATTTAAAAGTATTGATCTCCATGCAGTTGGTCAAATAAATCATCAAAGCAAGGTAGGGGATACTTGTTCTTTATTGTTATAGTATTGATCTCCCTGTAGTCGATACATAACCTCATAGATCCATATTTCTTTTTAACAAAAAGAACAGGGGCTCCCCATGGAGGAACACTAGGGTGAATAAATCCCTTATTACTCAATTCCTCTAGTTGTTTCTTTAGTTCAACTAATTCTATAGTGGCCATTCTATAAGGGGTCTTCGATATAGGCCTTGATCCAGGAATTAAATCAATGGAAAACTTAACTTCTCGTTCTGGAGGATGTCCAGGTAAATCTTCGAGAAACACGTCTACATATTCTTTCACAATAGGTACATCCTATATTTGAACATTACTTTCCTCACCCACAGTCATTTCATTCTCTTCCTCCCTAATAATTTAATTTAGTTGAGCTACTGGGGGTAGATCTAGATAAGAATTAGGTGGTGATGATTCTGCTCTAAAGATAAGGTGTTCCTTATCATCATCATCAAAAATTGTAACCTCCTTCTTCTTACAATAAATCTTCGCATCATGGTCTGAAATCCAATCCATACTGAGGATTATATCAAACTCATTCATAGGTATGATGATGAGATCAGTGGATAAAGAACATTTATGTGCTCTAATGGGGACTGATTCAAAAAACTTTGTTGCAGTGATACTTCCCTTATGAGTTTTAACTGAAAACTCCCTTGTTAAATCAAATTGGAAATATCTAATTTTCTTAGCAAACTGGGAAGATATGAAACAATGCGATGATCCAGAATCAAATAATGCATTTTATAAACTTGAGGAAACCATTAAATTACTTGCCACCACGTCTTTAGGAGCTTCTACCTCAACAGTAGTGATAACATAAGCTTGGCCTTGATCCCTGAGCCTTTTCTGAGGTAAGTTACCCTAACACTTAGGACATTCATTTGTATAATGTCCCATCTCCCTGCAATTATAGCATTGGACATCGGTAGCTTCCTTCTTCCCCTTGCAATCACGAGCTTGGTGTCCTTTTTCACTACACTTGTAACAGACTCCCATTCCTTTTAAGAAAGTACCAGGGTGTTTCTTCCCACATTTACTGTAGGATGGATATTAAACTTTTACCTTCTTCCCCTTATTTCCATTCCCAGATTGATCAGCAAATCTCTTCTTCTCTTTCTTTTCTTTAAAGTCATAAGACTTAGAGAATTCCTTTTCTGTCTTGATAGCACATGAGACAATGTCTTCGTACGACGAGAAGGATTGTGAGACTAATGCTCGACGGAGAAATGGTTTTAACCCATCAAATAAATGATCAATCTTACTTCTTGGGTTACGTATATAATCTCCATCATACCTTGCTAACCTTGTAAAGTTATCCTCATACTTTGCGACATTCTCATCATCCTTTTGTCTCAGACTCAGAAATTGTCTTTCCATATCTGCTCGATGGTCACGAGGAAAGTATTTTTATTAAAAAAGATCTTTGAAATCCCTCCATTACATATTTGATACTTCATCATCTTCCTTCGTGTTTTGAATCAATGACCACCATTGATCGACATCTCCAGTGAGGCGATAAACTGCCATGATAACTTTTTCCCTTTCACTACTCCCCAAAGCCTAAAATATTTTCTCTAGGGAATTTATCCATTGCTCAGTTACTAAGGGATTTGTACTCCCATTGAACCTTGGTGGTTTTTGCCTCATGAAGCGATCTAACATTGATCCTCCACGCTGCGGATCAGGGTTCTCCATACGGGTAATGTTATTATTCATAACCAGAGTGAGTTGTCTCAGTATGGTGATTAGATGATCAACACCAGTTGCATCACCAGCTCCACTATAATTATCTTGAGTAGGAGGGAAATACCTACATGAAGTGCATGCATTGATACAGTTTCCATTTCTTCCACTAGGCACCATTTCTAAATAATGGCATAAACTAGATCAGTTTATGAATCAAAATACATAATTCCATACTTATAAAACACTTAACATAAATTGAACTATTTATGGATATAATCCATAATCATAAAAATGTTTTCTTTGAGGATGTATATACTCATAAACCCTTCATAATGATTTGTAAAGAAAATGAGAGTCATCCTAAGCATATCCCCCGGGAGTGTCGTAACCAAGAGTGCAGCAAGGCCCGTTATCGTGCACCAGTTCCCGTTCAAGTATAGCTCAAAGCAGTGTTTTTAGGTTTTACCCCTAGGTATATCTGTACCAGAGCCGCCTCTACCTGCTCGTATCCAGATAGGGATGTATTGCTCGAAAAACTCACAAAATCTCTACAATACCAAAATTCTAGGAAGTTCTTCTATACTAATCCTCAAAGTCTATCTTAGGTCTATGTGCTCTAATCAGAGTTTATCTAAATCTACCTTCCAAGGTTTGTAATAAAATTCCTCTGATACCAATTGTAACACCCCGAACCCAGTTACCCATAGTTGGTGCATTATTATATAACATTGGCACGATCACAAGAAAGATCAAGTCTTGAAAGACCGATTAGTTTAGTAGCCTTGGAATAACTAGATACATTCATAAAGTTTACATTACATAATAAAATGAAAACTACAACAATATAGTCTCCATAGTCCACACTCTTATCCCCTCATACTATCCCTACAGGTCATTCATAAAATACTTCTTTACATCCTGGGAAAAATAAAACATAGAAAGGGGTGATCTCAAATGCCCAGTAAGGATAACAATATAGCGGAAATTTTTATAAATAAGCATAAACATTTAAGGCAATGTATAACTAAAACAAAAGCCTTTTAAACTTGAACTTCAACATAATATGGAAAAAATAAAATTAAATAATTCTATTTACTTATTCACATGGATATTCTACTAGTCTAATAATCACATGAAATATCAATAACCACTTTTATAATGATGGAATGCATAATGCCAGACTATCATAACCACATAGTCAAGGCCTCGTGCCAAGACTACAAATAAGATTTTGTCAAGGCCTTGTTCCAAGACACTAGTTTGTCTCATGAGACCTACCGATGCATCGAGGAGATATAGCGGGCTCCACCCGTCACTTATTAAGTCCAATGCATTCCCATATGAAAAGGTTTAAACATAACATAAACATTCGTATTAAAACTAGCATACGAAATGTAAATACTTCATCCATAAACCATGAATGGTATAAAAATAACACATCCACAGTCAAACATATCACAAAACCTTCAATACAATATGGAAGTTTTTTATCATAATAAATCAACTTCAAATAAGCTTAAAATCCATCAAAGGATGTTGACATAGATGAAATCAAAACTATTTGAGAGAAATATCTATTTTTTTTGAAATCATTTAAAAGTAAAATAATTATAAAATAAAACATTTACTTTGAAAATATCTTTATAAGCTTGTAAGGGAAGCTTCTAAGATTTTATAATGGTGTAAAATAGCCTCACCGGCCGTATAAGTTAAAAAAAGACATTCTTACCTTAATTCTGTCGAAAAGGTTAAAAAGGACCTTGTTTGGAAAACGACAGAAAGATTCCTTTATAAACCTCTTATAAAAAGTCAAACAAGGGTATAAATGACTTTAACCCATATTCTGTAAAATAACAAGAATGTTTTGAAATACATTTTTAAGAAACATGGATGTGGATGATAAAGAAGTCCTAGTAGATTATTACGTATAAACAACCTCTGATAATGAAGAGATTGTGAAATAACCCTTACCTTGTACTTTTACTTGGTTGGGGGTAGGTTAACCTTCTATATAATGGTGAAATAATTGTTTTTAAATTATACAAGAATCATATACATTAATATTATATCATATCTAATATTTTAACATTGCTTTGTTAATAATATCTTAGTATTATTGTTGTTTCGAGTGTTAACTTACTCGTATATGTTTTGTTACATAAGCCGTGTTTATTATGGATAGGTTGTATCTTATTAATATCAAGAATGATATCAAGTCCTTAAAAATTATTTTTAAACATCAAATGATAATTATACTTGAATGGATATGATGGATAATGAATCTCATCGCGTTCGTGGAGACGGTAGTCCGTACGTACGCACGAGCGACAATATCATTCTTTTGATATTAAAATAATATATAATTGGATGGTATATCATATATAAAGAATAATTATTATGTTATATATATTATTTACATGAATTATACATCATTATTATACCCATCCAAATAATAATTTATTGAATAACAATTACACCACGACGTGGAGACTGTAAGCCGTACGTACGCACGTATGGTGACATGTCATTCAAAGGATGGATAGAATACTGAATATGGTTGTACCATATTTATAATAACATCACAGTATATATAAGATACTGGAGTTATTATTTTATAATGGGAATAACAAAGAAAGAAGAAGTTGAAGAAGAAAGGAACTTGAAAGAGGGTGGTGAAAACATTACCTCTTCTTCGGGTTCTTCCTTTTGATTTGATCAAAAGGGATACTTAGGTTGGCTTTCTGATCAAAATAAGGCCTCTAGGTTGAAGTGAGGGAAGTTTATAGAGTATTTGGTTAGGTTTTGGCCGATCCAAAATGCTTTGAATGTGTGAATTAGTGAGAAGGGGGAGTGCCCTTTTATAAGAGGGGTGAGGGGCACCTTTGGAAAAGCTAGAAATATTATTTTATAATAAATTCATATTCGGTTTCTAATGACTCCAAAGTGAATTATTTAAAGGTTAAGGTGGGTATAGGTCTAAAACCACTCAACCAATAAGTTTTATACAGGTTTTGGTCACTATATTAACCTTATATTTTAGTTTTAACTCTTAGTTAATTAGTTTAACATTTACCATGTCACTTTTTATTTTTATATTATATAGTTAATAAACTTACTATATACATCCAAGAGACCCCCAAGTGGTCCATTATTGATACACCTATCATGATATAAGTCTCTTGGCCGAACCTTATATTTTTAGTAATTTAATATCAATTAATAATATAATATTTGTTTTAAAAACTCTTTTATGTGAATTTTGATACTATTCAATAATTGATTTTTGTTAAAGTCTTAAAAACTTTATTAATTCGAAAAAAATTCATTTAAGAAATCCTATAATGTCATATCAAGCAATAAAATTCATGTATGTTATCAAAACTTTCAAATTATATTAATTTTAACATTTATAATACCAATTATTTGATTCTTTCATTAATAAGAAAAATAGTGCATCATTATTGTGTCATAAATAATATTAATTATTAAATGTCTAAAAATTATAAATAAAATACCATTATGTATAATTTTTTTTAATATTTATAATGAATATTTATAGTCAAAAATCCATTATATATAACCCTATGTAAAAATTGTTTTTCTAAAAGATATATGCTTATGTCATTTTTGTATTTATTTTAACTTAATTAATATAAAGTGTCATTATAACTTACAAGTGGCTCCATGGTGTCCCAAAATCAACCCAAAGATGTCCATGGTCGGAAATGTATCAACCAATAAGGTTAGGACATGTTTTAGGGTAATTTATTGTTATTATAATATTATTTGTTTACCCTTATTTACCAGATTTACCCTTTAACCATGGTAAATAAAATATTTACCGAAGTAATTATTCAAAATGTCTAAAAATAAAAGTTACCTATTTATAAAATTTTGAAATCCTGATTTCAAATATAGAATCCATTTTTCCAAATTCAAAACACAGAAGTGGCAGAAATTAATTTAAAATTAATTCCCGTTGTTAAAACAAAAAGCGTGTTTTTAAGAGATAATAACTATCAAAAGATTGACATTTGTTCATGTCAGGTTTAATTGTGAAATTATGTCCAATGACCAACATTGTATTAAATGGTAAAAATATATTCTAAATATACTTTAAAACCACTCAAATTCATAATTTATCACTATTAATTATTTTGATTAAAAAAGTTGTTTTTAATTAAAATTTAGTAATTTTCACTATTCATCAAAATATAAATGTTATCTGAAAAGTTCCAAAATTTTACCCTAGGCTAATTTCGATATTCCAAATCTAAAAATGAAGTAAATTTTGAGAGATAAAATTTATAAAATTTCAAAAAGTGGGTATTAATATTCATAACGGCTAGTTTGATTGGTTGTGGTGTGTGTTAGAACTCGAAGTTGCGTACAACACACGCTACTGTATTATTCAAAGAGAAGTGTACCGTGGAATCTTGGGGTGTTACAGTATGTCCCCAAGTTATCCCATGCAGTGTTAAGTATGAATGGATGTTTTGGTCATGTCATATAAGTTTTCAATAAAGATGTCATATTTAATGTTTTAAGTTGTTATTTAATGTTCCTAAACCCCAAATACACTATAACTCTCGATCTTATGTGTTGTATTAATTGAAATTTTATGTAATAAATCATGTTTATATATTAAATAAAGAGTAGGGTTGTTATAGTTGGTATCTGGGGATAGGTTTAGTTATTTTTGGGATTAGGATTAGAAAACCCTTGTGAAAACCCTTAGGAATAAGACTAAGTGTAAGAAAACATTATTAAATTTTGGTAAGTACAGAGTAAGTTTTTTATCAAGAAAATAAATCCCTATCTAGATACTACAAGTGGATGTGGTTCTGGAACAGATGTACCTAGGAGTAACAACTCCCATAAGGTGTTCCAGGCCTAACTCAGGATAACCTAGTACATGGTAATGGACCTTAATGCACACCTAGTTTGACACTCCCAGGTGATATGCTTTGATAAATTCATAATCTCATTAAAAACCATTATTAAGGGAATAAACAAAAATTCCCATAAGAATATATGTTAGGAATAATATCATGGATAACATTGACTGATGCCTAAAAACTCATAAGTTAAGGAGATAAATGTAATTTATAAGTTATCCCTTTAATGTCATTAGATTCCCATTCATGTGTTTAATTGTTTAAGATAATCATCCCAAATTTTCATTTTATTCTATACAATGGCCATAAATAGGAGTAATCATGCTATCAATTGATGTGAAGGGAAGTCTGAGGATTGCCCCAATGAGATACCCAACCCGATGGGAGCAGGAATAAAAAACTTTGTCATAATAATCTCTCAGTTAACTCAAGTTTTGAATAGAAACCTATACCAGGAGGAGCACCCAACCCTCCCTAATAGAGAGAAACCTGTAGTTGAGAGCTTCATGTGACAAAGGCCTCCCACTTTCAATGGATAATCCAATCCCTTAATCATAGAGAAATGGATCAATTCTATTGAAAAGATCTTCTCCATCCTTTAATGTTCCAAACAAGAGAATGTTATTTTAGTTGTTTATCATATGGAGGGTGAAGCTACTCAGTGGTAGATATTGATCAAGAATACGAAGCTCGAGGAAGATATCGAAGCAATGGAGTGGAAGGAATTATAGAAAATGTTTTTCGATAAATATTTTCCCCGAACCCTCAGTCTTAAAATGGAAAGATATTTCCTTGCAATCAAGCAAAAGGATGATGAATCTGTTGGGGTGTATGAGGAAAACATCACAAGACTTGCATGATTGTCTCTAGTTTTGTTGTTATCCATGAATGCAAGGCTGAAAAATTCTTTGGTGTCCTAAAGCCTAGCCTATGAAAAGCCCTGGCGATTCATGACTTTGATAGATATGAACAAATTTTCCAATGTGCCCTCAAATTCAACATGGAGATCATTGAATCTCAAGGGTATCATGGGTATAAGAAGCGGAAAGTGGAGATCAATTTTGGAGGTCTGATAGAGAGATCTAACAGTGCTAAGAAATTTTAACATCCCACTTGCCAAAGTTGTGGGAAGAAGCATCTCGGAAATTTCCTCAAAGGAAAAAGGAAATGATTTAGGTGCGGGAAGGATGGGAACCTAGATAATAATTTATGATAGGAGAAACCCGCTATTGTGATAGAGGAAAGGAATGGTCTATTCAACCCTCAGAAAATTGTTCATTACTACAACTGTAAGGAACCATGACACTTTTCGAATTAGTGCACTAAGACAAGGGTTTTTGGAGGCAACCAATAACCTCCATGGCTACAAGGGTGATATTCTTTCATAATTAACACTAAAGTGAATCCCGACAATGAAGTGGTGGAAGGTACGCTAGTTATTCATTCAATAATAGCAAATATACTTTTTGATTTTAGTTCTACATATTCCTTTATATAATGAAAGTTTAGTATAACTATTCAAACACCACTAAAAAGCATAGAAGTAGAGATGTCTGTGAAAACAAAAAATGGGGCACTTATTACATCCTATGTATATAAATCCACCTGTCATAATTTTTGGATTTAACTTCTAGGAGAACCTTTTCACACTTCCTTTTGTAGAATTTAATGCAATTCTAGGCATGTATTGTCTTTCCCTATATAGAACCAACATAAATTTCTGCGAGAGGGAAATCACCCTCTATATGGAAAATTGACCCCTGATTCTATACAAGTGCAAGGAGGAGGAGGAATCTTATTTAGCACCATCATATCAAGCATATATATTATTTACCTATGAGTAAGTGTATTTAGATCAAATGATTGAGTCTAAGGAATGAACCATCATCAAAGACATGCCTATTGTGAGAGAATTTGATGATGTGTTTCTCGAGGAGTTGCTGAGTATTCCTCTAAGTAGAGATGTTGAGTTTTTTATTGAGCTTATACCTATGGCATTTACAATATCCAAGAATCCATATAGAATGGCTGTTATAGAATTTTAGGAGCTAAAGAATCAATTATAGGAGAATCTAGATAAAGGGTTTATATGCCAAAGTGCTTCACTATAGGGTGCACTAGTCCTATTTATCAAGAAGAAGGATGGGTCAATGTGCATTTTCATTGATTATTATGAACTCAAAAAAATCATGATAAAGAATAATTACCCTTTTCCATGAATTGATGACTTGTTTTACCAGCTATGTGGAGAACAACACTTCTCCAAGGTGGATCTGTGGTCAGGATATTACCAAGTAAGGGTGAAGAAGGAGGATATCCCCAAGACTTCTTTTCATACAAGTTACGAGCACTATGAGTTCATAGTAATTCCATTCGGACTCACTAATTCCCAAAAAATCTTCATGGACTTGATGAATAGAGTCTTTATAGATTACCTCAAAAAATGGTAGTATTTATTGATGATATATAAATATACTCCAAAACCAAGGAGGAGTATGAGGAGCATCTAAGCACCATGCTTAAGACCTTGAAAAAGAATAATATCTATGAAAAGTACAACAAGTGTGAGTTTTGGTTGAAGTAAGTATCATTATTTAGGAATATCATCATAAAAAATAGAATATATATGGATCCTATAAAGAAAAAAGCAATTGAGGGATGGCCGAGTCCAACATCCGTGATAGATATCCATAGCTTCCTTGGGTTAGCTGGATATTATCGCCGATTTGTGAGAAATTGGTCATGATTGTAAAACCCTATTATGAAGCTAACTTGGAAGGGAGTCAAGTTTTCTTGTAATGATGAATGTGAATAAAGATTCATAAAGTTTAAAAGGAGGCTTATCACCACCCCTATGCTCACACTACTCACAAGTGGGGAACTTTTTGTAATTTTCATCAATGATTTGAAGAAGGTATTGGGATGTGTATTGAAGAAAAATGAAAAATTCATTACCTACGTCTCAAGGTGGTTGAAAATTAATGAGAAAAACTATCCCACACATGACATGGAGTTGGCAGCTGTGATCTTTGCATTGAAAATCTGGCGGCATTATCTCTATGGGGAAAATTATGAGATATAAACTGATCATAAGAGCCTAAAATATATATTCACACAGAAAGAGATTAATATGTGCTAGAAAATATGGTTAGATCTCATTAAGGATTACAACTTCTCAACACACTACCATCCTGGGAAAGCGAACAAAGTAGAAGATGCTCTAAGTAGAAAGGACCCAACAATTCTATTATTGATGAGAATTGAGAAGGATTCTATCTTCTTAGACTTTAAGAAGATGGACATGGGAATCATAAAGAAAGGAAAACCATCAATCCTTTTGAAAATAATTTCTCAAATGTATCTTTTGGAAAGGTTAAAGGATGCTAAAAAAGATGATGTGGGAATTCAAAAGAAAGTGGAAACTATCAGAAAAGGGAAATCCTCAGAGTTTAATGTTAATAAAGAAGGAATTCTGAGATTTGGATCAAGATTATGTGTTCTATAAAATACTAAGTTAAAGAAAGAAATTTTGGATGATGCACATAGTTTGAATTTCTCTATTCACCCAGGAAACACAATGATGTATCGAGATCTCTGATATCACTACTGGTGGGATAACATGAAGAAGGATATTACCAATTATACATCAAAGTGTCTGGTATGTCAGTAAGTGAAGTCTAAAAGGTATAATTCTACGGGGATGATACAACCATTACCCATACCAACATGGAAATGGGAAAACACCACCATGGAATTTGTCACCAGACTTCCAAAGACATCCAATGGAAACAATGCTATATGGGTTGTAGTGGATCATCTTACAAGGACCAAACACTTCATTGATATTTAAGAGGATTTATCATGAGATCATATGGAATGAGTATACATCAAATAATTGGTAAGGATGCATGGAGTACCACTATCTATTGTGTCCGATCGAGATCTAAGATTCACCTCTAAGTTTTGGAAAAGTCTCCAGCATGCTCTAAACATTGATATGAACTTCAGTACATCTTATCACCCTCAAAGTGATGACCAATATGAGTGGACTATCCAAACACTTGATTACATGTTTAGATCTTTATCAATGGACTTCAAAGGTGGATGGGACCAACATCTTCATTTGGTGGAGTTCTCTTACAACAACAGTTTCCACTTGAGCATCCAAATGTCTCCCTATAAATCCCTTTATGGGAAGAGGTGCAGGACAACGATATGTTGGGATGAAGTTGGGGAATGAAAACTTCTAGATCCGAAAATGGTTGAAGAAATGGTGAAGAAGGTTAAGACTATCCAATAACACATCAAATATTCTCAGAGTAGTAAACAAAGCTATACTGATAATCCTCAACGAGACCTAGAGTTTGATGTTGGAGACATGGTATTCCTCTACATATCTCCATGGAAGAGAGTGATGAGATTTGGGAAAAAGGTAAAGCTTAGTCCAAGGTACATCAACCCTTTTGAGATCCTTGATCACATCAAAGTAGTGGCCTATAAACTAAAACTCCCACCGAACCTATCTAAAGTACATGATTTATTCTATGTATCACTCTTAAGAAAGTACATACTATAACCATCACATGTACTCAATCCATAGGATGTACCATTGGAGAATGAACTTTCCTATGAGGATCAGTCGGTGAAGATCTTAGATCATAGAGAAAAATTTCTACAAAATAATACGATGCCCCTCATCACGGTGTTGTGGTGAAACCACAAGTTTGAAGAAGAAATGTGGGAACTAGAGGAAGTGATGAAGTAGAGTTACCCTTATTTGTTTAAGTACGGGAATAGAAAATTTCAAGGGATAAATTTATTAAGGGGGGAAGGTTGTAATGACCCATAAATTTATGAATAAAATTCCATTTCTTTTGATTTAATTAAATTTATTATGGTCATAGAAAACACATACACTTATTTTGTTTTATTATACCCAATTGGATTTAAATAACCATTATCATTACCATTTTTAACATAGACATTGAACAGTGATCACATGACTAGTATAAATATAGGGTTTTAACAAATCCTTTTGATATAGACAATGGAATTGATGACCTCAACTAGTAGGATCGTTCCATATGAAGCCCATTTATCAGAGCTTCCAAGGGGGATAACATTTTTGGGATTTTCCCTAGATAAATCCCAAACCTAGATCCAATAACTTAAGCATGAGTGAAACCATTTATAGAAGAGGTTCAATCTCATTGAGATCATGACCCAAATCATGTTCACCAAACAGCCCCATGAAAGCCCCACCCTCACGCACCTTACTCTTAGGAAATATGCTGGTGTAATAAAGGGATATGTATCATGACCCTAGAAATAATATTATGTACATTATTTTGGTATATAATAATGAACATATCTTCTTCCTATTATTGTTACTTTGTAAATTATTTTTAAATCACAAATAATATTTTTGGTTAATATTCAAATTCAATTAAGAAATATATTTTGATTAATTAATTTATTTTTGAAATAAATAATATTCTAATAAAATATTATTATTAAATTAATCTTTTAAATATAAATGATCATATAATTTTTATAGAGTCAAATATAATTTTTATTAGGGTTCGAAAAATATTATTGTCAAAAACCCATCATTTCCAATAAATGGAAGTTTTTATTTTAAAAGTAAAAATTAACATATTTAGAAAATTATTTATATAAAATGAATATTATTTTTGGAATTAGGATGTTTAAATTATCCAATGGTTAATTTTTCATAATTTTATGAGACAGTCAAATTTTTGGGTAAAAGTTAAATACCGTATAAATATATTGTGTGTTTTATGACATCATAATGTCCCAATAATGATGTAATAAATACTATAAAATGTATATTTATCCAAATATATGTTTTCTATTTAAAATAATGTGGTTTTAAATTCATTTTATTTATTTTTTAAATCCATTATGAATCCTCCAAGACATATAATATATTTTAAGATTTTAAATTCATTTCTTTAAGAGTGTGACTCGCCTCCACATAAGAAAGGGAAATATTTTAATAAGTTTAGACCTTGGACTTATAAAATAATTTAAAACACTCCCCTTTGGTAGAAAACATGGTAAAAACCATGGTATGGTTTGTAGTTTTGAATATTTTATTATGTAGTGTCCAAAACCAAAATAATAAAGAAATACCCCTCTTTCCCTATATAAACCCACCCAAGATCCCATTCCTCTTCACTAAAACTCCTTTTAGAATGAGAATACTACGCCTTATACTTCCTAGAGTCCTCATAAGGCACCCCTAAGATTTCAAGAAGCCCCTCCCAAGCCTTTAGAGTCACACACTCAAGTAAGGGATTCTCTCTCTTCTCTTTTAATCAAGCACTTCATTTATGATACGCCTGTTTAATTTCCATTTTCTTATGTTGGGATAAATTATTACCTATAAAAATTTCTTTAAACTTGATTTATAAATTATTAGATCCCATCTCACTCTCATTTAACCCTCCTAATAACTGTTACGTACACCCATTACCATACCAAAATTTTGTAAGGGTTCTTTCCTTCTTCATCTTTACCCAAGTTTCCTTATCTTGTTAGGCCCTTTTATTTTTGATTACTAATGATGGGGTATGTTTTTTAACCTCCAATTTACTTTAAATTTGATGTATAAATTATGATATCTTCCTTTCACTCTCATTAATCCTCACTATGATCCTTTAAGTACACCTGTTACTATATCGAAATTCCGTAAGGGATCTTCCGCCCACATCTTTTATCAAGCATCCCTTTTATGTTATGTATTCTAATTTCATTTTTAACATGTTGGGATATGTTCTTAAATATACCTCATACTGTCCATTTCATTTCTAAATGATGAGAGACCTCTTTCACTCTCATTAACCCATTTTATGAATTTCTATATGACGCCGTTATGCTGCCGAAATTGCACCGTAATTTTCCATGCCAAAATCATAATGTAGTGAATACCATACCCATTTCTCTATCAAGGGTGATCGCATTTATGCAATTATACTTATTTATTTTGGATCTATATGTATGTATTATACATTTTCTTTATCATTTAATAAATTATGATGATTAATGAATCCATGTTGTATGATCTATATGGCACACTTAAGCCTGAAAATGAAATGATTTTGAAGGGTGTTCCCTAATAGCGCTCCAATGAATTGGGTAATATTTAGCATCATGATAAATCATGTGAAATGAACTTTGAATCATGCTCCTCCATGTGCAATGATATTTGACTCATGATGCTCCATGTGCAATGATCCTTGACTCTTGCTAATATCATGTTGTATGTTGTTGCCACATTTCCATGTCATGATTATCATGCTATATCATGCCTTTATATTCATGTTACTTTTATGCTCCATTTATATGCCTATTGTATAACATTTATTGTATTCCTCATGTTATTCCTTGTTTATTCCCTTATTGGGCTTTATAGCTCACCCCTTTCTTATGTATGTCCTCAGGTTATCCCATGCAATGTTAAGTACGAATGAATGTTTTGGTCATGTCAAAGAATTTTTCAATAAAGATGTTGTATTTCATGTTTTAAGTTGTTATGTAATGTTCATAAACCCCAAATACACTATAAATCTAGATCTTATGAGTTGTATTAAGTGAAATTTTATATAATAAATCATGTTTATATATGAAATAAAGAGCAAGGTTGTTATACCCATGCTCACATTACCCATCAGTGGGGAAATATTTGTAATCTATAATGATGCATCCAAAAAGGGCTTGGGTTGTGTACTCATGAAAGATGAAAAAGTGATAGCCTATTCATCCCACCAATTGAATATGTATGAGAAAAACTACCCAACTCATGATCTAGAATTGGATACATTGATATTTGTGTTGAATATTTGGTGACATTATCTCTATGGGGAGAAGTGTGACAAATATGTGGATCATAAAAGGCTTAAATATATATTCACACAAAATTAGCTCAATATGAACTAAAAATTGTGGATAGAGCTTATCAAGGATTATAATTACCATAATGGAAAGGTGAACAAAGTGGAAGATGCTCTGAGTAGAAAGGATCCTGTAACCCTATCCATGATGAGGACTGAAAGGGATCCAATATTCTTGGAAATTCAAAGGGTGGACATGAGAATAATAAAAGTATATTCATCATAACTTTCTAAAATAACTGCTAAACCAACCATTCCTGAGAGGATCAAGGAGACCCAAAAATATGATGTGGATATACAGAAAATGGTAGCAAATATTATAGAGTTCAACTTTTCTAAAGATAGAGTTATAAGGTTTGGGACCTGAATACGTGTCCCATAAAAACCAATTTTGAAGTGGGAAATTTTGGATGATGCACATAAATCATCTATATTTATTCATCTAGAAAGTATTAAGATGTATATAGATATGATGAAAATCTTCTGGTGGGATAACATGAAGAGGGAGATTACATAATTTGTATCTCAATGCTTGGTATGCCAACAAGTAAAGTATGAACGATAGATGTATAAGGGTATGATTCAATAATCACCCATACTTGTATAGGAATGGGAAAACATAAGCATGAATTTTTTCATATGAATCCCCAGGATATCTAAAGTTAATAACCCCATCTATGTGGTAGTCGATCACCTTACAAAGTTAGCACATTTCATTACTATCAAGTATGGTTTCTCTCTTAACCAAATCACCAATATATACATAAGGGAAGTGGTGAAACTGCATGGAGTTCCACTCTACATTATATCTAACCAATATCTAAGTTTTACCTCGAGGTTATGGAGAATCATTCAGTGAGAACTAGATACAGAGTCGAGTTTCAGCACTTCTTATCACCCTCAAATGGATGGTCAGTCTGAGAGAACCATTCGAACTCTAGAGGATATACTGAGATCATGCTCATTTAATTTACAAGGATGTTAGAATAAACACCTCCCCCTAGTAGAGTTCTCATATAACAACAGTTTCCATTCTAACATTCAAATGGAACATTGTAAGGCTTTGTAAGGGAATAGGTTTCAAATTCTAACATGTTGGGATGAAGTTGGAGAGTGGAATCTTATAAGACCCAATATTATCCAAGATATCATATAGAAGTTTTAAACCATTCAATATCATATGAAATCCACAAAAAGTTGACAGAAAATCTATGCAAACAATTATCGATGAGATCTGAAGTTTGAGGTCAGAGATAAGGTGTTCCTTCATATATCACCATAGAAGAAATTCATGAGGTTTGGGAAGAAGGGAAAGCTTAGTCCTATATACATTAGCCCCTTTAAGATCCTTGATAACATCAGATCTATGTTCTACTAACTAGAACTCCCACCTAACCTATCCCAAGTACATGATGTGTTCTATGTATCCCTATTGAGGAAGTGCATACCAGACCCCTCACATATACTGAATCTAAAGGTGGTACCCTTAGAGAAAAATATTTCATATGAGGAGCAGTTGAGGAAGATCTTAGATTATAGAGACAATGCTCTATGATACAAGAAAACTTATCTGGTCAAAGTGTTGTGGTGGAACCACAAGTTTGAGGAAGAAACATGGGAACTAGAAGAGGTGATGAAATAGAAGTACCCTAATCTATTCTAGTTTATAAAATTAAATTTCATGGGAGAAATTTATGAATGGGGGAAGAATGCAATGAACCAGACTTTTATAAATGAAATCCCCATTTGATTGAGTAAATTATTTATAGTTTTAGAAAACACCTACACTTATTTGGTTATTTTGGACCAATATATCCTATTGGATTTAAAATAAAATTAATCATCTAAACTATTCATAATATATCCATTTTATAGTGACCATTAATATTATTATATATTAAGGGTTATGATAAATTCTAATTGACACTCATGGAAGAAGGGATCACCTTGACCAGTTGGATCGTACCCTATGAAGCCCATCTATTAGAGCTCTTGAGGGAGATGAAATCATTGAGATTTTTCCTTGACAAAGACCAAGATGAGATTCAAATACTAAAGAACGAACAAAACCATTTATGGGAGAAGTTAATGTTTATCGAGATCACGGCCCAAACCATGTTTTCCAAACCACCCAAAGAAAGCACTACCATCACACACCTTACCCTTAGGGCTTACACTGGTGTAATAAGGGGTTATGTATCTACACCACAGTAATATGAATTTTTATATTTTATTTTTTAATGAAATAATTATTATATTTATACCCTTATATTATTACATTATAAATCATTATATAATGAGTTGGATAAAAATTTGATTTTGACACGAAGAAATCAAAATTGTATATCTAGGAAATATGTAGTTTCAATCAAGATGCTCTTTTGATAAATTAAATAATTTTTGAAATAATTAATGTTTTAAGAAATAATTCTTATTATATAATAATTATCTTAATATAAATGATAAAATAATGAAGTCCAATGTAATTTTTTTAAGGACCAACAAGCAGTTAATATTGTAAAAACTAATATTTTCTAGTAAATAGATATTTTTATTTAAAATTGAAAATTATCATATTTAGAAAATTATTTTGATAAAATAAATATTATTTTTGAAATCAACATGTTGAAATTATCCAATGGTGATTTTTTCATAATTTTATGAGAGTCAATTTTTTGGGTAAAAATTAAATACGGTATAAATATATGGTTTGTATTATGATATCATAATGGACCAAAAGTGATGTAATAAATTCTATAAAATGAACCCATGAACAAATATATATTTATTATTTAAAATAATTTATTTTTATTATTATTTGATTAATTTTATAAACCCTTAATGAATACTCAAAAACCTATATTATATTTTAAGGTTTTAAAATCAATTCCTTAAGAACATGACTTACTTCTACATCATTTTTTGTAACGCCCCGACCCCAGTTACCCAGAGTCGGTGCATTATTACATAACATTGGAATGATACAAGGAATCATGTCCCAAAAAACTGATCAGTTTAGTAGCCTTGGAAGTACTAGATACATACATAAGTTTTACATTACATCATGAAATGAAAAACAACAACAACATTTTCTCCATTGACCACATTCATATCCCTTAGAATATCCCTACAGATCAGTCATAATATACTTCTTCACATCTTGGTAAAAATAAAACATATAAAGGGGTGAGCTTATATGCTCAGTAAGGATAACAATATAACAGAAACTTTCATAAATAAGCATAAACATTTAAGGTAATGTACAAGACTAAAACATAAGCCTTTTAAACTTAAACTTCAGCATAATATGGAAAATATAAATCAAGTAATTAAATTTACTTATTCACATGGATATTATATTAGTCAAATAATCTCATGCAATATCAATAGACAATTTCATAATGATGGAATGCATAATGCCAGACTTCATAACCACATAGTCAAGGCCTCATTCCAAGACTAAAAATAAGATTTTATCAAGGCCTTGTGCCAATACACTAATTTGTCTCATGATACCTACTGATGCATCGAGGAGATATAGCAGGATCCACCTGTAACTTACTAAGTCCAATGCATTCCTTATATGAAAAGGTTGAAACATAACATAAACATTTGTATTAAAACTAGCATAAAAAATGTTAATAATTTAACCATAAACTATGAACGGTATAAAAATAACACATCCACAGTCAAACATATCACAAAACCTTAAATAAAATATAGAATATTTGTATCATAATTAATCAATTTCAAACAAGTTTAAAATCCATCAAAGGATATTGACATAGATTAAATCAAAACTATTTGAGAGAAATATCTCTTTTTTTTGAAATCATTTAAAAGCCACATAATTATAAAATAAAATATTTATTTTGAAAATATTCTTATAAGATTTTAAGGGAAGCTTCGACAATTTTATAATGACAGAAAATAGCTACACCCGCCGTAGTGTGTGGCGGTGGTATCTGCGTTCTTATGGCTTCTTTGCGTATCGTTGTCCCGGTCTGATGTCTGCTTTTGACATGATTTAGTGTGCTACGGGCTGTTTCCATTGGCTTAGAGGGGGAGGCCTTGGATCTTTGTGAAGCTGACTCTTGGTTGTAGTAGATTTTTGGTTTTGCCGGTCCTTTGTGGCTCTGGTTGGAGGGTCACATCATGGTGGTTCTTCCTTTATTGAATGGTTTTTTATTTGAAGGTGGGAAGTTTGTGATCTAGACGTGACTTTATGGACAGTCTTCAGAGGTGGTTTCAGAGCTGGAAATCCTTCTTTGAATTGTTTTTTTGGATTTGGTTGTTTGAGAGGGTATAGAACAAGCCATCGGATCGGGCCTGTTCTTTGACAAATGACACTTTCTTTCAAATTAGCCTTGCAATGGTGGAGAGCTTCTTTATGTTCAAATGTTGGGGAGGAGATGTTCAATGTTGTCATTTGGGTTCTTCTCTTTCTATCCTTCATGCGTGATTGTCCTATGTCTATGATGTCTTTGGGTTTCCACCCCCTTCATCCCTTAAAATGGGGTTTTATCTTATAATAAAAATTTGAAGGCCTTCGGGCCGTTGGAAGAACAATTTAGGGGAGCCTAGTGGTTCTCTAAAACTGACATACATTTAAGATATTACCAATTGCACATTCAGAAGGAGGATATTTCAAAGATAGCTTTCAAGAGTAGTTATATCCATTATAAGTATGTGGTTATGAATTTTGGAATTATGAATGAACTATCTATCTTTATGGACTTGATGAATCATATATTTCAAAGGTATCTAGATTATTTTGTGTTGGTGTTTGTGGATGACATACTAGTGTATTCTAATACAAAGGTTGAGCATGAGCAACACCTGGCTATAATGTTGGTTATATTGTGGGATCATTTCATGTATTCCAAACTTCCAAAGTTTGATTATCAAATACAAGAGTTACATTTCCTTGGCCATGTAATTTCTGAAAAAAGGTGTTTCTATAGATCTAGAAAAGAAAGAGGTTGTGATCTATGGGAAATTTACAAAGAATATTTTTGAGATACACAGTTTCCTTAGCTTATATGGTTATTATTGAGATTTATTTTTGTGATTTTTCATGACTAGATTCACCAATGAAAGATTTGAAAAGGAAAAGTGTTCCATTTCAATAGAAAAAGGAAGGTCAGAACTCTTTTCAATAGCTTAAAGTTTGCCTTAAATTGACACTGATCTTGATATTTCAGGAATCAAGACAAGTCTAAATGGTGTATTTTGATGATTTTGGATATGTATTGGGGTGTGTTATCATGTAGGGAAACCATGTTATTTATTATAGATCACGAAATTTATGGTTGCATGAAAAGAACTACCCAACACATGATTTGTAATTGGATATTTTACTCCATTCTTTGAAGACTTGGCGTCATTACCACTATGGTGAGAAATTTATGGTTTTTACAGATTATAATATATTGAAACACATTTTTATCACAAATAGATTTGAATCTAAGACAAATAAGATGGATGGAGTAACTTAAAATGTTTGACTTTTTCTTGATGTATACACTAGGTAAAGTAAATTTAGTGGTGGATAGACTAAGTAGGAAGTCTTATATTTAGTTAGATAAATAAGATTTAGATTAATGGAAATTGATGTTAGTGATAGTTGATATGCACTTGGAATGTGAAGACTGAGTTAGGGTTGCCATTTTCTTTATGTTTTCTTTTGTTCCTGATTTGGTTGAGAAAGTTAAAGAGGCACATACATCTGATTCTAAATGTGTTTTATGTGGTCAAAATTTAATGGTGGGGAGACCATTTAGGGATGGAAGTGGGATGAGAGTTTAGTTTTTTGGTTTAGAGATCAGATGGTCATAACTGTGTCTTTTTAGAAAAAACTTCTGCATGCTTATCACCATTCGAGATGGGATATTCATCCTAGAATACAAAGGATGAATATGGAATTTAAAACACAATTTTAGTGGGTTGGAATGAAAATAAAAGTGGATGAGTTTGTTATGAGATGCCTCACCTGTCAGCTATTTAAGGTAGAGAACCGAAGACCAGTGAGATGCTATAGTATTTACTGATTCCCATGTGGAAATAGGAGAAAATAGATATGGATTTTGTATTAGGTATACCAAGGAAGGTTCATAAACATGATTCCATATAGTTGATAGTGGATTGACTTACAAAGTTGGTCCATTTAATTCCTATTCACAAATATTTTATGGTGGGAAACTTGTCAAAAATCTATATCCAAGAAATGGTAAATAGGCATGGTGTACCAATTTTGATAGTATTGGACTGAGATTCGAGGTTTACGTCTCATTTATAGAGATCCTTACAAAAATCCCTTAGGACTCAATTGACTATGAGCACTGCGTATCATCCATATATGGATGGATTGTATAAAAGGATGATAAAATCATTGGAATACATTCTTAGGGATTGTGTAATGGATTTTGGTGGCTCATGAGAGGACCACATACAGTTAGTGGAGTTCTTGTATAACAACAGTTATCAAGAATTGATACATATGGATTATTTTAAATAATTTTATAGGCATCCTTATCATTCTCCACTTTTTTGGGTGGAAACAGGTCATAATTCACTGGTTGGACCAATCCTTGGGCAAGAAATAATGGAAAAGATTCAGTTAATCAGTAAAATAATTAGGAAGGCTCAGAGTCATTATAAATCATATGCAGATCATCATCAATGACCATTTTCATCTGAGTTGAGTGATCATGTGTTCTTTAAAATATATAAAAGGCTTGAGCATCATCATTTTGGTAATCAGGTCAAGTTATCCCCTCTATACATAGGCACTTTTGAGATACTTGAATGGGTTGGTGAGGTGGAATATCGGTTGTATTTTCCACCAAAGTTCAGTTCAGCGTATAATGTGTTTCATGTATCTTAATTGAAGTATTATCAACCTAATCATGACCATGTGATTCAATGAGATCACGTTGACCTAGAGACGGATGCAACATTGGTTCATGTTCTAGTGTGAATTGTGGATAAACAAGAGAAAGTATTTCATGGGAAAAGCATCAACTTAGTGTGGGTTTTATGGAAGCATGGTTGAATTTAGGAAGAAACATGGAAACATGAGAAGGAAATAGTGGAGATATGGCCCATACTCTTTTAGGCCAATGGTGGTTTTCAACTTTTTGGGGATGGAAAGACCAATGGTGGGGAAATTGTAACACCCCATGTTTTAGTAAATTAACCCTTTATTTATGTATTTTAATTATATAAAGTAATTGGGTTAAGTTTTGGGAGGTTTAGAGGAATTTGGGAAGTTTTTGGGGCTATTCTGGAGGTGAACAGTTAGTAGAAACTGTGCAATACCTCCTAGGAAACCGTGAAACTAAAATAGTGGGTATTGGGTAGGTGCATAGTTAGGCACACAGTTTAGACAAACCATGTGGCCCACCAAGAGAAACCGTGCTTTCCTGGATAGAGGGGTTTAGTATGGTTAGTTAATGATTTTTCTAACCATACGAGCCAACCATACGAGGTGGGTTTAGAGGCAGTGGCTAGTGTATGGTTTGCCTAACCGTGCACCCTAACCAAGCACCATTAAAAATTAGATCCGGATTTTGTGGATCTCACTTATTTTACCTCATTAATCCCTTGTTTTACCCTAGTTAGGCCATAACACAAATTCCTTTCCTTCCAAATGCTGGAGAGACCAATCCTCTCGATCTGGAAGTGATCCAAAGGCGATTCAAAGCTCATTGGAGATCTAGATTCACTAGTAATTTCTCATTATCGGTTGTTTTCCATATATTTATTCTTCTTGCCTCTCTTGAATTCATGGATCTAATATGTTGGGGATATATCCATGTTGTGTGATTCTAATCATGATGAGATATGGTTGTTTTAGTTGAAGGGAACAAGATATAAGGTTAAATCTTAAAGTTATAAGATGAGTTTTTTTATGTTCTTGGACTATTCTTCATTTTTTCTTAAGTTTGAGAGGTAGGAGACTTGACTATTTACTCCTCTTAGTTATAAATTGAAGGATTTATTTCAAATTTATTTAATTACTTTAATTTAATTGTGAAATTATGTGTGATTCTTGATAGAAAACCTCTTTAGTGATGGTTTTGTGAAATGGTGGAAATTGGTTGGTTTTATGGATAGTGTTTTGTTTCATGATTTTAGAATAGTGATTTTAAAACATGGTTTTGTTTTGATTAATTGAAAATGTGTGTGATTTTTTTTTCAAAAAAATAATTGTTTTATTGAAATGGACTAGCATGGGTTTTGGTATAAATGGTTGGCATGTGTTCATTTTCATTGACATGAGCCCATAGAAGGGGTGTGTTCCATTGGGGCACTTGGTATATGGTTACCTTATGATGAATTGGTATATCGATGATATACTACTCATGAGTATGAAAATATCACCTAGGAATGCATGTGTGGATGTGTGGAAAGGAATGGGTTATGCCAAATGGATTTGATAATTGGTTTGAAAGAATTGTTTGGTTTCTTTCCTTAGAAAATTTTTTATCTTGGAAAACTATTTAGTTTGGAAAACTATTTTAGATTTGATATAAAATATTTTAAAATGTTTTAAGTTGTTTTATATAAATGTGATAACATGTTCTATCCTAGTGGCATGATTTGGGAAGTCATTGGGGGAAACCTACTGAGTTTTATACTCACCTTATTCTTGGGAACTTTAGTGCATTTGCAGACATTTTATATCAATACACAGGTAAAGTAAAGGTATCTTATTTCTTTAGTGATTAATAATGATACCTTGGGCATGGCATGTGAATTTGGAACTTGGAGTAGGTTTGGATTCTTTGAGTTAATGTATTCTATGTCTTTGAGTTTTATTGGTCTTCATTTCCGCATTGTAATCTGATATAGTTTTGTTTGGTTTGGTTTGGTTTGATTTTCCTTGAGTTGCATTACATTATAATCATGCATCATATAGTGTTTGTTTGTTCATGGATATCTTATTTTTTTTGTTTTATTTTTCATAGGGAAAATCATCCCCTAATTGTTCATGAATCCCTTGGCATTTATTGCTAGCCTTTTTTGTCTTGGGGATGTCACTTAAGGTATTTTAACATTCCACTACCTCTTCCCAAGACAATGGGTGAGGGGTGGGATATTACATCACCAATGGTATTATTTTATGGATCTTGGTTCCTATCCTAATAAAATATTTAAAACCACTCCATTCTGAGGGAAACATGGGTAAAAACCATAGCAAGGTTTGTTATTTTGTTTAATTTATCATATAGAGTCCAAAAACTAAATTTATAAATTAATAAAGACCCCCAATATTTTTCTATATATACCCACCCATACTACCACTCCTCTCCATTAAAAAACCATTGAGCGCTAATTTTATCTCCCTCTCCCTCTTTAAATCCCTCATAAGGTGTTCCCAATCTCTTAAGAATCCCCTCTCAAGCCTTTATAAGTGCCCTCTCAAGATCTATCCTCTTATTTTTATTTCAAGTTATTTATTTATACTATGCCATTTTTATTTCCAATTTTACATGTTGTAATGTGTTTTTACACATCCATTTATTGTACTTATGATGCACATGTAATGAGGTACTATCTTTCACTCTCATTTTCTCCTTCTATAAACCATTATGTACACTCATTATGTTGCCGAAATTGTCCTACAATTTCCCATGCCAGTTATTTGTGTAGTTAATAACCATACCCATTTACACTCAATGGTATTAACCTAATTGAAATTATCCTTCATTTATTTGGTACTTCAATGTATTTAATCTTCATTCCTTAATCATGGGGTTAAAAGTGATGAAAGGTTTTTTTTACGTTGTATGATCTATGTGGTGAAAAAATGCATGTACATGATATGAATGTGATGGGTTGGACCAGAATTACATAGCCCTATAATGAATTGGGTAATGTTTTTATCTCATTATATGTCATGTATAGTGTATATAAGGTTATCCTAAGCACTTTATGTTATGATGTCTTGGTGGTTATCCTTGACTTTTCTTATGATGTAATGTTTTATTCTATTTTCACATTCCTATGTTGCCTTAATGTTATCATATTATATCATTCTTTTATGATCATGTTTATGATTCTCAACCCTTTTATGACGAATTTATATTATTATTTAACTAACATATATTACTTTTATCATGTTATGCTTTTATTATTACTTTACTTGGATTTATAGCTCACACCTTTCTTATGTACGTCCCCAGGTTATCCCTTGTAGTTTTTTAAGAGAGATAGAATTTTAAGATCATGTTAAGGAGTTATATATAATTTCTTTATGTCCATGTTCCAAGTTATTGTTATATGTATCTAATTTACCAAATACACTAGGCCTATTGTATCATGTGTGTCTTTTTGAAATTAATCATGAATTTAGGTGTATTAAAGATATGGGTTGTCATAGATATCTCGTTTGAGATTACACAAATATAACTACATGAATTTTAAATCATTTTTCATGACAAAACATACCTAATAATCATTAAATCTCACAATTATAACCCAATGCTTATTTATATTTTGAGATTAGCTATATATCCATCTTATTTTACAACACACTATAAATTTATTCTTAAAAATTTCCTCATAGTTGAATTTATTCTATAAATACCATATATAATATTCTTATTCAAAATCTTGGGAAATGGGAAACATACAAAAAGTTTGAGTAAACAAGAACATTGAATAAATGGAATGATTATTAAAACCTGATCATGAAATCATAAGAAGATATTTTTGATGTCGAAATACGCATGTCACAGGAGAGGCTGAGGAAGGCATGGTTGATTTGAAGTGAGTTTGGGCCAAAATGGACCACAAATCCACTTAAGGGATTGGATTCATGAAGGTAAAACCCTTCATGAATAACTGTATCTCACGAAATCCCTGACCACATAGAGGTTTGATGGTAATCTCCACACAACATAAATCTAGGTTCACAGAGTTCCATTTCATGGAATTCCCCGACTGCGTGGATCTTTGATGGTATGTTATGCACATAATTACCATGGTTCTCAGATCCCATCGAATCATGAAACTCATAAAATTTCAATAAAGCCTCTATCTTTCATGAAACTAATCCTCTTGCCTCCTCTGGGCCTATAAATACCCCTATATCTGACTTTTAAGGCTACGTGCCCTTTCAAATTCTGAGAAAATATCTAAACTCGTAATACACATAATCTCTAAAATTAAAGAGGATATGGACCTTCAAAGGTAGACATATTTTGAGAAACCCCCTCCCATGGGTTTTTGAGAATCTCAACCCTTGGTAGAGATTCCTTTAAAAAATATCCATGTATTTTTCATAAGAATAAATCCCTTTGAGGTTCTTGGGGTTTCGAGAGATAACTATCTTTTGTGAAACCAACCCCATGGGAACCAAGACTTTACCCTAAGGCTGGGTCACCCTATTTCGTGAAACATACTCTTTCTCGAGACCCCTGACCTCCATGAGACCCTTGGAATTTTTGAATCTCCAAACCTTCACAAATCCCTAACCTTTTTGAAACCGACTCTCCCAGCCTCATTATGGCGCCTCCTTTCAGTTAACACCCTTTCATGAAAGTTGAGTTCCCAGGGCCCCCATACCAATCTATGACCAGTCCAATCACACCCCAAGTCCCCATGAAACTCGTACCACCTACTATTATGTCTACCCACTTTTCTCTAAGTAAAGCTTGAGTCTCCATCCTACCCGTTGCTCCTAATAACAGGTACCCTAATTCCCATAGCTCTTAATCATAAGTACCCTAACACTGGGCCTCCTGATTTATACTCCTCCACTGTAGTTCTGACACCATGACCTACCCAGAGGCGCATGAGTAGTGGAAAACTAATCCCTAGGGGTGAAGTATTTTAAATAATCTATCTACCTATCTCGATAGGGATTCCTTATGGATAATATTTCCTCTTACTTGAAACATCCCCCCTTGAGGTGTAATCCCCTTCCACATCTGAGAAGAAAGACATAAAATTTCCTAGCTCCACATCCTAGTCATATGATATTAAAATACACAAAAATGTCCTCAACACATGATGTGAAACTATAACATTACCTTGTGAGATGAACACATGATTCCCCATGTATGATCATCAAGGGATACTACCTTCCACATAATCTCCCTAAGGGATGATCTTCCTACATCAGTCAACTTTCATGCATAATCCCCACACCATCTCCCTAAGGGACGATCCTATTGTATCAAGAAGCTTCCATGAACAAGCCCCACATCATATCCCCAAGGAAAGATCCTCCTAAACTAGGAAAATTCCATGGATAATCTTCACACCATCCCTCATCGACGCTCCTCTCGTGATAGGAACATACTTACCTTATGATGATAAGCTTCATGGATAATTACTATCTCATGAACTTAAAATACAACATCGAACTACATGGGTTTTGATCCCTATCTCTTAAATAGGGTACATAGGACACCTCCCTGAGGTTCAATCCTGAAAACCATCCATGTGTGAAATACCCCCCTTGGGGACACACTTAACCAACCCAACTTGTCCCCACAATATGTTAAACCTACACCCAACTTGTCCCCACAATATGTTAAATCTACGCCCAACCTACCCCCACATGATGTTAAACCTACACCCAAACTGTCCCATCAAGATGTTAAACATGCACCCCAACTATATCCACAAGACATTAAACTCATTCCCTAATTCATAATACCTACCCCATGCAGTAAACATGGGATGCCTGAGTTAAAACCCCCCAGGATATATACACCCCTAGCATCAATTAACTCATGATCGACACATGATGCCTTGAGTTCCGTGCATAATATGCCTCACACATGAGATACCCTTTAAAATATGAAGTCTTTATAGGTTTCTAACCTACCTAATGTCTAGAAATGCCCAAAATGCCTAATGCTACTACCCCCTATGACTGAAGGTTGCTTCCCTATCAAGACAGAAGAAGTGTAATTAACCAGTGTCCACCTTGAGATGGCACCAGGAAATAATTTCATGAACATGAGTTAAATCTATGAGGGGGACCCAGATTAGTCAATGAGCTCTAAAGAGGAATCCATGGAAGGAGGAACTAACATCCCATCACCCCGTTTTGATCAAGGAGAAGACATCACTAATGAAAGTGATGGAAGTCATTCATCCTTAGAAAGTGGGAATGTGGGAAAAAATAAAGCACATGTGATGCATTGGCCCCAATGAAAGTGTTAGAACCAAAAATGGCGAGACCGATGTGAATTATGTTCTCCTCAAATATGGGGACTAGTAGTATTTAGGGAACCCTCAGATTTTCATGTCACAAGATCCAGATATTTGGCACCAGGTACCACCAAGAAAATAGTGGGCCCATCATGTAACTCAACTGTGACTTGGGGTGGATAACATTGGGCATCCTCAATTTGCAACATTACCACCATGGATCCTTATATGCTTCAGGAAGAATGGATGATGTTGGGGTATTGGGCATCACCTTTATTGTGCATGTACTAATGGATGAATCCACATGCCTTACTAGACTCCAGCCATAGGAAATTAATGACTTAGAAACAACATGAACCGGGGTAGGGGGAATGTTGATTTGACAATCCCTATGACTACATACTCACCATGAATTCCACCACACCTTCAAGAGCTAGATTCCCATGCCCCATCTAACCCTATGAGGTCATCCAGAGGAGGGTGATCGACAAACTCATACACCAATATGAGTAGGAAGGCGTTATTACCATATGGTACATGGACCTAAAAAACCTTTATGAGTTAGTTCCTCATAGACACCACTTCCCTAGAGGGTCGTGTAGGTTGAAACCACCCCCTGTTCCAATGGAGAACCACTTTGGGAGCCTCTCCCCGAAGCTCTATGACATCTCACTTCCCTACATTGAGGCGGTAAGGGATGTTCGAGCCACTCCTATGGTGACTATCACTCAGGATATGACTAATAGGGATCCCACCAATCCTTGTTAGTGCCAAAACCAACATGTCCTACAGACCGATAAATGGGTTGATTTCATCCCTACTTCATCGACCTCAATCCAGAACACCCAACATCAACGTTGAGGGTAGACCCAGGAAATTGATTGACAAGGGGTATCTTATATAGCTCCTATGGCCCCTTCCACCACCAAAATATATCACCAAATACTTGAAATAGGTGAATAGGGATTGGTCTTTTCCCGCTTGGAACGAAGACCCCAACTACCACTTAGGTAGGTCAGGTTGAGTCTCTCAGTAACCAACACCACCAAAAACCATTATAGGCCACCCTATAATGAGGAAAACCAATATGGAGGTCCTCCCCATACTTCCATAACCCAACAAAGTGGTCCTCCCTATTCTCCCACCAACCAAAGCAAAGGTCATCTCCGCACCACCACTAATCAACGTAAAGGTCCTCCCCATGCTAAAAATATGCCCTTCCTTGAAGAACCATAGTAGAGTAGGAGGGAGAACCTCTATCACGGGGGCCATGCCCATATAGTAGGATGAAACCCACAAGGGGGGAACCCAAGAGACTCTCAGAAAACATCACTTGGAGAAGTCCCACACCATCAGAGGAAGAACCCCAAGAAGCATTATGTCATCATTGACCACTCAAATTCTAAGTCGACGAATGACTTGATGAGGGGATATTAACCATGACTAACAGAGTCTGGGGAAGAATCCTGAAAATTTAGTATTATTATCCTAGAGTTCAAGATCCATAAGATCCCTAGATCCCTCCACAGATACCTATAGGTGGAGGATGTTCTAGCATCATTCCAAGGTCTCCTAGTGCAACTGTCTCTATCACTGCTAGTTTCCCTCCTCTATGCCTCTATGCAAGAATTTTTAGAGATTTCTAAGCCTAGGTTGATTACCTAAGATAATGGTGAGTAACCTACTGATCCATAAATGGATGCTTCCACCCTTTCACATGATGTAGTGGTAACCACCCTGTCTTACATGGACATTATCTTGAAGCTAGATCTTCCAACAAGATATGTATCAGAATGTAATAGCTATTTGACCCATGAAGATACCCATATTATATTAGATAATCTGTAAAACAAGTCTACATTAGTTCCAACACCCTTACCTTAGCCTATGATAATCGGATCTTGGGAAGACCAAGAAAAGGACCCTTCCCCTGAGCAAGAGGACCCGTGGGAGGTTCTGTCCGCCGACCAACTATTAGTGGTGTTCTGGAAACTTGAAACTCTAGACCTTTTCATTCCAAAGTCCCTCATTGAGGACTAGGTAGTTTTTTTCTTCAAGATTATCTTCTTGATGTTTCACCACCTCAGTAATTGGAAATTGACCTACCTAGGGATCCACAAGCACCTTGACGCCATCAACTAGCAATATATGAAGGTTGAGATTATGGAAATCCCATTAGATCAATGAATTGATTCGTATGGATACTACTAGAACCTAAATAAAACCCATGTTAAGAGCCTCACTATGCTCCGCTAGGCCATGGAAGAGGCATTTCCATACATACAGATCAGAGGCAGGGGTAGTATGCCTCCATCCATTTTAGCCCTATCCCACGACAACACTAGGACTGACAGTCTATCCTATCCACCGACGATGAATATTCCCCTCTAATAACCACCATGGTAAATATGTTCATTATCGACCTGCCATAGGATCAGAGGAACAAGTACTCTGATGTAGGGAATGATGGGGAGAACCCGCCACAAGGGGCGACATAGTAATAGGAAAAACTTGATCCAGTCATCCAAACTCATCATTAGAGACAAGAATTAGGACACATAAGTCCCCATAATGAGACATTGTTTCCTACCCATCAGTATATTGAAAAAGGAAAGGGAAACTTTGAACCCTCTGACCCATCCAAGGTTGCGTTGAAAGAAAATTCAGAACCCATGGTAGCCACCTTTCTCCAACAACTCAAGGAATACAAAAGGCTCACTAATGATATCATTGCTAAGTGGTTCCCATATCTTGGAGATTCCATAAGGGACCCCTCTCTCCTCTAGTGGGGCACCCGGTTCTTCTTAGACTGACACCTCGAATAGAGCTTGGTGGTCCTATGCATCCAGTCAAGGTAAAATCTAGGGGATATGGAAAGCGACCAAGGTATGAGTCACCCAACGCACCTAAGTAGTGTTATTATCCACCTCAGGATCAAGTCCAAGTTGATACCTAATTTGATGAGCCTTTCAATGCATTGGTGGTTAGAGACCCTAGCCAAGATTATTTGACAAATGCCCTCTTTTTCCACCTTGAGGCTCTATAAACATGACAGGTGAAAATACCGCCTGATGGAAAGTCATACCCAAAATGGGTGAACCATATTTAGGAACCCCTAGAATTTGGTAACCCTAGATTCATCCTATTTAATGGAATGGGTGACCTGCTACAACATCTATCCCACTTCACCTCAAGGTGTGGCCTAATGTTGGGGACTTTAGAATAGAATGAGGCCGCCAAGATTTAATGTTTCATCCATACCTTGGAAGGGTATGCATTTTTATGGTATAGCTACCTGCCTAGGGTTCATTTTTAGTTAGGAGGACATTCAAAGATAGTTCCTATACCTGTTTAGCTCCACCATGCATAAGATGATCAATACCAACCGCTTTAAGTGAAAATAGAGGCATGCTGAGAATTTCAACGACTTTGTTACCTGATGGAAGGGACTCAAATATCAACTTGACATGTCACTGTCCTATGAATAGATGATAATGATGTATATTGAGAATATCAAGAATTATATGGTTCCTACCCCCATCTCCTTGAACCACCTAGGTTGATTTCATGAATTCTCTGAAAAGGATTAGTGTCTAGAAGAATTATTACAGTAAACTTAACAGTAGTCATGCCCATTGCCCCTTTTAGCTCCCATAAGAATACTTTCAAAAGCAAAGACAACCACCACTATGCATGAAAAGGTTAATGATCTAGTACACCTACTAGCCCATTTACCATAGGATCCTCACCTAACGTATCCCTACCATGCATAGTCTCGAATAGTACAACCTTGTCAGGAACAACCTCACAAAGTGAAGCCACCTCAATGAGAGAATGTGTCTCTAGTCCCCAATCAAGGACAATCTCCCATGGAGAATTTACCAAATAAAAGAAATAAGACCTATTCATTCATAGATTCATAGGTCTCAGGATATATCATCCACACCCTGGAGAGATTAATTCTGAAGTTTCCAGAATACTGGAGACCCTGGGAGTCCCAAATCACTGACCATTTCAATCACTGCCCATATCACAAGATCCTTAAAAACACCATCAAAGAATGATTTGTATTCAAATATTGGCTCTTAGACCAAGTAGACTGTGGTTTAGTCAAGTTGGGTTATGTTCTAGTGAAGGTAACACATGTCTCCACTGACCCCAACAGTGACATTAAAGGATACAGTGAGTGGAAATAGGTTCCTAGCTATGGGAAATATAAGTATGATGAATGATTGGCTTGTAAGGCATTTTCTCACACTCATAGTATTATCCATGCCTAATTGAGCAATCCAGAACCTTCTATGGTCTCCATACCTCCTCTGACATCCACCTCCACATCTGAATCGCTACCTTCCAAGTCTCAGAAGAACATGTGATGGTAGCGTAAGGGAAATTAGAGTCCCTCGCTAGTGCCAAATCCATATCGCACTCTTAGTGACTTCATTCCTCCTAATTTAGGAGATATGCCTAGGGTATTCCCATCCCTATACTATTCCACTAATGATGAGAACAGTTACATCTCCATAAATATTATCAAGCTAGTAGACTACTTCACAACACCCAATAGTGAGGAATACCATATAAACCCCTCAAGTGCCTACAACTGATGTCATCAAAGGAGAGGTATAGGAAATTCAAGCCATCAAAATTCTTAGGCCAATACCTCAAACCAAGAATTTTATAATATTGAAACTAGGTAGCAGGCCTTGTATAGATCTCAACAAGCATAACCCTTCTAGTCCACACCATCAGGTACACCTCTACAACCAATAGTATTAGTTGACCATGCATCTTAGCTGCGACCATGCCATGATTAGCTACATCCATCCAGAGCCTGGCCTTAACCAAAATAAAATCAATCAGAAGTTGCTCAGAGAAGGACAACTTGCTTGCAACATAATATTTCCAGTACTAGCCAAGCCCCAGGGGTTCATCCAATGACATCCGCTACACCCCTATCAAAGAATGACCCTCCATGGGAAAAAATATTCCCCTCGCATGGAAATATGATGTACTAAAGTACCTCACTGGAATACCATGAGGCTTTCAATTCTTGAGGATCTCTACTTGTTAAAGGAAATGTGTGAAGCCCTTGACAAAGCCTTGAATAGACCCCTTAAATTAGAAGATGAGGTAGCTGCTGCTGATTCCTACTATGCATAAGAGGTTGAGTAAGATGAATATCAAGCCATAATCTCATTTTTTTGGGGAATATGAGGGAATCATCATGAAGGGGAACATATGAATATTGTACATCACCAACTATTTCAATGTCATTGAGATTCACCAATGCCTAGTGTATATTAGCTTCAAGATCAACCTCATCCCGACTTGGATGCTCCATAAATTGGGACTGATAAAAGTAGGTCTGACTCTCTCAAACCTAATGATTTATGGGTATGATAAGAGTGAATAGAAACCATGTGGAAATATTTGGCCAAAGATCCAGTTTTTTAGTCTGGTATCAAGCAATGAATTCATGGTAGTCTCGTAGGATTCTACCTATAATGCATTGCTGGAAAGACCCTGAATTCATTTTCATGTAGCGGTCCTCACTTTGTACCACCAATGCCCCTAAATACTTCCTCAATGGTCAAATAGGTTTACTTTAGGGCGATGTATCACTCTTTGGCTCTTGTGAGGCCCACTATTTTGATTCTTGTTAATACAAAAGGGAGGGAAAGTAGGTCCATACTAATGGGGTTGAGCACATAAATTCCCCCAATGATCTAATGAACACTACATTCGATACTTGGGTAGACTTGAAAAACAACTTCATTCTCCAGATTCATCGATTAGACCCCACAATTCCAGACCAGGGGGGTTGTTTCTTTATCTCTAAGAAAAATGGATTTCATGTCTCCAAGAAAAAATAGCACCCATATATTACCTTGTAATCCTACATCGGACAAGCCCGATTGATATTGGAAGACCCTACTCATATGAAGTACCGATAAGTTCACCCCATGTCCACTGATCCAAAACATTCCCACATGTTCCAAAAAGTAGGGATGACTTGACAGAGGTCGACCCATCACCATTTATTTGATATTAAGGGTGGAACTCATAGTCAGAAACCAGATAGAATTGGCTCGACAACTTCTGTCTCCAAAATGTCCATATAATGGGAACCCCTTGTCAAGGATTACATATATTCTAGAGCAGATACCAATGATCCCCCCTGAATAAATTGTCCTAGAAATACTACCTCCTACCTCTGATTCTCCTATATTAGATGATGGAGAGGATTTTTAAGAATCCCCTCCTTCATTTGAAGAGGGCGGATCCACCACCATTGATGAGTTGACCCAGGTGAACCTTAGTATCAAGGAAGATTTGAGGCTAACACTTATTAGTGCATCCATGTTTCTAGAGGAGTGCTGACACTGAAATACACATGTCACGAGAGTGGTCAAGGAAGGTACAATTAGTTCAAAGTGAATCCAGGATCAAACGACCCAAAAATCCATCGAAGGGTCTATTTCATAAAGTTCACCCCTTTGTGAATGAATGAATCTCATGAAGGTCCCAGTCATGTAGAGGCCTGATAGTAACCTTCATGCAACATCAATCTTGGCTCATGGAGCTCCCTTTTCACATAAAGTCCTAACAAAAACCTCTGCACAATGAAATTTAGGTTTGTAAAGCCCCACTCACTCACAAATCTCATAATGCTTTGTAAAAGCCTCCAGCCTTCATAAAACCCACAACCTATAAATACACACTTAAGCCCTAATTTTTATGGGATGCACAACCTTTTGACTTCCAATAAATGCTATGAGTTTGTGATACTTTTAAGCTCCATGAGTAAAAGAGAAAATTGATCCCCCAAGGAATCCAAGATTTTCAAAACCTCCCCCCTTGGGTTATTGAGAACCTCATCCCAAAGTGGAGATGCCTTTAGTTGAGGCTCATTCCCCTCACAAAAGAAGAATTCCCCTAGAGGTACTTGAGGCTTTGTAAGACACCTAACCTTCACAAATCCCACCCCATGAGAACCAGAACTTCACATTGAGAAAGGTTCACTCTATTTTGTGAAGTATATCCCTTATTGAAACTCCTAACCTCTGTAAGGACCATGAGCTTCATGAGACACACCTCTGTGAGGTCTTAAACTTTGCAAATAACCCCTCCTGGGAATTTCTATAGTGAATCCTTTCAGATGAAATGCTTTCATGAAGGTCAAGTGCCCGGGCTCCCATACCAATCTAGGATCAAATAATCTACTATCCAAATTCCTATGAAACCATTACCACACACTCATGTATTCAACCAATTAATTATAAGTGTGGAAGAGCCTTCATTATACCTTTTGATTCTAATCATAGATACCCTAATGCCTATCGATTCTAAGCATAGAGACCCTAACATTAGGCCTCTTGATGGATACTCATCCACAACAATGCCAATGCCATGTGATTCCTAGAGGTACATGAGCAGTGGTCACATAAGCCCTAAAAATGGAATATTCAAGGGAAATTTCACAACTACCTCAGTTGGGATTCCTTATGAATCTTCCTCTTACCTTGACATTCCCCCTCAAGGAGTGACCCCATACTCCATGTCAGAGCTGAATGATGTAAAAATGCCTAGATCCACATCCTAGTCATAAGACATTAAACTACATGATAATATCCTCAACACATGATGAAAAAATATTGCCTTACCCTGTGTGATGAACACAGGATACCCCATGTATGATTGACATGGGATAATCCCACACCTCCTACCCCGTGTAATAAATATAGGATGCCCCATGTATGATCATCATGGGATTCTACCCTCTCCCCCACCATGGGTTTTGAGTCACTCACATAGGGAAGCTTCCACATGTAATCCCCAAACCATCCCTCATAGATGACCCTTTCATGACATGAGCATCCTTACCACATGATGTTAAATTGCATGGATAGGTACTGACACATAATCTTAAATCAAGACATCAAACTATGTGGGTTTCAATCAATGTCTCTTAAATAGTGCACATATGATTATTCCCCAATATTCAATCCCAAAAACCATTCCACACAAGTGTGAAATATTTTATCATAGGGATATGAATCCTTGATCTACCTTCGTAGGGTGTTCTGATCCATATCTATGAGATGTTAAACCTGCAAGACATGCCCTTTCACTCATGTGTGACATATTCCTCCTAGGGACACACCTCCTTGATCCACCTCAATAGGGTGCTATGATCTATCTTCATGAGATGTTAAACCTATAGGAAACTCTGCTTTGCCTAGGTGTAAAATATTCTCTCCCAGGGACACACCTTCATGATCTACCTCAATAGGGCATTTTGATCCGTCTCCATGAGATGTTAAACATGTAGGACATGAACCTTTACCCAGGTTTGACATCATACCTCCTAGGGAAACACCTCTATGATCCACACCAATAGGGCATTCTGATCCATCTTCATGAGAAGTTAAACCTATGGGAAATGCCCCTTCACCCAGGTGTGATATCTCCCCTCTTATGGACACACCTCCTTTATCCAGTTCAATAGAGCATTCTGATCCATATTTATAAGACGTTAAACCTGCAGGACATTCCCCTTCACCTAGGTGTGACATCTTCCCCTTTAGGGACACACCTCCTTGATCCTCCTCAATAGAGAGTTCTGATCCATCTCTATGAGACGTTAAACCTTCAGGACACACCCCTTTACCTAGGTGTTTTATATTCCCTCCTAGGGAAAAACCTCCTTGATTCACCTCAATAGGGTATTCTGATTCACCTCAAGACATTAAACATGTGGGACATAACTCTCCACCCAGGTGTGACACCTTCCCTCCTAGGGACACACCAACATGATCCGCCTTAGTAGGGTGTTCTGATACATCTCTTCTAGATGTTAAACCTGTGGGACACACCCCTTCAACTAGGTGTGAAGTCTTCCCTCCTAGGGATACACCTCCTTGATCTTCCTCAATAGGGAATTTTGGTCCATCTCCATGAGACATTAAACCCGAGAGACACACCCCATCACTCAAGTGTGACACCTTCCCACTTAGGGGCACACCTTCTTAATCTGCCTCCATAGGGAATTTTGATCCATCTCCAAAAGATGTTAAACCTATGGGAAACACCCCTCCATAACATCTCTACAAGACAATAACCCTACGTACATCTCCAGAAGACTTTAAAATTGTTCCCTGGTCAATAATAATTACCCCATGAAATTAATACAGGATTCCTGAGGTAAAAATACTTGAAAGAATTATTCCCCTAGCATCAATTACCTCATGATTGACACAATATGCCTTGGGTTCCACACCTAATATTCCTTATATGATATTCCCTCTAAAGATGAAGAATTTATAGGTTCCCAATATACCCAATTTCCATACATTCCCAGAGATGCTTAACGTGACTACTCTCCTGACCGAAGGTTTCTACACTTTCGAGATAGAAGAAACATAAGTAATCAGAATCCACATTGATATAGCACTAGTAATGAGTTTCAAAAACATGAATTAATATATATGGGAGGCTCGGACTAGGAAAATATCTCCAAGGAGGAATCCATGGAAGGAGGAACCGACATTTCATCATCCTGTTTCGATCAAGGAGCAAACATTACCAATAAAGGTGATGAAATATGACTACCTTTTGAAAGTGGGAATTTGGGTCAACAAAAACACATAGAATCACATCTAAGAAGAAGAATAAAGTTGTGACCTCAGAAAAATCATCAGAAATAGAAATGGTGAACCTAATGTGAAACTCTTCTCCTCAACCATGGGGACTAGTAGTGTTCAAGGCATCAAAATATTTTCATGTCACTGAATTCAGACATTTGGCATCATCTCCCCCCAAGAAAATTTTGGGCCTAGAATGAAACTCACCTATGAATTGGGGCAGTTAGAAATGAGAATCCTTGGTATGTGACATCATCAGGGTGGATCCTTCTCTACTTCAGAATATTGGACAATGTTGGGGAATTGAGAATCGCTTTTCCTGTACCTGTACTAATAGATGAATCTACATGATTGAAATGACTCAAGCTATAGGAATTCAACAACTTTTAATTCATAGGTACTGGGGTAGGAGAAATATTGATGTGGTAGTTCCTCAATTCCGAACCGCTGCCACTGATTTCACTTTTGTCTCTAGTTTCCAGGTTCTCACAACCTATCTCACCCACTGAAATCATCTATAGGAGGGTGATCAACACCTTCCTATGCCAGTTTGATCAGAAGGTGTCATTCCCACCAGGGATATGGTCCACAAGGACTTGGAGGAATCAACGCCTCATCAACACCGCCACCCCTGAGGGTATCATAGGGGAAAAACACCCCCTATTCTGATGATGAACCACTTAGGGAGCCTCTCCCCAGAGTGCCCAAACAACTCACTCCCCTACATCATGGAGGTAGGGGATGTTTGAGTCACACCGAATGTGACTACCACTTGGGATCATCTTAGGAGGTTCCCCACTTGGCCTCATAAACTCTAGAACTAACAGGCCCCGTAGGCAAAAGAACGGGTTGATTTCATCCCCACTCTGCTATCCCTTGTCCAAAGCACCCAACACCAACATTGGCGGTAGGCCTAGGACACTGCCTGAAAAGTGAAATATTATATGGCTCTTGTATCCCTTTCCACTACTGGAATATCCTACCATATCCCTACAATAGGTGAATAGGGATCCATATTTTCCTAATTGGGATTGAGACCCCAGTCACCTCACATGCAGTCTGGGTTGACTCTATCAATCGTTGGCGCTACTGAAAGCCGTTACGGGCCACGCCGTGATAAGGAGAACCAACATAGAGGTCCTACCCATGCTCCCATTAGCTATAATGGAGGTACTCACCACTCTTTCAACATCTAGTATGGAGGTCCTTCTCATAAACCTACTAGTCAACATAGAGTTCCTCCCTATTCCATCAATAACTAGAGCGAAGGTCCTCCCCGATTCATTGATAGTAGGGACATAGGTACTCCCCATGTTCCATGAAATCAAGGAAGAGGTATTCCTTGCATTAAAACCAATTGCCACAAAGGTAATTCCCATGCTGAAGACATACCTTTCCCTAATGAATTGTCCCATGGAAGAAGGGGTAACACTCTCCATTAGAGGTGAAACCCTGGGAAGCACCACATCATCATTTCCCTCATTGACCTCTCAGATTCTGAGGTGATGGTTGAATAAATGATGGATATTTCACCCAAACTCCCAGAGTCTAGGGAAGAATCCCAATGATTGAGTCTTACCATTTCGGAAGCTGAGGCCCATAGGATCTCTATATCCCTCTATAGGAACTTGCAGGTGGAGGATGTTCTAGCACCCTTCTAGGGGATCACAGTGTAGTTGTCTTCATCATCACCAGTTTCCCACCTCTCCACCTTCACCTGATAATTTGGAGAGATTTTAGGGTCTAGGATGATTCCTTCATATGTTGATCACTCCAATAATCCATAGATAGACACCACCTCCCTTGCACATGAGGCTGTGGTGAACACCCTCTCTTATAGGGATGTAATGATGAGGTTGGCACCACCCCCAAGAGATGTTCTATTATGAAACAGATTTTTGAATCATACAGTGAATCCCCTCCTAGTAAACCATTAGTATAACCACTATACGTCAGTTCTACCACCCATATCTCAACCCGATCCAATAAGGTCTTGGACCGACCAAGAGCATGACCCTTCCTCTGATCAAGAGGGCCCGTGGGAGGTCCTGGATTACAACTAGTTATCGACAATGTTCTGGATGCCTGGGGGTTCATACTTTGAAATTATGGAGTCCCTTATAAAGGACCAGGTAGTTTTTTTCTAGATTATTTGGGAGACACTTCACCATCTCCATGAACGTCAGTTGGCTTATCCAGGGAGTTGAGAGCACCTCGATGCCATCAACCAGCACTACAGAAAGGTTGAGATTGAAACAATCCCAGTAGCACAACATCCTGAGTCATATGGATACTACAATAACATTAAACAAACCTATTTCAATATACTTATAGTGATATACTAATTTATGGAAGTGGAATCTCCACACATACATATCAGTGGTTAGGGACAATATGTTGCTCTCTATTTCATCCCTATCTTGTGATAGTCCGACCTATCCACTGATGAAGAAATTTCCCCTCCAAATTTCATCATGGTTAATATGGTTATCAAAAAACTACATGAGGATCAAAAGAATAGGAAAAAATATGCAGGGCATGACATGGAAGATTCACCTCCAGGGAAATCATAGTACAAGGTAGACCACCCATGTATGTGTCCTCACTTATCAACAGAGGTAGGAACTCGAACTCAGAGATCCCCCCAATGAGGCATTTTTGCCTACCCATCGGCATATAAAAAAGGTAAATTTATATATTGAACCTTCTGTCTCATTTAAGGTTTCACTAAAAGTATAAATAGATCCCTCAGTATCCACCTTTCACTGACAAGTTTAGGAATACAAAAGGCTTAATGCTAAACTCATCGCTAAGTGGTGCTTTGATTATGGAAATTCCCTATGAAACCCCATCTCTCCCCTATTGGGGAACCTAGTAATCCTCATACAAGAACCCCCAATTGATCATGGTGTCCCTGTGCATCCATTTAGAGAATAAGCTGAGGGATATGGAAAGTTATTGAGGTATGAGTCACTGAACTCGTCCAAGTAGCGCAATTATCCTCCTCGAGATCTAGGATGTGCCACTCAATGATTTGATGAGCCCCTGCCTTGAGTTGATGATATTGTAAATGCATTAGTGGTTAGATATACTCACCAATATGAATTTATAGCCACTCTCACTACTCACCTCGAGGCTTTGAAAACATTATAGGTGGAAATCCTACTTGACATAAAGTTTTACCTAGTGTAGACAATATCCGAGCACCCCTAGAGTTTGGAAACCTTAGATTAACCCCATTAAATGGGATGAGTGACCCACTACAGAAAATGGGCCACCTTATTTCAAGGTGTGTACCTATGTTGGGAACCCTAGAATAGTAGAAGGCTGATAGGAATTGGTGTTTCATTCAAATACTGGAAGGAACCGTGCTCATCTAGTACAACCGGCAACCCATAGGGTCCATTGCTGGTTGAAAATATTATCATAGAAAGTTCCTCTACCAATTTAGATCCACCACATGCAATACATGTATTTCCAAGATTATTAAGTTCAAGAAAATGTATTATGAGTGAGTTTTAGACTTTGTTTCCTGGTGGAAAGGCCTCATGTATTCAATCGGCATGACACTATCCCAAGAATAGATTCTTATGATGTGTGTGGGAAACATTAAGGGTGAGTTGTTCCCTACCCTCATCACTCAAAACTAACTAAGTGGATTATAGGAGTTCTCTAAAAAAATCTTAGTGACTAGGGGAATCCTTTCAGTAGACTAGACAATAGTTATGCTCATTGCATCTTCTAGATCTCACGAGAATACCTTCCCAAGTAGAGACTATCGTCACCATGCATGAAGAGGTTCCTAAGACAATGCACCTATTGAAAAATTTTCTAGAAGTGACTCACCGATTTCATCCCTATCAAGTATAACCTCACCTTGCACAGAACCTACAGGAACAACCTCACCAAGAAAAACTGCCCAGATAAGAGAATGTGGATCCAACCCTCCATCAAGGATAGGATCCTAGAGTTCCTTTCCCAAATAGAATAAATACGATTTACTTGTTTAGGGATTCGCAGGACCTGGGATACTTCAACCGTGCCCTAGATAAGGGAATTATAAAGCTTCCAGAGTGCAAGAAGCCCCAAGTGGATGGAATCATTGGTCATGATGAACATTTCCCATACAATGGTATCATAGAACACACCATCAAGGAATGCTTCATGTTTAAATACTGGATCTAGGAACAAGTGTATCATGTCCTAGTCAAGTTGGTTGACATTTTGAGATAGGTGGTACATGTCTCTGACAACCTTGATTGTGATAATGAGGGATTTGGTGAGTGAAGCAGGCTTCTAGCTATGGGATGTAGAAATATGATGACTAGTTGGATTGCAAGATAGTTTCTCGCACTCATGGTGTCATCCATGCCCATTCGATCAAGCCAGAACCTCCTATGGTCACCATGCCTCCTTTATCCACCACTTCTACATCTACATCACAGCCTCCCAAGTCTTAGAAGAGTAGGAATTGATAGAGCATGGGAAATCAGAGTCCTCTACTTGTGCCAAATCTATCTTGAACTCTCAGTGAATTCATGCCTCTCTAGTTAGGAGATAAACCAAGAGTATGTTCTGTTCTAGATTATTATATGAATGAGGAACATGAGTATGCCTATGTGAATTCTATCGAGCTAGTGGAATGCTTCATAATTCCTGATAGTGATGAATTCCTTGAAAACTCCTTGGGTGCCTCTGTTTGGAACCATTGAAGAAAAAACAAGGAAATTCTAGTTATTATAATGCTCAGGTTAACCAGTCCATACAAGATACTGAGACTAAAAAATAGGGTTTTCAAAGAGCTCAGTAAGAACTGTCCTCCCAGTCTACTCAGCCAAGTACACCCCCACAACCGAACATGTTAGTTGACCAAGTAGCTCAATTGTGACCACGCTATGATAAGATGCATCTAGACAGAACCAGATCTCAAATAATTGACAATCAGCTGACACTTGTCTAGGGTAGTTCAGCTGGTTAGTAGTAGAATATTTCCAGCATTATTCAGACCCTATAAGTTCATCTAGTATAATCTTTTGTGCCCCCTTACAAGGAGATACCCCTATGGTAAAACATGTTCCCTTGTCATTGAAGTGTGATGTGTTGAATCACCTTGATGACATACCTATGAGGCTTTCAATCCTCAAGGATCTTTTATTATTAAAAGAAATATGTGAGGCCCTTGTAAAGGCCATGCAAATTTCTTTCTAGTTAAAATTATAGGTAGATTTTATAGAGGCTTACTATAAAAAGGAGGTCAAGAAAGAGGAATGACAATCCATCATCTCATTCTCTAGGGAAGACGAGGGAATCCTCATATAGGGGAACATAAACCCACTTTACATTATAGTCTAGGTCAATGGCATGGAGATCCATCACTAACTAGTGGAAACTGGTTACAGGATCAACCTCATCCCGACCTGGATACTCCACAGTCTAGGTCTGATAGAATCAGACTAGAATCCCTCCAACCTAAAAATTCAAGGTTATGATAAGAGCAACTAGAAACCATGTAGAAAGGTTTAGTAGAATACCTGATTTGGTGTATTGATATCGATCACTGAATTCATGGTAGTATCATAGGATACCACCTACAATGCACTACTAGGTAGGACCTGACTTCATTTTCACATAGTTGTTCCCTCCTCATATCACCGGTGCCTAAAATATTCTCTCAGTGGTTGAGTAGGGGTGCTCCAGTGTGATGTTTCCCCCTTTGACTCATGTAAATCCCACTATCTGGATTTCAGATACTACAAGAGATAGGGGATGAAGGTTTATACTAATGGGGTTGATCACATTAATGATCCCAATGATATGACTTCCACCACAGTCAATCCATGGGTATAATTGGATGATAGATTCATCCTCATGATTCATTGGTTAGAGGCCATAATTCCAGACCTAGGGGATGTTTCGTTGTCTCTAATAGAAAGGATTTTGGCATCCCTAAGAAGAAGGAGCACCTATAGATTACCTCATACTCATACACTAGATAGGACTAAGTAATACCATAGGCCCTTATTCTTGTGAAGTACTGAGAGGTTCTCCCTATGACAACCAATCCACAACATTCCAACTTGTTCTATAGATTAGGGTTAACTCAATGGAATCAAACTCACCACCATTGCTTTGACATCAATAATGGATCTTACAGTTGAAGGCCAGAAAAAATTTTCTTGATAGCTTTTGTCACCACGATCTCAGTAGAGAGGGAACCCCTCAATGAGATTTTCATGTCCATCAGAGCAGACACCAATGCTTACCCTGAGTCAGTTATCCTATAAGAACTATATCCTCCCTATAATTCTCCTTTATCATATGATTAATAGGATTTGGAAGATTCTCATCCTATATTTAAAGAGTGTGTCTCTACCACTGTTGATGAGTAAACCTAGGTGAACCTATGTACTGTGGAAGATTTAAGGATGATGATAATCAATGAAGCCATGTATCCAAAGGAGAAATATAAGTATGTGGACTTAATGAAATAGAACCATGACATATTCTTATGGATTTATGATGTGATTCTAAGACTGGACCCTAAGGTATCCATTTACCATTTTGGTCTCCTAGTGATTCATCACAGATTCAAGAAGCCTCCTATAAAGATGCACCCTTCTCATGGTGCTATGGTCGAGGTCGAGGTTGAAAAGATTATCAAAGAAAAATTCATCAAGGAAGTCCAGTATCCTAGATGCATATCTAACATCATCCTGGCCATGAATAAGAATAGACATATCAAAATCTGTATCAACTTCTGGGAAATCAACCATCATTTATAAAAGGATGATTTTCCACTTTCAGTGACAAAGCTATTGAACGATGTTACAACAAGGTTCCAAGCCCTCTTCCTTATGTATGGATACTCTGGGTACAATAAGATCTATATAGACCCCAATGATGAGGATTCCACCACCTTCAAGGTTCCACAAGAGACATTCTATTATCAGGTGATGTCATTCGTCTTGAAAAATGTAGGAGCCACTTATCAGTAGTCCATGCACCACATCTTCAATACAATTATTGTGAAATTGGTGTAATGATATGTAGATGAATTGGTGGTAAAATATCACCAGTTTCAAGACCATCTCAAGGACCTTGAGAAAGTGTTCAGCTTCCTCTGCTCCCAAAATTTGAAGATGATCCCCTTGAAGTTTGTATTTAGGGTTACCTCTGGGAAGTTACTCATCTTAATCTTAAGATATAGAGACATTGAGATCGACTTGGAGAAGATCAAGGATATGAATTATATTCCTCCCCCGATCAACCTTCAGGAGCTGTAAGGCCTCAAAGACCAATTAGCCTATATATTCTGATTTATGGAAAATCTATCTGAAAAGTGTAATCCCTTCTCAAGGCTCATGAATAAAGGCATGTTTTACCCATGGGATGAGGAGTTCCAAACTATATTTAAGGATATCAATAAGTATCTACTAAAACTTTCAGTTCTAATGATACCTATCTTAGGGAAGCCTATAGTACTCTAAATGAATGCCCTAAAATGATCCCTCAGTTCCCTTCTAGACTATAAAAAATGAGGGTAGATAAAACAATTTATACTATCTCAGTCACATTCTCCTTGATACAGAGGCTAGATATTCCCCTATGGATAAGTGTTGTCTCGAATTGGTTTTTTAGTGAAGAAGTTGAGGCATTATCTATATCATTATAAGATAAAACTGGTGTCCTAAGTGGACCTACTAAAGTATATTCTCTATCTCCCCATGCTGACAGGATAATTGGCACACTAGGCAATGATCCTCTAGTAGTTTTATATCAGGTTTATCTTGTAGAAGGATGTCAAAGTCTAGGCACTAATTGATTTCCTGGATGCCCATATATACCCTAAAGAACTACCTATGGACACTAATTTCCTAGATGAGGATATCTTATCAATGGATTAGGCTATTTTGTGTTGGAAGATGAATTTCGATGCTGTCACCTGGATCCTGATCGGTAGAAGTCTCAATAATCCTAATCTTAATAGATTCAGCCTGAGGATCATCTTCATCACTCTAGCATAGTTTTCCTTCCATACTCATTCTTGATATCATAAGTCTACACTAACAGTGATGTTGAGTATCAGGCTCTCATTACTAGTCTTGAGATAGCCTTGGAGATTGATTTTCCCCTCTTACATGTGAAGGGAGACTCTAAGTTAGTCATCAAATATATAAATGGTGACTACATTGTTAGAAATAAAGATATCATTCCCCTACTGGAGTTTACCCATCATCTGATAGCCCTGTTCCCTTTCCATTCGGAAGTGACTCATGTCCATCGGTCATAGAATGGTTGAGCTAACCCCTTGGAAATTCTGGTCGCATTTCTTGTAGATCCTGACCAGGTTTACCTAACCATTCATGTGGCACACCAGAGGGTCATCTCCCCCACCATTTCAGATGATGATGATAGGAAATAGATAAACCAATTGGTTGTTGGTACTTATACTCTAGGGCCCTCAGGTTCCTCCACATTAGAGGAAATTTATGATTTGACAACTCCCTTTATTGAGTGCCTTCAGTGTGGAATTCTCCCCCTAGAACAGACTGAGCATGAGTAAATATGTTAGTGTGTAACATAATTTACCCTCCAGAGTGGGACTAACCTTAAGAAGACTCTCTACAGGCATGTGTTTGATGGAATTATCCTCCATCGCATTCAAGGACATGAGATACCTCAAGTTATGTAGGAAGTCCATGCTGGGTCCTATGATACTCATCTAGAGGAATTAAAACTCTCTCATCAGATTCAGATGTTGTGCTAATTATACCCCACCATGGTATATGATTGCAGCAAATTCTCTAAGAGGTGTCATGAATGTTAGATCCATGAAAAATTTCTGTATAAAATACTGGAGCTTTCCACACCACCAAGTATTCCTGGACCTTTACAGTATGGGGAGTCAACGCCATGGGGCTATACCCTCCAGCAACATCTCACTGATGTAGGTTTATTTTGAATGTGATAGATTTTTATCTAATTTTATAAAGGCTATTACCCTCAAGTAAGTCAAATCATGGTTTGTGATTGAGTTCATGAGCTCCCACATCATCCATATATTTGGAGTTCCTCATGCTATTATCACTGACAACCACACCAACTTCTGGTTTCCTGAGCTGAAGAAATTTTATGACAATTACAACATCCAGTCCAACCATACTTCCCGCTACCACATGCAGGAAAATGGGAAGATTGAGGTGTTCAAAAAAACCCTCTCTAAAATATTGAAAAAAATGGCGTTCCATAACAAGAAGAGTTGGATGGACAACCTCCCCACCGACCTCTGGGACTATCAAAAGATGACTCGTAATTCCACCCAGGTGACCCCATACTCCTTGGTATATGGAACAAAGGCTGTCTTTCCCATCAAAGTTTAGTTTATGTCACTTATAATAGATTTATATGACTATAAGATGCTAGAAAGAATGGTATAAGTATATTTAGTTTAGTTGGAATCCTCAAATAAAATAGGCTCTAGGCCTTGCATAATCTAGAGAGGCACCAAAATAGGTTACAAGATTACTTAACAAGAAGGTTTTCCTCCGCTCCTTCCTCCAGGGTGACATGTTATTGGCTCTTAGAATGCTAATTATATCTAGAAAAAATCCACAAAATTTGGATCCCAAGTGGGAATGAACTTGAATCATTCATAAGGTCTATTCCAATGGAGTATACTCTTTGATCACCATGGATGTAGTGCATATCATTCCTCCCACAAACACCAAGTTTCTAAAGAAGTACTTCACATGAGGAGCCCCATCAGTCCTTGAAATATGACCATAAATTGTTTGGAAGGGTTTGATCATTATGACCTTAAACCAGAAGTAACCCTAGGGTCCAGGCAGTACAACCTTAAACTGTTTACAGTTGGTCCATGAAACATGACCTCAAACTATTTGCAATTGATCCAAGCATTATTTACTTAAACTATTTATAGCCTCTTAATCCAAGTTGTATGAGTTTAAACTAAAAATCCTAAAATCCTCAATGTACATCATTAAACTACAATCTTACCCCATATGCAATCAATATTCCTCATATGATAATTATGAGATGGTAAAAAATATTACCCCGAATAAAATCAAGATGCCTCATATGATACATATAGGATGATTTAAAATTTTCTACCATGTATACAACTGGGATACCTTATATGGTAAGTATGAGATGGTTAAAAACCTTACCCCATGTCCTAAACATTGGATGCCTCATGAAAACCTTGGAATTTATCGATTCCTTCATTAGAGAGGATTTCCCCCATTTCTGGCACTGTTCTTCCACCGCATTATGTTTTAGAACTATGTGTTTCTTGATTCCCATCCTCATGGGATACATAGAGACACTTATATTTCCCATCTTCAGGACCAACTATAAATTTATCAACCCTTCGACTCCTTATTCCTATTCATAGTCCAAGCATTATGACCTTAAACTACGTGTAGTTCATCTCAAGGTGTGCATGTGGTGTGCCATCCTCCTTAAATCCTTTCATGATGGTTTTTTACCTCTTTCATGACACAAATATACTCTTGAAACAAACACTAACATAGTCCCATAATCATCACTCTAAATTGTTTTCCTATAGTCCAAGCATCATGAATTTAAACTGTTTTCCGTGGTCAAGGTCGTACAACCTTAAACTGTGTGCAACTGACTCTAGGATTGCTTCATGTGGTGAAGGTCTTTCTTAGCTTTATTCATGTCGATTCTTAACTCCTTTTCACCACAAAACATCCTCAAATCCCCCACCCCTAGTCCAAGAATTATGACCCTAAAATCTATGTATTCACCCCTCATTCACATGGTTTTATTCATCCCTGGTGTTTCATAAAGCCTATGCCTCCACCCTCTCTCTAGAACTACATGTGGCTTGATTCCCATCCTCATGGGACATGTAGTGATACCTAGACCTTATGTCTCTGGGCCCAAATATAGTTTCAACCTAAAACCATCTATTAACTGTGGTGATATCACCTCAAAATTCCCTCATGGGCCTCATTTTTAGTCATAATACCCATTCATTTACCTTGAACCATTATTGAGACAAGTTTCCATCATGATCCTACATAAGGAGGAAATGAACAGGAATCTCAATGCGCAAGACCCACCAACATCCCCAGTGTACGATGTTAAACTATGATCTTTTCCCATATAGAAATGGGATGCCTCTTAATGTGAGATGATTTACCCCATATCAAATTGTGATTCCCCATATGAAAAGTATGGGATGAAAAAACACCAATTTCTTTAACACATGACATTAAACTATGGCCTCATCCTGTATAAATTAGGGATGAATCATATCCTAATATGATAATATTCAATATCATCATTCGATAGGGTAGCCCATTTTGGAATTGGTCTCCTACCATGCCGTGTTATAGAAATATGTGCATCTTGATTATCATCCTCATGGGATATGCAGTGATGCCTAGATATATCATCCTAGGCCCATCCCCCTTCATTGACTCATTACAAGACCTTTCCTTCCCCATTGTCATGATGTCGACACGGGGTATGATTTGTCGAGTTTTATGCAACAGAGGGTCACTTAGACCCTCATTTATTATTAGGTTTTCACTCTCTCACATCATGAAAACCTCCTTGGGACACTCGTTCCACCCCTTGGTCCAAGATTTATGACCTTCAACCAGTTGACACCCCTACGGTCTGAGCTCCATGACCCAAAACTACTAACAATCATAGTCCAGGTTGTATGACTTTAAACTAAAAAGCCCAACATCCTCAGCGCATGATGTTAAAATGAATCCTTAACTTGTGTGATAAGTATAATATTCCTCATATGTTAATTATTAAATGGTGATAATAAAATTATTACCCTTCATGAAACTAATATTTCCCATATGAAAAGTATGGGATGACTATCACATCAATGTCCTTAGATCATGACATTAAACTATGATCCTACCCCACATAAAACTAGGATGTGTCTTAATGAGAGATAATCCTACTTCATATAAAACTAGGATGCCTCATATGATAAGTATGGGATGAAACACACACTACCTCATATAAAACTAGGATACCTCCTAATGTGATATGATCTGATATCCTCACCAGAGAGAAAGCCACCCTACCAACATCAATCTCCTACTACGCGGTGTATTGAAACTATGTATGGCTTGATTACCATATTTAAGGGATATATAGTGATGCCCAAATATATCATCTCAGGCCCAGCCCTACCATCGACTCACCTTTAGTGTCTTTCGCCTCCAGTACAAGCTCGATTCTTGCCTACCCGCATGTTCATCTAGCATGTTCGAGCTCATGACAGAATATATCCCAGTGCACCTAATATTCCCTATGGTACATTAACCACTTTTCATTAGTGCTTCATGCTTTATCCAAATTGGAAAATTTTCATCCTTTTGATCTAAATAGGACCCCTAAAAAATGGTCTCATTCCACATTGGCTCACCTACCTCCATGGGATTACACCTAAAAGGATTTTTGGTAACAAATGGAGGATCCCATGTTTCGAACTCGGTCAATGGTTGATCTTACATTTTTTTTCACCCCAATATTAACTGAAGTGGGTACAAAACCTATTTTTTGAACATGGTCAATAGTTTTTCCCCATCTTTCAGTTATTACCCTATCTTACTATCTAGGTTTGGGAAGTCATAATCACCCTTGTGGTATCTTTCAACCACTTCCCCCCTCGTTGTGTTCTCCCCCGTCAACAATAGGAACTCCATACCTCTCCTTGTTTCTCATAAAGATCATGAATTAAGTGGTATTAGGATTAAGGAGGGGGTTTTACTCAAGCATGGTTGAGTCATGTGAGTTTCAAATGTTTTTAACTCTATGACCTTAAACTAAGAGTCAATAGTATGGACTCTATGACCTTAAACTAAGAGCCCATGGTCTGAACTCTATGACCTTAAACTAAGATCCCATGGTCCAAAATCTATGACCATAAACTAAAATTCCATGTTCCAAACTCTATGAACTTAAACTAGGAGTTCTAGTCAAAGCATCATGACTCTAAACTTTGTTCAATTCATCATGAAAATGTGTTGTGTAGCATTGGGCCTCCTTGGACCTCAATTCATGTCGGGTTTGTCACTCTACTACAACAAACATATTAGTTTGAAATTCTCAGCCCTGTCCAAGAATAATAACCTTAAACTATGTGAAATTTGTCTCAGAGATGTTTTGTGTGGCATTGGGTGCCATCCTAGGACCCTCCTTTCATGTCGAGTAACTTTACTTTCATGTCACACATGTTCCTTCATGATACACCACCCTATAGTACAAGAATAATGACTTTAAACTATGTGAAGGTCCCACTAGAAATGTGTTGTGTGGAGTTAGGCCTTCCTAGACCTCATTTCATGTTGGTTTGTCACTCCACCACTATACACATGTCCTTTTGGGGTATTCATGCCAATGGGTCAAACTCTATGATCTTAAACTCAGAGCCTATAGTCGAAGCTCTATGACCTTAAAATAGAAGTCTAATTCTGATCATCATGACTTTAAAATATGTTCCAGGACTCTTGGGAATGTGTGGTGTGGTTTTGGGTCCCTTGGACCTTCTTTCACATCAGGTTATTACTCCACCATGCTACATATATCCTTTTAGGATGATCACCATATAGTCCAATCTATATGACCTTTAAACTAAGAGTTATAATCCAAGAATCATGACATTAAATAGTGTACAACTTTCCTTATATTCTTCTTGGTTTAGGGTCTTCTAAGATCCCCTTACCTTATAGGCCCCTATAGTGAGTACCCCCATCGTGCTACCCTCATATTCCCTCTGCCACTATGGTTAGGAAAATATTATTCATGTCAGTTCACATGTCCCAATCACATGATGTTAAAATATGAAATACAACTTCCTTACCGTATGAAGTTAAACCGAGTGTCCAACATCCTCATCATAAAAAGTTAAATTGTGTGTCTACCATCCCCATTTCATGACGTAAAACCACGATGCATCTTAGGACCTCACCTAAGAAGCCCTTTCCTTTAGTGTCAACCACCTACCACATCGTTCATGTTCTTCTACCGTCACTCGATATTCAAGATGATGATCCCCCTAGAAGATGAGTTTTACCCTTGTTCAGACCGATATTCCTACCCAATATACTCAAATCTACGATGGTGTAATTACAAGAGGGTTGAAATCCATTATAACATTCCATCACTTTATCACTATGCTTCAAGTGTACCTTTATTTGGATTCTCACCCCCTCTATGTCTGAACGCCCCCCCCAACAGCAATGGTTCTTGGCCAAATTGGTTCACCTACCATCCTGGGCACACACCCTGGAAGAGTTTGGATGAAATTTTGTTACAGTTCCCATGTTTTAAACATGGTCAGTGGTCAAACCTCATTTGTTTGTCCCCTTGGAAAAAAGACAATGGATGTTGTGTTTCGAACATGGCCAACAATTATCCTCCATCATCACACCACCCTCCTTTTGTTCTTGATATTGGGAATCATGATTCACACTCTTCATTTCCCTTTTTTCATGTATAATTAAACATCCATGGAATTACCCTATTCATGAACTATCACACATTGGGATGTAAATTTGACTATTTATAGATCCCTATTCTCTATCCATAAACCCTCTCAACCCGAACACTCTCGATGGTCAGTCAACAAATGTAGACATTGAGTTTTCAATGATTGTATGAAACTCACATATAAATAAGAAATATCATGGTTGTCCTTTTTTCTCACATAAATCATGAATCACATGATCTTAGATATTGGTCATTGGTTACCTCATGAGTATGGTTAAATTATGATAATAAATTCTGACAAAAGAAATATGTTCAAGCATGTGAGAATTTAAAACAAATTAACCAAAGTTCTGGAGGGTCATCCACACATTAGAGCCTCTCCTTTAAAAAATTACCCTAAATATTGACCCTAGTGATCAGACATTTGAGCACATACATCCACTGTTGAGTGGCCTCTAGAGTCCGTTGCTGCTTCTCCAGGTCACCTACCTCTTCCTTAGCTTTGGGATAGACTTATTCAACCTTGATCCACATCCGATTCTTCTCTAACCTACATTCATCCACCAGTGATATCACCTTTGATACATTAGCCTCAGACATCACCAATTGTGCTTTCAAATGATTGAATATATTATATTGAGGAGTGACCACGACCACATGCTCTTGAGCTAGCCCTTCCAGGTGAGTGATCTCCCATTTAGCTTCCTGAAGTTCCTTAGAGCCCTTGGATTTATTATTCTTCCAAGAAATGTAAAATAACATCCATTTGGAATGTAATCTCTTGAAAAAGAAGTCTTTATCTAGTTCATAAAGGCCATTGGGGTCCACTCCACTGGTACCTAGGCTGACTGGCCAGTGGTGAAGAGACCCCACTTAGTTTGGTAGGTCAACCATCAGGGTGTAGGTGATGAAGTTCCATACATACCTTCATGACTTGCAACGAATGACCTAGTTATCCTTAGATGTATCTGATCTAGAATCCTCAAAGTCTTTAGGTAGTGAAGGATCATATGGAGGGATGAATGCCAACACGTTAGTGGATGGATCGTCCTCAGGCATGTCCTTGGGTGCAGGCAGGCTGAAGTCAATTTCCAGAGGAAAAAAATATTTTCCATAACCCTCACCTATGGAAGAAGCCTCTTTTGCCTCCCATAGAACCATCGAGGTAGACACAACCATCCTAGCCTCCTCAACTACCCCTGCCAGTGGCATAATCTTAGCTTTAACTTTGAAAGTTGCCTCTGGTGGCACCTTTATGACATGCTCCTCCACTACATCCCCCTCAACTAGCCCTGTCATGGGAACCGTTTCAACCCCATCCATTGATGGAACAATCTTATTAGTCCCTTACGGTGGTAAATCCATGGTTCACCCAACCATCGTATCCTCCCTAACCATTTCTACTGGGATAATAACACCCACTGTCACCACTTATACCTCTATCACCACCAACTTGGACATGGACATTGGAATTTGATCCCCGAACATAGTTTGGAATTCTATTTAAATATGTGTCAGTCAAACAGAAAAAAGGAAAAATAGAAGAGGAAAAAGTGAAAAGGGAAAGATGCTTATATGAATAGTATAAACCATCCAACAACTTAGGAAGATTCACAGGAAATACCCTTGGAAAGGGAATTCCACCAGATTCTGCCACCTCAGTCGCAAGCGGCGCTTTAGCCGATGGTTTCCCGCCTTTGGAAAAAACATAAGGGAGGGACCCCACACTCTCACCTTCAATGGTTGAGGTTCCCTCACCCTCTTCTTGAGGTTCATTATGAACCTGAACCTCCTCTATTCTTGATAATTCCTATATATATATAAGAAGAGTTATACAATACTCTTAGGGGTTTGGTATCTTCCAAAGCACATAGGATTTGAGTATTTACCTGGTTGGAAGTAGGGACTCCTTCCACAGGAGAGTCCTAATAGGAATTTATCCCCCACGACTCATCTAACTCTCACTACAAAGGTTTGTTAGTAGCTAACTCACCGATCAAGAGATCCAAGGATGAGGTCATCCTCAGCGGTACCTTCACTCGGGTGGTCAGCGAGCACACAGTGCCCCGAGAGTGGAACAGATCCTACAACTCTTTGATGTACTACACCACCTTTCCTAGGACACATGGAAGCTGACCTAGGCATGACCCAACCCAGTTAGGAATATTCCCTCTCCATTGAGATGCCGCCACATTGCATGATGGGTTTTGATATTTCTAAAGAACCTATAGATCTCCCAAACATATGGAAATACGATGTCACTGGGGATATCCAGATGGCACAAACATTTCCCCAGGCCTTGAAAAAAATCCCTCATAACCACCCCATAGGGTTCTCCATCCTCCCATGATAGCTTTCCAATGAGCACTGATCCTAATAATACTCCTCTCCCAACATCCCTCGCTTGTGCCGGGCTAGGGACTCTCGGTCCTGTAGCTACTACCTTACCCACCGGTCTAATTATGCCCCCGCAACATGCATCGCCTTCCTCTCTTACTTAGCCTTATAGTTTTGGAGATTTTCTTTCATCGACCTAAGTGGTTATGTGCCTCAGTATCTCCCCAGGAGATACTCTCTCCCAATTTATCACATATTTTAGGCTGAGACCGTAAGTGGCGGTAGGCCACAAAAATTTGTACTACGCTTTTCTCTCCTCGTGCATGAACATGTTCTAGATTTTCCTCCAGATCAATGGTTGGAACTCATGGAACACATCCATGTACACCTTTGGGGACAACCACTAGAGGTATTTGAACTGCCTTACGAACCGATGTGGGTTGTATGGCTCAAAAATCACTTGACATTCAACCCTCACCACCACTACCCCACCTTAGAAGGCTAGGCATGATCATTTTTCAATGGTCCCCATACCATCATTAGTCACTGTCCTTATCAGGAGAGGGAATAGGTGAAATATGAAGTGATCTACCAACCCGAATCTCTCCAGTGCATCCACAGGGCCTGAGTTGAGCGGGAGACTCCCCAAAATGTTCAGAATTGTTGGCCAGTAGTTTTTACTATAAGGGGATATGGGGTTATGGTATATATATCCCCCAATGTGTGCAGCTACCAAGCTATAAAAAAGTAGAAGGACCCACACACATGGATCAGAGTCTTCCTTTGGCCGATATTGCAAAGCACATTATATAGATTCCCCAATACTAGGATAGTGAGGTTTTTGAGTTGTCCCATCACCAGCATCCCTTCCATGATAAAGGTGCTCATCCGCAACCCCATGTGTGCATCCTTCATCAGGAGAAACGATCTGTAGATTAAAATAATGATAAATCCAACCAGTCTGGCCATAGGAGCTTCATGTTTCATGCTGTAACCCCACAGATGCCACTATCTCACCTTCAGAATCCTCCAATAGGAGTTCTTTTTGCCTCACTAGAATGACCTAGGGAATGTGCATGGCTATTCGGGTAGAATTTCATCTATATAATTTTAGAAGTAGCTGAAACAATGGTTGAAAGGAATTACCTTCATCCCTGAATTATGTTCACTAGTCCCTTTTACCAAGTTCAGTAATGCACTCACAAGAGTTAGCATTTTCTACTGGTCTTCCAACACTTTCTCTATGGGGAGGAACTCATCATACATGAATCCTTGAATTGGGATCCTAGTAATCTGGTGAATATCCCATAATCTAATACTAACCTCCCCATAACGTAGATGGAAAGTGTTTGTCCTTGGTGAACACCTACTCATCTGGCATGATATCCTGGTGGTGTTAAATGTGGAATTGTGAGGCCCATTCCACCTTGTAAATAACTACTTGCTTTGACTCAGCTTCAAATTCATGGAATGATGCATATTTCCAATAAGACTAGGACCATAAATCTATGAAGTTTCTACCTTGGGGTAGGTCTTAGTTTTCCATCCACCCCTTAAGCGGATCCCCCAAACCCACCTTGAGAATTACATCATACTACGGGGGGGGGGGGGGGATGTATCATCCTCAAACTTCTCCCTGTTGATGTTGTTGATTGGTTCCAAAGAGTGTGCATCGTGGGTTATGCATGATCCTTCAGGATGTGGCCCCTAGAAGCCCTCACCATTGGTTCTATCCGGGCATGCTTATGAACTAGTAGGTAGGCTCATCTCTGCTTGCCTCAGGGATGGATATGTTGTCCCTCAGCCCAAATCCATAAAGACGAAACCTCTTGAAAAGTGTTTATTCATTCCCAAGACTTTATTTGAATCATAGTGAGCGATTCATGGTATAATGAACTTCAGATGCTCTCCCTGATCATTAGGTTTATGACCATCTCTTCCCAATGAGTGGCAGTAGTGTTTTCACCTTCAATGAATATTTAGTTTGAGACTTAGGAGTTTTTATAAATATGGTTTGTGAAGATATACTCATGAATTTGGGGTTAGTTATGGTCGAGTTTTGGATGTTTTCTTGTGAAGATTTAGTGCGCAGAGCATTGTTCATAAAACTAACCTTGTGGAGGTGTTAAGCTTCACGAGTGACGGGGATCAGAATCACAAAATACTCATGAATAGGTTGATGTTTGCGAATAGAGAGATCATGATTTTCTATTCATGAAATGATCATCGTCCCTCTAATGGGACCCTTTTCTATTTATAGGAATACATCCACCCATGGTTTGTGAGAGTTATCCTCAAATGGGCATCACAAATGAGCTTCATGAATGTAAGTAAATTTCCAATTTTTGATGGTTTTCCCTTAGAATATGACCCTCCTTTTTCTTATCAGATCCAATTATGAGGGGGGGATTTTTGGTGCCGAAACACACATTTCATGGGAGTGTTCAAGGAAGGAATGACCAGATCAGAGCAAAATACGGGCTCAAACGGCCTAAAAATCCATATAAGGGCCTATTTCTCAAAGATCACCCCCTTCGCGAATGACCAAATCTTGTGAAGGTATTGGTAACATGTATGCCTAATATTAACCTCTGTGTAGTATCAATACCAAGTCATAGATCCCCCTTTTCATGTAGAGGCCTGATAGAAACCTCCGCGTAGTGACATTTGGGTTCATGGAGCCCCGTTCTCTCACGAATCTCATAAATCTTCATGAAAGACTCCAGCCTTCACAAAACCTAAACCTTATAAATACCCCCTTATGTCCAACTTTTTAGGGGACACATGACCTTTCAACTTATGATAAATGCTCTGAGTTTTCAATACTTCTAAGCTTTGCGAGTGAAAGAGAAAACAGATCCGACAAGGTATCCAAGATTCATGAAACCTCTCCTCTTGGGTTATTGAGATCCTCCATCCAAAGTGGAGATGAATTTCATGAAGGCCCATGACCTTAACAGAAGAAGAATTCCCCATGAGGAACTTGAGGCTCTGTGAGGAACCTACCCTTCATGAAGCCCACCCCATGAGGACCAGGACTTCACCCTGAGGTAGGGTCACTCTATTTCATAAAGCATACCCCTTTGTGAAAAACCTAACCTCTATGAGACACCTAAGGTTTGTGAGACACTCCTCCATGAGGCCCCAATATTTGCAAAGAACCTCTCATGGGACTCTCTATGGTGCATACTTTAGGATGACACTCTTTTGTAAAGGTCGAGTGCTTGGGACCCCCATACCTATCTAGGATCGAATAAGATGCACCCCAAATTCCTGTGCAACCAGTACCACTCACTCCTATGTCCGATCACTTCGTTCCAAGTATGGATTGGTCCTTAATCCTATATGTTGCTTCTAATCATAGGTACCATAATTCCTATCAATTATAAGAATAGGTACCATAACATCAAGCCTACTGATGGCCACTCCTCTATGATAGTTCCAATGCAATGTTCCACCCAGAGGTGCATAAGAAGTTTCCACATAATCCCTAGAGGTGGTATCTTTGAGGTAAACTGTGCACCTATCTTGGTGGGGATTCCTTATGAATCTACCTCCCAACATGACATGATCCCCCACAAGGAGTGACCCCATCCTACACATATGAGCTTCATGATGTAAAAATTCCTAGATCCATGTCCTAATCATATTATATTAAACTACACCAAAACATCCTCAACAAATGATGTAAAACTATATCCTTAATCTACGTTATGAACATAATATTCCCTGTGTATGATTGAAATTGGATGAATCCACACATCCTACCCTGTGTAATAAACACAAGATGCCCCATGTATGATTGAAATTGGATGACCCCTCTCCCTCACATGGGATATGAGTCACTTGAAGAGGTAATATTCCATGTGTAAGCCCTACACCATTCCTCATAGACACTTCTTTTGTGACATGAGTGTCCTTATTGCATGGCTTTAAACTATATGGATTGGTCTTGTCACATGAACTGAAATCAGGGCATCAAACTACATGGGTTTTGATCCCTATATCTTAAACAGAGTATGTAGGATGCCTCCCTAAGGTTCAATCCTAATAACCATTCCATCGATGTGTGACATATTCCATCTTAGGGACACACCTCCTTGTTCTGCCTTCATAAGGTATTCTAATCCATCTCCACAGGATGTTAAAGCCATGGGATACACCCCTTCACTTAGGCATGAAATCTTATATCCTAGGGACACACTTCCTTGATCTACCTCAATAGGGAATTTTGATCCATCTACATGAGACGTTAAACCTACATGACATTCCCCTTCACGTAGATGTGGCATATTCCCTCCTATAGGAACACCTCAATGATCCACCTCAATAGGGTGTTCTGATCCGTCTCCACAAGATGTTAAAATATTGGGACACACCTCTTGACCCCGGTGTGAGATCTTCCCTCATAGGGACACACCTCCACGATCCTCCTAGATAGGGAATTTTTATCCGTCTCCTAGAGACGTTAAACTTGCAGGGCATGCCCCTTCACCCAGGTGTGACATCTTCCCTCCTAGGGACACACCTTGATCCACCTCAATAGAGCATTGTGATCTATATTTGTGAGACATTAAACCCACTGACACACCCCTTTACCCAGGTGTGACATCTTTCCTTTTAGGGAAATAGCTCCTTGATCTACCTCAATTGGGTGTTATGATCCATCTCTGTGATACATTAAACCTGTGGGACATGCCCCTTCACCCAGGTGTGAAATATTCCCTCCTAGTGACACACCTCCTTGATCTGCCTTAATAGGTAATTTTGATCCATCTACATGAGACGTTAAACCCACATGACACACCCCTTAACCTAGGTGTGGCACCTTCCCTTCTAGGGATTCACCTTCATGATCTTTCTTAATAGGGAATTCTGATATGTCTCCATGAGATGTTAAACCCTCAGGATATTCCCCTTCACCTAAGTGTGACATCTTCCCTCATAGGGATACACCTCCTTGATCCACCTCAATAGGGAATTTTGATCTGTCTCTGCAAGACATTAAACTTGTGGGACACACCCCATCACCCAGGCATGACACCTTCCCTCCTAGGGACACACCTCCTTGATCTTCCTCCATAGGGAATTCTGATCCTTCTTTTCGAGATGTTAAACCTGTGGGACACACCTGTCCACAACGTACCCATAATATATTAACCTTTTGAATATATCTACAATATGTTAAACTCATTCCTTGGTCCATAATAACTATCCCATTCAATAAAAATGGGATGCCTAAGGTAAAAATACTTGGAAGACTTACTCCCATGGAGTAAATTACCTTGTGATCAACACATGATTCCTTGGGTTCTATGCCTATAATACCTCATATGATATTCCCTCTAAATAGGAAGAATATAGAGGCACCCAATATTCCCAATGTCCATACATTCCCATATATGGCCAACATGACTACTCTCCTGAATGAAGGTTGCTGACCTGTCGAGACAGAAGTAGTGTAATTAACTAGAATTCTCATTGAGCACTAGGAATGAGTTCCATTAACATGAATTAATCTATGAGGGAGACCCGGACTAGGAAATGATCTCCAAGGAGGAATCCATGGAATGAGGAACTGACATCCCATCATCCCATTTCGATCAAGGAGTAGACATTACAAATGAAAGTTATGAAAGCTACCTACCTTTGGAAAGAGGAAATATATGGCAACAAAAATGCATCACATCACCACTAGGTGGAAGGAATAAGCTTCATCCCCAGAGAAAGTGTTAGAAACAAGGAGCAGAAGTAGTATGTGGCCTTCTTAAATAGCACCACAATATATTCTCCTGGAGCTATGATGAGATGCCAGTGATGGACCTTTAGGAAACTGTTCATCATCTTGGCCTCCCAGAGGGTCATCATGGGTTCAAACAACCTCCTAGAAAGATTCACCCCTCTCAGTGCTATGGTTAATGTTGATGTTGAAAAGATTACCAAAGATAACTTCATTAGGAAATTATAGTACCCCAGATATCTAGCCAATATTATCCCAATCAGGAAGAAGAATGGTTAGATCATAGTCTTAACATCTTCCAAAACCTAAAACACTATTTTATAAAGTATGATTTTCCCCTTTTAGTGATAGAAATATTGATTGATGCTACAACCGAGTTCTAGGACCTCTCCTTCCTGGACATAAAATCCAAGTACTACCAAATTTGAATTCCCCTCAAAGATGATAAGTCCACGGCCTTCAGGATGCCACAAGTGACTTTCTTTTATTAGGTGATTACCTTTTTATTGAAGAATTATGGAGCCACTTATCAGTAGAATATGCACCACATATTTAATCCAATTCTCAAGAAACTGGTGGAGTGCTATGTTGACGATCTAGTGGTAAAATATCACCAGCATCAAGACCACATCAAGGACCTTGATAAAGTGTTTAGCTTCCTCCACTCTCAACACTTAAAGATAAACCCCTTGAAGTTCGCATTCAGGGTCACCTATGGGAAATTCATTAGCTTTGTAATAAGATATAGAGGCATCAATATTGACCTATAGAAGATCAATGTCATCAACCAAATGCCTCCCCCAAGTAATCTCTAGGAGTTGTGAGGCCTACAAGGCCACTTAACCTATATACACTAACTTATTTCAAATCTGATTGGAAAGTGTAATCCCTTATCTAGGATCATGAAGAAAGGCACTGTTTACCAGTGGGATGAGGAGTGAAAGACTGCCTTTGAGGATATCAATTAGTATCTATTACAACCTTTGGTTCTGATGCCAATTATCTTAGAAAATCCTTTGGTCCTTTACGTGAATGATCTAGAATGGTCCCTCGATGCCATTCTTTCCCATAAAAACAATGAGGGTTAGGAAAAAATCCTATACCATCTCAACTACATGATCCTTGACATAGATACTAGATATCCCCCCATTGAGAAGAGTTTACTCATGTTGGTTTTTGTATTATAGAAGTTTCAATATTATTTACAACATCATGAGATACAACTGGTGCCCCGAGTGGACCCGATATAGTATATTCTCAATATCCCCATGTTGATGGGATGATTGTCATGATGGATAGTGATCATCTAGTAGTTCGAAATTAGGTTTGTCCCACATAAGGCCTTCAAGTGTGAGACATTGGTAGAATTTTTGGCCACAAATCTAGACCTCGAAGAACTGCCCATGGATGTTGAATTCCCAGATGAAGCTATTTTCTTGGTGGATTAGGCTATACCATGTGAGTAGTGTATTTAAATGGCGCCTCCCAAAGACCGAACAATAGAAGGATCAACAATACAAGATTAACATGGTATGCTTGCGAATCATCTTCATCACACTAGAAAAATTTGTCATTATGTACTCATTTTTGTTGATAGAAGTCTATAAAAACAATGAGGAAGAGTGTCAGACCCTCATTACTGGTCTCGAGTTGGCCCTTGAGATTGATTTTCTCTATTTACATGTGAAGGGAGATTCTGAAATAGTCATTAAATAGATCAAGGGTGACTATGTCATAAAAAATAATGAGCTTGCTCCCCTTTTGGAACACACCCATCAGCTGATGGGATAGTTCCCTTCCCATTCAGAGGTGACTCATGTTCCGAGGTCACAAAACATTCAAGATGATTCTTTAGCAGGTCTAGCTGTGTCCCTCATGGAATCTAACCACGATGAATTGGTCATTAATGTGGCACATCATAGGGTCATTTCCCCCACCTTTTTAGATGATATCAACCAACAGGTATATCAGTTGGATATCAGTACCTCTACACTAAGATCCTCAAATCTCCCCAAAATAGAGAAAATGCTCGATTATACAACTCTCTTCATCAAGTATCTCCAACAAGGAATTCTCCCACCAGACCGAGCCAAGCATGTGTGAATCCACTAGAGTGAAATGTAGTTTACCCTCCAGAGAGGACTTAACCTAGAGGAAACCCTCTATAGATGTGGGTTCTATGGAATTATCCTCTGTTTCATCCAAGGAGACGAGATACCTTAGGTTATGCAAGAGGTCCATGCCGAATCCTATGGCTACTGTTAAGTAGTATTGAAGCTCTCTCACAAACCAACAAACCAAACCCTTTTTTTTCATTGTCAAATAATCCACTTTAGGGTTAGTGAGAACCTCAAAATTATCAGATACAAAAATCAAAACATCACAGAAACATAAGTTCAATAAAATGTGTAAAATTACAACAAATCCCCCATCATTCCAAACTCCACTAACTTAAAATTACAAAAAAACTCTTCAATACCTTCAATAGAAAAAAAATCATTGGAAATCAGAATTCATCGCTCTCAAACTGCTTTAGACATGTCCCCTCAATCATGACCTAATAATAGAATGAAATACAAACAAAAACTATCACCAATTGAAACTTCATCATCATCTTCCAAATCAGAGAAACACCATCGTCAATCGACACCATGAACCCCTAGCATTATCTATAGGAATCACTCCTGAAGCCAAGATGAAGATGAATCATCACCAATAGAGAAACTGAAACCAAACAAAGAAATAAACCAAATAAAAACCCCCTGGAACACTGTCGATGGGTCATCCTCACATCCCAAAACTCTCCTAAACACCATTGCAAAAAACCAATATGGGGTCTAGAATGACAGATCTGGAATCAAGAGAAGAATAATGACCAAAAACAAGCTTTGACATGGGGTACGATCTTAGAAACAAACCTGATGAAGGAGAGAAGGGAACAAAAACAAAAGAACACTGAGAAGGGAGGAGAGAGTGCCATCGAAGGAGAAGGAGGTGAATCCCTAGAACTTGAGATGTCACCACTAATCATATTACTAAATATCGGGAACAAGAAGGGGAAATAAAAAATGGATGGAGTGAAAATTATGACTCCACTGAGCAGGTAGAATATGAGAAATGAGGAATTCGTGGAGGCAATTCCTGCAAAGATCATTGAACAAACACCCATCAAAAGGAAGAACAATAAGCATGAAAAATATGGTAGATAGAAAACCAGGAGAGGATGTAGCTAGGAGGGTAAAAGTAGTACGGGACTATAACCCACTACTGCAAGGGCCAAAATCCTAGCATGTTGACAAGAGCTATCGAGAAGAATTATAGGGGAAAAGGAGGCATCTTTGAGAATAATGGGAAAAAACTTGATAGTGTAGGTTTATCTTGATTGTAACCGAATTATTTTTTAAATGGGTAGAAGAAGATCCTCTCAAGGAAGTCAAAACCCAGTCTGTGATCGAGTTCATGAGATTCCACATCATCTATTGATTTGGAGGTCTTCACACTATTCTTATAGACAATGACACTAACTTCTAGGATTCCAATCTAAAGAAATTGTTTGCTAAGTACAATATTCAATACAACCATACTTCTTGATATAATGTATAGGAAAATTTGTATATTGAGGCATTTAAAAATACCCTCTCTAACATCTTTCAGAAAAATGGAGGTCTAGAATAAAAAGAGTTGCCCAATAAGCTTCTCAATGCCCTCTAGTCCTATCAAAAGATGACTCAAAGTTCCACCCAGGTGACCCCATACTCATTGGTGTATGAAACAGAGGAAGTATTACCCATTGAGGTTTAGTTTTCATTACCCTAAATGACTATTTATGAACAAAAGATGCCATAAATAATTATATAGGTCTTTCTAGATAAGTCTTAAGGTATCAAGGAAAACAGGCCCCAAGCCTTGCAAAACTTGGATGTTGGGACCACTTTAGTGTATTGAGTTTTATTTGTTTTCAAAGATGTCAATGAGGTTTTAAATGATGATCAATATGAAGAAGGATCTCTCTTAAGTCAAAGTTTATGGAGAATGGAAAATAAGACAATTTATTTACTGATCTTAAGTTTAAATAACTTGTGTCAAAGGTGACACGATATTTACAACATTGAAGTATCATCCATTGAGTATGATTGAATATTCTAAGTGTGATCATGAAAAAAGTAAAATAATTATGTGATTTTCATGAAGTGGAGAGGATGAGAGAATGAAGAGAAGAAGAAGGGTGTCCATGAATGGAATTTGATTTACTATGTGGCCATGCATTTCATTTCATGTTAACATTTATGTTAATATTATTTTTTTGTGGACTTATTTGGCCAACCCTCGAGCTAGCCTGCCAGCCTCAACCCAAGGATCATGTGGTAAAAGAGCCAACCACGCCCATGAGGAAGCCGTCTAGGCTAGACCGCAAGTGGTAGAGAGTGGGATCAGAGTGCGCCCACAAAGTTTTGGACTGAAGCCCACAGAGGGTGGGTGTAGAGCATGCCCGTAGAGAACATGGTATGGGGTGGTACCGTGGAGGGAGAGGGAGTAATCTGGGCTGTAGGTGGAGCTTCTTGATACTTATACCATGCCTCATCCACATGTTGGATTTGATGTTGTATAAAAGTTTTTAATGACTGAACTAATCTCAACCTTCCATCACATCCCGCATCTCACTCAACCATCCAATCAGTGCGACATCTGATCATCTAATCCTAGATGCTCATCGCATCTGCACCTCACATGTTTGAACAAGGACTATCTGATGCTACCGCAGCCGCATCGTCGTCTACGTCCTTCCACTGCATGATGCCACCACTTCTACTCACCATAGAAGATGACTCTATCACCATGGATGACCATTGGATATCATATGAGGATTGTGTTGGTCGCTAGATCTAATCAAGTTCATGAAATGAAATGGTGAAGTTTGAAGAAGGATGAGGAAAATGAAGTTTCTGAGTCCACATGGATTCGAGCATGGATTTAAAATGAGATATATTTAATCTTGAATACATGAATGTGATTAGGGGAATACCGTGAGCTTGAAATGGAAACACCCATAATTCTTGGCATATCTCATACACGGGTTTGAAAATCTTAAAATAGTTGAGGATCTCAGCCACTTGAAGAAGATATTTGGATACCATATCCTATAGGATTTGAATTCATAAAATAGATATGATATATTCCTATAAAAAGATAATGCCCCAAGCCAAAGAGAGCTGCTGCCATCACTACTTGAGAGCACCTGTTTTAAAAAACAGATCCTCTTTGTGCTTTCAGTTCCCAAAGGGAAAGCACAAACCGCAAACCATTATTAGTTCGCAAAGAGAGGAGTCATGAACCATTCATGGTTTATAAAGAAAAAATGAGATCCACTCTCAGTTCATGAAGATGAGGAGCTATGAACCATCATGGTTCATGAAGAGGAGAACCGCAAACCTTTCTAGGTTCATGAGGAGGATCAGCAAACCACTCTTGTTCGTGAAGATTGAACCGCAAACCATCCTGGTTCTGTGAAGAATACTCGCACACTCTATGCATAGAATAACCACACACCCTTTTCATGAAGAAGAATAAGAAACCCGAGGGAGTGTGTGTACAAATAAGAGACACCCAAATACACCCATTCGAGTTTGAATAAAATAAAATACTAATAAATATAAATAAATTAAAGTGGACAATGTGTGTATTGAGAAAGGGAGAAGAAATAATTTCCATGGTTATGGGAAGTGCATACATGCATGAATATGCATGATTTGAAGAATCCCGAGTTGTGTGTGCACATGTTAATGAAGAAGGAAGAAGTTAATGTGAAAAGATTATGAATGATTTCATGCATAAATAAAAAGGGTGCAATTCAGTTGAACAAACATTAATTGCACAAAGAAGAATAGAAGAGAATAAGAAGGAGAAGGAAGGATAGTTTTACCAACTAAAGAATGATTATTATTCATGGAAGTTTAATTATGATGATGCCAAGTAAGCTGATCCTCAGTGTTTGAATAATCACATAGGTGTATGTGATTATTTCCAAGAAATAAGAAGGAGTTTTAGTGCATTTAGTAATTGCACTAAAAGAAGAAGAAAGAATAAGAAGTTCTAGTGTAGTTGATTGTTGCACTAAAGAAAAAGAAATAAGAAGAAGTAGTGTAGTTGGTTTTACACTAGAGAAGAAGAGAGAAGAAGAAAGGAGAGTTACTTGCCTACTGATTTGCAAGTAACCAAGTGAATATCACTAAATAAGATCAAGAGAAGAACCTACCTCTTGAAGAAGGAAGAATAATGTCTCCATAGGTAGTATAAAGAACCAGCAAGGAAGATGCAAGTTGAACTAGGTCAACACTAGTTCAAGAATAGGATTGTTTCACTTACCCCTCCAAAGTGCAAAGAATCACACTGGGAAGGATTTTTTCATTCCCCCCTCCAAAGTATAGGGACTAACACTGACTAGAGGATTGTTTTCCTAGTCAAACCACTGTAACTATTAGTACATTATAGTGGAGAATATATGTATTGTTCATCAATATACATGGAAAGGATGTAGATGCTCTTATTGAGTAGTGAACCATGTAAAAATATCGTGTTAATATTTTTACTACTTTCATATTATTGTATGTGAGGAAAAGAGAAAAATAGAACCAAGATACTAACAGGTCAATAGGTACAGGGATAAAAAGTTGGAATTGGTTTAAAAAGTCCCCAAAACTGATTCACCCCCTCTCAATATTAGGCATATCCCAAACTAGTCATCTCATTGGAGAGACACCATAATAGGGTAACAAGAGAATTCAACAAGAATGTTTTCCTATGATCCTTCCTCCAAGGTGACATGGTATTGGCTCTCAGAACGTCAATCATACCCTGTAAAAATCCATCGAAGTTAGAGACCGAGTGGTAAGGTCCTTAAATTATCCATAAGGTCTACTCTAATGGGGCATACTCTTTGATTACTGTGGGCATAGAGTATATCACACCTCCCACTAACACCAATTTTCTCAAATAGTAATTCATGTGAAACTATGTTCTAGGAATTATGACCTTAAACTATTTATGATTGGTCAAATCTACACAACCTTAAACTGCAACAACCATGGTATGAGCTCTATGAATTTAAAATTATAGAAAATATAGTCCAAGTTTTATGAATTTTAACTAAAAATCCCAACTTCCTCAGTACATGATGTTAAAATAAAGCGTTACACTATGTGATAAACATAGGAGTCCTCACATACCGAATGTGGGATGACTAAAAAGGGTGAATTTCCTTAGTGTATGATGTTAAATTTTAGCCTTAACCCATGTAATAAGCATGGGATAACCCATGATAGCCATGGTATTCCTCAATACCCTCATCAGAGAGGGATACCCCCACCTCCAACATTGGTATCCTATTACACTGTGTCTCAGAACTATGCGTGGATTGATTCCCATTCCCATGGGATATATAGTGATGACTAAACCCCCTATCTTCAGGACTAGCTATAAATTCTCCAACCCTTGGACCCCTTGTACCCACTTATGGTCCAATAATTACAACATTAAAACTATGTTTAGTTTGTCTCAAGGTATTTATGTGATATGTGGGCCCACATTCCCTCACTTTACATTGGGTTTGACCTCTTCCATACCACACAGATACCCTTGAAACAAACTTCTTCCTAGTCCAAGCATCACAAATTTAAACTATTTTCTGAACTCCCTGAGTCCAAACCTTACGACCTTAAATTGTGTGCAACTAGCTTCATGATTTCCTTATGTTGTGTATACCCTCATTTTATCCTTTTATGTTGGGTTTTAGATTTTTTATGCCATCCGAACATCCTCAAAGTGTTTACATTTGGTCCAAGCTCTATGAAATTAAACTAGAAGTCCTAGTTCAATCTTTATGACCTTAAATTAGGAGTCCTAGTCCAAGAATTATGACCTTAAACTAGGAGTCCTTTTCCAAGAATTATGACCTTAAACTAGGAGTCTTTGTCCAAGAATTATGACCTTAAACAATGTGCATCTGACCTCCTTGGTCCCTCATGCACATGGGTTTTTCATCCCTGGTGTTTAATCAAGCCTATTCCACCACTGTATTCTAGTACTACACGTGTCTTGATTCCCATTACCATGGGATATGTAGTGTAACCTAGACCTTATATCTCTAGGCCCAATCACAATTTTATCTTAGAACTATCTGTTACCCATGGAACTATATCCCCAAAATTCCCTCATGGTCCACCTCTTCAGGTATAAGCCCCATTTATTCCTTAACCCATTAGTGGGTTAATATTCCCTCATGACCCAACACAAAGGAAGAAAAGAATGAGAATCTTGATGCAAAAGCCCCACCAACATCCTCAGTACGTGATTTTAGACTATAGAATTACCCCATATGAAACTGAGATTCCCCATAAAATGAGTATGGGATGACCATCCCACCAACATCCACAACACACAATGTTAAACTTTAGTCTTACCCTATATAAATTAGGGATTCCCCATATCTCAAATATGGGATGATTCGGTATCCTCACTCGAGAGGACAATCCCCTTACCAGTATCAGTATTATACCATGCCACATTCCAGAACAATGTGTGGCTTGATTCCCATCCTCATGGGATATGTAGTGATGCCCAAATCTTATATCCTAGGTCCAACCCCCTTTTTCGACTCATTATATGATATTTCCTCCCCCAACAACATGATGATGACCCAGGGTATGATTTTTCAAGTTTTGGGTGGAATAGGGTCCCTTTTTCCTTCCTTTCATGTTAGGTTATCACTCTTCAATTCCATAAAAGCATCCTTAGGACACACATTCCCCCCTTGGGTCCAATCTCTATGAAATTAAACTAGTGGCATCCATAGTTCGAATTGTATGAATTTAAAACATGAAGCCCAAAGTCCTCAGAACATGATATTAAACTGTAGCCTTTTCTCGTATCAAATAGGTATTCCTATTAATATTATATGATTTGATATCCTCACTAGATAGGATGTCACCCCACCGATGTCAGTCTTTTACCACACCGCACTGCAAAACTATGTACGGCTTGGATCCCATTTTTATGGGATACGTAGTGATGCATGGATATCTCATCCTAGGACTAGCCCTACCATCAATTGAATTTGGGGTCTTTCCCCTCTTTTTAAGTCTTGAGTATCTCACCTACCAACATGACCATCCAACATATTTTAGCATGTGGTGGAATGGCTCCCAGGGCACTCAATATTCCCTTTGGGACATTCCCTACTCCCACTTTAACTCTTCGCGCTTTCTTAGATTTAGATAATAATAATATACCAATATGAATAAGCTCCCTAATTACAATGGTCCTATGACACACTATCTCACCTATTGTTTTAGGTCCATGCCTCAAAGGATCTCCAGTAACAATTAGTGGATCCCGTGTTTCGAACTTGGTCAACAGTTGATTCCACATTTTTTTGCCCCATCTTTAGTTGACATAGATGTAGAGTCTGTGTTTTGAATACGGTCAACAATTTTTCCTCAATCATCAATCATTCCACTTTCACTATCCAGGTTTTTAAAGGCATGATCACCCTCATAGGAATTTTTGATCACTTTCTCTCCTCGTTGTGTTCTCCCTTGCAAATGACTAGAACTCCATACTGCCCCTTGTTTCTCACATCAAGCATGAATCATGAGGGATAAGGATTTGGGTGGAAGTTTTCCTCAAGAAAGGTTGAGGTACATTATTTCCCCATGTTCTAAGCCTCATGACCCTAAACTATGCACATGTTGTATCAGATATGTTTCGTATAACATCAGGTGGCCTTATAGTCCCCTCTTTTCACATTGGGTAACCTTTCTTTGATATTTCACATGTTCCTTCGAAACACGCAACCCTATGGTTCTAACTCTATAACCTTAAAATAGGATCTAAAGTCCAAGAATCATAAATTTAAATTGTGTGCCAGTCACCTTATTAATATGTTGTGTGGTATTGAGACTCCTTGGACCTCAACTCACATCGGGTTGTTGCTCCTCCATACTACACATGTCCTTTTAGGATGCTCACCCAAGGTCCAAGCATCATGACCTTAAACTATGCACGAATCAACATGTATTATTTTTCTTAGTATAGGTACTCCTAGGAACACCCTTTCTATCAGTTTTTTAATCCTTTGACATTTTTGAGAACCTTTATGGGAGTGATTCCCCCTTACCTCATGTATAAATGTTATGAACTTAAACTATTTACAACCCTGTAGTCCAAGATCTATAACCTTAAACTAGGATTTGTGGTCCAATCATTATGAACCTAAACTATTTGAAACTTATTGGTCTTATTGGTACGACCTTAAGCTACTGAGGGAAAGAGGCACAAACATCTATCAAGTTAAAAATCCATAAAGGAAACCTGAACAAGAGCCATACTCCCCCCCGCAAGGTCACTCCCATGAAATTAAACTATTTGATACATCATCCTCACTATATAACATTAAACTACATTTATATCATCCCCACTATATGAAATTAAACTGTGTGTCCATCATCCTCACCATATGAAGTTAAAATGCATGTCCACTGTCCTCACCGTATGATGTTAAACTACATGTCTATCATCCTCATTGAATGATTTAAAACTATAGATAATCTTACAACCACTCATAATAATCCCCTTTTCACTTTTGGTGCCAGTCACCTACCGCATCATTCATATTCTTCAACTGGTCCCTAGTATCCAAGATGATGCTCCCCTTAGAAGATGAGTACGAACTTTGTTCAGAAAAATACTCCTACCAAATGTTCTCAAAGCCATGGTGGATTAATTCTATGAGTGTTAATATCCATTCAAACATTTCATCATTTCATCTCCACACCTTGCATATCCCTTGAATTGGATCCCCATAATCCTCCACATTTGAATAGACCCCCTTGATGGAATGGTCCTATGCCACCCTAGCTCACCTAACATCCTAGGAAAATTCACCAAAAGAATTCTAACAACATCTTGAGATAGGTACCATGTTGAAAACAAGGCTAGTAGTTGACCCTCATTTATTTGTCTCCATCCTTAAAAAATGATAATGGATTATGTGTTTCGAACATGGTTAATAGTTATCCTCCATCTTCACGCCATCCCATTTGTGTTCTAATTCCAAGGAATCTCGATTCATGCTCCCCATAACCCTTTTTTTCTAGGTTTATTTAAACACCCTTGGTGTTACCCCATTAGGGAAATAGCACATGTTGAGGAATCAAGTCAGTTGTTTATAGAATCTCATGCTCCAGCTAGAACTTTCTAAGTTAAGACACTTCCAATGGTCAATAAACAAGTTTAAACACCGAGTGTTCAACCTTTTTCTGGTACACTCATATAAATGATAAGTCTTATATTTGTCCCTTGTTTCCCACACCGAGCATGACTCACATGGTATTAGGGATTCACTATTGGTTATCTTGCTAATGTGATCGAGATGAAACAAAAATAAAACCTTTAAAAAAACTATATGATAATTTAAAACAAACAATACAAGGGTTGGGAGGGTTATACACATGTTGTATCCCGTCCTTTATTATGGGATAAGGTAAAATTTCCCTAAGGTTTGGCCCTGGTGATTGAGAACTCAAGCTCACCCAACCTCTATTGAGTAACCTCCAGAGTATGCTTCCACTCTGTCAGATCGAACTCCTCTTCCTCAGATTCAGGAAAGACTTCTTTGGCCCTGATCTACATCTGGTCCTACTCAGATTGACACTCAACCACCAGAAATGACTCCTATGCCACCATAGCCTCAGTTACCACCAACTGGACCCTCAGTTGGCCGATGATCTCATCTTTAATTATGATGATGTCTACATGATCCTACACCAACCCTTCAATATAGGAAATCTCCTCACCAGCTTCATGAAGTGCCTTGCTGCACATAGCATTCTATTTGTGCCAGGAAACATCGAACACCTACCACTTGGAACATGCTCACTCAATGAGAAAGTCGTGATACAGTGCGTAGAGACTTCTAAAGTACACTCCACCTATCCCTAGGCTAACAAGACAATGGAGGAGAGATCCCACTCAGTTTGGAAGGTCAACTAGTGGGGTACGCATGATCAAGTTCTTCATGTACCTCCACACCTTGCGTTGAATGAATCAGTTATCCTCAGTAATGTTTGTGCCAGAATCTTTGAAGTCCTCAGGTGGTACAAGATTGTACGAGGGAAAGACTACCGAAACATCAGTGGCCGGATCATTCATAGACATGACCTAGGGTGATTCGAACCCTAGTTCATGGGGATCACTACTAAAAAATTGGGTATATCCAGTGCTAGGGTTTTAACAGTGCTATGTAAAAGCGCTGTTAAAACCCCCCTTTTTCAGTGCTAGAAAAAGCTCTGTTAAAAGGGGTATTTAACAATACTTTTTTAACACTATTAAAGGGGCCCCTTTATCAGTGATTGTAATAAATCATTGATAAAGTCCCCCTTTATTAGCACTGGTAAAAAAGTGTTGATAAAAAGTGGCCTTTATCAGTGCTTTTAAAAAATTGCTGATAAATGGGGACCTTTATCAGTGCTTTTTTACTAGCGCTAATAAAGGGTATATTTCAAAAAAAATATATATATATTTAATTAAAAATAATATATTAATATATTAATATATTTATATTGATATAAATATAATATATATTTTTTAAATATGTTTTGGATAAGGCTAAATAAGCATTTACATATAATATATAAGATATTAATTGAAAATGGATAATAAAATAATTAATTTTTTTAATTAATAATTTGATAATTATTATTGAGTAATAGCCATTTAATAAAAATTTAAATATAAAAAAAATCAAAAAATTAATAAAAGATATAAAATAAGTTGAAAACGTAACTCAAACTTCAAATAGACATAACTTTTTATCCGGGTGTATGTTTGGGCTTTACCACATATCAAATCGAAGCCTGCGGTGATCTCTACACCCTAAATTTAAAAGAAAACACTTTTTCACATTTGTTGAGGCAAAAAAAGGCCCATAAGTCCTCCAAAACTGAGTTTTGAGTTGGGGTATCCAATTTTTTTAACATTTGATGGATTTTCACATCGTTTAAGGGGGTCTTTTTTCCCTTTTTCAGTGGGGATTGAATTTATTCCCAAGGATTATATTCATATTTATATTTTGGATTTGAAATTTTATTGCTTTTTTCACAATGTAACATTATTTATAATAAAATATATAATAATATATACATATTTTTATATATATTCACACATAAAAATTCAATTTTATAAATTAATAATTAATCATATTTACATATAAAATTTATTTCTCAATATATAAACCTTATCTAAATAAAAACTAATATCCATTTTACTTTAAATACAAATGTATGAATTTTTATATACCTATACAATTAATATATATATATATATAATGCATATATATATATATATTTGTGTGTGTGTTGATAAAGAGATATATATATTTATCTATATATTCTAATATATGTATATAAATATTAATATGTAATATATGTAAATAAATATAAACATGTATCATTATATTTATAGATGCACACACACACACATATATATAAATGATATATGTATATTTTTATGTATTTATAAACACACACACATACACAAAAAAATATATTTTATATTTGTATTTTAATATATATATATATATATATATATATATATATATATAAACATATATATAAATATATGGATAAAAAATGTAACAAATATATATATATATATATATATATATATATATCATAAAATGTAAAATAAAACAATATAGGGGAGTGGAAAAGGTGCTGGTGTATAAGTTGGAGGTCTTAGGTTTCAAACTTACTGGAGGAAGGGGTGGACGTGGGAGGGTGAGATTATCTAAAGTATTGATAAATGGGTGGGGGAAGTGCTGATAAAGGATGGGGGAGGGGGGGGGATGAACAAAAAAATTACCCCCTTTATCAGTAAGTCCTTTATTATCACTTTTTTTAGCACTGTTAAAGGGGGACTTTAAAAACACTAAAAAAGAACTGTTAAAGCTAACCCTTTAAGATCTCTTACATTATCAGTGCTTCTATAGAATTAATAAATCCATTTTACTAGAAATTTTAAAGGCTTGATTTGCAGTAGTGGAAATAGATCCTCACTAGGCCCTTCATCCTCAAAAGGAGCCTCAACCAACTCATGTGGAACCTTCGGTGTGGGCTCATACATCACAGCCTCCTCGATCACCTATGTTAGTGGCATGATCTCAACTAACTTCATTGAGGCATCATATCTAGTAGCCACTGTTGAAAACACTTCGGTATCAGGCACATTCATCATAGCCTCCTCAATCACTTCAGTTGTTGGTATGATTTCCTCATTCTCCAATGATTCTTTGACTCCAATAGTCACCTATTGTGGCTCTTCTACAATAGGCTCAACCACCACAACACCTTTATATATCCCAGCTATGGGCATAGTCTCAACCCCCTCCTTCAAGGGCATGATCTCAGCATCCCCTTCTCGTGGAACCTTCATGGTTGGTGCAACTATCAAGACCTCCATGACCATCTTGTTCGGGGGATCAGTACACATTGTTGTTGCCTCAACTTTAGGAACCGGTGACTCAAACATTGAAATTGGTGTCTGATCCCCAAACAAGGTTTGAATTTCCATTTCAGAATGATTTATTTAGACATATAAAGGCAAAGTAAGAAAGAAAAAGGTGAAAATGGGAAAAGGCTTATAGGAATAATCTAGTTCGGCTAGTAACTCAAGGAGGTTCATGGGTATTCCTCATAGTAAGGGAATCCCCCTAGAAGGGGTTACTATGAAATAATCTTTGCCTCATTTATAGGTTACACCTTATCTAAAGGTTGTCCACTAGTGTCCATGACATTAGGGAGAGTCCTTTATCTCCCCCCTTAAGGAGATGAGGCTCCCTCGGCTCATACCCGAGGTTCATCATGAACCTCCCCCTCCTCCACACTAACCGATTCCTACACAAGTGAAAAGGAATTAAGGTATATAATCTAAAGGATGGGTTATATCCAAGGAACACATGATCAAGAGATCTAACTGGTCAACAATAGGGACCCCTTCCATGGGAGAGTCCTGATAGGCATCACATCCCCATGACTCCTCCTTTGACCCCTCTAGAAGAGTCATGTAGCCAACTAACTCACCTACTGATAGATCCGAGGGAGAAGGCATGTCTAGTAGCACCTTCAATCATCTAGTCAGAGGACATGCAATTCCTTGAGAGTGGACTAAGTCCTTTAGCTCTATTATATATTGCACTGCCTCAGATTGGGGGAAATGGAAGCCAATCCTAGCATGACCCAACCCAGTAAGGAATATACCATCTATGTTGAGATGCTTCCATATCCCATGGAGAGTGTTTATTTTTCTAAATACCCATGATCTCCTAGGTGTTAGAAAAAACATCATTTCTAGGGACATATAGAAGGAAAATATGCTTCTACGGACCTTGGAAGTGCACCCTCAGGACTTCCCTAGAGGGTCCACCTTTCCCCAAAAGCTGTTTTCCTAGGAGCATCATGCCCATCACCATTCCCCTCTCGACAACTCTAGTCTATTTAGGACTAGGAACTACCGACTCTATAGCTACCACAACTCTACCCATTGGGCCAACTTTGACACTATGGAGAGATATATGTGTTTCTCACCCCCAACCTCACTATTGTGAGACCTATCCTTCTTCATCATAAGTGGTTCATAGTCTCAGAATCTCCCTCAGGTATGATATCTCCCAAATCTGTGCATAATCATGGGTAAGAACATAAGAAATATTGGGCGATGGAAGATCATTTCAGCCCCTCCCATACTCATGTGTAAACATGCACTAGATCTGTCTAAGGACTAAACGTTGGATCTTGTAAATCACCTTCATGTATACCCTCTAGGTCAACTATTGGAGGCATCAAAACTACCTCACTAACTGGTGTGGGGTGTATGGATTGTAGATTAACTTTTAGTCCATCTTCACAACTAGTACCCCACATTGAAACTCCAGGAGGTATGACCACTTTTTGATGTCCCTGCACCATCACCAGTCACCATACTTGTGAGTAGGGGGAATATGTGGAAAATGAAGTGGTCCACTAGCCTGATCCTTTCCATCACATCCACTGAGCCTAAGTTGAGAGGAAAAATCCTAATAATGTTGAGGATTGATGGTTAGAAGTTTTATATGGAAGTGGAAATGAGGTTCAGATAGACTCATATTCCCCATGTGCACAGTAAACCAATCATATAGAAAATGGAAGCCCACACACATGGGGGGGGGGGGTCTTCCCCTACCTAAGGTGGAAAATCACTTCATACATATTTTCCAGTACCGACACCATTAGGTTAATGTGTTGTCCCCTTAACAACACCTCTTCCACGATGAAGGTGTTCTGTTGTGCCCCTATGTGCACATCCCAAATTGGGAGAATCCACCTGAAAATTAGTGTGACAATGAATACTTCCATACTAAGCATGGAAGCCTTATTATTCACACTATATCATCATAGATACCACTATATTTCCTCCAAGATTCTCTAGTATGAGTGTTCCTTACCTCACTAGAACACCATGGGACACTAACATGGACTCCCCGATAGCCTGTTCACTGTTTTTTTAAGAAAATACCTGAACCAATTCTTGAATGAGATTCCCTTCATCCCCAACTGGTTGCGCCCAAATTTACCCTACTGGTAAAAGCGACCGATGTAGTACATGTAGGGGTCGAATCCACAGGGACCGAAGAAGTAACCTTGAGACGCTATGATTGTGTGAAGGATGGGCTATGAAGTATCCGACTTTGGATTTGATTTTGGATGGTTTTTAAATAACACTAATAAACCTAAGTGAATTCAATTAAATGGAAATGGTTTGATCTTAGGATTATGCTCGGGGTGGATTGAATGAATTTTACTTCATTAGACAATTTTGGTTTTATTAATTTTTGATGAATCCATTCTTCAAAAATAACATTACATTCATCATTTTCTAGTTTACTAAACACAATTAATAATCCCGTATACACTTATAGAACCAAATTCATGATCTCCCCGAGGTATATGGTCATTTAGTAATTGAATTTATTTTGCTCAAACACAGTAAAGATGAAGAGTAGAAATAATTGAAGAATGGATGTCTTAAATTAATTATCCAATTAACAAAAATTCGGTCAAAAAATAACATTGAATCCAGCCTTTGCATACTCCTAAGATCATCCCATTAAGGGTTTATCCCTCCATTGATGGTATACTCTCAATGGTGGGCAGAAGATGGCTAACAAGAATTGGATTGAAGAAATTAAAACCGCGGAAATAACGAGCACTCCTCCGTGTGTGTGAATGAAATTCACACCTATGTGTGAACTAATTCACAACAACACAGAGATATCACTGTGCTTTGTGATAATAAAGTTTTAATAAAATAAATGGAAAATATATAAGTGAATGAAGTTGATTAAGAACATAAAGATACAAAAAAGAAACTTACATGGAAATGGAAAACATTACAAAGGAAATTTGGAAGCATAACCTTACAATGAAACAAGCAACAAAAGATGATATGAAAAATATCCCCCCCATATTCCCTTCACCAATATCTCCTTATATAGGCATATTAGGAGCCTTAGGTCCACCCCCAATAATTAATTCACCCCCAACAATTAATAGAGTCAAATGGAGGGTGAATAATCAAAATGAAATTGATGTTTCGAATTTGACCCGGAAAACTGTCCAGATTCATCCACCATATTGACATGTGAATTCGAAAATGAAGAAGGCCGAATCCGGAGGGGTTGTAGAAGGAAAATATCTTCTTCCATCTGTCCTCTATGAGATTTAAATATGTCATGAAATTTGGATCATCCGTTTGGAAGTTATGATTGAAATTGTGGGATGGATTTCTGTGCATTAATGTGAGGTCCACCATTTAAATATCAACTTCAGATCCCTTTATCATCATGAAAACATCAGAATTAGCTCCGTCTACAGTTGAATAAAATGATCCTCATATTTTTATCTTTCTACTGTATAAATTTGAGCTTAATTGGGCTTGTATTATGGGCCCCACATTTGTTTGATGGGCCTTAGGCCCATCATGCTTTTTCCAGCAAGTTTCTGCCTTCAAGTGAAAAATTCTCCATCTTCCTTTGGGCTTCATCCAGAGGACATAAAAGATAAAATGTTCCAAACAAAGTGATAAATCATATAACAAAATTTAAAATTCATAAAATGAATATAATATTGTCAAAAAACAAATGAATGATTGGGCCCAAATTTTCATTTTAAACATGAATTGCATTTTTGATGAGAAATGAAGTTCTATTTATGTAATGCACTAAAAACAATGTTTATGGACTTTGGAACAATGAATATAAAGACATTAACAATTAATATTAGCCACTTTCAGTGACTGATCACCAACTTATGCTTGTTTTTAAGTTACACTAAGCAGAACAACACCCTTTCTATAGCTAGAAGCTGCTCTGGGTCATCCCATACATTCTCCATGGGGAGGAATTCATTATACATAACCCCTTTGAATGAGATACCAATAATATATTATATATCCCACAAGATAATTATGACCTCCCCATGATGTAGATGAAAGGTGTTGGTCCCTATAGACCACCCTATCAGTAGCTCAGACATGATTTCAAAGTGCTGGTAGATGTGGAACTGTGAGGACCATGTTTCCTCATAAAGGCTAACCCACTTTAGCTCTGCCTAAAACTCATATAAATACTAGAATACCCAATATTCCCAAGCCCATTCATCCATGAATTATCCATCTTAGCATAGATACCAACTATCTATCCACCCATTTAAAGGTTTCACCATGTCTTCCTTGAGGATTGATTCATACTGAGGAGGAGATGACTCCACCTCCAACACCTCCCTGTTGATATTGTTCACATGGTTCCATAAGATATGTGTAGTGAGAGATGCATGGTCCTTAAATATGCGGCCCCCAATAGCCTTGTACCATTTTTACAGTTTATGATAGCTTCTGAAGCACTAGGAGAGCTCATCTCAATTGGTATCAGGGATGAAAATATCTTCCCTTATCCCTAGGATGTACAAAGGTAGTCTCTTACATAGCGAGAAGTCTTGTTGATACTCTGTCAGTATTATGGTGAGTGTATCACAATCCAAAATGCTCTAGACTCTCTCTCCAATCATAAGATTCTCATTTATATCCTCTCCATGGGTTGAAGCAACATCATCACCCTCAAAAACCATTTTTCAAAGACTTGAAGTTTTTAGAACAGATTCTTGAAGGTATATTCACAAAAGTAAGTTCATAAAGGCTAGGTTTACAGGAGTCTTATCATGGAATCCTGATCATATAAGTTTGTTCTTAGAACAGTGGTTTGTATAATAGTTGAGTTTTGCAAGTGTAAAGGATCAAAATCAAACAAAACTCATGAAGTCATTGAATTTTTTGAAAATAGATAATTGGATTATATTTTGTGAAAAGACCGTGGTCCCCTAAGGGCCCCCATCCCTATTTATAGGCATATGGTCAAAATGAGTTTCTCAAGTGGGGCTTGAAAACTACCAATTTTTGGTAGTTTTCCCCCATAACATGACCCTCTTTTCCCTTGTAGGATCTAATTTCGAGGGGGGGGGGGTTGATTCCAAAATATGTGTGTCATAGGGGAGGCTAAGGAAGGTACAACCAATTCAAAGTGAGTCTGGGCCAAAATGGCCCAAAAATCCACTTAAGGTACTAGATTCACAACAATCAACACCTTCATGAATGAATGTAGCCTATGAAACCCCTTACTGCATAGAGGTTTGATGGTAGCCACCACACAGTTTAATTTCAGGTTCATAAAGCTCAATTTTACAGAAATCCCCGGCCGCATGAAGCTTTGATGGTAAGCTTCATACAACGTCACTCTGAATTGTGGAGCCTATCGATTCATGAAGCACATAACATTTCACAAAAGACTCCATATTTTATGAAACCAATACCCTTTCCTATTATGGGAATATTAATACTATCTATGTATGAATTTTTAGGGGAATCAACCTTTCATATTCTAATAAAATCTATGAAATCATGATACTCAGAAGATTCATGAATTAAAGAGGATATAAGGATTTAAAGGGATCCATATTTCATGAAACCACATCCCATGTGTTTTTGAGAACCTCAAACCTTAGTATATATTCCTTTTATAAAGTTACATGGCCTTAACATAAGAAGAAATCCCTTTGAGGCTCTGGGGGTTATGTGAGATAACTATCTTTCATGAAACCAACCCCATGGGAACCAAGACTTTACCCCAAGGTAGGTTCACCCTGTTTCACAAAACAGACCCTTTCATGAGACCCATAACCTCCATGAGACCATGGAATTTGTGAATATACAACCTTCAAAAAGCACCAACCTTAACAAAAACCACTCTCCCAACCTGCTTATGGTTCCTCCTTTCAGTTGACACCCTTTCATGAAAGTTGAGTGCCTAAGGTCCCCATGACAATCCAGGATCGTTCCAATCACACCCTAAGTCCCCATGAAACCGGTACCACCTACTATTGTGCCCACCCACTTTACTCAAAGTGTGGCTTGGGCTTACATACTACATGTTTCTCTTAATCATAGGTACCCTAATACCTATCACTCCTAATCATAGGCTCCATAATGCTGGGCCTCCTTATTTACATTCCTCCATAGTAGTTCCAACATTATACCCCACCTAGAGGCACATGAGTGGTGGAAAAATAATCCCTAGGGGTGGAATATTTGAGGTAAAATGCATACCTATATCAATGAAGATTACTTATAAAGAATATTCCTCCTTCCTTGACAAGGCCCCCCTAGAGGTGTAATCCCCATCCATATCTGTGTTTCAAGACATAAAACAGCCTAGCTTCATGTCCTAGTCATACAATGATAAACTGGACAACAATATCCTCAACACATGATGTAAAACTATAGCCTTACAATGTGCGATGAATAGAGGATTCCCCATGTACAATCATCATGGGATTCCACCTTTCACACCATCTCCCCAATGGATTATCCTCCTTCATTAGGAAAATTCCATATGTAATTCCCACAGCATATCTCAAAGGGATGACCCTCCTGCATCGGGAATCTTCCATGTGTAAGCATCACACCATCCCTCATCGACACTCATTCCATGATACGAGCATCCTTACTGAAAGATAATAAACTGCATGGATCGATCATGTTACATGACCTTAAACTGTGGCATAAAACTATGTGGGTTTTGATCCATGTCTTTTAAATAAGGTACACAATGTAACATTTTGAGGTTCAATCTCAAAAACAATCCAAGTGTGAAATCTCCCCCATAGGGGACAAACCTAACCAAACCAAAATTTCATGACAAGACATTAAACAAGCACCCAACCTGTCCCCTCAATACATTAAACCTTCACACAACCTGTACCCTCAAGATGTTAAACATGTACCCAACCTTTCCCCTCAATACATTAAACCCACACCCAACCTATCCCTGCAAGATGTTAAACCTTTGCTCAACCTTTCCCTACCATTCGTTAAACCTACACACAACCTTTCCTCACAAGATGTTAAACCTATGCCCAAAATATCCTCTCAATATATTAAAACTATGCCCAACCTATCATCACAAGATGTTAAACTTTCCCTCCAAACATCTCCAAAAGATGTTAAAATCGTGACTTGATCCATAATACCTACCCCATTTAATAAACATGGTATTCCTGAGGAAAAAATCCACAAAAGACTTACTCCCATAGCATCAATTACCTCATGATTAACATGGGATGCATTGAGTTCTACACCTAAGATGCCTCACACACGAGATTCCCTCCAAAATAAGAAGTATTTATAGGTGCCCAACCTACCCAACATCCAGACATGCCCAACGCACCCAATGCTACTACCCCCATGACCGAAGGTTGCTACCCTGTCAGGATAGAAACAACATAATTAACCAGTATCCATGTCAAGATGGTGCTGGGAATGAGTTTCAATAACACAATATAAATATACATGGGAGACCCTAACTAGGTGATGAGCTCTTATGAGGAATCCATGGAAGGAGGAAATAACATACCATCTTCCCATTTCGATGAAAGAGAAGACATCATTGATGAAAGTGGTGGCAGCCATTGGGAAATGGGAATACAGGGAAATAGAAAGAATGAGTGTTGTGTTGGTCCCAATTAAAGCATGAGAAAAAACTATAATGAGGAATGATAACATAATTATATATCAAGTATAAATAATGTATAACCACAAAAGGATAACCTTGAAAACATTGCATATACCATGGAATAAGAATGAAGAATAAATAATCATGAACCATAGTGACTTGACATAAGAATGTGTCACATGAATAAGAATTGAAAATAAAAATATATGTAAAGGGTTATTCCTAGACCATTATAGTATATCAAAAAAATATAACCTCAAAATGTCCATGTATAAAATAATGGGCTAGGATAACCTCCCAGAATCTATACACGTCATCACATGAGACATAAGCTTTAACCAATGTATGAGAGAGATATATAATTCTTGGACCCCAATCATGTAACTATAAACTATATATATTTGTGAAAATTAAAACAATCATAAATGTATTTCACTCATATCCTAATTTACCAATATAATTAAAATGGAATATATAAAATTTTCATAAGTTATTGTATAAGAAGTAATCAGGGTTTAGAATTGATGATTCCCAAAATTCAATCACATAAAAGAAAAAAAATCATAAGTTAATTTATATGGTGACACATTAATGTTATAAAATAAATATATAAAATATATATTCTATAGATAAAATAGAAAATGGTAGAGAAATTATGAAAATTGTTTTCTTAACATATTGTAAATGTTTTCATAAAAAATATATAAGTCACTTTCAAATTCATTATAAAATAGTGAAAAAATAGTTTTAAAACCTTCTTATTTTAAATCATCTTGATAATTAAAAAATAAATTAAATAAAGGAAATGTGAATGAAACATAGTGAGAAAGATAATATATGATCTAGATGTTGAAAGAAATACATTACAGTAGTTTTAACTATTTAATTTTAATCCACATTGATGAAAAAGGTATATAATTAGATTTTAAATAGAATGAAATAGAAATACACACACAATAAATTTCATATATAAATTTTAAAATAATAAAAATAGATATTTTTGATAATAAATAGCATGGATATGAATGAGAAATAACCCTAAAATGGAGAGTTGAAATTTCTCATAAAAATATCATACTTAATGTGGTCAAAGTTAATCAAATAGGATATTTTGAATAGGAAATGTTAATTTATAAAAAAATAAGTGTAAATAAAATAAGATATATTTAAGGGGTAGAATTTAATCACCACAAAATATTATATTCAATGAGAATATAGTATAACTCATTGAAAGAAGATTGACTTAGGAAAACCCTATCCATGGATTCCTGTATGATCAAACATACTCTAAATCCCTATATAATAAACTTGGGTTTATATTTTATCTATTTTAGAACCATATTTATATTTATTTTTATTAATAACACTCATTTATATTTGTTTATTTCATGTTTTTAATAATTCTTAGTCAATATAACTCATTGTGAGTTAATTGTATAATTTGTTCCTTGTTTTCTTTGGTATAGAACCCCTAGAAATTTATCCTTTATAATATTTTCATCACATATAAAATGGTCATATAAAGAATATAAAAATGTTTTAGGGAAATATAGACCTCTATTATTATTTCATGGATGTTACAGTAACAATTCATAATGAGTGGTTAGGAAATTTTCTTTTTTTGATTATTAAATATATTAAAATAATTTATTTTATTAATAAATATACTTATATATATTTGGACCATTGTGAAATGATGAATATATCTAGGAACACAATTTGGGGGTTGTGGGTGAATCATGGTGCTATCTGATTTAAAAATTTCTTTAATATAACCCTTACCATTTTTTAGATTGGGTTCCCTCATTGGAAGAAACAATTTGTTATCTAATTCAACCTCTATTTCATTGAAATTAAATTTCAAAAAATGAATAAAATATAAAGAAAAAATACAAAAAAAAATGTTACATGGTTCCCCTACACTAGGCTATGTCGAAGGAGAACTACTTCCCAAGGGTCACATCCTTTTATTCATCCACTATAAACCACTTCATGGATGTCCTACTCAGTTTATTGATGTGATGGTCTCTTCATGTTTAGGAAAAAACTAAAATGGTCTACATATTAAATTCTTAAATAAATGATCCAACTTAATTGAAATACCTATAATTATATTCTAAGGTAAATTTAGATAATATATTTAATGAGACAACTAAATATGAAGATCCCAATGGATCTTGTAGTCACACTGAGAGGGGGAGGGGGTGGTGAATCAGGCGTGACTTGTTTTACTAAATTGTTTCCTTTTTCTTTGAACCATTATAATTCAAACCTATGTCACCTATTAATATAATTGGATCCTCTATATAATGAATAAAGTAAATGAAACACAATACACAATATCTTTACAAGGTTTGGTACCAAGACCTACTCCTTGCCATGTTGTTTATACCCCCCAACACAGATTCTCCACAATAATCTTGTTATCAATTATAATGGTTTAGGAAAAAGCTGGTTATACATCCTAGTAATCGATCCTATAATTTATCCTAGTTATACCCACCAACGATCCAACTTTCTATCTTGATAGGTTAGAAACCTTACCCATTCGACTGGTTATACCCCCCAGTTTCTTAAGCTTCTTCAACAACTGATTATACTCCCTAGTCACAAGCTCCTTCTTCTTAGCTTGATCCACTATAGGGTAATCTCTTGATCTTCCTCCATATGATTCATGGATCTTACTTTCTCATGTATATCTTCAAGTAACTTCAATAGCCACTAATAAGGTCTATTGGTATTGATCAATAATTATAATTTCCTGTATATGATCATTTTCCTCTATCAAACAATGGTCAGTCAATTATTCCTTCTGTAGATAAATTCCCAACCTCACTAACTATTCACTGATATTCAAATGATCCAAACTAACCCCAATACAATAATAACTTGGATAATTACTCTTTCTGAAATATTTTATGGATCAGTCTCAAATCAATACACACAATTCATTCAAATCATATTTCATGTGCCTATCTCAATCTTCATGCATGTAAAATACAATGCATGGCCTTATTCCTTCTTCTTCAATGTTCTTTGTAAAACAAACACAAGAACACAACATTCATAACATTTATGCATGGATTATTTCATGTTTATGAATAATTCCACATTTATCTTCTCACTATGAAACCCTAGATCATTGCTTCTATTCATATGAAAAAAACCATCGCAAATACTTCAAATATTAATATTGCATGTATCATGAAATACATATCAATATTTTTAGCTTCCTTCATGATAGTGTTTTTTGTGATGCTACCATGTATTCATGTAACAAAGTTATACATGATCACTTCCTCAAATCATGAACATGAAACTCCCTTCATGCATGGATATCATTTTATGCTTGATTCTCAAGCTTGTCACGTAGTAGAATACATGATGCCTCTATCTTCATACTCATTCATGTGAAGGCTCACACATGTTCCTTTTCTTATTTCATGAAACCATGAAAGGTACATAAGTTCTTCTATCCTTTGTAAAATGAAGTTATTTTTTGTAATCAAATTCATGTAACTGGATCAAGGAATCATAACATCATCATGTGAATGTGAAGGAAAATTCACAACACAAGTGCATAGAACCTCTTTGAGAATACAAAGCACTTCCTCTGTTATGTTTGTCTCTAAAAATTCTCTATCATATATTCATTCATATCATGCTAAAAATAAGATATTTTCAGTATTTATATATAATCACCACCACCTCATCTCTAAAATTCATAGACAACCGTTTATTTCACCGATCTAATTCTTCATGTGATGGCTTCATACAATAATGATAAATATCATCATCACATCATAAAAAAACCATCACTTTTAATTTCATGGTATAACACCTAACTAAACATGGTTTAATATGTTTAAGATTATTATGATCACATATGACCATTATCATGAGATTGGAATGTAAACAGTAGCTCAGTTCGATTCATTGGAGGTGCAATGTCGTACTTTGGTGCATATAGAAAACCCTGGGTGGATGAGGGTAAAGACAACATCGAGTGGCTTGATTGAATGGTGAAAAATTATAAGATTTAATGGTCCATTTTATTTACATATATTTTAATGGAATATGAATAGTTTCATGCTCGACCTTGTACCACATTGGAAACATGTTTGGCTATGCAATTTTTAATAATACTCACCGTGTCATCCAACATTCAAGTCAGCACTGTGGTCGACACCTGAATATAATGCACGCCACTTGGGCTCATGATCCTCACCTCAATTGTGCATTCCCACTACCCACTCCATGTTCACTCACACCCATTCTCATGAGCATGCTAATGGGATGGTTGAGTGGACCTTCTTTACCACCTAAGTAGTGGTTGCAGAGGTGGCCTATGTTTGGGCTTTTTTTAATGAATTCCAATAAAAAATAGTTATATAAATTCACATTTTTTTCTCAATATAAATTTCCAGATGAATTTATCATCAAAAATCTTAAACTTATCTTTTATAAATATTGTAAACAATTTTCACTTATACTAGTGTAATTGGAACATGTCTTCGACATTAAGAGCAGTTCAACAATCATCACATTTAAAAACACATTGACCTTTTTATCTTCATAACTTAGTGAAAAAAATTCAACTTCAATAAACCACATGGGTTATTTAATCCCCACATTTTTATTTGTTGTCAGTACTCATTTCATTTCTAAATTAAATGATATCTTCTCCCCCTTATTGATAATAAAATCAAAGATATAAGTATTTGAAGGAATTATTATCTAAAAATTTAGATTTTAAGAACATATTCTTATCTTCTAACACTTAGTATGATTTACTCTAGAGAAAAATGGAATCACTACTAACTTATCAAAGAGATAAAATTAATCAACTTTGATTCAACACGAGACCTGATCAGTATAAAAAACAAGAGTGATAAAATTTAACATCAATGTTGTCAATAAATTTTCATCATGTGATACCAATACTAAAAACTTCTTTCAAGGGATGTTAAAAACATTTTCAACTAATATCCTACATTTATCCCAAAAAATAGATTAAAAACATTCAAATGAAAGAATGTACTTTCCCTTTTTAAGTTAATTTTTCCTTTTTTCATCATGTAATCAATCTCCCATTATTAAAACTGATTTCTCTTCATAGAGATAAGAAAATGAAATAAAAATACCTCAATGATGAAAAGATTTATCAAATATACCCCTAATTATAATTTTATATATGCATGAGATACCAAATAAGATATAGATATCTGGTGGTTGTTCTTATATGCTCCCTCTAAAGAGATGAACTTTATACTTATTCATCATGTTTGGATTTCTTCAAGAATAAAATACAAGAATCTTATGGGATTGTTTGAAATGTTTCAAAGAGGAAACATAATTCCCATAGTCTTCCATGATGGATAAATTTCTAGTTGTAATATGCTCAAAACTTTTATCAAATTCAGGCCACCCCTTGAATACATGCTTTACCTTCAATTCCATTCATGAAAAACAAACATAATGTATATATAGGAATAAGGTGGTTCTTTAATGCTCCTTAGTTAGTAAAACAATGTTTAGAGTTTCTTCTCAACCCATCTATCTTCTAAGGTGAAAAAAGATTCTTCATATTATCTATCAATGAAATTATAGTTTTCTGTGCTTGATCCATGTTTCTTACCTCTTTCAACTATTTTAGAAAAATGACCAATTATGTTTTAGGAACATGCTCTGTATTTACTTTGTGTGTAGACTCCTCCTTCTCAATATTATTTTTAACATAATAAGTCATATGCGATTTCCCTTTCGTCTTTAATAATTCTTCTTATCCAAGCATCCATGTCATTTTTTACTTGAATTCTAAGAATTATTACACCTTTGACACACATCTTTGACATTTACCAAGTTAACATTTTTAGATAAATATTTAGATTCTTTAGCAGATATGCCTTTCACAAAATAAATCTCATTGTTTATTTTTCTGATTGATTTTTTATTAAATTACATCTTACTTCCTTTAGTATTTATGTTCATGGAAAATTCATAATGGTCCATGATGTGACCTTTACTAACACAATAGAACCATATTTTCTTTGGTGTGAACCTCTTCACATCATTCTTTACAAACTTATTGGGAGTTGTTTTTTAATAGTCTTCTTCTTTTGTTTATATCCGAAGGATGATCGACCATATTATTTTCTTACATGATCACCTTTTTAATGGTATTAATTTCACATTAACATATGATTTATTCATAGTTGGTACATACTAGAAATCATCATAATGATGAACAATTTTTTTTCAATAATCAAAAAAATCTTTGAAATATTTATATATATTTTTTATAGACCGATTCCTTTTCTATGAATTCTATTTATGTTGCACAAGTTTCCTATTTTCTTTATATTTTATCCCTATAAATGTAGTTATTATATAATTTTTATACATTAACATATTGTGCCAACATTTTATTTCCTGATTACTAAACTTATAACAGTACCAATAGTGGCAAAAAAATCTTGATTTATTCTTTTTTTCTATATGATGATTATATTTGATCATTTTTTGTTTTTGGGAATCACATTTATTCTTTTGTGATTTCTCTAGTGAATAATAATTATTATACTTATTTACATCCACATTGAAAGATATAGTAGATTCATGATTATTTTTTATCATCATTTTTTTCCAAATTATACTGTTAAATATACACTAGTCATGAAAACCACATTAGTTTATACATATTTATTTGGACATAGTGTTACCTTCTTTAATGATCATGTAGTAGATTTATCGTTAGACAATATCAAGCTATTCTTTCCACTAGGTTGAGTCTTTTCAAAAATTGGACTCTTATCTGAATAATTCTTAGCAGTACTTATTTCCTTAGTAGCTTGGGAAGCCTCTTCTTGTGTATCTTCCTCATTTCTCAGTTTCACTTCAAGTTTAAGAAATTTAAATTTGAGAGAAATATTCTCATCTTAAACTAATTTTAGGATTTCTTCCCACTAAATATTTATCTTATGAATCTCATCTTCAGGCACTTTGTTTCCCTTCAGTAAAAAATTGTCAGGCTCCTTAATTATTTTTTCATTAACCTCCATCTGAGAATTTTTGAAATTCAAAGATATATTATGTAGCTTTTCTAGTGTTTGAAAAATTTCTATAAAAAAATTTCTACCTCATCCTTCTCACATATACTCCTTTTCAATTATTCTTTAATCAAAGAAAGTTTTTTGTTTCAATGTGACACCAATTTTTCTTTTGTTTCTTCAACCATGGAGACTCTATTTATAAATCATCAGATTCTCTTCCTTTACTATGTCATATTTTAAGAGAGTTCTTTAATTCTAAACCTTCTTAGAAAATTATTCTTCCATTATATTGGGATCTTCTTACAACTATAAATTTTCATCCAAAAGTTCCTTGAAAACTCCAATCATACATGTTACCAATTATTTAGGAACATTCTTCAAATTATCTTTAATTTTAGAATTAAACACTTCTTCATCACAGTTTGAACTTGATGCATCAGAATTATAATCATATAACTTCATTGAAAAACTACCGATATGAGTGTCTTCTTCTAGTGGTTGATCTTATTTCAACTTTGAGTTCTTCTTTATTTTTTCCACTATTTTATTCCTATTTTATTAAGTCTTAGATAAAAATTCAACATTTATAAGATCAGGAGTAGAGGCGGGATTTTCCATTTAAAGATATTCTGAATTTTATTCAAACTCAAATATTCACTTCATATAATTATGATATAAGAAACTGGAAATGTAATTTAGATCCAACCAGATGTGAAACCTTTCCTCTGATACCAATTAAAGAGCCCAATGGATTGTTCAGTCACACTGATTTGGTGGTGTGGTGAATCAGGTGTGACTTATTTTACTATTTTCTTTTCTTTTTTTTCTTTTACCCCTTATGATTCAATACTTTTTCATCTATTAAGATGAGTGGATCCTATATCATATTTAAAACGTAAATGAAACACAATAAAAAATATTTTTACATGGTTAGGTACTAAGGCCTACTCCTTTTAATATTGGTTATACCCCCAACATGTATTATCCACTATAATATTATTATCAATTACAATAGTTCATGACACAACTGGTTATACACCCAATTAGCCAATCCTCCAATCGATCCTGATTACCCCCCCCCCCCCGCGGTCCAACTCTTTTTCTTTGGTTGGTTAGACCCCCCTACCATTTGACTGGATAAACTCCCAGTCTCTCAATCCTCTTTAATAACTTTTTATACCCCAGATCACAAGTTCCTTCTTCTTATATTTATCCACTACAGGATGATCTCTTGATATTTCTCCATGATCTTGATAGATCAAACTTTCTCATGCATATATTCATGTACCTTTGAGAACTGTTAATCAGGTGTGCTGGTCTTTATCAATAATTATGATCAACTATATATGATCATTTGCCTCAATGAAACAATGATTGGGAAATTATTCCTTCTACAGATGAAGTCTCAACCTCACTAACTATTCACTAATCTTTAAATTATCTGAACTGATCTCAATACACTAATAAATTTGATAAGTAATATTTTTTAAACACTTCTTGACTTAGTATCAAATCACTGAACACAATTCATACAAAGAATATTTCAAGTGATTATCTTAATATTCATGCATGTAAAATACAATGCATGGTCTTCTCCCTTATTCTTCAATGTTATTTCTACAATAAACACAAGTACACAACCTTTATAGTATTTATGCATGAATTATTTCATGTGCATGAATACTGCCACATTTTTATTCTCATTGTGAAACCCTAGCTCATTGCCTCTGTTCATATGAACAAAACCATCACAAAGACTTCATGTATCCATATTTCATATATCGTTCAACATGTATCAATATTTTATATTCCTTCGTGATAGTGTTCTATGTGATGCCACTATGTCTTCATGTAACAATGGTATATACAATCTCTTCCTCAAATCATGCATGTGAAACTCCCTTCATGCATGGATATATTTTTATGTATGATTCTCAATCTTTTTGTGTAATAGAATACATGTTTCCATTGTCTTCCTCCCCCATCGCGTGAAGGATCATGTGGGTTGTTTTTCTTCTTTCGTGAAACCATTCAAGGTATGCGAGTTCTTCCTCCTTCACATAACCAAGTTAGTTCGTGTAATCAACTTCACATAACTGGCTCATATAATTAGAATATCATCATGAAAATGTGAAGGAAAATTCATAGCACAAGCACATGAAACCTCTTTTAGAATACATAACACTTCCTATACTCTGTTTCACTCTCAAAATTCTATCTTAGACATTCATTCATCTTATGCTACAAATGACCTCATCGGGGTATTTATATAGAATCTCCACCACTTTAGCTCCAAAATTCAAGGATAGTCATTCATTTCACTAAATTACACCTTCATGTGATGGATTTATAAGATAATGAAAAATACCATCATCGCATTGAAAAATACACTACCTCCTTTTATTTCATGGTAGAACACCTCACTGAACATATTTTAATATTATTAAGATTATTATGATCAAGTATGACCATTCTCACAAGATTGGAATGTAAATAGTATCTCATTTTGATTCATCAGAGGTGTGATGTCATACTCTGGTGTATGTAGAAAACCCTCGGGTGTCTAAGGTTGAAGAAAACATCGAGTGGCTTGATCGAACGATTCAGAATGATTAGATCAGATAGCACACATTCATTACATATATTTTAATGGAGGACAAATAGTGATGCACTCAGCCTTGTCCTACATTGGAAGTGTGTTTGGATATGTGATGATTAATAATACTCATAGTTTCATTCATCATTCGTTCTGACATTAGGGTCAGCACCCAGATACACTGTACACCACTTGGGCTCATGAGTCGTACCTCACCTACGCAGGCCCACTACCCGTTCCATGCACGTTCACACCCATTCTCATGGGAACAATAATGGGATAGATGATTTTACCTTATTGAAGACCTAATAAGTGGTTTCATAGGCCCTTGGTTGGACTATGTCTGGGATCTTTTTAATGAAGGCTAAAAGAAATTGTTATCCAAATTTCCATTGATTTATCAACATAAATTTCATGCCAATTTTCTCATGAAATCTCTTCAAATTATACTATTTTATAAATAATGTACACTTATACTAGTGAAGTTAGAACATTTATTTAACATTAAGAGTGGTTCAATGATTTTAACATTTGAAACCACATTAAATTTTCATCTTCACAACATATTGACAAAAAATTAAACTTCAATAAACCACTTGGGTTCTTCAAAATATATATCATCCAAACAATCAAAGCTATAGAAATATTAAAAAATAGATGATAATGATTCCATACATGAATTATCCATGTATTACATTACATTATTCTTCAAAAACTATATATATCATTTAAACTCTCTCTTTACAATACTTCTTTCAATAATCCATATATTCAAATGCAATTTTTTCTTCTTTTCGGATCTCCCTCATCTTATTATTCTCCTAAAAAATGGATATGTTAATTACATTCTATTTCATCCAAAAATATCTAATAGATTATATATATCCTTATCATCCTTTAACCCTTTAATCAGTAGTTGGGATCAGTTCATATCCATATCATATTCAAATATCCTTCAAGGCGTATCACACAATTCAATATGGTCAAATTTTACCATTCAAGTCGAGTATCTCATTCTAACAACAATAATATTATCTTATATTTTCATTTACACAAGATCATAAATATTTTCTAGAAGCTACCATATCATGATATGATGATATACATAGCAGCATTCCATGCTAGGTCCATTATATTATTTGGAATGATAACCACTATTATTTGGCGATATTCATTTCAATTATAGTGCCATAAAATCTTGATAATATTTCATTTTCAACTCTTATAAATTTTAGTTTGATCTTATAAATTACCACAAATCTTATATTTATTAAGGTGAAACTAACACATTGAAATCAAAACCCATTAAACCTTATCTAATGAGAGACACACCAACATTTCATATATTTATACTCCCAGTTGTTAATGCCTTTTTCCGTCACAAAGTCTAAACGACTGAAAAAGGGAAATACCGTCATCCAAAGTGATTCATCCTTTGAAGAAACATCAAAAATAAAAAAAGGCATGAAGAATGATTTATTCCCACTTGGGTCGCGCAGGTATACGTGCACAAGCCCCAGTCATAATTTCTCTAAATAAGGCATCTTTCTTAGGAGTAAGACCCAATCATAAATTCCATTAACTTAAGCCTACTTCTCAGGAATAAGTCCTATGTCTCAAGTCTCCTTAAAAAATGGGACTCCTTCTTAGGAGTAACTACCAATCTAAAATCCCCAAATATGGGCATCCTCTTTAGAAGTAAGCCCCAAGTCCCCTAACCTGGGCCTCCTTTTCAGGAGTAAGACCCAGTCTTCATGTTCCCAAATATGGGAATCCTCCTTAGGAGTAAGCCCCAAATTCCAAATTCTTTTAACCTGGGCCTCCTCCTTAGGAGTACGCCTCAGTCATAATTTCCCTTAACCTGGGATTCCTTCTTAGGAATAAATCCCAGTTCTAATTTCCCTTAACCAGTCTTAATTTACTTTTTATTTGGGCTTCCTTCTCAGGAATAAAACCCAATCATAATTCCCCTCTAATTTGGGAATCCTTCTTAGGATTAAGTCCCAAGTTAAGTATCCAAATCTCCATAAAGCACATATACCTTTATAGACCTTGTTCTCGGTTTTCTTCCCTGAAGTAAAACCTAATCTTCATTCATCTAGGCAGTCATACATACATAAGCCCCACATCATTTCTTATAATTGCATCTTTCATGGAACAATTGTCTGGTTTTATCAATACCTCTTGTTTCTCACACCGAGCATTGACTCACATGAGTTTAGAGTGTAAAAGTAATTATAACATCTTTCTTTAATCCATCAAACAGGCATAAACCTCATACTTCTTTACTCGAACTACATGGGTTCTGATTCTTTTTGAAAAACAAAGGATACGTAAGTAGCCCATCTGCGGGTACGATCCCAACATTGAAATAATTCATGTCCTTCTGAATGACAATAAACTTCAAGTGCCCCACTGAGTGGATTTAAAACTAGTATGGTTATCATAATGACCAAGAAATTTCTATATAATGTGTCAAAGGATACCATTGACCAGGAATCTCTAACAAATACAGATTATTCTCTATCTATGAAGAACCTCGAAAACATATAAAAGATTCTCTAAATCTCATAAATACTAATCATTGATTTTTAGATCTAAAGGAAAACCCATTTTCATAATTGGTAATGTAATAATGATTCACGAACATAACTTAAATCTATAAAGAGAGTCCCGTAGTAGACAATAATTCCCCTCAAAAGGTGTGATGAGTCCGACCTCCCATCCTCTCGACCAATGTAAATTCTTAAGCCTCATCAGTTCACAACTAATGAGCACCTACCTTTGGAAATTAGGTCCAAATGGATATAGAATCATTGGATGTTTCCAGTTCTATGAACAAACTCGTTAAAAACTGCTTGGAATGTTTGAACCTTAAATTAATGAGGTCATCCACAATTTTAGAGGAAACAAAAAATGGTGAACCCGACGTGAATCCTTAACCAAGTTAAAATGATGTTTTACTTATTTTGTTAGGCCCCTATTTAAACTCAATGAGAGGTCCAACAAAACAATCAATAACATATGTGCTCATACAAAAGATGTAGTGACCGAACTTATCTTGATCATGTCTATTATATCAAACATGCACTCTTTTCCAAGATCTTCTATGTTATAGAAATGGCTTCTCTTAAGTTCACGCCTATGAATACCTCTGCTGTGAATGCCTCTGCTGCTACTCCTGCTAGATCATCGTCCGCTCTGAGGACGACATCACCTACTCAGCATCTTCAGCGTTGGGTATCAAATGCGCTGGTTAAGGAGTACTATCAAAACGGTACTATTCCAACTCTGGAGGCCACTCGAAAAGCCCTCCAAGTCAATAATTCACCCTGGTTGTCCAGGTAGCGACGACCAGTGATCAAGAAGCAGGTGGTGCGAACCACCGTTTCCAACCATTTCAGGTCGTCATCCCTGTAATGCAATCACAAGTCCCTCCCATATTCTGGGGTGGTGAATGAGCAGGTCCCTCAGGGAATTAATTCAAAGAGACATGAGTCTTCCCGAGGGCTCCCATCAACAATTACCGCTAGACTCGTGTGACAGTGCACCCTCAACATGATGAGGGTATCGTATCTAGGTGTTCGGATTAGGTTTCTCGAACCTGAGCAGGAAAGACAAACCGCCATAGGTAAAATCCGGTTAATAGTGAGTAGGTCCTTATCTCTACCATTTCTGGAGAAGTCCACCAGCCTAACTTGGTGGAAAGCAATGAGCGGGCACACACACCCATCCGTTTTAATTCCACTGTCTAGCAGACTCGTCTGAAAGAAACATGCCAATCCCGCCAGACAATTCTAGCAAAGTACTATAGACAGGAACATTAACCTGTTTATAAGTCATCAGCTAGTCAGCAGGCTCGTCTGACTACATACGATGAAGCCCGCCAACCCAATGTGTTGACAACTGGTAAGCAGGCACATACACCTGCTTATACTCATCAGTCCTGCCAGCAGCCTTGTCTGTCAGTATTGAAGGAAGTTCATCAACCAAGTTCGGCGGAGTGAAATCAGCAGGCACATACACCTTCCAGTATTGATCAATCCTACCAACAGTCTAGTTTGGTAGCACTCGGAGAAGTCAGTCAGAAAGCTCCGATGACAAACAGGAGGCAGACTCAACTCTCTACCCCCACACATGAGTCCTATCAGAATTAACTGACAGGAAAAGGAGGAAAGGAGCAGGAACACACACCTAATCCAAGTACGTAATGGACGTATATCCCCATTCCGGCAGCTGAAGTCACCAAGCATATTCTATCAATGGTGAAAGAACAGAAGAAAATCCCTACTCATATTATGGATACCTTCCAGGATATTATAATAGCTTCAGCATCATCACAGGGAAAGAAATGCAAATCTATCCCTACCAGTGGAGTGACACACCAACAGTTCACTCCGGAACAGACACACACCTCTGTTCCAGTCCAAGAGGGTTGTGGGGCGTACTCCCCACAACCAAGTCAGGCACATACACCTAATTTGAGTGGAGATAATCAGCGTAACCTGATCATTTGTCTTGATCAAGCACATACACCTACCCATAATGACCACTTTCATCAACAAGTGGTTCCCAAAGTGAGTAAGAAGGCGTCTAAGAAGAAGACCCGTCTTGCACAATCAAGAAATCAAGGGCCAATCTGTAACAAGACTTTACTCGATGCTGGAGTTTTTGATGCACTCAGACAATTATCTGTTGCAACTCAAGATTATACTCTTTCAGTTCCCAATAGTGGGAACATTAATTCTGAAGGTCTTCACCAGACACTTCATCATGAAGGCTTGCTTCATGACAGTTTGATTGATCTCAAAGTTTCATCTTCAGATGAGAGGCATAGTAACCCTCTGTGTGGCCAGAAGATCAAGGAGAAAAATGTTTCATCTTTTTCTATAACCCACCATGGTGGTACTCCCCATGATGATGAATTTAGCTGTGAAAGTCCTCTCCACAGTAGTAATGCACATTGCCTATAAAATGCTCAAACAGACAATGTAGTGACGAGAAAGACCTCTTATCTTGAGGAACTTTCAAATGTGAAGCCAGTCATGTCTGATGCTTTACCGCTAGTAGGTGAAATAATTTCTCAATTAGAAGATAGCCTGGGGTGTAGGTCATTCTACGAACCACCCCTGGGTCGTTCATCTTCTAGTTTGATCAGTGAGTTATCTACCGATCTTGTTGAATATGATGAAGCAACAAGGAAGCACCATCTCTAGTCTAATCAAGTAGAAGAGTATTCATTGAATGATAAAGAGGAAGTACTGAATATGAGAAAACAACTGCCGAAAGGTGAAGTGCCAGTTATTTTTTGGCCTTTGGCTGATTTTCAGTATGACATTCCAGAGATGTTGACGGAAGATGGAATTCATGATATTCCTCTCAACCTATGGAAAAATCTTTGTCAGTTGAAAAAGAAAATATTATCTTATGATGATTATGAAAATCATGTCAAGATAATAGAAGGGTTAAAATGCCAAATCGATTTGGAATCTCTCCCAGTTTCTCGATATCCAAAGGCTGAAAAGCAGTAGAGAGCCCTTCAGCGTTCATGCCATGGCGCATTAAGAAGATTGCGTCAGTTAATTTCCAATGCCCCATCTGGTATTCATATCAAGGGATGGGGTGTTCATGGAGTAATACATTTCACTATACTCTCCAGTTAGCAAAGCCCACCGAAAATGGTCTCATGCAATGTTATTGCCCATGGTCGGCCACAACCAATTGGCTTTGTTTGTAATCAAAGGCTCGCTCAAGAACAAGACTCAACTAGTTCTTCTCAAAATCAAGCATACAGAGAACAAGTTGTTGAATTACTCCTGCATCAAGAAAAAAATAATATTGAACAGGCCTCTCATTTGGAGTAATCACATCATTAAGTGACAGAAGTATCAGAAATCATCCAACGGTCTTTTGAGCCGGGTGATAAGAGTGGATGTAGGTTGATGCATCCAACCAATTTCCAGACTAAAGTACATAAGATCAGGAGAGATTTCAAGAAAGTCTCAAATATAGCAGCTTAAGAACCACCCCAACTTTCCAGACTGGGGACTCTTTTAACCCAACCCTCAGAATCAAAAAATAGGATTCGAGGAGTTGAGCAGAAACAATAGGAACATCCCCAGTCCATAGGACTGAGGAATTTTTAAAATCCTCAATCTCTCCCTCAGAGAAAGTCAGTCTTCTCTCGATTAGGGAAGAATCCAAAAGAGAAACGAAGAGCCAAATTATCAGGATATTCCCTGCAAATTATGGTTTGTCAAAAATTTCCTGAGGGATCAAATCAACAAAAGGCAATGTCTCATCAGGGACATGGAAGTAGACAATATCGCAGAAATTCCGATAGAAGGGATGGAATGCGTTATGCATCAATCAATGTCATTAATGTTGTTGTTGCTGGTCCCCCAGATGAGGCTCACTCATAGGGATCAAATGAAGAGGTTCCTACTCAAGAAGTTGTACGCACAGATACAAATGAAGAAGGTGTGCATACAAAAAATCAAAGTATTACCCAGAATCTAGGTAATCCTTCAAGTAACCCACTTCCCCCTCTCTGAAAGGGATCCAAGAAGGGGAAAGGAAAGAATTAGGTTACATACCCTTCCTCTGGAGAAGGCTAATCACTCTCACTAGAGAAAATATTTTCACAATAGGAGGAAGAAATGAAGTAATTGAGGAGGTTGAATGCAGAACTACTTTAGGCTAGTCTTCCTCCTAAGCGTGCTAGAGTTATTCAGTTAAGGGAATTTGTTGTGGCTACTGAGATGGATCAAGAATATCCTCCTCTACCAATACACCCTCACAGGTCTAATCCTATGGGTCATGTGCAACAACAATCGATGGTGCTACCATCAGTTGTAGTACTAGCCACCACATCTGTCCAATATCCAGTCATTGCACCTGCTCAGGTCCAAGCTCAACCAGATGTTTCTCAAAAGTTAATAACTACTATTGAGTCATTAAAATATCATTTAGAAGCTATGGAGGGAAAGAATACTCAAATTCAACCAGAAAAGAGAGCTTACCCTGAATGGGTTGATGCAATTCTTCCCCCATAAAATTTTGCAAGTACCACATTTCCAATCTTTAATGGTTCGGGAGACCCAGAGCAACACTTAACACATTTTATTTCTCGTTGCGATCCTATGATGGGAACCCCTCAGCAACAAGAAGCAGTTAAGCTCAGGTGTTTTGTACAGTCATTACAAGGGCCTGTCTTTGTCTAGTACATAAGCTTGCAATCCCAGTCAATTACGAGATGGGAGGATCTCCGCCAATGATTCCTTCTTCAATTCAGCTCAACTTTGCCAAAGACAACAGTTTTTGATCTTAAAAACTGTAAGAAAAGGGAGAATGAAAGGGTTTTAGATTTCATTGCTCACTGGAAGGGATCAATATATTCCCTAAGCTTAGAACTCCCTCAAGTGGAATTGTTGCCAATCTGTGTGGAAAATTTGTGTGATGAGTTGCGCACACCGTTGATCCCTGTGAAATACACAGGAGGGTTTTGAGACCTTACTTAGATCGCTCATCATATTGAAGACTCTCTTATGAAGAATAAGAATAAAACTCGTGTAATTCCATTAGCTCTAGGAAGGAGAATGGGTAGAGCAGAGAATGCTATAGTTATGCTTAAACAAGTTCCTGTACCTGCTTCTACTTCAAAACCTCCATCTTCCCGAAGGGCTCCGCCTCCTGAGTGTAAAAAACAGAGGCCGTTTCAACAAGATGATCAAAGAGATCAAAGACGGAAACAATTTTAGGATCTAAAGAGAGAAGTTTACTCTTTCCGAAATGAACAGGTTCCTGGTTACTTCATTTCGGCTCTGGAAAATAATTTGGTTCAATTGTCAAGGCCCAAGAGGCCGAATAAGGAAGGAGATGAAGACCGTCCCAATTATTTCCCATTTCATCAGATGTTGGGGCATCCCATTTTGGAGTGTTTTGTCTTCAAAGACCTCCTTCAAAAGATAGTGGACTTGGGACAAGTCAAACTGAAAGGTTCTTCAGCTCAGGTAGCATGTGTTACTGCTACAAATCCAGAGGAAGAAGGCGAGTGGCAAGAAGTCAAGAAAAAAAAATATATAAAAATATGATGATTGGATGGTTAGAAAGAAGATCAACCAAACTCATGCCATTTTGTGAATGTAATTGAGGAAACCAATTGCATCTTATGCTATGAATGCCATAGAAAAACCCTCTTCATCAAAGGGAAAATCTTCAAAGGGGCGGCATAATTAAAAGAAAGAAGAAAAATCAGAAGAAGATGAAATTGTGTCAAAGCCTAAGTTGTCTTTGACTCTGGAAGATTTTATGCCATCTACTTCAAAGCCACGGGCACCGTCCCACCAAATGGCACATCCTAAACTGGCTAATCATGCATATTCTTAATCAGACGAAGAGTTGATCTTTGGTTCTGTTAACATGATTCACTTAACAGATCCATATGCCAGTCACAATTTCGATTTTGATGAGCCTGAGTTCCCTGTATCAAATAGAGGAATCAGAGGGAGTTCCAGAGGCTCAAGGAACAGAGGAATATGTGGATCCTTCAATGGCTAGTATTCCAATTCTACCCCTGCTAGAACTGTGTATGTAGCAGAAACTCATGGCAGAGCCCTTCAACGGGCTCAATAAGAACAAGAAAATTCTTCCACCAATAGCAGACTCAGTCCTGGCACAATTATTCTAGAAGACTGGTTGGAGGTTCCATCTTCTTCCTCTTAGCAAGTAAATAGACCTAATCGGTCTAATCTTCCAAATACAGGAGTATTACCAACTCCTACCCTGATACAAGATGCATCAACTTTCAAAGTATCAACTTCTAAGGTACCTGTGAAACCACATGTTCTTGTTGGGGAAGGCATACCTTTGGATCAAAAGTATGATGTATTGAAACACTTGGCCCAAATACTGACCAAGTTATCAATTCAAGATGCTTTAAATTTATCAAAGGATTTTCGGGAGGCACTCATCGAGGCTTTGTCGAGTACTTAGGAGTTTGAAACTAAAATTACTGCAGTTGAAGTCTACCATGTAGAGAATAATCCTGCAGAATTCCATGCTGTGATATATTTTACCGATGAAGATGAAGATGATGTCGTGCATGGACATATTAGACCTTTGTACTTATCTGTAAAGGTCAATGGTGTAGAGGTCCGAAGAGTTTTCATTGATAATGGTTCATGAGTCAACCTCATCCCCATTCGTATACTTCGTCGATTGGGCCTCACATAATCTGATTTATCTCCTTCTACTTTGATGTTACAAGGATATGATAAAAATGAACAAGAACCACTGGACAAGATTACACTCAGAACTCAGTTTTGAGATCTTGTATCCAATTCATATTTCATGGTTATTGATCAATACTCAGCCTTCAACATCTTTCTTGGAAGACCCTGGCTACATTAACATGTGGCTATCCCTTCATCATACCATCAATGTATCAAATATTGTTTTGATGGTCAAATTGGGACATTGTATGGTGATAAGTACCTATTCAAGACATGTGAATCTCAATACATTGAGGCGGAATTCTATCACATGAAGGGAAAGGATAAATCCACAATAAGGGAGATTACCAAAGTTAATGCTCCATATGGTTTGGAAAAGATTCCAGTAAACCTATTCACACATGTGAGTACAGATTATGTATTGCCTATCAGTCAAATTGAAAGGATAAACCCAAATCAAAATAATCTTATGGAAACTTCCATAATTTCAATTACGACAATCAATCCAGACAACATGGGAGAAAGTGGTGATCCACCAAGCAATGTTGAAAGCTCAAATGGAGATGTATTCATTTCATCCGCTGAAATCCATCAAGTCTATACTTCACCAATCGGGCCAGAAGAAGTTATAGAAATGTCATAGGTGAACGATGATGTCGATTCTCAATCCATTATCTCCTCTATATTACCCAAGGAAGACCCTTCATCATCAATAGGGTCAGAAATGGAAGCCTCTTCTTCAAGATGTTCAAATTTTAACATCTCTTCTGATTATGGAAATTCTGCTTCTTCATCTACTATGCAAGTAGAAATAGAAGAAATAACACATTTTGAAGAAGAAGAGGAAGATCTTAGGGATGCTCCTCTAGCATTTGAAGAGGGTATCTCTACCACCATGGATGAACTCAGAGAAATAAATCTGGGTATAAAAGAAGATCCACGCCCCACTTTAATTAGTGCGGCCGTGACTCTTGAAGAGCAAGAAATGTATATTTATTTTTTAATGGAAAATCGAGATATATTTTCTTGGAACTATACAGAGATGTCAGGGCTTGATCCTGATGTTTCCACTCATCATTTGGGTTTTCTAGAAGAACATCGAGGATTCAAACAAGCTGCTTGAAGAACACACCCAACCTATGCTTCCAAAATTGAGGCTAAAGTGGATAATATTATCAAAGATATCTTCTTCATATAAGTTCAATATCCCAAATGGTTGGCTAATATTGTCCCAGTGAAAAAGAAGAATGGGAAAATTAGAGTTTTCATTGATTTTAGAGATCTTAATCTGCATTGTCCTAAGGATGATTTTCCAGTACCGATTATAGAACTCTTAATTCATGAAACAGCTGGCTATGAAACACTTTCCTTCATGGATGGATATTTTGGATATAACCAAATCCGAATGGCTCCAGAAGATGAAGAATCTATAGCCTTCAGAGCCCCACATGGTGTGTTTTTCTATCGGGTAATGCCCTTTGGCCTGGAGAATGCAGGCACAACATATCAGCGTGCCATGCATCGTATCTTCAAACCCTTTTTAGGGAAGTTTGTTGAATGTTATGTGGATGATTTGGTGGTTAAATCAAAACAATGTTCTAATCACTTGGATGATTTGGAAATCATATTCCACAAACTTCGGCAACATAATTTGAAGATGAACCCCTTAAAATGTGCTTTTGGGGTAACCTTAGGAAAATTTATCGGCTTTGTTGTACGCCATTGTGGTATCAAAGTCGATCCTGAGAAGGAAAAGTCAATCCTTGGTATGTAACCTCCTCAGAATTTGAAATAATTGAGAGGACTTCAAGGACACTTAGCCTATATTCGGCATTTCATCGCCAATTTGGCAGACAAAAGTTTACCCTTCACCAAATCGATGAAGAAGGGAGTCACTTACCAGTGGACTGAAGAATGTTAAGAAGCATTCAATATTATGAAGAAATATCTCTTGATCCCACCGGTTTTAATGCCACCTGTTGAAGGAAGACCACTTATATTCTATGTGACAGCTTTAGAGCGATCATTGGGTGCCTTTCTTGCTTAGAAGAATGATGCTGGAAATGAAAACAGCCTCTACTATCTCAGTCGGACTATGCATGAAGCAGGAACCCGATACTCAAATATTAAGAAGTGCTGCCTAGCATTAATCTCTGCAGTTCAGAAGTTGAGACACTACCTGCAGCATCACGAGGTCCAATTGGTATCTCGCAATAACCTGCTCAAATTCATCCTTAGTCGTCCAATGCTTACAGGACATCTGAAAGGTGGACAGTTATTTTGTAGCAATTTGATATTTAGTATGTGTCTCAAAAGGCAATAAAGGGCCAAGCTCTGACTGATTTCCTTACTGAACTTCCTTCAGTAGAATATACATCTTCAGATATTGAACTTCCTAATGAGGAAGTCTTTTCTATTCAATATAGTCTTCAAACATGGGAAATATACTTTGATGGTGCTTCCAGAAGTCCAACAGGGAAGAAAATGGAAAATCTTAAATTCAAAAAAGTTGGGTTAGGAATTGTACTCATTTCTCTAGAAAAGGAAGTTTTAACCTATTACTTCTCATTTTTGGGAGGTGGTACAAATAATGAAGCAGAATACAAAGCTCTCATCGTAGGCTTGGAGTTGGTGCTTCAAGCACAAGTGAATCACTTAAAGGTGAAAGGTGATTCAGACCTGGTAATCAAACAAGTCAATGGGGATTATTCCATCAGAAAATAAGAGTTAATACCTTTGTATGATTACTTTATAGAATTAATGGCGGAATTTCCTTCAGAACCGACATTTTCTTATGTCCGGAGATCACAAAATACCCAAGCTGATGCACCAGCTAATATAGATACGGCTCTGGCAGATCCAAATCGGGAAAAGAAAATCATTAGTATTGACCACCGTCGTACAATTTCACCTTATGTTCAAACCAGAATAGAGGAAATCAATGAAATTAGTCCCATCACTGAACCATATGGTCATACTATGGGATGTATGACACCTATTAGGGAATACCTTCAAAATGGAACACTTCCATCTGATAGAGTTGGGAAAGAACAAATCTGACGATGTGTGGTCAATTTTACTCTTTATGACTGCCCAGACCACTTAGAGAAAATATCTACAAAATAGGTTTTTATGGAATTCTCTTCAGATGCATTGATGGTGAAGAAACAATGGTTGTCATGAAAGAAGTGCATGCAGGAGTCTGTGGTTCCCATCAGTCTGGACATAGAATATCTGATCAAATTCAAAGGCTTGGGTACTTTTGGCCTTCAATGATACAAGATTGTGTTGATTTCACAAAAAAAGTGTCATTCTTTCCAAGTACATGCCAACTTCATTCATCAACCCCTAGAGTTGCTTCATACAGCTAAATACCCGTGGCCATTTTCCACATGGGGAATGGATGTAGTGGGACCTTATCCTTCAGCTACATCCAAGCAGTTTAAGTACATTCTTACTGCTACTGACTTCTTTTCCAAATGTGCAGAGGAAATACCCCTCAAAGAAGTTAGTTCTAAAAGCATTGTTTGCTTCATCAAGTCTAACATCATTACCATATTTGGTGTCCCTCATACTATATTGACAGACAATGGCACCAACTTCTATTCATCTGAGGTGAGGAAGTTGTATCAAGAATACAACATCAAATCCAATCATTCCTCTTGGTATCATGCAGTGGCCAATGTCCAAATAGAATATTTCAACAAGACTCTTTCAAACATACTGCCAAAGATGGTGGATAAATATAAGAAACCATATCCTAATAAACTCTTTCATGCTTTATGGGCTTATCGAACCACCACCCGCACTGCAACGTGGTCAACTCCATATTCATTGGTATATAGAACAGAAGCAGTCTTGCCCATTGAGGTTCAGTTATCCTCACTCAGAGTAGCCATTTTTGATCAGTCATCTACAGATGAACAATCTCAAAAGCGATTTGATGAATTGGAACGATTAGACGATAAAAGATTGTGCACCTTACACCACTTGGAAATCTATCAGAATCGAATAACACGAGCTTTCAACAAAAAAGTTCGTCTTCATTCATTCGTTCAGGAAGAATTGTTATTGGTTCTCAGAACTCCAATGAAACCAAAAAATAAACCTCCCAAGTTGGAGCCAAAATGGGAAGAACCTTATTCAATACATAAGGTCTACTCTAATGGAGAATATTCTTTAATCTCAATGGATGGAGAACTCATCACTACTCCAACCAATGCTAGATTTATGAAGAATTATTTAGTGTAACACAAATACTCTATCATCCAACAAGACGTTAAACTGCAGAATCAATAGTCCAAGCATATGACCTTAAACTATTTTCACCCATTTTGTCCAACATGACTTTAAACTATGTTGTCCTTGCTGAAAGACTTTAAACTGCATAGTCCCTTATGTCCAGCAAGACGTTAAACTGCACCATCACCGGTCTATGCATATGACCTTAAACTATTCACACCATCATCTAACATGACATTAAACTGTGACGTCCTAGCTACATGACGCTAAACTATATAGAAGTACCTTACGTCCAACAAGACATTAAACTGTGAAAAAATCCCTAATACATCTAACATGATGTTAAACTGTGTCCTCTTTTGTCCTCACTGCATGACATTAAACTACAAAGTCCCCCTTTCATCCAACATGACATTAAACTATATTGTCCCCATCATCTTAGCTACAGGATGATAAACTGTACTTCTCATTTTTCCTACATGACGTAAAACTGAACAAAGTCCCTTAATACATCCTACATGACGTTAAACTGTATTTTGTCCCTGCTACATGACACTAAATTGTGCAGCACCAATAGTCCTCACTACAAGACTTTAAATTTCATAGTCCTTTCATATATCCTACATGAAATTAAACTGTACATCGTTAAGGCTATTGCTACCTCTTGTTTCTCACACCGAGTATGACTCATGTGAGCTTAGAGTAAACTTTAACCATAATACTCTCTCTGGGCCGCTAACCATGTGTAAGTCCCAACACCATTTTTTGGTTGTTGTTCTAAAAAAAACTTGATTACTAATTTATTCTTTAATTGAACTACACGGACTTTGATACTTGCCTTCTAGGCTGGGTACGTAGGCAACCTTCTGAGGTTCAATCCCAAAACCAATCTCTTCACATTGGTTCACCTCCATCTCATATGATGTTGATTTGTGAAGCCACCCCCAAAATCAATCTCTTCACATTGGTTCACCTTTGTCCTTGCTACATGACGTTAAACTGTACAACACTTTTGTCCTGTACGACAATAAACTACAACATTCTTTGATACCCTCAGCTAAGATAGAATCATTATTTACATTGATCTCCAATCATGTTATATTCTAAAGACTACGTGCATACATGGAAATGCCCGAACCTTTTATCTTGGGTCAAACCATCATTGCACTAAAGTCCCCTTCACCCTTTACTTGTACAAACCAAATCTGTACAAAGGGTATTTCTAGAACTACGTGCAGCTTGATTCCCATCCTTATGGGATACGTAGGAACGTTCGAGCATCCCTCGAATTCAGCCCCAAGTATTTGGGCCTAACCCAAAATTTTACTTTTAGTCCCCTAGCTGAAAAGTCCTTGTGAAAACACACACTGTGTATTCATTATTATAGTCCGATTTATATGACCCTAAACTAAGATTTCCCATACTTTCATCCCACATGAAATTAAACTATATTTCAAGAACTACGTATGTCTTGATTCCTATCCTTATGGGATACGTAGTGAAGTCCAGCATCTCAATTCAGGACCCAGCCACAACATGATTATGGTTAGAATCGATCTATGTATCTCTTTCATGCATTGAACAATACCCATTTTCATGTGTCATACTCCTAACCTTAAATACTTCCAGATCTCCATAACCCTTTTCTTGACTTCTGGTTACAAAATGTCCAATTTTTGAGAGTTCCTTTTCCTGACTATACAACACGTGCCCTTTGGTGGCCTTGCATAAACAGTCTACATAACAGACTTGTCAGCCAAAAGATACTATTATTTAACTATGAAGCCAATGCCCTTAGGTGACCCTATATAATCCAACCCCCTAACAGGTTTGTTAAATAATGGTAACTTCATTCTTGGGAAGAAAAACTCTTTTTTCCTTAGTTGTATTAACAAAAATATATAGGGATCTGAAAAAATAGTCATCCTTAACATATTTGTCCCATACTATTTTTCATGATTTGAAAGTATTCAAGTCTATAGTTTATATTTCCCTTCCCTACATTTGGGTCAGACCTTCGTAGGAGTGACATTCATCCAGTTCTTAGACAATCTTGTTTGTAAATATCTTCTCCATATTCAAGTACCTCTCTCCATACATCAAACTCTATGCTTTGGAAAATTTGAATCTCCATAAAATTTAACTGGATTTTTAGTAGTAGAAAAGTAAATTTCTGAGAGTTCTTTTTCCTGACTATGTAGCACATGCCCTTAGGAGGCCTTGCATAAGTAGTCTACATAACAGACCTGTCATCCAAAAGATACTATTATTTGACTATGCTGCCAATGCCCCTAGGAGGCCCTGCATAATTCAACCCCCTAACGGGTTTGTTAAATAATGGCAACTTCATTCATGGGAACTACTTCTTCTAATGCCTTTTGGCCCTTTTTCATATCATTCCTCAGATTCAAAATTTCTTAAGTCATCGTTTACATTTTTCCCCCATACTTGAACATGGTAATATAGTTTTAGATAAATTATCAAGGAATTGAGTCAATTATAATCCATTCAGTCAAAGCTATTTCGACCTTAAACATTAGCCTTTTTATGTTCGACGTGCATGACTTTAAACTGACCACAAAAGACAAGGGAACTCTGAATAAAAGTCAAGTCCCAGCTCACTAAACATACATTTCGTATGATTTAGGTAATATTGATAAATTAAAAGAATCAAAGTTTGTAGGGTTATTTTTATAATCCTAGTAAAAATCTAACTATGTTTACTAGGCCCACTGGCTTAGGTAAAAAAATTAAAGCAGGTAAAAAAAGAAGGCATGTAGGTACAAATGATTTAAGATGAAAGTGTTTTTCATTGATGCACAAGATATAGAAGGAAATCCACAGACTGAAGTCTCTTCTCTTTTTCAATAATTACAAGGGACTTTCAACATAACTCTTCATTTGATTTACGGAATCCTGAGATTCATCAGCAACCACCTAGAATTCATTAATTTCAACTGGATACAATAAGAGATGTAGTGATACCAGCTCTTCTTGGAACAATTGTAAAAGAATGTTCTTGAGTGCGGTTTGAGAAAATTTTATACTGATCAAATAGTGACTCTGTTTCTGTCCAAGAGACTTAGAAGATGGATACATGGATTTGAGAATGGATCATTTGAAGTAAAGATCAATTTGGAGAGAGTAATCTTTTTAGATATTGTTTCTAATGTCATGATAATCTTCTCTCCATCAAATGGCAGTGGAAAACATATCAGCCCATGGTTTTCCATTTTCATATCTGCAAGGAAATGGAATGAAGGAAAAATTTGAAAGTTCACACCATTGTTGCTGATCTTAATGCACAACATAAAAAAAATAGAGGAGTAGTAATGCGGTTGCATCTCGGGAATATAATTATTTATATCTGAAACGTTGACTCCTTGTAGATGACCCTGGCCATACAGAGGCAGGTAGATGCTCTATGGGAAATTAAGATGATACTTCTTCAAGTACTTGGACAAATATGAGAGAGTGCTGTCACAGATATCATAGTAATCATGGCCTAAAATGGTCATCATATCATCAATCCGCTTGCTAGACAGTTCATCAGCCATTCCAATTCTTCTTGGAGCCATTGAATCTGCACAAAGGTTGAATAATTAACTCTTAATTGAGTTGATTTTTCATAAAATTTGTGAAGAAAAAGTGAAAAAATGGCTAAGGCATTAAGGCGCACAAGTCCAAAGTTGGAACACATGTGTAACTGTGTCGCGCAGGTTTTGGTGCGTAGGTTTAACCGAGCAGGTCAAAATACCTTTTAGAAAAAATACATTTTTTCAAAAAACATTTATTTTTTCTTTCAAATAAATTTTATTTTTATTTATAATCAATAGATAACCAATGAAAATTTATGAACCATATATTTTAATAAATTATTTACTCCTACTCATACCTTCTAACTTAACGACAAGGTTTTAATGGCCATGTTTTAAATAATAATATTTTAAAAGAGTATTGTGTTTTATTTAAACTCAGTGTTGTGTGAATCAAAAACCATCAAAGAGATTGAATTTATTTAAAAATAAATATATCATAAATTTTTGGGTTATTAAATTCTATTATAATATCGATGTTTCATTTTATATATTATATCAAACCCAATTTTATTCTTTTAAAATATTGAGGTGTTACATTCTCCCCACCTTTAATAAATTGCATCCTCACAATTTTAACTCATGATCAAAAGTGAATGGATTTATATTTGAAAATTATTTTTTGAAAAACCCACATTGTAAAATGGTTAACTAAACATCCTCTTAAAATAGTGAAAGATAAATATAACAGGTCATCTGAATTAACAAATCACTAGGTTTCTAAGTAGGAGAAGATAGGTAGGAAGTGAAGATATAGACATGGAAGAAAAGCATAATGGCTAAATAACAATGTAGGGTTACAGAGGTCATTGATCATAAGAATGTGAATGATCAAGATAAATTTAACAACCATAAAACCATAAATCCATAATGATTCAAAAGTCCATTTATTCATCGAATATGAAGGCAATATGATAACATTTTTGTTTCAAGATCCCTTTCCTAAAGATGAGGAAATATTTTACTGTCTAATAATATAAGGAAATATACATACTTGATATATTTCTATTTCATAAGCACAATTTCATCCTTTAGTTGTTCTTTGATCAATTTCCACTTTATCTCTTACTCCAAGAAATGAATATCCAAAAATGAATTTTTTATGCATGAAGCACTATAATTAACTTTTAACAGGTCGTAAGATATATAAAAGAGTGAAGATTCTTTCAACCTACTTCAAAATATTTTCAAAAATAAATATAGTTAGAATAAGTTATCCAATATAATACATCAATCTATAAACCTCAACGACATCACCACTGGTTCATCATTAATATTTATTCATCAAAGAGTTTAAGTAAAAACAATAACATATTAACTAGAACATCACATAGGCCAGTGGTAGGTTCCAAACCCTTATCTTCCTTCAGTTGAGAGTTCATGCCCCATGGACCTTATTGAATGCAACATATTATCACCCAACATACTGATTTACCTTTTTCTAAAACCATATAAATATTATTTCGATAACATTCCTAAATTGTGATAAACCATAATTACTATAACAAAAATATAATATAAACCTTAAAGGTTACCAATACCTTTAATATTAAGTCCAAAAATTGTAGATGATTTTTTCCTTAAATAAAATTTTCATATACTAAAACAATGGGTTGTATTACCATAATTGTTTTCAAAAAATATCCTTAATCATGTTATATTCCCAACACACAAATTTTAAAAAGGTGTTTTTATGAATTTAAACCTATGATAAACCTTAAAGACATAAGCCCAATATAATATGCATAACTCTTAAGTTAATGAAGAAATATATGATTCTAAAATTTATCAAAATCCTTGATGTTTCATCATTATTATAACCAAAATACCATTGGTAAAAATAATACTTCTACATTTTAATTATTAAATATCAGTACATAAATACTTCAATCCTTTTATTTCAGCATATACCCTTCCTTATTCTAGGGGTTAACCTTTTGAATAATGAATTGACACAAATAATTCATAGGATCCCCACATTTAATACAATAAACTATAAATGGATCCATAGGATGAAATTTATTTCCTTCCATAGTACTCTTAATTTTTCTCAGAAATTCATCGCTTTATTCCCTTATTTTCCACACATAAAACATTTTTATATTCCATTGAGACACCTTCTTGGGTGTCTCTTTCCACATTTTTGACATGAAGGAAATCAACCCTTATTTTTTGGGAATATATTGTCTCAACCATACTCTATGAATCTTTTTTATTTTATGATCACAAATAACCTTGTTTTTTTACAAATTAAATTACTTTAAGTTTTTTATAGGATTATATTTCATGATAAATTTATATTAATTACAAGTTAAAGTTTTTTTTTATAAAGTGTTTTGGATATGTTTTTAAGAAGTCTAGAAACACTATTCACACCATAAATATGTAAGTGAAATGTATGGTTTTCAAATCCTATGTTTGGATTAAACATATGGATCAGATACCCTACTACATTAAAAAGGTATGGACCAATAATTGTAATTTTGAGAAGAAACCCCACATTTTTGAATCTAATGTACGTTTCAATAACCCAATTTTTTGAAGTTAATCTTGTGTTTGACTTAGAAAATGAAGGAGTTTAAATTCAAGATATTTTATAAGATTTATACAATGTTCTTGAAAGGATTATTTTATATCTTTTAAAGATACTTAAATACCAATTCAATGGATTATATTAAACATATCTAATTTTTCTTATTTTAAAGGGAATTTATTACTTTCTTTAAATGTTTTAAATTCAAATACTTGTGATTTTTTAGGTGATATTTTTGGATTTTTTTGACTAAAAGAAAATTAAGTTTCTCTTTTTAAATTACAAGAGTTATATCATTCAGAAAAAGAGAGCATTTTTGAATAAAAAATTTATCTTCTATTTTGAATATCTGCACTTTGGAGACATACATGTTACAATCTTGTGTTGTTTAACTATTGTTCTATTATTTTTACTACAATTGTTCTGTTGTTATATTTATTGAAGATTGTTTGCAACCAGGATATCTTAAAAGATATTATTTCTTAGAGAATATTATCTATGAATAAGAATATACATTATCTATCAGTTTCTGCTACAACTATGAGTTAAATCTATTTCTAAATCAAATAAATTAATCTTTATTTATTAGAGTGTTGACAACTCTTACTCAGTCATGGTGGAGTGTCATATTATCATTTTAAGTTGTGGATATTTTAGTTTCCTTTAAAAGAAATAGAAGGACTTATAAAATCATTATGATAAAGGTGTCAAATAATTTCACACATTTGTATAGGTCTTATGATAATAGTACATATTTAGTGAAAATCACCAAGCTCATTGAGAGAGATTTGGTGGAGTGAACTTGGGGATATTTTTTCCCTGAAACACTATAACAATTATTGTATTTTTCTTATCTATTTTTCTTCTACATAACCTTCTTAAATAATAGAATTTTGTATATATTTATAATATATGAAGAAGGTTAAAATTTGAATCTATAAATTTTTTAAGAGAAAGACAATTCAATCCCACTCTCGTGTATCTTCATATTATTTCAATTTAATAATTGGTATCAAAGGAGTGATTTTTTGAAGAATTCTGATAAGATTTAGAAAGCTCAAGTAAAAAGTCCATATGAAGATAAATGTAAATGATTTAACTTAAATAAGGAATGTCATGATCTATGCTCCTTATTTTAATGGATATAATTATTGATTCTTGAAATAACACATGATTATTTATTTGAATAATCTTATATTCAATGTTTACATGAAAATTTTCAAAACTTACAAAATCCCTAAAGAGTAATAAAAATGGGATGCATCTAAAGAAGTTGATAATAATTTCAATTCAAGAGCCATGAATGTTATTTTATTTGGACTTAGTATAGATGAATTTAATCATGTATCTCAATGTACTACTACCCATTAGATGTGGAAAACTACCATTGTTTCTTATGAGGAAACTAAAAATGTCATGAAATTAAGATACATCACTATAGAGCTAAAATTTGAAACTTTTAGAATTTATGATAGTGAAAGCATTAATCAGATTAATAGAATATTTATTGAAATATTCAATGGTGTTGCTACCTTGAGAGATATAATTAAATAATAATTTATAGCTTTAAAATTTCTAAGAGTCTTACCCTCTAAACAGAATGGGAAATCTACTACAATCAAACAATCCACTCCAGTCTTGAAACTAACAATGAAAGATTTTATTGGAACACTAATGATGTATGAAGAAGAAATTCAAGATGAAGATGAAGATAATATGATCATAAAATGGGAGAATACTTCTCTTAAATTTACTGCTAAAAAATATAAAAATAAATCAAAAGAGGATGGCTTATTATCAAATGATTCATAATTATCAAATTCTAGAATGAAATTGGCTCATCTATCAAAAAGATTTGGTTAATTTTATAAAAAGAAGAAAAGATTCAAAAATTCCTTCAACAGTATCAAGAAATATGGTCTAGGATTAAAAGAAGTAAGATTCTATGAAATCAAGAAAATAGGATATATTAGACCTAGTTTACCACAACTAAAATAAGAGAAAAGAGAAATGGAAAAGAATCAAAGGAAGTATCTGATGAGAAATGATTATGATCACAAAGATAAAAAAGCTATGAAGTCTACTTGGGGTGTCTTTGAAGAATCCATCAGTAATTTTAAAACTAATTTAGAAAAATATCCAACCAATTTTAAAGAAAATATGTTATTTATGGATTAATAATAAGAAGATATACAATATTACTATTCTTTTGCTTTTACCTTTTATACTTGTTTTAATAGTAAATTAGCTGCTTACTGTTCAATGCTTGAAAAAATTATGAATCTCTAACAAAAAATTATAAATCACTAAAAAATATTCATAATGATGTTTTAAATTAAAAATATTGCATTTTAAGAGAACACTTGTAATTAAATAAAAATTTATCAAATCTACCTCAAAATACACTATTCATGAAAATAGAATTAAAGAGCTACTAGCTGAATTAAAGTCATTCAAAAGTGATGCTAGTATATTAACTAAGGGATAAGAATATATAAATCATATTATTTGTAAAATTTTCATAGAAATAATCAATATAGAATATGAAAAAATGGAGAAAAATCAAAATTATATAAAAATTATTTTTCACCTAGTACTAATAATAACAACATATCATGAGTCACCTATTTTTATTGTGGAATTAAAGGTCATTGTTCTAATAAATATATTTTTAGAAATAAAAAAATCAGTGGAATAAAAATGGAGTTTTTTTTCTAGAAATAGGTCTTAATTTTATCCTATAGATTTTTGAAAAATTAGGCAAATATGGTTACCCAGATCTTTACTTACTGACATAGCTTGGACCAAGAAAATTAGGGTACCAAAACATGCTTTTATTTAAATGTTTTTCTAGAAAAAGGTCATAGAAAAAAAAATGAGGTGTGGTATATGGATAGTGGATACTAAAGACACATGAGTGGAGACTCTTCCAATTTTCATACATTATAAAAATTAGATAGAGGCAGGTTTACCTTTAGTGATAATGAAAAAGGTAAACTAGTTAGAGTTGGATCAGTTGGAAATAAAAAATCATTTTCAATCAAAAAAGTACTACATGTTCAAGGGTTTAAGAAAAATATTATAAGTATCTCTCAACTATGTGATGATGGTTTTTATGTTGATTTATCTAATAATTCATTCTCTATTTTTGAAGATAAACTGATTAAATTTAGAGCACCTAGAATTGAAAATGTTTATACTTTGGATCTTAATTCCTTATGTGAATAAAAAGTGAATTGTTTAACTACTAGGACAAACAAATCCTAGATTTGGTATACGAGATTTGGATACTGTAATGTATTTACTTTGTATAAATTATCTATAAAACATTTAGTTTCTGATTTTTCTAGTCTTAAATTTGATAAAGATAGCTTTTGTGATGCATTCTAAATAGGCAAAAAACACAAGAAATCCTTCAAATATATTAACAAAGTTTCTAAAACCCAACAAATAAAACTTATTATAAGGACCCATCCCCAGTATCCCAGAGCTGGTGCCTTATTTTATGACATTTTCATGATTTCTAGAAAATCATATCTCGAAGGAATGAATAGTTTAATATTTTTGGAAAACAATATACAAACATAATTTCAACATTACAACTTTAAATGAAATACATAATAGAAAATCCCTATGACTCCTAGATTATCCATTTAATTAATTCATAATATTCCTCTTCGCAACCTAGTGAAAATAAAACATAAGAAATGGGTGAGCTTAGATTCTCAGTAAGGGTAAGTAATATAGTGGAATTTGTCATAAAAATAAACACTAGTCATGGTGAACAACTAAAAACACATACCTTAAAAATATACTTGAGCATAATATGGTAGGAATTAAAGTTGATTAAATATGACCATATAAATGATAATAAGAGAATGAAACATAACCATTGATATTATACTAGCTGAATGATCCCATGGTTTATAAATTACTAAAACCATAATGAGGGAATGCATAATGCCGAATCTATGAAACATATTGTCAAGGCCTCGACCAAGATGTCTGAAAATACTAAGGTAAAGCCTTGGCCAAAATCCAATTCTATTTTGTATCATAAGACCTACTGATGTATAAAGGGTATATATAGGGCCCCTAACATAACTTTATAAGTCCAATTCATTCCTCGTATGAAATGGGCTAAACATAAACAACACAAACATATGAAATAACTTTCCCTAATTTTTACACATAAACACTAACCATTCCGAGTAGTATGGTGAATGGTATCAAGATAGAACAACCATAATAAAACTAATAATAAACCATTTAATACAATATGTTGGATGATAAACATAATATATTAACCTCAATAAGACATAAAATTCAATAGATGTATTTAAATAGACAAAAAAACTCTAACAAAACCATCAAGGAATTTTTGAAAGAAATACACTTTTACTTTGATAAGAAGAGTTATTTTGGAAAAATATTTGCATAAAACCAGAAATGAAATAATTTAGTTTTTCCATCATTAAATTAGTGGTTTTATAAAAATAATTATGGATTAAAACATATTATATAGTGCATTTGAAAATAGGTAATAATTTAAGAAGTTCTGTAGAATTGGGCCTGTTTACCGGGAAGAACTGAGAAATATCTTTATAAAACATTTAAATCCTCATAAAATAAATATGGATTATTATTGGTACACATAAATGTAAAATTCAAAAAAAATTATGAGGAGTAAATAAGAATAATTAATAATTTAATTGGGATTAAGCGAGACAAAGAGTAACCCAAAAGAAAATGGAGGTTCGGGTAGAAAACCCTTACCGTGTGTCCGAATGTGTTCTACATTTGAGCTTAACATCCTATATAATCAAATTAAATCCATTAATTATTTAATAAATAACCTTATATAGATGTTTTTTATTATAAATAATTTTATTAAGTTCATTTATGGCCTTTTTATGAGTTATAAGATACAAATTTATCGCTCGGGAGTGTTTGTTTCCTTGGTTTTCATGATCAGTATAATTGTATATGATAATGGAAGTTTATATGGAATGGGTATAATTATAAAGAATTGAATTTATATTATATTTATTAACATACAGTATTTTAAATGTTTATACATATCATTTGGTTATATATTATGAATATGAATCATTAGATAAAACATTTAGTGATAATCGTTTAGATTTTTACGGTCGTTTTTTTCGATCACAACGAACTAGTTTTGTTCTATTATTTAATATAATGTATAAAATATGGTTACAGAATCATTAAATAAGACATAATATATATTTTATAATCTGGTTAAACCATAAAAATTATTTCATGACCAGCCTTGAAGAATAAATCGAAGAATGAAACTACATCGTCCATGGAGGTTGTAAATCAGCACCTCCCGAACAATGATTTTTGTTTTTAAAATAAAAGAGAACGAGTAAGGATATTGATGATTGATATTTAATTAATATGATATAATTATATTATATATATTATACTGTAGTTACCATGATAATTTTTAGAGAGTAAGTGAGGAGATAATAATAAAAGAAGGAACTTAAATGAAATTAAAAGGAAAAAGGAAAGGATTTTACCTCTTAAGTACTCCTCCTTAAGAACCTCCTCAAGGGATGGGGTTTTGGTATTTTGGAACGAAAAAGATATCCTGGACATGGGGAGAAACTAAGGAAGATTATTTGGGCATAACTTTTAGAATCTTCAAGTCTTAGAGGAGTGAAGAGAAGAGAGAGTGAGGGGTGGTTTTTATAGTGGAGGAGAGGAGTGTTTTTTGAATATCTTATTCATTATTTTATTATTTTTCTCAAGATAAGAACTAGTTTTTGATTAATGTGATAAAAAATAGTAATAGGTTAATTTTAGTTCAAAACAATGACCATTTACATCATACATGACTCAAGCATGACGTACAAATTCATTTTTTTTAGCATATTTTGTAAATTATCAAATTTCACAATTCACCAAAAATTTAAGTATTTTAGAAAAATCTCAAAAATTAACCATAACCATTTTTGACGTGTATAATTCAACAATGAACTATATTTTATCAAAATAATTTTCTAATTAAGAGAAATTTAATTTTTAAATGAAATCATTATTTACTTGAAAAATACTTATTTTAAATTTAAAATTGATTTTATAATACTTTCAAAAATTAACTGAGGTATTATAAAATTATCCTAAAATCACAGGAAAACAAAATATTTATTTATTAATATATTTAATGAAAATTAATTTTATTTTAAATGAATTTATTAATTTAAAATTGAAATTAAATATTTATTACTCATAAAAATATCAACACTTAATTATTAATTTTTAAAATATTCACAATCATTTATATGGTGCCAAAATTTTATTTATACATACATGGGAGAGGTTTCTATTCATAAGGGTCCATTATTATTCATAAGGGTAAGTTACTATTCATAAGGATAAGTTACTATTGACAAAAAATTTAATCTGATCCTATCAGACTCTAAATATCTTACTGATCGCAACTGTGTATGTCAGTTTTTCAAAATTCAAATCAAAGAAGTGGAAAAATTTTGTTTAGCAACTATGTTATAACTATCTCCTATAACAAATTTTTTTTATCAGGGGATAAATGTTACATGCATTCTATGTTAAATTTATTTCTAAAACCTTACGGTGTTACAATATTCCCCCCTTACAAAAATTTCATCCTCGAAATTACCAGTATGTTACTTCATAAATAGATTTGGGTAGGTCTTATCATAAGTTCCTCAGTGTAATGTCCTAGATTTTCCATGTATTGTTTTAATTATATGGAATTATTACGAGTCTTTGAAAATTAACGGCGTGTGATTCTGAGGCCCGGTGTGCCACTAGTGCAGAAAACGTTATTTACGTCGGTTATTTTTCATTTTTTACGTTGGTTTTTAGCCGACGTTAATACAGACGATGTTATAAATAAAGTTTTTTACGTCGGTTATTTAAAAACCGACGTAATAAACATAACATCGCGGTGTTTATCACGTCGGTTAATTAATAACTGACGTGAAAAAAACCCGGGGGGGGGGGGGGGGTTTATAACGTCGGTTATTATATAACCGCCATGATTAACTGGGGGGGGGGGGCTTTATCATGTCGGTTATACAATAACTGATGTTATAAACACATGCGAGGGAGTTTATCACGTCGGTTATTGAATAACCGATGTGATAAACTCCTGGGCGATGGTTTATCACGTCGGTTATTTAATAACCGACGTGCTAAACCAGTCCAGGCGGGGGGGGGGGGATGACGTCGGTTAATCAATAAACGAAGTGATGATAAAAGGTCTGGGAAATGGTTTATCACGTCGATTATTTAATAACCAACATGATAAACCATTTCCCAGGCTGTTTATCACGTCGGTTATTGATTAACCGACGTGATAAATCATTTCCCAGGTCCTTTATCACATCGGTTATTACAAAACCGACGTGATAAACCATGCCACAGGTGTTTATCACATCGGTTATGAAAAAAATAGACATGATAAACCCTTCTCGATTTATTTATCACGTCGGTTATAAAATAACCGACGTGGAAGACAAATTTTTTTTTTAAAAATCAACTGCAGTCCTCTGCTCTCCCCCAAAATCAACCAGAAACCAAATCAATAATTCGTACCAAAAAAACAAAAGGAGATCAAAACATGAACTAAAGAAAATTTAAGCATTTACATTGATAACATATAAAACTTACCCCACTTGATAGCCCCCACCCTCATGTATACCCCCTGTACAGCCCTCCCTCACCCCATTGGAGCCCCCACCACACCCCTAGACTGCCCCTGACCCCCTGGACAGCCCCAAACACCCCTGGACAACCCCCCACCCTTCTGAACAGCAACCCCTCACCCCCTCACCCCACTTGACAGCCCCCACCACACCCCTGTATTGCCCCCAACCCCCTGGACAGCCCTAAACACCCCTCGACAACCCCCACCCTCCTGAACAGCACCCCCTCACCCCCTCACCCCACTTGACAGCCCCCACCACACCCCTGGACTACCCCCCGACCCCCTGGCCAGCTCCAAACACCCCGAGACAACCCCCCACCCTCATGTATACCCCCACACCCTGGACAACCCTCCCCCACCCCATTGAAGCCCCCCACCACACCCTTGGACTGCCGCCCACCCTCTTGAACAACACCACCTCACCCCCTCACCCCACTTGACAGCCCCCACCCCATTGGAGACCCCACCACACCCCTGGACTGCCCCCGACCCCCTGGACATCCCCAAACACCCCTCTACAACCCCCACCCTCCTTAACAACACCCCCTCACCCCACTTGATAGCCCCCACCACACCCCTGGACTGCCCCCGACCCCCTAGACAGCTCCAAACACCCCAGGACAACCCCCCACCCTCATGTATACACCCACACACCCTGTACAACCCTTCCCCACCCCATTGGAGCCCCCACCACACCCCTGGATTGCCCTCGAACCCCATGGACAGCCCCAAACACCCCTCGACACCCCCACCCTCATGTATACCCCCCACCCTACCAGATAGCCCTCCCAGACCCCTAGACACCCCCAACCCCATTGAACACCCCCACACCCTTGAAACCCCTCCCCCCAGACCAGAATCCATACCAGAAAAACCATCATAAGTAGACCAAAACAAGATGTAGAGAAAAATTAAACATTCATATATATAACATTCAAAACTTACACTGTCAACTTCAAAAAAAAAAAAAATCCAACCTAAACGACTACCAAATACACAATTACAACGACAATATTCAAAATTACATTTTACATTACAAACAACTAAAAGTTAATCAAACCTGTAAAATAATTTGACCACTCCACTTGTAAGTGTTTGATGTATTCAGGATTATAGGTTTGAGGGTCATAAAAAAGCTATAAATGAAAAGTATAGTAGTTAATGTGTATAATGAGTAAATCAAATTGAAATATTATGGCAAAGTTTAAGTGGAAATCTTACCAGGTCAAAATTCACAACTGTCCCAGTTGTTATTATTTCATACATAAATCTTAACATATAATATCCGCATTCGATGACACCTTGTTGTTCATGACAATTCTGTTTAAATGAGTGTAAATTCAATATATTATTTTAATGTAATAAATCAAAAAGTACAAATTATAAATGGATATTTACCTTCGCATTTACATATTTGATCTTTGCATTCTCTTTCTTTGTGTTTTTTCGAAAGTAGGCCCATGCCCTGTAAGAAAATAATACTAATGGGGTAAATTTAAAATTCATTATAATATATAAAACTATTGAGAAATTGAAAATTAATTTTCCAATATATTCTTAAAACTTTCCCGCACATCATCATGGACAGAGCATATCCAATAAAGTGATTTCTCCCTTGGGCAAAAAACCCTAACATCCAATGATCACTAATTAAAGGAAATTTAATGTTAGTGGTTTTTTATGTTAAAAGATAATTAACTCTTTGGGAGAGATGTGTTTCATACCTCTCACAAAAAGGCATCATCCAATATTGTGTGACTATATTCTTTTCAAGTCTTTTAGCAATATAAAGCATTCTTTGTTCCTCATCCAATGCACATGCTTCAGGGGAAATCAATTGCGGGTCCATGAATCCCTATACATCTGTCAGCTCATTCCTCTCACAAATTTTATAAAGATACCTAATACAAAACAGATATAAGTATACATTTTTAATAAATATAACGCAGGGAAAAGGTGTTAAGACTTACATGGAAAAAATTTGCACCATGTTGATGCCCAACTTATCTCCAGTAACAAGCTCCATGATATCAGTTTTCATAATCTCCACATTTATTTCACGTACAAAAACATGAGCTTCCATTGGAAACTCATAATAACCCGCCAACAAATTTGAATATCTTGACAATCTTTCAAGACTACTAGAATCTGTATCTGATGTCATAGCCATTTGTCTTTGTTGTTATCTATACAATATTTCTTTACCTTTGAAGTATTCCCGTAAAAATAAATTGAAAAATATATTAGTTTTCAAATTATAAAATAACTTTAATAAAAAAAATAAAATAAAAGATATAACATTCATACCTCTATGTTAATGAGTCGAAGAAGTCTGGATGGCCAAATTAAAAAATGGCCGATACTATGTCCAACTGTCACCACCTCATCTGTAGGTAATGGTACCCGAGCTGATCTATCTATAATATCCTGTACAGTGACCCTCTGATTCTCTACCTTTAATTGTTGATGATGAACTGTATCTCCTATATAATATACCAACCCATATGCTACTATATGATGTTGAGAATCATCAAAATACAACTCACAATAAGTAGGAAGCTGCGGCGGAGGAGTAGGATAAAAAATGGGGTCAGCAGGATGAGGTGGGTGAGTGGGAGCTACAGGCAGAGGTGGAAGATAAATAATGGGGTCTGCAGGGAGAGGTGGAGGAGTGGGAGCTGCAGTCTGAAATTGTCTTTGCATGTTTGCAAACATAGACTGCACCGACGCTCTAATCTTGTCCTCCATCGTCACATTAATATTATGAACTTCAGCCTCCAAGGATTCTATTTTTTTATAAACCCCTCAACGTTTGAAGTTAAAGAACGTGGAAATACTTTTCTTACCGATACACCTACTGGCTATCCTCTTACACGACCAGGATGTTCGGGCCTTCCCAATGCTACAGATAAAATATCTTCCCTCCCAATAGCTGTAAATGTCCCCTGTGAACTCTGCTCCTCAAGAGAGTCCTGTATTAATTAATTGAACATTTCTGTAATGATTGAAATTATATGAAGAAAATGGTTAACTTAAATAAATAAAATATATATCTTATAATCCTCTCAGCTACGATTCTCGATTCATCTGAAAGATATTTCCCTTTTTTACCCTTCCGAGCTCTCTTCCATTTTTCATGTCTAGATGGAGGGGATGGAGGGGCCACCTCTCCAGAGCTTGAAGGCTCAGCTCTTAGTTGATGAAATTTTTCTGCCATCAATTGTTCTTCCAATAATTCATACCCTCCCCGAGATAAACTATGAGGGTATACATTTTTAGATTGGATCTCCTGATGAGATTTCCTTGTTTGCTGTAAATTAAGAATAAGAAATCATTAACAAAACATTAATAAGATCATTTATATAAGAAATCTTATAAAAGTTTACACTGCCCTTACCAAAAATGACTCTTTTTTTTCTAATTTCAAAAAATTGTCTCCAGGTGTCTTCATCTATAAAAGGATATATACGACATGGATTGTCATGACTCCTATGACCATAAATGAAATTAGATGAGAGGGTTGATTTGAAATCCCTCCATCTCATAGAAGCCAACGATAAGCATTTCTTCCTGACTCCTCTAGTGTCAGGAATATCAAATGTCATCTGATAAAGAAGAGGTTAAACATATTATATATACTAGAAACATTTAAAGAATATTCAAAAAATAGCAAAATATTTTACCAAAATCGTCTCCCATAACCGATAGATTATTTCTTTATCCACACTTCTCCAGTCATCATACAGAATGCTTACTTTTCTCTTAGCCTGAGTTTCTACAAAACTCTTAAAATCTTTTGCATTTGGACCTCTAGGAATATCATCATCATCAAACTCAATGACTATCCTCTGATCCTACATATGGGCAACTGATAATTTTGGTAAATGTGTGAACCCACATTTAACAACCTTTGAACTCTTTGTCGTAATAGGAGCATGTGAATGTCCCTCCCCAGATGTATGACCAATATTCTCATCTACAGAATCATGTGGTTGATCAACTGAATGATCTGTCATTATCCTTCAAATCAAAAAAAACAAATGTTAGTTCAAAAATATACAAATTCAAATATTTTAATACTACTGTAATCAGAAAATAGAAAAGTGTACTAAGTTACATAATAGTAAACATTGGTAATATGGTAAGCATGTTAAACAATGGTAAAGATGGTAAAGATGGTAAAGATGGTAAACATGGTAAACATGGTAAACTTGGTAAACATGGTAAAGTAATTGTCACTGAACAAAAATAATAGATATATAATTCATGTAATGGTAAACATGATAAAGTAAACTAAACAAACTTAAAACAAACAAAAACTTATACTTATTTTGTTTTAAAACATGTTTTAATAATTAAAAAACTTACAACATCTAACATTTATGAAAAAAATAAATGTAAACAAGAAATAAACATATGTTACCTGTAATTTTAGGAATGTAAAAATGGATTGTTTTCCCAAATTCCTTCGTCGTGATCGTTCCTTATGGAACAAACCATGTTTTCAACATGCTCATCATTATGTTCTGTTAATCTTTCCATGGAAGTAGGGATCTCACATAAATCAGTATCTTCATCAACTTCATCCTCACCAACATATTATTTTTCCCTTGTAAAACAACAACCCACTGCATATCTGATTGATCTACTACATAGAAAATTTGTTTTGCATGTGTTGCCATTATAAAAGAATCAGCTGTGTCTTCCAATCTATTCAGATTAACAAGTGTCATTCCAAATTCATCGTGTCTGACACTGTTGGTACCCATAAACCATTTATAGTTAAAAACATGAACTTTAATTTTAAAGTAATCAACCTCCCATATGTCTTCAATCACTCCATAATATGCACTTGATGCAGAAATTGGGTTTTTTTCCTTAGCACTTGAAAAATGCATTGCTTCTGCAAACACCAATACACCACTATTCTGAACTGCACTTCTATTGTCCTGAGATTTCGTATGAAATGTATAGCCATTAATGTCATAACCGGACCATGTTATCACATTTAAACATGGACCACCCACTATCCATTTTAATGTCTATAATACATCTGATCTACCAAGCAAAGTCTTTTTAATCCATGACAAAAAAGTTTTGTTGTGCTCATTCAAAATCCACATTTCTTTCTTCTTTGGATGACATTATTTCAACTCATTAATATGCAATGTGATATACGGTTGAGCATTAGCTATGTTATTCAAGATTTATGATTCTAACTTCTTTATCTGTTCAGCTGACAATGATTTGAATTTCAAGCCACGAATCCCCTTTCCCTCATTATTAACTCGTTCATGGCGAGATGGAGGCAAACCTATGTGTTGCGCCGCAGCCAAGTAGCTCATAAAAAACTCTACTACCTCCCCAGAAATTCAATAATGGAGGCTTCAGGTCGATATGGATTTTTAACATACCCCTTTAATATTTTCATATACCTTTCAAAAGGATACATCCAACGAAGATATACAGGTCCACAAAGCTTTATTTATCGAACCAGATGAATCATTAAATGCACTATTATATCAAAAAAAGTTGGAGGAAAATACATTTCCAATTGACAAAGTATAAAAATTGCATCCTTTTCCAAAATGTTCAAAGCATTCACATCAATCTCCTTATTATAAATTGAATTGAAAAAATAACACAACTTCATCATAGTCTTTCTGACACGAATGGGAAATATTCCACGCAATGCAACTGGTAGAATTTGTTGCATCATGACTTGACAATCATGTGATTTCATACCTATCAACTTCAAGTCCTTCAATGAGACAAATTTTTTTACATTTGAAGAATAACCTTGTGGCACTTTGATTTCATGAAGACACTGACAAAAGCTAATTTTCTCCCTCTTCGATAATGTATGGCAAGCCAGGGGAAGAAATGTTCGTCTTAATTTAGGAGTGGGAGCTAACTCCAAACGTATTCCCATTGATAGTAAGTCTAATCTTGCATTCAACCCATCTTTATTATTTCCTTTAATATCTAACAATGTTCCAATCAAACAATCACATATATTTTTCTCCACGTGCATGACATCAATATTATGTTTAACTTCATGATACCTCCAATATGGTAGCTCAAAAAATATTGACCTTTTATTCCAAATGTGTCTATCATTACCAGATTTCTGTGTCTTTCCCAATGTCACATCAAGGTTTTTCACCCTCTGAAAATACAGATCTGGGGATAAAGGTTTTGGAGTAGTATCAAATTCTTGTGAGCCATTGAATGCCTTTTTTATCCTTCTATAATGGTGATCCATAGGCAAAAACTTTCGATGACCCATGTACAGTATTTTCCTCCCATGATGCAATTGACAATATGACGTATGTTGTTCGCAAATTGGACATGCTTTATGCCCTTTAACACTATATCTAGACAAATTTCCATATGCTGGGAAGTCATTTATAGTGAATAGAAGCACTGCATGCAGATGAAAATATTCCATTTTATAAGAATCATACACCCTAATACCATCAGCCCATAACAGTTTCAAATCATCAATCAACGGTGACAAGTAAACATCAATATCATTGCCAGGTTGCTTTGGACTAGAGATCATTATACTCAACATGACATATTTGCGCTTCATACAAACTTCAGGAGAGAGGTTGTAAATTACCAATAAAACATTCCATGAACTATGTGTGCTACTGAGGGTTCGGTATGGATTCATTCCATCTGTGCACAACCCTAATATGAGATTTCGTATTTCATTTCCAAATGTATAATACTGCGCATCAATTTTCTTCCATTGTGGACAATCAGCTGGATGACGTATTTTTCCATCACATACCCGCTCATCAGCATGCCATCTTAACCTTTTTTCATCATGTGAATTAGCAAATAAATGTTTGAAACGATGAATTATAGGAAGATACTAAAATACCTTTGAAGGGAGCTTTGTAATCTCTACATCAGCCTGTGATTTTTCTTTCACCTTATACCGTGATGTCCCACATTTAGGACACTCTGATAGAAATTAATATTCCTTCCTATATATAATGTAGTCATTCAGACAGGCATGTATTTTCTTGTATCCCAATCCCATCGGGCATAATATTTTCTTGGCCTTGTAATGTGAATCTAGAAGATCATTATCTTTTGGAAGAATGTCTTTCATCAATTGTAGTAGCTCTATAAAACTTCTCTCACTCCATCCATGTTTCGCCTTTAGGTTAATCAATCTTAACACCGCCGACAAAACCATAAAATCTGTACAACCAGGATATAATGGTTTTTCAGCATCACCATATAGACGTGAAACTGTCAGTTCTATCTAAATTTGTTCTACTAAAATATCGCGAATCATTTCTTCAATTCCATCGGAATTACCATCTTGTGAATCATCATCATTAGTGACATTTCGTCCAGTTTCACCATGTCAAATCCAAGGGCTGTAACTCAGATTAAAACCATGAAATATCAGATGATCTTTTATCTCTCTACTTTTCAACTTCTTCATATTCAAACATTTCAGGCATAGACAGAAAAAAATGTCACTACTTGGAACATTTCGTTTAGAAAATTACAAAAATGCATCAACACCTTCCTCATATTCATTGCACATTCTATGTGCCATAATCCAACTTCGACTCATTATTACCTATAACAAATATCAAAAACATATATATTTTTAAGATAATACAAATATAAGTTTATATGAAAAAAATCATAATTTGAATATAAAACTATTTTGAAATATAAAAGAAATCTATGCGTATTTAAAAAAATATGCTTGAATATTATTATTAAAACAAAATATAGTTAGATATAACAGTTTTAAATTCCATTGAATAAAAGAAAACCATGGCGCCTACATGGTTGATAGAAAATTGGAGAGAATGGAGTAAACCTGAGAATCAAATCATATCTAAAATAAAAATTCAGATGGAGAAAATCACAATGTAAATCCAATCATCACGACACAATCATCATAATTCGTACATTTAATCAATAACCATTCTATGTCTAATAGATTCTCATATAAAAGAGGATAAACATAAGTAGCAACAACACATGAAATATCATTTCCGAATTCGTACATTTAATCAATAACCATTCTATGTAGTAATATAGGTGAATGAGATCATTAGTTGTCAATGAAAACAAAAATTACCATCAATGTCGGGCATTCGAGAAACAAAAACAAACTAAATAGAAGTATTTGAGGCTTACATGAATATTGCGAGTGGATCTAATAGATCTAGGGATGATAAATAAGATGATGATGGAAAAAAGAGGTAAGAGGGTTCGAAATTGAAGAATCTGACCTAGTTTAAACACAAAAATCGCAAAACATAAATATAGACTATCCTGGAAAAAAAATGAACGAAATAAATTCGTGGAAGGATTACTTGAGTGATGCGAGTTGAGATGATAGATCTGAGGAGAGTAAATATGACAAACGATGAAGGAAAAATGAGTTTAACGCAGCGAGATTGATGAGTTGATTAGGGTTCACCGCGCGAGAGAGACGAGCCGCCAGACTGTCGATCGAAAAATCAGAAATGACAATCCACGGGGCTTGTTAAATTTTTAAATGTTTTATAACGTCGTTTATTTCATAACCGACGTTATAAGCTATTTTTATATTTATAATGTTGGTTTTTATAATAACCAACGCTATAAATTTATCAGATACAGCTTTTTTTTACGTCGGTTATTTTATAACTGATGTAAAAAAATCCACGTGTTTGTTTTTTACGCAGGTTATTCTATAACCGATGTAAAAAAGACATCAAAAATCACAGTTTTTTACGTCGGGTATTGTATAACCGACGTAAAAAACGTTCTGTGGGTTGTTTTGTTATGTCGGTTATAAAATAACCAATGTCAAAAGGCCTCAAAATCCGCATTTTTTAGGTCGGTTATTTTATAACCGACGTAAAAAACCCCCGCGCTTTGGTTTTTCACATCGGTTATTTTATAACTGACATAAAAAACTCATAGATATCTCGTTTTTTATGTCGGTTATAAAATAACCGATGTAAAAAACCCCCAAACATTTGTTTTTTACGTCAGTTAATTTATAACCGACGTAAAAACCGAACACGCGCGATTTGTAACGTCGGTTATTAAAATAACCGACGTTAAAAATCTACTCACCGCATTTGTTACGCCGGTTATTTTATAACCGACGTAAAAAATCATGTTTCACAGATTATCACATTGGTTATATATAACCAATATAAAAAATGGTGACGTAAATAACGTTTTCTGCACTAGTGCTGGAATGAATTTCTAAAATTCTTTTTAAGGTACATTCAGTAAACGCATATGCGACATTTTATAACTTTTGAACCGGTGCTCAGATTAAGAATCCGGGAGCACTGTTGAATCTGCAGTGCCATGATTCTCTTAAGGGAGGCTTCAATTCAACCGTAGTAGGTCGGGAGAAAAAGGCAGATTTTGGAATTTTAAAAGAATAATAAAATAACAAAGTTATTTTATTTATTTTTTTCATTTTCTCCAACGGACAAGCGGCGGTGGCGGGACCAACAACATGTCAAGCCATTAATTGGCTTGAATCCTCAATCGTTGTAACAACACCGTTGGAATTTTGGAGTTTCATTAATCAAATGAACCTCATAAATTCCTGATGACGTTACCCACATATTCCCCCTCCTATTTATATGGAGCTTGGGGGGGGGGGGTATTGGCATGACTTCAGCAAGTGAAGAAACTCTGGAAAAGTACCACGATGCCAACCACTTAAAGGATGAGACCAGTTCCAGTGAGCGATGATGAATGCCACCGAATCATGAACCAACGAGCACCGACTCTCCATCAAACGCGGACGTTCTCCAACGATCTTGAGGTATGGATTTATCTTGTTTTAATTTCAAGAGTTTGTCGAATCCTATTATTCCCTTATGTTATCAAGTTAACGCGGAGGATGCGGGTCAAACGAACAAGGCCCGGACCCTCTACTACTTTGTTGATATATGCGTTCTTTATGGAATTTTTACTTGAGTTGAACAGAACCTGGAATGGAGGGTCAAGCAGTGAGGATGGATTCTTGGGGAGGCCGTTGGTACCTTCAGATGGAAAAACGGGCCACCAGAGCTCACATGGTGACCCGCGGAAGACCGCAGGAAACCTGCGCCGGTGGAGGAGATGATGGCGGTGACCAACACCGGTCAGCCGTGGAGGGGGTGGAGGTATGCCATCACGCTCCACCAACGAAGATGGATGCAACATTTAGATACAGTGGCCACCAGCGACCGGCACCGGCCAACCGCAGAAGGGAGGGCGGAACATCCTCATGTGCTGCCGAAGAAGGTGTCCACGGTTCATCAGCTGTGGCAGATGCGCAGAGAGGCCGGCACTAGCCGACCATAGGAGGTGGAGTGGCTCACAACGGTGCACCACTGGAGGATGTATCCGTGGCTCGAAACCATAGCAGAGGGTCGGGACCCGCTCCCCGCGGGTCCCACGAGTGACCCAGTGGCGCTACGTGACGCCGCCGCACAAACCGAATGGCTAAGGTCGTTCTGGAAGAACCGGGGGGGGGGGGGGGGGTGCTCCCCCCGTGCCAGCTAGGGAGGGACCCTCTCCATTGGGCGGCGCCTCCAGCGGGCCGGGCGAGCCCAGTGGGTTGCGCCCTTCACGGGTCAGGCCGCACATGCCCCATGGGCTGCGCCCCTCTGTGGGATGGTCCACGCCACCCAGGTGGGCCGAGCTGGTCCACGACCCAGCTCGACCGGACCGGCCCGGGTCAGACCCGGATCGGGTCGGGTTGGGTCGGTCTGACCGGGTCGGCCCAGATCCGGACCCAACCCAGCCCATTTTTGGTTAAAGAGCCATAACTTGTGAACTGGATGTCTGTTTGATGAACCTTCTATGGTTCTAGGATCCTTGGAGAGATAAGGTAATTTTGTTATACTTCACTATAATTTTGTAGAAAGTTGGAGTATGTCCAGGTTGGATTGAACCCGAATCCAACCAGGCCCTCAAAACTAAAATGCTTATAACTCACAGACCGAGCGTCCTATTGACGCGCCGTTTGTTGTGTTGGAACCCTTATGATGTAGAAATAATATGAGACACTTCTTTGTGGAACTTCATGGCAGTTTAGGTATGACCGATGGCTTGAGGATCGGATCCTCCTGGAATCAAGCGTGTTAAGTACAAGAATATCATGGATGGCTGCAACGTGATGAAAGAACATCGATCCTATGTGGGTCAACATCTATCAGTCCTATGTGGGTCAGTTCTTAACGATATGTATGGGTGAGTATCTACCGATCATGTGTGGTTCAACACCTAGTGATCCTGTGTGGTTCAGTATCTATCGATCCTGTGTGGGTCAGAAGCAGAGCCTCATGATGTAATTAGATGATCCAACGATATGTCTAATCATCTGTACTTATGTACTTAAGTTATATACCTAGTGTGAGATGAGTCTTTTACCTTCGCGGTGTTACCTTCATGGTGTTACCATTGTGGTGCTTTTACCTTCATGGTGTTACCTTCGTGGTGTTAACTTTGTGGTAGTTTTACCTTCATGGTGTTACCTTCTTGGTGTTACCTTTTTGGTAGTTTTACCTTCATGGTGTTACCTTTGTGGTACTTTTACCTTCATGGTGTTACATTCATGGTGTTACATTTTTGGTATTCATCCCTCGTGGATCAGTTGTGTAAATGAATTAAAAGTTGGATCCTTTTGTTTCCTCATGAATGAGACTAGTATATTTTGATAACTTAGGTATATGTATGGGAATATACCTAAGTAGAGTTGATTACTGCTTCGTGCTTTGTGATTGAGGTCTTGCTTTGTGGTTTTTACTTTGTGGAACTCTAGGAGACCTTTGGGGATCTCCGGGTCCCTACTGAGTATTGTTATACTCACCCCTGCATTGCCTACGCCCGCACCTTATTATGTCTTGTGTAGAAGACGGATATCGTTGATCGAGGTGTAGGGAGCCAGGACTGGATGGTGCTCAGAGGTGGACCATTTGACGTGATGTGACTTAGTGACTACTGATCGTGATCTGTACCTACCCTTTAGGTAGGATCCTCGGTGGACATTCCAGGAGCTATTTTCTCTTTTAGTTCTACTTGTACTTTCTAGTTGGGCTTGTATTCTGACCCCTTTACTTTCAATACACTTTTTACTACAGCAGTTTACTTCATGGTTACTTCTTGTTGTGTTCTTGGATTTTGTGTTTATACAGGTTTAAAGGAAATGCCTTCTAGTTATAGGGATATGCCTTTCCGATGCTAGTCTCTATCCCCTGGCCTATGGAAGGTGGGCTTGGGGTAGTCACAACACGGGCCCCGAGGGACGGGTTGTGACAAAGTGGTATCAAAGGAGTCGGTTCTACCGAAGAACTAGAACTCTGATCTTTTCAATGTGGCAATAGTGTTAACTTTTATGAGTGTGGTTTTCAGTTTGGGGAATCTAGTGTTGGTGCGGAGGCCTACATATCCATACACTAGGACCCTGAATTCTAATTTCTGGCTCAGTGCATGAAAACATTAATTGTGTGTGTTTTTAAATGTTTTTCTTATGATCTCTTTGAGTCTGCTCACCAGGTATAACTTTTTGACCACGGCACACCTATTTTCTTTCAGGATGCCACCACTCAGATAGCCAGCCAGGATTCCTGAGAGAGTACACAATGACGGCCCACCGAGCGATGATGACTCGGTACAGGTCCCTCTTATGGCATTACCACCTTCGGGTGGTGTACCAACAGCACCACTACCCATTGGGTAGCCATTTACACCATGTCCACCAGTAGATAGTGCACGCTGACTGAGCACATTGCATGAGTTTCAGTAGTAGAGGCCTCCGAGGTTTCGAGGCGAGACAAATCCTTAGGTGGCTGAGGACTGGCTGGAGGCTGTGGCCAGAGTTTTTCACTTAATTGGGACACCGGCTGATCTGATGGTGATACTAGCTGCTAGACTCTTCCAGGGAGTAGCTAGGAGATGGTGGAGTCTGACACTCCAAGATACACAATGAGGTGACCCTCACCTAGGCGGACTTAGAGGTCCTTTTCAGGGTAGAGTTTGTCCCAAAGACTCTATTCTCAGTGCATATACATGAGTTGTTTCACTTACAGCAGGGCAGCATGACCGTGGCCCAATACTCAGTGAGGTTCACTGATCTCTCCCACTACTCAACCGACATGGTACGTGACCTTTTCTTCATGGAACATACCTTTTAGTAGGGTCTCCGATGGGAGATCAAAGCATCGATGATATCGCTAAGCATTCTGATGTAGGATGGGGTGCTAGAGCGAGTGCTTTTGGTGGAGAGATTCCTAGCTGAGCAGACACCGAAAACAAGATCCACCACCAGACGTCAGGTAGCAGAGTCATCTGGGTAGTAGACGGATGACGAAGGGGCCCAATTGGGATATACCTTCTGGTGGATGACCTCAAGATACATGGTCGGTGGTGTAGGGATCACGGGACAGAGGATGAAATATGAGGAGCAGACAGTGCTAATCGTGTGGTGGGTAGGGTCATATGGCTCGTGACTGCCCAACCTACTGTATGAATGACCAACAGACGGTTGAGGGACCGCTGAGGCAGAGACAAAGATTTAATCGAGGAGGTCCGCAGGAAGCAGACAAACATGGCAGAGGAGATGGCCATGCAGTAGGCGGTGGGTGGCGATTCGAGGTTCTACCGCCACCACCTCCAGGTGGTCCACCCTGACCATAGGGAGTAGGAGGATATGGATGAGCTCAGCTCCAGATAGCTAAGGCTTATGACTAAAACACTCCAAAGATGATTAGAGGTATTATATATGTCAATTCCACCCTATATGTAGTACTTATAGACACAGGTGCCAGTCACACTTTTATTGCCACAACCCTCATTCAGAGCTCAAAGATTACGATGGAGCCGTTGGATCAATACTTACAGCTAGATACTTTTATGGGAGGGGATTCAACGATTACACAGTGGTGTCGACAGTGTGAGATTACTCTTGGAGGCGAGAGCTTAGGCTGTGATCTTCTAGTAGCGGCTTCGAGGCCTTATGACGTCATCTTGGGTATGGAATGTTTATCCACAGTCTATGCTCAAATTGACTATATTAGGCGCAAAGTGCGGTTTGTCTACGAGGATGGGACCGGGTTTTCCTTCACTGTCTAGAAGGGAACCTTTGCAGCACATGATAGACTTTCTTGCAGGAGGGTGCAGCTGATCAAACATCAATTATCTAGCCTTAACTTTGGAGTAGTTTATGTTGAGAGTCCAAGCTATCTTTTAGTGGTGGAACAATATGCCGATGTATTTCCTGATGATGTTCTGGGACTACCTTCACATAGATAGGTAGACTCTTACATCAACCTATACCCCGGGACAACACCGATATCTACACCAGCATATCAAATGGCTCCTGCAAAGATTCATGAGTTACAGGTATAGTTGAAGGAATTTCAGAGGAAGGGATTCATAAGTCCCAGTGTTTCTCCATGGTCAACTTCGATTTTGTTCGCCAAGAAGGAAGATGGGAGTTTGAGACTCTGTGTGGACTATAGGAACCTAAACCAGGTGATCATGAATAATATGTATCCACTTTCAAGGATTGATGATATTTTCGATCAACTGAAGGGAGATCATTGGTTTTTGAAGATAGAACTCAGATCAGGCTATCATCAGCTTAGGGTACGAGATAAGAATGTGTTGAAAACGGATTTCAGATGTCGGTATGGCCACTATGATTTCTTGGTTATGCTATTTGGCATGACCAACACCCCATTAGTGTTCATGGGACTCATGAAAAATATCTTCCATCCATACCTCGATCGCTTTACGGTGGTCTTTATTGATGACATCTTTATATACTCAGTGTCAGAGGAGGAGCATGCCTATCAGCTGCAGAAAGTTCTAGATACACTCTGAGAGCACCAACTTTATGGAAAGTTCTTGAAGTGCCATTTCTAGATATGGGAGGTAAACTTTCTAGGACACGTTATCTCAAAGGCTGGAATTGCGGTAGATCCAGTGAAGATAGAAGCAGTGCTTGCTTGGGAGCCACCCAGGAGTGTGACTGAGGTGAGGAGTTTCCTAGGATTGGCTGGGTACTACCGGAGATTCTTGACTGACTTTTCCGGAGTTGGGTCACCCTTATTAGCATCGAAAAAGAAGGTATAACCCTTCGTATGGATGTAGAGATGCCAAAATAGTTTTCAGGAGCTGAAGTAGAGACTGACGAGTTCCATCATCTTGACGCTACCAAAAGAGGGCGTTGGGTATGTAGTCTACTGTGACGCATCAGGGACCAAAATTGGATGTGTCCTGATGTAGTAGAGAGTAGTGATCACTTATGGTTCACGATAGTTGAGACAACATGAGAAGAACTACATGACCAATGACCTAGAGCTAGTAGCAGTATTTTTCGCCTTGAAGATGTGGAGACACTACTTGATGGGTGAAATATTTACTGTTTACTTTGATCACAAGAGTCTCAGGTATATCTTCTCACAGAAGGAACTAAACCTGAGACAACAACGATGGCTAGAGTTCCTCCAGGACTATGACTTTGAGATAGTTTACTATCCTGGGAAGAGGAACGTAGTGGCAGATGCACTCAGTAGGAGATCTGGTTTATAGCTATTGAGTGAGGTGATAAAGCAGCCAGCCGCATTGCAGATATCCTTTATGGATAGAGATGGATAAACTTACCTTTAGTTTATGAATGTCACTCCCCCACTTATTCAATGAGTTCGGGAGGAAAAACTTGGGGATATTGACCATGAGGCTTGGCATGCCCATATATCCTTAGGACAGGCACCTGATGGATTTTTTGAAGGTGGGGAGCACATAATCCTCTTCAAAGGACGCACTATGGTACCAGTGGTGGTACGTGAGGAGGTGTTGAGGGATTTCCATACATCCCCTCTGGAGGTACATCCTAGTGTGGAGAAGATGTACCAGGACCTCCAGCGTCAGCACTGGTGGCCAGGGATGAAGAAGGTAGTGGCATAGATTATTTCATGATGCCTCACTTGTCAGCAAGTGAAGGCCGAGCATCAGGTTCCATCAGGCTTAGTGCAACCACTAGAGGTGCCGAAGTGGAAGTGGGATGTAATTTCCATGGATTTCATGACATGAATACCATGTAAATTTAGGGGCCATGATTCCATCTATGTGATCGTTAACCAACTCACCAAGTTGGCCCACTTCCTACCTATCTGAGAGCAGGGATCAATAGAGGGATTAGGATGCCTCTACGTATAGGATATTTTACAACTTCATGGGGTGCCATCGATGATCGTCTCTGACCATGATGCACGTTTTACATCCTAGTTTTGGAAGGGATTACAGGAGATGTTTGGGACTCAGCTACATTTGTGCACCGCCTTTCATCCTCAGATGGATGGTCATACAGAGCGGACCATACAGACACTTGAGGACATGCTTCGTGCTTACGTCATAGATTTTGGCCACAGTTGAGAGGATCAATTTCCCTTGGTGAAGTTCACATACAAAAATAGATATCACTCCACCATCGGTATGGCACTATTTGAGGCCATGTATGGTCAACCTTGTAGATCACCTCTATGCAGGATAGACCTAGGGGAGTCAGCACTTATGGGTCTAGATTTGGTATGGGCTTCCACTAAGAAGGTGCAGATCATCCAGGATCGGATGAAGACTGCATAGAGTAGACATAAGTCTTATGCTGACAGGAGACAGAGACCTCTGGAGTTCTAGGAGGGGGACCATGTATTCTTGTGAGTCTCCCCTCGATGGGGATTATCGTGATTTGTCCAAGGTAACAAACTCTCACTGAGGTTTATCAATCCTTTTCTGATACTTTGGAGGATTGTAAAGGTGGCATACCGCTTGGCACTACCAATATAGTTGGAAAGGGTGCATGACGTCTTCCACGTATCCCATTTGAGGAGATACGTGCATGACCCATATCACGTCATCGACCAAGGAGATCTGGAATTTGATGATGGGGTGACGTTTACGGAGGTTCCAGTAGAGATTGAGGATCGAAAGGAGTGGGTCCTTCATGGATGATTGATACCACTGGTGCGCATTTGCTGGCAGCACGAGAACCTCCAGGAGAGCACATAGGAGTGGGAGGGTCAGATTCGTGCTCAGTACCCCCATTTATCTCCTTAGTCTATGCTGTGGATTTCAGGGACAAAAATACCTAAGGTGGGGAGAATGTAAAGACCCAGATTTTCCATGATTTTTTTAATTATATGGAATAATTACTAGTCTGCAAAAATTGAAAGCGCGTGATTCTGAGGCCCGGTGTTCCTGAAATGAATTTCTGAAATTTTTTTAAGGTATGTTCAGTAAATGTGGGAGAAGCATTTTCTAACTTTTGAACCGGTTCTCAGATTAAAAATCTGAGAGCACCGTTGAATTCATAGCATTGAAATTCGCTTAAGGGAGGCTTCACTTCAACTGAAGTAGGTCAGGAGAAAAAGATAGATTTTGGACTTTTAAAAGAATAATAAAATAAAAAAGTTATTTTATTTATTTATTTTTCTTTTCCTCCAATGCACAAGTGGCGATGGTGGGACCAATGACATGTCAATCCATTAACTGGATTGACTCATCAATCTTTATAACAACACCATTGGAATTTGGGAGGTTCATTAATTAAATGAACCTCATAAATTCCCGATGAAATTACCCACCTATTCCCCCTCCTATTTATATGGAGATTGGGGAGGGGTATTGGCATGACTTCACCAAGAGACGAAGCTCTGGAAAAGTATCACGATGCCAACAACTTGGTGGATGAGACCAGTTTCAACGGGCAGTGACGAACGCCACCAAATCACGAACCGGCGAGAATTGACTCTCCCTAAAATGTGGAAGTTCTCCAATGATTTTATGGTATATATTTATCTTGTTTTAATTTCAAGAGTTTTTTGAATCCTATTCTTCTCTGATGTTATCAACCTAACGCGAAGGGTGTGGGCCAAACGAACAAGGCCCGAAACCACCTCTACTTTATTGATATATGCGTTCCTCACAGAATTTTTACTCGGGTTAGATGGAACCCATAAAGGAGGGTCAAGAAGTGAGGAGGGAATCCAAGGGAGGCTGTTGGTACATTCTGATGGAAAAATGGGCCACCAGAGCTCACCCGGTGACCGGGAGATGACTGCTGAAAACCAGCACCGGCTGACACTGGACGACTGCGGAGGGGGTGGCAGCGTGCTGTCGCGCACCACCGGTGAAGATGGCCATGAAATTTATCTACAACCTGCATTGTCTAACCACATAATGGAGGGTGGCATATCCTCACACACCATTGGAGAAGGTGGTTGCGGCTCATCAGCTGAAGCGGACCCGTAGAGCGGCGCGCAACGGCGCACCGCCACACAAACTGAACGACTAAGGCCGTTTGAAAAAACCGGGGGGGGGGGGGTTCTACTCCCATTACAGCTAGGGTAGGGACCACTCCAGTATACTACACCTCCAGCGGGCTGCACCCCTCCACGGGTCGGGCCGCGCGAGCCCAGCAGGTCGCGCCCTTCACGGGACGGGCCGCACGAGCCCAACGGGTTGCACCCCTTCGCGGGCCGGTCCACGACCTATCCCAACTGGACTAGCCCAGGAAAGTTCAGATAGGGCTGGGTCAGAATCAGACCGGTTTGGGTCAGACCAGATCGGGTCAGGCTGGGTCAATCTGACCGGGTCAGACTGGACCTGGACCCAACCAGGCCCAGTTTTTCTTAAAGATCCATAACTCGTGAACCAGATGTTTGTTTGATGAACCATCTGCGAAGTTGTGATACTTTTAGTGAGAGGGTCCTTTTGGTATACTCCACTCGAATTTTGGATAATGTTGGAGTATAGACAAGTTGGATTTAACCCAAAACCAACCGGGCCCTCGAAACTAAGACACTTATAACTCACAGACCGGGTGTCCGATTGACGTGACATCTATCGCATTGGAACCGTTACGACATGGAGGTCCTTTGGGATACTTCTTCATGGAACTTAGTGGAGGTTGAGGTATGAATGATTGATTGAGGATCATATCCTATCAGAATCAAGTGTGCATAGTGTGGGAATCTCATGGCTGGATGCAACGTGAGGAAAGAACATCGATCCTCTATGGGTCAGCATCTATCAATCCTGTGTGGATTAGTGCTTAGCGATCATGTGTGGGTCAGTTTCTAACGATCCTGTGTGGGTCAGGACCTAGATATCCTATGTGGGTCAGCGCCTAGTGATCCTATGTGGGTCAGCAGCAGAGCCTCATGACATAATAAGATGATCCAACGATACGTCTAATCCTCTGTACTTCTGTACTTAAATTATATACCTAGTGTGAGCTGAGTCTTTTACCTTTGTGGTGTTACCGTCATGGTGTTACCTTTGTGGTACTTTTACCTTCGTGGTGTTACCTTTGTGGTACTTTTACCTTTGTGGTGTTACCTTCATGGTGTTACCTTTGTGGTACTTTTACCTTCATGGTGTTAACTTCGTGGTGTTACCTTTGTGGTATTCTTCCCTCGTGGATCAGTTGTGCAAATGGATTAAAATTTTGAGCCTTTTGTTTCCTCATGAATGAGATGATTATATTTTGATAACATAGGTATATGTATGGGAATATACCTAAGTAGAGTTGATGACTGCTTTATGCTTTGTGATTGAGGTCTTGCTTTGTTGGTTTTTTTGTGGAAATCTAGGAGAAATTTGGGGGTCTTGGGGTCCCTACTGAGTATTGTTATACTGACCCCTTCCTGGGATACACCTGCATCTTATTGTGTCTTGTGAAGATGACATACAACATTGATCGAGGTGGAGGGAGCCAGGACTGGATGGTGCTCAGAGGCAGACCATTTGACGTGACGTGACATAGTGAATACTGATCGTGATCTGTACCTACCCTTCAGGTAGGATCATCAGTGGACATTCCAGGAGCTGTTTTCTATTTCTGTTGTACTTATACTTTCTATTTGGGCTTTTATTCTGGCCCCTTTACTTTCATTACACTTTTTACTAAAGAAGTTTACTTCATGATTTCTTCTTGTTGTGTTCTTGGATTGTGTGTTTGTACAGGTTTAAAGGAAATGACTTCCCGTTATAGGTATACACCTTTCCAGTTCTAGTCACCATCCCCTAGCCTATAGAAGGCGAGCTTGGGGTAGTCATGGCACGAGCCCCAGGGGATGGGTCATGACACTTAGGCTCCCATGTTTCCTCTTAATTCTTTTGATTTTTCCAAAGTACCTTTACCATCCAAGTCATCCGATTCCTCAACACCTATTCTTTAGTGTCCAGAATACAAATACGCTCTTAACAGTAAGATAAGCCAGGTTCCAATTCTATACCTTCATAAGTCAGTACATGTGTTGGGTATGGCATGTACTTTCTCAACAATGAGACATGGAACACATTGTGTACCTTATAAAGGCTAGGAAACATTTCCAAATGATAAGCCACAACTCTAATTATCTCCATAATTTCAAAAGGACCAATGTACCTGGGGCTTAGTGTACCTTTCTTACCAAATCTTATGGCACCCTTCCTTGGGGATACTTTTAAGAAAACATGATTTTCCACTTGATATTCCAAATCCTTCCTTAGATTATCAGCATAGCTCTTTTTCCTACTCTAAGATACTTTGATATGGGTTTTAATAGTCTTTACCTTTGTTGTTGTTTCCTCCACAAGCTTTAGGACCACAAGCTTCCTTTCACCAACTTCATCCCAACACGTTGGTGTATGACATCTCTTTCTATACAATGCTTCATATTTGGACATTTTAATACTTGAATGAAAACTATTATTGTAGTAAACTTCACCAAAGGTAAATACTGAACCCAAATACCTTGAAAATCATGTGATCATGATCTCAACATGTATTCTAATGTTTTGGATCATCCTTTCTGATTTCCTGCCAGTTTGAGGGTGATTAGCAGTACTCAATTGAATGTCAGTATACAAAGCTTTTTGAAGACTTTTCTAGAATTTCAATGTTAATTGTGGATCATGATAAGACACAATTGATAGAGGTTCTCCATGAAGTCTCACAACATCATTGATATAGAGTCATTCAAGACTCTCCAGTGGAAAATCCTACCTTATAGTGAGGAAATGTGCAAATTTCATAAGTCGGACCACAATTACACATATTGCATCATTCTTTCTTGGAGTTTTGGGTAATCCAATGAAAAAATCCTTGGTGATGTCATCCCATTTCCATGTAGAAATATGTAGAGGTTGCATGAATCCTCTATTATATTTTCATTCAGCCTTCACTTATTGACAAACTAAACATCTTGATATATAATCAGCAATTTTCTGCTTCATGTTGTCCCAACAGAAATATCCCTTCAAACCTCAATATATTTTAGTTCTATCAGGGTTTATAGATAAATTCAAGCTATGGGAATTCTTTAATAACTCCATTTTCATCTCAGGTATAGAGGGAACACATAGCCTCTTCCCAAATTTTAAAAATCCATCTTCACATGTGAAGTCATCCAACTTCCCATCATTCACACCTTTAATTTTCATTCGAAGATTCTCATCATCAGACTGAGAAGTTTTAAATATTTCCAATAAATATGGTTGGGAAACCAATTGAAATATTAATGATGTTTCACCTTCATTGATAATTCCCATATCCATCTACACTAGATCTATGAATATAGGACCCATTTCATTCCTCATTTTGTTTAAAACTCCATGATCCTTCCTGCTCAATGCATTAGCTTCCTTTTTTTCTTTCCTAGGTGGTAGTGTATGGAATAATTGTAATCCTTGAGTAGCTCAAGCCATCACCTTTGCCTCATGTTTAGTTATTTCTGTGAGAAGATATATTTTAAACTCTTGTGATCTATATATATCTCACACCTTTCTCCATAGTGCCTCCATATCTTCAAAGAAGATATTATAGTTTCTAACTCAAGATCATGAGTTGGATAGTTCTATTCATGAATTTTTAACTTCCTTGATGCATAGGCAATAACTCTATCATTCTACATAAGGATACAACCAAGTCCTTTCTTTGATAAATCACTGTAGATCATAAATCCACCATTTCTCGATGGTAGAGTCAGGATCAGAGCATTCACTAATCTCTTATTCAATTATTCAAAACATTATTCACATTATTTTGTCCATATGAACTTAACCCATTGATGAGTAATATTGGTCAAAGGGTTGGATAAATGGGCTAAGTTCTAAATGAAATGCTAATAATAACCTGCTAAACTAATAAAACTATGTACCTCAGTTATGTTATTTGGAGTAGGCCATTCCTGCGTATCCTTTTTCTTCACAGGATCAACTAAGATTCCATCTTTAGAGACAACATGTCCAAGAAAAGAAACTAAATGAATCCAAAATTCACAGTTATTAAATTTCCACATAATTCATTTCTTCTAAGAGTCTTCAAAATAACACACAAGTGATTCTCATGATATTCATAGATTTTAGAGTATACCAGGATATCATCAATAAATACCACAAAAAATTCATCAAGATATTCCTTGAAAACTCTATTCATTTGATCCATGAAAATAGAGGGTGAATTAGTGAGTCCAAAAGGCATTATTGTAAACTCGTAATGCCCATACCTGGTTTGAAATGTTGTCTTTAGAATATCTTCCTTCCTCACATGAAAATCATGATATCCAGATCAATGTTCAATCTCAGAAAAATATTGGGCTTTGTGAAGTTGATCAGATAAATCATCAATCTGAGGTAGGGGATAATTGTTCTTTATTGTAATAGCATTGATTTCTCTATAGTCAATGCATAGCCTCATGGATCCATCTTTCTTCTTAACAAATAGAATAGAGGATCCCCATGGAGAAACACTAGGGATGATAAATCCTTTATATCCCAATTCCTCTAGTTGTTTCTTCATTGCTACTAATTCTACTATGGCCATTCTATAAGGAGTGTTTGGTATAAGACTTACACCATGAATTGAATCAATAGAAAACTCAGTTTCCCGCTCTATAGGATGTCTAGGTAAATCCTCTAGAAATACATCAATATATTCTTTCACAATAGTTACATACTCAATTTAAATATTTCTTTCTTCACTCATAGATATTGAGTTCTCATCCTCCCCAATAATTTCATCCATTAGAGCTATTGGGGGTGGATCTTGATAAGAATTAGATAGCGATGTTTCCGGTCTAAAGTTAATGGATTCTACACCTTCCTCAAAAATTGAAATTTACTTATTCTTATAATAGATTTTCTTATCATATTTTAAAATCCAATCCATGCCAAGGGTTATGTCAAAGTTGACCATTATAAGGAAGATAAAATCAGCAGATCAAGTATATTTATATGCCAAAATGGGGACTGCCTGACACATCTTTGTTGCGATGAGACTACCCTTAGGGGTTTTGACTGATAACTCCCTTGTTAATGAGAATTGGAAATATACAATTTTTAAAGAAAACTGGGATGATATAAAGGAATACAATGATCCAAAATCAAAAAAAACATTGGCTAATTTTGAGGAAATTATTATAGTACCTACCACCACATCGTTAGGAACTTCAACTTTAGTATTTTTGATTGCATAATCTTGGAATTTCTCCCTTGGAATTATCTAGGAAATTTTTCATTGATGATTAGGAAAGTCATTGGAATAACATAACATATCTTTATAATTATTTCATTGAACATTGCTAGCTTCTTTATTTCCCCTGAAATCTCAAGATTGGTGGCCACTTTCTCCACATTTGTAACAAACTCCTTTTACTTTTAAGTAGACTCCAGAGTGTTTCTTTCTACAAGTATCACATGTTGGAAAACTCCCCCTTTTATTCTTACCTTTATACATCATTTACTCTAACACCCTCTTCTTCTCTTTATTTCTTTCAAATCCATAAGAAATAGAGAATTCTTTCTCTGTCTTGATTGCACATGAGACTATATCTTTGCATGATGAGAAAGTTTGGGAAACTAGTTTCCTTCAGAGAAATGGTTTTGAACCATTAAATAATTGATCAATATTTATACTTGGATTACGTATGTATTCCGAGGCATGACTTTATAACCTTGTAAAGTTAGCTTCATACTTTTTAACATTCTCATCCTCTTTTTGCCTCCGATTCAGAAACTGCCTTTCCATATCTGCTTATTGTTCACGAGGAAAGTATTTTTATAAAAATAATTCCTTAAAATCCCTCAATTATATATTTTAAATGTCTTCCTCCTACTTTGTGTTTTGAATTAGTGACCACCATTGATCATTATCTCCCAATAAATGATAAACTACCATGAAAACATTCTCCCTTTCGTTACTTCCAAAATTGAGAAATATCTTATCTGAGGAACTTATCCACTAATCTACTAAGAATGGGTTTATAGTCCCATTAAATGATGGAGGATGTTGTCTTATAAAGAGGTATAAAATTGCTCCTCCATGTTGTGGTTCAGGGTGCTCTATACGGGTATGGTTATTGGTCATAACTTGAGTCGGCTATCCTAGTATAGTTATAAATTACTAAACACCAGTCGTATCTCCAGAACCAACATCATTATCTTTCATAGGGGGGAATCCCTACATGAGATATGCGTGTTCTTGTGGTTTCCATTCCTTCCACTAGGAATAATTTCTAAATGATGGAATATTCTAGATTAGTTTATGAATCATATTGTATAATCTCAACTAGCAGAATACTTAACATAAATTGAAAACCTATGCATAGCTAATCTCATAATCGTAAACATGGTTTATTTGGGGAAAAATTTAATTTTAAATCCTTGATAATGGATTGTAATGGAGATTTGAATTATCCTAAGAATATCCCCTAAGAGTTTCAAACCAGGTGCGTAGTAAGGCCCATTGTCATGTACCAGGTTACGAGTCAAGCCTAAAACACTTTTTCAGAGTTGTTACTCCTAGGTACATCTGTACCAGAACTATGTCCAATTATAGTATCCATACAGAGATTTATTTTCTAGTAATATCCACATAATATCAATCGTAAAAAAATTATAATATTTTCTTGTATGGTTATTCTCAAATTTTATCTTAGATTTTTGTTCCCTAATCTACATTTCCTAAATCTAGTTTTCAAGTTTTCTACTAAAATTCCTCTGATACCAACTGTAAGGACCCAACCCAAGTATCCTAGATCTTGTGCCTTATTTTAATACATTTTTATGATTACAAGAAGGTTTTATACATAAGGAATTAATAGTTTAGTAGTTTTGGAAAACAAGATACAAACATAAGTTCAATATTACAAATTAAAATGAGATACAAATAGCAAATCCATATGACTCCAAGATTATCCCTTCAAGTCATTCATAATATTCATCTTTAAAACCTGGGTAAAATAAAACATAAGAAATGGGTGATATCATATTCTTAGTAAGGGTAATTAATACAGTGGAAGTTATCATAAAAATAAATAGTAGGCATGGTGAACAACTAAAAACACATGCCTTAAAAAATATACTTGAGCATAATATGGTAGGAATGGAAGCTAATTAAATATGGAAATATAAATTATAATACGAGAATGAAACATAACCATTGATATTATTTTATTCTAATGATCAAATGTTTTATCAATTACTAATACCATAATAAGGGATTACATAATGTTGGACATCTGAAACATATTGTCAAGGTCTTGACCAAGACGTCCGAAAATACTAGGGTAAGGCCTTGTCCAAAACCCAATTTTGTTTTTCCTTAAGATACCTATAGATGAATTTAGGGGCTATATCGGGCCCAACCCATCACTTTCTAAGTCAAATGCATTATTTATATGAAAGGGGATAAATATAATGAACATGAACAAATGAAATAACTTTCCTCAATCTGTACACATAAACACTAACCATTCCGAGTAGTGTGGTGAATGGTATAAAGATAGAACATCCATAGTGAAACTGATCATAAACCATTTAATACAATACTTTAGATTATAAATAGATTATATTAACCTTAATAAGACATAAAATTCAATAGAGGTGTTGAAATATACAAAAATACTTTAATAAAATCATTGAGGAATGTTTCAGAGAAATACACTTTTACTTTGAAAAGAAGTGTTATTTTGGAAAACTCTTTTCATAAAACCATAAATGAAATAATTTAGATTTTAAATTATTAAATTATTGGTTTTATAAAAATAATTGTGTCTTAAAATAGATTATATAGTGCACTTGAAAATAGGTAAAAATTTGAGAAGTTCTTCTGAATCGGGCTTGTTTATCATGAAGAATTGAGAAAGATATTTATAAAACATTTAACTCCCCATAAACTAAAGATGTATTCTTATGGGTAAAAATATATATAACATTAAAAAATAATTTATGAGTATTAAATAATAACAATTAAGAATTTAATTGGAATTAATGGAGATATATTAACTCGAAAGAAATTGGAGGTTCAAGTAGAAAACCCTTACCTTGTGTCCGATTGTGTTATGCACTTGAGCTTAACGTCCTAGATAATAAAGTTACATCCATTAATTATTTAATTAATAACCTAATATACATGTTTTTTATTCTTCATAATTTTATTAATTTCATTTATGGCCTTTTTATATGTTATAAGATACAAATTTATCGCTCGGGAGCATTCATTTCCTTGGTTTTCATGATCGGTATAATTATATATGATAATGAAAGTTTATGTGGAATGGGTATAATTATAAAAAATTGAATTTATATGATATTTATTAACATAAAATTGTGTAAATAGTTATACATATCATTTGGTTATATAGTATGAATATGAATCATTAGATGAAACATTTAGTGATAATCGTTTAGATTTTTACGGCTGTTTTTCGATCACACCGAATAAGTTTTGTTATATTATTTAATATAATATATAAATGATGGTTCTAGAAACATTAAATAATATATAATACATATTTTATAATTTATTTCAACCATAAAAATTATTTCATGACCAGACTTGAAGAATAAATTGAAGAACGAAACTTTGTCGTCCACAAAGGTTGTAAATCAGTACCTCCCAGATGATGATTTTGTAAAAGCGAGAGAGTAAGGAAATTCATGATGTATATTTCATTAAAATGATATAATTAAATTATATAAATGATAATGGAGTTAACATGATCATTTTGATAGAGGATATGAGGATATAATAATAAAATAAGAAACTTAAAATAAATTAAAAGGAAAAAGGAAGAGGAGTTTACCTCTTGAGTACTCCTCCTTGGGAACCTCCTTAAGGGAGGGGGTTTTGGTATTTTGGAAAGAACAAGATCTCCTGGAAATGGGGAGATAATAGGGAAGAGTATTTGGGAATATCTTTGAGAAACATCAAGGATTAGAGGAGTGAAGAGAAGAGGGAGTGATGGGTGGTTTTTATAGTGGAGGAGGGGAGTGATTTTTGAATATCTTATTCATTATTTTATTATTTTACTCAAGAAAAATAATAGTGTTTGATTATTGTGACAAAAAATAGTAATACGTGTATTTGAGTTCAAACCAATGGCCATTTACATCATCCATGAATCAAACATGATGCATAAAATCATTTATTTAGCACATTTTATTAAATTATCGAATTTCACTATTCACTAAAAATTCAAGTATTTTAGAAAATTCTCAAATATTAAACCTTAACATTTTTCGATGTGTAGAATTAAAAAATTAACTCCATTTTATCAAATTTTTTTTAAATAAGATAAATTTATTTTTTAAATAAAATCATTATTTACTTGAGAAATACATATTTTAAATTTAAAATTGATTTTATAATACTTTCAAAAATTACTTTAGGTATCATAAAATTATCCTAAAATCATAGGAAAACAAAATATTTATTGAGTAATACATTTTATGAAAATGAATTTTATTTTAAATAAATTTATTAATTTAAAATTGTAATTAAGTATTTATTACTTACAAAAATATAAACACTTAATTATTATTATTTAAAATATTCACTATTATTTAAATAGTGCCTAAATTCTATTTATACATACATGGGTGAGGAAAATATTCATAGGGGTACATTACTATTCATAAGGGTAAGTTACTATTCATAACGATAAGTTACTATTCACAAAAAAATGTAAGTTGATCCTATCAGACTCTAAATATCTTACTGATCGTAACCATGTAAATCGGTTTTTTGAAATTCAAATCACAAAAGTGGAAAAATTATGTTTAGATTATAGGTTATAACTATCTCCTATAACAATGTGTTTGTTTCTTAGGGGATCGATATTTTATTCATTCTATATAAAATTTATTTGTAAAACTATAGGGTGTTATATTCTTCCCTCCTTATAAGAATTTCTTCCTTGAAATTACCAGAATGTTACCTCATAAGAAGATTTGGGTAGGTCTTCATCATAAGTTCCTCAGGCTCCCACATTTTCTCTTCAATTTTTTTATTTTTCCAAAGTACATTTACCATCTAAGTCATCCGATTCCTGAATACCTATTCTTTAGTGTCTAGAATCCAGATAGGCTCTTCACAGTAAGATAAGTTAGGTTCCAATTCTATACCTTCAGAAGTGAGTACATGTGTTGGGTCTAGCATGTACTTTCTCAAGAATGATACATGGAACACATTTTGTACCTTAGAAAGTCTAGGCGACATTTCCAAATGATAAGCCATAGCTCTAATTCTCTCCAGAATTTCAAAAGGACCAATGTACCTGGGGCTCAATTTACCTTTCTTCCCAAATCTTATAACACACTTTCATGGTGATGCTTTTAAGAAAACATGATCTCCCACTTAAAATCCCAAATCCTTCCTTCAATTATCAGTATAGCTCTTTTGCCTACTTTGAGATGCTTTGATATGGGTTTTAATAGTCTTTACCTTCACTGTTGTTTCCTCCACAAGCTCTGGTCCCACAATCTTCCTCTCACCAACTTAATCCCAACACATTGGTGTACGACATCTCCTTTTATACAATCCTTCATATGTGGCCATTTTAATACTTTAATGGAAACTATTATTGTATTAAAACTCCACCAAAGGTAAATAATGATCCCACATACCTTTAAAATCAAGTGAGCACAATCTCAACATGTCATCTAATGTTTGGATTGTCCTTTCTGGTTGCCCATCAGTTTGAGGTTGATAATAAGTAATCAATCAAAGCTTATTATCCAAAGATTTTTGAAGACTTTTCCAGAATTTTGATGTGAATCGTGGATCATGATTAGAAACAATTGAGAGAGGTTCTCTATGAAGTCTAACAACTTCATTGATATAGAGTCATGCATGGGACGCTAGTGGTAAATCCTCCTTCATAGCAAAGAAATGTGTATATTTTGCAAGTCGATCCACAATTACCCATAATGAATCATTCTTTCTTGGAGTTTTGGGTAATCCAGTGAAAAAATCCATGGTGATGTCATACCATTTTCATGTAGGAATAGGTATAGGTTACATGAATCCTCTAGGATGTTGTCTTTCGGCCTTCACTTGTTGACATACTAAACATCTTGATACATAATAAAAAAATTCCCACTTTATGTTGTCCCACTAGAAATATTCCTTCAAATCTATATACATTTTAGTTCTACCCAGGTGTATAGAGAAATTTGAGCTATGGGTCTCATCTAATAACTCCCTTTTCAGCTCAAGTATAGAGGGGACACATAGCCTCTTCCCAAATTTCAAAATTCCATCTTCACACATGAAGTCAACTAACTTATCATCATTCACACCTTTAATTTTTTTTGAATATTCTCATCATCATACTGAGAAATTTTAATTCTTTCCAATAAATATTCTTGGGAAACTAATTGAAAAAGTAATGATGTTTCACCTTCATTGATAATTCCCATATCTATATTTAGTAGATCCATGAATACATGACCCATTTTAGTCCCCATTTTGTTTAAAACTCCATGATCCTTCCCACTCAATGCATTAGCAACCTTATTTTTATTTCTTGGGTGGTAATGTATGAAACAATCATAATCCTTGAGTTGATCAAGCCATCACCTTTAACTCATGTTGAGTTCTTTCTGTGATAATATATATTTTATAATCTTGTGATCTGTATATATCTCACACCTTTATCCATAGATATAGTGTCTCCATATCTTCAAAGAAAATATTACATCTGCAAAATCAAGATCATGAGTTGGATAGTTCTATTCATAAATTTTTAACTACCTTGATGCGTAGTAATAACTCTATCATTATGCATAAGGAAACAACCAAGTCCTTTCTTTGATGCATCACTGTAGATCTTAAATCCACCATTTCTTGATGGTAGAGTTAGGATCAGAGAATTCCCTAATCTCCTATTAAATTCTTAAAAAAATTCTTTAAATTCTTTTTTTCCATACGAACTTAACCCCTTTATGAGTAAAATTGGTCAACGAGTTGGATAAATGGGAAAAGTTTTGAAGGAAACACCTATAATAACCTACTAAACCAATAAAACTACATACCTTAGTTATGTTCATTGGAGAAGGAAATTTCCGAAAAAGTCTTTATCTTCACATGATCAACTAAGATTCCATACTTAGAGACAATATGGCCATGAAAAGAAATCAGCTGAAGTTAAAATTCACACTTACTAAACTTCCCATATAATTCATTTCTTATAAGTGTCTTTAGAATAATGCACAAGTGATTCTCATGAGCTTCATATATTTTGGAGTATACCAGGATATCATCAATAAATACCCTAAAAAGTCATCAAGATATTCCTTGAAAACTATATTCATTATATCCATGAAAATAGAGCTTGCATTAGTCAGTCCAAAAGGTATTTCTATAAACTCATAATGCCCATTCCTGGTTTAAAATGTTTTCTTTGGAATATATTCCTTCCTCACATGAAACTGATGATATCCAGATCAAAGGTTAATCTTGGAAAAATATTTGACTCTATGAAGTTAATCAAATAAATCATCAATCCATGGAAAGAGATACTTGTTACTTATTGTAATACAATTGATTTCTCTATAGTCAATGAAAAACCTCATGGATCCATATTTCTTCTTGACAATGAGAATAGGGGCTCCCCATGGAGAAACACTAGGGAATATAAATCATTTATAAATCAATTTATCTTGTTGTTTCTTTAGTTCTACTAATTCCAATACGGCCATTCTATAAAGAGTATTTGATATAAGTCTTGCACTAGGAATTAAATCAATAGAAAACTCAAATTTCTGCTTCAGAGGATGTCCAGGTAAATCCTATGGTAATAAATCCATGCATTATTTTACAATAGGTACATCCTCAATTTGAATACTTATTTCCTCAATAAAAGATATTGAGTTCTTATCCTCCCTAATAATTTCATTCAGTAAACCTACTGGGCGTGGATCTAGATAAGACTTATATGCTGATGTTTTTGCTCTAAAGATAATGGATACTACACCTTCCTCACAAATTGTAATTTCCTTCTTCTTACAATATATTTTCATATCATATTTTGAAATCCAATACGTAACAAGGATTATGTAAAAGTTTAACATAGGTATGATAATAAAATCAGAAGATAAAGCATATTTATATGCCAAAATGGGGACTGTCTGACACATATTTGTTGTAATGAGACTTCCCATAGAAGTTTTGACTGATAACTCCCTTGTTAAAGAGAATTGGAAATATATAATTTTTAAAGAAAACTGGGGAGATATAAAGGAATGTGATGACCCAAAATCAAATAAATCATTGGTCCAGTTTGAGTAAATAATTATAGTACCTGCCACCATATCATTAGGAACTTAAACTTCAGTAGTTGTGATTGCATAATCTTGGCCTTTCTCCCTTGGCCTTCTCTGGGGAATGTTTCCTAAATTCTTAGGAAAATAATTGGCATAATGTTCCATATCTTTATAATTTTAGCATTAAACATTGGTAGCTTCTTTCTTTCCCTTACAATCTCGAGATTGGTGGCCTCTTTATCCACATTTGTAATAGACTCCTTTTCCTTTTAAGTAGGATCCAAGGTGTTTCTTTCCACAAGTATCACATGTTATTAAAATATCATTTTTAATTTTCCCTTTATCCATTTTTACTATGTAAACCTCTTCTTCTCTTATTTTCCTTTTAATTCATAAGACTTAGAGAATATTTTCTCTATCTTGATTGCACATGATACTATATCTTTATATGATGAGAAATTTTAGGAAACCAATTCCCTTCAGAGGAATGGTTTTAAACCATCAAAGAATAAATCAATCTTGATCCTTGGATAACATATGTAGTCTGAGGCATGTCTTGATAACCTTGTGAAGGTAGCTTCATACTTTGCAACATTCTCATGCTCTTTTTGCCTCATATTCAGAAACAACCTTTCCATATCTGCTCACTATTCACGAGGAAAGTATTTTTATAATAATATTTCCTTAAAATCCCTCTATTCCATATTTACAATCTCTTCATTCTCCTTTGTGTTTTGAATTAGTGACCAACATTGATCAGCATCTCCTGATAAATGATAAACTTCCATAGTAACCTTCTCCCTTCCATTACTTCCCAAAGTGAGAAATATATTCTCTAAGGAACTTACCCACTACTAATCTATGAATGGGTTTATAGTCTCATTAAATGATGGTGGTTGTTATCGCATAAAGTGGTATAACATTGCTCCTCCACGTTGTGGTTTAGGGTGATCCATATGGGTATAGTTATTTTTCATAACCGGAGTCAGCTGCCCCAATATAGTTATAAGTTTCTCTACACCTATCACAGCTCCAGAACCAACATTATTATCCTTCTGAGGGGAAATCCCTACATGGGATATGCATGTTCATGTGGTTTCCATTCCTTCAACTAAGTTCTATTTATTAATGATTCCATACACTAGATTAGGTTACAAATCATATTGTCTAATCTCAACTAGAAGAATACTTAAAATAAATTGAAATCCTATGCATAGATAATCTCATAATCATAAACATGGTATCTTTGAGAAAAAATTTACTTTTAAATCATTCATAATGTCTTGTAAAAGAGATGTGAATTATCCTATGCATATCACCCGGGAGTGTCAAACCGAGTGCACAGTAAGGCCCGTTGTCGTGTACTAGGTTACCCCAAGTCAAGGCCAAACCACTTTGTTGGATTTGTTACTCCTTGGTACATTTTTTCCAGAACAACATTAACTTAAAGTATCTAGATAGGGATGTTTTTTTAAAAGGTGATTCCTTGGACCAAATGACCAAAGCACAAAATTTATTAAAAGAAAGTTTACAAAAGTCTAAAGTATGGAATCATATTACAATATTTTTCATGAAAGGGAATAAGAGTAGTGGGGAGGTCTTCACACCATGTTATGTCTTGATTAACTCCCACGTTGGCCAAGACATCAACAACCATTTTTGCTTCTTGATAAACATGTGTGATGATGTATTTCATTTCGACGAGCAAACAATTACATTCCATCCAACGGGTAGTAATTGGCCAAGCTAAATGAGTTACACCATTCCATGCTTTCTACAAAAATTCATATGATAAAAATTTTAAGGACTCGACCCGAGTATCACAGATCCGATGCCTTATTTTATTACATTGGAATGATTATAAGAAAGTCATATCCTAAAGGAATGAATAGTTTAGTAGTTTTGGAAAACAAGATACAAACATAAGTTCAACATTACAACTTGAAATGAAATACAAACAGAAAATCCATATGACTCATAGATTATACCTTCAATTAATTCATAATATTCATCTTAAAAACCTAGGAAAAATTTAACATAAGAAAGGGGTGAACTCAAATTCTCAGTTAGGGTAAGTAATACAACGGAAGTTATCATAAAAATAAACACTAGACATGGTGAAAAACTAAAAGCACATGCATTTAAAAATATACGTTATCATAATATGGAAGGAATGGAAGCTAATTAAATATGGTTAAATGATCATAACAGAATGAAACAAAACCATTGATATTCTACTAGTCAAATGATCACATGGTTTATCAAATACTAATACCATAATGAGGGAATGCATAATTATGTACATCTGAAACATATTGTTAAGGCCTCCTACAAGATGTCTAAAAATAATAGGGTAAGGACTTGTCCAAAACCCAATTATGTTTTATCTCATGAGATCTACCGATTCATCGAGGGGCTATAGCGAGCCCCACTCATCACTTGCTAAGTCCAATGTATTCCTCATATGAAAGGGGCTAAACATAAACAACATGAACATATGAAATAAATTTCCCTAATATCTACACATAAACACTAACCATTATAATTAGTATGGTGAATGGTATCAAGATAGTACATCCATAGTTTAACTAATCATAAACCATTTAATACAATATGGTAGATAATAAACATAAGATATTAACCTCAATAAGATATAAAATCCAACAGAGGTGTTAAAATTGACAAAAATACTCTAATAAAATCATTGAGAATTTTTTTGGAATAAATAGAATTTTACTTTTAAAAGAAGAGTTATTTTGGAAAACTATTTTCATAAAACAAGAAATTAAAGAGTGCACTTGAAAATAGGTAGAACTTTGAGAAGTTCCCTTGAATTGAGCTTATTTATCGGGAGGAATTGAGAAATATATTTATAAAACATTTAAATCCCCATAAAATTAAGATGGATTATGATTGGTACACATATATAGAACATCCAATAATAATTTATGAGGATTATATAAGAATAATTAAGAATTTAATTTTTATTAAGTGAGGCAAAGAGTAACCCGATTGAAAATGGAGGTTTGAGTAGAAAAATCTTACCTTGTGTCCAAATATGTTCTGCACTTTAGTTTAAAATCCTGGAAAATAAAATTAATTCCATTAATTATTTAATTCAGAACCTCATATACATGTTTTTGATTCTTCATAATTTTATTAAGTTCATTTATGGCCTTTTGCTGAGTTATAAGATACAAATTTATCGCTCGGGAGCATTCGTTTCCTTGGTTTTCATGATCGGTATAATTGTATATGATATTGATGAACATATAGTATTGTAAATGGTTATATATATCATTTTGTTATATAGTATGATTATGAACCATTAGATAAAACATTTAGTGATAATCATTTAAATTTTTACAATGGTTTCTCGATCACAACGAACTAGTTTTGTTCTATTATTTAATATCATGTATAAATGATGGTTAAAAAATCATTAAATAAGATATAATAAATATTTTAGAATATGGTTCAACCATAAAAATTATTTCAGGACCATCCTTTAAGAATAAATTGAAGAATAAAACTTCATCGTCCACGAAGGTTATAAATCGACTCCTCCCAATCGATGATTTTGTAGAAGAGAGAGAGTAATGATATTGATGATGGATCTTTCATTAACATGATTTAATTATATTATATATATGACACTGAAGTTACCATGATCATCTGGATATAGGAGGTGAGGATATAATAATAAAATAAGGAACTTAAAATAAATTAAAAGGAAAAAGGAAGAGGATTTTACCTCTTGAATACTCCTCCTTGAGAACCTCTTAATGGAAGGGGTTTTGGTCTTTTGGTAAAAACAAGAGCTCATGGATGTGGGGACAGACTAGGGAAGTATATTTGGGAATACATTTTATAAGATTCAAGTCTTAGAGGAGTGAAGAGAATAGGGAGTGAGGGGTTGTTTTTATAGTGGAGGAGATGAGTGATTTTTGAATATCTTATTCATTATTTTATTACTCTTCTCAAGACAAGAAATAGTGTTTGATTATTATGACCAAAAATAGTAATATGTGCATGTGAGTTAGAACCAATGGCCATTTACATCATCCATGACTCAAGAACGATGCAGAAATTCATTTATTTATCGTATTTCATAAATTATCGAATTTCACTATTCACAAAAAATTCAAGTATTTCTGAAAAACCCCAAAAATTGACCCTAACCATTTTTTGACATGAATAATTCAAAAATGAACTCCATTTTATCAAAATATTTTTTTAAATAAGATAAATTTAATTTTTAAATAAAATCAATTTTTACTTGAAAAATACGTATTTTAAATTTAAAACCGATTTTATAATACTTTAAAAAATTAACTAATGTATCATAAAATTATCCTAAAATAATTTTAAAACAAAATATTTATCAAGTAATACATTTTATGAAAATAAATTTTATTTTTAATAAATTTATTAGTTTAAAATTATAATTAAATATTTATTACTCACAAAAATATCAACACTTAATTATTAATTTTTTAAATATTCACTCTTATTTATATGGTGCATAAATTTTATTTATACATACATGGGGGAGGTTTCTATTCATAAGGGTGTGTTACTATTCATAAGGGTAAGTTACAATTCATAATGATAAGTTACTATTCATGAAAAATGTAAGTTGATCCTATCAGACTCTAATTATCTTACTGACCACAACCGTGTATGTCAGTTTTTCAAAATTCAAATCATAGAAGTGGAAAAATTATGTTTAGTGTCTAGGTTATAACTATCTCCCACAACAAAGTGTTTTTTTCTCAGGATCTCAATGTTGCATGCATTATATATTAAATTCATTTGTAAAGCCTTGGGGTGTTACACTTATCCACATAGAATTTTTTAGACCATCAAGAGTAACAAGATTATTTAGTAGAACTTATGTTGTTTTTTTGACTTTTATCCATATTTAATTGGGTTTATTTCCTAAAACTTAAAAGTGGTGTTTTATTTGTTTTTGTAACATTTTGTAAAATTGTTCAAAATGAAAAAGATTTTAAAATAATTTCATTGAGAAGTGATCATGGTAGAGAATTTGAGAATCAATAACTTAATTATTTTTTCTCATACCTAAGTTTTAAACATACCTTATTGTCTCTCAGAATACCTCAATAAAATGGAATTATTAAAATAAGAGATAATACAATTCAAGAAATAGCAAGAACTATGTTGAATGAATATAATCCTCCAACCTATTTTTGGGAATAAACTATTAACATAGCTTGTCATATCATGAATAGAGTTTCAATAAAAACATTTCTTAATATGATACCTTATGAATTATGGAATAACATAAATCTTGAGGTCATATACTTTTAAGCGTTTGGATGAAAGGTGTAAATCTTGAATATTAAGTAAAATATTGTTAAATTTGATCCAAAGGATGATGAAGGAATATTTATGAGATATTATTCTACTTATAAATCGTATAGAGTGTATAATAAAAGTTCAAATATATTTAAAGAATCTATTCATGTGAAGTTTGATTAAATTGATCAGTTTGATCATAGAAAAAATAAAATAGATAAAGTTTTAAATTCTTTATAGAATGTAAGTCTTGAATATGTTAAAAATGATTTTGAAAATAAAATAGAATATGATGAAATTCAGTCCATACTAGAAGAACATGAAACTCATGAACCCAAAAGTGTCTTACATAAAAAACATATAACCTTAAAGTATCATCCATTAGAAAAAATAAAAGGAAATATAGATACAGGAGTTAGGAAAGGTATGATTATAGGAAATCTAGCTGAATTATTTGCCTTCCTATCTCAATTAGAACCTAAAACTATATAGGAATCATTAGAAGATGAAAGTTGGATAATAGATTTGCAAGAAGAGCTTAGCCTATTTAGAAGAAACAAATTTTGGGAATTGGTTGATAGGCCATCCAATCATCTGGTAATAGGAACCAAATCAGTTTTTAGAGATAAGAAAGATGATGAAGGGATAATGACCAGAAATAAATCTAGATTAGTAACTAAAGGATATAATCAGGAAGAAGGAATAGATTATGATTAAACCTTTTCACATGTTTCTATATTAGAATCTATTAGAATCCTTTTAAATTATGCATCATATATGAATTTTAAATTCTATAAGATGGATATAAAATTGGATTTCCAAAATGGATATTTAATGGAGGAAGTTTATATTAAATAACAACCAAGTTTTGAAAATCCCTATATTCCAAATTTAGTTTTAAAACTTATTAAATATATTTATAGCCTTAAACAAGAACCAAGAGATTGGTATGGAATACTAAGTTATTTTCTAATCAAAAATGGATTTTCTATAGGATTGTCATATCCTAATCTCTTTAAGAAAACAATTTGTTCTGATATTTTATTAGTATAGATTTATGTAGATGATTTTATTTTTCATTCAACTAATAAAAACATTGTAATTATTTTTAAAAACTTATTAAAAAGGAATGTGAAATGAGTATGACAGGAGAATTAAATTTCTTTCTTGGTTTTCAAAACTATAAATAATATCATGGGAATGTATTAAATCAATTTAAATATATTATTAATATATTGAAAAAATTTGGACTAGAAAACGGTAAGACATGTAAAACTCCCATGTGTACTAATATAAAACTTGATTTTAATGAAGCTGGAAATCCAGTTGAAAAAAAATTATATAGAGGTATTATAGGAAGTTTTCTATATCTTACTACTAATATACCAGAAATTATGTTTTTTGTTAGATTTCAATTAAATCTGAAATAGTCCCATCTTATTACTATTAAAATGTTTTTTAGATATTTGAAAGGAACTATTTTTCAAACTTTAATTTACCTAAAAATGTCTAATTTTAATTTAATCTCATATTCAGATGCTAATTTTAGAGGATGTATGTTAGATAGAAAGAGTACATTAGGAACCTGCCACTTTTTAGGGAAGTCCTTAGTTTCATGGTGAAGTAAGAAACAACATTCAATTACTTTTTCAACATCGAATGCAGAATATATATCTACTAGAATTTGTTGTGCAGAAGTGTTGTGGATGAAACACACACTACTCGACTTTGGACTCAATTTCAATAATATTCCAATTTTATGTGATAATACAAGTTCAATTAATATTTCAGAAAATCTTATAAGTAACTAAAGAACTAATTATATTTATATAAGACATAATTTTCTAAGATATAATGTTTTAAAAATGGATATATCTTTAGAATTTGTTAATAATGAATATCAAATTTATGATATTTTCACTTAACCACTTCTCACTAATAGTTTTTAATTTATTATTGGGGAGTTAGGTATATTTATTTTTAAATAATTTTTTTGATTAAATTTTAATTTAATTTAGTTTTATTTATTTATAATAATTTATGTTCAGCTATTATTTATTTATTGGTTCTTTAATTATGGATTTATCACTCTTTTCAAAAACACATCTTTTCAAAATTAAAATGTATAATGATTACTCTGAGTATTTTGGCTCATCAAACCGAACCGACATCAATAAAAATCATTAGAAACTTTTTCTCTCTCTTTCCTTTCATCTCAAACCATTTCAACTATTAGAGATATCGATTTCTATTCTAAACCCTAAAATATAAAACTCAAACCTTTAGGTTTTCTATAATGGAAAAGACAAATATGATAGAAGAAATAGGACTGAGAAGATATAAGAACCAACACACTTCAAGAGACGACATATGAAAGGAAGGTTGTCAACTTTGAATGGATGTTTTAGATGAACCTTATTCTAAATAAATTAAATTTTCAAGGTTTAGAATTTATTTTCAATAGTGAAAGTATAGAGTATGTTTTAAAAAATAAAGAAAAATAGTTTTATGAACACACTCAATTTATTTTTTGGTGACACCAAGGACATAGTATCCTCAAAGGTAAACAGTATGGAGTTTTCAATATCTTTAATAAGAAAGTTGAGTCTTATTGGTGCTGATGATAAAAAAGTATCCAGTGATCATGCTTAGGGGGAGAAAGGTATTCAAAAGTCAGTTGGGTTAATATGAATTCTTTATAAAGAATTTGGTGAATTAATAATAGAGGATGTTTTATTGAAAATGGTAGGAGAATCAGGGTTGATGTTAGTGACCCACTTGCTATAATATATGTCTAGCATTCTTCTAAAGAAATATTAGAAAGGAGAAAATATTGAGGCTATTGTAACAAGACCTAAACAAAGAAAAGAGCCTATGGTTCAAGAATAAGAATCTAGAGTTTCATATATTGAACAACCAATGTTTATAAGTGTAAAAACTACTTTTATTGAAAGAAAAACTGAGAATAGATATGATCATTAGGCTTGTGAAGAAGATCAAGTTTAAAAGAATGCTCAATATGGTGAGTAGGTTCAAAAATTAGTGGTTGAAAATATTATAATAATTGAAAAGTAGATAGTTTCTATTGCTGTAGAATTTTAGGTAAAGGTTTCTAGTGAATCCAGTGAGAAAATTAAAGTTCTTGGATCATTGTCATTATCATCTAGTGAGAAGAATGTAGATCCCTAGTTGTTGCTGAAGTAGAAAAACCATCTTTAATTCATGAAGAGGAATATTATGATTCTCTTAATGCTCAAATTGATTTTTTTTGAAAATATAATTAAATGAAATAAGAGAATCCAACATTTAAAAGTGAGATAAAAGTGTCTGTAAAATATTTAGAATATTTCTAGAGTTCAGCTATTATAAAAACATAGTTAGAATTAGTTCAAGATTAGATACACAAACTTCAAGAAAATAATATTTCCAAAAGGGATTTTGATGAATTTTAGAGCGATATGTTTGACCAGATTAGAAATCTCATAAAAAATCAGTTTCAAATTAATATTTTAGATAATTAAATAAATACCTGGGAAGTCAATTTGAATCAATAAGAACCAACTTAGGTCAAGTGAGTGCTTCTACTTATAGTCATAAAACTTCTCCAGATTTAATAATAAGGGTTGAATTTGTTACTATGGTTCTATCTAAAATAAATGATTGGATTTAGAGTCTTTAGGGTGATAATATTCCACTTAACATTTTTTTTTGAAAATTAGAAAGATCTTGTTGAAAAATTAGCATTTGATGATATTGGTATTAGAAACCTTCTTAATTAGTCAATTGAGATTTAGATGAAATTTTTATAGTCTGTAGAGACTATCCATGAGTTTTTAAAGGACAATTTAGTTGAAAATCATAAAATGGGATAGGAATCAGAGATTTTGATGAAATAGTGGGTTGAGATGTTTAATCACAATGTTAAAGGAATGATGGAATATTTTAAGGATATTCATTAGGTTGTTTGAGATTCATACACATCCAACACCTCATCTGAACCAAAAAATTCACCCTAATCTAATCCTACTTCTTGAAATTTTTAAGACAAATATTTCTTTTCATTTTAAATAAATTTTTCGTGAAATTATTTTCTTCATTATACTTATTTTTATTTATTTCTTAGTATTTTTCCACCTATATTGACTGAATAGTAATCTTTTTTCATCTTATCTTAACAAAATATTTATTGATAGTCTTGTTCTAAATTAACTATGTTATATACCATTTTCAAAACATTCTTTTTGATATCACAAAAATGAGGAGAAAATTTGGGTAAAAACAAAATTCTTTCGATTATAATGTATTAAACTAGAGAATAATATTTTAAATAAATCACTTTAGTTTGATCAAAATAAATTTTTTTAATATTCTTTGTTTATCCATAGTTTATAAAAATTTAAATAAGAACCATAATTTATGTTATATTGTCACGAACTGTCCTAGTGGGGCCCATGCAGCAACTCCCCAAACCTTCCTCCAATAGGCCAGGGGATAGATACTATCACCGAGTAGGCATATCACTAACATGAGAGGCCTTTTACTAAGTACTTGCACACACACACACACACATCTCGATGCCCATACAAATACTGAAATATAAAAAAATTGATAACCATGCATGAATACATCTAAATCCTCTAAAAAAAGTATGAAAATAAGTAAAAGAAAGTAAACATGGCCAAATACAATCCCACCAAAAGGATTCTGAAACACAAGTCCAACATGAAACAAAATGGGGATGCTATCTGAAAACTGTAGGAACACACCTCAGTCTATTCGGTCTCACTAAGGACCATATGGTCCTGGTCCTTCTAGAACTCTATCAAAAGGTCGATCATCTTCTCAAGACATGACATGTGTGGGGAAAATCCATTCAAGGGTGAGTATAACAATACTTAGTTGGACACCCCAAAACCACAATAAATACAATAATGGAAATACAGTCATCTCTATACAGGTATATGTCTAAAATAAATATAATTAGAATATCTAGATATAATCAATAAAGACACAAATTCTAAAGGTAATTCACAACCATATTATAACAGCCCTAGGATTCCATCTCAAAGGATCCATGAAACACTCATCTAGGAGAACAAACTCCTGAGTCAGATAGCACTAAAGACGTCTATCCGAGAGGTACTTCTGGTCGAGTCTCTTCATGAGAAAGAACATGATAATAGTCTAAAGAGAATATGATACATAGATGAAGATCACTACTAAGGCCATGGGTTGATACCAACAAACTCAATCTGGATTAACCCGCTAAGTAGAGGATTAGTTCCTACATAGTGTTGGTTATGTTGATACCAAGAACTCAACACAGGGAACAAATATGAATATAGGATCTCACTCCAGGCCTCTCAAAGGGATTCCAACGAATCTATCAAGGAATTACTACTGAAGGGATCATAGTCCTAGGATTAGGAAATGATTTTATACCAAACTATAGGGAAAGGATAATGGGAACTAAACCTAATGAAACTTGTCCATGATACAGAGGAAATGAGGTCCAAGACAAGTTTAAAGGAGTACACAATGTGTAGTAGGGGTCACACATCATGTCCATTGACCCCAGGTCCTGTCCGTGTAAAAAACATGTGTCAACAGGCCATGTAGTGTAGTATATAAGAGTACACAATGTGTAGAGTGGTTACATGTTGTTTCCCTAATTCCCACCTGTGTACTCCAGCCATGTGCTAGTACAGAGCTTCAGACTATGTATCTGTGCCCATGTACCAATACACGAGGTAGCCTATGTACATGGTCTAGGGTGTATTGTCTGGTGGATTACACACCGTGTAGGAAACTCATTTTCTCTACCCTATGTCTATGTACTTTCCCAAGTACACACTGAGTCATCCAAAGGGGACTACACATCATGGGTATCGGGTTTTTCTAGAAACCCTTCTTCTTCCTCCTACTCATGCCCACACCGTTGTTTCCTTGTATCTCAGCTCCAATAAATACGATAGTCTAGGATTGTCTCTCTCGAGTCTCTTCATCACTCAAACAACAGATTCTAGTGTCTAATCCATTCAAAAAACATATCTATATGTTTTTCTTCATTCTGTGCCGAAGAACATCAATGAACGCGACATCAGGAATCCACCATCTTCTGAATCTCTCCATCTCTGTCTTCGCACCTCCATCATGTCATGATGATCCTAGATCTATGATTTAGGATCATTATAACAAGAAAAAATTGGGCAATTATTGATTGATTGGGATAAGTCAGGTCATGGGGAAAATAAAGAATGCTCGCGACAAATGATGAACGAGGGGAGAAAAGTAGAAGAATAGATTTTAGGAACAAACCTTGAATAATGTTTTTGTCGATATAAATCCATTTATGTTAAAAAAAATGTATAAATAAAATCATAAAGATAAAAATCCCATTTTAAACCCTCAAAATAATCCCATCCCTCAAGAGGATCGAACCGCAATTCAATCTGTTCATTGATTGATTTGCGTTCATCATAGAATTCAAGAAAGGGGAATAAAAAAAACCAAACATAGGACCTAATTTGATTTGGATTGTCACTAATGAATAATGAATATGAGTCACGTACTTTGGTGAGATCCTTCAAAATAAATGCACGTTGATCGAAGATCCATGATCTGTCATCATTTTCCTGATAGAGAATCTTAGAAACTCTCTCCAATGGTTCTTTAGAGGTTCTAGGGTTATGCATCTAACCTTGTAATTTTGACATAATAATATATTTAAAGATTGTTAATTTTTTTGCGTCAACACAAAATTATTAAATTAATTTATTCAATTATTTTATTTATTTCTACACCTGTAAAAACTTTTCCACAAACAACCCACGCTGACTAATTTTAAGTTACTCCTAAGGTAAAACTTATGTTCAGAACTAAACAGTTCCCTCAGATTTATGATCTGGTCACCCTTTTAGAAGTTATTCTATGTTTTTCTGGAAAACTTTGCATGTGTGGTATTCAATATATTTAATATATTTTGAAATTTATTTTGGGCACACTGGGCCTCATAATTACATGTGGTATCAGCACCTAGTCTCAAAAATAATCTATATAATATACAAAAATAATACACAGAAAATATAAGGCATTACATTCTTCCCACATTAAGTTTTTATATCCCCAAAAATCTAAAATAAGCGCTACTAAAAATGATGTCGGTACAAAGCCTGAATATGAGCCTCCCACTCCAATGTGCTCTCTTGGAGATTCCCATGCTTCCACCAGATATGAACTAAAGGAGTCGATCACCCATAAAGGATCCTATCGTACCGATCCTTGATCTCCACTGGGTACTTAGAAAAATTCTCTCCATCCTTGATGTCCATCTCACCCCAGCTGATAATGTGCGATGGTTCATGCACTTACCTGCTTAGATGTGACACATGAAAGGTGTCATGTACCTGGTCTAATTGTGAAGGTAGATCTAATCAGATTTCCACCTCACCAACTCTATGTAGTATTTGGAAAGGGCCAATGAACCTTAGAGATAGATTATCACCCCAACTAAATCTTTGTAATCCACATCGAGGTGAAACCTGTAAGAACACATGGTCTCCTTATTCGAACTCTAAATGACTTAATCATCTATAAGCATAAGACTTATGATGGATCTGTGTAGTCTTCATCTACTCCTAGATTATATGCACCTCCTATATCATATCTCACACCAACTCTGGGTCCATGAGTGCTGACTCTTATAGGCTATTCCAGTAAAGTGGTGACCTGTAGGGTCACCCATACAAAGCCTCGAATGGTCCCATACTGATGGTGGAGTGGTAGTTGTTTTTGTATGAAAACTAAACTAGTGGTAGGTGAACCTCCCAACAATGGCCAAAGTCCAACATACAAGCTAGTAGCATGTCCTACAAAACCTGAATGGACCGCTTAGTCTGTCTGTCAGTTTGGGGGTGAAACACTGTGCTCAAACATAATTGTGTCCCAAATGCCTCCTGTAATACCTTACACATTCGGGATGTAAAGAGAGCATCATGATTTGAAAAAATCATTGATGGAACTCCATGGATTCAAACAATCTCATGTACGTAGAGGCTTCCCATGCTCTCTACTGAACATTGTTCTCAAATAGCTAGTTAGTGGGATGACATGGTGAGTTAGTCTACAATCACCCATATGGTATCGTGTCCCATATACATACATGATAATCACTTAATGAATCCAATAGATATCCCATATAACTTCTATTTTGGAACCTCAAGGGATTGAACTAAACTCGCTGGAACTTGGTGCTCATCCTTCACTTGATGATAAGGCATCTAGAGACAAACTCTATAACTCCTTTCTTTATTCCTAGCCACCAAAATAGACATTGGAGGTCTTGGTATATCTTTTTCACACATTGATGTACCACCAAAGGAGATGTATGAAACTCTCTTATAAACTCCTCCCGCAACATCATTGGTACCATTGTGCGTCCTTTGAAAATAAAAACATGCTCCCCTCCTTTAGAAAATCCATAGAGAACATACCCTGTGGATATCTGAGCATGTAGGGTCCCACAGTCAGTATCCTCAAGCTACGCCTCTCTGAATCATTGTAAGAGTGGAGGGGTGACAACCATTGACTAGAAGTAAGATGATACATCTCCATCCAAAAAGGATAACTATAATGAGTCCAACTGCTCCAACACTTCATTCATCAACTATAAACAAGATCTCCTGCTTAGATAATCTTCTAGCATGTTCCCCTTCCCAAGAGTATAAACTATTTTGAATTCATAATCCTAGAGGAACTCTATCCATCACCACTGTATCAAGTTTAGATCCTTTTGAGAGAAGATATACTTGAGACTCTTGTGATTGGATTAGATGATAAACTGATCAACCATCAGGTAGTGTTTCCAAATATTTAAAGAAAATACTACCACTACTAACTCAAGATCGTGGGTCATGTAGTTATACTTGTGTGGTCTCAACTGATATGAAACATAGGCGATCACTACATACCTCTGCATATGAACACAACCAAGAATGGTTCCTAATGTATCATAGAACACTACATACTCAACACCATCCTCTAGAAATATTAAGATGGAAGCTCTCATCAAACTCTGCCTCAACTACTGGAAAGCCTACTGTAATATTTCTGTCTACATGAAAGACTGACCCTTTTAAGTTAAATAAATCATGGTTGCTGATATTTTAGAGAAATCAGGTATGAATCTATTATAATATCCTACCAACCCAAGGAAGCTCCGAACCACCATCACACTCTTAGTTGGACCCAAGATAACACTACCTTGACCTTGGTCGGGTCTACTGCCACTCCATCCACTGAGATAACATGTCCTAGAAAGTGGACTACTTGAATCTAGAACTGGCACTTTGAGAGCTTTCCATAAATCTAGTTCTATCAAAGTATGTACAGAACTATCCTTAAGTGTGTCATGTGATCCTCCTCAGATGCTAGGTACATAATGATATAATTGATGGATAATATCATTAACCGCTATCAAAAAGGCTAAAAGATCTATTTCATGAGTCCCATGAACACTATTGGGTCATTCATCATGCCAAAGGGTATCACCAAGTACTCATAGTGACCATAGAGACATCTGAATGACAACTTCGGTATATACTCATCCTATACTCATAGATGGTGATAGATTTACCTAAGGTCATACTTCGAGATCCATCACACACCTATCAATTGATCAAAGAGGTAATTTTTGGGAAAAAATACCTTAAGGAATCATTGAATAATTTTTGGGTTGATTGTGTTTTTTGAAAAAGAGGATTTCCATGGTCAGTTTTCATGTTCCACAGATATTTCTGCCAATCTATGTTGACAAAGAACCATGAAAAAGGAATGGATGATCTAGAGGCAGTGCAAAAAGAATGAATATAATGTGGCACCATGCATGTTTCAAAACTAGAACATCAAAATATGGAAAAGGAATGGATGGAGCACTTGTTTGGGAGTGGTGCAAAATGTGAGTTGCACGATAGAGGCTTGGGATAATAGACTAGTATGTTTAGGGTAAAAATGCATGACCTGTTCTCAGGGTCTTCAAAATTCTGATAAATATATGTCTACCCCCCCTCATTTTAAAGAAGATCAAAATTTAGAGAAAATTCGAGCACTGGTTGTGCAAGTGGTGGGGTTACAGAAGTAGTGAGTTATTCATAAGTTACGTGCCAATAGTGAGTTATACATAAAAGGGTGTGTGTTATGAAAGATGTGAGTATAAGAAGGTTGTGTCATGCAAGTTTGGATTAGTGAATAAGTTGGTTTTTCCATGACAAAGGTAACACTCGCGCGCCATGCTTAAAGTAGCACACAAGTCAACCTAGGGTTACATGAAAGTTGGAAGTTTCCTAGTACACCTATGTTAAAGTTGTATTCATTAGTGGATTAAATTGAGACATCAATACAGAATCTACATATAGTAGATTATGAATTCATTTGAGATAATGGAGGGACCTACAAGTCTATAAAATGTAAGTATATATTCTAAAGAAGCAGTGAGCACACTTCAGTTGAGAGAGAAGTGAGATTGCAAATTGTAATTGGTTGTAAACCAGGAGGAACAATGAGTTCACTCCGAAATTTGTAAACAACAGTGTGATTTTAGTGGATTTGGTACATTGTCACATTTATGTTTTATGCTCCTTCGTCGTAGCCTAATAAAGATGAACCAAGTAAAATTTCTATGTCACATGCATGTTTTAATTTCAGTTCATACTTTTCTTCAGGAAGGATAGAGAAGAGAGTTTTGTTTAACAATGAAAAAAGATCAAAAAGGGAAGTTGTTTTAGTATGTCATACCCTGATTCACCCCCAGGTTATTTGAACCAGTGGACCTAACAATCATTGATCCTCAGTAGTGGATACTTTTTCTTTATAGTCACCTAATTCAAGCACTCGTAGTCCACACCCAACTTCAAGCTCCCATATTATTTTTTGGAAAACAAAACTGGGGCTAACCAGGGTGATATGATGGGTCTAATGAAGCCCTTCCTATGTATGTACTCCATATATACCCTCATCTTGTGAAGCTCTATAGGATCCATCCGATATTCTAGTGTAGATATTGGTGTCTTCCTAGGGTGTAGATCAGTGCAAAAGTATACCTTTTTGTGGAGAGGTAAAACTAGAACATCTTTTAAGAAGACATCCTCATACTCTTCCACCACTGTAGGAAAATGGAAACTCATAACATCCACTACACTAAGGATCAGGCTAGCTGACTAATGAGTCATCAGTTACACCCTCCTATACATGAGTCCATCTTATGTTGTCTAGGTTTCCTTTTCACCGACAAAGGAAAACAATATTACATCACTACATACACACCATATCCTTTACCTAAAATAGTAAATCTGGTCATGGACTATAAATAACCAATCCATATGAAGAATAACTTTATAATTCCTAAATGCTGCTACTAAGAGATCCCAACCAAAACTCTCACCTCTAAGAGTTAGGTCAAACTATTAGCATAAGTGCGTGATCACTGAGTCTTCTCCATTAGGAGTCTCCAAGCATAATATTTGAGTCAACGATTCAAATGGAATCTCTAAGTCGTGAACAAGATATTTGGAGAGAAAGGAATGAATAGAACCTATGTCTATCATTTATACAACTAAATTATAAAAGACACAGATCGTACCTCAAACCATTCCTAGAGCCTTTGATTCATAAGTTTTGATTGCCTGCAGCTATCCCGTCCCCAGTCCTCTTGCTCCCTGAGCCTAGCGTGGAATACCTGGGGGTGGTGGTGGTAACAAGTCAAACCATCTACCACCTCTTGCTACTCTCCCAGCTCCTCTACCATATAATCTACCCTACAAACCTACCTACTACTTCCACTGCCCCTTCCTCAGTGGTCCATTTATGGTTTCTATGGTAGTTTTATGATGGGTCGGACAATCTCAGGTGATATGTCATGTTCCATCACATGAGTAGCACCACCTCTCTCTAGGCTGAATGGAACCACCTTGTGAGGCTTGAACTAAAGATCCTATATCTTGGAACCTCCTCCTAAAATTTCTCCCACATCCAGGTCACTGATACAGATGTTGTATCCATCTTTTCGGGGTCTCTACTCTCACTTTCCCACTACTGACAACCACGGGTTGTATCTTCTCATCCAAGAAACTCTCAATCACTAAAGCTCTCTCTAGTACCCCAACATAGTTAGGAATGCACAAATGGATAACACTAGATCAGATGTCTCTATGAAGACCTTTATTGAAGGTCTGAGCCCTGCAGAATTGATCTCGAACCATATCTTTAGAGTACCTGGAGTGTTTGGTAAACCTCGATGAATAATCAGCCACTTTCATGTTTCCTTTCTGGAGATGAAAAATATTCTAGATACATATATCCCTTAGTGTAGCTAGTGATAACTCCTCTATGAAAAGGTGCTCAAACTATTTCGATGAACGAGTCACCTCATCATAACTTCTAGTCACTAAACCCAACCATCTCCCTATCGATCTGTAAAGAAGGCTCGCTGCTAGGACCACCATCTGATCTGAAGGTGTCTTGACTAGATGAAAAAATTTGGTCACCACCCCAAGAAATTCCTCATCTTAATATGGTTCAAGATCACCTTAGAACCTGAGGGGTCTCTACCACTAAAACTTGTGAAGTGTGCTCAACCTGCGCACCTCATCTGCTGGTACTACAGGTACCACGTGCTACTCTACGGGTGGTATAGTTGGTTCACCACATGGAGGTAACATCTTGGGAATTGGTCCTTGAATCGACACCTCATCATTGATGAGATCATCCTTATGATCATCATGCTGAATCCTAGCTAGTATATGTTGCAGAGGCATCTTGAATGTAAACAAGATGTACCATGATAAATGATTATATTTGGAGAGATGACTCAAGAAGTAAATATAAACACAATCCATTCCTATATGATTCATGTACCATTTTACCCCTACAATCAATGTTCTCTTGTACTGAGTCAAAAACAGGTGATTAGAGTCCTGGTGTATGGATACGTTGGCCGCTGCACCAACAATGGAGTCTCTAGACTAAAAGATGAACTCGAAAAATATAACACTATTGCCCCAAACAAATATCACAAACTCTCATTCCTAAGGTAGAACTGACCACCTCCGATACCACTCTATCATGACCCGTCCCAGTGGGGCCCATGCCGCAACTCCATAATCCCGGCTCCAATAGGGCAGGGGCTGGTGACTAGCATTGAGTAGGTATATCACTAACATGGGAGGCCTTAGCCTAAGTACCTGTATATACACACACATCTCCAAGCCCATACAAATGCTTAAATGTAAAAACAACTGACAACCATGCATGTATACATCTAAATACTATCACCAAAGTATGACAAGAAGTAAAAGAAAGAAAATTGGGCTAAATACAAGCCCACCACAAAGAGTATGAAACACAAGTCTAACCTGAAACAAAAATTTGTTTCCATTTGAAACCCACATGAACACACCTCAGTCTTTCCGGTCTCACTAAGCACCATCTAGTCCAGGTCCATCTAGGACTCTATCAAAAGGTCAATCATCAGCAAAAGACACGACATGTGTGGGCAAAGACTATAGAAGTGTGAGTACAACAATACTCAGTAGGACACCCCAAAACCAAAAATCTTAGAACAAAGGAAATAAAATCATCTCTACAAAGGTATATTTCTACAATATATATAATAAGAATATCAAGATATACTCAATAAAGACACACAGTCTAAAGGTAAGTCACAACTATAGTATATCGACCCTAGGATTCTAGCTCAAAGGATCCACGAATCACTCATCTGGGAGAACACACTCTTGAGTCTAATAACACTGATGATGTACATCCAAGAGGTATTATACATCAGGTCTCATCATGAGAAAGAACATACTAATAGTTCGAAGAGAATACGATACACAGATGAGTATCACTGCTAAGGCCATGGGTTGATACCAACAAACTCAATCTGAATTAACCCACTAAGTAGAGGATTTGTGCCCACATAGTGTTGGCCATGTTGATACCACAAACTCTACTTAGGGAATGAAGATGAATAGAGGATCTCACTTAGGGCCTCTCGAAGGGATTCAAAAAAATCTATCTAGGAAGTACTGCTAAAGGGATCATAGTCCTAAGAGTAGGAAACGATTCCATACAAATCTTTAGGGAAAGGATAATGGGAATGAGCCCTAACAAAACTTGTCCAATATTTAGAGGAAAATAGATCTAAGCCATGTTTAAAGGAGTACAGACATGTAGTTTGGGTCACACACTCTATCCCTTGACCCTAGGTCTTACTTGTGTAAATTACCCATGTCACTAGGATATGTCATGTAGTATAGAAGAGTACATAGAGTATAGAGGAGTTACACACTGTGTCCCTATATCTTGGGTCCCACTCGTGCACTCCAGCCCTGTGACAGCATATGGTAGCAAATCGTGTATCCGTGCCTGTGTACCAGTACATAGGGTAGCCCGTGTAAATGGTCCAGGATGTGTCGTGTGGGGGAGTACACACCGTGTAGGAAAACCATGTAGCCCAGCCCATGTCCATGTATTTCCCTAAGTACACTTCAAGTCATCCAAATGGGACTACAAGCCGTGTAGTCAGGGACTACATGTCATGTGTATCAGGTTTTTCCAGAAACACTTCTTTTTACACCCACTTGCGTCCACACAACCATATAATTGGATATCATCTCCAATCGTGCTAGTAGTCTAGGATCATATCACTCGAGCCTCACCGTCACTTTAACAACATATTTCAGTGTCTAATTCGTCCAAAAAATAGAACTATAAGTCATTCTTTGTTCCACAATTAAGAATGATGGAGAATGAAACCTCAAGAATCCACCGTCATCCAAATCACTCTGCCTCCATTTTCACACCTCTATCATGTTGTGTCAATCCTATATCTACAATTTCAGATCGTTTCACCAAGAAATGTGTGTAAAACGATCAATTGATCAGGATAAGTTGAGCTGTAGGCCAAATGAAGAACACCCGTGATGAACGATGAATGGGGGGAGAAAATCACAAGAACCGATTTGAGGAACAAACCTTAATCGATGTTTGTGTCGATCTCAATCCTTCTCTATTATAATGAAAAATCAAGAAATAAAATCATAAAGATAAAAATCCTATAAAAAAATTGCAAAATAATCCCATATCATATGATGATTGAACTGTGGATCAATATATTCATTGATTGATTTGTGTTCATCATAGAATTCAAGAATGGGTAATAAAAAAAAATAAAACACATGCCCTACCTCAATTTGGATCAATATTTAATGAATAATTAAGCTTTTTTCTATTTTTTGGTGAGATCCTTCAAAATCTATGTTCGTCGATCGATGATCCATGATCCGTCATCATTTGAATAAGAGAGAGTCTTTGAAGCTCTCTCAAATGGTTCTCTAGAGGTTCTAGGGTTATGCGGATAACCCTAGAATTCTGACATAAAAAATCTATTTAAATATTTTTAATTTTTTGCGTAAAAAAAGTAATAAAATAATTTATTCAATTATTTTATTTATTTCCACACCCATTATGAATTTTCCACTAATGATCCATGCCGATTATTGTTAATTCATTCCTGGGGTAAACCTCACCTTATAAACTCAATGGTTTACTTTTATTTCTAATCTGAGCACCCATTTAGAAGTTATCCCACTTTTTTAGGAAAAATTCATGTGTGTGAAATTTAATATATTTAATATATTTTAACATTTATTATGGACACATCGGGCCTCGGAATCACACGCCATCTCAGCACTTGGTCTAGAAAATAATCCATATAATATCCAAAAATAATACATAGAAAATCCAAGACATTACATATTTATCATGAAGAATATATTTTATTTTTTTTAAATATTATATATTTTATATAAGTTTTTTATATATGGGTTTAGTGATTATAGAAAAGGGTTAGATTTTTGGTCATGTATTGTCTCAGTAATACTCTATGAATTCTGTTGATTCTGATGCCCACAAATACCTTTATTTGTTTAACTAATGAAATTACTTTAAGTGTTTTTTGGGATTATATTTCTTGAGGAATTTATCTTATTTATAGGTTAATTATATTTTTCTAAAGTGTTCTGGATATGTTTTTAAGAAATCTGGAGAAAATGTTTGTCCCCTACATTAGTAAGTGGAAAGTATGGTTTTCAAACCCTATCTTTGGAGCAAACATATGGATAAGATACCCTATTATGTTGCAAAAGTATAGATTAGGAACCACACTTTTGATATGATTATCTATATTTTTGAATCTAACATATGGTTCAACAAACCAAAATTTTGAAGTTAACTGTATATTGTCAACTATACTTTCAAAATTAACCTTATATTTGACTTGGTCAATGATGGAGTTTAAATTCAATATATTTTCCAATATTTATACAATGGTCTTGAGGGGATTATTTAATATATTTTAAATATTCTAAAATAATGATTCAACATCTCATATTAAATATTTCAAATATTTCCTATTTCTATGGGAAGTTATAAATTTCTTTTAATGTTTTAAATTAAAAAACTCATGATTTATCAGGAGATATTTTTTTGACCTTTTTGAGTTAAAGAAAATCAAGCTTATCTTGTTAAATACCAACAGTTATTTCATTTAGAAAAATTTATCCTTTTGGAATAATGAAGGTCTCTAATATTCCAAAGAGTGATACTTTGGAGACATACATGTTATGATTTTATGATATTTAACTACTGTTCTATTATTGCTACTTATATTGTTATGTTACTATATTTCTTGAAGATCATTTGAAACTCGGATCAATTTGAAGCTATTATTTCTTAAGGTCTCTTATCTACAAAGAAGAAGATAAAATATCTATCAGTTTCTTCTAAAACTATGAGCTAAATCTTTTTCTCAATCAAAAAAATTAATCTTGATTTCTTAGAGTATTAACTTCTTTTACTTAGTAATGGTGTAGTTTCAACTTATCAGTCTAATATGTGGATATTTTGGTTCCCTATAAAATAATATAAATACCTATAAAATCCTTGTTATAAATGTGTTAACTGCCTATACTCATTTGTAGTGGTCTTATGATAAGAGGATCTATTTAGTGAAAACCACCAATCTCACTGAAAAAGCATTGGTGGAGTGGACTAGGGGATCTTTGTTCCCTAAACCACTATAAAAATTGTTGAGTTATTTTTTCTATTGATGTATAACCTTATTAAAGAAGAGAATGATATATAACTTCATAATATACAAATAGGGATAGAATTTTAATCTATAATGTTTTTAAAAGGAATAAAATTCACCCCCTTTTGTGTATCTTAATATTATTATGACCTAATAATTTCCTCCATAGTCTCCACCAATCGATCTCTTAGTGAATATCATACTCCTATTATTTGGTGATTCTTGGAGTTTGTTAAGGTATAGGTTGTTATTCATATTTTATGATAATTGATTAGGCATAATTAAAATATATTTCACTCTTATCATCATCACATTTGGTTTCTCATAGTCATTATATTGTACTTTATGTTCAATGTTAATATGATTCCTTCAGTTTCTAGCCATTGAATAAAACCAAAAAGCATTGTGTGAGAAACAATAATAATATTTGGAAAACCATATAATAATTTATAGGATTTCTAAATCATGACACATAATTTTAAATATAATACACCTTAGGTTTAACCTAGGTTATTAATTTCTATAATCAATTCAAATCCTTTATAATGGGTTTTAAATAAAATATGAATTATCCAAATCATATCCCTTGGGAGTGTAAAATTAGGTGCATAGTAAGACCCATTTTTATGTATTAGGTAACACTTGATTCAATCCCAATATTCTGTTTTCAGAGTTATTACTCCTAGGTACTTATGTTACATAACCACATCCACTTATAGTATCCATACATGGATGTATTTCTAAGAAAAACTACATAATATATACCTTACCAAAACTTCAGTATGTTCTTCTATACTTATCCTTAAAGTCTATCATAGGGTTATGTTCCCTAATATACATTTTCCTAAATCTAGTTCCCAACGTTTCTACCAAACTTCCCATAATACCAACTGTAACAACCTCAACCACAGTATCCTAAAGTTGGTGTATAATTTATTAAATTGGAATAAGATACAAGGAATCATATCATGATGACTGAATAGTTTAGTAGTCTTGGTAAACTAGATACATACTATAACTCCCGACCCCAGAATCCCAGAGTCGGTGCAATATTTAATTACATTGGTATGATTACAAGGAATCAAATCCCAAAGGGCATATCATTTTATCAATCTTGGAAAGCCATATTACATACATGATTCCCATAATACATTGGGGAATAGTAAATACAATCATAATACAAAATAAAATGAAATAAACTACATCCTTAAATTATTATTAAAAGATTTATTCTTCATAGACTAAAGAAATAAACATAATAAGGGTGATCTCAAATGATCAGTAAGGGTAAGTAAAAAAGAAGAAATAATTAATCAGTGAGAATAAATCAACATGTCAAGGTGATTAACTAAAAACACATACTATTCAATAATTTGATAAGTAAAAATAAATATGGAAAGGTAAGAAACAAAAACACACACCATTTAATCAATTAACTGAAAATGAAATGTATCCCAGATATGTTGATGAAAAATATCAGGGATGAATAATAACTGAAACTAAATGAGGGAAATTATTTCTTAATGGATTTCATGTCTGTGGCACATTAAAACCTATACCATAAATACCTTTCACAATATGGTTTAAAACTATGGATAAAACCCCATTTAATTTGGCCAAATTATTTAATTCATGAGAACCTATCGATGCATCAAGAGGATATATAAATTTTGGACCCCACCCATCATTACCAATCCAAATCATTACTCATATTTAATAATCAAAATAAATAATATGCCCTATCAAATAACCATATTGAATAATAAATATGTATCTATCAATAATTACCTAGTTAATCAAATAGCTATCAAAGTAAACACCGTTTGTAAGATGGTATATGGTTTAGGAAATTAAAGAAATATCCAATGATAAATTATTACAATAAAGTTATTGTTTCAATATAAATTGAATAATAAAAAAATTAAGTGATATTGAAAAGATAATCATTAAGAACATTCTTGAGGACAACAATCTTTAAACATTTCAAAGTGTCCCATACCAATTTTAAACATTTAAATCATAATCCCCATGAAGTCATGACATTAAATGAAACTTAGAATATAATGAGAATAATTAGATTCATTATATCATGTGTTAAAGGTAATTATATGCACCAAATAAAAGAAACTAGGTGCATAATTATAAATAAGTCTTAATGTAATGTAAATTGAGACGAAATCCCTTACCTTGCGTTCGATTTTTCTCATGTGTCTTTATATTCCTTAATAAAAAAATTATGTAAATAATTTAATTTATTGAGAAAATTTTTCATGCTTATCATGAATTTATTTCACTTTTTACTATGTTTTATACAACTACTTAAACATTTATGTTTACATTGGTTTTTTTGACCAAATTGGGTTTACGCGTCAAAAATAATTTTGGTAGGTCAACTAATGTCAAAGGGGTCATTATATAACATTTATAGAATAATAATCATGAAATAATTATTAAATTTATACAAAAATTATACTTTTAAAATAAATAATTAAATATGGTTATAAAAAATGATTCAACATTATAATCATGGAGACGGTAGGCCGTACATACGCATGAGTAATGTTCTAATTTTTAATAATCATTATGGAAATAAGGTAAGTAGAATTATATCTTTCCAGAATGATAATTATATCATAAATACCATATTATTTAATCATAAATACTTATATATATAATTATTATGATGTAAAAGGAATCACATTATGTTAAGGAGGCGGTAGTCCACACGTCCACGAATGATGTTATCACTTATTAAGTGGGTGTGAAACAGTAATAAAGAAAATGATATATATTATATTTCTAGAAAGGTATTTATGTCATGAATATCATATATAGATTTTTTATTTCACATATTTTTAATTAGAACCAACCTTTATACATTCCATGTACAGTGTGAATGAATCACATCATTTTTAGGGGGCGATAGTCCACACTTCCACAAACAATGTTATCATATTTACACAAAATGGAAAGTATAAGGATATGTGTTATAAAAGAATTAAAGAAGAATATGTACATAATAAATATAATATATAACATATATAAACAGATTTTTCATCATAACGACCACCATGAGAGGTGGTAAATTAAGAATGAACAATCATCGTTTCGTGAGGCGATAGTTCACCATTCACATAAACAATATGCTCATTACCCATCAGATGAAAGTGTGTGTAATTGTAGGTTGAAATATTATCACAATAATATCCTAGTATATTTAGAATACTTTTTTTGTTATAAAATCATGAAATATGAATATTTTAGGGATTTAATAATTGAAATAAAACTAAAAATCCTAAGGAAGTTTGTTACCTCTTGTTCGGGTAACTCCTTTTGTTCTACACCAAAATAATTCATTGTATTGATTTATTCCAAAGGATTGGATTATAGGATGAGGGGATGGATATTTAAGAGATATGTTTTCAGATATTAGTCATGAAAAAGTGACATTAGAGGTGTGATGAAGTGGGAGGAGGATGCCTTTTTACAGTGGAGGAGGAGTGTTAGTCTTGTAATATTTTGACAAAGGAATTCCATACATGTTTTTCACATTTTAATTGGATCAATTAATGGTAAAACGTTGATAAAAGAGATAATAGGGTCTCAATATGGACATAAAATTTCTCTTGATTAAGTTTATAGGTCATTTGGGCCCTTAAGGTTAAGGTTTAGTCCCTTATTAAGCTTAATTTTACCTTAATATTTGTTATTAATTTTAATTAATTTCACTAAATATTTTGGTCAAAAAATAAGTTGGAATTATTATAAATTATAAATCACGATGATTCCAAATATAGAATCAATTTTTAAAAATTTCAATCACATAAGTGGTAGAAATTAATTTAAATTTAATCCAGTAGATGGGACGACAATGCGGGTTTTTAAAGTAAAAACGTTCGAAAGTTTGTTGTGTTTTATAGTCAATTACAAAGTGAAATTGATTAAAATGACCTAAATTTAATTAATTGATAAATATATGATCAATTTAATCTTCAAAACTAATCTAAAACATAATTTAACCTTATAAATAAATTATATTAAAATGCATTTTTGAACTAAAGTTTAGTATTTTTCATTATTCATTAAAAAATGAATCTTCATAGAAAAATTCCAAAAATTAACCCTAACCTATTTTTTATGTTTTTCTTTCAAATATGAAGTTTTTTACATATTAAAATTATAAAAGGGTCAAAATGTGGATTTAAAATGGGTTCTCCATTAAAAGGTGTTAAAAGTGCCATAATAAGAATATGTTATTTTATACATTAAATTGGGTTTGTTTTTATATTGATCCTATCAAATATGTTGGATAAATATAAAAACTATTTTATTGAATATAATATATATATCACATTAATATCACTCACTAATTTTAATTAATTTAATTTATTAGGGTAAAATATCTTTGTGAGCATAATAATAATAATATTTTCCTTTATATTCATTTGATTTTCATATTCATTACTAATTAATTTGTAATCTATGAATTCATTTTATATTTTTGAAAACCATATATTTTCATAATATATTCATAATTTATTATTTATATTATATTAAATAATATTTTTATAATATATTATTGTTTGGTAAATCTCGGTCTTACATCTAATACACGACATCGAAAAAGGTCACTCTTGCGTGTAATGCACGCTAACTCAGTATTTCATGAATTTAAATATATAGAATATATTAAATTTATTTAAAATAGTAAATAAATTAGAAATTCTTAGGGTATTATATTCCCTTATGCTCTTGGTGATGTGTGTGATAGACACTATCAAATATAAGGTTCTAACTTTAGAATTTCGGGGTGTTACATTCTCCCCACCTTAATTAAATTGCATAATCACAATTTAAAATTGATATCGGTAATCAAGGGGTTGATATTTAAAAAATAGATATTTTTTAAATACCCAAATCATGAATAGGGTTAATAACACATCTTATTAATAATAGAGAAAGGGAAGTACAATGGTTATATAACTAGGTTCCATAGTAAAAAAACATAGGTGGGAAATGGAAACATGGATACAGAGGAAAACTTTAACAATAAAGTTCTAATGGATAATTCTAGAGAACATGGTTAAGAGAAATTTAATAATCACAAGGCCATAAATCCATGATGAACAAAGGGGATATTTGATTAATTAGAAATTAAGGTATTAGGATAACATTTTTGGTTTCAAGGTCATTTTTTAAAGAATTATTTCACTCTCTAAGAATGTACATAAATATAATTACTTGGTACGTTTCTACAATCTTATCCTTTGGTCACGCATTGAACTATTTCTACTTTATCTCTTAGAATAAGATTCATATTATAGTGATGTAATATATCAATCTCTAAAACCAGATTCAACATTCAACTTAAACAATTTCATAAATAGTCAAACTCTCCAAAAGATTATGATCCAACACTTTAGAAAGATGGTCACTGAATTTTCAAATTGAACTTATCATTAGCCTTTAATCAACATAAAGTAACACTAAATTTTCACATTCCAAAAATGTGAATAAATTCATCATGTATCCTCTTGAAATATGTTAACAACTCAACTCACCATAAAATCTTATTGGAAACATGCATTCTTCCTTATTCCTAATGTAAGACACATGTTATTGGATATATTACTTAAATACAAAAGCGTTGTAAACTCCATCAATGATAACATAGACAACTTTTTGAAAACTCATTAATTAGTTCTAAGGTAGTCATCACATATCCAAATCAATCATTTATTCATCATTATCTCAACATCAGGAACATATTAAGGGTTGTCTTTACCTCAATCATGTGTTTTTTGAAAAGTTTAACTTTTTATTGAATAAATTTTCTTGGTATCATTCTGCTTATGATATAAAATACTAAATGAAAAAGTAAGGTAGTATAATCCTAATATATTCCATAATTCATATGATGAGAACATCAACAATGAAATACTTTTACAACATATTTATTAGATCCAAATACACAAGTACATTAATCAATCAACTTTGGTTGTGTCAATAAAATATGTTTGACCTTGATCCCTTATCTCCTTTTGAGGTATATTCCTTTGATGCATGGGGAATTTTTTTTTCATAGTGCCCCATATATTTACAATTGTAACACTGAATAATAGTGTTTTCCTTCATTCCTTTTCATTCTTTTACCTGGTTAAATTTCTCTCCATATTTATAATATACTCCCAATCCCTTAAATAATTTACATGGGTGATTCTTTCCACAGTTACCAAATGTGGGAAAATTTTTCTTTTCCTTTGTCTTATTTTACTAATTCCATTTTTCATGGTGCTCAGATAGACTCTTCTTATCTTGTTTTCCCTTGAATATGTATGATCTTGAGAATTCCTTCTTTGTTTTGATGGAACATAAAACTATCTCTTTATAGGATGGGAAAGTCTGAGAAACCAGAACCCTTTAGAGATTTGGCTTAAGTAATTAAAATAAGTGGTCAATATTTCACTCCATGTTTCATATATGACATGTAGCATACCTAGTTAACCTTGAAAAGGTAGCTTCATAATCTGCAACACTCTCTTCTTCCTTTTTCTTTAAACTAAGAGACTTTCTCTTCACCTCAATTTATTGATCACGAGGGAAGTATTTATTGAATAATGTCTACTTAAAAGTTCTCCATTCCATGAGTTATATTTATTCTTCCTCCATAGTATTTCAAATCAAGGACCACCATTGATTAGAATCACCTTGGAGACAATACACCGCAAGTTCAACCTTTTCCATTTCATTGAATCCCATGGCCGTAAATATCTTATCCAAAGAATTAATCTATTTCTCAGATACCATTTGATTAGTAGTCCCACGAAATGATGGGAGTATCTATCATATAAAATAATCCAACATAAGATATTATCTCTTAAGAATAGGTTACTCCATTCAGGCAAGGTTATTTTTCATAAATTGACTAATATTCCCTAATATATCCATTACTTTCTCATTTCTAATGCTAGCTACATTGACTTTGTCAGTAGGGAAACCTCTATATTGGACATGAGTATTGATACCATTATTATTTCTAGGAACCATTTCTAAAAAATGGAATATACCATATTATCTCATAAAGTTATGAACTTTTTATAGCTTTAAATATGGTATAACACATAACATAAATTTATGCAGTGTGAATCCCAGAATCATAAACTTTGGTTACTTTGGGGAAATCTTTACTTTCAAATCCTTCATAATGATAGGTAAAGAAAATATGAACTATACTATGTGTATACCCTATGAGTGTCAAACTAGGTGTGCATTAAGACCCATTGTCATGTACCTGGTTACACCAAGTCAGGCCCGACACACCTTATTAGAGTTGTTACTCCTAGGTACATCTATTCCAGAACCACATCCACTTTTAGTATCCAGACATGGATGTATTGATAGTAATTACCCACATAATATTCACCTTAACAAAATTCTTGGATGTTATTATATAATTACCCTCAAAGTCTATATTATGGTTGTGTTTCTTAATATAAGTTTTCTAAATCTACTTTCTAAGGTTATTGCTAAATGTTCTCTAATACCAACTATAATGCTCCAACCCCGGATGCCAAGAGTTGGTGCACTATTTTATTACATTCTCATGATTAAAATGATTCAAATACCAAATAACTGATCAATTTATAAGTCTTGGAAAGATAGATTATATACATGATACCCATAATATATTGGGAAATAAGAAATACAAACATGATACATAATAAAATGAAAAAACTGCATCCTTGAATGCTTATTCAAAGATTTATTCTTCATAGCACGGGGAAAGAAACAAAATAACTCAAATTCTCATTAAGGGTAAGTAAAAAAGGAAGAAATAATGAATCAATGAGAATAAATCAACATGTAAAGGTTATTAAAGAAAAACACGTGCCATTCAATAACTAGATAAGGAAAAATCAATATATCAAGGTATGAAACTGAAACACATTCCATTTAGTCAATGAACTAATAATGAAATTTATCCATAGATATATCGACACAAAATCTAATGGATGAATAATAATTGAAAGTAAATAAGGTAAATGATTTCTTAATGAACATCATTACTGAGGCATATGAAAAACTACACCATCAAGACCTTTCACAAGATGGTTTAAAACTACGGATAAGAACCCATTTAATTTGACCAAATTATTTGTCTCATGAGAACTTTTCAATGATTCAAGGGGCTATATAAAGTTTGGGCCCCACCCATAATTTTCAGTCCAAATAATTCATCATATTGAATAATCAAAATAAATAATGTTCCTTATCAAATAACTGTATTGAATGTGAAATATAGATTTATCAATAATTCCCCAGTTAATCAAATAAATGTCAAAGTAAAAATCTTATGTAAGATGCTATACAGTTCATGAAATTAAGGAAATATCCAATGAGAAATGGTTAAAATAAAGTGATTATTTCAAGTGGAATTTAATAATTACAAAACGAAGTGATATTTAAAAGATAATCATTAAGAAAATTCTTGAGGAGAATAATCTTTAAACATTCCAAAGTGTATCATACCACTTAAAAACATTTAAATAATAATACCCCTGAAGTAATGACATTAAATGAAACTTATAATATCAATAAAATAAACATATTCATTATTTTATATGTCAAAGGTACATATATACACTGCATAAAATAAACTAGGCACATAACTATAAATAAGTCTCAATGGAATGTAAATTGAGATGAAATCCCTTACCTTGCATCTGATTTGTCTCATATGTATTAATGTTATTAAATAACAAATAAATGTTAATTATTTACTTTCTGAGAACCTTTTTCATGTTTATCATTACTTTTATTTCATTTTTACTATATTTTATATAACTACTTAAATAATTATGTTTACATTTGTTATTTTGACCAAATTCGGTTTATGTATCAAAAGAAACTTTGGTAGGTCAACTATGGTCAAAAGGGTCATTATATAACATTTAAAAAACAATAATAATGGTATTATTATTATATTTATACATCGATTATAACTTTAAAACTAATCATTAAATATGGTTATGTAAAATGAATCAATGTTAAAACCATGGAGATGGTAGGCCGTACATATGCATGAGTAATGTTCTCATTTTTCAATGATCATTATGGAAAGAAGGAAAGTAGAATTATATATTTCCATAATGATAATTATATAATAAATACCATATTATTTAATCATATATACTTATATAAATAATTATTTTGACATAAAAGGAATCACATCATGTCGAGGAGGTTGTAGTCCACATGTCTACGAATGACATTGTCACTTTTTAAGTGTATGTTGAAGGGTAATAAAGAAAATGACATATATTATATTTACAGAAAAGTAATTATGTCATGAATATAATATATAGGTTTTTTATGTCACATATTTTTAATTAAAACCATCCTTTATACGTTCCATGTATCGTGTGAATGAATCACATTGCTTTGAGGGGGCGATAGTCCACACATCCACAAACGATGTTATCGTATTTACACAAAATGAAAAGTATAAGGTTATGTGTTATAAAAGAATTATAGAAGAATAAAAACATAATAAATATCATATATAACATATATAAATAGATTTTCCATCACAATTACCACCATAATAGGTGGTAAAGTAAGAATGAACAATCATTGTTTTGTGAGGTGGTAGTTCACCATTCACATAAACATTATGTTCGTTACCCATTAGATGGAAGTGTGTGTAAGTGTAGGTAAAAAACTTAGAATAAAAAAATCCTCATATATTTTTGATACTGTTTCTATTATATAATCATTAAATAATAAGATTTTAGGGATTTAATAATTTAAATATAACTAAAAATCTTGAGGAAGTTTGTTACCTCTTATTCAGGTAAATCATTTTAGTTTGCAACAAAGGTATTCCTTGGATTTATTTATGACTAAGGGGAGGATTCAAGGATGAGTATTGAAATTTTTATGATCTATTTGGTTAGATCTTGTTCAATCCAAAGTGGCTTGAGAGGTGTGAGGAAGTGGGAGGAGAAGAGGCCTTTTTATAGTGGAGGAGGAGTCACACTCTTGTAATATTTTGACAAAGGAATATCATACATATTTTTAAAATTTAAAGTAGATAAAATAATTAAAACATTCAATAAAATATATGATAGGGTCGAAATATGTCCATAAAATGGATCTTGGACAAGTTTATAGTTCATTTGGGTGCTTAAGATTAATGTTTATTCCCTTATTAAGCTTAATTTTACCTTAATATTTGTAATTAATTTTAAGTACTTTCACTAATATATTTGGTAAAAAAATAATTTGACCTTATTTTACAATATAAATTATTGTTATTCCAAATATGGAATAAATTTTTCCAAATTACAATCACATAAGTGACATAAATTAATTTAAATCCAATCCCATAGACGAGACAACAATGCGGGTTTTTAAAGTAAAAATGTTCAAATGTTTGCAATGTTTTTATAGTCAATTTAAAATTGAAATTGATTACAATGACCTAAATTGGATTAATTGATAAAAATATAATCTTATTAAAATTTAAAAACAATATTAAATTTAATTTATCCTTATAAATAAATTATATGAAAAAGAAGTTTTGAACTAAATTTCACCATTCATTAAAAAATGAATCTTCACAGAAAAATACCAAAAAATAACCATAATATAATTTTTATGTTTTTATTTAAAATATAAAGTTTATTTTGAAATATTAAATTTATAAAAGGATCAAAATTGGATTTAAAATTGGTTCTTCATTAAAAGGTGGTAAAACTGCCTTAACAAAAATATTGTATTTAATACATTAAATTATGCTTGTTTTTATGTTAAGCCTATCAAACATATTGGATGAATATAAAAATATTTGATTGAATATATAATATATATCAAATTAATATCACTCAATAATTTTAATTAATTTAATTTATTATACTAAAACATCTTTGTGAGCATAAAAATAATAATATTTTAATTTATATTCAATCTGTTTTCATATTCATTTCTAATTAATTTGTAACCTATGAATTCATTTTATATTTGTGTAAACCATATATTTTCATAATATATTAATAACAAATAGTTTATATTATATTAAATAATATTTTAATAATATATTATTGTTTGGTAATGTTCTGTCTTGCGTGTAATGCAAGCCATCGAAGAAGGTCGTTCTTGCATGTAATGCATGTTAACTCAGTGTTGCATACATTTCAATATATAGTATATATTTAATATATTTAAAATAGTAAATATATTATAAATTATAATGGTATTATATTCCCTTATGTGCCTGGTGATGCATGTGATACACTCTATCAAATATAAGGTTCTTACTTTAGAATTTTGAGGTGTTACACATACCCGATTCCCATATTACATTAATAAAAAAATTACAACATAATTTTTTTTAAAATATAATTATTCCCTATATAATATACTTTCATATTATTCATATTACACTTCCTAGATTCACGGGAAAGGAAAAAAATAACGGTGAGTTTAAATTCTCGATAAAGGTTACATACAAAATAAGTTATCATGAGTAAATAAAGCATGATCAATAAAGAATAATCAATATGGAAAAGTAAATATTTAAATAAAAATTCCATTTAATAAATAACTAGAATATAATTATTAGATAATGAATAATAAATATGGAAAGGTATATAACTGAAAACATATTTCATTTAATCAATAAATCGATAATGAAATGAATCCTAAGATAATATCCTTTAGAAAATATCATAGACAATAATAAATGAATTCTTGATGAAGAAAATGCATAATTATTAGACGTTGTGGTATCAGGAATCATGATACCTCTACTATCAAGACCTTTCACAAGATAGTTTAAAACTAATGGGTAGGTATACACCAGAAACCCATTTAACAAAGTCTATCAAACTGATTCATCTCACGAGACTACCGATGCATCGATGAGATATCTATAAATGGACCCCACCCATATCTTATTATCCCAATAAATCCACATAAATCGAATAATTTATTTAATTAATGAACAATATTCCTTATGAACAAATTTCTATATCAAGTAAGGACCACATATTAACAATAATTTACCCAGTTAATCATATAACTTTCAAATTAAAACACCATATATAGAAATGATATTTTGTTTAAGTAATAAATATATCCATAATAAATAATATGGATATTTAGGGGAAATGTAATTTCCAATGGTGACAAGAAAGTGAATGTTTCAAGGGAAAGTTAATGATTAAAAAAACTATCAATATAGGGAATGTCAATACTTTCATAGTAAAACTATTTGCAAACTATATAGATAGATAATAAATATGGTATCAATACAACATACCTACAGTGTATCATAAGTATAATAAATGTTTTATTTCTTTAATGAATATAAATAATATAAAAATTTCATTAAAAACATTCCTTAGGAAAATAACCTTTTCACTTTGAAAATATTTTTTAACTAAAAGTTCACAAAATATTTTGAAAATATCCTTTGAAAATTATAAAGTAATATTTAACACATTTATTGTTAATGATGGTGGGAATTTCCATACATGTTGTGAAAATTAAAACAAATATTCTTTTCACATTTTTGGTAAAAGACATATGGGCACTGTTTGAAAATTACATAAAGATTACTTTGAAAATATTTTTTAAAAAGTCAAACATGGGTAAAAATTTATTTTATAAATCATTTGGAGAATGTTAAAAATATTTTTGAAAACATTTTCTCAATAATTTTAAGTTTAAAAGAGATAAATATGGTACTATTACTTGTAATAAAAAATAATAACCAGAGGATAATAAAATTAAAGGGATTAATTATATTATGATCAAATAATTTCTTTCAATGGATATTAAATTGTAAATAATCCCGATTAAAATGAGATTGTGAAATAATAATTTACAAAGATCATAACATTTAAGTGAGAATTAATAAATGAATCAATTATGTGTATAAAATTTAAATAAAAAAACAAGTGAAAAAAACACAATATATTCAAAATACATTACACACATAATCTTAGAATGTCAAAGAGAATTAAGAATTAATTTAACCTAATGAAAAGAAATTGTGTTATGAAATACTTTACCACTTGATAAATTTTTGGTCAAATAAACTTAGATGAAATAATTGAAATCTAAACATAAAATTCCATAAATTATTAAGTAATCATGATATTACTTGTTAAATTTGAATTATATACACCATATAAAAGAAATTAGGTGCATAGAATTACAATACGCCTCAATGATGGGAAATTAAGACGAAATCCCTTACCTCACACTTCCTTTTGGTTGAACATGATTTAAAATAATATAAAATGGTTTTAAACATGTTATAAATTTATAAACGAACCATATTAATATTTATAATATCATATATGATCCTTTTATAACATCTTATCACCCATTCTTTAATAATCTTTCATTATCACTATTCTTTTGAGTGATAACTGTCTTGTTTTCTCATGCATGTTTTAACATGAAAGTTATGGTTATTGAGAATATTATATTTTTAAATCATATAAAAAATTATTTCAATGTTATAAATATAATTTTTGTTCATTAGATATAATTTTACGATCATTATATAAATTTGAACATGGAGAATGGATCACATCGCTTCATGGAGATGGTAAGTCATACGTATGCATGGGCGATGTTAAAATTTACTTAACGGGTGAAATGGTAAGGAATTAGATGATATATTAATTTTATGGAATCAATATAATTTCATATATATCATATATATTCATTAAATTTATCCTGATTACATTCCATGTAAATCGTAAGTGAAACATAATCACATCGGTTCGCGAGGTGGTAGTCTACCATACACACGAGCGACATTATCATATTTTAAATGGAATGGAAAGTAATAAGTTATATGTGATATTATATTTAAAAAAGTATAATAATATGAAAATTATATATATATATATAGATTAAATTCATCATTATATACAATTTTTATATGTGTTTATGTAAAATGATTTACAACGTTTCACGAGATAGTAGTCAGCCATACACATGATCGACAATTTCATTTCCCATTTGATGGAAGAAAAGACAGATATAGGTCATGAACATATAACGATAACATATAAGTATATTTAATAAAACAATTTTATTACATAATAATGGTTTAATAATATTTTAAATTGGTGGAAGAAGAAACAAAATAAAAACACTCATTTAAGAATGTTACCTCTTATTTGGAGAACTTTATCAAGTTTGCATTAAAATCCTTCCTAGGTTGGATTGATAATAAAAAAATGAGTCTAGTATTTTGGGAGAGTATTATTGAAGTTATTTGGGAATTTATTGGACGTACCAAATGACTTTTTAAGTGTAAATAGGGGAGAAGAGTGGTGTCCTTTTATAAGTGGGGGAGAGGACACACATGGAATTTTTGAAAGATTCAATTACACCCATGTTTTTATCATTACAAAAGCATAAAAAGTGGATTATTATATACCTTTAGAGTCTATAATGTCTAAATATATCCATAAAATGGATTTTTTACAAGTTTTTTAGTCATTTTAACCCTTATACTTTTAGTTCAACCCTCAATAAATCAGTTTTTACCTTAATCATGGTAATTATTTTTTACTACTTTTACTATTCACAATGGTAAAAAATTTATTTAATATTATTAGTTAATATAAAACGTGATAATTGTAAATATTTAATAAACTTTTTCAAATTCAATTTATCAAATTTAGAAACCAATTTAAAATTATGCTCGTAGACGTGATGACAAAGAAGGTTTCCAAAGAGAAAAATTCTCATAAGTATCGAAGGTTTTAATATCAAAATTCAATATAAAATAGAATAAAATGACCTAAATTAGTCAAAGTTTAATATAATAGAACTAATTTTAATTTAAAAACAATTTAAATTATTATTTAACTTTGAAAATAATTTATATTAAAAGGCTATTTTTGATAAAAACAACATTTTCACTATTTGTTGAAAAATGAAACATTTAAAAAAAATCTAAAAAATTCACCCTAAGATAATTTTGATATAATTATTTAAAAAATTAATTTAATTTTATTAAATAAACTTTTTAAAATGGTAAAAATTAATTTTAAATTATGTGCGCAAAACGTGGCTAAACCTCCTTTTAGAAAAAATACTGTTTTTCATAAAACATTTATTTTTCTTTAAAATGATTTATATTTATATTTATAATCAATAGATAACCAATAAAAAATTTTAAACCATATATTTTCATAAATTAATTACTCTTATTCATACCCACCAACTTTACAAATAGGTTATAACAGTCACGTTTTAAATTATAATATTTTAATAGAGTATTGTGTTTTGTTTAAATCTAATGTTGGGTGCATCACAAGCTATCAAATAGATTGAATTTATTTAAATATAAATATATCATAAAGTATCAAGGTGTTACATTATCTTATAATCTCAATGTTTAATGTTATATACACTATCAAACCTAATTTTATTATTTTAAAATATCGGGGTTTTACAATGACTTTTGGAAAATTTAGGTGGTTTTGTTAATAGAAAAAGAATTATTTTATATTATTCATGGACTTTAAAATTGATATTTAAACTTTAATAGTATTATTTATAATGTATTAATATTTTTATTTGAGTTTTTTAGTCAGAATATTCAAATTGGAGAATATATGGAATTTTAATTTTTGCAGTGGATGTGTTTTGAAAATTGGATGGTTTTTATTAACTAAGGAAAAGGGTTTAACAAATTCAAAAAATATATTTGCCTAATAAATGGTTAATAAATTACAAACAATATTATTTAATATTAATTTCCCTAAGTGTTGGTTTTATTATCATGTATTTCTTGTATTTTTATAAGAGGACTTAAATGGATCCGATGTTTTTATAATTTAAATTTTCATAAAATAGGTTTTACAGATTAGGCTAAATTACATATTTCAATTGTAACCGGTTTGGAAAGGGGTTTCTGGTTAATTTTATAGACTTGTATATTTTATCATAAATGAATTATGTTTCTATCATGAATGTGTTTTGGTATGGTTAGCTTTATTCTATTACCCTATTCATAGTATTATTAGTTGATTATGTATTTAAACATTTTAGAAATTAATGTAATTAATTATTTTTTTAAGTTCATAATAAATAATCATTAGAAAAAGGTTTTCTTTCTGTTTTCTTTTTGAATGAAAAATGGATCTTGGGTATTTGAAAGGGGTTTTGATATATAGAGTTTGAGATATATATTTTATGGTATATGTTAAATATTTTTATTGGAGGTGGGTTTTTATAGTATATTCCATGATTAATTTTAAAATTATTAAGATATTTTTATTTCAAAGGATGTAAATTACATTTAATGGTTTCCTAGTTCTCATTTTTATTCAAATTTATTGATATGTTGAGGGTAGGTTATGTTTTCATGGATTTTATACATCTATAATGAATCATGATTTAGATAATTTAGTTGTTTTAATTGATTATTTGATCAATGGAATCTTATTATAGATGAGTTCACATCAATTCAGTCATCATTTCAATGAAATTTGTCTTTGGGGTAACAAAATTTCTTCTAGAGTGGGGAGAACTAGACCTATATATGAAGTTTAAAAGAATGATTTTTTGATTAAAGATTTTCTAATAATGATCTAGGTTTTATTGGGTGAAATACTTATATCATTTTGGAGTTTCAGAGCCCCATGCCTTTAAAAAGGGTAAAGTAGTCATTTTCTCCTAGTATATGACCGCATGGAATTTTTTCAAATGATTTTATTGATTTTTCAATGATATTTTTTACCTTATGTAGTAATTTGTAAAGATTCCAAAGTGGGAATTCAATTTTCGGTATTTGAATTTCAATAAATAAAAAATATTTATTCTCATGGGTTCAGATATTAATATCTCTTAAACAAAGCCCTTGATAGAAATTATTACTCTTATATTGAAATTATAATTGGGGGAGGGATATTCCTAGAAGAGTTATAATTCATATTTGGGTTCTAGGCCTGGGTCAGACCCATTTATGGGTATTCATTAAATGTTTAATTAGGGTTTTAATTTATTAAACCCTTATTCCTTACCTCCCCCTCTTCTTATGTGAATTTGAAAATGCCTCACCTTTATCCTTACCAGTTGATGATGTGGAGAGACAAAGGAGGAAAAATAAAGGAGGAAATCTTCATCCAAATTTGATTCAAGTGTGGATATGGATGCAATGGACATGGATCATAGATCATAAATGCATGATTATAAGGTTCCTATGATCTGCAATGAGACATGGTTTATTATTTTCTATTTTTACTCATTTTAATTCATAAGTTGATTATGATTTGGGTTTTGAAATCTATTTTGCATGATATTTTACTTTACATTGGAATTAGATTGAAACTGATGAGTTTTGGAAAAAAATTGAATAGTTCACAACATTATTGGCTAGGAATATTTTACTACACGATGTGTAGTCCCAAGAAAACACACCATGAAACTTATTTTCTATCACATATTAGATGAATGGTCTACACAATATGTTGGATACACATATATTCCATGTAGGACCCTAAGTGACACAACACAAGGTCTATCCATATACACAGCTATATATGTGTGTGTGGAACATGGGTGCATATGATTACATTTCATGTCAGGTTACATGAAATGAATTGGGGTGGGGTACATGACTAGGTACCCATGCACCCCCACACCTCATGTGTTGGGGAAGAACATGCATGGTTAGTCTAAGGACACAACCAGAGTGAGGCATTGGGTGAAAATGCTATATAATCCTAGTATACATCCTGTACCACTATATTCTTCCATTTTTCTCTTCTTCTCTTCTTGAATAAACATTTCAAAATAAGTGGAGTCCATTTCAAGTACCTTTTAATGTAGTACATGATGTGGGGTCCCCTTCAATTTCATAGGTCTACGATGTAAAAATTTGGGAGGGTTTGTGGATCTTAGTCCCTTGGTGAGGAAAATGAGAACCAGATGTTTGATTAGAATTGATGCAAGGTCTATAAACCCTTTCCCATGGATGAATCAAGCATAGGGAATATGACCCTTACATGCTTCAGGGATCAATATACTCCAAGAGTAATTATTAAATATTGTCTCCTTTGAAGATGAAGGGTTACAAGCATCAAACATTGGCTAGGATTAAACAACACTCTATTCATAATAGAGTGGTTCAAAGGACCTTGGTTAGACATGTGATTCATAGAGGAAACCCCCTCCTCCTTGGGCACCTTAGATTGGTATTAGTGCATGAGTCTTGGATTTAGAGGACATAGAAGTTGCAAAGTCACTCCTTAGATGAGATGGCTTATATGGTCAGTCTTTATTTGGTGGTGGGTACTATATATATATATATCTCATGTTTTATCTAAGTTTATTATTAAATAAGATGGAGAATAATTTTAAAAACATTATTGACAGTCTCCTTGAGTAGAACATTAAGGTCGATTATTATATAACTATTTTTGGGGTATCTGGACTTGGGTACTCTCTTTAAACCTGTGTTCTAGGTTGAGGAGTGAGTAGTTCCTCTCAGTTGATGGAGTCATCACCCTATGTCGAGTAGGCCCTCGATCCTCCTTTCTAGGTGATGTTTTCTTGGAGCCACTCTCATCAGGTTTTTTATTCTATCATAGATTATTATGGTTATATTCATATAAAATATCACCCCTTGGAATATTTTGGGATATTTGACATGGTTTCATTGTTGGAATGGTGTTGGTAGTGATTACTAGGTAGAGAATGAGGGGTATTTGGGATTGGTACCTCCTTTGACTAGGTTGTGTGTACTGGTGAGGAATGGGTCTCCTATGAATGTTTTGGACTTCATGTACTGGTGATAGAAATAGTCAATTTTGGTGGATGGTTCATTCATGTATAGGCTTGTGGAGCGTATGGTGCATAATTTCTTCCCCTATTTTCCCACATTCTTGGGAGGAGTATGTTCTAGAAAATGTTACTCTCTTGTTGGTTTTTTCCTCTAACCCATGAATAAGTATGTGATGTGTAGTTCTTATCTAGGATGTTAGTTGTCCAAGTAGTGCCTATTTTTCTTGGGTTTTCTAATGTGGTGATTTACTCTTGAGGTCTATGGATGGGTTTCACATTGTTTTTTTAAGAGTGTTGGGCGCTATCATTTGGGTTCCTTAGTGAACTTGGTGAGACTCGAGGCCTCGTTTGGGGAGCTATGGTGTGATGATGGATTCAATTTCTCACCCTATAAAATGGTGGTGGTTTAGATGAGAACTAGGGTTTTCTTAGTCTTGTGTACCTTCATTGGATGTGGATTCCACATGATTTCCCTTTGGTATGATGATGGTGGGTGGTGAGGTGTTTCTATTTTTTCCAGAATGATTAAGTCAGTATTCTATGGTAGTTTTTGAATTGGTAGGTTTTTAACCCTAAATCATGATACCTGTTTAGGTGTCCCTATATGGTAGATGAGTATGAACATGGATTTTTTTTGGGTTTTTCATTTCAAATAGGGTGGTGGTCATTCATGTGAGATGAGTGATATCTTCCCTTAAAATTTGTGTTTCTTTGGGCTGTGTTGTGTGGTTGTGTGGTTTGACCCTACTTGTGTGCTAATCTTAGATCTTATTTCTATTTTGTTTTTAGAGAATCATACAAGGAATTTTTATACAAATAACTACAAGATACATGTCCCCCACACCTGGTGTGTCTATATGGATTATTTATAGGCTAGTAGTAACTCCTGAGGGTGTGGATCTAGCAAGGATATTGGGGCTGGTGTAGCTAGAGTTGGGGCGCACTCGACAAGGTTTATTATAGAAGATTCTCCGAGTTATGGATGGAACAACATGGTGGTATCCCTTCAATTGGTTTATGAAGATAGTGTGTTTCCTCAGATTGATTGTAATCTTATCTTTTCCCCTTATATCACCCACAGATTATAGAATATATTTTTCTGAATTAGTACTATGTTTGGTAGCCTACTCTATACACAACACCCAACTAAAATGAGCTATAACATATTAAATGATTATTATTTAAGAATACTATAATAATAGTTAAACCTATATAAAATAAAAAGATTTTACTCAACAAAAATTTTATACATTTATAGGATAAACAATTAATATGATTTAATACTAAAAAGGATTTTTCTTTCTGAAATAATTTCTTAAATATAATTTATATTTTAGATAAATAAATTATGTTTATTTTTTAAAAAATATTATTATATATAAACTAATATATTAACATTATTTAAATTGGGAATTGAATTTAAATAATATTAATTACACTTGAAAACATCATTTTTTAAATAAAAGAAATTTCCCTTATATTTTTTATTTTCATTAAAAAAATAAATTTATAAATTTGAATTTTATAAAATGAACTTAATTTTTGAATTCATGATGTGAAAATTATCTTAGGAGGATTTTTTAGTAATTTTCTAGAATAATTGATTTTTAGGTGAATTGTAAAAAATACCTTTGTTACTAATATAATAATATCTATAACTTTATCATGTCATAATTATTACTCAAAAACTTGTAAGAAAATTTTTTAACTAAAAATATATTTAATGAGTAATGTGATTTATTTTAAAAAATAAATCTTAATTTTATAATACTAATGATTAACATTTTAAGGCCTTTAATTTTATTTTCAAATAAAAAACTAATTTTGGTCTTTTATTTTAATTAAAAATTAATTTTAAAAAATGTAGTTTCAAATTTATTTAAAATCATTCATAATTTTATTGAACACCAAAGTTTTAAATTTAAAAACAAAATTTTCATAAAATAGGTTTTTACACGCTTTGTGAGTTTATTTTGAATTTAATGTTTCTCAACCAAACATATTTAATTTTATTTAATGAATTCCATATTATAGATCATAATTTTCAAATTATTTAATAAATTCAATTTCAATTTTCATCATTAAAATTTATTCAAAAGTTAAAAATTAGTTACCATGGTAAAAGGTAATTATGGTAAAAGTTAAAAAGGGGGGAAAGCCTAAAATAATTCAATGTCATCTCCAAAATGCTTGTTTGATAGTATTTTAGACCATAAATTGTCAAAAACTTCATTATTTCCCACTTTGGGGGCCATTAACCCTTGAATAGTGTCATGCCATCTTTGAAAAAGTAATGGGTATTTACCAAAATTCCCTTTTTCACTTATAAGTGGAGATAACTTCCACCCCATTTATTCAATCATTATAAATATTTATAATGACCAAAACTCTACTATATTCTATCCCCATGTCCTATAATCCATGGTCTTTCCAAAATACCAAGCTATGGAACCATAAGTTGTCACCCAATGGAGAACTTCTTAGGTGAGAGGTAATGTTCTCAACTGAGTTCTCTTAATTATTTTCTTCTTCCATCACCTAAAACCCTTTTTGTCCATGAATTTATGATAAAATTAGTATTAATAACATGATTAAATGTTATTATAATTATTTAATATCACTTTTATACCACCCCCCAAAACCATTCAGAAAATAAAACACCATCTTGTGTGTGTGTGGACAACCGCATCCAAGAAAGGCGTGTTTTATATTTCATTGCCTCCTAACATGGATGAATTTAAAAAATAAATTTATTTTATAAAAATGAAATTTATGAAAATATTAAAATTATTTAATTATAATGTTTGAAATTCTATAAGCGATCTTAACAATAAATGGTCATATTAAATTTTATCCACCTTAAATGAACATATCAAGGTTCCTTTCATAATTTGAGTCCATTTTTTCAAAAAACTATGACACCATATAATTTTTTTTCTAATGGGATAATAAAAGGCATAAAATTATACAATTCTATATATTTTGAAGCTATTTTACAACACATTTTACCACGATCAATATATAACAATGAAGTTTAATAAATTGATAGAACCACCTCCAGTAACCACCACGAGAGAAAACCATTTAATAAATAATTAACATATGATAATAAATAGAACTTATCAAATGAAATAAAGATTTAAAAGGTTATTAAGAATTATATTAATAAGTTTTATTTTATTTTTTATTATTTTAGGCATACACATAGAATTAATCAGGACTTGAGGACATGGTTATTTGTTTCTATTTTCAATTCCATAAAACATGTCTAATATGGGTCACCATCATTTCTTTTATATGGTGTATTCACTACCATATTGCATTGAATTATAATTAATATATTTATTTTCATGATATTTTAATTTCTATTTAATGGTAACCCTATTATGTTCATTTTATTCTTATTTTACCATCACTATATGGGTTTTTGAATCTCAATTTTACATCATTGAGATATGATGTGCATTCACCACTTGTTTCATTTTTTTGTTGTATATATATTGATCATGGATTTATCTTATCATAATTTTTATTGAAATCTAAGGGATTTATAAATTCATCTTGAGATATCACTTCAAGGTTATTCTATTCAGGTTTTACTAAATTTGTAATGAATTTTAATAACAAACATGATTTTTTTATTTTATTAAAAAGAGGGAAAATATATAAGGAAAAACAAAACTGGAAAAATATAAAAAATGGAAAATCAGGAGAATAAGAACCCAAAAAATTTTGATAACTCAAATCTCATTTCATTAAGTTATAATGAATATTCTTAAACTTATTTATTCTATTCTTGGTTTCATCCACACTAATATTTTATTTCACATAATATTCTTTTACTCTCTAGGGAAAATGGTTTTTTAATTAAAATAATTTACCTTGATGAATTTCTTTCTTAAAAATATATCATTGTTTATAATACTTTCCATCCCATTTAAAGAAATATTCCTCTCCATGTTTATATTTTTAGTTCCCACCATTTTTATTCATTATATTTTGAAAACTAATTATTTTTTATCTTATATGAACTTCATATTTCCATCCTTATCTTTTTAAATGAAATTTATTTTAATTTCTTGACAATGTATGTTTTTAATAAAGGGATTTCAAAATTATAAAATGCTTTTCCATCATTTTGTAATTTAATGTTTTACCTTTAACTCCACATTCCATTTTGATAACATATATATATTTTCAAGGAAATATTATTGAATATTCATTTTTAAGAAATTTTTTTCCAATGTTTTCACTTCACCTTTTTGGGAAATGACTTTTTTATGTTTTATATAACTTCTTATTTTACAAAAATGTTAATTTTTTTTCTTAAATATATTATATGGTTTTGTTATAATTTTTCTTCTTTATCCCAAAGACTTTAATTCAATTGAAGTTATTATTCATGAATATCTGTATAAATATTCTTTTGAAATATCTTTTCGGGTGATTTAATTTTTTAAATCAACTATTTAAATTTTTGAGGTTGTTTTTGCTGATACAATTTAGAAATTTTGTGGAACCCATTGTTATTTACATTGGTTCTTTAGGATGTGATGAATGATTGTTTTCAATTGGTATACATATGCATGTATGGTTGACAAGTGAGGTACTTTATTACCTTATAAATCATTGTTTGAAAGTTTATATCTCTTGAGCTAAAAGAATTCACACTCATAGTACCCCAAGCCCAAGAGGGTACACAAGTAGTAGCCCAAGACCAAGAGTTTACACAGGTAGTATCCCAAGGCCAAGAGGGTACATGGGTTGCATCCCTTGCCCAAGAGGGTATATATGTAGTATTTGAAGACCAAGAGGGTATATGAGTATTACCCAAAGATAAGGGGGTATATTGGTATTATATCATTCCAAAGATCATGGAAATACTTTTATTTTTTCACAAGATAAATGTAGATCCTTCTTGGATTATACTCAAAACATAAAGAGTGAGTCTTCATGGATTATTATCACAACATAAAGCACACTCCTTGGATATACTAAAAAACTAATGGTTGGACCTTCTTGGATGTGCCTAAAATATGATAATACCATTTTATTATGTTTTTTTACAAGTTCCTTTGTTATGATATATTCCAAGGTCATGCTATATTTCCATTCCATATGTTTATGACTATTATAACACCCCTTGAATTTATAAGGTGAGTTATGTTTTTTTTAAAATTTTAGATTATTATTGTGGGTTTTGAGCTATGGTTTTTAAGAGTTTGGACTTAGGGATTTTTTGGGTAGTTTTAGGAATTTTTGAGGTAGTTTAAGGGTGAACGGTTTTCACACAGTTAGGGGAAACTATGTAGATTCCCTAGGTAACCATGAAAGTAGAGACCTTAGAGACAGTGAAATTTTCATGATTGGTACATGATTTACTCAAATGTATTAACTAACTATGTGACTTGACCTGGATTTGGATAGTATCTTCAATATGGTTGGCACATGATCTGGTAAACCTTGTGAAAAAATCATGAATATGGGATTAATTAAAATGAAAATTATAATTTTAACTAGAAACCTCCCTAAAAACCATCATTTTTTCTTCCAATCACCAGGACTCTTGAACCCAAAGACTCCCTTGGGATATTTTAGGGATTAATTTCCATATGGAACACGTTTTTATTGAATATTGGATCACTGGATCAAGAAATATATTTTATGGATCCAATTAATTATTTATCCCCATGATCTTTTATGCTTCCCTCGAAAAGAACCTAATAACGGGTACATTATGCACAGATGTATGGTCTAAAGCATGATAAGTTTAGTCTTATTTCATTTTTTAAAGAGTGGTTGGATCCACCATAATTTTATAAATTTCCTTTATACTAATTTTAAGGATTTGGTTCATTGGTCACTATTCAGGTGGGGGTTCATGACTTTTGGACTCAGTCGCGCTTGCGGTTGGAAGTCATTACCATGATAAGACTCTATATAAAAGTATATCTTTTTATTTTAATGTGGGTGACTATGTATCCCTATGAAAACTCTATTGTGTTATTTTATTACCATGTGGGTTCATGTGTAGCCCTATAAGAACTCTGTTATGACCTTGTATAATAACATATGATATTTATTCTAACTATATTATTGCTATCCATTAGGAAGTGGTTTAGTCATTAGATGAAATATATAAATTTACTCAAATTATATTATTTATATCTATCATGAGATGTTTAATTCATTGGACTATATATGTAACCAAGTTGTGATATTATTGTAGCTATCCATCATGAGATGGTTGAGTCATCAGACGAATCGTGCTACCCAATTTAGATTATGCAACTCGCTTGATGTGATGTATCATCATACCTGGTGGTGAAGCAGGTATGAATGAGGTTCATAAAATCTTTTTTAGAACTTGATAAATTTGTTGGTTGTATATTTATTTTTACTTTTATTCTAATTATTTCATATACCTTTATATATTTATGATTCAATTATTCTAAGGACACTTTAATTGTTTCAGACTAGGTTTTATATTGAAACCCTACATGGGTATATTAATGTGCGTGAAAACATTATGGTCAAGGATATAGTGAAGGTAAAGGGCCCTATGTTGGGAATTTGAGAAGGAGGTGTAGGGTGGATGAGTGATATGCTGGGACATACTCCATGATCTTTTAATGACACACCACAATTATCTTTATATCTGTTGTTTATTTTGGTACATCGATCCATCAAGAGTGAGGATCCAATTTTCTAGATATTACTCTTTTATTCCATTTATATAACATGAATATTGTCTTATTTTATTGATTTAATTATATTTTCATTGATATCATTTATTTTTTTTGATTATTATTTCTTCTACTGTATTTATTATATTTGACCCCTTTATTACCGAGGGCATAGTCTCCCCATATTTCCACTCAGCCCCCCATTATTAGTCGAAAACCTCTTGTATACTAGGAGGAACATATAAGGTCATGAATCCCTTAATACTATACCAGATTATTAGGGTTATAGTTTTATTGTAACACACTAATATTTTATATGTATTTCCTTTGAAATAAAACCAGAAGTATTTGAGAACTTTCTTTACACATAACACCATGTCTATATGAACAGTGATATAGTAAGCTATTATAACCCAGATGTTAAATTAATAGGTATGAATAATATTAAAAAATTTATGAAAATTTTTTATAAAGGTTTTTGTTAATGTAAATGTATTTATTAGTTTAGAATAAATAAGTACTCAATTTTTAGTAAACTCGTTTTAAACTTTAAAAATATGTTTTCTTTAAAAATTGTTTTTATTGAATTTTTTCATGTAAAATTTATAATTAATTTCTAACATTTTTAGAATTTTTATTTTATTAAATGAATATAATTTTTAAAATTTTCATGTAAATATTATCTTATGGTTAATTTTAGGATTTTTCTAAAAAGATTTATTTTTCAGTAAATAGAGAAAAATAAATATTTTTGTAAAACTTTTCATTTATTTTTAAGTAAATGTATCATTATGTTTAGTATTTTAAATTAAATTTACCTAAAAATACTTTAATTATAAATAATATAATTAATTACATAGTAATAATCATTATACCTAATTTTAGTATAGGTTATTTTTTTGACTTAAAACCAATTTTTTTTCTAAAACACTGTTTTATTCACGCAATGTGTTTTTATCTTAATAAATTAATTTAATCTATATTGATTAATGTTATTAATGAAATTTATAGATTATAAATTAAATTTAATATTTTAATATTCATTTTATGGTTTCTAAAAGTAATGTAATGGAAGTAAATTAAGTTTTATGCTAAAAAATTCATTTTTTTGAAAATGGGTTTTTGTTGCATTTTGTGGGATTAATTAAAATTAAATTATAAAAGTTATAGAAATTGAATATGTTAAAATAGATTCCATATTTTTAATCATAAAAATTAATATAATTTAATAGGTTTAACTTAATTTTCCATCATGGTGAATAGTAAAAATAATAAAATTTTGTTCCCATGGTTAAGGTTAAAATTGGTTTACCAAGGGGTTAAACCATGAGATAAGGGTAGTATTTTCACACCCAGCTTTAAAATTATATTTTCTAAAGATATTTAAACCTTATATTATCCTAATTTTTAATCCACTTCCATTTGGAACTACTTTCCCATGAAAGTGACCTTAAATCAGTGAAATATTTTAAGAAATTCCATGTGTGTCCCTCCCCTCACTTATAAAATGGTGTCTCTTCTCCTCCATTATTAAAAGAATTTTATTATTATATATACAAAAATTACTTATAAAAATCATTCCAACAATCCTTCCTATAATCCTAGGGATTAATTTTAAAAAATAATACCAATCCTTCAAGTCATGAGCTATAAGCCAAAGTAGGTCTCGCAAAGAAAAAGGTATAGATCTTAACCAAGATATTTCAATTTTATTTCTTATTCTTTATTATATAACCATGTTGTATCCATAAAAACATGATTTTTTAAGTATTATAAATATAATGAGATGTTATTATGATGATGAAACAACTATTTACTACCTCTTCTCAATCCAATGGGAGATGAAATTATCAATTTTGCAAACGTATGGACTACCACCTCCACGTGGCGATATGACTCATTTTCCACCACCATAATTCATGGTTGGTTATTAGGAGAGATTTCATGTTTAAATATGTTATTTATTTTTTAATAATTATTCTAGAAATATGAAATAATATTTACCTTTCATTCATTCCTTCCATTGAAAAATGGAAACGTCACTTGTTTGTATGTACGGACTACCATATACACGTAACGATGTAATTTATTTTTCATTAAAACTTTATATGAATAGTTACAAATATGTTTATAATGAATATATATGACATTAATTTCATGATTACCATTTTTTAGAATAAGTTACCATTATTAATTTTTAAGTACCATAACCTCCAAAATAAAATATACATGAAAAACAAGGCAGTTAACACACAAAATGATGATGATAAAAAAAGATTGTAAATGAATGGGTGATAAGATGTTATAAGTAAACCATTTATGGTATTATAGGTATTATTATGGTTCTAGTATAGAATTATCATAAATTTAAATTTATTATATTGGATTTTATAGTGTTTATGAAGAAAGATGGACTTGAGTTAAGGGTTTTATGTATTTTATTATCCTCTAGTTATTTTTATATATTTTATGCCTTCCTATTTTTCTATATTTATATACTCAAGAGACTGAAAGAATGTTTTTAAGGAAAACTGACCATATTTTTCTCTTCAATGTTTTAAATAATGTTTTTACTATTATCCAAATATTTATTAATTCCATTTTTACCCATGTTTGACTTTCTATAAAAATGTTTTAATAGAATATTATTGTCATTTTACAAACAAGGTGCTTCTGACTTTAATCAATAGTGTGAAATGATTTTTTATTTTAATTTACACAGAATGAATGAATTTCACCACCATCATGAAAAATATTTTATTTGAATATTTATTTATAAGTTTTCTCTATTCTATTAAAATAAAATTTTCTATTAAAATTTTTATTTTTTTATATTCTAAATAATTTATTTCAAATATAAAGGGTATTTTCTTTAAGAACTATTTTAGTGATCTTTGAAAGATATTTTTATCAATAACAACATAATTTAGTTTTTCTTATGATTTAATGGGGATATGATCCAATGTTACCATATTTATTCTTTCTATAGATTGTTTATTATTATGATGTTGAAATATTTATGAAACCCATATCCTTTCCATGGGTTTTTATTTTTTTATATGATGAATGGTTAATGATCTTGTGGAAAAAATATGCATGTTTTTTATTATGTGATGGCTGGGCATGGAATTACATATCCCTTCAGTGGATTGGGTAAAGAAGGATATATGATGAGATAATTAGGTTTAGAATGGGGAGATAACCCAATTATATTTGGACTTTGTTAAATAAGATAGTATTGGGAGTGAACCTTGACTAAGGAAATGATGGAAAAGGAAGTGAACCCAAGAAACTATATTAGTATTAGAAGTGTACCTTGAATAAGGGAATGATTTTCTATGCTTATTATATTCCAAAAACTTATGTCTTATGCTAATGATATGTTTTTAATGATCATTATTGATTATTTTTTATTCCATAATCTTATGTATTATGTATTTAGATTGATAAAAATTTATACCATGTTTCATGATTATGATATATGAATTTATGGGTATGATTTAAAAATTCTTATCTCATGTTATCATACCTTTATACTTATATTATTCTCACTTATGATCATTTATTGATATATCTTATTTTTAACCTCACTAATCATCTAAGCTCACCCTTTCTTATGTTTCCATTCCCCAAGTTATGGAGAACGGTTTTATGTTCTGTCTAAGAAGGGTTCTAGTTATGAAGAACTAAATGGGAAATGATGTAGATCCTTGATATATCAGTTGTTTATATATCCATTTTCCAATGAAACTAAACCTATACTATCCTCAGTCATGTATTATTATTAAATATATTAAGTATTCATCTAAAATGATGTAATATTTATGTATTAAATGTATGGTTTTCTATAGCCCGTATCAAAGGAGAGTTTATAAACTTTTAGATACTAGGAGGAGGAAACATTAATGAGAAACATTATGATTATCCTTGGAATATGAGAACATACCAAGTTGTTGTAAATAATAAAGTATGATTTCCCTAAGGAAATTCCTCGCTGTCTAGATACTGCAAGTCGATGTGGTCTTGGAAAATATGTATATAGGGGTAAAAACCCCAAAAGATTTGGTTGAGTATATCTCATCCATCATTTTGGTGCACAATGAATGGGACCTAAAAATGTACATGTTTTGACACTCCCAAGGAATATACTTAGGTTAATTCACATTTTATTTAAGATCACTTATAAATTATTTGAATATACAATGACCATGGATAACCTAGGTTAAAACTAAGGTGACATATATTGAAAAGAAAGTGTCATGATTTATAAATCCTATAAATGATTTTATTTATTATATGATTTCCCCCTTTTATTATTGTTGCTTTTACTATTCTTTTTGGTTTCATTCAATGGCTGGAACCATAAATAAGCATGTTAATGACGAATGTTAGGGACAATGTAATAATTTACCCCCTAATAAACTAAATGTTATGGGAGATGGAATGAAAAATATTATTTTTATTCTTATGAAAATTTCTCAAGCCATTATTCATGTTGAGATTCCAAATGAGAAAAGAAAGGAATAATATATTATTGATTCATTCATGAGTGACATCCACCTTATTTTAGTGGGCCATTCGATCCACTAACTATTGAAAAATGGATCCCTACCATTGGAAAGATATTTTTTGTTCTCTAATTATTGAAACATGAAAAGGTTTTCTTGACTGTTTATCATTTGTAAGGTGAATCATATCAATGGTAAAATATTATCAAGAATATGAGGTAATAGAAAGAAATTTACTCCATATAGAAGGATACATTAATGAATATATTTTTTAATAAGTACTTCCCATGTATTATTCATATAAATATGGAGAAGTAATTCCTTAAGATTAAGTAGAAGCATGATGAATCTATTGTTACTTATGATAAAACTTTTACAAGACTTATGAGGTATGATTCTAGTATTATTATTGACCCAGAATGTAAGATTTATCAATACTTTAGTGGCTTAAAGACAAGTCTTTGATGGGTGTTATCTATAAGAAACATTATTAGCTATGAAAAAAATCATTCGATGTGCTATCAAGGTGAAAATGTGGATTGGATTCACCCATAAATATTATGGTTTGGATATGAAAAGAAAGTTGAAATTCAAAGGAAATTGTAATAACAAAAACCATGGAGGGAAGAATATGGGTTTTCCTTTCTGCTATAAGTTTTTAAAATAGAATGGGGGAAATTTTCTTAATGGGATTGTTAAATTTTTAATGTATATAAAAGAAGACCATTAGGAAATCAAATGATGAAGAAATGGGAATAAGATAACTAATGATGAAAATGGAGATAATCTCCACAGAATGCACCACCCACACTCCAATTATATAATTACAAGAATTATAGATACAATTCTAAACAGTTCTCTAATCTAAGGGTTAATTATGATGATCGATGTTAAAAACCTATTAATCCCAAATAAAAAGGGAAATATCATGCGATCACTATTATTTATGCAGGTAAAAACAATGAAGAGTTGAAAGGTACACTTACCATCCACTCTAGAATAGCTAATGTCTTACTTGATTCTGGATCTACCAACACTTTTATATCTGAAAAATTTTCTAATGGTATCACATTACCACCTCAATGATTGTATGTTGATATAGAATTAGAAACTCTCAATATCATGATCATCAAATTTAAAATCTATGAATCTTCCCCAACAAATGTTTGTGGAAATGTGCCTCCTTAAAATCTTAATATTCTTCCTGTAGTTTAATTTGATTTCATTTTTGGAATTTATTATCCTCATTTATATAAATACCATATCAATTTCTAAGGAAGGAAATTCATATTTGATATTCAGAACCAGCCTATAATTTTATATTAGTGTTAGGATAAATGTGAACTTTTAATAGAAATTAAATCCATTAAATAGGTCTTTATTCCAAATTAAAGTGTGTATTTATCTTAAATGGTTGGGTATAAAATCAATATCATTGATATGGATGTTTTATAGTAGTTTTTAGATATCTTCACAGAATATTTTACTAATTTTACTCTAAATTATAAAGTTAAGTTTCTAATAGAATTCATACCCATTGTTTCACCTACTTCAATGACTTTATATAGAATATCCTCGATTGAGTTGTGGGAATTAAAGAAGAAACTCATGGAGAATCTTGATAATGTATTTATTCATCCAACTATATTAACATAGGGTGAACCTATAACTTTTATTAAGCATAAATATGAATTAATGTGACTCTGCATTGATTATCGAGAACTTAACAAGATCACGATCAATAATAAGCATCCCTCACCCTATATTGATGATTTCTTTGATCAATTAGGAGGAGGTAAGTATTTTTTTTCATGATTGATATTCTATTTGGATACTATTAGTTAAGGGTAAAATGTAAATTAATTCCCAATAAAACTTTCTATTCAAGGTACGAATATAATTAATTTATATTTATTCCATTTGGTTGTACTAATTTCCCCATTATCCTCATGGATTTAATGAATAGAGTATTTAGAGAATACCTTGATTAGTTTTTGGTAGTCTTTATAGATGATATTATAATATAATATAAGTGAAAATAAGAGCATAAATATATCTTTAGGATTGTAATGAAAACCATAATAAAGGATAAGTTATATGAAAAATTTACTAAGTGTGAATTTTGGATATATAAAGTTTCATTTTTTGGATATATTATCTCAAGAGAGGGTATATTAGTGGATCAATAAAAGATATAATTTATTAAACATTAAACCAGAACAACCAATATTACTAAAATATATAATTTTCTTAAATTTTCATGATATTATTGATTCTTTATAAAGGATTTCTCAGGGATATTTACTCCACCCACCAAGTTAACTTTTTATGGTGTTAACTTCATTTGTATAGATAAGTGTGAAGAAAATTTTAGGAAACTAAAGAGAAGGCTGATCAATGAACCTATGTCCACACTACCCTATAGTAGAGGAGGGTTATTGATTTACATAGATATATTAAAGAAAAGGTTGGGATGTTTTCTCAGGAAGGATGATATGGTGTTAGCTTATTTCTCAATCTAATTTAAGGCCCATGAGAAAATTACATGACTCGTGATTTAGAGTTAGTAGTAGTAATATTTTCAATAAATATATATAGGAATTATATTTATAATGGTGTGACATATATACTATTCATATAATTTTAAAGTATAAATTCACCCAAAAAGAGTTAAATATGCACCAAAGAAGATAATTGGAGTTGATTAAAGATTATGAATTATCAATACACTACCACCATGGGAAATAATAAAAGGTAAATGATGCATTGAGTTGAAAGGATCATTCTAGCTTATTTATTATGAGGATCACAAAAGATCCAATATTTATGGATTTTCAAAGTGTGGTCCTTGAAATATTGAAATAAAGTGATAAATAATATATTTCCAAAATGAGTTTTCAACCATATATCCAAATAAATATTAAAGTGGTGAAAAAGGAGGATGTGGATCTTCAAAAGAAGGTGATAAAGATTCCTGAGTTCCACATTGATTTTTATGGAATGATAAGGTTCAATAACCAAATATGTGTCTCATCAATACCATACTTGAAGATGGAACTATTGGAAGAAGCTAAAATCTCATCATTCTCTATATATCCCAGAATTATGAAAATGTATAGAGATTTAAAAGAGTGTTTTTTGTGGGACAACATGAAGAGGGACATTGCAGTGTATGTATCTTGGTGCTTAGCATACCAGTAATTTAATGTTGGGAGGAAACATTATTAGGGGATGTTACAACTATTACCAATACTAGAATGGAAATGGGAAAACATCACCTTGTATTTAGTTTACAAACTCTCCAAAACATATAAAGGCTATAATTCTATTTGGATAATAATTGATCACCTTATAAAGTCAGCACAATTCATTTATATTAGAGAATATTTCTCTCTTGATCAGCTTACTAGGATATACACTGAGGAAGTGGTAAGGTTACATGGGGTACCACAATCTATTGTATCTGATCGGGATATGATGTTTAACTCAAGGTTTTAGAAAAGACTTCAACATACTCTAAATATAGAGATGTGTTTCAGTACTTCTTATCATCCTCAGTTATATGGATAGTATAATAGGACAATTAAAACCTTGTAGGATATGTTGATATTATGTTCTCTATATTTCAATGGTGGTTGGGATCAACACATTCCTCTAGTTGAGTTTTCTTACAACAATATCTTTCACTCAAGCATTTAGAAGGCTCCTTATAAAGAACTCTATAGAAATAAGTACATAACTATGACATAATGGGATGAAGTTGGATAAAGAAAGATATTGGGACCTAATCAAGCTGAGGAAATGTTAGGAAATGTTAGATTCATTCAATATCATATCATGATAACTTAGAGTCAATATAATATTTATGCTAATAATCATTAGTGAGATCTGGAATTTGATGTTGGTGAGAAGGTTTTCCTATGAATTTAAACATAGAATAAGGATATGATATTCAAAAAGAAGGGAAACATGAGATATATATATATCATTCTCTTTGATATTATTTATTGAGTGGGGAATGTATCTTATCACTTATAAATCCTACCAAGCCTCTCTTAGGTTCAGGATGTGTTCCATGTATCTCTCCCAAGGAAATATATACCTGATCCTGACATGTTCTATACTCAGAGGTTTTACTAATAGTGCATGATATTTCCTATAAAGAACAACTGGTTTAAATCTTTGATCATAAAGATAATGTTTTATGGAACATGACTACTCACTTGGTTAATTTTCTTTAGAGGAATCATAAATTTGAGGAAGCTACATGGGAACCTTAGGATATGATGAAGTGTAGATATCATCATTTTTTTATAACAGAGTGATAGAATTTTAAGAGATAAATTCATTTTAAGGAGGGTATAATATAAGAACCTAATATTTTATATGTATTTCCCTTGAAATAAAACATGAAGTATTTGATAGTTTTCCCTATACGTAACCCCGAGTCTATATAAATCACGATATACTAAACTATTATAATGTTTATATTAAATTAGAATGTGTAAATAGTAATAACCACTCTATAAAAAATATTTATAAATTTTTTTATTAATATAAATGTATTTATTAATTCATAATAAATAAGTAATCAATTTTCAGTAATGTCATTTTATGCTTCAAAAATATATTTTCTTAAAAAATGTTTTTATCGAATTTTTGAATTAAAAATTTATACTAAAATGTTAAAATTTTTATAATTTATTTGAGTAAATTAATATCATTTTTAAAATAATCATGTCAATATTATCTTATTGTGTATTTTTATGTTTTTTCTAAATATATTAATTTTTCAGCTGAATAGAGAAAAATACCAACTTTTATAAAAATAGTCATTTATTTTCAAGTAAATGTACCATTATGTTTTCTATTTGATCTTAAATTCACCTAAGTATCATTTAATTATAAATAATCTAAATAATTACATAGTAATCATCATTATACTTGACTTTGGTATAAGTTAATGTTTGGTCTTAAAAAACATTTTTTATAAAAAACTGTTTTTATGCTCGTAGGGTGTTTTTATCTTAATAAATTAATTTAATATATTTTTATTAATGTTTTAATGAAATTTATAAATTAAATATTCAATATAATATTTTAACATTAATTTTATGGTTTTTACAAGGTAATTAATGGGATTAAATTAAGTTTTACGCTTAAAAATTAATCTTTCAAAAAAAGATTTTATAACAGATTTTATTATTAATTAAAATTAAATTCTTCAAATTATAGAAATTTAATTTAATAAAATAGATTCCATATTTTTAATCACCATAATTAATATAATTTAATAGGTTAATCTTAATTTTTTTTCATTCTGAATAGTAAAAATAGTAAAATTTTGTTATGACGGTTAAGGTTAAAATAGGGTTACCGAGGGGTTTAAACCAAGAGATTAGGTAGGATTACATCCCAAACCTATAAAATTATTATTAGTTGAAGATATTTTAACCTTATATTATCCCAATTTTTAATCCCTATCCATATGGTTCCACTTTACTCTGAATGTGACCATAAATCATTGAAATATTTTAAGAAATTCTATGAGTGTCTCTCCCCTCAATTATAAAAGGGAGCCTATTATCCTCCCTTATTAACAAATTTTTAGCCTTAAATATCTGAGAATTCCAACTCCAAAAATTTCCTAGAATCATTAACTTCATCCTAGGGCTTCTGTTATTCTTATAATACCAATCCTTCAGGGCTTAGGGAGTATGTCAAAGGAGGTCTCTCAAAGAAGAGTCATTGATCTTAACAAAGATATTTCAATTTTATTTATTATTAAAAATAATATAATCTTTTTATATCATTAAAAAATGGTGGATAAGGTATCATAAATATAATGATATGTTATTATGATGATTTAATAACCACTTACTACCTCTTCTTAGTCTAACAGGAGATAAAAGTATTTCTCATACGTATGTGTGGACTACCGCCTCTACATAGAAATCCAAATCATCTTTACACCATCATAATTCATGGATGATTATTATGATGGATTCAATATTTATATATTATATTTATGTTATTATAATTGTTATATAAATATTAATTAATATTTACCTTTTTTTCATTCCATCCATTGAAAAATAGAAACGTCACTCCTGCATATGTACAGACTACGACCTCAACATAGTGATCTAATTTATTTTTCATTACCACTTTATATGAATGGTTATAAATATGTAAATAATGAATATATATTATATTAATATCATTATTATCATTTTGGATATGAATAAATCATGATCAGCATTCATCCATAACCACCAAACCAAAATATACATGAAAAATGAAGTTAACACCTGAAATGATGATGATAAGAAAAGATTTGTAATGAATTGGTGATAAGATGTTATACTGAAAACATTTATGGTATTATAGGTATTATTATTTTTTTGATATAGAATTATGATAAACTTAAATTTATTATACAGGAGGTTAGAGTACTTATGAAGTAATTTGGGATTGAGGTAAGAGTTTTATGTTACAATCTCATTTTTACTAGGATTATTTATGATAAAATTTTCTGATGATGAATTTATATAATCTATCTCTAACAAGTCTTATATATTTTCTTCTCCTTTAGTTATTTCTAAATATTTCATTTTTTTATTTCAATTTCCTCTATTTAAGTACTCAAGACACTAAAAGAATGTTTTTATGGAAAATCAACCATGTTTTACTCTTTACTAGAGAATCGTTTCTTCCATGTCCATATTATATATAAAATATTTTCATGAATGTTTTTAATATTCTATAAATATTTATTAAATTTGTTTTTACTCATGTTTTACTTTTTACAAAAAACATTTTAAAGTAATCTTCTTGACTTTTTACAGATAAGGTGTTTCCAACTTTTACTGATAATGTGAAATGAATTTCTATTTTAAATTACCCCACATGAAAAAAATATCCATCATAATGAATAATATTTTCATTTAAGATTCATTTATAATATTCCTTTGGTCTTTTAAAATAAATTTTCACTAAATATTTGGTAAATTTTTAGATTCTAAATAATTGATTTCAAATAAAAATGGTATTTTTATCAAGAAATGTTCTAGTGATATTTTAATAGTATTTTTATCTATAACAACATCCTATGATGTTTATTATGACTTAATAGGGATATGATCCATTATTAATATCTTATTATTTCTATGGATGGTTTATGATTATGATAATGTAATTTTTATGAAATCTATATCCCTTCCCTGAGTATGATTTATTAATTTGATGAATGTTTTATGATTTTGTGGAACACATATGTATTGTTTTCATTAAGTGAAAGGTGGGACTAAAATTATATATCCCCATAATTTATTGGGTAAATAAGGATATCCCATGAAATAATAAGCACTATAACGGGGAGTGAACCTTGTTTAGTAATGTAATTTTTCCAAAAAGATAGTATTGGGAGTGAACCTTGACTAATGAAATGAAAGAATGGGGAGTGAACTTGATCAACTATTATAATATTAATAGAAGTAATTGACTAAGGAAATGATTTTATTTTATTATATTCATTCCAAAAACTTATTTCTAATGCTTATGATATGTTTTCATAGATCATGATTGATTATTTAAGATTCCATACTCTTATGTCTTATGTATTTCAATTGATAAATTTTTTTCCATGTTTCATGATTATAATATATGAATTTATGGGTATGATTTTATAATGTTTATCTCATGTTATCATACCCTTATACTTATCTTATGCCCACTAATGATTATTTAATGACATCTCTTATGTTTACCCTTACTGTGCATATGATCTTTCCCTTTCTTATGTCTCACTTTTACAGGTCATGGAGAAAGGTTTAAAGTATGTTATGTATAATAAGGGTGATAGTTTCAAATAACTAAGTGGTAAATTATATAGATCTTTTACGTACTAGTTTTTTATATATCCAAATTTCCAAATTCACTAAACCTATATAGTTCTTAGACATGTATTATTATGAAATGTATTAAGTATTTATTTAAAATGATGTAATATTTTTATATGAAAAGTATGGGTCTTTATAGATATAATGTGGTATCAATGTTGGTTTTTTTCTTATGTTTTGGGACTTGGTAGAATAGAGAAATAATGTTTAGAACTTGGGTACTGAAATTATTATAGTGCTTTTCCAATACTCATAAAATGGGCCTCTAAGTTTCTAAAGAAGTGGGATTGTAGTTTTTGTTTTTTCTATTACTGTTGATTGATTTTTTTCATCTAAAATGATATATATGTTTTCTGTGTTATGATTTAGGGGATTTTATCATAAATTATTCGAAAGAGTGGGTGAGTTCATTCATTATGAATAATGATGTAGGTTCACATGTCCTATGCTTGTTTTCTGTGGTTAACATGAACTAAACAGGTTATAAATTTTTATGTATATAATTTTGAATTATGTGAAGGTACCGTGAGTGGTATAAGACTTGATTAATCAAGATATGATATGTCTAAAAATAGTGGGTAGACTATTAGCGGCTATTTTATGTTTTTTGTTGGAATGTTCCAATTATTAACTTAATTATTATCTAATTTAAGTTGTTGAGGGAAATTCTAAGTTTCTTCTGAAATTTAAATGGATTTATCATAGAAAATATCCTATTGTTCCACCAATGGACCCAATTCAAGAGGTTTTTTCAATGGAAGACATTCCTGTTGTGCCTCTAGATGTATAAGAATGTGTCTCATAATATTCTAGTTGTCGTGAAAATGGTTTAGGAAGCATAGTCAATTCACTATGGGGTTGTTCATTTAGGGATGGGTTTGGAGTAGAAGTGTATAGATTTGGACTGATAAGGGTGGATTTTTCTCAAGATTTCTAGTTTCTACATACACTAGCATTCCAAGGTATAAGGGGTCCTCTAGAAGTATAGGATTGGATAGTGATTGTTGAAGGGATATTTGATCTTATTGATACCCCTAACGACCAGAGGGTGAAGCTAGCCACCTATATGCTTTAGAGATCCACTAATAGGTGGTGGGGGCATCCTGATTCAGTTGAAGAGGAACAATGGTATAACATGGGGGTGAATTCAAGGAACTCTTTATAGAGGAATTATTACCATAGATGATGAGGTTAGATCGAGCATTGGAGTTTATAGATCTTCAGTGGGGAGTGTTATCAAGGGCTAGTTACATCGCTCGTTTCATATATTTACTACGATTTGAACCTCTATTATCTATCAATGAGGCCAAAAATGACAAGAAATTTGAAATTTGGTTGTGACCCGAGGTGAGGTTCCAAGTTAGGAGATTTAAACTAACATTGTATCGAATTTTTTTATTATGATCTAATTATTGATATGGTCCAGGAGGAAGACAAGGAAACATGACTTCATCCCATTTTCAGTGGTCCAATGATTGGTCTTTCTAGTGGTGTTACCGGTGCCTCTCATAGTTTTAGAAAAATGAGAGATGTAGAGATGTTATAGGGGGAAAAGTAATTTAGAGTAGAATATAGGTTACTTAACTAATTATATGGAAGTAGGTATCCTTAGATGTTTTATGTTTGGGTATAGGGGGCACCACTGAAAGAGATTTACTACTCCACCTAAAGAGTGACATCTATATGGAAATATGGGGAACCGCTGATATTTTTCCTAAAGGATATCATATATAGGTTTAGGTAGTGAAGTTGGGCTGATTCTAGAATCAATATCTTGGTAAGGGGGGCCTTAAAATGATAGTTAGATCACTATAGAGAGATCAGACCATGGAGAAAGTCAAGAATCTTAGCAACAACTGAAAAATATATAGTATTTAGTAGCCTAGGTGATCTGAGGGATATTGGGGGAGGGTCTGTATAATTGATACATGTATAATGGGATAAGAACTCATTCAAATCATGACCATTATGGTGAAAGTGGTAGGCATAAATCTTATAGAATACAAGGTGACTGTTCTATCCACTTTTCCTTCTATGGTGGACCATTACCAGCATGTTTTTATAGAGGATTTCTTGGGACTTCCTCCTGAATTGGGAATTTATATTGAAATTAAACATGTAATAGGTGTATATATTATATCAATTCATTCACATCATATGGAACTATCCAATTTGAAGGAGTTAAAAATGCGACTTGAGGATTAGGGGGTGAAGGGGTTTATTCGGTTGAGAACTTCCCCTTAAGGTTCTCCAATCCTATTTGTTAAGATGATACATGGTTGTATTCAATTTTGTTTTGATTACTATAAATTGAATCAAGTTATAGTAATGATTAGGTATCTACAATAGATAATTGAGTATCTTTTTGATCAATTGAGAGGATCATGAGGGTTCACCAATATTGTCTTGTGATCTAGATACCATCAACTTTGGGTTAGAACCAAGAATGTGCCAAAAAATGCTCATAAGTTGGTATAGATTATATGAGTATCTCTTTATTCTATTTAAGTTTAAAACTGCACCATTAGTTTTCATAAAATTCATGAATAAGATTTTTACCACTACCGAGACTTTATTATCATTGTTTTTTTCAATGGTATCTTGATATACTCACATACCCAAGAGTTATATAAAAAACACATGAAGATTTTGCTAAGTACAGTTTGAGTGATTTAGTAACATGCCAAGTTATCTAAGTTTCATTTTTTGATCCAATAGGTATTTTTTCTTGGGAAAATTATCCATAGAGTAGGAATATAAATCGATATAGAGAATATGGAAATGACTAAGACATGTGAATGACCTAAAAATGTGTTTTAGATTCATATATCTCTGGGGTTATACATATATTACTAGAGGTTATCTCTCAACTTCTTGGATTTGTAAGTTCCTATGAATGTGATGACCAAGAAGGGAGTAATGTTTTAGTGGATAAATCAGTATGAAGAGGATTTTTAAGAACTAAAAAAGAGGTTAAAATCCTCTCCTATTCTTATACTTCTGAACTGTGTAATTAGATATACAGTATCTTGTGATAATTCAGGAGTAATATTAGTGGTTTTCTTAATGAATGAAGATCAGGTATTAACTTATAGTTTTCATTAGTTATGACCCCAATAATGGGACTACCTTACTCGTAATATGGGATTAGCTAATGTGGTTTGTGACTTGAAGTGTTAGAATCATTATCTCATTAGCAAGAGATTTTTTGTTGATAGAGACCATAAAATCTTATGATATATTTTATCCTAATGATACTTAATCCTATGAAATAGAAATTTATTCAAGTACTTTTAGACATTGTACTTTGAGATGGTGTATGGAACGAAGAAAGAAAATGTTTTCATGGATGATATTAGTGGAAAGATATGGGAAATAGAGGCTTGAACATCAGAAGCAGAATTAATGTTGAAGATCCTATTAGAAGATTAGTATTTGGGTGAATCAAATAATAAAGAGGTGTTAACTGTTTCTCCCTTGGTCATCACTTACTCAATGGTAGATCAAGTGAAATATGGTTCAAAATATGATTCAATTTGACATGTGATACAATAATGAATGATGGTAATGGCATAATTCATATGCATAGAAGAGTTATATTCCTCATACCCATGATGGGAGAGATTATGAAAGTTTATTTCACTATGATTTGGGAAGAACATCCATGATCTACTAAGATGTATGGTGACATAATACATCATTTATTAAGGTTGGACATGAAGAAAGATATTGCAAGATTATTTTTTCATTTCCACACCGATCATAGGGTAAAGGAAGAACACCAATGTCCAAGTTAATTGTTATATCCTCTATTAGTTCCTGTGTAGAAGTGGAATAAATTAATGATTTAATTCATAAATGGACTACACAAGACTCTAAGGATTTGAGATACAATGTGGGTAGTGGTTGACCGGATCATAATGGTTGAAAACTTATTTTATATTCAATAAATCTAGTATATTGTTGGGTTGTGTCGGATTTCTGTGTGGGAAGTAGTGAAAATTCATGGTGTACCAACACGTATCTTATCTTATTAGGATACAAATTTCATGTCACAATTTTAGAAACATCTACAGAAGGTGTTGGGATCATAACTGAAACTGATCATAATTTACCGCCCATAAATGAACAGATAGTCTGAGAGGACGATGAAAATTCTAACAGATATGATCAGATATTATGTATTTGATTTCAGTGGTTCAAGGGATGTACATATGGCCTTGGAAGAGTTTTATTTTAACAAAAAAATTTATGTTTTTCTACATATGTCTATGTTTTTTTAACTCTATAGTCGACCATGTTTTCATCATCGTGTTTGATTAATATGGTTGAGTCAACTGTGATTGGGTCGAACCTTGTATAAGATATTTCTGAGTGAGTATAGTTGATTTGCAAGTGTATGGTTACCACTTAGATTTGGTATTTCTCATATTATAGATAAATTTTATGACCATTGGAGTTCACTATGGGTGACTTGGTATTCTTGTGAGTGACACCCCTATTGGGTATCAACAGTTGGGTAGATAAGGGAAGTTAGAACCATGGTTAGTGGAACCATTCAAGATCAGTGAATGTATTTATATGGTGGATTATATTATGGAATTTCCTATATAAAATCATAGTATTCATGATGAGTTTAATATTTTACAGCTCTATAATTATGATCTGGATCCTATGTATTTGATTGAAAACAAATATGTAGAGTTGGTGGCAGACTCTTCATATGAGGAATACCCAGTGAATTTTTTTTTATCAAAGAATCAAAATGTTCTCTAAGATAAAACGATTCCTCTTGATTTCATATTTTGGTATTACAGGTGTATCTAGGAAGATATTTTGGAGTGGGAATCAGATGTATGTGATAAGGGAATTGAGTTTTTTGAGCTGGAATTATAGATACTCTTCTCGAGGATGAGAATTATTTTACAGGGGGAGTTTTTAATGCCCCTCAAATTTATAATCTAAATTACATTTTTTTACATTTTTTTCATCTTATATTTGTGGGTATTAATCTATAATTTTTTGGGTTTTGAACATGGTGATTTTCTGGGAAGTTTTAGGATACATTGTAAGTGGTTTAGGGGGTGTATAATTTTCAAACTATTATAGGAAACCATAGAGATTCCCTGGGTAAACTTTCGAGTAGTGACCTTGGAGATAATGTAATTCACATGGTTAGTACACATTTTGGTACACCATGTAGAAAAACCATTCAAATAGGATTAATCAATCTAAAAATAATTATTTTAACCCAAAATATGCATGAAAACCTTCATTCTTCCTCCTACAACTAGAGATCTTGAACCAGGAGACTTCATTGGGTGATTTTAGGGTTTCCATCCCATCCATAAATTATTTAGATTAGATCTTGGATCATTGGGTCAAGGAATCAATAATATGTATTTGTTTCATTCTTCATACCCATGACCATCTCTTCTTCACTTAAAAGGAATCCTAGAATAGGTTCTCCATACATGGATCTAAGGTCTAAAGCATGACATGATTAGTCTTCTTACATTATTGAATGAGAGTCAAAATCTAATATAATTGAATAATTTTTCCTAGGCCTAATTATAGATATTTGGTTCATAAAGATCAATTAATTTGGCTGTTATTTTATAGAAACTCCATCCATTTACACATATTATTACATGATATTAATCATAATTAACCATCAAATTAAAATAAAGGATCATAAAGTCTAGTGTCTTTAGAATATTAGGTTCATAATTAGATGGAATAAAACCAAGATAAAGACATATTTTATTTATAATCCAAAATGAGATCCTAACTTACTTTGAGCTCTTACATATTTATGGGATAACCTAGCGAATACATGAACAACGGGATGGGATAAAAAGCACAGCAAGGGAATAAACATATGAATAAATAATAGTACATGATTTAGAAGGAATAACATGATGAAATAAAATGTAAATGAATAATAATAAACATATAAAATCATAACATATAGAACATGGGATCATGTAATCATGGAGACATAGGAATGTGTTAGAAATATATAACATGACATAAACATGAGTCAACAATAAATTCCAAGATTATATCACATGGTGGAAAAATTCCCATAAAGGAATTAGTTTTACTCCCTATCCTAACATGATGTCTCATTATACTAAACATTACCCAATGCAATGGAGTGCTATCTGGTTTCACCCATCATAACATGTTCATTCATATGTGTAATGACACAAACATTTTAAATGATATTTTTTTCATGAGAAAATGTGTATTGTATTATTTTGTACTAAAAAAACTATATCTCTTTAATAATTAAGTGAGTATAAATTTAAATGTGAAAATTGGGTTTTTACAGTTATATGATCATTGGTCAATTATGACCGTTGGAATCTTTACTCTTGATAATAATTTTAACATTATAATTAATGTTTATAATTAGAAATGACAAAGAATAATTAATGCATAAAGGAGAAACGATGGACTCAACTAATAGAGTCAGGCAATATGAATCAAATTTATTAGATATTGGTAGGGAGGTAGTGTCATTGGTCTTCTATCTTGACAAAGCCCAAGTTGAGCTTTAATAAGTGAAGCTTGAATGAAATCATATATGGGATAAGTTCAAGTAAATAGAGATTTCCACTCGGTTGATGTTAGCTGAGGAACCCCATGAAACTACCACCAATGTACACCTTACTCTTAGGGAATATGCGGGTGTAGTAAGGGGTTATATGTTGAGGACCTAGTTACTTAAAGTGTAATTCCATTGTATAAATAAAATTTTTATTCCTTCATTTTTGTTTTTTGAATATTTTTGCTTAATAAAATTGAGATGGAATTTGATAAATTGAATTTTTAGATAAAGATTGTACTTTTTAGAAAAGAAATAATTATTATAATAAGATAAGGTATTATGAATAATGTTTATTTTAATTAAATGGTATGATTTAAACACTCTTATTTAAAAATAAATGATAAAATAATTTTTTTTCAAGTGTCAGAAATTTTACTATGCATTTTCAATCCGCTATTATTTTTAATAAATAAGGATGTTTATATTTAAACTTTTAAATTATCATATTTATAGAATTATTATGATAAAATAAATATCGTTTTTGAAATCAGCGTGTCAAAATTTGGTTAGGGTGAATTTATGATAATTTTCTAAAATACTTTTTTTCCCTAAATAGTAAAAATACGGTTTGATTTTTTCAGTATGTTAATGACATCATAATTATGTCATAATTATTTAATAAAAAATTAACAACAGTACATGAATTAAGTATTTTATTTTCTTAATATCAACTATTTTAAAATAATTTAATCAATTTCCAAATATATAATTTACCTTCCAAATTATAAAATGGAAAATTTAACTTTAAAAATGTTATTTTTTGAAAACATTAATTTTCCTTTCCAAAATAATTAATATAAAATAATTGTCAATTATTATGGATTAAAATAACATAAAAGGTAGCCCAAGTGTCCAATACCATGGGAAAGCCTATGGGTTTGAATTTACCACTACCTAGGTGTCCAAAGCCTTTATTTAAAAATTAATAAACAAATCCCACAATTTTTCTATAAATTACCACCCATTTCTCCATTTACTTTCACTCCCAATTAATCCTTCACAAAGATCTAATATTTTTAAATTCCAAGGAGTCCTCACAAGGTTTCATCAGTCCCCCAAGGTCCCGATCCTCAAGTTTTAGGAATTACTCTTCAAGGTAAGAGAAATATTAACCTATCTTTTCCTTTAAAGTTCCCTTTTTTTATATGGAATATCCTTCAAATTTATAAAAAAATTTATTCATTCTAATTTACTTCATCCCTTTACTATATTAATAGTATTTTCTTTTTTAACCTTATATAAAACCATTTTTTAACATGTTATCCTGCCAGTTTTACTTTTCAAAATTTCTCTCTTCTCCTTAAGAAATTCCCTTTTATTTTCTTTATGTGAAGACCCAAACCTCTTTATTTTCCAGTTGTATTCACCAAGATTTAAAAATGATTTATTTTCTTCTGGTTTTTATATACATAAAACCCTCTTTTCATTTTCATGGGTTATAAATGACATAAATACCTTGTCATTAAGTACTTTATAAAACACCGTGATTTTTATATGAAACCTGTTCCTTTTATTATCCACAATTTATTTATGAAATGTTTTATTTTGATATATGTAGCTCAAATTAATTAACAAATATGAAGGGTGTGCTCTGATATCACTCCAATGCATTGGGTAAAGAATTTATTCTCTAGAGATGTCATGTTTTATGATACCTTGGTGAATAACCTTGGTGATTTTTATGAAACCACAATGAAAAACCTTGGTGATATGCTTATGAAAATCTCATTTAAATGTTGTAGCCACATTTACATGTTATGATTCATATTATTTTTATTATTATTTTCCTATTTTTCCTTTTATTATGCCTTTTTGATATTCCTAAAGTTCTTATCAATATTTCTCATGAACACAAGTAAACGGTTTCCCATGCTTTCCCTTATTGGGACTTATGATCACCCTTTCCATTAATGTGTGTCCCCAGGTTATGAGATACAGTAAATGTACTTAGGATGAACCTATAATGAAGCCTTTCAATTATAATAGAAGAATGTTTTGTGTTTTCATGTATTATGTACATTTTTTCCATGAAACTAAACTTTAAAAGATCCTTTATTTATACAATAAAATTAAAATTTATGTAGAAAAAATGCGGGATTCCATAATACACGTGTGACATGGAGAATCAATCATAAGGAATAAACATAATGGTTACCCATGGAAATAAATGGGAATCGTAATCATGTCATGAGGCATAACCAAAGGGGATATCATAATGATGTCAATTAAAGAATGGATTTAAAACATACTTGGATATTCATATGGTAAAATATTCATAGATCATGATAAATTATGTCCAAATGGAGTGAAAACAAGTAAAACAAGTATTTAAGAAACTTTAGAAATGATACACTTTAGTGTAGTTTAAGGGAATATATAAGAGTCTTAGAGGCGGAAAAAGGAATAATTTTTTACATAAAATTGGAAATGAAATAATATATTTTTTCATCATAAAAATAGTGATTTTAGAAAAATATTGGTGGATTAAAACATATTATGGAGTGTACTTGAAAATGGTTCAGAAATTGGGAAGTTTTCTTTAATAGGCCTTTCTTATTAGGATAATTGAAAATAGAAGCTTATAAAACATATATTTTCCCATAAAATAAAGAAGAATTGAGATGGGTACATATTTTTGGAATATACACACATAATTTAAGAGGTTTATATAATAATAATTAAGAATTTCATTAGGGCAAATAGAGAGAAAGCGTAACCTGAAGAAAAAATGGAGGTTTAGAGAAAATCCCTTACCTTATGTAATGTGTTTTGAACTTTCACTTAATATAATGGATAATAAAATTAGATCAATTAATTAATTAATTAAAAACCTATTAAATATATATTTTATTTATTATAATTTTATTAAACTAATTTATAGAATTTTTGATGAGTTATAGAGTTTATTTTCATTGTTCTAGGAGCATTCATTTTATGGTTTCATGATTAGTTTGCTTGTGTGTAATTATAGAAGTTATTTTAAAATTTGGAATAATTATCCTAAAGTGTAACAACATGATATTAATCCACTTAAAAGAATTTAAATGGTCCCATATACTATTTTTTTACACGAGGATGATTTATTAGATAAAACATTAATGAAAAATGATTAGTTTATTTTGGCGGTTTTTTTACAACCATCATGAAATAGTATCATTTTATTTAATATTATATTTATATACTGGTTATAGAACATTAAATAAGGTTTAATACACATATTATAATCTTTTTTAACCATTAAAATGGTTTTATGACCAACTTTTAAGATGTTAGTGGAAAATTAAAACTAGTCATCCATGAAGGTGGTGAATTGATACCACACGGATGGTGTTTTAATTTTTATAAAAAAAGGAGAGGAGAAGATATTTGATGGTGAATATTACTTTAAAACAATAATATTATATTATATGTATGATACTTGAGTTATCATGTCACTTTGGATTGGGTATTTGATGGGAGGATAAGAAAAGAAAAGAAAAGAAAATAAAAGAGAAAGGAAGAGGGTCTTACCTCTTGAATATCATCTCCTTGAGAACCTCCTTAAGGCAATTGGAAATGGTCTTTTGGTGAGACCCGAAAGACCAGGACATGGGGAAGAGGCTTGGGAGTGTAATTGGGCAGAATATAAGCAATCTCCAAGGCTTATAAGGTGTGAGGATAATGAGTTATGATGGGTGGTATTTATAGGGGTGGAGAGGGGTGTTTTTTTATTATTTTATTCATTTGTTTATTATTTTGGCTGAAGAAAATCAATTATGTTGATTATATTGACTAATTATAGTAACTAGAGAATTTAATTTTTAGATAATTGAAACTTACATCATCCATGACTCAACCATGACTCAAAAAATTCATTTAATTATTTATAATGTTAAATACCATAAATTACCATATTTCACTATTCACCAAAAAAATCAATTGTTTTAGAAAAATACCAAAAAAATATCCCTTACTATTTTTTAGGTTTATATTTCAAAAATGGACCCCATTTTATGAAAGTAATTTTCTAAATATGAGAAATTTAATTTTTAATTTAAATCATCATTTACTAAAAAAATACTAATTTTTTTATCATAACCAATTTTATGACACTTTGAAAAATTAATAAAGGCCTATTATCTTATAATCAAAATAAAAAAGAAATATTAATTTATTAATCTACATTATGAAAATAAATTCTCCTTTAAATCATTATGTTATTATAAAATTTTAAATAAACATTTACGTTTTAAAAAATAACAACACTTAATTTATCATTTTTAAAACATCTATTTACTTATACCATGATATAAATATATCATATTTTCATTTATAATATAAATAAATTTTATTTATACTTTCATAGGCGAGGTAAATATTCTATTTTCTTGATTACTATTCCTAATGGTCATATTACTATTCCAGCAACCTGGTTATTATTCCATCGATATAGGTTTCTTAATTTCTATAAATACCACTTATTTCATGCTTAATTTATGAGAATAATTTTTTTATTATATTTTCTATGTGACTTATGTGTTTCATACTATATAACATAATTATAAGAAGGGAAATTTTATTGATAAAATCTTGGTTCATTACATTTTGACTTTTTTCCTCTCTTGTTCTTAAGGTAGGAAGTCCTTACCATGTTAAAAATCAATATAAATATGCATGTTTTTATTAGCATGTGGGTGTTTATGTAGCCATATGATAACTCTTATATGTTATTTGATTAGCATGTGGGTTTGTGTGTAGCCTAGGAGAACATTCATTTATCATTTTATGATGATATGTGCTATTTGTGCTAACTATATTGTGGCTTTATATCATAATATGGTTGAGTCATGGAATGGAATGTGTGACTTTACTCTAATTATATTGTGTTTATCCATCATTGAATGGTTGAGTTATGGTATGATACATGTAACATAATTATTATAATATTATGGTTATCCATCATGAGATGGTTGATTCATCGAATGAATTGATGTGGAAAATCTTTTAGTATGGTGTTGAAATGATTAGGATCAGGGTATTTTGGTAGACTATTTGTAACATGATGACTCATTCAATTGTATGTTTAGTTATGTTTTTATTCCATTCATTGAATACACATTTATACATATAATCCACCCTTATACTATGGATGAATTGGTTGTGTCCAGCTAGGTTTTATACTTACACCCTATATGGGATTATCGATGCGAATGCAGACGTTATAATCAGGGATCTAGGGAATGGAAAGGGCTCGATGTCAGTAAATTGAGTATGAGGGATAGGTTAGACTCTAGGATCTTTTTATGAAATTCCTCACTTATCATTCTGTATTTTTTTTATTTTGGTACATTGATCCATAAAATGTGAGGATCCTGTTGTATTTATTTTACTCTTTCACTTCATTGTTACAACATAGATATTTTCTTATTTTGTCACTTCCATTATATTTTAATTTATATTATTTGTGGTTTATTATTATTGATTGAAATTTATTTATGATTATTTTTTTATTTTATTATCAAGGGCATAGTCTCCCCATATTTCCACTCAGACCCTCACTCTAGTCGGTAGCATCATGTGTATGGGGAGGTGCGTGTAACGCACCAACCCAGGTTGACTTGACACATCACCCGATCTGTCTCCCTAAAAAATGGTATTAGAGATGTTTGGTTTTATTATTTATGGAGTTTTTAGATATGTGGTCTTGGAATGTGTCGAAACTAGTGATGGATATCAAACTAGGGTGTCACAAACACCTTTGCCGATAGGAAGTATAATTTACCAGGGCATGGGATTACTGTTCTTGGTTTATTTTTTTATGGTTGAGTCATTTCACCTATTGTGATGCACTTGGATTTTTGGATTTATGGTTTATTTTTTTGGTTCTTGGACTGTGGGAAAGAGGCCCGTGTCCATAAATCATTCTAGGCATGAAGGATTCACATCACATGTGTCTGTCTATAATATTTTTACTAAAGATATAGGTTCAGTTGTTTAAATTGTAAGCAACTTCTTATATAGAGTTTTCATATATAATTACTTAGTGGAATTATACTCAAATAAACTTCATGTATATATTTTCTTATGAGGATAGGTCATTTGGATCAGGTGGTGAGATGTTTGAAGGTACTGGAGACATAGACCCTTCAATGAAGGATATATGGAAACTATAGTGGGTTGGTAGTGGTCTTTGAGTGCCTTTTTAGTGGCTCAATGAGGGAAAGGATTCTTGAGGCATCTTTAGTTCAGGCTCAAGTTTCCATGAGGTGGTGGCTCCCCTAAAATCCTAGGTTTTTATTCCTTGGTAGGGAGTAATTTTTTCCATGTGTTTTCAATCGAGTCATACATGTTAGATCAAAAGAGTAATACAATGATGGATATACTTAAAAGATATGGGGAGATTTTAGTTTAAAACTTTAAACTAAAACAAAGAACAATACATATTAAGGTAAGAATATACTCACATATCATCCAATGATTAGAGTATAATAATTGAAATAACAGATTATCCAATTATATCAGAGTATGTTTTAATTATTATAAAAAATACATCGATAAAAAACAAATTATAAGAAATATTTGTAGAACAAACTTTTTATCGTAATATACATAGTGGAAAAAAGACTTGTAAAAAAAGAAATACAATAGCTAGTAAAAGTAAGAATAAATTACAAGCTATATTGAAAGACTTTATCTTTTAACCTTAAGAGTAAAGGTAGTCAGCAAACCTAACTAAAGGTAGTCATAGTTTTATAATTACCATAAAGTATATCTTTCCTTACCAGGAAATCCCTCAATATGATGATTAGAATAAGCTCTACATTTCTATCCTCATAATCTATCAATACGATAGTGTCTATATTCCTAGACCTTGAATACCTAGATTCAATAGAAAGGATTCACCATAGCCCTATACCCAGATTCCCTCGATCATAATAATTATTGGACATAAAATAAAAAAGAAAAGGTTATAAAGGAAACATCCCTAATAATAATTCCTTGGAATGAAAACTCTCTAAAGTATTAAAAATACTAGGAATGATATTTTCACATATAAAAAACATTACAAGATTTGACTTGTGAAATTTATCAGCTCCCAACTCTTCAAATGACCAACTATTTATAGACGAAGCTCTAACATTCATATTTCCAAGTTAGTTGCAATTACTTTGGACAAATTACACTTGACGTTTCATTGTGATCTGACATAACTAAATGTATGATGTCATTTTTTAGCACCATTACATTGCTAAAGTGTATTCCTTACAATAGAAACAAATTCTATATATTTGATTATAAACTTATGACAGTATGATGAGATTCCTTATCATTTTCCAATATGATAGACCTTATAAGGATCAATCCATTATATTAGTACCAGTATCATTTTGATGGTCATGAATTTTTTTGGTATGATAGAAAATAGAAAAGTCAAACCACTGATCTGGATATAGGTTAGTCCGATGAATTGGATGCATCCTTGATCTGATGGATCGTATTGAAGAATTATCACCTTACATTCATAATACATCAGAATTATTTCTATGTTAAGTAAAATAATTTTTTATACAAAAACATACTAAAACACTTAGAACATAAAAGTTAGAAAACATATTTTTAATAAAGTTTATGTGATTTCCAAAACTAAAGAAATGAAAAAATAATAAGTAAAACTTCTTACTAAAAAATCTCCCCCTTTTTGAAAAAAAGAATAAATAAAAAATCATAACTAAAAAAATGTAAGTACCTTTTATATTTTAATAAATTTTAAGATACATATTTTCTATAACTCCCCTTGAGTTTATAAGAAATTCTTGATATGATGTAAAGTATTAAAACATCCCCCCCTTAAGAATACTTCTCCCCCTTATGAATGCTTATCCACTTTTATTAAAAAAACTTATACGCCTTTACAAAACCTTATCCCCTTTATAATTTTCAAAAATGAAATGAAAGAATATAACATTTAATGATATTGAGATTTAAAAAATGAAACAAATATTTAGGAACTAACTAATAATCCAAGAAATAATATAAAGAACATTCATCCAAAATTATTGGAAAAAATTAAGACACATATTTTTTGGATAAAAAGCAATTCACTTTCAAAAAATATTCAAATGATTTAAAATATTATATCAAGAGTTCAAAATGAGAAAGTATTCATTGTTTCTTTATCAACTTCTTAACAAAAAATTTTATCTTTTTTAATTCCTCTTGATCCTTATCTTGCTTTATGATTATTTATTCCATCGCTTCTTACTTCTAGACTTAAGTCTTTAGACTTTGAAATTATTACTTCATAAGTATCAATTATTCTTTATAATTTCTCAGTCTTCTATTATCCAAATAAAAATGAAAAAAAGTCCTTCAAAACTTTCAACTCCTTAGTACAATCATCAGTAGAATCTCTGAATTCTTCCATGAAATTAACTTGATCCAAAACATCAGAAGATAACTTGTTAAAGGAATATACCGTTTCTAGTGATATTTTATTTACTTAAAAAAATTTATCACCGTGTTCGTGAATATCATTATCCACTTGATTGGAACACTTCACCGTATGATGTATGATCTTTTGTGAGTATGACACTTTTCTTGAATTGTTTTCAAATGTGCTTCTATACAGATAACTAATTTTTTTAAAACTTTTAATGACTTTGAATTTTCACTGATTCTATTTTGAATAAGTTTAAATCATTCCTTAATATTAGGAAATTATGAAGTCATGTCTTATAACCTTATCAAGGATTTAAAATGGAAATCAAATCCTTTTATAGAAATGGTTGCCTCCGATTCTGATGAACCTGAAGAAGGCTTGGGAGGTTTCAGTTTTGAGGATTCCAAATCAGGTTTTTCATCAAATTTATCTTTTACTTTATTGGAAAAAATAATATCATCCAAAACTTCAAAAATATCCAAATTCTTATCTGATTTGGATTTTTAGTAACTTTTGTTTTTGATTGTTGATATTCTTGTTATTTCTTTAAGGATGATTTTTCTTTCTCCTATGATGAAATTTTTTCTTTTACTAATGATGTAAATTTTTCTTGTGAACCTTTTAACTGAGCATCCTTAATAGACTAGGATGGTAAAGGAGGTTAATATTATGAGTCAAAAGATTTATTTTCTTTTGTGTGTTCATCAGTCTCAGGTTTTTCATTATCATCATCTTCTCTTTCTTCAACTTATTCCTCTACTTATTAATCTATTTCTTTCTGTACTTCTTATTCTTCCACTTCTTCTTTTTATTATTCTTTAACTTTCCCAATCTCTTTTTATAATTTTCATGTGGTTCAAAGAATGATTTTTCAATTATTTCTGAAACTGATTCTTTTTCTGGTACAGATGCTCTTATTTATTCAAATATTTATTTTTCTTTTTCCTTACCAGTGATAGAAGAAAAAACTAATGGTATAAGTAATTTTTTTTCAAAAACATGTCCAACATCATTAATAACTTGATTTCTATGTGAAAGTGGAAGGAATGGATTCTCAAAAGATTTTTCCACACATTTCAATAAACTTTATACAACTCTAGCTTCAGCTAACCTTTTCCTTTGCTTCTTTCTTTTCTCTTATTATTCTAATTATTTAGGTATCCAAAATTTTAAAAGCCTTTGTCTCAGAAAGATCAAGACCAAATTATGGGTCCCCCAGTTTCTTTTGAGCCTTATGTTCTATAAAAATTTTAAATTGATCATCTTCCATATTCTTTTATTTATTTTTATTCTTCAGTTGGGATGAATCTATCATTCTTTTCTTCTTTTCATCCTCAAATTTCATTTGTGGTTGAGATTCAGACATAAGTCCTTCAACTTTATCTACAAAATTCTTTTTCTTTGAATCAAATACAAAATTCATTCTAGTTTCTTTTATGTTCATTGATAAAATAAATTTTCTTTCGCATAGGGCAAAAATGGTTCTTAACGTTGAAAGGTTCCATAACTTTGATAAGTAACTTGTTGATTGATGAGGGAAACAAGATGATTTTTTTACTTCATTGAGGAATTCTTGAGATATTCTACCATAATGAAAACAAATTTTACAAAATTAATTTACCTCATATTTACTAGACAATCCATAAAAAATATATATAATACCTTAAGAGTATCTCAGTCAACTTTCCTAGGTATTAAATACCCTTGCATCCACAATTCTACAACTCTATTGTCTATTGTTAGATGTGATACTTTCCTTAATTTCTTGTAATAAGGAAACAAAGAATATTGTGCTTTCTTTCTTTCAAAAGAACCATGAATTTTCAGGAATTTTGTGCAATGGTAAAAAATATTCTACTTCAGTAGGATCACAAATAAGATCTAAAACTCTTTTATAATATAGTTAGTATTTATTCCCAAAAAAGGAAAAAGAAACTTGATCTTTCTTAGCTTCTTTAAAAAACTTAATAGAAGCATTAAATTCTGTCAAGATCTCAGGATTATATAGGTTGAAATCATTATCCAGTTTTTTTGCACATACTTCCTCCCATACTTGAAATTTGATGATTATTTTGAGAGAAGAATCATAATTATTAAACCATTATCTTTCAAGGAGATGTTCCCTAAAAACATACCTTTTTGCATAATATTCCTTGTTTTCCATTATAATGAGCCAGAATCTGGTAACTAGATGGATGTTAAAACAATTAAACTGATGACTTTGAGGTGGTATGAGAGTCATTAAAGAAATATCTAGAAACCTATACAGGATAGGTGGTGTCCCACCTTTATATAGGAATGAAAAAACATCATTTTTTATTCCATAAAACATTCATGGATCAGATTAATCCTTAACAGATCTGATGACCGAGATTTAATAAAATAATGTTTTTAAATATAAATTTTAAATCTCAATTTCTTAAAACCTTTTATTTAAGTGAGAATCATTTAAATTAGAAAAACCTTTAAAATTTTGAAAACAAATCAGAGTATATATAAAAACAAACAGAACAATCACAACAACAATTATACACTAGTATAATGAATTAGTGAAATATCAAAATAAGAATACCTTTTGGAGTAAAAAGTTTCATCGGTATGAATAACCTATTATTCTTGTTTTTTTGTAACATAAATAGATTAGGATAGTTTTACAATAAAGATAGATTATTATTTTTTATTTTGAAAACTACTTATGATAGTTTTATAAGGAAAAATATTGTCTAGAAAACTTTGTAATAATTTTTGTGTTTTTAAATTTTATAACATTTTTTTATTTTTGAATTTTTTTTAAAAAATGTTTTGATTCAAAAAAATTCATTACGATAACTTTTTTAGAAAATTTAAATTTTTTAGAAAACAATATGTTTTTGGAAAATATAAACATATGTACTACCCCAATGAGAAGGAATATATTAATTTGAGGATATGGGTAAACAATAAGTAGATATTAATGATCACTTAACATTGATCATTCTAAGATTCTATTTAATGTATCCAAATATATCAGAACTAAGGGTTTTAGTAAAAATATCATCAAGTTGTTCTTATGTTCTGATGAATTGTAAAATTATATCTCCTTAAAGTGTGCGATCCTGAAGAAAATGGTGTCTTATATCTATGTGTTTATCAAGTGAGTGATTTTCTAGGTTTTTACTTAATGTAATAACACTAGTGTTGTCACAAAGTATTTGAGTTTTAGTAAAACTCATGTCATATTCTGTGAGTGTGTGTTGCATCCAAAACACTTGAACACAACAAATTCTAGCTACTGTATATTCTACTTCAATAGTGAAAATTACTATTGATTGTTTTTTATTACAAGACCAAGAAACTAAGGAGTCACCTAAAAAATGTTCCATATATACTTCTCCTTTCCATTCTTCATCCACCAAAGTCATCATCCAAAAAATAATTAAGTTTAAAAACATTTTCAAAAGAATAGAATAATCCTAAATCCATAGTTCCCTTAAGATAATGAAAAATGTGGTTGATATCTCTAATATGGGATTATTTTGGATTGGTTTGATATCTAGAACATAAAAATACTAAAAAAATTAAATCTGGATGACTAATAGTTAAGTAAAGTAAGCTTCCAATCATACATCTATTTTTTTAATCAACTAGTTTCTGAGCCTCATCAAGGTTTAAAGTATTAGAGGTACCAATGGGAGAACTAATACTTTTAGTATTTTCATACCAAAATTTTTTAAGTAAATATTTTATATACTTATGTTTGGATACAAATGCACTTTCTGGTTTTTTTGAAATTTGAAATCCAAGAAATATGTTAACTCACCCATCATACTCATTTCAGACTCAGACTTCATAAGATCCCTAAAGAAATTTGTTAAAGATTTTTGATTTGAACCAAATATAATGGAATCAAAATATATTTGTGCAATCATAATGTTTTTATTTGCTTCTTTTATTATAAGAGTTGGATCTATATTTCCTTTAATAAAATTGTTTTGTAACAAAAATATAGTTAACCAATCATACTTGGATCTAGGGGTTTTTTAAGTCCTTAAAGTGCCTTGGAAAATTTATAAACATGTTATGGATTTTTTTTATTTTCTAAACTTGGTGGTTTTTATACATAAACATCCTCCTAAACATATCCATTAATAAAATTACACTTAACAACCTTCGAACAATTTTGAAAATAGATTCAATTATTGCTATGAGTACATATGTTTATTCATAATCTATTCCCTCTTATTGGTTATATCCTTTAGAAAAAATTATATATTTACTTGTAAATATTATTCAATTTTCATCACATTTATTCTGAAAATCCCATTTTATTCTAATTATAGAATTTTCTCTAGGCCATTCAACTAAATTCTAGACTTATTTCCTTTAAAACACATTGAGTTCATCTTGAATTTACTTTATCTCATACTCATCACCTAAATAGTCATCAAGTTTTTTAGTTTCAAATTTAGATAAGAAATATAGTTTCTCAATTTCATTTGTCAAATATCTTTTAGTCCTAACTGGTTGATCTATATCACCAATGATACTTTCAATAGGATGATTCCTAATAAACAACTAATTTGTTGGATTTTTACAAGTATTTTATTCAAAAATAGGTTAAAATATTCCCATGAAATAAATTTATAAACATATTATTGATTAATTTCCTTATGAGAATAATATTCTAACAAAGGTTGAAAAATAGTTTTAGAGATAACATCTAAGGATATAGGTTGGATTTTTTTGAAAATAAATGGATCATTTTTATCAAACTTAACATGAATTATTTCCTCAATAGTCCAATAATTTTTATTAAAAACTCTATAAGACTTACTAGTTGTGGAATAACCTAAAAATATTCCTTCATCATATTTTGGTTCAAATTTATGTAAGTTATCTTTAGTATTCAAGATGCATACTTTTCAACCAAATACTTTGAAGTAAAAAACTTTTTGTTTTCTTCTTATCCACAACTCATAAGGAGTTTTATTAAAAAAAGGTATAATTATGGCTTGATTTTAGTATATAAGGTAGTACTAACCACTTCATCCCAAAAAATAGCAACTAAGTATTCACTCAACATGGTTCTAGTAATTTCTCAAAGAAATCCTTTTCTTCTTTTGACTACACCATTTTTCTATGTGCTCTTACGTGATGAAAATTTATGTTTAATACCTTTCTTACTAAAAAAAGTTTCAAAAATTCTCTACCATGATAACTAGTAATAGTTATCAAGGAGAGGTTTTTCTCTTTTTTAACATTGTCAATAAAAGTTTTAAAACAACTAAAGGATTCATATTTATTTTTAAGAAAATAAACCCATGTGTATCTAGTGTAATTTTCAACTAATACATATACATATTATTTTCCACCAATAATTTCAGCTTGTGTATGAAAAAACAATTCCATGTGCACTAATTCTAAAGCATCAGAAGTTGAGACTTCACTAATAGATTTAAAACATGACTTATGTTTCTTACAAAATTTTCAAGGGTCAAAAACTTTTGAAGTATCAAATCTATGTTATGGTAAATCCTTAACAAGTACTTTATTAGTCAACTTATCTAATTTTATAAGGATACAATGTCCTAACATCGTATTCCCGAACAAATATTGATCTTACATTGTACTAAGGAAAGGGAAGTCTTGTATCCTTAGATTTTCTATGTCTAGTGTGTAAACATTATCATACTGATTGGTAGAGAGAATAAATCCATACTAGGAACTATGCACTATACATTTATCATTTCTAAAGTTCACAAGGTAACCTTCATCACATAATTGAAATATTATTATAAGGTTGTTCTTAAGTCCTATAATAAATAAAACATTTGAAATTAAGGCCTTTCCAAGAAACCCAATGTTATATATAGCAGTGATTTCTCCTTGAGAATTATATCTAAAGTTTACTTTTCCACCTTTAATCTTGATAATATTATTAAAGAAATATTTATTTCCAGAAATTTTTATGGATTAACCACTATACATGTACTAAATATTATTATTTTTGGTACTATCTTTCTTTTCCTTAAAAAAAAAAATTAGTTTTTCGGAACTCGAACCTTCTTGGACCTGGTATTATTGAAAAATAGAATTTTAGGAAGCCACATTTATCCAACCTTATTTTGTTGAGTAAATGTTATTTCCTTATAAAAATAATCTTTATTAAAACTAAGAGACTAAACTATATTCAGAGAACAAATTTTATTCCAATGTCCACCACTTTTTCATTTTGTACAAAATGGTACACTTTTTGGAACTAAATAACTATTAATAAAAATAGGTCTTTGATTTGTATAACCCATTATAGAATTATTACCCTGAGGTTTAATTTGTTTACAGATTTTTTCAAAGTTTTCCTTACCATTGGTAAACTTAGACAGAAGTTTCTTCAAACTAGATATTTCAGATTTTAGTTTGATAAAAAAGTTTTTGTCCTCATTATAAATAATTCTAGAACTAAGTTTGTCAAAATCATTTTGCAAAATATTTTTCTCAGAAATATTTTTCTCAAGATATTTTGAAATACTATATTTTTCAAAGTTATTTTTATCAATATATTTATAAATATATGATATTTAATTAGTTAAAATATTTTTTCTTGAATATACCATTTCAAGTTTTACTTGGACATTATCAAGTTTTTTATAAACTTTACAATTTTAATTTTCTATTTTTTCTTGAAAATCTAGAAACCTATTCATAAATAGGTAATGTATTGTCTGATTTTGAGGAATATTCATCATTAAAATATATAGATTTTTTTTCATCATCAGGGTAGTTTAAATTTAAATACATATTAGTAATACATTTAGCAATATGTACCTTTCCATAAGACATTTATTTACACTAAGTACTTTTGAAAAAAGATGAATGTTCCTCTATGTGGAATTTTCATTATTAGAATAATTTTATGAAGAATATCCAACACTGGCACTCCAAGTGTTAAAAGATTTTATAATTTTCTTTCCTTTTGACTTATAATATTTCTTGACATTTATATCTGAATTTATTTTTTTATCTTTCTTTTTTATTAAGATAACCCGGTCAGATGTGTCATGTTCTCTTACATTCATAACAGGTAACCTCAGAATCCTTCTTTTCACTTTTATACTTATGACCTTTTTTGTATCTTCACTAAAAATATTTATTTCCCAAAATCTTGTTCATCCTTATGGAAAGATTATAAAACTCATTTTCAGAATGTTCTGATGAACTAGAATTAGATTCAACAAAAACTTTCTTCTTTCTTAAAAATTTAACAATTCTCCCTATTTACTGAACCTTAGTAGGAATATTTGATGTTCTAGAAAAAGAAGCTCCACCAATTTTATTTTTATCCTTTTTAGTATCTCTCTTTAATATTCCTCTATATTTCATGAGCTTTGTGATAAGACCATCAAGTGTTAGATTCATAATATTTTTGTTCCATACACATCAATTCTTTTATACTCCCACTCATTGGGCATTATATCAATAATATTTTGAACCAAAATATTATAACCAAGAAAATTTTTCTCCAATAGACTATAAACTATTGATAATTGTCATAAACCTTTAGTGAATCTTGGAAATTGATTCACCAGGTAAAAAATAAATGGTTTGGGAATCATCTTTAAGCATAACTCTTATTGTTTCAATGAATTTGGATGTACCAAAATGTGTCACTTATAACTCATAGTAAAAACTATTAGTATATTCATAGGATGATATATGAATGTATATATTCATCATCATAGAACATAATAAAGTATTTTAGACTTTTTAGTTAAACTGATATTCTAACTTCTCAGTATCAGTAAAAGTAGAAACTTCCTTATTGGGAACCTTATACTTCCCAGAAAGCATTAAGAAATTATCAACTCTAGTGTTGATCAAAAAAGCTTTCATTATATATCTCAAATACTCAAATTCATTCCCATAAAAGATAGGTGGTCTAAAAGGATTTATATTATCAAGAGATCCAATATTCATACCTTCTATATTAACAAAATGGAAACCCTTTTTTATACTAAAACATGTTAGTGTGAAAACAATTTAAAAACAAGAATTTTACAATAAAAATTATTAAAATTTCAATTCATAAATAAAGTAAAAAACTCAAAAATATATTGCAATAGAACCTACTCTAATACCAATTGTTGGTTTAAAATAGTAATACAATGATGGATATACTTACAAGAGGATGGGGGTGAATTTTAGTTTAAAATTTTAAACTAAAAAAAAACACAATACCTCTTAAAGTAAAAATATCAGACTCACAAGTCATCTGATGATCAGAGTAGAAGAATAAAAATAAAATATTGTCCAATTATATCAGGTTATATTTTAATCATTATCACATATACACCAATAAAATAGTTGATAATAAATATTTATAAAACAAAAATAATATCGTAATTTGCATAGTGGAAAAAAATACTTGTAATAAAAGAAATACAATAGCTAATAAAAGTAAGAATGAATTACAAGCTATATTAAAAGAATTAAATCTTTTAAACTTAAGAGTAAAGGTAGTTATCAACCCTGAATAAATGTATTCATAGTTTTATACTTACTGTAAATTCTATCTTTCCTTACCCGGAGATCCCTCTGTATGATGATCAGAATAAGATCTGTCTTCCTATCCTCAGAAGCCCTCGATATGATTATTGACATCTATATTCCTAGCCCCAAAATACCTTGATCTGGTGAATATGATTCACCAACTTTCTATCCCTAGAATCCCTCAATCGTAACAATAATTAGAATAAGAATTCAAAAGAAATTGTTTTAAAGGAAACAACCTTGACAAGGATTCCTTAGAATAAAAACACACTAAAGTATTATAAAGACTAGGAATGATATGTTCACACAAAGAAAAATTTAGAAGATTTGAGTTGAAAAATATATCATCCTTTAACTTATCAATTTAATGGATATTTATTGGTGAATATCCAATGGTTATATTTCTAAGTTAGTTGTAATGACCTCAGATAGCTTTCACTAGACAACTCATCATGATATGGAATAACTGAATGTCTGATATCATTTTTTAGCACCATTAAAAAGCTAAAGTGTATTCCTTATGATAAAAAAATGTATATATTCTATTATAAAATTAGGATAGTATTATGGACTTCATTATTATTTGTTAATATGATATACCTTATAATGATTAGTATGATGTATCGGTTCCAGTATGAGTCTGATGGTCATGAATTTTATTTGATCGATGGATAATAAAAAATTCTAATAACTGATCTGGCTAAAGGTTAGTCTAATGAATCAGACATATCCATGAACCAATGGATCATATTGAAGAATAATAAGTTAACATTCGTAATAAATCAAAATTATGTCTATATTAGGAAAAATAATGTTTTCTACAAAAAATTACTAAAATACTTAGGACATAAAAATTTATTAAACATATTTTTAAGAAAGTATTTGTGATTTAAAAAACTAAATAAATGAAAAAATAATAAGTAAAATTTATTACTCAATAATTTTCCCCTTTTGGAAAACACAAAATGTAGAGACCCGAAGCTTAACATACAAGGATATTACATTAATTTTTCAGAATACATAATACATAAAAAAATAGACACACAAGGACCGTAATAGTTTAGTGTCTTTGGAAACTTGGAATGTCATCTTCTAATCGTGGTGAAAGATCTTCAACATCTCCCAAAAAGATCTCCCACTTTTTGTTTCCTTACCTAAAACCTTTCTTTTAATCCTGGGGGAAAATAAAACATAAAAAGGGTGAGATCAAATGCTCAATAAGGGTAAACATGGATAAAATAAAACATACCATATACATTTGAACATAAAAACATGAACATAATGTTTAAACATCAAAATCTTGAGCAACGACTTAAAACATGGAAGTACATAAGGAATAGATCATAATGGAACATAAATCATGATAACATAGTATGGTAATAAAACATGTAATTGTGGCATCCATTAAGCACATGTAATGATTTCCATAGTATCCAAGGCATTGCTTCCATGACCATATTAGTGGACAAAGTCCCATTCTGAATCGAGTTCACTCCTCGTTTCAGTCTTGAAATACTGAACCGGATTAACTTACCGTTCTAGCCATGTCTATCTCATGAGATATAAGTCTTTACCCAATGCACTGGAGGGATATATAGGTCCCACCCATCTCATAATGAAATCATTCTTACTTGTGCCACAAAAATAAAATAAATATACATCATTCATAATAACCCAAAAAATAAAATGGGTTTCATAAACATCATCCCGTCATCCCATAATCCATATAAAATAAATGGATATCATTTCATAATAAGAAAAGTGAAACCATGTAAATCATATAGACATTATACTTGAAACATACACATCTGAAATAATGTCATCTTAGATGAAAAATGGTTTTGATAAAACACTTGAAATGAATTCTTGAGGAAAATATCCTTTCTTCTTCAAAATCATTTTATTTTCACAAAATTTCATGAAATTTTAAAAGAAAAGTATTTTGTTGAAAATAGTCATGAAATATTTTTGAGGAAGCTTCATGAAAATAAGTCTTTATAAAACCATAAAAATCCTTTCATGCCGTATAAGTTAAAAAAACATTCTTCTCGTACTTTGGAGGGAAAAGTCAAAAAGTACCTCGTAAAAGAAAGATTCCATACATACCATGTAGTAAAGTCAAAAATGGGTAAAAAGTACTTTTAACATACATTAATACACTTTTATAAAACATGTACATGGATGATAGCAATAACCCTAGTAAATAGTTACATATAAGCAATCTCGGATAAAAATGAGATTTACAAAATTATCCCTTACCTTAGGTCTGATATGATTCGTACGTATCCGAACCTCCTGTATAATAATTTAAATAATGTCATTGACTTATTAAAGAATCATATTCATTGTTATGATATCATATATGGTTCACTTATGATTTTATATTACCCCTTCTTTTGTAAATTCCATGTTAAAGAGTGTTTTGGGTAAAATCGTTTCATTTGTCGTCCGTGTTTTGACTTGTAATTATTCATATGATTACTTAGATCATGATTACTTAATTCCAAAATATAAAACATGATTTATATATAATATATATTCAGAATCTACATATATATAATAGATCGATAAATGGAAATAAATACACCGTTCATGGAGACGGTAGGCCGTACGTACGCATGAATGTTGTTTTCGTTTCCTAATTGAATTGAATGGAATTAATTGGATGAAATAAATAAATAAATATAAATAAATCCAGTATCATTATTATGTAATATATCTCATGATTACTTATTATATATACTTTATAATCATTCATGAATGGTTAATCATTGAGAATGAATCTCATCGCGTCGTGGAGACGGTATTCCGTACGTACGCACGAGCGATGATATCGTTCCCATGATCGTGGAATTTTATTGGAGTGTATGTATACTATTAAAGAATCAATATAACTTTACAATAATCATATATAGTTATTATTTACACCATTATACCCATCCAAGTAAGGTGGTGGTGGAAAATAGATTACACCACGACGTGGAGACGGTATTCCGTACGTACGCACGCGTGGTGATTTCGTTTTCCATAGGATGGATAGATGGTGAAATTGGGTTGTTTCATACTTATAATAACATATAAGTATATGAGTGATACTGATGTTATTACTTCATAATTAAACAACCTAATAATAAGATGTGGAAGAAGAAATAAAGTTGAAAGAATCGGTAACGGACATTACCTCTTCTTTGAAGCACCTCTTTGAGACCTCCTCTCAGGGCACTAAAATTGGTCTTTAAAGAAAACCAGGACCTCTAGGATGTTTCTAGGGAAGTGTAGAAGATAATTTGGCAGGGGTTGGCCAAGCTGGAAGGCTCAAAGTGGTGTGAGGAAGAGAGGGAGGAGGTGCCCTTTTATAAGGGAGGAGAGGGGCACCTTTGGAAAAACTAAAAATATTATTTTATTATGAAGTCATATTCGGTTTTTAATAGCTCCAAATTGATTTATTTAGTAGATAATGTGGGTATGGGTTGCAAGTCTCTCATCCAATAGAATTTAGGCAAGTTTAGGTTTCTATTTTAACCTTATCATTTAGATTTTACCTTAAGTTAAATAATTTTACTTTTACCATGTCTTCTTGTTTTCTTAAAATATAAGGTTAATAAACTTACTATAACAAGAAAAACGAACCCAAAGTTGTTTATTATTAATATATATAACCTTATCTAAGTCATTTGGACGAACCTTAGATTTTTAGTAATAAAATAACAATTAATAATATAATATTTATTTTAAAAACTATTTTATGTCAATTTTGACACTATTTGGTAATTGATTTTTGTGAAACTCATAACAGAATTATTAGTTCACAAAAAGTTAACTAAATCACTAATAACATGTCAAATTAACCTATAAAATTATTGGAATTCATAAAAAGTATCAAATTACATTTAGTTGGGTATTTATAACATCAATTATGTCAATATTTCATTAATAAGATAATTACTACATCATCATTGTGTCAAAAATAAATTAAATTATTTAATGTATAAAAATTATAAATAAAATACCATTATGTAAGAAATATTTTTATCTTTCTAATGAATATTTATAGTCAGATTTATCTTATGTATAACCCTATATTAAAAATTATTTACTTATTAAACTTTGATTTTAACTATTTTAACCCTTCTTTAAATAAATTAATATTAAATGTTCCAATCTAATCCAAGTGGGCCTAAATGGTCATATTTTATTCCTAAGGATTTTTTTGGTCGAATTACACTTATCCAATAGAATTAGGACTTTGTTAGGGTAATAATAATATCATTTTTACCCTTAATTACCCTATTTACTTTTGACCGTGGTAAATAAAAGTAAAAAGTTACTATTCACCAAAAATTATTTTCATCTCATTGAACCACATTTTAGTCCTTGATATTAACTGTGTCTCTCGGATTTTCAAAATTTCACTCATAGAAGCGGTAAAATTAAGTTTTATGAAAAATTCAGTTTTTTAACTACCACTTAGTGGTTTCACTATTCATCAAAAAATGAAAGTTTCCAGAAAAATACCAAAAATTAGGCCTAAGATATATTTGATATAATGAATTCAAAAATGATGTCTATTTTACCAAATTCAAAACATATTAGTTACATTAACTAATTTAAAAATTAATTCCCGTCCTCAAAACAAATAGCGTGTTTTTAAGAGATAATAACTATCAAAAGATTGACACTTGTTTATATCTGGTTTAAATGTGAAATTACATCCAATGACCAACATTGTATTAACTTGTAAAAATATATTATAAATATACTTTAAAACCAATAAAATTAATAATTTATCACTATGAATTATTTCGATTAAAAAAGTTGTTTTTAATTAAAATTTAGTAATTTTCACTATTCATCAGAATATGAAAGTTGTCCAAAAAGTACCAAAATTTCACCCTAAGATAATTTAAATATTCCGAATCCAAAAATGAAGTCCATTTTGAAAGATAAAATTTATAAAATTTCAAAAAGTGGATATTACTATTCATAACGGCTAGTTCATAATAATATTATAATAATATATCGTTTAGTGAAACTCGGTATTGCGTACTACACGCGCTATCGAGGAAGGTCGTGATTGCGTGTAATGCAAGGCAAGTCAGGGATGCGTATTGTGCAAGCTCCTTTTGGTGTAGCGTAAAACATAAGACATTAATGAAATTAAAAAGAATATTTTTTATAAAATCTCGGGGTGTTACATTCTACCCCCCTTAAAATGAATTTCTCCCTCGAAATTCGTCGGGGTTATAAATGGTTTACTACTCGAAAGTTTCTTTAATATAAACCCACATCGTAAAAAATAATACCAAAACTTGGCTTTAAAAACTAAAGTATGAAACGTAACGGTTACCCAAATTAACTCATCACTGGGTTTCCACGTAGGAGAACATAGGTGAAAATATGGATATGGAAGAAAAATCTAACCATCAAGTTCTGATGGAGAGTGGTAGAGAACATGGCTATGAAAAATCCAACAATCACAAAGCCATAAATTTGTTACGATCTAAGGTACCATCTGATTCATCAGATGTAAGAGCACTAGGACAACATTTTTGGTTTTCAAGATCATTTCCCTAAAGTTGATGAAATTGGAATTAGAAGAAATACTTTCGTGATTTTGGTACAGTATCACCGTTGGTCGTTCTTTGGACAATTTCCACTTCATACCTTAAAGAAATGAATTTGAATTTGTCATTCATGAAGTGTTAGTAGATCATGTGATAGAATGATGGGTCATTCCATCTGTCTCAAACAAAATGTTAGAAAAGTTATCAAAAAAATACATAAGTCCATCTATAGTGAGATTAATAATATATGGTTCCTAAAATGGACTTATACTTCATATATCATACTGATTAATATAATAAAACACGTTTCTACTAAACAGGGACTTCATGTAGGCCAGTGGTAGGCGATAAAGGCCAGTCGCACTTCGGTTGTGGGTTTGATTCCCACAGCCTTGTCCGACGCGATGGGATGTCACCCATCCTGTAGGTTGTCATTTTTCTAAAACTACATTACTATAACATCCCATCAATAATATCGAAAAAACTTCTATCCTTAAACAATACTAACTTATGTCCAATATAATCCATTCCAATCTTTAGGCATATCCAAAATACTGCTGTCCAATCTCATATTACAGTGAAAACGATTACCAAAGAGTTCATATAACAAGCATGTTAATACCATCGTTGATCCCCATATATCATGAGATATGTCTTTTTGGTCACATTCCAAACATTTGATGGACTTAATCATGTATTCTCTTGAAAAATGAATACCCATTGAATCTTAGTGAAAACATGAGTGTTGTCAAAAGTTAACTCTTTCCACATAACAAAACCCCAAAATTCAATATACTCAAACCATGATATAACTATTTCCTTATATCAGTCATGAGCACATGAATACTATCAAACATTTCATTTTATCCTTATCCCTTCATTATGTGCATATCATCTTTTTTCCATAAATATCTCAATCACTTTCCATGGTTACCGGTACCATAAAATTATTGAAAACCACAATAGACCAATACATAAATATTCCAATATTCCATGATACTATATACAACATTATTTTGGAATCCCATTACATAAACACTTAATCATTCCACCACATCGTTGTCATATTCAACATCGCCAATAGTGATCGCATGTGACTTCCCTTTGTCCTTTGCCTTAAGTGGTTGCTCATGTCGATCATCACTAACCCTTGGATTAGGGCATTTATTAGCATAATGCCTCATTTACTTGCACTTGAAGCATTGAAGTGTTGGTGGTGCGTTCTCTGCAGTCTTTTCTTTATTCACATCATTAGAAAACCTTTTTCCATTACTTCGACACTCTGCTGTTCGATGACCTTCTTTTCCACACTTAAAACATTTTCTAGTCCCTTTAAGACAATATCTACCATGCTTTTTTCCACACTTTGATCATAAAGAAACATTCATCTTATTTTCACCATTATTCTGAGATTTCTCCTTGAACTCCATATTTCGTTTCTTGTAAAAACTATGATATGGATAAGTAACACCAACTTCCATTTCTACCTTGATAGCACAACGCACAATTTCTTCATAGCTACTGAAGTCTCTTATAGCTAATTCCCTTCGAAGATTTGGTTTTAAGCCACTGAAGAATCGATCAACTTTACTTTTACGTTGGATGATAAGGCCAGATTCATACCTTGCAAGCCTTGTAAAATTCACTTCGTATACACCAATAGATTCATCATCCTTTTTCTTTAGTTCAAGAAACTCCTTCTCCATATTTGTTCGAAGAATACGAGAGAAGTGCTTATTGAAAAATAAGTTCTTGAACTCGTCCCATTCCATGGACTCAATTTCATCTCTTGGCCTCGTATTCTTGATAAGATTCCACCATTGATCAACTTCACCTTCCAAACGATATACTGATAAGATGAATTTATCATGTTCGGAACATTGAAGAACTGAAAATAACTTTTTAGTGGTACTGATCCATTATTCAGCAACAAGTGGATCAGAAGACCCACTGAAAGAAGGTGGACATTGCCTCATGAAGGACTCAATAGAATATTATTTCCTTCTCTTCTCATTTGGAAGTCCAGAATGATTCATTGCGTGTGCAAGTATAGCGATAAGATTTTTCACTCCATCTTCCATAACATTTGTTTGTTTTGGAGGACAATCATTGTATTGTCCATTGCATTGATCAAGACAGTTCCTTCGGGTTCCAGCCATCGTCTAAAACCCAAAAAGAATAGTGTGAGAGGTAAAAATCATGCTAGGGAAAACAAAATAGTAAAGGGGGAGTACCCTCAATATCTAACATCTTAGATTAAATTCTAAGATCATTAGTACAATTCTAGGACTATAACCTATACATATACTTAACCTTAGGGACATCCCTAGACACACCTTAGAAATATCTCTAGGGATCTCACTAAAGTTTTCGCATCCTAGTTTCCAAAGGTTGACTAAACCTTCCCTCTGATACCAACTGTAGAGACCCAAAGCTTGACATACATGGATATTACATTAATTTTGCAGAATACATAATACATAACAAAAAAAGACACACAAGGACCATAATAGTTTAGTGTCTTTGGAAACTTGGAACGTAATCTTCTAATCGTGGTGAAAGATCTTCAACATCTCCCAAAAAGATCTTCCACTTTTTGTTTCCTTACCTAAAACATTTCTTTTAATCTGGGGGGAAAATAAAACATAAAAAGGGTGAGCTCAAATTCTCAGTAAGGGTAAACATGGATAAAATAAATCATACCATATACATTTGAACTTAAAAACATGAACATAATGTTTAAACTTCAAAATCTTGAGCAATGACTTAAAACATGGAAGTACATAAGGAATAGATCATAATGGAACATAAATCATGATAACATAGTATGGGAATAAAACATGTAATTGTGGCATCCATTAAGCACATGTAATGATTTCCATAGTAGCCAAGGCATTGCTGCCAAGACCATCTTAGTGGACAAAGTCCCATTCTGAATCGAGTTCACTCCTCGTTTGAGTCCTGTAATACTGAACCAGATTAACTTACCGTTCCATCCATGTATATCTCATGAGATATAAATCTTTACCCAATGCATTGGAGGGAGATATAGGTCCCACCCATCTTATAATGAAATCATTCTGACTTGTTCCACAAAAAAAAACTAAACATACATCATTTATAATAACCCAACAAATAAAATGGGTTTCATAAACATCATCTTATCATCACATAATCCATATAAAATAAATGGATATCATTTCATCATAAGAAAAGTGAAACCATTTAAATCATATAGACATTATACTTGAAACATACACATATGAAATAATTTCATCTTATATGAAAAATGGTTTTGATAAAACACTTGAAATGAATTCTTGAGGAAAATATCCTTTCTTCTTCAAAATTATTTTTTTTTCACAAAATTTCATGAAATTTTAAAAGAAAAGGATTTTTTTGAAAATAGTTATGAAATATTTTTGAGGAAGCTTCATGAAAATAAGGCTTTATAAAACCGTAAAAATCCTTTCATGCCGTATAAGTTAAAAAAACATTCTTCTCGTACTTTGGAGGGAAAAGTCAAAAAGTACCTTGTAAAAGAAAGATTCAATATATACCATATAGTAAAAGTAAAAAATGGGTAAAAAGGACTTTGAACATACATGAATACACTTTTATAAAACATGTACAAGGATGATAGAAATAACCCCAGTAAATAGTTACATATAAGCAATCTCGAATAAAAATGAGATTTGCAAAATTATCCCTTACCTTAGGTCTGATATGCTTCGTACATATCCGAACCTCCTGTATAATGATTTAAATAATGTCATTGACTTATTACAGAATCATATTCATTGTTATGATATCATATATGGTTCACTTATGATTTTATATTACCCGTTCTTTTGTAAATTCCATGTTAAAGAGTGTTTTGGGTAAAATCGTTTCATTTGTCGTCTGTGTTTTGACTTGTAATTATTCATATGATTACTTAGATCATATTTACCTAATTAAATAATATAAAACATGATTTATATATAATATATATTCAGAATCTAGATATATATAATAGATCGATAAATGGAAAGAAATACACCGTTCATGGAGACGGTAGGCCGTATGTACGCATGAACGTTGTTTTCGTTTCCTCATTGAATTGAATGGAATTAATTGGATGAAATAAATAAATAAATAAAAATAAATCCAGTATCATTATTATGTAATATATCTCATGATTACTTATTATATATACTTTATAATCATTCATGAATGGTTAATCATTGAGAATGAATCTCATCGCGTCGTGGAGACGGTATTCTGTACGTACGCACGAGCGATGATATCGTTCCCATGATCGTGGAATTTTATTGGAGTGTATGTATACTATTAAAGAATAAATATCACTTTACAATAATCATATATAGTTATTATTTACACCATTATACCCATCCAAGTAAGGTGGTGGTGGAAAATAGATTACACCATGGCGTGGAGACGGTATTCCGTACGTACGCACGCGTGGTGATTTCGTTTTCCATAGGATGGATAGATGGTGAAATAGTGTTGTTTCATACTTATAATAACATATCAGTATATGAGTTATACTAATGTTATTACTTCATAATGAAACAAACTAATAAGAAGATGTGGAAGAAGAAATAAAGTTGAAAGAATCGGTAACGGACATTACCTCTTCTTTGAAGCGCCTCTTTGAGACATCCTCTTAGGGAACTAAAATCGGTCTTTGAAGAAGACCAGGAACTCTAGTATGTTTCTAGGGAAGTGTAGAAGAGAATTTGGCAGGGGTTGGACAAGCTGGAAGGCTCAAAATGGTGTGAGGAAGAGAGGGAGGATGTGCCTTTTTATAAGGGAGGAGAGGGGCACCTTTGGAAAAACTAAAAATATTATTTTATTATGAAGTCATATTCAGTTTTTAATAGCTCCAAATTGATTTATTTAGTAGATAATGTGGGTATGGGTTGAAATTATCTCATCCAATAGAATTTAGACAAATTTAGGTTTCTATTTTAACCTTATCATTTAGATTTTACCTTAAGTTAAATAATTTTACTTTTACCATGTCTTCTTGTTTTCTTAAAATATAAGGTTAATAAACTTACTATAACAAGAAAAACGAACCCAAAGTTGTTTATTATTAATATATATAACCTTATCTAAGTCATTTGGACGAACCTTAGATTTTTAGTAATAAAATAACAATTAATAATATAATATTTATTTTAAAAACTATTTTATGTCAATTTTGACACTATTTGGTAATTGATTTTTGTGAAACTCATAACAGAATTATTAGTTCGAACAAAGTTAACTAAATCAATAATAACATGTCATATTAACCTAAAAATTAGTTTAATTTATAAAAAGGCTCAAATTACATTTATTTGGGTATTTATAACATCAATTATGTCAATATTTCATTAATAAGATAATTACTACATCATCATTGTGTCAAAATTAAATTAAATTATTTAATGTCTAAAAATTATAAATAAAATACCATTATGTAAGAAATATTTTTATCTTTCTAATGAATATTTATAGTAGAATTTATCTTATGTATAACCCTATATTAAAAATGATTTACTTATTAAACTTTGATTTTAACTATTTTAACCCTTCTTTAAATAAATTAATATTAAATGTCCTAATCTAATCCAAGTGGGCCTAAATGGTCATATTTTATTCCTAAGGTTTTTTTGGTCGAATTACACTTATCGAATAGAATTAGGACTTTTTTAGGGTAATACTAATATCATTTTTACCCTTAATTACCCTATTTACTTTTAACCGTGGTAAATAAAAGTAAAAAGTTACTATTCACCAAAAATTATTTTCATCTCATTGAACCACATTTTAGTCCTTGATATTAACCGTGTCTCTCGGATTTTCGAAATTCCACTCATAGAAGCGGTAAAATTAAGTTTTATGAAAAATTCAGTTTTTTAACTACCACTTAGTGGTTTCACTATTCATCAAAAAATGTAAGTTTCCAGAAAAATACCAAAAATTAGGCCTAAGATATATTTGATATTATGAATTCAAAAATGATTTCTATTTTACCAAATTCAAAACATATAAGTTATATTAACTAATTTAAAAATTAATTCCCGTCGTCAAAACAAATAGCGTGTTTTTAAGAGATAATAACTATCAAAAGATTGACACTTGTTTATGTCTGGTTTAAATGTGAAATTACATCCAATGACCAAAATTGTATTAAATTGTAAAAATATATTCTAAATATACTTTAAAACCACTCAAATTAATAATTTATCACTATTAATTATTTCGATTAAAAACATTGTTTTTAATTAAAATTTAGTAATTTTCACTATTCATCGGAATATGAAAGTTATCCGAAAAGTACCAAAATTTCACCCTAAGATAATTTCGATATTCCGAATCCAAAAATGAAGTCCATTTTGAAAGATAAAATTTATAAAATTTCAAAAAGTGGGTATTACTATTCATAACGGCTAGTTCATAATAATATTATAATAATATCTCGCTTAGTGAAACTCGGTATTGCGTACTACACACGCTATCGAGGAAGGTCGTGATTGTGTGTAATGCAAGGCAAGTTAGGAATGCATGTTGTGCAAGCTCCTTTTGGTGTAGCGTATAACACAAGACATTAATAAAATTAAAAATAATATTTTTCATAAAATCTCGGGGTGTTACACAAAACACAAAACTTTAATAAAAAAATTAACTTAGAAAAATTATAACCCTTTGTTATTTTAATAAATTTGATGAAATATATTTTTTAAAACTACTCCTAAGTTTATAACTACTTCATGATACAATGGAAATTATTAAAACATATCCCCCTTAAATAATAAATCTCCCCTTAGGAATAGTTCTCTCCCTTAGGAATAATTCTCCCCTTTTATTAAAAACCTTCTACACATTTATAAAAACTTCTCCCCCTTTTTTATTTTCAAAAAAGAAAGAAAATAATTGAACCTGAAATGTTAGTGAGATATAACAAACAAAAAAAATCTTTATTAGATAACTAATCATCCAAGAAATAATATAAATAAGTTCATCCATAAGTATTAGAAAATATTCAGACAAACAAAATTGGATGAAATTTAATTCACTTTCAAAAAGTATTCAAATGTTTGAAAATATTACATTGAGAGTTCAAAATGAAAAAGTATTCACTATTTCTTCATCAATTTCTTTACAAAATATTTTATCTTTTTGAATTCCTCTAGATCCTTCTCAATATTTATGATTCTTTCTTCTATCAATTCTTTCTTTTCAACCTAAGTCTTCATACTTTGAATTTATTCCTTCATAAATATCAATTAATCTTCAAAATATGTTAACATGTTATTCTCGAGCTCCAAATCACAAACCTTTCCTTTAAATACGTTCAACTCCTTAGTATAATAATCAGTATCATATCTAAATTCTTCCATGAAATTCACTAGATCTGAAACATTAAAAGAAAACTTGTTGAAGGATTCATCCATTTCTAAAAAAAGTTTATGTACTTTAAAAAATTGATTATCATGTTCATGAATACTATTATCCACTTTGTTGGACCACTTCACCGTCTGATTGTATGATCTCTTGTGAGAATGAGACTTTTCTTGAAATGTATTCAACTTTGCTTCAATATAGATAACTGATTATATTAAAAAATTTAATGACTCCAATTTTTCATTGTGGATATTTTGAATAAGTTTAAATCTTTCCTAAATCTTATGAAATTACATAATAGTGTCTTCTAAATTTATCAAATATTAAAAAATGAAATAAAATCCTTTTTATGTAATTGTTTCCTCCTATATTAATGAACCTGAAGAAGGTTTGGCTCATTTCGGTCATGAGGATTTGGCATCATGTTTTTACTCAAATTTACCTTTCCCTTTCTTTGAAACAATATTATCATTTGAAACTTCATCAATATACAAATTCTTATTTGATTTGGATTTTTTAGTAACTTTTGTGTTTGATTACTGTTCTTCTTCTTATTTCTTATAAGATTATTTTTATTTTACCTCTGATGATGATTTTCTTTCCCTGAGGATATAAATGTTTCTTGAGAACCTTTTAACAGTTCATCCTTAATAGACTCATATGGTAAAGGAGATGAAGCTGATGAGTCTAAAGATTTATTTTCTTTTGTGTGTTCATTGGTCTTAGTTTCTTCATTATCTGTTTCTTATTATTTTTCCTCTACTTATTCCTCTAATTATTCCTCTACTTATTTCTCTATTTCTTCATCTACTTATTCTTCTACTTCTTCTACTTCTTCTTCTTATTCTTCTCCAACTTCCTTAATCTCTTTTTATAACTATTGTGCAGTTCGAAGAACACTTTTTTCTAAATATTTCTGAAATTGATTCTTTCTTTAGTTTCAATGTTGTTACTTATTCAACTATTTTTTTTCCTTTTAAATTACTATAAATAGAAGGAAAAACTGATAGTATAGTTGAATTTTCTTCAAAAAAAAGTCTAGCATCAACAATAACTTGATTGGTATGAGAAGGTGGAAGGATTGGATTCTCAAAAGATCTGTCCACACCATTCAATAAACATCCTATAACTCTAGATTCAACTAACCTTTTACATTTCTTCTTTATTTTCTCTTCTTCTTCTAATTATTTAGTTGTCTAAAATATTAAATCCTTAGTATCATCTAGATCAATACCAAATTCTGGGTCCCTCAGTTTCTTTTGCATCTTATGCTCTATCAACTATTTAAATTGTCCATTCACCATCTTTTTCTTTATTTTGTTTATTTAGTGGGGATGAATATTAATTTATTTTCTTATTTTCATCCTCAAATTTCTTTGAAGGTTGAGATTTATACATAGATCCTTAAACCTTATATACATACTTCTTTTATTTGATTTGAAACAAACTTTCTTCTAGAAATCATATCCTCATTGATAAAAGAAATTTTCTCTCAAATTGGGTAAGATTGATTCTTAACGTTGAAAAGTTCCATAACTCTCATGAGTAACTTGTAGATTAAAGAGGGAAACCTGATGATTTTTTGACTTTATTCACACATTCTTTAGTTCTTCTACCACAATGAAAACAAATTTTATCAAATTAATTTGCCTCATATTTACTTGTTAATCTAAAACAAAGATAACTGATACCTTAAGAGTATCTTGATCACCCTTCCTGGGTATTAAATACTCACACATCCAAAATTCTAAGAATCTATTGTTCAATGTTAGATGTGATACTTTCCTTACTTTCTCATAACAAGGAAATAAAGAATCTACTACTTTCTTTCTTTTAAAAGAACTTTGACTTTTAAGAAATTTTTGTGATAGTAAAAAGGATTCTCCTTTTATAGGAACACTAAAAAGATATAAAACTCTTTTACAAGATATTTTTTATTTCTTCCCAAACAAGTAAAAAGAAACCTGATCCTTATTAGCTTATTTAAAAAATTTAACACAAGAATATAATTTTTCATGATCTCAGGATAATATAAGTTGAAATGATTATCCAATTTTTATATACATACTTACTCCCATATTTGAAATTTGATGATTCTTTTGAGAGAAGAATCATACTTATAGAACAATTTTCTTTCAATGAGATGTTCTCTAAAAACATAACTTTTTCATAATATTCCTTTATATCCATATTAATGAGACTGAAGCTGGTAACTGGATAGATTCTAAAACAATCAAACTGACAACTTTTAGGAGTGATGAGAGTGAGTAATGAAATATCTGTAATTTTATATGGGACAAGAGGTGTACCACATTTATACAGGCACTAGAAAATGTTAGTTTGTATTACAGAAAACTTCTAATAGGTTATATTAATTTTTAAATGGTCTGATAACTGAGATTTAATTTAAAAAGTTATTAAATATAAATTTGAACTCTCAAATTTTTAAAACCTTTTATCGGAGTGAGAATCATTTAGATCAGAAAAACTTTTAAAATTTTGAAAACAAATATTTTTTTTTATAAAAATTAAAATAATAATCATAAAAAAAATTATAAACTAAAGTAAGGAATTAGTGAAAAAATTAAAAAATAATAACATTCAGAGTAGAAATTTTCATCAGTATGAATAACGTGTTCTTCTTGGTTTTTTTGTAACATAAATAGATTATGATAGTTTTATGATACAAATAGATTATTATAGTTTTATTAAAAAAACTTATTATGATAGTTTTATAAGGAAAACTAATTTCCATAAAAGTTTTTAATAAATTTTGAGTCAAGAATTTTTTTTAAAAAAAATTATTCTGTATTTTTTTTGTAAATTTTTTGAGTCTAAAAAATTCCTTATGATAAAAAAATCAAGAAAATATAAAAAATTTAGAAAATAAAATGTTTTTGGAAAACATTAACATATGTACTCCCACTATGATAAGGGATATATTAATGTAGGAAGATGAGTAAACAAGAAGTATATATGAATGATCACTTAACATTGATCATTCATCGGTTCTATTTATTGTTTTCAAATATATTAGAAATAAGAGGTTTAGTAAAAATATCATCAAGTTGTTCTTACATTCTGATGAATTGTAAAATTATATCTCCTTTAAGTGTGTGATCCTAAAGGAAATAATTTATTATATCTTGGTGTTGAGAACATGAGTGATGTGATAGGTTTTTACTTAATTCAATGGAACTTGTGTTGTCAAAAAGTATTTGAGTTTTAGTAAAAACTCATTCCATAGTCTATGGGTGTGTGTTACATCCACAATAGTTGAGCACAAAAACATCCAACTACTGCATATTCTACTTTATTATTGGAAATTGATAGCGATTTTTTTTCTTTCAATACCAAGAAACTAAATATTCACCTCATAAATGAAAATTTTTATATGTAATTTTCCTATCCATTCTACATCCACCAAATTTAGCATCAGAAACACTTTTAAGTTCAAAAACAGATCCAGAAGAATAAAATAATCCTCAATCCATAGTTATATTAAGATAATTAAATTTTTGTTTTACAACTTTAGGATGGGATTATTTTTGGATTGGATTGACATCTAGCACATAAACATACTGAAACCATTAAATTTGGATGACTAACAGTTAAGTAAAGTAAGATTCTAACCATACCTATAAAATTTTTCTGATCAACTGGTTTCGCAACCTCATTAGTAACTAAAGTATTGTAGGTATCAATGGAATTACTAATACTTTTAGTATTTTCATACCCTAATTTTTTAAGTAAATATTTTATATACTTAAGTTGAGATACAAATGTAAATTCTGGTTTTTGTGGAATTTGAAAACCAAGAAAATATGTTAACTCACTTGTCATACTCATTTCAAACTCAGAATTCATAAGATCCATAAAGTAATATATTAAATATTTTTGAGTTGAACCAAATATAATGTCATAAACATATATTTGTACAATCATAATTATTTTATTTACTTCTTTTATAAAAATATTTGGATCGACATCTCCCTTAACAAATTTGTTTTGTAACAAAAATCTTGTTAACCTGTCATGCCAAGTTATAGGGGCATGTTTAAGTCTATACAGTTACATGGTAAGTTTATAAACATGTTATGGATGCTTTTTATTTTCAAAACAAGGTGGTTTTTGTACATAAACATTTTTTAGATCGTATCCATTATGAAAAGAACACTTCAAATCCATTTGAAAAAGTCTGAAATTAAATAATACTATAAAATATATAAGTATTCTAATATCTTAAATTCTAGATATCAGTTCATAGGTTTATTCATAATCTATTCCCCCTTATTGGTTATATCCCTTAGAAACAATTCTAGCTTTATTTCTAACTATTATTCTATTTTCATCACATTTATTCTGAATATCCCATTTTACTCAAATTATATAAGTTTCCTTAGGTCATTCATATAAAGACCAGACATGGTTCCTTTCAAAATAATTGAGTTCATATTTTATTTCTTTTATCCAATCCTAATCACCTAAAGACTCATCAGTATTTTTATGTTTAAATTGAGATAAGAAATCTAGATTCTGAATTTCATTTCCCAAAGACCTTATGATCATAACTAGTTGATCTACATCACTAATGATACTTTTACTAGGATGAATCCTAAGAAACAACAGATTTCTTGGATTTTCAAAAGTCTATTCTTCAAAAATAGTTTGAAAATATTCCAGAGGAATAACTTCAGAAACATATTCCTGATTAATTTCCTTATGGGAATAACTTTATAAAAAAGGTTGAAAATCAGTTTTAAAAATAAAATATGAGGATATAGGTTGGGGTTTTTTGAAAATAAAGGAATTTATTTCTTCAAACTTATCATGCAAAATTTACTCAATAGTAAAAGAATTTTTATTAAAAAACTCTATAATCCTTACTAGTTGTGAAATAACCTAAAAATATTTCTTCATCAAATTTTGGTGAAAATTTATAGTATAGTAGTTAGTACTAACCAAATCATCCCAAAAATGTTTAGCAACTGAGTATTCACTTAGTATGGTTCTAGTAATCTTTTTAAGAACTCTATTTCTTCTTTTGACTACACCATTTTGCTATAGGGTTTAAGGTACTCAAAAGTTACATTTAATACCTTTCTTACTAATTATTTAAAAAAATAATAATTTTAGAATTCTCCACCACGGTCACTATGAATAGTTATCAAGGATATATTTTTATCATTTCTAACTCCATCTAAAAAAGTTTTAAAATAACTAAAGGATTTAGATTTATTTTTAAGGAAATAAACCCATGTGAATCTAGTGTAATCATAAACTAACACATATACATAGTATTTACACTAATAATTATAGTTTTTTGTAGGATTAAATAAGTCTATGTGAACTAACTATAAAGCATCATAAGTTGATACTTCACTAATAGATTTAAGACTTGACTTATATTTCTCACCAAATTGACAAGGGTCACAGACTTTTAAAGTATCAAACTTAAGTTCTGGTAGATCTTTAACAAGTGATTTCTTATTCAACTTAGATAAATTTATAAGGTTACAATGTCTTAATATTCTATGTCATAACCAAGATTTATCTTCCATTTCACTAAGGAAAGGTAAGTATTGGTTCTATTGGTTTTATAAGTTTAGTGTGTAGACATTCTCATGCTGATTGGTAGAAAGAATAATTTCATCTTTGGAACTGTGTATTGTAAATTTATCATTTCTAAAGTTAACAAGGTAACCTTCATCAAATAATTGACTAATTCTTATAAGGTTGTTCTTAAGTCCTATAAAAAAATATAACATTTGAAATTAAGGATTTACCAAGAAATATGATGTTACCTAAACCAATGATTTCTCCTTGAGAATTATCTCTAAAAGTTACTTTGCAACCTTTCATCTTGATAATATCCTTAAAGAAATATTTTTTTCTAGTCATGTGTCTAGAGAAACCATTATCCATATACCAAATATTCTTTTTGTTGGTACTATCTTTTATTTCTTAAAAACAAAAGAATTATTTTTTCAGAACCCAAACCTTCTTGGGTTCAGTATTATCAAAAAATAGAATTTTAGGAAGACACATTTGACCAATATTATTTCATTGATAAAATGTTATTTCCTTAGAAAAATAATCTTTATGAAAACCAAGAGACTAAAATCAATTAAAATAACAATTTTTCTTCACATCTCCACCATTTTTTTCATTTTATACAAAATGGTACACTTTTTGGAACAAAATAACTATTAATAAAAATAGGTTTTTGATTTGTATAACCAATTCTAAAATTATTACCATGAGGTTTAATTTATTTATGAATTTTTTCAAAGTTTTCCTTACCAATGGTAAACACAGATAGAGTTTTCTTTAAACTAGATATTTCATATTTTAGTTTGATAACTAAGTTTTTATCCTCATTTGAAATATTTATAGAACTAAGTTTATAAAAATAATTTGGAAAAATATTTTTCTCAGAGATAGTTTCCTAGATATCTTTTTAAATACTATATTTTCTAAAGTTAGTTTTATAAAGATCTTTAGAAAGATGTGATATTTCATTAGTAAAAAGAGTTATTCTTGAATATTTCTTTGTAATTTTTACTTGGAAATTATCATGTTTTTTACAAACATTATAATTTTCTTAGAGTTTTGAAAATATAGAATACTTTTCATAACTAGGCAATGTATTGTCTTCTGCTGAGGATGATTATTCATTAGAATATATAGAATTTTATTCATCATTAGGATAGTTTCCATTTAAATACATATTACTAAAATATTCATTAGTGTGTAACTTCTTCATAAAACATTTATTTAGCATAAGTACTTTTACAAAAATACCAAAGTTCCTCTATCCAAAAAATTCATTAATAGAAGAACTTTATGAAAAATCCCCACCACTGGCACTCCAAGTGTCATAATCTTTTAGAATTTTATTTCCTTTTGACTTATAATATTTCTTGGAATTTATGTCTGAATTTCCTTCCTTTATATATTTCCTTTTTATCTTAGAATAATAATATTGGATATGTCATGTTCTTTTACATTCATAACAAGTAACCTCAGAATCCTTCTAGGCACTTTTATCCTTATAAACTTTTTTGTATGTGTACTAAAAATTTTTCTTTCCAAATTTTTTTTCAACCTTCTAGAAAGATTATACAACTCATTTTCATAATGTTTTTATGAATTATAATTAGATTCAATAACAACTTTCTTATTTCTTGTAGATTTTAAAACTTTATCTATTGAATAAACCTTAATAAGAATATTTGATGTTATAGGAAAACAAACTCCACCATTTTTATTTTTATCCTTTTCATCATCTCTCTTTAATATTACTTTATATTACATGTGGTTTCCGATAAGATCATAATGATTTAGATTCATAATACTTCTTGTGTCATACACATTATTTCTTTTAGATTCCCACTCATTGGGAATTATATCAATAATATTTTTAACAAAAATATTATCATCAATAAATTTTTCTCCAAGACACTGTAAACTAATGATAATTTTCATAAAACTTTGGTGTATCTTCGCAACTGATTCAAAAGGTAAAAAAATCAAAGGGTTAGTAATCATCTCTAAGCATGGATTTTCTTATTTTAATGACTTTGGATGTACCAAAATGTTTTACTTCCAACTTACTCCAAATACTATTGGAAACTTCCTAGGATGATATTTGACTGTATATATTCCTCATCATAAAACACAATAAAACATTTCTAAATTTGTAATTCAACTAATATTATAACTTCTAAACATTAATAAAAGAAGAAAATTCCTTATCAAGAACCTTATACTTCCCAGTAATTATTAAGAAATTATAAACTCTAGTGTTGATCACAAATGTTTTCATTATATATCTAAAAAACTAACAGTCATTCCCATCAAATATAGGTAGTCAAATAGGATTTAGATTAGCAAGAGTTCCAATATTCATATCTTCTATCTTAACAAAATAGAAACTCTTTTTTATAATAAAAATGTTATTGTGAAAAACATTTATAAACAAGAAGTTTATAACAAAACTTAATAAACTTTCAATTGATAAAGAATGTAAAAACTCAACAAGATGTAGTAATAGAACCTACTCTGATACCAATTATTGGATCAAAAGGGTAATAAAATGATGTCTATACTTATAATAGGGAGGGGTGAATTGTTGTTTAAAACATTAAACTAAAACAAAATACAATACCTCTTAAAGTAAAAAAGATTAGACTCACAGATCTTCTGATGATCGGATTATAAGAATCAGAATATTAGATTATCCAATTATATCAAATTAAGTTTTAATCATTATCATAGATACACTATTAAAACTAATGATAAAAAATATCTAAAAAACAATTTCTATCATAATATCCACAACCTAAAAAATACTTGTAAAAAAATAAATACAATAGCTATTAAAAGTAAGAATGACATACAAGCTATATTAAAAGAATTCAATATTTTAACCTTAAGAGTAAAGGTAGTCAACAACCCTGACTAATGGTATTCAAAGTTTTATACTCACTATAAATTTTGTCTTTACTTACCCTGAAATCCCTCTATATGATGATTGGAATAAGCTCTATCTCCCTATCCTTGGAATCCCTCAATACGATGATTAGTGTATGTCTTCCTATCCCCGAAATCCCTTGATCTGATGGATTAGATTCACTGCCTTCCTATCCTCGAATCCCTCGATTGTAATAATGATTACACACAGAATAAAAAATAAAATGTTCTAAAATAAACAACCTTGACATGGATTCCTTAGAATTAAAACTCTCTAAAATATTAAAAATATTGGGAATGAGATGTTTAGGTAGAGAAAACTTTAGAATATTTGAGTTGTGAAATGTATCATCTTCCAACTCTTAAAATGATTAGTTATTTATAGCAAAATATCCAATGGTCGTATTTCTAAGTTCGTTGAAACGACCTTAGATAGATTTCACTTGAAATATCATCATGTTCTGGAATAATTAAATCTATGATTCCATTTTTTAGCACCATTACAATGCTAAAGTGTATTCCTTATTATGGAAACAAATTCTATATATTAAATTATAAGCATAGGATAGTCTTATGTAATTCTTTATCATTTTTAATATAATAGACCTTATAAGGATCAGTCTGATGTATCGGTACTAGTATCAATCCGATGGTCATGAATTTTGTAAGTAATATAGATAATACAAAATTATAACCACTAATCAAGAGAGAGGTTATTCCGATTAATTGGGCACATACTTGATCTGATAGTTCGTATTAAAGAATAATAAGTTTATATTCATAATACCTTAGAATTATTTCTATGTTAGGTAAAATATTTTTTTTATAAAAACATAATAAAACACTCTGGAAATAAAAATTTTGTAAAAATATTTTTAAGAAAGTGTTTGTGATTTCCAAAACTAAAGAAATGGAAAATAAGATGTAAAACTTCTTACTCAACAACGCAGTGGGTCCTATGTGCCTACTATCAGTGCTGTCTTGGGTATAATCATGTTTGGATGCTAATGGATTTGTTTTAATGCCCGAGTGGATGGTGGTATTTTGGTTTACCATGGAATGAGAGAGATACCTCATTTTCAAAGAGGAGTTCTAAGGGTGCTCTGGTTTTTCAGAATTGACCTGCGTGAGGAACATGGTCAGTGGTTTTAGGCATGTAATCCTTGTTTTGGTAGGACTTGGACCACATAAGCATGAGTCCTATATTTTATTTCGAGGGAGGTTTAAGGAAATACTTTTGGTGGGGAGTTCACTATAGGCTATTAGAGTTCGTGATCCTCATTTTAATTAGTTTATTTAATGTAGAGGTTTTTATTCCGGGTGGGATAAGAATGAACAGTTTTGTTTAGTGTTGTCACTTGAGGGAAAGATGTTTTGGCCACATCTATCCATTAAATTAAATCATGGATGTATATTGGGATGTGTGGTTTTCTATTTGGGTTGTGGTGTGATTATTAGGATACTGCTTTGGTGGGGAGCATTATATCGGACACTATTAAATGTATCTCAGGATGTGAGAGAGTTGTGTATGCTATAAAACTGGCCATTGGATGGTCAAGATAGCATCTAATGTGCTAGTTATTGGGGCATAACTTTATTTTTGGTTGACCTTCAAGGATTCACTGGGGGAAAGAATCAATTTTTATAGGGATTTTGTGACGACTTGTGCCGTCACAGGTTACAAAAATCAGGGAAAATATAAAATTTTGTTTCTTGAAGTGTTTCAGAGGAAAAATGATAATTTATACTATAAGATAATCTTAGATAATTTTTCTGAACTCTCTATTGGTCCCAAAATTGGGTGTTTACCCTATTATAGGATTTTTTAGAAATCCGAACCATTCGAATTTTCCTGAAATATTTAATATTTAATTAATTAAATATTGTGTTTGTTCAATCGTACTTCGAAACTGAGAATCATATAGAGATCTTGTGTCTATGGTTAAGTATATAATGGGGGGGGGGTCCTAGGGGAAGTATAACCTTTCATTGGTTTTCGAGCCTAGACCGAGGCTTATTTTCATTTCTTTTTATTTTTCTTTTTTGTTCCCTTTTTGTTTTATTTACTTTTTATTTTTCCCTTTACCCTTTGGATTCTAATGTACTCTCTTTTGGGATCCTACATCGTGTGACCAATAGAGGGAGATGTAGAGGGAGAGAAGAGGTAGTGGGAATGTAGAGGTTCCACCCAGGAGCTCATCCGTAGGTAGATCGAGGTTTGGTGGGTGGGTGGCCCAGATCTGGTGAAAAGTGTCAGCGGTTTCCACCCAGAGGTAGGCCCAGTTTATATTTTTCACCACAAATCCCCACAATTTAAGGTTTTTTAAGTTTTTATAACTTTTTTTGGGTTTCTGGGGACCTCATGGGGGTTGTTATGTGTATTTTAAGGAGAAATCACGGGTTTTAGGGTGATTTGAGGGATTTAAATTTGGGAAAACTTGGGTACAAAACATTAGTTTAAGGAACACACATCGTGTGTTTTTTCTATTTGGGGAAGATTTGTTTTTAGAATAAAACATAATGTACTTTAAGTACATAAAATTAAGTATTACTTTTCCATGTACTTGGACATGTGTTAGAGTATGTGGGTAGATGGGGTTTTGGGAAGTACACGGCGTGTACTATGGGTACACGCCCTATACTCAGTCAGACACCTCGTGTGTGGGGTACATGGCCATATAGAGGTACACAAAAAAACCAAATATACTCCATGGAAATGTAGTAGTACATGGGTATACCCCATGTCTACTTTTTCAATGTAGAAGTACATATCCTGGTGAATATTTGAGAGTACTGGTCGTGTAATCCAAATTATACACAACATAACTTTTTCCAACAAGGTGGGATTTCAGTGTTTTGTTCCCCAGAGTCAGAATTGGACTTGTGAGTAATCCATTATGATAATTTTTTTACATTTATCATAATGGTGGAATCCTTTCAGTATTTATAGGCCTATTGGGTGGAGTTTTTGATTGAGAGATTTCAGTAGGATGATTTCTTTGAGGTTTGGATTCGAAATCCTCTAGCGGGTTGGTTTGTGAGTTACATGGACCTGGTGAGGGTTTTGAGCCCAGTGACTAGCCTATATTTATTTTTCCATGGATATCTATTTGAGGTTCTTTGGAAAGATTTCAGAAGGTATGATTGTGTAGTATCTCTGATGAGATCTTGGATTTCCCTTGCATATCATGACCTATTTATCAAGGTTAGAGCAGTTGAGGTTTATCATGTTGGTTTGAGGATGAGAGATTTTGGAAACTTTGGGATGGTTTTATGCCTTTAAGTGGTGGTTATGCGTGGGTTTTGTTATGCTATTGAGATGGGTTTGAGGTATTATTTAGGATTACCTTATGGGATGGTTTCTGATCAAGAGATTAGTGGTTGTTGTAGTCATCAATTGAGAATGTTTGAGTTTTATGGTATTGTTTGGATGACCTTGTGGGTGATTTATTACCCATGGATGGATTTTTTTATGAGAATGTGGGCTAAGGTTATTCTTGAATTAGATTTTCCCTAAGGTTTTTCTTTGAAGATGATCCATTGTGGAGGATCCTTAGTGACACCCAAATTTACCTCACAACTAGAAGAGGTTGTTATAGTATAGGTAGGGTCTGAATCCATAGAGTCCTAAGAATAAACCTATTAACACATACATTTTATGGAGTGGTGAACCATTTGGATTGATTTTATTTGAAGAACTAATGAGTTGATTTAAATAAAAAACAAAAAATCACACAACAACTTGAACTAAAACAAATAATGATGATGGGTCTATCCAAGGTTGTTCTTAGGGATAAAATGGATGTAATTGTATTTTGATGAATTTTTAATTCACTAGTTCAAGAAGTATCCAATCAATGAGATAAGTCCCCAATATCATTCCTAGATTTAATCCAAACACAATTCCAAGTCTAATAACTAATTGAATTAGAGGATCACTTTCATGATCACTCTAAGGAATTGGATTGTACTAGAACTCATCATCTATAGTTTTTAAAGTCAGTGAAGACAAAGAAGAAAATAAGTCAAGGAAGGGAACTCTCATACCATAAAAATAATTTAAGAATTTAAGAACATAAAATAAAATGTAATCAAGACTCAAGAAACTCACTAGAATCAAACCAAAAAACTTTTATCCTTACATTGATGTAATTCTCTCAATGTAAGGTAGAAGTTGACTAATAAATATGGAAATGAAGAAGTAAAAAAAATAAAACAACGAATTCTACACTATTGTGTGGGGAACTTCACAATTGTTGGTGTAAATATATTCAAACCTTGATTCAATGGTATCAACATGATATGAGAAATTATAGAAAATTTAATAGAATAAGAAGAACTCTTATTAAGAAATAAAGGTGATCTGAATAACTTACATGAGAAAAAATGAACATGCAATTACAAAATGACAACTTAACATTACAATTAAAAGAATAAAAATTACACCACCATAATTCCTTCACCACCACCACATTAAATAGGAAATATTTTAGCCTTAGGTTTAACCCTATAATTCAATATCATCCCCATTAATTTGGATAGTTAAAAGGTGGGTAAGAAAAAAGGGAATGTGGACTTTTCAATGTTGAGAAGAAAAATCAGATCAAGATTCTTCCCCCTTTTGGAACCAACAAATTGAATTTGAAGATGAACACATTTGGGAATGTCATAGCAGAGAAAAAAATTTCTTCTATATTTACTATAATTTCAGTATAAAGTTTATCCCAATTGTGTATTATATTTGGAAAGTATGATTAAATTGGTGGGATGAATGTATGGGCCTTAAAAACTGGCCCATAATTTTACCTTCATATTTGACCAACTGGATAACCATGAAAACCTCTAAATTAGCTCTGGTAACTTTTGAATGAAATGTTCCCCATAATTTTATCTATATAAAATTAAAATTTTAGCTTCATTGGGCTTGAATTGAGAAATACACTTTTATTTGGTGGGCCTAAGACCCATTCAACTTTGTTTAGAAATTTTTGCATCCATGTCAAAAAATGTTCATCTCCCATCATAAATCATCAATTGATCCTATAATAAAAGATGTTCCACACAAAGTTATAAATCATTTCCCAAAATATCACATTCAAATAATTAAAACAACATATTCAACAAGATGATGATTAATTGGGCCTAAATTGAAACACATTAAACATGAATTACACAATGATGTGAAATGTGGCTCAAAAAATAAAATGCACTAAAACAATAATTAATAGACATTGAAACACTTTAATATTGAAATATAATAAATCAATATTAACCTCTTTCAGTGGCTAATGATTCTTATTTTAAGGTGTTCATGAGGACCATTGTGAATGCCCCCGCTGGTGAGATTGGGTTTTTGGATTCTTTTTTGGGTGCATTGTTGATCGAGGATCATTTGTAGGTCACTGGGGTTTTTTGGGATGTTTCCACACTGTTCATGTCTTGTTATTTTGGATTAGTTATGAGAACCCCTCAAAAAGAGTCCTGATCTTATTTTGGCCTTTTCTCGATTTGTGGATCTATGGATGGGCGTGACCCGAGTGCTTGGGTGCAGTAGGGGAGTCACCAGTTGGACGTCCCCTTAACCTATGACCTCAGAGTCCATGGGAGGCCCAACTTTTGGTTTTTCCCTAAGGTGGGTCATTGAGAGCTCATGGTGGATATTTTTTTGGATACTAACATTGAAGGTACTGAATGAGGCCTCATGATTTCTTGGCTGAGAGTGGATCAACGCTGCTAGTTTAGCTATTTGGATGGTGGGTTCGAGGTTAGACCGACCCACATTCATTTGGACTTAGGATGTGGTGTTTGAAGTAGTTTCTTCTTCGGAATTTGGCTTGAGGAGGTGACCCTTGGGATATCTTGGATTGGTCATTGGCTCTGAATTTGGTCTTTTTCTCTTCATTGTTGGTAAGATATTGTTATATGATCTTAGGGAGCTAATGGATTATCTGGATGAGTTCACCCTTCTAGTTTATTATTCACCATGGATAGAGGTTTTATGTTATGAATGCGGTGGGTTCCTAGTTAATTGAGTGGGTCCCCTAGGATAGTTTATCTATTTATCTCATGGGGTGGATGGGATTCCTTGATATAGTGCATCTGTTGGGCCCATAGAGAGGTGTTCCCCTGAAATGGTGTTTACTTTCAGGCCCTTGTTAAAATCTCAATTCATTTAGTAATACTTTCAAGACATGATGGTTTCTTAGATGTGTGGAGTAGAGATCATTCACGAGTTTGATCATTCCATTTGTGTCTCAGATCTGGGTAGATATGCTTTATTATGTGTATGCCTATGGTTACACCCTCAAGTTTTACATTCACGCCTTTTTTTGTTTAGATAACCTGAATATCCAGTATAGATCTAGAGGATGTAATTATTTTCTTGTGGTGAGGTGAGCCACATGATTTAAATCCTCAATAATGGGAATGAGCGGGGCTAGATTTACCTCGAGTGTCAGACTAGAACTCTTGGTTGGCTGCTTTCTTTTTTAGCCCCTTTTTTGCTATGTTTATATTTTATGTCAGTTGTTATCAGTCTTCATCTAGGTTGGGAATATCACATGTGCATACATTTTTTAAGATATCAGATTATAGGTTAACCATTGGGGGTAGCCTACTAAGATTTATTTCTCACCCCCTGTATGTACACCTTGGTGTGCATGAAGACATGATGTCTACTTTCATGTTGGAGAATAGGTTGCATAGTGGATGGGGTTGAGTCCCGGTATTGCTTGGTCGAGTAGAGCCACTCCTGTGGAGTCTCGATATTTGGTTGGTACAACTCGAGCATCATGGAGACTGAGTATGTGGTTTGGATCAGAGTTGGCAGCATATCCTGATGTATTTATTTTTGGTTATCAATTTTTATATGTGGTTGGCCTAGTGGGTTCTGATCTGTTGTATGTTTCAAAGGCCGATGAGTCTATAAGATTGCATGAAACATTTCATTTATTATAGCATGATTCTGTTTTAGTTATCTATTATGTGTGCTTTCATGTTTACAAATTTTTACGAGTTTGGTTATTTTCCACTGTTAATACACTTTCACCTGAGGATATAGTCTCCTCACTATATTTGTTAGACCCCTGTCACTAGTTGGTGGCCTCTATAATTCTGGGAGCATGCCCGAGGCTTTGTGGTGAGATATATTGAGTGACATTTTAGGTCAAATCAGACTGATTCATTACAACATGAATGTGTTATAGTGACCATTTAGACCAAACTAGGTGATTAAGATTGGGTAGTTACAAATATTCCCAATGGATCATGTTTATTATCTCATTATATTAAACTCTTATACCATGATTTTTTTGTTCATTTGAGATTACATTTCCTTCTATTATGAATTATAAAAAACTCTAATAGTTCCGTAATCTTTTTAATAAGATGTTTCTATTATGCTCATGTATTCTCGTATGCTTATGATTTAACCCTGGATAATATATTGAATATTTTTTCCCTTACAAAGCATTTAACCTCACCCATTTATTCTATTTTCCACTCCCTATATTATGTAGATGTGTATAACTTATGAGATGTCCAAAAGGGATTATAGTGTGGTTAAATTATAGAGATATGTTCATGAGTATTATATAATATGTTTATTTTATAGATGTCCCTAAAAGACACTAAACCGTATGTTATTGGGATTATTGTTGGATTGGTGTAGACCAATCATTTTGGATGATTTTGGGACAAATGTTAGTAGGCCATACTGCAGACCAAGCTGCCAAATTCTTACCACCAACATTGTAGCATCTTGGACTTGCAATTATCACTGTAGCAGTGTGAACTTTGGCATAATTACTATAGAAAATCAAACTTTCTAGATAACGATATTGTAGCTCCATGGACTTCTTTCCACCAGCCACTATAGTAGCTTGGACTGGGGTGGCTGCAACACTATAGCAGTATGAACTTCCACCCACCAATCACTATAGCATAATGGACTTACTATGAAATTAGTGGCTTAGTGTTTCATCTTATTTATTAGCTCATTCGAGATTGGTTTTTGTGTGTGTGTGTGTGAAATTATGATCTCCCTGTAATCGTTCTCATAAATTCTAGTGAAGTGATTCTTCATCTTCATGGATAGAGGGATTATTCCCAAAACATGTAAATCACTATGTCCAGGTTTATCTTCTTATTCTTCTTTTTTTATGTATTTTCTTCATCTAAAAACCTATGCCGTGTGACTCTAATCATTTTTGAAACAACTGTGTGATTATTATGATATTCAATGTTAAAATTATTGGAATATAAGTATATTTATTTTGGTTCATCTCACTTTGTATCAAAGACTATGTTTGAATAATGTGTTTTTATAACTATAACTAGTAGTACGGGTCTTGGGTGCCTTAGTTGGTATAATAGTAGAGTTTAGTTATTTTTTAGGATTACATTATTTTTTAGGGAATATGAAAAGACGAATTTAGTGAAAATTCTAGGGATAAGTTTAATGGATGATTCCAATTATAAGATATCATCTTTTAATTTTGGTAAAGTTTTGAGTGTTTGGTTTTCCTAGAAATTATATCCTTATCTGGATACCAGAAACTACATGCGGTTGTGGAACACTTGTAACTTTAGGTAATCATCTAGACAAAGAATCTTTGAGTATTAACTAGATCTTCACTCGATGCATTATGATTGTGACTAAGACTTCACACCATGATAGAAACTGTAGAGGGTAATGCTTTGGTAAATTCACATTATTTTTACAAAAAACTATGATGGATTAAAATCAAATTTGAGGATATAACATGTAACTAGTTAGGTTAGAAAAACCTATAGGAAAATGACTATGGAATTAATAGGATACATTAAATGGTTTATAGGATAATCCAATTATATAATTTTTCAAATGAATGTATCATAGGTTTAAATGAAGGTGTCATTGGAGAATAAATATCATGATTAATTTTTAATATTCATATGATAATTTAATCTTATTTTATTATATATTATCATTACTATTTTGGTTTTAGAATTTGATTAAAAATAAGATCATAAAGATAAATCTATGAAATATTTGTCCCTAGAAACTCCTATAACCAACTAAGGAAGCATATTTGGTACAAATTGTTGAGATAAAGGGAAAATATCAACACATGGATATCATATTAGAAATGATGAGTCTATTAATATCCAAGATTTTGAGGTATACATCTTAGTAGAAAAGATATCTTGAGTTTCTTATGGATCACTTAGCTTCATCCATCAGTGTAAAATAATAATAATTAAGAGGATATAATTTATTTAAGGGGGGAGAATGTGACACCCTGATATTTCAGAATATATTTTTCTAAATCAATACTATATTTGATAGCTTACTCCACATGAAATACTGAAATAAAATAATCCACGACATATTAGATGAATATGATTATGAAAACTATAAAAATAATAAAACCCATAGTAAATAAAAAGTTATTTCTTAACTAAAATTTCATACATTTTGAGGATAAATAATTAATATGATTTAGTATTAAGAAGGATTGTTCATTCTCCAATAATTTTTTATTAAATTTTATATTTTATCCTAATAAATTAAATTGACCACTTGTATAATATTATTATATATAAACTAATATATTAAAATTATTTGAGTTGGTAATTCACATTAATTAATATTAAGAACACTTAAAAACATCATTTTTAACAAAATAAATTTTCCATTTATTTTTTATTTTCTTTTGGAAACTAAATTTATAAATTATAATTTTATAAAGTGAACTTCATTTTTGAATTTAGTATATAAAAGTTATCATAGTATGGATTTTTTAAATATTTCTTAAATAATTTATTTTTTAGTGAATAGTAAAAGAATACTTTTTTTTCTAATACTGTAATATTTATAATATTATAAAGAAGTAAGTATTACTGAAAACATATAAAAAATTTAGTATAAAAAAATATATAAGGATTAAAATAATTCTATTACAATTTATAAAATAAATTTAGAACACCTACAATTAAAATTTTAAGGACTTAACTAATATTTTCTAATTTAAAAATTGTTTTTGGTCTTTTCCATTAATTATATATTAATTAGGCCAAAATATGTTTTGGATTGCTTTTTAAGCAACATATGTTATATTTTTTATATAAAACCAATTTATTTCATTAAAATAAATGACATATATAATTGTACCCATTATATAAATTTTAATTTTAAAAACACACTTTTTTTAAAAACTATTTTTATATGCTTTGTGCATTTATTTAGAAATTAACTTTTTTCAATAATAAAAATTTATTTTGATAAAATCAATTACACATTAGAGAAAATAATTTTCAAATTATATAATAATTTCTATTTAAAATTTTCTTGTTAAAATTAATTATCGAGGTTAAAAATTAGTTACCTTGGTAAAAGTTAATTATGATAAAATCTAAAAAATCCTGAGGGAAAACACTAAAATAATTCATATTTTTCTAAAAAAATTAGAATTTAGATTAATATATACCTTATCCTAAAAAAATTCATTATTTATTAATTTTTTACTAATTTACCCTTGAATAGTGTCTTTCCATCATTAAAAAGGTAATCATTATTTACAAAAAATCAATTTTCATCACTTATAAGAGGAGATCACATCAACATCATTTATCCAAAAATCCTAAATATCTATCTCAAAAAAACTCTAACATACTATATTCTAAACTCTCTACCCATATCCTAGAATCCATGGTCTTACCAAAATACAAAGCGATGGAGCCTTAGGGTGTTACAAAATGGAAAACATCCAAAGGTAAAGGCAATGTTCTCAATCATGTTCACTTAATTATTTTCTTATTCCATACCCGAAATCCTATTTTTTAAATTATTATTTGTTACCATAAATATTAATAATATACTTATATTTTATTATACTAATGAAATTACACTTTTCTACCCTCCGCAAAACCATTAAAAAAATGAATACGTCATCATGCAGACATGCGAACTACAATCTCCATGAAATGAATGTTTTATTTTTCATTACTTCCTAACATGTATGAAGGTAAAAATATATTTAAGTTAAAAACATTATATTTATTAAAAAATTAATATTATGGAATGATAATATTTGAAATTATATAAGTGATCTTAATAATAAACAATCATAGTATATTTAACCTCCTTAAATGAAAATATCAAGGAACCTTTTTTAATTGTAGTTCATTTTGTGAAAAACTCTGATACCATTTAAATTTTTTACTCATGGAGTAATAAAATACATAAAACAACAAAATCATGGGAATTATGACTCAATTTTATAATACATTTTACCATGGTAAATATCTAATAAAGAAGTTTTAGATAAATCGACCGAACCACCTAAAGTAATCATCATGAGAAAAATATATTTAATAAATAAATAACATATAATAATAAATAGTTCTTATAAAATGAAATATATATGGAAATTTTTCTTAATAATTTTTTAATACACATAATTTTATTATACGGTAAATTAGGCACACACGTAAAATGAATCAGGACCTGAGGTAATGGCTATTTATCTATATTTTCAATTCCAGAAGCCTTGTTTGATATTGTACACCATCATTTATTTTATATGGTGTATTAAATAACTTATTTACATTAATTATAATTAATATCTTTAGTTTAATGATATTTTAATTTCCATTTCATGATAACCCTCTTGTGTTCTTTTTGTTCTTACTTTACCATTATTTTAGGGGTTTTTGCATCTCAATTTTTCTTTATTGAGGTATAATTCATATTCACCACATGTTTCATTTTTTTGGGTATATATATTATACGTGTAATTATTTTATCATAATTTTTCATTCTATCTAAGGTATTGAAAACTCCATCTTGATATCTCTTTTCATGTTTTCTGATTCAATTGTTACAAAAGTTGTATAGAATTTTGATAACTCAAAACTGATTTCTTTGAGTTATAAATCCTATTATTAAAATTAATTATTATATGAATGGTTTTATCCACATTATGATTTTATTTCATGTAAAATTATCTTCCCATATTTTGAAAATGAATTTTTAATTTAATTTTTTTTATCATGATGAATTTATTTTATAAAAGTATATCACTATTGAGAATAATTATCATCCTATTTAATAATGGTTTCATTAACTTGTCATATTTACATTTAAATACAATTATATCCTTTATATTTTTAATCTAAAATATGTTTTTTCTCAAGTGACCTTCATATTTTCCTTGTCCACTTTTCAAAAGGTTGTTTTTTTACTTTTTTAAAGATGTGGGTTTTTTAAGAAAGGTATTTCAAAATGTTAATAAGGTTTTCTATATTTTCTAATCAAATGTTTTATCTTAAACTAAAAATTAATTTTGTATAACCATTATATATTTTAAAGTATATATTATTAAATTTTCATTTTATATAATAAAAATTACAATTTTTTCACATCAATTTTTTTTTTAAAATGAATTTTTAATGTGAACTGTATCTTCTTCTTTTATGACAATGTTAAAAACTTTTTCTAAAAACGATTATTAAGTTTCACTGCCATTTTTACTCTTTATATCTGAATTATTTAATTACTTGGAAGATATTTTTCATGAATCACCCATTAAATTTTCATAATAAATCTATTTTGGGATGATTTAAATTTTTGTACTGATAGTTTATATTATTGAAGTCAATTTTGGTGATACAATTTGGAAATGCAGTGAAACCCATTTTTATTTACATGGGTCATTTATGATGTGATTAATGATTGTTTTTTTGGTAAATAAACTTTTTAATGGTTAATAGAAGTGTTTATATATCACCCTCTAATGCATTCATTGAAATTTTATATCTCATGGGTATAAAAAGTGTAGATGGGTAAAATGCCAAACCTTGGATGGTACTTGGGTAGTATCCCAATCCCAAGAGGGTTCATTATTAGTATCCCAAGAATACAATTAGGGATATAAATTGAGTTTTTTATAACATAAATGGTGTTGGTTCTTAGATTCTTCCTATAATATAAATGGATATCTTTCATGAATTATTCTCACAATATAAAGGGTGAGCCTTCTTGGATATGCTCACAAAATAAAGGTTGTTCCTTCTTGGAAATTCTCACAATATCATGATACCTTATGCTTAAGTTTTTTCCAAATTCTTTTTTATTATTTTTTTCAAGGGATGTTTCATTTTTATCTCATATTCTTATGAATATTCCCCATGGATTATGTTTGTTATCAAATTATCTCACACACTTATTCCATGGAACATTTTTATTTATTTTAGATTAAATTTAATTTTGTCATGACATATTGAAAACTCTTATTGTTAAATGATATTTTCAATATGATATTTTCCTCATGCTCATGTTTTCTTATATTCTTTTGATCTAACCATTTATGACATGTTTCTGAGTTTTACCCATGCTAAGATTTTGAAATCACCCCTTACTTATGTTTCCATTCCCAAAGTTATAAAGATGAGTATAACTTATGAGATGTTTAGAAGGGGATTTAGTGTGGTCTGATTATAGAGAAATGTTCTTGAGTATCATATAATAAGTTTATTATGTATATGATACTTAATGAAACTAAAACTTTTAGTTATAATATTTTATGATTATTTATTACATGTAATGTATAAATGATATATTTTTAGTTTGGTTCATCTCACTTTTTAACAAATATATTATTTTAAGAAAGTGTTTTAGCACCCAACCTAGTATCATGGGTCTATATCACCTCACCCATGTACTTTACTTTGTTGTTTATGCCATAGGATGGTTAACATGAACTCTCATATATTTTTAATATTCATATTAAAATGTATATCTTGTGTGGTCAGGTTCCTTCTTGTCTAATTGGTGGGATTTTATCTATTGTAGGATGTTTATTCTATAACCTAACATATTTTTCTTATGCCTACTCAACACTGGTATCCAACCCCTTGCCTATTGGATGTGATCATGTGATGTCACACATAGATTACTACTCGTCTGGGTGAGGCCCTGGTGGGTTGGGTTATTTCATTTTTAGTAAGTGAATGATCCCTTATCATGTAAGATATTTCCTATAAAATAATTCACTAGGAAATTCCAAGAATTGAATGTTTTTAAGATGAGGAGGTTTTGATTAATCATATAATTATGGGTTTGTGAGAGATTGGGAGAATTTTAAATTTTTATTTGGATTGAGGAGATGGAGTCTTTACCATGCATTAAATGATGTTTGAGATGTTTTGGGAGTGTTATTATGGTGGAAGAATGCTCAGTGTGGGTTTGGGAGTGTTTGTGTCCGATATTATGTATTATTAAGAAGGTTATATCATGTCCTAGGTGGGTTACACCGTTATGGTCCTTAGTTGAGTGTAGGTGATCTACTTGGTGTTAGTCATGCCATGACCCATCCAAAGGGTGGCCCCTCTACCTAGGTTTGGTAGCTCCATGACCTAGATGGGTCAATCTGCAATGAGGTCAAATAAGGAGAATACCCCTCTCATTGGGGGTGGTTACACCACTACCCATAGGTGTCACATAGTGACCAGTGTGCATGATGTTTTTTAGATGGATATTTTGGTCATTTCAACAGTAGTTTTATTTTGAACCCCCTTCGGATCCCTTGGTCTTAGAAATTCAAATGATAGGAGAGATACCTTAATGGATCTCCAATCCTACCCCATTTACTCCCCTCAAATACATTTATTATGTCTTATTCATATGGATTAAAGATATATCTTATCCTCTTCCTGTCATTATTTTATTATTTGATTCCTTTTAATTCTTTATTTATTATTTAGGGTTTTGGGAATAAAATTTCTATGATGCATGGATTAATCATACCACTTCTTAAGGAAATTGTGTGGATTAGGTTTGAGTGCATGGTATAAGTGTATAACACCATCTTTGTTCATGTTTTAGTGCCGTTATATATTCTAATGAGTCTGGAATCAATTATTTCATTGTGGTATTTTAGTTTTTAGTTCTTGGTTTATTAATTTAGTGTTGTTTATGGTTTGGTTAGTTTCTCATTGACTCAAAGGATGTAGAAACCCCAAATATATTAACCCATATTTAGTGTCTACTTCATTATATTTTCATAAGATACAAGGGTTCTAATCCTAAAGGACCGGTCAATTTAGTAGTCTTGAAAAACCATATACATACATGTTTCCCATATTACATTGGAAATAAAAATAAATACATTGTATAATAAAACTCATGAATCCTAGATATTATTTATAATATCATTATTTATATCATTAGGAAAGGAAAAAAATAAAGTGTAATCTCATATGCTCAGTAAGAGTTACATACAACAAGAGCTATCATAAGCAAATAATTGAAAACAAATTCTATTTAATTAATAACTTGAGAACAAAATGAATCCATAGATAATATCAATGAATTAATATCATGGATAATAATAATTGAATTCTCAATCAATGAAATGATTAATATTAGAATTCATGATATTATACATCATTATATCTTTACCATAAAATACTTTTATCAAGACAGTTTAATCGATGGGTAGGTATATACAAAAAATACCTTTAATTTAGCCAACTGATTTGTCACATTAGACCTATTGATGCATTGATGGGATATTTATAACTGGGCCCACCCATCACTACATGTCCAATTCATTCCTCATATATTAAATGATCAATTTAATTTATAAAAAAATGCAACATCAAAAAATAACTATATTTAATAAAGAATACAAAATATTAAGATTTCCTCATCCAATCAAATAACTTTTGAAGTAAAACACCATATATAAAAATGGTATACAGTTTAGATAATAATAATATCTATGATATAAATAATATGGATATTTAATAGAAATGTAACTTCTAATTTAAAATTACCACATGAAAGTGATTTTTTAAGAGAAAGTTAACGACTAAAAAATTAATAAGAGATAAAAGATGAACATCGATTCATCATAAATATTTATTTTGAAATAAGATCACGAACTTTGGAAAAATAAAGGTAAATGAAATAAAAAAAATTAAAATAAACTTTAATTAAATAGTTTTCATTGGAAAACCATTGAAAACATGTATAATAAGCTAAATAGATTAAAATATTTATGACATCATGGAAATCTGTCAATGTCATATATATTAAAAAAATTCCTTTTAAATTTTTATAAATAAAGATGAAAATGAACTCTCCATAAAAAATTGTAAATATTCTTTTCAAATTATTTAAAAATTAAAGGATAAAATAAAATTTCCTTAATAAATCATTTGAGTAAATAAAAATGAAAATTGTAAAATAATTTTGAAAAAAATGTTCATGGATGAAAACATAACCGATCAAAAAGAGAAATAAGATCAGTTTTTCTCTAAAAAATTTATTTTCTTGATTAAAGTTACAAAGAGGGTAAAATTTGGGATGAAAATGTGTAAAATAACTAAATATTCATATAATAATAAAATATTTGGAGTTTATGAATGATATATTATAGTATTCCTTTAATAAAAGTGAGAGTAATCCCAAAAATATGAGGTTGTAAAGTAAATTCTTTCCTCCTTGGTAAATTTTAAATTATAACCACTTGAAATAGTAAACTTGAATTAAAATATAAATCATAATTAATAAATATATATTAAACTTAAATATATCAATGAGGAATTATATACACCACATAAAAATAAATAGGTTCAAAATACCAAATGTGTCTCAATGGAGTGGAAATTGAGATGAAATCCATTACCTCAAGTTCCATTTGCCTCATAAGTGATTTTGACCTCCTGTATAGTAAATTTAGATTTATTATGATTAAATAATAGAACTATATAAATATCTATAATATCATATATTATTTATTTATAACATATTATCAATCATTTTTAACAGTATTTTATTATTATCATTATTTTGGGTAGTAACTGCTTTATTTTTCATGTATGTTTTGATTCAGTAATTTTAGTACTGTTACTTTTATTATGGTTAAATTATATTAATAATATTAATAAATATATATATATTATATATATTTATTATATCTTTTTATTTAGATTCATCCATAAAACTTAGAGATGGAAAAAATAAATTACATTATTCATGGAGATGGTAGGCTGTACGTACACATTAAAGATGTTTTCACTTTTAAAAGGATGGAATGAAAGGGAGTTAAATAATAATTCACATTTATATATTCATTATTATATCATATATATCATATATATTCAGTAAATCTATCTTTATTTATATCCATGTAAACCGTAAATGAAAAATGAATCACATCACTTTGTGGAGGTGGTTGTCCACACGTACGCGCGAACAAATTTATTGTCTTCCAACGAAATGGAAGGTAACTGATATTTATGATATTATAATTACAAAGGAATAATTATTTAATAAATATAATATATTTTCATTAGTTCCATATTTATAACAACCCATGTGAGGCGGTAATGGAAAATAATTGCATCGGTTTGTGAGGCGGTAGTTCATCGTACACACGATCAGAGATGGTTTTGTTTCCCATTTAATGGGGAAGGAAAAGGATAAATATTATTTCATAAACATAATAACATATCAGTATGTGGGATATTCTTTTGTTTTTATATTTTAATGGTTAGTACATAATTTAAGGTGGTAAAAAAAGAAGAAAAATGAAAGTTGTTGGTGAAGATGATTACCTATTCTTAGAAAGAGATCCTTTAAATATCTTCATAAAGGACCTAGGGTTGGTATTTGGGGAAGAAAAAAACATCAAAAACATGGATAATAAGTTTTAAAAGAGAATTGGGTAGGTATTTATTGAGATATATGGCTCAATGTGGTGTAAAGAAAATAAAGGAGTGTCTTTTTATAAGCACAGGGAGGGGAACATTTTAAAATTCATGAAATATTATAATATAATATGTGTCTAACTCATGTAAAATGGTTAAAAAAAGGAATAGATTCTAATATAAGGAGTATATCATATTAATATATTCATCAAATCAAATTTTTAGAGGTTTAGATATCATTTTAATCATTATCATTTGGATTAACCCCTTAGTAACCAATTTTAACCATAACCATGGTAATGAATTTTTTAAATAGTAAAGGGTTATAATTTTACATATAAGGTGAAAATTGGATCATAATGGATAAAGGATGAAATTTTATACCATATATTATCCCTATTATCCACTTTCAAGTTTTTTATGATTTTAAAATAATTTAATAATATATTACTTTCCTAAAATATCATTAATGTCCTTTTGGACACTATTCATTCATTTTGACTTTAGATGCATAAAGACAATGATGGAATTAAAATATAATACTTTAAAACATCCCTAATATGTCATATTTATCTATAAAATTCATGAAACATAATAATTCATCTAAATTGTTGTAGGGTCCTGAAAAATATTCTAAGGGAAGAAAATACTTCCACAATCACTTTGCAGAAGGAAGCAAGTACTTTTATGAGACTAGCATGGTGAATGGACTCAAATTGAGTTGCAAATTTCAGAAGAAAATTGAAGGAATTAAAATTTTCCAAGAATTTCAAGTGGCCCGCGTACCATCACCAGGAAGGGTCCATAGACTTCCTGGATCACGAACAATCGGTACGCAAAACGATTCACGAACCACTGGCTTGTAGAGCGATGGCCAGTGAACATAGTGGAATGTGAACCGCATTGCTGAAGGACTCATGCGCACAAAGGCAATCCGCGTACCATCTCACAAACTCAGTAGTTCATGGGCGAAGTAAATCGGGAGGGTTTCGTGAACCATGATCGTGAACCATGGCCACTGTAAACCCGGTTTGACCGAGTCTTTTGCGGGTCAAGATATCTCTTCATGGGCCTCCCCAAATGGTGCCACATACCCATATATATGATTTTCCTGATGCTATATATAAGGAATAGAGAAGGAATTGAGAAATTATGGATGACGAAAGCTTGGAGGGAACCCAAAGGTTGGAAGAAAAAACTCAGAGAATATTATGGATTTAGTCTGGAATCATCGGTGAATCCCCAATCGCGAATCATGTTCTATGTAGGTATAGCAAGCCGCGGACTATAAAACGGGGGAAAACAATAATAAAAAGAGAACTGAAAACCTAAATTGTGAAATAGAGAACCATATACTTCTTGCGGATGAAATTCCAATGAATGATGATTCCCAGAACCCTCCTCCAAAATGGTGTTCCACGTAGTGTATCATGACACATATTTAACTGGACGTCGTGTACTAAATTAGTACGTGGATGGAACCCAAAGCGGTGTGACAGACCACATACCATAATGGTGCACAGTGGTCCATACCCATGCCCACATACCACATCGGTATGTGGACAACCCCTCTTCCCGTAAACCACTATGGTATGCAGAGCTTCCCCCATCCTGCATAAGAAAATAGTACACGAAATGGGGTATTTTCAGGTATTATTTCCTCCGATTCCAACCTCACCACTTCACTACAGTAAATTCCTCCATAATCCCTCCACGAACCAGTCCTCCAGCATTAGGCCAAAGCCTCTTCCAAATCCATCAGACCCATATGATCAGACCAACATGTGCCTCAGTGTGCCCTGTTGAGTCTACATACCCATAGTAAACGGAGTCTCTAATTCTCTCCACAAAATGGTTCGGGATTCAGGAATGTTCATGGGTCTACATTCCCATGGTAACCTAGAGTCCAAACTTGGGATGCCGAGATGAACCACCCTGTTCTAGGGATTAAGGGTGATCACTTTATTTTCCATTCAATGAGGAATAATGATCAGTCGAAGTAGTTAAGTTCACTTCTCCTTTGACGAGGAAGAAACTCCTCCCCTTCCTAGAATGTATTTCAGGGCCCTACCACTGAGTTAAGTCCCCAATCTTCTGAGGCTGAGCCACATAACCTTTAATGTAATTTCACATTAAAAGGTTCATCGCTCTACGCCCTCTCCCACTATTGCCCCGACCTTTTCCGTCATAGGCTCTCCATCTCCAACCAATAGGAGAGGAATCATGTGGTTGGATGGATCTCTCACATCCTCTTGTTTCTCACACAGAGCATGACTCACATAAGCTTAGAGGTTTTTGAAGATTACAACATCCACACAATCTGAACTATAAGAACCCTGATTCTTGGTCAAACTAGGATACATAGGATGCCTACTTTAAGGCCCGAGCTCAAAAGGGAGCCCATCCAAAAGGGTTCACCCAGCCATGTCCCCCCAAATGGGAAGCTTCCACATAATTCAAAACTACATGGGTTCTGATTCCTCTTCCAAGGATATATAAGAAACCCATCTTATGGGTCTGATCCCAACATTAAATCACCTTCCACCCCTTGGTTGGCGATAAACTCCAGAGCGCCTTACTGTATGGATCAAGCCAGCAATACCTCCGTAGTATCAAATATATTCATGCCTGCGGTGATCTTGCAAACCAAGGGTATCCCATGGAAACTCATCAGGAATGAACCAAGGATTCACAAACATATGAACATGACTTAAATCTATAATAGAGTCCTATAAAATGCAATAATCCTACCACAGAAGGGTGCGGTGAGCCTGAATTCCCATCCTCTCGACCAATGGTGTCCCTAAGTGTCATTGGATGAATCATAAATCAATGAGCGCCTGCCTTTGGAAATCAGGTCCATGAATCATGGATACCAAGGCCGTTGGGTTTTTTCTATCTCCATGAATAAAAATGTTGGAGACAATATGAGGAAGTTATATATGAGTTGGATCAATTGTACAAGCACTCAACCCCACGTAATCGTCCGCTGGGACCGACTGACTATGTCATCTCATTCAGAATGAAAAAGGGGTGAATTACCCTGCCCTAATGGGGTTAATGCAACCCTATTTTAAAGGATAATGATTCAAAATGGGTCGATACAAAAGAAATGGTGAATTTTACAAGAAATCATCTCGGGAAAAAGAGACGGGTGATGATTCGCATCAGACCATTTCCTAATCACCCGAAATGCGCCACCTCGGAGGCAGAACAAAAATGGTGAACCCGACGTGAATCCTTAACTAAGGTGGCGGTTATAACCCAATGATAACTGACACAAAAGGATATTGAACATCAGAATATTTCATTCTCCCCTATATTCATGAAATGCGCCATCTTAGAGGAAGAAAAAATGGTGAACCCAACGTGAATTCTTAACCAAGGTGGCGGTTCTACCCCAATCAAGCCCCTTCACTCCACAACAAAAAAAAAGGAGAGGGGAAGGGGGGCCAAGATGAATCACCAGATATTCATATGTTTAATAGAATTCTACTTTGATGAGGTTTTGTGGTCTATATGTCATATATATATATATATTGAAGGTTCCCGTAGAGCAACCTTCAATCCAAACGACATCCAAACGACCAATGCAGACACGCGCATCAGTGATCCCGCAGGCAGTTGGGGCCCCAATGAAGAGTGGGACCCCCTTGCCTACCCAGAATCTTCAACACTGGGTATCCAACACACTGATCAGGGAGTACCACCGAAATGGTACTCTCCCCCACAGTGCAGGTCGTGAGATAGGCCCTACAGTTAGCAAAGACTCGCCAACCGCCTCTTCAGTTACGGCTAGTACCTCTGCACTAGGTGGCCCCAGTGGTCATATCAAACCATTTCGGGAGCCTATCTCCACAATGTGATAAAAAGTACCTTATTTAACTTAGGGAGGTGCATGAAGTTAATACTAAAAACTTTATCTCAACTGCACAGGGGTCCTACTCACGGGCCCCTTCTAGAGAGTGTCACCGCCAACACCGGACGACCAGACCTCCTCCTGCCAAAGAGGACCTTATGTCGATGGAACCTGCTACAATCCAAGAGACCTGGGGCCCTCGGGCTGCCATCCAAGGGTGGTGAATATATAATCTGGAACACGCTATCACCCTGGTTGTAGAGGAGAAACTCTGCCATACTAACATGGTGTCAGTCAATGGGAATACATATGACTTTTTTCCCTCCACTCATGCCCACCATAGATATATGGTGGCACAATACAAGCACATGCACGTTCCTGCTAGTGCTCACCGGTCCAGCCTTGCAGACAGAGTGGAAAACTACAGGTAGATGTAGATATCTGCCGATACACAACAATCCCGTCCACCAAATAGGGCAGTAACCATCTACATGTAGGCACATATACCTACCAATTCATATCAAGCCCGTTATCCAAATAGGGTGGCAAGAAAGTATGAGCAGAGTCAAATTACTATAGATACATACAAAGACCGTGAGACAAATACAGTGGCAAGCGAGTAGATGAAAATCCCCGCTCGTGAATATGAATTCCACCAGTTAAATACGGTGGAAACCAGAGAAGAAAATCGGTGGCTGACTCATTCCTCTATCCCAGAATAGGAGAACTGCAAGTATTTACTGGAAACACATGGAGGACCATAGCAGGCAAAAACTCCTGCTCCGATATTTCATACTCGTTCCAATCAAAGACGTATCTCAGCACATCCTGGAAATTATGGAAGACCAGAGTTTGATACGAGACCATATCATCCAAACATTCCAAGACATTATTACATTGGTGAAAAGGGAAAGAAATCAGGCCCACAACCCGGTTTGCTCAAATGGAATGACTCACTCGTAAAATTGGTCAGTCACTTCATAGCAGTTATGCATCCCTACTCTCGTCCAGGAGGGTCGACAGCAATATCCTGTGGTATACAGACAACGGGATCAAGAACAAATACTCGTTCCAACTGGGGGGCACCGTTCCAACATGGTGGCCGCTTCAGGTCAGGCATATATTCCTGCCAAAACTCAAGATTCCCATCGGCGTATCCTGACAACATCACGGGACACAAAAAGACAAGGACTCGTACTTGTAGGCCATTACCAACAGCAGACGGCCCCATTTACCTGCAAGAGAGTGATCAAAAATGAAATGCGCCAAAGGAAACCAGAAAATGAATAGAACATACATGATCTTGATCTGCTAGAAGATGAGGTTCTTGATACCCTCAAACATATATCAATAAAATATCAAGAACATTTCAGTCCATCGCCAAATTATGGAAGTGGTAGTAGCAGTTTCGGAGGTCCTCCCTACAATATCGCCACTAGCAGCTCTAAAGGTCCTCCCCAGAGAACCCACAAGGGCTTACTCCGTGGGCCATGAATGATCGATCACAAGATCCTATCTCCTGATGCGTGTCAGGGTAACCCTCCCTTCAACCTGAAGATCAGATGGTAAGAAGTTCCTCCCCTTATGTTCACCGCCCTGATGGTCCTCCCTAGGGTATACACTACATATATGCTTCTCCCTATAGTCGTACATCAAGTCATGATGGTAGTCCTTTCTATATTGACAATCATTGTGAAGGCCCTACCCATAATGGAAGTTGTTGTAAAGGCCCTCCCCATAGTAACATCAAGGAACGAGAAGGTCCTCCCCTCATTACAATACATTCTGAAGGCCCTCCCTAGGATTTACACTATAGAAATTCTCCCTACAGCTAGGTATCAAGCTGTGAAAGTAGTCCTCGCCATCACAACAGTCATCGAGAAGGTCCTCCCCTCAGTGACATCAAGCATCAAGAAGGTCCTCCCCTTGTTGTATCCTGCCCTAAAGGTCCTATATAGGGTATACACTGTAAAAACATTTCCCGTGGCTGGGCATCAAGTTGCAATAGTAGCCCTCGCCATTGCATCACCAATTGTGAAGGTCCTCCCTGCAAAAAAAAATTCATATTGAAAAGAAGGTCCTCCCCTTACCGAAACAAATATGAGAAATCCCTCCTATGCTGAGGTGCTTAGAAAGATGGAGTCAGACACATCAGGCACTCCATCTATAATGAGTGATATTCTTTATCAACCAGAGGATGGCTTGGGACCATGCTTATATTCTGAGCCACCCCCACACCATCCAAAAATCAATAAGGCTCCCACAAGCTCGGTTTCCTGGAATGAAATTATAAAGAAGCAGTCGAGTTGTGAATATCAAGTAGAGGAGCCTCCAGAAGAACAGCATCATGATATGTTTCTTGTGATAAGACAACTAGATAAGGATAATATACCAATGATGTATTGTCCTACGACCACTTCTCACTTCAACATACCAGGAGAGTTGTCTAGGGAATGTATACATGACATTCACCTCAATATATGGAAAACTATTTGTCATGTAGAAGAAAACTTCCTACCCTACAAAGGGTATGTGGACCACATCAACACAATAGGGTATATTTGTCATCTTATTGACCTAGAAGCTCTCCCGTCCGCACAGTAGCCACAAATAGAATGAAGAAAGAAAAAAATTGAACTGGCTTGCCCCCATGCACTGCATAATTTGCGTCGCCTCATTGGAAATTCCCCGAGTGGAGCTCATATTTGGGGATGGGGAGAACATGGAGCTCTAAACTTAATCCCTCTTCTCATCCAACAAACCCCATTAGAAATGATATATTGTAATGTCATCACCCAAAGGCAGAAATCAAGTGAAAGCCTTGCTCCAAAAAGATGTGATACTCAACAAAAACCGGCCCAGAGTAAATCTCAAAAGCATCAGGACCAAAGAGATCAAGCCATTAAAAATATTCCTAGTTAGGAAACTAAGAACATACAGTAGAATTCCCGCCTAAGGGAATTCAACCAGAAAGCAGTGCTCATGTCTTAAAAAGTCCATAGACTCCATGCAGGACCATTTCCATACTTGGTTCACACCTGCACAAGAGTACATGATATTGAAAAGGTGGAAATAGCAACGACCAATTCCACAATGTAGGAACAACCCTAGACCATAGGGGTGGGACATTTTTACCTCAAATCCCCGCACAATATACATCTATCTTCTACTTTCTAGGAAGAACGATAGACATAGGAGTCACCTGTTCCACCCCTTCTCATGGTTCGCACCCTCCGAGACAAAGGCGCATTAAGAGGTCTGGCCAGGGATCCCTTCATGTCAATCTTCACCAATAAACCCGAAGAATACCACAAAGTGGAAGGATAAAGTCCAAAAAATGACACAGAAATCCTTCCTACCATTTGGCACCGTGTACACCACCCCCAATGCAGTATGCCTGAGTGAACGTGGTAAACGTCCGCCCCATGGATCTCACAGAAAATGATACAGAGGGAGAGGAAACAGAAGAAGATGGTTCCCTCCGAGAGGCATCCCACACTGATCTTGATGGTGTGAATAACTAGAACTAGAGAGAAGTCCTAAATCTGGGTACCCCCTCAGTTAATCCGACATTACCTCCCACAAAAAACCCCAACAAGGAGAAGAATAAATCCAAGTTTGTCTATGACCCGCCTTCTCCTCCCCCTAGAAATGCATCCCTCACTCTTGAGTAAAGGTTCACCAAGAAGGGGGATGAAATGAAAGAGATCAGGAAAATTAATGCTGAGATACACTGAGGGAGTTACCTCCCTAGATGTTTTCCCCCCACGAAATGCCAGCAGGTGCTCCCAGGAGAGGTGCCCTTGCCGCAAACACTCAACCCAGTGAGTGAAGCCAAGAATGGAGTCCCATCTAATCTGACATTGGGACAAGAAAATTACTTAAACCCAACCCTAGAAGGACATCAAGACTTCCCATAACTGGGAAGGCATCTATAATATATTCAGGTAAACCTACAAATGATACCTTTGGCTGGGTATCAACCACAAATTCAAGTAGCACCGGCACGCCCAGTTTTGGCCACTGCCACACCATCCGATGATCAACCCCAATAGGATATGCATCAAGGTCTCTTGAACACCATCGAGTAATTAACAACTCGACTAGAATCCATAGAGGGGCGATGCGATCTGATATAGCCAGATCACAAACCCTACCCTGATTGGGTAAGCAATGTTCTCCCACCACCAAACTTCAGAAACCCCATATTCCCTATATTCAATGGCGTGGGGGACCCGAAAAAACATTTAAAGTACTATGACTCTTATTATGACCCCATAATGGGAACTATAGAGCAGCAAGAAGTAGTAAAACTTAGGTGCTTCATAAGAACCCTTTAGGGATTGACTTTCGTAGGGTATACTAGCTTTCCAGGCAATTCAATCATAGGATGGGAGGACCTCAGGCAATATTTTCTCTTCCATTTTACTTCAACGCTACCTAATACGATGTTCAGTGATATAATTAACTGAAAACAACGAGAGAATGAAAGAGTTTCAGACTTCATTACCAGATGGAAAGGCCTGACTTATTTCCTGAACCAGCCACTTCCACAAGATGAAATACTCTCCATGTTCATCGATAACCTTTGAGATAAATTGTGAACAATGCTTATCCTGCTGAAATACACAAGTGGGTTTAGATATTTATATTCCATTTCCCAAATAATATAATAATCCTTGCAATGGACCAATCTTAAGTCCCGAGTAGCCCTATCATCCCCTGGGAAAATAATGGGAAAAGATGAAGTGGCTTATATCATGCTTAAGCCACCCCTGAAACTAGCTCTAGTTGCGAGGCCCCAACCAAACCGTGCAAGACCCCCTGGACTCCAACAACCACCCCCACCTTGGCAAGATGAACAATGATGTGCTAAAATAAATCAGTTCGAAGAATGTAGAAATAAATTTTACTCATTTTGAGACAACCAGATCCACATCTATTTCATAGCCACTATGAATTGAAACTTTCTCTGGCTACCAGATCCAAGGTGAGCTGATGAAGTGGGTCACAACGACCATCCAAATTGTTGTACCTATCACTAAATACTGGGACATACCATCTATGAATGCTTCGTTTTCAAGGATCTTCTATGAAAGATGGTGGATTCCAGGCAAGTCAAGTTGGGCCCGCCGCTAGCATAAGTAGCGTATGTTTCCACCTCAGACTCAAGAGAGGAAAAGGAATGGAAAATAGTTTCCTGTAAGAAGAATCAAAAGTATAAAAATTGGATGAATTGGAAGACCATCGATCAAGTTCATGGAATCCTCTAGGAACAATTGAAACAACCAACTATGCCCCCCAAAGCTTCCAATACAACATAGTCATCCTCCTCAGCCCCACAACCCTCTAAAGGCTAGAAGGGTAGAATGTAGGAGGAATAAGATGGGATGACACCAAATCTGAAGTCAGTGTTGTAACTTTCAGACTTCATGGTAACAAAAATGGCACAACGGGCACCGACCCACCAAATGGTAAAACGAGCACTGCCCTGCCAAACGGTACCATCAGAAGAATACAATCAGACAGAAACATTGTCAGATCAAGAACTGTTCTTTAAATCCATTAATGTCATTCACTTGATGGACCCCTTCTTGGATAGAGACTATGGCCATGAACCCACATTCCCCACACCTAACCAGAGAGTCATAGGAGGATGGCGCAGAGGCCGGAGGTTTCATGGAAGGCATGATCATGGAAGGAGTTAGATTCCCAGCCACACCATAAGTCAAACCATTAACATCATATAAACTCACGGAAGGACCCTTCGACAGAGACAACAAGAACTGGAATTCTCTTATTACCCCATCAGAATAAATAAAATCCCAATTATCTTGGAATATCCATCAAAGGAAGAATAAATATCAAATCACCCAAGGCGTGCAGGCGGACAAGTTCGGAGAAAAAGGGAAAGGAATGCAACACCAATGGCCCCGATCACAAAAGCCAAACCATCTATGTCCAAATCCCGAACCCCTAAAGTGTTTGTGAAAGAGCAGTCCCAAGTCGGGAAGCGCCAACCTTTAGAGAATAAATATAATATTCTAAAGTAGCTAGCTTCAGTACTAGAAAAGATATCAATCCTAGATGCGTTAAGCCTATTCACAGATCTTAGGGAGGCACTCATCGAAGCCTTACTAAGTCCCTAGGAATTTGAGGTATCAGTATAAGTAGCCAAAGTCTATTATACGAAGACCAGTCCCGAAAAATGTTAGGTCTTAATCTCCTTCATAGGAAATGATGAAGACACCATCAAGAAAGGGAACATAAAACCCTTATATGTGTCCTACAAGATAAATGGAATTGATGTTTGGAGGATCTTCATCAACAATGACTCTGGAGTTAACCTCCTCCTACTACAAACGCTTCATCAGCTGGGCTATGATAAAGATAGCTTGAAACCCTGCACTACAAATCTCTTGGGATATGACCAAAGCAAGTAGAAACTGTTGGGATGAATCAAGCTTAAAACTCAGCTCAGAGTCCTCATGTTGGATTCCAAGTTCCTAGTAGTACGACAAAGTACAGACTTCACTATCCTGTTAGGGAGGCCTTGGCTACATCAGCAAGATGCAATTCTATCATCATACCATCAGTGCATCATATATTGCACTAATGGAAAAAACGAGACATTGCACACCAATAAATCCCTGTTTGAGTCCTGTGAGTTTCATTATTTCGATGTAGGGTTCTATGAATCGGAATAAAAACATATTTTGGCCAACAATATTGATTGGATTATGTAACAACCCGAGATTTTATGAGAATTATTCTTTTTAATTTTATTTATGTCTTGTGTCGTACACTACACCAAAATTAGCTTGTGCTATACGCAACACCGTATTAGCTTACAGTATAAGCAACACTATTACTGGCTCATGTTACACACAATTTCAAGTTCGTTTTGTAGAAATTATTCTACACAACATTAAGTATAGATTTTGTTTAATGCATAAATGAAATAAGTTTTGAATTATGTTATACGCAACACTAAAGGGAGCTTGTACTACATGCATCCCTGGCTTGGCTTGCATTACACGCAATTGCGACCTTCCTCGATAGCGTGTGTAGTACGCAATACCGGGTTTCAGTAAACAACAATATATGGTTATAATATTATTATAAACTAGATGTTATGAATATTATTAACTACATTTTGAATTTTATTACATTATAATTCATCTTACACATTTTATAGAACATGGTATGAGAACAAAATAAATTGTTTGGGTAAAATAAGTATTTTAAAAAAAATGAAGTTTTGCCGCCTTTTGATGGTGCACCCATATTAAATCTAGTTTTTAACATGTTTATAAGATCAATTTGAAAAAATAAAATTCTTCTTTGGAATCCGGATATAAAAATTTACTTTGGATAAACTTTTCTTATTATTCTGATAACTTTCATATTTTAATGAATAGTAAAAACATGATAAATTTTAATTAAAAACAACTTTTTCATCATAATAATTAATATGGTTAAATTATAATATTGAATTGTTTAAAAGTATAAATAGAATATATTTTTACCATTTAATATAATTTACGTCATTTCCATTAATTTTACATTGAATTCATAGGTAAAAACATTTAAATCTTTGGCAATGTTTTAACTTTTAAAACCTATTTTCTAAACAATGAGATTAATTTTAAATTAATTACTGCAACTTATGTGTTTTGAATTTCGAAAAATATATTTCATATTTGGAATCAGTAGGTCCAAATTATGTTAATAAGATACTTTTTATTTATAGGCATTATGAATAGTAACTACTGTAAATTTTATTTACCATAGTTAAAGGTAAATCCTGTAATTAAGGGTAAATATATTATTATAAAATTACCCAAACACTTATCCTAATATAATTGGATGAGTATATTTTAACCTAAATCATACTTTGGTCTAAATTTAATCTAATGGAACCCACTTGTATTTGATTAAGATGTTTTATTTATTTTATTTAAAGGAAAGTGAAATGTCTCACTCAAACTTTAATAATTAGATTATTTTTAATATAAGGTTATAAAGAATATAAATTCAATTATAAATACTCATTTTAAATCTAATTTTTTTTCTTTATCATGGTAATCTATTTTTAATTTTTGAGAAATATTTAATTACCTTAATATCTTATACATTAATGATGAAGAAATTATTTATTTAGTGAAAAATCAATAATATAGTTTTTATTAAAATAAAATTACCTATAAAAAGGACCAGAAACTTGAAAAAACATTATTTTTTGAGTATATATATTCCCTAATCATACAAGGGTCTATTTTTGGACCATTTGGAGCCTTATAAAACTGATTATGACATTTATATTATTTTATTTTAAATGATGTCAAAGATGTCACCTTCATAATTTAATAAATATAACAATTTAAATGTTGTGATTTTAAGATGATAAATTCGAGTAAAAATATTATTATGAAAGGTATTATATATATATATATTCATCATAGGATTTTAGTTTTAATTTTTATGCAACAAATAAATATATTAAATAATTATACAAAAATGTTGTAGTAATTATTTTATTAAGAGATATACCAAATAAATGGTTTTAAAAATATTAAAATAAATAATATACGAAAAAATTAATGTGCCCCATGAATTTTTTAATGGATATGACATGTTATAAATCTATTAAATATTTTAGTTCGAACATATATTCTGTGTGGATTTTATTTAAATTCAAATAAATGAATAGTGTCAAAATTGACACTACTGTTATTTTATAAAAATAACATAATTAAAAATCACAAAAATATTTAAAAATTATAAATTAAAATTTATATGGTATACAATATTATTAATTATCCAATTATATCCAATTCACAACACATAAGTAGATAACAATTTAAAATTTATAATCTTATTAGCACAAATAAAATTAAATAGATTAAATAAGGATAAATCAAGTTGATAAGGTTTAAAATAAATTTCCAACATGTATAAATTTTATTGGTTGATGATATTACAACCCTATATAATCTAATCTTAGAATATGAGTCATTTTTGGAGGATTTTAAGTGGGGTTTTATTTATTATAAATTAATATTGTTGAGGTTTCCAAAGGTGCCCCTCTCCTCTTCTATATAAGGTAACCTCCTCCCTCTTCTCTTTACACAATTTTGAGCCTTAAACCTCATCCAAACCCTGCCCATTTTCCTTATCAACTTCCATAGAAAAATTATAGAGGTTATTGTCTCCTAAAAATACCAACTCTAGTGCCTTAATAGGAAGCTTAAAAGAGGTGCGTCGAAGAAGAGGTAATCTCTTCTACCGATTCTTTCAAGTTTCTTTCTTCTTCAAATTTTTCATATTTAGTTGTTTCATTATAAAGTAATAACATAAGTATCACTAATATACTAATATGTTATTATAAACATGAAACAAACTCATTTCACCTTCTATCCTTCCTACGGAAAATGAAATCACCGCACGTGCGTACGTACAGAATACCGCCTCCACGTCGTGGTGTAATCTGTTTTTCCACCACAAACTTACTTGGATGGGTATAGTGGTGTAAATAATAAATATATATGGTTGTTATAACATCATACTGATTCTGAGATACTATATAATCCACTCCAATTCCATTCAATAATTATGGGAATGATATCATCGCTCGTGCGTACGTACGAATTACCGTCTCCACGACGCGATGAGATTCATTCTACATGTTAACCACTCAAGAATGATTATAAAGTATATATAATGAATAATAATGAAATATATGACATAATGAAGCTACTGGATTTATGTATATATATATATATGTCATCTACTTACTTCCATTCAAGTCAATAAGGAAAGGAAAACAACGTTCATGCGTACGTACGGCTTACCGTCTCCATGAATGGTGTATTTCATTTCATTCATATATCTATTATATATATATATATATATACTGAATATATATGATATATAAATCATGATTTACATTCTGGAATTAAGTAAATAATTATATAAGTAATAATAATATCAAGAACAACAAGTCCAAGCACATACGATAAATAAAACGATTTTACCCAAAACACTGCTTTAACTTGGAATTTACAAAAGAACGGGTAATATAAAGTCATAAGTGAACCATATATGATATCATAAAAATGAATATGATTCTGTAATAAGTAAATGACATTATTTAAATCATTATACAGGAGGTTCGGATACGTACGAAGCATATCAGACCTAAGGTAAGGGATAACTTTTCCAATCTCATTTTTATCCAAGATTGTTTATTCATAAGTATTTGCTGGGGTTATATTTATCATCCATGCCCCTATTTTATAAAAATGGTTTCATGTATTTTTAAAGTCCTTTTTACCCATTTTTTACTTTTACTAAATGGTATGTAAGGAATCTTTTTTTACCATATGAGGTACTTTTTGACTTTTCCGGCAAAAGTATGAGAATAATGTTTTTTAACTTATACGACATGCACATATTTTTGTACAGTTTAATAAAGACTTATTTTCATGAATCTTACTCCGCAATATTTCATGATTATTTTCAAGAAAATAAATTTCTTTTAAAATTGCATGGAATTTTGTGAAAAGAAAATGATTTTGAAGAAAAAAAGATATTTTCCTCAAGAATTCATTTCAAGTGTTTTGTCAAAACTATTTTCCATCTAAGATGACATTATTTAGTATGATTATGTTTCAAGTATAATGTCTCTTTGATTTACTTGGTTTGACTTTTCTTATGATGAAATGATATCCATTTGTTTAATATAGATTATGTTATGATGGGATGATGTTTATGAAACCCATTTTATTCTTTGGGTTATGATGAATGATTTATGTTTATGTTGTGGCACATGTAAACATGATTTCATTATGAGATGGGTGGGACCTATATATCCCTCCAATGAATTAGGTAAAGATTTATATCTCATGAGATAGACATGGCTAGAACAACAAGTTAATCCGGTTCAGTGATACAGGACTGGAACGAGGAGTAAACTCGATTCCGTAAGGGACTTTGTCCGCTAAGATGGTCTTGGCAGCAATGCCTTGGATACTATGGAAATCATATCAAGTGGTTAATGTTTTTCAACAATTACATGTTTTATTCCCATGCTATTTTATCATGATTGATGTTCCATTATGATCTATGCCTTACGTACTGCCATGTTTTATTTCATTTCTCAAGATTTTGATGTTTAATCATTATGTTCATGTTTTTAAGTTTAATTGTATATGGTTTGTTTTATTTTCTCCATGCTTACCCTTACTGAGAATTTGAGCTCACCTTTTATATATTTTCTTTTCCCCAAGATATAAAGAAAGGTTTTAGGTAATAAAACAAAAGGGGAAGATCTTTATGGGAGATGTTGAAGATCTTTCACCATGATTAGAAGATTATGTTCCGAGTTTCCAAAGACACTAAACTATTACGATCCTTGAGTGTTGGTTCTTGTTATGTATTATGTATTGTGAAAGAGTAATGTAATTTCCATGTATGTAAAGCTTTGGGTCTCTATAGATTACTTCCCCAAATGGAATGGAAATGGATCCCACCGACCCCTTCCAGCAGTTTGTGGAAGAGTATGTATTACCCATCAACAAAGTTGAATGCATAAGTGCAAGTATGGATGCAGACTCAATTGTATGCATGGTCCATGTTATGACTTCCAAGTCTAAAGACACGGAAGAATAGATTGGATTATGTGGTGACAAGAAAATCCCTACTAAAAATTCTCTCGACTAATCCACGGGACCCAGACTGCCCTTGCCTTACTCACTAAGGCAAAAGATGATCTCTCTCCTGATATTGGAGAGTTCATCTCAAAAATCCTATATCCATCAGAAGAGGAATAAGATAAATATTATGAAGAAGAATAAGATTAATAAGACCTCAAATATTCCCCTACTGTATTCGACGAAGGTGTCTCCACCACAATCGATGAACTTAAGGAGATAAACCTGGGCACTAAAAATGACCTGTAGACCACTCTGATCAGTGTGGCTATGCCTGTCAAGGATTTAGAGGCATATACCTCCTTAATAAAGAAGAATCAAGATGTATTTTCCTGGAATTACACAAAAATGTTAGGCCTAGATCTTGAGGTTTCCACTCATCATCTAGGTTTACTGGAATATCACCGGGGCTATAAGCAGATAGCCAAAAGGACCCACCTGACGCATGCCACCAAAATAGAAGCTGAAGTTGAAAATATGATCAAAGCCAACTTCAAACGGGAGTTCCAATATCTGATCTGGATAGAAAATATAGTCCCTTTTAAAAAGAAGAACGAACAGATTATAATCTGCATTGACTTCAGGGACCTTAATTGGAATTGCCCAAAAGATGATTTCTTGGTCCCGATAATGGAATTGTTGATCAATTAAAGAGATGGATATGAGGCCCTCTCTTTCAAGGACAGCTATTTTGGATGCAACCAGATCCATATGGCCCAAGGAGATGAAGAATCTACTGCTTTATGGGCCCCTCAGGGAGCGTTCTATTATAAAGTGATGCCCTTTGGTCTAAAGAATGTCAGTGCCACATATCATCTTTCCATTTATCACATCTTCAAGCCTTTCTTGGGAAGTTTTTTGAGTGTTATGTCAAGGATATGGGGGATAAATAGTGATAGAACTCAAACCACCTTGCCGATCTTGAAACTATCATCAAAAAATTGTGGCAACATAGTTTAAAGATGAATCCCCTAAAGTAAAACTTTGGTGTTACCTCTGGAAAATTCCTAGACTTCATTGTATGCTATCATGACATCGACGTCGACCCCAAGAAGACAAAATACATCATTGGCATGTCCCCACCTCGCAACCTCGCCGAGTTGAGAGGTCTCTAGGGGCACCTCACCTACATCCAACTCTTTATATCCAACCAAGCAGGTAAATTCTTACCTTTCACCAGGATCATGAAGAAAGAAGTTACATATGGGTGGGATAATTATTGAAAAGAAGTGTTCGACAGTCTCAAAAGATATCTCCTAAGCCCACTGGTTCTAAGACCTCAAGTTTAGGGGAGAACGCTTATTTTTTACGTAACCACCCTCAAACGGTCATTATGCACCTTCATCACACAGAAGAATGATTCCGAAAGCGAGAAAATACAATATTACCTCAGTCAAAAAATGATTGATGATAAAACTCAATATTATAAAATTGAAAGGAACTATCTAGCCCTAATCTTCAAAGATCAAAAACTCATTCATTACCTATAGCACCATAAGTTCCAACTGGTCTCCTGCTACAAACCGATCAAATATATCCTCAACTGTCCCATGCTAAATGGATGCCTATCACGATGGGCGATCATCTTACAATAGTTTTACATACGATACATACCCTAGAAGGCCATAAATGGCCAGGTGTTAGTATAATTTCTCACAGTGAACCCCTCAGAGAAAACAACACCATTGGATGCCGAATTCTGGATGAAGAAGTATTTTCCATCCAGGAGGACCCCTAGACATGGTAAATTTACTTTGATGGTACTTCCCAAATTCTGACAGGGAAAAGGATGGAGGATCCCAATCTCAACAAAGTGGGGTTGGGAATTATACTCATATCCCCTAAAAAGGCCATCCTTCCTTACTCTTTCCTTATTTTGGAAGGGTCTACAATTAATGAAGCAGAATATTAGGCCCTCATTGTAAGCCTGGAACTGGAACTCAATGTGCAAGCCAAACACCTAAAAATAAATGGTGATTCAGAGATAGTAATCAAATAGATTAGTGGTGACTAATCCATTAAGAAATAAGTATTGGTCCCCTTGATGAACCATGTTCAAGAACTAATGGATGAATTCCCATCAGAACCAATGTTGACTTATGTACCCTGATCACAAAATGCCGAAGATGACGCTTTGGAAAATGCAGCCACAGCCTTGGCCGATCCAGACTGGGATGAAAAAGTCATTAGCATTTCCCACCGCCAGATGGTCATGCCATTTATCCATATAAATATGGAGGAAATCGATGAAATTAGTCATGTTTATGATCCTTATGGTTACACCACCGGCTGAATAACGCCCATTGAAAATTACCTTTGGAAGGGGGAACTCCCACCAGAGCGGGGTGTAAGGGAGAAGGTCTGAAGATGGGCAGTCAACTTTTCCCTGTACAATCCGGTAAACCAAGAAAAGGTTCTCTAAAAATGAGGCCTTGAAAAATTCATTCTTATGTGAATTGATGGAGACGAGAATGATGCCATCATGAAAGAATTACATGTTGGAGATTGTAGAGCACAACAATCAGAAACTAATATATCTCAACAAATTCGAAGGCTTGAGTATTACTAGCCCACTATGAAAAGGATTGTTCCATATTCACCAAGAAGTTATATTCCTTCCAATTTCAAGCTAATTTCATACACAGAACCTTGGAGTTACTTCATACAACTAACTACTCCTGGCCATTCACCACTTAGGGGATGGATGTTGTGGGACCATATCCTCCCGCCACAGCTAGACAATTCAAGTTCATACTCATAACAACTAACTTCTTTTCCAAATGGGCCGATGCCATACCCCTTAAATAAGTCAGGGTGAAAAACATTGTTATCTTTGTGAAGGCCAACATCATCACTAGATTTGGTTTCCCTCATACAATACTAATATATAACAACACCAACTTCTACTCTGCTGAGTTGGAAAAGCTATACCAGGATTATGAAATCAAATCCAACCGTTCATCCTGCTACCACACGACAACCACTGGGTAGATAGAGGATTTCAACAAAACCTTGTCTGACATACTATAAAAGATTGTTGATAAGGATAAGAAATCAGGGACAGACAAGCTCCTTCATTATTTATGGGATTACCAGACCATGACCCACACCGCCACCCAGGAAACCCCGTACTCACTAGTATACGGGGCAAAGGCAGTTTTGACTCTTGAAATCCAAGTGACATCACTTCGTGTAACCATTTGCAATAAAATGTACATGGAAGAGAAATCCCAGAGACAGGTTGATGAGTTGGAGTAGCTAGACGAAAAAAGGTTGCACACTTTACACCATTTGGAAATCTACCAAAATCGGATTGCATGAGCCTTTAACAAAAAGGTTTGCCTTCGATCTTTCCTCGAAGGAGAAATGATATTAGTCATTATAACCCCAATGATACTCAGGAAGAAGCCCCCAAAGCATGAACCAAAGTGGGAATGACTATATGTCATACATAGGGTCTATTATGATGGATCATACACCCAGATATCAATGGATGGAAAACTCATCATGACTCCCACAAATGAAAAGTTCCTGAAGAATTACTTCGCATAATAGCAACCCCAAAGACATGGTCCAAACTATATGACCCAAACTATGAGTTGTTGTCCTGACCAACATGAAGATAAAATATATGGTATTAGCCATGATCCAAGATCTATGACCCTAAACTATGAGTTATAATACCCCCATGTCATGGTCGAAAATCTATGACCCTAAACTATGAGTCATTGTCCTTTCCACATGATGTTAAACTGTAAGGAACTCATACCTAAAACATGACATCAAAATATGAATCATTTCCATGCTGTAAGATGTCAAACTACATGGTACAAAGTGTCCTAATCACAGGACAATAAACTACATGGTCTATCAAAAAAATATATACATATTGATTCCTTCCCTCACATGATACATAACGACGCCTCGATCCTTGATCTTGGCCTAACCCCCCCTCCCCCACCAAAATAAAGGCCTCCATCATATCCTCTACCTCCCAACACATGTGTAGGAAACCCTATGTCAACTCTTTGTCTCTAACATTGAATATAAATCACGTGAGATTAGGATCAGTGGTAAGGATTCTCTTACATAAACAAGTTATATAGAAGTATGGTAGACCAAACACTTATAGAAAATGAAACAAAAATGCCCTCACATGTTCTCACACATGGACCGAGCCATATCGGTACAGGGAACATTTAAAACTACATGCAGCTTGATTCCTACTACTACAAGATACGTAGTGACGCATGGATTTGGCATCCCAGCCCAAAAACTATAAAATAAATTCCCCTTTCCCTATGCATAGGTCAGACTTGTATGGGGAGTCCATGAAAGGTCCTAATCACATGACGATACAATGTGAAATTCTTCAAGAGTTATGTGTGGTCCAGTTCTCATTTGCATGAGATCCGAAACATTCCCATCACTCATGAGAAGTCTAAAGATCCTGCTTCCCCTTATACATATGAGTCAGACTTATGTGGAAGCTCCAGTAGTTCACGGTTAGTCACGGTCCGGGTATTCTTTACGTTCCCAAGAACATCATTCACTTTTTTCAAACTCCATATTCTGAGAAAACTTGTATCCCCATAATCATTCAATGTCATCTGAGATGGAAGGATAGTGTCCTATAAACACCTTTGTTTGACTATACACATCATGCCCTAATGGATTTGCATATATTTCCCACAAAAACAACCGTCAATCAAAGGAAAATTCATCCCTAGGAGATTCCTCTCCCATCTTAGTATGCCCAATGGATTCAAAGCCCCATGTCATTCCTCCTAACTCAAGCTTCCCCTGGGAATATGGTTTACACCTTCTATCATCACTCACGTTTAAGGAACACCAGAACATCCTGGTTGTGATTAACTAAAAACTATTAAAGATTTTAATGATAGAATAATCTTCCTCATTGCATGACTCTAAATTGCACAACATCATGTCCTCACTACACAACAATAAACTACAAGTCCAAAATAATCCGTTCTGTATGACGTTAAACTACATATCATTAGCTTAATCCTAAAATTCACTATAATATTGATTTTTTTTGTTCTGAGGTAATGACCTGGAATCCCCTTGTTTCTCACATCCAGCATAGCTCATGTGAGCTTAGGGATCTTAGCGCGAGATCCACCATGACATTATGGTAAAATAGCCCAGGAATTTGGTTCTAGTAGAAAAACCCTAAAAGGAATTCCACGGTTCCCTTCCCTGAGAGGAACCCTACATCCTAGCCATGTGATGTTAAATGACCAGGTACCCCAAAGATGGGATAAACTCCTCACCCTGCGTATGATCCAGATCTATGCAAGGGATACCTAATTCCATGAGTAAATCATAGCCCAAATGTTTTCAATATGTCTGAATACACTTCTTCCATACCTCAAACATCATATTCCAGGAAAACATGGATTCCCATAATCATTCAAGGCCATCTGAGATGGAAGGCCAGTGTCCTGCAGACACCTTTGTTTGACTATGCACACCATGCCCCAGTGGCTCTGTATATGTTTCCTGTCACACCCCGACCATACTTTATTTTCATTTAATTATTTCTGGTCTTTCTTATGAGTTGCGGTTTGAATTGGTTCTAGTTTATAAGGGGGTTGGGATCTTATACAGGTGTGCGTCCGTACGAGCGACCGTGTGTAGCGCCAAATCGTATTATGAATGATGTTTTATTATTAAATGTGTTACTATTTGGTTGCGCGACCTTGTGCCGACCGCGCACTTTTCTAGACCCAACTTGAGTCTTTGCGTTTTGATGATAAATGCGTTTTTTTACTCGGTAGTGACTGGAGCATGCGCATGGAACGGGCAGAGCCACATGGCTTCGTCAGATGGTCGTACGACCTACCCGGTGCGCGGGTAATCAATTAATTAAGAGTTGAATAATACATTAATTAATTTAACAGTTGTTTAATATTATTATTATTTTTATTGGGGATTATTCTTATTTTTATTTCAGTTATTATTTTTATTAGTTGTATAATTTTAAATTATTAAAATGGTCATAAAATTTTCAGCATGTAAGTTATAATGTTACTGCTATTATTAATTTTGTTAATATTTTAATTAGGTTTTAATTTATCTTTATTTTCATTTCCTTTTTTATTTCTTTTTATTTCCTTTTTATTTATTTTTCTTTCTTTTCCTACTATACTTTCTCTCCCCGTCGCGCTAGACCCTTTCTTCCCCGATTTTTGTTTTGCGCAGCAGCTCTCCCCCTGGTTCACGGCGCACTCCCCTTCTAACCCTAGCTGAATCACCCGCACACCATCACTGCAATTCGCATCCCTCCAATCACATCGCACCCTAGCCCTAGCCGCAGCTGCAGTGCCTCTCCCCTTGTTTTCCCCTCCAGCACGGACCACCCTCTCCCTTTCCGGTGAACGGTAGTAGCGCGACCCACCAGTCCTGCTCCCATCTAGAACTGCCCCATCAACCTCCCTGTCCAGCCACTTCCAGCTTTCCGAACCCTCCTGCGCCTCTCCCCTTTTTTCCACCTCCGGTGATTTGGACCGGCGACCCTCCTTTCTTCCGACTCCCTTCCAGTCGGATGCTTATTACCTCCTCCTTCTGGTCGAATATCCGCGACCAAGGTTCCTAAAAAAACAACCTTCTAGCCGCGCCCCTCCTATTCCAATCCAGCGATGCTCCATCGCCCTCCGCTGCTCCTACCCTCCCCGCTCGCACCAGCCTGGCCGCCTCGACCTTCCTTGAGCCGACGTCTCCATCCTGCCTCGCCTCGGCCATGCCGTGCCACACCGATCATGCCACCCTTATCCACCTCTACTACCCCTCATCCAATTTCGAACAGCCGCGACACCCCCCTGCCATCTTGAACCGAGATTCACCATCCTCCGGTTTTGCCCAGCCGTGCGCGCACTAATCCCTTTGGTGCGTTTTCTTTCCAGCAGCCCTCGTTTTTAATTTTCCGGCATCGCGCAAGCTCGGACAGCATCTCTTCCCCCTTTTCCGTAAGTGTGCTGCCTCGGTTGATAGTTATTAAATTTTATTGTGTTGCAATTTGAGTTTAGGGTTTGTGTTTGGTCCGATTATGGTGTATTTGATCCAATTGCTTGTATTTAGGGACTAATTGCGTTGTTTGTGGTGCAGTGGCTTTTGTGCACCAATTCAGCGAGGTATGAATCCACTTGCTTATTTAATTGATTTTTGCACCGTTGTTAATTAGTTTACATGCTGTGAAATTGTTTTTAATTTGGTTTCAATGTGCATTTAAATTGTTAGTGTTATGTTTAAATAGTATTAGTGTATTTTATTTTGAAAACCCACTTTGGGCTGTTTATCAGCACCGATAAATTGTGGAATTTGCATATTTGAAAGTGCAGTTGATGCAGTTGACATTTTGGTGTGGTGTCAAAAGTGCGTTTAATCTAAAAAAATGGTTTTGGATGAGTTTTTCTTTTCTTTATATATATTGAAAGTTGAGACATGTTGGAAACTACTTAATAAATCTTCTTAGCACTTTTTTTAGTTAATTAATCAATTTATTTTATTTAATTTGTTAAATTAATAGTTAATTTATTTGGTTGAATTTGTTTAACTATTAATTAAATTATTTAATTTTTGATATTTCTTTTTTTACTAACTGCTGATATTGTTTTGGGTTGGCGATGTGAATTCTTGTTCTACTATGTTAATATCTTTTGACGGCTCCGTACGGTGCGACCTTTGCGCATCAGGAGTACTTCGCCATGTCGTTTTTCGCTCCTGCATTGAGGTAGGTGGTTTCGCATGCTTAGGTTGTCTGATTAATTGGTTTGTGGGTTTATTTAAATTAACATTTCAATCATCTAAATTTTGTTGTGAGTGTTGATTTCAGCTGATAGATTTTATTGATTTATCTCACTAGTGGCATGTTTAGGTTATTTTGGTTTCAACTAAGTCATGTCTTTAGTTTTGAATAAATACAGCGTTTGAAATTTGTATGCATTTGGTTTCAAAGAAAATTTGAGTGGGTTTAGCACTGTTATTACGATGCCTTGTTTTCTTTAAAATCACTAAACCAATTTCTCTAATGTTTTATAAATTTTAGTTTGATTCTTGAGATTGTATAGTTTATTAACTTGTGAAATTCCTGCACGTTGTGTTCTGTTTCTGAAAATCTCTATTGTGCGTTAGACCTTTAAATGATTATTTGTTTATTCATTTATATTGAATGTGCAAGTGTGGTTGACTTAGTTTGCATTAAAGTGTGTTATGACTTGAACCTGATGAGTAGGGTGAACTTTGAATATTGAGCACAAAAGGGGAAGCCTGGGTACTAGGTGGGCAGACTAGACTAGTGAGCTAGTGTTCCGGAGATGACTCGGTCCGGTTTCACTGGCGGGATTGACGATTGCAACACTAACTAAACATATGATATCTGAGGGTCGTGGCCTTCTAAGCCACGTGTTCTGAGGGTCGTGGCCTTCTAATCCACGTTATCTGAGGGTCGTGGCCATCTAATCCACGTTTCACCGAGACACGACGTTCTAGGGACCCACACAACTTTAGTACTTTAGGGCCTCTCCCACTTTTGTTGCTCCTGTGCGTTTATATACTCATCAATGGTTGGTTTTGGTAACTTCTGTGGTTTCAAAAGGTGAGAATGTTTCATTTTCTTTCAGTACCAAAAATCCCCTTTCCCTATTTTAGAATTGTCTTTCTTTCTTTAAAACCATTTTAATTAAAGTGTTAGTGCATTTATTTATTTTCTCTAAAACTTGAACCTGCGAACTGTTTTGGTCATCTAACCTTTTCATGCGAAATCTCTTCTTTGGTGCCAACCTATTGAGCGATTTCTCACACCCTACTTACACCCTTGGGTGTAAGTAGATCTGATTCTGTCTGATACAGGGAAAGGCAATGGTTTTGAGGATGGTGATCCGAGTTATTAGCTGCTACTTCTTGGCGTGGAGTTGAGGTGACGGTTTGAGGGTGCGATCTCTCGTTGAGGTGACGGTTTGAGGGTGTGATCTCTCGTTGGGTGACAGTTTCTGGGTTGGTTTTTAGTCTCTAAACTTTCCTTTGTGTTGATTGGTTTTTAGTTATACTTATGACTCAAAACTTGGTCATGTATAATGGTTTGTTGTCAGCGACCTTTAATTTTGTTTTGGTTTACTTTGTTGGATGTTTATTTGGGTAAATCGTTCCCACTCTTTTATTTTGATACCCAGGCACTTGTGCCAGCCCGTGGGGATCGGAAACGCCCTTCGGGCCATGTCACGGACCGAGTCGGGCGCCGGGTCGGATGCCGCACTGGCCTGGTTCGTGACAAAATGGTATCAGAGGCAGGTTTTTTCTTGTTATTTGGGGTATCAGGTAGATCGGAGATAGGATTGTCGGTACTCGAGTGGTAGGTGCGGGAAGAGTGTCGCTAACTCTTTCTCGTTCCGATCCTCGATTAACCAGGGGCAGTCTGGGATCTAAGTTTTGGTTTTGGTCTTTGTGGATGAGGGATGACAATAGGAGTAAACCGGTACTGCGCGCGGTCTCACATGGAGTAGCGACCCATGTGATGCCCGAGAGTGCGTTTTGACACTCCTAGTGGTTGGTGCTTACCCAGGGCATGGTCTGTTAAACCATGTAGCCGAGTTAGACACGACCACTAGTCCTCCTCCCAGGTGTTTAACGTTCGTGATATCTTGCTTCAATTTTGGGATTGATGTGAAATTGTTTTCCTTTAAAAGGGTGAAGCGGACTTTGCTGCTGCTCTTATTTGCGGTTGACATGATATTTGGGGTGCGTTTCTCTTGGACCATATTTTTGGAATTTAGAGTTGATTTTTCAAAGTTGAATTTCTAAAGGGATATCTTGGGTTGTCTGAAATTGAAATGGGTTGTTTTAGAAATGGAAATCATTCTTGAAATTTCCCTTGAATTTTTTAAATGGGTTTGGAAAGAAAAATGTATTTTCTGATATTAAGAATGTTTTGTTTTGAAAGCGGAGTATCCTTGTTTCTTTCCAGTGGTATTCCTATGGGTGCTCGCATGTGCATATGGACTTGATTAATGGATAGTTTGTGATCGTGTGGACGGGTGCCTGAGTGGCACGAAAATGCATACTTGCGAGGCACCATGGAATATCATTGGTGGTTGTTTGATCTCTAAGGTTGCTTCTTGTTTCCTAGAAGGTGGGGCTTTTTCATAAATGGGTTTTGTGCAATAATGGTTTTGGAAATGAAAAAAATGACATTGCTTTTAAAGTAATGATTGATTTTTAAAATAGTTTTTGGGCTTATTGTGTAGGGATTTGTCTTTCAAGTGATTGTATTCTTTGAAAATGAATGGATTATTGAAATTGGGATTATTGGATTTGTTTTGTAATGTTGATGTTTGTTTTATGATGTGTTTGGATTTGTGGAAGGCTGGTTTGTGTTTCTTGTTTGCGATATGCCCCTAGAAACGTTCCATGGGTTCCAGCAAGTCTCTCTCAGTTCTTGGCCTGACCCAGACTCTTAGTGGAGTGGCAGAGTTGGGTTCTGCTTGGTGGCGTCGACTGTTCGTAGACGTCGATGTCAGTTGGATGCCATTGAGTGATTTGGGAAAGTTGGAAGTGTCTCTGGTTTTGGAGGAACTCCAAATGTTGTGCAGATGTAAGATTGTCTCGAGTACGTCTAGTGGAGCGGGACTAAACTAGTGAATGGTGATCATTCGGTTTTCGATGAAAATGGGGATGTCGTGAGTGATCCTCAAGACTAGCCTCATTTCACGGTTGTACCTAAAGAAGAGAAGGCAAGGAAGGTGGTTGATCTCGTAGGTGCCTGACCAGTCAACAGAGGGTGAAGGAGGTATGTTGACCTTTCTGATGAGCTTGTTTCTTTCCCCAGAGGTTGTGTGTAACGATCAGTTTAAAGCTCGTAATAGTTGTCCGTCCCGTTTATACTGCGGTAAATGAATGTTATTCGTCCATTGACGAGTATGAACCAAAGGTACTTGCTCTTGGAGTGCCCCTCTCTTCAGTTTGTGTCGTGCGTTTGACAGACCACTCAGTCCCCTATCTCTAGTGTGGTCAGTTAGACACTCTAGGTCATTCGTTGCAATTCTAAGTTTGGTATGTTAATAGAGTGGCCGCGCGAGACACGAGGAGAAGTATGCAGGATGCTTTTCTAGCGGAGGAAGTTCCAGTTAGAAGTGGTCAGCTTGTGACTGCGAGGCTGGAGATGCTTCAGACATCAGTGCCCCAGCCATAGGTCTCGGGGTGAAGCTTGCGTGCAGTCAGGACTCGTCAGACGTGAGACGGGCTTGGTCCGACTTTAGTCCGCAATGTCGGGACGGGGAAAACTTAAATTTCCCTATTGTGGTACCCTCTCTGAAGGCGTCATTCTTGTTGTCAGGGGAATGGAGCACTTGTCTACTTGTTGTGGTCTTATTTTATGGGAGTTCCTCTTGGGTCTTAAAGAGGTTCGAAAAAAAAACCCATATTCTTGTAAAGCTAGTGGGTGTGCTTCGTGAACCTTCTTGCGGTCGGAGATACTCATGTCTTATGGAAATGTTGTGCGCCTGTCTGGTTCATCTCTTGGTTAGGGGTCTCTGCTATCAAAGCTATCTCACGTGGAAGAGTGTTGTCCACTGTAGGAATGATCAGTGCGGGTCGGCCCGTGTGGTGGGTTCACGATGAAGGGTTCAATCGGTATTGCTTAAAGTAAATTAGGAATGCCCGTGCGGGTTTCGTGGTGTTATGAATTTTTAAAATGGTGGGGAGACCCTGTGCGGGTCTCGCCGATGTACCGTCTTTTTTTAGTTCAACATAGAGAACTCTGAGGGTCAAGCCAGTGTTAGAGTTATCTGGATTTGGGAGTCATTTTGGTTTGGAGAACAAATGGTTGCCGATAACCCTAATATGGTGGGGAGACCACCATAAGACGGGCTTGTGGAAGGCTCTGTTTTCAAATTGCGCTTGGCGGAGCAACCCCCTGCTTCTGCTCCGCCCAACCTCGACCATGTTGGTTGGATAGCTTAAGTAGTGGGTCGCTTGATGAGCGTTCTTGGAGATCTCGAGTGGTACTGATGATCCCTACGTTAGGGGTCGGGGTGTTCCATGTTGTGGTTGTGTTTCAAGGTGAATTCCCTGTTGTTGGTCATTTTTCTTGGTGATTCTAGTTTTCAGATCTTTGATGTTTCAGGTCATCGACATTTTAAATGCTCGGTCTTTGGGCGGTTGAGGTTTTGTTTTAAGCATCTTCGTGGTCTCGCTTGGAACCCTTGGTTGACCTGGTATTTTGGGACTTTCCGGGGGCAGAAAGTGTCATGGTGGGGAGAATTGTCACACCCCGACCATACTTTATTTTCATTTAATTCTTTCTGGTCTTTCTTATGAGTTGCGGTTTGAATTGGTTCTAGTTTATAAGGGGTTTGGGATCTTATACAGGTGTGCGTCCGTACGCGCGACCGTGCGTAGCGCCAAATCGTATTATGGATGATGTTTTATTATTAAATGTGTTACTATTTGGATGCGCGACCTTGTGCCGACCGCGCACTTTTCCAGACCCAACTTGAGTCTTTGCGTTTTGATGATAAATGCGTTTTTTTACTCGGTAGTGACTGGCGCATGCGCATGGAACGGGCAGAGCCGCATGGCTTCGTCAGATGTTCGTACGACCTACCCGGTGCGCGGGTAATCAATTAATTAAGAGTTGAATAATACATTAATTAATTTAACAGTTGTTTAATATTATTATTATTTTTATTGGGGATTATTCTTATTTTTATTTCAGTTATTATTTTTATTAGTTGTATAATTTTAAATTATTAAAATGGTCATAAAATTTTCAGCATGTAAGTTATAATGTTATTGCTATTATTAATTTTGTTAATATTTTAATTAGGTTTTAATTTACCTTTATTTTCATTTCCTTTTTTATTTCTTTTTATTTCCTTTTTATTTATTTTTCTTTCTTTTCCTACTATACTTTCTCTCCCCGTCGCGCTAGACCCTTTCTTCCCCGGTTTTTGTTTTGCGCAGCAGCTCTCCCCCTGGTTCACAGCGCACTCCCCTTCTAACCCTAGCTGAATCACCCGCACACCATCCCTGCAATTCGCATCCCTCCAATCCCATCGCACCCTAGCCCTAGCCGTAACTGCAGTGCCTCTCCCCTTGTTTTCCCCTCCAGCGCGGACCACCCTCTCCCTTTCCGGTGAACGGTAGTAGTGCGACCCGCCAGTCCTGCTCCCATCTAGAAATGCCCCATCAACCTCCCTGTCCAGCCACTTCCAGCTTTCCGAACCCTCCTGCGCCTCTCCCCTTTTTTCCACCTCCGGTGATTTGGACCGGCGACCCTCCTTTCTTCTGACTCCCTTCCAGTCGGATGCTTATTCCCTCCTCCTTCTGGTCGAATATCCGCGACCAAGGTTCCTAAAAAAACAACCTTCTAGCCGCGCCCCTCCTATTCCAATCCAGCGATGCTCCATCGGCCTCCGCTGCTCCTACCCTCCCCGCTCGCACCAGCCTGGCCGCCTCGGCCTTCCTTGAGCCGACGCCTCCCTCCTGCCTCGCCTCGGCCACGCCGTGCCACATTGATCATGCCACCCCTATCCACCTCTACTACCCCTCATCCAATTTCGAATAGCCGCGACACCCCCCTGCCATCTTGAACCGAGATTCACCATCCTCCGGTTTTGCCCAGCCATGCGCGCACCAATCCCTTTGGTGCGTTTTATTTCCAGCAGCCCTCATTTTTAATTTTCCGGCATCGCGCAAGCTCGGACAGCATCTCTTCCCCCTTTTTCGTAAGTGTGCTGCCTCGGTTGATAGTTATTAAATTTTATTATGTTGAAATTTGAGTTTAGGGTTTGTGTTTGGTCCGATTATGGTGTATTTGATCCAATTGCTTGTATTTAGGGACTAATTGCGTTGTTTGTGGTGCAGTGGATTTTGCGCACCAATTCGGCGAGGTATGAATCCACTTGCTTATTTAATTGATTTTTGCACCGTTGTTAATTAGTTTACATGCTGCGAAATTGTTTTTAATTTGGTTTCAATGTGCATTTAAATTGTTAGTGTTAGGTTTAAATAGTATTAGTGTATTTTATTTTGAAAACCCACTTTGGGCTGTTTATCAGCGCCGATAAATTGTGGAATTTGCATATTTGAAAGTGCAGTTGATGCAGTTGACATTTTGGTGTGGTTTTAAAAGTGAGTTTAATCTAAAAAAATGGTTTTGGATGAGTTTTTCTTTTCTTTATATATATTCAAAGTTGCAACATGTTGGAAACTACTTAATAAATCTTCTTAGCACTTTTTTTAGTTAATTAATCAATTTATTTAATTTAATTTGTTAAATTAATAGTTAATTTATTTGGTTGAATTTGTTTAACTATTAATTAAATTATTTAATTTTTGATATTTCTTTTTTTACTAACTGCTGATATTGTTTTGGGTTGGCGATGTGAATTCTTGTTCTACTATGTTAATATCTTTTGACGGCTCCGTACGGTGCGACCTTTGCGCATCAGGAGTACTTCGCCATGTCGTTTTTCGCTCCTGCATTGAGGTAGGTGGTTTCGCATGCTTAGGTTGTCTGATTAATTGGTTTGTGGGTTTATTTAAATTAACATTTCAATCATCTAAATTTTGTTGTGAGTGTTGATTTCAGTTGATAGATTTTATTGATTTATCTCACTAGTGGCATGTTTAGGTTATTTTGGTTTCAACTAAGTCATGTCTTTAGTTTTGAATAAATACAGCGTTTGAAATTTGTATGCATTTGGTTTCAAAGAAAATTTGAGTGGGTTTAGCACTGTTATTACGATGCCTTGTTTTCTTTAAAATCACTAAACCAATTTCTCTAATGTTTTATAAATTTTAGTTTGATTCTTGAGATTGTATAGTTTATTAACTTGTGAAATTCATGCCTGTTGTGTTCTGTTTCTGAAAATATCTATTGTGCGTTAGACCTTTAAATGATTATTTGTTTATTCATTTATATTGAATGTGCAAGTGTGGTTGACTTAGTTTGCATTAAAGTGTGTTATGACTTGAACCTGATGAGTAGGGGGAACTTTGAATATTGAGCACAAAAGGGGAAGCCTGGGTACTAGGTGGGAAGAGTAGACTAGTGAGCTAGTGTTCCGGAGATGACTCGGTCCGGTTTCACTGGCGGGATTGACGATTGCAACACTAACTAAACATATGATATTCGAGGGTTGTGGCCTTCTAAGCCACGTGTTCTGAGGGTCGTGGCCTTCTATGCCACGTTATCTGAGGGTCGTGGCCATCTAAGCCACGTTTCACCGAGACACGACGTTCTAGGGACCCACAAAACTTTAGTACTTTAGGGACTCTCCCACTTTTGTTACTCCTGTGCGTTTATATACTCATCAATGGTTGGTTTTGGTAACTTCTGTGGTTTCAAAAGGTGAGAATGTTTCATTTTCTTTCAGTACCAAAAATCCCCTTTCCCTATTTTAGAACTGTCTTTCTTTCTTTAAAACCGTTTTCATTAAAGTGTTAGTGCATTTATTTATTTTCTCTAAAACTTGAACCTGCGAACTGTTTTGGTCATCTAAACTTTTCATGCAAAATCTCTTCTTTGGTGCCAACCTATTGAGAGATTTCTCACACCCTACTTACACCCTTGGGTGTAAGTAGATCTGATTCTGTCTGATACAGGGAAAGGCAAAGGTTTTGAGGACGGTGATCCGAGTTATTAGCTGCTACTTCTTGGCATGGAGTTGAGGTGACGGTTTGAGGGTGCGATCTCTCGTTGAGGTGACGGTTTGAGGGTGTGATCTCTCGTTGGGTGACAGTTTCTGGGTTGGTTTTTGGTCTCTAAACTTTCCTTTGTGTTGATTGGTTTTTAGTTATACTTATGACTCAAAACTTGGTCATGTATAATGGTTTGTTGTCAGTGACCTTTAATTTTGTTTTGGTTTACTTTGTTGGATGTTTATTCGGGTAAATCGTTCCCACTCTTTTATTTTGATACCCGGGCACTTGTGCCAGCCCGTGGGGATCGGGAACGCCCTTCGGGCCATGTCGCGGACCGGGTCGGGCGCCGGGTCGGATGCCGCACTGGCCTGGTTCGTGACATTTCCTACAAAAATGGATGTCAATCAAAGGAAAATTATTCCCCAGGAGAGTCCTCTCCCATCTCAGTATGCCCAATGGCTTCCAAGCCCCATGTCATTCCTCCTGATTCAAGTTTCCCCCATGACTATGGTTTACACCTTCTATCATCACTCATGTCAAAGGAATGCTGGAACATCCTGATTATGATTAACTCAAAAATATTAAAGATATTTATGATATCATAATCGTCCTCACTACATGACTCTAAACTACAAAACATCATGTCCTCACCACATGACATTAAACTACAAGGCCAAAATCATCCTTGTTGGACGACGTCAAACTACATATCATTGGCTTAAGCATAAAGTGCCCTCTAATATTGATTTTTTTGTTCTTAGGTAATGACCAAGAATCCTTATAATCCCTTATTTCTCACACTAATCATATCTCATGCGAGGTTAAGGATCTTAGTGAGAGATCCACCATGACATTATGTCAAAACATCCTGGGAATTTGGTCATAGTAGCACAACCCTAAAATGCATGTCACGGTTCCCGTCCCCGAGAGGAACCCCACTTCCTGGACATGTGACATTAAAAGACTAGGTACCCCAAAGATGGGATGAACGCCTCACCCTGCATATGATCCATATCTTTGTAAGAGATACCTAATTCCATGAGTAAATCTATAACGCCCCGACCATAGTTACCCAGAGTCGGTGCATTATTACATAACATTGGCATGATCACAAGAAAGATCAAATCTCGAAAGACCGATTGGTTTAGTAGCCTTGGAAACACTAGATATATTCATAAGTTTTACATTACATCATAAAATGAAAAACTACTACAACAACATAATGTATCCATAATCCACACTCATATCCCCACATAATATCCCTGCAGGTCATTCATAACTTACTTCTTCACTTCCTGGGAAAAATAAAACATAGAAAAGGGGTGAGCTCAAATGCCCAGTAAGGATAACAATATAGCGGAAACTTCCATAAATAAGAATAAACATTTAAGGCAATGTATAACTAAAACAAAAGCCTTTCAAACATGAACTTTCAACATGGTATGGAATTAATAAAATGAAATAATTCCATTTACTTATTCACATGGATATTCTACTAATCGAATAATCACATGCAAAAATCAATAACCACTTTCATAATGTTGGAATGCATAATTCCGGACTATCATAACCACATAGCAAAGGCCTCGTGCCAAGACTACAAATAAGATTTTGTCAAGGCCTTGTGCCAAGACACTAGTTTTTCCCATGAGACCTACCGATGCATCGAGGAGCTATAGCGGGATCCACCCGTCACTTACTAAGTCCAATGCATTCCCATATGAAAAGGTTTAAAAATAACATAAACATTCGTATTAAAACTAGCATACAAGATGTCAATAATTTCACCATAAACTATGAATGGTATAAAAATAGAACATCCATAGTCAAACATATCACAAAACCTTCAATACAATATAGAAGTTTTGTATCATAATAAATCAACTTCAAATAATCTTAAAATCCATCAAAGGATGTTGACATAGATGAAATCAAAATTCTTTTTAAAGAAATATCTCCTTTTATTTTGAAATCATTTAAGATCCATATAAAATAAAACATTTTCTTTGAAAATATTCTTATAAGCTTGTAAGGGAAGCTTTGAAGATTTTATAACGGCGGAAAATAGCCGCACCAGCCGTATAAGTTAAAAAAAAACATTCTTACCTTAATTCTGTCGAAAAGGTTAAAAAGGACCTTGTTTTAAAAACGACGGAAAGATTACTTTATAAACCTCTTATAACAAGTCAACCAAGGGTATAAATGACTTTAACCCATATTCTTGTAAATAATAAAAAATGTTTTGAAATACATTTTTAAGAAAACATGGATGTGGATGATAAAGAGATCCCAGTAGATTATTACATATAAACAACCTCGGATAATGAAGAGATTGTGAAATAACCCTTACCTTGTACTTTTCCTAGGTTGGGGTAGGTTAACCTCCTGTATAATGGTGAAATAATTGTTATCAAATTATAAAATAATCATATACATTAATATGATATCATATATGATCTTTTAATATTGATTTGATAATAATATCTTAGTATTATCGTTGTTTCGGGTGTTAACTTACTTGTTTTCTTTTATATGTTTTGTTACGTAAGACATGTTTGTAAAGGATAGGTTTTATATTATTCATATCCAGAATGATATCAAGTCCTTAAACATCATTTTTTAAATCATAAAATTATAATTATACTTGAATGGATACGATGGAGAATGAATCTCATCGCGTTCGTGGAGACGGTAGTCCGTACGTACGCACGAGCGACAATATCATTCTTTTGATATTAAAATAATATATAAATGGATGGTATATCATATATAAAGAATCATTAACATGTTATATTTATTATTTACATGAGTTACACATCATTATTATACCCATCCAAATAATATTATATTGAATAATAATTACACCACGACGTGGAGACGGTAAGCCGTACGTACGCACGTATGGTGACATGTTATTCAAAGGGTGGATAGAATACTGAATATGGTTGTACCATATTTATAATAACATCACCGTATATGTGAGATACTGGATTTATTATTTTAGAATGGTAAGAACAAAGAAAGAAGAAGTGGAAGAAGAAAGGAACTTGAAAAGGGGTGGTGAAAACATTACCTCTTCTTCGGATTCTTCCTTTTGATTTGATCAAAAGGGCTCCTTAGGATGGCTTTATGATCAAACTAAGTCCTCTAGGTTGTAGTGAGGGATTTTGGGAGAGTATTTTGGTAGAGTTTGGCCGAACAAAAAGGCTTTGAAGGTGTGAAGAAATGGGAAGGAGGAGTGCCCTTTTATAAGAGGGGTGAGGGGCACCTTTGGAAAAGCTAGAAATATTAATTTATAATAAATTCATATTCGGTTTCTAATGGCTCCAAAGTTGATTATTCAAAGGTTAATGTGGGGATAGGTCGGAAACCACTAAACCAATAGAATTTATACAGGTTTGGGTACTTATATTAACCTTATCTTTAAGTATTAACTCTAAGTTAATTAGTTTCACTTTTACAATGTCTCTTTGTATTTTTATATAATATGGTTAATAAACTTACTATATACATCCAAACGACCCCCAAGTGGTCCATTAATGATTAACCTATCATGATATAAGTCTCTTGGCCGAACCTTAGATTTTTAGGAATTTAATATCAATTAATAATATAATATTTGTTTTAAGAACTCTTTTATGTGAATTTTGACACTATTCAATTGTTGATTTTTTTGAAACTCATAACAGATTGATTACTTCGAAAAAAGTAAATTACATCAATCCTAATATATCATATTATCCTAGAAAATTAGTTTAATTCATTAAAAGTTTCAAATTATATTTATTTGGGTATTTATAATATCAATTAATTTAATTTTTCACTATTTTAGTAATTACTGCATCATCATTGTGTCATAAATAAAATAAATTATTTAATGTCTAAAAATTATAAATAAAATATCATTATGTAGGAAATCGTTTTATCTTTCTAATGAATATTTATAATCTAAAATCAAACATATATAACACTATGTAAAAATTGTTTTTCTAAAAGATATATGCTTGTGTCATTTTTGTATTCATTTTAACTTAATTAAAATAAAGTGTCCTTATCACTTACAAGTGGATCCATGGGGTCCCAAAATCGACACAAAGATGCCCATGGTCGACCATGTATCAACCAATAGGGTTAAGACACGTTTTAGGGTAATTTATTATTATTATAATATTATTTTTTAACCCTTATTTACCGGATTTACCCTTAACCATGGTAAATAAAATATTTACCGCAGTAATTATTCAAAATGTCTAAAAATAAAAGTTACCTATTTACAAAATTTGAAAATCCTGATTCCAAATATGGAATCCATTTTCCTAAATTCAAAACACATAAGTGGAAGAAATTAATTTAAAATCAATTCCCGCTGTCAAAACAAAAAGCGTGTTTTTAAGAGATAATAACTATCAAAAGATTGACATTTGTTTATGTTCGGTTTAATTGTAAAATTATGTCCAATGACCAACATTATATTAAATGGTAAAAATATATTCTAAATATACTTTAAAACTAATAAAATTCATAATTTATCACTATTAATTATTTTGATTAAAAAAGTTTTTTTTAATTAAAATTTAGTAATTTTCACTATTCATCAAAATATGAAAGTTATCCGAAAAGTACCAAAATTTCACCTTAGTCTAAATTAGATATTCCGAATCCAAAAATGAAGTCCATTTTGAAATATAAAATATATATAATTTTAAAAAGTAGGTATTACTATTCATAACGGCTAGTTTGATTGGTTGTTAGAACTCAGTGTTGCGTACAACACACGCTATCGCATTATTCAAAGAGAAGCGTACCGTAGAAGCTTGGGGTGTTACATTCTCCCCTCCTTCAAATAATTTCGTCCTCGAAATTTCTAGAATACTATCGAATGAAAAGACTCAGGTGGTTCTTCATCATAAGTTCCTTAGGTTCCCACGTTGCCTCTTCCATCTTATGGTTTCTCCACAAAACTTTTACCAGACGCGTCGTCCGGTTTCTCAGTACTTGTTCTCTCGTATCAAGAATCCTGACGGGCTCTTCACAATAGGAAAGATCGGGTTCCAGTTCTAATTCCTCATAGGTGAGTACATGCGTTGGATCAGGCATGTATTTCCTCAACAGAGATACGTGGAACACATCGTGAACTTTGGAGAGACTTGGCGGCATTGCCAATCGGTAAGCTACAACCCCAATTCGTTCTAGAATTTCGAAAGGTCCGATGTACTTGGGACTCAATTTACCTTTCTTACCAAAACGTATGACTCCCTTCCATGGAGATACCTTCAGGAAAACATGATCACCGACTTGAAATTCCAAATCCTTCCTTCGATTATCGGCATAGCTCTTCTGCCTACTTTGAGATGCTTTGATGTGATTTTGGATTACTTTCACCTTTTCCACCGTTTCCTCCACCAGTTCTGGGCCTACAAGTTTTCTTTCACCAACGTCATCCCAACAGGTTGGTGTACGACATCTCTTTCCTTATAACGCTTCATATGGTGCCATCTGAATACTCGAATGGAAGCTATTGTTATAGGAAAATTCTACCAGAGGTAAATATTGATCCCACATACCCTGAAAGTCAAGTGAGCAATATCTCAACATGTCTTCTAAGGTTTGAATAGTCCGTTCTGATTGTCCGTCTGTCTGAGGGTGGTAAGCAGTGCTCAAATGAAGTTCAGTATCCAGGTATTTCTGAAGACTTTTCCAAAATCTTGAAGTAAAACGGGGATCACGATCAGAAACAATTGATAAGGGTACTCCATGAAGTCTCGCAACTTCATTTATATATAGTCTTGCTAGACATTCAAGGGGTAGATCTTCTCTTATAGCAAGAAAATGTGCTGACTTGGTAAGACGATCAACAATAACCCATATTGTATCATTCCTTCTAGGATTCTTTGGTATCCCCATGACAAAGTCCATCGTAATATTGTCCCATTTCCACTTCGGTATGGGAAGAGGTTGCATGACTCCTCCAGGCTGTTGCCTTCCAGCTTTCACTTGTTGACAAACCATACATCTTGACACAAAATCAGCAATCTCCCTCTTCATGTTGTCCAACCAAAAATGTTCCTTCAAATCTCTATACATTTTTGTGCTCCCAGGGTGTATAGAGAAATTGGAACTATGAGCATCATCCAGCAATTCCCTTTTTAGATCAGGTAAATCGGGAACACAAAGTCTCTTCCCAAATTTCAAAATTCCATCTTCATACACAAAGTCTCTCAATCTCCCATCATTCACAGCTTTAATCTTCTTTTGGAATTCTTCATCATCGGTCTGAGAACTCTTAATCCTTTCTAGTAAAGATGGTTTGGAAACCATTTAAAAAAGCATTGATGTTTCACCTTCCCTAGTTATTCCCATGTCCATCTTCACTAGATCCATGAAAATTGGATCCCTTTCAATTCTCATATTGTTCAAAACTCCATGGTCTTTTCTACTCAAAGAATCTGCCACCTTGTTTGCCTTCCCCGGGTGGTAGTGTATCATACAATCATAATCCTTGAGTAATTCAAGCCATCTCCTTTGCCTCATGTTGAGTTCTTTCTGTGAGAAAATATACTTCAAACTCTTGTGATCAGTATAAATCTCACATTTTTCACCATAGAGGTAGTGCCTCCATATCTTCAAAGCAAAGATCACATCTGCTAGCTCGAGATCATGAGTAGGATAGTTTTGTTCATGAATTTTCAACTGTCGTGATGCATAGGAAATAACTCTATCATTCTGCACAAGGACACAGCCAAGTCCCTTCTTTAATGCATCACTATAAATAACGAACCCATCATTCCTCGATGATAGAGTCAATATAGGAGCATTGACTAATCTTTTCTTCAGTTCTTCAAAACATTCTTCACACTCTTTTGTCCAAACAAATTTAACCCCTTTACGTGTGAGATTCGTTAATGGGTTAGCCAATCGGGCAAAATTCCGGATGAAACGTCGATAATAACCTGCCAAACCAATAAAACTGCGTACCTCAGTTATACTCGTAGGTGCTGGCCATTCTTGGATTGCCTTGGTCTTAGAAGGATCAACAGAGATTCCATCTTTAGAGACAATATGGCCAAGAAAAGAAATCTCATGAAGCCAGAATTCACACTTGCTAAACTTCCCATATAATTCATGCCTCCTCAGAGTCTTCAAGATAATGCGCAAGTGATTTTCATGATATTCGTAGGTTTTGGAGTATACCAAGATATCATCAATAAATACCACCAAAAATTCATCGAGATACTCCTTGAAAACTCTATTCATCAGATCCATGAATACAGAGGGTGCATTAGTCAATCCAAACGGCATTACAGTAAACTCGTAATGCCCGTACCTGGTTCGAAATGCTGTCTTCAGAATGTCTTCCTTCTTCACACACAACTGATGGTATCCAGATCGAAGGTCAATCTTTGAAAAGTATTGAGCTCCATGCAGTTGGTCAAATAAATCATCAATACGAGGTAGGGGATACTTGTTCTTTATCGTTATAGCATTGATCTCCCTGTAGTGGATACATTACCTCATAGATCCATCTTTCTTTTTAACAAAAAGAATAGGGGCTCCCCATGGAGAAACACTAGTGCGAATAAATACATTATTACTCAATTCCTCTAGTTGTTTCTTTAGTTCTACTAACTCTACAGTAGCCATTCTGTAAGGGGTCTTCGATATAGGCCTTGATCCAGAAATTAAATCAATGGAAAACTCAACTTCTCGTTCTGGAGGATGTCCAGGTAAATCTTCTGGAAATACATCTACAAATTCTTTCACAACAGGTACATCCTCTATTTGAACATTCCTTTCCTCACCTGCAATTATTTCATTCTCTTCCTCCCCAATAATTGAATTTAGTTGAGCTATTGAGGGTGGATCTAAATAAGAATTAGGTGGTGACGATTCTGCTCTAAAGATAAGGCGTTCCTTATCATTATCATCAAGAATCGTAACCTCTTTCTTCTTACAATAAATCTTCGCATCATAGTCCGAAAGCCAGTCCATACCGAGGATTATATCAAACTCAATCATAGGTATGACGATGAGATCAGCAGATAAAGAACATTTATGTGCTCTAATGGGGACTGATTCACAAAACTTTGTTGCAATGATACTTCCCTTAGGAGTTTTAACTGACAAATACCTTATTAAATCAAATTGGAAATATCTAATTTTCTTAGAAAACTGGGAAGATATGAAACAATGTGATGATCCAGAATCAAATAATGCATTTGCTAAACTTGAGGAAACCATTAAATTACCTGCCACCACGTCTTTCGGAGCTTCTACCTCAGCAGTAGGGATAGCATAAGCCTGGCCTTGATCCCTTGGCCTTTTCTGAGGTAATTTCTCCTGACGCTTAGGACATGAATTTGCATAATTCCCCATCTCCCTGCAATTATAGCACTGAATGTTGGTAGCTTCCTTCTTCCCCTTGCAATCACGAGCTTGGTGGCCTTTTTCACCACACTTGTAACAGACTCCCATTCCCTTCAAGAAAGTAACAGGATGTTTCTTCCTACATTTTCCACAAGATGGATATTCAACTTTTCCCTTCTTCCCCTTATTTCCATTCCCAGATTGATCAGCAGGTCTCTTCTTCTCTTACTTTGCTTTAAAGTCATAAGACTTAGAGAATTCCTTTTCGGTCTTGATAGCACATGAGACAATGTCTTCGTACGATGAAAAGGATTGTGAGACTAATGCTCGACGGAGAAATGGTTTTATCCCATCAAAGAAACGATCAATATTAATTCTTGGGTTGCGAATATAATCTCCAGCATACCTTGCTAACCTTGTAAAGTTAGCCTCATACTTTGTGACATTTTCATCCTCCTTTTGTCTCAGACTCAGAAATTGCCTTTCCATATCTGCTCGATGGTCGCGAGGAAAGTATTTTTCTAAAAACAGATCTTTGAACTCCCTCCATTCCATATTTGATACTTCATCATCTTCCTTCATGTTTTGAATCAATGACCACCATTGATCAGCATCTCCAGTGAGGCGGTAAACTGCCATGATAACTTTTTCCCTTTCACTGCTCCCCAAAGCATGAAATATTTTCTCAAGGGAATTTATCCACTGCTCGACTACTAAGGGATTTGTATTCCCATTGAACGTTGGTGGTTGTTGCCTCATGAATCGATCTAACATTGATCCTCCACGCTGCGGATCAGGGTGCTCCATACGGGTAAGGTTATTATTCATAACCTGAGTAAGTTGTCCCAGTATGGTGATTAACTGATCGGCACCAGTTGCATCACCAGCCCCACTATAATTATCTTGAGCAGGAGGGCAATCCCTATATGGAGTGCGTGCATTGATACAGTTTCCATTTCTTCCACTAGGCGCCATTTTTAAACAATGGCATAAACTAGATCAGTTTATGAATCAAAATACATAATCCCATACTTATAAAACACTTAACATAAATTGAACTATTTATGGATATAATCCATAATCATAAGAATGTTTTCTTTGAGGAAGTATATACTCATAATCCCTTCAAAATGATTTGTAAAGAAAATGAGAGTTATCCTAAGCATATCCCCCGGGAGTGTCGTAACCAAGAGTGCAGCAAGGCCCGTTGTCGTGCACCAGTTCCCGTTCGAGTCTAGCTCAAAGCGGTGTTTTCGGGTTTTACCCCTAGGTACATCTGTGCCAGAGCTGCCTCTACCTGCTCATATCCAGAAACGGATGTATTGCTCGGAAAACTCACAAAATCTCTACAATACAAAAATTCTAGGAAGTTCTTCTATACTAATCCTCAAAGTTCATCTTAGGTCTACGTGCTCTAATCAGAGTTTATCTAAATCTAGCTTCCAAGGTTTGTACTAAACATCCTCTGATACCAACTGTAATGCCCCGACCCTAGTTACCCAGAGTCAGTGCATTATTACATAACATTGGCATGATCACAAGAAAGATCAAATCTCGAAAGACCGATTGGTTTAGTAGCCTTGGAAATACTAGATATATTCATAAGTTTTACATTACATCATAAAATGAAAAACTACTACAACAACATAATGTATCCATAATACACACTCATATCCCCACATAATATCCCTGCAGGTCATTCATAACTTACTTCTTCACTTCCTGGGAAAAATAAAACATAGAAAAGGGGTGAGCTCAAATGCCCAGTAAGGATAACAATATAGTGGAAACTTCCATAAATAAGAATAAACATTTAAGGCAATGTATAACTAAAACAAAATCCTTTCAAACATGAACTTTCAACATGGTATGGCATTAATAAAATAAAATAATGCCATTTACTTATTCACATGGATATTCTACTAATCGAATAATCACATGCAAAAATCAATAACCACTTTCATAATGTTGGAATGCATAATGCCGGACTATCATAACCACATAGTCAAGGCCTCGTGCCAAGACTACAAATAAGATTTTGTCAAGGCCTTGTGCCAAGACACTAGTTTGTCCCATGAGACATACCGATGCATCGAGGAGCTATAGCGGGCTCCACCCGTCACTTACTAAGTCCACTGCATTCCCATATGAAAAGGTTTAAACATAATATAAACATTCGTATTAAAACTAGCATACAAGATGTCAATAATTTCACCATAAACTATGAATGGTATAAAAATAGCACATCCACAGTCAAACATATCACAAAACCTTCAATACAATATAGAAGTTTTGTATCATAATAAATCAACTTCAAATAATCTTAAAATCCATCAAAGGATGTTGACATAGATGAAATCAAAATTCTTTTTAAAGAAATATATCCTTTTATTTTGAAATAATTTAAGATCCATGTAAAATAAAACATTTTCTTTGAAAATATTCTTATAAGCTTGTAAGGGAAGCTTTGAAGATTTTATAATGGCGGAAAATAGCCGCACCAGCCGTATAAGTTAAAAAAAACATTCTTACCTTAATTCTGTCGAAAAGGTTAAAAAGGACCTTGTTTTGAAAACGACGGAAAGATTCCTTTATAAAACTCTTATAACAAGTCAACCAAGGGTATAAATGACTTTAACCCATATTCTTGTAAATAATAAAAAATGTTTTGAAATACATTTTTAAGAAAACATGGATGTGGATGATAAAGAGATCCCAGTAGATTATTACATATAAACAACCTCGGATAATGAAGAGATTGTGAAATAACCCTTACCTTGTACTTTTCCTTGGTTGGGGTAGGTTAACCTCCTGTATAATGGTGAAATAATTGTTATTAAATTATAAAATAATCATATACATTAATATGATATCATATATGATCTTTTAATATTGATTTGATAATAATATCTTAGTATTATCGTTGTTTCGGGTGTTAACTTACTTGTTTTCTTTTATATGTTTTGTTACGTAAGACATGTTTGTAAAGGATAGGTTTTATATTATTCATATCCATAATGATATCAAGTCCTTAAACATCATTTTTTAAATCATCAAATTATAATTATACTTGAATGGATACGATGGAGAATGAATCTCATCGCGTTCGTGGAGACGGTAGTCCGTACGTACGCACGAGCGACAATATCATTCTTTTGTTATTAAAATAATATATAAATGGATGGTATATCATATATACAGAATCATTAACATGTTATATTTATTATTTACATGAGTTACACATCATTATTATACCCATCCAAATAATATTATATTGAATAACAATTACACCACGACGTGGAGACGGTAAGCCGTACGTATGGTGACATGTTATTCAAAGGGTGGATAGAATACTGAATATGGTTGTACCATATTTATAATAACATCAAAGTATATGTGAGATATTGGATTTATTATTTTATAATGGTAAGAACAAAGAAAGAAGAAGTGGAAGAAGAAAGGAACTTGAAAAGGGGTGGTGAAAACATTACCTCTTCTTCGGGTTCTTCCTTTTGATTTGATCAAAAGGGCTCCTTAGGATGGTTTTCTGATCAAACTAAGTCCTCTAGGTTGTAGTGATGGATGTTGGGAGAGTATTTGGGTAGAGTTTGGCCGAACCAAAAGGCTTTGAAGGTGTGAAGAAATGGGAAGGAGGAGTGCCCTTTTATAAGAGGGGTGAGGGGCACCTTTGGAAAAGCTAGAAATATTAATTTATAATAAATTCATATTCGGTTTCTAATGGCTCCAAAGTTGATTATTCAACGGTTAATGTGGGGATATTTCGGAAACCACTCAACCAATAGAATTTAGACAGGTTTGGGTACTTATATTAACCTTATCTTTAAGTATTAACTCTAAGTTAATTAGTTTCACTTTTACAATGTCTCTTTGTATTTTTATATAATATGGTTAATAAACTTACTATATACATCCAAAAGACCCCCAAGTGGTCACTTAATGATGAACCTATCATGATATAAGTCTCTTGGCCGAACCTTAGATTTTTAGGAATTTAATATCAATTAATAATATAATATTTGTTTTAAGAACTCTTTTATGTCAATTTTGACACTATTCAATTGTTGATTTTTTTGAAACTCATAACAGATTGATTACTTCGAACAAAGTAAATTAAATCAATCCTAATATATAATATTATCCTATAAAATTATTTTAATTCATTAAAAGTTTCAAATTATATTTATTTGGGTATTTATAATATCAATTAATTTTATTTTTCACTATTTTAGTAATTACTACATCGTTATTGTGTCATAAATAAAATAAATTATTTAATGTCTAAAAATTATAAATAAACTATCATTACGTAGGAAATCTTTTTATCTTTCTAATGCATATTTATAATCTAAAATCAAACATATATAACACTATGTAAAAATTGTTTTTCTAAAAGATATATGCTTGTGTCATTTTTGTATTCATTTTAACTTAATTAAAATAAAGTGTCCTTATCACTTACAAGTGGATCCATGGGGTCCCAAAATCAACCCAAAGATGCCCATGGTCGACCATGTATCAACCAATAGGGTTAAGACACGTTTTAGGGTAATTTAGGTTTATTATAATATTATTTGTGAACCCTTATTTACCAGATTTACCCTTAACCATGGTAAATAAAATATTTACCGCAGTAATTATTCAAAATATCTAAATATAAAAGTTACCTATTTACAAAATTTGAACATCCTGATTCCAAATATGGAATCAATTTTCCTAAATTCAAAACACAAGAGTGGCAGAAATTAATTTAAAATCAATTCCCGCTGTCAAAACAAAAAGCGTGTTTTTAAGAGATAATAACTATCAAAAGATTGACACTTGTTTATGTTCGGTTTAATTGTAAAATTATATCCAATGACCAACATTATATTAAATGGTAAAAATATATTCTAAATATACTTTAAAACTAATAAAATTCATAATTTATCACTATTAATTATTTTGATTAAAAAAGTTTTTTTTAATTAAAATTTAGTAATTTTCACTATTCATCAAAATATGAAAGTTATCCGAAAAGTACCAAAATTTCACCTTAGTCTAAATTAGATATTACGAATCCAAAAATGAAGTCCATTTTGAAATATAAAATATATATAATTTTAAAAATTAGTTATTACTATTCATAACGGCTAGTTTGATTGGTTGTTAGAACTCAGTGTTGCGTACAACACACGCTATCGCATTATTCAAAGAGAAGCGTACCGTAGAAGCTTGGGGTGTTACAGAATCATAGCCCAAATGTTTCCAATATGTTCAGATACACTCCTTTCAGACCTCAAACTCCATGCTATGAGTGATCTTGAATCCCCATAATCATTCAAGGCCTTCTGAGACGGAAGTCCAGTGTCCTGTGTACACCTTTGTTTGACTATAAACATCATGCCTTGGTGGCTCTGCATATGTTTCCCACAAAATGGTCATCAATCAAAGGAAAATTCATCTGCAGGAGATTCCTCTCCTATCTCAGTATGCCCAATGGCTTCCATGCCTCGTTCCATCCCTCCTGATTTAAGGGCCCTCAACGTCATGGTTTACATTTTACTCCATACACACATCCTTGATATATCATAACATATGGGCCAGATTCATCTATAGTCACTTTTTAGGTTTCTATGGATACCCCATCCATATGTGTGAAGTTGATCCACATACAAAAGAAGAGTTTCCCCACTCATTTCCTGGATAAGTTTAGCTAAAATTCCCCTTTTTGTGTTCAGGTCCACCCCTTGTCGAAGGTCACATACCATATCTATAAAGTTCCCATTAGCCATCAGAGATAGAAGGCCAGTGTCCTACGGACACCTTTGTTTGAATATGTACGACATGCCTTGGAGGATCTGTATATATCACCTACAAATTGGCTATCAATAAAAGGAAAATTAATACTCAGGAGAGTCCTTTCCAGTCTTCATACACTCAAATGACATTCATGTCCTGTCACACCCCCATATTGGGAAATCCCTAGATAACAGATTACATACCTTCCTCTTTCCAAATTCCTTGGATGTAAAAAAGACTTCCAAAAGAACTAACCATTCACCAACTATCCCTTATGCAAGTAAGAACCGTGTAGGAACAATTTCCCACTCAAAGTCGATATGAATGTCCCTAATATTTTTAGACACCACAACTCAGGCTAGCCACCCAGTACGGATCCCAACATCAAAATAAATTCAAAATGTTGCATAACCCTACCAAGACATCGGAGATGGAAGGACAGTGTCCTGTGGACACCTGTGATTGACTATGAACATCATGTCATGGTGGTTCTGCATATGTCGCTTATATAATGGTCATAAATCAAAGGCAAATTCATCCCCAGGAGAGTCCCTTCCTACCTATGTATGCCAAAAATGGTTTATAAGCCTCATGCAGGTCCAAAATTCACAAATTTAGGGTCAAGAAAAATCCCTAATCCATTTTTGAAGGATATTGGAACATTCTTTGCTGATGATCCCGAGTCAGGGCCCTGCCCTATTTAGTTTGGTCAAAATTGTTCAAAATAAAACATTGGTAATGAGTTTGATTGGTAGGACTGTGAACATCTAGTGAAAAAGAAACCATACTTTCCAGAGGGAAAATCTAAAAAAGGTACCTCTGGGTAAAAGTCATGTATTGGTTTGTTAAAAACATTTAACCATCAAAAGAGGTGTAAATATTTTTAGGTCGAAAACCCGTGAAGGGTGGCCTAAGAAAAATTCAATTTATGCCCGCTAATCCCATGCCAAGAAGGATTAGGAAAACATTAGGGTAATAATGAAAAAAACATAAAAGTTCATGAGGTGTTCCATAAAACCTCATCAATAGTCTAACTACGCTTGCTGAGTCCTACATCTTAGGCAAAAATTAGAGCCCGAGTCAATTATTTCAGTTGACTAGTCATGGTTTAAAATTATTATCAGTTAAAAATGTCATTTATATGATTGATTATGATCAATTGACATGACATGAAAAGGAAAATAAGAAGCATTCAATGGAAAATTGGTTCTATCATTTTTCATAAAATTATGTGGTGGTCATCCATAGCCTGGAGCCTCTTCTTGTAAGTAAGATATGATATTTACAAGATATGTTTGACAGTTTCATAGAGATGCATCAATGATTAGTACGAATCATCAATAGCTTGGATAATCTTCAATAAATTCATAGTCTCGGCCTCCGCACTCACCCGTAGTTCCTCTGCATCCCTCATGGATTGAATGTCGGTCCTTTCACATTCTTTCATTTTCCATTACCCCTCCTCAACGGTGAATATGTTCCGGGCCCGCTCATGTTTAAGCCGCTCCAGTTTCTGGCTTTATTTATCCACTTCCTAGTTGAGTTGTTCTATCAAATACTCTTGCTTCATGAGTTTGTTTTGAAACTTTTCAGCCATTCCAACATGAGTGGCAACTTCGTCAATGAGAATTTTCCATATATAAGCCAGTTAATTCGTCACCTCTGCCATGGAAAGTTGAGATTCAAGCACACCAGCTACTTCCTAAATGACCACCTGCCTTACTATATTATAAATACCATGATAGTTAAATACACTGAAGAAAAGGACCACAAAATGGTAGTGAAACTTTTAAAATTTCACTAGAATCTCAGTCAATGGGGTTTGAGAATAATCTCAAAATGTTTCTCCATTCCTTTTTCCGATTGGGAAAAAGATCAACCAAAATTTCTTGATCAGTCTCAAAGTCACTCCTTGATGATGAAATGTAGTTGTGAATGAATGTTACAAGAGAGGTACTTGATTTAGTAGCTGCAACATAGCTCTTCCCTACAATAGCCTCATATTTAGTAATTGTAATGGCTGACAAAATAGGAGCATTCTCCACTATTGAACAATATTGTGGTTGTGATTATGAGGATAGGGGGAGACAGCTTCAATACCTCCCACCTCCATAGTAGAACCTCTATCTAAAATAGGTGGTGCTACATCTTCAATCATTAGTTGTACTCCATGGATATGTGGGAATACTGAAGACCTAGGGCCATACTCAGCTGAAATAGTATCCCTCAAAGTGGACCTCAAAAGGTTACTAATTAATGTAAGGCCTATAGGGATAGTTAGTCCAAATAAGTGTATTTGTCTCATAATCCTAGGGGTAGAAAACATAATGCCACTTGAAACTAGAAAAAAGGGAATGATTGCCCACTCCAAATTTTTAAGGGTAGGAATATCAGCCTCCCTGATTGTGACTTCCCCAAATCCATCATGAGTAGGGAGAATATAAATATTTGGAGAGACTCCCTCTATAGGGGAAAAGGCCACCCGATCAATATTGATTGGTTCCTCGATATTTGAAGCCCCTCCAAGATCCAGCAAGGCTTGGGACTCAACACTAGAGTCAGATCCTGATATTAAGACCACCATGTTTCTCTCCATGATAGTCTGCACAACCCTATCAAATGAACCCTCAAATTATGGATATCCTTCTACTATTGGAGTAGAGGTTATTTTAGTAGGAGAAGGCACACCTGAAAGGTCAACAGTACCCCCAGTCTCTTCAGATGCCCATGTTTCCCTGTTTCGGTCAACCGTAAAAGATGGTGACCCTTCATATACCCTAAAAGGGACATAAGCAATAAATTCATGAGTGGTAATCGTCTGTTTACCGATAGGCCCTGTGTCAAATTACATATATGTACCAGTGAATCGATAATATAAGGGTACTTGGTTCAATCACCAAGTGAATAGAAACTTATTTGTGATTCCCCTCCGTGTACTCTTTGACAGCTGGGAGGATATCTTGTATTTCTTTGACTATCAGGGGGATAGCTCTTGAATAAGATCACCAAGAGAAGATGGAGGAGGAAAAACCCTATAAGGATCTGTAATAACCACTTCCATATGTTCTCAGGCTCCAGGGGATCCTTCTGTATTACCCCTACCATTGATAGGGAACACTCCCCAACCAGAGTAACTCCAAGAGAATAAATCAAGAAAAAATTTATTTTCTGAGATCCTGTAGGCCCCTGAAAAATAAAAAGGGGAGGGGGGGCTTTATCATCTCTGCATTGAAAGAACTTAAGGCTAGAGGTTACAGATAAAACGTCTCTCATCATCTGCGGTAGTATTACCATCAACTCCATGTGATATGAATAGTAATGCATGTCTACAGCAGAATGGAGACACATGTACATCTCATTCAAATAAGTAGCCACCTCCTCAGGATCTTCATCAGCTGAAATACTAGTAAGAGCGATGGCTCCCCCAAATCCTAGAAGGTCTAAGTGTCTATCCTAAAGAATCCTCCATATATCTTCATTTGAGGCACTCACCCTCAATTCATCCCAAAATCTACAGGTATTAGAAAATGTAGTTGTAATTGGGATGTCCAGCACTAGAGGATTGGTGGAAGGAAGTGGAGTTGGTTCTGACAACCACAAATGTTTCCCAAGTGTCCCTACAAACTCAAGACCTCAAGAAGATGAATTTTTATGAGGTGATGAGAGCAAGTAAGAAGATTTTTCTGTGGAAACTGTAATAGGTAATCCAACGACGTCGTCAACTTCATCAATGGTTTCTATTCGCAGCATAGAAAGTACCTGATGTGAGTAATTACGGAGACCGCTTCAGGAGTGGATAGGGGTCTCGAGGTCCTTAAGTTAGCAACTCATCCTATCTAGATCCTCATCCAAGGAAACGTCAGCTGGTGCTGTCACGTAGCCATTGCCAGTAAGGGAAACTTCCCTAGTCTAGAGGATCTGCCATAAATCACGAGGGGACAAGTCATGGGTAGATGGATGACCTTTAAAAAGGTCCCATTACCTCTAGGCCACTTGAAAACCAGCCTCGAAAGGAATGGATGATGGACTCCCCGCAGTAGCCTCAGTAGCTTGTTTGACTGCCCATGAGGTCACAACCCCATCTTTTACAAATTTCCTCAGGGGATCCAAGAGGCATTCTAAAGACTTTTTGAAGTTGAGAGTGTTCGAAAGCACCCTTTTGTTTCTCTTTTCCGTTTTCCCTAGATTCCTTGGAAGTTTTCATGATAGGGACCATGTCAGCTAATTGGCCATTGGGATATGATTTAACCTAGACCTCAACATAGTTTTTAGTAAAGAAGGGCATAGAATACCTAGGATCTAGAAGTCTAGCCGGGCACTAGCTGTCCTCCCGGGTGAACATTAGGAATAGTTGACAGGCTATCATCAGATGCTTCTACTAACGAGCACTATTGGGAGTAGTAGGGAAAAACTTAAGGACATAGTTGAATTGAGGACTAAACCTACAAGGTGCATAGCCCTCGCAAATAAGCTCCCCTCTGATACAGGAAACCATGATTCCTTATATCAAAGAAAATAAGTAACCTCGATTGACTAAGTATTTAGATGCACTATTTGTAATAGTATTAGTAGGGGAATCATAAGTTTGATAGGAGAAATGTTCGTAAACATTGAGATAATTCATTAAGTCCTGCTCGTTATTTTCAGTTTTCTTCTCTTGCTTATCCTGTGAAGCCCAAGCTGCTGACATGACCCTACTGGTGCTCTAAAGGTATGTTCAGAGGGTGGAATGAGGAATTGGTAAGGAATTGATGAAGGAACAACCTACTATATGGGCTCCCATCCATCCCCAAATAATTTTAAAGGGCCCAGTCATCTGATAAAGTGGTCCCCCCTCAGTGATTCAACCCAGTAGGCGGTAAATATTGGCCAACACTAGGATATCTAAATTGATGCATTTTCCGATGGCCAACTAAGAGACCATGATAAAAGTTGAGCCTCCTACACCATCCGATTCTCACACTGGTAGGAGCCACCCGCTCAGAAACATGGACACGAAATATTCTAGTCAAAATAATTGATTGACATTAGGGATGATCCCCCATCCCCATTTCTGAAAATTCCCCTCTTCCAGGGTGGGCCAGTAAGAACCTGCTCGCCTATGGGTGGTTTTGGTAGGACAAGCCCTGGGTCTCCATATATTAGGATCTAGAACAATATGCTTAACAAAAGTGCCAAACCAATCATCAACAGAAACATCATGATTCAGACAGGGATCACTTTCCTTCAGAAGCACCTTCATTTGGACAATGAATTTCTTGGCTAGGGGGGGGTTCTTTCCTCATCATCACAAGAAGAAGAGAGAGGAAGAAATTCATCATACAATTACCCGATGATAGGGACTCCTGAAATTAGTTAGATGTCCCAAAGACTAATGCCGACCTCCCTGTGGGTCAAGTAGAAGGTATTGGTGTCTAGAATCCACCTGATTAGGAGAAGTGGAACAAGGGTAGTAGGAAAATGGGTGTATGTTTGAGAAACCCAAGTGCCCGTGTACAGTGCCACAACCTATAGCTCTATTCGGAACTCTTCGAAACTCTGTAAAACCCAAAAAGGTCACCCAGTCCAAGCCAAATGAGCCTCCAGAGTGAATATCTTACCGGGATGACCAACCGTGCTGCTCGCTCACTATAGCTTTCCTCACAATGCTCTAATAAAAGTGGGCCATTTGGTCGGGCTTCCGTTTCACTCCCTCTAAAGTTTGAGGTGCGTAGTTCAGCAAAGACCCAGAGGTAGTATCTCTCTGAAGGTACCTCCACTTGGAATAAATCAATTCCTTTGGAATAGAGGTATTAATTATCCAGGATGTTGGCTGATCGGTTGTATTTGGCGCTGGGATCATTATTTCAGACAATATACCAAACCCATAAGAAGGAAGCCTATCTGAAACCGGGTACTCCCATTGGCTTGCCGTAAGTATGTTCTCCATATATTGTTGAAATAGAAAAACCAGAGTTTTGTCATTGACCAAATATTCCATGTTCCTCGGTTATTCATTAGTAGTAGAAAGAGGGGTAGTAATTGTGACCTCAGAAGAAGCAGCGATATCAGTAGCAGCCTGTAAAGTAGCCATTGTAGCCTGCACAAGAAGATCCAAAATCTGATAAAAAATCAGTCCAATAAAAATTGTTGGGTAAATGAAACAAAGGAAAGGCTAAAGGTCTTTAAATATGTCCACATAGAGATCTGTGTACTTTTCCCCAAAATGATATACGGTAGGCATGATATGCCTACTGCATAATGTGCCGAAGCAACCCCACATATGGCTATGGTATGTAGATGAATTTCACCGTTTACAACCATGGTACACTAACCATCCATGAGGTGTTGGCCCATAGATCATTGTCCAGAAAATAGAAAGGTTTACAAGAGGTGGATACCATGAACCTAGGCCTCATTAAGTTCATTTTCAAAGATCATGGGTTAAAATTTTAAGTTTGGAATATTAGTTCTTGATGTTTGGTTCGCCGATCCAAGATCAGTATGTAGACACACAAGCATTGTATCATTCTCCAACGTGGAATCCAGAATTTGATTTTAAAAATTCCACAATGTCATTCACGAAACCCAAAAATCGGTACATGGAGAGAGAAATGGTGAAAAGGTCGGTTCGTGGCACGTACTAAGTGGTTCATGAAATGATTTTTTGCAAAAAAAAGCACGGTATGAAAATAAATAGGAAGAAGGGGAATTCCATAACACTTTTTACCATGAGAAACGGTAAAATACAAATGACATGGGACCATATATATATGTGTGGTCCCCTCCTACTGAGCCTATCTATTCTACCATGAACCATTTCAGGTAAGGACCGCTTCTACATAGAAATAGTCCCCTTTTTATTCTGAACGGACCCCATTCCAATGGGGGGAATTTATAGGGTCCTGAAAAATCTTCTAAGGGAAGAAAATACTCCCACAATCACTTTGTAGAAGGAATAAAGTACTCCTATGAGACTAGTAAGGTGAATGGACTCAAATTGAGTTACAAATTTTAGAATAAACTTTAAGGTATTTAAGGTTTTAAAGAATTTAAAGTGGCACATGTGCCATCACTAGGAAAGGTATGAAAACCGCTTGGATCACGAACCACCAGTATGCCGGACGATTCACGAACCACTGGCCTACATAGCGATGGCCAGGGAAAATGGTGGACCATGAACCGCATTGCCAAAGGACTCATGAATATGAAGGTGATCCATGTACCATCTCAAAAACTATGCAGGTCACGGGTGAGGAAAACCATTAGGGTTTCACGAACCATGATCGCGAACCGTGGCCTCCACAAACCCCGATTGACCAAGTCTCTTGCAGGTCAAAGATATCACTTCATGGGCCTCCAAAAATGGTGTTGTATGCCCATAGATACGATTTCCCCGATTCTCTATAAAAGTAACATAGAAGGAATTGAGAAAGGATGTACAACGAAAGCTTGAAGGGAACCCAGAGGTTGGAAGAAAGAACTCGGAGAAGATTCTGGCTCCAGTCTGGAATCATTGGTGAAGCCCGAATTGCGAATCACATTATCTATAGGTACAGTCAGCTCTGAACCATAAAATGAGGGAACTTAATAATAAAAAGAGAACTGTGAACCTAAATGGTGAAATTGTGAACCACATACTTCTCGCAGATGAACTTCCCGGGAATGAGGGTCCCCCAAAACCTCCTCCAAAATTGTGTTTTGCATAGTGTATCACTGTGCGGATTTAACTAAGCGCCGTGTATTGCATTAGTATGTAGATGAAACCCAAAACGGTGTGACAGACTGTGCACTTCCATTGTGCATGGTGGTCCATACCCACGCATGCATACCGCATCGGTAGACGAACGACCCCTATGCCCGTATACCACTGTGGTGTGCAGTGCTTCCCCCATCACGCATAAGAAAATAGTACACAAAATGAGGTATTTTCGGGTATTATTTCCTGTAGTTCCAACCTCACACCTCCACCAGCGTCCAGTCCTCCATAATCTATCCATGAACCAGTCCTCTGACATCATGCCAAATCCTCCTCTAGAGCCACCAGACCTGTATGATCAAACCATCGGGTGCATCAGTACACCCCTTTGAGTCTACATACCCATGGTAAGCAGAGTCATGAAGGCTCTCCCCACAACAGTTCAGGCTTCGAGAATTTCTGTGGGCCTACATTCCTATGGTAACCCAGATTCCAACCCTAGGATGCCAATGTGAGCCTCCCTATTATAGGAATTAAGGGTGATCACTTGCTTTTTCATTCAATGAGGAATAGTGATCAGTCAAAGGAGTTATGTTCGCTTCTCCTTTGATGAGGATGAAACTCGTCCCCTTCCTATAATGTATTCTGGGGCCCTCCAATGGAGGTAAGTCCCAAATCTTCTAAGGCTGAGCTGTATGACCTTTAATGTCATTTTACTTTGAAAGGTTCATTGCTCCACACCCTCACCCACCGTTTCCCTGACCTTTTATACCGTAGGCTCTCCCTCTCCCAACAATAGTAGAAGAGGCATGTGGTTGGTTGGATATCTCACATCCTCTGGTTTATCACACTGAGCATGACTCACGTGGTCTTAGAAGTTTGTGAGGATTACAACATCCACACCATCTGAACTACGAGAACTCTGATTCCTGATCAAACCAGGATACATAGGATACCTACATTAAGGCTTGAGCTCAAAAGGGTGCCCATCCAAAAGGTTTCACCCAACCATATCCCCCCAAATGGGAAGCTTCCATGCGTAAGCCCCACATCATTCAAAATTGCGTGGGTTCTGATTCCTCTCCCGAGGATATATAGGAAACCCATCTTATGGGTCCTATCCCAATATTAAATCACCTTATATCCCCTAGATGATGATAAAATCTAGAGCGCCTTATTGTATGGATCAAGTCAGCAGTACCTCCGTAGCATCAAATATATGCATACCTACGATGATCTTGAAAACCAAGGGTATCCCATGGACACAATCTTTGGGAATGAACCAAGGATTCAAGAACATATGAACATGACTTAAATCTATAAGAGAGTCCCTAAATAGGCAATAATCCTCCCCTAGAAGGGTGTAGTGAGCCTGACTTCCAACCCTCTCAACCAATTGAGTCCTTAAGTGTCGTTGGCTGAATCATCAATCAACGAGCGCCTACCTTTGGAAAGTAGTTCCATGAATCATGTATACCAGGGCCGTTGGGTGTTTCTGGCTCCACGAATAAACCCGTTGGAGACAATCTAAGGAATTTATATCTGAGGAGGACTGATTACACAAGTACTTGACCCCCACGCAATCATTCACTGAGACCGACTGACTGTGGCATCTCCTTCGCAATGCGAAAGGGGTGAATTGAACAGCCCTAGCGGGGTTAATCCAACCCTATTTTAAAGGATAATGACATAGAAGAGGTCGAAAAAAAATAAATGGTGAATTTGAAAAGGAACCATCTCTGGAAAAAGAGATGGGCAATGATTCACGTCAGACCATTTCCTCATCGCCTGAAACACGCCACATCAGAGGTGAAATAATTTTTTTACTCTTAATATTTTTAAAATCATTTGTTTTATTTTTCTATTAATTTAATTATTGTGGCGGTTTTGTGCAAAAATTTAATGTAATTTTTCAATCACTAAAATTAAAAAAGGGAAATTATAATAATAAAAATAATTCATTCATTCTTCAAATTAACATTTAAAACTGAGCACAACCTCTTTTATTCTTATGTAAAAATATTATAGATATTAAATTCAAGAGTGTGACATTTTGTTTTTATTCTTTTCATAAAATAATATAAAGGTAAATATTAAATAAAAATAAACCAAGTGGACATATTTTCGAGACATGGATGTCAATTATCGAACTAAACCCATAAAATAATATAATTTCAAGTGTTATAGAAATTTTAAATACATATCACATTAGTTTTTAACCTTAATTACTCGATTTACCCTTTACCAAGGTGATAAATTTTACCATTTTTTCTATTCAAAATGACCAAAGATAAAAAGGGAATATTTAATAAAATTTAAAAATCCTAATTAAAAATATGGAATTAATTTTATAAAATTTAACTCATAAAAGTGGTAGAAAATAATTGATGATAAAAACATAAAACTCAATGGAAAAAAATATTTTAGAAAAATATATTTTTAAGTCTAAAAATGAACTTATCAAAAAATCAGGTATAATGATGATTCAAATATAATAATTTTGATTAATTATAAATAATGTCAGATTATGTTAATTTAGTATTAAATTAAAATCATTATGGTTCTTTTTCAATTAAAAGAAAAGACAATTTTACAAAATTTGGTATTATTCACTATTACCTAAAAAAAGTATCTTTTCAGAAAAATATCAAAATTTCAACCTAAGGTAAAATTGAAATGATGAATTTAAAAATCATATAATTGTCACATAATAACATTTTAATAGTTTTCTATGGTTTGTTTTAAAATTGGTGTTATGTGGAAATCATCTAACATCTTGATAATTTAAAAAAGAAAACTATGTTCGATAGTGTATATGAAACGCAACATCGAGCCTAAATAAACCATGAAATATTATTATTTAAATATGAACATTGTAACCTAGCTGCTAAATTAGTAGTTATAAATAGGATTAAATTCTTCATGAAATATATATAAAGGTCTAACTAAATATAAATTTATTGATAAATGCATAGTAAATAATCACTTGATTTTTTATAAAGTTATTTTATTCTTTAAAAATATGATTTCTTCAAAAATGGATTTAGTTTCTTTTCACGGGAAAATATTATAATTTATTTCCTGAAATTTAATAATTTTTTTTGAAAAATATGATAGCATTTTTGAAATTAGTATATCAAAATTATTTTAGGGTGAAATTTTGGGATTTTTCTTAAAAGAGGGATTTTTCAATAAATAGTGAAAAATGCCCCTTTTTCTAAATTTTCAATAAATTAAGTAATTTAAAAGAAACATTATGATTTGAAATTTATTTTAAAGTAACATAAGTATTATATAGTTATATTTAATCTAATTAATTAAATTTGAATCATCTTTATACCAGATTTTGGTATAAGTTCATTTTTGGACATAAAAGGCATTTTTCTGAAAACCCGTTTTTCATCGTGTTTTGCAGGTTTAATTTTTAATTAAATTATACCACTTATGTGAATTTAATATTAAAAATGAATTAAATATTTTTAATCATGAGTAAAAAATTTAGTAAATAGTCCCCCTTTATTTTTAGTCATTATGAATAACTATAGTAAAAACTTATCACCACGGTAAAAGGTTAAATATGGTAATTAATTTTGAAAATAATATGATAAGAAATAAAAATTGACCCTAAAACTTTTCTTTATCATATTTTATGAGTTTATTTCGTCAATTTACATCAAATTATTGAATATATGCCCTGTTCATGTCATATTTCATTTCTTTTGACCTTTATCATATTTAAATAAAAGATAGACAAAAATGTCAATGTCTTGCTTTTAATAACTATAATATTATGTGACAAGGATAAAAATAACTTATTTTTTGTAAAAAATATCAATTTTAAATATAAATTATTTGTTTTTAACAAGGTAATTTATTTCTAATTTTTAGTAATTAAATAATTACCTTAAATGCTTATGTAATACTGACATGATATTTATTAAATTAATAGAAAAAAATAAATGATATTATAAATATTAAAAGTAATATAATTTGAATGAATTATTTTGTTTCATATATTTTTTAGATAAATATAAATTTTTGTGATGTGTTAAAATTATTATATTTTAATTTCATTTCTGTCATGTTGTTTTCAAAGTCAAATTAAATGAATAGTTCCAAAAAATGGCATTAATGTTATTTTATAATAAATAATATTTTATTAAATGATTTAAAATTATGAAAAATCATTTATTATACCAAGTGATTGAGGTATTATTTAAAATATAAAAAATTGTCCATTTATTTTCCAATTATACTTTTATATTAACTATTTTGACCCATAAATAGTAAAAACTTTGTTATCACAATAATTGTCGAAAAGAGTTAATGAGGGTTGAAACAAAGATATCGGGGTAAAACCTAATATAAACTTGTAAAAATTTTGTTTAGTGATATTATTTATACCCCTAATCATCATATATTAAAATTATATCAACTTAGGGACTTTTATCTCGGAAAAATAATTTATATTAATTTAATATTTTAAGAAATTCCAAAACTGCCCCTTCCCTCAATTATAAAAGGGAACCTCCTCTCCTCTTTTCTACACACTTGAAAAACCATTTTTTTATAGAAAATACCTTTCCAAATACCTTATTTAATTCCCTTACTACTTGATAGATTTCTGGGTTTGATTATAAAACCCTCCTAGGAAGTATTTTGGTGTAAACCTAAAGAGGTTGTTTGTAGAGGAGGTATTGTTCTTAATCGAGCGTTTTTGTTTTATTTATACTTCCACCTCCTATAAATATTATTCAACCATTATTATATAATAAAATAAATATCTAAAATATATTAAGACATTATTATGTTAATTTTATACATTAAATCCATCTCCCCTACCATCAAATGGGAACAAAACCATCGTTCGTGTGTATGGTGGACTACTGCCTCATGAACCGATATAATATGTTTCCATAATTGCCTTACATGGAAGTTTATGATAATGGATTTAATAAATATATATATATATATATATATTATATTAATAAAATATTTATCATTATTTAAAAATAATACATCATATATTTTATTACTTTTCCATTCATTGAAAGATGATAACATTGTCCATGCGTATGAGTAGATTACCATCTCCACAAAATGATGTGATTCTTTTGTCATTAACACATCACATGGATTGTATATATAAGTGTATTTAAATAAATAATATTATATTTATGATATAATGGTAATTATTTAATTATATAATAACACTTACCTTCTTTCTATCATGATCATTAAAAAATGGAAACATTACTCATGCATTGGTACGACCTACTGTCTCCATGATTTCAATGTAGTTCATTTTTCAGAGCAATATCTCATGGTTGGTTTGAAAATTATAATTGATGTATAAAAATGATAATTATTTAAAGATTATTATTATTAATATGATTGGCCAATTACCTATTTTACCATAGTCAACCTATCAAATTCATTTTGGACATATGAATTGAATATCGTCAAAACATCTGACGTGAACTTAATAGTTTAAGTAAATAAATATAACATGGTAATAAATGAAAAAAAATTATAATAAACATTAAAAATGTTATAAATAAAGTAAATTAAAAACATAATTTTATTATTTAGGATGATATAGAACGTATGTGATGATTCGGGCCTAAGGTAAGGTATTTCATCTCAATTTCTTTTCATTGAGGCGTATTTTAAGATCATATACCTAATTTATTTTATATGGTGTATATGTTGAAAATTTTACATGTTATATAATGAATCCTTCATACTTAATGGTATTTTATGTTTAAATTCGAATTATTTCTTCCAAATGGGTTGGAATTGAATGCTACCAAGTGGTAGGTGTTTTATAACTCAATTTTATTTCAATAGGTTATATAACTTATTCATTTATTACATTATATAAAGACTATGTGTGTAATGAAATTATCTGATTTATATTTTATTTTCACTTTTTTTTGTGTGTATTTACATTTTTTACACATAATAACTTCATGGATTAATTCTCACTTCAATATTATGGTCATTGTAAGGGTTCTTCATTTCAAATTATCTTCTTTGGGAAATATTCTATATTATACACCTATATTATTTTATGAGGTGTATTTACTACTCCTTTGATATAATATATCATGATCACATTTATATTAATAGTATTTTAAGATTCATTTTCAATTATTTATTTCATGGGGATTATGATTCAAATGTTACCAAACTAGTAAGGTTTTTTCTCACAATCTCATTATTATTTATGATTTTTTATGTTTAAGTGTCCAATGGGGGAATTATATTATATTTCTATCTTAAACACAATATAATTTCTTATTATCTAGTTATTTTTTAAAATTATATTTTTTCCTTTCGTTTTACTCTTTTAAGCACTCAAAATATCCAAAAAAATGGTGTTAAAAAAATAGACTTTATTTCCTCTTTAGTCAGGAATATTTTTTTCCCATGTCCATGTTTTCTAGGAATGTTTTCAAGAATGTTTTTAATATTACTATATGATTGTTTAAAGTAATTTTTACCCATTATTGAATTTTTACAATTTTTTTTAAAATTGATCTTTTTCCCCTTCTCCGAAAAAGGTAGTTATTTACTTTAAACCAAAAATGTGAAAGGAATATTTGTTTTAATGTACTTAGCATGAAAAATTTTTCTTACCATCATAACCACTCGTTGATTTTAGGATTCCTTTTCAATTTTTCATAGTTCTTTTCAAAGAATATTTTTCTTAAATATTCTTTAAATTTTTAGTTTTCAAAAAGTAAATTTCAAAGTGAAATTTCTTTTTTTCCTAAAGAATATATTTAATGGTCTTTTTATGAAATTTCCATTCATCAATAAAAACAACTCTTTTATTCTGCACATGGTAAATTTTGTAATGATATCATCATTATAATTTCTCTAGATGGTTTATGATCAATTTTAATGAGGAAAATATTGATATTTAGTATGCTAGATCTTCTTATATGGATAGTTTTTGAATAAGGCATGTTGATTAAGTTTTATTTTTTATTTATATGATGAATGCATTGTATTTATTATGTGATGGGTGGGGCTTGAAATTACATATCCTGTTGATTCATTGATAGGTCTCATGATACAAACCAGTTGTCTAGACTTATTAAATGGGGTTTTGGTGTATACCTATCCATAGTTTAAACTATCTTGGAACAAGGCCTCAATGGTAAGTTTCAGATGTCTGAAATTACGTATTCCATAATTATGAAATTAGTTATTATTATCCATGTGATTATTTTAATAATATCCATATATAATTTTCAAGATCATGTGATTATTTATATGCAATAATTTGATATTTATTTACTACTTCCATACTATTCTTCATGCTCAAGTTGTTGATTAAATGGCATGTGATTTTAGTTATTTTCCTTTTCATATTTATTATGTATTTTTTAATCATGATAGATTCCACTATACGTAACCCTTTTCGAGCATCTGAGATCACCCTTATTTTGTTTCCTTTTCCTTGGATATAATGAAGGGATATTTAAATGAGTTCATAGATTCATAATATTTACTTTCACAATGTTTTGTATTTTTTATTTTCAAATGTAAAGAGAGATTAAAGTATGTATCTAGTTTATCAAGACTATTAAACTATTTGATCCTTCGAGATGTGATTCCTTGTATCTAGTGCTAATGTAATAAACTAACCACCGACTTTGGGCTACTAAATTCGAGGTCTTTATAGTTGGATTCAGAGGATGTTTAGTAGAATCCTTGGGAAATATATTTAAGAAAACATATATTAGAGAACATAACCCTATGACTGACTTTGAGGATAATTTTAAGTATATGATAACCTCTTAACTTTTTGGTAAGGTATAAATTTTTTGTTTTTACTAGAAATACATCCTTGTCAAGATACTATAAGTGGAAATGGTTTTAGAATAAATTCATAGAGTGGTAATGACCCTGAAAAAGTTGGTCGGGTATATCTTATCCATCATTCCAATGCATGGAAAGTTTTCCCTTACTATTCACCTAGTTTGACACTCCTAAGGGATATTCTTAGGTTAATCCATATTTTGTTTGTAAACCATTATGATGAATGAGAGAATAAAACCTATGGAAACCTATGATATTCTATAGTGATATGGGATAAACCTAAGGTGTATGGGATTGATTTGTCTAAGGTTGATAAAAAATTTAAAGGTATAGATACCCCATTTGAGGGTTTATGTTATGTGAGTTTATCATGATTAAGGATATTTTGGAAGAAATATTTGGGAATACCTCAGTTTGTTTTGTATGTGTTTTAGGGAAAATGTTATTTTATGAATACTGATTTTATATTTTGTGTACATTAGTTTAAAGTTAATGATAACCTTTAGGGTTCATATGATCAATGATGTTAAGGTAATAATAGTCAATTAATATTTTGTGGAAAAAATAAGCTTTATAGAAAACATTAGTGGTTAAAAAGTGATTTTATTATTAATTTTATTTTTGAGGATTTTCATCATATTTTTTGGGAACATTATATAAAATATATAGCTTTAGAAAAGGGACAACTTGCAGGTCGGGAGACAACCCATCAAATCTGATAAGGCTATGAGGCTTGAACCCACAACAGAAGCGTAAAAAGGGTGAAACACCTACCACTGTACTACATGATTACCTTATTATTATGATATTTTTTTTACTTAAATTATTATATGGGAAAATATTAATTTGATTTTGGGAATCATATTATAAGGTCAAATATTTTTGAATTTTTGAGATTTTGAGGTCATTAATGAAATATAGGGTGAAGTTTTATTGGGCTGAGGTATTTCAAAAGAATATACATTTATTAATGATTATTAAAGTTTTATTTCAATTTTTATCTATTAATATTATTTTTTAAAATAAAATATGATCTTATTTCACTTATTGATCGGATATATTTTTCTTCCATATCTATATTTTTCAAAATTATTTTACAATAGTCCTTTAATTTACTCAAATGATTTATTAATTCCATTTTAAGTTATCCTTGACTTTGTAAAAGGATTAAAATAAATATTTATAATGTTTTTCAAAAGGGTCATATTTTACTTTCTTTGAAAAATGTTAAAAGTAATGTTTTTTAACATATACGATGTTAAAGAACTTTCCTGTCGCCATAATAGTTTTACGATATTTTGTTTCTTTAACATGTTTTTTATGGTTTTAAAAATAAACATCTTTAAAGAAAAATTATTTTAATGTTTTAATTATATTTTATTTTATTCTCTAAAATAATTTAATTTTATTACAAAACCCATATTTCAGTTTAGTCGATGGTCTTGTTACACCTCCTAAGTTTATGATTTTGAGGTTAATAAGATTCTCTTGATCATTCACTTTCTTATGATAAATGGTTACTATCACTCTCCATTATTATTTAGACATTAACTTTTCTACATGTCCATATTTTAACTTCCTACTAATTTTCTATTATTTAAAAACCTAGTTATGTGATGAACTTCATATTTCCCTTTCCTACTTTTCAAGAGAAGGTTTTATTAGCCCTTTTTACAATGTGGTATTTCAATAAAGGTATTTTTAGATGTCAAACCCTTGTTTATCGAGCCCGAGTTCAAATTGTGAGTGCACAATTTATTAACGGGGAATGAATGTAACACCTTTAGATTTTTAAAAATAAAACTATATTTGATAGTGTATACAACACACAACATCGAGCCAAAATGAACCATATAATATTATTATTTAAATATGACAATTATAACCTAGTGATTAAATTGTCTGGTATAAATAGGATTAAATGAATCATGAAATATATATAAATTTCCTACTCAATATAAATTTATTGTTAAATTATTTTTAAATAATCACTCAATTTTTAGTAACGTTATTTAATTATTTGAAAATATTTTTTCTTTACAAATATATTTTATCGCTTTTTAGAAGAAAATATTATAATTAATTTTCAGAACTTATAGAAATTTAATTTGATAAATAGGATATCATTTTTGAAATCATAATTTCATAATTATATTAGGTTGAAATTTTGGTATTTTTTCTAAAAAGTGATTTTTTAGTGAAAATGAAAAATACCATTTTTTTTGTAAAACTATCATTTATTTTTAATAAATTAAGTGATTTAAAAGTACCATTGTGATTTTAATTTTATTTCAAATAAGAAGAAGAATTATTTATTTATATTTAATCTAATTTATTAAATTTCAATGAAATTTATATTATATTTTGGTATAATTTCATTGTCGGATTTAAAAAGACATTTTATTAAAAACCACTTTTCATTGTGTTATGTGGGATTAATTTTAAATTAAATTATTCAACTTATGTGAATTTACTATTAAAAAATAAATTAAATATTTGGAATCATGATTTAAAAATTTGGTAAATAGGTCCATTTTACTTTTAGTTATTATGAATATTAACTATTGTAAAAATTTATCACCATGGTAAAAAGGTAAATTGGATAATTAAGATTAAAAATAATATTATAAAGACTAAATATTGACCCTAAAACTTTCCTTTATCATATTGGATGGGTTTATTTTGGATATTTTCATCCAAGTCTCTAATATATGGTCACTTGGTGCTATATTTCTCTGATATGACCTTTATAGTATTTAAATTAAAGATAAAGACAAAAATGTGACTTTCTTACTTTTAATAACTATAATATTATGTGAAAAGGATAAATAAGCCCATGTTCAGTTATAAAAATTAATTTTAAAGATAAATTATTTTTTATCATGGTAATTTACTTTTAATTTTTAGTAATGAAATGATTACCTTAAATTCTAATGAAACACTAACACAATATTTATTCAATTAATTGAAAAATAAAATAAATTATTTTAAAAATATTAAAAGTAAAATAAATTGAATGAATTATTTTTTTACACGATTATTTTAGATAAATATAAAATTTTATTGATGTGGTAAAGTATTATATTCTAATTACATTATTTCCATGTTGTTTTCAAAGTCAAATTAAATGAATAGTTCTAAAAATGACATTAAAGTAATTTTATATTAAATAATATTTTATTAAATTATTTAAAATTCCTAAAAATCATATCTTTAGAAAAGTGACTGGGATATGATTGAAAATATCATACATGATATATTTATTGTCTAATTTTATTTTTATATTAACTACCTTAACCCCTAAAGAGTAAAACAATTATCACAATAATTTTCAAAAAGAGTTAACGTGTGTTAAAACAAAATAGATAAGAGTAACAATATAATATAAAATTGTAAAAATTTTATTGGAAGATATTATTTTTATCCATACTAATTATATATTTGAATAATATTAGTTTAGATCCTTTTTTCCATGAAAAATAATTTATAGTAATTTAATACTTTATGATATTCCAAAAGTGCCCCTTCCTTCAATTATAAAATGGAACCTACTCTCCACTTTTCCTTAAACTTCAAGAACCATTTGGTTTGGAAAATACCTACCAAAATAAATTATTTACTTCCCTTCCCATATCTTAGAGAACCATCCTAGAAAATATTTTGGTGTAAACCTAAGAGGTTGTCCGAAGAAGAGGTATCGTTCTTAACCGAGTGTTTTTGTGTTATTTCTTATTCCACCTCCATAAAATATTGTTAAACCATTATGATATAATAACATAATTATATTCCATATAATGTGATTTTATTATTTTAATGTAATAACCTACATTATTCTCCTCTTCCATCAAATGGGAAACAAAACCATCATTCATATGTACGGTAGTCTAGTACCTTGCGAACCGATGTAATTCATTTTCCATTATCAAATATCACAGCTATTTATGATAATACATTTAATTTATGTATATATTTATTATATTCAATAAATATTTATAATTATTTAAAATTAATATATCATATATTTTATTACCCTCCTATTCATTGAATTATGATAACATTGTTTGTCCGTACGTGTGGATTACCGCCTCCATGAAGAATGTAATTCATTTGTCATTATCATGTCACATGGATAATATATATATAAGTGTATTTAAATAAATATTATTATATTTACGAGATAATTATAATTATTTAAAGATAAAATAACACTTACCTTCTTTACAACATGATCATTGAAAATGGAAACTTTACTCATTTGTACGTACGACCTACCATCTCCATGATGGCGGCATAGTTCATTTTTTCAAAACCATACTTCGTAGTGGGTTTTAAAAATAGAATTTATGCATAAAATGATAATTATTTTCTTATTATTATTATATAGATGATGCAGTAATGACCACTTTTACCATAGTCAACTTACCGAAGTCATTTTGAACATATGAACCGAATATCATCAAAACATTCGATAAGAACCTCATTGATTGATTAAATAAATATAACATGGTAATAAAGAAAAGAAATATAATAATAAACTTGAAAAGGTTTCTTAATAAAGTAAATAATTAACATAATTTTACTATTCAGGAATTTAAAGAATGCATGTGACGAGTCGAACCCGAGGTAAGGGATTTCATCTCAATTTACTTTCATTGAAACATATTTTAATGTTATGTACCTAATTTTTTTTATATGGTGTGTATGTTTACCCTTTTAAATTTTTTATCATGAATATTTCACAATTAATATTATTTTATGTTTTAATTCAAATTATTTCATCCAAGGTAATTTGACTTGAAATTTAGCAAGTGAGTGTTTCATAACTCAATTTTCTTTCTTTGGGTTATATCACTTTTTCATTGATTACATTATAATAAGATTATGTATGAAATATAATTTATTTGATTTATTTTGTATTTAAACTATTTTTTTTAATTTTTTTACACATAATCATTTTACCTATTAAATATCACTTCCACATTACGATCATTGTAAGGGTTCTTCATCTCAAATTGTCTTCTTTGGTACATATTTTATGTTATACACTAATCTTCTTTTATGAGGTGTATATACCACTCATTTTATATGATATATAATAATTAAATTTATATTCATGTTATTTAATGTTTCATTTTAATTTATTTCTCTCATAGGGAGTATGATTCAAAAGTTTCTAAAGCAGTAAGGGTTTGTCTCACAATCACATCATGATTAAAGATTGTTTATGTTTAAGTCGTTTTTGTAGGAATTATATAATATTTCTAAATTAAACCCAATATATTTTCTTATCCTTTGGTTATTTTTTTTAAAATTATAAGTTTTTTTTAATTTTCCTCTTTTAAGTACTCAAAAGATCAAAAAAATTAAGAGGAATATACTTTTTATTTCCACATTAATTGGGAATCTTTTTCTTACATGGCCTTGTTTTCTAAGAATTTTTTCAAGAATGTTAATAATATTACTATATGATTGTTTAAAGTCATTTTTAACCATGACTTAATTTTAACAAAAGGTTTTAATATGAATCTTTTTTTTTTCATTTTCTGAATAAGGTACTTATTGACTTTTTACCAAAATAGTCAAAGGAATCTTTGTTTTAACGTACTCAACATGAATAGAATTTACCACCATAATAACTACTCAATAATTTTAAAAGTTTACATGGTTCTTTTCAAAGGAATTTTTTTCCAAAATATTTTGTATATTTTTTTATAAGTGAATTTCAAAGTGAAAAGTGTATTTTCCTCAAGAATGTTTTTAATGATATTTTTATGGTATTCCCATTCATCATCAAGAAAAAACCCTTTTATTATCCATTGAGATATATTGTAATTATATCGTCCTTATTATTTATTTGGATTGTTTATGATTAGTTTGATTGGGGAAATTATTGACATTATGTATGCTAGTCCTTTTTTATAGAGACATTTTTTGAATAAGGCGTGTTGATTAAGTTTCATTGTTTATTCATATGATGAATGAATTTGAATTATTAAGTGATGTGTGGGGATAAAAATTACATATCCCCTTAATGAATTGGTAGGTCTCATTAGAAAAAATAGTTGGTTAGACTTATTAAATGGGTTTTTGGTGTCTACCTACCCATAGTTTAAAATGCCTTGGTATAAGGCCTCGAAAGTAAGTTTCAGATGTTAGGAATTATGAATTCCATAATTATGAAATAAATTATTATTGTTTATATTATTATTTTTAATAATATCCATGTATAGGTTTCAAGATCATGTGATTATTTATATATAATAATTTGATCTTCATTTACTCTTTCCATACTATTCTTCATGATCAAGTTATTAATTAAATGGAATCCCTTTTCAGTTATTTACCGTGCCATATTGATTATGATTTATTTACTCATGATAGATTCTGATGTACCTATCCCTTACTGATCATTTTAGATCACCCTTATTTTGTTTACTTTCCCTAGGATATGAATAAAGAATCTTTAAAAGAGTTTAAAGATGAAAAATATTTACTTTCATGATGTTTTTCATTTAATGTTTTCAAATGTAATGTTAGATTCAAGTATGTATCTAGTTTAATAATACTACTAAATTATTTGGTCCTTCAGGATATCATTCCTTGTATCTAGTTACAATTTAATAATGTAACCACCGGCTCTAGGCTACTAGGGTCGAGGTCCTTACAAATCAATCTACCAAAGAAATTTATTTAAAGATAAATATATCATAAAATCTCAAGATGTTACATTATACCCCCTTATAAGAATTTCACCCCCAAAATTCCATCACATTGATACATATAACTAAGGATAATTATTCCTCATCATATCTTCATGGTCCCATATATCTCCCTTAATTTTATAATTTCTCAACAAAACATTGACAAAATTAGTGGTCTCTTTTCATAGCACCTTCTCTCTATGATCAAAAATTTCCATCAGTTGTTCCTGTAAAGATATATCTTGATCAAGCAGTATGACCTATGAGTTCATTACATTTAAAGGATTAGGTATATGTATTTTTAGGATATATTCATGGAATATATCAGTAGGTTTATAGATATTATGTGAAATCTCCAATTGATAAGATATCATCCGAATACAATAAATATTTTCAAAACATTACAATATATATAGGGATAAATTTTCACTTATTTCAAAATATCATAACCATATTCCATGGATATATTTTTAGTAATACCTTTTCACTATTTTTGAACTATATACCACAACAATTATTGTCATTATAACTTTTTTCTAATTTGATCAACCCTTATGTGATGTTGAATGGATCTAACTATCTCTATCATTTCCTCAGCTAGATCAGGTACCAATAGATTTATTTCTCTAACTTAATCCCAACACATTGGAGTTATAGACTTCCTTATATAGAGGGATTCATAAGGATCCATTTAAATTCCTAAGTTAAAGCTATTGTTGTAAGAAAATTTCACCAAAGGTGTTGATCCCAACACATTGGAGTTATACATTGATTATGGTTTCATCATCCCTATAATGTTGATCATTATATAAATATTATATATATTCATTATATATTATAATTCATCCATAAAAATATATATAGAAATATGAATTACAACATTCATGGAGACAGTAGGTCGTATGTATGCATGGACATTGTTTTCACTTTTTTGATGAATGGAAAAAAGGTAAATAATAATTTACCTTTATATAATAATTATTATATTATTCATATATCATATATATTAATTAAATTTATCCTTATTACCATCCATGTAAATTTAAAATGAAAAAAGATTCACAATGATTCATGGAGGTGATAGTCCACATGTACACACGAGTGACGTTATCATTTTCCAACAGATTGGAAGGTAAGAAGGTATATATGATATTACAATTATAGAAGTATAATTTTATTATAAATATCATATATATTAATTATTTCCATATTTATAACAATCCATATGAGTTGGTAAAGGAAAAACAATTACATTGGTTCTTGAAGAGGTAGTCTGTCGTACACACGAGCGATGGTTTTGTTTTCAATTTGAGAGAGAAGTAAATGGATAAATATTATTTCATCAACATAATAAAATTGAATTATATGGAACATTCTAGTGTTATTATATTGTAATGGTTAGGAAATAATTTAAATTTTCAAAATAATAATAAAAATGAAAGTGTTTAGTGAATATGATTATCTGTTCTTTGAAAGAGCTCCTTTAGATCACCTATTATCAATAATGCGAGGATCCTATATAATCATGAAAATCATGGAAATGACCTAGTATTGATCATAATGGTCACTTTTCATGACAACTGGTATCATCAAGCATCTAGGGTTTCTTAAGTTAGAATATGACTCATAGTTGTTCAATAGACATTTTTGTTCGTGTAATACGCAGTGTGATCAGATTATTTCAATAGAATTTAGTAGAGTAATAATGAGTTGCATAAATAGTAGTCCCTAATAAATTTCTTATAGTTATTTCTATTTTTTTATTAGTCTTAGTGCTCCCTAGCACCATTAATGAAGATAGTTAGGGGCCCATGCTTATCTACTTCCTCTCACAACACCTTGCACTCGAGAGGATAATCACCATAATGCCTCATATATGCTTTCACATGCACATTATGCATGACCTCTACTACCTCATGTGTGATCCTCCTAAGTTATTATCTCCTCAACAGAGTCTTTGAAAAGTTTCCTTTAATCCTAGGCCAATTTCATATTAGGCTGCTTGGGCGTCCTAGCAAAGGCTTGGCCTAATTTGTTTTTTGATATACTCAATACTCCAATGTTTAGTAATATAACTAGGTGTAATTCCAAGACCTTAAATTAATTCCATTTCCAAGTGTTCTAAATAATTTTTAATGTTTACCTCATATTTTTTAATATACTTTAATACATCATCCAACTTTTAGATGATTAATTCAAAAACATTATAGGATGGTTCATCATTACTTATTCACTTGTTATAAATGGTGTGAATTTTCCAAGAAAATTTTTCACATCTTTTGAATATTAACAATAGTTCATAAATTTATACATGTAAACTTTTAATAATTTATATGGATGAAACTCAACTTACTTATCATTATTATTGGGAACCTATACTTTATTTCAAGCTATCCACTAATACAAATTTTGACATCATCATTTACACCAAGATTTATTGACAAAAAATATAACCACTATACATGGGATCTTAAACATCAAATATGAATAACCAAAATATGGATAAGAAGGAGGATATTACATGGTGTAGGATATTATTCATATTAGTTTTTAAGGAATAAATATGAAACATGAAACATGTTGTAGACAAGACCATGGAGAAAAGTGTTTTGACTAGAGATTGTTAATGTTATGTTCATTAGAAATTTATTCTGTCTTGAGATTTAATATTGTAAAAATTAAAAATTAAAATGGACAATATTTTTATGATGTAGAGAAGTTTAAATTTATTCTATATAGAAGTTCACTACTAAACTAAATCTCACCACACCCTAGTGATGAATACTATAGTCTGGTGAACATATTTTTTTTTAAAAAATTTAGAGATTTAAACTAATAATAATTTTAGTCTTGTAATGAATTTGTGTACATGTTTAATTCAATTAATTTTTGATGAATTTAAGTGAAAATTAATATGTGACAAATTTAAATTCCTTGGATAATTTTCTTTGATGGTTGTGGTGTTGATATTTGAAGATAAAATAGAGAGAATTAAAATTGGTGAGAAAAATAATAATGAAGAACTATTATATATTTATTTATCATTGGAATAATTATACCTAGAGGATCATATATAATATATAAACCATTATAGTGGAAATTAAATAAAAAAGTTAGTACGCTCATTGATTTGGTGTTATTAGTTTCTATGGATATTTATTAAAGTTACTTTTGTGTTGTATATTTTCCTTGCATCTCTTCCTTGATGCAGTGTGTGACAAGGGAGAAAGAGGGATTTAACCTTTTATCCAAGACCATATTTATATAATATTATAATCACAAACCATTCATAATGAAATTTCCTAATACATTGATGCAATTTTACTGTATTCTCACCGAGTAACCCGAAATGGATAACAACATAAAATTTATGTTCCAATGCGTTTAAACATCTAATTTAGATACTTTGGCTCTGTAAATGATGGTGATAGGTTTTTATTATTTTGAAAACATGGGAGTATGTTCCAATGGAATATGTGGAGAAAACTTTCACTCCCTAATTCACCCAACCCTGAGGGTGTGTTTGGTTTATTAAGGGTCTAGAAATATAAATAAGATAATAAAATACCCTTCAAAAACTTTCTAAGATCTATTTAGTGAACATGTTATGGATTCATGGTTTACCTCTCTCTATTTTCCATGATTATGATCTGATGATAAAATAAATCTTTTGGAATTATTCAATGCATTATAAGTAAAGTGTTATATTTTTTCATTGTATACCACCCATAATCTGATGATCAATCCAAAAAAACAACCCAAACATTCAAAGATATTCTATGGTCTAGATTACTCAATTTCCCTGGAAACTAGGTTAAACATATTACATTAGTGGAATTAATATATAATAATTTCCATTATTAAATAATTTAGATAGAACCACATGAGTCTCTTTATGGAAATACATGTTAAAATATATCTTTCTATGTTGAATTAAGAGAGAGAAAATTATTAGGATCAGAGTTCACTCAAGAGACCATATAGAATATGAGGATTATACTATAATATATTAAAGTTACTCAAAGTCAATAGAAGAGATATATACACTATTGATTTCAAGATTTATAGTTTCAAGTATTTAATTGATTATATATCCTTGGAATGGAATCATGGAATTTTAAATGGAACACTAATGCCAATATATATTGGGTTATTTGAGATAATAATGTGGGCTTATAGCTTATTGATTGGCTTTATATTCAAATATTTTCTAAGCATATAGTTTCATTCATGTATCTCTATGAAGGAAATATATAGAATATCAATCACATAATTTCCATATAGATGATGTACTACTATAATTAGATCTATTATAAAGGGAAAAAATAGTTTATATTTCTAACCAGAGAGAGAAATTGCTATGAAATTGGACAACCTGATTGGAAAAAGTTCTATATAAAGGAATAAAATTCCTATGGATGCAATAGGGGTACTTGAGAAAGAAATAGAAAATAATTATATGGTTTTATTTTATGAATCTTATATAGTTTGAAATTAAAGGGTTTGAAATTATATTGGGAAAGGAAATGTAATACTTGAGAAATTCTAGTAATAAATAAATATTTCATTACCTTAAAATGATGTGATATAAATATAAGGTTACAATTGGATAAACATTTTAAAATAAAAAATAGAAATAGATAAATAAGAATAATATGAGTAAAATGTGAAACTCAATTGTCCTGAATTCTTCAATAAGAATAATGTAACAGTCCAATCCTAACCCATTGGCATGGAAAAGAAAGGAATTACACTAGCCTTAGGGGCATCCTTGAGGAACCAAATGCTATAAATAAATACCTATGGATTAACCAAATAATTAGGGGATGATTTTCATATGAATTCAACAGAACATGTAGCAAAATAAATACAATGGGAAAATATAAATATGATGCATGATAAAAACCAAACCAAAAATTAATAACATAACATAACAATATTTGGAGTCTCAATATCCAAAAAATTCCAAATAAGTCTATAAGAAGATAATATAAGGTGAAAAATAGGAAAAATTCACCAAGATCCACCCCACAACCACCTCCAAGCTCCAACCTCCATCACTCATGGATACAAGCATTGCTATAAATGTGTGCGGCCTTCCCCTTACCTATATCATTTCTAAAAAAATCCTTATATTCACCAAGATACATATGTAGGGGGTGATTATATAACCCATTAGGTAAAACCAAAAATACATCCCACACATGATATTACAATTAAAAAATGTCTGGTCACATTTTATATAAAACATGAGAGAACATGAATATAATGAAAAATATTTAAATAATTATTGTAAACAACGCACACCACAACACACACCCACACAATGAACTCACATAACCATGTAATTCCCCAAACCCTCACACCTAGGATCCATTTCACCAACCTAATGCATTCCCAATCCAATAGGGATAATGTGGATGGATCAAATTATTCATCAAAAACCTGTCTCTCCAAAACCAAGTCATCACGTGGTGCTTCAAACAAATTTAACCCAATTTTGGGAAGGAATTAAAGTACATCCCAATAAGGACCCAACCATATGAATCATGAATACACACCAACCCATTCCAATTCTATGTTACACACACATATTTTATTCATTTTAAAACCAAAATACCACTTATGCATTTTACCAAACACAGTGTGGGAATCACCTATAACCTTTATTTAGAAAAACATAAAAAAACAAGGTAAAATTTTATAGAGAATATTCTGAGGATTTTCCACTAACACACATGAGTATTTAATTTTAAATACTATATGCCTCTAATTTCTCAAAAAATATATTAAGAGAGAATTTTCCTACCTTAAACGAGCTAATCTAGAAGAAATAACTTCAAATACTCATAGATATTGTCCTTTTCAACCCTCTTATGATGGATCACAAAAAAATCCCAATAAAACCACACCCCAAAAACAATATCCAGACATGGAATCCTAAAACTAGAGTTTATATCAATAGAAAATGATAAAAGAAGGATAATGAGATATATAATTCATACCATTAGAACATAAGAAACATGTTCAAGAATCTAAAGGTTGAATCTTCAAAATTAATAAGTTCATGAGAATCACCCAAGGTGACCCCAATGTTAGAGATACCAAGAAAAGAGATGATAAATGATAATTTTAAGGTAATTTTGATTTTTAAAATCTAATTTTAATGGATTTTTAATGTCACGTGTAATTTTGATACATGGTTTGGTAAATCGTGTGATAGCCATGCATATGAAACTATCCAAAAAAAATTAATGTCATATGGTTTAGTGTAATTGTTTACCCAAACCTTGCACCAAAACCCAACCCTAATTTCATCCTACATATTTACCTATGATTTTTTTATGATTTCCATTAACCATGCACTAATTGTGAACCCATTAAAAACACTTCAAAACTCTTTAAAAAATCATCCAAATAATCCCAAAACCAACCCCAACCACTTTATAATTAAAAATACTTAATAAAATATTTAAATACCAAAAAATGGGGGGGGGGTTTCTCCCCCAACATAGGTATTTATATCATCAAAAATCTAGAGTTTGGAAACATATTGGAAACACTCGATCCATTTCTATTGTGTAAACATCTCTTGTTCCCATGTTTCTTCATGAACTTGTCTATGCATCCATAATAGTAGCACCACTAAGATACGTCTACTATGAAAGATCATGTCTTTCATATCAAGAATATGAATTAATGTGTGAGTAGATGTAACATCTGGTTAAAGAGAAACATTTTCCCAAATAATCACATGAGTGGGGTTGGGCAGGCATTTCTTTATCTAATATGTATTGAAAACAATAAAATACCAAGAAATATTTTAGTGGTGGTATTAGTCAATGATAAATTTCACTGATATGATCAGGAATCTCAAATGGCCTAACATAATAAGGAGATTATTTCTATTGTATACCCTAATAGTGGTGCCCGAACCTTTGAGATACTCGTAATAATACATGACCACCTACCTGAAAAGATCGAGGATAATAATAATGGTTTACATAATAATTATGATGACTTTGGGTCATTACCATATATTTATAGATCGATTTAATTTTCTTATTAGTATCATAAACAAGATATTGTTCAACTAGTAATTTTTCCTTGAACTCTAATAGTAAATTATTGTGTGGCATTGATGTTCATAAAATGCTTAAAAAATAGCTATATGTATTGTTTCCTGATTAATATTTTTATATGAAAACTTCATTGAAGGAAAATAGTCTTCCCATGAGCCACCAAAGTCCATCACACATTCTCTATGCACTTATTACATTATCTAGATTTTACGCTTTCATTTCTCATCCTATTGAGGATGGTATGACATGATTCTAATCAACTGGGTTCCAAACCCTTACTGCAAGGACAACCAAAACCTTGAGGTGAATCTAGAAAATCGATTAGAGACAATAGAAATTAGTACAAAATAAAACATCACCACTTTATGGATATATATATTTTCCAAATGATCTACCAAATTAGTATCCTAAATTAGAATTATGTGTCCAGACATTGTGAGTCGGTTCTAAATCTCCCAAATGGTTCTATGATTCTGTCGCATCCTCAATAAACTGGTGACAAAGTCTATAGTGATTTTATCCCATTTACATATAGGTATGGGTAATGATTGTAACATTATATATGGTCATTGGTGTCTAGAATTCACCCATTTATAAGTAAAAAAATTCACAACATATTCCACCGCATTTCACTGCGTACCAAACTATGAAAACTTATCTCCATTGGCTATAAAGTTTTTGAATACCTGGATGGATATCCCACTTTGAATGATTATAATCATGACTTAGGTTCTCTTGGAAGTAAGGATGAACTATGAATTGGTCTTGAAAATGAAATGAATAATTTATATTCTATATCTATATATCAATTGTCTCCTTACCATTGAGGGTTTCCTTAATGTAAACACAATTATTTTCCAACCATTATGCCTTTTTGAATTGTTAAACCATGTCAAGCATAAGGGTGACTAGAAAAAAAATCATGAAATCAGTCCCCCAGTATAATCAAATACAATGTGATTATCCCTATAACACTCCTAGAAACGCTAGAATTAAAAGGATAAAATATTAATACCCATGTCAACAAGATTCACCTTTATTTTTAGGATCATGCTTGATTAGAACTGCACATCAAAGAATTCTTCATCTAGAGTAGTGTTTGGGATGGGTGATGTAAATACTCGACCCCATTTTCCCAGAGCCAGTGCCTTATTTTATTACATTAGCATGATTACAAGAAATTTGTATCCCAAAGTAACTAATATTTTAGTATATTTGGAAATCTGGATACATACATAAGTTCAACATTATAACATTAAATTAAATACAATATATAAGTTTTGTTGGGATCATCCACAACTATAAACTTATCCCTGCAGGTCATTCAAAATAAACATCTTCATATCCAAAGAAAATGAAACATAAGAAAGGCGTGAGATAAAATGATCAGTAAGAGTAATAAATACAATAGAAGATAACATAAACATTATACATGATGAATAATTGAAAACACATGCCTTTAATAATAAACTTGAACATAATATGGTAGGAAAATGAGCAGAGTAAACATTTCCATAACAAATCATAACCATGGGTATTATACTAGTCAAATAAACACATGAACTATGAATTTTTAGCTTCATAATGAGGGAAATTAATATGACGGACATTCTACAACATATTTTCATGGCCTCATCCAAGACGTCTAAAAATGATTAAGGCCTCGGCCAAAACCATATCTCAAAATGGGCAAGGCCTCGACCAATTCCATGTCTATTTTCTCATGAGACCTACTGATTAATCGAGGAGCTATATAGGTCCCCAACCATCACATAGCAAGTCCAATTCATTCCTCATATGAATAGGGATACACATAAACAACATATACATTCACATTGAAACAAACATATGAAATGAAACTAACTATAACCAATTGTTATACATAAAAAATAACCATTCAGAGTAATAGGGTGAATGGTTTAAAGATAGTACATCCATAATAAAAATAATCATAAACCATTCAACAAAATATGATAGATTATATCATGAAATATTAGTCCAAATAATACATAAGGATCAACAAAAGTGTTGAAATAGTTGAAGATACTCTTATAAAACAACGAGTAATTCTTGAGAAAAATACTCTTTTACATTGAAAAGAAGAGTTATTTTGGAAAAGTGTTTGTATAGACCAGAAATTAATTAGGATATTATTTTATTAAAAAAATTATTTATTTTATAAATATTATTGTCTTTAAAAATAGATTATATAGTTCCCTTGAAAATAGGTAAGAATTTGAGAAAATCCCTTGAGTCGGGCTTGTATTTCGGGAAGAATTTTTGAAAGATCCATTTAAAACATATAATTCCCCATAAATGAAGGTAGGATTATGGTTAGTAAAAATATATATAACATTAAAATAGAATATATGAGGAGTAAATATAAATTAATAATAATTTAATTGAGGTGAGTAGATAATAAAAGTAACCCGAATGAAAATGGATATTCGAGTGGTAAAACCCTTACCTTTAGTATGAATGTGTTACGGTCTTGAACTTAAGGTAATGGGATATGAAATTAGAATTGTTAGTAAAAAAATTAAGAACCTATTAGACATTTATTTAGTTTATCATAATTTTATTATGTTGATTATGTCCTTATTGATAAGTTATAAGATTGAATTCTGTCGTTCTGGAGTGTTTGTTTCCTTGGTTTTCATAATCGATTCACTTGTTTTTATGTACATATACTGGTTATTGAAAATTAAGTAGGTTATAATAAATATATAATATTCTGGTTCAACCATAAAATTGGTTTAATGACCAATAACAAAGGATAAATTGAAGAACTAAACTACGTCATCCCTGATGGTTATAAATTGGAACCTCAAGGATAATGATTTCATTTATAAAAGAGAAAGAGAGAGAGTAAGAATATTGATAATGGTTATTACATCAACATGGTATAATTACAGTATATAGATGATATTTGAGTTATAAGTACTAATTGAAAATACAATTTTAGGAGATAATAAAAAAATAATATAAATTGAAATGGAACTAAATGAAAAAGAAAGATGCTTTTCCTCTTGAAATAACTTCCTTGAGAACCTCCTTAAGGGAAGGGGTTTTGGTCTTTTGGAACTAAAAAGAGCTCATGGATGTGGGGAGTGACTATGGAAGGGTATTTTGGTAGAACTTATATAAGATATAAGGCTTGAGAGGAGTGAAGAGAAGAGGGAGTGAGGGGGGTTATAGTGGAGGGGAGGAGTGAATTTGAAATATTTTATTCATTGTTTTATTATTTCCATCAAGACAAACAATAGTGACGATTCATGTAACCCCTAATAGAAATAAGTGAATGTTATTTCTAACTAAGTGTGCTTACATCATCCATGATGCTAGGAATAGTGAATTTCACTGATAATGTATATATAGAGTAAATTATCATATTTCACTATTCATAAAAAAATCAAGTATTTAAAAAATCCAAAAAATTCACCCTGACCATTTTTCAACATTTAAAATTCAAAAACTAAATACTTTTTTTAAAAATAATTTTCTAAAAATTATTAATTTAATTTTTAAAAAAAATCATAGTTTATTCGAAAAATAACAATTTTAAAACTATAATTCGTTTTATATCACATTGAAAAATTAATCAAGATTTCATTATCTTATAACCCTAAGAAAATAAAATAATAATATTATTTACTATTCATAAGGGTAATATTACTATTTATAAGGGTATGTTACAATTTACCAAAAATTATGTTTGTCTTATCAGACTCTAAATATCTTACTGAACGCAACCATGTCTGTCAGATTTTCAAAATTCAAATCACAGAGGTGGAAAAATTATATTTACTGACTAAGTTATAAAAAATTGTTGTTTTGTAGATACTTAGTGTTTCATGCATTCAATATTAAATTAAATTACAAAATCTTGGGGTGTTACATTAACACCTAATTACAAAAAATTTGTCCTAAAAATTTCCAGAATGTTACTTCACAAAAAGATTTGGGTAGATCTTCATCATAATATTCTCAGGATCCCATATTGCCTCTTTGATTTTATGATTTTTCAAAAGTATCTTTACTAGTAGAGTCATCTAATTCCTTAACACTTGTTCTTTATTGTCCAGAATCTAGATAGGCTCTTCACAGTAAGATAGGTTATGTTCTAAATCTATACCTTCATAAGTGAGGACATGTGTTGGGTCTAGCATGTAATTTCTCAGAAATGAGACATGGAACACATTGTCTACCTAAGAGAAGCAAGGTGTAATAGCCAAATGATATGAAATAGCTCCAATTATCTCTAGAATTTCAAAAGGGCCTATGTACCTAGGGCTCAGTTTCCCTTTCTTCCCAAATCATATAACACCCTTCCGTAGAAATACTTTTAAGAAAACATGATCTACAACTTTAAACTCCAAATACTTCCTTTGATTATCAGCATAGATTTTTTTTTCTTTGAGCTGCTTTGATATGTTCTTGAATAGTCTTTACCTTCGTTGTTGTTTCCTATATAAGCTCTAGGCCCACAAGCTTCCTTTCTCCAACCTCATCCTAACAAGTTGGTGTACGAAATCTCTTCCTGTACAATGCTACATATGGTTACATTTGAATACTTTAATGGAAAATATTATTTTAGGAAAACTACACTAAAGGTAAATATTGATCCCACATACCTTGAAATTCAAGTGAACATGATCTCAACATGTCCTCTAAGGTTTGAATCATTCTTTCTGATTTCTTGTCAGTTTGTGGGTGATAATTAGTACTCAATCAAAGCTTATTATCCAAAGAATTGTGAATACTTTTCTATAATTTTGATGTAAATTGTGGATCATGAAAAAAAATAATCGAGAGAGATGCTCCAAAAATCCTCACAACTTCATTCATATAGAGTTGTTCTTGGCTCTCCAGTGGAAAATTCTCCCTTATAGTAAGGAAATGTGCAAATTTTGTAATTTGATCCACAATTACCCACATTATATCATTATTTCTTGGAGTTTTGGGTAATATAGTGACAAAATCCATGGTGATTTCATCCCATTTCCATTTAGGAATAGATATAGGTTGTATGAATCCTCTAGGATATTTTTGTTTGACCTTCAATTGTTGAAAGACTAAACATCTTGATATATAATCAGTAATTTCCCTCTTCATGTTATCCCACCAGAAATGTTTTTTCAAATCTCTATACATTTTAGTGATACTTGGGTGTATAGAGAAATTTGAGATATGAAAATCATCCAATAACTCCCTTTTCATCCCAAGTATAAAGGGAAAACATATCATCTTCCCAAATTTCAGAATTCCATATTCATATACAAAGTCATCCAACTTCCTATATTTAACAGCATTAATTTTCATTTGAAGGTTCTCATCATTAGGTTGAGAGTTTTTAATCCTTTATAATAAATATGGTTGGGAAACCCATTGAAAAAGTAATTATTTTTCAACTTTGATAATTCCCATGTCCATCCTTACTAGATCCATGTACAAAGGATCCTAGTTAATCCTTATTTTGTGGAGAACTCCATGATCCTTCCTGATTAATGAATAAACTACCTTATTTTCCTTTCCTGAGTGGTAGTGTATGAAACAATCATAACCCTTTAACTGTTCAAGCCATCTCCTTTTCCTCATATTGATTTCTTTCTATGAGAAGATATAATTCAGACTCTTGTGATCCGTATATATCTCACATTTTTCTCCATAGAGATAATGTATCCATATATTCAGAGCAATGATTATAGCTTCTAACTCAAGATCGTGAGTAGGATAGTTTTGTTCATGAATTTTTAACAACCTTGATGCATAGGAAATAACTCTATCATTTTGCATAAGGACACAACCAAGTCCTTTCTTTGATACATCACTATTGATCAGAAACCCATCATTCCCTGATGGTAGAGTTTGGATTGGAGCATTCACTAATCTCCTATTAAATTCTTCAAAATAGTCCTCACATTATTTTGTCTATACAAACATAACCCCTTTACGTTTAAGGTTGGTCATTGGGTTGGAAAAATAGGTGAAGTTTTGAATGAAATGCCGATAATAACCTGCTAAACCAATAAAACTAGGTACCTCAGTTATGTTCGTTGGAGTATGCCATTCTTGCACATCCTTTGTCTTCACAGGATCAATAGATATTCCATCTTTAGACACAATGTGGCCCAGAAAATAAAACTTATTGAATCCAAAATTCACACTTTCTAAACCTCCCATATAATTTATTTCTTCTAAGAGTATTCAGAATAGTGCGCAAGTGATTTTCATGACCCTCATAGATTTTTAAGTATACCAGGATATTATCAATAAATACCACCACAAAGTCATCAAGATATTTTTTTAAAACTCTATTCATTGTATCTATAAAAACATAGGGTGCATTAGTTAGTCTAAAAGGCATTACTGTAAACTGGTAATGCCCATACTTGGTTCGAAATGCTATTTTTGGAATGTATTCCTTCCTCATAAGAAAATAATGATATCTAGATCAAAGATCAATCTTCAAAAAATGTTGGGCTCCATGAATTTGATCAAATAAATCATCAATTTGATGTAAGGGATACTTGTTATTTATATTTATAGAATTTATCTCCATTTAGTCAATGCACACACTCATAGATACATCTTTTTTATTAACAAAAAGAACATGGAATCCCCCTAGAGAAACACTAGGGAGAATAAATCCTTTTTCACTCAATTCCTCTAGTTGTTTCTTCAGTTCCACTAACTCCATAATGGATATTCTATAAGGGGTCTTTGATATATGGACCTTGAATTAGGAATTAAGTCAATGGAGAACTCAATTCCCCACTCTAGAGGATATCCAAGTAAGTCCTTTGGAAACAAATAAACATATTGTTGCATAATAGGAACATCCTGTATCTGAACATTCCCTTCCTCACCCATAGTTATTACATTACCTTCCTCCCCAATAATAGAATTCGTTTGAGAAACTGGGGGTAGATCTAGATGTCAATCAGATGGTGATGTTTCTGCCCTAAAGATAAGGGATTCCACATCATCCTCAAAAATTGTAACCTCTTTCTTCTTACAATAAATTTTTGCATCATGGTTCTAAAGACAATCCATATCAAGGATTATATCATATTCAATCATGGGTATGACAATAAGATCAGCAGATAATGCATTTTTATAGGCAATAATGGGTACCTCCTGACATAACTTTGTTTCAATGATACTTCCCTTAAGAGTTTTCCCTGACAACTCCCTCATTAAATTAAATTGGAAATATCTAATTTTCTTGTAAAAATGGAATGATATGAAAGAATTTGATGGTCGAGAATCAAATAAATAATTTTATAGGTTTGAGGAAATGATTAAAGTACCTACCACCATGTCATTAGGAACTTCAATATCAGTGGTTGTGATCACATAAGCTTTTCCCTGCTCCCTTGGCATTTTCTGGGAAATGTTTCCTTGGCACTTTGGAAAATCATTAGAATAATGTCCCATCTCCTAAAAATTATAGCATTGATCAATGATAGCTTCTTTTTTCCCTTACAATCACTAATAAGATAGCCTTTCTGACCACATTTATAGCATACTCCTTTTCCTTTTAAGTAGGCACTAGGGAGTTTCCTTCCACAATTATCATAGGGTAGTAATTCAACTCTTACCTTTTTACCCATTTCCTTATTTCCTTTCTAGAGTTTTCAAAAACCCTCTTCTTCTCTTTTTTTCCCTTAAAGTCATAAGACTTATATAATTCCTTTTCTATCTTTATATCACAAGAAACTATATCCTCATATGATGAAAAACTTTGGGAGACCAGTTCCCATCGTAGGAATGGATTTAGGCCATAAAAAAATCGATCAATTTTTCTCCTTGGATTACGTATGTATTCCATAGCATGCCTTTATAACCTTGTGAAGTTAGCTTCGTACTTTTCAACATTCTCATCTTCTTTTTTCCTCAAATTCAAAAACTGCATTTCCATATCTTCTCGCTATTCACAAGGACTTTATATCTCTAGGAAGGTATCCTTAAAGTCCCTCCATTCCATCTATTATATCTCTTCCTTCTACTTTGTGTTTTGGTTTAATGACCACCAGTAATCCGCATATCCTGATAGATGATAAAATTCCATGATGACTTTCTCTCTTTCATTACATCCCAAAGAGATAAATATCTTCTCTAGGGAACTTATCCACTGCTTAGCTAAAAATGGGTTTGTAGTCCCATTGATTTATGGAGGTTGTTGTCACATAAAGCGATCCAATATAGCTCTTCCATGTTGTGGATCAAGATGATTCATATGGGTAAGGTTATTGTCATAACCTAAGTCATTTATCCCAGTATAGTTATAAGTTTCTCATCACCAATCATAGCTCCAAATCCAACATAATTGTCTTGAATTAGAGGGAAATCCCTACATGAGATACGTGTGTACATACAGTTTCCATTTCTTTTACTAGGCACCATTTCTAGATAATTCCACACACTATATTAGATTACAAATCATAATTTATAATCTTAACTTATCAAAATAATTATCATAAATTGAAATCTTATGCATGGATAATCCCATTATCACAAACATGGTTTCTTTGAGGAAAAAATTATATTTAAATCCTTGAAAATGGATTGTAAAAAAATGTGAATTATCCTAAGCATATTCCCCAGGAGTGTCAAACCAAGTGTCCAGTAAGTCCCATTGTTGAGTACCAGGATACCCTAGGTCAATCCCGAAACTCCTTGTCAATGTTTTCCCACCTAGGTAAATCTATTCTAGAACCACATCCACTTGTAGTATCCAGACAGGTAAGAATTGTAGGACCCCGGGGCACCCTAAGAGGGTAGGGGTGAATCAGGGTGACAAACTTTTCTTTTAAAACCAAGGATCTTGTTCCCATGTTGGTAGGAATTAGTTAAACCAGTATGATGGATATGATCTGCAATGAAATATTCACATGAAAAGAGATGACACAAAAAATTTTACTTGGTTCACCGCTAAGGGATACGTCCAAGGAGCATACGCCGACATGTTTTCAGTCATACCAAAATCCACTATTCTTCACTAGTTATGGATTATAAAAGTTAGGGAGCAGACACTCTGTCCCAGGAACACTGCCTTTACAACTGTTCAAGGATAGCTCACTGCGTCCCTCAGGTCACTCCTGTTGACTCCCCCTAGCTCACTGCCATTGGTGAATTCCCAATCAGTTTATAGACGTGAAGGTCTCACCATCATTGCTAAATGAATGCATCCTCTATTGTATATAGATGCTCTATTGAAGTCCACCTCTCAACTATAAACTGATATCACTTTGCACTGAAGATATCGGGAAATATTCCAGCTTCTGTGAAGCTCCAAGACAACTGACAAGATTCAACAATACCTCGCGCGCAAGTCCAAGATCGTCGAGCAAGTTTCAGGGATGGCGTGTAAGTTATAAATGGCATGCAAGTCCACCTCCAACATTTGCGCGACTCCACATTCTTCAACACAAAAATTGTGCGACCCTACTCCTTTTCCACCCAAACCGATTTTGGTGCCCAATGGTCACCTGTCGCGCAACACCAAGCCTGGCGTGCAAGTATTTCCAAAAAACCTGCGCGACTATTCCTTCCCCAGCACCAAAAACTGGGTGACACACCACCACTTGCGCGATTTCAACACCTATGTGATGGGAGCTCTAAAAAATCTCTATGTTCTAACTTCGTTCCAAATGAGGAGGGGTGGCCCTCTATTTATAGGAAAACTGGACTCCCTGAGCGGAGGCGCGCAAGTGTCCTCACAACGCGCAAGTCCCGGCGAGCAGCTCCAACCGCCCTAGCCTCTGTTGTGCTACTCACCTGCACGACCACTCCAATACTTGTGTGACCCTCTTTCCTATGCCATATTTTCAAGCTCTGATCTCAAAAAATAGTAGGCGCGCAACTTTCCAACCTCCTAGGCATCGGCGCGCAAGTCCTTTCTAGGCGCAAGTCACTTGCGGGACTAGCCCAAAACCAGTGCGGCCCTTATCCCTTTGCCATTTTTCCATGTTGTAATATTGAAAAACATATGGCTCACAAGTTTCCTCTCCTTCAAGTACACGCCGCACAAGTCTCTTTGCCAAAAAAACTTTTCTACATTTGTCAATTTTTTGGGCCCAAAAAATTTGGCAAACACTGGAAAATGGTGCCACCTTGAATACTGTAATCTGCTTGACCTGTATGAGCACTTTGCTGGCATACATTCTGAACTTCATCTGAATATTGAAAACAAATAGAAACCATACTTCAATTCATTCAAAGATGACCACGGTTCCAACAATCTCCCCTTTGGGTTTGTTGGCAATCAGAAAATAAATTCAATAGATCCCCCATCCACATGTAAACCAAAAACGCAAGAAAAAACTCAGCCAACACTCTAAGTCTACATGAGCAATGCTGGATGTAGAAAACAAGAGAGAAAGATTTAATTGGGTCCCATGTTTTGTAATTCTCATGGATGCCCAAGCATTACATGACCAAAGTATTCCTTCTCATCCTTCTCATCCTATCACTGACACTAAATTCGCATCATGTCACGGAAGTATTACATGCCTGAACAAGCCTGGATTTATTCCTTTCTCCCCATTGACAATAAACCCAAAGACCGATAAATAGTTCATTGTTCAGCTCAAACCATACTCCCCCTGGATAGTATCTCCCCCACAAACCCACATCAAATCCACAAACAGATAAAAATAGTTATCATAAATGTGGAGAGGGGTATTACATATCCTTTTTATGCACTGGGAGGCGGCTGAACACCGAGGTTCAACCGATGCTTCTCAAATAGAGCCGCTGACGGTGACTTGGTCAGGATATCAACCACTTGCTCATCTGATCCCACATGATCCATTCTAATCACTCCTTGCTCAACCTTCTCTTTGATAAAGTGATACCTTATTTCAATATGTTTTGTACGAGAATGCTAAACATGATTCTTCGTAAGATCAATTGCACTCTTGTTATCACAGTAAATCACCATTGGTTGTTTCACCTCATCACCAATATCTGTTAATTGTTTCTTCATCCATAGCAGTTGAGTGCATGCCTTTGTAGCGGATATATAATCAACTTCAGTAGTACTAAGAGAAGTACTTTCTTGTTTCTTGCAAAACCAGCCAACACATTTATTCCCAATATAGAATGCTCCACCACTGGTGGACTTTCTGTCCACTACATCACCAGCCCATTCATCATCAGAAAAAGTTTATAATGCGTTGTCTCCTCCTAAAGAAAAGTATAAGACACAATTGTGAGTACCTTGAATATACCTCATGATTCTTTTTACTGCTGTCATATGTTCCTCCTTTGGATTACTCTGAAAGTGGGCCGCTAGACAAGTTGCAAAGACAATATCTAGCTGTGTCTCTATCATGTACAATAGGCTCCCAATTATCCTCCTGTACAGAGTGGGGTCTATAGATGCCCCATCCTCATGCTTTCCATGTTTGGTTCCTTCTACAATCAGAGTTGAGATTGATTTGGAGTCCTGCATATTGAACTTCTTCAGCAGTTCTCTTGCATAGTTTTCCTGTGAAATGAAAGTGTAATCCTGCCTTTGAATAACCTGCATCCCCAAGAAATATGTGATCTCTCCAATCATAGAAATCTCAAATTCTGATTTTATGTGATTGGAAAATTCATCCACTAACTTCTGCTTTCTACCACCAAAAATAATGTCATCAATATAGACTAGAACCATGAACTGATCTTTTGGAGAATTATTCATGTATAGATTGTGGTATACTCCTCCTCTTTTGAATTCCAACTTCTTGAGATACGAGTCCAACCAAGAATACCCTGCTCGTGGTGCCTGATTCAAACCATATAGATATTTCTTCAGTTTGCAGACCTTAGTTTCATCAGTACCAAGAACAAAACCCACTGGTTGTTCAATGTAGACTTCCTCTTCAAGAACACCATTCACGAATGTTATCTTGACATCCATTTGATATACTTTATATCCTATTTAGAGTGCCATGGCAAGGAAAAGTCTGATTGACTCCATTCTAGCTACTGGAGTAAAGGTTTCTTCAACATCAATGCCTTCAATATACAAATATATTTTGCATACCAGATGTGACTTGTTTCAAATAACACTTCCATGCTCATCAAACTTGTTCTTGAAGATCCATTATGTTCCAATCACATTGTGACCTTTGGGTCTCATAACAAGATCCCATGTTTGATTCTTTTCAATCTGATCTGACTCTTCATTCATGGCTTTCACCCATGATTCATCTTTTGCAGCTTCTTCAAATGAGGATGGATCCACAACTGACAAAAATGCAGATGGAGTGTTATTCCACATCCTCCTTGTTTGAGTGGGTGCGTGTCTATCCCCAATTATGTTATATGGATCAATCTTATCTCTTCGATTTCTTCTGCAAGGTTCAGTTTCATTCTCTCCAGCCATATTTTCTTCTTTAGATTCTACTTATGAGTCAACATCATGATGTGAATGCTGAGTGTTTTGTTCAAATTCCTCTATTTCTATATTTTTATTTTCTCCACGTTCACTTTCTTCCTCACTCTCTATCACATTAGCATAATACGTCCTTGAAGCATTTGTGGTTTTCTCTTCAATTATCTTAACATCACTGATTTCCACAATCCTTCCTAATTGCTTGTTGAAGCACTTGTAGGCTTTGTTATTCATTGAGTATCTGAGGAAAATACCTTCATCTGCATTGTCACCATACTTCCCTTGATTTCCTTCTTTCTTTCTGATGAAGCATTTACTTCCAACAACACGAAAGTATTTCAAATAGGGCTTTCTTCAATGCCAAAATTCATATCGTGTCTTTGTCTCACCCATATAGAGTCTTGTTCGATTTTGAATATACACTACAGCTTGGAAAACCTCTTTCCAGCAATGTCATGGAATACAACTTTCAATCAGCATAGTTCATTCCATGTTGTTCACATGTCGATTCCTACATTCAATGACTCCGTTTTGTTATGGAGTTCTCAGAGAAGATACCTCATGTTTTATCCCATGATTCTATAGATAATTATCAAATTCAATGGACATGTATTCCCCTCCATTATCAGATCGCAACACTTTGATAGTTCATCTGGTATCATTCTCGGCGATTCTCTAATATGTTTTCATGCAGTCAAGACTTGTCATTTCCTGTGAATGACCATCACACATGCCATAATTCTGTAATAATATATGAAAAGGACAAAGTACCTCTCTCCATGAGTTCTAGCAACATTTATCAGCCTGCATACATCTGTGTGAACTAGATCAAGAAGATGAGATGCCCTTTTCTTCTTTGGCCAATATGAACTGCAGACCAGCTTCCAACGAATACAAGCATCACAAGACTTTTCATGCTCACGCTTCAGGTTGGGAATGTCTACGACAATCCTCAATTTTGATATTTTATCCATGTCTTGTTGATTTTTGTGTCACCGTATTCGATGCCACAAATTTTTTTCTTCTTCAATAGTTATGTAACAAACATTTCTTTACTATCAAACTGATATAAATTACCTTCTGTTCTATATCCCTTCATAAGTGAATTTCATGTCTTTCCCTCAATAGTACAACCTTTCTGATTAAAAGTAACTATAAGTCCCGAGTCACAGAGTTGACTCACACTGAGTAGATTATGACATAGGCCACCTACGTAGAGGACTTAAGTCTTCTTTAGCTCTCCATTAGATAATTCATTACTTCCACTACCTTTTATTTTCAGAGCTCCATCATTACCAAATCGTATTGTACCATCAACCTTCCTTTTGACATCAGTTAACAGGCCAACATTACCTGTCCTGTGAGATGAACAACCGCTGTCTATAATCCAGGTACAGTTTCTTTTAATGTCTTTGAGGGCCACCTCTGTAAGTTTGGATTTCTCAATTTTCTTACTTTCTTTCCATGAAACATTGGATTGAGTATAGAGCACTGATGAACTTTCAATTATCTCATCTCTGTACATTGGTTATTCATAGTTGAAGTCTTTTTCGAGAGTAGAAAACCTGTTTGAAAGAGCAACACTATCTTGTTAATGAGGTTTGGCTTGTCATGAACTCCGGTATGAGGTGTCCATGTCCCTTCTCTTCCTGCAATAAACAGCCTTATGACCAAAGTTAGAACAACGAAAACAATATCCATAGAAATTGTTTCTTCAATAAGAATTAGGATATGAATTTTTTCTCCTCTGTTGAAATCCTATATCTTCTTAATTCAGATAGCTTCTCCCCTCTTCACAATATGACATGGTATGGCCTAGATAGCCACATAACTAACACTTCATGAGAGGAAATTTCTTCTCACTTGAATTTCTCCTCATACCTTCTTCCTTGGGAGAATAGTTAGACTACCAATCATTTCTAAATATTTTGGGATAAATTTCAGTTCTCCTTTTAGTTTGAACTAAAGATTTATTTTTCAGAACATCAGGAAATGTTTCAACATGTCCAAATTTCATCCTGTCATTCTTTTGGCTCTCTTTACTTCTAGCAGTTTATGTCTCAGCTTCACAGCTAATTCCACTCTTTCCCATGGAATCGGGTCTCTGATCACTCATGATTTTTCCAACCCCATATGAACCACACTTGGCTCTTGCTAGTAATTCTACATATGAGATTCTTCCAAACTGTATTTTCTTCCTTGATTCTTTTGTAATTGATTCAGTATCAAGGTTACTCCTAAGAGTAACAACATCCTCCTCAAGACCCTCAGCAGCCTTGTTCTTTTCTTCCAGTCTGGTTGTGAGGTCATTGATGACCTTTACCTACTCTTCTATTCTCAGTTTCAGATCCACTACATCATCATTGCTTTCAAATATTTTAGACTATACTTTCACAAATTCTTCCAGTCGGTCAATTTCAGCTTCAAGCTGATCAACATATTCGGTTGATTCCACTACAATTGATTTCTACTTTTTGCAACTCTTGCATTTCATCTTAAGATTGCTAACAAGATTCTTAAGTTGAAACTCAGGATTTCCACTAGTTTTTAGCTGATTTTTTCCACCATTATCTTCTGATTTTTTAACAGTGGACATCATGGATGCATGGTTTACAGTTTTAAACTCTGGTTCTTCTTCTTCACATAATTCATTATCATCATCTTCTTTTTCACAGACAAAACTCTTCTTGAGAACATTCTTTTTAGATTTGAAGTCTCCTTTCTTGAATTTTTTTTTCTGAGGCTTCTCGATGTTTTTAGCATCGCTATCATCATCATCAATCTTTCTTAAGCACTGAGAAGAAATGTGCCCAACTTTACCACATAGAAAGCAAGAAAGAGGTAACTTCCCTTTGAATTTCCCTTTTCCCTTCTGGAACTTATTTTCCATAAGAGAAAGAATTTCTTTTTCTTCATAATCTTTACCACTAATATCTTTGGAACTTTTAGTGTATCCATGGCATTGAATGTCATTTCCTTTCTCACAAGAGTTGTAGCATCTTCTGGTTTGACTCTCATTTCATATGCTACCAAGCTGCTCAAAAGATCATCCAGATAAAGTTTTGAAAGATCTATTTCCTCAAGGGCTGACACCTTTACATTGTACAGGGGTGTAAGTCTTATCAGTATTTTCTAGACAATGTCAACATATTTTATTTCTTCTCAAAGGCCCCAAATTTCTCCAATCACTTTAGTAATTCAATTGAAGAAGGAGTCTGCATTCTCATCAGGATGCATCTTCAAATAATCGAACCTATTGTATATCACTTATAGTTTCTCCTCCTTCACTTTGCTATCTCCTTCATAAATATTTTCGAGTTTATCCCATATGGATTTTGCAGAGATGCAATTCATCACCTTTAGATAGATCTGATCAGAAAGAGTTGCAGTGAGTGCATTTTGCGCTTTAGCATCTGCATCAAGAATTTTCATGTCTGTGTCAGTTATAGCCAGGCCTGTTGGATTAGTGACTTGTATTCCTTGCACAATAGAAAATAGAAATTCTATTCCAAGAGATCTTAGATAAGATCTCATTCTATTATTCCAGATCTTGAAATTACTTCCATCAAAGAGAGGGACTCCTCTGACATTGGCTGTATGGTCCATAATGGCAAGTGATAGACCAAAAACCAGTTGAACTCCCTCTGATACCACTTGTAGGACCCCGGGGCACCCTGAGAGGGGAGGGGTGAATCAAGGTGACAAATTTTTCTTTTAAAACCAAGTATCTTGTTCACACATTGGTAGGAACCAGTTATACCTGTATGATGGATATGATATGCAATGAAACATTCACATGCAAAGAGATGACACAAAAAAATTTACTTGGTTCACCACTAAGGGCTACGTCCAAGGAGCATACACCAAAAAGTTGTCAGTTGTACCAAAATACACTATTCTTCACTAGTTATGGATTACAAAGGCTCGAAAGCAGTTAATCTATCCTAGACACACTACCTTTAAAATTGTTCAGGGATAGCTCACTGCGTCCCTTGGGTCACTCCCGTTGACTCCCCCTGGCTCACTGCCATTGGTGAAGTCCCACTCAGTTTATAGACATGAATGTCTCCCCATCATTGCTAAATGAATGCATCCTCTGTTGTATGTAGATGCTCTGTTGAAATCCAACTCTCGCCTATAAACTGATCTCACTTTTCATAGAAGATATCAGGAAATATTCCAGCTTATGTGTAGCTCCAAGATGACCGGAAAGCTTCAAAAATACCTAGCACGTAAGTCGATGCCCAGCGCACAAGTTTCAGGGACGGCGCAGAAGTTATAACTGGCATGTAATTCTACCTCCAACACTTGCGTGACTCCACCTTATTCAACACCAAACTTGCGCAACCCTACTCCTTATCCACCCAAACCGATTTTGGTGCCCAATGGTCACCTGTTGCGCAACTCCAAGCCTGGCACGCAAGTATCACCAAACAACCTGCGCGACTATGCCTTCTCTAGATCCAAACCTGCGCGACACACCACCACTTGCACGATTTCAACACCTGCACAATGGGAGATCTGAAAAATATCTAAGTCTGAACTTTGTTCCAAATGAGGAGGGGTGGTCCTATAATTATAGGAAAACTAGACCCCCTGAGCGGAGGCGCGCAAGTGTCCTCATGGCGCGCAAGTCCCGGCGCGCAGCTCCAACCGCCCTAGCCTCTGTCGTGCAACTCACCTGTGCGTCCACAGTAATACTTGTGCGACGCTCTTTCCTATGCCATATTTTGAAGCTCTGATCTCAAAGAAAAATATGAACACAACTTTCCAACCTCCTAGGCATCAGCGTGAAAGGCCTTTCTCGGCACGCAAGTCACTTGCGCGACTAGCCCAAAACCTGCACGACCCTTATCTATTTTCCATTTTTCCATGTTCTAATCTTGAAAAACATATGGTGTGAAAGTTTCCTCTACTTAAAGTACACAGTGCGCAAGTCTCTTTGACAAAAACACTTTTCTCCATTTGTTGATTTTTTAGGCCCAAATAATTTGGCAAACACTGGAAAATGGTGTCACCTTCAACACTGTAATCTTCTTGAACTATATGAGCACTTTGCTGGCACACATTCTGAACTTCATCTGATGATTGGAAACAAACACAAACCATACTCCAATTCATTCAAATATGACCATGGTTCCAACAAGTATTTGATAGAAAGATCCACATAATCTATTACTTACCAAAATACCAGGATGTCCTTGTATGTTTATCATAAAATACTATCTTAGGGGTTTGTTCCCTAATCTATGTTTTCTAAATCTAGTTTCCATGTTTTCAACTAAACATTCTTTGATACCAACTATAATGACACGACCCTAGTTTCCCAGAGTTGGTGCCTTATTTTATTACATTGGCATGATTATAAGAAAGGTGTATCCCAAAGGAATGAATAGTTTAGTAGATTTTTAAAACTAGATACATACAAAAGTTCAAATTACAACATGAAATGAAATATAACATATATGTTTTATTGGGATCATCCACAACTATAAGATTATCCCGAAAGGCCACTCACAATAAACATCTTCATATCCTGAGAAAATGAAACATAAGAAAGGTGTGAGCTCAAAAGCTCAGTAAGAGTGAGAAAGAAAATGGAAGATATTATAAACATTAGGCATGGTGAATAATTGAAAACACATGCCTTTAAAAATAAACTTGAAAATAATATGGTAGGAAAATGAGTTGAGTAAACATTACCATAAAAAATCATAACCATGGGTATTATACTAGTAGAATAAACACATGAACTATGAATTTATAGCTTCATAATAAGGTAAATTTATATTCCGGACATTCTAAAACCTACCGTCAAGGTCTTGTCCAAGAATTCTAAAAATGATTAAGGTCTCGGCCAAAACCATATCTCAAATTGGGAAAGGCCTCAGCCAAGTCCATGTCTATTTGTCTCATGAGACCTACCGATGCATTGAAAGGATATATCATGCCCCAAACATCTAATAATAATTCCAATTCATTCCTTATATAAATGTGGATATACATAAACAACATATACATTCATATTTAAACTAACATATGAAATGTTACTAACTTTCACCAATCATTAAACATAAACACTAACCATTCTGAGTAATAGGGTGAATCTTTTCAAGATAGCACATCCATAGTCAAACTAATAATAAACCATTAATAAAATTATGGTATATGATATCAAAAAATATTATTCCCAATAATACATAAGGATCAACAAGAGTGTTGAAATAGATGAAAATACTCTTATAAAACATCGAGTAATTCTTGAGAAAAATACTCTTTTACATTGAAAAGAAGAGTTCTTTTGGAAAAGTGTTTGTATAAACCAAAAATTAAGTAGGATAGTATTTTTATAATAAAATGAGTTATTTTAAAAAAAATAATGGCCTCTAAAAACATATTATAGAGTGCCCTTGAAAATAGGTAATAATTTGAAAAATTCCCTTGAGTCGAGCTTGTATTTTAGGAATAATTTTTGAAAGATCCTTTTAAAACATATAATTCCACATAAATGAAGGTAGGATTATGGTTTGTACAATTAAATAGAATATTAAAAAATAATATATGAGGATTAAATATTAATTAATAATAATTTAAATTTGGCGAGTAGATAATAAAAGTAACCTGAATGAAAATGGATGTTCGGGTGGAAAACCCTTACCTTAAGTCTGATTATGTTCCGCTCTTGAACATAAGGTCCTAGAATATGAAATTTGTATTATTAATAACTTAATTAATAACCTATTATATGTGTATATAGTTTATCATAATTTTATTAAGTTAATTATGTCCATATTGACGATTTATAAGATCGAATTCCGTCGTTCAGGAGTGTTCATTTCATTGGCTTTCATAATCGGTTATTGTTTTTAAGTAATGGAGTTCATGTGGAATGAATGTTAATATATAGAATTGAATTTGAACATTATTTATGAAAATAAAAAGGTGTAAATGTTAATTTATATTATTTGGTTACATTAAATGAGGATGAATCAATAGATGAAATATTAATGACAATCAGTTAGATTATTTTAGTGGTATTTTGATTATTAAAAACTAGTTTGGTCATATGGTTTAATATTATGTACATATAATAGTTCATGAATATTAATTAGGTTATAATATATATATTATAGTCTGTTTAAACCATAAAAAATGTTTAATGACCTGTAATGAATGATAAATTGAAGAACAAAACTTCATCATCCACAAAGGTTATAAATTGGAATCTCACAGACAATGATTTCATTTATAAAAGAGAGAGAGTAAGAATATTGATAATGGTTATTAAATTAACTTGGTATAATTAAAATATATAGATTATAATGGATTTATAAGGATCAATTGTACATATGAGGTTAGGATATAATAAGAAAAGAAGATAAATTGAAATGAAACTAAATGAAAAAGAAAGATGATTTACCTCTTGAAAAAACCTCCTTGAGAACCTCCTTTAGGGAAGGGGTTTGGGTCTTTTTTCAAGACCAAGACCTCCTAGATGTGGGGAGTGACTAAGTAAGGTTATTTTGGAAAAACTTAGACAATCCAAAAGTCTTTATAGGAGTTAAGAGAATAGGGAGTGAGGGGGGTTTTATAGTAGAGGAGAGGAGTGAATTTTGAATATTTTATTCATTATTTTATTATTTCCCTCAAGACAACCAATACTATTAACTCATGTGACCCCTAATAGTAATACGTTTATGTGAGTTCTAACTAAGTGTGCTTACATCATCCATGATTCAAGGAATAGCAAAGTTAACTGATAATGTATGTATATAGTAAATTACATTATTTCACTATTCAACAATTTTTTTTGTATTTCAGAAAAATCCAAAAAATTCACCCAAATCATTTTTAGACATGTAGAATTCAAAAATAAACTCCATTTTTTGAAAATAATTTTCTAAATATTATTAGTTTATTTTTAAAATAAATCCATAGGTTATTCGAAAAATAACAATTTTAAAACTATAATTCATTTTATATCACATTGAAAAAATAATCAAGATTTCATTATCTGATAACCTCAAGAAAATAAAATAATAATATTATTTAATATTCATAAGTTTCATATTAAAATTCATAAGGGTATGTTACTATTTACCAAATATTAAGTTTGTCTTATTTGACTCGAAATATCTTACTAAACGCAACCGTGTAGTCAGTTTTTTGAAACTCAAATCACAGAAGTGGAAAAATGATGTTTACTGTATAGGTTTAACAAAGTGGTGTTTTATAGAGACTTATTGTTTCATGAATTAAATATTAAATTTAATTAAAAAATCTTGGGGTGTTATAGGTGACCTTCTAGTAAATTTCCTAGGGTGTGTGTGAGTGAGGAAAATCACACTAAAAGAACTTGTGTTGGTAAATGGGGAGAGTCATTAGTCAGATAAGGGACCCCAGTGGGTAATATATTGTGGTGTTCATGAAAAAAAAACCAAGGTATTACATGAGAATCATTGGTTTAGATAACAATATTCATATCCCATGGATGGTCAAGTTGTGAAAAGTGGCATCAGAGCTAATACCCATCCAGAAGTGCAGAGGCACTACTTGGGTTTGACGTTTGGGATCCACAATGAGGGTGTTGTGCTTTAAAGGGGTGGAGAGTGTAACACCCATAGAAAAGGTATACTTAAAAGGATAAAATATTAGTAATCATGTCAATAAGGTTAATATTTCTTTTCAGGATATTACCGGATTAGAACTCTACAGTTAAGAATACTTTTCTTAGAGTAGTGGTCCAGATGGGTAACCTCTTGGAAAGTTTCCTTGGGTGTGCGTGAGTGAGAAAAAAAAAACAAATTAAAAGAACATGTGTTGGCCTGTGGGGATATTCATTAGTAAGATAAGAGACCCTAGTAAGTAATAGTTTGTGGTGTTCTAGGAAGGCAACCAAAGGTATTACAGGAGACCTATGGGGTCAGATAAAAAGTTTCATGTTCTGTGGATGGTCGGGTTGTGAAAATCCCCATTAGATTTAATTCATATCAAGCTTATTTGGATACTTGGTTATAAAAATTATGACTTAAGGCATCTACTACTGAATTCCCTTTCTTGGGAATATAAACTAAGTTAAAATTGTACATTGCATGGTACTCCATCCAATTTCACTACCCAAGGTTCAATTCCCTTTGTGAAAAATGTTATTCAAACTTTTATGATTAGTGAAAATAATAAACTACTCACCAAAGATATAGTTTTGGAAAAACAAAATTCATGGGACACCATGGTGAATTCGATATAAATTGTTTTATATTTCCTTTTATGTTCACTAAAATATTGTGATTCACAAGCTATGACATGGTCTCTCTGTATAATAACACAACCCAATACAAATCCAAACTCATCGCAATAAAAATTTAGTTGTCTCCTAGTTATAAAAATAATAGGATAGCTTCCAATGTAATAAAATCCTTATAAACCCCAAATAATTCTCAACAATCATTGCTCTAATATAATTGTATACCCTTCTTTGTTAATGAAGTCATATGGGAATCAAGACATGAGAAATCATGGACAATAAGATTATAATTACCTGATAATCCTAAAAAGATTCATACCTCAATTACATTATTATGACATTCCCTAGAAATGATGGACTCAACCTTCCTAAGGTCGACTAATATTACTTTTTCTAAAATTACATGCCCAAGGAATCGAAAATCTTATATGTATAAGTCACACTTGAAAAAAAATCATATTGGTAGTGGTCTAAAAATATGTACAACCCAATTTTCAAGTTACATTCTTGATAATATAAAGTATGATGGTACACTAAGATATTATCAACAAATACAACAAAAAAAGAGTCCAGTTACCCATGAATGATATAGTTCATCAATTCCAGGAATACTTCTAGTGTGTTTTTAAGACCAAAGTTCATGACCATGTATTCATATTTGGTGTGATGGAATCTAAAAGAAACATTAGTAATATCCTTCTTCTATACATAGAGTTGGTCGTACCCTTATCATAGTAAGATTTTAGAGAACCACTTGGCTCCCCTCAATTAATAAAAAATATTATCAATTCTAATAATATTATATTTATTTTTTATCAAAACATGGTTTAGTTTATGATAATTAACAAAAAGTTATAGAGTAAAATATTCCTTATTTTCAAATACTACAAGAGTGGATGAAAGAAATGAAACTAATCTAATAAAGACCATAATTTATAAATATTCCAACTAGAACTTCAGTTTATCTAATTCTGTTGGTTCCATTCTATATGATGAAATAAAAATTAGACTTGTTCATATAATTTGTTAGATATAAAATTATACTTCCATTTTTAGTGGTATTGTTGAGAAATTATCTGGAAAACATCAATTTTTTAATCTATATTATAAAATAAGCTAGGTATGTAAACTGAGTTCTATATTCCATAATCGAGATATCTTCTTACTTGAGGTCAATGAATTATATTTCCCTTGATTTATAACATGTATACTGATAGAATTTTTTGTTAAAAAATTCCTAAAATGTCTCCCAAGTAAGGAAATGATTAACCCTGTATTGGATGGCTAGATCACGCCATTTCCTTTCTAGGTCTTCAACAATATATAAAAATAACTTAACATTATTCTTAGTTGGATTTATAAGGAAATCAAATATCCAATTAACTATATGAACCCATGAATCTTCAAGTTCATGTCCAAAGTCACTTTGAATGGTTGGTGGGATTTTCCATTGAAATTCTAATGAGAAGTCCACATAACATGGTTCCTTGGTATAACTTCCCTTTTCCATAACATATAAATATTCCATAATTCTTCTTATGAGTTGTTGGTTTACTTGTGGTATAGGTGGAACCATAATTTCCGTGACACCTTGATACTTATTTCTAAGTCTCTTGGATGATGGAATATTCCTATATCCATAGTAAAAAATGATCACTCAAACACCACCCATGTTTTTTATATAGGTATTTAGAATTTACATAACAAACAAACAAGATCATAGTAGAAAAAATTTCAAAATCACGAGCAATGAAATATCATATTGATGAAGTTATTGTGGGAAGTCTCTTTACTAATGCATGATACCCAACTCTAATCATCTAAATCCATGATGATGACATGAAAATATTAAGTGTTTTAAAACACTTTTCATACCCAAACTGCAATGGTAACATAAATTTTGGTACAAATAGGTTAGTCATGCATCTTTATACCCTATATTTCATGTTTGAACACATCTTATCTTCATGCCTACTATCCTAACTAAAAGATCATACCAAACCGATACTGAAGAAAACATCATAACCCTAACCCATTATCTTGGAAAAGATTGAAATTCCACGATAATTTGTTTCATACCCTAGACACCAATGGTTGGCTATAAATTTCCAGGGATTCACTAAGTCATTAGGGGATGATTTTATCATACATTTAACATAACCTATAATAGATGAATAGTGGTAGAAAATATAAATTTTATTCATGATAAAAACATGACCAAACACCAATAAAATAAAATAACAATAATCAAAGTTTCAATGTCCAAAAAACACCAAATATGTCTACAAGACCAAAAAACACAAAAGAGAAACTAAGTTTCCAAATATGGAACTATAACAAGCTACACCTCACAACAACCTCCATGTTCCAAACTCCATTTCCCATGACCACAACATCAAGATTCTACTTTGGATAAGTGAGAGGTCTTCCACTTATATACATCATGTCAAAAAACATTTTCATATGAAACTTGATGAATATATAGGGGGTGAGTGTATAACCTAGAAGGAAAACCCTCAAAGACTTCCCACGCTTGATATTAGAAAAAAAAATCTAGATTAAATTTTATATAAAATGGGAGAGAACTAGAAATTGGTGAATAATATAAAAATAACCAATGAAAACCACACATACCACAACACACACTCACACCATAAACTCACACACCCATGAAATGGATAAACTTCTTCACACTGGGAGGTATATCACCAACCCAACGTATCCCCCATCCAAGCAGGACTAATTGAATGTCTAAAAATCATGAAAAAAACTCATCCCTACAAAAAAGTCATTAGTGGGTGGTAAAATTCAATGTTCCCTAATTTTATCACAACTTCCATGTCTGAAACAATAAGTAACCATTAATATGCATTACGAACCCACACTAACACATTCCAATTCCAAGTTACACAAACACACACAAAAGTTTATCCCTTTTAAAAATAGAACATCACTTATGTATTTTAGAAAACATGTTGTGGTCATCACGTAGAAACTTTATTTCCAAAAACCAAAAAGAAATATGATATAACTCCGTAGAGAATATACTAAGGTTTTTACAACAATAAACACAAAAAACTATCTTTTAAACCCATAATCCACAATGTTTTTTTGTAATGATCCCTGGAGAGTTGAGTCCAAACCATGAAAGGACTGACCATACCCACCAAAACTCCCATGAGATAGTAGGTACTCGGGGCCCCACCATAAGGCCCAATAGATATCACATGGAAGGAATAGTTCCCTTCCCTGTGGGGTATTTAATTTTGCATCCCCTATAACTCAAAACTGCGACCTCAGGGATAATAGCCAACCAGGAGGGATTAAGAGTACCAATAATTGATCAGTGGTACTCTTAATGAATATCAGTTTGATTTTATCCCTGAGGTAACTAGTTTGAGTTATGGTGGAGGTGAAATTAAAAACCCAACAGGGGAGGGTATAGTTTTCTCTATTTTTTATCTACTTAGCCTTATATTGTGGGCCTGAGGGTCTTCTATCTAATAGGGGTTTAAGGGGTGTGGTTTTTCCTTCAATGGTTTGGTATTTTCCCTCTATCTATCATTACATAAAAAGGTTTAATAGATTAAATGACACTACCCATGCCAACATGGAACACCTTTCTTTTTAGGAGCATACCTGAGTAAAACTCCACAGTTAAGCGAGCTTGGCTGGGAGTAGGGTCATGATGGTAAACTCTAGGTTAGTTTTCTATGATATATGTGAGTGATTAAAAAACACATAGAAATAATATATGTTGGCCTATGGGGATATTCATTAGTCTGATGAACCATTTGGTCACTTGGGTAGACCTTATATAGGAGAAATTTGAGTCTCTAGAGAAAATAGTGGTTCCTAGAGGGCCAAAACCTGATGAACATATTATAATGGTGGGTTTATTATGTTTTCAATGAGTCCCAAATGTTATAGTGATATCAGAGCTATATTTATATTGTCAACAACCTAGATCACTCATAATTAACTAAATTGAGTTGTTATGCTGCTTTAAGTGTGTATCTCCATACACCATAGCCTACCAACTAATGGTGAGGGTCTAAGAGAACATTTTTTAGAGATTATACCCTATGGTAAGAGTAATAATGATTTCAGAAATTATAATAATATCATCTATAACACACCATCGCAAAAAAATATCATGACAAGTTCCAAATAATCAAAACATATAACCATGTTGAAAATAAAAGGAATTTCATACTATATACAAAAAAATATAATAATGTTCCCAAATAGTTTAATACTCCCAACTTGTTCTGAGGCCACCCCTAATTCCACCATCCATGCTCCAATCCTAACACACTAGATTTCTCATCTAACATAGGGTCTTTTCTGTTATCCTGATCTACAACAACAATGTTTGCTTGGGTACCAACGGTGGCTCAACTATAATGTGAGTATAAATCAGTAGGTCATGACCAATGGTGTCTAAAATAGATCTAGTATGATTAAAAGTGTATACTAATGTGAAAGTAAAGAAATAAGTAAGAAAGAAGAATCAATTGATAAATTAACCATTAACCCTTAGGTGCAAGTGTCACTCAAGTTCAACCATACCTATTAAAGAAAATGTCATATGTCTCTATCCATAGTACCATAATCATGTATATCAATATATTGGGGCACACTAGAACCAGAAACATAATTCCAAGGTCACAAAATTGTATATAATATTAATGGGCACACCAAATCCTAGGAACTACATCGAAGGTCCCCCAATCGTGTATAATAATAATGGACACACTAGATCTAAAGAACTATGTCCAAGGTCCCCCGACAATATATAATAAGGGGGCACTCTAGATCAATGGAAAAATGTCCATGTTCCCCCAAAAATATATAATAAGAGGAAAACCAAATCCATGGAACAAAGTCTACGGTTACCCATCAATATATAATAATGGGCATACTAGATCCAAAGAACAATATCCAAGGTCCCCCAAAAATATATAATAAAGTGAACAAAAAATCCAAGGAACAAAGTACAAGGTCCCCCAATCATATATAATAATAACGGGCACACCAAATTCAAGGAACTGTGTACATGGTCCACCAAAAATATATAATAATGGAGATCCAATGAACAATGTTGAAGTTCCCCCAATAATATATACAGGCACACAAGATCCATGGAATATTTTCCAAGGTCCCCCAATAATATATAATAATAGAGATCCAAGAAATAATTACCAACTTCTCCAAAAAATATATAATAATGGGTACACTAGATTCAAGGAAAATTCTCTAATTCCCCCCAACAATATATAATAATAATCATATATTCAATTTCATAATCATGAGTTTATCATTTATCAAACAAAAGTACATCATTTCATTAGATGATTATCCATAAAACTCTGATGATGAGTGATCCAACAATTAAACATTTAATCATAGGTCATTGATAAATAATTAATTCAATTCACTTGTTTAAGGATACACCCTAAGAATATTTGAAAAAAAATTAATTATTAATTGATGACATGAAACTCCTAGTTTCTCCACATTAATTTCCTTTTAATGTTTAGTAGTTAGCATGACTTAAGTGATGTCCTAAGTCTCAATATTTTCACATGAACAAACCACTCAAATCCCATGGGATATTATAACACATTTAATTTTGGGTCACAATTAATTTAGTAAATAGAAAATTCCAAGATCACATTTTTTTGGCACTACTGCACATCATATACACAAGGAAAACATCAAGACCTGGAGAAAAAGTTCAATACCACCGACCTCAAGTGAAATGAATCATTAATTACATGAATATACAATAAAATCAAACCCAATAATCCGAGAACCCTATATCATCCCCAAATTATTTGTATTAGAGTTATAGAAATAAGAACTAAGTAGAAACAAGTATCTAAGGCATATATGAGGTTAGACTTACTTGTAAGAACCAATCACAACCAATGGAGCTTTAGATGGCCTTGATTTGAGAGGGAGGAGTCCAAAATTTCCAAGGAAATCCCCTAAATCTATAAAAGTAATGTGAGGGTCAAGGTAATAGAGAGATATAAAAAATAGGGTATCCTGATGAAATTACAATTTTGCCCCCATAAAAAAACCTATCTAGGTGCTAGTTGGCTAGCTGATGTGATCCCATAAATAAGTTAGTGGTTCACTATCCAGCTGATAGGGACTCACCAGATGATTCTTGGCTATAGGTAGCCACCTAGGATATTTCCTTTCCCATTGGTTTGCTGGTTTCTTTTTAGCTGCTATCTAGTGGCCCTGATACAGGCTCAACTAAAATATTAAGTATTTTTTGTTTCTAATTTTTTAGTTTTGGACCCTTGATAATCTCTTGAAACAACTCTTATTACTAAAAACATACATATAAAATGATATTATAAGATGTATATCCTAAAAAATAGAAAAATACCTCAACTAAGGTATGAATTTTTACAATCTCTCCACCATATAATAGCTCATCTATGAGTTTTCCCCATAAGCATCACTGAGCATCATTGAAAAATAACTCAGGCCACTAGGACCACATATTGGACTCTTATTCCCATGTATCCTCTTGGATATGTCCATGATTCCATAATTGTCATACCAAATGAATATCCTTCCCATGTAATTTATTTTCACTTTGATCCACTATCAGACCCAGACACTCCTAAAAAATGCATCAGTATAAAGATCAATATCATCAATGTCAATAACATGAGAAGGATATGGGTGATACTATTGAAGATATGACACATGAAAAATATTATGCATGGAACCTAAACACTATGTAAGATCTAATCAGTATGCTACAACACCAATCTGCTTCACAATATCAAACATCCCAACATACATGGGTGCCAAATTTTATTGCTTCCAATTATAGTGATGTCCCAACCTCAACAACACCTATAAAAATACCTAACCTCCAACCTAAAACTCCAAATGTCTCCATTAATGATCAATATATGAATTTTTCCTAATCTGGGAGGTTTATAAAAAATTTCTAATAAACTAAACATGATTAGATATCTCTTGCACAAGACTTGACTCAACAAGCGCTGACTTGCCAACTTCCAACCAACATAAGGGTGAAAGAAAATACCTACCATATAAGGCCTCAGAAGGTTCCATATGAATTGAATCCTGGTGACTATTATTATAGATAAACTATAATAAATCCAAGTGGTCCTCATAGGAACCAATAAATTCCAAGATGCATGCTCTTAGTATGTCCTCAAGAATATGAATGGTATGTTCAAATTTCCATCGGTATGTGGAAGATAAGAAGTTATCATGTGTTCTTTTGTACCAAGATATTTCTATAATCCTCTCCAAAAGCATGAGGTAAAGTAGGAATACTAGTCCAAAACAATACTCTAAGGTGCTCCTTGTAGATGCACCATCTCCCAAACAAGGTGCTTGCCCAGCTCATCCATAGTGAAGGTCTGCCAAATCGGTAAGAAATGTTCTACTTTAGTTAACCAATTATTGATAACCCATAAAATTTTTTTATGGGGTGTCCTTGGTAAGATATTCCTTAATTCTATAGGTATATCCTCCCATTTCCACTTAGGTATGGTCAAATTCAAAAAAGGACCAGTGAGCCACTGGTGCTCAGCCTTTTCTTGTTGATAGGTGGAGCACCACATCACAAAACCCAATATCTCCTTTTTTTATCACTGGCTACTAGTACTATATGTGAATTTCACAATACATATTAGTCAAAACTGGGTGTACTAACCATTTTTAGGCATGAAATTCCCTTATCACTTCCCCATGCATACCCATGGGAACTAAAACACAATTATTGACATGAAAAATGTCATCATCATTAATGGTCTAGTATTGTGGTAGATCCTCATAGTATATGTTCTCCCTCAAGAATAAGAAATATAGATTAAAAAATAGCCTTCTATTTATCCAATTTAGTTTCAAGTATGTGATGGATAAATACGTAAGAGCTTCTCAACCTTGATGTTTTTAAATATCCAAATGAGTCTCTGTAAAAAGAACTAACTCTTCCACTTACTGCAGGATTCTAGCAGAACCTGAGTGCGAGTCTTGCTTATCAAATAATTGGTAATTACGTTGCCTTTTACATGGTATAAGCTAATTCAAAGTTAAAATACTGTAGGAACTCATCCCATCTCTATTTCCAATGGTTTAATCCATGCTGTGAGAAAATGTATTTCTAGAATTTATGCTCCATATACACTATAAATTTTTTTCTCAATAGGAATTTTTTCCATGATTTGAAATCATGAACCATTTTTGTCAACTCCAAGTCATGTTTCAGATAATTATACTCATGTGACCTTGACTGTTGTGATCCATAAGGAACCACGTGACTGTCTTGTATCAAGATTTCTTTAGCCTGACTCCAAATGCATCGCAATACAAGGTATACTCCTTACCGAATTCAAGTAATGTCAAAATTGATACCGAGGTAAACATTACTTTTAAATCTTGAAAATAGTTCTCGAAATAATCAAACCACTAAAACAACACCACATTATTGGTCAAATTCATCATTGATTTTGTCAGGTGAGAGAATTCCAGAATGAATTGTTGGAAATATCTATCCAAAATATAAAATGCTACAAATCTCAGAAACATTCTTGTACCACTCCCAATGATAAACTTATCTCGCCTTATTTGGGTCCACTAATACTCCAACTATAGATATCACATGCCCTAATAAGTTTACTTGATCACTATAGAAGTTACACTTCAATATATTGGAATATAATCAATGCTCCCTTAAGGTTTCCAAAATAATCTCCTAATGGAATGCGTGTTTTTACCTAGGTATAGAATACATGATGATGTAATTGAAAAAAAATAACCACTATCTTATCCCAAAATGGGTGGAAAACCTTATTTGTCAAGGCCATAAACATTACACCTACATTCATCAAGTTGAACGGAAAGACCAAGTAATTATAGAAGACATACCTTATTCTAAAGGTAGTACATGATATGTCTAAGAGCCTAACCCTCAACTGGTGATATTCCAATCTCAAATAAATTTTGAAAACACAATGGAACCTCTGATTTGGTCAAAAAGACCATCTATATGTGGAAGTGGATATTGATTCTTGATTACCCCTTGGTTTAACCTCCGAAAATCCATGTACAACCTCAAAAAACTATCATCCTTCATAGAGAATATGATTGGAGAAACCCATGGTGATTTACTCAACATGATATATCCTTTAGCTTCTATGTCCTCTAACTAAACCAAAAGTTCTTGAATCTCTATAGTATCCATCTGATTATGGGAAATAAAAAGTGTCTCCACCCCCAACATGAGTTCTATGGTGAAATCCACCTCCCTCTTAGATGAAAATATTGAGAAATAATCCGGAAAAACATCTCATAACTGATCAAAATCCATATAATATACATATTTTCTCACTATATCATCATAAAATATGATCTTGGCCACCCGGACCATAATTTTACCCAACTGCTGATGGTCGGGTCTTAGAAGACCTTCTTAAAAATCCTACTCTTCTACATGAACATGAATGCTACCATTAGAAGAAATAGAGGATAATTTATAGTGGTAATTGTTTATATGAGACCGATATAGTAATAACCATTCTATCTAAAGAATCATATCAATTGTATATATCTCAATCCCAAAGAAAACCTAAAGAAATAGATAACCACTAACTTTGAGAGCACATTCCCTATAAAAACGATTTCCCTCTGGTTGCTTCCCAAATGGCATATCTATGGTCATCACCCCAAATAGTTACTCTATAGTGAGCCCTAAAATTTCAATAATCCGAACAATAATAAAATAATGGGAGTCTCTTTTATCAGATAAAACATATGCTAACAAATATGCCACTAAAATAGTATCTTGAACTATGTAAGGTCTGAGGTCATGAACCGCCTTCTTCAAGATAAGGGTAGGGATAATAAGATGTTGAGGCCTTCCTTCCTCAAAATGAAGGACAGATAATTACCCTCAATTCCCACTTCCAATAGGCCTTAGGGTGGCGAATAGAACTAAGGGTATAGAAATCTTACAAAAATGGGAGGAATTACCCTTCTCATAGTAACCAAGATTGGTAGATAAGGCGTTCCAACCTCAAATAACTCCAAGACAAATATATATAAAGAAACCAAAATCCATCACACATGCATTCTTAAAGTAAAACTACAGAAAATACAAAGAAAACTCAAAGGTAAGTACCAAAATAAAACTAAGCAGCGACACAACAACGGTCTTTGATGTCCGAGCTAGTAAGGTCTAACACTGTCTGCATAATCTCTCTGGAAACCTGAAAACTATTTTATGTACATAGTGTGAGAATACAAGTATACTCGATAGGGGAAAACCAAATTCACTCATTCCCAAGTGGGAGAATCATACTAATTCCCCTGTGAGAAAACAATATAAACTCAAAAGCACCTAAAAAATTATATTATCCACACCAACATCACCAAGTCATGCTCACCAAATAACAAAAGTCAAGTAATGTAATATAATAAGCACATCGATATTTGGGTACCCTGCACCACTTCCCACTAGTTAACTGCTCATCCCCAATGATGAACGTCCCGATGCTACCACACTCTTCCAAAAGACCCACTGTCACAACCTTCGAGCACACACCTGGGACACAACAATATCATATCCTACCCACATACACATGGGCCAAAACCACCACACGTCTCACCCTAAAACACATGGGCCTCATCCCGAAGACACATGGGAAATAAACCACCTCTCACATAGTCAAAACCATAAATATGGTATTAAACCTCATGCCATTACAGCCTACCAAAATAATCATGGGAAATAAATTCCTAGAATAGGGATCAGGGTAAAGCCAGTATACATCCATCCATCCTCCCACTGAGATTTTGGGAAAGACACCCTCCCCCATAATAATGGGGGTGTTCGACACATTGTACTCAACATGGGTGGGGTGTGTATAGAAAAAATAAGGAACTAAAAGTTTTTATATATAGGTAAAAAACACTTAGCCAATCCTATAAAATTATAAACATACAACCATTCCCCTAAAAACCACCCTTGCTGGTACCCCTACATGCATGTACCACCACAAACGACGGTCACTTTAACACCACTTCACTACAAGACCGGATTCAAAACATACCCTCAACCGATTCATGTAACCAATTATCATTATACATTATCAAATAATTTATTTATTTATTCCATACCTACCTGGGAAACCAACAAGAATGATATATGTAACCACTCGTAGAAGGCTAAAAGCCAATAAACACTCCCTGTAATAAAACACACAACAAACAACCCACTTTGTTCTTCCTCCCCATTTAACACCCATTCATATTTTGACATTACCAACATCATTATTCAATGTTATCCCACACAATTCATCCCCTCACAACCAAAACCATCACCCCTGCTACACAGCAACACCACACCCAGCACACCCATAGAGATAAAATCATGACACGGCCCAAACCTATAGCCCTGCTATCTAACCATCACCCAGAAGCAGTCTCACTGCATAATAAGTCCATCCATTGCACAATCAATCAATCTCTCAAACTGAGATACCATCACACTGCCAGTACCACCCCGTATGCATAGTCACACCTATCAAATAGGGTGAATTCAAATTTGGAAAACTGTTCTTTAAATTCCACTTTGATAGGAAGGGGTAGTCACACAAGGGTTTTCATCCTAGGGAATCCATTCCATTTAACTAGGTATACATGTTTAGTCAGATTGATATTTATAGAACTTATTCATAAGGGAAAAATAGTTATAAATCATCACCCATGCATAGGAAAAGACCACCAATGGACATGATTTTTAGAAAACGCATGGCCATAATAGATCACATCATCAACAAAAGATAACAAATAAAATAGGAGATCAACATCAACATCTCCCCCATCCCCCATTTATTACTTCTCCTTATCTTTGTTAAATCTAGATTCAACCATTCTCACAAGGAGGAATCATTATACCCAACCCTTATGATATAAAATTAAAAGAGACACAAAGGAAAATCCCTACTTGGAACAATAAGCGACCAATGAATTTTCCTTGGAAAAAATAGGGGGAAAAAGTTGCGGGAAAACTCCAAGGAAAACTGGAATGGGTGGCTATAACATAGGAATACAGCTCGTCTAGGAAGAAAAGTTCTCTGCACAATAGTATAAAAGAGAAGAGGGGACCTTGGCCTTAGAAAAAGACAGATCTTATATCAACGGAATAGAAAATGGTTTCACGACCATTAAAGTTAGATCGTGGACAAGACCACATGGTTGGGTTATTTCAAATCTTTTAGAGCATTAGGATGTTAAGATATAATTAATATTCTTTGAAACTCCTTTAGAAACACCAAAACAGGGATTTAAACGCAATTCAAGTAAAAAAATGTAATAGGATCGAAACTGGAAAAACTGGGAGAAACTGGGGAAAACTATAAATTTGTAAAATGGTCGGAAGTGACTCAACATTGGGTGAGTCACCAGTGTCACCATTTGGTGAGACACCACTCGATGAGACATCATTCGGTTAGCCAACATTTGGTGTTCCATTGTTCAGTTTCATTGTTTGGTGAGCCAGCATTCAGTGTCACTACTCAATGAGCCACCATTTAGTGTCACTATTCGATGAGACACTACTCGGTGAGCCATAGTTCGGTGATCCACCATTCAGTGTCACCGTTTGGTGAGCCATCGTTTAGTGAGACACCATTTGGCGTCATCATTCAGTGATCCACCATTTAGTGTCACTATTTAGTGAGCCATTATTTAGTGACTTAACATCAAACAACTCACCACCGGGCGACTCACCGGTGTAAGGAACCATTAGCGAGTCATCGGTCAAAACTCACCGTTGTGAGTCACCATTGGAAAAACTGGATTTTTGGAAAACTCCTGAATTAAGCCACGATTACCTCCCAAAACACCCCCAACACTAGATTTTTACAAAGGAATGGCATGGAGGGGTTCAGGTCATTTTATCAGATACCTCTTAAACTATTCATGTCCTTGAGAATCCAAAACTAAACCCAGAAGGAGGAGGGGTCCGAACAACCCCCCTATAAGATACCTCTTAATGATAAACCATCTTGCGTTGTTTGAAAGTTGGAGTGAGAATCTCAATATCCTAGAACATCTCCCCAACATCTACTACCCCAAACAACCACACAATATCAAATGTCACACAATCCAGACACATGGATTAGGCAATTCCTTCCTCTATGCCAAGATATTATCTTTTTTGGGCGTCACTAACTCACCCACATGGGTTTAATCGCATCTGCATTAATGCATCTTAATTAGGGATCAGGTCCTCCCCTTCCCATTTTTTGAGAATCTCCGCACATTATAGAACAAGGAAACAAATAATCTTATAGAAAACAAGGTCATGTATCAAATCAAAACAAGGCACACAATCAAAAACTAAAAACAACTCCGGGTACTAGGCACAAATTTGCGCCTCTTGATCCCAAGTACTCTCCTCCAGGCCACCATGCATCCACAACACACAAACCAAGGGAATGGTCCACCCATGCAGAAACTTCTCCCAAAGATATTGGATATCCAATAGCCACTCTACAAACATTGTGTCATCCTCGATATCTAACTCTCCCTAATCAATGTTATGGGATTCATCATGAAGATAACAATGAAGATGGGAGACATGAAAGACATTGTGGATCCTCACCAACTGGGGTGGAAATTATAATAGATATCCCACCTCACCAACTCATTCCAACACCTCGAAAGGTCAAATGAACCTTGGAGAAATATTTCTCCCTCTTCCAAACCTCCGCTGCCCACATCGAGGGGAAACCTTAAATGATACATGGTCCCCAACCTGGAACTCAAAGGGTCTTCTCCTATAATCGTAATATGACTTCTGACAATCCTATACTATCTTCATCCTCTCATAGACAAACTACACCTTCTCTGTTATACTCTGCACAAACTTCTTGACCAAGAAAATCCACCACCCGAACTTCTATCCAGCACAAGGGTGAATGAAACTGTCTTCTATATAAAGCTTCGAACGGAGCCATTATAATGGAAGAGTGATAGATATTATTGTAAGAGAACTCTACCAATGGAAAATTTCACACTCATAACCCACTAAAGTCTAGAACACATGCTCACAATATGTCCTCTAATTTCTGGATGGTCCTCTCTATTTGTCCATCCATCTGAAGGTGGAAAGCAGTGTTGAGGCGTAACAGAGTGCCAAAGGAATGTTTCAATACCCTCCAGACTCGTGAGGTAAAACTTGTATCCCGATTAGTGAAAATAGATTTGGGAACACCATGAATACACACTGCCTCATCCATATACCTCTACACTAAGGCATCCACAACGCTTGACTCCTTGATTTCTAAGAAGTGAGATGACATTGTCAATCGATCCACTACTACCTAGATTGCATCACATCCTCCCTGAACCGTGTGTAATATTGTGTTGAAATCCATAGATATGTCATCCCACTTCCACTCGAGGATATCTAATGGAAGAAATAGACCACTGAGAACACGGTTCTAAGCCTTCACTTTCCGTAACACCAAGCACTTTTCCAAAAACTCTGTCACTACCTGATTCATCTCGAGCCACTAAAAATATTCCCTCAAGCCTTGGTACATCTTATAAACTCATGGGTGTACCTCTAGGGGTGATCTATGAAACTCACTGAGAACTACATTATGCATTTCCATTGGAATTAATAGCTTCCCAATGAACAATATTTGATTTTGACCATCCTCCAACCATCCCTCTGGAGCATTTCCATGGTCAATGTGATCTCTCATCACTTATACCTCTGAGTCTCCCCATTGAGACTCTTCCACTTGTTGCCTTAGAGATGATTGCACCATCATCTGAAATAGATATCCTTTGTCTCTGTCCATTCCTGCATCTATGTGCAATCTATACAACTCCTCTATTGCACTCCAAGCATCCATATATTTCTAAAACACTTCATTTTATGACTTCCTACTCAAATAATCATCCACAATGTTCCATTTTCCCGAGGTGTAAGAAATATTAAAATTATAATCCTGGAGAAAATCCATCCTCCTCCACTATCACAAGTTCATATATCCCTGAGAAAAGATATACCTTAAGCTCTTGAGATCTGTGAAGACCACAAAGCGCTCTCTAATGAGGTAATGACTCCACAACTTTAGTGAAAACATGACCACTATTAGTTCTAGATCATGGGTGGAATAGTTATGTTCATGGGGACATAATTTCCTAGACCCATAGGAGATCACTCCCCATTGCTGCATCAACACGAAACCCAAGAACAAATGAGAAGCATCACAAAACACCTCAAACATCACCCCATCATCTGGAAACCTGAGCATTGGGTCACTGACCAACTTTCCCTTCAGATAGGTGAAAGTTTCTCCACAATTCTAACTCCACACAAAGGATTGGCCCTTTCTGGTCAGATCAATCAACAGAGCTGCTACCCAAGAGAAATCAGGTATGAATCTCTAGTAGTAGCCTACCAGACTGAGAAAACTGCTAACCTATGCCACATTCTTGGGTGCTTCCCTAGAAAAAACTACCTCAAACATCGATGAGTCAATTTCTATGACCTAATAAGACCCTACATGCCTAAGGAAGTGACCTCCCGTGTCCAAAACATTCACTTGGATAGATTTCTATAGAGCTGATGGTGTTGAAGGATCTCAAGGACAATCCTAAGATGCTCGGTATGATCCTCCTATGACCTTGAGTAGATTAGAATGTCATCGATGAATATGATGAAAAACCTTTCCAAGAACTCAAAAAAGATAGAGTTCATGAGCCCCATGAACATGTATGGCACATTAATAACACCTAATGGCATTACTATGAACTCGAAGTACCTATACCTGCAATTGAAAGCAGTATTCAAGATGTCACCCTCCTTTACCCTCAACTGGTGATATCCAGACCAAAGATTGATCTTGGAAAAATAACTTGCTCTCCTCATCTAGTCGAAAAGATCATCTATCCTTAGGAGAGGGTAACAGTTCTTGACCATTACCTAATTCAACCTCCAGTAGTCTATACACAGCCTCAAACCACCATCTTCCTTCTTCGCAAACAAGACTACAACACCACACGACAACACACTAGGACGGATAAATCCCTTCCTAATTAGACCACCAATCTGGATCTGAAACTCTCGCAACTTAGAAGGAGCCATTCGATAAGGATCCATCAAAATCAGAGAAGCATCGGGCTTTAAGTATATCCCAAACTCAATGTCGCATTAAGGGGGTAGAATCATAACCTCCTCAGGAAAAACATCTAAGAAATCCCCAATGACCCTAGGATCCCCCATTATCTCCATGTCCATAAATCCCACTGACAGCTCATCTTAAAAGGAAAGATGAGGATCCATGAGATGGCTGCCCACCTCACAGCTTTGCTCTCCAATGAAAGCTACACACTGGCCTTTCACATCTGAAAACATGACTCTTATCTGGAAGCAATCGATAATAGAATGCACTGAAAACAACAAATCGGTGCCAAGGATGACATCGTACGACTTCATCTGTAATAGGAAGATATCCTTATTGGACTGATAGGGCCCAAACATTAGTCTACATCCCCGAAAAACATCAAACAAGATGCTCTGAACTCTGACTGGTGTACTCAAAACTAGTGGCACAAAAGGTCTCTCTATGTCCATTCCCAAGGAATGGACTAGATCGGGTGCAACGAAGGAGTGAAAAGTATAATGACCCAATGTTTTATCAATGTAATTTCCTTCTTATAATTATGACTTATAGTATATTCCCATTAGGAAGCACAATGACATATCATGATACTAAATACTATATGATCCTTAAACATAATTGTTTGCCACTTCTATGTTTTGAATTTTAAAAATCTAACATACACGGTTGTGATCAGTAAGATGTTTGGATTCTGATAGGAAAATCCTAATTTTTGGGGAATAGTAACCTACCCTTATGAATAGTAACCTACACTTATGAATATTAATATGACCCTTATGAATAGTAAATCTTCAAAATTAATAGTAACCTTACCCATGCATAATTGAATAAAATTTAGGCATCTTATAAGTGACAATTTGACCATAGTAAAAGTATTGGTATTTTTATAAGTCATAAATAAATAATTATAATTAATTAATTCATTTAAAATAAATTTTATTTTAATGTTTTAATAAATTAAAAAATCTATTCCTTCTAGATTTAAGATAATTTTTTATGACCTTAAATAATTTTTGAAAGCATTATAAAATCAGTTTTAATTTAAGAAACTGTATTTTTCATGTAACTTGTGATTTTAATTAAAAATTAAATTAATCATATTTAGAAAATTATTTTGGAAAAATTGACTTTGTTTTTGGATTTTACACATCTACAAATGTTTGGGGTGAATTTTTGGGATTTTTCTAAAATAATTGAATTTTTATGAATAGTGAAATACCACAATTTACAAAATAAGCAAAATATGCTAATTATAGAGTCATGCATGATGTTTTGATGATGTAAGACAAATTTTTTTGGGATCACATGATAAAATTACTATTATTGGTCATGGAAGACTCACTATTCCTTCTATTGTGGGGAAATAATAAATTAATGAATTTTATATTGAGAAAATCCCCTCTCCCCTCCACTATAAATACCACCCTTCACACCCTCATTTCTTCACACCTCTCAAGATTAAAGCCTTGTATAAACACTAATTTAACTTCTTCCATATCACCTCCCCCACGTCCAATAGCTTCTTGTCTCATAAAAATATCAATCCTTGCTTCTTTAAGGAGGATCTCAAGAGGAGGATTCAAGAGGTAATTCCTCTCTCTCTCTCTCTTTCCTTTAAATTCCTTTCATTTTCAAGTTAATTTATTAATCTATCCCCACCTATATTCATTAACATGGTATGGTAACTCTAGTATTATACATATACTATAATTTTATAATACTAATGGTATATTATATCATCCAACACTTTTCTCCTCTTCTTTTTATTTTATAAAAGAGAACATTGTTCGTGAGGTGTTAATTTATCACCTTCAAGAACGACATGTTTTCCATTTCCTTTACAGATTTAATATCTGGTCATGAAACCATTTTTATGGTTGAAATAGATTATATTATATGTATTATATTCTATTTCATGTTATGTAACTAACTTAGGTAAATATTACTAAATTATTAAACAAAACAAGTTTGAAAAACCTCCCAAATTAACCCAAACAATCATCATTAAATTCTTATCTAATGATTCAGCCACATGGTATATAATATAACCCATTATAATATAATTTAAACTTCTAGAATACCATTAATAACATTAAATATTAGTTCTGGGTTTTTTTTCAAGTTCTACACGAACTTCCATTTTTGAATACAAGTGAACCGCTCAAGAAAACTATAAAAATGAACATTCCCAAACAATGTTTTTAAACTCTACAATGCATCAAAAGGCCCATAAAAAAACTTAATTAAACCATAATGAACCATATTCATGTAAAAAATGTTTTATAACTGTTAATTAATGAATCTAATGTGGTTATACTAGACTTTAAAGTGAATAAATCATTCAGATACCAGGTAAGGGAAAATTCTCAAACCCAACTTTCTTTCATCAGCTTCTCCCTCTTTCACTCCATTTTTGGTATGGTTACTCCATAAAAATCATTTTAGCATTATTGTATTAAAGTTTTTGGGATATAAATTCTATCTAATTTATTTTATGAAAAACCCAATGTTTTTCTAAAGATTTCTTCTTTCAAATAAGTGCACCCTTTTTACTTCTTGATTATTGTTTTACTCTTCACTCATGGTTAATGGTTGTATGCCAAGAATGATATTACCTCTTTCTTTTGGGGAACAAATGTTTATGAAAGTATTCTTTATTATGTAAAACCCATTTCTTTTTATGGGTTATGTTATGTTCAAGTTTTACATATTTTTAATGTGTCATGCATAATAATGTAAATATAATCATGTGACGGGTGCGCCTAGAATTATATAGCACAAATATGAATGTTTGAATGTGATGGGTGTGACCGGAATTATACAGCACTCCAATGCTTTGGGTAAGGTGATGAATATCTTGAGTAAAAGTGAAATGATTCTTGAACATGATGATATAATTTTTCACAACTATGTGTGGTAGTTAACCACTAAGACATGATGTTTTATTCTTTATGCATTGCCATAGTTCAAGTATTTTATTAAATTTTACTCTCATGATTTTGATGATGATTTTATGATTATGCTCACCCCATTCTATGTTGTTCTTATATATCCTCTTACTGGTCTTTTAGCTCACCCCTTTTTGATGTATATCCTCAGGTGACTACATGTACTAAGGAGAGGTCAAGTGTCAATAAGAAGCTAGAGAAGAATGAATTAAATAGATGTTTATGTTTGATGTTGTAAATGTTATGTATGGTCTTAGTTTTCCCAAGACACTAAACCTCTGTATCATCATGTTGTAATACTATTATGTTGTTTATCTTTATAATTATGTAATAGTAATTTAAGAAAATTCTAGGTTGGTATATTTGGTATCAGAGGCAAGGTTTATTTAATTTGGGAATTAGGATTACTGAACCCTATAGAAAACCTCTAGCATGAGAATAAGTACAAATATTCCCACAAGAAGCTTTACATAGGGATACCATAAGTTATGATTTTAGTAAAAATTGTACAAATTATTATGTTATTAATTCATGACTTGTTGACTTATGTTTTGTTCTAACATTTTATGTTTTAGAGAATGGTGGGAACCAGGAGAAACTAGGATAAAAACTCATGCGAGGGCCAATGTAATAATTGTCCAAACAACATCCCCAATGATTTGGGAGGTGGAGTTCAAAGCTTCATGGAGATTCTTACTAAACTATATCAGGTTTAGAACAATAACCAGAATAATGGGGAACATCCTCCTTCACCTAAGAGGGAGCAACTAGCTATTGAGTGTTTTATGCGGCAATGACCACCGACGTTTAGTGGATCTTCGGATCCACTAGTTGCAGAATAGTGGGTCAACTCCATGGAGAAGATCTTTTTTGTGCTCCACTATTCTGAGATGGAGAAGGTGACACTCGCCATTTATTATCTAGATTGAGAGGTCAATCAATGGCGTTCTTTTATTAAGAACACCAAGCCAAGAGAAGCAATTGAAGAGATGGAATGGGAAGATTTTAAGATATTTTTTCTTAATAAGTATTTCCCAAGAACTCTTCATACAAATATGGAGAGAGAATTCATAGAGCTCAAGAAAAAAGAAGGATAATACATCAAAACCTATGAAGAGAGTTTCACAATGCTTTCAGGGTATGATTAAGGTTTTGTTAGTAATAATGATAGAAAATTTGATAGATTATTTAGTGGAGCACACCTTTGAAAGGCTCTTGAAATTCAAGGCTTTTGGAGTTATGAAGAAGTTGTTTTGTGTGATCTCAAAGTGGAGATAGAGTTTAGAGAATGGTCACATGGCTATGGTGATAATAAATGAAATATGTAGTTTCAAACCAGAGGATCTAATGATAAAGGTGGGAAGAAAACTCAACAACCCACCTTCCAAAAATATTGGAAGTTGCATCATGGGAACTACATCAAAGGGATGAGTAAATGATTCAAGTGTGGGAAATAAGAAAACAATGATCAAGAGTGTCAAAAAGACATTATAAGTAAGGAGAATGTGGTGGATGAAAGGAGATAACCTCACATGGTTCAATGCTATAACTATAGGGAGAAAGGGCACTATGAAAGCCAGTTCACTAAACCTCGAGTTCTCGAGGGTAATTAGTGTCAGTAGACCGAAATACAAAGGAACAAGGTAAGGCTTATTCCATCACTACTGTGTAAGTGGATCAAGATAATGAAGTCGTACAAGGTACACTTCCTATTCACTCAAGGATATAAAATGTCTTATTTGATTCTAGTTCTACGCATTCCTTTATATCTTGCATGTTTTATAGAACTATAGAATTTAATCCCTGAAACCTTGAATTAGAGATATCTGTAAAAACACAAAGTGGTACAATCATTGTAACCCAAGTTTTTGACTCTTCTCATGTTGGCGTATGTGGGAAGATTCTTCCAGAAAACCTTGTAATACTTCATTTGGTGAAACTCGATGCTATAATGGGAATAGATTGGCTCTCGTTATATAGAGCACCTATCAACTGTTTTGAAAAGAAAATATATTTTCATATTCCAAACCATCATATGATCCTCTAAAAATGCAAGTAATATCATGAATCTCCTTTAAAAAATCCTTCAATGGTGTGGGTGTTGACTCCCTATGAAGAAGCATACCTGTCCCAAATGGTTGAGTCAAATGATAGTACCAACCTTGCGGGAAATTCCATCATGAGTGAATATGGAAGTGTATTTCCTAAAGAGTTACCCAGAATTTCCTCAGATCATGAGGTAAATTTCTCAATAGAAATCATACTGGATGATACTCATATCTCAAAGTGTCCCTATAGGATGGATCCTATCAAACTGGAGGAGTTAAAGAAGTTGCTGAAATAAAATCTGGACAAAGGGTTTATACACCCTAGTGCATCACCTTGGGGTGCTCCAATGCTCTTTGTGAAGAAGAAAGATGGAACAATAAGGCTGTGTATCAATTATTGGGAACTCAACAAGATCACCATAAAGAACAAGTATCCTCTTCCTAGGATTGATGATATGTTCGATCAGTTAATAGGAGATCTGTACTTCTCAAAGGTGGATCTTCGTTCTACATATCATCAGCTAAAGGTGAAGAAGGAAGATATTCAGAAGACTGCCTTCCGTACAAGGTATGGGCACTATGATTTTTTGGTGATGACCTTTAGAATTACTAATTCCACTACAATGTTCATGGATTTGATGAATAGAGTCTTTAGACATTACCTCGACAAATTTGTGGTAGTGTTTATTGATGATATTCTCAAATACTCCAAGAGCAAGGAGGAACATGAATAACATCTAAGACTTGTGTTGGAGAAATTGAGAATGGATAAGTTGTAGGCCAAGTTCAGCAAGTGTGACTTTTGGAGGAAGAAAGTCATGTTCTTGGGACATGTGATCACAAGTGAGGTAATTTCTGTGGACCATTCAAAAATAATGGTGATTGAGGAATGGGCCATGCCCTCTACTGTCACAAAAATCTATATTTTTCTTAGATTAGCTGGGTATTTCCAACGTTTTGAGATAAATTTCTCACGATTGTCAATCTACAAACTAAGTTAACAAGGAAAGAGGTAAAGTATGCCTAGATGGAATAATGTGAGTTAAGATTCAAGGAGCTAAAAGGAAGGCTGATCACTGCACCTGTATTCACATTACTGAAGAGTGGAGAGTGTTTTGTGATATACAGTGATGCTTCAATGAAAGTATTGGGTTGTGTACTCATGAAAAATGATAATGTGATAGCCAAAGCCTCACGGTAGTTGAATATCCATGAGCATAACTACTCGATGCATGATCTAGAGCTGGTAGCCGCGATTTTTACCTTGAATATCTGGAGGAACTACCTTTATGGTGAGAAGTGTGACATATACACTGACCACAATAGCCTAAAGTATATATTCACACAAAAGGAGATCAACATGCTTAGAAGGAGATGGTTAGAGATAATCAAGTATTAAAATTTCTCTATTCACTATCATCCTAGAAAGGAAAACAAGGTAGCTGATGCTCTAAGTAGAAAAGAATCTGCTACTATATACATGTTACAGATTGAGAAAGACCCAATCTTCTTGGATATGGAAAGGATCGATTTAGAAATCATAAGGGTTGGGGATACATCCTACCTTTCCCAAATGATAGTGCAACCATCCATCCATGAGAAGATTAAGGAAGCACAAAGGGATGATGTGGAGATAAAAAAGAGGGTGAATGCAATAAAGGAAGGGAAGCTAGAAGAGTTTCATATCGATGATGATGGTTTGATTTGGTTTGGAATGTGGCTTTGTGTGCCTTCATCACCCAGGATAAATAAGGAGCTATTGGACAATTCACATAGCTCAACATTCTCTATCCATCCTTGGAGTACCAAGATGTACCGTGATCTCCAAGAACACTTATAGTGGGATTACATGAAGAAGGAGATTGTAGAATATATATTCAGGTTCTTGGTATGTTAGAAAGTTAAATCAGAGCGAAAAAAGTCCAAAGGGATGATGCAACCATTACCTATACCCATGTGGAAATAGGAGAATGTCACTATGGACTTTGTCACAGTTCTCCTGAAGACGTCGAAGGGAAATAATGTGATATGGGTTGTGGTTGAACAACTCACCAATACTTCCCTTTCATTGATATCTGGGAAGACCTCTTGCTTGAAAAAATTTCAAAGATATATATGAATGAAGTGGTGAGACTGCATGGAGTTCCACTCTCGATTATCTCTGATTGTGATCCAAGGTTCACATCTAAATTCTAGAGGATTCTTCAACATGATTTGAGTACAGAATTAAATTTCATCATGAACTATCACCCCCAAACTGATGTCCTATCTGAAAAGACTATTCAGACTCTTGAAGATATGCTAAGATCCCACTCTCTAGAATTCAAAGGTGGATGGGATCAACATATCCCATTGGTTGAGTTCTCATACAACAATAGATTCCACTCGAGTATTCATATGGCTCCGTATGAAGATTTGTATGGAAAGCGATGTAGAACTCCAACCTATTGGGATGAAGTTGGAGAAAAAAGTTTAAGTGGACCTGATCTTGTGCAAGAGATGACAGAGAAGGTTCAAGTCATCCAGAAACACATCAAAGATGCTCACAGTCGGCAAAAGAGCTATGCTGATAAAAATTGAAGGGGCATGGAGTTCAATGGTGGAGATAAAGTCTTCCTTTGAATATCACCATGGAATAGAGTCAGACGGTTTAGAAATAAAGGGAAGCTAATCCCAAGGTACACTGCCCCCTTTGAGATCTTTTTCTGCATAGGAGTCGTGGCCTATTGGCTTACACTTCCACCAAATATGGCTCAAGTTCATGATGTGTTTCAAGTATCACTCTTGAGGAAGTACCTACCAGATCCCACACATGTACTGAACTCAGAGGTGGAACAGCTGGAATACGATCTATCCTATGAGGAGTAGCCAGTAGAGATTCTCAACTAGAGAGATAAGTTTCTACACAACAAGAAAACTCATCTTGTAAAAGTGTTGTAAAGGAACCACAAGTTTGAAGAATAAACTTGGGAACTAGAGGAGGGGATGAAAGATAAGTACCCTCACCTGTTTATGTAAAACGAAATTTCGATGGTGAAAGTTCATAAGGGGGAAGCATGTAACGACCCAATGTTTTATAAATAGAATTTCATTCTTATAATTAATACTTATAATATAATCCCATTAAGAATCACAATGACATATCATGATACTAAATACTATATGATCATTAAACATAATTTTTTGCCACTTCTATGTTTTGAATTTCGATTATTTGACATACACGGTTGTGATCAGTAAGATGTTTTGAGTTCGATAGGAAGAACTTAATTTTTGGTGAATAGTAACCTACCCTTATGAATTGTAACCTACTCTTATTAATAGAAATATGACCCTTATGAATAGTAAATAATCCAAATTAATAGTAACCTTACCCATAAATAATTAAATAAAATTTAGGCATCATATAAGTGACAATTTGACTATAGTAAAAGTATTGGTATTTTTGTAAGTCATAAATAATTAATTAAAATTAATTAATTAATTTAAAAGAAAATTTGTTTTCTTAAAATGTGTTCATAAATTAACAAATCTATGTATTCTATATTTAATATAATTTTATAAGACCTTAAGTAATTTTTGAAAGCATTAAAATATCAGTTTTAATTTTAAAAACTATATTTTTCAAGTATATTATGATTTTAATTAAAAATTAAAATAATCATATTTAGAAAATTATTTTTGAAAAATGGAATTGATTTTTGGATTCTAAATGTAGAAAAATGGTTGGGAAATTGTTTTGGGATTTTTTTAAAATACTTGAATTTTTTATGAATAGTGAAACACCATAATTTACAAAATAAGCTAAATATGATAATTATAGAGTAATTCATGATGTTCTACTGATGTAATCCAAATTGGTTCGGGATTACATGATACAATTACTTTTATTGGTCATGGAAAGATCACTATTCTGTATCTTGTGGGGGAATAATAAATTAATGAATTTTATATTGAGAAATCCCATCGCCCCTCCACTATAAATACCACCCTTCACACCGTCATTTCATCACACCTCTCAAGCTTCAAGGCTTGTCTAAAATCTGCCCAAACATATTTCCTAGACCCTTTCCCACTTCCAAGAGCTTATAGTCTCATCAAAATATCAAGCATAGCTTCCTTAAGGAGGATCCCAAGAGGAGGATTCAGGAGGTAATTCCTCTCTCTCCCTCTCTCTCTCTTTTTCCTTTAAATTCCTTTCAATTTCATGTTAATTTATTAATATATCCCCACCTATATTCATCTACATTGTTTTTTAAATCCATTATTATAAATATAATGTAATTTTATGATACTAATGGGATATTATATCATCCAACCCCCTTCTCCTCTTCTTTTTATTTTATAAAAGAGAACATTGTTCGTAAGGTGTTAATTTATCACCTTTAAGAACGACATTTTTTCAATTTAATTTACAGATTTCAGATATAGTAATGAAACCATTTCTATGGTTGAACAATATTATATAATATGTATTATATCCTATTTCATTTTTTTGAACTAACTTAGGTGCATATTAGTAAACGATTAAACAAAACAAGTTCGAAAAACCGCCTAAATTAACCCAAACAGTCATCATTAAATTATTATCTAATGATTCAGCCACGTGGTATATAATATAACTCATTATAATATCATTTAAACTTTTTTAATATCATTTATAACAAGAAATATTAGTTCTATGTGTTTATCCATGTTCTACATGAACTTCAATTTATGAATACAAGTGAACCGCTCAAGAAAACGATAAAAACAAACATTCCCGAACAATGTTTTAAAAATATATAACTCATCCAACGGACCATAAAATAACTTAATGAAACCATAATTAACCATATTCATTTAAAAAAGGTTTTATAATTGTTAATTAATGAATCTAATTTGGTTATACATGAATTTAAAGCGAATAAAGCGTTCGGATACTAGGTAAGGGGAAATTCTCGAACCCAACTCTCTTTCATCGGGTTCTGCCTCTTTCACTCCATTTTTGGTATGGTTACTCCATAAAAATAATTTTATCATCATTATCTTACCTTTTTTGGGATATAAATTCTATCTAATTTATTTTATGAAAAAAAAAAATTTCCAAAAGAACTCTTCTTTCAAAAAAACACACCCCTTTTACTTCTTGATTATTGTTTTACTCTTCACTTATGGTTAATGGTTGTATGTCAAGAATGATATTCCATCTTTCTTTTGGGAACCAAATGTTTAATAATGTATGATTTAATATGTGAAAACCATTTCTTTCCATGGGTTATGTTATGTTCAAGTTTTACATATTTTTAATGTGGCATACATAATAATGTAAATATAATGATGTGACAGGTGCACCCGGAATTATATAGCTTAAATATGAATGTTTGAATGTTAAAGGTGCACCTAGAATTATACAGAGCTCCAATGATTTGGGTAAGGTTATTAATCTCATGAGTAAAAGGTAAATTATTTTTGAATATAATACTAGCATTGTTCAAAACTATGTGTGGTACTTAACCACTAAGACATGATGTTTCATTCTTTATGCATTGCCAAATTTCAAGTCATTTATTAAATTTTCCTCTCAAGATTTTTTATAATGATGTTATGATTATGATCACATCATGCTATTTTGTTCTTATATGTAATTTTAATGGGGTTTTAGCTCACCCATTTTTGATGTATATTCTCAGTTGAGTACATTTATTAAGGAGAGTTCAAGTGCCAATAAGAAGCTGGAGAAGAAGAAATTAAATAAATGTTTATGTTTGATGTTGTAAATGTTATGTATGGTCTAGTTTTCCCAATACACTAATCCTATGGATCCTCATAGTGTAATAATATTATATTTTTTATCATTATAATGATGTAGTATTAATATAATAAAAGTCTGGGTCGCTATACGAAGCTCCTGAATCAAACAAAGCACAAGAAAGATTGCTGAATAAACTGATCGTACCTCGAACAATCTTTGGACCCACTGAAACTATTGCCTCCATGAAGTGAAATTTACCACAAATACATCTTAATAACCTCTTATATCAATCACCCCCCTGACCATGCCCTGGTTGAGGTCCATAAGGAGCACCCTGAGGTTATCCTCCTCCTGCACCGTCCACCCTCGGTTGAGCAGGGGCCTGCTACCCCTACCATTGGAAAGGCATGGTTTACAAATGCTGTTGAGGCAGACGTTGAACCATCCAACCTCCACCATATTGATATCAAGTCTAGAACTGTCCATATAGGTTCCTACAGCCTCTAGAAGAAAAATACCTTGACCCCAGGCCCATTGGAAAAGGGAGAGGACCAGAGGGTTGGAACTAAAACTGCTGGGGTTGGTTCCCCTTGGTCAAAACCTGAAAGTCCCCAACACTAGATACTTACTTCTGATGGTATTAACCTTTGAAGAACTTTCCTGACTTCCCTATTGTGGTATACCTCCTCACAAGTTCTTCCTTTCGACAACATCAGCCTTCTTTTGAACCTCTAAGTATGTCATCAGAGTGAAGGGATTAACTGCATACTAAAGGGAAGGGTAGAGTGCCTCCTCTAAAAGCCTCTCCCGAGACTCCTCATCCAGAAATAGATTTGGAGAAAAATTTATGAGATCCTTGAAGTTAACCCCAATTCCCTCACTGGCATACTCCCCTGATAGAGGGATAGTAGGTAATTCCTCTTCCCAGCCTTCATCATGGAAGAATGTAATTCCGCCTGGAACTCCTTCTCAAAGACAGCCCACAAAAAACTAGTCTCGTTTCTCTCCCCAAGGTAAAGCGTCCACTAATGATGCGCTAATCCCCTCATCTGGCTCACCATTAGAGAAACCCAGTACTCTATTAGAGCCCAGATCAAGCTGAAATTGATCACTAGCTCCTCGATCCAACTCTCTATCTCCATTTCCGAGATACTACCCCCATACTTTCCCAAAGTCTGCCACTGGTAGCCATGAAGCATCTTATGTCACTATTCATCCTCCTTTGCTAGATCAACCCTCTACCAATTAGCCAGATTGGCCGCTGTACCTCCACTACCTGAGCCACTCATGGATGACGACCGGGTTCCATAGTTGAAAGGTAAATAAGGAACTCATAATCCCGAGTAGTATGGAATTTATTTAGGGTTTATTTTAACTCATTGATTATTTTAATTTCTTAGAAACACTCAATACAAACAAGAACACAAGTCATAATGATTCATATACATTTCCTAGGGTCTCTACCCCACAATTAGTGTATCCTCACTTGGTCGTTTAGTATTCTCAGAGTCCTTGTATTAGATCAAGGGGGCCCCTAAAATCCCATATCCTAACTGGTCTTCCCTGTATTATGTCACGCACCAAGATTACCTAACACTATTTCCATACCAACCCATGCAATCCTCATTGTGGCTAACTCCAATCTCCATACAATCTGTCAAATATCACCTATGATACCATTCTATCACAACCCATATTATTTAAGATGAGGGAAGGGACAAAAAGATTCCATTTCCTTCATTCCTTAAGATGAAGGAGAGATAATAACCCCCTGATTCCCACCTCCAATAGGCCCTAGGGTGGCGACCAGCACCAACAGTATAGAAATCTCACAAAAATGGGAGGCATTACCCTTTTTATTGTAACCAAGATCGGGAGATAAGATGTTCCAACCTCAAACAACTCCAAGATAAATATATATAAAGAAACCAAAATCCATCCCACATGCATGGTTAAAGTAAAACTACTAAAAAGAAAAAGAAAAAACCAAGGTAAGTATCAAAATAAAACTAAGCAGTGACACAACAGACATCCCCGACATCTTAGCTAGTAAGGTCCAGCACAGTCCACACAATCTCCCTAGAAATCTGAAAATAGTTTTATGTATCTAGGCTGAGAATACAAGTATACTTATTAGGGAAAAACAAAAGTCACTTGTGAAAAAGTGCGAGAATCATACTAATTACCCTATTAGAAAATAACAGAAACTCAAAAGCACCTAAAAAAGTATACTATCCACCCCAACCTCACGAAGGCATGCTCACCAAATAACGCAAGTCAAGTAACATAATATAATAATCACAATGATATTTTTGTACCCTGCACCACTTCCCATTGGTTAACTGTACTCCCCAATGTCGAACATACTGGCGCTACCACACTCTTCCACAAGCCTCACTGTCACAACCTTCCCGCACACACCTGGGTCACAACCACATCACACCCTTCCCATAGACACCTGGGCCACAACCACCACACATCTTGCCTGAAAACACATAGACCTCATCCCAAAGAAACCTGGGAAATAAACCACCTCTCACACATCCAATACCATAAATCTAGTTTTAAACCTCAAGCCATTACAGCCTACCCAAAGAATCTTGGGTGATAAATACCTAGAAGAGGGAGCAGGATACAATCAATAACCAACCATCCATCCTCCGACCGGGATGTTGGTAAAGATACCCTCCCCCATAACAATGGGGGTGTTCAACACATAGTCCTCAACATAGGTGGGGTGTATATAGAAAACATAAGGAAATAAAAAAAATATAGGTAAAAAACACTCATCCCATACTATGGAATTAAAATCATACAACCAGTACCCTCAAAACCACCCTTGTTGCTGCCCCTACATGCACATACCACCACGAATGATGGTCACTTGAACACCACTTCACTACAAGACCTGATTTGAAGTATATCCTCATCCGATTCATTTAACCAATTATCATTCTATATTATCAAATAATTCATTTATTTATTCCATCCCTACCCAGGAAACTAACAAGCACAACATCTTCAACCATTCTTAGAAGGATAAAAGCCACTAAACACTCCCTATAACAAAACACACAACAAATAACCCACTTCGTTCTTCCTCCCCATTTAACACCCATTTGTATTTCGACATTACTAACATAATTATTAAAAGTTATCCCACCTAATTCATCCCATCACAACCAAACTCGGAAACCCCACTACACAACAACACCACACTTAGCACACCCATAAACACAAAATCATGACATAGCCTAAACCAATAGCCCTGCTGCCCAAACACTTCCCAAAAGAAGTCCCACTACACAAAAAGTCAATATATTACACAATCAATTAATCTCTCAAAATGATATACCGTCACACCGCCAGTACCACCCCATACACATAGTTACACCTATGAAATATGGTGAATTCATATTTAGACAACTATTCTTTAAATTCCACTTTGATAAGAAGGGGTGATCACACAAGGGTTTTCATTAGGGGAATCCATTCCATTTTACAGGGTATACATGATTAATTAGATTGATATTTACATCACGTATTCATAATGAAACAACAACCGTTATAAATCATCACCCATGCGTAGACAATGGCCACCAACGACCATGATTTTTCAAAAACGCATGACCACAACAGATCACATCATCAACCAAAGATAATAAATAAAATATGTGATCAAAATCAACATATCCCCCATCCCACATTTATTACTTCCCATTATATTTTAAAAAAAAAGGATTCAACTGTTCTCACAAGGAGGCATCATTATACCCACCCCTCATGATACACAATTAAAAGAGAGATGAAGGAAAATCCCTAATTGGAACAACATGTAACCAATGATTCTTCCTTGTGCCAAAACATGGGGGTGTGAGTAGTTGGAAAAATCCAAGGAAAACTAGACAGGGGGCCACAACACAGGTGCATAGCTCGTCTGGGAAGAAAATTTCTCCACACATGAAGAGAAAAGAGAAGATAGGGACTCAATCTTAGAAAAATCCAGATCCTATATCAATGGAATGAAAAAATTTCAAGGCCATTAATGTTAGATTGTGGACAATACCACATTATTGGATTATTTCAAATCCCTCGAAGTGTTATGATATCATGATATAATTAATATCCTTTGAAACAACTTTAGAAACACCCAATCAAGGATTTAAACTTGATTCTCATAAAAAAATGTAATAGGATCAAAACTGGAATAACTAGGAGAAAATGGGGAAAAATGGAAATTTGGAAAACTTTCGGAAGAGACACTGTTGGGTGAGCCATCAGTGTCACTGTTCAATGAGACACCACTTGGTGAGACACCATTTGTTGAGCCACCATTAGGTGTCACCATTCAATGATCCACCATTCTACGTCACTATTTGACAAGCCACCATTCAGTGAGACACCCCTTGGTGCGCCACTATTTGGTGATCCATCATTCGATGTCACCCTTCGGTGAGCCACCGTTTAGTGAGCCACCATTCCATGTCACAGGTCGGTGAGCCACAGTTTGGTGTCACTATTTTGTGAGACACTATTCAATGAGCCAACATTCAGTGACTTACTATTGAATGACTCACCACTGGGCAACTCACTGGTGTGAGGAACCATTAACAAGTCATCGGTCCTAGCTCACCATTGTGAGTCACCGTTGGAAAAACTGAATTTTTGGAAAACTCATGAATTAAGACACTGTTACCTTCCATAACATCCCAAACACTAGATTTTTACAAAGGAATTTCTAGGAGGGATCTGGGTCATTACATCCAACATCTTGGTCAGTTAGAGCAGGCGACATGACATGAAGCTGAACTATCTTATGGTCTAGAGTCCAGGCCTACCCCTTAGATTTCACTACTCTGCTAGAGTTAATACCCTACCCTTGGGGTAACATGTCCCCCACCTTATCTTATATGGCCTTTATAACTCCAACTTCCATTTTACTATGGAATAGCTGATCCCTTTCTAGAATTATGCATCTTCCTGAATCCCTCATTACTTAACATTTATGGAGGGTTCCTATAGAACCTCTATAAGTTCCCATCTTTCCAAAAACTCAACATTGTATTGAAGGTTAGGCACACTTAGGTTATTTGTGTCCATCCTTTCCACATTGAAAACATCACACAAGGTTTTTATCTTGAATACACTGGACACTTCCCTAGCTTCTCTTTCTACTATTTCCCTGATAAAAACTCTCAAAGTGGTGCTTCCTATGGCCATAAGATACACAAAATATTATCATTAATGAAACTACTTTCCCACCACTTAGGTCATCCTATGAATTTCTATCTGTGATGAGATCCTGATTCACGAAATTATAAAAGGTCTTCATGTGATAGATATTAACCTATGATATAATATAATATTTTAGTTTTTCTTTAATGTGATTCACTCTAGCCACTTCCTTCCCTTCCAAGATTGAGGAAAATGTTATAGATCTATGAAACATATGGAATAATACATCACTGACATACCTACTTTATCTAGGTGCATGAACTCAATAACCTTTTATTTCCTAAAGGTATCTGGAAAGAAATAATGGAAGAAACTAGTTTGAATGTTCTTCCAAGTCATTTCCACACACTGGTTCACTTGGACCAAGATTTCCCACCATCATTTCACTGATCCACATAGCATATAAGCCAAAAGCTTCACCCTCTTAATTGGGGGAGTCTCTAGATGGTCAAAGATAGACTATATTTCTTCCACTTAGAACTCTACTATCTAGGGGGCCAATTTTGCCAAAAAAATATGGGTGTATCAGTTGAAACACTTTTAGTAAGGTTTGAAATTGTTAGCATGTCTCATAGAGTATCTCTCTCAATTGACTACATATCTTGTAACAATATTGCATGGAGATGGTCATCTGATATATTCTACAAAGCCACTATAGGATCTAGTCTTATAGGCATAGGGGAATACTCTTCACCACCCTCATATCATACCACTAAAAGTATTCATAGAGGCAATTTTCTTCAATGTCAAACACATGAATTTACCTATATTACAGAAATATTTTACATATATATTTTAAAGAAGGACATAATAAGGATAATTCCATTTTATTCACATCCCAAAAATTAAAATTTGTAAGGGAGTCACTTGTTACCCAATTAATTATTATAATTAAACACACACAAAAGTTTAGTCCCTATGTTCCTATCATGATGCATGTACACTCATCCTCTTACTATATCGTTCCATGAGTAAAAATCCTATATTTGATGTTTTCCACTGAGGCACGCCGCCTACGCGCATCGCTTTTGTCGATGGTGATGACTTCATTGTACCCTATATTCCCTCTTTCCAAAGGCGGGCAACATCCATCACCTCTTTGGTGGTGTTTGTTCCTTGATCGAAATGAGATGATGGGATGTTAGTTTCTCCTTCCATGGATTCCTCCTTAGAATTAATCACCTAGTATGGGTCTCCCTTAGAGACTAATGCATTGTTTGTGAAACTCTTCTTGGTGACATCTCGTTGTGGATGATTTTTAATTACGCTACTTTTTTCAGGACATTCCAAAGGGTCAAGTCTGGGAAACATCCTTCGGTTAGAATATTAGTCGTGTTGGGTATCACTTCCATGTCTGGATGCTGGAACATTGGTATATCTGAATTCTACATTATTAGAGGTATTCTTGAGGGCGTGAAAACCCGATGAATCCCACATCAATTTCAGGGTATCTTATTTTATAGGCATTCCTCTGAGGTTTTCTTCAACTTCCCATGTTTAACATGGGGTGTGTCACGAGTTTAATATCTGGCGAAGATGGATCAGACTGATTAGAACACTAATGAGAGTGGATCAAATTGGTGCATCCCTAAGAGGGTGAACCAGGAAGGTTTACCAGATGGATGGATCAAAACACCCAATGAGGATGGACCAGGGATATCATATCCAAAAAAGGGATGATTTCACACTTTGGAGGCTGATCTGAACATCACAAAGGATAGATCATGAAGGCACACTCCCAAAAAGGGGAACACCAAGGTTTATCAATGGCTGGGATTGAACATTTTGGAGGCTTCTTACATACCCTATGAAGAAGACGGGGATCAAAATCCACATAGTTCAGGAGTGATTTGGGTCTTACACATGGTTATCTACTCAAATGAATGGTGTGATCTCACATATATGTGGCAGCTCGAGTAAGTATCAGGATGGATGATAAAGGATTGGGTGAAGTGGGTGGAATGAATGAGGTGGAAATGACATAAAGATGATGGTATTGGGATTAAACCTCATGGAGGATTCCTACATATCCCATGTTTGGGAGTGATTTGGGGCTTACACGTGGTTAGATTCCCATATGAATGACATGATCTCACCAAGATGTGACTATTGAGGTAATCATCAGGATGGATGGTGGAGGATTGGGTGAAGTGGGTGGAATGAATGAGGTGGAACCGATGTGAAGATGACAATGCTGGGGTTAAACCTTAGGGAGGCATCCTACATATCCCGATGATTGGGAATCAAAGTCCACATAGTTTGGTGAGGTGATGGGACACCTAAGGTGGTGACCCATGATAATGGAGAGCATGGATGGGGAGCCAAAGGAAGTATGAACTTTGGGTTGGGGCATGATCCTCTTGAAACACAAATTCTCTAAGGAGATATCAGGATGGGAAGTGGGTGATGGGATTGAACCTTCAAAGAAGCTTCCTACATAACATGTGTAGAATATAGGTATCAAAGTCTACATATTTTAGGAATGGAGAATAGGATTGGTTTGTACACAATGGACAATAACCTAGAGACATGTTGGGGCTTATGCATGGTGGGATGCCCATCACAAGAGGGACACTCTTGGTTGGAGGAGTGTGATGAAGTGTGGGGGTTATACATGGTTAGATACCTAGGATAGATAAAAACACATCAAAGGATGGATCTAAGTGATGTGTCCCAAAAATGTAAGATTTCACATCATGAGGGTATATCCCTAGAAAGGAGAACCAGAGTTTACCATTGGATGGGATTGAACCTCAAATAGGCTTCCTACATACCCAAAAGGGATCAAAACCAACATAGTTTGGAGTGGCATACAGTTTAACATCACGAGGAATGAAGTTGAACTGGCATGAAATGAAAAGAACAATTGTATTGTGGGGAGTGAGGGGATTGAACCTCAGAGTGGCTTCCTATGTACCCTTGTTAAAAGACATGGATCGAAGTCCATTTAGTTCTGGAATGGGGAATTGGAGTTGAGCATGGTTAGTGGCCAAAGGACATGTTGGGGATTACATATTTCTAGAGGCCAAAGAGGATATCATGGTTGATGCTTACTCTAAGCCCACATGAGTCATGTTAGGTGTGAGAAACAAGAGTTGACAACAGACATGGAGATTGTGTAACAAATTGTGCAACCATGAGGTATGGTGTGGGGATTACACATGGTTAGATGCTTGGGGAGATGGAGATTTGGACTTAAACCCAGAGGGAAGACCAAGGAGGATGTCCCGATGTATGTGGAGGATATACCTCCACGTACAAGAAAGACACTATCAAGGTGTGTCGGGGATTATGTGGAGACTTCCCTAACTGCGTTGGGCGAAAAATCCCAAATGGAGAGTGAGAAAGAGGGAATTGATGTTAATTTTAATTAGAATCTGATAAGGCCAACCATGCTTGTGGAAACTCATAGTTTAACATCATGTGTTGGGGACATGGAATCTTGTCAGTTTAACGTCCTTCATCTTCGACGATGAGGACCCACTCCTCATCCCTTGGACATACATAACTTGTACCAACCCACATTTGAGGATGGGGGAAGAAATTCTTGATAAGAGGGAGGTGTATGAGTGATCAATTAAGAGGTCCATTTAGTGTGTCTATGTGAATAAGTAATATGAGTTAGCATTACTATGTGAAGAAGAATAAGGTAGGGAAACACAACATGGAGCACTACTCAAGGTACTAAGAAATTGCTATGCGCAAGCCTGGAGGGCCACAAGGAGGAGGTACACACATGATGTGGATGTTTTACACAAGAGGGGATTGAACATGGTGTCTTGAGAAGATGGGTGAATGTACCACATTCATCATGAATCAATCTAGGCTCATTTAATGCTTTAGAGTTCAGTTGGTTGAATCCCATGAGCAGCTAGTGTAAGAGAACCGTCAAATGAATAAACTCAGAGCTGAGTGGGAACAAATATAGAATATAGATAATGAGCTCCACTATGTGGATGTTGACTAGGAAAGGGAGCTCAGGGAGCAGCAAGCAACTCTTGAGGCCACATGCCAAAAAATAGCATTACGGAAGAATCCTATTGAAGGGGATGATCCATAAGGGTCGTGTTTTGTCCGAACTCATGAAACATACTTTCCATTTAATTTTCTCATTATGAACTACGTGCATGGACATATATATATTTTTCTTGCTATTATTTCATCTCAATAATAACTCTGGACAACTAATGATCAGTCCCTATGCTTATGTGGGTCATACCCAGTGCGAAGAACAAGGGACGATCACATAATTATCCACTTTTTATGAGAGTTCCAGGTAACCATCGAATAGTCAGAGACTGCAATTATTGACCTACCACCCAGAGTATTCAGGATAAGAGAGAAGGGAAGTGATAAGAGAATCAGGTTCTCAGAATAGACAACTTTTCTTTTCCAATGTGTTCTAGTACATGAGCAGGATAATGCCAGGGGCATTGGAATCAATCTGAACAAATGGGAATGAGAAGTGTGAATCACGTTACCAAAAATTCAGAACACGGTGATGGAAGAATGATTATTGGGAATGACTATTTATCATATTCGAAATACATAATCTATATCATGTTAACCTAAAATAAGGACAAAAAAATGAGGGATAGCAACTGACTAAATTCAAAAAATGGGGCCAAACTCAAAATTTCATCTGATTTACTTCAAAATGTTGGACCAAAATGGTAGGTGATCCATGAGGCTGATCATCCATGCCACTTAGGGGTCCCCTCAGATGTGAATGATGGTGAGGATCCAAATAAAGTTCATTCAAATCTTGGATATGTAGTGATGGAATGTTCGAAAAACCTCCAACACTCTCAAAATTATGCCACATTGTCTTAGAGTGCATTGGTGTGAGCGTATCAGTTTGAATCTAGATCAAACCTATATCTAGACAAGACCTCTCTAGAAAGGACCTATAAGTCCTAAGATGTTAGACATGTATTTTAGCATCGTACGGTGAGGATGATGCATGGAATAGTTTAATGTCATATGACTGGGATGTTTTACATAGTTTAAAGTCATCCTACTTAGACCCTAGAAAATAGTTTAATGTCATGTTACACAAACTAAGGTGAATATTTTATATTCATACTCTTTGGACTACCGATAGATGCTCAATCTTAGGGCACACATAGAGAGGTCAAAGTGGTTCATGCATCACACACACACCTTAATATGAACAGAGGCCATGGGGATGAAAATGGGTTAATGAACCTATAGATAGACCTAGAGAAAACATGTCTAGGTGTCAATACATATCCTTTATGGGTGGGAATCAATCCATATTAAATTCTTGAATTTTGTGTAGTTTGATTTCATATAGTAAGTATGGAGATGTTTTGACATGAAAAGGGAAACAATGTTGTGTATGGACCTAAGATTGATGATCTGGGCATCACTACCTATCCTATAAGGATGGGAATCAAGCCACGTATAGTTCTCAGATAGCGTGTAGGTCTGACCCATGCATAGAGAAAAGAGGTATTTGATATTTCATGTTTTTCCATTTGTTGTTTTTTTAGTGGCAAGCCCATGATGAAAATTCCAGGTGTTGTTATGGGAATCAAGCAGTATAAGGGTCTTGATAAGTGTCATGGTGGATGACCAATAACATAGGTGATTCCCTCTAAAGTGAGAACACCACAATGTGATGCCATTTTTTGTCGTGAGGCCATGACGATGATGTTGTAGATTAAGGTCATATGACAGGACCAACCCATTCATTTTAACGTCATACTGTAAGGAAACATCTATTTAAAGTCATGAGGGATGAGGCATCATAGTTTGAAAACATATTTCTTGGATGAAAGAGATTGTAGTTAAAGTTCATATAACTCAAACCATAAGGTTTCACAACTCGTATGTGGGTATGACCCTACCAAATCTCTTAAGATCATGTGAGCCATGCTCGGTGTATGAAACAAGGAATTATTTCATGATTTACCCATCACATGAGAGTGCATAAAAGTAGAAAGGAAATGTTGGGCAGAGAAGATCCAAACCAAGCCAAAATCCCTACTCAATGTACATGGATGTATAGAGGGATAACAATGGAGGTTTTAGAGACCCTATAAGAATGGAAGGGCAAGAAAAGGTGAATCATAGTGCCCAATACATAGAATGCATTGGGGGTGGTGTAACAATGGAAGATAGATGCTGACTGTATTCAAAACAAAACATCAAAATCATGTAACCTAATATGGGAATAGACAAATCAGGGTTGACTGCTAACCATATTCGAAATGTGGGACCTATCTCAAAAAACCATTCAAAATCCTCCACGACATTGGCCCAGGATGGTACCTGAGACATAAGGTCGAGTATCCATATTTTTATGGGGTCCCTTCAGATGTGAAAGATGACGGAGACCCAAATAAAGGGACACATGAATCATGAAAATGGAATGAGAGAATGTCCATCCAAAATCCAACACAATAGGCTCTACACAACAACCCATATGGGCATGTTAATGGGGCATAAAAGAGGTTGAGGGATTCAATTAAGGGTATATGACTCAAAAATATGAGTGTAGTAAAGGAACAAAACTGGTTTTGTACTTGAAGAATAAATGTCTGGGCATTCCTACATATCCCATGAGGATGGGAATCAATCCACATGTAGTTCTTGAAATTTTGTGTAGTTTAACATCATGTGATAAGGACATGAGAATTGTATGGTACCCCAAAGGGGATGTGTGTGGCATGTTAAAATAAACCCAATGTGAATGAGGAACAAATAGGTATCACACCAAACTGCACACTTCCAAGAGAGAACCTAGACCAAGAAGGGGGTGAAAAAGGGTTATTATTTGATTGCTAGATTCGGGGGCAACATGTCCAGGTGTCAATAATTATCCGAAGATGGTGATAATCAAGCCAAACTTAGTTCTTAAATATGTAATGGTATATATCCAATACCATAAGGACAATGTCTTCTCAGGTGAATACATCATAGTGTTGTGCAGTTTATCATCATACAACCCAGATGCAGAATGTGTAGTTTAACATCATACATTATAGATGAGAGAGATTTTTGTTTAAGGTCATAGATCTTGGACCGTTTCAAAGGGGAAATGTGGGGTGTGTCTCTATGAAGTAACTTGACGTGAATTAGAACTAGAGCGGTCCACACCACTGCACACTTTCCTGGGACATAATCTCTTAGTTTAAGGTCATAGAGTTCAGATCATAGGGAAATTAAACTCTTCCATGTGGGTAAAAACCTCATGAATACCCATAAACCCAGATCATCTATGCTCGGTGTGAGAAAAAAGGGGAAGAAAAGATATTTACAGCACACAGATGTGCATGACATGGGAGAAGAGGTGAAAAGTCAAGGATGACCCCATAATGTCGGTGCACCCGCTCAATGCAAAAAGGTGCATGAAGGGATGACACTGTGGGCGTCGAAATTCTTTCTAGACCTGAGTATGTGAAAAGGGATGTGAATCATGATGTCCAATATTTGAGAAACAATGATGATGGTATAATGATGGGGGATAGATGCTGACCATATTTAGAACACAACATCTATATTTTTTAACCTAATATGGGAACAAACAACTAAGGGTCAACCACTGACCGAATTCAAAAACATATGACTTGTCTCAAGATGTTTTTTGATATCATTTGGGAAATTGGCTCAAAATGGTAGGTGATCCATGAGGCCAATCATCCATAATGTTTAGGGGTCCCTTCGTATGTGAAATATTATGGAGACCCAAATACAGGGATGTATGAAGCATGGAGATAAAATGAGGGAATGTACATGAAAAATCCAACACTTGAAGTTTCATACCATGGGGCATATAAGAACATTGATGAGGTAGGAAAAAGGTCATTGGATCTGACTAGGGGTAGGTGACTAGAGATAATGAGTGAAGGAATGAAAAAAATAGGCTAGGGGACCTGGGGCGGAACCCGAAAACAAAATGTATGGGTGTTCCTACATATCCTGTGAGAGCAGGTATCAAGCCAGATGTAGTTCTTGAATGTTGTGTAGTTTAACATAATGAAGTAAGGATGAAGGATGAGATGTATTTTATTATCATACAACTAGGACATTAGGGGAAACAATATCCCAAAGGGTATGTTCATGGCATGGAAAAATAAACCTAATGCGAATGAGGACAGAAGAAGTCCATGCCACACCATGCACCTCCAAGAGGGGACTCAGGCGAAATGACCGGAAGATATGAGTTATGAATGAGTGTTTTTCAGTATATCATCATATGGTAAGGAGGCCATAGTTTAATTTTATGTGGGATGAAAATTTTGGGCATTTTTCAATCTTGCATCCCAAACAGGAAAACAGGGAGGTCCCCAAGGGGGAAGTAAATGGTGCGGCTATTATAAAACAGACATGAATGAGAACCTAAAAGGTCTTATACCACACCAAGTGATATTGGTTATCCTATGACATGGGGCTGAATATAAGAAAAGGTTTGCAACCTAAGGATAGACCCAAAGACAAAATTTCTAGGAATTCCTACGTATCCTTTGAGGTAGGAATCAATCCACATGTAGTTCTTGAAGCATTGTGTAGCATAACATCACTTGGTAAGGATAGAGATGTGTGGTTTAATGTCATATGGGATAAAGGGGAATTTTCATTTTACGGTCATATAGAAATGACCATAAACACTATTAAATTTAGTGTCTTTCAGGTAGGACACACCAGTTTATCGTCATGTGGGATGGTAAAGATATTAGTTTAAGGTCATAGAACTCAGACCATAAGATAAGGCCAAAGAGGCCAGAAAGGTCAATAAACCTGGGGATGGACCTGAAGAATTTTTTTTTGGAATTCCTATGTATCCTATGAGGGTACAAATCAAGCCACATGTAGTTCTTAGATTCCATTAAGTTAAATGTCTTACGGTAAGGATGTAGGGAAGGGAGAGTGCTCTCAAAGGGGGTTCATGGAACAACTACTGTAAACCCAACATGAATGAGAACTAAAAGAGGTCCCAACCACAAAATTTGAAATTCCCATGTATAACTAAGTCCAGAGGGTTGAAGAAAAGAAATGGAAACTTTTGGAACCTAGGGATGGACCCAAAGAAAAAATGTTAGGAGTTCCTATATATCCTACGAGAGTAGGAATCAAGCCACATGTAGTTCTGGCATTCCGTGCAGTTTAATGTCATGTGGTAAGGATAGAGATAAGTACTATTATTGGTGAAGGTATATTGTGTGGTAGTTATAACCTTACACGAATGAGGACCAAGAAGGTCTCAACCATTCTATGTACTTCTGGGAGGAACCTGGGAAAAGTAGCCAGAAAGGTTATGCCCTATCATATGAAGACAACAAGGCACTATGTAGTTAATCATCAAGAAAATAGGACAAAATAATAGTTTAAAGTTCCCTTAGGATGGGGCAGTTTAATATAATGCAGGAAAAATGTTCTAGGAAGTTTTACATCATGTTTCTTGGATGGGGTTTAGTGGTTTAACATCGTGATGGATAATTGTAGATCCCTAAGAAAAGTTAAGATTTAGGAACTTAGTATTAGTGGGAGGAGTGATTCGTTCACCATACATGGTGACCAATGAGTATGTACCATTAGAAAAAATCCTATAAATTGTGTATGGTCCTTCCCATTTGGGCTCCATATTCGGTGGTTTCTTACTATGTATCATTTGTGTCCAAAGAGCCTATGACAACCCTGATCTTTTATTACAAACTTAAACATGATTTACTACACAAACTTCACTTGATACAACATAGAAGATAGAGAATTATAGTGTATTTTGGGCTTAGGATCATTACATAACAACTTAAAACATAAAATGCAACATCTTTATTGAAAACTTCCTTTACATGACCACAATATTCCCTCGTAGTTAGCATTTCATGGGATAACCTGAGGACATGCATAAGAAAAGGGTTAGCTATAAAGCCCAATAATGGAATAAACATGGAATAACAAGAGGAATACAATACATGTTAGACAATAGGAATATAAATAGAGAAAAATAGAAGCATAAACATAATGTCATGATAAATCATGATAATCATAACACAGAAAAGTGGTAACAACACTTAACATGGAATTATCTTGAGCCAAGGCTCATTGCACATGAAGCATGAGTAAACCCTCATTGCACATGAAGCACGTGTAAACCCTCATTGCACTTGAATTATCATGAGTAAACACCCATTTCACATGACGTATCATGATACTATACTTTACCCAATGCATTGGAGAGCTATCAGGGTGCACCCTTCTTAAACATTTCATTTCAAGCATAAGTGTGCCAATGGATCATAAAACATTGAATCATTCAACATAATAATTTATTCCACGATAAAGGAATGTGGAATACATACATGAAACTATTTAAACAATAAGTAAATGTGAATAAAGGTTAATACACTTGATATAGAAATGGGCATGGTATTCACTACCCAGTGACTTTGGCATAGAAAATCACAGTGCAATTTCGACAGCATAACAACGTGACATAAGAACTCATAAAAATGGTTGATGGGAGAGAGAGGGTTGTATCATCATATTTAAATGACATTGATATAAAGGGGGTCATATATATTCATGTCCTAACAAATTTAATGGAATTTATATTCATGATACAAAAGAATTTCTTGAATGTAAATGAAGAGAGAGAAATTCCTTTCAGAATTTCGGCATAGTAACATGTGTACATGGGAGGAATTTAATGAGAGAGAAAGGGGTATCCCATAATTAAAAAATAAATAGAGAAGTATGGGGGAGGTTAGAAACCATACCCAAACATTTATAATTGAAATTAAAATGGAATAACAACTTAAAGAATATTGGACAAAAAAGAAAAAGGAAGAAAAAACCCTTACTTGGAAGTGTGCTTACAAAGGCTTGAGAGAGGCTTATTGGGAGCTTGGGGTGCCTTTAGAGGATTCTGGAGAGAGGCGGGTAGAGTTTGAACGAACTGAATAGGCTCTGAGTGAGGAGGAAGTGGGATCTTGGGTGGGTTTATATAGGAATGGAGAGGGAATTTCTTATTATTTAGGTTTGGGACACCTCACATTAAACTAAACAAAACCACAAACCATACCATGGTTTTTGCCCATGGTTTTTTACAAAGGGGAGTGGAAAAAAATATTTTATAAGGACAAAGTCCTAAATTCTTTAAATAATAGGGTTTCTTCTGTGGAGGTGAGTCACACACTCAAGGAAATCAATTTAAAAAGATGAAATGTTTTATAAGTCATGGAGGGTCCACTAAGGCATCATAAAATTAATCATAAAAATCTAAAATCACATTATTTTAAAGATAAAACATATATTAGCCGAAAATATCATTTATAGTATTTTATTACGTCACTATTGGCTCATTATGATTTCATAAAACACATTATATATTTAAACAGTATTTAATTTTTACCCAAAAATTCCACTGTTTCAGAAAATTATGAGAATTTCACCGTCGGATAATTTTGACATCCTGATTCCAAAAATAATATTCATTTTATATAAATAATTTTCTAAATATGTGAATTTTCACTTTTAAAATAAAAACTGGCATTTATCGAAAATTCATGGGTTTTGACAAAAATGGCTTTCAAACATTATTTACAATTACAATTTCATTCATAAAGTTATAAGATCATTTATATTTAATAAAAATTAATTTATTAATAATAATATTTTATTAAAATATTATTTAATTAAAAAAACCCGTTAATTCATAAAAATAGATTTCTTTGTTGAATATTAACTAAAAATACCATTTCCGCTTTAAAAATAAATTACAAAGTAACAATAATAAAATGAAAGTATACTCTTTATTATAAACAAAAATAATGTACATAATCATAATTCTAGGGATTTGTTACATAACCCCTTAAAATAGCTTCATAATACCTAAGGGTAAGGTGCACGATGGTGACAAACTCTTAGGGTGGCTTGGATAACATTGCACGAGTTTAACATGTTGAAGATCAGATTGAGATCGGTCAAGATCAAAGCCCAATGATGCCAACTATTTTCCAAACTCTGACAAATGGGCTTTGTATGGAGCAATTCTACTGGATGAGGCCATCACTTTCTTTGTCTAAGTAAATTGGATTGTTAAAGACATATATTTATACGAATCAAGTGATTACTATTCAACGACCATATTATCAATGGTCACAATTCAAAAACATAAAACCAAGGAAGTTCATATGTTTACATAACCATTTTAAATAATAAGACATTTAAAAATTCCAAGAGTAATTTCCATTAATGAATGTTTTGGTCGTTAAAATCTTCCCCCTTGAGAAATTTCTCCCTCGGAATTTTATTTTCCCACACTAAAAATATGAGGGTAACTTTGCTTCATCACTTCCTCTGATTCCCATGTCACTTCTTCAATCTTGTGGTTTCACCACAACACCTTGATGAGGGGCATTGTCTTATTTCGTATAACTTTTTCTCTACGGTCTAAGATCTTTACTGGTTGCACCTCGTAAGAAAGATCATCCTCAAGCTGTACTACCTCTGAAGAGAGTACATGTGAAGGGTCTGGTATGTACATCCTTAATAGGGATACATGAAATACATCATGCACTTTGTCCATGGTAGGTGGAAGTACTAGTCGATAGGCCACATCCCCGACACGACCAAGAATCTCGAAGGGGTCGATGTACCTAGGACTCAACTTCCCTTTCCTTCCAAACCTCATGACCTTCTTCCATGGAGATATGTGTAGAAACACCATATCTCCAACTTTAAACTCAAGGTCTCATCGATGAATATCTGCAAAACTCTTTTGTCGACTCTGGGCTGACTTGATATGTTGCTGAATAGTTTTCACCTTCTCCACCATTTCATCTACCATTTCTTGTCCTAGCAGCTTATGCTCACCAACTTCATCCCAACATGCCGATGTTCTGCACCTCTTCCCATACAGGGCTTCATAAGGTTCCATTTGGATGCTTGAGTGGAAACTGTTATTATAAGAGAACTCAACCAGAAGATGATGTTGATCCCACCCTCCTTTGAAGTCCATTGAGCACGCTCTCAACATGTCCTCAAGTGGTTGGATAGTCTTCTCGGATTGGCCATCAGTTGGAGGATGATAATCCATACTGATGTTTAGCTCAATATCTAGAGCATATTGAAGACTCTTCCAAAACATAGAGGTGAATCTTGGATCTCTATAGGATACAATAGATAGTGGTACTCCATGAATCCTTACCACTTCCCTGATATATATCAGTGCCAGTTGATCCAATAAGAAATCCTCCCAAATTGCAATTAAGTGTGTAGACTTTGTAAGACGATCCACAACAACCCAGATTGTATTATTACTTCTAGATGTCTTCGGAAGTCCTGTGACAAAGTCCATGGTGTTGTTCTCCCATTTCCATTCTGGTATGGGCAATGGTTGCATCATCCCCTTAGACTTCTGCCTCTCTGCCTTCACTTACTGACACACCAGTCACATTGATGTATATTCAGCGATCTCCTTCTTCATGTTATCCCACCAATAATGATATCAGATATCTCGATACAGCTTTGTGTTTCTTGGGTGGATAGAGAAATTTGAACTATGTGCATCATCCAAAAGTTCCTTCTTCAGCTCCAAAATTGATGGAACACATAGTCTTTTCCCACATCTCACAATTCCTTCTTCATTAACATTGAACTCTAAGGATTTCCCTTTTTTGATAGCTTCCAATTTCTTTTGAATTCCCACATCATCATTTTGAGCATCCTTTAACCTTTCCAAAAGAGACAGTTGAGCAATCATTTGTGAAAGGATTGATGATGTTCCCTTATTTATGATTCCCATGTCCATCTTCATCAAATCTAAGAATATTGGATCTTTTTCAATTCTCATCAAGGATAGAATCATTGGGTCCTTTCTACTTAGATAATCTTCCACCTTGTTCTCTTTCCCAGGGTGGTAATGGATTGAGTATTCATAGACTTTAATCAGCTCTAACCATCTTTTTTGGCTCATGTTCAACTCTTTCTGTGTGAATATATACTTGAGGCTTTTGTGGTCCGTATATATTTCACACTTCTCCCCAAAGAGATAATTCTTCCAAATTCTTAAAGTAAAGATCACCGTAGCCAACTCCAGATCATGTGTTGGATAATTCTACTCATGAAATTTCCATTGCCTTAAAGCATAGGTAATGAATTTATCATTTTTCATCAACACACATCCCAGGCCCTTCTTCAAAGCATCACTAAATACCACAAAATGTTCTCCACTTGTGGGTAGTGTGATCACGGGCACAGTGATAAGACTTCTTTTCAACTCCTTGAATCTTTCTTTGCATTAATCACTCAAAGAAAACTTTACTCACTTCCAAGTTAGCTTGGTAAGAGGTTTGGACAATCGTGAGAAATTTCTCACGAATCGTCGATAATATCCAGCTAACCCTAAGAAGTTACAGATATCCGTTACCGATGTTGGCCCTGATCATCCCTCTATTGCAGTTGTCTTGGAGGGATCCACAAATATCCCATTTATTGTGATGATATAACCCAATAATGATACCTCCTTCTACCAGAACTCAAACTTTCTATACATTTCATAGAGCTTCTCCTTTCGCAAGGTCTCCAGTACAGTGCTTAGATGCTCCTCATGGTCCTCCTTGGTTTTGGAGTATATTAGAATATCATCTATAAAGACTGCCACAAATTTGTAGAGGTAATATTTAAATACTATATTCATCAATTCCATGAAGATTTTTAGAGCATTGGTTAGTCCGAAAGGAAATACTATGAATTCATAGTGCCCGTACCTTGTATGAAAAGTAGTATTGGGGATATCTTCCTTATTCAACCATACTTGATAATATCCCGACTGCAAATCTACCTTGGAGAAGTATTGTTATCCATGTAGCTGATCGAACAAGTCATCAATCTATGGCCGAGGATACTTTTTCTTTATCGTGATTTTGTTAAGCTCACGATAATCGATGAAAAGGAACATTGTCCCATCCATGTTCTTGATGAAGAGGACTGGTGTACCCCATGGTGAAGCACTTGGGCATATAAACCCTTTATCCAGATGCTCCTATAGTTGTTTCTTTAGCTCTTCAAGATCCACAACATCCATTATATATGGAGTCTTGGATATTGGAAACACCCCAGGTATAAGATCAATTGACAATTCAACCTCTCTTCTAGGGAGGAAGACCAGGAAATTCCTCGGGAAACACTTCAGCAAATTCCCTCACCGTAGGCATGTAACGACCCGAAATTTTGAATTAATCTTGTTTCCTAATTTTATGTGTTATTTTATTTTATTTTTATACTCAACAAAAATGTTTCATTTGATAACGTGAGTATAATTAAAATGATACCATTGGTTTTTGACTGTTATATGACCATTGGTCAATATGACCGCTGGAAACTTAACGTTTTGATTATTGTCTCTAAATACAAGTAATCTTGGTTAATTAATATAGAAAGAAGATTTGATGGCCTCACCCAGTAGTCTTGGACCGATCGAAGCCCATCTAACAGAACTTGGGAAGGAGGTAGCACCACTGGGCTTTGCTCTGGACCAAACCCAAGCCGAACTTCATCGTGTGAAGCTAGAACGAGATCGCCTTCACGAGAAGTTCAAACTGATAGAAATTACTACTCGTACGATGTTGGCCGAGCCTCCCTCAGATTCTCTCACCTTAGCACACCATACACTTAGGTCCTATGCTGGTGTGATAAGGGGCTATGTATGGAGACCGTAACTGCCTTGTGTAATCCTTTGTTTTAAATAAAAATTGGGATTTTTTCTTATGATGAAGTTTATGAATTTTCAAATGACCGGATAAATATAGTATGCATATTTTTGATGAATTTTAGAAAAATTATATTTTAAAAATGTTTTTGTAAACCTTAAATAATTAAAAATGTGTAATGATTTTCAAAAATGGTCTTCTACAATTATGTTCAGTATGAAATTTAGAGTCTAATAAGATCAACTTGATTTTTGATGAATATTAAAATATGAATAGTGATTTTATGATTAGGATTAGTAATGATTCCAAATGGATTAGTAATCTCACTTAAATAAAGTATTAGTATAATCTAGGCACCTTGATTAAGTAATGTGATTCAATAAAATGGTTAAATAATGGTTTCATAAATTATTAGTCAAGTATTAGTTTTTTCAGGTGAATAGTGTTTTTTAATTAAAAATTTAATTAAAAAAAATTAGAAAATTATTTTTATAAAATGGACTTTATTTTTGAACTCAGAGCATCGATATTATGTTATGGTAATTTTTGGGGATTTTTCTAAAAAAATGAATTTTCAGTGAATAGTGTATTTATTTAAAAATAAAATTAAAAGTATTTAGAAAATTATTTTTATAAAATGGAGTTAATTTTTGAAATCAGAGCCTTGATATTGGGTTAATGTGAAATTTTGGGATTTTTCTGAGAAAGTTGAATTTTCAGTGAATAGTAAAAATATAGTTTTAGGGTTTCAGTATGTTTAATGACATAATAACTGTGTCATGATGATGTCATGAGATATTTTATGGGTTGTCCGGCCAAGGGTGTTGAATTATTGTTTTGGGGGCCCCAAGTGGCTGAACTCCATGGTAAATGCCAAGGGAGAGCACATGGTTTTGAGAAAAGCACTTGTGAGGTGTCCCTTGGCCATTAATGCCTTGTCCCCTCACTTTCCCTATAAATACCCACCCTTTACTCCTTTAGTTTTAACTCCCAACTCTCCCCCAACGAATTTCTGGTCTCCTTACCTCCCAAGGAGTCCTCCCAAGGTGCCCCCAAGCCCTCAAGGTCCAATCCTTTGAGTTTTAAGAGTTACGTTTTAAGGTAAGGGATCTGATCTCTCTCTTTCTTTTCAAGAAATCTCTTTTATGTAATTTCTTTTATGATCCATGTTCTTATGTTAAATGGTGTTATTTTATACTCATCTTACTGCCCTTTTCATTTTCACATAATTATATATCCCCTCTTACTCTCATTATTTCGTTTTATGAAGTTTTAAGTGGCGCCTTTAGGCTGCCGGAATTTTTGTAACGATTTCTTTCTCCCTTCTCATTTTTCAAGATCTATTTTCATATAACGTATTTAAAGTTACTTTTTATAATGTTGTGGTATGATATCTAAATTTATCATAATGATCTTTTATGATCATATGATTAGAGACCCCATTTGATCTCGTCAATCCATTTTTTGGAAGTTTTAAGTGACGTCGTTAGGCTGCCGAATTTTTAAGTGGTTCTTCACCCTTCTCGTTTTGAAGTTCTACTTTCATGTCAATTACTTCAAGTTCCTTTTTGTTATGTTGGGGTATGATCTCTATATCTATCATACTGATATGTTATGAACATATTATGAGAGACCCCATTTTATCTCTTCAATTCAGTATTTTGAAGTTTTAAGTGGCGATGTTAGGCTGCCGAATTTTTAAGTGGTTCTTCACCCTTCTCATTTTGAAGTTCTACTTTCATGTCAATTATTTAAAGTTCTTTTTTGTTATGTTGGGGTATGATATCTATATCTATCATACTTATTTTTTATGACCATATGATGAGAGACCCCATTTGATCTCTTCAATCCAGTATTTTGATGTTTAAGTGGCGTCGTTAGGCTACTGAATTTTTAAGTGGTCCTTGCACCTTTGTCCCTTTTCAAAGTTCTAATTCCATGTCAAGTATTGCAAGTTACTCTTTATTATGTTGGGGTATTATCTATTTATCTATCATACTGATCTTTTATGTTCATATGATGAGATACCCTATTTGATCTCGTCAATTCATTTTTTTTGAAGTTTAAGTGACGTCATTAGGCTGCCGAATTTTCATAAGAGAAATCTAATTTTTGTCTTCCTTCCATGTTTTTCATTTCAAATGGTATGTCCTAGAAATTTCATTACCATGTTCATATTTCCTTTTTATTCTTTCCCTATAATTTTTTATGGGAAATTTATGATTGTTTGACCCATGTACCCTCTCTTTTCAATGTTTTCTAAAACCCCAAAACATAGCTGTTATGCTGCAGAATTTTCATCTCAAAATGTCTCTCTCTTTTCTCAAAATTATTTTATGTTATAAATTGAATACTCAAAGCTCTTATTTCGACAGGGGTATTCACATATATATTAAAATGTTCTATTTTAAATTATGGTATTTACATACATGAAACCCGCTCTCCCCTTTCGTGGGTTTAAAGTAACGTAAAGATCATGTCTTCAAAGCAGGTTTTTAAAATGTTATGATTATGAAATGAAACCCATTTATTTTATGATATATGGGTTATTTATGAAATTTTTTATGATGATATATGTGGATCACATGATAATAAAGGCAAATTTAAGGGTGCGCCCTGATAGCGCTCTAATGCATTGGGTAAAGACTTAATCTCTAGAGATGACCATTTTTAACGACGCCTTGGTGAATAACCTTGGTAATTTTTAACAACACCTTGGGGATAGACCTTGGTGAAACGAAAAGATTGTCAATATTAAATGTTGTAGCCACATCTTCAAGTTATTAAAAATGTTATTTTTATTATGATATGCTTCGTGGTTTCATTTTCATGCCTTAAAGTTCTTTTCATGTCCTTATTGAAGTATCTCAAGTTCACATGTAAAATGTTTCTCTTGTTTCCCTTACTGGGCCTTCTGCTCATCCTTTCTTTTGTTGTATGTCCCCAGGTTATGAGATGTAGTAATGAACCTAGGATGAACTTAAGGAGAATCCTTTCAAGGGTTTAATAAGAATGTTTTATGTATGTTTTCATGTTTTAAGTTCCTGGTTTCCAAGACACTAAACCTTAAAGATCCTAGGTTTTGTAAAATGTAATGAAAGTTTATGTGATAAAAAGGCGGGATTCTATAGTTGGTATCAAATGATGGTTTAGTTATTTTTGGAAATTAGGATATGAAAACTCTAGGAAGAACCCTATAGAAAAGTTTAAATATAGGAAATCTTCCTGGTATTTTGGTGAGTATTGAGTAAGGAGTTTCTAAGCAAATACATCCCTATCTGGATACGAGCAGGTAGAGGTGGCTCTGGCACAGATGTACATAGGGGTAAAACCCGAAAACACCGCTTTGAGCTAGACTCAAACGGGAACTTGTACACGACAACGGTCCTTGCTGCACTCTTGGTTACGACACTCCCGGGGGATATGCTTTGGTAAATTCATAAGCTTAGTATGAACCATTGTTAAAGGAACAAAGATAAAATAAAATAAAGGTTCACATAAGAATATATGATCATGGATAACCTAGATGGGAACCTAGGGGATCACAAGTTAGGGTATACTTTTCTTCTACAAGTTATCCTTATATGCTTTAAGTTTCTTTTCATGATTATTGGCCAAGTATTTAAGCCCCTAATTATAGCTTATTTTCTTAGTTAATGGCGGGAAATGGAAGAACATGTCCCAACAACCAATGTGATATGAAATGTTACGATTGCCGTATTAATACGACAAAGATGATTAGGGGATTAAAAGATGATTATTATTTTGGAAGACGTTCACTATTTTGAGGACCCTATATGATCAAGGTAAATAGATTACTACGGTATTTTCATTGAGGAGTAAGGTTGACTTATATTTTGAAGAATCAATGAATTTAAGGTGGACTTATAGTAATTTAGGTTACTTATGGAAATGATTAACCTATCTTGGGTAAAATATGTTTAGGTTAGCTACTTTTGTTATAAGATGTTAGGTGTGGTTGATGTTGTTTGGAGATGAACAATGAAGTTTATTTTGGAAGACTATGTTATCAAATCCATCTTGTATTTGGGTTTTAATCTTAGTTTGGTTTATTTTGAGGAATTTTAAGGACCGTTATTTATGGGATGGTCTATGATGAACTTTGGGTAGTAACATGGAACTTTGAAGATTTAAAAATAGTTTCCCTTCCTATGGTTTTGAAGAGTTGTTTTACCTTACCCTTTCTGTTTTTGGGATAATGTTTAAAGATAGAAGAAATAGATAGTTAATCTTTTGTAGATTATGTGATTCTCTAGAAGACGATTCTTGTGTTTTGATGAAACCAAGTAGTTTTGAATGCTCATATTTTGGAGAAAAGATTAGTTTTGGTAGAAACTTATTAAAGGATAAAACTCTACATGAAGGTAGGTATATTTTCTTATGTTTTTGTTCTATGTAGTAAATGAATTCCTCAAAATTATGAAAAGGAACGTAAAACAAAAATGTTGTTGGTTTATGTTTCCTAATAGGTAATCAATGACCGTTTACACACATCATAAGTTTGGGATTTTCTTATGGTTAACTTTCTCCTAATCACGTTCTCTATCACTCTCCCTCAGAACTTGACCCTTTGTTTTTCTTCCATGTCCATGTTTTCCTACATGGAATCCTAGTGTGGGCTAACTCGGGTGACCTTCGTACTTCCCTTTCTTTCTTTTAAAGTAATAGTTTTACTGATTCCTTTTCCGATGTGGGGCTTTCAATGAAATTTCAAAATCTAATTTTAAAAAGATTGCGAGGACGCAGTTTCTTAAGGGGGGAAGATTGTAACGACCCGAAATTTTGAATTAATCTTGTTTCCTAATTTTATGTGTTATTTTATTTTATTTTTATACTCAACAAAAATGTTTCATTTGATAACATGAGTATAATTAAAATGATACCATTGTTTTTTGACTGTTATATGACCATTGGTCAATATGACCGCTGGAAACTAAACGTTTTGATTATTGTCTCTAAATAAAAGTAATCTTGGTTAATTAATATAGAAAGAAGATTCGATGGCCGCACCCAGTAGTCTTGGACCGATCGAAGCCCATCTAACAGAACTTGGGAAGGAGGTAGCACCACTAGGCTTTGCTCTGGACCAAACCCAAGCTGAACTTCATCGTGTGAAGCTAGAAAGGGATCGCCTTCGCGAGAAGTGCAAAATGATTGAAATTACTACTCGTGCGATGTTGGCCAAGCCTCCCTCGGATTCTCTCACCCTATCACACCTTACACTTAGGTCCTATGATGGTGTGATAAGGGGCTATGTAAGGAGACCGTAACTGCCTTGTGTAATCCTTTGTTTTAAATAAAAATTGGGATTTCTTCTTATGATGAAGTTTATGAATTTTCAAATGACCGGATAAATATAGTATGCATATTTTTGATGAATTTTAGAAAAAGTATATTTTAAAAATGTTTTTGTAAACCTTAAATAATTAAAAATGTGTAATGATTTGCAAAAAATGGCCTTCTACAATTATGTTCAGTACAAAATTAAGAGTCTAATAAGATCAACTTGATTTTTGATGAATAGTAAAATATGAATAGTGATTCTATGATTAAGATTAGTAATGAGTCCAAATGGATTAGTAATCTCACTTAAATAAAGTATTAGTATAATCTAGGCACCTTGATTAAGTAATGTGATTCAATAAAATGGTTAAATAACGGTTTCATAAATTATTAGTCAAGTATTAGTTTTTTTGGGTGAATAGTGTTTTTTAATTAAAAATTTAATTAAAAATAATTAGAAAATTATTTTTATAAAATGTAATTTATTTTTGAACTCAGAGCATCGATATTATGTTATGGTAATTTTGGGGGATTTTTCTAAAAAAATGAATTTTTGGTGAATAGTGTATTTAATTAAAAATAAAATTAAAAATATTTAGAAAATTATTTTTATAAAATGGAGTTCATTTTTGAAATCAGAGCCTTGATATTTGGTTAATGTGAAATTTTGGGATTTTTCTGAGAAAGTTGAATTTTCAGTGAATAGTAAAAATGAAGTTTTTGGGTTTCGGTATGTTTAATGACATCATAACTGTGTCATGATGATGTCATGTGATATTTTAAGGGTTGGACGGCCAAGGGTGATGAATTATTGTTTTGGGGACCCCATGTGGCCTAACTCCATGGTAAATGCCAAGGGAGAGCACATGGTTTTGAGAAAAGCACTTGTGAGGTGTCCCTTGGCCATTAATGCCTTGTCCCCTCACTTTCCCTATAAATACCCACCCTTTCCTCCTTTAGTTTTCACTCCCAACTCTCCCCCAACGATGTTGTGGTCTCCTTACCCCACAAGGAGTCCTCCCAAGGTTCCCCCAAGCCCTCAAGGTCCAATCTTTTGAGTTTTAAGAGTTACGTTTTAAGGTAAGGGATCTGATCTCTCTCTTTCTTTTCAAGAAATCTCTTTTATGTAATTTATTTTATGCTCCATGTTCTTATGTTAAAGGGTGTCTTTTATACTCCTCTTACTTCCTTTTTCATTTTCACATAATGAGATATCCCCTCTTACTCTCATTATTTCATTTTATGATGTTTTAAGTGGCACCGTTAGGCTGCCAGAATTTTTGTAACGAATTCTTTCTCCCTTCTCATTTTTCAAGATCTATTTTCATGTAAAGTATTTCAAGTTCCTTTTTAATATGTTGGGGTATGATATCTAAATTTATCATACTGATCTTTTATGATCATATGATGGGAGACCCCATTTGATCTCGTCAATCCATTTTTTGGAAGTTTTAAGTGACGCCGTTAGGCTGCCGAATTTTTAAGTGGTTCTTCACCCTTCTCGTTTTGAAGTTCTACTTTCATGTCAATTCTTTCAAGTTCCTTTTTGTTATGTTAGGGTATGATCTCTATATCTATCATACTGATATTTTATGACCATATGATGAGAGACCCCATTTGATCTCTTCAATTCAGTATTTTGAAGATTTAAGTGGCGCTGTTAGGCTGCCGAATTTTTAAGTGGTTCTTCACCCTTCTCATTTTGAAGTTCTACTTTCATTTCAATTATTTCAAGTTCCTTTTTGTTATGTTTGGGTATGATCTCTATATCTATCATACTGATCTTTTATGACCATATGATGAGAGACCCCATTTGATCTCTTCAATCCAGTATTTTTAAGTTTAAGTGGCGTCGTTAGGCTGCTAAATTTTTAAGTGGTCCTTGCACCTTTCTCCCTTTTCAAAGTTCTAATTACATGTCAAGTATTGCAAGTTACTTTTTATTATGTTGGGGTATTATCTCTATATCTATCATACTGATATTTTATGTTCATATGATGAGATACCCTATTTGATCTCGTCAATTCATTTTTTTTAACTTTAAGTGGCGTCGTTAGCCTGCCGAATTTTCATAAGAGAAATCTAATTTTTGTCTTCCTTCCATGTTTTTCATTTCAAATGGTATGTCCTTCAAATTTCATTACCATGTTCATATTTCCTTTTTATTCTGTCCCTATACTATTTTATGGGTCATTTATGATTGTTTGACCCATGTCCCCTCTCTTTTCAATGCTTTCTAAAACCCCAAAACATAGCCATTATGCTGTAGAATTTTCATCTCAAAATGTCTCTCTCTTTTCTCAAAATTATTTTATGTTATAAATTGAATACTCAAAGCTCTTATTTCGACAGAGGTATTAACATATATATCAAAATTTTCTATTTTAAATTCTGGTATTTACATACATGAAACCCGCTCTCCCATTCCGTGGGTTTAAAGTAACGTAAAGATCATGTCTTTAAAGCAGTTTTTTAAAACGTCATGATTATGAAATGAAACCCATTTATTTTATGATATATGGGTTATTTATGAAATTTTTGATGATGCTATATGTGGCTCACATGATAATAAAGGAAAATTTAAGGGTGCGCCCTGATAGTGCTCCAATGCATTGGGTAAAGACTTAATCTCTAGAGATGACCATTTTTAACGACACCTTGGTGAATAACCATGGTAATTTTTAACGACACCTTGGGGATGGACCTTGGTGAAATGAAACGATTTTCAATATTATATGTTGTAGCCACATCTTCAAGTTATGAAAAATTTTATTTTTATTATGGTATGCTTCATGGTTTGATTTTCATGCCTTAAAGTTCTTTTCATGTCCTTATTGAAGTATCTCAAGTTCACATGTAAAATGTTTCTCTTGTTTCCCTTACTGGGCCTTCTGCTTACCCTTTCTTTTGTTGTATGTCCCCAGGTTATGAGATGTAGTAATTAACCTAGGATGAACTTAAGGAGAATCCTTTCAAGGGTTTAAGAAGAATGTTTTATGTATGTTTTCATATTTTAACTTCCTGGTTTCCAAGACACTAAACCTTAAAGATCCCCGGTTTTGTAAAATGTAATGAAAGTTTATGTGATAAAAAGGCGGGATGCTATAAGGCATGTCTTCAAGGATGGTTGCTTCTTTGGTCTCAATCATCTGAGACAGATACATGTTTTCATAGGGAAATACTATCCACGCTTGAGATGATGGAGCTAAAGAATATCCATCCTCCTCCATTCACTTTTACAGAATCAGGTGTCGATTCTCCACTGGGAGAGTGATTTCCCTCTCACGAAAATTTATGTTGTCTCTATATAAGAAAATCCAATCCATGCCAATAATTCTATCAAATTCCACTAGAGGGAGTATGACAAGGTTCACCGGAAATTTCAATCCACAAATTATGACAGGGGAGGAGTTATATTCATGGGATGCAATGATTGGCCCATTTGTCGTACTCACCGACATCTTTATTTCCATGATTTGTGGTGGTGTTGGGATTGTTTTACTAAACTTTTAGGATATAAAATAATGCGTAGAACCTGAAGAAAAATGTACATTCGCTATTCTTGAATGAATAACTAGAATACCTGTAACCACTTCATTTTTAGGGTTCACTTCAGCGGTAGTGATGGAAAAATATTGCCCTTGCTGCCTTGGAGGTTGTTGGTTGCCTCTGAAAACCATTGGCTTAGGGCACTGATTTGCACGGTGCCCTAGTTTTTTGCAGTTGTATGAATGAACAATGTGTTGAGAGTTTAACGGAGCATTCCTCTCCTCTATCACAGCCACATGTTTTTCTTACTGAAAATTAATGTCTAGGTGCCCTTTCCTTCCACACCTAAAGCATTTTCTCATCCACTTTAGGAATTTTTCAGGGTGCTTCTTTCCACACCTTTGGAAAGTGGGGTGCTAGATCTTCTTAACACCGTTGGATTTATCCATCAGACTTCTAGAATTTAATCCCACCTTATGATTCTTATCCCCATGATACCCCTGAGATTCTCTGATCTCTATTTCAAACTAAAGGGCACATCAGAAAATTTCCTCATAGCTGTCGAAGTCATGGATCACCAGCGCTTTCTGCATGCTAGGTTTTAGCCAACCAAATAAGCAGTCAACCTTTCATTTGGGGGTGACGAAAAAGTGAGAGGCATACCGTGCAAGCCTTGTGAAATTTTACTCAAATTCTTTGATAGATTCATCGTCTTTTTTCTTGAGGTAAAGGAAGTCACTTTCCATCTTAAGTCGGAGGGTGTGCGGAAAATATTTATCAAAAAGCATCTTCTAGAAATCCTTCCATTCCAATGCCTAGATCTCATCCTCAGGCTTCATATTTTTTATCAATGTCCACCATTGATCAGATTCACCCTCCATATGATAAGTAGCTAGAAGAACCTTCTCTTTTTCAGAACATTAATGGATGGAGAAGATATTTTCAATGGAGTTGATCGATTGTTTGGTGATTCAGGGATCAGAAGATCCATTAAAAGTAGGAGGCCTTTGTCTCATGAAGCTCTCGATAGAGACTTTTTCTTTCTTAGGGGGGTTTAAAGTTCCTCTTGACCCATGTTTCTATTCAAATATTGAGTTAATTTAGAGATAAGCATGAAAAATTTTGTGATTCCCACTCACATTGGATTGGGAATCTCATTAGTACAGTCATCACATTGATCTTCACATTGGTTGTTATCCCGAGTCCTCCTATTAATGACCATTGGCTGGAATAAAATGAATTTTAGGGGTAACACATAATGGGTAATCCAAAGATAAAAACTGATGACTTATAAATAACTTTTATTTCCTTAACTTATGAATCTATTGGCTTTAATCTATGTTATCCATGATCTAATTTATAACATACATTCTTTGGGATTTTTTAATTCCATTAATAATGGTTCATAGTAAGCTTGGGAATTTACCAAATCATATACCCCAGGAGTGTCATAACCAAGAGTGCAGCAAGGCCCGTTGTCGTGTACTAGAATACCTCGGGTCATACCCGAAACTCCTTGTCGGGATTTTCACCCCTAAGTACATCTGTGCCAGAGCCGTCTCTACCTGCTCGTATCCAGACAGGGATTTATCTACTTGATAAACCACTTAATCAATACTTACCAAAACATAGGGATGTTTTTATTATACTTAGTCTTGGCTCTAAGTCGTCACTAGGGTTTTCTAATCTTAATCCCAAAAATAACAAAACCTATCCTCTGATACCAACTATGAAAATCTTGATCTTTTATTATAGACTTAAACATGATTTACTACATAAACATCACTTGATACAACATAGAATATCGAGAGGTCTTTTGTCTTTGGGGCTTAGGATCATTACATAAAAACTGAAAACATAAAATGCAACATCATTATTGAAAACTTTCTTTACATGACCACTACATTCCATCGTACTTAGCATTGCATGGGATAGCCTGAGGACATGCATAAGAAAAGGGTGAGATATAAATACCAATAAAAGAATAAACATGGAATAAAATTAGGAATACAATACATGTTATACAATAGGCATATCAATAGAGAATAATAGAAGCATAAATATAAAGGCATGATAAAGCATGGTAATCATAACATGGAAATGTGGCAACAACACTTAACTTGGAATTAGCATGAGCCAAGGCTCATTACACATGAAGCATGCCTAAACCCTCATTACACATGAAGCACGAGTAAACCCTCATTTAACTTGAATTATAATTATTAAACACCCATTGCACATGATGTATCATGATACTATACTTTACCCTATGCATTAGAGCGGTATCAGGGCACACCCTTCTTAAACATTTCATTTCATACATAAGTGTGCCACATGGATCATAAAACATTGAATCATTAAACATAATCATTTATTACATGATAAAGGAATGCGGAATACATACATTAAACTATTTAAACAATAAGTAAATGTGCATAAAGGTGAATACCCTTGATATATAAATGTTCATGGTATTCACTACACAACAACTTTGGCTTGGAAAATCGTGGTGAAATTTTGGCAGCATAACAACATGACATAAGAACTCATAAAAATGGTTGATGAGAGATAGATAGATGTATAATCATATTTACATGACATGGAAAGTAATGGGGTCATATAGATACATTTCCCAACAATTTTAATGGAATTTAGATTCATGATAAAAAATAATTTCTTGAATGTAAATCAGGAGAGAGAAATTCCTTTCAGAATTTCAGCATAGTAACCGGTGTATATGGGAGGCATTTAATGAGAGAGAAATGGGTATCCCATAATTCAAACATAAATAGTGAAGTATGGGGGAGGTTTAAAACCATACCTCAACATTTATAACTGAAATTAAAAGGGCATAAAAACTTAAAGAATATTGGACAAAAAATAGAAAGGAAGAAAAGCCCTTACTTGGAAGTGTGCTTCCAAAGGCTTGAGAGAGGCTTGAGAGAGGCTTCTTGGGAGCTTGTGGAACCTTGGGAGGATTATAGAGAGAGGATGGAATAGTTTGGATGAACTCCAAAGGCTTTGAGTGAAGAGGAAGTGGGAGATTTGATGGGTTTATATAGAAAAGGAGAGGGAATTGTTTATTATTTAGATTTGGGACACCTCACATTAAACTAAACAAAACCACAAACCAGCCCATAGTTGTTTACCATGGTATTTGAAAAAGGGGAGTGGAAAACAATATTTTATAATTACAAAGTCAAAAATTCTTAAAATAATAGGGTTTCTTATGTGCAAGTGAGTCACACACTCAAGGAAAACAATTTAAAAAGACAAAATGTTTTATAAGTCATGGAGGGCACACCAAGGCATCACAAAATTAATAAGACAAATATAAAATCACTTTATTTTAAGGATAAAACAAATTTTTCCGAACATATATTTTATATTATTTTATTACATCACTATTGGGTAATTATGATGTCATAAACACATTATATATTTAAACGGTATTTAATTTTTACCCAAAAATTTGACTATTTTAGAAAATTATGAAAATTTTACTGTTGGATAATTTCAATGTCCTAATTCCAAAAATAATATTCACTTTATCTAAATAATTTTTTAAATGCGTCAATTTTCACTTTTAAAATAAAAACTGACATTTATAAAAAATTCTTGGGTTTTGACAAAAATGGCTTTCAAACCTTAATAAAAATTACAATTGAATTCATAAAATTATATGATCATTTATATTTAATAAAAATTAATTTAATAATAATAATATTTTATTAAAATATTATTTACTTCAAAAAAATCATTAATTCCTAAAAATAGATTTCTTTTTTGAATATTAACTAAAAATACCATTTGCGCTTTAAAAAAAATTTACAAAGTAACAATAATAAAATGAAAGTACATTCATTATTATATAAAAAAATAATTTACATAATCATAGTGCTAGGGATTTTTTACATAACCCCTTAAAACAGCCGCATAAGACCTAAGGGTAAGGTGCGCGATGGTGACCAACTATTGGGGTGGCTTAGATAATATTGTACACGTGGTAATCTCTATCAACTTCCACTTATCCCGTAGACGACTCCGTTCGAGCTTAACATGTTGAATCTCGTCTTGGGATTGGTCAATAACGGATCCCAATGATACCACGTCTTTTCTGAGATCCAACAAATGGGATTTTATGGAGCAATTATACTGGATGAGGTCATCGCTTTTTTTGTCTAAGTAAATTGGATTCTTAAATCCATATATTTATACTAATCATGTGATCACTATTCAACGACCATATTAGAAATGGTCACAATTCAAAAACATAAAACCAAATAAGTACATATGTTTTACATAACCATTTTACATAATAAGACATTTAAAAAGACCAAGGGGGAATTTCCATTAATGAATTCTTGGGTCGTTACAGAGCCAATAACATGTCACCATAAATGAATGAGCAGAGATGAGCTTTCTTGTATAAAGCTATGGCTATCTTGTTCTGGTGCCTCTTTGTATTGTTCGAGTCCCAAATCATGTTCTCATCGAGGGATTCCAGTTTGGATATATGGAACTCTGCTACATTTTCTAAAATCTTCTGATCAAAGATGATTGTACAGAGAGATGGTAACTAAATATCTATGGGAAGGACCACCTCTGTTCCTTACACCAGGGAATACAGGGTCACCTGAGTGGAATTATGATTTGTTTTTCAATAGGCCCAGAGAGCATTGGGGAGCTTTTCTGGCCAACTCTTCTTGATCTAACCAACCATCTTTTTCAAAATTTTAGATAGGGTTTTATTGAATGCCTCAATCTTTCCATTCGCATGTGAATGGTAGTGAGAAGTGTGGTTGGACTGGATGTTGTACTTGGCATACAATTTCTTTAGATCAGATTCTTAGAAGTTGGTGCTGTTATCGGTGAGGAAAACGTGAGGGACTCCGAATCGATGGATGATATTGGAGATCATGAAATCGATGATAGAACGGGCCTTGAATTCCTTGAGAGGAATCTCTTCCACCCACTTGGATAATAAATCCATTGTGGTCTGGATAAAACTGCACTGGTGAGCTATTGCTAGTGGATATGGTCCCAGGACATCAAGTCCCCAAACTAAAAAGGTCTAGAAGTACTTGGTAGTATGGAGGGGCTCTGGAAGTCGATGCACAAAGTTAGAATGGATCTGAAATGTGTGGAAAATCTTGACAAACTCGATATATTCATGGACCATGGTGGGAAAAAAGTATCCCAACCTTTGAATCGGGTGAGAGAATTTAAACTTGGCAAAATGGGCTAAACAAAGAACTAGCATGAACTTTCTTCATAACCTAGGGGATATCATATCCCTGAATGAAATAGATGATAATTCCATCGAACCCACACCTGTAGAGGATCTTCTCAAGGCTAGGACCACTCTGGGGGGTGAACTACACCGGACACTGATGGATTCCCTCACGTTTAGCTTTTTCTTTCGGGAGACTTCCATGTTGGAGATACTCAACAAAAGTGAGTCATCTAATCAAGGGTTCATTTTACTATAGTGGTGGGGCCATGAGGTCCTGATGTGGAGGCATTGGTGGTAAGGTGACTTACATGATGGATGTCATCATCAACCAAGCTAACTAGAGAAACTATCCTTAGATGTGTCACAAGAATAAATAGGTGTCCCTAGTTATTATATGAAAGATATTCAATGAGACTATTCAAGGAATCGGCTCAACCATTCTATGATCATGGGACATGAGTGACATCTGGTTGAAAATGGAACTAGGACATCAGCTGGAGAGTGAGAACAAACAAGGGAATAAGCTCAGGCTTTCTAACAACATAATCAAGGTTGAATTGTTTGATGAATATCTCAGAGTCCCCCTTCACATGTAGGTGGGGAACATCAATCTAGAGGGCCAACTTGAGACCAGTGATAAGAGCCTAATACTCTACCTCATTATTGGTTCTGGCTTCTAACAACAAGAACGAATATGTTAGTACAACCTATGTAGGTGTAGTGAAGATGATTACCAAGCCTATAATATTGAGACTGGGATCATTAAGCCTTTGGCTAGTGGGACTTTGGGAGGCTCCATCAAAATGCATCTACCAACATGGAATAGTCTCATCTACCGAGAGGATGGCCTTATCTAGAATGTCAAGATCTAGGGAATTATCTATGAGAGATGGATGAGAGGTAATAAAATATTCCAATGCCTAACCCTTGATATAATTCTAAGGAACGAACGTGATGTCAAACTATTGAAGGATCACTACCTTCTGAGATAGATGATTTGTCAACATAGGGTGGTTCAAAATGTACTTTAGTGGATCAAAACAGGATACCAAATGTATCTCTTTGTACTGAAGATAATGCCCCAACTTTTTCACTAAAAAAACTATTGTGAAGAGACTCTTCTCAGTGGAGGAATATCTAGTCTTAATATCAAGGATAATACAACTGAGATAGTATAAACTATTCGTTAGCCCTTTATTATTATTTTTTCAAGATGGGCATTGAGGTATTGTTCCATGGAGGTCAGATAAAGGACCAGTGGATTATTGGAGATGGGTGGCATTAGAACCATATGATGTAGTATGTAATTCTTGATTTCATTAAAATTGGTCTGTCTCTCTTCATCCCATTTCTATAAGGCACCATTATTCATGAGTCAGGAAATGGGATTACACTTTCCATCCAGATTTTCAATATATAGGTTATGTGACCTTCGAAGCCTCGGAGCTCTCATAGGTTTCTAGGAGGAGGCATCTGACTGATGGACTTGATCTTCTCTAGGTCAATCACAATGCCTCTGTATCTAACGACAAATCCAAGAAACTTCCCATAGGCAACCCTGAAGGAACGCTTCAAGGGGTTCATCTTAAAATGGAGAGAGTGGTGGAAGTCGGACAGTTTCTCAAGATCTTAGATATGGTCTTGACAGTGATGGGATTTGACCACCAAATCGTCAACATATCATTCCACTAGAATCCCAAGAATCATCTTTAATATGAAGTGCATAACATGCTAATAGGTGGCTCCTTCATTATTCAATCCAAAGTTAATTACCTAATAATAGAAGGTACCTTGTGGTGCCCTGAAGGTTGTGGGTTCCTAATTTTTGGGGGTCATCCAGATTTGATTATACATGGAATATCTATCCATAAAGAAGAGGTCCTAGAATCCAGTAGTGGCATCAATCAATAGTTCTGTCATAGGAAGGGGAAAATAATCCTTTTGATAGTGATTATTGAGATCCTAGAAGTTGATACAAACTCTGATCTATTCGTTCGTTTTCCTAGTGGGGATGATGTTTCCCAACCATCTGGGTTACTAGACTTCCTTGATGAAGTTGGATTTAATAAGCTTATCAACCTCATCCCTGACTATGGCACCATGATATGGGTGTATCATCCTAGAAATCTATTTAATCTCTCTATGACTTACTAAGAGACCATGGCAGTGGATGAAAACCTAAGGATCTAGTCCTGGCATCTCTTCATAACTCCAAGAAAATACATCACAATAAAGCTTTAAAAAATCCATGTACTGCTGCTATTCCACTATAGGCATAGCTGCGCTGATTAGTGTGGGACTTAGGTCTATCTCAGTGCTGAGATTCACCTATACCAACTTTTCAATGGTGGTGGAGACTCCATAAAATAAAGGATGAGGGTATTCCAAATCCTCCTCACCATCCAATGTGAGAGGATCACTGGTGGGAGGAAACCCTTATGAGTTAACTGGTCTAGAAGGAATGCTAGTGCTGGCTTGAGCGGTAGTGGAATCTTCAATTAGAGGGTCATACACTATTGAAACCATGGAAACAAAAGTAGTTGCACTAATTCCATCAAACCTTCAACTGAGGGGCCCATGCTTGATGATTTTAAAGCAGTGGTGGGGGGTCGGTCGGTGTCGACTTAATAGGGGTGAACATCTCAGTACCTAATAGGGGTGAGAGGATCTATTATCACTCTAGCCTGCCATGTATAGGAATAAAAGATAATCTGTCAGAGTTCCTTGTATCTATGAATGCATCTTCCCCTTATCCCAGACACAACAAAGAAATGTCCCAAGTCTGGGGTTGTAGCCTCTAGTTAGTGGATTGGAAGAATGAAGGCTTCTTCTAGGTCCATCTAGGGATCGACCACAGTAGTGGTGTGCTCAACCTAGTTGGTATAAAACTAGTTTTCCTTGATCCTATAGTAGTCAGTGTCTATATAGTGGGATTCACAAGTAGAAAAGGGAGATGCATCCCCCTGGAGAATGCCCACTCGACCATTGAGGGAGTACTTAAGGTACTGGTGGTATGAGAAGGGAACTTCTACTTGAAGATGGAGCCAGGGTCTACCCATCAATGCATTGTAGGTAGTGTCCTATGAGATGACCATAAATTTAGTGCTAGAAAACAAGCCATCGAACTGGGTCTTCAGGTGAATCCTACCACACGGCCTATGATTGTTCCAATCATAACCTTGAATCTTCAGATCAGAGAGACTCAGATCTACTTCATAGAGTCCCAGCTTGTGGAGTGCTTGGTTCGGGATGAGATTGATCCAAGAACCTATGTCGATAAGATAATGGTGGAATTTCACACCATTGAGCTGTACAGTGATGTACAATGGGCGAATTTTCCCCTATACTGGGTAGCCTTCAACTTCTCCTGAGAACAAGATGACAACTTGGAATTCTGCTCACTCGACCTCCCCATCATGGAAGGCATCTGCAGCCTCTACATATGTTTCAAACTGAAGGGGGATTTTCAAAGCCTCTACAGAGGATTCACACATATATTTAGGAATGTGAAGGTCATTAAGGATCAATATCCTTGCAAGAATACTGGAAAGGTGCTTAATCACATCATACTTCCATGCTAGGTACACATTCCCACCGATAGGAGGTTGCTCTGTGGGAGATGGTATGATGGACGCTGCTGGTTGAGTCGGCAGATTCTGGATAGTTTTGGGAGTATCCCACTATTCACTAGATGAACCATACAAAATGACTACCGAATGACCACCATATGACTGAGGCTGAGCCACAGTTCCACGTGGCTGATCATAACACAGTTGTAGAGGTTCTTCCTGATCGAGTAGTATAACAAATGGTGGGAGAGAACCGGATGAGACAGGATAAGAGGGTGATAAATGTTGGTCATTGTGTTGATCCTACTATATAGTCTCGGTAGTGTGTATATATTGGCTAGAAGTACTAGCCTGAGCATTCCAATGACTGCATCGACACTGGTGCCGACTAGGGGCATCAATAGATTCCACCTGATGTCCTTCGTCACCGAGAACCATTAAGGGTCCAAAAGTTTGACGATATTCACTGAGGCATACTCCTGATCATAACTCAATGAATCCTCCATCATTAGGTGGATCCTGCGGGAGACTCCATTATCTACAGGCATGAAGTCACCGAGAGTGCGAGATGGATTTGGAACCGGTGGGGGGTTTTATTTCCCTTGCATTGACGACTCCTACTATTCTGAGAAGAAGAAGGATGAGATGTAGATGAAGAAGCGGTAGTGGGAGGATGCATGAATAATTCATAAGTCTCGGGCTGATTCAAACTGGCATGGATGATACCAAGATCATGATATTCTACTCTACGGGCTAACCAATCATCATACTTCTGAGACCCACATCTAGATATTTGATGTCATTCACCCTCGCTATCGCTATCGCGCTTTGCGGAAACCCAAACCACATGTGTTGGGGTATTACCCAATCTAACTACATTATTTTCAACATGATCCTAAAGACAATACTATAATATATATAATTTCTTGAGAGTATGTCCAAGGAACTGGTGATATGGGTAGTATTTAGGGATATCAATGAGACCAGCCTCCTCAGGTTTACTACATTCTGAAAACTTTTGGATCCATTGACCCAAAGTGCTGTGGAAATAGCTAGGAACTTGATCCCCTCTAAATGAGTAGGTTCGATTTCTCTGTTTGGGGAAAGGAGCTCTGGGATCTAGGCCCTAATGAGTTTCTGGGGCATAATTAGGGGCCATAGATTTATTATCTCACCTTAGTGGTGATGGTGCATGATGCGGTTTCATTGGCCAATTTGGAGGTGGGTGATGCTAAGCATGAGGCTGTTGTCCATGATGAGACAGTAGAGGAGGATCTACCGGTAACAAATCCAACAGTCTAGGGAATTCTACCTATGCAGCGATAGTTTTTTAATCCCTGGAATCCCTTCTTAAAGGTGCTATAGGAGTCCATGGGTGTGACTTCTTGGCTTGTTGGAAGGATTCCTCTAGGTGATGAGCCTTATCAAAGAAATTTAACAATCCACCTGAGAAATTATGAGTGATGAGGGAGGGGACCAATTTAGTCTTTACATTCCCCACACACATCGTCAGTAGTTATTTTTGAGTCAGCGACATGTCGAGTGAATACATGAGGCCCTTCCACCTAGTGATAAAATCTATAACTCACTCATTAGGATTTTTCTTGCACTTGAAGAGGTCAAAAATTCTATTTTTCAACGTGTTGGAGCTGAACTGATAAAAAAACATCCTACCAAGGTCTTCCCAACCAGTTATTGACTTGATGGGTAACTAGATGTACCATAAAAACATGGTCCCTTCCAGTTTCAATACAAAACACCGGATCTTGGATGCTTCTTGCTGCGCTAGATTTCCCAGTATGGGTCTAAATCTTGAGATAAAGTGGGCCAGATGCTGCATTGGGTCTCTCATCCCATTATAAGGAGTGAAAGTGGGATTCCTAAAATCCGGGGGTGATGGCATATCATCCACCCATGCCAAACATGACTTTCCATCAGGTGGGATCGCCACCTGTCGTGTCTTAAGGTCCTCAGGGCGAGCAATGAGAGCATCCATTAGATCCTCCTGATGGGGATTCATATCATGTTGAGGATCCCTGACTTCCAGCACATTGATGGGTTCTTCAACACGGTAGTTAGGTCCACCGGCTCATGGAGCAACTAGAGGAACTACTCAAGTAGCTGTTGGAGGAATGGACTACGGAGTAGTTGGGGTAATAATATGAAGAGTGACCTGAGGAGTCGATTGAGGAATGTATTTTAGAGACGAGTCTCATAGAAGATTATTACATAGCTTAGGAGGATTCGACGACCCATACTATGGCCATTTTCCAAAAACTTAAGCCTTTTCTCTGTCTATATGTGTAGGGTTTTAGGGATCAATGAGAGGCAATTCACTGAGAAGATCATGTGGTTTCCCCTGCAACATTAGTGGAGGAGGGTGGGATCATATCGAGGATCACCATAATCTGGATATCGCCTTAAAAGATGCTCATCCAGGAGCTCATCGATGACCCTTTTCTGTTTGGTAAGCTGTTGATTTAATGTATCCATGGTGGGTCAACCTCCATCTTCTGTACTGAACTAGATGGGTTAGATGGCGTAATATCCCTTGGTAGTCCTTTACCCTTGTTTGGGTCTTGACGGAGAGGCAATGAGATGGAGGGATCAGTGAGTCCGAGTGCCTTCCTTTGTTGGTGAGTAACAGTGCCTGGGGGGTCCAGTAAATTTTGTGTTTCCCCAAAGGCTGGGTTATCCTCTTCAAAACCTTCTTTGGTGTCCCTATACTTTAGTGTTATGAGCTCAACCATATTTACCATGATTTCACTTGGAGGAATATCCTTGATATCAAATGGAAAGTCGGGTTGGCATAGAATCGGGCAGAAATGGAGAGATGCATACTATCCCCAACCATAGATTTGAACATAAAGAGATGCCTCAACAATAATTATGTAGAGAATAGTGAAGTTCTGAATTCATTGTTGTTGGAGGTCTAGTGATAACTGGAAGATTTAAGGAGCTGAGTGACGGGAAGGGTAGCCAGTTTGACCATGCAGCATTGCTGGATGATGTCGTCAAAATGATCATGGATTTTCAAATAAACAAACTTGTGGTGGCAATAATTCATTGCCCATATGGTTCGGTAGAAATACATGACTTCATCCTAGGTGAGGGACCCTGAGCGCTGGAGTCCGAAACTGCGATCGGCCAAAACATCTTAGATAACTGGTCCACTACAAGAATGTCCCACATGCTTCTCCATTCAGAAGAAAGATCCAATATCAAGTTTCCCCATTCCTTGACTATGGGTGGTTGAGGGACCGAAAATGACAGAAATGTAGACTACTGCGGTAGTGGACTGTCCTATGGATATAATAGTGTGCGGATTGAAAAGATTCTACATAATGGTTCATCTCTTAGGGATGGTACGAACTACATCATCACATCCCTATAGGATGGGGGTGTCAACCACTTCTTCTTATACGAACGCGGTAGCCATTCATGATAGATCAGGCTTGTTATCATTACCTTCCAAACCCCAAAACAAATATCCATGATCTCGTATCGAGGTATAGAATGAACTTGGTGACGACAGAGAGGAATGAATGGAGAGACCCTAGAATGTATCCAAATCTTCCTCCTCTTGCATTTACCTGCAGAGGGCTTCAGGGATCTAGTGCATTTCACTTTCCAGAAGGATGAAGTTCACACACCGAGTTCCTGCCACAAACCCTGATATAGAGGATTAGGGTGAAAGGTATATCATTGAGTTGCATTCCTCATTAGAATCTAAATAATGGACTAGATTGACTATGACCTAGCACTTCACAAGAATCTTCCTTTGGAGGAAACAGTTCACCCTCCCTCCCTAGGATGGTCCTTCAGGGAAAGAGAGATCTTCGACATGGGGAGGACCTCTGTGCAGGTTGATGCTAGAATGGTGAGGACCTCCACTTGATCTGGTTGTGACATGAGGATGACCTTCAAATCTATTGTCATTGATGCGAGGAGGTCCTCCACTTTGGTGATATAGGGTGTTAGGAGCACCAGGGCATATGTTGAACGGAACATGGAGAGGACCTCAGTGTTGGTCGATGGATTCATGGAGAGGACCTCCATGGTGGAGAGTGTTGGAGCAGGGAGGGCCTCTACTGAAGCTAGAGAGAACATGGGGAGGACCTCCATGTCGGCTGTCTATAGCATGAGGACGACCTTTGTACTGGCCAGAAGTGATATCATGAGGAGGACCTTCGTATAGATAGAACTAGACATGGAGATGAACTCCATTTTTGCCATCACTGAAGTGAGGATGGCCTCAATGATGGCCATACATGGAATCATGGGAATGGGGAGGACCATTGTACTGGATCTAATTGTCATGGGTTGGCCAATGATGGTTGGTTGGGCCGGTGACTGGAAGAGTTGGCCCAGCCTACCCATGAGGTGGTTGGGGTCTCAATACTGTTAAAGCATGGAATTGCCCCTAATTTGTAATAGTGGGGAAATTATAGTATGTGTTGGTGGTGGAATGGTCCACAAAAGTCGTAGAAGATTATTCACCCAGATGGGAATCTTCCTGAGCCTCTACTTGACACTAATGCTGGGTTAGCCGAACTGGGGTCATTGGTGTTGGGGTATAGACCATATGTTCCTCATCCTGAAGGACCGGTAATCGGTGGTAGCTTTAATGAGGCATTTTGGGATCCCTCCTTAATGTCTCTCGGGTGGTAGTCATCATCGGTTTGATACTGACATCCCTCACCTCATCAGCATAGGGGAATGAGTCATTAGATAATTTCATAGAGAGGCTTCCAAAATGGTTGGACGTCAGAGTGGGGAGAAGTGGCTCTCTATGCAGACCATGGGGGTGATAATGATTGTGAGGCATAAGAGCCTCCAGATCCTGGAAAGTTATATCCCTCGTTGGGATGACCCCTACCTATCCTTATCACTAGAAAAGAGTGTCCATCACCCTTCTCTGGATGACCTCGGATTACAAGATGGGGTATGGGAACCCAGTAGCTGCGGTAGTGGATGATGTTGTGGTGGATTTGGAGCCATGCATGATCATCACATTAGCATTTACCTTTCCTCTGCATCTACAGGTGGGAGGTGACTGATTTACTGTATCTTGTTTCCTACAAAGTAATAAGATTTAGTTATCAGTATAGATAATAGTAAAGAAATTCCCAATTCCCTAGTGTTGTTCAGTATTCCATGAATTGATAGATAGATCCACGCTGATGATGTCGTAGACCGGAATGCCCAACAATTAACTACCCCAAATTCTGGTGAGTTCCACACTAGGCCCACTATTTTCTTGTTAGGACCTGTCACAGGATAACTATATCCAATGACACACTTGTCTAATGATTTATTGAACACTAATAATCTCCATGGTTGTAGGAGAAAAGCTTCACATCAGGTTCACCATTTCTGTTTATGACACTTTCTGTTGGGGTACACATCCCACACATGTCACTATATTCATTGGTGATAGTTTCATTGTACCCCACATTCCTTCTTTCCAAAGGTGGGTGGAATTCATCACCTCTTTAGTGATGTTTTCTCCTTAATCAAAATGGGATGATGGGATATCAGTTTCTCCTTTGGTGGATTCCTTCTTGGAATTCATCACCTAGTCTGGGTCTCCCATAGAGATTAATACGTTGTTTGTGAAACCCTTCCCAGTTCCATATATTTCTGTATTTTGGTTAATTATGTTTCTTTTTTAGACATTCTAAAGGTTTAAGTCAGGTCTACAATCTTAATTTAAGAGAGTAGTCATGTTGGGCATCGCTGGCATGTCTAGATGTTGGAAAATTAGTACACCTAAATTCTCCCTTATTAGAGTTCTTCTCAAGGGCATGGAAACCTAAGGAATCCCATGTTAATTGAAGGGTGTCTTATTACATAGGCATATCTATGAGGTTTTCCTCAGGTTCCCATGTTTAAAATAGGGTATTCCATGAGTTTAACATCTGTTGGAGACAGATCAGACTAATTGGAACACTAACGAGAGTGGATCAGATTGGGACATACCTAGGAGGGTGCACCTTGAAGGTTTAATAGATGGATAGATAAGGGCACCCAATGAAAATGGACCCAGGATGACGTGCCCCAAAAAGAGAAGGTTTAACACCATGAAGGGGGCTCTGAACATCACAAAGGATAAATTAGAAAGGTACACTCTCAAAAAGGGGGACACTAAGGTTTACCATTTTTTGGGATTGAACCACATGGAGGCTTTCTATATATCATGTGTAGAAGACAGGGATCAAAAACCATGTAGTTCAAGAGTGATTTGGGGATTAGACATGGTTAGCTACCCAGATGAATGGTGTGATCTCACTGAGATGTGGTGGCTCGGGTAAGCATCGGGATGGATAATGGAGGATTGGGTGAAGTGGGTGGAGTGAATGAGGTAAAATCAATGTGAAGATAATGGTGATTGACTTGAAACTTAAGGAGGCATCATATGTATCATGTTAACTGAAAATCAATGTCCATATAGTTTGGGAGTGATTTGGGCCTCACGCCTGGTTAGTTGCCCATGCTGAATGGCGTGATCTCACCAAGATGTGGCGGCTCAGGTAAGCATCAGGATGGATGATGGAGGATTGGGTGAAGTGGGTGGAATGAATGATGTGGAACCAAAGTGAAGATGATGGTGATATGATTGAACCTCATGGAGTCTTCCTACATATCCCAATGACTAGGAATAAAATTCCATGTATTTCGATGAGGTGATGGGACACGTAAGGAGGAAACCCATGAGAATGGAGCGCATGGATGGGGACCTGAAGGAAGTAGGACCTTCAGGTTGGGGAATGATCTTCCCGAAACACAAAGGATCAAAGGATAGATCATGATGGGAATTGGGTGATAGACTTGAACCTTCAAAGAGTCTTCTTATGTATACTATGTAGAAGACATGGATCAAAGTCCATGTAGTTTAGGAATGGGGCATAGGATCAGGGTGTACACAATGCACAATGACTCGGAGACCTGCTGAGGCTTATGCAAGGTTAGCTTCCCATCACAAGAGGGAAACTATTGGTTGTAGGAGTATGGTGAACTATGGGTATTATGCATGGTTATCTAGCTAGGATGGATTAAAATACCTCAAAGAATGGATCCAAGAGATGTGTCCCAAAAAGGAAAGATTCCACATCATGAGGGTACCTCCCTGGAAGGGAGCACCAAAGTTTACCATTGGTTGGGATTGAACCTTGAAGTGGCTTCATACATACCCAAAAAGGGATCAAAACCTGCATAGTTTATAGGGGATTATAGTTTAATGTCATGCAGGACAAAGGTGAACTGATGTGAAAGGCACATAATAGTTGGATTGTGGAGTGTGAGGGGCTCGAACCACAAAGAGGCTTCCTACATACCCTTTTTAGAAATAGGGATCAAATTCCACATTTTTCAGGAATGGGGAATTGGACTTATGAATTGTTAGAGGATCAAGGACATGCTGAGGCTTACACATGGTTAGAGGACCAAGAGGATTTCATGGTCACTACATACTCTAATCCCACACGAGTCATAATTGGTGGGAGAAACAAGCCATGATAGCAGACCTGACGATTGGGTTGTGAAATGTTCAACCATGAGGGATGGAATGGGGCTTCTACATGGTTAGATATCTAAGGATATAGAGATTAGTACCTACTACTGGTGGGATGCTTAAGGAGTATGTCCTGATGTACAAGGAGGATATGGATCCATGCATAGGGAATACCCCATCAAGGTGTGTTGGGGATTACGTGGAGACTGCCCGAGGCGTGAAAGGTGACAAATCCCAAAGGGATAGAGATGAGGAGGGAACTGATGCTCATTTTCCTTCAAATCACCTAATTACAGTCATGCATGCAAAAAATCATAGTTTAACTTCATGTGTTGGTGACATGGATGCTTGGCATTTTAACATCCTGAGCTCGAATGATGAGGACTCACTCCTCCTCCCTTGTACTTACATAACTTTTACCAATCCACATTTAAGGAAAATAGGGAACAATCAATGGATGACATGAGTGAGGTGGAGGAGTGGTCAGTCGAGGGGTCCACATTAGTATGGCTATGTGAAGAATCAATAGCCTTTTGCGTGTATGTGTGAAGAAGAATAAGGCAGAGAAACACAACATGGAGCATTGTTCAAGGGACTAAGAAATTTTTGTGTGCAAGACTGGAGGGCCGCACGGAGGAGGTGCTCACAAGATGTTGATGTTACGATCAAGAGGGGATTGAACATCATGACCCAAGATAAGGAAATCCCATGGAACTCATAGGAAATGGTGTATGTAAGATTAGGGACTTACGCGTAAGATTTGTGGGTCTGTTTGAAAAAGTCACTACACAAGGACAAGTCTTTCATGGAAGAGGGATCTTTTGCGCACATTTTCATTAGAGAAAAAGGAAATGGGTGAGGGTCAAGTCCTAGTGGGCCCACCCAAAGGAGGACCCAAGGGGGTATGTCATGTAAAATCCAATACCTTGGAGTCATGGATTTTTTGTGGTTATGGAAGGGTTGTATTGCATGCATGGGAGTGAGATTTTGACTTTTGGTGCATTCCCTGAAGGAAGGGGGTACCCTTATATTTATTGGGGAAAATATCAGCACGATTTCACAAGTAGGTCAGCGTGGAAGAGGTCATTTGATGTTGCATTTGGCGTGTAAGAGCCTTGCATGCAGACTTCACTTCTCTGCGTGAATACAACTTCCTTCGCACATATGACTTGGCCATTTCACCATAGGTCGGAGCACAAGATGTGTTTTTGATATCACATATGGTGCATAAGATCCTTGTGTGGATATTTCATTCTTCCATGAAAGCTCCCAATATTACACGCAATTCCATTGGGATTCCCATGATCATCTACGGAACCAAAATGTGTCTGGGAGTTTCTCAAATATGCCAATCTATGGCCTCAAGTGGATTTTGGCACCAACAAACCCCATAAATAATAAACCTCAAAAATCAAGAGCAACACTCAAAGTAAAAATTAGTCAACCAGAAAACTAAAAAGTATAAACAATAATCCTTCCCCGAGTAACATAGACTTTCCTTATACTTGGGTTAGCTACTCTCAGGCATGGGTATTGTACCAATTCTTGAAAACATCCTATCTACCTTACCAAAATAGTAAAATGACAAAATATATTATTTTATACCACTTTGTAATGTCTCTAACTTGGTTCACTCTTATGTAACCAAATTAAGTCACTAAATGGCCTCAAGAAATCCTCCTCATATTCCAGAGTCTATAAAAAAACAATAATAATCTAAGAGAACACTGTAGAGAGACTATACCCTGTGTTCAGAGCAATAATAATAGTGGAAATTAGAAGAATATCATTAATTACACACCATCATAGACATACATCATGGAAAGTTCCATATAATACAAACATATAACCATGTTAAAGATAAAAATAATATCATACTATATACATAAATAATCTTAGAATACTACCAAATAAGAAAATAAACCCAATGAGTTCTAAGGCCATGCCTGGTTCTACCATTCATTCTCCAATCCAAATACACCAGACCACCCATCTAACACAAAGTCTTTTTCCTTATCCCTACCTATAAGCATGAAGTATTCTCAATTTCCAATGGAAAACTGGGTAGGGTGTGAGTACAACTCAGTAGGCCACCATTAATGTTGTCTAAAACATATCCCGTTTGAATAAAAGTGTATACTGATATGTAAGCACAGAAATAATTACAATGTGACAATAAAGTGATAAATTAATTGTTAACCCTCAGATCTAAGGTGGCACTTAGGGTCAACCATACCTTCTTAGACCAGTACCAAATGGATCTGTCTGTAGTACCATAATCATGTATACCAATATATATGGGCACACAAGATCCATGTATCTAAGTCCAAGGTACTCCAAAAATATATAATAATAATGGGAACAACAGATCCATGGAACACATCAAAGTTCCACCATCAATATATAATAATAGGAACATTAAATCCAAAAAAATACCAAGGTATCCCCAAAAATATATAATAATGGGAATACTAAATCCAAGGAACAATGTCCAAGGTCCCCCAATACTATATAATAATAGGAACACCATACCCAAGGAACAAATTTTATGATACCTCATTAATATATAATAATGTCCATATCATATCCAAGGAACAATGTCTAAGGTACCCTAATAATATATAATAATATGCACATCAGATCCAAGGAACAAAGTCTAAGGTCCCCCAACCTTATATAATAATAATGGCCACACCAGATCCAAGGAACTATGTCCAAAGTCCCCCAATAATATATAATAATGGAGATCCAAATAACAATGTAAAAGGTCGCCCAAAAATATATAATAATAGGAACACAAAATCCAAGGAACATTTTCCAAGGTCCCCTAATAATATATAATAACAGAGATCTAAGGAACAATGTCCAAGATCCCCCAATAATATATATTAACAGGAATATATTCAATTTTATAATCATGAGTTTATAATTTCTGAAACACAAGTCCATAATTTAATTAGAAGATTATCCATCAAACTCCATTGATCAAGGATTCATCAATTAAACATTTAATGAGAGATCATTAATAAATCATTAATTAAATTATCTTTTTCAAGGATACACCCTAAGAATCATTATAATACGATTAATTATTAATCAAGGCCATAAAACTCCTAGTGTCACCACTTTGATTCCCTTTTAATTTTAAAAAGTTGTCACACCATACACGGTGGCCAAAGTACCGGTATTTTCATGCTAACAGGCCACTTTGATACCATCGTAAAGTCTAGTACATTAAATTTAGGTTCCCAATTCATTTATAAAATGCAAAAAAACCATGTACATATTATGTCGACGTGACTGTAAATCATATACACATGTAAAAGAATAAAGACTTGAATAGATAGCTTGAGACCACCAACCTCAAGTGCAATGGATCCCAATTTCCAATAATAGCTGATTGAATCGAACTCAATAAGCTAAAAAACCTTTGATATGAACCAAATTTTTTAATTAGAGTTTTAGAGAGAGAAAAAAAGGAAATGATGATATTATTCATAGATGAGGCTATACTTACCCATAAGAAACAATCACAACCAATGAAACTTCAAACAAATAAGAATTGAGAGAGAGAGAGGAGTCAAAATCGCCATGGAAATCCCCTGATGTATGTACAAGTAGAGTGAGGGTTAAAGGAATATAGAGAGATATAAAATTTTGTATCTCAATGAAATTAAAATACTTCCCCATTAAAAATCCCATCCAAGTTCCCATCGACTAGAAATTGTGATCCCATGGGCAAGTCGGTGGGTCATCAACTAGCTAGTGGCTACAAGAACCCACATGGGCTACTGTCTTTCCCATTATTGGTCATAAGATTTTCACTTATGAGATGGTGTCCTAGATGTAAACCCAAATGCAGGCTCAGGTATTTTTTTCTGAATTTCCAAGCCTCGGACCCCCAAAACGCTCCCAAATACACTAATATTACTAAATAAATACATATCCTTGGTTAGAAAAAGTGGCATGGTCGAAATAAATAAATAAATAAATAGAAATGTACATCAATGAACAGATGAGGTATTACATTCTTTTAAAACATTTAGTGGGATAGAAGTCTCATACCTCAACCCTACATTTCTAAAAGAAATCATCACAGACCCTTGTAGATCTAAGATCTTACAACCCTCCTACTGTGGTTTATAATAGTATACCCATAAAACAACTCTAACCACAAGTTATAGGCATGGAATCCCAATATTAGGATTTCACCCAAAGATAAATGAGAAGAGAATACAGAATAATGAGAGAAAGAAGTCACACCTTTGATCCCTCCTCCAAATACTTCATGAATAAATGAGAGGAAGCTTTAGAATGAAGAATATTTTAAAAATCACACAAGGGAACCCTCATGATTTACATCTCATTCAAATAGAGTATATATGTGTATTTGAGAGTAATTTTATGGTTAAATATGTGATTTTTAGGGATTTTTAAATTCCAGCATGGTTTGAATACATGGTTTCATAAATCATGCAGATTCCACTCTCTAAAAAATTATAATTCCACATAGTTATCCCACATAGTTTTCCCAAACCATGCACTAATAATGAAGTTTCTAGATACCACCATGTCATCCTATATAGTTACTTTTAGACTCTTCATGTTTTTCCCTAACTGATCACCGAGCACATCGTGATTCACTATTTTATTTCACCCTTAAACAACTGTGTTAAGCTTGTTTTGTATTATAAATTCCAAATTTAATAAAAAATTACACTTCAAATTTGATTCAATTATTTAATTTTTATAACTATTAAAAATGAAATTTTTAATTTTTTTGATGATTACATTATAGGAGGATGTGATTTGGAGGACCCAGTATGAAGTTGAAGAAAAATGGCCAAACTGTGCATGAGCCCAAGTGCACGTGTGGTATCAAATGCACATTAAAGATAATATATGAATCCAATTGTGATGAAATTTTGTGTTTTGATTTGAAATTTAGTGGGATTAAACTATTCTAAATACACTAAATCCCAATTTACCCCAAATGTTCCCAACATAACTGATTTATCTAATAAATAGAATCTTCCCGAAGTAAAAAAGTTTGGTTCTATATTTTTGAAATATTTCTCATTTTATAGATTAAATGAACTAAAAATTTGACATGGATATATTGATGGGGTCCTCCAACAATTATTTTCTTTTTTACAAGTCAATATAAGGAACTTTAATATCCAAAAACAATGGGTTAAGTGGTATCTCAAAATACGGATTCTCAAACCACCTCCCACTTTACCTATAAATTGGAACCTTGGGAACCCCATTTATAATTTCATATGGGAGACAAATCTCTACCATTTTTTGAGATATAAATAAGTCCTACATTCATTCTATAATTTCTAGAGTCCCCTATCCTCATTGGGATATCAAGTATGAATGTGAAGTTCCACTCGAGCCTCCTACTCCTCTAGATGGTGATCTAAATAGTGGACTGCCATTTTGAGGGAGCTACACACACTTGGAGAGGGAGTTAGAGCACTTTTTATTCTATTGGTTTTGTGTAATTTGTGTGTGGAACGTTTCATTTTGGTTTTATCTTAACACACTTCTCATTTTTTTTGGTATAATTAAGTGAAATAATTTTCATTTCAACACTGATTAGGTTGAGATTTAAAGTGGGAATATTGGGTTGTTTTGATTTGAAAACACAAGAATACCTTTTCAAATTTACATGCATTAGATTTCAATATGATTTGGAGGCCTTCATTCTATTATTTATGTCCAAACATTGACTATATGATTATTATGTCAAGGGTTGGTTCTTTGTGCATTATTTTAAAAGGCATGAGGGGAATCAAGATCTTGATTACCCTCATACAAAGTATTTCATTATACCATGTGTAATTTTTATAAAAATGAACTAACCAACATGTGTGTTGAACATGAAATGACATCCTCCTCTCCTTATTCTAAAAACATCATCTTTTTTCAACTATTAACCTCTTTAATTAAGTCTTTTTTTAATTTATTTTTCCAAACCACCCCCTATTTTAGTCCTTTTTATTAAATACACACACTTTAAAACTCAAAAACTCATTGAAAGATGACCTAATGACTGCACTAGAATACAAATCAACTTTAAAAACTTAAACAGTTTTATTTTCATGACCAAATGGTCAAATTTTGGCATCGTTTTGAGGGATTGATTCAGTTTTTAGGGTGTGTTTATGATAAGATATTTATGATTTTTTTGAATATTTTTTTTATCTTCTACCATTACATATCTTTTTTTGTTCTAATTTTTTTATTGTATAGGTTTTTTGCATGAATCATTCTACTCTGGGAGATCTACCTCATTTCAAACCCAAACTAGAAAGGATCCTACATCAATGACACTAAGACACATAGAACAATCATTTGAAGGACATACAGAACATCGACACTATTATAAATCCTTCTTATTCTTCCAAAACCAACATCAATACTGAAATAAAATTGAATAATATGGATAAAAATAACCAGACATTAAAAGAAATAACCTTTCTGGATGTTGATATCCAACCTATATACATTAAAATAAAAGGTAAATCACCTAATTTTGAACTTAAATCTAGTTTAATTCACTTATTACTAAAATTTCTTGGACTTAATATAGATGAACCACATAATAACTTAAAGGAATTCTATAATGTATATTAAATGTTAAAACTTTATAATGTGGATTAATTATTTATTAATATTAGGGAATACCCTTTCTCATTAAAAGGAACTACATAAGATTGGTTATATTATTTTAATTTCCCAATTAGAGTTTGGGGATACATAAAACGATTTTTTATTGAAAAATACTTCCCAACCTCTTAAACTACAACTATAAGTAAATAATTTTTTGCCAGAATACAATCATAATGGGAAATAAATTCAAGAATACTTGGAATAATAATAAGGTTGTGCCCAATCTATCAATTCCACCAAATAAGTAATCAACTTTTAATACAATAATTTTATGATGTTTGAATTCTCCTTGATCAGAACATGATTGATATTGTTATAGGTGGTGCACTAGTTGACAAGACCCTAATAGCTCTAAGGGGACTCATAAAAAACCTGGAAGAAAAATGTGATGATTTATTTCAAGGTAAAGTATACCTATTTGAGGTGTCCATGAGTAGAAAAGTTCCAAATTAGAGAAGAAGGTGGGCACAAAGTTTTAATAGGTAAGTACCCTACTCTAACAACTTGCTCTTTCCCAATGGAAATCCCAACCTCCAATTAATTATGGTATCTATGTTGCTGATACCCATTATTCTTACCAATGTAATCAATTGAGAGAAAAATATTATATTTATGAGGTAATCTTACTAGGATTACCATATAACCAACCCATTAGGTAAGAACCATATTATCCATCCAACTCTAGGTAAAAGTAAAACCAATACTATAGGCAATGGGGTATTCAAACCAACCTCAACAATCCTAGAACTAGCTGAGTCTACCACCACCCAAAAATCCTCAACCACCATAAAGGTATTTCCAGTAACCCCCTCTAAAACATGATCCTATCCTTGATGACATGATGAAACTAATGGCTGAAAATAATATCAAATTCCAAAAAACCACCCAAGAATCCATACAGGACCTAAAATCTCAATTAGGCCAACTCACTAACATAGTGGGTGAAATGAAAAGTCAAGGGTCTGGATGAATACCATCTAAACCCATTGACAATCCCAAGGAAAAAAGGTAATTTATGTACTATCATGCTTCATAATGGTAAATAACTTTCTTCTTCTAGTGATTCAATACATTAGGTATGTCTTGCTCCTGGAAAATCTCTTTCTCTACCCTTAAATATTTATGAGAAAAAAAAACAAAAAGGGTAAAAATGTTATCAATGAGGATTCCCCTAATCAATCCATTCCTTTTCCCTTTCCCCAAATAATCTCTCAATCCAAGAAAGATTATGATAATGAAATTGATAAATAGATCATGGATACATTTAAAAAGGTGCAAGTTAACCTTGATCTCTTAGATGTAGTTAATAAAATTCCTAATTGTGTCAAATTTCTTAAAGAAATTTTTACCTATAGATATATAGTGAAGGGGAATAAGGGAGTCAACCTTGTAAGGAATGTATCGACCTTGATATAACCAGAAATTCCAACCAAATGCAAGGATCCATGAACTTTTATATTACTTATCACCATAGGGGAGACTTTATTTTCTAATGAAATGATTTATTTATGTTCTTTGATTAATGTGATACCTCAATTTGTGTACGAATATCTATAGGTTGGAGATCTTTAATCAATGATCATAGTATTGAAACTTTCCAACCCGAGCACAAAACACCAAATAGGAGTGATCTATGACATCCTCGTGTGAGTAAAGAATCTCATTTTCACTGTGGAATTTTATATTCTTGAGATGGAAGATACTCGGGCCCAAGGACATGATCCTCTCATACTTGGATGAAATTTCTACAAAATATTAAAGACAATCATCAATGTTCAGAATGGTATTCTTACCATGAAGTTTGGGAGATAAAAGGTAAGTTTCAATATTGTTGATACTATAAAACACCCTGTTGAAGAGAACTCCACTCTTCCTGACTATTTAATTGAAGTGCTCTCCGACGACACAAATAAATAACATTCTCTTCCCAACCCGTACTCTGATTTATTTTCCTCTTATTCACTCTTTGATGATTTAGGTCATAATTCATATTTAAAGTGTTGTGTGGGTTTGGAAAAGTTTAAATGTTTTATTTTAATTGATGAGTGTGTTCATTATGAGGTACCCATGACCATCAATGATTTTGAAAATCTCATTTCTATTGATTCTCTTTACGTAGAGAATAAATATGAGAAGATAGAAAGTTTCATGGACCTCACTCCCCATAATTCCCTTCCATAAATCCAAAAAATAGTGGTATTGAAATTAAAAAAACTTCCATCTAATTTAAAATATTCCTTTCTTGAGGGTATTGACACATTTTCCTTCATTATTTCCAACAACCTCTCTCTAGAGCATGAATAAAAAATGATTGGCATTTTGAGAGAGTATAAAAAAGTGATAGTTCGGATAATGGATAATATTATAGATATTAGCCCATATATTTTTACAAACAATATACTTTTATATGAGGAGGATAAAACTATAAGGAAATATGAATACTGTTTAAATCCAACCCTCCTTGAAGTAATAAAATTGGAAGTAGTAAATTACTATCTATTGGGATCATTTATCCAATATATGGTAGTAAATGGGTTATCCTAGTGAAAATTGTGCCTAATAAAATTTGAATAATGGCATTGTAAAATTAAAGGAATGAATTGGTTCTAACACATGTGAAAAAAAATTTGTGAGTCCATATTGAATACTGTTAAATAAATCAATCCCTTCAAAAGGACCACTTTCCTCTATCTTTCATTGAAAAAATGTTAGAAATATTGGTTGGTAAGTATCATTATTGTTTCCTTGATGGAAATTTGGGTTATTTTTAAATCCATATATCCTATGAGGATCAATAAAGTACAACATTACTTGTCCATTCAGAATATTTTCATATAATAGGATTCCATTTAGTCTATATAATTCACCTAGTACTTTTCAACATTGTATGTTGAGTATGTTTTTTAATTACTTAGGGAATTGTGTGGTTGTTTTTATGGATTATTTCACAGTTTATGGCTCTTCATTTGATTGTTTTTCACACCTAGGTTATGTCCACCACTATTGCATTGATAAATATCTCATATTAAATTATGAGAAATTTCATTTCATGGTAGAATGAGGGATAGTTCGTGGGCATGTAATTTTGAGTAAGGGAATTCAATTTGATAAATCAAAAATTGAAATAATTTCCTCCCTTCATTTTTTCAAAAAAAAATTGTGAGGTGAAAACTTTCTTATTTCATGCTGGTTTTTACCATTGATTCATTAAAGACTTTAATAAGACCACACTTCCCTTATCTTGATTATTACAAAAAGATTCTGCGTTTTTTCTAAAAAAAATTATGTGGATGAATTTAATTCACTAAAAGGAGTCTCAAATCATCTCTCATCATCTATCCACCAAGGTGAGATCTCCCCTTTTAACTTCTGTTTGATTAATCAAACTTTGTAGTTGGGGAAGTTTTATCAAAAACGGTTAAGATAGATCCTTATGTCATTGTGTATTCCTTGCATACCCTTGAACCTGCCTAGAAAAATTCATGACCACTGAAAAATAACTTCTTTCTATTGTTTTCCTTGTAAAAATTTCGTTCATATCTTATTGGGTCAAAACTCATTGAGTTTTCTGATCATACTACCCTTCGATTTCTCTGTAAGAAACCTGAAGCTAATCCCCACATCATACGATGGATGATCCTCCTCCAGGAGTTTGACCTTATGATTCGAGATAATAGAGGAGTGTAAAATATGGTAGCTAACCACATTAATGGGATTTCCACACCAATGGACCGCTATGTTGACTCATCCCTCCCCATTAGAGAATTATTCCTTGAGGAGAACCTTTGTGATGCGGTGGACCTTACCCCTTGGTATGTGGAAATTGAGAATATTTTGTAGCATCTAGGGTCCCCACAGATTTGATCACCTCACAATCCCAAAGACCTAATCATGAGTCATGATGTTACATTTGGGATGAACCATACTTGTAGAGAATTTATAGTGACCATATTGTTCATTGGTGTTCCCCTGACCGTGATTTCATCTTCGTTTTGAGCTTCTCCAACACTTTGGATTATGGGGTCCACTTTGGCTCTCAACATACAGATCGAAAGGTCCTTGACTCTAGAATTTATTTTCCAACATTGTTTAGAGATGCTCATCAGTTTTGTATGTCATGAACACAATGTCAATTCATAAAGAATATCTCCAAGAGGAATTAAATGCCCCTAATAACCCATTTTATTTTGTGAGATCATTGATGCATAGGAAAATGAATTCGTTGGGCCTTTTAAAAATTCATTTGGATTTGTATATATGTTATTATATGTTGATTATGTTTATAAATGGGTGTAAGAAAGGGCTAATAAAACTGATGACTCTCAAGTATTTGTCAATTTTGTGAGATCTCGTATTTTTAGTAGGTTCAGTTTTCCAATATTTATCATTATCAACTAGGGTTCAAATTTTTGTAATTAAAATATAAAAACCTTTCTATGTATGTATGGTTTTTTACATAAAGTATTTACTTCATATCACCCCCAAACTACCAGACAATTAGAAATTTCAAATCTAGAAGTTAATGAAATTTGGAAAAAATGGTATATCCCAATAGGAAATATTGGATTTTACGCTTGGATAATGAAATTTTGGAATACCATACATATTTCAAAACCCCAATAGGTATTTCACCATATAAGATTGTTTTTGGAAAGAATTTTTACCACCCTGTGGAGGTTAATCACCATGCATATTGGACTGTTAAATAATGTAATGCGAATATCTCATATATAGGTGGGCATAGGAATTCACAGATTTAGGAGATAGATGAAATGCAAAGAGACTCACACCTAGATCTATAAGGAGATAACCAAGGCTTCCCGTGACCACCTCATCCTTCATCTTCAATTCCACATTGGGTAGAAGGTCCCCATTTTCAATTCAAGGCTATAATTGCACCCAGGTAATCTTCATTCCCATTAGTTTGGCCCATATATTGTTTCTAACGTGTATCTTTTTTGGTGTTGTACATGTTTAAAATGAAAAAACAAAAAAAACATTCAATTTTAATGGGTATCAGTTGAATCACTTTCAGGAACCCATTCTAGAGTCCATAGTATAGGAACTCCACCTTTAAGAAGTAACCTACCGGTGATACCCACCAAGTTTTATCCTTCCTTCCCAAGTTCTATTTTATTATAGGGAGTGAATTTCACACTCATGTGTGTATGGGGGTGGGTTCTTTCCTAGGTTAGTTATTATTTTCATCATATTTGTTTTTATCTATTGTAGACACCATGAAATGTGTTCTATGAACTTCTTCGAAAAATGTTCTCAACCATGCCTGAAAAGATTGCGGTGTGACTCTACATTTATCATGGGGGTCAATGATGGTAGAGAAGGCACCAGCCCGAAGGCCCGGGACCGTAAGCTGACTCTGATCCCAAGCAGGGGTGCAGGGATGCAACCCCCATGGTATGGATGAATTATTTGGTTAAGTCCCTAAATTGGCGCCCAAGGTACCTACGTGAAAACACCTACGTGCCACCATGCTGGAGATGATTGAAGTAATAATTTTAACTAAGTCCTTAATGTGTCTCCCTAGTCTGGCCAAAACATCGTCAGCGCGCAAGGTACTTGCATGCCACAATTTGGCACGCAAGTCACTTGTGCGCCAAATCTCCTTTCACCCAAGGTCCTCTTTTTGCCTATAAATAGACCCTTGGGGTCTTCATTTGGACGAACGAAATTCCATGAAGCCCAATTGCTGCTCTAGTTTTCCTAGTACATTACCCCAGTCTTCTGAAACATTCAAGGTAGTTCTTCAACACCTTGAGCGGAGGATTTGAGGGAGGATTATTGGACTTAAGTCCTTTTAGTGTTTGAAAACCATAACACTTGCACGCCTAAAGCGCCCAACCTCCCTAAGTCAGAAATACTTGTACACCGCCCATTTCTCTCACAAGAACTTGAGCACACCACTTCTGGGATCACCTGTGAATACTCTTGAATTCTTGAGCAAGGTCTTGCCCAAGTATTAGCATACAAGTTGTTCGTCGCTTAAGTGAACATCATGTCACCGAAGTGTACTTTCATGCCCATACTTGCGCACCCTTACCTACTTGGGTTCCCCTATTTGATTCACTTAATTTCTTCACTCTCTTCAGTCTATAATCCTTCAAGCATTCCTCAAAGCCATTCATGGAAAGGCTTCTTCTTCCTTGGCTCCCTTTTCTAAAAGGGATTATGTTGAGACCACCACCAAAACCTCCTGACTCATCAAACCTTTGGGAACGGTACATCAATGTTTCTCCTATTGGGGTTTGTATTTCCATAGTCATAGGTTTCCCACATTTTTTTTACAATGGGGTTAGGATTAATGGAGTGTCTATGGGTTTGTATATCCACAATCACATTGACCTTTCTCCCAGGGGTTTGGGTTCTGTCCTCCCCTTTTCGTCTCTAAGACCCGAAACCTCAAGTCACTGGTAGGGATGGTACGATTCACACTTTCTCTTCCATGAAACAAAAGGAGAAGTCTCATTACCCTACTAGAATCAATTTAAGGGTAACCATCCTGGTGTAAGCAACTAACCTTCATCCCTTTTTCCTCCCATTGGACCCTTGTCCAATGTGAAGAGAATAGAGGGAAGGCTTGTCACCTCGCCCTCTTCTCGGGTAACCTCGCCCTCTTCCATGGTCGACGCGCCCTATTCCACCAGCAGAGGAGGAAAAATTTGAAAGTGTAAATTACTTTGTTGAATCATTGATATACTATTGTTTCTTATACCGAACATGACTCACGTGGGCTTAGATATTTTTCATGGTCACAACATTTGAAAAATTGAAGGAACTATGAGAACTCTGATTCCTGTTCAAACCAGGGTATGTTGGAAGCCCTTTCAGGGCCCGAGCTCACTGAATTTCCTCTTCAAGAATCCAACCATAATTCCTTAATCTGGGCATCCTCCTTAGAAATAAACCCCAAATTAAACCCCCAAATCACCAAGGCCTCCTTTTCAAGAAGTAATCCCAAACTCATTTCTCTCAAAGAACTATACTCTCCTATGAGACTAATATAACTAAGTGGGCCTTTATTCCCATCTATATGGGATACGTAGGAACACTCCTTGAGGTTCAAACCCAGTACCCTAAATCAACCCTATTCTCTTTGGGCCATACTCCCAACAGGGTCTGAGCCTACTTGGAAACCCATATTCTTTTCAAAGTTCATTGGGCCATTTCAGCATAAGTCCCACACTATGTTTTAACTAAGAACCTTACACTTAGAGGTCCTTATCACATGACCTTAAAAGGTATGATGTATCCCATTAAGCAGCAACAAACTACGAGGGTTTTGATTCCTTTCACAAGGATATGTATGTAGCCCATTTTATGGGCATGATCCCAAAAGTCAAACCAAACCTTCATATCCTTGGATGAAAGAAAAATTCCAGAGTGCCCCACTGATTATCTTAAAAACTAGTATCATCAAAATGATGTTTAAAAGAATCTCTATGTAGTATATCAGAGGATACCATTGATGGAAACCCTCGAATACATACAGATATTTCCATTAATAAAGAATCTTGAATGCATACTATTGATTCTAAATTTTTACACATATTAATAAGTGATTGTGAATTCCAAGGGAAATTTATGATATACATGGTTAATTAATAAGGATTCATGAAAATATCTTAAATTTACAAAGAGAGTCCCAGAGTAGACAATAATTCCCCCAACAGGGCGTGATGAGTCCAACCTCCCATCCTCTCAACCAATACATGTTCCTAAGTATCATAAAGTTCAAACTTAACGAACACCTGCCTTTGGAAAGTAGGTCCCCTTTGTTAAAGAACTGTTGGAAGTTTCTGGTTTTATAAATAAATCCAATGGAAACCGCCTGGAAATAGTGATTCTTAAAACTAGAACACACATTTCAAGGAACTACGAAACAAAAATGATGAACCCGATGTGAATCCCTAACCAAGTTAATAATGTTACCCACCTATTAGGCCCCTATCAACTGATAAAGGAAGGCTAGAAAAATGAATCAATCATGCATGTATCCATCTAAAAAGATGTTTCTTTAATGGAGTTTGTTATTGGTTCCAAGTTTTTCCTTTCAGAATTCCCTTCATTCCAAAAATGTCTTTCTCTAAGACAACATCTTTGAACTTCCCGACCAATACTCAAGCTGGATCTCCATCCACAGGAAGGATGTCATCACCAACTCAGCATCTTCAATGCTGGGTCTCTAATGTGCTGGTAAAGGAATATCGCCAGCAAGGTAAAGTCCCATCTTTGGAGTCTGCTTGACAGGCCCTCCAGGTCAATAACAATCCTTGATCATCTAGCCAATGATGACTAATGATAAAGAAGAAGATGGTACAAACCACCATATTCAACCATTTTGATTACTTATCCCTAGAACGCAACAATCAATACCTCCCACACTATAGGTAGGTGGATCAAGAGGTCACTCAAATCCTCAGTTCAAGAATGTCGTAGTCCTTCCTAAGGAATCCCACAAGCAGTCTCCACCAGAATCACACGGTAGTGTATTCCCAACATGATGGGGGTGTTTCCTCTGGATTTTTGGCCCAAGTCTCTCAAACCTGAGCATGCAAGATGAACTGAAAGGGACAATATCTGATCAGCAGGGATCAGGTTTACACCTCAACCTCCTCCAGAGAAATCCATAAACTTAACTTGTTGGAAAACAACGAGCGGGCACATACACCCGTCCATCTTAATTTTGATACTCAGCAGATTCATATAGCTGTAACCCACCAATACCACCAGATAAATCTGGTGGAATATCGTGAACATGCACATACACCTGCTTACAAGTTATCAACCAGTTAATAGGCTCATCTGACTGCATTTAATGAATCTCTCCAATCTAATGTTGTGACAACTGGTAAACAGGAACATGCACCTATTTACAATCACCAATTCTGTTAGTAGACTCATCTACCAGTATTGAACGAATTTCGTCAACCATACTTGACGGGAAATAGTCAGAAGGCACATACACCTGCCAATGTTCATCAAGCTTGCCAATAGTCTCATTTGGTACCACCCAGAGAAGTCAGTTGGAAAGATCCAGTGACAAATCTGGGGCAGACTCAAATCTATGCCCCCCATGCATGAGTACTGTCAATACCCATTGACATGTAAAGGAGGAAAAAAGCAGGTACATACACCTGCTTTAGATACGGAATGGATGTATATTCCTGTTCCAACCGCTGAAGTCACTAAACACATATTATCAATGGTGGAAGGGAATACACAAATCCCTATCCATATTCTAGAATCATGTCATGATATTATAACAACTACTTCAGTAGTAGTAGTGACACAGACACATAAATCTATCCCCACACATGGGATGACACATTAGCATGCTATCCCAGAACAAATACACACCTCTGTTCAAGTCCAAGAGGGTCATAGGGAATACTAACCCATATCATAAGGACAACAATATCGGGAACATAAACCCTTTCCAATTGGAGGTAATTTTTCTGTTTTGGTAACCACTCCAAGGCAGGCACATACCCTTGACCATGATAACCACTTTTCCCAACATGTGGACCCAACTAAGCATAATAGAATATCCAAGAAAAAGTCTCTCCAAGTATTGTTGGAAAATCAAGAGTCAAGCTGTGATTTGGCTCCTCTTAATGCTGGAGTTCTTGAAGCCCTTAGACATTTATCTGTAGCAGCTCAATATTCTACCCTCTCATTACCAAATTATGGAAGTTGTAGTTGTAATTATGAAGTTCCTCATCAGACACTTCATCAAGAAGGCTTTCTTCAGGAAAATTCGGTCAATCTAGAGTGCCTATCTCCGGATGAGAGCCACGAAAACCCTTCATGCGGCCATAAGACCAAGGATCTAGAATATTTATCCCTTGTTGTAATCCATCATGGTGATCCTATCCATGATGGAATCCACTATAGAAGTCCTCTTTTCAGTAGTATTTTTCATTGTCAAAACAATTTCATAATTGACAATGTAGTGACGATAAATCCACCCTATCTCGAGGAACTTGAAATCACAAGGCCAGTCATGTATGATGCCTTGTCATTTACGGGTGAAGCACTTTCTCAATCAGAAGACATTTTAATGGAATGGTCATTCTACGAACCTCTATTGGGTAATTTTTCTTCTAATACAGAGCATCCACTTTGGTCAGACAAAGTAGAGAAACCTATAGTGAAAGACGATTAAGATATGTTAAACATGAGAAAACAATTTTCTAAAAGAGAAATACCATTCATTTTATGGCCTTTGGAAAATTCTTAGTATAACATTCCCAAATTTATGACATAATATTTCCTTCATGAAATCCACCTCAACTGATGGAAAACTCTTCGTCATTTGAAAACCAAAGTATTACCATATGATGAATATCAAAATCATGTAAATGTAATATAAGGGTTTCAATGCCAAATTGACTTCACTTCTCTCTCAGTTTCCCAACATCCAAAGGTTACAAAGAAGTCGAGAACCCTTCCACGTGAATGTATCAATTCTCTAAAGAGGTTACACTAGTTAATTTCTAATTCCCCATCTAGTGTTTGTATCAGAGGATGGGGTGGATATGGAGAATTTCATTTGATAACACTCTAAAATCAGAAAAGTCCACCAAAAGTGGTCTCATGCAATGTTATTGCCCACAGTGGGCCCCAATCAATCGGTTTTGTATGTAATTGAATGTACGCTCAGGAACAGGCCTCAACCAGTTCTCATCAGAGTCTGGACCAAAGAAAAGAAGTTATTGAGTTACTTTTACATCAAGCATCTGAGAATATTGAGCAGGCATCCCACTTAGAGGATGCCAGGCATCATAGAATGAAAACGTCTGAAACAACAAAGAGATCTTCCGAAGTATGTGATTTAAGTGGTTTTTAGATGATGCACCCAGGTAATGTCCAAACAAAAATTCACAAAATTTGAAGAGAAGTTGCACGAATTTCATCCATAGCAGTTCAAGAATCGTCGCAGCTTTCAAGGATGGGGTCTCATTTAATTCAACCTTCAAATTCATTAAACAACATTTAAATATTTGAAGAAGAAGAACAAGAATTGCCCCATCCTGTAGGGCTGGGGGCTTTTTCACATCTGCAATCCCCTCCTCAATGGAAGTTAGTTTTCTCTCGATTAGGGAAGAAACTGAACTATCCAAGGATTCCCTTCAGGTTACTGTCCGCCAAATAGTTCTAGGGAATTATTCATATAGGAGATCAGAGTCTCATGGAAGACACAAAGGAAGACGATCTTGCAAACATACTGATAGAATACCATTGATGCATTATGCGTCAGTGAATTTTATTGGCACCATTGCAGAAGATCCTTCAAAAAATAAGTCCAGTTTAAGGGAATCAGAAGATGAAGTTATTGTCCATAATTCAGTACACACTAAGGAAAATTAAGAAGGTGTGTGCACCCGAAATCAGAGGTTTACCCAGAATCTAGGTATTCCTTCAAATAACCAACTCCCCCCTCTCTGAAAGGCATATAACAAGGGGAAAGGCAAAATTCCAATCACATATCACTTTTCCAATAGAGAAGGTTAATCTCTTTCACTTGAAGAGATATTTTCATATCAAGAAGCAGAAATGAAGGAGTTGAAAATAATCAGTAAATATTTACATCAAAACAACATTTCTGCTAGATATACTCCCCAAGAATGTCCTCCACTTAAAAATTCAGTAGAAGATCCTCAGAAAAAAGTATTTTAGTAACTACATATGTGTATAATGAATTCCCTCTACTAGGTACACAATCAAGGCAGGATCAAACACATCCTGATAGACATATTCTCATGGGTTATCCAAGGAAGATATCAGCACCACCATCAGTGGTTTTTCTAGTCATTTCACTAGCTCAAGCTCCAGTTTCTATACCTACACAGAATCCAGCTCATCCAGATATTCCCCAAATGCTTGTGAAAAAAATTGAGGCATTAACGACTTGATTGAAATCTATGAAGGAATGACGTGCATCAGTTAATCCAGAAAAAAGAGCTTACCCTGAATGGGTGGATGCAATTCCTCCCCCACCAAATTTTGTGAATACAACATTCCCAAAATTTAATGGTTCAGGAGATCTAGAACAACACTTAACACATTTTGTTTCTCTTTGTGATCCCATGATGAGAACTTCTCAACAAAAAGAAGTAGTTAATCTTAGGTGTTTTGTGCAGTCATTACAAGGACCAGCTTTTGTCTGGTATACAAGTTTACAATCTCAATCAATTACTGGATGGAAAGATCTCTTCCAAAAATTCTTTCTTCAATTTAGCTCAACACTACCAAAGATGAAAGATTTTTTCTTACCAATTGTAAACAAATGGATAATTAAGGAGTTTCATATTTCATTGCTCGATGGAAAGGATTAACATATTCCTTAAGTCTAGAACTCTCTCAAGAAGAGTTGCTACCAATTTGTGTAGAAAATTTGCATGATGAGATAAGCACACCATTGATCCCTGTGAAATACATAGGAGGGTTTTGAGACCTTACTTCAATATCTCAACAGATATAAGACTCTATTATAGAAACTAAGGCTAAAACTAATGTAATTCTATCAGCTCTGGGGAGGAGGATAGGAAAGGAAGAGGCTGCTATAGTCACACTCAAGCAGACACTTGTACCTGCTTCTACTTCCATACCTTCATCATACCGAAGGGCTCCACCTCTTGAGCATCAGTAGCAACGACTACCTCGTCAAGATGATCAGAGAGATCAAAGGCAGAAACTGTTTGATGAATTAAAGAACAATGTTTATTCTTTCAAGAATGAACAAGTTTCCAGTTACTTTATCTCAGCTCTGGAAAACAATTTGGTTCAGTTGCCAAGGCCAAAGAAACCAAATAAAGAAGGAGATGAAGATCTTCTAAATTATTGTCCATTTCACCAGATGTTAGGGCATACCATCCAGGAATGTTTCTTTTTCAAGGACCTCTTGAAAAATATGGTAGACTCTGGGCAAGTAAAACTGGAAAATTCATCAGTTCAAGTAGAATGTGTTACTAATACTGATCCAAAGGAAGAAGGTGAATGGAAAGAGGTCAAAAGTAAAAATGTGCAGGAATATGAGGATTGGATGATCAAAAAACAATCAACCTGACTCATGACATTTTACAATCATAGATGAAATAACCAATTATGTCTTAAACCACTCCTTCCACATTAAAACCATCTTCATCAAAAAGCCGTTCCTTAAATAAGCAAAGTGATTATAAAAAAAAGAGCAGTCAGAAGAAGACAAGATCGTGTGAAGGCCAATGTTTTCCTTGAACTTGGCAGATTTTATGCCATCTGTTTCAAAAGAATGGGCACTACCCTGCCAAATAGAACAACTATAATTAACATGTCAAGAAGAATCTTCATCAGATGAAGAATTGATCTTTGGTTCTGTTAATGTTATCCATTTAACAGATCCTTATGCCAATGGTGTTTTTAATTATAACGAGTCATAATTCCTTGTACCTAATTGGAGAACTATAGGAAGAGGCCAAGGTTGAGGATACAAGGGAAGATGTGGGAATTCTAGAAATCACTATTTTAACTCTACCCTTGCTCGAACCATATATGTGGAAGAAACTCATGGAAGATCCATTCTGCGGGCTCAACAAGAACAAGGAGTTTCTTCTAGGCAAGACAAGTTTAGTTCTGACACAATTATTTTGGGGGACCAATTAGAAGTCACACCATCTTCCTCTTAGAAAGTGAATAGACCTAGTCAATCTAATCTACCAAAGTCATGAGTATTTCCAACTTCTGCTCCGACATAGAATATGGCTACATCAGAAGCATCAACTTCCAAATCACCTATAAAACCGCCTTTATATTCCAGAAAAAGCAGACCTTTAGACCAAAAGTATGATGTTTTGAAATAATTGGCCCATGTAGCGGCCAATTTATCAATTATGGATGCTTTGAATCTATCAAAAGATCTTTGAGAGGCACTCATTAAAGCTTTGCCAAGTCCTCAAGAGTTTGAAAATGAAGTTGCTACTGCTAAGGTTTACCATGTAGAGAATGATCTTATAGAATATCATGCAGTCATATCTTTTATAGATAAGGATGAAGATGATATTCTACATGGACACATCAGACCTTTGTATTTTTCTACAAAGGTCAATGATGTAGAAATCCGATGAGCCTTTATTGATAATGGCTCCAGGGTGAGCCTCATTCCCATTCGTACACTTTGTCGATTGGGCTTGACTTGATATGATTTATCTCCTTCCACTTTAATGTTGCAATGGTATGATAAGAATGAGAAAGAATCTCTGGGTGAGATTACACTTAGAACTCAGTTTTAAGATCTTGTGTCTAATTCAGATTTCATGGTTGTTCGTCTGGACACAGCCTTCAATATTCTTCTTGGAAGGCCTTGGCTGCATCAACATGCAGCAATACCTTTGTCATACCACCAGTTCCTTAAGTACTATTTCAATGGTCAAATCAGAACATTGTATGGTGATAAGGATCCATTAAAAACATGTGAATATCAATACATTGAGGAAGAGTTTTATCACACAAAAGGAACGAAGTCCTTAACAAAAGAAATAACTAAATTTAATGCTCTGAATGGATTGGATAAGATCCCAGAAAATCCATTCATACATCTGAGTACATATTATGTGTTACCCATCAATGAAATGGAAAGGGTAAAACCAAATCCAAGAACTTATCCAGTAACTTCCATAATGTTAATTATGGAAACTAAGCCAGACAACATGGCAGAAATTGCTAATTCACCAAGCAGTTATGGAAACTTAAATGAAGATGTATTCATTTCATCTGCTGAACTACAACAAGAATCTACTTCATCAATCAGAGTAGAATAAATTGTAGCAATTCTTGAGGAATAAAAAGATGTTGATTCTCAATCAATCACTCCCTCTTTATTACCATAGGAAGCCCCTTCGTCATCTGTAGGGCCATATATGGTGGCCTCTTCTTCGGGATGTTCAAATACTGATTTCCCCTTTAACTCTGGGATTTTTACCTCATCATCTACAATGAAAGTGGAAATAGAAGATGTAACACATAATGAAGAAGAAGATGAAGATCTCGGGATGCTCCTCCAGCATTTTAGGAAGGTGTCTCTACCATCGTGGATGAGCTTAGAGAAATAAATCTGAGTACAGAAGAAGATCCACACCCCACTCTAATTAGTGCGAACATGACTTCTAAAGAGAAAGAGGTGTATAATTACTTTATAAAGAAATATCAAGATATATTTTCATAGAATTATACAGAAATTACAGGTCTTAATCCTGATGTAGCCTCCCATCATTTGGGTTTTCCAGAAGAACATCATGGATTCAAGCAAGCAGTAAGAAGAACACAACCAACTCATGCCTCTAAAATTGAAGCTGAAGTTGATAATATTATAATGTATAACTTTGTTAGGGAAGTTCAGTATCCCAAATGGTTGGCCAACATTGTACCAGTTAATAAGAAGAATGGAAAAATTAGAGTTTTCATTGATTTTAGAGATCTTAACTGACATTGTTCTAAAGATTATTTTCCAGTTCCGATTACAAAGCTTTTAATTGATAAAATGGCTGGATATGAAGCTCTTTATTTCATGGATGGTTACTCAGGGTATAATAAAATCCATATGGCCCTAGAGGATAAGGAATCCATAGCCTTCAGATCCCATAAAGGTGTGTTTTTCTATCAGGTATTGCCCTTTTTCTTAAAGAATGCAGGTGCAACATACCAATGTGCCATGCACCATATCTTAAAACCCTTCTTAAGGAAATTTGTTGAATATTATGTGGATGATTTGGTGGTCAAATCCAGAAAACTTTCCAATCACTTTGCTAACTTGGAGATCATATTCCATAAACTTCGGAAACACAATTTGAAGATGAACCCCTCAAAATGTGATTTCGAGGTAACCTCAGGGAAGTTTCTTGGATTTTTTGTATGCCATCGTGGTATCAAAGTTGATCTTGAGAAAAAAATTCAATCCTTGGAATGTCACCTCTTTGAAATTTAAAATAATTAAGAAGAATCCAATGACACTTGGCCGATATCCGACACTTTATCACCAATTTGGAAGGAAAGTGTTTACGCTTCACCATACTAATAAAGAAGGGAATCACCTACCAATGGACTAAATATTTCCAAGAATCATTTGAAACCCTCAAGAAATATCTCTTGAGTCCACCATTATTAATGACACCTATTGAAGGAAGACCACTTATTATCTACGTGACAAATTTAGATCGATCACTAGGTGCCTTCCTCATCCAAAAGAATGATGTTGGGAATGAAAACAACCTTTACTATCTCTGTAGAACTATGCTTGATGCAGAAACTCAATATTCAAGTATTGAAAAGTACATCCTAGCATTAATTTTATTAGTTTAGAAATTGAGACACTACATGCAACATCATGAAGTCCAATTGGTGTCTCACAATAATCCGTTTAAATTTATCATCATTCATCCTATTCTTACAGGGTGTCTGGCATGGTGGGTGGTTATTTTTCAACAATTTGGTATCCAGTTTGTGCCTTAAAAGGAAATAAAAGGCCAAGATATGGATTAATTCCTTACTGAGCATAAATCTATGGAAGATACATCGTTAAATACTGAACTTCCTGATGAAGAGGTCTTCTCTATTCAAGATAATTCCCGAACATGGTTAATGTATTTTGATGGTGCTTCCATAAGTCCAACATGAAAGATAATGAAAAACCCTAAGCTTAACAATGTTGGGTTAGGAATTGTCCTTATTTCCCTAGAAAAGGCAGTATTTCCTTATTTTTTCTTATTATCAAAAGGTGGTACCAATAATGAGGAAGAATATCAAGCTCTTATCGCAGGTTTAGAATTGTCCCTTTTGGTGCTAATGGATCATTTAAAGGTGAAAGGTGATTCATAATTGGTAAAAAAACAAATCTGTGGGGAATATTCTATTAGAAAATACAAGTTGATCCCTTTGTTTGATTACGTCAGAGGGTTAAAGGCTGAATTTCCTTCAGATTCGATATTGTCTTATGTCTTACGATCACAAAATTATCAAGCAGATGCACTAGCTAATGCAGCTATTGCCTTGGCAGATTCGGGGTGAGACGGTCATCATTATAGCCCATCGTTGTGTGGTCTCACCATTTGTTCAAACCAGAATGAAGGAAATTAATGAAATTAGACCTATTTATGAATGATATGTCATACCATGTGATGGAGAACATCCATCATAGAATATATTCAAAATGGGATACTTGCACCAGATAGGGATGAAAAAAACAGATTTGATGACGAGTATCCAATTTCACTCTTTATGATAGTCCAGACAACCAAAAGATCCTTTATAAATGAGGATTTGATGGAATTCTCTTCAGATATTTTGATGGAGAATATACTACAACTTTCAAGAAGGAAGTACATTCAGAAGCTTGTGGTGCCCACCAGTCTAGGCACAAACTCTCGGATCATATCTGAAGGCTTGGATACTTTTGGCCTTCAATGATGCAGGACTATACAAATTTCACTAAACAATGTCACCCATTCCAAGTGCATGTCAACTTCATTCATAAAACCCCATAGTTTCTACATATAGCAAAATACTCCTGGAAATTTACCACATGGGGAATGGATGTAGTAGGGTCTTATCCCTGATCCACGACTAAGCAGTTCAAGTATATTCTCACTGCTACTAACTTCTTTTCTAAATGGGCTAAGGTAATACCTCTCAAGGAAGTTGGAGCCAAAATCATTTTTAGTTTTGTCAAAACTAATATCATCGCCAAATATGGTGTCCATCATACTATTTTCATGGAAAATGGCACCAATTTTTGTTCTGATGAGGTAAAAACGTTATATCAGGAACATAATTTCAAATCCAACCATTCATCCCACTATCATGCGGTGGCCAATGGACAGATAGAGGCCTTAAATAATACCCTATCAAATATACTCCATAATATGGTGGATAAAGATAATAAATCACATCCTTATAAACTTTTGAATGCTCTATGGGCTTATTGGACAACTACCCATACTGATACCCAAGCAACTCCTTATTCATTGGTATATGGAACCAAAGCATATTTTCCAATTGAAATGCAATTACCTTCACTCATAGTTGCAATCTGTGATCAGTTGTCTACAAATTAAAGGTCTCATAAATGGTTCATTGAGTTAGAATGATTAGACAAGAAAATATATCATACTTTTCATCATCTAGAATTCTATCAGAATATAATAGCATGAGCTTTTAACAAGAATGTTCACCTATGTTCATTTCTTCAAGGAGAATTGGTATCAGTCCTTAGGAATCCAATGACATCAGGAAAGAAACCTCCAAAACTTTATCCAAAGTGGGAAGGACCTTATTCCATAAATAAGGTCTATTCAAATGAATCTTATGCCTTAATCTCAATGGATGGAGAGTTTATTACAACTCCAACCAATGCGAGGTTCTTGAAGAAATACTTTGTGTAGTTGGGCACATTTGTCCCCACTACAAGACTTTAAATTGTATAGTATATCATCCTCACTGCAAGACCTTAAACTGCACATTACAATGTCCTTTCTACAAGACATAAAACTGCACAACCCCCATGTCCTAGTTTCAAGACAATAAACTACATAATAACCATAAGCGTCCATTCCGAATGACGTTAAAATGCGTAGCATCTTATTACTTGTCACATAACGCTAAACTGCATGACCTCATTTGTACAACTAATGTTCTATCAATTTGACATTAGAAGCTTCCATAAGCAAACATCATTGACATCATCACTACTCCTTAGTAATACATGAGGCCCTCTCTTTCCTATGTCTGAGTCAGATCTACATAGAGACCTAATTTCAAGAACTACGTATGGCTTGATTCTCATTTTCCAATGAGATACATAGACACGCCTAAATCTCCAATTTTGGGCCCAAACACAATTACAAAATCTTCTTATTTTCTTTTCTCTTCCTATATATGAATCAGACCTATATAGAGTGTTCCCTTAGGATATATTATTTAGTCCTTATATCATTTTATGTCTTAAGATTTACTATTCTATCAAAATGTGTCAAAATCCCCTATTCTTCATGTCAAACTCGATTAGCGTGAGGAATGATTGTTAAAAAAACCACGTACAACTTGATTCTTATGTATTTTGAGATATATAGATATGCCTAGATCTCAAATCTTGGGCCCATCCGCGATACAAAAAATCTTTATTTCTTGTATAAGAATCAAATTTGTATAGGAAATGTTTTAAGAACTATGTATGACTTGATTATTTCCCCAGCAAGACATATAGTGACACTTGGGTTTTATACCTTAATCTAGTTACAATATGTATTTCTTTTCACATCGGTTCATAGTCATCCTTAATGCATGACATTAAACTGCATGGAAATCTAACACCCCCATTCTTCATATGTGTCACCTTTCTATTATAGAAGAGACCCTTACTACTCCTTGTTTCTCACACCGAGCATAGCCCATGTGTGCTTAGGAATTGGGTAAAAGGCTTTTTTATATAATTAAGGTGTTTCAATTCCTTATGGGGGTGCAAATTTTCTCACCGCATGACTTAAAACTGCACATCACCTTATTAATTTGGAGGAAACAAAGAAAGTATCCATTGTACATATGAGTCAGATCTATGTAAAGGACATCAAAATCATGGTCAGTATTGATTCAAACATTTTTCATGTGCAATAAGCATAAACCCCTATCATATTTCATACTCTAAATCTTGAATATTTTTAGATCTTCATAATCTTTCTTACGGTTTCTGGTGATAGGGTTTCCAATATCTGATAACTCTTTTTCCAGACTATATAGCACGTGCCCTTAGGCGGCCTTGCATAAGTTGCCTACATAACAGACCTGTCAGTCAAAAGATTCCACTATTTGGCTATGCATCATATTCCCCAGTTGTCCATGCATAAGACAACCCCCATAATGGGTTTGTCAAGTAATTGTAGCTTCGTTCTTGGTTATAGTATCTTTGTCCCCTTTAATATTTTATGACAATATACAAGAATCTGTATTTTAAAACAGTCATTCAAGTATCTTGTCCCATTATCTTTCTCACATTCTGAAAGTATTCAAGACCATAGTTTACACATTTCCCATACCATGTGTTCAATACAATATGAAATAAGCTTTGAATCACTTGGCCACATATCACATATTGTTTCCATTTCTGGTCCTAGTCATATGAACTAAAACTACAGACACCATACCTCTTACGTTTGGGTCATACCTTCATAAAAGTCCTTTTCCTCTGATTCTTTGGAAATTTTGGTTGAAAATACCCTTTCTTTATTCAGGTACCTTACTCCATTAACCAAACTCCATGCTTCAGAAAATCTGAATCTCTATAAACTTTCTTCAGTTTTTAGCAATAGAATGTCAAACTTCTGAGATCTCTTTTGTCTGACTATGAAACACATGCCTTTAGGTGCCCTTGCATAAGTTTCCTACATAACATGTCTGTTAATAAAAAGATGCCACTATTTGGCTATGCAGCATATTCCCTAGTTGACCCTGCATAAGACAACCCCCACAACGGGTTTTTCAAATAATGGTAACTTTGTTCTTGGAAAATACTTCCTCTAATTCTTTTATCCATTTTCCCATATCATTCCTTGGTTCCAGAAATTCCCAAATCACAATTTACAATTTTCCCTTCCATAAATGAATATGATAGTATGTTTCCAAAAAAATTATCAATAAAATTAGGAGAGTCTCATACCTTTGGTCAAGGCTAAAGACCTTAAATTAAAGCCACACAATTTCCTCACTGCATGACTTAAAACTGCACAGTACAACATCCTCACTGCATGACTTAAAATTGCACAATACAACGTCCACACTACATGACTTAAAACTGCACAGTACAACATCCTCACTGCATGACTTAAAACTACACAATATGATATCAGAAATTCCCCTTTTTGATAAATTTTAACCATTAATCATACAACAAATTTGTATAGAAATGGTTTTACTATTCATGACTTATGTCGGTCTAAAATAGGCCTTTTTCATTCTTAAAATTTCTTTCCTAGGAAAACTACCCATTGTGTTCTTGAGTCACCCAAATCTTATTTTCCCTAATCTATCAATAGCAAAATATTAAACATCAAATATCTCTTCTGCTTGATTATGTAGAACGTGCCCTTAGGTGGCCTTATATAAGTTTCTTACATAATAGGACATTCATTCAAAATATGCCACTATTTGTCTATGTAGTATATGCCCCAGATGGCCCTACATAATACAACCCCCATAATGGGTTTGTCAAAATAATGGTAACTTCGTTCTTGAAAAAACCCCTTATATTGACATAGGTTTTAAATTTGGTGACCATAAAAATAATGGATCAAGATTCCCCTTGGAAATATTTAAATAATATTAAAGAAATTCTCATCCACAGAGATTTTTTTGGGATCTAATTCAAATTTTATGGTCAAATCTAGTTAGCCCAAAATATTAGCCCATTATAGTCTAACATGAATGACTCTAAACTGCCAAACAACAAAAGACTTGGTACTCATCAGATTGAGAACCTGGGAAGGGAACTCTGAACAAAATTCGAGTCCTAGCTTACTAAATATACATTTTTTCAATGGTTTTGGTAATATTGAGCAATAAAAATTCAAGAGATATAAATTTTGTGGGGGTTGTCCATATAACCCTTGAAATAATCAAACTATGCTCACTAGGCCCCATGGATTAGGAAAAAATAGAGCATCCTTCCAAACTTTATGTAGTTCCAAATCTAACCAAATGATGTTGGAATGCGTCAAAGTGCCCTAGTTTTACCATTGAACAAGATTCTTTTCATTCTGAACAAGTCAAATTCTAAGGGGGGGCTTTTGTAGACACCATGAAATGTGTTCTATGCACTTATTTGCAAAATGTTCTCAACCGTGCCCGAAAAGATCATGGTGTGACTCTGCATTTTTCAGGGGGTTCAGTGATGGTAGCGAAGGCACCGACCCGAAGGGCCAGGACCATAGCACAGCACTGATCCCAAGTAGGGGTGTGGGGGTGCAGCCCCTGCGGTATGGTTGAATTATTTAGTTAAGTCGCTAAATCGACGCCCAAGGTACCTACATTTAAACACCTTTGCACCACCATGCTGGAGATGATTAAAGTAATAATTTTGGCTAATTCCTAAAGGTGTTGCCCTAGTCTAGCCAAAACACCATCGACGTACAAGGTAATTGCGCACCCAATCTCCTTTTTCCTACGGTCCTCTTTTTCCCTATAAATAGACCCTTGGGGACTTCATTTGGACGGACGAAATTCCCTAAAGCCCAATTGTTGCTCCAGTCGCCCTAGTACTTCGTCCCAGTCTGATGAAACTTATAAGGAAGTTCTTCAACACCTTGAGTAGAGGATTTGAGGGAGGATCATTGGAATTAAGTCCTTTTAGTGTTTGAAAACCATAACACTTGCGTGCCTAAAGCATTCAACCTCCCCAAGTCATAAATACTTTCACGCCACCCATTACTCTCACAAGAAAATGAGAGCACCACTTCTCGGATCACCTATGAATACTATTGAAGGATTGAGCAAGGTCTCACCCAAGCATTAACATATAGTTTGTTCATCGCTTAAGTGAACATCAGGTCTCCCAAGGGTACTTGCGCGCCCATACTTTCATGCCCTTACCTACTTGGGCGCCCCTCTTTGATTCACTTACTTTCTTTACTCTCTTCAGCCTACAAGCCATCAATCCTTCCTCAAATACATTAATAGAAAGGCTTCTTCTTCATTGGATCCCTTGTCAGAAAAGGATTTTGTCAAGACCTTCACCAAAACCTCCTGACTTATCAAACCATTGGGAAAGGAACATCAGCAAGTCTTCTATCTGGGTTTGTATTTCCGCAGTCAGAGGTTTCCCACATTTGTTTCACAATGGGGTTAAGATTCATGGAGTGTATGTGGGTTTGTATATCCATAGTCACATGGACCTTTCTCCTAGAAATAGTTTTGGGAAATTCCCAGTTTGGAGGACTAGGGTTTGGGTTCTGTACTCCTCTTTTCGTCTCTAAGACCCAGAACCTCAGTTCACTAGTAGGAAAGTTACGATCCAGACTTACTTTTCCATGAAAGTAAAGGTGAATTCACCTTCCCCTACCAGGATCAATTTAAGGGCAACCATCCTGGTGTAATCCCATAACCTTCATCCCCTCTCCCTCCCATTGGACCCCTGTCCAATGTTAAGAGAACAGAGGGAAGGCTTGTCACCTCGCCCTCTTCCTGGGTCACCTCGCCCTCTTCCATGGTTGACGCGTCCTCTTTCACCAGCGGATTAGGAAAATTTTGAAAGTGTGAATGCCTTTGTTGAATCTTTTACATCCTCTTGTTTCTCACACCAAGCATGACTCACGTGGTCTTAGAGATTTGTCATGGTCACAACATTTTCACAATCGAATGAACTATGACAACTCTAATTCCGGTTCAAACTGGAGTATGTAGGAAGCCGTTTAAGGTCCTGAGCTCACTGGATATCCTCTTTAGGAATCAAACCCTAATTAACTTAATCTGGGTATCCTCCTCAGGAATAAGCCCCAAATTAAACCCCCAAATCAGCAAATCATCCTTTTCAGAAAGTAATCCCAAACTCATTTCTCTCAAAGGACTATACTCTCCTATGAGACTAATCGAACTATGTGGGATTTGATTCCCATATTTATGGGATACGTAGGAAGCCTCCTTGAGGTTCAAACCCAATACCCTAAATCAACCGTGTTCTCCTTGGGCCATATTCCCAACAGGGTCTGATCCTACATGGAAACCCATATTCTTTTCAATGTTCATTGGGTTGCTTTAGCATAAGTCCCACGCTAAGTTTTAACTAAGCATATTCTTCTTAGAGGTCCTTATCACATGACCTTAAAAGTTATGATGTTTCCCATTAAGCAACACCAAACTACGAGGGTTCTTATTCCTTTCACAAGGATGCATAGGTACCCCATTTTATGGGAACAATCCCAAAAGTCAAACCAATCCTTTGTCTCCCTGGATGAAAATAAAATTCTAGAGTGCCCCACTGAGTGGCTTAAAAACTAGTATCATCACAATGATGATTAAAAGAATCTCTAAGCAATATAGTAGAGGATACCATTGATGGAAAACCTTAAATACATATGAATATTTCCATTAATGAAGACACTTGAATGCATACTGATGATTCTAAATTTTTACACATGTTAATAAGTGATTGTGAATTCCAAGGGAAATTTATGATATACTTGATGAATTAATAAGTATTCATGAAAATATCTTAAATTTACAAAGAGAGTCCCGAAGTAGACAATAATTCCCCCCAAAAGGGTTTGATGAGTCCGACCTCCCATCCTCTCGATCAATGCACATTCTTAAGTATCATAAAGTTAAAACATAATGAATGCATGCCTTTGGAAAGTAGGACTCCTTTGGATAAATTTTTTTTGGAAGTTTCCGGTTCCATAAATAAATCCAACGGAAACTACCTTGAAATAGTTATTCTTAAAACTAGAACACACGTTTTAAGGAACTATGAAACATCTATCTTTTTGGATTATTGTATGGTATTCTCACCCCCTTTTTTTACTTTTGTGATGGAATACTCATTTTTTCATGCCCACATAATCATGGAAATTATTGAAATTCATAATTAATTTCTCTATTTCAAGTTGATTTAATATTTAACCCCACCCCACTCTTGTTCACTTTTATGCCAAAATAATCATTTTTTATTCCCATATAATCATGGAAATTATTAAAATGCATGATGAAATTCCCTATTTCATATTTTTTTAACATTTAAAAAAATTGTTTCACTGGTGGAATGTATGTTGTAGCATGAATTTAACATTTAGGTGTGATTTTTTTCAATTAAATTAGTTATTTGTCTATGATATAAATGGTTGTATCCCTATGAAATATTTGAGATGATTTATACCCTTCATGTGAGTATTTTATGGGAAAATTGTGTCACTTAACATCTACAACATCTCTATAGCTAACCACTAAGTGTGAATATTTGTTACTTAATAGAGGGTAAATATAAGTTATGTTAATATTTATCATCTTTTCAAAAATATTTTTCTATATGTTCCTTATCTGATTTATTTCATTACAATACTGGATTGACCTACGCATGTGTACCTATTATCCGACTGTTGTACACCCTCAAAGAAAACAAAAATAAATAAATAATGAGGGAGTGATGAAATGTAAAACATATGGGGATATATCGGTCGAGAGATTAAGGTTTAACTTCATATAATTATTAAGTGAGTGGGTCTTGGTATTTTATTGCAAAGGATATAGGCCAGGTTTGGTGGAAAGAATTAGGTGTGTAGAAAAAATTTAAAATAACATATATTTACTAGATATAAAAAGGAAAGAATAGCATGAAATGGTTTCCATACACAGACATAGAGACTTAGTGACATGGTTTACTTTTTAATTCCTTTCTAAGAATAGTTTCATACATCTCCTAGAATTTTATTCTAATATAATTAATGAGACATCTTTTTCCATGATCATTGGGAATAACTCCTTGGTGTGGTTTTTTCTTTAATCACATTGAAATCTTAAATTAAATATTATATGAATATTAAATATTCATTAATTTGATAATATATACATGAATAATTTTGGGAAAATATTACTTTTCCCAAGAGTAAAAATACTTCGGTTTGGGGGTGTGATCGCACCGTAATTCACTATTTCATTTCACCCTTACACCACAATGTTAAGCTGATTTTGTATTGTAAATTAAAAAAATTAATAAAATTTTTCACTTCACATTTTATTCAATTATTTAATTTTAATCATAATTAAAAAGTTAAATTTTACTGGTTTTGATGATCACATTGTAGGAGGAGGTGATTTGGTGGACTCAGGATGAAGTTGAAGAAAAATGGGCCAAACTACCTGAGCCCAAGCACACATGTGGAATCAAATTCACACTATAGATCTTAAATCCAAATAGGATTAAATTTTGTGGCCTAATCAAAGCATCAGTGGGATACAACTATTTTGAATGCACCTAATCCCAATTAGTCTAACAATGGACCCAACATAATTGATATGTCCAAGAAACCAAATATTCTCTATGTTAGAAGTTTGGTTTTTTATTTCAGAAATACCTCTCATTTTATACATTAAATGGCCTTTAAATTTGATAAGGAGATATTAAAGAGGTCGAAAAATAATTATTTTCTTTTTTCCAAGTCAAGATTAGGCACTTTACTAGACCAAAACCATGGTCCAAGTGGAATATTGAAATCTGTGTTCCCAAAACCGCCCCCCATTTTGCTTGTAAATTGGAACCTTGGGAACCCCATTTGTATGTTACTCTAAGAGGAAAAGGTCTGCCATTTTAGAGACCCAAATGAGTCCTCTCTTAATTTTATAAGTTCTAGAGTCCCTTATCCGCATTGGGAGATCAAGTATGAAGTTTAAGTTTCATTCAATCCCCCTCCTCTCAATGGAAAGCTAAATGGTGGATGGTCATTTTGAGGTAGATACATACACTTGGAGAGAGAGTTACATCACTTTTTATTCTACTAGTTTTGTTTAATTTGTGCATGGAACATTTCATTTATGTTTTATCTTAACATTATTCTCATTTTAATGCATTATATTGGTATAATTAATTGAAATTATTTTCATTTCAACATCGATTGGGTTGAGATTCCAAGTCGGAATCCTAGGTTGTTTTAATTGGAAAACACAAGCATCACTTTTCACATTCATTTATTTGATATTTCAGTATGTTGTATAAGGACTAATTCTATTATTGAGGTCTAAACCTTGACAACCTGATTTTTGTGTCTAAGGTCTTTTCTTTGTGAAACATTTTAAAAGGCATGTGGGGAATCAAGATATTGATTACCCTCAACCAAAGGATTTCATTAAACCATGTGTAATTTTCAGAACAATGAAGTAACCAATATGTGTTGTGAACTTGAAATGACATCCTTCTCTCATTATTCTAAAAACACAATCTTTTTTGTCAACTATTAAGCTTTTTAATTAAGTCTTTTTAATTTTAAAATTGTTTTCAACCCCCCCCCCCTCTTTAAGTATTTTTTATTAAATACACACACTTTAATCCTCCAATGCTTCTTGATAGGTGACCTAGAGTCTTACCTTGACTAAAAATCAACTTTAAAAACTTAATAAATTTGACTGGTCATGACAATCTGATCATGCACAAACCATGCACCCATTAAAAACACCTTAAAACTCCAAAAAATCCTCTAAAGCATTCTAAAACCAAACCCAAAATCTTTGTAACTAAAAAATATAAAATAATTAAAGTAAATACCTCAAATATAGGGTGTTATATATCACAACTATAATGGTTAAAATTGAATAAGAAATGTAATATAAGTTATCATATAAAAAATATTCTAGAAATAAACATGATAATGTGAATTTTCATAAGATATAATGGATTTATATAAAGTCATTATATGAATTGGGATCATTACTAACATTGGTAATTATGTCCATTAATACTATATCCTTTATAAAGTAATTTTTATATTTGCTGTATATTAATGAGGATACTGAGATAATTTAATTTGATTAGAGTGTAGAGACCATATATTTGACTATCATAATTCTCCCATATGAATTACATTTATATGATATTGGGAAGGATTTGGAATAAATATGGGTTTCCTAAGAAAATATTCAAATCAAACTTCAGCAAATGAGGTTCAAGAAGAATCATTTATAGGAAAAGTTTAATCCATTGAAAATTACTATGAGAACAATGTTGGTCAAATCTAGACATCAAAGTACAACTATATCATATTTTACCCTTCGATCCTATGTTACTATAATAATGGGTAATGTATCTAGGATTTATATTAGTATTTATGTATAATTTTTCTTAATAATAAGATTGAATTTACACCAATACTATATATTTTTACTAAAAATATTATTTTTATTTAAAATATAATTTATCATAATTAGGTGATGGAGTTGATAAAATGGAATAAATATTTTGAATAAGGTTGTTAAAATTATTTAAGGAGTGAAATTTAGTAATTATTTCTATAAAAGTAAAAAAAATGGTAGAAAAAGGGTGAAATATTGTTAAATACTATAAATATATCATCATAAATCTTTTTGAATGACCAATATATTATTATAATAGTACTCTAGAATTGATATTTGAACTAACATTATTTCATATCATTAATGGATGTAGTGGATAATGATAGTGTGTAGTTGACCACATCAGATAATGGAAAAAATTGATTAATCAGTTACTTTTTCCAGGATATTCCAATCAACATATCTAAAAGTACTCCCCCATGCTCTCATTTATCTCCATACAAATATTGATTTCTATTTTAATTGATCTATCAATGATTCATTCTTATACATAACTATTTAATTTTAATAACTTCAAGAAGTTAAAAAAGTTAGTTCAAAGTAAGAAGCTTAAGTAAGGCAAGGGTTTCTACTGATCACCCTTTATATTCCTATTATAATTATTTTTTTATAATAACTTTAACTATATTATATGAAATTATTCTATTTTATTATAAAAAAATTAGGATTTAACATGAATCTACATTTATAATTTTAATTTAATTTATCATTACATTGATTTAATTATGGAAAAGTTTATAGTTTTCAATGAAGGAAAGAGTAAGGAGTGGAAAATTTAAAGTGGATTTTGCTGAAGTATTACAGAAAATACTACTAGGTACTTGGTGCAGATGTACCAAGAATATAGTAAAAGTGGAAGAGGAGATTTAAGTTCTAATACCATCCAGTTGGTGGCTAGTTGGCTCATATTGACATGAACAGACTCATTGGGACCCCTCATGGGATGTGGTGAGCCAAGAGTTCCACTTGAATCCCATATCCAATAGGCTAAGGGATACTAACTAGCATTGAGTAAGTGTATCATGCATAATAGGATGCTTTTTCCAAATGCACCTGTACACAACACAAACCTCCACTCATGAAATAATAATAAGAAAAGATTGAAAAAACTGATTATAATATATATAATTCATGTAAAAAATGATAAGATCCACATAGAAATCTAATATATAATCCATAATAAATAACGGTAAAGATATATTTACAAAAACTAAAAGGAAACCGTACATATATAGTTGTGATGAAGAAGACCTCATAACATGTTGGATATAAACATGAATTTCACCCACTGCTTTCACCTCTTGGTAACGCTAAAATCTACCAGCATTATGTATAACATGGCCCCATGCGATGTCAGTTCCAAAAAAGATACACTAGTTCCAATCTTCCAAGACCACCTCATAAACCTGCATCCACTAAAAAATAAATGATATATTTTGAATGAAACAAAATCACATTGCAAAAATAATTAGACAAGTCATCTCAAAACTCTAGTATAGAAAACTATATTGGAGGAATATAATTAAAGACTATCTAGATATTCTCTACAAACAGAATTCTTGAGGACACAAAAAATTCATAGTCATTTATGCTCCATCACATTAAGGTATAAATTTCATGTGAAACAAAGGATGCTAGAAGTATTGAAAAGTCCATGAAGACTTTAGTCAACAACCCACCTATACATCTCACTGTGAAGGCATCATCAAGGTGTTTGTGGTGTCAGAAGTTTTGAAGAATCTGATCAGCTCAGCCTTTGTTACACACCACCATTAGAATCCACCTAGGGAGGGTCCACTCCTCCTTGAGTTATGTGCATCAATTGAGGGTGTAGAGTACTTTATTGTTCATCATGTCACACTAATATTCTAGGAAAATAAAGGGTAACCCACACTAAAACTAAGGATAGGTGTTAATTAGGGGATTATTAACCCCTACATCATAAAAACCTATAAATTATTTAAAGTAGAGAGTTTGAAACATAGAAACAATTTCCACTTTTCACATCCCATCCATAGGATAATCATCACACGACTTGGAAAATTAAAATTACCCATTTAGTGTCCCCTTAACCTCACAAAATTCATAAAGAATAACTCACACCTCTTCATATAGAACCCAACATGCAATGATGGAACCTAAAAACTAGGTGTAACATAAAGTAGATGAGTAGTAAACAACTGATAAGAGAGAGGTATAATTTCCATGAATGCTGCAATATTCATTCTAAAAAACAACCATTTATCAAATAAAGATAATTATAAAGTTTTCTCATTATGCCTCACATACTCCTTGGATGCCTGAATAGATAACACCATTATGATCTATGTGGTAAAATATTATGGATAGGTTATTTAATTACCCAAATTGGAAAATCAGTGACGAATTAAATAAGACTTCATAAATGTGAATTCTAAGACATGTGGTGGCACCTGAGGTGTGTTCACACATGCACCAATGTAGCTATGTCAGGTCAGGAAGAGTCAAGTAGCTTCCCAGCTCAGATTCTGGTTGAGGGAAGTCTCCTAGACCCATATGTTTGGTTGTGAGGTGGGCCCAAGTGGGATGACCAACATTACTAGCCTAGCTAGTTGTCCCACACTACTATAGATCATCTCTTTAACGGTGCGCAAAAAGGGATTTAACAATGCTAATTTTTTTCCCGGTCACCATTAAAGGGGGGCACCTTTATCAGTACTAAAAAATGATGATAAAGGCCCCCCTTTATAAGTGATTTCATTAGCATTGATAATCATAACTTTTATTAGCACATATAATGGTGCTCCTTTATCAGTGCTAGAAATAGTGCTAATAAAGGACCACCAACTACAATGTGTTGTTTGAATAATATTACACTACATCAACCTCTAACCTATATGAAAATACACTTATATAAATAAATTTTTTAATTTAAATAAATTTTACAACACAAATACAAAAAAAAACACTACTATATACATTTCAAACAGTGTTTTTTATAATTACATTGGAAATTACTATCCACAAACATTTAAAAACATTATTTTTTTTCTCTTTGTCACACCACAACCCTCTCAAAAAAGCACGACCATGATATCATTTTCCAGATAAACTACCCCAGTCTGAGAAAAATAATTCACCTATATAATAAAAAAAATCATATTTTTGTGATACTATAAATAAATAAATTAAACATAAATATAAAATAATACATTAATAACATGTCAATTTTAAATAAAATGAAACATTTATAGTTATAGTGGTAACACCATACTTAAAATTGATTTAGGGTTTATTTCTACACATCGAAATTGACTTATGGATTTTTTTCCTAAAATATTAAAACATTCCGAATGCATTTTCCTAGTTTTTAGTATGTCACTTGTTCTTTTTAGGAAAATTAATTTCAATTTTAAATAAAAAGACACACTTGGAGTCATATTAGTCACACCATGAGTCGGATTGAGGTGAAAATGATTTCTTCAGGTGAAAATGACTTATGGATATTTTTAATAAAGTATCAAAACAATATGAATGGGTTTTCTTGGATTTTAGTATGTCAATTGTGTTTTTTACAAAAATGTCATTTTAAACTAGAAACATGCACATTGAGTCATACCAGTCACATCATGTGTCAGTTTGACATGAGACTACTTTCTACACCTCAAAAATGACTTATTAATCATTTTACGAAATTATAAAGACAATATGAGCATGTTTCCTTGAATTTTAGTGAGTGACACATGTTTTAAACTAAAAATTTCAATTTTAAACTGATAATGGACACTTTGAGTCATAATAGTCACACCATGCATCACATTGTGGTTAGTTTGATTCCTACATATCAAAAATGACTTATTAATCATTTTTCCAAAGTATAAAAATAGTTTGAATCTGTTTAATTGGTTTTCAATATGTCACTTGTTCTTTTTACTAAAATTAATGTCAATTTTAAATAAAAAGATACAATTGGATTCATATCGGTCACATCGTGCATCATATTGATTCATGGTTTATTATTACACATCAAAAATGACTTATGGATCATTTTCCTAAGTTATCAAAATAATATGAATGTGTTTTCTCAGTTTCCAGTATGTCACTTGTTATTTTCACAAAAATTAATGTCAATTTTAAATAAAAGTACGCACATTGAGTTATACCGGTAACACCATGTGTTATATTGAGGTGGGGTTGATTCCTACTCATCCAAAAACACTTATGGGTCATTTTACTAAAGTATCAACACAATCCTAATGTGGTTTTTTAGTTTCAGTAGGTATCTTGTTCATTTTACTGAAATTTATGTCAATTTTAAATAAAAAGACACACTTGGGGTCATATCGGTCACATTGTGAGTTGTATTGAGGTGTTTCGGATTCCTACACATAAAAAATTACTTATTAATAATTTTCTTTAACTATGAAAAAAATATTAATGCGTTTTATTAGTTTTGAGTATGTAACTTGTGTTTTTTACTAAAATGTCATTTGAAACTGGAAACACACACTTTGAGTCATACCAGTCACATTGTATGTTGGTTTGACATGAGACTACTTCATACACCTTAAAAATGACTTATAAATTATTGTCCAAAATTATCTAGTCAACCATAGTATGTTTTCTTAGTTTTCAATGAGTGGAACATGTTTTAAACTAAAATGTGAATTTTAAATTGATAATAGATACTTTGAGTCATACTGGTCACACTATGCATCATATTGAAGTGAGGTTGATTCATACATGTCATAAATGACTTATGTATTGTTTTTATAAAGTATCAAAACAATCAAAATGTGATTACATAGTTTTCAGTATGTCACTTGTTGTTTTTACTAAAATCAATGTCAATTTTAAATAAAAAGATGCACTTTGATTCATATCGGACACACTGTATGTAACATTGAGGTTTGGATGATTCCTACATATCAAAAATGAATTATGAATCATTTTCCTAAAGTATCAAAATAATATAAATTCATTTTCAAAGTTTTTACTATGTAACTTGTTATTTTAACTAAAATTGATATCAATTTTAAATAAAAAGACACACTTGGAATTATACCTGTCACACCATGCATCGAATTAAGGTGGGATTTATTCATACATGTCAAAAATGACATATGGATCATTTTCATAAAGTATCAAAACAATCTGAATGTTTTATCTTGGTTTTTAGTATGTCACTTGTTCTTTTTATTGAAATTAATGTCAATTTTAAATAAAAAGACACACTTTGAGTCATATTGATCACAACATGAGTTGGATTAAGGTGGGCCTGATTACTACAAATAAAAAATGAATTATGTATTATTTTACTAAAGTATAAAAATGATATTAATGTGTTTAATCAATTTTCAGTATATCACTTTTGTTTTTTACTAAATTGTCATTTGAAACTAGAAACACATACATTGAATCATATTGATAACATCATGTTTCAATATTATGTGATACAAATTCCTACACATCAAAAATGAATTATGAATCATATTCATAAATAATCAAGATAATTTGGGTTTATTTTCTTAGTTTTCAGTGAGTGATACATGTTTTGAACTAAAATGTCTATTTCAAACTGATAACAGACAATTTGAGTCATAATGGTTACAATGTACATTGGATTTTGGTTCAGTTGATTCCTACTGATAAAAAATTACTTGTGGATCATTTTAATAAAGTACAAAAAAAATATGAATGTGTTTTCTTAGTTCTCAGTATGTCACTTGTTCTTTTTACTAAAATTAATGTCAGTTTAAAATAAAAAGAAACACTTGGAGTCATTTCAATCACACTATGTGCCGTATTGTGTTTCGGTTGATTCCTAATTGTTAATAATGATTTATGGATTTTTACCTAAATTGTTAAAATAATATGAATGTTTTTTCATGGTTTTCAGTATATCACTTGTTCTTTTTACTAAAATTAATGTCAATTTTAAATAAAAGGAAACACTTGGGGTTATAACGGTCACACCGTGCATTGGATTGAGGTGAGTTTGATTCCTATATGTCACAAAATTACTTATGGATACTAAAGTATCAAAACAATCTGAATGTTTTTTCTTAGTTCTCAATATTTCACTTATTCTTTTTACTAAAATTAATATAAATTTTAAATAAAAAGACACACTTATAGTCATATCGGTCACACCATGAGTCAGATTGAGGTGTGGCAAATTCATACATATCAAAAATGAATTATGGATCATTTTAATATAGTATCAAAACAATACTAATGTGATTTCTTAGTTTTCCGTATGTCACTTGTGTTTTTTACTAAAATTTTATTTGAAATTGGAAACATGCACTTTGAGTCATACTGATCACATTGTGTGTTGAGTTGACATGAGCCTTCTTCCTATACATCACAAATAACTTATGAATCCATTTCCAAAACTATCAATGTAATCGGAGAATTGTTTCTTGGTTTTCAATAAGTGACACGTTTTTTGAACTAAAATGAAAATTTTAAAATTATAACAAGAACTTTGAGTCATATCAGTCACACCATGCATTAGATTGAGGAGAGTTTGATTCCAACATTTCAAAAATAAATTATAGGTCATTTTCCTAAATTATCAAAATAATATGAATGTGTTTTCTCAGTTTTCATTATGTCACTTTTTCTTTTCACTAAAGTTAATGTCAACTATAAATAAAAAGACACTTTTTGAGTCATATTGGTTACACCATGCGTCATATTGATGTTTAGTTGATTCCTATATGAAAAAAATGATCTATAGATAATTTTCCTAAATTATAAAAATAATATGAATGTGTTTTCTGGATTTTCAGTATGTCACTTGTTCCTTTTACAAAAATTAATGTCAAATTTAAATAGAAGGACACTCTTGGAGTTATTCCAGTCACACCATGTGTCGAATTGAGGTGGGTTTAATTCCTACACATCCAACATTACTTATAGAATATTTTTATTGAAGTATTAAAAAAATGAGTTTTCTTGGTTTTCAATATGTGAAATATTCTTTTTATATAAATTAATGTCAATTTTAAATTAAAATACACACTTGGAGTATTACCTTCCACAATATGAATTGGATTGAGATGCAACTAATTCTTATATGTCACAAATGACTTGTGGATTTTTTTACTAAATTATAAAAAAAATATTAATGTATTTTCATAGTTTTTATATGTGATGTGTATTTTTAACTAAAATATAAATTATAAACTAAAAACATATAGTCTAAGTCATACTAAGAACACTGTGTATCAAATTGTGGTGTAACTGATTGAGTATACGATGTGTGTTTTTCTTTCAACTATCTTAAAAAATATAGAAAAGAGAGAAAATGTTCCTTTATAATAGAATATAAAATCTATTGTCCCTGAAATGCTTATGTTTTAGGAATCACGGTGTTTCCTATTCCATGAAAAAGGAACATATTCTATCTTTTCTAGCTTATTTCATATAGATAAAAGAAAAATATGGCTTTTGAAAATAACTATGAAAAAAACTTAATAATTATTAGATAAAAGTTATAAGGAAATTAAGTTAAAAATAATAGATAAAATGATGATAAAATTAATTAAATAAGTATTAGGAATTCACCTTTTCATGATGGGTTTATACATTCTTGGACCATTTCCTTATTTTCATTATCTCAGTTGTAGCTTTGAAGTCCAATCTCACACAAGCATGCAATGTTTCGAACAAACCACCCCAACCTGAGAAAAATATACCACCTTTATACGAAAAAGTTATTATGTTAGTACTAGTATAATAAAATACATTAAACATAAATATGTAACAATATATTAATAAAATGTCAATTTTAAACTGAAACCATACAATTTGAGTCCTACCTGGTACACCATGTATTAGATTAATTTCATGATCATGGTACATGAGTCAATAATCATTATTGATGAAGTAATTTATTTATCATATCTATGAAAATTAACAAAATAAGTATCAGATATAAATTTTTAAGAAATTAACTAAAAATTAGATAAAATGATGAGAAGTATGAAGTGATATATTCATGATATATGAATACATTCTGAGATCTAGTATGTTTCCCATTCATTTCTAAACAAATCTATTTAATCTTGTAAATATAAGGATTTTCAATAGTCATGGAATTACTAGGAAAATATAAATACACAAAGGATTAATAAATATTTTACATGAAAAATTAATTATATTTGAAAATACCTCTTCAGGGATGCTTTTTTATTGATGTTATATGATCTCTCTCAAAAAATTAAAAACCTAATAAACACAATATTTTCCATTTTTTTGTTTCATACACTATAGAAACATTTAGAAAAATAAGTAATTTTTTATATGTGTTTTGAAAGTTAAATATTATTATATATACCTTAACACTTATCCACTTGTAGAAGTTGAGAGGCTCTTTATGTGCAAGGAATATCCTCATGCCATGATTTCAATGATACCTAAATACCACCATATCATAATATAATTCTAATTAAAATATAATATAAAATTTACAACTTGAAGTTTTGTTCTAAAATTTTGGATGTAGCATATTACAAATTGAAAAATGTCATCACATATAGTCGGTTTATTGGGTATCCATGCAATGAATCCAAAAAATAAATCTTTGGAGTATCCAAATTGACCAGATTGAGTACCCATTGTTTCCTCAAAAAATGGATAAGTAATAAAAGGAATGGAAATATATTTGATATAATTAAATTGTACAGTTTTTCCCCTGTATCATTGGTATTAAGAAAATTTTATCATCTACAAGTTTTTTCCAAACGATTTGGCTAGTTTCATCACTATTGCATTAATTTGATATGAATCCATTTCACTTTGGTTTGTAGAAGTGATGTAATGGTTAATGAGTCTATATTTAAGTTCATAGGGTAATCCCTTCAATTAGTATTCATATATATATATATATATATATATATTCTTTCAAAAAATATGAATTGTACTTATTCATAATTAACAAAGTAAATCAGCTTTTGGAAAAACAAATCATGAAAATACACATCATGTATACATTTATAACTGAGACTCCTATCCAGTCATACTTGATGATTTAATTTACATTCTAAAGATCAATTAAGTCTATAATAGACTCTCTGAATATTTTTTCATCAAAATCAACTATGTGACTACTACCACTTTGAAACTTTATATCTACATGAACCTTCAATGATAGTAAATGTGAATATTGAATGAGTGTGGTAAAGGTAATTTTTAAATAATTTTTTGATTATTAGGTTGATCCTTTATATGGTTTTGATTTTACATTTTGTTTCCCACCCTTACCTTTTTTTGTCTATAATAACATTCATCGGTTCATACTTTTTACATTAATTGTTAATGGTTTAGCATGAAAAATAAATTGGAAATGAATACCTTATTGTTGACAAGTTTTTTTACAAGATATGATGGCCATGCTATGAATGTTGTAATAGCTTTCTTGACTGTATAAATATCTACATCATCAAGTGGAACAGGTAGCTTGGTGCTCAACTCATGAGCTATGGTGATCCCCACTCTCACATGACATATTGGAAGTGGTTTATTGTGTAAATTGTCTTCTTGGATATTGAACGCGGTAGCCCTCGCAACAAGGTGATGGGTGGGTGTTGATAGATATAAATCACAATCATTTTCACCGTATTGGTATAGGAAATTCATTAGTGTATCTATGATTTAAATTTCATAGATTTTTTTTGAAAATATTGATTACCTCATCTTAGATAGCACTTTGAGGGGAATGGATTTCCTAAAAGATGGTGGGGGTGGGTGGGGGTCTTCATGTAGTGGTTGTTGTTGAGTTGTTTTTTCTATTTTATTCCCCCCATCACATTTTCTAGAAACATAGACTTCCAAAAAAAATTTATTCAAGGGTAGATAATCTTGAGTTCATCTCTTATATTTATTTATCTTTATCGCCCTGTTCTTTTCTTTTCTCAAAATATGTCTGGGGTGTTAGCCCAAAAATCATACCTATTATGCAGTTATACTATTCTGGCTACTTCAAGGCCACTGATAGTAGGTGTTCATCTTGTACAGGTGTTGATGATTCCTATATATAATTTGGATAAAAAATACAGGAAAATAAGTAATCATTGTTATATAATAGCAATTTAAATAAAAATAAATTTTTATTATGTCATACTTACACATACTTCCCACACTTTTTTGTGTGATTTCATATATTAGTATTGCATTTTTATTTACATGTGCATCCTTCCATAGCACATTATGTGGGAAGGAAATTTCTTTAGATTTAGATTCATCAATCTGCATATAAATTGAGGAACAAAATTATGTTATTGTTTCATGTCACAAAAAAATATTACAATATATTTAAAATATGTACCAATTTTTTCTCAAGTGAAGTGTACCCCATCCTTACTTTACGGTAGGGTTACGTTGGTTTTTCCTCCTTTTCCATAATTTCAGCACTCAATTTTTGTTTCATAAATTAAAAAATCTCAATCAAAGTGATTAATACTTGTATTTTCAAACAATGTATTACTATCCACAATGCACATAAAAATATATCTCCCCACGATGACTAGTAAACACATCCCATGTTTTTTTTCCTATCATGTGTGCATACATATGCGGTGGGTGTGGATTTATTTTCCCTTCATCATCTTTAAGATTAAATTTCATTTTAATTGTACAAAAGTTTCTATGATCCTTTCCATTAAGAATTAATACAAATTTCCTGTGGGTTTCATATACTATAAATTAACTCTACAATGGATGATGAATATTAATTCAATGTTTCATTATTTTTTTTAGTAAAATAAGGAAATAACTTCATAATGTTACCCTAATATATTTCCAAATCAATGTCTTAATCATGGTCACAACATGGTGCCATGAATCTACATCATTCGGAATGTGTTGCTGAGTGATGAACCCAATAAAACTACTAAAAATGTCTTTATTGGGATTAATAGGTTGGTCGTGTGTATTCCATCTGACCTCAAATTTGATTCGGTTTCTTTTATCCATAATAATATTTACTAACAACATCATGCTATGACACTCTTATTTTTTATACACCATTAGTTCTTCACCATATACAATTTCCTCAAGTTCAACATCATTAATATATTATTCCTTTGGATTGGTATCATCAGCATGTTCATAAGTTCATTGTTCCTCTGCGATAGGAGCAAAAATATGTTGAGAAACCCATTGTTCTTATGGATTGGTAGCATCAACATGTGTATATGGTTGTTGTTCCACTACACTAGGAGTATCAGTGGGTTAAGAAAGTTATTGTTCCTTAGTATTGGGAGCATCAACACATGTATAAGTCAATATCTGCAGAAGGGGTTCAAAATTTAATTTAGATTACATAAATGTAGTAGTGAGAAGATAATAACATGAGGTAACCCAAATTATATTACAAAAAAATATAACCTGCTTATTGAACTCTTTTTTAAGGTTAAATGGATTTGACCCCTCTATCGAGTATCTAAATTCATAAAATGTAGTCTCCTCTGCCATACAAAGCCCCAACTACATTGGGACTTTCGTGAAATGATTGCAACGTCCCAATTAAATGGTTAACCTCAGTTGAATTTTCATCTAACCTTTCAATGGTTTTGGTTGATAACAGAACAATTGAACACTTTTTGTTTGTGGGATCTAGAACATAAAATATTTTTAATTCCCGTTATGACATTATAAACAACTTGTCTTTATACCCTTACTAAAATCTTTTTTTACAAATTAAAAATCATCTATTTTAAGAGTACTCCTATTATCAACACACCTGCGTTGAAAAATCAGCACTTGGAATTTGTATAATCCAACTACCATTTTTTTATGATTTCAAAGTGTGACATATTCACATAAATTGGATTTCTTTCCCTAGTACCAGAAACATGAATCACTTTAGCCACAAGTGTAAATCCACTATTTTTCATGGTACTACCTTCATCATGTTAATTTTTATAGAACGTATAACCATTAATTATATAAACATTGTAATATAATACATTCACACGTGGTCCTATGGGGAATGATCGAAGTCATTATAAAATTGAATCTAGATTTTCATATGAATTCTTAAAAATATATTAAAAACCCATCCTATAAACTATTGATTATGTTTATTTGATATCCATCTTTTATCCCTTGATGGATTCAAATGCCTAATAATTTCTTTGTGTGTTTCAACAAATGGGGAAACCTATAAACTATTTTGAAAAATGTAAAGCTGGTCCTGGTACCAATCTATAATAATGATTGTGACAAAATTTGTTCCAGAAATTCCTTCACCCATAAGCTACCCAGTGTGACGAGATTTCGGTAGACCAATGCTTTCCACACCAGATGGTTAGTTGGTCCAAAATTCAATGGATTCCTCAAAAATATATCTCTCATCAATACAACACTCTGAAAAAATTCAACTTTTTACATAACCTTTCAAAATATTCATATTCCATTCAATGGGGTACATCCATCTATAATTTACAGTACCACATAGTCAAATCTCTCTCACCAAGTGAACCACCCTGTGAACAATCATATCAAATAATTCTAGCAGGAAGACAATTTCTAATTCAAATAATATGAGGAAAATTTCCTTTTCCATAGTAATAAATTTCACCGGGTTTATAAATTTTATGCATATTGCTTTGAAAAATAAACATATATTGGTTAATATATGAAGGGAATTCTTGGAAAAAATGCAATGTAAAGCTATATGAATTAGACCTTAAATCAAAACATGATATTCATGTCATTTAAAACCGTTAAACTTTAAATCAGTAATTGATATGATATTTTTGATATTCGATGAATACCCCTCTAAAACCTTTACATCATTCAAGAAGTTGTAAAACTAATATCTCTTATCTAGAAAGATTGTAAGTAACTTGAGGAAGAAAATTTTGTTTTTTCACCTTTCACTAGTGCCAACTCTACCTGTATTCTCATGTCAACCATGTCTAACATAGTCTTAATTCCATACTTTGTTTTTTTGGGTTCATTTTGTAACACCCCAGGTAAATAAAGAATATGACATTTTTATATTTATCCATATTTGTGAATAAAATATTAATATTACTTTAAAGGGAAAGCTGTGCTCGATGGCATACCCAATACGCGACAACGAGTTCCTTTGAAATATTACGTTGCACTCCAATAATAAAATAATATTATTTTAAATAGTAGTTAACGCCTAGCCATTGTAATGGCGGGACAGAACGGAACTAACTACAAAATGATTATATATTTTTGTCAAATATTTTTACTTTTATCCAATAAATGTTAGAGGCGTAAAATGCAAATGAATCCAATTTTAAGCATAAATCTTCTAATATTATTTAAAAGGTCGATTAACCGCCTTTTGATGGAGAACCATTTTTAAATATAATTTTGACAATTTTATATGTTATATTTGACAAAATAAAATCATTCTTTAGAATTTGGACATAAAAATTTACTTTGTGTAAATTTTTGGTATTTTTCCGATAAAGTTCATTTTTAATGAATAGTGAAAAATGTTGTATTTTAATTCAAAACCTTTTTTTAATCTAATTTTTTTATATGATTACATTATCTTTTGAATTGGTTTTAAAGTTAAATTAGAATATATTCTTACCATTTAATCCAATAGTGGTCATAAGAATTAATTTCACTTTGAAATTGGACTTAAACTAGTGTCAATCTTTTGATACTTTTTGTTTCATAAAAACATGCTATTTGTTTTGACAGCAGAAATTAATTATTAAATTACTTAATGAAACTTATATGTTTTTAATTTTTTAAAATAGACATAACTTTTGACTTTGGAATATCAAATATAGCTTAGGGTGAATTTTTGGTATTTTTCTGAAAAACATCAATTTTTGATGAATAGTGAAACCACTTAGTGGTACTTAAAAAACTGATTTTTCGTTTAAATGAAATTTTACCACCTCTGTGTCTTGAATTTCAAAAATCCGACATAAATGGTTGTAATTAGGAAGTAAAATGTGGTTCAATGGGATTAAAATAATTTTTTGGTGAATAATAACTTTGAAGTTTTTAATCGTGATTAGAGGTAATTAGTGTAGTTTAAGGTAAAAATAATGTTTTAATAATATGAAATGACCTTTACACATGTCCTAACCATATTTTATGTGTCATGGCCGACCACAAAAATCCCTTGGTCAACTTGGGGACCCCATGGAGCCACTTTAGTAGTAAAATGACATAAATAACGTTTTATTTAAAGTTAAAATAAAAATGTCACAAACATGAGTTTTTTTACTAAAACAATTTTTAAATGGGGTTATAAAAGTCATATTTTTTACCATAAATATTAATTATAAATCTAAAAAGATTTCCTACATAATTATATTTGTTTTATAATTTTTATACATTAAATAAATTAAATTATTTATGACACCATGTTGATGCAGCGATTACCTCATTATTTAACGATTTAAATAAATTGAAAAGATAATGTAAAATATAAGACCTACACATGTCAAAAACCTATTGGATGGGTGGATTTAGAAATATTATCACCTTATCCTTGAAATATATAATTTTGGGACCTTTAAAATCTGAAAATCATTTTATAATAAAGTAACCTTTTATAACATTCCAAGAGTGCCCCTCCTCTCCTCTTATAAAAGGCCCCCTCCTCTATCACCTTACTCACACCTCTCAAGCCTTTGTCTCAGACAACCCCTGCCCATTTTGTCTCTAAACATCTCTCTATTACTCCTAGAACCCTCACTTTGGGCATAATTCTTTCAAAGTAAGCCTTTGAGCTCAAATCAAAAAGAGTTACCCGATTTAAAGGTAAGGTCTTCCCTATTGTTCTTTTGTTTTATTTTGCTTCTCCAACCCCCTAAACTCTTTTTATTTATTTATTTTGTAACAAAACCAGTATATTAAATATACTATTATTTTTTTATGATGATTATTCGTTCTACACTAACACACACCTCCGTCTAATGGTTAAAGAACATACTATTTCCGTGGATGGAGAATTACTGCCTCACGAAACGATGATTGTTCTATCTTCTCATACCAACTCTCATGGTGGCCATTAGGATGGAAATATATTTATTTATGATATATATTATATTTATTTCCTCGATATTCTTCTTTATTTTATAATTAATACATACCTTTATGCTTTTCATGTTCTGCAAATGCGATAATTTCATTTGAGGAAGTGTGGACTACCGCCCCCTCAAGTGATGTGACTCGTTCATGCAATACATGGAATGTATAAAGAATGAAATTGATGAACTAATGTGATATATATAACATATATATTATACTGGAATTATAAAATATATATATCTATCATCTATTTTTAATTCCATTAATGTTCCAAAGAAATGAAAGTAGCGTTCATGCGTACGTACAACTTACTGTCTCCATGAACGGTACATTTCATTTCTTATCTTCAAATGATATGTACTATTATATGTACATATATATAATAGATATATATGTCATATATTACATATAAATTATTGATATAATTCTGGAATTATAATATATATATCTCACTTTTATCTTTAATTCCATTAATATGACCAAAAAATGAAAGTAGCGTTCATGCGTACGTACGACCTACTGTCTCCAAGAACGGTGCTTTTAATTTTTTATCTACAAATGTTATGGAATAGTAAAAAATGAATATATACTGGATATATATGATATTTAAAACATTAATACTATTCTAGAGATGATGTACCTATAACTACATGGAAAATTCTTTTCCAACAAGTTCAATTTTTACTCATGTACTGAACATCGACCAAAACGTCTGATATGAACTCACTTTATGAACCAATTATTATAACATTATAATATGTTATATGAACTGAATAATAATATTTAAATGAGGTCCTTAAGCAATTATAAATTGACCAAATTGTATTATTCAGGAGATTAAAGAACGATCGAGTCATGTCGGACACGAGGTAGGGGATCCAACCTCTCTCTTTCTTTTTAAGTACTCTCTTTTATATCATTTCATTTAAGCTCGTATTTATTATGTTTGGGGATGTTATTTTATATTCCTCAAACTATAATTTTTTTGTTCATATTATGAGAGACCCTATTTGATCTCAAAAATCCATTTTTGGAAGTTTTAAGTGGCATCGTTAGGCTGCCGAGTTTTCGTAAGGGATTTTTCATGTCACTTTTATTCATGTGACATTTATGCTACATTTACCACTATTTCCTTTGAGTGGTTTATGTACTGCCCATTATTATACACTTTGTGTATTATAATTTCATTTATGGGTATTTACATCTTCATTGTATGACCATTCTTCCATGGCGTGTATGTTTCAGAAGTTACCCAATTCGGTAAGGGAACCTTTCACCCTCCTCATTTTAAAAGACATATTTTTTAGGTCTTTTAATCTTATTATGATGGGATATGTTCTTATATATCATTATTGATATAAATATTATGTCCAATTGATGATATACCCCTTTTTATCTCTCATCAACTCATTATCTGAATTTTGAAGTGACGCCGTTAGGCTGTCAAATTTTTGCAAGGGAACTTCTTAACCCACTTTCAATTCTTTGGGTTAAACCTCTACTTCTTGATTTTATTATGCCAATATTATGTGTGGAATATCTATTTTGTAATTTCCACAAACCTTTTTGTAGATATACTATTTCTACACATAATCATCTCATTGATAAATTCTTACGAACTTGTATGGGAAATCATAACTCATTCTCATTTCATTGAGTTAAATATCTATGTCATTGGTTTTGTTTTTCCAAGATTATGTGTGAATGACCACTGATTGTTTCACACTTAATATCCACTTATATTGGGTTTATTTATATTTCTCACTCATAATTATGTGATATATTTATCCTTAATTTAAGGATACCATCTTTATAATGGATTTCATCTCAATTTACATTTCCATTGAGACTTCATTGTTGTATGCACCAATTCACTCTTATATGGTGTGTATACTGTCCTTTGACATATTATATCATGAATCCATTTATTCTCATGATATTATAATGCTCAGATTAAATGTTATTCTACAATTATTTGTATTCAAGAGTCTCTCATTTTGTTAAAAACTCTTTAACAAAAATATCGTTTTAAATGTTTTAAAGATTCATTATTCTAAATCATTATCTTTAATGTCCATATTTTCAAAATGGTTTCCAGTTTTTATTTATATGGACATTAATGTTTTAAAATTATAATTCCATTAAAATCTTCAAAGTGGTATGGGACACTTTGATTCAAAAATCTCTTTTAAATGATTTTTGAAAATGGATTGATTAATTCAATATCTTGGAATTACTTATTGTGATTGCAAATGAAATTTTGTTATTGAAATGTTTATATTTTCAATATTTTATGTGTAATGATGGTACTTAGACATTTTATAGGTGGTTACGTGATAAACCATATGACGGGTGGTGCCGTGAATACCAGGATGGGTGGTTACGTTATAACCTCCAATTCATTGGGTATGGAAGTCAGCCGTATGGCTATTCCATTAAGTATGTGTGGAAGTTGACCGTATGGTTATTCCATTTAAGTATGTTTATGTCCCAAATTACCTTTATATGTTATGTGTTCTTTATGTGGGTTTTTATGGTAATCTTTTGGTTACAAAAGGGGTAAGTAATGATCTTTTATTCAGTGAAGATTTTTTTTACTACTTCATAAGGGTGAAAAGTATTACTTTGATAAATTATTCTTGGTTTACTTGTTGTTTTGAAAAACTAACAGTTTTCCTTCTTTGTGTATCCTTTACTAGGATTTTTATGCTCCTCCCAAGTTTTTGAAATATTTTCCACAGGACTTAAAGATGAATAGGGTCAAGGATGGGATCAAGGAAAGACATTCTATCTAAAACATGTAACTAGACATGTTTCTTTTTAAGTGTTTTTTTATTTTATGGAAACTTAGTAGAAGTTTCTACTATGTAATCTTTTGAGATGTAATAGTTATGACCTAATTCTCTAAAACTCTAAACCTGAAAAGATCCTCTATGTGAATTATTCATTTAATTTAGGATTAAGTAATGTTTAAGGCCGGGGCCTTATAGTTTGTATCAGAGGGAGGTTTAGATAACTTTAGATGATAGGGTATTCTATAAGCATAAGCGACATTACCATAATGGACAGTATTTCAGAAAGAGTCTTAGTTTTTAGATAAAGTGAATGAGTGAGTATATATTAGTGATTATCTTTTTCATTAGTACCTGATGATTTTGTTGATATACTCACACTGAAATTTAGGTTTTTAGTAAATGGATGGATCTAGCAGGCACCAAAGTGAAAATGGTTTTGAAGGAAACTGTGGTGGTTCTCTAATTAAGAGACTGGATTAAATGGGGGATTCAATGAGAAATCTCATGGTTATTCTAAACCAACTATCAGGAGTCATGATCAACCACTTGAACCTTGGTGAGTTCTCTAATGCATCATGTACGAGATGACCAACTCGATGTGGATGTTCAGGTAATAATTATAAATGTAAGCATTAGGGTTTATATGATCCTTACTTTTGAGGTAATTATGGACTACTATATGTTATGATGGAATATGAACGACATGAGATAAACATGAGGTTAAATTATGTTCTGGTTATTTTTGATTATTTTATCTCTTTTTGGGGAATGATTTGAGAATTATATAGTTTGGAAAAAGGACAACACATAGACAGTGTGACAACCCGTCATGTCGGACAAAGCTGGGGGAATCAAACCCACAACCAAAGTGCGACTGATATTTATCGCCTACCACTGGACTACGTGAAGTCCCTGGTTAGTTTGACTAATTATTTTTAGTTAGATAATTTTAGTAATCAAGAGTAAGTTTATATTGGGTTATCTATGGAAATGATTAACCTATCATGGATGATATGTGATTAGGTTAATTAGTTTTCAATACGAGACTTTAAGAGAAACTGATGTTGTTTGGAGATAAATGTTACAATTTAACTTGGAAGAATATGTGGTTAAATCCTTCAAATATTTGGGTTTCAATCTTAGTTTTGTTTACATTGAATAATTTTATGGAAAGATGTTTATTTACTGGTCTTTGTTGAAGTTTGGGTATTGTTTGACAAATTTTGGAGATTAAGAATAGATTCTTTTATAAAGGATTATCCTTTGGGGGTATTATCTGATCTCATACTAACCTTTTTGGTTTTAGTTTTGGTTAAGGTCTAAATACATGGGAAGTATATAGTTCTCTTTTTTGTGGATTAGGTGATTCTCTAGAAGTTGATTATAGCTCTCTTAATGTGAACAAGTCATCCTAAATACTCGTCTTTTGGAGAAAATATGAGTTCGTGTAAGAAATCTAGTAAAAGTTGAAAGTCAACATGACAAGTAAGTATATTTACTTATGTTTTAGTTCAGCTCAAAAATAAATTCCTCAATGAAAAGTAACTAAATAAAAATGTTGTCTGTTAACTTTTCCTACTGGGTAATCCAATACCATTTAACCCATCGCAAGTTTGTGATTTTCTGGTGGTTAACTTTCTTCTAAACATGTTTTCTATCACACTCCCTCAGAACATGACCCTTTGTTTTTTATTCCATATCCATGTTTTCATACATGGAATACTAGTATGGGTTAACTTGGGTGACCTTTGTACTTCCCTTTCTTTCTTTTAAAGTGATGGTTTAATTTACTCCTTTTCCGATTTGGGGTTTTCAATGAAGTTTCCGAGCCCAATTTTAAAATTGTGAGGACGCAAATCCCAAAAGGGGGGAAGGATGTAACACCCCAGGTAAATAAAGAATATGAGTTTTTTATATTTATCCATATTTGTGAATAAAATATTAATATTACTTAAAGGGAACTCTATGCTCGATGGCCTACCCAATACGTGACAACGAGTTCCTTTGAAATCTTACATTGCACTCTAATAATAAAATAATATTATTTTAAATGGTAGTTAATGCCTAGCCATTTTAATGGCGGGAAAGAACAGAACTAACTACAAAATGATTATATATGTTTGTCAAATATTTTTTCTTTTATCCAATAAATGTTAGAGGCGTAAGATGCAAATGAATCCAATTTTAAGCATAAATCTTCTAATATTCTTTAAAAGGTCGATTAACCGCCTTTTGATGGAGAACCCTTTTTAAATATACTTTTGAAAATTTTATATGTAATATTTTACAAAATAAAATCCTTCTTTATAATCTGGACCTCAAAATTTACTTTGTGTAATTTTTTGGTATTTTTCCGATAAAGTTCATTTTTAATGAATAATGAAAAATGTTGTATTTTAATTCAAAACCTCTTTTTAATATAATTTTTTTATATGATTATATTATATTTTTAATTGGTTTTAAAGTTAAATTAGAATATATTTTTACCATTTAATCCAATAGTGGTCATTGGAATTAATTTCACTTTGAAATTGGACTTAAACTAGTGTCAATCTTTTGATACTTTTTGTTTCATAAAAACACGCTATTTGTTTTGACAATGGGAATTAATTATTAAATTAATTAATGAAACTTATATGTTTTGAATTTTGTAAAATATAAATCATTTTTGAATTTGGAATATCAAATATATCTTAGGGTAAATTTTTGGTATTTTTCTGAAAAACTTCAATTTTTGATGAATAGTGAAACCACTAAGTGGTACTTAAAAAACTGATTTTTCGTTTAAATGAAATTTTACCACCTCTGTGTCTTGAATTTTCAAAATCCAACATATATGGTTGTCATTAGGAAGTAAAATGTGGTTCAATGGGATTAAAATAATTTTTCAATGAATAGCAACTTTTAAGTTTTTAATCGCGATTAGATGTAATTAGTGTAGTTTTAGGTAAAAATAATGTTTTAATAATATGAAATGACCTTGAAACATGTCCTAACCTTATTGGATGTGTCATGGACGACCAATAAAATCCATGGGTCAACTTGAGGACCCCATCGAGCCACTTTGGTAGGAAAATTACATAAATAACTTTTTATTTAAAGTTAAAATAAAAATGTCACAAACAAGAGTTATTTTACTAAAAAAAACTTTAAATGGGGTTATAAAAGTCATATTTTTTACTATAAATATTCATTATAAATATAAATAGATTTCCTACATCTTGATATTTTTTTTATAATTTTTAGACATTAAATAAGGTAAATTATTTATGACTCCATGTTGATGCAGTGATTACCTCAATATTTAACGATTTAAATAAAATGAAAAGATAATGTTAAATCTAAGACCTACACCTTTCAAAACCTATTTTATGGGTGTATTTAAAACTCTTATCACCTTATCCTTGAAATATATAATTTTTTGACCTTTGAAATTGGTAAATCATTTTATAATAAAGTAACCTTTTATAACTTTCCAAGAGTGCCCCTCCTCTCCTCTTATAAAAGGCCCCCACCTATACCACCTTACCCACACCTCTCAAGCCTTTGGATCGTCCAAAACCTACCCACTTTGTCTCTCCACATCCCTATATTACTCCTATAAGCCTCACTTTGGGCATAATTCTTTCCAAGGAAGCCTTTGAGCTCAAATAAAAAAGAGTTACCCGATTTAATGGTAAGGTCTTCCCTATTGTTCATTTGTTTTATTTTGCTTCTCCAACCCCGTTAACTCTTTTTATTTATTTATTTTGTAACAACACCAATATCTTAGATATACTAGGATGTTTTTATGAGGATTATTTGAGCTACACTAACACACACCTCCGTCTAATGGTTAAAGAACATACTATTTCTGTGGATGGCGAATTACTGCCTCACGAAACGATGATTGTTCTATCTTCTCATACCACCTCTCATGGTGGCCATTATGATGGAAATATATTTATTTATAATATATATTATATTTATTTCCTCTATATTCTTCTTTATTTTATAATTAATACATACCTTTATGCTTTTCATGTTGTGCAAATGCGATAATTTCATTTGAGGAAGTGTGGACTACCGCTCCCTCAAGTGATGTGACTCGTTCATGCAATACATGGAATGTATAACGAATGAAATTGATGAAATTATGTGATCTATATAACATATATATTATAATGTAATTATAATATATATATATATATATATATAATCTAGTTTTAATTCCATTAATGTGCAAAGAAATGAAAGTAGTGTTCATGCGTACGTACGACTTACCGTCTCCAGGAATGGTAGATTTCATTTCTTATCTTCAAATATTATGTACTATTATAAGTACATATATATAATGGATATATATTTCATATATTACATCTAAATTATGGATATCATTCTGGAATTATAATATATATATCTCTCTTTTAACTTTTCTTCCATTAATATGGAAAAAAATGAAAGTAGCGTTCATGCGTACGTACGACCTACCGTCTCCATGAACGGTGCTTTTAATTTTTTATCTCGAAATGTTATGGAATAGTAAAAAATGAATATATAATGGATATATATGATATTTAAAACATTAATACTATTATGGAGATGATGTACCTATATCTACATGGAAAGTTCTTTTCCAACAAGTTCAATTTTTACTCATGTACCGAACATCGACAAAAACATCTGATATGAACTCAATTTATTAACCAATTTTTATAACATTGTAATATGTGATATGAAATGAATAATAATATTTAAAGGAGGTCCTTAAGCAATTATAAATTGACCAAATTTTATTATTTAGGAGATTAAAGAATGATCAAGTCATGTCGGACACGAGGTAAGGGATCCAACCTCTCTCTTTCTTTTTAAGTACTCTCTTTTATGTCATTTCTTTTAAGCTCATCTTTATTATGTTTGGGGATGTTATTTTATATTAATAATACTTTAATTTTTATTTTAATATTATGAGAGACCCTATTTGATCTCAAAAATCCATTTTTGGATGTTTTAAGTGGCGTCGTTAGGCTGCCGAGTTTTCGTAAGGGATTTTTCATCTCACTTTTATTCCTGTGACATTTATGCTACGTTTTCCATTATTTCCTTTGAGTGGTGTATATACTGCCAATTATTATACACTTTGTGTAGTATAATTTTATTTATGGGAATTTACATCTTCATTGTATGACCCTTCTTCCATGGGGTGTACGTTTTGGAAGTTACCCAATTCGGTAAGGGAACCTTTCACCCTCCTCATTTTAAAAGACATCGTTTTTAGGTATTTTAATCTTATTATGATGGGATGTGTTCTTAAATATCCTTATTTCTATAAATGTTATGTCCAAGTGATGAGATACCCTTTTTATCTCTCATCAACTCATTATCTGAATTTTGAAGTGACGTCGTTAGGCTATCAAATTTTTGCAAGGGAACTTCTTAACCTACTTTCAATTCTTTAGGTTAAACCTCCAATTCTTGATTTTATTATGCCAAGATTATTTGTGGAATCTCTATGTTGTAATTTCCACAAAACTTTGTGTAGATATACAGTTTCTACACATAATCATCTCATTGATAAATTCTTACGAACTTGTATGGGAAATCATAACTCATTCTCATTTCATTGAGTTAAATATCTATGTCATTGGTTTTGTTTTTCCATGATTATGTGTGAATGACCTCTGATTGTTTCACACTTAATATCCACTTATATTGGGTGTATTTATATTTCTCACACATAATTATGTGATAGATTTATCCTTAATTTAAGGATACCATCTTTATAATGGATTCCATCTCAATTTACATTTCCATTGAGACTTCATTGTTGTTATGAACCAATTCACTCTTATATGGTGTGTATACTGTCCTTTGACATATTATATCATGAATACCTTTATTCTCATGATGTTATAAAGTTCGTATTAAATGTTATTCCACAATTATTCGTATTCAAGATTCTCTCATTTTGTTAAAAACTCTTTAACAAAAATATCATTATAAATGTTTTAAAGATTCATTATTCTAAATCTTTATATTTAATGTCCATATTTTCAAAATGGTTTTCAGTATTTATTTATATGGACATTAATGTTTCAAAATTATAATTCCATTAAATGCTTCAAAGTGGTATGGGACACTTTGATTCAAAAATCTCTTTTATACTATTTTTGAAAATGGATTGATTAATTCAATATCTTGGAATTACTTATTGTGATTGCAAATAAAATGTTGTTATTGAAATGTTTATATTTTAAATATTTTACGTTTAATGATGGTACTTGGACATTTTACAGGTGGTTACGTGATAACCCATATAACGGGTGGTTCCGTGAATACCAGGATGGGTGGTTACGTTATAACCTCTAATGCATTGCGTATGGAAGTCGTCCGTATGGCTATTCCATTAAGTATGTGTGGAAGTCAACCGTATGGTTATTCCATTTAAGTATGTTTATGTCCCAAGTTACCTTTATATGTTATGTGTTCTTTATATGGGTTTTATGGTAATCTTTTTGTTACAAAAGGGGTAAGTAAGGATCTTTTATTCAGTGAAGAGTTTTTTTTACTACTTCATAAGGGTGAAAAGTATTACTTTGATAAAGTATTCTTGGTTTACTTGTTGTTTTGAAAAACTAACAGTTTTCCTTCTTTGTGTATCCTTTACTGGGATTTTTATGCTCATCCCAAGTTTTTGAAATTTTTTCCACAGGACATAAAGATGAATAGGGTCAAGGATGGGATCAAGGAAAGACATTCTATCTAAAACATGGAACTAGACATGTTTCTTTTTAAGTGTTTTTTTATTTTATGGAAACTTAGTAGAAGTTTATACTATGTAATCTTTTGAGATGTAATAGTTATGACCTAATTCCCTAAAACTCTAAACTTGAAAAGATCCTCTATGTGAATTATTCATTTAATTCATGATTAAGTAATGTTTAAGGCCAGGGCCTTATACATTTAGTAACATTCCAATGAAACTATCACATACATTTTTTTCAACATGCCTAACATCCATAAAATTTCTAATATACATAAAATTCTAGTATGGTAATTCCAAAAAAAGTAATCTATTTTTTCAACTGGTTTCATAAGGTTTTTCAAAAAAAATTTACCAAAAGCAGTGTCCATATATTTTACTTTCTCAAATTGTTGATCACCTATTAGTGGAGATGGTGTTTTACATTCTTCTTTACTCCCATCGAATGATGTTGTCCATGATTGGTACCTATGTCATCAGGGTATAAATCTATGATGTCCTAGAAACACAGTCTTTGATGAATATTTCAACCTAATTGGAAGTGTACCTTGTTCACAAATGGGACACCCTTCAGTTCCTTTAATGTCATATCCTTAAACTTTCCCATAAGAAATAAAGTAATTCATTGTCCTTTGAAACATGAATCTCAATATGAAATCTGCATTTTTGTAAGCATCGTACAACATAACACCTGAATCCCATAATAATTTCAAATCTTCAATCAATATAGACAAATAAACATCAATATCATTTCCCAGTTTTTTTGTCCTAATATAAACATATATAACATATTGTATTTTAATTTTATGTATAACCACAGTGGAATGTTATAATTTACTAATATAACCAGCCATTATAGTGAATGTGTATTTGAAAACCAAAATGATTCACTCCATCTATAGATAACACAAGATGAAGGATTCTCATCTCATTTCCAAATTCAAAATACTCATGATCAATTCTATCACACTGAGGATAGTCTAGCAGGTGATGAAGTTTTCCATCTTTATTTCTTTTATATGTGTGTCGCATCAATTTCCTTTAAGACTCCTTACTTCAATATGGGTGTCTAAACCTTCGAATGATTAGAAAGTACTATACAACTATCATAGGGGCCGATTCATCTTTCTTATATCAAGAAGAACCACACTTTGGGCATTATATAAGTGATTTTTGGTCCTTTTGAAATTTTATAAATTAATTTGGACAAGAAAATATACTTTCAGAGATCATTCCCATTGAATTTAGCATTCTATTAGTGTCATGTGTTTGGATATGGATCTCATTATATTTTAGGAGCATATCATTTAAGAGAGAAAGTAGTTTAGTAAAATTGGAATCACTCCATACATTACCATCTTTTAAATTATATAACTTTAGTATGGCTGAAAATGCAATATATTTAGTGCAACTAGCATACAATGGTGTAGTTTCACAACTCTTTAACTTCTCAAACAATTTTGAACAATCACAAAGTTCATCTTCAACTGTCATTTCCATTTCCTCAATATGATCTTCATCATCCCTCACACCTATAATCATATTCTTGATGCAGTCTTCTTTATTGTCCACACTTTTAATCATATCATATGATCCAGAAAATGAAATTTTATCATAATCACTAGCTACATTCTCTTTTTCCCCATGATTATTCCAACATTTATAACTTCAAACTATTCCTTTATAGATCAACTATTCTTCAAACTTCTATGGACTAATTAGCCTTGAATAAAAATAGTGTAAACACAGACAACGGATTTGAGAAGGGTCATATGCATGATCTGTTGAAAACATGATGAACTCTTTCACCTCATATGCATACACTTTTTTCATACGATTGTAATCCATCCATTCTCAATTTATATGCATCCTATTTGATTTGGTAATATTAATATTTAACAAAATAAATAAATACACAAAAAGGGGCCTTTCAAATAAGGGGGACCCAACAGTTTAATGTTTCAAATAATTTCATCATTCTTTGAAGGAAATGGGTAATTGAATTTAAGAAAATAATTACTCCATTAGTGGTAGGTGTTATCCTATTAATTTATCCGCAATTCTCACCAGTACCCGGTAGGTGATGACTATTTCTTAAAGTAATTCACGAAACATAGGTGAATGTCTAAAAGAGATGGGGGATGAGTCTTGGGAAACAAAATGAAATAATATTTTTTTGGGAGATAAAGATGATTAGGATGATAATTATTATTGAATTTTGTTTCTCGAGACTCATCCCCTTAGAATCAAACACCAAATCAGAGAGAAGATGTGGTTGTGGAGAAATCCCATAATTTAAACCATGTATGTGATGTTGGATACAAAGTAGGATTATGAGTTTAAATGGGTTTAATCATTAATTCGCCTTTTGTGGGAGTGAGGTTATGATGGATATCTTATGGGTTGGATAGAGTTTGTGAAATTCCCTTTCCATGGTGTTATTATCAATCTATATTATGCAGGAGGTGAAATTCTGTGTATCTAGGAGGTCTCTAAAAGTTAATATGATCATATAAATATAGATAGCACCCTTTATGAGTAAACCATGGTCTACTGATGCAATTATAAAAAGGAATCGAATAAGTTTCCCCTTATATACATTATTGAACATGAAATAAAAAAAACAAAGATAATTTTAAAACTCATTCAAAACAAAATTAAAACCATACATCAAACTTCTATCTGTTATGATGTAAAACATAATATATTACATATAATAAAATAACTCTTAATTAACCAAATGAATTTCTTGAACAAATAATTATTATATTACAAAATTATAAAAATATAAAAGTATAATTTAGAGAAATAAAATTTATGAAAGTATAAAAGTATTAAACTATAGATAATTTTAAAAAAATACATGTATAAAAGTATAAATTACAAATTCATATATATTTATATATGTATATAACATTATAAACGTATATAGAAGTATAAAATTATATATAATTTATAAAATAATATATATTTTTGATAAATATAAATATTTATAAATGTATATAAATTTATAATACTATTTAAAAGTGAATATATGTTATAAAAGTATACATAATTTATAGAAGTAAATAGTTTTAAAAATTTATAAAAGTATAAAATTATAATATATAAAAGTAAAATTTCTGAAAGTATAAAAGTATAATAATTTATAATGAATAAAACTATAATTGTATATTAATTTATAAATCTAGAAAAATATAAAAGTATAAAAAATTAATAAAATTTTATATTTAAACTATATATGTAAATATGATATACTATAAAATTTACAAACTTATGTAAATTTATAAATTAATAAAATTAGCAAAGTATATAACCACACTATGATATATAAGTGTGAATCTCGAGTTTACATAAAGGTTATAGGGTGTTATGTAAGAGTCATTTACAATAATAAGGTATGATATATAAGATTCATTTTCATGACTCAAGGGAGATGCATAAGGTTCATTCCCATTACAATTTGAGGTGAATAGTTGGCCACACGTTGGATTGATAGCCATACTGTAACACCCCGACCCTAGAAACCTGTAGCTGGTGTATTATTTTAATACATTGGTATGATTAAAAGGAATAAAATCCCAAAGTACTGATCATTTTAGTATTCTTGAAGAAACTAGATACATATATGGATCCCATTTAGCATTGGGAAAGAAAACAAAACATATTACATAAAAAGAGCTAATAAACTACATCCATGAAAACTCAATAGATGATCCCTTCTTCATAACCTATGGAAAGAAAACAAATGAAAGGGGTGAGATAAAATTCTCAGTAAAGGTTACATATAATGGAATCATTAATCAATAAAAATTTAATCATAACCAATTTTACCTAATCAATATGGAACAGTGAATAAATAAAAAAAACACATGCCATTTAAAAACTAAGAATGAAAATGCATCCATAGATTCTATCATAGTGAAAACCTCATTTATAATAATAAATGAATAATGAATAAATAGAATACTTATTATTTTGACGTCATGTATCTAACATATTAACCATAATACCATCGAGACAGTTTAATTTTGTGGGTAGATACCCATCAGATTCTGTTTTGGAAACAAACTTGAAGGGTTTGTCGCCAACTGATTTGTCTCATGCGACCTGTTGATGCATCAAAGGGATATAGCGGGACCCTACCATAAATTATAGTTCAAATAAGTATTTATACAAATATTTAATAAAAAAATATGCCTTTTTAATATCTGTATTGAGTAGAGGATACAGATTTATCAATATTTCCACAGTTAAAGAAACATTCCACATTAACACCGTATGTAAAATGGTTTACAGATAATAAAATAATCATATCCATGTTACAGGAATATGGATATATAATTTAGTTAAAATTTCAAATTAAAAATGATCTCAAAGGGGCAGTAGTTACACCACATCAGAATGATTAGGTGTATAATACCAAGTAAATCACAATGAAATGGAAACTGAAACAAAGTCCCTTACAACATTTAATCAATCAAGTTAATAATAATCAAGTGAATCACTGAATACCGTAAATATAAATAGAATCATGATATTATATTTCAAATGGTAGTAAACATAAACCAAATACAAGAAACAAGTGTCAAACAATTGAAATTTCATGCAAATAAAAGTGAGATGAGAAACCCCTTACCTTATGCACGAATATTTTCTTCCTTTGATCTTAACGTACTGGATAGTCAAATTAAATACATTAATTAATAATTTCATAACTTTATATACATTTATTTGATTCATTATAGTTTTATTTTGTTTATTTATGGTATTCTTGATACGTTATAAGATTGAATTCCATTCTTCCGGAGTGTTCATTTACTTGATTTTCATGATCGGTCCACTTAACTATGAGTAATGGAGTTCATGTGGAATTGATATAATTATACATAATTGGAATTACATGTTATTAATGAAAATACATAATTTTAAATGGTTATACATATCATTTGGGTATATGGATTGATGATGAATGATTATATAAAATTTTAATGATAAACACTTGGAATATTTTGATGGTTTTTCGATCACCACGAACTCATTTTGTTTTAAAATTAAATACCACGTGTAAAAAATGATTCAAAAAAATTAAATAGGGTATATTGCATATATTATGATATTTTTCAACCATAAAAATGGTTTTATTACCACAATTAATTATGGTAATATAAATTTAAAACACGTCGTCCATGAATGTGATAAATTAACACATCTTAGACGGTGTTTTCATTTTTAGTATAAGTGGAGGGGGGAGGAGATAAGATGATGAAATATTCCCTTAGAATAATAAAATTAAATTAAATTTATGGTACTAGAATTATCACATAATTTTGATTAGGGGATTTTTTGAGAGAGAAATAAAATAATGGATCTTTTAAAAGAAGTTGAAATGAAAAGGAAGAGAGGTTTACCTCTTGGGTACTCCTCCTTGAGAATTTTCTTAAGGCCTTTTTTTAGAATTTTGGTGATACCGGTAGTCCTTAGATGTGGAGGATGTCTTGGGAAGTGTATTTGTTAGAAATTAGTCAAGGATAAAATATTTAGTGGTGTGAGAGGAATAGGGGGTGAGGGTGGTTTATATAGTGGAAGAGAGGAGGGTTTGTGCATTATTTTAATCTTTAGTTTATTATTTTTTCCAAGACAAGGAATATTATTGATTATTATGACCAAAATAGTAATAAATTAATGTGAGTTCTAAACAAATTTTTTTAACTCACTAGGACATCATACATGACTCAATAAATCATGTATTTAGCATTTATCATAAATTAGCGTATTTTACTATTCAAAAAATTCATGTATTTCAGAAAAATCCTAAAAAAACACCCTAACGATTTTTTATCTGTGTAATACAAAAATGAACTCCATTTTATGAAAATAATTTTCAAAATATGAGAAAATTAATTTTTAATTAAAATCATCATTTAATCGAAAAATACCAATTTTTAAATTATAACCGATTTTATAACACTTTTAAAAATTAACTAAGGTCTCATTAAATTATCATAAAATCACAAGGAAAGAAAATATTTATTTATGAATACATTTTATGAAAATAAAATATATTTTAAATAATTTTATTAATTATAATATTTTAATTAAATATTTATTACTCACAAAAATACCAACACTTAATTAAAATACTCACATTCATTTATAAGGTGCTTAAATTTTATTTATACCCTCATAGGTAAGGTCACCATTTATAAGGGTCATATTACTATTCATAAGGGAAACATTACTATTCATAAGTGTAAGTTACTATTCATAAGGGTAAGTTATTATTAATAAGGTTATGTTTCTATTGACTAAAGATTATGTTAATTCTATTAGGCTCTAAATATTACCACGATCACAACTATGTATTTCCATTTTTGAAAATTCAAATCACAGAAGTAGAAAATTTAAGATTAATGGCTAGGTTATAACTATCCCCTATAACTAATTTTTGTTTCAAATAGACTCAGTGTTGAATGCATTATAGGTTATCTAATGAATTGAAATTATTTAATAAGAAACATACCATAAAATATTGGAGTGTTATATTCTTCTCTCTATAAATTTCATCCTCAAAATTTTTCATGTATATTTCTCCCTAAGAAGATGTGGGTGGTTATTCTTCATAACATCCTCTTGTTCCTATATTGTTTCCTCCATTTTATAGTTTCTCCAGAGAACCTTTATCCGTCGAGTTTTCCGATTTCTCAATATATGCTCTCTAGTGTCAAGAATCTCGATAGGATCTTCACAGTAAGAAAAGTCAGGTTCCAGCTCTATTTCCTCATAGCTGAGTACATGTGTTGGGTATGGAATATACTTTTTTAATAATGACACATTGAACACATCATGAAATATGGAGTGACTTTACAACATTTCTAAATGGTAATCTAAGACTTCGATTCTTTCTATAATTTTAAATGGTCTGATGTACTTGGGGCTCAGTTTCCCTTTCTTACCAAACCATAGGACACCCTTCCATGCAGATACTTTCAGAAAGACATGATCTCCCACTTAAAATTCCAAATCCATTCTATGGTTGTCAACATAGCTCTTTTGTATAATTTGAGCTTATTTAATATGGGACTGATTTTTTTTTACATTTTTTGTTGTCTCTTCAATAACTTATGGGCCTATAAGATTTCTCTCTCCAACTTCATCCCAACAAGTTGGAGTTTGAAACCTCTTTCCAAATAATGATTCCTATGGTGCCATTTGAATGCTAGAATAGAAACTATTATTGTAGGAAAACTCCACCAAAGGTAAGTATTGATCTCACATACCATGAGAGTCAAGAGATCATGATCTCAACATGTATTCTAGTGTTTGAATTTTCCTTTCATACTGTTCGTCAGTTTGGGGGTGATAAGAAGTTCTCATATGAATATCAGCATCCAAAGCCTTTTGGATACTTTTCTATAATTTTAATGTAAATCAAGGATCTAGATTGGACATATTCAATAGAGGTGCACCATGAAGTCTTACAACTTCATTAATATAAAGTCTTTCTAGGTACTCAAGTGGTAAACCTCTCTTGTAGAAAATAAATGTGCCGATTTTATAAGACGATCAACAATTAACCATATTTCATCATTCCTTATAGGTTTCCTCGATATTCCTATGAAAAATTTCATCATAATGTCAACCCACTTCAACATACGAATAGGTATAGTTTGCATGACCCCTCTAAGATGTTGTCTCTCAGCCTTCACTTATTGAAAAACTAGACACCCTGACACATAGTCATCAATTTCTCGGTTCATGTTATCCCACTAAAAATGTTCCTTAAAATATCTGTATATCTTGGTGATACCGAGGTTTATAGAGAAATTTTAGCAATGAGAATCATCTAATAGTTCCCTTTTTAGTTGAGGTATGGATGGAACACATATCATCTTTCCAAATTTCATAACTCCATCCTCAAACACGAAGTCTTCCAATCTTCCATTTTTAACAGCTTTAATTCTCTTCTGAAGGTTCTCATCATCAGATTGAGAAATTTTTATATTCTCAAGTAAAGATGTTTTTTCAATCATTTGAAAAAGGATAGATGCTTCCCATTCCTTAAAAATTCTAATATCTATCTTTACCAGATCCATGAATATAAGATCTCTCTTAATCCTCATTTGGGTCAGAAGTCCATGATCTTTCCTGCTTAATGCATCTGCCACCTTATTTTTCTTTCCTAGGTGGTAGTGTATTGAACAATCATAACCATTGAGTAACTCAAGCCATGTTCTTTGCCTCATCTTGAGTTCTTTCTATGAAAAAAATTATTTCAAACTCTTGTGATCCGTATATATCTCACATCTTTCACCATAGAGATAGTGTCTCCATATTTTTAGAGAAAATATTATAGCTGCTAACTTAAGATCATGAGTTGGATAATTTTTCTCATGAGTCTTCAACTGCCTTGAGGTATAAGAAATAACTATCATTTTGTATAAGGACACAACTCAGTCCATTCTTTGATGCATCATTGTATATCACAAATGCATCATTTCTAGATGGAAGAATAAAAATTGGGGCATTGACCAATATTCTTTTCGATTATTCCAATCATTTTGTACATTATTTTTTCTATACAAAATTATCCCCTTTATGTGTGAGATTGATCAGTGGGTTATCCAAATAGGGAAGAATTATGAACAAAATACTGATAGTAACCTACTAGGACAATAAAACTATGTACCTCAGTTAGGTTCATTAGTGTGGTACATTCTTGGATTTCCATTGTCTTTATAGGATCAAGTGAGATTCTTTCCTTAGAGACAATATATCCAATAAAAGAAACTGATTGAAGCTAAAATTCAAACTTGTTAAACTTCCCATATAATTCATTTATTCTAAGAGTTTTTAGAATGATCTGCAAGTGATTATCACGGTCTTAATAGCTTTGGGATTATTCTAGGATATCATCGATAAATACCATGAAAAATTCATCAAGATATTCCGTGAAAAATCTATTCATTAGATCCATAAAAACAGAGGGTTCATTATTCAGTGCAAAAGTCATTACTATAAACTCATAATGCCCATACCTGGTTTGAAATACTGTCCTTGGAATATATTCCTTCCTCAAACACATCTGATGATATCCAGATTGAAGGTCAATCTTCAAAAAATATTGGGCTCTATGAAGTTGATCAAATAAATCATCAATGTTCAGAAGAGGATACTTGTTCTTTATCATAATAGAATTGATCTCTCTATAGTCAATGAAAATCCTCATAGATCCATCTTTCTTCTTGACAAAGAGAACATGGGCTCCCCATGCGGAAACACTAGGGAAAATAAATCCTCTATCACTCAATTTCTCTAGTTGTTTCTTGAGTTATACCAATTCCATAGTGTCCATTCTATATGGAGTATTTGATATTGGTCTTGAACTAGGAATTAACTCAATAGTGAACTCAACTTCCTGCTCTAAAGGATTCCCAGTTAAATCCTCTCGAAACACATCAACATATTCTTGTATAATAGGTACATCCTCAATTTAAATATTTCTTTCCTCACTCATAGATATCAAGCTCTCATCCTCCCCAATAATTGCATTTAGTAGAGCTACTGGGGGTGGATCTAGATCAGACGGTGAGGTTTATTCTTTAAAGATAAGGGATTCTACATCATCCTCAAAAATTGTAACTTACTCTTTCTTACATTAGATTTTTGCATCATGATATGAAATACAATCCATATCGAGGATTATATCAAATTCAATCATGGGTATGATGATAAAGTCAGCAGATAAGGTACGTTTATATTCTATAATGGGAACGGTTTGACACATCTTTGTTGCAATGATACTTCCCTTAGGTGTTTTGACTAATAACTCCTTTATTAAATTAAATAGGAAATATCTAATTTTCAATGAAAACTAGGAAGATGTTAAAAAATGAGATGATCCAGAATCAAATAAATAATTTTCTTAGTTTGAGGAAATAATTAATGTACCTTACACCACATCATTTGGAACTTCAACCTTCGTGGTTGTGATCACATAGGCTTTCCCTTTCTCTCATGGCCTTTTTTGAGGTAGGTTTCCTTAAAGTTTAGGACAATCATTCTCATAGTGTCCCATATCCTCAAAATTATAACATTTAACATTATTGATTTGTCTCTTACCCTTACATTCACTAGATTGGTGACCCTTTTCTTCACATTTATAATAAATCCCCATGCCTTTAAACCATTTCCTTGGATAGTTCTTTGCAAAATTCTCACATAATGGGAAATACTTAATTCCCTTATTCTTCTTTAGAGATTCACCTTTTTCATGATTATCAAAATACTTATTCTTCTCTTTATTTCCCTTAATCAAATTGGATATAGAAAACTCTTTCTCCATTTTGAGGGCAATTAATACAATTTCATCAAATGATGAAAATGATTGAGAATCCAATAGCCTTTGAAGACTTGGCTTAATACCTTCAAAGAAATGATCAATCTTGTCTTCCAAATCACATATTTCATCAATAGCATACCTGAATATTCTTGTGAAAGTATCCTCATACTCCACAACACTCTATTATTCCATTTTTTTAAAGATAAGAAATTTTCTCTTCATTTTAGTATGTTGTTCATGAGGTAAATATTTGTCAAAGAATATTTCCTTAAAAGTTTTCCATGCTATATCTTCTATTTCTTCTTCCTCTATGGTATTCTGGATCAAGGATCACCATTGATCAATATCACCCTTGAGGAAATATACTTTCAGTACTAACTTTTCATTTTAATTGCATCTTAATGAAAAAAATATCTTTTCAAGGGACTTGATCCACTGCTCAGCTACCAGTGTATTAGTAGTCCAACTAAAATATGGGGGCTTCTATGATATGAAATGATCCAATATAGATGTAGCATGATTATTCGTCACAACCTGAGTAAGTTGTCCCAATAGAGTCATGATCTAATCCAATCCAACACTGAATGTGTTGACTTACTCAGTGGTGAAATACCTACATTGTCCATAGGTATTGATTCCATATATTCCATTAGGAACCATAACTAAAAAATGGAATACACTAAATTAGGTCATAATGTATAATTTCTAACAAGAAAATACTTAACAAAATTTGAAAATTTATGCACAGATAATCTCATAATCCTAAACATGGTTTCTATTTACTTTTAAATCCTTCATAATGATTTTTAAAGAAAATGTGAATTATCCTAAGAATATCCCCTAGGTGTGTCAAACTAGGTGCAAAATAAGGCCCATTTTCAAGTACCAGGATACCCTAGGTCAAGACCGAAACTCCTTGTCGGAGTTGTTACTCCTAGGTTCATCTCTACCAGAACCTTGTCCACTTGTAGTATCCAGACAGGGATGTATTTTATAAGAATACCCCCATAGTCTCTACCTTACCAAAATTACAGGATGTTACTCTATTCTTATACTCAAAGCCTATTTTAGGGTTATGCTCCCTAATCTATGTTTCCTAAATCCATCTCCCAAGGATTCTACTAAACTTCCTCTAATACCAACTGTAATGCCCCAACCCTAGAAACCTAGAGCCGATGCATTATTTTACTACATTGGAATAATTACAAGAAATAAAATCCCGAATGATTGATCCATTTAGTAGTCTTTAAGAAACTAGATATAGACATGGATCCCATTTTATATTGGGAAAAAAACAAATCACAATACATAACAATAGCTAATAAACTGCATCCATGAAAACTCAATAAATGATCCCTTATTCATAACTTTTGGAAGGAAAAAAATGAAAGGGGTGAACTAAAATGATCAATAAAGTTTACATATATAAAAATAATTAATTAATAATAAGTGAATCATAACCAATTTTACATAATCAATATTGCATGGTGAGTAAATTAAAAACACATTCCATTTAAAAAGTGAGAATGAAAATGCATCCATAGATTTTTTCACAGTGAAAACCTCATGGATAGAAATAAATATATAATGAATAAAGAGAATTATTATTATTTTTAGATCATGTATCTAGAGCATGAACCATAATACCATCGAGATGGTTTAATTCTGTGGGTAGATACCCATCTGATTCTGTTTTGGAAACAAACTCAAAGGGTTTGTCACCAATTGATTTGTCGCATGAGACCTGTCAATGAATATAGTGGATATAGTGGGCCCCTCACTTAATTTCTAGTACAGATAATTATTTATAAAAATATTTAACACACTATCAATATTCCTTTGAAATATCTATATTGATTAGAGGATACATATTCATCAATATTTCCACAGTTAAAGCAACATTCCACATAAACACTGTATGTAAAATGGTATACGACTAAAAAAATAATCATATCCGTGTAACAATAATATGGATATATAATTTAATTAAAATTTAAAATAAAAAATGATCTCAAAGGGCAGGTAGTTACACCAAATCAGAATGATTATGTGCACAATACCAAGTAAATCACAATGAAATGGAAACAGAAACAAAGTCCCTTACAACATTATAATCAATCGAGTTAATAATCATCAAGTGAATCACTTAATACCATGAATATAAATAGAATCATGATATTATATATCAAATGGTAGTAAACATGCACTATATAAAAGAAATAAGTGGCGAATAATGGAAATATCATGGAAATAAAAGTGAGATGAGAAACTGATTACCTTATGCACGAATGTGTTCTTCCTTTGATCTGAAAATCCTGGATAGTCAAATTAAATACATTAATTAATTAATTAATAATCTTATCTACATGTATTTGATTAATTATAGTTTTATTAAGTTCATTTATGGTCTTCTTGATAATTTATAAGATTGAATTCCATCATTCCGGAGTGTTCGTTAAATTGATTTTCATTATCGATTCGCTTGACTATGAGTAATGGAGTTCATGTGGAATTGATATAATTATCCAGAATTGGAATTAAATGTTATTAATGAACATATATAAGTGTAAATGGTTATACATATAATTTTTCCATAAGTTTTTAGGATGAATCATTATATAAAATTTTAATGATAAATGCTTGGATTATTTTGATGATTTTTCGATCACCACGAACTCATTTTGATTTACAATTAAATACCATCTGTAAAAAGTGATTATGGAACATTAAATAGGATATATTACATATAATATGATCTGGATAATCCATAAAAATGGTTTCATGACCAGAATTTAATATGGTAATAGAAATTGAAAACCCGTCATCCTTGAATGTGATAAATTAACACATCTCAGACAGTGTTTTATTTTTTTTATAAGAGGAGGGGGAAAGAGAGATGGTAATGAAATATTCCCTTAGAAAAATAAAATTATTTTGAATTTAAGTTATTGTAATTATCACAGAATTTTCATTAAGGGGGGTTAGGAGATTCAAAAAAAATAATGGATCTTGTAAAATAATTTGAAAGGAAAAAGAAGAGAGGTTTACCTCTTGAGTACTCCTCCTTGAGAATATCCTTAAGGGCTTTGTTTTTTGGAAATTTGGTGATACCAAAAGGTATTGGATGTGGGGGGAGGACTTGGGAAGTTTATATGGAATAACATAGAAAAGGATCAATTCTTGAGAGGTGTGAGAGGAAGTGGGGGTGGGGGTGGTTTATATAGTGGAGGAGAGGAGGGTTTGTACATTATTTTAATCATTAGCTTATTATTTTTCCCAATACAAGGAATAGTATTCATTCTTGTGACCAAAAATAGTAATAAATGCGTGTTAGTACGATCCTAGTGTGCTTAAATCAACATGACATCATCCATGACTCAATAAATCATGTGTTTAGCATTTATCATAAACTACCGTATTTTACTTTTCACAAAAAAATCAAGTATCTGAGAAAAAATCTCAAAAAATCACCCAAACCATTTTTCAACGTGTAGAAAAAAAATGAACTCCATTTTATGAAAATAATTTTTTAAATATTAGAAATTTAATTTTTAATTAAAATCATCATTTAATCGAAAAATACAAATTTTTAAATTATAATAGATTTTATGACAATTTAAAAAATTAACTAAGGTCTCATTAAATTATCCTAAAATCTAAGGGAAAAAATATTTATTTATGAATACATTTTTTGAAAATGAATTATATTTTAAATCATTTTATAAATTATAATATTGTAATTAAATATTTATTACTCACAAAACACCAACACTTAATTAAAATATTCACCTTCATTTATAAGGTGCCTAAATTTTATTTATACACTCCTGCATAAGGTCACCATTCATAAGGTTCGTATTACTAATCATAAGGGTAAAATACTATTCATAAGGATAACTTACTATTAATAAGGGCATGTTATTATTCACTAAAAATTATGTTAATTCTATCAGACTCCAAATATCACCTCGATCGTAACCATGTATGTCTGTTTTTCAAAATTCAAATCACAGAAGTGGAAAATTTAAGTTAAATGGCTAGGTGATAACTATCACCTATAACCAAGTGTTGTTTTATAAAGACTCTATGTTATATGAATTATAAGCTATCTAATGAATTAAAATTATTTAAGAAGAAACATACCATAAAATATTGGGGTGTTATACATACCAAGAATGAAAAATGTAAGGGTTTATCAATCTTAAAATATGATTGATATTTTAGAAAAAAGATCATGGTGGATATAATTGAATTTGAGTTTAAAAATTATTTTCATATATTAAGAAATATTAACTTGAGTTTAGGAGTCAATAATAATATTTTTTTCAAAAATTTAGTAAGATATTACTTTATCTATTTACATTTTAAGTAAAATAAATTAACATCTAACCGAATTTTATATTATTAAAATTTTCTTCCAATCCTTTTATATATAATTTAATAAAAATATTAATTTTATAGAGTTTAGAAATATATAACTATATTTAATGATAAATCAAAATAGACATTTGGATAAAACATATAATGTTATAAAATCTTTCAAAAATTTATTTAAGTGTTACATTAAACAACATATTATATAACACTTTTTGGTATTTTATTTTAGTTGAAAATTATTTTATTTTATTCATATATTTAATATGATGAAAATCAATTCAATTCATTAATATAAGGATTCAACAATAACATTCATTTTAAAATTTTAGAAATTTTTTAATATATATATACATATATATATTTGTAAAAAACCCCTAATCTAAATATACAATTAATGCTCTTCTCGGTGTAGTCTATGCCACTACGGGTGTACCAAGCCCCAAGGATCGAAGAGTAATCGCACTTCGGCTAGGTAAAACTATCCTCCCCATGATGCCTTGCACTGTCGAGGCAGTAAATCACACGATGTGGAATTACCTCGGCCAAAGCCTGTAACCAATGAGAATCGAACCCTCGACTCCAAGGAACCAAGTGAAAGACCCAACAAACCGGTCCACCCCATGGGGAAGGATTTTAAAAAATATATGTCAAGAATATATAATGGAAACTTTTAAACACAAATTATTAAATTATTGGTAAAAAATAAATATGCAGGTAGAAAAAAGACATATATTTTGATACATTGATTATTTTCCTCATTTCAATGTTTTATATCAAACATATGTTATAGGATCAAACTAAATTTCACTTCACTAAAATTCTTTTCTTTCTTTAGAAAATTATGCAATAGTTTATTCAATTTTAACCATCAATACTAAAATTAAACTATAATACTTAATTTTAAACAATTAAACAATATAAAAGAAGTAATATATATTTTGAAGACTTATATGGGTTGAGAGATGATGGAAATAGGAACCATTAACTACATGCCTGAGTTGCATGATCGTGTGATCTCATTTCAGCCGTGAAATCACAGGAAAAACCTCAACTTTTGAGATTATCCAACTGCATCTTAATAATGTGATCTACTAACATAGTTACACTATTTCCTATCTCTAATCCTTCACACAGACACTCTAGCAATTCTATTGATGAATGGGCCCTCCCATGGTCTCTTGAACTCATATGGAGCACCCACATTCCCTCGCGATATGGTTTTCATGTAGGAAATAGGCAAGCATGGGCAATGCAATGTGGTGCAGGGGTAGTGCAAGGCGATGCATAGGTGCAATGAGGTGCAAGGATTCATGTGGTGTAGAGGTGGTACGATGTGGTGTGGGGGTGTGATGTGGTGGAGTGATTCGCCGCATACCTTAGATTTGGAATGAGAGTGATGAAAACAATGAGTGTAGTGTTCGATGAGAGAGACAGTGTGGCGGTAGTGGGGTTGGGCAGGAACGACGGTGATGGTGAGAGTAGAGTTCAATGAGAGCGGTGGTGTGATGGTAGTGGGGTTTTGTGAGAGCTTAATGGTGTGCGAGAGAGAAGATATCTAGTTAGGGTTCTTTTATAATATCTAGTTAGGCTTTTACCAGTGCTTTCTAAAAAGCGTTGATAGAGTAATTCTATCTACACTAAAATAGAAAGTGTTGATAAAGCACATTTTATCAGCACTTTTTTTGTGATGATAAAGTTATTTATTTATTTATAATTATAATTATAAATAAATATATTTATAAATAATTGTATATATTTATAATTATATTTATATAATTATATATATTTATAAAATTATAAATATAATAAATATATTTATTATAATTATATATATATATACTTATAATTATAATTGTAAATATATATATTTATAAATATTTGTATATAATTGTAAATATATTTATATATTTATATATATATATATATTTATTAATATATAAATTTATATATTTATAAAATTATAATAAATATATATTTTAATTCTATAATTATTTAAATATTTACTTATTTATTAATATTTATAATTGGAAATAAATATATTTCAATTTTTTTAAAATATAATAAATATATTTATTATTTTGATATATTTATTTTAATTTTATAATAATTTAAAGATGTATTTATTTATTTATAATTATAATTATAATTATAAATAAATATATTTAAAACGTATTTATATATAATTATAAGTATATAATTACAAATATAATAAATATATTTATTATTTAAATATATTAATTTTAATTTTATAATTATTTAAATATGTATTTATTTATTTATATTTATAATTATAGATAAATATATTTAAAAAGTATTTATATATAATTATAAATATATTTATATTAATATATATATTAATATACAATTATAAATATAATAAATATATTTATTATAATTTTATAATTATATATATATATATATATTTGTAATTTCATAAATATTTTTTAAAAAAATGATATATATTTTTAACTGTATAATTTAATATTTAAATTACAAAATTATTAAAAAAATCATTTAAACAGAGATTGTGATACAACGGTGATGATGACGGAAGGGCGACATGACCTTGGACTTCGGATTTGGTGAATAGTGGTGACCACCGTACAACTCAGGCATCAACCATCAGAGATGGTGCACAAGAGTAGAATGAGCGCGACACTATCAGGTTTAGAGAGGAGGCCTTCAAGTCATAGACCTCCAAGTTATTCCACTTGGGGTTTTAGCTATGATGTAATGGGAATTAATATCTACGGGGCCTACAAGCCATGTAATGGGGTCCCTCTTCCTAGATAAAAAAAGGGTTTTTTCTAGTTTGATAATAAAAAAGGAGGTACTTCCCTCCAACCTTTATAAAAAAATGAATAAATATTATTCATATAAATTATTTTGAAAATATTACATGTATATATAGTAAATAAATATACAAAAAAGGTTCAAGAGGTAGGCAAGCCCGATTCTAAAAATTTATTATAAAAAAGACAAAGAAAACAAAGAGAAGGGACGAAGTCAAACAAAGAGACAAGGCCTCATCCAAAATAGGAAACTATAAATGAAACGAGATGGGACCATCCCCATAATCATTCATCATCAGTAGATTCCCACTCTGACTATGAATTCTTCTGGTCAAAGAGCTCATAGTACTTCTCCCTAAACTGTTACTATTCCATAGTGAGTTGTCGCATGGAATGGCCACACTCTCGTGTTGAAGCCCAATCATCATGATCGTGTCCTAGACCCCAAAATTTCGAATGCCGACCCTGTTTCCAAGACTTGGGATGTTTCCATACCCCTTCCATTTCATCCCTCGCCAATTCATAAGTTTTATCATCAATGTCTTTACCTGCATTCACTTGTCTACCTTCTAAACTAGTTTCCCCTTGTTCCTGTAAAGGGACTGTAACTACATCCTGAGAGGTTGCAGAAGCTCCAGTATTGTTCACCTTGAAATGAGGGAAGGTTCATCCTTTTACCCTACCTATTTGTAGAAGAACATATCTCCTCTGAAAACTAAGAATCAGCTTTCATTCGGGCATCATGTTCTCAATCAGACTCGTCATGTTGCTCTTCAGTAGTGGCTTGGAGTCCTGTGACAAGTACATATTGAAAGGATGCAGTAGTATCCTTACTATTATAAATTTCATGACCCTCTTTGTGTGTATAACAAGATGGGGAACTAGCCCTCCCCATTGAAAAAAAATCAGTTGATGCATCAAGACCTGAATATTTCTAAAGAACCCTTTCCTGCACTCGTCTTTGTCAACTAGAAAGTCCAACATGCTGAGCTACCAAAGGATCCTACACTGGGACCCGTTCTAGAGATCCAATGACCTTTGGTTATTGTTTTAGAGTATTAAGCCTTTCCCCCTTAGAGACACAAGCCTGTGTCATCTCCTTGTCATTATCACCAGGTTTTAGGTTCTTTTTTCCAAGGGCATATTGGGAGGAAGACACCACTTTCATCTATATTTTCCTCACCTTTCTACATTCAGAAACATCATGCCCCACCAACCAAAAAAATTTACAAAATCCAAGAATTGACTCATATTCAAACTCAACCTCAAATTTCTCACCATTGGAGACCAATGTGGCACAATCAGGTAAAGTATTTTACATGTCCTCCTCAATCAAAACTCCAGCAATGTAACCAAATTTTCCATGAATTGTATTCACATCCATTTTCATAGGGATAACAATGCAAGAAACTAAATCATTCAAAATTAATGGATGCCAAAACACCCAACTTAAACTATGAATTTTAACCCAAATCTAAGAATTTGAATACTTCTACAGATAAGGATTGAAATTTAAATCCCAAGTAGACATATGAAAAATTCTTAAATTAAGAGTGTAGAACCCATTTTTCTACACTCTCAATTTGTCATTTACAGAGGAGAAAAGAAGGTGAAAGTAGCCTCTTCCAATAGGGACTATCCTCCAATCTGAAAAACCCCAAATATGAGATATCATGATCCTAAAATTCTCATTGTTCATAGGTTTATCACCCTTATAGGGTATTAAGCGCCCAATAAGATAGAATCTGCATACCTCAAGTAGTTCCTTGATTTCCAGTGGATGAGAAATAACAGTAAATATCCCATCATCAGATTTGGAAATTTGGGAGTCATAAGACCCATAGGGTCCAGATTCCTTGAATGAAATAAGGGATTTGGAGAAAGAAATGCTCTTACACAGTGGTTTCAAAGAAATTTGAGAACCTGTTGATGTTTTCACATCAAGGTTCGACAGACACTTGATGCCAAGAATCTTGGAAGAGAGCGTATCAGAGATATTCAGACGTAAGAACAACGATGGTGAGGTCAACACTATCCCTTTTGATGCCAAATCATGGTCATCATGGTCACCACGATCTCCCACCCCATGCATTAGAAGAAGTCGGATCCAAGGACTCTGATTTAGGTGAGGTCGATGGGATCCCCTTCAAAGCCAGATCTCAGCACCATCACTGTAACCATGATCGTCACCCCCCTCTTCCGTCGCTATTTTTCGTTTCCTCATAAATAAATATTAAAAAATTAATAAATACATTTTTAATATTATTAATGAATGTATAATAACAAATGGATAGATTAAATAAAATAAATTAAAAAATATTAATAAATGAATTCATAACATTTACATGAATTACAAACATCCATATATACACATACACATCTGCACACACATGTATATACACATATACACATACATACATTTTGTAATATATGTACATATATTTTAAAAAATTTAATATCAATATAAATATATATCTAAATAAATATATTCATTTATATATTATATAACTGTTTAAAGAAAATATTAAAATATTATTTTTATTTTAATTATATAGACATTTGGTAATCAATGTATATAAGTAAACCGTTAAACATTTGACTAATATGAATTTGATAATTTTTTTATATATAATTATTTACAAATATATAAATAAATATATATTTATTTATAATTATAATTATATATAAATATTTTTATAAATATTTTTATATAATTATAAGTATATATATAAGTATATATATTTATTAATATATAAGTATATATAATTATAAATATAATAAATATATATTATTTGAAAATATTTTTTATAATTTTATAATTATTTAAATATATATTTATTTATAATTCCAATTATTAATAAATATATTTATAAATATTTACATATAATTATAAATATATTTATATAATTATATAAAATTATATATTTATTTATTAATTTATAAATATATATAAATATAAATATAATAAAAAATTATTATTTTAAAAAATTATTATAAATTTATAATTATTTAAATATATATTAATTTTTTTATAATCTTATAAATACCTTTCTTAAATCATTATATATGTATATTATTTATTTAAAAATATATATTAATATATCATATTTATATTAATTATAAACATTCTTTTTATAATTAATGTATAGAAACAAAAATTATTTTTGAATATAAATATAATAATTTAATATATATTAATAATATATTTTAGCATTGATAAAGGTAGTCCTTTTATCATATCTTCTTGTTTAGCACTGATAAAAGGTGGCATTGTATAAGTGTTGATATGTGGTAGTGTTAGTAGCACCACCCTTCTAACCAGCACCTATGGGACAAGCTCTACGAGTAGGGTGGGGAAACCTATGGGAAAAGACCTATAAGTAGGGTGGGAGAGGCTATTACACCCATTATGATTCTTCCTCCACCTGATTGTGATGGATCGAGCAGGCCGCTCATCCATGAACAGCTCTGGCCACGACTATGGATTACCTCCCTTGTGTATGTTGCAGGTCGTGTTGGGGGCCAACCCTCTTCATTCCCACTAATGGCCATGATAGCGACTGGACCTCCTTGTGCCCACTACTAACAAAAATATTGTCTAGTCATCCTCACTCACATCACTAATCATTACATTGGTCATCCTTCCTATCCTCCTCTCATCACCTTGGCTCTCTATCATTGCACTATCCTCATCGAGCATCGTTGCATTGTCCCACATAAATCCATTACACTACCTTTCCACCAGCCAATTCATGGGATGATGTCCAATGTCCACACATGAAAGATATGAGATTTTCTAGAGATATGGAGAGAAATAATAATAGGAAGAGGTGATAAAGAGAGAAGAATAATCGAGGGAGGAGAGAGAATAATAATTTGATCAATTCTCCATTGATCATAGCCACCACAAAAGTATATGGTTAGAGTTATGTGAATGAATTAAGATAATAACAAAAATGTTTTTTCTATAAGGCATGATGTACGAAGGTCAGTATTATCCAATAAAAGAAGAAGTCTTGAAGAATGATGAATCTAAATATAAATTTAAACATAAATTCCACAAAGGAGGTGAAACCTAATTTTTATAAATATTTTTCAATGGGGATTTCAAAAAGAGCCGAGCACAAGAAAAATCATGAATCCCTACCTCGATGGTACATTGTCGATGCTAAATGATAACATAATATTCCTCAACTTTTGTTGTTGCTTCCACCATGAACACCAAGATCATGAACTACTCTCGTTGTGTATGGAGAAGAAATAGTTAATTTTTCCTCTCTAGGCGACTCTACCAGTGGAGGGTGAATTGTCTTCATTCACTTTTTCCAATAGAGTGAGAATGAATTAATGAAAGGTAATAGCTATTTCCATATCTAAAATCAATTAATTTTGCCTCTTAAACATGAATTAAAACCTCCCATTATGTCTTTACAATGTAAAATTAATAGGTTATAGAATTATCCTTCAAGAATATCTATCTTATACATCATCACATAGAACATTATTATCCATGTAATTTTGAGATTTCACCACCACATCCCTACACACAAAAGACAAATAATTAAATAATTTTTATTTTATTTAATTGTCACAAATTATCAAACATGGGGTTAAAAGACTTCCCATGAAAATTATACCTATCCAAGGAAAAATTTCCCTTCCTGCCACAACCAAGTTGTCATAATTCCTATTTGAAATTTATTTATAAAAAAGTGCATAATTCCGAAGAACATTCATGCATGATATAGAAATAATATTTTTATATATAATACATTTTTATAAGGCTCTACAACACAGGAAACTTCATGCCAGTTAATCACGAAGGTAACCATCACACCTTAAAATCAACAAAACCATCAAATAATTTTTTAGGGAATTCAACTAGGGTAACATTATCATTTTACCCCTAGGGAAGCCCATCGACTCTAAAAATAAAAATCAAGTTATGTCTCGACCAATAAAAAATAGTACCACTACCTTCTACCCGTCATAAGATATTTTCATCCTAAAAAAGGAACCAATTGGGGTTTCAAAAAATAGTAAATCCCATAAAACAACCTATACATAAAATAAACCACCATCACACTTTTTTTCATCATCTTAGAGGTCCAAGATCTAAAAAAACGTAGTACATTACCATTTAGAGAGTTAAATTCTTCATCCATATACATGAAACTTGTAACACACCGACCCTAGTTACGTAGATTCGGTGCATTATTACAAATCAATGGCATGATCACAAGAGATAAAGTCTCTAAAGACCGATTAGTTTAGTATCCTTGGCAGTACTAGATACATACATAAGTTTTTCATTACATCATGAAATGAAAAAACAACAACATTGTTTCCCCTTTGAGAACACTCATATCCTTTAGCCTATCCCTATAGGTTAATCATGATATACTTCTTCACATCCTAGGAAAAATAAAACATATAAAGGGGTGAGTTCAAATGCTCAGTAAGGATAACAATATAGTGGAAACTTTTATAAATAAGCATGAATATTTAAGGCAATGTATCAAACTAAAACACAAGCCTTTTAAACATAAACGTCAACATAACATGGAAATGATAAATCAAATAATGTCATTTACTTATTTACATGGATATTCTACTAGTCAAATAATCACATGAAATATCATAACCTCATAGTCAAGGCCTCGTGCCAAGACTACAAATAAGATTTTGTCAAAGCTTTGTTCCAAGACACTAGTTTTTCTCATGAGATCTATCGATGCATCGAGGAGCTGTAACAGGCTCCACCTGTCACTTACTAATTCCAATGCATTCCTCATATGAAAAGGTTGGAACATAACATAAACATTGATAATAAAACTATCATAAGAAATGTTAATAATTTAACTATAAACCATGAATGGTATAGAAATAACACATCCACAATCAAACATATCACAATTCTTAAATACAATATGTATGTTTTTATCATAATAAATCAACTTCAAACAAGTCTATCAAAGGATGGTGATATAGATGAAATAAAAACTATTTGAGAGAAATATCTATTTCTATTTTGAAATCATTTAAAAGTCTCATAATTATAAAAGAAAACATTTATTTTGAAAATATTATTATAATCTTGTAATGTAATCTTATAAGTTTTTATAATGGTGGAAAATAGACACACTTACTGTATAAGTTAAAAAACATTCTTACCTTAATTTGTCGAAAAGGTCATAAAGTACCTTGTTTGGAAAATGACAGAAAGATTCCTTTCAAAATATTTTATAAAAATTAATCCAATGGTATAAATGACTTTAACCCATAGTCTAGTAAATAGTAAAAATGTTTTGAAATACATTTTTAAGAAACACATATGTGGATGATAAAGAGGTCCCTGTAGATACTCATGTATAAACAACCTCAGATAATAAAGAGATTGTGAAATTTAACCCTTACTTTGAACTTTTACTTGGTCTAGGGTACATTAAACTCCTGTATAATATTTAAATAATTGGTATTAATTTATACAATAACCAAATACATAAATATTATATCATATATGATCTTCTAATATTGCCTTGTTAATAATATTTTGGTAGTATCATTGTTTGAGGTGTAACTGATTCGTTTTCCTTTATATGTTTTTTTACATAAGTATTATTTATTATGAATAGGATGTATTTGATTTATATCCAGAATTATATTAAGTTATTTAACATTACTTTTAATCATCAAATGAAAATTATTCTTGAATGGTTACTATGGGGAATGAATCTCATCGTGTTTATAGAGACGGTAATTCGTACGTACACACGAGCGACAATACCATTCTATTGATGGAGGAATCACATGTAATTGGATGTTATATCATATATAAATAATCATTAAAATTTTATATTTATTATTTACTTCAATTATTCTCATTATTATACCCATCTAAATATAAGTGTTGAGTAACAAACTACCCCATGACGTGAAGACGGTAAACTGTACGTACGCACATATGGTGACTTTTTCATTAATAGGATGGATAGAATAATGAATATGGTTGTAACATATTTATATTAACATCACAGTATGTATAAGGTACTTTAGTTATTATTTTTTTATGGAAAAAACAAAGAAAGAGGAAGTGGAAGAAGAAAAGAACTTTGAAAGATGTGATGGAATTATAACCTCTTCTTCGGGTGATTCATTTTGATTTGATAAAAAGGGATCCTTAGGTTGGCTTTATGATAAATGTGATGCCTCTAGGTTTAATTGAGGGTAGTTTGAAGGATATTTGAGCAGGGTTTTCCTGAACCAAATGGCTTTGGAGGTGTGATTTTGAGATAAGGAGAAGTACCTTTTATAAGAGTGGTGAGGGTCACTTTCGGAAAAGATTGAAATATTAGTATATTATACAAACATATTCGGTTTATAATGGCTCAAAATGGATTTATTTAGAGGATAAGTGGGGATGGTTCTAAATCCTCTTAACCAATAGGTTTTAAATAGGTTTATGTCAGTATATTAACCTTATCTTTTAGATTTAACTCTTGGTTAAATAGTTTAACTTTTACCATGTATTCTTGTATTATTATAATAAATGGTTAATAAACTTACTATAAAACACCAAGAGAACCCCATGTGGATTCTTATTGATATATCATACCTATTTAAGTCTTTTTAATGAACCTTATATTTTTAGGAATCTTATATCAACCAATAATATAGTATTTGTTTTAAAAACTCATTTATGTCAATTTTAACACTATTTAGTATTTGTTTTTTTTAATTCCTAAAAACTTGATTACTTAAAAAAATTCATTTAATCAACCCCAACAAATCATATTAACATATAAAATTTGTGTAATTCATAAAAAGTCTCAATTTACATTTATTTGGATATTTATAATATCAATTATTTTAATATTTCATTAATATGGTAATTACCGCATCATCATTGTGTCATAAATAATTAATTTATTTAATGTATAAAAATTATAAATAAAATACAATTATCTAGGAAATATTTTTATATTTCTAATGAATATTTATAGTCGAATTTATCGTACGTGTAACCCTATATTAAAAATGGTTTAGTTATTAATCTTTGAATTTAACACTTTTAACTCCTCTTTGAATAAAATAATAATAAATGTCCTAATATAATCCAAGTGGACCAAAAGGATAATATTTTATTCCAAAGGTTGATTTTGGTTGAAATAAACTTATCCAATAGAGTTAGGACATGTGTTAGGGTATTAATAATATCATTTTTACCTTTAATTAACTTATTTACTTTTAACTGTGGTAAATAAAAGTCAAAAGTTATTATTCACCAAAAATTATTTTCATCTTATTGAACCACATTTTACATAATGATGTCATCCATGTTTCTCAGATTTTTGAAATTCAATTCATAGAAGCGGTAAAATTATGTTTTATGCAAATTTGCTAATGTGCCTAGAAGGTGGGTAAAAAACTGTAAAAAGTTCAATAAAATTGTATACATCTAATTTTATTATAAAATGACTCCAATGAATTAAATTGAACTAATATAGGTATTATATATCTTTTTTTAATTAAAATAAATTTAAATAAAATGTCAGTTTAAAACAATAACATAGTGTTTTTCACTATTCATCAAAAATTGAATGTTTTCAGAAAAATTCAAAAAATTCACCCTAAGCTAATTTTGATATTCCAAATTAAAAAATGAAGTCCATTTTGAAAAATAAAATTTATAAAATTTCAAAACGTGGGTATTATTATTCATAACGGCTAGTTTGATTGGTCGTGGTATGTTAGAACCTGAAGTTGCGTACAACACAAGCTATTGCATTATTCAAAGGGAAACATACCGTGGAAGCTTGGGGTGTTACATTCTTCCCTCCTTCAAATAATTTCATCATCGAAATTTCTAGAATACTGCTACGTAAAAAGATTTGGGTGGTTCTTCATCATATTTCCCTTGAGTTTCCATGTTGCCTCTTCTTTCTTATGGTTTCCCCATAGAATTTTTACCAAACGAGTCGTCTGGTTTCTCAACACTTGTTCTCTGGTATCAAGAATCCTGATAGGCTCTTCACAATAAGACAGATCGGGTTCTAGTTCTATTTCTTCATAGGTGAGTACATGCATTGGGTCGGGCATGTATGTTCTCAACAGTGATATGTGGAACACATCATGAACTTTGGAGAGACTTGGATGCATTTCCAAACGGTAAGCTACAACTCCAATTTGTTCTATAATTTAGAAAGGTCTGATGTAACTGGGACTCAATTTATCCGTCCTACCAAATTGTATGACACCCTTCCATAGATATACCTTCAAGAAAACATGATCTCCTACTTGAAATTCCAAATCCTTCCTTCAGTTATCGGCATAGTGATTTTTCCTGCTTTGAGGCGCTTTGATGTGAGTTTGGATAATCTTAACCTTTTCCATTGTTTCCTCAACAAGTTCTGGGCCAAAAGTTTTATTTCACCAACATCATCCCAATAAGTTGGTGTGCAACATCGCTTTCCATATAACACTTCATATGGTTCCATCTGAATACTTGAATGGAAGCTATTGTTATAGGAAAATTCTTCCAGAGGTAAATATTGATCCCACATACCTTGAAAGTAAAGTGAGAAAGATCTCAACATGTCTTCTAAGGTTTTAATAGTCTATTATGATTTTCCATCTGTTTGAGGGTGGTAGGTAGTTCTCAAATGAAGTTTAGTATCCAGGGTCTTCTGAAGACTTTTCCAGAATCTTGATGTAAAACAGGGATCACGATCAGAAACAATCGATAAGGGTACTCCTTGAAGTATTACAACTTCATTAATATATAGTCTTGATAAATATTCAAGTGGTAGATCTTCTCTTATAGCAAGAAAATGTGCTCACTTTATTATACGATCAACAAAGACTCATATTGCGTCATTCCTTCTAGGAGTCATTGGTAGCCCCATGAGAAAATCCATCATAATATCATCCCATTTCTACTCAGGTATGGGAAGAGGTTGCATGAATCCTCTAGCATGTTGTCTTACAGCCTACACCTATTGAAAAACCATACATCTTGACACATAATTAGCAATATTCCCCTTCATATTATCCCACAAAAAATGTTCCTTCAAATCTCTATACATCTTAGTTCTACCAGGGTGTATAGAGAAATTGGAGCTATGAACATAATCCAACAATTCCCTTTTCAGATCGGGTATATAAGGAACACAAAGTCTCTTCCCAAATTTCGAAATTCTATCTTTATATACGAATTCAATAAATCTCCCATCATTCACAACTTTAATTTTCTTTTGAAACTCCTCATCAACAGTCTAAGAACTTTTTATCCTTTCTATTAAATATGGTTTGGAAACTATTTGAAAAAGTATTGATGTTTCACCTACCATGATTATTCCCATATCCATCTTTACTAGATCCATGAACATAGGATCCCTCTCAACTCCCATCTTGTTCAAAACTCCATGATCCTTTCTGCTCAAAGAATATGCCACCTTATTTTCCTTCCTCGAGTGGTAGTGTATAGTGAAATAATAATCTTTGAGTAGTTCAATCCATCGCATTTGCCTCATGTTAAGTTCTTTCTGTGAGAAAATATACTTCAAACTCTTGTGATTTGTATATATCTCACATTTTTCACCATAGATATGGTGTCTCTGTATCTTCAAAGTAAATATTATAGATTCTAACTCAAGATCATGAGTAGGATAGTTTTGTTCATGAATTTTTAGCTGTTGTGATTCATAGGCAATAACTCTATCATTCTACATAGGGACACAACCAAGTCTTTTCTTTAAAGCATCACTATAAATAAAAAACCCATCATTCCCTGATGGTAGAGTCAATATAGAAGCATTGACTAATCTTCTCTTCAATTCTTCCAAACATTATTCACACTCTTTTGTCCAAAAAAAATTAACCCCTTTATGTGTGAGCTTGGTTAATGGGTAATCCAATCGGGAAAAATTCTAGATGAAGCACCGATAATAACCTTCCAAACCAATAAAAATGCATACCTATATTATACTCGTCAGTGCCGGCTATTCTTGTTTTGCCTTGGTCTTTGAAAGATCAATAGAGATTCCATCCTTAGAGATAATATGACCAAAAAAATCTGCTGAAGCCAAAATTCACACTTTCTAAACTTCCCATATAATTCATTTATTCTAAGATTATTTAGAATAAGGCACAAGTGACTTTCATGATATTCGTAGCTTTTGGAGTATACCAAGATATCATTAATAAATACCACTATAAAATCTTCAAGATATTCCTTAAAAACTCTATTAATTAGATCCATGAAAACAGAGGGTACATTAGTCATTCCAAAATGGCATTACTGTAAACTCGTAATGCCCATACCTATTACGAAATGTTGTATTCGGAATATCTTCCTTCTTCGCACTCAACTGATGATATCTATATCTAAGTTCAATCTTTGAAAAATATTGAGCTCAATGAAGTTGATCAAATAAATCAGCAATGTGAGGTAGGGGATACTTTTTCTTTATTTTTATAGCATTGATCTCCCTGTAGTCAATGCACAACCTCATAGATCCATCTTTCTTCTTAATAAAAAGTATAGGTACTCCCCATGGAGAAACACAAGGGAGAATAAATCCCTTATTACTCAATTCCTCTAGTTTTTTCTTTAGTTCAATTAATTCCAAAGTGGTCATTCTATAAGGGGTCTTTGATATGGGCCTTGAATCCAGAATTAAATCAATATAATACTCAATTTCTTATTCTGGAGGATATATAGACAAATATTCTGGAAACACATCAACATATTCTCACACAATAGGTACATCCTCTATTTGAACATTACTTTCCTCACCCATAGTTATTTCGCTATCTTCCTCCCAAATAATTGAATTTAGTAGAGTTACTGGGGGTGGATCTAGATAAGAATAAGATTGTGGCGTTTCTGCTCTAATGATAAGGTACTCTTTATCATCATCGAAAATTGTAACCTCCTTCTTCATACGATAAGTTTTCACATCATGGTCTGAAATCCAATCCATGCAAGGGATTATATCAAATTCAATCATGGGTATAACGATGAGATCAGCATATAAATCACATTTCTATGCCCTAATGGGAACTGAATCACAAAACTTTGTTGCAATGATACCTCCCTTAGGAGTTTTAACTAACAACTACCTTATTAAATCAAATTGGAAATATCTTATTTTCTTTGAAAACTGGGAAGATATGTAACAATGTGATGATCAAGAATCCAATAAAGCATTGGATAAATTTGAGGAAACCATTAAATTACCTTCCACCACATCCGTCGGAGCATCAACATCAGCAGTAGTAATCACATAAGCTTGGACCTTCTCCCTTGTCCTTTTATGAGGTACGTTTCCTTAGAACTTAGGAAATTCATTTGCATAATGCCCCATTTCTCTACAATTGTAGCATTCAACATTGACTGCCTCTTTCTTCCTTTTGTAATCACGATCTTGGTGGCCTTTTTCACCACACTTATAAAATAATTCCATTCCCTAAAGGAAAGTACCAGGGTGTTTCTTCCCACATTTACTGCATGATAGAAATTCAGCTTTTCCCTTCTTCGCCTTATTTCCATTTCCAGAGTGTTCAATAGATCTCTTCTTCTCTTGATTTTCTTTAAAGTCATAAGACGTAGAGAATTATTTTTCTATCTTGATAGCACATGAGACTATATCTTCATATGATGAGAAGGATTGTGAGACTAATTCTCAATAGAGAAATGGTTTAAACTCATCAACGAATCGATCAATATTACTCCTTGGGTTACATATATAATCTAATGCATGCCTTGATAACCGTGTAAAGTTAGCCTCATACATTGCGACATTCTCATCCTCCTTTTTCCTCAGACTCAGAAATTGTATTTCCATATCTAGTTGATGGTCATAAGGAATGTATTTTTCAAGGAAAAGATTTTTAAACCCCCTCTATTCCATATTTTATACCTCTTCATCCTCCTTTTTTGTTTTGAATTAATGACCACCATTGATCTGTATCTCTTGTAAGGTGATAAACTACCATGATAACTTTATCCCTTTCACTACTCCCCAAATCATGAAATAATTTCTCTAACAAACTTATCCATTGCTAAGCTACAAATGGATTTGTAGTCCCATTGAATGTTTGTGGTTTTTGCCTCATGAAGCAGTCTACCATTGATCCTCCATGTTGTGGATCAGGGTGCTCCATATGGGTAAGGTTATTATTCATAACCGGAGTGAGTTGTCCCAGTATGTTGATAAGCTGACCAGCACCTGTTGCATCACCAGCTCCACTGTAATTATCTTTAGTAGTAGGGCAGTACTTACATGGATTACGTGCATTGATACAGTTTCCATTCATTCCACTAGGTGCCATTTCTAAACAATTTCATACACTAGATTAGTTTATGAATCACAATACATAATTCAAAACTTGTAAAACACTTAACATAAATTGAACTATTTATGTATATAATCCATAATAATAAAAATGTTTTCTTTGAGGAATTATATACTCATAAATCATTCATAATGGTTTGTAAAGAAATTGTGAATTATCCTAAGCATATCCCTCAGGAGTGTCGTAACCAAGAGTGTATCAAAGCTCATTGTTGTGTACTAGGATACCCCAGGTCAATCCCGAAACTCCTTGTTGGAGTTTTCACTCCTAGGTACATCTATGCTAGAGCTACCTCTACCTACTCGTATCCAGACATGGATGTATTTCTTGTAAAACTCACTAAATCTCTACATTTCCAAAATTCTAGGAATTTGTTCTACACTAATCCTCAAAGTCTATCTTAGGGTAATGTTCGCTAATCAGAGTTTTTCTAAATCTAGTTTCCAATGTTTTTACTAAACTTCCTCTGATACCAACTATTACGCCCCAACCCTAGTTACCCAGAGTTAGTGAATTATTACATAACATTGGCATGATATAAGGAATCATGTCCCGAAAGACCGGTCAGTTTAGTAGCATTGGAAGTGCTAGATATATACATAAGTTTTTCATTACATCATGAAATGGAAAAACAACAACATTGTGTCCCTTTTGAACACACTCATATACTTTATCCTATCCCTATAGGTTAATCATGAAATACTTCTCCAATCCTGGGAAAAATAAAACATAGAAAGTGGTGAGCTCAAATGCTCAGTAAGGATAACAATATAGTGGAAACTTTTATAAATAATCATGAGAATTTAAGGCAATGTATAAGACTAAAACACAAGCCTTTTAAACATGAACTTCAGCATAACATGGAAAATATAAATCAAATAATTCTATTTACTTATTTACATGGATATTATACTAGTTGAATAATCACATGAAATATCAATAGCCAATTTAATAATGATGGAATGCATAATGCTAGGCATCATAACCACATAGTCAAGGCCTCGTTCCAAGACTAAAAATAATATTTTGTTAAGGCCTTGTGCCAAGACACTAGTTTGTCTCATGAGGCCTACCAATGCATTGAGGAGCTATAGAGAGCTCCACCTGCCACTTACTAAGTCCAATGTATTCCTAATATGAAAAGGTTGAAACGTAACATAAACATTCATATTAAAACTAGCATAAAAAATGTTAATACATTAACCATAAACCATGAATGGTATAGAAATAACACATCCACATTCAAACATATCACAAACCCTCAATACAATATGGAAGATTTTATCATAATAAATCAACTTCAAACAAGTGTAAAATCCATCAAAGGATGTTGACATAGATGAAATGAAAACTATTTGAGAGAAATATCTCTTTTTATTTTTAAATCATTTAAAAGTCACACAATTATAAAAGAAAAAATTTATTTTGAAAATATTTTTATAAGATTGTAAGGGAAGCTTCGAAGGTGTTATAATGGCAGAAAATAGTCACACCCGACGTATAAGTTAAAAAAACATTCTTACCTTAATTTTTCGAAAAGGTCAAAAACTACCTTGTTTGGAAAATGACAGAAAGATTCCTTTCAAAACATTTTATAAACATTAAACCAAGGTTATAAATGGATTTAACCTGTATTCTAGTAAATTATTACAATGTTTTGAAATACATTTTTAAGAAACATGGATGTGGATAATAAAGAGGTCCCAATAGATACTCATGTATAAACAACCTCAGATAATAAAGAGATTTTGAAATTTAAACCTTAACTTGAAATTTTCCTTGGTAGAGGGTACGTTAACCTCCTGTATAATAGTTAAATAATGTTTATTAAATTATAAAATAACAACATACATAGATACGATATCATATATGATCTTCTAGTATTGCTTTGTTAATAATATTTTGGTAGTATCATTGTTTCAGGTGTTAACTGATTCGTTTTCATTTATATGTTTTGTTATGTGAGCCCTGGTTGTTATGAATAGGATGTATTTGATTTATATCCAAAATTATATTAAGTTATTAAACATTATTTTTAATCATCAAATGAAAATTATTCTTGAATGGTTACAATTAGGAATGAATCTCATTGTGTTCATGGAGACGGTAATTCATATGTACACACGGGCGACAATACCATTATATTAATGGAGGAATCATATATAATTGGATGTTATATCATATATACATATTCATTAACATTTTATATTTATTATTTACATCAATTATACTCATTATTATACCCATCCAAATATTAAAGTGTTGAGTAACAAACTACACCATAATGTGGAGACGGTAAGCCATACGTACACACGTATGGTGAATTTTTCATTCATAGGATTGATAGAATAATGAATATGGTTATACCATATTTATAATAACATCACAGTATTTAGAAGGTACTTGAGTTATTATTTTGGTATGGAAACAACAAAGAAAGAGGAAGTGGAAGAAGAAAAGAACTTTGAAAGAGGTGATGGAATTATTACCTATTCTTGGGGTGATTCCTTTTGATTTGATCAAAATGTCTCCTTAGGTTGGCTTTATGACAAATTTAAGGCCTCTAGGTTTAATTTAGGGTAGTTATTAAGATATTTTAGTAGGGTTTGGCCAAGGAAAATGGCTTTGGAGGTGTGATTTTGAGATAAGGGGAAGCAGCCTTTTATAAAAGAGGTGAGGGCCAGATTAGGAAAATCTTGAAATATTAGTTTATTATACAATCATATTTGGTTTATAATGGATCCAATTGGATTTATTTCAAGTATAAGTTGGGTATGGGTCTAAATACTCTCAAAAAATAGGTTTTAGATAGGTTTAGGTCACCATATTAACATTATCTTTTAGATTTAACTCTTGTTTAAATAGTTTAACTTTTACCATGTATTCTTGTATTATTCTAATAAATGGTTAATAACCTTACTAAAAAAATACAATATAACCCCATGTGGTTCATTATTGATATATTTAACCTTATTTAAGTTCTTTTTCCGAACCTTATATTTTTAGGAATATTATATCAACCAATAATATAGTATTTGTTTTAAAACTCATTTATGTCAATTTTGACACTATATAGTATTTGGTTTTTTCTAAAGTCCTAAAAACTTTATTACTTCAAAAAAATCATTTAATCAACCCTAAAATGTCATATTAACCAATATAATTCGTGTAATTCCTCAAAAGTCTCAATTTACATTTATTTGGATATTTATAATATCAATTATTTTAATCTTTCATTAATAATTTAATTACTGTATCATCATTGTGTCGTAAATAAATTAGATTATTTAATTTCTAAAAATTATAAATAAAATACAATTATTTAGGAAATCGTTTTAGCTTTCTAATTAATATTTATAGTAGAATTTATCTTTTGTGTACCCCTATATTAAATATGGCCTTGTTGTTAAACTTTGAATTTAACACTTTTAACTCTTCTTTAAAAAAATAATAGTAAATATCATAATCTAATCCAAGTGAACCAAAAGGATCATATTTTATTCATAAGGTTTATTTTGGTCGAAATACACTTTTCCAATAGAGTTAGGACAAGTGTTAGGGTAATAATAATATCATTTTTACCTTTAATTACCCTATTTACTTTTAACCGTGGTAAATAAAAGTCAAAAGTTACTATTCACCAAAAATTATTTTCATCTTATTGAACAAAATTTTACTTACTAATGTCAGCCATGTCTCTCGGATTTTTGAAATTCAATTCACAGAAGTGGTAAAATTACGTTTTATGCAGATTTGGTAACGTGCCTAGAAGGTGGGTAAATGATGGTAAAAAGTTCAATAAAATTTTATACATCTAATTTTATTATAAAATGACTCCAATGAATTAAATTAAACTAATATAGATATTATGTATCTATTTTTACTTAAAATAAATTTAAATAAAATAAATAATTATTTAAATAAAAAGTTGGTTTTAAAAAATAACGCAGTGTTTTTCACTATTCATCAATAATTGAAGGTTTTTAGAAAAATACCAAAAAATCACCCTAAGATAATTTTGATATTTTGAATCCAAAAATTAAGTCCATTTTGAAAAATAAAATTATTAAAATTTCAAAATGTGGGTATTACTATTCATAACTGCTAGTTTGATTGGTCGTGGTGTGTTAGAACTCGAAGTTGTGTACAACACAAGCTATTGCATTATTCAAAGGGAAACATATTGTGGAAGCTTGGGGTGTTACAAAACTAGATCCAGTCTATCTTGAAAAATACTATAGTGGAAACATGCCCCCACTCTAGGAGAGTCCTACCGAGCTTCAATGCCCAAAATGTTTCCTCATCATAGGTCTTCCTTCCACATGGGATGAACCACTAACATCTATCTCAAAATGTCTCTTTTCCAAGGATACCCCTAGCAGGAGAACCTCACTCCACATATTTTAAGAGCTTGCAATATGTTTTTCATATGATAGAAACCCATCCATGTCGAGCAAAAATATTGATTGCTTTACCAGATTCCATAGTAATATTAGAAGAGTTGCTAAGATGCATGCTCCCTAGGATCCACATCAATTTCAACTCTTCCTTCCTTCCAGTAAGACATAAATAATAATGTTTCTAGCCCATGGTTTGATAGAAACAAGGGGATCATTCTTTAAATTATATCTAAATATTAATAGGAATCCTCTATCAACAGTTGATCTCCAATAGGCTCACACCCATAGTCAAAGATATCTTATTGGTGTTACAATATTTTTATCACAAAATCTACTAACTAGCACATAAACATAAAATAATAACTGCTAAAACCACTAAACATCACCTAAATTCCCATCAGGTTTCCCATTTCATAAAATTTTTATGTTGATTGTCTTGACCATTTAAATGGATCTGCTCTATCAGCTGATAACCCCAAGAGAATGCATTTAAGAGCATACAATATCTAAAATCTCATAATAAAAAATCATTCTACACCACATAGAGAGAGTCACCATCTAGTGGATGCATCCATAAATGATCCACTATATGAACCACATATAGGGTAGTGTTCTACAATGGTAATCCCCTCTTGGGATGTCCACCAGAACATTTAATATTAACATTGTAGGAAAACCACTAACCGCTAGGAGAAAGTGGGTGAAATGATCCTCAACTTTAGGAAAACCCCATAGGTCCATCACCCAAGAACACTAAATCATAAAAAAATACTATATTGACATTACAACTGTGGACATATCTCACACATGGGAAGATTTTATGGGGACCATACTGATCGAAGGTGAAAAACATCTCATTATCCATGTAAAATTCAACTATCTCATATCTATATATTATTCCACAAAGATCCTATTAACTTTTATGGTGTCAATATCACAAGGACAAATGTTACCCCATGAATCTGGATTTCACACTATGAGAGTTTACTATAACGTTAATACTCTCACAATGGCACTAGGGAAATTCCTTGAATGCCTAATGGGATCCTGTTTGAACTAGCATAAGGATAGATATGGCCTTGATTACCTATAATTCCACAAGGTTTTTCATCATTACACTCAATAAAAACTTGAATGTCAACTCTTAATTTCAAGATGATGCATACATTGGCCTCCCATTATGGAAGAAAAGGTAGTCTCCCTTTGAAGACATCAATAAATTACATCAAATTCACTAGAAGTGAATTTATCATCCATGAAAATAGAGCATAAATTTAACCATACCATCTAATGGGTGTCCAAAATTATCTTAAAAAGGGTTGTGTCTATTCTCCAAACCCATAGTTTTCTAATTCACACCAAAAATTTTTTTGATCACTTATTATCAAGGAACTTGTAAGCCCCTATTAACTGATTATGTTCGATATTTAAAACCTAACTAAACTGATACTCTCAAGCTTGATCCATGGTAATTATGATCTAAATTAAATATAAGTTTTATGTGAAATATGACCACCATAAGTGGAAATTTTATACCTAGTAAGGTCCTGACTAGTGGTCAATAGGAATCTATAACTCCCAAATCCCCAATGAAAGGAGAATAACTCACTCCTACAACATCTAGTATTAGTGTCCTAAAAAGGAAGGCATGAATTATACTATTTACTAGACCTATTGATGCCTTACGATATCCATTGATCACACAAATCATTTTTTAACTCTAACTATCAACATCCCTTGTGTAATAGAAACTAACCAAGGGTGATTATTGTGGGATTGAATTGATGAATCTTCTATCTATGAAAACTCTCACACTACAGAATATTTTACAAAACCACTCTTCAATAGTTTCTGGGGACCACTACTAAGAGATGCATGATATCATCACCATCTCCAAAAGGGAGACCAATCAATGCCACAAATGGATTGCTTCAAGTGAAATGTTAACTTGTTCCCATATCTAGGGTGAATCTTCCCCAAGAATACTCAACTATTGAGGATTTTTAAAATTATCTAACATAGGTTGTGTTACATGGAAACACAACTAATGTTTTTTTAACTCTTCCTCCAGAGTCTCCGATTGAACCACTGATCATAAAAAAATATAACGAAAAATATGTCTTGGGAATACTTTGTGAGGTTCTAGTTGAAACATACTAAGATATGATCATGATGAACTATGGAGGGCCCCAATATCCTTGGGATAAAATTCCATCTTGAAAAATATATCAAACACCATCCATGGTAGATTTCCTATATAGAGAGTTTGAGAAAATATCATCCACTAATAGCTCACCATACCATAGAGGGAACTTGACACAGGAATCATCATCCAGTCGGTGATATTCCTAACTAGATGGAAATGTGATTCCCAGACTACAACAAATTTTATGTCATTCAAGGGACATGCAATACATGTGAACTTGTGAGGCCTCCATCATCAGAACACATGTAACATACTCAATATATAGGCAGTCTTATCTAGATCATTAGGGTCAACCAACTACTCTATAATAAATATATATACCAATCATAAAACGGATTAAAACTACCTCAGATCATGGTCAATAATATTTGTTAAACAATTCTTGAAAAAAAACCCATCTCTCACTAACCGGCAGTGTAATGACCTGAACTATTATAAATAAAATTACCTTATTATTTAATGTTTTATTATGCAATATGTTTAAATAAAACACATGAAATTATTTTTTTATATCCAATTGGATTCAAAAGATCATTAAAAATTGTTACCTTTGATAATATAGTCATTAAATAGTGATCACATGACTAGTATAAATATAGAGCTTTAATAAATCCATTTGACTCAGAAAAAGGAGTTGATGGCCTCATCCAATAGAATTTTACCCTATTAAGCCCATTTATTAGAGCTTCTGAGGGATATTTAATCTCTAGGATTTTCCCTTGACCAAGACCAAGCTGATATCCAACAACTTAAACATGAGAAAACCCATTTATGAGAGACGTTCAAACTCATCGAGATCACGACTCAAACCGTATATGTTGAATGACCCCATGAAAGTATCACTATTGTACACCTTACTCTTTGAGAATACACTGGTGTATTAAAGGGATATGTATCAAGACCCTATAAAATTGGTTATGTATTTTATTTTTTAAAGAATAATGAAAATATTTATTTTGATACTATAAAACATTAATATTATTTTTAGGTAATATTCAATTCAATAAAGGAATTTATTTTGATGAATTAATGAATTTTTGAAATAAATAATATTTTAATTAAATATTATTACTAAATTATTTTTATTAAATATAAATGATCATATAATTTTTATGAAGTCAAATGTAATGTTTTACTAGGGTTCAAAAACACTTATTGCCAAAAACCTGTCATTTTCAATAAATGTGAGTTATTAATTTTTTAAAGTGAAAATTCACATATTTATAAAATTATTTAGATAAAATGAATATTATTTTTTGGAATCATAACATTTAAATTATCCAACGGTGAATTTTTCATAATTTTCTGAGTGTCGAATTTTCGGGTAAAAATTAAATACCGTATAAATATACAGTGTGTTTTATGAAATCATAATGACCCAAAAATAATGTAATAAATACTATAATGAGTTTCCTCAGCCTAATATATGTTTCCCCTTAAAATAATTTTATTTTATGTTTATTTGATGAATTTTATAAAGCCTTTATGAATCCGCCAAAACATATAATATATTTTATGATTTTAAATCCATTTCTTTAAAAGTGTGACTCACCTCCACATAAGGGAGGCTAATATTTTAATAATTTCAGAACTTTTACTAATAAAATATTGAAAATAAATACAATTTTGTATAAATCATGGATAAAATTCATGGGAAGGTCTGTGGTTTTGAATATTTTATTATAAAGAGTCCAAAATCTATGTTTGTTAAATATTAAAGAATTCCTCTCTCATTCCCTATATAAACCCACCCAAGCTCCCATTTATCTTTACTAAAAATCCTTAAAGAACATCCCTAATCTTACTTTCTATCTCTATAATCCTCCCAAGTTTCCCCCAATCTATGAAGAAGCCTCTTTCAATATTTTGGTGTCATACTCTTAAGGTAACGAGTCCTTTATTTCTCGCTTCTATTCAAGAATATCCTCTATTTTATGACCTTTTATTTTTAATTCATAATGGTGAAATATGTTTTTATCCTCCCCCATACTACCCTTATTATTTCTAAATGATGAGATACCCCTTTCTCTCTCATTAATCCTTCCTAAGTACACCTGTTACCATGCTAAAATTTCATAAGTGTTCTTTCATTTCTCCTATTTATTCAAGTTTCTTTATTATTTTATGCCTTCTATTTCCAATTAATTATGTTGGTATATGTATTACATGCCCCTATTACTATAAAATTTATGTCAAAATCATGAGTGACCCCATTCTCTCTCATCAACCCATTTTATGAATTTTTAACGTCATCGTTATGCTACCGAAATTTAACCGTGATTTTCCTTTCCAAAGAAATTGTGTAGTGAATATCATACCCATTTCCTATCAATGGTATTCAAATTTATACACTTATACCAAATTTATTAAGAACATAAATATATTTATTCCACACTCCATGATCATGGAATAAAATATGATGATGAATAAATCCATGTTGTATGATCTATGTGGCACACTTAAGCAAGATATTGAAATAAAAGTGACGGGTGCATCCCGAATTATATAGCAATCCAATGAATTGGTTAAATTTTAGTATCATGATACATCTTGTTTGTTCAAATATTAAACCTGATTCCTTTATGGGACTTTTTCCATTATGATGTCTTGGAAGTTATCCTTGACCTATGATGTGGTGTTTTAAGTCATTTCCACATTTCCCATGTTGCCTTTATGTTATCATGGTATATCACGTCTTATCATTCATGTTTATGATTCCTACTCTTTTTATGCCCCTTGATATGCCTATTGTATAACATGTTTTATCTTATTCCATGTTTATTCCCTTACTGGAATTTATAGCTCACCTGTTTCTTATGTATTTCTTCATGTTATCCCAAATAGTTTTAAGTACGGGAATGTTAAATATGTTTTCAATAAATATGTTTTATTCCATGTTTTAAGTTGTAATGTAATGTACCTAATTCCCAAAGACACTAGACTTAGCGATCTTTCAGGTTGAAATAAGTGTTATTTTATGTAATAATTCATGTGTTAATGTGTAATAAAGGGAACGGTTGTTATAGTTGTTACCAAAGGTAATGTTTGGTTATTTTGGGGATTTTGATTAAAGAAACTCTAGAAAATGAATTAGGTTTAAGACTAAGTATAAGAAAACATCCCTAAATTTTGGTAAGTATAGAGTATGGAGTTTATTAAGAAAATACATTCAGGCCTGGATATTATAAGTGGTCTTGGTTCTGGAATAGATGTACCTAGGGTTAACAACTCCGACAAGGTGTCCCGGACCTGACTCAAGGTAACCTGGTACACGAAAATGAGCCTTAATATGCACCCAGTTTGACACTTTTGGGGTATATGCCTTGGTAAATTCATAATCTAATTAAAAACCATTATTAAGCGAGTAAAAAAATATTCCGATAAGAGTATATGTTAGGAAATAATCATGGATGAGATAGACTGAAGTCTAAAAATTAATAAGTCAAGGAAAAAATTTAATTTATAAGTTATCCCTTTAACGTTATTGGATTCCCCTTTATGTTTTTAAATTTAAATATACTCATCCCTAATTTCAATTTTATTCTAGAAAATGTCCACAAGTAGATGTAATTTGGTAAACAGTCAATGTGAAGAGTAATGTGATGAATTCCCCAATGAGATGCCCAACCTTATGGGAGAAAGAATTGTGCACTTCATGATGATAATCTCTTCACTGACTCAGGTTAAGAATAGAAACCTAGATCAGGAGGAGCGTCCAAATCCCCCTATGTTATAACAAGCCAAAATCAAAAGCTTTTTAGGACAAAGGCCTTAGACTTTTAATGTGTCATCTAATCCCTTGATCACATAATAGTGGATCAACTCCATTGAAAATATATTCTCCATCCTTCAATATTCTGAGAAAGAGAATGTTTTTCTGGTTTATTATCATATGGAAGGTGAAGTTTATTGGTGGTTGACATTTTTCAAATATATGAAGCCTGAGGAAGGGATTGATGCAATGGGGTTGAAGGATTTCTGGAATTTTTTTGATAAATACTTTTCTCGCACTCTCATTCTAAAAATGGAAATGGATTTCCTTTCCATTAAGAAAAGAGACAATAAATCTATTAGGGTATACGTGGAAAAATTCATAAGAATTTCATGGTAAACCTTAGTCTTTATTGTTACCCCCAAATTCATGGTTGTCCACGTCTTTGGTGGGATAAAACCTAGCCTATGAAAATCTATGGAAATATATGACATTGATAGCTATGAGAAAATTTTTTGTTGTTCCCTAAAAGTAAAAACATAGATTGATGAATCTTAAGAGTATCATAGGGATAAGAAGTAGAAAGTTGAGTATAATTATGGCAGTTTTTTAAAGAGATCTAATAGTGATAAGAAATTCCAACACCCCACTTGTTAAAGGTTCCAAAAGAATTACCACAGAAATTTCCTAAAGGGGACGAGAAAATGATTTAGGGGAGGGAATAAAGGTAACCTAGCCAATGATTTACAATAGTAGAAACCCTCTACTGTGACAGAGGAAAGGAAATCTCTAGTCATCCCTCGACTCATTGTTAATTTCTACAATTACAAGTAACTATGGAACTTTGAAAATCAATGTACTAAGCCAAGGTTTTTCAGAGACAACCAACAACCTCCAAGGAATAAAGGGAGAGCTTTTTCCATCACAACCACCAATGTGGATCCCCAAAATAAAGTGGTAATAGGTATTCTAGTTATTCATTCAAGAATAGCGAATGAAAGTTTTGATTCTAGTTCTATGCATTCCTTCATATCACGAAATTTTAGTATAATTATTCAAACACCACAAAAAAATCATGGAAATAGAGTTGCAAGTGAAAAAAATGGGTCAATTACTTCATCCCAAGTATATAACTCCTCCCCTATAAAATTTTGTGGGATAAATTTTCCAATGAACCTTTTCATAATCCCTTTGGTGGAATTTGATACAATTTTGGGCATGGATTATATTTCCCTGTATAGAGCCAACTTAAATTTCCATAAGAAGGAAATCACTCTCTATGTTGTGAATTATCCTTAGATTCTGTAGAAATGCAAGGAGAATGATGAATATTCTTTAGCACCGTCATCTCAAGAATGGATATTATTTACCTACGAGCAAACATATCTAGCTAAAATGATTGAGTCTAAGGAAATAATCACCCTTAAAGACAATCTCATTGTGAGGGAATATTCTAATGTGTTTCTTAAAGAATTTCCTAGTCTTATTACTAGTCGAGAGGTAGAATTTTCAATCGATATTTTGCCTAGGGAATTACCATTATCCAAGACTCTGTATATAATTTTTTTTAAACTTTAGGAGATAAATAAACAACTACAAGAGAATCTAGAAAAAGGGTTCATACACCCAAGTGCTTCAGCATAGGGTGCAGTAGTCTTCTTCGTCAAGAAGAAGGATGGGTCAATGTGCATTTGCATCGATTATCGTGAGCTCAATAAGATCATGATAAAGAACAAGTATCTTGTACCTTGGATTGATGAATGTTTGGATCAGCTATGTGGAGCACAATACTTATCCAAGGTGGATCTGTGGTCAACATATTACCATGTTAGGGTGAAGAAGGAGGATATCTCTAAGACTACTTTTTTTAAAAGGTATATGCACTATGAGTTCATAGTGATTCCTTTAAAACTCACTAATTCTCAAATAATGTTTATCGACTTGTTGAATAGTGTCTTTAGAGATTACCTCGACAAATTTGTGGTAGTCATTATAGATGATATTCTAATATACTCAAAATTCAAGGAGGATCATGAGGAGTATTTGAGTACTATGCTAAATAAGTTACAAAAGGAGAATCTTTTTGGAATGTATATAAAATGTGAATTATGGTTAAAGGAACTCTCTTTCTTGGGAAATATCATCACTAGTAATGGGGTGTCTATAGACCCTTCAAAGATAGAATATATTAAAGGATTGTTGAGGCCAATATCTGTGAGATATATCCATATTTTACTTGGGTTAGTTGGGTATTATCACCGATTTTCATAAATTTATCATGATTGTAAAACCCTATTACCAAGTTATCTTGTAAGGGAGTAATGTTTTCTAGGAATGATGAATGTAAAGAGAGATTCAAGGAGTTGAAAAGGAGGCTGATCACTGCCCATGTGCTCACACTACCCTCAAGTGGAGAACTTTTCATGGTATTTAGTGCTTATTCAAAAACGTTATAGGGATGTGTGTTAATGAAAAATAAAAAAGTGATAGCCTAATATTCAAGGTAGTTGAAGATTCACGAGAAGAACTACCCAACACATGATCTGGAGATGGCTGTAGTGATCTTAACTTTGAATTTTTTTTTATTATTATCTCTTTGGGGAGAAGTGTGAAATATATATAGATCAAAAAATACTCAATTATATATTTAGAAAAAAGAGAGTTGAATATCACCAAAAGAATATGGTCAGAACTGATAAAAGATTATGTCTGCTCAATCCACGATTATCCTACGAAAGTGAATAAAGTAGCAGACGCTCTGAGTAAAAAGGATCCATCAATTCTGTCATTGATGAGAATTGAGAGGGATCCAATATTCTTATATTTGTAAATGATGGACATGGGAATCATAAAGGAAAGCGCATCATCAATCCTTTCACAAATGATTTCTTAACCATCTCTCATGTAGATGTTAAAGGATGCTCAAAGTGTTTATGTGGGAATTCAGAAGAAAGTGTGAGTTATAAGGAATGATAAATCCTAGGAGTTCAATGTTAATTATTAAGGTGTTGTAAGATTTGGGTCAAAACTATGTGTATCATAAAATCTTGAGTTAAAGAAAAAGTTGTTGGATGATGCACAGAGATCAACCTTCTCCATCCACCCAGGAAGAAAAAAATGTATTGACATATTCAAGAACACTATTGGTGGGACAATATGAAGAAATATATCATGTAATATACATCAATATGTCTTGTATGTAAGTAAGTGAAATTGGAAAGGTAAAAATCTAAGGGGATGATGAAACCATTACCCATACCTACATGGAAATGAGAAAACATCATAATGGACTTTTGTTTTGGTCTTACAAAGACATCAAGAGGGAATAACCCTATATGGGTTGTGGTGGATCATCTTATAAAGACTACACACTTCATTTTCATATGAGAGAAATTCTCACTCACTCTACTTGCACGGATATACATCAAATAATTGGTCAGATGATTGTATCTTATCAAGATCCAATATTCACCTCTAATGCCTAGAAAAATCTTCAGTATGCTCTAAACACTGATTTGAAATTCAACACAGATTATCACCCTCAAACTAATGGCCAATAAGAGCATACTCTGTAGAATCTTGAGGAAATATTGAGAACATGATCAATTGACTTCAAAGGAGAATGGGATAAACATCTTCCTCTAGCTGAGTTCTCTTACAACAACATTTTCCACTCAAAAATCCAAATGGATCCCTATAAATCCCTTTATGGGAAGAGGCGTAGGACACCTACATGACGGGATGAAGTTGGGGAACAAAAACTACTAGGTCTTGATATAGTTGAGGAAATGGTGGAAAATTTTAGGACCATTCAACAGCACATCAAATCTACTTAGACTCAACATAAGAACTATGTTTAAAATCATTAATGAGACATAGAGTTTGATGTTGGAGACATGGTATTTATCCACATATATCCATGTAATAAAGTGATGATATTTGGGAAGAATAGATATCTTAGTACAACATGCATAGGCCACTTTGATATCCTTGATCGCATCGGAGCGGTGGCCTATCGACTTGATCTCCACCTAACCTATCTCAAGTTCATGATGTATTCCATGTGTCACTCTTGAGTAAGTACACACATAACCCATCACATGTACTTAGTCTATAGGTGGTACCATTGGAGAATGATATTTCTTATGAAGAGCTGTCGGTGAAGATCTTAGATTATAGAGACAAAGTTATACAAAATAAGATAATGCACCTTGTCAAACTTCTACGGAGAAACCACAAGTTTGAAGAAACAACGTGGGAACCAAAGGAAGTGATGAAACAGAATTACCCTCGTCTGTTTTAAGTAGGTGAAATGAAAATTTTGAGGGAGAAATTTCTCAAGGGGGGTAGATTGTAATGACCAGAATTATTATAATAAAAAATTTACCTTATGATTCAATGTTTTATTATGTGATATGGTTTTAGAAAATACGTGAACATATTTTCTTATATCCAATTGGATTAAAAATACCATTAAGAATCATTACCATTGATAATATATCTGTAAAATAGTAATCACATGATAAGTATAAATATAGGGGTTTAACAAATCCATTTGACCAAGACAAAGGAAGTGATGGCCTCATCTAATAGGATTATACCCTATGAAGCCCATTAATGAGAGATTCTGGGGGAGATATCATCTATGGGATTTTCCCTCAACCAAACCTAAGATGAGATCTAATAACTTAAGCATGAGTGAAACTGTTTACATGATCGAGAATTTCAAGATCATTGAGATCGCAACCCAAACCATGTTTTTCGAATGACCCCATGAAAGTATCATCGTCACATACCTTACTCTTAGGGCATATGCTGGTATATTAAAGGTATATGTATCAAGACCCTAAAAAATTTATTATGTACATTATTTTGTAATGAATAATGAATATATTTATGTTGATACTATACAATATGAATAGTATTTGTGAGTAATATTCAATTCAACTAAGGAATTTATTTTGATGAATTAATGTATTTTTCAAATAAATAATATTTTAATTAATTATTTTTAATAAATACAAATGATCATATATTCTTTATAAATTCAAATGTAATGTTTTATTAGGGTTCAAAAACCATTATTGCCAAAAACCCATCATTTTCATCAAATGTCGGTTATTATTTTTTAAAAGTAAATATGAAAATATTTAGAAAATTATTTAGATAAAATTATTATTATTATTTTAATGAGAATATCAAAATTATCCAATAGTAAATTTTTCATAATTTTCTGAGATAGTCGAATTTTTAGGTAAAAATTAAATACCATATAAATATACTACATGTTTTATGACATCATAATGATCTCAAAAATGATTTAATAAATACTGTAATGTGTATTATAGAACAAATATATGTTTTCTACATAAAATAATTTGATTTTAAGTTTATTTTATTAATTTTATAAAATGTTTATGAATCCTCCAAAACATATAATATATTTTATGATTTTAAATTCATATCTTTAAAAGTGTGACTCACCTCCACATAAGAAAGGGTAATATTTTAATAATTTAGGAACTTTTACTAATATAATATTTAAAAAAATCCTATTTTTCATAAACCATGTGAAAAACCTATGGGAAGGTTTGTGGTTTTGAATATTTAATTATATAGAGTCGAAAACCTATGTTTGTGAAATATTAAAGAATTCCTCTCACATTTCCTATATAAACCCACCAAATCTCCCATTTATTTTCACTAAAAATATTTGTATCAGATCCTTACTATACCCTCCTCTCTATATAATCCTCTCAAGGATCCCCCAAGCTCTCAAGAATCCCCTTTTAAGGTTTTGGTGTCATACGCTTATGGTAAGGGATCCTCTCTTTCTCACTTTTATTCAAGTATCTCCTCTATTTTATGCCCTTTTGTTTTTAATTTCTAATGATGGGGTATGTTTTCTAACCTCCCCATACTACCCTTATGATGTCTAAATGATGAGAGACCATTTTCTCTCTCATTAATCCCTCCCAAGTACACTTGTTACCTTGCCAAAATTTTGTAAGGGTTCTTTCCATTCTCCTCTTTATTCAAGATTCTTTATTATGTTACACCTTCTATATCCAATTAATTATATTGTTATATTAATTTCCATTCCCCTATTATTGTACAATTTATATCAAAATTATGATAGACCCATTTCTCTCTCATCAACCAATTTTATGATTTTTTTTAAATGACATCGTTAGGATGCTGAAATTTCACTACGATTTTCCATTCCAAAGAAATTGTGTATTGAATACCATACTCATTTAATATTAAGGGTATAAACATTTATACACTTATAAATATTTTATTTAGTACTTATATGTATTTATTAAACACCCCATGATCATGTAATAAAATTTTATGATGAATAAATTCATGTTGTATGATCTATGTAGCACACTTAAGCATGAGATTGAAATGACAGTGACAAGTGCACTCAGGATTATATAATGCTCCAATTAATTGGGTAATGTTTAGTATCATGATATGTCATGTGGGGATAGGGAGTGAACCTGATTACTTTATGTTACATTTTTCATTATTATGTCTTTTTAGTTATCCTTGACCTATTATGCAATATTTTAAGTTGTTGCCACATTTCCCATGCTTCTTTTATGTTATCATGATATATCATGTCTTATCATTCATGTTTATGATTCCTGAAATTTTTATTCCCCTTGATATTCCTATTTTATAACATGTTTCACCTTATACCATGTTTATTCCTTTAATGGTCTTCATATCTCACCCCTTTATTATGTATTTCTTCAGGTTATCCTGTATAGTTTTAAGTGTGATAATGTTAAAGAAGTTTTCAATAAATATGTTGTATTCCATGTTTTAAGTTTTAATGTAATGTATCATGTTAAAGAGGTTTTCAATAAATATGTTATATTCCATGTTTTAAGTTGTGATGTAATGTAACTAATTCCCAAAGACACTAGACTTATTGATCTTTTAGGTTGAATTAAGTTTAATTCTATGTAATAATTCTTGTGTTAATTTGTAATAAAGGGAAAGATTGTTATAGGAGGTATGAGTGAAAACTATAAGCAAGGGTTCATTATAACCATACCTCTTCACAAGAGCTAGATATTAGTGAGTAACAACCTTCCTTTAATAGTATCAACCCACTAGGATTAAAGAATATCTAAATGAGCTATCATAAGAGGGATATGAAAGATTATAAGTTTTCATTATATATCCATTAACCAAATTTCCTATAACAAGAAATTGATGTATTAATATTCTTGGTTGGATAAAAAGTTACCAGATTCATGGTGAAAGGATATATTGGCCACCACACCTACAATGATCTCCCTTATCTGATAGTGAAAATAAATATCCCTTTGAGAACATCTTGCTAAATTCCTAAACTTTCCCACAAAAGATTTCTAACATTATTCTCCATCCCTTAGAGAAACCTACTCTAATACCACTCTAACATGACCAAACCAACTATAACCCCTCCAAGGGGGTATTGAGATAAGAGTTCCACCCTCGGTTTTCTTCTAATAGGCTTGGGGATAGTGACTAGCACCAAGCAGGAATATTCGACATAATGGGAGGCCATAGCCAAATGTACTTGTACACAATTCTCACCTCTAAAAAGGAAATAATAATTAGAAAAGATAAATGAAACTAATTTTAATTTATATAATACATGAAACATAATCTAAGATCCAAAATGTAAGAAAATACATTATCTATAATTAATAAGGGGAAAGATTCATGCCCAACAGCCAAATGAAAACCCTATATAAGGAGCTATAGTGAAGATTTCCTCACATTAAGCTAACTCCAAACACAAAAATCACCCACTATTATCACCTCATAATACTAATAGGATTTTTTAACATGGAATCCACCATGTTCACCACCAACTATCATCTATGAACAAGATACACTAGCTCCATGTCCACCAAGAACACTTAAAGACCTTGTGTGGACTACATTAACACAATGTGTGTTCAAAAAAATGAAGTACATGAGTGATTGTAACCCTAATTAGTCAAACTCCATGAAACCAAATAGGAAAAATGATTAACTAGTAATCCCAAAAACCCATAATTGAAAATTATCCTAGAGTGTCATGACCCGACCCTACCCGGGCTTGAGCCGCAACTACCCCAAGCCCTCCTCCATAGGCTAGGGGCTGGAGACTAGTGCCGAAGGCATAAAAACTCGGGGAGGCCTTTGCATAAGTACCTGTACACACACACACAGCACACTCAATGCAAAATAGAAGAGTAAAAAAGAAAAGAAAAAGGCAACTGCTATAAATAACCACAAGAGTCCATCGACCTCTAAACAGTAAAAAGTAAAAGCTGAAAAGAAAATGGGCAAAACACATGCCCAAACAGAAAAGTGCCACAACCCGGCAATAGGTAAACAAAATAAAACATCAGGAATGGTACCCCACCTAGAACCCAACTCCGACCACTGCACGTGGTCCAAGCTCCCAAGCTCCTAATATCCTCTGACTTCACGACCAACCTGTCTGTCATCTGCAAGGGCACACCAAGTGCGGGAAAATCCCAAGCAGGGGTGAGTATAAAAATACTTAGTAGGATACCCCGAAGGTTCGAGGGAGCAACAAAGGAGGTACCAAAAGGTGAGCAGTAGAGTGAATAGGGAAAAGTAAAGGAGTACAACCGAAAGGGCAGTAAGGAGTACAGTAAAGAGTCCGGATCAACCCAACAAGAGGAAAGAAGGTAGACTCTTCCGGACACAAGGAGCTAGAAACGGTGAGAAGATGAACTTCCCGTCGAGTCTTCGCTACCTATTGCAAGAAGTAGACTCGTCCAACCATGAGAAGCTAGACATGGAAATCACATGGCATACCCCACGTGTCTTCGCCTCTCCTGGAAGGAGAGTAACAAAACCCAATAAGTTGGTACAAGAACAAGGTATATACAAGATACATATGCTCAATCAAGAAGCCCAAACAAGATCGTAAGGGGATCTCCATCCCATTGCTCAGACCAAGAAAAGTGAGTCGCCAACAGTCCCAGAAGTAACACCATCGATGCCCAGCATCCCGCAAGTCTGCCCCGAACCGCAAGCCAAGGGGCTCAATCACCACACCTCGACATTATCTACTTTGGGCGGCACTGACTTTCCAGCACGGTTTTAGATCATGTCACAAGAACGCGTCTCGGTGGGGAATGTGCCCCTTGTACTTGAGAGTTCTAGGGAAAGTCAAACCACACCTCGTCACTACACTATAGTTGAGGGGTATTCTCAAAGTCAAAGTCATTCCATCACTGACCCATACAACCAAGGGTCCCACTCCAGTAATCATGGAGGAAAGCCACAGTCTAGCCTAGTCGAAGGACTGATCCTGAAATGCTGACAGGTGTCCCACTGCCCAGCCCTACTGGAGGGTAATTCATAATAGGATATCGGGTGACCCACTACCCAACCCTGCTGGAGGGTAAACCATAATAAATCATCCAGAGACCCACTGCCCAGCCCCACTGCAACCACCGAAAACCGCCGCTCCGCCGAACCCCCGCACTACCCGCTGCCCGCTGGACCGCCGCCGGAAAACAAAACCCGCAAACTTCGCCGGAAGTTTGAGAACACGTCGGGACTCGGATTTTAAATCCTAGAATTGAGTTCTGGAGCTCGGGATGAGTACTATGGAAATAAGGGCTTTGATCGAAGTTTTTATAGGGAATCGACAGTGTAAAATGAGATCAAATCAGGTGCATGAAAGTAAAAATGAAACGCACGATCCTACCTTGTTGGGCTTCGCCCGACGCTTCACGGACGATCCACCGCCGCGTCATTACCTTACCGGAGCTTCCTCGCCAGAGATGGAGGAGGATAGGGGAGGGGTTTCTCCAGGGTGTTCAAGGGAGAAGGGAAGGGGTGTTTTTTTATTTAAGGGGAAATTAATTAAATTTTTAATTAATTAAAAACCCCCCAAATTTAACCCGTGTCTGAAACATCCGACGGGGTCGAGGTTAAGCCTCCCCTAGGGTAAACACCATGCTCTGAGCACAACAGTGGTCTCGGAATTTTAATCCGAGACCCCGTCCGAATGTTATTAAACTCAACGACCGAGGGCGCCAAATTATGAAAACGCCCCTGGGGCTATTTTTCACAGATGGCCCGCGCCCGCAAAACTTATACCCCCCTAGGGTAAATGGCACGCTCCGAACTCAATGGTGCCCTTGGTTTTTAAGTCCAAGCCATCTTTTAAGAGATACCTGCATTTCAACATTAAACGAATTAATTAATTTATTTATTCCGTTTAACGTTCCAGAAGCGGGAGAGGGGTCCAAACGTCCCGCACCGAAAAGTTTTATGTCATTCCTAGGGTAAACACCCCATTACGGACCCATCCGTACACTCGAATCCCTGATCCGGATCACCGTTAAGGAGTTATCCCATTTATTTGGCGTTTCCAGTGTGAACGCATTGAAAATTCAATTCCGGCCACTCCGGGGCTCGGAATCGCACGCCGTCTGAAGGCGCTACTCTGGAATATCATCAAGAATATTCCAAAGTCTTCCGCTGCAAAAAATGGGTTCTTACATAGAGGAAGATATGGAAAGACATTCCAAAAATTATCTACAACTAGTTATCTCAGATATACTAGGAAATTCCAATCATTTGAACTCCAACCCTGGAATTTTCAAATCTCACAAGCAACAAGGGATGCTTAAAGTACAAATTTGTTCATGAAGTCCATATTTGTTATCCCACCTATATGTTTTACCTATAAGTCATCCTTGAGGAAATTTTAGAGGCACAAGTCTCAATGAATATGATCTTCTCAGACTTTCTTCCACATCACCATTAGAATCCACTAAGGGGGGACTACTCCACATCTAGATACATGTATCAGTTGATGGATTATCACACTTTATTATTCATTGTTTCACGTCACTATTATTGGAACCCATATGGGAATCTATAATTAAATAAAGGACAGTTTTTGGTCAAGAGAGTATTAACCCCTACTATCATAACCACATAGAAATGCTTTAAAGGGAAGATCTTGAGACATGGGAAAAATTTACACTATTTATATTCCAACCATTAGATAATTAGCACAAAACCTAAAGAATTCAAATGACCCAACTAGAAACCACATTTCCTAGATTGATTCATAAATAGTTACATAGGCCTCATCATATAGTTAAAAACAAATGAGGGTGGAACATAGGTCTAGCACCTCGTAGATGAGTAGTAGATGACATGTGTGAGAGAGGTACTAGTCCCCTAAAAACATTTATCCTCAGTAGAGAACATTGATATTGGTCCCATAAATCTAATTCCAAAGTCTACCGATCACACATATTGGACGAACATGGATGGAAAATAGGAAACACCATTGCAATTTATGAAAAAATACCTAGGATTGGATCTTTACATTCCTAAAATGAAAACTCAAAGAAGAAGTCATTGAAATTCCATAGAGCTAAATCATGATCCACGTAGAGGAACCCAAGGTGCGTATATAGGCACCGCACATCCCATATAGTTAGGTCACATCAGGAATACCTAACATGTCACCCTGCCTAGCCGCTTGATAGGGCAGTCCACCTAGACTCACAGGCTAGGATGTGGGGTTGGGTAGTCAGCCTAAGAGCACTCTCCAGCATATAGGCCAGGTAGAGTGAACCCACACCAATGGAATTTTCCCCACTGGTGGGGGGTCATCACGACACTTGTTAGAGAGCCGCATCCCCTTGATCCTATCTGCATGTAGCACTATCCACCAAAGATTTCAGCCTCCCTTACGAGTTTCATCGACTAAATTAGTGGCCAAACCTCCTTGTGTATTATACTGGATAAAACGATGGTCGGGCCTCCCCACATACTCCATCGATCATGATGGTGGTCATTCCTCCTGGCGTGTCTAATAATTTGTGATGGAAATCATTCTTCCCATTACCGTATCATCCCTATAAAAGCCCACCTCCCTACGACCACCTTCCTCATCAAGCCACCACATAACCCTACCACTAACCCATGCTAGGTTCAGTGATTAGTGTCTTTAAATCAATTAAAATAGAGGGTATGGATAGAGAGAGAGAGAGAGATAATAATAGGGAGATGAGAGATATAATAGTAATCTGGAGAGGAGAGTGAGAGAAGAATAATCTAGTTACTTCCCCATCGATCATTTCCAACACAAAGAATAAAGATAGGGATGTGTGAAGAAATAATAATAATAATTAAAATGATTATTCTTTAACAAAATCATGAAGAATAGAGGATGATATTACCAAAATAATAAAGAAATCCCGATTAATGGAGAATCTGGATTTAAACAAAAATATATAAATTCCACAATTGTGAAAAATAAAAATCTCATAAATACTATTCAAAGTGAATTTCATGAAGAATATAGCATAAGAATATTCATAAAGATCTACCTTGATAGTATCTTTTTGATGATAAATGATCATGTCATATTTCTTGATTTTCATTGTCACTTCTACCATAGACATTAAGAAAACTAACTACTTTCATTTTTTATAAGGAGGAAATTGTGATTTATCCTCTCTAATTACTTCTACCAGTAGAAGATGAATTTCATCCATTCTTCTTTTCCAATATTGGGAGAAATAATTTGATAAAGGGAAAGGTTATTTCCATAACTTCCATACATTAATTTACCCTATTAAAAATAAATTAAAACATACCATTGGGGATTTAACATGAAAAAATTAAGAGGTTGTAAAATTATCCATCAAGAATATATAACTCTCATGTAATCATCACATGGAACCTCATTTTACATGTCATTGTGACACGTCACTACCTCATCACTATGAAGAACAAATAAAAAAATATTTTTATTTAATTTAAAGGGATTAAATTATTAGTCTTGAGGTTTAAAGACTTTAATGAAAATTATAGTTCCCATAGGAAAATATACTCATTCTAGTTACAACCATGGTGTTAGAATTTCCATCTAATGCGCTATTTACAGGGAAGAGAATAATTCCCAAAATGGAACCATGAAGGATAAAAATAATTTATTTATACATAATAAATATTTATAAAGGCTCCACCACGCCCAAAATATTATATTGTCTCTGCTCGATGGTAAACAACATACCCTAGAATCAATGTGGCCATTAAATATTTTTTCCAGGGTCATATGCTATGATAAATTTACTCATTTACCCTTAGTGGTTGAGGAAGGATTAAACCATTTTCATGGGTGCAACATATTTTTTGAACAAGTGGTATTTGACATATCTAATTTTTTAACTTTTAATTGGGTATTCATATACAAAATGTGAATTGATATTTTGTTTTAATCATTTTTGTGGGATTCATATGATGTAAATTATGTTTAACCAAATGAGAATAATTTTATATGAATTATTATCTATTTTTCACATACTATATTTGGGGTTAATGGCTGAAATTTTTTAATCAACATTGGTAAAATGTTAAATAAATAGGTAAAATATTAATATGAATGAAATATTATTATAATAATTATTGATGGAATTAATCATGAGTTTTTTATGATAAAAAATGAGTTTTTTATTATATTATTTTTATAAATTCCTTTTTTATTTTGATATAATTTAACATTAAATTTTTGTAAACATGGATGAATTTTTTAGAATAAATGGATTATAAATTATATGTTTCTATTTGTGATTATGTTCTCAAAAGATTATTTTCCTATATAAATTTAAAACTCATCAGGATAAGTCAAAATAATTAGAGATGATTTACAAAAATTTTATATTGAATCTTATAGGTTGTGAAATTATTTATAATTTCTGGAAGTTATATCTAAATAAATATAAAAAACAGTATAAAGGGAAATACTTAGCATTGTCGAATATGTTAAACTCACTTAAGGATGATATTGTATTTGTTTTCAATATTTAATATTTATTAAGTAATCTGTTTAAGGTGGATATGAAGCTTCTAATTTTTTGGATGTGTCTTAGCATATTTAAAGATGTTTGGAGTTGATTTGAGTTGGCTGGAAGAGGTTTGAATGTTAGATTTTGAATAAATTCAATATGTACTCTCTACGTATGAGTAAAAAAAATCAAGGGATATATAGAAATAAATTTGAATCTTATGTGGCACATATGATTAATGATACTAAGTGAGAAGTTGTCGAAGATTAAAACTATTGGTTTTTAGCTGTATTATGTTAAAATAGATGTTGAGATTAATAACTTTAGGAAATATGCCTCATTAGATTCAAACTGAGATATGAAAGACTAACTCATTCTTTTATGAAGTTGTATTAGAAAAGTTTAACTCTAGAATATTAAAAAATAATTATCTAAAGGTGTTTTTGATTAATCTAAACTTTATAAAGCTCATATATGATAGCATAGATATTATATATTATTAATTTGGAGATTTCAAAGGCTAAACTAGAATTTCATGTAGGATTAAAGTGATCTTCATGGATTATCATAATTCATCTATTATGATGTTGCATTACTAATTTTCATTGATTAAATATCATGAAATGAAATCATGATACTAGCTGAGTATTAAGAATATGATCTATGCACCATGGAGAAGAAGTTCTCACCATAAAGTAATTTGTGGATGAATAAAAAGATTTTAGTGCGTGGAGTTGGTTCTATTAATTCAAGAACTCACATACTATAGTTATATAACTATTCTAAAATTATAGAGGAAGTGAGGTCTGTGTTTTAGTGTTGCTCCATAGTGGACAGTCATAATTAAATGGTGTATTACTAGGAAAATATAGGATATTGAATTGCATCGAAAATGGAACTATCAGGCCACATCATTGTGAGACCTCTATGAATGAGAAGAACCTTCCTCCATGATAAAATCCATAGTATACAAAGACTAACTGCATGTGACAATACAGACCATGAAAATAAACATAGGTTTTGTAGATGTTTTCAAGGATGAGTATTATGAATAAATAAAGGATTGGAATCATAGATATATTTATAGAGAATTTAAAAAAGATACATAATAATTAAGGAGATCATGAGTAGGTTTAAGACCAAGTCTTGAGGATAATTTATTGATTGTTTCTTTTATCGATTTGAATAATTTTTATGAACCAAATATTGAAAAAATAACTAATCGATGATTTATAGGAGAGGAAGTGGTATCTATTATAAAAAATATAAGTGGAGGTATTTTTGAAGTAGGCTTGTGTGGGAATGTTGTGATTCTAGGAAGAATTTTTTTGAGAAATAGGAAGACAATGATTGCTGAAGAATTGAGAAGGAAGAATATCACTTTTTTTCAATCCATGGTGATACATGCTTACATGGGTTATTATTCTTCAAAAAAGTGTTATTGGAATTGTGGTTACAAGTTGGTTCTTGTTAAGTATTTTTGGTGTCAATGATTGTAATAGTTTCAATGAAATAACATTACATGTATCTGATTTTTGATAATAAAAAATGGGATATGTTTGTGTGGGATGAAAACTACAGTATACCCAGGACATAGTCATCCATAATGAAGGTAAAAATCATTAAAAAATCTGTTATGTTCGTTATTTTGTTCTTTCATCATGGTGAGTTAAAGAGACCAATGATTTATAAGGAGGGAAATTTTAGTTTGAAAAGAAATGATATCAACATTGGTCCCCCCTCCCAATGCTGATCACATTCCATGTGATCCAATAAATTTTTATTAGAGCCAAGATTTTTTGTCTTGAAATTTCAATGGATAAACATAACTCATTCAATCATAAATATATTCCAACATTTTATAGGAAGAAATTTATTTATGGAAGGAAAAATGGTGCTCTATCTTCTCACACATAAACTTGATGTTTTCTATTCATAAAGGTTTCATAGTTCCAGAAGATACTTCTTCATAATCTCTATTTGATAAGAAAAATGATGAAAGTGATGGGAAGGAAAGGAATGTACTATTATCCATATTATCTGAGATGTATCTAACAAAATAGATGGGATTCAAAATTGAAAATAATATTTTGAAAAAAAAAATCATCATGTTTATAAAGGAAACAAGAAGGTGATGGTAGACAAGCTGTAAATTTTTATACAAAATTTTGAAGATGTTATAATGTATGAAGATGAATATATTGATGAATTCATTACCAGAGTTAATGTGATTTTTATCACTATCAAAGGATACGTAAAAACTATTTAACACTCTACTTTAGTAAAGAAACCCATGAAAATTTTATCTAACATGATTGATTCTAAGATACCTGTATTTGAAAATAATGATTTTGATGGAATCACTATTATTAAACATCAATGTACTCTAGGCCATTAGTTAGTATACCATGATGCTTTGTGATATGATATGTATTAAATAGTTTGATTACATTTATGGTTTTATGCATATACTTGGATTGTTTTTTTTGTGTTGGAAACTTATCTTATATCTAAAATTAAAAGACAAAATAATGACACTCATTGTTATTTTATTTTATAAAATATAAATATCAATTAATTATATGTATTTCTAAACTAATATTTCATGATTTATTTTCAAAAGGATTTGTATAGAAATTTTGGTGGTGTTTCACTAGGATCATTACTCACACCCAATATACAAGCACTATGTATATATATAGACCTGGATTCATTTGATGTAGGTAATGGAAAACCTCTACATGGATTTATTGGATGATCGTGCAATTTTTTAGAGCATGGAAGAGGATAAAGATAGAGGAATCTCACATGTCACATGGGGATACATAGATTTAGTTTATTTTTTAAATCATGTATTTTTTTAACGTCATATATTACCCACTTCGGCTTCCCATCCCCTTTGATCATTATTTTGGTATCACTTTGGGATACTATATATAATTTTAAGATGTACGTAATGTTTATGATTATTGTTGTGTTTAAAATTTAACATTATTGTTTACACATATTTTTGAGTTTAATGTTTTGTTTGGATTCATCTTTATTTAAAAAGTGTTTCTTTATTAGTTGTCACATATCTAATATTTAGAATGGTTATACCATATTTCTAGGTGCAAAAAATTGCTTTATTACTGGGAAAATATCATTCCAAAAACATGTGATTGATTCCCTTATCAATTATTTCTAACCTAGGGAGATTAAGAATGAACTTTAGGCTTAATGAAGTTCCAAATTTGGTATTGTGTTAGGATGGTTGGGGTAGGTTTATTATAAAATTGTATTAGAGCCCTGATCTTAATATGATATTTTGGAAATATGGTAAATTGAAGATAAGATAATCAAAACTTATGTGGTGGGTTATAAATAATTTCTTGGCCTATGATTTTCATGGTGAGCATCGAGTTACCATGGGATGTCAGGACTGTTCATTTATATATTCAATATTCCACTATCACATATTGGTGCAAGGGTAGTGTTTGGGTTTTATTAGTGCTAAAAAAAGCACTGATAAAAGCATCACCTTTATCAGCTCTAGCTAAAAGCGATAATAAAGGTCACTTTTATCAGTACTAAAAAAAGTGATGACAAAGGTCGATCTTTATCAGTGATATTTTTAGCACTAATAAATTTTTTAAATTTTTTTGTTAATATATATAAAATTATAATATTTATATTCAAAAATAATGTTTATTTATACAAAAATGTATTTATAAGATTATAAATAAATATATATTTAAATAATTATAAAGTTATAATAATTTTTTCAAATAATAAATATATTTATTATATTTTTAATGCCCCAAACCCAGTTACCTAGAGTCGGTGCATTATTACATAACATTGTCATGATCACAAGAAAGATCAAGTCTCGAAAGATTGATTGGTTTAGTAGCCTTGGAATAACTAGATACATCCATAAATTTTTACATTACATCATAAAAAAACATCTTGTCTTCATATCCCCCCATACTATCCCTGCAGGTCATTCATAAATTACTTCTTCATAATCCTGGGAAAAATAAAACATTGAAAGGGGTGAGCTCAGATGCTCGGTAAGGATAACATTATAGCATAAGCTTTCATAGATAATCATAAACACTTAAGGCAGTTTATAACTAAAACAAAAGCCTTTTAAACTTGAACTTCAGCATAAAATGGCAAAGATAAAATGAAATAATGCCATTTACTTACTCACATGGATATTCTACTAGTCAAACAATCCCATTCATTATCAATAACCACTTTCATAATAATGGAATGCATAATGCCAGACTATCATAACCACATAGCCAAGGCCTCGTGCCAAGACTACAAATAAGATTTTGCCAAGGCCTTGTGCCAAGACACTAGTTTGTCTCATGAGACCTACCGATGCATCGAGGAGCTATAGAGGGCTCCACCCGTCACATATTAAGTCCAATGCATTCCTCATATGAATAGGTTTAAACATAACATAAACATTCATATTAAAACTAGCATACGAAATGTCAATACTTTAACCACAAACCATGAATGGTATAAAAATAACACATCCACAGTCAAGCATAACTCATTTTATACAATATGGAAGATTGTGTTGTATCACATTAACCTCAATAAAGAATAATGAAGGATGTTGACATAGATGAAAATAATCATCCAAACTATTTGAGAGAAATATCCCCCTTTTTTCTTGAAATCATTTAAAAGTCAAACTATTTGTCAAGAAGCCATTTAAAAATAGATTTTTGAATCAAAGTGTCCCATACCACTTTGAAACTTTTTAAAAGGAGTTTTAATTTCTAAACTTTAATGTCCATATAAATAAATCCTTAAAACCATTTTTAAAACATGGACATTAATGAGAAAGATTTAGATGAATAAGTCTTTAAAACATTTAAAAATGGTCTTTTAGTTAGAGATTCTAACCAAAAGAGAGACACTTGATTACAAATAATTGAGGTAATCAAAACTTTGTAATATCATGAGAATAAAGGGATTCATGATATACTATGTCAAAGTACATTATATACACCACATAAAAGTGATTTGGTGTATATCAACAAAGAAGTCTCAATGGAATGTAAATTGAGATGAAATCTATCATAAAGGTTGTATTCTTAGCTTAAGGATAAATCAATGACATAATTATGTGTGAAAAATATAAATACACTAAATATGTTTGGATACTCAGTGTAAAACAATCAAAGGATATTCACACATATTCTTGTAAAAACAACACCAATGAATTGGATGTTTAACTCAACAAATGGAGATTGAGTTAAAATTACTCTTATCAAGTTCATACCGATCACTTGAGAATTTATCAATGGAGTGATTATGTGTATCAAAATTATATCCAACGAAAAGGGGAGTGGAAATTATGACATAAGAAAATGAATAGTTATTCCACACATAATCTCGGAGTAAAACTAATCAATGAAGTTTGCGTAAAGCCGAATAAGTGGAAATTGAAATCTCAAATTCCCTTATCGATTTGGTAACTTATGAAACATGCACCCATGAAAGAAGGATTTGAAATTGATGATTTAAATACCCATAAATTAAAGTATATTACACAATGAATACAATCATAAGCAGTACACACACCACATGCAATAAATAAGTGGTGAACATAGGAATTCTCACAGAATTAAAAGTGAGATAAGAAACCCCTTACTTTGTAATTTTTCCTTGGTCGATGGTAGGTTTACCTCCTGTATAATGGTGAAATAATTGTTATTGAATTATAAAATAATCATTTACTTTAATATGATATCATATATGATCTTTTAACATTGATTTGTTAATAATATCTTGGAATTATCGTCATTTCGGGTGTTAACGGGTTCGTTTTACTTTATATTCTTTGTTATGTGAGCCATATTTGTTATTAATGGGATGTATATTATTAATATCCAGAATGATATCAAGTCCTTAGATACTATTTTTAAATCATCAAATTATAATTATACTTGAATGGATATGATGGAGAATGAATCTCATCGCGTTCGTGGAGACGGTAGTCCGTACATACGCACGAGCGACAATATCATTCTTTTGATATTAAAATAATATATAATTGGATGTTATATCATATATACAGAATCATTATCATGTTATATTTATTATTTACATGAGTTACACATCATTATTATACCCATCCAAATAATAATATATTGAATAACAATTACACCACGACGTGGAGACGGTAAGCCGTACATACGCACATATGGTGACATGTTATTCAAAGGATGGATAGAATACTGAATATGGTTGTACCATATTTATAATAACATCACAGTATATATATGATACTGGAGTTATTATTTTATAATGGTAATAACAAAGAAAGAGGAAGTGGAAGAAGAAAGGAACTTGAAAAGGGGTGGTGAAAACATTACCTCTTCTTCGGGTTCTTCCTTTTGATTTGATCAAAAGGGTTCCTTAGGTTGGCTTTCTGATCACAATAAGGCCTATAAGTTGTAGTGGGGGAAGTTTAGATAGTATTTGTGCAGGTTTTGGCCGAACCAAAGGGCTTTGAAGGTGTGAATAAATGAGAAGGAGGAGTGCCCTTTTATAAGAGGGGTGAGGGGCACCTTTTGAAAAGCTAGAAATATTAATTTATAATAAATTAATATTCGGTTTATAATGGCTCCAAATTTTATTATTTAAATTTTAAGGTGGGTGTGGGTCTAAAACAACTCAAACAATAGAATTTAGACAGGTTTGGGTCATTATATTAACCTAATCTTTAAGTATTAACTCTTAGTTAATTAGTTTCACTTTTACAATGTCTCTTTGTATTTTTTTATTATATGGTTAATAAACTTACTATATACATACAAGAGACCCCCAAGTGGTCCATTAATGATGAAACTATCATGATATAAGTCTCTTGGCCGAACCTTAGATTTTTAGGAATTTAATATCAATTAATAATATAATATTTGTTTTAAGAACTCTTTTATGTCAATTTTGACACTATTCAATAGTTGATTTTTGTGAAACTCATAACAGATTGATTACTTAAAAAAAGTCAATTAAATCACTCCTAAGATATCATATTATCCTAGAAAATTATTTTAATTCATTAAAAGTTTCATATTATATTTATTTGGGTATTTATAATATCAATTATTTTAATTTTTCAGTATTAAAGTAATTAATTCATCATCATTGTGTCATAAATAAATTAACTTATTTAATGTCTAAAAATTATAAATAAAATATCATTATGTAGGAAATCGTTTTATAGTTCTAATGAATATTTATAATCTAAAATCTAACATATATAACCCTATGTAACAATTGTTTTATTAAAAGATATATGCTTGTGTCATTTTTGTATTTATTTTAACTTAATTAAAATAAAGTGTCATTATCACTTACAAGTGGATCCATGGGGTCCCAAAATCGACCCAAAGATGCCCATGGTCAACCATGTATCAACCAATAGGGTTAAGACACGTTTTAGGGTAATTTAGTATTATTATAATATTATTTGTTAACCCTTGTTTACCGGATTTACCCTTTAACCATGGTAAATAAAATATTTACCGAAGTAATTATCCAAAATGTTTAAAAATAAAAGTTACCTATTTACACAATTTGAACATCCTGATTCCAAATATGGAATCCATTTTTCCAAATTCAAAACACAGAAGTGGCAGAAATTAATTTAAAATTAATTCCCGTTGTTAAAACAAAAAGCGTGTTTTTTAGAGATAATAACTATCAAAAGATTGTCACTTGTTTATGTCTGGTTTAAATGTAAAATTAGGTTCAATGACCCAAATTGTATTACATGGTAAAAATATATTCTAAATATACTTTAAAACCACTCAAATTTATAATTTATCACTATTAATTATTTTGATTAAAAAAGTTGTTTTTAATTAAAATTTAGTAATTTTCACTATTCATCAAAATATGAAAGTTATCTGAAAAGTACCAAAATTTCACCCTAGGCTAATTTAGATATTACGAATCCAAAAATAAAGTCCATTTTGAGAGATAGAATTTATAAAATTTCAAAAAGTTGGTATTAATATTCATAACGGCTAGTTTGATTGGTTATGGTGTGTTAAAATCTCGAAGTTGCGTACAATGCACGCCATTGCATTATTCGAAAGGAAACATACTGAGGAAGCTTGGGGTGTTACATTCTCCCCTCCTTCAAAAAATTGCGTCCTCGCAATTTTTAAAATTGTGCTTGGTAATATAATGGAAAGTCCCACATCGGAAAAAGAGTCAATAAAACTATCACTTTATAAGAAAGAAAGAGAGGTATAAGGGTCATCCAAGATAACCCATACTCGGATTCCATGTAGGAAAACATGGATATGGATGATAAACTAAGTGTCAAGTTCTGATGGAGAGGGATAGAAATCATGATCAGGAGAAAGTTAACAATAAGAAAACCACAAACTTGTGTTGGGACAAACGACCATTAGTCTCCTAGTAGGAAAGTAAACGAACAAATTTTTTTTTTGTTTTAAGTTACATTGCATAAGGACGAGGAATTCATTTATGATATTGACTAAGAACATTAAGAGATATACTTACTTTTTAAGTAGAGTTTCATTCATTAATAAATTTCCACCACTAACTCAATTTTTTTTAAACGATGAGTATTCAAGAAGACTTGGTCACACTGGAAGAGCTAGAATAAACTTCTATAGAATCACATGATCCATGTAGGATAAACTATATATTTACATTGTCTTTGAAGATTAATCAAATCCAAAATGGTTAGTGAATGATCTAATGATCCCCCAAGATTATATTCCTTGAGATAAATATGCACTAATCTTAATTTCTAAAATTAAACCAACAATACCCCAAAGTTAAATAAAAACCCTTCAATAATCAATTGTCCTTAAAATCCTTCAATATAATCCAAACTAATATTGAAACCCAAAACATAGAAGAATTTGATTATGTAGTCTCCCATGTTAAATTGTATCTCCAAATGACATCAAATACTCTTAAAGTCACATACTTAAAAGTAATTAAAATCATCACATATTCTCTGTTATAGGTTAATCATTTCCATAAATAAACCAAATCACTATAAATCCACAATAAAAATGTAGATAAAAATCTACCATTACTCTAAAAATGAAACCCCATTGTATTCTATTATCCTTGGGCATATAGTGTTCCCAACAAAGCGAACATCTTCCAAAATAACATTTATCACTTAATCACCAAATCATTTTTCTATACCAAGGGTATTCATTTGATAAGACATAAGAACCCAAATCAACTTATTATTGATCAATAAAATCATTTAACTAAAAAAATAGTCACACCAACCAGGGACTTCACGTAGTCCAGTAGTAGGCGATAAATCCCAATCGCACTTCGGTTGTGGGTTCGATTCTCACAGCTTTGTCCGACGCGACGGGTCGTCACACGGTCTATGTGTTGTCCTTTTTCAAAAACTATATTTTATAATATTACCAAAATGAGATAAATTCCTCAAAATAACATAATTTAACCACAAATGTTATATCATACCTTGAATTTTCATCCCAAATTATAATAACTTATAATTTTCTCAAACCCCAATGATCATATAAAATCAAATGGTTATTTATACCTATATTCACAAGAGAAGAGAAAATTCTTCCTCAAATATCATTCTCACATGGAAAACTACGGGGTTACAAATACAAGAGAAAATTATTCCAAAGTAAACCCATCAACAAGGAGTGCTAATACTTTTTAAATTTTTCTCCAACCATTTATTTCCACATAGCTTCTTCTTTGACTAAGAAAATATCCTATAGAATAGGAAATTCACTCGGGTAATGGCCAGGTCCCCTACATTTATGGCAAATGACTGTAAATGGACTCTTGGGACCATTTTTATCTTCTTCCATAGTACTCTTCATTTTTCTTTGGCAATTCTTCACTTTATTTCCTTCCTTCCCGCACGTAAAACATTTCGTTGTCCCTTTGAGACACTTTCCTGGGTGTCTCCTTCCACATTTCCGGCATGATGAAAATTGAGGGTTCTTTTCTCCATGGTCTCCATTGCTGGAGCTCTTATCATTTATCACCTTCCTATTCCTTTTTGAGTATGGGAGTTGGTTAATATATATGTTTTTGATCATATTTTTGGAAAACTTATTTGGCATAATGACGATATCTTTTACGCCTATCAACATTCCATTTTGTTGCTCATTGCCACCATCGTTCCCACCTTGTACATCATTCTAAAAGTCACTATGACTTCCTTGGAATCCAGCCATTGACTAAAACCAGAAAGCATTGTGTGAGTAACAGTAGTCGTAAAATCATTTAGAGATTAAAATGTCACCATATTCTCAATTTGAAACATATTAGGATTAACCAAGGTCATTTACTCTCATCTTATATAGATATATATTACTTAAATCGGCTTGTAAAGAAAATGTAAATTATTCTAAGCATATCCCCCGGGAGTGTCGTAACCAAGAGTGCAGCAAGGCCCGTTGTCGTGCACCAGTTCCCATTCGAGTCTAGCTCAAAGCGGTGTTTTCGGGTTTTACCCCTAGGTACATCTGTGCCAGAGCCGCCTCTACCTGCTTGTATCCAGACAGGGATGTATTGCTCGGAAAACTCACAAAATCTCTACAATACCAAAATTCTAGGAAGTTCTTTTATACTAATCCTCAAAGTTCATCTTAGGTCTACGTGCTCTAATCAGAGTTTATCTAAATATAGCTTCCAAGGTTTGTACTAAACTTCCTCTGATACCAACTGCAATGCCCCGACCCCAGTTACCTAGTGTCGGTGCATTATTACATAACATTGGCATGATCACAAGAAAGATCAAGTCTCGAAAGACCGATTGGTTTAGTAGCCTTGGAATAACTAGATACATCCATAAATTTTTACATTACATCATAAAAAAAACATCTTGTCTTTATATCCCCTCATACTATCCCTGCAGTTCATTCATAAATTACATCTTCATAATCCTGGGAAAAATTAAACATTGAAAGGGGTGAGCTCGGATGCTCAGTAAGGATAACATTATAGCATAAGCTTTCATAGATAAGCATAAACACTTAAGGCAGTTTATAACTAAAACAAAAGCCTTTTAAACTTGAACTTCAGCATAAAATGGCAAAGATAAAATAAAATAATTCCATTTACTTACTCACATGGATATTCTACTAGTCGAACAATCCCATGCATTATCAATAACCACTTTCATAATGATGGAATGCATAATTCCAGACTATCATAACCACATAGCCAAGGCCTCGTGCCAAGACTACAAATAAGATTTTGCCAAGGCCTTGTGTCAAGACACTAGTTTGTCTCATGAGACCTACCGATGCATCGAGGAGCTATAGCGGGCTCCAACCGTCACATGTTAAGTCCAATGCATTCCTCATATGAATAGGTTTAAACATAACATAAACATTCATATTAAAACTAGCATACTAAATGTCAATACTTTAACCACAAACCATGAATGGTATAAAAATAGCACATCCACAGTCAAGCATAACTCATTTGATACAATATGGAAGATTGTGTTGTATCACATTAACCTCAATAAAGAATAATGAAGGATGTTGACATAGATGAAAATAATCATCCAAACTATTTGAGAGAAATATCCCCCTTTTTCTTGAAATCATTTAAAAGTCAAACTATTTGTCAAGAAGCCATTTAAAAATAGATTTTTGAATCAAAGTGTCCCATACCACTTTGAAACTTTTTAAAAGGAGTTTTAATTTCTAAACTTTAATGTCCATATAAATAAATCCTTAAAACCATTTTTAAAACATGGACATTAATGAGAAAGATTTAGATGAATAAGTCTTTAAAACATTTAAAATGGTCTTTTAATTAGAGATTCTAACCAAAAGAGAGACACTTGAATACAAATAATTGACGTAATCAAAACTTTGTAATATCATGAGAATAAAGGGATTCATGATATACTATGTCAAAGTACATTATATACACCACATAAAAGTGATTTGGTGTATATCAACAAAGAAGTCTCAATGGAATGTAAATTGAGATGGAATCTATCATAAAGGCCGTATCCTTAGGTTAAGGATAAATCAATGAAATAATTATGTGTGACAAATATAAATACACTAAATATGTTTGGATACTCAGTGTAAAACAATCAAAGTATATTCACACATATTCTTGTAAAAACAACACCAAAGAATTGGATGTTTAACTCAACAAATGGAGATTGAGTTAAAATTACTCTTATCAAGTTCATACCGATCACTTGAGAATTTATCAATGGAGTGATTATGTGTATCAAAAGTATATCCAACGAAAAGGGGAGTGGAAATTATGACATAAGCAAATGAATAGTTATTCCACACATAATCTCAGAGTAAAAAATAATCAATGAAGTTTGCGTAAAGCCGAATAAGTGGAAATTGAAATCTCAAATTCCCTTATCGATTTGGTAACTTATGAAACATGCACCCATGAATGAAGGATTTGAAATTTATGATTTAAATACCCATAAATTAAAGTATATTACACAATTAATACAATCATGGGAATTACACACACCACATGCAATAAATAAGTGGTGAACATAGGAATTCTCACAGAATTAAAAGTGAGATAAGAAACCCCTTACTTTGTACTTTTTCTTTGGTCGACGGTAGGTTTACCTCCTGTATAATGGTGAAATAATTGTTATTTAATTATACAAGAATCATTTACTTTAATATGATATCATATATGATCTTTTAACATTGATTTGTTAATAATATCTTGGAATTATCGTCATTTCGGGTGTTAACGGGTTCATTTTACTTTATATTCTTTGTTATGTGAGCCATATTTTTTTATTAATGGGATGTATATTATTCATATCCAGAATGATATAAAGTCCTTAGATACTATTTTTAAATCATCAAATTATAATTATACTTGAATGGATATGATGGAGAATGAATCTCATCGCGTTCGTGGAGACGGTAGTCCGTACATACGCACGAGCGACAATATCATTCTTTTGATATTAAAATAATATATAATTCGATGTTACATCATATATAAAAAATCATTATCATGTTATATTTATTATTTAAATGAGTTACATATCATTATTATACCCATCCAAATAATAATATATTGAATAACAATTACACCATGACGTGGAGACGGTAAGCCGTACGTACGCACGTATGGTGACATGTTATTCAAAGGATGGATAGAATACTGAATATGGTTGTACCATATTTATAATAACATCACAGTATATATATGATACTGGAGTTATTATTTTATAATGGTAATAACAAAGAAAGAGGAAGTGGAAGAAGAAAGGAACTTGAAAAGGGGTGGTGAAAACATTACCTCTTCTTCGGGTTCTTCCTTTTGATTTGATCAAAAGGGCTCCTTAGGTTGGATTTCTGATCAAAATAAGGCATCTAGGTTGTAGTGAGGGAAGTTGAGATAGTATTTGGGCAGGGGTTGGCCAAACCAAAGGGCTTTGAAGGTGTGAAGAAATGAGAAGGAGGAGTGCCCTTTTATAAGAGGGGTGAGGGGAACCTTTGGAAAAGCTAGAAATATTAATTTATAATAAATTCATATTCGGTTTATAATGGCTCCAAAGTTTATTATTTAAATTTTAAGGTGGGTATGGGTCAAAAACAACTCAACCAATAGAATTTAGACAGGTTTGGGTCATTATATTAACCTAATCTTTAAGTATTAACTCTTAGTTAATTAGTTTCACTTTTACAATGTCTCTTTGTATTTTTATATTATATGGTTAATAAACTTATCATATACATCCAAGCGACCCTCAAGAGGTCAATTAATGATGAACCTATCATGATATAAGTCTCTTGGCCGAACCTTAGATTTTTAGGAATTTAATATCAATTAATAATATAATATTTGTTTTAAGAACTCTTTTATGTCAATTTTGACACTATTCAATAGTTGATTTTTGTGAAACTCATAACAGATTGATTACTTCGAAAAAAGTCAATTAAATCAATCCTAATATATCATATTATCCTATAAAATTATTTTAATTCATTAAAAGTTTCATATTATATTTATTTGGGTATTTATAATATCAATTATTTTAATTTTTCACTATTAAAGTAATTAATTCATCATCATTGTGTCATAAATAAATTAACTTATTTAATGTCTAAAAATTATAAATAAAATATAATTATGTAGGAAATCTGTTTATCTTTCTAATTATTATTTATAATCTAAAATCCAACATATATAACCCTATGTAACAATTGTTTTATTAAAAGATATATGCTTGTGTCATTTTTGTATTTATTTTATCTTAATTAAAAGAAAGTGTCATTATCACTTACAAGTGGATCCATGGGGTCCCAAAATCGACTCAAAGATGCCCATGGTCGACCATGTATCAACCAATAGGGTTAAGACACGTTTTAGGGTAATATAGTATTATTATAATATTATTTTTTAACCCTTGTTTACCGGATTTACCCTTTAACCATGGTAAATAAAATATTTACCGAAGTAATTATCCAAAATGTTTAAAAATAAAAGTTACCTATTTACACAATTTGAACATCCTGATTCCAAATATGGAATCCATTTTTCCAAATTCAAAACACAGAAGTGTCAGAAATTAATTTAAAATTAATTCCCGTTGTTAAAACAAAAAGCGTGTTTTTTAGAGATAATAACTATCAAAAGATTGTCACTTGTTTATGTCTGGTTTAAATGTGAAATTATGTTCAATGACCCACATTGTATTACATGGTAAAAATATATTCTAAATATACTTTAAAACCACTCAAATTCATAATTTATCACTATTAATTATTTTGATTAAAAAAGTTGTTTTTAATTAAAATTTTGTAATTTTCACTATTCATCAAAATATGAAAGTTATCCGAAAAGTACCAAAATTGCACCCTAGGCTAATTTCGATATTACGAATCCAAAAATGAAGTCCATTTTTAGAGATAGAATTTATAAAATTTCAAAAAGTAGGTATTAATATTCATAACGGCTAGTTTGATTGGTTATGGTGTGTTAAAATCTTGAAGTTGCGTACAATGCACGCCATTGCATTATTCGAAAGGAAACATACCGAGGAAGCTTTGGGTGTTACAATATTTATAATTATATATTTTTAATTATATATTTATAATTATATAATTATAATTATATATAACTACTTTTTAATATATTTATTTATAATTATAATTATATATATATATATCACATGAGATAAAGATGGTATTCATGGATATGATTGTTATTATTTATGTTCAAATATTGATGCGTGAGTATAATTGATGTTATATGATCATGAGTTTATTTATTGACATGATTGTGGGTTGTTATGTTCCAAATGTTAAGATGACCTATATTATGATAATGCAAGCATATGTTATGTATTCATGACTCAAGAATGTTCATTTATATATTAACACCCTTATTATTTATGCGTTCCATATATGCAATGACTCATTTTTTATGATCTATACCTTACTAGGTATGATTCTTTCATGTTATACCCATGAACATATTATGTTCTCATAAATACTTATAAAATTAATTTTAATATATTTATTATATTTATAATTATAAAATTTTAATTATATATAAATACTTTTAAAATATATTTATTTATAATTATTATTATAAATTAATTAATATATATTTAAATAATTGTAAAAATATAATAAATATATTTAAATAATTAATATAGTTATTATATTTATAATTATATATATTTATATATTGATATAAATATATAAAATTATATAAATATGCCAAAACCGGTGCAGACCATGAGGTATAATTTTATAAATATATTTATAATTATATAGATATATTTTAAATATATTTATTTAAAATTATATAAATATTTTTATTTATAATTATATTAATATATTTATGATTATGTAGAAATAATTATATATATATATATATTTATAATTATAATTAATATATATATATATATATATTTAAATAATTATAAATTTATAATAAATAAATTTATTATAATTTTATAAATATATATATTTATATCCATGGTTCGCACTGTTCTGAGTATATATATATATATATATATAATTATAATTCTAACTATATATATATAAATAATTATAAAATTACAATAAATACATTTATTATAATTTTATAAATATATATATTTATATAATAATAAATGTATATATAGTTATATAAAAATATTTATAAAAATATTTATTTGTAATTGTAATTGTAAATATATATATAATTATAAATATAAATATATTTATTTATTTAAATAATTATAAAATTATAATAAATATATTTATTATGAAAATAAGGAAATGGGTCAAGAATGTATACAACTATCTCAAAGAGGTGAATTCCTACTGCTTATTTAATTAATTTTTTCAACATTTTATCTACTATTTGTAAGTTAATTTCCTTATCATTTTTATCTAATACTTATTTAGTTTTTTTCACAGATCTTTTGGGAAGTCATATTTTTCTTTTAACTATCTTCAACAAGCCACAAAAGTTATAACATGTTCTTTTCTGCCAATGTTACCACACTTTCCATTGCATTTCTTTGTCGAACTGTCAACAGTGCATATTGAGTCGATGTTCTTAGCCAAAAAACTTTTTTCGTTGTTAAAAAAATGAAGAGTAGAGGGAGGTTTCTTGACTGAGAACATTGAATCAATATGCAGTGTTGGAAGTTTGACAAAGAAAGGAAATGGTACAATGTGACTGGTATGACTCTAGGTGTGTCTTTTTATTTAAAATCGACATTAATTTCAGTAAAAAAGAAAACTGATATACTCAAAACTAAGATAACACATTTGGATTGTTTTGATACTTTAGAAAAAAGATCCATAAGTCAATTTTGATGTGTAGAAATTAATTTCACCTCAATATGATGCATGAAACTACTAGAAAATGGGTATATACCCACGCACCTATACCAAAAGTTTGAAAAAACCATTGGCATAGATGTTCTAGGTATAAAAATCCCAATGATTTTAAATAAACCATAGGTATACCATCCCTCATATTTCAATTTATCTAGGCTCATCCCACATGCCTCTCCCATACAAGCTCTCCTATCCCCCACAAACCCTCGTGTCTCCCACAAACCCTCTTCTCCCTCGATTATTCATCACGATCATCCTCAGCATGAACCCTCGCCTCTCCCACACCAACCATCTTCTCCCTTGATTCCTCTATCATCCATCATGCTCATCCTACTCAAATATGAAACCCTACCTCCACACTCTACTTCCTTCTGATTCCATCATTCCAGATTCAGCTGTTGTCCTCCCCATTAACGCTCAAAGCCTTAGAGGTTTGGCTCACCAAGGTTTGGTCTCAAGTTCCTTTTCCTTATTTCCTCATAGTTTTCTCCTTCTATATTGTCATGTTTGGTTTGTCGAACCCTAGTTCAAGGGGTTTGGGTGATTTTTGTGGCATCTTTTGTGTTTATGGTTCATGGTAGTTTCTTATTGGTTGTTTGGCCATCTGCTGTTAGAGGCGTTACATTCTAGATCATGTGCCATTGATTCGAGGTAGGTTTTCCCATGCCCTAACTTTTAATTTTGAAATTTTTGATTCCTTGGTGTTTGGAACATATTTTTTAATTATTAAATTATAGTTTTAATTAAGTTTATTGGATTTCCAAGGTAAAATGGTTGTATTTCTATTATATTTAGTTGAAAGAGAAAGGTTTTACTATTTTAAAGGCCAGTATAAATCTAATTTTGTGTGACTGGTCACATAGTGTGTTTATGAGATTACTCATATGGCCTTTGAAAATAGTATTTAAAATTTAATAATATGTTTAGGCTTTCAAAGTGATTTCTCAATGGTATCACTTATAATTTCATGTGATACTTGAAATTCCATCTGTTGTAAAAAAAGATTTCATGAATTGTTTTGAATGAAATGTAAGGGTTTCAAATTGTTTGACCCTATTTAGGTCATGAATTAAATTAAAGGGTGATGCTTGAAACCATGGAGGTTTTGGGATAAATGTTCATTTTCCAATTTTTTTAGATAATCAGGGTGTTTTTTAAATGGATTTCAATACGTTTTGAAATGGTTGGTTTTTAAGCGATGTTTGAAATGAGATTTTAAATGATTTAAAGAAATGGGTAAAGTAGATCAGAATCATGACTCTTATGTTTTAATCTTTGATTAGCTAATTGGTGTCTCTAACCGCAAGCAGTTGTTATGTTTTGACTATTTATATTTATTAACATTGTAATTTCAACCCTTATGCATAGTCCTGATTTGAATTTTTTTATTATATATTAATTTATATACATTTTATTATTTTATCTGATCTATGATATTCCATTTCATCACAAATTTCACAACAATCGACATCTTCCTACTTCAAACAAACTCACTGCCAGCATCATCAAGGGACGCTTTTAACAAAAAGAAAATATACCAATAGATTTTTCATAACTACTCTACTCTCTTGAAGGATTTATTTTTTTAATGAATGCATAATTTATTTATACTTTTATACACTATCATTTAACATTATATATTATCATACATTTTATTATTTTAATGTCTAATGTTAAATAATGTCATTTAATACTGACTACTGTTATACACTATCATTTAATACTATATATTATTATACATTTTCATTATTTTAATGTCTAATGTTAAATAATGTCATTTAATACTGTCTACTATTATACACTATCACTTTTTTAATTTTGTAATGTCCCGGTTCCAGAAGCCACCCAGAGGCGCCTCGTACTCGGTTGGTCACATGGCCTCAAGTGCATTTCCCCAAATTCCAAAGGCAGCCGACTAGTAGCGAGGGCATTGGGTGTGATAGGGGGGAAACTATACCCTCATTGTCAGAGTACACAGCGGATGTAAACAAAGAAGACAATAGAAAAAGCAGTAAATATCCAACAACAATAAATAGCGGAAGAATAAAACAATAAACAACTGGAGCACACATGTAAATATGAAATGATTCACGATACGTATGTCTAGGAAAGAAGCCAAACAATTCATAATGATGAATACAATAGTAAACCAAAGTATAAAAGAAAGACAAATAAGAAACTCCTCAGCATCGCAAGCCTCGGCTTGGTCCCATGCTCTCCTACACCAAAGCAATCAAGTACCAGAAGTCTAAGGGTGATTTACCTTATCTATACCTGCAACAACATAGTCTATTTGGGCAAAAAAAACATGACCCAAACAGGGTGTGATACTAATCCCAGTAGGCAACCACTCGATGATTTGTGCCTTACAGTCAGTGAGTATATGGTAGGTAATAGTATAGTAAGAAGTAAACAGTAACAATAAACAGTAGGCAGTAAGCAGTAAGGAGTAATAGAATGAAACACAACAGTAATCAATCCATAGAACAATAGGCAGCAAGGAAGTAATCAGCTAACAACAACAGGAACCCCTCTGGGAAGTACTCGCAGCCAACCCCTCTGGTCCTATCCAAAAATTACCAACAACCCTCTGGGTAGTGCACTCATCTTAACACCTCTGTTTTGGTCACACAAAAATTATAAGACTCTCTGGGGAAGCTCGCTCGGTATATTCCCCTTATAGTCTAGGGTAGTCAGGGACTCTCTGAGGAAGATCACATGGTCTAACCCTCTTATAGCCCCAAGGTCTAGAAACTCTCTAAGGAAGATTTCTCGGTCAATTCCTCTTATATTCTCAGGTCTATCATAGACTTTCTAAGGAAGCTCACTTAGTCAATTACTTCTCTAGCCTGGAAAGGTCTTAAAGAAATTCAAAAAAAGTAAAGAATCTCTGAGGAAGATCACTCGGTCTACCCTCCTGTAGTCTATAATAACCAAGACTCTACAGGAAGCTCACTCGGTATATCCCCTATATTTTATAATGTCTAAGAATATCTGAGGAATCTCACTCGTTCTACCGTCTTGTAGTCTATAATAACCAAGACTCTCTGGGAAGCTCACTCAATATATAACTTATAGACTATAGAACCAGGTTCTCACGGTCCCGTGTCGGTCAGTGCATAATAATGCTATAAGGCCAAAGTACACTTATAGAGCTACTTGGCTAACCAGTCTACAGCATCACTAGCATGTCAAAAATATCATTCCATCCTATGGTCACAAGGCATGGAAAATAGGTATAACGGCCAAAAGCTATACAAGACCCAAAGGGTCATAAATAGAATAAGGCATGGACAAAACATCCAAGCACAAAAAATTATCCTCACACACAATCAAATTAACTCTACACAATCATACAATCAAGGCAGGAAAACAACAGCGGAAAAAAGGTAAATACACAATACCCCGTTCATGGGTATTGGTGGAATTTTCACATAAAACTCAAATACTTCAAAAGGTAAGGCACAAACCACCTACCTTGATGCTAGGAGATAAATATACTTTGACCATAAGGCTTGATTCTCCTTAGAACGACATAGATCTACAAAAATTCACAAAACGTTCAACCCACGATAACTTGAGAAAGAGGGAAAATCATGGAATGAAACTCAAGAAGAAGAAAGAGCTCACCGCTGCGGTCCCAACGTAATCGACGATAATAGATTCGGAAAACAGACGGAGGCTCGGGGGCTCGGAGAGTGTTCGTGGTCGTACCGGTCGCTCTCGGTCGAAGAACCTTGAGAAGAAGAAGTTTTCGTCGATTAGGCGTGACCTCAGTCTGTTTAATGAAAAAAAAGAACACGGTGTGTACTTCTGAGGTACAATGCATGTACTTGGCCTTTCCAGACTCTACATTAAGCGGCCTCCACATCACCCCTACACACCGTGTGTGTGGCTCGGACACGGCCAGTACACTGCCTGACACTACATCAAAGTACATGGCATGTACTTATAAAGTACATGGTGTGTACTTCGAAAATTTCTAGATTTTCCTATTTTTCTCAAAAAAGATCAGAAATGAAAAACATAATTGAAACGAAGATCCGGGTTCTTAAAAACTTTCACCCTTAAAGAAATTCATCCTCGAATTTCCCTAGCAAGGTGTAGAAGAAGAAGCCACAAACAGCTCTGGCCACTATGATCATACATCAGCCTCCCTCTCCCAGGTCTCGTCCTGTACTTTCCCGTGCTGCCATAGCACACGTACTAGAGGAACAGACCGGAAACGGATAACCTTCGTAATGTGATTGAAAATCCGGATAAGATGTTCCTCAAACAACGCATCCACCTCAAGTTCAACATCCTCGGGTTGAAAGAAATGGAACGGGTCTGAAAAGTAATCGTTGGTGCTGAGAAACGTGGAAGACATCGTGCATAGCCCGGTACCTATGAGGTAACTGCAACCGATAGGAAACCAGAACAACTCTCTCCAACACCTCAAACACCCCGAAGTTCAACGGTGAAAGCTTACCCTGTCTCTGAATACTCTTGTGTCCCAACCTCGGTGTGACATGTAAGAAAACCTAATCCCCAACCTCGAAATCCAGAGGTCATCTCCGCTGATCAGCATAATACTTCTGTCGAGACTGTGTTGTAGCCATCCTCTTCTGAATTAACTCTATCTTCTATGAGGTCTATAGAACAAGATGAGGTCCCATCAAGCTTCCTCTCCTTCCTCAAGCTAGTACAACGGTGATTGGCATGGCCTACTGTACAAAGCCTCGTAAGGTGCCATCTGAATAGTGACCTGAAAACTGTTGTTATAAGAAAACTCCACAAGAGGAATATGCTTCTCCCAAGACCCTCCAAAGTCTAGAATGCAAGCTTGAAGCATATCGTCAAGCACCTGAATCGTACGCTCAGACTGGCCATATGTCTGGGTATGATATGTTGTACTCAAAAGTACCTGTGTATCCAAAGCCTTCTGAAGCCCCTGCCAGAACCGAGAAGTAAAGCATGCATCCATGTCTGAAACAATGGAGTGTGGAACTCCATGAAGATGTACAATCTCTCGGATGTACAACCGCCCCAGCTCATCAACGCTGAAGGTATCCTTGATCGGCATGAAGTGAGCAACCTTTGTAAGCCTGTCGACGACAACACAAACAATAACACTCCCTTGAGGTGACCTCAGTAACTCAGTCACGAAGTCCATCATGACATCATTCCACTTCCACTTAGGGATGGGTAACTACTGTAAAAGCCATGTTGGTCATTGATGCTCCCCTTTCACCTGTTGTCAAGTAGAACATCTCATGATGAATCTAGCAACATCCCTCTTCAAACATAGCCACTAGTACTGGCGGTGTAGATCACGATACATCTTGGTGACGCCAGGATGAACTGCCCAAACTGAAGAATGAATGTCCTACATCAGCTCCTTGTGTATGTCTACTGGCACCCATACGCGTCCCTGGAAATGAAATATCTCATCCTCACCCACCATCCATCCAGGAATAGGATCCTCTCCTATCACACTCTCCCACAGGAATAGGCCTTCTGAGTCTGATAGTTACCTCATCCATACCCGATCAAGAAGAGTTGAGGTAACAGCTACAGAAGAAATAAAAGTATGTCTCTGTCTATCCTGAACCTCCAAGTGCATCTCAGAGAGTAGATCCATAAGCTTCCACTCACTGCTGGCCTCCTGAATTGCCTGAATCTGAGTTCTCCTACTCAATGCATCATCCACTACGTTTCCCTTTCCTGACGTATAGGCAAGCTCAAATTCTAAGGAATATAGATACTCGACCCACCTGCACTGTCTCAGATTCAGATCATGTTGAGTGAATATGTACTTGAGACTCTTGTGGTTGGGGAAAACCACAAAGTACTCTCCCATAAGATAATGTCTCCAACAACATATGACATGAACAACAGCTACCAACTCCAGATCGTGCGTTGGGTAGTTCCTCTCGTGTGGCCTCAACTACCGAGACTCGCACGCAATGACTTCATCTCCATACATAAGCACAACTCCCAATCTGACACCTGAAGCATCACAATAGACTGTATAGCTCTTTCTCGGCTCTGGAAAGAATAGTATCAGTGCTAACGTCAACCTCCCATTCAGCTCCTGAAAGGCTGAATCACAAGAATCTGACCATAAGAAATTCGCCCATTTCTTGGTCAGACCTATAAGTGGTGTTGTAAGGCGTGAAAATTCCTGTATGAAATGCCTGTAGTATCCATCCAGCCCTAGAAAACTCTATAACTCAAAGACATTTTCAGATTCTCCCAGGAAACTACAGCTCTCACTTTCTCTGGGTTTACTAATACTCATGCCTCTGAGATGACATGACCCAAGAAGTGAATTTGATCCATCCAAAAGTGACATTTTGAGATCTTAGCACATAACTGATGCACTCTCAGTGTACTCAGAACGATCTCAAGATGGGTATCATGGTCGTGTCGAGTGTGAGAGTACACCAAGATATCGCCCACGAAAACCACCACGAAGGAATCCAAGTATGGATGGAACACTCGGTTCATCAGTGCCATGAAAACTGCTGGAGTGTTTGTGAGACCGAACGGCATGACTGTATACTCGTATAGACTATACCTTCTTCTGAAGGCTATAAGAGGTATATCTGATGGTATAACGTGAAAATGATGATAACCGGACCTCAAATAGATCTTTGAGAACACCTGGGCTCCCCAAAGCTGATCAAATAGGTCATCGATCATCGGTAACGGATATCAGTTCTTGACCGTCAACTGGTTCATCTTATGATAATCCATGCAAATCCTAAGGGTGTCGTATTCCTTATTCATAAACAGGACAGGGGAACCCCAAGAGGAAGTACTAGGTCGGATAAAACCCTTTGCTTACAACTCCTCCAACTTTTTCTTGAGCTCCTGCAACTCAAGTGTAACTATCCTATAAGGAGGAATGGACACCGGTGCCTCCCCTAGCACGATCTCAATCGAGAATTCTACCTTACGCTCTAGAGGCAAATCTGAAAAGTCCTCTAGAAAGACATCCATAAAACGATCCACCACTAGAGGAAGTCTAACTGTGAAGTCCCCTGGTCATCCAGATAAAGACTGGCAATTTGGGCTATAACTCCTCCTAGACCATGATGCTCTGGTCCATCTCTACCCACCTGGACATCCCACTCGCCTCTATGAAGAATAGATCCTCCCTCTGGTGATACGAAACTCACCTCGCAGAGATAAAAATTGACGACTTCCTTGAAGGGAACTAACTAGTCTATACCGAGAATGACATCATAGCCTGTCATCTCTAGGACATAGAGGTCCCATAAGAAGTGAAACCCTGCAACCTCAATAGGGCACTCTCTGCACTGACGTACGATAGATGTACTCATTCCCAATGGTTTATCAAGAGTCAACATGTCGGTAGATGAAAAGATACAGAGCCCAAGGCTCTCTATAATAGCAACAGAGATAAAACTATGCGAAGCACCAGTATCGAAAAGAGCTGAAGATAAAACCGAGGATACTAAGATCATATCTCAAACTATAGAAGGGTCGAGATCCTACTCCTGATGGGTCTTCTCCATGGTGAAGGTTTGGACTGTACCACATCCTTGCACCCCTGGCTGACCACTCTGAGTCGATCCACTCTGCTTTTGCTGGTAACTTGGTAACTGGCCACCACGGCTACAACATCCACCTCATCCCAAATAGCCAGAAGAACTCCAGTTCCCAGACTGGTGAGAAACTGGTGATATATCTTCTGAATACGGGGTCATAGAAGAACCCCTACCACCAGCTGTAGGCAAGAAGATCTGGAAAAAACGCTGAAGATGGCATATCTTGCCACAAGATCAGCACTCCATCAGGTCTCTCTGACCCTGAGGCCAAGTATTCCCACTCATACCACACTGGTAGCATACTACTTGGCTGCCCGAAGATGCATTCCGCCTACCCGGATCTCCTCAAGCAGACTCCCTGCAGCGCTTCCTACTATTAGTAGGAGGAACACTGACTCTGGATGTCAAACCGCCCTGGCTCACTGCTCTTGAATCCCTCAGATTGTGCTCAATGATCATCACCTGGTTGACGATAGAGGATATCGAAGTCAACCTGAAGATATTCACCTGGGAATGAATTTCCTGCCTAAGACCATCCTCAAACTTCCTAGAAATGAAAAAATCATCACCTTAAGGAATTGGAATGAAGCACTACAGCTCGGTAAATAAAGATGAGTACTCCATAATAGAAAGAATACCCTGCTCGAGACTCATAATCTCCCAGGATTGGTCGGCCCTCAAGGTCTCCAGATAAAAGTAATCATAAAAGATGTGCCAGAACTCATCCCAAGTCATACTCTGTTGGCGCCCGGACTATGAGATCACCTCCCACCACCTCTTGGTGGTGTTGCAGAGCATATAAGTGGAAATCTTTACTCTTTTCTCTAGAGGTATCTTTAGGTGCTCGAAGATCATCAGTGTGGCCTCTAACCATGACTCTGCAGCCTGGGGCCCTCCATCCCCTGATAATGTAGGAGGATGCTGCTGCTGGAAAACCCACGTCAACTCAGCCATCGACGGGGCAGGAGGCAGCGCTCCCTAAAAGGTATGCATCATCCTCAGAAAGTCCTCCCTCAACTGCACATCGGTACCTGAAACGGGTAAAACTGCTAGTGTCAAGGCTAGCACAGTAGGAGGATCTGCAGAAAATCCTTGATCGACCATATCCAGTGTCTGATCACTGTCTGGTAGCTGACGAACAACCAGAGGACATATCGGAGGCATAGCTCTGAAAGATCAAAAGCACACCTTAGATCAGGATTATCAAAGATTGAGAACACAATAGTACAAGATGGGAATAGGATAAAAGAACAAGAAAGTTCCACAAAACTTGACTACACGGCGTATATAAAAAACTACACAGCATGTCCTCTTAAACCAGACACATGGGAATGTACTTCATCCACAAATGGTCATGTAACACCCCAGACTATACGGTGTGTTGTCTCTACACACAGCGTGTACTGGATCTCTATTCCCTTGCTCGAGTATCCTTAAACATCTAGCCCACACGGTCCTCTTAACCCTAGACTACATAGTGTGTTCACAAAGGACACGGCGTGTACTAGACAAGATTTCGGTGACTCGTGTTGTTAGTTACATGACTGGCCACACGGATGACCATTACACAGCATGTTCTAAACAAACATGGCGTGTATAGGAGAGATCACAATGACCTGTGTTGTTCATGACACGGCTGGGTACCTAGAGCGAGGCTACACGGCGTGTTCATATCCAACAGGACATGTACTACGCGAGCTTCCCCGACCCGTGTTGTTAGTGACACAGCCGCGTACACGACTCACTATTACATGGCGTGAAACTACAGTACACGACATGTTTCCAAAACTCTCTCACCACCCCGTGTGTTTGCTCACACATTCAGTGACACGGTCTAAAACTACACGGCATGTAGTCAAGTACACACTGTGTATTCTCGGTTTTTTCGGGCAGTAACTCAGATACTACACCGAAGCATAGAAAACACTGAAAAACAAATATGGATGTAACGCCCCGACACCAGTTACCCAGAGTTGGTGCATTATTACATAACATTAGCATGATCACAAGAAACATGAAGTCTCAAAATACCGATTAGTTTAGTAGCCTTGGAATAACTAGATACATTCCTAAAGTTTACATTATATCATAAAATGAAAACTACAACAATATAGTCTCCATAGTCCACACTCTTATCCCCTCATACTATCCCTGCAGGTCATTCATAAAATACTTCTTCACATACTGGAAAAAATAAAACATAGAAAGGGGTGAGCTCAAATGCCTAGTAAGGATAACAATATAGCAGAAACTTTCATAAATAAGCATAAACATTTAAGGCAATGTATAACTAAAAAAATCCTTTTAAAACATTAACTTCAACATAATATGGTAGAAATAAAATGTAATAATTCCATATACTTATTCACATCGATATTCTACTAGTCGAATAATCACATGCAATATCAATAACAACTTTAATAATGATGGAATACATAATGTCAGACTATCATAACCACATAGTCAAGCCCTCGTGCCAAGACAATAAATAAGATTTTGTCAAGGCCTTGTGCCAAGACACTGGTTTGTCTCATGAGACCTATCAATTCATCTAGGATCTATAGCGGGCTCCACCCGTCACTTATTAAGTCTAATGCATTCCCATATGAAAAGGTTTAAACATAACATAAACATTCGTATTAAAAATATTATACGAAATGTAAATACTTCATCCATAAACCATGAATGGTATAATAATAACACATCCACAGTCAAACATAACACAAAACCTTCAATACAATATGGAAGTTTTGTATCATAATAAATCAACTTCAAATAAGCTTAAAATCCATCAAAGGATGTTGACATAGATTAAATCAAAACTATTTGAGAGAAATATCAATTTTTTTAAATCATTTAAAAGTCACATAATTATAAAATAAAACATTTACTTTGAAAATATCCTTATAAGATTGTAAGGGAAGCTTATATGATTTTATAATGGCGGAAAATAGCCGCACCCGCCGTATAAGTTAAAAAAAGACATTCTTACCTTAATTCTGTCGAAAAGGTTAAAAAGGACCTTGTTTGGAAAACGACGATATGATTCCTTTATAAACCTCTTATAAAAAGTCAAAAAATGGTATAAATGACTTTAACATATATTCTGTAAAATAGAAATAATGTTTTGAAATACATTTTTAAGAAACATTAATGTTGATGATAAAGAAGCCCTAGTAGATTATTACGTATAAACAACCTCGGATAATGAAGAGATTGTGAAATAACCCTTACCTTGTACTTTTCCTAGGTTGGGGGTAGGTTAACCTTCTGTATAATGGTGAAATAATTGTTATTAAATTATAAAGGAATCATATAAATTAATATGATATCATATCTGATATTTTAACATTGCTTTGTTAATAATATCTTAGTATTATCGTCGTTCCGGGTGTTAACTTACTCGTATATGTTTTGTTAAATAAGCCGTGTTTGTTATGGATAGGTTTTATCTTATTCATATACATAATTATATAAAGTTCTTAAAAATTATTTTTAATCATCAAATGATAATTATACTTGAATGGATACGATGGAGAATGAATCTCATCGCGTTCGTGGAAACGGTAGTCCGTACGTACGCACGAGCGACAATATCATTATTTTGATATTAAAATAATATATAATTGGATGGTATATCATATATAAAGAATCATTATCATGTTATATTTTTTATTTAAATTCATTACACATCATTATTATACCCATCCAAATAATAATTTATTGAATAACAATTACACCACGACGTGGAGACGGTAAGCCGTACGTACGCACGTATGGTGACATGTCATTCAAAGGATGGATAGAACACCGAATATGGTTGTACCATATTTATAAAAACATAATAGTATATATAAGATACTAGAGTTATTATTTTATAATGGGAATAACAAATAAAGAAGAAGTTGAAGAAGAAAGGAACTTGAAAGAGGTTGGTGAAAACATTACCTCTTCTTCAGGTTCTTCCTTTTGATTTGATCAAAAGGGCTCTTTAGGTTGGATTTCTGATCAAACTAAGGCCTCTAGGTTTAATTGAGGGAAGTTTATAGAGTATTTGGGTAGGGGTTGGATGAATCTTATATTTTTAGGAATTTAATATCAATTAATAATATAATATTTTTTTTAAAAACTCTTTTGTGTGAATTTTGACACCATTCAGTAATTGATTTTTGTTAAAGTCTTAACAACTTTATTAATTCGAAAAAAACTCATTTAAGAAATACTATAATGGAATATTAAGCAATAAAATTAATGGATTTCATCAAGACAATCAAATTATATTAATTTTAACATTTATAATACCAATTATTTGATTCTTTCATTAATAAAAAAAATGCTTCATCATTATTGTGTCATAAATAATATTAATAATTAAAAGTCTAAAAATTATAAATAAAATACCATTATGTAGGAAATATTTTTAGATTAATAATGAATATTAATCGTCGAAAATCCAACATATATAACCCTATGTAAAAATTGTTTTTCTAAAAGATATATGCTTATGTCATTTCTGTATTTATTTTAACTTAATTAATATAAAGTGTCATTATCACTTACTAGTGGCTCCATGGGGCCCCGAAATAGACCCAAAGATGGACATGGTCGTACATGTATCAAACAATAAGGTTAGAACACGTTTTAGGGTAATTTATCATTATTATAATATTATTTTGTTACCCTTATTTACCTGATTTACCCTTTAACCATATTAAATAAAATATTTACCGAAATAATTATTCAAAATGTCTAAAAATAAAAGTTACCTATTTACAAAATTTGGACATCCTAATTCCAAATATGGAATCCATTTTTCCAAATTCAAAACACAGAAGTGGCAGAAATTAATTTAAAATTAATTACCATTGTTAAGACAAAAATTGTGTTTTTAAGAGATAATAACTATCAAAAGATTGACACTTGTTCATGTCCGATTTAATTGTGAAATTATGTCCAATGACCAAAATTGTATTAAATGGTAAAAATATATTCTAAATATACTTTAAAAATTCTCAAATTAATAATTTATCACTATTAATTATTTCGATTAAAAAAGTTGTTTTTATTAAAAAAAATTAATTTTCACTATTCATAAAAATATAAATGTTATCCGAAAAGTTCCAAAATTTTACCCTAGGATAATTTCGATATTCCAAATCCAAAAATGAAGTCAATTTTGAGAGATAAATTTTTTAATATTTTAAAAAGTGGGTATTACTATTCATAACGGCTAGTTTGATTGGTTGTGGTGTGTGTTAGAACTCGAAGTTGCATACAACACACGCTACTGTATTATTCAATGAGAAGCATACTGTGGAAGCTTTGGGTGTTACATTCTCCCCTACTTCAAATAATTTCTTCCTCAAAATTTCAAGAATATTATTGCATAAAAAGACTCAGGTGGTTCTTCATCATAAGTTCCTCGGGTTCCCACATTGCATCTTCCATCTTATGGTTTCTCTATAGAACTTTTACTAGACAAGTTGTCTAGTTTCTCAGTACTTTTAATCTTGTAGCAAGAATCCTGATGGGCTCTTCGCAATAAGACAGATCAGGTTCCAGTTCTAATTCCTCATAGGTGAGTACATGCATTGGGTCAGGCATGTATTTTCTCAATAGTGATACGTGGAACACATCGTGAACTTTGGAGAGATTTGGCGGCATTGACAAACGGTAAGCCACAGCCCCAATTCGTTCTAGAATTTTGAAAGTACCAATGTACCTGGCACTCAATTTACCTTTCTTTCTATAACTTATAACTCCCTTTCATGGAGATACCTTCATGAAAACATGATCTCCCACCTGAAATTCCAAATCCTTTCTTTGGTTGTCAACATAGCTCTTCTGCCTACATTGAGATACTTTGATGTGGTTTTGGATTACCATCACCTTTTCCACCGTTTCCTCCACCAGTTCTGGGCCTACAAGTTTTATTTTTCCAATGTCATCCCAAAAGGTTGGTGTGCGACATCTCCTTCCATATAACGTTTCATATGGTTCCATCCGAATACTTGAATGGTAGCAATTGTTACAGGAAAATTCTACCATAGGTAAATATTGATCCCACATACCCTAAAAGTCAAGTGAGAAAGATCTCAACGTGTCTTCTAAGGTTTGAATAGTCCATTCCTATTGTCCATCTTTTTTAGGGTGGTAAGAAGTGCTCAAATGAAGTTCAGTATCTAAGGTCTTCTGAAGACTCTTATAGAATCTCAAAGTAAAACGGGGATCTCGATCCAAAACAATCGATAGGGGTACTCCATGAAGTCTCACAACTTCATTAATATATAGTCTTGATAGACATTCAAGTGGTAAATCATCCCTTATAGCAAAAAAATGTGCTGACTTGGTAAGATGATCAACAACGACCCATATTTCATCGTTCCTTCTAGGAGTCTTTGGTAGTCCCATGACAAAGTCCAAAGTGATATTATCCCATTCCCACTCAGGTATGGGAAGAGGTTTCATGACTCCTCCAAGTTGTTTCCTTCCAGCTTTCACTTATTGAAAAACCATACATCTTGACACAAAATCAGTAATCTCCCTCTTCATGTTGTCCCACAAAAAATGTTCATTCAAATCTCTATACATTTTGGTGTTCCCAGGGTGTATAGAGAAATTGGAACTATGAGCATCGTCTAAAAATTACCTTTTTAATTCAGGTATATCGGGAACACAAAGTCTCTTCCTAAATTTCTAAATTCCTTCTTCATACACAAAGTCTCTCAATCTCCAATCATTCACAACTTTAATATTCTTATGAAATTCTTCATCATCGGTCTGAGAACTCTTAATCCTTTATAGTAAAGATGGTTTGGAAACCATTTTAAAAAGCACTGATGTTTCACCTTCCATGGTTATTCACATGTCTATATTCACTAGATCCATGAAAATTGGATCCCTTTCAATTCTCATATTGTTCAAAAGTCCATGATCTTTTCTGCTCAAAGCATCTTCCTCCTTATTTGCCTTCCCTGGGTGGTAGTGTATCGTACAATCATAATCCTTGTGTAATTCAAGCCATCTCCTTTGCCTCATGTTGAGTTATTTTTGTGATAAAATATACTTCAAACTCTTGTGATCAGTATAAATATCACATTTTTCACCATAGAGGTAGTGTCTCCATATCTTCAAAGAAAATATCACAGCTGCTAACTCGAGATCTTGAGTAGGATAGTTTTGCTCATGAATTTTCAACTGTCGTGATGCATAGGCAATAACCCTATCATTCTGCATAAGGACAAAACCATGTCCTTTCTTCGATGCATCACTATAAATAAGGAACCCATCATTCCCCGATGGTAGAGTCAATATTGGAGCATTGAATAATCTTCTCTTCAGTTATTCAAAACATTATTCACACTCTTTTTTCCAAACAAATTTAACCCCATTACGTGTGAGTTTTGTTAATGGGTTATCCAACCGGGAAAAATTATGGATGAAACGTCGATAATAACCTGCTAAACCAATATAATTGCATACCTCGGTTATACTCGTTGGTGATGGAAATTCTTGGATTGATCTTGTCTTTGAAGGATCAACAGAGATTCCATCCTTGGAGACAATATGGATAAGAAAAGAGATATCCTAAAGCCAGAATTCACACTTGCTAAACTTCCCATATAATTCATGTCTTCTAAGAGTCTTCAGGATAATGCGCCAGTGATTTTCATCTTCTTCGTAGCTTTTTGAGTATACCAAGATATCATTAATAAATACCAGCACAAAATCATCGAGATATTCTTTGAAAACTATATTCATTAGATCCATGAATACTGAGGGTGCATTAGTCAATCCAAAAGGCATTACAGTAAACTTGTAATGCCCGTACCTGGTTCGAAATGCTGTCTTCGGAATGTCTTACTTCTTCACACACAACTGATGATATCCATACCGAAGGTCAATCTTTGAAAAGTATTGAGCTCTATGCAGTTGGTTAAATAAATCATCAATGCGAGGTCGGTGATACTTGTTCTTTATTGTTATAGCATTGATCTCCCTGTAGTCGATACATAACCTCATAGATCCATCTTTCTTTTTAACAAAAAGAATAGGGGCTCCCCATGGAGAAACACTAGGGTGAATAAATCCCTTATTACTCAATTCCTCTAGTTTTTTATTTAGTTCAACTAATTCTACAGTGGCCATTCTATAATGGCTCTTCGATATGGGCCTTGATCTAGGAATTAAATCAATGGAAAACTCAACTTCTCATTTGGGAGGATGTCCATGTAAATCTTCCGGAAACACATCTACATATTCTTTCACAATAGGTACATCCTCTATTTGAACATTCCTTTCCTCAACCATAGTCATTTCATTATCTTCCTCCCCAATAATTGAATTTAGTTGAGCTACTAGGGGTGGATCAAGATAAGAATTAGGTGGTGATGATTATTCTCTAAAGATAAGGTGTTCCTTATCATCATCATCAAAAATCGTAACCTCCTTCTTCTTACAATAAATCTTCACATCATGGTCTGAAAGCCAATCCATACCGAGGATTATATCAAACTCATTCATAGGTATGATGATGAGATCAGTGGATAAAGAACATTTATGTGCTCTAATGAGGACCGATTCACAAAACTTTGTTGCAATGATACTTCACTTAAGAGTTTTAACTGACAACTCCCTTGTTAAATCAAATTGGAAATATCTAATTTTCTTAGAAAACTAGGATGATATGAAACAATGCGATGATCCAGAACCAAATAATGCATTTTCTAAACTTGAGGAAACCATTAAATTACCTGCCACCACATCTTTCAGAGCTTCTACCTCAGCAGTAGTAATAGCATAAGCTTGGCCTTTTCTGAGGTAAGTTCCCCTAACACTTAGGAAATTCATTTTCATAATGTCCCATCTCCCTGCAATTGTAGCATTGGACATCGGTAGCTTCCTTATTCCCCTTTCAATCCCGAGATTAGTGGACTTTTTCACCACACTTGTAACAGACTCCCATTCCTTTTAAGCAAGTACCAAGGTGTTTCTTCCCACATTTACTGTAGGATGGATATTCAACTTTTAACTTCTTCCCCTTATTTCCATTCCCAGATTGATCAGCAGATCTCTTCTTCTCTTGCTTTGCTTTAAAGTCATAAGACTTAGAGAATTCCTTTTCTGTCTTGATAACACATGAGACAATGTATTCATACGACGAGAAGGATTGTGAGACTAATGCTCGATGGAGAAATGATTTTAACCCATCAAAGAAATGATCAATCTTAATTCTTAGGTTACGTATATAATCTCCAGCATACCTTGCTAACCTTGTAAAGTTAGCCTCATACTTTGCGACATTCTCATCCTCCTTTTGTCTCAGACTTAGAAATTGTCTTTTTATATCTACTCGATGGTCACGAGGAAAGTATTTTTCTAATAACAAATCTTTGAACTCCTTCCATTCCATATTTGAAACTTCGTCATATTACTTCATGTTTTGAATCAATGACCACCATTGATCAGCATCTCTAGTGAGGCGGTAAACTGACATGATAACTTTTTCCCTTTCACTACTCCCCAAAGCCTGAAATATTTTCTCTAGGGAATTTATCCATTGCTCAGATACTAAGGGATTTGTACTCCCATTGAACATTGGTGGTTTTTTCCTCATGAGGAAATCTAACATTGATCCTCCACGCTGCGGATCAGGGTGCTCTATACGGGTAAGGTTATTATTCATAACCTGAGTGAGTTTTCCCAATATGGTGATTAGTTGATCAGCACCAGTTGCATCACCAGCTCCACTATAATTATCTTGAGCAGGAGGGAAATCCCTACATGGAGTGCATTCATTGATACGGTTTCCATTTTTTCCACTAGGTTCCATTTCTAAACAATGGCATAAACTAGATCAGTTTATGAATCAAAACACAAAATTCCATACTTATAAAACACTTTACATAAATTGAACTATTTATAGATATAATCCATAATCATAAAAATGTTTTCTTTGAAGACGTATATACTCATAAACCCTTCATAATGATTTGTAAAGAAAATGAAATTTATCCTAAGGATATCCCCTGGGAGTGTCGTAACCAAGAGTGCAGCAAGGCCTGTTTTCGTGCACCAGTTCTCGTTCCAGTCTAGCTCAAAGTGGTGTTTTCGGGTTTTACCCCTAGGTAAATATGTGCCAGATCCACCTCTACCTGCTCGTATCCAGACAGGGATGTATTGCTGAAGTTCCCAATCAGGATCCAAGTATCACTGAGAGGGGGAGGGGGTGAATCAGTGATATCTTTTTCTTTTTATGTTTCCTTCTTTATGAAACAACCTTCGCCTCCTGTTAAAGAGTTTCTTCCCTGCTGAACACACACAATCAAAGGAACACAAGATTTATAAGGTTTACTACTCAATAAGAGTAGCTACGTCCTTGGTATGGTACGAAAATAATCTAGTACCACACAATTCACTAGAAAACAATCATTTGATGTGGAATACAACGAGTAGGATATACCCTTACACTCATGTAGCACTTTGAAAACAATCCAATAGTGTGTGTGCTCCCTCTTAGCACAAATAGGGTAATGAAATAATTTTGTGCTTCTTGATGACCTTTCCCAGATCAAATCTTTCAAAAAAACTCTTCACTTTCCTACCCAGAAGCTTGTAGAAACCTCCTGGAGAAAACAGCTTGTGCGCCTCCTTCCACTTGCGCGCCTCCTTCCCACTTGCGCGCCTCCTTCCCACTTCCATGCCTCCTTCCACTTATGCACCTGCTTTATATATACCACAACACTTGCGTGCCCTATACTTGCGCGAAAAGACTTGCACGACAGACTTGCATGACAGACTTGTGCGGCAACACTTGCGTGACAGACTTGCGGGGCAACACTTGCACGACAGACTTGCGTGACAACACTTGTACGACAGACTTCTTCGACTTGCACGGTCCGAGCTCAAAATATTTCTATAAGTCTCGAGCCCTTAAAAAAATGAGGAGGCGAGTCGTCTATTTATAGGCATTTTTGTGACTTGCACGACCTAGACTTGCGCACCACCACTTGCGCGCCACCACTTGCGTGCCACCACTTGCGCGACACACTTGCATGCCAAATACTTGTGCACCATTCTTGACTTGCGCGCCACTTTATTTCCTTTTCCATATTTCTGAAATAATTCTCTTTTGAAATATGACTTGCGCGCCTCTACATACTTGTGCGCCTACTGCATACTTGCGCGCCTACTTCTTTTCTTGGCCATATTTTTGATCTAATGATATTTGTGATATGACTTTTCCAAAAACACTACTTTGTCACTCCCTTTCCTTCATAACGCTTGCATCACAAGTTCTTCAAACTTATGATATTTGTGAAATACAAATCAGCAAAGCATCGTCTGATTTTCCAAGTCTTTTACAAAGTGAATTGATTTAGCTTCTTTGTCAACAAAATACAACACTTTATAATAGCAAACTTTTCTTACTTCCTTATCCGTTCAACTTGGTCCCAACAGTCTCCCCCTTTGGATTTTGTTGGCAACCATGATTCATAAATCACTGATCTTTTTAACCTTACGCAATGGATTTCTTATCAACAATTCTAATCCTACGTGAGCTAACTCATTGTAGGAAACAAGAACTATTGACAGCCAAAACCATGTTGTCCAAAAGTAGTGACTATGAAATCTCATGAGCATACCTCCTCAGCCTTCTTCAGAACATCTTTCAAGCTTCTACTTCAGAATTCTTCACTTACTAAACTTTCTTGGAAAATAACATTGTTTCCTATAACCACTCCAACAAACAGTTAGACTAGTTCGCACACATACATGCTGGATTCACAGCTTACCCACAACTCCCCCTTTATGCATGCATCTATAAGGATAGATTTACGAAACAATTATCCCCCTTGACAACACTATCCAAAGGCAAGATGGGAGATGGGACAGAAACATCTACCTTAACCTTGATGAGAAGGAGGTTGGACACCCATGTTCAACCTCAATTTTGAAAATGGTTCTTTCGGTAAGGGTTTTGGTGAATATATCAGCAAATTGTTCAGATGTAGGAACATACTCCAACCTTAATTCATTCTTCTCTACCTGATCTTTGATGAAGGGGTACTTTAAATCAATGTGTTTTGAACGAGAATGTTTTACATGATTTCTTGTAATATTGATTGCACTCTGATTATCACAACCCAAGAGCAATGATAGCTTTACTTCAACAAGTAGATCTTCCAGCTGGGTCTTCATCCATATTAGTTGAGTTGCAGCCTGAGTAGCAGCAACATACTCAGCTTCAGCTGTTCTAAGAGTTACTGAATTCTATTTCTTGGCATGCCAACTAACACAACTTTTTCCCAGAAAGAAAACTCCACCGGATGTGGATCTTCGATCATCAACATTTCCTGCCCAATCAGCATCAGAATACCTGAATAGATCAATATTTCCTGATCCATCATACCTGATTCCAAAATTTGTTGTGCCTTTGACATAACTGAGAATTCTTTTTCCAGCAATCAGATGTGATTCTTTAGGAGCACTTTGAAATCTTTCACATAAGGTGACAGCATAGACAATGTCGGGTCTTGAGGCATTCAAATACAACAGACTTCCAATTAGCTTTTGAAACTCTTTCTGATCAACTTTCTTTCGTTCTAATTCTTTAGACAACTTGGTTCCAACTAAGATAGGTGTGGACACTGGTTTCGAATTCTCCATGCCAAAATTCTTCAGAAGATCCTTAGCATATTTTTCTTGAGATAGAAATATATGATTCCTTTTCTGTGAGATTTGTAACCCAAGAAAGTATTTCATTTCACCCAACATGGACATCTCAAATAACTTCTTCATCTCCTTAGAAAATCTTTCACATGATCTTTCATCATTCCCAGCAAATATGATGTCATCAACATAAACAATAACAATCAGTGAAAACTCTTACCCTCCTTGATGTAATGATTTCTATCAACTCTTACTTTCTTAAAATTCAACTTCTTTAGGCAAGTATCCAATTTAGAATACCATGCCCTTGGAGCATGTTTTATCCCATACAAATCCTTCTTCAATTTGCACACATAGCTTTCATACTTTCCAATAACAAATCCACAAGGTTGATCAATGTAAACTTCCTCGTCAAGGTCACCATTCAAGAATGCGGATTTGACATCCATTTAAAAGATTTTGTAACCTCTTTGTGCAACAATGGAAAGAAAGATTATGATTGTTTCTAATCTTTCTACCGGAGCAAAGGTTTCATCAAAATCAATGCCTTCAATTTGGGAATACCCTTTTCAAACCAATCTTGCTTTGTTTCTTATTACTTCACCTTCTTCATTCATCTTGTTCCGAAAAACCCACTTTGTGCCAATAATGTTCTTGTTGTCCATCTTGGGTACAAGTTCCCAAGTATTGTTCTTCTCTATATGATCAAGCTCCTCATTCATAGCATGATCCCATTCTGAATGCTCAAATTCTTCATTTACATTATTCAGTTCAATTTTCAAATAAAGAGAAGTATGTGATATAGCATTTGTTGTTCTTCTTGTTTGAACCCTCTGGTCTTTATCTCCAATAATGTTTTGAGCCTCCACTTGCTTCCTCAATCTAGGATGAGTTTTTTGAACTTCTTCATCATCACTCGAGATCTCTGAGTCAGATTCCTCTTCTTGAGTAGGATTAACACAGTCTGCAACATTATCAGAATTATTAACAAAAACTTCTCTATCCTGCTCAACTTTCACATCAACATATGACTGATTTTCTTTCTCAACATTTTCAACATCTTTTACATCTGAATAATCAAAAATTCTTCTTGTTTCTTTATTGAGTCATCTATAACCTCTTCCTTCTGGAGCATATCCAAGAAAAATTCCATCATCTCCTCTTTTCTCAAACTTTCCCAGGTTTCCACCTTTCTTCTTTATAATGCATGGACTCCCAAAGACTCTCAAGTGTTTCAGACTTGTAGATTTTTCATAGAACATTTCATATGGAGTCATATATGAGTTTGGCCTGTAGAAACATTGGTTCTGAATATGCACTATAGTTCTCATGGCTTGCCTCCAATAATAATGAGAAAGACTATGTTCAAGTAACATAGTTCTCCCCATTTCCACCAGACTTCGATTATTTCTTTCAGCAACCCCATTTTGTTGAGGTGTGTATGGTGAACTGAACTCATGCCGAATTCCATGTTTGTCAAGGTATCTTTCAAACTCCTTATTCTTATACTCTCCACCATTATCAGTTCTCAACTTTTTCACTGAATACTCACATTCCTTCTCTGCTTTCCTCCTGAAAATATTAAACATTTTCAGAGCATCTGACTTATGTCTCATGTACATAACACAAGTAATGCGAGTAAAGTCATCAATGAAAGTAATGAAGTACTTATCTCAATTTGTAGATTTCTTGCTCATTGGTCCACAGATATCAGAGTGTATGAGTTCCATTGGCCTTTTTGAGTGAATTTCAACTCTCTTATGAATAGAGTTTGTAATATTCCCTTTCTCACAAATGGTGCAACACTAATCTCTTTTTCTTGATAAATCAGGCATATCTCGGACATTGTATCTCTTAGATAACTTGCACATATTTATCTAACACATATGTCCCAGCCTTTTATGCCATAACTATTTTTCATCCATTACACCCATGTAGCAAGAGCTCTGCACTTCACTAACTTGAAACAAATTCCCTTTTATGTGTTGGCCTCTCGTAACTATATTTCCACCATTTTTACTTTTAACAATAAATCCATCTTTTCTGAAGATAAATTTGTTTCCTTCATCAAAGATTTGTGACACACTAAGCAGGTTATGTTTCAGTCCATCAACATATAATGTTTTCCTGGATTTCATCTTTTCTTTTCCAATGATAGCTGATCCAACACCTTTGATACTTAGAGATTCATCATTTCCAAATGTCACTGTTCCTTCTTTGAAGTCATTCACATTCTTCAGCAGCTTTAAGTCTCCTGTCATATGAGATGAACATCTACTATCAAGAATCCATGGACGTTCTCCTTTTATAGCTTTCAAAGCAGATTCAACAACAAGAGATTTTACTTCTTCCATTTCTTTCTTCACCTCCGGCTTCTGAGAATTGTTAATGAGATTTTGTTGTGCTGGTAACAAAACAAGGCATCCTTTTGCAAGATGTCCAGGTTGTTCACATCTTTCACAAATAGTTTTCAGGGGTTGGAACCTATTTTTAATCTTTACTCTAATATTCCCATGTTTATTTACAACCACCTTTTCTGACTTCTTTCTTTGAGGAGATTGACTCCCCCTCAAACCCTGCCTTTCATAACCTGTGGAATAATAGTAATGTTGTTGGTTGAACCAACACATATTTGCAGTATGACCAAATCCACCACAATACCAACAGTATCCATAGAAATAGTATTTACCTCTGAAACTTCCATACTGACTAGGATTGAGAACACATTTCTCTGCCACCTTCCTATCTTTCTTTTCTGAGCCACCAGCTTTCTGTTATAAATCAAAGTATTGCTTTCCATTTTAGTTCTATCAAAACCAGAAGTTTTGGAAACTTTTCTGGATTCAGAATGTTTTGAATCATTTTTGAACTCAGGGTTCTTTGAAAAATCAGAATTCCCAATTTTGTTGGTATTTTCAACATACATAACTTTCCCAATATTCTTCATTTCAGAACCACTTTTACTTTGATTTTGAACCATTGAAGGCACCCCTTTTTGATCCTTCTTAGGTTCCTCCTTCTAAGAAAAATCACCAACTTCAGAGATAGTGTTTTTGAAACTGATACTCATTTATTTAGCTTTATAAAGTTTTTTTTAGATAGCTTTCAACTCTTCTTCTTTTGCCTTCAGCTTTACTTCAAGATGATCATTGCGATTCTTTTCATTCTCAAGAGAATTATTGAAATCATCAATCACTTTTTTCATATTGATTTTCTCATCAGTAAAACCTTCTTGATTGTTTATTGAAGAATTTCGATTTGTCAACTTCTTGTTTTCCTTCTCAAGCCTTTTGATATTTCTCAAAAATTCATTCAACTCTTCTTTCAGATAGGATTCAAGTTGAGTTTCTTCTTCTTCAGAACTACTGCTCTCATAATCATCATTTTTCACAGTTGCAACAAAGGTCTTTTCTCTAGCTTTCTCAGCAACTAAATTTTCAGATCCAGTCTCACAATCATCTTCTTCTCCACTTTTCGAAAACAAGTTTCTTCTTTTTGATTTGAAGAAATTTTTGTCCTTACCTCTTCCAGAAGAACTATATTTTCCACACTATGTCTTCCAAGACCTTCTTGGTCTTCTGTCTTCTTCATCACTATCTTTAAATTTCTTTTTTTAGGACAATTAGCCGCAAAGTGACCAACAGCTCCACATTCAAAACATTTCAAGGGAAGTTTCCCTTTATATTTTCATGTACCTCTTCTCACATTTTTAAAAAACAAGGATAAAATTTCATCAAAGTTTTCACATACCTCATTTTTAGAGTCATATCCAACTACATCATCTTCCTCATGAGCCTTCTTAGATATTTCTCTTTTGGAAGCTTTAAAAGACATTTCTCTATCAACATTGGGTTTATTCTTCATAATCTTCTCCCTTCTCATTTCATAAGTGATAAGAGTGTTATGCAAATCATCTAGACATAATTCTTCAGGGTCTCTGTCTTCCAATGAAGATAATTTAGCATCAAATTTGTCAGGAAGAATTCTTAAGATCTTTTGAATGACTGTAGAATCCTCCAGCTTTTCACCAAGACATCTGATAGTGCTGACAATGTCATTTACCTTGGTAAAGAAGTCCCCAACGGATTCAGCTTCTCCCATTTTAAAGTCTTCATACTTTAGTCCCCAGATTTGTAGTTTAGCCTTCTTCACTTTCGTATTACCTTCATAGATGTTCTTCAGTTTGACCCAGATTCCTTTAGCTGTAACAACACCTTTCACTCTTAAAAAATCACTCTTGGACAGAGATGAGAGTAATGCATTTTTTGCTCTTCCATCATTCTCAAGATTCTTCTTATCGACAAGAGTAAGAGGAACCTTCTCATCAATAGTAGGAAATCCATCTATTTTAGTTTCAAGAACTTCATATCCAAGATACATAATATAAGGCATCATTCTGTCCTTCCAGATATGATAATTATTTCTGTCAAAAATCGGAATCCCATTACTATTCATGAAGTTAAGATTTTCCATCATAGCTTCTCTTCCACCACTTCAGCAAAGAATAAACGAAGGCAACCTTCCCTATGATACCAATTGAAGTTCCCAATCAGGATCCAACTATCATTGAGAGGGGGAGGGGGTGAATCAGTGATATTATTTTCTTTTTTAGTTTCCTTCTTTATGAAACAACCTTCACCTCCTATTAAAGAGTTTCTTCCCTGCTGAACACACACAACCACATGAACACAAGATTTACAAGGTTCACTACTCAATAAGAGTAGCTACAACTTTGGTATGGTACAGAAATAATCCAGTACCACACAATCCACTAGAAAAAAATCCTTTGATGTGGAATACAACGAGTAGGAAATACCCTTACACTCGTGTAGCACTTTGAAAACAATCCAATAGTGTGTGTGATCCCTATTTAGCACAAATAGGGTAATGAAATAATTCTGTGCTTGTTGATGACCTTTCCCAGATCAAATCTTTCAAAACAACTATTCACTTTCCTACCCAGAAGCTGGTAGAAACCTCCTAGAGAAAACAACTTGCGCGCCTCCTTCCACTTGTGTGCCTCCTTCCCACTTGCACGCCTCCTTCCACTTGTGTGCCTCCTTCCCACTTGCACGCCTCCTTCCCACTTGCGCGCCTCCTTTATAGACACCACAACACTTGCACGCCCTATACATGCGTGAAAAGACGTGCACGATAGACTTGCACGATAGACTTGTGTGGCAACACTTGCGCGACAGACTTGCGGGGAAACACTTGCACGACAGACTTGCACGAAAACACTTGCGCGGCAGACTTCTTCAACTTGCACGCTCAGAGCTCAAAATATTTCTCTAAGGCTCGAGCCCTTAAAAAATGAGGAGGCGAGTTGTCTATTTATAGGAATTTTTGTTACTTGCGCGACCTAGACTTGCGCGCCACCACTTGCGTGCCACCACTTGTGCGCCACCACTTGCGCGGCACACTTGCGCGCCAAATACTTGCGCGCTATTCTTGAATTGCGCGCCACTTTATTTCCTTTTCCATATTTCTGAAATAATGCTCTTTTGAAATATGACTTGAGAGCCTCTACATACTTGCGCGCCTACTGCATACTTGCGCGCCTACTTCTTTCCTTTGCCATATTTTTGATATGATGATATTTGTGATATGACTTTGCCAAAAACACTTCCTTTCCACTCCCTTTTCTTTATAAGGCTTGCATCACAAGTTCTTCAAACTTATTATATTTGTGAAATACAAATCAGCAAAGCATTGTCTGATTTTCCAAGTCTTTTACAAAGTGAATTGATTTAGCTTCCTTGTCAACAAAAGACAACACTTTATAATAGCAAACTTTTCTTACTTCTTTATCCATTCAACTTGGTCCCAACAATTTCTTGGAAAACTCACAAAATCTCTACAATACCAAAATTCTAGGAAGTTCTTCTATACTAATCCTCAAAGTCCATCTTAGGTCTATGTTCTCTAATCATATTTTATCTAAATCTAGCTTCCAAGGTTTGTACTAAACTTCCTCTGATACCAACTATAACGCCCCGACCCCAGTTATATAGAGTCGGTGCATTATTACATAACATTGGCATGATCACAAGAAAGATCAAGTCTCGAAAGACCGATTAGTTTAGTAGCCTTGGAATAACTAGATACATTCATAAAGTTTACATTACATCATAAAATGAAAACTACAACAATATAGTCTCCATAGTCCACACTCTTATCCCCTCATACTATCCCTGCAGGTCACTCATAAAATACTTCTTCACATCCTGGGAAAAATAAAACATAGAAAGGTGTGAGCTCAAATGCCCAGTAAGGATAACAATATAGTGGAAACTTTCATAAATAATCATAAACATTTAAGGCAATTTATAACTAAAACAAAAGCCTTTTAAAACTTGAACTGCAGCATAATATGGCAGAAATAAAATGAAATAATGACATATACTTATTCACATGGATATTCTACTAGTTGAATAATCACATGCAATATCAATAACCACTTTCGTAATGATGGAATGCATAATGCCAGACTATCATAACCACATAGTCAAGGCCTCGTGCCAAGACTACAAATAATATTTTGTCAAGGCCTTGTGCCAAGACACTAGTTTGTCTCATGAGACCTACCGATGCATCGGGGAGCTATAGCGGGCTCCACCCATCACTTATTAAGTCCAATGCATTCCCATATGAAAAGGTTTAAACATAACATAAACATTCGTATTAAAACTAGCATACGAAATGTAAATACTTCATCCATAAACCATGAATGGTATAAAAATAACACATCCACAGTCAAACATATCCCAAAACCTTCAATAAAATATGGAAGTTTTGTATCATAATAAATCAACTTAAAATAATCTCAAAATCCATCAAAGGATGTTGACATAGATGAAATCAAAACTATTTGAGAGAAATATCTATTTTTTTTTGAAATCATTTCACATAATTATAAAATAAAACATTTACTTTGAAAATATCCTTATAAGATTGTAAGGGAAGCTTATAAGATTTTTTAATGGCGGAAAATAGCCGCACCCGCCAAATAAGTTAAAAAAATACATTCTTACCTTAATTCTGTCGAAAAGGTTAAAAAGGACCTTGTTTGGAAAACGACAGAAAGATTCCTTTATAAACCTCTTATAAAAAGTCAAACAAGGGTATAAATGACTTTAACCCATATTCTGTAGAATAGCAAGAATGTTTTGAAATACATTTTTAAGAAACATGGATGTGGATGATAAAGAGGTCCCAGTAGATTATTACGTATAAACTATAGCATCCCGCCTTTTTGTCACATAAACTTTCATTACATTTTACAAAACTGAGGATCCTTAAGGATTAGTGTCTTGGAAACCAGGAACATAAGACATGAAAACATAAAACATCATTCTTAAACACTTGAAAGGATTATCCTTATGGTTATACTAGGTTCATTACTGCATCTCATAACCTGGGGACATACATCAAAAGAAAGGGTGAGTAGAAGGCCCAGTAAGGGAAACAAGGGAAAACATTTAACAAGTGAACTTGAGATACATCAACAATGTCACGAAAAAGAACTTTAAGGCATGAGAAAGAAATCATGAGGCATATCATAATAAAAATAATGTATTTAATAACTTGAATATGTGGCTACAACATTTAATATTGACAATCATTTTTTTCACCAAGGTCCATCCCCAATATTTCATTAAAAATTACCAAGGTTATTCACTAAGGCGTCGTTAAAAATGGTCATCTCTAGAGATTAAGTCTTTACCTAATTCATTAGAGTGCTAGCAGGGAGAACCATTAAATTTGTCTTTATTATCATGTGATCCACATATATCATCATCAAACATTTCATAAACAACCCATATAGCATAAAAGAAATGGGTTTCATTTCATAGTGATCGCATTTTTAAAAAAATCTGCTTTAAAGACGTGATCCTTATGTCACATTAAACCCACAGAGAGAGGAAAGCGGGTCTAATGTATGTAAATCCTAGAATTAAAAATAGAAAATTTTGATATATATATATGAATACCCTTGTAGAAGAATGATTTTTGAGTATTCAATTAAAAATATTAAATAATTTGAAAACAATAGAAAGACATTTTGAGACAAAAATTCTGCAGCATAACGACTATGATACATGGTTTTAGAAAACATTGAAAAGAGAGGGAACATGGGTAACCCACTCATAAATGATACATAAAATAGTAGGGGAACAGAATATAAAAGATTTAGGAACATGGTAATGAAATTTGAAAGATATACCATATGAAACAAAGAACATGAAAGAAAGACAAAAAAATAAGATTTCTCTTATGAGAATTCGGCAGCCTAATGGCGTCACTTAAAACATCAAAAAATGGTTTGATGAGATAAAATAGGGTCTCTCATCATATGACCATAAATGATCAGTATGATAGATATAGAGATCATACCCCAGCATAATAAAATGGAACTTGAAAGACTTGACCAGGAAATAGAACATGAAAATGAGAAGGGTGAACGAATCCCTTAAAAATTCAGCAGCCTAACGACGTCACTTAAACTTCAAAAAATGAATTGACGAGATCAAATAAGGTCTATCATAATATGAACATAAAATATCAGTATAATGGATATAGATAACATACCCCAACATAATAATAAGGAACTTGAAAGACTTGACATTAAAATAGATCTTGAAAACGAGAAGGGTGAAAGAACCCCTTAAAAATTCGGCAGCCTAACGGTGTCACTTAAACTTCAAAAAAATAAATTGAAGAGATCAAATAGGGTCTCTCATCATATGAACATAAAAGATCAGTATGATAGATATAGATATCATACCCCAACATAAAAAGGAACTTGAAATACTTGAAAAGAAAATAGAACTTGAAAATGAGAAGGGTGAAAGAATCTGTTAGAAAAATTTCGGTAGCCTAACGACGCCACATAAACATTCATAAAACGATACGATGAGAGTAAGAGGGGATATCTCATCATATGAACATAAAAAGGGCAGTAAGAGAAATATAAAAGAACATAATCCAACATAAGAACATTGAGCATAAAATAAATGACTTAAAAGAGAGTATTTGAAAAGAAAGAGAGAGTTTTGATCCCTTACCTTAAAACGTAACTCTTAAAACTCAAAGGTTGGGACCTTGAGGGCTTGGGGCACCTTGAGAGGACTCCTCGGGAGGTAATGAGACCATAGATTCGTTGGGGGAGAGTTGAGAGTAAAAACTAAAGGAGGAAATGGTGGGTATTTATAGGGAATGTGAGGGGACAATGCATTAATGGGCAAGGGACACCTCACAAGTGGTTTTCTCAAAACCATGGGCTCTCCCATGGTATTTCCCATGGAGTTAGGCCACATGGGCCCCCCATACAATAATTCATCACCTTTGGTCGGCCAACCCTTAAAATATCTTATGAAATCATCATGACACAGTTATGATGTCATTAAACATACTGAAACCCTAAAACTGTATTTTTACTATTCACTGAAAATTCAACTTCCTCAGAAAAATCCCAAAATTTCACCTTAACCAAATATCAATGCTCTGATTTTAAAAATTAACTCCATTTTATAAAAATATTTTTCTAAATATTTTTAATTTAAATTTTAAATAAATACACTATTCACTGAAAATTCATTTTTTTTCAGAAAAATACCCAAAAATTACCATAGCATAATATCGATGCTCTGAGTTCAAAAATGAAATCCATTTTATAAAAATAATTTTATAAATAATTTTAATTTAATTTTTAATTAAAAAACACTATTCACCTGAAAAAACTAATATTTGACTAATAATTTATGAAACCGTTATTTAACCATTTTATTGAATCGCATTACTTAATCAAGGTGCCTAGATTATATTAATACCTTCTTTAAGTGAGATTACTAATCCATTTGGTCACATTACTAATCCTAAGCAAAAAATCACTATTCATAATTTACTATTCATCAAAAATTAAGTTGATCTTATTAGATTCTAAATTTCGTAGTGAACATAATTGTAGAAGACCATTTTTTGAAAATCATTACAGCTATTTAATTATTTAAGGTTTACATAAACATTTTATATAGTATACTTTCTCTAAAATTCATCAAAAATATGCATACTATATTTATCCGGTCATTTGAAAATTCATAAACTTCATCATAAGAATAAATCCCAATTTTTATTTAAAACAAAGGATTACACAAGGTAGTTACGGTCTCCTTACATATCCCCTTATAACCCCAGCATAGGACCTAAGTGTAAGGTGTGCTAAGGTGAGAGAATCTGAGGGTGGCTCAGCCAACATCGCACGAGTAGTAATTTCTATTATCTTGAACTTCTCACGAAGGTGATTCCGTTCCAGCTTCACACGATGAAGTTCGGCTTGGGTTTGGTCCAGAGCAAAGCCCAATGGTGCCACCTCCTTCCCAAGTTCTGTTAGATGGGCTTTGATTGGCCCAAGACTACTGGATGATGATATCGAATCTTCTTTCTATATTAATTAACCAAGATCACTTGTATTTAGAGACAATAATCGAAATGTTTAGTTTCCACCGGTCATATTGAACAACAGTCATATAATAGTCGAAACCCAACAGTCTCATTTTAATTATACTAATGTTATCAAATTAAACAGTTTTGTTGAGTACAAAATTAAATTACACACAAAATTATGAAACAAGATTTATTCAAAATTTCGGGTCGTTACATTCTTCCCCCATTAAGAAATTGCCTCCCCGCAATTTTTAAAATTGGGATTGGAAATTTCTTTGAAAGTCCCACATTGGAAAAATAGTCAGTAACACTATTACTTTAAAAGAAAGGGAAGTAAAAAAGGTCACCCGAGTTAACCCATACTAGGATTCCATGTAGGAAAACATGGACATGGAGGAGAAAACAAAGGGTCAAGTTCTGAGCGAGAGTGATAGAAAACATGATTAGGAAAAAGTTAACAACAAGAAAATCACAAACTTATGATGGTTAAAACGGTATTTGATTTCCCAGTAGGAAACGTTAATAGAAAATGGTTTTGTTTTACATTCCTTTTCATAGATTTGAGGAATTCATTTACTACATAGAATAAAAACACAGGGAAATATACCTACCTTCAAGTAGAGTTTCATCCTTTAATAAGTTTCTACCAAAACTAATCTTTTCTCCAAACGATGAGCATTCAAAACTACTTGGTCTCATCAAATCACAAGAATCATATTCTAGAGAATCACATAATCCACCAAAGATTAACTATCTATTTCTTCTATTATCCCAAAAATAGAAAGGGTAAGATAAAACAAATCTTCAAAAAGAAAGAATCCCATAGGAATGGAAACTTCTTTAAATCTTCAAAATTCCACGGTACTACCCAAAGTTCATCATAGACCATTCCATAAATAATTGTCCTTAAAATTCCTCAAAATAAACCAAAATAATATTGAAACCCAATTATAAGAATGATCTCATAACATAGTCTTCCAAGATAGACTTTATCATTCATCTCCAAACAACATCAACCACCCTTATCATCTTATAACAAAAGTAACTAACCTAATCACATTTTCCCCAAGATAGGTTAATCATTTCCATAAGTAACCAAAATTACCATAATTTTGCCTTAAATTTATCGATTCTTCAAAATATAAGTCAACCTTTACTCCTCAAAGAAAATACCGTAGTAATCTATTTACCTTGATCATATAGGGTTCCCAAAATATTGAACGTCTTCCAAAATAATAATCATCTTTTAATCCCCTAATCACCTTTTTTTAAGAACAGATTTACTACATCAACATGTGGTACATAATAATAGATGTTTTCCTTAATGATATAAAATCATCTTAGGTAGTGACTCGATGATCTTAGAAAACATAAAAGATATGCTCATAGAGCAAGAACTAAAATACAACATGACATAAGAAATTATTGCGAAGAAGATACATGTACTTCAGTCATCATGATCCATCCCAGCATTAGACTTTCATTGTTCCCTTTTCCTTGAAGATTTTTGATGCTCATCATGCTTCTCATCCCTTCCAAGAGAGCATTGCCTTGGATAATTTCCAACTTCTCCACATTTACGATATTGAAAAGTATAAGGTACATTAGATCGAGACTTATCCCTATTCATCACATTATCCATTTTTTAAAAGAAATTGGATACTTTATGCCCTATATTCCCACACTTAAAACATATCCCGGTTCCTTTGTGACATTCTCCTTGGTGCCCCTTTCCACACTTTTTGCACAATGGAAATTGGGTCTTCTTTCCCTTATCAACTTTATCAGATGAACCTCTCTGAGACTTCATCTTCTTCTTTCTTGATGAATTTGGGCATTCAACTAGGTACCAATTATTAATTGTAATTTTTGATAGCTGGTTTGGCATACTCGAAATATGTTCAACTTGATCTTTTGTCATCTCTATCACATTAATAGGGAAATCGTCACATTTCATATCACATTGGTTGTTGGGACATGCTCTTCCATTTCCCACCATTAACTAAGAAAAGAACTTATAATTAGGGGGCTTAAATACTTAGCCAATAATCATTAAAAAGAAACTTTAAGCATAGAAGGATAAACTTGTAGAAAAAAAGTATACCCTAACTTGTGATCCCCTAGGTTCCAATCTAGGTTATCCATGATCATATATTCTTATGTGAATCTTTATTTTATTTTATCTTTGTTCCTTTAATAATGGTTCATACTAAGCTTATGAATTTACCAAAGCATATCCCCTGGGAGTGTCGTAACCAAGAGTGCAGCAAGGACTTTTGTCATGTACCAGTTCCCGTTCGAGTCTCGCTCAAAGCGGCGTTTTTAGGTTTTTCCCCTATGTACATCTGTGCAAGAGCCACCTCTACCTGCTTGTATCCAGAAAGAGATGTATTTTATTGGCAATCCCTTAATCAATACTCACCAAAATACCAGGAAGATTTCCTATATTTTAAATTTTATATAGGGTTCTTCTTAGATTTTTCATATCCTAATTTCCACAAATAACTAAACCATCCTTTGATACCAACTATAGCATCCCTCCTTTTTGTCACATAAACTTTCATTACATTTTACAAAACCGAGGATCTTTAAGGTTTAGTGTCTTGGAAACCAGGAACTTAAAACATGAAAACATAAAACATTCTTCTTAAACACTTGAAAGGCTTCTCCTTATGTTCATCCTAGGTTCATTACTGCATCTCATAACCTGGGGACATACAGCAAAAGAAAGGGTGAGCAGAATGCCCAGTAAGGGAAATAAGGGGAAACATTTAACATGTGAACTTGAGATACATCAACAATGTCATGAAAAAGAACTTTAAGGCATGAGAAAGAAATTATGAGTCATATCATAATAAAAATATCGTATTTCATAACTTGAAGATGTGGATACAACATTTAATATTGACAATCATTTCCGTTTCACCAAGGTCCATCCCCAAGGTGTCATTAACAATTACCAAGGTTATTCACCAAGGCGTCGTTAAAAATGGTTATCTCTAGAGATTAAGTCTTTACCCAATGCATTGGAGCGCTATCAGGGAGCACCCTTAAATTTGTCTTTATTATCATGTGATCCACATATATCATCATCAAACATTTCATAAACAAAACATATAGCATAAAAGAAATGGGTTTCATTTCATAGTCATTGCATTTTTAAAAAAATTTGCTTTAAAGACGTGATCCTTATGTCACTTTAAACCCACAGACAAAGGAAAGTGGGTCTCATGTATGTAAATCCCATAATTAAAATAGAACATTTTGATATATATATGAATAACCCTGTAGAATAAAGATATTTTTGTATTCACTTAATAAAATAAAATAATTTGAAAAAAAGCGAAAGACATTTTGAGACGAAAATTCTGCAGCATAACGGTTATGATACATAGTTTTAGAAAACATTAAAAAGAGAGGGGACATGGGTCACCCACTCATAAATGATACATAAAACAGTAGGGGAACAGAATATAAAGGAATTAAAAACATGGTAATGAAAATTTAATGATATACCATGTGAAATGAAGATCTTGAAAGGAAGAAAAAAATTAGATTTCTCTTATGAGAATTCGGCAGCCTAACGGCTTCACTTAAAACTTCCAAAAATGGTTTAATGAGATCAAATAGGGTCTCTCATCATATGAACACAAATGATCAGTATGATAGATATAGTGATCATACCCCCAACATAATAAAAAGGAACTTGAAAGACTTGACCAGTAAATAGAACTTGAAAATGAGAAGGGTGAACGAATCCCTTAAAAATTCAGCAGCCTAACAACGTCACTAAAACTTCAAAAAATGAATTGAAGAGATCAAATAGGGTCTCTCATCATATAAAAATAAAAGATCAGTATGATAGATATAGAGATAATACCCCAAAATAATAAAAAGGAACTTGAAAGACTTGACATGAAAATAGATCTTGAAAATGAGAAGGGTGAAAGAACCCCTTAAAAATTCGGCAGCCTAACAGCGTCACTTCAACTTCAAAAAAATCAATTGAAGAGATCAAATAGGGTCTCTAATCATATGAACATAAAAGATAAGTATGATAGATATAGAGATCATACCCAAACATAAAAAGGAACTTGAAAGACTTGACAAGAAAATAGAACTTGAAAATGAGAAGGGTGAAAGAATCCGTTACAAATATTTCGGCAGCCTAACAGCGCCACTTAAAAATTCATAAAACAAATTGATGAGAGTAAGAGGGGATCTCTCATCATATGAACATAAAAAGGGCAGTAAGTGGAATATAAAAGAACATCCTCCAACATAAGAACATGGATCATAAAAGAAATGACTTAAAAGAGAGTATTTGAAAAGAAAGAGAGAGTTTGGATCCCTTACCTTAAAACGTAACTCTTAAAACACAAAGGTTGGGACCTTGAGGGCTTGGGGGCACCTTTAGAGGACTCCTTGGGAGGTAATGAAACCGGATCTTTGTTGGTGGAGAGTTGGGAGTGAAAACTAAAAGAGGAAAGGGTGGGTATTTATAGGGAATGTGAGGGGACAAGGCATTAATGGCTAAGGGACACCTCACAGGTGGTTTTCTCAAAACCATGGGATCTCCCATGGTATTTCCCATGGATTTAGGCCACATGGGGCCCCCATACAATAATTCATCACCTTTGGTCGGAAAAATCTTAAAATATCTCATGACATCATTATGACACAGTTATGATATCACTAAACATACCGAAACCCTAAAATTGTATTTTTACTATTCACTAAAAATTCAACTTTCTCAGAAAAATCCCAAAATTTCACCTTAACCAAATATCAATGCTCTGATTTCAAAAATGAACTCCATTTTATAAAAATAATTTTCTAAATATTTTTAATTTAAAATTTAAATACATACACTATTCACCGAAAATTCATTTTTTTCAGAAAAATCCCCAAAAATTACCTTAACATAATATCGATGCTCTAAGTTCAAAAATGAAATCCATTTTCTAAAAATAACTTTCTAAATATTTTTAATTTAATTTTTAATTAAAAACACTATTCACCTGAAAAAACTATTATTTGACTAATAATTTATGAAACCGTTATTTAACCATTTTATTGAATCACATTACTTAATCAAGGTGCCTAGAATATATTAATACTTTATTTAAGTGAGATTATTAATCCATTTGGTCACATTACTAATCCTAAGCATAAAATCACTATTCATAATTTATTATTCATCAAAAATTAAGTTGATCTTATTAGACTCGAAATTTCGTGCTGAACATAATTGTAAAAGACCATTTTTTGAAAATCATTACACATTTTTAATTATTTAAGGTTTACATAAACATTTTTTAAAATATAATTTCTCTAAAATTCATGAAAAATATGCGTACTATATTTATCTGGTCATTTGAAAATTCATAAACATCATCATAAGAATAAATCCCAATTTTTATTTAAAACAAAGGATTACACAAGGTAGTTACGGTCTTCTTACATAGCCCCTTGTAACCCCAGCATAGGACCTAAGTGTAAGGTGTTCTAAGGTGATAGAATCTGAGGGCGGCTCGACCAACATTGCACGAGTAGTAATTTCTATTAGCTTGAACTTCTCGTGAAGGCGATTCCATTCCAGCTTCAAACGATGAAGTTCGGCTTGGGTTTGGTCGAGATCAAAGCCCAATTGTGCCACCTCCTTCCCACGTTCTGTTATATGGGCTTCGATTGGCCCGAGACTGCTGGATGAGGACATCAAATCTTCTCTCCACATTAATTAACGAAGATCAATTGTATTTAGAGACAATAATCAAAATGTTTAGTTTCCAGTGGTCATATTGACCAACGATCATATAACAGTCGAAACCCAACGGTCTCATTTTAATTATACTCATGTTATCCAATGAAACAGTTTTGTTGAGTATAAAATAAAATAACACACAAAATTAGGAAACAAGATTTCTTCAAAATTTCGGGTCGTTACATAAACAACCTCGGATAATGAATAGATTGTGAAATAACCCTTACCTTGTACTTTTCCTTAGTTGGGGGTAGGTTAACCTCATGAATAACGGTGAAATAATTGTTATTAAATTATATAAGAATCATATACATTAATATGATATCATTTCTGATCTTTTAACATTGCATTGTTAATAATATCTTAGTATTATCATCGTTTCGGGTGTTAACTTACTCGTATATGTTTTGTTACATAAGTCGTGTTTGTTATGGATAGTTTGTATCTTATTCATATCTAGAATGATATCAAGTCCTTAAAAATTATTTTTAATCATCAAATAATAATTATACTTGAATGGATACGATGGAGAATGAATCTCATCGCGTTCGTGGAGACGGTAGTCCGTACGTACGCACGAGCGACAATATCATTCTTTGGATATTAAAATAATATATAATTGGATGTTATATCATATATATAGAATCATTATCATGTTTTATTTATTATTTACATGAATTACACATCATTATTATACCCATCCAAATAATAATTTATTGAATAACAATTACACCACGACGTGGAGACGGTAAGCCATACGTACGCACGTATGGTGACATGTCATTCAAAGGATGGATATAATAATGAATATGGTTGTACTATATTTATAATAAAATCACATTATATATAAGATACTAGATTTATTATTTTATAATGGGAATATCAAATAAAGAAGAAGTTGAAGAAGAAAGGAACTTGAAAGAGGGTGGTGAAAACATTACCTCTTCTTCGGGTTCTTCCTTTTGATTTGATCAAAAGGGCTCCTTAGGTTGGATTTCTGATCAAACTAAGGCCTCTAGGTTAAATTGAGGTAAGTTGATAGAGTATTTGGATAGGGGTTGAGTGAAACTTATATTTTTAGGAATTTAATATCAATTAATAATATAATATTTGTTTTAAAAACTCTTTTATGTGAATTTTGACACTATTCAATAATTGATTTTTGTTAAAGTCTTAACAACTTTATTAATTCAAAAAAAAATTATTTAAGAAATCCTATAATGTCATATTAAGCAATAAAATTCATGGATGTCATCAAAACATTCATATTATATTAATTTTAACATTTATAATTCCAATTATTTGATTCTTTCATTAATAAGGAAAATACTGCATCATTATTATGTCATAAATAATATTAATTATTAAATGTCTAAAAATTATAAATAAAATACCCTTATGTAGGAAATCGTTTTATCTTTCTAGTGAATATTTATAGTCAAAAATACAACATATATTACTCTATGTAAATTTTTTTTTTCTAAAAGATATATGCTTATGTCATTTTTTTATTTATTTTAACTTAATTAATATATAGTGTCATTATCACTTACAAGTCGCTCCATTGGGTCCCAAAATCGACCCAAATATGCCCATGGTCGAACATGTATCAACCAATAATGTTCGGATACGTTTTAGGGTAATTTATTATTATTATAATATTATTTATTTACCCTTATTTACCAGATTTACCCTTTAACCATGCTAAATAAAATATTTACCGAAGTAATTATTCAAAATGTCTAAAAATAAAAGTTACCAATTTACACAATTTTGACATCCTGATTCAAAATATGGAATCCATTTTTACAAATTCAAAACACAGAAGTGGCAGAAATTAATTTAAAATTAATTCCCGTTGTTAAAATAAAAAGTGTGTTCTTAAGAGATAATAACTATCAAAAGATTGACACTTGTTCATGTCCGGTTTAATTGTGAAATTATGTCCAATGATCAACATTGTATTAAATGGTACAAATATATTCTAAATATACTTTAAAACCACTCAAATTCACAATTTATCACTATTAATTATTTCGATTAAAAAGTTGTTTTTAATTAAAATTTACTAATTTTCACTATTTATCAAATTATAAATATTATCCGAAAAGTTCCAAAATTTCACCCTAGGCTAATTTTGATATTACGAATCCAAAAATGAAGTCAATTTTGAGAGATAAAATTTATAAAATTTCAAAAAGTTGGTATCACTATTCATAACGGCTAGTTTGATTGGTTGTGGTGTGTGTTAGAACTCGAAGTTGCATACAACACACGCTACTGTATTATTCAAAGAGAAGCGTACCGTGGAAGCTTGGGGTGTTACAATGGAGGTGCCAAATTCCAATCTGTGAGGGCCCATACTCCCCGAGAATCAAAGCTTGACATCTCCTACATATCAAATACAAGGGAAAACAAGTCAATGATCCACAAAACTCTGATTCATGAGGGCCCATAACACCTCAGGAATCAAAATTTGGTGTTTATTTAAGTAAAGGTACAATATAAAAAATTTCTCTAACACACTGCAGAGATTCTATCAGAGCATCTATCACAACAGCATGCATAATCTACACAACTCCTATCACAATAGCATGCAATCGCTAATGCACCCTAGACGACATGGAAAAAATGCATGGCATGTGATTTCTAACAAGTGCCTATATGATGCATGAGACGGCATACCCTCATAGCATCGGGTTGCGACAGAAATAGAGCCACAATATCCACAACAATAACAACACAAGGCATGTGAATCACTATATGTGAAATCATATCAACCGTAAAATCTCAAAACCAGAAAACTGCAATAAGCAAGGTAGATTGGCTTTTCCCTATACACAGGTTAACTACTCCCTGGCACAGCTTATTACCAAGTATTGAATCCATCCTATCCCTAGCTAAAGGATCCAAATAGTAAATCAAGACAAAATAAACCCTCTGATACCACTTTGTAACATCCCGGTTCCGGAAGCCACCCAAAGGCGCCCCATACCCGGTTGGTCACATGGCCTCAAGCGCATTTCCCCAAATGCCAGAGGCTGCTGACTAGAAGTGAGTGTCTTGGGTGTGATAGTGGGGAAACTATGCCCCCATTGAAAGAGTACAGAGTGGATGTAAACAAAGAAGAAAATAGCGGAATCAGTAAATATCCAACAACAATAAACAGTGGAAGACTAAAACAATAAACAATTGGAGCACACATGTAAATATGAAATGATGCATGATACATATGTCTAGGAAAGCAGCCAAACAAGTCACAATGCTGAATAAAATACTAAACCAAATTACAAAAGAAATACAAATAAGAAACTCCTCAGCATCGCAAGCCTCGGCTTGGTCCCATGATCTCCAGCTCCAAATCAATCAAGTAGTAGAAGTCGAAGGGCGCTTTCCCTTGTTTATAACTGCAACAAAATAGTCTTTTTGGGCCCAAAAACATGACCCAAACATGGTGTGTGACTAATCCCAGTAGGAAATCAACCGAAGATCCGTGCCTTACAGTCTGTGAGTATATAAAAGGTAATAGTACAGTAACCAGTAAAGAGTAACAGTAAACAAAAGGCAGTAAGCAGTAAGCATTAACAGAATGACACACAACAGTAATCAATCCACAGAACAACAGGCAGCAAGGAAGAAATCCGCTAACCACAATAGGAACCCCTCTGGGAAGTACTCACAGCCAACCCATCTAGTCCTATCCAAAAAGTACCAACAACTCTCTGGGCAGTGCACTCAGCCTAACCCCTCTAGTTTGGTCATACGAAAATTATAAGACTCTCTGGGGAAGATATCTTGGTCAATTACCCTAATATTCTAGGGTAGTCAGGGACTCTCTAAGGAAGATCACACGATCTAACCCTCTTATAGCCCCAAGGTCTAGAAACTCTCGGAGGAAGCTCCCTCGTTCAATTACTCCTATAGTCTCAGTTCTATCACAGAATCTCTAAGGAAGCTCACTAAGTCAATTCCTTCTCTAGCCTGGAAAGGTCTTAAAAAAATTCAAACAAAGTAAAGACTCTCTGAGGAAGCTCACTTGGTCTACCCTCCTATAGTCTATAATATCCAAGACTCTCTGGGAAGCTCACTCGGTCTATCCCCTGTAGTCTATAATGTCTAAGACTCTATGAGTTAGCTCACTCGGTCTACCCTCCTGTAGTCTATAATATCCAAGACTCTCTGGGAAGCTCACTCAGTCTATCCCTTATAGTCTATAGCACCAGGTTCTCACGGTCCTGTTCCAGTCAGTGCATAATAATTCTATAAGGCCAAAGTACACCCATAGAGCTACTTGGCTAACCAGTCTACAATATCACTAGCTTGTTAAGAATATCATTCCATCCTATGGTCACAAGGCATAGAAAATAGGTATAAAGGACAAAATCTAAACAAGACCCAAAGGGTTGTAAACAGAACAAGGCATGGAAAAAACATCCAAGCACAACAAATCATCCTCAGACATGATCAAATTACCTCTACATAAGCATACAAGCAAGTCAGGAAAACAACAGGGGCAAAAATGTAAACACACAATACCTCGTTCATGGGTATTGGTGGAATTTGCACATAAAACTCAAAGACATTGAAAGGTAAGGCACAAACCACCTACCATGATTATAAGAGATCAATATACATTGACCAACAGGCTTTGTTATCCTTAGAACGACATAGATCTATGAAAATTCACAAAAATTTCAACCCACGATAAGTTGAGAAAGAGGGGAAATCATGGAATGTGACTCAAGAAGAAGAAAGAGATCACCTCTACAGTCCCAACACAATCGACGACGGTTGGTTCAGCAAATAGATGGAGGCTCAGGGGATCAGAGAGTGTTCGTGGCAATACGGGTCGCTCTCGATTGAAGAACCTGGAGAAGAAGACGTTTTCGTCAATTAGGCACCACCCCGGTCCTTTTAATGAAAAAAAGTACATGGCTTGTACTTATGGGGTATACGGCGTGTACTTGTCCTTTCCGTACTCCGCTTTAAGCGGGCTATACACCACCCCTACACACCATGTGTGTGGCCTGGACATGGCCAGTACACGGCCTGGTGCTGCATCAAAGTACACGGCGTGCACTTTGAAAATGTCCAGATTTTCCTCTTTTTCTCAAAAACAACCAGAAAGGAAAAACATACCAGAAATGAAGATCCGAGTTCTTACAAATGTCTACTATTATACACTATCATTTAATATTGTCTACTATTATACACTATAATTTAATATTATCTATTATTATACACTATCATTTAATACTCTCTATTATTATAAAATACCTATTTAATGTCTTGTCTACTATTATACACAATCACTTTTTTAAATAATTGGTGCTATTTATAGTTATTAATTTCAATGGAGGACCGGCCCATATATTTTTTTGGATGTGATGGCTAATAAATCATAAACTATCATTTTTTTAATAATTTATTGATTTATTATCTATCCCATCTACTCAAATGTATTTGAATAAATGAGAATTTCCTTCATCTATTAGTTATCCCATCTACGATTTTATGTAAATTAAATGTATAAGAATATACCCAAATTTGGGTATCTACCCAAGTACTAGCTCTTATAAATATATATTTCAAATTCAAAACCCGCACAAGAGCCTCAACCCAGTTCGTGAGGACTCAGAAAGTGCATCCATGAGACCGAAGTTCAAAACTGGTTGGAGAAATATTTTTGGGGGTATTGTAGAAGACACTGTAGTAGTAATTTAGTAGGTAATATTCAGTACTCTTGCAGAAAAACTATTCATCCATTTGGGCTTTCAGGCCACCAGTTTGGTCCTCGGGTCCTTCAAGGCCTTCAGGCCACCCAAGGCCTTTCAGCCACCCAGGGCCTTCAGACCACCCAAGGACTGTGGGTCACCCAAGGCCTTCAGGCAAGTAAGGATTTTAGGCCACCTCAAGGCCTTCGGACCACCTCAAGGCCTCCGGGCCACCTTAAGGACTTTAGGACACCTCGGGGATTTCAGGATACCTAAAATTGTGCTTAATGAACCTGGAAGACTCTACAAGGAGCAGAACATAGATGAGGATTTAGAGCATGTGTATTCACCTGAGCAGATCCTAATGGATGTGGAAGAATGAGAGGGTATGGAATTTCCATCAGGATCAGCCTGTGAATGCACAAGAAGCCTAGATGAGCAGCCATGCAAAAGTGGAGAGTTGATATCACGATATAGATACTGGGGAGGAGTAGTTCCATGTAGTTATAGTCTAGATATTTCCTCTAAGACCTATGGGTCATGTAATCTCTAAGCCTATGGGCCTTGTAATGGTTCCCCCTAATCCCATGAAAGGGGGGGGGGGTTATCAAAAATCAATAAAAAAGAAGGCCTTTAAGCCATTTAGGAAAATTCAAAATCCAACGTAAAAGAAATTAATGATTGTTTTGTTTATCTTAATATATTTTTTGTTTCCATTATAATGTTTTTATAAATTAACTAATGTTATTCTATATAAGTTTTGAAATATATTTTACTTAGAAAAAGTTTAAAAAATGATATCTTAGTATACTCTGCATCTGAATTCCATATAGCCTTTTATTTCTTGTTATCATTTTTGGATGTTTGAGTATCATTAAGATAATTTTTTCAATAGGATTTTTTTAGATAGGATTTGTTCTATAATCCTCTTAATACTTTTTTAAAGTTTTGGGACACCATATTATTGGGTGTTGGGAATGGGATTAACTATGTTAAACTAATATAAACTTACTATTGACCCAATACTACACTTGGTAGATCACCACATTTGGCCACCTAGGACCTTACTCAAACTCTTACATTTCTTTGAGATAAAATATTTGATAAAATAATAAGTAATTTTATTTATGAAAAACCACTTTAACACTTTAGGATTTAATAAACCATACTATATGTGTTAACCCAGTAGTATTCTTTAATATGGTCGCATCACATGGTTACACTAAGACTCGTGAGGGGTTTCATAGTTAATCCCATTATCAACAAATAATTTTTCCATTAAAAGATATTTCAATGTCTATATAATTTTTCTAATCCATTACTGGATAAACCAAAAAGGTGAACCTATGACTAAACCAACCATCACAAGTTGTACACTCACTAGACCCATCTAATAAGCTCACAAGTGGCCACCCTATACCTCTTATGTTTTATATCACACCTAAAAATCCATTTATAGTTTATCATATGTAAGTACCTAAAATTTTACATGGTAAAATGGATGTACATTAATCCTAAAATTAACCAACTATGTATGGAATGTCTGTTTCCATCCTAATAGGGTCTACTTAATCTATCACTAAAATTAAAACCCGCATGGTATCCATTCAAGTCCCATATCCCTAACACACATGTAATAAACCAACTCTCACACAAAATAAATAATAAATTTAATAATATGTTATTAAACACATACACTATAACATTATGACTTAAATCATACATTTTCACCAACTATTTTATCCACATTTGGGAGTTGTCAATGAATCTTCAAGTAATTCCCAAATTATAAATTTTATCTAGAATGCATTCTAGATGTTTAAAATAATGATAAATATATTAAGTCTTATCTTAGAATTATTTCATAGATATTATACCTGTAAAAATTACTTCAATTGGATGATAGAAGTGAAGTGTATAGGGAGTCCAAGATAAAGAGGGAAGAGGTAAAATAGAGGGGGAGTAGCCATTTCTTGTGGAAATATAGGGAAAGAACAAAAGACCCAAATATTTCTGAAAATTTTTCTATAAATGAATATAATACCCCCAAATAAAAAAATGGTTGGGAATCTCCACTATATTCCCAATGGTCCCCTAGAAAGATCTTGATTATCTTTCATCGATCTTCTACTAGCAAGGGAAGTGGCACAATTCTACTACCAACCTACCAGACTCCCAATAGTATCCTATTGTGCTTCTAATGTATTTATGTGTATCCCACATAATGGATTTCAACTCCATAATACCCAAAATATCAATCTAGGTCTTTTATAACCATATTTCTACCTCTAAAATCTCTATTTAAGCATCCCATGAATTGAAAAATATTTATTCCCCTGGTACTAATTACAATTTTTCAATTTAATCAGATCCCATTTCATTAAGTTACATTATTTTTTTCATATTCCACCAACACTCTTCAACACGAGGCATATCATACTCACCAATATCTGGATTCTCATTCTCAAGAAACACTATTTCACTTCTCTAGTGACCCAATTCTCCACTGGGATCTGATGATGCTATTTTTTCTCAGTAATATACTAGATAAAACCACGATACAATTGTTATTTATCTAGATATATTGTATTTTATTTTAAATATGTCTCTCTCTAATCTAAAATATACACTAATCACCTTCCAAACATTTCATTCAACTACTAATATACCTCGATACAATCAATTACCCTTGAAAAGCACTTATAAACACGCCGTTATACCTTATTCCCATGAAACCTTGATAGTCTTGTGCACTATATAATTATACTTTTCTTTTCTCCTCAATACATGATGTGTTAAATTAGGTGACATCCATAGAAGTACCTGATCAATGACATCAGTATTTAGGATCTAACATCCACAGCCTCTGAAAATCATCTATACACTCAAAAACAGACCTAAGAATTTCTCGATTATCTAAACTTGATACATAGTATATTGATCTAGACTCAGTCTATTGTAAAAAATATCATTCAATACAAAGGTTATCTCACTCCATTCATGACATTTAACATTCTTCAAATTTTGTGGTGTACATGGAATTTTCACTAAAACTACCTTTCATAGATTACTATAGGAAATGACTTTGTCTAAAGTCCATTGACCAACATACAAATCTAATGTATTCTTAGGAACAATATATAACTCGCTTTCTTCTATTATGATATTCAAATCAACAACACAGATGCTAACTTCATGATATTATTACACAGACCACCCTATACATTCATTATAATTTACCAATCATAGTAATTATACTATAAAGTTACTAATGGAGTTTTATTCCCTATAATAATTCCCATATCATTACTTCATAAATATTAATACACCAAAATTCAAACATTATATTAAAACCATTTCACCTGAGCCCAGCTTGAAATAACCTAAAAAACATCCCATTAAACTCACTCAATAACTTAAGGGAATATGAATACTCTAAATAAAAAATATATTCCATCTTAAACTTGGTCTACAAAATCAAAATATATCCCACTCATATATAAAAAACCAAGAAGAATCATTCAAATAATCTTTAAATTCTTGAATATATATAATCATTTTAAACATACCTCAATATTATTATCCTTTAAATTATACAACATGATGCCCATGTTTAAGCTCACTCTAGAATCTATATTTTCATGTGAACATTTATATTGTACCTCTATAGACACCCCATCTCACCAAAGGTGATATGTTTATTCTATTCACCCATATAATAAAAGGCAACATTATACATCCTTCTATATGGGAAACAATCTACATGTTGTATCTTCTTAGGCCATAACAGTGTAAAATAACCCATGACTTACCTTAATTAGTCTTATCCTGACATGCTTCAATTAGGATTACATCAAACATAACGAACCAAGATGAACCATAGGAAACCAAACCAAATAATTTTATGAAGAGTAAACCGAAAAAGAGTTTAACTAAATAAAGTGGCACCATACAAACCCACAATGGATAGAATAAAACCAAATAAAAAATAGAATGAAACGTTTTTAAAAATACATTCACGAACTAATTGAACCTTACTGGTATAAATGTAAATCACATCAACCAAAATATATCTAGAATGATAAAAATCAAGAAACAATAATTCAGATAGAAAAAAATTGAATGAAACTAAATTGGACCAAGTCAAACTAATCTAACATCAACTAAAATGATATTACAAATGATGAGTCAAATTGGACCAAATATAATGAATTCAAACCCATATGACTATAACCGACATGAACTAAACTAAACTAAACCAAACTGATATGAAACAAATGTAATAAAAATAAATCAATTATAACCGAAATGAATGAAATTGTCCAAGCTAATATAAAAAAACATGACAAACTAAATCTAATGAAAATGTCCCTAAAAAACATGTATCGAACAAAACCAAACTAAGATGAAACTGAACCCAAACTGATTATATACCATTAATAGGAAGATTAATTGTTTATTTAATAGGAATATACTAGTTGATAGTATCATTTTGAAACTTGGTTCTATTTCCCCTTGCTTACAGGGACATGATTTAACCCATGGGGTGTTGTGGTTCATATATATTGGGCATTGACTTGTATATTCACAGAAGATAGGTATGTTGTAGTTTAGGTTTTATTTTAATTTTTTTATAACATTGTCCACATAGTACTTTTATCTCTTTCTACAGATGGAGGGTTGTAATATTCTGCGAAGGGGTCCAGAATGGCACTGGAGTCGGCTACATGGTTTTCTTTGTAGGGGAGGCAGATCGGGGTAGTTGAGAGATTAATTAGTGTGTTTCGTTTTTTATACCTTTATACCATGTTTCTTCAATTTATTTTCTTTTCCTTCAGTATGGATTTCTGACGTACATATTGGTCTTGTGGAAATTTTATTTATTCTCTGCTATTATTTTAATTAATTGTTTGTGGGTGAAATTGTTCCATAGTGGTGATTCCTTGATGCCCAAACAATGTTTCTAGCCCATGCACATAACCCATCCACATTACTCCATACTAGTCATTCCTATATTAGAGTCTAACTAGGTCATTTCTATGCCTAAACCATGGTAGGGCATAGGAAACATGGAATAACTAGGGAGGGATTGAGAATATCTTCACAATTCTGTTGATAATGACTATAAAATAATGATGATTTTATAACATAGGACTCAAGGAACCTATGGAACAAAATACTACAATCCATTATTGTTGTAAATATAAATGGAAAGAAAAATATGACATAATATTTAGATGACACATTTTTACAATCAAACAAGTTCCAAAAACCCATGAAAAGATACAAAATGAATGGAACAAACCAAAAATGAACTATACATACAAAAGAAAACAAAATGTGTCCTTAGGGTAAAATAGGGGAGGTGTTCCATATGTTAAATCCCCATTAAGACAATAGTAGAAATACCATGTGCATCAACTCCAAACATTTGTAAAGAACTCCAAGAGACTCCACCAAATCCCTAGACTAAATGAGGGTCTGACTCCTTTGATTACTATATCTAGAAGAACCATGAATAATCCACACCTAATGAGGTACCTTAAAAGAATCATAATAAAAGATAAATTTCCATAAGTGTGTTCATGTTGGGTGTGAGAACATTCCTACTCAATATGGAACCACAAACAAGCCTCAACATAGTAACAAATAATCTTGTGTATGTGTAAACATGTCTACTCATTTATTTACATATATAATAAAAAATTGGAAAAAAATTGTAGAATAGAAAATAAGAAATTAATAGATGAATTAGAAGAAATATCAAATTACTCCCTATACTGATAGGATCCTCATTTGAAGTTACCTTGGGTTTGCATACTCCAATAAATATTGGTATCAATATCAATCTAGAGTTAAGGAATTATTAGAGCCTTTCCCATCCAAGTTGGGGGTAGGTAAATCTTATAGCATATCCCACCCATGAGAACATCTAGAGTTGGGGCCAAATCCCATCCTGTGGAAAGCGTAAAGGGAAAAGGGTATAAAAATTAAGGGCCTTGGCCCATCCCATGGAAATTGGGAGGGATATGTAGAGCCATGGAATTGAGAGAATATCCCATCATCATCCTCTATAATGATATGTATCTACTTAAAAAAATTTATATGGTAGGAATACATATATGCATACACCACCTCTCTATCATCTTTGTTAATTATCAAAGTAGAAACCATGCTAAAAAATCAATCATTATGTTGTTTAACTAACAATGAAGACATGATCTGATACTAACATTCACTAATGTAATAGCATAATGGTATTCAAAATACACCCAACATAGATCCAATATAAATTGATGGAGATCAATGCATATTAGTTGAATTTTATGTTTTTAAACATAATTCAAAACATGTTTCATATAAGGGTAAATCATTATATTTGGGCACTAATGTAGTAATTATTTCTAGTTCTTTATTCTTGTTCAGATAGAATTTAAAAATCTATTTTAAATGTGCATTGTGGTTTTTTTTGTTACAAGTTCTAATAGAGTGGAAGAGTTGTGGAAAGTTCCTACTATGATTAGTTTGGAGAAGAGATTGTACCAACAGTTTTATAAACCATTGGTATACATTTATACTGAACAAAAATAACCATGGTTGTATAGCTATTGGTATACATTTATACAAATGGTTTATATGTAATCATTGGTATACAGTTCTGCTGAACTGAAATACCTACTATTCTAGAGTCATTGGTATAAATTTATACCAACAGTTTACATGAACCCCTTAGTATACAGTTCTTATGGATAGAACACTATTCCCACAATTATAAAACTATTGGAATATATATATAACAATGTTTCACTTGTAACCGTTGGAATAGAGTAACCTGACACAACCTATACCAACGGTTTTATAGAAACTGTTGGTATAAGGCTATACTGACATCCCACATACCAATGGTTCTTGAAAGTATTGGGATAGCATATCCAAATGGTTTTAGGACCTATACCAATGGTTTGAGACCATTGATATATGGTAAATTTTCAGCAGTGCGATGTGACCAATATGACTCCAATTGTGACTCTTTATTTAAATTTTACATTAATTTTAGTAAAAAGAACAAGTGACATACCCAAAATCAAGAAAATGGATTTAGATTATTTTGATACTTTATGAAAATGATCCAAAATTCATTTTTGATGTGTAGGAATCAACCGTGCCTCAATCTGACACACTGTTTGATCGATATGACTCAAAGTGTTTCTTTTTAATTAAAATTGGCATTAATTTTATTAAAAAGAACAAGTTACATGATGAAAACTATTAAAACGCATTTGGATTGTTTTGATACTTTATGAAAATGATCCAGAAGTCATTTTTGACATGTAGGAGTAAACCACGCCTCAATCTGGCACACGGTGTGACCCATATGACTCAAAGTGTGTCTTTTTATTTAAAACAGAGATTAATTTTGGTAAAAAGGACAAGTGTCATACTGAAAACTGATAAAATGCATTTATGTTATTTTTATACTTTAGTAAAATGATCCATAAGTCATTTTTGACATGTAGGAATCAACCTCACCTCAATATGATGAATAGTATGGCCGATATGACTAAATGTGTCCATGATTAGTTTAAAATTGTCATTTTAGTTCAAAACGCGTGTCACTCACTAAAAACCAAAAAAACATGTTTTGATTGTGTTGATAATTTAGGAAAATGATTCATAAGTCATTTTTGACATGTATGAAGTGGTCTCACATTAAATCAACACACGATGTGACTGATATGAGTCAAAGTGTGTGTTTCTAGTTTAAAATGACATTTTAATAAAAAAACACAAGTGATACACTCAAAACCATGAAAATTCATTTGGATTATTCTGATAACTTATTAAAATGATCCATTATTCATTTTTGATATGTAGGAATCAACCACACCTCAATCTGATGCACGGTGTGATCAATATGACTCCAAATGTGTCTTTTTATTTTAAATTGACATTATTTTTAGTAAAATGACCAAGTTACATACTCAAAATAGAAAAAACACATTACATTGTTTTTAAACTTTAGTAAAATGATCCAGATATCATTTTTGACATGTAGGAATCAACCGCACCTCAATCTGATGTACATTGTGAATGGTATGACTAGAAGTGTCTTTTTATTTAAAATTGACATTAATTTTAGTAAAAAGAAAAAGTGACATGATGAAAAAAATGCATTCATATCATTTTTATACTTTAATAAAATGATCCAAAATTCATTTTTGATGTGTAAGAATTAACCACACCTCAATCTGATTCATGGTGTGACTGGTATGACTTAAAGTGTGTCTTTTTATTTAAAATTGACATTAATTTTAGTAAAAAGAACAAGTGACTTGCTGAAAACCAATAAAAATAATTTGGATTGTTTTGATACTATAAGAAAACAATCCATAAGTCATTTTTGATTTTTAGGAATCGGCCACACCTTAATCCAGTGCATTGTGTGACCGATATGACTCAAAGTGTCTGTTATTAGTTTAAAATTGTCATTTTAGTTCAAAATGCATGCCACTCAGTGAAAACCAAAAAAACATGCTATGATTGTCTTGATAATTTAGTAAAATGATTCATAAGTAATTTTTGATATGTAGGAATTAGTCTCATGTAAAACAGATACACGGTGCAACCAATATGACTCAAAGTTCATGTTTCCAGTTTCAAATGACATTTTAATAAAAAAAACATGAGAGACATACCCAAAACTAATAAAACTCATTCAAATTGTTTTGATATTTTATAAGAACAATTCATAAGTCATTTTTGTTGTGTAGGAATTAGTATCACCTCAATTCGATGCACAGTGTGACCATTATAATTCCAAGTGTGTATATTTATTTAAAATTGACATTAATTTTAGTAAAAAGAACAAGTGACATACTAAAAACTTATAAAATGAATTTATATTATTTTTATAATATATTAAAATGATTCAAAATTTATTTCTAATGTTTATGAATTAACCCCACCTTAATGCGACACACGATGTGAAGGATATAACTCTAAGAGTGTCTTTTTATTTAAAATTGATATTAATTTTATTAAAAAGAAAAACTAACATACTGAAAACCAATCAAACACATTCATATTATTTTTATACTTTAGGAAAATGATCCATAATTCACTTTTAATGTTTAGGAATTAGCCTCACATCAATCTGATGCACGGTGTGACCATTATGAATCAAAATGTCTGTTATCATTTTAAAATTGACATTTTAGTTTAAAATGTGTCACTCACTAAAAACCAAGAAAATGTGTTCCAATTGTTTTGGTAATTTACAAAAATGATTCATAAGTCAGTTGTGATGATTAATATGAATTCTCATGTCAAACCGACACACGATGCGACTGATATGACGAAAAGTGCATGTTTTCATTTTAAAATGACATTTTAATACAAAACAAAAGTGACAAACTCAAAACTCATAAAACACAGTTGTATTGTTTTGATAATTTACGAAAAAAATTCATAAGTCATTTTTGACATGTATTAATCATCATCACATCAACCTGAATCACAGTGTGACCTTTATAATTCCAAGTGTGTCTATTTATTTAAAATTGATATTAATTTTATTAAAAAAACAAGTGACATACTGAAAACTAATAAAATGCATTTCTATTGTTTTTATGCAATATAAAAATGATCTATAAGTCATTTATAATGTGTAGGAATTAATCCCACCTCAATCTGACGCATGGTGTGACTGGTATAACTACAGGTGTATCTTTTTATTTAAAATTGACATTAATTCTAGTAAAAAGAACAAGTGACATACTAAAAAATAACAAATTTTTTTTTAATTATTTTGATAATTTATAAAAATGAACCATACTTAATTTTCGACATGTATGAATCAACCACACCTCGATCTGAAATGTAGTTTGATCGATATGACTCCAAGTGTGTCTTTCTATTTAAAATTGACATTAATTTTAGTCAAAAGAAAAAGTGACATACTGAAAAGTGAGAAAATGAATTTGAATTGTTTTAATACTTTAGGAAATTATCCAAGAGTCATTTTGACATGTATAAATAAAAAAAACCTCAATATGAAACATAGTGTCACCTATAATACTCAAAGTGCATGTTATTAGTTTAAAATTGGCATTTTAGTTCAAAACATGTTTCACTCACTAAAAACGAAGAAAACATGCTCCGATAGTCTTAATAATTAATAAAGCAATTCATAATTCAATTTTTATGTGTTATAAGTATCATCATGTCAAACCAACAAACAATTTGATCAGTGTGATGCAAAGTATGTGTTTCCAGTTTCAAATGACATTATAATAAAAAACACAAGGGACATACTCAAAATCGTGAAAACACATTCAGAATATTTTGATTGTAACAACCCAAACATTTATTAATGAAAATTAATCTTGATCTAATTAAATGTATTATTATGTAAAATTGTTATATAACATATTAACTTCCTTGGTTTTATGTTTTTGGATTTTAAAATACCGTTGCGAGTTGTTACCATTTATAATATAGTCGTTGAACAATGATCATGTGATTAGTATAAATATAGGGCTTTAACAAATCCAATTTACTCAGAAAAAGGAAGTGATGGTCTCATCCACTATAATTTCTCCATAAAAATCCCATTTTTTGGAGATTCAAAAGGAGGTATCATCACTGAGCTTCACTCTTGACCAAGCCCAAGTCGAGCTTCAACATGTTTAGCTTGAACGGAACCTCCTACCGGAGAAGTGGAAGTTGATAGAGATTACCACCCAAGCGATGTTATCCGAGCCACCCCAAGAGTCTATCACCATCTCACACCTTACCCTTAGTTCATATAACAATACCATAGCACTATGATTATGAACATTATTTTTGTACATAGAATATACATTCATTTTATTATAGTTATTTGTAAATATTTTTTAAAGAAAAAATAGTATTTTTAGTTAATATTAAATTAAGAAATCTATTTTGATTAATTAATGGATTTTTGAATTAAATAATATTTTAATGAAATATTATTACTAAATTACTTTTTATTAAATATAAATGATCATATATTTTTTATGAATAAAGTTGTGAATTTTATTAAGGTTTGAAAGCTGTTTTTGTCAAAATGCATGAATTTTTAATAAATGTCAGTTTTTATTTTAAAAGTAAAAATTAAAATATTTAGAAATTTTCTTAGATAAAATGAATATTATTTTTGAAATCACGACGTCGAAATTATCCAATGAGGTATTTTTCATAATTATCTGATACAGTCGAATTTTTGGGTAAAAATTAATTACCGTTTAAATATATAATGTCTTTTATGACATCATAATGACCCAATAGTGATGTAATAAAATAATATAAATGGTATGTTCGGCAAATATATGTTTTAAATTTAAAATAACATGATTTTATGTATGTTTGATTTATTTTACAAAGCATCAGTGGACCCTCCAAGACTTATAAAACATTTTAACACTTTAAAATGATTTCCTTGAGCGTGTGACTCACCTCCACATAAGAAAGACTAATATTTTAAAAATTTAGGCCATTTAAATTCTAAAATAATGTTTTACACTCCCATTTGTAAAAACCTATGGGCAAAAACCATGGGTTTGTTTGTGGTTTTGATTAGTTTAATGTGTGGTGTCCAAAACCTAAATAATAAAGAATTCCCTCTCTTTTCCTATATAAACCCATCTAAGCTCCCACTTCCCCTTCACTAAAAGAATTTGTAACTAGACCAAACTTTTACCTACCCTATATATAATCCTCCCAATTCACTCAAATATCCCAAGAATCCTCTCTCAAGCCTCTCCCAAACCTTTGGGAACACATTTCCAAGTAAGGGATTTCTTCCTTTTTCGTTTTTTGTCCATATTTATTTATGTTGTTATACCCTTTTATTTTCAATTACTAATGTTGGGGTATGATATTTCACCTCCCAAATACTTCCATCCTTATGTTTGAATTATTATAGACACCTTTCTCTCTCATTAATTCCTCCCATGTACACTCATTACTATGCCGAAATCCCGTAAGGGATTTCTCTCTTCTCATTTACATTCAAAAAAATATGTTACATTATGCATATAAATTCCATTACATATGTTGTTAAATGTATCTATATTACACCCTTAATATAAATTTAATGTACATATTATGAGATACCCCTTTATCTCTCATCAACCATTTTTATTAATTCTTATGTCACGTCGTTACGCTGTCGAAATTATATCACGGTTTTCCAAGACAAAGTCATTGTGTAGTGAATACCGTGCCCATTTATATATCAAGGGTATTCACATTTATGAACATTTACTTATTTATTATATAGTTTCATGTATTAATTCCACATTCCTTTATCGTGGAATAAATTATTATGTTTAATGAATCCATGTAGTATGATCTATGTGGCACACTTATGCATGAAATGAAATGATCAAGAAGGGTGCACCCTAATAGTGATCCAATTAATTATGTAAAGATTAGTATCATGATACGTCAAGTGAAATGAGGGTTTACTCATTATAATTCAAGTTCATGAGATTTTACTCATACTTCGTGTGCAATGACCATTGTCTCATGCTAATATCATGTTAAATGTTTATTCCACATTTCCATGTTATGTTAATCGTGCTATATCATGAATTTATGTTCATGTTTCTCTTATGATCCATTGATATGACTATTTCCTAACATGTATTGTATTATTCCTGTTATTCCTTTTTTACTCCCTTACTAGGCTTTATATCTCACCCTTTTCTTATGCATTTCCTCTGGTTATCTCATACAATTCTAAGTACGAAGGAATGTGTGTGATCATGTAAAAGAAGTTTTCAATAAATATGTGTATTTCATGTTTTAAGTTGTTATGTAATGTTCCGAATCCCCAAATACACTAGACATATCAATCTTACATGTCATATCAAGTGAATATTTTATGTAATAAATCATGTTTAAGTGTGTAATAAAGAGCATGGTTGCTATAGTAAGTATCGGAGGATAAGTTTAGTTATTTTTGGGATTAGGATTAGAAAACCCTAGTGAAAGCCTTAGGGATAAGACAAAGTATAATAAAAACATCCCTAAATATTGGTGAGTATTGATTAAGTGTTTTATCAATAAAATACATCCCTATCTAGATACCAGAAGGTAGAGGCGGCTCTGGTACATATGCATCTAGGGGTAAAACCCAAAAACACCGCTTTGAGAAAGACTTGAACGAGAACTGGTGAATGAAAATGGGTCTTGATGCACTCTTGGTTACGACACTCTTAGGGGATATTCTTTGGTAAATTCATAATCTTAGTATGAACCATTATTAAGGAAATAAAAAATGCCCTTAAGAATATATATTGGGAAGTTAATCATGTATAACATAGATTGAAGCCTATAAATTCATAAGTTAAGGAAATGAAAGTAATTTAGAAGTTATCCATTTTTGTCTTTGTATTCACCATTATGTGTTACCCCGAAATTTTCTTTTATTCCAGCAAATGGATGGTAATAGGAGGACTCGGGCTAACAACCTATGCGAAGATCAATGTGATGACTGTTCTAATGAGATGCCCAATCTGATGGGATCTGGAATCACAAACATTGTCACGATACTCTCTTAGTTAACTAATGTTTTGAATAGAAACATGGGTCAAGAGGAACGTTCAACCCCCCCCCCCCCACCCATAAGAAAGAACAAGTCGGAATCTAGAGCTTCATGAGACAAAGGCCTCCTACATTTAATGGATCATATGATCCCTCAATCTCCGAAAAATGGATCAAATCCATTGAGAAGATATTCTCCATCCTTCAATATTCTGAACAAGAGAAGGTACTTCTGGATACTTATCGTATGGAGGGTGAAGCTAATCAATGGTGTACATTGATCAAAAATACGAATCCTGAGCAGGAGATCGAGACATTAAAATGGAAGGAATTCCGGAAAATGTTTTTTGATAAATATTTTCTCTTAACCCTCCGACATAAGATGGAAGGGGACTTCCTTGTGCTCAAGAAAAAAGATGAAAAATTCAATGGAGTTTATGAGGAAAACTTCACAAGGATTGCACGATACGCCTCTGGATTTGTCATTACCCATGAATGCAAGATTGGCCACTTATTTGGTGGGCTAAAACCCATCCTATGGAAATCCCTAGTGATCCGTGACTTTGAGAGATATGAGGAAATTGTTTGATGTGCCTTCAAATAGAGAATGAAGATTGTAGAATCTCAAGGGTATCATAGAGATAATAAGTGTAAGGTGGACTTTAATTCTGGTGGTCCAATGGATAAATCCAACAGTGATAAGAAAATCCATCACCCCACATGCTAAAGGTGCGAAAATATTCACCCATTAAATTGCCTAAAGGCGAAGAGGAAATTCATTAGGTGTGGAAGAGAAGGGAACCTAGCCATTAACTGCCAAAAATAAAAGCCCGTTGCTGTGACAAAGGAGTGGAATGCTCCGTTTGAATCTCAACGTGTTTTTCATTGCTTCAACTGCAAATAACTAGGGAACTTTTCAAACTATTTCCCTAATCCAAGGGTTTTTGGAGGTAACCAACAACCTAAAAGGCAGAAAGGGTGAGATTTTTCCATCACTATCGTTGAAGTGAACCCCAACAACAAAGTGGTGACAGGTATTCTAGTTATTAATTCAAAAATAGTGAACATACTTTTTGAATCTGGTTCTACACATTATTTTATATCCTGAAGGTTTAGTAGAAATATCCCAATAACACCACAAATCAAAGAATTAAAGATGTCGGTGAGAATGGAAAATGGGGAAATCGTTGCATCCTAGGAATATAACTCCTCCCTTGTCATAATTTGGGGTTTGAACTTCTCGGTAAACCTCTTCATACTCCCTCTGGTGTAATTTGATGTAATTATTGGCACGGATTGGATTTACTTATATAAACCCAACATAAATTTCCATGAGAGGGAAATCACTCTCCATATGGAGAATTGACCCCCGATTATGTACAAGTACAAGGAGGAGGATGAATCTTCTTTAGCACCATCATCTCAAGAATGGATATTACTGCCTTATGAGAATGCGTATCTTGCTTAGATGATTGATTCTAAGGAAGAAACCATCCTTCAATACATTCCTATTATGAGAGAATTTGATGAAGTGTTTCTTGAGGAATTGTCTGGTCTTCCTCCTAGAAATGATGTTGAATTCTCAGTTCATCTTATACCTGGGGAGTTACCGATATCTGAGACTCCGTATTGAATGGCTATTGTGGAGCTTGAGGAGATGAAGAAACAACTACATGAGAATATGGACTAAGGTTTTATATTCCCAAGTGATTCACCATGGGGATGCACCAGTCCTCTTCGTCAAGAAGAATGATGGGTCAATGCACCTTTGCATTGATTATCCTGAGCTCAATAAAATCATGATAAAAAATAAGTATCCTCTAACATGAATTGATTACTTGTTTGATCAGCTACGTGGAGCAAAATACTTCTCCAAGGTGGACCTATGGTCAGGATATTATTAAGTAAGGGTGAAGAAGAAGGATATCCCCAAGACTACTTTCTGTAAACGATATGGGCACTATGAATTCATAGTAATGCATTTCAAACTCACTAATGCTTTCAAAATCTTCACGGAATTGATGAATAGAGTCTTTATATATTACCTTGAAATATTTGTTGTAGTATTTATAGATGATATTATAATATACTCCAAACCCAAGAGAAGTATGAGGAGAACATAAGCACTATACTAGACACCATGTAAAAGGAGAAGCTCTATGAAAAGTAAATAAAGTGTGAGTTCTAGTTGAAGGAGGTCTCATTATTGGGTTATATCATCACAAGAAATTGGGTATCTATGGATCCCTCCAAGATAGATACAATTGAGGGATGTTCTAGGCCAACATTAGAAACAGATATCTCTATCTTCCTAGGGTTAGTTGGATATTAGCGCCGATTTGTGAGAAATTTCTTACAATTGTCGAACCCTCTTACCAAGATAACTCAAAAGAAAGTAAAGTTTTCTTGGAGTGACGAATTAAAAGATAGATTTAAGTAGTTGAAAATGAGGTTTATCACTGCACCTATTCTCACACTAACCACAAGTGTATAACTTTTTTTGGTATTCAGTGATGCTTCGAATAAGGGCATGGGCTGTGTGTTGATGAAAAATGACAAAGTCATTGCCTATGCTTCAATTAAATTGAAAGTTCATGAGAAAAAATATCCAACATATGATCTATAGTTGGCTACATGAATCTTCTCTTTAAAAATTTGGTGACATTACTTATTTGGGGAGAGGTGTAAAATATATACGGACTACAAAAGCCTAAAGTATATATTCACACAGAAAGAGTTGAATATGCTCCAATGAAGATAGTTAGAGGTGATCAAAAACTATTACTACTCAATCCATTACCACCCTAGGAAAGAGAACAAGGTGGAAGATGCTCTAAGTAGAAAGGACACAACGATTCTATCATTGATGAGAATTGAAAAGGATCAAATCTTCATATATTTGATGAAGATGGACATGGAAATCCTAAATAAGGGAACATAATCAATCCTTTCACAAATTATTGATCAACTGTCTCTTTTGGAAAGGTTAAATGATGCTCAAAAGGACGATGTGAGGAATTTAGAAGAAAGTGGAAACTATTAGAAAATGGAATTCCTTAGAGTTCAATGGTAATGAAGAAGTAATTTTGATATTTGGGACAAGACTATGTGTTCCATCAAATCTGGAGTTAAATAATGAAATTTTAGATGATACACATAGTTCAAATTTCTCCATTCACCCAGGAAACACAAACATGTATCGAGATCTCCAAGAGGATTATTAGTGGGATAACATGAATAAGGAGATCGCTGAGTATACATCAAAGTTCCTGGTATGTCGGCAGGTGAAGGATGAGAGGCAGAGGTCTAAGGGGATGATGCAACCATTTCCCATACCAACCTGGAAATGGGAGAACATCAACATGGACTTTTTCATCAAACATCTGAATACATCCAAAGGAAACAATGCTATTTGGGTTTTTTTGGATCATCTTACAAAGACTACACACTTCATTGCAATTTAGGAGGATTTCTCATTGAATCAACTAGAACGGACATACATCAGAGATTTGGTAAGTCTTTATGGAGTACCACTGTTGATTATATTTGATCGAGATATAAGATTCACCACTATGTTTTGGAAGAGTCTTTAATATGCTCTAAATACAAAGATGAACTTCAATACATCTTATCATTCTCAAATTGATTGAAAATATGAGAGAACTATCCAAACACTTGAGGACATGTTGATAACATTCTCAATGAACTTCATAGGAGGATGGAATCAACATATTCCTTTGGTTGAGTTCTCTTATAATAATAGTTTTCACTCAAGCATCCAAATGGCTCCTTATGAAACCCTGTATAGAAAGAGGTGCAGAACACCAGCATGTTGGGATGAAGTTGGGGAGTGAAAACTCCTAGGTCCAAAAATGGTCAAAGAAATGGTGGAGAATGTTAAGACCATCCAGCAACACATTAAATATTCTCAGAGTAGACAAAAGAGCTATGTTGAGAATCGTCGACGAGACCTAGAGTTTAATTTCGGAGACATGGTATTCCTCCACATATCACCTTAGAAGAGAGTTATGATATTTGGGAAGAAGTTAAAGCTTATTCCAAGGTACATAATTCCTTTTGAGATCTTATAAAGTAGTTAGTGTCACTTGGCTTCACTCTTGACCAAGCCCAAGATGAGATTCAACACATTAAGCTCGAACATAACCGCCTACGGGAGAAGTGGAAGTTGATAGAGATTACCACACGAGCGATGTTATATGAGACAACCCAAGAGTTTGTCACCATCATACACCTTAACCTAAGGTTTTATGTAGGTTTTATAAGGGGTTATGTAAAAATACCCTATAACTATAATTATGTACATTATTTCTTTATAGTTAATATACATTCATTTTACTATTGTTACTTTGTAAATATTTTTAAAGAAAAAATAGTTTTTTACTTAATATTCAATTAAGAAATATATTTTGATGAATTAATGGATTTTTTAATTTAATATTATTTTAATTAAATATTATTACTAAATTACTTTTTATTAAATATAAAGGATCGTATAATTTTTATGAATACAATTGTGATTTTTATTAAAGTTTGAAAGTTGTTTTTTTCAAAACCCATGAATTTTTTATAAATGTTGGTTTTTATTTTAAAAGTAAAAATTCACATATTTAGAAAATTATTTATATAAAATGAATATTATTTTTGGAATTAGGGCATCGAAATTATCCTACAGTGAAATTGTTATAAATTTTTGAGATAGTCGAATTTTTGGGTAAAAATTAAATACTGTTTAAATACATAATGTGTTTTATGACATCATAATGACCCAATAGTGATGTAATAAAATACTATAAATGGTATTTTCGTCCAATATATGTTTTACCTTTAATATAATATGATTTTATGTTTGTTTGATTTATTTTACAAATCTTTAGTGGACCCTTCAATACTTATAATTCATTTTAACATTTAAAAATGATTTTCTTGAGAGTGTGACTCACCTCTACATAAGAAAGCCTAATATTTTAAGAATTTAGGACATTTTCCTTATAAAATAATGTTTTACACTCCTCTTTGTAAAAAACTATGTGCAAAAACCATGGGTTGGTTTGTGGTTTCGATTTTTTTAATGTGTGGTGTCCAAAACCTAAATAATAAAGAATTACCTCTCTTTTCCTATATAAACCCACCCAAGCTCCCACTTCCTCTTCAATCAAAGCCTTTTAAGCTCAAAAAAACTCTGTCCTATTCTATCTAAAATCCTCCCAAGGCACCCCAATATCCCATTAATCCTCACTCAATCCTCTCCCAAACCCTTGGGAACACACTTCCAAGTAAGGGATTTCTTCCTTTCTCATTTTTTTCCATATTTCTTTATGTTGTTATACCATTTTATTTTAAATTAAAAATGTTGGGGTTGATTTCTAACATCCCACATACTTCCCTCATTATTTTTTAATTATTATATACCCCTTTCTCTCTCATTAATTCCTCCCACGTACACATGTTACTATGCCGAAATCCCATAATGGATTTCTCTCTTCTCATTTACATTCATGAAATTATTTTATATTATACATATAAATACCATTACATATGTTGGTAAATGTATCTATATTATCCCATTAATGTTCATTTCATTTAAATAGGATGATATACCCATTTCACTCTCATAGACCATTTTTATGAATTCTTATGTCACGCCGTTATGCTGCCGAAATTGCACCGCGATTTTCCAAGCCAAAGTCATTCTATAGTGAATACCATGCCCATTTCTCTATCAAGGGTATTCACCTTTATGAGCATTTACTTATTTATTATATATTTTCATGTATTAATTCGAAATTCTTTTATCATGGAATAAATTATTATGTTTAATGAATCCATTTTGTATGATCTATGTGGCACACTTATGCATGAAATGAAATGATTAAGAAGGGTGTTTCCAAATAGCGCTTCAATGAATTGGGTAAAGATTAGTATCATGATACGTCAAGTTCAATGGGGTTTTACTCATACTAATTCAAGTTCAATGAGGGTTTACTCATTATCCATGTGCAACGATCCTTGGCTCATGCTAATATCATGTTAAATATTGATTCTATATTTTCGTGTTATGTTAATCATGTTATATCATGGCTTCATGTTCATGTTTCTCTTATGCTCCATTGATATTCCTATTGCCTAACATGTATTGTATTCTTCATGTTATTCCTTTTTTAGTCCCTTACTAGGCTTTATATCTCACCCTTTTTTATGCATGTCCTCAGGTTATCCCATGCAATGATAAGTATGAAGGAATGTGTGTGGTCATGTTAAAGAAGTTTTAAATAAATATGTGTATTTCATGTTTTAAGTTGTTATGTAATGTTCCTAAGACCCAAAGAAACTATACCTCCTGATCTTCTATATTTTATCAAGTGAAGATTTTGTGTAATAAATCATGTTTAAGTGTGTAATAAAGAGTAGGGTTGTTATATTGATACTTTAGGAAAATGATACATAAATAATTTGTTACATTTAGGAATAATCCACACCTCAATATAATTCACGGTGTGACCGGTATAATTCCAAGTGTGTCTATTTATTTAAAATTGACATTAATTTTAGTAAAAAGAACAAGTGACATACTAAAACCTAAGAAAAAGCATTCAAATTACTTTGATACTTTAGGGAAATGATTCATAAGTCATTTTTAACATGTAAGAAACAAATTCACCTCAATCTGATGCACAGTGTTACCAGTATACTCTAAGTGTGTCTTTTTTAAAATTGACATTAATTTTAGTAAACAGAACAAGTGAATTACGTAAAACTAAGAAATTGCATTCCAATTATTTTGATACTTTAGAAAAATTATCTATAAGCCATTTGTGAAATGTAGGAATCAAACACACCTCAATCTGACACATTGTGTGACCGGTATGACTCAAAATTTCTTTTATCAGTTTAAAATTTATATTTTAGGTCAAACTGTTTCACTCATTAAAAACCAAGAAAATGAACTCTGATTGTCTTGATAATTTAAGAAAATAATTAATAAGTTAGTTATAATGTGTATGAAGTAGTCTCATTTCAAATTGACATACGATGCGATCGATATGACTCAAAGTGTGTGTTTATAGTTTCAAATGACATTTTAATACTCAAGACCAAGAAAACGCATTTGGATTGTTTTGATACTTTATGAAAAAAAATTCATAAGTCATTTTTGACATGTAAGAATCATCCACACCTCAATCTGATGCATGTTTGAACTGGTATAATATCAAGAATGTCGGTTTATTTAAAATTGACATTAATTTTAGTAAAAAGAACAAGTGAAATATTGAAAACCAAGAAAATACATTAGGTTTGTTTGGATACTTTAGCAAAATGACCCATAAGTAATTTTTGACTTAAAAAAATCAACTACACCTCAGTATGATGCATGGTGTTATTGGTATAACTCCATGTGTGTATTTTTATTTAAAATTGACATTAATTTTAGTAAAAAGAACAAGTTACATACTGAAAATTGAGTAAACTTATTTTTATTATTTTCATAATTTAGTAAAAAGATCCATAAGTCATTTGTGATGTATAGGAATCATGTGAACCTCAATATAATTCTAGGTGTGGCTGATATGACTCAAAGTGTGTCTTTTTATTTAAAATCGACATTAATTTTTATAAAAAGAACAAGGGACATAATGAAAAAAAATAAAACACATTAGTATTATTTTGAGATATTAGGGAAATGAACTATGACTTATTTGTGACATGCAGGAATGAACTGCACCTCAATCCTATGTACGGTGTGACCGGTATGACTCAAAGTGTCCATTATCAGTTTAAAATTGACATTTGAGTTCAAAACTTGTGTCACTCACTAAAAAAATAAGAAAAAACACTTTGATTATCTTGATAATTTAGGAAAGCGATTTATAAGTCATTTGTGATGTGTAGAAAGAAGACTCATGTTTAACTAAAACATGATGTGACAAGTATGAAACAGATACATTTTTCCTGTTTGAAATGAAATTTTAGTAAAAAACACAAGTGACATACTAAAAACCAAGAAAATACATTCGGATTGTTTTGATACTTTATGAAAATGATCCATAACTAATTTTTTGATGTATAGGAATCTTCCACACCTCACTCTGATGCACGGTGTGACTGGTATAACTCCAAGTGTTTCTTTATTTAAAATTGACATTTTAGTAAAAATAACAAGTGACATACTGAAAATGGAGTAAATGCATTCAAATTATTTTTATACATTAGGAAAATGATACATAGTCATTTGTGATTTGTGGGAATCAACAACACCTCAATTTGATTAATGGTGTGACCGATATGACTCCAAGTGTGGTTTTTTATTTAAATTTGACATTTTATTAATGTATTCTTTCATATTAATGTATAATTTATTTTTTTATAGTATTAACAACATAATATTTTTTTCTTATATAGGTGGATTATTTTTATTGGGTTGAGGTGATTTTTTCATTAATTAATACCATTAGTGGACTTTTTTATAGGGGATTATGGGTGCCAAAGACGATGAAACATTAATGTTTTTAAATGTTTATGGATAGTAATTGTAAATGTAATTATAAAAAAAATTGCATGAAATGTATATAGTATTGTTTTTTTTGTATTCATGATTTAAAATTTATTTCAATTAAATTATATATGTTTCATACAGGTTACAAGTATTTTATGTAGTGTGTTGTTATACAAAAACACACTACAGTGGATTGGGCCTTTATCAGCGCTTTTGAAAGCACTGATAAATGGTGGAATTTATTAGCACTTTGTTTAGTGCTGATAAAGGTGCCCCTTTAGTAGTGCTTTTTTAGTACCAATAAATGGGACCACCCTTTAATGGAACTATAGACAACAATTCTTTTTTATCATTATTAAAGGACTTTTTGCAAATTGTTAAAGGGTATATCTATAGTAGTGTTTGTTCACTATTTTTTTAATAAAATTTTAATATTTAGAAAATAATAGTACATTCTTATAGAATGTGTACTGAATTCATAGGATTATGACCATGGAAAAGAATCGTACAATCCATTTGGAGGTTCAACTAGGTTCATACAAATAAATTCATGGTCTAGGGGTCCATGAAGAAAAATCATGCTTGAAAAATTTGTAGTTTTTGTTTTAACATCACTTATATTGAATTTCTAAGATTGTTATTATTATTTTTGATATGATTATCATTAAATTGATATTATTTTATATTTTGGTATTTATATCTGAGTCTCTAGTCCAAGCTAAGATACATGAGAACTTATCATGGAAGGATTTCAAAAACAAGTCCATGTAGGATATTTATCCTAATATGATGAAGCAGACAGAGGAACAAGAGTTCAAATTTCTTCAGCAATATAATCAAAAGGTCATGAAGTATGAGACTAAATTTTTTGATCTTGTTCAATTTACATTGGATCCTATAACTAATGGGACTTAGAAACCTTGAGGATTAGAAATGGGCCATCACTATAATATCATGTTAAAATAATTCTTATTGAAAATTTTCTCTTATACTAATGTGTTTGATATGGAATGGATGGTAAAGGAAGATTGGACAAGATATTCAAGGATGTTTGTCACCTCATTTTCTCTAAGTGGTAGTGAAGGTGATTTCTTGTAGAATAATTTCAATGATAATGAGTTAAAATGGGAAATTAGTGGTAGCTCAATGTGACCATTTCAGTTTTATTCTTTAGAACCTCTAGAAACAAACCTATCATATCCAATTAGTGCGCTTATAATGACCCCCATTGAAGAGGGTTGTTCTGGGTTGCATTTTTATGGTGAAAGGTGAGTTCATCAATATTTTTTCCTACATTTTTGTGTCTCTACATCACCTTTTTATTTTAGATTACTCTAGCTAGGATTTTTACACTGATTCTACCATAGAATAGGGGAATCAATGTGGGAATTATAGAGCTCTTTCATTACTTAGATATAGGAGATCCTGGGGGATGAAAGCATAAGGTTTCATGTGGTTTCGTTGTTTTTATTCCACCTAGTGAGTTTTTAGGTGATCAATCCCCTTTAGATGAAACTATATATGTAATTATAAATTTTTATAATTAATTATATTGGATCTTATTTCTAGATATAGGGGATCAGGTGTTGATATGATCTTGTTTGATACATGTATGGTCTTGGGTGAGGATCAGTAGAGCATCATGAGGATGGCAACTCTATGATTGAGGAAGGTGGTCCCTAAACATGTCCCTATGGTTTATTCTTTTGTTTTGTTGTATGTGATATGAGTCCTTGCCAATTGTTTTCTATCAAACTTAAATTGAAAATAAATTTTTCCCAAAATAAATTCCAATGGATAGAACATAAGTTTTAAGGTCCACTATAAACCCTTAAATACTATCTTGGTGCCTCATCCACTGATGGTTGAGATCTTGATGATAAATTTATGTTAGGGGATATATGAACCCAAAAGGGGTACAAAGCCAATGGATGAACATATTGGACCTATTGGATTGGTGTATCCCAATTCATTTGGATGATGTGGGGATGAATGATTGCAGTTTATAAAGCACACTAGGCTACAACTCTCATGGGTTGAGAACATTGGGGGTTGCAAGGGAAACACATCCATGCTTTGGGGGTTTTGGGGATGAAGGCCCTAGCCCAAATGGGGGGGGGCTATAACAACTATGGCTGACTATAACAGAGCTGGCCAGGAAACACCGACCGAGAACTATAGAAATACAGACTTTGGAATGATTGTTATAGCATCTCTAACCTTTGGGATATTGGTATTGTATCTCTATAGACTTTTTTTCATCAACCGCTGTAGCATCTTGGACTTCAGTGGCTATCGTATTGTAGGAGTACAAATGTTTAGCCACCATTCACTATAGCACAATGGACTTACTATGCAGTTGGTGGCACAATACTTCATATTATTTATTAGATCATTCGAGCTAGGGATCCTGTGTGTTAGAAACTCTGAGACCACCCTATAATTGTGCACCCAATTTTAGAGAATTACTTCTACTACTCTATGGATGTAGGTATTTTTTTAGAACCACATAAATCATTGTGTCCATTTTCATGTTCTTCTTCTTTTTTTCAATCTTTTCATCATCTATAAACCTCTATTTCTATGAATCCCAACATTTCTTTAATAGGACCTTGAGATTGGTTCACTTAGCTCCCTTGATTAGTAAAGAGTGATATGAGTGGCCCCATGGTAGACCATCTGGAATATTGGGAAGCCTAATAAACATTGAGTTGGTTGATTTAAGAGTGGGGTGGGTGTTCCTCATTGGTATGGGAGTACCTGAGTGGGTATGTCCTGGGTAGAATTATGGAGAGGTTGGGTGTGTGAGGACGGACCTAGGCTGACAATGGATGTGAGATTGACTTTATGTCATCTCTCAAGTTTGGTTCATGTATTGTATTACCTATGAGTTTGATTAGTCCACAAAGTGATCATGGTCATGTATAGGGATTATTGACCCTCTAAGTGGTGGGTTTTTACCCTGGAGTTTTAGAAATGAGATATAGGTACATTGTGTGGTGTTCATGAATTGATGTGACTTAGGGGACCACAATGCTTTCCCAGGTCTCATGTTGACCCTATAGAGTGTTAGTCCTTGTTTGATAACACAATGATTTTCTAGTGTGAAAAAAATTATGAGTCTTGGTTGTGCACTTGAAAGGCTTTCCTAGGGGATGTGTGTTGGGTTTGGGCTTGTGGATAACCTGTATGTATGATATATGAAATTCTGGCGGAGGGTATTTCCCTATGTTTATGATATTAAATGTTTCAAGGAGAGGATATTCCCCTATATGGGATGTGTGTGTGTGTGTGTGTACGAGGTTCCAGGGTGGGACACCCTCTAGGATGTATGTCACATGAGGTTATAGTGTGGGATACCCCTATTTTGTATCAGATAAAAGGTTTTAGGGTAAGATGTGGCCCATGGGTTGTTTTTTATATAAGGTTCAAGGGAGGTTCATTCCCCCATGGTATGTATTATGAGGTTTCAGGATAGTATGTGACACCCTGGGTTATATGATATATGAGGTTCTAAGGAAGGATGAAACACACTAGGTTGTATCTGATATGATGTTATGGAGAGGTTGATATCCTCTAGGTAAGTGATATGAGGTTCCTGGGTTGTATATATCCCCTAGGTTGTATGTTATATGAGTTTCTAGGGAGAATGATTCCCCTAAGTGATTGTGATATGTGGTTCCGGGGAAGATGATTCCCCTTGGTGTATGACGTTTTAAATAGTATTTGTTATAGGATAGGGTCCCCCTCGATGATATTCTAAATAGGTTCCAGTATACGATGTGGTTCCCCGAGGTTTTTGATGTATAATGTTTAGAGACATCTAACACTGGTTGAAGTAGATATGGTCAAACTCGTGTGCCACCTTAAACCCTGAGGGTAAAAAGTGATTATTTTACTTTATTTATGCGCTATATTTATTATTCAAATCACATCACATGTGTGTACATAGTATTTACAGGTTATTTTAGGGACACTATCTATGGTTTCTTACTAAATTTTACTCAACCTACTCAAGCAGCCCTATAATTGTTGTACCATATAAGACCTCGTGATCATAACTTTAGGTATAAATGAGTCCAAATGTTGCATAATCAATATGGAAACTTGGATAGAGTTGGGAGATGAGGCATGATGATGGTAGTATAACCTACTTTTATTTTATTTCTTTTATCTATTTTGTATATGTGATTGGTTCGGTGGCTAGTCATTTAATGTGTACGATTGTATGCTTCTGTATTTATTTGATACCACATGGATATGTTTATTTATTTATTTGTAATCCAATTATAGTTAGGGATAATTGTTGGTTATTTACTCATTTTTCAATCTAAAATGAGGATATATTATCCTCATGGTAACATATTAGACCCCCACAGCTAGTCGGTAGCCTTTAGAATATGGGGAGATGCCTCTAAGGTCTCATGACAACTGGTTCTAGTCACTATAATGTGAACTAGGTTGGGTACATCAAAATTGTTATCAAAGCATATTATTCTTTTTCCTACTATTTTGTATATGTTAGAAATGGAATATGAATGTGTCATATCTTATGATAGACCTTAGAATAGCCATTCATTAACACCTTTTTGGTTGTAATTCCAGTTACCAAGGTTATGGGATTTCTTTTCTTGCTTTTAAATTTATAATTAACATCTTTATTAAAGTATAATGCATGTATTTTATATCACTATTTTTGGTTTTGGCTCTTGGTCCATAGTGAAAAAATTCCTGTTTACATGCATCATTATTGTAATGTATGATACACATGAAGGTATTATACTAGTATATGGTTGATCTCACTAATAACATGAGGTTTAGTTGTTTAAAAAGTTATCAAACATATATAGTGTTTTTTCTATGTTTTTAGTGTCATTTTACTCAACTAAACCGATGTATTTTCTTATGATGAAAGCACATGAGGATCCCATTATGGGATGTTTTTTATGATGGTTATACTATCTCTCAATGCATGGGATACAAACAAAACCTTGGTGGACTAGTGCACACATTGGATAACTTGGTGATTAACCCCTTTTAGGTGGTTTTAATATTAGGGTGGTTACTTAAAGTGTCTATAATAACCTATATAGTATTTTCCCATATATATTCTTTGTGGAATTATACTTAATAGGACTATAAGACTATGGTTTTACTCTATATGAATCATTATAGTATGATTTCATTAAATACCAAAGGATATAACAGCCCTCGAGTTGGTAGTATGGTAAAGATTCTCAATGAGGATGGGTTCTTTGGAGTGAGAGATTAATTCAGCATGTGATTCCAAATGCGTATAGGCCAGGGACCTATAGTTATCATGTTGGAACATGAGTTTCACTGAGATTTTGATATGGCTGTGAGGGTAGATGAAAGGAATATGATATGCCTTGGTCTTTTTTTTAAAGAACTCTAATTGATTTTTATTGAGGTTAGGCTTAGAGGGAAGGACTTTTTGGAAATCTGGCCTTGTTTATTTCATGTAGATCCTGATGGGATGGAGGGTGCATAGACTCTTCCGGTTTTTTGATGATGCTCGTGTTTTGGGTGATTTTTTGAATGGTTAGTTGTGTAGGTTTGTGATCCTAGATTTTTTAGAATATGAATAATTAGAACATGATTCAAGTTTTGTGGTTGAGTTATATGAAAGTTCTCACTTATTAGGTTTGTATGAGATCATGATGGAGAGTACATAGAGAACCTATGATAGTTTTTATAGTGGTTCACTCTACCCATGGAGGAGGAGACTGAGTGTCGATATGGAATTTTGGGGAAAAGTATTAATGAGCAAAGGAAATTACACAATCATTATTCCGAGTACCCATTTAGTTGTATATTCATGTGAGGAAAATGTGTGGATCTGTTGAGAAGTTTTAGGGTTCCTGGAACCGAATAGTTTTAGTGATGTTGGTGAATACCCATTAGTTTCTGACATCTAGGAGATTTGTAAGATCTTAGTGGGGTTTAGTATGAAATCACATTCAGGAAGTGATTATGGTTGAGATGTCACTTTTCAGTCACTTGGGAGTCGAGAAAAAATGTGATAGTTAAGGTACTTGCAAGCATAGAGGCTCAAGGGTTTAGATGAGAATTGGAAATGTATCTCTATGAAAAGCCATGTGGTGGGGAGTGCACCATTTGTTATTGGAGGGGTTGGCCCTTAATTATAATATAATCTTGTTGGATGTTGAGGATGAAATTCCTAGTGAGCTGAGAACATGTAGTGATCAGTGTTTCTAGATGGTTCTCGGATATGAATCACTACAAAGTATTTAAATTTTTCTAACAGGGTCATATCTGTTGGTAAAGATGCATTTTTTTTGTTGGTAAAACGTTTTTCCAACATATGTCACTATCACTAAATTGTTGGTAAAAACTCTATCATTACATGTTATTGTGACAAATAAAATAGTTCTGTTACAATTATACTAATATGAACATATAATATATATATTGTTTAAAGTGTTTAGCAACATATTCATTCAAAAAAATTTCTGTTGGAAATAATATTACTAATATGTAATATCTATTTATGAATTTCATTTAAATAAAAACTATAAATATTTATTGTTAGTAAAATATCCTATTATATTTATTGATCTATCATATATAGTACACATATTTTAATTATTAAACCAAAGATGCTTTTCACACAAGTTAAAACATAAGAAAAAGATTAATTATATTAATAGTGAAATTTAATAAAAAAATGAATCAATTCATAGTTGAAGTTGATTGGTGCCTAAAAAGATTATTAGAAACACAAAAATCTAGGATCCATCGATGCCCCCTCTCACCCACATGGAAAAAGGGTATATCGCAAGCCTCTAATATGTCTATTGAATGCAATCCTCTGGAACCGAGATATTTTTCACCATGATAGAAGAATAGTTACTCCCAATAACCTAATGCAAAATATCTCTTTCATCACCCCCCCCCCAAGTAGGCCACTTGATGAAACAAATCAAACCAACTCTGTTACCAGTGAGGAGTATCAAATTGTTGTCATGTCACACCTTTCAACTCCAGGATCTACACCACACACAATCAAAAGATCATACCCACAAATTAGTGTGAAATATCTACATGAATTGAAACCAAAATAGAAATAAATGAAAGTATAAAAAACGATATGCATAGAATGATCATTCTTCATCATCTCTATTGACATCTTAAGGATAGGTAGTAAAAATGACTCAAATCTAGGCATCATTTCTTCAAAAAGATGCAAACAGGATCTCAAACACTACACTATTTCAAAATATCATTTCCACCTTAACCAATTCATGATAGAAATAACTTAAAGAGGTTAATACTTACTGTCCTTCCACATTTTCCTACTATATTTATGTATGTTAATGACCTGTATGGACATTATATGATGCCACCTTCTGACTAATTCACGATATACAAGGGAATAAGAGAGAGATTCAGTGATCATATTTATCTTAATGTTGTCTCCAAATGTGATTTACTGCAATATTCAACTTTTGATTTCATCTTGAAGATGGATATGATGATCATACTAAATTAGAAAGGTATTTGAAAGTGGGGCCTACTGGTGCACTACATGTATCACGTACCAGTGAAGTAGGCCCCATTGAGATGAAGTTTAGAGTGCAAAAAATTCTGCTACCTCAGATGGAAAAGATCCGACATAGGGATGAAAAATTAGGTCAAATGGAAATGGGTCCCACTGTTATGGATTCAGGTTGTAATCAGATTGAGTGGTGATGGAGCTGATTAAAAATTTTTACTTATTATTATTAACATGAGAATAGAAATTTAGAAAACTTTATAGAATAAAATCCATGCTCAACTATGCATGTCAGATGTGTATGTGCCTTAGAACAACCATACCATCTCCAAAATAACACTCTCTCTTGTACAATTCATAGGGACAACAAACAAGACAAAGGCCATGAGCACGCCAAACAATATTGAAACCATGTATAGTGATGCAAATAATATGTGCAATAAGAAAAGGATGATTACTTCTATGAACACCTAAAACTAAGTTTCTCTATTAATATGTCTATTAGGTCTTAAGTAACCATAACATCCCTAAATTTAGACCACAACATTACTGTTTTACAAGGGAATTAGTCTAATTTGAAAGCATCACGTCACACCAATGTAAATAGATCTAAGACAATGATCATCTTCTAAAGGAAATAAGAGATAATCTAATTCATTGTAAGAACAAATCTAACAGTAATGATGGAATGTCCCAAATGAATGTGATGCTCCTGATTTGGGGTGTCCATGGGTCAAGTTTGGTTTGGATGGATTTTGGACATGACATGCTAAAAAGAGGATGGGTTGGTTTGGGTCTAGTTAGTAATGCGAAACAGGTGGGCCAGGGCGGGGCAAGCCAAGCCCGCATGGGTTTGAGCCTGTGCGGGTTTGTCCGCAAAAACCCACATATAATGCGAAGAAAAAATTTCAAGCCCACCCCACCCTGCATAAACCCATGGGTTGCCTGTGGGTTTATCCACATTTACAAAAAAAATACTATTTATAATCATTAAAATACTATATTTTTTTTATCATTCTTAAAGGTATTTGTGGGGAGAAATATGAATTAATAATAACAAGAGTTTTAAAGGATGTGATAGAACATTTTTATAGGTTAATGGTGGTATGAGGTAATGCCGATGTGGTGTCGAACTCTTGCGATGGAAAGTAGGTGAGTGATCGGTGATGGGTGATCAATGATAATGTTGGTTGGGTGGTGATGTGAACAACTAAACATGTGAATGAATGAAGTCTCTCCAAGTAACGATTAGTTTCAAAGGAATCTATTAGTGTTTTCATAAGGTTTTATCTAATTCTCTTAAAAACAAAATAAAATTAAATAATAACAAAATTAAATCGACCTAAAAAATATTATGATTATAATAACTCTTATAGAATTGAAACCATGTGCAGGGGTGATGAGTTCAATTTTTTGAGAGATGGGTTGACACACCATGTGAATATGATTAATAATTACTATATAAATAATATAATATCATATTAAAAAAATAAATATATACCTATTTAAAATTCACATGTATGACCATTACGGTGAGAAATCATATCACTGTTTAACCATCATTTTTTATTAAAAAAACTAAAATGTTAAAGAAACATATATTGTAATAATAATATTTTTTTTAAATCAGGCATGCGGGCAAGCCCGCACCTACGCGGGCTCAACCCGCATTGGCCCGCACCCATGTGGGCTCAACCCGCATTGTCCCGCACTCTAAATGGTCAAAAATTTTGGGCCCAACCCACCCCACATCTTCCCCATACCCGCAAAGCTCGCGGGCCGCGAGCCCGCTTTTCATCACTAGGTCTGGTTACATGTTGTATATTGAGGACCCGACCCGAACGGTCCAGACCGAGTCGAACGGGTTATGCAGCTATTGTTTGGGTGAAATGAATAATAAATTAAATGTAAAAAAAAGCGAATAATGCATTATATAAATATAGTAAAATCATCTGAATAGAAAAATACCAACGAGTTGAGGAAACACACCCCTATCATAAAACCAACCAAAGAAAGAACACTCGTATCACCTGTGCATCATGTAGCTAGACACACATGCCCCTAAAACCACCTACAAACCAAATATATCTAGAGAAACTCCATTAAAACCAAAAAATTGAATATTCAACCAAAACAAATACAAACCAACCATCAAAAAAGATAAATCACTGAAACTATCAATATGAAACCCAAAAGTCATTAGTTATTTACTCTTGAAAAATTCAAACAGAATATGCAGCCGAAACAAATACCAACCAACCATAAAAAAATTGAAATTTTTATACGCATTCATTTACCATAAACCATAAAAATAGACTTTTATTTACTCTTGATACTGTCAATATACATCCCAAAATAAACGAATATGCAGCCAAAATCATTAACCCATTGTATGTCAAAAATGTTAATCAAAATGTAAATATTCCAATTAAAACTATATAAGATATAATCTAAAATACATTTATTTAAATTAGTTCACTGAACATGGCATTGGAATCTGAAAGCATAGTGATCTAAAATACATATATCCATATTTGTTCACTGACCATGGAATTAGAATGTAAATAATAGTGTAATCATCTCAACTGCCCTAAACTATTTCAAAAAATCATCTAAACCCCATCCATGTTGAACAGACAATGTTGTAATGGCTTGAATTAACCAACTTTCTTCACAGTCATAGACAATAACCAGTAGCCCTTAGTTTTCCATCATCCTTGAATTTAAACATTGACTGCATTGCATTATTTAGACACTAAGCACTCAACACAAATGATGATTTATTATGTTCCTTGTTTTTTATTATCTTTTAATGACCATGACTAGCTTTACATTAATAAAATGAAATGATTCCAAATATTCATAATCTATAAAGATCATTTCCAACATGACATGACTTCTCAAGGAATATATAGTCAAATAAATGTTTGCAAAGATCATTGCCAACATGACATGACTTCTCAAGGAATATGCAGTCAAATAAATGTGTGTGATTTGTAACAACACATACATTTATTTGTTTTATGTATATTGAAATAATTATAGTGTTAAGACAATAGATTTAAAAAAATTACCCTGTTATGGAATTTATGCAAGCATCACTTTCACTGTATTTAAACAGAAACATGAATATGTTAGTAGCATTAACACTATGAATCAGACATAAATAAAGAAATATATTATCCAAGGAATAAAATGCATACACCAAAGAATTTAGAACATTAATGACCTGATCCATGGATAATGTTACGAATTCTCTTTTAAAAATAATATTTTAGTACATGATATTAGAACATTAATTGCTCTACTAAATCAAGTTCAATGAGTTCCCTCTGTGGACCAACAGCACTAAAAAACACTAGGGATGCTGTTTGAAAAACACCTTCATAGAAAATTGGAAGAACTTTGGAAAGGAAATATAAATGTTAAACCTATAAATTATAATTTTCTAGGAAAATCTAGAATAATAAATTTATTTCATTTTTAGAACCTAAAAAGGGGAAAACAATAAAAAAAATGTAACCGCATAAAGTAAAAATAACTATTTAAAACTCAATGAAAAGTTTCAAATACTAAAATATTGAATGATAATAATAAATTGATAGTCAACACATAAGATAAATATGTATAAAAATTTAAATGAAATGGCCTAATCAGTGCTGATAATAGTAATAATGAAAGAATATTAGAATGTACATGGAATATATAAAAAACCATGTTCTAAAACTCCATATAAAATGATATCCCCACCCATCCACTACCATCTTTACAATAATAGAATTCCATGATTTCCATTATTTATCCCTAAATAGAGTTGATCTCGTGTAGTTAGGACTTTATAGGTCAAAGTTAAGATCACCTTCCATTCAACATAGAAAATGGGTAAGAATTTAAAGACAATGTTTTAGACATTATATTTTTTAATTGTTCCAATTACAAAGATAATAGTTAAAATTGGTTTTTGAAAAAATAAAAGTAATGAAGAGTTTCCATGAGTATGGCATGTATATATAAAGATGATTCTACCGAGACTCAAATGGAATAAGGCATGTTAGTTGTTACATGACAATTTAGTTATAGTCATTAGTGAATCTTATAATAAATAGTGAATCTTATAGTCAAATAGAAGGCCTATGAGTTACCCACATAAGCTTAGATTTCAACTTGGGTCATTGTTGTAAACATATATAACATGTATATTTCCAAATATCATAAGAAACCCCACATAATATGGATACCCAAATTCACATCCTATTTTGTAGCACCTTCTAACAAGTTTTGTCACTTAAACACAACTACTTCAAAACATAAAATGAATTTTAAAACCACATACAAAAATTGATAAATAATCAAGAAAACATAGAAATACATTATGCCTCTAGGAAGTATGCTCAATGCCAAAATGAAATGAAAATTGAGGAACATCAATATGTCATATCAAAGGAACTAAAACATAAAACCAAAGATAATATTAATAATTATTCATAAATCATAAACATGATAAAACAATATCATTTTAATAAGGCATGTGAAACAAAAACTAAAACAAAATAAATCAAACAATAATTGTATTTTTTTCTCAGCATGAATTTTCAATCCAAATTAATACAAATTTCAAACATTAGTAATTTGTGGTATTTGGAGACTTGTATACACGATTAATAACTAGCCTCAAATCAAATAAAAATAATAATAAATTGAAATAATGTGTATTTGAAATTATTGAAAAAATCTAAAACAAAACACTCCCATCCAAAAAAACTCCGGAGGTGGAGAGAAATTTTCATTTTAACAAAAATTCTAGAAACTTTTGGATGCTTTGTGGATGGAGTATGATGATTAGTATACAAAAATTGCCTAAAAAGATCCCCCAGAAGTTGTAGCCTTACTGGGTTTTGAAATGGAAGAGGGGGGGTAAGGTAACCACACCCATACCACTGTAGTAATGGAGTATTTATTCATGAGAAAGGCAAACATCTACCTAAATACATGGAAACAGAATGAGCCAAGATAATGTGAAGAATGTGACCAAATCTTCTTCAATAAAGAAACAAATAAGAAAAAATTGAGTTAAGCAGGCCCACCACTATGCGATGCGGCTGACCAGAAAAACCATTGACATGCTTTTTGAAGAATTTCACCATAGGTTGATGATGTTCAAAACACGCAATCAATAAAGAATCAATCATATAAAATTATTTAGAAAATTCCAATGAGCCATTGATGGCCTCCAATTCAATGTTTTTTATTTTTCTAAAAAGGACAGTTTTTAGTTCAATGGGAACCATACCGAACACAAAAACAGAACTAATAAAAGACATTGCAGCACCCCATCAAAGCTGAAACCAACCAATATAGCATCACTCTCCCAGGTTCAGAACCAAACAGTAGTGAAAATTTCAGTCCACCTAATCAGCAACTTCCCAAACTATCTGCTATTGCAACAACATTTCAGGATTATCCACATCATAAATCAATGTACGATAATTACCAGATTCCAGTTCAACTAGCATCTTTGAGAAAACATCAATTATCCATTGAATTTGTTCCCCACTCATGAAACATCAAAAGAAACAGCAGAAAACTAACTCAGAACAATTAAATAGCATTGAAATCTAATTTCATAAACATTAAACCAACAGAACCACCAATATCTTGAGTACAAACTCAGGTCCACTTTAAAGAGTTACGATGAGAAAATAAACTGAAAATCACTAGAGAAAATATATTAGATCCACGACAACAAACACTTTATTTCACCATGATCCTTTGTTTTTGGGAATCAAAACCATTGTCGGGCAACACTAGGACCCCAAAAAACATTTCTAGGCTTCGCTGCGGAGAAAATCATTCACCAAAACAACCTCAACAAGAACTCAAAACCACCACAGACGCCAAATCCAAACAAAGACTCTGACTAACATGAACAGAAATACCACAAGAGGAAAGAAACTAGAGGTTGAATATCCACCAAGAACCAATAGAATATTTCCATCGAATACCCTCAGAACCTTTGGGAAATGTCTGATTTTAGGAATATCTGCCGAGAGAGGAGATGAATTGATCTCTTCCAATGCAGCTATCCCCTTGGAGATGGAGGGGTCAGGGGCATATCCATCATCTATCTAAGATCCATTGATTCAAGAGATAAAATCCCCCATATTAAATTTAAATAATTAATTTATTAAATTTATTTTGATTATATTTAATTATGTTTATCAAATTTAAATATAAAAAAGAAATTTCCATGTATAGAGAGAGTATATAAAAATATATGTAAATATATCAAATATCATAACGATTTAAATTTTTTTTTTATAAAAAATATTTAAATGATTATTAAATAAATATTGAAAAATATACAATATTGATATTTAAATAAAAATGAAAATATAATCAATTAATGGTATATTTTGAAAACCCAAAAAAATGGATATTGAATATGGTATAAAAATAAAAAATATATAAAACAATTGTTCTCTTGATTGGTTATTGATAAAATCTTTGTCATTGACCGGTTTATTATAAAATAATTTATTGATGATAAAATAATTTTTGGTAATGGTTATTATTAATAAAAAATTTATGTTTTAGTAAAAAAAATGTTGGTATTAATATAATAGAGAAATAGATTTTGTTGTTGGTAAAAGATTTTTTGGTATTGAGTGATCAATATTAAAAAATATATCTGTTGGTAAAAACAAGTGTTGGTAATTAAAATTAATACCTTTTGGAATTCCTCATTTTTACCAACATATATATTATCTGACAATAAATTTATGTTGGTATAATTTATTTTTTTGTAGTGAATGGAGTGGTCACATCCAGTCATTATGTGTGGTGATGAACATGATGTGAGCTTAAGAGATTGGGTGTTTTAGTTCAATGGGGTGATAATAAGCATACTACTATGGTGGGAGCATCATATCAATCTCTAAGGTATGATCCTTGTGTCGAAAGGGTTGTGGATGAGGTGAGACCAGTTGGCAGTGGTTGAGTGGTATTGGAATGTCAAGGGGTAATCATATCCAATTTCATCTTGTTCCTTGGTCAACACTAGATTTAGTATTTGGATGTGGGGTTGGATGGAATCTGTGTGTTGGTTTCGGGTGCAAGAAGGTATTGGGTGTGATCTAAGAGTGAGTCAAATTAGAGGTGCATTGGTTCTCGTGGAAATATTTTGATGGCTAGTGTGGGTGGTTGAGGACCCAAATATGGAATTACATCTTGTGTTGGTTTTATACTTCACTATGGGCATTTGGATAATTGCATGATGGCTCCAAGAGTTAAGGCATCAAGATCAGGCTAGGAGATGTGATTTCATGTCAATGTGTGAGACTGAATATTTTTGGGAAAAGCCTATCAAAGGAGGACCAATAGGTGGGTTTTCACAAAAATTGGCTATGATTAGGTGGAAATTACATCAGGTAGGTTAATGGACCACTAGTAATGTGTTTTTTCTAGGTGATTCCTACAGTGCGGAGCACCTTGATTTAGAATTGGATTTTATGATCTGAGTCTTATGGTGGGGATCACCATAACCCTTGGGATGGATTAGTTGATAATGCTTTAGTTTCTCATAATAGACGATTGTGGTTGATCACTCTCTCAATATTGGTGATGGTGTCATGTGGGTAGGTTGACTTTTGATGAATTGTGCACTCTGATTTTTGGAGTTGCGCATTAGAATCCCACTCAATGTTCCAATATAAGATGTGGGGATTTAATTGTGGATGAAAACTAAGTTGGATTAGGAACGGCCACTACAACTTCTCATGTACAAGAATTGTTACAATATAGAGTTTATAAGGACCCATGTCATTACATGTTATGAAATCTAGTGGGAATTTGAATATTGGATCCTAGAGCATGGGATGTTTTGAGAATTGAGACTTGGATCAAAATTATAAGGGTTAGAATATCTTTATGACATGTTTATAGATGTTTTAAGAGACCTAGTGCATTTTTTGGGATTTTGGGTGAATATTGGAGTGAGGTCTGGGTGACCTATAGGCTAATTTTTGTTGTAGATGGCTCTTCACACTGTGATGGGTGTATGTCATTCCATGATGAGTGTTGAGCGGGTGGTAGTCATGCTATGACCAATTGGAATTATAGTATAATAGAGTTTTGTGCTGATTTTTTACTATGAAAAAACCTTATGTATGCCATTTGGTTCTTCAGTGGGGGAAATCCAATCACATCATAGCCCTTAGGTTGTTCTATAGTGGCCTTCCCTGGGGGTTTTGCAGTTAGGGGCGTAAAGACTGCAATGTGAGGAAGGGAGGTCCTACCATGGGGGCTTTGGCCTTGCTTGGAAAATGAATGTCATGAAGTGACCTAGAGGGGGGTCATGCAATAATGGTACGTATCCAGGGATCAGGCATGGGGGTGGTCATGTTGTGTCCTAGGAGAGATATTCCATGACAGGGCCAGGCCTAGGGCAGTCATGCCATGAACCATAGGGTTTACACTACGACCAGGTACCTAGACTATTTTTTTAAAAGTTTAGGCTATGATTTTTATAGTTATCCCATTTTGGTTCTTGGTATAGTGAGGGGTTTTAGGGGAACTAATTTTATCCATCCACTCTCCCATTAAACCCTCTGTCGATTCCCCTTGAAGAGGGGTGTTCCTGGTAGAATTTTCACTAGGATCTTAGGAGAGTTAATTCTTCCAGTTTCCTCTCGGTTTGTTTTCCATCATTACCTTCAAATTTGGGATGATTCATACTAGGGTTTTGACACTAATCCCATCATGTCATGGTGGAATCAAGGATATAATGGTAAGTATTTTTCTCACCATGTTTAGAGTAGATCCTGGGAAGATGAATGGAAAATTATTCATGTGTTTTTGGCATTGGTATGCTGCCCAGTGAGGTTTTAGGTGATTATGAACCTTTTTAATAAGTTGAATAATTAATTATTTTGTATGTTAGGGCTTGAGATAGGGTCTCAACTGTTGATACGAGCTTGGAAAAGTCATGGATAGGCTTGATTAAGGATTAGCAGAGCATCGTGACGATGGTGAGCTTGTGTTTTTGGAAGGTGTTCCCAAAACATCTACCTAAGTTAAATACTTTTATTTTGAGGTGATATATTGTGTCACAAATTTCATGAAATTGAACTTATATTTAAAACAAATTGTTCCTTAAATAAATAGATATGGATAAAACTTATGTGTCAAGGACCATGATAGACCTTTGGATAATAGCTTGATGCCTTAACCGCCAATGGATAAGATCTTGATCATAAATGTATGTTATAGGATGAAAGTATCCTAAAGGGTTACAAACATGATGAATAAACATAGTAAACATTGAGATAGGTTTTGTTAACTCCCTATGGGTAGGGAAGAGCGATGGACCAATAATGAGTAACCTTGAGGTAGGTTATCTTGGATATTGGGGTACCTTAAAGTATTTAGGATAGTTGTTTTGAGAGTTGGGTGAGTGTTCCTCGCACATAGGTTTGGGAGTAAATATGTGGATATTTCCTAGGTAGAATTATGGAGAGGTTGGGTACATGTGTACAAACCTGGGATGACCATGGAAGTAAGATTGACTTTAGGCCATCTCTCAAGTGTGGTGTCTATATTGTAGTGCCCATGAGAGAGATTAGGCCACTATTGTATCATTTCAATGTCATGGGATGTTATTCCCTCCAAGTTAAAGGCTTTGACCCTAGATTTTTATAAATGAGATGGAGGTACCCATCTAGGTGTCCAGGAATTCATGTGTCTTAGGGGACCATAGTGGTTTGTTGACCCTAGAGAGTGTTAATGTAAGGAGGTTATCATGATGATAGCTTGGTACAAATGCAGTGATGGGTATAGGCTTTGCACTTTAAAGGCCATGCTAGGAGATGTGTGATGGTTTCATGAATGTGGCCAACCCGTTTGTATCACATATGAGGTTTTAGGGGAGGGTATACCCTCGAGTTTATGATATAAGACGTTCCGGTGATAGGATATTACCTCAAGTGTATAGGATATATAGTGTGTGTGTGTGTGACGTTTTCAAGTTTGAAACCCCTGGTTTTTATGCCATATGAGGTTCTGGAATGATAAAATATTACAAGAACATTAAATTTCAAGGAGCTTAATAGTATATAATATCTTCTTCTGATGGTATTGTTTCTTCAAGAAGAGATTTATTGTCCTTTTTCTATTGAGGATGTTATCTGTGAAAGGTTATCATTTTTAGTGGGTTATTTATCCAGTTCAGACCAAGATGTACTATGATATGAGACATCAATATTGGTGGTCTACAATGAAGAGTGATATTGTTGATTACATTTTATAATTCCACAATTTTTATCAAATGAAGGTGATATATCAAATGCCAACTGGAATGCTCAAGCCTTTCCCATTACTACATGTAAGTAAGAGGAGGTATATACGAGGTTTATCATTGGATAACCATATACCCATATGGGAAGAATTTGACTTGGATTATTATAGATAGACTAATAAAACCAAGTTACTTTCTTCCAAATTAAGAGTTTGAAATTTGATGATTTGTGAATGTTATATGTGTAGTAAATTATTAAATTCCATGGCGTACCATTTGGGATTAATTGTGATAGAGATCATTGATTTACCTCATGATTCTAGAATGGGTTTCAATAGGCTATGAGAAATCAATTGAAGCTCATAATGAAATATCACTCTCAAACTGATGATCAGACAGAGGGTGATTCGAATCCTAGAAGATATACTCAATAAATGTGTCATGGATTTTGGGTAATCATAAGATAGTCATCTATCATTGGTTTAATTTCCATATAGTGTCTTATTTTGTGGGATAGAATATTTTGGTGGAAACGACATATAAAATTTTACTGATTTGAAAATATTTGGTGATAGCTCGAAGTCTCTAAAAATAATACACATATCAAAAAAATTCTATTAGAGTTCTATAACGACCCAAAATTTTATCAATTAAATTTTTCTTCTTAAATTACGATATGAAATATAAAGAAGATACATCACATAGAGAACCAAATTAAAACATTATTCTCATAAACGAATAATGATGCATTAGTCCGCAGACAAACCAATAAGAATGTCAAATATTAGAGCAGAATAATAAACAAAAAATAAGATAATAAGAATAGGAACATTTAGATTGGCTCGACCCACTAGAATGACCGCACTCACAAAAAAATATGAAGAAATAAAACATAATGTTAATAATAAAATAATAATTTAAAATATGAAAGTATATTTAACCTTGGGAGAAAATATAAGTGACTGATGAATGGAATAAGAGGCATTTATATAAATTAGTAAACCCTTATTATAGAAACCCTACTTTTCTTACATGACTATTATATCATTTTAGAGACAAACTATTTAAAATAATTACAAAACTAGGATCAAAGGTTTAGTTTCTTGGGAATATTAGGAACATACATAACATTTACATAATAAAACATAAAAATTATTTAATTCGTTATTCTCTAGCTTCTTAATGGCCCACATGTACTCCTTGGTATAAGTAGTCACCTGAGGATTTACATCAAAGAAATTGGTGAGATAAAATCCCAGTAAGAGGGTAGATAATAATATGAATAAATATAACATGAGTGAGCATAATCATCATCATCATAACATAAGTATGGGATCATCATCATAATCATGAGAGGAATCATTCAATAAAGGCATGGAATGTGGCAATGCATAAAAATGAAACATCATGTCTTAGTTGTCAAATACCACAGATGGTTGTGAACAAATCTAGCATCATGTTCACACATAACATGTATACATAATCATAATATCATCATTATGAACAAAGATATAATAATGTTCATGAATATTTCACATTATCTCATTAGATACATCACATTACCTAATGTATTGGAGTGCTATATAATTCTAGGTGCACCCATCACATCATAACATTTACATAATCATGCATGACACATAAAAAGTATATCAATATTAGACATAAAATACCTCCTGTAAAGGAATGGGTTTCATTTTATTATGCATACGTTAATGAACAAACTTTGTGGATCCAAAACGGTAATAACATACTAGTATAGGAATCATCAATCTTGAGTGAAGAAGAAACAATATCAAGAGAAGTAAAAGATGTGTTTTTAGAAAAAAAGTTCATTAAAAAAATTATTTTTCATAAAACCATATTAAATTCATGTATATCCCAAAAACAAAAAGATATGAACAATGAATTGAAGAGTATTTAATAAACATCCACACTGAAATTTGGCATGGTGATGAGCCTCTTTTTCAACTCTTTGAAGTAGTCTTCACATTCAATGGTCCAGAATAACTTTTCTCCCTTCTGAGTCAGCTTGGTTAGTGGGTTTGACAATCGTGAGAAGTTCATCATTGATCATCATTAATACCCAAATAGACCAAGGAAATGGATCTCCATTACAAATATTGATATGTGCCACTCTTCTATTTCCTTTTTCTTGGAAGGGTCCGCATATATTCATTCGTTGGTGATAACATGCCCCAAGAATGATACTTCCTCCATCCAGAACTCACATTTACTGTACTTTGCATAAATTTTATCGATTTTACAAGACTTTAGAATGGTATTAAAATGCTCCTCATATTCTCCCTTACTCTTGGAGTATATTATAATATCATCTATAAAGACTACAAAAAATTTGTTAAGGTAATGTCTAAAGACTATTCATTAAGTTCATGAATATTGTTGGAGAATTTGTGAATCTGAAGGACATCATGATGAACTCAAAGTATCCATAACTCGTTCAAAAGGAAGACTTGAGAATATATTCTTTCATCACCTTTAATTGGTAATATCCTGATTAAAGATCCACCATAGAGAAATATTTGTCACAAATTAGTTGATCGAACAAGTCATCTATCCGTGGAATGGGTTACTTGTTATTTATTGTGATTTTGTTGATCTCACAACAATAAATGCACATGCATATTGATCCATGATTATTCTTGACGAAGAGGGATGATGCACCCAATGTTGAAGTACTCAAGAATATAAAACCCTTATCCAGATTCTCTTGTAACTGCTTCTTTAGTTCTTCTGATTCAATAGTGATCATTCTGTAAGGAGTCTTCAATATTGGTAGAGATCCATAAATAAGTTTAATTGAGAACTCAACCTCTTGTTCAGGAGGAAGACCAAAAAATTCTTCAAGAAACACATCACTGTAGTCCCTTACAATGGTCATGTCCTCGAGCATGATTCTCCCCTTTGTCTTAATAATTTGAGCTAGACATTCTTGCCCTAAAGGCAATAATATCCACAATTGAGATGATAAATCTGAAGGATATTCATCCTACACCTTACACTTATACAGAATTGGAGGATGCCTCAGGATGTGAAGAGTGATCTCCCTTTCCTGACAGTTGATGTTGTCTTTGTCTAAATATAGTCAATCCATGCCCAATATAGCATCAAACTTCACCAAAAGAAGTAAGATATGATTGTAGGGTAGTTCTGTCCACAAACATTAACATGTGAGGAGTTATATACATCAGATGTAGTAATTTCCCCTTTTCTGCTCTCACGGATAACTCAACCTTCATATTTTGAGGTGGTGTTTGAATAGTTATACTAAACTTACAAGATATGAAAGAATGGGTAGAACCAGAATCAAATAGTACGTTTGTTATTCTTAAATGAATACCCAGCGTACTTGTCACCACATTATTGTTGGACTCCACCTCAATAGTAGTGATGGAAATAATATTTCCCTTTATATTTTGTCTTTTGTGTATCTTGAAATTAATTACCCTCAAGGAGTCTAGGTTTAGTGCACTGGCTTGCATAGTTGATCTTGTAGTGATTCACTATTCATTTTCACCCTTACATCAATGTGTTAAAATGGTATTGTATCCTAAATTCCAAATTTAATAATATATTTAACTTCATGTTTGATTTGATTATTTTTTTTAATCACTCTTAAAAAGAGTAATTTCACTTGTTTGGATGTTTTTGTTATAGATGGAGGTGATTTGGAGGGCCTAAGATGAAGTTGATGAAAAACGGGCCAAAATGTGGAAGATTCCAAGAACACTAGTGAACTAAAACAGAAACTACAGCTGATATGTGCATTAAATTGGGATGAAATATGGTGAATTGATCCAAAAATCATTATTCTACAACTCTTATGAAGATAAAAAATCTCAATTCTTCCATTTAAGGGGCCAACCGAACTGATTTATCCAAGCCACCGAATCTGCACGAAGTCAAAAGTGGTGTTCTATTTTTCTTCCATATCTCGAGCTGTCAGCCTCAAAATTATTCCAAATTTTATATAGAAATAGTCAATAGGTGGGGAAAAAATATTTTTCTCTAAAAAGATATAATATTGTATGGATGCTGAAAACCATGGGCTAAGTGGTTTTACAAAAATCGGTGTGCCCAAAACCACCTTCCACTTTGCCTATAAATTGGGACCTTGGGGCACCCCATTTGAAAGTTAGACCAAGAGGAAAATATATGTTATTTTAGAGACCCAAAGGAGTCCTATACTCATCCAAGAAGTTATGGAGTCTCCTATCCTCATATGTGGATCAAGGATGAAGGTGATGTTCTACCCGAGCCTCCTCCTCCTCTCGATGGTGAGCTAAACGGTAGACGATCATTTCAAGAGAGCTACACATCTTGTAAAGGGAGTTCTGAAACTTGTTATTCTGATGGTTTGGTGTAATTTTTTTGTGAAACATTAATTTAATTGTTATCTTAACTTTCTCCTCCATTTAATTCATTTCTTTGGTACACTTATGTGTAACACTTTTCTTTTCAATATCGATTGGGTTGAGATTTAAGTGGGAATCTTGGATTCTTCCGATTGGACAACACAAGAATACTATTTCTCTCACACATACATAATATTCCAATATGCTTCGGAAACCCTTATTATTTTCTTGAGATCCAAACATTGACAACGTGATTGTTGTATTAAGGTTTGGTTCCTTATGCATCATTTTAAAGGGAATGATGGGAATTGAGATCTTGATTACCCTCAATCAAAGGATTCCATTAAAACATTTTTAATTTTCAGAATAATGAACTAAAAAAGATGTGTAGTGAACTTGAAATGACCATCTTCTCTCATAATTCTTAAAACAACGCCTTTATTTATCAACTATTAAACTCATTAATTAAGTCATTTTATTTTTAAAACTATTTTCAAAACCACCACCTCTTTTAGTAATCTTTATTAACAATACACACTTTAAACATCCAAGACTCCTTGAGAGAATACATGGGGTCTTCCCTATACTATATACTAGCTTTAAAAACATAATCAATTTGATCTGTCATGACAACAAATTCAAATTTTGGCATCATTGTCAGGTAGTGCTCTGGTTTTTTGTGCATGTTTTTGATAAGATTTTAATTGATTTTTTAATATTTATTTGTTTTGCCTTCTACCCTTACATATATTTTGTGTTCTGATTTACTTCATTTGTAGGCTTTGTTAATCACACATTATACTCTGATAAATTTAATGTGTATAGAATGACTGAAAATAACCTTATAATAAAATAACTAATCTCACCTGATGTTGATATCCAACTTGCATATATTGAAGTACAAGGGTGGGGAACCCCATTTTGAACTTAAATCCGGTTTAATTCACTTATTGCCAAGATTTCATGGACCCACAGGAGAAGGTCCAAATAAGCACTTAAAAAATTTCACATTGTGTGTTCTACATTAAAACCTTATAAAGTAAATGAAAAACAAGTAAAGCATAAGGAATTTCCTTTTTCATTAGAAGAGACTGAAAAATATTGGTTGTATTATGTTAATTCCCCTATTAGAGGTTAGGCAAACATGAAATACATTTTCCTTGAAAAATGTTTCTCAGCCTCTTGAAATGAAACAATAAGGAAAAAAATTTGAGGAATTAGGCAATCACAAGGGGAAACACTTCATTAATATTGGGAAATATTTAAAATTATTTGTTCATGTTTCTCACACCACAAAATTAGTGGTCAAATTTTAATACAGTATTTTAATGAAGGTTTAATTCATATTGATCGAAACATGATTGATGTTGTTGCAAGTGATGTGCTAGTTGATAAAACCCCAATTGCTGCAAGGAAACTCATTGAGATTATGGCACAGAACACACAATAATTCAGTTCAAGGTCATGTGTACACATTAAAGGTTTTAATGAGGTGAAATGTTCCAAGTTTGAGAAGAAGGTGGACACAAAGTTTGAAGAGGTTAGTACCCTTCTTTGAAAACTTGCTCTTTCCCAAGAGAAATCCCAATCTCCTCCTCACATCCATTGTGGTATATCTTCCGCAAACACCCACTATTCTTACCAATATCTTCAACTAAGAGAACCTTCCGAGAGTTCTAAGGTAATTTTTCTAGGCCTCCCCTATAACCAACTCATTAGGAAAGAACCAAATTATCTATACAACCCTTGGGGGAAAGACAACTGAGCCTATAGGAAAGAGGGTATCTGAACTAAGTTCAACAACCATAAAACAAACTAGGATAGAGTAGTCATCCACCACCACAACCCATAGATCCTCAACCACAAAAAAGGCATTTACAACAACCCCCTCCAAATCCCCAGACTAGCCTAGAGAACATGATGACACAAATTGCTAAAAATAATCTCCAAGTCAAACAAACTACCCAAGCTGCCATAAAAGACCTAAAACCCCAATTAGGCCAACTTTCCAACTCGGTGGGGGAAATATAAAGTCATGAGTTGGGTAAACTACCCGATTAACCACTAGTCAACCCTAGGGATAAAGTAAATGTCAGTGTCATCACCCTTAAGAGTGGAAGACAACTTAAAATTCAAATGAGCTATCCATTAGGGTCATCCCCTCCTGAGGAAACCATGATCCCAACCACTAAAAATTTTCCAAATGTGGACAAACTTTATCCTAATAGAATCCCTTATAAAGAAAATAATGTTTCATTAAATGAACCACTAACCTGAACCATTTTTCTTCCATTTACCCAAAGGGATACCCAACCAGGGAAACAAAAAGAAACTGAACTTGATAAAGAAATATTGGAAACTTTTAAAAAAATCAGGTTACCATCCCCTTGATCGATGCTGTGAAGCAAATTCCATGATATAAAAATTTTCTCAAGGAGATGTACACACCAAAGGAGACTTCAAGGTGATGAAAAGCTGATCTTCATAATGAACGCTTCAACATTGATAAAGCCATCACCTCCCACTAAATGCAATAATCATGGAACATTGTCAGTTATGTGCACCATAGGGGGTGTTCCTTTTCTAATGTTATGCTTGATTTGGGTATTTCTATAAATGTGATGTCTCACTCTATTTACTCTCCACTACAAGTCATAGATTTTAATCCCATGTGAATTTTTTTTCAACTAGAAAACTGGAGTACCGTACACCCCACTGGTGTGTTAAAGTATGTTCTTGTGAGGGAGAAAATATTAATTTTTCCTGCTGATTTTTATATTCTTAAAATAGAAGATGATAGGATGAATGGACACTCTCCAATTATATTAGGGAGGCCTTTCATGGAAATTTTCAAAACCATAATTAATATCTATAATGGTACATTATATATGAAGTTTCATGGTGAAACAGTCCACTTCAACATCCTTGATGCCATGAGGCACCCCTCAAAAGAAAATTCCTCACTTTTAGTTAATTCTATTGATGAACCTGTATCCCTTAAAAAAAACTTTTTTTCTTTCCCCTAACCCACTTTTTGATTTTTCATCATTGATAGACATGATTGGTAATGAATTATTCATAGAATGTTGTACTAGTCTTGAAAAATGTCATGTATGTTTGTTAAATGATGATTTCTTGAGCACTGTGGATTCCATAACCATTGATGATACTACTAAGCTTGTAAAAGATCTTTCCTCATATGAGGATATTACCATTGAGTAGTTAAATGAGATCAATGACCTCTCACTATCACATTCACTCTCATCAATCCAAAATCCCCTGAATTGGAACTTAAACCACTACCTAAAAATTTGAAATAATCATATTTTGATAATAGAAACAAGATGTCTATCATTACTGCTAATTCACTCCCTCTAGATAATTAATTAAGACTTCTTGAACTTGTGTGGGAGTATAAAAAATCATTGGGATGGACACCTACTGAAAATCCATTTATTAGACTATCAATTTAAATACATCATATATTGTTAAATGATGAGCCTAAACTAGTGAGGCAGACACAACATCAACTGAACCTAAACCTCCTAGATGTTGTTTAAAAGGAGGTACCAAAATTATTGGTTGATTGAATTTTTTACCCCATCTATGATACCCAATGGGTCAGTCCGGTGTAGGTAGTTCTTAAAAAATTAGTTTTACAGTAATTAAAAATGAAAACAATGAACTGGTTCCAACCCGTGTGTAGAATAGTTTTTGTGTATGTATAGACTATCACCGACTAAACCAACACACTAGGAAGGACCATTTCTCATTGTCGTTCATTGACTAGATGATAGAGAGGCTAGTGGGGATGTCCCACTACTGTTTCCTTGAGGGGTATTCTGAATAATTTCAGATCCATATTGCCCCTAAAGATCAGGAAAAGACAAATTTTACTTTTCCTTTTGGTGTATATGTCTATAGGAGGATTTAATTTGGTCTATTCAATGCTTTGGGTACTTTCCAACAATGCATGGATAATATTTTTTCTGATTACCTGTAGGATTTCAAGGAAGTATTCATGGATAATTTCTCTATTTATTGTTACTCTTTTGATCAATATTGGAGTAGTCTTGGTTATTTCATGCCTCACTGTATTAAAAATAATATTATATTAAATTACAAGAAATGTCATTTCATGGTGCGACAGGGTATAGTACTTGGGAATTTCATTTCTAGGGATGGTATACAAGTAGATAAATAAAAATTAGATTTCATTTCTTCCCTACCATTCCTTAAAAATGTATAGTGTGTGCCCACTTTCTTAGGGAATACTAAATTTCATCATTGTTTTATTCGTAACTTTAGTAATATTTCACTCCCCCTCTCTTGATTTCTCCAAAAAGAAAAAGAATTTGTTTTTGATAAATAATGTGAGAAAGATTTTAATAAATTGAAATGGAGTCTCACAACACCCCTAATAATCCAACCACATCATTGGGATTTACCATTTGATCTCATCTTTAATACCTTTAACTATGTAGTTGGTGTTTTCTGGTCACAATGGGTTGATTGAGCTCCACATGTCATTGTCTATACCTCACAAACATTTTACTCTACCCAAGAAAATTACAACACAAATGAAAAAGGTTTTTTTCCATTTTGTTTACCTTGGATAAATTTAGGTTGTACCTTTTAGGGTCCAAAGTCATTTGATTCTCAAATCATGCATCCCTCTGGTATCTCCTTAAGAAACCAGAAGCCAAACCACATGTCATTAATTGGATGCTCTTAGTTCCAGAATTTAATATAGAAATTAGGGATAAAAAGGAGTAGATAATGTGGTGTCCAACCATATTAGTTGGATCCTCATATCCTCATACATCGACTCATCCACTTGTATTCTCATAAATGATATATTTTCTAATGAGAAATTATGCTGATTGTAAGATGTTATTCTTTGGTATGATGAAATTGTAAATTATTTGGTACTATCTTTCATTCCTACTGATTTAAAAAAAAACCAAGTTGATTGTCTAAAACATGAGTCTTGTATGTACATTTGGGGTAACCCCTACATTTGGAGCACATTTAGTGATCATATCCTTAGGCATTGTGTTCCTGATAGTGAGTTTCAGTCTGTCTTTAGGTTCTGCCACACTCTTGCTTGTGGGGGCCAATTTTGTCCCTAACAGACTACTCGCAAGGTCCTTGATTCTAGTCTATTTTGACCAAAATTATTTTGGGATGCCCATGATTTCTATAAATATTTTCCCCATTGTCAAATAATAGAGAATGTCTTTAAAAGAAACGAAATGTCAAAAAAACTCTTTATCATCCATGAGATTTTTAATGTTTGAGGTATTGACTTTATGGGGTCATTCCTCAATTCCTTTGGCAACTTGTACATTCTTCTGGCAGTTGATTACATGAAAAAATGGGTAGAGGCATGATCCATGAGGAAATATGATTCCTAGACAGTTGTGGATTTTTTGAGAACCCAAATTTTTTGTAGGTTTGGATTACCTAGGTTCATCATCAATGACCATAGTTCTCATTTCATCAATTGAACAATGCAATCACTTTTGCATCGGTATGGGTTTGGGAATCGATTGTCTACTTCATATCACCCACAAACCAATGTTCAAGCTGATGTGTCAAATAAATAGGTAAAACAAATTCTTGAAAAAACGGTCAAACCCATTAAAAAATATTAGAATCTTAGACTCGATGATTCATTATGGGCTTACCGTACTGGATTTAAAACTCTCATTGGAACGTCACCTTATTTGCTTGTTTTTAGAAATAGTTGTAACATCCCTATTGAGATATAGCATTGGTCCTACTGGGCCATTAAACAATGAAATTATAATCTTTTTTATGTAGGTTCTAAAAGGAAGATATAGATTCAAAAGTTGGTGGAAATTTGTAGGGATTCTTATGAGAACTCCTGGATCTATAGAGAGAAAACCAAGGTTGATCATGACTATCTCATCATTTATAATCAAAAACAAGTTGGGTAGAAGGTCATACTTTTCAATGCATGGATGAAGTTACATCTAGGTAAGCTTCATTCCTGCTGGTTTGGCCCATACACTATTACTAATGTTTATCAATTTGGTGTTTTTCAGGTTCAGAATGAAAAAACAAAACAAACCTTCCCTGTCAATGTGCAATGGCTGAAGCACTTCCATGAATCCATTTAGGAGTCCCTGATGGAGGAACTCCAAGTTCAATAAGAAACCTACAAATGAAATCCACCAGGTTTTATCATTCCCATATTATCTTTTATTACAGTGAGGAAATTGTATTCTCTAGGTGTGGGGGATGAGTTCCTGGGTTAGGAATTTTCATCATCTTTCTTCTTTTACTTTTTCTTTTTTCTTTTTGAATGGTATTTTTACTCACCACTCACTTTTGTGTTTTGGTGTTCATTTTTATGTCCACTTAATCATGGAAAATGATGCTCACTTAATCATGGATGTTATCGAAAATGCACGAGGAATTTCCCTTTTTCATGTTGTTTTAACATTTTAAAAATTCGTTTCAATGATTAAATGTGTGTTTTGTCATGAATTTAACATTGAGGTGTGATGTTTTCAAGAAAAATGATTGTTTTTTGATGATATAAATGGTTGTATCATTTTGAAACCATTGCGAAGAATGGTACCCTTTGTGTGAGTAGTTAATGTGAAAATTGTGTCACTGAATATCTTCATACATCTTTACACTCAATAAAGAAGTATGATTATTTCTTACTTAATATAAGGTAAATATAAGTTAGGTTAATGTTTATATACTTTCCAAAAAAAATTACATATATTTGTTCCCTATCTAATCTATTTCATTACTACACCAGATTGATGTATGTGTGTGTACCTGTTATCCGACTATTGTACACCCTAAAAAAATTAAAAAAAAAACAAAAACAAAATAAAAAACAAAGATAAAAAAATGGGTTGTGTTTTGGGCATGTCAAACACCACTCTTCTTCAACCAAATATCTTATTATAACTATTACAATTAGTGTCGTGATGAGATCAAATAAGGGTTGAGTGATGAGGGTTAGATTTGTTCGAAGTTCATCATTTGAAAAAAAACCAAAATAATAATAAATGAGGGGAGTGATGAAATGTAAAACATATGGATATATCTAGATCAGTATCTCAAGGTTTGACTTCCAGGATTTCTTAAGTGAGGGTGTCTTGAAATTTTATTGCAATGAATATAGGGTGGGTTTGGAGGACAGAATCATTTATGTAGAAATTTTTTAAAATAACTTATATTTACTTGATATAAAGTGGAAAAAATAACATGAAATGGTTCACATACACACATGCGGATAATTAGTGACATGTTATATTTTTTATTATTTTTTCATATTGGTATCATGCATCTCTTAGAATTTCATTTTGATATAATCTATGAGACATCTTTTTCTATGATCACTAAGAATGACTCCTTGGTGTGATTTTTGCTTAGATCACATTATTATCAGGAATTAAATATTCAATGTTAAATCATTATTAAGTTGGGAATATTTCCATCCAATTTTTTTTAAAATGTGAATTTTTCCAGGAGTGAAAATGTTTAGATATGGCAGTGTGATTGTGTAGCGATTCACAATTCATTTTCACTATTACATCACTGTGTTAAACTGGTTTTATATCATAAATTCCAAATTTAATAACAAGTTTCACTTCATATTTGATTCAATTATTTTGTGTTAATAACTCTTTAAAAGGTTAATTTCACTTTTTTGGATGATTTCATTGTTGGGGAAAGTGATTTGAAGGGCCTAAGAGGAAGTTTGTGAAAAATGGGCCAAAATATGCAAGATTCCAAAAACACCAGTAGACTCAAATAGACACAACTGTAGATGAATAGTGTGTTAAATTAGACTTAAATTTGTTGAGATGATCCAAAAAATTTTGGGCTAAAACTCTTAAGAAGGCACCAAATCCCAATTCTTCCATTTAAGGTCCAAACCGAACTGATCTATCCAAGCCACTGAATCTACACAAAGTCAAAAGTGATGTTCTGTTTTTTGTCCATATCTTGAGTTGTAGACCACAAAATTAATCAAACATTTCTGTAGAGGTAGTAAATATGTGGGGTAAAAACTTTTTAGTTTTCTAAAAAACTAGTTAATATTGTATGAATGTCAAAAACCATGGGTCAAGTGGATTTAAAAAAATATGTGTGCTCAAAACCACCTTTCACTTTGCCTATAAATTGGAACCTTGGGCACCCCATTTTCAAGTTCGACAAAGAGGAAAAGATCTATTATTTTGGATACCCAAAGAATTCCTATACTCATCCAAAAAGTTCTGGAGGCCCTTTTCCTCATGGGGGGGTCAAGGATGATGGTAAAGTTCCACCCAAGCCTCCTCCTCTTAATGGCGAGCTAAACAGTGGATGATTATTTCAAGAGAGCTATACATATTGAAAAGGGAGTTCTGGAACTTGTTATTCTAATGGTTGGTGTAATTTTTGTGTGAAAAAATTCATTTAAGTGTTATATTAACTTTCTCCAACATTGAATTCATTTATTTGGTACACTTATGTGTAACACTTCTCTTTTCAATATCGAAAGGGTTGAGATTTATGTGGGAATGTTGGGTTGTTCCGATTGGAAAACACAAGCATTCTATTTCTCTCACAAAAATATAAGATTTCAAAATTCTTTTTTATCCCTTGTTATTTTCTTGAGATCCAAACCTTGACAACATTATTGTTATGTTAAGGGTTTGTTCCTTATGCATCATTTTAAAGGGAATGAGGGGAATTGAGATCTTGATTACCCTCAATCGAAGGATTTCTTTAAACCATGTGTAATTTATAGAACAATAAACTAAACAAGATGTGTAGTGAACTTGAAATGACCTTCTTATCTTATAATTATTAAAAAAACACCTTTATTTATCAACTATTAAACTCGTTAAGTAAGTCATTTTATTTTTAAAACCGCTTTCAAAACCACCCACTCTATTATTAATCTTTATTAAAAATACACACTTTAAACATCCAAACCTCCTTTAGATAAGTCCTAGGGTCTTTCCTATACTATAAATCATATTTAAAAACATAATCAATTTGAGGGGTCATAGCAACGTGTTCAAATTTTGGGATCATTTATGGGTAGCGCTTTGGTTTTCTGTGCATGTTTTGGATAAGATTTTAGTGAATGTTTTGAATATTTATTTGTTTTGTCTTATACCCTTACATATATTTTTGTGTTATGATTTACTTATTGTGTAGGTTATGTGCATGACAAGTTCTATTCTGAGAAATTTACCACCTTTCAAACCCAAACCCGAGAGGATCCAACATCAGTGACACCGAGACACACAAGAAAACCCATTGAAAGAGGACACACCACACCTTAAGACTTTTATAAACCACTCTAATTCTAGAACCAAACTAGAAACTGAACATAACATGCATAACATGACTGAAAATAACCGAACACTAAAAGAACAAAACTCACCGGATGTCGATATCCAACCTTCATATATTAAAGTATAAGGTGAGGCACCCAATTTTGAACTTAAATCCAGATTAATTCACTTATTACCAAGATTTCATGGACCCATAGAAGAATATCCACATAAGAACTTAAATGAATTTCACACTATTTGTTATACATTAAAACCTACTAATTTGCATGAATAACAAGTAATGCTTAGGGAATTTCATTTTTCATTAGAATACACTACAAAATAATGGTTGTATTATGTTAATTCCCCTATTAGAGGTTGGGAAAACATAAAATGCATTTTCCTTGAAAAATATTTTCCAACCTCTCAAAATAAAACAATAAGGAAAGAAATTTATAGAATTAGTCACAAGGGTATTCACTTCATGAATAATGGGAAAGACTTAAAAGTATTTGTTCAAATTTCCCACACCACTAAATTAGTGATCAACTTTTAATGCAATATTTTTATGAAAGTTTAATTACTATTGATTGAATCATGATTTATATCATTTAAGGTGGTGCACTAGTTGATAAAACCATAATTGCTGCAAGGACACTCATTGAGAACATGGTGCAGAACACTCAACAATTCGGTTCAAGGTCCATTTTACCCATTCAAGGTGTCCATGAGGTGCAAATTTCTGAGTTTGAGAAGAAGTTGGACACAAATTTTGAAGAGGTTAGTACCCTTCTTCGATAAATTTATCTTTCCCAAGGTAAATCCCAATATCCTCCTCTCATCCATTTTGGTATATGTTCTGTGGACACCCACTATTCTGACCAATACCCTCAACAGAGAGAACCTTCCGAGATTTCTGAGGTAATTTTTCAAAGTCTCCCCTATAACCAAATCATTAGGCAAGAACCATACTATCCATACAACCCTAGGTGGAAAGAAAAACGAGCATATAGGAAAGGGTGATATTCAAACCAAGTTCAACAACCATGGAACCAACCAGGGTAGAGTAGTCATCCACCACCGCCACCTAGAGATCCTCAACTAGCACAAATACCTTTCCAACAGCCCCTATAAAGCCTGAGGGTAGACAAGAGAACATCATGAAACAAATGGATAAAAATAACCTCTAATTCCAAAAAACCACCCAAGCTACCATATAATATCTCAAAAATCCAATTAGGCCAACTTTCCAACTCGGTGGAGGAAATCCAAAGTCACAGGTTGTGTAAAATACCCTCTCAACCACTAGTCAACCCTAGGGATAAGGGAAATGTTAGTGTCATCACCCTTATGAGTGGAACAATACTAAAAGGTCAAATGACAACTTTGTTAGATTCATCCCCTCTTGAGGAAACCGCCATCCCAACAACTGAAAATGGTCCAAATGTGGACAAACTTTGTCTTGAGAGAAGCCCTTCCAAGGAAAATAATGTTTCATTTTATGAACCACTAACCCAATCCATTCCTCTTCCATTTCCCCAAAGGTCCACCCAACTAGGGGAAAAAAGAATCTGAACTTGATAAAGAAATCTTAGAAACCATCACAAAAGTGCAGGTTATCATCCCCTTGATCAATGTCATGAAGAAAATTCCACGATACAAAAAGTTTCTCAAGGATATGTACACACTTAAGGAGAATTCAAGGTGATTAAAATGTGAGCTTGGGAAGAGTGTATCAACATTGATAAATCCATAAATTCCCACCAAATGCAATGATCCTGGAACATTCTTGATTCCGTGCACCATAGGGGAGTATTCTTTTTCTAATGTTATGCTTGATTTGGGTGCTTCTATACATGTGATTTATGACTCCATTTACTCTTCATTGCAAGTCGGAGAATTGAAGCCCACATTAATTGTTGTTCAACTAGAAAACTAGAGTACCTCACACCCCATTAGTGTGTTATAGGATGTTCTTGTAAGGATGAAAACCTTAATTTTTTAGGCTGATTTTTATGTGCTTAAAATGGAAGATGATGGGATGAATAGACACACACCAATTATATTAGGGAGGCCTTTCATGAAAACTATAAAAACCATAATTAATGTTCACATTGGTACATTATCTATTAATTTTGATGATAAATGTTTCCACTTCAACATCCTTGATACCATTAGGCACCCCACATAAGAAAATTCTTCAATTTTAGTTAATTATATTGATGTAATCTTATCCCTTGAAAAAACTTATTTTCTTTCCCCTAAATCCCTTTATGATTTTTCATCATTGATAGACATTCTAGGTAATGAATCATTCATAGAATGTTGTAACAGTCTAGAAAAATGTCATGCATATTTCTTAACTGATGATTTATTGTGCACTGAGCATTCCATAACCATCAATGATACAGTTAAGATTGTAAAAGTTCATTTCTCATCTGAGGATGTTACCACTGAGCAATTCGATGAGATCAGTGACCTCTCACTTTCACATTCACTCTCATTAATCCAAAAATCCCCCTAAATTCTAACTTAAACCACTTCCTAAATTTTTTAAATATTCATATTTTGATAATAGAAACAATCTTCCTATCATCGTTGCTAGTTCACTACCTATAAATCATGAATTACAACTACTTGACCTTTTGTGGGAGTATAAATAAGCATTGGGATGGAAACTTGCTAAAATTATTGTTATTTTCCCATCAATTTTCACACATCATATATTCCAAAATGATGAGCCTAAACCAGTGATGTAGACACAATGTCAACTGAACTGAAAACTCTTAGATGTTGTTAAAAAGGAGGTAACAAAATTATTGGTTATTCGAATCTTTTACCCCATCTCTGATAGTCAATGGGATAGTCCGGTGTGGGTAGTTCCTAAAAAAATGATCTGACGGTAATTAAAAATGAAAACATTGAATTGGTTCCAACCCGTGTGCAGAATAGTTGGTGTGTCTGTATAGACTATAACCGATTAAACCAACACACTAGGAAGGACCATTTACCATTTCTATTAAGTGACCAGATGTTAGATAGGCTAGTGGGGAAGTCCCACTACTCTTTCCTTGATGGGAATTCTGAATACTTTCATATCCATATTGTCCCTTGTGATTAGGAAAAGACAACATTTACTTTCCCTTTTGGCACATTTTCCTATAGGAGGATGTCATTTGGTCTGTGCAATGCTCCAGGTAATTTCCAACGATGCATGGTTATTATTTTTTTGGATTACTTAGAATATTGCAAGGAAGTATTCATGACTGATTTCTCTATTCATGGTTCCTCTTTTGATCAATATTTGAGTAGTCTTGGTTCTATCATATGTCGCTGTATAGAAAATAATCTTGTATTAAGTTACAAGAAATGTCATTTCATGGTGTGACAAGGTATAATACTTGGGCATGTAATTTCTAGAGATTCTATCTATGTATGTAAATCAAAAGTGGATGTCATTTCTTCCCTATCATTCCCCCAAAATGTACGAGGTGTGTGGTCTTTCTTAGGTCATGATGGATTTTATTGTCATTTCATTCGTGACTTTAGTAAGATTTCACTCTCCCTCTCTTGATATCTCAAAAAAGAAAAAAAAAATTTATAAAGAATGTGAGAAAGCTTTAAAAAAATTGAAATTCAGTATTGTAACACCCCCTGTAATCCAACCACCTCAGTGGGATTTACCATTTTATCTCATGTGTAACACCTCTAACTATGCAGTTGGGGTTGTCTTATCAGAACGGGTTAATTGGGCTCCACATTTCATTATCTATGCCTCACGTACACTGGACTCTGCCCAAGAAAATTACACCACAATTGAAAAAGAATTTTTTTTCATTGTTTTTTCCATGGATAAATTTAGTTCATACCTTTTAGGGTCCAAATTCATTATGTTATCAGATCATGCAACCCTTTGGTGTCTCCTTAAGAAACTGGAATCCAAACCACATCTCATTCATTGGATGCTCCTAATTTATGAATTTAATATAGAAACTAGGGATAAAAAATTATAGAATGTGGTGGCTAACCATATTAGTAGGATCCTCACATCCTCGGACATGACACATCCCCCTATATTCTCAAAAATGATATGTTTCATGACGAACAATTGTACAGAGTAAAATATGTTATTAATTGATATGATAAAATTGTAAATTATTTGGTAACATCTTGCATTCCTACTGATTTCAACAAAAACCAAGTTTATTGTCTAAAAAATGAGTCTCGTCCATACATTTGGGATGACCCATACCTTTGGTACACATGTAGAGATCAATTCCTTAGGTGTTGTATTCTTGATAGAGAGTTTCAGTCTATCCTTAGGTTTTTCCACACTCTTGCTTGTGGGGGCCAATTTTGTCCCCAACGAACTGCTCACAATGTCCTCGATTCTGGTCTCCTTTGGCTAATATTATTTCAAGATTACCATGATTTTTGTAAATTTTTTCTTCATTTTTAAAGAATGGGGAATGTATATAAAAGAAATGAAATGTCACAACAACTCTTTCTCTTCTATGACCTTTTTTATGTTTGAGATATTTAATTTATGGGTTCATTTCTAAATTCCTTTGGAAACTTGAACATTCTTCTGGTAGTTGATTACGTGTCAAAATAGGTAGAGGCACGAGCCACAAGGACATATGATTCCAAGATAGTTGTGGAATTTTTGCGAACCCAGATTTCATGTAGGATTGGATTACCTAGATTCATAATCAGTGACCAGAGTTCGCATTTATAGAACTCAACAATGCAATCACTTTTGTGACAATATAGGGTCAATCATCGAGTGTCTACTACTTATCACCCACAAACCAATGTTCAAGATGAGGTTTCAAATATACAGGTAAAAAAATTCTTAAAAAAATTGTTTGCCACCATAAAAAAGATTATAATCTTAGACTCAATGATTCATTATGGGCTTATCTTACTACCTTTAAAACCATAATTGGAATGTCACCTTATCGGATTGTTTTTGAAAAGAGTTTTCACCTACCCATTGAGATAGAGAATCTGTCCAACTAGTTCATTAAACAATGAAATTCTAATCTTTATTATGTAGGTGATCAAAGGAATCTATAGATTCAGAATTTGGGGGAAATGCGTACGGATTCTTATGAGAACTCCTAGATCTATAAGGAGAGAACCAAGGCTGCCCATGACAATCTCATCCTTCATCATCAATTACACATTGGGCAGAATGTCCTCCTTTTAATGCAAGTATGAAGTTACATCTAGGTAATATTTTTTCCCACTGGTTTGGACCATACACTGTTCCTAATGTTTATCCATTTGGTTTTTTTTGGGTTCAGAATGAAAAAACAAAACAAACCTTCACTATCAATGGGAAGCGGCTGAAGCACTTCCACAAAGTCATTCTGGAGTCCCCAATAGAGGAACTCTAAGTTCAAGAAGCAATCTACGAATGACATCCACCAGGTTTTATCCTTCCTTACCATATTCTCTTTTATTATAGTAAATAAATTGTATACTCTAGGTGTTGGGGATGGGTATATTCTTGGGTTAAGAATTTTCATCATCTTTCTTCTTTTTATTTTTATTTTTACTTGCTGAAAATTATTGTTACTCCTGCTTCTATTTTGTGTCATATTATTCATTTTTTTATGTCTACTTAATCATGGAAAATGATGCTCACTTAATCATGGAAAATGATGCTCACTTAATCAGGGAAGTTATTCAAAATGAATGGGTAATTTCCCTATTTCATGTTGTTTTAACATTTTAAAAAATCATTTCATGGATGAAATGTGTGTTTTATCATGAATTTAACATTGAGGTGTGAGTTTCTCAAGAAAAATAGTTTTTTATAAATGATATAAATGGTTGTATCATTTTGAAACCATTGCAACGAATGCTACCCTTTGTGTGAGTAGTTTGTGTGAAAATTGTGTCACTGGATATCTCCACACATATTTTCACTCAACTATGAAGTGTGATTATTTCTTATATAATATAAGGTAAATATATTTGGGTTAATGTTTCTCTACTTTGAAAAATGATTTTTCCATACGTTCGTTCCTTATATGATCTATTTCATTACTATACAGGATTGACCTATGCATGTACCTATTATCCAACTATTGTACACCCTAAAAAATTAAAATAAAATAAAATAAACAAAAAAAAAACAAAAAAATGGGTTGTTTCTTAGGCATGCCAAAAACCACTCCTCCTTGACCTTTGATCTTGTTAAAACTATTATAATTAGTTTCATGAGAAGATCAAAAAATGGTTGAGTGATGAGTGTTAGATTTGTTTGAAGTTCAACTTTTGAAAAAAAAAGAATAAATGAAGGTAGTGATGAAATGTACAACATATAGAGATTTCTAGATCATTAGATCAAGGTTTAACTTTTGAGAATGTTTAAGTGAGGGGGCCTTGAAATTTTATTGAAAATGAGGTATGGCAAGTTCAGTTGACATAATCTTTTAAGAAGAGATTTTTTAAAATAACTTATATTTAATGGATATAGTGGAAAAAATAACATGAAATGGTTCACACGCACACACATGGATAATTAGTGACATTGTTATATTTTGAATTGTTTTATCATATTGGTATCATGCATATCTTAGAATTTTGTTCTGATATAATCTATGAGACATCTTTTTTCATTATCATTGAGAATAACTCCTTGGTGTGATTTTTTCTTTGTTCACATTGTTATCAGGAATTAAATATTCAATGATAAATCTTCATGAATTTGGGAATATCATTGTCCAAATTTTTTAGAAATGTGACTTTTTCCAGGAGTGAAAATTTTTAGGTGTGGGAGTGTGATTGTGTAATGATTCACTATTCATTTTCACTGTGACAATACTGTGTTAAACCGATTTTGTATCATAAATTCCAAATTTAATAAAAAATTACATTTCATATTTTATTCTATTATTTTGTGTTAATCACTATTTTAAATAGTAATTTCACTTTTTTGGATGGTTTCATTTTAGGTGGAGGTGATTTGAAGGGGCTAAGATGAAGTTGATAAAAAATGGTCCAAAATGTGAAATATTCCAAAAACACCAGTGGACTCAAACAGACATCACTATATATGATCAGTGTGTTAAATTAGGTTGAAATTTGGTGATTTTATCCAAAATTTATTAGTATACAACTCTTATAAAGACGCCAAATCCCAATTCATTCATTTAAGATCCCAATCGAACTGATCTATCCAAGCCATCAAATATACACAAATTCAAAAGTGATGTTTTATGTTTCGTCTATATCTTGAGCTGTCGACCTCAAAATGAGTCCAACTTTTCGATAGAGATAGTCAAGATATGGGTAAACACCTTTTTAGTTTTCAAAAAAACAATATAAGATTGGATGGATGTCGAAAACCATGGTCCAAGTGGTTTTACAAAAATATGTGTGCCCAAAACCACCTTTCACTTTGCCTATAAATTGGCATCATGGGCACCCCATTTTCAAGTTAAACCAAGAGGAAAAGATCTATTGTTTTGGAGTCTCAATGAATTCCTCTCTTCATACAAGAAGTTATGGAGGACACTATCCTCAAATGGGGGTCAAGGATGATGTTGAAGTTCCACCCAAGCCTCCTCCTCTCGATGAGGAGCTAAATGGGGGGAGATCATTTCCAGAGAGATACACATCTTGTAAAGGGAGTTATGGAACTTTTTCTTCTGATTGTTTGGTGTAATTTGTGTGTGAAAAAATTCATTTAAGTGTTATCTTAACTTGATCCTCCATTTAATTCATTTCGTTTGTAAACTTATGTGTAAAACTTTTCTTTTAAATATCGATTGGGTTGAGATTTAAGTGCCAATCTTGGGTTGTTATGATGGGACAACACAATAATCCTATTTATATCACACAAACATAAGATTTCTGTATGCTTTGGTAGCCCTTGTTCTTTTCTTCAGATCCAAACCTTGACAACACGATTGTTGTGTTAATAGTTGGTTCTTTGTTCATTGTTTTAAAAGGAATGAGGTGAATTGAGATCTTGATTACCCTTAATAGAAGGATTACATTAAACCCAATGAACTCAACAAGATGATTAGTGAACTTGAAATGACCTCCTTTTCTCATAATTATTAATACAACACCTTTATTTATCAACTATTAAACTCATTAATTAAGTCATTTTATTTTTAAATCTATTTTCAAACCCACCCCCTCTTTTAGTTTTTTTACCACCCCCTCTTTTAATAATGTTTATCAATACCACACAATTTAAACATCTAACCCTCCTTGAGAGATGTAAATGGGTTTTCCATGTACTATAAATCATCTTTAAAAGAAATCAATTTGATGTGACATGACAATGTGTTCAAATATTTATGTCATTTTTAGGTAGCACCTTCTTGAACCAAACTAGAAACTGAACTTAATGTGTATAACATGGCTGAAAATAACTGATCACTAAAAGAACTAATCTCACCTTATGTTGATATCCAACCTGTATATGTTCAAGTACAAGGTGAGGCACCCAATTTTAAACTTAACTCCAGTTTATATTACTTATTACCAAGATTCCATGGACTCATGGGAGAAGATACATATAAGCACTTAAAAAAATTTCACACAACGTGTTCTACATTAAAACCTGCTAATGTGGATGAAGAACAAGTAAATCATAGAGCATTTATTTTTTCATTAGAAGAAACTGTAAATGATTGGTTGTATTATGTTAATTCCCCTATTAGAGGTTGGGTGGACATGAAATGCATTTTCCTTGAAAAATATTTCTCAACCTCTCAAAATGCAACAAAAGGAAAAATTTTGTGGAATTAGGGAAGCATAAGGGTAAACAATTCATGAATACTAGGAAAGATTTAAAAGGATTTATTCAAGTTTCCCACACCCCCAAATTAGTGATCAAATTTTAATACAGTATTTTTATGAAGGTTCAGTTCTTATTGATCGAAACATGATTGATGATACTGCAAGTGGTGCACTGTTGATAAAAACTCAATTTTTGTAAGGACACTCATTGAGAACATAGTGCAGAACACTCAACAATTTGGTTCAAAATCCAGAGTACCCATTCGACGTGTATATGAGGTGTGAAATATTCTGAGTTTGAGAAGGTGGACACAAAGTTTGAAGAGGTTAGTACCATTATTTCACAACTTTCTCTTTCCTAATGGAAATCTCAATCTCCTCCTCCCATCCATTATGATATCTATTCTGCACACACCCACTATTCTAACCAATTCCCTCAACTGAGAGAACCTCCCGAGAGTTCTAAGGAATTTTTTCCCGAACTCCCCAATAACCAACTCATTAAGTAAGAACCATACTATCCATACAACCATAGGTGAAAAAACAACCCAACCTATAGGCAAGGGGGTATTCAAACCAAGCTCAACAACAATAGAACCAACCGGGGTAGAGTAGTCATCCACCACCACCACCTAGAAATCCTAAACCACCACAAAAGTTTTTCCAACAAGCCCTACAAAACCCAAGTCTAGCCTAGAGGACATGATGGAACAAATGGCTTCAAATAACCTACAATTCCAAAAAACCACCAAAGATACCATACAAGACCTAAAAATATAATTATGTCAACTTTCCAACTCGAAGGGGGAAATCCAAATTCAAGGATTGAGTAAACTACTCTCTCAACCACTAGTCAACCCTAGGGATAAGGGAAATGTTAGTGTTAACACCCTTAGTACTGGAAGACAACTTAAAATTCAAGTGACATATCCATTAGAGTCATCCCATCATAAAGAAACCACCATCCCAACCACTAAAAATGGTCCAAATGTGGACAAACCTTATCTTGAGAGAATCCCTTCAAAAGAAATGATTGTTTCATTTGATGAACCACCAACCCAAATCATTCCTCTTCAATTTCCCTAGAGGGCCACCCAAATAAGGAGACAAAAATAAACTAAAACTAACAAATAAATCTTGGAAACTTTCAAAAAAGTGAGGTTAACATCCCCTTGATCAATGTCGTGAAGAAAATTCCACGATACACAAAGTTCCTCAAGTAGTTGTGTGCACACCGAATGAGACTTCAAAGTAATGAAAAGGTGATCTTGGGGAGGAATGTCTCTTCATTGATATAACCATAACTTCCAACCAAATGAAAAAATCTTGGAAATCGCTCGATTCTATGCACTATATGGGAGTATTCCTTTTCAATTTTTTGCTTGATTTGGGTGCTTTTATAAATGTGATGGCTCACTCCATTTACTCTTCATTGCAAGTTGGAGAATTTAAGCCCATATTAATTGTTTTTCAATTAGAAATCTAGAGTAACACACACCTCACTGGTGTGTTAGAGAATGTTATTGTGATGGTGAAAAACTTAATTTTTCCTAGTGATTTTTATGTACTTAAAATGGAAGATGATAGGATGAATGAACACACCCCAATTATATGGGGGAAGCATTTCTTTAAAACTTTAAAAACCATAATTTACATCCACAATGGTACATTATCTATGGATTTTGGTGGTGACATTGTTCACTTCAACATCCTTGATTCCATGAGGCACCCATCAGAAGAACATTTCTCACTTTCTGTTAATTATATTGATGTACTCTAGTCCCCTGAAAAAAAGTTTGTTTATTTCCCCTGAACCCCTTGCTGAGTTTTCATCATTGATAGACACTCTTGGTAATGAATTGTGTATCGAATGTTGTATCGGTCTAGAAAAATGTAATGCATGTTTGTTAATTGATGATTTTTTGAGCACTGAGGATTCCATAACTATCGATGATACTACTAAGCTTGTAAAAACTCATTCATTATCTATGGATGTTACTATTGAGCAGTTAGATGAGATTAGTAACCTCTCACTTTCACACTGACTCTCATCAATCCAAAATCCCCTTAAATTGGAACTTAAACCACTACCTACAAATTTGAAATATTAATATTTTGATAATGGAAGCAAGTTATCTGTCATCATTGCTAGTTCACTCCCTCTAGATCATGAATTATGACAATTTAACCTTTAGAGGGAGAATAAAAAAGCATTAAGATGGAAACTTGCTGACATTTTTGGTATTAGATCATCAATATGAACACATCATATATTATTAAATGTTGAGGATAAAATATTGAGATAGACACAACGTCGACTAAACTTAAACCTCTTAAATATTTTAAAAATGAGGTAACAAAATTATTGGATGCTGCAATCATTTACCCCATCTCTGATAGTCAATGGGTCAGTTCGATGCAGATAGTTCCTAAAAAAACTGGTCTAACGATAATTAAAAATGAAAACAATGAATTGGTTCCAATCCGTGTGTAGAATAGTTGGTGTGTCTGTATAGACTATCGCTGATAAAACCAACACACTAGGAATGACCATTTTTCATTGTCGTTCATTGACCAGATGCTAAAGAGGGTAGCAGGGAAGTCTCACTATTGTTTCCTTGATGGGAATTTTGGATACTTTTATATCCATATTGCCCTTGAGGATTAGGAAAAGGAAACCTTTACTTTCCCCTTTGGCACATTTTTTATAGGATGATGTCATTTGGTCTATGCAATGCTCTGGGTACTTTCTAATGATGCATGGTTAGTATTTTTTCAGATTACCTGGAGGATTGCATTGAACTATTCATGGATGATTTCACTATTTGTGGTTCCTCTTTTGATCAATGTTTGAGTAGTCTTGGTTATTTCCTACGTCACTGTATTGAAAATAATCTTGAATTAAATTATGATAAATATCATTTTCTGGTGTGACATGGTATAGTACTTAGGCATGTCATTTATTGGGATGGTATCCAACTTGATAAATCAATATTGGATGTCATTTCTTCCCTATTGTTCCCCAAAATTGTATATGGTATGTAGTATTTCTTAGGTTATACTAGATTTTATCGTCATTTAATTCGTGAATTTAGTAATATTGCCCTCCCCCTATCCCAATTTCTCCAAAAAAGAAAAAGAATTTTTTTTGATAAAGAATGTGAGGAAGCTTCTAATAAATTGAAATGGAGTCTCGCAACACCTTCAACAATCCAACCTACTCAGTGTGATTTACTATATGAGCTCATGTGTGACACTTCTAACTATGCAGTTCGGGCTGTCATATCACAACAAGTTGATTGAGTTCTACATGTCATTGTATATGTCTCATGTACACTAGACCCTTCCCAATAAAACTATACACCAACTGAAAAATAATTCCTTGTCATTGTGTTTTCCTTGGAAAAATTTTGTTCATAACTTTTAAGGTCCAAAGTCATAGTGTTCTCAGATCATATAACCCTCTGATATCTTCTTATGAAATCAAAATCCAAACCATGTCTCATTCATTGTATGCTCCTACTTCAGGAATTTAATCTAGAAATTAGGGATAAAAAAGCACAGAGAATGTGGTGGTTGACCATATCAGTAGGATCATCCCATCCTCGGACATTGACTCACCCCCTTTATTCCCATATATGATATGTTTCTTGATGAGAGATTGTACCGAATGCTTTATGTTATTCATTGGTAAGCTTAAATTGTAAATTATTTGGTAGCATCTTGCATTCATACTGATTTTAAAAAAACCAAGTTGACCATCTAAAACATGATTCTTGTACATACATTTGGAATGAACCCCATTGGTTCACATGTAGTGATAAAGTCCTTAGGATTTGTATTCCCGATAGTGATTTTTAGTTTGTCCTTATGTTCTACCACACTCTTGCTTGTGGGGGGCACTTTGGTCCCCAATGAACTGCTCACAAGGTCCTCGATTCTGGTCTCTTTTGGGAAACATTATCTTGGGATGCCCATGATTTCTTTAAAACATTTTCTATTATCAAATAATGGTTAATCTCTATAAAATAAATGAAATGTCACAACAATCCTTCCTCTTCCATGACATTTTTATGTTTGGGGTATTAACTTTATGGGGTCATTTACCAATTCCATTTTCCATTCTACTGAGAGTTGATTATGTGTCAAAATGGGTAGAGGCACGAGCCATGAGGACAGTTGTGGAATTATGGAGAACCCAACTTTTTTGTTTGAATTTCCTAGGTTCATAATTAGTGACTAGGGTTTTCATTTCTTCAATAGAACAATGTAATAAAAAACAAATTCTTTAAAAACAGTTCAACCAAATAGAAAAGATTGGAATATTAGAATTGATGATTCATTGTGGGCTTATCATACTTTCTTTAACACTCTCATTGGAATGTCGCCTCTATATTGAGATAAGGAATCAGTCCTACTTGGCCATTAAACAATGCAATTCTATTCTTTCTGGTGTAGGTGCTCAAAGGAATCTATAGATTTAGGAGTTGGAGTAAATGCGTAGGGATTCTTATGAGAACTCTCGAATCTATAAGGTGAGAACCAGGGCTTCCCATGAACGTTTCATCCTTCATCTCCAATTCCACATTGAGAAGAAGGTCATCCTTTTCAATGCAAGGCTAAATTTACATCTAGGTAATCTTTGTTCCCACTTGTTTTCCTCATACACAATTACTAATGTTTATCCATTTGGTTTTTTTAGGTTCAAAAAGAAGAAACAAAAAAATATTCATAGTTAATGTGCAGCAGCTGAAGAACTTCCACAAAGCCATTTCAGAGTCCCTGGTAGAGAAAATACAAGTTAAAGAAGCAACCTACGAATCAAACTCACCAGGTTTTATCCTTCCTTCCTACCTCCTATTTTATTACAATGAGCACACTTCATACTCTAGGTGTCGGGGGATGGGTATATTTCTGAGTTAGTTAGTAATTTTCATTATCTTTATTCTTTTCCTTTTTTCTTTTTTCTTTTTGAATATTATTGTTACCCCCCTCTCAATTTTGTGTCATAATATTCATTTTTTATGTCCACTTAATCATGGAAAATGATGCCCACTTAATCATGGAAAATGATTCCCCTTTATTCATGGATGTTATTGAAAATGCATGAGGAATTTCTCTATTTCATATTGTTTTATCATTTTAAAAAATCATTTAAATGATGACATGTGTGTTTTAGCATGAATTTAACATTGAGGTGTGCTCTTTTCAAGAAAAATGATTTTTTATAGTTGATATAAATGGTTTTATCATTTTGAAACCATTGTGAAAAATGGTACCCTTTGTGTGAGTAGTTTATGGGAAAATTGTGTCACTGAATATCTCAACACATATTTGCAGCCAACCATGAAGTGTGATTATTTTTTACTTAATATAAGGTAAATATAAGTTAGTTAAATGTTTCTATACTTTATAAAATGATTTTTCCATACGTTCGATCCTTATCTGATCTATTTGATTATTGTAGTGGATTGACCTATGTGTGTGTATCTGTTATCCGGCTATTGGATTCCCTAAAAAAAATAAAAAAAAAATAAAAAAAATGGGTTGGGTAGTCATCATTTTAAAAAGCACTTTTCCTTAACTTTTGATCTTGTTATAACTATTACAATTAGTGTTGTGAGCAGATCAAACAAGGCCTAAGTGATGAGTGTTAGATTTGTTCAAAGTTTAACTTTTGAAAAAAAAATATTGTAATAAATTATGGGAGTGATGAAATGTACAACATATGGTGATATCTAGATTGATAGCTCAATATTTTACTTCCAGAAATTTTTAAGTGAGGGGGTCTTGAAATTTCATTACAAAGGATGTAGGGCAGTTTCGGTGGACAGAATCATTGAAGCAGAAATTTTTTAAAATAACTTATTATTTACTAGATATTAAGTGGAAAGAATAACAGGAAATGGTTTTCACACACACATGTAGAATTAGTGACATGGTTATATTTTTAATTATTTGATCATATTGGTATCATGCATCTCTAAGAATTTGGTTCATATACAATCTACGAGACATCTTCTTCCATGATCACTAAGAATAACTCCTTGGTGTGATTTATTCGTCGATCACATTGTTATCAGGAATTAAATATTCAATGTTAAATCTTTATGAAATTGTGAATATCTCCCAATTTTTTTTTGTAAATGTGAATTTTCCCATGAGTGAAAATGTTTAGGTGTGGGGGTGTGATCGTGTAGCGATTCACTATTCATTTTCACCCTTACATCACTGTGTTAAACTGATTTTTTATCATAAATTCCAAATTTAATAACAGATTTAACTTCATGTTTGATTCAATTATTTTGTGTTGATCACAATTAAAAAGGGTAATTTAACTTTTTTGGATGATTTCATTGTTGGTGGAGGTGATTTGGAGGGCCCAATATGAAGTTGAAGAAAAATGGGCCAAAATGTGTAAGATTCCAAGAACACCAGTGGAATCAAATGAACAATTCAACTGATGTATGAGTTCAATTAGGTTTAAATTTGGTTATATGATCCAAAATTAATTGGTATAAAATTATTATAAAGATATAAAATCCCAATTCTCCCATTTAAGGTACCAACCGAACTGATCTGTCCAAGCTACTGAATCTGCACGGAGTCGAAAGTGGTGTTTTTTATTTCATCCATATTTCAAGTTGTGGACCTCAAAATGATTCCAAATTTTCAGTGGAGATATTCAAGAGATTGGGAACCAACTTTTTAGTTTTCTCCAAAATTAAATAAGACTTAATAGATATCGAAAACCATGCTCTATGTGGTTTTACAAAAAAACTATGTGCCCAAAACCACCTTTCACTTTGCCTATAAATTTCCATCTTGGACACCCTATTTGTAAGTTATTCCAAGAGGAAAAGCTATTTTATTTTGGATACCCAAGTATTCCTCTCCTCATCCAAGAAGTTCTGGAGGCCCCTATCCTCATAGGGGGGGGGGTCAAGGATGAAGGCAAAGTTCCACTCGAGCTTTCTCCTCCTCTCGATGGCGAGTTAAATGATGGAAAATCATTTCAAGAGAGCTACATGTCTCTTAAAGGTAGTTATGTCACTTGTTCAACTGATGGTTTGGTGTAATTTGTGTTTTAAACATTTCATTTATGTGTTTTCTTAACTTTCGCTTCCTTTGAATTCATTTCTTTGGTACAATTATGTGTAACACTTTTCTTTTCAATACTGATTGGGTTGAGATTTAAGTGAAAGTTCTGGGTTGTTCCAATTGGACAACAAAACATCCTATTTCTCTCACACATACATAATATTTTAATATGATTTGATAGCCCTCATTATTTTCTTGAGATCCAAACCTCAACAACACAATTTTTGTGTTAAGATTTGGTTCTTTGTGCATCGTTCTAAAGGGCATGAGGGGAATTGAGATCTTGATTACCCTCAACCGAAGGATTCCATTAAACCATGTGTAATTTTCATAACAATGAACTAAACAAGATGTGTAGTGAACTTGAAATTACATCTTTCCCTCATAATTATTAAAACACTATCTTTATTTATCAACTATTAAACTCAGAAATTAGGTCATTTTATTTTTAAAACTATGTTCAAAACCACCCCCTCGTTTAGTAATCTTTATTAAAAATACACACATTAAACATTCAATGATCCTTGAGAGTTGACCTAGGGTCTACCATATACAATAAATCATCATTAAAAACATAATCAATTTGACTTGTCATGAAAATACGTTCAATAGTGCTCTTTCTCCCTACAGGTGAAGCATTGAACCATGGGTTGTGCTCTCATTTCCTCCATCATGTTGGTCAGATTCTTTATGTCTCTCTAAAATTCATGACTTTGGTGGTCTTCTCTCCCACACTAGAAACATTTCCCCATCCCTTTGGGGAAATTCTCATGATGCTTCTACCCAAATTTTTGACATGTGAGTGGTTGAGTATTCTTCACACTGTTGTCATTAGATCCTCCATCTCAGAATTACATATTTCATTTCTTATCACCATAGTCATGGGACCACTCGCCAAAATTCATCTCCACTTTGAGAGAACATCAAACAACTTCTTCATTACTCCCAATTTCTTGAGTTTTTAGATCCTTTTGAAGGTGTTTTTTTAAACCACTAATGAATCTATCTATTTGGTTATCATTGTTGACAACAAAACTCGAGGTGTACCTTACAAGCCTTATGAAATTTACTTTTTAAGGTAATATAGATTCACCTTCTTTTTTGGTTCAGCTCTATAAATTATCTCTCCATCTATGTACAAAGAGTTCGAGGGAAATACTTATTAAGAAATATTTTATTAAAGTCTTCACACTCCGTCTCTTCAATTCTGTTATTCAGTTTGGTGTTCTTAATCAACGTCCATCATTGATCAGTCTCTCCATCTAAATAATAAATTTCCAAAGTCACATTATCCATCTCAGAATAGTGATATAAATAAAAGATCTTCTCCATTGTGTTGACCCGCTGTTCTATGAAAAGTGGATCAGAAGATCCACTAAATGTCGGTGGTTGTTTCCCCATAAAAGAACTGATAGTCAGTTTCCCCCTCTTAGGTGAAGGATACTGTTCTACATTACTAAGGTTATTGTTCATATCCTAAGAAAGTTGGTTAACCATCTCCATGAATCCCAAGGCATTAGGGATGTCATTCATGCATTCACTGCATTGTCCCTCACACAGATTGTTAGTCTGATTTCTCCTAGTTCCCACCATTTTCTAAAATAAAATTTTTTTAAACAAAATATAAGTCAAGAAGTCATGAATAAATAATTTATTCCTCTTTGAAATTAACTCTAAATCCATATCTTATGAGATCTCTCTGTTTTTCATTTTTCTAAAACAAAACTTCTTGTGTGCTTACATATACTTAGTCTCATAATAAGGATTTTCACTAATGTTCTCAAATCCTAATTCCTGAATTAATTAAACCATGATTTGATACTAATTATAGAAACCCTACTTTTCTTACATGACTATTACATCATTTTAGAGATAAAATACTTAGAATCAATATAAAACCATGATCAAATATTTAGTATCTTGGGTGAATTATGACCATACATAACATTTACATAATAAAACCTAAAATTATTTAATTTCTTCTTCTCTAACTTCTTAGTGGCTTTATGTAATCCTTAGTATAAGTAGTCATGTGATAAAATACATCAAAGAAAGGGGTGAGCTAAAATCACAGAAAGAGGATAGCTAAGAACATGAATCAATATAACATAGGTGAGTATAATCATCATCATCATAGAATAGGAATGATATCAACATCATAATGATAGGAGGAAACATTAGATAAAGGCATGGAAAGCATCAATGCATAAAAATGAAACATTATGTCCTATTGGTCAAATACCACACATAGTTGTGAACACAACTAGATTTATATTCACAGATAACATATTTGTTTAATCATAACATCATCATTTTGAAAAAACTACCATCATATTCATGAATATTTCACATTGTATCATGAGATACATAACATTACCTAATGAATTGGAGCACTATATAATTCCGGGAACACCTGTCACATAATAACATTTACATAATCATGCATTGCACATAGAATGTATATCAATATTATATATAAAATAATGCATGGAAAGAAATGAGTTTTATTTCATTAATCATACATTCATGACAAAATGTTAGGGTTCCAAAAAGGTAAAAACATTCTAGTATAGGAATAATCAACCTTGATTGAAGAAGAGACAATATCAAGAAAAGTAAAATATGTGATTTTAGAAAGAAGGGGTTTTTTGGGAAAATCTTTGTATTTTTCATCAAACGAGATATGAAAAATGTGTGTCTCAGAAAAGAAATGTTAAGAAAAATGAAATTATATTTGTGGAGTATTTAATGAACATCCACACAGAAATTTAGCACAAAAGATAAATAACCAAAATAAAGTAAATTGGGTTTTATAATCCTCTCAACTTATATTATGGCCATTATTATGTGTTATAGAGTTCAATTCTGTCGTTCCAAGACTATTCATTTCTTAATTTTCATGATCGGTTTGTGTATACAAGTATAGAAGTTCGTGTAAGATGAGAATAATTCTCTTGAATTGAAATTATATTTTATTAATGAACTTACAGAAGTTTAATTGATCTTATATATTATTTTACTTCTAGATATTAGGATGATTCATTAGATATAATGTTAATGATAATTGTTTTGATGAATTTGACGATTTTTCAATCATCACGAACTGGTTTTATTTTATTATATAGTATTATATATATATATTAGTTCCAAAACATAAAAAAAGTTATAAAATACATTTTAAGATCTTTTTCAACCATTATAATGGTTTTATGACCAACCTTACAGACGGTAAAGGAAAATGGAAACTTTTCATCCTTGAAGGCAATAAATCAACTTATCACGAACGATATTTTCATTTTTAGAATAAAAGTGAGGGGATAAGTGGTTTGATGACTGATTATTTCATTAACATAATAACATTACAATTTTTATAAGATATTGGAGTTATAATTCCACTTTTATAAGGTGAGGTGATGAGAGAATAAGAAAAAACTAAAATTGAAAAGAAATTAAAAGAAAACAGAAGAGGATTTTACCTCTTGAACTTATTCACCTTGAGAACCTCCTTAGGGAAATTGGATTTGGTATTTTATGGATAGAAAAGTCTCCTGGATGTGGGGAAGGGTCTTGCGAATAGTATTGACTAGAATTTTAACAAGCCTCAAAGCTTGGATGGTTTGAGAATAAGAGGCGATAAGGGGTGATATTTATAAGGGAGGAGATGAGTGTTTTTTATTATTTTATTCATTATTTTATTATTTGGACTCAAAACTATTAATAGTTTTAACCTTATCACTAAATATATTAAATAATGAAGAAAAGTTCAAGATTATGGGCTTTCATTAGGCTTACATCAGGCATACATCAACTATGACTCAATAATGCATGTATTTGTTAAATACAATAAATTACCATATTTCACTATTCACTAAAAATTCCACTATTTAAAAAAACTAAAAAATTAAAACTAACCATTTTTTGACATGTAGAATTGAAAAATAAAGTTCATTTTATGAAAATAATTTTCTAAATATAAAAATTTTAAATTCTAAAAAAATCATCATTTATTGAAAAAGTACTAATTTTAATATTATAATCGATTTTACAACATTTTGAAAAATTAATTAAGATCTAAAAAAAATATCTTATAATCATAAGAAAACAAAATATTAATTTGTGAATACATTTTATGAAAATATATTTTCTTTTAAATCATTATATTAATTATAAAATTGTAAATAAACATTTTTGTTTTATAAAAATACCAACACTTAATTTATCATTTTTAAAACATTTATTTACTTATACTATGATATAATTATATCATATTTTCATTTATAAGATACCTAAATTTTATTTATACTTTCATATGTGAGGTTACTATTCTATTGTTCAGATTACCATTCTTAATGTTTGTGTTATTATTTCAATGGTCAAGTTATTATTTCATTGCTATAGGCTCCTTAATTTCTATAATATCACTGATTTCATTCTTCATTTATGAGAAGGATGTTTTTATAGGTATCACTGTGTTATGTATGTGTTTTATACTATATAACATAATTATAATAAGGGAAATAATTTCATTGATAAAAGTTTGGGTTATTGCATTCTTCCCCCCTTTTGAAATTTCACCCTCAAAATTTCATTTTACATAAACTGGTGAGGGTATTTCTCCTTCATCTCTTCCTCCAGTTCTCATTTTTCCTCTTTGTACTTATGGTTCGGTCATAGTATTTTGACCAGTTGAGTGGTCTTGTTTCATAGAACCTTATCTCTACGGTCTAAGATCTTCATCAGCTTCTCCTCATAAGAGAGATCATTTTCCAACTGTACCACCTCTGGATTCAGTACATGTGAGTAATCTAGTATGTACTTCATTAAGAGGGATACATGGAATACATCGTGTACTTGAGACATGATAGGTCTAAGTTCTACTTGATAGATCACAACTCCACCACGATCAAGAATCTTTAAGGGTCCAATGTATCTTGGACTCATCTTTCCTTTCTTCCTAAATCTCATGATCCTATTCCATGGAGATATGCAGAGGAATACCATGTCTCAATTTTCAAACTCTAGGTCTCATTGATGATTGTTAGAATAGCTCTTATGTCAACTTTGGGGTGCCTTGATGTGTTGTTGAATGGTTTTCACAATTTCCATCATTCCTTTCACCATTTCAGGTCCTTGTAGATTATGTTCACTGACTTTGTCTTAGGATGTTGGTGTTCTATATCTTTTCTCATAAAAGGATTCATATGAAGCCATTTGGATGCTTGAGTGGAAACATGACACCCCGACCCCTCTAGACAGGAGCCGGTGCATTACTTGTGATATTGGCATGGTTAGAAGGAATGAAAATCCTGAAGGAACGATCAGTTTAGTAGTCTTGAAGAAACTAGATACATATATGTAACTCCAATTACATTGGAAAAGGTTACAAAATACAATACAAAACAAAAACTAAAAACTGCATCCACAGGAACTCAATAAAAGGCATTATCTTCATCACTTGTCGAAGGTAGAAAATGAAAGGGGTGAGATCAAACACTCAGTAAGGGTTTAAAATAGCAGAAGCATGAGTACAATAATAAGTGAATCATAATAAATCTTACATAATCAAAATGGAATTGTGAATAAATGAACAACTAATGCCATTAATAAACTGAGAATGAAACTGCATCCATAGATTTTGTCATAGTGAAATCCTCATGGATAATAATAATAACTGATAATGAATAAAGAAAATTATTATTAATTGGACGTCATGTATCTGGAACATGAAACCATAATACCATAAAAACGGTTTACTGTTGTGGGTAGAAACCCGTCTGATTTTTGGAAACAAACTTGAAGGGTTTGTTGCCAAACTGTTTTGTCTCATGAGACCTATCGATGCATCGAGGGGATATAGTGGGCCCCACACACCTCTAAATCCAAAGCATTCTTTATACAATGATTCAATACAAGAGTAATATGCCTTTTCAATATCCGTATAGAGTATGGAATACAGATTCATCAATAACATCCCAAATATACACCGTATGTGAAATGGTATATGGTTTAGACAATAAACATATCCATGACATGAGATTATGGATATTTAATAGAAATATAATTTCAAATGGAAAGTGATCTCAAATGGACAGTAGGTACACCACATAAGTATTATTAGGTGCACAATAAAAAGTTAGTCACAACAAAGGGGATATTCTTGAACAAAAGTGAGAGAGAGGATCCCTTACCATAATTTAATCCGTCGAATCATATGACCAATACATAATGAACATCAAATGAAAAATTTAATAACATGAATTTAAATAGAATCATGTTATTATATATCAATGTTCAGTACACATATACCACATTCAATGATTAAGTGGTGAACAATGAAAATCTCACAGAAATGAAAGTGAGATGAGAAACCCCTCACCTTATGCTTGAAGGTGTTCTTGTCTTGTTTTCAAAGACATGAATAAACAAATTAGGATTATTAATTCATAAGTACATAACCTATTTTATATTTAATTGATATGTTATAACCTTATTTAGTTCATTAATGGCCTTTTTGATGTATTTAAGAGATTCAATTTTATTGTTTTGGAAGCATTTCCTTACTTGGTTTCGTGCTTTGTTTACTTATATTCATGAATGGAAGTTGGTTTGAAATATGGTTAAACATCCAAAATTGGTAATATAAATTATTAGTGAAATTAAAGAGACATAAATGATCTTAAAATTATTATGGTTATATACTATGATGATGACTCATTCAATGAGTTTAAAGATAAACGCTTGAATTTGGCATGGCAGTTTTTGTGCTAAATAAAATTGTTTTGTATTTTTATTCAATATTAGGAATGTGTAAAGATTTTAGAACATTAATCAAGATAAAACACATTTATTATGATCTGGTTCAACCATATATTTGGTTTCATGACCATACTTGTAAGAATTAATGGAAATTTAAATTACATCGTCCACGATGTCGGTAATTCGACACATCACGGATAATGTTTTTATTCCATAAATAAGTGGGAGAGAAGAATAATAATGATGTATAATTTTTCATAAACATTATAAAATCCAGAAAATACAAGATTCTAGAGCATAAATGCCTCTTGTTTAAGATGAGGTGAGGAAAGAAGAAGAAAATAAAGGAATCTTAAAATGAATGAAAACTTGATAAATTTCTCACGAAAATTCGACAGCCTAACGAGGTCTCTTAAAATTTCATAAAAATAGTTTGATGAGAGGAATGAAATATCTCATCATTCATACATAATATGGAAATTAAGGGGAATGTTTAATGAAATATCCCAACACAAGCCAAAGGGAAAGGAAGATAATAACATAAAATGAAAGAAAAGAATGAAAATAAAAGAGGTTGTTTACCCCTTGATCTCTTCTCCATGAGATCCTGCTTAAGGGCATTGGTTTTGGTCTTTAGGTGAGACCAGAAGCTCTAGGACATGGGGAAGAGACCTGGGAAGGGTAATTGGGCAGAACTTTGAGGATCTTCAAGGCATAGAGGAGTGAAGATAAGAGGTAGTCGTGGGGGGTTTTTATAGTGGAGGAGAGGGGTATAAATTGAATATTAAATTCATTATTTTGTTATTTCTCTCAAGACAACCAAATAGTGTGGTTTCATGTGACCCATAATAGTAATAAGTGCATTTGAGTTTGAACCAAGTGTTCTTGAATCACTTGTGATGTCATTAATAGTGTATTTAACTAATAAATTGAATATACGGTATTTTACCGTATTTCACTATTCATAAAAAATTCCATATTTTTAGAAAAATCACAAAAATTCACCCCTACCATTTTTCAACATGTAGAATTAAAAAGTGAAATCCATTTTTCAAAAATAATTTTCTAAATATAATTAATTTAAATTTATATAATGCCATAGTTAATTCGAAAAATAACAATTTTGAAGTGCAGTTAGTTTTATGTGACATAGAAAAATTAATTAAGATCCCATTATCATATTTCCTTAAGAAAATAAAATAATATTATTATTTACTATTCATAAGGATCATGTTACTATTCATATTACTATTCATAAGAGTATGTTACTATTCACCAAAAATCATGTTTGTTCTATTTGACTCCAAATGACTTACTGAACACAACTCTAGATGATCATTTTTTGAAATTCAAAACATAGAAGTGAGAAATGTATGTTTAACGGTGACGTTTTAACTATCTCCTAAATAACCTAGTGTTGTTTCAAAGGAACACAGTGATGAATAGAATGTAAATCATTGATGAATAGAGAAACATAACATAAAATGTTTGGGGTACTACAGGAAACTGTTATTGTAAGAAAACTCGACTAGATGCAGATGTTAGTCTCATCCTCCTTTGAAGTAAAAAGAACATGCTCTCAATATATCTTCCAGTTTCTGAATAGTCTGCTCAGATGGGTCTTCAGTTTGAGGCTAAAGTTCAGCTTGGTGATTGTTGGATACTTTTCCATAACATGGAGGTGAATCTCATATCTCGATCAGATACAATCAATAATGGTACTTCATGTAGCCTTACCACTTCTCTGATTTATATACATTCAAGTTGATCCAGTGGGATATCCTCTCGAATTGGGATAAAGTGAGCTATCTTTGTAAGATGATCCACAAAAACTCATATAGCATTGTTTCCTCTAGATGTCTTTCGAAGTCCGGTGACAAAGTCCATGGTGATGTTTTCTCATTTCCATGTTGGTATGGATAATGGTTACATCATCCCCTTTGAATTTTATCTTTCATCCTTCACTTTCTGACATACTAGACACTTTGATGTATATTCAGTGATCTCCTTTTTCATATTGCCTCACCAATAGTTCTCTCGGAGATCTTGATACATCTTTGTGATCCCTATGTGAATAGAGAATGTTGATCTATGTGCATCACTCAGAATCTCTTTCTTTATCTCTGATTTGGATGGTACACATAATCTTGACTCAAACATTACAACTTCTTCCTCGTCAATTTCGAACTATGAGGATTTCTCATTTCTCATAGCTTTCACCTTCTTCTAAATTTCCACATCATTTCTTTGAGGATTATTTATTTTCTCTATGAGGGATGGTTGGGCAATCATTTGAGAAAGGATTTATGATGTTCATTCCTTACTAATTCTCATGTCCCTCCATTTCAAATCTAAGAATATTGGATCCTTCTCAATTCTAATAATTGATAATGTTCAGGATCCTTTCTACTTAGAGCATCTTACACTTTATTCACTTTTCCAGTATAGTAGAGGATTGATTAGTCATAATTCTTGATGAGCTTTAACCATATTCACAATAATAGTGGGCTTTCTAACAGTTGGTAGAATAGTGCTTTTTCCTCCTTATTAACTCATTTTAGGCTAGGGTTTTGTAGTAGTGATTGAGAGCCCTGAAACTCCAAGTAAATTGTTCTCCTGTATCATAGTGAAATATTGTATCTCTGTGGACATAGATATTATTCCTGAACCACATATATCCCTGCTTTCTCATTACTTTTTTTTACTCTTATGTGATTTGTTTCTTTCGCTTCGTTTCTCCATACATTTTTGCAATAATCCACTAAATGTCTACGGTCATTTCCAAATAAAAGGCTCGATCACCATTTTATCCCTCTTAGGTAAAGGAGGACATTACACATTATTCAGGTTATTTTTCATAGCCTGATATGACAAGGTAGGAATCACCATGAAATTTTGAACTCCACCTCCCAAGTCATTGGAGATGTCATTCAGGTATTCGCTACATTATCCCTCACACACATTGTTGGTCTGGTTTCTCCTAGTTCCCACCATTTTCTAAAATTGAAATGGTTTGAACAAAACATAAGTCAACAAGTCATGAGTAAATAATTGATTACTTTGTGAAAATAACTTTAAAGTCATATCTTATGGGATCCCTAATTTCAAAATTTTTCTAAAACAAAGCTTCTTTTATGCTTACATATACTTAGTATCATACTAAGGGTTTTCACTAATGTTCATTAATCATAATTACTAAATTAACAAAACTATGCTCTAATATCAACTATAGCGACCCTACTTTTCTTACATGACTATTACATCATTTTAGAGATAAACATCTTAAAAACATTACCAAACCAGGATCAAAGGTTTACTATCTTGGGAAAATTAGGAACATACATAACATTTACACAATAAAACATAAAAATAATTTAATTCCTTCTTATCTAGATTCTTGTGGCCCTCATATACTCATTAGTATAAGTATGGTATCATTATCATAATCATGATAGGAAGCATTGGATAAAGTCATGTAATGTGACAATTCATAAAAATGAAACATCATGTCTTAGTGGTCGAATAACACACATAGTTGTGAACAAAGCTAGCATCATGTCCACACATAACATATGTTCATAATCATGACATCATTATTATGAATAAATCTAGCATCATGTTCACACATATTACACATTATCACATAAGATACAACACATTACTCAATGCATTAGAGTGCTATATAATTCTAGATGCACCCGTCACATCATAACATTTACATAAATATGCATGTCATATATAACATATATCAATCATAGACATAAAATGACTCATGAAAAATAATTAGTTTCATTTAATCAAGCATACATTAATGAACAAAATTTGGGGTTCAAAAAAGGGAATAACATACTGGTATAGGAATCATCAATCTTGAGTGAAAAACGAAACAATCTCAAGAGAAGTAAAAGACATGTTTTTAGAAAGAAGAGTTCTTTTGAAAAAACTTTGTATTTTTCATAAAACCAAATTAGAAACAAGTATACACTATAAAATAAATGTTAAGAACAATGAAATTATATTTTTGGATTATTTAATTAACATCCACACAGAAATTTGACACGAAAGAGGAGAATAACCCAAAGAAGGTAAATTAGTTTTGAGAATCCCCTTACCTTATGTCTGAATGATTTCACTTTAGTATCATGGATAATAAAATTAGATTCATTAATCAATAAATAAATAACCTATTATACATGTATTTTATTTATTATAATTTTGATAAATTCGTTTATGGTCATTACGATGAGTTATAGAATTCAATTTCGTCATTCCGAGAGTGTTTGTTTCTTAGTTTTCATGATTGGTTCACATGTATATGAGTATATAAGTTCATGTAAGTTGAGAATAATTCTAAAAAATTGAAATTATATGTTATTAATTAACTTTAAAAAGTTTATTTTGTATTATATATTATTTTTTCATATATGAGAATAATTCATTAGATAAAATATTAATGATAATCGTTTAGATTAATTTGGCAGTTTTTCGATCATCACGAACTGGTTTTGTTTTATTATTTAGTATTATATATATATATATGTAAGTTCTAGAACATAAAAAAAAGTTATAACATAAATTTTACAATATTTTTCAACCATTATAATGGTTTTATGACCAACCTTGAAGGCGATAAAGGAAAATGAAAACTTATCACCCTCAAATGTGATAAATCAACACCTCACAAACGATGTTTTCATTTTTATAATAAAAAGGAAAGAAGAATATTTTTGATGATAGATTATTTAATTAACATAATAAAATTTCAATATATATAAGATAATGTATTTATCATTCCACTTGGATAAGGAGGGGTGAGGAGAGTATAATAAAAGAAATGAAATTGAAAAGAAATTAAAATAAAATCGTATAGGATTTTACCTCTTGAACTTATTCTCCTTAAGAACCTCCTTATATAAATTTTATTTTGGATTTTGTTAAGAAAAAATGATCATGGAAGTGGGGAAGGGTCTTGAGAAGAGGATTGGATATAATTTGGACAATCTTCAAATCTTGAAAGGTGTAAATAGAAGAGGCGGTGAGTGGTGGTATTTATAGCGAGGAATGGGGTATTTTTTTATAAATTCATTCATTATTTTGGCACAATACTATCAATAGTTTTAACCTTATATCTAAATATATTAAATAATTTAGAGTTCAAGATTATGGAATTACATCAGTCATACATCATCTATGAATCAATAATTCATGTATTTGTTAAATACCGTAAATTACAGTATTTTACTACTCACCAAAAATTCAACTATTTTAGAAAAATTCCAAAAATTCACCCTAACCATTTTTCAATATGTAGAATTCTAAAAATGAACTCCGTTTTATGAAAATAATTTTCTAAATATGAGAAATATAATTTTTTTAGAATCATCATTTATTCAAAAAATATCGATTTTAATATTATAATCGATTTTACAAAACTTTGAAAAATTAATTAAGGTCTCTTAAAATTATCTTATAATCATAATATAACAAAATTTTAATTCATTAATACATTTTATAAAAATAAATTTTCCTTTAAATCATTATATTAATTATAAAATTCTAAATAAACATTTGTGTTTTATCAAAATACCAACACTTAATTTATCATTTTTAAAACATTTATTTACTTATACTATGATATAATTATATCATATTTTTATTTATAAGATGTGTAAATTTTATTTATAATTACATAATTGAATTTATTATTCTATAGGTTGAATTACCATGTTACTATTCCAAGAGCCAAGTTACTATTCTATTGGTATAAGTCCCTTAATTTGTATGAATACCACTTATTTAATTATTTATTAATGACAATGAGGTTATTATAGGGCTCTCTATTCTATATATGTGTTTTATACTATATAACATAATTATAAGGGAACCAATTTCATTTAAAAATTTTTGGGTCATTACACTTATGCCCGTTAGAAATCTGACCGTCAGAATAGTAATCTGATCGTTGAATGGTAATGTGACCCTTAAGAATAGTAATCAGGTTGTTACAATAGTAACCTTACCTACTAAAGTATAAATAAAATTTAGGTATTTTATAAATGAAAGTATGATATACTTATATAATGGAATAATTAAATAAATATATTAAAAATGATAAATTAAGTGTTGGTATTTTTGTGAAACATAAATTTATATTAACAATTTTATAATTAATATAATGATTTAAAAGAATACTTATTTTCATAAAATATATTAATATATTAATATATTCTTTGTATTATATTTATAAGATAATTTTATGAGACCATAATTTTTCAATATGTCATAAAATCGGTTATAATATTAAAATCGATATTTTTTTAATAAACGATGATTCTAATTAGAAATTAAAATTTTTATATTCAGACATAAAATGGATTCTATTTTTGAAATCTACATAATGGTTAGAGAAAGTTTTTGGATTTTTCAAAAATAGATGTTTTTTTGGTGAATCATGAAATACAGTAATTTATGGTATTTAATAAATACATGAATTTTTGAGTCGTGAATGATGTATGGCTGATGTAAGTATCCATTAGTTCGAACTCTCCTGAACCATTTACTCTATTTAGTTAGAAGAATCAACACTATTATTAGTCTTGAGCCAATATAATATACAAATGAATAAAATAATCAACATCCCTCCCACCCTATAAATAACACTTCACACCACCCTTTCTCCCCACACCTCTTAAGCTTTTTATCTTGTTTAAATCATACCCAAGATTATTTCTAAGCCTTGTCCCCATGTTCAGGAGTTGTTGGTCTCAAAAAAATACCAAACCCAAGTGTCATAAAGAGGTTCTCAAGGAGATGATATTCACGAGGGAAAATCTTCCTTGTTCTTTTAAATTTTTTCTTTCTTCTACCCTATCCTCACCTCCCCTATCCAAAAAAGAATGATAACTCCAATATCACACACACACACACACACACACACACACATATATATATATATTATTGTGTTAATGGAATATCTATCATCAAATCTCTTCTCTTCCACTTTTATCTTAAAATTGAAAACATCACCTGTGATATGTCGATTCACCACCTACGTGGATGATGGCTTTTCTTTTTCTATTACCGCCTTTAAGGTTAGTCATAAAAACATTATAATGGTTAAATATGATTATAAATTTTTTATTATAACTTGTTTCAAGTTCTAGAACTAATATATATGCATAATATTAAATAATAAAACAAATTTATTTTATGATGATTGAAAAAACACCAAATTAAACTTATCATTACTATTTTATAAAATAAATCATCCTCATATAAGAAAAAAATGATATATTTGGCCATTTAAAATTATAGAAGTATATTAATACCATTTTATTCCACTTTTGGAGTTTTTATTCCATTTAACAAGAACTCTCATAATTATACTCAATGGAACCGACCATAAAACCATGAAACGAACACTCCCAGAATAACAAAATTTAATATTATAACCCATCAAAATGACCATAAATGAACTTAATAAAATTAAAATAAATAAAATATATGTTGATAATGTTTTAATTAAGTAACTAAGGAAACAAATTTGATTATCCATGACATTAAGTATAAGTGAAGAACACATTCGAACATAAGGTAAAGGATACCTCTGAGATTTTCCTCCTGAGATGTCATATATTCATAATTTTTTTCACATATCCATGTTTAAGATGTATCATCCCGACCCCTCATATTTTGGATCTGAAGGATTTAGAATTAGAGAATAGTGCTTTGATGATAGTACACCTATTTTATATTCTTTATCATCAATGTATGTTAATTTGAGGGAAGCCTATTCCTTTGGTGCATACTCTATGGTAGGATGAAAATTATACCCATGAGATGTTGGAGAGAATATTAAATGTGGGAGAAATAGCCTCACTCATTAATTGTTCAAAAATATCATGAGGACATTTTAGGGGTAGAAAGTGTCATAGTGTGGTTAATTGTAATACACACTATCATTATCTAGAATATATTTTCTATATTAATTGTTCAATTTCATTCGTTAGAATTTAAACTAAAAATTTTATTTTTTGGATTAATTTTTTGGTTGCACATTAAGGCACACAATCTCCCTAACTTGTCTTAAGGCCTATGGATTTTAAATATTTTTCCAAAATCATTATATGGTCAGATGCATGGTCTGTATAACTATGTTTTCATGTCACGTGTTAACAAAATTTTATATATATTTATTTTATAAATCAAATTTAGGATTTTATACGGTATTTTCCTCCCATATGATAGGGAAACATCTATAAAGCTCCTCTACTTCAACCTCAGCCATCCTTTTGCCTCTTGGTGATTCATCATCATGCAGGTGTTATTCTTCATGAAATATGTATGTAAATCATCTCCTCTCTTTGTTTCCCTTCTCGTTCTTTTATCTCATTACCCTATTTTGGCTATGGTAGCATAGGGGTTTCACATAGGATGGAAATTAAATGAGGTTTTTCTCCTTTTATATATTGTGATCATCATTTATGGAATCTTCCTCACCACTCTTGGTTGATTTAAATAAATTTACATATACTACATTTTTGGTAGATAGTTCTATTCAAATCCATTTATTGACATAAAAAATTGTGCCTACTCATTTATAATTGAGTTTTCATTGAAATAATTTTTTTAAAATATGTCTTTAATGGTTTATTGATTAATTTTTTCTATTTCTCTTCTAATGTAATTTGATATTAAGGGAATTTTTATATAAAAACATTTTGTATGATGAAATTTCAAGCATAAATTTATTAAAAAATAATTGATGGTTATAACCATATATTATCATCATATATAACCTTGAAAACATAAAATTCACCCTCATGATGAAAATATGAAACATCGTGCATGAAATCAGATTAAAGGATGACCAAGCGAGTACACATCCTAATTAGTGTGTTTGTTACATCCTATTTTCCAGTGACCAATGGGGGAACACTCTCTTACCTACCCTTTCATTTTTGGATTCCTTTTTTCCTAGCATGTCCGCTATATCCTGTTTGCATGTGACCTTCTGGGGAACACTCTCTTGTCTTCCCTCTCATCTTTGGATTCATTTTTAGATGATCACCACATGCAATTATTGGATCATCATCCCCAAGGATTCGAAATTGATTGTGAGTGATGGCATCTAATGACGATTTACCTAGACATTGTTTGGCTCCTAAAGATGAAAGGTGTCCTCATTATGATGGGGTCTTTCTTGGATTCGATTTACCTAGGGTTATGTTTGACACCCGATGTTGAATGTTGTCCTACTAATGAATTGTTCTTGCATGAATTCATCTTGACACTTGGATTCATCCCAACAGGATCCTTAGGAACTGTGGTAGTAAGAGCGACATCAGGCTGGGCCACTAATCCTTGACGATGGTGGTCTCTCCTCATGTGAAGATAGAAATACGACGGACAGTGACTATATTGACAGCAGGACAAACAAAATCCAAAGGTTTTCTCATAATGAATGTGTTTTCAAATAATATTTTCACCTTTCACTTGAACATATATGATTTGGGGAGGCTTCTAAAGGTCAAACTAAACATAGAAACAAGAAAAGCTGCAACGAATCGTGTTTTGAGCCAAGGTAGAATTCCAAATAAATTTAATTTTTTTTGGAATTTGGTGTAATATATTTCTTTAAACTGAGATTCAGAACATAATTTCATGAGTTTAAATGTGTTGTTTTTACACATGTTTGGGAGCCCAAGAGGTGTCTCAGGTGGTTCATTGAGTTTCAAGAGCATCAGGCCCCGAAATATCAAAGTTTAGGTGGACTGATAAGGACACACAGTTTGTTTGAAACCGTGCGGTCCACCACTGCAAAACTTGTGGTATCTGTAGGTGAGAAGATGTACCTAACATGAGATTCTCACAGTTTCCCAAACCATGTGCCTAGATTTCATGGTTAGTGTCAAGTAGGTAGTATGCTTGCACTATTCATCACATGATTGGTGCACAGTTGGGGAAAACTGAGTGGGATAACCATATAGAGTTAGGGTTCCCTAAGTAGTGGGAGTCTCACGGTTGGCGCACAGTTGGCGCACAATTTGGTCAACTGTGAGGCAAAATCGTGTGTCCTAGTGATGATGGTAAAATGACATTTTTGACCTTAATGAGTATTAAAAACCTTCTTCTTTCTTTCTTCTCCTCCAGCGTGTGTAACTCCCTCTCCTATGGGTTCTCCTCAAGCTTAATGTATGCTTTCTTAGGTATTCTCTGTCTTTCATCGAAATCGAGTGTCATCGGTCTCTATGGATTCCTCTCAGTAAGCTCTTCATTCCTTTTGAATCTATCTCCATTTAATTTCCTCTCAACCAAGTTATCATAGTGCGAGCTCATTTACCCTATTTTCAGGGTGGATGTTCATTTCATTGATTTCTTCCAAACACGATCAAATCAGACATTGATGTTGGATAAGTAGAGTGTATTATGAATGAGGTAGGTGTTCTATGGCTTTTACTTATGTTTTTGTTGAATTATAGATATTACCATAGTACCACACGTTGACCCTTTCCGGAAATTTCCTTAAAATTGAGTTCTTTGTTTTAATTTGGAATACACACCTTTTATTACTCCAGTTGATCCTTTTTTAGTAATTAGAGGATTTCAACCTCAACCAAGGACACCCCTTGGGTGTGTCGACTTTGATTGGCCCTATGTAATTAAATGAGTTAATGATTAGGATGCCTTCTAAGAGTATGTCTTGGTTTTTAAATGGAATTGCCCCTTGTAGGAAATTGCCTAATTGGTAATGACACCTACAAAGGGTTGGAGTTGGTGTCTGAGTACCAACTATTTGTACTTTGATTACATAAATATTCAATGAATTTAATATTAATAAAACTTATTATTACATATTGTTTGTTTTTATGCATGAAAATAATGTAATAATATCCTAGAGTATATTTCATGTGTATAAGGTCATAGTAGTTCCCCACTATGTTGAGAACCTTGATATTTAATGAAGATATTCTCAAATAATGTTTTGCAGTTAGATAACGTACTATGATGGTACACATAGTACATAGACTGTCAGGTGCGAGTACTCATAAGAAAATGGAGTTTTTTCTTATTAAGTTCACACTTGGTAATCTCTAATACGGAAGATTATGGGAACAGACCCACCAGTAGGAATTATGCATGTTTTGGTGTCATCGAATATTCCTATCTATGAGCATGTGTGGTGGTGTTTAGACTTTAATATTATTATTAATGCATGTTATAACTCACATAATTAGATGTATTTCGTAAATCATGACGATAACAGTTCATGGAAAAGTTGAATACGTTGGGTGCCTCACGAGTGACATTTCCTTAATGAATAAATCAAGGATTTGTCTCTTCCATCTTTATCGAAGCTGATATCTCATATTTTTTATTGGAATAGAACTGTCACATTAAATTCCATGGTGATGGTGTAATGAAGTGTTTATTTCAGATAGTCAAAGAAAAACATATCGAGCATATAGGTTAGTGACACGGATGTGCAAACTTATTGATTAGATATTGTGATAAAAGGATGATATTATATAGTGATCATTCGTATGTGATTGTCGACGTTGCAACATTTAGTTCTTTCTCTTGGCTGTATTGAATCGTTACTAGACAAAAATCTTGAACTTTAGGAAAGCCCACCTAATGCCAATGAGAAGGAATTCTAAAAGGTCACACATTAAGTGTTTCCGTTGATCTTGATTAAATTCTATTTGAGTTTAATTAATGGAATAAATATTATTCTCAAGTCCGAGGAATAATTTTATTCAAGTTATATTGATCACATAAATTAAATAAATATTTATTCGTTGGCATGTGAATAAAATATTTATTTTATTTATTGAATTTTTTTAATAAATATTTATCTGTTAGATTGTGAATAAAATATTTATTTGGTTATTAAATAAATGTTGGAGGAGTTCAAACAGACCAAAACCAATTCTGGTGACAAATATTAATTAAAAAGATTGTTGCATAATATTTGTTATCAAGTAAGTTGGAGCACACCACAAAATAGTAATAATTTAATTATTATTATGTGGAATGAGATTTATTAAAGGTAATAACTGTTATTTAATGGCCAGTATGCAACTAAATAATATTTTAACTTAAATACTAACTCTATAAATAGATAGGTATGTTTATTTTGTCTTGTATCTGAAATTGAGAATAGAAAATTGTTGCATACAATGAATTCTCTCTCAAGTCCTTATCACTCTCTCAAGAACGAGAAATTTAAGAGAGATTTATTTATGACCAAAGAACGAGCAATCAAGAATTAACAATGCAATACATTCGATTCTCCACGCTAGCACCCATAGATCGAGTGGTGTTTCTCAAAGATAATAGGAGCATGTGTTGATCACCGCTAGATGGATTCTATCCTTGGATCCTCACATTGCAACGAAGGTAATCTGAAAAGGGTCTTTTTGGATGATCAACATTCACCAATAAAGAAAGTTCATAAGCGCAGGTATTTATTTCTACAAATATTAAATAAAATAATTATAAAATTGACATACAAGATTATCAGTCTTGGTTTCATTCAACGATTATGAAAAAAAAATATCACCCACCTCTGTACGCTTCTGCTGCACCCAAAACCATCATGAAGTGTCATGTTGAACTTCGTATTTATTTTTAATGCTTGTTATCTTTTTAAAATGCTTCTTTATGATGAATTGAGTTATGAATCGTGAAATTTATTCTTAAATTATGTTCAATTAATTATTTGATAAATAATATCATGTTTTTATAATAAATAATATCATGTTTTATAATAAAACTCCTCTAATGAGGTTTGTTTTCTTCTAAATTACAAAGTGGTGATTTTCTATTTATATCATGCTTGGGTTATGACTTTGAGTTTTCCTGATGCCTTTATGACAGTTCTTGTTAAGTGGGATGTTAGTACATGGCCTCCTATTATATAAATGATAAATGAACCAAACCACCTTCTAAGTGCTTGGCATGTATTTTAAATTGAATGGCCCAGCCGATCCTGTCTAAATGACCAATAAACCAAACTTTTCCTAAGGTTTTGAATAGATTTATAAATGGGATTTACCATGTAGGTAATTGCCCAATTGATAATGACACCTTCTAAGTGTCTCTTTGAAACTTGTAAAATGAATTTTCATGTTTGATGGATTAAATGACATATATTAAATGGAATGACAAGTTCATGATGGTTTTTATTCCATGAATGAATTAAATAGTTTGATTGAAATAGAATTGAATTGGGTGGTACAATCATGTCTCTTATTATAATTAAATAAACATGACTTATGTGAATTTTTATAGTTGTGATGCCCTTGATTATAGAATGGGATTGACAAATGTAAAGCATGAGAAGTATTGTTTCATTACTATTATTATAACTATGATTATGCCTTGATTTAGGCTGTGGAATGATCCTAAGAGTTCTTTTGAGCATGGTGGTATCACTCTCCCTTACATCGGATGTTGATCATGACGTCTCGTACTAGTGATGCTATGTGGATGGTGGGCATGATGCACCATGTCGCTTGTTGAGTGTTGACAAGATGGGCACTCACCATATCGAGTGACAAGCATGATGTCTCCCAATTATTATGAGATGCGGTGCATGTACCCTATTGGTTGAGCTTATAGGCTCGTTCAGACTGGTTATTGATGACTAAGTTACAGTCTGATCCAGCCATCACCTAGTATTCCAAGTATATAGCCACTTACGTCTACACATACTTGGTTCATATAGGTGGATGCAATATATATCTACACTATGTATATATTTATGATTCGGAATTTCATTTCGGCCATGATCTGAAGTAGATAGAGTCGTCATGTGTCCCTTCAGGACCTGAGTAGACTGGTTGTTTATTTCCGTATTATTTATTATTTCTTTTTAGATGCAAACTTCTTTACTTTATATTCATGGACTAGTTTAAGATGTAGACACTATGGATGGTAACTTATGGGGATTTATATATCACACCCTGATCGGGTTGTCATTGCATTGGGGTACCTGAGTAGATCTCATGCTTGCAGGACCATGGATGTTTGCTTGTACCTAGGAGTTAAGGAGCACAAGACTGAGCTAGAACTCAGGATGCTCGTGGTGATTGACATAGGGGATTTTTTTCTTTTCTTATACATATAATGTATTGTATCTCATTTATGATCTATGTCTACTATTTTAATTATATATCATCATATTTATAAGCATTCATTGTTGTATATTGACGTTGGCCGTTTTGATTCAGTTATTATTATTATTATTTCACGGCTCTTTCTTTTATTACTGCTTCCATTGTTGTCTGTTATTTGTTATGTGATAAACCAATGTGAAGCTCTGATCATGAGGCTATAGTCTCCCCACTATCACGGCCTTAAACCATCACTACTAGTCAGTAGCCTCTGGCGTATGGTAAGGCACGCTTCATGTGACTCACAAGGCTACCAATTTAATGGTCAGTCGGGTCAAAATGTTACAGAAGCTGTGTTACTTCAGGCAGAGTTAGTTCGTTAACCCAGAGGAAACAACTGATCTTTTCACCAATACCTTTGAGGATAGATGGGTTCTAGAAGGGAAGTAAAATCCAGGGAATATTAACCCAAATCAATGCACGTTTTCAATCACGACCTCTATCAAAATTGAAAATCCAACAAAAAAGAAGGAAGCTTCAATTGTCACATTGGAATGACTCTGACAACCAGGCATAGGTGAAATCCTCATTTGAAAAGAGGTGAACACTCAAATGTCGGTGATCCAGAACCCCCACAGCTGCGGAAGAACATAGGCCCCAAGTCTATTTGACAAAACCCTCAAACAGTTCCACCAAAGGTTGATACAAACATAATCTAGCCACGAGTGTTCGAGTATACCGACGTGGAAATAATTCTCATAGAATTTATCATGTCAATTTTTCTATAAAACTGTCATGGAAAGTATCTTTTGATGTTCGTTTTGGGTAAAAATTGATGTCCAGATCCCTATAATTATGATTCCATGTCAGTTTTTTTATATACCAATGTGGAAATATCTAATTAAAAAAACTTATTAAATTACATGCGCTTAAAACAACTTAAACTCGTTAAAAAAAGACCATGTACAAAAACATAGAAAATACCAAGTGACTTGTGTGCGGCCACCTATGCAAGTGACCTGCGTGAGGCCCTGTGGGCGAGTGACCTGCGCGCTGTCACCTGGGCAAGTGACCTGTGTGAGGTTGCATGTATGAGTGACTTGGAAAAGTGACCTGTGCGAGGCCGCATATGCGAGTGACCAGTGCGAGGCCACCTGTGCAAGTGACATGTGCAAGGACATGTTGGCAAGTTCCCTGTGCATGGTCACCTTGGCAAGTGGCCTACACATGGCCACCTAGGTGAGTGACCTGTCTAAGGCCACTCCTTTTCCAAAATTTGGAATTTTCCAAACTAAGACTTTTAACTCTCATAAAAATCTAAGTGTTTTCTTGCAGACTTCTAATGGATACTCAAAAGGTTATAGTTTCTGGTGAACAAGTTGGTGCATGCATCAATGAGAAGTTGGATATCATCGAGTTAGCTTATTATTAAGTACATGACACCACTCCCAGATTTGGAAAATCATTCGAAGAAATGTCATCATGAATACCCTGAGATTGATCAGTTGAAGCTTTACGGCCACCGACTCCTGAATGATATACTCATCCCAAATCTAAATAATTCTTTTTCCTTTTCCTAGTTCTAAGGGTACACGATTTTTACCACAACTGAAATCTCGTCCAGGGGTGTATATATCAACGAGGGGATAGTACCCTCGGCCTATGTCATGCATCATTGTAGTAGTACTCTGGATTTAAAGCCTCACAGTCCTGAGTCAAAGTCACAATGTTTCTCATCTGTCTTTCTTGTATCCAAGATAAACTAATCAAAATTTTAGAAGAAGACTGAGACCTATTCTCTAAAGAGGTGTCAAATCAGAGTGGATGTGGGTGTACTGGGTGCGCCAACTAAATTTGAGGTTGATCTGAAGGTGGTCATAATTTATGAGGCTATATGGGTAGCATATACATATGTATATAAGAATAAAAATATTATCCATGATTTATTAAGTCGATGGATTCTGCAAACCAACACCTTTCATCTAACACATAGGGAAGTTGGTATTAGCTTATGGGATGTTTACAAGATCTCCGGAGCACCCATCCTCAGAGATGTATGATGATTTTAACCTGCTAAAAGCAACATGGGACAATGTTGAATGGAAGTTTGTTTTATCTTGTGAGCTATTAGAGATGGCACGAGATATCAGGAAGGAAGACCCTATCCTAAGGGAGGATGTCCACCCTAAAGAGTGGATGAATGTTTTCTTGGATCCCAAGGGGGAGGCCCCACATGAAAACACCTAAAGAGATGTCCTGCATTGGAAAAGAGGGGCATTCCTGGTAGACTCTGACCCACATTGAAACAAGGTCGGTATAGCCAATGGGGGTACACAGTAAAGTCGAACATACCCAACAGGACATGTCTCGTTGGCTTCTTAGCAATGTGGTTATGCACCTAAATGCTACTAGTTCGCAAATAAAATGGCGGTGTTAGGTCAGGAACCTTTGTCATGGTGGCCAAGTTAGAAGAGGGAAGCACATAGGGTTGACACCTCCCATCTTGGTGAGGATTCACAGGTTCTTATTGCATGTGTATACCGGGAAGGACCCTTTCAAAATTGTAGGGTCATTTCAGGTGTTGTGGGGGTGGATTGCAACACACTTCAGTTCTTATGTCATACTGAGTGAAATCAACGTTACTGGAGGTGGGTTTTGACCACTCGTTTAGGCTATTTCTGGCATCCAACCCTTGTATTTGAAGTACGGTGAAGCTTTAAAGAAACATAATCTAATAAAAGAATTCAACTTCCTTCCACACAAGGATCTACCCATAGGGACATTCATTGATGAAGTCAAAAAATCTAATTACGAACTAAGATCATACATGATTACTTTTAGGGATAGCAGGATAGTGTGTTAGCAACCTATATTGATGGCTAGGTTACATGAGAAGCCTAAGATCCTTACAGATTTTCATGTCAATTTAAGTGCTTTTAGCAACGAAACCTATCCCATCTCATGCATGTCTGATCATAGAAGCACTCAATGGTTTCCCAACAACTCTAAGTCCGCATGGCTTTGGAGGTAACACATGTGGTAATTAAGTTGTCTTCATTGAGTGCATCCATTGGGTTGACCTCTTGATATGCTAAAACTTGGATTTCTTCTTATCCTCATGGGGCGATGATAGTGAGCGTACCTCGAGTTGTAACCGTGACAACTGCTGGGCTGGGGAAGCGCGACAGGAAGGCTCATCCCGGGGATGATGATGCTGAAGCTTTGAAAACATCTAAGCGATCTCAGATACAGGTTACACAGTAGGCTAGAACTGAAAGGATGGAACTTGTTGATATTAGAACTGAAGGCTCGCCACAACTAAAGGAACGACAGAGAATAAAAACCATGTCCAAGAACATCTCTAGTCGTGGTGAGTTCTCACAACATTATTCATTCTCAATTTGCCCATGTATATGATCCCGCTAATTGATTGCAGAATTTTCCTCCCTTTCCTCTTTCAACGGCCTTAGAGACGGCTCTCTAAGGATTGAGGAGGATATTTTGGACGAGACATGGATTACTATTGATGAGTACGTCTCTTTGACGGGAGAAGTTTCAATGAATGAGACCACATTCATTCTTGTTACTACAAAGAGGTAGGATCCTGGTAATTTCAAATGTGCATCATAAGGTTTCATGTACAGATCACTGATTTCCATTTCTTATGATATTTTAGATCTTTCATATACATTGGAGGACCTTACAACCACCATCATTGGTCCTGATATGATGGGTCTCGAAAGGGTTGTGCCTGCTGAAAAGACAGTGGGTGATACTAATGACGAAGCCAATTTGGGTCTCAGCTCAGCATCATACACCTAATGGTGAGGATGGTGAGAGACTTGGAGTATTATATAAGGAAATAATTGAATAAATTTATCAAGATATTGATATTCTTGGCTCCTTGGAGGAGTTTTGGGTCTTTAATAAGAAGTTGGATGAACAATAATTTCCCACTTGAGTGTTTTATCCCATGACCAACCTCTTTATGTCCAATTCATTAAATCAAAAATCTTGACTGGAGTAGATTTATTTTCACAAAATATCTCCAAGTTGATTCATGCGTAGGGTGTTGAGGTCCCTCTCACTCCCGTTGTGGAAGGAATGATAGCTCAAGGTCTTGAAGTGAGGGATTCTCGTGAGCCTTCCATGGTGGGTCTTGAGCAAACTCAGGAAAATATGCTCCTCATTAAGAGGTATTATCTCAAACTGTTGGGGCCAACGATACTAGGGAGGGGTCTATCTAAGCAACTGATCTGTCAATGAGTGGGTGTCATACACTAATTTGATCCCCTTTTCCCTTTCTCTCTAGTGTCTTTTGATGTTGACGATTAATTTCATTTGTTTTTCAATGAGGATAGCTTCAACGGTCGAACCTGAAGTGGAAGCCTCCAATTCAGTCCAATTGATGGATCAAGGTGAAGGTGATGTCATTCCAAGAAGGAAAACACAGGTCACTTCCAGGCAAACACATATCGGTGTTGCTTCAGAATGGATGTGTAAATTTCCTACTCATTGAGGGGCATAGTTGGCCTGATCAATATTGGTCATGGATCCTCCTCTGTACCCATATTTATCACCCATAGTTCATCGATAGTGATGGAGACTCCTTCCTCGAATGCTGGAGGAGTGCCTCTAAGGTGGTCTTCTTCCACTTTCTCTTCCTCCTCTTCCTCTATGTCTACATTGGGATGGACGGGATATAAAGGGGAATCATTGAGGTTAGGGGGGGAGTCATTATCTTGAGAGTCGTCTTCCAACAGTGATATAATGACCTCAGATTTTGCTGATAAAGTGGCAACCTATTGAAGTCCTAGGGATGAAATTCAGGAATTTTTATTTGAGGTATCACCACCAACAGGGCAATAAAATACTTCTTCATTGCCCTCGAATTCATAATAAAGGTCTTTTAATGGGTTAGTCGTGGTCATTTCCAGACCATTTGGGACAGTAACTCGAGCGACACCATCAGTCATGGGTTGTTTCCCCTCCGGTAGAATCCTACATCAATATATTGAGATTCAAAAGATTCAAATGGATATTTATCACCATGTAACGTCCCAATATTCTCATTACTACAATATTTGAGGCATTAATGATATGATAAGGGATCGTCGCATGCTGGTGCTGCCAAGGCCTTCCTATAAAGACATTGAAAGTTATATCTTTTCAGACAACCAGCAACTCAAAGTCAGACCCCAAATCTTCAAACTGAGCTATGAGCTTAATGTGGCGAAGGGGTTTTTGTTCGTTTTTATCATACCCTTGAAGTATTAGAGAAGAAGGGGATAGATCAGGTTCAACGTATCCCAATCAATGGAGTTTTCTGACTGAAATGAGGTTGACCCCTGAACCACATTGTCAATGAAAGCTCAACATATGTCAATGTCATCTAATCTACAAGATACATACAAGGGCCTAATGTGTCCTTATATAACATCATCTCTCTCTAGTTCAATGAAATAGATAACCACATTACATTCTTCTAGGTTGATCCCAGTAATAACATCAGCTTAAAACTCTTGAGGGCATAGAAAAGCTGCTACAAGTGCTTCTCATAGATCCTTTGACATGTTGAGAGCACCCTAAATTGAGAGTTTTTCTGGAACTATGGACAATTGCTTCAGGATTTCATGATTTTGATTCAAAGTCCTATGTTTTACTATGGGGAACTCCTCCCTAGTAGGCACTATAGGGACTGATGTGTCAGGGTAGATGATTCAAGTAGTTGTGTAGATGTTAAAGACATCTTTGATATTGGATTGGATCATTTCAGTTTGCATACCTGTCTGGGATGATGGTACTATTACACCCCTTCTAGTTGATCTTTTAGAAAGATTGGGCTCGAAAGACTCATTATAAAGGTGGGGTCATTTCTCTGCTCTTCCTGTGCTCACTGAAGGTCTCTTCTGTGAGTATCAACGGCATAAACAACCTAGTGGGGATGTGGTTGGGATATTGGTTTCGACCACGACTGCGTCTGCCCCTACATCCCTGGCTCTTATGGCCTCTGTCGGTTGTTTTATAGCTTGGAAAAGGGAATTCGAGTGTGTAAGTCTACTCTTCATCAGATAATGGATTCATTAAGTGAATGGCATTAATGGAACCAAAAATTAATTCTTCATCTGATGAGGATTATGTCTGGAGGGATGATTCTTGCATTGTTGTTTGTTGGGGTGGTTCCCGTACTTTCGAGGCTGAGGGTAGGAAGTCTAAGAGGGTTAAGTCTAGCTTTGGATTTGGTGTGAATTCATCCCCCTATGTTTTCTCACTTCTCTCTTGACCATATCTATTCTTAGAAGACTAACCATTGGAAGACTTTAGCATTGGCGGAGTCAGTTGGGCCATAGAAAAAGTAACTAGAGGCACAATGGGTTGTTTTAACAATGCTCAGAGGACAACATGTGTATGATTGATTTTTTTTTCTAGTCATCCAATCACTGAAATTTTGTGTGTTCTTACTGTTAACCCCCTACCATTCACCTTCTTCCTTTGGAGTGGTAGCAGAGACACATACTACCTGTGTTAGTGGTTTTCCCACCTTCACTTTTCCAGAATCAACCATATTTTGTAGGATTTATTTGAAAACAAAACAGTACTAGATGGTGTGACCTAGTGTTTGATTATAGGAGTAGTAATTTGGGTGACCGTTAAATCCAACATGCTCAGGTCTCTTGGGCTCTAGAATTTTTGGAGAGTTGTTTTTCATGACCGTTAAAAAGTTATCGGGAAATAGATCATATCTGAAGGAATAAAATTTGTTCTTCTGATTTTTAAACTGGGAATGTTTAGGTTCCTTTTTCTCATCCTAATGGGGATACTACTACTGATGTTGTCATTCAGAAAGAGGTGTCACATGAGGATGTGTGGGATTTCAAGTTGGAGCTAGCGTAGAGGCTGGTATTAAAGAAACTGTTTCAATTTCCACTCTACCCATCATCTTCCCTTGAGACGTCAACACAGGATGAGAGTTATCCTTAGATCACAAAATAGAATCTTCCAACCTTTTTTCTACTACAACAAGATCTTGAAATCCATCGGGATACTTTACTGAGATAAGTGGTGTTCATATTTAATCACGAAGATTCACAATGAAAAGACCCAAAAAATCTTCTTGAGGAAGCTACAAGTTCATAGAATAAGTCAAAATCTTCCACCTGGTAATGAAATTTAAAACCCTCTCATTTTCTCATTTTCTTCATTTTGAGATATCAAGGACTGTTGTCTTCTGCAATGTAGAGCTGAACTGATAGAGGAATTGTCGGTAAAAATCTTCCCACCTCTTGATTGATCTAGATGGTAGATTGGTATACTAAGTGAACGCTGGCCCTAAAGTTTGCATGAAACATCTAATCTTAACTGCCTCTTGATACTTGAGGGTCCCAAGCATGGGGTCACACCGAGACACAATGTTCATCAGATTTTGTTCCAGATCCCATGAACTATGGAATGTTGGGAACATAGGATTCCCAAAGTTTAACGGGTGAAGAGTTGCATCCACCCATTCAAGGTAAGGCTTCATCTTTGGTTGTACTGGCACACACTGTCCTTTCATAGCTTCTAATAGAGTTGTCAGTGTTTCAATAGTGTTGATGAGCTGGGAGGAATGGCCAACTGGGCAGGAGCCTGAATAACGGGAACAACAAGTTGGTTAAGTTGTGGTGGCTCTTCTTGTACTCACAGTTGGTAACCTATAGGGGATTGCCTATGAGGATACGTCTGACCTTGCTCCAGTTGTGTACCCAACAAAGGAAACTTATAATATCTTATTGTTGTGGGGTCCAAATATATTGGTTGTTGCTACCCCACATTGAGTGGATTTTCTAACTCCATTTTAGTTATTGTGGTGAACCCTCTTTGTTGAGGTACGCCATCTGGGAGCTTGAAGTGAGGCTCTGCTTGTATAACATATCCAATAGGGATGTTGTCTCAGAGTAGTTTTGCATTGAGTATTCTAAACTCCATTTCTTCTTCCTTCTAACCAAACCTTTCCTCAAGTGTGATGAGTTCAACCTTTTCGGGAAGTGGGTGAGATATGGTTGCATCTTTACCATTTTCTTTGATAGATACTCATCGAGGAAGTGGTAGTAGAAAATTTTAGGGAATTCTCAAATTCATAGCTCTCTGGTTTCAGATATGAACACATTCTTCAATCATTTCAGTGTGGACTATACTATGAATAGAAAAATCCCCCCTTGTTCCTCTCTTTTGGACTTAAGTTCTATAGCATCACTAAGGGTGGTGCTAATGAAGTTCACCGATGCATAACACATTACAGGTGTCACATTGATATCATAATGATAAGAAGTCCAGTTGTCTTAGTGATATATTCCGAAAGAATTGTGACCACCAAGAGCGTTTGTACCCTTGAGAGAATGATATTGTTTGTTCCCACTATGGGGCCTCGTGCTCTCCTTCACTGGTTCTCTTGGACTTGTTTGATGAAGGGTGATCTGGAGGGAATCTCAGGACAATTTTTCCATGTGTGTTCCTAGTGAGGAAGTCAGGTCATGGGATAGGATGAAATGGGATTAATCGTTTTGCATCAATCCTCTTAAATGAGAAAATACTGACTTCCGTTGAGGTTAAGGTAAAAATGTCCTCATCCCTTCAGGTTGGGGCTGCTTCCATTCTGTTTTAACAACATTTCAGGATTTGTTTGTTAGCCTTGAATGTTTTGTTAAAAAATAAACCAGTTGATCTAGGATTGCTTCTGTATTATCGTGGCTATAATGGATGTGGTTGCTCTCTTGAATTTATGGAGTTTTGTTCGAACATGTTCCAGGTTCATTTCATGATTTTCACCTGAGCCCTATGCTTCCAAAGATATTGGAACTACTTGATGATTGGATTCCATTGAGCGGGAGGCTTGCTCAATATTTTCATATGCTTACTGCTAGAGTCTTTCGATGTTTATCTCTCTTCTGGCATGACATCTTCAAGAGTCTTGTAGAGCCAAGTTTTGTTGAGAAACCCATCAATTGAAAACAAAGCTTGTTTCTCGAAGCTATCATGAGGCGATAACATTACATGATGCCACCTTAGGCAGGATTTGATGATTGAGGAGTGAAGTGAAATGAAACGCCAAGTGTTCTCCCCATCCTTTGATATTAACACTGGATAAGGCATTAGTGATCGGCTGATGCAACTCTTTTAACGCATCAAGACATGCGCACTGAAGAGCTACTTGTTTTTTTAGAATCTCGGGTGTCGCATAGCTATAAGGACTACCAAGTTGATCTGAAAATGTATCTTCTATATTACCATGAGGTGGCTTGGATATTCGTCATAAGGCAAGGAATCTGTTTTCAATGGATGAAGATTAGTCCATAAATTTAAGCGGATGTCATGCACACATTCTTCCAACAACACATCTAGAATTCTATATTGTGGAGTAGCTGAAGGACAAAACCTGATTGGTATATTTTATTTAGCCAACTTCCGCCTCAGGAAATATATCTTCTTCATCTTTTGCAAGAGGTTCCCCAACCCGATCTGACCAAAGTGGATGTTTCTCCATTTCTTTATTGTAAACAATAGGATTGGTAGGGATTTCCTATATCATATTGAAAGGAAAGTGATAAAATGGTGGTTTAGAGACTGACTGTGGTCTTGGGTTTCCTTCTAGTTGAGAAATAACATCATTTGTAAATGACAAGACATCAAGCATAACTGGCTTGAAAAGTACCTTTATAGAAGACGATAGCAAGTGGAGGGTCTTCTTGTTATTTGATATTCTATTCATGAAGAGGGTTTTCGCAACACTCATCAGGATATGGGCTCTTATGATCAATCGGATTGTGTACACGAAGCAAGGCTTCATGATAAGATGTCCGAGGAGGACCTTCAAAACTGTTGGAAAAAAATTTGGGGGAGGACCTTCAAAATTGTAGCTATTATCTCCATAATTTAGTAATGGATGAGTATGATTCTGATCCACCATAGATAAATGTCTGAGGGCTTTAAAAACACCAGTATTGAGCAGAGAGGGATCGTAGACCGACTCTTCATTTTCCAATCATTTTAGTGAGGTTTCTTTTTGGATGATCTTCTGCAGGCGACAGGGACCGCCTATTGTAGATAACAGCTTTCATATACAGGGGCTTGTTTGAGTAGCTCCCATGTTGCTGGAATTTTCCAACAGATTTCTGGAATTTTGGTGGGGATATATGTCTGCCCTAGAGAGGCTACTGGGATAGACCAATGGCCTCTAGTTGGAACATGGATATGGGCTCGATACAGTTGTCCATTTATCATGGTATTTTTCCAACGACCCTCCTAGATGGGAGTAGGGATATGCGCCTGCTCTGGAGTGACCCTCGCATTATGTTGATGAGTCACCCCAACTGCAGCAGTAGGGTTGTTCACCCACCCTTCAACTATTGTCTCTACTGTCATTATATCTTGACAGGTTTGTAGTATGTGGTCAAGGATTTGTGTATTCCCTTTCATCATTGTCAAGATATGTTGAGTGGCTTTAATGGTCGGAATGGGGATATATGTCCATTATGTGGTTGGAGAAAGGATGTAGGCCTACTCATGTCCTCCATTTCATGGTGGTTTATTCTCATAGTCTTCATGTGTGGGGGAGAAGATATGGGTTTTCCCCCTTTTTGTTGTTGGAATTTTTGAAACACTATCTCTGAGTGATGTCGGATCATGCTGATAGTCTTGATATACATGAGCAGGGGTTTGCATCTACTCTTTGCTTACTATTTTATTTTATTGGTGGGTTCCTTTGGTAAATACCAAACTGTGTTGGCAGGTTTGAGGTTATAGTCAGGAATTTTCTTTTTCTTGTAAGTTTCCACTATGTTTTATTGGCGAGCTTCATTAGCGGGGACAAGGATGTGAGAATTTCTCCGGTTGTTTGATTGTCGCCCTCGATGGGTTGCCTTGGGTGCCCTAAATAGAGGTTTGGATCTTCTCATTTCTTGTCATTATATTTTTTTGGTGGCTTCCTTTTGGTGTTGACAAACTGCGTTGAAAGGTTTGAGGGTATAGGCAGGGATTAGCATTTTCTTGTAAGTTGCCTCCATGTTTTATTGGCGTGCTTCTTTAGAGGGGACAAGGATGTGAGTCTATCCCTGGTTGTTTGATTGTCACCCTCAATGGGCTGCTTGGTGTGCCTGGGTCCGAATGACCTGAGTTAGATCACGTGGGGTAGTGTCCTCATCATGCTGAGGACTTTGTGTCACACAACATTGACGGTGGGACCCCTGTGTTGTTGGAATGAGGTTGTTGGTGACCTATTGATCCGCATATCAAGGATGAATCTATTGCTTCTTTCTTGGGAGAGGCTGTCAAAATGGTTTGAAAATCCCCTAGCGCCGCTTTCTTCTTTCCCACCAACCGTTTTTTGGTGGACAGCTGGTGGGGCCTCATTCCTTGGAGGGCTTCATGTGTGACCTCTATTGTAGGGATAATACCATTGAGGTGGTACTCCCTAAACAGCACATTTAATACCTGACGGTGAAGACACTAGGTAGGTGACGAGATCCTCTAATTAGACGAGGATCTGGCTTGATTGGTAGTTGATGCATAAGCTCGAGCTGGTTGGAAGGATGCCATTTGGATTGAATAGAGTTCTAAAGAGAGTGTCTGTGTATACATGACAAACACAAAAAACAAAACCCTTTCAAAGAAACATCTTAATAAATGAACACATGTGTAATTGATAGTTTAAAATTTGTGTTTGGCCTGATTTTATTTTATGATAGCACGTGAGGGGCTTTAAAAGTGGGAGACACAATCAGTTTGGTTAAAGATTCACATCAGGTTCACCATTTTTCTTTAATTCAGAAAAGGTCATGTGGGGTTTGAATGGTGTTTTGTGGTGTCGGTGGCATGAACCTTCACGTCAAAAATGCCTTTTTGTATTTCCATGTCCTTTCCAGGTGGTTTCCAATAGGTTTTATTCATGGAGCCAGAAACACCAAACAGTTCCCTTATTCCCGATGTTCCACATACCTACTTTACAAAGGCAGGTGTTCATTAGAAAATGATTCCAATAATGATAAGGGACTCACATTGGTCAAGATAATGGAAGGTCAAGATCATCGTACCTTTTTGGGGGGAATTATTACCTACTCAAAATCTCTTGTAGATTTAAGAGATATTTGTGAATCCTTTATTAAATCACAAATATAGACCAAGTCACCCTTATATTAACAATCAATTGTTAGCATGTGTTGGCTTAAGAAAAATATGTATGTATATGAGTTTATTCATTTATGGTACCCCTTGTATATATATTAGAGATTCTTATGACGTTTATTTTCATGATTCTGATTTTAAGACATGCGATGGGATGCTCTAGAATTTATCAGCATCCAAGAAGCTGGGAGTTGTTTTGATGTCAGGACTGGGCCCATGAGATGGAATTCCTGCGCATCCTTGTGAAAAGAATCATAACCCACGTAATTTGGTGCCACTTAATGGGACACATCATACATTTTAAGGTCATTTGATGGGTAAAAGACTGCTCACTTTAATGTTGTGAAGCAATGACGTCTAGGAGGAAGGGGAATAGCCAAGGACATTGTAGGACTTACACTGAAACGACCTGAGGGACCTGGAAGAGATATACCCTCCCAGGCTGGATATGAACCTACTAAGAATATGGCCCAGAGAAGATTTGGGTGAGTTTTGGGTGTTGGGTTTGAACCTCAAAGAGGCTTCCTACGTATCCTATTTGGACATGAATCAAAACCCACATAGTTCGAATGGGTTGGGGCTTACACCTATGGAGGAGGCCCAAGTTTTCTTCATCGGGAATATGGCCCTTTGAAGGTTTGTATCACAAGGAATATGGACCATTGAGAGGATGGAAACATGGTCTTGAGGCTTATGCCTAATAGCACACCCAATTGGGTGGAGTATGGTTGGGGCTTATACCGAATAGGAGGCCCATTTCGGTGAGTATGGTTGGGGATTTACCAAAAATAGGCTTAATTTGGTGGTATTTGATTGTGCTAATGAAATAACCATCACTAAAATCTAAGCCCATGTGAGTCATACTCAGTGTGAGAAATAAGAGAAAGTGGAAGATCTTGAAATCCACACAATCTTTTTCATTCACTAGTGGTCGAGGGCGAGGATATGGAAGGCTGGGGAATTCCCTTCAAAAAAGACTAGGGGCTTACTCCAGGAGGGATTCCCTAAGGATGCATTTGCTCCTCATCTTCTAGTAGATGGGGATGAAGTCATGGTGGTGAAATTAGGAAGATAGGGGCTTCTTTTTTCTCGTATCCTCTCTTGTTTTCAAACCCCATGGACCATATGTTATGTATCCGTATAGATACAACCCGATTCTATTCACATTTCGGGCAGTAGATGTTGCAACCTGGCCTGAGGAGTCATCTTTATTCTTCCTTAAGGTTGAGATCCTCATTAACATGGGAATTAAGGACACTCTGAGTATCCTACCTATTTGGTATGATAAATGTGGTACTTCCATTACCACAAGAATATATAATTGGGAGGACATGATGGTGTGCCCTATGCTCAGATCATACATATCTGGAGGCTTTGGGGGAGGTCTTGGATTGGTCCCCCTTAAAAGAGAGATCTAAGGGAAGAGGTGCCCTACCATTGGCAATATGAAAGAGGGATCAAAGGGTGGATCACCCAGATAAATCATGGGTGAGTAGAAGAGGGTCTTGCACAGGGCGTACCTGGACGAGCTAGAGGTGCTTCACCCAAGGGTAAGGCCTGGGTGGACTGGAGGTGCTTTGCCCAGGTAAGGCCTGGGTGGAATAGAGGTTCTTTGCCCAGGGTGGGCCTGGGAAGACTGAGGATGATTCTCCTAGGGTGGACATGGGTGAGCTGGAGATGCTTCGTGCGGGGTGGACCTGGGCGAGCTTGAAATGACCCGTGCAGGGTGGACCAGGGCGAGCTGAAGATGACCTACGCAGGATGGACCTAGGTGAGGTAGAGATGCTTTTTAGGCGATGGAAAACATGGGCAACAACATTTGGGTGAGGAATTTCTCTAGGCTCCAAGGGTCTCTGCAGGTGTCTTTAGACGACTATCGCTCAAGTTTCAAATTACAAAAGGGCCCTTTTCCCTAGTAGTTTTAACTAGGGGGAATGGTTCCTCTCAAGGTTCTTGGTATTATAGAATTTGAGGGACCTAAATCCATTGACCATTGTTAATTACCTCTTCTTTTGTAGACTTAGGGTCTGAGGGTTTAGAGGACTTGGGTGAGAGACTTGGGATGAGCATAGCATTAAGCGGTCTCTTAGTCTTCCATTCCTTAAAATGGGGATCCCAAGGGTACTATTTATAGGCAATTTCAGGACCCTGGGTGAAGGAGTCAGTTTGCACAGGTCTCTCTAACTAGTGATTCACTCCCATGTCTTCGCACAGGGTAGAGTTGGGCAGTTAAACCATGTAGGATAGACCTACGCAACATGGCTGGCCATGCAGATCATATCTGCATGATGGCGTTGGGGGCGGGGGTTGGGTTCATGCGAGACCACTTGGGCAATCACATGGGATCCTCGACACCTTTTACTTTTTATATTATTTGTGGTATTTTCCTTTTAAGCTTCTCATATTCATGTTAAAAAGGGATAGACAACAATGTTATTGGAGAATGTTTAAAGAATAATGAAAAAATTATTTCCCCCAGGGGTGTAACCTAGTAGTTATTCCTTTGAGGGGTCTCGTAGGAGGTCTCGGGTTCTAGTATCCCTGAGTACTTTTAGGCGTCATAGATTTTGTTTGTTTCTTTGTATCCCCCTATCCCAAAATGTTGTAATAATGAAAAATTTATTGAGGTTTCCAATAAAATTGATGATTTAATTATTCATCAAAGACCTCATCCTTTGTTTTCAAAATGTATTGTATTTTGGGAAGGAAAGTTTGAAGACCAATCAAAGATTGAGGAATTAAAATACGGGGTATCCGAGGAAGAATTCCAAAAACCTATCAAGGTTGGAAATGTCAACTTAAAGGTATAATTCTTAATAAATTATAAGGATAAAAATATGGGAAACATTTATATACTAAGTGGGATAATTTTTATTGATAACTCTATTATTTTATACAATTAATATAGTAAAATGTACTAAATAAAAAAAAGACTCTCCTGATTGAGAGCTTTCATCTCCTAGGGTTTTCTCGGTCGGAGTTCCCCTGTCCGTCCGGGTATCGGCGGGTCCTTCTCCCTCCGAGAACCCTGCTTCGATGTTGCAGTTCACCGCTCCCCCTTCGTCCTCAGAGACAGTGTTTTGTCTCCTCCACTCGGTACCGCCCCTCAACCCTCTGCGAAGAAATTGGGCTCCTTCTTCATCGGCTCGAATTCGCCTACAGACGCAGATCCACCCCCCCCCCGGAGCTTTGAGGCTCCTTCTGTCACCGTCATATCTCGTCGGTGCTAGATCTAGAGAGGTTGGGAGATTCCAGATCTCAAAACCTCTAACTTCACCTACTCTTCAGATCCGAGCGATTTTTCATCAAGACAAATTCCAGATTTCGAGGAAAACCCAACCCTAATCACACATCCCCCTCCGCACTCAGAGCCGAAAAGCATTGAATCTCGAATATCCATCTGAGTTCGTGGTCTTCTTCACCTTTTGGATCTTTGATCCTAGCTTCCTGCTTCCGTGTTGAAAGCCGAGGTCCAGTGAGTGGTTTGAGGTGTTTCTTGTTTATGTGAATCTTCCGCCGCAAAGTGGACTGCTCTGCGAATAACCTTCTGCATTTGAGTCACCACGCGCTGTGATCGCATGAGGCCGTCGTGACGCCCTATTGCAGGGTTTTGAACCACGTTGTTTTGGTGCTCTATGAAGTGGGAAATGCTCAGTGGGCGGTAGCCGTTCCCACATTGCTACGAAGTTCCACCGCGAAGTGGCTATTTTGTGAAGCCCCATTCCGCGAAGATCCACCGTGTTGAAGGTTCGCAATGTGGTCGTTACGAAGCTCCTGTGCAGGGAGTTGATCCGTGATGATGTGGTAAGACGGAGGTGACCTGTGGGTGGCTTGAATAACTCCACTGTGGTTTGGTTTGATTCATGAACACCTTTCATGAAGGTTTTGACGATTGAGTGGCCGCGGAGGGGTCGTCGGCCGCGAAGGGGTTTCCGGTCCTAAGACTTCTTCTGGTGGTTTGTGTTTTCCACTATTTGTTTTTTTCTCTTTTAATGTGTATTGTAGCCGAATTTCTCAGAGAATGGTGTGAAGTAAGCTGAGCTCACGGTAGATCTAGGAACAAAGGATATTCGTTCGGTTTGGGTTGAGATTCTCGCGAAGGGAGCTTGTGAGATTCCGTCGCGGTGAACCACTCCGTGAAGACTGTTCTACTTTGCGTTGTGCTTGTGTAGTAAGGGTTTGAGGAGCCCTATCCGCAGAGCCTCTTCTTCACCAAGGCCTTGGGTGCGCTGCCCCTTTGCGAAACAAGGCCGTGGAATGGAGTGTCGGGCCTGGTTTTTTGGGGTAGCGACATTCGCGGGACGACCCAACAGGGGCGGATTACTGGGCCTGTCTAGAGCTCTTTCTTATCCCATGTACACTGAACAATGGAGGTAGATATTGTGAACCTTTGGAAGACGATTTCCTTGATGGATAAAGAGAAAGCGACTATTGAATCTCAGAGAAACGAAGATACACTATTAGAAAAACGCATGTCACTGCTGTTGGTTGGAATGTTTGTGGAAAATATTTCAGTCAACCAAGGGGAAATTAAAAAACTTTACAAAACCTTTGGAAATTGGAAGCGGGTGTGGCCATTCATGAAGCGGGGAACAATCGCATTGTCTTCGAGTTATTCAACAAAAGAGATAGAGATAAAATTCTTAGCGGCAGACCATGGTCCTTTGATAATAAACTCCTCCTCATGGAAGAATTCAGAGGGGGGATGACATCCAGAACATTAAGATAACTCGATCCCCTTTCTGGATACGTATTAAAGGAATTCCCCTTCACGCACAAACAAAACGTGTTATGAGAGAAATTGGGGATAGCATTGGCCAATTCATTGAATGGGAATGCTCAGAACCTATCCAATAGGGACCTGAGGTTCAGATTAGAGCCAGAATTGAAGTTTCGGAGCTGCTGATGAGGGGCATGATTTTGAAAATTGATGACGCAGACAACTGGACCTCATTCGAATTTGAGAAACTCCCAATTTTCTGCTTCTTCTATGGACGTCTCGGCCATTTGGAAAGAGCGTGTGGCTCAAAGCCAGGGGAGGGAGCAGGTAATATCATTCTTCATTATGGCCCATGGCTTTGGGCCAAAATGACCAGATATTCCTTCATTCCTGAGGCGAAAAAACAAAAGGATCGTGAACGTCTTAAGGTTGCCCACACAAGTCAGGCGGGAACCGAATAGGGAATGATCATTAGGCTTGGACTGCCAGAGTTCCCTAAAGAGATCCCAACCAATCAGAGGATTAATATCATGTATACACCCCCCCCCCAGAAGGACACAACCTCAACCCTTATTGAGCCAGGGAACACACCAAAAGATCCTACAGAACAAAGCGCGAGGTCAATGCAGATGCACGCTGAACCACCAAATCCTGACCCTGACCCAGAAATGAACTTGGTTGAAATCCTAACACATGATAAAGATGGAAAGTCTGGAATTTCACCACCAGTCCCAATCACCCGTCGAACCTGGAAAAGGGTGCAACGTGAAGTAAGTGCTGGTAAAATGGGGGACTCTAAACCTGGGGATCGGAAAAGACAAATTGAAACATTCCAGTCAATGGGGAACTCCCCAAAGAGAGGAAAAGCGATGGGTGGAATAACAGGTGCTGATAATTCAAAGGCGGAGGTGGGTGAGACCCAGCCCCACCTAGATCAATGATTGTCCTATACTGGAACTGTCGTGGGCTTGGAAACCCACGAATGGTTCGCATGCTCCAGCGTAATTGCGCCCAAAGTCGCCCTGATATGGTTTTCCTGTCCGACACCATCTTGGAAAACAAGGACACCACTTGCATTGCTCAGAAATGCGGATTCCAAGGCTGTCTCCCGGTCTCCAGACAAGGCCACTCTGGGGGAATCTGTCACCTATGGAAGGATCATCTCAACGCCAGGATCTTGTCTTTCTCCTCACACCACGTGGATGTGACTGTTCAGGCGGACCACACCCCTCCATGGACCTTTGTGGGATTCTATGGCTGGTCGGCCCATAATGAGAAGGGGAAATCTTGGGCTATCCTCTGTAAACTTCGTCACGAGCTTCCAATCCCTATTCTACTCGGTGGAGACTTCAATGAGATTATGTTCCATAAGGAAAAAAGAGGCAGAAATGTCAGACACACTGCTTCGATGGAAAATTTCAAGGATGTGGTCACTAGGGTGGACTTGGTCGATTTGGGATACACGGGTAATCCCTCCACATGGTTCCGAGGTAATACGGATGACACACGCATCGCCGAGTGACTAGACAGATTTCTGGGTTCAACGGATTGGATAAATCTCTTCATCATGTTACACATCATCCACATGACGCTCAACTGTTCAGACCACTGCCCAATTTTTATTGACAGTATTCAAGGTGAACGTATCAAACAACCTTGTAGACCCTTCAGATTTTAAATCTTCTGGACAAAGGACCGGGAATGTGAATATGTTGTAAGATCAAGCTGTAATATCACTCACGAAGATATTGGCCTCAATCTCCAAAAGGTCACATCCGATCTGAGTTCTTGGAGTAATAAGAAATTCCGTCATCCTGAGAGGCATTGTGATTTCCTCGAAAAGAAACTTCACAACCTACTCAAGAAACCCCAATCCAGGTGCACTATTTACATGATTGGAGACACTCAAAGAGAGCTGTACGTGACCCTGCTCATGAAGGAAAGCTTCTGGGCTATACGGGCGCAGGATACCCACATCTCAGAAGGGGATGCCAATACCCGGTATTTTCATCAGAAAGCATCAGCTAGGCGCCGGAAAAAATTTATCAATCGCATCTCACAATCAGATGGCAGAAAAGTCTTTGATACTATAGGAATTCACGAAGCTTTGACATGTTACTTCAAGAACCACTTCAATTCAGGAACTTCTTTCATTTTGGCTGAAGTGGAAGAATGTATCCGACCATTGATCACCGAGGAGATCAATCGACAGCTTTCCAAAGATGCGTCGGATGAAGAGATAAGCCTGGCTCTGAAACAGATTCACCCCACTAAGGCCCCAGGACCGGATGGATTCCACGCCTTGTTATTTAAGCAATATTGGCACATCAACAGTCTCGACATATGCAAAATGATGAGGAATATATGGTTCAGGAAAACAAGTATTTCTGCCATCAATGAAATTGTCCTCATCCTCATTCAAAAAATTAAGAAGCCCCAGGCGGCCTCTGATTTTACGCCTATCAGCCTATGCGATGTCACGTACTAGATCTTCTCTAAGATCCTTGTTAATCGGTTGCGACCATGGTTGCCTGATATTATCTCAGAAAAACAGAGTGCCTTCATGGCTAAGAGGCTGATAACTGATAATGCAATTGTGGCCCATGAAGTGTTTCACTCTATGAAAACACGCTCCAATGCGAAAAGAGGAACCATGGCCTGGAAACTAAATATGACCAAGGCTTACGATAAAGTGGAATGGAACTTCCTCAAAATTATGATGCTGAAAATGGGTTTCTGCACTAAGTGGAAAGATATGATCATGCAATGCATCTCGGCCATCTCTTTCAGAATCTGGGTCCATGGGGAGCTCACTCGAGGATTTGTTCCATCTCGCAGCTTGTGTCAGGGAGATCCCCTCTCCCCATTTCTCTTTATCTTGGTGGCTGATGTCTTTTCTAACCTTTTATCCAGGGCCGCATCCGCTAAAACTATTCATGGGGCAAAGGTTTGTCGTGTAAGTCCACCAGTGTCGCACCTTTTTTTCACTGATGACTGCCTCCTTTTCTCTAGAGCAACTATTAATGAATGTCAGGTGATCAGCCATGTGATCCACCAGTACGAGAGGGCATCTGGACAGTCAATCAATCACAGAAAATCAGAAATCTCCTTCAGTGCAGGGGTGCCTCGCCCCAAGAGAGATGAAATCTGCACAGCAGTTGGCATACATATGGTTGGGAAACACCAAAAGTATCTCGGGCTACCCACGGTAATTGGCCGGTCCAAAAAAGAAATTTTTGCATCTCTTGTGGACAGGATTGAGAAGAAAATTCAAGGATGGACCCCAAAAAGAATCTAAAAAGCAGGCAAAGAGACCCTTATTAAAGCTGTCATCTAGTCTATCCCAAGCTATTTTATGTCCCTATTTAAGATCCTGGCGGCCATCGTCAATCAGATCCATACATGCACTGCCAACTTCTGGTGGGGGAAAACGATGGAAGAAACAGACCCCACTGGATGGCCTGGGAGAAACTTTGCATCTCCAAGATTGAGGGAGGGATGAGATTCTGGAATCTTATGCTCTTTAATGACGCACTGTTGTCCAAGCAAGGATGGCGCCTTATTAACCATCCATAATCCCTCTGTGTGAGGGTATTATGAGCTAAGTACTTTCCCCACATGGACTTCCAGGTTTCTTCACTTGGCCCGCGTCCTAGCTTCCTTTGGAGAAGCATTTTTGGGGCCCAAAATCTCTTGGAAGGAGGACTGGGATAGAGGATTGGGGATGGCTCATCTGTTAACATATGGCCTGACCCGTGGCTGATTGATTAGGTAGGTATGCGGGCTACATCCCACGCACAACCAGGATTTGAAGATGCCACTGTCAGAAGCCTCCTTTCCGTCCAAGGAATGGGGTGGTGTGTCGATAAGATTTTTGAATGGTTTAACGAAAGAGACCAAAGAATTTTCCTAAGCATCCCCTGGGTCCCTGACATAGGCCCTGACCATCTCTTCTGGTGCAATGAAATATCGGGTGAATACATGGTGAGATCCGGATACAGGCTTGCTCTTGGAAACCACCCAACCGACCAGAACGAGGGACCATGGAAATCACTTTGCAAGCTCAACGTCCCCCAAAAAATATTCCACTTTTGGTGGTAGGTCTGCACGAGCACCCTCCCAACAATGAGCCTTCTCACGTACTGACATATGTCCAATGCCGCTTTCTGCCCGTTTTTCCCGAACATCCCAGAGACCCCCTTGCATGCCATCATTCACTACCCGGAAGCTAAGGAAATCTGGAATAAATGGGACCCAACCCCAGATGCATCACTGGATACGGCTTCTGACCTCCCCTCTCTCCTGTTGCGATGGTGCTCCTCTCTCTCAACGGCTAAAGCAGGGTCATTCTGCACCCTATCCTGGATCATCTAGGTACGGCGTAACGACGTTGTTTTCCACCACAGGCATAAATCTCTTGAATTCTGGATAGAGCAGACCACCTCATGGATCAAGGGATGGAATCACCACAATGGGAATCAAATGCCTGATGCTCCCTCCTCCTGCCCCCTCATTGGAACCCCCCAATGGAAGGTGTTCTTAAGATCAACATGGACGCGTCTCTCCCAAAGGATGGACTTGTCTCCCTCTGTCTCCTGGCCCGAAATCATCTGGAGAAAATCATCACAGAAAAGTATGAATCACATCATCCCTTTTGGGAACCTGCTGTAGCTGAGGCTAATGCCATCCTGGTAGATTTGATGCTGGCTTTGGAACATGGGTGGGTTGATATTTGCATTGAATCTGACTGCATCACCGTGATCGATGCCATTAACCACAACAATGGCAGACTCAAGTCTTTTGGCCTCATTATCAAGAGAATTCTCTCGCTCTGCCAATGCTTTTCATTATACACCTTCTCCTTTTCCAAAAGAGAAGGCAAAAATGCAGCCCACCAGTTGGCAACATCAGGCCCCTTCGAGGCCAACCAGCTTTGGCTGGACAATTTTCCTTCGTGGCTTTGCATTTGTACATCTGCTGATATTCGTCATTAATGATATCTATTTTTTCTCAAAAAAATGTATTAAATAATAAAAAAAATAAAAAACATCTCAAGATGGATAATATGATTTTTTGTCAAAATATTATTCATTTTATCACTATTGTTAGTGTCATTGTGGTTTCAATAATATGTAAAGATGTTTTTATTTTAATGAAATTGTTTTTATGCTTTTATAAAATTTATTGAAAATTATTTTGTTTCATATAATTAATATAATAAAATTTATAAAATAGTAAAAAAATAAAAAACATCTCAAGATGGACAGTAGGAATTTTTTTTCAAATTATTATTCATTTTATCACTATTGTTAGTGTCATGGTTGTTTCAAGGATATGTAAAGATGGTTTTATTTTAATGAAACTTATTTATGCTTCTATAAAATTTTGTTTCATGGTGGTTTCAAGAATATGTAAAGATGGTTTTATTTTAATGAAATTGTTTTTATGCTTCTATACAATTTATAATGTATTGGTTGAGGGAAAGAAAACTCACTCCATGAAAAGAGGATCAAAAGAAAATTGAAATATCTGAATTAAAAGTTGAGAATAAATTTTAGTTGTTAAAAGATTTAGTTGAGGGAAAGACAACTTAGTCAATGAAAATAGGATCAAAGGAAAATTTAAATATTAGAATTAAAAGTTGAGAATAAATTTCAGTTGTAAAAATATTTTTATAAAATTTTTTACCAATTAGGTCATTATGATGTGAATTATAGTATAATATTTTTGACTCAATTTATTATGAATAAATGTATAAAAAAATTTATTAGAAGTGAGAATAAAAGGAGAATTCATTTTTTATTAAAATTTTGTTGAATGATTTTTAAAAGGAACAACCTTAGATATTGGAAAATGTAAATTCATATCATATAATAGGTGATATGAATCTATTAAAGGGATTTTTAAAGTGATAATGGGGCCTCGATACATTTTAAAATTATTAATATCTTAAAATTAAAGGTTTTTATTGGCAGTTTAAAACACAATATACTAAGTGTTTCTTAAATTTATAATGAAGGGGATGGAATTATATTTAGGAAGAATGATTTATTGGTGATGTTTTTGAAGGATTTCTATGTAATAAATAGAGGAAATCAAATAAGAGGGAACATGACTTAAATTAGAGAAGTTGAAAACTATTGTTATTTCCTTATTCTAAAAGTATAGATAATATGATTTTGTTCCATATGTTTAAATGAGAAGATTGTAAATTATTTACATATTAATATCAAGTTTCAAACATCTCAAGTCTGGAAAATTATACATTTTAACATATATAGACCCAGGAAGATAAAATCAATGAATATAGATAAGTAATTTATCTCTTTTATTGATGAATTCACTAAGAATACTTGTATCACGTTAACAAAATACAAGTTTTAGGCTTCTCATGATGTTTAAAATTTTTAAATTAAATGTAGAAATGGAATATGGTTTTTTTTAAGTGTTTCTGATCAAAAAATAGGTCTGAATATATATGAGTGTAAAATTAGAAGTATACCAAGGGAAGAATTTTATTAACCCAGAGTATTATTCATATTACCACCCCATAAACCCAGAATATTATAAAGGATGCCTTTTGAGGTTCGAACGCAATGTAATTTCAACCTTATTCATTTCATCGAACTATGTGGGTTTTGATTCTTGCTTTCACAGGATGCGTAGGATGCCTTTTCTAGGCTCAATCCCAACTCCAAAACACCAACCGCCTCCTTGGATGACAATAAACTCCAAAGAGCCTAGCTAGTTGGCTTTAAACTAAAGCATGAACTAATAAGAGATATATGGGGAATCTCTAATGCTAGGAACAATTTTCCTCCAACCCTAGGTCTTCCAGGACCAACACATAAGCTCTTTTGGGGTTCCATCCTAAAACCCATGGGTGATAGGAGGAATTGATCATCCAAGATTATATCTGAGCCACCATCCTTGGTGGAATCCGATGTGAGACTTCGGTTTGTACCCAACAATATTCCCCTCAAACCAAAGACCACACATGCCTCCCCTTCTACGATAATCCATCAGATCCAACCATCTTACACTGTTGTTTTCTCATCATCGGGACTCACTACCTGACCATCATTTATTAGGAAGACTGTCAACACAATGAATCATGAATTCATATGCTTCAAATGAGAAACCATTATCATTGTCAAACTGGTTTGGGGAATCCATCACCCTACATCACACTTGGGTTTCACTATAGCTCTGATACCACATGTCAGGAAGTATTTTCCTCCAACCCTAGGTCTTCCAGGCCCAACACATAATCCCTTTTGGGGTTCCATACTAAAACTCATGGGTGATAGGAGGAATTTCTCATCCAAACATATATGGGAGCCACCATCCTTGGTGGAATCCAATGCGAGACTTGGGTGTGTACCCAACATCTAATATACAGAGATATTAATATCTATTACATGGTATTGATCAAATCATTGGAACTGGGTAACCAGTACCACAATGGGATTTGGGGATGATTCATGAATATATCTTAAATCTATAATAAATTCTAGAAGTAGACAATAATCCCCCTCAAAAGGGTGTGGTGATCCCAACTTCTCATCATCTCGACCAACGCATTTTCCATGATGTTGCTGGAAAAATTCATGTGACTGTATGACTTTAGAAAGTAGGTCTTCATTAACTCGAAACAAGTGTGGTCATGAAATCCATCAGAAACAAAAATTATAAACCCAAAGTGAAACCTTTAACAGTTTCAAACCTCTCACATATAAAAAAGGCCAATGTTTCAATCCTTTAAGTGAAGGTGATTGATCAACCATGCACACTTATTGGTGATACCACACTGATGAGTGTCTTGTTTTTTTACTCTCTAGGACATTCAAGATTTCTTACAATCCAAATGGCATTTCCAAATGTGTCCATGGATTCCAAAATCATTGGAGAAGCCGATAATACTTTCAAATCACCTCAATTCACTACGCACAACCATCATACATGGAAAACATATTCCTCAACTACCATAGGGGCTATGGCCACATGGCCTCGACGTACATTTTCATCAACATAACACCTCCAGCGGCAAGTGGTTAATGTCCTAGTGTGGTGGTATCATTGCAGTGGATCCATCCCAACACTGGAAGTAGCTCATGAATGTCTTCAGATGATTAATACCAGTTGGTCTACCTATCAACAAATTTTTTCTAAGAATCAAGTGGTGATCGTTGCCACATACAATCATTTTAGGATTATATCCCCATAGCACAACAACCCATTCCTACCCTATCTTAAAGAGATGGAGGATGATGTCTACCACATCAAGGAAACAACCCAAGAGCTTCCCATGAGGGCCCCTATCTACCATGATCACCATAACTGATATTCGGCCTCAATTCTACAAGAAAATATAGAGGAAACAATACATATCTATCCCATCCAGATTCATGCATCCAAAAGGAGAGCTCGATGGGGGAATCCAACCACTACAACTTCAGAGCAAGTATATACCCTTGCCACTACGTACACTTCTGAGGCCCATCGGTACATCCTGAGAGTGGCTCTAGGTCAATTCTTGATTACCACTAGCCAAGAGATTCAAGCATTTGTGTAGCTAGCCTTGAGGATCGCAAATATTCCTCCCCCGAGGGAATCTATGTTTTCTCCCACATATTTCACATCAGAAATTGTCATCACTATTGGAAAAACTGATGACGAAAACATTGATACTATTGATAAAAAGAGAGATGTGGTCACATTTACAACCCACCCATCATCAGACCATGGTGAAGTCATGTCAGCATAAGAGAATATTTCTCAACTCGAAGCAAGAATAGTAAAACTTCAGTAGGTCATTGCTAAATTTCTCAGAGGAGGAAAATTCTTTGAGTACAGTCATCAGATTGAAGATGTTATGCACTCAACTGAACATATTCAAAAATAGAAGGTGGCCCGACCCATAATGGAATAATCAATCTATCCCATAGAATTTATATTTCATTAATAAACCTACTCTATTATAGTACCAATTGATTCCCACTACTGAGAATACACCAGCTACCATTTCAGGAAACTCATTCAAGGATAACTCAGATAAGGATATTTCAGAAATTATTGGATTCCCTCATTTCTTGGATGGATTATCTTGAAGTCCAGCATGCATTAGTAAAATCATGTGATGAGTTGTCAACTAAGCTTATTGCTATAAAGTACCTGGGTGGTTTTATAGAGTTTTCGACTATATCACAATGTACCAAGGATGTTATTAACCGAACCAAGGAAAGAGCTTATCAAGAAACACCATCACATATATGGAATCCAGGGAAAGTCGAAGTAATTATTGTCGACCTCAAACCAAAAAGGATGAGGTGGCGTGACCTTGAAAGCAGGAAAGATAAAATTTATTCCTTCTATAATAACCAGGTTTGAGGGTTCTCCACCTTCTCTCTAGAAAACAACGTAAGAAAGCTTCCAGAAATTAAGAATCCTGATGAAGCAGGGCAAGATGACCATCAAAATTACTGCCCTTACCATCGTTTATTGGGTCACACCGTCCATAAATTCTTCATTTCCAAATATTTACTACAAAATATGATCTATGAGGGTAAAATTCCAATGTACAATTCCATGGCACATGTGGCATATGTTTCAACCATCCTCCAAAATAATGAAGAGGAGTGTTCAAGGGAATCATCCCACCAAACGAGTCAATGAAGTCATCTAGCCAAATAAGATATTCAAATGAAGAAGAGAACTGGTTCCAATACATCTCCATAAACATGGTATTAAACATATTTTAAGACATTCCACCTGGCTCTGATGAGCATGCTTAAACCAAAAAGGATGGGGAAACGTGGCCTTGAAATCAAGAAGGATAAAATTTATTCCTTCCATAATGATCAAGTTCCAGGGTAATCCACCTTCGCTCTGGAAAACAACCTAATCATGCTTCTAGAAATCAAGAATCCAGATGAATCAGGGAAAAATGACCATCCAAATTACTGCCCTTACCATCGTATGTTGGGTCACATGATCCGGAAATGCTTCATCGCAAAAGATCTACTACAAAATATGATCTATGAGGGTAAAATGTCAATGGAAAATTCCATGGAACATGTGGCATATATTTCAACCATCCTCCAAAATAATTAAGAGGAATGTTCAAGGGTTCCAACCCACCAAATGAGTCAACGGACACCATCATACCAAAAGAGTGAACAAGATTCGTTTAGCCAAATGAGATATTCAACTGAAGAAGAGCACTAGTTCCACTATGTCTCCATCAACATGGTATTAACTAGGTTTGAAGACATTCCACCTAGTTCTGATGAGCATGCTCTTGACAAGGATCATTGTAAATTCTGACAATCCTCTAAGCCCCAACAAGTTGTCTCATCCTCTGCTCCATGTATTGGTGAAGAAGGGCTCAGTGATACCCTTCCTACCTATATAGAAGGCATTATCTACCTTGTTTGTGATTCAGAGTGTAACGTTGATGGAGAATGTGGACAATGTCAATAGAAGATCCAATATTTGGGTTCCAAGTTGAGTCTCCCTTCATCATCATCCACTTTTCATATCATTGAAAAAGGAAAGGGAATAGATAATTCTTCTGTATGTCAGTCCCTTGAGGATAATGGGACCATATTTGTCGAAGAACAGACCATTAAGATGAAGAAAGAAAATGAGGATCTCTGTGAAGTAATTATGAAGATGCTTCATGGAACATTTAACCATGATGTAATATCTACATCCTCTTACAAAGGTCCTATTTATAATGAAGTACCTCATCCCACGAGGCTGAGGGCATTGTAAAAATTTTCACCTCCTCACCGAGTGAATTTTGGACCTCGTTCCACCTCCCCCAAACACACGGGGTTGGGGGAATTTTCATATTTTAAATTCCCCCAGCCCACTGGGCTGGGAACATTTCCATATTTTCCACTTCATCATCAGGTGCATTCTAGATGTGGTTCGACCTTGGTAGTTTCTATAGAGAATCTTTAAGATTTATAGTTACCTTATCAAGGGGACACATCATTAGAATTTGAAGCCTCCAATGCCTTAGTTTCTCCCCCCAAATTGATCAAGATTAGGGAACTACCTAACAGATCCCAAATTCAGCCATTTTCCCATACCAATAGAGGAATATACAATAGAATGGGGAAGCAGTGTTGTCGTCCATCTCCTAATGATAGGCGAAGAAAAGTGTATTTCTTCCGACCAAAGAAAGTCCCCAAGTATTTTTCCTATGCCATGGAAAATTATTTGATTGAGCTCCCATGGATTAAGAAACCTGAAGAGGAAGATGTGAGGGAAAATCCAAAATACTACCCTTACCATTGATTGTTAGGACATAAAATCGAGAGGTGCTTTGTATTCAATGATTGGCTTCAGAAGCAGATAGATGAGGGGATATTGGATCCAATGACACCCATGTTTCCGCATCATCCATACAGACATCCTGGGCAGAACACACAATGTGTACCAAAGCCTTAGGGCCGCCCATCTCTTAGAGAGACAAAGTAAGGTCAATTATTATGTCTAAGGATGTGGTTGCATACTTCACATGTTCACTGGACCACAACCTTATCGAGATTCTGAGGATCCGGATAATCCCAAAAGTGGTCATGAAATATCATCCCAAACATAGTTATTAATGCCTCATTCCATGGATCACCTAGGATAGATGACTATGGTGTTCATCATGTTGCGCTATGGCGCGTAGTGGTGTAGCACGCGCTAGTGAACCTTTTTGGTTTTTTTGCATTTTTTTTCACCTGCAAAATCATACGCCCCGATTAAAAATACCACTTTTGAAGTCAAACAAAAACCTCCCCTTCTGACAATACGCAACACTCTACTCTTCCCATGAGAGCAGTGACCCTGCTGATGTCAGGCCACATCGATCGCCACGACCTAGCCGAGATCCCTCGACCACTGCGACCCAACCGACCACGACCCAGCCGAGCTCCCTCGACCACCTTGACTCAGAAACATGATGTTGTCCAAGGCATGCACGCCTTCCATGTGAACCAGAAACGTTTTTTAGTTTTTAATTAATTTTTATTTTTGTTGTGTGACCCTTATTTTTTCCAAGTTACTCCTGTTATTTTTGCTGCCATTTTTTCTTCCAGTTTTTTTTTACGTTTTGTTTTTTTATTTTTGTTTATTGTTTTTTTGAGATATATTTTTTAATATTTAATTTTCTTGTTTTATATATTTCAAGAATTGTGATTTATTTCAAAATATCTAAGCAAGGTAAGGAAAGACCGATTTTGGTTTTTTGAGATATATGGTTTTTAATATATTTCAAGAATTGAGATATATGATTTTTTGAGATATATGATTTTTTGAGATATATGGTTTTTAATATTTAATTGTTGGTGTAATTGTTGACTTCATTTGTAATTTGATTATGAAATATGAATTATTGACATAAATCTTTTATATATATATATATATATATTGTATAATTTATTATTTTTTATCCTTGATATATGTATACACCTCTTTTTTGTGTCGTAAGTTAATATTTTCACGCATCGTGCACCACACTATACACTGGGGGCCCTTGTCACCATTGTGCGCCATGCGTCATAAATAACTATGATCCCAATTATTGTCCCTACCACCGAATTTTGGGATATATAATTAAAGAATGCTTCGCCTTAAAATATTAGCTTCAAAAGCATGTAGACGAAAGCCTGATGGAGTTAGAGAATCTTGATACTCATGCTACAAGCATGCGAGTTATTCTCACTCCACCAGAATATCACCATGCTTGATGAATTGTGTTTGCTAGTCCAAGTCATAAGACCCTAAACTGTAATACACCATATGTCCTAGTTATATGACCTAAAACTACATGACACCACAGTTCAAGCTACATGTCTTTAAACTTCCTAGCACTCATCCCGGTCAGATGAAGTAAAATTGCAGGAAAACATCCTTATCACAAGACATTAAATTGTAAGGTGTTTCATCCTCAACGTAAGACATTAAAATTTATGGTCATTGTGCCAGTCGTATGACGTCAAACTATGTGGTGCAGGTCCAGGATTAAGTCCTTGTCGTCTGACATTAAACTTCACAACATTGGTCCAGCTTGAATGACCATAAACTACTCAAAGAGGCCGATAGAGAACCACACCAACAAACAGAACTGACTCCTTTGAATTTCCAACAGAATTACAAAAAGATGGAAGGAAAACAAGAATAAAAAATAATAGAGAACTAAGGACAGATACTCGAGGGACCCCAGGTCCACTCGCCCAAGCCAACGGCTGATCCCCCTAACAAAATATATTCCTCTATATCCCCTTTAACGCCACCCCAACCTCCCTTATAACACCTTCAACAATAGAATGTGGTCCCTACCGACACATTCCATTTTATTCCCTAGAATATTCCTCTTAACCGCCCTAGATAACCCGCTATCATGGGTAGCTAACACTACCCCACCCTTGAAGATCACCTTGTCATCAAGGTAAGACACAGGGTGAGGTGTTGGTGCATTAGTTATTGATGCTCCTTTTGTTTCATACAAGTTACACGCAATCAACCATATATTCCTCTCCGGTTGATGATCAGTACACAAAACTTATGTCAGTGGTTTTTAATGTTTCTCCTTCCAATGTGATCGTTTGTGAGCTACCATGTGCATCCTGTGGCTCCCAGTGTTCCCCACTAGAATCAAATTTGGCAATTCTAGACTATCAATGTCTGCCAGCAAATTAACCATTCCTAGAGAGTAAGTTGTCCATGCATCGAGGTTCCCTTTGCACGCAATATCTAATGGAGGGGTGTGTATGACCATCTCATCCCCCAGAAGTTTCATCGCCTCCTAATGTCACAGTTCTCAAACTACAATATGTTCTGCGCCGCAGGTGAGAGAAAAGTCTACTATCATCGCGAGTCCAGACGGAATCCCCACGACATGCCCTTGTGCCGCAATTGCGCCATGCACTATGGAATGTGCCCCAAGCAACACAGACACTTGAGAAAGTGGTTTCTCATGCTCCTCTTTTGTTCCAAATCCCAAAGATGACGAATCTGGATCTATAGGTGTCAGTGTCTGATTTTAGTTTCTTGTGTGTTGGACTTCGAGCGACACCCAGGCTGATTCCGTTATGATTTTTGGTGGTAGCATGTCACTAGTGGGACCTTCTATCTCTGTGAAAGGATTCTAAAACTCCATCTCATGGAATATGTCTAGTAATTCATCTTCAAACACTGACCATGACATTCCTAGGTAGAATTATAGTACCACATTAAACCAATATGTCGTGACTCCTGCCATAGATACCTAAGTAAGGAGAATCTTTGATTCCTATGGAGTCCGGTGGGTATAGAAATACCATTCCGCTCATGTGATCCAGCCCCTAGGATTTCCCATCGAACAATGACAACTCTTCTAGGACCAAGTACAGGTTCTCGTCATCTAGAAGTGGTTGCTTCCCTGAGTGGAAAATTTTTGCAGTGAAATACATACGAAATAGTGTCTACTCTAGTGGTTCTTGCTCCCAATGTTGTTGGTGCTGGTTTAAGGTTTCAACCACTGCCAGCGCCCAATTTTTCCAACCCAACTTCTAGAATCCCTTTACATTGTTCTGTGATGTCCAACCATGCCTCTATCGGAATTGGTTCCCCTCAGTCAACAAAAAATCTAGTCGCGCTCCCTTCTTCGAAAAAAATATTTTTGTTATGAGTGTCCCGTGTTGCAAAACTGGAGGCATCGGGCACAACCACTTTTTTTATTTGTTTTTTTCTTTCTTTTTGTGTTTGGTAGCGCTACTTCCCTATGTAAAAAAATCTGGAGTCTCCCTCTTCCTATGGGGTAATTTTTTTAAATGGGATTTTGGAATTTTTTTGCCTAAAAAGGATAGGGCTTGCGGTAATTTTAAAAATGGGTCTGAGATGCGTGAACCTCGTTCATGCATCCCCAATCCCGGGAAGATGTGTGAACAGGGTTCACGCATATTCAATCCGAGCGAGATGCGTGAACCCCATTCACGCATCCTACAGAAAGAATTTTTTTGAATTTTTAAATTTTTTTTATTTTTTGTTTTGTTATATATATATATATATAACAAAAAAATTCAGCAAAATTTATCTACTATTTAATATCCAGCAGTTCTGCCGTTATAATAATTTGGATTCTGACAGACACCCTCACCCATGGCTCTCTTTTATAAGAGGTCTAGCCCTAGAAATCGTTCTGCATTTTCGATGTGGGACTCAGGTGCTATCTTCCCTGCGTAGAACATTCTGCATTTCCGATGTAAGATTCTGTTTCAAGTACGTCACTTTGAAAGACTATAAAATACAAACTATAAGACCAATATAAATGAAACTTAAAACATGGATTAAACATATAAGAAATTGTTGAAAATAAAAATCATTTTTTTAAAATTTTTGATGAATAATAATTTATAAGCTTTCAAAGATACCAACTTGAAATTTAAAAATGTTTCAAATACATGTCTTTGAAAGACTATAAAATAAAAACTATAAGACCAATATGAATGAAACTTAAAACATGAGTTAAACATATAAAAATAGTTAAAAATAAAAAGAATTTCGTAAAAAATGTTGATGAAAAATAATTTATTATCTTTCAAAACCACCAACTTGAAACTTAAAAACATTTCAAGTACATGGCTTTGAAAACCTATGAAATAAAAACTATAAGACCAATATAAATGAAAATTAAAACAGGGATTAAACATATAAGAAATAGTTATTTATTAATTAGTTAATTAGTAATATAATTATTAATTAGTCATTAATTAGTTAATTAGTAATTATTAATTAGTTAATAATTAGTTAATTAGTTATTTATTAATTAGTTAATTAGTAATATAATTTATTATATGATAATAAATTAGTTATTATGTAATATAATTATTAATTTCAAATAAATAAATAAATAAATAAATAATTTGTAATATAATTAGTAATTATAATTATTTATTATAATTATTCGTTATAATTATTAGTTATTAATTATTAATTATTAATTATTAATTAGTTAATTAGTAATATAAGTATTAATTATACAATAATTAATCAATAATATAATTATTAATTATAATTAATAATTATAATTATTAATTATTAATTATATACTAATTAATTTGTTAATTAGTAATATAATTATTAATTATAATTAGTAATATAATAATTAATTATAATTATTAATTATTAATCATATACTAATTAATTAGTTAATTTGTAATATAACTATTCATTATAATTTTTAATTTTTAATTATTAATTGTTAATTATATAATAATTAATTTGTTAATTAGTATACTAATTATTAATTATATAATAAAGAATTAGTTAATTAGTAATATAATTATTAATTATAATTAGTAATATAATTATTAATTATAATTAATAATATAATTTTGAATTATAATTACTAATATAATTATTAATTATAATTGGTAATTATTAATTATATAATAAATAGTTAGTTAAGTAGTAATATAAGTATTAATTATTCAATAATTAATTATAATTATTAATTATTAATTATATACTAATTATTAATTATATACTAATTAATATTATAATTAATAATTATAATTAATAATTATATTATTAACTAATTATTGTATAATTAATACTTATATTACTACTTAACTAATTAATTATTATATAATTAATAATTACTAATTATATTTTATAATTATATTAGTAATTATAATTCATAATTATATTACTAATTATAATTAATAATTACATTACTAATTAACTAATTCTTTATTATATAATTAATAATTATATTACTAATTAACAAATTAATTATTATATAATTAACAATTAATAATTAAAAACTAATAATTGTAATGAATAATTATAATTATCTATTATATTACTAATTTACTAATTAACTAATGAATTATTATATAATTAATAATTATATTACTTAATAAATACTTAATTATTGTATAATTAATAATTATATTACTAAATAACTAATTAATTTTTATGTAATTAATAATTATATTACAAATTAACTAATTAATTATTATATAAATAAAAATGACATTACTAATTAATGAATTATTAAATAATTAATTATTATATTGCTAATTAACTAATTAATCATTAACTATTTTATTAATTATTAAAAATTAATTATATAATAATTAATTAGTTAATTATTATATAATTAATAATTATATTACCAATTAACTAATTTATTATTTTATAATTAATTTTTAATAATTAATAACTAATAATTATAATGAATAATTATAATTATTTATTATATTACTAATTAACTAATTAACTAATGAATTATTATATAATTAATAATTATATTACTTACTAAATACTTAATTATTGTATAATTAATAATTATATTACTAATTAACTAATTAATTATTGTGTAATTAATAATTATATTACAAATTAACTAATTAATTATTCTATAATTAATAATGATATTACTAATTAACTAATTATTAACTAATTAATAATTATATTTCTAATTAACTAATTAATCATTAACTATTTATTATATGTTTAATCTGTGTTTTAATTTTCATTTATATTGGTCTTATAGTTTTTATTTTATAGGTTTTCAAAGCCACATATTTGAAATGTTTTTAAGTTTCAAGTTGGTGGTTTTGAAAGCTCGTAAATTATTTTTCATCAAAATGTTTTACGAAATTCTTTTTATTTTCAACTATTTCCTATATATTTAATCCATGTTTTAAGTTTCATTCATATTTTTCTTATAGTTTTTATTTTATAATCTTTCAAAGACATGTATTTGAAACATTTTTAAGTTTCATGTTGGTGGCTTTGAAAGCTTATAAATTATTATTTATCAACATTTTTTATGAAATTATTTTTGTTTTCAACTATTTCTTATATGTTTAATCAGTGTTTAAAATTTCATTTATATTAGTGTTATAGTTTATATTTTATAGTCTTTCAAAGTCACGTACTTGAAATACTAAAAACATTTTTAAGTTTAATTTTGATGGTTTTGAATGGTTATAATTTATTTTTGATCAACATTTTTTATGAAATTCATTTTGTTTTCAACTATTTATTATATGATTAATCAATGTTTGAAATTTCATTTATATTAGTCGTATAGTCTATATTTTATACTCTTTCAAAGTCACGTACTTGAAACATAATCCCACGTCGGGAATGCAGAATGTACTGTGCAGGTTTGGAAGAACCTGTATCCCACATCGAAAATGTAGAATAATTTTCAGGGCAAGCCCTCTTATAAAAGGGAGTCCTGGGTAAGAGTTTCTATCAGAATCCAGACTGCTGTAATGGCAATGCTACTGGATTTTAAATAGCAGATAAATTCTGCTAAATTTTTTGTTATATATATATATATAAACAAAAAAACAATATAAAAATAAAAATAAAAATAAAAAATGTTAAAACTATTAAAAAACATTCTTCATGATGTGTGAACGGGGTTCACGCATCTCGGACCCATTTTTAAAAATACCGCAAGCCCTATCCCTTTTAGGTAAAAAAATTCCAAAAACCCATTTAAAAAAATTACTCCCTCCCGTGCGAACAAAATATTCTAGGCACGATCCCCTCTGGTGCGAACGTATGGTCTAGGCGCGCACCTTGCAATCGGAAAGTCAAGGCATGAAGAGATGGATAGTGGATGAGGTTCCGATCCAGAACTACACGGCATCTCATTCTGGTGTTGTGTGCCAGTCTGGTGAGGGAAGAGCCGATGGGTGCTCGTGTCAGCGTATGCAGAAAATGGAAATGGTGGTCGAAGAATGCCAGCGACTCCTACTCTCATGCAACATTGTTGTCACAATTGTGGGTGAGTTCCCGTAGGCTAGAAGCGGACAGTTTACGTGATTTCATGCAAGCTAGAATGGATTGTTCTCGCATGCTAAGTCAATGCTCTCGTGCCCCCTAGGTCTGGCAGGGGTGTAAGACAAGATGCAACAGGTCAAACGTCGAGGGAGTGGATGTGATCTTTAATGGACACTCAGCACCTCAGACACGAGCAAGAAGAGGCGTCACCTTCTACCGAAGCCAGTTTCAATGGATGTGTGTGACATCAGTGAGAGTCGGCCAGGCGTCGTTCTTCAAAACATGAAGCGGGAGTGCGTGTTGTGTCCGAGAGTACTCCCGGTAGCACGCAGCTCTTCAAATAACGACATATACGAGCTAATGACAAGACAAGGCACAACAAGTTGTGCGCCTGATGAAGAATATGGAGAAGGTATTGGGGCGTGGAGCCCGGCGCTGCAGCGGAAGTATTCATTGAAGAAAACACAGAAGAGAAGGGAAGATTTCATCTGAAGGCCTTTTATCACCCGAAGGCATTTTACATCACCCGTAAGATTTTTAACAACACCCAAAGGCCTTTTACAACTCACCCGAAGGATTTCTATCTCGACACACCGACACCCATGAACGTACCATTTTTGTTCGTACCACCGATCAATGCAACTGGGACACACCGCTTGATCTCTACACCCAAGAGTACTTTTGATACATGGCACCTTCATCATCATCGTCTTCAATCATCACCACCGACACACCATCATTGTTGTGGTCACCATCTTCACTTTTCACCGGTTATCACAAATGCGGAAAACCCCTCCTCATTTCTCTCTTGGAGGCTACATCTTTGTCATCCCACATTCCAAAACATGCTACTGCATCCTCTTATATAGACATAATGTCCATATCTCTATTTAATTGGGAAAAAATTCATTATTCCATCAATTAATATTTGTAATAAATCTCCATTAATGTTGGGAGAAAATCCTCCATTAATGTTGAGAAAATCCCTCCATTAATCACTTTCTCTCTCCTTGTTATTTAAATTTTAAATCAATAAATCCCAACATTAGGGAAGGTCTGACCAAATGATAGAGATATGCACTGACAAACACAAATGACTCCTTTGAATTACCAGTAGAATTACAAATAGATGGAAGGAAAACAGTAAGAAGAAGAATGGAGAACTACGGACAGATACTCAAGGACCCTAGGTCTACTCGCCCAAGCCAAGGACCGATCCCCTTAACAAAATATATTCCTCTATATCCCCTTTCACTCCACCCCTAACTCCTTCCCCCTATAACAACTTCCCCATCAGAACGTGGTCTCCCAACATATTCCATTTTATTCTCCAGAATATTCCTCCTAACCGGCTTCAGAAACCCACTATCCTGGGTACCTAAAAGAGGGCAGTCACAAATGATCTTAATAGATAACCAAGATTCCCCCATTACATCTTGAGTTCCAAATCCACTATTTGTGAGGTTTAAATGAACCTTCCTTTCAGTCATGGTTCATTCCTCCTACCCAAATAGCATGTTTAGCAACTGATTGTATAGTCATGGATTTTTTCAAAAACTTTTGAACACCTCTTCATCCACTCAACTTACTCATACCTTCTGATGTATGAATCAAAAAATACCTTGAGTAGATTAATCCTCTTGGTTCCCTCTTTCACAGCAAAATTGGTGGCAAGGATTGATTAATCTGAAGGGACCCCGCTAGGATATGATGGTGAATAACATAGTTTGCCACTGAGACTAAAGTACACCTAGCAGATGTTTTGGTCTTGTAAGAAAGGTCCACCTGAACCCCATGTGTTATCCCTAGACTGATTGTGGTAATGTCCATCCTACTACCACTAGTCTCCATTGACCGAATGTGGCATTAGTTTTCCACCACTACTAATGGTCATTATACTCCTGCCAGTCTCCAATCTTTGATTCAAATATGTGAAGATACATTTACTTTATCCACTTTCATATGTTCAATTGGATGAAGAATGTTTATGTGTTTTATGCCATCATACTCTACAACAAATATTAAGGAGCCTTCATGTCACATGAGTATAAACTGTGTAATGATTTGGTTCACTTGGTCCACACTGCATGACCATAAGCTGCATATAATGGTCTAGTCCATGAGATCACCTTTCCTTACGTTTGAGTGAAATCCACATAAGATCCCCAACATATGTTTATTTATCCATAATATTATGCAAGGATGAGAATGTCCCATGCATACAAACACCTCAATCAATGCATGGGTTCTTTAAAGATGTTTCGTATAATCTTCATGTTGGTTCAATTTGTCCTGGTCACACGAAGAAAAACCATAAAACCATATGTCCTTAACACATGACATTAAAATACATGTCCAACTTCCTTGTTGCAAGAAATTAAACTACATGTTCAACATCCATATCATATCATTTAATGTTGCGTGTTGTTGTGTCCCTTGCCTGAGAGCACCTCCACCCCCACCATTATCTTCAAACTACGTGTGACTTGATTATCATTAGCGAGATTAACAGTGACACTCATACCTCTTATCTTAGGACAATTCACAAAACTTCTCCCCCATCTATGAGGTTTCTTATACTAGCATTGGATCCGCTTGGGTCCCTCCATTCATGTCAGGTTTTTTTGCCTTGGGAAATAGTCTCATCTCCTTGTGGTCTAAGTTGCAAGACCTTAAATACCAGCACCCCACGGTCTTAGTTGCACGACCCTAAACCGAAGCACCCCTAATGATATTGGATGTAAGAACTTAAAAGGAACAACAAATGGTCAATGTTATGCAACCTTAAACTACAACAATCATATGTACCTGCAACATATTGTTAAACTATGAGTTCAATGTCCTTGACGCATGATGTTAAACTAGATGAAACTTTTCCCAACTGGAAGACATTAGCTATGGAGTAATGCCCTCACCACATGACCATAAGCTATATGACATCTAAGTCCTTGTATCATGACATTAGACTGCATGACTATAACAACCCTTCTTTTTATTACACACTTAAACGTGATTTACTACATAAACTTCACTTGATACAACATAGAAGATCGAGAGGTCTAGTGTATTTGGGGATTAGGATCATTACATAAAAACTTAGAACATAAAACACACAACATATTTATTGAAAACTTCCTTTACATGACCACTAAATTCCCACACACTTAGTATTGCATAGGATAACCTGAGGACATGCATAAGAAAAGGGTGTGCTATAAAGCCCAGTAAGGGAATAAACATGGAATAACATGACGAAAACAATACATGTTAGAAAATAGGCATATAAATAGATCACAAGATAAATATAAACATAAATTCATAATAAATCATGATAATCATAACATGGAAATGTGGCAACAACACTTAACATGGAATTAGCATGAGCCAAGTCTCATTGCACATGGAGCATGAGTAAACCCTCACTGCACATGAAGCATGAGTAAAAATTTATTGAACTTGAATTAGAATGAGAAAACATCCATTGCACATGACGTATCATGATACTATACTTTACCCAATGCATTGGAAGTGCTATTAGGGTGCACCCTTCTTAAACATTTCATTGCATGCATAATTATGCCACATGGATCATAAAACATGGATTCATTAAACATCATCATTTATTCCACGATAAAGGAATATAGAATTAATACATGAAAATCTGTAATCAATAGGTAAATGTGCATAAAGGTGAATACCCTTGATAGAGAAATGGGCATGGTATTCACTACACAATGACTTTGGCTTGGAGAAACATGATGCAATTTCGGCAGCATAACGGCGTGACATGAGAATTCATAAAAATTATTGACGAGAGAGAAAGGTGTGTCTCATAATATGTACATGAAATCGACAGTTAGGGGTTAATATAGATACATTTCCCAACAATTTTAATGGGATTTATATTCATGATACAAAATAATTGTTTGAATATAAATGAGAAGATAGAAATTCCTTTCGAAATTTCAGCATATTAACGGGTGTAGATGGGAGGCATTTAGTGAGAGATAAAGGGGTCTCACATCATTAAAAAATAAAGAGGGGAGTATGGGGGAGGTGTGAAACCATACCCCAATATTTATAATTGAAATTAAAAGGACATTACAACTTAAAGAATATTGGACAAAAATGAGAAAGGAAGAAAAACCTTACTTGGAAGTGTGATCCCAAAGGCTTGGGAGGGGCTTGAGAGAGGCTTCTTGGGAGATTGGGTCACCTCGGGAGGATTATAGAGAGAGGAGGGCAGAGTTTGGATGAACTAAAAAGGCATTGAGTGAGTAGGAAGTGGGAGCTTGGGTGGGTTTATATAGGAAAGGAGAAGGAATTCTTTATTATTTAGGTTTGGGACACCTCACATTAAACTAATCAAAACCACAAACCAGCCCATGGTTTTTGCCCATGGTTTTTGCCAAAGGGGAGTGGAAATTTTTTTTTTATAAGTCTAATTGACGAAATTCTTAAATTAATAGGGTTTCTTATGTGGAGGTGAGTTACACTCTCAAGGAAAACAATTTAAAAAGACAAAATGTTTTATAAGTCTTGAAGGGTCCACTAAAGCATTTTAAAAAAATAAAAAATAACCCAAAATAACATTATTTTAATGGTAAAAAATATATTGGTCGAACATAATGTTTATAGTATTTTATTTCATCACTATTGGGTCATTATGATATCATAAAACACATTATATATTTAAACGATATTTAATTTTTACCAAAAAAATTTGACTGTCTCAGAAAATTATGAAAATTTCACCATTGGATAATTTCGACATCCTGATTCCATAAATAATATTAATTTTATCTAAATAATTTTCTAAATATTTTGATTTTTTACTTTTAAAATAAAAACCGACATTTATTGAAAATTCATGGGTTTTGACAAAAATGTCTTTCAAACCTTAATAAAAATTACAATTACATTCAAAAAATTATACGATCTTTTATATTTAATAAAAATTAATTAAATAATAATAATAATAATTTATTAAAATATAATTTAATTCAAAAATCCATTAATTCATCAAAATATATTTCTTAGTTGAATATTAACTAAAAATACTATTTGTGCTTTAAAAACTATTTACAAAGTAATAATAATAAAATGAAATAATATTCATTATTATATAAACAAGTAATGTACATAATAATAGTACTAGGTTCTTGTTACATAAACCCTTAAAAAACCTATATAAGACCTTAGGGTAAGGTGCATGATGGTGACTGACTCTTGGGGTGTCTTGGATAACATCGCTCGAGTGGTAGTCTATATCAACTTCCACTTCTCCAGTAGGCGGTTCTGCTCGAGCTTAATGTATTAAAGATCATCAAGGGCTTGGTCAAGAGTGAATCCTAAAGACACAAACTCCTTTCTAATCTCTGATAAATGGTCTTCATACGGGGAAAGTCTACTAGATGAGGCCATCGCTTCTTTTGTCTGAGTAAATTAGATTTGTTAAATCCCTATATTTATACTAATCATGTGATCACTATTCAATGGCTATATTAGAAATGGTCACAATTATTAATGGTATTTTAAAATCCAAAAAAATAAAACAAAATAAGTGCATATGTTGTATAACCATTTCACATATTTAGACATTTAATTAGATCAAGAGGGATTTTTATTAACAAATGTTTGGGTCATTACAATCTTGCCCCCTTAAGAAATTTCTCCCTCGAAATTTCCTTTTCCCACACTAAAAAAGATAATGGTAACTCTGCTTCGTCACTTCCTCTGATTCCCACATCACTTCTTCAAACGTGTGGTGTCACCACAACACCTTGACAAGGGGCATTGTCTTATTTCGTATAACTTTTTCTCTAAGATCTAAGATCTTTAATGGTTTCTCCTCATAAGAAATATCATCCTCTACATGTATCACCTCTGAAGAGAGTACATGTGAAGGGTCTGGTATGTACTTCCTTAATAAGGATACATGAAAGACATCATGTACTTTGTCCATGGTAGGTGGAAGTTCTATTCGATAGGCCACAACCCCGACACGATCAAGAATCTCAAAGGGGATGATGTACTTAGGGCTTAACTTCCCTTTCTTTCCAAAACTCATGACCTTATTCCATGGAGATATGCCTATAAATACCATGTATCTAACATTAAACTCAAGGTCTCATTGACGGTTATCTGCATAACTCTTCTGTCGACTCTAGGCTACCTTGATATGTTGCTGAATGGTTTTCACCTTCTACACCATTTCATCGACCATTTCTGGTCCTAACAGGTTACACTCACCAACTTCATCCCAATATGCTGGTGTTCTACACGTTTTCCCATACAGGGCTTCATATGGTTCCATTTGGATGCTCAAGTGGAAACTATTTTTATAAGAGAACTCAACCAGAGGAAGATGTTGATCTCATCCTCCTTTGAAGTCCATTGAGCACACTCTCAACACGTCCTCAAGTGTTTGGATAGTCCGCTCGGATTGGCCATCAGTTTAAGGATGATATGCCGTACTGAAGTTCATCTCAGTATCTAGATCATGTTGAAGACTCTTCCAAAACATAGAGGTGAATCTTGGATCTTGATCGAACACAATAGATAGTGGTACTCCATGCAACCTTACCACTTCCCTGATATATATCTGTTCCAGTTGATCCAATGATAAATCCCCCCAAATTGCAATGAAGTGTGAAGACTTTTTAAGAGTATCCACAAAAAACTAGATTGAATTGTTGCCTTTGGATGTCTTTAGAAGTCCAGTGACAAAGCCCATGGTGATGCTCACCCATTTCCATGCTGGTATGGGTAATGGTTGCATCATCCCCTTAGACTTCTGCCTCTCTGCCTTCACTTGCTGACACACTAGGAACTTTGATGTATAATCAACTATCTCCTTCTTTATATTATCCCACCAATAATTCTCTTATAGATCTCGATATATATTTGTGTTTCCTAGGTGAATAGAGAAATTCAAACTATGTGCATCATCCAAAAGTTCCTTCTTCAGCTCCAAACTTGATGGAACACGTAGTCTTTTCCCAAATCTCACAATTCCTTCTTCATTAAAATTGAACTCTGAGGATTTCCCTTTTCTGATAGCTTCTACTTTCTTCTAAATTACCACATCAACATTTTGAGCATCCTTTAACCTTTCTAAAGATATGGTTGAGAAATCATTTGTGAAAGGATTAATGATGTTCCCTTATTTATAATTCTCATTTCCATCTTCATCAAATCTAAGATGATTGGATCCTTTTCAATTCTCTTCAATGATAGAATCATTGGGTCCTTTCTACTTAGATCATCTTCCACCTTGTTCGCTTTCCCAGGATGGTAATGGATTGATAAGTCATAGTCTTTGATCAGCTCTAACCATCTTCGTTGGCGCATATTCAACTCTTTCTGTGTGAATATATACTTGAGGCTTTTCTGGTCTGTATATATTTCACACTTCTCCCCAAAGAGATAATGCTTCCAAATTTTCAAAGTGAAGATTATTGTAGCCAACTCGAGGTCATGTTTTGGATAGTTCTACTCATGAACTTTCAATTTACTTAAAGCATAAGAAATGACTTTGTCATTTTTCATCAACACACATCTCAGGCCCTTCTTTGAAGCATCACTAAATACCACAAAAAGTTCTCTACTTATGGGTAAAGTGAGCACATGCATAGTGATAAGCCTCACTTTTAACTCCTTGAAGCTTTCTTTGCATTAATCACTCTAAGAAAACTTTACTCCCTTCCGAGTTATCTTGGAAAGAGGTTTGGAAAATCGTGAGAAATTTCTCACAAATCGTCGATAATATCTAGATAACCCCAAGAAGCTATAGATATATGCTACTTATGTTGGCCTCATCCATACCTCTATTGCAGCTGTCTTGGAGGGATCCATAGATATCCCATTACTTGTGATGATATAGCCCAAGAATGGGACCTCCTTCAACCAAAACTCACACTTGTTGTACTTTGCATTAAGCTTCTCCTTTCTCAAGGTCTCTAGTATAGTTCTTAGATGCTCCTCATGATCCTCCTTGGTTTTCGATTATATTATAATATCATCTATAAAGACTACCAAAAATTTGTTGAGGTAATCTCTAAAGACTCTATTCATCAAGTCCATGAAGATTGCTGGAGAAAAAGTGATTCCTAAAGGAATTACTATGAATTCATAGTGCACATACCTTATACGAAAAACATTCTTGGGGATATCTTCCTTCTTCACCCTTACATGATAATATCCCCACTGCAAATCTACCTTGGAGAAGTATTGTGCTCCACACAGCTGATCGAATGAGTAATCAATTCATGGAATAGGATACATGTTCTTTATTGTGATTTTTTAGGATCATGATAATCGATGCAAAGGCACATTGAACCATCCTTCTTCTTGATGAAGAGGACTGGTGCACCCCATGGTGAAGCACATGGGCGTATAAACCCCTTATCTAGATTCTCATGTAGTTGTTTATTCCAATCCTCAAGCTCCACAATAGCCATTTTATATAGAGTCTTGGATATTATCAATGCCCTAGGTATAAGATCAATTGAGAATTCAAAATCTCTTCTAGGAGGAAGACCAGGAAATTCCTCAGGAAACACTTCAGTGAATTCCCTCACAATAGGCATGTCTTCAAGGATGGTTTCTTCCTTGGACTCAATCATCTTATCCAGATACACATGCTCATAGGGTAGTAATATCCACACTTGAGATGATGGAGCTAAAGAAGATTCATCCTATTCCTTTCACTTGTACAGAATCGGGGGTTGATTCTCCACATGGAGAGTGATTTCTCTCTCACAACAATTTATGTTGGCTCTATATAAGTAAAGCCAATCCATGTCATGAATTGAATGAAATTCCACTAAAGGGAGTATTACGAGGTTCTCTAGAAATTTCAATCCACATATTATGACAGGGGAGGAGTTATATTCCGGGGATGCAATGATTGCCCCATTTTCCGTACTCACCGACAACTTTACTTCCATGATTTGTGGTGGTGTTGGGATTGTTCTACTAAACGTTCAGAATATAAAACAATGTAAAGAACCTGAATCAAAATGTACATTCACTATTCTTGAATGAATAACTAGAGTACCTATCACCACTTCATTGTCGAAGTTCACTTCAGCAGTAGTGATGACAAAAGCTCACCCTTGCTGCCTTGGAGGTTGTTGGTTTCCTCCGAAAACCCTTGGCTTTGGGAACTAATTTACAAGATGTACTGGTTATTTGTAGTTGTAGAAATGAAAAATGCGCTGAGGTTCGAATGGAGTGTTCCTCTCCTCTGTTGCAGCCATGGGTTTTTCTTGCTGACAGGTAATAGCCAGGTGCCTTTCTCTTCCATACCTAAAGCATTTCCTTGTCCCCTTTAGAAAATTTTTGGGGTGATTCTTTCTGCACCTTTGGAAAGTGGTGTGATAGATCTTCTTAGCACCATTGTATTTATCCATAGGACCACTAGCATTGAATTAAACCTAACTCTTATTATCCCCATGATACCCCTGAGATTTTCTGATCTCCATTTCAACCTTGAGGGCACATCGGACAATTTCCTCATAGTTGTCGAAGTCACGGATCGCTATCACTTTCCGTAGGCTGGGTTTCAGCCCACCAAAGAAGTGGTCAACCTTGCATTCGGGGGTAACGACATAGCCAGAGGCATATTGTGCAATGCTTGTGAATTTTTCCTCATACTCTTCGATAGATTCGTCTTCTTTCTTCTTGAGGGAAAGGAAGTCCCTTTCTATATTAAGTCAGAGGGTGTGTGGAAAATATTTATCAAAAAACATCTTCTGGAAATCAATCCATTCCAACGCCTTGATCTCCTCCTTAGACTTCGTATTTTTTTTCAATGTCCACCATTGATCAGCTTCACCCTCCATACGATAAGCATATCGGAGAACCTTCTCTTGTTCGGAACATTGAAGTATGGAGAATATCTTTTCAATGGATTTGATCCTTTTTTCAGAGATAGAGGGATCATATGATCCGTTAAAAGTAGGAGGCCTTTGTCTCATGAAGCTCATGACAGCGAATTGTTCTTTCTTCGGGGGGGGGGGGGGGGGGTTGACCGTTCCTCTTGACCCATGTTTCTATTCAAATCTTGAGTTAACTGAGATAGAATTGTGATAAAGTTTGTGATTCTCAATCCCATTAGATTGGAAATCTCATTAGAACAATCATCACATTGATCTTCACACTGGTTGTTAGCCCGAGTCCCCTTATTACCAGCCATTAGATGGAATAAAAGGAATGTTAGAGGTAACACATAAAGGGTAATCCAAAAACAAAAACGGATGACATATAAATTAATTTTATTTCCTTAACTTATGAATCTATTGGCTTCAGTCTGTGTTATCCATGATCTACTTTCTAACATATATTCTTAGGGATTTTTTTAAAGTCCCTTAATAATGATTCATACTAAGCTTGTGAATTTACCAAAGCATATCCCCTAGGATTGTCATAACTAAGAGTGCATCAAGGCCCATTGTTGTGCCCCAGTTCCTGTTTGAGTCTAGCTCAAAGCGGTGTTTTTAGGTTTTACCCCTAGGATACATCTGTGCTAGAGCCACCTCTACCAGCTCGTATCCAGACAGGGATGTATTTTCTTGATAAACCCCTTACTCAATACTCACCAAAACATAGGGATTTTTTTATTATACTTAGTCTTATCTCTAAGGCTTCACTAGGTTTTTCTAATCCTAATCCCAAAAATAACTAAACCTATCCTCTGATACCAACTATAACTACCATGCTTTTTATTACACACTTAAACATGGTTTATTACATAAACTTCACTTGATAAATCATAGAAGATATAGAGGTATAGTGTCTTTGGGGCTTAAGATCATGACATAACAACTTATAACATAAAATAGGCAACATCATTATTGAAAACTTCCTTTCCATGACCACTACATTTCCACATACTTAGCATTGCATAGGATAACCTGAGGACATGCATAAGAAAAGGGTGTGCTATAAAGCCCAGTAAGGGAATAAACATGGAATAGAATGAGGAAAAAAATACATGTTAGACAATAGGCATATAAATAGAGCACAATATAAACATAAACATAAATTAATGATAATCATAACATGGAAATGTGGCAACAACACTTAACATGGAATTAGCATGAGTCAAGGCTCATTGCACATGGAGCATGAGTAAACCATCATTGCACATGAAGCATGAGTAAACCCTCATTTCACTTGAATTATCATGAGTAAACACCCATTGCACATGACGTATCATGATAATATACTTTACCCAATGCATTGGAGCGCTATGAGGGTGCACCCTTCTTAAATATTTCATTACATGCATAAGTGTGCCACATGGATCATAAAACATGGATTCACTAAACATCATCATTTATTACATGATAAAGGAATGTGGAATTCATACATGAAAATATAAAATCAATAGGAAAATGTTCATAAAGGTGAATACCCTTGATAGAGAAATGGGCATGGTATTTACTACACAATGACTTTGGCTTGGAAAAATGTGGTGCAATTTCAGCAGCATAACGATGTGACATAAGAATTCATAAAAATGGTTGATGAGAGAGAAAGGGGTGTATCATAATATTTACATGAAATAGATATTAAGAGGGTAATATAGATACATGTCCCAATAATTGTAATGGGATTTAGATTCATGATACAAAAGAATTGGTTGAATATAAATGAGGAGAGAGAAATTCCTTTTAGAATTTCGGCATAGTAACGGGTGTAAATGGGAGGAATTTAATGAGAGAGAAAGTTTTATCCCATAATTCAAACATAAATAGGGAATTATGGGGAGGTTATAAACCATACCTCAACATTTATAATTGAAATTAAAAGGGCATAACAACTTAAAGAATATTGGACAAAAATGAGAAAGGAAGAAAACCCTTACTTGGAAGTGTGATCCCAAAGACATAGGAGGGGATTGAGAGAGGCTTATTAGGAGCTTGGGGAACCTTGGGAGGATTATAGAGAGAGGAGGGAAGAGTTTTGATGAAATCAAAAGGTTTTGAGTGAGTAGGAAGCAGGATCTTGGGTGGGTTTATATAGGAAAAGAGAAGGAAATCTTTATTATTTAGGTTTGGGACACCTCACATTAAACTAATCAAAACTACAAACCAACCCATGGTTCTTGCCCACATTTTTTTCCAAAGGGTAGTGGAGAACAATATTTTATATGTTCAATGGCCGAACTTCTTAAAATAATAGGGTTTCTTATGTGGAGGTGAGTCACACTCTCAAAGAAAACAATTTACAAAGATAAAATGTTTTATAAGTCTTGAAGAGTTCACTAATGCTTTGTAAAAAACTCAAATGAACCCAAAATCACATTATTTTAATGGTAAAATATATATTTTCCGAACATAATGTTTATAGTATTCTATTTTATCACTATTGGGTCATTATGATGTCATAAAACACATTATATATTTAAACGATATTTAATTTTTACCCAAATATTCGACTGTCTCAGAAAATTATGAAAATTTCACCATTAAATAATTTCAATGTCCTGATTCCAGAAATAATATTAATTTTATCTAAATAATTTTCTAAATATGTTAATTTTCCCTTTTAAAATAAACACTGACATTTATCGAAAATTCACGGGTTTTGAAAAAAATGGCTTTCAAACCTTAATAAAAATTACAATTGCATTCATAAAATTATACGATCATTTATATTTAATAAAAATTAATTAATTAATAATAATAATATTTTATTAAAATATTATTTATTTAAAAAATATGTTAATTCATCAAAATAGATTTCTTAGTTGAATATTAACTAAAAATACTATTTGTGCTTTAAAAACTATTTACAAACTAACAATAATAAAATGAAAGTATATTCATTATTATATACAAAAATAATGTACATAATCATTGTACTATGGTCTTGTTCCATAACCCCTTAAAACACCCGCATAATACCTTAGAGTAAGGTGCGCGATGGTGACATACTCTTGGGGTGGCTCAGATAACATCGCTCGAGTGGTAATCTCTATCAACTTCCACTTCTCCCGTAGACTGTTCCGCTCGAGATTAACGTATTCAAGCTCGGCCAGGGATTGGTCAAGATATAATACCAAAGACGCAACCTCTTTTCAGAGCTCTAATAAATGGGATTCATACGGGACAAGTCTACTGGATGAGGCCATCGCTTCTTTTGTCTGAGTAAATTGGATTTGTTAAAGCCCTCTATTTATACTAATCATGTGATCACTATTCAATAACTATATTAGCCAAGGTCACAATTCTTAATGGTATTTTAAAATCCAAAAACATAAAAAAAATAAGTTCATATGTTGTATAACCATTTCACATATTAAGACATTTAATTAGATCAAGAGGGACTTTCATTAACAAATGTTTGGGTCGTTACAATGACACACATGCCATTTTATATGACCTGATACCTCCAAGAGAGCTAGATCCCTATAAAGGTACCTGGTATAAGATCCCAATATGTAAATAAATAGTAGGATTGAGTGCTCCATTTCTAAGGAAACCTGGGTCTTTTATCTTGGGCGCTAGCTATGGACATCACTTTGTTCAAATCCCATAACATGATGAAATATGAAAATTCTCCTCCCCCATATAAGAAGCTCGATCTATACAGGGTCCATTTTCTTTTCTCAAGGATTCAATGGTTGTGTCTAGACAATCCGATCATAATTTCATAGTTTATACAAACTATGCCCAGCATTTCCCCATTCCCCATGAATTTTCAACACATTCAATCATATCACTCCATTAGATCCAAATCCATGTAGAGAGTATTGATTGCATTGAAATGAAAATGGCCCCACGTGTTCCCTAGCATGCACTGTTGTGTGGTCCAAATGATTTTCCATGTTTTCTCTTACTTCTCATGTCGATCATGACTCTAGTGATCTTAGGGGGCCCAGAGAGTCTCTCTAACTAGCACGATTGAGATGCATTTTTTCAAAGATACCAAGTTCAGGTTGCATGAATTTAAACTACCTATCAGAAGTTCTGATGGTATGACTTTAAACTACATAGCACCAATATCCAAGTCGCGTGATGTAAAACTACATGACAACATCTCCAATACAAGATAAAAAATCATGTGATGCATATAGAAAACAATCCTTGGCTGGCATCTAAATTTAATTTGGGTAATCTCTCGATTACCTCTTGTTTCTCACACAGAGCATGACTCGCATGAGTTTAGAGTTTTGAAATGGTTATTCCAATTTACATGATTATATTATGCGATGAACAAAATCAAGGAACATTTGTTCCATCTTATATCATCTTAAACTACTCAAAGTGGCCCACTCCTTGTGGCATCCTTCTCCCCTACATGACACCTCGATCTGTGTAGAAGTATTTGGAACACGGTCGTCTTGTGCCATAAAGTATTAATGCCCCACATTTTTCATATGAGATGGATCTGCACAAGATATTCTGACACAAGTTCTCTTGTTCTTAGAATAAAATGTCTCTCTCCCTGCAGATGAATTTGATATGTATAGTGGACCTTTTTATTCAAAGAACTACATGTGACATGATTCTTGTTCTGATGAGATATGTAGTGATGGAAGTATTTCCTATCCTAGGCCCAGCCACCAACTTTTAGACCAAGTTGTGTGACCTTAAACATCAAAAAACTTTTGGTCCAAGCTGTGTGACCTTAAACATCATCAACATTTGGGTCAAAGGTGTGTAACCTTAGACATCATCAACATTTGGGTCAAGGATATATGACCTTAAATTTATGCCCTTTATGGCCATAGTTTCATGACCATAAACTAAAAATCAAAAGAATCTAAGGTTTTAGCCCTTCTCCATGAGAATGTGTTCAATATAAAGTGTTGTAACCTTTAGGGTGATCTAACCCTTCTTGAATATTTTTGTTCTCAGTGAACCCACTTCATATCTTTGATGTCTGATTCAACACAACCAATTCCTTTAGTCGAGATAGTCCTCTTGGAACCCCATGCCTTGATTAGATTAATCCTCTTAGTTCACCGTTGCACAGAAATTTTGGTAACAGGGATTGATTGATCCAAAGGGACCCTGCTAGGATCATATGGTGAAAAACAAAGTGGAGAGCCTTTGAAGTAACCCCTAGGGGATGTTTTGGTCTTGGAAGAAAATCCCACCTAAACCCCATGAACCATTCCCCACCAAATGCATTGTTATCATTCAATTCAAATCAAAGTCGATACATTCCACCATCAATGACATAAAATTAACGTTCTCGCCTATGGACCACCTCAAAATTGTATCCCAGTTCAATGCTTCTTAGCTGCTCTCTAACCGCCAAGAGTGTGACATTAGTTTTATGCCATTACTAATGGTCATTCTACTCCCACTAATCTCCAATTCTAGTTGATTCAAACATTCACACGGTATGATTAACACACTCCATAACCCAACTATTCAAGATTATTCAAGTACCCTAAATGTTACACATTCGTGGATTTCTCTCACCTTCAAAGCAGGATTATGAAATTATATTCTTATGCCCTTTCCCATTTCCCTAAAGCATCAAGTTTAGATTCTCCTTTTGGAAAATTCTATCAGACCATAGGGTCTAGGATTCATGACCGTCAACTCAATGTCTCCTCTTTTCTAGGGTAATTTATGATAGCATCGGGCCCTTATCCACATTGGGTTTTTCCTTTTTATCTCTATATAGACTTCCCAACTCATTGGTCGAACCTGAAATGCCAACAACCATCAGTCTGAGCACCACAACATTAAACTAAGTGTAGTTAACCATGATATTTTCTATACAATCATTGACCTCCCCATTCACATTGGGTTTCTATTGGCCCTTGAAGTATGGATCTCACAAGGGCTATGAACCTTTGCTATCCCCCCACTAGGGTTAAGTACCAATTTACACAGGTATATACACTTAGAGTTGAGATACTCTATGTATGGGCCTCCTAATAGGTGTAAGACCCAATATTAAAAATATCTCTTCATCATGTTTTTACCAGTAGATGGTGGACAGGGCAATGATATATGGGCATCCTTCTAGGTGTAAGTCCCAACTAAACCTTGAATCATCATGAGTTGAGATACTCATCATGGTTCCAGATACATGGGAATCCTCCTAGGTGTAAGCTCCATTCAAACTTTCAATTCACCATGAGTCGAGAGACTCCTCATGGTTCTAGATACATGGGCATATCCTCCTAGGTGTATGCCCCATTCAAACCTTCAATTCACCATGATTCGAGATACTCCTCATGGTTCCAAAAACATGGGCATCCTCCCCCAACAAAATATTTAATTACCATTGATTCAAGATACTTCTTATGGATGTTTAAAACACAATCCCACCTGACCTGCCTACTAGGTCAGGAATCATAGGGAAGCTCATGCATAATGTCCACATTCAAATCTATTGGTACGCTCTCCTACGATGTGGATAATATTATACTTTTTATTATTTCTCACACATAGTATGAATCACCTGGTCTTAGAGATTGATGATGATAATTCTATCAGCATGATGGTAGTACCTCCATTGTGGGCTTCCTTTTGACTTGCAAGCCCCGACCATTCAACCAAACCACATGGGTTCTGATTCCTATTCTTATAAATATGTGGACGCATCATTAAGGTTCAAACCCAATGTCATTTCACCCTTATTCATTTCATAGAACTACTTGGGTGTTGATTTTTACTTTCACATGATATATAGGATGCCTCTTTAAGGCTCAATCCCAACTCCAAACTACCAACCTCCTCAACGGATTCCAATAAACTCCAAAGATCTCTAATATATAGAGATGTTGCCATATAATATATGGACTTGATCATATCATTAGTGTTGGGTAACCAGTATAGCACTGGGATTTGGGAAGGATTTGAAAATATTTCTTAAATATATATGAGTCTTATAGTAGACAATAATGCCCCTCAAAAGGGTGTGGGGAGCCCGACCTCCCACCCTCTCATCCAAAGCATTTTCTATGATGTCGCTGGATAAATCCAAGTGACCACCTGCCTTTGGAAAGAAGGTCCGAATTTACTCGAAATGAGTGCGAACATGAAATTCGTCAGAAAAAAATATATACAGGGGGAGCTTTTATCAAATATAAGTAGAATATATTAAGAAGAGATTGAACATGTTTTATGTTTTCAGATAATATTGATAATATTAATAAATATTTTTGTTTTCTTTTTTCCTTCCTTAGACCACCCCATACCCTTATTTTGTGCTGCTCTTCCTTATCCACTCTCGGTTTCCTTTGTTTCCCATAGATGATTATTTATTTATTTTATTTTTCCAAAATGGGGCCTTTTTTATTTAAATTCATATTTCATTTAGGGTTTTTTGTTTCAACTTTGTGTCGAGGTTTCTCTCTTGAGGTAGTTGATTTAATCTGTGGTCACTACTCATAGTCCATAGCCTCATTATCATTATACCATTATTCCTTATACCTAACCCATCTTTCATAGAACATCTAGTTCCTAGATTACATGTGGGGTACCTTTGAGTCTAGAGTGGAAATGGTGTTTGTGGTCGTGTGGATCTATAATGATGGAAGTGTACAAAAACAGATCCAGTGGGTCTCACCCACATTAGCATTGACTCCTTTAGTTTTTTTTGATGGTCCCTATTTTTATTTTGAGGGTGTTGTATGGCCCCTTATCCATTTTCATTATCTTTTTATGTCCTTTAGTGGTTTCTTAGGTAGCTTATATTGATCTTATATCAGCTTTCTTGTTTCACAAAGACTCAACAGTTTTACCTTTTTGTTTTACTTTTGGAGGAGTTATTAGGTAGGGTTAACCATGGTTTTTGTAGTTGAGTCCACATGATAATATGACTCTGCATGTTAGTGGTCTTAGGTTTGGGTGTGCTAACATTACTTCTTAAAGGAGTTTTTTATACTCTTTATGTAATTCTTTTTAAATGGAATAGGTTAATTTTTTTTTAAAATACTGCTTAAAGGCGGTGTCGGTGATGCCGCCATTACCCTAAAATAGTAAAAAATATATATTTTAATTATGTTTTTTATATATAAAAAATGTTAATGTTTTATTATTATGTTCGTATGGTTATATATATATATATATATATATATATATATATATATATAACTTAATGTTTCAACATAATTTATCTTTTATTCAAGTACTTGAATTTTCTAACCTATAAAATATAAACTATAAGATTGATATAAATGAAATTTTAAAAATTGATTAAACATGTAAAAAGTAGTCCAATATAAAAATAATATCTTAAAAAATGTTGGTGAAAACTAATTTATAAGATCTCTAATACACTTACTTAAAACTTAAAAATGTTTCAAGTACCTGAATTTGCTATTATATATAATATAAATAGTAAGAAATATATGAATAAAATTTTAAACATTGCCTAAACATATAACAAGTAGTACAAAATAAAAATAATATCTTAAAACATGTTGGTGAAATATAATTTATAAGCTTTCTAATCCACCTAATTGAAACTTAAAAATGTTTGAAGTACGTGACTTTGATATCCTATATAATATATACTGTAAGAAAAATATGAATAAAATTTTAAACCATATGACAAGTAGTCCAAAATAAAAAAAATTTCTTAAAACATTTCGGTGAAAAATAATTTATAATCTTTCCAATCCACCCACTTGAAACTTAAAAATGTTTCAAGTACGTGACTTTCTTAGACTATATAATATAAACTGTAAGACAAATATGAATAAAATTTAAAACTTTGCTAAAACATATAACAAGTAGTCCAAAATAAAAAAAAATTATTAAAAATGTTTGTGAAAAATAATTTATAAGCTTTCTAATCCACCTACTTGAAACTTAAAAATGTTTCAAGTACATGAATTTGCTAGCCTATATAATATAAATTGTAAGACAGATATGAATGAAATTTTAAACATTCATTTAACATATAACAAGTAGTTTAAATTTTATTTTTTATTTATATGGGTCTTATATTTTATATTTTATAGGCTTTCAAAGTCAAGTAGGTGGGTTAGGATCCTCCTCGACATTCATTCTTTTCACTCCCACTTCTGAGTTAATTTTCTTAAATTCCTTTCATTATAATTTATTTATTTTATTTATGAAACTCTTTATTTTCAACAACTTTTTAGATGATTAGGATATCTTTTAAATTTTATTAACATTGTTTTTATACTGTAGATTTTTTAATATTTTAAAGTTATTTACTTGAAATTTACTAATTATTTCTATATTTCAAGTAGTTACTTTGAAAGCTGTCAAATATAAATTATGCCTAAAATATAAAGGAAAAATGAAATACTGGATAAACATATTATAAGAGATAATAGTAATAATATTATTTTAATTTCAATAGACATAAAACATGTAAATAAACATGTATAATCAATTTTTATGTCTATGGTGAGGATATTCTGTCCCACATGGTGGTCTGCGAATAGGACGTCCACATCGAGTGCGCAGTGGAGTCTGATGACCTAGAGAAGGCTGATCCTCAAGCACTGGAATGTTGACTGGCGCATCCTCCATCTGTGTGTTAGTGGGAGGAGTTGTCAACTGCATTTCGTACCACCCTCCGGATCATTCTCCCATTAGGGTGGTAGAAGGAATTGGCTCCATCGTAGTGGGGAACCAAGCCTGTGATGGGGCTACACCCCAAGACTACGATGGATTTAGAATCCAAGGATGCGATGGATCCCAAGGCTGTGATGAATCGAGAACCCAATATGGAGAGAACTGTGGATATCCTGTCAGGAAAGACGGATCTCATGCCACCTAAGGAACATCCTGAATTGGTTGATCCTGGACTACTAGAGGGATGACCTCTGCCTATGGAACAGGTGAGGCCTCATGTGCAGCACGACACTGTCTACGTCATCGTGGTCATGGCTCCTTAGCACCAGCAGTAGCTGTAAGATGTTCCTTTAGGGCAGGAACCTCCTCTCTCTGGGTCGAAAACGTGAAGATGCTCCCAGAAAGCACACAAAAAGATTCCCATGCCTCCAATGTTGTAGTATGGATAACTGCCCAGCTAAAGACCCCCTCCTCCTCTTCATCACTCATGTGAACAAGCTGCTCTATGTGACTACCCTGTAAAGGGATTCAAATTGAATTATAAAATAGTTCAATAAAAAAAATAATGGAAATTTATTAACTTACCATCCTATGCATCTCTATGCCTGGTTGGGTAAGATAAAATATAGACTTCAGTCTATACCATGACTCATTCTCAACCTACTCCAAAAGAAAAGAATCGATTCGTAGGAACACCCTGAATATGAAACTTTGCACGTTTGTGCCAGTAGTTGATAAAGATGGCATGTACTCAAGACCATTCATCATCTTTCCTCCTTATCAACTTCATCTCAGGAAGCCTCTCTATCTATCTCGACAGTAATGGAATCAATTGAGTATAAAAAATCTAGCGCATGACTCTGTCAGGCTGCTACCACTCAATAATATCGAAGTGAATGAGGGGTACTACAACCATAGAATCCTCAACACCAACTGTTCAGTATGTTGGAAACTGGTCCATAATACTCTAGTATGGAAGCCATGAAATCTGAAATGACATGTGATTTTTTCAAAAAATTATCTAACTAAAACCTAAACTTGATTCTATTATTAAATATATTAGACAATGGTAGATTGTATATACATACCTGGTCAAGCAAGAGACAGTCCAACTGTAGCTGATATACGCCCAAATGCTGTCTTAGAACCACATCAAAATTGTTTCACTGACACCACCTATAAAATACATCATCAATAGTGACAAATAATGAGAAATTAATGTTAATAACTCATAGTAGCATCAGAAACCAATAGAAATGACTGATCATACCAGCATCCATGCGAAGCATCATGCAACAACTACTTCTCAACCGGCGGACCAGCAAGCTCAGGGCGGAATACAGGGTTGTGCTCTCATGCCCACATCTGAATAAGGATGACACATCCCCCAAGACCTATGCAGTCTCTGTGGGATAGCCTGCATAATGGTCTGTAAGTGTATGCCAAGTAGGTTTATCCCCAAATGTACGTCCCAACCCAAAAAAAGTCCTCTAGTATCGGTATATACATCATGTGCATCTGCATCCCTGAGTTATCAGTACACATGGTCTCGCCAATGAGCCATAATATATATGCACGTGCATAACGCATGACTGTCTTCTCATCATCATCATCCTGTAAATGTGGAATCTGTGATTCCAACCAAGGCATAGATATGGACGCTCCATATATAGCTCTACGGTCAGAAAAAATATCAATACCTAACAAGCACCGAGCAAGGTCTGACCAAGCTTCACAAGTGAGTCCAATAACAGGTCTCCCCTGGATAGGAAGGCCGAGAAGCACTACCACATCTAAGAGGGTGATGGTTATCTCTACCTCAGACAGGTGGATTGTGTGTGTCTCTGGTCTCCACCTCTCAATGAGGGTAGCAAGTAGGTAATGGTCTACAAATGTGAAATCTGATACAGAAAGGCCATAGAATCCAGTACGGTGCATGTATGGTCTAATGTCATGTGAAGGCTCCCTATAATAAAAATGGTGCATTCAACGCACCTTGATCAATCGATCTTCATGACCCTATAACACGGACTTTGAAATATGGTTATGCTATTGAGTGAGTAGTATGGTATCATCCATCTGGATATAAACAAATGAAATGAGTCGTAAGTGTAAAATTTAAATATAACATTATGTTTAGCATAATGTTATGACTTGTAGAATGGAATACATGACATGTTTATTCACATTGTTTTATGAAGTTATTTTTACCAAAAGAAATATAATTCTATATATCTTTTGTTTCTAAATGAAATAAATATAACAAGAGTAAAGAAGAGAAAAATAGATGGAAAAAATTATGTTGTTAAAGAATTTTTTAATAAAAATATCTTTGTAAGAATTTTATTAATTGATGCATGCTTTAAGGGAATATATCTAGGTTATTGGATTTTTTGTAAGATTTTAGGGTTTAGGTGTCGAGGTCCCTTCATCTATATCCCATCTCTCCTCCATCTTGGATCTCCCATGCTATCTCTGATCTTCCCTCGATCTTAGGCTTTCTTTGCAAACTGCCAGCCGATATTCCTCACCTAGGGATCATATTTTCTGCTTCTTTGTAATCTGTCAGCCAATTATTTTTCACACGATATACTACAACATCTAAATTGGTTTTCTATTTCAGTTATAACTTAGACATACCTACCTACTAGTCTCCCAATTATATATCTGGGGAGATCTTCTGCACATGTGATAACTTTAGTTTTCAACTCCATTAGATCTACCTATTCATTCAAGAATTTTGAACAGGTAAATCAAAATGCATTTACTCTTTCTTCCACAAATGCGGATTTTGTCAGTTTTATGAAATTCTAAATAATTTTCCTAAAATTTGTTCTGCATATTTAGTAGAAACATCTAACATACTATTGGTCATTTAGACTGCATATCTACCAGCATTGGCATCTGTCTCTTGCACCACATCATATAGTAAACCATTGGTAAACATAACTGCTTTTAAACAATACCTAACATTCTCTTTTATACAATTGTGATTCTACAGAGACCCTACAGATCTAGAGGTAAGAAAAATGTGTGTTCTTCTCAATTTTTGGAATTTTTTCCCTTCTCTCCAAGATTTATTAATTTTGGTTGAATATTAATTTCAGTTTAATATTACATAGTGTCCTTATTTTTGGTTTAGGGTTTAGGTTTTAGGATTTAGGGTTTTGAATTTTGATATTAAGGTTTAGGAAGACATGACATATTTATTTACATTGTTTTATGAATTTATTTTTACCAAAAAAATATATAATTCTCCATGTCTTTTGGTTCGGAATGAAATAAAGATAATAAGAGGAAATAAGAGAAAAAATAGATGGAAAAAATTATGTTGTGAAATTATTTTATTAAGAAAATATCTTTGTAAGAATTTTATTAATTGATACATGATTTAAGGGAATATATCTAGGTTTTGGGATTTTTTTAAGGTTTTAGGGTTTAGGTTTATGATATTTGGGTTAGGGTTTAGGTTTGAGGGTTTAGGGTTTCAAATTTTGATATTAAGGTTTAGAAAATATGTTTTTGGGTTAAGTGTTCTACTTTTGGGTTTTGGGGTTTAGAAAACTGAGAAAAAAAAAGAGATAACAACATTTAATTTACAATATAGGTTAAGTGTTCTGCTTTTGGATTTATGAAATAAATTCTATTATCTAAGATTTTCTTCAAGGAATAAGGGGAAAATTATTTCTTGAATGCATGCATGTTTTTATTAAATATTTAAGATAAATAGGGTATTTAGATATTAGGTATGTGTCACTAAGATATAATTTTTTGGAATGATGGCATACTGGTTTTTAGAATCATATAGACAATATTTCTAACTTATTGGGTCTTGAATTTGGTTATACATATTTTGGGGGAGATTTTTGATTAACTAAATATGGATTGGATTAAGATAAACCATGTCAATTACTAATGATGTTTTAGGAATTTATCTAATTATATATATCGAATAACTTATGCTAATCATTATAATACTATTATTTCGTTATATAAAAGTTTATTAAAATATCACACATAATGTTATCAAAAACCATGTTAAAGGGAAGTTGTTTTTGGGTTGGGGTTTAGGTTTGAGGGTTTAGGGTTTTGAATTTTGATATTAAGGTTTAAGAAAGACATTTTGAGGTTAAGTGTTATGCTTTTGGGTTTTGGGGTTTAAAAAACTGAGAAAAAAAGAAGAGATAACAACATTTAATTTACAATATGGGAATGTCACAATGAAGACAATACATCATTCTGGATGAGACTATGAACATAACCCAACAACATTAGAGCATTGTTTCCAGTTATGACCATCTTTATGACATATCATGCATCTCAAACTCTTCCCTTGTTCTTGAGTCCAGTCCATCTCATTACGCATCCTACTGGCCTTCGGTCACCCATGAGGATGCAACCAATTGATGTCAGGTATCACTATCGGCTTACCTTTGGGCATTGGGAAATAATTATACTCCCGAATAGGTGTCTATGGTGTAGAATAACAGTTAGAAATGGTATCCATCTAGTACAATGGATCAACATATGCTTCCCATGAAATGTTCACAGAGGCAGATGCTAGGATGGAATGTGTGCATGGAAACCGTAAGGCCTGAAAGTTTCCACATTGACATTTCCTTGTTTCTAGTAATACCACCATTTTTTCACCAATGTGATTTTTTATGGGGTCTGAATGATCTTGAACTTCAAATAAGAAGTCTTCTCATCGAAAAAAACAAACGTGATAACCAGAATCTTCTTCAATATTCTTTTCAATCTCTCATTGAAAGTGTCTTCCGTATCTTAATCCCTGTTGTATTCCGTTTGATGTTAGTTTTTATCTATCAACAAAGTACTTCACACATTGATATAATGTCTCCTGAACTATGGCGGTTATAGGTATCTTGTGAAGCCCTTTGAAGATACCATTGATGCACTCCACAATGTTTGTCTTCATGTGCCTGTACATCTTCCCCATGTCATATGCCAATGTCCATTTCCCTTTTGGAATCCACATCATATAATCATAAACTTATTGATTATCCTAGAGGATTTGTTTAAAATGATCTTTAAACCTCCATTGGTCCGACTCATATACTACACAGAATATATGATATTTCACATAATATGATTTTATCTTTATGTTGAAATAGTAAAAAATAACAAATACAATGTGTACCAAGCCTCGTGATTTCCTTCTTCATCAGTTATTTTTGGAATTTTTTATGCACATTGCAATAAATCTGTCTAATAAAGAACTGATGATGTGCATTTGGGAATCTCCATGTACCAGGATCTGAATTGATTTCCTCATTAATTTCCCTATGGTGATCTGATATCAAACAAATACCCCAAATGTTTGTGAAATGGTTGCTGATACATGCCAGAAACCAACTCCATGATTCATAGTTTTCTTTCTCTATAATGGAAAAGGAAAGAGAAAGACGTAAACAGTTTCCATCTTGGGTTTCCACAGTCAACATTAATCACATGTATTTTCCTTATAGAAATGTTCCATCAATTTGAATAAACTATTTTCTGAAATGAAATGTGGAGATATATGGAACAAATGCCTGGAACAACCATTGAAATTGAACATGAGATGGATCAAGTCGGTTATCATGAGACACATGTTCATTTGTATCCAGATGGAATACAACTTGGTTATGATGCCTCAGTATGGCTAGAAATTGCAGCAACACCTGATATGAGTCATCCCAATCACCATAGACCTTCACAATTGCCTTCTGTTTAACAATCTATTCCTTGTTATAGGAAATATTATAACTAAATATCTGTTGAATTCTATATTGAACAAGGGCTATTGGAACATCTTGAAATGTCCTAATCATCTCAAAAATAGTAGATAACACAAATTCTACATCCAATGAGGTATGATCTTGTGTGAGGCTTGGCTGAACACAAGTATGAGATGCCTCAATCCTAGAGATTCTCAAACCTCCAAATGTAATGTCTGGAATCACCCTCAAGAGAAATCTACAATCATCCCCATACTTATCACATTGTATGACATATTTACTTTGACATGATTCAAGAACTATATATCTGTAGTTCCTATCAATGTTAAATCTCTTTAGCATGCTTTTTAATGCATCTTTACATGGAAAATTCCTTCCAATATATAAGGTTTTTTCCAGCTCACTAAACCTATCTGGTACAACTTCGGGGAACCCAGTTGTTTGTGCGAGAACAGTACTGTCAAATTCAGGCACACGTGTCATTGCTTTTGACCAAGATGAAAGGAGAGTTGGATGATTTATTATAGGTCAAGGTTGATGTACAACGAATGCATTTCTTGAAACCTCCTTCCAAACTTCAGCTGATCCCACCTCATAAGCATTATTGTCACCATCTGATCCATCATTATGAAACTCCTCATCAGAAGTTGGATTAACATGTATATGTGGAAGGTCATCTAGGTTGTCCTCTTATACTGTATCATTTGGAATAGGTTCAATTTCAAGGGATGGATTGTCTTCAACCACTCTTGTAATTATACATCTTCATAAAACCGGACATTGTTGTTGTACAGTAGCAACATCAACATATAACTCCATGTAATTTCCCGAACTGGGGGCCACTGAATGGTGCCCCGATCCAGTTGGCCACATGCCCTCGAGAGTGCCTCCTCATACGCCAGAGGGTGCCGACTAGCAGCGAGGGTCTGGTAAGTCACTCTTGGGGAGACTATACCCTCTGTTATCAGAATAAAATACCAATAGAAGTAACCAAGAAATATTGAAAACACATATAAATATAACATCACAAATGTTACTAGTATAATCAAAACAAGAAAATACAATACTCAACTGAAAGGTAAAACATGGTATGACAATGAAAGTGCCAAGTGTCCACAGTGAAACTGAAAGTAAAGACACAACGACTCCCAATGGGTCCCGAACCATGTTCAGCTTCCTAAACCAAGCTCCATCCCCAACTCAGTAATCTAACCATGCCTCTTTCCCTTGTCCTGTCCTACAACAACAAAGTCTATTCGGGTACCGATCATGCAACCTGAGTAGGGTGTGAGTACGACTCAGTAGGTCACCACCAACAGTGTCAAAAACAAACCCAGTCAAAAGAAGTGTATGAAGTTGCATTAATAATAAAGTAAGGAAATTGAGGAAAAAATTTTCATTTATCCAATTAACCTTTATTTAATAACTTAAGGACCCGGGTTCTCGAGAACCCCCAATACACAATGCCATCTTCGGCCTGTGTCAGATCCTAAACCATTTTCCCTAATCAATTCATAATCATTAAGTCACAATATCAAGTTACATAATAGCCAAAAGGAACCATAGTACCAAATAAATGAAGGAGTTTAGAACGTCATGTCTAGCACACATATGAGTATTTGGAGAGTCATTCCCAGTCTCACAACCCTATGGGTATTTAGAGAATTAGTCCTTGTCCCATAAAATAATAACTTCATGCATGTCATTGGTTCTTGAATGCCATATCTAGAACCCCTATGGGTATTAGGAGCGTCAGTCCGTGTCCCACAACCCTTTTTTCCAAATCAATTATCCATTTCACAAATACAACAACATAAAATGTTGTATCAACCTTATAATTTCATCACCAATATTACTCAAAATATTGATTAATGAATTAAACCATTAGCCACAACAATCCTTCCATTAATTTAAATAACATTATTTAACCAATTCCACATTCACAAAATCTGAATAACCAAACTACCAATTGATTATTTAAAACATCTAACAATTTAACCCCATTATGTCCATCAATTAATTCCAAATATCCATCATCACAAAAGGTTATTATGTTATTTATTAATTAATTATCTATGCCACGATATTTGAACAACTTCATATGCATAACAAAATGAGACTATGGGATTTGATTTTTAACCACCTACTTCAATTTATTAATGGAAGTTAGCCCAATGAAAAACACCAAAATCAGAGTGACATGACGTCGTCGATCAAGTTCTGGATCTAAATCCTTCAAACCAAAATTAAGATCAAAGGCATCAAGATCTTGCAACACTAGATCAATATCCTCAATCCTAGATCTAGACCTCAACTCATAGGTTTAGATCCAGGAAACGGTGGAAATCTCTTATGAAAAGATCAAGGAAAGATAGAAGAATAAACAGAAGATGAAACAGGATGAAATCCACTTACTGGGAGGAGATAAGATCTTCAATCCAAGCCTTCAATCTCAAATAAAGATGTTCGGATCGCCTTGGAATCTCTCCGGGAGGCTTTGGAAACACCTAGAATGTGTCAAGCCCAATCCAAGGTTGGAAATATGGAAGTCATGGGGGTTCAGGTGATTTTAAAAAGGATTTTCAGAATTATAAACCGCTCACATGGTTTTCCTGGACAGAGGTGCACAGTTAGGCACACCGTGCGCAAACCTTGCAGAACCTTCTGTCCAGGTCTGCATGGTTTGCACATTTTGGTTACACAGTTTGTTAAACTGTGTGAAAACCATGCAGACCTCTCTATCCAGTCTTGCATGGTGTGTACAGTTTGGTCACACGGTTTGTCAAACCGTGAGAAAATCATTCACAGCCCATTTTCCTTTAGTTTTCCTTAAAAATTCACCCAAATGCACCCCAAGTCACTACACAAACTCAATGTTACTTAAAAACATCAAAAGGTACCTGAAAATTTGCGTGAGTTTGACTCCAAAAAAGGTCGTAATCTTATAATCTCCCCACCTTATAATAGCTCATACTCGAGCTTCACTCATGGACTTCTCTGAGATTCTGAGATAAAAAGATCGGGCCACTAAGATCGCATATATTCCTCCCTTTTCCAGGTCTCTTCTTGCACATGTCCATGTTTCCATAAGACACAAACTATCAGTACATTTTTTCCCCTCAACACCTTCTCACTGCGATCCGACACACGTATCAGATGCTCCTCGAAGGACGCATCTATCTCAAGCTCAACATCATCTACATAGATCACATGATAAGGTTCGGGGTGATACCGTCGTAGTTGTGATACGTGTAAAAAATCATGCATAGCACTATATTTCTGTGGAAGAGCCAATTGGTATGCTACCAGCCCAATTCTCTTCACGATCTCAAAAGGTCCAACAAACCAAGGTGATAACTTTCCCTGACTTTGTATCCTACGGTGACCCAACCTAGGCGACACTCGAAGGAATACATGATCACCATCATTAAACTCTATGGGTCACCTCCTTCTATTAGCACAAGATTTCTACCTACTTTGAGTTGTATCCATACGTTTCTAAATCAACTGAACCTGCTCTTTCATCTCCTGCATGAGACTTGGTCCTAACAACTTTCACTCACCTGCTTCCATCCAGCATAGCAGTAATCTACATAGCCTACCCTAAAGAGCCTCGTATGGTTCCATCTGTATATGTCTGGTAACTATTGTTATAAGAAAACTCCACTAAATCTAGGTGCTTCTCCCATGAACCACCGAAGTCAAGTACACACGCTCTCAACATATCCTCAAGTGCCTGTATAGTATGCTCTGACTGTCTATCTATTTGCAGATGGAAAGCTATACTCAATAAAACCTACGTACCAAGTGCCTTTTGAAAACCCTTCCAGAAGCACAAAGTAAAACGTGAATCATGATCCAAAACTATAGTTCATGTCACCCCAATCAATCGAAATGTTTTCCTATAAATGAATCTCTCCTAGCTACTCAATTGTAAAATTTTCCCTTATAGGCCAGAAATGTGCTACCTTTGTCAGTCGATCTACATTGACCCAAATAGCATCATTATTCCTATGTGTTTTTGGAAGAACTATCACAAAGTCCATGGTCACTTCATCCCAGTTTCATTCTGGAATGGAAAAATATTGCAGTAAACCTGCAAGTCGTTGATGCTCCGCCTTCACCAGCTGATAGGTGAAGCATCGTGACACAAACACAGCTATCTCCTTCTTTATACCTAGCCACCAAAATTGTCATCACAGGTCACAGTATATTTTAGTCACTCCAGGATGCACTGCCCATCTTGAGACATGAAATTCCCACATGAGATCTTATCGCATGCTCGTAGGAACAAAAACCCAATTCTTCATATAAAAGATATCATCCTCATCTATCCTCCAGTCTGAAGGTGTCTCCCCACCTTCAAAGTTTTCCCTCAAGGCCAAGCACTATGTGTCCTCAAATTGCTTGTCCCTAATCCGTCTCAAGAGTTTAGACTCCACTGCAACTGACACAAGTGTTATCTTCTCCTGTCTCTCCTGAACCACAACGTGCATCTCAACTAGCAACGACATCAACCTCCACTCGGTACTAGATTCCTGAACAATCTGAGCCTGATTCTTCCTATTCAAAGAGTTAGGCACATTGTTTCCTTTCCCAGGTGTATATACTAGCTCAAAATCAAAAGACTGCATATACTCAACCGATCTCCGCTATTGAAGATTCAAATCGCGTTGAGAAAAGATGTACTTTAAGATCTTGTGGTCAGTATAAACTGTAAACCTTTCACCCAATAGGTAGTGTCTCTAACTCTTCAAAGCATAAACCCCCACTACCAACTCAATGTCATGCGTAGGTTAATTCCTTTAATGCAGCCTCAGCTGTTGAGACCTGTATTCCAAAACTTTATCCCTTTGCATCAACATGGCTCCAATTCCTATTCTAGAGGTGTCAAAATACACCATGTACTCTTCACCTGACTCAGGTAGAGCCAAAATTTGTGTGGATGTCAAACACTTCATCAAATCCTAAAAAGGTTTCTCGCAATCCTCCAACCATTCAAATTTTACTCCCTTTTTGGTCAAGCCCGAGAGTGGTGCTACCAAACAAGAAAACTCTTTGATGAATCTCCTGTAATATCCAGATAACCCAAAAAAGCTTCAGATATCGAAAACATTCTTGGGATGCTCCCAAGAAATCATTGCCTGCACTTTCTCTGGATCCACTAAAACACCATTATTTAAAATAATGTGTCCCAAGAAGTGTACCTGATCAATCCAAAATTGACACTTAGTTAGCTTGTCGTATAGCCAATGCTCTCTCAATGTACTCATGATTATGTCAAGATGTTGGGCATGATCATCATGAGTCTTAGATTACACCAATATATCGTCCACAAATACCACCACAAACTGATCTAGGTATAGATGGAATATCTTATTCATCATATCCATGAACACAGTTGGTGCGTTCGTTAACCCAAATGGAATTAAAAAAAACTCATAAATCCCATACATACTCCTAAAAGTATTCCTCGGTATATCAGAAGTCCGAACTCTCAACTGATGATACCCTGATCTTAAGTCAATCTTTGAGAAAACACAGGCTCCCTTCAACTGGTCAAATAGATCATGAATACACGGTAGAGGATATCAGTTCTTCACAGTCATTCGTTTCAACCTCTGGTAATCGACACAAAAATGTTAACTCCCATTATCCTTCTTTGCAAACAGTACAGGTGATCCCCACGACGACGTACTTGGACAGATAAATACTTTATCCTTCAAGTCTTCTAACTAAGATTTGAGTTCTTGAAGCTCTATCGGTTCCATTCTATATGGTGTAATAGATACTGGATCATCTCCTAGAATGATCTCAATAGTAAATTTAACATACCTATTAGGTGGCAGCCCTGAGAAGTCTTTCGAAAAGACATCCTAAAACAAAACAACCACGGGTGGAAGGACATCTTACCTAAAACCTTCGTCATCCAGTAAAAGACTAGCAACTTGGGCTGTTAGCTCTCCCAATTGTTGATTAATTGTCCCTGCTTGGCTTGTATGAATATCCCACTCCCCACCGTGAATGTAATGGTCACTCGAAGGTGACATAAATTCCTGTCTCCGACGATAACAATCAATGTGGGCTCGGTATGTGACTAACTAGTCCATACCCAGAATTAGGTCAAAGTCTATCATGTCAAGGATATAAAGATCCCACAGAAAACAGTACTCCCCAATCTCAAGAGGACATCCTTGCACAAATAGATGTCTCTAGACCATACTCCCAAAGGTGTATCTTTTGTCATAACCCCACTCAAAAACTCCATCACCAAAATCAGACCATTAACATGTTTTGTAGATATAAAGGAATGAGAGGCATCAGTATCAAATAAGGCACTCTCTAAAGTAGAAGCCATAAGAATAGTACCTCTCACTATCGATGGTCCATCCTCACTGTCCACAAGTGTAGGTTGTACTACAGGCAACTGTACTGCTCCTCTTCCCTTTGATGCCATCAGACTCCCCTGACTTGTACCACTCTGCTGATATGGGCGTTGCTGCCCAAAAGCACCACGTCTATTACCTTTACCACCTCGGACAGTAGAACTCCAACTCTGGGACTGAAAAGGTGTATAAGATCCCCTTTCCATACTCTGACTCTATTTAGCTATCCCAATACTACCTGACTGCCATGGGTTCCTGCAGAACCTCTGGAGATGTCCCATCCTACCACAGGATCTGCATTCAACAGGGGGTCGAGGACATTGATTATGATAGCATCCTGACCTACCACACTGGTGGCAAAACACTCATGTAAGGTCTTGCGTAACCGTTCCCTCTATCTAGTTACTCTACTTTCCACCTCCCCAGCTGACATTCTCATAATGTCGCTTCCTTCTCTCAAAAGTCGCACAAACTGACCATCTAGTAAAAACCAATTTTCCACCACTGGAAGCTTCCTTCAGGTTCCCCTTAGAGGTGAGATCTTGATTTACCACTTCTGAAAACTTCCTCAGCCTAAAAATATTCACTTGAGACTTAATTTTACATTTAATTCTGTCCTGAAATCATCTTGTTGAAGTAGACTCATCTGCTGCCAATGATGGAGAAAAATATTGTAAATCTGTAAAGCATCCAACATAGTCCATCATAGAAATATTCCCTTGAGTTAGCCTCATGAACTCAGCTACTTTCTCCTGCCTGAGCGTCTCTTGACAAAAGTTCTCAAAGAACTTCTCTTGAAATTATTCCACTTCATAGCTTCTAGCTACCCATCTCGAGTTTGGATGTCCCAGCAATGTTTCTATTGACCACACAACATGTAAGATTCCAACTTGACTCTCTTATAAATAGGTGTCTCCAAGTGGTTGAGTATAGTTTGGATAGATTCAATCCAGAACTAAACATTCTCTGGACCACCCTCTCTAGTAAAATTCGGTGGGTGCTGCAACTGAAACTCCCTCGTAAGATCATACACACTCTTCACAACCCGCACTGGGTATCTTTCCATCATTTTCATGAAACAGGTGAAGTTCTCTCAAAACTGTTCCCCCGCTTCCCCAACTGGTACTATTAGTGCCTCAGGTTCAACAATTGGAGGTCCACTCCTAACTATACCCCCCATTCGTTCTCTCAACATGCGTCATGGAGGCATATTTCTACAAATCCAAACACATAGCTTAAGAAACAACTCACAATGTTATCACAATTACACAAAACCAATTTATTTATATCACTTTACAATAATTTCTTTCAATTTCAAATTTAGACACCATTTTCATTTCACTTTCACAAGCAAGGAAAAGAGATATTTTAAGTTCAACAACCTACCCCTATTCCGTCTTCCCGTGCATGCCAAAAATGATGCATGTCACAATCCTGAGTGCCTAGAATGATGCACACAGATGAAACACTCATGCCATTATGGGTCACAAATAAGTACTCAATAAATTCTAGAAATAATAATCACATCACATAACAAGTGCATCACCCAATGTGAAATTAATATTCAACTATAACGAAAAACAGCAATCCCCCCGGACTACTTGAGTTTTCCCCCGTACATAGGTTTGTAACTCCCATGCACGAGCTCATTATCAAGCCCTGACTTTCCCTAATCTCCTATCTACCTTCCTCAAATATTAAGACAAAAAGAAGAAGAAAGAAAACCTCATTTGATACCACTTTGTAACGTCCTGACCCAGGAGCCACTGAATGGTGTCCCGAGCCAGTTGGCCACATGCCCTCAAGCGCGCCTCCCCATACGCCAGAGGGTGCCAACTAGCTGCGAGGGTCCAATAAGTCAGTCTTGGTGAGACTATACCCTCTGTTATCAAAATAAAATACCAGCGGAAGTAACCAAGAGATAGCAGAAACACATATAAATATAACAACACAAATGTTAGTAGTATAAAAAAATAGTAAAATACAATACTCAACTAAAAGGTAAAACATGGTATGAAAATGAAAGTGCCAAGTGTCCACAATGAAACTGAAAGTAAAAACACAATGACTCCCAATGGGTCACGAACCATGTCAGGCTCCCTCAATCATGCTCCATCCCCAACTCAGCAATCTAACCAAGGCTCTTGCCCTTGTCATGTCCTGCAACAACAAAGTCTATTTGGGTACCGACCAGGCAGCCTGAGTAGGGTGTGAGTACGACTCAGTAGGTCACCACAAACAGTGTCAAAAACAAACCCAGTCAAAAGCAGTGTATGCAGTTGCTTTAATAATAAAGTAAGTTGAGGAAACAATTTTCATTTATCCAATTAACCTTTATTTAATAACTTAAACACCCGGGTTCCCGAGAACCCCCAATACACAATACCATCTTCGGCCCGTGTCAGATCCTAAACCATTTTCCCTGCTCAATTCATAATCATTAAGTCATAGTATCAAGTTACATAATAGCCAAAAGGAACCATAGTAAAAAATAAATGAAGGAGTGTAGAACGTCATGTCTAGCACACATTTGAGTATTTGGAGTGTCAGTCCCTGTCTCACAACCCTATGGGTATTTGGAGCATCAGTCCTTGTCCAATAAAATAATAACTTCATGCTTGTCATTGGTTCTTGAATGCCATGTCTAGAACCCCTATGGGTATTAAGAGCATCAGTCCGTGTCACACAACCCTTTTTTCCAAATCAATTATCTATTTCACATATACAACATAATACAATGTTTAATCAACCTTATCCTTCCATCACCACTCTTACTCAAAATATTGATTAATGAATTCAACCATTAGACGCAACAATCATTCCATTAATTTAAATAACATTCCTTAACCAATTCCACATTCACAAAATCTGCATAACCAAACCACCAATTTATTATTTAAAACATCTAACAAATTAACCCCACCATGACCATCAAATAATTCTGAAGATCCATCATCACAAAGGGTTATTCTTTTATTTATTAATTAATTATCTATGCCATGATATTTTCACAACTGCATATGAATAAAAAAACGATACCATGCAATTTTATTTTTAACCACCTACCTCTATTTATTGATGCAAGTTATCCCAACTAAAAACCCCAAAATCTGAGTGGCATGACGTCATCGATCAAGTTCTGGATCTAAATCCTTCAAACCAAAATTAAGATCAAAGGCATCAAGATCTTGCAACACTAGATCAAGACCCACAATCCTAGATCTAAACCTCAAATCATAGGTTTATATCCAGGGAATGGTGGAAATATACTATGAAAAGATCAAGGAAATATATAAGAATAAATGGAATATGCAACAGGATGAAATCCACTTACCAGGAGGAGAGAGGATCTTCAATCCGAGCCTTCAATCTCAAATAAAGATGTTCAGATCACCTTGGAATCTCTCTGAGAGGCTTTGAAAACACATAGAATGTGTCAAGACCGAGACAAGGTCAGAAATAAGGAATTCCCAGGGGTTCGGGTGGTTTTAAAAATGATTTTCAGAATTAGAAATCGCTCGCACAGTTTTCCTGGACAGAGGCGCACAGTTAGGCAAACCGTGTGCAAACTGTGTGGAACCTTCTGTCCAGGTCTACATGGTTGATAAAACACTATTTTTTTTGAATATTTTATTAATAATAAATGATATAATTTCCTTATATTATGCTAAATATGTTCAATTATGGAATATTTGGGATTATATCATTCATTTTCAAATTTGATGAAAATTCTATTTTTACGCTTTTAAAATTCACTGTAATATTTAGGTCATAAATATTTTTCTGTAAATTTTTTTTCCTTAAAATTTTGTAAATGAGTTCCTGAATTAATGGGATGAAAATTCTTTTCAGGACATGAGATCTGAATCATGCATTTGAATGGAGTAAATGGGCCATGAATAAAAAGTTGTATTGAACTATCTAGATTGGACATCACTTTACCATTTGGGCCGTATCTTCTACATCTGAGATTGGATTAGGCCCATATTTTGAGAGACACTCGGGGATATGATTAGGAACAAATAATCCTTCTATAAGTCCAGATAATAAGCGCGTTTTGGTGGTAAAAGATGCGGTGAAATTGGGATTAAAATATTTGGGCGAGTTTTCATTTCACACTTAAAAACTTTATGTAACCCTAGCCCTCAAAAACTCTATTTAAACAGGGTTTTAACTCTTTAAGAGGTCTGGTAGATTTTTTGAGAAGGTTTAGAGGAAAGGGTGTCTCTTGGGATCCCCTCATAACTCTTGGAAGAAGGAAGGCTTGTGCAAACATCTCTTCCAAAAAGGCTCTTCTCTCCCACATCCTCTTTGTAATTCTTTTCGTTCATGTTTGTATCTTGAATTTTTCATCAATTTATCTTATGTGTTATTCCATTTTATTCTTCTATTAATCTTTCTAATTGTTTTGGAATCAATAGTGGAGATTATATTGGGTTCTACTCTTTCAATCCTTCACTCATGCAAAACGTCTTCACGATAACCACACCGCCCATGGAAAAGTAATTTTTTAATGATCGGTATATCTTCTACTCTCTTAATTTAATTATTTTGAATCATTGAGATACTATAATTCACTTAATATTATCCATGAATTGTGTTTTTAAATTATAAGAAACTAAGAAATAAATTGAACAATTAACACAAAAACACGTGATGTCGAGATTTTGTGTAAATTGTGAGAGCGCAATCTTAATCGGTAATACAAGACCACATGGGATAAATTTGTAGAGTTAAAATATAATCCCTAAACACAATTCATCCTCATTTCCAGAATTGATATGTTCTCTAATTAACCACTAACCATAATTTAACCTTAGAAAAACAATCAAACCAGGGTGTTTCGATTGCATGTTCCGAAGCTAGCCTAGGGTTTAAGTAATTTCATCTTAGTGGTTAAGTTAACTCTTGTAGGGTTGTAGGGTTAAAAAATTAGGGGATCATAATTAAGTGGATATTGATTTAAATGATAATGATTAATAATTAAATTAAGAGGTAGATTTATACTGATTACACTTTCTAAAAATAGTTTTCAAAAAAAACATCTTCTCGATGTGCTTTGTTAATCAACTTACATTTCAAAATTAAAAAAATATACAATCTTCTTCTAGAAAAATTCATCTAGATTTATAAACTATAAAAAAACCCCATCCTTTCAAGTAGTGTTTTAATTCTATTCTATTTTATTTTAAGAATACCTTTAAAAAGTTGTTTTAATTTACTTCCTCCTTTGATAAATGACCTTGGTCAGTCACTCTGCTGCACCTAAGTACCCTAGAAAACCACTAATCATTTGAGGGTGCCCACAATAGTAGCATTCAAATGGGAACCGTTTCCAGGGAGGTAGGTAATTATTTCAACCAATTAAAGGTATTTATTTTATTTTACAGTTTATTCTCTTCCTCTCTTCTTTCTTTTTTCATTACCCAATCTGATTTTTTTCCTCTTCTTATTTTCTTTTCTTCTTATTATTTTTGGACCATCAAATAAAACTTCTCATTGTTTATTTTACTATTTTACACATTACTTATTTTCATTTTTTATTTGATTTATGACACGAACTAATCCCGAGGATCTTTTAGATCTTGATCCTGAGATTGAACGCTTCCTTAGGGCTCAAATCAAACATTCTCAGTCTATGGGAAGTTTCAACATTCAAACAGTTGAAGAATTACTACACTCCAAGAACATTGAAATTGGAAACACTTCTAATTCCAACTTAAAACAAGAACCAATGTTTGAAAATAATGGAAATGAACTTAATTGAACCATTCTATAATTGGTTGCACCTGATATTAACTATCAACCAAATTGTATTGCATAGCCAAATCTCGAATCGGACTTTGAACTAAAATCTGGGTTAATTCATCTTCTTCTAATGTTTCATGGATTATCTGGTGAGGATCCAAATAAACATTTAAAAGAATTTAATTTGGTTTGCTAAACCTTAAAACCAAAAAATGTTTCTGAAGGTCAAATCAAACTAAGAGCATTCTCATTCTCACTTGATAGAGTTGCAAAGGACTGGATGTATTATTTACAACCTGAAGATGTAACTTGTTGGAATGATTTAAAACGTCTTTTCTTGCAAAGAATTTTTCCAGCATCAAGGACTAATTCCATTCGTAAAGGGATATAAAGGATCAAGAAAGCCCAAGGGGAGTCAATGTATGAGTACTGGGAATGATTCAAGATGTTGTGTGCAAGTTATCCACATCACCAAATCAGTGAGAAACTAATCATCCAGTACTTCTATGAAGGACTAACACCTATGGAGAGAAGCATGGTGGATGACATGGCTGGAGGAGCATTGGTGGACAAGACACCAGCAGCTGCACGTGCTTTGATTGACAAAATGGACCAAAACTCCCAACAATTTGGAAATTGAGGTACACCACATGTTAGGGGAGTACATAAGGTAAATCCTTCCTCTCTTGAAAGTCTTTTAATTGATACTAAGTTGTAATAATTGACCAATATGGTGAGTAATATTACATTGGCACAAAAGACATCCCAACCCCCTCCTTCAAGGCCTTGTGGCATTTTCACTGAGACAAGCCACCCAACAGACTGTTACCCCTAACTACATGAAACAGAAGATTGCGTAGTAGTGTTTCCTGGGAGACCATTTCATCAGAAAAAACAACAATATCCCCAAAAGAAGTTTGATTCCTTTGAACCAATATACAACAATGGGTGGAAAGATCAATCAGACATGAGGTATAACTCTGGACAACAACAAAGGCCCCCCTTTCAACAAAACATCCAGCAGCCTCCTCCTTGCCACTAGGTTTTTCAATAACCCCAAAGAAGATTTGAAGCCCAAACATCAACAACCCAAAAACAAGGAAATCCCCCAAAAAAGGTAGATTCTAACACTGAAGATATTTTGAAGTAAATTGCTCTTAATCAATAGAATGAGATGAAGAGTCAATGTTCGTAGCTGAGGGAGTTGAAGAGTCAAATGAGCCAGATTTCTACCACCCTTCATGAACTGGTAAGTAAGAATTCTAGAAATCTACCTTCCCAACCTACTCCAAATCAAGAGGGTAATGTAAATTCCATCACATTAAGAAGTGGGAAGCAAACAACTAATGCTTCTCCACCTACCATTCCACCGGGATTCACCTCAACTCTGGAGAAGCCCCATTCAAAACCAGTTGATGAGCAACCCAAGAAGAAAGATAAAGGTAAGAAAAAGATTAATGATGTTCCTCCTAAACCCCTTCCTTTTCCAAACAGGGTTGTTCAAACCAAGAAGATGGCTGAAAAAGCAATGAAAAAGGAGGTTTTGGACATATTCAAGCATGTGGAGATCAACATTCCTGTACTTGAAGCCATTAATCAAATTCCAAGGTATTTAAAATTCTTAAAATATATTTGTAACAATTGAAGAGGGCTCAAGGTAAATGAGAGGATAAATCTTGGAAGGAATGTTTCAGCACACATTACACCAAGTCTAGAAATGCCGACAAAGTGCAAGGATTCAGGGACATTCACCATCCTATGAACCATAGAGGAGTTGCACTTTTCTAATTCACTTTGTGATTTAGGAGCTTCCATAAATGTAATGCATCACTCAATATTTTCTTCTTTACAGGTTGGTGAATTGAATCTGACAAGAGTAGTGGTGTAGTTAGCGAATAGAGCTACGGCATATCCAGTGGGAGTCCTTGAGGATGTACTTGTCTAGGTAAGAGACATGATCTTTCCAACAGATTTTTATGTGGTTAAAATGTAGGATGATCAGGTAAGTTCTCATGCTCCCATTATCTTATGTAGAACCTTCCTCAAAACTGCAAAAACTATCATAAATTTCAATGAGGGTACACTTTCCATGGAGTTTGGGGATGAAGTTGTGATATTTAATGTTATGGACTCATGAAGTACCCCTGAGAGGACCATTCTTCTTTTGTTATCTCCCATTTTGAACCACCAAGTAAAAACACCATGGAATTTTATTGTCCTATTCTTAGGGAGATTATGAGTATTGGTTCCAGTTTAATGTCTAAGAGTACTTCCACACCTATTTCTAATTTACAAGACTCTTTTATATTTGATTTTGAAATGGAATCATATTCTGATTTTGATCATTTGAAATCTGATTATGAAATGGTTGTTGAGTTTGCTGATGGATTTGTTGATTTATTCTCTGATTTTGATGATGTATTTTCTGATACTGATTCTCTTTGTGCACATATTTCAGTTCCTTCTATGCCTCCATCCACACACCACCCCCTACACTGGAACTCAAGACATTTCCACCAAATCTCAAATACTCATACTTGTTGAGTGGTGAGAAATTATATGTTATCATTGCTAACAATATCTCTTTTGAACATGAAGAAAAACTTTTGAATCTTTTGAGGAAGAACATCAGGGCAATTGGGTGGACCTTGGATGAAATATCAGGTATTATCCCCTCAATTTTCATGCATAGGATTATTTTGGAGGATGAGGAAAAACCAGTTAGACAGCCACAAAGGAGACTCAATCCAACACACTTTGACGTTGTTAAAAAAGAGGTTGAAAAATTGCTCGAGGCAGGTATAATCTATCTCATTTTATATTCCCAATGGGTGAGTCCTATTCAGGTTGTGCCTAAGAAAATTTGTGTTATAGTTGTAAAAATGATAAAGAGGAGTTAGTTCCGATGAGGATACAAAACAGTTGGCGTGTGTGTATTGATTATAGGAAACTAAATCAGTCCACTCGCAAAGACCATTTCCCCCTCCCATTTATTGATTAGATGCTTGAGAGACTAGCTGGGAAGACACACTATTGTTTCATGGATAGATTTTATGGATATTTTCAGGTTCCTATAGCTCCGAAGGATCAGGAGAATACTACATTCACCTGTCTCTTTGGAACATTTACCTATCGAAGGATTCCATTTGGACTTTGCAACACCCCAGGTACTTTCCAGAGATGCATGGTGAGCATTTTTTCTGATTTTATTGAGACTTTAATGGAGGTATTTATGGATGGTTTTACAGTGTATGGTTCTTCATTTGAGGAATGTCTAAGTAGTTTGGGAAAGGTGTTGAATCGCTGTATTGAGAAGAATCTAGTCTTGAACTTTGAAAAGTGTCATTTCGTGGTAGATCATGGCATTGTATTAGGGCATGTAGTGTCAAAACATGGGATAGAGGTTGATAGATCTAAGGTAGATATTATTTCATCCTTACCATATCCTTTATGTGTGTGTGATGTTAGATCCTTCCTAGGGAATACAGGAATTTATCGGCATTTCATCAAATATTTTAGTAAGATTGCTCTTCCTATGTCACAATTACTTCAAAAGTATTATAATTTTGTGTTTGATGATTCTTACGGGACTTCCTTTGATGATCTAAAGAACTGTTTGACCACTCCACTGATCATACATCCCCTATGGTGGGAGATTCCTTTTGAGCTTATGTGTGATGCATCCAACTTTGTGATTGGAGTTGTCTTATCTTAGAGGGTGGAGGGATGTTCACATGTGATTGCCTATGCATCGAGGACACTGGATTCATCCCAATCTAACTACACAACCACGAAAAAGGAGTTTTATGCTGTCATGTTTTCTTTAGATAAATTCCATTCATATTTATTAGGATCTAAAGTAGTTTTTTTCCTGACCATGCAGCTCTGAGGTACCTCTTGAAGAAGCTAGACGCAAATCCTAGGCTAATCTGATGGATGATCCTTGTTCAAGAATTTTACATTGAGATAAAGGAAAAAAAGGGGTCATAAAACTTGGTGGCGGACCACATGAGTAGGCTTACTCACACACTAGAGGATGAAACCTTGGACTAGGTACCACTTCAAGACACTTTTCCCGATGAGCATCTTTATTCCATATCAGGTATGCATCCTTGGTATGCAGATTTAGTTAACTACCTTGTTGCCTCTGAAATCCCTGAAAATTTAAAGAAACATCAAGTCTAAAAATTAAATAGTGAGTCAACATTTTATGTTTGGGATGATCCATACCTATGGCGCATGTGTAGTGACCACGTTTTTAGGAGGTGTGTTCTTGATCATGAGTTGGAGTCTGTTTTACATTTTTGTCACACACTTGCTTGTGGTGGACACTTTGGACCCCAATGGATAGCTAGGAAAGTTTTGGACTCTGGATTATATTGGGCTAGCTTATTCCATGATGCACACATGTTTTGTAAGTCATTCTCTCATTTCCAAAACACTGGGAACATTTCTAGGAGACATGAGATGCCCCAACAACCCATACTATTCTATGATATTTTTGATGTATGGGGCATCGATTTTATGGGTCCTTTTCCTAGTTCATTTGGTTTTTTTATATTTTCATTTCCGTTGATTACGTGAGTAAATGGGTGTAGGTTAAGGCCACCAGGACTGATGACTCTCATGTTTTTGTGGATTTTGTCAAAGAACATATTTTTTGAAGTTTTGGAGTACTGAAAGCCATCATCAGTGACCAAGGGACACACTTCTGCAATCAAAATTTGGCTTCCCTCCTTCGGAAGTATGGGGTGACACACAAAACATCAACACTATACCACCCCCAAACAAATGTCCAGGATAAGGTTTCAAATAGGGAGTTGAAACAAATTTTGGAGAAAACCATGTGGCCGAATAGGAAATATTGGAGAAAGCACTTGGATGATGCACTTTGGGATTATATGACAACATACAAGACACCCATTGGTATGTCCCCATTTAGGATTGTTTTTGGGAAAGTGTGTCATCACCCTGCGGAATTTGAGCATCGGGCTTATTAAGCTATAAATAAATGCAACATGAATTTGGACCAAGCTGGAATCCAAAGGAAGCTAAAAATTCAAGATCTTGAGGAGATTTGATTGTCTTCATATGAGAACTCAAGGCTCTACAAGGAAAGATCAAAAGCATCTCATGACAAAATGATCCTACAAAGGGAGTTTCATGTTGGAGAGAAAGTCCTTCTCTACAGTTCATGACTGAAGCTGATGCTTGGTAAGTTGAATTCTAGATGGTTAGGTCCTTATGTTGTGACTAATGTTTTTCCTTATGGTGTAGTGGAGATCACACAAGAGGACACAGGAAGGAGCTTGACTGTCAATGGGAAATTTTTGAAGAGATACATTAAGGGACTTCCTACTGATGCAGTGGATTTCATCACACTGTATGACCCCATCATCACTTGAGCATATCAGGCTGTTCCTAACCCTTTCACTTTTATATTATCTGTCCTATTTAAAATTATGCATTTCATGTGCATATATCATCTCATGGGTTCATATTGATGATAATGAAATATTTTAAGTGTGGGGGAGGGAACCTTTTAGTTTAGTAATTTAAATTATTTTCCTGTTTTTCAATGACTTTCAAAAATAAAAAAGTGTGTTTTTCAAATTTGGTGTGTTTATTTTTCAATTTTTTGTGGGTTTTTGAAACTTTTGAGCTAAAATGATTCTCATCATGTTTTTAAAATCTATATCAATAAGTAAAACAATTTATCCCATGAAACTGAGCTTAAATAAATGCTGAAAATGACTTTGTTTCAAGTTTAAATCTTTAGTAATTTCATGAAAAGTACTCTAAATTTTGAATCTCATTCCACGTCTCACTATCTTTATATTTGAAATCACTTTCCTGTGAGGATTCTGAACCATTATTTTCATATTCTTCACATTTACCCCATTCCTTGAGAGAACCAAACCATGAATGATTTAACCATAATTTGATTTATTCCTATCAAAACTTGAGGGTTTAAGGTACTTATGTTTTAAATTATTGAGGAATTTGTTTAGTATTAAAGCCCCTATTTTGAAAAATCCTTTTTATAATGGCCTACCTTAAACATTTAATCCTTTTAGCCCTTAGAATCCAAGAACAACTTGTTAGGTTTGCCACATTACAAGCCAATTTTTCCTATCCAACCTACTCCTGAAGTAAAATTGCATAATCTAGTTGAACTTAAGTGTGGGGGAAGCTGTCTTGTGTTGTGCTACCACATTTTGTGATACTTTGGGTGGAAAATTAAATTCCCAAGAGATGTGTTTACTACTAAAGAAAATCATTATATTTAAAGTTGTGCCTTTCTAGAGCTTTCATGATAAAAGAAGTTGTGCCTTACTGGAGCTTCTAATATAGGTAGAAAGTTGTTCCTATCTGGAACTTTCAAGAAAATCATGTTTGAGAAGATTGAAATCTTTTGTTGATGAAATGATTAATGGTGTAAACATTCAATTACTTTTCGTGATGATGGAACTAAATTTATGATAAGGGGATTGATGAGGAGACCATATTTAATTAAAAATTAGATTAATGCAATTTTGTTTCAAAAAGAGTCAAGCCCTTCTCATTCAGCCTCAGAATTCTTCACATCTAAATCCTACCAACCAAAAGCCACAGAACAGCCCTTAAAATTCATCATGATAAACATATGACCTTTACTCACATCGGGTGGTGATGTAGGAATTTATCAAGCCTATGGTGACCCTTGTATGAGTTTGGATGATAAAGACATTGCTAAAAAATTGACATTTGTGTGATAAGAGAAAATTCAAGTGAGGTAAGTGTTTTATGCATGGGAGGATAAATGAAGTGGAAATATATTGAATGATATAAATGGATAACTTGAAATAAGGTTTTTTATGAGGCATTATATCTTTTGTTTCTTGGTGTGGAATTGTTGGATCTCAAGGATATGTGTTTTAAAATTTGTTTTGATTTGATACCGATGTTTACTTGATATGAGGTTTTTCCCAGGAGTGAAAAAGGTTAAGTGTGGGGGAGTTGATAAAACACTATTTTGTTGAATATTTTATTGATAATAAATGATATAATTTTCTCACATTATGATAAATATGTTCAATTATGTAATATTTGGGATTACATCATTCATTTTCAAATTTGATGAAAATTCCACTTTTACCCTTTTAAATTTTACTGTAATATTTCAGACATAAATATTTTTATGTAAATTGTTTTGCCTTAAAATTTTGTAATTGTGTTCCTGACTTAATGGGATGAAAAATCTATTCAGGACATGAGATCTGAATCTTGAATTTGAATGGATTAAATGTGCCATGAAGACAAAGCTGGACTGAACTATCCAGATTGGACATCACTTCACAATTTGGGCCATATATTCTTCATCCGGGCTTGGATTGGGCTCCTATTTTGAGGGAAGTTCGGGGATATTATTAGGAACAAATAATCCTTCTATAAGACCAGATAATAAGCGCGTTTTGGAGGTCCAATATGCGGTTAAAGTGAGATTAAAATATTTGGGCGAGTTTTCATTTCACACTTAAACAATTTATGTAATCCTAGCCCTCACAAACTCTATTTAAAGGGGGTTTTCACTCTTTGGGAGGTCTGGTAGATGATTTTAGAAGGTTTTTCCTAAAGGGTGTATATTTTTATCCCCTAAAAACTCTAGGAAGAAGGAATTATTGTGTAGAAATCTCTTCCAAAAAGGCTCTCCTCTCCCACCTCCTCTTTGTAATTCTTTTCTTTCATGTTTGTATATTGAATTTTTTTTCAATTTATCTTCTGTTTTTTACCTTTTATTCTTCTATTAATCTTCCTAATTAGGTTGGAATCAATAGTGGAGATGAGACTGGGTTCTACCCTTTCAATCTTTTGTTCATTCAAAACGTCTCCACGATAACCACACCGCCCATGGAAGAGTAATTTTCTTAGTGATCGATCTATCTTCTACCCTATTCATTTAATTATTTTGAATCATTGAGCTAAAGTAATTCAATTAATATGATCCATGAATTTTGTTTTTAAATTATAACAAACTAATCAAGTAATTGAACAATTAACACAAAAACACGTGAAGTCGAGATTTTGTGTAAATTGTGAGAGTGCAATCTTAATCGGTAATACAAGACCACATTGGATAAATTTGTAGAGTTCAAATATAATATCTAAACACAATTAGTACTCATTTCCAGAATGTATATGTGCTCTAATTAACCACTGAACATAAGCTAACTTTATAATAACAATCAAATTAAGGTGCTGCGATTGCGTGTTCTGAAGCTAGCCTTGGGTTTAAGTAATTTCATCTTTGTGGTTAAGTTAACTCTTATAGGGTTAGAGGGTTAACAAATTAGGGGATCATAATTAAGTGGATATTAATTTAAATTATAATGATTAATAAGTAAATGAATAGGTAGAGTTAGACCGATTACAATTTCTAAAAATAGTTTAAAAAAACATATTCTCATTGTGCTTTGTTAATCAACTTACATTTCAAAATTTTTAAAAAAAATACAATCTTCTTACAGAAAACATCTTCTAGATTTATAAACTATAAACAACCCCCATCCTTTCAAGTAGTGTTTTAATGTTATTATATATTATTTTTATAATACCTTTAAGAAATTGTTTTAATTTACTTCCTCCTTTGAGAAATGACCTTGGTCAGCCACTCTGATGCACCTAAGTACCCCCAAAAACCACTAATCATTTGAGGGTACCCATGACAGCACCATTCAATGGTTGGAACGGTTTAGTCGCACGATTTTTCAAACCATGTGCAAACCATGCAGACCTCTTTGTCTAGTCTTGCATTGTGTGCATGGTTTGGTCGCACTGTTTTTCAAACCGTGTAAAAACTTTGCACAACCCACTGTCCTTTAGTTTTCCTCAAAATTTCACCCAAACTCACCCCATGTCACTACACCAACTCAAATGTACTTAAAAACATCAAAAGTTTCCTAAAAACATGCTTGATATTGACTCCATAAAAGGCTAGGATCTTACACTCCATCATGGTACCATCTGACTGTTGAGAAAATAAATTAATTACTTGGACCCACAGCGCATCAGCAACCAATGGACAAGCTAGATGACATAGTGTTTCTAGGAATTGAAAATGTCTATAGCTCATGGACTAGACCATTATATTCATTTTATGGTCATGCAGTGTATACCAAGTGGACCAAATCATTACACAGTTTATACTCATTCTACATGGAGGGTCCTTATAGTGAGATGAGGCAAAGGCGGCATCCCCCCCCGCCTTTTCCATGTCATCGATCCGGGCCAAAGGCGGAATGAGGGAGCGAAGGCGGCATAATATATTCCAAATTTGTAGTGTATTTTTTAATAAAAATTAACCTATGTTGTTTAAAAAAATCATAAAATGTATAAAAAACTCCTTAAAGCATGAGTTGCCTTTTGGTGGAATTGGCTCTAGATTTGGTAGAGGTCCTATGTTTAAGAGTTATAGTTCACTATGTTATTGTGAATCTTGGGGAGTGGATGTTTATATCTTGGAAATCCTCCCAGATAGTCATATTATTTCCTATTTATAGTTGTTTCCCTATTCTAGTTCATGCATCCATTAACTCATTCCTTCTTCGATGGCTTGGGATAGTTCTTCTACTCGGTTAGAAGCTTACTAAATTCACCTTGACTATGGGGATGGGGTTGTGGTTTATGCGGTGTTGGATCTAGTTTTATTGAAATTTCTATTAGAGTTAAAACTCTTAAAAGGAGGTTTGAAGGTAGACTTTCTAGGTGATGACTTGTAATGGTAGCTTCATTTCTCAGGCCTGGTGATCCCCTTATAAATGGTAGTCCAGTCTGTTTTATTTTCTATTTTTTCTTGTTGGTTTCTTTTTAATGGTTAACGATGGATATAGTTAGTGATGCACAATGTTTTCCTTAAGCTTTGAGGTGGAGGAATTGTTTGGTGATGACCGATGATTGTTTGGTTAATTTTTGTAGCACCATCATGGAAAACCAGTATGGGGTTCGACACAATCCTTAACTGCTTGAGTGCCATCTTGGAAAACCAAATGGGGTTTTTCATGATGGATCTGGTGATGAAAGCTGTTGAAGCGGTGTTCGAGGTTGTCAAATCGCTAATAAGATGTGAGGGTAAACCAAAAAATTTCGACATAATGAAGGATACAAAGAGGAAGTATGCTAGAGATAAAACGCCCATCGTGAAAGGGATATCGAGTGAAAAGTAATGATAATGGTAGTAAATGCTATCCTAGGGAGAGTATGATGGACTGGGGAAATGGTAGGAAACCCTAGACTCTGGCTACTATTGGATAAATATATATCATTTTTATCTTGAATTTCAATTTTTAGGAATAGAGTGTTAGGTGCCGTATAAGAGAGGATGCACAACCTAGGAAGAAAATATAAATATATTTGAAGAGAAATACCCTCAATATAAGATATTTATTATTGATAAAATTTGTTGATTTGTTTCTTATATTTTTATTGACTTCAATTTACCATACACGTCATAAACTAAAGTGATGAAGGTTTCAAGGCTAGATTATTACTAATATAAGTTTATTTGTATTTTTTGATATTCAAATTTTGATCTCTATGTCATTACATCACTAAAGATGAATGGAAGATGTTTTGGGTTGTCCAACGAGGCATATGTTGATTGATTTACAAATTATACTAATTGAATAAGTGAATATAATAATTAGTTATCCATCTACAATGAGTTAAGGCTCAACAATAATTAAGAGGATATATATTTTTATGAAACATTATCCTCGTTATTTTTATCATTTATGAGAAAATTTTTAGTTAGGGGACATTATTTTTATACGAGTTCAAGTATATTCCCTTCACACTATATTCATCAGAAAAAATTAGTAAATTTATGATAATATATTATTACTCCAAGCCATGTCTCGGATATAACCATTAATTTTTAGTGGTAAACATTCAAATTATTTTTTCTATTTTACCATATAATTAAATATGTGATTACACTTATTATTATTCTAATTGATCGAAACACCCAAAACAAGTGTTTATAAAAGAAATGAAGAATAGAGATCCTACTTTTTCTTACATTGGTATTACATAATTTTAAAAACAAACAACATAAAATCATCACACAACGAGGATTCAAAGGTTTAGTGTCTTGGGAAAATTAGGACCATACATAACATTTACTAAATAAAACATAAACATTTATTTAATTCCTCCTTCTCTAACTTATTATTGTCCATTGAAGTCTCCTTAATACAAGTAGTCATCTGAGGATATACATCAAAAAGGGGTGAGCTAAAATCCCAATAAGAGGATAGATAAGAACATGAAACCATATAACATAGGGTGAGCATAGTCACAACATTATCATCATAATCATGAGAGTAATCATTAGATAAAGTCACAGAACGTAGAAATACATAATAATTAAACATCATGTTTTAGTGGTTAACTACCACACATAGTTATGAACAAAGCTAGCATCATGTTCACACATATTTCATTTTTCCTCATGAGATACATCACATTACCTAATTCATTGGAACACTATATAATTCTGGGTGAACCCGTCACACACTACCACAAAAACGGGTTTTTGCAGCACTACACTTTAACTGTGCTAAAAAAGTGCTAATAAAGGGGATACCTTTATCAGCGCTAAAAAAGTGCTGATAAAAGGTACTTTTAAAATCACTAAAAAAGCGATGTTAAAAGTGCCCCTTTATCAGTTCTTTTTTTAGCGTTGTTAAAGGGGTTCCCTTTATGAGCGCTTTTTTTAATAGCGCTGATAAAGGGGGCTTTATTAGTGCTTTTTACTAGCGCTGTTAAAAGGTATATTTAAAAAAATCATAAAAAATAGTATATTGATATATTAACATATAAGTATATTTATATTGATATAAATATAATATTTATTTTTTAAATATGTTTTAGATAAGTATAAAAATACATTTTCACTTACTATATAATATTTGTAGTGAAAATGGATTATAAAATATTTTAAAAAATATTATTAATTAATAATTTTCTAATTATCATCGAGTAATAGTCATTTAATAACAATTTGAAGACACAAAAATAGAAAAATTAATAAAAGATCTAAAATAAGTTAAAAACGTAACTCAAACTTCAAACTACCATAACTTTTGATCCGAGCATCCGTTTGAGTTGTACAGCTTATCAAATCGAAGCTTGCGACGAGCTCTACACCATTATATTCAAAGAAACCCAAATAACTATTTTTTGAGGGAAAAAATGGCTCATAAGGCCTCCAAAACTAAGTTTTTAGTCTTGATACCCAAAGTTTTTAACATTCGATGGAATTTTAGCCTCATTTAAGGGGGGAGTTTTATCCTTTTTTAGTGGGGAATGAATTTATTCTGAGGGATTACATTCATATTGATATTATGGATGTGAAATTGTATTGTTTTTCACAGTGTAATTTTATTTATAATAAAACATATAACAATAGATACATATTTTTTATATATTCACACATAAAAAAATTAACTTCATAAATAAATAATTAAACTTATTTACATATAAAATATATTTCTCAATATATAAGGCTTATATAAATAAAAATCTAATATCCATTTTAGTTAAAATAAAAATATTTGAATATTTATATAGTTATATAATGTGTTTGTGTGTGTGTGTGTATTTGTGTGTCTGTATTAAAAACTAGCATATATTAATATATGAATAAATATACAGAAAAAAATATAACTAAATATATATAAATAAATATATATTAATATATATTAATATATGAATAAATATAACTATATATATATATAATAAATAAATATATCATTAAATGGAAAACAAAGCATTATAGAGGAGTGGTAAAGGGTCTAGGCGCAGAGTGGGAGGTATCGAGTTTAAATCCTGCGGGAGGCAGGGGGTGCACGGTGCTGAAGGGTTGTGCTAGTGATATTAAAGGGGGGGTCTAGTGCTATTAAATGGTTGGGGGTGGGGTTGAGGCATGCTGGGGTGGTATGGGCATGCAGGGGCGGCCAAGGGTGCTTCATAGAGCTGTTAAAGGGGGTATCAAGTGTTGCTAAAACCCCCTCCGATCTGCAGAATGTTTTTTAATTTTTCTAATTTTTTAAACTTTTATCAGTGCTTTTAAAAAACACTGATAAAAGTGGTCTTTTAACAATGCTAATAAATGACTCTTTTATTAGTGTTTTTTAGCACTATTAAAAGAGGTCTTTATTAGCGCTTTGTTTAGCACTGATAAAAAGGACCTCCGTTTATCTTTGCTGAGATTAACAATGATTTTTTTAGCGATGTAAATTTCCTTTTCTAGCGCTTTTAAAGCCCATATCTACAGTAGTGACATCATAACATTTACATTATCATGCATGCCACATAGAACATATATCAAATTTGGATATAAAAATAACTCATGGAAAGGAATGAGTTTCATTTCATAAAGCATACATTCATTAAATTTAGGCTCCCAAATGAAAGAGGGAATAACATACTTGATATAGGAATCATCAACCTTGAGTGAAGAAGAATCAATCTCGAGTAGTAAAAGGTGTGTTTTTTAAAGAAAAATTCTCCTGAAAAAAATTTTGTTTTTCATAAACTCAATTATAAAACATGTATATCCCAAAAAAGGTAATATAATGATAAAGAAATGATATTTAAGGAATATTCATTCTGAAAATTGGGCTATAAAGGGAAAACCTAATGAAAGAGAGTTGGGTTTGAAAATTCCCCTTACCTTGTGTCTGAATGCTTTCTCCACTTTAATGTCCTATATAATCACATTAGATTCATTAATTAACAATTCCAAAATCTTTTATACATTAATATAATTCATTATGGTTTTATTAAGTTCTTTTATGGTCCATTGGATTAGTTATAGAGTTTAATTTCATCATTCGGGGGTGTTCGTTTTCATAGTTTTCATGATCGGTTCATTTATATACATGAATGGAAGTTTGTGTAAGAAACAGATAAATATTAAGAATTGTTATTATATGTTATTAATGATATTACATAAGATTAAATGATCTTATAAATAATTTTATTATATATAATTAGGTTAAATCATTAGATAAAAGTTAATGATGATCGTTTTAGGTTAATTTTGGCGGTTTTTTTATCACTGTGAACTCATTTTATTTTATCATTTAGTATTATGAATATATGTTAGTTCCAGAACATAAATAAGTTTATTACATACACTTTAAAATATTTTTTCAACCATTTAATGGTTTTATTAGTAGCCTTGAAGGTGTTTAAGTAAAATAAAAGTGCATCCATGATGTCGATAAATCGACACATCACAGACGACAATTTTATTTTTATAATAAAAGAGTGAGATGGAGGAGTTTAATTATGAACATTACATTATCATGATATCATACCAGTATATCAAACATACAGGAGTTATCACTAAATTTTGATGAAGTTGGGTGTGTAGATAATAAGAAAAGAAATGAAATTGAAAGGAAATTAAAAGAAAAAGAGAGAGAATTTATCTCTTGAATTCTCTTCTCGAGATCCTCAAGAAACCTAGGCTTGGTATTTTTATGAGACCAATAGATCCTAGACATGGGGGAGTGGATAGGGAATATTATTGGGTATACTTTGGTAAAGGTTCAAATCTTGAGAGGTTTAAGGAGAAGAGGGGGTGAGGGGAGGTATTTATAGTGGAGGAGAGAAGTGTTTTCTCAATATTTTAATCATTGGATTATTATTTTGGATCAAGACTATGAATAGTTTGAGAATTATCAAAAAAATATTAAAATAATCAAGGTAAGTTTGAGATTATGGTGCTTACATCAGTTATGACTCAATGAATAGTTCATTTAGCTTATAATGTATTTATAGTGTAAATTACAATATTTTACTATTCAACAAAAATTCAAGTATTTCAGAAAAATCCAAAAAAATCACCCTAAATATTTTTCAATGTGTAGAATCCAAAAATTAAATTAATTATATAAAAATAATTTTCTATATATGATTACTTTAATTTTTAATTAAAATCATAATTTACTAGAAAAATACAGATTTTAAATTTATAACTTATTTTCTAACACTTTGAAAAATTAATGAAGTTATTATAAAAATATATTAACATTTAAATACATCAAAGTATTAATTTAGGAATACATTTTATGAAAATAAATTTTCTTTTAAATTATTAAATTAATCATAAAATTATAATTAAATATATATGACTTACAGAAATATCAACACTTAATTAATAATTTTTAAAACATTTATTTTCTTAGACTGTGATATAATTATTCAAATTTTTTATTTATAAGATACCTAAATTTTATTTATAATTTCATGTGTGATTTTACTATTCATTTTTCTAGTTTACTATTCATAAGGTTCATATTGCTATTCTTAAGGTCAAGTTACTATTTCATCGGTATTGGTTCCTTAACTTCTAGAAATACTTATTATTTCATTAATTCATCATTTATAAACCTTTTATTATGGTCTATAAGTGATTTTATGTGATTTATACTATATGAAATTACTATAAAAATGGATAAATTACATTGATTAAAAATTGGGTCATTACATTCTCCCCCTTTTGAAATTTCGCCCTCGAAATTTCATTTTACATAAGTAGGTGATGATATTTCTCCTTCATCATCTCCTTCAGTTCCCAAGTTTCTTCTTCGTGATTATGGTTCCTCAAAAAAACTTTGACAAGGTGGGTTGTTTTGTTACATAAAACCATATCTCATTGGTCCAAAATATTTACTTCCTGGTCATCATAATAAAGATCATCTTTCAGTTGTACCACCTACGAGTTTAGTACATGTAATGGATTTAGTATTTACTTCCTCAAGATTGATATATGGAACAAATTATGAACTTGAGCCATATTCAGTGGAAGTGAAAGCCGATACGCCACTTATCCGATGTGATTGAGGATCTAAAAGGGGCCAATGTACCTTGTGCTTAGCTTCCCTTTCTTTCCAAACTACATGACTCTCTTCCATGGTGATATTCGAAGGAAGACATTATCTCCAATTACGAACTCCAAGCCCCTTGAATGGTTGTTGTCATAGCTCTTTTACTGACTCTGAGTAGCTTTGATATGTTTCTATATGGATTGGACCTTCTCCATCATCTCTTGCACAAGATCAGGTCCAAGTAGATTTTTTTCTCCAACATCATCCCAACAGGTTGGAGTTTTACATCGCTTTCCATACAGAGATTCATATGGAGCCATCTAAATACTCGAGTAGAAGCTATTGTTGTATGAGAACTCAATCAATGGGAGATAATAATCCCATACACCTTTGAATTATAAAGAGTGTGATCTTAGTATATCTTTGAGTTTCTAAATAGTCCTTTTAGATTGACCATCAGTTTGAGGGTGATAGGTTGTGCTGAAATTTAATTTAGTACTCAAAGCATATTGAAGAATACTCTAGAATTTAGATGTGAACCTGTGATCATGATCAATGAAAATTTAAAGTGGAAACCCATATAGTCTCACCACTTCCTTCACATATATCTTTTCATGTTTTCCAAGAAATATATCTTCCTGAATAACTATAAAGTGGGCAGTCTTGGTGAGTTGGTCCACCATAACCCATATCACATTATTTCCTTTGGATGTCTTTGGGAGACCTGTGACAAAGTCCATAGTGACATTATACCATTTCCACATGGGTATAGTAAATGGTTGCATCATCCCTTTTAATTTATATCACCTGACTTTAACTTGCTGAGATATCAAACACCTTGAGATATACTCTACAATCTTCTTTTTCATGTTATCCCACCAGAAGTGTTATCAGAGATCACAGTTCATCCTAGTACTCTCATGATAGATATATAATGTTGACCTATGTGCATTATCCAATATATCCTTCTTTATACCAGGTGATTAAGGCACACAAAGCCTCATTCCAAACTAAATCACATCATCATCATTGATATGGAACTCTTGCAACTTCCCTTCCTTTGTTGCATTCACCTTCTTTTGTAACTCCAGATTACCCCTTTGTGCCTCCTTAATATTCTCTTGGATATATGGTTGGGAAATAATTTGGGAAAAATTGAATTTATTCCCTACCCTTATGATTTTTAAATCCATCCTTTTCATATCTAAGAAGATAGGGTCTTTCTCAATTTACAGCATGGATAGAGTAGTAGGTTCTTCTCTACTAAGAGCATCAGCTACCTTGTTTGCCTTGTTGGGATGGTAGTGAATAGAGAAATTTTAGTATTTTATTATCTCTAAAAATATCCTTTTATGCATGTTTATATCCTTTTGTGTGAATATATACTTTAGGCTTTGGTATATATTTCACACTTCTCACCATAGAGGTTGTGCCACCATATTTTTAAGGAAAAAACCACATTTGCTAGCTCTAGATCATGCGTTGAGTAGTTATGCTCATGGATCTTCAACTATTATAATACTTAGGCTATCACATTATAATTTTTATGAGTACACAACCCAAGGCTTTCTTGGAAGTATCACTGTATATCATAACTATTTCTCCAATTTTTGGTAATGCGGGTACATGTGCAGTGGTTGGCCTTCTCTTTAGCTCCTTAAGCTTTCCTCACATTCTTCCGTCCAAACATACTTTACCCCTTTCCTTGTTAAGTTAGTTATAGGGCTTGAAAATCGTGATAAATTTCTCACAAAACATCTATAGTACCCCACTATGCCACAAAAACTACATATTTATGTGACACTAGAGGGTATGGGCCAATCCTCAATTTCCATTGTTTTTGAAGTGTCCACAGAAATTCCCTCACCTGTGATCACATATCCCAAGAATGAGACTTGTTGCATCCAAAGGTCACACTTTCTGAACTTGGTATACAACTTCTCCTTCCTCAATGTTTCCAACACAAGCCTTAGATGTTCTTCATGTTCCTCCTTCCTCTTGGAACAGATGAGAATATCATAAATAAACACTACCATAAATTTTTCAAGGTAATGTCTAAAGACTCTATTCATCAAATACATAAATATTTTAGGGGAATTAGTAAGACCGAAGGGCATCACCAGATACTCGTAGTTCATATACCTTGTATGGAAAGTAGTTTATTGAATATCTCCTTTTTCACCTTTAGCTAATGATATCCATAATAGAGATCCACCTTTGATAAGTATTGAGCTCCTATAAACTGATCAAACAAGTCATCAATATTCGGAATAGGATACTTGTTCTTTATGGTGATCTTATTGAGTTCCTGATAATTGATACACAGCCACATTGATACATCATTCTTCGTGATAAAGAGCATTGGATCACCCCAAGGTTATACACTAGGGAGTATGAGCCATTTTTTCAAATGCTCTTAAAGATGCTTCTTTAACTCCTCTAGTTCGATAGGAGCCATCCTATAAGAACACTTTGAGATAGGAGTAGATCTGGGTATGAGTTATATTGATAAATCTACCTCAAAATCCAAGGGAGGTTCTGGTAACTCTTCATGAAATACATCACTATATTCTGTCTCAATAGGAATTTCCCCTAGGTTGATACCTTCCTTTGACTCAACCATTTGAGTGAGGTATGCTTCTTCACATGGAATCAACACCCACACCATTGAAGAATTTTTAAAAGGAGATTTATGATCTTCCTTTCATTTATAGAGGATCATGGGATGGTTTAGAATATAAAAATATATTTTCTTTTCCCAACAGTTTATATGTGTCTTATAGAGTGATATCCAATCCATTCCCATTAAAGCATCAAATTCCACCAAGGGAAGTATCATAAGAATTGATGGAAGAATCTTTCCACATATGCCAATAGGAGAAGAGTCCAATACTTGGGTTCCAATGATTACACCACTAGGTGTTTTTACAGATATCTCTACTTCAAGGTTTTGGGGCTTCTATTTGATAGTTCTATAAAACTTGTAAGATATAAAGGAATGAATAAAACCAAAATCAAATAAGACTTTTTCCATTCTTGAATGAAAAGGAAGTGTACCTTGTACAACTTCATTTTCTTGCTCCACTTCTGAAGTAGTGATGACATAAGCCTTCCTTTTCTCCTTTGGATTTGGTGGATGATGACATTGATTACCCTTGAGGTCTCAAGGTTTAGTGCACTGGCTTGCATAATGTTATTGCTCCCTACAATTATAGAATTGGAGCATGGGTGGTGCTATCCTTTCCTCCGCCAAATTTTCCCGCCTTCTCATGTCTTTTTGACATTCATGAGCTTGGTGGCCTTCTCTCATACACTTGAAGAATTTTCCCATCCCTTTTAGGTAGATCCCATGATGTTTCTTCCCACATTTTTAACATGTCAGTTGTTGAGTTTTCTTTCCACTTTTCTCATTAGATCCTCCAGATTGAAATTATATCTTTAATTTCTTATCACCATAGCTATGAGACCATTCAAAAAACTCCATCCCCACTTTGAGGACACATTGAATGACTTATATATAACTCCCAAAATCTCTAATTGTAAGATCCTTTTGAAGGTGTGGTTTTAAACCACTAAAGAATCTATTAATTTTTCTATCATTATTGATAACAAAAATCAAAGCGTACCTTGCAAGATTTGTGAATTTTTCTTCATAGGCTGTGAAAGATTATCCTTCCTTTTACTAAATAATCTATCAATATTTTTATTTTTAGGCAACAAATAAATACCTTAAATTCTTGCACAATGATGATGTAGTAATTGTTAATTTAATAAAAAAAATCAAATAAATGATATTGAAAATATTAAAATAAATATAATATAAGATAATTAATCTGATACATGAATTATCTAGATAACCATGAAATTTATAAGATATAATAAAATATTATATTCCAATTTTAATGTTTTTTAAGGTTTTTAAATTTATAGTTCTGAATAGTGTTAAATTTGACAAAAATTATATTTCATGAATATAATATCTTATTAAATTATTTAAAAATCGCAAAAATATTGAATAAGGATAAATATGATATGATTTGGTCGAAATTTTAATCCCATTTATCTTTTTAATCATTTTCGAAGTATTTGACCACATAATAGCCTTATTATATTTTAATATTTTATGTTATCCCTAAATTGACCCTCACCTTAATTATAAAAGGGGACTCGTTACTTCACTTAATTTCATCACCTTGAGCCTTATTGCTTAACAATCCTATGAAAAATTATCTTCTCCTCATCCTTTTAAAAATTTTAGTATTGTTGTTCACACAAAAAACCAATTCCATGTGACTTAAGGAGGTTCTCAAGGAGAAAACATTCAAGAGGTAAATTTCTCTTTCTTCTCTTTTAAATTCATTCTCACTTCTACTTTATCATCACCCACTATAAAAAGTTGAATGATAACTATAAAATCATATATATACTGTAATTTTATTATTTTAGTGGTATATCCACCATCAAATCTATTATTTTCTTCTTTTATTCTTAAAAAACGAAATCGTTGTCCATGGTGTGTCAATTCACCGCCTTCGTGGATAATGAGTTTTCGTTTCCCAATACCACATTCATATAAAGTTTAGATTAACTTATAATTTTTTAAAATAGAATATATATATATATATATATATATATATATATATTATATGGTCTCACATTCTGAAATTTATGTATGATCATAATATTAAACAAAATGAAACTAGTTCGTGAAGGTCGGAAAATCTGCCAAAAGAAACTAATTTTTTATCATTAACATTTTATCAAATTAATATTCCTAATGTTAGAAAGAAAAATGATATATGGGAACATTTAAACTTTTGTAAGTGTATTAATACCATTTCATTCTACTTCTGGAGTGTTATTTACTTTTGAAAAGAAAATCCATAATGAACCGACCATAGAACCATGAAACGAACGCACCTAAAACAATGGAAATAAAAAAATATTATTGAGTGAAATAATGTTATAAAAATATCATATAAGGTGTTATAAATATGAATATATTTTATTAATAAATTAATAACACTCTTTAATCCATTATATAGGAGGTTTGAACATGTTTGTAGGAAGTCGAACCTGAGGTAAGAGACTCTTTAACTAAAACATTATTTTAAATGTTTTAAATATTTATTATTCTAAACATTTATATTTCATGTCCATGTTTTCGAAATGGTTTTTATAAATATATTTATGTGGACATAAATGTTTTAAAATTTTGATTTTCAAATTTCTCTCAAATGTTTTCAAAAAGGGGTCTTTTCAGGTTTTATGAAAATGGATTTCTTTTAAATCCTCTTTAATGCCTCTTTTTAAAAAATTCAAAAAAAAATGTTTTTTTAATTATACAACATGAGAGGATTTTCCCACTTTCATGACATCTTAATGTTTTGAATCCTAATTTACCTGATTACATGGTTATTTTCAAATAATATTTTTCCTTTGCATGTGCACAGTATTCCTTGGAAATAAGTGATTTTCCTCAAGGAATGCTTTTATGATGCAAGTATTCATGTTTTATGATCATGTTTTGGTTTTTGGGTATTGTTTATGATAACATGTGGTTACATTTTAAACCAAATATGGGTGGGTTTGGGATATCCCTCCAATTCGTTGGGTATGTTGGAAGCTGACCATAATGGTTATTCCATGTGTAAATGCGATAATTACATCATAAGGTAGACATGAGGGTTGCATTGTAAGGTAATCGTGAGGGTTAAAAATCATATGGTAGCCATGAGAGTTATAATCATGAGTATGGTAAGAAAATGATTCCCTAGGATACCTAAATGGTTTGTTTATTCTTTCTATGTTTTAAAGAAACATTATATTTTTATAAAGTATGTATATGTTACTTTTAATGGTGAGAAGTTTATCATTCATGTGATTATAAGTATTCATGGACTAACAGTTTCCTTACTTATTTTATGATTATTATTGATATTTTTGTGCTCATCCCACGTTTTGAAAAGTATTTCATTGGGTTTATGGATGGAACTAGTGAAAAAACACGATTTAACTTCATTTTTTCAATTTTAACACTGGTTTTTAACCGACATATGTAAAAGATACATTGAAAACAAGGTTTATGGATTTTTTTTGGAAACATGAAACTGAAAATGTGAATCAAGTTCATTTTTTGCCTCATTTTTGATGAAAACATTTACTAAAAGTAAAAAAACTAGAAAATTTTGGATATTACATCCCCAAATAATTCAAAATACCTATAATAGAAAAAATATATACAACCATCAAACAAAATGTATCATTGAATAAAAATCTATAAAAACAAACATAATTTTAACATGTTAATCAAAAAATTATCTATGAATTTGTATTATAAGGAAGAATTAAGAAACACATGCCTAAAATTTACAACATGATCATTTTTGGTTGATGTAGAAGCATTATTTTGCGATCATTATGTTCAAACACCTATTTTAACAAAAGAATTAGTTTTTGAACACTAATTATTAGGAAAATGTAATACTAATCATAAACATTATAATATACTTACCTTAAATTGTAATCATACTTAACAAATAGTTCACAAACAAAGATCGAAGATGGGTAAGTTCATCTTGCGTATAAGACTTGGTATCATTGAATGTCTACAATAACATAAAATGATATAAGATTACAAAAAAGAATACTATGCCATAAAATATAAAACAATTAATATAACAGACCTTATAAAATCTACTAGTTACCCTAGTTTTGATTATTTTATACATGAACTGTAGAACATAATAACCACATTCAACATATCCTTGTTGATGATGACACTTCAGTTATAAAAAATTAACTTGATAATAAATACCAATATATATATATATATACCAAAATAATGAGCATTAACTTGGGCAGAATACACCTAACATCCAATGCCCCCTACAATAAAAAAAGTTCACAATTAATGACATTATAATGAACATTGGTTCATAATTATGTTTGTCTTCATACCCATCATGAAATGAAGAAAAACCAATACCCAATATCTATCTTTGATAATCTCTCAAATGTATATGTAACTCTATCAGTAGTATTCACATATTACACAACCATTGAAATGAATTTTGGATCTATAAAACCATAAACATTTGTGGCCTCATTTTGAATAACAATAATGTATAGATACCTAATTTAAAAGTAATATAGTTAGTCAATTTAATCCATCTTTAATTAAATAAATGAGAACTAACATGTCAATTTACTTACATGGAAAACAACTACAACATAGGCATGTTGAGATCTTTAAAATAAATTAGATCCATGATATCTCTTTTGAATATTCTTAATGGATAGTATCTTCCACATATATCGAATGTCATCCCAAACTCATAGATATTATCCAAGGAAGAAGAATCCTAAGATAATATTTGTATCCTATCAAAAATATCAGAAGTATCTACAATTGTTTGTTCCTGAACCTTTTGTTTCCATGATGCCATTTGTTTTGATATTAGATACTCCTATATCAGTTAAATTTCAAAAAACATTATAATTAATTTTCAATAATATGTAATTAATATTAAAAAATGAATACCTTATATGAAAAATAACAAAGATGGCCAGATGACTAAAGTAAAAAATGACCCATATAATCCCCAACTCTGGTAACCTTCTCTATAGAGTAGAGAAGTAGGATCAATAATATATTGTACGGATACTCTAACCTAACCCATATACATAAGCTAGTGATGTATAGAATCCCCCCCCCCAATACATGATGATGAATGCTACAATATGTACATGAGGATCTACAACATAAAAATAATAGTATAAGGTTGGTTCTGAGTGAGGAGGTGGAGGATCTGAGCAGGAAGTCTAGGCAGGCAGGTCCGGATGGGAGGGCTATATAGGCTGCACAGGTGGCTGAAAAGGCTGGACAGGCTGGGAAGTCTATACAGACTGTGACTGTCTCATCAATTATTCTAACATAGCCTGCACAGTTGATTGAATTTGATCACCCATAGACTGTTTCATATCTTTCATCTCAGCTTTTAAAGATTTGATTTCTTCATCTCTTGGTTTATAACTTTGATGAGAAAAAACATTTCTAATACTAACACCCGACTCATATCCTCTTATGTAGTCGGGGTGTTTTGGATTTCCTAAAGTAGTGGTTAGGATGTTCATCCTACCCTCAGGGATAAAAGTGCCATGTGATTATTTCTCTTAAAGATTATCCTAAAATGAAAAATAAAAATGGTATATTAGTGTTGTTAATTTATAAAATATAAAAATTCAAGAAAAATAAAAAATATTTACTTACAATTATTGCAGCTACTTCCTTATCTTTTTCTGTAAGATAATTTTCATTTCTTCTTCTTCTCTCTCTTTTTCATTATTCATGGAGGGTGGGTGAGATGGAGGACCGAACTGGACCTCATCATAACCACTAATATAATGAGCTCTTAACACTTCAAACTTTTCCTCAATCATTTTTTGATCCAGTAAATGATATTATCCACATGATAAAGTATGAGGGTATATATTCTACAACTGGATGTTTTGATGGGATTTCAGGGAGTCCTATTATTTAAAAATTAAACTAATAAGTAATTAGGTACATATATAAGAAATTCTACAATATAATATAATTATCATACCAAAAAGGCTTTACTATGTCGGTTGGAATCAAATTTCTTTCATATCTCTACATCTAAAAACCCATACTAGAGAAATGGGTTTTAATTTTGTCTATTTCCAAAAACATAATTTTTGTTCAGCTTCATTTTGAAATATATCTATCAAACCACTGTTAAAGAAAGAAATATTTTCTTAATTGCTTTTGTTTCTTCAAAAATTAATGTCATCTATAAATGAATAAAATAAATATTAGTCATTTAAAATATATCATATTTGAAAAATGAGATAAAATAAATAAATTGAAATATTTTACTGTTACAGCCTCTCAAAGATGATTTATCACCGTCTTGTCGAAATACTTCCAATCAAGATATAAAATACTAATCCCACAATGACTCTGCATGGAGATATAACAGATAAAATGTGTTGAATTTGGGCCAGTTTCATTATTATTATCATAAAAACTAATATGAAATCCCTTGTCTCCATGTGAAAGTGAAAGTTTTGGTAAACATGTAACTCCATGTTTACCAACTCAAGAACTCAATTTATTAATAATAAAAGTAGAATAATCAACTGCTAAATCCTTATTAGTAGTCTTGCAATTATTATTTTTTGTAAATAAAAAGTTTGTTTTCAATAAATAATTATATTACTAGATATTTAATAATATGAAACAAAATACCTCGTTACATGTTCCTCTGTCTCTGTATCTATATCCATCATTGAAACAAGAAAATCTAATGAAATTCTTATGTATCTGCATATTATTAGACAAGTTAATAATTAAAAAACAGGAAAAAAAATATTTAAGTATTTAAAGTGACACAAATCTGTAAGTTTAAAAATAATAATGATGTTATGATTATTAACCAAAAAAATAAACAAGTTAAACTATTAAATAAAAATATTACTTCTAAAATGATATAAACATTTATAATTTTAAATATCAAGGTTTGAAAATATTTTCTCATATGCATAACTATAACCAAAATATAATAATGTATGTCAGATATTTCAATGAAAAAATATTTACCCATAACCATAGAATATCAAAATTTAACACAAAAAAATATATATAATTAAATATCCAATAGTTATTAAATAATACAATTTCTAAACATTTAAATTTCAAAAAATAAATATAATGTAAATAATTATCAGATTAAATAGGAGAGTAATTTGGTGTTTTCCAATATCCCTTCAGTATGATCATTTCATGATGCATGCACTATGTTTATGTTATATTCATTGTTATCTAGAAATCATGTAATAGAAAAAGAAGCCTCATATAAATCAATAACACTACCACCATCATCATTAGCCAAATAGATTATTTTCCCTTGAAAAATGATGGACCACTAATCATTCGATGGATTAATTATATAAAATATTTATTTTCATGTGTGGCCATGACAAATAGTTCCTCATTACAACTAAATATTTTCAAATCAACCAGCTTAAACCCATATTCATCATGTTTCACACCCCTATTACTTACAACATTATTACACTTAAACACGATGACTCAAAATTTAATATAATCAATTTCCCATATGTCATCAAGAACTCCAAAATATGGTGTTGATGTAGAAATTAGGTTTTTATCTTTTGCACTCAAAAAAGCAGTGCTTCAGTAATGATCATTACACTACTATTTTGAATGGTACTCTTGTCATCCATATTTTTTATGTAAAATGTGTACCCATTAATATCAAAACCAAACCATGTGATCACATTAAGAGATGGTCCCCCTACCAACCATTTCAATGGTTCTGATGCAGATATATCTATGATGAATTTATATTTAAACCATGAAACAAGTGTCTTTTTTATGCTCAATCATTAGCCACTTTTTATTTATTTTCAGATATCATAACATTAATTTAGTAATATGTGATGATATATATGATTAAACCTCATCTGTGTTGTTTAAAATGTTTAAATGTGCTTGTATCACTTCATCACATGGAATGAACTTTACCTTTAAGACTAAAATCCCTCTAACTTCACTATAAACTATCATATATAGAGATATAAGGAAGGAAATATGCTCCACTTCATACAAATAATCAGTACAAAACTCAATCACCTCTTCTGATACATATTTTTGAACAATAGTTTCCTTTGGTCGATAAAGTTTTTTAACATATCCCTTCAAAATTTTCATATATATTTTAAATGGATAAATCCATCACAAATAAAAATGCCCACATATTCTTATCTCACACACAAAATTAATCACCAAATAAACCATTATATCAAAAAATACATGTGGGAACTATATTTCTAGTTGACAAATAATGATAGAAGCTTTATTCTCCAACACATCTAACAAATTTGGATCAACGAATTTTCTAAAAATATATTTGAAAAAATTAAATAACCTGATAATAGTATTTCTAACAACTGTCAGTAATATACCATGCATTGAGACCGGTAGAAGTTGTTGCATCAATACATAACAATCATGAGATTTCATACCTATTAATTTATAATCCTTAAATGAAACAAAATTCTTCAAATTTTAAGAACAACCACTGGGTACTTTAATTGCATGAAGACACCCAAAAAAATCATCTTATCAATCTTACTTAATGTGTGAAAAGATGAAGGTAAATATTTATTGTTTCCATTCATAGTGGGAGTTAACTCTAAACTTATTCCCATTGATATCAAGTCCAATATAGTATTCAATCCATCTTTTGTCTTTACTTTTATGTCTAAAAAAGTTCTAATCAAACTATCACACATATTTTTCTCAACATTCATAACATTAATGTTATGTTTTATCTCTAAAAATATTAAATAAGGTAGTTCATAAAAGATAGATTTTTTCTTCCAGATATTTTTTTGAAGACCAAAATTTGTTTTCTTTCCAAATGTTAAATCAATATTTTTCACCCTATCGTAATATTCTTTAACTAGAAATGGTCATGGTGGAAGATTGTATTCCTATAAAATATTAAATTCTTTTTTCATTATATTATAAGGATGACCAATTTGAAAAAATCTTTGATGTCCCATGTACGCTATCTTTCTTACATTCTAAAATTGATAATATGAAGTCTCTTATTCAAAAATTGGACATTCTTTTAGTCCCTTAACACTGTATCTAGATAAGATTCCATATGCAGGAAATAAATTTATAGTAAACATTATCATAGCACGGAGAAGAAAATACTCTTTTTTATATGCATTGAAAACATTAACACATATCTTCTATAGCAGTTTAAAATCATCAATCAATGATGAAAGATACACATAAATATCATTTCACATATGTTTTGGTCCATAAATTATCAATCTCATCATTACATATTTTTTCTTCATACATATATGTGGGGATAAGTTATAAATACAAAAAAATAGGCTATGAACTATGTTGGATAATTAGGCTTTGATATGGATTTAATCCATCAGTACACTATCCCATTATGATATTTCTAGCTTCACTTACAAAATCCCAAAATGGTTATCAAATCTCTCCCACTATGGTGAATCATCTGGGTGTCATAAGTTACCATCATATATTAACTCATTTGAATGTCATCTTAACCTTTTTTCATTAATTTAATTTTTAAATAGACCCTTAAAATGAGGAATTATTGGAAGGTACCAAATTATTTTAACAGGAGATTTGATTTTGGTCCTTGAGAATGAATCACAGTTGAATTTTTAAAATTATATGAAGGAATTATTATATGAAATTTTTGAAAAGTATACAAAATTGATTTTTCATGAGGTTAGATACTAGTACCTAAGAGTTAATATGATTTTAATTTTTCATCCATCTTATAGTGTGATGTCCCACATATAGGATAGTTTGATAAATATTCATATTCTTTCCTATATAACACAAAATCGTAGGGGCAAGCATGTATCATTTTATATCCCAATCCCATTAGGAAAAATATTTCCTTCACCTCATAATTGGAATCTGGAAGCCCATTTCCTTCTTGAAGTAGCTCTTTTAAAATTTCGAGTAATTTAGAGAAACTTTTATCACTCCACCCATTTCTTTCTTTCAAGTTAACTAATCTCAAAACTGTTGATAACAATGTATATTTACTACAATATGGGAATAATGGTTTCTCAGAATCTAAATACAATCATTAAACAGATGTTATTTTTTCTATGGTTTCAACACCTAAATCATGAATTAATTCTGAAATTAGATCCTTTGCCTCATTATGAATATTTTTATCAACATTAAATGTTTAATTTTCAGTTCTTTCATCATGCTAGATCCAACATGATTAATTAATGCTAAAACCATATAAAATGATATGATCCTTGATTTACCTAGAGTTTAAATTTCTCATACTCAAATAATTCACACATGTACATAAAATCAAATTTATGTTTTGATGATTTCATTTAGAAAATTACAAGAAATCATCAACTCCTTTTTCATATTCACTAGTGGTTCTTTATAAATTTATCCAATTGCGATCCATTCAATACCTAATATCTCAATATAATCGATGAATATATTAAAAAATATAAATATTTAAATATATATATATATAAATAGATAAATTTTAAACATAAACACATTAAAAAATGTTTGGTAATAAGATTGGAAATATCAATGATTATTAGGAATAAAATAAAAACTAATCCACTAAAGATATTTATTTTGAATTATGTGTGTCACAATAATCCAATGCACATCACATGTAATGACCCTAGTAGAAATTCCCAGTATAAAATCATGATTTTTTAAACTAGTATATTTTTTGTTTTAATCTATTTCCTTTTATTTCTTTATATATATGTGATATTCCTAGTAAAAAATCAAAATTTTGTCTCTATATGTATGTTTTCCATGCCACATATTTTAATATGTTTATTTAATTTCATACCCTAATGTTTGTGGTTGTGTATGATAAATGGTTACTTATTTTACTAATTAAAATTCTAATATAGGGGGTACAATCTCCCCATGGTAACTCTTTAGACCCTTACTGCTATCGAAAACCTCTTTTTGGTAAAAACAATATTAATCATTATTTACGCTAATATACATTATTTCCAAAAAAATCCTATAAAGTTATACTATGATAATATTGAAATTCTAAATCAATAATTGATGTTAATTGTACCAAATTAAATATATACAATTATATTTTTTAAATGAAGTATTATATGTAATTAAAAACAATTTTTATTGAAATATGGCCATTTGAATATTTATTGTTTTGTAATATTATTTCAAAATAATATGAAAATTAATTAATGATAATATATTAGTTCATATATAGAAATATCATATATTTTTTCAATCATATAAAATTGGTAAATATAATTTATTAAGGTCAATTACACAAAATGTTAACATATTTTATTTTAAAAAAATCTAATTGTAATATCAATTATATATATTGTGAATTTAAAAATAGTAAATTTTTTATTTTCATATAATATACATGTGGTTTATTGATATTATAATTTAATTATTTGAAATCATATAACATGTACTTGTTCATTTTAAATAGTTATTACATTAATTCGGTGTCGTGTGTGTCAAAAGGTATTAAATATTGTATTAATTTAATGTGTGAAAATTATGGAATCATTACATGTGATGTACATTATATTGATGAACTATAACACCATATATCATTGTTCATTACATAATATCCTCAAGACCATTTGATAATTTCATCAAATAAAAAATTTATCAAAGTAAACAAACTTTAACAATATCATTTATAAATAAAAATAAACTACATAAAAATCATTGAAACAATAAATCAATAATATAACTAAATGATAAATAATTTAACTTCTAAATTTAAAAAAAAAACTTACAAAATTAGGATTTCAATAATGAAAATGGATCCTTAATTTGAACTTTCTCCCTCAAATTCATTGTAAGAATAAACATTGTGAGATCTAACAAAAAATTTTGTAGAAATGAACAATAAACAAGAAAAAATAAATAAAATCAAGCAGGGGTTGATGATCGGATGAAAAATGGTTTCTGAAGAGAAATACTTATATGGATGATGAAATAATGACAGTGGATGAATAATCAAGACCAAAAATCATGAAATAATGATAAAAATTGAAGAAAATAAACAATAATGGCCATTGAGGATCAACAGGTCATCAACCAGGTCATCGCGAGTTGAGAACAAAGATTCGCATATCCAAAAAATGAGGGTTTTGTGATCCTGTGTTTTTTTATAATGTTTTTGGGATTAGATTTTCTTAAAATCAATTTAGAAAATTACATTTTTTTTAAAAAATCGTGGTATCAGTATTTGTAAAAAACCGACACCAAAAAGTCAATATAAAATATTATTGGCATTATATTATGTTAAAACTGACGCCAAAAGGTTCTCACAGATACATTTTTCATCATTTTATAAAAAACCGACAACATAAATTATATGTTGAAGCCGTTATTTCTATTACTGTGAGTACAGGAAAAGAATAATTGAAGTTTAAAGTCATGAAGTTTGTTACGAAAAGAAATAATGCTTTCTAAAAAAAATATTGTAAAAAAATGGATATATAGTGGAAGTGTGTACTTTGTAATATACTAGTTTCTATGTTTATGTTATAACCTAATTATATAAAACTATGAACCTAATATTTCTTTAGGAATTGAAGAAAATTAATTCTAGTCTAAAGTCACTATAATATTTAATAGTTAAGGCTAGGTCCTTATAGCTTATATCTCCCGATAGTTGTGATTACACTAACTCCTTCCAATTTACAAATTTTTCTTACAATATTTTTTCCACAAGAAGAATATGTAACCTTGTAAAATCTGACCCAACCAAGGTCTATCTATAAACTCTGTTTGATATTGCCTCTGTCTGTTTCCTCCATCCAGTCCATCTGATGTGCATGTATTCGATGGCCTTCATCTGATGTACGTTTACTAAAATTGTTCCTATTACAAAATATGAATTCTACTCAATTAATAAGACTATACACCTTTTAGAAACTTTTCTCAGATACTCTGTCCAACCTTCCTCAGATCGATACACTCTTTCTGATTTTTTAAACTTTGCTTCTATTTGATACTTTGATCATAAACTTATATCCTAAAACTCTTTTTAAACACAAAACTCAATTTTGATTAGTAACTCTATCCTAAAACCAAATATTTAGCATTTCAAATTTTAATCAAGGGTGAATAGTCTCTCACACTAGCATCATTTTACTTTTCACCTCAATTTATAAGTGCTTCCAGAATAAAAAATATGGGAAACTAGAAAAGTTTTCCCACTTACCCAAATTCATAAATCCAAATTTCTCAGATATTTGAATTTAAGTTGAACGCTTCTCAAATCCCCTCCCTTTGTTTTCTTAAAACTCAGTTTCATTATTTACTAAACACTTTCTAAATCCAAACTTCCATCAACTTCACAACAAACTTCCATTAGCAACATTCACCTGATTTACAATAAACATCTTTACAAAGAGTTATTTTTCAATAAAAAAATAAACTTTGTTAAAACATCACAAGGTATCTTCAATATCCCCCTTTTAATTTGTTGAAAACATTCATTAAAATTTTTTAACACTCATCATTTTTCATCAATCATAATTTTTCACAACTCATTTTTTTAACAAATCAAAAAAAATCAACTCTTACTAAAACACAATATTTTTCAAATGAGTGTCCTAACACCACACTACTAGATAAAATAATTTTTTTGATGGAATTTCATCCCTTAGTCATAAGAAAATTTATGGTCATGTTAATATAAACTCCCCCTCACTTTGATCTTTTCTATTTTTAAATCTCATATTTTCGCTCTCCCCATTTTATGATAACCAAAACATAAAATTCATTATAGAAAGAAATGTAAAAAATTATTAAAAAATTGTTACTTTATCTCCACCTTGGTAAATATAATCTAAAGCACGGTGGGGGAATTATTTAAGTGCTTTAGGAAGTATTTGGTGGAGGTTGAACATGAAGTTGCAACCTCAATTCTTAAAAAATCTCACTTGGTATAACTTTTGTGAAAACATCAACAACTTGATATTTTGTAGAAATATATTCCAGCATGACATCTCCACCAGCAACTTTTTATTTTATAAATTGATACTTTATATCAATTTGTTTTTATCTCAAATGTTGTACAATATTTTTCAGAAGATCAATAGCACTTTGATTATCATAAAGAATCTTAAATGGTTTAGAAACTTTCACTTTCAGATCTTCTAGATATAATTTTGTCCAAATCATTTTTGTATATGCATTGGTAGAAATAGATTATTATAATTATGATATTCTCAGTGTTAATAAACTCTGTTTCTTACTTCTCTAGCTCACACAACATTCTCCCAAGAAAAAAGTTCTCCCTGAAGTTGATTTTCTATCATTTCAATCTCCAACCCAATTAGCATCAGTATAACTATTAAATTTTATATCACAACTTATTTTATATAACAACCCATAGGAATATATTTCTTTAACACATCTCAGAATTCTTTTTGAGGCCAATATATGAGATTCCTTTATATTACTTTTATATCTAACACACAAAGTAACAACATATACAATGTTGAGCCTTGAATATATAAGATAAAGTAAACTTTCTATCAAATTTCTGAAATCTTTTTGATTTACACTTTTCCCAACTTCATCTTTACTCATCTTCATTCCAACTGAAATAGGAGTAGAAACTTCTTTGGAATATCCCATACGAAAATTTTTTAACAACACCTTAGAATAATTTTCTTATGATAGTAAAATGTATCTTTCCCTATGGTTTACTTGTAATACCTAAAATAAAGTTATTTATCCAAGCATTGAAATTTAAAAGTTATTCTTCATTTCTTTATAAAATTCTTTACAAGCATTTCTTCCATCCCCTAAAAAATTATGTCATCAACATAAAAAATAACAATCAGGGTACCCAAGTTCAAATCCTTCACATATAGGTTGTTGTTAACTATTACTTTAGAAAACATCCATTTTATTAAGTAACTATCAAGTTTGGAGGACTAGGATCATGGTTCTTATTTCAACCCAATAAGGACTTCTTCAACTTACAAACTTTGGTTTCATATTTTTCAAGTAAAAAACTACAAGGTTTCTCAATATATACATCTTCCTCAATACCCCCATTTAAAAAATATAACTTTTCATCCATCTAATAAACTTTATAACAATTATGTACAACCACTCCTGAGAACATTCTGATAGTTTACAATCTAGTAACCAGGGAAAACGTTTCTTCAAAATCCACACCTTACACTTGTGAATAGACATTATAAACAAATAGAGATTTGTTTCAAAAACATTCTCCATGTTCATTCATCTTGTTTCTTTAAACCCACTTTGTTCCAATAATATTCTTTCCTAATTGATGTGGGAGAAGTTCCCAAGTTTCATTTTTCTCAACTTGATCTAACTCATAATTTATTGCTTGCACCCATTCATTGTGTTCAAATGCCTCTGAAACTTATTCTGGTCCAACCTATGAGATGAGTGATGTCTGATTTTCTAATCTCAACTTTCTTATGGTTTGAACTAGTCCTTTTTTATTTTTGATGATATTTTTTTATTTTACCCATTTATATAGGGTATGAAATTTGAGAGCATTCTTCCTAATTTACTTTCCTCATCACATGATTCTTTTGAATCTTCAGTTACCTATTTTGGCTCACTTTCATCTTCACATTTTTTTCATTCTCATTATAATCATTTAATTTATCTTCCACAACATTTTCAAGATCCATTATTAAGGAAGTTATATTTATAACAACTTTCAAATCATAGGAATCCAAAAAAAATTGTAAATTTTTTTTCCAACATTTATAACTTCTTCCATTGGGTGAATATCTCATGAAAATACATTCCGTAGTTTTTTCATCAAAATTTCCATGATATGGATTTTTTATATTTAGTAAATAGGGAATTCCAAAAACCTTGAAATATTTCACTGAAGGATTTTTGTTATAAAACACTTCACAAGCAGTCCTTTTTGGATTTCAGCTTTAGAAAACATATATTTTTTACATGTGTAGTAGTACTAACATCATCTTTCTAGTAGGACTTTGAATGTTAATATTATGCTAACATGATTCTTCCCATTTCCATCAAACTTTTATTTTTTCCCCATTGCGACTCCATTTTGTTACGAGATTTATGGTGCACTATATTGATTTTTGATTCTATGATTATTTAGATAAGATTAAAAGGCATTGCAAGTAAAAAAAATTCTATTTACACTTCTCAGTTTCATTGTATACACACCCGTTTCTTTTTCAACATCTTTTCTAGTGAATTTGAACATTTCTATAGCCTATGATTTTTGTTTCATAAACATAACATTGTGAATCTAAGAAAAATAATATATAAAAGTGATAAAGTAAAAATCTATTTTTTATTGATGTTTCATCAATCAAAAAATATCTAAATGAACAAGTTCAATAGTTCTAGTAGATTTAATCTCAACTTTCTTATGGCTTTTACTGATCATCTTCTCTTTCTAACATGTAATAAAAAAATCATCTTCATTTCTTTTCAACTGTGGTAGGTTTATAATAGTATCAAATCTATAAATTTTGCTTATAATTTTCATCCTAAGGTGACCAAGTTTAAGATTCCACATTTTATTTTCTTCTTCATATCTTAAGTAATAGGTGTTACAAAGTTCTCCTATCTGAAATAGATTTCCACTAGTTCTTTCTACCATGGTAACAACTTTACCATCTTTCACACTTTGGAGGATACATGAATATTTCTCGAATATCATTTCTTTTCCATCATCAAAATTTTTTCTCACACTAAGTAAGTTATATTTGATCCCATAAATATATAATTTTTTTTTACATTTTAGTTGTTTATCTTTTATTTGAGATGTTCTAATTCCACTAATTTTTAAGGAACCGTCATTTTGAAAAGTTAATACTCCTCCATCACTATTTTCAACATCATTAAATATATTCAAATCAACTATTATATGTGAGTAACATCCACTATAAAAAATACTTGGTTTTTTTCTTTTTCCTACTTTCAGAGTGGTCTCAATAATGAAATCTCTTTCCTCAACTTTCTTCTTTCTAGATTCCTTTTATTTTATTACATAAGAAAATTTTCCCAAAAAGGGTTTTTATACATTCTTCATCAAAGTGACCTAATTGGTCACATATTCCACATATTTCCTCTAGGAAGTCAAACTAATTTTTCATTGGAAAAATTCTAACATCTTGAGATTGTGATTTTATAAATTCATACATCTTAGGAAAGTTAATTACTTTTCTTCCATTGCTTCTCCCCCTTAATTCATGAATATTTCTAGGTAGATACATGTTATTAAAATAATTATAAGCTTTGTTCTCTGAATTTCACAAAACTAACAAAAACCCTTAAATATTGGTCTTCTATAGAAGTATGATCTTCCACTATATAAATTTTTCTGAGGTTTGAAATTACTTTTTGTTTTTATGGCCTCCCAATGTGGAGAAACTTTCTTATAAGGGATATTTTTAAATTTTGTTAATGTGATGGTTTTCTCACATCCTTTATCAACCTTTATTTCCCAAAATTTTTCTCAAAACTTGTATGGTTAGAAAAATTAGATGAACTATCACATTTAGTAGGTGAATATTTCACCCGATTCGTTGTATGATATTTCTTAGGAACTTTAGAAGTATTAGATTTTACTTATGAATATTTTTAAAAAAATTTAATTCGTATTTCTTAAGGTATGTTAAACCTTAGGAAGTTTGGATCAATTTTTTCAAACCTCATCTTTCTTAGATGAAAATTTCTTACAAAGATCTTCTACAATCTTTACCCATTCTGCAATTTTTAGTTTTAGGTTCTTAATTTCCTCAATCTACGATTCTTCCCTTCTAAGAATATCTTACTTTCTATATAACTTTATTTCACCTACTTTATTCATTGTTCAAATTTTTTTCTTGAGATTTTTAATTTTCTCAAGACATGCAACAAGTTTTGATCTAAGATTCTATTATCTATAAGATTATTTACCTCCTTATTCTTCTTCACTATTTGAGGAATATTTAGTTTTCTTAAAATTTTAAATGAATATTGTGAACTTATCTGAACTTTTATCTTCTGTATAATTGTTTTTAGTTGAGTCGGATTTAGTTTTCTTAATCAATATACTTATTTTGTTTCCAATGAACTTCTTCTTATATTTTTTAGATTTTTTTTCTTAGAATTTTCTTCCATTTCTCCTATTGAGATTTTTCTTTGTAATAATCTCAATATTCTTCAACTTTTTTCTTGGGGAAATTCATAGCATAGTTCCCAATTCCTCCACACTTAATACATTTGAGTAGAAGTTTGCCTTCAAACTATCCTCAGTCTCTTCAATAATTCTTGGAGATAAGAGACATGATTTTCATTTATTTCATCATCTTACTTATCTTTTAAATCATTGTTTTCAATAATTTTATGATCAAAATATTGTATTTTAAACTTTATCATATCCTTAAAATCCATTTCATCCCTGATCTCTTTTTTGAATGTTGGTGCATTTCTCATCTCAAAAGCAATAATAAAGGTATATAATTCCTCAAGAGATAAATTATCTTTATCTTATAAAGTATAGATTTTGGAAACAAACCTATCAGATAAGTTTCTCATGACATTATTAACAATATTACAGTCTTATATGGTGTCTCCAAAACTTATGATGTTGTAAACAACTTCATTCACTCTGGTGAAATATTCATCAATATTTTCTTCATCACCCATCCTAATATCTTCAAACATGCTTTGAAAAAATTATAACTTTTCTTCCTTCACTTTAGTATTTCCCTAAAAGATAATTTCAAGTTTATCCTAATTTTATTTAGCAATTTTGAGACCCATTACCTTCATGAATACATTTTATGAAAAAGATAAAAGAATATCATTTCTATATTTCCCATCAAATTCATTGTTTCTCTTTTCAGAAAACGTAATAGGAGCACCTTTTATAATGGGTGGAAACCCAATAGTTGTTTCATCAATAACCTCTAGGAAAAGTGAAAGAAGATAGGTAATCATCACATTTTTTCAACCATGATAATATTTTCCATCGAATGTAGGAATACCTATACTATTGATAGAATTGAGATTTTCCATGATAAGAAATCAGTAGGGGAACCTTCCCTTTGATGCCAATTGAATTTCTATAGGATCATTAGACCACTGAGAGTGGGGGGGGGGTGAATCAGTGGTTATCATTCTAAAAATTTCCAACTTTATAAAAATTAACCCCTGTAAACAAGGCACGCAAGATTTAAAATGTTCGAACTCAGTGTGAGAACCTACATCATTGTCATGGACACTCCCATGGGTCCCTGGAAATTCACTATTAAAAATAAGTTAATACAATTTTCAAGAAAACTACTTTTGGCCTTCTTCTATCCCCCGATAGGTAAGATTATACCGACTCCCATCAGTTTACAAATTTTTCTTACATAATTTTAGCCATAATAAAAATAAGTAACCTTGTGAAATATGCTACAAATAAGGGCCATCTGGGAACTCTATCTGATACTACCTCTATTTGTTTCTTCTGTCTAGAAATCTCAATCTGGTGTGCCTACGTCTGATACCATTCATCTGATGCACCTTAACAAAAATTGTACCTATTATAAAATTCGAGTTTTTCTCACTAAATAAGACTCTTCGCCTTTTATAACTCTACTCAGATACTTAGTCTGAACTTCCTTAGATCAATAATTTATTTCTAGAATTATAAACTTAGCCTTTGTCTGATACTTTGATCATAAAATTCTATCCAACAAATATTCTTCAACATGAAACTTAACTTTGGTTGGAAAATCTTTCCTGACACCAAATCTATAGTGTTTCAGCTTTTATATATGGGTGAATAGTTTCTCACACTAGTACCACTGTAATTTGTACCTCTATTTATAGGTGTTACCAAAATAGAAAAGATGGGAAACTTGAAAAGATTTCCCACTCATCCAAATTCTTAAATCTAAATTTCTTGGATATTTGAACTTCATTTGAATGCTTCTCAAATATTCTTAACTTATATGGATCCTTTTAAAATATTTTATACTTCTACAGAGCTTCAATATTCTCAACAGTTATCTTCTTTAAAAACTTTCTTTAAAATTTCTATCTAGAGATGTTTGTCCTAAACTTATCTATTTGGAAAAATCATTATCTATATGGTCCTCTTGACCCATTTTAAACACACTCAAACATACCAAAAAAGGTTCCAGTAAAAACCCCATTCTTTTCAGCTCAAACTTTTTAAACAAATTCTATCTGATGGACAATCTTACGAAACATTCATCTGATGGAATTTCTTATGAAAAGATCATCTGATGGGATTTATTAACCAGAACTTCAAAACTTTAAAATTTATCCTTCATCCATAATATGATCTTTAATCACTAAATAAAAAAATCCAAAAAAATAAATAAAACTTTACTCTATCTGTTGGTCCAATCCAACTAAATACGGTTGACTACATTGATGTAACTTCTAAATACTTCAGTTTCTTACAATGACTTTCTAGTAGAAACTTCAACATTTATAACATTTTACTTTGTTTAGATAAATTTTCCATTCTACTACATCCTTTCTTGAATGTCCAGAAAACCATGTTTGATAAAAAACTTGAACTTTACTCACTTATTATGACTTATCCACCTGAACATATTTCTTCCATTTAAGCATCTTCAAACTTATTTAGAAATATCTATCTGAAAGAGTTCATCCAGAACTTCATGTCCAAAACCACAAATGATATCTCTCATTTTTTCATCAAAACTCAGTTTCATTCTTTATTAGTAAAAAACTTCGACCTTATCAGCCTAACTGAAAGACAACAACTTTGTTTTCTCATGTTTTTCACAAACTCTGAAACTTGCACAAACTCGTACTTTTCAGAAAAAGCTTCATCTAAAAAATATATCTAAAAGGTTTTTTCCATTCAGCAAGGTTTAAAATTATCAAACTTCCAAAAGTTCACATGTCCATCTTTCATAGAGTTTCTCTATCTAGAGAAATGTGTCTGAAAATATGAGTTCAAAAACATCAACTTTGAACAAAAATATGTTTAAAGTTATTTTTTCTGGTAATATATGATCAAAGCTCTGCATCCGAATTATGAATTTAGTACTTCTATTTCTGATAATATGAGTCCATAAAACTTCAAATTCCATTTTCACAAAAATATTGTATCATGTTATTTTTCAAGACTTAAAGAACTTTGGGATCAATATAACTTCGTCTGACTTAAGGTTAGAAAGTTAAGAACTTTCTAACATTACAAAATTTCATTCTCCAGAAAATTTTCTAAAAACATTCTACATTTTTACTTCCACTAACTTCGTAACAAACATCCTTTATCAACTTTCACATAATTTACATAAAATATTCTTTATAAAAATTTAGTTTTCAACAAAAACAAAAACTTTGTTAAAACATAACCAAAGATCTTTAGTTTGGTTATAATATGATTATACCAGAATCATAATGAAAATATTTAGTTTTTATTGTCATTATATATTATAATTTTAAGATATTATAAGAAGTATTAGATATATAAATATTACACAATTTTAATAAAAGGTTATCCACTTAGTACATTTATTTTAAATGATTAAACTATCGATGATCATTTGATGATCATATCAATAATAGGTTATATAATTTATCATTATAGAACCTTAATGATATAAAAAATATCATATTTATCATTTTATTCCTTTCTTAGATCTATTCATGTAAAGTGGTGAAGGGAAAGAAACTTGTTACGTTGTGAAGGCGGTAGTCCACATAACACACGAACAACGGTTTTATTTTTCTTAATGGATGGAGTATATGAATAAAAAATGACAATACCCTTAATATAGTAACATTAAAATATATAAATGATACTAATATCATTATATTAGTTTGTATAGAATAAATTTGGAAGATGATAATTAATAATAGAACTAAGTATTTGATAATACTCACATTAGAGACTTGAATTTTTCTTGGAAGTATTCTTGGAAATGAAGACCATATGCTAAATAATTGTAAGAACTTAGTTCATTATTGAGGTAAAAACCAACTTATTTTATACCAAACCCCCTTTTTTAGTGGTGGTATCTAGATATATTTTTTTAGAGAGGGTTTTTTTTTTGATCATTTCACCCCTATAGCCTCTTCTTTAAACTCCCCCACTCAAGTTTTACCCTCATTTTACTCTCGTAGTAGCTTGGTTGAGTGTCACACTCTCCATACTCTCTTATTATTTTATCTCCATCACATAATGGGAATTATTTCTTCCAATTGAAGCATAATAAATCTTTATGCAAGTCTTTTACTCCATTTTCCTCTTTTATTCAATCTCTTAGATTTCTTTAATGTTATCTCCATGGGAGAAAAAATACCATATTTTTAGGAATTTTATAGTTTTCTAATAACTTCAATTCCATATAAAATCCAAGGATAATATTGGATTAGGACTATTCCACAATACCTAGGTTGGTGGTTTATTTTATTTTCCCCAATATCCTTGTTGTTTATAAAATGTACCATTGTTCCGCACAATGGGCATTCCAAGCATCAACCCTAAAATTTATATTCTTAAAATTTTTCACCTAAAACTTGACCTAGATATATAGTAGAACTCCTAAACATTTTTTATGTTTGACTACCTCAACCCAAGACACCCCTTAGGGTGTGTTTATCTTAACACATAATACCTCTTTAATTTAAATATAACCACAACACCCCTTAGGTTGTGTTTGGATTGGACATTAAGAAAACCAAATTAGTTTATTTGAATGTAACTAAACCATCCCCTCAGTATGTGTTTGTGTGTCACCTTTTAAAATGAATTATTATAATGGTACTTGGGTATATTTCTAATAAATGTTAAAATTGAACACAATTGTGGTTTAATTTTGATTTTAGACTTGACATGAATTCCTTACTCCACACTTATGACTATTTACTTTGGATTCCTTGGTTACTTAATTATAGAATTTTTCTCACATCATAAAAGGTGTGGCGTGACTTGAATAAGTCTTGGATTCCCTATTATAATTCCTCGAGTGAACTCATAGTATTCCACCCGATTCATTGATGCAAATGACAAGTGGTTAACACATATTAAATTTGGTCAATGTATTAATCTCATCAATGTCATGGAAAGATATCATGGATTAATCTTTTTCTATAGTAAAACTATAATTCTCATGTTGATCTCCTAGGTTTGTCTTGATTTCCTTATATAAGGAATGCCTTGTTTCATCCCCTTGGATTATAATCGAGACCTAACTCAAAATGCAAGGATAGATTTCCTTGGTTCGATTAGAGACTCTTAGGAGTAGAATTACTCCTTGGATACCACTAAAAACCCAAGAGATAACTTTCATGGATTTATCTCCTTGAGTTGGATCAAAAACCAAAGTAATAAATAATTCCTTGGAACTTCAATGGATTCAAAATGTGTGTGTCGTGTTTGAATTCATTGGATAGTTCTTTGGATTCCATATGGTTACTTATTCATGGATGTCATGGATATAGGAATTGCATCCCGTGAAAAATTAAAAGGCCACATGATCATAGTTATCCATCTTAGGTCAAAGAAGATAGGGTTGGATGGGTATCCTATAAGTAGTTTGAGCTTGATATGGTTTATTTTACTTTCCTTCTTTAATTTATTATATCTTCACACTACTAATTTTTATATTCATATTCTGAATTTTCATTATAAATTGTTTATGGTGGCATATTGAGTTAAACTCACACCTTGTTTGGGACACCACTTTGTACTTTGTAAAATTTTATTGATGTTGGAAAGGACAAGGGAAAGTAACCTGTTATGGATGATTGATTATGTCTTATATTTGAGCAAGGGAGTAGAAGAATGATATGGACTTAAGATGATCATGAAGATTAGCAGTTTTTTGGTCTTCTGTTCTCATTTTCTTAGTCTAGTATTACATGTATGGCTACCACCATGACTTAATTGTTTTATATTTTGTATCACTATGACATCACTTCTATGTATTACTATTTACTGCTTTATGTCTATTTTATTTATTATCTAGATGAACTATTTTTTATTTATTTTTGTTATGTTTCACTCTGAAATAAGGGGTATAGTCTCCCCAGTGAACCACCACCATACACCCTTGTTTCTAGTCGACAGTCTCTGGTGTATAGGGAGGAATGTTGAAGGCCTTGTGACTTAATAGACTAATTACTTATTAGTGAATTGGGTTGGGGACATCACAAAGTGGAATTAAAGCCTCTTTTACTTTGTCTTACTATTTTCGGTTATTTAATAGGATACTAGAAAGTGTTAGAACTTGGTAATGAGATTTTTCATGGGAGTAGCTAACCCATGTATAGGGGAACACCATGTTGACATGGAAGGAACTATTTGTTTTATAATTCACTTGTTACATTTGTATTATTTTATCCTTTGGGTGATGTACATGTTGTATGATGTTACATTTTATGGAATTTCTACCCTTATTATGGTATAAGAAGGGAGAATTAGATAATGTATCATCGTAGGCATGTAGGGTTTTATATTTCATTCATATGACATGCTATGAATATTTAACTACTTTCATTTCTTATTTCCTATTTCATATGCATTGGTTGTTATAACTGTGATTTCTAACATTAATTAAAGGAAAACAAATTGGTTACTTAAAGTGTCTACATCAACCTAAATAGTGTTTTCCTATATAGCTTAATGATTTAATTTTGCTTAACATATTTTAACACAATGAAATACTTAAACCCATGGTTAAAAAGTTGAGAATTTAAATTGTTTACAGTAAAATGAAGTGTCAATTGTAACATATAAGGTGTATATCTCTCTAAATTTGGAATAAAAATCTGTATAACAAAACCATTATATGAAGACATGTTAAATTCTAACTCTTTAATTAGAAATAAACGGGTTTCAATTAAATGGGATGCCAATTTCAATTTAAATAGTGTTTACCTATATAATTTGGGATTTAAAACCCATATAAATGAACCATTATGATAAATACTTTAAACATTACCCCTATAATTTGACCCTAGGAATGGGTAATTGGGGTTAGTGTAATCGCCTGTTATCAATTCTATTATGTTTAGGTTATCTCTTATTGAGGGGCCTTGGGCATGTTAGTGATTTACTCATCTATAATATTTCCTACTTTAGCACCTTATTTTAAGGTGTGTTCTTAAAATTGTAGATACATTCCTCTATGATAGCCTCAGGTTTTGAATTTGGAAGGAGACAATGAGAATACACCTAAGGTGGTAGGACTTGAACCACATGTTGTACCACTTATAGGTCCATATGTAGAACCTACCATAGTACCACCTATCATAACTTTACTAGGATCTAATTCATGCATTAAATAGGGTTTTCTACACCCATTATAATCCATGTTGGGGGCTCTGAAGCCCGCGCTAACCATGTTTTACTTGACTAGGAAGTTTTAGTAGTATAATCCTCCTGTTTAATCTGTGAATGTTGTCCCTAGGCTGTAGATTCTTGGTTTGAATCCATGCATACCATTTTTGATCATTTGGAGATACCTCTAGAAAGGAGGGTGAAGCTAAAAACTTATATAATTATTGGATATTCCAATAAGTGGTTGTATGTTATGACTCGGGCATATCAACATTGAGGCATGGTCTAGAGGGACTTCTGGGATAGCTTATATGATTACGTTTTCTCAAAAAATCATAGGGCTAATCATGCTAGGAAATTCATACATCCGAAGTAGAGTAATATTCCTATCATGGATTAATTGGCTTGATTCACTAAGCTCTATAACTTTTCACCCACTCTTGTGGGTGATGAGCTATCTAGGACTAGACATTTTGAGGATGATCTTAGGTATTCCATTTGATCTCTAGTGAACATCTTCCAACTGACTACCTTATCTAAGATGGTGAACCAGAAGCTTATCTCTAAGATGAATATGAGGGAAGATAATGGTATAGTTATGGGTGGTTCAACTTCTAGGATATATAGTGTATTATCTAGTGGCAGGAAGCATCATCATCAGACTTATCACCTAGGTACTGGTATCTAGAGTGTGTGTACTGGTAGTTCTTTGATATGCCACCAATGTAGAGGGTAGAGTCACATAAATCCTCAATGTCATAGGGGTATTTTAGAGTACTGAGCCTATGAAATATTGGTATATCTCCAGAGATTATGCAGGACATTTTCATCAATTCCTAGTGAGAGGGGATTTGTACCAGTTTAGAGTACTAGAGTAAGATCTGTGGCACCATGTGTTGGAGTTGGTGTCCTAGGAACAACTGTCTATACTTTGATTACATGCATATTTGATGTTTTGGATATCAATAATATATCTTATTATATATTATTCATTGTTCTACATGACTTTAATGTAATAATGTCCTAGAGTAAATATTACATTAATAATGTCATAGTAGTTCCCTACTATGATGATAACCTTGAAATGTTATGATGATATTCTTAAATATAGTTCTACGACCAAATAAAATTTTATGATGGGACAAGTTGAATGTGACTGTCAGGTGTGAGTACTCATAAATGGATGAGGCTTCTTCTCATGAAGTTCTCAATTGTTAATCTCCAACATGATAGATTATGAGAGCAAACCTTCCAGTAATAATTCTTCATGTTTTGATGTCATCAGATATTACCATATTTGAGTGTGTGTGTGATGGTCCTTGGACATTAAGATTATTATTAATGCTTATTACAACTCGCACACTTAGATATATTTCATAAATCGTGATGATACGGTTCATGGAAAATTTGAAAATGTTGGGTGTGTCATGAGTGATGTATTATTAATGGATAAGTCTAGGAAGGATTTTTCCTTTCCATATTTATAAAAGTTGATATCTTGGACCTTTGATTAGAATAGATCTATCACATTAAATTCAATGGCCATGGTGTATTAACATGTTTATTTCAGAGATTCAAAGAAAGATGTATCGAGCATATAGGTTGATGAAATGGATGTATAACATACTTGATATGATATTGAGAAAAAAGACTTATATTATACATAAATCATATGTATGTGGTTGTCGATGTTGTGACATTAAGTTCTTTCTCTTTGGTGTCTTGAACTATTGTTGGACAGTAATCTTAGACTTTAGGAATTCCCACCTCATGAAAATGAGAAAAAATCCTAGAGGGTCACACAATAATCATTTTCTTTGATATTGATTAAATTTTATTTGAATTTAATTTATAGAATAAATATTATTCTCAAGACCAAGGAATAATTTTATTTATCTTTTTTGATCGCTGATATTCACATGGAAACAAGTAATTTATTTATTTGATTAAATGAATATTTGATAAATATTTATTCATTATATTGTGAATAAAGTATTTATTTTATTTATTAAAGAATAAAATATTTAATATTTATCCGGTTATTTAATAAATGTCAAGGAATTGAAGTGGACCAAGATTGTTTCCAATGATGAATATTTATTTACAAGATAGTAAATAATATTTATTGATGCACGAGTTAGCACATTCCGTAAAATAATAATAATAATAATAATAATAATAATAATATATTAAATGAGGTTTAATAATGATTACAATATTATTTAAGTGCCGGTACACAATTAAATAATTTTTAACCTAAACCCTAGATCTATACATAGATGGTTATTTATATTGTGTAGGTTTAATAGATATTTGAGAATCATTGTGCACAATAAAATTCTCTCTCCATTCCTTACTCACTCTTCCTCTCAAGAATGAGAAGCACTTGAGAGATTCCTTCAAGATTGAAGGAATTGTAAGTGATCATCACAAATAACGCAAGACAATTGATTCACTGTGCTAATACCTAGAAATAAATTTCTATCATTTAGAGATTAAAGGATCACATGTGGATCACCGCTAGAGGGATTCTACACTTGGATCCATCAGACGTAAAGAAGGTAATCCATAAAGGGTTTTATAAAGATCAACATCTTCTACAAAGAAAGATCCTTTGACCAGGTATTCATTTATTTCGATCATAAATGAATTAATTATAAATTTAAAATGTGACAACTCTAATACTACTTGATGGTTTTGGGAATAGCAGAAGCACCTATTGTGGGTGTTATATTAGAATTGGATAAAATAATATTCATTATTTAATCTAATTTTAATACAACGACCACAAAATTTTCCTTTTCTATTCTTGGAACCTTCAAGTGGTATCAAAGACGTCACATTTCAAATTTATAATTATTTATTTTATTGTCGATCTATATGCACAATAATGTTTATATAATTCATTTCAAGAATATTCATTCTTTAATACAATTTTAATTAACATATTTTTGACATATTAATTATCATCATTTAGAGTTTTATTTTCTTAAAGGACTAAAAATAGATAAAGAATGACTAAATATTCCATTAGGAAGTGCCAGGAATTTTGGTCAGATGGAATGAGATTACACAACATGTAGTTAAAGTACACGTCATGTACCCAAGTGCACTACACCTGACCGTGTTGCGGGATACATGATGTGATTATAAATAACTACATGAGTTTCATTTATTACACACTGCTTGTAAACTAGGACAACCTAGCACACAACATGTCGGATTACATAATGTTTAGCTGGCATACACACCATGTAGTCTACACGGTTTACTAGTAAAATCAACACAAGTCGTGTGGTCATATATAAGGTCAAAACCATGTGAGAATGATTTTTTGGATCAATAATATCATACACAATGTGTGGATGAAATATATGGTGTGTAGTGTATTATTTCTCTCATTTTAAATACACACAAAATTCCTCAGCAAGATATACAGATAAATGATTTGTGATATACACGGTGTGTAGCTGGATTGTACACATCATATAGTCTCACATCCAATGAACACACTAAGTACTTCAGCGGTCTGTACAGACACATGAAATTCATAACACACTATGTGTAGATTATTAGTACATGATATTTAATCCACCAATATATACATTGAAGACCCATTCATGTATCCTAATAAAACAAAAAGTGGCACACACAATGTGGAGCTGGTTAGTACACTCCATGTAGTTTGGTCGGAATACACACTGAAGCCCCATGCATGTATCCTGGGTACATGATAATCAAGGTACATAGTGTGTAGCTCGTAAGTACACACTTTGTAGTCTCCCAATAAAGTACGGAATTAAATTACATTAAATTGATAATTCAGGCATTAAAAATCTTATTATATTGATTGATACTTGTTGTGTTTGAAAATTTAATAATATTTTTAAAGAATAATTAAATGATCGATTAATTTATTATAATAATATATGATTATTGGTTCTACCATTTATTTTCCATGAATGCCTCTAACTATGGATATCTCCAATATAATTTGAATGGTTATTAAGATTAAAGGGGATTAATTAATTAATTAATGCAAGTGAGTTTATCTTAATAATAAAGAAAAGATAGAAATGAATATTAACCAGTTTTTCTTTTGCATATTTGTGGCATGTGTATGACTATTCATGAGCCTTACCAATACTTTTGTATGTGTTGGATTTATTTAATTTAATTTATTACATGGGTTTGCAATTATGAATTATTAAATTAAATTTGTTGGCCTGTGTGTCATTCCTCCATCCATTATTATATAGGAATTGTACGTCTAAGATTATTTATGTAATACCCATTAACCAATACATTGGTTCCTCCCACCAACATGTGAGATATAAATACTTGTAATTAATGAAGCATCCCAAGGCATGTATAGGTAGTTTAGGATGAAACCAAGATAATGCCAACCCAGGTGATATACAAGTGGACAAGTGGAATTCCACAACTCATGCCAAGACCAACACAAGGCGTTTTCCCCTAGTTCATAGGTTGAATTAGTGTCTAATAAATAAATCAACCATTAGGTAAACTCATGATAAGATCATTTACTAATTTATTTATTTATATCTTATGAATTATTTATTTTACGGATGCCAGACTGCAATCATATAAATAAATAAATTTAATGTGCAAAGATAGAATATAAATAAATGGATTGTGTGTAAATGTTTTATCAAAACATTGCTAATAACTTCAATAAAATCCACTTATTATCAAAAATACATGTAAAATATAAAATAATTAATATTTACACATAATAAATTAAAATATCTCAAATAAATATTAAGTCAGACTAAGCCTTCCAATACTTGATTGGGAATGAAACCATAGAACTAAGTTTTTACATGGCTAAAGTCTGGACAATTTTTTTTATCGGGTAGTTCTCATGAGAGTTTTGGGTTGAATTAACCAAACTTGTATTGAATTTAATGACTAAAGTTGATTAAATATGAATTTTGAGGCAAGTGTTGAGGAAATATGAGTTAGAATTTTTGGATTGGGGACTCCAATCAATGGATCAATGAACTACAATCCCTAAGTTGGAAAGACTGCCTACCTAAATACCTTATCATGATTTTCATGGACAAATTATGGATCATAAAGAATGTAAACATGGATTATTTACACTAGAATTTCATGTGCGATGGAACATTTTGAGTTCAATGGTTAGGGTCATTATGACTTGATAAAATAGTGAGCAGTTTAATAATGTTTTAAATTATTATTATTTCTCACATAATGTTTAATCAAGTAAAGTAATAATAATATGATATTTCATAATTATTAAATAAATTAAAAGTTAGTGATCCACATCATCCCTATGATCAATATTGGAGAAATATCATCTCCACACAGGTAGTAACTTCCAGGAATGGTTCAGGAACCTTTGGATTGTGTTGCACCATGATCAAAAATCTTACATGCTATAATACTCAATGTCTAATCCACTTAACAAGGAGGTTAGTGATAAATAGTTCCTTGTATATGAAAAACATATAAACTGTGTGGTCGATGTTCAATATTTGATGATATCATCTATGTTTAGTGTACTTATGAAGTCTTATAAAACATGGATGCTTATAGAATTCTCGATCATATTCATGGTCTATACTAGGAGAGAGATATACATGAATAGTTTGAGATCTATAAGACTCTTTTTTAGAGAAATCTTGGAGTGGGTTCACTAGCGGGCACCATCTGGGCCTCACATTGTTAAGATCATTAGCTAAATTGAGTGCCTAGATATTCTAGGGTTTAAACTCTTTGATGAATTATACATCAATATCATTCATGCATCACTAATTCATAGATTATCTGTATTTTTTGTTAATTTTAATATGAGAAACATTGAGAAGTCTCTCATAGATTTACTTACTCATATTCACCAAGTAGATAAGAAGATGAAGTGTGAAAAACCTTCTGTCTTTATGGTGAACAATTTTTTAAGGAAATGTAAATAGATATAAGCCTAAATATTCTTTACAAATCCCTTACAAGAAGATAAATATCAAGGGGAAATCAAGGGAATTTGATGATGTCTATTTCACATGTGGTAAGAAGGGCCACTAGAAGAAAAACTACACCTAGTCAAAGAAGAAAGGGGAAGATTTAAATATGTTGTTATTGATTTAAATTTATATATTTATACAAATTGGGTATTAAATATAGCTTGTGGTGCTCATATATTCATTCCAATACAAGAACCAAGTAGATTCAGAAAGATTGATCGAGGGGAGGTAGATCTACGAGTAGCCAACACTGTTAAAATTGCTTTTGTAACTATCAGAGACTACCACCTCATGTTGCTAATGGGAATGATCTTGGTTTTTAAAGGATGGTATTATGTGCCATCTGTTACCAAAAACATTATATCTATATCCAGACTTGATATAGATGGATTTATTTTCAATTTCAGGAATAAATGTTTCTTATTTTATAACTATATCATTTTTATGGTAAATAACATTTAAATAATGATATTTATACATTGTATTACACAAACCAATTGATGAAAATCGATAACAAAACTTATTCACATGACTCATACCACACCCAACTATGAAATCATCGGTTAGTTCATAAAAAAATATTTTTTTTACTAAATTTCACCAAGATGGATATTTAGATTCACTTGAACTAAAACCACATGGTGTATGTCAAGCATGTTTATAAGGAAAAATGACCAAATCCCCATTTGGTTAGAAAGGTGAAAGGGTTAAAGAACTTATTGAATTAGTTCATGCAGATGTGTGTGGACCATTTCCTATCTAATAAAGGGGTGGGTACTCATACTTTATAACTTTTATTAATGATTTTAGTAGATATGGATATGTATACTGAATAAGGTATAAATCAGATTACTTTTGACAAATTAAAGGAATACAAGGATGAATTTTAGAACCATCTTGGTAAGATTATTAAGAAAATACACACATACCAGGGTGGAGAATATCATAATAAAAAATTTATTGATTATTTATGGGAGTTTGGGACCCTATCGAAACTCACTCATCCTTATACACCTCAATGAAATAGTGTAAGTGAGAGGAAGAACCACACCGTGTTGGACATAGTGAGATCTATGACGAGTGAGAGTCTTCCATTATCGTTTTGGGTATATATGTTACAAACAACATAATACATAATAAAACATGTTCCAACTGAAGTGGTAGATGATATTCCATACCAATTGTGAAGTAGAAAGAAAATTGTGTTATTATACTTACATGTGTGGGGTTGTGATGTGTTTTTTAAGACCTCTTTAGGTAAAACAATTTTTCCCCAAGGCATAAAGTGTATCTTTATAGGATATACTAAGGAAAAAAGTGATATTACCTATAATACTTCAAACAAAAGTGTTATTGTTGACAAGAATCCCATATTCCTTAAGATGGATCATTTATTTAAATGAGATAGTGGGAGAAATATAGACTTTTATGGAGTCCAGGATGAATATACACATGATTTGGCATAAGAAAAAGTTCCACAAAACCCTTTTAAGTAGTTGTTCAAGATATAAAAAATCTATTTTAGAGTACAAGAGATATTAGAGAACTATAATGATATGATTTTCTAGTTACTGTGGATGGAGACTCATTACTAGTTGATAATAATGATCATATAACCTATATGGAATTAGTAATTGGAAAAAATGTTTCCAAGTGGAATGAAGACATGAATTCTGAAATGGATTCCATATAACAAAACCAAGTCTAGATTTTGGTAGATCTTTCCACGGATGTAGAGATCGTTAGTTTTAAATGGGTATTTAAGAAGAAACTGGGCATGAATGGACAAGTCAGTACCTATAAGGTGTGGCTAGTTTCAAAAGGGTTTAAACAACATAAATGCATTGACTATGATGAAACCTTTTCACTAGTTACAATGTTGAATTCAATCATAATACTACATGACATTATGGCCTTCCATGGCTATGATATTTTCCAAATGAATATCAAAATAAACTTCTTTAGTGAGAACCTTCAATAACATGTCTATATGACACAAATTGAAGGGGTTGTGACTCCAAAGGATTCCAACAATGTTTGAAACTTGAAAAGTTCTATATATAGATTAAATAAAGAATCTAGGTCACGAAACATTCATTTTGATGAGTCCATAATAGAATTTGGATTCATAAAGAAAAAATGTGATCCTTATGTCTTCAAATGTTTTAGTGGGAGTATGGTCGCTTTCATAATAGTTTATATCAATGATATATTAATTATTGAAAAACATACCATCGTTATATTCGATTAAATCCTAGTTGGATAAATTATTCTCCATGAAGGGATTAGGGGAGGCGACATACATTATTGGGATCAAGATCCATCATGATAGATCCAAGAGACTACTTGTATTAAGTCAATGTATATATATTGGTAAGATACTAAAGAGATTTAGTATGAAACAATTCAAGGGGGGATTATTTCCAATGTCACATAACATTCATCTTTCTAAGAAAATGTGTATCATAAACATGATGAAATACAAATAATGACAAGGATTCCATATACGTTAGTGAATAGGTCAGTCATGTATGATATGCTATGTAAGAGGCAAGATGTTTCTTATGCCTTGAGTGCGGTAGGAAAATATCAAGCTGACCTAGGTGACCTCCATTGGATGAAATTCAAGACTATCCTTAAGTATCTGAGGTTTAAAAAGGATATGTTTCTAGTCTAGGGAGGTGATGATGAAATAGTCATCAAAGGATATATAGATTCTAGTTTCCAAGCATATCAAGATGATCTAAAATCACTGGCAGGATACTTCTTCACTTTGAATATTGGTGTTGTGAGTTGGAAGAGCTCAAATCATACCATGGTTTCAAATTCTTAAGTAGATTCTGAGTATATTGTGGATTTTTAGGTAGCTAAATAATTAGTATGGATACACAACATCTTCCAATATATTGATGTGATACCTAACAGTAAAGATCCTGTCATACTCTATTGTGATAATACTGCAGCGGTAGCTCTTGTAAAGTTTCCAAGGTCACATAAATGGATAAATTATATACTTTATAAGTATCATATATTAAGGGATTTTCCTCAAATAGGTGAAGTCACAATGAGCATTATTTCTAAGGAAGAGAATGTGGAATAACCCTTGACTAAATTCTTGACTCAACAGAAACATGATTATCACGTGAGGTCTACTAGACTAAAATTAATAGGCTAATGGCTCTATTCTAAGTGAGAGATTATGGGAGTTGGTTTCATAGGAGAATTTGTTTTACATTGATTACATGTATATTTTATGTTTTGGATATTAATAAAATATCTTATTACATATTTTTTATTGTTCTGTATGAATTTAATGTAAAAAATTCCTAGAGTATTTGTCATATTGATAAGGTTGTAGTAGTTCCCTACTATGATGAGAACCTTAAAATGATATGATGATATTATTAAATATAGTTTTATAGACAGATAATGTTCTATGATAGGACACATAAATTATGAATTTTTGGTGAAAGTACTTATAAGCATATGAGGCTTCATCTCATAATATTTTCACTTGGTAATCTCCAAGATGGAAGATTATAAGAACAAACTCGCCAGTAGGAATTCCACTTTAGTATCATTGGATATTATTATATACTAGCATGTGTGATAGTCCTTATATTTTAATATTATTATTAATGTATATTACAATTCACACACTTGGATGTATTTTTTAAACCATGATGATGTAGTTCATGGGGAAGTTGGATACAATGGGTGCGTCATGAGTGGTGTATTATTAATTGATAAGTTGAGAATGTATTTGACCGATTAATATTTATGGAATTTTATATCCCATCCCTTCGATTGGAATATAATCGTCACATTAAATCCCATGTCCATGGTGCATCGACATATTTATTTCAGAGAGTCAAAGAAATATGTATCGAGCATATAGGTTGATGACACGGATGTGAAACCTACTTGATGAGATATTGAGAAAAAGATATTATATTACACAGTGAGCATTCATATATGGTTGTTGGTGTTGCGGCATTATGTTTTTTCTCTTGGGTTCCTTAACATGTTGCTAGATTGTAATATAGGACTTTAGGCAAGACTACCTAATTCCAATAAGAAATAATCCTAGAGGATCAAACACTAACTGTGTCTATTGGTATTGATTAAATTGTATTTGAATTTAATTAATGGAATTAATATTATTATCAAGACTGAAGAATAATTCTATTCCTGTTTTATTGGTCCTAATATTCTCAAGGTAACAAATAATCTATTTATTTTATTACATGAATATTTGATAAATATATATTCAATGTATTGTGAATAAAATGTTAAATATTTATTCAAGTATTCAATAAATGTTGAGGAATTGCAGCAGACCAAGAACGTGTTCGGTGATGAATATATATTTGCAAGCCAGTAAATAATATTTATAAATGAACGCGTCAGCGAACCCATAAAATAATAATGAAATTATTATTATTATAAGTCATGGGGTTTAATAATGATTAATATATTATTCAAGGACTGAAATGTAATTAAATAATATTTTATCCTAAATCCTATCTCTATAAATAGATGTTTATGTATATTGTGTAGGGTTAATTGAGATTTGAGAATCATTGTGACAAATAGATCTCTCTCTACATTCCTCCTTCCCTCTTCTTCTCAAGAATGAGAAGGGCTAGACAGATTCCAACAAGATTTAAGGAACTATAAGAGATCAAAAAAAAGACAATTGATTCACCATGTTAGCACCTATAAATCAATTAGTGTCATTCATAGATCAAAGAAGTATGTTTGGATTACTACTAGAGGTATTATACACTTGGATCCCTATGACACAATTAAGGTATTTTGAAAAGGGTTTTCTGAAGATCAATATCATTTACAAAGAAATATCCTCTGACTAGGTTTTAATTTCATCCAATCATTAATGAATTAATTATAAATTTAATGTGAAAGATCCTCTAATGGGACTTTGGGAAACTCTATAGTAAAATAAATTTTAATATAACACCCAAAAAAGGTTCTTCTACTATTCCTAGAAACTCCACCTTATTAGGTGAGAATCTAGAGTACTACTATCCATTCAAGCTGAGAAAGTGGCTAAGGTTGGAGAATCCAGATACAGGATGCACTACACTAATAGAGGAGATCTTCTCACAGAGGTCAAGTTCTATCTCAGGTTTGTGGATCTATCCAGTCACATGCGGTGAAACCTTCACCTATTGAGTAGAGCATTGGGTCATCTACAATGTGAGGTATGATCTTAGTGGCCTCAAATTTAGTTTTTTATGTATTATAAACTAGATTTTATCACTTTTTTATATTTGTTACATTTATAGGAATCCTAGGTTTAGAAATTGAATACCTATATAGGGTGATGTCCCTTTCACATGCCTCTAGGAATATGGTCAGATGGAATTAATTATTATAAAGAGTATCCCATTGAGTTATCCAACCACCCTTTTCTTTGGAACCTTTTCATCCTTGAGATGAAAAGCTTCAAATTAATTCTTAGGATGGATTGGCTAGTTCCATTTTAAGATCATGTTGATTATTATCGCTAACAGGTATCCTTATCATCACACAAGGGTGGTATCTATGTTCATAAGGGAGAATGAGATGTCTATGCCCATATTTTTGGACCTAAGAATCATGGGATCAGTGGAGTGTCAGCCTAGATTACTGGACTCTTACTAGATTATCAGGGAGTGTGTCATGCTATCTTTCCTTTAGTTTTGGACCATATCATGGATTTCCTTCTTGAAAAATTATCAAGGATACCACATGAGAGAGAGGTTTAGTTTACCATTGTCCTTGTATCAAGAGTAGAACCAATATCCATTCCTCTATATAGGATGTCTCATATTTAGCTCCTAGAAATCAAGAGGTAGTTAGAGGACCTAGAAACTAAGGGGTTTATTTGACCCAATAATTCTCCTTGGGTTGGCTAATAATTTTCTCAAAGAAGGTGGATGTTACTTTACAGTTATGTGTGGGTTATCAATGATTAAATTATCTTATAGTAAAGAACTAATACCCACTTCCCCATATAGATGATCTATTCGACCCTCTATGGGGATCCAAGGTCTTCTAGAAGTATTATTTGAGACTTGGAGATTGTGAGGTGAGATTCAGGCCCTCAGATATACCATGTACAACATTATGAAGTATTTATGGATTATGTGAATATTTGGTAATGTTGTTTGGTTTGAAAAACACACCTACTGTCTTTATGAGCTTAATGAATCGTGTATTTCACCTGTATATAGATTCCTTATTAGTTGTTTTATTGATGATATCTTTGTGTACTCCTGATCATGGGAGGATCATGTGAATTATCTAGAGGTTTTTATGACTACTCCTATGATGCATCAAATTTATGTTAAACTCTCAAAGTGTAGCATTTGTATTTATAGAGTTTAATTTATGGTCACATCATATCATAAGTAGTGGTATATGTGGATCTAGATAATGTGAGAGTATTTGTTTCATTGGATCATCCCAAGAATGTTTTGGATATTCATATATTCTTGGGATTAGCTAGTTACTACTGGAACTTTATTCAAAAAATATTTCACCTTTTAGTGCTAATTATATGCTTGAACAATAAGGGTGTAAGGTTTATATGGTCATATGCTTTTCAAAAGGATCTTTAGTATTTTAAAGGAAGGTTTACCTCATCATCGATCCCTATTTTTCAAGATCATGGAAGAGGGTACATAGTTTATTGTGACACATCAAGAATCAGACTGGGAGCATTTTTGATGAAATTGGAGGGAGTCATTGTGTATAAATTTCAAAAGTTGAGGCCTAATGGGAACAATTATATAATTAATGACCACAAGTTTGTATATTTTGTTCATTATCTACATTTTTGGATACATTACGTCATGGGGTAACGATTCATGGTATATACAAAACATAATATCCTCAAGTATATATTCTCTTTATGGGACCTAAATCTCTAGAAGTGGAGATGGGTTGAAAATGTTTATTATTTTATCTTTGAGATCACATATATACCATGGTAAGTTAATGTTGTGTCTGATGATATGAGTCAAAAGTCTTAGAATCAAGTGGTTCAATAAGTTAGTAGTGATTAAAAGATGATTACTGTATTCTCTAAAATACACCTTGAAGTTCAGGAGTGTTAAGGGAAAAGTATCCTTATGAATTTATCAGTAGTTCCATAACTTGAAAATAAAATAAATATGAGATAGCTTCCTGATCCCAAAGGCCTCTAAGGAAAAATATTTATGATGAGAATCCACTTTCTGGTTGGGTTATCAATGAGGATGAGATCCTACATGTACATTTGTGTATCTGGGTTCCTATAAGCATGCAAGAGGAATTGATGTGAGAATCTCATGATTCTAAATGGGAAGTGTATCCCAGGATAATGAAAATATATCATGATTTTTTCTACCAATATTGGTGGATTGGGATGAAAAAGGAAATAACAGGTTTTGTCTATCGGTGTTCCACTTTTGAGAAGGTGAATGTGGAACTCTAGTGGGCTTCTAGCCTTTTACAATTGTCACCTTCCTTAGAGTGGAAATATGATGATGTAACCATGAACTTCATAATGGGTTTACCAAAGTCACCCATAAGAAATGATGCCATATAGGTGATTATGGATATGATAATGAGGGTTTCCTATTTCTTTCCTATTTGTGAGACCTTATCAGTGGATGATCTTAGGATATTATATACCCAATAGGTCATATGTATTCATGGGATTATAATTACCATTCTATTAGACATGGATTCTTAATTTAATTCATGGTTCCATAAAGGGTTATAGAATTCACTTGGTTCACAAGTACACTTAAGTAAAACATATCACACTCAAACTAGTAGCCATCCCAAGTGAATTATACAGGTATTAGAGTACATACTCTATACATACATCCAAGATTTTAGAGGATAATGGGAGAAAAACTTGACCCTTTCTAAGTTTTCTTATAATAAAATCTTCCAAGTGACAATTTAGATGGCTCCTTATGAGGTTCTATATAGTATTCCATTTTATTCACCTCTTTTTTGGTCAGATTCATGGGAGGAAACACTTATGGTATTCGATATCATTCACAAGACACCAGAGAATGTGTGACTGACTAGGAAATGTATGGAAATTACATAGTCTAGGCATAATTAATATTATAATAGGTATTTATAACCTATGGAGTTTGAATTGGGGGATCAAGTCTTCTTACATATTTTTCCTTGATTAGGCCATCGATGGATTCTTATATATGGAAATCTCAAACAAATATTTTTCATTTCATTTGAGACCCTAGAGAGGGTAGGGATAGTAGCATATCAGATAGCTCTTCATCATCGATTAATGGCTATGAATGATGTATTCTATATCTCAAAGCTCTTGCATTACTATCCTAAACCATATTATGTCTTTGATCTCAAGTAAGTTGAATTGGAGGCGGATGATTCTTTTGAGGAGTATCCATTTTATACCATCGACCATAGCACATAGGATCCTAATGAATAATGGTTTATCTGGTTTATTTATTATGTAAACATGGTTGTATATAGGAGGAAATATAAGAACATGAGTATGATAAACAATCCCAGTGTCCTGATTTATTCTCCAATGGAACTCAACAACCCTCAAAAGTACAACTTGAGGATGAGTTACCTTAAGGAGGGGAGGTTGTAAGAACCTTGTTCTTCATCGGGGTATGAACCCATTTATTTTCTATCAAAATCCCTTATTTTAGTTGTTTGAAAGTGTACAAGGAGGTTTGAGTGGTCACAGGGGTGACCAGGAAGAATATGACGAGGATAGGACATGCAATCTAAGGATTGCAGTACCACTAGTTATCTAGAAGTAGTCAACCAGCTTGTTAGTGGTATTCTTATAGGCCTAGTATGCCATTGGAAGTTCCACTCGGTAGTCGGTGAGACTCACCATCTAGTAGTTTGGATTTAGATGGGTTTATTTAAAGAGAACTATTTTTGTCATTTTACCTTTCCAACCTCTCCTTTAACTCTACCACTCGGTTATTACCATTATTTTAATCTTGTTGAATCTTAATGGAGTGACCCACTCTCTTTCATATATTTTTGATTAATCTCACTCAACTATTGGTAATTTTTTCTTTTGATCAAAGAATAGGAAATCTTAATGTAAGGATTTCACTCCTCTTCCCATTTTTTCTTCGATATCTTCACTGTATTTATTGTTATCTCTATAAAAGATAAAACACCTTATATTTAAGGATTTTGTCTAGTTTTCCAATATCTTCAATTCCATCTCATATATGTGGCCAATACCAGATAAGGAGTCTTCCAAGATCCCTAATAAGGTGGTCTATCTAGGTTTCCCTAAATGTCGTACTATTTATAAAATATAATGTCATGATGCATGCCAAACATTTTGAGTGTTGATCCTAAAATTTATATTCTTGAAATTTATCACCAAAACCTCAACCAAGATGCACTATAGGACTCCTTAACACCATTGATTGTTAATGAACTCAACAAAATCCATCACTTAGGGTGTGTTTGTCTTAACACCCAAGACCAAATTACTTTAAATTTAACTAAAACACCCCTTAGGGTGTGCTTGGATTGGCCTTTAGAAAAATACATGCTTCTATTTGAATGTAACTAAACCATCCCCTTATGAGGTTTTAGGGTGTCACCTTTTAAAATGAATTCTTAGGATTTATATTGGTTATATTTTGAATAAATTTTAGAACTTAATACCATTATGGTTTAACTTTGATTAATCCTTAACATGAATTCCGTACTTTTCACTTATGACTATTTATTTTGGATGCATTGGTTACTTATTTATGCTATCTTTATCACACCATCAAAGGTGTGGAATATATTGAATAATTCTAGGATTCCTTCTTAAAATGACTCAAGAAAACACATAGGATGCCACTCGATTCATTGATATAAATTCCAAATGTTTAACCTATATTGGATTCATCTAAATCCTTACTCTGATGAATGCCACATCTGGAAATCATAGATTAATTTGAATCTCCACAAAAACTAAAATTCTTATGATGATTTCCCAAGTTTGTCTTGATGTACATAGACATATAATGCCTTAGTTAAGACCCTCATTTTCCAATCAAGACCTTCCCCAAAATAAAATTATAGATTTTCTTAGTTCAATTAGAGACTCTTAAGAGTAGAATTTCAAGTTTTTATCCCTTGGATACATCTCAAAACATAAGAGATAACATTCATTGATTGATCAACTTATGTTATTTGAAAAACTGAAGTGATAAAGAATGCCTTGAAACTACCCTGTATTCAAAACATGTGCATCATTTTGGAATTCTTGGGATAGTTATTTGGATTACCTTTAGTTTCTTATTTTTGGATACCTTGAATACATGCCTTGGGTCCCTTAACCAATTAAAAGGACACATGATATGAGACATCTAGCTTATTATGAAGCATGTAGGGTCCACCGAGTATCCCACAAGGATCCCAAACTCAAAATAGTAATTTTTATGTTTCTAATTTAATTTATTATATTTTCACACTATTAATTTTTATATTCATAGATTGGATTTTCATTATACATCATTGGTGGTGGATTATTGAGTTTTATTGACAACCTATCTGGGACGCTTCTTAGTACCCAAATAGATTTCATGGATATAGGAAATGAAAAGGGAATGTGCCCTGATGTGGACACTTGATTCTATCTTAGTTTGGAGCATGGGATTAAAGGGATAAAATAGAATTGAGTTTCTCATGGATCTTAGTATTTTTTAGGCATTTTTTTCTCCTTTTCATAGTTTAGTACTACCTGTATTACTGCTTCCATGAATTACTTGTTTTATATTTGTTTCACCATGAGATCACCTATATATAGTACTATTTACTAATTTATATCTATTTTATTCATTATCTAACTAGAGTATGTTGAATTTATTTTTTTGTGTTTCGCTCTGATATAGGGGGTATAGTCTCCCCACCATACCACCATACACCCTTACTATTAGTCAAAATCCTATGGAATATATGGAGGCATGCTTGAGGCCTTGTGGCCCACTGAAGTAGTTACTTATTAGTAAACTAGGTCGGGTACATCACACTAATGGTGAACATTATATTTTGAATGTGTAATAAAATTATAAAAGAAGAAAAATGGTATAATTTCAAGGAGATATTTGATGGATAAATTAGTCTTGAAGTGATGATAATGTTATCTTTTTATAAGTGAAGAGAAGGGTAGTTTTGGAAATATCCATTGACTTTCAATAATTTAATTTCACAATGAAGGGGTCAAGGGATTCAAAAATGGAAAAATGAGAAAAGGGGTGAGTATTGGTCTGGACACACCTAAACCATCCATTTTTTAAAAAAATTAACATGTTTTGGCATTTCCTTCTTAGCATAAGACCTATTTACATTTTTAATTTTTATCAGGGTAATTAATTTTTAACCTTACTAATTAATTTTATAGAAAAAAATTAAAATTAAACTAATTAACTAATTTAAACCTTATTATATAAAATATGAAAACCATTTTATCAAATAATATTTCCATAGGTATGAAAAGTTAATTTTAAAATATATGCACATAAACGTGTAAAACCGTCTTTAGAGAAATAATGTTTTTATGATTTAAATTTATATATAAGGTAAAATTGTCTTAGATACTGATTCTATTGACATATATTGAATTATTATAAAACAAATAAAGTACATGAGACTTTCAAGTAAATCCAAAACCGAATATCACTTAAAAAATACTTGATCCAAAGAAAAGACCGAAAATGGTTTTTTATATTAAAGTAAAATTTTAATTAGTTATAAAAAGGTTTTCCATCAGTTTTCTAAGTTTAAAGAGTATTTTAAAAAGAATAATGGTATTCATAAAATTAATATTTTATTACACAAAAGGTTTTATAAATTTATAGATCATTTTTATATGATGATAAAGTGATATAATTTACCTGTTTTGTGAAAACCATATTTTTTTTAAAAAAATAAAAAAATTTAGAAAAAGATCAAAAAATAACACTACATTAATTTTGATATGAAGAATTAAAAAAAATATTTTTTATTAATTTCAAATTCCAAAATTTATAAATTTGATTTTTTTGAATAAAATCTTAATATATAATTGAAAATCCATTTTAATTAGAAAATGAAATTATCAAATATTAACTATTATTATTCTTATTTCATATCATTTTCCAATTAAATTAGTGTTAACCAATTATTAATATCAAACATAATTTATCATTAATCATATGTTTTTTGAAATAGAAATGCATATCATATAAAATGAAACTTTTTAGGAAAATAATTTTCTAAATAATAAATGATCTTATTAGTCATTAAAGGTAAACTAATTGAATTTGATTCATATTAAAAGTAAGATTTATTTTCTATATAAATATAATTCATAAATTGGTTATCCCAATTAAATCCTAATAATTTAACAACTATTTTTTAATGGTTATACTTAAATATTTCTATTTTATCTAATTATATAACGATTTTATTTAAGTTTAGCATTGCATGTGGAGCAAGATATCGAACACATTAAATTATTTAGAGGTAATAATATATTATAATTTCATGGTGTTCAATTCTCTCCACTAAAATAAATTTTATCCTCATAATTTAACTCATAGTAATTTAAATATGGAACTCATAATTAATCTTTACACCACTTGATGATCATGGGTTTATTTAGGATATTGAATTTGATTTATCTATATGAAAAAAATATTCTAATAATTTATAAATAGAGTTAACCCATTTTTAATTTTACATAGAATTCTACTAAGGGAAGAAGATCTTGATCCATAAGGAATAACTTCCCAAGAGCTCTGAAAATGATTTATATGATAGTAATACTATTAGGGGTTTTTATTTATAACTCAATATCAACTAGTTGGTGAGAACTTACATGACATAGGACACTAGAAATACTTGAGTGAAAACTCAATATCCAATTCATTAATAGTAGTTTTGTAACACCTGGAGATTTTATGAGAAATATTTTTTTTTATTTCTTATGTTATATACAAAGGAATCTTTCACTGTACACAACACTAGCTTGGCTTGCGTTACACGCAATCGCGACATTCCTCGATAGTGTGTGTAGTACGCAATACCGAGTTTCACTAAAAAAGGATATATTATTATAATATTATAAACTAGCCATTATGAATAGTATTAACTTTATTTTGAATTTTATAACATTATAATTCATCTTATACATTTTCTAGAATGAGGTATGAAAAAAAAATCAGTTTTTCGGATAAAAGAAGTATTTTTAAAAAAAAATGCAGCATTACCACCTTTTGATGGCACACCCATTTTAAATCTAGTTTTTGACATGTTTATAAGTTCAATTTTACAAAATAAAATTCTTCTTTGCAATCAGGAAATAAAAATTTACTTTGGATAAATTTTTCATATTATTCTGGTAACATTCATATTTTGATGAATAGTAAAAACACGCTATATTTTAATTAAAAACAACTTTTTTCATCGCAATAATTTATATGGTTAAATTATAATATTTAATGGTTTTAAAGTATAAACAGACTATATTTTTACCATTTAATATAATTTATGTCAGTAGCATTAATTTCACATTGAATTCATAGGTAAAAACATTTCAATCTTTGGAAATATTTTAACTTTTAAAACCCGTTTGCATAACAACGGGATTAATTTTAAATTAATTACTGAAACTTCTGTGTTTTGAATTTTGAAAAATGGATTCCATATTTGGAATCTATGGGTCCAAATTATGTTAATAGGTTACTTTTATTTTTTTGATATTATGAATAGTAACTACGATAATTTTTATTTACTGCGGTTAAAGGTAAATAGGGTAATTCGAGGTTAAAAGAATATTATAATAATTCAAAATTACCTTGAAACTTGTCCTAACATTGTTGGATGAGTAGTGGCCGACCATGGGCATCCTTGGGTCTATTTTGGGACCCCATTGAGCCACTTAGTAGTGTTAATGACAATTTGGATTAATTAATTTAATGTAAAGACAAAATTGATATTAACAAAAATATTTTAGTAATTAATTTTTATAAGGGGTTATATAAATTATATTTTAGACTATAAATATTAATTGGAAATCCAAAAATATTTCCTACATGATGATATTTTTTTTATAGTTTTTAGACATCAAATAAATTAAATTAGTTATGACACAATAATGATGCAGTATTTACCTCATTAATAAATGATTTAAATAAATAAGATTATAATGATTAAAATATTTTTCAAAACATGTCCAATTATTATTGGATGATTATATTTCAACCACGAGTCATCTTATCTTAATCATTATTGATTTTTGGACCTTTTGAAACCAAAGATAAGTTTATAATAAAATAATATTTTCACACTTTCCAAAGGTGCCCCTCTTCTCCCATATAAAAGGGCACCTCCTCCCTCTCCTCCTCACACCACTATGAGCCTTCAAGATCGGCCAACCCCTACCAATTTCTCTTCTCAACTTCCCTATAAACATAATAAATGTCCTGGTCTACTTCAAAGACCAATCTTAGTGCCCTAAGAGGAGGTTTCAAAGAGGTGTATCGAAGAAGAGGTAATATCCGTTACCAATTCTTTCAAATTTATTTCTTCTTATACTTCTTCTTATTTAGTTGTTTAATTATGAAGTAATAAAATAATTAAATCTCATATACTGATATTTTATTATAAATATAAAACAACCCTATTTCACCTTCTATCCATCCTACGGAAAACGAAATCACTACGCGTGCGTACGTACGGAATACCGTCTTCACGCCGTGGTGTAATCTGTTTTCCACCACCACCTTACTTGGATGGGTAAAATGGTGTAAAGAATAACTATATATTATTATTTTAAATTGATATTGATTCTGAAATAGTATACATACACTTCAATACAATTCGACTATCATGGGAAAGATATCATCGCTCGTGCGTACGTACAGCCTACCGTCTCCACGATGTGATGCGACTCGTTCTACATGATCTTCATTGAATAATGATTATATAAATGAATTTAATGAGTAAATATGATATATATTACACTAATACCATTCTTTAAATGAGGTATCTATAACCTAAAAAGAATAATAAGAATTTATTCGACAAAACACACATAAGAACATAAAGCAATAAACACCCGAATAACAAGTAGCAATGAAATATTACTAATAAGAAGCTAAGAATATGACCATATATGATATCATAACAATGAGTATGATTATGGAATAAGTCAATGACATTATTTAAATCATTATATAGGAGGTTTGGACACGTACAAAGCATATCGGGCCTAAGGTAAGGGAAAATCTCGCAATCTCATTTTTATCCGAGATTGTTTATACTTCAGAAATTGTTGGGGAATATTTCTCATCCAAATACATGTTTCCTCCATATGTAATATTATTTCTATCCTCCTAAAATTGTTTAAATACAATTTTACCCTTCGGTGAGTTTTTAGTTAAAGATATGAAAAGAATCTTTTGTCGTTTTTAGTACGAGGTACTTTTTGACTTTTTTGGCCAAAGTACGAGAAGAATGTTTTTTTAACTTATACAGCATGAATGGATTTTTTTAGAACATTATTTCAAAGAATCTTCCTTTACAAGTTTTTAAGTTAATTTTTAATCAAATTCATTTAGTTTAAAAATTGTAGGACATGTGAAGAAAGGAAAAATGTTTTTGAAGTAGAAAGGATATTTTCCTCAAGAATGGAGTTCAAGTGTTTTATCAAAATTATTTTCCATCTAAGATAAAATAGGGTTCTATTTCTATCCCTATTTTTTTTTACATTGATTTGATTGTTTTATGATGGACTTAATTTTATGATGTCATTTTATCTTATATGGATTATGTTATGATGGCATGATGTTTAAGAATCCCATTTTTACTGCATGGGTTATGATATGATGTATAATTTATGATTTTGTGGAACACATAAGAATGGTTTCATTAGGAGATGGGTGGAACCTATATATCCATCCAATTCATTGGGTAAAGATTTATATCTCATGAGATAGAAATGGCTGGAACGGCAAGTTAATCTGGTTCAGTGATACAGGACTGGAATGAGGAGTGAACTCGGTTCAGTAATGGACTTTGTCCTCTATGATGGTCTTGGAAATGAGCCTAGAATAATATGAAATGATTTTCTATGATTATGTGTGTATGCCACAAAGTTTCATGTTTTATGTTATGATTATTTGGGATTACTTTTCATTGCTATGATTTATCCCATGACAGGATATTATGACCTCTTTTATAGGTTAAGATTTTCAAAATGTTATGTTCTTATGAATATGATATGAATGATATTTCTTTTGTTTACCCTTACTAAGAATTTGAGCTCACCCTTTTGTATGTTTTCCTTTCCCCAGTTCAAGAAGAAGGATATTAAGTAGGATATACCAAAAAGGGACTCTAGATATAATGAAACAAACAGGAGATAATGTGGCTGATTTTATGAACCAGTTGTTTATGTTTCCCAGTTTCAAAAGATACTATACCTATACAGTCCTTTAATGGTTTTGTTATATGTTGTAATAAGTATTCTTCAACTCTGAAGTAATAACATTGTATGTAAAGTATGGGTCGTTCAAATTGGTATTAGAGGAAATGTATAGTCAACCTTTGGAAACTAGGTTGTGAAAGCCCTAGTAAGAACCCTAAGGATATGTCTAAGCATAGAACACAATATTAGTGTTTTAGAGATGGCCATGAACAACCTATGATAAGACCTTATGTGTGAAATTTTATTCCTGATTATGTGGTTTTCCTATTATAATTAGTGTTGCTCACACTATTCTTCTCGGTTTTAGTCAATGGTTGGAACCCAAAGGAATCGTGTTAATGCGGAATGTGACAGGAAATACAATGATTGTCCCCCTGAGCAAACAAACATTATGGGATATGGAATGCAAAATCTTGTAGCCATTCTCACACAACTTTCTCTAGCTATGAACCATGCAGGACTTCCAAACGAGCAAAGGAAGGAGCAACATTATGTTGAATCCTTCATGAGGCAGCGTCCACCTTCATTCAGCAGGTCTTCTAATCCATTAGTGTATAAACAATGGATTAGTAAAACTAAAAAGATATTTTCAGTTCTATAATGTTCTGAACATGACAAAGTCATCTTAGCAGTGTATCGTTTGGAAGGTGATGCTGATCAATGGTGGAATATTATCAAGAATACAAGGCAAAGAGATGAAATTGATTCCATGGAATGGGACGAGTTCAAGAACTTATTTTTTAATAAGTACTTCCCTCGTATTCTTCGAACAAATATGGAGAAGGAGTTTCTTGAACTAAAGCAAAAGGATGATGAATCTATTGGTATATACGAAGCAAATTTTACAAGGATTGAAAGGTATGCTTCTGGAATTATTATCCAACCTGAGAGTAAGATTGATCGATTCTTTAGTGGCTTAAAACCAAGTCTTCGAAGGGCATTAGCCATAAGGGACTTCAATAGCTACGAGGAAATTGTTCGATGTGCTCGCAAGGTTGAGATGGATATTGGAGTAACCCATCAGTAATATGGTTTTGATAAGAAGAGGAAAATGGAATTCAAAGGAAAATCTAAAGACCCCACTGAAAAGAAGATGATTTTTCCTTTATGCTCAAATTTTGGAAAGAAATATGGAGGGAATTTTCTTAAAGGGATAAGAAAATGTTTTAAGTGTGGAAAAGAAGGTCATCGGGCAATTGAATGTCGAAATCATGGGAAGAAGATGTCTAATGATGCGAACAAAGGAAAGGGATACACAGAATGCACCTCCAACACTTCAATGTTTCAAGTGAAAGGAAATGGGGCATTATTCTAATCAATGCCCTAATCCAAGGTTTGTTGATGATGATCGGCGTCAACAAACTCTTAAGGCCAAAGAAAAAGGAAATTCACATGTAATTACTATCGGTGATGTGGAGTACGATTACGAAGTGGTGAAAGGTATACTTACCATCCACTCTAAAGTAGCAAATGTTTTATTTGATTCTGGATCCACACACTCTTTTATTTCTAAAGAATTTTCTAAGGTTATCACCATATTACCTCAACAATTAGATGTTGAGTTAGCTGTGACAACTCCTAATGGAACAACGGTCGCATCAAAAGTTTACAATTCTTCTCTGATTGACATTTGTGGGAAATTGCTTCCTGAAAATCTTGTGATCCTTCCTATAGTGGAATTTGATGTGATTCTTGGCATGGATTGGCTTTCTTTATACGGAGCTCATATCGATTTCCAAAGAAGGGAAGTCACATTTTATATTCTGATCAATCTATGATCACCTGTCGATGCAAGGATGAATATAACCTTCCAGTGGAAATTTCTTCCATCTTATGGGTCTTGATTCCAATAAATGAAGGTTATTTATCTCAAATGGTTGTAGAGAAACTCATGATTAAGAATATTCCCATTGTACAGGAGTTTGATGATGTCTTTCCGGAGGAACTGCCAGGTCTTTCACCAAATCGTGAAGTTGAGTTTTCAATAGAACTCATACCGGGTGTTGTGCCCATTTCAAAGACACCTTATAGAATGACCCCAATTGAGTTGTAGGAATTGAAGAAGAAACTCCAAGAGAATCTTGATAACGGATTCATATGCCCTAGTATGTCACCTTAGGGAGCACCTTTTCTGTTTGTTAAGAAGAAAGATGGATCAATGCGACTCTTCATTGATTATCGAGAACTTAACAAGTTCACTATCAAGAACAAATATCCTCTCCCACTCATTGATGACTTATTTGACTAACTACATGGAGCTCAATACTTTTCCAAGATTGATCTTCGTTCAGGGTATCATTAATTAAGGGTCAAAAAAGAGGATATACCAAGGATGGATTTCCATACATGGTATGGACACTATGAATTTATAGTGATGCCATTTGGTCTTACTAATTCCCCTACTATATTTATGGATCTAATTAATAGAGTCTTTAGAGACTATCTTCATCAGTTTGTGGTAGTCTTTATAGATGATATTCTTGTCTATTCAAAGTGGAAGGAAGAACATGAATATCACTTGAGAATTGTATTGAAGACCCTGAGAAAGGAGAAGCTTTATTCCAAATTTACCAAGTGTGAATTTTGTCTTCAAAAAGTTGCATTTTTGGGTCACATAATCTCAAAAGAGGGGATATTTGTGGATCCATCAAAAACAGAGGTTATCGAAAGATTGTCGAGACCAACAACAATAACTGAGATCCGAAGTTTTCTTGGTTTGGCTGGATATTATCGACGTTTTGTGAAATATTTTTCATTATTATCTAATCCACTCACCAGGTTGACTTGAAAAGGAGTTAAGTTCGTGTGGACGGAGGAGTGTGAAGAGAATTTCAAGGAGTTGAAAAGAAGGTTATCTAGTGCACCTGTGCTCACACTTCCTTGTAGTGGAGAAAGGTTTGTGATCTACAGTGATGCATCCAAGAAGGGATTGGGGTGTGTTCTCATACAAAACGAGATGGTGATAGCTTATTCCTCATGATAGTTGAAAATCTATGAGCAAAATTACCCAACTCATGATTTGGAGTTACCTGCGGTAATCTTTTCATTAATGATTTGGAGGCATTACCTTTATAGTGAAAGGTGTGATATTTATACTGATCATAAAAGTTTGAAGCATATTTTCACACAAAAGGAGCTGAATATGCGCCAAAGAAGATGGTTGGAGCTGATTAAGGATTACGACTGCTCAATTCATTATCACCCTGGGAAAGCAAACAAGGTGGCAGATGCATTAAGTCGAAAAGACCATGCTAGCTTATCCATGATAAGGATCTCAAAAGATCCAATATTTATGGATTTACAAAGGATGGATCTTGGAATTATAATGGAAGGGGAAAAATATTATCTTTCTCAAATGAATGTTCAACCATCTATACATGTGAAGATTAAAGAGGCACAAAAAGAAGATGTTGAGTTACAAAAGAAGGTGAGAGATGTTCCTAAATTCAACCTTGATTGTGATGGGATAAAAGGTTCAGGAATCGGGTTTGTGTTCCTCCCATCCCAGAATTAAAGAAGTACCTATTGGATGAGGCTCATAGTTCTTCATTCTATATTTATCCTGGAAGCACGAAGATGTATAGGGACCTGAAAGAGTACTTCTGGTGGGATGGCATAAAAAGATATGTTTCTGAATATGTCTCTCGATGCTTGGTTTGTCAGCAAGTTAAAGCTGAGAGATAGAAGTCTAAAGCGATGTTACAACCATTATCCATACCAGAATGGAAATGGGAAAACATCACTATGGACTTTGTCACTAGACTTCCTAAAACATCCAAAGGCAATAATGATATCTGGGTTATAGTTGATTGTCTTACGAAGTCGGCACACTTCATTGCTATTAGGGTAGATTTCTCTCTAGATCATCTTGCCAGGATATATGTAAAGGAAGTGGTAAGATTGCATGGAGTACCACTTTCCATTATATCTGATCAGGATCTGAGGTTTACCTTGAAGTTCTGGAAAATTCTTCAGCATACTCTAGATACAGAGTTGAGTTTCAGCACTACTTATCATCCTCAAACAGACAGTCAGTCTGAGAGGACAATTCAAACTCTAGAAGAAATGTTAAGAGCTTGCTCTATGGATTTCAAAGGTGTTTGGGATCAACACCTACCTTTGGTGGAATTTTCCTATAATAATAGCTTTCACTCTAGTATTCAGATGGCTCCTTATGAATTTCTCTATGGAATGAAATGCATAACTCCAACTTGCTGGGATAAAGTTGGGGAAAGAAAGCTATTAGGACCTGATCTTATTGATGAGATGGCAGAAAAAGTCTGATCTCTTCAACAACACATAAGATCAGCTCAAAGTCGAAGAAAATGTTATGCCGACAACCAAAGAAAAGACCTAGAGTTTGAACTCGGTGATAAAGTGTTCTTACGAATATCTCCTTAGAAGAGAGTAATGAGATTTGGGAAGAAGGGAAAGTTGAGCCTTAGTTATATCGGTCCTTTAAAAATACTGGATCGTGTTGGGAAGGTAGCTTACCGATTGTTGCTTCCACCGAATCTCTCTCAAGTTCATGATGTGTTCCATGTATCTCTCCTGATAAAGTACATACCTGATCCTTCACATGTACTCAGCTCAGAAGTTGTACCGCTGGAGCAAGATCTTTCTTATGAAGAATAGTCGATAGAGATTCTGGATCATAGTGAAAAAGTTCTACAGAATAATACCACTCTCTTGGTTAAAGTTTTATGGAGGAACCACCAAGTAGAAGAAGTTACATGGGAACTTGAGGATATGATAAGGGAAAGGTATCCTCATTTGTTTGTTACGAAGTGATAAATTTCGAGGGAGAAATTCTTTTTAAGGGGGTAGAATGTAAAACCTGGAGATTTTATGAGAAATATATTTTTTTATTTCTTATACTATACGCAAATGAATCTTTCACTGCACACAACACTAGTTTGGTTTGCGTTACACGCAATCGCGACCTTCCTCGATAGCGTGTGTAGTACGCAATACCAAGTTTCACTAAACAATGATATATTATTATAATATTATAAACTAGCCGTTATGAATAGTATTAACTGAATTTTGAATTTTATAACATTATAATTCATCATATTCATTTTCTAGAATGAGGTATGAAAACAAAATCATTTTTTTGGATAAAAGAAGTATTTTTTTAAAAAATGCAGTATTACCTCCTTTTGATGGTGCACCCATTTTAAATCTAGTTTTTGACATGTTTATAAGTTCAATTTGACAAAATAAAATTCATATTTGTAATTAGGAAATAAAAATTTACTTTGGAAAATTTTTCATATTATTCTGGTAACTTTCATATTTTGATGAATAGTAAAAACATGCTATATTTTAATTAAAAACATATTTTTTCATCATAATAATTTATATGGTTAAATTATAATATTTAATGGTATTAAAGTATAAATACAATTTATTTTTACCATTTAATATAATTTATGTCAGTAGCATTAATTTTACATTGAATTCATAGGTAAAAACATTTCAATCTTTGGCAATGTTATAACTTTTAAAACCCGTTTGCTTAACAATGGGATTAATTTTAAATTAATTACTGAAAATTCTGGGTTTTGAATTTTGAAAAATGGATTCCATATTTGGAATCAGTGGATCCAAATTATGTTAATAGGTTACTTTTATTTTTTTGATATTATGAATAGTAACTACGGTAAGTTTTATTTACTGTGGTTAAAGGTAAATAGGGTAATTCAAGGTTGAAAGAATATTATAATACTTAAAAATTACCTTGAAACTTGTCCTAACATTATTTTATGAGTATTGGACGACCATGGGCATCCTTGGGTCGATTTTGGGACCACATTGAGCCACTTGGTAGTGATAATGACAATTTGGATTAATTAATTTAATGTAAAGACAAAATTGACATTAACAAAAATATTTTAGTCATTAATTTTTATAAGGGGTTATATAAATTATATTTTATACTATAAATATTCATTGGAAATATAAAATGATTTCCTACATTATGATATTTTTTTTAAAAATTTTAGACATCAAATAAATTAAATTAGTTATGACACAATAATGATGCAGTATTTACCTCATTAATAAATGATTTAAAAAAATAAGATTATAATGATTAAAATATTTTTCAAAACATGTCCAATTCTGATTGGATGATTTTATTTCTATCATGAGTCATATTATCTTCATATTTATTTATTTTTGGACCTTTTAAAACCGAAGATAAGTTTATAATAAAATAATATTTTCACACTTTCCAAAGGTGCCCCTCTCCTCCCTTATAAAAGGGAACCTCCTACCTCTCCTCATCACACCACTTTGATCCTTCAAGCTTGGCCAAACCCTACCAATTTATCTTCTCCACTTCCCTAGAAACATCCTAGAGGTCCTGGTCTACTTCAAAGACCAATATTTGTGCCCTAAGATGAGGTTTCAAAGAGGCGTATCGAAGAAGATGTAATATCTATTACCAATTCTTTCAAATTTATTTCTTCTTCTACTTCTTCTTATTTAGTTGTTTAATTATGAAGTAATAACATAAGTATCACTCATATACTGATATTTTATTATAAATATGAAACAACCCTATTTCACCTTCTATCCATCCTACGGAAAATGAAATCGTCGCGCATGCATACGTACGGAATATCGTCTCTACGCCGTGGTGTAATCTGTTTTCCACCACCACCTTACTTGGATGGGTATAATGGTGTAAATAATAACTATATATGATTATTGTAAATTTATATTGATTCTTAAATTGTATACATACACTTCAATACAATTCGACGATCATGGGAACGATATCATCGCTCGTGCGTACGTACGGTCTACCATCTCCACGATGTGATGCGACTTGTTCTACATGATCTTCATTGAATAATGATTATATAAATGAATTGAATGAGTAAATATGATATATATTACACTAATACCATTCTGTAAATGAGGTATCTATAACCTAAAAAGAAGAATAAGAATTTATTCGACAAAACACACATAAGAACATAAAGCAATAAACACCCGAATAACAAGTAGCAATGAAATATTACTAATAAAAAGCTAAGAATATGACCATATATGATATCATAACAATGAGTATGATTCTGGAATAAGTCAATGACATTATTTAAATAATTATACAGGAGGTTAAGATACGTACAAAGCATATCGGGCCCATGGTAAGGGAAAATCTCACAATCTCATTTTTATCCGAGATTGTTTATACTTCAGAAATTAGTAGGGGATATTTATCATCCACATACATGTTTCCTCAATATGTAATATTATTTATATCCTCCTAAAAAATTTTAAATCCAATTTTACCCTTCGGTGAGTTTTTAGTAAAAGATATGAAAGGAATCTTTTGTCATTTTTAGTACGAGGTACTTTTTGACTTTTCCGGCCAAAGTACGAGAAGGATGTTTTTTTAACTTATACGGTATGAGTGGATTTTTTTAGAAAATTATTTCCAAGAAGCTTAATTTAAAAGTTTTCAAGTTAATTTTTAATCAACTTATTTTAGTTTAAAAATTGTAGGACATGCGAAGAAAGGAAAAATGTTTTTGAAGTAGAAAGGATATTTTCCTCAAGAATGGAGTTCAAGTGTTTTATCAAAATTATTTCCCATCTAAGATAAAATAGGGTTTTGTTTCTATCCATATTTTTTTGAATTTATTTTATTGTTTTATGATGGAATTAATTTTATGATGTCCTTTTATCTTATATGGATTATGTTATGATGGCATGATGTTTAAGAATCCCATTTTTATTGCATGGGTTATGCTATGATGTATGATTTTTTATTTTCTAGAACACATAAGAATGGTTTCATTATGAGATGGGTGGGACCTATATCTCCCTCCAATGACAAGGATAAAGATTTATATCTCATGAGATAGACATGGCTGGAATGACAAGTTAATCTGGCTCAGTGATACAGGACTGGAACGAGGAGTGAACTCGGTTCAGTAATGGACTTTGTCCTATATGATGGTCTTGGAAATGATCCTTGACTAATATGAAATGATTTTCTATTATTATGTGTTTATGACACAAAGTTTCATGTTTTAAGTTATGATTATTTGGGATTACTTTTCATTACTATTATTTATCCCATGACATGATATTATGGCCTCTTTTGCAGGTTATGATTTTCTAAATGTTATGTTCTTATGAATATGATATGACTGATATTTCTTTTGTTTACCCTTACTGAGCATTTGAGCTCACCCTTTTGTATGTTTTCTTTTCCCTGGGTCAGTAAGAATGATATTAAGTAGGATATGTCAAAAAGTTACTCTAGATATGATGAAATAAACGGGAGACAATGTAGCTGATTTTATGAACCAGTTGTTTATGTTTCCCAGTTTTTAAAGAAACTATACCTATACGGTCCTTTAATGGTTTTTTATATGTTGTAATAATTATTATTCTACTTTGAAGTAATAACAATGTATGTAAAGTATGGGTTGTTATAAGTTTCATTGGATTTTCATCGTTCTCATGGTTGTTGGTGACTATTTCCCTCATTGGCCCCTATAATGGGACATTGAGTCTCATAATGCCCAACTCTCTTGTAATTAAAGAAGAAAATTTTTATACCTTCCATATTTCCATTACACTCATTAGTTTTATAACCTTAATATCTACACTTATTTTATTTACCATTCCCTTTAAGGAAATTTCCCCATGATTCTTCCTACATTTTTTACATATAGGAAATCAAATCCTCTTTCCTTCACCATCTTCATCACTCGATCTTTCATGGGAGCCCATATTTCCCCTCCTTATTATGTTTTGGATTTTAAGTATGTCCACATTATTAATAATTTTTCATGATTAATGGTTTAGAAAATTCATAAGTTTTCTCACTCCATCTCCCATTTTGGTGGGTTGTTCGTCGATGTAATATATGCATTGCCCCTCACAGCCACAGTTCCTTTTAGTTACAACCATTACTAAAACCAAAAGAGTTAACATGAGTGATGATCATTATAAGTGAATTATTATAAATAACTAGAGAAACATTTGTCCTCAAAATGTCTCACTTTATAAAAATATCATGTTAGTATGTAGTTCTTATAACTCAACTTGTATTAGACTTAGTTCAATCTCACTACCGTAGGTAAGACTGAGAAACTTACCTTTTTTATCATAATAGGTATGTACTAAAATTCTTAAAAATTTATGTGTGCTCCCTTATTTAGTCATGAGAAATAGTGGTTTTTAGATACATACCTTTATCCTCTTCATATTTTTGATCCTCTTTCAACCAAATAATAAAATCAAAATGGTTATGATAATATCTGAAACATGTCTATGAAAACATAAATATAAATAGTTCTGGCTAAATAGTGAATCCATACATAAAATACCCAAACAATTTTGTCTCTTGATACTCATTGATTCATCAAGGGAATAAATAATTTCGATCCCCACTCATCACCTAATTATGTCCAATTCATTCCACATAATATTCAATAAGATCTTTCATACCCTTCCCTAGGGAACCTTCAGTAAGATCTCGACCTTTCTCGAGAGATCCCGTGCTCATGTTTAGTTATTATTTTACCCTTTTTTGATATTAAATTATTTGGGTATTTATTTTGGGTAATTTATAGTGAATTTGGTTATTTTTGAAGCATATGGGTATATGCACAGTTGGTGCACGGTTAGAGAAAACAGTGATGTTTTCCCCAGAAAACCATGCACCCCATTTTGAGTCCTAAGAATAGGGAGTACAGGTTGACCAAATAGTGTGTACACCCTCCCCAGACCATGTAACCTTAAATAGATCGATTTTTCATGGTTGGAACATGGTTTGGAAACCATTCACCCACCTAGGATAAATCATGCACCCCAGACAATAGGGGACCATTGTTAGGGTGCACGGTTTGTCTAACCATGTGGCCCATCCAGGAAACTGTGCACGCAGTTATTTAATGCCCCAAAATTTTAATAAAAAATCATAAACCCTTGGTTTATATCCCTAATCACCCTTGATCATCCTAATATGACTTACTTTACTCTTAGAGGCTCCTAATAGGATTCATAGGCCCCTTGAACTCCTTTCTTTGTGAATTGAAGATTCGGTGGAAGAAATAAACTCCTCTTCAGTATCTGATCTATTCCATGATTGGGTTCTTATATCTCCTTTCACTATTCCCATTTGGAGAGGGATTAATTTCCTCCAATTTTGATGGTATAGATCTAGATTTTAATGGATCTTATTTCATTGGATCTTGATCCTAGGTTTTGATCCTAGATCTCCTCCACCATTGTTAATTAGACCATTCTACATAAAATTGAGGGCTAAGGTTTGGGGAGAATTCTTCAAAGATCCTAAGGTGGGTGGTATAATTAATAATTCCCATATTCTTGATCATGATATCATGTTTTTAGTTATACTACAATGTTTCGATGTTGTGAAATTTCTTTTAAATTAGAAAAATGATTTAATTGCCATGTAATTGTGAGACCCTTCATGGATCCCATTGGACCCATTGGAGATTATGAGACCGGGAATGATGGAAACCCATGGAGTATACCAGTATCATTGATATGATGATTCTTGAAATGAAAAAAAGGGAATAATGGGTTTATGAAATTGAACTAAATCTTTATTGCATGTTTGATAATGGGATTTAAAGGGTTAAAGGACTAAACCTTGAAGGGTTATTGAGTTGTGTAATAATTGATAATGAATGAATTCATATAGGATTGAACATATTGCTCCTTGTGATAAATGAAAGAACCATGGTTTTGTTTGATAAATAAAATGGTGCACAATGTTGAAAATGGTTGATAAATTAGTTATGAATGTGGAACCATAGTATGTGTATATGTAAATGTGAATAATGAGTTATGGGTGATGGAATAATACTTAGATTACCCATGGGGTGATAGAATGCTACTCTAGGACCTCGATGTATGCATGTGAACAATGATTTTCAGGAGAGGTACTGATGCTCCAAGTACCTATGGGGTGATAGACTGATGCCATAGGCCCATGAGATAAAGGCGCCAGACTGATGTTCTAAATGCTTGAGATAATGGTACCTGGATAGACACTCCAAGGCACCGAAAGAAATTGGAATTAAATTGAATAATGAAAGGCCATGAAAAGAGTAAAATTTAAAATCCCAATGGTGTATGGTTCAAACTCTGGAATATGCCGAAATAGGTATGATGTGGTTGGCTAAAGAATAATAAATGTGAAACCTGTTTACTTTTTTCTTTTGATCCTTATTATTTATTCAATCACATACACTATTATAGACTGGATATTTCTTTATATTCCATTGGTGGTGGAATACTGAGTTATACTCACACCATACTGGTACCCGAATAGACTTCATATTTTTAGTAAAATATAAGGGTAGGAGACCTATGTTAGATGTATGGATATGGATTTGGGATGGAGCATAGACAAGAGAACCGAATATGATGTCGGGACCCACTTAGGAGTTATCAGAGTAATGAACCAAACCTCAGTATCCCAGAGTTGGTGTCTTAGTTTATTATATTGGCATAAGATATAAATAATTGCATCCCAAAGGACTAATTAGTTTAGTAGTCTTGGTAAACTAGATACATACTTGAAATTCACATTACATTTTAAAAAATAAAATACACAAATATTTTCATTGAGTTTGCCATTATTTTCCCTTTGTGTAACCCTGCATATCAGTAATAACATACTTCTTGGAATCCTAGGTAAAAATGAAACATATGAAAGGGGTGACCTCAAATACATAGTAAGGGTAAGAGTACAACATAATCTATGAGTAAATATTACATAAACAATATGACAAGGTAAATAACACTAACACAAAACGGGCTAAGGCCAGCACCACCCTTTATCAGTGCTAACAAAAAAGTGCTGATAAAGGGGAGTACCTTTATTAGCGCTAAAACAAGCACTGATAAAAGTACCCCTTTATCAATGCTTTTTTTAGCACTGATAAAGGTACCCCCTTTTACAGCGCTTTTTTTAGCACTGTTAAAGGGTACCCCTTTATTAGTGCTTTTTTAGTAGCACTGATAAAGGGTCTAATTCCAAAAAAAATCATTAAAAGAAATATATTAATATTTAAATATATAGATATAGTTATATTTATATAAATATAATATATATTTTTTAAATATAATTTAAAATATATTTTAGATAAGTATAAAATTACAGTTACACTTAATATAAAATATATTTAGTGAAAATGGATTATAAAAAATTAAAATGAAATATTTTTTATTAATAATTTTCTAATTATTATGGAGTAATAGTCATTTAATAAAAATTTGAAGACTTAAAAATTAAAAAAATTTAAAAAAGATCCAAAATAGGTTGAAAACGCAACGCAAACTTCAAACGGCATTAACTTTTGATCCGGGTGTCCGTTTGAGCTCTACCATATATCAAATCAAAGCTTGCAACGAAATCTACACCCTTAAAATTGGGTAAACCTCGGTAAAGGTTTTTTCAAGGCTAAAAATGGCCTAGAAGGCCTCCAAAATTGAGTTTTTAGTCGGGGTACCCCGGTTTTGAACATTTTGTAGATTTTCAGCCTCGTTTAAGGGGGTATTATTTCCTTTTTTCATAGAGAGTGAATTTATTCCAAGGTATGACATTCATATTGATATTATGACTTTCAAATTTTATCGTTTTTTATAACGCACTATTTTTTATAATCAAATATATAACAATATATACATATTTTTTATATATTCACACATAAAAATTTAATTATAAATATAAAAAAAATATTTACATATAAAATATATTAGCTTTATCTGAATAATAACTAATATCCATTTTATTTAAAATAAAAATATATAAATATTTATATACCTATATATTAGTCTAACTATATATATATATATATTAATATAACTACATATGTATATTAATATAACTATAAATATATATATTAATATCACTCTAAAAATATATATTAATATAAATATATATATTTATATTAATATATATATTAATATAAATATATATTACTATACACATAAATGTAACTAAATATATATATATATATAAATAGAGATATCATGAAATGGAAAACAAATCAAAATAGAGGAGTGGTAAGGTCTTAGGCGTACATGGGTGGGAGGTCTCGAGTTCAAAACCTGGGGGAGGCAGGGGCATGTGCGCATAGGGGAATATGGGGCTAGCACTGATAAAGGGTGTAGGGGGGTGTGTGCGGGCGCTGGAGGTGCGGGAAGGCACTGATAAGGGGGGAGGGGCTCAAGCGCTATAAAAAGCCACTCCGAGATTGCCAGGATTTTTTTTAAAAAAAATTAATTTTTTTTAACTTTTATCAGTGCTAAAAAAATTGCTGATAAAGGAACCTTTTATCATCGCCTCAAATAAAGTTCTAATAAAGGACCCTTTTATCAGTGCTTCATTTTAGCGCCGATAAAAGACCCCTTTTATCAGTGCTTTTTTTAGCGTTGATAAAAGGGGTCATTATCAGTGATTTTTGAAGCGCTGATAAAAGGGACCCCCCCATCTACGCCATCTTTAATAGCACTTTTCTAGCGCTGTTAAAGTCCATTTTTAGCGATGATAAAAGGGATATTTGTAGTAGTGTAAATAAAACACATGCCATTTAAATAATCACATGAGATAGGAAACTTCACCATGGATATTATACTAGTATAATAATCACATGGAGATCAATAACTAATCTCAAAAAGATAGAATTCATAATTTAAGGCATCTGAAACTTACTATCGAGGCCTCAACCAAGACATCTGAAAATAAATGGGTAAGGTCGTAGCCAAAACCCAATCTGGTTTGTCTCATGAGACCTATTTATGCATCAAGGGGATATATTGGGCCCTTAATTTCACTTACTAAGTCAAATTAATTCCTTTTATTAATGGGGTGAAACGTAAACAATATATACAAACGAAATGTAAATAGCTTTCCCTAATCAATAAACATAATCATAAACCATTCTGAGTGATACGGTGAATGATATCAAAATAGCACATCCATAGTCAAACTATTCATAAACCATTTAATAAAATATGGTATATGATATCATAATGATCAATCTCAAGGAATAATAAAATTAAATAAAGGATGCTGACATATATGGAAATATTTAATAAAATCATTGAAAATTATTGAGAGAAATACCCCTTTTTTACATTGAAATGGAAACATAATATTAAAAGACAAAATTTCCATTGAAAAGAACCTTGTAAAATTTTAAATGAATATTAAAAACATTCAGGAATCATGATATTAGAAAAATCCAATCATTCTGCATAATTTTTTAAAAAAAATCCTCCAATATTTTTGTTGAAAATTTCATAAAGTACCTCATTTGGTAAAATAATAAAAATATTCCTTTAAAACCATTTTATAAAAAGTATAACATGGGTAGAAAACTTTAAAAAAATTTAGGATAATAGTAAAAAAACGTTTTGAAAACATTTTTAGAAAACACTGACATGGAAGAGAAATATTCCCCAAGGGAGACTTAAATAAAAATAATCTCGATTAATGATGAGATTGTAAATTAAACCCTTACCACTTTATAATCAGTAGAGTCATATTACATAAGAAATAAAGAAAATTATATGGATATATAAATACCATAATATTTAGAATAATACTCATAAAAGACATTCATGGGCATTATATACACCACATAATAGAAATAAGTAGTGTATAAGGCATGTGTCCCATAGAAATAGAAGTGAGACAAAAATACCTTGCCTTATGTCTTGAATCTCATCGTACTCATTAAAACCTACTATAAAATAAATATATGTTTATTATACATATATATCACAAAAAAATATTCACTTCTATAATACCATATATGATTTACTTATGACTTTATATTACCCCTTTATTAACAATTTCATGTTAAAGTTACGTTTCAGGTAATAACCACTTTGTTTTTCTTATATGTTTTGATTTGTTGTATTTTTAATCCTATTACTTATATAATGATTTAATCATCTCTAAAATTATAAACATGATATAAATATCATATATATTTGGTATACATGTATTTATTATAATATATAAAATGTAGAAATAGAAAATGAGAAACATTGTTCATGGAAACAATGTATGTCGTACGTACGCATGAACATTGTTTCCATTTTCTTGTCGTATTGAAATAAAAATGTAAATTATATAATTAAAGTTGAAATAGTATTTAATATATATCATATACATTCACTAAAACCATACTTAATACATTCCATTTAAAGTGTGAACAAATCACATAGTTTTGAGGAGGCAATAGTCCAAACGTCTACAAATGAAGTTATTGTATTTACAAAAAATGAAATGCATGGAGATATGTGTTATATAATAATTAAAGAAGTATAAATGAATAAAAAATATCATATATATCAAATAAAAATATAAATTACATCATTATTCACAACCATGAAATGTGTTAATGAAATAAAAAATGACATCGGTTCGCGAGGCGGTAGTCCTCCGTACACACGGACGATGATTATGTATCCCATTTGATGGAAGTGTGTGTGAGTGTATGTATAAACCTTAATAATAAATATCTTAGTATATTGAGGATAATAATTTTATTATATATACATTAAATAAAAATAATTTAAGGGGTTTAAGGAATAAATAAAACAAAAAACATTCATTAATGAACATTACCTATTCTTTGGGTATGTCTTTTTGATTTTCACAAAAGGAATTCTTTGGTTGGATTTATGACAAAATTAACGATTATAGGATAAAGGGAGGACATTTTTGAGGATAAATGGGTATTTTTTGTCTGATATATGAGTCTCAATGTTGTGTGAAGAAGTGAGGGAGGAGGTGATCTTTTATAATTGAGATGGGGGAACTTTTGGAAACTCCCAAAATATTAAATTAATATAAATGAACTTTTAATTAAAAATGGCTCTAAAGTGAGTTATTTAGAATATAATATGATTTTGGATATAAATCCTCTCAAAAAATAATTTTTATACAAGTTTATCTCACATTATTACCCTTATCTTCTATCTTTAACCATTAGTTAAACCCGTTAACTCTTACCATGACAACTTGAATTTTTTACTCTTTAAAGGTTAATGTAGTTACTATAAAATGCCAAAAAATCATAAATAAGTCATGGATTATATTTTAAACCTTATATAAATTAGTTTACCTAATTTTATATATATTTTATATCATTTAATAAAATATTACTTGTTTTAAAGTTTCATTAATGTTAATTTTGACACTGATCATTACTTGACTTTTTAAAAAATATCAATACACAAGATAACTTCAAAAAAAACATTAATACACCCCTAATATGTATAAGTAATCTATAAAGTTCATGGATGATATTAATTATATCATATTATATTTATTTAAATATTTTTAATATCATTTATTTGAAATTTCAATTAATTAAACAATTATTTTATCATTATTGTGTAAGCCTTAAAGGTAATTATTTATTTCCTAAAAATTAAAAATAAATTTTCATGATAAAGATAAATAGTTTATATTTAAAATGAATATTTATAGTTGAAAATATATTCTGAATAACTACATTTAAAAAATTAACACTTATTAAAAACATGAGTGACATATTGGACTTCCCTTAGAATAAAATACTAAAAAAGGATTAAAGTCCTACCAGTGGCTCTAAGAGGCTATAAAATCTACCCAAGGATGATTTTGGTTAAAACTAACTCATAAAATAAAATTATAACAAGTGTTAGTGTAATTTTATAATACTTATGATATTATTTTTACCCTTAATTACTGGATTTTCCCATAAGCATGGCCATTTAAAAAAATACTAAAGTTACTATTCATATTGCCCAAAAAATAAATGGGACATATTTACTAAAGTTAATAAATTTTAAAATTATTATTAAAACTATGAAATATATTTTTCAAAATTAAAAACACATAATTGGATAAAATTAATTTAAAATTAACCCCATTCATGGATTGAGAAAACGATTTTTTGAAGAGAAAAACATTTAAAAGATTGAAATGTTTTTATATCAAAATTCAATGCGAAATTAATTCCAATGACCAAGATTAGATTAAACGATTAAAAGTTAATCTATTTATACATTAAAACCCATTAAAAATATAATTTAACACAATAATTTTTCTAGATAAAAAAGTTATTTTCAATTAAAATGCAATAGTTTATCACTATTCATCAAAACATGGAAATTATCTGAAAAATACCAAAAATTAAATGAAAGTAAATTTTTATATTTTGATTTAAAATAAGAAGTTTATTTTTTCAAATAGAATTTATAAAAGTGTCAGAAACTAGATTTAAAACAAGCACGCTATCAAAAGGCGGTAAAACTGTCTTTTTGTAAAAATATATATTTTATACATAAAATTGGAATTGTTCTTATATCATGTCTAGAAAACACATAGCATGAATTTTAAACACTATATTGAATATTATATATATATATATATCATTAATATAATCAAAAAGTGTAATTTTTTATTTTATTGGTATAAAACACACTTATGCGCATTTAAATAGTTTTTATAAAAAAAATTCTTATATATTAAATTGGTTTTTATATTTATTTCTAATTAATTGGTAACCAATGAATTCAATAATATATTTTTATAAGTTTTTTAATATTTTTCATAACCCCCAATTTAACAGCTGAAAGATAATTTCATTTTAAATAATAATATTAATAGTATATCATGGTTCATTTAAGCTTGGTGTTTCATGCAACATAATCTATTGAATAGATTAAACTTGGAAAGATACATACAATAATATCTTGGGGTGTTAAATTCTCCCCTATAATAAATTTCATCTTCACAATTTGAAATTGTACTTCAAACATCAAATATTGATACTTGAAAAATCCTTTGTGGGAAACCCACATCAGAAACAGGGTTAATAAAACATCCACTTAATAATAGAGAAAGGGAAATGAAAATATCACCACAAAATTAGTATTTTGAATAGGAAAACATTAGTGTAAAGTGAAAACATGTACATAAAAGAGAAATTGAACTATCAAGTTATGATAGAGGGTGATAGAAAACATGGTCATGAGAAATTTAACAATCAAAAACCATACATATTGTGATTGTTCAAAAGACCATTGATTTATTAGTAATAAAAATAAATAAATAATGTTTTGTTCCAAAATTATTTTCCCAGGGTCGAGGGATTATTTTTCTATCCACATAATCAGTTGAAACAAATAATCTTACTTGATTTTAGTCCATGTCATAAGCATAGTCATAACCTTAGTTTGTGGTTTGATTAATTTAAACTTCATATATTGTGCTTGTAAATGGATATTCGTGATAAAAAATTTTATGCCTGGATAATTTTTAATGAATCATAAGATCCATAAGTCATTTATCCAGTATTTAAATGTTTACTGAAACCAAAATGGTTAACACAAGATATCTAATATAATAAATCACACTTTAATCTCAAACAATGATAACCAATGTTCAACTTAATCCATTCCATATTTAAGACTCATCCAAAATATATCTGTCCAAATTGAAAGTGTAAAAATTTATAAGGAAGGTCGCTAAATTTCCAAAATCAGCTTAATGTAAAATTTTCCCAAACAATATAATGTAGATCTTTTTGTCACATACCAAATATACAAATAAGTTTATCACCTTTAAAACCTTAATAAAAACATGAATTATTCCAAATATTTAAAGAAGAAACAATATAATACAATAATTATATATCTTATGATTCTTAAAAATAGAAAACCTACTTTAATTATTCCACTTTGACTGTAGTAACAACATAATATTACCCATGATCCCTTCACTTTTTCTGATCTATATTTCCTTGATGCTTGGGGAATTTATTTTTATAGTGTCCCATATCCCTATAATTGTAGCATTGAACATTGGTATATTCTTTTTTCTCTTTCAATCATGATAATGATGACCCTTCTCACCACACTTTAAGAAAACTCATTTTTCTTTTAAGCAATTACCAAGGTGCTTCTGTCCACAAGTATCACATGTCTTAAAATCCTTCTTTCACCTCTTTCCTTTATCTAAATCTTATACAGATGTTATATTCTTATCTTTCTTCCCTTTGAATTCATAAGACTTTGATAATTCTTTCACTATCTTGATAGCACATGAGACTATATTCTTATATGATGAGAACACTTGGGAGACTAATTCCCTTTGAAGGGATGTCTTTAACCCATCAAAGGAATGATCAATATATCTCCTTGGTATATTAATATAGTCTATAGTATACCTTGATAGACTTGTAAAGTTGGATTTATACTTAACAAAATTCTTATCCCTCTTTTTTCTCAGACTCTAAAATTGCCTCTCTATATTCTCTCGATGTTCGTGAGGAAAATATTTTTCTAAGATAGATTCCTTCAAATAATTATATTCCATGTTTTCTATTTCTTCCTCCTCCTCTGTGTTTTGAATCAATGAACACCATTGACCTAAATCTCATGATAGATGATAAACTTCCATGAAAACTGTATCTCTTTCATTACTTCCAAAATAAAGATATATCTTTTCTAAGGAAGCTATTTATTTCTCACCTATGAATGGATTATTAGTCTCATTGAATGATGGAGGTAATTATCTCATGAAGTGTTCAAACATTGTTCCTCCTCTTTGTGTATCAACATGATCCATACAAGTAAGGTTATTCTTTATAACCTGAGTCATTTTTCCTAGTATAGATATAAGTTGGTTACCCAAGTTGAATCTCTAAATCCAACACCATTATCTTGCATAGGGGGTAAATCCCTACATGGATCACGTGCCTTGATACGATTTCCATTCTTTCCACTAGGTGTCATTTCTAAAAAAGGGTATACAATAGATTATATCATAATATTATGAAACATAATGTATAATCTTGGAACAAGTTAATCACATAACCTAAATTTAAAATTTAGGTATAACTAATCTATAAATCAAAATCTATGTTTATTTGGATATATTTCCAAATTTTATCATAGGTTATTGCTCTCTAGTCCATGTTTTCCAAAATCTAGTTCCCAAGATTTCAACTAAACTTTCTTTAATATCAACTGTAATGACCCCAAACATAGTAGCCCAAATTTAGTGTCTTACGTTATTACATTGGGATAAGATACAAATAATTGTATCTTAAAGGACCGATTAGTTTAGTAGTCATGGTAAACTAGATACATACTTCAAATCCACATTACATTTTAAAAAATAAACTACACAAAGTGTTTCATTGAGTCTACCATTATTCCCCCTTTGTGTAACATTACATTTCATTCTTAGCATACTTCTTGGAATTCTGGGGAAAATGAAGCATATGAAAGGGGTGAGCTCAAATTAACTGTGAGGGTAAGCGTACAACGAAAGCTATGAGTAAATATGACATAAACAATATGAAAAGATAAATAATTGAAACACATGTCATTTAAATAATCACATGATCAAGTAAACTTAACCATGGAAATTATACTATTAGAATAATCACATGGAAATCAATAAATAATCTCACATTGAGGTAACGCATAATTTCGGACATCTGAAACAAACTATTGAGGCCTCATCTAAGACATTTGAAAATAAGTGGGTAAGGACTCACCAAAAACCAATCTGGTCTATCTCATGAGACCATCGATTCATCTAGGGGATATAGCAGGACCCACTCATCACTTACTAAGTCCAGTTCATTCCTCAAATTAATGGGGTGAAACATAAACAACATATATATACGAAATGTAAATAACTTTCCCCAATTAGTAAACATAATCAAAAACCATTCTGAGTAATATGGTGAATGGTATCAAAATAGAACATCCATAGTCAAACTGATCATAAAAAATTTAATAAAATATGGTAGAATATAACATAATTGATCAACCTCAATGAAGCATAAAATTAAAAAAAAGTATTTTTACATAGATGAAAATACTCTAATAAAGTCATTGTAAATTCTTAAGATAAATACCCATTTTTTGTATTGAAATCATTTATTTAAAAGTCCATAGAATTTTTAAAGAAAACATTTTCATTGAAAATAAAATTTTAACTATGTAAGGTAATATTAAAAACATTAAGGTTTAATTATGGTGGAAAAAACTTCTTATTCCGTATAAGTTAAAAAAACAATCCTTCTATATTTTTGTCGAAAAGTCATAAAGTACCTTATTTGGGAAAATGATAAAATGATTCCTTTCAAACTAATTTATAAAAATTTAAAAAGGGGTAAAAAGAATTTAACCAGTTTTAGTATAATATTAAAAACCTTTTTGAAGTCGTTTTTAGAAAACACTAACAAGGAAGAGTAATATTCCCCACGGGGCACTTAAACAGAAACAATCTCGATTGATGATGAGATTGTGAATTAAACCCTTACCAGTAGATTTGTATACCCCATGAAAGAAAGAAAATTATATGGATATGAAAATACCATAGTATTTAGAATAATACTCATAAAATATATTCATGGCCATTATATACGCCACACAAAATAAATAATTAGGGTATAAGGCATGTGTCCCATAAAAATAAAAGTGTGACAAAAATCCCTTACCTTATGTCTTGAATCTCATCATACTCATTTAAACACTATGTATAATAAATATAAACTTAATATAAATCTATATAAAACATATTAATTTATATGATATCATATATTATTTATTTATGTCTTTACATTACCTGTTTATTAACAATTTCATGTCAAAGTTACGTTTCAGGTAATAACCACTTTGTTTTTCTCATGTGTTTTGATTTGTTATATTTTTTATCCTCTTACTTATATCATGATTTAATCATCTCCAAAATTATAACCACGAAATAAATATCATATATATATATATATATATTGTATATATGTATTTATAATAATCTATAAAATAAATAAATATAAAATGAAATACATCATTCATGGAGATAGTAGGTTGTATGTATGCATGAATGTTGTTTCCATTTTCTTATTGTATAGAAATAAAAAAGTAAATAATATAATTTTAGGGAAACTATTATGTCTTATATATCATATAATTTCACTAAAACCATTCTTAATACATTCCATCTAAGGTGTGAACAAATCACATCGTTTTGAGGAGGCGGTAGTCCACATGTCCACAAACGAAGTTATCGTATTTACACAAAATGGAAAGCATGAAGGTATGTGTTATATAAAAATTTAAGAAGCATAAATAAATTATAAATATCATATATATCATATAAAAATAGTAATTTCATCATTATTACCAACCATGAAAGGTGACAATGGAAGAACGAACAACATCGGTTCACGAGGCGGTAGTCCACTGTACACATGAACAATGATTGTGTATCCCATTTGATGTAAGTGTGTTTGATTGTAGGTAGAATACTTTATATAAAAACATATTATTTTATTTATGATACTGAGGTTATTATATATATGTGAAATAAAAATAATTTAATGGGTTTAATTAAGAAATAAAATAGAAATGTTCTTCGATGAACATTACCTCTTCTTTGGATATCTCCTTTTGATTTGCACAAAAGGACTTCTTTAGTTGAATTTATGCCAAAATTAATGATTATAAGATAAATAGAATGAAGATATGAGGAGAAATGGGTAGTTTTTTTGTCACCAAAGAAGTATCAAAGTGGTGTGAAGAAGTGAAAGAGGAGGTTCCCTTTTATAATTGAGGCAAAATGTACTTTTGGAATCTCTCAAAATATTAAAATATTATAAATTAATTTTCAATTAAAAATGGATAAAAAGTGATTTATTTCAAATATAATATTATTATGGGTCGAAATAGTATCAACCAATAATATTTATACAATTTTAGGTCACATTATTACCCTTATCGTTTGGATTTAACCCTTAGTTAAACCCTTTAACTCTTATCGTGACAACTTGACTTTTTACTCTTCAAGGATTAATATAATTACTATAAAGTGCCAAACAAATAGTAAATGAGTCATGGATAAAATTCTAAACATTATCTCAATCTGGGGTCCAAATTTTATATTTTTATGAATTTTATATCATTTAACAAAATATTATTTAATATAAAATATCATTAATGTAAATTTTGACACTATTCATTACTTGACTTTTTAAAAAATATCAATACAAAAAATAACTTCAAAGAAAACCTTTAATACATCCCTAATATCTCTAGTTCATCTATATAATTTTTGAATGAATTTAATTGTCTCAAATTATATTTATTTTAATATTTTTAATATCATTTATTTGATATTTTTATTAATTAAATAATTACTACATCATCATTGTTCAAGACTTCAAGGTAATTATTTATTTACTAAAAATTAAAAATAAATTTCTGTAATGAATATAAATAGTTTATATTTAAAATTACTATTTATAGTTTAATATATATTTTGAATAACCATATTTAAAAAATGTAATACTTATTAAAAACATGAGTGTGACGTATTGGATTTCCCTTAGAATAAAATAATAAAAAAGGATTAAAATCATCCAAGTGGCTCCGAGAGACCATAAAACGTCCGAAGGATGATTTTTTTCGACAATAAATTATACAATAAAATTATGAAAAGTGTTAGGTCAATTTTATAATACTTATAAAATTATTTTTACCCTTAATTACCTAATTTACCCTTAAGCATGGTAATTTAAAAAACTATAGTTACTATTTATATAGTCCAAAAAATAAAAGGGATATATTTACTAAATTTATATCTTTTTATTCCAAATATGGAATCCATTTTTCAAAATTCAAAACATTGAAGTGGAAAAAATTAATTTAAAATTAATCTCATTGACGGAATGAGAAAATGAGTTTTTAAAGTGAAAATGTTCAAATGATTGAAATTCTTTCACATCCAAATTCAATGTAAAATTGATTTCAATGATGTAAATTAGATTAAATGATAAAAAAATAATCTAATTATACTTTAAAACCAATTATAAATACAATTTAACACTATAATTTATTAAGATGAAAAATCCATTTTCAATTAAAATGCAATATTTTATCACTATTCATCAAAACAGGAAAATTAACAGAAAAATACCAAAAAATTAACCAAAGTAAATTTTTATATTCTGCTTTAAAATAAGAATTCTATTTTGTATCATATAATTTATAAAAGTTTCAAAAACTATATTTAAAATAAGCGCACCATCAAAAGGCGGTAAACGTGTCTTTTTATAAAAATACATCTTTTATACATAAAACTGGATTTGTTATTATATCATATCTAGATAATATATTGGATGAATGTTAAAAACTATATTGAATATTATATATATATATATATCATTAATATATTCCAAAAAGTGTTATTTTTTTATTTTATTAGTACAAAACACACTTGTGTGCATTTAAATAGTTTTTATAAAAACATTTCTTTTATATTAAATTGGTTTTTATATTTATTTATAATTAATTAGTAACCAATAAATTCAATAGTATATTTTTATATGTTATTTAATCTTATTCATAACCACCAATTTAATGACTGTGATATAATTTCATTTTAAATAATAATATTAATAGTATATCATGGTTTGTTTAAGTTTGGTGTTATTTACAACATAAACTATACAAGAGATTAAATTTAAAAAGATAGATACCATAAAATCTTGAGGTATTAAAGTCAATGTGCCTTTATTTTGGGTTTTCATTTGACACTTGACACATATATGACATTACATATCTACTGCTTTGTTTTATGGTCATCTTCTCTGTTTTGGATTTATTCATGTGTTTTTTGGTTGATCATTGATTATTATGGTATCTTGGCTATATTTCATATTGATTTAAACTATTGTGATACTTTGATAAAGAGGGTATAGTCTCTCCACATTATATATTAGAATCCCACTACTAATCAGCATCCTATGGCATACAGGGCGGCATGCATGAGGTTATGTGGCGTACCGGTTCAGGGCACCGGTATGTGGAACCCGATTAAGGGTGTTTCAAAGTGTTATTCAAGGAGTTTTATTTTATTTTAAGTTTTATTATTATTTGGGAAAGTTATAAAAGAGACTAGTATGATTCATGCCTTGGTCATGAGCTCATGCATGGGAGAATCAAACCCATGTACAGGGGAAAACCAAGTACCCTAGGTGAGATTATTATTCTTGACGTTTTTTATTAAAATTGGATATTATTTCACCTTGGGTGATGACTTGTTGTGTGATGTTATTGTTGTATGATATTTTCATCATGGACTAGTATGGCATGATAGTTGAGTATACATGCATCATTTTAGGCACTTATGAATTTATGTGACATGCATCATATTAGGCATGCATAGAAAAAAAGTCATAAGTGGGTTTTGGGAAATGAAAATGTTTTCTCTATTTGAGTAATCTAAAAGAATTTGAGATTAATAATGAAATACTAATGGTTAAAATATGTTAAAAGTGGTAATTTGAAATGTTTAAAAAGGGTTGTCTAATGAGAAACTTATAATTATGAAGAGTTTTTTACCTGGTATTATCCATGGGCCATGTTAAGGATGGTTGAGGGTAGTGATAATGCCTCTATTTTAACCATGGGGTAGTTTATAAGGGATTCCTTGTTATAAAATTATGTGAATAAATATTTTTAATATGTGCTAATGGTGTGTTATGTGTCCTAAGACCTGAGTTTGGAATTATAGAGACATGAAACCACGGTGATGTTTTTTGATAGGATGACAGAAGGAAATTGATGGAAATGATCCTCCAGCAGTGGGACAAGAGGCTCTGATAGTTTTGGGTGAAGGGGTGGGAGAAAAGTACCATGAAAAAATTTCTTTCTTTATGAAGTTCATGGAAAGTTACCCAAGGAGAGCTATGTAAAATATGCTTGGTCTAACTTAGGAGTTCTAGTTGCAACACTCTTCGACCTTCACCGGAGAGGGTGAAACTGAGGCAGATACATTCTAGATTGAGTCAATCCAGAAAATTCTTGACCATTTAGATACCCTACATATAAAAGAGTCAAGTTGGATACTTATATGTTATGATTTCAATTGAATCATCGGTGGGATATTCAAGCTCAGGATGAGTAGTTGGATAGCATGGTATAGAAGGTATTTTAGTAGAAATTCCTAGAACTATTTTACCCAGAAATGATCAAGAAGGAGAGGGCAGAAGATTTTATATGAATAACCCAGGGAAACATGTTATCAGTGGACTATACTAGTCACTTCACTGAATTGAAGCCCTTTGTTCTAGTGCTGGTAGGGGATGAGGCAACCGCGGAGAGATTTTTTCAGGATGGAAATAAATGTGAGATTAAGTCCCAAGTTAAGATCTTCATATTGAAGAAGTTTACTAAGGTGGTGAATTAGGCTCTCATTTCGAAGGGGAAACTAAAGGAGGATGCTAGTGGAGGATAGGTTGAATCTTTTGGAAGATTTGGAGGTACATATTTTGAGGGTAGGAAGTGTTACTATGAGAACATCAACTAGGGTAGTGTAAAATAGATTAGTAAAGGATAAGGATCATTTACCCAGAGTAGTAATCAAGTGTACTACCATTAGTGCAGTAGGCCACGTCACATTCATAGTCATTTTCCTCAACCACTGATGAACTTCCAGTCTTGTGGAATTATGGGACACTTGCAGAGGTACTATAGGAACCCTCGATTGATAGGTAGTGATGGAGAAGATAATCTAAACTAGAATATTGAAAGGGGGTCTTCTACCCCATACCAATTAGGGATTTAGAGCTCTAATGGCCATGCCTATTTGGGAAGAGAATGTGGTACTTCAGGGAAAGAGCACCTACATCAAGAGAACAGTACACCATAGGGATTTTAGACCAGAGCATAGGGAAGCGGGACATTTCAGTTACATGCATTTCAGCCTGCACTTGTTGATAGCGAGGATGGGCCATCGATAGCCAGGTGTACTATTCTTGTATCTTCTATGATTTATATCACTTTATTTGATATAGGAGCCTCAAATTATTTTATATCTTCTCAAATTGTTAATAGTTTGAGTCTAACAGGGGAGTTTGTGAGTGGGGTTATGACCACTGACACACTGTTGGGTGTGCGTTCAAAGGAAATCTATCTATGTAAGGTATTTTCCCTCAAGTTTGGTGAGTATAGTTTCCTTTGGGATCTTTACACACTTGAAATGTCAGTTTTATCCTGATTTGGGCATGGATTGTTTGATATCATACTGACCCCACATCGTTTTTTACTATAGGAGAGTAACCTTTACATCTCTTGAGGGTAACAATTATGTTAATCATGGAGAATGGGATATCCAAGTAGGATATGTAGGGAAAATTCATCTAAAACTAGGGGATTTAACTACCCAAGTTGCGATGCTTTTGTTGGATGATAGGGGTGTGAATAAATGTGCATTTCCACCCATAGTGGACCAGTTTTAGGTTGTGTTTCCTGATGACTTCTCAAGGCCGCCACATGAGAGAGATGTTGAGTTCACAATTGAGATAATGCATGAAGCTGAACCAATTTCGATTCAACCTTATAGAATGTAACCAATTATTTAAGAGCTTGATAATTAGCTGGAATAATTGAAAGATAATGGATTTATCCATACAAGTATGTCACCTTGGGGTTCTCTGATTTTTTTTCTAAGAAAGATGATGGGATGTTTCACTTATGTGCTGATTATCATAAGGTAAACTAGATGATAGTTAAGAACTAGTATCCTATTACATGTATCAATGATCTATTTGACTAGTTGAGAGGATCTTGTGTATTCTACAAGGTTTACTTGAGGTCGAGGTATCATCAGTTGAGAGTGAGACCTTGTGATATACCACAAACTGCATCAGAAGTAGATATGGATAGTATGAGTTCACTGTGATGTATTTTTGGGATAAATAATGCTCTAGCTATGTTTATAGACATGATTAACCAAATATTTCACATGTATCTAGATTAGTTTCTGGTTGTTTTTTTGGATTAAATCATGGTGTAATATAAGACACATGATGATCATGCCCAACATCTTGACATCATCCTGAGTATATTGAGAGAGCAATGATTATACCCCAAGTTATATAAGTAACAATTATAGATAGATAGGGTACATTTATTGGGTGACATCATATCTGATGAATCTGTGTCAGTGTAACCATATAAAGTTTAGGTAATTGTTTCTTGGGAGTAGCCCAAGAATGTTTTTGATATCCAAAGATTTATGGGTTTAGCGGGTTATTATAGGAGATTCATCCAAGACTTATCTTGCTTGGAAGCACTTATTTTAGTCCTAACCAAGGAGTGCATAAAGTTTTAATGGTTTGAATCATGTGAGAATTCTGTCCTATAGTTTATGAATCATTTGACTACCACATCAATTTTGATCCTACCCGATCCAAATGAGGTGTATACGTTGTTTTGTGATGTGTCTGGGATCAGACATGAATTAGTGTTGATGTAGAGAGATCAGGTTGTGGAATATGGGTTATGAAATTTGAGGCCACATGAATGGAATTACCCTATATATGATATATAGTTAACCATAGTGTTTTAATACTTAAAGTGTTGGCAGTATTACCTGTTGGGTGAAAAGTTTACTGTGTATACTGATCACAAAAATTTGAAGTACATATTTTCTCAATGAGATTTGAAACTTTGGTAGTGGAGATGGGTTGAGTATATGCAGTCATTTTATTTTGAGCTTGCCTATACAATGGGAATGGGAAATAGTGTTGCTGACTCTTTGAGCCATAAGACACAGAAACAAGAAGTCCAATAGTCTAACTCTGAGTGGAAGATGATGGCATTGTTTGTTGAGATGCATATCGATATTCAAGAGGAACAGGAATGAATAAACCTTTTATCCTTATCATTTTAGTCCAAACTTATGAAACAGATCAAGGAATGGTAGTATGAGGACCTAGAGTGTCTGATTTTGAGGGAAAATTTTGAATGGGGGAGACACCTCCTGATTTAACTATAGATAGGGTTGAGTTCATCTATGTTCAAGGATTTGTTTTTATTCCTACATGTATGAATGAGGAGATAATGTTCGAGTTTAATACCTAAAAGTGGTAAGTGTACGTTGGTTTGACCAAAATGCACCACGAACTTCATAGGCAATATTGGTGGCTGGTAATTAAAAAATATATTTTAGGTTTCTGGGCATGATGCCACACCTGTCATCAGGTGAAGGATAGGCATCAATGACCTAGTGGTATGTTACAACCTCTTTCCATTATAGAATGGAAGTGGTATGGTGTTACCATGGATTTTATGGTGAGTCTTCTAAGGATCCCTCAAAATAATGAAATGATATGGGTGATTTTCGACCAGTTGAAAAAAGTATCCCATTTTTTTCCTATCTAAGAAACTTTCATATTTGATTAGTTGGGGGATATATATGTTTGGGAGATAATAAATTCGCATGAGTTTCCATGGAACATAGTTTCAAATCATGATTCATGCTTTACTTCACGCTTCTGGAAAATCTTACAAAAGGTGTTGGGTACCCTGGTGTTTCTGAGTACAAATTTTCACCCACAGACGAATGGGCAATCAGAACATACTATTCAGGTGCTAGAGTACGTGTTATGGGAATGCATCCTAAACTTTGGAAGATCTTGGGAGATTCACTTATCACTCATTGATTACTCCTATACTAACATTTATTAGTAAACTATTCATATGGAACCATATGAAGCACTTTATAGTAGTCCATGTAGATCACCTTTATGTTGGATAGAGGCAGGTGAGTCAAAATTATTGGGACTGAGTCTTGTGTAGGAGATATCAAATTAGGTTCTATTGATTTGGAAACTTATGGATACAATGAAGATTTTACATAATTATTATACTGATTGATGTCATTCACCTCTTGAGTTTATAGTGGGTGATCATGTATTCTATCAGGTGTTGCCAAGATTGGGTCACTGAAGGATTCGAAGGCAAGGTAAGTTGGCACCCAGGTTTGTCAGACTATTTGAGATTGTGGAGGGGATTAGAATCATGGTGTGTCAATTATCTCATCCATAGAGGTATAGTGTTATGAATTATGTTTTTAATGTGTCACAACTTCGTAAGTATCACCCCAACCCTTCTCATGTAATCGATGTTGATGATGTTGAGTTTGAGGCTGATGTGTCCTTTGAGGACCATCTAATTCATGTTGAGGATCATAGTGAGAAAGTATTGAGGGGTAAGACTTTTCCATTTTTCTAAGAGTTATGGTGGAAAGACTATGTTTAGGAGGAATCATGGGAGAGGGAAGCAGATAGATAGGCCCATTGGCCTGACCTTTTCAGCTTAGAAGCTTATCGATGCTTGGGAGTGCAGCTCAAGGATGAGATGTTATAATTTGGGGGAGATTTTAAGATATTGACCTTTCTTAAGATGTCTCGTGATCATTATTAGGTGTTATTTTTCCTTTTTTATCATAACTTGGCGAGGTCTTTCTTCAGGTTTGTTTTGGGTGAATTTGTAGAATTTTAGAAGCCTATGGGAATGTGCATGGTTCGTTCATGATTAGAGAAAATTGTGTGGTTATCCTCAGCAAATCGTGCAACTTATTTTTAGCCACAAGATGGGGGGACACAGTTTAACCAAATTTTGAGGCCACCCTACCCAAACCGTGCACCATTGGACATAGGGGGTTTGTATGTTTATCCCATAGTTTGGAAAACCATTCACTTACCCAGGATAAATCATGCACCCCAGGTAGTAGGGTTGCATAGTTGGGGAACACAATTTGTATAACCATGCGTCCCATCCAGGAAACCATGTTTTTAATTATTTAATACCCTAAAATTTTAATAAAAAATTCCCAAACCCATGGTTTATATCCCTAATCACCCCGACTCTGCCTAATAATATTTCCTTTTCTCTTGGAGGCTCCCAAGAGGATTCCTAGGCCCCTCAAACCCCTTCATTTTCAAATAGAATATCTGGTGGAAGAAATATACTCCTCTTCGGTATGTGATATCTTCCTTGAATGAGTTCATATCTCTCTTTTCCTTATTCCCCATTGGATAGTGATGAATTTACTCTATTGTTAATGGTATAGATCTAGGTTTTAATGAATCTTCTTTCTTTGTATCTTTATTGTAGTTTTTGATCATATATCTCCTACACCGTTGTGAATTAGACCATTCTACATCGAATTGAGGGATAAGGTTTGGAGATAATTCATCAACGATCCCAATTTAGGTGGTTTAACTGATAATTACCATAGTCTTTGTCATGATCTAGTGTTTTTAGTTGTACGGTTTCATTTCCATGTTGTGCAATTGCTTTTAAATTATAAAAATGATTTGATTCCCATGTAATTGTGGGATCCCTCATGGGTCCCTTAGACCCATTGGATATTATGAGACTGGGTATAATGGAAACACATGTGGTATGACAATATCCTTTAAATGATGATTCTTTAAATATAAAAATGGGAATGATAATTTTTTTATGAAATTCAACAAAATCCTTATTATGTGTTTGATAATGGGATTTAAAGTGTTAAATAGCTAAAACTTGAAGGGTTAATGGGTTGTGTAATAACTAATGATGAATAAATTAATAAGGGATTCTGCATGTTGTTCTTTAAGATAAAAATAAATAATCATGGTTGTTTTTTATAAATGAAATGGTATATAATGTTAAAAATGGTTGATTAATGAGTTATGAATGTGGAACCATGATATGTGTATATGTAAATGTGAATAATGAGTTGTGGGTGATGGACTAAAGCCCCGAGTACCCATGGGGTGAAAAAATACTACTTTTGGACCTCAATAAATGCATGTGCACAATGAGTTTTGTGTGAGGGACTGATGCTCCAAGTTCCCATGGGGTGACATACTGATGCTCTAGGCCCTCGAGATATTGGAACTGGAATAATGTTCCAAGTACCCAAGATAATGGTACTCATACAAATGCTCCAGGGTACCAAAATAAATTGGAATTAAATTGAACAATGAAATCCCATGAAAAGAGTAAAATGTAAAATCCGAATAGTGTATGGTTCAGACTCTGGCATGGGATGAATCAGAAATGATGTGGTTGGATAAAGAATAATAAATGTAAAACATGTTTACTTTTATCTTTTAATCCTTATTCTTTATACAATTACAAGAACTGTTATAGACTGAATATTTTATTAGAAACCATTGGTGTTGGACTACTGAGTTGTACTCACACCCTACCTAGGCCGCCAGATTAGTACCTAAATAGACTTCATGTTTTGAAGATAGGATAAGGGCCAGATCCCTATGTTAGATGGATGAGTTGGTATTTGGGATGAAGCATGGATGAGGAAACCATACATGATTTTAGGACCCACTTAAGAGTTGTTAGTGTGTCTTTATTTTGGGTTTTTATTTTACACTTGACACATATGTGCCATTACATATCTACTACTTTGGTTTATAGTCATCTTCTCTGTTTTTCATCTATTCATGTGTTATTTGGTTGATCATTTATTATTATAGTATCTGAGTTATATTACATATTGATTTTCACTATTGTGATACTTTTATAAAGAGGTTATAGTCTCCTTACATTAAATATTATAACCTCACTACTAGTCGACAAACATTGGCGTATGGGGAGGCACACCTAATGTCATGCGGTGAACCGGTTCAGGGTATCGGTATGTGGCACCTGGGTCGGGATGCTACACCTATGGACGAATAAAAATATGGAAATAAATATAATTAATAATAATAAATATCAATACACGATAAAACACTATTAACAACCAATAAAAATATGTATTGGATAGTAATATATAAAATTCCTATACTTTTATCCATGTCAAAAAAATAACATTCTTTCATGGTGGACATCATCCAATATAAAATATATATGATGTGATGTTCAAACCATATAGAGAAATGTGTATATGGTAAAGTAAATAGATAAAGAACATGATCATAAGACATCAACGGGATAAAGGTGGATGGTTTCAAAGGAATATATCCCCAGTGTAATAAAGGAAACCTAGAAAGATGTTGACATAGATGAAAATAAACCTTGAAAAAGAATTCATGGATGATACCACCCAAGAAGGGATCAAGAATTGGATTTTTTGGTATCTTGAGTTCATTACCACAATATATATATATATATATATATATATATATTAGAGAATAAATAGTGATACATAAACCCTATTAGGGTAAATTCTTTTGAAAATGAAAAGGAAAAGGGAAGTGAAAACTTAAAAGAGATTTTAGAAAACATTTTTAACATTGGTGTAAAAGAGGAAGTTATAGGTCACTTAAAAAAGTATTTATTTAATGGTGATGTGAAAACTCATTGAAAATTTTTACTTTTAAAATAATATCCAATAATGGATACTTGAAAATTTAATAAAGTTTTCTATAGGGAATATGGATCTAAAACATTTAATTATGAAAGGGATATTTTAATAGATAAAATTACCTTTGTTGGAAAATCACATTGTAAAAATAGTGATAAAACCTTATTTGTATCAAATATTTAATTTCCCAAATAGGATCATAAAATAAAATACAATAAAATTTTATTTTTGGAGAACCCAATATGTAAGATCAATGTTTAAGATAAAATATTATAACTCAAAGAAGATGATTTGAGTTACCAAAAATCCTTACTCATGGGGAAACAAATGTATCAATATCCAATTGAATAAAAAAAACATGATTTGTATAGTAAAACCCATAAAATATAAGGGTTATGATAAAAATATATTCATGGTTATTTAATACACCATACAATGGAAACATGGTGCATGACATTTAATATATCTCAAAGAATCATAATTGAGACCAAGAAAACCCTTACGACTTGAGTAACACTTTAAGAAAAATACCTTGAAATATAGCGCTTGTAATTGAACTTAAAATACAATTATTAAATTATAATTCATGATATTATATCTCAAATAGGTATTATATAAACCACAAAAATGAAATTAGCTTCATAATACTAAACATACCTCAAAGAGAGGAATTTGAGACAAAAAAACCTTACATATTTTCCTCAATTTCATGAACTTAAATTATCCTCTTGTATCAAAAAATAGCTATATTAATAAAACAAAATAAAACCATAATCATATATGTTACATTCATACTCTTTATAAATATTCATTCTCTACATGAATTATTTCTCTTTTCAACATTAGGTGTTTATAATTTTTATCCTTTGTACTAGTTTCATAAGGGTGGTGTCCATGCTTATTATTATTTAAAATTTCATCATTAAAGGATAATTATAGTTATTGTTAGGTATTATTTATAATTATTTATGATGTTTTAAATTCCATTCATGATAATTTTAGTCTTTATCCTTGAAGATGAAATCGATAATAAGCATGTTTTGGTGATTCTTTATAATCAAAGTGTGTTTTCTTAATTAATGAATTAAATATTGATATAAAATATCTAGAAAAAAAATGTTATTTACTCATTATATCATATTATAAAATTAATTATTTTCCAATATCCATTCATGATATAAATTCATTATATTACTCAAGTGTGTGGTTAAACCGGCCCAAATATGAACATACCCTGATTTAATGAATGATTATGAGGTGGTTTGGTGATAATATAATTATAATAGAATCATAATAATATTATTTAGTGTTAATTTATGTGATATATCTGAATTTTAGTGAATTATAATAATATTTATTAGATATGTAAATATTATGCAATTTGAATAAACTGTAATCCTCTTAATACACTTATTTTAAATGATTAAATTGACGAAATTAGATGATCATATAATTTGTAAGTTATCTAATTTTTCATTACATGACCTTAATGATATAAAAAAAATAATATTTATCCTTTAATACCATCCTCATATCCATCCTTTTATGTTGGTTATGGAAAATGAAACATGTTATGTCATGGAGGTGGTATTCTGCACATCGTACAAACAATGATTTTGTTTTTCTTATTTGATAGGTTATATGAATAAAAAATGATAACAACATTAATATAGTAACATTAAAATATATAAATGATACTAATATAATTATATTAGTTTGGATATAATAAATTTTTATGAATATAATTAAGAATAATACTAAGTAGTTGATAATACTCACATTGTCTACTTGAATTTTCTTTAAAAGTATCCTTAAAAATGAACGCCTTATGCTAACTAATGGTGACCAAAAGATTCTTAAATCACAATGGGGTTCTAGAAGGAGAAAAATGGAATAGTTTAAGGTATAAATTAGAAGGATAAGTGTGTATTGAAGTGGTGAATATGTTACCCTTTTATAAGTGACGAAAAGGGTAATTTTAGAAATACCCATTGAATTTCAATAATTTAATTTCACTATTAAAGGGTCAAGGGATTTAAAACGGTAAAAATTAGGAAAAGGGGTTATTTTTTTTCATTCCACATCTAAAACATCCATTTTTCAAATAGATTCAATATTTTTTATCCTTTCTCCTATAGTAAAAGACCTTTTAGCATTTTTACTTTTTACCAGAATAACTAATTTTTAACCATAGTAATTAATTTTAAGGACCAAAATTAAAATTAACCTAATAAAATAATTTAAAAAATATGATTTCAAAATTTTCAAAATTTTTATAAAATAAAATATTTATAGACAATAAAAGTTAATTTCAAAATATAAACACGTAAACACATAAAATCATTTTTAGAGAAATAATGCTTTTAAGATTTAAAGTTATATGTAAAGTAAAATTAGCATCGACGTTGATTATATTGAAATAAATTGAATTATTATGAAAAAAAATAAAGTATATAAGGCTTATAAGGAAATAAAAAATGGTATATCCATTGAAAAATACATTATTCAAAGAAAATACCAAAAATAATATTTTATATTAAAGTAACATTTTAGTTAGTTATAAATTTTTTCCATAGGATTTATAGGTTTAAAAAATATTTTAAAATGAATAATGTTATTAATAAAATTTATATTTGATTAAATAAAAGGTTTTATAACTTTATAGGTCATTCTTATATAATGATAAAGTCATACAAATTACAAGTTTCGTGAAAACTATATTTTTTGAATAAAAATATATATTTTCATAAAAAGATAAAAAAAATCATAATAATTCAATTTTTATGTGAGGAATTAAAAAATAGAGTTCTTTTTTATTAATTTATAATTCAAAAATTAATAAAATTAGTTTTTTGTATAAAATCAAAATATATTATTGAAAATCCATTGTAAATTGAAAATAACATTCTAAAATATTAACTATTATTATTATTTCACATCCTAAACCAAAACAAATGGTGGTAACCAATTATTAATATCAAAAATAATTTATATTTAATTATATGATTCTTGAAATAGACATGCATATTTCATAAAATACAATTTTTAAGAAAAATATTTTTTGAAATAATAAATGATCTCATAAATCATTTTAGGTAAACTAATTGAATTTAATTCATATTAAATGTAGCCTTTATTTTTAATATACATATAATTCATCAAGCAGTTAATTTTATTCATTTCTGTGAATTCAACAACTACATTTTTAATGGTTATACTTAAATATTTATAATTTATCTAAATATATCATGGTTTCTTTAAAGTTTAGTGTTGTGTGTGGATAATGCTACAGAACACATTGACATATTTAAAGGTAATAATATATTAGAGTTTTGGGGTGTGACATTCTCCCCCCTTAAACAAATAGCATCCCCAAAATTTGAATCATATCAATTTATATAGGGAACTCATAATTAATCTATACACCAATAGATGATCATGGGTTTATTTAGTTTGTTGAATTAAATTTATCTATATAAAAAATTATTGTAATCACTTTCTAAAGAGAGTTAACCCATTCCTAATTTCTCATATAATTCTACTAAGAGAATAATATCTATATCAATAAGGAATAACTTCTAACATACTCTGAAAATGATTTATATAATTATAATATCACTAGGGATTTTTATTTATAACTCAATATCAAATAGTGGGTGAAAACTTACATGACATAGGATATTAGAAAATAAAGAGTGAAAAATAACTATATGATTCATGAGTAGAAGTTGTGTAAAGACCCAGAAATTCCACGTAATTGTTTTTTAAATAAATGGGAATTTTACGAGTCCATGAAAATTGAAAGCATGTGATTTCAAGGCCCGGAGTTCCTGGAATGAATTTCTGAACTTCTTTTCAGGTAAGTTCATTAAACGTGTGAGCGGGTTTTTGTAACTTTTGAACCGGTCCTCAGAATTGAAATCAGAGGGCACCGTTGAACTCACAGTGCCGGTATTCACTTAAGGAGACCTTCTCCTTGACCGTAGTGGGTCAAGAGTGAAAGATAAATTTTGTGCTTTTCGTGAAAGAATTAAATAAAATAAAAATGTCTAACATTTTTATTTTAGAAACTCCCTCAACATGGGTTATGGAGGTCGGTACCAGCCGATCCTAAACCTCCCATGTGGATGTTATAGAGGTGGGGACCACCTGAACTAAAACCACTCATAGGTTCTGGTGGTGGGGACCACCCGAGACTAAAACCCCCTTGAACTCCCTCCTAAATGTGGGGAAGACTCTTAAACTTCCCCCACTGTAATGGTGCCACCCCCTTTGATTTATTATACTAACGCCTCTTGATTAATGGTTCCAATTCAAATTAAATTAATAACCTAATTTAACTTATATTGGCTATTCTTTCCTTGGGAGAAGGGTTGGCAATGCACTTGGAGAAACTTTACCCTCTCCAATGAAGAACACCACCCAATGAAGAATGACCACCAGAGATCGAAGAATGAGGAAACTGACCCCGAGCCGGATTATAAACACCTTGCACAGGAAACCAATGTGGGACGTCTTCGACGACATCGAACCAACGATCAGGGAAACGCCGACTTCACCAACTTCACCCCTTCCAATGTCAACAAGAAAACAAGTAGGGTGTTTGTTTGTTTTTCTTCCCCTTTATTTTTCTTGATGAATCTTTGTAATTAGAGAAGAAATTATAGCTGCTTGATACCACTCTAATACGGAGAGTGCAGGCCAAACAAACATGGCCCATCCTCTCCGCAATTCTTGTGATGATTTGTGGTGTTCTTCTCGATGGAGGAGGATGGAAACCAACCATAGTGGGGAAAGATAACATCAGTCGGCACCACTACTCAGCACGAAGAAGGAGACGACACCGCTCTACATCCATCGCCGCCCCACGACCTCTATTGTCTGCGACTGAGACACCCCACAGCCTCGCGTCGTCCGCGGCCGAGCCGCCCCACGACCTCGCGCCGTCTGCGGCCGAGCCACCCCACGGCCTCCCGCCATCCGCAGTTGAGCCACCTCGCAGCCTCTCATCCTCCTTGGATGAGACGCCCCACGTCCTCGCGTCATTTGCGGCTGAGCCGCCCCACGGACTTCGTTGTCCTCGAACAAGCGGCCCAGCATCCTCGTGTCGTCCGCGGCCGAGTCGTCCCGCGGCCTCCCACCGTCCGCGGCCAAGCCGCCACGCGGCCTCCCACTGTCTGTGGCCGAGCCGCCCCGCAGCCTCCCGTTGTCCACGGCCGAGCCACCCTATGGCCTCGTGCCATCCATGGCCGAGCCGCCCCATGGACATCTGCCGTCTGTGGCAAATCCACCCCGCGGCCTCGCGTCGTCCGCGGCCGAGCCGCCCTAGCGGACCTCTGCGGCCCCTCACGGCCTTTCTCGACCTCTGTAGCCCCTCCCGGCCTGACAGACCACCCAGTGGGCTGGGCCACCAAGCACGGGCCGGGCCATACCCAGCGGGTCAGGCCGGGTAGACCCGAACCGGGTTGACCCAGGCTAGGTCAGGTCAGGTCGGTCCGATCGGGTCGGACCGGACCCAGACCATTTTCGACCCTATACACTCTTTTGGCCATAACATTGACATCGGGCGTCCGTTTGATGAACCTTCAGTGGATTTGGAAGCCTTGGAGAGAGAAGGTCCCTTTGGTATACTCCACTAGATATTTGGATAAAGTTGGAGTATGGTCAGGTTGGATCGAGAACGAATCCAACTGGGCCCTCAGGACTAAAAGGCTAATAAGTTAGAGATCGGGCGTCCGATCACTGTCTGTTGTGTTGAGACCCCTATGACGTGGAGGTAATTTGGGATACTTATATGTGAGACTTCATGATAGTAGGAGTATCGACCAGTGGCTTGTGGATTGGACCCTCCTAGAGACAAGCGAGCCTAGTGCGGGAACCCAGTAGCTGGCTGTGACGTGAAGAATGAATAGTTATCCTGTGTGGGTCAGCAACAAGAGATCATGTGTGGGTTAGCACCTAGCGATCCTGTGTCGGCCAACACCTAGAAATCATGTGTGGTTCATCACCGAGCGATCCTGTGTGGGTCAGCACCGAGTGATCCTGTGTGGGTCAGCACCTATAGATCCTATATGGGTCTGATGAGAATTTAGGATCCTTCATGGGTCTGCCTCTTAATTGAGTAAGATGATTCAGTAGTTATATCTAATCATCTTTACAACTGTACCTAAGTTATACCTGGTGTGAGCTGAGTCTGTACATGTGCGGTACATTCCTTCGTGGTAATACCTTAGTGGTATTCTTATGTGTGGCATACCTGTGTGGTACTTGCCTTTGTGGTAATACCTTGGTGGTATTCTTCTATGTGGCATACCTAAGTGGTACTTGCCTTCGTGGTATTCTTTCCTTTGTGTAATAGTTGAGCTTTCGGGTTTTGAGTTAGACTTTGTGTTTTCCTCATGATTGAGATGGGTATACTTGATAACTTAGGTATATGTATGGGCATATACCTAAATAGGGTTGTCAGTTGATTTCATGCTTTTTGGTTTATCTTTTGTGGATTTTGTGAGACCTTGAGGGTCTTGGGGTCCCTACTGAGTGTCGTTATACTCACCCCTACACGAGCTATGACCACACCTCATTGTGTTTGGTGCAGATGACGGACAGCGCTGACTGCGGACGAGAGTACTAGGACTGGACGGTGCCCAAAGGTGGACCATACAGCGTGTTGGTACTTAGAGGAGATGAGAAGATATGGAATGATGAGGAGGCAATCTGTTCCCACCCTTCAGGTAGGAACCTCGGAGGACAACCCAGTAGTTGTCTTCCTCTTTCTGTGGTTTTATTGTATTTCATTTGCACTTATAGCTTTCCAGTTGAGCTTGTATTCTAGCCTCGTTTACTTACTATACTCACTTTGCTTACTATTTAGTTTACTTAAGTTTGTACCTTGTTGTGCACTTGGTTGTGTGTGTTACAAGTTATAAAGGCAATGCCTTCCCAGTTTTAGGGAATATGCCTTCAGTGCTGATCGCTAGCCCCTATCCTTGGAAGGCGGGCTTGGGGTAGTCACGGCATAGGCCCTAGGGGATGGGTCATGAAAAATTGATATCAATGGAGTCGGTTCTACCATAGAACATAGGACTCTGATCTTTTTAACAGCAATAGTGTTAAGTGTAGTGAGTGTGGTTATCAGTTTAGGTAATCCAGTGTTGGTGTAGCGGCCGACATATCCATACACCAGGACCTTGAATTCTGATTTCCGACTCATCGCACGAAAACACCGATTTTGTATATGTTTCTAAGAGTTTTCTTTGTGGTCTCTTGAGTCGGCTCACCAGGTATAACTTATTGACTGTGGAGCACCTATTTCTTTTCAGGATTCCTCCACATAGACAACCATCTAGGGTTCTAAGAGTAGTACGCATTGATAGCCCACCAAGCGACGAGGCCTCGGTGCAGGGACCTCTTCTAGTAGAGGCACCAGCGGAGGTACCAGTGGTACCATTACCCATTGGGCCATTGATGCCATCGGCCCCAGCAGCAGAGGGTGCACGCACTTGAGAACATTACACGAGTTTCAGTGCCAGAGGCCACCTAGGTTCAGGGGGGAGATGAACCCACAGGTGGCTAGGGATTGGCAGGAGGCCATAGTGAGAGTTTTTTGACTGGTAGGGACACCCGCTGATCTCATAGTGATCCATTACGCCAGCCTTCTATAGGCATCAGCAAGTAGATTGTGGATATTGATGCTCCATTTTCATGATGAGGTGACGCTTCTCTGGGAAGACTTCGAGAGCCTATTTCGGGTAGAGTTTGTCCTAGAAACTCTTTGTGTAGTGTGCATACAGGATCTTCTTCATCTGCAACAGGGAAGCATGATTGTGGCTCAGTACTTAGTGAGGTTCACTGACCTCTCATGTTACTCCACTGATATGGTGCAAGACCCATTCTTCAGGGGCTGGACATTCAAGCAGGGGATCAGTTGAGATATTAGGTCTTCGATGATCTCACTCAGCATCCCGACGGAGGAGGGGGTGTTAGAGAGAGCCCTCTTAGTGGAGAGTTTCCTTGATGAGTAGTCAACATCAGAGAGATCCACCACTGGACGTCACTTAGCAGAGTCTTCTACTACTATTAGTAGACATATTTCCCAGAGGTCCAAGAGGACCAGACCTATAGGTGTAAAACTGCAAGATTCAGAGTCGGTTGTGCAGGGCACCAAAGGCAGAGCCAATCATGCTAGGAGCGGTCAGTGTTACACATGCGGCGGGTAGGGTCACATGGCTCTTGAATGTCCAACCCACCATAAAGATGATCAGAATACAGTTGAAGGACCACCCAGGTAGAGACAGACGATCGATCGAGGTGGTCTGTAGGGAGTAGGTGGACGTGGCAGAGGAGCTGGTCGTGCAACTTGCGGTGCGTGACGATTCGAGATGTTACCACCACCACCACTAGGTGGTCCACCCCGACCACAGGGAGCAGGTGGACAGGGGCGAGCTCAGCTCCATGAATCTGAGGCCTATAATCATGGTGCTCTGGAGATGATACGAGGTATTTTTTTTGTCTATTCCACCATAGCTTCAGTACTTATAGAAACTGGTGCTAGTAATTTCTTTATTGTCACTACCCTCGTTCGGTGCTCAGAGATTCTGATGGAGCAGTTTGCTCGATCCTTATGGCTAGAGACTCCTACGGGAGCTGATTCGACAATTATGCACTGGTTCCGGCAGTGTGAGCTTACTCTAGGAGGTGAGAGCTTCAGCTGGGATCTTCTAGTAGTAGCGTCAAGGCCTTACAATGTCATCTTGGGTATGGAATTTTTATCAATAGTACATGCTCAAATGGACTGTATTAGGCGCAATGTGCAGTGTGTCCACATGGATGGGACCAGTTTTACCTTCACCAGCAAGAAGGGAGACTTTGTAGTGCAGGATAGACTTACTCGGAGGAGGGTGCAGCCGATCACTCATCAGTTGGCTAGCCTTACCCTCGGAGCGGTTGATGTGGATAGTCTAAGTTATCCTATTGTGGTGGACCAGTATGCAGATATCTCCCCTGATGATGTTCCAGGTCTAACTACTTGCAGAGAGGTAGACTTTTACATTGAATTGTACCCTACGACAACACCAATATCCACACCAGCATATCAGATGGATCCCGTGGATCTTTGTGAGTTGTGGGTATAGCTAGAGGACTTGCAGGAAAAGGGATTCATTTGGCCTAGTGTTTCACCTTAGGAATCCCTGATTTTGTTCTCCAAGAAGGTGGATGAGAGTTTGAGACTATGTGTTGACTTTTGGAAACTGAATCAGGTGACCGTGAAGAACAAGTACCCACTCCTGAGGATTGACAACCTCTTTGATTAGCTGAAAGGAGCACAGTGGTTCTTGAAGATAGACCTCAGATCATGATATCATCAGCTCAGAGTGCAAGACGAGGATGTGCAGAAGATGGCTTTCAGATGTCAATAAGACCATTATGAGTTCTTGGTTATGCCATTCGGCATGACCAATGCTCCAGTAGTGTTCATGGGACTCATGAATAGGATCTTTCATCCATACCTTGATTGATTTATAGTAGTCTTCATCGACAACATTATGATCTACTCGACTACTGAGGAGGATCGTTCTTACCATTTTCGGGTAGTACTGGACACACTCTGAGAGAACCATCTTTATGGTAAGCTCTCGAAGTTCCATTTCTGGATCCGAGAGGTTCACATTCTGGGACATGTCATATCGGAGGCTGGAGTTGTAGGGGATCCAGTAAAGATTGAGGTGGTACATTATTAGGATCCACCCAAGAGTGTGATGAAGGTATATAGTTTCATGGGTTTGGCTGGATACTACTGAAGATTTGTGCCAGATTTCTCCAGAGTTGTAGCACCACTATCAGCATTGACAAAGAAGGGGCAACCCTTCCTGTGGTCAGAGAGATGCCAGCAGATTTTTCAGAAGCTGAGGCAGAGGTTGACTAGTGACCCCATCTTGAGGCTTCAAGAGGAGGGCGTAGGGTACATAGTCTACTGTGATGCATCAGGGACCAGACTAAAATGTGTCCCGATGAAGGAGTGAGAATTGATCGCATATGGTTCCCGACAGCTGAGACAACATGAGAAAAACTATGCTACCCATGACCTGGAGTTTTCTGCAGTGATCTTATCCTTGAAGATGTGGTGATACTATCTAATGGGTGAACATTTTACAGTCTACTTGGATCACAAGAGTCTCAAGTATATCTTATCTCAGAAATACCTGAACCTGAGACAGTGATGTTGGATTGAGTTCCTCCAGGACTTTGACTTTGAGATAGTTTATACTCCTGGGAAGTGGAATGTTGTCGTAGATACAATCAGCAGTAGGTTAGGTATACAACTGCTAGGGAAAGCGTTGGAGCATCCGGCCGCTTTGTAGATATCCTTTGTGGATCGAGATGGAGCAGCTTTTCTTTAGTCTCTTACAGTCACTCCCCCACTTCTTTAGTGAGTCATGGAGGCGCATCATGGGGACGCTGATTGTGAGGCTCTACATGCTCAGATATCCTTAGTGCAGGCAGCTGATGGATTTTCTAAAGGTGGGGAGCACGCCATCCTCTTAAGAGGACATACCATGGTACCAGTGTCACTTCAGGAGGAAGTGTTGAGGGAGCCCCACACTTCCCCTCTAGCGGTACATCCAGGAGTGGCGAAGATGTACCAGGATCTCCGACAATAGCACAGGTGGTCAGGAATAAAGAAATCATTATCGGAGTTTGTCTCTCGGTGCCTCAATTGTCAGCAAGTGAAGGCAAAGCATCAGGTACCAACAGGCTTGGTTCCGCCTTTGGAGGATCCAGAATAAAAGTGGGATGGGATATCCATGGATTTCGTTATGGGACTTCCACGTACATCTAGGGGTCATGATTCGATTTGGGTGATCATCGACCGACTCACTAAGTCATCCCACTTCCTACCGATCAGAGAGCAGGGTTTAGTAGAGAGCTTGGGACGCCTCTATGTGCAGAAGATTGTGCGGCTACATGGAGTATTGTTGCTGATTTTCTCCGATCGTGATGCATGTTTTACTTCCTGGTTATGGAAGGGGTTTCAGGAGGCTTTCGGGACACAGATTCATTTGAGCACCGCCTTCCATCCTCATACGGATGGTCAGACTGAGCGGACCATTAATACCATCGAGGACATGTTGCGTGCTTGTGTCATCGACTCCGGCCGTAGTTGGGAGGATCACTTTCCATTGGTGGAGTTTGCATACAAAAACAACTGTCACTCCACCATTGGGATGTCACCTTTTGATACATTGTACGGGAGACCTTGCAGATCACCTTTGTGCTGGACTGACCTTGGGGAGTCAGCACTAGTGGGACCAGAGATGGTACGGGCTACCATAGAGAAGTTGTAGATCATCCAGAAGCGAACGAAGACTGCATGGATATGGAAACATTCATATGCCAACGGGAGATGGAGACCTATGGAGTTCGAGGATGGCGACCACGTTTTTCTACACGTCTCACCTCGACGAGGTTTGCGGAGATTTGGTTGAGGTGGAAAGTTATCTCCAAGGTTCATCGGACCCTTTCAGGTCCTCAGTAGAGTTTTCGAGGTGTCTTATCACTTATCTCTTCCACCTCAGTTACACCAGGGGCACTACGTCTTCTACGTATCCCATCTTAGGAGATACGTGCATCGCCCTTCCCACATCATCGACCATGGTGAGCTGGACATCGATGATGGGGTGAGGTTTTCGGAGGTTCCAGTGGAGATTGAGGATCAACAGGAGCGGGTCCTTTGTGGGTGGTCGATACCTCTAGTGCGCATTCGTTGGAAGCACGGGAACCTCCAGGAGAGCACATGGGAGCAGGAGGCTCAGATTCGTGCTCAGTACCCCCACTTGTTTTATTAGTTTTGAGTTGTGGCTTATGCGGATGTAAAGCCTTGAGGTGGGGAGAATGTAAAGACTCAGAAATTCCATGTAATTTTTTTTAAATAAATGGGAATTTTACGAGTCCTTGAAAATTTACGGTGCTTGATTCCGAGTCCTGGAGGGCCCTGAATGAATTTATGAACTTTTTTTCAGGTATGTTCAGTAAACGTGCGAGCGGATTTTTGTAACTTTTGAACCGGTGCTCAGAATAGAAATCTGAGGGCACCATTTAACTCGTAGCACCAATATTCACTTAAGGAGACCTTTACCTTGACCACAGTGGGTTGAGAGTGAAAGATAATTTTTCTGCTTTTCGTGAAAAAATTAAATAAAATAAAAATGTCTAACATTTTTATTTTAGAAACTCCCTCAACATGGGTTATGGTGGTGGGGACCACCTAAGCCTAAACCTCCCATGTGGATTTTATGGAGGAGGGGACCACCTAAACTAAAACCTCTCATAGGTTATGATGGTGGGGCCCACCCGAGACTAAAAGCCCCTTGAAATCCCTCTTAAATGCGGGGAAGCCTCTTAAAATTCTCCCAATTTAATGGTGCCACCCCCTTTGATTTATTATTCCAACGCCTCTTGATTTATGGTGCCAATTCAAATTAAATTAATAACCTAATTTAATTTATATTGGATATTCATTCGTTGGGAGAAGGGTTGGAAAAGCACTTGGATAAACTTTACCCTCTCAAATGAAGAACACTTCCCAATGAATAACAACCACCGGTAATCGAAGAACGAGGAAACCGACCCCAAGCCGGATCGGAAGCACCTTGAACATGCAACCAATGTGGGACGTCTTCGATGACATTGAACCAATGATCAGAGAAACACCAACGTCCCCAACTTCACCCCTTCCAACGTCAACGAGCAAACTAGTAGTGTGGTTGTTTGTTTTTCTTCCCCTTTTACATTCTTGACGACTCATCATAATTCAAGAAGAAATTATAGCTGCTTGCTACCACTCTAATGCGGAGAGTACGGGCCTAACAAACGTGGACCATCCTCTTTGCAATTCTTGTGATGATTTGCGGTGTTCTTCGTGATGGAGGAGGACAAAAACCAACCACAGTGGGGCACGAGAATGACGGTTGGCACCACCGCTGGCCGTGATGAAGGCGACGACGCAACAACGCTTCTCTGCAGCCACCGCTGCCCCATGGCCTATGTTGTTCATGGCCGAGCTTCCCCGTGGCCCCGCGCTGTCTGCAGCCAAGCCGCCCCATGGATGAGTCGCCATCTGTGGTCGAGCCGCCCCGTGACCTTGCGCCATCCACGGCTGAGCCGCCCCACGGACTCCCGCCGTCTACGGTCGAGCTGCCCCATGGACTCCCACCATCCATGGACGAGTGCCCCGCAGCCTCACGTCATTCACGGCCGAGCCCCACGGTGGCATCCCACCCTCTGCAGCTGAGCCGCCCCGCGTCCTCGCGCCGTCCGCGGCCAAGCTGCCCCGTGGCCTCGCGCCATCCGCGGCTGAGCCACCCTGCGACCTCCTGTCGTACATGACTGAGCTGCCCCACATCCTCACGCCATCTATGGCTGAGCCTCCCCCGCGGCCCCTCGCAGCCTTCCGCGGCCTTCGCGGCCCCTTGTGGCCCTCGCGGTCTGCCGAACTGTCCAGCGGGCTGGTCCGCCCGGCGAGGGTCGGACCTAGCAGGTTGGGCCAGACCCAGCGGGTTGAGCCGGACCCAGTGGTTCAGGCCGGGTCGACCCAAACCGGGTCGACCCAGGCCAGGTCAGGTCGGACCGAACCCAGACCAGTTTCGACCCTATACCCTCTTTTGGCTATAACTTTGTCATCGGGCGTCCGTTTGACGAACCGTCAGTGGTGATGGAAACCTTGGAGCGAGACATTCCCTTTAGTATAATCCAATAGATATTTGGATAAAGTTGGAGTACGTCCAGGTTGTATCAAGAACGAATCCAACTGGGCCCTCGGGACTAAAAGGATAATAACTTATAGATTGGGTGTCTGATTGACGCAATGTCTATTTCATTGAGACCCCTATGATGTGGCGGTACTTTGGGATAATTCTATGTGAGACTTCATGTTAGTTGGAGTATCGACTAGTGGCTTGTGGAGCAGACCCTACCGGAGACAAGCGAGCCTAGTGTGGGAACCCAGTAGCTGGATGTGATGTGAAGAATGAATAGTGATCCTGTGTGGGTCAGAACCTAGAGATCTTGTGTGGGTCTGATGAGGATTTATGATCCTTTTTGGGTCTTCCTCTTAACAGAGTAAGATGATTCAGTTGTTACATATTATCATCTTTACTACTATACCTAAGTTATACCTGGTGTGAACTGAGTCTTTACCTATGTGGTACATTCCTTCGTGGTAATACCTTGGTGGTATTCTTCTATGTGGCGTACCTCTGTGGTGCTTTCCTTCGTGGTAATACCTTGGTGGTATTATTCTATATGGCGTGCCTGTGTAGTACTTGCCTTCGTAGTATTCCTTACTTTGTGGAACAGTTGAGATTTGGGCTTTTGAGTTGGACTCTGTGTTTTCCTCATGATTGAGATGGGTATACTTGATAACTTAGGTATATGTATAGGCATATACCTAAGTAGGGTTGTGAGTTGATTTCATGCTTTGGGGTTTATCCTTTGTGGATTTTGTGAGACCTTGAGGCTCTTGGGGTCCCTACTGAGTATTTTTATACTCATCACTACTCAGGATATTCCCAAAACTCATTGTGTTTGCTGTAGATAACGGACAACGCTAACTAAGGATGAGAGTACCAGGACTAGATGGTGCCCAGAGGTGGACCATACAGCGTGTCAGTATGCAGAGGAGACGAGCGGACGTGGAGTGATGAGGAGATGATCTGTACCTACCCTTCAGGTTGGAACATCGGAGGATGACCCAGTAGTTGTCTTCCTCTTTCTTTAGTTGTATTTTATTTCAGTTTTACTTATACCTTTCCAGTTGGGCTTGTATTCTGGCCCTGTTTACTTATTGTACTCACTTTGTTTACTATTCAGTTTACTTGAGTTTGTATCTTTCTGTGCATTTGGTTTTGTGATTTATAGGTTATAAAGTCAATACCTTCCCAGTTTTAAGGAATGCGCCTTTGGTGCTAGTCGCCAACCCCTGGCCTATGGAAGGTAGGCTTGGGGTAGTCACGGCACAGGCCTTGGGGGATGGTTCATGACAAGTTGCATGGGACTTTCCTTATTTGCATGGTTGTTAGTGACTATCTCCCTCATTGGCCTTTTTATTGGGACATTAAGTTGCATAATTCCCAATTCTCTTACAATTTAAGCAATTTATTTTTGTAGCTTATCTATTTCCCTTACACTTTTGAGTTTGATAGCCTTCATCTCCACACTTATAGAATTTACCAAACTATATAAGGTAATTTACCCTATTCTTCTTCCAAATTTTTTTACATATAGGAAATTTAATCCTCCTTCCACTATCATATTCATCACTTGATTTTTTATGAGACCCCATCTATCTATTTTTTGGTGTGTTAGGTACTTCAACTATGTTCACATTGTTGATAATTTTTCATGATAGCTGGTTTGGAATAATTATATGGTTTCTCACTTCAAGTCCTATTATGATGGGTTGTTTGTCAAGTTAATCTATGCATTTTCCCTCATACCCATGTTTCCTTCTAGTTCCATCCATTACTAAAATCAAAATAGTCAACGTGAGTGATTATAATTATAAGTGGATTATCATAAATAATCATAGGTAAATTTAGCCTCAAAATGTATCACTTTATAACACTATGATGTTACCCTATAGTTCTTACAACTCAAATTTTATCAGACTTATTTCAACCTCACTAACATAGGTAAGACTAAGAAACTCACTATTTATATCATAAAAGTCATATGAAAAAATTATTAAGTGTTTACATATCCTCACTTATTCGGTTATAATACATAATTGTTTCTAGATACATAGATTTCTCAGCATCATCTTCATGATCCCATTTCAACCAAATAATAAAACCAAAATGGTTATGATAATATCCAAATTATTTATATGAAAACATCAATCCAAATAGTTATTCCCTTATGTGGCCATTATTTTAACATATTATACTTTCAGATAATCCTATAACTCTTCTTTTCTCAAACCTTGTTAGTCATGGTAATTTTTCTATTAGGCTCTCTAACCTAATTAGTTAACATCATTTTTAATTCCTTCATAATTTTTTGTAAATAGAATGTGATTAATCAAAACATGTACCTTAGGAGTGTCTTTCTAAGTTTTCAGTCTTAGTCCCACTCATCGTGAACCCGAGTGATGATTCAGTCAATACTCAATTAACCATTTTAGGGGTGATTACCCTTAAGTGCATCTATGCCAAAACTGAATCCACTTTTCAGTATCTAGATAGGGATATATTTCTAGTAATAACGACATATTATTTCCTTTACCAAAACATTATGATTTTATCCAACATATACGCTTATTCCTAGGGTTTTCACTAAAGTTTTCTTATCCTAGTACTAAAATAAAATGTGCATTATTACCTTAAATATTAACTTATATACTATTAAAAAGGGTTATCTATACCTTTGAAATCAAAATCAACCTTAAATTATAACCCATTAAATTATCCTAAAAAAACATCATAATCTCCAAAGTTATCTAAACCTTTCTCTTAATACCAACTGTGATACCCCAGAACCATACTCTTGGATTTGATGCTCATAGACATATACTTTATATAATTTCTTGATACTAGCTATAAAAGACTTGATATAACCATCCATCATTTCAAAATCAATATTGATTATTGAATTTATTACATTTTAAGGATCTTTTTATGTTTAAAGCTTTATAGAACTAGGACACCTCATAAGCTAATAAATCTAATGCCTTTCTCAGCTAATGAATTTTTTCCTTTATATATAAGAAACTACTAAATTCATGAAAAGTATTTAAGAGATCCCGAAAATTCTTCCACATGTTCTATCCTTATAAACATGTAACATGTATTAATTTTCTTTATAACCAGAGGATATGGAAACATATAAAGTGGTGGTCTTAAATACTCCATAAGAGTAACATATAACTAAAGAAATCATGGAATAAACATGAAATAAATGTTATTGTGGGAATAGGTAAACAATATAAAGCCATAATCAACATGAAACTAAGAGAATGATATATATATATAAAAAAATAAATTAAAGCATGGATATCAATAATAATGATCTCATATTGATGAAATTCATAATATTGGACATTAAAAACACGATGTCAAGGCCTTATACCAAGACACTTTACTTGTCATCAAGACTCCAGTTAAGATATCTTACTGATTTGGGAAGACATAAACTAAATATCCAAAAATATTTTGTTTTATGATACATTTTGATGCATAAAGGGTATATATAATTCCCCTCCCCATCCATCACCTAATTAAGTCCAATGCACTCACCATTAGAGTCAAAAATACCTTTCATACCCTTCCCTAAGACACTGTTTTTTGAATAAAAACATGGATATGTATATAATGAAGAATAAAAAATATCAATACATAATCCATATCTATTACCATCCAATAAGTATTCGTATTGGAATAACAACAAACTAATTGATAATACTTTTCCCCGTGCCAATAGAATAACATTATTTCTATGTGTACATCATCTAATCTGAAATATGTAAGATGTTATGTTAACATTATACAGGTAAAAGAGTGTACAGTTAAGTCAATACTTGAAAAAAAAATAATTCATCCATAGGAATTTGGTGGAGGGTTTCAAAGGAATATATCCCTAGTATAATAAAGGAAACTGGTAAAAAGGCTAATATTGAGGGAAAACATCCTTGAAAAAGAATGCTTGAACGATACCACCCATGAAGGGATCATGAATTGGATTGTTTGGTATCATGGGTTAATTACCCTAATATATATATATATATATATATATATATTAGAGTATAAATAGTGAAACATATACCCTATGTGGTAAAATAATTTTGAAAATGTAAAGGAAAATGGAAGTGAAAACTTAAAATAACTTTTAGAAGAAAAAAAATTAATATTGAAGTAAAAGAGGAAGTCATGGGTCACTTCTAAAATCCTTATTCAAAATATGAAGTGAAAAATCATTGAAATTTTTTAATTTTAAAATAATCTCCAATAATAGATCCTTGAAAATTAAATAAAGTTCTCTATTGGTAATATGTATCCAAAACATTTGATCATGAAAGGGACATTTGAATACTTGAAATTACCTTTATTGAATACCCACATTATAAAAGGGGTGATAAAACCTTCTTTGTATAAAGACTGAATTTTAGAAAATAGGATCATGAAATACCATATGATAAAATATTAGGGTTGGATAACCTAAGCATTTAAGAACAATTTTCAAGATAAAACATTATAACTCAAAGAAGGGGATTTGAATTATCAAAAATCCTTACTGTTGGGGAAACAATGATATAAATAAAAAATTGAATAGGGGAACATAATTTGGATATTAAATCACTTTAAATACAATTATTGTGATTAAAATATATATATGGGAAGTGAATACTCCATAAAAATGAAACATGGTTCATACAATGTAATATGTCTCAAAGAATCAAAATTGAGACCAAGAAAACACTTACCGCTTGAGTAAAACTTTAATCAAAACCCCTTGAAAGATATATCTTGTAATTGAACTTAAATTACCATTATTAAATTATAATTAATGATATTACATCTCAAATAGGTAGTATATACACCACACAAATGAAATTAGGTGCATAATACTAAACATGTCTCAATGAGAGGACATTGCAACAAAACCCTTACCTCTTTTCTTGACTTTCAAGAATGTAATTTATCCTACTATATAAAAACCATATCTATATTAATCACTTAATTCATAACATTAATCATATAAACTTCATTCATACTCTTCATAAATTTTTATTCTCTATATGAAATCTTATTTTTTTCAATATTGGGTGTTTATAGTTTTGATTGTTTAAACTACTTTCATAAGAGTAGTGTATTTTTTTATTCTTATTTAAAATTTTATCATTAATATATAATTAAATATACTATTAAGGATGATTTATATTTTTTGATAATTTTTTAAATTCCATTCATGAGCGTTTTAGTCTTTATCCTTGAAGATGAACTCGATAATTAGCATGTTTCTGTGATTCTTGAGAACAAAAGCATTTTTTCTTAATTAATGAATTAAATATTGATATGAAATCACAATAACCAAAAAGAAAACATTATTTACTCATTTATATAATATTATTCTATTAATTATGTTTTTGTAGTCATTCATGATATAAATTCATAGTATTGTTCAAGTGGGTGGTTAAACCGACCCAAACATGAGCATACCCTAATTTAATGAATGATTATGAGGTGGTTTGATTAAAACATAATTATTCCAAAAGCCTAATGATTTTATTTAGTGATTATTAGTGCGATATATAATAATTTGATGAAATTATAAAATTAAGTAGTGGATATATAAATATTACACAATTTGAATAAAAGGTTATCCTCTTAGTACACTTATTTTAAATGATTAATTTTTCGATGATCATATCATTATTTGGTTATATAATTTTTCATACTAGAACCTTAATGAATAAAAAATCATATTTATATTTTAATATCATCCTTATATCTATCCTTTTAAGGTTTTTAAGTAAAAAAACCTGGTACGTCGTGGAGTTAGTAGTCTTCACAACGCACGAGAAACAATTTTGTTTTTATTAATGGAAATGGTATATGAATAAAAAATGATAATAACACTGATACAGTAACACTAAAATATATTAATTATACTAATATAATTAAATTAGTGTGTATATAATAATTTTTAAATAGGAAAATTTAGAAGAAAACTAAGTGGTTGATAATAATCACATTGGGGACTTGAATTTTCCTAAGAAGTCTCCTTGGAAATGAAGTCCTTATGCATACTAATTGAGAAAAAAATCTTTTAAACATGGAATATGGTTATATTAGGATGAAAATGTAATATTTTAAAGGATAAATTACAATTATAAGTGTGTATTTATGTGGTGAATATGTTACCCTTTTCTAAGTGAATAGAAGGGTAGTTTTGGAAATACCCATTGAATTTTAATAATTTAATTCCACTATTAAAGGGTTAAGGTCTTCAAAAAGTGAAAATGTGGAATTATGGTGAGTTTTTATCAAGAAAAACCATAACCATCAAATTTTAAACATTTTTAACATGTTTTATCCTTTCCCTCTTAGTAAAATACCTTTTACCATTTTTACTTTTTACTGGGGTAACTAATTTTTATCCTTAGTAATTAATTTTAATGAAAAAAATAAAATTAACCTGAACAAATAATTTAAAACATATAATTTCAAATTTTAGAACCATTTTATAAAATAAAATTTATATATTTATGAATATTTAATTTTAAAATATAAATATTTAAACACATTAAACCACTTTTAGAGAAATAGAATTTTTAATATTTAAATTTACATATAAGGTAATATTATTTTGGATACTGATTATACTAACATAAATTGAATTATTATAAAAATATAAAGGATATGAGGCTTCAAAATAAATTAAAAATTAATATCCATTGAAAAATACTTGATTTAAATAAAAGATTGAAAATAATATTTTATATTAAAGTAACATTTAAATATGTTATAAAAATGGTTTCCATAGGTTTTCTAAGTTTAAAAAATAATTTTAAATGAACAATGTTATTCCAAAAAGTAATATTTTATTACAAGAATGGTTTAAAAAATTTATTTATCATTCATATATAACGATGAAGTCATATACATTACATGTTTCGTGAAAACCATATTTTTCAACTAAAACCCGACATTTTTAGAAAAAGATAAAAAATTAATAATAAGTAAATTTTAATATGAATAATTAAAAAATGGAGTTAATTTTCATTAATTTCTAATTATATGATCTATAAATTCATTTTTTTAATAAAATCATAAAATATATTTAAAAATCATTTCAATCAGAAAATAAAATTTTGAGATATTAACTAATATTATACATATTTCATATCATCTACCAATTAAATTGGTGCTATCTAGTAATTAATATCAAATATAATTTATCATTAATAATATATTTCTTAAAATTTAAATGTGTATCACATAAAATTCAATTTTTTAGAAAAATACTTTTTATAAACAATAAATGGTCTTATTAGTCATTTTTAGAAAACTAATTGAATTTAATTCATATTAAAAACAACCATTATTTTTTATATACATATAATTCATAAAACGGTTACCCCAATTCATTACCACTAATTCAAAAAAATATTTTTTTAATGGTTATACTTAAATATTTTTATTTTATCTAAATGTTTAATGGTTTCTTGTAAGTTCGGTCTTATGTGTGGAAGAAGCTTTCAAACACATTGACTTACTTAATGGAAATCATATATTAGAATTTCAAGGCATTATAGAACTGAGCATCTATAACCCACTACACTAGGAAAGAGTTAAATGTTATCTAAAATAAGAATCATCGACTATGTATCTACTTATTATCTATGTGCATAGAAGTTAACTAATCCATGGACCTCCACTCATAATACCTTGGAATCATCTCTCGACAGGTCTTCGTACTCAAAGTATCCTCTACTACATTTCCCTTACCAATAGTATATGGTATATCTAAATCATAATCAAGGAGGAAATCCATCCAATTTCGCTTCCCTTGGTTCAAATCACATTGAGTTGAAATGTACCTCAAGCTCTTATAATCAGTGAAAACCATGAACATGTTTTTAAGAAATTAGTGCCTCTGGGACAGAATAGTGAAAATAAATGTCACTAACTCTAAGTCATCAAGAAGAATTGTAGTACACCTCATATGGAATCCCATCAACCAAAAGTCTAAGTATCAGTGCACTGATTGGATTCTCCCTTAGATGATTAAAGGCCATATGACACTCCTCTATCAAAATAAACACCTTCTTATTTTACTTTCAAGGTACAAAAGGGGTGGTTAGCCATGATAATTTTATGATGAAGTGATAATAGTACAATGAAAACCTCAAGTAACTCCTAAACTTAAAAAACTTTTTATGTGTCTCATAATCTATAAATTCGTCTACCATCATAGGATCAAATACAGCTCATTCCTACGATATAATGTGGCCAAATAAATGAACCTGATAAATTTAGAACTATAAATTTGATAGATTCTCATATTGATGGTGGTCTATCAGGGAATATAGAACTACCTGGAGGTGATCCCAATGCCCCTCCTCATAAATAAATCTTAATTTCATCAATGACTACCACTAATTGTTTTCCCCAATAAGGTTGGAACAACCATTTCATGAAACTCATGAACATCGTTGGATTATTCATCACTTTAAATGGAATTATGATGAACTTAGAGTGCTCATACCAACATTGAAATGTTTTCTTCTATATATATTCCTCCATAACATGCAACTGATGATACCCCAATCTAAGATTAATCTTAGAGAAGACTCAAGACCCTCTCAAGTGGCCAAATAAATCTTTAATATAGGGAATGATATGTTTATTCTTAAAGTTCACTTGTTTTAGCCTTTAATAATATTTTAAATGTAATAGACTCCCAATAGACTTATTTCCAAAGAGTAAGGGATCACCCCATTATATGGAATTGGTAAATATGAGTCCTCTATGGAGTAACTCTTCTATCTATAGCATCAACCCATGAATCTTATTGGGTAACCTATGATAAGATTCCATAGATATAGGCACTATTTTAGGTACCTGATCAATACCAAACTCCACCTCCCACTAGGGAGATGAGCTAACTAATTCCTCAAGAAATAAATTGATATACTCTCTCACTTCTAATGAAATATCTTGAGACTCTTAATATACAACACATAAATTTAAGGCTCACCAACTATGTGGTGATGTTATACCTCCATTAATGCCTTAACTCAAAGAGAAGGTCCTTATCTACAGTAAAGATACATTATACTCTACCAAGGATTATATTAATAACCCTTTTATGGATACACTCTATTAAATATCACATGGATGCTAAGAAATTGATAAAAAGGATGAAATTTATTACAAAATCTCTAGAAGTATAAGTATATACACCATTCTGTCATAGTCAAGGACTAGGAAAAAAAACTCAAAAAACATCTATCAAGATACAACCTACACACTCTATGATTGACAAGGTTAAGGTTTTGTAAATATTTTACATAAAGAGATCAATATCTTTCATGAGACTTGAGTAAATAAAGTAATAATAAGCCTTTATGTTTATTAGAATGAAATGTAAAGTGGAGAAGATAATTATAATACCTATAACCACTTTATATCTCTCTAAATACTCAGTATCTGCTACTCTAACAATATATATCTATCCATGATACTCTTATATTGACATGCCATTATTTACCAATACCTCCTAGAATTTGGGGTATACCTACTCTATGATGAGACCCACTGTGAGGAAGTGATGGGTGATGAGTTCCATATATATTCACTCCCATGCCTCTAGAAAACTCGTAGATACACTATCTTCCACCCGTATCAACCTTCTAGTGATGAGATCCATCTATGGTCACACTAACCTGATGTCCAAAATTAATTGAAGGAAAATAAACCATTTTATGACCACTCCCCCCACATGGAAATCACAAACCCCAACTCACTGCAACATCTCAGGGGTCGATCACCACCTACTTTTGATGCTTGAGATAGAGAGGGATAAGGTTGGAAGCATGATTTACATCCCCATCATTCTCCACATTTGGGTGGTCCTAAAGAGGACTACTTTACATTAGTATAAGGGACCTTCTAATTTTTTTCCACTACCATCTAGTCCCTAAACATTTTTCTAGATGCCTCCAATTCATTATCAAAATATCTCAGCTACCACTGCACTCCCAATGATCTAAATATAGGTATTTAAGAACAAAACTCTAATTTAAAATTAAATATCTATATAAAATCTTCATCAAAATGCCTCACCTATAACTTATCATTATCTATCATGTCAAGTGAATACTGAACCAAAAAAATGAACCTAAATGGAAATCACTTGATGAAATAATCTCCTTAAAAGACCATCAAAACCTCCTGTTTTTATCCATTATTCAATGTCACTAATAAGAACTACCTTTGTAAGATGGTGTAAAAATCATCACACACATAGGTGGTGTCATGATGACCTCCACACACAAATATATTACATTGAAGAGTAGTATCCTAGAGTAATCTGGTCACTGAGATCACTCAGTGCAGAGGCATGGATTATAGTGGTTAAAATGTGATCTCTTTTTCCACTTATTAACTCTCAGCTTACTTTTTATAATCTACATTCTAAAACCTCAATAATAAATTTATCTATAATCAGTGGAGTACCAAACCCTATATACCACCATCTTTGACTACCATCGCTACTTTCATATAGTAATACTTAGAACCTTTGGTTCCTTTTCGTTTCCTTCCTACCATGGGGCATTAGGTGATTGGTGTACAATAAAGATCTCTTGAGATATTATTACTGAAGCCTAGTTTATTGAATCAAAATTCTAAATCTTGGGCTTCATACTTGATGTTAGCATACTGGAATCTCACAATTCGTTTAAACAAAAAAAAATTAAATTTAATTAGAGTCATGCTTATGTATATGATGTGGAATTTAAAATTTTTATCCTAAAAAACTGAATATGAATAAAGAACAAAACTTGGATCCTATATTAAGAATAAATACTTTTGGCACTGGAAAATGCATACCCAAAATTTTTTAGATGCTTTTAAACATGATCCAAGATTGTAGCCCTTTTCAAAATTTTCAGTTTGGCAGGTCATAGAGCCCGAACGGAGTTATGGATTAGGAGTTATAGACATTTGAAGTTGGGCTAGAAAATTGGTTCACGAAGCCCATTTGCGAAGCCCCCCTCCGTGCCATGAAGACCCACCATGAAGCAAGGAGGCGGGATGCTCCACGAACCCGTTTGACATTCACGACACGCTGCGAAGACCCGCCGCGAAGCAAGGAGGCAGGATGCTCTGTGAATGCATTTGATGTTCGTGAGCCCGCCACGAAGCAACCAGGCCCCTCTTCACAACGTGTAAGCTTTGCTTCGCAGAGCCTCTTGCCTATAAATACCCAGCTCCCCCCCCCTTCTCCAGACGGCATTCCGCCCCTTGGGTGACCTATCTCCCGGTCCGTGGAGCTCCTCTTTCCTTCGTGAAGTGGCTCCGCGAGACCATGATCTGCGAGCAGCTTCCTTTGCATTGCTGCTTCGCGAGACCCTGCTCCGCAAGACCTTGCTCCGCGAGCCCTTGCTCTACAAGTAGCTTCATTCGTGTTGCTGCTCTACGAGACCATGCTCTGCAAGCCCCATGATCCATGATCCCCTTTGCTCCGCGAAGCTACATTGAGAAGACCTATCCTTTGTGATTCCCCTACCTTCACGCCCATTGGTCCATACCATGGGGGTTATGCCCCTGTACCCCCACTGAAAAATGGAGAGTCGCATCACGAACTTCTCGAGCCGGGATGTCGGCATTTTCCACTGCGCCCATATGCATATCCATCTTCCACCTATGAAATACCATGATTTGAGATACTCCTCCGCACACCATGAAACACCTTGAGTCGACATATTTCTCTTGGTTCCTTTCACATGTCATGAGCAGAGTTTCTCATCATCAATTCCCCAAGTTCCTTGAGTAAAAAAATTCCTCAAGTAACTCATCCAAACCCTATCACCTAACTCCTATGTCAGGATCCACCAGAAAGGGTCGTTCTTGCGTAAGTCCCAACGCCAACCACTCCTAGGCACCTTATGCCTAATAGTCCTATCTACATGACTTTAAACTATAGTAATCCCTATATGATTAATATAGTATGCCTCTTTCCCTATACGAGAGATGCCTTATGCTCCCAGCATAAGATGTCAATAGTCCTTTCTACATGACTATAAACTGTAGTATGCCCTATGTTCCACACGCAGGATTCCTCTTACTCCAAACAAGATATGTCATATGCTCCAAGCATAAGATGCCAATAGTCCTATCTACAAGACTCTAAACTGTAGTACTCCCTATGTTCCAAACATAGGATGCCTCTTGCTCCATAAAAGATATGCCTCATGATCCAAGCATGAGATGCCAACAGTACTATCTACATGACTATAAACAATAGTACTCCCTATATTCCAAAAATAGGATGCCTCTTGATCCATACAAGAGATGCCTTATGCTCCAAGCATAAGATTCCAATGGTCCAATCTACAATACTCTAAAATGTAGTACTCCCTATGTTCCAAAAATAGGATTCCTCTTGCCTTATACGAGAGATGCATTATGCTCCAAGAATAAGATACCAACAGTCCTCCCTACATGACCATAAATTATAGTACACCCTGTGTGCCAAACATAGGATGCCTCTTGCTCCAAATAATAGATGCCTTATGCTCCAAGCATAAGATTCCAATAGTACTATCTACATGACTATAAATTGTAGTATCCCCTATGTGCTAACCATAGGATGCCTCTTGCCCCATACAATAGATTCCTTATTCTCCAAGCATAATATGCCAACAGTCCTATCTACATGACTATAAACTGTAGTACACTATGTGTTCCAAACATAGGATGCCTCTTGCTGTAAACAAGAGATGCCTTATGCTCCAAGCATGAGATTCCACTAGTCCTCTCAACATGACTATAAACTGTAGCACTCCCTATCATTCAATAATAGGATGCCTCTTGTTCCAAATGGGAGATGGCTTATGTGACAAGCATAATATACCTTATTCCATGATTATAGTGGCATAATTTCATGAGTGGTGGAATCTGTTCAAACATTCCATCACTCCACCCCATGCTTTGCATGTCCTTCATTTGGATCTTTATACTCTTTCATGTCTGAAGGGACCACGTAACGGCTTGGTACCATGCCGAAATCGGCTCACCTACCATCCCGGTCCAACTCCCCAGAAGAATTTGGACAACACTTCGAGTCAGGTCCCGTGTTTCGAAAATGGTCAGCAGTCGACCCTCATTTGTTTGTCCCTGTAGACGCCGGAAAAGTCCGTTGTTCCCAAACGAAGCTCCGGATGCGGAAAGTGAAGTGATATTTGGAGTCGGAAGAACGTTTCGGAGGGCCCGGAGGCCTTGCGCGGAATTTCAGAGGCCCGCGCGCAAAGGTGATGTTCCGCGCGCAAACCCCCCGGGATGCGCGCAATGCGCCGGTCCGGCGCGCAATTTTGCGCGCCGCGGGTCCGCGCGACTCCCTTGCGCGCCGCGCCCGATTCCGCGCCCGCGGGGGGAATTTCGCGCTCGCACCCTGGATTCCGCGCCCGGGGTTGCCTATAAATACAAGGCGACCCCCAACGTTTCAAAGGTTGCTGGAAGTCGAAACGTCTCCCGTGCGCGCAATTCAACCCCTTCCGCGCGCAATGACGAACTTCAGGTAACCTCCTTTCTTTCGCGCAAGAAAGCCTCGGGGTCCGCCTTCGCGCGCAATCCCCGCTGGCTCCTTTCATTTGAATAAAAACTCACCCTAAGGCCTTTGCGCGCAAAAGAACCCGCTTGCGCGCAATTGCCCCCGGGGTGCGCGCAATCCGGCCTGATTGCGCGCACCCCCCCTTCTTTCAAGTGGCCATTCGTTAAAGAATGAGCCGTTGCCCCCGCGCGCTATCCGAAGCCCGGTGTGAGCAATCTCAAGCATCCGCGCGCAAGGCGCTGGCCCAATTGCGCGCCAGCCGCCCCGATTGCGCGCCGGCCCGCAGTATTGCGCGCAAAGCTTCCTTTTTGCGCGCAATCTGCCAGGGTCGTCCCCGTTGACCTCCTAAGGGTACCCGCCTGTGTGGCACCCGATGATTCTCATCCCGGGTGCCCGCACCGTGCGTTGTCTTCCCGTGCGGCCCTCCAGGCTTGCGCGAAGTGACACGCACCTATGTCCAGCATGACGTTAAACTGCATACTCGTCCAGCATGACGTTAAACTGCATATACGTCCTGCACGACGTTAAACTGTACATCGTCCGCGCTGCAAGACGTTAAACTGCCAAGTGCTTCGTCCGGCAACCTATGCCCAGCATGACGTTAAACTGCACACCCGTCCAAGCTGCACGACATTAAACTGCCTAGCCCCCATCGTCCGTGCTGCAAGACGTTAAACTACCAAGTGCCTCGTCCTCAACACATGACGTTAAACTGTACTTCGTCTGGCAAGACGCTAAACCGTCCGCAACCTGATCCCGTGCTCCGCACGCAGGGTCTCCCCCGGTTTGGACGTGGCCCCCACCCGCTCGTCTCTGCAGGGATGTCGGGATTGTCCCCCTTTTGGGACGATTTAATGGGAGTGGCTTTTCCCTACGGGGGCAGGGTATTACAAACCCCTAGTTTCTCGTGGGAGGCTGCACATGTGTATCTCCATTGCACCTCCCCACTGCCGAAGCCAGTAGAGGGTCTGACTGGGATCGAGGTGTCTTTTGCTTTCGGTCCAAGTCCCTTCCAACTGAGTTTTGCAGTATCCGGGCTGCCCCAAGTGCGTAAGTCCTGACAGAATGAACTACGTGGACTTTGATCCCTGTCTTCTATACAGGGTACGTAGGAAGCCTCCCTGAGGCCCAAGCCCACCACCTGGTCGTTCCGGTCGTATTTACGTCCGTTCGTCCATCAGTGGACCCCTCCAGGGTTCACGCTTGCGTTGATTCACCTATGAATCCGCCCCTGTGGAAGACTGCCCGTGTGTATCTCCACGGTGCCTCCCCACAGCCCCCCTTTTCCATTTCCCCTTTTATCGTCCAGCATGACGTGAAACTGTGATCCACCCGGCCGTTCCATCCCCCTCCGTGCGAGGTGGTTCGGTTCAATCCTCCGCCCGGCGGCCTCGACCTCTTCGTGAGTCGGCTTGCCGACGTCCAGCATGACGTTAAACTGTATGCCCGAACTACGTTGACTTTGATCCGTGTTAACGCGCGGTACGTAGGAAGCCCCTCTGGGGTCCAAGCTCTTTACTCCATCATCCATCCTGATCCTTACCCGGGCCGCCACATCCCGGTGGGGTCATGCCACTTCACTTCACTCCACGTTACTTGGGAAGCCGCCCATGTGCTGGCCCCAGCGTCGGAGGTTCCCCGCAAAGGGGTTCCGTCATCTGATCCACTTTTCGTGTTGATCGGTCCGATGCCGTCCCCGCTGGACGTTAAACTCGCGGCATACCCCGTGTTAAACACGGGAAGCTGAGGAAAACCTCAGGTGACACAGTTCCCCGCACCTAGTACGGGATGCCTCAGGCCATCGTGCCTTCGAGAAGCCCTATTAGGGACGGAAGACAGACGTGCAGAGCCGCAGTGTTACGACACGCCCCCAGCACCCAGAGCCACCCGGCCTTCTCACCGCAGGTTGCTGCCCCGCCCAGACTCCTTGGAACGTCCGGGCGGAAGCAGCGTAATTAACCGGTGTCCATGAAGATATGGCGCCGGGAACGAGATTCACGAACATTCTTAAGTCTATGAGGGAGACCCGGATTAGGCGACAAGTTCCGAGGAGACGTCCAAGGAAGGAGAAGCCGACATCCCATCATCCCGGTTTCGATCAAGGAGCAGACGCCCCTGAATAAGGGACGGATGCCGCCCGCCCTTGGAAAGCGGGACTGCGGGACCACAAGCCGCGCGCCCATCCCCTCGGGTTGACGGGTGCACGCGCGAACGCGTCCTGGCGGAACAGCGTAACCCGACGCACATCCGCACCGAAACAGAAAAATGGTGAACCCGACGTGAATCTCTTCTCCTCGACACGAAGACCGATGGCTTTCAGAGGTGTTGGAAGACCGGCGTGTTGCCCGGCCAAGCATTCAGTCTTACCCGCCAGGGGCTGGGGAAGGGACATCGGGCACTCCGTCTCGCAACGTCGAGGGCCTGGGTTCCCCCCACGGAAGGCGTCGTGGCGCTAATGGTTGGTTGTCGATTCCTTTTTCCTGTCAGTATTAATGGGTCATTCTCCCTGCTTGCAGAAATCAGGTCGCCCGATCTAGTGCCCGAACGCCACCCGCCCACTGGCGCAGGGACAGGGGAGACACCGACGCGGCTGCTCCGCGCGGTCCCGCCTGTTCCGCAGCCGTCCCAGCAGCCGCAATTGCGGGACGACCACGCCCTCTCTCCCCCTCGGAGGTCATCCAGAGAAGGGTGATCAACACCCTGGTGCGGAGATACGAGGAAGAGGGAGTCATCCCCACTAGGGAAATGGCTCGCCTGGACCTTGAGGAGGCTGCGCCTCGCCACCACCGCCGCCCCCGAGGGCCGCGCAGGGAGGCACCGCTGCCTACCTCAACGTCCAATCGCTTCGGGAGTTTATCCCCGGAGCGCTCTGACAGTTCCCTTCCTTATGCGGATGAGGTGGGAGATGCCCAGGATCACCCTATCCGAGGTCCGCTCCAGGGATCCACGATAAGGGCTCCCGCCAGGCCACGGCGACATCGCCGCCAGGCCCCTCAAGTCGAGGAACAGGCTCTCCACCTGCCCGCGCCGCTCATCCCGGCTCGTCTGTCTCGACGCCAACGTCGGGCACGAGCGGAAGAGGATGCCCACCTTGGGGCTCTAGCAACAGCGGCCGCATTGGCCCAAGCCACTGCTGGCTCCAGTCGCCAGGCCTCTGTGCATCCTGAGCGGGGGAACTCCTATGCCCGACCCGGATCGAGGCCCCGACCGCCCCAAAGGCAGGTTGGGTTGACTCTCCCGGTTGCTGGCACTGGCAGTAGCCACCGCGGACCACCTCGCGGCAGCGCTATTCACCGGCAGGATCTACTCTGTGTGGCCGATCCAGGAGGCGTGGGTCATCCCACCTTCCGATCCCGACCCGGAGGCCTGCCCGGAATCATCTCTCCCCGCGTCCCCTTTGATATCTGTCCCGGTGCCCCTCGCACCTTGGTTCCCAGTCCTCTCGGCCCCAGCACCAGTGCGGCCGGAGGACGCCAGGACAGAGATCAGCCCTGCCCCGAAGAACCACCCAGGGGCAGGAAGGCAAGGCGTCGACGCCGAGGGAAGAATGTTGCGGAGTTCCGGACAGAGATCCGACCGGTTTGCTTCTCTGACTCAGAGGCAGAGTACGATTCGGCGACAGAGCCCCTTCCCCAATCCCGCCAGTCAAGGGCAGGGGTAGGAATGCGGCACGTCAGCCTCGTGCTCCCCGAGAGCGAGATCGATGTGATCCCCGCGTCTCTCCGAAGGTATATCCGGAGTAACGAGGGCCTGGTAGACCCCCAAGGATCAAACTTGCGGTTGGTACCGGCCCCTCCGGAAGTGCCTTCCGTCTCGATCAGAGAAGCCGGAGACTTTTTCTGGGGACCGACGGTCGAACCACGATCTGGTGCGCCCTCGGCGAGCACCGATGCTACGGCAGGATGTTCGCTCGCCGGCCCGTCCTATCGTGATGTGGTAGCTGGGGCACCGCCACCCTCAGGGGGAGGCCCGGGATATGGAGGCCAATCGGCCTGCTCGTCGTATTCACCGCCGGCCAGCCCGTCGGCCCGACGGCCCGCCTCGGCACCACTACCAGTTCCCCGTCCGTTCCCAGCCATGGAAGAGGACCGAGGAGATCTGGGTCCCGAGTTTGAGTCGTGGAGCTTCTGGACCGTCCTTGCAGAGGGCCACTTCCCTGAGAAGTTTTGGCCAGTCGCAGGACCGGGCTTTGATGCACCCGAATCGCTCACCCCGGATGAGTTCGAGTGCTTCCGCCGAACTCTCCGGGAGACTCACTCCCGTCTTCACTGCCTACAAATGCCATACCCCGGGAGTCAACTACACCTGGAGGATATTGGTGAGCAGTGCCGTCAAATTGACCTGGCCATGCTCCCCGCGGTTCGGCACCCCGGGTCATTTGGGCACCACGAGGCCCTCCAACAACGATGCGTTGAGTGCTTTCAAGTACTCCGCAAAGTTATCGAGGAAGCCACTCCCCACGTGTATATCCGTGGATGGGGGCAGTACGCTGCCCTACGCTTCAGTGTGATTCGCCGACAGCCCGATTCGTTGGGTGGCCCTGAGGGTATATCCCCAGGGACAGGAACAGTCAATATGGCTGACCTGTCGGGAGAGGGGAACGACTTGGAACTTCTCGACGGGGGCTTCCCCCCCGAAGACAAGCCGTCGTCAGACCCATCAGTGAGAGTTACTCGTCATCAGAGGAACCTCCTGGGGCTCCCCGCACCCACTGAAGCACTGACGTTGAGCCGAAACGTCAGCAAAGGAAAAGAGCACAGCGAGGCTATAAGGCCCGCCGACCCATCTGCCCCCATGCGGAAGGCAGAGGTGGATCCCGAGAAGGCTACGCTACGTCAGCAGCTCGCCGAACAGAAGAGGCTGGTTGACCAGCTCCTCGCCGAGCGCGCTGCAGAACGGCGGCCTGACTACGGTGATCCCAGGCCAGGGCAGCAGGGACCGGAACAACCACCCCTCGATGAGACTCTCCCGGGCAACCGTGATTACACCGTGTTCGCCGACAGGAGAGAGGCCATTGCCTACGGCAAGAGGGCGCGGTATGTTTCGCCACACCCTCCCGAGCGGCGCGACTACCCGAGAGATCCTGCTCGGATTCCTCCCGCTGCCCCAAGGGCCGCTCCGCCAGCCATCCCACGAGCTGCCGAGTTCGACGATCCGGTCGACGACCCGATTGAAGGGCCATGCAATGCGCTCGTGGTTAGAGATCCTCGCCAGGACTGGAACCCATGTCCGGACGATCCGATGGCGGCACTCATTGCCCGCTTGGAAGCCTTGGAGACTCGGCAGGTGGCGATCCCACCGGACGGCAAGCCATACCCAGCATGGGTGGATGACATGCCGGCGCCTCCGGGATTCGGGAATCCCACTTTCGCCCCCTTCAACGGGACCGGAGATCCGCCACAACATTTGGCCCATTTCAACTCGAGGTGCGGGCCTATGTTGGGGACTCCGGCGCAGCAAGAGGCCGCTAAGCTTCGCTGCTTTGTCCAGACACTGGAAGGGCCAGCATTTGTCCGGTACAGCCAGCTCCCCGTCGGGTCGGTAACCAGCTGGGAGGACCTCCGTAGACAGTTCCTCTACCAGTTCAGTTCCACGACCCGGAAGACGAGTATCGCAGACCTCTTCAAGTGCAAGCAGAGTCCTGATGAGCGAGTCGCGGACTTCGTCGCCCGATGGAAGGGTCTCACGTATTCCCTTGACATGCCATTGACTCAGGAGCAGTTGCTGACAATGTGCGTCGGGAACGTCAAGACCGAGCTGGTCCCTTCCCTGATCACTCAGAATTACCCCGGAGGGTTCAGGGACTTCTCAGACAAAGCTCAACGTCTTGAGGAAGCCCTGCAACAGGCCAGCCAGGCACACCCGCTGCCTCCTATGATTCCTGCAAGGAGAGCCAGCAGGGCTGAGCCCGCTGCTGTGGCCCAGATAGAGGCTCCCAGGCCGTTGGAGCTGCTGCCGGTGAGGCCAGCTCCGCAGCCTCACAGGAATCCGCCTCCACGGGCTCAGTTCCCGGCCCAGCAGCGGCAGCCTCAGAACCGGCCGGCCCCTCCGCGTAATGTACCGCCGCAACCCAGGCGAGATAATCAGGGTCCACCTCCTCGGCAGGCCCCTCCGGCCCCTCGTCAAGACCGCGCTCCCAGGGGCCCGCGACACCTGACGTACTCATTCCATGAGGATCAGGTCCCCGGTTATTTCCGGAGCGCCCTGGAGCAGAGGATTGTGCGATTGCCTGAGTGCTAGAGGCCAGAGGAGGCACATCTCACGGATAACCCCCGCTACTGCCCCTACCATCGGGCCCTGGGGCACACCATCCAGCGGTGCTATGTGTTTAAGGACTGGCTCCAAGACCAGATTAACAACAATGTAATCAGGTTGGGCCCAGCTCCAGCACAGGTAGCGGGCGTGTTCGTGGGATCAGATGACGATAGTGGCAACGAGGACGAATGGCAGCTGGTCTCCGACCGCGGGTCCCAGAAGTATAATAACTGGATGGCCCGCAAGACGACCATTCGCGCCCAGGGAATCATCCGTGCGCGCTTGAATCAGCCTGAGCCCCCAGAACCTGCGGGTGCTGCTTCGGCATCGTCGTCCCAGTCTGCCTCCTCCAAGAGGAGCAAACGGCGGCAGCGCAAGAAGGAAGAGCGCGCCCCGCCAGTTCCGCCACTATCCCGTACTCTCGGCGATTTCATGCCCCCGGAGATGGGGGTCCCTCCTCGGATCCGCCCGGTGATGGATGATTCGTCCGATGACGGTATTGGGTACGCTTCGGTTAACACCGTCGAGCTGGTAAATCCCTTTTCGGTTCCCGACATTGAAGAACACCAGGTGGACCTCCCTAGTGTCCCCGGTCGTCGCCACCGTCGGAAGAACCGCAGCAGCAGGAGTCGCCGGGGCACAGCCGTCGGTACCTCCGGCCAGGCCGTGCACGCCACTGAGACTAGGCGGCAGGCTCAAGATCGAGCTCAACGTGCGCAAGCTCCCCATCCGGGGATGACGGATTCGCCTCCGCCACTGTTTGTGGTATGGGACCGGGCAGAACCGCCTCAGCCGCGTCGCGACCAGCTCCGCCCTGCCACAAGTCCATCCCGGCCTCCTGACTCCAGTACGGTGACCATTTCCCGGACTGCAACCAGTGAACAGCGAGATGCGCCAAGTACCAGTCGGCCGCCGATCCAACCGGTAAGGCCCGTCATGCCGCCAACCGCAGAGCAACCTCCTGCAACCAGGAGCTCGCGCTTGGCCAAAAAGTATGATGTCCTGAAGCACTTGGCCGACATCCCAGCAAGGCTCTCCATCCTTGAGGCTCTGCGCATGTCATCTGAGATGCGCGAGGCACTCGCTGAAGCCCTGAAGAGCCCCCTCCAGTTTGAGACAGAGGTTGCGGCTGCAGAGGCCTTTCACGCCGAAACGATCGAGGACGCCGAATGTCAGGCAGTTATCTCGTTCTCTGGTAAGGATGAAGACCCTCCTATACAGGGACACATTCGTCCGCTGTATGTCACCGGCCAGTTCAACGGCCTTGAAGTCCGGCGCTGTCTTGTCGACACGGGGTCCGGGATTAATCTGATTCCAACTCGGACGCTCCGGAGATTGGGGTTGTCTGAGGATGACTTGATTCCCTCCGACCTCAGGATCCAGGGGTACGACCGCACCGAGCAAACCCCGGTCGGCAAGATACGTTTGAAGACCCAGTTCGGTGACTTGGTTGCCAACACCGAATTCATGGTAGTCTCTCAGGACACTGCGTATAACGCATTGATGGGCAGGCCATGGCTTCACCTTCATGCGGCGGTTCCCTCGTCATACCACCAATGCCTCAAATACTCCCTTAATGGTCGAGTAGGCGTGCTTCAAGGAGATGCCTCTCCTTTTGCCTCATGTGAAGCCCGCTATCTGGACGCGGACTATTACAAGAGCAAGGATAAGCAGATCCTGGCAGGTGAGGTTGATCCTGTCGCTGTTGCAAGCGATCCCTGGGCAAGTCTGGATGACGCTTACGTCCTCCCGATTCACCGGTTGGACGTCGCCATGGTCTTGACGGTCCGCAAGTCTCCTGATGAGACGGCCGCGACCGCCCGCGCCAGCACCAGTGGCCCAGCAGGATCTGGTAGCCCCAATGCAGTTTCCAACGCAGTCTCTCCCGTGGATGATCCCTCCCCGAGTGGAGAGGGTATGGAAGACGCACCCCCAGCCTTTGAGGAGGGCGTCCCCGCCACGGTCGATGAGTTAATACAGGTGAACCTTGGAACCGAGGCCGATCCAAGACCCACATTGGTTAGTGCCGCCATGCCCTCTGAGGAGCGGCAGCAGTACGTGGACTTTCTCAGGCAGCACCGTGATGTGTTCGCTTGGGGCTATGACGAGATGCCGGGGCTAGATCCTCAGGTAGCCGTCCACCGCCTTGGTCTCCCGGCGAACCATCGCGGGTTCAAGCAGCCTCCCAGGAAGATGCACCCATCCCATGGTGCCATGGTTGAGGCCGAAGTTGACAAGCTTATCAAAGCCAACTTCGTGAGGGAAGTTCAGTACCCCAAATGGCTGGCCAACATTGTGCCGGTCAGGAAGAAGAACGCGCAGATTAGAGTCTGCATCGACTTCCGCGATCTCAACCGCCACTGTCCGAAGGATGACTTTCCCCTTCCAGTGACAGAGCTGTTGATTGATGCCACAGCATGGTTCCAAGCCCTCTCCTTCATGGATGGATACTCCGGATACAACCAAATTCGGATGGCCCCTGAGGATGAGGAGTTCACTGCCTTCAGGGCCCCCCAAGGTACCTTTTGCTACCGGGTCATGCCCTTCGGCCTGAAGAATGCAGGTGCCACCTACCAACGGGCGATGCACCGCATATTCAAGCCAATCCTCGGCACACTGGTGGAATGCTACGTCGACGACTTGGTTGTCAAATCGCGCCAGCGTCAGGACCATCTCAAAGATCTTGAGAAAGTGTTCAGCTTCCTCCGGTCTCGCTGCCTGAAGATGAACCCGTTGAAGTGTGCCTTTGGGGTCACCTCCGGAAAGTTCCTTGGATTTGTGGTAAGATACCGGGGTATTGAGATCGACCCAGAGAAAATCAGGGCGATTAGCCAGATGCCTCCCCCGGGTACCGTCCGGGAACTGCAAGGGTTCCAAGGCCACTTAGCCTATATACGCCGATTCATCGCGAATCTGGCCGGCAAGTGTAAGCCCTTTTCTCGGCTTATGAAGAAGGGTGCCACCTATGTATGGGATAAAGAGTGTCAGACCGCTTTCGAGGAAATCAAGCAGTACCTGCTTCAACCTCCGGTCCTGATGCCGCCCGTATCCGGAAAGCCGCTGGTCCTTTATGTGACCGCCCTGGAACGGTCCCTGGGTGCCCTTCTCGCCCAGAAGAACAACGAGGGAACAGAGAATAGCCTCTATTACCTCAGTCGCATGCTCCTCGATGCGGAGGTTAGGTATTCCCCCATCGAGAAGAGCTGCCTGGCGCTCGTATTTGCCGTACAGAAATTACGGCACTACTTGCAGCACCATGAGGTACAGTTGGTTTCTCGGGTAGACCCGTTGAAATATATCCTGAGCCGACCTATGTTGACTGGCCGTCTAGCGCGGTGGGCTGTGATTCTCCAGCAGTTCGACATCAGGTATGTGTCTCAGAAGGCCATCAAAGGGCAAGCGTTGGCAGACTTTCTGGCCGCTCACCCGACCTCCGCGGATCAGCCGCTGGATCTAGGCTTTCCTGATGAGACCATTCTCTCGGTTGATCGAGCCGATCCATGCTGGCAGATGCACTTTGACGGTGCCTCCCGGAGCCCCACCGGTAGAAGACTCGATAATCCTAAGCTCAATAGAGTGGGCTTGGGCATCGTCTTCATTACCCCGGAGCGAGCCGTGCTGCCATACTCTTTCCTGTTGTCAGAGGGCTGTACCAACAATGAGGCGGAATACCATGCCCTCATCACCGGCCTCGAGTTGGCTCTCGAGATCGACGTGCCCCGTCTGTGCGTGAAAGGGGACTCCGAGCTGGTCGTTAAGCAGATCAATGGCGACTACGTTGTCAGGAAGCCAGAACTTGTGCCATTGTTGGAGTGCACCCTCCTTCTGATGGCCCGGTTCCCTTCTCGGCCAGAAATTGTCCATATTCCCCGGTCGCAGAACGGTCGAGCAGATGCTTTGGCCAGCCTGGCTGCGTCACTTGCGGAACCTGAACAGGACAACCTGATCGTCCGCGTGACGCGCCGCAGGCTCATCGCTCCCGTTATCCCGGAAGAAGATCGCGGCCCGTTGGTAAGTAATCTCACCACGGTTGCCCCTATGCCCGGAGCCCCGAGTACCCCGGATATAGCAGTCGAATCAGCCCGTGATTGGAGGGCGCCTTTGGTTGAGTACCTCCAACATGGCATTCTTCCGTCAGATCGGGCCGAGCGCGAGCGAGTTCGACGCCGCGCATCGCAGTTCGTCCTCCAGAGCAGTCCCGGCCTGGAGCAGATCCTCTACAAACGCGGATTTGATGGTGTTCTCCTCCGTTGCCTTCAGGGAGTTGAGATCCCACGAGTCATGCAAGAGGTTCATGCTGGTTCATGCGGCGCCCACCAAACTGGGCCGAAGCTGTCCCACCAGATTCGGAGGTTGGGATACTTCTGGCCCTCTATGATCCATGACTGCATCGAGTACGCCAGAAGGTGCCATGCGTGCCAGGTTCATGCGAACTTTGTGCATCGGCCGCCGGAGCCTCTCCATACCACAAGGTATTCCTGGCCCTTTGCAGTCTGGGGACTGGACGTCGTGGGACCTTACCCGCCGGCGACAGCTCGCCAGTGCCGGTTCATTCTGACCGCCACGGACTTCTTCTCCAAATGGGCAGAAGCGATTCCGCTCAGAGAGGTCAAATCCTGTTCGATCGCTGACTTCGTGACCTCCAACATCATCTATCGATTTGGAGTGCCTCACGCTATCCTCACGGATAACGGAACCAATTTCCGAGCAGCCGAGTTGAAGAAGTTGTACGCCAAGTATAACATCCGCTCGAACCATACATCTCGCTATCATGCACAGGCGAATGGACAGATCGAGGCGTTTAACAAAACCCTCTCTAACATTCTGCAAAAGATGGTTGGTCAGAACAAGAAGAGTTGGCCGGACAAGCTCCCCAACGCCCTCTGGGCTTATCGGACGACGACTCGCAATTCCACCCAGATGACCCCTTATTCCCTGGTGTATGGAGCTGAGGCCGTCCTGCCCATCGAGATCCAGTTACCGTCCTTGCGCACTGCGGTCTACGACCAGCAAGCGCCGGACAGAGTTGCTGAAGCCCGTCTAGTCGAGTTGGAAGCATTGGATGAGAATAGACTTCGCGCTTTGCACAACTTGGAGAGGCACCAAAGCAGGATGGCTCGAGCTTTCAATAAGAAGGTTCGCCTCCGCTCCTTCCTGCAGGGTGATCTAGTGCTAGCCCTAAGAGCACCAATGATCCCCGGCAGGAAGCCGCCCAAGTTGGAGCCCAAGTGGGAGGGACCTTTTGTTGTCCACAAGGTCTATCCCAATGGCGCGTACTCCCTAGCGACTATGGATGGTGAGCGTGTCACTCCTCCCACCAACGCTAGGTTCCTCAAGCAATACTTTGCCTGAGTGTCACCACGTCCTGCACGACGTTAAACTGCATTCGTCCAGGCTACAAGACATTAAACTGTTCAGCATTCGTCCGCGCTGCAAGACGTTAAACTGCCAAGTGCTTCGTCCCGCATGACGCTAAACTGCACTACGTCCGAGCTACAAGACGTTAAACTGTTCAGCATTCGTCCTGCATGACGTAAAACTGCCACTCAAGAACTACGTGCGGCTTGATTCCCATCCTTATGGGATACGTAGGACCGCCTGAACCCTCGTGTTTCAGGCCCAGCCCCATCCTTCGGGAATTTCCACCCCATCTCGGGCCCTTGGCCCAGTTGCCCCGGGGTGTGCGGCGTATGGTGTGAGTGCGGGGCTATGCCCTCATTCACGACGGTTTGCTCGTCACGCTGTACGCCCCCCTCCACGTTTGGGGATGCCTTCTGCTTCCCCCTTCTTTTTTCCTCATCGTCCTGCATGACGTTAAACTGCACTTCAAGAACTACGTATGGCTTGATTCCCATCCTTATGGGATACGTAGGACCGCCTGGACATTCATGTTTCAGGCCCAGCCCCATTTCCCGGGAATCCCTATCCCGCGTTGGGCCTCTGGCCCCAGTTCCCCTCCTTTTTGTGCGAGGCGTATCGCGTGAGCAAGGGATTATGTCCTCATTCGCGTCGGTCTACTGGCCGCGCCGTACGCCTCCCCCGTGTGTGGGACTACCTCACACCCCTCATCGTCCTGCATGACGTTAAACTGCCTTTTCAGAACTACGTATGGCTTGATTCCCATCCTTATGGGATACGTAGGACCGCCTGGACGCTTGTGTCTCAGGTCCAGCCCCGTCTCTTGGTTGATTGCGGGGATCTGCCCCCCTTCGGTTGCTCTCGGGGTGAGTCCTCCGACCCTTTCCGGAGATCTGTTAACATGTTTTGGGGTGCTTCGGTCTATGACTCGTAGTGTCAGATTCAATCCCGACAAGTCCTGTGTTGCTTGTCAGGCCTCGCGCTTCCTCTTGTTCGAGCCTTCACTCAAAGGGATCCTCGTTAGCGGTTTGGGTACGATGCCTCAGTGCTCTCCCACCGCTCCGGGTCGATTTACCGGCGGGTCTTGGGCCGCAAATCGATATGAATCCTGCGATTGAGCGGTTGATGCTCGTTTGCTTGCCCCGTCTTAGGCTGACGCGATCGGATGTTGTGTTGCGAATGCGTCAGCAACGTCCTTGATCGCCATGTCAGCTCTCTCGGGCTCTGAACATTGGTTGCGCAGTCCTCATCACACTCCGCCTTTGTGCGTTGTAGTGGGATCTTGACACTCTCTTCATACCGACCTCCGGTACGCCTCTACACGTTAGGCAGACCAACCAGGGTAATGATGTCGTTCGAGGCTCCCATGATCTGAGCACCAAGGATATATGCAGATATCCTCCCTAAGGGCCATGCGTAGCTGGACCCTCGTCCCCATAAGGAGGAGGGAGTCGCCCGAACAATTGCGTTCTGGGCCCAGTATATCTGGAGGCTAGCATCTCTGCCCCTCGGGTGATGGACATACGCAGACCCCTATCCCAAGACTCTTTTCCTGGAATCGTGCGTGACCGCAGGGCTGGGTATGTTCCCACCTCCGCCGTGTCCGCCGTACCGCGATAAGCGGGTTCCTCCATGGTCCGAACCACACGACCTTAAACTGTGTTGTCTGGTCCTACCACACGACCGTAAACTGTGATCGTCTTGGCCGCCCGACGAGAAACGGCACTGCATCGTGATGTCCTCCTCAGGGGACACTCATGTTGGGCGCTGGTTAATGACCACGCCATTCATCAATGCCTTCCATGGCTTGATTATTGTGGCGACGCCAGAGATTTCTCAATCACGGGCATGTCGCCGCACAAAGAAAAACCATTCATCTTTAAGGACAAACAAGAAATATCAAATGCCGCTCCTTTTGTGTGCGAGGGTCAGACCCGCACTCTTCCCCGCGCTGGTGCCCGATTGTGTCGCACCGCGCTTCAAGAACTACGTGCGGCTTGATTCCCATCCTTATGGGATACGTAGGAACGCCCGGATGTTTGAAACTTCGGGTCCAGCCCCCCACCTCTTAGAGATTCCCCCTTCTCTGGGGAATCCGCCGCCTTCAGGTCACCCTCAAGGCGTGTTCCCCGACCCCTTGCCGTGGTCCACCGGTGTCAAGAGTACTCTGGTTTATTGCCAGGAGGGTCAGGATCCGCTTGGTCAGGTTTCCTCCACTTTTCAGGCTTCGTGCTCCCTTTCATTCGGACCCATCGTCTACGCCCTGGGTGGAGCCCCCGTGAACGGTTCGGACACAATGCCTCAGTGCTCTCCCACCGACTCGGGCCGGTACCCCCAATGGCCTCGGGCAGCAAATCGATATAAATCCTGCGATTGAGCGGTCGATGCTCGTTTGCTGCCTCATTCCACCAACGGTTGGTGCGATGTTGATGCTGCTTTTCCGCCACGGTCGGCAGTATTCTCATATCGTCACGCCGGTGCTCCCGGTCCTCGAGTGAATGGCCGCATGATTCACATTTTCCACCTCCCATTCTGACCAGGAGAAACCTCGACACTCTTGACACTATCCCTCAGTGCATCTTCGCATATCCGGGGGATATGACCACGATGTGGCGTGCTTTGAGCCCTTATGGTCCGAGCTCTAAGACCTTAAACTAAGATCCCCCCTTTATGGTCCGAGCTCTAAGACCTTAAACTAAGATCCCCCCTTTATGGTCCGAGCTCTAAGACCTTAAACTAAGATCTCCCCTTTATGGTCCGAGCTCTAAGACCTTAAACTAAGATCCCCCCTTTTTGGTCCGAGCTCTAAGACCTTAAACTAAGATCTCTCCTTATGGTCCGAGCTCTAAGACCTTAAACTAAGATCTAGCCCTTATGGTCCGAGCTCTAAGACCTTAAACTAAGATCCTCTAGCCCTATGGTCCGAGCTCTAAGACCTTAAACTAAGATCCTCCACCCTTATGGTCCGAGCTCTAAGACCTTAAACTAAGATCCAGCCCTTATGGTCCGAGCTCTAAGACCCTAAACTAAGATCTACCCCAAATGGGGTCCTACGTCCTGCATGACGTTAAACTGCACTCACAGAACTACGTGTGGCTTGATCTCCAGCCTGATGGAGTACGTAGGAACGCCCGGGCATTTCGACTCGGGTCCAGCCTCAGGGATCGATAAGTCCCGCCCCTCCTCGTCGCCGGCCGTCTGGCCTGACTTCGGGTAGAGTGGTGCAGTTGTGATATTCTCCCCGATTCAGCTCGGGATGCCCCATCGCAATGATGGGAAGCGACAGTTTCCTCGTCAGAGAGGTGCTGTCTGAGAATTGAGGTGACTCACGGCCAGATTAGTGCATCCGCCCAATACGCTTTCCCCACGGTGGCGCAATTTTGAGAGCGTTGGATTCTGTCCGAACAAATCGTCACTTCGCCCCACGCTTCGCATGCCCTGTTGATCTGGATTTTCCACCCTTGTGTCTGAAGGAACCCCAAAGCGGTATTCATGATGACATGTGGTCCGCCTCCTGCAATATGAATGATGGCCTTTTTCGGTCCGTCTATTGCAGTTGTTATGGTCGATCCACTGTCCGCCTACCGTCTTGGGCATTTCCTGGAAGGCCGATCGTTGTGGATGTCTGGATTCGGGACACGTGATTCACCTTTTCTCATTTCCCTATGTTCGGATAAAATCTCAACGCCCCTAGCGTTGTCCCGCTCGTGTGTTGGAACAAGTTGGGGGATGATACATTGGTTAGGTCTGAGGTCTCCTTTCCTAGGAATGACCTCCCTCTTTTCTCCAGAAACCCAGGCCCAATTATGGATGCCTGATGCTTGGTTAACACTCCCGCAAGACAACGAATTGTGGTTGAGCATGTTAAACCAAAAGACGCAGATAAATACGGCGATTCATACAAGTGGATCAAAATATTAAGTAGCGGAAGCAAATGTTCTGGGAATGGCAAAAAACAGCCCTTAGGGATTAGCGTGCTGAATGAGTCTTTCTAATGCCGCTACCCTTTGGCTGGCGGCCTCCAGGGCTGCTTCTCGTTCTCTGCGTGCCCTCTCCTCGTCGGCGGTCGCAGCACGCAGTTCGTCAATCCTGGCCTGTGCACGCTCCCGCTCGACTTGGAGTGTGACCATCTGTTGGCCCGCCTCCGTCAGCTGTACCTGAGCGTCGATCAGTTGTGCCGATAGTTGCTCCACAAGCTCGGTACATGCTGCGACGAAGGCCTCCTTCTCTGCCGCCTGCCCTTCGAGGCGCCGGACTTCCTGCTCTGCCGCGATGAGCGCCTGCGTGCTCTCCGACATGTCCCGACTTTGTGCGACGTCGGCACGCCGGCGGCTCTCGCGCATCTTCTCGGCCATGAAATCACGGACCGTCAGATGGAGGCGTTGAGCATCAGCTCCCCCGGCACACAGGAAGCGCAGCCAGGTCTGAAGTGATCCCATGCGCCCCAGCCATTCCGATGGGTCTCGCTTGAGGAAGCGCTGGATGCACTTCCACCCCCTGCGTCGCGTTACCCGGCTATCCTCGACCGCCTCCGCGTCCGAGTCATCCATCTCCTCTGGGTCGGCAGGCCGGTAGGCAGGGAAGGCAGCCAGCAGGTCTGCTGCAGGGTCCGCCCCTGGGAGGTCCTCACGAGGGATAGGTTCCCCAACATCCGGGCAACCTTCTTCTCTCTCCCCAGCGGCGCTGACACCCTCGTCAGCCCCCAACCTCTCTCCGATGTCAGCACCGCCGATGTCCGCAGCCCCTTGATCAGCAGTTGGTGGGGCCGGCTCGGTTTGGGAAGCCTGTTCCGGAGCAAGCGGCATGTCCACCACTGGTCCACTCGTAGATGGCCCGGGTTCGGCAACCCGACGAGCCTCCGATGTTGAGATCACTGCGCAGGGCATGCCATGGTTAGTCACGGATCGTCAATGGCAAGCACCAGCAGTAAAGTAGGGAGACTTACGGGAGTTCGGAGCGTCATCTTCCGCTACCCCGGTCGCCGCAGGAACAGTTGCAGCAGGGGACCCCTTAGCGCTTGTCAATTCGATAATGGGTGCCTGGCCCCCGCCTTGTCCTGCTGGCGCCTCTCCTACTCCTGTTGAGGACGCCTGACCGACGTCCGTGTGCTCCTGAGAAGGATGGAGAAACGGGTTAGAAGCTGCATAAGAGAATGGATGAAGCAAGTTGAGTAGGGATAGAAGCGGACCTCGAGGAGCTCAGTGACATCAACGTTGTCAGAGCCGGCCACCTCGCCGCTCTCCCGTGGGCTCCCCCGATGGGACCTTCCCTCGGAGCCTTCATCCTCCCCCGTCTCCTCCTCCTCCTCGGAGTCGTTACTGTCATCTTCTTCCGGCGGCATCTGTTCCGGAGCGGGCTCGAGACCGAGCATCACCTTCACCAGAAGGGATGGCTCCGCACGCTGACCACGTTGGCGCGCGTACTCGTCCATGGCCGTCAGATATGCATATTGCCGGTTGAAGTCCACCCTGTCGGTGATCTGGAGGCGCCCGACCTCTGGCAGATAGATTCCTTCTCTGAGTATCTTTCGCCAGATAACGTCGGTCCCCAGTGACTGCCGCAGGGTCATCCAGGCCGACCACAGCGCCGGGAAGACTGCATCGTGGGAGGGTTCGAGCAGACGTCTCACCTGCTTCCCGGGCCGCTCCTCGACCGCCGCATGTGCCCCCTCTCTGGGCGCCGAGGTCGTAGCGGCAGCCTGCGATGCGCCCGCCGCCGAAGTCCCTGCTCGCGCCGGCCCCGCTGCTTGGCGCGCCTCCGTTCTCCCCCGTGTGGCGGCGCCTCGCCTCCTTCCTTGACGCCCGGTCTCCGCACGGGTAGCCTCGAGCCGCCGAACTAGCTTCCGCAAGAGCCCCTCAGGGTACGCTATGGCCCAGTGTTCGGCGTACTCGGTTGCCAAGCCTGCGTTAACTCCGGTAGGAGGGAGGGTGATGACGTCGCCAGAGCCGAAGGCGACGAACATCAGCCACATCTGGCGAAGGACGCAAGGGTTCGTCTCCTCCCGAACAGCAGTGAATACCCTCTTCGGCATCCGTTGAAGGCACCCGAACTGCCTGGCGAACCGGGTCGGCACGTAAGGCTCGCAGATCACCTTCCCGTCGATCCGAGTCACGAGCACCCCGCCCCGCATGTTCAGGAAGTATTCATGCTGCTCCAGCGGGCCCTGTCCGTTGTCGATCATCTGGCCGACGGGAGTGGGGAACGGGCTGAAGTTGAAATTGGTATGATTTCCAATCCGAACCCTCACGCCCTCCTCACTAAGGGTCATCGGAGCGACCCCCGCAATGTTCAGCAGGGAGGGTCGCAGGCCGTTGCCCGGAGGACTGATGGCATTTGGGAACGTATACCCACCGAGGTGAGCAGCCACCCATCCGTGGAAGAACTGAAAGGGCCCACAGATCCTTCGTGGCGACCCCCCTCGTGAGATGCGTCCCAGAATGGCATACAGCCTCGCCAGTACTGGGACCCCGAGGTTGTACCTCTTATTGGCAGCCATGGCGCCCGCCATCGCCAGCGTCGCCGGGCGGACGCCCATCCTCGCATCCCGCACTGGCAGGAGCCACCCGCTCAGAAAGGCGGCCAGGAACGCCGCGTACCGGACGTTCGGGTCCCGGGCCTCGATGACGCGGTACCCCCATGAGCGGTAATCGCCCGTCTCCAGGACCCGCTAGTACGACCCGTTCCGGCTCCTCTGAGCTGCGGTCGGGCACCGCTTCCCCCTGCCTGGCATCTTGACCGCCGGGTCATGCTCCAGGAACTGGCCGAACCAATCCTTGTAGGCTATGTCCTTCTGGAAGTCTTGGATCCCGAGCCGCTGCGTAGCCAGGTCAAGAAGATGCCAGGTCAGAATGGGAGTCCGTGACCTGTCCTCCCAGATGTTCTTCGGTGGCAGGAACTCATCGTACTGGTAGCCCTCCAGCGGGATACCTCCGATGCAGTGGATGTCCCAGAGACCGATGCCGACCTCCCCATGGTGAAGATGGAAGGTGTTGGTATCCGGGGACCAGCGAGTGAACAGCTCCGGCCCGAGCTCAGACTGCTGGTAGAAGTGGAACTGCGACGTCCACACCGCCTCGAACAGGCCGATGTACCGCAGCTCCTCTGCGAAGTGATCGCAAGTGTGGCGTACCCAGAACGCCCAGGCCCATTCACTGGTAAAGTTGCCCCCGGATCGCAAGTCCCAGTCCTTCAGCCAGCCCTTGGTGTCGTCAGTGACACTCTGACGGTATGTGCTCGAGTAGAGGGCTGGAGAATTCTCCGCTGTAGGCTCACCCCCATCAATGGTTCGCGTCCTCGGGTTCAGGACGTAGACATCCAAGTGCCTGGTTTCCCTGGCAGGATGCCCATTGTTGGTGATGTTATAGCGGTGAAGCTCGTCCTCCCGAGTCACCCAGGTTCGCGGCGCATCAACCTCGAATCCTGGCACCGGAACCTCATCGAGGATGCCGAAGTTCCAGAGCGGCAGGTTGTCCGACAGTGGATATGTCTTCTGGGCCGGCGTTAGTAAGTCGAACAAGGATTGATTGTTAGAAACAATCTCCTTGGCTCCGTAAACCTCCTCGTTCATCGCCATCTCGGCTCTGCGGGTGGCGGCATCCCCTTCATTTCCTCTGTGCGCGGCCATCTCGGAAGATTCGGGAGTCGTGCGGGTTAAGGGATGAAGCGTGCGGGATCGGACGAGGCTGGTGGAAAAGTTTGAAGGTTGGCGCGCAATCCAAGTGGACGGCGCGCAATTGGGAAGACCGTCGCGCAAAGTTCCGGGGTTTCGCGCAAAAACAGGCGAAATCCGGACGGTTTTGCGCGCCGATCGGGCGAATTTCGCGACCGGAAGAGGCAATTTCGCGCACGAGAGCTTTGGAGCTTATCGCGCGGAAGGCCAGAGTACGGAACGCGGGACCCAGCGCCCCTATTTATAGGCGAGGCCGGGCCCGCGCTGCGCGGAAAGCGCTTTGCGCGACCGCAGCGGCGAATTTCGCGACCGGCGCCCCTTTTTGCGCGCCTAAGTCCCGCGCCGCCCAGGACTTCGGCATTCCGGCGTCTCCCTCGGAACCCGATCGTTGCGACCTCTCGCCGATCAGATTCCGATGGGGGGCTTTTGTAGACGCCGGAAAAGTCCGTTGTTCCCAAACGAAGCTCCGGATGCGGAAAGTGAAGTGATATTTGGAGTCGGAAGAACGTTTCGGAGGGCCCGGAGGCCTTGCGCGGAATTTCAGAGGCCCGCGCGCAAAGGTGATGTTCCGCGCGCAAACCCCCCGGGATGCGCGCAATGCGCCGGTCCGGCGCGCAATTTTGCGCGCCGCGGGTCCGCGCGACTCCCTTGCGCGCCGCGCCCGATTCCGCGCCCGCGGGGGGAATTTCGCGCTCGCACCCTGGATTCCGCGCCCGGGGTTGCCTATAAATACAAGGCGACCCCCAACGTTTCAAAGGTTGCTGGAAGTCGAAACGTCTCCCGTGCGCGCAATTCAACCCCTTCCGCGCGCAATGACGAACTTCAGGTAACCTCCTTTCTTTCGCGCAAGAAAGCCTCGGGGTCCGCCTTCGCGCGCAATCCCCGCTGGCTCCTTTCATTTGAATAAAAACTCACCCTAAGGCCTTTGCGCGCAAAAGAACCCGCTTGCGCGCAATTGCCCCCGGGGTGCGCGCAATCCGGCCTGATTGCGCGCACCCCCCCTTCTTTCAAGTGGCCATTCGTTAAAGAATGAGCCGTTGCCCCCGCGCGCTATCCGAAGCCCGGTGTGAGCAATCTCAAGCATCCGCGCGCAAGGCGCTGGCCCAATTGCGCGCCAGCCGCCCCGATTGCGCGCCGGCCCGCAGTATTGCGCGCAAAGCTTCCTTTTTGCGCGCAATCTGCCAGGGTCGTCCCCGTTGACCTCCTAAGGGTACCCGCCTGTGTGGCACCCGATGATTCTCATCCCGGGTGCCCGCACCGTGCGTTGTCTTCCCGTGCGGCCCTCCAGGCTTGCGCGAAGTGACACGCACCTATGTCCAGCATGACGTTAAACTGCATACTCGTCCAGCATGACGTTAAACTGCATATACGTCCTGCACGACGTTAAACTGTACATCGTCCGCGCTGCAAGACGTTAAACTGCCAAGTGCTTCGTCCGGCAACCTATGCCCAGCATGACGTTAAACTGCACACCCGTCCAAGCTGCACGACATTAAACTGCCTAGCCCCCATCGTCCGTGCTGCAAGACGTTAAACTGCCAAGTGCCTCGTCCTCAACACATGACGTTAAACTGTACTTCGTTTGGCAAGACGCTAAACTGTCCGCAACCTGATCTCGTGCTCCGCACGCAGGGTCTCCCCCGGTTTGGACGTGGCCCCCACCCGCTCGTCTCTGCAGGGATGTCGGGATTGTCCCCCTTTTGGGACGATTTAATGGGAGTGGCTTTTCCCTACGGGGGCAGGGTATTACAAACCCCTAGTTTCTCGTGGGAGGCTGCACATGTGTATCTCCATTGCACCTCCCCACTGCCGAAGCCAGTAGAGGGTCTGACTGGGATCGAGGTGTCTTTTGCTTTCGGTCCAAGTCCCTTCCAACTGAGTTTTGCAGTATCCGGGCTGCCCCAAGTGCGTAAGTCCTGACAGAATGAACTACGTGGACTTTGATCCCTGTCTTCTATACAGGGTACGTAGGAAGCCTCCCTGAGGCCCAAGCCCACCACCTGGTCGTTCCGGTCGTATTTACGTCCGTTCGTCCATCAGTGGACCCCTCCAGGGTTCACGCTTGCGTTGATTCACCTATGAATCCGCCCCTGTGGAAGACTGCCCGTGTGTATCTCCACGGTGCCTCCCCACAGCCCCCCTTTTCCATTTCCCCTTTTATCGTCCAGCATGACGTGAAACTGTGATCCACCCGGCCGTTCCATCCCCCTCCGTGCGAGGTGGTTCGGTTCAATCCTCCGCCCGGCGGCCTCGACCTCTTCGTGAGTCGGCTTGCCGACGTCCAGCATGACGTTAAACTGTATGCCCGAACTACGTTGACTTTGATCCATGTTAACGCGCGGTACGTAGGAAGCCCCTCTGGGGTCCAAGCTCTTTACTCCATCATCCATCCTGATCCTTACCCGGGCCGCCACATCCCGGTGGGGTCATGCCACTTCACTTCACTCCACGTTACTTGGGAAGCCGCCCATGTGCTGGCCCCAGCGTCGGAGGTTCCCCGCAAAGGGGTTCCGTCATCTGATCCACTTTTCGTGTTGATCGGTCCGATGCCGTCCCCGCTGGACGTTAAACTCGCGGCATACCCCGTGTTAAACACGGGAAGCTGAGGAAAACCTCAGGTGACACAGTTCCCCGCACCTAGTACGGGATGCCTCAGGCCATCGTGCCTTCGAGAAGCCCTATTAGGGACGGAAGACAGACGTGCAGAGCCGCAGTGTTACGACACGCCCCCAGCACCCAGAGCCACCCGGCCTTCTCACCGCAGGTTGCTGCCCCACCCAGACTCCTTGGAACGTCCGGGCGGAAGCAGCGTAATTAACCGGTGTCCATGAAGATATGGCGCCGGGAACGAGATTCACGAACATTCTTAAGTCTATGAGGGAGACCCGGATTAGGCGACAAGTTCCGAGGAGACGTCCAAGGAAGGAGAAGCCGACATCCCATCATCCCGGTTTCGATCAAGGAGCAGACGCCCCTGAATAAGGGACGGATGCCGCCCGCCCTTGGAAAGCGGGACTGCGGGACCACAAGCCGCGCGCCCATCCCCTCGGGTTGACGGGTGCACGCGCGAACGCGTCCTGGCGGAACAGCGTAACCCGACGCACATCCGCACCGAAACAGTCCCCATTTCAGGCTAACGTGATATGGATGCTGTGTTTCAAACACGGTCAACAGTTATCCCCTATCACCACGCCACCTTCATTACATTACGAATGTCGGGCATGTGATTCACACTTTTCATCTCCCTTTGTTCGGACTAACTCCAACGCCCTTGGCATTATCCCTCTTGTGCACTAGTACATAGGAGAATACCTCATCCCACCAGTGATTTGGGATTCCCTCATGGAAAGACATGAGGAATAAATTACGGGCAGCTCCCCGTGTAAGCCCCATTCACCATTTCTGCTCTATAGCGGCACCAGGGTAGCTCCTCGCGTAAGCCCCATTCACCATTGTCGCTCTATAGCGGCACACAAGAAGCTCCTCGTATAAGCCCCATTCACCATTTTTTCTCCATAGTGGCACTCGGGCAGCTCCTTGCGTAATCCCCATTCACCATTGTCGCTCCATAGTGGCACACGGGCAGCTCCTCACATAAGCCCCATTCACCATTGTCGCTCCATAGCGGCACCCGGGCAGCTCCTCGCGTAAGCCCCATTCACCATGGCCGCTCCATAACGGCACCCGGGCAGCTCCTCGCATAAGCCCCATTCACCATTTTCGCTCCATAGCGGCACCCGGGTAGCTCCTTGTGTAATCCCCATTCACCATTGTCTCGCAGCTCATGACGGGATCGTGGGGCAGAAAGGTGCGCTACCCGACAATTGATTAGAGAAGATTGGGTTCTGCTTAATCACTCATATCAGGTGCACCATTTTAGCCTCGAAACACCCAACGGTTCCATATCCAGCAATACGTGGACCTTCTTTCCAAAGGCAGGCGTTCTCTAGGTGATTTGGTTAGTGATTCTTAAGAACTCACATTGGTCGAGGGGATGGGAAGTCGGGCTCATCGCACCCTTTTGGGGGGAAATTATTACTTGTTCCGAGACTCTCTTATAGATTTAAGACGTATTCATATGTTCCTGAATCTTTGGTTTGTACCAAATCATAGTATCCACAGATTACTCATGGTTGGAAATGGTCAGCTAGAAGCAGGGGTTCGGAGTCATTTATGCCTGAGGTTTACCATCCTTAGTTGGATTAATAACCCCAAGGAGTCTGGACTCATTGAGATGACACTGGTTTAAAGCCTCGTAACCAGGAACTCTGGAGTTTATTTTCATCCAGGGGGGACAGATGATGACATGAGCATTTGAATCGATCCCATGGTACAGGCCTCCTAAGTATCTCTTTGAGATGAATCATAATTCATGTAGTTCGGTTTGGTATGGGGATTAAGCTCTAGTCTGCCCAGGGTTGGTGCGGTGAACCAACGTGAAGATGGTCAGATCAACCGAGTGTTGGGCTTGAACCTCGGGGAAGCTTCCTACGTACCCTGCCTAGAAGATAGGGATCAAAGTCCACGTAGTTCGGGTTGGTATGGGGCTTACACTCTGAGGCGGCCCAGGGTGTGGGTAAACCGATGTAAAGGGGGGTCTGAATAACCGATTGTTGGGATTGAACCTCGGGGAGGCTTCCTACGTACCCTGCCTAGGAGACAAGTATCAAAGTCCACATATTTTGAATTGGGATGGGTCTTACACTCAGAGGCATCCCAAGAGAGGATTTCATGTTCTATGCTTACTCTAATCCCACGTGAGTCATGCTCGATGTGAGAAACAAGAGGTGGTAGGGACCAGACGATCACGTCGTGAAAGGTGAATCTGTGGGAAGTGAGATGGGGATTACGCATGGGGGCGGCCCAGAAAAAGTCAGGGATTACTCTGAGATGGATTCCCATGGTGATAAAGCCCATCAGGAAAGGGACTTGGCTCCGAAGAAGAACGAAGCAGCACCTTTCCCCACTACGCCCTTCCTTGGCCATGGCTGTGGGGAAGTACGGAGGTGCGTGGGTGCTTCCATATGATGGGTAGTCCGCCACTCCTCATGGAGGGGAGAAGTTCCCCAGTCCTAACAAGTGGAGAGGTAGAAAGGGGACTCCCAGACTTATACTCTACACTACCGTGGGTTTGTGAACCCAGGAGTGACTCGGGAACCCGCTCAAGGGCCGGGGCAACCCCTTCGCCATCACCTACCGTGGGTATGTGAACTCAAAATGGCGTGCTGATGTTCCTGAAGGTTACATCACATGGGTCTGGTGGCTTTGGTGGAGGCCTTGGCTCGGGGCCGATGAATGGGCCTATGAGGGGGTTGTGAAGGATCAGGCTGGATTGGAAATATTTTATCTGGCTCGAGGAATGGGAACTCTGAAGGATTTGGCGGACCACACGGGTGTATGAGGGGTGTCACCCTTCATGTAGGGAGTTGCTACGTGGATGGAGAGGCCGTCCGTGAACCAAGGTGGTCCGCGGACTGATAGGAATCCCGCAAACCAGGGTGGTTCATGGATTTAGGTTCGGCCCGCGTACCAGGTTGTTATGTGGAGGGGTCCACGCGAGCAGTGGTGGCCGAGGGCGACGCCGGTCGGAGGTTCGTCGGTCATGGCTTCACCCGCGTAAAAGGGTGCTAAGCGGTGCGATGGATCGGAAAAATGGGCATAAACTCCCTGGTCTGTGGGGAGTGCATCCGCAGAGGGGCCATGGTTCGCAGTCTCCTTTTTTTTGTTATTTTAAGTTCGCAGTTCACCAAGTTGTTATGCGTTTTCAGTTCCTTATTAATTCGTTTCCAGCTTCATACCTGTTCTGGTTCGTGAACCGGAACTTCACTAATTGCGAAATCCTAATCTCCTTCCTTCGAAATCCTTCCACCCGAATCTGATTGTAACACCCCAAGATTCCTCAGTATGTTTCCTTTCGAATAATGCAATGGCGTGCATTGTACGCAACTTCGAGATTTTAACACACCATAACCAATCAAACTAGCCGTTATGAATATTAATACCTACTTTTTGAAATTTTATAAATTCTATCTCTCAAAATGGACTTCATTTTTGGATTTGGAATATCGAAATTAGCCTAGGGTGAAATTTTGGTACTTTTTGGATAACTTTCATATTTTGATGAATAGTGAAAATTACTAAATTTTAATTAAAAACAACTTTTTTAATCAAAATAATTAATAGTGATAAATTATGAATTTGAGCGGTTTTAAATTATATTTAGAATATATATTTACCATGTAATACAATGTGGGTCATTGAACATAATTTCACATTTAAACCAGACATAAACAAGTGACAATCTTTTGATAGTTATTATCTCTAAAAAACACGCTTTTTGTTTTAACAACGAGAATTAATTTTAAATTAATTTCTGCCACTTCTGTGTTTTGAATTTGGAAAAATGGATTCCATATTTGGAATCAGGATGTTCAAATTGTGTAAATAGGTAACTTTTATTTTTAAACATTTTGGATAATTACTTCGGTAAATATTTTATTTACCATGGTTAAAGGGTAAATCCGGTAAACAAGGGTTAAAAAATAATATAATAATAATAATAAATTACCCTAAAACGTGTCTTAACCCTATTGGTTGATACATGGTCGACCATGGGCATCTTTGGGTCGATTTTGGGACCCCATGGATCCACTTGTAAGTGATAATGACACTTTATTTTAATTAAGTTAAAATAAATACAAAAATGACACAAGCATATATCTTTTAATAAAACAATTGTTACATAGGGTTATATATGTTGGATTTTATATTATAAATTTTTATTAGAAAGATAAAAAGATTTCCTACATAATGATATTTTATTTATAATTTTTAGACATTAAATAAGTTAATTTATTTGTGACACAATGATGATGAATTAATTACTTTAATAGTGAAAAATTAAACTAATTGATATTATAAATACCCAACTAAATATAATATGAAACTTTTAATGAATTAAAATAATTTTCTAGGATAATATGATATATTAGGATTTATTTAATTGACTTTTTTCGAAGTAATCAATCTGTTATGAGTTTCACAAAAATCAACTATTGAATAGTGTCAAAATTGACATAAAAGAGTTCTTAAAACAAATATTATATTATTAATTGAGATTAAATTCCTAAAAATCTAAGGTTAGGACAAGAGACTTATATCATGATAGGTTCATCATTAATGGACCACTTGGGGGTCTCTTGGATGTATATAGTAAGTTTATTAACCATATAATATAAAAATACAAAGAGACATTGTAAAAGTGAAACTAATTAACTAAGAGTTAATACTTAAAGATTGGGTTAATATAATAACCCAAACCTGTCTAAATTATATTGTTTGAGTTGTTTTCAACCCATACCCACCTTAACATTTAAATAATAAACTTTGGAGCCATAATAAACCGAATATAAATTTATTATAAATTAATATTTCTAGCTTTTCCAAAGGTGCCCCTCACCCCTCTTATAAAAGGGAACTCCTCCTTATCATTTCTTCACACCTTCAAAGCCCTTTGTCTCGGCCAAACCCTGCCCAAATACTATCTCAACTTCCCTCACTACAAACTAGAGGCCTTATTTTGATCAAAAAGACAACCTAAGGAGCCCTTTTGATCAAATCAAAAGGAAGAACCCGAAGAAGAGGTAATGTTTTCACCACCCCTTTTCAAGTTCCTTTCTTCTTCCACTTCCTCTTTCTTTGTTATTACCATTATAAAATAATAACTCCAGTATCATATATATACTGTGATGTTATTATAAATATGTTACAATCATATTCATTATTCTATCCATCCTTTGAATAACATGTCACCATACGTGCGTACGTACGGCTTACCGTTTCCACGTCGTGGTGTAATTGTTATTCAATATATTATTATTTGGATGGGTATAATAATGATGTGTAACTCATGTAAATAATAAATATAACATGATAATGATTCTGTATATATGATATAACATCCAATTATATATTATTTTAATATCAAAATAATGATATTGTCGCTCTTGCGTATGTACGGACTACCGTCTCCACGAACGCGATGAGTTTCATTCTCCATCATATCCATTCAAGTATAATTATAATTTGATGATTTAAAAATAGTATCTAAGGACTTGATATGATTCTGTATATTAATAATATACATCCCATTAATAACGAATATGGCTCACATAACAAAGAATATAATGTAAAATGAACCCGTTAACACCCGAAATGACGATAATTCCAAGATATTATTAACAAATCAATGTTAAAAGATCATATATGATATCATATTAAAGTAAATGAATCTTGTATAATTCAATAACAATTATTTCACCATTATATAGGAGGTAAACCTACCGTCGACCAAGGAAAAAGTACAAAGTAAGGGGTTTCTTATCTCACTTTTAATTCTGTGAGAATTCCTATGTTCACCACTTATTTATTGCATGTGGTGTGTGTACTGCCCATGATTGTATTCATTGTGTAATATAATTTAATTTATGGGTATTTAAATAATCAATTTAAAATCCTTCTTTCATGGGTGCATGTTTCATAAGTTACCAAATCGATAAGGTAATTTGAGATTTCAATTTCCACTTATTCGTCTTTACGTAAACTTCATTGATTATTTTTACTCCGAGATTATGTGTGGAATAACTATTCATTTTCTTATGTCATAATTTCCACTCCCCTTTTCGTTGGATATACTTTTGATACACATAATCACTCCATTGATAAATTCTCAAGTGATCGGTATGAACTTGATAAGAGAAATTTTAACTCAATCTCCATTTGTTGAGTTAAACATCCAATTCGTTGGTGTTATTTTTACAAGAATATGTGTGAATATCCTTTGATTGTTTTACACTGAGTATCCAAACATATTTTGTGTATTTATATTTGTCACACATAATTATTTCAATGATTTATCCTTAACCTAAGGATACGGCCTTTATGATAGATTTCATCTCAATTTACATTCCATTGAGACTTCTTTGTTGATATACACAAAATCACTTTTATGTGGTGTATATAATGTACTTTAACATAGTATATCATGAATCCCTTTATTCTCATGATATTACAAAGTTTTGATCACCTCAATTATTTGTATTCAATTGTCTCTCTTTTGGTTAGAATCTCTAACTAAAAGACCATTTTTAAATGTTTTAAAGACTTATTCATCTAAATATTTCTCATTAATGTCCATGTTTTAAAAATGGTTTTAAGGATTTATTTATATGGACATTAAAGTTTAGAAATTAAAACTCATTTTAAAAAGTTTCAAAGTGGTATGGGACACTTTGATTCAAAAATCTATTTTTAAATGGCTTCTTGACAAATAGTTTGACTTTTAAATGATTTCAAGAAAAAGGGGGATATTTCTCTCAAATAGTTTGGATGATTATTTTCATCTATGTCAACATCCTTCATTATTCTTGATTTAGGTTAATGTGATACTATACAATCTTCCATATTGTATCGAATGAGTTATTCTTGACTGTGGATGAGCTATTTTTATACCATTCATGGTTTGTGGTTATAGTATTGAAATTTCGTATGCTAGTTTTAATACGAATGTTTATGTTATTTTTAAACCTGTTAATATGAGGAATGCATTGGACTTAATAAGTGACGGGTGGAGCCCGCTATATCTCCTCGATGCATCGGCAGGTCTCATGAGACAAACTAGTGTCTTGGCACAAGGCCTTGGCAAAATCTTATTTGTAGTCTTGGCACGAGGCCTTGGCTATGTGGTTATGATAGTCTGGCATTATGCATTCCATCATTATGAAATTGGTTATTGATAATGCATGGTATTGTTCGACTAGTAGAATATCCATGTGAGTAAGTAAATGGCATTATTTTATTTTATCTTTGCCATTTTATGCTGAAGTTCAAGTTTAAAAGGCTTTTGTTTTAGTTATAAACTGCCTTAAGTGTTTATGCTTATCTATGAAAGCTTCTGCTATAATGTTATCCTTACTGAGCATCTGAGCTCACCCCTTTCAATGTTTTATTTTTACCAGGATTATGAAGAAGTAATTTATGAATGACCTGCAGGGATAGTATGAGGGGATATGAAGACAAGATGTTTTTTTAGGATGTAATGTAAAAATTTATGGATGTATCTAGTTATTCCAAGGCTACTAAACCAATCGGTCTTTCGAGACTTGATCTTTCTTGTGATCATGCCAATGTTATGTAATAATGCACCGACTCTAGGTAACTGGGGTCGGGGCATTACAGTTGGTATCAGAGGAAGTTTAGTACAAACCTTGGAAGCTAGATTTAGATAAACTCTGATTAGAGCATGTAGACCTAAGATGAACTTTGAGGATTAGTATAAAATAACTTCCTAGAATTTTGGTATTGTAGAGATTTTGTGAGTTTTCCGAGAAATACATCCCTGTCTGAATACGAGCAGGTAGAGGCGGCTCTGGCACAGATGTACCTAGGGGTAAAACCCTAAAACATCGCTTTGATCTAGACTCGAACGGGAACTGGTGCACGACAACGGGCCTTGCTGCACTCTTGGTTACGACACTCCCAGGGGATATGCTTAGGATAATTTACATTTTCATTACAAACCGATTTAAGTAATATATATATAAGATGAGAGTAAATGACCTTGGTTAATCCTAATATGTTTCAAATTGAGAATATAGTGACATTTTAATCTCTAAATGATTTTATGACTATTGTTACTCACACAATGCTTTCTGGTTTTAGTCAATGGCTGGATTCCAAGGAAGTCATAGTGACTTTGAGAATGATGTACAAGGTGGGAACGGTGGTGGCAATGAGCAACAAAATGGAATGTTGATAGGCGTAAAAGATATCGTCATTATGCCAAATCGGTTTTCCAAAAATATGATCAACAACATATATATTAACCAACTCCCATACTCAACAAGGAAGAGGAAGGCGATAAATGATAAGAGCTCCAGCAATGGAGACCATGGAGAAAAGAACCCTCAATTTTAATCATGCAGGAAATGTGGAAGGAGACACCCAGGAAAGTTTCTCAATGGGACAACGAAATGTTTTACGTGCGGGAAGGAAGGACATAAAGTGAATAATTGCCGAAGAAAAATGAAGAGTACTATAGAAGAAGATAAAAATGGTCCCAAGATTCCATTTACAGTCATTTGCCATAAATGTAGTGGACCTGGCCATTACTCGAGTGAATGTCCTATTCTATAGGATATTTTCTTGGTCAAAGAAGAAGCTATGTGGAAATAAATGGTTGGAGAAAAATTTAAAAAGTATTAGCACTCCTTGTTGATGGGTTTACTTTGGAATAATTTTCTCTTGTATTTGTAACCCCGCAGTTTGCCATGTGAGAATGATATTTGAGGAAGAATTGTCTCTTCTCTTGTGGATATAGGTATAAATAACCATTTGGTTTTATATGATCATTGGGGTTTGAGAAAATTATAAGTTATTATAATTTGGGATGAAAATTCAAGGTATGATATAACATTTGTGGTTAAATTATGTTATTTTGAGGAATTTATCTCATTTTGGTAATATTATAAAATATAGTTTTTGAAAAAGGACAACACGTAGACCGTGTGACAACCCATCGCGTCGGACAAAGCTGTGGGAATCGAACCCACAACCGAAGTGCGATTGGGATTTATCGCCTACCACTGGACTACATGAAGTCCCTGGTTGGTGTGACTATTTTTTTAGTTAAATGATTTTATTGATCAATAATAAGTTTATTTGGGTTCTTATGTCTTATCAAATGAATACCCTTGGTATAGGAAAATGATTTGGTGATTAAGTGATAAATGTTATTTTGGAAGATGTTCGCTTTGTTGGGAACACTATATGCCCAAGGAAAATAGAATACAATGGGGTTTCATTTGTAGAGTAATGGTAGATTTTTATCTACATTTTTATTGTGGATTTATAGTGATTTGGGTTATTTATGGAAATGATTAACCTATAACAGAGAATATGTGATGATGTTAATTACTTTTAAGTATGTGACTTTAAGAGTATTTGATGTCATTTGGAGATACAATTTAACATGGGAGACTACATAATCAAATTCTTCTATGTTTTGGGTTTCAATATTAGTTTGGATTATATTTAAGGATTTTAAGGACAATTGATTATTGAATGGTATTTATTTAACTTTGGGGTATTGTTGGTTTAATTTTAGAAATTAAGATTAGTGCATATTTATCTCAAGGAATATACTTTTGGGGGATCATTAGATCATTCACTAACCATTTTGGATTTTATTAATCTTCAAAGACAATGTAAATATGTAGTTTATCCTGCATGGATCATGTGATTCTATAGAAGTTTATTCTAGCTCTTCCAGTGTGACCAAGTCTTCTTGAATACTCATCGTTTAAAAAAAATTGAGTTAGTGGTGGAAATTTATTAAAGAATGAAACTCTACTTAAAAAGTAAGTATATCTCTTAATGTTATTAGTCAATATCATAAATTAATTCCTCGTCCTTATGTAATGTAACTTAAAACAAAAAAAAAATGTTGTCCGTTTACTTTCCTACTAGGAGACTAATGGTCGTTTGTCCCAACACAAGTTTGTGGTTTTCTTATTGTTAACTTTCTCCTGATCATGATTTATATCCCTCTCCATCAGAACTTGACACTTAGTTTAGCATCCATATCCATGTTTTCCTACATGGAATCCGAGTATGGGTTATCTTGGATGACCCTTATACCTCTCTTTCTTTCTTTTAAAGTGATAGTTTTATTGACTCTTTTTCCGATGTGGGACTTTCCATTATATTCCCAAGCACAATTTTAAAAATTGCGAGGACCCAATTTTTTGAAGGAGGGTAGAATGTAATACCCCAAGCTTCCTCGGTATGTTTCCTTTCGAATAATGCAATGGCGTGCATTGTACGCAACTTCGAGATTTTAACACACCATAACCAATCAAACTAGCCGTTATGAATATTAATACATACTTTTTGAAATTTTATAAATTCTATCTCTCAAAATGGACTTCATTTTTGGATTCGGAATATCGAAATTATCCTAGGGTGAAATTTTGGTACTTTTCAGATAACTTTCATATTTTGATGAATAGTGAAAATTACTAAATTTTAATTAAAAACAACTTTTTTAATCAAAATAATTAATAGTGATAAATTATGAATTTGAGTGGTTTTAAATTATATTTAGAATATATTTTTACCATGTAATAAAATGTGGGTCATTGAACATAATTTCACATTTAAACCAGACATAAACAAGTGACAATCTTTTGATAGTTATTATCTCTAAAAAACACGCTTTTTGTTTTAACAACGGGAATTAATTTTAAATTAATTTCTGCCACTTCTATGTTTTGAATTTGGAAAAATGGATTCCATATTTGGAATCAGGATGTTCAAATTGTGTAAATAGGTAACTTTTATTTTTAAACATTTTGGATAATTACTTCGGTAAATATTTTATTTACCATGGTTAAAGGGTAAATCCGGTAAACAAGGGTTAAAAATAATATTATAATAATACTAAATTACCCTAAAACGTGTCTTAACCCTATTGGTTGATACATGGTCGACCTTGGGCATCTTTGGGTCGATTTTGGGACCCCATGGATCCACTTGTAAGTGATAATGACACTTTATTTTAATTAAGTTAAAATAAATACAAAAATGACACAAGCATATATCTTTTAATAAAACAATTGTTACATAAGGTTATATATGTTGGAGTTTATATTATAAATTTTCATTAGAAAGATAAAAAGATTTCCTACATAATGATATTTTATTTATAATTTTTAGACATTAAATAAGTTAATTTATGTATGACACAATGATGATGAATTAATTACTTTAATAGTGAAAAATTAAAATAATTGATATTATAAATACCCAAATAAATATAATATGAACCTTTTAATGAATTAAAATAATTTTCTAGGATAATATGATATATTAGTATTTATGTAATTTACTTTTTTAGAATTAATAAATCTGTTATGAGTTTCACAAAAATCAACTATTGAATAGTGTCAAAATTGACATAAAAGAGTTCTTAAAACAAATATTATATTATTAATTGATATTAAATTCCTAAAAATCTAAGGTTCGTCCAAGAGACTTATATCATGATAGGTTCATCATTAATGTACCACTTGAGGGTCTCTTGGATGTATATAGTAAGTTTATTAACCATATAATATAAAAATACAAAGAGACATTGTAAAAGTGAAACTAATTAACTAAGAGTTAATACTTAAAGATTAGGTTAATATAATGACCCAAACCTATCTAAATTATATTGGTTGAGTTTTTTTCGACCCATCCCCACATTAACAGTTAAATAATAAACTTTGGAGCCATTATAAACCGAATATGAATTTATTATAAATTAATATTTCTAGCTTTTCCAAAGGTGCCCCTCACCCCTCTTATAAAAGGGCACTCCTCCTTCTCATTTCTTCACACCTTCAAAGCCCTTTGGTTCGGCCAAACCCTGCCCAAATACTATCTCAACTTCCCTCACTACAACCTAGAGGCCTTATTTTGATCATAAAGCCAACCTAAGGAGCCCTTTTGATCAAATCAAAAGGAAGAACCCGAAGAAGAGGTAATGTTTTCACCACCCCTTTTCAAGTTCCTTTCTTCTTCCACTTCCTCTTTATTTGTTATTACCATTATAAAATAATAACTCCAGTATCATATATATACTGTGATGTTATTATAAATATGGTACAACCATATTCAGTATTCTATCCATCCTTTGAATAACATGTCACCATACGTGCGTACGTACAGATTACCGTCTCCACATCGTGGTGTAATTGTTATTCAATATATTATTATTTGGATGGGTATAATAATGATGTGTAACTCATGTAAATAATAAATATAACATGATAATTATTCGGTATATATGATATAACATCCAATTATATATTATTTTAATATCAAAAGAATGATATTGTCGCTCATGCGTATGTACGGACTACCGTCTCCACGAACGCGATGAGATTCATTCTCCATCATATCCATTCAAGTATAATTATAATTTGATGATTTAAAAATAGTATCTAAGGACTTGATATAATTATGGATATGAATAATATACATCCCATTAATAACGAATATGGCTCACATAACAAAGAATATAAAGTAAAATGAACCCGTTAACACCCGAAATGACGATAATTCCAAGATATTATTAACAAATCAATGTTAAAAGATCATATATGATATCATATTAAAGTAAATGATTCTTGTATAATTCAATAACAATTATTTCACCATTATACAGGAGTTAAACCTACCGTCGACCAAGGAAAAAGTACAAAGTAAGGGGTTTCTTATCTCACTTTTAATTCTGTGAGAATTCCTATGTTCACCACTTATTTATTGCATGTGGTGTGTGTACTGCCCATGATTGTATTCATTGTGTAATATACTTTAATTTATGGGTATTTAAATAATCAATTTAAAATCCTTCTTTCATGGGTGCATGTTTCATAAGTTACCAAATCGATAATGGAATTTGAGATTTCAATTTCCACTTATTCGGCTTTACGTAAACTTCATTGATTATTTTTACTTCGAGATTATGTGTGGAATAACTATTCATTTTCTTATGTCATAATTTCCACTCCCCTTTTCGTTGGATATACTTTTTATACACATAATCACTCCATTGATAAATTCTCAAGTGATCGGTATGAACTTGATAAGATAAATTTTAACTCAATCTCCATTTGTTGAGTTAAACATCCAATTCGTTGGTGTTGTTTTTAAAAGAATATGTGTGAATATCCTTTGATTTTTTTACACTGAGTATCCAAACATATTTAGAGTATTTATATTTGTCACACATAATTATGTCATTGATTTATCCTTAACCTAAGGATACGGCCTTTATGATAGATTTCATCTCAATTTACATTCCATTGAGACTTCTTTGTTGATATACACCAAATCACTTTTATGTGGTGTATATAATGTACTTTGACATAGTATATCATGAATCCCTTTATTCTCATGATATTACAAAGTTTTGATTACCTCAATTATTTGTATTCAAGTGTCTCTCTTTTGGTTATAATCTCTAACTAAAAGACCATTTTTAAATGTTTTAAAGACTTATTCATCTAAATATTTCTCATTAATGTCCATGTTTTAAAAATAGTTTTAAGGATTTATTTATATGGACATTAAAGTTTAGAAATTAAAACTCCTTTTAAAAAATTTCAAAGTGGTATGGGACACTTTGATTCAAAAATCTATTTTTAAATGGATTCTTGACAAATAGTTTGACTTTTAAATGATTTCAAGAAAAAGGGGGATATTTCTCTCAAATAGTTTGGATGATTATTTTCATCTATTTCAACATCCTTCATTATTCTTGATTGAGGTTAATGTAATAAAATACAATCTTCCATATTGTATCGAATGAGTTATGTTTGACTGTGGATGTGCTATTTTTATACCATTCATGGTCTGTGGTTATAGTATTGACATTTCATATGCTAGTTTTAATATGAATGTTTATGTTATTTTTAAACATGTTCATATGAGGAATGCATTGGACTTAATAAGTGACGGGTGGAGCCCGCTATAGCTCCTCGATGCATCGGTAGGTCTCATGAGACAAACTAGTGTCTTGACACAAGGCCTTGGAAAAATTTTATTTGTAGTCTTGGCACGAGGCCTTGGCTATATGGTTATGATAGTCTGGCATTATGCATTCCATCATTATGAAAGTGGTTATTGATAATGCATGGGATTGTTCGACTTGTAGAATATCCATGTGAGTAAGTAAATGGCATTATTTTATTTTATCTTTGCCATTTTATGCTGAAGTTAAAGTTTAAAAGGCTTTTGTTTTAGTTATAAACTGCCTTAAGTGTTTATGCTTATCTATGAAAGCTTCTGCTATAATGTTATCCTTATTGAGCATCTGAGCTCACCCCTTTCAATGTTTTATTTTTCCCAGGATTATGAAGAAGTAATTTATGAATGACCTGCAGGGATAGTATGAGGGGATATGAAGACAAGATGTTTTTTTTATGATGTAATGTAAAAATTTATGGATGTATCTAGTTATTCCAAGGCTACTAAACCAATCGGTCTTTCGAGACTTGATCTTTCTTGTGATCATGCCAATGTTATGTAATAATGCACCGACTCTAGGTAACTGGGGTCGGGGCATTACACTGATTGATCTCTCCTCTCCCCTTTCCCCTCCATCTCCTTTCATAGAGTGGGGAAAGAGATGTATATGTGGTCATGCAGCGCCTTTTTCAGAGGCCCATGACTAGAAACCTGGTTTATGGTTGTCTTGGTCAATCCAAAACTCACGGGGGGCATTGAAAGCACCTCCCCCGTGAACCAAACTAGCTCAGAGAGTGCTTCACGGCCGCGTAGGGTTCCGCCTCCATTCCTCGAACGACAGCGGATGCGGCCCGGGCGGGTTGACGCAGTTCATAGTGGGGTCAGTTAGTGATAGTGGACCGGGTTGGTACCCATCCCGCTTCGGGCCTGTAGAGGATCCCCACCTCTTTTCTGTGAACGACAGCGGTCCATGGAGGGGGGTGCTTCGCGGAACCGGATGCGTACCATTATCATTTGACCATTCTGCGGACCGGTTTGTCTTATGCCATCCTTTGAGTATTCTCCACACTTTTCCCCAATTCTTTGGGGGGAAATTGGGTAGAATATCCCTTGGATTAAAGGGGATTCTCATTCTCCTTTGCATATTTTTAAGGACCCTACAAATTCCCCCCATCGGAATGGGGTCCGATCGGAACGAAGAAAAGGCCATTCCAATGTAGAGTGGTCCTGAAACTTGGATGGTTTGTGGTAGGTGAGTGGACCTGATAGGGGACCATGCCTATAAATACGGGGGCCCTTCCTATGTCTTTTACCTAATTCTTCACGAAACCAGAGCTCTCTACATGCGTGCTCCTTCGTGAAATTCCTCGTCTGCAAACCATTCTCCATTTCCATGAACTATTCTTCATTCGCGTCGGCCTTCATTCGCGGACCAATCTCCCAACTGTGAACTAACACTTTTAATTTATTAAAAAGTATGTCATGACGGGCCGCGTAGGAACTCACTCCGTAGTTTTGATGGTCCGCGGACTGAAATCTTCCAGAATTTGAAAATTTCTTAAGTCTTCTGAACCTAACTATTTAAATCCAAGATTAAGATTTCATGGAGCAACTTGGTTTGCTATTTTCTGGACAACACTCTGCAGAACAGAGTACCGCGGACCTCTTCTGCATAGGGTTGGTTCACAGGATACAACCGTCATGAACCACGTTTTGAGGCCTTCTCGCGGACCTCGTCATGAAGGCTCTTGGAATCCTTTTCCATAGGCTTGGTATTATTGTCCAGATTTTATTATTCTGGACTAACCATTTTCTTGGTTTTTATAATGCAAGGAGAAAACATGGTTCCCCCTCGCCCTGCACCCAGGCCTGCTGCCAAGCCTCTTCTGATTGGCAATCAACGCCTAAAGGATGTGGACAGCTCTGTTCAGGATAAAATCTTCCACTCCCCACTGTACCCCTTCCTTGTCGATCTGCTCTCCAAGTCATAGCGGGAGTACCCCTTTCCCAACAGCCTTCCCGCCTACGAGTTCGGTTTACTGTCCGATACACCGATTCTGGTACCATCTCGTGACAACAATCCTATAGCATGGATATTTACTAGCATTATCCCTCGATATGTGATATCCTTCTGGGGGTGGCCTACCCTAAGGGATACAACTGCCAGATCTGTGTTGAATCACCTTCCTGGGTCCCCGACAGGAGAACAACGTCACTAGGATGGGGCAATTCATTATTACCAGAGCATTTCCTACAATACTATGGTAAACGACCCGCATGGCTGGCCAGCGGACTGAGACCTTCGGCCCGGAGGGGCATTTAAGTTATTGGATTGGGGGTGACCCTTTTGGGTTAGCCAAAGATGTGCATATTTTGAAGCAGAATTTAGAGTCGTAGGCTTATATGAAGCTTCCTGGGTGTCCCAAACCTATACCCATCAGCCTCAAGCCCTCGATAGGCAACTTATGAGCCATTGGAGTCCGGACACCAACACATTCCATCTGGTTCATGGGGAGGTGGGTATTAGTCTTTGGGACGTCTTCCAGATTTCAGGGGTACCCATCGTTTGAGGTATCTATGATGAATTCCTGCCTCCCCCTTCTGTGTGGAATAATGAAGAGAGGACACCTCCCTTGGTGAAGTAGCTTATTGACCAGGCCCGAGAGCATTCAAAGGATGTCTCTGAAACAGCTTGTCCCATATCGTGAATGGGTCAAGGCTTTTTCCAAAGAGAGAAAGTCCATGGATCTTCCACGCAGTCCCACGACCTGCCCTACGATGGAGTCCCAAAGGCAGAGGGGCAGCTACTGGCTGACCCTAGAGGAAGGAAAGTTCAGCGACTGGGGCTGGGAACTTGTTCTAGACATTAATCGGTTGCTTCATCTGGCGGCATTTCTGGCCATGTTCATGAGTGGCTGGCTGTTTTCCATACGTGAGACTGGTGGCGTGCGGGTCTCTACTTTTGTCATGGAAGCACAGCTGGCTACCGGCAATGTCATCAAATTGGGTGTCCCAGTATTGGCTAGGATTTATCGGTTGCTTAGCAATATTGCTGATTGGAGTCGGCCAAACCGGGTAGCCGGCCCTTTTCAAATTCTCTGGGGATGGTTGGTAGCGCATATCAAGAAATGCTACACTTTCATCAACCCTATTCAGATTCTAGGCAACGCATTCCGGTCGTACTTACAAATGACCAGTGGGGTTATGCCTGAAGAGTGGGTGACACAAGAGAAGGATGGACAATAGACGGTTCAGAATATGTGTCTGCTGTTGAGTCAGATCTCGAGTTATGATCATTTCAATTTCTGACCATATCCCTCCTCGACTGGTGAAATTACAAATACCATATCAGAGGAGTTTAGAAAGAGGGGATACCTCTTTTCCCTCCGGGAGGGCATTCTGGTGGCTCGTATCGATGGGGAACTGATCTGTTAGGGGTACGCGCCTTATCGATTTGGACGTCAATTTGGCTGTGTCCAGGCACTGTGTCCTCCCACACTCAATGGAACCCGCGGGAACTGCCATCTAATGGTGGCCAGAAAACTGTGGTTAATGTTTACCCGAGAAGATACTGGCTACGAGGTTATGACTCCTATGCTTGCAGACTCCATGCCTTTGTTGTCCAAGAGCTATACCGACTCCTGGGTGCAATCATACCGGAATGGCCAGCTAGGGATGTGGGTGCCCACTATCTCAAGTCCTAAGCCATCAAAGGGAAAGAGGAAGTGAAAGGGGGATAGTGCTTCAACTAGGTCAGGAAAGGTTCTTCACAACCCTACCGGTCTCGTACTTCCGGGGAAGATTTTAACGGATAGAGGTGTATCAACCATGCCCTCGAAGCTGCATATAGAGAGTTGTTTATTCCCACGGATGTTTCCTTCCTGACGGCCTGGGGAAAATGGGAAGAATTCAAAGACTGATCATCCTCTTGTAGCCAGTACCCCCATTCTTTATGGAAGTATCTCTAGGAATCATAAGTGGCATTTGATGGGCTGGGCTACATATCTGCCCCTATTGACATTCTCTACAATGTGGACCCAGAGAGGGCTAATCGGTATCTCCGGGACCTTGAGGCTTACATTTATGCACGCCGAGGTTCTATAGTGTTGACTCATCGAGTCCAGGCCATGCTGCAACTGGTGACTGGTGAGGAGGAGGAAGAGAGTTATCACTCTTCAGGGGGTGGTGATCTTGGTGGTTCCCCCACTACGGATGAGGCAAGGTAATTTCCCCTCACGTCCGTGAGGTCTCACCCACAGGTATCTCCAGAGAGTTCAAGAGCGGCAGTGAGATCTGGAGAACAAACACGGCAGTCGGCGCTTCCAACAGCCCCTGCCGCTTCTCGACCCTCTCAGGTCGATCTCCCCTAGCTATTCGTTCCTATTACGGCCGCATTTTCAGATTCATTGAGGATTTGGGATGACCTGAGGGTCAGTGGCTCAGATGAAGAGGTTTGGGCGTTACTCCAAGAGAGCCCTCTCGAGATTCCAAATATTGGGAATATCTTCGCTCCACCTCACCTTCTATTGGAAGAGGATCTAGACGAAATAGTCACCTAATTGAAGGCGATGGAAGCATACATACATTCACTCTAAAACCGGATTTATGGGTCTAATTGGGTGTCTATGATGATAAGACATCCTAAATCGTCTGATCTCGAAGAAGAGGTTTCCCTTCTCATCCATTCCAGCTTTCTTCCTCCTTTACTATGAAGGTTATAAAGTTTCTTCCCTTTATTCAGGGTGTCAAGGAATCCCAGGGGGTAATTCCTTCCCCAGAGTATACTCCATGTGGTACTGCAGTAGGCGAACATGCGCTTTCAGCTATGGGTATCATCGAGGAGGGGTCTTGACTATCCACTAAATGAGGCTAATATTCATTGGTAATATATATAATATTCATGTTATTTATTATTCATAAACACCATTTTAGTTCATTTTACACTTTGAACATCATTTTAGATTATGATTGTAATACCTTCTTAAAATGCACTATTATGTGGTACATTTTTTAACATCATTTAAAGTACCCAATGATTCATCTGATTTTAAGGAATTGAATTATACATATTTTGATTTGATATTTTTGGAAATTGATCTACACTTAAATATTAACAAGTTTGATTCAGGGATTAATGGATAATTCATGGAAGATGATGGAGATATTTGGCAATGAAAGGAAGCAATTCTGGAGAAGGCAGATTGGACACCAGCCCACTGATGAGACTGTGGGGCCCAACATACAGGCCCAATTAATCCCAAATTTCTTGGAATTCTATAATACATGTATATAAACAAATCACTATTCAATAGCTAATGCTAATTCGGCCTCCATGGTGGTCATTTAGGCGGCCCAAGTTAGAGATAAATTCTGGGCCAGATTCTGCGGCCCAGAAAAACAGCCCACTAATTTGATCATATCTCGGAATCCACAACTCCAAATGGGCTCAAATGTTACAGGAGGTTAGCAGACATCCGGCGCGCCATTTTGTTTTTCTATGTCCCACTCTGATTCGGCAATCTAGAAGGTCATCCAAACGCGTCTGTTCGGTGGATGAAAGTTGGCTGCCACCTCGGGTCAAATGTGGAAAAGTCCAAATTCCACAAGCTTTCCACCACCTATGGCCTACCAAAATTAATTAAGATGCTTTGTAATGTTTGAGGCTCGACCCAAGGGATAAAAAATTCCTATTTAAGGTAGTGGTGTTGGAGGATTTAGGAATCTTTGAGCTTGTTTTCATCTTAATGTTATGCTGCCAATTTCTCTTTGTAATGTTCTTCCTTCACATGTAAGTTGTTTTAATTCATCCTTGTTTCTTAATAAAAGTGTTTCTTATCTTATTATTCTGTTCTTATCCTATCACTTTGATACCATTGGTTCAAGGTGTGAACTTTTCCATACCAAACCTTGTGAGATTATCACACAACGGTGGAGTGATTGTTATTTTATTGCATTTTTTTTTACTTCTTCATTTCCTCCCTCATGAGTCTACTTTCCGCTTCCATTGAAACCATAGAATCAATGGAGGGCTAACCCACTTATGGGTTGATCTAAGGGAGTATCAAGGGGATGTATTGGATGTTATTTATCACCTCATTAATTTATAATCACTTCTTTAATTGAGATTTTATTTGATGATTTTTAAACTCCATCGTCCTTGTTGAATTTAAGGCCACACACTTCAAGTACTAATACGAATCTTTACCTTGAAGTGCTCAAAACTTTGATCCTTCAAGTGTATAGGTGATTAGTATTTAAGGGTTTAGGCATTAAACCAGTAAGTGATGATGTTGTTTTATCTCCTTAAATGAACCCATCTCAAATTTAAGAAATTGAAATTATTAAAAAGAAAATACGTCCAATCCACCCCGAGCGATAACCTAGGATCAACTTATTATTTTAAATTGAATTAACTTAAATATGTTAGTTATACTTTAAAACCATATAAAATCAACCCAAGTTGGCCACTTAATAGACAAAAATTCATCTCTTTTTATTGAGTGTCTAAAGGTTCTTCTTAGGTCTCTGAGGATTCGACAACCCAAGCTACACTACAAGCGACCGCTTGACCCTTAAAACTTGGGTAAATTTGGGAGAGACAAAATTTTGGCACCGTTGCCGGGGACAAAGTAAGTTTCTTAGACAAAAACCTTCTTTCCTCACCCCCATTCTTCTATTCTCACCCAAGATCTCTTATCTTTTCCCTTTCTTGCTTTTTTTTTCTTTTGGCTCATGTCCGCCTTCACCCGTGATAACTCAAACAGACTAGTTAGGGTGGAAAGTCATAGGATAGAGGAGTCAAGTACACCATTGGATCCTAATCTTCCTAATACCCCAGAGTTAAAGATTGAGTCAATTTAAATGGAGGGTCTTCAAAGAAACCAACTAATAAACCCGGGCGGGAACCAAAATGGAAATCGAAATGAGGCAGCCCCAAATTTGGGGAATGCAGTCAATCAAACCATGAATGACTACCTTACACCTACCTGGACCAATGCACCCTCTTGCATTAGGCATGCTTCCCTAGGAGATGCCCACTATGTCTTTAAACCTCATGTCCTAAACCACCTTCCAACTTTCCATGGGATGGAGTCAGAAATGCCTTACCTTCATGTCAAAGAGTTCAATGACATTGTTGAAACCATGTGATCACCACATCAAATTGAGTCAGCTAAGATGAGGCTCTTTCCTTTCTCACTTAAGGATCGAGCAATGAACTAGTTAAATAATCTGAAACCTTCATCAATCCACACTTGGAACCAACTACAAAGAGAATTTTACAAAAAATACTTCCCCCATCACAAAACCATTGCACTAAAAAAGAGCATCCAAAACTTTTTTGAAAAAGAGGGAGAGTCATTTTATGAAACATGGGAGAGGTTCAAAGACACCCTAAACATGGCTCCACACCATGGTTTTTCTATTCCTGAACAAGTAAGAATTTTCTATGAAGGTTTGGGCCTAGGGAACAAACAATTCATTGACATGATGTGTAATGGGACCTTTAAAAACAAATCCCCAAATGATGCTTACGAGTATCTAGAAATCCTTGCTGAACAAAACCAAACATGGGGAACATCACCTTATTCTGAAAATCGTCAAAGAACTACTGGAATGCATACACTTAGAGAAGAGGAAAGCCTTAGGGCGAAACTTACAGCACTCTCTAGGAAGGTTTAAGAGATAGACCATATGAAAATCCATGAAATCCAAACTGTAGACCCTGTTTTCACAATCTTTGACAAACATGACCACAAAACAGACAACTGCCCAACCATTCCAGCCATCAAGGATGTTCTTTTAGGAGGACCACCTGCTGAAGTCAATGCCCTAAACTTTCAAAAGCCTCAATACCCAAACACATTCAACCCAAGGTATAATGACCACCCAGGCTTCCGATGGAAAGATAACCAACAACCTAGCCAACCACAAGGACCAAACCCCTACCCTACACAAAATTTTCAAAACCATAACCAATTACAACCACAACCAGTCCAATACCAACATCCTCCGATCCAATACCAACAACCCATCCAACAACCAAAGTATCCCCCGGGGATAACCCAACCAATACAAACCCCTTCCCAATCTGTCCCTCTCCCAATCCTTAAACAACTGTGCAAACAAATGGAAAGGATGAACTCAGAAGTCTCTTCCATGAAACAAGAATTTCAAACCATCAAAACTGGAAAGGCACCCAGGCCCACACAGGCCATTCCACAACAAACATCAAGGGGGGAGACAAGTTGCACTCAAATAACTCATGAACAACTAAAGGTTGTGACAGTTTTGAGAAGTGGGAAATCAATTGAGAAACCTGAAAAAATAGTTCAAAACCCACCTGAAGATTCATACTCTAATGAAAATTCAAATGAAACACATGAACAAACTGAAGATGCTAATAAAAATGTGAAAGAAACAACTCTTCAAAAAACAACCCCACAACCTGCCCCATTTCCTCAACGCATGAGGGGGGAAACCAAGCCTGAATTGAGTGAAACATTGAGGGAAATATTCTCACAAGTCAAGTTGAACATTCCACTCCTCGATGCCATTCAAGGCATTCCTGCATACTCAAAATACCTTAAGGACCTCTGCACATTTAAACGAAAATTATCACATAAGAACTAAGTCCTTCTGGCAGCAAATGTTAGCACAACAATCATGGAACCCTTCCTCCAAAGATAAAAGACCTGGGATGCCCTTACATAAATGTTGAACTAGGAGAGAACAAAGTTTTCAAAGCCTTGTGTGATCTATGAGCTAGTGTGAACCTCATTCCTTATGCTATGTATTGTCAGTTAGGGCTTGAAGAACTCCAACCCAAATCTGTCACTCTTCAACTTGCTGATCGTAGTATTCGAGTTCCAAAGGGGATCTTAAAGGATGTTTTGGTGAAAGTTGAAAATTTTATTTACCCAGCTAACTTAATTTTTCTAGACAATCACTCAAGCTTAGGTCCTAGGGAGAAAATCCCAATCATCCTTGGTTGTCCCTTCCTTACAACAATCAACTCTGTTATCCGAGTCCGAAATGGGAACCTAACCATCACCTTTGAAAACATGAGTCTAGACTTGAACATCTACAATGAAAACTCTCAAATTGGGGATTATTAAGAGATCCATGAGGTTAATTGGATAGGTATTGTTGATAGTGAAATCAAGGAACATCAAGGAATTGCCGAAGGTTGTTTAAGTCAAGAAGAGATTGATTTTCTTTGTTCGCATGATGGAAATTTGTCTCCTTGCCTTGAATCTATTTCAGATTGCTCTATTGATGATTTTCTAGAATCACCAATCAATGATACCATGGGTGAAATCAATAACATCGAGTCCATATCCATTCATGAAACTACTCTAGATAATTTAGTGGATGAAAATTCTCTTCACAAGGAACCAATTTTGTCAAGAAATCTGAACAAAGAAACTGAGTTCAATACAAAGTCTCATCCTTTCTTGGAAAGTGATAACCACTCTGATCTTGAATTTAAGGTTTTACCTTCATCACTCAAGTATGCGTTCTTAGGGGACAATCAATCCTTTCCTGTTGTCATTTCTTCCTCTCTTGAATCCAATCATGAGAGGATGCTTCTAGATGTCCTTAGGAGACACAAGAAAGCCATTGGATGGACCCTATCTGATATTTGTGGGATTAGCCAACTTATCGGGACTCATAGAATTGTTCTAGAATTCGATTCAAAGCCATGTCGTCAACCTCAGCGGCAACTCAATCCTAATCTCATAGAAGTAGTGAGAAAAGAACTTTTGAAATTGTTAAAAGCTGGAATCATCTATCCTATAGCTGAGAGTGAGTGGGTTAGCCCAATCCATGTGGTTCCAAAGAAGGCTGGAATCACAGTAATAACCAATAATGATGGAGAGATGCTTCCAACAAGGGTTAGTAGTGGATGGAGAGTATGCATTGACTATAGGAAGCTCAACTCTTGTACGAAGAAAGACCATTTCCCCTTTCCCTTTATTGATCAAGTCCTCGAGCGAGTGGCGGGTCATCAATTCTACTGCTTCCTAGATGGATTCTCAGGGTATAATCAAATTGAAGTCTCTTTAAGGGATCAAGGAAAAACAACCTTCACCTATCCATTAGGCACTTTTGCCTTCAAGCGCATTCCCTTTGGGTTATGTAATACCCCCAGTACCTTCCAGTAGTGCATGATGGGAATCTTCTCGGACATGGTGGGGGATTGTTTAGAGTTCTTCATGGATGATTTCTCCATCTTTGGGGATACTTTTGAGGGATGCCTTCTAAATGTTGAAACGGTTTTGTCAAGGTGTGAGGATAAGAATCTCATATTAAATTGGGAAAAATGCCATTTCATGGTAAGGGAAGGACATGTTCTAGGTCATCTGGTATCTGGTAGAGGGATTGAAGTTGATAAAGCTAAGGTTGACATCATTCGTCACCTTCCCTCTCCTAAAACTGTTAAGGAAGTGAGGTCCTTTTTAGGATATACTGGATTTTATAGAAGGTTCATTAGGAATTTCAGCTCTATTTCTCGACCACTTTGTGCTCTATTGGTAAAAGATGCTCCATTGTTATGGACAGAAAGCTGCGAGGAATCATTCTCTACACTCAATTCAACTCTTATATCTCCACCTATCATGAAATCTCCAAATTGGAAACTTCCTTTCGATCTCATTTATGATGCAAGTGACTTCGCTGTAGGAGCAGTCTTAGGAAAACAGTGTGAGAAAACTCCATGTGTCATTGCTTATGCAAGAAAATCATTAAATGATGCACAAATAAACTACACCACCACTGAGAAAGAGTTGCTTGTTGTTGTCTTTGCTTTAGAGAAATTCAGTTCTTATCTCTTAGGATCACCTATCATTGTCTTCACTGACCATTCAGCCCTAAAATACCTTTTCCAAAAACAATATGCCAAGGCTAGATTGAATAGGTGGGTCCTTCTTCTTCAAGAGTTCGATTTAACCATTAAGGATAAAAAGGGTGTTGAAAATATTGTAGTTGATCACCTCTCTAGGATGGAATTAAAAGACAACTCACACCACCTCTCTATGTCTGATTCATTTCCCGATGAGCACCTCTATTCAGTGAGTGATTTCCCTTGGTATGCTGTCATAGCAAACCATTTGGTGACGGGTGACATTCCAAAATTCCTGGGGACCCAAGCTAAGAGGAAATTCCTTTCTGATGTCAAAAACTACGTGTTTGATGATCCTTACCTCTTCAAGTTCTGTCCTGATCAAATCATCAGGAGATGTGTTCCCGAGTCTGAGCAAGAGTCCATTCTAAAATTTTGTCATGGAGAGGCATGTAGAGGCCACTTTTATACAAAGAAAACCACTACAAAGGTCCTCCAAAGTGGTTTCTACTGGCCGAAACTCACTAAGGATTCCTTCCAATACTGCAAAAGTTGTCCTCAGTGTCAGCAATTAGGATCCATTTCCAAAAGAAATCAAATGCCCCTCACTCCCATTCTGGTGGTTGAAATATTTGATTGTTGGGGAATTGATTTCATGGGACCCTTTCCAAACTCTAAGGGATACCTCTACATCCTATTAGCTATAGATTACGTATCAAAATGGGTTGAGGCCATTCCCACCAAGACTAATGATCATCAAGTTGTGATCTGATTCCTAAAAGAGCATATCTTTTCTAGATTTGGAATTCTGAGGGCTATAATCAGTGATTGTGGAACCCATTTCTGTAATCACCCATTCTCTTCACTCATGTCTAAGTATGGAATTTCTCATAAAGTTTCCAATGCGTACCATCCTCAAACCAATGGTCAAGCTGAGTTAGCAAATAGGGAGATTAAGCAAATTCTTGAAAAAACTATCAACCCCTCTAGGAAAGATTGGTCTGAGAAACTCTTGGATGCTCTTTGGGCATATCGTACAATGTTCAAAACCATCCTAGGAATGTCACCATATAGGTTGGTTTATGTAAAATCATGCTATTTACCTATTGAAATTGAGCATAAGGCATTTTGGGCAATCAAAAAAATGAATTTCGATATTTCTTTAGCCGAAGAAAAGAGGAAGTTAGATCTTAATGAACTTGAGGAACTTAGGATGGAGGCTTATGAAAATTCAAGGATAAATAAATCTATAGTTCAATCCTACCAATATAGTAATATCAAAGTCAAACAATTTGAACTGGGAAAACATGTGCTCATGTATAGTTCAAAACTTCATTTACACCCGGGAAAGTTAAGGTCTAGATGGTCAGGTCCATTCATAGTGCATCATGTGTACCCCCATGGGGCAGTAGAGATTCAGGATCCCACAAGTGGTAACATTTTTAAGGTCAATGGTCATAGGTTAAAACCATTCATTGAATCATTCAATAAACAGGAAATAGAGGTAGAGTTAACAGAGCCAACCTATGAACTAGGAAAAAATTGATAGATTTAGGATCCATGTCGGGCTAACGATGTTAAACAAAAGCGCTACACGGGAGGCAACCCGTGGTCTTCATGTTTCTAATATTTGTGAATCATTTTTTTCCTTCTTCTACATTTTGTTATTTAAAATATATATATATATAGACTGTTGAACTGATCTTCTTTTATGAGTAAGGATGGGTATGAAAGGGGAGCATCGTATTCATCCGTGTCACGCGGTGTGATCCCTGAGTAATACATTACCCAGAAAATATAAAGAAGACAATGTATCATCAGTTTATTTTATTTTATTTTATATTTTTGTAGGTATTTAAAAAAATAGATTGTTGAACTGTTCTTCTTTTATGAGTAAGGATGGGTATGAAAGGGGATCATCGTATTAATCTGTGTCACGCGGTGTGATCCCTGAGTAATACCTTACCCAGAAATTTAAGAGAAGACAATGTATCATCAGTTTATGTTATTTTTACCTTTTTTAGGTTTAAAAAAATAAATATATATATATATTAAAAAAAAATTAAAGGCATGTCATAGGTCATTGGGAAAAGCTGGTCACAACCGTCCAATCCATTGGGAGACAAACCAGAACTGAAGGGAGACATGGGAATGCATTTTCACCATCAACCACCAGGTGACTTCATTCCATAATTTTCATTTTCAATGTCTTCGTTGAACTTCTATCCTACCCCTTCTATGTTTGAATTATTTAAACACTGGGGATAGTGTTATTCTAAGTTGGGGGGAGATGAAAATGTGTGGAAGGAAAAATGTCATTAACCTTGAACATGATAACACACATTCCAAACTCTGAAATTGGATATCAAATAATTTTGCATGCCTTGATTCTGATTTTAATGAAAGTTTATGTTCGTGTGCATAGATATTGGAATGTTCGGTTTTCCGATATGATTCTTCACTGTTATATTTTCATCCATTTAATAAAAAAACACAATGCACGTCCTCTAGATTGTGGGGTTTTAGTTTGAGTTCTTGGGGACCCATAATAAATAGCATAGGATTGGCGATCATTTTAATTTTAACATGAGTATTCAAAAAAATCAATTGCGTGTAGAGAAATTAATTGAACTAATGTGTGGCTTTCGGAACTTGGGGATCGCGACTCCATAGTTTTCTGGCCCAGAGTTGGGAATTTTATCTCTATTTGAGGTAATTTGAATTTGTTTTTTATTTAGTTAACTCGAGATGATGCCCGAGTATGTGAGCTTCACTTGGTGCCCTAAGGTCTTTGAGCCTGGGAGTCATCGGCAAAGTCTTGCTACATGGGTTGACTCGATTGAGTTCAATTTCAATTACCATGGAAAAATTGAAAAAAAACCCAAAAAAATGAAAATGAAAAAACTGAGTACTCATCTTATTATTAAAATTTTATTTCTCCTAGTGCTTCCATCTTTTCTCCCTCTAATGTAAATGAACCCCCATGTCTATTGTGACGCACAACACTTCATCATGCTTAATTGAATTTGGATGATATATGGAAATGAATTTGAACAAAGGAATGGGCTTGGGATTGAGATATGCCTGTGGAAATAGCTTGTTTTAAATGATTTTTATGGGTTTCATAATTTTTTGGTATGTGATATTTGGGTGAGAAATGTGTATTAAAATGTTTTTGGAAAAGGGAATTCGAATTTCATATTGTTGAGATATATTTTGCTCGGGACTAACAAAACTCAAGTTGGGGGGTGTGATTAGCCACTAAATGAGGCTAATATTCATTTGTAATATATATAATATTCATGTTATTTATTATTCATAAACACCATTTTAGTTCATTTTACACTTTGAACATCATTTCACATTATGATTGTAATACCTTCTTAAAATGCACTATTATGTGGTACATTTTTTAACATCATTTAAAGTACCCAATGATTCATCTGATTTTAAGGAATTGAATTATACATATTTTAATTTTATATTTTTGTAAATTGATCTACACTTAAATATGAACATGTTTGATTCAGGGATTAATGGATAATTCATGGAGGATGATGGAGATATTTGGCAATGAAAGGAAGCAATTCTAGAGAAGGCAGATTGGACACCAGCCCACTGATGAGACTGTGGGGCCCACCTTACAGGCCCAATTAATCCCAACTTTCTTTGGATTCTAGAAGACATGTATATAAACAAATCACTATTCAGAAGATAATGCTAATTCGGCCTCCATGGGGGTCGTTTAGGCGGCCCAAGTTAGAGATAAATTCTGGGCCAGATTCTGCGGCCCAGAAAAACATCACACTAATGTGATCATATCTCGGAATCCACAACTCCAAATGGGCCCAAATTTTACAGAAGGTTAGAAAACATCAGGATCACCATTTTCTTATTCTATGTCCCACTCTTATTCGACAATATATAAGGTCATCCAAACGCGTCTTGTCGGTGGATGAAATCTGGCTGCCACCTCGGTTCAAATGTGGAAAAGTACAAATTCCACAAGCTTTCCACCACCTATGGCTTACCAAAATTAATTGATATGATTTTTACTATTGGAGGATCGACCCAAGGGATCAAAAATTCCTATTTAAGGCAGTGGTTTTGGAGGATTTAGAAATCTTTGAGCTTGTTTTCATCTTAATGTTATGCTTCCAATTTCTCTTTGTAATGTTCTTCTTTCACATGTAAGTTGTTTTAATTCATTCGTGTTTCTTAATAAAAGTTCTTCTTCTCTTATTATTATGTTCTTATCCTTATCACTTTTATGTTGTTGGTTCAAGGTGTGAACTTTTTCATACCAAACCTTGTGAGATTATCACACAACGGTGGAGTGATTGTTATTTTATTGCGTTTTTTTTTACTTCTCAATTTCCTCCCTCATGAGTCTACTTTTCGCTTCCATTGAAACCATAGAATCAATGGAGGGATAACCCACTTATGGGTTGATCCAAGGGAGTAGAAAAGGGATGGATTGGATGTTATTTATCACCTCATTAATGTATAATCACTTCTTTAATTGAGATTTTTATTTGATGATTTTTAAACTCCATCGTCCTTGTTGAATTTAAGGCCACACACTTCAAGTGCTAATATGAATCTTTACCTTGAAGTGCTCAAAACTTTGATCCTTCAAGTGTATAGGTGATTAGTATTAAAGGGTGTAGGCATTAAACCAGTAAGTGATGATGTTGTTTTATCTCCTTAAATGAACCCATCTCAAATTTAAGAAATTGAAATTATTGAAAAGAAAATACGTCCAATCCACCCCGAGCGATAACCTATGATCAACTTATTATTTTAAATTGAATTCACTTAAATCTGTTAGTTATACTTTAAAACCATATAAAATCAACCCAAGTTGGCCACTTCATAGCAAAAAACAGTCCATAGAATGTACGTGTCTATAGGTTTCTTCTTGGGTCTCTGAGGATTCGATAACCCAAGTTAAACTACAAGGACCGTTCGACCATCATCTCTTGGGTAAATTTGAGCGAGAATCAGGTCTCCTGGTGTAGCTGAGCACATAGAATTGACCATCATGGATCCAACCTCGGTCTTTCCACCTCTAGCTCCTCTCAACGTTCTGAGTGGAGAACTGTCCCCTGGGCAGATCCAGATAAATCAGTAGGCATCCCATTTATTAGAACGGCTCAAACAGGGGGCATCGGGTAATCATGACTTCCCGTTTCCTCGATCGACAACTCGTATATTCTGATTCTTCCAGTTAATAACTGTTTTGGTGCATGGTGTAGGGCCACTCAGAGACCTGGTCGTGGCTACCCAAGCGGTCGTACCTTCTTCCCCTTTATCATCTAAGGGATCACCTATAGCCACACCTGAGCATGACGAGATGGTAGGCCCTGCTGAAGGGGCTAGTGATATGGACGATTTACTTCTTCCTTCATCGATCATAGATATGTCAGAGGAGGAACAGCTGGAAGTTGAGACTCTCACTAATCATACAGCCTTTATAATTACAGGGTAGGATGGGGTTCCTGTGATTACCAAATAGGCCCCAGATACGACGGATCCCGTGGCGATGGAGGAAGAGCCCACCATCAGGCTAGTTGTCGAAATCCCAGAGCGGGCCATTATTTTGTTTACTGGGGGAGTGATTTCCCTGGGCTTGATATCCGTAGCCAACCTCTTGGGGATAGATTTGGGATTTTCTGGCCTTGGGTATGGCCTTAGGTCCTAGACACCTCTGGGGGTTCCCAGGACTCCCTTTCCACTCAAAGATGTAGCATCTTCCTCGAGTGGTCGCGGCGGCGCAGAGCTTGAGGATACTGACGCCTTGATGACCAGGGGTAAGTTCCTCAATCTCTTACCACTAACTCCTTTATCTTACCTTTTCTGATTAGGGATACTTATCTGTCTTATCAAATTTCAGGATTTAGGACCATGACCTTTGGCGTTGGAGATTGTGCCGCTGGATCTAAGTATGCCTGTGACCACAACCGCCGGGGGTGAAGTTGCCGCAGTGCCTGAGTTTGCGGGTGAAGCCGCATCAGGTCCCTCCTTGGTGAATTTCATCCCTAAGTATATATCTTCATTCAGGAGTGATTCCGAGCCTGATCAACAAGTCCTTTAAAGTCTTTGACCTACTCGCCAAAGCGCTTGGGAGAACATTTGGAAGCTGATTTCTCAGACGCCCTTGGCCGTGATGATGACTAAATTACCGAAGATGCACAATCTTTTTATGCTGTTGGGATTTGACAGATTTGACTACCATGGTATTTATTATATAGTCAAGCAGGTGGTCTCTAACCGAGAGAGACTGGGTGGTTTCGAATCTCGCCTTTCTGTTGCTCAATCTGAATCCTACCTTTCCCTGACCCGACAACTTTTCCTAACAGAGGCTCATGATCATGTCGGGGTAGTTATGAGACTCCAGGGAGAATTCATTAAGAAGAGTTCTCGACTAGAGGTGCTAATGAATGACATGCCGTGGCTGCAGCAGGAAGAGACTAATGTCACCGCCATAATTGAAGAAGGGGAGCGGCAGATGGAGGAGGAGATGAGGGCGAGCTCAAAGGCAGCCTAGGAGGCGGAAGCGTTGTGGGATGGTGCAGAAGCTGAGACAACCATACTGTATAATCTCTACCAATCAATCGAGGATTCTCATCAGTGCCTGATACAACTTTTTGAATCTTCTAAAAACCTCTTGTAATAACCTTTCATGCCAGAGGAGGCTCCGGATTGTGGATTCCCTTCTCACCAACTTTGTTATGGAACAAAGAAATGTTTTTCCTTAGCGCTCTTATTCTCTTCTCCGGTGACAGAAATTATTTGGTGTGATTGATATATATGTTAATTCACTAAACATAGAATAATCAGAGTTCAGGACAATTGATAAAAATAAAAACGACCTCTAACTTTTGTCTGGATCATGGGACTCAGCGAGCATAGTTTGACTATTGCTAGGGTTTTGTAGAAAAACCCCACAAACTTTTTTTTCATCTTTTCTGTTAAAACCCTAATTTTTCCTGGGCCCATTTGGTGTGGACCCAGCGGGTATGGCCTGACTTTTTCTTAGGTCTCCCTTTTTGGGTTTTCAGACTAACAGGCTTTGTGTCTCTTTTTGTGAGCGGTTTAAAGTCTCACTGAAAAGACTATCGTTACTGATGTTTAAGTTTGAACATCTTTGACCAGATATGGCTGGGTGAGGGCCCCAATGAGGTTTTTTTGATTAAAATATGTCTCGATATCATTCAGATTCATGTGGGGGAGCATGTTTAGATTTCAACGACATGAAGTGCATGTCTCAAGGCATGGGAGCTGTATCGGCGTGCAGAGGTAGGAAGTGCATCGCCTAAGGAAATCTTGCCATTGGTAGATGGGACAGGGGCAATAAATATGCAGAGCCGCTGAGGGAAGGGTATGCATATTCGTTCAAAGTTGTCCTTAAGTCAATGACTCTCCATTTCTGATGGCCTGAGTACTTCATGGAAGTTTGGCTTATGGAAACCACCATGGGTGGCTTGGGGAATTATGAAAACCACCAGGGGTGGATTGGAAAAGGTTTGTGACGTCTGAAAGGGTTTGAGAACATCTACATCAATTAGGAGTGTGGGAGCAAGGTCAATATCCAACACATTTATCTAGCATAAAGGATGGTTGGAGCTTGGCGCTGTTTAAAGTCATGCAGCTGGGACATCATTTAAAATGGAATGGCTTCTCCTTGTTCTTGGTAATCTCATTAGAGACGTTATTCCATATTTAGGTAGGGTCATGAAAGAGGATGGTAAACTATAGCTCAGAGGGTTTCTGAATCCTAAGATCGACATGGGGGCTCAGGGGACAAGAGGCGAACGAAGAGAAGAATTTCCTAAGGAAATATATCCTTTGGTAGATAGGCCAGGGGTGATCAATATGCAGAGCCGCTGAGGGCATCGTATTTATAGTCATGCAAAGGTGTCCTTGGTTCAATGATTATATTCTCCTGATAGCTGAGAAACATCAGGGAAGTTGAGATTCAGGACCACCAGGGGTGGATTATGAGAGTTCGTCTTTTTCTGAGTACAGAGTATGGTTTATGAGGAGAAGGTGCCTGGATACGGGAGAAACATCTAGGCTAAATTTCTCGAGAATGGCTGAAGTCATCCCTTATAATTCTAGTGTGAGACGGTGGTCTGACCTGTGCATTGAGGGATAGAGAAAAGCCTTCGTTCCTTACTGAACCCATGACAGGTTTGACTGTGCAGTTTAACGTCATGCGGCAAGGACAGCTTCCGTGCAGTTTAACGTCATGCGGTAAAGACGAGGAGTATTATTAAAGGATTTTGTGCAGTTTAATGTCATGAATCTAACGTCATGCAGTGACGACAGGGGGCATTTTTAAACAAGTGAAAATGCTTGTAGTTGGAGTCATTTCCCTGGATGTTTAATTCTTGGTCTTTGCAGCTTTACGCTAAGCGACCAAGATATTTTCCATGTCATTTTAACGTCATGCGGTAAATACATAGTTGCAAAGACTGCTATCAATTAGAATGTAACTGGGCTTGAATATCTCAGCATTTCCAAGGCATGGAAAGAGGTTGATGGTGTAAATCGTGGTTCCAGGGCTTCTTGGATCAGGAGAGATGATATGGGGGCTCTGAGGCCAGTAAGCATACGGGGCTAGGAATAGTATCTCCTGAGGAAATATTGACTTTGGTAGATGGGCCAAGGGCTATCAATATGCAGAGCTGATAAGGGCATGGTATGCATAGTCATGAAAAGGTGTCCACGGGTCGATAACTTTTCACTTTTGATGGCTGTGAATGGTTATGAGGATCCTTGATTGTTCGGGACACAAAGTATGTCATTTGGTAAGAAAATATCTGGACATGTCGGGCATATTCGGCCCTGGTTGCTATTAAAGATTAGAGATCTCCCTACGCTGATTTATCTTGCATGTGGGGGTGTACCTTCACTCCATGTAGTTTAATGTCGTGTGGTAAGGACTTAATACTCCTAGTTTAGTGGTCATAGAGCTCGGACCATTGGGTGACTATTGCTACAGTCACTTGAAGGATAACTGAGTTACCATGCTCTAATATACTATGAACAGGGTGGGGTATGGAAGTTGTAAACTGTAACTCTAAGGTTTCCTGGATTAGGAGATGTGGTGTGGGAGCTCTGAGGCCGGTAAGCGTATGAAGCTTGGAAGAGTATCGCCCAAGGAAATCTTGCCTTTGGTAGACGGGCCAGGGGATATCAATATGCAGAGCTGTTGAGGGCATGGTACGCATAGTCATGCAAAGGTGTCCCCGGTTTGATGACTTTCCACTTTCAATGTCCATGAATGATTATGAAAATCCGAGAATGCTCACAGTACAGAGTTAGGCATGCGGGGATAACGGTGTCCGAGCATACAAGAAACACCTTTACTGCAATTGTCCATTGAGTCAAAGTATCCTATCCCTAACTTGATGTTCATAGATGCATGTCTTCATGATAACCATGGTCAGACACATAGGCTAACCAGGTAGGGATACCCTGGCAACATTTGGATGTGAGAGGGGAATGAACTTGTAAACCACTGATCCATAAATTTTTGGATCGGGAGATATGATATGGGGGCTCTAAGGCTGGTAAGCGTACGAAGCTAGGAAGAGTATCACCTGAGGAAATCTTGCCTTTGGTAGACGGGCTAGGGGCTATCAATATGCAGAGCCACTGAGGGCATGGTATGCATAGTCATGCAAAGGTGTCCCTAGGTCGATGACTTTCCACTTCTGATGGCTGTGAATGGTTATGAAGATCCATAATTATCTGGGTTGTGGAGTCTGATGTATGGAGAGGATGAATCCAAATACACAAGGAGTATTTCCATCTCGTTTCTCCATATATCTTGGGTGGGTCATGAAGAAGTCCGTGCAGTTTTAACATCATGCGGTGAGGATGAAGTCCGTGCAGTTTTAACGTCGTGAGGTGAGGACAAAATCCATGCAGTTTTAACGTCCTGTTGTGAGGACGAAGTCCGTGTAGTTTTAACGTCATGTGGTGAGGACAATGTCCATGCATTTTTAACGTCGTGTGATGAGGATGAAGTCTGTGCAGTTTTAACGTTGTATGGTGAGGATGAAGTATACACCCCATGTAGATCTAGTCCGTACACGGGGGAAGAGGGAATTTTTTTTAAATCTTCACTCGAGAATAGATGGCCCAGGATGGGAAACCCTGACATCACTACGCATCCTGTGAGGGAAGGAATAAAGCCACGCGTAGTTCCCTTAAGGAGGTATACCCCGCACAGGGTTAGCCCATACACAGGGGAAAATGGCATTTTTGACTTTAATTTGGGGACGACTAAGCCAGGGTGAGGGACCCTGGCATCACTACGTATCCCGTGAGGGCAGGAATCAAGCCTCACACAGTTCTTTGAAATCCGTGTAGTTTAACGTCATGCGTTGAGGATGAAGAATACACTGCGTGCAGGTCTGGTCTGTACATGGGGGGAGAGGGCATTTTTTTTAAATGGCTGGGCCAGGATGGGGAACCCTAGCATTACTACGTATCCCGTGAGGGCAGGAATCAAGACTCACGTAGTTATTTTGGGCAATACACCTTGTGTGGGTCTGGTCCATATGGGGGAAGGGGGTTTTTTGGCTTCATTTGTGGTGGTTGGGATAGGGTGTGGAATTCCGGAATCACTACATATTCTGCGAGGGTAGGAATCAAGCCTCATGTAGTTCTCTGAAAGAAAATACACCCCGTGAAGGTTTAGTCCGTACATGGGGAGAAGAAGAATTTTTTTATCCTTATCTGTGCAGTTTAACGGTGTGCTGTAAGGATGAGGAATACAACCCATGCAGGGCTGGTCCATAAACGGGGGGAGAGGGAATTTTTAACTTTTATTTGGGGGTGGTTGGGCCAGGATGGGGAAGTTTGGCTTCGTTACGTATCTTGTGAAGGCAGGAATCAAGCCGTGCATAGTTCTCTGAAATAAGTACACCCCGTGCAGGGCTGGTCTATACACAGGGGAAGGGGACATTTTTTTTAATTTTATTCCATTTAGAAGTGGCTGGGCCATGATAGGGGATCCCGGCGTCGCTACGTATCATACGAGGGCAGGAATCAAACCATACGTAGTTCTCTGAAATTCGTGCAGTTTAATGTCGTGTAGTGAGGACGGAATACTCTCAGTTTAGGGTCATAGATTTTGGATCGTTGGGTGCTTGGCAGTTTAACTTCTTGCAGCTTAGAAGATAACTGGTCTTAGTTACTATGCGAAATACTTCTTCAGGAATCTCGTATTTGTGGGAGCGGTACTGAACTGCCCATCCCTGGAGATCAGTGCATATGCTCTGTTGGAGTAGACCTTGTGTATAACATATGGTCCCTTCCACTGGGGTTCTAGCTTTGGAGGTTTTTTTCCTGATATCATTGGGGTCTGGAGGACCAATACCAATTATCCTTCCAAGAAAGACCAAATATGAACCTTTTTATTGAACGCTTGTGCAATCCAGTTCTTATATACTTCCATATGGTGAAAAGTGTGCAACCGCTTCTCTTATAGATGCTCCAATTCACCTAGCCACTTTTCTGATTTCTCATCGATGGATAATTGATCACAAATGGAAACAAAGATCGAGGTCAATTGGAGCTCAATGGGCAGGACCTCTTATGTTCTGTATACTAATGAGTACGGAGTAGCCTGGGTAGCGGTGTGGATCATAGTTCGATAATCCCATAATGCATGAAGGATTTTATCCGGCCATGAATTCTTGTCTTTGTCCACCATTTTTTGGAGAATGTTGGACAGGGTCTTGTTGAAAGCCGATATTTGTCTGTTGGCCGCTGCGAGGTAGTGGGATGGGTGGTTAGCCTTGATACCATATTCTAGGTATAGTTTCTCCAATTCAACAGAGCAGAATTTGGTGCCGTTATCCATTAGTATGGTATGAGGGACACCAAATCTGGTGATGATATTGGTTTTCACAAAGCTGAAAATGTTTCTTGCCCCGACTTCCTTAAGGGGTACAGCTTCTGCCCATTTGGAAAAGAAGTCAGTTGTTGTGAGGATATACTTCAGCTGTTTGGTTGTGGCGGGAGGGTATGGTCCCATGACGTCCATTCCCTAGTTGGAAAATGGCCAGGAGTACTTGGCCTGATGAAGTAACTCTGGGGGTTGGTGTATGAAGTTGGCTTGAATTTGGCATGAGTGGCATTTTTCGGTAAAGCACTCACAATCTCGTGCCACTATGGGCCAATAGTAACCAAGTCTTCAAACCTGATGGGAAAGCTTAGACCCTAGCTGGTGTGCTCCACATACCCCTACATGTACTTCAGTCATGACGACAACAGTTTATTCTCTATCAATGCATCTGAGGAGGATTCTGTCAAGGCCTTGTTTGTAGAGGACCTCTTGCTGACCCGCGTCACCATATAGGACAAAGTTGGTTGCTCTTCTCCGTATTTCCTCTTATTCAGCCCTGTCTGATGGAATTTCTCCCCGTTGAAGGTAGTTTGCAATGGGGGTCATCTAGTCGGTGGCAGGAGCATATGGTTCAGGGACAAGTCTGACTTCGTGGATTTATTCCATCTTAGTTTGAACAAATAGAAAGACCATTCGACGGTGAGCAATACTGATAACTGTTTCATCCTATTCTGGGTCGGCTAGGGCTGTGGCCACATTAGCTAATGCGTCGGCTTAGGCATTCTGAGACCAGGGAATATAGGTCAATGTTGGTTATATGGATAATTCTGCCATTAACCCTCAGACATGGTCAAACAGGAGAATCATCTCCTCCTTTTTAATAGCATAGTCACCATTGACTTGCTTGATGACCAGTTCTGAGTCACCTTTTACCTTAAGGTATTGTACTTATGCCTGGAGTGCGAGCTTCGGGCCTGCAACGAGGGCTTGATACTCCACCTCATTTTTCATACATCCTTCTAACAGAAGGAAGGAATATGGTAATACTGCCTTTTTGGGGGACATGGGTATTATCTCCAAGACCACCTTGTTAAATTTTGGATCTTTCATCCTCTTCCTGATTGGGCTATGGGATGTGCCATCGAAGTACATTTTCCATGCTAGGAACTCCTCTTGAACTGAGAAAATGTCTTCATCAGGTAGCTCTCCATCTGGTACAGTGGTCCTCATTGAAGGGTGCTCCGCCAGAAAATCTGCTAATGCCTGTCCCTTGATGGATTTATGAGGCACAAACCGGATGTCGAACTGTTGCAAGATGACTGCCCATCGGGACAGGTGCCTGGTCAGCATTAGGAGGCTAAGGATGTACTTGAGCGGGTTACTACGCAAGACCAAATGGACTTCATGATTCTGTAGATAATGTCGCAACTTTTGAACTATGAAGACCAAGTCCAAACAACTCTTCTCGATGTTTGAGTATCGAGTCTCAGCATCAATCATGGTTCGACTGAGGTAATAGAGACTGTTTTCACTGCCGGTGTAATTCTTTTGCGCGAGGAAGGATCCCAACGACTTCTCTAGGGATGTCATGTATAGGATGAGAGGTCTTCCTTAAACTAGGGGCATGAGCACCGGTGGGCTTAAGAGGTACTTCTTTAGGTTTTCGAAGGCCTATTGGCAGTCATCTGTCCACTGGTACGTGACTCCCTTCTTCATTAACCTGGTAAAGGGAAAACATTTTCCTGCCAGGTTGGCTATGAACCGCCTGATATAGGCCAGGTGTCCTTGGAATCCCCTCAACTTGGTGAGATTGAGGGGAGGTGGTAATTCAATGATACCCTTTGTCTTTTCAGGGTCGACTTCGATTCCATGATGGCATACGACGAACCCAAGGAATTTCCCTGAGGTAACCCCGAAGGCACATTTCAAGGGATTCATCTTCAAGCTATGTTGTTGAAGTTTGTTGAAGGTGGCTTCAAGGTCTGACAGGTGATCTGAGCGCTGTCTTGATTTAACCACCAATTCATCCATGTAGCATTCAACGAATCTCCCTAGGAATGGTTTAAAGATACGATGCATGTCACGCTAATATGTGGCACCAGCGTTCTTGAGACCAAAGGGCATAACCCTGTAACAAAATACTCCTTGAGGGGACCTGAAGGTAGTGGATTATTTCGTCTTCTCAGGCCATCCTAATTTGATTGTACCCAGAATAACTGTCCATGAAGGAGAGAGCCTCATACTCGGCTATTGCATTGATTAATAACTTGATGATCGAGACCGGGAAATCATCTTTCGGTCAATGCCGATTGAGATCTCTGAAATCAATCCAGATGTATATTTGTCCATTCTTTTTCTTGACAGGGACGATGTTGGCCAACAAGATGGGGTACTAGACCTCTTGAATGAAGCCTGATTTAGTGATATTATCAACTTCAGCCTCTATTTTGGCAACATGTGAGGGGTGTGTCCTTCTGGCGGCCTGTTTATAGCCCCAGTGGTCATCTGGTAGACCTAGGTGATACGTCGCCACTTCAGGATCGAGTCTCGACATTTCCATGTAATTCCAGGCAAAGAAATCCCAGTGTTGCTTCAGGAAAGAGGTATACACCTCGTGCTCCTCAGGGTACAAGGCTGCACTAACAAGAGTGGGACTCGGGTCTTCCTCGGTACCCATGTTTATTTCCCTGAGCTATTCCACCATGGTGGAGATACCTTCTTCAAATGCAGGAGGTGCATCCCTGAGATCTTCCTCCTTCTTCTCCCAAATCCTCATCTTCTTGATCTGAAAGGGGAGAGATCCCAGCATTGGTTCTTGGGAGTCCAGAGAAGAGGCATTGTGGGTGTCCTTGCTCAAGTATTTTCCCCCAAATTGAGGGATGGTGGACGTTACCGCATTGTCACACTCGGCCATTATGGCTGAAGTCATGAGGATAGATGAGTGTGTGTCCGAACTTGAACACCTGCTCTCAACATGGTTGATGGGCAGTACGTAGTCTCTGACGAGCTATTTTAGGGGGTCGTCAGGAACCATTTCCAGACCATTTGGAGCTGGGATCTAGTCGACACCATCGACCAAAGGCTTCTTCTTCTTTTTCTCATAGAACCCAAATTCAATGTAGTGTGACTCGAAGAGCTCGAAAGGGGCCTTGTTGGCATGCAATGTCCCACTTTTACCATTGACACAGTACTTAATACACTGTTGGTAGGATGAAAGAACAGCCATGTGCTTATAGATCCACGACCTTCTCAGCAGGGCATTGAATGCTGTGTTCTGCCAGACCACCAGAAATTCCGAGTAGGCCACAAGGTTGCCAAAATGGGTCTTTAGATTAATTTTTCCCATTGGATTCTGTTCACTCTTGTAGCAACCTATCAGAGTTTTTTCCGAGGGTATTAAATCACCCTAAATGTATCCTAACTTACGGAGTTTCCTTAGGGGAAGGTGGTTAACCCCAGAGCTGTTGTCAATAAAGAATTTCCAGATCTCGACATCATCTAGAATACCAGACACATATAGTGGTTTGATGTGTCCTTGCATGATGACATCTTCATCGTGATCAGTGAAGGAGATCACCGCATTGCATTCAGTTGGGCCAGTCTCTGTTCCGTAAATCTCGGTGGAAGCTACCTCAGCTTGAAACTCCTTGGCTCTGAGCAAAGCTTCTATAAGCTCCTCCCTAAGGTCTGCTGACAAACTCAGGGCATCCAGGATTGACAGTTTGGCTGGAACGGATCCCAGGTGTTTGAGGATATCATGTTTCTGCTCCAGAGGCTGACGCTTCTCCATTGGTGGGAGAGTCTTAGCAGGCACTTTGGGAGTTGGAGTGTGTGACAATGAGGGACCAGTCATGGGGTCGGATGTCAACGGTGTTCCCACGTTTTGGGGACTTATCCCGGTCAGTCTGTTTGTGCACACTAGGTGGCAAGACACTTGTTCCTCCTATGATGGGTAGCGCAGAATAACAGGGCCAGGGTGGCTTCTTATGGATGTATAGGGACATTCTTTCTCCTACTGAGTCTGTTGAAGGTCTCTCCCATGGGTTTTCGCGATATTGAAGGTTTGGGCTGAAGTCCCACCATAGGGTTGATTTCAGCCACGACTGCACCTCCCCTGGTATCCCCTGCCTCTGCGATTCCTCATCCCAGCTCCTTGTGTTGGAAACTTGGGTTCATAACCATACCCTTTTTCAAGGAACGATTCCATGAGATGGATGACGTTGATGGAACCAAAGATTGGCTCCTCATCCTCTGACAAGTCAACCCATTCGGTTGTCCTTGATAGTACCATTTGGTGGGTCGATGCCTGTGGCGCTAAGTTTGAGGGAATCAAATCCGCCAGTGGCAGGGCTAACTTTGGCCTCATTGCGGACTGCTCCTCTTGCGCTTGTTCCATCCCTTTTTGATTACACATGGATGACCGGATCTTGGAGGGTTGTGAGGCCGATATTTTCGGTTGCGCGGCATTAGGGGATGTTGGTGGCAACACTGGCTGCTATAGTTGAGCTTGGAGTATTCCATGGGCTCGGTTGACAGTCTTCTAAGTCATCCAGTGATCAAATTTCTGCCCCTTTTTGCTGGTGACTTCCTACCACACCTCCCCTTTATTGGAGTCGATGGTAGAAATATATGTCACATGTACTGGGGGTGGTCCCAACTCGACCTACCCGAAGTCTCCCATCCTTTGCAGGAGGTCCTTGAAGATGAAGCATTCCTGAATATCATTTCCCAACACCCGATGGTAGAGACAGTAATCTGGACTGTCATCGCGGCCGACTTCTTCGGGCTTCCTTAGCTCCGGGAGGCGGAGCAAATTGCAATTCATGGCGGCGATGAAATAGTCACGGACTTGGTCCTCCCGGAACGAGTATACCTTGTGTCTTCATTCCTCAAACTAGTTCCGCTTTGATCCTTTCTGATCGTCCCGCTTAGGCGGGGGAAAATGCTAATATACAGGGGGGGCTTGACGATTGGGTGGAGGCCTGAGTAGTGGAGCAGGCGCAGAGGCTAGCTTGATCATGAAAGTGGATGCTTCAGCACTAGCTGCCCTTTTGTAGGATCATGTGAGGCTATTCGGGACTTCAAATTAGTCCGATGCAGGGAGTCCTCAATTATATGGGCAATGGCCGAGAGATTGCAGAAGCTAGTGGTGCACTCCACTGGTATGAGCGACGTTCACAGCTCATCTCAAAGATTATCAATGCATATGGAAAGAATATCATCTTGAGGAATTGGAATGTTCAGAGAGTAGGTCAAGCCCTTCCATCTGGTGATGAAGTCTGAGACCCTCTTGTTCTCCCTCTATTTGCAATTCATGAGGTCACTGACTATTGTTTTAGGCAACGTTGAGCTGAAGTGGAATAGGAACTGCTACCGAAGGTCTTCCCAGCTTTTTATTGACCGGGCTGGCAGACTCGTATACCAGATGAAGGCAGATCCTTTCAAGGTCTGTACAAAGCATCAGAGTTTCACTGCTTATTTTTGTTCCTTAGTTCCCTTCATAGGTTTGTAATAAGACGCGTAGTGAATCAAATGTTGTTTTGGATTGCCTGATCAATTGAAAATAGGGAATACAGGGCTCCCAAAATAGGGTGGAGGTGGTGTGTTGCTCACCCAATCCGGGTAGGGCTTCTGTTCTGGCTGTATCTGAGCGCGTCGACCTTCCATTACTTCCAATCGATCCGTTAGTGCCTTTATGGTGTTGGTGAGATCCTAGTTTACATCCTGTTGGGCCCGGTCCTGGGCAGGTGTAGCCAAAGGCGTTGCTTGAGGATCCATCTCGGTTGGCACCAGGGGTTCATGTGCCATTTGTGGCACCTTCGGAGGGTTCATACGTACTCGCTCTGGTTGCTTCCTAAGTAGAGGTATGTCTTGGTATTCATCCAGATCCACATTTAGGTAGTTGGACGGGACAGACGCCTCATTGGGTGGGAGCCCTGACCGTGCTTCATTTACCAGGGTAAACCTTGGTCTTTGAGGTGCACTTACTGGGGGTGCGAGGAGTAATCCTTCTTAGGAAGTGATTTTAATAAGACGGTTCCTATGGAGTACCTCGATGTTAATCCACCTCAATTCTTTCATTTCCTATTCCTATCGAGCGAACCTCTATTCGAGCGTAAGTGGCTCGTTTTTATCTAGAGAAGGAGGCGGGTTATGGGTAACCGATCCTCTGTTCTTTTCCTTATTGGGAGCTCACAGGGTGAGCAGAGTAAGGTTAGCCGAAGGGGAATCCATATTTAGAGCGGCCCTTTGGTTCCAAGTGTGGACACCTGGTGGTTCGTTGTGAGTCACAGCCTGACCAGAACCATCGTCTCCTAATCCATCCGGATTTGCACCATCTTTGGTGTTGCCCGTGGGGTTAACCTCAATGATTTTGATGTATGCATATCATGGGGCGGATAAGATGTAATATTCCAAATAGGAAGAAGATATCCCGCATCTTTTACTGGTCTTCCCTTTCATGTCCCGAGATCGCTTTTGGACTCCTTGAAGAAGGGTGATGTGGAGAGTTCTTTGATGTGACCTTATGGTACGCCTCCCTTTTGGAGGGGATGATGATTCAAACGATGGGATAGGGAAGGAACCTCCTCTTCTGACTGTCCCCCCTAGATGAGAGAATACTGATTCTCGTGGGGGAGGTTGTTGTTGAGGAGGTAAAAATTACCACATCCTTGAGGGTTAGGGTTGGCTCTATTCCTTGGACATTGAGTCTCGTCCTGTTTTTATTGGTCGTATGGGGGAATTTGTCGTTAAAAATTCCCCCAGCCCTACATTCTAGGGTTTAAACTAGATTGTGGTGGTGGCTATTGCTATTTCTACCTGCCTGATCTTGCGTTCCTTCATTTGGGGGTGAATTGGGTTTGGTGATGAGTTCTTCTGTGAATCAATCCCTTCTGGGGAGGCGAGGAATGACCGCTGATCGGCCTCTCTTAGGCGAGAGGCTTGTTGTATTATTTCAGTGGCCTGATTTAGGATTTCATGAATGGCTTTTTCCCATCGGGCCTGATACTCATGGGACTTACTGAAGGCCTTTATTTGTTGTGTGTGTCGCCTTTTGCGAACAGGGAGACTACTCGATGGTTGTCTTGACGTGATGGCGTTGTAAGATATTACGCCGAACGGTTTCCTCTGGGTGGGGAGCGGAGTGAAATGCAGAGCTCCATGTTCTCCCCATCCTCTGATATGGACTCCCGTTGGAGCATCACCAATGAAGCGGTGCAGCTGGTGCAGCGCATGGAGGTAGGCTATCTCCATGTTTCCTTTATGCCTCTCACGTCACAGTTGTCGTGTCGAAGGAAGAGATTCTAGGTTGATGTGACGCAGGAGGTCTCCTATTGTCTTGACATGGTCTACATACCTATCATAGGGTAGGAAGATTGATTTCATCCGGTGGAGGGTTGTCCATATATTGTAGCAGATGTCATGCACACATTCTTCTGATAACCTTCTGGGTATGTCGAATTGAGAGGTGGACGTGGGCCAAAACATAGCTGGTATATCATCCATGGCCAGTCATTTCCTCAGGTGCAACTTGTCGGCATACTCCTCTGCTAGTGATTCCTCTACCTGGTCATCCCAACTGAGATGCTCACTGATAGTGTGGTCGGAGACGGTGGGACCGGTGGGTATCGAATTATCATGCGGGCGATTCCGAGGTGGTTTAGAATATGAACGTGGCCCCGGAATGTTTCCCAATTGAAGAAGGGTGTCATTGGAGACTATTTGGTAATCTGACATGCTTGATCCCGTCCTTCTGAGTGCCTCGGCATAAGAGGGATTTTCTGTGATTGATTCGGTAGGGGGAGGACCTTCCTGTCGAAATGATATGTCATTGTGGGGAGGACCTTCGCAATGGTGGCTGAAATGGTGAGGAATACCATTACTTCTTGATGCCTCACTGCATAGAGGACTTTTTCAGTGCATACCCTGGGGAGGACCTTCAAGGCATGTCGCAGCAAGGGGAGGACCTTCTGGATGTGTAGCGTTGTTACGGGGAGGACCTTCACAAAAACTGCCATCATGGTGAGGATGACCATCATGGTTTGACGTTCGATGTGAATCTTGGGGAGGACCTTCAAGACACACTGCGGAAAGGGGAGGACCTTCTTGTTTCTTGGGGCCACTGTGGGGAGGACCTTCGTAATGGAGGCTATGGTAGCGTGGACTACCATCACAGCTGCTGCAATGGTGAGGACTACCATTACAGCTGCCGTAGGGAGAATATTTGCGGGGTACACCATGGGGAGGGCCTTCAGAATGTACCACAATGAGGGGAGGGCCTTCTCGTTGCTTGACGTTTCTACGGGGAGGACCTCCATTATCAGGGTGGAGAGGACTATCACCGTGATCTGATGCCCGACTGAACGGAGTTTTGTTGCAGTGTAACCCCTGGGGAGGACCTTCCGGGAAGGTCACGACAAGGGGAGGTCCTTCTTGTCATGATGATACGTCACTGCGGGGATGGCCTCCGCAGTTGCAACCATGATAGCGAGGACTACTATCATAATTTGTGGTCCCACTGCATAGAGAGTGCTTGCAGTGTATACCCTAGGGAGGACCTTCAGGGTGGACCACAGCAAGTGGAGGGCCTTCTTGCTACTCGATTTTCTGGTCACGCAGAGGGATTTCGTGACTCGCATCAAAAGAGAATCTCTTGTGATTGATCGTTATGTGCCTCTGGGGGAGGCCCCCACAGGTGCTCTGGGGAGGACCTTCAGAGCTGCTGGTAGCAACATTGCAGGGAGGACCTTCGCAACTGCTACTACCACTCCCATAATATGGTAATGGGTGGGTAGGGTTCTGATCCTTCGGCATGTGCTTAGTGGCATCAGGAATCCCAGCTTCCAGCAGAGCAGAGTCATGGACCTGCTCTTTATTTCCCGGCTGCCTTCGGCACGTTCGTGGCACTTTCTTGCGGGCAGCGGGGACCGTCTGCTGTTGACAATGGCCTTCACCTTTGGTTCCCTATCTAATTGGGTCCCGTGATGTTGCCGAGATATGCCAACGAACATCTTGACTTTTAGCAAGAATATATGCCTACTCTGGAGCATCCACCATGATGGACGGGTGTCCCCCAGTTGGAATGAGTGAAGATGCTTGATCTGGTTTCCCTTGTATCGCAGAATATAGTCGACGACCCTCCTGGGTGGAAGCAAGGATGTAGATCAACTCTGAGGTGGCTATCTCGTCTCTTAGATGAGTCGCCTCAATTGGGGAGACGGGCTCACGGGCCCGAGTCCTTGCTGTTTCCGCTGACGCAATTACATTCTGGAAAGTCTACAAGATATGATCTGGGATCGATACTTGCTCCTCCATCATTGCCAGGATATGCAGAGAGACATATTTGGCTAGAATAGGTATGAAGGCCCATTTCAGTATCGTAGTAGGAATATCTTGCTCCGGTCCTTCGGTGGTCATTGGGTACTGACAATTCTTCTGTGTCAGGGTAGGTGAACGAATCTGCCCCTAGGTCGGGATATGCCAGTTTATCTCTCTGTTTTCCACCACATCGGGATGGCAGACTTTACTTGCATCCACAGGGAGTTGGCCCTACATATGTTGGTTCCCCACTGTATCGAGTTGGTGGCCTTTGTTGGAAGGGAGACGTGCCCGCCTATTAATTACTGCCACATCTGGATGGCAGGCTTTGTTGATCGCTTCCATTCCAGGATGGTAGGAGTCAAGAGCATCTGCTAGGAGCTAGTCCTGCAGGCGCTGGGTCACCCCCTCATCTGGTTGGTGGGATTCATGACCCTAGGCAGGGAAAGGTGGCTGCCGGGTTGGTGTCGTCCTGTGTCAATGACTGTCTTGACAGAGCTCGGTGGGGATGTGTTCCTGCTCGTATGATGTCGCTATGTCTGGATGGCGGACTTTGGAGGAGCGGGCAGGTGCATTTTCCTGCTTGTAATACATCTCCGTGACTGGGCAGTGGAGCTCCTCCTTAGGGACAAGGGTGATGGTCAGTCCCTAGTTGTATTTTTTCCACCCTCATTGGGCGGTCCGAGGGGTCGGAGCTCGGGGAGCGTGGGCCAGGATCCTCGAGGCTACATCCTCCTTAGCATGAGGATACTGAGTCGTGGCATAGCCATGATGACGTCTCCCGGCGGGGGCATTAGAGCAGAACCCCCGTTCAGTAGGGATGAAGTCCTCAGCGTCGACCTCATCCGCCTCCCTAAGATAAGGGAGGTACGCATTGTCTCATTCCGAGGATAGACTCTCGAAACGGTTTGAGACAGCAACAGGAGCCATCTGGATCTGCCTTCGTGGCCACTGCTGGGCGGGCAACCAGTGGGTCTTGGCAGATTGGAGGGCATGCATGGCCGCCTCCACCGTCGGGAGAGTACCATTCACGTGGTACTCTCAGATCAAAGCATCCGAGACCCAGCGTTGAAGACGCTGAGTTGGTGATGGGGTCCTTCGTTGGTGTGGAAGTCTGGTCATTGCGTACCTTGAAGCATGCACCTGCGAGTTCCTCCATGACGCCATTAGATCGAAGGGAGTTCAAGGGGGTACCTGTAAAATATTTTAACAAATATAAACAGAAAACCCATCAAAGCAGCATCTCATGACCCCATGCGCAATTAATGACCTTGCTTGGCCCTCTTTGTGAGTATAAAGGGGGCACAAGGTGGGATTTGGTTAAATCCATCTTTCTTGGTTAAATATTCACATCAGGTTCACCATTTTTGTCTCGCGACACACGACGGGATTGTGGGGGAGAAACGTGCACTACATGATGGTTGATTAGAGAAGATTGGTTTATGCTTAATCACTCATATCAGGTGCACCGTTTTCACCTCGAAACTCCCAACGGTTCCATATCCAGCAATACGTGGACCTGTTTACTAAAGGCAGGCGTTCGCTAGGTGATTTGGCCAGTGATGCTTAAGAACTCACATTGGTCGAGAGGATGGGAAGTTGGGCTCATCTCACCCTTTTGGGGGGAAATTATTGCATGTTTAGGGACTCTCTTATAGATTTAAGACGCACTCATATGTTCGTGAATCTTTGGTTTATATCCAAGCACAGTATCCACATATTACTCCCGGTTGGCAATGGTCAGCTGGACGTAGGGGTTCAGAGTCATTTATGCCCGAGGTTTACCATCCCTCATTGGATTAATGACCCAGAGGAGTCTGGACTCATTGAGACAACACTGATTTAAAGCCTCTTAACCAGGCACTTTGGAGTTTATTATCATCTAGGGGGGACAAATAACAACTTGATCATTTGAATCGAACCCGTGCTACGGGCCTCCTACGTATCCCTGTGAGAGGAATCAAAATTCACGTAGTTCGTTTTGGTATGGGGCTTTCGCTCTAGGATGCCCAAGGTTGGTGTGGTGAACCAACATGAAGATGGTCGGATTGACCGGGTGTTGGGCTTGAACCTCGGGGAGGCTTCCTACGTACCCTGCCTAGGAGACAGGGATCAAAGTCCATGTAGTTCAGGTTGGGATGGGGGTTACACTCTGAGGCTTCCCAAGGTGTGGGTAAACCGACGTAAAGGGGGGTCGGAATGACCGATTGTTGGGCTTGAACCTTGGGGGGCTTCCTACGTACCCTGCCTAGGAGAGAGGGATCAAAGTCCACATAGTTCGAATTGGGACGGGGATTACACTCTGAGGCGGCCCAAGGGAGGATGTCATGGTCGATGCTTACTCTAAGCCCACGTTATTCATGCTCAGTGTGAGAAACAAGAGGCATCAGGGACCAGACGATCACATCACGAAAGGTGCGTCCGTGGGAAGTGTGATGGGGCTTACGCATGGAGGAAACCTAGAAAAAGTCAGGGCTTACTTCGAGATGGATGACCATGGTGATAAATCCCAATGGGAAAGGGACTTGGCTCCGAAGAAGAACAGAGCAGCACCTTTCCCCACTAAGCCCTTCCTTGGCCATGGTCGTGGGGAAGTACGGAGGTGCATGGGTGCTTCCTTCTGATGGGTAGTCCACCACTCCCCGTGGAGGGGAGACATACCCCAGTCCTAACAAGTGGAGGGGCAAAAAGGGGACTCCCGAGCTTAGACTCTGCACTACCATGGGTATGTGGACCCAAGAGTGACTCGGGAACACGCTCAAGGGATAGGGAAACCCTTTCGCCCTCGCCTACTGTGGGAATGTGAACTCAAAATGGCACGTTGATGCACCTGAAGGTTACATCACACGGGTCTGGTGGCTCTGGAGGAGGCCTCGGCTCGGGGCCAATAAATGGGCCAATGAGGGGGTTGCGAAGGATCATGCCGGATTGGAAATATTATATCTAGCTTGGGGAATGGGAACTCCAAAGGATTTGACGGACCCCACGGGTGTATGAGGGGTGGCACCCTTCACGTAGGGAGGTTCTACATGGCTGGAGAGGCCATCCGTGAACCAAGGTGGTCCGCGGACTGATGGGTATCCCGCGAACCATGGTGGTTTGTGGATTCAGGTTTGGCCCACATACCAGGTTGGTGTGCGGAGGGGTCCACACGATCAGCGGTAGCCGAGGGTGATGTCGGTCGAAGGTTCGTCGGTCGGGGCTTCGCTTGCGTAGGAGGATGCTACGCGGTGCGACTGATCAGAAAAGGGGCATAAACTCCCCGGTCCACGGGGAGTGCATCCGCGGAGGGGCCATAGTTTGCGGTCTCCTTTTCTTTGTTATTTTAAGTTCGCGGTTCACCAAGTTGTTATGCATTTTCGGTTCCTTATTAATTCATTTCCAGCTTCATACATGTTCTGGTTCGCAAACCGGAACTTTGCTGCTTGCGAAATCATAAGTTTCTTCCTTCAAAATCCTTCCACCCCAATCTGATCGATCTATCCTCTCCTCTTCCCCCTCCATCTCCTTTTATAGAGTGGGGAAAGAGATTTATATGTGGTCATGCAGCACCTTTTGGGGAGGCCCATGACTGGAAACCTGGTTTACGGATGACTTGGTCAATCCACAACTTGCAGGGGCATTGAACGCACCACCCCTACGAACCAAACTAGCTCGGGGAGTGCTTCGCAGCCGCCCAGGGTTTCGCCTCCATTCTGCGAAAGACAGCAGATGCGGCCCGGGCCAGTTGACGCGGTTCACAGTGGGGGCGGTTCGTGATAGTGGACCGGGTTGGCGCCCGTCCTGCTTCGCGCCCGCAGAGGATCCCTGCCTCTGTTCTGCGAATGACAGCGGTCCACGGAGGGGGGTGCTTCACGGAACCAGCCACGTACCTTTATCATTGGACCGGTCTGTAGACCGGTTTGTCTTGTTTCATGCTTTGAGTATTCTCCACAATTTTCCCCAATTCTTGGGAGGAAATTGGGTAGAATATCCCTTATATTAAAGGGGATTCTCATTCTCCTTTGCGTATTTTTCAGGACCCTACAACCATGGCCACTCCATAGCGGCACCTAGGCAGCTCCTCGCGTAAGCCCCATTCACCATGGCCGCTCCATAGAGGCACCCAGGTAGCTCCTCGCGTAAGCCCCATACACCATTGTCGCTCCATAGCGGCACCCGAGAAGCTCCTCGCGTAAGCCCCATTCACCATTTCCACTCCATAACAGCACCTAGGCAGCTCCTCGTGTAAGCCCCATTCACCATGGCCGCTCCATAGCGGCACCCGGGCAGCTTCCCGCGTAAGCCCCATTCACCATGGCTGCTCTATAGCGGCACCCGGGCAGCTCCTCGCGTAAGCCCCATTCACCATTTTTGCTCCATAGTGGCACCCGAGCAGCTCCTCACGTAAGCCCCATTCACCATTGGCGCTCCATAGAGGCACCCTGGCAGCTCCTCGCATAAGCCCCATTCACCATTGTCACTCCATAGCGGCACCCAGGCAGTTGCTCGCATAAGCCCCATTCACCATTGTCGCTCTATATGAGTACCTAGGAAACTCCTTGCATAAGACCCATTCTCCATTTTCACTCCATAGCGGCACCCGGGCAGCACCTCGCGTAAGCCCCATTCACCATGGCCACTCCATAGCGGCACCCGGGTAGCTTCCTCGCGTAAGCCCCATTCACCATTGCCGCTCCAGAGCAGCACCCAGGTAGCTTCCTTGCGTAAGACCCATTCACCACCCTTCATGGAGGCACCTTTGCACTATGATAGTTAGGTCCTTGCTGTCTCTTTTTTCTCACACCGAGCATGACTCACATGGGCTTAGAGTAAGCATTGACTGTGACAACTTGCGTATCCTAGAGTGTAAGCCCCATAACCTCCCGAACTACGGGGACTTTGATCCTTTCCAAGGTAAGGTATATAAGAAGCCTCCCTGAGGTTCAAGACCACCATCCATCTGGACCCCTAGTCCTTATTCATGTCGATTCACAGAAACCCATCCCGAACTATGAGGACATTGATCCATGTTAAGGCATGATACGTAGGAAGCCTCCCTAAGGTTCAAGCCCAACACCTAGTCATTCCGACCATCTTCACGTCGGTTCACCGACACCCATCTTGAAATACGAGGACTTAGATCCATGTTATGGCATGGTACGTAGGAAGCCTCCCTGAGGTTCAAGCCAAACACTCGGTCGTTCCGACCATTTTCACATCGGTTCACCGACACCCATCCCAAACTACGAGGACTTTCATCCATGTTAAAGAATGGTACATAGGAATCCTCCCTGAGGTTCAATCCCAACACCCGGTCATTCTAACCATCTTCATGTCAGTTCACCAACACCCTGGGCAGCCTAGAGTGTAAGCCCCATGACACCTTCTAAGCTATGTGGTCTTTGATCCTTGCTAAGGTACGGTACATAGGAAGACTCCCTGAGGTTCAAGCCCAAAAACCATTGGACCCCAAGTCCTCCTTCACATCGGTTCACCGATGCCACCTGAACTACATGGACTTTGATTCCCTGTCACAGGGATACGTAGGAAGCCTCACTGAGGTTCAAGACCATCACCCATGTCTCATCCTGATCACTCCCATGAGCCTATGTGTTTCTAGAAGGTCATGACCCAACCTGGAGGTTCTATTTCTTCCAGATCCCATCCATGCATCCATTCTCACGGGCCGCCTCCTCAGGTGTCCCATCATCCCACCGAACTACGTAGACTTTGATTCCTTGCCACAGGGATACGTAGGAAGAATCTTCGAGGCTCAAGACCAACACTAATGTCACCATCACGATGGTCCCATTTCATTCCCCCTCCACTCCATTCAACTCTCCATCATCCATCCTGATTCTTACCCGGGCCGCCACATCCCGGTGGGATCACGCCATTCACCCGGGTAGCTAACCATGCATAAGACCCACTCAATCCATAACCATCCACCCAAGAGTATCCTTCTTGTAACGGGATGCAATTCACGCATAATCCCCAGCATGTCTCCGGGTCGTTGTCCTCTGTGTACACCCCGATTCATCACCCCTTCAAACTACATGGGTTTTGATCCATGTACTCTACATAGGGTAAGTAGGAAACCTCCATGAGGTTCAATCCTAGCCAATTTTAAACCTTGGTGTCCCCCATTCTGGGGTTCACTCTCCCTGATCTTCCCTCAGTGGTGTTCAGATCATCCATTACGGTGTGACATCTCTTCTCCATGGGGCACACCACCTTCGATCCGTCCTCATTGGGCATTCTGATTCATCCATCTTCCAGGTGTTCCCTCCTTGGGATGTACCAATCCGATCCATCTATATGGGATGTTTGATCACTCTCATTCCATATCCGTAAGACATTAAACTTGTGGCCTACCTTGTGATAAACATGAGATGCATGAGGAAAACCTCAGAAGACACACCTTTAGCGTAACCGTCTCCACAAGATGATAAATTCATAGCATACCCTGTGTTAAACATGGGAAGCTGAGGAAAACCTCAGATAAATGCCTATGGCATATGATTCCCCACATTTGACGTGGGATGCCTTAGGTTCGTCACCCTTGAGATGCCCTCTTATGAGGAAGAATATGGGTTCTCCTATGTCCACACATCCAGAGATTCCCCAAAATGCCTGATGTTGTCATCTACTCTGACCGAAGGTTTCTACCATGTCAAGACCCCATGGAATTTCCTGACGAAAGTAGTGTAATTAACCGGTGGTCATGAAGATATGGCACCAGGAAAGATATTCACGAACAACGTCTTTAATCTATAAGGGAGACCCGGACTAGGTGACAAGTTCCGAGGAGGAATCCACGAATGGAAGAACCGACATCCCATTATCCCGTTTTGATCAAGGAGGAAGCGTCCCTGAACAAGTGATGGATGTCACCCGCCTTTGGAAAGCGGGAATGCGGGGAAACGGTTGTGCGTCCTCACAGACAGATGCACGTGCCTCGGCGAAAGCGTCAGAAACAAATACCTCCTATATATACCCTAGGTTTTGTTAGTGAAAAGTTCCAAGTTATTAGTCATTGGTAAGAGTACCGCTCAAGAGTACATTCATTGTCATGATCCATAATAAGTTCTATACTATTTTTATATAGATTTATATTCCTTTAGTTTGTTTCAATTATTTCATCCTAATCAATCCTCACCATGTACACACTCAAATCTCCAACCGTAAATTTGATACCAATTTTTCATGTATCATCTCACTATTTAATGAACACCCTTAACCTGCCTCCACAATATTAGGGGATAATGGCTAACACTGAGGTATCTACACTAAAACGTGAGGCATTTCATATAATACACATCACCACACCTATCATAAGGAATGAAACCAAACTAATTCATAATATGAAGACACACAACTAAATTTAGTATGAAGTAAAATCCATGCAATAAACATAACACCCATAAACCCCTATAATTTATATCCCAATCCCAACGATACAAGAGAAATAAAAAGGTAAAATCATACCAAAATCTATAGGGAGGTAATAATAATAGAAATCTTCTCCAACACATATGATCCATTACTTGTCTTGGGATCCCCCAAAGCACTCCTGAGGATCTACATGGAAACAAGTAAGAAAGCATATGTTCAAGAAAATGTGTAAATAATACTTAGTATATTCATCCCAATAGTGGATAAACCCTTACATAATAATAACTATGCATACAATAATAATTAATAAAGTGTAGTAATAAATGAGCATAAAAAATCATCCCAGTTAATCATAAGGCAGTTGTAGGATTATTAGAACTACCCTTATCTCACTTTTGAACACTAAAAAAATAATAATATAATATTCAAACACAATCTCTCAAATCCCATAGGAGTGTTCCTAGCCCACAACTTCACCCTCGATGCACCAGATTGGATACTAGAGGAAATAACCATCTACACCTATCCATAGAGTTCCAAAGGATATACTCATGTCCATAACTACAAAAACACTATCTAGACATTGGAGGGAATATATGTCTCTAGGGTTGTATCCATATATCAATATTTTGGTGGAAACACACATCCCTATAGTGTATCTACATACTTAGTTCTCTCAATCCTAGTGCTAAGGGTGAAAGAGATTGAGAACCCAGTGCATCACTATCTATCTCAATACTTGAAGGTGTTACTCATGGGTGAAGAGTCACTGAACTTGAAATGATAATAGGTTTATAAGGTTAGTTACTATCTATATGATCATCACTAGCACTTCCCAAATTAGTGGGGAAGGAGTAAAAGCTCGTTCATAATCAACCAAATACACATTACTTAAAAGATAAGTACCGAGTGACATTACCAAAGTCCATTGGTTATCGTCACCCAATATACACAAATAAAATACCCATGAAGATCCCTATAAAGATATATACTATTTCATATTAAAACTAAATAATTTTTTGTTAAATTAAGTCAATCATATTCCATTTATTAACTTGTTATCCACCACTTTCAAACATTGTCATTCCTCACAAAAAATTTACATTGATTACATCGTATCAATCCAATGTTTTTCTTATATTAATTAAAATAATTACCTTATAATTATTTTATTAATGTCAAAGGTATTATATAAATTTGTGTGTAATTAATTAATTAAATAAATAAATATTCTATAATCATTTGAAATATTAAATAATTATCTCCAATAAATGGTGTCAAAACCCTAGGGTATGGCTTCCTAAGTGGACCATACCCTATTTTTGGGGGAGGTGAATACTCTTGAGGCATCCCTCTTTGATTTTCCAACCATCCCAATAGTATAAAAAGATTTCAAGTTTCTCAAATTTAAACTAGTGGTTGATGTTTCACTGTAGGAGTTTAATGAGGTTTCAAGAGTCTTTGTCTATTAATTGGTATCATGCTTAAAACATAGTTTCCCTTTAGTGAACTACTTTGAATCATTAATTGATGGGTAATAAAGATTACATCATATAAAAATCATCGGTCTTCTGGATTCAAGGAATATAACTATTCATTTGGATGATGAGGATGATTTTACAATATCTTGGTCCCGATCTTTACAGTTCATTACGTCTTTTTAATTTATTCTTTTTAGATGGTCAAATGATTTTCATATGCACAAAGATCATCCAACCTTGGCATTTGGGATAAGATTTCACGAACTATCAATTCCTTTCCATAATTCAATAATATTGAAGTTGTTAGAAAACTCAGTTGTAATATTTCTTTACTCAAACAACTATAATCAATATATAAAACATCATATGTTAGCCTATATCTACATAGAAATTGATCTTTTAAAGGCACATCAAGCTTTATTCAATGTCATCATACAACTTACTTTTGTTTGAGTGTTGTTTTTTATATTTTTTTGCTACAGTGATTCAAACTATCTTTGATAAGGCTATTGATAATGATAATGTAATTTATATGGAACCATGATAGGTGGTCATACCTATTAGATTTAACATCATAGATTAGGAAGTGTTAGTAATGTATATGGGTGATATTGAAACATGGTTTATGGCTACATTCAATCTATCTGTTACTAGAGTGTATCAATCATCAGTTAATGAGGATCCCATGAAGATGTAGTTATAAGGGGAAGAAGATTATTTAGTTATTCAAGAACATGATGATTATAGCATTATTCAACCTCATATTCTCTAGAAGATGTTGGAAGATCTAGTTCAAGGGTGTTCCAATATTCAGGAAGGGTCTCTTAAAGAGAATATCTTTGCTAATTTTATTTTATAAAACCTCTCTGATAGTTTTTAGAATTAAAAATAAATATAAATTGGAGGGAAAATGTTGGAAAATAGAATATTAAAGGAAGGTAATAAACAATAAGGATTTTCATCTATGAGTGAATCTAGATACTTGGGTTCACATTCATCTATCTTGATGTCTCTTGTGATTTTGATTCATAAAAATGGATTAGAAAATCCACTAGTAGAGGGAGCTGATCATCTCACTATGTATATCAAGGAGATGAGGACTATTACTCCATGGTTTAATTAGTATATAATAAATAACATAAAACAATTTATTAATTTTTATCAAGTATATGTAAAGGTAAAAGGGATTAATTTTATCAGGGTGTTTATCTTTGACTCTAGGGAAGAAGGTAAATGTTATAAGGATTTCTCAAATTCATCAAAGACAATAATGAAAAATTCATCTAGTAAAACTAATGTGTTTAAGGAGAATATTATTGAGGTTAACCTAGTTATCTCTGACCATGATGTTGACTCAAAGGTTTGGGAAGGTCAAGACCAATAGATTTTTTTATACCCCTCTAACTTTACTAAAATGATGAATATAATCTTTAACATGTTTGACATAGTCATATGTTAAGAACTATTTAAATAGAAAATTTTTATTGAACTGTCACTAGATGATTAATCTAATTTTGGACAAGTAAGATTGTACCGATGTGTCAATGAAAAAATTATTATATATTTTGATCTCTGACATGGTTATACCTTTAGGGAATTGAAATATTCTGAATTCATATATAATGATTACCTAGCCATTCTAAACATCATATCCTCTTTCATTAATGAAAATAATTGGGTTAAATTGGACCTTTAAATCATGAATTTATCTTGAAAATACCTGACCCATTCTTCTAGTTTGGTATTTGTCACTCCTGGATGATCACTTTGGACCTGACTCCCTCAGGTTGTTTAGTTTTGCTTTTTTGGTAGGTTTTTTTTGTTTTGGTGTCTTAAACTTCTATTGGATGTAATAAATCATACTCAACTATAGTTTATTTTTTTAATTTATAATAATAAATATTATTTGGATGCAAATAAGCATCTCCTCAAAGTTTGGAACCAAGGATGGAAATTCAATGCTTATAAAATATTTATTTATCAATAAATTCATAAATCTACCTGTTTAGGTTCCATATAATGGTATAAGAAAGGTACCAATGAGTTTAGGGAATAAAGAAGAGTATGGGGGATATTTAAGGGGGGGTCACCTCTCCACGAGCTCTCACATGTGGGAGAAAGATTTGGCTAATGAGGGGGTGCCATGTGGTAGCCCCCATGTACCAGGTGGGCGATGTACTCCACACCACATTACTCTATATAGTGTGGACTAATCTTGACCATCCAATCTTGATTAAATGATCTTATCCTTCTTAGATCTGTGCGGGCTGAGCTGGCTCCCATGTAACTAATGTTGACACGTGGTATGTAGTATAATCAAAATGATCGAACACATCTATCTAAAATAGGGTGTGTCTGTGTGGATGACATGAAAACATGGGATATCATCTAAATGATACAACCAGATGGATTCCCATGCCCCAACCATTACTGTGTGTGGGACATGGTATGAGAAAATTGGAGAGATCAACATTGTCTAATTGACTAATTGAACAACCATTCATACCTCTGCCACTATGTATGACATGAATGTGCATCACATATTATAAGAACAAATGTATTGATTTGGTTCATTTATGCCTAGATCAAATTTTCACCAATTCTCTACCACCATTCTCATAGCTGGTGATCCTCATTACCTTCCACAGTGGTTTTTTAGAGAAATGAAGTGTTAAAAATCTACAAAAAGTTCACAAAAATATATTTCTTATCCCATAGATCATATAAAAATAATAAAATAGCTTATAAATCAGTCATCAAGGCACTTAAAAACTAGAGAGAATTATAAATAAACGAAAAATTCCCTCTAAAATGAATTATAGACTATTTATTGAATCGATATCAAATTAGTTTCATTATATTTATCTTGAAATTACACACACAAGTGTATATGGATTATCTAGTTATTCATCTAAGATTTTATTAAATTTTAAAATTCTAAAAATGGTTAAAATTATTCTCTCTAATATATCTCTGGTAATACATATCTAAATTTAATAATATTGGTGTCATTAAATAAATTTATAGGTGTATAATAACATATATGAATCTTGGTTTAATAATCTAAGGTTTTAACCTTCAAAATCTAGAGACAAGTTTTGAGATTCTCAATTTCTCTATAGATTTTCTTGAAACCCATTAATCTATTCTTGACCAAACTAAATCCATTATTTAGATATTGATCTCTAGATTAACATGATCAGATTTTGGATTAAAATTCATCCATTTAGTTTATTAATAATAAGTGAGAGTATTATAAGGAATGAATTTAAAGAAATGGAAATAAAAATGATCCAATGAACCACACCTCAAGCATGGATCCCTTGATCTATCCAAATTATCCTTCAGGTTATTATATATTTTAATTTAAGGAAATTTTCCTACTATGAACCCTATTTTCCCTTATTATTTAGAGATAAGGAGGATATTGTAGGTATAATTTAGGAATATCAAGATATAAAATCTTGAGTTATGGTTCTTTGGATCATTTTTATCATTGTTTCTTAAAATTATTACATATAAATCCATTATCTTCTTATTTATAAATTGAGTGAATGAATTTCAATATAAAATTCAAGTATGTTAATCTAGATATTATTATCTAAACAATGGATCTGGGTTTTTTTAAATATGAAAATTTTATTTTTGAGAAAATCTAGAGAGAAGTCTAGAATCTCAAAACTTCTCTCTATATTTCCAAGGCTCAAACCTTAGGTTCTTAAATCAATATTCATATATGTTGTTACATGAATATAAATGTATCTAATGACATATATTTTGTTAAATTTGGATATATATTTCTAGATATATCTTATAGTGAATAATTTTAGACATTTTTTTATAATTTTGAGATTTACTGAAATCTTGGAATAGTCACCAGTAAAGTCATATATTATTGCGGATGAAATACCCCAACAGGATCATGCAGTCACTCTGAGAGAGGGGTGTGAATTAGTGTGACCATTTTTACTAAATTAATTATTTTCACTTTAAATTTTCCCTCTAAATATTTCAACCTCTATATCAATTAATATATATGGACATGCTTATGAATTACCTCAAAAAATTTAAACCGCGTACATGATAGAAAGTAAAGAGAGCATGAAAAATAATATTTTTACAAGGATCGATCCCAATGTGGTAATCCAATCCTTCTTATGTGTAAGATCCAAAGTTTTCGTATGAGGTATGAATCCTTTTTTATTTTGGTTTAAATGATTTTTTACAGCCTAATGTGAATACCCTTTAAGGTTATGAGGTATTAGGGGTGTCTTGGGATTATTCAAAACTTGGAACCAAACTTTTTGGGAAAAAAGGTAGGCTATATGGTTAGTAGAAACTGTGTGGGATAATACACACAATTAATACTAACCATGCAAGAACTGGGTAGAGGAAAGAGGATCCCACATAGTTTGAGGAAACTATGTTCATGGAGGTGCACCCCTATGTGAGGAAACTACAATTTTTATCGAATCCAAATCACATAGTTTGTACATGATTTGTCAAATTTTTCACAGTGACCATGCAGGTGCCCTGTTAGTACAGTAGAGGGTGAACAGTTGGTGAATGGTTTGGCCAACTGTGAATCCAAACCGTGTAGCCTAGTATTTTGAGGCAAAATGACCAATTTTCCATTAAAATCCTTTTAAACCAAAAAAAATAATTTCTTATCCTTCTTTGCATATTGGATCACACGTGGGAGCTCCCTTTAAATCCAAATCATTGGCTTTGGTGTGGTTTCTCCATCCTAACTCTGAATCAAGTACCATCGGTCTCATTGGATTCATGCCAATGAGAAATACATTCCTTTTGTTCCATTTTTGTTTGTCTTGGTATCGACTACACTATTTAGGTTCAAGATAATATGCATTTTTCCAAGTTATTCATCCATTATTCATTTTTCTCCCAATTTGAGTCATATCAGGAGCTAATACCGGAGGAGAAATCTACTAAGGACCCACGGTAGTTGGTTTATACTTTCACCAAGTGGTTTGGTGATTTATAGAGCTAGTTTCCATTATGCCACCCACTAAAACTTTTAGAATGGCCCTAAAAATGAGTTTAATAATTGAATTGAACCTAATGGAACTTGTTAAGGATTACCACTAGTTCCTTGAGACTTATTGGATGTTTTTCCCCCAACCAAGGTCTCCCATGGGACGTGAATTTGAGATTTCCCCTTATTATACCACCCATGGGGTGAATTTTTGAGCTTGCCTAGTTAGAGGAAGCCCTATTATAAATGAATTGAATTGAATTGGTTGATTATGATATTTTTACCTCCTTTTACATGTTATATATGATGTGAATTGTTTAACTATTTAAAATTTGAATTGTTATATGAGTGGGTAAAATCATTGAATTTGAATTTTTTTATGAGTGGGTAAAATCATGTAATTGAATGCTTTTGTATTGATAAATGGATTGAATGATGAATCACTAGTGCAGAAAACATTTTTTACGTCAGTTATTTTTCATTTTTTACGTCGGTTTTTAGCCAACGTTAATACGGACGACGTTATAATTATGGTTTTTTACGTCGGTTATTTAAAATATGACGTAAAAACATAACATCGTGGTGTTTATCATGTCGGTTATTAATTAACCGATGTGCAAAAACTAGGGGGAGAGGGTTTATCATGCCAGTTATTATATAACCGACGTGATAAAATAGTGCGGGGGAGTTTATCATGTCGGTTATATAATAATCGACGTGATAAACTAGGGGGGTTATCACATCGGTTATTATATAACTGACGTGATAAAACAGTGCGGGAGATGTTTATCACATCGGTTATTTAATAACTGACATGATTAACCCCAGGAAAATAGTTTATCACGTCAGTTATATAATAACCGACGTGATAAACCAGTCTGGGGGGTTTTATCACATCGGTTATTAAATAACTGACGTGATAAAAGGCCTGCGAAATGGTTTATCATGTCGGTTATATAATAACTGACTTGATAAACCAGTCCGGGGGGGGGGGGGTTATCACGTCGTTTATTAAATAAACGACGTGATAAAACATTCCACGAGTGTTTATCACATCGATTATTCAAATAACTGACGTGATAAACCCTTCCCCATTCCTTTATCACATCGGTTATAAAATAACCGACGTGGAAGACCAATTTTTTTTAATGGAATGCAGTCCACTGCTCTCCCAAGAAACAACCAGAAACCAAATCAAGAATTCGTACCACAAAAACAGAAGTGGACCAAAACAAGAATCAAAGTAAAATTAAGCATTTACATTGATAACATTTAAAACTTACCCCACTGGATAGCCCCCCACCACCCCATGAACAGCCCCCCTCGCCCCACTGGACAGCCCCCACCACACCCCTGGACTGCCCCCTGACCCCCTGGACAGCCACAAACACCCTAGGACAACCCCCCCCCCCCCAACCCTCATGTATACCCCCCACACCCGGGATAGCACTCCCACACCCCTGGACAGCCCTCCCCCCCCCCCCTCACCCCACTAGACAGCCCCCACCACACCCCTAGACTGCCCCCCGGCCCCCTGGATAGCCCCAAACACCCCTAGACAACCCCCCACCCTCATGAATACCCCCCACCCCCTGGACAGCACTCCCACACCCCTGGACTTCCCTCCCACACCCCTGAAATAGACCAAAAAGTTACCAAAAACAAACCAGAACCCCCTCACCCCACTGGACTTCTCCCACCACACCCCTGGACATCACCACAACCACCTGGAAATCCCTCCACCCTCCTATATACCCCCCCCCACCCCCTGGAAAACACTCCCACACCCCTAGAGATCCCTCCCACACCCCTAAAACAGACCAAAAAGTTACAAAAACCAGACCAAAACCCCATCAACCCACTAGACATCCCCCACCCCACCACACCCCTGGACACCCCCTCCCTCCCCTTGCACAGCCCCCAACACCCCTGGACAACCCCCCACCCACTAGACACCCCCCACCCATAGACTTCCCCACCACCACCTGGAAAGTCCCCCACACCCCTGGACACCCCCCCCCACACCCCTGTACTGCCCCCCCCCCCCCACCACTTGGACAGCCCCCAACAACCCTGGTCAACCCCCCCCCCCCCACCCTCCTGGACTGCCCAACCACCCCCTCGACTGCCCCCCTCACCCCACTGGATAGCCCCCACCACACCCCTAGACACCCCCACACCCCTGGACTGCCCCCCGACCCCCTGGACAGCCCCCCACACCCCTGGACATCCCCACCACCCCCTGGATAGCCTCCCACACCCCTGGAACCCCCCCCCCACCATCCTGTATACCCCCACCCCCTGTACAGCACTCCCACACCCCTAGACATCCCTCCCACACCCCTAAAACAGACCAAAAAGTTACCAAAAACAGACAAGAACCCCCTCACCCCACTGGACTTCCCCCACCACACCCCTGGACACCCCCCCCCCCCACCCACCCCCTGGAAAACCCCCACCCTTCTGGACACCCCCCCCCCCACCCCTGTACTCCCCCCCCCCACCCCCTGGACACCCCCACACCCCTGGACTACCCCCCCCCCCACGCCCGGGACTTCCACCCACCCTCCTGGACACCCCCCCCCCCCACACCCCTGGATTTCCCCCACCGCCGGGACTGCCCCCCACCCTCCTGGACACCCCCTCAGGGGGCACGCCGCTGGAAGGTACTCATCACTCCCACATGCGATGCTTGAGCTCTAAAAAGTTTTCACAAGTGGGAGTGATGAATACCTTCCAGCGACGTTCATCCCCCTGAGGGATGGCGGAACCTCCTCTCCCACCCCCCTAGACTCCCCCCCCACCCCACCCCAATGGACAGCCCTCCCACACCCCTAGAAAGCCCCCTCAACCCACAGGACACCCCACACCCCTGGACACCCCCTGGACAGCTTCCCACTCCCCTGGATAGCCCTTCCACCCTCGTGGAAATGCTCCCACCCCTTGGACTACCCCCCCCCCCCAACTCTCATGGACACTCAGGACCCCCCCCCCCCCACCCAACCGGATAGCCTTATCACGCCCCTGGACACCCCCACCCCACTGAACAACCCCCACACCCTTGGAACCCCTCCCCCCCCCCCCCATATCAGAATCCATACCAGAAAACCCATCATAAGTAGACCAAAACAATAAGTAGAGCAAAATTAATCATTCACATATATAACATTAAAAACATACACTGTCAACTTCAAAAAAAAACTAAATCCAAACTAAACGACTACCAAATACACAATTACAATGACAATATTCAAAATTACATTTTACACTACAAAAAACTAAAATTCAATCAAACCTGTAAAATAATTTGACCACTCCACTTGTAAGTGTTTGATGTCTTGAGCAGTATAGGGTTGAGGGTCATCAAATAGCTACATATGAAAAGGACAGTAGTTAACGTGTATAATGAATAAATCAAATTGAAATATTATGGCAAAGTTTAAAAGGAAATATTACCAGGTCAAATTTCACAACTGTCCCAGTTGTTATTATTTCATACATAAATCTTAACATATAATATCAGCATTCGATGACGCCTTTTTTTTCATGAAAATTCTGTTTGAATAAGTGTAAATTCAATATATTATTTTTATGTAATAAATCCAAAAGTACAAATTATAAATGGATATTTACCTTCATATTTACATATTTGATCTTTTCACTCCTTTTCTTTCTGTTTTTTTGAAAAGTAGACCCATCCCCTTTTAGAAAATAATACGAATGGGGATAAATTTAAAATTCATTATAATATATAAAACTATTGAGAAATTGAAACTTACTTTTCCAATATATTCATAAAACATTCTTGCACATCATCATGGATAGAGCATATCCAATAAAGTGCTTTCTCCCTTGGGAAAAAAACCCCTGACATCCAATGATCACTGATAAAAGAAAATTTAAGGTTAGTGGTTTTTTATGTTAAAATATAATGAACTCTTTGAGAGAGTTGTGTTTCATACCTCTCAAAAAATGGCATCATCCAACATTGTGTACTATATTCTGTTCAAGTCTTTCAGTAATATAAAGTATTCTTTGTTCCTCATCCAATGAACATTCTTCAGGGGAAATCAATTGTGGGTCCATGAATCCATATACATCTGTCATCTCATTCCTCTCACAAATTTTATAAAGATACCTAATACAAAACACACATAAGTATACATTTTTAATAAATATAACGCAGGGAAAAGGTGTTAAGACTTACATGGAAAAAATTTACACCACGTTAATTCCCAACTTATCTCCAGTAACAAGCTCCATGATATCAGTTTTCATAATCCCCACAATTATTGCACGTCCACAAACATTAAATTCCATTAGAAACTCATAATGACCCACCAACAAATTTGAATATCTTGACAATCTGTTAAGACTACTAGAATTTGTATCTGATTTCATGGCCATTTGTCTTTGTTGTTGTCTATACATTATTTCTTTACCTTTGAAATATTCTTGTAAAAATAAATAGAAAAATATATTAGTTTTCAAATGATAAAAAAACTTTAATAAAAAAATAAAATAAAAGATGTAGCATTCATACCCCTATGGTAATGAGTCGAAGAAGTATGGATGGCCAAATTAAAAAATGGTTGATACTATGTCCAACTGTCGTCACCTCATCTGTAGGTAATGGTACTCGAGCTAATCTATCTATAATATCTTGTACAGTGACCCTCTGATTATCTACCTCTAATTTTTGATGATGAACTATATCTCTTATACAATATAGCAAACCATATGCAACTATATGATGTGGAGGATCATCAACATACAACTCGCAATTAGTAGGAAGCTGCAGCGAATGACTATGATAAAAAATGGGGTCCGCAAGCTGAGGTGGGGGAGTGGGAGCTACTGGCAGAGGTGGAGGATAAATAATAGGGTCTACAAGGGGAGGTGGAGGAGTGGGAGCTGCAGTCTGAAATTGTCTTTGCATGTCTGCAAACATAGACTGTACTGATGCTCTAATCTTTTCCTCCATCGTCGCATTAATATTATGAACTTCAGCCTCCAAGGATTCTATTTTTTTTATAAACACCCTCAATGTTAGAATTTGAAGAACATGGAAACGCTTTTCTTACCAATACACCTGCCAGATATCCTCTTACACGACCAGGATGTTCGGGCTTTCCCAATGCTACAGATAAAATATCTTGCCTCCCAGTAGCTGTAAATGCCCCATGTGAGCTCTGCTCCTCTAGATAGTCTTGTATTAATTAATTGAACATTTCTATAATGATTTAAATTTTATAAGGAAAATAGTTAACTTAAATAAATAAAATAGATATCTTACAATCCTCTCAACTACGATTCTCGATTCTTTCAAAAGATATTTCCCTTTTTTTCCCATCCAAGCTCTCTTCCATTTTTTATGTCTAGATAGAGGGGATGGAGGGGACACCTCTCTAGAGCATGAAGTCTCAACTATTAGTTTTTGAAAATTTTTCACCATCATTTGTTCTTCCAAAAATGCATACCCTCCCCGAGATAAAATATGAGGGTATACATTTTTAGATTGGATCTCCTGATGATATTTCCTTGTTTTCTATAAATTAAGAATAAGAAATCATTAACAAAACATTAATAAGATCATTTATATAAGAAAGCTTATATAAAGTTTACATTGCCCTTACCAAAAATGACTCTTTTCTTCTACTTTCAACAAATTGTCTCCATGTGTCTTCATCTATAAAAGGATATATATGACATGGATTGTCATGAATACTATGAAAAAAAATGAAATCAGATGAGTGGGTTGATTTGAAATCCCTAAATCTCTTGGAAACCATCGATAATAATTTCTTCCTGACTTCTCTAGTGTCAGGAATATCAAATGTCATCTTATGAAGAAGAGGTTAAACATATTATATATACTAGAAACATTTAAATAATAGTCAAACAATAGAAAAATATCTTTCCAAAATCGTCTCCCACAACTGAGAGATTATCACTTTATCCACACTTCTCCATTCATCATACAAAATGCTTATTTTTCTCTTAGCCTAAGTTGATACAAAACTCTTTAAATCTTTTGCATTTGGACCTCTAAGAATATCATCATCATCAAACTCAATGAGTATCCTCTGATCCTGTGTACGGGCAAGTGCTAATTTTGGTAAACGTGTGCACCAACGTTTACCAACTCTTGAACTCTTTTTCGTAATAGGAGTACATGAGAAATATTGGGGAACATCAAGAGGAGCATGTGAATGTTCCTCCCCAAATGTTTGACCAATATGCTCATCTCTAGAATCACGTGGTTGATCAACTGAATGATCTTTCATTATCCTTCAAATCAAAAAAAAACATTAGTTCACAAATATACAAATTCAAATATTTTAATACTACTGTAATCAGAAAATAGAAAATTTTACTAAGTTACATAATAGTAAACATTGTTAATATGGTAAGCATGTTAAACAATGGTAAAGATGGTAAAGATGGTAAACATGGTAAACCTGGTAAACATGGTAAAGTAATTATCACTGAATAAAAATAATAGATATATAATTCATGTAATGGTAAACATGATAAAGTAAACTAAACAAACTTAAAACAAACAAAAACTTATACTTATTTTGTTTTAATACATGTTTTAATAAAGAAAAAACTTAAAAATTCTAACATTTTATGAAAAAAATAAATGTAAAAAAGAAATAAACATATGTTACCTATAATTTTAGGAATGTACAAATGGATTGTTTTCCCAAATTCCTTCATTGTGATCGTTCCTTATGGCACAAACCATGTCTTCAACATGCTCATCATTATTTTCTGTTAATATTTCCATGGAAGTAGGGATCTCACATAAAGCAGCATCTTCATCAAGTTCATACTCACCAACATATTGTTTTTTCCCTTTTAAAACAACAGCCCACTACATATCTGATTGATCTACTACATAGAAAATTTTTTTTTCATGTGTTTCCATTATAAAAGAATCACTTGTGTCTTCCAGTCTATTCAGATTAATAAGTGTCATTCCAAATTCACCATGTCTGACACTGTTGTTACTGATAAAGCATTTACAGTTAAAAACAGAAACTTTAATTATAAAGTAATCAACCTCCCATATGTCTTCAATCACTCCATAATATTCACTTGATGTAGAAATTGGGTTTTTGTCCTTAGCACTCGAAAAATGAATTTCTTCTACAAACACCAATACACCACTATTCTAAACTGCACTTCTATTTTCATGATCTTTCCTATGAAATGTATAGCAAATAATGTCATAACTAGACCATGTTATCACATTTAAACATGGACTACCCACTATCCATTTTAATGTCTTTGATACATCTGATCTACCAAGAAAGGTATTTTTAAACCATGACAAAAATGTTTTGTTGTGCTCATTCAAAATCCACATTTCTTTCTTCTTTGGATGAAATTGTTTCAACTCATTAATATGCAATGTGATATATGGTTGAGCATCAGATATGTTATTCAAGATGTATGATTCTAACTTCTTCATCTGTTCAGCTGAAAATGATTTTACTTTCAAGCCACTAATCCCCTTTCCCTCATTATTAACTCATTCATGGTGAGATGGAGGCAAATCTATGTGATGTGCCACAACCAAGTAGCTCGTAAAAAACTTTTCAACCTCCTCATAAATATACTTTTCCATAATGGAGGCTCCAGGTTGATATGGATTCTTAACATACCCCATCAATATTTACATATACCTTTCAAAAGGATACATCCAACGAAGATATACAGGTCCACAAAGCTTTATTTCTCAAACAAGATGAATCATTAAATGCACCATTATATCAAAAAAAGTTGGTGGAAAATACATTTCCAATTGACAAAGTATAAAAATTGCATCCTTTTCTAAAATGTTCAAAGCATTCACATCAATCTCTTTATTACAAATTGAATTGAAAAAATAACATGACTTCATTATATTCTTTCTAACACGGATGGTCAATATTCCACGCAATGCAACTGGTAGAATTTGTTGCATCATGACGTGACAATCATGTGATTTCATACCTATCAACTTCAAGTCCTTAAAGGAGACAAAATATTTTACATTTTAAGAATAACCTTGAGGCACTTTGATATCATGAAGATAATAACAAAAGATAATTTTCTCCCTCTTTGATAATGTATGACAAGTTGGGGGAAGAAATGTCTGTCTTCCTTTAGGAGTGTTAGCTAACTCCAAACGTATTCCCATTGATAGTAAGTCTAATATTTCATTCAACCCATCTTTTGTCTTTACTTTAATATCTAACAATTTTCCAATCAAAAAATCATAGATATTCTTCTCCACGTGCATGACATCAATATTATGTTTATCTTCATGATATCTCCAATATGGTAGCTCAAAAATTATTGAACTTTTATTCCAAATATGTCTATCATTACCAGATTTCTGTGTCTTTCCCAATGTCACATCAAGGTTTTTCACCCTCTCAAAATACAGATAAGGGGATAAAAGTTTTAGATCAATATCAAATTCTTTTGATCCATTGAATGACTTTTTTAGTCTTCTATAAGGGTGATCCATAGGCAAAAGCTTTCGATGACCCATGTACACTGTTTTCCTCCCATGATGCAATTGACAATATGACGTCTGTTGTTCGCAAATTGGACATGCTTTATGCCCTTTAACACTGTGTCCAGACAAATTTTCATATGCTGGGAAGTCATTTATAGTGAACAAAAGCACTGCATGCAGTTGAAAATATTCCATTTTATAATAATCATACAACCTAATACCATCAGCCCATAAAAGTTTCAAATCATCAATAAACGGTGACAAGTAAACATCAATATCATTTCCAGGTTGCTTCGGACCAGAGATCATTATACTCAACATGACATATTTTCGCTTCATACAAACTTCCAGAGAGAGGTTGGAAATTACCAATAAAAAAGGCCATGAACTATGTGTGCTACTGAGGGTTCGGTATGGATTCATTCTATCTGTGCACAACCCTAGTCAGAGATTTCTAATTTCATTTCCAAATGTAGAATATTGCGCATCAATTTTCTTCCATTGTGAACAATCAGCTGGATGACGTATTTTTCCATCACATAACCACCCATCTACATGCCATCTTAAAATTTTTGAATCATGTTAATTAGAAAATAAATGTTTGAAATGATGAATTATAGGAAGATACTAAAATACCTTTGAATGGATCTTTGTAATATCTATATCAGCCTGTGAGATGTCCCACATTTAGGACACTCTGACAGAAATTCATATTCCTTCCTATATATAATACAGTCATTTGGACAAGCATATATTTTCTTGTATCCCAATCCCATTGGGAATAATATTTTCTTGGCCTTATAATGTGAATCTGGAAGATCTTTATCTTTTGGAAGAATGTCTTTCATCAATTGTAGCAGCTTTGTAAAACTTCTGTCACTCCATCCATGTTTTTCCTTCAGGTTAATCAATCTTAACACCGCCGACAAAACTATAAAATCTGTACAACCAGAATATAATAGTTTTTCAGCATCACCATATAGACACGCAACTGTCAGTTTTATCTCAATTTTTTCTGCTGTAATATCGTGAATCATTTCTTCAATTCCATCAGAGTTACCATCTTGCGAATCATCATCATCAGTGACATTCCGTCCAGTTTCACCATGCCAAATCCAAGGGATGTAACTCGGATTAAAACCATGACAAATCAGATGATCTTTTATCTCTCTACATTTAAACTTCTTCATATTCAAACATTTCAGGCATGGATAGAAAAAAATGTCACTACTTGGAACATTTCGTTTAGCAAATTCCAAAAAGGCATCAAAACCTTCCTCATATTCATTGCTCATTTGATGTTCTATAATCTAATTTTGACTCATTATTACCTATAACAAATATCAACATTATACATCTTTTTAAGATAAGAAAAATATATATTTATATGAAAAAAATCATAATTTGAATTTTAAACAATTTTGAAATATAAAACAAATCTATGCATAGTTAAAAAAATATTCTTGAATATTATTTTAAAAATAAAATATAGTTAGATATAACAGTTTTCAATTCCATTGAATCAAAGAAAACCATGGGGCCTCCAATGGTTGATAGAAAATTGGAGAAAATGGAGTAAACCTGAGAATAAAATCAAATTTTAAATAAAAACTCAAATGGATAAAATCACAATGTATATCCAATCATCACGGCACAATGGGGTCAGGAAAACTATGCATATTTGAAAACCATGACATGGTCTCCCCCATAACCCATAATTTTCTCATAGTCGATGACTGGTCAAAATATATATAACCAAATATAATCATATTACAACACTAATATCCATGAAAAAATACAATCATCGTGTCATAATCTCACAAACCATGATGCAGTAGTCAATCCCAACTGACACTTATCCCCCACCCCCTTGGATACCACCACCGCCCCTTAGACAGCCCCCCCCCCCACCCTTGGACACCACCCCTCACCCCCTCGGACACCCGCTGGACACCACCACACCCTTGGATAGCCCCCCCCCCCACCCCTCCTGGACTCCCCCACCCCTCTTGGACACCACCACCCACCTTCTACCCCCTTGGACAACCCCCTAGACACCCCCCCAACCCTCTGGACACCACCCCCCCCCCCTCCCGAACAACCTCCAAACCCTCTGGACAGGCCCCAACCCCCTTGGATAGCCCCCCCACCCCCTTAGACACCCCCCACCCCTTGGACCCCCCCCCCCACACACACACACCTGAACTACCACCCCCCCCCCACATCCATGGACACCCCCCCAACCCTCTGGACAGCCCTCCAAACCCTCTGAACACCACCCCCACCCCCTTGGACACCCCCTAGACACCACCACCCCTCTAGAAAGCCCCCCCCCCCACCCCTCTAGACAGCACCCCCCCCCCCCACCCCTCTAGACAGCACCCCCCCCCCACCCCTCCTGGACACCACCCCCACCCCCTACCCCCTTGGACAACCCCCAGCCCTCTGTACAGTCCCCCAACCCTCTGGACAACCCCCCCCCCCTGGACATCCCCCACCCCTATAGACAACACCCCCGCCCCTCCTGGACACCACCCCCCACCCCCTACCCCCTTGGACACCCCCTGGACACCCCTCAACCCTCTGGACTGCCCCCACCCACCCCCCCCCCCCCAGACAACCCCCCAAACCCTCTGGACAGGCCCCCACCCCCTTGGACATCCCCCCACCCCCTTGGATATCCCCCAACCCCCTTCGACACCCCCACCCCCTTGGACTCCCCCCCCCCCACACACACACCCCTGGAATTCCCCCCCCCCCACCTCCATGGACACCCTGGACACCCCCCAATCCTCTAGACAGCCCCCGAAACCCACTGCCCCACCACCCCACACCCCCTTGGACACCCCCTAGATACCACCACCCCCTTGAACAGCCCCCAACCCCTCTGGACATCCTCACCCCATGGACATCCCCCCACCCCTCTAGACAGCACCCCCCCCCCCACCCCTCCTGGATACCACACCCCACCCCTACCCCCTTGGACACCCCCCTGGACACCCCCCCCCCAACCCTCTGGACAGCCCCCCACCCCCCCCCCCCCGGACAACCCCCAAACCCTCTAGACAGGTCCCTACCCCTTGGACACCCCCCCACCCACCCACCCCCTTGGACAACCCCCCCCCCCCACCCCCTTCGACACCCCCACCACCTTGGACACCCCCCCCCCCCCCCCCCCCCGCCCCCACACACACACAGCCATGGACGTCCCCCCCCCCCCCCACCTCCATGGACACCCTGGATAGCCCCCAACCCTCTGGATAGCCCCCAACCCCCTGGAAAGCCACCAACCCTCTTGCCAGCCCCCCAGAACCATGGGATTTTAACCTCAAGATACTACTTTTGGCATATCTTTGGATTTTAACCTCAAGCTACTAGTTTTGGTATCATGCCATTATTCAAGATGAGAACCATGAAATGTATCTCCTAATAGTCCAAAATTATCTATTTTGCAATGAATCAGGTTTTAATAGCATATGAAGACTTATAATAGTCCACGAAAATAAGCGACGTAAATAGATTATGGAACTACAAATAGTGATACCCAAAATAGAAACAACCAAGGATCCAAAACAAACATTCCACCATGAAAAACCATATATACTTATAAAATAAATCACACCGGTACACGTAATGGGTTTATCACAATGATTTACATATAAATTGTAGTAATATAGGTGAATGAGATCATTAGTTGTCAATGACAACAAAAATTACCATCAATGTCAGGCATCTGCGAAACAAAAACAAATGAAATAGAAGTAGGTGAGGATTATGTGAATATTGAGAGTCGATATAATATATCTGGTTATAATAAATAAGATGATGATGAAAAAATGAGGTAAGAGGGTTTGAAATTGAAGAATCTTACCTATTTTAAACAAAAAAATCACAAAACGTAAATATAGACTATCTGGGAAAAAAACGAACGAAATAAAGTCGTGGGGGGATTACCTGAGTGTTGCGAGTGGAGATGATAAGTCTGAGGAGAGTAAAGATGATAAACGATGATGGAAAAACTAGTTTAACGAAATGAGATCGAAGAGTTGATTAGGGTTTTCTGTGCGAGAGAGACGAGTCTTCAGTCTGTCGATCGAAAAATCATAGATGACAATCCACGGGGCATGTTAATTTTTTAAATGTTTTATAATGTCGGTTATTTAATAACCGACATTATAAACTATTTTTATTACATTTATAATGTCGGTTATTATAATAACCGACCTTATAAATGTATCAGATAATGCAGTTTTTACATCGGTTGTTTTATAACCAACGGAAAAAAGCCGCGTGTTGGTTTTTTACGTCGGTTATTCTATAACCGACGGAAAAAACAAATCAGAAACCACAGTTTTTACGTCGGTTATAAAATAACTGACGTAAAAATTGTTGGGTCTTGGTTTTTTATTTCGGTTATAATATAATCAACATGAAAAATTCAGCGGGTTGGGTTTTTACGTCGGTTATTTGATAACCAACATCAAAAAGGCCTCAGATGCCGCCTTTTTTATGTCGGTTATTTTATAACCAACGTAAAAAATTTGTAGATGCCTCATTTTTTCAGTCAGTTATCAAATAATGAACGTAAAAAACGAACGCTTGGTATTTTTGACGTCGGTTATTAAAATAATCGACGTAAAAAATTTACTCTGCGTATTTTTTACGTCGGTTATAAGTTAACCCACATAAAAAACCATGTATCACAGACTTTCACGTCGGTTATATATAACCGACATAAAAAATGGTGACGTTAAAAACGTTTTCCGCACTAGTGAATGATTCTATAAGATGCCTTGGATGTTACTCTATGGATCTTGATAGCAGTAAAGGATTCCTTGGATGAGATTTATCCTTGGGTCACAATTCCAAGGGATTCCATGGGCCTTGATACCCCTTGGATCTAGCTTGTTTGGGCCCGTAGTGAATATGGTCTGTTGACATGATCCTTGGACCCCAAGCCAAGCCTAACCGAGTTTCCATCGAGATGATCGTGGGACTCGACAAGGATGCCTTGGTTCACTACACCTTGGATCTATGGATCTAAACTGAGGTTTTTGAAACTTCTGTTTATACTACATGACTATGTTTGATATGAAATTTTTGATTATATGTATTGGCCATGGTAAATGTGACACTTCTGGTTATATGGATCGTCTTTGGTAAACATGGGATACAAGTTATATGGAATGGTCATGGGTGATGTGATATATTGTGTATACAGTATGACTGTGGTGTTTACTACCTTTTATTTTAATGTTGCCTCATTATAGGAGTTGACACTTATTTTGAAGGGATCCCTGTATGGTTGTGCAGAGTCGCCTATGTGGTTACTTTTTCCTTTGGAACTTTATATGTATTAATTCCATACTTGTTATGTTATGCACTCTTCTTTAGATTATATTTCACAACCAAAGGTTGTTATAGAAACCTTGGGTGGTAAACTACTGGGATTGTATCCCACACCCTGTTTAGGAAATCGTTGGGTACCTATAAATATTATATGGATGAAAGTAGGGACCAAGGCAAGGCCCCCCAGTTTTATGCTTGACTTTGTACCATGCTTATAAGCAAGGGAGCATAAGGCTGAGATGAGGATCATGATGCTAGCTGGGATGGTTTCTTTTTGGTCATTTTGTATTTTAATAAATGTATTGAACTACTATATGTATACCTATTTTGGATGTATTATAGAAAAATGATATGTATCATCATCATTGTATATAAGATTACTTCTAGAATTATTTATACACTCATGTTTAATTACTATTTGTGCTTCCACTACGGTGGGTTACTGGTCTAATGGTATTAATATATATTCTTATTGCTTATTTATTGTTATATCACTTCTGCTATTGATCTTTATGATTTCTACCACTATGTTTCACTCTAGTAAGAGGTAATAGTCTCCCCAAATAGACAAACTAGGCCTTCGCTACTAGTTTTAAGACTTTGGCATTTGGGGAGATGCACTTGAGGTCATGTGGACAACCATGCTCGGGGCACCTTTTAGTGGCATCTGGGTCTGAGATTTTACAAAGTGGTATCAAAGATTTTATGTTCTAGTTTTACTATTTTGAGATAATATAAGGGGGGTTAGGAAGATATTGGAATTTTTTAATGATCTATGCCTTGGATTAGCTATCCAACGTACAAGGAAAATCCAAATTGGCTCAAATGAAATTTTTTGTTTTCTAGATTTTTCCTATTATAGTTGATTTGATTCCACCGTTGGGTGATGCACTTGAATTTTGATGTTATCATTGATATGGTCATGGGTTATATTTTTTTCAACCTGGTGAAATGATGGTTTTCCATCTCATGAATCATTTTAGTCACCTATTAGAGTTCACATGCCATGCATTATGCCATTCCATATAGGGTGAATTTCTTATTTTCATGACTTTGTGATATGTGCCTTGTGTGATTTATCTGTTGTTATGATAGATGATCTTTGCAGGGAATTGGAAAACTTGGTTTGTAATTAGAGTTCCTTCCATATCCTAAATATTTTTTTCCTAATTAGGCTACAATAGACACCCATATCACCCAATTATGTCACATTGGGTCATGGACCAGGAGTCTCATAGACTGGAATGTATTACGGTGTGGATTAGGTGGACACCATATTTTGGTTAATGAGGAGTTTGGGCCCATATGGATTGGGAGTGGTGAACCATTTGGTTCAACCATTAAAATTAAATGTGAAATGAATATGAAATCGAATGAGAAATTGAATTTGGTAAAATAGATAAATTGACCTTGAGCTGGATTTTGAGTGAGCGGTAGGCACTGTTTATAGTGACTTTTATGACTATTTATTTTTACCAATACTATCTTTAGGAGTAGGTTGTGTGGTACAACCTGGTTATAGGAAGGATTTGACCTATCCTACGCTTTTAGCTATGAACTTTTCTATCGATATTTTCATAGGTGTGTGTTTGAAATTGTAGAGACATGCCACCATGAGGACCTCCAGTTATACGTTAGGAGGGTGGAGAAGACCATTCTGTAGAGGTGGTGGTCCATGGGATATCGGTGGATCCTCATATAGTGTCAGCTGAGGAACCAATGGTTGTTCCTGACATAGGTGTTAAGGCATAGTTCCATAAGAGTTTTACACGCTTTATGCAAAATTTTTAGGGAGCACCACAACTTGCCTCATCTATAGATGAGCTGACGCGCATGTTACAGTACTAGTATACTCCCATGTTTTTATGGGATGGAGGTCCATAGTCTATTGAGTTGTGTCTTGAGACTACTTTGTCAATATTCAAGCATCTGCAGACACATCCTGAGAGGAGAGTGAAGCTCGCGACTTACATGTTTTGAGGAGTAGCAAAGTGATGGTGGGGTGTTTTGAACCAGGATGATAGGCTATGAGACATGGGTAGAGGGATTTCCAAACCCAAATCTATGATTAATTTTTCCTTGAGACTCTGATATCAGATAAATCTAGTGATTTCTTGCATCTGGAGTAGGGCACGATTATAGTTATGGAATATTCAACAATCTTCATACAGCTTCATCATTTTTCACTGATATACCTTACTAATGAGGTATCGATGGAGAGACACTTTGAGGAAGGTCTCAAAAATGATTTCGGATCTCAGGTCAACGTATTTATATTGAGCTATATTACTGAAATAGTGAATCATGCGTTAATTACAGATAGGAACCTCAGGAAAACTGGGGATAAAGAGATGAGTAGTGTATTCTTTAGGCTCAGTGGTTTGACTTCTAGTGGTAGGAAGTGATGCTTTGAGTCTTCTCATAAGTTGTGTACTGGTAAGGACACTAGTTCCGGTAATGTAGTTTTCTATCATCAGTGTGGTAGATAGGGACATGTGAGAAATTAGTATGATTGTGACCAAGTCAAGCATCGAGTTTGTGGAAGGATGGGCCACATGAAAAAAAAATTATAGGACCTTACCTCTAGTAGTGAGTGGTAGGGGGTCATCTCTGACACCAGGTTCAAGAGTGAGTTTCTCAACTCCATGTCAGTCAGGGAATTGGAATAGTACCAATTGATCATGTCGAGGTGGTGGTCATGGATGAGGCATCTAGGCACCAATTGTACTGATACAATAAAGTGCACTTGCTATGGGTAGTGAGGTTGTGTCACAGGGTCATGGTTCAAGCTAGATATATTTTTTATAGCTTACACCCGAGGAATAGGGTTCCAGACCATCTATGGTGAGTGGTGAGATATTAGTAGCCTCTACTCTTGTATTTACTCTTTTGACATAGGTTCATCGCATTTTTTCATATCTATACCTATTATGAAGGAACTTGGGCTCATGATTCAGTTTCTTGAGGGCGTTATGATGCTTGATACTTTATTGGGGGATCATAATGGAGAGTGTACATCAGTGTAGAGAGTTCCCCCTTGAGTTTGGTGGGTGTCACTTCTTATGGAATCTTTTTATCCTCAAGATGAATGCATTTTACATCATACTTGGGATGTATTGTCTATTTTCTTATTGATCCTTCATTGATTTCTATAACCAAAGGGTGATGTTAACATCACTAGAGGGTGGAGAGTTTATTCATAAGGGTGAATGGGATGTCTAGGTTATTTGAGTTGGACTAGAGAATCATGGGATGGGTGAGATGATATCCTAGATTTCAAGTTTATATCAGGATGATCAAATATTACATTAGGAAGATTTACCTCCAGTGGTTTATGATTACAGGGATTCATTCATGGATTAATTTTATGGTTTACCTCTTTAGAGAGAGGTGGAGTTATCTATCAATCTAGTATGAGGAGAAGCAATAGATCCATTCCTCCTTACAAGATGACTACTGTGGAGTTTTAGGATATCTAGAGGATTCTAAAGGACTTGAAGGAAAATGATTTATACAACCCAATAATTATTTATGGGGTTTTATATGTCCCTTTTATGAAAAAGGTGGATGGTACCCTTAGGCTATGTGTGTATTAATGGAAACATAACCAATTGATAGCTAATAATTGGTATCCATGGACATAAATATATGAACTATTTGATCAACTCTAAGGAGCTCAAGTGTTCTCAAAAATTAATTTGAGACCAGGTTATCACTAGGTACATATTTGACCTATAAACACATCTTATACAAGTTTTCTTATAAAGTATGGTCTATATAAGTATTTTTTTATGTTGTTTGGTCTCATGAATGCCCTGGTAGTTTTTAAGGTACTGATAAACCAAGTTTTCCATCCTTATCTGGATTCATTTGTGGTGGTTTTCCTGGAATATATCTTAGTATATTCTCACAATCAACACAACCATGAAAAACATTCTGAGATCATTTTGGATACACTGAGAAAGCATCAGTTATATACTAATCTTTAAAAGTGCCACTTTTAGATGGATAAAATTCACTTCTTGGGTCATATTATCTCAGAGAAAGGAGTATGAGTTGACCTAGAGAAGGTGAGAGCTGTAATTTCCTGGGAGAAACCCAAGGAAATTTTGACATATAAAGTTTTATGGGGATAGCTAGATACTACAGTAATTTCATAAAAAACATCTCACACTTAGAAGCGTTGTTTCCAGGCTTGACCAAGAAGGGTGTGATGTTTTTATGGATAGATACCCATGAGATAGCCTTTCAAGAGATTAAAGAGAGATTGAATTCAGTGTCGATATTGATTATTCAAGAGAATAAAAAAATCTACACTGTGTATTATGAAACCTCATATATCAGTCTAGGAGCAGTTCTAATGTAGGAGGATAGAGTCGTGGCATATAGGTCTCAAAATTTGAGGCTACACAAGAGCAATTACCTAACACATGATCTCAAGTAAGAAGTTTTTCATGATTTTCACTATTGGAGAAATTTTTTATTGGGATAACATTTTTTGGTGTACATAGACCACAAAAGCCTCAAGTATATATTTACATAGCACGATCTGAATCTGAGGCAGCAATGGTGGGTTGAGTACCAACAATATTTTGACTTAGAGCTTTCCTGCATTCTTCAGAAGGGCAACGCAGTTGCCGGTGCACTGAGTAGAAGGACTCATATACAAGAAGTTCAGGAGTCCAGTAGCAAGTGGTAGCTTATGGATATGTTTTCCAAGATGCACTTGGAAGTGCAGGATAGTCAGGGTCCAGAAATTTCTTTCTTCTTTAACTATGACATCTACTCTTCTGGATAGAGTGAGAATGAGAAAAATTTCAGATTCAGAGGGCCTAGTCCTACGAGAGGGTGTGGTAGGTGAGAACCCACCTCCTAGTTGTATTGTGGTCAAGTATGAGATCGTGTGTGTCCATGGACAAAAATGAGTTCCAGTGAACATACGTGAGGAGCTGATGTGGGAGTTTCATGCCTCATTTTGGGCGGTGCACCCTAACGTCCCCAAGATGTATCATGACATATGTCATCAGTACTGGTGGTTGGGTATGAAAGATAAGGTATCTAGTTTTTCATGAGTTTTTCCATATATCAGTAGGTGAAGGAAGAACATCAGATACTAGTCAAACCTTTAAAAAAATTACCTATTCCTAATTGGAAATGGGATAATGTCACAATGGATTTTGTGATCGATTTTTCAATGTCATATTAGGTCAATGATACGGTTTTTGTTATTGTTGACAAGATCATAAAGGTTTCACAATTCCTATAGATCAATGAGACCTTCTATGTGAATGAACTTGGGAGGTTTTATATTCATGAGATAGTATGACTTCATAGGGTCCATTGTGCTATCATTTTTAATAGGGAAACCCGATTTATGTCTCGTTTTTTATAGATTTTGTAGAGGGACTTGGGTTCACGGGTTCTTCTGAGCACAACATACCACCCTCAGGCCAATAGTCAATTAGATCATATGATTCAGGTACTTGAGGACATACTATAAGCATGCATCTTAGATTTTGGGGGATCTTGGGGGAGTCATATTCCCCTTATTGATTTTTTCTATAACAATAACTATCAGGTGATGATACAAATGGAAAATTATGATTCCTTGTTTGGTATTCCATGTCAATCAACCTTGTGTTGGTTATAGGTAGGTGAGACATCTTTACTAGGACCACATCTCATGTAGGAGACTTCTGAGAAGGACCAGTTGGTTAGGAAGCAGATGAATACTGCACATTCTTGACAAAAATATTATGTTAATCATTGTCAATGACCTCTGGAGTTTGATATTGGGGATAATATTTTTTAACGTATCTCACCAAGGATGGGACACATACAAATTAGGAGACTGGTAGAAATGGAGGCTTTCCCAACACTTTTATTCCAACGGTTTGAACAAAATATTGTTATACTGTGTTTACATCAACCTTTCCTAATGGTTTGAACAAACCATTGGTATATTGTTTTTAGAATCAAAATTTTCCAACAGTTTGATTAAACTATTGGGAAATATTTCATTTTCCTAATGTATACCAACAGTTTTTTAAAACCGTTGGTAAAGAATAAATTTCCCAATGGTTTTTTAAAACTATTGGGAAAGGTTTCCCCCAAATACATAGTATATCCATCTCCCCCATCCGTGTGATTGTAGTCCTAATCTGAAGCTCTCCGGAAGCTCTATCTTTAACCTAGGCTGAAAAACTCTTTTTTCTAGATAGATACATCTTCAATCAAAAAAAATTAGTTCTACACTTCAAATCAGTAAGTGATACCTTAGTTTTAATGTTCTTCATCTGTTTTTTTTTCTATTTTGATTTGTCCTAAACCAGAGATCTGTGCGGTCTATGGAATGGTATACCCAATAAGTGCACTTTGATTTGTTTTCTATTTTTGTTCTAAACTTCAAGTGTCATGATTGTGTGAATAACCTTTATTTTAAGTCTTCATAGACACTCCTTCTGTATAGAGTTATTGAACCATATGAACTAATGGAGGTGGTACTGAGATGTATCCCCACTCAAAGATGATAAAGGGTTTGTTTAGTCCTATTATCTTGAGGTGGGTAATGGATATAAGGATGGCCCATGTGAAGGGATTGGGGATGGTGGGGGTAATGGTGTAGGTGGTTTTCCATTTTTTTTAGTGGGGTGATATGGTAGCTTCTATGGACTTTAGTTTAGTTGAAAATTGGATTTGGATTTTGTATTTATAGTTTTTGTTAAAGGAATAATTGGAAGGGTAGTGATATTGGGGATGAATTGGGTGTTGTTTAGGTGATGGATTGGAATTGTGATGTTGGTTGGATTGGGTTTAGGTAATTTTAAAGGTATTATATGGGTATTTCCTCCCCTGAACACCCCCCACCCCACCCCCTTTGGACACCCCCACCCCCTGAACACCCCCCCATGGACCCCCCTCCCCCCATTGGACAACCCCCACCCCCTAGACACCCCCACCCCCTGAAAAGACCCCCACCCCATGGACACCCCCACCCCCTTGGACACCCCCAACCCCTAGACACCCCTCACCCCCTGGACACCCCCACACCCCTAGACACCCCCACCCCCCATGGACATCCCCTCTCCCCCTGGACACCCCCCTACTTAACACCCCCCACCCCCTGGACACCCCCACCCCCTAGACACCCCCACCCCCTAGACACCCCCCCCCCCCCACCCCTGGACACCCCACCCCTTGGACACCACCACCCCCTTGGACAGTGCCCCCAACCCCCTGGATAGCCCCCACCCCCTGGACAGCCCCACCCCCTTGGACATCCCCCCTGGACACCACCCCACCCCCTGGACACCCCCACTGCCCCTGGATAGCCCCCCACCCCTGAACACCCCCCCCCCCTTAGACACCATCCCACCCCCTGGACACCCCCACCCTCCCTAGACACCCCCACTCCCTTGGACAGCCCCCACCCCTGGACATCCCCCCCACCCCCTAGACACCCCACCCCCTTGGACATCCCCATGGACACCACCCCACCCCTAGGACACCCCCCCACCCCCTGGACACCCCTACCCCCTTGGAAATCCCCACCCTCCCTAGACACCACCCCATCCCCTAGACATCCCCCCACCCCCTTGGACAGCCCCCACCCCTTGGATATCCCCCCCACCCCCTGGACACCCCCACCCCCTGGACACCCCCACCCCCTAGACACCCACCCTGGACACCCCACCCCCTTGGAAAACCCCCCTGGACACCACCCTACCCCATGGACACCCCCCACCCCCTTGACACCCCCACCCCCTGGACAGCCCCCACCCCCTGGACAACCCCCCTAGACACCACCCCCCCTGGACACCCCTACTCCCTTGGATAGCCCCCCCCCCCCCCCCCACACCCCCACCCCTAGACAACCCCCCCCCCCCATACACCCCCACCCCCTTAGGCATCCCCCCCCCCAGACACCACCCCACCCCCTGGACACCCCCACCCCCCTGGACACCCCCACCCCAGCCCCCCCACCCCACCCCCACCCCTAGACACCCCCACCCCTTAGACACCACCACCCCCACTAGACACCCCCCCCCCCCACACACCCCCACCCCCCTGGACACCCCTACACAATGAATACTTCAACTTTGGGTATTGGGTGTTATGAAATCTCCAAACTTTTAAAAATATTTCCATTTTTTTATATCAATAACTTATTTAAAAAACTATATTTACATATTCTACATCTTTGATGAAAATAATTCACTTTTTAATATCTTGAATAATATTATATCAGTTCCATGGTGTCCTCTTGTATGTGATTAATGAAAAAATTCCAAAACACATTTCACCTCAAATTTAGGTACACATAACTGGATTAGTATATCTTTACATTGTTTTAATAATAAGATATCAACCTAGGAATAGTTCACTACAAAAACAAGAATCCCCTTACTTTATGGATATCTAAAATGGGGATAGATTATCCCATTTGGAAAATAAATTTCAATCTCATCATTCAAAATCTCTGTGTACATAGAATCATTCTTCTTTTCCCCGTGGAACCTTTATCTTATAACAGCAAACTCCCCTTAGTTCTATTTAATATTTCTTGGATAATGATCCACATGTATGCCCATGATGTTTCAATCCCTGATCAAGTTATTACTTAGTTCATTGAATACTTGAGAATTACGGGATTCTTCTCCTTCAAAGGCTCATGGATTCAAAATCCCTCATTCTCTTTGACACAAGATGCATAGGACTCTCAAAAATCTCCCATAGATTATATATTTTCTCTCAATATGCAGAAATTTCATGGTATTATATTTATAATTGAAGTCAATATCATAGATTTATATTAATCTATAGTATTTTGTTATAAATAGATTATTTTGTTATCTTTTATATTATGATTCTCATATAGAGTAGTGTGTCAGTTATGGTTTCATATAAAGTGAAAAAATCTCGTTTACTTAAATTTTTTTTTTAAACTTCAATATTATTGAATTTATTTTGACAAAATGACTTATGACAAATTTTTTACAGAATGGATATAGGATGGATGTATGAAACTGATCAGATCTCAAGTGATTTTCAAAACAATTTGGAGATCTTTTTAGATTTTTCATTTCACAATGCTTCAGATAGTGGTCACATACACTGCCCATGTTACAATTGTGTTGGAATACCTTGGTTGAGCTGTGAAGAATTCAGCTAACATATAACCAAATATGGTTTTCAAGAAAACTACAATGTGTGGTATCACAATGGGGAGAAAATGAAATCTCAAATTGTTGACGATCCAAATGAGAGGACTGATTGGAGAATTTGTTATATGACTAGTTTATATTTATTCGTCATTATAAAAAATAATGGATTATAACCCAAGAAGACATCAATATGAGCACACATGATCCATATAATGAAAATGATGATGTTGTTAGGGTGAAAAAATTGAATGAAGTTTCCATGACTCCAGTATATCGACAATGTGGTAGAATGAAAAAGATGTAATTTTTAATCTGATTGTTTCATGGGAAAACTAGGTATGGGATTTCTAATACTTCCATCAATTACATTCTTACTTTCTTGAAGGAATTACTTCCAGATAATGCAGATATTCCCTCAAACCACTATATGTCATGGAAGTTAGTTGAAAAACTTGGATTTTCAAGAAACAAAATTCTTTCTTGCCTGAAAGATTGTAGTTTATTCTAGGAGGAAACTGCTGAATGAAATGATTGTATAAAATGTGGCACATCCCGCTGGAAGACAAAAGCTGATAGAACACCATCTCGTGTGCCACAGAAAGTAATGTGGCACTTTACATTGATCCCTAGACTCTATAATATTTTTCTTTCAGATAAAATATCAATAAAAATATGATGGTATGATACCGAGAGAAATAAGACTAATAATGAGTTGGTTCACCCAGCAGATGGATTTTCATGGCAGAGATTTGATGCTCGATATCCTGGTTTTCCAGCTAACATGCGTAATGTGAGGCTGGGTTTTTCATGTGACGGTTTTAATCTGTTTGGGCAGATGCTTACTTCTCACAACACATGGCTGGTTTTTATACAAATTTATAACCTTCCCCCATGGTTTTTTATGAGAAAACATTTCACTTTCATGAGTATACTCATATCTAGACCTTCTGATCTTGATAATTATATAGACGTATACATGCAACCTTTAATAAAAGAGTTGATACTTCTTTGGGATGTGGGTGTTTGCACATATGATGCATGTTCAAAAGATATATTTCAGATGTGTGTTGTGTTTATGTGGACGATCAATGATTTTCTAGCTTATACAATGATGTCTGGATGGAGCACGAAGGGAAAACTATCATGTCATGTTTGTATGAATAATGCATGATCCAGAAGACTGAAACATCGCTGTAGTTTCAGTTTTATGGGACATAGGTGATTCTTGCCAATGGACCATCTATATAGAAATAATCATAGAAGATTTGGAAATACCATGGAGGCTGATGATCCACCTCATCGTATGTCTATAACTAGTGTTCTTAATAAATTGAAAGATTTTGGTTTTTCATTTAGGAAGGTTCAAATGAAATCTGGAAAGAGAAAGAATGTTTCCACTGAAACCTATTACAATTAGAAGAAGAGAAGTATCTTATTTTATTTTCCTTATTGGTCAACCAATTTGTTACTTCATTTATTAGATGTAATTAACATCAAAAAAAATATATGTGAAATTTTTCTTTTGATTCTTCTAAATGTTAAGGGAAAGACAAAAGATTATTTATGATCTCGATGTGACTTAGTGGATTGAGGTATTATACCAGAATTGCATCCTGTGTGTATCAGTGAAAATAAATGGTAAGTTCCATGTGCTTATTATGTGATGAAACCTATAGAAAAAAAAATTCTGGAAGTACTATATACTATTAAATTTCCTGATGGATATTCAAGCAACATATCTAAACGGGTCAATAGAAGAGAGTTGAAGAAAATTTTTGAAGACTCGTGATTATCACATCCTTCTGCATGAGTTGATTCCAATATAAATCTGTCATCTTCTTTCCAATAATTTAAGGTTGGTTGTTATTCAGTTGTGCCATTTTTTAGAGATCTTTATGATAAGAAGTTTTCCAAGTTTTTCTTGAAAAAAATATTGGCAGATGCCCCATTAATTTTGTGTGAGTTAGAGAAAATATTTCCTCCAAAAATTTTCACATGCATGTTGCATATGACTATCCATATTCAAACTAAAATACTTCTCTAAGGACCTATTTATTTTCATTGGATGTATCCAATTGAAATAAATATGTACACATTAAAGTCTTATGTCCTAAATAGGAATCATCCTAAAGGTTTTATCATGAATGGTTACTTGTCTCAAGAATGTATGGATTTTTTCTATATGCATTTGTATGATATTACTACAAGAATGAACAAACCAATGAGAAATGAAGGAGAATAGTATGAGAAATTTGAACCCAGTTTTCCATCACTTCCTTAAACAGTAGGAATTATTAGATAATATACATTGATGACATTAATCCTTGAAGAGCGAGAGATGACACATTGCACAGTTTTGTTCAACTATGATTTTTTCTATGACTACATTAGGTAAGTAATTTTAATATATATATCTTACATATATATATTTTAAACTATTCCTATTTTTATATACAGGGAACATAAATCAATGATAAATAGAAAGTATTGTTCTTTATCTTTGAGAAGGAGGGAGACTTTGGATAGCAAAGAGTTTTCTTCTTGGTTAAAATTGAAGGTAAAAATTTTACTATTGAAAATAATTAAATAAATATTTAATTAAGTTTAATATTTATTTATATTTCAGGTATTGAGTTTTCCTACTGACTCTATCTATGAGGAAATAAGAGCTTTGGATTTTGGTCCTAATACCATGGTTCGTGACTGTAAATCAATTGTTATTAATGGGTACAGATTTATTATCACTGATTGATAAAATAACATGAAAACACAACATGACGGTGTTATAATTACTGCCACAATGGACTATTATGCCAGTTCATTAGATAGTATACCGTGATTTGAAAATGTTGGTTATTAAGGAGTCATTGAAAAAATAATAATATTGGATTATTACTCTCATGGATGAGTCATGATGATGAAATGTCGGTGGTTTGATTTGATGATTAGTTGGGGAACATTTATTAATGATTTTGTATTTCAAGTAATTGATATGAATCACACTCTTGACACTGATGAACCATATGTATTAACATCAATGGTGAAACAAGTTTTTTATGTTAAATACCATCTTCGACCTGAATTTGGTGTCATTATTGAAGTAATTCCAAGAAATATTTTTGATGATGGTGATGATGGAATTGACACCATCCCTACTGCCATTAGAAATGATCCATTTATTACTTTTTATGACTCCAATAGCTCAATTTTCAGAGTTGACTGTGAACCTTAAGTTATGGTGGGAAATATATAGAATCATCCATACATGTTCTCAATTCTTTTGGTTTAGCTCGAATTGGGTTATTAAGGTTGGTACTATTCAATTTGATTTAATATTGATTAAAAATATGTTGTATCCAACTTGACAGTTATATGAATTTTCAATGTTTATTGGTTGCAATTTTATTTGAATTGCATTTTCTAATTTGGAATTGAAGTGTATTCAAACCTATGAAACCAACAGTTCTAACTTGGTGAACATTTCAATGCTTTATTGACCATGTATAAAATTAGTATGACTCTAAGACCTCCCTTTAACATTTCACCAAATAATGAACATGGTGGTTTTTCTTCTTTTGAAAAACATTTATAGAAACCTACATCATCTACCTAGGCTAAAGAAATTAAATTTTTCCATAATTTCGACAAGTGATTTACCTTTATGAATCTGGTAGATATCTTATCCTTGTTCATATGTTTATATCATCATTTAAAACTATCTTAAAGTTTTAACCATTCATAATATATACCTTTTTGAATTTTCTAGAAGCATAATTTAGTATGCTCTCTCTCTTGGTTTTTGAGTGAAATAAAGCCTCAAATGTTCCATAATTTTAATAGACTGGTGAAACTTTGTAAATAACCATCCTACTCAAAATTAAATTTCTTTATCACATCTTGTATGATTTATTAAATTTATTATATATCCTTTCAAGCTCACCTAAAATAATAAATAGTTAAATTATCCATGAATCCCCCTATTCCCTCTCATATATTTTGTTTTTTGGGTTACTAATTAGTTATCCTTTTCTAATTACTTCCATATTTGTTTTCAAATTCAGGAAATGAAACCAATTGAAGAGAGGTGATGGAAAAATAAGATGGAAAACAATATTCTCCTAGATAAGATGGGTGTTCCACCACTAGAGCCTGTAGTGAGTATTTTATTTCAAATATATATATTTAAATATTATATAATGTCATATGAATAATTTTGTTTTAATTTTTTTTTAAGGATCCACCTATTAGGTGACAATTATTTGATGAGAAACCTAGTAGTGGTCTCAGTACTTAGGTCAGTGGTATGAGGGGGGGTACGATAGCTAGGTGATCTGGTCGGCGTACCTAATTAGACCCTGCTCCTCCCACTAACATACCATCTATCTCACATTATGATCTCATTGTGTCATTAGGGACACATGAGATATTTAGGCCTCCCATGTTTTCACCACCCTTTATATCTAAGTCTCATCACCCATATGGGAAGTTATGGATCATTTGAAAAAATCATCCCACTTTATAACAATCAAGGATTCAAGCTCAGTTGAGGTTTTGTTGAGGCAATATCTGGAGGAGGTGGTGAGACTCCATTGGTTCCCTAGGTCGATCATTTCCAATCGAGATCCTTATTTTACATCCAGGGTGTGGATAGTTCTCCAGCATGATTTTTTTTCTGATCTATGACATAGCATTGCTTTTCATTCACAGACATACGATCAGAAAGATTAGACCATCCAGACTCTTGAAGACATGTTGTGCTCTTAAGTCCTGGATTTTGGAGGTTTGTGGATAAGGAATTTACCCTTGGTATAGTTCACCTACAATAATATTTTCCACTCCACCATCGGTATGGCACTATTTGAAGCCTTGAATGGTCGAACTTTCCATTCTCCATTATGTTGGATTGGGGTCAGAGAGTCAGCAATTCTCAGTTTGGAACTAGTACAAAACACGACAGAGATGGTTCAGGTGATTCATGAGAGGATGAAGGCAGCGTAGGATCATCAGAAATACTATGTTGATCATATGAGAAGACCATTGTATTTTGATTTTGGGGATCATGTGTATCTAAATGTGACTCCCCATCATGGGCAGTGAAGGTTTGGTCGTGGGAGTAAGCTTTCCCCCTGGTTTTTTTCCATTTCGAGGTGTTGGCTCATGTTTGAGGCGTGGCATATCAAGTAGCACTTCCCCTGCAGATGATAAGGATACATGATGTTTTTCACATGTCACAGCTTCTTCATTATCTTCATGATGACTCTCACATCATCGATTAGGGTGAGATCGATGTTGATGATGATACGACCTTCGAGGAGCAGCCTGTCAAGATCCAGGACCGTAATGAGAAGGTGTTATGTAGGCATTCTATCCCCTTAGTTCGTGTCTTGTGGTGGCATGGTGTCATGGAGGAGAGTACTTGGGAACTTGAGTCATAGATATATTCTCATTACCTTGATTTGTTTAATGTTTAGCTCTTTTCTTGTAATGATGTTCATCTTGTAGTTGTAGACCTTTCCTATTTATGAGATGACTTCTCTTGTTTCTTGTTGTGGCTAGCTCTCTTTTGAGAGGTATCTCCCCCAGGAGAGTAGTTAGGAGATAGTTGTAGCTTTCATGTGGTTTCGCAATATTCCTTTGAGGAATTGGTTGATCTCCTTTGGGGGTGAGATACTTGAGAATTATCTCGAAGGGTGGTTGTTTATACCATTTTTATATTTCCTCTCTGGGTTGGTTTTGGATTCTCAAGGATGATAATGTTTTGAGAGGTATCTGATGTAATGGCCTGGACCTCTCTGGTCTATTCCTTTGCTAAAATATGGTGTTTGAGGTGTTTTGGGAGGTCAAGATGACTTATTCCCAACACTTTTCCAAATTTTCAGTTCTGTGAATAGTGTTTCTAGTTATGTGAATAGTGTCATCGGTGATTCATCTATTTGTGAGTCATATGTCGGTGAGTCATATGTCGGGGATTCATCTGTTGGTGAGTCATCTATCAGTGATTCATATATTGTCGAGTCATTTTTTGGTGAGTCATTTGTCGGTAATTCATCTGTTGGTGATTCATCTATCAGTAAGTCATCTATCGGTGAGTCATCTGTCAGGGAGTTATCTATCGGCGAGTCATCTATTGGTGAGTCATCTTTTGATGAGTCATTTTTCAGCGAGTCATCTTTTGGTGAGTCTTCTGTTGGCAAGTTATCTATCAGTGAATCATCTGTCGATGAGTCATCTATCGGCGATTCATCTATCGGTGAGTCATATTTCAGTGAGTTATCTATAGGTGATTCATCTATCAATGAGTTATCTATCGGTTATTCATCTGTTGGTGAGTCATCTTTTGGTGAGTCATCTGTCGATAGGTTCTATAGTGTTTCCAGATCAACCAGTAAATATTGTTTCCAACTTCCTATAATTTCCCCCGTTTTATGTTTTCTTTGACATAAAATGCATTCAAATCCTCATTTTAAGGGATTTAAGGCCAATTAAAATCCCATAATTCCTATAATTAAATACTTAAGCTTCCCGAAGTTTTTACTTGGTCAAACCACATGGGTTATTGAGATCTGACTTTAAAGGAAATTCAATTGTTTCACATTTTGTGAGTCTCGGATATGATCCTTCTAAGCTAAGGGCATTCCCTTCGTTCGTTTATTCTCATTTCTCTTAGTACAAGGCACCGAGAACCTTTATTTACCAAGGAAACACGCAATTATGGTGTGGATCTTGGATATTGTTTTCCCTGGAGTTCTTCATGCTGCATGCACACCCTCTATCTTGGTTCAACCAGCAAGAGTCGATCCGTCTTCAATATAAGGTATGTTATACCTCCGTTCTTCTGGGTTCTTCAATATGTTTCCTCATGTGATCATTTACATGTTACGACATATGATCTCCATTTTTCTAATGTACTTTTCTTGGATGTTGGTTGATGCGGTTGTGTTGCAATGTCCTCGGGTGGATGCAGTCATTTTGGGAGAGGTGATCATTATCCATTGTGTTGGACCGTTCTCGTGCAAATAACGTTAAAAAGATTTTGATTTAGGGGATTCATGGCTTCTATATTCTTTTTATGTGAATTCATACAGTTAGTGTGATTTAGCCACTGGACCACAATAAAATTTACATAATAAATATTAAACTGGAGTAAATAATTGGTATCAATCATATGTTGTTGATTTATATCATCATAACGGTTTGCCTCTTAATTTTCTAGATCATGTGATATCTATGATTTGCTTGTTTAGCATGTTGTTCTTGATTTAAATTGGTAAAGAATGTAAATTCGAGATTAATTATAAATTAATTCGATAAAGATAATGCAGCATGTTTAATGAATCTGGTTATTGTTGTTGTGCTTAGTGATAATCAAATGGATGTAGTTATGCATGTTTAATTGAATTAGTTAATTTAATATGGAACAAAGGATCAGTTGTGCGATAAAGATAATGACTTGAAGGGTTATGAGTTACCCTATTGATTTTAAAGGCCAAGTGCCTTATTCTTTGGATTTGTGAGTTCTCGTTGAGTGTAAAGGTTGAATGAATCATTTAGGACCAAGAGCCCAGTTGCTATGTTGTTTGTTTCCTACTGCTTGTATTGTGGTGTGAGCCTAGGATGGATAAGCCTGGATGGTTGTTGTGGTATGTAGGGGTAGGGAGGCCCAGTGTTTGTGGTAGTATTTGATGCATGGAGTGGCGAGATGTAGTGGTTTATGCATGTGGGTGTTGGGGAGGACATTAGGGATGATGGAACAGGTTGAATATGGGTTTACCAATTGATATGAAAGTGGTTATTGTTGAATCTGATGTTTGTTTATCTTCTTTAATTTTCCCACTGGTTGAGGCATATGGCATTTCTTACCCTCCTTACAGAAGAGGTGAAGATGCATGGGGTATACCATGTTCTTTTTGTGTTTAGATTCTCGAGGATGGATGGGCATGTGCTCTAGCTATATGTGGAAAAGACTCGATTGGTAGTTCATCTACTCACCGTGTTGAGCCCCTTGTGTTTGGAAGCTTAGAATGATTTTCTATAATACTTGGGATTATGGAAAAGTGATAATGGTTTTAATAAGTGATTTAATAAATGATGTTAACCCATGGGGTTAGAGATTTTTGGGATGCAATTCCAAGGATGAAATTTAAAGGAACTTTGGACTTTTTTTGGTTATGCCTGGAGGGCATGGAACTTTGTTGTGATGATAATGAAATGAAATGCTTAAATGATAATGGTTAAATAATTAATTAACATGGTTGGAAACTAATAAAAAGGGATAAATTAACTTAATATAGCTATTTAAATGGTTTTGTGCTTATAGGATATCTAGTCTTAGCGGTGGCATCTGGGAGTCCGAGAGATATTAGCTGCAATTGAGTCTAAGAATAGGTTATGCCCATAGTGTGGTTGTGAGCTATATTATATTCTGTACTTTTTTGTTTCTATATACTACTCCACCATTTCATTTAGGTAAACTGACACTCTGAGGATTCTGAGCTCTGACGGGTGTTTTCACCAACATCCTGATGGGAGGATGGAGGGTTGACTACCCCCTTTTCTCTAATTTTTTCTCTTGGTAGTTACTTGTGTTGGTAGGCACAATGTTTATCATTCCCCATATATGTGTGTAGAGGGTTATAATGGCTTGTGGTTATTCACAAACATATATTATGGATATAGTTTACTATGAACTACTATAGGTGTAACATGTATAGGCTATGATGGCTTGAGGATCCTTACTCAGTGTATAGGCTATAATGGATTAAGGTATAATACCCGATGTATGATACATGTTATTTGAAATGTGGTGTATCCTAGAAATTACCTCGTTACATTGGTTATGTGGATGTGGTTGTTATGTTGTACGAGGTGCATGTTGTAGTGCTTCGCCTAGGTGTCTGTGGGCAAGCCTTTTTGGAGAGAGATGATCAGGATGTGTGATATTGGGGAAAAGCAACAAACCAGTGGGGAAGTGGTAGCAAGGTACCCTAGATATTCTTTATTATATTATATACTATTGTATGAGATACTTGGTGAGAGTATCCATGGTGAGGATGGGAATATAGTATACCTGTTTAGGTGATGAGTTAGTTTCACATTTTTTCACTGTGTTTTATCATTATTTCTTTACTTTTTCACAAGAGGCCCTGTATAGGATCCTACTGAGTATACTGTTATACAAACCCTATGTTATATAAAATGTTTTTCATGTCACTTGGAGTAGTTTGTAGATCAGTATGGTTACTACTATTTTGGGGTTGCTGGAGCTGTTCAGGTTTCATGGTCACTAATGTTTTACTTTATTTTGGTACTTACAGTTTTCCCTTTCAGTTGAAGTAGTTCTTGCATGAAATTACATATGTGTACTTGAGATTTATTTTATATTGCAGTTTGATCAAGAGTTGGTTGGTTTATGTCTTATCTCTATCTTTCTCATATGTTCTCTTAGAGGTTAATGCCTCCCATTTGTGTGTTTACTATACCCTCAGTGCTAGATTCCATCCCAGGGCCTACTGGAGGCAGGACTCGGGTGTCACTGTCTCTCTTCTCTCATTGTCGGTCTAGGAGGGGTACAGTTTGTGGTGAGGGTATCATGAAAAGGATCTCATTCCATACCTCCCCACCTAGAACTGGTGGTCTTTGGTCTTAAAGATGACTAAGGAAGTACATGTTCTTAACCCTAGTATTGGATACCAAGAGTTCCCTAATACCACCCCCAGGTTTGGGGTCCTCCTGACCAAGGGAATTCATACTCACATGCACCTCGAGGACCTTATTCGTCAGGTAGGACAAGTGTGGGAGTCATATGACCAAAGGAATTCATACCCAAATAAGAGACATGTTGGTGTGCCTCTTTACATTGTTTTTAAAGTATAGAAGATTATTTGTAGGTTTCAATTTGTTCCCTCTTAGAAAAGGGATCCAAAGGAAGAGAGGCCTTTCCATTGGTGGCTTAGAAGAGGGCCTGTGAAGTGGATCGCATAGGGTAGAGGTTGGGCGATCCAATGGGGTCTTTCATAGGGTATTCATGCACGACCTGTGAGTGATTCACATAGGTAGACTTGCATGAACTAAAGGTACTTTGGATGATGGACCACCTATGAAACAACACTTGGGGTAGTCTTTTCTCAAGGCTTAAAGGGTCACCAAATGTTTTCCTAGAAGCATCTCGCGCAAGTCCCTGGTTAGGGAAGGATACCTCACGCTAGTGTTCATCAACCATGTGGGAAAGGGTTCCTAACACAATTGTTAAGTATTTTAGACCACAAGAATAATTTGGATCCAATACCCCCTTAATTACCTCTTCTTTAGTTTTTTGAGGGCTACTTGGAAGTTTTCTGAAGTCCTGGGCAAAGGACTAGGGTGAGTGAAGCTTCAAAAGTTCTTTGGTATTTTTCATACATGAAAATGAAGGGCCTCATGGTCCTATTTATAGGAAAATATGGGACCCTGGGAGAAGGTGTTGGCTTGTTCAGGCCAGTCACAAAGGTGTGTCATGCAGGCCAATGCATAGGTACCATGTATGGTGCCACCGAGGAAACCTTAATCTAGGCCTACACAACACCATTTTATGTGAAAGTACCATGTGTGAAAATGTTGTTTTGGTGGGACCTACACTGCTCACTTGGGAAAACCCTCTACTTCATACCATCGAGCCCTTTGGGTTAGTCCCTTTGCTATAGTCATTGAACCCCATGAAAATAGAGAGTTTCACTATGAACTTTTAATCTTGTTTTTATGACTTTTTGGGTCATGATACATGGAAATCCAATCTACTCCTTCTTCCAGCATAAAAATTCATTTCTACTCAAACTCAAAATTCAGTGTATAAGTGAGGTTCATATCTTTAATTCTATGTTAAAGTGCATGGAACACATTTCACAGTTTCAACAAAAAAACCCTTAGATTTAAATTCATTATGAATGAGAAGAATCTAATTCTACGGTAACTATAGGGCACTTAGATGCATTCTAACATCATTTTGTTGGCTTTGGAGCTATTTCAAAAGGTTTCTCTAATTTTTTTCCTAATCCATGAAGCCTAGTGAGTGTAGTTAGACTGTTTCTAGTGTCATATGGACAACCCTATAAAATTTTCATCTTTTTCATCATCACACTAATTTTCCCTAAGTTCAATATAAGGAAGAATTAGTAGGCAAGACCTGGATTTTTCTTAGACCTATCTTTTTGGGTTTTCATCCTAATAAGTTTTGTGCCTATTTTTTCATTGCTTTATTTTTTTCCTAAAGCACATAGAGTGTAATTCTAGCGAGATGAGACACAAATTTTTTCCAGAGTTTCCTTTGTGGGTTTTCAATCTGGTGAGTACTATGTCTATTTTTGTGGGTAGTTTAAATTCATGTAATATATACTAGTTTGACTGGTGTTTTAGGTTGAATAGATTTGACCATGATTTTTTGGATGATGGCCTAAACAAGGCATGTTGTCTAAGAATCTTCCAAAATTATTTAGATAGCCGATGGAAAATTTTTATCCATGATTCTTTTTGTTCCCGAATCTAAAACATAATAATTGTTAATAGGGAGTTCTCTCATGAGGATGAAGTTACCACTGATTGAAAACCCCATTTTATGGGAGAATTTATGTAAATACAACTAGTTCATCTACTACATAGTCAAATAGTGGCATCCTCTAGATGACAGACCCTAAAATTTGGTGTGTGACTTATGAAAATCCAATTAGGGCGTGTTACTACTTAGTCAGGAAAAGGAGTAATCGGGAATTCTGATATTCTATTACTGATGGCCAAAGTAAGTTTATGAAGATTCATATTTCTCAACCATGATTATTGGTTTTTCCAAGGAAAGATATATGATAATGAAGAAATCATCATGTAATTTAATGTTGTGTGACCCGGACATTGACCATGTAGTTTAACATCTTATGATGAGGATATTGTTATACAGTTTAACATATTGGGACTAGAATATTATGTTATGTAGTTTAATTTCATACAATAAGGAAATTATGCTATATAATTTAATTCCATACAATAATTACATTAGGAGGGATATAATTTAAGGTCTCTTTATTTGACTGAAAAGTTAATAATTCTCCCCTTTCACTGTAATTTGTCTGGTAATGTTCCCTCTCACTCAGGTATGGGGATGGGAATATTGTAAGCTATAATTTTGGGATCTCTGGATCTAAATAGTGGTATGGGGGAAAGTTCCTATAGTGATAGTTGAGGTCTCTCCTGTGGATGAAGTTACCACTGGTTGACAAAACCCATTTTGAGGGATAATTTATAAAAATCCAACTGGGGCGTGTTATTTCATATCCAAATAGTGGAATCCTTTGGCTGAAAGGCCTTGAAACTTTGTGAGAAACTTATTAAAATCCAACTAGGGTGTGTTAAAATATATTCAGGAAAAGGTGTTCTTAGTAATTCCAATATTCCATTTCTGATGGCTAATGGGAAGTTTATGAAGATTCAGATCTCCCTGTATACAGAGTTTAGTTTGGGGAAGGAAAGAACCTGAATATGGGAGGATAATTCCAAGTAAAAATTACTCAAGAATTGGGGTAATAGGTTTCCTACATAGTTTTGACCCAAATGTGGGAAATATGGTTCTTGTAGTTTTAGATCATATGACTTGGACCATAGCATTATGGAAACAATAGGTGATATGTGGCCTACCATACCACGTTCATTTAGATATACTTCAAAGATGAGGGAGGAAATTATAAAACATGGTATTAGGGGTTATCATATCGATATAAATGATATGGGAAAAATATGTGAGGGATTTCCATGGATTGAATCGAATAGTGGGTTCCAACATAATTTCGTAAAAGCTTAGGATGATAGAAGAATATTCTCCTGAGGGACAAGTTACTATTGGTATATAAACCTATATTGGGTGACTTTATGCATATCCAACTAGGTAATGTTACTACATAGTCAAATATTGGCATCCTCTAGCTAAAAAACCCATTTTTTGGTGACTTTATTCATAGACAATTGAGGTGTGCTATTGCATAGTTAGGCAGAGAAGTCCTCATGTATCAGACATTCTATCACCGGAAGATAAAGATTATGAAAATAAAAAGGTGTCCAAGATTATAAGTATGGCATGTGTAAGGGATATGTATGATCATAAAGGAAGTTTTTGTACTAATTTTGGACATGAAGTGTGGAGTTCTTTTCATAGATTTTACCAATATGTTGGAGGGGGCATCTCTGTTACCTTGGTGGAACCCTAACCAGGGGACTCGAATTAAGAGCTCCTATATATATATATATATATATATTTATTTATTTATTTATTTATTTATTTATTTATTTTTAAATAGGAGAGAAGTTATTTTTATTTACCCTATGGTTGGGACTAGGGAATGAGGCCTATGTGTCACTATGTATCTCACTGGAATGAGAATCAAGCCACACATTGTTATTGAGGTACCATGCAGTTTAAAGTCATGCAACCTGGATATCAGCTATGTAGTTTAACATCTTAAAGTAAGGATTAAGGTGAATCATCATGAAAGAACAAAGGAATATTGTGGCTAGACTAGGGTATAGGACCCTATCATCACTATGTATCTTTTTGGAACAAGAATAAAGCCACATGTAGTTATAAATAAGAATCCCCATAAATATTGAATTCATGTGTGGAGAAAGGGTTTTTTTTAATACAGGATCACACATGGTTTGAGACACCATATTGAATCCTCTTATATAGATCTGACACATACATAGGAGAGTGGAGGCATTTTCCATATTGTGTTGCAGTTGGAACTAGGATTGAAGATCTGGACATCACTACATATCTCATTGGAATGAGAATCAAGACACACATAGTTGTTGAGAAAATTGTGCAGCTTATTTTCATGTCACAAGGATATCTAGTGTTCCTTTTAAGGTCTTGTATCTAGGTCCATGATAACCCCAATGTGAATTAATATTCCTTACTCATGTAGGGAACTCTTTTACCAAAACTCCTAAGCCCACATGAGTTATGATCGGTGTGAGAAACAAGGAGTGTAAAAGGTTTCTTCAACTACACTAAGGACATTCAAGTGAATTAAGGACAAGGGTATTTAGAATTTGTGGTGGCTAATTAAGGAAGTAATATTCAAGCATCACTATGTATCTCATTATAATGAGAATCAAGACACATGTAGTTATTGAAAGGTTCCCTGAGCAGGCCTAACCCATACAAAGGGAGTGGGGAGTTTTTTTTATTGTTGTTGGAACCGAGATTGGAGGTCTAGACATCACTATGTATCTCAATAGAATGAGAATAAATCCATACATAGTTCTTGAAAGGATTTTGTAGTTTATCATCATGAAACGAGGACATTACCCTTGTAGTTTAACGTCTTGTGATAAGGAAGTGGGTCACCCAGTGTAGAAGGGAATATTTCATCTAGAACAGGGGATATGACATGAGCATCACTATATATCTTTCTAGAGAAAGAATAAATCTACACATAGTTCTTGGAGGGATATTCCCCACATCAATCAGGTTTTTATGTGGGGAAAATGGGATTTTATATTTTTCAGAATGATGGTTTCACCCTAGACATGAGGTCTAGGAATCACTACATATCTCATTGGAATGAGAATCAATCTATACATAGTTATGGAAAAGATCCATGTACAGGTCTGATTTTTACATAGGGAAAGAGGGGGATTTTTTAACATGTTGGACCCGAGATGGGAGGTCTGGGAATCACTACATATCTTGATGGAGTAAGAATCAATCCGCATGTAGTTATTGAATAAAGGTGTGGTAGGGGTACCAACACCGAAAATGATGATCCACTCAAATACGGATCAAAATGTCATGCAGTTTTACATCAAGAAACAAGGGCATGAACCATGTAGTTTATCATCATATGGTCAGGATGATATTCTATCAGTTTAGAGTCTTACATCTTAGACTATATATGGTGTTATTTAGTTTAACATCCTAAAACTAGGATTATTTTCATGCCTTTTAAATTCATGTGATAAAGACCAACTATGCAGTTTAATGTTATGCAGCTAAGATGTAGTTTGTGTGATTATATGAAATATTTCTTCAGGAACCTTGCATTGGATGGGGTCGTAATGATCTCCCCCATCCATTGAAATCAAGGAATAATCTCCATTAGATTGGAACTTGTGTGTGGGGTAAGGTCCCTCCCACTTTGGTTCAAGATTTGGAGGTTTCTTTCCCAGTATCATTGGATTCCTAAGGAACAATACCAGTTCTCCTTAGAGGAATGAATAGAGGCAGACCTTCTTGTTAAAGTCTCATGGTATCTTATTTTAATAAACCTCCAAGTGATACAAGGTGTAAAATATTTTTTCATCAAGCTGCTCTAATTCATCCAGTCATTTCTGGGATTTCTTATCTGTGGATATCTATTCACATATAGAAATACGGATTGATGAAAATTTAACCTCGATGGGAAGGACTGCTTCTGTCTTGTATATAAGTGAGTACAGCATCACCCGTGTGATAGTACGGTTTGTAGTCTAGTACACCCATAATACATTCAATATCTTATCAAGAAAATATTTTTTATCTTTATCCACTATCTTCTAGATTTTTTTTGAAAGGGTCTTGATGAAGGTCTCTATATGTCCATTATTCGCTTCATGAAAGCAGAATGAATGATTGAATTTTATATTGTACTCATGATATAGCTTTTCCACCTTAGTAGAACATAAACTAGCACTATTGTAAATTAGTATTGTATGAGGGACACCAAATATGGAAATGATGTTTTCTTTCACAAAGTTATAATGCTTTTGTGCCAAACTTCTTTGAGGGGTATTGCATAATCTCATTTGGATAAGAAATCAGTAGCAGTTAATATGTATTTGAAATTCTTGGCCATAGCTAGTGGGTATGGCCCCACAACATCCATTCCCCATATGGAAAATGACTAGGATTATTTGGTTGTTTGTTAAATTTTGGGGGTTGATGGATGAAGTTGGCATGAACTTGAAAATAATGACATTTCTTGGAAAATTCTATGCAATATCGTGTCACAGTGGTCCAGTAGTACAAAAACCTTTGGATTTTATGGGAAATTTTGATCCTTGACTAGTGGGTGCCACAAGCTCCAGTATTTACTTCATTCATGACAGCAATGGTCTATTCTCCATCGATACATCTAAGAATGACTCCATCAAAGCCTCATTTATAGAGGACTTTCTAGTGATTTAGGCCATTATAAAGAGTGAAGTTGGTTTCTCACCATCATATTTGATCTTTACTAGCTCTATCTGATGGGAGTACTCCCTTATGAAGGTAGTTTATGATTGGCATCAACCACCCAGTGGTAGGACCATATGGTTCTGGGAAAAGACTGACTTCATTGATCTCTTTCGTTCTAACTTGAATAAAAGGTGTGACCATTCAGCGATGCACAATTTTGATGACCGTTTCATCTCGGTTTGGATCTTCCAAATCTATAGATACATTTTCCAATGAATTTTCCTAGGAATTTTGTGATCACTGGACATGATTCAATGTTGGTTCCATGGGGAAATCTTCCATTAACCCTTATACATAGTCAACCAGGTGGATTAACTCTTCATTTTTTTTACAATATAATCCCCATTTATATTTTTGATTACTAAATATGAATTTCCTTTCACTTAAATGTTATCCACCAATATTTGGAGTACTAGTCCCAAACATATAATGAGGTTCTGATATTCCACCTCATTATTAGTACATCATTCTTATAATAGGAAGGATTAAGTTAAGATTACTTTCATTTGGAAAATGAGCATGATCCCTAACCCAAATTTATTGAACTTAGGGTCTTCCATTCTCTTCCCTATTGGGCTCTTAGATGTATCATCAAAATACATATCCAACATTTTGGGTCTGCCTTGAATAGAAAATATCTCCTCATCTAAAAGATCGATATTAAATGATGTTGTTTCTCCTAATGAGTGTTTTATAGGAAAATATACCAAGGCTTGGCCTTTCACTGCTTTATGAGGCATGAATTGTATATCAAATTACTATAGGATAACTACCCACCATGCTAATCATCCTATCAAAATAATACAACTTAGGATATATTTGATCAGGTTATTTAAAAAGGCTAATTATACCTCATGGTGCCACAACTAGTGTCTCAATTTCTAAACTATAAAGATTAATGAAAGTCATATCTTCTTAATATCCAAATAATGATTATCAGTGTTGAGAATAGTTCTAATGACATAATAGATTCCATTTTCATTCCTAACATCATTCTTTTGCATAAGGAAGGTTCCTAGTTATCACTCTAGAGATTTCACATATAGATTTACCATCTTTACCTCAATAGGAAGCATTAATTTTTGTGGACTCAAGATATATTTATTAAGGTTGTAAAATGATTCCTGATATTCACTGGTCTACTGATATGTGACCCCCTTCTTCATTAGTTTGGTGAAGGAAAAAAACATTCCTGCAAGGTTGGATATGAAGTGCCAGATGTAGGGAAAGTGTCCTTAATGTCCTCTCAAATCTTTAAGATTTTGAGGAGGTGATATACTAAGGATAGCTTTTTTTCTTAGGTTCAACTTGTATGCCTCGATGGCGTATGATTAAGCTGATAAAACTTATTGAGGTTACCCAAAAAGCACATTTTAAGGAAATTATCTTCATAATATGTTATCATAGTTTGTTAATGATGGTCTCTAGGTCATCCAGCTTCTCAAAATTTTGTTGAGACTTAACCACTAGATCATCTATGTAACATTCAACAAACTTCCCCAGAATGTTTTTTATGATGAGATGAATGGCACGTTGGTATGTGGCACCGGCTTTCTTTAAGCCAAAGGCCATTAACCAATAGTAGAATACTCCCTGGGGGTCTTTAAGGTGGTGTATTATTCATCTTATAGTTCTATTCAAATTTGGTTGTACCCTAAATAGCCACCCATAAAGGAGAAGGCTTGATAACTAGCCTTCGTATCAATCAAGAGTTCGATGATTGGAACCAAGAAGTTATCTTTCAGAAAATGTTGGTTGAAATCTCTGAAGTCGATAAAAAATTTAATTTTCCTATTTTTATTATTTAATAGGAAAATATTGGATATCCATTTCAGGTAATGAACTTCCCAAATAAATTCTTCCATGATGAGCTTGTCCACCTCATCCTCAATTTTGGTGGCTTGAGTTGGGTGTCTGTTTGTATCCCTAATGGTCTAAAGGAAAACCCAAGTGATGGGTGGACACCTTGGGATAAAGTCCTGGAATCTATGTATAATTATAGGAGAAAACTTCCCATTATTTCTTTAGAAAGAAAGTATATTCCTCTTGTTCTTTGAAATTCATGGATTCACTGATCAAAGTGGGTTGTGGATCTTCTTATGTTCCTAGATTTATTTCTCTGAGTTTATCAATAGTGGTGGAGACACCTACCTCAAATTGTGGAGGGGTGTCCCTAAGGTTTTCCTCCTCTTCCTCTTCCTCATGCTTCACCTATTCTTCCTCTACTTATGAAGCATGTGATGAAGCAAATTTATTATAGTTAGGGGAGGAGTTGACATTTAGATATTCAGAAGATGAAGCAACCATTTCTACATAGATTGCTGGTGTGAGGAATTTTTGGAGCTCTAAAGGGGAGACGAAGAACTGAGAATGATCATCTTCATTTTCTCCCATTAACATGACATCTTCTTCAAATCTAGATAACATAATTGGGATTTTTTGAATTTTGGGGGATGGAATTAAAACATTTTCATACAAGATTTTATTACTTCTCAAAGAGTTGAAAACTTCTTCATTACTACTGGGTTAAGTTTTCATGAATGACATCACATAAGTTGCTAGATGTTTGCTCAAATTCGGAGCCATATCTTCGATTTGGTTGATGGGAAACACATACTCTACACTAAGCTGACTAAAAGGGTTAGCCAGAATCATCTCTAGACCATTAAGGGCATTGATTTTAGCAACATAATCAGTCACATATTGTTTCCCTTCCCTCTAGTAGAATCCTAGGTAAATGTAATGTGATTTATAGGATTTTAATGGGGCTTTGTCACCGTGAAATGTCCCAATTTGACCACTGAGAAAATATTTGAGACATTGGTGGTATGATGTGGGAATATCCGTATACTAATATAGTCAAGGTCTTCCCAACAGAACATTTAAGGTTGTATTTTGCTGAACAACCATGAATTCTAAGTCATACATGAGATCCCAAAACTAAGACTTGAGTTTGATTTTTTCAAGATGTCTTTTGTTGGGAAAAAATACCTCAAGGTAACATTGTAGTATTTTTGGTTTGATTTACTACTAGAAAAATGGATTATTGCGACAAGTTATTTGCGATGGGACCCCATCAAAAATAGTCTTTTACGATGGGGTCCCATCACAAATAACCTGTCATAGAAAATGACATCGTAAATATTAGTTTTTACGACTGTCCGTAGCAAAAACTTATTTTTTGCGACGGTTCACTGGATCATCACAAAAAATATTTGGCATTTTTTTAAGAAACTATTTGCAACGGGCCAGCAACCCTTCACAAATTACCTCCCTCTTTATTACTCAGTTGCGACGAACCGCCGTAATTAGTAATAGCGAAGGTCCATCATAATTAATCCTTGAAATATAAACAAAAATAAACCCTTTTGGGAAGGACCATCGCAAATAGTTAAAAAAATCAAAAAAAATATTAATAATAATATAATATTAATATAAATAAAATCATAATATTAATATTAATAGAATAAAATTATTTATAAAATAATAACTATAAGATAATATTAATATTCATAAAATAAAATTAATTATAAAATAATTAATTCATATAATAATATTATCATTAATATTAATGAAATAATAATATTAGTAATATAATAAAAACCTGAGTATTCACAAAAATATAAAAATATATTAGTTAATAAAACAATAAATATTATAAAAAAATAAATTAATAAGAAAATGTAATTTTTGATACAATATAAAACACACACTATTTAAAACATTAAATAGTTAATATTAAAAAAATCAAATATTTCATCATAAAATAAAAACACATCACCGATCAGGGGGAGAGTTGTCTAAAGGATCTGAATGAGATGGTGGAAGGAACTCCATCCCTAAACTGTGAGTCAGACGTCACATGTACTCCATCTGCTCATGCTTCTGCTCCTGCCGCCATCGATGCATCTCATCCTGTATCTGCTACTGCTACTGCTGCTGTTGTTGAAGGAACTCTTCCCGCTACTGCTACTGCCACTAAAGCATCTCCTCCTACTCCCTATGCATGGTCTCTGTAAGCTCACTATGAGATCTTAGCTGCTCCGGATACTGTGCATGAGATGATGATGACTCTCTGTGAGCTCCTCTCGAGCAGAACGCCAACATCGTAGATGTGACATAAAAACCCCCAGTGGTCACTCAAGAACCAATACCAACAACTCAACCTTTCTCAAAGCCATACTGGGTCATTTGCATCCATGCTGCCTCATCAAATCAGGGGGCACTGGTCTGACCATCGGTCTCGGCCTGACTCTCAACATCTGTCTAAGATGTCGAGGCCTCATATAACTCCTTCAATTGCAATTTAAAATTAAAATAGTTAAAATATTATTTGTAGTTAAATTTAATACTCAAAAACATTTAATACTGACCACAATCTGATGCTGGCGAGCACCTCTAATCCCCCTAATGGTAGGATCACTGTGCATCCTCCTATAAACATCATACTCCATAATATCGTGTTGTACGACTGCCTATATGAATATAAAATAAACTGTTTACATTTAAAGTTGTATACAAAATTTAAAAAAATGTACTTATCATATGCTCTCTATGTGTACTAAACGTACGACTACCAGCTCGATGTGTCACATCATGTTTCCCCTAATTTTTCCCACCTACTGATGATCTACTCTGAAACTGCCTACTCAACCAGTGTGTACATAATCTATCCCAATCCTAAGATGAAATATAATAAATTTGGTGGACATGAAATATCTCATCAAACTCTTGCACTTTTGATTTCTCCATTTCTTTCCTTTTTAAATTATGAAAAAACTGAGTGTAACACGTACACATAGATCCATGTCATGCCTTCCAAATAGGCTCATGCATGCTCTCCTCAATGGGAAACCATAAAGCCTATAAATAATTTATTATATCAACTTATTAATTAAATTAAATTCAAAATAAATATTATTTATTTACGTACGATCCAATGCTATAACATGCACTGCTGAACATTGATGGGAATCTGATCCCATGATACCCATGCATCATAATAATAATTGTGTAATATAGCGCTCCCCTGTCCAATCGCTATATGCGTAAAGCTGTGAAAAAAGAATAATTAATAAAACAATTATAATATAAATAAATTAATGAAAAATAACTAAAATTCATAAGTAAACATAACTCTGTGTGTGTGGATTGAACCCAATATGTGGATGTTGATCAGGTATAGGGTCGATAATCATCAGTCGGGAAAGACCACACCCCCACTGAGTGCCCCCAGAATTGCCAACAGTCTGAGGGTTAGCTGATCTGACCACCTGATCGTCCAAAGGTAGATCGCCCTCCTGAAACATATGAAATAGATCGTCGTCCATATTAAACAAAAAATAATTATTGTTAGAAAAAAATTTAAAATAATTATTATATATATATATTATATGATTATAAACAGCATTTAACCGTGTCAATTTTCATCTTCATCCTTATCTTCATAGCCGTTGATGTCAATGTCTTCATCTTCCGCCTCAACATCATCAATTTCCATATTAGTTTTAGTTGCATCATCTCTTTTTATTTAAAATTCAATTTTAACATCATTAACTTCATCATCACCATCAACCCTTAGCTTTGGGGTGTCATAAATGATATTTGTGTCTCTTCATGTAAAAGATGAATTCATAGAAGTCTATTGAAAATTTTCAATTCCTTGCACTTCAGCAGAACCACATTCACTTTCAGTAAATTGATTCTTTTGAGATTTAATTTTTATTAAGCTCCACTAATCACCCAACTCCCTTGATGTAGCACAATAATTTGCATAATAAATCTGATGTGCCTGATGAGCCAATAAAAATGGTTCATTTACAGTAAGAAGACTTTTATATTTAATATCAACTATTCCATGGATTGGATGAGCATGTAAGCCTTATCAGTATCTAACCACTAATATTTAAACATTGTTACGTAATGTTATCCCAGATAACACACTTCATTGATTTCTTCCAGCATGTATTAAAAGTCAACTTCATTTTCTCTATGATGATATCCTCTCAAGAAAACACCACTATTAATTGTTTTTTTATTCACTGTATGCACTTTTATGGAATCAATAACCATTCACCACATATACATTATAAGATTTAACCATTTTGGATGGTGGGTTACTTGATACAGAAAATTGATTATCAATATTATCACCATGTTGAGATACATAAAAAGTTGTAAAAAATTATCACTATAAAAAGTATTAAATTTATTTTTTATGTAAAATAAAAAATAATTTATGTTACCAGTTTTTGAAAATATTAAGATATTTTTTGTTGATGACGTTATTTAAGAGAAAATGTTGTAATTTGTGGAAACGTTTTATTGATATTATTATCATATAACCTAAAAATAAAATAATATTAATGTACTATTATAAAAATTATAGAATAAGTGATAGGAGGACTAACAGTATGAATGGTATCATTTCTTCACAGTTCAGCAGAATATATGTATGAGATCTGTGATGTTCATCATCTAAAAGCCTTCATTCATAAACTCCACCGAAGCCAAGTTTGGGTTGATTGAAAACTGATAATTGATTTCTCATTTCATCATCAATATTTCCCTCATTACGGCTCATGCGTTTGTGTTTTGAGGGATATTCAGAATGAAATTAATGAGAGCAGAAAAAGAAATTTCCTCTTACAAATAAGCTTCTGCAATTGATCCTTCAACTAATACTTTGTTACGTACTTTTTTTTTCAATTTCTGCATTCATCTCTCAAATGGTTACATCCATCAGAACTACACCGGACCTCCACATTTTTTTTCATGTGTCAAATGTAATATAAAATTATCCATTGAATCAAACAAACCTGGCGGGAATATTTTTTCTAGTTTACATAAAATTAAAACGACATCTTCTTGCAGTTTTCTGATGGCATCGTAGTCAGTTTTCAATGTACAAATGTCTCAAGAAAAATATGATATGTTTTTTAGTGAATCACAAATCATTGGATTTAACAAACCTCTTAATTTAATAGGTAGAAGTACTTCCATTAAAACATGACAATCAAGACTTTTCAATCCGGTAACATGACCATTTTTGACACATCTACCCAAATTAGAAGCATAACCATCTTAAAATATCAAATCTACAATCCGCTAACAAAATAATAAATGACTCTCTTTGGATAGTGTATAATATGATGTTGGATTCATTAACTTCTGTGATCTGACATTTTCAAACAGTTCAAGTTCTGGTCACTTGCAAATTTGGGAAAGATCTAATTGTTCCTTCACATTGTCTTTGGTCTTACCTAGTGTATCCAAAACTGTATGAAATAAATTATCAAAATAGTTCTTCTCAATATGAATCACATCCAACATGTGATAGACCAACAAATCAGACCAATATGTAAAATCCTAAAAAATGCTCCATTTTATCCAATTGTGCTCTTTTCCTAACCCATCAATTTTGTGTTGGTTTATTGTTTGTCCAAATTTAATTGGAGGTAATGAAGAGATAATTTATTTTAACTTTGTACCTGATATCATTGTTGGTGTCCCATCTTTTTCAACTCTTCCTCTTCTAAAATGATATTTGTTTCTTAAAAAAGGATGATTAGCTGGAAGAAATATTTGATGACAATCGAAAAAACAATATTTTTTTCCATTGATGAGCATAAATGCTTTATTGTATCTCATATAGTATAAAAATGATTTTGGACCATGTGTACTCCAGTTAGATAACATGTCACATGATAGGAATTCACTAATTGTCCACATCAATGTAGCTTTCAGTAGGAAGTTTTGTTTCTCAGTAACATTATATGTACTGACACCATTACTCCAGAGTGAATTTAACTCATCAGTCAATGGCTTCAAATAAACATCAATATTCTTTTTTGGATGACCTAAAATTAATAAGGTCAAAAATATATATGGCTCCTTCATCAACATCCATGGAGTTAAATTATACATAGTTATAAAGAAATTCAAACATGAATACTAACTACCGTAAGAACCAAACGGACAGAAACCATTAGTAGAAAGACCAAATCACATATTTGGGGATTCTAAAGAAAACGAAGTATGCACTTGGTCAAAATGTTTCCATGAATCACCAGCATATGGATTGTTTAATCTTTGACTAGTTAAAATGTTGGTTTTATGCCATGAAATCAATGATGTGGTGTTTTGAGACATAAATAAACACTGCAATCTGGGTGTGAGCAGGAAATATCTCAATTGTTTTACGGGAAAAAAATCATACTTCCTTGGTTGAGTTTCTTTATACCTTTATTGTCCACATGTAGGAAAACTATCTAACAACTCATTTTCACTATAATATAAGATGCAGTCATTTGAACATGCATGAATCTTCTGATAACCAAGACCCAGATTACGAACTAGCCTCTTGTTCTCATAGAAATTTGAATGAAAAATATTTCCTTCATGTAGCAGTGTTTTTAACAAAGAGAATATCTGGTCAAAAAAACTATTTGACATTCCATTATCTGATTTAATGACCATAAATTTAGCAACTACTTCAAACTTTCTTATCTTACAACCAGGATATAAGGCATCCTCATAATACCTCAACAACTCATATAAATGAGATGGTTCTAACTCAGGAGTTAAATCAATATCATCTTAATTTTCAGTTTATTGAACAGACGGACCTACCACATCATGTACTAAATTTTAAAATTGTGCTAGATTTGGAACCAAATTATTAATATCTTCTCTGGAACTACGTTCACCGTGTTGATACCAAAAAACATAATCTGGTTGAAAACCAAAACATAATAAATGACTTCCAACGTTGTCAAATGTGTCATAAGTCCTCAAAACACATTTTTTACAAGGACACTTAATTGTCCCTTATGAAACAAATTTTTGTTTCAATGATGCAAATGATAAGAAATTTTTAACACCCTCAATATATACTAGAATTAAACCAGAACCGTTTTGATTCTTATGTCGAGTTATCCAAGCACAATCATCTAATAATGATTGTTCTCGACTACCTTATTCCATATTTTTCTAAAAAATGTGAAATAATTAGTTATTTTGTATAATTAGATATAAGATAAACACTATCCAAAAATATAAGACAATTAAATTCTCTTTTCTAGCAATTTATAATAATTTCTATTATTTTATAGTTATTTATACTATTTTTTAAGCTTTTATACTAATCTACATTCATTTATAAAAATTTATACTAATTACCACTAATTATTATTAATTTAAGGTACTTTGTACTAATTATTGTTAATTACCAATGGCACAATTTCCAACGGATTGGCGGCAACTCTTTTGCCCGACGACCCATCCCCTTGTAACTTTTTGTGACTAAAAGCACTATGAAAAGTTCGCTCCGATGTACGAATATCCATTTTCGTATGCATGAGGACGGAGAGTAGGGAGGCCTCACCGCACTACTATCCATGCTCTCGTGTATACAAAAATGAATATTCGTACGTCAAAGAAGACTATTTAGAATGATTTTAGTCGTAGAAATTTGCAAGGGGATGAGTCGTCGGGAAAAAGAGCCTCATTTCTCTAATGGATCACCTCCTTGCAACTTTCTACAACTTAAATCGCTATGAAAATTCTGCTATGAAGTATGTCTGAGTAGATTTTTCATATTGATTTCAATGGAAGAAAGTAGCAAATATTTAAGGCATCAATCAAAAGGAATGTCGCCAATCCGCTAGAAATTGTTCTAGTTTATCAATGTACTCAAATTTATTATTATTTACTCCTAATTACTCCTAATTATTCCTAATTATTCCTAATTATTCCTAATTATTCAAAATTATTACTAATTATTACTATTTATTACTAATTTTTACTTTTTATTACTAATTATTTTTATTTATTACTAATTATTTCTATTTATTTCTATTTATTTCCCTTTATTAAAATTTATTACTAATTATTGCTAATTATTACTAATTATTACTAATTTTTACTATTTATTACTATTTATTACTAATTATTACTATTTATTACTATTTATTACTATTTATTACTATTTATTACAAATTATTACAAATTATTACAATTTATTATAATTTATTACAATTATTACAATTTATTCCAATTCATTCCAATTCATTCCAATTCATTCCAATTCATTCCAATTCATTCCAATTCATTCCAATTCATTCCAATTCATTCTAATTTATTCCAATTTATTCCAATTTACTCTAATTTATTCCAATTTATTCCTCTTGATTCCTAATTATTCCTAATTATTGCTATTTTTTGCTAATTTTTTCTAATTTTTGCTAATTTTTGCTAATTATTACTAATTATTTCTATTATTGCTATTTATTTCTATTTATTACTATTTATTGTTATTTATTGCTATTTATTTCTATTTATCGCTATTTATTGTTATTCATCCCTATTTATTTCTAATTATTCCTAATTATTCCTAATTATTACTAATTATTCCTAATTATTCCCCATTATTCCTAATTATTACTAATTATTACTAATTATTACTATTTATTACTAATTATTACTAATTGTTACTATTTATTACTATTTATGACTATTTTTTACTATTTTTTACTGTTTTTACTATTTTTTTACTAATTATTACTAATTATTACTAATTATTATTAATTACTACTAATTATTACTAATTATTATTAATTATTCCTAATTATTCCTAATTATTGCTAATTATTTCTAATTATTTCTAATTATTGCTAATTACTCCTAATTATTGCTAATTATTAGTAATTGTTGCTAGTTATTACTATTTATCGCTAATTATTGCTATTTATTGCTATTTATTGTTATTTATTGCTATTTATTTCTATTTATTGCTATTTATTGATATATTGCTAATTATTCCTAATTATTCCTAATTATTCCTAATTATTCCTAATTATTTATAATTATTCCTAATTATTACTAATTATTACTAATTATTATTAATTATTCCTAATTATTCCTAGTTATTGATATTTATTGCTATTTATTGTTATTTATTGCTATTTATTGCTATTTATTGCTATTTATTGCTATATATTGCTAATTATTTCTATTTATTGCTATTTATTGCTATTTATTGCTATTTATTGCTATTTATTGCTACTTATTGCTATTTATTGCTATTTATTGTTATTTATTACTATTGATTGCAATTTGTTACTAATTATTGCTAATTATTCCTAATTATTACTAATTATTCCTAATCATTGGTAATTATTTCTAATTATTGCTAATTATTGCTAATTATTGCTAATTATTGCTAATTGTTACTAATTATTACTATTTATTACTATTTATTATTATTTATTACTATTTATTACTAATTATTACTAATTATTACTAATTATTACTATTTATTACTATTTACTACTATTTATTACTATTTACTACTATTTATTACTATTTATTACTAATTATTACTATTTATTACTAATGATTATTTATTACTGTTTATTACTGTTTATTGATGTTTATTGTTGTTTATTGCTATTTATTGCTATTTATTGCTCTTTATTGCTATTTATTGCAATTTGTTACTAATTATTACTATTTATTGCTATTTATTGCTAATTATTACTATTTATTACTATTTATTACTAATTATTTCTATTTATTACTAATTATTTCTAATTATTTCTATTTATTTATATTTATTTATATTTATTAAAATTTATTACTATTTATTACTATTTATTACTAATTATTGCTAATTATTACCTATTATTACTAATTATTACTAATTGTTAGTAATTATAACTAATTTTTACCCATTGTTAATAATTATTACTAATTGTTACTAATTATTACAAATTATTACTATTTATTACTACTTATTACTATTTATTAGTATTTATTACTAATTATTACTATTTATTACTATTTATTACTATTTATTACTATTTATTACTATTTATTACTATTTATTACTATTTATTATTATTTATTACTAATTAACACTAATTATTACTAATTATTACTAATTATTACAATTTATTGCAATTAATTTCAATTTATTAGTAATTATTACAATTTAATTCTAATTATTACAATTTATTACTAATTATTACTAATTATTACTAATTATTACTATTTATTGCTAATTATTACTAATTATTTCTATTTATTACTAATTATTTATATTTATTACTATTTATTACTAATTATTACTAATTATTTCTATTTATTACTAATTATTACAATTTTTTGCTAATTAACACTTAGATATAACTATTAATAAAAATAAATACTAAAAAATATCTAATTCTAATTTAATAAATTTACATCTAATTAAGAAAAAATTATAAAAAAATTAAAATAAAATAAATTGTCCGAACAATAAAAAAATAGATAAATACCTTGAAACTGAAGCTTTCGAAGTATTAAAGTTGCAAATAATGCTTTGATTTGAAAGCTTAAACTATGAGATATTTTGGAAGAAAAATTTTCTGTAGAGATCGAGAGAGAAGTTGAGTAAAGAGTGAAATGGGAAGAAAACGGATGGGGGTATATATAGGTTAGATTATTTGCGACGGGTGTATTTGTGATGGGGCCCATCACAAATACCTCTGCCCGCATTTATTGTAGCGGGCCGTTAAAAAAGTATTTGTGATGGGGCCCATCGCAAATACCACCTGCCGACAAAGTATTTGTGATGGGGAAGGTATCCCACCGCAAATACTAAAAATAGTTGTCGTCTATTTGTGACGGGAATATGAACATGTCGCAAATAGCCTTACCCGCGGTTTGGCGCGTAAAGCGCGCCAAACCTTTTGTGATGGGCGGTAAGACCCCGTCGCAAATATCCATTTTTTCTAAAGTGATTGTGTTTGTTGACAAAGTAGGTTTCCATGGTAAGTTGTTGAGTCCAGATAGATTGTTGACACATAATGTTGAAAAAGATCCAAGATGAAGGAATGAATTCCCTGAAAGCGGTACAGAAAATTGAATACACAAGGTGACGTCGTTTCCCAGTGTTAACCAAATTTTTGGGTCCAAAATTTGGAGTTTGGATAGAATCGTGAAAAGTATATTTCCTTGAAGGCCTTATGAAAATATGGCGAAGGCATGAGTTTTGTGAAGAATGAGATTTGCGAAGGTGGCTTTGTGAAAGTACAAAAAATTTGATGGTGATCTCCGTGATTACGACGAGATTCACGAATGGTGAATTTTCCTAGAGCATCGCAAGATAGGGAGCATTGTGAAGGAAGTGAGGGGGCATCGCAAAATGGTGATGACGTGGCTGGAAGCATTTGGAATCAGTGGAAACACCTATAAATAGGTCTCTACCCACTTTAGAAAAGTATCAAGACTTAATAAAAATTCTAAGTCTCTGGATTTGCAAAGGTGGTTCTGGAGAAAAAGTTCATGAAGGCTATGACAACCAACTGAATGTTTTGAGCATCGTGAAAGTGTTGGAATTCATGAAGGCTATAAAAAGATGATTGAAAATTGTGATCTTCATGAAGGTTATTTGAGCTTTGGGAAAGAGGCGAGCTTCATAAAAGGTGGTTTCTTTGCAAAGGCTATTTGAGATTCGCAAAAGTTGTAGCTTCGTGAAGGCAGTGAGCATCATGAAAGTGTTAAAGAAGGAATTACAAAGTAAATATTCCTCAAAGTGATATTCATCAGTTGGATGAAAGTGGAACTTAATGATACACTAAATGAGGTGTAAAACACAATAATTCAAGTGATCAAAGGAGGATCTTCTAAAGAAGCAGTGAGCACACTTCAGTTGAGAGAGAAGTGAGAATTCCTACTATGATTGGTTTTAAACTAGGGGGGACAGTGTGTCCGCTCCAAACTTTCTAACAGAACTGTGCTTTTAGTGGATTTGGTACATCGGCACATTTCTGTTGTATGCTCCTTGGATGCAGCCTAGTGAGGGTAAACCAAGTAAATTTTTTATGTCTCATGCATGCTTTAATTTATGTTCATACATTGCTAGGGGAAAGAGAGAGAAGTACGTTTCATTTAACAACAAAACAAGATCCAAAGGGGAAGTTGTTTTAATCTATCATACCCTAATTCACCTCCCTCTCAAGGTATTTAACCTAATTGGGCTAACAATTGGTATTAGAGCCAGAGGTCAATTTCAATGTTTCTATCTTAAGTGTTTCAATGGAATTTGGCAATCACAAAGGGATTCTAATCTTTGATAGGAATAATTTTCAGTTATGGAAGAATGCATGCAACACTAATTCTGATCTTTGGGAATGAGTGTCTTTACAGCAGTGATGCATGGAATTCCTGCCAGTATTGACAGTGATACTTTATTAGAAGCTGAGTGAAGAGAATTTGATACCGATGCTAAAGGAATTAATGCTTTGGGGGGATCCTGATCCAATTCAATTTATACAAAGGTGATGTCATGTAAAACATCCCATGGTATGTGAGAAAAGCTATTGAATATCTATGAGGGAAATTCAAAGGTCAGAGAGACAAAGATTCAGGTTTTATGGAAAAATTATGAAGATCTAAGAATGAACCCAAATGATTTTGTTGATGCATTATTTGATATTTTGAATGTTGTTATGGGTGACATGCATGGTCTTGGAGAAATTATTGAAGATGTAAAGTTTCTAAGTGCACCATGAGAAGACTTCCACCTCGGTTCAATCTGAAAGTTTCTATGTTGGACGATAAGGTTCCAAAGGAGATGACATTTGATAGATTGCATAGTACTCTTGTTGCATATGAGATGATAAATGAGGAAATTGAGTATGTGAAAAAAGGTAATTCTAAAGAGGTGGAATTCAAGTCCATGAAGAAGCTCACCATTGAAGATTTCTAGGAAGAAGAAGAGATGGATGAAGTGATGTCATTCATTTCTTCAAATCTACAAAGAGGAAAAGGAATGTTCAAAGGGAAACTTCCACTAGCTTGCTTTCAATGTGGAAAGGTTGGACATCATACAATAAGGTTCCCCAAGAAGTTTCAATATAATGATGAGGATGAAGTCTAAATTTACATGAAGAAGTCTTCAGCCTTTTTGAAAGGTAAGAAAAAGTTTAAGAGAAATTTATTCAAGAAGAAGAATATTCTTTCACAAGAATGCAACAGTTCAGATTAATCTAAGGTTGATGAGATGGAGAACTACAAAGATCGTTGATAAAATTCCATGGTGGCAGTTGTCGACAGTGCCTTTAAAAATGAAGAAAGCAATATTGATAAAGAATAAGTTGAAGGAAGAGTTTATTTGCAAGTGGAATTAGAAGCCACTCTTGAAGAGATAGATGTTTGGAGAGCCAGAATGAAGAAGTCTGATAAAGTGGTTCATGACACCAAACTCTACATGCAGCAACAGAAAGAAGAGAATTTGGAGTTAATGGAAGAAATTTAGAATCTCAAGTCTTCATTTCCAAAGGACTCAGAAATAGTTTGTGAGAATAAACACAAAATTGAAGAATAGAAAAGGGTGATCGAGGGTTTGAATAACACAACAAAAGAACAAATCAAATGCATTGAAGAACTAGAAGAAGAAAGCATCGGCCTGCGATAAAATGTTAAAGATCATGAAAATATCTTGATTTATGGTATGTTATCGGGAAATCAGATCATTCATATGACTAAAAAAGTATAAGTGGAGTATAGACGTCCAGCAGAAAACAAGTAACAATCATGCTCAAATGTTATGGCTGATTTGAGGCTTGACCAAAAAAAAAGCTGTGACAATTGATGTCCTACCACAAGTACCTACTCCAACATTGAAGATTGATTTGGGTATGAAGAAAAACCATAATAATAAAAGAACCCAAGGGAAAAATAGTGGTGTAGAAGTGGCATGCATAAGTACACCACGCATCAGGTGTTATTGTTGTTGAAATATGGGACACTCACAAAATGTGTGTTCCATAGCCAAGAGATACTAAAGGTCACAAGAACAATAATTGAAGCCAAACATAGCTCAATACTCTAGAATATATTTCAAGGGACATTTTTTTGGGGGTGGAGGATTTGGGAACATGGCTAGATATTATACATCAACCATGCAGAGGAATGTACCAAAGCAGAACCGAAGTGGTCTCAAGCATCAAATCAAAGAATCGATAGGTGATTTGAAAATGAAAAATTGATGTACAACTCTACAAGATTATGTTGGTCCATCATACTCTGAATAAGATCAATACTACCAATTTATACTAAGTATGAATTCAAAAACATGGGTCATAAAGAAAAGATATGAGAAGGGAATGGTTGCAGAAATTTCCCTTAAAGCATCAGATCATTCCAGTGTATAGATCATTGATAGTGGTTGCACGTCCCATATAAAAGGCAATAAGTATCTTGTAACAGGAATGAAATATGACAAAGAATGTGTTGTTAAATTATGAAGGCCAGAAGATAATTGGATCGAGAAAGGCCAGATTTGGGGGCAAAGAAATGAGACGTGTTGATATCTTAGTAGTAGAAGGTCTCGGTCAGAAATTGCTTAGTGTTAGTCAACTATATGACTTGGGTAATTCTATATGATTTACCAAGAAGATTTGTATCATGAAAGGAAGATATTGTACAATTTTTCTATAGGGAAAAATAACAAATGTGAATATATACCTTATAAGTGGAGAAGATGATATGTGATTTTTATCTAGAGAGGAAGAAAATAGGTTATAGCATAAATTACATGGTCATATATACCAACTATCCCTAGAAGATATGGTAAAATGTGATGCAGATAGGGACCTCCCTAAGCTATCACATGATCATACTCATACATGTGATTCTTTTCAATAAGAGAATATAATCATAAAGATGTACAAAGAAAAATAAAATAATTTAACCAGAGTGCTTAAATTGGTGCGTGAAGATGTTTATGGACCTATCTCACTAAAATCCATTGATGGGAAGAGACATTACATTCTTTTTATTGATGATTTAAGTAGAATTTCATGGGTATTTTTCATTTCAAATAATACTGATGTGTTCAGTTTCATAAAACAATATCATAGGGAATAAAAAAGGATACTTGAAAAAAATTCTTATGTTTCATATTGATAATGGTATGCAATTTACAAACATCCAAGTGGAAGGTTATCTTGATAAAAACGGGATAAGTCATCAAGTTTATTCATCGATAACTCCTTAAAAAATTGAGTGGTTGAGAGAAGGAATCAAATTATCAACAACATGGATAGAACAATGATTATTGAGAAATACCTACTAGATAAATTCTATAAGGAAGAAGTCTTGACATCGGTATACATATCCAATAGGACTCTGTTGTGTCCAAAAGAATAAAAGGCTATGTATGAGATGTGGTATGGAAAGATTCCAACATTATAATACTTTCGAATCTCCGGAAGTAAGTGATTTATTATTAATAAAGAGAAACACAATAAATTTGTGTTACATAGAGATGAGGGGATATTCCTTAGATACTTAGGAAAAAAGAAAAGTATATAAATGCTTCAATATGAGGATGATAAAATTAGTTGAAAGTAATGATGTCACTATAGTAAAAAATAAACTAAATCTTTAACAACACAATGAACAGTTCCTTGATGAGAGTGATGAAGAGGTAAGAAACACAGGGGGAGTAGAAGTGGTAGATATAAACTCATAAAAATATAATGACAATGAGCAGAAGGAAGTTAAATCTGTATCTACATATAAGAGAAAGATTCGAGCTGAAATTGATAGGAAAAATATCATCAATGATCAAATAATGTCAGTACAAACAAGGAGAATTAAGACTCTATAGAAAGCATCATTCTTATCATAGGTAGAGCCTAAATTTTTTGCCGATGCAGTTGAAGATGAAAATTGGGTTTAGGACATTAATAATGAACTTGAAAAAAATGAGAAGAATCAGACTTGGGAGATTGTTTCAAGGCCAGCAGACAATAATTTCATTAGGATTAAATAGGTTTTTTCATAACAAGATGAATGAAGATGGTACAGTAATTCAAAACAAAGCATGAACAGTGTGAAAAGGGTATTCCTAGATATAGGGTATCTATGTTGATGAGAAATTTTAACATGTTTAAAGGATAGAGATAATCATATTATTCTTTTCCATAATAGTGCAAAGGAAATTCAAAGTTTTCCAAATGGATGTCAAGTCGGCATTTTGTCAAGTCGGCATTTCTAAATGGGGTTCTGGAAGAAGATGATTATACTAAGAAACCAGATGGTTTTCTCATTTATGAATATGATAGAAGAGTTTTTTTCCTAAAAAAGGTTCTATATGGGTTAAAGTAAGCACCAATAGCATGGTATTCAAGACTAGATTAGTTTTTTAAGAAGATTAGTTTTTAGTGTGGTGGAGTTGATTATAATCTATATGCCAACAATGACAGTAATCAAAGGATGATGGTGTTGGTATATGTTGATGACATAATATTTGGTGGATTAGATGAATCATAGTGCATAAAATTTTTGGAATTCCTGAAAAGTGAGTTCGAAATGTTAATAAATGGTGAAATAATGTTTTTCTTTGGTTTACAGGTGACACAAGGAAAGAATGTCACATTTATTTCTCAATCTAAATATGGTAAAGAGGTTTTTAAAAGATTTATAATGGATAATTCCAAGGATATGATGACTCTAGTGGCTACCCAGATGAAACAATCAAGGGATGATGAAGGTAATATAGTTAATATAAAAAAATACAGGCAAATCATTGGTAGTTTATTGTACTTGATAGCAACAATACCTGATATTGTTTTTTCCACATGCCAAGAAGTTATTTCATTAAAAAGAATACTCTAGTATATTAAGGTAATTGTAGATTTCAATTTTATGTATAATTAAAAACCTCGTCCACAGTTATCAGGACATACATATGAAGATTGGGATGGTTCAATAGATGATAAAAAATTGACATCAGGTGGTGCATTCTATCTTAGTGGATTATGTATTTCTTGGCTAATAAAGAAACAATATTTCATTTAATTGATCACTATAGAATCTGAATATATTTCGTCTACTTAAGCTTTCACACAGCTATTGTGGATGAAGCAACAGGTTGATGATATGAGAGTTAAAGTGAAGTCTCCAATTAGAATCCATTGTAATAATTCAAGTATTATAAATCTTAGTAAAAATACATTCCATCACTCAAGGAAAAATAACATTGAAATCTAATTTAATTTTACCAAAGATAAGGTAAAGAAATGGATTGTGAAGTTAGAGTATATGACTATAGAACAAAAGGTTACAGATGTTATAGCAAAGTCCTTACCAAAATAAGAGTTTGAATGACATCGACTGGCTCTTAGAGTTCATTCAACTCCCCACACTTGAAAAAGTGTGGATGTGAGACCCCCTCTCCCTGAGGTTTGGTGAGTTTTTCTCTAGTGTACAGATATGTGTTCTTTACCCTATTGCAGATCAAAATGGAGCAACCTTCGGTTTCATTGACAAAGGGGGAGAAATTGTGGATATAAAAGGGGATAAAATGAGAAAATGTCTTAGCCAAGATAGGGGAAAATCTAATAGTGGGAGGGGTGAAGTGGGGGGGGGGGTTAAATCTGATGATGATAATGGTGATCAATCAAAGTATATATATCACAACATATGGATTTTGTGATGAAAAAAATTGAGAGTTTTTGTAATGAAGTGATTTATTGATGAACTTTGCATTATACTCTTGTTTATCATGCTGAGTATAGCTCATGTGGGCTTAGAGTGTGTGTTGAGTAAATCTTTTATCATTGTCTGAATTTTATGAAGTGAATGTTGTTAGTGGATGTAAGAAACTTAAACGAGGTATCAAAATGTGAAGAGTTGTCAACAAACCCAAAGGGGGAGGATTGTTGGAAAAAAATCCCTCACGGTAACATTGCAGCATTTTTGAGTTGATTATGTTTGTTGAAAAAGTGAATTTCCATGGTAAGTTGTGGAGTCCAATGAGATTGCTAAGACAGGATGTTGACAAGGATCCAAGACAAAATAATGGATTCCCTGTAATTGGTATATAAAATTTCATACACAAGGTGACATTGTTTTCCAGTGTTTGCCAATTTTTTTGGGTCCAAAATTTGGAGTTTGGCTAACATCACGAAAATTTTATTTCCTTGAAGGCCTTATGAAAATATAGAAAAGTAATGAGTTTTATGAAGAATGGAATTCACGAAGGTAGCTTCATGAAGGTACAAAAAAGTTTATGGTGATCTTTGTGATTACAACGAGCTTTGTGAACAGTGAATTTTCCAAGAGCATCACGAGACCGGGAGCATCACGAAGGAAATTAGGGAGAATTAAAAAATGGTTATGACATGGTAGGAAGCATATATAATTGGTGTAAATTACTATAAATATGCCTCTACCTCCTTTAGAAAAGTATCAAGACTCAATGAAAATTCTAAGTCTCTGTATTCGTGAAGGTGGTTCACAAAGGTGGTTTTGAAGAAAATGTTCATGAAGGATATGAAAACCAACTGAATTTTTTGAGCATCATGAAATTTTTTTTAATTCATGAAGGTTATAAAAATCTAACCAAAAATTGTGAGCTTCATTAAGGATGGTTTATCATTATGAAATAAGTGATCTTTGAGAAAGGTTGTTGCTTTATGAAGTCTATTTGAGCTTTGTGAAAGAGGAAGCTTCGCAAAGGGAGTGAGCATCCCTAAAGTGTTAAAGAATGAATTTCCAAGTAAATATTTGGTAAAGTGATATTCATAAATTGGATGAAAGTGTAAATTAATTACACACTAAATGAGGTGTAAAACACATTGATTCAATTGGTCAAAGGAGGATCTTATCAAGAAGTAGTTATCACACTTCATTTGAGAGAGCAATGATCTTTCATATTGAGATTGGTTGTAAACCAGGAGGGACAGTGATTCTACTCCAAACTTTGTAATAGAAGTGTGCTTTTAGTGGATTTGGTACATCACCACATTGCCGTTATATTCTCCTTATATGTATCCTAGTGAGGGAGAACCAAGTAAAATTGTCGTGTCTTGTGAACACATTAATTTCTATTCATACATTACTACGGGAAAGAGGGAGAAGTAAATTTTATTTAACAATGAAACAAGATCTAAAGGGTTAGTTGTTTTAATATATAATACCATGATTCACCCCCATCTTAGTATATTTAACCTAATTGGGAAAATATAGCATCCCACCTTTTTATAACATAACTTTTCATTACATTCTAAAAAACCGGGGATCTTTAAGGTTTAGTGTCTTGGAAACCAAGAACTTATTAAATGAGAAAAAAAACATTCTTCTTAAACACTTGAAAGGCTTATCATTAAGTTCATCCTAGTTTCATTACTGCATCTCATAACATGGGGACATACATCAAAAGAAAGGGTGAGCAGAAGGCCCAGTAAGGGAACAAGAGAAACATTTAACACGTGAACTTGAGATACATCAACTATGTCATGAAAAAGAACTTTAAGGCATGAGAAAGAAATCATGTGGCATATCATAATAAAAATAACATTTTTCATAACTTTAAGATGTGGCTACATCATTTAACATAGAAAATCATGAACATATCACCAAGTTCCATCCCCAAGGTGTCATTTGAAAATTAACAAGGTTATTCACCAAGATATCGTGAAAATTATAATCTCTAGTGGTTACATCATTACCCAATGCATTGGAGCGCTATCAGGGTGCACCCTTAAATTTGCCTTTATTATCATGTTATCCACATATATCATCATAAAACATTTCATAAATAACCCATATAGCATAAAATAAATGGGTTTCATTTCATAATCATAACATTTTTAGAAATACAAACTGCTTTAAAGACATGATCTTTACGTCACTTTAAACCCACGAAAGGGGAGAGCGGGTCTCATGTATGTAAATACCAGAATTTAAAATAGAAAATTTTGATATATATATGTGAATAACCCTGTAGAAATAAGAGCTTTGAGTATTCACTTTATAACATAAAATAATTTTGAGAAAAGAGAGAGGCATTTTGAGATGAAAATTCTGCAGCATAACGGCTATGTTTCGGGTTTTTAGAAAACATTGAAAAGAGAGGGGACATGGGTCAAACATTCATAAATGACCCATAAAACAGTATAGGGAGAGAATAAGAAGTATATATGAACATGGTAGTGAAATTTTAAGGAAATACATTTTGAAATGAAAAACATGGAAGGAAGACAAAAATTAGATTTCTCTTATGAAATTTCGGCAGCCTAATGGCGTTACTTAAACTTCAAAAAAAATGATTTGAAAAGATAAAATAGGGTATCTCATCATGTGAACATAAGAGTTCAGTATGATAGATATAGATATCATACCCCAACATAATTAAAAGGAACTTTAAAGACTTTACAAGAAAGTAGAACTTTGAAAAGAATGAGAAGGGTGAAAGAATCCCTTAAAAATTTGGCAGCCTAACGGCGTCACTTAAACTTCAACAAAAATGAATTGACGAGATCAAATAGGGTCTCTCATCATATGAACATAAAAGTTCAGTATGATAGATATAGAGATAATACCCCAACATAGTAAAAAGGAACTTGAAAGACTTGACATGAAAGTAGAACTTTGAAAAATGAGAAAGGTGAAAGAATCCCTTAAAAATTCGGCAGCCTAACGGTGCCACATAAACATTCATAAAACGAAATGATGAGAGTAAGAGGTGGTCTATCATCATATGAACATAAAAAGGAAAGTATAATTAAGATAAAAGAATATCATACAACATAATAACATGGAGCATAAATTAAATGACATAAAAGAGATTACTTGAAAAGAAAGAGAGAGGTCGGATCCCTTACCTTAAAACGTAACTCTTAAAACTCAAAGGTTTGGACCTTGAGGGCTTGGGGGAACCTTTGAAGGACTCCTTGGGAGGTAAGGAGACCATAACTTCGTTGAGAATGATTTTTGAGTCCAAAGGATGAGACAATAGATTGGTATTTATAGGGAAAGTGAGGGGACAAGGCATTAATGGCCAAGGGACACCTCATAAGTGGGTTTCTCAAAACCATGTGCTCTCCCAAGATATTTCCCATGAAGTTAGGCCATATGGGGCCCCCAATACAATAATTCATAACCTTTGGTCGTCCAACCCATAAAATATCTCATGACATCATCATGACATAGTTATGATGTCATTAAACATACCGAAACCCTAAAACTGTATTTTTACTATTCACTGAAAATTCAACTTTCTCAGAAAAATCCCAAAATTTAACCTTAACCAAATATCAATGCTCTGATTTAAAAAATGAACTCCATTTTATAAAAATATTTTTCTAAATATTTTTAATTTATTTTTTAAATAAATACACTATTCACCGAAAATTCATTTTTTTCAGGAAAATCCCCAAAAATTACCATAACATAATATCGATGCTCTGAGTTCAAAAATGAAATCCATTTTATAAAAAAAAATTCTAAATATTTTAAATTTAATTTTTAATTAAAAAAAACTATTCATCTGAAAAAACTAATATTGAATAATAATTTATGAAACCATTTTTTAACCATTTTATTGAATCACATTACTTAATCAAGGTGCCTAGATTATATTAATACTTTCTTTAAGTGATATTACTAATCCATTTGGTCACATTACTAATCCTAAGCATAAAATCACTATTCATAATTTAGTATTCATCAAAAATTAGGTTGATCTTATTAGACTCTAAATTTCGTACTGAACATAATTATAGAAGACCATTTTTTGAAAATCATTACACATTTTTAATTATTTAAGGTTTACATAAACATTTTTTAAAATATCCTTTCTCTAAATTTCACCAAAAATATGCATACTATATTTATCCGGACGTTTAAAAAGTCATAAACATCATCATAAGAAGAAATCCCAATTTTTATTTAAAATAAAGGATTACACAAGGAAGTTACGGTCTCCTTACATAGCCCCTTATCACGCCACCATAGGACCTAAGTGTAAGGTGTGCTAAGGTGAGAGAATCCGAGGGAGGCTCGGCCAACATCTCACGAGTAGTAATTTCTATCAGTTTGAACTTCTCGTGAAGGCGATTTCGTTCTAGCTACACACGATGAAGTTCAGCTTGGGTTTGGTCCAGAGCAAAGCCCAGTGGTGCTACCTCTTTCCCAAGTTCTGTTAGATGGGCTTCGATCAGTCCAAGACTACTGGGTGAGGCCATCGAATCTTCTTTCTATATTAATTAACCAAGATTACCTGTATTTAGAGACAATAATCAAAACATTTAGTTTCCAGCGGTCATATTGACCAATGGTCATATAACAGTCAAAACCCAATGGTCTCATTTTAATTATACTCATGTTATCAAATGAAACATTTTTTTTGAGTATTAAAATAAAATAAAATAACACACAAAATTAGGAAACAAGATTTATTCAAAATTTCGGGTCGTTATAGAAAATACATTTTCTCGTTATTTTCATAACCTTGTAACATCATAGTAAAGGGGAACAAGTGAGATTCATTAAACCCAATTGATAATGTGTCTGAACCAGAATTAGGTTGACTCTTGGTCGATTTTCAATGAAGGATCATTTAATATCAATGTCATTTATCCTTCCAGATATATACAAGGGTCTGGTGTGTCCTCATATGATGGAATCCTCATCTTAGTCTATGAAAGAGATGATCGTGTTTCATTCTACATGATCATTCTCTATATGATACACTTAAGCAGTATCAGCCTTAACTTTAAATTCTTGAGGTCTTTAAAAGTCCTCTATAGGTAATTCCTAGAGGTATTTTGATCGACTCAAAGCATTCAGGATTGAAAACTTGTCTATAACTAGAACCAATTTCTATAAAACATCATACTTTTAATCTAATGGTCTACACTTCCCAGCATGGGGACACTCTTTTTTAGGTGATTTAGGAGCTTAAGTACTTAATATGGACATATCATCCCTTTAAACATGAGATAAAGGTGATTTTTCTCTCAATGGATTAGGTCGACTAGGTATGTCTGCACACCGAGGTTGACTATGAGATGACGTATCCTCTAGTTGATCTTCTAGTATGATTGTGTCAGGAAAAATTCTAAAATGTATGGGGGAACTTTATTTCTCCTTCTGAGCTCACTACAGAGCTCACCCATGAGTTTCATATGCATATATGGCTCAAGTAGGGATGTGGTTAGAGTAGTGGCTCATGAAACGACTGTGTATTTCCCTCTATCCTCAACTCTGATGGACTCTTCCCCCAATTCCACAATCAAATGTATGGGATTCGGTTTTATAATCATACTCATCATCTACAAATTTATCTATCAAGTTAATAACGTTAATGGAACCAAATATCAACTCCTAGTATCCTGGAGATTATGTCTAGTGGATTGACCCTTGTTATACTATTTGGAGGGGCAGTTCTCGTGCTTCTAGGAATATAGGAATGAATTCTGCTAAGGTTAAAGAAAATTTTGGATTTGTAATAGGTTCATATTTCCTCATTTTTTTCTTACTCTTCTGGCCATATTTATTTTTAGAATACTAGCTTTTAGAGGTCCAAGCTGTTGATGGAGTCATTTGTGTTATAGAGGAAGCGGTTGAAAGAACAATCGGTTGTTTCAGTTGTGCTCAAAGGATAGCATGAGTATGATTAATTGTATTTCTGTCCATCCAACCAATAAACTTATGCTTACCCTTTATTTTAGATTTTTGTCATTCATTCTACTCCTCTGGATCGATGGCAGAGACACATTCTACTTGAGAAGGTGGCCTTCCCAACTTCACTTTTTTAGAGTCCACCATATTTTACAGGATGTCTTTGAAAACAAAACACTCATGGATGTTGTTCCCCAATACTTAATTGAAGGTTAAATAGTTTGGTAGATCTTCATTTCCATCCTTATTGGGTTTCTTGGGCTTTTTAAACTTGATCACGTTGTTTTCCAATGCTGAGATGAAGCAGCCTTGGACTTGGTCACTTCATAAATAATAAACCTTATTTTCTATCTCCTCAAACTATTTTCACCTCTGGTCTCTTTGATTATCCCAATGAGTCAGGAATTGTTTCTAATTCTTGGAAGGAAGAATCACGTGATACGCTATGGGCTTTGGAGTAGGAGCGGGTACAAGGGTCTTCTTAAGTGTAACAGTGACAACTTCTTCTTTTCCCATTCTCTTTCCTTGAGTAGATGGAATTAATCGAGCTTAGCTTTGGTCTGTACAATGGAATCTTACACTCTTTGAGTAATATCATTGAGGTCCTGAAACCCTCCTGTGTATTTCACTAAGATAAGTGGTGTGACTCATCATGAAGATTAATTATACATATGGGAAACAAGTATTCTGGGTGAATCAGTAGGTTTAAGGAGTATGTCAATCCTTTCCACCGAGAAATGAAATCTGAGACCCTCTCATTCTCCTGCTATTTTTATTTTGATATTTTGAGTACTATTTTATTCTATAATGTTGATCTCAATCGGAAGAGAAATTTCTAATAGAGGTCTTCCCACCTTGTTATTGATCAGGTCAACAAGCTAGTGTACCATACAAAGGTTGGTCCCTACAATGATTGTACAAAGCACCTGATTTGCACTGCCTCCTAGCATTTTGGGATCCCCATCATGGGGTCCCCATCATGGGATCATAGTGGGACACAAAATGTGTTAAGTACTTTCTTGGGTCCCTAGAGCTGTTGAAAATTGGAAATGTAGGATTCTTGAAGTTTGGTGGTGGAAGATTCAGATCAAAGCATTCTGGGAAAGGCTTCTACTCTGGTTTTTCCAGCACACTTCATTCCTCCATGTCTTCCAATTGATCCATTAACAAATCAATGGTATTCATGATCCATTTTGTAATTTATAGCTAAATAGGATCTTGTATAGGGGTAATAGCCGGTAGGGACATTTGTGGTGGCAGTACTGGTATCTACCATGGGTAGCCTATAAGGGAAAGCCTATAAGGATGTGCCTGGACCTATTCTAGTTGTGTACCCAATGGAGGGAATTCATGATCTACTATTGTGGGATCAAAGTATATTAGTGGTTGGTATCCCTTGTTGAGAAGATATTCTATATCCACTTTAGTTGCTACAGCAGACCCACTTTGTTGAGGTGTGCCGGTTGGGAGTATGAGTTGAGGATCTTCTTGCATAACATGTCCATCTAGAAGGATGCCTGAGATTAATTCAACATTTTAGTCTCCTCAATTATTTCATCTCTTCCTCTTTTTTAGAAAATCTTTCTTCAAGTGAAAGGGGATCAACCTCTCCTGAAGGTAGGAGAGGCATAATCTTACCCTTACCCTTTTCCTTATTGGATGCCTTTCAAGTAGGTAATGGTAGAGTGATTGAGGGATAAACTAGATTCAAGTAGAGTCTCTGGTTCTAGGTATGCACACCTCCTTTAATCATTTCAGTGTGCACTATATTTTCAATTAAATCTTCATCCTCCAATCCCTCCTCTGAATTGGCCTCATGTTCTATAGGGTCTGTAGGGGTAGTGTTAATGACATTCACTAATATGAAAATAATTATAGACATTCCATCAGTGTCTTTGTGATACTTCCTTTTTCTATTCCCCCCATGAGGTATTTTCCTCTCCTTCGCTGAATCCCAGGGAGTTGTTTGGAGGACGTTAATCCAAAGGGAATATCAATATGGTTCAATCATGTGTATTCCAAGTGAGGGTACCAGATCATGGTATGGGAAAAACTAAGAGGATCCATTCTGTAGCATTTCCCCTAATTGGGAGAAGATTGATTTTTGATATAGAGGAGGTTGCTGAGGTGAGAAATCCCTGAACCTTGAGGGTTGGGGCTGTTCTTATTCCACTTTCACAACTCTTTGGTTCTATTTTGTTGACCTTAAAGGTTGGGTTAAAAAATACCCCAAACCTATAGGTAGGGATTTATCCCGAACTTCCATGGCTGCTACTACTGTATCTAACCATTTTATTTTGTGGAGTTTTTTTCAAATAAGGATTGGGTGCATCATTTGGTATTCACTTGAATCACCCTCATTTGAAGATCATTGAGTTATTTCCAACATTTGTTCTATTTGATGACTGACTTCCCCTAATATGGAGAATTGATCTATATTTTTAGATATTTGATGAAAAGGTCTTTCAATAGTCTACTCTCTTCTAGACTAACATCAGTGAGAGTTAGTTGAGTCCTATTTTTGATGAGAATATCGTCGATTATAAAAAAAATCTATTCGTTGAATCCAGTTTGAAATATATGACATTTCATGATACCAAATTAGGTAGGTTTTTTTATTGGGGAGTGTGATTAAATGTAATTATCTGTTTTCCCCCACCCTATGATATTGACACTAGATGGGGAATCTACGATTAGATGTCCCAATATTTTTAACGCACTGAGGCATGCACGATGAAGAGATCATTGCTGTTTCTCGAACTTTGGATGTCATACAACTAGAAGAGATACCAAATCAATTTGTAATTTCGTCCCTTTTATTACCTTAATGTTACTTTGATACTCATCATAGAGTAATTCTTTCTCTCTCGAGTGATGAAGATATTTCCATATATTGAGGTGGATTTCATGCACACAATATTCCAACAACACTTCTAGAATGTTGTATTGAGGGGTGGCTATAGGCCAGAACATGACTAGAATGTCATATTTAGACAACTATTTCCTCATGTTCAGCATTTCATATTCATCGTTTTCTAGAGGCTCATCAACCTGTTCTAACTATAGTGGATGCTTTACTATTTATTTATTATAAGCAGCGAGTTTGGTGGGGTCTTCCTATGTTACGTTGGAAGACAGGTGATCCAAGGGTGGTTAGGAGAGTGTCCATCTCCTTGGGTTTTCTTCTAAATGAGAAAGTATTTCACTTGTCAATGAAAGGGCATCAGACATGATTGGCCTTATTTTTTCAAGTGCCTTGTAGTAGGAGGGCTTTCTCATTACTACATTTCCAAGGGGAGGACCCTCTTAACAATATGAAATAATACTATAGAGAGAAATTTCATAGGGAATTACATTACAGGGAGGAATACCATGGTGGATTATATCAAGGGGAAGACCCTCTTAATCATTGATCTTCTAGACACGTGGAGGGATTTCGTGACTCTTATCAGAAGATGGGATCTCAAGATCGATCAGATTTTGGACATGAAGCCATCCTTCATGATTAAGTGTTTTGGGAGGACCTTCATAATTAATGATATTGCTCTCTTAATTTTTCATTGGGAGAGAAGGATCTTGATATTCCATAAATAAACATTTTTGGGCTTCAAGAACTCCAACATTAATTAGAGATGGATTGTAGATCGACTCTTCATTTTCCAGTCGTTTCTGGTGAGTCTTATTTTCAGATGTCTTCTTGCGAGTTACTATGGCCACTTTCTCAGGAAAGTGGTTTTCAGGTATGTAAGCTTGTTTTATCAGTTTCCATATTACTATTAGAATTTACCTACAGTCTCCTAGAAATTTGGAAGGTGTTTGTTCCTTCATTAGAGTGGGAACATGTGTATATTACCGATCCATTTGTCTATATATCATAGGGGAGTTTTCCCCACAACTCTCCTAGAAGGAAGTAGAGTTATGTGTCTGCTCTGGGGTGACATGATGATAAGCCACCCCATTTATGGGGATATAGATGTGCGTCCATCCCTTTGACACTATTGTTTTCACTGTTATGATGTCCTGGAAGGTCCGTAGGATGTGGGTAGGAATTTACATCTGACCTTTCACCATTGCTAGGATATGCATGGTGACTTTAGTGATTGAAATAGGGATATATTCCCATTCCACATCTAGATTAGGGTTATGTGCCTACTCCTATCCTCTATTTCTTTTAATTGGATACTGATAGTATTTAGATTTGGGAATAAAGAGTAGGGTATGATCCCTATTCAACATCTGGATTTTCCGATTGACTTCTCTAAGTGCTGCTTGATGAGGCTACTGACAGGCTTGATAAGTGTAGGTAGGTGTGTGTTCTTTCTCATGGTTTGCAATTGAATTTGACCGATGGGATTTTCCAGATGCTGTCATATAAATCTACTGGTAGTCTTGGTTGGTGCAGGCAGGTGCATGTACCAGATCACTGAATACCTCGATATTTGAACAATGAGATTCCTTGGATGCTGCCAGGTGAGTTTACTGGCTAGCTGAATTAGGTAGGATGGTTGTATGTTCCCACTTGCAGTTTTCCACCACATTTGGTTGGTGGGCTTCTCTATAGGGGACATAGGTGTGGTCCTACTCCATATTGTCTAGTTTCTGCCCCTAGTGAGCCATCTTGCATACTTGGGTCTAGATGAGATGGTCCAGACTATCAAGGATGGATCCCTCATATTGTCTAGGGTTTACTATCCCACAACTTTTGGTGGTGGAGACTACTGGTAGGAGCCCTTTGTAAGGACCCCCATCTCTTCTGAATGAGGCCGTCTATGGACTCTTGATCCACCTCCCTAAGATAAGGGAGGGAATAGTTGTTGTATTATGGGGATGATCACCGAAAATGGTTGAAGATGGTGATAGGTTCCATTTTCTTCTAGACCACCGACCATCACTGATTGGATGATCGATGGGGATCTGCAATCTAGATGGACTTTCGTGAAACCTCTAGGGCCAGGATGGTACTATTCTGATGATACCATTGACTAGTGAATTTGATACCTAGTATTGAAGATGTTGGTTTGGTGACGGTATCCTCTTCTTGGATGAAGACCATACATTAACGGTAGTCAGGGCATGCCTTAGTGAGAGTCGATGCAATGCTATTTGGATTGAAGGGAGATCCTATTGAAAGTTCTTGGAATATAGGTAACAAACACAAATAAAAAACCCCCCATTAAAGTAGAATCTCATTAAATGAACACATGCATGATTAATTGTCTTATCTGGCCCTATTTTATTTTTAAATTGAAAGGGGCCTCAAAGGTGGGTGACATTATCATCCTGGTTAAGGATTCACATCTGTCTCACCATTTTTATTTCTGAAGAAAACATGTTACCCGACAATTGATTGTGGGGGGTTGAGTTTGGTGAAATAATTTACTTTGGGATAACTATTTTAAAATGACTTCCAATGAGGTTTGTTCATGGATCTAGAAACAAAAAATGGTTCTGTATCCATGAGGGAATTTCATTCCAAAGGAAGGAGCTCATTGGTAATTTTGTCCAATGATACTTAAGAACTCACATTGGTTGAGAGGATGGGATGTCAGACTCATTACACCCTTATGGGGGGAATTGTTACACACTTCGGGACTCTATTATAGATTTAAGATATGTTCGTAAATCCTTTATTAATTCCCAAGTATGGAACAGGATCGAACCCATAAGATGGGATTCCTATGTATCCTTGTGAAAGGAATCAAAACCTATGTAGTTCAATGCCACATAATGGGATACATTATACCTTTTAAGGTCATGTGATAAGGACCAAACTATGCAATTTAATGTCATGAAATAAGGATGTCTAGTCGTAAGGTGCCTATTCAAAGTTTGGTGTGGGTATTATGCTGAAGTGGCCCAGGAAACTTGGAAAGGATATGGATTCCCGGGTTGAATAAGAATCTACTCAGAATGTGGATCAAAGAGAATATGGTTAATTTGGGGTGTTGGTTTTGGAACTAATAGAGGCTTCCTATGTATCCCATTTGGATGGGAATAAAATCCCACATAGTTCATGAGGACCCACTCCTATTGTGGCCATCAAGTTTTTCTCACAGGGGAGTATGACCCTTTGAGAGCAATAAGTTGGCACTTATTCCTTAAAAGGATGCCCTTGTTGTTGAGTTTTGGGTAGGGATTATTCCCGAGGATGATTTCCTAGTGAATGATGTTTGGTTACATAGTTGGTGTAATGCCCCAAGATTTTTATGAGATAATTTTTTTTAATTTCTTTGATGTCTTGTGTTATACGCTATACCAAGATAAGTGTGCACTATACGCAACACCGACTTAGCTTGCGGTATATGCAACACTATGATCGGCTTGTGTACACAAAATTTCAAGTTATTTTGACATAATTCATTTCAAATAAGACCTATTATAAGAGAACAACTAAATATTATAACCTAGACATTATAATGGCAGGTATGAATAATAATAATTTTCTTCTAAAAAACTATTTAAATGAAAATAAGTGAGTCTATAAAATAATAAAATCACTTTTTATGGATTTTATTAATGGAAAATATTTTTAATATATTCAATGTAATGTTTAAAATTCATCTTATATGTTTTCTAGACATGATATAAGAATAAATTCATTTTTTGGATAAAAGAATCATTTTTCAAACAATGCAGTTTTGTCGCCTTTTGATGGTGCACCCATTTAAAATCTGGTTTTTGACATTTATTTATATTAAACTTGAAAAAATAAACTCCATATTTTAATTTGGAATATAAAAATTTACTTTGGTTTAATTTTTGGTATTTTTCTAATAAGTTTCATTTTTTTTATGAAAAGTGACAATACTGATTTTTATTAAAAAAAATTATTTTCCTTTAAAGTCATTACATAGTAAAATTGTGTCTTGGTTTGGTTTTAAATTTTAATTAGTTAATTTTTATCCAATTATGGTTTTTGAAAATAATTTTATACAATAATTTATTGTAAAAACATTTTCCATTTAAAAAGGGGAATTTTTCCAAAAACAAAATTTGTGACATTTTACCTGTTTTATTTTACCATTAATTCTGCAAATTCTTTGTTATGAATTTTGAAAAATAGATGTCAAATTTGGATTCAGGATATCCAAATTTGGTAAGTAGACCCCTTTTATTTTTTACCAATATGAATAGTTACCTTGGTAAATTTTGTTACCATAGTAAAGGGTAAAGTAGGTAATTTAGGTTAAAAATAGAATTATAATGACTATAAAATGACCAAAACAAATGAAAAAAAATTATTCTATAAATATAATTTAACCCTTATCACTAAAGGATAAAATTATATCATTTAATGGGCACTTGTCCATGAAAATGACTTAAATAATATTTAAATATAAAGAAAGACACAAGTGTCATTTTCTTTGTCTTTAATATCGATTATGTGTCCACGTATAGAAAAATGAGTGGTATCAATGAATCTAAGTGGTAATATTTAACTTAATAAATATTTTTCTCTAATATAAAGTTATTTTTTACATTTTGGATCCATTTGGAAGATATTATGTTATTTATAATATTTTATTTAATTAAAATTTAAAGATGTCACATTCATGTTTTAAATAATATATCATTTTTTAAAATAAGGTTTTACAGAATCTGTATTCAACTATAAATACTAATTTGAAATATAAATTTTTTTTATTTAAGAAGGTAATTTATTTTTAATTTTTAAGAAATATTTAATTACCTTAAAGGCTTATAAATTGATGGTGTTGAAATTATTTAATTAATGAAAAAATCAATAAAATAATTTTATTAAAATGACAATAAATATTAGAATACCAAAACACTTTCCCAAATCTTATTGGTCGAGTATATATTGACCATAATCATCCAATGGTGTAGTTAGGGACCATTTGGAGCCTTATAGAAGATATTGTGAGACTTATATTATTTTATTTAAAGTGATTTCAAAGTTTTCACATTCATAATTTAATAAGTATAACATTTTAAATTTTTGATTTTCTAGAAGATAATTTTGACTACATATATTACTATGAAATCTAGTAGATTTATCTTAATCATAATATTTTATTTTTAATTTTTACTCAAAAAATATGTATATTAAATAATTACACAAAACTGAGGTATTAATTATTTTATTAATGGAAATAACAGATAAATGTTATTAAAAATATTAAAATAAATATAATTTAGGCTAATTAATATGTCTAATTAATTTTTTAGATTACCTAGATCTATTATTAATATAATAAAATAGATTTTTTTAAGTTAACTTGTTATCTTAATATTTTTAAAAATCAATGAATTAAATAGTGGAAAAATTGACAATATTGTTTGTTTATCAAAATAAAGATTTATTAAATTATTTAAAAATTATAAAAAAATTAAAAAATATATAATAATTATGATATGGTATAAAATGTTCTAATTTATTTATTTATGTCTATTTTACATAAAATAAGTAAATATTTCACCCTTCTAATATTGAACTAATTTTTACCATAGTTAAAAATTAAATAGAATAACTAAGTGATAATTAAAAATATATGGTTTAAATTGATAGAAATACTTGTAAAAAATTTATTTTTTGATGATATTAAAACCTTATCTAATATAATATTCTAATTTTGGTCATTTTGGTTTTTTTTATATGGGGATTTATTTTATTATAAATTAATATTTTTGAGGTTTCCAAAAGTGCCCTTCACCTCAATTATAAAAGGGCACCTCTTCCCTCACCTCTTTACTTCAATTTGAGCCTCCATGATCGGCCATAACTTGACCATTTCCCTTATAAACTTCCTTATTTACATTTTACTAGTTTTCTTCTTCTCAAAAAACCAACTCGAGTGCCTTTAAGAGGAGATCTAGAGGGAGCTCATCGAAGAAGAGGTAATCTCATCTACCAATTATTTCAAATTATTTCTTCTTCTACTTCCTCTTCATGAGTTGTTTCCATTATGAATTAATGACTCCAGTATCACTTGTATATTGATATTTTATTAAAATTATGTAAAAACCATATTATACCTTCTATCTATCCTATGAAAAATTTAATCCTCACGTGTGCATATGTACGACTTACCATCTCCATGTTGTGTTGTAATCTGTTTTTCACCGCTACTTGATTTGGATGGGTATAATGATAGAAATAATAACCATATATGATTATTATAACAATTTATTTATTATATAACAATATATATACCATCCACATCAATACCATTTCATAATTAAAGGAATGATATCATCGTTCGTGCATACGTACGTCCTACCGTCTCGATGATGTGGTGCGATTCATTCTACATGATATCGATTAAATCATGATTATATAAATGTAGAGAATGAATAAATATGGTATATATTATTTTTATATTTTTTTTAATGGTATAAATATGATCTAATATGGAGAACCTGATCTTATTCAACAAAACATGTATAAGAACATAAAACAGTCAATACCCAAATAACGAGTAGCAATGAATTTTTATTAACAAACAGATGATAATATGATCATATATGATATCATAAAAAATAAAATGATTCTATAATAAGTCAATGACATCATTTAAATAATTATATAGGGGTTTCAGATACATACAAAGGATAATGGACCTAAGATAAGGGATAATTTTGTAATCTCATTATTATCTGAGATTGTTTATACATAAGTATTTACTGGGGTATATTTATCATCCACATACACATTTCCTAAGTATGTAATATTATTTATATTCTTATAAAAAAATTAAATTTAACTTCACACTATGGGGAATTTTTATTAAACTATATTAAAGTAATTCTTTTGTCGTTATTCGATACGAGGTACTTTTTGACTTTTCCAGCAAAAGTACGAGGAGAATTTTTTTTAACTTATACGGCATGAATAGATTTTTAAATTTCTATAGTGCCTTATTTCCATTAAGCTTCATTTAAAATATTTCATGTTTATTTTCAAATAAATTATTTTCTTTTTAAATTGTGTGGAATTTTGAGAAAATAAAATGTTTTTGAAGAAGAAAGAATATTTTCCTCAAGAATTAATTTTAAGTGTTTTATCAAAATTATTTTCCATATAATATGACATTCTTTAATAGGTTTATGTTTCAAATATACCATCCCTATTACTCATATAGTTTTATTGTGTTTATTATGGAATTATATTTCTAGAATCCATTTGTTTTATATGGATTTTTTTATGATGGACTGATGTTTAAGGAACCCATTTTATTCTTTGGGTTATGCTATGATGAATTATTGATGTTTTTGTGGCACATGTAAGAATAATTTAATTATGATATGGGTGGGAACTATATCTCCCTCCAATTAATTGGGTAAAGATTTATATCTCATGAGATAGACATGACTGGAATGGAAAGTAAATCTGGTTCAGTATAGGACTGGAATGAAAAGTAAAACCGGTTTAGTAATACAGGGCTGGGATGAGGAGTGAACTCAGTTTAGTAATGGACTTGGTCTGCTGTGATGGTCTTATCAATTAGCTTTGGATAACATGGAAATGATTTTCTATACTTATGTGTTTTCCAAAATTCCATGTTTCATGGCAATGATATTTTATCATAGATCATGTTCATTTATGATTTATGCCTTATGGATTGCCAAGATTTATTTCATGACTCAAGATTTTGATATTAAAAATTTATGTTCATGTTTTTACATTCTTATGTTTATGTTTTGTTTGGTGTTCTTCATGTTTACCCTTACTGAGCATTTGAGCTCACCATTTTTATGTTTCATTTTCCCCAGGATATAAAGAAAGGTTTTAGGTAAGAAAACTAAAGGAGAAGATATTTATGGGAGATATTGAAGATCTTTCACCAAGTTAGAAGGATGTGTTCTAAGTTTCCAAAGACACTAAACTAATATGGTCTTTGGGAATCTATTTTTGTAATGTATTAATTTTTCCAAAAAATAAATGTAATATCCACGTACATAAAGGTTGGGTCATTAGAGTTGGTATCAGAGCGAAGGTTCAGTCAACGTTTGGAAATTAGGATGTGAATACTTTAGTGATATCCCTAGAGATATTTCTAAGTATATTTCTTAGGATGTCTTAAGGATAAGTCTATGTATAGGTTAAAATCCAAGAGTTATTGTGATATTTATGAATAACCTAGGATTAAACCTAATATGTTAGAGATTTAAAGTAATCCCCCTTGAGTATGTTGTTTTCCTAGTATGATTTTTGACTCTCAGAATTTTATTTTTAGGTTTTAGAAAATGGATGGAAACAGGAGGATTCATGTTAACGAAGAATATTATGGAAAATGGAATGATATTCCTCATGAGCAACCAAATGAAATGGAAGTTGGAAGGTGAAACATATTTTTCATGCCTAATCAGTAATTTTATAATATGATCAATAATCTCAACTTTGGTGGGTTTCCTGACCCATCTAATAAGAGAAAGATGGAGTTTCATGGTGATCATAGAGGAAAGAAAGTAAAATTTTCCTCATGTAAATCATGTGGGAAGAGACATCAAGGAGAATTTTTCGAAGGAACTTGAAGATTCTTTGGGTGTGAAAAAGAAGGACATAAAGCCAATAATTTTAAAGGAAAAGGTTCAATTAACAAAATGGAAAAGGATAATGGTATTGCTAAAGAATCAACGATGATTAAATGTTTTAAATGTGGAATATATTGGCATTATGAAAATCAACCCCCTAAGGGAAAATCTCATGTAGAGAATTATCATGGTCATATGGGTAGTATTTATGTTACTGACGATGAAGAGACTATAAAGAATATATGAGATGAAAGAAGTGTTAATTATGGGATAAGAAGATAATGATATGTTTGATAGTATTAATGACCTCATGACTGATATAAGGACAAAGTAATATCATTGATTGAGTATATAGAATTTTTTGGATTTTTGGTATGTGGAAAGAGTTAATTTTTAACAGCATGCATGTTTTCACTAAGGTTCTAGGGTAATTCATGTTATTATCATATTTTAGGAGAATATATTATTAAGGTGTTCAGATGTTTGTAATGTGACAACCAAGAACAACCTTATGAGATATGGGAGATAAATGTTAAGCCGATTTATTTCACCTCTATATAAAGTTTTGCATCTTTAATTTTTATAAGGACTGTAAGGTTATAAATTTATAGAAAGTTTAAGTTAAACATTAAATTATTTTTATTAGAATAAATTATTATCTCACTATAGGTTCACTTATGCATATTTGATAACTTGTGCTAACATTTTTGTGATAAAGATAGATGGAATGACCTATCATTCAATTTATGGATTGCATGATCTGCTAACACTTCAGGAATGAAAAGTTCAAATTCATTTCTTTGAATAAGAGATGAAGTGGAAATTGTTCAAGGCACGACCAACGATGTGATTGTACTTACATCAAGTAATAATTTCTTCTCATGTTCTGCAACTTGAGGAAAAGGATCTTGAAAACCAAAAAAAATATCCTAGTACCTTTTTACCTGATGAATTAGATGGTCTCTTGGATCATCACAGATTTATGGATTTTGATTGTTAACATTCTCCTAACGATGTTCTCTATCACTCTCTATCAGAAATTGATAGTTTGATTTTTCTTCCATATCCATGTTTTCACTTACCACCTATGCTCTCTTGTGTGGAAACCCATTGATGATTTACTTTGGTTAACTGTTATGTTTCTAACTTTCCTTTTTAAAATGATGTTTTAGTATTCCTTCTTATGATGTAGGTTTCTATGAAAGAAACTTTCAAGTAATAATCATTTTATAACCCCAACAGATTTCAAGGGAAAAATTCACTTTAAGTGGGGTATAATATAATGCCCAAAGGTTTTTATGAGATAGATTTTTTTAATTTCTTTGGTGTCTTGTGTTGTATGCTACACCAAGATAATCTTGCACTATATGTAACACCGGCTTAGCTTTCTGTATACGCAACACTATGATCGGATTATGATACACAAAACTTCAAGTTCTTTTGACAGAATTAATTTCACATAATACCTAGTATAACTGAACAAATAAATATTATAACCTATCCATTATAATAGTGGGTATGAATAATATTAACTTTCTTCTAAAAAAACTATTTAAATGAAAATAAGTGAGTCTATAAAATAATAAAATCACTCTTGATGGATTTAATTAATGAAAAATATATGTAATATATTCAAAATAATTTCTCAAAATCATATTATATGTTTTCTATACATGATATAAGAAAAAAATCATTTTTTTATAAAATATGTATTTTTTTAAAAATGCAGTTTTGCCACATTTTGATGGCACACCCAATTTAAATCTAGTTTTTTACACTTTTTATATTAAATTTGAAAAAATAGACTTATTATTTTAATTCTTAATATAAAATTTTAATTTGGTTGAATTTTTGGTATTTTTCTGATAAGTTTTATTTTTGATGAATAGTGAAAATACTAATTTTTATTGAAAACTTTATTTTCTTTTGAAGTCAATACATAGTTAAATTATTTTTTGGTTTGGTTTTAAATTTTAATTAGTAGATTTTTATCCAATTATGGTTTTTTAAAATAATTTTTACATGAATTTATTATTAAAAAAATTCCATTTAAAAAGGTGTATTTTTCCAAAAAACTGTTTTTCGTTACATTTTACCAGTTTTATTTTAACAATAATTTTGCAACATCTGTGTTATGAATTTTGAAAAATAGATGTAAAATTTGGATTTATGAGGTCTAAATTTTATAATTAGGTCCCTTTTTTTAACCAATATGAATAGTAACCATGATAAATTTTGTTACCAAGGTAAAGGGTAATTTAGGTAATTTAGATTTAAAATAAAAATATAATGACTATAAAATGACCAAAAAAATGACAATTTTATTTGATAAATTTTATTTGATCCGTAACACTTAAGGTTATAAATTATGTCATTTAATGGGCATTTTTCCATGAGAATTACTTAAATAATATTTAAATCAAAGAAAGATGCAAGTGTCATTTTCTTTGTCTTTAATATCTATTATGTGTCCACATATGGACAAATGGGTGGTATCAACAAATATAAGTGGTAATGTTTAACATAATAAAAATATTTCCATAATATAAATTTATTTTTGACGTTTTGGGGCCATTTGGGAGATATTATGGTATTTATAATATTTTATTTAATGAAAATTTAAAGATGTCACATTCATGCTTTAAATAATATATCATTTTTTAAAATAAGGTTACACATAATCTATATTCAACTATAAATACACATTTGAAGTATAAGATGTTTTTATTTAATAAGGTAATTTATTTTTAATTTTAAGAAATAAATAATTACCTTATAGGCTTATAAATTGATGATGTAGAAATTATTTAATTCCTGAAAAATCAATAAAATAATTTTATTAAAATGATAATAAATATTAAAAAACCAAAACACTTTTCCTAATATTATTTTTCAAGTATATCTCGACCATAATCATCCAAGTTTCGAGTTAGGGACCATTTGTAGCCTTATAGAATAGATTGTGACACTTATATTATTTTACTTAAAGTGATGTTAAAGTTTTCACATTCATAATTTAATAAGTATAACATTTTAAATGTTGGATTTTACAGACGATAAATTCAATTAAATATATTCCTATTAAATATACTAGATTTATCTTCATCATAATATTTTATTTTTAATTTTTACTCAACAAATAATTATATTAAATAATTACACAAAATTGATGTAGTAATTATTTTATTAATAGAGATATCAAATAAATGTTATTAAAAATATTAAAATAAATATAATTTGGGATAATTAAAATATATAATTAATTTTATAGATTACCTTGACATATTATTAATATAATAAAATATATTTTTTGAAGTTAAATTATTATATTAATATTTTTAAAAATCAATGAATTAAATAGTGACAAAATTGACAATATTTTTTTTTTATCAAAATAATGTTTTATTAAATTATTAAAAAATCATTAAACATTTTTAAAAATATATAATAATTATTATATATTATAAAATGTTCTAATTTATTTATTTATGGTATATTTTAAATCAAATAAGTAAATATTTTATCCTTTTAATATTGAATTATTTGTTACCCTAGTTAAAAATTAAATATAATAACTAAGTGATAATTAAAATGATAAGGTTTAAATTGACCTAAATACTTGTCAAAAAATTATTTTTTGATTATAATTAAACCTTAAATAATATCATCTTCGAATTTGGGTCATTTTTGAGGTTTTTTATGGGGATTTAATTTATTATAAATTAATATTTTTGAGGTTTCCAAAAGTGTCCCTCACCTCAATTATAAAAGGGAACCTCCTCCCTCATATCTTCACTTTAATTTGAGCCTTAAATATTGGCCATACCCTACCCATTTCCCTTATAAACTTCATTATTTGCATTCTATATGTTATGGTCTTTTCAAAATACAAACTCGAGTGCCTTTAAGAGGAGGTATATAGGGAGCTCGTCAAAGAATATGTAATCTCCTCTACCAATTCTTTCAAATTATTTCTTCTTCTACTTCATCTTCATGATTTGTTTCCATTATGAATTAATGAATCCAGTATCACTTTTATAATTATATGCTATTAATATTTTTTTAATAATAATATTCCACCTTCTATCCATCCTATGGAAAATGAAATCACCACGAGTGGGTACGTACGGTTTACCATCTCCACATCGTGGTGTAATCTATTTTTTCCACCACTTGAATGGGATGGGTATAATGATGGAAATAATGACTATATATGATTATTATAACAATTTATTTATTTTTTAACAATATATAAACCATCCACATTGATACCATTTCATAATTAAAGGAATGATATCATCACTCATGCGTACATACGACCTACCGTCTCCATGATGCGATGCGATTCATTCTCCATGTTATCCATTAAAGCATGATTATATAAATGTGCATAATAAAAAAATATGGTTTATATTATGTTTATACTATTTTTTAATGATATAAATATGATCTAAGAAGGATAACCATAGCTTATTTGATAAATCATGCATAAGAACATAAAGAAGTTAATACCCAAATAACGAGTAATAATGAAAGTTTATGAACAAATGGATGATAATATGATTATATATGATATCATAAAAAATAAAATGATTCTGTAATAATTTTATGAAATCATTTAAATCATTATAAAGGGGGTTCAAATATATACAAAGGATAGCAGTCCTAAGGTAATGGATAATTTTGCAATCTCATTATTATCCGAGATTGTTTATACGTAAGTATCTAGTGGGGTATATTTATGATCAACATCCACATTTATTAAGTATGTAATATTATTTCTATTATTCTAAAATTGTTTAATTTCAATTTTAACCATTGGTGAATTTTTATTAAAATGCATAAAAGCAATTTTTTTGTCGTTATTCGATACGAGGTACTTTTTGACTTTTCCAAAAAAAAGTATGAGGAGAATATTTTTTTAACTTATACAGTATGAACAGATATTTATGTTTTCATAAAAAATTATTTCCATGAATCTTCCTTTACAATATTTCAAGTTTATATTCAAATAAATTCTTTTATTTTAAAATTGTGTTGAATTTTGAGAAAGGAAAATGTTTTTGAAAAATAAAGGATATTTTCCTCAAGAATTAATTTCAAGTGTTTTATCAAAATTATTTTCCATCTAAGATGAAATTATTTAATAGGGTTTCATTTCAATTATAATATACCTATTATTCGTATGGTTTTATTGTGTTTATTATGGAATGGTATTTATAAAATCCATTTGTTTTATATGGATTATGTTATTATGGAATGTTGTTGAAGAATCCCATTTTATTCTTTGGGTTATGCTATAATAAATTATTGATGTTTTTATGGCACAAGTAAGAATGATTTCATTATGGGATAGGTGGGACCTATATATACCTCCAATTCATTAGGTAAAGATTTATATCTCATGACATAGATATGACTGGAATGATAAGTAAATGTGATTCAGTAATACATGACTGGAACAAGAAGTAAATCTGGTTCAGTAATACAGGGCTAGAACAAAGAGAGAACTCGGTAAAGTAATGGACTTTGTCTACTATAGTGTTCTTGGAAATGATCCTTGTCTAACATGGAAATGATTTTCTATGCTTATGTGATTTCCACAATTCCATGTTTCATGTCAATTCTATTTTATCATGGTTCGTGTTCATTTAAGATTTATGCCTTAAGAACTACCAAGATTTATTTTGTACCGTCCTGAGTCCGGAGCCCTTCCACTGGTGCCCCGTACCCGGTTCGCCACATGACCTCAAGCGCGTTTCCCTGAATGACAAAAGTTGCTGACTAGAAGCGAGGGCCTTGGTGAGTCGGTGGGGAAACTATGACCTCATTCGGTAAGGTATACAAGGTATGAAAACAAAAATAAATAGCAGAAGCAGCAAATGACATGCAAAACAACAGAAACCAAACAACGGAAGCAATGTAGATATATAACTACGATGAAAATGATGCAGCAGGTACAAGTATCTAAGGAAAACCGCAAACACAAAAACGTGCTGAAATACAACTGAAACCAAGTTCAAAAGAAAAACAAAATAATCTCCTCAGCATCGCGAGCCACAACTCGGTCTCATGCTCCCCAACTCCTAATGCAATCAAGATCCTGAAGTAGAAGGGTGCTTGCCCTTATCTATACCTGCAGCAACATAGTCTGCTTGGGCCCAAAAGCATGACCCAAACAGGGTGTGAGATAAAATACCAGTAGGCAATCACCCAAATATTTGTGCCTAACAGTCAATGAATACATGGCAGTAATAAAACAAGAAGTAGTAAACGGAAAAGAACAAGCAACTATAAACCACAGTTCTAACAAGTAAAGCACACAAGTAAGTAGTTAGAAACAAGAAGAAAATAGGTAACCCTATGGGTAGCTCTCATAGTCTAACCCCTATGGTTCAACCTCTAAGTACTAGCAACCCTCTGGGAGGCACACACAGTCTCACCCCTCTGGTTCAGCTACGTAAGTAAGCAGACTCTCTGGGGAAGCACTCACCATCAATTCCCCCTATAGTCTCGTATCGTGCTAAAGGCTCTCTGGGGAATCACTCAACATCAATTCTCCATGTGGCCCATGTCGTAGTTAAAAGACACTCAGGAGAATCCCTTCAGTCAATTCTCCCCTTGGTCTCGCATCGTGATTTAAAAGACACTCTGGAGAAGCCATGTCGTCAATTCCCCCTTTGGTCTACTACTCTAGGTTCCCACAGTCCTGAGTATAACTAAACATGCTTAGTGTGTGTATATCGTCCAAGTAAACCTCAAGAACTACTTGGCTATCAACTATGGCTCAACAGCAATAACAAAACAACAGTTCTGTTATCCTACAACTAGGCATGGAAACTGGAAAAATGCCAAACAGGCAGAACAATCATGGAAAAGTAATCTGAGCACAAACAAATTACTCTAATCACAAGCAATAACCTCTACTAAAGCAAAAAAGCAAAGCAGACATGTAACAAGGGCAAAACAGGAAACACACAATACCCCGTTCAAGGGTATTGGTGGAATTTTCACATAATATTCATCAACTTTCTACGGAAAGGCACAAACCACCTACCTCGATCCGAGGAGATCGATAAACGTGAACCTCGATGACAGATTCCTCCTAAAACAACATAGATCTAAGAAAACACACAAAATGTTCATCCCAAAATAACTTGGAAACGAGGAGGAATCAAGAAACAAGTCTAAAGCAGAAGGAAGAACTCACCGCTGCGATTCCAACGCAACTGACCGTGCTCGAATTGGAGAACGGACGGTGAGGAGGGAGTTTATCGAAGATCCGGCTATACAGTCACTCTCGGACGGATGAAAACTGAAGAAGAAGATGGTTTTGGGGGTTAGGCGCGACCCCAGTCCGTTTAATGAAAAAAATAAAGTACACGGCGTGTACTTTAATTTTTTGGTACTTCGAATTAACTGGCCTCCACCTCAGCCTTACACACCGTGTGTGTGGCCCAAACACGGCCAGCACACGACTTTGGGCCAGGGAAGATTACACGGCGTGTAATCATAAAGTACATGTTGTGTACTTCTAAAATTTCCAGAAAATTCATTTTTCTCAAAAACTCCAGGAAAAGTAAGAACGTACCTGAAAAGAAGATCCGGGTTCTTACAAATTTCCCCCTTTAAATAAATTCGTCCTCGAATTTCCCTAACGATTCGGAGAAGAAGAAACCCCAAACAGCTCCGGCCATTGCGATTATACATCGGCCTCCCTCTCCCAGGTCTCGTCCTGTACTCGCCCATGCTGTTATAGCACTCATACCAGAGGAACAAACCGCCCGTAGATAACCTTCGTACTATGATCGACAATCCGGATAGGATGATCCTCGAACGATGCATCTGCTTCAAGCTCGACTTCCTCAGGTTGAAAGACGTGAGATGGGTCTGAAAAGTAATGTTGGAGCTGAGATACATGGAAGATATTGTGCATGGCCCGATACCTCTGAGGTAGCTGCAATTGATAGGCGACCGGCCCCACTCTCTCTAAGACCTCAAACGGCCTGATGTACCGCGGTGAAATCTTACCCTGTCTCCGAATCCTTTTGTGTCTCAACCTCGGTGCGACATGTAGGAAAACCTGATCACCGACCTCGAACTCTAGAGGTCATCTTCGCTTATCAGCATAAGACTTCTGTTGACATTGCGCTGTAGCCATCCTCTTCCGAATCAGCTCTATCTGCTCTGAAATCTCCTGAACAAGACGAGGTCCCAGTAAAGATGACTCTCATGCCTCCAGCCAGCATAAGGGTGATCGGCATGGCCTACCGTACAAAGCCTCATATGGTTCAATCTGAATGGTTGCCTGGAAACTATTGTTGTGGGAGAACTCCACCAGAGGAATATGCTTCTCCCAAGAACTGCCAAGGTCAAGGATGCAAGCTCAGAGCATATCCTCAAGCACCTGGATCGTGCGCTCGGACTGGCCATCAGTCTGGGGATGGTATGTTGTACTCAAAAGTACATGTGTACCCAAGGCCTTCTGAAGTCTCTGCCAGAACCGAGAGGTAAAGCGCGCATCTCTGTCTGAAATAATAGAGTGTGTAACTCCATGCAGACGAACAATCTCCCTGATGTAAAGTAGTCCCAGATCATCGACACTGAAGGTCTCCTTGATTGGCAAGAAGTGAGAAACCTTCGTAAGTCTGTCGATGACAACCCAAACAGTATCGTTCCCTCGAGGTGATCTCGGCAACCCGGTCACGAAGTCCATCGCAACATCGTTCCACTTCCACTCTGGAATGGGTAACTGCTGTAAGAGCCCCGCTGGTCGCTGATGCCCTGCTTTCACCTACTAACAAGTAGAATATCTCATGATGAAACCAACAACATCCTTCTTCATACCTGGCCACCAGTACTGGTGATGAAGATCCCGATACATCTTGGTGACGCCAGGATGAACTGCCCAAATTGAGGAATGGAAATCTCGCATCAGCTCCTATTGTATGTCTGATGGAACCTATACGTGTCCCTATAAATGCAAGATCTCATCCTCACCCACTGCCCATTCAGGAAGAGGGTCCCCTCCTGACACACTCTCCCGCAGGACTAAGCCTTCCGAGTCTGATAGTTGCCTCATCCGTACCCAATCAAGTAGCGTGGTGGTAACAGCTAAAAAAGATATAAAGGTCTATCCCCATCTGTCATGCACCTCCAGATGCATCTCAGAGAATAGAGCCATCAGCTGTCACTCACTACTGGCATCCTGAACTGCCTAAATATGAGTTCTCCTACTCAATGCGTCTGCCACGGCGTTGCCTTTTCCTGGCGTATAGGCAAGATCAAAATCAAAAGACTGAAGATACTCAACCCACCTGCGCTGCCTTAGATTCAGATCACGCTAAGTGAAGATATACTTAAGACTATTGTGGTCAGTGAAGACTACAAAGTGCTCTCCCAGAAGATAGTGTCTCCAACAGCGCAAGGCATGAACAACAGCTGCCAACTCCAGATCATGCATAGGGTAGTTCCTCTCATGTGGCCTCAGCTGCCAAGACCCATACATAACGAATCCATCTCCCTACATAAGCATAGCTCCCAGCCCGATACCCAAAGCATCACAATAAACAGTGTAGCTCTTTCCTGGCTCTGGCAAGACTAGTATCGGTGTTGATGTCAACCTTCCTTTCAGCTCCTGAAAGGCTGACTCACAAGAATCTGACCATAAGAACTTCTCCCCCTTCTTGGTCAGACCTATCAAAGGTGCTTCTAGATTAAAAAAGTCCTAAATGAAGCGTCTATAGTATCCAGCCAGCCCTAGGAAGCTCCGTACCTCAAAAATGTTCTTCGGCTGCTCCCAGAAAACTACAGCTCTCACTTTCACTGGGTCCATAGATACTCATGCCTCTAAGATGACGTGACATAAGAAGTTAATCTGATCCATCCAGAAATGGCACTTCGAGAGTTTAGCATAAAGTCGATACTCACTCAATGTACTCAGAACGATCTCAAGATGTGTGGCATGGTCGTGTCGAGTGTGAGAGTACACCAAGATATCATCCACAAAGACCACGATGAAGGAATCCAAGTAAGGATGGAACACTCGGTTCATTAATGCCATGAAAACTGCAGGTGTGTTCGTGAGTCCGAAAGGCATGACTGTATACTCGTAAAGACCGTACCTGCTCCTAAAGGCTGTCAGAGGTATATCTGATGGTCTAACACGCAACTGATGATAACCGGACCTCAAGTCGATCTTCGAGAACACCCAGGCTCCTCGAAGCTGATCAAAAATGTCATCAATCCGCGGAAAGGGATATCGCTTCTTAACCGTCAACTGTTTCAGCTTCCGATAATCCACACAAAGCCGAAGGGTACCGTCTTCCTTCTTCGCAAATAGAACAAGCGAACCCCAAGGAGAAGTACTGGGTCGGATGAAACCCTTAGCCTGTAACTCCTCCAACTGCTTCTTGAGCTCCTGCAACTCAGGTGTGGTCATCCTATAGGGAGGAATGGACACTGGTACCACTCCTAGCATGAGCTCAATAGAGAAGTCTACCTCATGCTCCAGAGGCAAACCCGAAAAGTCCTCTGGAAAGACATTAATGAAGCGATCCACCACCGGAGGAAAGTCCAACTGTGGAGTCCCCTGATCATCCAGGTAAAGGCTAGCAATATAGGCTATCACCCCTCCCAGCCCAAGATGCTCGAGTCCTGCCCGACTCGCCCGAACGTCCCATTCGCCTCTATGTAGAAAAGATTCACCCTCTAGTGAGACGAAACTCACTCTGTGGCGATAGCAGTCGACGACTGCCTGGAAGGGAATCAACCAGTCCATGCCAAGGATGACATCATAGCTTGTCATCTCTAGGACATAGAGATCCCATAAGAAGCGATACCCTGCAACCTCGAGAGGGAACTCTCTACACTGGCGTACACTAGATGTCCTCGTTCCCAAAGGTGTGTCTAGTGTCAACGAGTCGGCAGAAGAAAAGATGCAGAGTCCAAGGATCTCCACAAGAGCAATAGAGATAAAGCTATGTGTAGCACCTGTATCAAAAAGGGATGAAGATAAAACTGAGGCTACTAAAATCATACCTCGAACAGTAGAAGGGTCGGGATCCTGCTCATGATAAGTCTGCTCCACGGTGAAAGACTACCCTACATCGCGGCCCTGCACCCCTGACTGACCACCCTGAGTTGAACCTCCCTGCTGGTGCTGAGGGACTGGGGGATGACTGCCATGGACTCGACCTCCACCTTGGCCCAAACGGCCGGAAGAACTCCAGTTCCTTGACTGGTGAGAAACTGGTGGGGCTGCTCCTGAACGAGGAGTCATGGAAGAACCCCAGTCACCTGCTGCTAGTAAGAAAACCTAGAAAAAACGCTGAAGGTGACCCATCTTTCCGCAAGATCGGCACTCCACAGGGTCCCTCTAGCACTGCGGCCTCGTGTGCCATGTTCGTCCACACTGATAGCATGTCACTTCACTGCCTGAAGATGCATCTCGCTTCCTCGAATCACCGCGCGTAGGTTCCCTACGTCGCTTCTTGCTATCATCGGAAGGAAAGATAGCTCTGGAAGCAGAACCTCCCTGACTCGCAGCTCCAGAGTCTCTCAGATTGCACTCCGTAATCAGTGCCTGGTTGACGATGGAAGTAATGGAATTCAGCTGGAAGATGTTCACCTGCGAGCGAATCTCCCGCCTGAGTCCATCCTCAAACTTCCTCTCCAAGAACACCCCACTCCCATCCTGAAGGGGTGTAAAATGCTGCAGCTTAGTGAAACGAGAGGAATACTCCATGACGGATAGAGTACCCTGCTCTAAGCTCATGAACTCCCGAGCTCGATCGGCCCTCAGGGTCTCCGGGTAGAAGTAATCGTAGAACACGCGCTGGAACTCCTCCCAAGTCATAGCCTACTGCTGGCCCGCCTGTGAGATCACGTCCCACCACCTTTTGGCGGAGTCTCGGAGCATGTGGGTGGCGAGCTTGACCCGCCTCTCTGGAGGCGTCTCCAGATGCTCAAAGATAGTCAGCATGGCTTCCAGCCATGACTCTGTAGCCTGAGGTCCTCCCTCCCCCAAGAACGTGGGAGGATGCTGCTACTGAAAGACCCGCGTCAAGTCTGCCATAGACAAGGCATGAGGAGGTGCTCCCTGGAAGGCCTGCATCATCCTTATGAAAACTTCCCTGAACTGCGCATCAGTGCCCGTGACTGGTACAACAACTGGTGCCAAGGCTGGCTCAGCTAGGGGATCGACAGGAAGTCCCTGATCAGCCATGTATGGCATCTGATCACTGCCTGATGACAGACGTATGACCGGAGGACATCTCGGAGGCATAGCTCTGAAAGATCAAAAGCACACCTTAGATTAGGAAAACAAGTACAAGGAACACAAGAGTACAAAATGGGAATAGGGGAAGAAAAACACACAAGATTGCAAAATACGACTACACGGCGTGTATAAAACTACATGGCGTGTCTTCTTAAACCACTGACATGGACGTGTACTCCTACCCTACAAGTCGTGTACACTTAAAACTACATGGCATGTTGACCCCCACACACAGCGTGTACTAGAAAACTATTCCCCTTCCCGAGTCTCCTTACACGGCTAACCCACACGGTCTGACTCAACCCGATCCTACACGGTGTGTTCGAAACAAACACGGTGTGCACTAGACAAGGCTTCAGCGGTCCGTGTTGTTGAGTACATGGATGTCCACATGGCTGGACCTTACACGGCGTGCTCCGAACAAGCACGGCATGCATAGGCGAAGGAGACACCATCCCGTGTTGTTCATGACACGGCCGGGTACCTGGGAAAGACTACACGGCGTGTCCCAAACAAAAACGGCGTGTGAAAAGGAAGGTAACATCGGCCCGTGTTGTTCATGACACGGACAGGTACCTAGACAGGACTACACGGCGTGTGGAAAAGAAGGTCACGTCGGCCCGTGTTGTTCGTGACACAGCCGGGTACCTAGACAGGACTACACGGCGTGTTCCCTACGGACACGGCGTGTTCTACCCAAGCTTCCCCAGCCCGTGTTGTTAGTGACACAACCGGGTACACGGCTCCAAACTCACACGGCGTGTACCAATGGTACACAGCGTGTTCCTGAAGTTACTCCCACGACACCGTGTTCTTCTCACACGGTCAGTGACATGGCCTGAAAACTACACAGTGTGTTCCCGAAAAGTACACGTCGTGTATTCTTGGTTTTTCTGTGCAGTAGCTCAGAAACTGCGCAGAATTCCAGAAACACTAAAACAAGGAAAAAGATGCCAAATTCCGATCCGGGAGGGCCCATAATACCTCAAGAACCAAAATTTGGCATTCATTTTAAGCAAGGAACAAAGCAATAGTTTTCTAACACAACAATAGAGAATCTATGAAACAACTATCACAACAGCATGCATAATCTACACAAAGTCTATCACAACAGCATGCAATCGCTAATTCACCCTAGATGGCATGGTAAGAATGCATGACATGTGATTTCTACAAGTGCCTATATGATGCATGAGATGGCATACCCTCATCTCATCGGGTTGCGACAGAAATAGAACTGAAATATCAAAACAATAACCGCACAAGTCATATGAATCACTCTAGGTGAAAACATACCAACCATAAAATCTCAAAACCAGAAAACTGCAATTAACGAGGTAGTATGGATTTTCCCTGTACACGGGTTAGCTAATCCCGGGCACAGGTTAATGCCAAGTACTGAATCTGTCCTATCCCTATCTAGGGTCTCCAAACAATAAGACAAGAGAAAAGAACTCCTCTGATACCACTTTATAACGTCCCGAGTCTGGAGCCCTTCCACTGGTGCCTCATACCCGGTTCACCACATGACCTCAAGCGCGTTTCCCCGAACACCAGAGGCTGCTGACTAGCAGCGAGGGCCTTGGTGAGTCGGTGGGGAAATTATGCCCTCATTCGGTAAGGTATACATGGTATGAAAACAACAATAAACAGCGGAAGCAGCAAATGATATGCATAACAACAGAAACCAAACAACGGAAGCAATGTAGATATATAACTACGATGAAAATGATGCAGCAGGTACAGTATCTAAGGAAAAAAACAAACACAACAACGTTCTGAAATACAACTCAAACCAAGTGCAAAAGAAAAATAATGTAATCTCCTCAGCATTGTGAGCCACGGCTCGTTCCCATGCTCCCCAGCTCCTGATGCAGTCAAGATCCTAAAGTAGAAGGGCGCTTGCCATTATCTATACCTGCAGCAACATAGTCTGCTTGGGCCCAAAAGCATAGCCAAAACAGGGTGTGAGATACAATCCCAGTAGACAATCACCCAAAGATTTGTGCCTAACAGTCAATGAATACATGGCAGTAATAAAACAAGAAGCAGTAAACGGAAAAGCACAAGCAACTACAAACCACAGTTCTAACAAGTAAAGCACACAAATAAGTAGTCAGCAACAAGAATAAAACAGGTAACCCTCTGGGTATCTCTCACATTCTAACCCCTATTTTTCAACCTCTAAGTACTAGCAACCCTCTAGGAGGCACACACAGTCTCACCCCTCTGGTTCAGCTACGTAAGTAAGCAGACTCTCTGGGGAAGCACTCACCGTCAATTCCCCCTATAGTCTCGTATCGTGCTAAAGGCTCTCTGGGGAAGCACTCAACGTCAATTCCCCATGTGGCATGCGTCTTAGTTAAAAGACACTCAGGAGAATCCCTTCCGTTAATTCTCCCCTTGGTCTCACATCGTGATTTAAAAGACACTCTGGAGAATCCCTTCTGTCAATTATCCCTTTGGTCTACTACTCTAGGTTCGCACAGTCCTGAGTATAACTAAACATGCTCAGTGCGTGTATATCGTCCAAGTAAACCTCAAGAACTACTTGGATATCAACTATGGCTCAATAGAAATAATAAAACAATAGTTCTATTATCCTAAAACTAGGCATGGCAACTGGAAAAACGTCAAACAGGCAGAACAAGCATGGAAAAGCAATCTGAGCACAAACAAATTACTCTAATAACAAGCAATAACCTCTACTAAAGAAAACAAGAAAATCAGGAAAGTAACAAGGGAAAAACAGGAAACACGCAATACCCCGTTAAAGGGTATTAGTGGAATTTGTACATAATATTCATCAACTTTCTAAGGAAAGTCACAAACCACCTACCTCGATTCAAGGAGATTGATAAATGTGAACCTCAACGATAGATTCCTCCTAGAACAACGTAGATCTGAGAAAACACACAAAAGTTTCATCCCACGATAACATGGAAACGAGGAGGAATCAAGAAACAAGGTTAAAGTAGAAGGAAGAACTCACCGCTGCGATTCCAACGCAACTGACCGTGCTCGAATCGGAGAACGGACGGCGAGGCGGGAGTTCGTCGAAGATTCGGTCGTACAGTCGCTCTCGGACAGATAAAAACTGAAGAAGAAGATGGTTTTGGGGGTTAGGCGCGACCCCAGTCCATTTAATGAAAAAAAAAGTACATGGTGTGTACTTCTTGAGTACACGGTGTTTACTTCAATTTTTCCATACTCTGAATTAATTAGCCTCCACCTCAGCCTTACACACCGTGTGTGTGGCCTAGACACAGCCAGCACACGGCTTCGGGCCGGGGAAGATTACACGGCGTATACTCATAATGTACACGGCGTGTACTTCTGAAATTTCCAGAAAATTCATTTTTCTCAAAAACTCCAGGAAAAGGAAAAATGTACCTAAAAAGAAGATCTGGGTTCTTACATATTTCATGACTCAAGATTTTGATATTCAAAATTTATGTTCATGTTTTTATATTCTTATGTTTATGTTTTGTTTTTTGTTCTTCGTATTTACCCTTATTAAGAATTTGAGCTCACCCTTTTTATGTTTTCTTTTCCCCAGGATATGAAGAATGGTTTTAGGTAGGAAAACTAAAGGGAAATATCTTTATGGGAGATGTTGATGATCTTTCAACAAGTTAGAATAATGTGTTCCAAATTTCCAATGACACTAAACTAATATGGTCTTTGGTTGTATATTTGTGTATTGTATTAATTTTTCCGAAAAGGAAATGTAATATCCATGTACGTCAAGATTGGTTCGTTAGAGTTGGGTCTTATACTGGATAGGATCCAATAAGGTTTGGTTATGATTGGGGTTTATACAAAATAGGAGACCCATAAGGTTGGATTTCAGGGCTAATACCATATAGGAGGATTCCTTTTTGTGAGATGTTTGGGCTTATACCAAGTAAAAGTACCAAAAGGTTTAGTTGGGACTTACACTTGGAATGATACCCAAAAGGTTTAGGATCATGCAGATGTTGTGATCCCCACCAACCTCTAATCTCACGCAAGTCATGCTCAGTGTGAGAAACAATAATTATTGGAAGATCTAAGAAACCAGATGATCTTCTTTTCCATGAGGTCAGAAACATGGCCTTGAGGGCCCACACCTATGGAGGCCCTCTAAAGGAAGGATAGAGAGGAAGATCCAAGAAAAGATTATATGGAAAAACATACATCATATTGTGTAGATTTTGTGATCATAGACAATCTCTAATCCCACATGATTCATGCTTGAATGTGAGAAAGCGAAAGCAGAATATTTAGAAAACCACACAATCCTCCTTCCGCTAGTAGAAGAGGTTGGGGATGCAAGAGAAGAAGAAAGGGATTTTTAGTCCCCTTCCCTCTTATCATTGTATCCAGGATAGTCAGATATGACTACCCGTATGGACACAACCCATGGTCATGAAGAAGGAGGAATGAATGAAGCAAGAAAGTTATCACAAGAAAGGCTAGGGGATTACCCTAAAATTAGTTCCAGGGGAAGATAAGATGATCTCATTCCATATCTCCCTACTTAGAACTGGAGGTCCCTGTTCTTAGAGATGAATAAGTAAAGACATGTTCCTAACTATAATATATAATATTGAGAGTTCCCTAACATCTCCCCCAGGTCCATGGTCCTTGTCACTAGGGGAATGCATACTCACATGCACCCTGAGGACCCTATCTGTCGGGTAGGACAAGTGCGGGAAACCTATGACTGAATGAATGCATACCTAAATAGAAGAAATTATGGTGTGCCTCTTTCAATGGTTTTTTAAGTATGAATTCTTTGGTGGAGGTTTCAATTTGGTTCCTCTCAAATAAGGGATCTAAAGGAAGAGAGTCCCTACCATTGGTATCTTGGAAGAGGGCCTGAGAAGTGGATCATGCAGGGTAGAGGCTGGGAGAGCCAAGGGGGTCTCGCGTAGGGTATGCTTGTGTGTCCTAGAAGTGCTTCATGTAAGTAGACCTATGTGATCTGAAGGTACTTTGGGAAATATACCACATGGGAAACAACATTTGAGAAAGGATTTTCTCAATGATTTAAGGGTCTCCATAGGTGTTCCCATAAGCGTCTCACACAGGTCCCTAGTTAGGCAAGGGGACCTCTCTCTAGTGTTCATCAATCACGGAGGAAAGGGTTTCTCACACAAGTTTTATGTATTTTAGACCCTTGGACAACCTTGGTTCCAATACCCCCCCCCCACTAATTCCCTCTTATATAGGTTTTAGAGGGATAACTAAAAGGTTTCCAAGGAAATGGGAGAAGGACTAATGTGAGCAGAGCATCAGGAGTTCTTTAGGATTTTTCATTCTTACAAATGAAGAGCAATAGGGTTTTATTTATAGGAAAACATGGGACCCTGGGATAAGGTTCTCGATCGCATAGGTTGATTGTGTGGGAGTGTTATACAGGCCAATCCGCAGGTATCCGGCACAGTGTCACTGAGGATGTGACTATTTGGGCCTATGTAACACCATTGGATGTGCAAGTACCCTGCACACCGATGTTGCTTTGGTAGGACTTGTGAAGTTCACTTAGGTGAACTCACGGCTCCATACCATGGGGGATGTGCCCCTACAACCCTACTCAGGATCAGTGTTAGGTTATGGTCCCAACCCTTTAGGTCGGTCCCTTCACTACCGTCACTATACCCCATGAAAAATGAAGAGTCACACTGTGAGCTTTTCGGCTTGGGTCGATGATGTTTTGGGTCACAACATATGGAAATCCAATATGCTTCTTCTTCCATCATAAAGATTCATATCTACTCAAACTCAAAATTTTGTATATTAAGCGAGGTTAACATATTGAATTCTACAAAAAAAAGTTCATATAACACATTTCATGGTCTCAATAGACATATTGTGGTGTAGGTATCCACATCATGGTTAGTTATGACCCTATTTTAAATGGTGAATTTACTATTCTTACCCCCCTTTTATTTTAACCCTTTTTCCCTCTTCATTCCCTAGTCACATTGGATGAATCTTAGGATAGATCAAGGGAGATTCATCCTCCATAAATTATAATTCTCTCTTCTTTAGTATTTAAGTAGATTTGAAGTAGGTCTATAGTTTCTATCTTCCTTTTCCTTCACATTACTTTACCCTTGGGTTTTCTTCCTCCCATAAACCTAGTGGTCATGTTTGATGAATATAGGGTTTAGTCTGGTTCTAATTTTGGTCTTTGGTGTCTAGGGATTATATGAACCATATTCTTCCCTATTTTATCTTTTTTCATCGTAGGTGAGTGGTTTTTTCTTGACTAATATAGATGTTTTTGTAAAAAAATTATTTAGAAATTTCATGAAATATTTGAGTGTACTAAACTGATTTATAAAAAAGTTATATATGTGTATGAGGCCATTGAGGAGTTTTTAAAACGTTTTCATGGTTTTCTAGCCTTGGTATAGTGTATTTTCATTAGATTTTTAGTAATTTATTTCAGAATAAATTATTTGTATGTCAAGTTTCTGTGAAAATTACTATGGGACTATTTGAAAATGCTTTTGATAAAAAAACTATTTTATCCCAATTTTTATTTTCAAATAATGTAACCCATGTTTTAAGGGTTGGTTTGAATAAAAGGATATTTGGGTTTTAAACTAACTCTTAAGGGATAGATGTTTTATTTTTTAAAGTGAATAAATCATTTGTTCTTTCAATGGATTTGTTGGAACTTGATTTTATTTGAGTGACTTATAGGACTGTTTGAATTCTAATAAAAAGGATTCCATGGTGTGTGTCTATGTGTGTGTTTTTCATGGGCGTTTCAAGGATTTTACTTTCAAAATTGTTCAAAAGGAATGGTTTTTATTTTATAAAAGGGAGTTAGTTAATTATTTTTAACTCTATTGTGACCCCCTTATATTTTCCTTGGATAGCCATGGTTGTTGATGCTTATACAAGTGAAAGGTACTATTTCATGTGATGGTATTGGACATGACATGAGGTTTATTGTTTATGTATTTTGGTGTTCATTTTAACCAAGTTTGTTATTTTAATACTTAACATTATTAACTTATATCATGGTAACCCTAGGAAACTAAATAGAAATCAAGATGAGTGTTACCCTAGTTTTTAGTGTGCTCTGGCTTGGGGATTGTGGCTCGATTTGTCTAGAAATGAAAACTAGGAAGGATTATATGGTATGATGGGGAAGGATTATGCGGACCGACTAATAAAATAGGGATACTTGGATGATAGAAAAGTTCAAGTATCTAGTCAGGAGTTTTGTGATACTAGGTCTAAGATCATTTCATATTAGAACCTAGTGTAATAACCCATGATTTTAGTAAAATACTCCTTAAACAAATATTGTGTTTGATAGCTTTCTCCACCACAACGCCAAAATAAAATGAAAACAAAAATACATTAATAAAATAAAAGTTATTAAATAGGACTGATATATTATGTCTATTAAATGGGTGGGTATTAATAGAACTTACCACCCTATGAAAACTATGTAAATAGATATATTAATATAAGACACATTTCTTTAAAATACTTTTATTTCCCACTTATGTGATTTTATGTTAAAAATATTTTATATCACATTTAAAAATTTAATTTTATATAATTAACTTAATTTTTAAATTCAATATATCAAAATTTTCTGAGGATGATTTTAAAAAAAAATTAAATAATTTGTTTAGATGAATAGTGAAAAAACACAGTTTTTTCCAAATCATTGAATTTTATTAACTTATCATTATATAATAAAGGCATAGATTTTTTTAATTGATCAATAATATATTTAAGGAATAGAATTATGAATTTTGATTATATTATTTTGAATTTATAAAATCAATGTCTAACCATATAAAACAAATTTAATACTTTAATTCTAATAAAAAATTGATATTTTATTTTATTTAAATATTTAAATGATAAAATTATGATTTTTTACTTATTTTAAAGACACTTAACATTTTTTTGTTTGATAATAAAATATTTTTTATTCATGAAAATTTATTATTTTGATAAATACAGTTCACACAAAAAAATCAATCTTGAAAACATACTTTTCCTAACATCTGTTTTTACATGATACGTGTGTTTATTTTAAAATTAATGTTACACACTAATAGAAATTTTATTTGATAAAATGATTTCAAAATTTAAAATCAAAAGGTTCCAATGAGGTAAAATGTTCAATTTTAATTTTTTTATGTAAAATTAAATAATAATGTTGAAATTTAATTACCCCAACAAAAGCAAAAATGGTAAAAATAGATTTACTAAGAGAAAATTAAAAAAAACATGTTCAAAACATGTTTCCAAATAGGTAGTTGAGGTGTGTATTGAAAAAAACTCAACAATAATCCTCTTTTTTACCTTAGTTATTCTTTTAAACTTTAATTATAACAATAAATTATTAAAAATCTAAAGGGTACTTCCAAAATTTCCCTCATCTTCAATTATAAAAGAGGATCATTTCCACCACTTCATGTTACCCCTTTCCCATCAAATTTATTCCTAAAACTCTTCCAATTTTTTATTACTATAATCCTTTCTAAAATAATTAATCCTATTATCACAATTAGCTATCATAATGCCTATATTTCTAAAGATCTTTTAAGAGAAATCTCAAGCTCTCAATGTAAGTATTACCTTCTTCTTAATAATTTCTTCTTAATCTTCCTCTTACAAATTTCTTTTAACACATTAATATAATAAAATTAGTATAATTATTATATTGATATGTTATTATATTAATGTAACAACCATTATTTTCCCTTTCTCACCCACATATAAAAACAAAAGAGCGTTGATCGCACGTACGTGCGGATTATCATCTACATGAAGAGATGTCTGTTGTTTTTCATCACCATCTATCAAGGATAATTTTAATGATATAAATAATGAAAAAATATGATATATATAATTTAATTATGATTATAAAAAGGTAATTTATTATATACACTTATCCCCTCTCATTTTTTGAGAAATGATAATGTTAACCATGTGTTGTGCGGACTACTACCTCTACGAAGTAACGTATCTCATTTTTTATACAGTTTCTTACTTATTTATTAAAATAAATTAAAATATGATTCAAAACCTTAAAATTATTGAAATAACATAATTATTATTATGTATTAATTATATTATTCCACAATAAACCACTTTTATAATCATAATCATCTATTAATTATTAAATATTCATGTTTGGGTCGGTTTAACCACTTACTTGGACAATGTTATAAAATGATATCATAAATGAATATGAGGAATTAATTAATGATAATATAATATATAAATATTAAAATAAATATTTTATTTTGGTTTTTGAATGATAAAGTTAATATTAAACTCCTTAATTAATATACCAACACCCGTTTGTTAAAAAACACCAAAATATGATCACTGTTGATTTTATCTTTAATGATCACAACCCAAAATAAAATATAATGAAATTATGATATTATAAATAATTAAAAATAATCAATTTGGGTACCTTTTTTATCTAGTAATGATGAAATTTGGTAAAATAATGAATAATAACACTGTGATTATGAAACTAGTTCAAAACGATCAAGATTACTCACACCCGAAATTGAAAATGGATATGAACTAACTATTACAAATGTAGAGTATAATTATAAATTAAGTTTATAAAATTTTATGGATAAAAATAAGTTTCATAAATAGTTAATTAAGATATATATTTTTATACATGAGGTTAAATCACTTCTGTGGCAATCAAGAGTAAATGTAATGGATTTGGTAACTCAAAATTCTTCCTTTGAGTTATATGATTTATTCTTGAATTTATTTCCACTATAATCGCTAAATTAATTGATATACTTTTATAAATGGTGTTACCTATTATATATCTAGGTAAAAATATTTTTTAATTAAAATCCTCTTCCATTAAGTGTTTTCTTTTCACTTGTTTTTAAGAAAACAAAGGAGACATTTTGAAAAGAGACTCGTAACTATGAATTTCACATCAATGATTAAATTTTTTTTTCAAGAAATAAATTTTGTTATTTGGTTTAAATTTTTTCTCTATATATTAAAAATAACAATATCCAATGGTGTTATGTTTCACGTTTGACCTCCATTTTCCTTTTATTATTCAATTATTTTGGTGAATAAGTTTTTAATGTCAACCAATTTAAATTAAGTTATTATTTTATACTATTTAGAAATGTTATGAAACAGACTTTTATTTCCTTAGGTTCTACATGCAATGAAATAAGAATGATTTTCATTTTAAAGTTTTATGAAACCCATTTTATTTCAATGGTTTCATTATGATGTGATAAGTGAATGATTTTCAAGTGGAACTCATAAGTGTAAGAGATAATGGGTGGGGTCCTATATCACCCTCAAATTCATTGGTTACAAGAATAAATCTCATGATATATTCATACACAAGACTAATTTAGTTTCACACAAACATGGGTGCAAGTGTGAAATTCATGAAGGTGATGTATATATGGGTATAATTATGTTGTCTCTCAAGAATGGGTGAAAGTGTGTGACTCATGAATATAATATTTCCCTATGATAATGTGTTTTCCACATTTGAAAGATATTATGTATTCTGGTCTTATTCTCTCATGATTTAAGGTTTATGTTATATGTTTCAATCCATGTTATTGATATTATGTTTCCTTTTTGATCTTTTATGGCTTTAAGTTATTATTCCATGTCCTATGAAGCACTCTTATGTTTTATGATTATCACTCATGATGATATGATATTTTTATCCTGGTCATGTTTTTTTTATTATGCTCATGAAATCAACCTTTATGGAATGTTTTTTCATCCCATACTGGGCATTTTAGCACACCCATTTTTATGTTTTCATTATCCAGGTTATGAGGGTGAGTTTTACTAATGAGATGTTTAGAAGATAGTCTAGTATGGTGTGCTTAAGAAGATATAATCGGAATAATTTCCAAATAATGTGACTATGTAGCTAGTATACAATGATGATAAACCTATCAGATACTAGGATATTATTATTAATAATATTTATAAAATATAATGTTTTATATCATTTGAAATATTCCAAATAAAGGCATGTTTATCTTGGGTTTCTATAGTTAGTGTCAGAGCCAAGGTTTAGTAATTTTTGGAGGTTAGAGAAGTATTTTTAAGAATTGGGGTTAGAAAATATTAATGGAAACCCTAGATATGAGTCTAAGTGTATGATGACATGATGAAATTTTGGTAAAGTCTTGAGTATGTGGTTTTTATAGAAATTACACCCCTATTCAGATGCTATCAAGTGGATGTGGCTATAGAACAGATGCATCTAGGTGAAATCACCCCAAAAAAGTATAATTGAGCATTGATTCTATATTAAATTTAGTTCACGATGAGTGGGACTAAAACTACGCACCTGTCCAGAAACTCCCAGGGTATATTCTTTGGTGATTCATATTCTATTTATGAATAATTAATAAGTATTTGAGAATATTATTATGGTAATTTTAGGGGAACTAATATGATGTAGACAATGAATAACCTATATTAAAGACTTGAAATTTATAAGTTATGGCACAAATGTTATTTATGATTCATTCCTTAAATTTGTATACTTTTATTTTTTATATTAAGTTTTCATATACTTAAATTTTACTTATTTAATAAATGGATAGAGTAAGGAGAAACTAGGTTAATAATGGGTGTGATGGGTAATTCAATGATTGTCCCAATGAACTACCAAATGGGATGGGAGCTTATGTACAAAATCTCATAGAAATTATCACCCAATTAACATCATCTATGAATAAAAACACAAACCATGTTGAGATCCTAAATTCACTAAGGATAAAATTTCTATTTAGTATTTCATACAACAATGTTCACCCTAATTCAGTGGATCTTATAATCCACTTATTATTAAGGAATGGATCAATGCGATGGAAAATATATTTTCCATTATATAGTGCTCATATCCTGAAAATTTTTTCTTGGATATCTATTAATTAGAAGGAGAGGCTGACTAGTGGTATAATCTCATTAATAACACAACATAGAAGGAGGAAGTAGTCACTATGAAATGTGATGATTTCAAGAAATTAATCTTCATTAAGAACTTTCTTCAAACTCTTTGCATAATTATCTAGAAAGAATATCCAGAGCTTAAAAAAAGGAGGATGAGTCTATTGGAACTTATAAAGAAAACTTCACAAGGCTCATAAGGTAGGACTCAATTTATATTTCCCAATCAGAAAGCATGATTGATGGTTATAAACTGACACCATTACATACGCATCACATGAGAGTGGATAAGAAGCATTTCACTAAGTATTGATAGAGTTCCCTTACCAAATCCATTGTAATTAACCTAGTAAGAGTATTATAACCTTGGTATACCAACACATCATTGGTTTATGCTCCTTGTATTATATATTAGTGAAGAAAAAAGTAAAACCCATGTGTTTTCATGCTTTATATTATGCATTTGTTTTATAATTGAGGTGAGAGGAAAAAGAAAATGAGACATTGACTGGGTTCCTACTAAAATGGAAAAAAGATCCTAAAAGAAAAAGATAAAAAGTAATATGTAAAGGTATAAATTTTGTAACATGTTGGTTCACCCCCCTCTCATGGTGTCTCTAGTTCTAACAAGTGGTGTCAGAGAAAAAAAGTTAAGGTAAGAAGGTTCAATCTATATATTTGTCTAGATTTTTTGCACACATATACTTATTATTGAAACATCCACTTTTTCAATTAAATAACTATGATAGATGGTGGAAAGAAATTATTAAATTCCTCTTGGAATTTGTAAATGATCTTCTAGAATACATTCATTGGGATGTTAATTTGAAGAATAATAATGACTGAGTAAGTGATGAAAAAACTAAGAAAATATTGATTATATATTTTTTCAATGAAGTTTATTAAAAATATACTCATTTTTTTACCTTATTCATGATGTTAAAGACTATGGATATTATTTATGGAAAATTAGTAGGATTAATGAATATTGAAGAACCCCTTTCAAAATAATAATTCCTTTTGTTTAATGTTAAGAAGATGTAGAGTAATAATAAGAAGGTTCATATGAAGGTGGAATATCTATGTTAGGTGATTAATTTTGATTCTAATACTAAATATAATTATAACATTATTTTATAATACAAATGAAAATATGGAATTTCATATTCACCTTTAAAAGTTAGACATTATAATGATCTATTGGATGAAATAACAACGACTTCTAGTCATTAGTCCAATTAAATTTCATTTAGTAACCCAGAAAAGATCCAATCATTATGTCATAAGGTGTATCAATAAGAAATAATTCATGAAGTGTATCTTGAATTTATTTAATATTTGAATATATAAATTAAAATATTAATTAAAGTGGATATTTCCTTGAACTTTGAAAAAAAAATATAAGTGTAAGGTTGATGGAACAATATAAATTACATGAATAACATTCATAAGAGATGGGTAAGAAAATAACCATAAATAATAAATTTATGGAAAGTGTTATCCATCTTAAGACTCAACTAGAAAATAAGTGATGGTTTGTAAATTAAGTAAGCTCAAGGATGAAGGATATGGATACCCTATTGAAGAATAAAGATGCGAGGATCATAGAGATCTAGTAGAGGTTGAGTACCTCTAATGAAAAGAAAAATATTCCACCTATGATAGCCTTATTAAGTATAAATAAATAAAATTCCAATATATAATCAATAGGTAAACTAATGATTCAAGATAAATCTAGAAACAAAGGATCATGAAAGAAAGTATCATTACAATGATACTATTGTGGAATATTGGAACACAAAATGAGTGTGTTTCTAGAATTCTAAGGGTTTAATGGTAAAATGAGACCTGACATACCAACATCTAAACTGATAAATGACAATGAGGTATGATTTTTATTAGATATGTTTTATTTTTACTAACCTTAGAAACATGGAATGAAATTTTAGTATTAGGAGTACCAAAAAATTCATAAGGAATACCTCCATTTCTATGATGTATATAGGGAGTATTTACACTATAAGAAAACCTATTATGCTAAAAATAGGTTCACTATATTGGTGGAAAAACATTGATTTCAAAAAAAGGTGAATCAATCACATATAATGTCATACCCACAATAACCCTAATTATAAGAAGGAAAGTAGGTTTGGATGTTAAATAAGAAATAATAATCTACTCTAGTTGGGTGGAAGAAGTAAGTATAGGAAAAAAATGAATCACCAAGAACAATAAATTATATAGTGAATCCAATAGAATTTGAATTGGATATACGTGTAGCTTTCCTTAGTTGGTTTATACATAAAACAATAAGGAATGATCTTAAAATTAATGTAAGATCCATCATATGGTGGAGGAAGTATGAAAAAGTGGAACTGATACTACATCAAAAGAATAAACTTATAAAAAGAGATTTTTCCTACAACAGAGATAGAAACCTAGATAAAGAATATGTAGAAACATATAGATAGAATCTAAAGTGATGTTTTCCCAAGTGATACTACAAAAATAACCACTAGAAAGTCTTGTAATAAGAGTAGTGGTAAAGGGTTAGTCCACCAAGACCAACCACAATCCTTAAATTAAGGATGTTGGAGGTACCCCTCTCTCTATGTACTTAAATTTTTCTAGTATCTATTGTAAGTGATGCAGTATTAAGCAGAAGATATGATATATGGGGTGTGTATGTGCTAAGTAAATCATATTTTATTGAAATTATTGAAATTTAAACTCAAAAATTGGTTTTGTTGAACCAATTTGTTTTTTAAATCCTTATTTGAATATTACATGCAGGAATGAATAAGAATTAATGATACAAAGGATGATATTATATTGAATATGTGTCAAATATATATCTGATAATTTTATTCGTATCAATACATATGTCATGATTAACTAATGTTTTCATATCATAATTCAAGTGGGGATAATTTGTAGAATAATCAATAATGATTTTTTAATTCTTATTAGTTGTTATTGTACTAAAAGAATAGACTCAACTAACTATTTTCAATATACATATAAGCTATTAGATGAATGTAACATTAATAACAAGTTATTCCTCATTATAAAGATCATTTTTGTCAATAGATGAATATAATCAGGGGGAGTTGGTGACGATCCCTCAAATGCTACTTAACCATATCAGAAATGGTTGTTTCCCTATGAATAATAGGAAATAAAAATCAAGTGGTATCATAATTTTATCAAAATAAAATGGTATCAAATGATTTAATATGTGGTTTATCACACACACTTGTACTTTAATAATTATTTTTTAATGGTTTGGTGTAAGTTATATTGAGACACAATGATGCATTGGAGATTATTAAATGAAAAAATGATGGATTTTATTTAATATAACTAATAAGGAAAACTTAATATTGTTAACATAAACTCAGGTTTCCTATACCGACCCCTAACTCAGTAGGCTTATAGGATATGGTGATTATTTAAATTCTAAGTGGTAATTTAACTGGTATAAATGTTTAAGGTGAAACTAAGTTTGGAAGAAGTGGCTCGAAGCTTAAATTTGAAAAAAAAATTGTATTTTATATCTAAAAATTAGTATATAGATCCTAAATATTTGATTTTAGAGAATGGATCCCAATCTTTTTGAATACATCTTTAAAATGGTTGACATAACCAAGAAGTTTTTTGGATGTGTACCTGTGGTAATGATAAATGCGAAGAAATAACTACACATCAAAAGGAGAGAATAATCTTTTTTATCTGAATATTAATAAAGTGAAATAGGATTAACTTTCCCCTATATACCTTTTTATAGATTATTAAAATACTATTGAAAGTTGTATATTAACAAATGGGGAGTAGAGTTGATGGGGGTGGAATGGAGTTTAAAAAAATTATAGGGGGAGTGAACATGATTGTAAATTTAGGAAAACCCAATGTGTGTGAGTATGGAAAGAAAACCCTAGATGTTATGACCCTTTTCATTCTTATTGACAAAGAGGGAGTGAAGATTGTGGTGATGGTCCCATGTATCTTTGATATCAAAAGGGTTGTACTAGATAAACTCAAATGTGGAGAGAAATAAATTCAAAATATATAGGAGAAAAGGCCCTTTGAATGTTATGGACAAGGGGGGGTAAGATGAATGTACCATAATTCTAGATAAATAAGGTTTTATAATATTATTTTCAATAAAATATAAAGGATATATTTTTTCATCCAATATGTTGTATGTTTCATATATTTTTTGACAATAACTAAAAAAGATGTTGAGAAAGGCCGAAGAATTCATGTGAATTGACAATAGCTGAAGTGCTTGTTTGGTTGAAGACATTAAAGTATTAGTAATTTTGAATGTTCATTGAATAATTAAATGGATTCACTAGAAGATATATAAAAATATACACCTTGATATCTCTATCAAGTACATTGATATGGTGTGTAATAGGTTGAAGAAGGTGAAAGTTATAGTGTTTAAAATGTAAATATTACCCAAATTTTCCACATTATGGGTATGAATGATTGGAAAAAAATTATGGAGAATAATGAAAGTGGTTTGTTAAAGGAATCCTTAACAATTGAATTCACCACACTTTGGTAAATTTGGTTAATGTATATTGGATTTAGAAACAACCGTAGTATATATATAGTGGGCGTTTTGGTTGAAATTTCATTTAAGTGTCTTGCTTATTAGAAATGGTTGTACTGCTATACACCGTGATGGTTATAATTTTCCTACAGAGTTGGAAAAAAGTATAATGGGAGTCCTAGAGATTTAGAAATGTAATTAAATCCATTTCATCTGGAACTTTTAACACCGTAGTGATGAATTATAAACTAACATGAGTATTGAGTTTGCTCTATTCTATGGAGCTCACCTTTTTGATTTGGGAGTTTCTTAATGAAAATACGGAACTAAAAACTTGGGTGTTTTGGAGGACACCATCATTATAGAATCCATAGGAATAAATGAGAAATGATGAATCCTTTTCTCACACCCAAAAAAAGAAACTGGGTGGAGACCATACCATGGAGCTCAATGGGTTACCAATGAGGTTTTACTATGTGAAATAAGGAAGCCAATGATGAAAATTTTAGGTACCATGAATCTCAATGTAGTTCATTGAAAGTGTAGTTAAGTGAAATTAGGACACAAAATATAGGTGTTTTTGGGTATCATGGTGAACTTGTGTAAGGAAAATTGGAGAGAGATGTTGGAGAGACCCCTATAAAATGGCCCAAAGTGTTATGGGGTGATCAGTGTAGCGAGCATCAAGAATTTTGTGGTTAGGATAAAAAAACATGTGGTCATGGTTTTAAGAATTTAAATGGGCATATTAACTAGTGAAGTACTACACCACATTTTCATGTGAATGACATGGGCATTTTTCTGGTCATTTCAACTATAATATCATTATTTTGTGGGACTAAAAGCCTCACGACATGTTTAATGAATTGAGAATACACACAATGATTTTTAGAGGAATTAAATATAAAGATATCAACTAGATTTCTGGGGATATTATTTTTTATGAAGCCCCAATCTATGAAGAAGAATACACATCCAAATTTCTAGACCACCTGGTAGTTATGATATAAATTTAAAATAGTATTAATGGATTTGAATTTATGGAGTTAATTAGATGTAAATGGAACTAAACAACAACATGAAAATCATTTGGAACACCTAGAATTTTTGTATAAAATTTGGATAAATAGAATCGATCTCAACCCTTAGATTAAAGGGTTTGGATCCATGGATACCTATATAAGTATGAAAAATAGTTTAGGAGATGTATAGGGAGAGAGAAAAAATGCCATATGAACTATTTAAATTTCATATAATTAGAGTAAAGAGATCCTAAACATAATGACACATTTGGTCTGTTAAGATAATAAGGGAGAAGAAAGAGGACTACACTTCTACGTCTGATTTGTAGAAGAAGAATCCAGAAAGATTATTCTTGTTTGGAATTATCATCATCTAGAGGAAGGAGCTAATATTATGATATTTTGGAAGAAAATAATTCAATCATATCTTAGAGGAGTTGATCTTATCCATCTTGGAGAAGGGTAAATAAAAGAAACAAATGAGGAGAATAGTAAATCATAAACCTTGAGATTAAGTTTCAAGGTGTTTTAGTGACCTGTTCTGATCAATTATAGACCATCTTGTCTATAAAATTTTTAAGAGACACTCATGTTTGTAAATTAACACCATTCCTCACCTAAGAATTGTATAGGAGTAGATAATAGAAGTTTCATCTAGGATTATCATTTTCTCCTCCCAAAGTCATTTTAATTACCCTAATAAGAGTATTACATACCTAGCACACCAAAACATCGATGGTTTATGCTCCATGGATTAGCCCTTAGTGGAAAACCACGTAAAATCCCTATGTGTGCATGATTTATGTTATGTATCTGTTTTATAATCGGGGTAAAATTCATAATAGAATAATATATTCAATATGTTCCTTCTAATAAGAGATTGAGATATTGAAAGAATAACATAAACAAGGAAAAAAATAAAAGTATAAATTTTGTAACACCCTAATTCACCCCCCTCTCAGGGAATATCTGGAATGAATAGTAGTTTTATGCCTTAGTGGTGAATATTGTGGTGTGAAAGGATAAAATCATTTTTAGAGTGCACTATATCCATTGTAGATGTCAAGACAACAAGGAGATCAAAATTACAATAATCATGGATCTAGTGTAAAGTAAAATTGTTAAGTGTTTATGGCTAGTTTGAATTAATAAAAAAATAGATGGATCACATCATTCTATAATAGATATAGTGTTTTTTAATTATAGTTAATAAATAAGATATATAAGTTCAAAACATATTTTTAGTGAATATGTTTTATTGAAAAAGTCCCTATATAAAACAGTGAATCCTAAAATGAGCATTTGGGGAGTTATGGTGGTCTATATGAATGATAAGTTAAAATGGGGAGTTTTAGTTATACACATCACAAAACAATTAATATCGGATATTGTGTTGTATTGGGTTGTCTTAGAATTAGAAACATGGAATAGTGAAGATAATTTTATAATTAATTTCGATTAAAATTAGACTATGCTAGGTATTAAAGTTTTTTATGTTGTGATGGGGAAATTTTTTGGAAGGATTGATGTTTGAAATAGAGAGATTTATGGGATGGATTTATATTTTAAGGATGTGGTTTGTGCGGTCAATGGTTGACCAGGAATTAAAAATTCCCATGATGAGGCTTGTTTATGTCACAGTGGATCAAAATATAGAAAAATAATATATTTTTTTTGAATTAAAATATGGATTGTTTGGATCATGTTTTTTAGGCCGACATTACTTGAAAATGGATGTGTATGTATAAATTAAAAATTTTGGTATAATTGGATGATCTTAAAACATTAAATGGATAAATATTGATCTCAGCTTCTAATTGAAAAATTGGAGTTTGGAATTATTTATATAAAATGCCATAATAGATCTAGAGAGTATGGAAAATAATTGGTAGATCTATTTTCAAAGAACAATAAGTGAGAATATCTAATTTTACAGGGAGTTCATTACTATATCTAGTTTTAATGGAAGACTCATTGAACATGGAGTTTCATTGATACATCAAGTTTTTAGAGAACAAGGTAGAGCGTAATAAAATAATTCCATTGAGAAATTAATATTCATTCAATATTATTTGTGGATACTATACAGATTGTTAAAAATACATAGATTTAACTCTCTTATCAATAAGATGATCTTATCTATCCTTTTAAAATAAGTGTAATTAATTGGTGTTAATCAAAGCATTTATCTGGGAATTTAAGATAAATTGTGTTTCAAATTTTTTTAATAAAATTCAATAGACCTTCACATCTATAAACTGAGAACAATTTTCTAAATTAGTATGTGAAAAGGTAAGAGTAGGTAGTGAAACTTAAGAGGTAGTCCACTCTCTCTAATCACTTTATACAGGAATTGATCCTTGGAATGGATTCACCATAACTAAAATTGTATCTAAATGTGCTATTGGATTTTGATATACATTAATATCACCATGTGAATTTTCCTTAGATGTATCCCAGTGTGAGTGAAATAAGTAAAATCCTTATGTTTTTCTGAAATTTATATTTTTATATATGTGTTTAATAATTTGATGATATAATTTAAGGGAAAAATATAAATTGAACATGTTACTTCTAGTAAGGGAATGGGATTTTAAAAATGGTAAATAAAAAAGTTTAAATATGTTAGTACCCTGATTCATCCCCATCCTAGGGTGTGTTGAGATGATCATCCCATTCCACTGGTCCCAAAAAATTAAAATCCAAACTTTTTTCAAAAGGATGTGCTCATGTTGATGGAATTTATGTAGAATATAATTTTTCTCCAGTTGAAAAAATTAAATAAATTATGTTATTCATAATAATTACTTTCCAATAGAGATATAATATTTTTTAGATACATTTGAAGAAATTTTTTTGGAATGGAGTTATAAATAAAGAAATATTTATTAAAAAAATATGGTCTTTGGTAGGATGATGGAATAAATATAGTATTTCATTTTAAGAAGGCTCTATATAGATGAAAATAATCAACTCATGCTTATTATACCAAATATTATGAATTTATTAAGAATATGGAATTTAAAATATGATTTGAACAAAATATTTTTATGAAAAATAAAGAGGATAAATTAACAATATTATTTGATATGGATTTTGTTATATTTGGTGGAAATATATTTGAATTATATGAAAGGTTTTTATATCTCATTTCATATTTCCTTGAAATCCAAGTGAATCAATAAGGTGAGTAAACATTCACCAATATTCTAATGAAATCTTGATAAAATTTGGAATGTAGTACAATAAGAAAGTATAAAAATTCATCTTAGCAGGTATATAATATTTAAGAAGTAAATATAGAATAAATAAATATTCAATACTTTATTGAATTATAATTTTTAGTTTTCTATATTTTTTAGCTACTAGACTTGATATTGTGTATTCAACATGATTTACTAAATGACTTTGAAGTGGTAATTGAGAAGAAAAACACATTCCTTGGAAGAGAATATTGAGATATGTAAAGTGAAAACTAATTATGGATTATAGTATTTAATTGAATAGAAAAATAATTTTATAGTATACAAGGATGCTGAAGGTTTTAGTGATGGGATGGATAAAAACTCAATAAGTGGAAGAACTTTTTATATTAAAGAAAACATAACAAGTTGGATGGGTAAGAATCAAAAAATGTACATGAATTAATACTACATAAGTTGAATATATTTTTTTACTATTTTTTTTACTAATTTAATCTATATAAATAAACAAATGGATGATCTTGCTGATGTTTTGGAGCTATACATAGTGATTTTATGTGATATAAATCATCTTCTTGATTTTATGAAGAATCAAATTTATCATACAAGAACAAGAAATATTGAGACATGGTATAATTTTATCAAAGAGAAGTTTGAACATGGAATTATAAAATTTAAATAATTTTTAAGTATTGATCTAGTGGGTAATATATGTATAGAACCACTGGAAAGACCATTATTTGAGAAACAGATGTTTAACTTTGGTGTTCAACCATCCCCTTCAACTTGATGATATATAAAAGATACCCCTCTACCAATTTGTTTTTTTCTTTTTTTACAAAATTTTATTATAGTATTATTTATATTAAAAGGTAGATAAATTTCATGGCCATAAAACCCTAATATTTTATAATAGTTTTTTCTTTAAATAAATAGAAAGTGATTGATAACTTGTTTAACACGTAACCCCAATTCTAAATAAAATTCCATATAGTAACCATTTATAAAATAGTAATAGAATTAAAAGGTATGAATAATAATAACAAATTTATGAAAAAATTGTATAATGGTTTGAAATAATGAAAATTTATTGATTAATTTATAATAAATAGGTATTAAATTTTCACAAAAGTCAATTTATACTTCATAAATTTATTTTCTTCAAAAATGATTTTTATTTCATTTTGTGCATGAACAATATAATTATTTTATATTTTTTAGAAATTTTATTTTAATAAATTAATATTATTTTTTAATTCTTCATTTCAATATTAACCTATGGTGAATTCTTATGATTTTTCTAAAAACATTTATTTTTTTAGTGAATAGTAAAAGAGCTGACTTTTGTAAAAACTATCATTTATTTTAAAGTAAAAGTCCCATTGTATTTTTAATTTCACCATAATGTAACATAGTAATTATTTAATTATATATAATCTAATTTATTATATATTAATGATCAGTATAGTTGATTTTGGTATAAGTTTATTTTTGGGCTTCAAACACATTTTTCTAACTTTTTTTATGCACAAAATATACTCTTATGTTAATAAATTAAATTAATATATATTGATTAATTTTTTTAATTAAATTTATATATTATATATTAAATAATATATTTTAACATTCTTTTTATGGTTTTTACATGGAAGGTAATGGAATTAAATTATGTTTTATGCTTAAAAATGTGTTATTCTAAAATAGGCATTTATTGCGGTTTGAATGATTATTTAAAATTTAATTCTTAAAATTATAAATATTTAATCTATTAAAAAGGATTAAATATTTTAAATAATAATAATTAATATAATTTAATAGGTTCAACATAAATTTTGGTCATAGTGAATAGTAAAAATAATAATTTTTTTACCACAGTTAAGGTTAAAATGGGTTTATGGGGGGGTTAAACCAATAGTTAAGGGTGGTATTTATATCAAAACCGATTATTGGTTAAATATATTTGAACATTAAATTATCATAACTTCAAATCTCTATCCATTTTATCAACTTTACCATGAAATAGACGAATATCATTGAAGTATTTTATGAAATTCCATTCTTGTCCCTCCCCTCACTTATAAAAAGGCACCTATTCTTCTATCTTATTCCAAAAATTTGAGACTTATAGATATATAATACCTAATAAAAATATTTATTAGATTCATTCAATTCATCCTACAACTTTTCTTCTTCTTATAATACCAATCCTTCAAGGCTTAAGGTTTAAGACAAAGGATGTATCTCAAAGAAGAGGTAGAAATCTTTACTGAGCTCTTTTGATTTTATTTCTCATTCTACATACTATAAACATGTTGTATCCATAAAAACATGATGAATATGTTAAAATAAATATAATTACATGTCATTATTATAATTAAACAACTGTTTTCCACCCCTTCTCCATCAAATGGGAAAAAAAGTATCGCTCACGCGTACGTGTGGACTACTGCCTCCACATAGCGGTGCGATTAATTTCACATCTCCATCATTGAAGGGTGATTATAATGATGGATTTATTTTTTATATAATATTTATAAAATAATTATTATTTTGTATTTATAATATATTATCTACCTTATTACCTTATAATTTGTTTTTAAACAATAAAGTCGCTCGTGTGTACGTGTGAACTTCCACCTGTACGAAGTGATGTCATTTTTTAATCATTTCTACATTACTTGGTTGGTAAAAAGGACAAATTTAATGAAAATATATAATATTTATGATATATTAATGATTATATAAAGTTTAATTATCATTTACCTTTATTTCTTTCTATCCATCAAAAAGTGGAAACATCACTCATGTGTACGGGCATATTACCGTCTCCATGAAGTGATGTAATTTATTTTTTATCATAAATTTTTATGAATGGTTATTAATATGTATACAATGAATATATATTATATTTATTTAATTATTAAAATTCTGGATATAGAAGAACCATGATCAAAGTGCAAGGACTATAACTTCTGAACTAAAACATGCATGAAAAATGAAGCAGTTATCACCTGAAATGACGACTATAATAGAGAATTATTAATAAAAGGGCATTGAAATCCTATAAGTGGATCATATATTATATTATATGTATGAATATTATTATGGTATATAATTATAATAAATCTAAATTTATTATACACAAGGTCAAAGTGCTTAAAAATCAAGTTGAATATAAGGTAAGGGTTTCATCTCAATTACACTTCATTGGGACATATTTTAATGTTACACACAAATTTATTATTTCAATGGTGTATAAACAACCCAAGAATTTATTTTGGAATAATGAATTATTTAATTAAAGGGTTTTATAGAACATTATTATTTTCAATCTTCCAATGACTTCCAATTCAAAAATTACTAAATCCATAAGGGTTTCTTAGTCTCATTTTTAAATTCATGATACAAGTTTAGTATTGTACACCATCAATTATTTTATGTGGTGAGATTATTTATTAATGAATTTATTTTTATATATTATTTAAATTCATGGGGTTTTAATATCCATATCATGTTATTTATTTACATGGCCTTCTATTTAAAAGATACCAAAGTTGTAAAGGTTTCTCATCTCACTTTTATTTTCATGAGACATAAGACTTATCCACCATTAGTTTCTTTCATGTGGTGTATATACTTCCCATTTTATTTTATATATCATTAATATATTTATATTAATATTATTTAAAGTTTCATTTGAATTTATTCCTTTCATGAGGATTATTATTCAAAAGTTACTAAAGTGGTAAGGGTTTTATGTTACAATCTCATTTTTACAGGATTGTTTATGGTTAAATTTTTTGAAGATTAAATTATATGATCTATATATCACAAATATTATTTTTTTTCTTATACATAGGTTATTTTTGGATATTACATTTTTTATTTTCATTTTCCTCTATTTAAGTAATCAAGATTCTAAAAGAATGTTTTTAAGGAAAACTAACATTATTTATTTCTTCAGTCAGGAATATTTTCTTCTATGTCTATGTTTTCTGAAAAATGTTTTTAATAATATTTATACTATTCTCAAAATATTTATTAATTTCATTTTTACCCATGTTTTAATTTCTATAATTTTTTTAAAGAAATCTTCTTTTCATTTTTCTAAGTGAGGTATTTTGAATTATTACTGAAAATTTGAATGGATTTATTGTTTTAATGTACACTACATGAATGAATTTTCCCACCATAATGAATACTATTTTATTGAAATATTCCTTTATAAGTTTCTATGGTTAATTATAAATAAAATTTTTCCATAATTTTTTAGAAATGTCAAGATTTTAAATAAGTGATTTCAAAATGAAGAGGGAATTTTCCTCAAGAAATGTTTTAGTGATCTTTTTAAAGTTATCTTCATCTATAACAACATCCTTTGACATTTCCTATGATTTACTATGGATACTACCTTATTTTACCAACATTATTATTTATTTGTATTTTTTGTGATCATGATGGTTAAATACTGATGAAACCTATTTTTTCATGGTTAAGGTTTGATGTAATGATTAATTTTTTAATGATATTATGGCATAAATATGAATGGATTATGATTATATGATGGGCGGTTCCATTATAAACCAAGGATGGGTGCTTGGGTTATAAACCAAGGATGGGTTAGTCCATTATATCCTTCTAATGCATTGAGTAATGATTATGTTATTGATAAACTTATAAGAGATGATGGAGTTAATAAACTCCTAATAGATGAAGTGGTTAACAGGGTAAAAGTTATTATAAAGAGAATGTTGGATATGATGGGGTATGAATTTCCATTATGAAACTTTGTTCGTAATGATAATATTGGGAGTGAACCTTGACTAAGGAAGTGACTTTCTATTCTTATGTGAATTATAAAAACTTATGTCTTATGCTTATGATATTTTCTCATGGCTCATGATTGATTATTAATGATTCTGCACTCTTATGACTTATTTATTTTGATTAACAAAAACTTATTCCATGATTCATGATTAAGGATCTTTAACTAATAGTGAATGATTATTGTAATTTTTGATAATGTACTCATATCCTTATACTTATATTTTCCTTTATTATTATCATTTATTGATATATCATATATTTACCCGTACTAAGAATATAAGCTCACCCTTTCTTATATTTACTTTTCCCAAGTTATGAAGATATTTTTTAAGTATGGTATGTCTAATATGGGTGGTAGTTGTAATGAACATAGTGGGAGATCATGTAGGTCTTTTATATACAAGTTTTTTATGTATCCAAGTTTCAAAATACACTATAAATTTAGGGATATGGTGTGGATCTTATTGATATGTAATGAATATTATGCTATTAAGATACAGTATTTATGTATGTAAATTTTGGGGTCACCATAGTTGGTATTAGAACAAGGCTTATTTACCTTTAGAAAATAGTGTGTGAAAAGTTTATGAGAACCCTTAGTATAATATTAAGTATAGTAGAATATCCTAAGTTATGGTAAATAAATAAGTATAGTTTTCCTATCAATATATACCTATCTGGATACTACCAGTGGACTTGGCTTTGGAACAGATGCATCTAGGGGTAATAACCCTAAAAAGACTTGGTTGAGTATATCTCAACCATCATTTAGGTTCATAGTGAATGAGACCTTACAACACAACTAGTTTTACACTCCCAAGGGATATTATTAAGTCAACTAACATTTTCATTATGAACCATTATGAATGATTTGAACAAATGATGACCATGGATGACCTATGTTATACTTAAGGTGTTATAGATTTAAAAGTTGTCATTATTATACATCCTATGAATAATTAGGATAATTATATGACTACTCACTATGATTATTTTTTCTTACACTTTGATTTTTAGTTTTATTCAATAGAAAAAAAACAGGAGGAATCATGTTAATGCTAAATGTGATGAATAATAGAATGATTTCCCTCATGAGAAACCAAATGAAACGTGATATGGAAGGATAAACCTTATATGTATACCTAATCATATATCTCATTATATGATTAATAACTTCAACATGGGTTAGTTTTTTAATACATCTAATAAGATAAAAATGGAGTTTCATGGGAGTTAAGTTGATAAATACCATGGGAGAAGAAGATTCAGCTTCCTACATGTCAAGTGTATTGGAAGAATCACCCCAGGATTTGTCCTAAAGGAATGATAAGTTGTTTTATATGTGTAAAATAAGGGAATAGAGCAAGTAATTACTGAGGAAAACTAAAGTGTTTGATAGAGGAATATGAAGTTCAACATAAGGTAACATTTATAGTTTTATTTATTTTGTGTGGGAAAAAATGGAATTATCCAAGCCGATTCCCTAATCCAATGGTTAACTCCTAGACTAAGGAAGGGCCTATGTTATGTCAATCATTGAAGTGTAATAATTGAAGTGTTTATGTATTGAGATTTGAAAATTATGTTATGGAAGTGTTTTATCAATGATATCCGGGTTATAAGAATCATGAAACCTCTTAGGATTATTCTATAATAGTTTTTCTTTAAGTATTTTCAAGATTACATTGAATAGTAGCAAAAAATAAGAAAAGCATTCTGTGTTAAGGTGATATTTTTGGAGAATAAAAGATTTAGGGAAAGATAACCCTTAATGTATGCATAATATTTAGACAATAAGGTTTCATTTGGATAAATATTTGATTGGTATTGATAAATTAAATTGGATAGTATTGGAGACCTTGAAATTGATTAGTGATTTGATGATAGAGTGATATTTGATGATGTTTATTACATTTTGGGATTTATGGAATATATTAGATAGTTAGTGATTTTATTTTCGGGAAAAGGATAGAGATAAATTATTTTTGAAAGCATATATGTTTTCATTGGGGTTTTATAGTGATCTAGGTTATTAGCATGTTATAGGATAATATAAGATCAAGGATTTCACAAGTTTGGTATGTGATATTAAGAGCTACTTTATATTGTTTGGGGATTAAAGTTAACTTGATTTTGGAACATTTGTGACCTTTTCCATAAATTTATGGGTTGTGAATTTGGCCAGACATACATGGAGGATTCTTAAGGTTAACTATTTATGGAATGGTTTATGTTGAACTTTTTGTTTTATTGTTATGGGCTCAGAGATATTAATGTATTATTTCATTATATGAAGATTTATTTATATTGGATAACTTACATTGAATATTTTTGTTTTTATAAATATTTAGAGACAAAATTAATGAATTCTCATTATTTTATGGATATTACGATCTATTAAAAGGTAACTTTGGTGCTTTATGCGTGGGAAATTTATATTGTTCATTCATAATTGGAATATGGATGAAAATAGGTGGAAGATAATTGAAACACACAACCAAAGGATGAAATTACATTTATAGATATAAAGAAATCATGTATATTTCCTCATATTAAATTTTAAAATAATTCCTTAACTCTAGGAAAATGATCTTGAGGATGATTTTTTTCCTTTTTACAATTATTTCTAAGGGATTGATATTCATTTTCAACTCTTGTTGATTTATGGTTTTGTATTCATTAAATTTATCGTAAACATGTTATATATCACTCTTTATTATTAATTGTACATTATTTTTCTCATCTATGTCCATATCTTCGCTTCTCCCTAATGTTTTATTAATCTGGGTACCTAATTATGGGTTGTTTAAGGTAACCTTTATGTTTCGCACTTCCCTTTCTCAAAGGAAGATTCATTCTCCCTTTGTGCGATGTGGGTTTTAAAAAAATATGTCTTCAAAAATTTAAACATTGATTACAAATATAAAAATTATGAGGGAAAATTTTATTTATGTGGGGTAATGTAACACCCAAATATTTAATAATATTTTTTTTCTTTAAATAAATGGAAAGTATTCTATAGTTTCCTTTACATACAACCCTGAGTCTAAATGAACCATGACATAAAAGTCATTTATAAAATAGACATTGAATTGAAAGGTATGAATAGTAATAACCAGATTATAAAAAAATATAATCATTTTAAATAATTCAAATTTATTAATTAATGTATAATAAATAGGCACACAATTTTCATTAAATTCATTCTATGTTTCAAAAATATATTTTATTCAAAAAGGGGTTTTATTTCATTTTATGAATGAAAATTATGATTAATTTTGACCATTTTTATAAATTACATTTTAATAAATTAATATCATTTTGGAAATCATCTTTTCAATATTAGCTTTGGGTGGTTTTTTTAGGATTTTTCTAAAAGATGTATTTTTCTGTGAATAGTGTAACATATAGATTTGTGTAAAAACTATCATTTATTTTTTAGTAAAAGTCCGAGTATGGTTTTAATTTTATCTTAAAGTAATATAATAATCCTTTAATTATAAATAATTCAATTAATTACAAATGAATCATCATTATACTTGATTTTTTGTAGATAATTTTTGTATAATTTTTTTCTTCCAAATTTTTTTTATGAATGCAATGTGTTTTTATCTTAATAAATTAAATTAATATCTATTGATTAATGGTTTTAATGAACTTTATAAAATAAATATTCAATAATAAATTTTAAAATTTATTTTATTGTTTTTATAAGGAATGTAATGGAAGTAAATCATGTTTTATGATTAAAATATATTGTTCTATAGTGGGTTTTCATTCCGGTTTATAGGCTTATTTAAAATTAAATTCTAAAAAATATAGAAATTTAATCTATTAAAATGGATTTCATATCTGTAATCATTTTAATTAATTTAACATAATAGGGCCAGATTAATTTTTTGTCATAGTGAATAGTAAAAATAGTAAAATTTTATTGTCATGATTAAGGTTAATATGAGTTTTCCAGGGGTTAAACCAAGAGATAAGGGTATAATTTCCACTTAAAATTGTCTAATTATTATTTTATGAATACATTTCAACCTTATACTATCCTAAATTTGAATACCTATCCATTTTGTACAACTTTCCCAAGAATTTTACCTTATATCATTAAAATCTTCTTAGAAATTCTAGGTGTGTCTCTCCCCTCACATATAAAAAGGAACCTCTTATCCTCTATTATTCACACTATTTTAGCCTTTTATCATGGCCAATAGCAACTAAAAATATTTTCTAGATTCTTCCCCTTAATCCCAGAAATTAATATCTTCTCCTATGATCAATCCATCAAGGCTTAAGGTGAAAGCCAAAGGAGGTATCTCGAAGAAGTGGTATAAATATTAACTAAGATATTTCAATTTTATTTCTTGTTCTACATTCTATGAATTAGTTTTATCCATAAAAAATGATAAATACAATATCTTAAATATAACGATATGTTATTATGATGATAGAATAACTATTTTCAACCCCTTCTCCATCAAATTAGAAATAAAAGTATCGCTTAGGTGTACATGTAGACTACCACCTCCTTATAGCGATATAATTCATTTTACACCACAATCTTTCATAGTTGGTTATGATGATGGATTTAATATTTATATATGATATTTATAAAATAATTATTCTTTTTTAATTATATGTTTGAATATATCTTCTTACCTTATGATCTTTTAGAAAATGATAACGCTGCTCGTGCGTACATGTGGACCACCATTTCCACAAATTGATGCAATTTGTTTGTCATTTCTACTTTACATGGATGGTAACAAGGATATATTAAATGAAAATATATTATATTTATTACATATTAATGATTATATAAAGTTAAATTATCATTTACCTTTCTTTAATACCATCCATAAAAATTTATAAACATCACTTGTGAATATCTTTATATTCATATTATTTGAAGTTTCATTTGATGTTATTCCTTTCATGGGTTTATGATTCAAAAGTTACCAAAGCGGTAAGGATTTTATGTTACAATATCATTTTTATAGGGATTTTTATGCTTCAATTAAATTATATATCTCTCCAAAATATTATTATTTTTCTTCAAATATAGTTGTTTATAAAGATTATATGTTTTCCTTTTATTTTCCTTTATTATATACTCAAGAGACATAAAGAATGTTTTTAATGAAAAATAAAATTTATTTCTCTCTTCAGCCGAGATTATTTTCTTCATTGTATATATTTTATTTAAAATGTTTTCATGAATTTTTTTACTCTTCTCTAAAGATTTATTAAATTCATTTTAACTATGCTTTACTTTATATAAAAATGTTTCAATGGAAAATTCTTGTCATTTTTTCAAATGAGGTACTTTTTAATTTTTACCAAAAATGTGAAAGGAGTCATTGTTTTAATATAAAATTCATAAACAAATTTACCCGCCATTATGAATAATATTTTTATCTAATATTACTTTAAAGTTTCCATATTTCTTTATAAATAAAATGTTTTCCATAAAATTTTGGAAATTTTTTTATTTAAATAAGTGATTTCAAAATTATAACGGTATTTTCCTCAATAAATAGTCTAGTGATATTTTTAAATGTATTTTCATCTATAATAACATCCATTTATGTTTCTTATACTTTTTTGGTGACATGATCTAATTTTACCATATTTATTATTTCTTTGGATGGTTTATGATTATGATGGTGAAATATTGATGAAACCCATTTTCATTTCCATAGGTAATGTTTTTATATAATGATAAATGTTTTCATGATCTTGTGGAATAAATATGAATGGATTATGATTATGTGATGGTTAGTTTCATTATAAACCAAGTATAAGTGGTTATTTCATAAAATTATGATGGATGGGTCTGTTATAGCCCTCTAATTCATTAGGTAATGATGAAGGAGTTGGGAAAATCCTAAGTGATGAGGGAGTTAATAATCTAATAAGAAATAAAAGAGTTAAATTTATGGATGTTATTCCTAATATAATATTGTAAATTACTGGGAAGACCTTTCTATTATGGGATATTTTCCACAATGATAGTATTGAGAGCGAACCTTAACTAAGAAATTGATTTTCTATACTTATGTGAATTCCAAAAAACTTATGTAATATAATTATGATATTTTCTCATAGCTCATGATTGATTATTAAAGATTCTTCACTCTTATGTCTTATGTATTTTGAGTGAAAATCCTTATGCCATGATTCATTATTAAATATATTTTAATGATTGGGTATGATTGTTGTAGTTTTTTATGACTTTCTCATACCCTTATGCTTATCTTATTCTCTCTTAGGATTGTTTATTAGTATCTATTATATTTACCCTTATTTAACATATGATATCACCCTTTATTATTTTTCTTTTCCCCAGGTTATGAAGAAATTTTTTAAGTGTAGTATGTCTAAGAAGGGTTCTAGTTTTGAAGAACATTATGGGATATGATGTAGGTATTTTATGTACTAGTTGTTTATGTATCCATATTTTTAAATACATTAAAATTTTATAGTTTTAGAGTGGATAAAATTTATATATAATTAATATTATGCTAATAATATGTAGTATTTTATTATATAAATTTTGGATTCATCATAATTGGGTTGTAATGAATAAAATAAAAGGATAATCTAGTAGATTTTGAAAGGTTATGTAGAACAACATCTGAAAAATATGGAAATTGGTGTCTGAATTTAAATAAAGGATTTATGAGTAGAATTTAATAAAGTAATTTTGATTGGTTTCAATACCATTTTCCTCTATTTCCTCACATAGTTCTTTTACTCATTCAATCTTAGAGAATATAACTGTGATCCCTTTTTTAGGAGTATTTCATATTGATAAATCACATTAATAATTACTCTTTGTATTCATGTATCAAAGAGGGATATTGTAGTGCTTGGAGAGAATTGGATATTAGTATTGTGGCTAATAGTGTAATTTTTAGAGGGAAAATACCTTAAATGGATTCTTAAAGAAAAGGGAGTCTAAAGTAAACATTCTAATTTTTTTAGAAAAGAATAATGATAAAAAAAATTAAAGAGGGAGATTTTTGGAACTAGTGAATCAATGGATGAATCATTTGTTTCATATATTATTATCATTATTGTATGGTTTTAAATATTAATTTTATTAGAAAATTTTTTATGGTGATTCTTATAAGTGTTTGAATATGTTTGATGAATTCTAGGAAAGTATGGAGTGGTAGCATAACTGAGAAGTGAAAGATCAACTACCAATTCAAGTGAGACTATGAAATACAATTGTATATTTAATATTAAATTCCTAGAATCAAAAGTTCCAAAAGAAAATTATTATAAATTAAGAGTCCATGTTAGATATAATTGTGTCTATGTATATGTTCTGCAAAAATGAACCTGCTATGTATGTGTGAATTGAAGTTTCAATCAGAAACAAATGAAAAAAATAAAGATTGAACTAGCCACATATAATTGAAATGGGTACTCAACTATATTACTTTATGAGAATAGATTCTATATGTGTGTAATATGGTGTTTTCAAAACTTATGTAAGTGTGAATTTAAGATTCTAAGCTATATAAGTGAAGGTAACAAAACCAAAAGAATTATTTTAAAATATTCGTAATGAATTTTTAACTATATCTAAATGAAGAATATTTATAATGATTTAATTATAAAATTAATTATGAAGTATGTTAATTTTAAAAGGTGATTGGTATCCTTTTCTAATGTTTGAATAATCACGTTTTTGGGAATAACTAAAAAAGGTTAATCTAGATTGATTTGTAAATATTTTTATTTCAATTTCTATTGAAATTACTCAACTAAATATATTTAATATTCTGGGAAGAAAAATATAATAGATAAATTGATTGTCATATATATATTTAATAGAAAATAAGAGTGAATTTAATATTCAAATTTACCTTAACATCTAGAATTATGATGATTGATGATCAAATAACATAAGGTTATTTGAGTTATTGCGTTGAAGAGAAAAATACCCTTATTGGATTTTTTTTATTTTAAGAATTTATTATTGATATTAAAATATCCTATAAACCAAATATTGGAATATATTCTCAACATAGTAGATGATGAGAGGATGTGAGAGTGACTGCTTAGGATGTTGTGAATGTAGGAACCTGAGTCACCTAGAGAGGTGGGGGTAGAGGGGTTAAGTAGGGTGTGTGAATGTTTAATCATTTTCTCCTTAGTTTCGTTATTTTGTATATTGTTCCCTTGTTAGTAGTAAGACTTATTCAACTTATATATTATTTGAATTCATCCACATCAAATATCATGAACATTTACAAAATTTAAAATGTAAGAGTATATATATTTCACTTGGTACACCTGCACTGGGCTATATCTAAGGAGAATACACTCAGTAATGTGCCAATGTACCAATAATCCACTGTAACTCAATATTATTTAGATAAAATATTTATGTGAATTCACTATTCACTAATTTTAAATGAATGTTCAAGATTTAGGGATAATCTCATTCCCTCCAAAGGATCACTACCTATAGATTGGTTTAGGGATCGACTCACTACCTCCCAAAGTAATCCCCTTTTATTAATTTTCAAATAGCTCTAAAAGATATTTATTTATTGACTTGTAGGTATTATTATCAGTTTAATGACATAAATATCACTCCATGTTCAATACCTTAATTCTACATCATGATTACAGAAGTTGATGCTTCAATGATTTCTAAATGTGATGATCTCATATCCATTGTTGGATATAAAAAATCCTTGTGAGAAGAGTTGAGTCTTTGATATTATATTAAACATTGAATAGAATAAATAATCCAGATTAAATAATTCCATAATTGGAATTATTCATTTCCTGATCTTTATATATTTTCATAACAACTCTTTAACAATAAACCTAATCTTCAGTGATTTTCAAAAAATTCCTTCTTTTTAAAGACAGATCTTTAATATAGCCCTATTAAACAACAATTATTCCTCTATAATCTAGGTATTCAATAATTCATATATAGTTGAACCTCTCTATTTATTTCTTCTTAAATTTTTTTCCATTTATATATTTTTATATTCTATCATTTTCTATCTTATCTTTTTCATTTTTCACAATAGGTTCTAATATAACTTTCAAAATTTGAATTTCTAATCAAAAATTCAAATATCAATTAAAATTTCATCTTTCTCTAATTATAATCCAATCTATGGACCATTTACCATAAAATTGTCACCATTGAAATACAATTGTGTCATTAAATCTCAATACATAACTTTCAAGTAGTTGTAAAAGTACCAAATCTTCAAAAATAATTGTAAATTATATATTTAAAACTCTATGAAATGTCCCTTATCAAAATGACTATGTAAAGTTCAATAAACGATTGACCACAATATATAATGATAGATACCATAGTGTTGGGATGATTATAGAAAAAATACCCTTTAATATGTATTACAAAATACATGTGTTCCTATTTCCTTTTAAATTTATAAAGCATGGAATTTAAAGCATTCTCCTCAATGACATGGTGTTCTATAGTTGTATATTTTACATGAGGATTTCATAATTATGATATGAATTACAAAATTCCCATTATGGACCTCCCTATTTTTAATATGTATTTAGTCAACATAAAATGAAATGTGCACAACATAGCACTAAACTTCTCTATGTTTCACTTTAGTCTTCATCATTACTATCTTCCAAACATCTAGTGAAATTGTCTACATGTTATTTCTAAATATATTAGTCTTCTATAAAATTATCTATTCCAACACCATTGAAACATATTTTACCATGATGTGTACAATCTTTGATATTTCCAATAGGTAAATATCTTAATTAAAATTTCATCCATGATTGTGTTTCTATCATGCTTGCAAAAAAACAAAATCCTTTGAGATTGAAATAGCCTAGAAAACACATGCATTAACTTCACTATATCTATTTCCATATTTGTAATAGAAAATTCAAAATCACTAAAATGACTCACCAAAACATGTTGAGTCTTCACCATGACATTATCACTATTCACTATGACATGTATGGTATTCACCATGATTTCATGATAATAATTACTCCAATATTTCACACCCACAAATTTAGAAAACTCTTGATGTAAGTGACCCTTACATATTCAAGGAAACATCCAAGACTTTCCTAATTTCTAGAATCTACTTTTTATTTTATAAAATGATTTAGGTCAACTAATAGAACTCCAACATTAACAAAAAAACATAATACCATACTTCTATTTTTACTTCCAAAGAACCCATTTTAATTTTTCTTCAGAAAAGATACTTTCAAACTAACTCCAAATCTCAATTATTGATTCTTCCAGACCAACTTCATAGCTCAGATTCTAAAGTAAAAATCCTTTACATAATTTCTTGTAAACACACAACATTCTATAACCTCCAAAATCTTCATTCTTCATATAATTACAATACTTTCATAGATCTCTTATTATAAAATTCATTTAATCCTTTTCACCAATGATTTTCTTCCTCGTCTTCCTTTAATTATTGTAAATATATTTCACTAATTATTAACTTCCTTATATTTCTTCAATGATTTTCAAAAAATCTAGAAACCTTATTATCAACAATTCCAACAACCTTGTCATCATGTATTATCTACCCTCAATTATTATATAAAAAACCTACATATGATCTCATTTTTTTAATAATTTCCCCCATTGGATTTTATTGATAATATTTCCATAAAATATATCTAAAGATAGAATAAGGATTTTATAGTCACTCCTCAACCATTTCAATAAAATTAAATGGTTTATTTCCTCACACTTTGGAAAAGAATTAGGGCATTTACACCATCTTTACTCCTCTTTGATCAATAAGATTTTTTCACTATATTTTTCATGAAAAGACTTTAAATCTTGTCATACATCCAAGAATTTCAAAATAAGAGATATTATACTCCCCCTTCACAGTAATATTTAAATATCTTGTCGTGACACTTATAGAAATATTACCCAAACCTTTGGACCACTTTTAATCATCCATTAATGTAACCCATTTCAATACACTTTCACCTAAAGTTTCATTCTTCTCAAAAAATCCGATATGTAAATTTACTAGATGGAAGTGAGCTATCAATAAACCCTTTAATCCTACCGAGTCAGAACTCAATGTAAAAAACAAGAAAATTTGTTAATAACATAAATTTTTTCCATATCACTCACTACTTTCTATCAAACACTCCCAACTTGAGAAATTTTATTCTTTAAGAAAAAAACCTATGATCTCATTAAAATTCAAAAAAAATACCATTTCAAAAACCATTGAGCATAAGAGTGTTTGAAATACCACATTTTGAATCTATTGATACCACATGTTTATAATAAAATAGAAATAACACATGATATCCATCATTCTTCAATTATTCATAGGGCATATCTATTTTCATATAGTTATTACTACATATAGTAACCTATCCACTTTTCAGTTATAATAAATTTTTTATTAGTATCTTTTTATTATATCAAAAAATATACAGTAGATACTATATTGTTTGTTTATAAATAGATAAAAAATAATAATAGTCCTTGATTATAAATAGTACCCTAATAAATTATCCATATTTCTCTTTATATACTATGATCATTTGATAAAGGTTGGATACTATAATTTTAATTAAAATATTGTCTTAATATCATTTAAAAAATTATATATTCCTTTGACACATTTTCCACTCCAAATTAGGCTATGTACAATCTATACTTCTGTATCACAAGATGTATAACAGTATTAAAATTTTATTCGTCATGGTAATTTCTTGACATAACTACTAATACCACTTATATATTATATCTGAACTTAACTCCACTTAAATTTATTCATCACTATATGAATATCTATATTTAACAAAGTTATTATTTCAATACATTAAATAAATTATAGTTTAAACTAATGATTCATTTACCACTGATGATACCACTTATAGAAATATACTTCTACATTTTTATCCAATAATTATCTTCTTTAAATAAACATATTGTGTATATTCTCTATGGATTATTTCTCTTCCTTAATCCCACATCATTAAACAAATTATACACCTCATGGAGAGGTGTAACCATAACATCCTCAAAATAAAAACCATGGTTGGACTTGAATATCCAATCCTTTTCTTAAATTATTCTTTAATTACTATATGGGGATCTCCATTTTATTCTCACCACCTATACAAAAAAAATTCTGAGTATTTAGTTTCAAATTTATTATATTTTTAACTAGGTAACCTTTTCAAAAATGAGACAAATCCTGCTTAAGTATTGTCCTTCCTTTTATATACCCCTCATACTACTTCCACATTTACTATAATACTTTTGAGTGTTATTTCTTTTGGTGATACCACTAATAAATTATTTATAAGGATTCAATGAATTCTCACCCTTCTTCTCCTTTGACTTCATGTGAATTCCCTACATGGAATTATTTTCAATGATTCCACTTGTTTATGATTCCATTGTTTTCATAGAAAAACAAACTTTTCTAGTGCTACAATTCTCTCCAAGTTCATTATTTTCAATATTTTTAATATATGAATTCTATTTAAAATTTCTTTTTTATATATGGGAAAATTTTCTCTTTCTTATTAATTTTTTACAATTTATTATTTTACTTCAATTAAGGATGTTATAACATAAATTTTTTTGATATTATACACACATCACTTTGGTAGTTTATCTAATATTTTATCAATCATGTAAATATGTTATTTAATGTAAGAGATTTTATTTATATACTATATTGGTTTCTACTAATAATAGGAGTAAAGGACTTCATCATCATTCCTTATGTTCTTCTCATATTAAAATACCTTGTAATATGAACTTTGTAACCATATTCATAACATATTATACTATGATGATCACTAATTATTCTTCTTATACATGAATCCTATCCCATAAAAACCATTATACACTCACACATAATGTGTCCTTTATGTCCATAACATTAACAAATTCCTCTAAATAAGTATCTTGAATTCATTTGTTTGGGAATAAAATTTCTTCCCATTTTTTATTTTCAGATCAAATCACCAACACCATTATTAAAAGGATAACAATTAGAATAATTTTATATGCACCTTATTTATTATGGAATGAAATAATTTGATCTTCTCTTCCTTTAATAGTCTGAAATCAATCCAATGAAATCCTCACAAAATATTAGTATATGGATAGACATTCTAGAATAATTACACACATTTCCATAATTATCCTTTTTTCCCTCCACTTATTTGATTTGGAAACTCTTTTCACATTCTAACTTATTTTTCTTGATTTACCTTTTCAAACTCCAATTATATCTTTTTGAAGTTAAACTTGCATCTTTTAATTCCTCTAGATAATTATGTAACAAACCTAAAACCTACATTAAACATGATAATTTTTTCTTATGCTTAAAGACACTCCTCAAGAATTCTTGATAACTCAAAAAATATAAATAGAGTTTTCTTATCCATTGCAAATGAATATTAAAATGTTTTCAACCTTATTTCCATAACCATGAATTTTAATATGAGATAATATCTTTTATCTAAAAATTATTTTATTTTTTCTTCACATTCAATTTTGAGTATAATTGATGCAGGCTATCATGCGGTGTATAAATTAATAATTAGTTTTAAAGTAGAATTATTGTAGTAAAGTATCAAACCTATATCATCTCTCAAGGAGCACTATATTAGAGGGATAAAATTTTTATAATTATTATGTTGAATAAAAATGAAGGGGGGTATTGAAATGTTTTTAATTTAAAAGTTACATAAAGAAAAATGTAATGAAATGAAAATAGTTTTTGAAATTAGGGTGATATTTTATAAAAGGGAATACTGTTGCAACATCATCAAACATAAGTATCTTTCATGTTAAATAAACATCCATTGTATTGTATAGGCTGGTCTGAATTTCCATCAAGCATTAGATATAAACCAATATTTTTCCCAAGTTTATATCCTAGGATTTATACAAAAAATTAAAGGTCTAATAATCCATGGTTCCCCTAAATTCTACCAAATATAAAAAATAATCCTGGAATCCACTCCATACGTTCTTTACAAGTCTATGGTTTAAACTTTTTTACACATTGTTTACTTTTATACATGATGTGTAATCTCAGCCATTTTGGACTAAACTTTTACATGGTATATAGTTTTCTAAAGGTCATGTACTTTTCAACACTGCTCTAAATTGCTTTATAGCTTCCCTAATCACCTCCATATACTATAAAAATAAGTGAAATATCAATTTTTAACAAGAATTTTACTCTAAAAACATTTAGAATAAGATAAGTGAATTCTTTTTTAATATATGGAATTTATATCCTATGATAATTTAAAACATCATATGTGAGGTTGGAAAAGAGGGAAAATTATTGAATTATCGCACCCCACACCAAAACCATTGTACACTTGGTAAAATACACATCCCATAACTTTTAGAAAATGATATACACATGATAGTTTTCCCATGTTCAAAAATATTTAACGTCCAAATATAATTCAATTAAATGTATAAATGTAAACAATGAAAGAATCACTATAGGGAGTTAGTCTCAACAAGAAAGGGAATAATTATCTCATAGACTTTTTCAGAATGAAAATCAAAAAGATTTATAATACAAATATATTAATAAAATTCATGATCCAACCATGCCAATAAATCCCCACATATATGTGTAAAAACCATTTAATTCTTACCTTCCCAATTTTTATTTGGTAAATATATGTTAATTTAAAAAAAATAAAATTACCTGATTATTTCCACAAAATCCACCCTACACCCTTTGCAATAAAATTTCAAAATCCACTCACTTAAGAATTAATATATTCAAAACCTTATGCTCATAAAATAAATATCCCCTCATATTTTATATTTCATCATTATACTTATTTATTTATTTTTCATTTATTATTTTTTGTTTTTTTGGTTGTATAATAGTCAAATATTAGATACACACACATAGGTTAATCTATTATAGTATTTGAACTAATTGGATAATGAAAAAATGTATAGAAAATAATTTTAGAAACCAAACTAACATTAACCCAACTTATATATACCTTAAATTATGTGAAAAAAGATTCACATTTCTATGTTGTGTGCATTGAAGCATGGATATATTAAAGGAAACAATATTTTTATAATAAAATCACATAGATAAAATCAACGACTTAATGATTTTATATATATATAACCACTTATATCATTATTAAAAAATAATTTGACTAAAAATAACTCTTTAATGTTAAATATCTGCTCACATTAACATACTATCAGTTAAATAAAATTTCATTAAATATTAAAAAAATTAAAATGGGAAAAGTAAAAAAGAATTTTCAATAAAGTCCAATGAGCTGATGATGTTATGAAATATATTTAATTATTTAATCATTTATTTTTTTTATTTAATAAATCCATAAATACACCAAAACCAAGAAAATGGATAACCTTTTATTCATCATGTTTTTTATTTCATTTTATTAACCTATTAGAACACAAAAAAACAAAATTAGTAGTAGGAAAAGAAATATACATGGTGTGTAGTCTTTACAAACAAAGTGAATTCTTATTAAAATAAAAAATATAAGGAACAAGAGTCACATTTTTTCATGGACTAGGGATCAAACTATGGATCGATCGATCCAATGAGTTACCCACAAAAACTAGAGTGATGTATCTACCACTAACATTTTATTACCTTTTTAAAATTTTATATATAAAAACTCCATGAAAACATGAAAAGAACACATATACACAATGTGTAGTTTTTTTGAGATAAAGGATGGAATTGGTTCTGTTGGAAGTGCTCAAACTTGGGACTTTTGGACTCTAGGTAGAGAGTCACTAAACCACCACAACCTTATATTCAGTTTTAAATTTATTCTTATGTTATTTTAATATTTATAAAATTTATCCACATTATACAATAAAAAAAATAGATACACACACAACACGACATGTATAATTTTAAATTGGAAGAAGGGGAATAGATGTGACTCCTTTGGTTGGGGTGGGATTTAAACTATCGACCGGTCGATTCCATGGAATGCCCATAATCAACGATTCCCCATTCATCCCCATGCCATGTTTTTTTTATTTAATTTTTTTGGATGTTGAAAAAGAAGTGCATGAATATGCATGATGTGTAACAAAAAAAGTTAAAAAAGAATAAATCTACCACCAATGGTTACAGTAAGGAATCAAATTGGTAATTGGTTTCTTCCTACAAAACACTACAACCCTCAATATAGACTTTATTTTGGGTTTATTAATTCATTTATTATATATATATATATATATTTATGTAATGTTTTATTATATTCTTTTTAGTTTTTTAGTTTATAATTATACATATAATTATATGTAGTATTATTTTTTTATTATTATATTAAATACATAAATTATATATACTTATAAATATATTGTACTACACAACATAGTGAAATACTAGTACACACTATGTAATTACATATTATTATTTTTAACTATAAAATCATATTTATAACTAAGTCATTTTAGTTGGGATGGTTTGCCTCTATTGTCTAGACTCAATAATTAATGAAAATAATATATTTTATCTAGGTATAACACTAAAAATACAAATAAATTTTGTTCTCAATTATTATTCACACTCCCATACAAGGATAATAAAACCAATGTATTAATTTAATGGAGGTGAGATAATAGTAATTAGAGGAAATATATTTTCATCCTCAAGAGAGGTGTTTTATATTAAAGGGAGAAGAAAAGAAAGTGGGAAGTCACTAAACATATTTATCTTCTCAAAATATTCCTATGTATTAAAGGAATAAACTTTTAGAAGTAGAGAAGAATAATTGATATTCAATGATATTCATAATTTAAAAAAATTCAATTAAAAATAATGTTTCAAAACTTTAAAGTTCATTATGACATTTAGTATCATTTTCCTTGGCATAAAAGATTAATAAAAAGAGAATATACATGGGAAGAGAAAATAGATGGAAAAAAGAGAGAAAGGGGGAAATGGGTAGAGATAAAAAGAGGGGGAGAGAGTGTTAGGGTGTAAGAGGTGATCCCTAGATTTGAATCAAGTGGTCATATTTCTCTAGCAGGCGATGGATCTCTAAAAAAATAATATGTTATCAAATTATTTTTATTTTACTTTCAAAATAAAAATAACATAAAATTAAATATTCACAAAATTTATAATCACCTCAAAAATAAATACACCATACCTTCTCAGTGATTCCCAAAAATGGTGCTAAAATTTGATGTTGGAAATCATGGGGTGAAAAAATTAATAAGTAATTTTAAGCTTCAATTACTATAGTAAAGAAGTAAATCTAGATCATATCTTAATGAGCACTGGATTAGAGGGATAAAAGTTATATATTTATTAAGTTGAATAAAAATAGGGGTAAATGGTTTTAATTTAAAAGTGATAATAAGTAAAATGTAATGAAATGAAAATGGCTTTTGATATTGGGTTACATTTAAGAAATGAGAACATTTCTTTATAATCATATAACAAACGGATTTTTTTCATGATAACTCAGTGTTCGTTGTACTTGTAGGTTAGTTTGGATTTCCACTAGGCTTTAACTAGAACCCAATCCTTGAACCAAGTTTCTATGAAAGTCTACATTCAGTAAATTAAAGGTCTAATAATATATGGACTGATACATTTTTTAATTCTCTAATACTGCATGGATCACCAAAATTCCATTGAATTTACTAATAATTCATGGCACACCTAACAAATGACACATGATGTAGATAAAAAAATTATTAAGATATGGTTATCTCTATTATTTCTCCATCCCTAATCTCAATAAAAAATCAATATATGGATTTAATCAATCACCATGACCTGATAAAGAGATGGTGTGATTAAAGAAAAAATGAAAATAAAGTGAGGAAGAAGAAAAAATAAATAAAATTTCTAACTTAACGAAGACTAAAATTGAGATTATAAAACAATAATTTCATTTAAAACAAATGGAATTACACTTAAAATGCATAAAATATAAAGAAAATGTTGAAAAAAGTAAAAATAGATGAAAAACTTTGAATTATAATTGAAATGGGTAGAACCATGCCTGTAGTTTGAACTCTAAGAACCTCCACCCAATCCATCTATTTGTATATTTTTAAAAGGACGTGAAAAGTACCAAAGTAAACACTAGGTACTAACCTTTTAAATATTTTACACATAGATTTCTATAAAAGTCTTATTAAATATCATTTGGAAAGTTACCAACCCCTTGGAAGTATGATTACATGGTGTGTACAAAAGTAAAAAGTGTGAACATCTTATTTTGAACATGGCCATGTAGCTCCAAGAATCCGCTATGTTTTTTCTAAAAAACTACATGGTGTGTATATTTTTACATGAAGTGTAATTTTATACATAGTGTGAACTTTCATCCCTTTGGGTATGTAATTTTATATGGAATGAACTTTTTTACACATTGTGTACTTTTTTGTTTCGATCCAAATTTATTATGAGATTCCTTTATCACCTCCTTTTATTATGAAAACAAATAAATAAGTGAAATTTAACCTTTTAACAATTATTTTAATTTATAAACATTTAAAATATGTTTTGTGAATTTTATTTAATATATGTAATTTAAATCCCATAATCATTTAAAACATCTGATTTAAGAGCTAAAAAAGATGGAAATTTATTTAATTATCACACCCGCACACAAAAACCTTTAAACTTATAGTAACAGTCACATATCATTAATTCCAAGAAATTATTAACACAAGATTATTTTACCAATTTCCTAATCATTAACATCCAATGATAATTTAATTCATATTATAAATATAAAAAAAGCAAGAATCACACCAAGGAGTTAGTTGTAGTACAAAAAAATTGTCAAATAATTGTATTAGAATGAACTTCAAGGAGATATATGATATAAATATAGTAAAAAAAATCAAACAAACCATGCCACTAAATCTACACAGTTGTTCATGAAAAAAAATTAATGATTACCTTCCCACATTTTATTCAGTAAATATAGGTCATTTTAAATTCTTTTTGGATTACCATATTCTTTCTGTTAAACCTGCCTTTCACTTGTTGCAATCAAATTTCAAAACCTACTCACTTAAACATTCCTAAATCAAAAATTAATCTCTCATCCTAGATATACCCATATTATATTCATTTCTTCACTCCTGATAATTATTTTTTATTCATTTATTTATTTTTATTTTTGAGGGAGTAAAATAGTTGAAAATATGAACACACACAAAGGTCAATTTGGTAAAGTAGTTAAACTGGTCAGATAAGGAAAAAAAATTAAAAAATAATTTTGGAATGCTAAATGACATAAAACTAACTTAAACATAACTTCAATTATGTAAAAAATATTTACATTTCCTGGTTTAGTGTAATGATGATTTGAGATATTAAATGACACAATTTTCCCAGAATAAAATCACAAATATAAAATCAATACCTTAATTGTTTTGTAAAGATACAAGCATTTATATCATCGAAAAAACCAATTTTACTAAAAATTACTTTCCAATGTTAAATCCCTACTCATATTCACATACTATCAATGAAATAAATTTTCATTAAATGAAAGAAAAAATTAAATTGGTAAATTCCACATAAATTTTTAATAATGACCAATGAGGTGATGATGGTATGACATTTTTTTATTTTTTTTCATTATTTATACAATACAAAAACACACCAAAAATAAGAAAAGGGATAACTTATTATTCATTGTGTTTCTTATTTCATTTTTTTTTTACCAGAAAGAAAACAAAGAGACATAATTAATACTATAAAAACAACATACATTGATAGTATTCTATACAAACATGTTTTGTACTTATTTAAAAAAAATGATGAAGAACATGTTTTTCCCTAGTTCTTGAGGTGGGGCTCAAATCACTAACTGGTCGATCACATGAGTTACCCATAACTATTAGAGAGAAGTTTGTACTATTATAATTCTAATATTTTTTAGTATTATATATATATATATATATATATATAATAAACACAAACATGAAAAGCATGAATATTCACACCATATGGATTTATTTTTGAGAAAAATATAGGAGTTGGGTCAGTGATAAGGGATTAAACCTTAGTATTTTGGAATCAAGGTAGAGACTCATCTAATCACCTCAACCCCATATTTAGTTTTAAATTTATTTTTAAATTATTTTAATATTTATGAAAATATAAGTAATTTTCTAATAAAAATAAGAAAAATAGACACACGCACACAATAAAATATGTAAAATTTTAAATGGTAGGGAGGGGAATATATATGATTCTCATGGATAGGGTCAGATTCAAATCATTGATTGGTCGATTCCATGGACTGCTTGTAACCAGTAGAGCCCCATTTGTTCCCAAGTCATTTTTTTGTGATTACATTTTTTTAGAAGTTTTAAATTTTGTGTATAGATATACATGATGTGTAAGAAAAAAATAGAAAATAATGAATCCTTTAATAATATTTGGAGTGGGGAATAGAACTAGTGAGTAGTTGCTTCCCCCAGAATTTCACAACCCTTTTTCTAGGCTTCATTTATGGATTATTGATTTATTATATGTATATATATATTAACATAAAGTTTTATTATATATATTTTTTATTTTTTTATAAAATAATTATACGAATAAAAATATTTGATACTCTTACTTTATTATTATATTAAATTTATAAATTATATATATTAATAATTATATATTATTCCACAATATAGTGTAATCCTAGTACGCATCGTGTAATTACCAATTATTACTCTAACTATAAAATAAAATTTATGGAAGCTTATTAGGTGGTAGGGTTTTACTATCTATTATAGCCTCAATAATTAGTGAAAATAATATATGTGTAGTAGGGAAAACACCTAGAATATTAATGAGTTCCATTCTCAATGCCTGTTCAAACTCCCATACAAGGCTAAGAAAACTGAGGTACTACTTTAATGGGTATGAAATAGTAGAAAAGAGAAGAAACTACTTTTCATTATCAAACAACTTGTTTTGGATTAAAGGGATAAGAAAAGAAAATGTGAATCCAATGAACTTATCTATATACTCAATGGATTCATCCTCAGAAGATGAATCAACTTTTATAAGTCAAGAAGAATCAGTGATTTTCAATTGATACTCAAAATTTAAAATAATTCATTTAACATTTGTGTTTTACTTTTTATAGGTTCATCACAACATTTAGTTTCATTTTCCTGGGTTGGAATATTTATTAAATGGAGAAATTTGAAAGGGGGAGACAAAAGAGAAGAAATAGAGAGAAATGGGTAATGGGATAAAGAGAAAAAGTTTGTGTGTGTGGGGGAAATAGGGTGAAAGTGGTGCTTCCCTACTTTAGATCAGGTAGTTTTCTTTCTCTAGATAGCGATTGATTATTGCTAGAAATAAAATTTTAGCAGAAAAAAATTATTTATAAAAGAGAAATAGTATGAAATATGAAACAAAAAATTAATCAACTTAAAAAACACTATATCCCCTATCTATGCTCCCCAAAAACAATTATAGAATTTGACACAATATATCATGGGGTGAATGAATTTATAATTTATTTTAAACTAGAAATACTATCATAAATAAGTGAATCTTGGTCATCTCTAAAGGAGTATTGGATTATAGGGATAAAATGTGTATATTTATTAAATTAAATAGGGGGTTGAAATGTTTTTAATTTATATGTGACACAAATTAAAATGGAATGAAATGAAAATGATTTTTAAAATTGGCGGTTATATATAAGAAAATGGAATGTTGAATTAATATAATTGAGTATAAGGATTTTTCTTTCTAAATCAATATCCATTAACTATGTAGGTTGGTTCATATTTCCACTGGGTGTCAACCATAACCCAAGGCTTGACACGAGTTTCTATATAATGTTGTATATATTAAATGAAAGTTCCAATAATCCATAGACCATTACTTGTCAAGGTTCTCCATTAATCCATGGATACCCTAAATTCCATAAAATATACCAATAATCTTAGGCACACCTGAATGATGACAAAATAACACCAATAAAGTAATCATTAAGATATATTTATTTCAATCATTCCTCCATACCTACTCAAAACCACCTTGATAGGTGAATTTAACTGATCATATTAATGACTAGAAAAATGGATGTAGTAATGAAAGAATAGAATTAAAAAAATCAAGGAAGAAGAAATAGGGTATAAAAGTTGAAACTTATAGAAGAGTGAAATTGAAGTTATAAAAATAAAATTTCATTACAAATAAATTGAATTACAATTAAATAACTTACAATAGAAATAAAATTAAGAAAAGGGAAAGAAGAGATGAAAACCCTTGAACATGAATTGAAATGGGTAAAAACATGATAAATTTTTTTAACTCTCTAAACCTTTTCCCTAGATATCTATTTATAAATTTTTAAAATTATATTGTTTTACAAAAGTACCTGACATGTATAAACTTTTTCAATTTTTTCCACACATTTGGGTGAAAATGTATGGTCAACTATCAGTTAGTGGGGTATATGACATGTAATTTTTCAAAAAAATAATGTGTAGTGTTCTTTTCAACCAAAAAACCCTTGGAATAAAGTTTACATAGAATTTAAAAAAAGTATATGATGTGTATATCTTGTTTTGAACATGATCATATAGCTCCTACAATCCACTCTATGTGTCATTCCAAACTGCACAACGTACACTTTTTTACATGGTGTTTACTTTTCTAAATGTTGTGTACTTTTATCCCTATGGGTGTGTTATTTTATATGGAGTGTAATTCTTTAGACAACGTGTATTATTTTATTTTTCTCTAAATTTATTTTGAGATTCCCTCATCACCTTAATATTCCATGAAAAAATAAAAAAGTGAAATTTACCTTTTTAACAAGTATTTTATTTTAAGCACATTTAAAACATGATAAGTGAAATTTTTGCTAATATTTAGAATTAAAAACCCTTAATAATTTAAAACATCTGATGGGAGAGTTGAAAAAGATGAAAAATTATTGAATTATTCCCCTAAAATATAAACCTTTAAGCTCATTTGAAAATTCACATCTCATAAATTTTATAAAATGATAAAGACATGATGATTTTTTTGTGTTCATGAAGATTTAACATCCAAATATAATTCAATTTATAGTAGAAATGTAAACAATTAAGGAATCACCTGAAGGAGTTATTCTTAGTAAGAAAGGAAATAATTGTCGCACAAATTGTATTAGAAGGAAATTCAATAAGAAATATGATAAAAGTACATAAATAAAATTCACAAGAAAATCATTCCATCAAATCTATAAATGTGTGTGTGACACCAATTTCATACTTACCTTCCCACATTTTATTCAGTAAATATAGGGCATTTTAAAAAAATTCAGCATACCAGATTCTTTCTGTCGAACCTCTATTACACCCTTTGTAATTAAATTTTAAAACCCACTCACTTAATCATTCTTAAAAGACAAACCTTAATATCTTGATCATGATACACTTATATTTCATACATTTCATAACTTCCAAAATTTATTTATTATTAAATATTTTTTTTGTGGGTGTACAACTGTTATATAATAGGTACGCATGCATAGATTAATCTCATACAATTGTGAAATCGAGAGGAAAATGAACAAACATATGGAAAATAATTTTATAAATCTAAATAAAATTAACCTAACTTATATATTCCTTCAATACATAAAAAATGATTCAAATTTCTTAGTTACATGAAATGAAGTGTGGATATATCAAAAAACACAATTTTACAATAATAAACTTACATTTATATAATAAAATCTTCAATTATTTTGTAAATATATATTAATTTAAATCATTTAAAAAAACTAATTTTAATAAAAATATCTTTTAAATGTTAAATCCTTACTCATTCACATGCTATAAATGAAATAAATTTTCATTAAATGTAAAAAAACATAAAATAGGGAAAATAAAAATGTATTTTCAATTATGTCTAAGAAGGCGATGAAGGTATGAATTAACAATTATTTTTTTATTTGTTTTTTATTTATTATTTATGAAAATAAAAAACCCACTATAATTAATAAAAAATACAAGATATTAATCGTAATGTTTCTTATTTTATTTTTTTAACCATCAAGAAAAAAAGGGAATAATCAATACTATAAAAAACAACATACATGATATGTATTCCATACACACACAAAGTTTACTTATTTGAAAAAAAATACATTAAACAAGTTTTATCCTCATAATTAGGATAGGGATTGAATAAATTATTGGTTGATCCCATGAGTTACCTTCAATCAATAGAGTTAAGTCTATAACACCAACATTTTATTATCATTTTGGAATTTTTTACATAAAAAACAAACACACACAAAATGAAAAGAAATAATATAAAAAACTTTTGTATTTTTTTGATAAATATAATATAATTGGGTTTGTTGGAATAGATTAAATCTAGGTCTTTGGGAATCTGGGTGTAATACCCAAGACTCTTCTATAGCAGGTGAACAACATGTCCTAAACTATCATGTAATGAACCCTTCAAAGAGACATTATTTATTAGTTTATTTAAAATATTAATTATTTAATTTTAAATTGAATAAAAATCATTTTGGAATTCATCATGTCAAAATTATCTTAGTATGAATTTTTAAGTATTTTCTAAAAAGGTTTGTTTTTAGTCCAAAAATATGGTTTTCATGAAACTTATTATTTATTTGTCTTTGTCATTCTATAATAATGAAATATAAGTTTCAAAATCTTTAAGTAATCAAATATGAATTTAAGGAACAAAAATATTCATTTTAAAATAATCTTTGTTCATATAAATCTTATTTATAATATTTTTAAAACAAATTAAAATGTTACTTTAATAAAAAAACTAATTTATGTATTTTCTTTGAATCAAGTATTTTCAAGGTAGTATCAGTTTTGGATTTCCTTAAAAGCCTTATACCCTTTATTTTTTTTATAATAAATCAATCTATTTCATTAAAATTAGTATCTAAGATAATTTTATCTTAAATGAAAATTTAAATCTTAAAAATGATATTTTTCTAAAACTGTTTTTACGTGATTAACTAATTTTAGTTTAAAATTAACTTTTCACGCTTTTATAAATTTTTATTTGATAATTTTTTTTTAAAATTTGATATTATAAGTACCAAATTTTTTAAATTATTCAATCTTAATCTTTATCATTAAAATTAACTACTAAGGTTTGAAATTAATTACTTTGGTAAAAGTAAATTAGGGTTAAAGTTAAAAGTTAAAATGAAAAGGTCCAAAAATACTCAAAGTTGTCTAAAAACGTTTCTGAGGTGGGTTTATACCCACAATCATGATACCCACCTATTTCACCCATTCTGTGTCCATTGAACCTTGAATAGTAACCATATGTTATTGACAATATAAGGGTTACTCAAAAAACCACCCTTCCCTTCAATTATAAAAGGTTAACACTCCCACCACATCAAGGATCACATATCATTTGAATTTTTCCTCAAAAATTTACCATTTTCCTCCTCCTAAAATATTATCCCATGTTCAAAATAATCTGGTCACCATTATTTATCATAAGACCTTCATTTATAAGGAGACTTCTAAGAAAAATTCAAGTCCCTCTGTGAGTATTATAGACTACTTAGCTTTACAAATTAATTATATTCATTAAAATTTATTCTAGACACACTAATATAATGATATTAGTTTCATTTATATGATTCTATATTACTATACTGAGTTTAATATAATTTTTTTTATTCATATACCCCATCTATTAAGAAAAACAAAATTGTTGTTCATGAGATGTGCAGACTGCCACCTCTATGATACAACATGTTTCATTTTCCATCACCACCTTACAAGGAAAAAAATTAGTATGGTATTAGAGGATAAATATTATTTTTATTATATCAATAAGGATTTGTTTTAAAAAATTAGTGAACCTATTAATTTTATGACCAACAAATGACCACCATTAATTTAATCATTTAAAATAAGCGTACTAAGAGGATAACCTTTTTTTTAAAGTATGTGATATTTTTCATATCCATTTATTATTATTTTAATTATTTCCAATTCTAATATATCATACTAATAAAAATTAATAAGATCATTATACTTAGAGTATAATGACATTACAATAAAACCACCTCATAAACATTCATTAAATCACGGTATGTTCATGTTTGGACTTGTTTAACCATTCACATGATCAATACTATAAATTTATATCTTGAATGACTATGAGAATATAATTACTAGTATATTATACTATAAATTTTTTAATAATTATTTTTTGGATTATTTTGACATTATATCAATAATTAATTAATTAATAAAATACCCTTTGATTGTTAAGAATCACAAAAACAAGATTTTTATCGGTTTAATCATCAAGGATAAATAATAAAATGATCATGAATGAAATTTAAAATATCATAATACATTTTAAATTATCCATAAAAGAAAATATAATGAATTTCTATTAATGAACTTTGGAAATAGAATAAATACTGAAACCACTATTATGAAACCAGTACAAACGATCAAAACTATAGACATCTGATATGAAAAATAGGTAGAATTTATATAGGAAATGGAAATTTATGATGAGTATAAATGAAAATTGAAATGAGTAAGGTTTTGGATTATGTGATTAATATATCTATTTTTATTATATATGAGGTTAAATTATATTTTTGGAAGTCTGGTCAAGTGGTAAGAGTTTTTTGTCTCAAATTTATATCTTTGAGATATGTTTGATATTATGCACCTAATTTACATTATGTGGATTATAAACTACCTATTTGATATTTTATATCAAGAATTTTCTCTATTAATGGAAGTTAAATATCAATTTTAATCCCTATATTTTAAGTTTTTTTATTGAATTTCTACCCAGACCATATGTGGTGTTTTTATGACCCAAATTTTCATTCATTTGGGACTTACACTATACTCAACACCTATTTCATTTTTTGTGGTGCACACATTACAATTGAAAAAATTACTATATTAATATTGGAATTTAATGGATTTAAAATTTTATATTGTTATTTCCCCTCATATTATTTTCATTTAAGAGTTACTAAATCCATTGTGAAACTCAATCTTTTCTTTGGTAGAAAAATGATTCTATGTTTTGGTAAAGTAAAAGTGTGGGTAATTTACTTAAAAATAAATCAATATCTAGATAATGTAAATTGGATGTGGCTTTGTAAAAAAAAGAACCTAGTGTTAACCACCAAGAAAAGGGATGGTTGAGCATTAAATAATTCGTCACCTAGATTCATGATGAGTGGGCATAAGACTGCACACTTGGTGAGACACTCTCGAGAGAGATGATTTGGAATATTCACATTCTCTTAATAAACCATGATGAGTGATTTTCTCTAATATTTCCTTGTTCTCCTACCAATGATAACTATTGAACCCAGTTACTATCTTCTATGGATAACCCAACATATTGAATGTACCCTCACCCCTATATTTCTTTTATTAGGGTATTACCTGTTACTTTGATGAAAACCTACAGCTTCTAAGTTTATTAAGGGATGTTCTCCTATAAATCCATATTATTCTATTAAATGGGTAAGTATTTGATTTTTTTTATCATTATACTAATAACCATGTTTTTTTGTAATAGGTTCCTTAGGTAATGGTATGAAAAGTCATGTTGACTCTTATGAAAATGCATTGGACATATTCAGGTGATAGGTGGGGCTTAGAATTATATATCCCCTTAATGAATTGATAGGTCTCATGAGACAAAACATGTAGGGTTTTTGTGTATACCTCTTCACATGATATGATAGTGTCTTAGAAAAAGGCCTTGAAATTATGTTTCAATGGATGAAATTATGTATTTTATCATTATGAGATCAATGATTATTGTTATTCATGTTTTCATTTATTTTCATAGATATATAATGCCTTCAGTTTTAGTTGATTATAGTCTCATGTTGTTAAATTTATTCATTCCATATCACTTATTCTAAGTTTATGTTATTAAATATTCAATTTTATGATACTCCTAACCTTGCATATAATCTCACAGATATTTTTTTCCTTTCCAAAAGAAACCTGAAGGAGGAGTATTTATAATTTTCAGGGATATTATGTAGGGGATAATAATTTTCTCACAATATGTTCATATTGTATATTATGTTTTTAAATGTAATGTATGTATGTAAGTTGTCTTCCAAGACTACTAAATTATTAGATCATTTGGGAGTTCTCGTATTTTATAGCAATAATTTAATATAACTATCAAATCTGGGTTTCTATAGTTTAAGATATTATAGTTGCAATCAGAGAAAATTTAGCATGTAAAATGGGGATTAGTTTTAGAGGAACCAAGTGAGATAACATAAAGATTATGAAAAACCTTCAATATTTATTGGGAACACTCTAGAAAACATAATAGGAATTGTATTTTTCAATTCAATTTCATGAGCTAATTTTGTGTATTCCATTGTAGAAATATGGCGACTAATGGGAGGAATGGGAACTGTATCAACACCCATAATCAATGTAGGGATATTCCCCCTGAATAAGTTAAAAAATATGGAGTTGAGGATAATTAGTTAAAACCATATTAGAGAAGTTGGATCGTGTTATGAGAAATAATACCATCCGTATAGAGAAACATACTAATCCACAACATGGTGTAACTATATTGGATAACCTTTTATGATAAAAACCTATAGTGTTTAGTGGAACTACTAATCCATTGGTATCTGAATAATGGATCAAGTATATAGAGAATATTATTCTCCATTTGGTAAGTAGTGAAAAGGTAAAAGTTGTCATGGTGATATATCATTTGAAGGGATATGCAAAACAATGGTGTTCATTAATTCAAAACATTAAATAGGAAGATGAGATAAAGTGCATGGAATGTGGAAGTATTAAGGAGGAATTATATGAAAAATACTTTACTTGTGAGAATATAGTATAAATGGACTAAAGGTTCTCAATATTCAATAAAAGGAAGAGGAAAACATTTTTTAGTATGAAGAAAGATTTACAAGATTAGATGTACATGTTGTGGACTATATACACAGATTAAAAAGAAATACTGATCATTTATTTTATTTGTTAAATGTGACCCTTATAAGGGAATTGGTCTATTATACATTTTCATCATATGAGGATATAGTATCAAGTGTTATTAAGAGAGAAGAGGAGTTCTCTAGGATATATGCATTCAAGGTATAATAGGAGAATAAGAGTCCAACTGAGAATCATGGGAAGAGAAATGTGGTAAAGGAGAAGAAAGGAAGGGTGATATTCCCCTCATGTGATAATTGTGGGATGAAAACACCTGGGATTACAGAAAGGGAAACATATTTTGTAACAAGTGTGAAGAAAAATTCCATTAATCTCAACAATATAAGTGAATGGTAGAAATTATTGATGTTATGTGCTTTAACTGTAGGGAGAAGAGAAATTATGTGAAATAATTCCCCAGAAATCAAAGGAATTTACCTTATAAAAGGCCGAGTGAGAAAGGACAATATTATGCGATTACCATAGTTAAAGAAAAAGTTCTTAATGATATGGTGGTAGGTACTTTGATCATAGCCTCAAAGTTAGCTAATTTCTTATTTTGATTATAGATCTTCACACTCTTTTATATCTTACATGTTTTCAAAAAAAATTAAATATTTCTCTATCACCCTAGTAATGGAATTATTAATTAAGACACTGAGTGGAAATATTATTGTAAAAAAGATGTGTTAAGAGGTTATAATTATGATGCATGGGTATACCCAATTTTCAAACCTGATTATCATACCTATGATTGAATTTATATAATCATAAACATTGATTTTATTTCAAATTATAATGAAAACATTTATTTCTAAGAGAAGGAGAACACGATTTTTGAAGTTGAAGTGGAATATCTTATCATTAGAGGGGGAAATTCATCATCTAATTCATGTTTGTATCCTACCCTAGTAGGTAATGCAATTCTAAGAAGAGGAATATTGAGCATGATCTATAGATAAGAAAGATAACCCAATGATGGAGGAAGTATCTATGGTATAAAAAATCATTGATGTTTTTCTAGAATAATTACCCTATCATCCACCAAAGTGTTAAATTGTGTTATCCATTGAACTAATTCCTGAAAAAGGACTTATATATAAAACTCCACATTGAATGGAACCAATGAAGTTCGTATAGTTAAATAAATATCTAAAAGATTTTAGAGATAGGGGATTTATACACCCTAGTGTTTCACCATGGGAGCCCTTATTTTATCTGTGAAAAAGAAGGATGGGTCTATGAGATTTTTCATCAATTATAGGGAGATAATTCTATTAATATAAAAAATAAGTATCATTTACCACACATTGATGAATTATTTTATGAAATTCAAGGATCCTAATAATTTTCAAAGATCGATCTTTACTTTGATTATCATCATTTAAGAGTGAAGAAATATGATATACTAAAGATGAAATTTCAAAATAGGTATGAAAATTATGAGTTACAATAATTCATTTTTGATCAACTAATGAACTATCCATATTTATGGATATAATGAATATATTATTCAAGTATTATATTGATAACTTTGTGGTGGAATTCATTGATGATATCTTGATATACTCTAAGATCTATGAATAGTATGAGAGTCATCTATAAATAATTCTAGTGATCCATAGACTAAAGTTGGTATATGGGAAATATAGTTAAGTGTGAATTTTGGATTAATGAAAAAAAAAATCTTGCCCATATTGTCTCCATGTATGGAATAATTATTAACCATTTAAATATAAAGGTATTCAAACAATGGCATACACTGATGAACATAAAAAATATCTATAGTTTTGTGGTATTAATATGTTACCATCGATGTTTTGTTCAAGACTTTTATTGGTTGTCCAATTCATTAAACAAGTTAAAATTTAAAGGGGTTAAATTCAAATGGTAAATGGATTGTGAGGCATGTTTTTAATAGATTAAGAGGATACTAATTAATGAACCAGTGTTAACTTTACCATCAGGCAAGGAATGATTTGTAATTTATAATGATACATCGAACAAAGGACTTGGTTATATCCTTATGCAAAATGGTAGAGTGATTTCCTATGCATCATGATGATTAAAAATCCAGGAACAGAACTATATAACTCATTACTTTGATCTTCTAGTCATAATATTTTATTTGAATATATGGATACACTACCTCTAGGGTGAAATATGTAATATATATACTAATAAAAATAGTTTTAAGTATATATTTTTTCAAGGGTAGCTCAACACAAGGTAGATAATATGGTTGGAACTACTCAAGGACAATGATTTATTGATACATTATCACCCTGGGAAGGAAAACAAGGTAGATAAAGCATTCAATAGGAGGGGATATAGAGTTCTATCCATGAAGAGGATTAAAACGGATCTAATGTATAAAGATCTAGTAAGGATGGATATGGTGGTTTTAGGAAAGGAGTTCCATATATCCTTTTTCTTGAAATTGTTAAACCATACTTATTAGAAAATATAGATAAGTCCCAGATGGATGATGATAAATTACAAAGGAAGATTAAAGAAGTGAATGATGGTAAATTGATGGACTTCATTTATAGAGGAGTGTTGAAGTTTTTAATGAGGTTATGTATTCCATCCATACTGGAATTAAAGAGGGAACTACTAGATGAATCACATAGATAAAATTTCTCTATACACCATGGTAGTATAAATACATATTGGGATTTAAGATAACATTTATAATGGGATGGAATAAATTCAAAAATTGTGGACTATGTGTCCATATTTTTAGTATTCCACTATTTAAAAGATAAAAGACAACATCATAATGGAGTTATCACACCTCTTCCTATACCTATATAGAAGTGGAATAATGTTACCATATACTTTGTCACCAAACTCCCAAATACTCCAAGGAATAATGATGTTATATGGGTCATCATTGAATGTATTATTAAGTCTTATAATTTCTTAGAGATAAGAGAAGATATATACATTGATCACCTTTCTTGGATATATATCAATGAAATCATAAGACTTCATGGGGAACTTATATCAATTATATATTACTGTGATCCTTGGTTTTCATAAATATTTCAAAAGAGTTTTCAAAGGGATATTGAAATTGAGATACATTTAAGCACTTACTATCATCCACAGACTGATGGGTAGTCTTAAAGGATTATCTAGTCTTTTTAATACATAATGAGATCATGTTCTCCTGACTTCCAAGGTATATTTGATCAATATCTACCTTTTTTGGTATTTTCATACAATAATAGCTTCCATTCGAGCATCCATATGGAACTATACAAAGAATTATATGGGAAGCGGTGTAATACTCAATCCTTTTTGGAAGAAGTTGGATAAAGAAAGTTTGTTGGGAAAAAATTATGGAGGATATGACTATTAAAGTAAATATTATTTAGGATCATATCAAAGCATCTCGGACTATAAAAAAGTGCTATAATAATAATCTAAGGAAAGAATTAGAATTTAAAATTGGGGATTATGTATTCTTGAATATTTCTTAGGGAAGGTAGTACTAATATTTAGTAAAAAGTGGATATTAAGACCTAGTTATATTGGGCCTTTTGAAATACAAGAAAAAATTGGAGTTGTGGCTTACTGATTGGCTATGACACCCAACCATTCTAAAGTAGACAATGTCTTCCATGTGTCCTTACTGAGAAAATGAATACCAAATCTAATACATGTGATCACATCTAAGGGAATATATTTAGAGCTTGAATTTTCTTATAATGAGGATCCTATCCAGATCCTTAATACCAGAGAGCAATTATTATAGAACCAGACACCTAGTTTAGTGAAAGTATTATCGAGAAATAACAAACTATAAGAGGTAGCCTGAGAGCCTAAAGAAGCTATAAGGAAGTAATAACTACATTTGTTAAATAATTAGTAGTTACCCAAATTTTTAGGATGAAATTATTTAAGGGGGGAGAATTTCATACCATACACCCTTCTATAGTAGATAAACACCATATCATAAACTATCATCAAATGTACCCTTTAAAGATCCTTTATTTTGGAATTTATTTAAAAGAATAATTTTATAGTTTTAAATTAACTAATCTAAATTAATTTTTGAATTCATTATATCAAAATTATCCTAGTATTATTTTTTAATCTTTTTATGAAAAGGTATTATTTTAGTTGAAAAATATAGTTTTTAGGAAACTTATAATTTATATTTCTTTATCATTATAAAATAATAACCTATAATTTTAAAAAAAACCTTTTTAAGTAATCAAATATGAATTTCAGGAATAAAAATATTAATTTTATAATATTATTTAAACATATAAATCCTATGTCTAATATTTTTTAGATCCAATTAAATTGTTACTCTAATAAAAAAACTACTTTTGTCATTTTCTTTGAAGCAAGTATTTTCAAGGTAGTTTCAATTTTTTATTTCATTTGAAGCCTCATATCCATTATTTTTTTATAATAAATCTATTTATGTCATTAAGATTAGTATCCAATATAATTTTTTCTTATACATAAATTTAAAGCTTTAAAACATTATTTTTCTCAAAATAGTTTTTACATGATTAAGTGTGTTTATTTTAAAATTAACTTTTCACACATTTATAAATTTTATTTGAAAAAATTAATTTTAAATTTTAAATAATAAGTATAAAATTAGATAAAATGGTGAATCATAATATTTTTTATTAAAATAATTACTAATGTTAGAAATTGATTTCCAAGCTAAAAGTAAATTATGTTAAAAGTTAAAAGTTAAAAGAAAAATACCTAAAACACTCAAATTTGATTAAAAAAAGGAGTGTTTTAGGTATATTTTAATCCAAACTCACTATACCCACATATTTTTTCCATCTTTTCCCTTAATCCTTGAATAGTGACCTTATATTATTGAAAATGTAAGGGTTACTCCCAAAATTGTCATTCACTTCTCTTATAAAAGGGTAAACCTCAAACCACTTCGAGGCTCACATATCACATTAATTTTTATATTAAACTCTAATATTTTTATCCTCCTATAACCCTATTCCATATTAAAAATCTAATATTCACTATTGGTTAACATGTGGCCTTCATTTCTGAGTAGACTTCCAAGGAAAATTCAAGTCCCCAATGTGAGTATTATCAATTACTTAGCTTTTTTTTCTTAATTATATTCATTGAAATTTATTTGATCCACAATAATATAATGATATTAGTATCATTTATATAATTTAATATTACTATATTAAGGGTATTATCATTTTTTATTCTTATAACCCATCCATTAATAAAAACAAAACCATTCATGCGTTTTGTGGACTGGATCCTCCACGATGCAAAATATTTCTTTTTCTATAACCTCCTTTCAAGTATAGATAAAAGGATGGTATTAAAGATAAATTTTATTTTTATGATATCATTAAGGTTATTTTATTCCAAATAAAAGTGCCTATTAATGATATGATCAATAAACTATAATCGTTAATTTAATCATTTAAAATAAGCACAGTAAGAGGATACCATTTTATTCAAATTGTGTAATATTTTGATACTGATTAATTATTATTAAAATTACTTCCAATTATGATATATAAAACTAATAATAACTAAATATGATCATTATGATTTTTTTATATTATATCACAGCAAAACCACCACATAATCATTCATTAAATCACTATATGTTCATATTTGGGTCAGTTTAACCACCTACTTGAACAATACTATGAATTTATATCATGAATGACTATTATAACATAATTATAGGTATAATATAATATAAATTTATAAATAATTATTTTTTTTATCCTAGAGAAATTATTTCAATTTTTAGTTCATTAATTAAGAAAAAACTCTTCAATTTTCAAGAATCACTGAAACATGCTTGTAATCGATTTCATATTCAAGGATAAAGAATAAAACTCTTATGAATGGAATTTTAAAGATCATAAATAATTATAAATATTATATAATAGTAACATTAATGACCTAGTAATAATTAACTTTTGAAAGATAATGAATACATATAATGCTATTATGAAACTAATATAAATGATCAAAACTATAAACACCTGATATGAACAATATATAGAATTTATATAGGGAATGAATATATATAAAGTGTATAGATGAAAATGGATATGAATAAGGTTATAAATTAATTGATTAATATAGCTATGTTTATGATATAATAGGTTAAAGTAAATTTGTGGAAGTTAGGATAAGAGTTATGGGGTTTCCATCATAAATTCCTCTCTTTTGGACATGTTTGGTATTGTACACATAATTTAATTTATGTTGTGTATATACTTGTTATATAATGAAATTAATTTATTCATAGCATTTAAAGTTCAATTTTAATCCCTCTATTTCAATAGTTTTTTATTTAATTAATACCCAATCCACATGTGTGGGTTTTTCATCCCAAATTTTCATTATTAGAGACTCATGTTATATTCACCACTTATTTTTTTATGTATTACATAAATTGCAATGAAATAATTTTACCATATTTCTCGTGGAATTTAAGAGATTTAAAGGACTATATGTTTATCCTTCCCTCATATTCATTTGATTCAATAATTACCGAAACCATTTTAAAACTCAATCTTTTCCATGGTAAAAAAACATCCTATGTTTTGGTAAAGTAAAAGTGTGTATAATTTCTTAGTATATACATCACTATATAGATACTAGAAATTGGATGTGTCTATAGAAAAAACACACAGGGATAATCACCTAGAAAATGGTTGGTTTATAATTGAATCAATCATCACCTTAATGCATTATGAGTGGGCATAAGACTGCACACACGGTGAGACACACCTAAGAAATCTACTTTAGAATATCCACATGCTCTTATTGAACCATAATGAAGTATTTTTCCTACAATTTCCTTGGTCTCCTACCAATAAAATCTATTAAACCTAATTACTATCATATATTGTTAACTCAACACATTTAAAGTACATACGTCCATATATTTATTTAATAATGGTACTGCATATTACTTTTATGAAACCTCACAACATCTAGGTTGATTAAGGGATATTATTTTAGACATCCACATTATTCTATTGAATGGGTAAGTATTTGATTTTCATATTTATCATTATACCTATATCCATGTTTCATTTAGTAAGAGGTTCCTTAGAGAATTTAATGAAAGTTCTTATTGAATCTTATGGAAATATATTAGAATTAATCAGGTGAGAGCCAAGGCCTATTATTATATAAACCCTCGATGGATTGATAGGTCTCACGAGACAAAATAGGTAGGGTTTTAGTGTATACCTCTTCCCATGATAGGATAGTGTTTTGGAACAAGACCTCGATACCTTGTTTTAAAGTCTAAAATTATGCATTCAATCTGTATTAGATCGATGATTATTGTTATCAATGTTTTCATTTATTATAATGGATATATAATTCCATCAGTTTTAGTTGATTATAGCCTCATGTTGTTTTATTTTTTCATTATGTATCACTTATACCGTGTTTATGTTATGAAATCTTCTATTGTATTCTACTCCTTACCGATCATCTGATCTCCTCCTTATTTTTTCCCATTCCCTCGAAAACCTAGAGGATAACTTTGTGTAATTTTCAAGGATATGATTTATCCTATAATAACATTCTCATAATATGGTCATTCTATATATTTTATTTTGAAATGTAGTTTATGTATGTAACTAGTCTTCCAGACTACTAAACTATAAGATCCATTATGAATTCTTGTATCCTATACCAATAATGTAATATAACTACAAGCAATGGGTTTCTAGAGTCCAAGGTGTTACAATGGTTAGAGACTCACCCAACCACCACAAACCGACCTTTAATTCTAAATTTATTCTTATATTAATTTTAATATTTAGGAAAATTTCACACATCATGCAATATAAATAATGAAAATTGATGAACATACAACATGATGAGTAAAATTTTAAATTGGAGGAAAGGGAATATATGTGACTCCAGTGGTCAGGGTGGGATTCAAACCATTGACCAGTTAGTTCCACGGAATACCCATAACTAGTGGATCCCCATTTGTTATCATGCTATATTATTTTTTATATTTACATTTTTTAGAAGATTCAAATGATGTGTGAAATGTCACTAGGATATACATACCATTGACAGGGGATGGATGAATCATTGGTGTAACAACCCCAACCCTAGTCACCTAAATATTGTGGGGTATTTATTACATGGTATTCAGAATATAAGAAATTATATTCCTAAGATCATGGTTCGATAGTTCTTAACAGACCAAATATATAAATATCACATTATGTCATGAAAAATTTAAACATTTAAGTAAAACTAATTATTCCTTTATGATATTTATAGGGCCAATCATATATAGTATTCCACTGAACTACCTGGGAAGATGGGAAACAAAATTAAAAGATGAGATCAGATTCTCAGTAAGCGATAGAGTGCAATGAAAGCTAACATAGAATAAGTAATAAAATAGGAACATATAAACAATCGATGTTGTATAACATAATCCATGAATGAAAAATAAAATTAATGAGTAGAAGATCACATAATGGTGGATATGTTATGAATGCATAATTTCAGACATTATAAACATATTGTTGGACCTTATTCTAAGACTTCATACATAAATTGTAAGGATTATCCCATAACCCTATCTTTTTTGTCTCATGAGACCACCCAATGGACTGAGGGGATATATAATTCTAGGCCACACCCTTTATATAAAATCCCAATGAATTATATCACATAATAAATAATTATGTTCTATATACTTCCTAAAAATAAAAATACATAGCATAACATTCCCAATGAAGCATATCTTAAAATATATTATTATATAATAAAAAGGGTTATATAACATGGAAATAGTTCCACCCCATCAAAAAATAAGTAAGGATAATTCCCTTAACTCTTATAGAGGATAGTTTGGGATTAAAACTGTTTAAATAGATTATCTTATTAAGTAAATAGTATATGATTGTAGTTATTGGGAATTTTAAAAGACTATAAATATCAATTTGTTTAGGATATTTGAATAAATTTATTTGAAAATTTAGGAGACTAATGTAATTGTTGAAAAAAACCTTAATTATTGTTTTATAATGTGTTTTTAAATTTTTAAAAGAATATCCCCATGGGAGTATCAAACCAGGTGTTTGGTAATGCCCAATACTTAGGAACGAGTGATGATTGGTCTACACCGAACAAACTTTTTATAAGGGTTCCACCCCTAGGTGCATGTGTTCCAGTCTTTCATCCATGATTTTCTATCCATATAGGGATTGTGTTGCTATGAAAATCACCCACTCTTTACACTACCAAAATTTTAGGAAGTTTTATGAATATGACAACAATTTAGAATTATAACAGTTTATGAGGATAATATAATGATATATAATGGTGGTTACTCATAGATATAGTGATAAGGAATTTATAAAAATGAAGCTTAATAAAATTTCACATTTAAATGAAAATTAATAGGAAAGGATTAAAAAGATAAAGGGAGTGAAGATATTAGGAACCCTTACATTGAAAGGATGATTTTGGAAGCTTGATAAGAGATACTAAGAAGCATAGAAACTCAATGGAGGGATTTTGGATAGGTTAAATGAGGTAAAATTCATACTAAAAGGCTTAGAAGTGGTGATGAATGGGAGTAGAGGTGGGTTTTTTAGCAAATGTGGGAGGTTTGTTTATTAATTTCTAAATATAGGCCTTATAAATATAGGTTTAGGAAAATGAAAAACCATTTGGTTACCCATGGTTTTAGATCATGGTTTTAACATGTAAGGCATGGTTTTTTATATTTTAAATATTTTACAACTGAGATTAATTATTTATTATTATTTTGGACATGGAAATGAAATATTCCCACAAAATAATGTTTTAAATACAAAATTTATATTTTAGACTTTGTAAAATATATTATAGGTTTGGAAAATTTATTGAATTCATTAAAAAGGAATATTAATAAAATAATAAAATTTTGGTCATGGATTCAATTATTTTAATTGTTACATAATTTTTACATTCTAATGATGTTATAATAGTTACTGAATAATTATGTTAGATTCTTTTATTTACCTAAAATTTTGACTGTGTTAGAAAATTATGAAAAAAATTATATTGGATAATTTCAACATACTAGTTTCAAATTTGATTTTTTTTTATGAAAATAATTTTATTTATATGTGAATTTTAATTTTTAAATAAAACTCTTGTTGTATTTAAAAAATCACGCATTTAGCTCCAAATATTTTGGAAATATTTACTCTAATAAAAATTATCTTTATTCCAAGTCATATGTGTGTAATAATATTAATATTCATTGATTAAGATATATTGATTTAATTATTAATTATATTATTATAAAATGGTTTTGTTCAACTTATTTGATAACTGCATGAATAATTTTTGAATAATAATACAATATTCATATTTCCAATAGTCATATTATAACAGTCATATTACCCCTTATATATATTTTTACTTCATTATATTATCCCTAAATTATTCAAACAATTCCCTTATCTACCATGTTTTTTCAAATGATTTTTGCTTTCTAGATTATAAAAATGTTCCTAATACACTTGTTATTCTATTTGAGTATGATCCTCTATAGAAAATGATTACGGTGTTGCCCTATATCTTTACTTGTTTTACTATACTAGTTTTAACTGTTATTATAAATATAATAACCTAGTTTTTTGTTGTATTATAATTTTTTGTAATTTATTACATTGTAATAAAACATACATATTAATTTCTAGAATTTCTTAGGTATTACATCCTCCCCCCTTATAAAAATTTCATCATTGAAATTGAAAATCATTCCACAATAAAATATAGATAATAATTTATCATTGCATCCTCTAGATCCCATGTTGCATCTTCCAAAAGATGATTCCTTTAAAGAGCCTTCACTATTAGAGTTGTTCGATTAGGCATCAATTTCTCTCTTGTATCAATAATCTAAACCATCTATTCATTATATGAAAACTCAGGTTCCAAATAAACTTGATCCACTATTAGAAAATGGGAAGGGTCTAGGATATACTTCCTGAGAAGTTATATATGAAAGATTTCATGAACTTGATATAGGTTTAGTGGAATGGAAAAATGATATACCATAGTTCTTAAACTTTATAATATTTTAAATGGACTAATATAACTTAGGATTATATTCACTTAATTTGTAATTCTCATGACCTCTTTCCATGCAGATATCCTTAGGAATGCATGGTCTCTGACTTAGAATTCAAGATCCTTTCATCGGATTTCAGTATAAATTTTTTGTCTACATTGGTCTACCTTGTTGTTCCCTAGGACATATCTTACTTTCTTTGATTTCTCTTTAAAAATTTCTCGAGTCAATAACTTCCTTTATCTAACTTCATCCCAAAATATTGGAGTCCTGCATGTATTTTCATACTAGGATTCATATGGAACTATTTTCATGCTAGAGTAGTAACTATTATTGTTGTAAAGACCCGTAAATTCCAAGGAATTTTTTTTTTATTCTTATTTTTCTTTGGAATTTTACAAAAGCGCAGTCTCTGACGGCACCTGATTCTGAGGCCCGGTGTGCCCGGAATCATTTTCCGAAGTTTGGATCGGGTACGTTCAGTGAACGGATGAGCGGGTTTTTCTAACTTTTGAACCGGTGCCCGAAATCGAATTCTGAGTGCTCCGATGAAATCGCAGCGCCGGTATTCGCTTAGAAACGCCTCTTCCGGAGTTGCGTTTGCTCGGGTGTGGTTTTTAATTTTCGGGCTTAAAGTTAAGAAATAAAATAATTTTGCGACAACTTTATTTTATTTCACTTGGAAGCCACTTGAATCCACTTAATGACGGCTTGAACTGAGTTAAACCGGATAGGATGGTATCCAGAAATATCCTACCCCCTTGGTAGGATACTTGTGAGGTGGGGCCCACACGAGCCCCGCCGTTTCTTTCCGCTAAGAAACGCACCCGCGAAAGCCCGTCTTAATGAAAGTCAACTGGCACGTTTCTTAAAATCTTAACAGACCATTTATTTGGGCGGTTTATTTCGTGAATTAAATGGGCAGTTTCTTTCATCGAATTAATTCAATTGTTTCTTAACCAGTTTTCAAATTCGTTGGCCTAATAATAAAATAAGGCCAACGCACGACCTCTGGTTATTTGCGCCTTGAGAAGATTTGAGAGGATCCTTGTATCTTCTTCTCCCTTGCAAAAAACGCGAAGAACGCGAAGAATGCCGAACCCAGAAATCGACGACGCTCCCATCCGAGACGTTCTTCCCCTTCCCGATCTCCGATCACCAACCATTTGAGGTGAGTGATTCCGGGTTTCCTCTAAAGGTTCTTTTTGGTTTTAAACGAAACACAGATTTAATTATTTATAATTTAAATCTGTTGTTCTTGGTCCGTTGAGCTCGCCGACTCAACGCCAGATTCTGTGACGACACGACGCCTTCTCGCGACAACGCGATGATCCCCCTCTTCCACGACGAGCTTTTCCACGAAGAACGCCCGCGCGCGACGACCAACGAAGTAGGGATTTATTTTGGGAATTACCCCCTTTTTATTATTCCCGTAAGTGTTTCTTTAAAAAGTTAAAGAACCAGATTGCGAACAATTTTAATTTTATTAAAATTGTTGTTTCCTGTGTGGAATAAAAATTCTACCGTTGTTTATATCTAACGCGGAGGGTGTGGGCCAAATGAACACGGCCCGACAACCCTCTGTCGTTCTTCGTTTTTGTGCGGATTTGACGGGCGATGACGGAATGTGCCGCAACGGAAGTTTAATGATCCCGCAGTGAAGAACGAGTCTCGGGAGGAGCAACGGAGAAGACGGGAAGAAAAACGGGCCATCGGAGCGACTCTGGCGGCCCGCGGAAGCCGGCGGCGGCGCGGGTCGCCGGCACGGCGGCGCCGGCACCCGGAGGCGGCGGCGCCCGGCGCGCCGCCGGACGAGACCGCAGCGGTGCCGGCCGCGGCAGCGGCGCTCGCGGGACGCGGCTGAAGCCGCGTCCGGTGCCAGGAGACACCCCGCGGGTGTCCCGCGGGTGTCACGCGGGGGCGGAGGCACCCCCCGCGTCACCCGGGACGCGGCTTCAGCCGCGTCCGGTTGGCCGGCCGACACCCCGCGTGTGTCGCGGGGGTGTCACGCGGGGCGACGGCTCCCCCCGCGTCGGGCTACTCGGCCAAGCCGAGCTGGACCGGCCCTGGTCGAGCCAGACCGGTCCGACCGGGTCGGACCGGGTCAGACCGGTTCGGACCGACCCAGGGGGGTCGGGCCGGGTCGGCCTAGGCCCGTACCCCCCGTCTTCGGACGGTCTTCGTTCAAACGCCCGTAACTTGAGCTACGGGCCTCCAAACGACTCGCCGTCAGCGGCAACGCGATACTTGGATCGAGACGGTCGTTTTGGTATATCGTACTCAAGGTTTAGGAATACTTTGAGTTCGGCCGGGTTGGTTCGTACACGGAACCAACCGGGCCCTCGGAGCGGAAACGCTCATATCTTGAGCCACGGACGTCCGATTGACATGCCGTCAGCTTTGTTGAATTCCTCTAAGTGAGACGGATCTTTTGGCATACTCCGTCCGAGGTTTGGACGCAGGTGGAGTGCGGTCGGGTTGGTTTTTCCCTAAAAACCAACCGGGCCCCTGGGACGAAAATGCCAATAACTCTCAGACCGGGCGTCCGATTGACGCGCCGTCTGCGACGTTGAGTTCCTGTTGACGATACGGAACTTTTGGATACATCAAATTCTGACTTTGTGTCAGTTGATGTATCAGCCTCTCGGCTCGTGGAGCGGACCCTCCCAAACGAGCTTGCTGTGTGCGGGAACCCTAGTGCTGGCTGCGACTGCTACTTCGACAGCGACGACTGTGCAGAGATCCTCCGTGGACTCCGACGACGACCATGCAGAGATCCTCAGTGGACTGCGGCGACGACTGTGCAGAGATCCTCAGTGGACTGCGACGACTACTGGACTCAGCGATCCTCCGTGGATCAGTGCTATAGGTCATGTGTGGGCCCGGTCCTGTGTGGGCCCGATCATGTGTGGGTCCGATCCTGTGTGGGTCCGCGCTCAGCGGTTCTGTGTGAGCCAGCGCCTACAGGTCCTGTGTGGGCCCGATCCTGTGTGGGTCATTGCGGGGGTTAGTTACCTATCGATCCTTCGTGGGTCCGACGACTTAGATGGATCAGTGATCATCTTTATCGTCATCTGAAGAAGTATACCTGTGTGAGCTGAATCTTGTGTTTCTCTCCTTTGTGGATTGTGTTGAGATATCCTGTGTGGATTTACTGTTTACTCTCCTTTGTGGATTGTGTTGAGCTATCCTGTGTGGATTTACTATTTACTCTCCTTTGTGGATTGTGTTGAGCTATCCTGTGTGGGTATACGTTTTTCTTTCCTGTGTGGACTAGATTGTGCTTGGGCTCGGACGTTGAAGCCGAATGGGAATTGATGACTTAGGTATATGTATGGGCATATACCTAAGCCGTGTCAGATGTTACTTCGTGATTATATCTTTCCTTTGTGGATTTCGGGAGACCTTCGGGGGTCTCGGGGTCCCTACTGAGTAGCTTATACTCACCCCTGCACGAGCTTTTCCCGCACTACGTTGTGTTGGTTGCAAACGACGGACAACGCTGATCGTGGTGGAGGCGTGTGGAGCAGGACGATACCTGGAGGTGGACCACTGGGCGGGACGTACTCGGAGCGGTCAGGTGGACCCGAGGAGCAGTGGAGGCTATCTGTACCCACCCTTCAGGTGGGACTTCCAGAGGATGGCTCGATGCTACAGTTTTCCCTTTCAGTTGTGGTTTTTCCTTTCAGTTGTACTTTACAGTTGGGCTTGTATTTCCGGCCCCTTTTACTTTCAGCACACCTTGTACCATTTTTACCCAGTGTTTACTTTTCCGCTTGCTTACTCTGTGGTGCTTGTTTACTTTTCAAAGGCAATGCCTTACCTTTTTATTGGGATTTACGCCTTGGTGCTAGTCCCCAGCCCCTGGCCTATTGAAGGCGGGCTTGGGGTAGTCACGGCACGGGCCCCGAGGACGGGTCGTGACAAATTGGTATCAGAGCGGGGGGTCGGTTCTACCGCAGACTCTGATCTTTCTTCTATGTGAAGCAATAGTGTTTAGTGTATTCAGTGTGGTTATCATTCCAGGGAGTCCAGTGTTAGTGCGGCGGCCGACGTATCCGTACACCAGGACCCTGACTTCTGATTTCTGACTTAATGCACGAAAACATTGATTGCATGTGTGTTTCAAGTTTTCTTTGTGATTACTTGTGTCAGCTCACCAGGTATATTGTTCTGACCGTGGCGCACTTGTTTCCTTTTCAGGATGGCATGACGACAGTAGCCAGCTAGGGTTCCGAGAGTATAGCGCGACGACAGCCCGCCAAGAGACGAGGCCTCGGTACAGGGCCCGTTGACAGCACAGGCACCGGCGGTACCTTTACCCACCGAGCCTCCGATGCTTCCAGTGTTGACCGATGACGATGGACGACGCCTCGGAGCTCTACACGAGTTCCAGCGCCAGCGACCACCCAGGTTCCGTGGGGAGGCGGACCCCCAGGCGGCCGAGGACTGGCTGGAGGCAGTCGTCCGAGTTTTCAGGCTAGTGAGGACACCAGCAGACCTCATGGTGATCCTCACGGCGAGCCTACTGTGGGCAGCAGCAGGGCGATGGTGGATCCTGATGCTCCAAGTACACGATGAGGCCTCCCTCATCTGGACGGACTTCGAGAGCCTCTTCCGCTCAGAGTTCGTCCCGGCCACCCTCCGAGCGGTGCGCATTCAGGAGCTTCTTCAGTTGCGGCAGGGCAGCTTGACGGTCGCCCAGTACGCGGCGAGGTTCACCGACCTTTCTCGCTACTCGACAGACATGGTACGGTACCCCTTCTTCTGGGCCCGGACCTTTGAGCAGGGATTGAGACACGAGATCAGGGCATCGCTGATCTCCCTCAGCATCCCGACCCAGGCAGGAGTGCTAGAGAGAGCCCTTCTGATCGAGAGCTTCCTGGCTGAGTCCACAGCGAGACCTACCGCAGGGCGGCAGGTAGCGGAGTCTTTGGCAGCTGGTAGCCGACGGATGACTCAGGGTTCCAGGCAGACCAGACCTTCTGGCAGACGACCTCAGGACACTCGCTCAGCAGTGCGGGGCACACAGCGCGGAGCCACTCTTCCGAGAGGCAGGCAGTGCTACGAGTGCGGCGGGCAGGGCCACATGGCTCGTGACTGCCCGACCCGTCGTACCGAGGGGCAGCAGACGGTGGAGGGACCACCCAGGCAGAGGCAGAGGGTCGACCGTGGCGGTCCGCAGGAAGGAGGCGGACGAGGCAGAGGATCTGGCTGAGCAGCAGGTGGTGGGCGATGCTTTGAGGCTCTGCCACCACCACCACCAGGAGGCCTGCCCCGACCACAGGGGGCTAGCGGGCAGAGACAGGCTCAGCTCCATGCAGCGGAGGCCTACGACCACGGCGCGCCAGAGATGATTCGAGGTACGATCTGTGTCTATTCCACCCTTGCTGCAGTTCTGATAGACACAGGAGCGAGTCACTCTTTCATAGCCACTGCCCTTGTTCGGAGCTCGGAGATTCCGACAGAGCCGTTGGCTCGATCCTTACGGCTAGAGACTCCTACGGGAGCAGACTCGATGATTACGCACTGGTTCCGGCAGTGTGAGCTTACTCTAGGAGGCGATAGCTTCGACTGGGATCTTCTTATAGCGGCGTCGAGGCCTTACGACGTCATCTTGAGCATGGATTGGTTATCTACGGTCCATGCACAGATTGACTGCATTAGTCGCAAGGTGCGATGTGTGCGCACCGATAGGAGCAGGTTCACCTTCACCAGCGATAAGGGATCCTTAGCAGCACAGGATGGACTCACGCAGAGGAGAGGTCATCCCATCACTCATCAGTTGGCTAGCCTCATCCTGGGAGCAGTTGACGTGCGGAGTCCCAGTTTTCCTGCAGTGGTGGATCAGTATGCGAACGTCTTTCCCGACGACGTTCCAGGACTACCTCCTCGCAGAGAGGTAGACTTGTATATTGACCTGTACCCCGGGACAGCCCCGATATCCACTCTAGCATATCGGATGGCCCCCGCCGATCTTCGAGAGCTACAGGTACAGTTGGAGGACTTGTAGGGCAAGGGGTTCATTCGACCCAGTGTTTCACCCTGGGCTTCCCCGATTTTGTTCGCCAAGAAGGCGGATGGGAGCTTGCGACTGTGTGTCGACTATCGTCGCCTGAACCAGGTGACAATGAGGAACAAGTATCTGCTACCCAGGATTGATGACCTCTTCGATCAGCTCAAGGGAGCACGGTGGTTCTCGAAGATAGACCTCAGGTCAGGCTATCATCAGCTCAGAGTTTGAGACAAGGATGTGCAGAAGACGGCCTTCAGGTGTCGGTATGGACACTATGAGTTCTTGGTTATGCCTTTGGGCGTAACCAACGCTCTGGCAGTGTTCATGAGCCTCATGAACAGGATCTTCCAGCCATACCTCGATCGATTTATCGTAGTCTTCATCGACGACATCTTGGTGTACTCGACCACCGAGGAGGAGCACACCTACCACTTGCGTGTTGTACTAGACACACTCCGAGAGCACCAGCTTTATAGAAAGCTCTCGAAGTGTCAGTTCGGGTTACGTGAGGTCCACTTCTTGGGGCACGTCATTTTTGAGGTGGGAGTTATAGTGGATCCCGTGAAGATCGAGGCAGTGCTAGCTTGGGAGCCACCCAAGAGCGTGACAGGGGTGCGGAGTTTCTTGGGCCTAGCCGGATACTATCGGAGATTTTTGCCGGAATTCTACAGAGTTGCGGCCCCACTCTCAGCGTTGACGAAGAAGGGGAAACCCTTCGTGTGGTCAGATAGATGTCAGTAGAGCTTCCAGGAGATGAGGCAGAGGTTGACCAGCGCACCTATCTTGAGGTTGCCTGAGGAGGGAGTTGGATACATAGTCTACTGCGATGCATCAGGGACCGGACTCGGGTGTGTCCTGATTCAGGAGCGGGCCATCATTGCCTACGGATCACGTCAATTGAGTCCGCATGAGAAGAACTACGCTACCCATGACCTGGAGTTAGCAGCAGTGGTCTTCGCTCTGAAGACTTGGCGGCACTATCTGATGGGCGAGCGATTTACAGTCTTTTCTGACCACCAGAGTCTTAGGTACATCTTCTCTCAGAAGGACCTGAACCTGAGACAGTGGTGATGGCTCGAGTTCCTCCAGGACTATGACTTTGAGATAGTCTATACTCCTGGGAAGGGGAACGTGGTAGCTGATGCCCTCAGCAGGAGGTCGGGCATCCAGCTACTTGAGGAGGCGACAGAGCAGCTAGCCGCTTTGCAGATATCCTTCGTGGATAGAGACAGAGCATCCTTCCTTCAGTCTCTCACAGTCTCTCCTCCACTTCTACAGCGGGTCAGAGAGGCACTGGTGTCCGGGCATGAAGAAGGTTGTGGCAGAGTTTGTTTCACGGTGCCTCACCTGCCAGCAGGTGAAGGCAGAGCACCAGGTACCAGCAGGCTTGGTACAGCCCTTGGAGGTCCCGGAGTGGAAGTGGGATGGGATATCTATGGACTTCGTGACTAGACTTCCATGAACTTCCAGAGGCCACGACTCCATTTGGGTGATTGTTGACCGACTCACCAAGTCGGCACACTTCTTACCCATTCGAGAGCAGGGCTCGGTGGAGAGCTTGGGGCGTCTCTACGTTCAGGAGATTGTACGACTTCACGGTGTGCCATCGACTATCGTCTCTGATCGGGATGCTCGCTTTACTTCCCGGCTTTGGAAGGGGTTGCAGGAGGCGTTCGGGACGCGGCTACGTCTGAGCACCGCCTTTCACCCTCAGACGGATGGTCAGACGGATAGGACCATTCAGACCCTCGAGGACATGCTCCGTGCATGTGTCCTCGACTTTGGTCACAGTTGGGAGGACCACCTACCATTGGTGGAGTTTGCGTACAACAACAGCTACCACTCCACCATCAGGATGGCACCCTACGAGGCGTTGTATGGCAGGCCTTGCAGATCTCCTTTGTGCTAGACAGACCCTGGGGAGTCAGCACTTGTGGGACCAGAGATGGTCCGGGCCACGACAGAGAAGGTCCAGGTCATCCAGGAGCGGATGAGGACAGCACAGAGCCGGCAGAAGTCATATGCTGACAGGAGGCGGAGGCCACTAGAGTTTGAGGATGGCGACCACGTCTTCTTGCGTGTCTCACCTCGACGTGGTTTGTGGAGATTTGGCCGAGGCGGCAAGTTGTCTCCACGCTTCATCGGGCCTTTCCAGGTCCTCAGCAGGATTGGCGGGGTGGCTTATCGCCTGGCTCTGCCACCTCAGTTGCACCGAGTGCACGACGTCTTCCACGTATCCCAGCTGAGGAGATACGTGCACGACCCGACGCACATCATTGACTATGGGGAGCTAGACGTGGATGATGGGGCGACTTTTGCAGAGGTCCCAGTGGAGATAGAGGATCGACAGGAGCGGGTCCTACGTGGGCAATCGATTCCTCTTGTGCGCATCAGATGGCAGCACGGGAACCTCCAGGAGAGCACTTGGGAGCGAGAGGCTCAGATGCGTGCTCAGTACCCACATTTGTTTCCCTAGTTTTTGATGTATCTTTATGGGGACGTAAAGTCCTGAGGTGGGAGTAATGTAAAGACCCATAAATTCCAAGGAATTTTTTTTTCTTCTTATTTTTCTTTGGAATTTTACAAAAGCGCAGTCTCTGACGGCACCTGATTCCGAGGCCCGGTGTGCCCGGAATCATTTTCCGAAGTTTGGCTCGGGTACGATTAGTGAACGGACGAGCGGGTTTTTCTAACTTTTGAATCGGTGCCTGGAATCGAATTCTGAGGGCTCCGATGAAATCGCAGCGCCGGTATTCGCTTAGAAACACTTCTTCCGGAGTTGCGTTTGCTCGGGTGTGGTTTTTAATTTTCGGGCTTAAAGTTAAGAAATAAAATAATTTTGCGACAACTTTATTTTATTTCACTTGGAAGCCACTTGAAGCCACTTAATGACAGCTTGAACTGAGTTAAACTGGATAGGATGCTATCCAGAAATATCCTACCCCCTTGGTAGGATATTTGTGAGGTGGGGCCCGCACGAGCCCCGCTGTTTCTTTCCGCTAAGAAACGCACCCGCGAAAGCCCGTCTTAATGAAAGTCAACTGGCGCGTTTCTTAAAATCTTAACAGACCATTTATTTGGGCGGTTTATTTCGTGAATTAAATGGGCAGTTTCTTTCGTCGAATTAATTCAACGAATTAATTCAATCGTTTCTTAACCAGTTTTCAAATTCGTTGGCGTAATAATAAAATAAGACCAACGCACGACCTCTGGTTATATGCGCGTTGAGAATATTTGAGAGGATCATTGTATCTTCTTCTCCCTTGCGAAGAACGCGAAGAACGTGAAGAACATCGAACCCGGAAATCGACGACGCTCCCATCCGAGACGTTCTTCCCCGCCCCGATCTCCGATCACCAACCATTTGAGGTGAGTGATTCCGGGTTTCCTCTAAAGGTTCTGTTTGGTTTTAAACGAAACACAGATTTAATTATTTATAATTTAAATCTGTTGTTCTTGGTCCATTGAGCTCGCCGACTCAACGCCAGATTCCGCGACGACGCGACGCCTTCCCGAAACGACGCGAAGATCCCCCTCTTCTGCGACGAGCTTTTCCGCGAAGAACGCCCGCGCGTGACGACCAACGAAGTAGGGATTTATTTTGGGAATTACCCCCTTTTTATTATTCCCGTAAGTGTTTCTTTAAAAAGTTAAAGAACCGGATTGCGAACAATTTTAATTTTATTAAAATTTTTGTTTCCTGTGTGGAATAAAAACTCTCCCGTTGTTTATATCTAACGCGGAGGGTGCGGGCCAAATGAACACGGCCCGACAACCCTCCGCCATTCTTCCTTTTTGTGCGGATTTGACAGGCGACGACGGAATGTGCCGCAACGGAAGTTTGATGATCCCACAGTGAAGAACGAGTCCCGGGAGGAGCAACGGCGTAGACGGGAAGAAAAACGGACCACCGGAGCGACTCCGGCGGCCCGCGGAAGCCGGCGGCGGCGCGGGTCGCCGGCACGGCGGCAGCGCGGGTCGCCGGCAGGGCGGCACCGGCACCCGGAGGCGGCGGCGCCCGGCGTGCCGCCGGACGAGACCGTCGTGGCACCGGCCGCGGCGGCGGCGCTCGCGGGACGCGGCTGAAGCCGCGTCCGGCGCCAGGAGACGCCCCGCGGGTGTCCCGCAGGTGTCACGCGGGGGCGGAGGCACCCCCCGCGTCACCCGGGATGCGGCTTCAGCCGCGTCCGGTTGGCCGGCCGACACCCCGCGTGTGTCGCGGGGGTGTCACGCGGGGCGGCGGCTCCCCCCGCGTCGGGCCGCTCGGCCGCTCGGCCAAGCCGAGCTGGACCGGCCCTGGCCGAGCCAGACCGGTCCGACCGGGTCGGACCGGGTTCGGCCGACCCAGGGGGGGTCGGGCCGGGTCGGCCCGAGCCCGTACCCTCCGTCTTCGGATGGTCTTCGTTCAAATGCCCGTAACTTGAGCTACGGGCCTCCAAACGACTCACCGTCAGCGGAAACGCAATCCTTGGATCGAGACGGTCGTTTCAGTATATTGCACTTAAGGTTTCAGAATACTTTGAGTTCGGCCGGGTTGGTTCGTACACGGAACCAACCGGGCCCTCGGAGCGGAAACGCTCATATCTTGAGCCACGGACGTCCGATTGACGTGCCGTCAGCTTTGTTGAATTCCTCTAAGTGAGACGGATCTTTTGGCATACTCCGCCCGAGGTTTGGACACAGGTGGAGTGCGGTCGGGTTGGTTTTTCCCTAAAAACAAACCGGGCCCCTGGGACGAAAATGCCAATAACTCTCAGACCGGGCGTCCGATTGACGCGCCGTCTGCGGCGTTGAGTTCCTGTTGACGATACGGAACTTTTGGATACATCAACTTCGGACTTTGTGTCAGTTGATGTATCAGACTCTCGGCTCGTGGAGCGGACCCTCCCGAACGAGCTTGCTGTGTGCGGGAACCCTAGTGCTGGCTGCGACTGCTACTTCGACAGCGACGATTGTGCAGAGATCCTCCGTGGACTCCGACGACGACCGTGCAGAGATCCTCAGTGGACTGCGGCGACGACTGTGCAGAGATCCTCAGTGGACTGCGACGGCTACTGCACTCAGCGATCCTCCTTGGATCAGTGCTACAGGTCCTGTGTGGGCCCGGTCCTGTGTAGGCACGATCCTGTGTGGGTCCGATCCTGTGTGGGTCCGCGCTCAGCGGTTCTGTGTGAGCCAGCGCCTACAGGTCCTGTGTGGGCCCGATCCTGTGTGGGTCATTGCGGGGGTCAGTTACCTATCGATCCTTCGTGGGTTTGACGACTTAGATGGATCAGTGATAATATTTATCATCATCCGAAGAAGTATACTTGTGTGAGATGAATCTTGTGTTTCTCTCCTTTGTGGATTGTGTTGAGCTATCCTGTGTGGATTTACTGTTTACTCTCCTTTGTGGATTGTGTTGAGCTATCCTGTGTGGATTTACTGTTTACTCTCCTTTGTGGATTGTGTTGAGCTATCCTATGTGGGTATACATTTTGCTTTCCTGTGTGGACTAGGTTGTGCTTGGGCTTGGACGTTGGAGTCGAACGGGAATTGATGACTTAGGTATATGTATGGGCATATACCTAAGCCGTGTCAGATGTTACTTCGTGATTGTATCTTTCCTTTGTGGATTTCGGGAGACCTTAGGGGGTCTCGGGGTCCCTACTGAGTAGCTTATAATCACCCATGCACGGGCTTTGCCCGCACTACGTTGTGTTGGTTGCAGACGACGGACAGCGCTGATCGTGGTGGAGGCGTGCGGAGTAGGATGGTACCTGGAGGTGGACCACTGGGCGGGACGTACTCGGAGTGGTCATGTGGACCCAAGGAGCAGTGGAGGCTATCTGTACCCACCCTTCAGGTGGGAATTCCAGAGGATGGCTCGACGCTGCAGTTTTCCCTTTCAGTTGCTGTTTTTCCTTTCAGTTGTACTTTACAGTTGGGCTTGTATTTCCGGCCCCTTTTACTTTCCGCACAGCTTGTATCATTTTTACCCAGTGTTTACTTTTCCGCTTGCTTACTCTGTGGTGCTTGTTTACTTTTCAAAGGCAATGTCTTCCCTTTTTGTTGGGATTTACGCCTTGGTGCTAGTCGCCAGCCCCTGGCCTATAGAAGGCGGGATTGGGGTAGTCACGGCACGGGCCCCGAGGACGGGTTGTGACAATTGTAATAAAACTCCACAAGTGATAGATACTAATCCAAAATTCCTTGGAATTAAAGTGATCATGAAACTATAATATCCTAAAATATTTGGATGGTCCTTTCAAAATTCCAATCCATTTGAGGGAGATAGGTTGTGCTAAGATCAATCTCTATATTTAATGCCTTCTGGAGATTCCTCCAAAATTTTCAAGTAAAACTTGGGTCACAATCAGAGACTATAGATAATTCTATGTCATAAAGTCTAAAAAATTAATTTATATATTTCCTAACAAGATTATTGAGAGGTAAATCTTCTCAAATTACAAGGAAATGAGGATACTTTGTCAGATGGTCCAAAATGTCCCATATTGTATTATACCCCTGGATTTCTTAGGAATCCTAGTGAAAAAATCTATAGTAATATTATACCACATCCTTTTTATTATAAGTAAAAGTTTCATATCACCCGTGTAAATTTTCATTTTAGTCATAATTCATTGGAATAATAAGCACCTTATAGTATAACCTGTAATATATCACTTCATATTTTCCAACTAGAAATGTTCTCAGATATCCCTATACATCTTCATACTTCTAGGATGTATAGAGAAATTTGAACTATGTGCTTAATATAACTAATATTTCTTTATCTATGGTATTATGGAACATATAACCAATTACCAAACCATAAAACTCCATCATAACCACTATTAATATTTGGTAATTTTCCAGTATTCACATCAACCATATTCTTTTGTAAGCCTTTATCATCATACTATGATTTATTATTCCTATCCAATAAGGAATTTTGGGTTATTTACTAGAATAATAATGATGTTTCACCTTTAATTATAACAATAATGTCCATCCTTACTAAATCCATGATAATTTTATCATTATCCATCCTCATCATGGATAATATAGCATGGTATTTTCTACTTAGTTCGTCTTCTACCTTGTTTCCTTTCCTAGGGTGATAGTGTGTAGAACAATCATAATCCTTAAGTAGATCAAACCATCCCATTTGCCTCATATGATGATATTTAAAAGAAAATATGCATTTTAAGATCTTACGATTTATGTATATATCAAATCTCTCACCATATAGGTAATGTGTCCATATCTTTAGAGCAAAGATCACACCTTCCAACTCCAAATCGCATGTTGGATAATTCACCACATATGGATTCAACTATCAAGATCAATAGGACACTACTCTATCATTTTTCATAAGGATAGATCCAAGACCTTTCCTTGATGCATCACTAAAAATTACATACCCTTCTTTACTAGATGGAAGGTCAATATAGGTTAATTTACCAATCACCTCTTCAATTCTTCAAAGCTATCATCACATTTCTTTATCCTTGTTAATTTGATCCCCTTACAAGTTAACATGGTTAATGGATTAGATAATTGAGTCATGTTTTCAATAAACCACCAATAATACCCTAATAAGCTAAGAAAAATTTGTAGTTTAGTTATAGTGGTAGGTCTTATCTATTCCATAAGAACCTTTGTTTTTCAAGGGTCAACAGATATAGAATCTTTGGATAAAATATGTCAAATGAAAGAAACTTTTTGAATCTAAAATTAACATTTACTAATTTTCCCATATAACCAATTTCTCCTCAGGACCTCACACATAGAGAACAAATTTGTTTTATATTCCTCATAACTTTGAGAGAATATTAGAATATCATTAATAAATACCACAAAAGAATTATCAATATAGTCCTTAAATACTTCATTAATCAATTCCATAAACATAAAATGTGCATTATTTAACATAAAAGGAATTACTGTGAATTCATAATGAACATAACACATATGTAAATCCTTCTTTAAAATATATTACTTCTTAATCATTAACTAATGATAAGAAAAACAAAGTTAAATCTTTGAGAAGTATTGAGTCCCTTGATGTTGATCAAAGATGTTATAACATAAGGAAAGGGGTACTGGTTATTTATAGTAATTCTATTCATTTATTTATAATAAATGCATAAACTTATTGATCCATACATACTCACCAAGAATAGAATGGGTTCTTATCATGGTTAAACAATTGGGAAAATAGAACCATTATCACATAATTCTTGTAATTTCTTCTTCAACTCAACAAACTCCATTGAAGCCATTCTATAGGGAGGCTTAAATATTAGTTTTTCATCAAGGATAAGCTCAATAGATAATTAAAATTATCTATTAGGTAGAAATATAGGTAGTTAATTAATAAATACATCAACATACTCCTACACAACTAGCACATATTCTATTCTCAACACCTCTTTACCCATCATAGATTGAATTTACATAGAATCTTCCAAAAGGATTTCATTAAGCTGAGATACTATAGTTAGATCCAAGAAAGTTTTTGGTAATGAAATCTCCCCTTGAAAAACAATTAATTCCATACATTCTTTTCCAAATTTAACTTCCTTATCCATATAATAGATTCATTCTTTATAATTTGAGAGCTAATCCATCTCTGAGATCACATCAAAATCCACCATCAATGGGATGATTATATTCAAAAATAGACAATACCCATGAATTGTAATTTTAATTTATTGATACATATTCATTACAATCAAAGGAACAATTAGAGTTTTAATAGATAAAACATTCCTTAATGCATCAGGGGGTGATTATATATCCTTAGAAAAACATGAATGATATAAATGAGTGTGTTGATCCTGAATCAAATAATGTGTTAGATAATTTTTATCATATAATAAAATTAATTTTATCACATAATTTGGAGATTCAACTTCTATAGTTATTGAAAAATATCATCTTTGATCTATAGTCTTATTTTAGGAATGATTATTTTGGTTCATAGGGAAATTATTAGATTAATTACTCATTTATATGCAGTAGAATCATTGTGCATTGACTATTTCTCTCTTAACATTACATGAATGAGCTTAAAGACCTTTATCTTTATATTTAAAGAATACACAAATCCACTTTAAGATGGGACTTGTGTGTTTCCTACATTATTTATTATGTATAGGCATCTTTAATCTTTTCTTATTTTCCTTTTCAGTTGTTCTTAACACTTAGTGAACAACCATTCTCTTCATTTTAGGTTTTCCTTTTGTAAATGAAGTATTTTGAAAACAATTTTATAGTATTTATAGCACTTGTTACAATTTCATCATATGATTAAAAGTTTAGAGATGCCAATTATCTTAAAATAATTGGATTTAAATAATAAAATAAAGGATCAATCGTACTTTTTGGATTGTGTATATAATATATGGAATACTTCACTAATTTTTCAAATTAGCCGTATACTCCACCACTGTTTGTTCTTAAATTTACATAAATTTATGAATTTCATTTCCATCCCAACACATTTCTCTTGATTAAATTATTTTTATATGAAAATAAATCTAAATGTATTCCACTCTATGAATTCTACTTCCTCTACCTTCTTAGTATTTTAAACCTGAAACCACAATTGGTTCATATATCCCCTTAAATGATACAAAACCATAAAGCATTTTTCCCACTTAGTATACCTCAAATACATGTAGATATTCTCAAGGTACTTAATCAATGGGTTTAAAACTACGGGGTTAGTGTACACACTAAATGATGGAGGTTTTTTCCTCATAAAACAATCTAATCAAGTTGATACTTTTTTAGGGGAAACATGTTGCTCTATTGAGGCCATGTTATTTTTTATAACCTAAGTCAGTTTTCCTAGGAAAATAATGATTTTTCAAGAACCATGATTATCTTCATTATCTTTATTATCTAGAAAATCCCCACATTTTCCTTTATTATTGTGTTGGTTTTCATTTCTTCTATCCAGTTCTATTATCTATCAAACTTCATGGATTAATTAGTCAAATTATAAACTACTAATATATAAGAAAATTCCTAGATATAAAGATTACCTAAAATATGTCCCAATGCATAAAATACCTATAAAACTAGGTTAGATTAACCTTGAATATTTTATAAATGTATAATCTATATCCCCTCGTCACATTCCACTAAATCTAGTTCCTAAGGTTTCTACCGAACCTTGCTCTAGAACCAACTATTATTCTCCAACCCTTTTCACTAAGATTTGGTTGGTTAGTTATTACATAGTAATAAAAATATAAGATATTACATTCCCAATATCAAATTTCAGCATTCCTCAAGATACCAAGTACATAAATACTATATTACATCATGAAGAATTACAACATATGAGTACAAATCATTATTCTATAGTGTTATACATAAGGTTGATCATACATAGTATTCCACTTCATTGCCTGGATAAATGTAGAATAAAATTAATGGGTGAGATCAAATGCTCAACAAGGGATAACATATAGTGGAGTCTAATATAATACTAATAAGATTAAATTTTTATTTACAAAATCACTTTTGAGTAAAAGTGGGAAACCATACAAGTTCAAGGCCGAAAGCTGTAGGCACAGTAGGAAATCACAAATTCATTAATAGTGAGACTAAAAAGATTGGAATTTCTTACCTGATATATCCCCTAATGAATTGTATGAACCTTTGTATCAGGGTTATATTTGACAAGGTCTTCAAATTAATTGACAAGCTTGTCCCATGTTTGGATGTAATCCTTTGCATTAATTTTTCTTTCGTTGAATCCTCATGCTAAAATAATGTCTTGTTTGTAGATTTAGTCACTTTGATCCTTTCTAAAATCACCTCAAAGATCTCTCTCTAAGATTCTTTTCTTATCCTCCTTTGAGGACATGATCTTAATCAACTCTTTCTATATTTCTTCACTTGAATAAATAAAGATCTATAGATTTTCATTCCCATTTTCCTCTTCCACCTTTCCAAATTCATCCCCTTGCTTTTGTATTTTAGGATCCTTACTTCTGATTTTTTGTTTTCCTTTTAGAAGAACCATTCTCTTATTAATTCCCTGAACCTAGTCCGTAGTTTCATCAGCCATCAACTTGTACCTACTGGCCGATCGTGTCTCCATCTGATTCGGCAACTGAGAACAGTCCTTCTGGACTTTTTATTTCTTCCCCTAAACCATAATCCATCCCCCTGCATCGCAAGACCCCTTTTATCACTTCTTCTTCTTTGGACTATGAAGCCCTATGACTTGAGTTCCCTCTACACATCCCATCAAGAGCTGACTATAGAGATCTTCCTCATAATTGGCCTTAGATAAAAGTGGTGAATGCACTTCCACTACCTCTTGCATCTCCTGCCCCTAGATCAGGCATGGTTCATATTTGGACCCCTCCTAATCCAACACTTCGAATCGATTACTTAACTTTAGAGATGGATTTCTTCACCTAGGAATCGTCCTAAGTTCATCACCCTCATACATGCATGAATCTAGGGACCCTCGCCCCTTGCCTACATTTGACACACCCTCATATGGAATTTGATTCACCACTATAGGAGGATTATCACTGCTAGATCGCAGAACCCCTACATAAGAGATAGGATCACTCCTCACCACCGTATGAACCGAAGGACAATACCCCTAGAGTTGTGGACCAGCCAGATCATTCCTCGGACATGTTAATATATCAGTAACCCTTAGTTCAACAAATCAAGGATCTTCAACTCGAGAAAGCTTGGTCATAACAAGGTTACTATAACCAAAACTGGCCTTTGTTGACCCAATGTCAACACCCTACTCCAAGACTTTATACACAAAGGGTAAAAATGCTACCATTAACTTATCTTAGTTTTATTGTGAGACCTATCAGTGCACTGAAGGGATATATAATCATGAGCCACACCCATCACATAAAATTTTAATGCATTACATCACATATAAGATAATATTGGGCTATACAAGGAATAAAAATCAAAATACATATCATAACATACCCATTGAAGTTTATCTTACAAGTTATTACTATATGGGAAAAAGGGTTATACGGCATGGAAATATTTTCCCAAAACCAATGAATAGGTTAGGATAATTCCCTTGACTCTTATAAAGGATAATTAGTGATTCACAATGTTCAAATAAATACATTTATTAAGTGAAGTGTATGAAATTGTAGTTATTGGGAATTTGAGAAGACTCTGAAGATCAAGGTATTTGGTAGATTCAAATTTGTAAATTTTAAATGGCAGAAGACTGATGAAATGATTGAAAAATACTTCATTATTGTTTTATAAAGAGTTTTTAAATTTTTAAAAGCATATCCCCTAGGAGTGTCAATTCAAATGTGTAGCCAGGCCCACTACTCGTTCATCATAGTGATGATTTGGATATAACCAAATAACCATTTTCTGGTTTTTCACCGCTAGTATCATCTATTATAGTCTTATATCCACTTGTTTTTATCCATATAGTAATGGATTTTCTATGAAAATAACTTAATATTTACAATAAAAACTTTTTTGAATGTTTTATGACCACGATAACAATCTACTATTATAACGGATTTTTAGGCTAATATAATTGGAGGAATGGTGGACTATAATCGAGAAAATGATAAGGAATTTATAAAAATTATAAATAATAACATTTTCATTTCAATTAAAATTAATAGGAAATAATTAATTAAATAAATAGAATTAAGAGATTAGGAAACCTTACCTTGAATGGTATCTTCTTTAAGCTTGAGAAGAGAACCTTAGTACCTTATAAACTGTTTGAAGAGATTTTGGAGAGTGAGGATGAAGGGAAATTAATTTTCAAAGGATTTTAATTGGATAGAAATGGGATTATAAGTGGGTATTTATCAAAAATTTGGGAGGTTTGTTTATTAATTTCTAAATATAGGCCCCATAAATATTGTTTATAAAAAATGTAGACCTATTTTCTTAAACATGGGTTTAATTCCTGGTTTTGACATGTAATGAATAGTTGTTGATATATTAATTAATTTAAAAACTAGATTCATTAATAAATATGTTGACCTCACCTGTTTTGATAATCCCAATTATGCTTTCACATACTTTGATAATCCCAAATAATGTGTATCTATATATTAATTCTTTCAATCTATGATCAAGTTGATAATTATATTAAAATAATCTTTGAAATATGTTAATCAATGTTTATCTATGTTTATATGACTTTTGAAATAATTCTAACTCAATCGGATATGTTTTGCATAAAACAAATAAGTGTTAAGTCACTAATATGACTATAGCTACTGATATAGACAAACAGCTTTACCGGTACTTAGTCTACCAATAGACATAGTCACCGATAAGCAAAGGTCACCGATACGTAGAGCTACCGGTATGTATAAGTCCACCAGTAAGCACATGTCTGATAGATCGTCCACAGATACAGATAACTACAGATAGAAGCTGAGCTACCTATAGAACAAGTCTACTGATATGCATAAGTCTACCGATATACACTTCAGTGGTACATAATAGAGCTACCGATAGATACATCTACCGATAGAACAAGTCTACCGATATAACAAGGCTACCGACCCAAATTCTACCGATAAGTGTGGTTTCTGATACAGAGTCACCGAGACAAGCAAGCTACTGATATACAAGCAAGCTACTGATATACACGAGATACCGATAGACCAAGAGCTACCAATAGACCAAGAGATGTCAATAGAAGGAGTCACCAGTATATAGAGCTACTGATACACAGAGTAACAGCTACTGATACAAGGAGAAACCGGTACAAGATCAAAGATCTACTGATAAGAGCTCACTGATATAAAAAGTCCACCGTTACATATCTACCAACATAAGCTACTTATAGACTTACCAGTCAATGTTTCCTAAACTCTACTTTTGACAATATTATTTATTTATTAAGCAACAGTCATATTTGATTATTTTAATGCAATCAATGTTATTTAATGTGGGTTGTTGGCATGTCAGGGAACCGTACCTAGTACCCATGAAAAGTTAATCATTCCCATTGCCGGAGTTGAAAGCTATAAAAGGAAGGATAAAGACCGGGCAACAAAAAAGGGGTGTAGAAAAGTAGTTGCACGAAGAGTACACACAACGGGAAAAAGAATGTTGTGAATTGGTGCATACAAAAAGACTACTTCCATACTCTAAGATCACCGAACATACACTAATCCATTATTCCTAAAGGAGAACACAAGATGCAACTTAGTCAAGGAGTGAAGAACTACAACGAAAGCTCTTCATGCACTCAAGCTGATAAAACTGAACTTGAAGAAAACGACCCTCTGTTTTTCAGAAAAAAACCAGAGAAGGACTCAGAGCTTCATTTACATCAATACAAGGAGTCCATAGCTTCAATCACAACACATAGAGCACTCTAAACTCATCTCTATCTATTTAGCTCTATTGTGTTTTATTCATTTACTTTTTGAGCGGTGTATTTACACACTGACTCCTGGACTGAACTGGAGGATACTAAATCCTCACTCCAAACTTCTTACACATTACTATATCCCACTGTGAATTGTGGAAGAGGTCAAGTGTGACCCGGATAGCCTGTGTGCTATTGTTTTTGTTCCCACATAGAACTGTGGTAGAGGTCTTAGTACTTGGACAGTCTTTGCACTGTTGTTCACCCCGATCCAGGGTTTGGATCAAATTTATATAAATTGTTTGAGAGGACTAAGTCTCGTCTTGAGACTGAACCTCTTGGTTACATCTTCTGTGCATTTTTGATTAAGTTTAAATTATAATATATATTTTATATTCCGCTTATAATTACTTTGAAATACAATTTGTTTTAAAGTTACTTTGATAATTAAATTAGCAAGTGTTTATACTTATTGTGAACCAGTAAATTAGTTTCAAAAGTTAATTTAATCTTCTGATTAAATTAACTAAGACCTAATCAATCTTTGAGAAACTAATTGAACTCTTAAAATCTGTATAAATTCAATACAGTTTAACTTATTTTTAATTGGGGGATTTTAAGAGAAATATTTTTTAATAGAAATTTTTAATTGGAACTCAATTCACCCCCCTCTTGAGTATCCACTATGACCAACATTTGGTATCAGATGTTTGTTTTGTTTATCAAGGTTTTTGAAACACTCTATTTTTCAACTGTGATTTTAGTTGTATCTTAAAGATCTTAAATTTCTGTTAGTTATAAATTTTATATCTTTAAATATATTTGCTAAACTCTATCTATGGAAAATATACTTGAAGGTTCTGCTACCAACAGGACACCCTTCTTTAATGGTACAAATTATGCTTAGTGTAAGCTTAAAATGAAAATTCATTTAGAAAGTATGGGATTTGATATCTGGACTACTATAGAGACTCAATATAAGATACCAGAATCTGAATGAACTACTTGGGATGAACCTACTAAGACTGCTTACAATAATAATTGTAAAGCTATGAATGCCCTGTATTATGCTCTAGGTGATGAGGAATTTAACAGAATATCTGCCTGTAAAAATGCTTATGAAATTTGGGACACTTTGGCTATTTCCCATGAGGGAACAACCAATGCTAAAGAAATGAGGTTGAAAGCCTATACTATTAAATATGATAACTTTAAAATGAAGCCTAATGAACCCATTTCTGACATGTATCTCAGGTTCAATGATATTGTCAACACTTTGAGCTCTCTTGGTAAAGTTGTTCCTGCAAAAGAACAGATCATGAGAATATTAAGATGTCTACCAGAAATATGGAGAGGCACATCTGTTTCCATTAGAGAATTGTGTGACATCAGTACACTGCCTGTTAAAGAATTAATTGGTAAGCTTATGATGTATGAGGAAGAACTCAAGGTGAATAAGGAATAATATGATGAACCGAAAAGGAAGTCAGTGGATTTTAAGTCTACTACCTCAAAAAGAAAGGATAAAGAGAAAGTTCACATACCAACTGAAAGCTCAATAAGTGAAAGTTCAGAATCTGACAGTGATGCTGAGATGGCTCAGATATCCAGAAGATTTAAGAAATTCTATAGGAAGAAGAAATTATTTAGAAAATCAAACTACAAAGGTAAATATGATAACAAAGGTAATTGGAATAAGGATTGTAAGAATCTTGATAAAAGTAATGATATTATCTGATATGAATGCAAAAAGAAAGGACAAGTAAAAGCAGACTGTCCAAAATTGAAGTTCAAAAAGAAATATGACTATAAGGACAATAAGTACAAGAAATATATGAAAGCAACTTGGAGTGCTTCAGAAGACACTTCAAGTGATTCTGATTCTTCTAAGGATGAAGATTCTCATAAATCTAACATGTGTTTTATAACAAACACACCTGAGGTAACACTGGACCCTCCTGTTTTAAATTCATACTATTCTGGAGTTGATTCTGATTCTGATTCTGAATCTGAAAATATGTCTAGTGAAGAATTGTTTGAATACTGTAATATGCTAGAAGATACAAGTAATTAATTGAAGGAAAAGTATAAAAACTTGAATAAACAGCATTCTCTAACCAGTTCTGTAAAATATGCACTTGATGTTGAAAAGGAAAAGAATGCTCAATTGCTGAAGCAAAATACTAAACTAAAATTATCTAATGAGCAATTAAGTAAGGACTTAGAAAAAATCACAAATGTAAAAGATACTCTCACTAAAATTCTAGGAAAACAAGTGGCACTAAAGTATACTACTGGAATAGGCTATCAGCCTAGACAGAGACAGTTTACTAAAACAAGATTCATTTCTAAATCTGGACAGAATGATGCTAGTTCTAATTCTGGAAATTTGTCTACTTCAACTAGTTATTCATATAGTTATAGACCAAATAAAGTTTATATTTCAAAATATATTGATTCTTTAAATTATATTAAACTCATAAGACAAATTTGTTTACCTAAAGCTTTTATTTCTAACCTTTCTGGACCCAAGAAGATCTGGGTACCAAAATCATTTTCCATCTAAACCTATTTTGTAGGAAACTTGCTTAAAGAGTTATCATAAGAAGGTATGGTACTTGGACATTGGATGTTCAAGGAACATGTCTGGAGACTACTCATGATTTAAAAGTTTAATCAAATTTGATGGAGTCCATGTCACCTTTGGTGATAACTCTAAAGAAAAGATCATCGGTCTAGGCCAGATTGGTAACACAGATTCAGTTTTAATTTCCAAAGTTCTATTTGTTGATGGACTTAAATATAATCTGTTAAGTATTTCTCAGTTATGTGATGATGGTTTTAATGTTAAATTTGAAAATTATTCTTGTAATGTTTTTAATTCCAAAAATGTTTTAGTATTTTCTGCTTCAAGAAATGAAAATGTTTATGCTGTTGATTTGAATTCTTTATCTAAACAAAATGTTACTTGTTTAAATGTTTTTCATAAAGAATCTTGGTTATGGAACAGAAGATTAGAACATTGCAACATTTATTAACTTAGAAAACTGACCAGGAAGAACTTAGTTAGAGACCTACCTAAACTTTAATTCCCAACTGACAAAGTTTGTAATACCTGTCAAAAGGGAAAGCAACATAAAGTTTCTTTTAAATCAAAGAAAGAAGTTTCAACTTCTCAACCTCTCGATTTGGTTCACATGGACTTGTTTGGACCCTCTAGAGTTTCTAGTTTAAATGGTAAGCACTATGTTTATGTCTTAGTAGATGACTTTTCTAGATATACTTGGGTATACTTCTTAGCTCACAAAAGTTAATCTTGTTCTTACTTTATTAAATACTCCAAGTCTGTAGAGAACCTTAGTGGACTTAAAATTAAGACCCTGAGAAGTGACCATGGTCGTGAATTTGAAAATCATGAGTTTGAATCTTACTACTCACACAATGGCTATAGTCACAATTTCTCTGCTCCTAGAACACCTCAACAGAATGGTGTAGTAGAAAGAAGAAATAAAACCCTTCAAGAGATTGCAAGAACTATGCTTATTGAGTATAACCTACCAATTTATTTTTGGGATGAAGCTATTAATACAGATTATTATATTATTAATAGAGTCTTGATTATACATGTTCTTAAGAAGACACCTTATGAGTTGTGTAATAATAGGAAACCTAAGGTTAATTACTTCAGATTTTTTGGCTGAAAGGTTTTTATTCTCAATACAAAGGATAATCTTGACAAGTTTTCCTCCAAAAGTGATGAAGGAATTTTTCTTGGTTATTATTTAACTAGAAAAGCCTATAGAGTCTTTAATAAAAGAACCAAATGTGTGGAAGAATTTTTTCACATAAATTTTGATGAAACTGATCCACATGAACCTAAGTCTTCTCTTGAAAATATTGAAGAAGATTTGACTGTTCTAGACCTTAATGATAAAACTAAAGAACCTGCTGTAAAAACATCCAGTTCTGGACATATTCTAGAATATTCTTCTATTGAACCTGAACTTAGAGAAGATCCAGAAATTTCTAGTCCTACCTTTATTAGATCAACTAGGATTCTAAAGAATCATCCTTTGGATGATGTTGTTGGTAATCTTGATAGAGGGACACAGACTAGAGCTTCTCTAAGAAACCAGGTTGAACATCAAGTCTTTCTTTCACAGCTAGAACCTAAAAATGTTAATGATGCAATCAATGATGAATTTTGGGTAATGTCTATGCAAGAATAATTAAATCAATTTGAAAGAAACAAAGTCTGGGAATTAGTAGAAAGACCTAAGGACACTTTGACAATAGGTACTAAATGGGTTTTTAGAAACAAAGTTGATGAATCTGGAAATATAGTTAGAAACAAATCTAGGCTAGTTGCACAAGGATATAGTCAAGAGGAAGGAATAGACTATGAGTAAACCTTTGCTCCTGTAGCTATATTAGAGGCTATTAGGATTCTACTTTCCTATGCTGCTCATCTGAATTTCAAGTAATTTCAAATGGATGTCAAAAGTGCTTTTCTAAATGGTTTTATAATAGAAGATGTTTTTGTTGAACAACCACCTGGATTTACTAATCCTCATTTTCCAAATCGAGTTTTCAAGCTATCCAAAGATTTATATGGTTTGAAACAAGCTCCAGGATCTTGGTATGATAGACTTAGCAATTTTCTTATTTCAAAAGGTTTTACTAAAGGGATTGCTGATCCAACTCTTTTTATTAAAAGAATTTCTAAAGATGTTTTGATAGTATAAATCTATGTTGATGATATTATTTTTGGATCTTATAAACATTATTTATGTACAGAATTTTCAAAACGTATGAAAAATGAATTTGAAATGAGTTTAATGGGAGAACTAAAATATTTTCTTGGATTTCAAGTTTTTCAAAATGAAAATGGTATTATTTTTAATCAAGGTAAATATACCAAGGATCTTTTAAAACATTTTTCCTTGGATAGTATTAAGGAAATTAATACTCCTATGATTACTATCTGTAAATTGGATGCCGATGAAACTGGGAAACCAGTGGATCAAACCAACTACAGAGGTATGATTGGAAGCTTACTTTACCTTACTGCTAGTCAACCAGATATTATGTTCAGTGTATGTATTTGTGCAAGATTTCAAGATAATCCAAAAGAATCTCATTTACTTGCAGTTAAAAGAATTTTTAAGTATCTTAAACACACTGTAAATTTAGGTTTGTTTTACCCAAAAGGACAATCTTTTGAATTAATGAGTTATTCAGATGTTGACTTTGCTAGTTGAAAGTTGGATAGAAAAAGCACTTCTGGAACATGTTATTTTCTAGGTAAGTCCTTAGTATCTTGGTGTAGTAAAAATCAGAATTCTGTAGCTTTTTCCACTGTCGAAGCAGAGTATATAGTTGCTGGTAGTTGTTGTGCACAAATTCTGTAGATAAAACACACTCTTTTGGACTATGGATATGATTTTAAACATGTTTCTACTAACTGTGATAACACAAGTGCAATTAACATTTCAAATAATCATGTGTCTCACTCTACGACCAAACACATTGATGTAAGGCACTATTTCTTGAGAGATCACTACCAAAAATGTGATATTACTCTTGAATTTATAGGTATTGAACATCAATTAGCTGACATTTTCACTAAACCTTTAAGTTCAGATCAGTTAAGTTACATTAGACATGAGTTAGGAATGATAAACCTCACCGATGTGATACCTCACCGATGGACCTCACTGATAGATAAACCTCACGGTTAGGAATTATCACCGATATACCCTACCGTTGTGCGCTGTTTTAAACTTCTGTCTACCTCCAGAATATGAATTGTTTATACTTATTTTAATTATTTATTTTATGATTCCAAAATGATAAAACTAAGTCCTAGTTACCTCTCAATCCACCGAACCTTTCCTTTACCCTCAAGCCTTAGCTTCTGAATTTCTAGAAAACCCTAAGTTCCTCAAACCAGAGATGGCTAAAACCAAACTCCCTACTATCAGAGATGACATTGATGAGCCGAATATGAAGAAGCAGAAGACTAAGCCAGAAGCAAGTGGAATTGTTGGTAGAACAAGTTCGGGAAGGTGACCAGTGAACCCTCATTTACATAATAGAGTTATTGTGATTGAAAAAGAGTTATGTGTGGAATGGTTATTGTCTATTAAATCATTAGTTCTAGAGGTGATGGAAGATCAGAAGTGGGAAGATTTATTTTTTAACAAAAATGGCCCCTACTATCCAAAGCTGGTGAAACAGTTCTATGAGTTTGTAAGCTTTGAGAAATTAGAAGATGAGAACCGAATGATTTCTTTTGTGAATGGAAAGGAGATATCTTTTTCATCCGTTGAGTGGGCTGAATGCATGAAGGTTCCACAAAAAGGTGTTCCTGGATATTTCTTGAGATCAATACCACCTATAAGTGACATATTTTATTATGAGACTGTTTTAGAGGAGCTCACTGGTAGTGGAAAGAAGAGACAGGTGGTGGCTGATGAAATGGATGGATAGAACATATTGTTGTTCAATTTTGTTCAGCATGTTTTAATTCCAAGAAGAGGGGAATTTGTGAATTTAAGATATCAGGATATCTATTTGTTACATATTTTGAGACATGGTGTGAAAGTGAATATTTGCAGGCTACTAATGACTCAAATAGAGGATATGATCAGACCAAATTCAAAAACCAATGCCTTATTCTTTGCCAAGATGATCTCAGTGATGATCAAAGTGAAAGGTGTAGCTGAGTCTCAAGATGAGACAGTGGCAGTAAAGAATAATTTTTATATCACAAGCACTATTTTAAAATACATGAAAATAAACTGAAATTCATGGAGAAGAGAGTGGGTTAATGATGATAAGAAGTTATATGATAAGTTCAATCCTATGGATCATCCTTTGAGGCCTAAGGATGTGAGAGATCCAGGCCTAGGACCCGATGAAGAAGAACCTGAGTACAGTGATGAGACTAATGAAGAGGACACTTTTGTGGGTGATGGAAGGGATCCAGACTTCCCCCAAGTCCTGTTGCTGAAATTATATCTTCATAATAGGAAACTTTATTAGAAGAAGAAACACCTGCTGTTGAGGAAGACCCGACAGCCCTTAAGAATGAATAAGAAAGAGAGAATAAATCTGAAGCCTCTGATTCTGTCTACTTAAGTTTGAGTCCATTGATTGGAAGCTCAGTTGTTCTTGTTAAAGATGTAGTGGGTGAGATAGAAGGACATATGTCTAATCTAGAGGAGCCTCCTGTTGTTGCAGAGATGGAGTTGATTGTAGAAGATTCTTCTGAGGAAGAAATACCTGCTGAGAATGTTGTTGTTGTACAAGAGAATGCATCAGTTGAGGGGGAGTATCCAATCAGGTTTGGTAGTGTTTCAGTAGCAGTTGAAATTGAGGATTGGTCAGAAGACCCAGGCTTTGTGGTTTGTGGATTGGATTATCAAGATTCTGATAATGATCCATCCCTCTATAGACCAAAAATAAATTATGATATTAAAACTGAGTTGTTACCTGAAGATGTGGTTAGAATGCATGATCTGGATAAGCTCAAGTCTGATCTCAAAATCAGTTTTATGGAAGAAATAAGGAAAATGGAAGTCTCACTGGTGTCATCCATTCAATCAATTATTAATGACTCAGTGACTAGTATAGTATCTGAAAGATCACCTGTTGTGGTTTCACCTACTGATATGATCACCAGGGCTGATCTTGAATCATTAAAGAATGAGCTGAAAGAGTCTTTTAGTGCTTCTGTTGCCGAATTGAAGCACTGCTTTGTTGATGAGATGAGCAATTTGGAAAAATCTTTTGAACTCTCTCTTGGATGTAATATCTCTACCTTTGTGGTAGAAATAGTAGATGAAGTTACAGCTTTCTAGACTCAAGTATCTAGACTGGAAGAGGATGTTGAATTTCTAAAGAAATTTGTTATCACTTTAGAATCTTATATGAGTTCTAGATCCCAAACAGATAAATATTTATCTTATGTCCAAAGTTTTGTGAGCCACATGGTATCAGTAACCTTCTCTATTGGTTCTCTTACCTCTAGACCTTCAATAGAACTGAATCAGATTCGATCTTTGATGAAGGAGGAGCTTGGTTCAGCATCAACCAGTGGCTCTGTGGACTTATCTGATCTGACCAAAGTGGTCAATTCTACTAGAGATACAGCTAGAGAGATAATGAATATTTTTCAGGACTATATGATAGAAGCTTCTGCCTCTCAGAAAGAAGTGAAAGACAAGGTAGATTATTATTTCCAAAGGGTTTATACCAAGCATCAGCTCAACAATCATTTCAAGCTTATGTTAGAAAACATGAAATTACCTCCTGTCAATAAAGCTTTCAGAGAACAAGTCAGAAAGCTCAGATATTTGACTCCATCCTTGGAAAAATTCATGGAGAACAAGGATGATTTAATATCTTCTATGGAGAGAGGAGGAGGAATCATTATGGATTTCAAAAATATCTTGTTACCTTTCTTGCATGTGGATGTTAGGCCAGTGATTGTACCTCTAGCTTTACCTGCCTCTGCTTCTGCTACTTCTCCTGTTCAGATGACTCCAGCCCAAGCTATCAGAAACCTTACTCCTATGATCACTCAGAGGGCTACTCAGTACAGGCTAGGAAAAGTTTCAGTATCTCATCCTCCTATGATCATTTCTGGTGTTCCTAAGCCTACACCTCCATCCACACAGCCTGAATCCTCTTCTGATCCCAAGGTAAAATCTCACATTGAGGACGTGGATTGACTAGGTGGATAAGATGTTTGATGAGAATCCCTTGTATTTTTTTTATTTCCTTGTACCTTTTTGCAACATGAAATACAAATGCTTGTCTTTTCTTTCCCATTTTACTCCTCTCTTTGTTGTTTCCCACTTTTTTCTAATCACAAAGGGGGAGAGCTAATATAACTGAAGAGGAGAGCTACTATCTATTGCATTTTGTAACTTGTAACTTTGATACCATTACATTTAATTCTACCTGTGATACATTTAACATTTCACATCTTATATTGTTTTCTCTGCTACAATTGAATTTAATTCTATATCCTCTGATACATACCTGATTATTTTGAGATTATAATATCATAATTTGTGATTATCAAAAAGGGGGAGATTGTTGATCTCACCTGTTTTGATAATCCCAATTATACTTTCACATACTTTGATAATCCTAAATAATGTGTATCTATATATTAATTCTTTCAATCTATGATCAAGTTGATAATTATATTAAAATAATCTTTGAAATATGTTAATCAATGTTTATCTATGTTTATATGACTTTTGAAATAATTCTAACTCAATCGGATATGTTTTTCATAAAATAGATAAGTGTTAAGTCACTGATATGCCTATAGCTATTGATATAGAAAAACAGCTCTACCAGTACTTAGTTTATCGATAGACATAGTCACCGATAAGAAAAGGTCACAGATACCCTGAGCTACCGATATGTATAAGTCCACCGGTAAGCACATGTCTGATAGATCTTCCACAGATACAGATACCTACCGATAGAAGTTGAGCTACCGATAGAACAAGTCTACCGATGTGCATAAGTCTACCGATATAAAATTCACTGGTACAGAACAGAGCTACCGATATAGACAGCTACTGATAGAACAAGTCTACCCATAGAACAAGGCTACCGACACAAAGTCTACCGATAAGTGTGGTTTCTGATACAGAGTCACTAAGACAAGCAAGCTACTGATATACAAGCAAGCTACTGATAGACAAGAGCTGCCGATAGACCAAGAGCTACCGATAGACCAAGAGCTACCGATAGAAGTAGTCATCGGTATATAGAGCTACTGATACATAGAGTAATAGCTACTGATACAAGGAGATACTGGTACAAGATCAAAGAGCTACCGATAGGAGCTCACTACTATACAAAGTCCACTGTTACATATCTACCAACAGAAGCTACTTATAGACTTACCAGTCAATGTTTCCTAAACTATACTTTTGTCAATATTATTTATTTATTAAGAAATGGTCATATTTTATTATTTTAATGCAATCAATGTTATTTAATTTGGGTTGTTGGCATGTTAGGGAACCGTACCTAGTACCCATGAAAAGGTAATCATTCCCATTGCCGGAGTTGAAAGCTATAAAAGGAAGGACAAAGATCAGGCAACAAAAAAGGGGTGTAGAAAAGTAGTTTCACAAAGAGTACACACAATGGGAAAAAGAATGTTGTGAAGTGGTGCATACAGAAAGACTACTTCCATACTTGAAGATCACCAAACATACACGAATCCATTCTTCCTTAAGGAGAACACAAGCTGCACCTTAGTCAAGGAGTGAAGAACTACAACAAAATCTCTTTATGCACTCAAGATGATCAAACTGAACTTGAATAAAATGATCCTATGTTTTTCATACAAAAACCATAGAAGGACTCAGAGCTTCATTTACATCAATCCAAGGAGTCCAGAGCTTCACTCACAACACATAGAGCACTTTAAACTCATATCTATCTATTTAGATCTATTGTGTTTTATTCATTTACTTTTTGAGCAGTGTATTTACACACTGACTCCTGGACTAAACTGGAGGATACTAAATCCTTACTCCAAACTTCTTACACATTACTATATCCCACTGTGAATTGTGGAAGAGGTCAAGTGTGACCTGGATAGCATCTGTGGTATTGTTTTTTTTTCCCATGTAGAACTGTGGTAGAGGTCTTAGTACCTGGATAGTCTTTGCACTGTTGTTTACCCTAATCCAGGGTGTGGAACAAATTTATATAAATTGTTTGAGATTACTAAGTCTCGGCTTGAGACTGAACCTCTTGGTTACATCTGCTGTTCATTTTTTATTAAGTTTAAAGTATACTATATATTTTATATTCTGCTACTAATTACTTTGAAATACAATTTGTTTTAAAGTTACTTTGATAGTTAAATTAGCAAGTGTTTATACTTATTGTCAACCAGTAAGTTAGTTTCAAAAGTTAATTTAATCTTCTGATTAAATTAATTGAGACCTAATCAATATTTTAGAAACTAATTGAACTCTTTCAATCTGTATAAATTCACTACAATTTAACTTATTTTTAATTTGGGGGATTTTAAGAGAAATATTTTTTAACAGAAATTTTTAATTGGAACTCAATTCACCCCCCTCTTGAGTATCCACTCTGACCAAAAAAATATTAATTTATACAAGGAAATGAATGTTTTTCACAAAATAATGGTTTTAAATCCTTTATTTAAATATTTGACTTTGGAAAGTATATTATAGGTTCGAAAAATGATTTTAATTCATTAAAGAACCTAATATTAATAAAATAACATATTTTTGTTCATGATTAAATTATTTAAATTATTAAAAATTTGTTTACATTATAATGATGGCATAATAGTTAAAAAATATATTTATTAGATTTTACTTTTTAGTTGAAAATTTGACTATCTCAAAAAATTATGAAAAATTTACCATTGGATTATTTCAACATGTTGGTTTAAAATTAAATGTTATTTTTATGAAAATATTTTTATTTATATCATAATTTCAATTTTTAAATAAAACTTTTTTTTATTTCAAAATCATGTGTTTGGCACCAAAAAAATAGAAACTCTTTCATATAATAAATATTATTTTTCTTAATTATCTTATATGTGTAATAATATCACAATTAATTGATTGATATATATATATATATTTAATTATTAATTATATTATTATATATTGGTTTTATTCATTTTACTAGACACTTTTATGAATATCTATTGCATTACTATTATAACGTTCTGATTTCCAATGACTATATTGCCACTTATTTATATACACTTCATTCTATCATCCCCAAGCCATTCATAACTTTATTTTCACTTCCATGTTTATTAATATGTTTATTTTTTTCTTTGTAATAAAAAATTTATTCATATACTTGTTATTCGTTTTCGAGTATGATCCTCTATAGTACAGGATTACGGTGTTGCCCCATATTTTTACTTGTTTTATGGTATGAGTTTTAGCTGTTATTAAAAATTAAATTTCCTTTTTTTATTATATAAATCTATGATGTAATGTATTACATTGTAATAAAATAAACTTATTAATTACTAAAATTTATTTGGTATTACATTATCCCCCCTTATAAAAAATTTATCCTCAAAATTGTAAATCAAGCCACAAATAAATATGAATATTCTTTTATCATTGCAACCTATGGCTCCTATATTGCCTCTTCCAAAAGATGATTCTTCCCAAGAACTTTCCTAAGCTTAATTTTTTGATTTATCAACACTTTATCTCTCCTATAAATAATATTAATGAACTATTAATTATATAATAATCCAGATTCCAACTAAACATGATCCTTAATTAGAATATGAGAAGGGCCTGACATATACTTCCATATAAGTGACATATGGAAGAAATATTTTACATGAGATAGGTTGGTAGCATGACCAAATTATATTCCATAGTTCCTAGCCTTTTTAATACTTCAAATGGACCAATATACCTAAGTTTTAGCTTCTACTTATTTCCAAATATCATGACCTCTTTCAATGGAGATATCCTTAAGAAGACATGGTCTTTAACTTGGAATTCAAGATCCTTTCTATGGTTTTGATCATAAATTTTTTATCTACTTTGGGCTACCTTTATGTGCTCTTGTATGGATATTACCTTTTATGATTTCTCTTCTACAAGTTATCAACCCAATAACTTCTTTCCTACAACTTCATCCTAATGTGTCAGAGTCTGACATCTCCTTCTATACTAAGCATCATATGGTTCTATTTTAATAATAGAGTGGTAAGTATTATTTAAAAAAAACTCTACAAGTGATAAATACCGATCCCAAAATCTTTTTAATCCAAGATAGAATGACTTTAGCGTATCCTCAAATATTTGGATAGTCTATTTAGGCTACCCATATGTTTGAGGGTGATAATTTGTACTATGATTAAGCTTTATATTTGAATCCTTATGGAGACTCTTACAATATTTTAATGTAATCCTTGGGTCATGATCAAAGACTACAAATAAGGTTGTGTTAGTAAGTCTCACAAAATTATTTATATATATTCTAAAATGATGATCAAGAGGTAAATATTCTCAAATTGTAACAAAATGAATAGACTTTTTAAGAATATCCATAATGACCGATATTTCATTATACCCCTTGGATATCCTAAGAATTATATTAAAAAATTCATAGCAATATTATACCACATCCACTCTAGTATAGATAATTATTGCACAAAACCCATGGGAAGTTTCCATTTAGCCTTCACTTATTGGCATACTAAGTATCCTGCAGTATAATCCACAATCTACCGCTTCATATTTTCTCACTAGAAATGTTCTCAAACATCCCTATACATCTTTTTATTGCCAAGATATATATAAATTTGAACTATGGCCTTCATCAAATAAATAGTTTATTATCTATGATATTGATGGAACACATAACCTCTTACCAAAACATAAAACTCCATGATCACCAATATTAAATTTTGATAATTTCCCATTCTTCACATCTACGATATTATTTTTTAAGGCCATATCACAATGTTGGGATTTATTAATCATATACATTAATTAAGTTTGGGTGATTACATGTAATAATAATAATGTTTCCCCTTCCATTATAATACCCATGTATAGCCTGACTAAACCCTTGGGAATTGGATCATTATCCACCCTCATCATGGATAAGATACCATGGTATTTTAAACTCAACTCATCTGCTAACTTTTTTTCTTTCTTATGGTGATAGTGTATAACAAAATCATAATACTTGATTTATTTCGACCATATCCTTTTCCTTATATTAGGATATTTCTATGTAAATATATATTTCAAACTCTTATGATCAGTGTATATATCATATATCTATATTTAGAGGTAAGGTATCCATATCATTATAGAAAAGATAACCACTAGAAACTTAACATCATGTGTTATATAATTTAGCTCATAGGGATTTAACCACCAATATTCTTAAGACACCACTCTATCATTTTTCATAAGAACGCATCCAAGGAATTTCCTTGATGAACCACTATAATTTACTTGATAGAAGAGAAAATATATATAAATTTAACAATATCCTCTTAATTCTACAAATATATCTTCATATTCCTTTATTCATGGTAATTTCACCCCCTAACATGCTATCTTTGTCAATAGATTAAGTAATCAATCAAATTTTTCAAGAAACCACTGATATTGCCCTACTAAGCCCAAAAAACTATGTATTTTAGTGATGGTGGTAGGTTTTTTCCATTCCATAACAATATTTGTTTTTAATATTTTATAGATATACCATCATTGGATACAATATTTCCAAGAAAATAAACTTTTTGAATCCAAAATTCACATTTGTGAAATTTCGCATATAACTCCTTTTTTCTCAAAACATCAAGAATAAAGCACAAATTAGTTTTATATTCCTCATAAATATTAGATTATATAAGGAAACCAATAATATATACCACCACAAAATTAAAATGATATACTCGAATACTCTATTCATCAATTCTATAAACACAGATGGTGATTTGGTTAACCGAAAAGGAATTTATGTGAACTCATGGGGACTATAACTTATATGAAAATCCATCTTAGGGATATCCTTCTTCTTAACTGATGATAACCATAATGAAGATAAATATTTGAGAATTATTTATCCCCTTTATGTTTATCAAATAGTTCATCAATACAAGGTAATGATAACTTTATATTTAGAGTATTTCCATTGATTTCTTTATAATCAATACATAACCTTGTTAATCAATCACTCTTCATGAATAAAACAGGTATTCTCCATGGTTGAACACTTAGAAAAATGAAACCCTTATCACATAAGTCTTGTAATTTCTTATATAACTAAACCAACTCTACTGAATGAATACTATAGGGAGTCTTATATTTTATGTTGGCATCAGGGTTAAGCTTAATAGAGAATTCAAATTCTCTTTTAGGGGTAAATCTAGGTTCTTAATCAGAAAATCCATCAATACACTCTTATAAAATGGTCACATACTATATTCTCAAAACCTATTTAACTAATATAGATTTAATATACTCTATATATTCCCCAAGGATTTTATTAATATGATCTACAAGGGGTGGTTCCATAAATGCTTCAGTTAATGAAATATTCCTTTGAAAAATAATTAATTCTATACCTTTTTCTAATTTTAACATCCTTCACCCTATAATAAATTATTGATTTTATAATTTGAGAGAAAATAAGTCCCCAATACCACATCAAAACCAACCATAAATATAATGATTAGATTCACAACTAAACAAAAATCGTGCAATATAATTTGAATTGTCTAATACATCTTCATTTTAATCAAATTACCACACAGTATTTTAATAGATAAATCCTTACTTAATTCATTAGGGTTGATTGAATATTATTAGAAAACATGCATGATATAAATGAGAAATTTGATCTAAAATAAATAATTTATTAAATAATTTTGATTATATAATCAATGTACACACTATCCCATAATTTGTAACTTCAACTTCAGTTTTTTTTATTGTAAAAAATTTACCCTGATCTATAGGCTTTATCTGGGAATGATCCCCTTCCACTTAGGGAACTGATTAGTGTAATGCCCAATCTCCCTATAGTTGAATCATTTCACATTGATTTATTATCTATTTTATTTACACTCATGATATTTATGACATTTATTTCCACATTTAAATAATACACCGAGCTTCTTTAAAAAATTCCCTAGGTGTTTCTTCCCATATTTATCACATATAGGTAACCCCACTCTTCCCTTATTTTTTTCCTTTACAGTTGTTCTACCCACTTGATGATATTATATCTACTTCTTCCTAGGTTTTTATTTATAAATAAAGGATTTTAAAACTCATTCTCAATCTTGATAGAACTTGTTACAATTTACTCATATGATGAAAAGGTTTGAGAGACCAAAGATCTTTGAAGACTTGGATTCAAACCATTAAATAAATGATCAAACTTACTTTCTAGATTTTGTAGATAATACTTGGAATACATCTCCAATATTGTGAAATTATACTTATACCCAACCACTATTTCTTCTTCCTTTTATCATAAATTTAAGAATTACTATTCCATATCAGTATATTTCTCCTAAGGAAAATATTTTTCTAGGAAAATTATGTTAAACTTATTCCGCAATAATTATTATAATTCCTCTAACTTCTTAGTATTTTAAATAAGGTACCTACATTGGTCAGTGTCTCCCCTTAAATGATACACAACCATGAAAACTTTTTACTTCCCAGTACAACCCAATTCCATAGAGATCTTCTCAAGGGACTTATACCATTGGTTTACCACCATGGGTTTGGTGGACCCACTAAATGATAGAGTTTGTAACCTTACAAAACGATCTAAACTAATTAATACTTGTTGAGGGGAAACATGTTTCTATATAAGGGATAGGTTATTTCTCATAATCTAAGTCAATTTCCATAGGACAATAAGGATTTTATCTTCACCTATATTATCTCCATTGTGATGATTATCTAGACAATCACCACTCTATCCTTGATTGTTGTATTGGTTTCCATTTCTTTTACTAGGTTTAATTATCAATCAAATTTCATATATTATTAGTAATATTATAATCTAATCATATATAATACAAGACCTATATATTAGGTTTCCCTAAAATATTTTCATTTTCATAAAATACAAATAAAAACCATTCTAAAATAATCTATACAGTTTTTCTAAAGGTAGAATCTATTTTATCTCCATATATTCTTCAAAATATAGTTCCTATGATTTTTATTGAACCTTTATCTATTAAAAATAGTTACACCTACAACTTTAGTTATATAGAGTTGGTGGATTATTTACTAAATGGTAATCAAAATATAAGAGATTACATTCCCAAAAATCAAGGTTCAATAGTCCTCAAGATACTAAGTACATAAATATTACATTAGATCATGAAAAATTACAACATTTGAGTACAAATAATTATTCATTAGTGTTATCCATTAGGTTGATCAAACATTGTATTCAACTTAATTACATGGGAAAATGGGAAATAAAACTAAAGGGTGATCTCAAATGCTTAGCCAGGGATAAAATACAATGTAAGCTAATATAAAATAAGTAATAAAATGGTAACATGTAAACAACCAAATATGTATAACATAATCCATGAATGGAAAATGAAATCAATTAGTATATGATCACATAATGATGTAAATTTTAGGAATGCATAATTTTAGACATCATAAACATACTGTCGAGGCCTTATGCTAAGAATTCATACATAAAGGGTAAGTATGTTCCCATTAAACTATCTTATTTGTCTCATGAGAGATACTAATTCACTAAGGGGTTATTTAATTTTGAGCCCCACCCATCACATAAATGTTAAATTCATTCCATCACATACTAGATAATTATGGGTTATACATGGCATAAAAATTAGAATACTTAGCATAATATTTCCAATAAAGCTTATTTAAAAGATATTACTATATAAGAAAAAGGATTATATGGATGGAAATAGTCTCATATAATCAATTAATAGGAAAGGAAAATTACCTTAATACTTATAAAGGACAATTAGGGTTTCACAGTGTCCAAATAGACAATCTTATTAAGTTAAAAGTATAAAATTATAGTTATTGTGAATTTGAAAAGCCTATAAAGGTCACAGTGTTTGGGATATTTAAATTCATGAATTTTCAATGGTAGGAGACTAATTAATTGGTTAAAAAATCCTTCATTATGGTTTTATACAGATTTTTTAAATTTTCAAAAACTTATCTCCAGGAAGTATCAAACCAATTGTGTAGTCAAGCCCACTACACATGTATGAGAGTGGTGATTCGGTTATACCCAACCAACATTTTTCAAGGTTCTCACCCCTAGGTGCATCTATTATAGTTTTTTATGCACTTTTTTATATCCATATAGGGATATAATTTCTAAGAAAATCACTCACTCTTTACATTACCAACATTTTTATATGTTTTACGACCATGAGAAAAATTGATCATTACATCAACTTTTGATGGTAGTATAATGAGATGGAATGGTGGACTTTCATTTATAAAATGATAATGAATTTATATAAATGAATCATAATATCATTTTTCATTTAAATGAAAATGAATAGGAAAGGATTACATAAATAAAGGGAGTGAAGATATTAGGAACCCTTACCTTGAATAGAATATTCTTGAAGCTTAGGAAGAGAACCTTAAAACCTTAGAAGCTACTTGATGGGATTTTATAGAGGGGAAATAAGTGTAAATTCATGATTAAATGATTTTAAGTTCATTAGAATGGGATTAAAAGTGGATATTTAAAGAAAATGTGGGAGGTTTATTTATTAATTTCTAAATATAGGATTTGGAAATATAGGTTGTTGGAAATGAAAAAATATTTTCTTAACCATAGTTTTTCTTCATGGTTTTTACATGTAAGGAATGTTTTTTTATATTTTAATTATTTAAAAATCAATATTAATTATTTTATTTTACTTTGAATAGAGAAATTAATTTTTTCCAAAAATTAATGTTTTTAGATCCTTAATTTATATTTTAGACTTTAGAAAGTATAATATTGGTTTAGAAAATTATTTTAATTCATTAAAAAGTTAATATTAATAAAATAAAATATTTTTTGTTATGGATTAAATTATTTAATTATTACATCATTATTACATTATAATTATTTCATGATAGTTATTGAATATTTTTATTAGATTATACTATTTAGCTGAAAATTTGACTGTCTCAGAAAATTATGAAAAATTAACCATTGGATAAGTTCAACACACTAGTTGAAAAATTATGCCCTTTTAATGAAAATAATTTCTTTATTTTAGAATTTTAATTTTTAAATAAAACCCTTATTTTATTTCAAAATCATGTGTTTGGTTCTAAAAATATATAAACACTTTCCACTAATATGTATTATTTGTGTTCTAAGACATATGAGTAACATTATCACTGTTCATTGATTAATATATATTTATTTAATTAGTAATTATATTATTATCAAATTATTTTATTCATTTCACTAGAAACTTGCATGAACAACTGTTTGATTACTATTATAATGGTCAGATTTTTAGTGGTCATATTAACCTTTAAATATATACACTTCATTCTATCATCCCTAGATCATTCATATCATTCCCTTAGCTTCCTGTCTTTTCCAATATTAATTTTTTTCATTATAATATAAATTTTCCTTATATACATGTCATTAATTTTTTTGTATGATCCTCTGGAGTAAAAAATTACGGTGCTTCCCCGTATTGTTAGTAGTTTTATAGTACTAGTTTTACTTGTTATTATAAATTTAATTTCATATTTTTTTTAATAGTATTAATCTGTGTTGTAATGTATTACATTGTAATAAAACATGATTATTCATTACTAGAATATCTCAGGTATTAAATTCTCTCCATTATAAAACTTTCATCAATGAAATTGAAAATAAATGCACAAACAAATGTGGATAATATTTTATCATTTCATCCTATAGATCCCTTATCTCCTCTTCCAAAAGATGAATCCTTATAAGAAACTTAACTAGTTGAGTTGTTTGATTCCAAAACACTTTCGATCTTATATCATGAATCTGAAATGGATTTTCATTATGTGATAATCCAGTTTCTAACTGAACATGATCCACCATTAGAACATAGAATGGGTCTTTCATATACTTACTTAGAAGTGATATGTGGAAGACATCATTCAATTGAGATAGGTTTTGTGGAATGACCAAATTATTTTCCATGGTACCTATACTTTCTAATATTTCAAATGGCCTAATATACCTTGGTCTTAGCTTCCATTTCCTTTCCAAATATCATGACCCTATTCTATGGAGATATTATTAGGAATACATGGTCTCCAAATTGGAAGGATCCTTTCTTTAGTTTTCAAAATAACTTTTCTGTCTATGTTGGGATACCTTGATATGATCATGGATGGATTTTCCTTCTCTTATGTCTCTTAAACTTGTTCTTATACCGATAACTTCCTTTCTAAAAATTTATCCTAATATGTTAGATTCATACATATCCTTCAAAACTGGGCTACATATGGTGAAATATTAATGCTATAGTGGTAACTAGTGTTTTAAGAATACTCAAAAAGTGATAAACACTAATCCCAACCTCATCATAATTCTATAAATAATGACCTCAACATATCCTATAATATTTGGATAGTCCTTTTAGACTAACCATCCATTTTAGGGTGATAGGAAGTGCTAAGATTAAGCTTTGTATTTAAAGCCTTCTGGAGTTTCCTCTAAAATATTAATCTAAGCCTTGGGTCACGATCATAAACTATAGATAAGGGTGTGTTATAAAGTCTCACAACTTCATTTATATAAATCCTAATAAGATGATTGAGAGTGAAGTATTCTAAAATTTCAAGTAAATGTGTAGAATTTGCAAGAATATCCACAATGACCCATATTGAATTTTTCCCCTTGGGTGTATTAGGAAGCCCATTGACCAAATCCATAGTAATATTATACCACTTCCACTCTAGTATAGGTAAAGGTTTAATAACACCCTTGGGATGTTTCCTTTCAGCCTTCACCTATTGGAGTACCAAGAATCTTGTAGTATAATTTGCAATCTATCACTTCATATTTTCCCACCAAAAATGTTCTTGGACATCCCTATACATCTTTGTGCTTCTAGAATGTATAAAGAAATTTTAACTATGAGTTTCATTCAAAAAACATTTCTTTATCTCTGGTATATATAAAACACAAACCCACTTATCAAACCATAAAACTCCATCATAACCAATATTAAATTTTGGTAATTTCTAATTCTCCACATCTTCCATATTCTTTTATAAGGCCTTGTCATCACTTGGAGATTTATTAATCATATCCAATAAATATTTTTGGGTGATTACATTGAATAATAATGATGTTTCCTTTTCCATTATAATAACCATGCTAATCCTTACTAAATCCTTGATAATTGGATCATTCTCAAACCTCATTGTGGAAAAGATACCATGGTATTTTCCACTCAATGCATCCACTGCCTTTTTTTCTTTCTCAAGGTGATGATGTATAACATAATTGTAATTTCATAAATTTTTAGAGAGGTATGAACTTTTAATTTATTTTTTAAACCACTCATTTTATCCTAATTGTGGGATTTAATGTATAAGGAATAGTTTGGGAGATTCTAGGGCTTGTTCGGTGCCCAGAGTTCCAGAAAATGGGAAGGAAGATTAAGCTGCATAATGAGTGCACATTTAGTGCTAACCGTGTGACTCAATTGTGTAGGGGAACCCATTGCACAGGGGAAACCACATGGTTTATTTGAAACCATTAGATTTTAGGTGCATGCTCACACGGGATTTTAGAGGTAGGGTGATAGTGGAATTTTTCATGGTTTCCACATGGTTAGTCAAACCATGTGCCTAGCCCATGCGAGGGGTCCCTTTAGATAGTGTGGGGTGCATGGTTGGTGCATGTTTTGACCAACCGTGTGGTGAAACCATGGGGACCAGTAAATAAAGTTAAAATAACAATTTTACCATGTTATGTTTTTAACCCAAAATATCTTCTCCTCCATCTTATTTCTAGTGTAATTAATGATCGTGTTATTGAGTGCATCAAATTAAATGTTTAGTGTTAACTAGAATTTCTGCAGTATAACAGGAACCCTTGGTTGTGTCTCGATGGAGCCTTAGATGATTAATTTAAAAAGAAATTTTTTATTATGAAAAATGGGAATGAGATTATATGGAAAAAAATTTATTTAAGATGGAATTATATAAAATAAAGTGATATAAGAAAGCATAAATTGATAGATTCGATTAAGCATGATCAACCCAAGGAATCTAATGATGTTAATCCTTCATCACTTTAAGAGATAGGGTTATGATAATTTAATCCCTAGTTTGTGAAACCTATAACCATAATGTTACTAATATTAAACTAGGATACCACCTAGGGTTTAGTTTAAGACACACAATGATTCACTGGATACCACTAATGATTGGGTGATTTGTGTTCTACTTCATAACTGAAACTCACTGAGGCAACACACAAAGAACTCGATGTGCTATCTAGGTTTGTATGTTATTTCAATGTGTTACTATGAAATTAAAGTTCATTTACATGGAAGTGTTTATGTGAGTTAAATTTACCAATATTAACCACACAAACGTTATAATTGAAACGGGTAAGAAAAAGGGATGAATGGTGTGTAAAACATCACATGAAAGGGTACCCCCAAACATGATAATTTGAGTTTGAGTATCATGTACCAGTATATAACTCAATTAAATAATAATTTATGATGAATGAAAACAACATACAACCTAGAATTAAAAATACCATTCAAAATAATACAAACATGAAGCTCAAGATTACATCACGTTCCTCCCCGGGTGATTACAAGGAGTTTAGAAATCCATGGGAGGGTAGGAAGAAAGATATGTTGATGTAGCACTTCCCATATCCTCCAAAACTTCTAGGGATTATGATAGGACTCATTTTGAACTCCAAAATGGTATCAACTTTCTTCTTTGTTGAACTCCCAAATGGGGTGCCCAAGGTGCGAATTTGTAGGCAAAGTGGGAGGTGGTTTTGGTCCCCCTGATTTTGAGAATCCACTTGGTTTATGGTTTTTGGAGGTAATACAGTCTTAAATAACTTTGGAAAAAACTAAAAAGTTTTTTAACGATATCTTTTATATATCCATGTAAAATTTGGCTACCATATAATGTATATAATAAGAGATATTTCCAAAATATAGAGGAACACTTTTGACTCCCTACATATTCATTTTGTTGTATAGATCGGTTCATTTGGGCCTCTTAATTAACTAATTGGGATTGGATTCCTTCATGAAAGTTGTATCCCATGGAATTATGGATATTATCAAAGACTATCATCCCATTTTTATGCACAGAGTTCACATAACATGAAAAAAAGTGTACATGTGTTTATGGGATTCCATGCAGTTTGGCCCATTTTCCTTCTACTTCATCATGGGCTCTCCAAATAACCTCCACCTTTAATAAAATCATCAAAACAAGTGAAAGTTTCCTTTTTAATAATGAAAATAACAAAATTATTGAATAAAACATGAAGTTAAATTTTTTATAATAATTTTAATTTACAATACATAATCAGTTTAATACAGTGGTATAGGGGTGGAATAAAATAGTGAATCGCAGTGCGATCACACCCCCACACCTAAGCATTTTCAATCTTGGGAAAAGTATTATATCCTAATCAAGTACCATTCCTAAATAAAAGATGATAAATATTCCAAGATTCTTTGAAATCAAATCTATCATGTCTCTTTTATGAAATCAATTTTTATATCATTTTTCTTCTCTCACATTTGAATTTTCTCAACTTCATTTATTCACCCATGCAACTTGTCGCAATATACCTCACCTTGAAATTTTCCCTCTTCACTCATGGAAAATATGAAAGTGGAGTTATGATCTTTTCCTAGATTTCATATGATCTTACCATATGCTTTCTAAGATTCTCAGTTCTCTACTGGTAGAAACTAGTGTGCTACTCAAGAGGACTTCCAATACCTTGTTATGTGGTTCAAGGTTCAGTAGGATGTAATGTTTAAAATTATGAGGTAGAAGAGGAGTGTTTAATATCTTCCTTATAAAATATGTCAACATTCATCAAGTGTTCAAAATTAATTTACACACTCAACCCCTCACAAAGTTTATCACCTCCAACTCACTATCCCTATTGTCCATTTGTGTGGGTCACAACCAAACAGTGAATAATAATGAGTTAACATCCTCTTTTCTCCATTTTTTTCTTTTGTTCTATTTTTTTATGTACAGAACTATATTTTTTTTAATACACAGTTTTTTTAGATAAATATTGAAACATGTGTAAAACAATGATGCAATATGGCTTGTGAACCCACAACCTAAGGAAAATGTAGGTACCCTTTATATAAACCCATAACAATGATTCTCTCCCCATAATTCCCATGGAAACACCCTCTCACTCACACTTAATAAACACAAGATATGGGTAGTTAGGGATATATTAGCTTGTAATGTGGCTACCTAACAAGTATTTCATGGTCTCTAAGGCTTAATAAGGGTATAATGTCAAGGTGGCAAAAAATAGAGGATATTTGTACAAAGGTATTTTCAATGAATAATTGCCTCTATCATGAATGTAGCATACTCGAATCTTATGGCTTAAAATAAAATCAAGGAAAGTTCTTGTTTCTCTATATGACTCAATACTCTCAAGAAAGTGATTAAAAGGTAGAATATGCAAAAAAAGGATTAGAATATATCTTGGGTAAGGGATTAAAATATTGGTCAGTGCTAATGAGAAATGGGTTTCAAAAATACATTAAAAACCTAATAATGATTTTAAAATATATATTCTAGAAAAAGATTACATATAAATATTTATTTGGAAAAAAATTTTCAAAAAATAATGGAATTTTCCACACAATCGAATCAAGCATGAAAAATTATTTTGGATATTCTTTTTAAGATTAATGTTTATCTAACAACAAAAAATAAATAAAAATAAATCAAAAAAATGAAAACACATTTTTTTGTTTTTTTTTTGTTTTTTGTTTTTTTTTTAATCCTAACTATGACATTTCATGCCTCCCCCACACCTAAAAATTACATTGTCCTCAATGTAAGTATTTTAAATTAATAGACAAGTAAAAAAATGCAGGGAGAAGGGATAGCCTACTAAGTGGTGTCATATGTGGAATCTATCAGTTGGATTTCCTCCATTAGATTATTTGTAAAATCCTCATAGAAGTTTTTGAGACTATAACCATTGACATTAAAACTATTTCCACTCTTCTCATGTAAAACCTGTATAACACCAAAAGGTTAAACATCAGTAAAAGTATAAGGACCGATCCATCGGGAATGAAGCTTAGCTGGGTGGAGATTTAGCCTAGAATTATACATGAGGACCTTCTCACCAATATGAAACTTCCACTATTGAATCATCCCGTCATGGATAGCCTTTGTCTTCTCTTTATAGATTCATGATTTCTCATATGCATCACGCCAAAGTTCTTCTAACTCCTGAATTTGCAACTTCCAATGCTCACCTGTATATGAGAGATTAATATTACATTATTTAAAATCCAAATATATACGGTGCTCTACCTCTACCAGGAGGTGAAAATCCTTTCCAAAAATAATCCTATATAGTGACATTCCGATCGAGGTTTTAAAAGTTGTATGGTACACCAAAAGTGAATCATCTAAGTGAAAACTCCAATCTTTCCTATTGGGTTGTAACATTTTTTCCAAGATTCTCTTAACTTACCAATTTAGGATTTATACTTGTCCATTAGTTTGGGGTGATATGAAGTGGAGAATTTATTAACAAACCCATACTTACAAAGCAAATTTTTTATGTTTCGATTACAAAAATGTGAACCCTAATCACTAATGATGAATCTCGGAAAACCAAACATACTGAAAATTTGGGACCTCACAAAATCAACAACCACTCAAGATCAATCGGTCCTAGTGGAATTTTCTTCCATACATTTAAATACATAGTCAACATCCAATAATATGTACACAAACCCAAATGAATTTGGAAAAGTCCCCATGAATTCAATGCCCCATGCATCAAAGATCTCACAAAATAACATGGGTTGTTGGGGCATTTCATTCCTCTTGGAGATATTCCCTATGAATTGACATCGAATAAACAACTTACAAAACCAATGGGCATATCTATAAAATTTTAGACAATAAAGTCATGATTCAAGTACCTTTCGAGTTTTTTATTGAGATCCAAGGTGACCCCCACATGCCAAAGTGTTGTAGAAGGTCAAAATAGAGGTGAACTCATAGTCAAGGACACACTAACAAACAACTTGGTCACTATAAATTTTCCACAAATATGGGTCATCCCAAACATACCATCAAGAATAATGCTTAAGACTCTAGTATTGAGAAGTGTTGAAATCATTGGGGACCCTATATATTGCTAGAAAATTCACAATGTCTACATACTAGGGGGTAAGGTCCACAACATCACAAAGGTTCTCATGAGGGAAGAATTATCCTATGGGGAGGGGTGAGTCAAAATGGTGGTACAGTGGTGGGGAAATCCTACTAATGTGGTCATCTACCTCATTTTTCACTCCTCTCTTATCTCTAATCTCAAGGTCAAACTCATGGAGGTGTACCATCCACCAAATTAGGTGGGGCTCAGCTTTAGGTTTCTTTAAGAGAAAACGAAGGGTAGCATGATCAGAAAAGAAAATTATTTTTTACCTGATAAGATAAGAATAGAATTTTTTTAAGTAAAATACAATAGAAAGAAGTTATTTTTTATTGTTTGTGTAGTTCTATTGGGCAGGGTCAAGGGTACATAAGTCATACACAATGACATGAGGAGCCTTCTTAACCCTTTGTGATAAAACTTCCCCAACTGAAAATTTAGAGGCATCAAACATTAGTTCGAAGGGGAGATACCACCTTGGTGGTTAGATGATGGGAGGTAATGTGAGACTCAATTTTAGTGAATTGAAATAATCCTCACAATTTTAATAAAAAACAAATTTAGAGTCCTTTTACAAAAATCGAGATAAGGGAAGTGTGATATTACTAAATCATTTAATGAATATATGGTAAAAACCAGCATGAACCAAGAAATATCACAACTAACGAACACATTTTGGATATGGAAGGGTTTAAATTAATTCAATTTTTGATTTATCCACTTGAATTCACTCTTTTTAAATAACATCACCAAGAACTATCCCCCAGTAAACCATGAAATTTCATTTCTAAAAATTTAATATGAGATCTTTTTCAATGAAACGATGGAGGATAGAACCTAGTTTTTCCAAACAGTCATCAAAGGAAGTTCCATAAACCATGAAATCATCCATAAAACATCCATGAAATTCTATAGGTACTCATAAAAAATACTCAATACACATTGCTGAAAAGTACTGATAACATTACATAGACCAAAATGCATCCTTCTATATGAAAATGTTCCAAATATACAGGTAAATGTTGTCTTTTCTTGATCATCAGGGGATATATAGATTTGAAAATAACTGGAATATCCATCAAGGAAATAATAATGGTACTTACTAGTAAGTATTTTTAACATTTGGTCAATGAAAGGTAGAGGAAAGTGGTCCTTTCACGTGGCTTGATTCAATCGATGGTAGTCAATACAGACTCGCTAACTATTTCTCACATATATTGGAACCAATTCATTCCTTTCATTATAAACTACTATTATTCCTATTTTTTAGGCACAATTTTTACTAGGATAACCCATTTACTATAAGGTATAGGATAAATAATCCCATCAGCAAGTAATTTACTAACTTCCAATTTTACCACTTCAAGGAGAGTGGGATTCAACCAGTATTGAGATTTCCTTACGAGCATATCCTCATCATCTAAAAGTATATGGTTTATATAAATAGATTGTATTATCCTAGGAATATCATCTAATGTCCATCCAATTTCCTGTTTAAACTCTCTCAAATGATCGAGTGGTTTTAATTCCTACTGTAGATAGGGGTTATTGGAAATAATCACGGGCAATTGGTCAATACCCTCAAGATATTCATATTTTAAATTAGATATAAGTGGTTTTAATTCCAACACTAGTGGTTTTTGGATTGAGGGAGGGGATTTAGGGGGATTGAGGTCCATGAAACTCTCTATTTTCTCATGTTTATTCTCTAAAAAAAGATAATCAATGGAAATGAGATTTGCAGAATCATCGACGGTCATGGGTACCTTAGAATGAACACACTCATCAATTAAATAACAAAATTTACACTTTTATGAACCCACACAACACTCAAAACATGAATCAAAACTCAAATAATCTGAGGGTGAAGAAGAGGAAAATGAATCAGAGTATGGGTTGAGGAGAGAATTGTGTATATATTCATAATTTGATAGCACTTCCATTGAATAGACAGGAAGAGCAGAGTTCTCTTAAACAGGGTGTTTATATCCTCAAGGATGTTAAAACTTACCTTTTTACCATTGAAATCCATGGAAAACATACCATTATCAACATTGATGATTTTCCTTTCTGTTTTAAGGAATGGCCTCCCAAGTATGAGAGGATCATGTCTATGGGTTCAAGTATATTCCATCTCAAGAATTTATAAATCGGTGGGGAAGATGAGATTCTTCACTCTTATGAGGACATACTCGATCACTCCTGATGGGTGTTTTGTTCTCTGGTTGGCAATTTAAATGATAATTCCCATTGGTTTAAGCTCTCCAACCTGTAGATAAGTGTACATGGAGTAAGGCATTACATTAATTGAATCACCTAAATATAGCATAGCATATGAAAATAATGTATCCCCTATGGTGCAAGGTATCGTGAAAGTTCCCAGATCTTTGAATTTGGTTAGACTTGCTAGTTGAATCAGGGTCGAGACATTCCTTCCCAGGTTGACTCTTTCATTCCCCTTCAGTCTTAGTCTATGGGTGTAAAGCTCTTTAAGAAATGTGTCATAGTGAGTTATTTGTTTAACCGCATCCAATAAAGGAATGTTAACTTGAACCTTTTTAAATGTATCCATTATTTATTTATCAATCTCATTATCAAATTTTTTCTTAGATTTAGAGATTATTTGGGGGAAAGGAAGAGGAATGGATTGTTTAGGGGAATTCTCAATTATAAGTCGTTTGTCCCTTTTGTCTTGTTTTTCATTACTTTAATCTTTTGAGGGTAGGGAAATAGAGTTTTTAGGTGAGGGACATACCTATTATGTAGAATTATTAGAAGGAGAAACTTATTTACCACTATGAAGTGTAATTAAACATACATTACCTTTTTACTTTAGATTAGAAATGGGTTGGTATGGTAGTTGTCCAGAACCTTGCATCTTAATCTCACCGATGGTATTTTCCAGTTTTCCCACTTGAGTTCATAGGTCTTGAATTTCCGATTGTGTAGTCTTTTATAACTAGAGGCTCTGGGTTGCCATTTTCTTTACCATGTCCTTGAGGATTGGTTCAGATTTGGGAGGAGGAGGATTTTTTCAATATGTTGAGGGATAATAAGGTTTCATGCCTTGGCCTTGTAGATACCAATTCCGCTTGGGGTAGCTTGGGTTACCTCCTTATCAGTATTGTGGTTGTTCTTACCACATGGGATTTGGATTTGGCCTGAATGGTTTTTTCTTGAATGGTGGTGCTTGTTGGAATGGACGCCCAGGGAATACTGCTCCATAGGACTCAGATGAATTCAAAAGTTGCGGGCATTGTTCTGAAAAATTAGTGTTATCATAACAAATACCACAATGTAATAGAACATGAGGAGAGTGTGAATTACGTTGTACATGAGCTAATTGACTTTGAAGGGTATGAATCTCATCAATTTTATTATCTACCTTTTTTCTAGGGATGAATGACTTGCCTCGTGAACTCCTCGGGTTGGTTCAATTGCTCGTGTACCAAATTATTGTGCATTTTGAGCCATGTTGGCTTTTAAATCAAGAGCAGCAGAAGGGGTTTTATCAATAAGGGAACCACCAGCTATGGAATCTATCATTCCACGATCCATGGGGATAATTCTCTCATAGAAGTATTGAATTAAAAAAAATCACTTATTTGGTGGTGGGGGAAACATGACAAAGTCTTTTGAATATTTCCCAATATTCATGAAGGGTCTCTCCTTGTGATTGTCTAATTCCACAAATTTCTTTTCTAATTGATGCAGTTTGGGAGGAAGGGAAAAACTTCTCTATAAATATTCATTTAAGGTCACTCCAACCCCAAATTGTGAAAGGTAAATATTATAGAAAGTATTTAGATACACCATCAAGGGAGAAAGGGAAGGCCCTAAACTTAATGAGGTCCACAGACACATTTTGGGGTATCGTAGTGGGGATCACTATGTGAAACTCCTTAATATGTTGGTGAGGGTCCTCACTAGGAAGACCATGGAATTTAGGAATAAAGTGGATGAGGTATAATCTCAGATCAATGTGGGTTGATTCCTTGATATATTGGATGTACATAGGTTGGTACTCCACATCTGGGGTTGTTAGGTCTTTTAAAGTTCGGTAATTTGTAGCCATGTTTTCTTGGGTTTGATTTGGTTAAAAATTTTATTGGTTTAGGATCAATTGAGGTTACAAAATGGGTTCCTCAGTGTTATATTATTTTCCTACTCTAGATGACCTAATTTTTTATTGAAGTGTCTTTTCAATTTCTAGGTCAAATTCAAGAAATTTTTCCTTTTCTGATCGGGTCATGAAAGTAAGTTGTGAATTTTGTTTTTTTTTTGTGTTTTTTTATGAATGAGGATGGATAAAATAAAATAACTTAAGAAGGATGAAATGGGAAAATAAAATATAATGTTATAATATAGAATTATAGAGAGAGAGAGAGAGAGGATAAGGAGAGAGAGAGAGAGATAACACATAAAAACAACAACAAAAAACAAAAAACCAAAACCAAAATAGTTAAATGGAGGGGATATAGAAAGGAGAAATAAATAAAAAATAAAAGTACATAAATAAAAAATAAATAATAAAAAAATTATGTTGGATCCTCAGAAACTATGCCAAAATTTGATCATGTTGTCGAGCACGTCAAATTAAATGTTTAGTTTTTACTAGAATTTCTGCAGTATAATAGGAACCCTGGGTCATCTCTCGACGGAGCCTTGGATCATTAATTTAAAAAGAAATTTTTGATTATGAAAAAAGGTAATTTTATTCTATGAAATTTGGTTTTTGTTTATTTAATATGGAATAATATAAAAGAAATCGATATAAGAAAGAAGAAATTGACAGATTCGATTAAGAGTGATCAACCTGAGGAATCTCATAATGATCATCCTTCATCGCTTCAAGAGATAGGGTTATAATATTTTAATCCCTAACTTTTAATACATATAACAAGAATGTTACAAATTTTAAACTCAGATACCTCATAGGGTTCATTCGAAAACACACAATGATTCACTGGATGCCACTAATGATTGGGTGATTTGTGTTTGAAATCATAACTAAAACTCACCGAGTAAACACACAAAGAACTCAATGTGTTGTACAGGTTTGTATGTTATTTTAATATATTACCAGGAAATTAAATTACATGTCCATGGTAGTGTTTATGTGAGTTTATTTGACCAATATGAACCACACAAACACCACAATTTAAAGGGGGGAGAAAAAGGGATGAACAATGTGTAAAACATCACATGAAAGGGTACCCCCAAACATGATCATTTGAGTTTGAGTATCATGCACCAGTATATAAATCAATTAAATAATAAGATAGTATGAATAAAAACAACATACAACCTCAAATTAAAAATATAATTTGAAATAATACAAACATGAAGCTTGTGACTACATCACGTTCCTCCCTGGGTGATCACAATGAGTTTAGAAATCCATGGGAGGGGAGGAAGAAAGAGATGTTGATGTATCACTTTTCATAGCCTCTATAACTTATAGGGATGATTATAGGATTCCTTTGGGACTAAAAAATGGAATCACATTACCTCTTTGTCTAACTCCCAAATGGGGTGTGCAAGGTGCCAATTTATAGGCAAAGTGGGAGGTCATTTTGGGAACCCTGATTTTGAGAATCCGATTGGTTCATGATTTTGGAATTCATAGTCTTAAAATACTTTAGAAAAAAATAAAAAGTTTTTTGAAGACATATTTTCGATATCAATGTAAAAGTTTTCATCCATATATTTTATATAATAAGAGATATTTTTAAAATATAGAGGAAAACTTTTGACTCCGTGCAGATTCATTCTATTAGACAAATCGGTTCGTTTGGGCCTCTTAATGGAAGAATTGGGATTGGATTTATTCATGAAAGTTGTATTCCACAGAGTTATGGATATTCTAACAAAATTTTATCACATTTAGATATGTTGAGTTCACATAACATGCAAAATATCAGACACGTGTTCATGGGATTCCATGCAGTTTGGCCCATTTTTCATCCGCTTCATTGTGGACTCTCTGAATCACCTCCACCTTCAATGAAATCAGAAAAACAAGTGAAATTTCACTTTTTAACAGTGAAAATCACAAAATTATTGAATTAAACATGAATTTAAATCTTTTATAATAATTGGAATTTACAATACAGAATCAGTTTAATACAGTGGTATAAGGGTGGAATAAAATAGTGAATCGCGGTGCGATCAATGAACCCCCAAAGCTATCTTTCCTCATCTTCTTAGGGAGTTTGATCCCTCCTACACCCAATATCTATTTTTATCACTATCAGATGCATTGGATCCATCTCGGTAATCTCTATGATCCTCTTTCATCCCTTCATAGTTTTTATCATCCTATATTGTGATATTTTGGTGCGAGGTCATTTTCCCCATTTTCAAGTCATTTGATGATTCTTCTAATATATCTTATTCTAGTTCAATTAAAGGGATGACACTAGATGAGTAGAGTTCTAAAAACTTAAGGTAAATGCTTTATATTCTTTACCTCAAGTTTCATTGCTTTTATAACATGCGTCGGTGTGTTGCGCGTCGGACCCTTCCAGCAAAATTTATAGATTGTTTCAAAAATTAAATTAAATGAATTATTGTTCCCAATACAACCCCGGTAAGTGGAGAATCAACCCTTTGGTTTATCACCCTGACCCGAGCCACCACATTTGGTGTTTCTCTTCTTGATAAGCCTATTTATCCACTACCTTAAATTTTTAAATTCCTCTTAAGGTGTGTTTACTTGTAATAAATGAATTGAGTTTGTAAGAACCCAGTTCTTGTTTCTGAGGTATGGGTTTCTTCTTTTCTCTTTTCTTTAAGTGTTTTTGAGAAAATACGGAAAATGGGGAAAATCCCAAAATTTTGGAAGTACACGCCGTGTACTTTTGGTTATGTGGGATGCGTACACGGGTCATGTGGCCATATGGCGATGAAGGGTGTAAAGACTGACTACACGTCGTGTAGTGGTCCCTTACACGTCGTGTAGTCAGTCAGTAGGTGAATAGTAAGGCGGTGGCCAGCTTTGCGATAGAACACGTTGTGTACTCAAGGAGACACGCCGTGTAGTCATGTCGGTAGATGAACAGTGCCACGCTGGCAGGAAACCGCCAGAGGAACAGTTAAAAAATGGGAAGTACACGTCGTGTAATTGGAAATACACGCCGTGTACTCTGTTTTTTTTTCGCTTAAAATGGGCAGTATCCTCCCCTGTTCACAAGGAAGTATTAGAACCATACGGGAGCTCGGGAGGGACGGCCAAATCTTCGGAGATCCGCTAGGCGCACGTCGGGAATTCGTTTCCACCTCGGACGATCTCGTTGGAACCGCACGGGTAAGCCCTCCACTCCTCTTAAATCATTCTTTCCAATTATTCCTCTAAGGGAATTTATTTAAGTTTGAACGAGTTTTATTTTACGTCAGATCTACGTTGTTCTTGGGCATTTCTGGAATCAACGTTCACGTATATCGTTCGTTGGCATTTAAGGTAGGTGTCTTGGTGTTTATTTTCCAACTGTTGTGTGTTTTGTGCATTTTTGAGCTACAAACCCATGTCGAGGTGTCATGTGGTTGAGGACGTAGCTGTTTAAATACCTATAATTGTATAGGTAATTAAATGTGATATTAAAATGTTGTTTGGGATCGCTGCTTGGATCTAGGACCACCACAGGGGTGCGTTCCTCTGTTTAGCCGTTTGGCCAGGATACCCGAGGGTATGCCTTATTTACTTTTCGCATTACTTTTTCCTTGAGAGGAATTGTATGTGAACTACTTATTTACATGTTGGGCATGGCCCGGTTACTTGTTCCTGAGGGCAGTGTTTTACTATAGCCTGAGGGCATGACTGTATTAGCCTGAGGGCAATCTTCTCTTAGCCTGAGGGAAACTTCTTTCGTGCTTGTGGGCAATAGACTCTATGCCTGAGGGCGACACCTTTGTATGCCCGAGGGAAATATCTGTATGCTTGTAGGAAGATTCTTGTGTTTGTATTATCTTTACCTGAGGTTAGGGGTTTACATGTCTGAGGACATTGGCTGTTTACTTAGAATATTCACTATGGTGATATTTTAAATTAACTGATTAAATGGATATTAAAATGGCAATATAACTGGTAATTTAGTTACTTTTGAGTACTGCTTAGTTTATTGCATTTAATTTTTCACACTTTTGTTGCATGTTTACACACAGTTGAGCACGGGCCTTTGGTGGGTGCCTGCTGATATTATTTATCACACCCTGTTTGGGCCATGCTTTTCGGACCAAACAGATTATGTTTCTGCAGGTGTAGATAAGGGAAAGGGTCCTTATACTGGTACTTGATTGCTACTGAGGAGTAGGGGAGCATGGGACCAGTCCGAGGCTCACGATGCTACCGGCTGTTTTGTTATGTCTTGCTTTTCTATACTTGTACTGCACTGTATTGTTGTGTAACATGTTCTGGATGCTTTCTTAAATTTGAGGCATGTTGCACCATTTTATATACTAGTTGGTTATATCCACTGCAGTTGTTTATTTCAGTTGTGTATGGTTTACTAATTCTGCTGTTGTTGTATGTTTTATTTCATTCCGCTGTGCTACACTTTGACAAATGAGGGCATAGTTTCTCCACTATCAGACCTGGGCCCTCGCTGCTAGTCGGTAGCCACTGGCATTTGGGGAAATGCGCTTGAGGTCACGTGGCGAACTGGGTTCGGGGCACCCGGATCTGGGATGTTGCAAAGTGGTATCAAAGGCATTCTTTTCTTTAACTTACTATTTGGATCCTTAGTCAGGGATATGATGAGAATGGTAGTTGGTAATAAGTTGTGCCCGGGCGTAGCTAACCCGTGTACAGGGAAAAGCCAACTTACCTCGTGTTTCAATTTTTTCTGATTTTGCAATGTTACAGTTGATTTAATTTCACCAAAGGGTGACGCACTTGTATTGTGCTATTTATATGTTATTCATGGGTTTTATTTAGTTGCAACCTGATGAGATGAGGGTATTCCATCTCATGCATCATTTAGGAACATGATAGAAATCACATTCCATGCATAGTTTCCATGCTATGTAGGTATATTAGAAAAATTGCATGTTGTTGTGATAGACGTTGTACTAGTAAAGCATGTTGTTTTGATAACTGCTTGATAAATACCTATTGTGTGATAGGGTATTATTGTGTGATCATGTTTCTAGAATGGATGCCAATCTTTGGTTTTTGGGGAGTATGGGCCCCCATTGACCGGAATTTGGTGGATCATTGACGGTTTATTATGTTATAACACAGATAAGATGTCGAACTTTGATTAGTGGGGAGTATGGGCCCTCACGGATCAGAATTTGGCACTTAGGTGTTGTTTTTCAGTATTCTCTGGGCTCCAGAGAAGTTTCTGAGTCATACTGTCCAGGAACCCAGTATACACGCCATGTAGTATTTTAAACACGCCGTGTATGGTCTTCTGTTTGGGAAGAAAAATAAACTTTTTAAGTACACGCTGTGTACCCAGAGTACACGCCGTGTAGTCTCTTCCCATGTCACAAACTGTGTGGGTAGCAACACGGGGAAGGAAATATCTTGGGGAAAACACGATGTGTAGCTCAAGTGCACGCCGTGTAGTGTTGACCAGGTGTCTTCCGTGTAACTAACAACACGGGCGGAGGAAACCTTAAGACATACACACCATTTCCACTGTGGAACACGCTGTGTAGTGTGACCTGGGAACCCATCTGTGTAACTAACAACACGGGTCGGCGGAGCTCATCTAGTACACGTCGTGTACCTATGGGACATGTCGTGTAGGTTGATCCATGTATCCAGCCGTGTAACTAACAACATGGGTCGGCGGAGCTCATCTAGTACACGTCGTGTACCTATGGGACATGCCGTGTAGTCTTGTCTAAGGACAGACCATGTGGACTTATCCGTGTGGCTGGAAAATGGGGAAGTGTACACACCGTGTGCGGGTGTAACATGTCGTGTAGAGTCAAGTCGAGTAGTCAGTCGTTTCACAAGCGACACGGGCAGTTAGAAATTACACCATACACGCCGTGTAGATGTTATACACGTCGTGTAGTTTTGTTCAAATGGGAGCCATGTGGCTTAGCTATGTAGAAGGACCCGGGCAGGGGAAGAGAAGTCAATTATACGCCGTGTAGTCAATATACACGCCGTGTAGTCTTGTTTTGCAAATTTTGAATGCCTTCTTCCTCCTGTTCCCTTTTGGTTTCCTCGTTTTCGGTCTTTGATAATCTTGTTCTAAGGTGTGCATTTGACCTTGTAGTGTCATGCCACTGAGATGACCGCGCATTGTTCGCCAGGAGAGTGGTGATGACTATTCTCCAGAGATGGTGGTCCATGGGCTACCAGTTGATCCTCCAGAAGAGCTAGATGCAGCACCAGACGTTATACTGGACACAGGTGCGGAGGCGCAGTTCCGTGAAGGCTTTATGCGGTTCATGCAGACCTTTGAGGGAGCACTGCCGGCTGCCACATCTATGGCTGAGCTAACTCGTATCTTTCAGTAGTAGAATCCGCCTACGTTTTCAAGGTATGGAAGACCACAGGCTGCGGAGTCTTGTCTAGGATCGATGCAGACTATTTTCGAGCATCTTGAGATGCCTCCAGGGTGGAGGGTCAAGCTCGCGACGTACATGCTGCGTGATTCCGCCAAGAGGTGGTGGGATGTTACCACCCAGTCAGAGCATCACAAAGACATGGCGTGGGAAGATTTTCAGGTAGTCTTCTATGACTTCTTCTTCCTAGATATGCTGAGGTAAGATAGAGCTCGAGAGTTCATGAATCTGCAGCAGGGCGCTATGTCGGTGATGGACTATTCTGCTCACTTTACTGAGATTCAGCGTTTTGCACCCGTTATGGTAGGTAATGAGACGTTGAGAGCCAGACGTTTTGAGGATGGTCTTCGTTATGACATCCGGGCGCTGGTGAATGTTTTCAGTTTACCTTCAATACATGCTATTGTAAACTAGGCGCTGATTACAGAGAGAAACCTGCGGGAAGCTAGTGGTGTGGGCCAGGGCGGTTCAGTACCAGTTTCTGGTACTATTTCTACTGGTAAGAGGAAGAGACAGATGGAATTCTCTTAGGGTAGCGGTATCAACCAGAAGAATGTTTCAGGTGGCCAGGTCATGTGCTACCAGTGTGGTAAGGAGGGTCACAAGAGACCTCAGTGTCCACAAGACCTAGTGGAGTGTCGAGCTTACAGCAAGATGGGTCATCTGCAGCACTTTTGCAGGGCACTTCCACCAGTGGCTAGTGAGAGGGGTTCTGTGCAGACTCTGTGTGAGGGAGCAGGACCAGTAGATTCTTACCAGTCAGGGAACTGAAATACGTCAGGGCATGCAGGCAGAGATGGTGGTCGTGGTCGTGGTAGCCAGACACCAGGATCTCAGAGGCAGCAGGGCGGGACAGCTCAGGGTAGTCAGGCTGTGTCGCAGGGCCGCGGCACTGGCCAGGCATATGTAGTGCAACAGACCTAGCAGGAGCAGGATCCTAGACCTTCTACAGTTATAGGTACTATTATAGTAGCTTCTGTTTTATCTTCATTACTTTTCGATACAGGTTCTATGCATATTTTCATATCCGTACCTGTAGTGGAGAGCCTTGGGCTCTGTGTTTCTACTTCTTCTGCTATTATGACATTAGACACTCCGTTGGGAACTAGAACGGCTGGTGTACGTCAGTGCAAGGAGTTCCCCATTGAGGTTGGTGGGTGTCACTTCCTTTGGGACCTCTATGTCTTAGATATGACGAGCTATGACGTCATTCTCGAGATGGACCGGTTAGTTCCCTTTTGAGCCTTTGTAGATTGCTATCGTCGCAGGGTGAGTTTCACGTCACCAGAGGGTGGAGAGTTTCTATACAAGGGCGAGTGGGATGTTCAGGCGAGTCGAGTTAGACCAGAGCATCATGGGCGAGGTGGAGTCACAGCCAAGATTGTGAGTTTATATCTGGACGACCAGGGGACTTGTCAGAAGGATTTCCCTCCAGTGGTTGATCGTTTCAGGGATGTCTTCCCGGATGACTTTTTAGGTCTACCTCCGGAGCGAGAGGTGGATTTCTCTATTGATATTGTGATAGGAGCAACACCGGTGTCCATTCCTCCTTATAGGATGGCCACGCCTGAGTTGCAGGATCTCAAGAGATAGTTAGAGGAGTTACAGGCAAAGGGTTTCATCAGACCCAGTACTTCTCCTTGGGGTTCTTCTATCCTTTTTGTGAAGAACGCGGATGGTACCCTCAGACTCTGTGTGGATTATCGGAAGCTGAACCAGTTGATGGTTAAGAACCTATATCCCTTACCAAGGATTGATGATCTTTTTGATCAACTTCGTGGAGCATGAGTGTTCTCAAAGATTGACTTGAGATCAGGATATCATCAGCTACGCGTTAGACCATCTGATATACCTCTCACATCTTTCAGGAGCAGGTATGGTCTATACGAGTATACGGTTATGCCGTTTGGACTCACGAACGCACCAGCAGTTTTCATGGATCTAATGAATCATGTGTTCCATCCTTATCTGGACTCTTTTGTGGAATAATTTTTGGATGATATCTTGGTGTAATCTCACACTCAACATGACCATGCCACCCATCTTGAGATCATATTGAGTACACTGAGAGAGCATCAGTTATATGCTAAACTCTCAAAGTTCCACTTTTGGATGGACTAGATACACTTCTTGGGTCATATCATCTCAGAGGTAGGAGTTTCAGTAGACCCAGAGAAGGTGAGAGTATTAGTTTCCTAGGATCAGCCTAAGAACATATTTGAGATATGGAGTTTCTTGGGGCTAGCTGGTTACTATAGGAATTTTATATAGGACTTCTCCCGCTTAGCAGCGTCGTTGACAGGCTTGACTAAGAAGGGTGCGAAGTTTGTTTGGTCAGAAGCTTGTGAGATAGCCTTTCAGGAGCTGAAGGTAAAGTTGACACCAGCACCAATCCTGATACTCCCAGAGTAGGGGCATAGCTATATAGTTTACTGTGATGCGTCAGGGATTGGGCTGGGAGCTGTGTTGATGCAGGGCGATCGATTTGTTGTGTATGGGTCTCAGCAGTTGATTCCACATGAGAGGAATTACCCGACGCATGATCTCGAGTTGGTTGTAGTTGTGCATGTGTTGCATTATTGGAGACACTATCTCTTGGGAGAACATTTTTTGGTTTTCACCTACCACAAAAGTCTCAAGTATATCTTTACTCAGCAAGAATTGAATCTGAGGCAGTGAAGGTGGGTCGAATACCTTCAGTCCTTTAATTTTGAGCTTGCCTATACACCTAGTAAAGGTAATGCAGTAGCTGATTCACTGAGTAGGAATACTCAGATATAGGTAGTGCAGGAGGCCAGTGGTGAATGGAAGCTTATGGATTTGTTCTCTGAGATGCATTTGGAGGTGCACGGCATTCAGGGGCAGACTTATCTTTCCTCTTTAGCTATGACTTCTACCCTCCTAGATATAGTGAGGATGATACAGCTATCTAATTCAGAAGGCCTAGTTCTACGGGAGTCAGTGGAAAGTGAGGACCCTCTTCCTGGTTGGAAGATAAGCAATGATGAAGTCTTGCATTTCCATGGACGAGTATGGGTTCCAGGGGATATACGCAAGGATCTGATGCGGGAGTTTCATGCTTTAGCTTGGTCAGTTCATCCTGGGGTTACCAAGATGTACCATGACTTGAGACGTCAGTACTAGTGGCCAGGTATGAAGAGAGATGTAGCTGGTTTTGTTATGAAGTGTTCCACCTGTCAGCAGGTGAAGGCGGAGCATCAGAGGCCAGCCGGATTGTTACAGCAGTTACCCATCCCGGAGTGGAAATGGGATGATGTCGTGATGCACTTCGTGACTGGGTTGCCGAGGTCACCTTGAGGCAATGATACAGTGTGGGTTGTGGTGGATAGACTCACAAAGGTAGCTCACTTTTTGCCGATCAAGTAGACTTTCGGATTTGACGAGATCAGAAGGTTGTATATCTAAGAGTTCGTACGTCTTCATGGGGTCCCTCGTTCTATCGTTTCAGATAGGGACGCCCGTTTTACGTCTTGTTTCTAGCAGGGTTTTCAAAGGGCGTTGGGTACACAGGTGCTTCTGAGCACAGCTTACCACCCTCAGACCGATGGCCAGTCAGAGAGTACGATACAAGTGCTTGAGGACATGCTGCGAGCATGTGTCCTAGACTTTGGGAGCTCTTGGGAGAAGCACATACCCCTAGTTGAGTTTTCCTATAATAACAGCTTTCACGAAACTATATATATGGCACCTTATGAGGATTTATATGGTAGGTCATGCCAATCACCTTTGTGCTGGTTAGAGGTAGGTGAGGCAGCTTTACTGGGACCACATCTCGTGCAGGAGACTTCTGTGCAAGTCCAGTTGATTCAGAAGCGGATGGCTACCGCACAGTCTCATCAGAAATTGTATGTTTATCGCCACAGACGGCCTTTAGAGTTCGTGGTCAGAGATCAGGTTTTCTTGCATGTTTCACCGAGGTTGGGACGCAGACGGATCAGGAGACAGGGAAAACTTTCACCGAGGTATGTGGGGCCATTTGAGATTCTGGAGAGAGTCGGGCTGGTTGCCTATCGGTTGTAGTTACCATAGAGGTACCAGGCCATTCACGACATCTTCCATGTATCTCAGTTGCGTCGCTATTATTCAGACTCATCTCACGTCTTTCAGCCCGAGGAGGTTGAGCTTCAGGTAGATGCATCCTTTGAGGAGCATCTGATTCGTATCGTTGATAGGAGCACGAAGGTTCTCCGAGGCCGGTCAGTTCCTCTCGTACGGGTGCTATGGAAGCATGGCCGAGTGCAGGACGAAACCTGGGAGCGGGAGACTGATGTACGTGCTCAGTGGCCGGAGTTATTTACGGGTATATCTTCACCACCCTTGGAAGGGAAATTTGGGAATGAATTGCTTTAAGGGGGGAATTTGTAAGAACCCAGTTCTTGTTTCTGAGGTACATGTTTCTTCTTTTCTCTTTTCCTTAAGTGTTTTTGAGAAAATATGGAAAATGGGTAAAATCCCAAAATTTTGGAAGTACACTTTGTGTACTTTTCCACACGTTGTGTACTTTTGACCATGTGGGATGCATACACGGGCCGTGTGTCCATGTCGGCGATGATGGGTGTAAAGACCGACTACACGCCGTGTATTGGTCCCTTACATGTTGTGTAGACAGTCGGTAGGAGAATAGTAAGGCGGTGGCTAGGTGTGCGACAGAACATGTTGTGTACTCAAGGAGACACTCCATGTAGTCATGTCGGCAGATAAACAGTGCCATGCTGGTGGGAAACTGCCAGAGGAATAGTTAAAAAATGGTAAATACATGTCTTGTACTTGGAAATACACGTCGTGTACTTTGTTTTTTTGCTTAAAATGGGCAGTAGCCTCCCCTGTACACAGGGAAGGCTTAGAACCGGACAGGAGCTCGGGAGGGATGGCTGAATCTTCGAAGATTCGCCAAGCACACGTCGGGAATCTGTTTCCGCCTCGGACGATCTCGTTAGAACCGCACGGGTAAGCCCTCCACTCCTCTTAATCCGTTCTTTCCAATTCTTCCCCTAAGGGAAGTTATTTAAGTTTGAATGAGTTTTCTTCTAGGTCAGATCTATTTCATTCTTGGGAATTTCTGGAATCAACGTTCACGTATATCATTCGTTGGCATTTTAGGTAGGTGGCTTGGTGTTTATTTTCCAACTGTTGTGTGTTTTGTGCATTTTTGAACTACGAACCCATGTCGGGGTGTCATGTGGCTGAGGCCGTAGCTGTTTAAATACCTAGAACCGTATAGGTAATTAAATGTGATATTAAAATGATTTTTGGGATTGATGCTTAGATCCAGGACCACCCTAGGGGTGCGTTCCTCTGTTTAGCCATTTGGCCAGGATACCCGAGGGTATGCCTTATTTACTTTTTTCATTACTTTTTCCTTGAGAGGAATTGTATGTGAACTGCTTATTTACATGTTGGGAATGGACCGGTTACTTGTTATTGAGGGCAGTGTTTTACTATAGCCTGAGGGCATGACTGTATTAGCCTGAGGGTAATCTTCTCTTAGCCTGAGAGAAACTTCTTCCGTGCTTGTGGGCAATAGACTCTGCGCCTGAGGGTGATACCTTTGTACGCCTGAGGGAAATATCTGTATGCTTGTGGGAAGATTCTTTTGTTTGAATTCTCTTTACCTGAGGGTAGGGGTTTACATGTCTGAGGACGTTGGCTGTTTACTTAGAATATTCACTGTGGTGATATTTTAAATTAACTGATTAAATGGATATTAAAATTGAAATATAACTAGTAAGTTAGTTACTTTTGAGTACTTCTTAGTTTATTTCATTTACTTTTGCACACTGTTGTTGCATGTTTACACTCAGTTGAGCACGGGCCTTTGGTGGGTGCCTCCTGAGATTATTTCTCACACCCTATTTGGGCCATGCTTTTCGGCCCAAACTGATTACGTTTCTGCAGGTGTAGATAAGGGTAAGGGTCCTTATATAGGTACTTGATTGCTACTGAGGAGTATGGGAGCATGGGACCTGGCCGAGGCTCGCGATGCTACCGGCTGTTTTGTTCTGTGTTGCTTTTCTATATTTGTACTGCACTGTATTGTTGTGTAACATGTTATGGCTTCTTTCTTAAATTTGAGGCATGTTGCACCATTTTATATACTGGTTGGTTATATCCACTGTAGTTGTTTATTTCAGTTGTGTATGGTTTACTGCTTCCGCTGTTGTTGTATATTTTATTTCGTTCCACTGCGCTACACTTTGACAAATGGGGGCATAGTTTCCCCACTATCAGACCTGGGCCCTTGCTGCTAGTTGGTAGCCTCTGGCATTTGGGGAAATGCGCTTGAGGTCACATGGAGAACCAGGTTCGGGGCACCCGTTGAGTGGCACCTAGATCCGGGACGTTACAGAGTTAATGAATTGAATTATGAGTAATGGTAGGCCATGAATTATCCCCTACACCCATTACCATAGTTGATTTTCTTAATTGAAAGATATAACTAAATTTTTAAATATTATAACTAACTTGAATGACTAAATGAATTGAATTGTGATAGCTAACATTTATCTCATACCCACACTTATTCCAATGGCGATACAAGGGTCACAACTTAAGGATGCCTTGGATGGGATCATCTTGCCTTATAGTTAGAACTAGTACTCACCTATGTCTTTTCACGGTGATATTAATTAATGCTATAAAAAATGATCCACTACTCAATTAAAAAACATTATCTCAAATAAAATACATGTTCCAATGATCTAAAAAACATCCACTAATCGAATTAAAAACCTCGTTCACTTCTCAAATAGATTAGATGATCCAATTTTCAAAAACATGTACCACAAGTTATATATAGTATAATTATAAGTTAATAATAACTGAGATAAAAGAAAATGATCCACTCATCATGCATTCCCCCACTGCTTCTCTATTCCATAATGTTGTATTTCTCCAAAATCCAGTTATAGTAAACCCTGTAACATTGTATGCAGGAAAAAAACCTGCATTAATATTGACTATATTGAATATATTGAAAATTTAAATTATTGATACAGAGTATATCAATACAAGTGGACTACAAAAATGCAGACAGTTAGATAATAGAAAGTATGAAGGATAATGTCGTTGTACTTTTTTACAGAATCTTCAACTTGAATATCTTACAACATAGTTAAGAATTTCTATACTCAGCAATTGAAAAAACTAGAAATATAAAGTTTAAAAATTAGAATAATTAGTAATGAAATATTAAAACAATAATTTATATAGGACATGTTAGATTTATTCAACTGTTATGTACACTTTCTAGATAGTCAACAATATTTATACAATAATGTTCATAATTTAGAATAAATGATATTAAAAATTGAAATATGAGTAATGGAAAAAATATGTTACAGTATGATGAATAGTTATTGAACAGGATTATTACAATATGATTATTACAGGTAAATGGAGACATAACATATATTAAAATCACAAAATAGTGATACTTAATATTGGACATGATTATTATAGTTAAATGGTCACAAGCATTAATGAACATGATTATTAAGGGTAAATGGTCACATAACATATATTACAGTATGATGAAAAGTTAATGAACATGATTATTCAATATCTCAAAATCACAAAATAGTGATACTTAATATTATAATACAATTAGACAAAATATATAGAAATCATTATAAAAGGTGCACCTAATTCACACTCAACATGCTGCACAACTGTCTCTTGAAAATGAAAATTTTGAGCCTGCACAGACAAAGTACAGAAATTAGTGAAACCAGAAATTAAAGGCCAAGTGGAAATATTGTATTATAACTTCATATAGAACCTATATATGATAATGAGAACATAAATATTTAGGCTACTCATTCACAATTTGAGTTTGAAAAAATGGGGTGATGGCTCACCTATTGCTTATTCAGTCAGAAAATATGTGTAATCAAGACATCAAACCCACTAGTAAAATGGGAAATCCAATCAGTTCAGGATCGTATTATTAAATCTCATTAAACAACAAATCAGAAAACATGATTGAAATTGAGAATTCAAATTCTGGAAATGAATAAATCAAAGGGCTGAATATGGATACCTTAAGGCATAAAAATGATTTATATAAAACCTTTAATGAAAAAGATGAATAATTTCATAGGAGTAATATCAAGATAGAAACAATTTAATGATGGATCACTATAAAAAATGGTAACTCATACCAACTGAAAAAGAAGGCAAGGAGAAACTAGATCAATTAAATTACTCATCTATGGAAAAATGATCTTTTATTGCATTTTATTTATCAATCCAGTGGCCTCCTTTAATTCCCCAACTCCAACAGTAGGGTATCTAGAAAATAATAGAGGCTAAATTTAGTTCTCCTCCTCTTATACTACTTCAAAAATCTCAATAGATTAGTATTTAACACTAATTTATTGAAATATGTAGTATAAATTGAAATGAAAACTATATAAACTAAAATGTATGATAAATAAATTTTGAAATAAAATCTTTGTAAACTAAAATGTATAATATTTTGGTTACTGAAAATAAAAAATCAAAGATGGAATCAAAGATAAGATAAACAATAATAGTTAAACATTACCTTGTTGTATCATCATGAAATGTCATTGATTTTTTCAAACTTATTTTTTAATTTTACCTTTACATAGGGTTGTGTTCCATTGTTATGGTTTGTTATGTCCATGGAGTCTTCACACATTAAAATATCACATTTCACCGCATGCTAACCATGAAAATCACACAATAAGGTTTTCTTAGAATAGAATAGATTTTGAAGAAAAAGAAAATATTAGTCAGAGAATTTAAAACTAAAATTTTAACAATAACCAATTAAAAAAAATGAACTATATATTTTAGACATAGCATATGTATGCAAATAATGCATGTATAATAGATATTTTAAAGTATATAAAGATTTAATATGAAACTGAGTTTCAGTATAATAAATTGCATACAAAAGAGAGATCTATTAATATAATGCAGAATGTATTTATTGAAACAATGCAATTTTTATCGAATATATAGTAAAGAATCTATATCAATTTAAATATATGCATTTCAATTTTCTTCACATACATCATGTGGTATCAATTTGTGTAGTGTATATGAAATTTGTATGTGAAACTAAAAAACTATGAAAAAGAACTATTGAAATAAAACCCATGTAAATAGGAATGTATCATATTTTGGTTACCAAAAAAATTATCAGATGGAATCAAAGATAAAGTAACAAATCACAATTCAATATTACCTTACTGTAGCATCACAAAATGTCAATCATCTTTTTAGTCTTCCTTTTAACATTACTTTTATAGAGGGATTCAATTCATTGTCATGGATTATTGTAGCTGCAGAGTATCTATACATTACAATATCATGTTGCACCACACCATCACAATCAAAATAATACAACAAGTGTTTCTACAAACATAATTGAGTTATAAGAATAAATAACAAATATTAGTGACAACTAAAATCAGAGAATCATAAATTATAATGTTAATGGTATCCAATTGAAAAGAATAAATAAAATGTATGTTTTAAACATAGAAAATATGGAAATGACCACAAAAAAAGGAATATTTATGATTAGAATTTATAGGATTATCTATATATTTCATGCAAATAATATGGATAGTTGAAAATGAATTATGATATAAATACATGATTATATTATAGAAAAGTAATTTAATATTTCCCATCACATCGAGATATAGTTCATGATATTGATTGTATATTTTAAAAATGAGATTGCATATATTTTCAAATAATGTATGTATAATAAATAGTTTATAATATATGAATATTTAATATAAAATTCAGTTTCAATAGAATAAATTTCATACAGAAAAAATCATCAATTTTGGACCTTTCAGTATAAAGAATATAACTAATCATTAATGCAAGCAGAATCAACATTGTTTTGAAAACTCAAAGCAATGGATCTACAATATGAGCATCAATGACAGAAAACATTGACCTATCAATATAAATTTTGCAAACATGCAATGTAAAAAATGGATAAAAATATTAAATGATAATCACAAATAAATGTACACAAAGGAATTGCATAATGAAAAGTATCATCTCCTATGATCTCATATCATATCAATAAAAATAAATGAATATAAATTTTTTAATAGTAAACAAATAAATTATAGAATCATCATTACATAAGTTCAAAAATGTTGAGAATGACATAAATAATAAAAACAACAATGAAAATTAGAAATAAAAATAATAAGTGGATATCATTTTTCATACTTGAACCCAAATAAAAATAGTTTCCTTTTTAAAGACAATAGATAAAAAAAGTTCTCCCTGAACTACCTACACATGAATTTTTTTAATTGAAAAAATACTTATACAAATGAAAATAATATCAAAGGCAACATAAATACTATATTAGTGTATGTAACAAAACCATTCACCTAAATCTTTCTAAAGTGATAAGTAATTAATTATTTGAACCAAGTGAGTATATAATAGAAAGTATAAAATAAAACATGAAAATTGAATGCATGAGAAAAGAAATGCATGTCAATTATGAAAAGATAATTTAGGGAATAATATGAAATTGAATTGCAAGCATCGAAGAAGACAATGAAAGAACCATTAACCGTATCATTAATAGTAGCAGTGTTTTCAATATATAATCTTCTTAACACTAAAAAACACATATGAAACATAGTTAAATTAAGAAAAATGAAATTGTAGGAAATGAAGAGAAAACTGACCTTAGTATTCTCATCACTTGTATGATGAAAGAATGACTATTTAGTAATAGAAAAATAATATAAAATAAAAAAAAATGTATGGGATTCGTTAGTACTATAAGAAAATTTCTGAAGAAATGTATGATGATACTACATGAATATAATAAATATTTTTCCAGAATAATAATATTTACTGATAATTAGTCAAATAATTCAAAAACTGGAAAAAATATCTCAACAACTGAGATGTGATGTGGATGAGGTCAACACATGAGTAACATTGGTGAACATTGGAAAGATCATTGATAGGAAGTCATGTATAGGAGGTGTCCACCTGAAATCAGAGAGAAATCACCAGTTTATAACCATAAATATGTACCAAAAATTAAGAAAATCAATGACAAACTTGTGTTTAATATCTCATATTAAAAAAAGAGTGCTAGAATCCTATGACTGTAAAGAAAATAAAATGATATTTGAAGAAGACATATAAAGGACTATATTTCCAATAAATGTTAACATTACCTTACATAAATAGTATATAAAAAATTTATTCTTGTTAATATGAATAATCCTATATAATTGAAGAATAGATATTAGAAATATGAATATCTTGGTTGAAATAAATTATATAGACATCAGAGAATATAGTTCACTAAAAAAATACATATGATAAAGGATTGATTATAATATTGATGTTATAGTAAGAAAAAATGAACAATAAAATAAAATAGAAAAACTAAATCAAACCTGCTTATGGAATTATGAATAATGACATCCTTTGAAGGAAAGAGAACCATAGTCGGTGAGGTGAAGTACTTATGAAATTGATTTACCTGGAATATAACAAGACTATTGCAAGCGGCCAACGAATAGTCTAAGTGAGATAATGAAAATCAAAGAAAAATAAATGAATAGTCAAATAACCTATAGGAAAATGAAAATGCAAACCCAAAGAAAATTATAGAAGTGGTGAGAAAAAATACTCACCTTAGCTTAGAGTTTTGGACAAAAATTCAGATCAGGAGGATATGGTTCTATGAGATATTCTAAATGGGATTCTGGGAAGTTAAGGAGGCAGGGTTGGGCTTCTAAGAAGCTAATAGTTACCTCCTATTTTGGAAACACAATTCACAAGTTTCACATGTATCCAAGGAATCGATTGATATTTTGTGAAAGTGTTAGTTGTTTAAGTGAATCATTTGGAGTAGATAATCGGATCTTGACACCAGACTTCAAATGAAAAATCCTCATGAAGGTATTCGTCGAATGGAAAGGATCTCCCACTGAAATAGAGGACTCAAATGGTGAGGAAGATCGGGTGGTGGTTTGTGGGAGGATAAGCAGAAAGTGGGTACCCTGGTTGAGGAAGATTAGGGGGGTTGTGGGAGGAGTATCAAATAGAGGGAACTGTAGGCAAGGAATATTGGTTAGAGGAATTCAGGAGGAGAAATTCACACCGGGAATCCTAGGCAAGGAAGATGGGTCGGAGGATTTCGGGATGAGAAGCAGAGAGTGGAACCCTAGATTAGAGGGAATATGGGTGGTCATGCTGGTGCGCGATCAGGGTTGCAATTTTGGAGCGAGGATTTTTTTGGTGATGTGAAAGTGTATATGGGTGACACATATGAAGAAGTCACCCATATTTAGTATATATAGCTGATTTTTCAAATAAGTTTAAATATGCTAGGGGCGATACCAGGTATGACTTAGATGGGCTCACCATGAATTTCTTTTACCTATAGATGAGTGACAATGGTTCCTTATGGGATACCCTATGGATGGGCTCGATGGAGAGATGGTTGAACCATTCCACGAGTGAGACACAAACACATATGTGAGATACCAGGGACATACTCAGAGGTCTTTGTTGTTTTCACATCTTTCTGGGAGTAATACTTGGGATCTCATTTATGGGTCAACATGGACAGACTCCCATGACTTTGAGTATATATAGATACATTAAAGAGAAACTTTGTATTCTTCATAATCACCTTGGATAGGCTCAGGGTGTGTTTGTTTTTTTAATTTAAAAATATGTCAATTAAAATAAAGAATAAGAATGTGTAATCGAAATTCCATGGACGCGTCCTTTAAGCCAAGCCACATGCTTAGTAACGGTCCATCATTTGATACTTTATTAAAATAGATCTTACCATATTTCCCACTTGTATAGGTGAAATCATTCGGTTACTTCTATCTTAGGCCAAATCATGTAGAGTCAGATGGGTATCCCAAAAGAAACCTAGTCCAATGTTTTTATCTATTTTTCAGCATTTAATTTATTATTATTGGCACACTACTTATTTTATATTCACTTACTGGATTGATTTAGAAACCATTGGTGGTGGCCTATTGAGTAAATCTAAAATACTTCTTGGGTTTACTTGGGTACCCAATCAGACTTCATGGTTGTAGGTATAGATAAAGGGAAGCATTCAGCTTCCAATGCTTGATTCTATGTTTTGGGATAGAGTATGGGTATAGATGATCAAGACTATGCTTTTGATTTTAGTAGTAAAAATTTTTATACCTTTTTGTATTTTTGTATAGAATGTGGTATATGTTTTTTTCCCTATATTTTTATGTATCTATTTTTTATATCTACATGATCATCATCGTAATTTTTCATCTATTTATTATTTAGCTTCCTCATATTTATTTATTATTATACTTCTGCTTGTTCTTATCTGTTTCCACTACTTATCACATTTATGTTACCTACATTCTATACTATGAATCACAGGGGAATAGTCTCCCCATGGTCATATCCTATGCCCTCACTACTAGTTGGCAGCCTCTGGCATATAGGGAGGTGCGCTTGAGGTCATGTGGTTAACCATATTGGGGCACTGATAAGTGGATCCCGGGACGGGATTCTACAAAGTGGTATAAAATATTTTTTCCCCTTTTTTGTTACTATTTGGGTATTATACAGGAGACTAGGAGTATTTAAATTTGGTAATGATCCTATTCCTAGGAGTAGCTAACCCATATATAGGGGAAACCCAAATTACCTGGGATGGGTTATTTCTATTCTGTTTTGTGACTGTTATAGTTTTACAAATTTTACCATTGGGTGATGAACTTGTCTTGTGTTATTACTATTGTTGTTATTGTTATGACGAGATTTCATCTATCGTGACCTGATGATATGAAGGAGTATTAGATCATGCATTATACTAGGAACCTTTGGAAATGAATGCCATGCATTATACCATGTTGTATCTATATTTCTATGTGCATTGCTAATATTTCATATGCTTACTGTGTGTACCTTGATTTTTATGTTTAAATATGCTAATGCTTATGCAGGAATAACATAATTGGATTAATTAAAGTGCCTACATCAATCTAAATGGTGTTTTCTCACATAGATTGATGATGATACCCTAATTAACCAATTATACCGCACTTGAGCCATGAACCATTGGTTCTAAGGGCTCAGACCTTAATTGATTTGATTGATGAATGCTAATTGAAATTTATGAAGAAATTACTTTTATAAATTAGGAAAGGTGGTTCCTTTAATCAAATCACTATGCATTACCTATTACATACTATTACCGGACAAACATACCATGTCATAACTAATTGGCATGCCAATTTCATTATATAAAGAGTATGGTCCTTTATAAACTTGGAATTTGTGACATAATTAACTCGATTGAGATATCTATATCAAAATAAACGAGAATGAATTTCAATAAATTATTGTTTTAAAATAAAAAATATTACCACTAAATGGAGATTCCAATTTCAAACTAAAGGTTGTTTTCCTCTATACCTTATAATTGAAACTCCATATATCAAAACCTTGTCTATGTTATGTGATACCTTGACCCCGACCTTCCCTTAGTAGTGGGAAGTAGGTTGTTTTTCTTGTGATCCTTCTGTGACTCTTTCCTATCACCTAGATATGGATTTTGGAGTAAGAAGAGAGGTGTGACTTGTTTATAGGGAGGATTTGTACCTTCCCTTTCGTTTTTTCTTATTTCCTTCTACTGTTAAATATTATCTAATTCATGTTCTTGGACATTGTAGACCTATTCCGCCTTTTCAACCTCAGGTCATACACAAATAAGGTAGCAGCAATCATGCTTCATAGGTGGTGGGTCTTGAGACACCAGTGGTACCTTCTATAGTGACACCTGAGGTACCTCCTGTTGATCTTCCATTGGTTGTGCTCAGTTTATAGATAGCTTCTTCCACTTCATGTAGTCTATACAGGGTGCTCCTCGACCTTCCCCTACTATGGTAGAGCTGACCTATGAATTCCAGCAACAGTATCCTCCCACTTTATTGGGGATTGACGGTCCATAGGCTACTGAGTCATGGATAGAATCCATGTTGTCTTTCTTAGAGCATATAGTGATGCCTCCATAGGGGAGGGTCAATATTTCCACTTATATGCTCCATGACTCCTCCAAGAATTGGTGGGATGTCCTCACTTAGGATGGTCTACATTAGGGTATGGTCTAGGTGGACTTCCAGACAGCCTTTTTGATTACTTCTTTCCATAGAGGTTGAGGACAGACCACACCCAAGATTTTATAAACCTACAGTAAGGTGACATGTTGGGGATGGAGTATTTGGATCATTTTACCAAACTATAGCATTTTGTGCCAACTTTGACTGGTTATGAGATAACCACTGTGAGATGTTTTTAGGATGGGATTGCATACACCATCTGATTGTAGGTGAACATCTTTTGGTTGACCACCATTTTAGAGAGAGTGAACCAGACCCTCATCACTAAGAGGAACCTGAGGGAGTTTGAAAATGTGAGTTAGGGCGGTTTAGCTTATAGGAAGGGAGTAGGTTTATCTAGCAATAAGAAGCATCGTTTAGAGGGTTCACATAAGGTTAGTACCATCTAGATGATACGCACTGAAAAATATATGGTGTGTCACTAGTGTGGTAGGGAAGGGCATAAAAATACTTAGTGAACACAGAACTCGATCGAGTGTTGAGCTTGCGACATGATGGGTCACCTTCTGTGATTTTTCCAAACTTTTCCTTATACATTGAGTGAGAGGGGTTCTATGCTGACATCGCTCTTAGTTACAAGATCAGTGAATCCATATCAAGTTGGGAGTTGGTATATTATCATCTTATCAGGTCATGGAGGTGGTCCTAGACAAGGTAGTTAGACATCTGAGGTTCAATTCCAGTAGAGTGTACCTTCCTAGGTTAGTCAGGTTGCATCTTAGGGTCACATTTCAAGGCTATCTATGCAGTGCATCCTATTCCTGAGGAGCAGAGTCCAAGTCCTTCTATTTCATGAGCTACTATCTTGGCAGCCTTTAATTTTGTTTCTACCATTTTTGATATAGGTTAATCACACTCTTTTATATATAGGGAAATTATGGAAAGTTTGGGACTAGTGATAGAGTACCTCAGTGGATTCATGACTCCTAACACACTATTGGGGGTTTGATTAAAGAATGTGTGTGACTATAAGGAGTTCCCCTTGAGATAGGTGGGTACCAGTTCTTGTGGAATTTCTTTATCCATGAGATGACCATCTTTGACGTCATTCACAGTATGGATTGTAAAGTTACTTATCATTCACATGTGGATTTATATCATCGGTGGGTGTCATTCACATCACCCAAGGGTATTACTTATATTCATAAGGTATAATGGGATATCCAGGTAGGTTGAGCTAGACCTGAGCATCATGGAATGGGTAAGGTGAAAACCTAGATAACCAGTCTCTTTATGAACAATCATAAGATGAATCTTATAGAATTACCTCCTGATGTAGATAATTTCAAGGATGTCTTCCCTGATAATTTTTTTGGATTACTTCCTAATATATAGGTAGAGTTCACCATTGAGCTAGTTCCAGGTACAACACCAGTGTCCATTCCTCCCTATAATATGACACCTACTGTAAGGTCCCAGACTTCCTTTGAGGCACATTATTATTTTATATTTTGGTTTAAGTCTCTTTATCTTGGTTAAAGGTATATTTTTCGGGTGTATGTGGAGTCTCAGGGGTGTTTCGGGGGTTTGGGACACAAAATAGGGGAGAAAGTGTCCATACAGTGCATATAACATGATTAGTGAATGATTAGTAGTAACCATGCACCCCAAATATGTGGTCCTATAAGAGGGGTGCATGGTTTAAGAAAATGTGAAATGGGGGAGGCCAAACTATGCAATCTTAGAAAGAGTCATCCTACATGGTCACCGCATGGTTTTTCAAACCGTGCAGGCTCCCCAGGAAACCGTGCGACCTGGTACCCCTCTTGGATAGAGGGTGGTGCATGGTTTTTACAACCGTGTGTCCAAGACATGAAACTCATTAAAGTAGGGGAAAATATCCACCCCCCCCCCCTCGGGATTTATGAGACCTTACCTGATTCTCTTCCCCATTTCTCCTCCAGTAGCAAGAGTGGAGAATCAGATCACCCTAGACTTCCCAAGGATCAATATTCTTCATTTCTAAGCCGTTTGGAGTGTCGTTGGGTGAATATCAGAGCTATGGGTGATTCTAATGATTCTATTATCTCTACTTTTTGTATCAGGTATTGTGTGGTTGTTATTATTCTTCCTAAGCCTAAAACCCTCCTTTTTCCAGTAGATCTTAGGTTGGTCCTTTAAGGGGTGTTTGAATTTGAATGAAAGGCTAGGGTTAAGCGAGCATTTTTCTTTGGAGTCAAGGTAGGTGGTCTAAAAGTTATATACCATAGTCTTAATGTTTTGATTAAGTGTATGTGGTTGTGCTATGGTGACCTCTCATTGTGCATTTGATAATTTTAGTAGGATTTGGTAAATTGGTTGAATAAATGATGAAATGAACCCCTCATGATCCTCATGGGATGCGTTGAGGTTGATTTGACCAGGTTATGGGCTGCCCATGTGGTGTTCTACTTTGTGAACATGAAATTGAAATGATAAGTGTTGAATTGAATTATTATGACATGGATAACATAATAAATGTGTTGACATGATATCTTGGGTTATGGAACAGGGAAAAGGGTAATTGTAATTGGTTTTTAACTTGGTATACATGGTTATTTTTCAAAACGTTAATCAGTTAAATGGGTGTTGAATTGTAAAGGGTAATTCGGTTGCTTGTATAAGGCATTTGAATGATTAGTGGGTTAAGATATGTAAGTAAGAATAAGTTAATGGTTTAAGGTAAGAAGATGAATTATGTATTGAACAAATAATGAATTTTAAATGTTATGTGTATTAATTGAGTATGGTTTGTGATATGGTATATGTAGTAAATAGTTAAAGAATAATGTGTTCATGGCTTGGTGGTATGTGGGGTATTGGATTGAGGCACCTCCCATGAATTGGGTTAGACTGAGGTTCTAAACCCCACCCCTAGAATTCATGTGTTAGGGAGTTAGACTGCGGCTCTTGGACCCTAACGGTTTCATTGGATGAGACTACTTGGAATAAGGCTCCAAGGTAAGTGTGATGTAATTGAATAATACTAACTGGACTAAGGCTCCAAGGTAAGTGTGGTGTAATTGGATGAGACTACTTGGACTAAGGCTCCATGGTAAGTGTAATGTAATTGTATAAGACTACCTGGACTACGACACCAAGGGATGAGTGATGTAATTTTTTGTGAAATGTTTCCCCTAGTGACCTAAGAAATTTGACTTATCCCCTTATTCATAGTAGTTGACTGGCATAGGTCATAGTGTAATTTTTGAAAATGCCTAACCCTTGGAATGAATGATGAAAATGGTCAAAGTGATAATTGTTAACTAATAGAACCTGGTTTATTTTTTTTATCTTGATATTAATTTTAGTATATGCATACAATATCTATTTAGATTGGATATTTTTAGACACCTTTGGTGGTGGCCTACTAAGTTATACTCACACCCTTCTCGAGACGCTATTGGGTACCTGAGTCGATTTCATGGTTACAGGTCAGGACAAAGGTAAGGGTCTTATTCTAGAGGGTTTATTTGGGAATGGGATGAGTATGGTGAAGGGATCCCAACATAAAGTCAGGACCCTTTTTGGGATTTATTTTATTTTATTTATTTTGGGTTTCCTTTACACTTGGAATTATATGACATGACATGGAATATTTACTATTGGTTTTGGGCTTGTACCCAATTTGGGAAATGGTTGGTAATGCATATTATTGTATATCATTTAATATTTTTCCTTTATTTCATGTTTTATCTGATGTGGTTTACTCTGATAAAGAGGGTATAATCTCCCCACATGAAATGTTAGACCCTCACTACTAGTAGGTAGCCTATGGAATATGGGGAGGCACACCTAAGGTCATGTGGAAACCCAGATCAAGACATCGATTAGTGGAACCTAGGTTAGGGACATTACAAAGTTGTATTATAGGAGGTTTTCTTTTCTATTATATTACTATTTGGGGATGGTAGATGGGTGACTGGGATGTTTCAGGCCTTGGAGATGATCTCGTTCATGGTATTAGCTAAACCATGTATGATGTAAAATCCAATTACCCAGGGTGGGATTACTATTCTTGATGTGTGGTGTTACAATTGCATGATATTTTACCATTGGGTGATGCACTTGTGTGATGTGACTATTTTGTGATATTTTGTTCATGGTCAAAATGGTATGAGGTTATGCAATCATGCATCATTTTAGGAACCTAGGGATATAGGTGGCATACATCGTGGTAGGTACACATGGAGAAGATGTGTGGGAAATGAGGGATAGAATGCATTTCTTTTTCCTTGAAATGAAATTTTGAAAGAAGCGGAGTCTAATAAAATGATGAAAATGGGTAAATAGGAAGAATGTGAGATAATGGTTAAAGAATAGTTCTTAATAAGCGTTGATAGGTTTAGAGTATGTGTTTTTAATAAAAAGTACTAAAAAGGGGGTGTTTTTTAAAACTGTTTTATGAAAATAAATTAATTTAAAGAGTTTAATAGTTGAGAAAGAAGTAGATTTTGAAAATATATGATAAGTATGTGATCATTGATAAGTTAATACACAACTTTAAAAGTTAATTTTTCTTAATTGATTATTATATTTTTGGTTTAATCCTTTGATTGGGGGTTAACCAAGATCTTGGGTACCCATAACCCCTAAAACGATGCAAATAGGACTAAAACTTGACATAACAATCATATAGTCAAGTTCTAGCCCCTAATAATGGATTAAGGTTTGTCAAGGAACACTAAAATCTCAAATTTTTGGGAAAGAAGAGGAGTCTTATATTGTTTAATCGGAACAACACAATTCGCACACTTAAAATTGCACAACGATCGGTTTTGAAATAATAAGCGTTTCAATGAAATGAATCAAAACATGTTAAGATTCATATAAAAGAAAAATTAAAAACCACAATATACACCAAACCAGTAGAGAATTTTGTGTCAGAACTCCATCTTCAAGTGTGTAAATCCCTCGCAATGATCACCCATCGTTTAGCTCAACATCGGGAGGAGGAAGCTCAGGTGGAAGTCCTTCTTCATTGTTGACCCACTATGAGGATAAGGGTCTCTAGAAATTCTTGGATGAGGATAGAGATCCCTTGGGACTCCAAAATGGTAGAGATTTTCTTCTGGTTCGAACTTCCAAATGAGGATCCCAAGGTTCCATTTTATAAGCAAAGTGGAAGGTGGTTTTGGGCACATAGATTTCTTAAAACCACTCGGCACATGGTTTTAGACCTCCAGACATCCTTATCTCGCTTTGGAGAAAATTACGAAGTTTTATCCCCACCTCATGACTATCTCCACCAATTTGTTTTCTTCATTTAGGTAGCTACATCTCGAGATATGGACACATTACATCACACCCCTTTTGACTTCGTGCAGATTCTGTGTTCTGGACATATCATGTCAGTTGGGCCAATTAATGGTCGAATTGGGCTTGGATTTCTTAATAATAGATGTAGCCCATTAAATTTTATACCATATCACAAAATTTAAGCCCATTTGGATGTATGTATATTTTTTAACATTCACAATAGTGGACAGGTGTTCATGGATCCCATGCAATTTTAACCCATTTTTCTTCCACTTCATCTTGGGCCCTCCAAATAACCTCCACCTACAATGAAATTATACAAACAAGTGAAATTACCATTTTTAATAGATATTAACACAAAATAATTAATTCAAATATGGAGTGAAATTTAATATAATAAATGGAATTTATAATACAAAATCAGTTTAATTCAGTGGTGTAAATAGTGAAAAGGAATAGTTAATCGCGGTGCGATCATATCACCTAATGGAATGGACGTGGTAACCCTTGTGGGTTATGATGATGTGGGTTTTTTTGGGTTTTGTAATGGATATCTTGGTTCGTAGTGTCGTTAGTGGTGGTTGTGTTTCTATGGGATTGGAACCTATAATAAATGCTTCCTTCGATGCATTGGACACAATGTGTTCCAGAATGGGGGTAGGAGTGCCACCCGTGTGTGGTGAATTGTTGGAAGTTTAATGTAGATTATCTAGGGTAATATTTGGGAAACTCAATGGTTTTGGAGATTCAATTTGAGTCATGACTATGAGTGGATAGTCTTGGGAAAAATTGAGGGTGACCTCGAGGGAGGTTAGCCCAGTGTTGCAGGTGCCCTGGGGATATAAAGCATGGGAGATGCTTTAGTGATGAAATCGATGCACAATGAGTGCCATTGAGTTTCGGTAAATTTTATGGTTTTTCCTTGGTTTATTTTTTATATAAGAAATTGTGTGCTTTTGGTTGGTTGTAAGGATGGTTTCGAAGGGTAGGACGTTTAAAATACCTAACATAGTGCTGTTGAAAATGTTGTGTGAAGGAATCATGTTGAATCCAAGTGGAAAAGGCAAGGTGATCAAAGCATGGATGGAAATTTTGGAATGGAAGTGAAACTCGGGATGAGGGGTGGCCTTATGGTTGGGGTTTTCCATGTGATAGGTTGTATGGTTAGAAGGAATTGTTGAGAATGCCTCGAGTCTGATGAGGTTAATGGACTATAAGGCATAGTTAGTTGAATGAGTGAGAATTTGGGCCTAGCTATGATGATGTATGTTTCATGGAATCTTGATTCAAGATTAGTGGGTGGCCATAGGGAAGTGTGTGACATGATGGTTCTGATGAAGATCGGGTGTGGGAACATGCTGGAGATACATTATACTATGGGGATATGTACATGTGTTGTTCAGATATAAGTGTATGTTGTTTTCCATGGAATCAAAGTGGATAATCACTAGTGATGTAAGAGACCAATTGTTGTTGGGTATATGTGTTTATTTCGTGAGTTACTAGGGTTGTACTGGAATAAATTTAGAGGTGTGGTGGTGGTAGTTCCACACGAATCATTTGTTCATGGATGCTTGGTAGAGAGTCGAGCAGTGGTGGTGAGTTCGGTTGGCAACCCCAATTGAGTTGTGGTGGCTGGGTGTTGATGAGTTGTTGGTGGGAAGGGAAGATCGATATTTTCAATATCTTAAGGTGTCCCAATAGTGGGAGTTGATATCGAGGATGGATAGTTGTTACAGGGTTTATCAATGACTTCTCAACGTACTTATAGCTAGTGACGATCATGCCCAATATCTTAACATTGTCTTGGGTACGTTGAGAAAGCTACGGAATTACACCTAGATACCTGGATGTATTTTGGTTGTATGTGGGGCCTCTTAGAGGTTATGCTCATGAAACAGTGTATGTGGAGATGGATGTTGGGAAGTACACCACTGACAGTTTGTGGGTGAGGTCCTTGGGATGGACCAAAGGTCGACGAATGTCATGGGTGGCACTCTCGAAAGCTGGGAATGAGGAGTGGTTGATGTTGGTTTTGATGTTCTAGTATAATCTAAATATCCACATCCATGTTTTGAGGTTCATCTTGTATTTTAATCATGATTTTTGGTGGTTGTAATTACTTGAGGGGAGCAATGAAAACAAAACTCCTTAGGTGGGGAGCGGTAAGTAAGTCATGGGGGTGTGGAGAAATCCATGGAGTAGATGTGGTGGCATTAGGAAGCTAATGGGAAACCTATGAGGTGAAAATTTTTGTTTCTTAGGAAGGTCTAGGTGGGCCTTGTATGTGGGGGTTGGTTGACCCAAGCATTGGATTCAGGATTAGGGTGGTTCTAGGAAGAATCTGAGATGCATATGTTAGAATCATTGTTGGGTGGGGAAATGGAGGTTGGTGTTAGAACTCTGTCAAAATCAGGTTTGTACTTGGGTATGTGTGTTGGGGTGAACTTGGAATGTCTTTATGGGTAAATAAATCTTGTTTATGTGAAGTCGTGATACACCAATAGTGAAACTAGGCGCTTCCAGGATGAGTCAGCTGATGACAACTCGACTCGGCTAGGAAAAAGGAATGAAAGTGGTGGGTTGTAAACCACCTTCGGTAGATGTTTTAAAATGACAATTTCATTTTGAAAGTGGGAAAAGGGTTTTGGGGAAGAACTGAGTTGTCCTTAGTTGATGTATGAGCAATAAAGGTGCTTGTGTTAGGAATGTTAATGGGTACAGTGGATCACAACGATGTTTTGGAGAGCAGTGGATGTTTGGACAGTGGAGTTTTATTAGAAGTCAGGAAATGGCTCTAGTAGGTGAATTAGATGATGTTGGTATGCCTTAAGTGAGAAGGTTCCATGGGCAGGTAAAAAGGTAGAGTGTCAACAGAGTAAGAAGGGTGTTTGGGGCAAGCCAACCAAGGATGGTTCAACATGCTATGGTTAGAGGAACGGACATGGTAAGTTAAAATCCACCATCAGTTTGATGTTTCATGGAAAGTGCATTTTGGAAATGGAGGCAAACTTGAGATATGCCAATTTTTTCTTAGTTTTCAATGGATAGTGGATTCATTCCCATTCCTGGTGGTTTTGACAGAAAAGATGGATTCTAATGTCGGGTAAAGTTTTCATGGATGTTTGAGCATGGTGAGTTGTGAAGTGAATCAGGTATATTGTGAGAGTGGAGGAGGGGTACAACACTAGAAGATGGTGGTGGAAAGCTAAATCATATGGTGGGGAGAAACATGGTAGGAAAGTGACTAGTGTAGATGATGTAATCGGTGTTTCAGATTGGATGGACTTGTTAAGTTCCATCTTGATGTTTTGGTTTTGGTGACGAGCATTGAATTGGGTTTTGACCGGTTGAGTGCCTTGGGTTGAAGGTTGTGCTTGAATTGTTTTTTGGGAGTTCAGATGTGGATCGAGGCAGTTGAACCTTGATTTGTAGATTGATGTAGGTCTGGGAATGTGGTTAGAAAATTGTGTGATCCTTGGTTGATGTCGATTTTGGGTCATATTGAAATTTTAAAGGGGGGTAAGGTGGTGTCAAGTGATTTGGGTCATGAGATGTGGAGATGATAATTCTGGTAGAATTCCAATTGGATCTTCCATGATGGTATAATGCTATGTGTGAAGTTTCCTTGGGTCGCGATTTAGGTAGTGTTGCCTTATCTTCCTTATGAGGTATTGGTGGTTGATGTCGGTTAGGAGATTGATGCATCCCTTTAGGAGTATCGGGTTATGATTGTGGATCATAGTAATAATTTTTTGTGAGGTAAGGTTGTTTCATTAGTCTGGGTATTATGGCAGCATGGTAACGTTCTGGAGGAAGCTTGGGAGAGGTAGACCGATATGCAGGCCTAGTGGCTTGATCTTTTACCTTGGATACCTAATGATTCTTGGGAGTGCGGATCAAGGATGATCCGTTATAAGGTTGGGAGGTTGTAAGATCCCAAATTTCCTTTGAGGCACATTCATTTTTATATTTTGGTTTAAGTATCTTTATCTTGGTTAAAGGGATGTTTTAGGCATATGTTGAGTCTCGGGGGTGTCTCGGGTGTTTGGGACATGAAAGAGGGGAGAAAGTGTCTATCCAATGCATGTATAAAGGTTAGTGCATGGTTAGTAGTAACTGTGCACCCCAACCATGCTAGCCTGTAGGAGGGGTGCGCAGTTTAAGAAAACGTTCAAGGGGAGAGGGGAAACTGTGAAAGCTTGGATAGAGCCACCCTGCATGGTCACTGCATAGTTTATCATACCGTGAGAGATCCCTATGAAACTGCGTGGCCTGTCCCCCCTCTTGGATAGGGGGTGGTGCATAGTTTGGCCAACCGTGTGACCAAACCACGCGCCTCATTAAAGTAGGGGAAAATAACAATTTTTACCCCTCAAGATTTATGAAACTTTACCCAATTTTATTCATCATTTCTCCTCCAACAACAAGAGTTATGAACCAGATCACCCTAGACTTCCCAAGGATCAATCTTCTTCATTTCTAAGTCGTTTGGAGCATCACTGGGTGCAGAACGAAGCTCCAGGTGATTATAACTCCCCTATTTTATCTCTTTTTTATATTGGGTCTCGTGTGGTTCTTCTTCTTCTTTCAAAACCTAAAACTATCCTCTTTCCAATGGATCTTAGTTTGAGGCTTCAAGGAGTGTTTGAATCCAAATCAAAGGCTAGATTTAAGCAAGCATTTGTCTTCTAAGTTGAGGTAGGTGGTCTACGAGTTATATATCATAGTATTAATGTTCGGATTAAGTGTATGTGGTTGTGCTATAGTGCCATCTCATTGTGAATTTGATGCCTTTAGTAGTATTTGGCCAATTGGTTGACTAAATGATGTAATGGACCCCTCAAGATCCTCGTGGGATGCGTTGAGGTTGATTTGGATGGGTTATGGACCATCCATGGGGTGTGTCACTTCTTGAATAAGAAATTGAAATGATAAGTGCAGAATTGAATTGTTATGACATAGAGCCCATAATAAATGTGTTGACATGTTAGCCTGTGTTATGGAATAGGGCTAACAGTAATTGTAATTGGTTGTTAACTTGGAATAAGGGTTTTTTTGGCATAACATTAATGGGTTAAATGTGTGTTGAATTGTAAAGGGTAATTTGGTTATTCGGTTAAGGCATGTGAATGATTAATGGTTTAAGATATGTAAGTGAGAATTGTAGGTTTCGGGCGCAGTGAAAGTGCAGGATGGGAGTGTACTCAACTTTGATAATTTTCATGATCGGTGATTAATTTGGGATCAATACGATGATAAACGCTAGTATCCACAGAATTGAATCAAAGATAAAGACAAAGGAGAGGACCTGGAATCAAGAAGAGAGGATCGATATATTTTGTTTATAATTAATTAAATTAAATTAAAGAATTACCTCCAAGGTGATTCTTTCTTTGTTGATGCGTTCGACCATGGGTCTGAGGTGCGGCTTCATTGCGATTTAAAATCTAAGGATAGGAATCCTCTAGTAGTGATCCATACGTGCTTCATGTATCTCTGGACGTCGTCGAATGAGTCTTTGGGTGCTAGCGCGGACGATCCATGTGCTTGCGATGTCCACCTTTGATCACCATGATAATCGCTTCCAAAGCGTTCTTCTAGATTCGGTGGAGGAGGATCTCTCTCGTTCTTGAGAGCGTTCTTGGAGAGGTATGAGTTCTCTAGGCTCGAAAGCTTTTCTCCAAGTATGTTGTGCACACAATCATTAGTTAGCCAGTTGAATGACCCCTTGACTAATTAAAGAATAATAACATAACGCAAAATTTAATTCACCAGGTAATAATAAATAATTAGCACAAGGGTCATTACTTATTTTTATTATTCCATGTGAAACCTCATGTCAAATAATAATAACAATGCTATTATTTCCATGTCATGTTCTTAACTTTCACGTTATATTTAAATATTATTTAACCAAATAATATTTAATATTATTTCTCATCGGATCCATAACTCGGTCCTCCAATCCTCCTCAATATTTACCGGACCTTGAAAAATGACTACTTATTTATTAAATAAATATAACTGCATTATTCTTTGATAAATAAATATTTCATCCGCAGTATATTCTCTCGAATAACTAGAGACAAAATAAATGTGATCAGACATACTTGAATAATTATTAAACCATAATAGAGAATAATGTTTATTCAACTTGTTAAATAATAAATTATGTAACTGAGATACTAGATACACTTATTGTGTGACCATTTAGGCCTCTTTCTCGTTGGCATTAGGCGGGTTTGCCTAAAGTCCAAGATTATTATCTAATAACAGGTCAAGGCACCCAAGAGAAAGAAGTTGATGTCGCAACGACATGTCACCTCATACGAATGCTTACCGTGTAATATAATCCATTTGTCATGATATCTTCAATCAAGCTGGTTGCATGCAAGTGTCATCAACCCATGTGCTCGATTTTTCATTTTTTGACTTCTCAAAATTGAACTTGCCTAGAGAAAACCATAGCCATGAATTTAGTTAGGCTATATCTGTCATGACCCATCCTCGGGGCCCATGTCGTGACTACCCCAAGCCCGCCTTCCATAGGCCAGGGGTTGGCGACTAGCACCAAAGGCATAAATCCCGATAAAAAAGGAATGCATTTCCTTTATATAAGTAAACAAACACAACAGAGTATGCAAGCTGGAGTAAACACAAAGTAAACTGAGTACAAAAGTAAGTGATGTAAAGTAAATGGGCCAGTATACAAACACAACTGGAAGTACAGTACAACTAAAAAAAGTACAACAGTTGTAAAGTAAAGCAGCAACGACCGAGTCGTCCTCCAAAATTCCCACCTGAAGGGTGGGTATAGAAGGTCTCCTCAGCTCCTCGGGTCTGGTCGTCTTCTCCGTGTACATTCGTCTAGTGGTCCACCTCCGGGTATCGTCCAACTCCACAAGCCTCCACCTCGATCAGTGTTGTGCGTCGTCTGCATCCAACACAACGTAGTGCAGGCATAGCCCGTGCAGGGGTGAGTATACGATACTCAGTAGGGACCCCGAGACCCCTGAAGGTCTCTCAGAATCCACGAAGGATAAACCACAAAGGAAAGATACAAACATGAAGTATCAACCGACTCTACCTAGGTATATTCCCATACATATACCTAAGTCATCAATTACAATTCGGCTCCAACTCTCGAGCCCAAGCACAACTCAGTCCACACAGGGAAACACAACCCAGTCCACACAGGAAAACACAACCCATTCCACACAGGAAAGCAATTCAATCACATCGATGATAAAGATTGAAGTCAAGACTCAGCTCACACAGGTATACTTCTCACGAAGAGGGGTGAAGGTGATTAGATGTAGCCTCTGAATCATCTCATCTGTCGAACCCACATAGGATCCAAGTACATAAGTCATCACTGCCGAACCCACGTAGGATCCAAGTAGAGTAATCGTCGCAGCCGAACCCACGTAGGATCCAAGTACAGTCGTCCTCGCTGTCGAACCCACGGAGGATCCAAGTACAGTCATCCTCGCTGCGGAACCCACGGAGGATCCAAGTACAGTCGTCCTCACTGCCGAACCCACATAGGATCCAAGTACATTCGTCTTCGTCATCGAACCCACGGAGGATCCCAGCACGGCAGTCGTCGCAGTCACAGCCAGCTCTAGGGTTCCCACACACAGCATACTTGATTCCGGGAGGGTCTGCTCCACGAGTAAAAGGGTTCGATACATCAACTGTCACGAAATCCAGAGTTGATGTATCCTGAAGTTTCGTCTCTTCAAAAGGAACTCAACGCGACAGACGGCGCGTCAATCGGACGCCCGGTCTGAGAGATATTTGCTTTTTCGTTCCAGGGGCCCGATTGGAAATATGCTCGTTCCAAACCGGGCCGTTTACCAAAGTTGACCAAAACTCACTTAGAGTATCGCAAAAGGACCGCCTCGTCTAAAGGTTCCCAGTACCACAGACGGCGCTTCGATCGGATGTGCGGTCTTTAAGTTATTCACGTTTAAGTGAATAACGAGCCCGACCCGTTTAGCCCAGTGGGCCCACGGGTCAGGTTAACCCAGTTTGACGGGTCCGACCCGACAGGGGTGTTGGACCGATCTGAAGGAAAACGTAGCTCGGCCCGAAGGGCGCGGCCTGGCCCAGCCTGGCACGGCCCGGCTAGTTCGGCCGGCTGGCCGAGCAGTTCCGAGGGGGGGTGCGGACCCCCAGCTATCTGAACCGCCAGCGCCAAGTGGCGCCGCCCTTCCCAAACTGGCCGGCTAGGCCGACCGGCCTTATGGCGCAAGCGGCCCGCATGGGCGGGCCGCGGGTCTTCCGGCGCGGCGGCCTCTTGGCGCCGCGGGTCTGCTCTGGCCGGCCGGCCGACGGGCCGGCCGGTTCTCCGGCGCGGTGCCCCTATGGCGCCGCGGCTTCCCTTCACCCGGCCAGCCGACGGGCCGGCCGGTTCTTCCGCCGAAGCGGCCCGCGATGCGGGCCGCGGTTTCTCCCGCACAGCTGGCGCGACGGCGCCGGCTTCCTTCGTCGGGTTCCAGGCATGGCGCGACGACGTCATGCCTCCTCCGCCTTCGGTTGCCGCTTCTAAAATAATAACAAGATCAACATAGGTTCATCGGGGCGTGTTCGTTCGGCCCGCGCCCTCTGCTTAAAGCGATAGCAATTGGCCGTATATAAACCACGATTTCCAATGGAGAACGGGGTACGAAAATATTCACTTTCAAGAATAAACACCTACCTCGATAATTTACGTCGCACGTCGGGTGTCGTGGAAGACGGTGTTGCGGGGAAAGGATTCGTAGGCGACGTCGGAGTGCGCTCGAGGAGGAAGCAGTGTCTCCTCTCTTGTCACGGAGAAGAGGATGGGTGGTGCGTCGTCGTTCTTCGGGGAACCGGCCTTCTTCGTTGAAAAAATCATCGTTCTTCGTCGGAGGGCGGTGTTCTTCAAAAACTCCAGAGCTCTCCCAATCCTCCTTTACACAACGAAGCCCTCCTTCCGTAAAATAATAGGCTCCTCCTATTATTTTATTACACGTGCAATTTAACTTTCAAAAACCAAATCACCTCATTAATTAAATGTGTTGGAAATTAATTAAAGGGATGGAGTGGAAAGATCCTCATTAATTAAATGTGTTGGCATTTAATTAAAGAGAGGGAGAGGAGAGGGAGAGGAAAGATCCTCATTAATTTGAGGGGTTGTCATGGATTAATGGAGTGAGGGAGGTGGAGAGATTAGAAATTAAAGGGGGGTTTCCAAATTAATGAGGGGGTTTAAGGAGTTTAGAGGAAAATAAATGGTTGGGGCTCATGTGGGCCCCACATCTCTAACATCCACACTTGGGTGGTTAGGTGGCTGTGGGTCCCACCCTTAACTACCCATGGGAGGAATTAACCTCCTTAGATACAGAATAAAATTGTACAAACAATTTTATTTACTTTTTTAATTAAACCCCCAAAAAAAATCTCAACCCGCTTAAAACGCAACTGTGGTAAAGATCCCCTTAAGCAATTACCAGTGCTGCAAGTTCATCGGTGCCCTCGGATTTCAATTCTGAGCATCGGTTCAAAAGATAGAAAAACCAGCTTGTTCGTTTACTGAACGTACCCGAGCTAAACTTCAGATATTGATTCCGGGCACACCGGGCCTCGGAATCAAGTGCCGTCAGAAGCCACAGACTCGTAAAATTCCAAAGTATTTAAGAAAAAAAAATTCTTGAAATTTCCAAGTCTTTACATTACTCCCACCCCAGGGCTTTACGTCCCCGTAAAGCTACAACATAAACTAGGGGAACAAATGAGGGTACTGAGCACGCATCTGAGCCTCCCGCTCCCATGTGCTCTCTTGGAGGTTCTCGTGCTGCCAACGAATGCACACTAGAGGAATCGACCATCCACGTAGGACCCGCTCCTGTCGATCCTCGATCTCCACTGGGACCTCCGCAAAAGTCGCCCCATCATCGATGTCCAGCTCTCCATGATCAATGTTGTTTGTCGTCTGCATCCAACACAACGTAGTGCGGGCATAGCCTGTGCAGGGGTGAGTATACGATACTCAGTAGGGACCCCGAGACCTCCGAAGGTCTCTCAGAATCCACGAAGGATAAACCATAAAGGAAAGATGCAAACACGAAGTATCAACCGACTCTACTTAGGTATATGCCCATACATATACATAAGTCATCAATTACAATTCGGCTCCAACTCTCGAGCTCAAGCACAACCCAGTCCACACAGGGAAACACAACCCAGTCCACAGAGAAAAACACAGCTCAATCCACACAGGAAAGCAAGTCAATCACATCGATGATAAGGATTGAAGTCAAGACTCAGCTCACACAGGTATACTTCTCAAGAAGAGGGGTGAAGATGATTAGATGTAACCTCAGAATCATCTCCTCTGTCGAACCCACGTAGGATCCAAGTACAGAAGTCGTCGTTGCCGAACCCACGTAGGATCCAAGTACAGAAGTCGTCGCTGCCGAACCCACGTAGGATCCAAGTACAGAAGTCGTCGCTGCCGAACCCACGTAGGATCCAAGTACAGAAGTCGTCGCTGCCGAACCCACGTAGGATCCAAGTACAGAAGTCATCGCTGCCGAACCCACCTAGGATCAAAGTACAGTAACCCTCGCTGCCGAACCCACGTAGGATCCAAGTACAGTAGTCCTCGCTGCCGAACCCACGAAGGATCCAAGTACAGTCGTCCTCGCTGCCGAACCCACGGAGGATCCAAGTACAGTCGTCCTCCCTGCCGAACCCACGTAGGATCCAAGTACAATCGTCTTCATCGTCAAACCCACGGAGGATCCCAGCACGGTAGTCGTCGCAGTCGCAGCCAGCTCTAGGGTTCCCACACACAGCGTACTCGATTCCGGGAGGGTCCGCTCCACGAGTAAAAGAGGTCGATACATCAATTATCACGAAGTCCATAGTTGATGTATCCTAAAGTTTTGTCTCTTCAAAAGGAACTCAACGCGATAGGCGGCACGTCAATCGGACGTCCGGTCTGAGAGATATTGGTTTTTCCGTTCTAGGGCCCCGGTTGGAAATATTCTCGTTCCAAACCTGGCCGTTTACCAAAGTTGACCAAAACTCACTTAGAGTATCACAAAAGGGCCGCCTCGTCGAAAGGGTCCCATTGTCGCAGACGGCGCGTTGATCGGACGCACGGTCTTTTAGTTATTCACGTTTAAGTGAATAAAGGGCCCGACCCGTTTAGCCTAATGGGCCCACGGGTCGGGTTAACCCAGTTTGACGGGTCTGACCCAGCAGGGGTGTTGAACCGGTCCGAAGGAAAACGTAGCTCGGCCCGGCTGGCGGTTCCGAGCCCCCCCCCCCCCCCCGGCTGTCTGAACCGGCAGTGCCAAGCGGCGGCGCCCTTCACAAACCGACCGGCCTTCTGGCGCAAGCGGCTTGCCCAGCGGGTCTTCCGGAGCGACGCCCTCTTGGCGTCGCGGATCTGCTCTGCCCAGACGGCCGACGGGTCGGCCGGTTCTCCGACGCGGCGCCCCCTGGCGCCGCGGCTTCTCTTCGCCCGGCCGGCCGACGGGCCGGCCGGTTCTTCCGCCGAAGCGGCCCGCAGTTCCTCCCGCACAGCCGGCGCGACGGCGTCGGCTTCCTTCGCCGTGTTCCCGGCATGGCGCGACGGCGTCGTGCCTCCTCCGCCTTCGGTTGCCGATTCTAAAATAATAACAAAATCAACGGAGGGTTGTCGGGCCGTGTTCGTTCGGCCCGCGCCCTCCGCGTAAAGCGATAGCAATTGGCCGTATATAAACCACAATTTCCAACGGAGAACAGGGTACGAAAATATTCACTTTCAAGAATAAACCCATACCTCGATAATTTACGTCGCACGTCGGGCGTCGCGGAAGATGGCGTTGCGGGGAAAGGATTCGTAGGCGACGTCGGAGTGCGCCCGAGGAGGAAGCGGCGTCTCCTCTCTTGTCGCGGAGAAGAGGATGAGTGGCGCGTCGTCGTTCTTCGGGGAACCAGCGTTCTTCGTCGAAGAAATCGTCGTTATTCGTCGGAGGGCGGTGTTCTTCAAAAACTTAAGAGCTCTCCCAATCCTCCTTTGCACAACGAAGCCCTCCTTCCGTAAAATAATAGGCTCCTCCTATTATTTTATTACACATGCAATTTAACTTTCAAAATCCAAATCACCTCATTAATTAAATGCGTTGGCAATTAATTAAAGGGAGAGAGATGAAAGATCATCATTAATTAAATGCGTTGACATTTAATTAAAGAGATGGAGAGGAGAGGGAGAGGAAAGATCCTCATTAATTTGAGGGGTTGTCATGGATTAATGGAGTGAGGGAGGTGGAGAGATTGGCAATTAAAGGGGGTTATCAAATTAATGAGGGGGTTTAAGGAGTTTAGAGGAAAATAAATGGTTGGGGCTCGTGTGGGCCCCACCTCTCTAACATCCACACTTGAGTAGTTAGGTGGTTGTGGGTCTCATCCTTAACTACCCATGGGAGGAATTAACCTCCTTAGATATAGAATAAAATTGTACAAACAATTTTATTTACTTCTTTAATTAAACCCAAAAAAAATTCTCAACCCGCTTAAAACGCAACTGTGGTAAAGGTCCCTTTAAGCAATTATCGGCGCTGCGAGTTCATCGGTGCCCTCAGATTTTAATTCCGAGCACCGGTTCAAAAGATAGAAAAACCCGCTCGTTCGTTTACTGAACGTACCCGAGCTAAACTTCAGATATTGATTCTGGGCACACCGGACCTCGGAATCAAGTGCCGTCAGAAGCCACAGACTCGTAAAATTACAAAGTATTTAAGAAAAAAAATTACTTGAAATTTCCGGGTCTTTACAATATCATTTCCATCAAAAGGTCTGAGATATCTACTTCCGTAAAAGTGACAAACCCTTTCTCGTATTATTCATTAATGCGGTATTACTCGTGACACACTCAACATATCCTACCTCGCCGTGAACATCTGTCATCATGGTTTTCGTCAATACATCTAAGTGTGCGAGTCATAATAGTCATTAAAAATAATCTTAAAGCCTAAGGACCAATACACATCCATAGATAGGAACATCCAATGACACTTATTAATGTGAATTTCCTACTAGTGGGTCTTGTTCTCGTAATATCCTCCTGGATATTACCAAGTGCGCACACCATGAGAAGGTGCCTCAAAGTTTCATGAGTTCCCACTCATGATAACTTGTATAATTTGTGTCTCTTCAAATGATATCATCCGACCATAGAACATATATTCAAGAATAGTGTCATGACACTTCCAGGTATAAAAAAAAATTGGGATTTAAAACGTTGGAATTAAGAATATGGGTTTCAAGAATGTATTATTTATTGATGGGTTGAAAAAAAAATATCCTATGTGTTACATACCTCAATGATTGTGTCAATTAAGTGGTTTTTTGAAAGAATATGTTGTTTATAAATAAAATGAGATATGGATATATTTTATCAAAATCTCAAGGTATAAAAATTATATTTATTTCTAATCGGTGATGAAAAGGGTTCATGTTAATTTGGAATGAAGGATGATATTTCCCATAGGCATATTAGTCTTGGCCAACTTGGAGAATTTATATAGGAAGATTTATTCATTAATTATATTTTAAATGTTCTTAATCTCTAATATGATACAAGCACTATATGCGAGACATGTAAAATTCCTAAAATGGGAGTGGTTGCCACAAAGTTGTTAAAATTGAAACATGGACAACACTTAGTTAATCCATTCAAATATTTTTGGTTTAATGAGAAAGAATTTAATGTGTAGAAATAAGTATTTCAATAATATTGACGATGAATTTTCTCATATGGGGTGTATGATATTCCTATAAAATAGCTCTCAAGAGATGTTTTTGTTTATGATCAGTAGTAGACATGCCAAGAATGAGATGATATATGCTATTAAAAAAATCATATCTAGAAATAATGCAAATTATACCAATTAGAATGTGATATTTTATTGATGACCTGATAATCCATACCTGCAGAAATTAGATTAATCATTTAATTATCGTTTATATTTTAAATAAATACCTCACAATTGCAAACTCTAAAGGATCTAGCCTTTCAGCCTCTCTTTTTCGGAGCCCTAATATCGAGAGTCTTCGGCTCGGCGCATCTATGGCGCCTGCAATCAACGGAAGCGTTCACCTCAATCCGAGCCCTTATAATGTCGCAAAGCCTAGCAAGATCCGGTGGGGGGAGATCGAAGAGGACGACAATGAGGATCTGGATTTCCTCCTGCCGCCGAAACAGGTTTTTGGTCCAGATGAGAAAGGGATCAAAAGCGTTGTGGAGTACAAGTACAACGAGGACGGGAATAAAGTAAAGATCACCACTACCACCCGTGTCCGAAAGCTTGCGAAGGCCCGGCTCAGCAAGCAGGCCGTGGAACGGAGGTCCTGGGCAAAATTTGGAGATGCAGTTCATGAGGATATTGGTGCCAGACTCACCATGGTCTCCACCGAGGAGATCCTACTAGAACGACATAGGGCTCCCGGGAGCAAGCCCGAGGAGGGTAAGGCAGCGGGCGGAGAGTCACTGGCCCAGCTCGGGAAAGGAGGTGCGGTTCTGATGGTGTGCCGGACCTGTGGGAAGAAAGGCGACCACTGGACGTCCCGATGCCCGTACAAGGACCTGACTCAACCTGTGGAGTCATTTGTGGAGAAGCCCACCGGGCCAGAGCACAGTGCGAGTGCTCCGGGTGGGGGGAAGGCAACCTATGTGCCGCCGAGCATGAGGGCTGGCGCGGAGCGACCCGCAGGGTTTGAGATGAGGCGCCGGAATGATGAGAACTCGGTGCGGGTGACGAACCTGTCGGAGGACACCCGGGAGGCGGACCTGAATGAGCTGTTCCGAACATTTGGGCAGGTGGCTCGCGTGTACGTGGCCATCGACCAGAACACAGGGGTGAGCCGGGGGTTCGGGTTTGTGAACTTTGTGAACCGGGAGGATGCAGAGCGGGCCATCAACAAGCTCAATGGCTATGGCTACGACAATCTGATTCTTCGGGTTGAGTGGGCCGCGCCCCGTAACAACTGACCACCCAGGTCTCCAGGTTTCAGTTTCCTTTGTTATAAGTACTTTTGATGCCCAAGTTGTGTGTTTAATCTTTAGTTGGTACCTTTTTGGATGATTTGTGAGGCTGTTTAGTTGGTTTCCCAATATTACTGTTCAGAAGGAGTGTTCTTTAAAACCAAATGATGCACAATATGATTTATATTATAACTTGAAATATTCATAGCATCAGGAAAGGAATATTTTTTAGTTCTGTATTTAGACAACATTGATCGAGATATCTCTTGAGGAGTTCTATTTATTTATTAACTACCTTATTTTACAATGTTGTTCTTGATGTTAAAATGTTATATCTAATACCGCTTTCACTACAAAATGTTTCAAACCCAACATTTTTAAATACTCCTCCATGATCACTCAGGATAATGATTATGGGTAGGTTTTTCTTATTTTGAACAAGTCATAAAAACATGTCTTAAATAACATGAGGGCTTATAATATATATACATGAAATAAAACCCAAAAGGTCTCTTATTTCTCATGGGCAGGAACAGGCTGGAATATGCAGCTCTGTTCTTGAGAAAGGCAAAGAGGAAACATGCGCCGTTCAACACATGTGGCACAAACAGTGCCACCAAGACAACACATGGGCAGTGTCGGCAGGTGACCTGCCGACACTGTCCAAGTGACGTTGATGAACGGCGCTTGCTTCCTCTTTGCCTTTCTCAAGAACAGAGCTGCATATTCCAGCCTGTTCCTGCCCATGAGAAATAAGAGACCTTTTGGGTTTAGATTTCACTGAGGTAACTGCTTCCATTTTCATGTGGCACACCATAGTACATGGAGTTGCAAGATCAACACATGTGGCACAAACAGTGCCACCAAGACAACACAAATAGAAACATGTCAAAAGCATATGCGTCCTAAGGTTTTCAAACATCATATTTTTTTATGTCTGCTTCCTCTGTTCTGAGGATCACCCCAATTAGCCGGGTGTCGACCTCTCCTGTATGTGGGATGTCGCGAAGTGGTTTGATCATCCATGTCTGATAACTCTTCCTTCTCATCTGGATCTACTCCAGAATCCTCTGTACGGTGAGGCTCTTGACAGTCATGAACCTTCCCCTCGGATGGTTCCCCAATTAGAGCTTTAAAATCTTCCTCCATGGAGTGCAAAGATGATTGGAAATTCCAGTCAGTTAAAACTTGGGAGGAGCCTACATCTTCCATGGGCTCCGTGGAGCCCATCATGGCTACTCTTTGCTGTGAACATCTGTGCAGTACAGGATACATGCAACTCTATCTTGGGATTTCTGTTCAAGGATTGCTGCTCAACATGAGTTAAAATTTGATCCCTATCCCCAGAATTGACATTTTAGGTTCCAATACCATTTGTTCTAGCATCGCCAACAACCTAAGCAACCACTTGCATAGAAAGGCCAGTCACCATTTCTGCTGTAAAACTGGATTCTGCTGTAAAACTGGATTTTGCTGATCATCATTAATAGACTAAATCTAAACAGGAGTGGAAACAGCCTTGGGATCCCAATGAACATAAGCCTTTATGAGACATATTTTTATAAATTCAATAGATATTCTAAATTATTTAATTCCATTAGTTATGAACAATTTATAGATGTCCTGAAACTCCTATGCTCCATTTTCTGTAGTAGTGATACAACCTTCAGTAACTGTTTAATTTATGCCGCACCTTCCAATTCACATTATGTTAACAACTTAATGTAATGTTTCCTCACACCCTACACTACGTTCACCTTTTAATGCAACATCGAATAGTGCTCCTAGAATTACTTTATAAAATATCATAAAAATGGGAATGAAAATATAGTTATGATTTCATAAAATATGTTTTTCATTGAAGCGTGTTGATTTGATGAGGAAACTAGCTCTGATAAAACTGATGGGTTTTATGGGATCATTATATGATCAATGGAAGTGGAATAAAACCAATATAATGCCTAATCTATCCACTTTGACATCAACATGTTATATATACAAATAAAAAATTGTGCATATATTGATAACAACAAGCTCCATCTATAATATTTTATGGAGTATGCCAAATGTTGATCACTGGAGCAGAAGAAAAAATCATTCCGACTCCAAGGGGACTACACTAAGCAAAGGATCCCAAAACATTTCTTAAGGATCCCTAAACACAGAAAAAGTGCTAGCACCTTCACTTGGTGACAATATGTGTTTCCGAAGGAAGAGTTTCAGGAGGAAGAGAGTATCGAGAGCCTTGCATACAATTAGAATGTCAACAATAGGATGGATCACATGCTTTATATCTCCTTAATCAAAATGTTTCATTTAATGAAAATTCACCTGCAATATTAAACATATTGGCATACGTTTAATCCCATTATCATCTATTCATTGATTGTATTCAATGAATAGATTATAACTGATGAAACTGTGTGGGAAGATGCATGCACCTAAATCCATGTGGGAAGATGCGTTCACCTAAATCATATGAATATGATTTTAGATCGCATTTAACATTATATGAAAAATGAAGATTTTAGATGTAGATTCAGCTATTTAGAAAAATTGACCCACCTCAATCCCAAAACTGAGCGCAATATTATATTAATGTTAAATGGAACATAATTACCAGAGAGATATCATACTGTTAGATTCTTAATATAATATATGGTTTGTAGGATCACTTTTTTCTTTAGAAATCAAAAAATGACAAATACATCATTTAATTATTTATACAATTAATTAAAAAATGCATCCAAATTCAAAAGGTTATTTAATTATTTTTACGGGAACATTTAAAAGGTTAATATTACTATTTTACCCTTCAAGTGTAAAGTTTCCAAAACACACCTTAAAATTTACAAACTCTAAAATATAAAATTTAAATCTTTTATAACCGATACTCCATTAAAACATTTTGACCAAAAAAATTAAACACATTGTTAAAATCTAAAAACCTAAGGTGTAAGAACCTTATGTAAATCCTGGAACATGAAACTCTATAAATTATACAGCTTCAAAAATCCAAAATCCAAAATTCAACAAAGCTTGTTTATGAATTTATCCAGGTTTTTGTTCTATTTGTCATCTATGTTTTATGGTGGGTGTTTTGAGTTGGGTGTTAGTGATTATTTCTCTCCCATTATTATTAATCTAAAAAAATAATATACCTTTAAATGGTTTGAACAATAATTTAATGAATTATTTATCTAAATGTAAATGACATGTAACAATAACCATTCTATTTAATTATCTATTAGCATGTTCTCATATAGAAATTTCACTTGGATGAAAGGGATGGTATACCAATAGAAATCAGGGAATCACACCCTTATATGGAACTCCCACAACTAGGTGTTCTCTTCCACTCATCTAGACTTCCACTGCACTCAATCTTAAGAAATCATCTACCTCTTATGAACCTATGTGTTATTGGGACATATGCTTCCATTTCACTATATTCGAACCTAATTTAATATCAAAAGGATTTCTATAACCCCTAATGATATCTCACCTTTCATATAAAAACTTTTCTATAACATATTATAAATACAAACATCATGATCCAAAATGACCAACAATGGAAATCGATACATTGTTATGGTGATATGGAATCTCTTCTAAGGTAAATCCAATAAATAACAATATAATATAACTTATCCTTATATTTGAGTCAATTAAAAACTAGTTCAAATCTACACGATCAAAATAACATGTCAAAAATATATTTAGTTATCTTTATAACATCACATTAATGCACCATCTTTGAATTAGGGTGGTAAAAAATATTCATACCATAAAAATAATAATAGAGGATGATAAGAAATCTATGAGATTGCCTCAGCCTATCAGTTTTTATGGAAGTTGATTTTATAAAATTACAAAATTCTATATGATGAGGATTAATAATATAATCATAAGAAATCACATTAACTATTTCATCATTATATCTTTACCTTATTATAAAAAACTTATCATTGCGTGGATTTTCACTAATCTAATCAATAAAATAATCATAATTGAAAAGACTATGCGTCCTTTTAGTTTTTTCTTGAATAGTAATTTCATTGCTAGAACACGGGATATAACTGTATAGCACCCAATTATACCACCATGGAAAATGTTACTTAATTCCATATACTAATGAGATACCTCTTATGTAACTTTTATCCACATGATAAATCAAGTTGCAAGTCATTTATTATCAATGAACTTCAAATATCGGTACATTGGCCATATTAATAAACCGTAAATTCTCCAACTATTCTTCTATCTCGACTGCATCACCAATTCCCATTTTTTCACCCTATATTTTGAGGTCCATGTTGATCCATAACAACTCATTTCCATCATTTTCCATCCCTTTATATATTAGAATTCCTAAATAAATAAAAATCTAACAATTTTCACTACTCTCACTATAGTGTTTACAAGGGAAACCTCTAAAATTGACAAGAGAAATCATTACCATCGCATCACACACAAGTTCCCAGTTTTGTTAAGAACATATCCTATTGAGGACCCAGAAAAGACATTGAAAATGAAAACAAACTCTTATGAAAACTAAAACAAAACATAATTGAATTGAATACCTTGTATCTAAAACAACACGAGGGTGCTCACCAAGGAAAACATATGCCTATATGAACCAATGATAATATTTTACACATTCTAGCGATTTAGATCAATTATAAATACATCATGGTAGTTTCAAACCCTAAAATTAATGTTTTAAATGAACTACCCTACACACAGGGTTTGTTCAAGTTTCTAGTAGAACCACATAAAGGTTAGGTTATCATTCACTTAATTTTCAAATCCCATATCTTGATATGTTTCCCACCAAAATCATTTTTTCCATGTAATGAATCATAATCACATTACTATAGGTGATAAGAAAGTGTCAATAAGTACCTGACTAAAATTATCTCAATTTTGTTAAAATATTATAGATTCTAGAAGAAAGTCAAAAGGTTATATCATTGTTTGATATTCTATAGAAATCTATGGTCACTACAACAAGTCTTGAAGAACCTCTCACTCAACAATTCACTATAACTGAATAAAATTAAATTATGATATATGATATATACCAATCAATAAATTAATAAAAAATCACATGACTTAAGAAATCTACCCATCATCACAATTATGAACCAACTATGATACAAAATAATGAACTTCTATCTCTTGCCCAGGACACTCATCCTTAGAGGAGAAATATTCACTATCCACCACATGCCTACCAACCATGAAACTAGCTTATTGGGGAAATAAGTACCATATATAAATATATACTCAATACAAAAATCAATATAATAGTATCATCCTTCTGAGTCGCTACCACTTCATATTAGGGTCACTCCACATGGGTACCATTAGGAAATGAATCCACACCTCAATATCAAGAGATATATTTACCACCATGGCGAGCTCAATCCTTGGTATAGTAATAGGTAAAATCCCATTATTCCTAGGTCTCTTACTGAAATCCTATTAATCCTCATAATTAATAATAAGTGTCACTCATATTGGTGTAGTCTTAGTCATCCTTAGTTCATGAATTCACAGACATTTCCACACAATAAAATAACATATTCAAATGAATTTTCAAATGTTCATAAATCCATAACATAATAAAATAAATGATAGAGAAGATATCATTATAATTTATAACTATAAACCAAAGAATAGTCCCCTAAACACATTAAAACATGTGTATAAATCATGTATTGTCTACTATATAATGTTAGTACAAATGTAAATGTACCTAAAATCAATGCACTATGGACTCAAAATATTTAGTTGAAAATAAAATTCATTAGATAAGAATACATCTACCATAAAACCCTATGCATTATTATCTTCCCTATTAGATTGAACTCTAATACTTCCAACACTATTGTACTAGTTTTCATCCAAATCTAACCAAAACCTCACATGTGCCTAACTCTAAAATCTAACCTATATCTTAAATAAATTCCTTGATACTAATCTATCATGACCACCCCCACTAAACCCCTTGCCTGATTGGTGATGAGAGTGAGTGTGATTAATGAAGCATGCTTCTAATTATCCAAAGGGAAAGGACTAGTAGTTGGTGTATAAATATCATAAAAAGGACACATTACCCTCCATAGAACATAGAGGACGATTTTAAATAAAAATGAAATCCACAAAACCATTATCAGTAAATTTTCTATAACCCACAAAGACCCCTATATGAATACATAATAAGTAACTCATATAAATTAGTTGTATATGAAATAATCCCTAAACATCAAGATCTTTCTATCAACCTTAACCATTGAGTTAACACCACCCAATAACTCCAACAAAATCCTACAAACAAACACACACACACACATAGATATACACATAAGTAGGGGTGAGTATATCCACATACATAATAGGATACCCCTAAGGATGAATATCCAAGTCAATTTCACGGATTCATAACTCAAAAAAAAAAAAAAATTAAAAGTGGTAATCTTGTTCAAAAAATAATTATTATACTATCATAATCGTAATTCACCATAAGGCACACAAAATATATTTATTTCATTAAAAAATCCACACATCACTATTAATAACTTCATTTCTTCAAAATATCCCATTCCCAAGCTCACCACATACATTAATAACTAAATAATAATATTTATACAATATAACATATGGTATCAAAATTTAATAGGGACCTAGCAAACCAAATCTCTCCAACCAATATCCATATCTCTAACATTTAACACCTTGTCCCAACCAACTACTGTCAGCACACTGTGTTATGTCCTTAACTTGGTTCACTTTCATTATTACAAAACTAGCTGATGCATATCTAAAGTGTGCCTCCTCACACACCAAAGGATACTAACCATTAGTGAGGGTATATGCATAAATTTGGGATACTATACCCACTTCAATGCAATTAGCCATATAAAAACTTTAATCACACAAATTAAAGTAGAACAAAGAATTACATCAGAGCTATATTATTTAAGTAAAAATATAAAAACTCCTGTGTTATATAAAATCATGTAGCAATATTATAAGACAGTAATAAATATTAAAAAAAACACTTGTTGGTAGATTTTATAATACACAAATAAAAACTAAGCAACAGACAAGTGATAAAAAGATTATTGGTTCTAAACCGAATACCATTGTGATATATTAGATCTTACTATGTTCCACAACTCATCCATCAGTTGTAGTGCCCTTTCAACTACTTGGATCATGAACCATCATGTCTACTTGTGTACAAGGGAATTTGAGTAGGGTATGAGTACAACCTAGTAGGTCACTACTAATGGCATCCTATAAAAATCCATTAAATATGGCGCTTTCTTATATTGATATTCTAGAATAATAATAAAAAATAACAATAGTAATAAATTTCATTCCTTCAAGTGCTCTGCTAGCCACCTTCGGTGTGACTATATTATCTTTGGATTATTTCACTGTGTCTTTGAACACATCACACTAAATCTTAAAGCCAATGAGGTAATACATTCCCATGGTTATAAAGACTAATCTAAAAGTTTCTAGATTACTATAAAATAATACATGTTTAAGGAGAAAGTCTTACCCTACTATTTCTTATAGGTTTCCTTTCTCATGGGACCATTTTATATATTTTGGTTTGCATGCTACTCTCTTGCTTTCCAAAGGAGGGTGGCCTCTCAATCACCTAGGGTGGTGAAGATAGAACCTTTTATCAGATGGGTGGATATATGGTCAAAGGATCAATTAAAAGGTTTTATATAATATCCTCAGACTCTATAATATATTTAAGATATGTTTGTAAAATTCATCATAGGAAGAATACTGGTTACCCATCGGAGAAATTGATTGACTGAAAACATGTATTTAAATGGAAACTACACATGGGAATTAAACTTCATCTCATTTGATACATGTATTTGGTTACTACATAGTATGGATACATATAGAAAAGAACCTTTTAATTTATCACCATTTTTGGAGGTTTTGGAATCCCATAAAAGAGTTCTATAGGTATTTGGGAGTTGAGATCTAACCCACGAAAGAGGCTTCCTATGTTTCCCTATAAAGGGAATAAAAATTTAGACAGTTCAGTGCTATTTAATGAGAAATGACTTACCTTTTATTACCATGTTTCATATATCACAGTGGTTCCTTTTATGATTATTCATCCACGACTGATTCTGAGTAGTTTAATGTTATAAAAATTAGAGTACTAGAAAAAAGGTACCTATAAAATGATTTAGTTGGACTTAGATGGGTGGTAACTTTTAGGTTTACTTTGTAAGATGATCCATGTGAAGTGTTTTTTGGGATATGAGAGAAGTATCTTTGATCATGTCAATTTAAGAAACCAATAGAATCATGTCAACTCAATGTATATATATAAACTAAGATTTATATCTCGACTTATGGAATTTAAGGAAACCAAGAGGACTATCTTGACTCAAGGTATATGTAGAAACCAAGATGAGTATCTCAAATCAAGGAAGATGAGGAAGCCAGGAGGAGTACCTTGACTGAAGGAATATGAGGGAACAAATAGGAGTATCTCAACATAAGGAATATAAGGAAACATAGAGTAGTGTCTTAATTCAAGGAATATAAGGAATCCAATGGGAGTACCTCAAATCAACGAATATGTGGAAACCAATTTTAGTATCTTAATTCAAGTCATTATCTAGGACCATGATTGGGGTTGTATGTACTATAACCCAAATCATATTTGATCCTATCAAAAAATATTATGGTGTAATTATTTTTTTATTCTTAGTTGTTAGTGACCAATGTCAACAGATCGAGTTAATGCTTTGAGACCTCCGTATACATCATTTATCCCAAGTAAGAGTTTTGGGACAGAGACCCAATGAGACCAAAGGTAACCTTGGTTGACCTGTGTGAATAGTCACTGAGGTAGGTTATGTGGGTGGAGTGGAACTACAGTTGGCTAATGAACACTCAGGTGGTCAAAATCAACAGTAGTGAGACACTCTAATCATCAGTACCCATGTTATCAGGTACCATGGTGATGTTGTGCTTAGGAATCAGTGCCTTATTACTTCTAGGCAAGGTTGTTAGAACCTAGGTACATGAATTATCAAGTGATCAGTGTTAAGGTAGTTATTGAATAGGATACTAATATAAATAAGAGGGCTTCTGACCTAATGTTTTATAACTTCTCCTCAAGTTTGGATTCCAAAATAACTTGATAGAGTCTTTTGTGCGGTCATGTGATTCAACACTTAGATATACCCCCTCTCAAACTGCACTTGTTATATTTTCCTCTATTATCAAAATTCTAGGACTAGGATTTTTTATAGGCAAACCCTATATGGGTGCTCAATAATGGGAGGTAACTACCCATAACTATCTCCGGTACCACAGTATGGGTTTGGGAATGCCTGATAGGGTGAGAGGATAGGCATGTGAGGTAGTGTACATGGGTTTATGGTGCACGAGGCAGGGTTTGTGAGGCACAACACATATAGATATGGTATATAAGGTAGAGCACTCAAGGAGTTGGACATGGGTTTTATACTCCATGGGAACTGGTGATCTCAATCATGCTTTCTAATTTGAAATTTGTCCATGATACATGGTGTGGGAGGTAGGGGTGCCTTTATAGGAAGAAATAAACACATGATAAAATGAAAGGAAACATAGTGTAGGGAAAATAGATCATCACATGAGGCTAGGTGTAAACGATAGTGTTCATGAGGTCAAGTTCCAAGGTAGGTTGCACAAAATCTTTTCTAGGTGTGAACTGAGAGAAATTTAACAAAACTACTTCTAACATCAGCAAGATTTATCCATGTATATAGCTTGGTGATATTTCCATTAAGAGAAGAAGATTCCCTTGTCATATAAGATTTATCCATACCAAAATATTGAGATTTTTTCTAGGAACATAGATTTTTCCAACATCCTATAGTTTGGAAATAAGTTCCAAAAGTTGTAATTGCCAAAAAAATAGTAGTTAGTCAGGAACAATGATTTAAGGAAAATGTATATCTTATTATAAAAATACACTCTAGTGGTTTTGAAAAATCAAGAATATTTTTTGGATTCTTCCTTCGTACTATAAAGCTAGATAATACCGGCTCTAGGATTTTAATCTTCAGACTTATGTTTCATAAGTTCTTCATGATTGTTAATATACACTGAAATAGTTTGTCTAATTTTTAATTTAGTATATAGCTTGGTGATATTTCCACTATCCTTATCAAGATCTACCTTAGCCTCTTAATATTTTTTATCTAACATCTTATAAGAGTCTTCTAAATCAATATACTCCTTCATCATAACTACAGATTAGTGATTTTATTTTACTTTATCAAAAATAAAAGAACTTAAAGATTCAATAGTTAAGGAAAGAGTTAATTTTTCCACAAAACATATGTCATCTTTTTGGGCAGTAGTTTCTTGAACTCAAAATATATTCAAGCTATCATTATTTAATTTTCCTTCTTTCCTCAACATTTCGTACTGTTATCTTCATTTTTTATATTACTGTTTTTCTAAGGTATTTGTAAGAACTCGGTTTTTGAACCTATAAGACTTTGCATTTTCTTGATGTTTTTCCAAGAAGGACGTTCAGACGGTGTGCGATTCTGAGCCCCGGTGTGGCCGAAATTAAAATTGACACGCATTCACACTGGACGTGCTAAATAAATAGAATAACTCCTGAACGGTAACTCAGATGGGAAAACCAGGGGCACCGTTGAGTCTGGAACGTGCCGTTTACCCTAGGAGGGGTGTAACTTTCACAGGCGTGACCCTTCTGCGAAAAACGTCACCAGGGGCATTTTCGTAATTTAGCGATCTCGGGCGTCAAATTTTATAACTTTTGAACAGAGGCTCAGATTAAAATTCTGAGACCACCATTGCGCTCAAGGCATGGCGTTTACCCTAGGGGAGGCTTAACCTCGACCCCGTTGGGAGTCTGGGTACGGGCCTACTGGTGGATGTTTTAAAAAAATTAATTAAAATTAATTAATTTCTCTATTTAAACACTCTCCCCCCATTCTCCTCCTCCCCTCCCTTTTTTTATTCCATGGCGGTTCCCACCTGTCGAACTCCTCCCCTCTCCTCCACAACTCCGGCGAGGCGCGACAACTCCGGCGAGGTGCGGTAACTCCGGCGAACCGTCGGTGAAGCGTCGGGCTACGCCCCTCAAGGTAGGCTCGTGCAGTTAAATGTTAATCCCCGCAACCCCCCTTTAAATTCCATTTCTTGCGTTGTTTTATTACCAAATTGTCGGGCGAGAGCCATTTTTTATTAGATCTCGATCCGAGCTTTCCAACGATCCTTTCAGGTCAAAAATCTGAGTCCCAGGGCGTCCGGGGTGGCCCCGGGAAGTTTCAAGACCGTTTTGCCTTTTTCCGGCGGTTCCAGGGAGGTCCGGTGAGCTTCGACGGCGGCGCGACGCGTTCCAGGCGGCGGCGGCTCGGTTCCCGCGGCGACGACGACTCTCCGAGGCGGCGACGCGACAGTGGACTCCCCAGCGGCAACGACGATTCTTTGGGACAATGGCAGCTTCAGGCAGTTCCAGGCCGCGGGAGGTCGACGACAAGGGAATCGGGGTCACGACGCGTGACCCCAAGCGGGGACCGAGACCCGCCTTTGGCGGGTCTCCGCGGAAGACCGCGACCGGCCTCATGGACGGTCAGCGCTGCGTGGACCCGGGGTCCACGACCGGGCCATGCGGCTGAGCCGCGGGCTGGCTCTATGAGCCGGGCCGGCCAGCGCGGGCCGGTCCAGACCGGCCGGACTCGACCGGTCCGGTCCGGGGGGGGGGTCGACTCCCCTTCCGACCTCAGACACCCGTAATTTTCGCCACAGGTGTTCGTTTTGAGCGCTGTCTGTAGCAGTGTAATCCTTGACTCAAGACGAAGGTTTTGAGATGGTTTTGGGGAGTTTTAATTCCCGGGACGAGAGCTTGGTGGCTTGATACACTCGTTAAGTACTACGCCAGGATTCTTGATTGGGTTGGCGCGGATACATCCGATGTCCGTTTTGAGCGCTGTCAGTGGCATTGCGATCCTGGCGTCGAGATGAAGATTTAAAGCATAGTTTCGGGCGTTGAAGTGGGAGTTGAGACGTGGGCCCTATGGGCCGTCTTTTGAGCTGCGTGCAGCGTTTTTGCGCATTTTTCACCAGACGTCCGTTCGAGGCGTTTGAGTAGTCATTTCTGCGTGTTTTTCTGAGAGCATCGCGATGATGCAATTCTCCTAATGAGTATCAGAGTCAGGGTGCGGGCCCCACATGTGCTAGCTATAGTGAATAGTACCATATTCATCGGTTGTCCGTTTCGGGCGAGTAAGTAGTCTGTCTCGCGTGTTTTTCTGTGAGGACTGTAATGGTGCAATCCGTTTGGGCATATGGAGTCTCTTTTGAGATCATATTAAATGTGGGGCAGAGATCTTCTTTTTACGCTCTCCGAGCCAACGCACGGTGGCGTTGTTAGTGACACCTAGTGATGTCAGAAGCAGTGTGGAGCTATCAGGCTGATTCCGGGTCTACCCTCCAACAGGGCTGGGTAGTGGGTCACCCGACGACTCTTCCGGGTCTACCCTCTAGCAGGGCTGGGCAGTGGCTCACCCGAAGACTCTTTAGGGTCTACCCTCCAGTAGGGCTGGGCAGTGGGTCACCCGTCGTCTTGTTCCAGGTCTACCCTCCAGCAGGGCTGGGCAGTGGGTCGCCTGTCGACTTGTTCCGAGTTTACCCTCCAGCAGGGCTGGGCAGTGGGTCACCCGTCGACTTCTTCTGGGTCTACCCTCCAGCAGAGCTGGGCAGTGGGTCGCCTGATGATGTATTAGGGTTTACCCTCCAGCCGGGCTGGGCAGTGGGTCACCCGTTGACATTTTAGACTCAGCCCTTCTTATGAGGCTAGTCGGTAACTTTTTCCCGTGACTATCGGAGCTAGGCCCTGGTTGTACGGATCAATGGTGTGACAGTTTTAACGTTACCTAAGGACCCACTAGGAAGAGGGGAATTTCCCCCACTGATACGTGTCCTTGAGACGCGACCTAAAACCATACGGGCGAGTCAGTGCTGCCAAAAGTGGATAGTATCAAAGTGTGGTGATTGAGGCCCTTTGACTTGGGCTTCCTAGGTGGACGAGACGATATGCTGGGCTGTGCGGATGGTTTCACTCAGAACTGATGGTGAATTATTTTCTGTTGGGATGAGCCTGGAGATGGAGATCCCCTTACACACTCGTTTGGGTTTCTTATTGAGCATATATATATAATTTCACCCTAATTTTGTTCCCACTTCTTGGGGTCTGTGCTTACTTATTTATGTTGGGTTGAGCTGCACTCTCCTTACTAAACCTTTCTACTTTTTTTGTTAGTCCACTGCTCACCTCTTTAGTGCCTCCTTTGTTGCTCCCTTGAGCTTTAGGGGAAACCAACTAAGTATCTTTATACTCACCCCTGCTTGGGCTTTGATCACACCTGGTGTGTCCTTGCAGACGACGGACAGGTCGATCGTGACTACGAAGGAGCATAGATGTTACAGTAGTTGGAGCAGCGTACCGCAGTTGTGCTAGAGTATTCAGGTGGGAGTCTATCCAGTTGTTTTCTTTTGTTTACCTGTTTCCGGGTTGTGGAACCTTTTTGGTTGGGCGCGTGTTTTTCCCTTTTACTTTTCAGTTACTTGTCAGTACTTCCAGCACTTTACTTACTCTTTTTAGTGGTTGATGCATGACTGTGGTTGGGGCATAGCTGTTTGTATTTAGTTTTCTTTTTTACTCTACATCGAGTGGGTTGTGTGTGCATGAGTACATGTACTTAGGCGAAGGCCTCCCCGATATTGTTACGCCTTCGGCGCTGGACACCAGCCTCTGGCCTATGGAGGTGGGCTTGAGGTAGTTGCGGCTCGGGACCGGTAGGGTTGGGTCGTGACAAAGTGGTATCAGAGTTGGTTCGTTCCTTGGGGCGTTGTTCGGACATCCCTAAAAAGGAATTGGTTTGGATTTAGGGCAATGATGTTGACGTGTCTCGAGAGCGGCTCTCAGGCCAGGGAGTCCAGTAATGGTACAGGCGACCGACATATCCATTCACTAGGACCCTGATAACCTGCTTTTCGACTCGGCACGCTGAGACACTTGTTGCAGGGAATTTTGAAACATGCATCCCGTAGGATTGAGTCTTTGACTATCTTTGTTTGAGTCAGCTCCCCTTTGTTATTACTGTTATATGTATATATATGTGCTCATCTGATCATGGTATCCCTTGATAATTTTTAGGATGCCCCCACGATAGCAGCTAGCCAGGTTACCCTCTCCAGCTCATGATGACGATCTGGAGAGAGAAGAGGCGTCAGTTCAGGGTCCCTCACGTGATCCCCTTCCGCCCAGTGCTTCAGCACTAGCCCCTGCACCTGAGGCGCAGCAGTTAGTACCGACAGCTCAGGCCGAGGTAGCGCGCAGAGTGAGCGCGCTGCAAGACTTCCAGCATCAGAGGCCGCTGAGGTTTCGTGGAGACCCGGGTCCCCAGGTGGTGGAGGACTGGCTTGAGTCAGTGGCATGACTTTTCAGGTTGGTACAGACCCCAGCAGACCAGATTGTGGCCCTAGCTGCCAGTATTTTTCTCGGGACTGCCGGGCGATGGTGGGATCTGGTGACGCAGACCCATGAAGAGTCATCCCTCACATGGGATGGCTTCCAACATCTTTTTTGGGAGGAGTACTCCCCCTCATGTTTATGCTCCGTTAGGATCCGGGAGCTTCTAGAGCTGAAGCAGGGAGGGATGTCTGTGTCCCAGTACTCGGCCCGGTTCACTGATCTTACCCGCTACTCGCAAGACATGATCCGCGACAGCTACTTCCAGGCATGGAAGTTTGAGCAGGGTCTTCGCAAGGAGATTCGTGCTAGCGTGGTACCCTTGTGCATCCCCAATTACGCCGGGGTGCTGGAGAGGGTGCTTGTGACCGAGAGCTTTCTGGCCGAGGGGCTCCAGATTGCAGGACCTAGCAGTGCCCGCTTTAGAGCGGAGTCTTCAGCTAGCAGACGACAGAGGGCTGGGCCTCAGCCGAGGAGGCCCTTCCGTGAGCAGACCCAGGGCCAGGGTCGCACACCACAGTGGCGCCGTAGGGCGCCAGGGCAGACAGAAGAGAGCCGGTGCTATGCTTGTGACGGACTAGGTCACCTAGCACGGGATTGCCCGACCAGGCGTGCAGATCAGCCGTGGCAGGCAGCGGGTGCACCACAGAGGCAGAGGCAACGCCGTGACTAGGGGTCACCTAGGTGAGGACCGGGTGGTCCTTAGGGAGGTGGTGCAGGCAGATCAGCAGGACCAGGAGGTGGAGGGCGGCGTTTCAAGATCCCTCCACCGCCACCACCAGGCGGCCCACGCCAGGCTCAGGGAGCTGGCGGTAGGGGCTGCGGGCAACTTCAGGCCGTGGGTGTTCGAGACCCTCCAGCACACGAGATGGTCTGAGGTATGCTTTGTGTTTACTCCACACTTGCTTCAGTACTAGTAGACACAGGCGCCAACCATTCCTTTATATCAATGCTATTGGTATGGGAGTTGGAGCTTCCAGTAGAGGCACTGACACCTGCACTTAGCCTCAAGGTTTTTACGGGAAGTGCCTCGTTGGTGACCTTTATCTGCAGACAGTGCGAACTGTCGTTCGGGGGAGAGAGTTTCACGTGGGACCTACTCGTCATCACGATGGAACCTTACGACGTCATCCTGGGCATGGATTGGCTTTCTATGGTTCACGCTCAGATCGACTGTCGTCACAGACGAGTCAGAGGCGGGTTTTCTGATGGGACGAGGTTCACCATCCTTGGTGAACGAGACCTCATGGCAGAGCTGATGGGTACTCTGAGCAGGAGACCCTGACCTTTTTCGCACCAGCTGGCGAGCATGGATCTTGGAGAATCAGACGCTACAGGCACCTGGATCCCTACCGTTGTAGAGGACTACATGGACATCTTTCCCGAGGATGTTCTGGGACTACCTCCGAGGCGAGAGATGGAGTTCTACATTGACTTGTAGCCGGGGACTGCTCTGATATCTTTTGCAGCATATCAGATAGCACCTACAGAGCTTTAGGAGCTACGACTTCAGTTGGATGAACTTCATGAGAAGGGATTCATCCGGCCCAATGTGTCCCCCTGGGAAGCTCCGGTCTTGTCTGTGAAGAAGGCATATGGGAGCCTACGACTTTGCGTAGATTATCGTCGCCTGAATCAGGCCACGATAAAGAACAAGTACCCTTTGATGAGGATCGACGACCTCTTCGACCAGTTGCAGGGTGCGAAGTGGTTCTCGAAGATTGATCTTCGATCCGGCTACCACCAGTTGCAGGTTCGTGAGGCTAATATCCCGAAGCTGGCCTTCTGTTATCGATATGGGCATTATGAGTTTCTAGTGATGCCCTTTGGCACGACGAATGCCCCCACCATTTTCATGGATTTGATGAACCAGATCTTCCAGCCGTACTTGGACCGGTTTGTGGTTGTCTTTATTGATGACATACTCATTTACTCGGCAACCGAGGAGGAGCATGCAGAGTATTTGAGGATGGTCCTAGACTTACTTCGAGAGCACCAGCTGTACGGGAAGCTCTCGAAGTGCCAGTTCTAGATTCACGAGGTTCACTTTTTGGGGCACGTCATTACGGAACATGGTTTGGTTGTGGATCCCGCAAAGATAGAGGCAGTGCTTTCTTGGGAGCCACCCAAGAATGCGTCATAGGTACGTAGATTCCTTCGTTTGGTGGGGTACTACAGGAGGTTCGTGGCGGACTTATCTAGGATTGCTACCCCTTTGACCGCATTGACGCGGAAGGGAAGACCATTTACCTGGAATGATCAGTGCCAGAAGGCCTTCGAGGAGTTAAGGAAGAGGCTGACTAGTGCACCGGTGTTGAGGCTGCCAGAGGAGGGCGTTGAGTTCGTCGTATATTGCGATGCTTTAGGAGCTGGGATCAGGTGCGTGCTGATGCAGAAACATGAAGTGATTGTGTATGGGTCGAGGCAGTTGAGGCCCCATGAGCAGAATTATGTGACTCACGATTTGGAGCTGGTAGCGGTGGTCTTCGCCTTGAGTCTATGGAGACACTACCTTTTGGGTGAGTGTTTTGTGGTCTACTCAGATCACGAGAGCCTCAAGTATATCTTCACTCAGAGGGATTTGAACCTGAGGCAGAGGTGCTGGCTGGAGTTTCTATAGGACTATGATTTCAAGATAGTATACACTCTAGGGAAGGGCAACGTAGTAGCAGATGCCCTTAGCAGGAAGTCCCAGGCTCATCTAGTGCGAGAAGCTTCAGAGCAGTAAGCTTCCCTGCAACTGACCTTGGTGGAGCAGGAGAGTACAAATTTTCTACAGTCGATGGTGTTGACTCCTTCGCTCCTTGATCATGTGAGAGAGTCGCATCTAGGAGATGTCGACAGCGAGGTACTGCGTGATCAGATATCCACAGGCGACGCACATGATGGGTATTCTGAAGGAGGGAATCATGAGATCCTGTTTCGGGGGTGATTTGTAGTACCAGTGGTGATGTGGGAGGAGGTGATGCGGGAGTTCCACACTTCTCCCTTGGCTGTACATCCCGGTGTGGGGAAGATGTATAGAGACCTTCAACGACAGTTTTGGTGGTCTGTCATGAAGCGGAGCATAGCCGAGTTCATTTCTCGGTGTCTTACCTGTCAGCAGGTGAAGGGAGAGCACCAGGTTCCGACAGGGTTGTTGCAGCCCCTTGATATACCAGAGTGGAAGTGGGATGACATATCTATGGATTTCGTCACAGGTCTTCCACACATGGTGAAGGGCCATGACTCCATTTGGGTGATAGTGGACCGACTCATGAATTCGGCGCACTTCCTTACTATCAGGGAGTAGAGCTCAGTGGAGAGTCTGGGGAAGTTATATATTCGGGAGATTGTCCGCCTTCATGGAGTACCCTCGATGATCGTCTCCGACCGTGACGCGCGATTTACGTCACGATTGTGGCGAGGCCTGCATGAGGCATTCGAGACTCACTTGCGGATGAGTACAACTTTTCACCCCCAGACTGACGGACATACCGAGCACACTATCCAGGTGTCGGAGGATATGCTCAGGGTGTGTGTGTTAGACTTTGGCCGGAGCTAGGAGGATCACCTTCCCTTGGTAGAGTTTGCATATAACAACAATTACCACTCTACTATTGGCATGGAACCTTTTGAGGCCCTCTATGGGAGACCCTTCAGGTCACCCTTATGCTGGATGGAGGTTGGGGAGACCTCCCTCGTGGGCCCAGAGTTAGTGCAGGCAATGACAGAGAAGGTGCAGGTCATTCGTGAGCGGATGAGGATGACTCAGAGTAGATAGAAGTCCTATGCAGACTGACGTCGCAGGCCCTTGGAGTTTGAACAGGGAGACCATGTCTTTTTGAGAGTCTCCCCACGTCATGGAACGCGGAGGTTCGGACGGGGAGGCAAGCTGTCCCCGAGGTTCATTGGGCCCTTTGAGATCATGCACCGGGTTGGTGAGGTCGCCTACCGTCTCGCTCTACCCCCGCAGCTGGAGAGAGTGCATGACGTCTTCCACGTGTCGCATCTGAGGAAATACGCGCACGACCCCACGCACGTTATCGACTGGGGAGAGCTGGACATTGAGGATGGATCCACCTTTGCGGAGCACCCGGTGGAGATTGAGGATTGACAGGAGAGGACTCTGCGTGGACGGTCCATTCCTCTAGTTTGTGTGTTGTGGCAGCACGGGAGGGTGCAGGAGAGCACTTGGGAGCGGGAGATCCAGATGCGGGCTCAGTATCCCGAGTTGTTTTTGTAGTTTAGTTTTTCGGGGATGAAAAATGTGAAGGAGTTAATGATGTAATAACTTTGTTTTTGAACCTATAAGACTTTGCATTTTTCTTGATGTTTTTCCAAGCAGGACGTTCAGACGGCGTGCAATTCTAAGCCCTGGTGTGGCCGGAATTAAAATTGACGCGCGTTCACACTGGATGCGCTAAATAAATAGAATAACTCCTGAACGGTAACTCAGACGGAAAAACCAAGGGCATCGTTGAGTCCGGAACGTACCGTTTACCCTAGAAGGGGTGTAACTTTCACGGGCGTGGCCCTTCTGCGAAAAACGCCACAAGGGGCGTTTTCATAATTTAGCTGTCTCGAGCATCGAATTTTATAACTTTTGAATGGAGGCTCGGATTAAAATTCTGAGACCACCATTGCACTTAAGGCATGACATTTACACTAGGGGAGGATTAACCTCGACCCCGCTGGGAGGCCGGGTACGGGCCTACTGGTGGATGTTTTAAAAAAATTAATTAAAATTAATTAATTTATCTATTTAAACACTTTCCCCCCTTATCCTCCTCCCCTCCCTTTGTTTCTTCCCTGGAGGTTCCCTCCTGTCGAACTCCTCCCCTCTCCTCCGCAACTCCGGCGAGGCGCGGAAACTCCGATGAGGCGCGGTAACTCCGGCGAACCGTCGGTGAAGCGTCGGGCTACACCCCTCAAGGTAGGCCTATGCAGTTAAATGTTAATCCATGAAACCCCCCTTTAAATTCCATTTCTTGCATTATTTTGTTGTCAAAATTTTGGGCAAGATCCATTTTTAATTATAGCTCGATCCGAGATTTCCAACGATCCTTTCGGGTCAAAAATTTGAGTCCCGGGGTGTTCGGGGTGGCCCCGGGAAGTTTCCCGGTCATTTTGCCTTTTTCCGGCAGTTCCAGGGAGGTCCGGCGAGCTTCGACGGCGGTGCGGCGCGTTCTAGGCGGCGGCGGCTCAGTTCCCATGGCGGCGGCGGCTCTCTGAGGCGGCGGCGTGACGATGGACTCCCTAGCGGCGGTGACGGCTCTCTGGGATGGCGGCGCGACGACGAATTTAGGCGGTTCCAGGCCGCGGGAGGTCGACGGCAAGGGAACCGGGGTCGCGGCGCGCGACCCCGAGCGGAGACCGAGACCCGACTTTGGCGGGTCTCCGCGGAAGACCGCGACCGACTTCATGGCCGGTCGGCACTGCATGGACCCGGGGTCTACGGCCGGGCCACGCGGCTGAGGCGCGGGCCGGTCCAGACCGGCCGGACCCGGCTGGTCCAGTCCAGAGGGGGGGGGGGGGGGTTCAACTCCCCTTCCGACCACGAACACCCGTAATTTTCGCCACGGATGTGCATTTTGAGTGCCGTCTATAGTAGTGTAATCCTTGACTCGAGACGAAGGTTTTGATATGGTTTTGGGGAGTTTTAATTCCCGGGACGGGAGCTCGGTGGCGTGATACGCTCATTAAGTACTACGTCGGGATTCTTGATTGGGTTGGCGCAGACACATCCGATGTCCGTTTTGAGCGCCGTCAGCGGCATTGAGACCCTGGCGTCGAGACAGAGATTTCCAGCATGGTTTTGGGCGTTGAAGTGGGAGTTGAGAAGTGGGCCCTACGGGCCGTCTTTTGAGCTGCGTGCAGCGTTTTTGCGCCTTTTTCACCAGACGTCCGTTCGAGGCGTTTGAGTAGTCATTTACGCGTGTTTTTCCGAGAGCATCACGATGGCGCAGTTCGCCCGATGAGTATCGGAGTTGGGGTGCAGGCCCCACACGGTCTGGCTATAGTGAATAGTACCATATTCACTGGTTGTCCGTTTTGGGCGAGTAAGTAGTCTATCTCGTGTGTTTTTCCGCGAGGACTGAAATGGTGCAATCCGTTTGGGCATGTGGATCCTATTTTGAGATCATGTCAAATGTGGGGTAGAGATCTTCTTTTTACGCACTCCGAAACAACACACGGTGGTGTTGTTAGTGAAACCTGGTGATGTCAGAAGCAGTGTGGAGCTATCAGGCTGATTCCGGGTCTACCCTCCAGCAGGGCTGGGCAGTGGGTCACCCAACAACTCTTCCAGGTCTACCCTCCAGCAGGACTGGGCAGTGGGTCACCCGTCGTCTTGTTCCAGGTCTACCCTCCAGCAGGGCTGGGTAGTAGGTCGCTTGTCGACTTGTTCCGGGTTTATCCTCCAGTAGGGCTGGGAAGTGGGTCACCTGTTGACTTTTTCCAGGTATACCCTCCATCAAGGCTGGACAATGAGTCACCTGATGATGTATTAGGGTTTACCCTCCAGCCGAGTTGGGCAGTGGGTCACCCGTTGACGTTTTAGACTCATCCCTTCTTATGAGGCTAGTCGGTGACTTTTTACCGTGACTACCGGAGTTGGGCCCTGGTTGTACGGATTAATGGTGTGACAGTTTTAGCGTTACCTAAGGACCCACTAGGAAGAGGGGAATTTCCCCCACTGAGACGTGTCCTTGAGATGCGACCTAAAACCGTACGAGCGAGTCAGTGCCGCCCAAAGCGGATAGTATCGAAGTGTAGTGATTGAGCCCCTTTGACTTGGGCTTCCTAGGTGGATGAGACGAGATGATGGGCTATGCAGATGGTTTCACTTGGAACTGATGGTGACTTATTTTCTGTTGGGCTGAGCTTGGAGATGGAGATCCCCTTACACACTCATTTGGGTTTCTTATTGAGTATATATATATATATATAATATCACCCTAATTTCATTCCCACTTCTTGGGGTCCGCACTTACTTATTTCTGTTGGGTTGATATGCACTCTCCTTACTAAAATTTTCTACTGTCTTTGTTAGTCTACTGCTCACCTCTTTAGTGCCTCCTTTGTTGCTCCCTCGAGCTTTCGGGGCAACCTACTGAGTATCTTTATACTCACCTCTACTTGGGCTTTGCCCACACCTGGTGTGCCCTTGCAGACGACAGACAGGTCGATCGTGACTACGGTGGAGCATAGAGGTTACAGCAGTTGGAGCAGCGTACCGCAGTTGTGCTAGAGTATTCAGGTGGGAGTCTATCCAGTTGTTTTCTTTTGTTTACCTGTTGTCGGGTTGTGGCACCTTTGTGGTTGGGTGCATGTTTTTCCCTTTTACTTTTCATTTACTTGTCAGTACTTCCAACACTTTACTTACTCTTTTTAGTGGTTGATGCATGACTGTGGTTGGGGCATAGCTTTTTGTCTTTAGTTTTATTTTTACTCTACACCGAGTGGGTTGTGTGTGCATGAGTATAGGTACTTAGGTGAAGGCCTCCCTGATATTGTTACGCCTTCGGCACTAGATGCCAGCCTCTGGCCTATGGAGGCGGGCTTGAGGTAGTTGCGGCTCGGGACCGGTAGGGTTGGGTCGTGACAGTATTCTCGTTAATAACATTCTCCCATCTGTTTTGAAAGCTGAGAAAATTCATCATCCATAAATGGATATCAATATCAAATAAATTATTTCCAATTTTAGATAATATTATAAAATCCATGTATATTGGGCCATTATTTGAATGAAAACATATAGATCCTTTTCTTTTTGATAAATCACAATACATGTATGTATTTTCCTAATAAAAATAACACGAGGATCAAAACATGGATCCAGATAACTCAATATTGAGTACAAGTCATTTTCACTTGCACCCTAAGCTCTTAAGAAAAAAACATCATTGATCAAAGATTGGTTGGAACATGCCCTTTCCCCGAGACTTCATTGAAAAAATACTAGTAGAACCATAGTTCATATCATCAGCAATTCATTCTTTGTCGAAAGCAATAACATAATTTGGAAAATTAGAAAATATATTTTTTGTTCCTTGACAGAGAGAATAAAACAATTTGGCACAAAATAGAAAGTTAAAAATTAAATAAATAAACTACTATAAAATCAAAAAATATTTTATGTATGATTTCTTTTTTCTTAATCGTCCTCTCCTATTTATAGAGAAACAAAATATAACCATCATAAAAAATTATCAAAAAATATCAGAAATACTCTTTATTCTAATAGTACATTATTATTTAAGGATGTAGTTCTTGAAACCTCGATAACATTGGTAATTTTGGATAGATTCGTTATGTAGCAATAACATGGAAGGGTCTTTGAGATGAGTTCATTTTTCTGCCAAGAATGTATTTTTTTAGAAACTATTTTCAATGCGTTTTGCGTATTAAAATAAATTTATACAAATTCTAGGAATTGAATCATGGAAAATGGATTTAATATTTATAATTTATAGGTTCATTTTTTTAAATAGGTTCATTTCATTTTGTCATAATGAATAGTAACCATAATAAAATTTTTTCATCACGTTAATGAGTAAAACTAGTTAATTAAGGATAAAACCATAGGATGAGGTCTAAAAATCAACTCAAAACTTGACCTAATTTCATTGGTTAAGTTAAATTCGACCATAGCCATCCTTAATTCTAAAATATGGCATTTTGCTACCATATTCTTTTGGTTATGACCTTTATATTTTTGTAGTTTAAGGAAAATTATAAAATATCAGTCTCTTTCTTTTAATATCTATAATATTGTTTTATTTGTATAAAAAGAAGATATATATGGTTATAAATAGTTATTTTAATTATTAATAAATTATATTTATTATCATATTTTATTTTTAATTTTTAGAGAGTATTGCCTTGAATGCTTATGCAACGCCGACACAACATCTGTGCAAGCAGTAGAAAAATCTAATAAATGATCTTAAAAACATTAAAAAAAATATATTTTGGATTAATTATGGTAACCAAAAAAATTTCATGGATAATAATAATTTATATTTTTTGGTTAAAGAGTTTATATTTGAATTCAATTGTAATTTTTGATTCCATTAATGTCAATATATGTGAATAGTCTTAAAAATGACCTTAAATGGTATTTAATGTTTAAAAATTATTTTTAAATCACTATAAACTTATAAATATACTATAATGACTCAATTGGATGCTAAATTTTCTAGAATACCATGAATGGTTCATTTATGTGTCACTTGTCGTTTTTAAAATTTTTATGACTCTTAAATACTGAAACATTTGTTACCATGATTAAGGCTAAAGGATGTTAAGAGAGGGGTTAAATCAAAATATAAGGTTTAAAATGACCAACAAACTTATCTAAATTCTATTTTATGATCATATTTCGACCGTATACTCCTTATATTCAAATATATGGAATTTGTAAGCCATTTTTCATGAGTTAGACACATATTATATATTAATATTTTAAGTATTTACAGGACTGTCACCCACCTCATTTATAAAAGGGAACCACCTCTCCTCTCTTCCTCACACGTTAGGAGCCATTTAGTTCATCCATGTTTTTATAAAATAACTTCCAAGCTTACTTCTCCATTTTATGGAGCTTCTTTTATTCCCCTAATTCCATAGGAATAATGTGTATGCCAAAGGAGGATTTTCAAGGAAGTGATAACTCTTAACCGAGTTCTTTCAATTTATTTCTTCTTATACCTCATTCAATTATTTCCTAAAATTTTGGATATAACAACATAGGTATTTTAAATATACTAAAATGTTATTATGTTAACAACCCATATTCATCTTCTTTTCCATCCATGGGAAATGAAAATATTGTTTGTGCATACGTGTTGACTACCACCTCCATGAAGCGATGTGCTTCATTTTTTTATCACTACCTCCCTAGTATGATTATTATGATGGATTTAATGAATATATATGACATTAATGACATAATAATCATTCTAAAAAGATAATATATTACTTTCCTTTTTTACCCTTCTATCCGTTCATGCGGACATGTGGACTTCCACCTCCACGAAGCAATGCGTTTCATTTTTCATGTACACATTTCATGAATGAATTAAAATTTTTATTTAATGTATAAAAATGATAATTATTTCATTATTAATATTCTAAATATGATAAAACCATGACCAATACACAAATATTGGAGGTATCGAATAGAAACTTGTATGAAAAACAAAACAGTTAACACATGAGATGATGATGTTAATAAATAATTGTTAATAAATAAGTGATATAATTTTATAAGTGAATCATATATGGTATTATAACTATGAATATGATTTTGTTATATATGTATTATAAATATAAATTTATGATATAGAAGGTTAAGAGTGAATATGAAGAAATTTGGACTGGAGGTAAGGGTAATTTCATCTCACTTACACTTAAATGAGACATGTTTTATATCATACACCTAATTTCATTTACACAGTGTATATACCACCCATTTGACACATTATATCATGAATCAATCTTTATTCATGGTATTCAAATCTTTTGTTTCCATTTTTCTCTTTTAATGGGTTTTGGTTCAAAAGTTACCAAAATAGTAAGGATTTTTTTCAGTCTCATTTTTAATCGACATTGTTTATGTTTAATTTTTTCTTGAAATAATTTTATGATATATTCACATTAAACCCCATATTTTTTATTTTTCAAGTTATTTTTTTTATTTTTTATCCAATTCATCCTTGAATGGGTAGTTAAAACGATCAAGAAAATGTTTTTAAGAAAATTTGACCTTATTTCCTCTTGTCGATGAACGTTTTCTTTTATGACCATGTTTTTTAAAATGTTATCAAAAATGTTATTTTATAAGATCAAAAGATTATTTAAAGTCATTTTCAATCATATTTTACATTATTTTCAATGTTTTAAGGGAAATATTCTTATCGTTTTTCGAATGAGGTACGTTTGGACTTTTTACCAAAAGTGTGAATGAAATATTCATTTTTAACATTTACAAAATAAACGGATTTTCCCGTTGTCATGAAAATTATTCACATTGAATATTTCCTTAAAATTTTCCATGGTTGTTTTCAAAGAAAATATTTAAAATTTCATCAAAAGAAAAGATCATTATTTTCTTTAAGGAGTGAATTTTTTTTGAAGGTGGTTTATAACTTCGTTTTTTACACAATGTTTTAGGGAAGTTATATTTAATTCATGGATTTTATTTTCTTTTTAATTTAAAATAGACTTGGTTTTACAAAAAAACCTTCATTTTCGATGAAATTATGGTCTTCTTTCATCCATTATGAATTTATGGTTTATGGTCATTACCCTATTCATGAATGCATTCCCTATAACTCTATATCATTTCAATGAACATTGTTTTCTCCTCCACTTCCATATTTTAAGTATCAAGGATTTATAAAGCATAATTTCCACCAATTTTATGGTATCTCAATCGTATATCATTTCTATATATGGTATTGGTTGAAGGAAGATTATTTAGGATGTTATTTCATTGACTAGGGAAACATTCTGTATTCTTGATTCAATAAGGATAAATATTGATTTATAAAGAATTTTGAAAATGAATTGTATTGACCATTCAATATATGAGGAATGCATATGACGTGAAAGTGAAGAGTGGGGACTGAATATAGATATCCCATCAATGCATCAACAGGTACCAAGAGACCAAACAAGTGGGAATGATGTATAGGTTACGGTTGTAATACCATGTCATAATAGTTGGGTATTTGGTGTATGACTTACCAATTTATATATGATTTCTTAGTTGAGGGGCCTTCAAAATATGTATGATGTCTTGTATAAGGCCTTGAAAGTAAGATTCATTATATGAGACCTTGATGGTATGATCATGAATGTCTAGATTTATGTATTTATTTTATTTAGAATTCATTTTTCATTATCCATCTGATTGCTATATTGATATTATTCATAAATGTACTTTGAACTCAAGTTGTTAATTAAATGGAATGTGTTTTGATTATTCACCCTACCCTATTAATTTTTATTTATTTACACATGATAGGTTTCGCTGTACATAACTCTTACTGGTCATCTCATCTCACCCTTTATTTGTTTTCCTTTCACCGAGATATGAAGAAGGAATCTATGAAAGATTTTCAAGGACGCAAGAAAGTTTTTCTTGCTATATTTTATTTTTACAATGTAATATGAAAATCATGTATGTATCTAGTTTACAAGATTGGAAAACTGATCGATTATTCATAGTTTGATCCCTTGTATTTTTTCCAATGTAATAAGTAAGCACCGGGTCTGGGTAATTGAGGTTGAGGTTGTTACAATAATTATGATAAAGAAGTTATTAAAATTGACGGCAATTACAAAATATCTATGAAGAAAATTATGTTTTCATAGAATTTGAACAAGTGTCTAAACCAATAAAGGTCAAGTCTTATGTAAATATAATGCCTTAGATATAATGTTAATAATGATTATGGTTCATCCAACCAGTGGGCGATAATTTTGTTTCATAAGATATTGAAAATTATATTTATGTTTCATCTAGAATGTCTAGGAATAAAAATACAAATGACTCAAATATGGATATAGAAAACATTAAATAAAATTAATACATTGAATATAGAAGGAAGGAGTTGTTAAAAAAAATTTGTTCACCAAAATTAGATCAATATAAAACTAAAAAAGGTCCAAATCAATGATTTTTTTCATAAAACACTCATTCAATTGGTGATTTTTAAGGATACTTAGGGTGTTATGGATTATATGGGAACTAATTATCTATGTTATGAAATAATATATATCTACCTAGATTGATAAAAGGCATCTATACCAAGGGTAAATGGGAATAAAGTGTGAATAAAGTCTAGGTAAAGAAGGACCAAAGGAATGCACATGTAAATACACAATTTTGGTATCATAAAGAGACCATTGGATGATTCGATCATGAATAAAACATAAATAAAGAGTTTTATACTAATATTACCACCCATTTGACTAAAATAGTGAGCTTAGAAAAAATTTAGAAGTAAAAGTGGGAGAAAATACATGTCTTAGTTATTAAGGTGTATTTCAAAGCTTTAAAAAATGAAAAATCATAGATATTAGATATATAGGTTCCGGGTACAACGGAAGTGCATGATGGATGTGTAACCAACTTTAAAAATTGTCATAATTTATGATTAATTGGGGATCAATACGACGATCAATGATAGTATCCATGAAATTGAATCAAAGATAAAAGACAAAGGAGAGAATCTGGAACCGAGAAGAGAGGATCAACATATTTTGTTTATAATTAATTTAATTTAATTATATAATTATCTCCAAGGTGATTATTTATTCATTGATGTGTCCGACCACGGGTCTGAGGTGCGTCTTCGTTGCAATTTAGAATCCAAGTATAGGAATCCTCTAGCGATGATCCACACGTGCTCCATGTATTTCTGGATGTCGCTGAAGGAGTCTCTGGGTACTAGCGCAGAAGATCCTTGAGTTTGTAATGTCTGCCTTAGATTTCCTTGAGAATCGCTTCCAAAGCATTTTACTTGATCCGGTGGAGGAGGATCTCTCCCGTTCTTGAGAGATTTCTTAGAGAGGGAGGAGTTCTCTAGGCTCAAGAGATTTTCTCCAAGGATGTTGTGCACACAATGATTGGTTAGCCGGTCCCATGACGCCTTGGCTAATTTAGATAATAATAACATAACGGAGAATTTAATTCACCAGGTAATAATAAATAATTATCACATGTGCTGTTACTTAATTTATTATTCCATGTGAAACCCCATGTCAAATAATAATAGCAATACTATTATTTCCATGACAAGTGCTTAACTTGAACGTTATATTTAAATATTATTTCTCACCAAACCCATAACTTGGTCCGCCAATCCTCCTCAATATTTACTAGGCCTTGAATAATGACTATTTATTTATTTATAAAATAAATATAACTACATTATTTTCCGATACATAAATATTTCATCCGTAATATATTTTCTCAAATAACTAGCGGCAAAATAAATGTGACCAGACATACTTGGATAATTATTAAACCACAATTGGGAATAATATTTATTCAATTTTTTAAATAAATAAATTATTTAATTGAGATAATGACTACACTCAGTTAGTGACCCTCTAGGCCTCTTTCTCATTGGCATTAGACGAGCTTTCCTAAATTCCAGATAACTGTCTAGAAATAGGTCAATACACCCAAGATAAAGAAGTTGATGTCACAATGACATGTCACCTCATACGAACGCTTACCGTGTAATATAATCCCTTTGTCCTGATATCTCCAATCAATCGGGTTGCATGCAAGTTCCATCAACCCATGTACTCGATTTCTCATTATTTGACTTCCCAGAATTAAAATTTCCTAGAGAACACCATGATAATGGATTTAGTTAATCTATATCATTTACATCAAAGGGCCTGAGATATCTACTTCTATAGAAGTGACAAATCCTTTCTCACATTATTCATTAATGTAGTATTACTCATGATGCACCCAACATATCCTACCTCACCGTGAACATCTGTTATCACAGTTTTTGTCAATACATCTAAGTGCATGAGTCATAATACCCATTAATAATAATCTTAAAGTATAAGGACTAATACACACATCCATATATAGGAACATCCAATGACATTTATGAATGGATTTCCTACTGGAGGATCTTGTTCTCATAATATCCTCCTTGATATTACCAAGGGAACACATCATGAGAAGGTTCCTCAAAGTATCGTGAGTCCCCACCCATGATATCCTGTATCATTTGTGTTCCTTCAAATGATATCATCTGGCCATAACATATATTCAAGAATAGTGTCATGGAACTTCCGGGTTCTCATCATAGCAGGGATCCATTATGGCCTTTTAGTGTGATAGTTATTCTTTGGACATTATCACATACTATGTCACATAGAAGAACAATCATGATGTGATAAGGAGTTTATTAATTTTCATCCAATGGATACGAGTTTATCATAAAGTACACAGAAGTTGGTTTCTAGGGCACCGGCTCCAATAAGAATGTGTTAAGGGTTAAGGCAAGAAGAAGAATTATGTATTGAACAAACAATGAATTGTGAATGTTATGTGTATTAATTGAGTATGGTTTGTGATATGGTATATATTGTTAAATGAATAAAGAATCATATCCACATGAATTGGTGGTATATGGGTTATTGAACTAAGGCTCCTTCCATGGGTCGGATTGGACTTAGGCTCTAAACCCCACCCCTAGAATGCACGGGTTAGGGGGTTGGACTGAGGTTCTAGGCCCCTAACAATTTCATTGGATGAGACTATCTGGACTGAGGCTCCAAGGTAAGTGTGATGTAGTTGGATGAGACTACCTAGATTGAGGCTCCAAGGTAAGTGTGATGGACTGAGGCTCCAAGGTAAGTGTGATGTAATTGGATGAGACTACCTAGACTGAGGTTGTAAGGTATGAGTGATGTAATTGTTTTTGAAATGTTTCCCCCAACAATGTTGGAAATTTGAATTATCCCCCTATGCATAACAATTGAACAGTATAGGTCATAGTGTAATTTATGAAAATTACTAACCCTTGGAACGAATGATGAAAGTGGTTAAAGTGATAATTGTTAACTAATAGAACATGATTTATTTCTTTTTTATCCTGTTATTCATTTTAGTACATGTATACACTATCTATTTAGACTGTATATTTATAGACACTGTTGGTTGTGATCTACTGAGTTATACTCACACCCTTCTCGGGCTGCTGTTGGGTACCTGAGAAAATTTCATGGTTGTAGGTCGGGATAGGGGAAAGAGACCTATTCTAGAGGGTTGATTTGGGCATGGGGTGTGCATGGTTGAGTGATTCAAACTTAGAGTCAGAACCCATTTTGGTGTTTCTTTTTTCATATTTATTTTGGGTTTCCTTTACACTTGGTATTATATGAAATGACATGGAATATTTACTATTTGTTGTGGGATTGTACTCAGTTTGGGAAATATTTGGTAATTCATATTGTTTTATATCATTTACTTCGTTTCCTTTATTTCATGTTTTATCTATTTTGGCTTACTCTAATAAAGAGGGTATAGTGTCCCCATGTGGAATGTTAGAACATCACTGCTAGTCGGAAAACTCTAGAGTACAGGGAGGAGTGCTTGAGGTTATGTGGTCACCCAGCTCAGGGCACCAGTTAGTGGCACCTGGGTTGGGGACATTACACCTATAGAGATCCAACAATGTAAGAAGTAGCCAAAAGATCTAGAGGAAAATAGTTTTATATGAACCAACACATCGACTTGGGGTTCACCTGTCATTTTTTCCAAGATGGTGAATGGTAATCTCAAGTTGTGCGTGGATTATAGATGGTTGAACTATCTTATGATGAAGAACCAGTATCCACTACCTTATATAGAAGACCTCTTCGACCAGCTCTTTAGATAGACAGTTTTATAAAAGATCTATTTACGCTTAGGCTACCATCAGGTGTGTGCGATACCATCAAACATACCATGTACAATGTTCCGAAGTTGGTATGAGTTGTATGAAAAACTGGTTATACCATTCGGCCTTAAAAATGCATCAACAGTCTTTATGGCCTTGATGAATCAGGTTTTCCTCCCGTACTTGGATTCATGGTAGTCTTCATAGATGACATATTAGTGTATTCTCACACCAGACACAACCATTAAAAACATCTTGAGATCATGATGAATACACTGAGAAAGAATAAACTATATATAAACCTCAGTAAATTCCACTTTTGGATCAGTAAGGTTCACTTCTTGGGTCATATCATTTCAGAGGTAGACATATCTATTGACCTAGAGAAGGTGAGTACTATAGTTTCCTAGTAGAATCCCAAGAATGTGTTTAACATATGCAGTTTCTTGGGGATAGATGGATATTATAGTAAATTAATTCAGGATGTCTCAAACCTAGAAGTTAATCTTAAGGGTTTCATAAAAAATGGTGTGAAATTATTCTAGTCCAAATCATATGATACAAACTTTTATGAGTTGAAAGGGATAATGACTTCAATGCCGATCCTGATTTTTCTAGAGATGGGAAGAAGCTATAATTTTTACTATGATTCTTCAGGAATCAGGCTAAGAGTAGTTATGATATAGGGATATTTAGTTATAGCATACGAGTCCCTCTATATGAGAACTCATGAGTGGAATTACCATACACACGACCTTTATCTAACTTCCATGGTCCATGCTTTATGCTATTGGATGAATTATCTTTTGGGTGAATGGTTTATTATTTACCCAAATCATAAAAGACTCAAATACATCTACACATATCAAGACATGAATATGAGGTAGTGTAGGTGGGTTGAGTACCTACAATCATTCAATTTTGAGCTTTCCTACACACCTAGAAAGGGTAATTCCATAGCTGATGCCCTGAGCTAGAAGACTCAGACACAGGATGTCCAGGAGGCTAGTAGTGAGTAGTAGTTGATGCCCTTGTTTTTTGAGATGCACTTGGAGGTTCAAGAATAACATGAGAAACCTATTTTATCATATTTAGCAGAGAAATCCTCTCTTTTGGAGTGGGTGAATATGAGAACAATATCACATACTGAGGGCCTCATCCCGAGGGAAAGTGTCTCAGGTGATAACCCACCACATGGTTGGGTTATTGATGAGAATGAGATCCTTCTCTTCCATGGGAATGTTTGGGTGACTTCTGACATATGAGAAGAGTTGATGTGGGAATATCATTCCTCTGTTTGGTTAGTTCACCCTAGGATTATAAGGATGTATCAAGACATGAATTGTTATTATTGGTGTCCAGATATGAAGAGGTATATTACAGGTTTTATTACATGGTGTTCCACCTACCAGTAGGTGAAGGTGGAGCACTAGAAACCTACTAGAATTATAAAGACTCTATACATTCTTGAGTGGAAATGGAATGATGTCACCATGGATTTTGTGATGGTATTTCTGATATCCCCTTGAGGCAGTGATATATTATGGGCGATCTTTGATAGTTTGACCAAGGTCTCAAAATTCCTATCGATCTGAGAGACCTTCTCAGTTGATGAACCTGAGAGGCTTCATATTTGGGAGATTGTACACCTTTATGGTGTTAACATTTATATCATATCAGACTAATATGCCTGGTTTACATCATGGTTCTGGAAGGGGCTATTGAAGGAATTGGGTTCACAGGTTCTCTTGAGTACAACATATCACCCTTAGAATGATGGGTAGTCTGATTGGATGATACAAGTGCAAGAGGATATGCTCTATGAATGTATCCTTGATTTTAGAGGTTCATGGAAAAAACATATACCTCTTATAGAGTTTTACCACAACAAAAACTTTTAGTAAATGATTCGTATGGCTTCGTATGCGGCCCTTTACAATAGTCCATTTCATTCACCTTTATGCTGGAAAGAGGTAGGTGAGGCTAAACTAATGGGTCCTTGTCTCATTTGGGATACTTTAGAGAAAGTAAAACTAATTTAGAAATGTATAGCTATAGATCAGTCAAGGCAGAAGTCTTATACCAATGGTTTCCATTGACCTATAGAGTTCAAGGTGTTACTTCAGGTCTTTCTATGTGTATCGCCCAAATTAGGTCATAAATGAATCCATATACATGGAAAGCTATCAACCTATTATATCAAACCTTTCAGGATATTAGAGATATTCAGGCCAGTAGCCTATCATTTGTAGTTATCTCAGAGGTACCATACCATGCATGATGTATTCCACATTTCGTAGCTTTATTGATATCATGATTACCCATATTAGTCATTTGACCTAGAAGATATTAAGTTGGAAGTGGATGTGTCCTTTGAGAATCATCTAATACGTATCATTGATTGGAGCACAAAGTCTATCCAAGGTAGGTCAGTTCCACTGGTCTGGGTGCTATGGAAGCACGACTGTGTATAGAATGAGGCCCGGGAGCAGGAATCCGATGTACACATGCAGTGGATAAAACTTTTCTTACATCATGTTTTACCACCCTAAGAAGGGAAAATCAGGGCTGATTTTTCTTAACTAGGGGAGGGTATAATGTCCCAGATTTTCAGAGAGGTATAGAATTTTAAGTTACTATTTAATACTCACATTTTATCTTAATCATAGGCATTAATGGCTGAGGAATGGTTTGGGAGAGTCTGGGTCTTGGTTGGAGCCCATAGTTATGAAAAATGAGAATGCAGAATGAGCCACACAGTTAACACACTATTAGTGCTAACCAAGTGACTCAACCATGTGGGGAACCCAGTGTACAAGGGAAGCCGCACAGTCTTTCTGAAACCATGCGAGCTAAGGCGCACGCCCGTGCAAGATTACAGTGGTAGGGTGATGGTGAAATTTATCATGGTTTTCACACAGTTAGTCAAACTATGTGCTAAGACCATGCAAGGGGTCCCCTTAGACAATGTGGGGCACACATTTGGTGCACGGTTTTAACAACTGTGTGGCCCAATAAATGAATGGAAAATGATAATTTTTCCCTTGTTATGTTTTTGACCCAAAATTGCATCTCCTCCCTCTTATTTCCAACAGACCGCACACACTAAGCTCCCTTTACTCCTCTACTTACGGATTTTGATCCCTCCACTATTTGATCTTTGTTTTCATCATTGTTAAATGAGTTGGATCCCTCTAGATAAGATCTACACTCCTCTTCTATCCCTTACAAGCTTCTATTATCCTTTATCTTGTTATTTTGGTGTAACCTCATTTCCACCATTTTTAGGGAATTTGATGATTCTTCCAATATATCCCATTCCAGGCTGATTCAAGGGCTGACACTGGATGAGGAGAAATCTATGAACCTAAGGTAGGTGGTCCAAATTATTTCCCTCATGTTTAATCACTTTTATAACATGTGTTGTTGTGTCGTGCATCAAACCCTTTAGGTGACATTTCTAAATTGTTTCAAAAATTAAATTAAATGCTTTACCATGCCTGATACGACCCTAGAGAGTGACGAATCAACCATTTGGTTGATATTCTTGACTTGGGAAACCCCTATGGGTGCATCTCTTCTTGATAAGACTATTTTCCAACTACCTTAAATTGTTAAACACATTTTGAGGTGTTTTTACTTATAATAAATGCCTTGAGTTAATAAATTGAAGTAAGAGTAATGGTAGGCCATGACATAGTCCCCTACACCACTTACTATAGTAGATTCTATTAATTAAAATATATGGAAAACTTGTTAAATGTTATAAATTCCATGAATTGATAAATGAATTGAATTTTGATAGCTAGCCTTTATATCATACCCCCACTTATGCCGAGGGAAATACAAGGCTCCCAACTTAAGTATGCCTTGGATGTGATCATCATGCCTTACAGTTAGAAATTTTCAGAGAAGTGAAAATACGTTGGGGTCAATACTAGGTATTCCTTGGATGGGATCATCATGAATTTACTCTACCTCTAGACGAGTGATATCAGTTCCATAGGGGAGACCCCGTGGACATGCTCGGTGGAAAGATGGCTGACCCATGCCATAAGTTAGACTTAGACCCTTATGTGAGATACTAGAGATGGGATTAGAGGTTTTTTTTTTGTTTTCAAATCTTGATGGGAGTGATACTTGGGTTCTCATTTATGGGTCACCATGGATAGAATTTCATGGATTTGAGTATATAGAGATAACCTAAAGTGATACTTTGGATTCTTTCATAATCACCTTGGATGGGCTCAGGGTGTCTTTTTTTTTTAATTTACAAAGTTTTAAATTAAAATAAAGAATAAGAATGGGTAACCAAAATTCCTGGGATGCGTCAGCCAATCCAAATCACATACTTGGGAATGGTCCATCATTTGATACTTTATTATAATAGATCTTACCATATTTTACACTTGTATAAGTGATCTCATTAAGAAACATCTAGCTTAGGCTGAAGTATTTAGAGTCGGATGGGTATCACAAAAGGAACCTGGTCCAATGTCTTTATTTATTTTTCATCATTTCATTTATTATTATTAGAACACTACTCATTTTATATTCATGTACTAGATTGATCTAGACTCCATTAGCGGTGGAATACTGAGTATATCTCAAACCTTGCTTAGGCCAAATTTGGTACCCAAGCAGTCTTCATGGTTTCATGTATAGATAAAGGGAATCAAACACCTATTGATGCTTGATTCTGAGTTCTAGGATGGATTATGAGTGCTGAAGACTGAGCCTATGCTCATGATGAATGTAGTAGCAATTTTTTTCCTTTTTTATATTTTTGTATAGCATGCAGTATATTCCTTCTCCCATGTATTTTCATGTATCTATTTTTTATATCTACATTATCATCATCATCATTTTAAATCTATTTATTATTTAGCTTCCACATGTTTATTTATTATTTCTCTATTTTTTTCTTATCTTTTTATGTTACTTATCACATTTATATTACCGCTTTGAAACACTCTGACTCATAAGGGAATAGTCTCCCCACAAACACACCCTAGGCCCTTACTTCTAATCAGGACCCTTCGACATATAGGGAGGCACACTTGAATTCATGTGGGAAACTATCTTGGGGAACCAATAAGTGGCTCTCAGGGAAGGAAACTACACCAATAATAATCATTAAGTATCTATAACTATCTAAATCAACCCATATTAAAATATTTCTACTAAAATATGTATTTTTAACTATTATGATTAGTGTATATATCACATATCTCTCCATAGATTTAATGTATCCATATATTTAGAGAAAAGATCACTGTCGCCAACTCCAAATCATGTGTTGGAAAATTCACCTTGTGAGGCTTAATAAATCGAGATTCATAAGCTAACACTCTATAATTTTACATAAGAACACATCCATAAACTTTCCTTAACATACAATTTTAAATTATAAACCCTTCTTTATCAGATGGTAGAGTCAATACAGATGAATTTTCTAATATCCTCTTCGATTCTTCAAAGATATCTCCACATTTCTTTATCCATGTGAATTTAAACCCCTTACTTGTTATCTTCCTTAATGGTTTTTTTAATCGAGTGATGTTTTAAAAAAAAACCCAATAGTACCCTTATAATCTAGGAAAACAATGTATTTTAGTTATGGTGGTAGGTCTTGGACATTCCATAACAACCTTTGTCTTTGATGGGTCAACAGATCTACCATCCTTGGATACAATATTTATAAGAAAATAAACTTGTTCAAGTAAAATTTCACATTTATGAATTTTACCATAAATCCCATATTTCCTCAGTACCTCAAGCACAAATCACAAATGAGTTTCATATTCCTCATAAATCTTAGAGTATAGAATATCAAGAAAAAGTACCACTACAAAATTACTAATATATTTTTTAAATACTATACTTAACAAGTACATAAACATAGAAGGTGAATTGGTTAACCCAAAATGAATTACTGTGAACTCATAATGACCATACCTCATACAAAAAGACATATTTTGGATATCCTCTTTCTTAACCTCTAAATTATGATAAATAGAATGAATATTAGTATTCAAGAAGCATTGAGACCCTTGAAGCTATTAAAAGTGGTCATCAATATAAGGCAATTTACACTTGTTCCTTATATAAATTTCATTGATTTCCTTATAATCAATGAATAACATTATTGGTCAACCCTTATTTATGAATAAAATAGGTTCTCCCCATGGTTAAACACTTGAATAAATGAATCCCTTCTTACAAAATTCTTGTAATTTCTTCTTTAACTCAACCGACTCCACTAAATCCGTTCTATAGGGATGCTTAGATATTGGTTTTTCATTAGGGATAAGATCAATAGAGAATTGAACTTCCCTATAAAGTGGATATACGAGAAATTCATCAGAAAATACATCAATATGATCCTGCACATATGGAACATCTTTTATAATCAAAATCTATTTACCCATAGTATGTTTAATTTCCTCTCTATATTCCCTAAGGATTTCACTATGATGATCTAATGGGGGTGTTTCAATAAATGTTTTATTTAATGAAATATACCATCAAAATACAAGCAATTACATAATTTATTTTCTAATTCAAACTTCCTTCACCATATAATATATTATTTCTTTATAATTCATGAGGTAATCAATCCCCAAAATCACATAAAAAACACACCATCAGTATGATGATTAGATTCACAACTAGGAAAAACCCACATATTTTAATTTTTATTTCTTGACATATCTTCATTAAAATAAAAGTACCACTAGGTGATTTAATAGATAAATCATTACTTAATTCAGTAGGGAGTGGATTTATATTTTTAGAAAACATGCATGATATAAATGAGTTCATAGATCCCAAATCAAATAATGTATTAGCTAAATTTGAGTGTATAATTAAAGTATATACTATCACATCATTTTGAGCTTCAAATTGAGCTGTTGTTATTACAAAATATCAACCCTGATCTATAGGCTTATTCTAGGAATTATTCCCTTGGAGATCAGATAATTGATTACATTAATACCCCATATCCTTGTAATTGAACAATTTCATATTGGATGCTTCTCTCTTGAATTTAAACTCATGAGCTTGATGGCCTTTATATCCATATTTAAATCACACACCTTGCTTATTTAAGCAGGTACCTAGGTGTTTCTTCACACATTTATCACATATAGGGAACTCCACTATTACCTTATTTTCCATTCTATTTGTTCTTACAACTTTGTGAAATTTCATCCACTTCTTATTAGGTTTTCCTAATGATGGATTTTTAATCTACTTCTCATTCATGATAGCACTTGTTACAATTTCCTCATATGGTTAAAATGTTTGAGAGACCAATGATCTTTGAAGTCTTGGATTCAAACCATCATTGAAATGGTTAATCTTACTTTCCATATTGTATAGATAATCCTTGACACACCTCATTAATACTGTGAAATTATCCTCATACTCAGAAATAATTTCTTCTTCCATTTGTTTTAAATTAATGAATTTATTTTCCATATCAAAATGTTTATCTTGATGAAAATATTTTTCTAGGAAAATAAATTTAAATATCTTACACTAAATGTCTTATACTTCCTCTTCCTTCTTAGTATTTTCAATTATGTACCACTATTGGTCGGAGTCTCACCTTAATGGATACATATCCATGATAAATATTTCATCCCAAATACACCCCAATTATATAAAGATATTCTAAGGAGACTTAATACATTAGTCTGCCACCATGGGATTAGTGGATCCACAGAAAGATGAAGGCTATTGCCTTATAAAATGATCTAAATAAGTTGAATTCTTTTTGAAGGAAAAAATATCTCCCCATTATTAGGTGCTTGGGGTAAAATTACATTAAACAAAAACACACCATACACACATTCCATAAAGGTAGGCCATAGCTCCCCTAAAGGATAGCCCACCCATCAAGCCTTATTTTATTCAGTACATGGCCCGAATGCTCAGTGGGCATGAAGTCCATTACATGGCTCAAAGGTCCAAAAAGTGGCTCAAAGTCCTAGTGCATAGTCATGCCTATGTCATATATAAACCACTAATAATATTATAAACCACTAATATATAAAATAATAACTAGATATAACATTTACCTAAAATATGACCATATGCATAGAATACCTATAAAAAACTATTCTACAATAATCTCTTTAATTTTACAAATGTAGAATCTATATTCACTCCCTACATTATTCTAAATCTAGTTCATGAGGTATCTACCAAACCTTTCCTAGATACCAATTTTTATGCCCCCAACCCTAGTCACAAAGAATTAGTGGTTTATTTATTACATGGTAATCAGAATATAAGATATTATATTCCCAAAATCATGTTTCAGTAGTACTAAAGAGACCATATACATAAATATTACATTACATCATGAAAAATTAAAACATTTAAGTATAAATAATTATTCATTATTATTATTCATAGGGTCAATCATACATATTATTCCACTTCATTACCTAGGTAAATAGAAAAAAAGTAAAGGGTGAACTCAAATTCTCAATAAGGGATAACATACAATAGAATCTAACATGGAATAAGAAATAAATTGTGAACATATAAACAAATAATGCTTCATAATGTAATACATGGATGGAAAAAGAAATAAATGGGTAAATGATCACATAATGATGAAAATTTTAGGAATTCATTATGCTAGACATCATAAAAATACCATCTAGGCCTTGTCTCATGACATCATATATAAAGAGTAAGTAAACTCCTATTTTCCTGTATTAGTTGTCTCGTGATACCTAGTAGTGCTATGAGGGGCTATATTATTCTCGAACCCACTTGCCACATAAATTTTCAATACATTCCATCACACAATAGATAGTTATGGGCTATAAATGGCATAAAAATCAAAATACTTAGCATAATTTTTGCAATGAAGACTATATTACGAGATATCACCATATAGGAAAATGGGTTATACAACATAGCAGTAGATTTCCCCTATAAATTAATAATTAAGAATAATTCCCTTCACTCTTATAAATGATAATTAGGGATTCAAAATGTTTAAATGGATACTCCTATTAAGTGAAGAGTATGGAATTGTAGTTATTGGGAATTTGAAAAGACTATGAATATCAAGGTGTTTGGGAGTTTTCAACGCATGTATTTTCAATCATATTATACCAATTAATTGGTTTAAAAAACCTTTATTATGGTTTTATAAAGAGTTTTCAAAGTTTCAAAAGCATATCCCCTTGCAGTGTCAGACTATATGTACTACCAAATCCCCTACTAATACATTAGAGTGTTGATTAAGATATACCTAACCAACCTTTTTTAGGGTTGTCAGCCCTAGGTGCATCTATTCCCATCTTGCATCCACATATTTATATTTATTCAGGAATGGTGTTTCTAATAAAACCACTCACACTTTACACAACATAAATTTTAGGATATTTTATAGTAGTGATAATAATCGAGAATTATAATGGTTTATGAGGGTTGTGTAAAGAGAGGGAATGGTGGTGTCTCATTAATAAAATTAAAAGGAATTTTTAATAATTAAGTATAAAAATATTACCCATTTAAATGAAAATAAATTAGAAAGGATTACACAAATAAAGGGAGTGAAGAGATTAAGAACCCTTACTTTGAAAGGTAGCTTCTTGAAGATTTGAAGGAGAATGTTAAAACCTAATAAACTCCTTGAAAGGATTTCAAAGACATCAAAAAAGGGGAGATTCATGCTCATAATCATTGAAGTAGAGAAGAATGAGAGTATAGGTGGTAACTTATAGAAAATATGGGAGGTTTTTTTTTATCAATTTATAAATACCATCCTTGGAAATATATGTTGTAGAAAATGAAAAATTATTTTCATAACCATGGTTACAGTTCATGGTTTTTACATACATGACATGATTTTTGATATTTTAATGCTTTTAAAACCAAGATTCGTTATTTTATATTACTTTGGACATGTAAATGAATGTTTTCTACAAAATAATGTTTTAAAATCCTTAATTTATATTTTTTTATTTGGAAAGTATATTATAGATTTTAAAGATGATTTTAATTCATCAAAAAAATTAATATTAGTGAAATAAAATATTTTTTGTTGTGGATTAAATTATTTTAATTATTACAACATTTTTACATTATAATGATGTCATAATAGTTACAAAATATTTATATTATATTTTACAATTTAGTAGAAAATTTGAATGTCTTATAAAATTATGAAAAATTAACCATTAGATAATTTCTACATGATGGTTTCAAATTTAATGACCTTTTTATGAAAATAATTTTTTACGAGGATTTTATTTTTTAAATAAACCTCTTATTGTATTTAAAAATAATTTTTTTGGTGCTAAAAATTTAGAAACTCTTTCCACTAATAAATTTTATTTATGTTTTAAGTCATATGTATGTAATAATATTACTATTAATTGATTAATGTACATTTATTTAATTATTATTATATTATTATCAAATATTTGTATTTATTTTACTAGACACTTCCATGAATAGATATTTTATTAGAAATACAATAGTCAGATTTCCAATGCTCATATTTCAATGGTCACATTACCCTTTATATATATACACTTCATTCTATCATCCCCAGATCACTCATATCATTCCCTTAGCTACCATGTCTATTCTTATAATTATTATTTTGTTCATAATAAAAATTTTCCTTATATACTTATTATTCATTTTCGAGTATGATCCTCCAATGTAAAAAAATCAAGGTTCCACCCCATATCTTTAATTGTTTTATGGTTTATTTTTATTTATTATTATAAATTTTTTTCATAGTTTTATTTTGAATTATTCTGTATTGTAATGTTTTACAATGGAATAAAACATTCTTATTCATGACTAAAATATCTTGGGTCTTACAAGTAGTCACTTAATTTTTTATCAATTATTCCCTTATAATTAAATATCATAAATGGATCCCAGTTTTGATCCACTCACACTTTTGTTTTATAGAATCACTTGAATAATACAATAAATAATGGCTCAAGGAAACAAGGATTTACAAGGTTTTAGTACAAAAACATACTCATTTCCTTGATTGTTTATTCAACCTATTCAAGGATTATTCTTTGTAATCAATCTATGACTATAATGGGTTTAGTGTGTCTCACATATAATGTTTCCAATATCCCCTATAATTCTCTACAACATATTCACAGTGTATTCACATAGATGAATTATGATTTTTTTGGCATTCATGGAGTCTCATAGGTTATATAGCTTGCTACCATGTATATTAAAGTGTTTCTTCAGGGAACCTTATTTGAATTCAATCACTTGATCAATAAATGATGCTTATAAATCAATAAGATTGATCCCATTATTATGAAAACAAAGACATCAAATGCCAATAATTCTTCAACAATAGTGTATGTAACTTAGTCCTTGTACAAGATTAGCTTCACATTGTTGATTCAATAAGGTTTTCCTTATGACTTTTCCATTCCTTCTTGTTTTGAAAATCACAAACATCTTATCTTAAGGAAAATTGCTTTTATAAGGAAAATTTCTTTTATAAGGAAAATTGCTTTTATAAGGAAAATTGCTTTTATAAGGAAAATTGTTTTTATAAGGAAAATTGCTTTCTTAAGGAAAATCGCTTTTATAAGAAAAATTATCCTTATCATATTTTCATTCATATTTTTCTTAAGTATGAGATTCAGATTCATTTTCTTGGAATCATTGAAACTTTGATATAAAGCATTCTGTTTTAGGATTCAGATTCTGGACAAGAACTATAAGGAAGTTTCATTCCGAATTCCGGATATGAACTCTGACTAAGTTCTATTCCAGATTCAGGATACGAATTCTGAAGAAGAATTCTCATTACAAATTCTCATGAAGAAATCCCATTCCGAATTCTCATTATGAATTCTGAAGAAGAATTCTCATTATGAATTCTAATGAAGAAATCCCATTCCGGATTCTCATTACGAATTCTAAAGAAGAATTCTCATTACGAATTCTAGTGACGAAATCTCATTCCGAATTCTTATTACGAATTCTGATGACGAATTCTCATTGCGAATTCTGATGATGAATTCTCATTACGAATTCTGATGATGAATTCTCATTACGATTTCTGATGACGAATTCCTATTCCGAATTCTCATTCCGAATTCAACTATTAAACAGAATCTGATTATCATTGTTTTATACACTCTGAATTTATTCACTCCGAACTTTCACTCCGAAGTTTTCATTCCGAACCTTTATGTTAGAGTTTAAAACGATGTCGTACATTCTGTTACACTTGTTTTGTTATAAAACGATGTCGTCTGTTTTGTTATAAACTAACCGTTGTCTAAGTGACACGTGTACAGGTCCCTCCGATCTTTAAGGAAAATATGATCGTTGGAGAAGGATCCGACCTTACCTATAAATAGGAGCTCATTTGAAAGAGCTCGTAGCTGTTGGAAAAACGACTGAGTTTTGTGCCTACATGCTGTTGAAGTGAATTCTAGAGAGAGAGACTCTTATTAACTCTCATATCTTCGTGCGACTCCGAATGTTGGTGATTACATTCGAGGGCTTCCGGGGATAGGAAGACAGAGGTGCCGACTACCTTAAAGTTCGAGGGCTTCCTTGCTGAGGAGGACAGAGGTTTCCAACTACCTTGAAGTTGAGGGCTTGCGGGGATAGCAAGACAGAGACTCCGATCTTCGTATCGAGGGCTTACCCTAGTGTGGGTAAGACAGACTTGCTTGAAAGTATAAATCAAGGGACCTTTATCCAAGGTTGTTGGATACCCTTCTCTTTGGGTTAAAAGACTATTATCTTGTTACTAGTAGTTTTACTACTTGTTTTTATTCCGCTGCAATTTGTATCTTAAGGAAAGTATAAATTTCTTATACTTCCTTACTTACTCTGATTCATTTAGATTCTATACGCTTTAAGGTAGAATCTCATATTGTAACTTTTGTTAAGGTTCAAATTCCGGAACCATATTTCCGGAACCTACTTTTGGAATTTCTATCCAAGTTTAGTTCGGTGTTAGAGGTGTTGTGAATTTACTTAGTTTAACTTTGTTAAACTTAGTCCTTTCCTTTTCTTAAGGAAACTTTAGTTATTCATAACTAACTTTAAAGGTTCCAAAGGAATTTTTAAAGTATACAATTCACCCCCCTCTTGTATATTGAGCATCTCATATTATATTTCGATCCTACAATTGGTATCAGAGGTTGGAAACCTCTTACTCTATACCATTCTTACATTTGGTATCAGAGCAGGTTACTGAAATACTTGTACTCACATACAAGTTTTTCTTGCTCACTTTTCTATTCCAAACTTTGTCATTCCGATTTATCCATTCCGAACTTTTCTCATTCCGAACTTTGTGATTACGATTCTAAGCTACTAACAAGTTTGTGTGCAAAGTTATTTCTAGTATGGCAGGAATTAATGTTGGATCTATTGACAATCTGAATCCTACAAGACCACCTATATTTGATGGTAATGATTATGAATACTGGAGAGATCGTATGAAGACATTTGTTATCAATACTGGAGTAGACAACTTTGTTATGCTTACTGGTGATTATAAAATTCCTGACAAGGAAGTCAGAACCTTTACTAACCAGGAAAAGCAAGAATATCAACTCAACTATAAGGTACGCAATACTTTACTATGTTCAATGACCAGAAACATATATATCCAAATTTCTTCTTGTGAAGCAGCTAACTGTATATGGAAGAAGTTAGAGGTTACACACTTTGGGACTTCTAAGGTGATTGAGACTAGAAGAGCTATGCTTAGAGATGAATATCATGGCTTCAATTTTCCTTATGGAGAACCTATCTGTAAAGTTCAACAAAGATTTATGACTATTGTCAACAGTCTGCAGTCTATGGGAGAGAAAGGTTTAGATGATGAAGCTCTTGTGGACAAGATAATTGATATTATGCCCAATGAGTGGGAATCCAAGAGAACAGCTATAGATGAGAATAGGAAGGTCACTCAAATTACTCTTGATGAATTATTTGGAACTCTTCTACAACATGAAACCAGAATGAAGAGAGATTCTGACAACATCAAAAAGAAGAATGGAAATGGTACTGTTGCTTTTACTACAACTTCAAATCAGATGAAAGCTAAGACTCCTGAGAGAGTAACCAGATCCAAGTCTAAGAAAGTCATTTTCCAATCCGAATCTAGTGAGAGTGAAGTCTCAGAAAACGAATTAGCCAATCTTGCTCGAAGGATGAACAAGATAGCTGGACAGAGAAACTTTCAATCCAAGTATAAGAAAAAGGATAGGAAAGATAAGAAAGATGGAGAAATTACTTGTTATGAATGTAAGAGAGCTGGACATATTAGACCAGATTGCCCTATGATCAAAAAGAAAGAAAGAAAGTAAAGACATTCAGACAGGAACAGGAAGAAGTATTATAAAGCCAAAGCTAAGAAAGTTCTGAAAGCTAATGACACCTGGAGTGCCAGTGGTGGTGACTCTTCAGATGAATCTTCTGATTATGAATCTTCAGGACAGAAGAATCTTGGTCTTTTAGCCAGATTACCTATTGATAATCATTGTCTTATGGCTAAGGTACGAAATGCTGAATCATTGACCAATGTTTCTTTAAATTCTAATGATATTAAGTATTATAACTCTTCTGATGAGGAAAATACTTTACCTACTTTTGAAGAAGTCTCTAGGTTTGCTGAACTTCTTGAGATTGAGAATTCCAAACTCAGTAAGAAACTTGATAAGGCAAATTCTAGGAATTCTATTCTTACAAAAGAGATATCAGATCTTTCTAAAGATCTTGATAAGAAAAATGCTGATTTTGAAAGTATTTCAAAAAATCTTGAGGAATTAAGTTCTGATAAGAACAAACTTTCTAAAGAATTAGAAAAAGTAATTTCTAATAAAAATGTTTTCGAGCCTAACTATAGTTTAAAAACTAATGATTTTGAGGATAAAAACTTGGTTGTAAAACTCAAGTCCGAAATTTTTTCCTTAAAGAAGTGTTTATCAAACTTTACCCATGGTAAAGAAAATTTTGACAAGATGTATTCCCAAATACGACCTTTAAGAAATAAATCCGGATTTGGTTATACCCATGCAAAACCTATTTTCAGTAACAATTATTTTGTTCCTCAAAGTGCCCCATTTTGCACCAAGTGTCAATGTGGTGGTCACTGGGCAAATAATTGTTCCTTAAACAAAACCCAATCTCTAGGATTTCACAAAGCTTACTTTTCCAAAAAGATGTGGATACCTAAAATTTTATTTTCTGGAAATCTCGGATCCAAGCAAGTTTGGATTCCGAAAATTTAACTCTGTTCTTAATTTCAGGAAAATAAAGAAAGTTCCAGCAACAATATATGGTACATGGATAGTGGATGTTCCCGGCACATGACTGGTAACAAAAGTTTTTTCGAAAAGATTATCAAAACGAAAGGAGATATTATTCTTCAGTTTATCGGAACGCAAGATCAACTTGCTGATATTTTCACAAAATCTTTGCCTTCTGATAGACTTGAATATATTAAACAGAAGTTAGGAATGATAACCGTAAGGTAATCTTTCTTAATTAACTTACTGTTGAAAAATTCTCCTTACAGTAATAAACTCCTTTTTATAGGGGGAGTACATTTGATTGTTTGGTTAACAAAGTTTTTCAAAATTTGTTTTCAAAACTTTTTGGAACGAAGATTTCCGGAATGGAACTTCCGGAACTACAATTTTCCAGAATGGATATTTTCGCACAGAATACTCCTGGAATAGAAGTATTCGTATTGAAAATTTCTGGAATGGAAAACTTTCGTACTGGTATTTTCATAAGGGAACTTTCACACTAAGTCTTCCGTAATAATTTTTCGTATTGATTTTCTAAGTTTATTTTTTTCGTACTGAGTTTTCCGTAATGAAAGTTTCTTAATGTGGTTTTCGTATTGAGTTTTTCGTACTAAGTTTTTTTTAAAATTTTTTTTCTTCGAAATCTGCCATTACGAATAATCCCCTAAGCCAATCCGAAAGGTATGATTTCCTTACTCAAGTTTTCGTATTCATATTTTACTTGCTGGTAGTTTCTTGTATTATGTTTTCGGATTTCGGTTTTCTTAACTCTTTGTTTTAATCAAAACCTCAAAAAAATCGGATTCAAGCTTCCAACCATCAGATCTGATCTCAGCTCTTTCTAACCGTTAGATCAACCGTGGAAGGAGAACAGTCATCCCGTTGCCTATATAAAGGGGACCTAAATTCTAGTCCCACATCGGTTTCAAGATTTCGCGTGCTGAAGCTCTGCCCCTCTGTTTTAAGGCTGTTCCGAACTTCAGTCTTCTCCGTTCCGAACTTCCCAGAGAACTTCTAATCCGAATGTCTGCAGAGTTAGCATCTCAAGAAATGTCTTCAACCAAGCCTATTTCTCAGTGGTTAGTTTACAGAGAAAGGTTAGTTCATCCGACTTTCTTCAGCAACTACGATTCTATCATCTCAAAGAACATCAAGTTGAATGGCTGGGAGGATGTTGCGGTATCGAAAACCGGGAACCAAGATGAATTATACTCAGATTTTCTTGTTGAGTTTTATGAGTCAGTTGCTTTCTTCAATGAAGATAATAGGGAGAAATTCTCTTTTAAGTCTTATGGTAAGACTTACAAACTTTCTCACACCAAGGCTGCAAGCTTGGTAGGGCTTTCTTATGAAGGAGAAGCCGAGTTTATTTCGCACGTGTTGCCAGACTCTATGGGTAGCTTCAACAAGGAAAAGGCCTTAGAAACTCTCGGACTGGATGATGACAAGGCTCCGAAGATTGCTAGTCTATCTACAAACTTCCGGATTATGGAGTTATGGGTGCAAGGACTTATCGTACCGAGGAAAGGTGATAAAGACAGCTTGAAGAAGAGTGAGATCTATATCTTAGATTTCCTGATAAATCTAAGGAAGTTTAACTTGATGAAGCATATTCTTCTTAATATTGAAAATTTGAAGAAGGGGAATCTGAGAGCTCAGATCGTAATGTACCCAGCAATATTATCAAATCTCATAGTTCGGTGCCTAGAATCTTTCAAGGAAGCTTGCAGATCTAAGCCGAGAGTTTGCAAGATCATGCTGGTCAGTGATGAAACTCTTAAAAGAATGAATGTAGCTTTTGACAAGAAGTTTGGAATGTTTATTGATCTACCTCCTCAAGAAGAAGTGGTTCCGAAAGTTGCTGATCCGGAATCATCTAATCCAGTAAGGAAGAGAAAGCTGAAAGAAGTAGTAGTCGAAGCCGAGGAACCCAAGTTTAAGGAAGTCCACTCCGCACCTCCAAAGCCTAAGAAGAAGAAAGCCTATCCTAATGAGGTTGTTACAAAGTGGAGAGCTGACAAAGAGAAGAGGAAAGAAGGGGATCCGCAGTTCGGATTGGACCCTGCAGAGGCTAAAGCTTTGAAGGAAAAAACTGCTGATGAGCTTGAGAAACAAGCTAAGGAAAAGAAGCTTAAGAAGAAAATGTCAGAAGATGAGGCAGTCCAAGCGTTGTTGAAGTTCAATGAAATGGTTTCAGCAACAATTCCAGTTCCGAGATCTTTCTCTCTGGAATCTCTACCTAAGACTCCAGGAAGAAATATCGTTTCTCCGGAACAAGCTATTTCTACGAATACTGAGGAAATAGAGCAAGTGGAACAAGTAGAAGAAGCTGCTGAAGGAAGTGGTGAGACAGGAGATGTGCTAAAACAAGTAGATGAGTACAAGGGAACTCCTTCGGAACACTTATCGCTCCGAACTTCTAAAGCTGAATCTTCAAAACTTGTTACTCCTGCAATGGAAGAAGAGAAAGGGGAATAAGAAGTTTCCTATCATGGAGAAGAAGAACAAATTTTACATGATATTTCTTAGATGGAAAATGTAGAGGTTGGAGTTCAGGAAGTTGCTGATGAGGAAGATTTTATTGTACAAGTTTCTGACAGTGAGAAGAGATCTCCGGAACAGGTTTCAATTCCGAAACAAGATAAGGGGAAACAAATTCTTGCTGATACTCCGAGTTCAGAAAAGAGGATGAGAAAGGAAGCTGGTAGTTATTCTAAGAGAAAGTTGGAGCTTATTGAGGAAGAAAACTCTCCGAGCAAGATTTCAGATTCGGAGTCATCTTCGTTGGGGCATGATTTTGTTGTTCAGTCTTTGAAGAAGTTGGTGGGAACCATTCCGACCTTCTCAAGTATTGATTCACGATGCCAGATGCTCCAACATGCGTTGAATCAGAAAACAGACTCCGTATCCATGGTTATGGATAAGTGTGTTGAGATTGAAGCCCAGTTCAAAACCTTCTTTGTTGGTTACGAAGCTCATAAAAGATCTTTCAAGAGGATGAAAAGCTGGTCTAAGAAGAATGTGGAAGAGATGAGGTTTCTTGATGAGTTTCAAGAAAATGTTAAGGATGCCTTTGAGACCGAGGACAAGAAGATTAATGAGCTGACTGCATCCTTTGAAGAGAAGTTGACAGAGGAAAAGAACTTTCGGATTCAGGAAGTAAGAGATCTGAATGGGAAGCTCAATTCTGTTTCTCAGAATTGGAAATTTGAAAGGGATCATCGGATTGATTTTGAAGTAAGGATGAAGGCTCAGGAAGAAAAGATCCAAGCTCAGGAAGAAAAACTGAAGGCTCAGGAAGAAAAAATTGAAGCTCAGTCCGCAAGAATAGTCGTCTTAGAGAAGCAAGCAGAAGAAGATCATAAAGACTTAAAGAAGATCAAGACGATTCTTAAGGGGCTCATGTCGAAGGAGAAAGATCCGAAATAACCTAATCCGGTCTTTTTTTTGTAATTTTTTCTTTGTTGTCGAGATTTCAAATTTAATGAAAGTCGTACTTGTTGTTTCTATTATTGTCATTACTAATCTTTCAGGTACTTTGTTATTTTTTTCCATTCCCTCCAATTCTTTTTGAAAATAACAAAGGGGGAGAAGGAAAAGATCCTTAAGAAAAAGAGGAACTCTAATAAGAGTTTATCAAAGGGGGAGAAAGAAAAAATACCCAAGGAAAAAGAACTCTAATAAGAGTTTGTTTAAGGGGGAGTTTTTCTTAAAGAAGACCTTCTTATGAAATATCACTCCGGAAATATGAATATGATCCTTAGAGTTTCAAAGCCTAAGGGGGAGTTAGTCGTATTCATCTATATCCTTAAAACAAGGGAGATAAGCATTAATATGTTTCTTTCTTCTTAGAATTTTTGTTTTTCGTAAGGATGTTTGTGCTTTCCAAAAAGGGGGAGATTGTTGAGTCAATAAGGTTTTCCTTATGACTTTTCCATTCCTTCTTGTTTTGAAAATCACAAACATCTTATCTTAAGGAAAATTGCTTTTATAAGGAAAATTGCTTTTATAAGGAAAATTGCTTTTATAAGGAAAATTGTTTTTATAAGGAAAATTTCTTTCTTAAGGAAAATCGCTTTTATAAGAAAAATTATCCTTATCATATTTTCATTCATATTTTTCTTAAGTATGAGATTCGGATTCATTTTCTCAGAATCATTGAAACTTTGATATAAAGCATTATGTTTTAGGATTCGGATTCTGGACAAGAACTATAAGGAAGTTTCATTCCGAATTCCGGATATGAACTCTGACTAAGTTCTATTCCAGATTCAGGATACGAATTCTGAAGAAGAATTCTCATTACGAATTCTCATGAAGAAATCCCATTCCGAATTCTCATTACGAATTCTGAAGAAGAATTCTCATTATGAATTCTAATGAAGAAATCCCATTCCGAATTCTCATTACGAATTCTGAAGAAGAATTCTCATTACGAATTCTAGTGACGAAATATCATTCCGAATTCTCATTACGAATTCTGATGACGAATTCTCATTGCGAATTCTGATGAAGAATTCTCATTACGAATTCTGATGATGAATTCTCATTACGATTTCTGATGACGAATTCCTATTCCGAATTCTCATTCCGAATTCAACTATTAAACAGAATCTGATTATCATTGTTTTATACACTCTGAATTTATTCACTCCGAACTTTCACTCCGAAGTTTTCATTCCGAACCTTTATGTTAGAGTTTAAAACGATGTCGTACATTCTGTTACACTTGTTTTGTTATAAAACGATGTCATCTGTTTTGTTATAAACTAACCATTGTCTAAGTGACACGTGTACAAGTCCATCCTATCTTTAAGGAAAATATGACCGTTGGAGAAGGAGCCGACCTTACCTATAAATAGGAGCTCATTTGAAAGAGCTCGTAGCTGTTGAAAAAACGACTGAGTTTTGTGCCTACATGCTGTTGAAGTGAATTCTAGAGAGAGATAATCTTATTAACTCTCATAGCTTCGTGCGACTCCGAATGTTGGTGATTACATTTGAGGGCTTCCGGGGATAGGAAGACAGAGGTGCCGACTACCTTAAAGTTCGAGGGCTTCCTTGCTGAGGAGGACAGAGGTTGCCAACTACCTTGAAGTTTAGGGCTTGCGGGGATAGCAAGACAGAGACTCCGATCTTCGTATCGAGGGCTTACCCTGGTGTGGGTAAGACAGACTTGCTTGAAAGTATAAATCAAGGGACCTTTATCCAAGGTTGTTGGATACCCTTCTCTTTGGGTTAAAAGACTATTATCTTGTTACTAGTAGTTTTACTACTTGTTTTTATTCCGCTGGAATTTGTATCTTAAGGAAAGTATAACTTTCTTATACTTCCTTACTTACTCTGATTCATTTAGATTCTATACGCTTTAAGGTAGAATCTCATATTGTAACTTTTGTTAAGGTTCAAATTCCGGAACCATATTTCCGGAACCTACTTTTGGAATTTCTATCCAAGTTTAGTTCGGTGTTAGAGGTGTTGTGAATTTACTTAGTTTAACTTTGTTAAACTTAGTCCTTTCCTTTTCTTAAGGAAACTTTAGTTATTCATAACTAACTTTAAAGGTTACAAAGGAATTTTTAAAGTATACAATTCACCGCCCCTCTTGTATATTGAGCATCTCATATTATATTTCGATCCTACACACATATCATCACATGAATTGCTCACCTAGATTTCTCCATCAATATAAACTCCTAAGATCTTCACTGATCGAAGAGCTCATCAAACTTTGAAAGGATCGACTCATAGATCATCAACTAGAGAATCTATGTCAGTCTCTCATCATATCTTATTATTATTTATGTCACAAACCAATCTGGGTCAACCCCGAACTTGTTACTCGAGCTGTCCAACAACAAAGACCAAGAGGTGTTCTCGATCCTCCTGGGCTAGAAAATAGTATCAAGAATCAAATATGATATAATTGGAAGTGATTTATCTCATAATAAATAGATAAATAAAACAAACCAGTGTATACAAAATAAAAAGGAGAATCCATAAACCACTAAACATAATAAATACATAAACAAATCCAAATACAACTATAGTGGAACTAAATAGAAAACTTAAAAAAAACCCAAAAATGAAACCCAAACTAGATCTAACATGATCACCATGTGACCTCTTGTTCACCTCTATCCATATAACTATCCCACACCATAGGTAAACCTGAACATGAATTGAACCTGCAAAATAGCTCAAGTCTACCAATGCCGAGTGATATAAGTAGGGTGTGAGCATAAAAAATCTCATTTGGTATGAATAATAGAATACATACATGTCCTTTACCTAAACAGTTCATATATTCTAGTTTGAAATACATATAATGTAAATATGGGTTTTCTCATTGAAGACAATCAACACATCTTTCTAAAAATCCTACTTTGAAAACATGGCATAATTTTCCATCTTAAAAAGATTCTCATTTAACTCAGTTTGAAAACCACATCAAAGAACCCATTTGATCAAGCATGAGAGTAATGTAAATTTAAACTAAGTATAAATAGTAGGGAATAATCAACAGATAAATAATGGAAAATAGTATAAGTACAATAGGAAAATACTAAATAAACTAGTAACCAAAGTGCTGTAAAATAAAACAAGAGCATACAAATATGTAATCATGATAATTTAATAAACATCTCCAAAGTAAATCCCTGGATGCACTTGGTTTAGACCCACATCTTAGAATATAGTACGAATATATAGTCAATAACTAACCTAGCTACTCTAAACTAGCCTTAACACTGGAAAAACCCATTTGGCCTATCCTCTATTTAGGGGGTTCTAATCCGTCTAACTGGGACTAGAAAGAAATCATCACTCAACCCTCTAGATTACATCTAGGAATCCCATGATAATAGTATACAACATAATGATAAGGTCATAAAATGCTTGGAATAACCTACATTTTCCACCGTGGATGCCTTTCCATTCCCATCACCAACTATGCGAAGGCCCTCTCAATGGAAGGATGACCATAGGGGTTCCCATCTCACATAGAACCCTTCAAAGTGACAACCAGGCCTACACAACATATGAATTTAAAAATAATTCCTAGAACATCTCAAAGTACCAACTGGGACATAACATTCTCAAACAAAAAACCATTTCCAATGAGAATATCTTTCTTTCCAAAACATTTTCCAAAACCAAGGTGTGAATATTAATTAAACTTGAAAGATGCTAAATGGGCCTTTAAAGTCAAGTGATTGATAAATCATGATTTAAGATTCCAAATGTTCCATAACTTGGAAAAAACATTTTAGAACCAAATTTGAGGTCATTTAGGGAACATTTGAAGGTTTAAGAAAAATATTTGGAAGATAGGGTGGTGGAGAGGAAGAAATGGAAGAAGATTGTTTCGAAAAGCGAGGATTTCAAGATGGTTATTTTTATAGAATTCTATTTATACATGTGTGTGTATATCCATATATGAAACTAGTGCACATATGGATACATCCACATTTACCAATATATATATATATATATATATATAAGACCATAAAAATACCCAAGGTCTAATCAAAGAGTTACAAGAAACTTTACAACCAATTCCAAGAGTCCACACATAAGAACCAAACCATTAAGACACCCAAAAACCACACACACAGACCAATTTCACATGTCACCAAATTACCAAAACTCAAAAAGGTCAAAAAAAATATCAAAATACTAAAATTAATTTACAATACCACTTGAAATTTTATTAAACACCTTTCATGCATATATATTGTAAAAACCCGAATTTTATTTTCAGATATTTTTTTCTTTTCTGGTTGTTTTTGAGAAAAAAGAGAAGTTTCTGGAAATTTATGGAGTACACACCGTGTAATTATAAGTACACTCCATGTACTCCGTAACCGCGAGTGACTATGTACTGGTTGTGTAATGGCCAAGTACATGGCCGTGTGGGGTGACCGGAGGCCGCCTAAAGCAGGGCCCCGTAAAGGCAAGTACACGCCCTGTACTTTTAAAATACACACCGTGTACTTTCTTTTTATTTCATTAAACGGACCGGGGTCGCGTCTAATGGATAGAACATGCTTCTTCTCGACCTATCTCTTCCAGGAGCATCCGTACGACTGTGAATCTTCTCCAAGCCCCCGACTCACCGTCTGTTCTCCGATTTGAACTCTGTCATTTGCGTTGGAATCACATTGGTGAGTTCTCCCTTCTTCTTGAACTTCATCTCCCGATTTCTCCTCTTTCATGAGATATCCTCAGTTGAGCGTTTTTAGCATTTTTTATATCTATGGAATTATAGGGAGATTCAAGTCTAGTGGTTCATGTATATCGATCTCACAACACTGAGGTAGGTGGTTTGTGCCTTTCTGTAGTTAGTCTTTGAGTTATATGTGCAAAATTTCCCAATACCCTTGTTCGGGGTATTGCATGTTTATGAGTTTTAGCCCTATAATTTCCTGCTATGCCTTGTTAGTCTGAATAGAGGTTAGTTTTTTGTGAATAGGGTTAATCATGGCATGATATGGATGTTCTGTCCATGTTTTCATGTTTTGACTATTTGGTCTAGCTTGCCTATTAGGCTGCTTTACTTTCCATGCCTAGTATTGTTAGGATGGAGTGATTTTATATGATATGTTATGATATGATATAGACTATTTATCCAAGTAGTTCTTGAGGTTTAATTTGGCTGCCATACATTGTTTTTGCATGTTTGAATTACACATGGCTATGGGAACCTGGTGTAGTAGACCATAGGGGGAATGGACACTGAGGGATTCCCCAGAGTGTCTGTTTTACTGTTATGTTGTGAGACCATAGGGGGGATGTACTTTGTACTCACTCAGAGTGTCTGTAGTTTCCTCGATACGGTCCACAGGGGGAATTAGAAGCTGAGTGCTTCCTCAGAGTGCCTATTAGTTACCGATACGAGACCACATGGGGAATTGATGGTGAGTGCTTCCTCAGAGTATATTTGATAAAGATGAACCAGAGGGGTTAGACTATGAGTACTTCCCAGAGGGTTTCTTGTGTTCGTTTGGTTGAACTAGGGGGGTTAGGTTGTGAGTAATTCCCAAAGGGTAACCTTCTTTGATTAGCTACTTACTTGATATATGAAATTGAATGCATTTGAAACTGTGGAATTGTTTACCTTTGAGTACTTTATTATTTACTACTTCTTTTTGCTTATTGCCAGCCATATATATTCACTGACTATTAGGAATAGATCTTTGGTTGGTTGACTACTAGGATTCGTCTCACACACTACCCAAACAGATTATATTGTTGCAGGTCTAGATAAGGGAAAGCACCCTTCTACTTCAGGTACTTGACTGCTTTGGAGATAAGGAGCATGGGATCGAGCTGAGGCTTGCGATGCTGAGGAGTTGTTTACTTGTTTTTCTTGTACTTTGGTTTAGTACTATATTTCAACATTGTGAAATGTTTGGCTGTTTTCCTAGACATATGTATCATGCCTCATTATATATGTGCTCCACTTTATTTCTTCTAGTCTTCCGCTGTTTACTGTTGTATGGTATTATTACTGCTTCCTCTATTGTTATCTATTTCGTTTCTACTATGTTACTCTGCCAATGAGGGAATAGTTTCCCCACTCTCATACCTAAGGACATCGCTACTAGTCAGAAGCCTCTGGTGTTCGATGAAATACGCTTGAGGCCATGTGACCAACTGGGTACGGACGTCTCTGGGCGGCTTCCGAAACTAAGATGTTACAAAGTGGTATCAAATGAATTCTTTTCTTCTTGACTTATTATTTGGAGCCTATATCCAGGGATATGGAGGAATAGGTACTTGGTAATAAGTTGTGTCCGAGAGTAGCTAACCCGTGTACAGGGAAAAGCCAATTTACCTCATATATTACACTTTTTATTATTTTGAAATTATTATAGTTGATTTTATTTCACCATTGGATGATTCACATGTATTGTGCTGTTATTGTTGATGTTATTGAGGTTCTATTTCTGTTGAAACCTAATGAGATGATGGTGTTCCATCTCATGCATCATATAGGCACTTTATATAAATCACATGTCATGCATTCTTGTCATGCTATTTAGGGTGAATTACCGACTGCATGTTGCTGTGATAGATGTTGTGCTAGATATACATGCTGTTATGATATATGCCTTGATATAATACCTGCTGTTTGATAGGGTATTGAATTATGTAAGGTTTTGTTTGAATGAATGCCAAACTTTGGTTCTTGAGGTGTTATGGGCCCTCATGTATTGGAATTTGGTGGATCAATGCACTGTTATCCTTATATATGACATGTATAAGATGCCAAAATTTGGTTCTTGAGGTGTTATGGGCCCTCACAGATCAGAATTTGGCACTTAAATGGTTGTTTCAGTGTTTTTTTGGGGTTCTAGAGTAGTTTCTGAGGCTTACTGTCTGAAAAAACCCAGAATACACAGCATGCAATGATGAATACACGCCATGTGTCCTTCTATTCAGGAAGGAACTATTTTTCTTAAGTTCATGCCATGTACTTATGTACACGCCGTGTAGTCTCTAACCATGTCGCTGGCTGTGTGGGAAGAGACACGAGGTTGGGAAATCTTTGGTGGAACACACCGTGTACCGGACGTACATGCCTTGTGTTTAGACCATGTGTCCGACCGTGTGACTAACAACATGGGTGGATGATGGGAAGCTATTACACACTGTGTCTGGAGAAAACACACCATGTATAGTCAACCATGTTACCGGCCATGTGACTAACAACACAGGTCGGTGAAATCTTTCTAGTACACGCCATGTTTGGCACAAACACTCCATGTAGTCTTGTCCTAGGAGAACCGTGTGGGTTAGTCGTGTAGAAGAAATCAGGAAGGGGAAAACGATTCAAGTACACACTGTGTCTTTTCAGTACACACCGTGTGTATGGGGTGTTACACGACCAAGGTTGGTAGGAGTACACGCCTATGTGAAGGCTTGAGGGAATACACCATGTAGTGTTTATATACACCGTGTATCCATGTTTTGAAAAACATGAATGCTTTCCTTCTCTTGTTCCCTTCGTTCACTTCTAAGTTTCAGTCCTTGATAATCTTGATCTAAGGTGAATTTGACCTTATAGAGTCATGCCACCGAGATGTACTCTGGTTGTAGGCCAGTTGCAAGGTAGTGATCAGACACCGGACATGGCTGATCAGGGACTACCGGCAGATCCTCCTGTAGTGCCAGTCTTGGCACCAGCCGTCATTTCAGACATAGGTGTTGACACAAAGTTCTGAGAGAGATTAATGAGGTTCATGCATACCTTCCGAGGAGTACCACCTCCTTCCCCATCTATGGTAGATTTGACATGGGTATTTTACCAGTAGAATCCTCCCACTTTCATAGGGGATGGAGGACATCAGGCTACAGAATCATGGTTAGAGGCAATGCTTTTGATCTTCGAGCACCTGGAGACACCTCCAGAGAGGAGGGTGAATCTTTCTACATATATGCTTCAGGATTCCTCCAACAGATGATCTCAAGTGATCTCACAGGTGGGATGCCAGCTGTTTATGGTCTGGGATGAGTTCCAGCATGCCTTCTATGACTAATTTTACCCAGAGACTTTGAGGGACGATCGAGACCGAGAGTTCATGAGTCTAGAGCAGGGTACTCTTTCTGTTATGGAGTATTCTTCTCGTTTCACAGAACTACATCGCTTCACACCCATCCCAGGAAGTGATGAGTTATTCCTGGCAAGGAAATTTAAGGATGGTCTCAGGCACAAGATCCGATCTCAGGTGAATATATTCAGGTTGACTTCTATAACTTATATCATCAACCATGTGCTAATACTGAAGCACAATCTAAGGGATTCTGGAGTTGTGAGCTAGGGTGTCTTGACATCCAAGGTTAGTATCCCTCCTACCTATAACAGGAAGCGCAGTAGGGAGTCTACGTGCAAAGATCCGAGGAGGCAAGAGACATATTATGGTAGCCAGGTGGTTTTCTACCAGTGTAGGTAGAGTGGGCATACGATGCTGCATTGCCTGAGAGAGCCAGTGGAGTGCCGATCCTATGGAAATATGGGTCATATTAAACACTTATGTCATTTTTTCTCACCAGTAGCTGGTAACATGGGTTCTTCTATGACTCATCATTCAGGATCAGTGCCACCAGTTTATTAAAAGTCTGGGAACTGGAGTTCTTCCGGCCATTCAAGTTGAGGTTGAGGTCGCGACCGTAGTAGCCAGTTGACATGCTTTTAGCGACAATAGGGTGGATTAGCTTAGGGTGGTCAGGTAGGGTTATGGGGTCATGGTGTAGGTCAGACTTTTGTGGTGGAGCAGACCCAGTAGGAGGAAGATCCCAAACCCTCTACAGTTCGAGGTATGATTCAAGTAGCCTCAGTTTTAGATTTTTCTCTTTTCGATACAGGGTCTTCCCATAGCTTTATATCTGTTTCTATTGCGGAGAGCCTTGGGCTATGTATCTTTTCGTCTGCTGATATCTTGACACTAGACACTCTTTTGGGGATAAGAACAGCTTGTCTATGACATTTCAAGGAGTGTCCTCATGAGGTTGGTGGGTGTCACTTCTTATGGGACCTCTATGTCTTAGAGATGATAGGATATGATTTCATTCTCTGAATGGACTAGTTAGTTACCTTCAAGGTTATTGTTGACTTCTATCATTATAGGGTGAGTTTCACATCACCAGAGGGTGGATCATTTCTTCATAAAGCTGAATGGGATGTTCATGCAAGCAGAGCAGGACTCGAGCATCATGGGTTGAGAGGAGTTACAACCCAGATCTCTAGTATATATCTGAACGACCAGGGGACTTCATAGATGGAATTTCCTCCAATGGTGGATCTTTTCAGAGAAGTATTTCTAGAGTATTTTTAGGTCTACCTCTAGAACGAGAGGTGGACTTCTCTATTGAGCTTGTGCCAGGAGAGGAACCAGTGTTCATTCCTCCTTACAGGATGGATACACCAGAGTTACAGTGTAGAGACCCGAAGCTTAACGTATATAGACATTACATTACTTTTGCGGAATACTTAGTACATAACAAAAACACACACACAAGGACCGTAGTAGTTTAGTGTCTTTGGAAACTCGGAATATAATCTTCTAATCATGGTGAAAGATCTTCAACATCTCCCATAAAGATCTTATCTTTTTTTTAAACCTAAATCCTTTATTTATATCTTGGGGAAAAGAAAACATAAAAGGGTGAGCTCAAATGCTCAGTAAGGGTAAACAAAAGAAATATCAGTCACATCATATTCATAAGAACATATCTTTTGGAAATCTTAACCTGCAAAAGAGATCATAATTTCATAACATGGGATAAATCATAGTAGTGAAATGTAATCCCAATAATCATAACTTAAAACAAGAAACTTTGTGGCATACACACATAATCATAGAGAATCATTTCTTATTAGTCAAGACTCATTGCCAAGACTATCTTAGTAGACAAAGTCCCTTTCTGAACCGAGTTCACTCCTCGTTTCAGTCATGTTTCACTGAACCGGTATAACCTACCGTTCCAGCCATGTCTATCTCATGAGATATAAAATCTTTACCCAATGCATTGGAGGGAGATATAGGTCCCACCCATCTCATAATGATACCATTCTTATGTGTTCCACAAAATCATAAATCATACATCATTGCATAACCCATGTAGTAAAAATGGGATTCTTAAACAACATGACATCATAAAACAATTCATATAAGATAAAGGAATTCATAAAAATATAATTCCATCACAACATAATCAAATCAATGTAATAATAGGGATAAAAACAGAACCCTTTATTATCTTATATGGAAAATAATTTTGATAAAACACTTGAACTCCATTCTTGAGGAAAATATCCTTTCTGCTTCAAAAACACTTTTCCTTTCTTAACATGTCGTACGATTATAAACTAAAAGAAGTTGATTAAAAATAAACTTGAAAACTTTTAAAGGAAGCTTCTTGGAAATAATGTTTTAAAAATCCATTCATTCCGTATAAGTTAAAGAAAACATTCTTCGTACTTTTGTTAGAAAAGTCAAAAAGTACCTCGTACAAAAAACGACAAAAGATTCCTTTCATATCTTTTACTAAAAACTCACCGAAGGGTAAAATTGGATTTAAAAAATTGTAGGTGGATGGAAATAATATTAAATATTGAGGAAACATGGATGTGGATTATAAAATACACCCCAGTAAATACCAAAGTACAAACAATCTCAGATAAAAATGAGATTGTGATATTTCCCTTACCTTAGGACCGATTTGCTTCGTAAGTGTCCAAACCCCCTGTATAATGATTCAAATAATGTCATTGACTTATTCAAGAATCATAATTATTGTTATGATATCATATATGGTTCACTTATGTCTTTATATTACCCGTTCTTTTGTAAATTCCATGTTAAAGAGCGTTTTGGGTAAAATTGTTTCATTTGTCGTCCGTGTTTTGACTTGTAATTATTCATATGATTACTTAGATCATGATTACTTAATTACAGAATATAAAAAATGATTTACATATAATATATATTCAGAATATTCATATATATACTAAATCAGTAAATGGAAAGAAATACACCGTTCATGGAGACGGTAGGCCGTACGTACGCATGAACGCTTTTTTCGTTTCCTTATTGAGTTGAATGGAATTAAGTAGATGACATACATATATATACAAATAAATCCAGTATCATTATTATGTAATATATTTCATGATTACTTATTATATATACTTTATAATCATTAATGAATGGTTAATGTGGAGAATGAATCTCATCGCGTCGTGGAGACGGTAGTCCGTACGTACGCACGAGCGATGATATCGTTCTCATGATCGTGGGACTATATTGGAGTGTATGTATACTATCTCAGAATCAATATCACTTTAAAATAATCATATATAGTTATTATTTACACCATTATACCCATCCAAGTAAGGTGGTGGTGGAAAATAGATTACACCACAGCGTGGAGACGGTATTCCGTACGTACACACGCGCGGTGATTTCATTTTCCGTAGGATGGATAGATAGTGAAATAGGGTTGTTTCATACTTATAATAACATATCAGTATATGAGTGATACTGATGTTATTACTTCATGATGAAACAACTAAATAAGAATAAGTGGAAGAAGAAATAAAGATGAAAGAATCGGTAACGGGCATTACCTCTTCTTTGAAGCGCTTCTTTGAGACCTCCTTTTAGGGCACTAAAATAGGTCTTTTAAGAATAACAGAACCTCTAGGATGTTTCTAGGGAAATGTAGAGGAGAAATTGGCAGGGGTTTTCTGAGCTTGAAGGCTCAAATTGGTGTGAGAAAGAGGGGGAGGAGGTGCCCTTTTATAAGGGAGGAGAGGGGAACCTTTGGAATAACTAAAAATATTATTTTATTATAAAGTCAAATTCGGTTTTTAATAGCTCAAAATTGATATATTTAGAAGATAAGGTGGGTAGGTGTCTAAATACTCTCATACAATATAATTTAGACATGTTTAGGTATCAATTTTAACCTTATCATTTAGATTTAACTTTAAGTTAGATAATTTAAATTTACCGTGTCTTCTTGTGTTATTACACTATAAGGTTAATAAACTTACTATAACAAGCCAAACGAACCACAATTTTTTTATTATTAATATATATAACCTTATCTAAGTCATTTGGCCTAACCTTAGATTTTTAGGAATAAAATAACAATTAATAATATAATATTTGTTTTAAAAACTATTTTATGTCAATTTTGACACTATTTGGTAATTGATTTTTTTAAAACTCATAACAGAATTATTAGTTCTAAAAAAGTTAATAAAATCAATACTAACATGTCATATTAACCTATAAAATTAGTGTAATTCATAAAAAGTCTTAAATTAAATTTATTTGGGTATTTATAACATCAATTATGTCAATATTTAATTAATAAGATAATTACTGCATCATCGTTGTGTCACAAATAAATTAAATTATTTAATGTCTAAAAATTACAAATAAAATACCATTATATAGGAAATCTTTTTATCTTTCTAATTAATATTTATAGTCGAATTTATCTTATGTATAACCCTATATTAAAAATGATTGACTTATTAAACTTTGATTTTAACTATTTTAACCATTCTTTAAATAAATTAATAATAAATGTCCTAATCTAATCCAATTGGGCTTAAATGGTCATATTTTATTCCTAAGGTTGTTTTTGGTCGAATTACACTTATCCAATAGAATTAGGACATGTGTTAGGGTAATAATAATATCATTTTTACCCTTAATTACCCTATTTACTTTTAACCGTGGTAAAAAAAAGTAAAAAGTTACTATTCACCAAAAATTATTTTCATCTCATTGAACCACATTTTAGTCTTTGATATTAACCGTGTCTCTCGGATTTTCGAAATTTCACTCACAGAAGTGGTAAAATTAAGTTTTATGAAAAATTCAGTTTTTTTAACTACCACTTAGTGGTTTCACTATTCATCAAAAAATGAAAGTTTCCAAAAAAATACCAAAAATTAGGCCTAAGCTATATTTGATATTATGAATTCAAAAATGATTTCTATTTTATCAAATTCAAAACATATCAGTTACATTAACTAATTTAAAAATTAATTCCCGTCGTCAAAACAAATAGCGTGTTTTTAAGAGATAATAACTATCAAAAGATTGACACTTGTTTATAACTGGTTTAAATGTGAAATTACATCCAATGACCAACATTGTATTAAATTGTAAAAATATATTATAAATATACTTTAAAACCACTAAAATTAACAATTTATCACTATTAATTATTTCTACTAAAAAAGTTGTTTTTAATTAAAATTTAGTAATTTTCACTGTTCATCAGAATATGAAAGTTATCCGAAAAGTACCAAAATTTCACCCTAAGATAATTTCGATATTCCGAATCCAAAAATGAAGTCCATTTTGAAAAATAAAATTTACAAAATTTCAAAAAGTGGTTATTACTATTGATAACGACTAGTTTTAATAATATTTTAATAGCATATTGTTGTTTAGTAAAACTCGGTATTGCGTACTACACACGCTATCGAGGAAGGTCGCGATTGCGTGTAATGCAAGGCAAGTCAAGGATGCATGCTGTGAAAGCTCCTTTTGGTGTAGCGTACAACACAAGACATTAATGAAACGAATATTTTTCATAAAATCTCAGGGTGTTACATTCTACCCCCCTTAAAATGAATTTCGCCCTCGAAATTCGTCAGGGTTATAAATGGTTTACTATTCGAAAGATTCTTTGATAGAAACCCACATCGTAAGAAGGAATAAAAAAACCAATCTTTAAAAACAAAAGTATGAAACGTAATGGTTACCCAAATAAACTAATCACTGGGTTTCCACATATCATGTTCCGATGGAGAGTGGTAGAGAACATGTCTATGGAAAAGCCAGCAATCACAAAGCCATAAATTTGTGACGATCTAAGGTACCATATGATTCATCAGATATAAGAGCACTAGGACAACATTTTTGGTTTTCAAGATCATTTCCCTAAAGTTGATGAAATTGGAATTAGAAAAAATACTTTCGTGATTTCGGTATAGTCTCACCGTTGGTCGTTCTTTGGACAATTTCCACTTCATCTCTTAAATAAATGAAGTTGAATTTGTCATTTGTGATGTGATAGCAGATCATGTGATAGAATGATGGGTCATTCCATCTGTCTAAAACAAAAGGTTAGAAAAGTTATCAAAAAATACATAAGTCCATCTATAGTGAGATTAATCATATATGGTTCCTAAAATGGACTTATACTTCATATATCATACTAATTAATATAATAAAACTAGTTTCTACTAAACAGGGACTTCCTGTAGGCCAGTGGTAGGCGATAAAGGCCAGTCACACTTCGGTTGTGGGTTCGATTCCCACGGCCTTGTCCGACGCGATGGGTTGTTTCCCGTCCTGCAGGTTGTCCTTTTTCTAAAACTATATTACTATAACATCCCATCAATAATATCGAAAAAACTTCTATCCTTAAACAATACTAACTTATGTCCAACATAATCCATTCCAATCTTTAGGCTTATCCATAATACTGCAGTCCCCTCTCATAATATAGTGAAAAAGATTACCAGAGATTTAATACCATCGTTGATCCCCATATATCATAAGATATGTCTTGTTGGTCACATTCCAAACATTCAAAGGCCTTAATCATGTGTTCTCTTGAATACCTTAGTGAAAACATGAATGCAGTTAAAAGTTAACACTTTCCACATACCAAAATCTTCAAAATTCTATATACTCAAACCATGATATCACTTAGTCCTTATATCAATCATGAGCTCATGAATACTGTCAAATATGTCATTTTCTCGTTTTCCCTTCATTATGCGCATATCATCTTTTTTCCAAAAATATCTCAATCACATTCCATGGTTACCGGTACCATAAAATTATTGAAGACCACAATAGACTAATACATAAATATTCCAATACTCAACATTATTTTGTAATCCCATTACATAAACACTTAATCATTCCACCACATCGTTGTCATATTCAACATCGCCAATGGCGATCGCATGTGACTTCCCTTTGTCCTTTTCCTTAAGTGGTTGCTCATGTCGATCATCACTAACCCTTGGATTAGGGCATTTATTGGCATAATGTCCCATCTCCTTGCACTTGAAACATTGAAGTGTAGTAGGTTCATTCTGTGTATCCCTTCCTTTGTTTGCATCATTAGACATCTTCGTCCCATCATTGCGGAATTAAAATGCCCGATGACCTTCCTTTCCACATTTTAAACATTTACTTGTCCCTTTAAGACAATCTCCACCATGATTCTTTCCACACTTTGAGCATAAGGAAACATTCATCTTCTTTTCACCATTATTCTGAGATTTCTCCTTGAAATCCATCTTTCGTTTCTTGTCAAAACTATGAGATGGATAAGTAACACCAACTTCCATTTCTACCTTGATAGCACAACGCACAATTTCTTCATAGCTACTGAAGTCTCTTATAGCTAATTCCCTTCGAAGACTTGGTTTTAATCCACTGAAGAATCGATCAACTTTACTTTCAGGTTGGATGATAAATCCAAATGCATACCTTGCAAGCCTTGTAAAATTCGCTTCGTATATACCAACAGATTCATCATCCTTTTGCTTTAGTTCAAGAAACTCCTTCTCCATCTTTGTTCGAAGAATACGAGGGAAGTACTTATTGAAAAATAAGTTCTTAAACTCGTCCCATTCCATGGACTCAATTTCATCTCTTTGCCTCGTATTATTGATAATATTCCACCATTGATTAGCTTCACCTTCCAAACGATATACTGCTAAGATGACTTTATCATGTTCAGAACATTGAAGAACTGAAAATATCTTTTCAGTGGTACTGATCCATTGTTCAGCAACAAGTGGATCAGAAGACCCACTGAAAGAAGGTGGACGTTGCCTCATGAAGGACTCAATAGAATATTGTTCCCTTCTCTGCTCATTTGGAAGTCTAGAATGATTCATAGCTTGTGTAAGTATAGCAATAAGATTTTTCACTCCATCTCCCATAACATTTGTTTGTTCAAGAGGACAATCATTGCATTGTCCATTGCATTGATCAACACGGTTCCTTCGGGTTCCAGCCATCGTCTAAAACCCAAAAAGAATAGCGTGAGAGGCAAAAATAATGCTAGGGAAAACAACATAATAAAGGGGAGTACCTTCAATATATAACATCTTAGGTTTAATTATACGATCGTTAGCCTAATTCTAGGACTATAACCTATACGTATACTTAACCTTAGGGACATCCCTAGATATACCTTAGAAATATCTTTAGGGATCTCACTAAAGTTCTCACATCGTAGTTTCCAAAGGTTGACTAAAACTTTCCTCTAATACCAACTGTAGAGACCCGAATCTTAATGTACATAGACATTACATTACTTTTTCGGAATACTTAGTATATAACAAAAACACACACACAAGGACTGTAGTAGTTTAGTGTCTTTGGAAACTCGGAATATAATCTTCTAATCGTGGTGAAAGATCTTCAACATCTCCCATAAAGATCTTCTCTTTTTTTTAAAAACCTAAATCCTTTCTTTATATCCTGGGGAAAATAAAACATAAAAGGGTGAGCTCAAATGCTCAGTAAGGGTAAAAAAAAAGAAATATCAGTCACATCATATTCATAAGAACATATCTTTTGGAAATCTTAACCTGAAAAAGAGATCATAATTTCATAACATGGGATAAATAATAGTAGTGAAATGTAATCCCAATAATCATAACTTAAAACATGAAACTTTGTGGAATACACACATAATAATAGAGAATCATTTCTTATTAGTCAAGACTCATTGCCAAGACTATCTTAGTGGACAAAGTCCCTTTCTGAACCGAGTTCACTCCTCGTTTCAGTCCTGTTTCACTGAACCGGTATAACCTACCGTTCCAGCCATGTCTATCTCATGAGATATAAAATCTTTACCCAATGCATTGGAGGGAGATATATGTCCCACCCATCTCATAATGATACCATTCTTATGTGCGCCACAAAATCATAAATCATACATCATTGCATAACCCATGTAGTAAAAATGGGATTCTTAAACAACATTACATCATAAAACAATTCATATAAGATAAATGAATTCATAAAAGTATAATTCCATCACAACATAATCAAATCAATGTAATAATAGGGATAAAAACAGAACCCTTTATTATCTTAGATGGAAAATAATTTTGATAAAACACTTGAACTCCATTCTTGAGGAAAATATCCTTTCTGCTTCAAAAACCCTTTTCCTTTCTTAACATGTCGTACGATTATAAACTAAAAGAAGTTGATTAAAAATAAACTTGAAAACTTGTAAAGGAAGCTTCTTGGAAATAATGTTTTAAAAATCCATTCATTCCGTATAAGTTAAAGAAAACATTCTTCGTACTTTTGTCGGAAAAGTCAAAAAGTACCTCGTACGAAAAACGACAAAATATTCCTTTCATATCTTTTACTAAAAACTCACCGAAGGGTAAAATTAGATTTAAACAATTGTAGGTGGATGGAAATAATATTACATATTGAGAAAACATGGATGTGGATGATAAAATACACCCCAGTAAATACCAAAGTACAAACAATCTCGGATAAAAATGAGATTGTGATATTTCCCTTACCTTAGGTCCGTTTTGATTCATAAGTGTCCGAACCTCCTGTATAATGATTTAAATAATGTCATTGACTTATTCCAGAATCATACGTATTGTTATGATATCATATATGGTTCACTTATGACTTTATATTACCCGTTCTTTTGTAAATTCCATGTTAAAGAGCGTTTTGGGTAAAATTGTTTCATTTGTCGTCCGTGTTTTGACTTGTAATTATTCATATGATTACTTAGATCATGATTAATTAATTCCAGAATATAAAACATGATTTACATATAATATATATTCAGAATATACATATATATACTAAATCAGTAAATGGAAAGAAATACACCATTCATGGAGACGGTAGGCCGTACATACACATGAACGCTGTTTTCGTTTCCTTATTGAGTTGAATGGAATTAAGTAGATGACATACATATATATACACATAAATCCAGTATCATTATTATGTCATATATTTCATGATTACTTATTATATATACTTTATAATCATTAATGAATGGTTAACGTGGAGAATGAATCTCATCGCGTCGTGGAGACGGTAGTCCGTACGTACGCACGAGCGATGATATCATTCTCATGATCGTGGGACTGTATTGGAGTGTATGTATACTATATCAGAATAAATATCACTTTAAAATAATCATATATAGTTATTATTTACACCATTATACCCATCCAAGTAAGGTGGTGGTGGAAAATAGATTACACCACGGTGTGGAGACGGTATTCCGTACGTACGCACGCGCGGTGATTTCATTTTCCGTAGGATGGATAGATGGTGAAATAGGGTTGTTTCATACTTATAATAACATATCATTATATGAGTTATACTTATGTTATTACTTCATGATGAAACAACTAAAGAATAAGAAGTGGAAGAAGAAATAAAGATGAAAGAATCGGTAACGGGCATTACCTCTTCTTTGAAGCGCTTCTTTGAGACCTCCTTTTAGGGCACTAAAATAGGTCTTTGAAGAAGACCAGAAACTCTAGGATGTTTCTAGGGAAGTGGAGAGGAGAAATTGGCAGGAGTTGGCCGAGCTTGAAGGCTCAAATTGGTGTGAGGAAGAGGGGGAGGAGGTGCCCTTTTATAAGGGAGGAGAGGGGCACCTTTGGAATAACTAAAAATATTATTTTATTATAAAGTCAAATTCGGTTTTTAATAGCTACAAATTGATATATTTTTAAGATAAGGTGGGTAGGGGTATAAATCCTCTCATCCAATATAATTTAGAAAAGTTTAGGTATCAATTTTAACCTTATCATTTAGATTTAACTTTAAGTTAGATAATTTAACTTTTACCGTGTCTTCTTGTGTTATTACACTATAAGGTTAATAAACTTACTATAACAAGCCAAACGAACCCCAAGTTGTTTATTATTAATATATATAACCTTATCTAAGTCATTTGGCTGAACCTTATATTTTTAGGAATAAAATAACAATTAATAATATAATATTTGTTTTAAAAACTATTTTATGTCAATTTTGACACTATTTGGTAATTGATTTTTGTAAAACTTATAACAGAATTATTAGTTCTAAAAAAGTTAATAAAATCAATAATAACATGTCATATTAACCTATAAAATTAGTGGAATTCATAAAAAGTCTCAAATTACATTTATTTGGGTATTTATAACATCAATTATGTCAATATTTCATTAATAAGATAATTACTGCATCATCGTTGTGTCACAAATAAATTAAATTATTTAATGTCTAAAAATTACAAATAAAATACCATTATGTAGGAAATCGTTTTATATTTCTAATGAATATTTATAGTAGAATTTATCGTATGTATAACCCAATATTAAAAATGATTTACTTATTAAACTTTGATTTTAACTATTTTAACCCTTCTTTAAATAAATTAATAATAAATGTCCTAATCTAATCCAAGTGGGATTAAATGGTCATATTTTATTCCTAAGGTTGTTTTTGGTCGAATTACACTTATCCAATAGAATTAGGACATGTGTTAGGGTAATAATAATACCATTTTTACCCTTAATTACCCTATTTACTTTTAACCGTGGTAAAAAAAAGTAAAAAGTTACTATTCACCAAAAATTATTTTCATCTCATTGAACCACATTTTAGTCCTTGATATTAACCGTGTCTCTCGGATTTTCGAAATTCCACTCACAGAAGTGGTAAAATTAAGTTTTATGAAAAATTCAGTTTTTTTAACTACCACTTAGTGGTTTCACTATTCATCAAAAAATGAAAGTTTCCAGAAAAATACCAAAAATTAGGCCTAAGATATATTTAATATTATGAATTCAAAAATGATGTCTATTTTATCAAATTCAAAACATATCAGTTACGTTAACTAATTTAAAAATTAATTCCCGTCGTCAAAACAAATAGCGTGTTTTTAAGAGATAATAACTATCAAAAGATTGACACTTGTTTATAACTGGTTTAAATGTGAAATTACATCCAATGACCAAAATTGTATTAAATTGTAAAAATATATTCTAAATATACTTTAAAACCACTCAAATTAAAAATTTATCACTATTAATTATTTTTATTAAAAAAGTTGTTTTTAATTAAAATTTAGTAATTTTCACTGTTCATCAGAATATGAAAGTTATCCGAAAAGTACCAAAATTTCACCCTAAGCTAATTTCGATATTCCGAATCCAAAAATAAAGTCCATTTTGAAAAATAAAATTTAAAAAATTTCAAAAAGTGGTTATTACTATTGATAACGGCTAGTTTTAATAATATTTTAATAGCATATCGTTGTTTAGTAAAACTCGGTATTGCGTACTACACACGCTATCGAGGAAGGTCGCGATTGCGTGTAATGCAAGGCAAGTCAGTGATGCGTGTTGTGCAAGATCCTTTTGGTGTAGCGTACAACACAAGACATTAATGAAAAGAATAGTTTTTATAAAATCTCGGGGTGTTACATACAGGAGCTCAAGAAGTAGTTAGAGGAGTTGAAGGCGAAGGGTTTCAACCAACCCGGTACTTCTCCATGGAGTTCTTCTGTCCTATTTGCAAAGAAGGCAGATGGTACCCTTAGACTTTATGTGGATTATCAGAAGTTGAACCAATTGACAGTCAAGAACCGATATCCCTTGATGAGGATTGATGATCTATTTGATCAACTTCGAGGAGCCCAGGTGTTCTTTAAGATTGAATTGATATCCAGTTACCATAAATTTAATGTTTATACATCTGATATACCTCTTACAGCATTCCAGAGTAGGTATGGTCTATACGATTATGTGGTTATGCCGTTCGGTCTCATGAACACGCCTACAGTTTTCATAGAACTGATGAACCGAGTGTTCCATCCATACCTGGATTATTTTGTGGTAGTCTTTGTGGATGATATCTTGGTATAATCTCACACTCAACATGACCATACTACCCATCTTGAGATAGTTTTGAGTACACTGAGAGAGCATCAGTTATATCCTAAGCTCTCAAAATGCCACTTTTGGATGGACCAAATTAACTTCTTGGGTCATGTTATCTCATAGACAGGAGTATCAATAGACCCAGAGAAAGTGAGAGCAGTAGTTTCCTGGAATATCGTCTTTGAGGTGTGGAGTTTTATAGGGCTGGCTGGAGACTAAAGAAATTTTATACAAGACTTTTCATGCTTATCAGCACCACTGATGGGCCTGACTAAGAAGGGTTAAAAGTACCTGTGGTTAGATTCTTTTGATTCAGCCTTTCAGGAGATGAAAGGGAGGTTGAATTCAGCACCGATACTAGTTTTTCTAGAGCCAGTCAAGAACTATACTATTTACTGTGATGCTTTAAGTATCAGGCTGGGAGCTGTGATTATGCAGGGAGAAGGAGTTGCTGCATATGGGTCTTGGCAGTTGAGACCACATGAGCGGAACTACCCAACACACGACCTTGAGTTGGTGGTAGTTGTTTATGCTTTACACTGTTGGAGACATTATCTTCTTGGAGAAAATTTTGTGGTTTTCACCAACCACAAAAGTCTCAAGTACATATTCACTCAGCGTGAACTGAATTTGAGACAGTAAAGGTGGGTTGAGTACCTTTAGTCCTTTGACTTTAAACATGCCTACACGACTGGGAAAGGCAATATAGTGGCTGATACGTTGATTAGGAGGACTCAGATACAGGCAGCTCAGGAGGCCAACAGTGAGTGGAAGCTTATGACTATATTCTCTGAGATGCATTTGGAGGTTCATGATAAATAGGGGCATACGTTTCTTTCTTCTATGGATGTTACCTCTAATCTACTTGATCGAGTGTGAATGAGGCAGCTATCAGATTCAGAAGGCCTAGTTCTATGGAACAGTGTGTCTGGAGAGGACCTAATTCCTGGATGGACAGTAGGCGATGATGAGATCTTGTGTTTTCATGGGCGTATATGGGTGTCAAAATACATATGCAAGGAGATGATGCGGGACTTTTATTCCTCAGTTTGGGAATTTCATCCTGGTTTCACCAAGATGTATCATGATTTACACCGTTAGTATTGGTGGCCGGGTATGAAGAGAGATGTTTATGGTTTTGTGACGAGGTGTTCTACCTGTCAGTAGGTGAAGGCGGAGCATCAGTGACTAGCAGGGATTTTGTAGCAGTTACCCATTCCCGATTGGAAGTGGAATAATGTTACGATGGATTTCATGACAAGTTTACCGAGGACACCTCGAGGGAATGATGTAGTTTGGGTTGTCATATACAGACTCATGAAGGTTTCTCAGTTCTTATCGATCAAGGAGACCTTTAGTGTTGATGAGTTGGGAAGTATTTAAATTAAAGAGATTATACATTTACATGGGGTTCCACACTCCATTGTTTCATATAGGGACACATGTTTTACTTCTCAGGTCCGGCAGGGACTATGGAGGGCATTGGGTATATAGGTATTTCTGAGTACAACATACCATCCCCAGAAGGATGGCCAGTCTGAGCATACGATTCAGGTGCTTGAAGACATTCTTCGAGAATGCATCCTAAATTTTGGAGGTTCTTGGTAGAAACACATACCTCTGGTAGAGTTTTCCTACAAAAATAGTTTTCAATAAACTATTCAGATGGAACCTTATGAGGATTTGTACGATAGGCCATGCCGATCACCCTTATGTTGGCTGGAGGCAAGAGAGGCAGCTATGCTGGGACCTCATCTTGTCTAGGAGACCACTGAGCAGATAGAGTTGATCCAGAAAAGGATGGCTATTACATAGTCATGATAGAAGTCTTATGCTGATCGAAGGAGATGAACTCTGGAGTTCGAGGTCAGAGATCAGGTTTTCCTACGTGTCACACCAATGTTGGGACACAGGAGGATTATGAGATATGGTAATCTTTAGTCGAGATACATTTAGCCATTTGAGGCGTTGGAGAGAGTTGAGTCAGTTTCCAATCGGTTGCAGTTACCTCAGAGGTACCGGGCTATGCACGGCGTATTTCATGTTTCTCATCTTTGACGTTACTTCTCAGACCCGTCTCATGTTTTCCAACCGAGGAGGTTGAGTTATAGGTGGACAACTCATTCGAGGAGCATCCTATCCAAATTGTTGATCGAAGTACGAAGGTTCTCTGTGGCCAGTCTGTTCCTCTGGTACAAGTGCTACAGTAGCATGAGTGAGTACAGAATGAGACTTTAGAGAGGGAGGCCAATGTACGATCACAATGGCCGGAGCTGTTCAAGTATTCTTCTTCTAAGTTGCCTTTCTAAGGAAATTCAGGGATTAATTTCTTTATGGGGGGAATTTTGTAAGTACCCAGATCTTGTTTTCAGGTATTTTTTTCTTTTATGGTTATTTTTGAGAAAAAGAAAAGTTTCTGGAAATTTCTGGAGTACACGTCGTGTACTTATATGTACACGCTGTGTACTCGGTTTCCACGGGTGACCATGTACTGGCCGTGTAACGGCCAAGTACATGGCCATGTGGGGTAAACTAGAGGCTTCCTAAAGAGGGGCCTCATAAGGGAAAGTACATACCATGTACTTTTAAAATACACGCCGTACACTTTCTTTTTTATTTCATTAAACAGACCGGGGTCACATATAATAGACAGAACACACAACTTCTCGACCTATCTCATCCATGAGCATTCGTACAGCCGAGAATCTTCTCTGATCCCCTGAATTATCATCTGTTCTCTGATTCTAACTCCATTGATTGTGTTGGAATCACATCAGTGAGTTATCCATTCTTCTTGAACTTCATCTCCTGAATTCTCCTCTTTAAAGAGATATCCTAGGTTAAGCGTTTTTAGAATTTTTGTAAAGCTACGACGTTCTAGGGAGATTCAAGGCATAAGGTTCATGTATATCGATCTGACAACACTGAGGTAGGTGGTTTGTACCTTTTCATAGTTAGTCTTTGAGTTATTTGTGCAAAAGTTCCCAATACCCTTGTTCGGGGTATTGCGTGTTTATGGTTTTTAGCCCTGTAATTTCTTGCTATGCATTGTTAGTCTGGATAGAAGTTAGTTGTTTGTGAATAGGGTTAATATTTCCATGCTATGGATGTTTTCCCCATGTTTTCATGTTTTGACCGTTTGGTCTAGCTTGCCTATTAGGCTGCTTTGCTTTCCATGCCTAGTATTGTTAGGATGAAGTGATTTTATCTGATATGCTGTGATATGATGTAGACTGTTTAAACAAGTAGTTATTGAGGTTTACTTTGGATTCCATACATAATTTGTGAACGTTTTACTTAGACAGGGCTGTGGGAACCTGGTGTAGTAGACCATAGGGGGAATGGACACTGAGGTCTTCCCCAGAGTGTCTGTTTTACTGTTACGTTGCGAGACCATATGGGGGGTGGACTTTGTGCTCCCTTAGAGTGTTTATAGTTTTCTTGATACGGGGAACAAGGGGAATTGGATACTGAGTGCTTCCTCAGAGTTCCTATTAGTTACCGATATGAGACCATAGGGGGAATTGATGATGAGTGCTTCCTCAGAGAGTCTTTGATAATGCTGAACCAGAGGGGTTAGACTGTGAGTACTTCCCAGAGGGTTGCTTGTGTTGGTTTGGTTGAACAAGAGGGGTTAGGCTGTGATTACTTCCCAGAGGGTTACCTACTTTGATTAGCTTCTTACTTGATATATGAAATTGAATGCATTTGAAACTGTGGAATTGTTTACCTTTGAGTACTTCCTTGTTTACTGATTCTTTTTGATTATTGTATGCCATATATATTCAATGACTGTTAGGCACAAATCTTTGGATGGTTTCCTACTAGGATTCATATCACACCCTATTTGGGTCATGCTTTTGGGTCCAAATAGATTATATTTTTTTAGGTATAGATAAGGTCAAGCACCATTCTACTTTAGGTACTTGACTTATTTGGAGCTGGAGAGCATGGGATCGAGCTGAGTCTTGCGGTGCTAAGGAGTTGTTTACTTGTCTTTCTTGTACATTGGTTTAGTACTGTATTTCAACATTGTGACGTGTTTGGATATTTTCCTAGACATATGTATCATGACTCATTATATATGTACTCTAGTTTATTTCTTCTAGTCTTCCACTGTTTACTATTGTATGGTATTATTACTGCTTCTACTATTGTTATATTTTTCATTTTTGCTGTGTTACTCTGCCAATGAGGGCATAGTTTCCCCACTATCACACCCAAGGCCCTCACTTCTAGTCGATAGCCTTTGGCATTATGGGAAATACGCTTGAGTCCATGTGAACAACTGGGTACAAGGTATCCCTGGGTGGCTTCCGGAATCAGGACTTAACATATATATGTAGGCATAACTAAGAAAGTCCTTTAGAAACCCATTTTAATCAAATTTCTAATATAGAACCACCATATTAAATAAAAATAGAACATTAAATACATGAATACCCATTTAAAAATTATTTATTAAGGCTCAAGTATTAAATGAAATTTTCCCTAAATGAAATTGATGGAGACACCTACTTCAACAGTGCGCAAATACGATGAAAATCCTAGAGAAGGAAGAACAAGGACCAAGAAGCAAACTGCACACCCTAACATCAAAGAAATCAATCCAGATAAGCCAAACATCACCATAGGTTTTGGAAAATAGAGAACCTAACCAAGAAAAACCAAGAAACTAAGAAAAAGAGAAGTGAAGAGGAAAAAAAGACCAAAAACCAAGATAAACTCACCTAATAACCTTATAGGATCTTCAATGGAGGAAGGAGAATAAAGGGAGAGGGGTTTATGAGCTCCCCTTGGTTCACCTCATCTGAATGGGGAAGGAGAAACTTGAATTGGGGTTTAATTGAGGGAGGGTAAAACAAAATTATGTTTTCAATATTTTTCATAAGTCTCACAGTTTGGATACACAGTTTTCCAAACCACACTCCAATCATGCATACCCTACTAGAAGGAAGGGGAACTCACATGAGCTATCCATATAGTTTGAGAAACCATAAACCAACCATGAAAAGTTGTTTTTTCAAAATTAAAAAGCCTATAGCATTCTTACCGAAATGTTTTAGCTAACTGTATGCAAGCCACACAACTTTCCTCAAATACCACCAAAATACCTCACGGTTACTCCTTATCCTTGCATGGTTTGGGCCAAACCATGAAGAGACCATGAAATTCCAACCATTAAAGAATGAAATGAACTGAAAATACCCTCTTCCTTATTCATCCTCATGGTTTCTTTCCAAACTATGCACACTAATCATTAACAGGGCATAAAATAATAAAAAACATCTAAAAATTAAAAATTCAGATTGGTAACTTAACCCAAACCTCAACCAAAAGATAAAACAACAAGAAAAAAAAAATAAAAAATAAAAAAATAAAAGAAAACTGGGGACGGGGTATGAAAATTCTCCCCATCATAAAAGATTTCTTCCCCCAAAAAGTTACCAAGACAAATAAATAATAAAACTAGAAATCAAAAAAAAATGAGTCCAAACAAAACCTCAAACCTCAATGAGACTCTTTCAACTCCACAATTCACACTCGAATAGCTATAGGGAACTATAAAAAGATCCATGGCAGGTCTCCACATCATTTAAAATTCAACCTTCATGGACCAACACTGTAACTCCTAGCACGAAGGAATCCCAACAATAGGGTCCCAAACCAAGAATTTCACAAAACCATGATTCATAATTTCAAAAAGACACAAATGTCTCTAAACAAACACCACCCCAAACCAATAAAAAACCCATAAGAAGGATGCCCATTCAAAGAATAAAATTCATAAGGCACAATTACAAACTATAGAGGTTCAAGAAATGATATTTCCAAGATTATTCTAAATAATAAGAGTTTTCCAAAAAAAAAAATAGAGACAAAAAAAGGGAAAACTCAAACTATTCCCACTCTAACATTAAAGGAAAAAGATGGTCCAATACCCCCACACTCAAAAATTCCCAAAAGTGTGAAGAGATTCACTCCAAAGACTATGGATGAAGCCATGGTTCCTTAAAACATTTATTTCCCCATAGTTAGGAGCTAATAGCCTATAACTGAGACTTATTCTTCTAGAAATACTACTTGAAGAACTTCTACAAGTGACACAAATGGACACATTATTAGAAAAACTTTGGAGGGTTACAACAAGATAAATTTTAATTCCCAAACTGACCACACTAGAAGAAAATGAGTGATCAGTTCAACGAATGAGAAGATGAAACAAAAAAAAGAGACTTCTTAGGAATATATTACTTTCTAACACATATTTACAACTATTATAAACTGCACTCTAGGAATCGTCATGGCTAGAAATTCCTCATCCACCAAATCCTCAAATAGAACTTTACCGAATGAGAGAACTTTCTCCTTAACCTATGGGTGAAGACCCTAAACAAATAGAGGAGATTTTAGGTAATCCTTTTATTTTATCTCTAAAGAAAAAGAAATAATCTCTTTAGAGTGATCAACATAGGATTTCACCATATATTGACCTTGTTTGATACTCAAGATCTATACCACTTTCCTTACCTTAACCTCCTCAGGTATAAACCATCAGATAAAAGTGGTCTTAAAAACATCCCAAGACATCCCAAATTTCAATGATGATGGGATGATAACCTTCCACCGATCTAAACTTTAACCTTTGAATGAACCTCGAACAACTCATACCCTCATGGTTTTGGGAGTTCCCAAAGATCAGAAAATACCTTAGACTTACTCAATCCATTTTACAGCCTCCGAAGGACCTTGATCACCTTGGAAAACTGAAAAAATCTGAGAATAACTCAATACCACCACTCCATTGGGAGTCTGGGTAGGACCAAAAACTCTTAGAGACTCACCAAAAACCTTTGGGAAATTTCTAGGCGACATACTCTATACAACACAAAAACACAAAACTGAATCAACATAAACCCAAAATTCAACTAAAAGAACCACAAAAGACAAGTCACCATGCTTATAAACCAAACATCACAAATCAAAACCAAAATCTGTTTTCAAAACCACAATTTCCATTCTAGATTCAAAACCCTTTTACTCTAGTTACATTCCCCAAAATTGCAAAAAATTCTTTTCAAATCCAACTCAAACACCAAATAATTATTTTTTTAAAATAATAACATTTCCAAAAATAATTTTTATTTTAAATTACCTTTTTCAAAAAACCATTTTCCATTGAAAATCCACTCATTCCAACCAAAATCAAGCTGAAGCATAACTGACAGCGAAACTCTAGAAATAGGGAACTAGTGGCCATGCATAACCCGACCACATGGTTTAAAATACCATGCTCTATGAAAGCACCAACCACTTGGAAGTATCTTGAAGAATGCACTTGGGATCCACATGGGTCACTAATCCATACATGATCACTATGTAGCACTGGTTCACTTCCTTTGTCATTCCCCAAATCGTACAAACCACACAAGCACCAACGACATAAACCCAAAATCCAAAATAAAAGTCTCAAGTTCCAGACTACCCTTGGTAACTCAAGGATAATAATGTGCAAGAGTTCATGAAATTATTCCTGTACCAACATCCTAAGTTCCAAAAATCCTATCACCAAACTACCTAAGACCCCAAAATAACAATGAGTTCTATGATACCATTTTTTCATGAACCAACCCGAGTCAACCCCGAACCAGTCACCCAAGCCGACCCATGAAAAATCCCGAGAGGCATTCCTGATCCACACAAGCTAGAAACTAGTGCTGGGCATAAAATATTATACAATTGGGAAAGTTTTTATCCCATAATAAATAGATAAATAAAACACAATAGAGTATGCAACATAAAAAGGAGAATCCATAAACCACTGAACACAATAAATACATAAAAAACCCAAACCCAAATACAATGAAACTAAACAAAAAACTAAAACAAAACCAAAAATGAACCATAAAACCGATATGACATGATCACTATGTGACCTCTTGGTCACCACCATCTATATAATCAGACCACATCACAAGTAAACATGGACAAGAAATGAACCTACAAAAGAGCCTGGGTTTACTGATGCTAAGTGACACAAGGATGTGAGCATAAAATAGTTCCGTAGGTAAGAACCATAGAATCCATACATTTAATTTCCAAAAAAAGAATATATATGATAGTTTGAAGTTTATATAATGAAAATATGGGTTTACTCTTTAAAAACAATCAACACTTCATTCTACAAATACCACTTTGAAAACAAGGCATAATTTTCCATCTTAAAAAAATTATCAATTAACCTAGTTTGAAAACCACATCAAAGAAGAAATTTAACTAAAAATGAGAGTAATGAATTAATAAAATAAGTATAAACAATAGGGAATAACCAAAAGATCAAAAAATAATGGAAAAAAATACATATACAACAGGAAAATACTAAATAAACTAGTAACCAAGTGCTGTAAAATAAAACAAGTGAATATAGATATGTAATCATGGGAATTTCCTAAGCATCTCTAGAAGTAATCCATGGAAGAACTCAGTTTGGACCCACTTTATAGCATATAGTGCACCTCCATAGTCAAAATTCAACTTGGATGCTCTAAACTAGCCTTACCAATGGAAAAACCCACCTGGCCTATCCTTTATCCCGGGGGTTTTAATCCTTCTAATTGGGGCCAGAAAGAAATCGACACAAGACACTCTAGATGAAGTCCATGAATCCCATGATAATATTTTAAAGTAGAATGAGAAGGTCATCACATGCTTGGCATAACTAGTAGTTTTCACCATGCATTCCTTACCCATTCTTGACACCAACTATGAGAAGTCTCTCTCAATAGAAGGATGACCATAGGGGTTCCCGTCTCACATAGAACCCTTCAAAGTGCCAATGGGGCCTACACATCATATGAATTTAAAAATAATTTACAAAACATATCAAATTACCAACTAATAATTAATATTCACAAATAAAAAACCATTTACAATGAGAATAACTTTATTTCCAAAAACCATTTCCAAAACCAAGGTGTGAATATTAATTAATATTGGAAGATTCCAAATGGGCCTTTAAAGTCAAGTGATTTCTAATTCATGATTCAAGGTGAAAAATGAGACATAACTCATAAAACAAAATTAAAAACCACATTTGAGTTCATTTAGGTAACATTTTAAAGTTTTGTAAAAACATTTGGAAGATATAGTGGAGGAGAGGAAGAAATATAAGAAGAGTTTTTCTAAAAATCGAGGATTTCAAGATGAACATTTTTGTAGAATTCTATTTATACATGCGTGTTCCTATCTATATTTTCTCATAGTGAACATATAAATATTCCCAAATTTACTAGAATACATATAGAACACTATAAAAATACCCACATTTATTTAAATAGTAACAAGAAACTTCACAACCAATTTGAAGAATCCACACATAAGAACCAATCCATAAAGACACCTAAAACCCACACACAAAGACTAATTTCACATGTCACCCAATTACCAAAACTCAAAAAAGGTCAAACACAATATCAAAGTACTCAAATTCATTTAAAAATACCACTTGGAATTTTATAAAACACCATGAATGTATATATATATATATATATATATTTATAGGAATAACTAATAAAGTCAATTGGAAACCCATTTTCATCAAATTTTCAACATATAAACACCATGATAAATCAAAATAGCACATCAAAAAAATGAATACCACATTGAAAAATTATTTTGGATGGATGATGAATCAAATGGAAATTTTGGGAAAGGAAATGGATAGAGACACCTACCTCGATGGTGTGTGAATGCGATGACACTCCTAGAGAAGGAAGAATAATTCCTAAGAAGAAAACTACACATCTTAACATTAAATAAATCAAACAAAATATGTCAAAACTCACTATATAGTTCATCCAAGAGATAACCCAACCAAGAAAAACCAATAAACCAAGAGAGGGATAAGAGAAGAGGTAGAAAAATACCAAAAACTAATAGAAAGTCACACAGGAACCTTGGAGGAGCTTCAATAGAGGAAGGAGAAGCAAGGGAGAGGGGATTGGGAGCCCCCAAGTGTGTCTAAGTAAAATGGGGGATGATAAAACTAAATTAGTGTTAAATTGAGGGAGGGGAAAACTAGGAAACTCAAGTTATTATGATTCCGGGTAAGTCACATGGTTTGGCTGAATGGTTTTCCAAACCATGGGTTGACCATGTACACCCTATTGGAAGGAAGGGGAACCCACATGGGATGGATTCATGGTTTTAGTAACCATATACCAACAATGAAAAATAGTTATGTCAAAATGACAGATCCTCTCACACACTTTACTCGTAGTTTCAGTTAACTATGTGTAAGCCATGCACCTTGCCTCAGACACCAACAAAAGGCCATAAAGTTACTCCTTGACCTCACATGGTTTGGGAGAAATCAAGAAAAATATATACAAGGAAAATCACACAAGAATAAAATGAACTAAAAACACCCTCTACCTTAATATGTTATATGATTTCTTCCTAAATCGTGCACACTAACTATGAACAGGGAAAAAACAACCCGAAATCTCCAAAAATAAAAAATTCACACTAGGAACTCATATTGAACCTCCAATAAAAGATCAAAAATTAATAAAGAAATAAAATAAATAAAAGAAAACTAGGGTTGGGGTGTGAAACTTTAAGCTTCTGAAAAAATGGATATTAAAATATCATTCTCAACTCTTAGCTTCAACACCTAGATGTTCTTCACATAAAAACTAGATCACCTTAATTTTTTTCTTCTCTTCAAGTGATCATTAATTATTTTTCAAGTCATAGATCTCGGTTATCTTCTCCACTTTACCTCTCCCATTTTTTTTACATATTGGTCACATTAATAATATATTTTATTTATATTAAATATAGAACATCTCTATGTGATTTGGTGCCCATGACCCTTCTCACAATTTCTCCTATCTATTTCTATATTTAGGAGTTTCAATGATCTCTAAATTATTTTTTATCCTCAAACGTCATCTCCTGGAAATTTCCAATAGTTCCCTTTATTTTCCCTCATTAACTTTTTTTTTATTTTTATTATCCAAATGCAATCTTTTATATTATTCTTTTAGTAGTATTGAGTTACTACACATCTTCATATCATCTTATTTCTCACTAAAAAAACACAAGATTATCTTATTTAAAAATCCCAAATGTTAACATTTTTCATGGATACATGAAGAATCATACAACATTTAAGTATGTAGCTTAACTCGCTCCAAAAAGTATACAACATTTAAGATCTATAAAAATATCTATCCACATGCATGTGAACTCATGTAGATAACATTGTAGAATTATCTTATAGTGTGGAACTCAAACCTTTAACTATGAAATGTGCTTTATTTCCTACAGTGAAACACATATTCCATAAAAATACCCTATGAAATAGACTCAACCTGATCAATGTGTCTTGTTGTATGAATCTCTAGGAAAAATTCCCTTTGAAATTCTTGTACATAATGCTCACTACCCATTTTGTATTCCACCTCAGAGACACAAAAATCACCTCTTGAGAGTCCTCCAAGATGACCACCACACCCATAGTGGTATTCCCAATTTCTTATAACAAAACTAGACATGAAAACACATACCATCATGGGGTAGTTTTCCCAAAAAAATATTTTTTCTACTCCATGTCTTCCACGATTCCATAGCTCCTTGTAGCATGGTTACTATTTCTTTGATGCAGAACATCTAAAACCCCAACTACTTCCTCAACTGGAACTCCAAACTTAACATCTTGAATCATAATCTTCTTTAAGTGATTATGATGTTTAATTAATTAATCACAACACATTAACTTCATATAATTTATTTCTTTAGAATATTTTAATTCTGAAAACATGATATTTTAGTCTATAGAAATCTCAAATTTATCTAAGTAATGATGGTTACATAGGTAGCATGAACCTTATGAGAATAGAAGATGATATTTATATAGGGTTTATTCATGCCTATAAAGTGGAAATTCATCCTCACATAGACTATATGATGGTTACACAACAACATATCATCCTTACATAGATTAGACAATGGTTATGCATAAGTAGATTCATATATATGAAGAGTCTAGATGAATTTTACACACATATTAACTGATATTTAATCATAGATTTTTTTGGCTCACATGGTTATGGAGATCCCCCTTGGTTAAAAAATAAACCATATGGTTCTCAAAAGATGTTTATGCAACCCAAGATCATTCATATGAACATCATTTTCCACTGAGATAATGGTTACAAAAATGTTTAGACTAATCCAAATTTCACCTCTAAAATCAAAAATCAAAAATTCCTTATTATAAATTTAGATTCACTTAAAATTATCTCTTTACATCTTCAATCATTAAAAAAACTCCAAAATTCCTTTACGAATTTCTAAAACCCTATCAACTTCTTCAACACCATTCCTAAGAGCCTTGTAGTATAGTTTCTCCTATTTCAAAGTAGAACACTACACTTCATTCATTAACCTCAATAAACCATATTATTGGTGATATATTTAATTATTTTTAGCACTCAATAGTAAAAATACACCATGATGGCTTCTATAACTAAATATCCATCTATTATTGTACAAATCACTTGTATACAATCTCCCCATGTAGCTATCTTCACTCTTAGTATTTCAAGGGTGTTGTATGAAGCACTGGAACATGTCCTTTAAAACTAGTCATAGTTTATCATGAAGACCATCTCAAATAATTATCTAATTTATAAGAAATTACTTAAATATATCATACTAGGTATTCAAGTTACAGTGACACCATCTCCATTACCTACCAAATATGGGAAACTCCATTTAATGTACTAGGTGGATAATCTTATCCATCACCCATATTATCTACATTCTTATTGACATGCATAATGATAACCACTAACAAACAACCATTGAAACTAAATACAACCAAACACATCTTTTAGAACTTAAACATGTGTGGATATGCATAATGTGTAACAAAAAAAAAGTGAAAAGGAATGAATCCTACATAAATGGTTGGAGTGAGGAATCGAACTTATGACCAATTACTTCTCATGGGATGCTGTAACCCACAACATTGGATTCATTCTATGTTTATTCATTTTCATATATATACCAACATTGAATTTTTTATTATATATATATTTTTTATTTTTTTTAGAAAATATTTATACATATAATTATATGTAATATTATTAATAAATTATTACATTAGATACCTAAAGTATATATACTTATAAATATATAGTATTACATGATTTCATGTAATCCTGGTATAAACCGTGTAATTACATATTATTATTTTAACTATAAAATAACATGTATAATGGAATATTCATAGGTGAGAGGGTTTTCCTCTCTTTTATAGAATTGATTATTAATGAAAATAATATATTTGTTATTGGGATAACACCAAAAAGTAAATAATTTCCCTTATCAATTATTGTTCACACTCTAATAAAAGGCTAAGAAAATAAATGTATTTCATTAATTTGGGTGAAATAACATAAATTAGAAGAAACTAATTTTCACCCTCAAGAGAGATGTTTTAGATTAAATAGAAAACAAAATAAAAAGGGATTTCATTGAAATTATCTATATACTCAAATGATTAATCCTCATATGAGGAATCAAATTTTAAAAGTCAATAAGAATAATTGATAGTAAGTTGATACTTAAAATTTTAAAAAACATATTAACAAACATGTTTTACATTTTTCATGTTCATTTTAAAATTTAGTGTTATTTTATTTGGTTGAAATGTTTATTAAAGATTAAAAATATCAATGGGAATAAAAAAGTGAGAGGAAAGAGAGATAATGGGAGAATGAGGTTTTTAGAGAGAAAGAGGGAGGGGGAGTTTGGGTGGAAGTGGTGCTTCCTGGATTTAGATGAGTTGTCCATCATTATTCAACTGGAGATGGATATTTTCTATAAATAAAATGCCAATACACAATAATTTTATTTAAAAAAATAAAATAAAATAAAATAAAATATTCAAAAAATTTAAAATAAACCTAAAAATGAACACTCTATACCCTCTCAACACCCCCTAAGAATGTCACACTACTGGAAATATAGTCTTTCCCAACGGTTCTAAACCGTTGGGAAAGGCTGCAGAACCATTGGTATATGTTATACCAATGGTTCTGCAAACCGTAGGGAAGTAATCCGTTGGGAAAATTTTTCCCAACGGTTTACAGTGAACCGTTGGGATAGGGTGGGGAAAAATTAACCTATCCCAACAGTTCGTCCAAACTGTTGGGAAAGACCAAGCTGTCTTCCTCTTTCCCAATGGTTTGTAACCGTTGGGAAATTTTTTTTACCAACGATTCTATGAACCATTGGTAAAAAAATGCCCAGAGATGCTATGCCAACAGTTTAAAATCGTTGGCATACCCTATGCTGTGCAAATTGCCCATCAACTTGCAATTTGCATAGTAGGTCTGCAATTTTCCCACCAGGTCTCATTTTGTGCATTCCTCTCATTTTCAATCCAATTATTGTACCTGGAATAAACTAACACATACATATACAATTATTGTACCTGCAATAACCAACTAACACATACATAACAAATTCATACACATTTAACATATAATTAATCCTAGAAGTATACACATCCATAATTAAATTAGAATTCATAACGTAATTATAAACATATATAATTCATTTAAAATTCAATTTAAAATTCAGATGACAATTATATGTGGAATCCGGAATTCAATTCATATTTTGATCGGTTTTTCGTATACCATATATTTTTACCTGAAATGATGTCCATTTTAAACAAAATACATACACCTGGAGTGATACTGGCCACACCGCACCTCTTATTGAGGCAAGGTTGACTCGTACAGGTCACATATGACCCGTAGATCACTGTGATAAAGTATCGACACAATCCGAATGCGTTTGGTCAGTTTTCTGTATGTCAGTTGATGTTTTTCAATTAAAATGATTTCCTTTTGAAACAAAAGACAGACACTTTGAGTGGTGCCGGCTACACCGCGTCTCATATTGAGGCGGGGTTGATTCGTACACATCACATATGACCCATGGATCTTTCTCCTAAAGTTTCAATGAAAACCGAATGCGTTTGGTCGGTTTTCCGTATTTACTTAAAATGTTGTCCATTTTAAACAAAAGGGAGAAACTTTGAGTGATCCCAGCCAAACTATGCCTCAGATTGAGCCCGAGTTGACTTTTACACGTCACATATTACCCATGGATCGTTTTCTTAAAGCATCAACACATTTTGAATACGTTTGGTCAGTTTTCTGTATGTCAGTTGTTCTTTTTGCTGATAATCCTGTCCATTTTAAACAAAAGAGAGACACTCTAAATGGTATCAGCCACACCACACCTCGGATTGAGGCGGGGTTGACTCTTACACGTCACATATGACCTGTGGATCGTTGTGCTAAAGTATCGACACAATCTGAATGCGTTTGGTCAGTTTTTCGTATGCCAGTTGATGTTTTTCAATTAAAATGACGTCCTTTTGAAACAAAAGACAAACAATTTGAGTGGTGCTGACCACACCGCGTCTCAGATTGAGGCGGGGTTGATTCGTACACATCACATATGACCCATTGATCGTTCTCCTAAAGTTTCAATGGAAACCGAATGCGTTTGGTCGGTTTTCCGTATGTACTTAAAATGTTGTCCATTTTAAACAAAAGGGAGACACTTAGAGTGAGCCCGGCCACACCGTGCCTCGAATTGAGCCCGGGTTTACTTGTACAAGTCAAATATGACCCATGGATCGTTTTCCTAAAGCATCAACACATTTCGAATGCATTTGGTCGGTTTTCCGTATGTTAGTTGTTCTTTTCACTGATAATCCTGTCCATTTTAAACAAAAGAGAGACACTTTGAATGGTTTCAGCCACACTGTGCCTTGAATTGAGGCGGGGTTGACTCGTACACGTCACATATGACCCTTGGATCGTTTTGATAAATTATCGACACAATCCGAATGCGTTTGGTCAGTTTTCCGTATGCCAGTAGATGTTTTTCAATTAAAATGACATCCTTTTGAAACAAAAGACACAAACTTTGAGTGGTTACAGCCACACCGCATCTCAGATTGAGGCGGGGTTGATTCGTACATGTCACATATGACCCATTGATCGTTCTCCTAAAGTTTCAATGGAAACCGAATGCGTTTGGTCAGTTTTCCGTATGCACTTAAAATGTTGTCCATTTTAAACAAAAGGGAGACACTTAGAGTGATCTCGGACACACTATGCCTCAGATTGAGCCCAGGTTGACTTTTACACATCACATATAACCCATGGATCATTGTCCTAAACCATCAACACATTTCGAATGCGTTTGGTCTATTTTCCGTATGTCAGTTGTTCTTTTCACTGATAATCCTGTCCATTTTAAACAAAAGAGAGACACTCTGAATAGTGTAGGCAACACCGCACCTCAGATTGAGGCGGGGTTGACTCGTACACGTCACACATGACCCTTGCATCGTTGTTCTAAATTATCGACACAATCCGAATGCGTTTGGTCGGTTTTCCGTATGCCAGTTTATGTTTTTCAATTAAAATGACGTCCTTTTGAAACAAAAGACAGACCCTTTGAGTTGTGCTGGCCACACTGCATCTCAGATTGAAGCGGGGTTGATTCGTACATGTCACATATGACCCATTGATCGTTCTCCTAATGTTTCAACAAAAACTGAATGCGTTTGGTCGGTTTTCCGTATGTACTTAAAATGTTGTCCATTTCAAACCAAAGGGAGCCACTTAGAATGATATCGGCCACACCGTGCCTCATATTGAGCCCGGGTTGACTCTTACACATTACATATGACCCATGGATCGTTTTTATAAAGCATCAACACCTTTCGAATGCGTTTGGTTAGTTTTCCGTATGTCAGTTGTTCTTTTCACTTATAATCCTATCCATTTTAAACAAAAGAGAGACACTATGAATGGTTTCGGCCACACCGCGCCTCGGATTGAGGCGGGGTTGACTCGTACACGTCACATATGACCCGTGGATTGTTGTACTAAAGTATCGACACAATCCGAATGAGTTTGGTCGGTTTTCCATATGCCAGTTGATGTTTTTCAATTAAAATGACATCCTTTTGAAACAAAAGACAAACAATTTGAGTGGTGCCGGCCACACCACGTCTCATATTGTGGCGAGGTTGATTCTTACACGTCACATATGACCCATGGATTGTTCTCCTAAAGTTTCAATGGAAATCGAATGCGTTTGGTCAGTTTTCTGTATGTACTTAAAATGTTGTCCATTTTAAACAAAAGGGATCCACTTAGAGTGATCCCGGCCACACCGTGCCTCAGATTGAGCCTGGGTTGACTCGTACACGTCACATATGACCCATGGATTGTTTTCCTAAAGCATCAACACATTTTGAATGCGTTTGGTCGGTTTTCCGTATGTCAGTTGTTCTTTTCACTCATAATCCTGTCCATTTTAAACAAAAGAGAGACACTCTGAATGATTTCAACCACACCTAGCCTCAGATTAAGGAAAAGTTGACTCGTACACATCACATATGACCCATGGATCATTGTTCTAAAGTATTGATACAATCCGAATGTTTTTGGTCGGTTTTCCGTATGTCAGTTGATGTTTTTCAATTAAAATGACGTCCTTTTGAAATAAAAGATAGACACTTTGAGTGGTGTCAGCCACACTGTGTCTCATATTGAGGCTAGGTTGATTTGTACATGTCACATATGACCCATGGATCGTTCTCCTAAAGTTTCAATGGAAACCGAATGCGTTTGATCAGTTTTCCGTATGTACTTAAAATGTTGTCCATTTTAAACAAAAGGGAGACACTTAGAGTGATCCCGGCCACACCGTGCCTCGGATTGAGCCCGGGTTGACTTGTACACATCACATATGACCCATGGATTGTTTTCCTAAAGCATCAACACATTTAGAATGCGTTTGGTCGGTTTTCCACATGTCAGTTGTTCTTTTCACTCATAATCCTGTCCATTTTAAACAAAAGAGAGACACTCTGAATGGTGTCGGCCACACCGCACCTCGGATTGAGGTGGGGTTGACTCTTACACGTCATATATGACCTGTGGATCTTTGTGATAATGTATCGACACAATCCGAATGCATTTGGTCAGTTTTCCTTATGGCAGTTGATGTTTTTCAATTAAAATGACGTCCTTTTAAAACAAAAGATAGACACTTTGAGTGGTTACGACCACATCGCGTCTCAGATTGAGGCAGGGTTGATTCGTACACATCACATATGAACCATGGGTCATTCTTCTAAAGTTTCAATAGAAACCTAATGCGTTTGGTCGGTTTTCCGTATGTACTTAAAATGTTGTCCATTTTAAACAAAAGGGAGACACTTAGAGTGACCTCGGACACACCGTACCTCGGATTGAGCCCGAGTTGACTTGTACACGTCACATATGACCCATGGATCATTGTCCTAAAGCATAAAAACATTTATAATGCGTTTTGTCAGTTTTTCGTATGTCAGTTGTTCTTTTCACTCAGAATCCTGTCCATTTTAAACAAAAGAGAGACACTCTGAATGGTGTCGGCCACACCATGCCTCGGATTGAGGCGGGGTTGACCTGTACACATCAAATATAACCCTTGGATCGTTGTTATAACGTATCGACACAATCCGAATGCGTTTGGTCGGTTTTCCTTATGGCAGTTGATGTTTTTAAATTAAAATGATGCCCTTTTGAAGCACAAGACATACACTTTGAGTGGTTCCGGACACACCGCCTCTCAGATTAAGGCGAGGTTGATTTGTACACGTCACATATGACCCATGGATCGTTATCCTAAAGTTTAAGTGGAAACCGAATGCGTTTGGTCAGTTTTTCGTATGTACTTAAAATGTTTTCCATTTTATGAGAATCCTCATGTGTCTATTAGTGTAATGGTATTTACTTAAAATCTTGTGTTCATTCATATAGAATATTTTTATATCATTCTTAGTATGGATTAGATTTTAGTTTATCATGCTATGAAACATTTCAGAGCTAACAATGTCATGCCCAATGAATACATCTCTTTTATAACATACCAAGAATCTATGATATTGATTAGATGTGTAAATGTGATTTACATTGATTATCATGATGAAAATAAATAAAATATATATTATAGATTTTATAGTAGTAAATGAAATCAAGGAGGGTGGGGGGCTGTCCGATGGGGCTGTCCGGGGGGCTGTCCGGTGGGTGTCCGGAGGGCTGTCCAGGGACCAAGGAGGAGGGTGGGGGGGTTTTGCGAGGGGATGTCCGGGGGTGTTTGGGGGGTTGTCCGGGGTCCAAGGAGGAGGGTGGGGGACTGTCCGGGGGGATGTTTGGGGGGCTGTCCGGGGGGCTGTCTGGGGTCCAGGGAGGAGGGTGGGGGGGCTGTCCAGGGGGCTGTTCGGGGTGCTGTCCGGGGGCTGTCCGGGGGGGGGGGGTGTCCAGGGTCCAAGGAGGATGGTGGGGGGTTGTACAGGGTCCAGGAAGGAGGGGGGTTCACAAAAACACAACCACTAAAAGACATCAACATCCATTAAAACAGGCAATATATAAAAATAACTCAACTCCAATACTATACTACAGGTCTGGATAATACCAACAACTAGAATAGATTTAACATCAAATATCAGTAATATCAGTCAAAAAATGTAAAGGATTAACTTGTCCCACATCACCATCACCATAATCACCATCATCATCACCCTCGTCCTCATCCCCATCATCGTCCTCGCCCTCCTCCTCGCCCTCGCCCTCCTCCTTTCCCTCGCCACCCACCTCACCCTCCTCCTCTCCCTCCTCTTCCGCATCATACTCCTCGCCATCATCATCGTCAAGATAGACATCGTCCTGACCACCACTAGAACTGCCATCTGGTGCACCATATATATAACATATAGACGACATATACTCATCAAAATCTGGGCTGGCCTCTACTAGAAGTGTTGGACGTAGAACTTCAATAAATTTCATAAACGCACTGTTTTCCCTAGAAGACTGTTCTGCTATCTCTGTGGCCCTTTTCTCAGCTTGTTCTGCCTGTGCCCTAACTTTCTACAGCTCGGTGGCACTACAGCTCGTACCTGAGGAGGGCCAATACCTCTTCGGGGCTATCCTAGGTCGGTAGCGTACTCTGCTAGGATGGTCCTCTCCCAACACCTGATGTAAGTGATCTGTTGGCCCAAAATTGTCTGGTTCTTGGGAATTGAGGGCCTCTAAAGAAACCTTTTAAAAATATAAATATATTATTAAGTTAAAAAATAGATATTAAAATATAAAATCAACAGATTAAAACTTACAATCTGCTGCTGAGTCGCTTCGTTGACGGCACTTCTATCCTTTTTCCGTCTACTCGAGCAAAACAGTTTTGCTCGAGGCACACGTCCTTCAATATTCTGTATTTGCCTCTACAATGACATTGAAAACTAAAGTTATATGAAAACTTTATCAAATTATTAAATAATTGAGAAAACAAAATAAAATGTAAGTCTCAAAGAAAACTTATAAAAAATTGTCATACCTGCTTCCTCTCATGATCCGGCATCGTCGTACGTCCTAGTGTGTGGAGGTATTTTTTTGCATCCATGTTTTTTTTCCAGATGATTCCTAAATAAAATTAGATAATGAAAAGGATAATATTAATGCAAAACATGAAAGTTATTATTTAAATACCTATAATGTAATTCATACCTTAAACTGGGTACTCGTCTAATGAGTAATCATCTGACGATACTGCTCTATAGGACAATCATCCACGGCTGGTACCGCCTCTAATTCAGTGCCAACTCTAGCACACCAGCCAATATACAATTCATGCTTGTAGGCTCTCCAAAGCTCGCCTAAATCCTTTAGACGTTCCACTCGAGCACCCTCACCATTAAGAAAATTAAATCGAAACTGACATCAAAATATTAATTCATATAAATACAAAAATAATTCATGGCATTAAATACAACAAATTTTTTTACCCATATCTCTGCCCAAGCTCTATCATTGACCTCATGTAGTAAATGTCTCCACGACAACGGGCTGACAGGAATGATGTCGGAGTATTTGGAAAGCGTTTCAAAAAAACTCCGACATTGCTGCCCTGATTTCTCAACCATTTAGTTGTCTTCATTGTAATCCACCATAACCTATGTGTGGCGGTTCCACACCGAACGCATGCGTGTACTCCCCCGCCCCGCCTCCTGTCAGTAGATGTATCTGTCATGAAAGAAAATAAAAAATATTTTATTAAAACATGTTATAATGAAAATAAATATTGCTATAAAAATTTGTTAGGGTTTTATAAATATACCTGTGCTAGTCTGATTGCTGAGCACTGCCGGATCCACAGAAAATGATAGAACACCCTGTGGTGGAACAGGAGTCGAAGACGATAGAATATAGAATCTCGGAGAGACAGAAGTATAAGGAAAAGAAGATGGGACATCAGTATGACCGGATTCTGACTGGGGAGTGGGAATCATCATGGGATGTGAAAATTATGGGGTAGAAGATGCAGAAGGTAACGAAAAAATGGGAGGCCGAAATATCCCATGTGTCCCTAATGACACACTGGGATCAGAATGTGGGAAGGATGACATGTCAGTGGGAGGGGCAGGGTCTAGTCAGGCACGCACAACTGATCATCCACCTCTGGTACAAACCCTCCTCATACCACCGGCCTGAGTACTAGGACCAGTACTAGGCTCCTCATTGAATAACTGTCGACGTATAGGTGGATCCTACAAAAATGTTTAAAAAAAAATTAATCACATGAAATTATATATTCTTTAAACATATATATATTTGAAATAAAGTACTCACTATAGGTACTAATGGTGGAACGCCCATCTCCATCATCCGACGATTATTCTCCATAATTTTTTCCTTTGTCTCTCTTCAATTGGCTGCATTTCCTGCTTTTGAAAACAAATATGTAATTAATTATAAAAAGGAAACTAATGTGTAAACCAAAAAACTAAATATACGAGGAAATAGGGGGATTCATTGGTAATTTAGCTATCAATTATTTTAGAAGAGTTTGAATGAATTTAATAAATCGTACAAGTTTTAATGTTCACCAAGTTAGAAATATTGTTTGACTAGGTTTGAATACAATTCAATTCCAAATCATAAAATGCAATTCAAATAAAATAAAAACCAATAAACATTGAAAATTCACATAACGGTCAAGTCAGCTAAAACATATTTGTGATCAATACTGAATCAATTTGAATATTACCAACCTTAACAACCCAACTCGAGGTAAACCAAAAGAATTGAGAACATGGATGAATGATTCTATATATTTTCAACCACAACTTCAGGTTCACAATAAACTCTGACAATTGAGCTATTGGAGTCATCAAAAGAAATAAATGGATTGGTTCCAATGGCAATAGGGATAGTGTCAATTCCATCATCACCATCATCAAAAATATGTCTTGGAATTACTTCAACTATGACACCAAATTCAGGTCGAAGTTGGTCTCTGACATAAAAAACTTGTTTAGCCATTGATGCCAACACATATGGTTCTTCGGTAGAAAGAGTGTGAGTCATATTAATTACTCGAAATCCAAAATCATCAATAAATGTTCCATGTCTCGTCATCAAATCAAACCAATGACATTTCATCATTGTGACTCGTCCATGAGAGTAATAATCCAATATTACTATTTTCTCAATGACTCCATAATAACCCACATTTTCAAATCGCGGTATACTATTTGATACACTGGCATAACAATCTATTGTGGCAGTAACCATAACACCATCATGTTGTGTTCTCATGTTCTTTTCTCATTCAGTGAAAATAAATTTGTACCCATTGATAACAATTGATTTATAGTCACGAACCACGGTATTAGGACCAAAATCCAAAGCTCTTATTTCCTTAGAGACAGAGTCAGCAGACAAACTCAATACCTGCAATATAAATGACTGTTAAACTTAATTAAATATTGAAATAATTTATTTAAACAATAATATTTTTACCTTCAATTTTAACCAAGCAGAAAACTCTTTTCTATGAAAAGTCTCTCTCCTTCTCAAAGATAAAGAACGATGCTTCCTATTTATCATTGTTTGATGCTCCATGTAGATAAAAATTATGAATAGTTTAACAGATATATTTGTAAGATATACATAATCAATTTAGTTACCTAATATAGTCATCGAACAAATCACAGTTGAACAAAACTGTGCGATGTGCCATCTCCCTCTCTTCATGTCTTAATGTCTTCAATGTATATGATCCAGGAATTCCTCCTGTTTGAGGAAGTGATGGAAAACTGGGTTCAATTTTCTCATAGTGTTCTTCTTCATTTCTTATTGGTCTGTTCAATCTTGTAGTAAGATCAGACAAATACATCGAGAAGAAATCCATACATTCTTGAGCCAGGTAACCGTTCATGATAGAACCTTCAGGATGATTTTTATTTCGGACATAATAATTTAATGTGAACATATTTCTTTCAGTTGGATACATCCAAAGAAATGAAAAAGGTCATCTGAGAAGTATTTCAATGGGAATATGGACAGTCATATGCAGCATGCATGTGAAAAACGATGGAGGAAATATTTTCTCCAACTCACACAAAATTAATGGGGCATCTGTCAAATTTTTTTTCAAGAAAGACTTGGAAAACTTCTTATCATAAATATCTCTAAAAAAATGGCACAACCGAATAAAAACCACCCTTACATTATTGGACAAAATATGAAGGATTGCTATTGGAAGCAACTCATGTAGTAGAACGTGATATTCACGAGTCTTCAAAGATTTTAGCTTCAACTCTCTTCTGTTGACCCATTTAGATATGTTGCTTGAATAACCATCAGGAACTCTAATAGTCTATAATACTTCCAGAAATTGTTTTTTTTCCATAGGCGTCATCACATAATAAGCACATGGAAGTTTCCATTTATTTTCACTAATACGCACAGGATGCAATTATGGTCTGATGCCCCAATCCACCAAGTCACGCCGAGATTGTAAATCATATTTTGTATTCCCCTTGACATTTAGAAGAACCGAAAGAAACATTTCACATATATTATTTTCAATATGCATTACATCTAAGAAATGACGTAACAAATTGGTTGACCAATAAGGCAAATCAAAAAAGATACTCCTCTTCCTCCAATTGTAACAGATTTCAGTGGAAACATTCTTTCTCTTTACAAATTTCATTTAACCCTTCCTGAACGAAAAACTGAAATCTTTCAATTAATTTATCACATCAGTTCCAGACATACGCTGAGGTGGATCATAGGTCTCTATGGTATTATCAAATCTTCAAAGATTCATTCTATATGGATGATCCTTTGGCAAGAATCATTGATGTCCCATAAAACTGAAACTACAGCGATGTTTCAGTCTTCTGGATCATGTATTCTTCATACAAACTGGACATGATAGTTTTCCCTTTATTCTCCATCCAGACATCATTGCATAATCCGGAAAATCATTGATCATCCACATAAGCGCAACACACATATGAAATATGTCTTTTGAACATGTATCGTATGTGCGCACACCCACATCTCAAAGAAGTTTCAACTCTTTTATTAAAGGTTGCATGTATACATCAATATCAATGCCGGGATCAGAATGACCAGATATGAGTATAATCATTAAAGTGAAATGTTTTTTCATACACAACCATGGGGTAAGATTATAAATGTGTATAAAAACTGGCCATGTGCTGTGTGAAGTAAGCATCTTCCCAAAAGGATTAAAACCGTCGTATGAAAGACCCAGCCTCACATTACGCACATCAGCTGCAAAATCAGGATGTCGAGCATCAAATATCTGCCATGAAAATCCATTTACAGGATGAACCAACTCATCATTAGTCTTCTTTCTCTCGGTATCATTCCATCTCATTTTTATTGATATGCCATCAGACATAAAAAGATTCTAGAGTCTGGGGATCAATGGAAAGTGCCACATTACTTTCTGTGGAACGCGGGATGGTGTTCCATCAGATTTTGACTTCCAGCGGGATGTGCCACATTTTATACAATCATTTCGTTCAGCGGTTTCCTCCCAGAATAAACTGCAATCTTTCGGGCAAGCATGAATTTTGTTTCTTGAAAATCCAAGTTCCTCAACTAACTTCCATGCCATATAGTGGTTTGAGGGAATATCTGCATCATCTGGAAGTAAATCCTTCAAGAGGGTAGGAATGTAATCGATTGCTGTATTAGAAATCCCATACATAGTTTTCCCATGAAACAATTGGATTAAAAATTCCAGATTTTTCATTTTATCGCATTGTCGATATACTGGAGTCGTGGCAGCATCATTAAATTTTTTCACCCTATCAATATCATTATTTTCACTAGATGCATCAGCTGTCCTCATATCGAAGTCTTCTTGAGTCTAAATCCTTTCTTTTTCATGAATGCGAATAAACAGAAACCGATCATCTAACAAATTCTCCATTCCAGTACTTTCATTTCGATCATCACCAATTTGAGATTTCATTTTCTACCCATTGTGATACCACACAAAGTAGTTTGCTTGAAAACCATTTTTGGTTATATGGTAGCTAACTTCTTCATGGCTCAACCAAGGTCTAACAACACAATTGGAACATGGGTAGTGTATGCGACCACTATCTGAAGCATTGTGAAATGAAAAATCTATAAAGCTCTCCAAATTGTTTTGAAAATCAATTGAGATCCGATCGGTTTCATACATCCAACTTCTTTCCATTCTGTAAAAAGAATTTATATAAGTCATTTTGTCATAAACAATTCAATAGAATTGAACTTTAATAGAAAATATCTTTCAAAATCCATTTTAAATAATAAAATCCCTTTGATCATTTTTAACAAATATTTGGAGTATTGTCAAGGCACACCCATTTAGAAAAGTCACATTAAATGCACAATTTCCACGCCAAACCATTGAAAAAAATTAACACGAGACAATCATTGACCACAAATAACTTAACTGGAAATTTAAAAAATAGAAACCAAATGTGATATATAATTTAATGTTAAGTTAGGGGAAATGAGATTAAATAGAGACAACAACATCATAAATGGTTCCAACATCATAAATTTTGATTAAAACCACCCATAATAGGAATGGGAATGCCTCATACACCTAATCCCTAATAAAACAAACCAAATCTCCAATTAAAACATTGAATTTAGAGTTTCCAACCCACTTGGACAACCCTACCCCCACCCCACCGACCCCACTTGGACATCCCTACCCCCACCCCACTTGGACAACCCAGCACCCCCACCCCCACATGGACAACCCTACCCCCACCCCACTTGGAAAACCCAGCCCCCACCATAACTGGAGACCCCTACCCCCCACAACCCACTTGGAAAACCCAGCCACCCCCACCCCACCTGGACAACCCTACCGTCACCCCACTTGGACAACCCATCCCCCCACCCTACCTAGACAACCCCTCCCCCACCCCACCTGCACACCCTCCCCACCCCACTTGGATAACCCTGTCTGGACACCCTCCCCCACCCAACCTGTACACCCTCCCCCACCCCAAACATCCCCACCCCCACCCCATTTGGACAACCCAACCCATCCCCCACCCTACCTAGACAGCCCCTCCCCCACCCTACCTAGACATCCCCTCCCCCACCCCAAACAACCCTAACCCCACCCCATTTGGACAACCTAGCCCCCTCCCCCACCCTACGTAGACATCCCCTCCCCCACCCTACCTAGACAACCCCTCCCCCACCCCAAACAGCCCTACCCCCACCCCATTTGGACAACCCAGCCCCCTCCCCCACCCTACCTAGACAACCCCTTCCCCACCCCAAACAACCCTACCCCCACCCCATTTGGACAACCCAGCCCCCTCCCCCACCCTACCTAGACATCCCCCTCCCCCACCCTACCTAGACAACCCCTCCCCCACCCCAAACAGCCCTACGCCCACCCCATTTGGACAACCCAGCCCCCTCCCCCACCCTACCTAGACAGCCCCCTCCCCCACCCTACCTAGACAGCCCCTCCCCCACCCCAAACAGACCTACCCCCACCCCATTTGGACAACCCAGCCCCCTCCCTCACCCTAACTAGACAGCCCCTCCCCCACCCCACTTGGATAGCCCTCGATATCCTCCCCCACCCCATCTGCACACCCTCCCCCACCACAAATTGAAACATAAATTCATCAAAATCAAAATCCAATTTTCAACTAAAATAAATTACACCAAAAGTACCTAATCACCCCACTAAAAAAACCCTTTACCATGTTTGAAGTGTAGAAAAAAACATAAAACAAATCCAAGGGTTCCGTAGATAGCAACCCTAATTTAGCCTAAATCAAAACATCAAATACAAAAAAATAGAGAAATAACGCTAAAACTAAGGTAACACTTACTAATTTGAAGTGTGGAATAAGATTTTGTTTGATTGAATATGGATCTTTGGTGGAAAGAGTGTCGTGACCGAGAAGAATTCAGGAGATCTGTGTCTGCAATCAGTCTACAATCGGGCTGGGTGGGGGTTTGGCTGGTCTGTATTTGGGGGAAATCTTTCCCAATGGTTTTTAAAAACCATTGGGAAAGATAGAGTTTTTCCAATAGTTTATTGAAACCATTGGAAAAACTGATTTTTTCCTTATGTTTCCCAACGGTTTCATGAAACCGTTGGGAAAAATAATTTTCTTCCAATCTTTCCCAATGGTTTGATGAAACTGTTGGGAAAAATCAATTTTTATAGATTAATACCAATGGTTAATGTAAACCGTTGTTAAAGATCATTTATACCAACGGTTCTTTTGAACCGTTGGTATACAACCGTTGGGAAAACCATGATTTCCAGTAGTGTCATAAAAAATATATGTGGGATATCATGGGGAACACAAATTGATAATTTATTTTAAACTAGAATTACTATAGAATAGAAGTAAACTGAGGTCAGATATCAATAAGCATTATATTGAGTGGATAAAATGTGCATATTTATTTTGTTATATAAAAATGGGTGGGGAGAGAGGGGATGGAAATGGTTTTAATTTAAAAGTGAAACAAAGTAAAATGGAATGAAATGAAAATGGTTTTTGAAATTGTTGTGATATTTATGATAAGGGAATGTTTCTTTGATATAATTGAGTATACTAACTATCATATTAAATGAACTTATTTTTTACTATTTAGGTTGGTTTGGATTTTCAGTAGGAATCAACTATAAACCAAGCCTTGACCCAAGTTTTTATCCATTTATATGTACAGTAAATTAAATGTACAATAATCAATGGACTACTACATGTCTAGGTTCTTCAATAAACCATGAATCCATTAAATTCCACTGAATATACTAATATTCCATGGAACAATTAAAATAAAACATTTAATATTGATAAAAAAATCATTAATATATATAACTCTCTATCATTTCCACATCTCTAATATCTACACCAACTCTGAGAGGTGGATTTACTCAGTGATCATCATGACCAGGTAAACAGATGGAGTGATAAAAGAACAAAATGAAAAGATAGAGATGAATAATAAACAATGAATAAAATTTGAAACTTAAATAATATTGAAATTGAAATTATAAAGTTAAAATTTCATTATAAAAAGGTAATTACACATAAACAACATAAAATGGAATGAAAAAAAGAAAAGAGAATAAAGTGGTGAAAACTACCCAACAGGTTTCGAAATGGGATGTAACTTACACCTAGTTTGAACTCTCTAAAACTTGACCCAAGATAACTATTTATAGATTTTTGAAAGTACACAACACGTAATTTATTTTTTGAAATCTTCCATGCAATTGGTTACGAATGTATAGTATACTGTTGTTTGGGGGGAACATGCTATGCAGATTTTTGAAAACACACTATCCTCTTGAAAAAATTCTTACATGGTGTGTGTAGAAGTACATGATGTATATATATTAGCTTTAATATTGTCATGTAGCTCTAGGAATCCACTCTGTGTGTTCATAAAAACTATATTGAATGAAATTTTTTAAATGGTGTGTAATTTTATACATGGATTATACTTTCATACCTCTAGGTGTATCCTTTTATATGGTGCGCACGTTTTGATTTTATCTTTAATTCTCTTGAGATTCCCTCATCACTCCATATTCTATAAAAATATCCAAAAAAGTGATATCAAAATTTTTAACAAGTATTTTACTATAAACACATTTAAAACATGACAAGTGAAATGTTTTCTAATATTTAAAATTTAAATCCTATAACCATTTAAAACATTAGATGCGAGGGTTGAAAAAGGTGAAAAATTATTACATTATTGCACCCCAACACTTAAACCTTCAAATTACTGGGAAAAGTAACATCTCACTAATTCTATAAAATTATAAACACATGATGTTTTTTCTAAGTTAATTAATATTTAATATCCAAATATATTTCAATTTATGGTAGTAATGTAAACAAAGAAAGAATCATACCAAAATGTTATTTTTGGAAATAAAGGAAATAATTGTCTCATAAATTTCATTAGAATGAAATTCAAGGAGATATATGGTACAAATCTAGTAAGAAAATTATTGATATGACCATGCCTTTAAATCCCCATATATGTCTGTGACAACCATTTCTTTCTTACCATCCCACCATTTATTATTTAAATATAGACCATTTTAATATTTATTAGCTTATTGAATTATTTACAAAAAACCTACCCCACACCCTTTGAAATCAAATTTCAAAATCCACTCACTTAAGTATTCCTAGAAGAAAAAAATTAAGATCTTGACCTACATATCCCTATTTGTTTTGTATATTTCATCAATCCCCTAATTCTATTTATTTATTTATTTATTGTTACTTTTTAGGTTGTACAATGTATGGTTAACATGTACAGATGAATTGGAAAATATTATACAATAGTGAAAGTGATCAGAGGAGGAATTAACACATGAAAAAATCATTTTGGATATCCAATTAATATTAACATAACTTATATAAAACATAAATTAAGTAAAAATTATCTTTATATTTTCTGGTTGCGTGAAATGAAGTGTGGAGACACAATTTTTGTATAATACACTCACATAGATAAATTCAACACGTCAATGGTATTATAAAGATACAAGAATTTATATAATTGAAAATAAACTAATTTTACTAAAAAAACTCATCAATGTTAAATATTTACTCGAATTAAAATACTATTAATCAAATTAAATTTAAGTAAACTCTAAAACAACTTGAAATAGGGGAATTAAACATTAATTTTAAATAAAGTCCAAGTAGATAAAGATGGTATGACATGCCATTATTTATTTTTTATTTATTATTTGAAAAAACAAAAAACACACCAAAATAAAAGAAAAGGGGAAAATGGTTAATCACGATGTTTCTTATTTTATTTTTTTAACTTATATGAAAATAAAAGAAAAAATTAATACTAGTAAAAACAACATACATGTACCATAGTCTATACATATATGACATGAACTTATTTTAACAAAAGAAACGAGTAACAAACTTATCCATAGTGCACAAGGTGGTGTTTGAACCACCGACTGATCACTTTAATGAGTTAATTACAACCACCATAGTGAAGTTTGTATCACCAACATTTTATCATTTTTTGGAAATTTTTATATAAAAATAAAACACACACAACAAGACAAGGAAGGATATACATGGAATGTGGTATTGTTTGTTTTATAAAAAGGATGGAATTGGGTTAGTTGGAAGGTCTCAAACCTAGGATTTTACAATCTAGGTAGAGACTCACCCAACCACTTGAAACCCAAATTTAGTTTATTTTTTTAATATTGTTTTAATATTTGGAAAAATATAAAACATCAGGTAATGAAAAATTAAAAAATACACACACACACAAAAAATGACATGTAAAATTTTAAATGGGATGAAGGTAAAGATATGTGAATCCCAAGATCAGGGTGGGATTTGAATAGTCAATAGATTGATTCCACAGAATGTCTGTAACCATTAGAGCCCCATTTGTTCCCATTTAATAAAATTTATTTGTATTTATATATTTTTAAATGTTTTGAATAAAATTATTGGATATATACAACATATAAAAGAAAAAGTGAAAAAGAATGAATCCTAAAAAAATGGTCAGAGTGAGTAATCAAATTAGTGACTGGTTTTTTCTACATAACTCTTAAACCCTATATACATACTTTATTCCTTATTTATTCATTAATTTATTATATATATATTTATATAAAGTTTTATTACATGTTTTGATTTTTTTTAGAAAATAGTCATATATATAAGTATATGTTATAATATTACATTATTATTATATTAAATAGATAAATTATATATACTTATAAATATATAGTATTACACAACTTCATGTAATCTTTATACACATAGTTCAATTATTTATTATTATTTTAACTACACACTAATATGTATAATATAATCTTATTAGGTGGGAGGGTTTAACTCTCTTTTCTAGATTTGATAATTAATGAAAAATAATATATATGAAATGGGTCTAACACCAATAATGTAAATGAGTTCCCTTCTTAATTCTTGTTTACACTTCTATTCAATACCAAATAAATTAATGTATTGCTTCAATAATAGTGAAATAGAATAATTGAGAATAAATTCATTTTCATCTTCAAGAGATATTTTTTGGAGTAAAGAAGGTAGAAACAAAAAAATGAAGTCATTGAACATATCTATATGCTCAGATCATTAATCCGTATATGAAGAATCAACTTTTACAAGGAGATTAGAATAATTGACAATAAATTGATCCTCGTGATTAAAAAAAAATCTCAATTAACAAACATGTTTCACATATTTCATTTTCATTACAAAATATATTGTCATTTTTTGTGGTTAACATGTTTATTAAAGAAAGAAAATAGAAAGGGTAATCGAAAAAAGATAAGAAAGAGAGAAAGGTAGAATGGGGTAGAGTGAGAGACAGAGGAAGAAGATGAGAGAGAGTTATGGTATAAGAGGTGCTTCTTGGCTTCAAATAAGGTGTTTGTCCTTCTCCAGATGGTGATAGATCATTTTAAAATATAAAATTTTAGTATAAAAGTTTTTTATTTAAAAAATAAAAAGGAATGAAAAGATAATAAAAGATAAGAAAATATTCAAAAAATTTATAATTGAATGAAAAATAAACACCATATCCTCTCTTGGTTCTCCCTAATAATGACAAAAAATATTTGATGTGAGAAGTCATGGGGTACAATAATTGATAATTTATTTTAAACTATAAGTACTATAATAAATAAGTAATCCAATGTCCTTTCACTATGATCACTAGATTGAGGAGATAAAAAGTATATATTTATTTAGTTGAATAAAAATTGGGGGGGGGGTTAAATTGGTTTTAATTTAATGGTAACACAATTTAAAATGGAACAAGTTAAAAAAGGTTTTCTCAATAAGTATTTTATTTAAGAAAATGGAATTTTTATTTGATATCATAAAGTATAAGGATTTTTCATGCTAAATAAGCATCCTTTATATTATATGGGTTGGTTCGGATTTCCACCAGTCATTGACTATAACCAAATCATTGAAACAAGTTTCTATCCAAGAAAAAATACAATAAACTAAAGGTCTAATAATCCATGAATGGTTTCATGTATATATTCTATAATGATACACATATCCCCTAAATTATATTGAATATAAGAATAATATAAAGAAAACTCAATAGATGATACATAATGTTGATAGAAAAATCATTAAGATATGTCACTATCTATCATTACTCTATCCCTAATCTCAACACCACACTGAGAGTGGATTTTCCTAATAATTTTCATGACTAGATAAAGAGAGACAATTAAAAGAATGTAATGAAAAAAAAGTGAGTAATAGGAAATATGAAATAAAAGATAAAACTTAAATAGGATTTAAATTGAAATTATGAAACTAAAATTTCATTATAGAAAAATGGAATTACCCTTATATAGATTAAAACAAAAAGAAAATTAAGAAAATGGAAAGAAGAGATGAAAATTTTTAAACGATAGTCAAAATGGGTGGAACCTTTCCCCCAGGTCAAAATATATAATCCTCTTCCCAAAAAATTTATTTATTGATTTTTAAAATTACACAGTGTGAACTAAAGTTCTAAATGTGTAATTTTTTAAAATTTTCATTGTGGTTGGGTGATTTTTTTTCAACTATTGATTGGTGCAGTACAAGGCATGTAATTTTTTATATTTCATGTACTTTTATACATGGTGTGTAATTTTAATCCTTTGGATGGGTAGTTTTAAAAAATGTGTACATTTTAATTTTGCTCAAAATTTCATCCAATCTTCCCTCACACCTCCTACTTTAAGGAAAACATCAAAACAAGTGGAATTTACCTTTATAATAATTATTTTAATTTTGAAATATTTAAAACATGAGATGTACATTTGTTTCTAATATTTAGAATCTAAATTACATAATGATTTAAATCATCCGATGTGCTGAAAAAGATATAAAATTATTAAATTATAAATCATTATTTTTTTATTTTATTCCTATAAATATTATAATTAACTTTCAAGCTCATTAATACTTTTCCCCAATACATCTAACTGAGAATTCTTGACTGTTATGCCAGATTGTATTTCTCCTTCCATGAATTCTAATTTTTCTTCAAAATTATTAATTGTGTATTTATATTCAACTTAATTATTATCATACATTGACTAATCAATTATATATATTCTATGAAATTATTTCATAATTAGATCCTTATAGAGCCTTGTTATCATATAATCAAACACTTTTAAAAGTATATCAAGAGATTTATTCTTCTTCTGAAACTCTTTCTCACATCCCCTTATTAAAAATTGGATAATTATTATTTAATATTACTCTCATCATACATATGTGATTCATCTTCATTTATAAAACATAAAAATATTTTACCTTAAAATAAATCATCATATGAGAGATTCTTAAATGTTTTCCTTTTCCACAAAAGAATATATTTATCAAGAGACCCATTTCCCCCATTTCATTCTTCAATAGAAGAACTCAGACTTTTAACTACAATGGATTATTATTCTTCTATTTTATTAAAATAAATACAAAACTTTTATTCTTTATGAACTGCATTATTATTTTTCAATAACTTATTCAAGCTAAGACAATTATTCTTCAAGTTGTACAATAAACCCATATGACTCTTTCCCAAGTACTATAATCTTTTATTTCATCTATATATGAATATATAATTCATTATGATTACCCTTAAGATCTTCTTCAAAATAAAAAACCCACTTTAGTTTATTCCTATCATGATAAATAGGATCAATTATAAAATAAAAATTTAATTTTCAAGATTAAACTTCAAAAAAAAAAATACAATTTTAATATTAGAAGAAACTTTTTTCTAAAAAAAAACTTTAGTTTGAATCCATAAAAAATATAATAGATATGCTACCACTTGTAGGAACCCAAGAAATATTGATAGGGTGAACAATTAAGGTGTTGGTGGATTTAAATATTTTATCCTTATTCCCTTTATTTTGGATATTATTTCCTTATAATAAGGAAAACATATGCTTCTATATCAAACTTCATTCACATGCACAAAATATAAATTATAGGAGCACATATATTTTACTTGCTTCACATACACTAGGCTAAATCTACAGAGTATACACTCTACAGTGTGTCAGTATAAAAATAATACACTATAACTCACTATTTTTTCAGATACAATATTAAGGTGAATTCTATAAAGACCCTAACTCTAGTAGCTCAGAACCGATGGCTACTTTATTACATTGGAACTGGATACAAGGAATCACATACTAAAGGAAAAAATAGTTTAGTATTATTGTTAAAATAGATACATACTTGAATTTCACATATATTTGAAAACATAAAATACAAAAATTATTTTCTTTGAGAATTCCATTATTCCCCTTAGCATATCCCTACATATCAATCACCAAATGCTTCATGGTATCCTGGGGAAAATAAAACATAATAAAGAGGTGAGATTAGTTACTTGGTAAGGGTAATAATATAATGAAATATATCATTAATAAATTAGAATAATAAATATTGAAAGGTAAATAACTGAAACATATTCCATTTAATCATTAAATTTTGCATAATATGAAAGAAATAAATTAAGATCAAATACAACAATATAAATAATAACATGTGATTGAAACTTATCCATGAATATTATAACCAATAGAATAATTATATGGAAATAAATAACCAATCACATAATGATGGAATACATAATACTTTACATATGAAACATACTGTCTAGACCTTTCACAAGATAGTTTAAATTTGTGGTTAGAAACCCGTATAATTTGGCCAACTGATTTTTCTCATGTGACCTGTCAATGCATCGAGGGGATATATATAACAAGGCCCCACACATCACTTACTAAGTCCAATTCACTACTCATATGAAATGGGTGAAACATAATCAATTTAAAAATTTTTATTGAAAAAATAATATATGAAATGTTAATACTAACCCCAATCAAATAAACATAATCATAAACTATCCAGAGTAATATGGTGAATGGTAATAAAATTTTACATCCATATTCAAAATAATAATAAACCATACAAATAAATAGGAAGGATTTTATCAATACAACATATCAAAAGTGGATTACAAGTTCAATAAAGGGTTGGTGTCGTTGATGAATAGAAATACCATAAAAATGTCATTAATTTTTTTTGAGAAAAATAACCTTTTCATTTTGAAAATATTTTTAAATATAAAATTTAACTAAATATTTTGAAAATAATTTTATATTAAAATAAAATTTTAAACTTAAATCATGATCTTTAAAACATTTAGTGGTCATGACAATATGAAATTTTGTACATTCCAAGTATGATAAATAAATATTCCATTAACATTTTCGGTAAAATCCAAATGCAACTTGTTTGGAAAATGAAATGAATATTAATTTAATTTTTTTTTCAAATTCAAACATGGGTAAAAATTACATTAATAAATAATTTTTAGAAAGTTATTTTTTTTAGATCACATGGTTTTGGAAGAAAAATTATTATCGACTAAAGAGAGAAATAATGTAGAATTTTCTTAAAAACATTTTCTCAATCAATTTAAGTACCAAAGAGTGGTAAAATGGCACTATTACTTGAAATATTTCATGAATAAACATATTATAAGAAAATATATTTATTTTATGATAGAAATATCAAATAATTACCCAAATGGAGACTTAAACAAATACAATCCTGAATAATGAAGAGATTGTAAAATAAACCATTACCACTTTGGTAAATTTTGAATCATAATCCCCATGAAAGAAATAAATTCAAATGAAACTTTAAATACCATTATGAGTATTAATTATATAAAATATAAAAATGGGAATAATATACACCACACAAAGTAATAAGCGGTGAATATGGTGTATGTCTCATGAAAGTAAAAGTGAGACGAAAAACCCTTACCTCAGGTTTTAATTTTTTAATATGTGTATGAACCTACTGTATAATAAATATATGTTTATTATAAATATATTATAGATCCATAATCATATATATCATACCATATATTATTTACTTATAGTATTTTATCACTCATTTATTAACAATTCTTTGTTAAAATCAATGTTTTGAGTGATAATTGCATCATTTTTCACGTATGTTTTAGTTTAGTAATTTTAGTCCTTTTAATTTTATAATGGTTAAATAATATCTAGAATGTTAAAAATGATATAAATATAATATATATCCATTATATATGTATTTATAGTAATCTATTAGATTTATATATAGAAAATAGATTATACTTTTCATGGATATAATAGGTCGTACGTACGCATGAATGCTGTTTCCATTTTTCTTGAAGGATGGAACAAAAGGAAAATAAAAATTAATTAATATTTAAAGAATAATTATTATGTAATATAAATCATTTATATTTATCAAATAAATCCTTATTACTATCCATGTAAAAATAAAATGAAAAACATTTCACAATGCTATGTGGAGGCAGTAGTCCACACATAAGCACACGAGACATTATTGTTTTCCAACAGATTGGAATATAAGAATTTAGATGTGATATTATATTTATAGAAGTATATTAAGATCATAAATATCACATATATTCAATAAAATTAACCTTAATACCTTTCATGTAAAGCATAAGTGAAAAACGAATCACATCGCTTCGCGAGGCGGTAGTCCGCTGTACACATGAGCGACATTATTATATTTACCATGGAATGGAAAGTAAGAAGTTACATGTGATATCATAATTATATAATTATAATAATTTTATAAATATAATATAAATAAGTTAAATATATAATTATATATATCATTGAAAGGTGGTTATGGAAAATGAATTACATCGGTTTGTGAGGTGGTAGTTCGTTGTACACAAGATCGATAGTTTCGTTAACCATTTTATGGAAGTTATGATGGATATGGATTATGAAATTAACATAATAACATATAATTATATATTAGATAATTATTATATTATATTATCATAGTTTAATAATTTTTTAAGGAGGTGGAAGAAGAATTAAAACAAATACACAAATTTAAGAATTTTACCTCTTCTTTAGAGAGCCTCTTTAGGTTTATTCCTAAATCCTTCATAGGAGAGATTAATAATCATAATAAGGACTCTAATATTTGAGTGTGGATTTAAGTAATTTATTTTGGTATTTATTGGATAAAAAAATGGTTTTGGAAGTGTAAAGATGGGATGAGAGGGGTGGACTTTTATAAGTGGGGGAGAGGACACACTTAGAATTTTTGAAAGGAAAAATTGATACCCCCATTTTTCTTATGAAAAAAACTCTAAGGATAATTATAAAAGAGTATATATTATAAGGTGTAAATATGGTTATAAAATGGGTTTTATAATTTTTTTTTCTATTTTTAACCCTTATCTTCTTATTTTAACCCCCCAATAAACCAATTTTTACCTTAACCGCAGTAATAAATTTTTACTGTCTATACTATTCATTGTGTTAAAAACTTATGTTGAACATATTAGATAATTTAAAATATTTTTATTATAATTATTCAATCCATTTTGACAAATTCAATTAACATAAGTGGTATAATTCAATTTAAAATTAAACCACAGATGAGATGAAAGAGCGGTATTCCAAAGAGAAAATTCTCAAAAGTATAGAATGTTTTAATATCAAAATTTAATACGAAATTGATTATAATGACCTAAATTAGTTAAATTATAATTTAATTTAAATAATTTTACTTTAAAACCAATTTAAAATATAATTTAAAATTTTAAATAATTTAAATGAAAATGCAATTTTCAATAAAATAAGTATTTTTCACTATTCATAAAAAAATTAATCTTTTTAGAAAATTATCAAAAAATCACCCAAAGATTTTTTTACATATATATTTAAAAAATTAATTTCATTTTTTGGAATAAATGTTCTAAAAATAGTGAAAAATAATTTTAAATTATGTGTGCAAAGAGAGACTAATCCACCTTTCAGAAAAATACAGTTTTTCAAAAAACATTTCTTTCTCTTTCAAATCATTCTAATTTTATTTATAATAAATATATAACAAATGAATTTATTTTATACATTTTTAGAACATATAATTTTCATGATTTATTTATTACTATTCATACTCATCATCTTAAGAGTTATGTTATAATGGTCATGTTTAAATAATAATATTTTAATAGAGTATCATGTTTTGTTCAAACCCAGTGTTGTGTGAATTTAAAGCTATTAAAGATATTTAATTAATTTTTAAATAAATATATCTTAAAGTATTGGGGTGTTAAATTATATTATAGTCTTTGTGTTGTGTGTCTTATATGCTATAAAATTTGATGTTCCACTTTTAAAATCTTGGGGTGTTATATTCTACACCCTTAAATAAATTACATACTTGTAATTTAATATTGATGTCTGGAATCAAGGGATTGACATTAGAAAATACCTTTCTTGAAATCAAACATAATTTGAAGGGTTAATAAAATATCCTCTTTATAAGAGAGAAAAGAAAGTATGATGATCATTTGGAATAATCACATAACTAGGTTTCTAAGTAGGAGAACATAGGAGGGAAGTGAAGATATAGACATGGAAGAAAAGAATAATTCCCAAATAATGATAAATTGTGATAGAGGTCATTGATCACAAGAAATTTAATGATCAATACAAAGTTAACAACCACAAAAAATAAATCTATGATGAGTCAAAATACCATTAATTCATCAGATATGAAGGGAATATGATAACATTTTTGTTTCAAGATCCTTTTCCTGAAGTTGAGGGTTTCATTTACCATATAGACCAAGAAAATAATGAAATATACTTACTTGACAATTATAATTTCATCATTTAATCATTTCCAACACAATCTCATGTTTTTTTCCAAACAATGAGTATTCAAGATGAGATTTTCATACTGGAAGCACTAAAATTAACATTTAACATATCATTAGCTCAATAAAAGAATGAAAAGTCATCCCTCATGTATCTAGATATTTTACAAGACAAAAATGGTTAGAAAAAGTTATCTAATAAAACCCAAAGTTCAAATTAATCCATTCCATAAATAGTCATCCACAAGGCTCGTCTGAAATATGTCTAAAAAAATTTAGAAGGAAGTTCACTAAATCAATATTATATCCCCCTATAAAATATAAATTGGATCTTAATATCACATTAACAATATGAGAATACATTGATCAATATAAAAACTTAATGAAAACATGTATTCTTCCAAAAATAGAATTTATGGTTTTCGAATATATTCCATAAATCTAAACATGCAGTAAACTCCAACAAATATAACATAAACCATCAATTCACTAAACAATTTCATGTTCACCAATACTATCCCATAAACATTTATTTATCATTATTATCTCAAAATTTAGCACAGATAAAGGGTTATCTTCCCCCAATAATGTGTTTTCCAAAAAGATCAACTTTACACTGAATCAGTTTTTCTGGTCATCAGTACCATTCAATATATACTCTCAAATCCTTAAATAAAAAGTACTATAGTACAATAATTATACATTTCATAATTATTATAATCAGAATGTAATTTATAAAACACTCATATAATATAATTCTTTAATCCAAACACAATAAAATTAATCCTTCCACTTTATTATTAAACAATTAACTAGGTTTCATCATCTTATTTCATATTATCACCTTACTTTCAAATGTCATTTGAAGTATCTTAATAATCAATAACATAACAATTACTCATAAAAATTTTCTAATTATCTTTATAATATTAACTCTAGGACATTGATTTACATAATTACCATGATTTCCACATTTATAACATCCCACCTTGATAATACCTTAGGGATACCATTATTCCTATCCATTATGTTAACCAAAATTTTCATTTTCCCTAGAAATTAATTTCTTTTTTTCCTTTTCCACATATAAAACATTTTAATATTCCTTTTAGAGACTCTCCTAGGTGTTTCTTTCCATATTTCTCATATGAAGGAAATCAAGCCTTCTTTCCTCCGTAATTTATATTATTCAAGGTTTTAGTGGGCTCTATCTTTCTCTTCTTTTGTGAGTCCGAGATTTGGTTAAGGTGAAAGTTGTTAATCATATATCATGATAACTGATTAGGAATAATCACAATATCCTTAACCCAAGTCATTATCCCATTTTGTTTCTCATCAACATATTCCCTATCACATTCAATGTTAACCCAGTTTCTTCTGGTTCCATCCATTGAATAAAACCAAAAATAATAGTGTGAGAAACACTAATCATAATAGGAAATTACATAGTCATGAAGAATAATTTATAGGATTTATAAATCATGAAACCTTTTTTTTCAATCTATGATACCTTAGGTTTAAACTAGGTTGTTTTTGGTTATCATATATTCAAATCCTTCATGATGGGTTGTAAATAAAATATAAATTAACCAAAGCATATCCCCCATGAGTGTAAAACTAGGTGTGCATTAAGGATAGTTTTTGTGCACCAGGTAACACTAAAATCAAGATTGATATGCCTTTTGTGATGTTATTACCCCTAGATACATCTGTTCCAAAACCACATCCACTTATAGTATCCAAACAGAGATGTATTTCTAGAAAAACTACATAATATCTACCTTAACAAAACATTAGGATGTTATCCTATACATAGAATTATCCTTAAATTAATTCATAGGGTTATATTCTCCGATCTATGTTTTTTTTGAAATCTAGTTCCTAGGGTTTCTACTAAACATCCTATGATACTTACTATAAAGACCCTGACTCGAGTATCCCGAAGCTGGTGGTTACTTTATTACATTAGAACTAGATATAAGGAATCACACCCTGAAAGACCGAATAGTTTAGTGATCTTAGTAAAATAGAATAATACTTGAATTTCACATATATTTGAAAATTTTAAATACACAAAGTGTTTTCTTTGAGAATGTCATTATTCCCCATAGCATATATCTATATATCAATCACAAAACACTTCCTAGTATCCTGGGGAAAATAAAACATAATAAAGGGGTGAGATTGGATTCTTAGTAAGGGTAAGAATACAATAGGATATATCATTAATAAATAATCACAATCAATATAGTAAGGTAAATAACTAAAACAAATTCCATTTAATCAATACAGTGACCATAATACGGCATAAATAAATGATTATCAAATAAACCCATATAAATAATCACATGAGATTGAAACTTATACATGGATATTATAACTAATGAAATAATCACATGGAAATAAATATCATATATCATAATGAGGTAATTCATAATTCTAGACATCTAAAAAATACTATCAATACCCTTTACAAGATAGTTTAAATCTAAGGGTAGAAACCAATCTAATTTGGCCAACTGATTTGCCTCACGAGACCTGTCGATGAATGGAGGAGATATCTATAACCAGGACCTAACCACCACTTACTATTTCTAATGGATCCCTCATATTAAAGGGTAAAACATAATTAACATAAACATTCATATTGGGAAAGTAACATATGAAATGTCAATACTTTCCCCAATCAAATAAACATAATCATAGACCATCTAGAGTAATATGGTGGATGGTAATAAAATTTTGCATCCCCAATAAAATTTATCATAAAAAATACAAATAAATAATAAGTATTATATCAATACAATTTATCCCCAGTGGATCTTAAGTAAAATATAGGGTTGATGTCATTGATGAATAAAAATACCATAAAAATGTCATTAAAAACATTTTTAAGAAAAATAACCTTTTCAATTTTAAATTATTTTTGAAACTAAAATTTAAATAAATATATTTAAAATAATTTTCTTTAAAAATAAACTTTGAAACTTATAGAGTAATCTTTAAAACATTGATTGATCATGACAACAAAAGATTCTATTCATGCCAAGCATGTTAAAATAATGATTCCTTTTACATTTTTCAGTAAAAGATAAATGGGACGTGTTTGAAAAATAACATGAATATTCCTTTCAAAACCTTTTTTAAAAAGTAAAAAATGGGTAAAAGTTTCTTTAATAAATAATATTTATAATTTTAAAACATTTTTTAATTTTTTTTAGAAAACTTGGGTTTGAAAGAAAAAGGATTTTTGACCAAAGAGAGAAATAAAGTTAGATTTTCTTAATCATTTTAATTACCAAAGAATGGAAAAGTGGCAATATTACTTTAAAAGGTTCATAAATATTTAGAGGATAAGAAAATAGATCTATTTTAGGATATAAATTCTAAATAATTCCCCCAGGGGATACTTAATGAAAAACAATCTCGAATAATGATGAGATTGTGAAATAAACCCTTATCGCTTCGGTAACTTTTGATTCATAAGCCCCATGAAAGAAAGAAATTAAAATGAAACTTTAAATAATATGAATATAAATAGATTCATGATATAACATATCAAAATTGGTAGTATATACACCATATAAAGTAATAAGTGGTGAAGATGGTGTATGTCTCATGGAAGTAAAAGTGAGACAAGAAACCCTTACCTTAGGTTCAACATCCTTCATATGTGTATAGAAATCCTATATAATAAATAAATGTTTATTATTAATATATTATATAAACATAATCATATATCTCATACCATATATTATTTACTTATATTCTTTTATCACATGTTTATTTATAATTCTTTGTTAAAATCACTATTTTGGGTGAAAATTGCTTCATTTTTTCATATATATTTTAGTTTGGTAATTTTGGTCCTTTTAATTTGTTCATGGTTAAATAATATCCATAATTTTAACCAAATATCATATATATATATATATTCATTATATATGTATTTATAATAATCTATTAAAGTTAGAGATATAAAATGGATTACACCGTTCATGAAGACGGTAGGCCTTACGTACGCATGAATGCTATTTCCCTTTTTCTCTGTGGATGGAATGAAAGGAAAATAAATATTAATTAATCTGTATAGAATCATTATGATTTCATATATATAATTTATATTATTCAAAAACTTCCTTATTACCATACATGCAAAAATAAAATGAAAAATACTTCACATTTCCATGTGGAGGCGGTAGTACATATGTACGCATGAGCGAAGTTATTGTTTTCCAAAAGATTGTAATGTAAAAATTTATAAGTGATATTAAATTCATAGAAGTGTTTTTAGATCATCATACCCTGAAGATCCTGGTTCTGAGCAAGTTGACCCTAAAATTATTGAATAAAAGTGAAGTATAATAATTCAGGCATTACAAGGGGTAGTACAAGGGCGCATGTGTGTCACACCCCACATGTCATCATCCACCATCCTAAAACAAATATCAGGCACCCTAAAAGACCACATGGTACTCGGTTCCATGATTTCCCTCTTCGAAAGGGAATCAAAAACCTGATTCACTTCCCTGTAAGCATGATATACAAAGATTCAGAGATTATTGGCATGGTTGAGACATGCAATCCAGTGTGAGAGAATTTGCCAAGGTAAATTTCTAGTATGTGATTTTAAAGCACTCATAGCCAGTTTTGAACCCGATTCAATCCATAAGGGAAGCTAGTTGTATTGAACAACATACTTGACTCCATAAATTACAACCCAAATTTCAGCTTCATAAGCAGTACCTTGCCCGATGAAATGGTGGAAGGAGGGTTTGATAAAGCCATGATAGGTATGGAAAACTCCCCTATATCCCGATGGCCCAAGTGAGCTAGTGGAAACTCCATCAGTGTTGACTTTAATGCAGGAAGAAATTAGTGGTATCCATCTGACAAACCTGAATTCAAGAGGTTGCTTCGGTTTTCCCTTCCACCCCAAGAAACCTTAGAATATTCAGGTCTACACAAGAATTATACATCATTCCAAGTTGTACCGTAGCTGCAGTATGAATATACCTATGTATGGAAATGAAATCAGCATGGAGACATGCATATTGATCACAAAAAAATTTCTAGTTTCTTGCAGACCATATGACATGTATGGCTGATGAAGCAGCTATAATGAGCAGTTTGTGCACTTGTGTGATTTTCCCACTGTCACAGATTCGTGACATGATGTCATCAATATGCCTGTAATGGTAAACATCAAAGAAGAATAAAGACCCAATGTACTACCATATATCCCTTTTATAAAAGAAATCCATAAAGAGGTGCTGCACAGAGTCTTCATCCCGCATGCATAGGGGATATACAGAGGTAAGATGATGCCCTTATTTCTTCAGCTAATCATGTATTGAAAGCGAGTTCTACTACAAACTCCAAAGAAGAGTCAATCTAGATTGTTGAACAAAAGGGACCTTAAATTGAGTCAGCCATTTGGGTGATATGTGAGATCCAACACACTTCAGAAAATAGTATTCTTTGGTGTTGAAGAGTCCAATGGAATTAGGATTCCAGACCAAGGTGTTTTTGTCCATACATTCATAATTCCAAATTTCCAGCATAACTTGATGGGATAGAGTCTCAAAAAGACCATCAGTTTGATTTATAGCATCAGGAACAGTCATCCGAGCCATGGTTGGAGGTATAATTGTGGTATTAATGGGGCTGTATAGCTAAGCGGTCTGCTAGAAATTGAGGTTTGAGTCTCTACTAACCATCCACTTCGATTTCTGCATGCTTTCCTTGAATGATTACCGAATGGATGGCCAAACAGATGAAAGAAGATAGTGTGGATATCCATTGATAAGCCTCTGTTTGAACCTACAAGATATAAATTCAGCTAATGGTTTATTGTAATTTTTTTTCCAGTGGTAGAAAGAAAAGGAATACACAAACTTAGAAGTAATAACCGAGTTGATAAGACAAACCCTTCCAACCTGTGACATAGTCTTTCCCTTCCAACCAGCTAGTTGATTGACATTTCCAAAAGAAATATTATGAAGGTATTTACTTTCAACTTTTCCCAAAAACAAGGGAACCCTAAGGTATGTGAAGGAGAGCGAGACCTTTCTCACTCAAAGTGTCCTGGAAATTCTATTTTGTCTTCCAACCATGATTCCATTTCCAAAAATGATGAAGGATTTACTCCAACTAATGGCCTTAACAATGACTTCTTCATAGTGATTAAAAAAATCTTTGATATCACCAATGGTAGTCCTTGAGGGTTGTCCAAATAAAAGGATATCATCAGCATAAATAAAATGAGAGGGAATGAGGTTATTCCAAACAGCTTGCAACTACTTATAAATCCCAAGCTAGGTGATCTTAATAAAACATCTACTCATGTAATCCCCAGGAAGAGAAAATAGGAGCCCTGATAGAGGATATCCCTTATTAACACCCCTAGTTCAAGTGAAGTAGCCCCTCAGGGATCCATTGACCAAAGTGGACAACCTCACAGAGTTAAGAATAGTGGAAATAAACCTAATAAAATCATTGGAAAAGCCATAACTTCTGAGGACGTCAAAATGAAATCTCTATTTGACAGTGTCAACAGATTTAGATATATCAATCTTGAGAGAAAAACTCCCTTTCCTTGAGGTTCTATTCAAGGAGTTGATATTTTTAGAGGTATTGAATAAACAATTCTGGATGCTTCTACCTAGAACAAATACAAAATGATTTGGGGTAATATGTTATTTAATAATCCCACCCAATCTGGTCATCAAAATCTTGCTAATGACTTTGGGAATGTTATTCCCAAGTGAAACTGGCTTGAAGTCCCTAATATAAATTGTATTTTCTTTCTTGGGTATAAGATTAATAAAGTTAAAGTTACATCCAGGAGGGAGAGAGCCATGGATGAATAACTCCCTAATATAATCAACCATGTCATCCTGAAGAATATCCCATTAAAACATGAAAAATTTATTATAGAATCCATCTGGCATAACAACACTCTCCATATTAAGAGAGAATAGTGCCTCCTTAATTTCTACCATAAAAGGGTCCATTGTAAGGTAAAGATTATGTTGTTCTTAAATACAATGGAAAATTATATCAACCATATTATGAGTGTTGTCTATCCCATAATATTTTTATATTATAAATATCACACATATTAATTAACTTTAGCCTTACTACCTTTCATATAAATCATAATCGAAAAATGAATCACATCCCTTTGTGAGGCGGTAGTCTTCTATAAACACGAGTGATATTATCATTCCCCCCATGGAATGGAAATTTATATGGTATATGTGATATAATAATTAAAAAATTATAATAATTTCATAAATATCATATAATTATGTTAAATCCATCATTATATCCATCCTTTAAAGGTGGTGATGGAAAATGAATTACATCAGTTTGTAGGGTGACAGTCCGCCATATAGATGATCAATGATTTCATTTCCTATTTGATTGAAGTGGAGATGGATCTAGGTTATGAAATTAACATAATAAAATATCATTATATATCAGATATTGGTTTTATTATATTATCATAATTTAATAATATTTAGGCCCCATGGGTGAAACCTGGTGGTTGCGCCCTATGGTGGTGTTTTGGGAGGTCTCAATTTCGACCCTCCCCACACGCAATTATTTAGTATTTTCCTTTGTTTACCCCTTCCATGAATTATGTAAAATAAATATGAGGATGAATAATATTTTAATGATGTATAATAATAAATAAAACAAATACGCACGTTTAAGAATTTTACCTCTTCTTCAGAGAGACTCTTTAGGTTTATACCGAAAGCCTTCTTAGGAGGATTTTCTAATAAAACTAATGCCTATAGGATTTGGGGAGGGAATTAAGTAAGGGATTTATGCAGAGATTAGACTAATCAAATGATTTTCTAAGTGTAAATAAGGGAGTAGAGGGGGTGGTGTTTTATAGGTGGGGGAGATGACACACTTGTAATTTTTGAAAACAATAAGTGATACCATTGTTTTTATCATGAAAAAATCCTAAAAAATGGTCCATTATATAAAATTAGAGGCGATAAAATCAAAATATGTCCATAAAATGGGTGTTAAAAAAGTTTTAGTTCATTTTTTATCATTATCTTATTAGCTTAATCCCCGATAAACCCATTTTTACCATATCTACGCTAATTAATTTTACTTTTTTCACTATTCATTAATGTAAAAAATTAAGATAACATTATTCGATAATATAAATTTTTATATTTCCAAATATTAAATCCATTTTTTCAAATTAAATTCACATAAGTTTCAGAATTCAATTTAAAATTAAACCATAGACAAATCAAAAGAGAGGTTTTCCAAAGAGAAAATTCTCATAAGTATAGAATGTTTCAATATAAAAAATCAATATGAAATTGATTAAAATGACATAAATTAGTTAAAGTTTAATATATATGAACTTATTTTACTTTAAAAACAATTTAAAATATAATTTAACTTTTTAGATAATTAAAATGAAAAGGAATTTTTTAATAAAAAAGATTATTTTCACTATTCATCAAAAAATTAATATTTCAGAAAATTCTAAAAAATTAATCCAAAGATAAATTTGACATGTATATTTGAAAATTAAATTTTATTTTTTCAAATAAATTATCTAAAAGTGGTAAAAAATAATTTTACATTATGTTCTAAATGTGCGAATAATCTTCCTTTCAGAAAAATACAGTTTATTAGAAAACATTTCTTTCTATTTCAAATGGTTATTATTTTATTTATAATCAATATATAACCATTGAATTTATTTTATACATTTGTAGAAAATATAATTTTCATAATTTGGTTATTATTATTCATACCTTCCATTTTAACATCTAGGTTATAATGGTCATGTTTAAATAATAATATTTTAATAGAGTATAATGTTTTGTTTAAAATTGGTGTTGCGTGCATTGAAAGCTATCAAAGAGATTAAATTTATTTTAAAAGAAATATATCATAAAATATTAGGGTGTTATATTGTCTTATAATCTTGTGTGTTATGTCATATACTTTATGATGTTTCTCTTTTAAAACTTAGGATGTTACAAATTCACTCTTCACTAAGGATCACTACCTATTAAAGATTTAGGGACATGATCACTGCTTTACATGGATAAATACCTATAGATTTATTTAGAGATTGGATCACTGACTCCTAAGGGTCTCTCTATTTTCTTCCATTTCACACTATTTAGAATATATCAGTTTATAGATTCCTTATCCCAATTTTAATGACATAAAGGTTAATCCAATTTTAATACTTTAATTTAGTATCATGATTCAATATGTTGATACTCTAATGAATTCCAAATATGATACTATTATATACAATAAAATATATAAAAAACTTCTTGTGAGAATATTTATGTGTTCTATCTTCCATCAGTCATTTTATAGTATAAATACTCGGGAGAAAATAATCCCAGATTTGGAATTCTTCACTTCTCAATCTTAATATTTTTTCATAGAAACACATTAACATTAAACATTATCTCCAATGATTTGTACAAAATTATTTCATTAAAAAAAAATCTTTGATATATCCCAATAAAATAATAGCTCTTCCTCTCTAATCTAGATATGAAATAATTCTCATGTTGGTGGCCCTCTATATTTATTTTTTCTTGGAAAAAATAATTCCCTTTCTATATTCTATGTTATGCCTTTTTCTGTCTCTTATTTTTTATTAAACACAACACATTATAACATAACTTGAGAATTTTGAATTTCAATTTCAAAATTAAAATCTCAAGTAAACATTAAACTTCATATACATATAATATGAACATTAGATCATCTTCTATAATATCATCACCACTAAAATACATTTGAGTTATTAAAGCTTGATCCATAACTTTCATGAAGTTGTAGAGGTGATAAATCATCAAAACTGAATGTAACATACATATTATAGACTTTATGATGTGTTCCCTTCCCAAAATACATATATCGATATATGAAACTAACCAACCATAACATATAACCCAAAATATTGTGGTGTAGTATTGATTCAAGAAAAAAATGCCATCAACATAGCTTGAAAAATGGTTGTATGCCAATTTTGCATCAAATTTAGAAATCATTATCTTTGAAATTCTCTCCTCCATGGAATGGTATTTTCTAATTTCCCATTTTTAAAATAATTTTTTAATTCCAATACTCCTTCCATTATTCCTATTTTTGGGAATCCTTATTTTTCATAGTTATTATATCAATTTAAAATTCCATGTACCACAGTGTGACACTAAGCTTCTCTCTACTTTACTTTAGTATTCATCACCAATGTCTTCCAAACATCCCATGAAATTTATTTCATACTATTTATAAATCTTCAAGCCTTCCATGGCATTCAATAATCAAACTACTCTAAAATTCCTTTTACCAAGGTTTGAATTGGCCTTAACATTTCCCATAGGAAAAATTCTAAAATAAAATATTTTCCAAAATGGTGCGTCCATAATGTTTTTTTAAAACAAAAATGTTATAGATTTAAATGGAATCCAAAATTCCCATAACTCCACTCTAGATGTTTAATTATTTGATATAGGAAATCTAGGCCTTTTATGGTGGCTCACAATAATATGTACAATATTCACCACCGCATTTCCAATATTCACCAAGAAATATTCAATTTCACCATGGTGTAGTGTTGATAATTCCACAAATATTTCAAACCTAATAATTTTGAAAACTCTAGATTTAGGTGACTCTTATGTATTTATAAAAACATTTATACTTTTCCCAATTTTTGAAATTTACTTTTGCTTTGAGAAAATGTTCCAGATCAACTTATAGAACTCTATAATTCACAAAAAATAAAACATAATACTTATTTTATTACTTTTAGTACATATAATTTACATTATCTTCCAAAATTATGCTTTTATACCAAATATACAGCTCAAATATTGATTCTTCTTAACCAAATCCACAACTGAACATCCAATGGAACAAATCCTTCATGAAACATCCAAGAAACAAAAAACCTTCAAAAAAATCCATTATAATTATCATTCATGGATTTTAAATCCTTCCAATAATTTCCTAATATGGTAGTAAACTATTACTATTCACCAATGATTATCTTCCATATCTTCCTTAAATTATTATCAACAAATTTCATGAATTATATACTTTATTGTATTCCTTTAGTTATTTTTAATAAATCCATAAAACATGCCATCAATAAGTCCAAAAAAATTATCATTAATTATTTTCCTTCAATGATTGTATAGAAATATAATAAACAACCTATTAGTTATAATAGTGAACAATGATTATAAATATAGTGATTTGAGGATTGGAGTTCCATTTTCTAAACCATGTAATCACAATAGATTTATTTATTAATTGGTATAATGAAACCTTTCTATGTGTATGATCCTTTGTTGTATCCCATTTTTTCTACTCATTTAAAGTTGGTATACTTTTCATGCTGGATATTTTTCTTTTCTATTTAGTGTTGGGATTGTAAATTGTGAGTGAAATCTAGATGAATAGTTTTTTACTTCTAACAAGGGAACAAGGTCTATATTGAAATAAATATATTTTATAACCTAATCCACCCTATTCTCAAGTTATTCTAGAGGAACCAAGGAACTAGTATTTGGAGGTATAATCATAGAAGTTTTATCAGATCTTTCTTGAATGAAATGACCATGATTGATTATGTATTTATTGAGATGACACTTTTAATTATTATGGAATATATTGAAGAATTGGTTGAATCATGGTCCTTTATTCTAGGTATTAAGATAAATAAATTATATATATAACTATTATTCATGGAATAAGAACTAAGAGGAAGGAAATAAAAGAGTAAAAGAGTGGATCACACATGTAAGGACATTAAAAAAATCCAATCAGAAGTAAAAAAATAGAATAATATAGTGAGTATTGAAGAATAATTCTCTAAAAAAAATAATAATTTAATTTTTCCCCTAATTAAGGAAGAATAAATTTCTATAAAATACTTGGGGAAGACAAAATATTGACTATCAAAATAGTGATTAGTCTATATACAACATAACATAAAGGAGGAAACACTTAAAGGAAACCATTACACTATATATGGGCCTATGATTCATTTTAATATATTTTTATCTTATTGATATTGTATATTCCTGTAAGGATATAAATTGTACAGTGAGTAGAAATAGAGGAATGGGGATTGACCCTAAGACTTATTAGTAAAATGATACTAAACTTATAATCACATGGATTTGTATTTAGTTATAAATCATGAAATATAATGAGTTGTTCATGTGCCTTATATTCACATATAAATATTGGAAGGTGAACTAAGTAAATATATTTGTTTCACTATTATTTTACTTCTCTACATTGTTGCTATTAATGATAGGTATTTTTTTGAAATATTTAGTGTTTTATGTAACACATGAACAAGATCTAAGAAACGTTTATTCATTTTTAATAAATTATATACGTTAATTCACCCCCATAAAATTTTTCTAATAATACAAAATATGTTTATTCCATCAATTTTTATCATAGAATCATGGTTCAAGATTGAAAAATAAATCGATTAATTAAATAGATATATGAATTTTATTAACATGGAGAATATTTTAAATAAAATTTGAGTTATCATATTTGATGAAATTAATTATAAAATATATTAAAACTCAAGGAATTCACATATATGATGAAATTTATGTGGTGTTTACTCTATAAAAATTAATTAAATACAATTATATAACTGTAATGAGACTTAGTTTACTAAAAAAAATATAAAATAAATGATGTTGATGCTATGATACACAACACACTTATCATATATTCTTTTAACTTGGATTGCATAAAATTTATGGTTTATATAATATTTATTATGATATAGAAAAAATTTTCCAAGATCTATAAACTAGATACAAAATTCATGGATTATAAATTTTAATTTCTAAAATACAAGCTAATTATTTGAAGATATATTTAAATTAATTGGTTAATAGATTATTAAATATAATTATTAATATATTTTCACAATATAATATCATGGTGTAAAGATTAAGGTTAATGACATTGTAAAGAAAATATTAATAATAAATGAACTAATTTTAAATTAAAGGTTTTATTAATTGAAGAATGAGATATAATTCATGTTACTATTTACAACATGATATGTACTTCGGTTTCCTATGAGATGAGAGTAAATCAAGAAGTAATGTCTAAATATTCATAAAAAAATGATTTCAAATAAATAATAAAGTTTAACCAAAATGAATAATATTTTGAATATATAAGTTCTAAATTCAAATAACTATTTTTAAATAAACAAATTCATAGAAAGGTTAGTTTCTAAATAACCCAATATAATTTTTGAAGTGTTGAAGATATGTTGTATTTTTTTCAACCTTATGCATGAGAATGTTTTTGAGTAATAGTTAAAGACAAATCTAATAATTTTGACATGTATTGATTCAGATGATATGGGTTGGGCTAGATTGATTCCATTTAAAGAAGTTATCCATGTTTTAGAACTATAAATTATGTCTATGAAGTTGAAAGTTTATTTTTTTGATGAAGGCATATATAAGTTTGAAAGTTACATAAATCTAGAAATTGGAATAGATAAATTATTCAAAAATTCATTGTGATATTATATTATATGTGTAACATATTCAATATGGTACAAAATATATTTCAGCATATATAAGATATTTAAAAGCATGAGTAATATATTTACTGTGTATCACATAGAAATGTTTCTAAACAAAAACACTTAGATGATCTATATGATGTTTTTCATAATTCCTCCTAAAAAGAAATGAAGGCAAGAACCATACATCGATACATTAGAGTAACTATTTCATACATAAGGGTTATCTATATAACATTAATTGAGGATTCTTGAATTTATAATTTGAAAGTTAAAAGATGGGATATCGATGATGTGTTAGTGTGCATTCAGATGATATAGAATATGATAGATCTATAATGTATAACATAACTATATAGTTTATAAGATAAGTTAGATTATACTATTATAATCACTTAAAGGAAGAAATATCATAGCGGTTTGAGAATAAACTATGATTCAATATGAGTCAAATTAAAATATAAAAAATATGGAGATTCATAAGGCTGAGGTTAACATCCAAAATTTTAAGTAGGAGTAGTGAAATAAAGTTTAGATATATTAAAAGACAACTAAATAAGTATAAGTTGGTCAAGATCAATGAAATCTAAAAAAGAAGATGAAGTTAAATCTAAAGTTAGAGATGAAGTTATTTGAGTTAATTTTGGAAGGTATTGTTAGTTGGAGATATAAAAATAGGTGGGTAAAATTCCTTTTTTATATAAAAGTGATAAATATGAATGAAAATACATAATAAAATGATGCTGTAAAAGAAATGAAAATATAATATAAGCATGTGATAATAAAAAAGTAAAGCATAGTAGAAATAAAAAAAATTAAACACAAGCAATGTAGGAATTAAAATACATAAAGTAAATGTACAAGGAATACAATGATAAAAAATATTTACAATAGCACATAAAGGTTACCCTATATATCCTAACCTTAGGGAGTCTTGAGAGGGCATGTAAGACCTTAGTTTTAACAGAAAAAGGAACCCAAGGATTCCCTTTCTTTTGAATGAAAAGATAAACAAACCAAGAACCCCTAGTTTTAATAATGACTGAGAACCAAAAAAATAATCCCTTTATTTTTAATGAAGAATCATGAAACCAATGATGATAAGGAGGGATAAAAAGATGTTTTTAATTTTAGAAAACCTATTACAATTATTTATAAACACTCACTAAAATATTAGAAAGATGAATGAAGGTGATATAGATAGAAATTACAAATGAGGGAAAGGGAGGTAAGGGGTTATACATCAAAGAAAAAAGTATTAGGAAGAATAAAGAGAATGTTCATAAAAGAAAGAAAAGAAAAAAGAGATCTTAGAGGTGCTTAAAGATAGTAAATGAAGATCATACCTTTGGATGGTTCCCTTTTATGTTCATAATTCCCATGGATGATGTTCACTTTAATCTTATTTGGGAAAGGAAGAGAATTATGGAACTTTGAAGCTCTTTGAGGATTAAGGAATTATTGAATATCATAGAGCATTTCACATGATATGTACTATAATTTTATTATGAAAAAATAATCCCTTGTCATCCTTTTATAGTTTCCTAGGTTTTATTAGTGTTCTAAGGTTAAACAGAGTCATTAAGAGTCGAGCGAGAGAGTTTTTGACTATCATTAATGTTTCCTCACTAAATCTAGCTCAACACCACCAGATACAATATAACCACTACCAGGTATCCAATGGCCTACATAGAGCTTCCTACACACTGGATACTCCCACCAAATGGACGATGAGCTCCATCAGCTAGACAATGGTATTTCTATAGTTCTGTATCCACTATAACAAGCTATCAACTAGACGATATCACTGCACTAGCTAGCTAGTGCTTCCTACTATAACATGATTTGAAATAAGACCTTTGAACCCATTTTGACACCTAATTTTGGTAGGTTACCTTACTTCCATTATAACATAAAAATAAATACAAGAAAATCACTATAAAAAGTTAAAATGAGTTAGAACCAAATTAAATTATTTATGATCATTAAATAAATTAAACTAAGAGGTAAAAAAATATCCCAGTTTTTGATTATTACAAACACTTGATATAAAAATAAAGATAAGGAATATAGAAAAGTTAAAAATTAATGAGACACTAAATAAATGTGAACCCATTTATCCCCATTTATAATACCTCGAAACAAAGTTCTCCCCTTGATGAAAAAAATTTTGAATTTATATAATATTTTATCTTTTTAATCTATCAGAAACTTATCCCCCTTTGAGATTATCAAAATTGAACTTTGAAAGATAGAGGGTTAGAGAATAAAAATAATATAGTATATATATCAAAGATAATTTAAAAATAATCTTTATAAAATATTTAACCCCTGTTAATAATGGTAATTCATAATAAAGTGAGGTGATATACAAACAATCATACTTAAAAATACAAATAGATAATCAATTGAACTCAAGAATCCATAAAGATATTAAAAATTAAGCCCATTATCAACAAAAAAGAATAAAATAACAAAACATGTACAAAAAAATCCTTTAAAAATAGAATATTTTTAAAATAATAATTTTTGAAACATGTATAAAGATAATCAAAGAATTATGAAAGGATTTGAAAAGAATTAAAATAATCATTCTAAGGGATAGAAAATTTAAACATGATTTAAATAATATAGATTCAATATAACACCTAAATCATTATAAAATATAACTTGAGAAAAAATGTATAAGGGTAATAGGAGAAATTATTTTTAAAACACCCCCTAAATAAAACAAATAGAACCAAGACACTTCCTAGATTTTTTTTTCAAGACTTCCAACTCTAAGGATTTTTCTTTTGAAAAAAAATTCAATGAGTCAAATAATTCTTTATTATATATTCACCATATGATAAATAAATTATATTCACTAGAAAATACTTATAAGATATCAATTTTTTCCCTTATGGTTCTCTTGAGGGCTTGACTATGGTAGCACAAGATGATTTGGGCATGGAAATAAATTTTGGTCCAAAAAAATTATTCTGTAAAGTCTTATGAACAAACACGTATTTATATTTTTTAAGAATATTATAAGAAATATTGATAAACTTAGGTATTCATTATATTTATTTTTTGCAATCACATTAATACCTATGATTCCCGATTTATGTAAACAAGTGAAAATTTATTTTGAGAAATACCTTTCACAAAAGTTGTGGTTTTTAAAGAAGTTTCATTATAATTTGAAAAAACAAAAACATTATTATTTATTATAACACATTAAGAACCATGTATCATATTAATATTTTATTCACCTTGGTTTAATTTTTATAGATATATTTTGAGATCCTTGATTTTATTTTGAAAAAATCAACATTTTGTTGATTTTATAATTTTAAATTCAAACCATATTTTTCTTTTAAAATAAGATTATTTTTATTTAAAACATAATAATTTTCTTTAACCACTTACTTATAATTATTTTTTTATTCTATTTATAATTATTATAGTTAATGAAAACCATTTTCAATTTAACTTTGATCATATTTCAGGTCTTCATAATTTGGGTGATTATAGGATTAAGAAGAACAATATAGATGGGAAGAAGTATGAGAAGAGGAGGAGAATGAGGAAATAATAAGAGGAGTATTTTAATTGACATCTTCATCAAAATTTTCCATAACAAAAATTGTACTTGAGTCACTTGATGAGGATGATTAAATCCATGTAAAAAATTTGAAATATTTCTTACATTTATTCTTTTTTATTTAACTTTTTTTTATAAATTAGACAATCCGATCTTATGTGAACCTTTTTATTGTATTTGTAGAATGTTTTGATGGGTGTATCAATTTTATCTTTCCCTTTTCCACACCAACATAATTTATTCTTCCTCAAAAATTTATTAAACATTTTTACATGTTTTTTAATTTCACCTTCATCATCAGTATCACTTTCGGAAGAATAATCATCTTTGATTTCTTTAAAAGAAATGTTCTTCTTAGATTAAAAAAATTTAGTATCTTCATTTTGTGCTTTTAATTTCATGGTAATATCATAAATACTTAGTGATCCAATGATCTCTTTGACTTCCATATTTTTTGTCTTTGGATTCTTGAATCACCATTACACTGGGATTCTATGAACTATGTATAACCCATAATATTTTTTTATGAGTGTTTATATGGATAAGTCATCACTGATATATTTTATACCAACACAAGTGTGAGTGAAACAAGTAAACATGCTAGTAATTTATTCATTTTCATTCACAGAGAAACTTTTTAACTCTTAACAATACATACCCAATCTGGTTTCCTTTACTTCATTCATTCCTTCATGTATATTTCAAGAAGTTTCCAAATTTCATGAGCAGTTTTTCAAGTATATATTATAATGAATTAATTTTGATCTAGACCATAATATAAAGAATTCATAACTTTACCATATAATTCAAAATAAAAAATATCTTGAGGATTATATTAATCTTCAGTTTTATTTATAGGGGTATAACCATGCATAATTATTTTCCAAAAAAATAATAATACAATTATTATAAGGAAAATAGATATGAGAGTTTTAAAATATAAATAATTTAAACCATCATAAAAAGGATAATGATTAAAAGAAATAGATTTAATTTTAAAATATAATTTTGAAATCATTTTAGATTAAAAATAAAAAACAATTTTTAAAATATTATTATTTTTTGATAAAAAATCAGCGAACTATCTGAAACCAATTTATATTATCATTGAAAAAAAGGATTTTAAAAATAAATTTTAAAATAAATGTATAAAAAACCTTTGATACCAACTCTTGTTCAGAGATATATGGTAAGAGGGGGGGGGGGAATTGAAATTTTAAAAAATTAAATTGATAAATATTGAAGGAAATAAAAAATAAAATGATGTTATAAAAGATATGAAAATTTAATAAAAATATGATATAATTAAAACTAAATCATAGTGGGAATAAATTAATTAACTTCAAGTAAGTAGGAATTAAAACGTGGAATGCAAATTGACAATGAAAATATTGATAACGGAGTTCAGTTATATCACACAAATCTTCACCCATGTATCCTCCCCTTAAGAAGTTTTGATAGGGTATATAACCCCTTAGTTTTTATGAGAACGAGGAACCAAATAATTCCCTTTATTTTAAATGAAAAAATATAGAAACCAAGAACCCATGGTTTTAAGGGGAATCGGGAACCAAAAAACGAATCCATTCCTTTTGAATGGATAAGAAAACTATTAATGATGGGATGGAGATAGAAAAGAGATGGTATAACTTTTTGAAAACCCATTAAAATTCCATATAAAATATCACTAAATGATTTAAAAGATGAAATAAAGTGTGAGGGAGGGAAAAAAGATGACAGAAAGGAAGCCAAGGGGTTATACACCAAAGAATAAAGGCTCCAGAAGAAGAAAGAGAAACCATTCAAAGGAATGAATAGAACAAAGAGAAGTCGAAAGTACATAAAGATAGTATATGAATATAAAACCTTTGGATGGTTCCCATTTATGGTCAAAATTCCCATGGATGATGTTCACTTTGATCTTTCTTGGGAAAGGAAGATAATGATGGAACTCTGAAGCTCTTTTAGGTTTGAGGATCCATTAAATATTAGAGAGAATTTATATAGATTCATGATACAATTGGATGATGAAAAAACCTCCCTTATATACCTTTTATATCCTCATTGTAACATCAAATCCCAAAATCCAATGAACCGGTGCCCCGAGCCAATTTTACACATGACCTCAAGATTGGATCCTCGTACGCAAGAGGCTGCCGACTAGTAGGGGGTCTAAAGTGGAATTGTTAGGAGACTATACCCCTGTATCAAAGTGCACAACCATAAGTAAATAACCAAACATCATACACATTAGAGTATGTGAAAATAATGAATAAACTGAAATTGAAACAAGCAATAACAAAATTAAACCAGACCTATAAAGCATAACATAGTATTTAAATCACATCTAAACTAACAAAAGGGTTGGTTTTCTATTAATTCAAATCAGGGAGGTATAAAAAATACATTCATGATACCTTTATCATGTACCCAAGACACTAGTGACCAAAACATCGATCTGGCATCTAAATCGAATATTAACATCATTATAAAACATGGTCGGAACTTCCACCCATCAACAAACCGTATTCAAAAATATCAGTACCAATACTGAACATTATGTCTATAAAAATCATAATAAAACATAACAGTACTACCCAATGCCTCATTCCATCATCTATTTATACATAACATTGGTGGTGCCTACAACATTAGTCTGACCCAGACCAAGGAGGAGGGTCACCATTCCATCGTCCTTTTCCACATGGTATACCATAATCACCTAGAGACTTAGTCTAGAACTTAAACCATAAAGTATAATATCAGTGTCCAGAGCCTCATTATGACACTTAAAACATGGAGTATACTATTAGTTTCCAAATCCTCAGTCTGACACCTTATCCATTATATACTTCCTATTCTCAGAGCATCAATCCAACACCTAAAACATTCCATCATTTCATAATTTTTGGTGCTTGTATCATCATTCCAACACCTAAACCATTCCATATTTTCTTAAGTACTTGTTCCCAAAGCATTAATCCAACACCTAAACCATTACATCATTTCTTAAGTACTTGTTCCCAAAGAATCAATCCAACACCTAAACCATTCCATTATTTATTAAATATTAAATCTCAAAATCTTTTATACAACACAACCACCCTTTTTAAACCATTCACACTAACTAAGATCACTAAAAAACATTGAAACCAACATGCCTCAAAAAATCCCAACCCTTTTCACATGTCAAAATAAAATAAACCAAATTACATCATAAAAAATTTCAAATTCACCCTTCAAAAAACATGGAAATTTCTCTTTTAAAACAAAACATGGACCAAGGCCTACATTTCCATTAAAAATACCACAAGTTCCATTAAGTAATTTTCACAAAATTCATCACCACATACCCATTTCTATCAATATTTTAAATCTAATTAAAACCCATTTTCATAAACCACATGGAGTACATCACCTCATTTCAAAACATAACTTCCCCCCCTTGACACCCAAAACCAAATCAAAACTCAATGCACATAGTTAAAATCCATTTCTAGATTTCCATAGGAATTTCACCAAACCCAATCCATAAAAAAACACATTTTATCCCCTTACAAGTCATAACCAATCATTTACAAGTTCTACCAATTATCCCTTTTTACTATTTAATAAAACCAATCAATGAGCTTAATCAATTTAAGCTCATCACCCAAATACATTACTTAAACCAAGGAAGTATACTTTCCACTTATGGGATTTACGGAACACACCACATTCACAAGAAAAATAAATTAACAAGACTATGGGTAAAGCTCTTAGACCACATAACTCATTAATGAAGCTTTCTAAAATAAGTACAAATCACAACAACCCTATCAAGGGCTATCCAAGCCTTATCCAAACCTTTCAGAACCCAACTGAGATCATCATGATCACCCAAGATAAATTATCACACAAAAAATAATAATTAATTAATTATAATAATTATACCAAAAAATTCCATCCAGAATATACTCTTATAACCATTTATTAAAAATAAAATAAAAATTAAAGGAGAAATGGGTGGGGTAAAACAAAGGAACTTTCCCTCATCCATCAAGAAAAGAGTTACAACTCATAATTGGACATGTCATTTCCAAAATAAGAATCGTCAGTAGTTTCCTAATCAGATTAGGACTTACCCTAGTTGAAGATGTTAAGAATATCCATATTAACCTTACTTAAAAACTTAGAAGATTATTGGGTAGACATAGTCTGAGGTGTTTTAGAATAGTTATTTCTTGGCCTTCTATTCAAAGGAGGAGTGAATCCCTCACTATCATCCACCTTCCCTTTTCCAGTTAAGAGTGTATCCTTAAAATTGGAATGACCACTGCTGTTTTTTTCCTTCAGGGGGGGGGGTGAAATCATACATCCCTTATAAAATCTCATAATGACAGTCAACATGTTAATGATCCCCATTTTGATTGAGGTCATCTCCCACTAAGGCACCTTGATGGGTTTGAACATGCTTTATGGCATCACCACCTAGATCAGTAATAGATGTAACCACATATATTGTTTCATCCAAGATAGGAGTCATGTGAATAGTCCCAACTCATTGTTATCTTACACCAGGAATAGAATTCATGATAGGATTTTGAGGGTTAGTGTAAATAGTAGACCTAGGATCAAGCTTCATCATTGAGGAAGAGGCCTGCCCCTTTGAAGAATCATCCAAATTATCAAACACAGGCTTCTTTTAAGTTTTATATCTATCATAATATGTGTAATTATGCATTGGATTCCTCTTAAATTTATTTCTACAATTTTCAATTTATTTCCTTTTAGATAGAAAAAGGATCACACCACATTTTTATGATATGTGTCTTTAACATGACCAATTTTTGACAGTGAGAACAAAAATGAGGAAGTCTCCCATACTCCACATTTAAGGGGATGTCATCATCAAAAGATGATAGGATGATATTGTGAATTAATAATAGGCTTAATTCAACCTCCACTAGTATCCTAGAAAAGTAAATTTGGCTTCCTTAGTGGCACAATCCATTTTAATTGGAATTCCAATAGAAGATGCTATGTCAAAAAAGATTTTAGGATGACAAAGTATCGAGTTGAGACCGAAAATTTTAATCCAAACCTAAGATATGGTATTATTTAAAGAAAATGGGTTGAAACAAAAGTCCCATTCTAGGAATAAAATCATACATGGCTTTAGAGAAATTGATCTAATCTCCCAAGCCCTGCACTTTATTTCTTCTGATAGAAAAATGATGTGAAAGAAGCCTCTACCCATGGGTATGCATCTTTATTCATAAGAGATATAGAAAATAGTTAATTTATAGACCAAATCATCAAGTTTCTAAAGCTTTATTCCAGTGGGAAGAACCATCCTGGTAATAATAGAAAATTTACAGATCCTAAACCTATCATAGATAGCTTCTTTATTGGTGATCACATGAGCAGTGTCACCCTTCTTGATAATATGCTCTGGGATACAATCCTTCAAGTGTGTAAAATGTATATTGATTGAGTCCCTATATTAATATGAGTTCCCAACAATATTAAAATAAAAATATTTATCACCATTAACCGGATCCTCCCCCGTCACTACAACCATAGCACTGGATCTACGGTTTCCACCATAATCATCACCCGGAGACAGCCCTGCATCGTGAACCACTAGAAACTACTCCCGACTAGATCCCTTCATCTTGTTCACATAAGCATAATGGATAAGATATATCTACATCATCGAGGCACCATGCTCATCAAAAACAAACACAATATGTTTCATAACATCAATCCCAACTGCAGATTGACCTAAATCAATACCACTAGACTTCAACACTGGAGGATGACACACACATATCACCTCCATCTTCCCCATGCTCTTCTGGTCAAAACTTAAACCAGACACTAAAGGGAAAATATACCTTGATATATCATTTATAAGAGGATTTGGACAAGATTTGAAGGATCTCGTATCACTAGAATGAGTACCTCCATCGCGATCCGCTTCTGCATTCAGTAGGATAGAACCAAGAGGTGTAGAAGCTTCATCATGGCTGGATCTACACTACAAGGGGGTCGGTGACACCATTGAACTATTCTAGAATCCTCACACTCACCCATGAATCCATCATAATCATTGGATTATAAAAATTATAATTAATTAATTAACCAAAACCCAACTTGCAATAATGCCAAAAAACTCACTGGGTCATTGTGATACATGGAAACCAAATCCAACCACTCACTAAAGACTTACGGAATAACCCCTACCACATTCTGATCCAAATAATTAAAAGGTTATACCAATTAAACACTTAATTAAAATAAAACATTAGAAAAAACTTAGGAAAATTAATCGCAAACACATACCTTAACAAAACACCACACAATTGTTGGAGTTGGATCCCTAGAACCAAGTTCTGTATACTTTATGATAACATTTATTCATTGTTTTAAATATTAATAAACTACTTATCTCATAATGATTTTTGTTCTACGTGACATAGTATGTGATAATTCCCTAAGTGTAGCTATCACACTAAAAGGTTATAGCAGTTCCCCACTATGATGAGAACCCGGAAGTGCTACGACACTATTCATGAATATATGTTCTATGGATGGATGATATTATTTTACGGACAAAAATGATATAGACTATTAGGGGTGAAGACTCATAGGTCTTTGAGTAGTCTTCACATGGTGTATTCCCTTGGTAATATCTAGTAAGATATTATGAGAATGAGACCTTCCAGTAGGAAATCCACATTTCTATGTGTCATTGGATATTCCTATCTGAAGATGTGTATACTGATCCTAATAATTTGAGATTCATTTAATTATATGCATCGATGAAAACCATGATGAAATATGTTCATGGTGAGGTAGGATACGTTGGGTACGTCATGATTAATATTGCATTAATGAGTAACGCGAGAAAGGATTTGTCCCTTCTATTTAAAATGGAGGTTGATATCACTACTTCTTTGATGGAAATGACATCCATGTACATGGTGTTCTATAGGAAAGTTCATATTCTAGGAATTCAAAGAAAGATACATTGAGCACATAGGTTGATGACACTATCATACAACCTGCTTGATTTGAGATATCATGATAAGGGAATTATATTAGATAGTAAGCTTCTGTATTAGGTTACATGTCATTTCTGCATTAACTTCTTTCTCTATGGGTGACTTGGCATGTTTCTGGATGATAACCTTATAATTTAGGATTCTTCACCTAATTCCTCTGAGAAAGTGGTCTAGCGGGTCACACACTAAGTGTATCCAGAATCTCAGTTAAATAATATATTATTATTTATTATTTAATAAGTTTAAAAAATATTATTCTCAGATGTGGTTTAATGATTATTCATGTATGCTTGATCTCATATATTTGTTCACCAGTTATTCAAGAGAATATAATGTGATTGTAATATTTAATAAATATTTATTTTATATTTAGTGAATATAATATTTATTTATTTATTAGAGAATAATGAATTGATATTTATTTAATAAATAAATAGTTATTATTCAAGGACTGATAAATATTATAGAGGAATGACAGACTAATTTTAATATTATAGTGATGAAATAATAAATAATAAATATTATTTAATTAAATAATATTTAATATAATTCACAAGTTAAGCGCATGTTGAGAAATAATAATAATAATATTATTATTTGACATGGGGTTCTATAGGTATTAAATAAATAATTAAGGGCATCTGTGAAATTATTTTATTTTAAACCTAGCGATATATAAACCCAATTATACTATTTTCTCAATAATCCAATTCATTTGTTTTGGTTGTGCACAACAGATTTGGAGAATTCTCTCAAGCCTAAGAGAGCTACCTTATCAAAGAATTATCCCAATAAAGGAGAGCAATATTCCTTCACAAGATCAAGGAAAAAACTTTGGAAGCGGTTCCTGAAGCAATTAAAGACAGACAAAAAAAGTGCAAGGATCTTACATACTAGCACCTGGAGATTCCTTCGACAACATCTAGAGATTAGAGAAACACGTGTGGATCACCGCTAGAGGGAATCTTCACTTGATTCCTACAACTCAATGATGGTACAATGCAGATATATCACCAAATTCATCAGTGAAGAAATAATTTGAACAAAGGTAATTCGTTAATTAATTAAATTAATTATAAATAATATGTGATGATACTCCCTCTCATTCCAGCATGATTTCTATTTTCTAATTATTTGATTTAATTCCATTTATATCTATGTTAAATGTTGTGTAAAATATTTGATTAATCATCAATTATGGAAAAAATAAAATTTAGGCATCGCCCTTCTCACACTTCTGTTATGCCTAGAACCTTCAAGAGATATCATAGTAGTCATATAATTATTTATAATTATTTAAAGAGTGTTGGTGATTTATACATTTGTGATTTAGTTTTTCAATTCAAGTTTAATTGTTACTTTAATCATAATTGAAAGATATGCTTCTTCCTCCTTCATTTCACATAGATCTAATCAAAACAATTAATTTTATGATTAAAATAAAATTGAGGAACTCATCCGGAGGTGTCATGAACCAGTTCGGGTCGACCCTGAACCAGTCACTTGGGCCGCTCCGTGACATGTCCCAAGAGGAATTCCTGATACTCTCAGGATGACAACAAGAATTCAGGGCATCAGTTAGAGTGACAAGGTAATTATTTCACCCAAATATAAACAATAAGGAAAACAATGAAAAGAATGTATAACCCAATACACATTTATAAAAAATTGAACTGAGCATTATTTATACAAGAAACCAAAAGTACAAATAAATAATAAAAAAACTCACCAAACCTGATGACCAAACTAACACCATGTGACCCCACTAGTCACTCTACAACACAACTAATACTCATCACCCAAAGCGATCAAACTCAAGCTGAAACCTGCAAAATGGCTAAAAATAGAAGGAAAACTATATGCATGAGTATTAAAACTCAGTAGGTTAACCCAATATTCTATTCCCAACGCACATCCTTTTAAATAAAAGAAACATCAATTTCAAGTTTGAGATATAATATAAAAAAATATGTTTTCCAAATGAGGTTCTATGATATAATAATTATCAGACAAAAACTTGCATGTTTTATAAAAAAGAATGCTAGTAACAATTTTCAAAGAGGTGAAACATCAAAATGAAAATAGTTTTCAAGTGGGAAAATTTAAAGAATGTAAAATTTTAAATAAAACAAACACACTGATTAATTTAACAACTAAACACACCATATTCTGACAATGAGTACAAAATATCTAATGAGCACAAGTCATGAGAGCACCCCTAGGCACTAGTTCGTTGTGGGCCCCAAGTACCTCGTATCTCGGTGTAAAAGTAACCATAAAAAATATATATTCTCATGCACGTGAGACACTAGTAGGAGAATAATCCATAACCTAGTGGTCCCCAACATCATCATCATCAAAGTTTAGTTAGTGTTGTCATCGTCAAACTTGCTATGTGAAATACGGACAAAACCCCTCCAGATCACTAGCATACTAGTACATGTCTGCCCACCTAGATACCCAAGTTTTCCAATTTTGTGATCAAAAAAGTTACACATCTATAAAATAAAATTTTCTCATGAATATAAAATTTAAAAATCATACACCCATCAAACATCCCACACACATGTCTCACATTTCTTTCAAAGATCAATAAACAACCTAAATATTCATAAAACAATTTCAAGAAGTATAATGAGGCCTTGCACATAAAATCCATTAAAAAATGATATTTTGAGGCCAAAAACCCATAAATAACATATAAAATCAGATTTGGAATCCCCAAAACCGTTTAATAAATCAATTTCATGGACCATAAAATTTCCCCAAAAGATAGAACATGAAATACACATAGAATCCATTTTTAAAAGAAAAATGTCAAACAGGCCTTTAAGCCTTTCTCAAAAATAACATTTGACAAAGGTAAGAATTTAAATTTTATTAAGGAGGTGTATAAAAACAATTTAAATCATAAAACCACTTTCATAAATCCCTTAAAACACTTAGGTTACATATTCAAAACACAACCATTTTCATAAGGATGTGAAACGGCCCATTTTCTGGAAACTCGGGCCAAAATATGCAGTAAACCAAAACCCATTTGTTTATAAAACCAAATCCACATTGGAAAGACATATAAGGAACCAGAAATAAATTTTTTAATGATTACAATGAATTTATAAATCTAAAAAAATAAATTTTAAATCACACTTAACACAAAAAATCCAACTGGGCAATTTACCGAACACATGACATGAACTTTTAAACAAAACAATTTATTTTAAGCACTTGAAAAGGAATAAAACACAAATTTCCTGCCATAATTTTATTCAAGATACTAAAACATGTTAAAAATACCATAAAATAGGTTCGAAACCTCACAAACCAGGTGCGAAAGATAACATAACATTTAAGAAAACACTTGGTGTGTACTTTTATAACGAAGAAACTCCATTTTACACAAAACAAGGCATAAATAACCATTTTGCACACCAAATAAGACATAAAAAGTTTGTATAGAGATACTAATCATGTATAAAAGGTGAGAAAAACATTAAAAAGATGAAACTTCAATAATAAAGGCAAGTTCTTGGGAGAACCTACCTAAAAAACTTGGCGTAATGGAAACGAACAATCGAAATCACCCACCGCAGGTTTATAAACCCTAAACCTATGAATACTAGACCTAAAAAAACATAACCCCCATAAAAAATCATGAACAAATAGATCCCTAGGTCTTTAACAACTAGGGTATAAGAAATAACCATGAAATAATGGAAGGAGGAGGAAGAGCGAGGAGGAAGGAGAAGGAATCTCACCTTGGAAACTAGAGAACTCTTCGTCTTCCATTATATCCACAAACTTAGAGGATAAGGGAATGGATAGGAAATTCTTGGAGAGGATACTAAGTTATATAAGAACTAGTAAAATATTATTTTTGGGAAAAATAGTACGAATTTAATTATTTATGAGTGATACAAATTACCTCTGGAAAATCTAGACGATTTGAGAAACATTGAGATTTTTCCCCTATTCTGAGACTACGATGAGCTCCAAAGAGGAAAAATGGAACATGGGGGTGTTACTAGAGTTATTGGGCTCAAGTGGGAGGTAGAATCACCAAAAATTATTAAAAAATGAATATGATATAAAATAAAAACATTATTTTTTAAAAAATGGAAATGGGCCCACGGGCTGGACTAATACCTGAATAAATTACCAAAATTCACCATGGTAATGAGTTCCTAAGGGGTCCAAAAGGATATGGTGGTTTGAATATGTTAAGTTAGGCCAATTGGGAAGTGTAATGGGTGAAGTTTTTTGAAAAACAAAGGAGTTATAAAAGAATTTTGTTTTTTTAAAATATGGAAATGGGATCACGATTTGGCCCAAATCACGAAGTAACCACCCTTTCTCCAAAAACTCCCAAATAAGAAATGGGGAACCCAGAGTAGGATGATTAGAAATATATTTCACTTTAAAACTCAACATTAATCTCACCCAAAACCCAAGAAAAGTATCAGGATTTCACACAAACTTGATCAAAACAAGGACATGAAAAACCAGGTGTGACAATTCTCCCCACCATTAAAGCTTTCCGCCCCTAGAAAGACACAACACATTCTAGATGATTGGTCAAAAACTAAGGATTTCCTATCAATATGGTCCATCCTATGAATCCAATTACACATAATCCACCATTAATATAACTTAATCCTCTTACCTCAACCAAAACACCAAATCCCAACCACTTCCCAATAATTAACTGAAAGATCAGGCCACCACATACACAACCAAGCCAAGAACAAGATTGTTGGGCCTTCTCCCAATGAACCCAATGATCACCCAAAACAAAGTGCACTAAATAAATCCAACAAATTGGGGGAGGGGGTGGATGGGCTCCCCACAATTAAATTACAACTACCATATGAAAAATCCTTAAAGGAAAGATCATTGATACTCGTAGTGGGTCTCCCCACAATTATAGACCAACTAGAAATGAACAAACAAGAATTAAACATGAACTAGAGTCAGGAATAACCTGCACAGGACCACTTAAACTATCCCATAATAACCTACCAACCCATTTTAATAGGAACAAAACATGAACATTTAAACCCCCCACTCTAAAACATAGGGGATAAGAACTGGGCCAATAATTTTTGCACGGATCCAAACCACCACCACTGGGGTAAGGGAGGGAAGGGGACCCAATCATTAGGCCACTGAAACCAAAAAATAAAAAAAGGAACTACCCAAAATTCTCCACCTACAAATAGGTAAAACCAAGACCGCACCCGATTTACACAGGCGGTCCACACAGGGACATTGATTGGAAACCCGCATCCATGAAGGTATAAATATAGACACTGTGTGAGGGGTAAGTCCACCATGCTCATTGTGACAAGAGGGAAATTCACAGTGATGAGGAACCAAAATAGATACATTGAAACTACCTTACCACAATAGTAGAGGCAGAAGCCTAGTCGAGATCCACAAACCTCTGGTGATTTTCTGACTGTGTGAAAATCTTCACTCCGAGGCCTATGGATGGGGCCCTAATGCTTGAAGCATTTGCTGCACTATAGTCAGGTGATAAGGATCACAACACCCCACCAAAATCACTTGATCAACAACACACCTTCATCTAAATATGAACTCATATATACATAAAACCATTCTCTCTCACTCCGAATGAGGAGAGGAATGGACAAGGAATACGACGAAACATATCAACATCACTGAACACAATTGTTATGTCCAAAAGAATTTTCACAATAGGAAACCACTTTAAATCAATCCCAAATAGCTCTCTATTCCATAAAACAAGTTGAGGCATCATCTGAAGAGGTGGATTTAATATTTTAAATGAATATTTAGGCTGATCAACTGGAATTATTGCTAATGGAGAACCATCTGTGGCCACATTACAACATCCAACATATCCTTAGAAACCCACTGAACATTGCTCCAAAATCGATCCACCAACAAGATTCCATCTCAAGACACACCAAGAGTATCACTTCTAGATCACGAGGAAGCATACAAAAACCAACCACACTTCTAAAACATGAAAAATAAACCCACATAAACATCGATTTACCAAAAACACAACAAATTTTCATCTTAAAACACTTTTGAAAAAAAACCAACTTGGTGGATTTTCACATTCACCAATGGTGTTTCATCAAGTCTCACTCATATGCCACCTTGACCACCCAACCACCATGCCATACCGACCATTCATCCATATATCCATAAAACCATGAATGTGAGCACCCATGAAAACACCAAAGGCTAAAATAAAACAATCATCACTCCAAAAATAATCATGTACCTTCCAAAGGAACATTAACCACCAAATCAAAAAACATTTTCAGTTTTCACAAAACAAACCAAAATTCATCAAGATCCATTTGATTAAAAACCCAATCCATTTCATTTTATAGAACTTATAAAAACAACCATTCTATTCCAAATATCCCTTTCCCATTTTCAAAAATCCAGTAAGGTCGCTTTTCATAATCTGATAACCACAAAGGCTAAAATTCCTTTCCAGAAAAACACCAGCCACTCAAATCCAAATTTCCAAAATCAATTCATCAGATTCAAACACTTTTAGACAGCCCAAAACACCCTATTTAAAACAAATTTCATAATAAATTTAAAATAATCCAAGCTTTCTAAACATTTCATTTCAAGAAACCATAAGTTTAGAATAAGGAAATTCAATCCTGTTAAATAATATCCTCTTTATCCCCAATTTTTTTTTCACAAAACCCAACATTCCAAAACCTTTCTCATATTAAATTTTGAAAACCCATTTTATAATTTTCAACAACCAACCATTCCTTTAAAACCCATTTTTACAATTCTCACACAAGGATTTTTAAAACAAAATTCCGAATTCAAGAAAAGTCCAAGAGACCCACAAAAGGGAACTGGTGTTGGTGGGTGACTTGACCATATGATTGGCGGCCATATGTCAAACACACAACCATCACAGAGAGACTTATTAAAACCATTCCCAAGATCCACATGGATTTCTGGGCCCTAAGAAATCATAGAGACCATTAGTCCAACTCCCCTTATCATATCCCAACACCAAATAATCAATAAGAACTAAAGACACTAACAAAATTAGAATTCCCATGGACACTTAAGGGTTAGAATGAGAAAGATTTCGCAACGCTCTTTCCAAACCTACCCCTCAAGTCCTAAAATACTACTCTATATACCTTGACATCCATAAATAATAAAGGGAACTCTAAAAAGAAAGGTCTACTAGGAGCCAACCTCCTCTGATACTATTTTTTCAAAAACCAATCTAGGTTGACCCTGAACCAGTCACCTGGGCCGCTCTACGACATGTCTTGAGAGCTGTTACCGATCATATCGGGATGGAGAAAAGCACCGATGGAATCAGTTAGAGTGAAAAGGGAATGATTTCTCCCAAATATAAATAATAAGGAAAACAGTAGAAATAATGGACAACCCAATACACATTTATATAAAATTGAACTGAACATTATTTATACAAGAAACCAAAAGTATAACTAAAAAATACATCCAAATGACCAAACATGATGACCAAACTAATACCATGTTACCCCACTGGTATCTCTCCAACAAAATGAATAATCATTTCCTAAAGTGACCGAACTCAAGATGAAACCTTCACAACGGCTAAAAACAGAAGGAAAACTATAAGCGTGAGTATTAAAAATCAGTAGGTTAGCCCAATATTCTATTCCCAATGCACATCCTTTAAAATAAAAGAAACATCAATTTAAAGTTTGAGATAAAATATATAAAAATATGTTTTCCAAATGAGGTTCCATGCTTTAATAATTATCAGAAAAAAACTTGCATGTTTTATAAACAAGAAAGCTAGTAACATTTTTTCAAAGAGTTGCAACTTCAAAATAAAAATAGTTTTCAAGTGGGATGATTTAACGAATGTAAAATTTTAAATAAAACATACATGATGGTGAATTTAAAAACTAAACACACTGTATGACAATGATGAGTACAAAAAATACAATGATCACAAGTCATGGGAGCACCCCTAGGAACTAGTTCGTTATGGGCCCCATACACCTCATATCTCGGGGTAAAATTAACCATAACAAATATATGTTTTCGTGAACAAGAACCACTATTAGGAGAATCATCTATAACCTAGTGTTCCCAAAAATCATCATCATAATAGTTTAGTTAGTGTTTTCATCGTCAAACTTGCTACGTGAAATAGGGACAAAACTCCTCCGGATCAATAGCATACTCGTACATTTCCACCCACCTACATACCCGGGTTTTCCCTTTTTGTGATCAAACAAGTTAAAGATATATAAAATACCATTTACTCGTGAATATTACAATTAAAAATCATACACAGATCAAACATCCCACACACATGTCTCACATTTCTTTCATATATTAATAAACAACCTAAATTTTCATAAAAATATTTCAAGAAGTATAACGAGGCATTGCACATAAAATCCATTAAAAAAATGTTCTTTTACGGGAAAAAACCCATAAATACCATATAAAACCATATTTGGAAGCCCGAAACTATTTAATAAATCAATTTCATGGACTATAAAATGGGCCCAAAATATAGAACATGAAATACACATGGATAACATTTTTATAAGAAAAATGTCAAACGGGCCTTTAAGCCTTTCTCAAAACCAACATTTTACAAAGGTAAAAATTTCAATTTTATTAAGGAGGTTTATAAAAACCATTTAAAGTATAAAACCACTTTAATAAATCCCTTAAAAAACTCAGGTTAAAAATTTAAAACTCAACCATTTTCATAAGGATGTGAAATGAGCTATTCTCTAGCAACTCGGGCCAAAACATGTTGTAAACCAAAACCCATTTGTTTGTAAAACCAAATACACATTGTAAATCCATATAAGGATCCAAAAATAAATTTTTTATGCTTCTAATTAATTTATAAATCCAAAAAAATAATTTTTAAATCACACTTAACACATAAAATCCAACTGGGCAATTTACCAAACACATGACACACACTTTTAAACAAAAAAATTTATTTTAAGCACTTGAAAAGTAATAAAACACCAATTTCATGCCATAATTTTATTTAAGATACTAAAAAATGTTAAAAATACCATAAAATAGGTTCTAAACCTCACAAACAAGGTGTAAAAGATAACATAACATTTAAGAAAACACTTGGTGTGCACTTTTATAACGAGACAACTACATTTTACACAAAACAAGGAATAAATAACCATTTTGAACACAAAATAAAACATAAAAAGGTTGTAAAGAAATATTAATCTTGTATAAAAGGTGATAAAAACATGAAAGGATGAAACTTATATAATAAAGGTAATTTATTGGGAGAACCTACCTCAAAAACTTGGCGGAATAGAAACGCACAACTGAAATCACTCGCCTCGGGTTTATAAACCATAAACCTATGAAGAACAGACCTAAACCAACATAAAACCATAAAAAATCATGAAAAAAGCAACCCCAGGTCATGCATAACTAGGTTATAATAAAGAACCATGAAATAATAGAAGGAGGAGGAAGAGGAAGCATAAAGGAGAAGGAATCTCACCTTGGAAACTAGAGAACTCTTCATCTTCCATTAGATCCACACACTTAAAGGAGAGGGAATGGCTTGGAACTTCTTGGAGAGTCTCATAAGGTATGGATGAACTAGGTAAAGAATAGTTTTGGAAAAAAGAGTATGAATTGAATGATTTATGAGTGAGACAAATTACCTTTGGAAAATCTGGATGATTTGAGAAACATTGAGAAGTTTTGCCCTAATCTACGACTAAGATGAGCTCCAAAGAGGGAAAATGGAACATGGGTGTGCGCCTAGGATTATTGGACTCAATTTGGAGGTGTAATCACCGAAAATTATTAAATAATGAATAATATATAAAATAAACAAATTATTTTTCTAAAACTGGAAATGGGCCCACAGGCTGGCCCAATACTTGAATAAATAACCCGAATTCACCGTGCTTATGAATTAATAAGGGGTTTAAAAGGATATGGTGGTTTGATTATGTTAAGAGAGGCCAATTGAGAAGTGGAATGAGTGAAAAATATTTAAATAATGAGTTATAAAAGAAACAAAATTTGTTTTTAAATATGGAAATGGGCTCACGGTTTGGCCCAAATCATGAAGTAACCACCCTTTCTCCAAAAACTCTCAAACAAGAAATGGGGAACCCAAAGTTGGATGATTAGACATATATGTCACTTTAAAACTCAACATTAATCTCACCCAAAACCTAATAAAAATATTTGTATTTACAACAAACGAGATCAAAACAAATACATGAAAAACCAGGTGTGACAGGAGTTGCCAAGGATTCTGAACAAACTACATAGGAGTACACGCTGTGTAACTGGAGTTACATAAAACGTACTTGTGTTCAATACACCAGTAGTTAATTCAGAAATTACTCAATCTGTGTGCATTGATGACATACAGTGTAGTTAATTCTTATACCGTGTGTTGAATGAGGTAGACTGGTGCATGATCAGCCAGAGTACTTGCCATGTAGCCCATGTACACGGTGTGTAGTCCATTTGAGTCAAATATAGGCCATGTATTTCAATAAATGGCCTACTTGACTGGTGACTATGTAATTTGAAGATCACATGACATGTATCACATTGGACATGCTGTGTACTCCAGGTTCTGAGGTACGATTTACACACCGACTCCCTAGGTATGTACCATAGATAGACGGTGAGAGCTGTATATGTTGTGTGATCGGGTGTACACACCATGTACTTATACCAAATTACACAAATTTAAAATTTATTTATTATATCATGTAAAACATGAGACATGTCCTTACATGTGTTCATTAAGTTGATAGGACATGCCATAAGATGGGTTTTAATATTTTTATATATAAATGTTTAATTAATATCTTCATAATGTTCAGATCTATATATTGTATATGAGTCATATTATAGTTGTTACTCTATATGCATTGAAGCATAACATGTAACTGAAAAATCATGTAATTCATGTAATTGTACATGTTATGAAATTATGTGATAATTTTTGTATTCCATATGTCACAAAATTAAAACAATATACGAGTATAATACATCTTAGGTAGATTCAGATGAGTATTCACTATGTTACATCCAAGGTACATTTATGTATATAGTTAATTTTAAATGAATTTATTTAATTTGTTTAAAATTTTAATGGATGAGAATCTCAAAGAAATTCAGGTTAGAATTAATATAAAATAATTGATTAATTAAAGATAATAATTAATTTATTTGAGTAAGAGCCATCTTAGATAAGAACGATTAAGAATTGAAATATAGTTTTTATTAAATAAAAAATTCATTGCATGTGGATGATCATGAGCTAGAACAGACCTTTATATGTGATTGGTTTCATTTCATTTAATTTATTATTAATTTAAATTGTTGTCCTATGTTCCTTCTTTCCTCTTATTATGTAGGGCATGTGTTCCCATGGTTTCTTTTATGTAAACCCCTTTTCCCCTCACCTGTGTGTGAGTAAAAGACATATGTAAAGGATGGAGCTCCCAAGCTAGTGGAGTTGGTTTAATTTCAGATCTGAGGGAAACCCAATCCAGGGAAATACATAGGCGGACAAGTGGAAAATTGTAACACAAAACTTAATTTGTTCAAGGTTTTTTCCCCTAGGTCAGTGGTTATTTTATCAACTGTTAGATAAAATAACCATTAATATAATCTCATGATCATACTGATTTATTGTTTTATTTCTTTCAACTTTCACGGTTGTTTCATTATGGATTTATTGTCAAGATCACATAATTTAATGAAACTAACAAGCATGTAATATAGAACTAAAAATAAATTGTCTTATGCGTACATATTATCTAATACATGGTTAATCAATTAAGTAAATCCACTTAATATTAACAATCATATAATAAAGACAATAATTTGAAATTTAGGCATAAAGGATAAAATCCCTCAATTATATATTTTAATTTGTATAGCCTTACACTACTTCAGTTAAAATTAAACCATAGTTCAAAGTTCTTGACCAGCCAAAGTTGGAGTGTTTTCAATTATCGGGTAATTCTAACATGAAGTTTTGGGTTGACTTAACGAAGTTCATATCAAGGGTTGACCAAAAAGGAAATACTTGGTGTAACTAAGAGGAAAGGGTTGAGGAAATCCAATTTAAGGATTTATGGATTGGGGATTCCACTCAACAGATCAAGGAACTGTGAGTTAATGCAGTTGCAATTTTGAATACCTACCTAAAACTATTCAAGTTGCTTGACCAACCAATGTTGGTGTAATTAGAAGGGGAATATAGATCCATGCCACTAGAATATACAAGAAGTAGGATATTCTAAAGCCAATGGTGTGAGCTATTGGGTTTTGATAAAATAGTGAGAGACTAATAAATATAATATTTATTTATTTGTTTAAAATTTATCAGATAAAGTACTAAAATTCATCAAATCTTATTTATATAAACAATATTAAAATGACTTCAAAAATATCATTGTTATCCATACTTGAGAAGGAAAACCTTCTCACTGACAAAAATTTCCAGGAGTGTCAAAGGTGCCTATGGGTCATCCTTCTCCATGAAAGGAAATTGAATGTGCTAGAAGAACCATTTCCAGTTTCCCCTGGTAATGAAGTAAGTGATGAAGAGTTGTCTATATATGATAAATATTTGAATGATGCTACAGATATTCAATGTCTTATTCTATAATCCATATACAATGTGATTTTGAAGCAATGTGAGGACATGGATTCATATAGAATGATGTATCAACTTCAGGATGTCAATCAAGTGAAGGTGAGACAAGAGAGGTATGTGATCTCCAACGATTTGTTCACAACTAAGCTTAGAGAGTCTATGCTAGTTTAGCCTCATGTAGTCAAGATTATTGGCTATATTGAACACCTAGAAATCTTAGGGATTAAATTCCCAGATGATTTGAATAAAGATCTCATACTTTCATCACTTCCCAAGAACTTATCTAGATTTATTGCTAATTAAAATATGAGAAATAATGGTAAGAGACTTTTAGAACTTCTTAATTTATTTATCTAAGTGGATAAGGACATGGGCTATGATAAAACAATAGTCCTTATGGTGAATAAGAAAATAAAGACAAGGAAAAGAGTCCCAAGACTTATAAACAGTCTAAAGCTCTCGAGGACTATCCTTCCAAGAAGAATAAGATTTATAGGTAGGACAAGGAAAATGAGGTTGTATGTTTTGCATGTGGAAAGTCAAGACACTGGAAGAAGAACTACACCATAAAGTAAGGGGAAGCTAAAGGTTTGTTTTTTTATCAAACATAATATTTCAATATTTACACATTGAATATTGGATACAACTTTTGGGGATCACATCTGTATCTAAATGTAGGAATCAAGTATATTTTGAAAATATTTCCAGATGAGAGGTGGATATGAGAGTTTCTAATGGTGAGAGGCTTACTTATCTGGCCATTGGAGACTACCACCTCTCATTACCTATGGTAATGATTTCAGTTTTAAAATATTTTTATTTTGTACCAAAAATTTCCAAAAACCTAATTTCTGTATCATAACTATATACAGAAGGGTTTATTTTCAAGTTTAGAAATAAAAGTTGTTTATTTTATAAGGAAAAATATTTTATGGTATGGCACATTTAAATAAAGGTATTTATCCATTAATTTATGAAAACCAAGTTTTGGAAATCGATAATTAATCATGTTTACATGACTCATATAACACCCATCTATGGCATCATCGTCTTGGTTATATAAATGATAAGTATTTGAAAAAGCTATATCAAGATGGTTATTTAGACTCTTCTGAGCTAAAATCACTTGATAGATGTCATTATTGTTTATAAGGGAAAATGAACAAACCACAATTTAGTGGATAGTGTGAAAGTGCCACATATATTCTAGGATTGGTACACAATGATGTGTGTGGATCATTTCTAGTAGAAGCTAGATGTGGATATTTTTTACTTCATAACATTTACTACTGACTTGAGTAGATATGGATATGTTTACTTAATGAGGTATATGTCCAAGTCCTTTGAGAAATTCAAGGAATTCAAGAATGATGTAGAGAATCAACTTGGTAAGAAGATAAAGAATCTTCGATCAGATCAAGATGGTGAATACCTTAACCAAGAGTTCATCGACCTTTTACAGGAGTTTGGAATTCTATCTCAACTCACTCCACCTTATACACCACAATGGAATGATGTTAGTGAATGGAGGAACTGCACCTTGTTAGACATGGTAAGGTTGATGATGAGTCATGAATATCTTCCATTTTCCTTTTGGGGATATTCATTACAAACTAAGACATAAACATTAAACTGATCTCTAACTAAATCAGAAAATGAAATCCCCTTTGAGTTATGAATTGGAAAGAACCCCGTTTTGTCACACACATGTGTATGGGGTTGCAAAGAATTTGTTCAGGCCTTATTAGGAAACAAAATTGCACCCTGAGGCACAATGTTTATTTTTATAGGGTATCTCAAGAAAATAAAGGGATACTACCTATAAAAATCCCTAGACAAGAATGTGACTCTCACTAGACAAGTTGTCTTTATTGAGAGGGAGCACATCTCCAAAAAGGATAATGTGAGAAAGATTGACTTCAATGATATTGATGCTCAAGATACACAAGAGTTGGAGAAATAATAAGTTTCAAAGGTCCTCGTGGAAGAAGTATTTACTGAAACACAAGTAATGCATTGGAGTGTAAGAGAGGTTATAAAACCAAAGTGATATAGTTTTCTTGTAACGAAAGATGGTGAATCAATATTGGTTGACAATGATGAACCTCTCTCCTACAAGGAGGCATTAAAGAGCTCAGAAGCTACATGATGGAAAAAATACCTAAATTTTGAAATGTATTCCATGCATCAAAACCAATTTTGGGTTCTGGTTGATGAACCAGTTGATGTAAAGCCCATTGGATAAAAATGGGTATTGAAGATGAAACCGTACATGGAAGGTAAAGTAAATACCTATAAAGAAAGGATAGTGGTTAAAGGGTTTAAACAATGTCAAGGAATTGACTATGATGAATCATTTTTTCTATTTTCCATGTTTAAATCCATTATAATTCTACGTACTATAGAAATTTACCATGACTATGATATTTGGAAGATGGATGTTAAGACTGGATTCCTTAATGGGAATATTCATGAAGAAGGTTTTGTGACTCCAGGTGATGCAAAAAATATTTTCAAGTTGTAGAGATCCATTTATGGATTGAAGCATGTATACAGGTCATGGAACATTCAATTCTATGAAGCCATCAAAGAATTTGGTTTCATTAAGAATTAATGTGAGATGTGTATTTACGAGAGTTTTAATGTAATTGTGGTCGTTATTCTAGTAGTATATGTTGATGAAATATTACTTATTGGAAATGAAGTACTGGGCTTATAGGATGTTAAGGTATGGTTAAAAAAAGTTTCTCCATGAAGGAATTAGGTTAAGCATCCTATATTCTAGGGATCAAGATAATTTATGATAGATACAAGAGGATTATTGGAACAATTCAAAGTATATATGTTGACTAAATACTAAATAGATTTAGTATGGAATAATCCAAGAGGGTATTGGTTCTAGTGTCACATGGTTTACATATTTCTAAGAAAATGTTTCCTTAGAAACAACATGAGAAAGATAGAATGAGTAAGATCCCATACACTTCAACAATAGGATCTATCTTGTATTCTATGTTATGTACTAAACTTTATGTTGCTTATACATTGATCATGGTAGGAATATATCAAGTATATCCAGGAGAACAACATTATAATTCTATTAAAGATATCATTAAGTATCTGAGAAGAACTAAGGATATGTTCCTGGTGCATAGAGGAGACGAGGAGCTAGTCATCATGGGTTATAATGATGCTAGTTTTCAAAAAGAATAGATTGATCTGAAATCTCAATTAGGATATGTTTTCTATCTCAACAGAGGAGATGTGAGCTAGAAGATTTCAAAGAAGCCTATTCTTTCTGATTCTATAGTGGAGTCCGAGTATATAGAGGCTTTTGATGTATCCAAGAAAGCCATTTGGATTTGGAACTTTTTCCAAAATCTTTATGTGGTACATAATATTAAATACACTATCACACTGTATTGTGATAATACTACAATAGTGGATCTTTTAAAAGAGCCAAGTTCACAACAATAGACAAAGAATGTACTCCAAAAGTATCACCTCTTGAGGGGTTTTCATCAAAGGGGTGAAGTTGTAGTAAGTAGAGTACCCACAGAAGAGAATGTGGTGGACCCCTTGACTAATGGCCGATCTCAGCAGAATCATGAGTATCATGTGAGAGCTAGAATAGTGAAGGTTGTTAGAAGTTGGTTCCAGTGAAAGTGGGAGTCTTTTGGATTTGGTTCCCTAGAACCAACTTTTTGTTTTCACTTTATGATAACATGTATTCCTTTTTTGAATATTAATGAACTAATTATCAAATAATAATTATTCTTCTGTGTGACATAGTATGTGATAATGTCCTAAGAGTATATGTTACACTAAAAGGTCATAACAGTTCCCCACTATGATGAGAACCTGGAATTTCTACAACACTATTCTTTAATATATGTTATATAGTGGGATGATATCATTTGAGGGATAAAAATGATATAGGGTATCAGGGGTGGAGACTCATTTGACTTTAATGCACCTTCTCATGGTGTATTCCCTTGGTAATATCTAGTAGGATATTATGATAACAAGACCCGCCAGTAGAAAATCCACATTTCTATGTTTCATTGGATATTCCTATATCTAAATGTGAGTATTAATACTTATACTTTAATATTATTATCAATGAATATTATGATTCATGTAATTTGATTTATTAATGAAAACCATGATCCTATATGTTTTTGGTGCGGAATGATATGTTGGGTGCGTCACAATTAATATTACATTAATGAATAATACGAGAAAGGATTTGTCCCTTCTATTTTAAATGGAAGTTGATATCTATGAACCTTTGATGGAAATGATATATCCAAAATAAATCCATGTCCATGGTGTTCTATAATAAAGTTAATATTTTTGAAATTCAAAGGAAGATACATTTATCACATAGGTTGATGTCACCATCATGCAACCACCTTGATTTGAGATATCATAATAAATGGATTATATTACATAGTAAGCATTCGTATGAGGTAACATGTCATTACAACATTAAATTATTTCTCTATGGGTTCCTTGGCATGTTTCCAAATGACAACCTTGGACTTTAGGATGATTTACCTGATGCTAATAAGAAATAATCCTATAGGGACAAACACTAAGTGTTTCTAAAATCTCAGTTAAATAATATATTATTATTTATTATTTGAAAATATGAATAAATATTATTCCGAGACATGGTTTAATAATTATTCATGTATTCTTGGTCATATATATTCTGTCACCATTTATTTAAGAGAATATAATATGAATGGAATATTTAATAAATATTTACTTTCTATTTAGTGAATATAATATTTATTTATTTATTGGATAATTTGAAATGATATTTATTTAATAAATAAATAGTCACTATTCATGTCCTGATAAATATTATGGAGAAATAGAGGACTGATTTTAATGGTCTAGTGAGAAAATAATAAATATTGAATATTATTTAATTAAATAATATTTAATATAATTCAAAAGTGAAGCGCTTGTCGAGAAATAAAAATAAAAATATTATTATTTGACATGGGGTTCCACAGAAATAAAATAAATAATTAAGGTCACTTGTAAAATTATTTTATTTTAACCCTTGAGATATATAAACCCAATTATGTTATTTTCTCAATGATATAATTCATTTTTTTTAGTTATGCACAAGAGATTTGGAGAATTCTATCAATCCCTAGAGAGATCCATTATCCAAGAATTCTCCCAATAATGGAGATCAATATTACTCCACCATATCAAGTATAATTCTTCAGAAGTAGTTTTTGAAGTGATCAAAGGCGGATGACACAAGCACACATATTTGTCATGATAACACCTGGATATTCCTTTAGTTATGTGTGGACATTCATGAAACACACGTGGATCACTGCTAGAGGGAATTTGTACGTGATTCCTACAACTCAATGATGGTGCGATGCAGATCTATCATGATATTCATCAAAGGAGAAATAATTCCAACAAAGGTTATTCTTTAATTAATTAAATTAATTCTAAATAATATGTGATGATTGTCCCTCTGATTTCAACATGATTTATATTATATGATTCTTTGATTTAATTCCATTGAACACTACATTCAATGTTGTGTAAAATCTCGGATTAATGATTGATCATTGAAAAAATAAAAGTTATGAACTACCCTTCACACACTTCGGTTACACCCGAAACCTTCAAGAATGACATGCAAAATCCATTTCATGATTTCCTCTACCCAATCTGACCAAAATCCCCATCATCCTTGGAAAATTCCACTATGCTCTAGTGGAATTGAAATCAAATACATAATCAATAACATCCAAAATTAGTAATAACCATGGAAAAAGGGAAAGGTAAGGAAAAGGAAGATAAATCACACATTAAACACTAAATAAACTATAATGACCCTACTTTTTCTTAAAGAACTATTACATCATTTTTAAGATAAACAAAAAAATAGTGATACAAATCCAGAATCAAAAGATTTAGAATGTTGGGAAAATTAGGCTTATACATAACTTGTACATAATAAAACATAAAAATTTATTTAAATCTTTCATATTTATCATTATAAAATCTTTTATTCTCCTTAGTACATGTAATCACCTGGGAATACACATCAATGAAAGGGGTGAGCTAAAATCCAAGTAAGAGGATGAATAAGGGACATGAATCAATATAAATTGGGTGAGAAAAACCATAATCATCATATAATAATCAAAGTATCATCACTAATATCATTAGGGAAACATGTGATAAAGGCATGTAGTGTGGAAATGCATAAAAATTAAAAATCATGTCATAGTGGTCAAATACCACACATAGTTGTGAAAAAAGTTAGCATCATGTTTATGCATAATATATGTTCTTAATCATAAAATAATCATTGTGAACAAATATAGTATAACTTTCATGTATATTACACATTATCTCACAAGATATATCACATTACAAAATGCATTGGAGGTCTATATAATTCCAATCCCACCCGTCACATCATAATATTTACATAATCATGAATGCTATGTGGAACATACAACAATCACAATCATGAAATAACCCATGGAAAGGAAAGAGTTTCATAAGGATTTCATAATTCATACATTTGTGAATAAAATTTGGGGTTCCCAAATAAAAAATTGAGACCATACTTTGGAATAAAAGATCATTTTTCTTTGGATAAGAAATAACACATGAGGAGTCTAAGATTTGTTTTGGAAAGAAAAGTCATTTTGGAAAATCAAATTATTTGGATTAAAAAAATCAAGGTGGAAGCATGTATATCCCTGAAAGAAAAAGGGAATAATATTTAAATTCCATTTAATAATAATTAAATTAATATCCATAATGAAATTTGTGTGAAATAGGGAAACCCCAAGGAAATGAAGTTGGGTTCGATAACCCCCTTACCTTAATTCCTGATTTATTTCATCTCTTTTCGTGCCTTATGAATAATAAAATTATATTTAATAAAACATTGATTCAATTTTTTTTTAATTTTTACCACTATTTTTCAATTATTGAACTTTTATTACATTTATTAATTTACTTGGTCATATGGTAGTCATTTTGATAAAATGTTTCAATTAAAAATATCCTGTTTTTCTTTGATTTTTATATTTTGTTCAATGTAATTTATACATTAGTAGAAATAATTATATTATATTACATATAATTGTATATTATATATAATTCACAATATCCATCCATGATGATGTTTATAAGTGTTGACATGATAATGTCTTCGTAGGTGGTTAACCAACCTTTGATAGTACATTATCGGGAGAGCGTGAAAGGGAAGTTTGAAATTTATATATATAGTAAATATGATCCTTAAAGTAGGTTAAAATCATTAATATAATGTAAAATTAATTCCTAATTAATCTTATAAGGTTTTTGTGTGTGGAATAGTTGAAGATAAAAAGAAATATAAGAATAAGATTAAACAAAAAAAAGAGAATATTTGATCGAAACTTACTTAATCCTTGGTGTAGCTTCTCTTGTACGACACTAACACTCCCTTGATTTTTAGAGTTTTATTACACTATAAAATCCCTAATGATTATAAGGGGATTGATATGAAGGATTTTGGTAGAGGCTAGGCTTTGGAAAGTTGGGGATGAGTGATATTTCAAGGGGAGGTAGAGGGATTATTTATACTTGAGGTGAGGGGTATTTTTTGAATAAAATATTAAATAAATTAATATATCAAGTGTAAAACTTGTAATAGTGAATTTTTGAAATTATAAATCATATAAAAATATAATATAATGGGGTTTTAATAATTTAATACTATTTATAATTCGAATTAATTATTTTATTAAAAACTAAAGTGGAAAGAAATAAAAATTGTTATTTTAAGGGATCACTTTTGACTTTAGGTTTTGGAAAGTGATTTTTAGGTTTAGAATTTAAGATTATTTCATTTTAATGAATCGTTTATTAAATTAAATATATCATGGAAAAAAATTTCTAGTAAGTATTAGGTCATTATTACATTATGAATGATGTAATTTAAGATACACCAACTATGTGAAAAGTTTATTTTTACTATTCACCTGAGAATTGAAGTATTTCAAAAAATTACCAAAAAATCACCATTGGAAAATTGCGACATGATGATTTCAAAAATTATATTCATTTTCTCTAAATAAATTTCTAGAATAGGTAGTTTTAATTTTTAATATAAAAATTATTATTTTTATGAAATAATTTGAAATACAGTTTATTAAAAATGTACTTATATTTTCTTTGAGTTTTTTAATCATGATATATATTTTTTATAATTATAATATTTATATTTACTTAAAGTAATGATGATAATATTATTTATACCATAATTTATTATTTTGAGCTAAAATTACTATTCTAAAAGTTAGGTTACGTTTCCCTACGGTTAGGTTACTATTCCCAACAGTCAGGTTAATATTCCCAATGGTTAGATTACTATTACAACAATCACATTACTATTAAAATGGTCACATTACCTCCTATAAATACCTTTAATCTCCTTAATTCACTATTCAAATCAAATCCTCTCAAGGTTCTATATTTTCATTTTTTATAATATTAATTGGTTTACTAATATTTTTATTCTTTTATATAGTGTAGGTAGTGGGGGAGATGATTTTAGTAGATTAGGGTGATACATATTTTCCCATTTTTGTCTCTCTATTTTATATTTTTTATCCAATTGTAATTGTTCGAATAATAATTGGTTTAATTACTGATTAATGAGATCATATTTATTAATGAAATATTTTTTTTCTTCTATTTTATTATGTTTATATTAATATATAGTATATTATGAAAATCATTAATTTAAAGAGACTCATATCATTTATAAACTCTAGGTTGTTACAGAAACACCATGAAAATACCCACAAAATAGAAGGAAGGAGGAGGAGGAGGGGGTTTGTGACCCCCTAGTTTATGCACACCAAATGGGGGAGGAATGGGGGAGGAGTGGATAAAAACATGAGGGGTAATTTTGTAATTTTACCCCTTTTTAATTAAATCTGGGTAGCCAAACAGTTTTCCAAACCATTCTCCAACCATGCAGTTGGCTCTGTCCAAGGCCAAACCTCTAACATGGTTTGGCTGCATGGTTGGAAAAACCATGGAACAACCATGTGAACCACTACTATCCAACACCCATTCCCTACATGGTTAGGTTGTTTAGTTTAAAAAACCATGCACAAACCGTATAGTAAGCACTCTCTTCCTTTTACAGTAAAGTGAACAGTTTGTCTAAAACCCTGTGTAGGCTATGTTCCTTGTCTTAGACCATCATTAGCCTCACACAGTTTCTCCTTTTTCCTCGAATGAGTTACCCCAAAACATGCTATAACCATAAAAATTAATCACGTTCCTTTTGAATTGAACTAAAAATGTACTAATCATCAAGGTGTTTCATGATTTTTCCTAAACCGTGCACACCAAACCGTTCACCCTTTACAGAAAAATCCAAAACTCCCAAAACATAACCTAAAACCTCCAAGCTCATACCCACACTCGGGTCACCTCCCAAGCATCAATCATAATATAAAAACATGCTTATGATACATTCTAACTCTCATAATATAATTCTGAGTCGTAATTCAAGATTCTTCCCATCCGATAATGAAAATTAAAACTCTTTTAGAAATTTATGATCCATCCAGATGTGGGATCTTACAATCTGCCAACCATAAAACTTATCATACTTGAGAAGCCTCAGTTTTCACCCCCTAAACCACCCAACCCATTTTGGTCACACAATTTTCTGTCATAGCCTCATTCAACTTCGGATATCCAAAACACTAACAAGGAACAACCTCCAACTCAAGGCCCTCAGTGAGAAAAAACTCCAAGCTAACACCCATTACTAAATTGAAACACCATGATGGTGCTTACCAAATACCATACAATTGAAACATTGATGACAACATCACCCGATCAAGAATTAATCTATGGTGCTCCCCATCAGAAGCTTCATCTTATAACCACAAACTTCTAATACATAACACCCTTACCAGTAGGAAATCCCTAATAAACTTAGACTTTCACTCCCAAAACATACCCAACATGGATCCCAACCTACTGCACTTAAACACCCATAAGAATTCCAATCATCATTAGTATCCGTCCTAATAACTGACAACCAACTAAAGCAGATGTATAGAACCCTTTGATGCATGAACTAAGAACATATCATATATTCTTTGAAAGTTCATATTAAACCCGAAACACACCAATAATCCCCAAAACAACACACCAGATGTAAATTGAAACCTTCCACACTGACATCACGTGCTAACCTGATTCATCCTATCCTCAGTCGACTCATTTCAAAAGAACCCGACTCTATCTGCCGGCCCATTTCCATCTCACTTGAGCACAATACCTTCATTCTTGAAGGCATTCCATAACCAAAAAAAACTTCCACTAGAGTCCATACCTGACCCAAAGTTAGATTACATATTCAAAACCTATACTGACTCAAAACCATAGTCGTGTCCTCTACTGAATCAACTATCACCCGTTCTCAGCATCTGATAAGGGAACCCATGGAATTTTTCAATATTTATTCCATCTTAAGGACCTCAGTCATAAATAGTTAATGTTTCAATTTCCACCAAACGACTTCACATCCACCACTCCATGAGTGTAACCTCTAAGATTCCCCATATCCAACCAAAATACATTAGGGTAACTAAGTGTATAGACATTACCCTCTCAACGTACCTAAGATGATTTCTAGATATTGAGAATAATCACCACAACTAAGAGTATTCTAGGATTTCATCGATGAAAACCACCAAAAAACATAAATTTATGATGTCACCTCTATTTACAGGGACATGAAAACCCATTAAAAGTCCCATCCCCCCTACCCACAAGCGTATTGTCACATCCACATTGGTCCTCAACCTACTCATGGATGACTGATCTACTCAAGAACCTTGGGAATGAAATCTCATAACATCCGATCCAAAAACCATATGACACAAAGTGTCACCACATGATTGTGCCTCCAAGATATCATTAATGGCTAACCGTTACATGCTCTTGTGTAACCCAACCACAAAACTTGATTCCAAATCAAATGAGTCAAGATTTTCAAAACCTCGGGTCACCATCCCCATCCACTGGCCATGCCTACCTTGAATGTCCATCTCACCCATCGTCGAACACCCTTGGTACTTTCTAAACCCAAAATAAACTCACCAAACCACAACCAATTTCACTACCACTCAATACTTTAGCACTATCCAAAAGTTACACTAAGATCATGTACTCTATCACCGCATTACTAAAAGGGCCTCTAGAGATAACCGATCCAGACACTAAACTGGTCCTACCCTCAAAAACAATAAGTGCCACCAAATCATCAAAACTTTAAGTATTTACCATATCAATAAAACCAGGAACCTCTATCTTCCTCATACCAAAAACAAACCCACCCACATTGTCACCACCAAAAGCGAATTCACACACATGAAACCATATTTCCTAGAGCACCTCATGTGATCCCAGTATGACTCATAACCACCCAAAACACCTATATACACCTCCCCTACCTAGTCTAGGACCAAAAAAAGACCACCCCCTTGAGAAAACAACCAAAAGGATATACCACTAGCACTCAAGTGCACCTTCTCAAAACCAGGGGTATCATACATGCCATAACCCCATACTAGGTTGCAACCTTAATGAATTATTTTCAAAGGATCAAAAAATTTGTCCATAACTCACAAACCCAAAACATACATAACCTAGATGGGCACTCTCATAGGTTATCCTTGAAAGACACATGACACTGCTCCCAAGACTGTGGTCATGTCAAAAGGTCACTAGGTCCAACAACCCAAGGTCTACACCAACTCATAGAAGGCCGTAACTCATGGGGAATCAATCATGCACCCATATCATCATAAAAAAATCAAAAATTCTAAACACCCTCCTCTAGAGTCTCACACCATAAAGACATTGTGTACCAACCAACTTCCCACAACTAGGGAATCCATCCTCTACGAGAATCTTCACATCAAAATTCTTTATAGAGGACCCAAAACATTCAACCAAACCTAAACAAAAACCATTGGTAAGGTGTCCAATAGTACTAAACTTATACCATACTTACCCACAAGATCACCACACCAACCATACACAAGGACCACACTAACATCCCGATCATCGATCATCTCATCGCAGATCTACAAAATATGCCATCAGAAGGAAATCTATAAAATCACACACTAGCATACCTATAATATATGGATCCTACATGACTAAAATGTGGTATGAGATACATCCTACCTCTATAGTCCAAGAGAAAAAACAAAGTCACATGCCTCTTGAAAATGGGACAAGATCTTGAGATCTATCAAAAACCATAAAATCCAAACAACATTTGCATCATATAAAGAGAAATTAATTTACATCCGTAACATCACAAATCCAAAACATGAATCCCATCCCCTGGTAACATGGACTTCCTACCATAATAGGTGTTCACGATGCACCATCCCGATATCCATCACAAGATCTGACACATTCCTATATCTCTTATATACCAGGTCCCAAATAGTGAAATAGAAGGAAAATAAATGTTCTCATACCAATTTGTAACGTCCTAGCCTAGAATTCACTAAATTGGTTCCTCAAGATGGTTCACCATATGAACCCGAGCACGCCTCCTCATATGGATGAGGTTTCTGATTAACATCAGGGTTATAAAGTGTAACTTTTTGGACACTATACCCCTATATCAGAGTGCAAAACCATAAGTAAAAAACAAAACATCACAAACAACAGAGCACATTTAAAGAATGAATAAACTGAAACTAAAACATGCTATAACAAAATGAAATGAAATAAAGTTCTGAATGGTCATACATAAAAAAAACCAACCACACACTAGGATAGTTACATAACATAACAAAATATAATAAACTACAAAAGGCTCCTTATAATCACTGAGCCACACCCATATAGTAATATGCTACTACTTGAGAAATCCTACTCGGCCAAACAATACTCAAAGTGGGACTCATCCAAAACACATTCCTACAATAAAAATGTGAGAGATACTTAGGTACCCAATTTCAATGGAAGCCCAAGTATGGTGTGATTAAAACTTAATAGTCCACCACCAATGATGTCTAAAAAAAATAAAAGTCAGAGAAACTATATATGCAGATAAATAGTAAGATCATTAAACAGTACGGAAAAGAGATACAAACTAAATAACAAGATAGCTTATATAGAACCCAATGGAACAAGGTTTATAAGGTGGAACCAAGGATAACCAAACATACGAATATCTAAACCATTCCTCTAAAACATAATATATAAGGTACATCACCTATAAACCAACAAAAGGGGTTGTTTTCTATTCATTCATCTATGGGAGGTATAAAATATACATCCATAGTACCTGTCTCATGTAACCATGCCACTAGTTCCCAAAATATCGATCTAACATCTAAATCAAATATCAACATCATTATCAAATGTGGCTAGAACCTCCCTCCAACACCTATTTATATATCAAACTATCGGTACTAATACAGAAAATAGTGTATACCAAAATCATAACAAAACATAATAGCAGTTCTTGGATCATTTTTCCAGCATCTATCTATATATAACACCAGTAGTTCCTAGAGAATCAGTCTGGGCTAGCCTTAGGAGGAAGAGAATCAGTCCAACATCCTTTTCCACATGGTATACCATAATCACCCAGAGCCTCAATCTGGAACATAAACTACAAAGTATACTATCAATTTCTAGAGGCTCAGTCTGACAATTAAACCATAGAGTATACTATTAGTGTTCAAAGACTCAGTCTAACACCTTATCCATAGTATACAGATTATTCCTAGATCATAATTCTATCACCTAAACCAATCTATCGTTTCTTAAGTACCTATTCCTGGAGAATCAGTCCAAAACCTAAACCATTCCATCAGTTCTCAAGTAACTATGCCCAGAGCATCAGTCCAACACCTAAAACATTCCAGCAATTTCTTAAATATTAAATATGAAAATATTTTCTATACAAAATTTTCAAGGAAAACACAGCCACCCTTTTTAAATCATTCACATTAACTAAGATCCATACGGACCTTCGAAACCAAAACATGCCTCAATAAATCCCAACCATTTTCACATGCCAAAAGAAACTAAACCAAACACCCTCATCAAAAATTTCAAATTCACCATTATAAAATCATGAACCTTTCTCTTTGAAAAAAAAAAGTCCCAAACCCTACACTTCCATTAAAACCATCAAAAGATCTATTAAGGAATTTTCACTAAAGACGTCACCCATACGCATTTCAATCAACATTTTAAATCCAATTAAAACTCTTTTTCATAAACCAATTGGAGGAAATCACCTCATTTCAAAACACAGATCCCCTCATTTGACACCCAAAACCAAATAAAAACTCAATAAACACAGTTAAAATCCATTTCCAGAGACCTATAAGCATTTAACCAAAATCAAAACATAAAACACCAAATTTTATCCCCTTACAAGTCGTAACCACTCATTTACAAGTTCTACCCATTATACCTTTTTTACTATTTAATTAAACTAACCAATGAGATTAATAAAGTTAATCTTATAAATCAAATTCATTATGTAAACCAAGGAAGAAAACATGAAACTCATGGGATTGAATGAAAACACCACACAAAGATGAAAAATAAATTAACAAAACTTTGTGTAAATATCTTAGACCACCTACCTCATTAATGAGGCTTTCCAAAACTAGTTTAAATCATGAAGAACTTATCGAGGTCTATTCATGCCTCATCCAAACCCATTAGCAACCAACCAAGTTCATCATGATTACCCAAGTTCTAGTATCATACCAAAAAACAAAAATTAATTAATTAACTAAAACTCAACTTAGAATAATGCCAGAAAACTCACCAGGTCATCGTACTGAACAGAAACTAAATCCAACCACTCACCAAAGACCTGTGAAATAATATCGACAACATTACGGGCTAAAAATCTAAGTATAGATACCAATTCATCACTTAATTAAAATAAAAATTAGAAAAAACCTAAGAAAATTCACCGTGAACACATACCTTAATGAAACACCATGAAACAAAATGTAGAATCCATCTCTTGATTTCATCTACCCAAGATGACCAAAATCACCATCATCCATGGAAGATTTTACCATGATCTGATGGAATAAAAATAAAATTCAAAAAACTAAAACATTTTAAATTAGAAAGAACCATGGAAAGAGGTCAATGGAAGGAATTAGAAGAGAAATATCACCTAAAAAACTGATGAAATACCATGAAAACATCCCCCAAAATAAAAGGAAAGAGGAGGAAGAAGGGGTTTTTGAAACCCAAGGTTCATGTAAAAAAATGGATGAGGAAAGGGGGAGGAGTGGATAAGAACTTGAGATTGTAATTTTTTCAATTTCCCTATTTTAATGAAATATGTGTAGCTGTACGATTTTCTAAACCGTGCGGTTGGATCTATCCAAGGAAAACCCTCTCTTATAGTTTGGCCACATGGTTGAAAAAACCATTTTCCTACCATGTATACCACTAATACCCAATTCCCATGACCCACATGGTTAGGAAGTATAGTTTGGAAAACCATGCACCAACCATGTTGTCAACACTATTTTCCTTATATAATAAGGCACACAGTTTGTATGAAACTATGTGAAGACTATGCACCATATCTCAAACCTTTATCAACCTCACACAATTTCTATTTTTTACTATAATGTTTTACCCAAAACCATTATTTAAATGTGAAACTCAACTGTATGCTATTATAATTGAACTAAAAAACACATGGGCATCAATGTGTCACATGGTTTCTCTTAAACCATGTACACCAAACCATGCACCCTTTTCAGAAAACTCTACAACTCTTTAAACTTAACCCGAAACCTCCAAGGATCACCCCCACACTGATACCAACTTTCGAGAATCAATCCTCATCTCAAAAAACCCTTGTGAGTTAATATAACTCTCAGAATCTACTTCTGAGTCTCAATTCAATATTAACTCATTCAGTAATGAAAATTAAAACTTTTTCAAAAATTTTCAATCCATCCAGATGCATGATAATACACTCTTAGGATTTTTGGGTGGTCTAATGTCAAGAAGAGTCATTATGTGTCAATAAGGAAATTTTTTGACCATTATTAATGTTTTCTCATTAGAGATAGTTTGATATCACCAGATAACTATTAGCCACCATTAAGTAGTTAGTGACTTATCTAAGGCTGTCTTCACATTGTCTCCTCCCACTAGTGTATCGGTGAGCTCCATCATCTAGCTGATTCTTTTAGATAAAACATGTTATGAAATAATTCCATAGAAACCATTTTGAAACCAATTTAAGGATAATTTCTTTTCTTTCACTATAACATAAAAGAAAAAAAAAATAAAAGCACTAGAAATAAGTTAAAACGTGTTCAAACCAAATTAAAGTGTTTATGATCATTTAAATAATTAAACTAATATGTACAACATGAATTTTGAGATGAAAATTTTCCTATTTCTAGGTGATAAAAAAATTTAGTATTAAAAAAGTTAAAGAAGATCATATGTTTGAAATCCTAAGAGATTAAATGATAATGACTATTATAAGTATAGTTTGTTGATAGTTAAAAAAATGAGATTATATAATTTGGAGTTTGAATGATGTTTTGAAGATATGAAAGAATATTATTGAAACATCAAGATATATATAAGATTAAATTCTATGATCCAAAGAATATATATGAATAATTTTAATGATTGAGTAGTGTAAATTAAAAGGTAGAACCAAAAGCAGAAGCATAATGAATTCAATAATAAAATAATCATAAATCTATGGAAGTTAAGGAACCCATAGATTCTAAGATATTTCAAATAAAAATTTTAGGAAGTCAAATTCAATGTGATGATGTTGAGTTATACATCCAGATAAAAAAATAATGAAGTTTATATTGAGATATTAGCTATTATTTATGTAATCTATAAATATTATTGACCCTGATTTTTTCATAGGATTTGATGAATCCAAATTTTGGAATTTTTAGACACATTGTGGGATGATGAATGAGATTTGAGAAATTTGGGATATTTAGAATTCAGAGCCTATGTTCTTTATATTTATCAGAGTATGGATGATTATATAAATTAATAATTCATTCATATCTTAGTGCTGATAATTTTAGAGAATATATATATAGTGATTGGACTGCATGTTTCAGAAGATTTGTTTGGTCAAAGAATAAGATCTTTGATTCTAGTGAATTTCATAGTAGTGGAGGAATATTATAAATCCATAAGATAACTAAGATGAGATACTGGAAACTAAATTTATAGATATTGAAGTTTCAAATAGTGATGTTCTGGGAATTGAGTTTTTATGATTAGGTGTTGATTCTTTTTATTTTGAAGGTTTAATTGATAATCAGTTCATATTGCATAAGTGTCCTATATTTAAAGTGATGTTTCTATTTTAGTTTTATTTTTTATCTTTGTAGATTTATGGGAATAAGTAAAATAATTTTTGGGTATATTTAAGTGTTGGGAAATACATTTGGGTTAAGGATGATACCTTAAAATAACACCTTTTAGGTAAAGGATGATACCTTGATGTAACTATTTTGGGTAAAGGATGATAAATTCCACCACAACCAGTAATAATTGATTATATTACTCTAAAATCTATGTCTCATACCAATAATGAACATAATGATGCTATAACCACTCACACTACAGGAAAACATTATAAAAAACCTTTCTGCCTTATGTTTATTTATATTTATATTATATATAGGCAAGAGTGAGATATAATGTTTTATATTATTAATACTCTAACAATTTATAAATGTTAATTTCATTTTAAAATAAAATTTAAGATTACCACCACCCTCTTATTGGTACATCATATTCCTTGACACTTCAAGTGGTATCATAGCTACCTAGGTTCCCTATGAAAGTTACTCAATTTTATAAAGATGGATAATCTAAATTCTATAAATAGTAAAGGGAATTACGATATTTTATTGAATTTTTTTCATGGATAAAAGAATAGAATGATTCCATATCTTCTTTTACTTCGACAAAAAATTATTGATGCAACTACAATGAAATTTATCCTGATTGAGAAATACGATCCCATGAATTTTTTTGATAAGATAAAATTGGAGGTTAATGTTGAGGAATATAATGAAATTATTATGTCCATATCAAAAATATTATATATGAAGGTGATGAGACTCTAAACTTCTGTGTAAAGTTTTTGAAAAACATGAAAGAATATTTGAAGGGGATGTGAAAGCCATGGAAGAAAATCTACACATATAGAGAAGAATGCTTGAAGATATGATATTTTTTGATGAAAATATTATTGATGACTACATAACTATATTTAATGAGATCATAAAAAACATCATAGGATTATAGATATATTTAAATGTTCTACTATCATCATGAAAATGATGATAAAATTCCCTGATAAGTTTGATATTAAATTTTTTTCATTGGAAGATAAGGATGATTTATCTATTAATAAAATATATAATATACTTTTTACTTATGAAATCAATAAATCTACAACATTTAAGAAGAATAAAAAGTAGGATATGACATTTGAAGCTATGATAAATCCTAAAACTAGGGATGAAGAACATGTATACTCTAGTAAATTGGAAGATGAGAAAGAAACAGATAAATAAAATGGAAGGATTATGAATATTATATAAAATAATCTCTATAATAACCTAAAATAATAAAATAATAAAATTTTATTCAATATAATATGAAAAATGAAACAACGATCTTAAATAAACCACAAAAAAACATTTCTTTAAATTTAACCTCTTTGATAGCTTTCGAAACACACAACTATGAGTCGAAATAAACCATAATATAGTATACCATTATAACCTAGCTGTTAAATCGATGAGTATTAATATTAATAAATTAATTATGAAAATTATGTTTATCTATTTATTATTAATAAAATAAGAATCATTTAAAATAAAAGGAAATGTTTTATGAAAGAACTATATTTTTCTAAAAAACGGATTAGTCGTGCTTTGTGCACATAATATAAAATTATTTTTTTTAACAATTTTAGAAAATTTAATTGAAAAAATAAACTCCATTTTTTATATCATAATATCAAAATTATCTTAGGTTGAAGTTTTTGTATTTTTCTAAAATGTTTCATTTTTTAATGAATAGTAAAAATAATAAATTTTAATTGAAAATTTCCATTTTGTTTAAATATTTTTAAAAGTTAAATTATATTTTTAATTTGTTTTATAGTAAAATTAGTTCAATTATATATATATTAATCAAATTTAGATGATTTGAATCATTTTTAAGTTGATTTATTATAGAAAAACTTGGTAAACTTTTAAACATTTTCTCTTTAAAAACCCGCTTTCTCGTCTCATCTGTAGGAATAATTTTAAATTAAAATTTTATAATTATGTGAATTGAATTTGGAAAAATTTATTAATTATTTGGAATCAGAATAATTTATAATTTCTAATAATTTCAACACAATCGTTGACCAAAATGAATAGTGAAACCAGTAAAAGTTAATTACCATGGTAAAAGTTAAAATTGATTTACCGAGGGTTAAACTAAAAGGATAAGGGTTAAATTGACTTATAAAATTTTATAAAATATATTTTATGGAAATATTTAGACCTTATAACTTCTGTTAAAAAGAATGGTGTATTATTGGATCCTTGTGAAATGAAAAAAACATGGCTGAAATTCATTCTTTTAAAAAATTACAAGTATGCCACTCACCTCACTTATAAAAGACCACCCCATGTCCTCTCTTATTCACACCTTAAAACCTATTTGGTTAGGAAAATACACATAAAAATTACTTTAAAACTTCTATTATATCATATTAAAATCCTTATTTTGGGCATAAATCCAACCTAGGAAGGATTTGGTGAAAACCTAAGGAGGATACCCGAAGAAGAGGTAACGTTCTTCAATGAGCATTTTTATTTTATTTATTACTCCACCTACTTAAATTATTATTAACATATGATGATATAATAACAATATTATTAAACATTATTATATGTGTTTATGTTAAGGTAATGACCTACAACCATCTCCACTTCCATCAAATGGGTTACAAAGTCATCATTCATGTGTACTGCGGACTGTCGCCTCATGAACCGATGTCATTCATTTTTCCATTACTAACTCTCACGATTGGGTATGATGATGGATATAAAGTATATATATGATATTTATAACATAATAATACCTATGGAGTCATTATATAATATATACCATTTTTTACTTTCAATTCTATAGGAGATACGATAAAGTATCTCGTGTGTACAACATACTATTACCTCACGAAGCAATGTGATTCGTCTTTCAATAATGATTTACATGGAAATTAATAATGTTAAAACCCAAATTTTTATCAATATAAATTACATTATTATAATTATATCACATAAAATTACATTTGTAAGCACAATATCACATCATTCTTAAATGAACTACTAAATACTATGTTACCTTTATAGCCTAGCTGTTAAACATAATTTTGCTACTTCTGTGGTTTGAATTTTGAAAATCTAACATACACAGTTTTCATCAGTAAGATATTTGGAGTCTGATAGGACAAACTTAATTTTTAATGAATAATAACTTACCCTTATGAATAGTAATTTTACCCTTATGAATAATAATATGACCCTTATGAAAAGTAATTTGGACAAGTGAATAGTAATTGTACCAATGATAGTATAAATAAAATTTATCAATCTTATAAGTGAAAATATGATATAATTATATCATAGTATAATAAAATAAATATTTTATAAATTATTAATTAAGTTTTGGTATTTTTATAAGTCATAAATATTTTATGATTAATTTAAAATAAAATTTATTTTCATAAAATGTATTCATAAATTAATATTTGGATGTCTTATGATTTTAATATAATTTTATGATACCTTAAGTAATTGTTTAAAGTATTATAAAATCAGTTATAATTTTAAATTTTTTATTTTCCAAGTAAATGATGATTTTAATTAAAAATTAAATTATTCATATTTATAAAATTATTTTCAAAAATTGGAGTTAATTTTTTAATTCTAAACATTGAAAAATGGTTAAGGTGAATTTTTAGGATTTTTTTGAAATACTTGAATTTTTGGTGAATAGTAAAATACGATAATTTATGATAATTGTTAAAAACCAGAATTTTTGAGTCATTCCTGAGTCATGGATGATGTAAGTGACCATTGGTTCGAACTCACATGAACTAATTACTTTATTTAGTCACAATAATCCTCACTATTTATTGTCTCCATCAAAATAATCAACTAATGATTAAAATAATAAGAAAACACCCCTCTCCTCCACTATAAATGCCACCCCTCACACCCTCTTTTTCCCACACCTCTGAAGCTTTTACACTTGCCTATATTATTCCCAATACTCTTCCATAGTCTATCCCCCATGTCTAGGAGCTCTTGGTCTCATCAAAAACCAAACCTAGATTCCTTGAGGAGGATCTCAAGAGGTGAATTCAAGAGGTAAATCCACTCTATTTTCTTTTAATTTCCTTTCAATTTCAATTTATTTTATTATTCTCTCATCACCTACATTAATAAAATTATAATGAAAAATCCATTACCCTAAATATATAGGAATTATATCATAACATCTAACATTAAAGTCCTCTCTCTCTTTTATCTTAAAAATGAAATCATCGCCCATGAAGTGTCAATTTACCGACATTGTGGGCGATAAAAATTATTTTTCCATAAATGCCTTCAAGGATGTCAATAAAACTATTAAATAGTTTAAGACCTATCTTAATGTGTATTTTTTAACCCCTTTTATGTTCTAGAACTAACTTATACACATAATACTAAATGATAAAATAAAAGAAGTTCGTTGTGATAAAAAAATGCCAAAATTAATCTAAAATGATCATCGTCAAATTTTATCTAATGAATCATCCTCATGGTATATAAACAAATACTTCATAAGATAATTTAAAATTATTTAATATCATTAAAAAATATAAAAACAATTCTGGATGTTTATCCGCATCTTACACGAACTTCCATTCAAGAATACAAATGAACTGATCTGGAAAACTAAGAAAATAAACACCCCCGAACAATGAATTAAAACTCTATAACTCATAAAAAGGCCTATAAAATAACATAACAAAACCATAATTAATAATAATAATTTATAAAATGTTCTATAATTTTTAATTAATTAATCTAATGTGATCATATAGGATATTAATGCGAAGGAAGCTTTCAGACAAAAGGTATGAGGATTTCTCAAACCCAACTCTCTTTCTTTAGGTTTTCCCTCTTTCACCCCATTTTTAGTATAGTTATTCCTTAAAAATTATTTCTTTATCATTATCTTATAAATTTTTGGATATACATGTTTTCTAATAGAGTTTATGACAAACAAAATTCTTTCTAAAAGAACTCTTCTTTCAAAACACACATTTTACTTCTAACTTTGATGATTCTTATATCAAGTATGTTATTCCCCATTTCATTTGGGAAACCAAAGTTTATGAATGTATGCTTATGAAACGAAACCAATTCATTTACATGGGCAATTTATGTTCATTATTGATGCATGTTCTATGTGGCATACATGACAATGTAAATGTTATGATGTGATGGGTGCACCCATAATTATATTAAGCAATGTAAATGTTATGATGTGATGGGTGTGCTTGGAATTATATAGCACTCCAATGCATTTGGTAGTATGAAGAACCTCATGAGTAAAGTTAAATATGCATGGAAATGATTCTAACTTTGTTCATAACTATTTTTGGTATTTGAATACCATGACATGATGTTTCATTTTTATGCATTGACACATTCCATGTCTTCTCTTAATGATTACTCTCATGATTATGATCCTATGCCTATGTTATGATGATAATGATTATGCTCACCCCATTTTTTGTTATTTCATGTAATTATCTATCCTCTTAATGGGATTTTAGCTCACCCCTTTTTAATGTATATCCTCAAGTGACTACTTATACTAAGGATAATTCAAGGGCCAATAAGAAGCTAGAGAAGAAGAAATTAAATAAATGCTTATGTTTATTTTGTAAAAGTTATGCATGGTCCTAGTTTTCCCAATGCACTTAACCTTTGGATCCTCAATGTGAAATGAATTTATGTTATTTATCTTTAAAATGATGTAATATTAATGTAAAAAAAATCAGGGTCGCTATAGTTGGTATCAGTGGATAGTTTAGTTAATTTGGGAATTATGATTAGAGAACCTTAGTGATAACCTTTAGTATGTGACTAAGTATAAGTAATAACCCAAGATGCATTGCTAAACATAGGGATTCGATAATACATACCTTTAGAATTAATTTCACAAAGGAATATATTATATATTCAAGACTTGTTGACTTAAGTTTTGTTCTAACCTTTTTTATTATAGAGAATGGTGAGAATCGGGAGAAACCAGGACAAAAACCCATGCGAGGGACAATGAAATGATTTCCTGAATGACATCCCCAATTCTTTGGGAGGTGGAGTTAAAAATTTAATGGCGATTCTTACCCAAATGTATTAGGTTATGAACAATAACCTAAATAATGTGGAATGTCCTCCTTTAACAAAGAGGGAGAAACTGGATATCGAGTGTTTTATGCAGCAATGACCACCAATGTTTAGTGGATCTTCTGATCCACTAGTTTCAAAATAGTGGGTAAACTCGATGGAGAAGATATTTTTTTGTGATTCACTATTCTAAGATGGAGAAGGTGAATCTTGTTGTTTATCTTCTAGATGGAGAGGCCAATCAATGGTGGGATTTGATTAAGAGCACCAAGCTGAGGGACAAAAATTGAAGAGATGGAGTGGGAAGACTTTAAGGTAATGTTTCTTAATAATTATTTACCTTGAAATCTTTGAACTAATATAGAGAGATAATTCATAGATCCAAAGAAAAGGGAAGGAGAATATGTCATCGCCTACGAAGATAATTTCACAAGGCTTGTAAGGCATGATTTGGGTTTTGTTATCAACAATGATAGAAAAATTGATGGATTATTTAGTGGTTTAAAACCACACTTTAGAATTTATCTTGCAATTCGAGACTTTGGGAGTTATGAAGAAGTTGTTCAAAGTGATATCAAAGTGGAGACTAAGTTTGGAGAATTTTCCCATGGATATGGTGATAAGAAACGAAAGATGAATTTTCAAGATGGAGGATCTAATGAAAAAAGTGGAAAGAAAACTCAACCACCTATATATAAAAAATGTGGGAAGAAACATCATGAAATATGCCTCAAAGGGATAGGGTAATGCTTCAAATGTGGGATATTAGTCCACCAAGATCATAAATGTCAAAAATACATGAAAATACCGAATAATGTGGTGGAGGAAAGGAGAGAACCACCCATGGTCCAATGCTACAACTGTAGGGATAAAGGGAACTATGAAAGCCGGTGTAAAAAACCTCAAGTTCTCAAGGGTAATTAGTGTCATCATTCACCAAAGCCAAAGGAACAAGGGAATTATTATGCCATCAATACTATGGAAGTGGAACAAGAAAATAAAGTAATACAAGGTATACTTCCTATTAACTCAAGAACGTAAAAATACATATTTGATTTTGGTTTTACGCATTACTTTATATATCTCAAGTTTTCTAGAGATATTGAATTGAATCCCCAAAACCTTGAAGTAGAAATATCTGTAAAAACACATAGTGGTGCAATTATTACAACCCAAGTTTTGGAATCTTCACCTGTTGGTGTATGTGGGAATATTCTTCCATAAAATCCTGTGATACTTCCCATGGTGGAATTTGAAGTTGTACTGGGGATGGATTGACTCTTTTTATATAGAGCACATATAAAATACCGGAAAAGGAAATATCTTTTCATATTCCAAACCATCCGATACTCCTCTAAAAACTCAAGGAAGATCATGAATCTCCTTTGAAAAACCCTTCAACGGTGTGGGTGTTTATTCCCTATGAAGAGGCATACCTCTCTCAAATGGTTGAGTCAAAAGAAGTTATCCACCTAGGGGAAATTCTCATCGTGAGGGAATACATTGACTAATTTCCTAAAGAGCTACACAGACGACCCTCAAATCATGAGGTAGAGTTATCAATAGAACTTATTCATGAAGCTACTCCTATATCAAAGTGTCCTTAGAGGATGGATCCTATCAAACCAGACGAGTTAAAGTAGTAGTTGCAAGAGAATTTTGAGAGAGGGTTTATACTCCCTAGTGCATCACCTTGGGGTGTGCCTGTGACCTTTGTCAAGAATAAGGATGGATCAATGCGGATGTGTATTAATTATCGAGAACTCAACAAGATCACTATAAATAACAATTATCCTCTTCTGAGGATTGAAGAATTGTTTTACCAGTTGAGAGGAGCTCAGTACATCTCAAAGGTGGATATACATTTTTGATATCATTATCTAATGGTGAAGAACAAAGATATTCAAAAGACTGCCTTCCATATAAGGTATGGGCACTATGAGTTTTTGGTGATGCCATTTAAACTTACTAATACCCCTGAAATCATCATGGATTTGATTAATATATTCCTTATACATTACCTTGAAAAATGTGTGGTAGTGTTTATTGATGACATTCTCATCTACTATAAGAGCAAGGAGGAATGTTAAGAACATCTAAGACTTGTGTTAGAAACATTGAGGAAGGATAAGATATACACTAAGTTTAGAAAGTGTGACTTTTGGATGCAGTAAGTCACATTCTTGGGGCATGTGATCACACGTGATGGAATTTATGTGGACCCTTCAAAAGCCAAGGAAATTGAGGAATGGCCTAGACCCTTTAGTGTCACAGAAATCCATTGTTTTCTTGGCTTATCAGGGTACTATCAATGTTTTGTGAGAAATATCTCACAATTTCCAATCCCACTAACTAAGTTAACAAGGAAAGGGGTAAAGTATACCTGGATGGAAGAATGTGAGTAAAGCTTCAATAATCCAAAGAGAAGGCTGATCACTGCACCTTTACTCACATTACCAAAAATTGGAGAACGTTTTGTGATATAAAGTGATGCTTCCAAGAAATTTCTGGGTTGTGTAATCATGAAAAATGATAATGTGATAGCCTACACCTCACGACAGTTGAATATCCATGATCAGAACTACCATACACATGATCTAGTGCTAGTAGTTGTGATTTTGCCGTGGAAAATCTAGCGACATTACCTCTATGGTGAGAAGTGTGACATATATACCGATCATAAGATCCTAAAGTATATATTCACACAAAAGGAGCTCAACATGTGTCAAAGGAGATGGTTAGAGATAATAATAGACTATTATTTCTCTATTCACTATCATCCTAGCAAGGTGAATAAGGTAGATGATGCTTTAAGAATAAAAGAACCTGTCACTTTATCCATGTTGTAGATTGATAAAGACTATATATTCATTGATATGTAAAGGATGAATTTGGAAATGATAATAGTAGGGAATACATCCTACCTTTCCCAAATTATTTCCCAACCATCTATCCAAGAGAAGATTAAGGAGACACACAGGGATGATACAAAGTTTCAAAAAAGGAGAATGTAGTAAAGGAAGGGAAGCAGAAAGAGTTCCATATTGATGATGATGGTGTATTTTAGTTTGGAATAAGTCTCTATGTGCCTTAATCACTCAGGATAAAGAAGGAGATATAGGAAAATTCATATATCTCAACTTTCTCTATCCATCCCGGTAGCACCAAGATGTACCATGATCTTTGAGAACACTTCTGGTGGGATAACATAAAGAAGGAGATTGCAGAATATATCTCAAGGTGCTTGATATGTCAGCAAGTTGATACTAAGTGAAAAAATTCTAAAGGGATGATGAAACCATTGCCTATACCCATATGGAAATGGGAGAATGTCACCATGGACTTTGTCACGGGTCTCTGAAAGAAATCCAAAGGAAATAATGCAATATGGGTTGTGGTGGACCGACTCACCAAGACTGCTCACTTTATTTCTATTCAGGAAGATCTGTAGCTTGAAAAACATGCTAGGATATATGTGAAGGATGTGGTGAGGCTACATTGGGTTCCACTCTCAATTGTCTCTGATCGTGATACCAAGTTCACATATAAATTCTAGAGGGGTATTCAACATTCCTTGAGTACTGAATTGAATTTTAGCATGACCTATCACCCCCAAACTAATGGCCATTCTAAAAGAACTATTCAAACACTTGAAGATATGCTAAGATCCTGATCATTATAATTAAAAGTTGTATGAGATAAATATCTCATATTGGTTGAGTTATCATACAACAATATCTTCCACTAAAGTATTCATATGGATCCACATGAAGCTCTGTATGGAAAGTGATGTAGAACTCCAACATGTTGGGATGAAGTTGGAGAAAGAAAGCTACTTGGACCTGATCTTGTACAAGAGATGACAGAAAAGGTTTAATCCACCCAACAACATATAAAAGATTCTCAGATTCAGAAAAAGTGCTATGATGAAAACCATCGAAGGGAATTGGAGTTTGACTTTGGAGATAAAGTATTCCTTCAAATATCACTATGGAAGAGAGTCATGCAGTTTGGAAGGAAAGGGAAGATAATCCCAAGGTACATTATCCCCTTTGAGATCCTTGATCGCATAGGAGCTGTGGCTTATTAGATTTCACTTCCAATTAATATGGCTTAAGTTCATGATATGTTCCACATATCACTCCTAAGGAAGTAAATAACATATCCCTCACATGTACTAAACTCATATGTGGTATAGCCAGAAGATGATCTCTCTTATGAGGAGCATCTAGTAAAGATTATAGATCAGAGAGATATGGTTCTACGGAACAAGAAAACACACCTTTTCAAAGTGTTGTGGACGTACCATAAGTATAAATAAGAAAATCGGGAACTGGAGGAGGCGATGAAGGAGAAGTACCCTATACTGTTTTTGTAAAATGAAATTTCAAGGGCAAAATTTCAAAAGGGGAGAAGAATGTAATGATTAGAATTTTTATCAATGAAAATTACCTTCTTATAATTATGTCACATAAAATCACATTAGAAAACACAATTCCACATCATGCTTAAATGAACTAATAAATACTATGTGACCTTTATAGCCTAGCCATTAAACATAATTTTTCCACTTCTATGTCTTGAATTTTTAAAATCTAACATACATGGTTATGATCAGTAAGATATTTGGAGTCTGAGAGGATAAACTTAATTTTTGGTTAATAGTAACTTACCCTTATGAATAGTAATGTGACCCTTATGAATAGTAATATGACCCTTATAAATAGTAAATTGGCCAAGTGAATAGTAATCATACCAATTATAGTATATATAAAATTTATCCATCTTATAAGTGACAATATGATATAATTATATCATAGTATAAGTAAATAAATATTTCAAAAATTATTAATTATGTGCTGGTATTTTCATAATTTATAAATATTTTATGATTAATTTAAAAGAAAATATATTTTCACAAAATGTAATCATAAATTATTATTTTTATGTCTTATTATTTTAAGATAATTTTATGAGACCTTAAGTATTTTTTCAAACTATTATAAAATCAGTTATAATTTTAAAATTTGTATTTTCCAAGTAAATGGTGATTTTAATTAAAAATTAAATTTCTTATATTTAGAAAATTATTTTTTTAAATAGGTGTTCATTTATTAATTATACACATTGATAAATGGTTAAGGTTAATTTTTTTTTATTTTTTGGAATACATGATTTTTTTTTGTGAATAGTAAAATAGGATAATTTATGATAAATGCTAAAACCCGGAATTTTTTGAGTCATGATTGAGTTATGGATGATGTAAGTGGACATTGGTTCAAAATCACATACAATAATTATTATATTTAGTGACAATAATCCTCAATATTTCTTTTCTTGAGAAAAATAATAAACTAATGATTAGAATAATAATAAAACACCCCTCTCATCCACTATAAATACCACCCCTCACACCCTCTTCTCCTCACACCTATCAAGCTTTGATCCTTTCCTATATTATTCCCAATACTCTTCCCTAGTACTTCCCCCATGTCTTGGAGCTCTTTGTCTCATAAAATGACCAAGCATAGGTTCCTTGAAGAGGATCTCAAGAGGATAATCCAATAGGTAAATCCTCTATCTTTTCTTTTAATTTCCTTTCAATTTCAATTTATTTTATTATTTTATCCTAAACCCCTTCATAAAAATGGAATTATAACTATAGTAACTTACATACACCATAATTATATAATTTTAGTGTAAGATACAACATTAAAATCCCCCCTATATTTTATCTTAAATATGAAATCATCGCCTCTGAAATGTCAATTTACCGACATCATGGGCGATGAACATTCATTTTCAATAAATGCCTTCAAGGATGTTAATAAAACCATTAAATGGTTGAAAATAGATTTTAAATTTTATTTTGTAACCCCTTTAATGTTATGGAACTAACTTATACACATAATACTAAATGATAAAACAAAACAAGTTCGTTGTGATAAAAAACCGCCAACATTAATCTAAAATGTTCATCATCAACTTTTTCTAATGAATCATCCTCATATTATATAAAAAAATCCTTAATAAGATTATTTAAACTTCTGTAACATCATTAAAAACATATAATAATAATTGTGTATATTTATCCACATCTTATAATAACTTCCATTCATGTATACAAGTGAACCGATAATGAAAACTAAGAAAATGAACACCCATGAACAATGAATTTAAACTCTATAATGCATAAAAAGGCATATAAAATAACATAATAAAACCATAATGAATCATAATCATGTATAAAAGGGTCTGGAATTTTTAATTAATGAATCTAATGTTATTATACATGATATTAACGTGAAAGAATCTTTTAGACAAAGGGTAAGGGAATTTCTCAAACCCAAATAACTTTCTTTGGGTTTTCCCTATTTCACCAAATTTCATATATGGTTATTCATTAAAAATAATTTCTTCATAATTATATTTTCTTTTTTGGGATATAAATTCTTTCTACTTGAGTTTATGAAAAACATAATGTTTTCCAAAAGAACTCTTCTTTCAAAACACACCTTTTACTTCTAACTCAAGGTTGATTATTCTTATATCAAGTATGTTATCCCCCTTTCATTAAGGAACCAAATGTTTATGAATGTATTATTATGAGATGAAACACATTACTTTACATGGGTTATTTATGTTTATTATTGATATATTTTCTATGTCACATGTATGATAATGTAAATGTTATGATGTGATGGGTGCACCCAGAATTATATAGCACAATGTAAATGTTATGATGTGATGGGTGCAACAAGAATTATATAGCACTCCAATGCATTGGTTAATGTGAATAACCACATGAGTAAAGTGAAATATGCATGGACATGAGGCTATATTTGTTCAAAACTCTATGTGGTAATTTAACAGTAAGGCGTGATGTTTCATTTTTATGCATTGACACATCCCAAGTATTCTCTTAATGATTTCTCTCATGATTATGATTTTATGACAATGTTATGATGATAATGATTATAACCACCCCATTTTATGTTGTTTCATGTACTTATCTATCCTCTTACTGGGCTTTTAGCTCACCCTTTTTTTATGTATATCCTTAGGTGACTACGTCTACTAAGGAGAATTCAAGGGCCAATAAGAATCTAGGAAAAAAGTAATTAAATAAATGTATATGTTTTATTTTGTTAATGTTATGTATAGTCCTTGTTTTACCAAGACACAAAACCTTTGTATCCTCAATGTGAAATGACTTTATGTTGTTTATCATTAAAATGATGTAATGGTAATGTAAGAAAAAGAAGGATCGTTATACATAAGGATAAAGTTAATGATTATATGTTAATCCATGACATAATTATGATATAAATGACATATTTATCATTATTAAAGGATAATATATATCATTTTATTTCCTACCTTTTCACTTAATGAAATATGATAATGTCGTTCGGGTACGTGTGGACTACCACCTTCAAGAAACGATGTGACTCTCTTTTAATCACCACACCACATGGATGATATATATAATCATATTTAAAGAAATAGTATTGTATATATTATATTATGATAATTATGGAAAGATAAAATATTACTTACCACCTTACCATAATGATCATTGAAAAATGGAAACATTAATCATGCATACGTATGACCTACCTTATCCATGATCGCAACAAACTTCATTTTTCAAAACCATATTTCATGATTGTTATGAAATGTATAATTTATGTATAAATATGATAATTATTTGATAATTATTATTATGTATATGATAAAACTATATAATATTCACAAGAACCAAAAATTTCATGAGGAAACATGAATGAGAAAACAAGGCAATTCACACTCGAAATAATTAAGATAATGAAATATTATTAATTAAAGGGTGATAAGATATTATAAAAGGATAATATGTGATATTATAAATATTAATATGGTTCTAGTATAAGTTAACAACTTTTTTAAAACCAATATACATGAGGTTAAATTACATTCACCCAAAAGGCTAGCGTGAGTTAATGGTTTTCATTTCAATTTTATTTCATTGAGGAATATTATAATTTTATTCAAATAATTTATTTTATATGGTGTATATAATTACCCTTTTACATGTTATATCATGATTCATTAATAATTCATGATATTTTAAGTTTCAATTTGAATTATTTTATCTATGGGGATTTGACTTTAAAATTACCAAGAGGTAAATAATTTTATAACTCAATTTCTTTTCATTGTGGAATATTACTTCTTCATTTTCAATGATATTATAAGATTATATGGATACTGACTTTTGATTATCTTATATTGTACTTAAAATTATTTTATGTGGATTTATATTTGATACATATAATCAATTCATTGATTAATTATCACTTAAACGGTATGATCATTGTATGAGTTTGTTTCACTATCTCAATATAATCGAGATTATTATTTTTTCATCATAATATAGATTTTTATTATTTTGAAAAAAAGGTGGAACAACCAACCACAACTTTCACCTAAGGAGTCCGAAAGTAGTTATTTTTTCATAAATTTCAATTGAATGAAATTATTTGATCATTATATAAATAAACCCATTTAATTTTATACTCTTCTGGTTATTCATGAGACTTTCAAGTAATAGTACCAATTTTACACTATTTGGTACATAAATAGTTGATAAAATGTTTTTAATAAAATACGACTTCATTTCTCTCTTCGATCGAAAATATATTTTATTATAAAACCATTTTTTATAAAAATGTTTTCAAATTTTTTTTATCCTTTTAAATATGATTTATTAAAGACATATTTAACCATTTTTTCTTTTTTAAAAAATTCTTTCAAAGGAATCTTCTTATCATTTTCTGAACAAGTCACTTTTTAAAATTTTTACAGTGAAAAAGGAATGTTCTTTTTAACTTGTACAACATGTATGAAATCACTCGCTGACATGACCATCATTTATTTGAAGATTAATTTTAATGTTTACAAGGTTATTTTTAATTTTTTTTAATATTTTGTAAATTCTTAGTTTTCAAAAGTGATTTTCGAAGAAAAGGATTTTCAATTTTTTTTATGTTTTAAAAAGTGATTTTCAAGATGAAAAGGATATTTTCCTCAAGAATTTTTTTAAAGATATTTTTATGGTATATCTACTCATAAATGATAAAAAACATTAATGTTTCGTATACAACACTAGAGACATATATTATTTACACCATACTTATTCTCCCCCAGATGGTTTATGATTATTTTTACTAAGGATAATATTGAGATTCACATCCTTGATTCATTTTTGTAGTCAATAACTTTCCCTTGAAATCTTCACTTTCCAATAATCATTGGAAATTAAATTTCCCCTAAATATCCATATTATTTATCATGGATATGTTTACTGTTTAAATCATATATCATTTCTATATATGGTGTTATATATTTAAAGGAATTTGTTTATCTGGGAAAATATTGATAAATCCATATTATTTACTCAATACATATATTTAATGATAATGAAAATTATTTTTGAATTAAATAGATTATTCAATATATGAGGAATGTGGTGGAAATGAAAAAAATTGGTGGGGACCAATTATAGATATCCCCTCAATACATCGATAGTCTTATGAGTTGAAATAGTTAGTTAAACTTAGTTATATGGGTTTCTACCCATAAGTTTTAAACTGTATCGAGGATAGATATTGATGGTAGAGGTATTATGTTCTTGAGACATGGATTCCAATAATTAATCATTTCCTTCATTCAGAATTTAGTTATTATTATCTGTGATACTTTCACAATGATATTATATCTGGAAATATTTCATTATCATTTTTTGATTAAATGGCATGTGTTTTCACTTATTTACCTCTCTATATTAGTTATGAATTATACAGTTATGATAGAATTATTATTGATTAAATTTAATGTGTTTTTAATTATTTAACTTTTCATACTAATAATTATCCATAATATTTTCACATTGATATTATCGCTGGGTGCACTTCCTTCTCATTTTATTGATTACATGGCATGTGTGTTCAGTTATTTACCTTACCATATTATTTATTCTTGTTTATTCATGATATACTCCATTGTACTTAACCCTTAATGAGAATTTTATATCACCTATATTTTTTTACATTCTTAGGAATCCATGAATTTTACTATGATTGATATGCAAGGATATGATTTTAGGAATAAAGGTATTCTAAAAAAATGTTGTAATTTGTGTTTTCAGATATATTTTGGAAATCATGTATGTATCGAGTTTCCCAAGACTACTAAACTATTCTATCCTTTAGGATGCAATTCCTTGTATCTCATTACAATGTAATAAAGAAGACACTAGCTCTGGGCTACTGGGGTCAGAGTCACAATAGTTTGTATCAGATTAATTTTAGAAGAAACCTTAGAAACTAGATTTAGCAAAACATAGATTAGGAAATATAATCCTATGATAGAATTTAATGATAAGTGTATAAGAACATACTAAAGTTTTGGTAAGGTAATTATTATGTGGGTTTTCCTAGAAATAGATCCCTGTATGGATACTAAAAGTGGCTTTGGTTTTGGTAAAAATGTACCTTGGGGCCATAAATCCTAAAAGGGTGCATTGGGCTTAACCTAATCATCACCAAGTGTACAAAAATAGTCCTTACTGCACACACTATTTGAAACTCTCAGGGGAGATGCTTATTATAATTCAAATTTTCTTTACAACCATTATGAAGGATTTGAATATATAATGATAATGAATGACCTTGGTTAAACCTAATGTGTATTATATTGAAAATAAGGTATCTCAAAATAATAGTAAAACGTTTTTTGTGTAGAAAATTAGGTCATAAAGAAAATAATTTCCAAGAAAAAATGAAGATTACAATGAAAGGAAATAAATATCATCATAGGAATCTATTTATAGTTCATTGTATTAAATGTGGATAACCTTAGAATTATTTGAGTCAATTACCTCTTCTAAAGGTTAAAAATTAAAACAATAAAGGTCCTATGTTGAAATAAACGATTTATTCATTTATGTATTGGGATTCAAAAATTAAATTTTAGAAGTATTTTTACCAATGGTATTTTGGTATAATAATCCTTAAACATTTAAGGATTATGTTAAATTTAAGAATCATATATGTCTTCATTAACTTAATAGTTATGGATACCATCAATGTTTTATGTGTTTAAGATTTATCATAAGTTAAAAGTCTTAAAAATATATTTTAAGGTTTTATGTTATGGGAGTCTACCAAGATTAAGGATATTTTGGGAGAAATATATAGCAATAAAACCCCGTGGTTTAATATATGTTTTAGTGAAAAAGTTATTTGAGAAATAGCTATTTTACATTTTATATACATACATATAAAGTTATTGATAACCTTTAGGGTTAATATGATCCTTAATTAAATTTTAATAATAGTCAAATAATATTATTAAACTTTGAAAAAAGGTTGTATTGAAAACCTTATTAAAAAAACTATTTAATGATTAATTTTATTTCAATGGCGCCCATCATATTTTTTGGTAACATTATAAAAATTGTATAAATATAGTTTAGAAAAAGGAAAACCTTCATGATGGGTCACAACCTATCGCATCCGGTAAGGTCACAGGGCTCGAACCCATGACTGAAGGATGATAAGGATTTAGCAGCTACCACTGGACTACATGAGGTCTTCGTTAATATGTCATTGTTTTTAGTTGAAAAATTTGAGAAATAAATATTAATAATGAATCAATAGTATTACTTTTATGGTTTAGATATTTATGTATTATATAGTATAACTAGTGATAACCATATTGGTTTTGGAAAATATTTAGAGAAATATGGAAAGACTTTTCACTCTTATATGGATATTACGATCTATTAAAAGTGAATTTTAGTGATTTGGGCATAAAAAAATCATTTTTGGATATTCATTTCTCATAGTAAGGGATGAATTGGAAGTTGATCGAAGCACAACCAAAGGATAAAATTATGATTAAGAAATAGAAACATATTAAGTAATTGTATTTCCTTACATTCAGAGATAGCAAAAGAACTCATAATATTTAGGAAAGTGATATTGAAGAATTTTTTTATCATATTACATTCATATCCAATGAATCATATGGAATTTTAAATCCTCACCGATTTATGGTTTTGAGGCCCTTAACTTTTCATTGACCATTCACTATCTTGTGCTCAATGATCTCAAGAAATAACTATATTTATTTTGATTTTTATTCCATTTTTATATCTTCAATTTATACTAATTTTATCCTACTTAGAAACCTAGTTATGTGTTATTCCATATAACATTTTTTAATTCCCTTTTATCTGTTATTAAGAGGATTTTTTATTAATCCATTTATGATGTGGTTTTTCAAAAATGGTATTTCCAAACATCAAACCCTTGATTTCCAAGATAAGTTTAAATTTAGAGGAAAAAATTTATTTAAGTTGGGGAGAATGTAACACCCTAAAATATTAAAATAATAAAATTATATTTTATAGTGTATGCGATACTCAACATCGATCTTAAATAACCCAAAAACTATATGTCTTCAAATTTAACCTTTTTGATAGCTTGTGGAACACACAACCTTGAGACGAAATAAACTGTAATATAGTATACCATTATAACCTAGAAGTTAAACTGGAAGGCATGAATAGTACTAACTAAATTATTAAAATTATGGTTATCTATTTATTATAAATAAAATAAGAATAATTTAAAATAAAAAGAATTTTATTATGAAAAAATAGCATATTTCTAAAAGATGAATTAGTCGCGCTTTGCACAAATAAAATAAATTTAATTTTTACCAATTTTAGAAAATTTATTTTAAAAAATAATCTTTATTTTATAAATCAGAATATCGAAATTATTTCAGGGTGAATTTTTGGCATTTTTTTGAAATGTTTCATTTTTTGATGAATAGTGAAAAATAGAAAATTTTAATTGAAAATGCATTTTTGTTTAAATTATTTATAAGGATAAATTATATTTTGAATTGGTTTTAAAGTAAAATTATTTAAATTATATATATTTTAATCCAATTTATTTCATTGGAATAATTTTCATATTGAATTTTGATATAAAAAAGTGTAAACTTTTGAACATTTTGTCTTTAAAAACCCGCTTTCTCATCACGTTTGTGGGATTAATTTTAAATTAAAAACTTCCAATCCTATGAATTTAATTTTTAATAATGGATTAAATATTTTTAATCATCATAATTTATAATTTCCACTAAGTTCAAATCAATTTTTGGATAAAATGAATAGTGAAAATAGTAAAAATTAATTACCACGGTAAAGGTAAAAATAGATTTACCGAGGGTTAAACTAAAAAGATAAGTGTTGAATTTACCTATAAAATTTTATAAAATATATTTTATTATTATATTTAGAGCGTATAACTTCTAGGATATATAATGGTCCATTATTGGATCCTTTTAACATGAAAAAAACATTGGTGGAATTCAGTTTTTAAAAAATTACAAGTGTGCCACTCATCTCACTTATAAAAGGACACCCGTCTCATCTATTTTTCACACCATAAAACCTATTTAGTTTAGAAACTACATATCTAAACATCTTCCCAAATTCCCTAATCTCATCCTAGAATCATTATATTTGGTAGAAATTCAACCTATGAAGGATTTGGTCCAAACATAAGGAGGATACTCGAAGGAGATGTAACACTCTTCAACGAGAATTTTTATTTTATTTATTCCTCCAACTCCATAAATTAATATTAAAAAATTATTATTTAATAAACTAAATATATAAAATATAATAAGATATTTTTATTACAAGTTAATTACCTAAAACCATATCCACTTCCATCAAATGGGCTATAAAATCACTAGTCATGTGTACGGCGGACTACTGCCTCACGAGATGATGTCATTCATTCTTCCATTACCACCTTTAAATGTTGGGTATGATGATGGATATAAAGTATATATATTATATTTAAAATATAATTATACTTATTTATTCATTATATAATATATAAGTTTTTTAATTTCTATTCTACATGATATACGATAACTTCGCTCATGTGTACGACAAACTACCACCTCACAAAGCGATGTGATTTGTCTTTCACTAAAAATTTACATGTAAAGTGATAAGGATAATGTTAATGATTATTTGTGATATAATTAGGACAATTATTATATTCATAAAATATTTATAATTTTTAAAATATAATATATATCATTTTCATTCTTACCTTTTCACTCAATGAAAGATAATAATGTCATTCGTGTACATGTGGACTACCACCTTCATGAGACAATGTGACTCTATTTTCATCACCAAAACACATTTATAATATATATATATATATGTATATTTAAAGAAATAATATGGTATATATGATATTATTATCATTTTGAAATATAAAATATTTCTTATATACTTTCATATTGATCACTGAAAATGAAAATGCTACTCATGCGTACGTACGACCTACCGTCTCCATGACCGTAACATACTTCATTTTTCAAAACCATATTTCATGATTGGTCTTAAAAGTATAATTTATGTATAAATATTATAATTATTCCATAATTATTATTTGGGATATGATGAAGCTATATAATATGCACAAGAACCAGAACTATCAAGATAAAGCACTACTGAGAAAACAAGCAATTAACACCTGAAACAAAGAAGATAATGAAATATTATTAATGAAAGGGTGATAATATATTATAAAAGGATCATATATAATATTATAAATATTAATATGGTTTTTTTATAAGTTAATAAAATTTTTAAAACCACTATACAGGAGGTTAAAGTACGTTCAACCAAAAGGAATCACGAGGTAAGGGATTTCGTCTCAATTTCATTTCATTGAGGAATATTGTAATGATATACACATAATTTATTTTATACGATGTATATATAGCACAATTTAAATTTTATATCATTATTAATTATTAATTAATGGTATTTTATGTTATAATTTAAATTATTTATTCCAAGGGGATTTAATATGAAAATTACTAAGTGGTAATGAATTTCATAACTCAATTTATTTTCATTGGGTTATATTATTTAATCATTATTGTTGATATTATAATATTACGTGTATAATGAAATTTGAAAATAATATATTTTATTTCCAATTATTTTATGTTTATTTATAGTTGATACATATAATCAATTAATTTATTAATTCTCACTTCAATTTTATGATCATTGTAAGGGTTTATTTTACAATATCATTCTAATAAAGATTGAGTATACTTGAATTTGAGTTGCAGGAAATTATTTTATCATTTTATATTTAAAACCATTTAATTTTATTATCCTCTTGTAATTCATGATAGTTTCATGTAATATTAACGTTTTACTACTCTTTGGTACTAAAATAATTGATATAATATTTTAAATAAAATCTAACTTCATTTCTCTCTTCGATCAGAATTCTTTTTTCTTCCAGAAGCATGTTTTATAAAAATATTTTTAAAAATATTTTTATCATTTTAAAAATTATTTATTAAATAATTTTTTACCCATTTTATCTTTTCAATTTTTTTTTCAAATAAATGTTCTTTTTATTTTCCAAACAAGGCACTTTTCTTAACTTTTTAAAATGCAAAAAGAATGTTCTTTATAAATTGTACGACATGTGCAGAATTACCTGCTGGCATGACCATAATTTCATTGAATATTACTTTGTGAGTTTATAAGTTTACTCTTAAAGAATTTTTTTCCTAATATTATAGAAATTCTTATTTTTTTAAAAGTTATTTTCAAAGAAAAGGATTTTCAAAATGTTTTATGTTTTAAAAAGTGATTTTCAAAATGAAAAGGATATTTTGATTAAGATTTTTTTAAATATATTTTTATCGTATTTTTATTCACCAAAAACAAAAAGACTTAATTTTTCATATACTATAATGTGGATATTTTTTATTGATACCAACCTTATTATCCCTCTGGAAGGTTTATGATTATTTTGACCAAGTATAGTGTTAACATTTACTTCCTTGATTTATTTTTTTAGTCAATAACTTTACCTTGAAATTTTCACTTTCATTTGACAATTGGACATTAAATACCCCTGAATATATATATTATTTATGATTTATATGTTTATTTTTAAAAATATATATCATTTCTACATATGATATTCTACATTTAAAGTCTTTTTTTTATTTAGGGAAATATTGATAAATTCATATTCTTTACTCAATATAGATATTTGATGATAAGACACATTTTTCATTAATTAAATTGATTATTCAATATACAAGGAATGTGTTGGACTTACAAGACATGGACGTGGCCTAGTTATAGATATCCTCTTGATGCATCAGTAGTCTCATGAGATGAAATAATTGGATATCCTTAGTTAAACGGGGTTCTAAACATCAGTTTTAAACTGTCTCGAGGATTGATCATTATAGTATAGGTATCATGTGCCTGAGACACGACTTCCAATAATTAAGAACTTAATTAATTAAGTATTTAGGTATTATCATCCATGATATTTTCACAATGATTTTATCTATAGATGTATTTCATTATCAGTTATTTATATTGATATATTTATTATGACTTATATAGTTTTAATAATCATGTTATTTATTAAATGTAATGTGTTTTTAGTTATTTTACATTCCATATTTATAATTATCCATGGGAGTTTCTCATTTATATTATCTCTAGATGCACTTCCTTCTTAGTTTTTTGATTACATAGCTTGTGTGTTCAGTTATTTAACTTGGCATATTGTTTATTTTTACTGATTCATGATAGCTTCCGATATACATAACCCTTACTGATCATTTGATATCACCATTATTTTTTCCTTTCCCAAGAATCCATGAAGTTTACTATGATTGATATTAAAGGATATTCTAGATGGAATAAAGTTATTATTGAAAAAAATATCTTGTAATTTTTGATTTTAAATTTAATATGGGAATCATTGATGTATCTAGTTTACCAAGACTACTAAACTATCTTTTCAATTGGGATGATATTCCTTGTATCTCATGCCAATGTAATAAAGAAGACACTGTCTCTAGGATACTAGGGTCAGAGTCTCTACAACCTCAAAAAAGAAAAAAATACATATAGAGATAAACTCCCACTAAATTGATTTATGTGTGGTGGAATTCAGCACTTTAGAATAAATTATCCAAGAAAGAAATTTTGTTAGTATAAGTAAGATGAGTAAGAAGATATTCCAAAGAGAAAGAAATAGGGTAAAAGTTCAAAGGTAGTAAAAAATTCCATCAATAAAAAGAAAAGGTTTTCCAAAATGAAAATAATAGTTATATTGGGAAAATAAGATGAAGACTACTCTACTTTAATAATTCATTCTAAAAAATAGCTTCTTTAAATGTTTATAAACTTCATGTATCATATTGAAAAAACATGAAGAAACTTGATGTAGTGAAGAAAAAGAAGGTAAAAGTATTTATATTGAAAATATGTTGCAATATGAACTTGAGTATTATCTTGAGAAAAATAATAAATTCTAGAATTAAGTTAGGATATTAAAGAAATAGTGTGAAAATAAGAATTATGGAAAATAAGAGATTTTTCATAGGGAAGATGTTTACATTGAATAAATTAAAAAATCAATTTGAAAGATATGGTACAAGAAAAATTGTTGATATATTTTGATGAAATATTTATTGTAAAGGATGTATAATTATGTAATATATAGTTAAGGTGTCTTAAAGAGGAAATGAATTTGAAAAGTATAGATGGATATTTTAACAGAGTCCTGGAAGTTAATACTTAATCATCTCTAGTTTTTATTAATACTAGTATAAAAAGTCTAATTAAAATTACTCTTGAAAGAAAAACATTAAATCAATTTTCTACTTATAGTGAAGGTTTTAAAATAAAAAATTGGAAATTTTGGGGTGAACAAACACATGAGAAATATTCTTCAACATCCAAGGAAGTTATGAGAATCTTATTAAGAAATACTTCCACTTGAAGTAGTAAAAAAATTTAGATAATACAGTTGGAAATCAACAATATTTTATTGAAATAAAATCCTATCAATGTGGGAGATCAAAATGTAGATGTTATTATTTGATATGTGAAATAATTGGACAAAAATCCAATAGTTTTTTTACATATAATGTCACTTATTTGGAGTATGAATGAATTGTGGGGGTTAATATTTGAAAACAAATAACATCTCTGAAAAGATGAGGAAAAATTTATGGAAGGAAAAATTTATGACTAAATGTTCATCAAGTATATCTATCCAGAATAAATTTTACTATATAATAGAATTTTTTTGAATGTGTTACCAACAAGGTCATTGTGATGAATAATTTATAAATAATCTTCCAAGATAGTTTTATTATGCTAAAAAGGTAAAGGTAGCATAGAAAATAACGAAGGATGAAAAGTAACTTATAGTTGATGTTGCATTAAAATATTACATGAAAAGTAATCTATGTATACTTTATTTCTATTATTAATTTAGTATAATAAGTAATACAACAATATTTATTAACAATGAAGAAAATTATGGAAGATTAGTTACTTTTGGGAATCATATCTCAATAAAAATTATGAGAATCAGTATAATCAAAATTTAATGTTAGAAATTGAAATCCAGAAATGTTATATTTGTGAGTAGGATTAAACAAAATATACTAAGTGTAATAGAACTTTTTGATGATGGGATAAAATTTATCTTGTCAAAAAAATCTTGTATCATAAATTTATTGAATGAAGGAAGAATTATCACTATGTGAGATAAAACTAGTGGAAACTTATTCCAAATTTGATATTTTAGTAACACTCACTATATCATTACTGAAGATGAAAATATTTTTTGTCACATAATACTTATCAATATTTTTCTAATAAATATAGGTAAAATACCATATGAAGATATAGTGAGATACCTACCCTAACTGAAAAGAGAAATAGTTTATATTTATGAAAAAATTTCAAATGGGGAATATGTTATAATGATTTAGGTCAACATACCACTTGAAATTTTTAACTCTTATTTATGTAGACCGATGAGACATCAACTCACTAAATGTGATCCTTAAATTATAAATTTTATTAATACTTCCACCAAGATGAAAAATTTTATTTTGATGAAACACAAAACATAATCTATGGATATGTATAATATATTTACAAGAGAAATTGAGAAAGAAATGGGTGTATATATTATAATGGTTATAATTGAAAATAGAAGAGAGTACATTAGTACTTAATTTTAATAATATCTTTATATGAATGGGAAAAACATCAATATAGTTATTATTTTACTCCCCAGTATAATGGAGTTATAGAGAGAAAGAATAAAAGCTTGGTTGAAATTTTAAGAACCATTATTATTGAATACAAAATTTGAAAATTTTTATGGATAGAAGTTGTAAGTATAGTTGTGGATATTTAGAGTATATTTTTGTTGAATCCTGTATCAAATATAAATACTTATAAGATATATTATAATAATAAAACAATAATTATGTAATTCATGGTTTTTTAGAGCCCAATATTAATGATGAAAAAAAATACACATTTTAAAAATTTTGATGAAATGGATAAGGAAAGAGTATTCATGGGTTATTTATCCAATGTAATAAGTTATTGGTAATAAAAAAATTAATACAAACGCAATTTTATTTGTTTGATGAGAAATTTAATGAAAAAAATCACATATCAATGGAGACTGGTGAAGGTGACTGTGACGAATTAATGGAAGATAACATTTATAATTCATAAAATGTTATTGTAAAGAATAATGATCATAAAAATAATCATGTTAATTGTTACTCTAATAATTATAGTTTTGAAGAAATTATTTTTGGTAGTAAAGGTCTAAATTTTTTGAGTTCAAAAAATTACGTTGATCAAGGGAATATTATTGGAAGTAACAAAGCTCAAGTGAAAATAATAAGAAAATTTTGGATGAAGATAAAACAGATCTAATTTTACAGGGTAAAGCACATATGGTTACATATAATATTGATAATAAGGATTTGATAAATGATATAAATGAAGTGTAGGATTATATTGAGAGAAATGAAACTTAGGATCTTTTTCCTAGATCAAAAGTAATGAATACTATAATAACAAAGTGGGTGTTCAAAAATAAACTCAACAAAAAAGGAAAGATATCAAGGAATAAGTATATAATAGATTCTAAAGATATTCATAGGTATAATGTATATAATTTGATGAATATTTTGAACCAGTTGAAAGACTTTAATATATTAGATAAGTTCTATAAGTTAATACTCATAAACATTAAAAATATTATTATATGGATGCAACATTTTCTTTCATGAGTAGATATATTAAGAGAGAATTTTATTGAGAAACCAAAGCATATTATAATTGATAGTGATTTATCCATGGTATGAAGGTATAATAAAGCATTGTATAGGGTAAAATACACCACTAGATCCTAACAATATGAACATGATATTTTCTTGAAGAAATTACACATTTCTAAAGGAAAAGTTTAAAATAACATATATGTAATAGAGATTTTTATAGGTACTCTAATTATCATTATCTAAATTTATAAAATAATTTTTAACTCTTAAAGGGAGTATACTTGTGAGGAATCTTTAATGAAAATATAGATTTATTTTGAGATTTAAAGGCATGAATACATGAATTTATTTCATGCAGTACAATTTTTATAAAATAAAAAATAAAAATTCATATCAAATGAGGAATATTCCATGGAATTTCTCAAGAAATTTCTCATGGAAGATTCATAAGGAGTATCCATACTAATTATATTTTGTGTGAAATGAGAAAAATTGAGTAGATACATGTGTAAATATAAATAAATTTAGAAATATTAGTGGAATATTTCTTTTTCATGTTGCATTATGTCTAGAAATGTTTTATGAAGTTACAGTAGGTGATAGAGATTAAAGGGATCTAAAAGAATCACACATATTGGCTTCAAAGAAGATTATCAGGTATATCAAACAAACCATGAGTTATAGTATGATGTATAAAATATGTGAATAAATAAAAGTGGTAGATTTCACTGAAGGTAATTGGGATGGAGATCCTAATGATTGAAAACAAAATTTAGGAGGTTCATTCTTTTGGGTATAAAGTTATGTGATCGAGCATAGTAAGAAACAAGGTTAGGTTATTTTGAGTATAACTAATGCCAAGTATATTTCCATTATATATGATTGAAAACAAATATTGTGGATGGAAGTGTAGTTTGAATATTTTAATGTGAATGTTGGGAAACCATTGAAAATTAATTGTGATAATAAAAGTGTAATTAATACTTATAAGAATCTATAACAACACTCAAGATCCAAACACATTGATATCAAATATCATTTTATATATGAGATAGTTTTTAACGGATATTTTAAGTTAGACTAAATTCCCAAAAAATACCACACTACATATATGTTCACTAAATCTATATGAAGGGATATATTTATAGATTTGAGGCTAAATCTACACATAATATATTTTTAGGCTTAGATAGTAATATATTAAATGTTAAAACTATATTTGATGATTAGTGTATTTATTACAATGTCCACTACAAAGTGAAAAAGGAATTCACCTTACATTAACATATAAGAGAAACTATTTATTATTTAATAGTTATATATAAGAAATAAATTGGGAAATCTTGATTTTATGTTCCATAAGTTACAATATGTGATGAAAATATTATTCTAGAGTGCATTTGGGTGATGAGGATGCTGAGAGAGATATAAATATTTAACAATGTTGAAGGTTTGGAATATTGTTAACATGATATTATGATGATTTTTAGAAGAAAAAGTATCATAAAGGTTTGAGAATCAAATATGATTCAAGTCAAGATAAATTAAAAAATACAATAAAGGGAGATTTAGTAGGCTAATGTTTAAATTTGGAAACATAAAGAGTTTTAGTGTTTTAATCTTTAGATGGAGTTGAAGAGAACTGAATCATTAGAGACTGGTGTAAATCAAAGAAAGATAAATTAGAATCTAAAGATGAATCTAAATTTGTTTTATTAATGTTTATAAGGTATTTTTAGATGAAAATTTTCTTATTTCTAGGATATCAGAAGCTGATAATTTTTAGAAATTCAGAATATGAGGAGGTTATAAGATATAGATGATTGAATGTTTAAAGGATAATACTTTGTCAAATGAATATGAGATTCCATAATCCAAAGTTTTAATGATATATTAGATCCATGGTGTGATAAAATTTTAATCTAAAGATATTTATTAGATTAAATTTGAAGATCCAAAGGCTATATATAAATAATTATAATTATTGAGTTTTGTAAAGGAAAAGGAAAAACTAGAAGTAGATATGAAAAAAATCAAATATGAAAATAATATCAAGTTTATGTATGTTAAGGAACAAGAAGATGCTAATTTATATTACGTCACTATTATGTGAATTTAAATTCAATGTGATGATGTTGATCTATATATCAAGATTAAAAAAATCATGAAGTGGAAGTCATGATTATTTCTATGATTTGTAAAAGCATTAAACATAATTGAAATCAAGTTTCTTAAAGCCTTTGATGATGTACAATTCCAATATTTTTAGAGTCATTGAATGTAGATCACTAATATTTGGGGAAATGATAAATGTTTGGAATTAAAATCCTATGTTAGGAATATTTATCATAGTAATTATGGTTATATATAGGGGAATTAATTTATAGAGTAATGTTGATAATTTGAGATTAGATATATAAAGGGACCAAACTTCACACTCTTGAAGATCTATTGGGCCATATAAGAAATATGTGAATCTAGTGAATTTTATTATAGTGTAGGAAGTGACTAAATTCAAAAATATAATTGTGTTGAGATACCAAACAATGAAGTTCTAGATATTGAAGTTCTATATTGTGAAGTTATAGAAATTTAGTTTCTGAGTAGGTGGTGATTCCAATTATTTTGAAGGCTCATAGAAAGATCAAATCCTATTAAATAAGTATCCTAAAGTTAATGTAAAATTTCTCATTTTCTTTTGGTAGTAACTTTGTAAACTGGTGGGAACCAGTATAATAAATATTTAGAGGACATAAGTGTTGGAAAACACTTTTGGTTAAATAATAACACTTTTATGTAAAATTTAATACCTTCCCATAACACTTTTTGGTTAAATGATGATACCTTACCACAGTTCTTACAATCATTTTTCATCCTGTTGTAAAATATGTGTCTCATAATTTTCATGGAAATGGAAGGAGAACCAATGACGATAAATTCTAAAGGAAGAGTAAAAGGGTGAAAAATGACCTAAGAAGAATAAGAAAACGAACTCAAAGATTTTCATGGTTCAAGAATAATCCATACATCAATGGAGAGATTGAATAAATTCAATATATTTAGGATTGAATTATAGGGGAAAAACATAGAGTATAGAAACTTATCTTGAAATGTTCTTACAAAGCAATGTGGTGTTATAGTAACCTGGTTTTCTACAATGTGAAATCCACAATGTTTTTCTACTATGCTATAGTTGAAATGAAAGTGAATTCTAAAAATCTAAAATAATCCTATTAGATTCACTATTGATATTTTATATAGTATTTATATTGAATTTTTTACTTCAATAGTAACATTTTTTGTTTATATGGTTAGTTATGCTATAGTACCATGTCAATTTCCACACTACTAAAGTACCATAGTTAGTGTCACCGACTAGATCTATTAAAATTGTGGAATGGTACATAGTTTAGGCCATTGTCATTTTTACCAACTTTATCCAATGGATTTTGATCCTCAATTACAATATGATCAGACCTGAAAATAATAAGGACATAGTCACCCACACTTGGGGGAAGCTGTGTTGAAATACCATGCACCTTATTTATATTTTTATTTTTATTTCATATAGGTAAGAGCGAGATATCAAAATTGGAATATCAAGACTCTAACTTGGAATAATTGTTTATTTTAGTTTAAAAGAAAATTTAAAATAATACCCTTGATTTTATCCCTGACCCTTCTTAATATTATATCATATTCTTGGGAACTTCAACATAAAGAACTATAACATCTCGACCTAGGATCCGCTAAATAGTGCCCCGAGCCAGTGGGTCACATGGCCTCAACCGCACCTCCCCATATGCCAGAGGCTACCGACTAGCATAGAGGGTCTAAGGTGGTAAAATGGGGAGACTATACCCTCATAATTAGAGTAGTACAGTGGTGAAATAAGTAGATAAATAAACAAAGGAAGCATAATATCAAATAATAATGGAAGGCAAATCATCTAGATAATAATAATAATCAATCCATCAGTAGTATCATCCAGTACCATATATGAAATAATGTAATTTATTGTCTATAAATAGAAAGGAACATAAAATGTGGCATCAACACACATACATATAGGTATATCAAAATAACTAAAAAGACTAAAAGACTATCTCCATATAAAATCATGGTCCATAGTTCAGTCTTGTGCTCCCCCACTGCCATGATACTATCAATCAAGCATAAAAAACTGGATGCCTTCCCCTATCTCTACCGACATCCATGATATCTATTTGGGTACTAATCAATATCCTGAATAGGGTGTGAGATATACTCAACAGGACACCACCAATGATTTCAATAAAAAATCCAGCCTATGCATATAAACCATAACTATGTGCAGGTATAACAAGAGATATGTAAAATTGATAATAGGTATAATAGTCCATGAGAAAAAGTTGTAGTAAGATTAGACTATAATAGGCAAGTGTCAATATATAAGAATTGTCAACGGTAGGTTGTAATTGGATCAACATAAACTACATATTAATAAAGTATCAGACCTATATGGTCCAGGTCCGAAGGTGATATCCAGGGAGACCTATATCCAGAGATGTAAATGTATACATAATTTGAAGGTGCCATACCTCGATCCATCTCATCGATGCCATACTGTAAATAATCATACCTAGGGGTCATAGGTTCTATACCTCACTCCCTTGGTTAGTTCCATACTATAAATAATCATACCTAGGGGTCATAGGTTATATTCCATGATCCCCTATTTGGTTCCATACCTTTATGCATATGTTCCATACCATTATAAGAAGTTGGTTTCATATTGAGATATAAAACCTCAAGAAGGTATTAATATTAAAATGACAAGGTCTATGTTTATGTCCATACCCAACCACAATTATCTCTTAATAAACCATTTAATCATTTTCAATAGAATTTAATAACATGGTAAAGGGGGAATGATCCTCTCCAACTGTCCCATTTAATTCATAGAGGCTCCCACTAAAAGGGTGGTGAGATCACATACCCAGAGTTGTGGTCTAACACATGGAAGATAAAGGAATGCACCACTTGGGTGGATCATATTGATGTTAACAACCTCTAACAATGATTAGGTGCTACAAGGGAAACCAAAATTAGGAGTAATAATTAATTTAAGTATTATTATTTAATTTAAAAGAAATGACCAGAAAGTATAGCATGAAACACAATGAATAAATCCAAATAGATAAAAAAAACATAGGTAAAAGGTATAGACCACATACCTTATTCCTGTGGTCAAAAAATCATCCAGTATCTGCCCTTGAATCGGCCTAAATCAGAAGAAAACAAAATAATAGATGAACGCTCTAAAAATAGGGCATAAAAGATCACAACAAAACAAATTTTTTAATGGTAAGAAAAATGAATAAATATTTTAAAGGATTAGAAAGATTATCGGTGGTGATACAATGTAGTATAATACACTCAAATCAGATGTCTAATGGAGAAATGGATTCAAAGACTAGGATAGTGTTGAGGAGAACTCCATAGTGCTGGAACCAAGGTTATTATTTGAAGAAAATGGAGTCTGGTATGTGTTTTTTATCAATCCTCAACATGGGAGATCTAGGAGTTTGCAAGGAAAGTGATCTTACTGTTCAAGTTGAATACAATATTGAAGGTGGCATCGATTCCCAATGTTTTCCAAATTTTTAGGGTAAAAAATCTAGAAGAAGAGGCTAGTATCACGAAAGGTTGTTTTCTGGGAATCGAACTTCATGAAAATGGTAAAGACATGGTTTTCATGAATACTGGAATGATATTCATAAATATGTGGAGAATCTTGAATGGAGAAAATGTTTATATGTTATTGCAAGAAGTGGATCATCATGACTACGTGATGTGTTGATGGTGATCCTTGTGACTACGTCAAATCTCAATAGAGCACTGTGAAGGGTGGTGTGCTGTGAAGATGTATTTAAAAGACCTGAAAAATGAGTTAGAGGAGGAGGAGAATCATTAATGGAAAATCCTATAAATAAAATGTTACACCCACTTCAATAAAGATGAACACTTTACATAAAATATGGAATCGCTTGGATTTCATGAAGGAAAGGGAGCTCCGTGAATCTGGGTTTCTATGCGAGATTGAGGTTTGCAAAAATACCAGTTAATTCTTGAATGATGCCAATGATTATATGTATTTAGTGCTTCATGATGATGGGGTATTGCGCATTGGATTAGTGAGATTCATGATGGTAGTTTTTTCAATGAAGGTAGGATGCTTCACAAAGATAGTGAGATTCACAAAGTATCTTTGCAAAAGGCAGTTTTGCACGACTGGTTTTATGTGAATAGTGACTTTAAAGTGAATTAGATTATGTCTATGGTGAAATAAGAGTCTCATTCTTGATAGGGACAAATAATTTAATTCCAATCCATTAAAGTTACCTTCAAGTTGATAAAATGAGTTATACTTATCTCAAAGTAGTGAGCTAGGGAGAGTCGACATGAGTGTTTCGAGGGACGCAATGATCTATCCCTAAAATATTGTTAAGGAAAATTTCCTAGAAAATAGTGAATTTTTATGAAATTTTTTATTCCACAACTAGTGAGGATTATTGGATTAAGGTACGAATAACACACTATTGGCGTATGCTCCTTGGACTAGCCCTTAGAGTTTAACTAAGTTAAATTTTTGTGTTATCTCTCTACATGTGAATGTTTTATTGCTAATAGAATCTATTATACAGGTTTAATGAGTTCATACTAGTGTGGGAACAAGATCCATCATATTAAAGAAAAATTGACACCCTGATTCACCCCTCCCCTCTTAGGTAATTATAGGGTCCTACAAGTGGTATCAGAGCTAAGGTTCACATATAATAGATACTCTATAGTAAATCTATTCTCTATTGAAAATTTGAGTTTCATTCCTGAGTCAACAATGAAGTTCAATATTGATGAAAATTTGGTTATCTTTGATAAGAAGTCTATATCCAGCAAGACTGTATCAAATAGAAAAAATAAATAGAAGAGAAAGTTGAAGAATTTACTCTAATATAATGAAGAAGTAGTATATAGTTCTCTATGAATTTATAATAATTAAGATATATCAGTCCTATATAGTAAAGATTAGGTGGATCAAGTTTCCACCAAATATGAGGACAACCTTTATACCTCATGTAAATTAAAATATTCAAGAGATTAAGAGGTATGTGTTAGCACCTTTGAAACTTGTCCTCAAAATAATATTCCTAGAACAAGTGGAAATGATGATCAATATTCAAACTCATAAGAATTTTCAATTGATAGATAAAGAAATTGTTTTCATAATATTCCTAAAGAAATACCCTCCATTGTTTGTGGAGTATTTCAATGTATGTAGGTAGAGATCACCAGAATGGAAGGAGAAACCGATTCTTTGGAAAATGGATTTCAAGAAAAAATTCTTGAATGTTCAAAGCTCTCTAGATAGGTTGGAACCTTTGAAGAATAAAATATGGAATATGAAATAATTTCCTTAAAATAACTCAAATAAGTTGAAGAGAAATAGGGAGTCAAAAAGACTCTTTAAGAAAAGATCCATGCACTTCAAGGGAAATTGAATAATAACACAGATTATAGGGGTTTATATTTTGAATAAATTTCCAAGAAGATCAAGGAACTTGACTCTTTGATTCAAAATAAAGTTAAGCTACATGAATAAGAAGTTATTATAATGAAAAAGGCTTATGAAGAAGAGATTATTATGATTTAAAATCAAAAAATAATCCTCAACATGAAATGCCTAGATTTTTAATCTCATTTGGACAACATTCAGACTAAATATATTGAGACTTAAAAAAAGATGGAAGTAGTTTCTATTGATACTCAATGATCAGTACATGATTCAATACCCGAAAGACCTCCAACATGTTTTAAGAATATCATGACATCTTTTTATGATCAACCTCAAGAAGTTGAGAGGAAACGAGTACCATCCATACCAATTTGTGTTAATGTATCTAAACCTATTATCATGAAGTGTGAAAGTTGTAAGATATATAATTAAAAATTATGGATGAATAAAGGTGATAAGAAACCTACCACTATGAGTAGGGTGGATAGGAAAAAGAGTATAGAATCAAGTTACCCACCAAGAGAACAATAAGTCATTAAAAAGATACAACAACCATATATAGAAGATATAAGGAGATCAAGGTTTTTTTTCAATGTTTGTGCGAAATAGATTTGGGAATTATGCATTGGATTGTTGGTAAAATCGTCTATATTAAATACAACAAAGTAATCCCACTTCAAGTGGGAGCAAGCTAGATAAGAAGAATCAATATCCACAGGTCCAAAAGAATTTTTATATTATAAATAGATTTTGGAAGCTTGATAACATCTATGATGTATGTAATGGAAGTGGTCACAAAGTTAGTATATTCTTATCTCAACATGAATTCAATGATAAGAAAATAAGACCACAAAAACTGACTAAGTATAAAGAAGATACCATGGGTAGAAATCATAAGAATATTTTGAACACAAATTCTCCCAAGAAGTTATCAAGTAAATAAGTAGAGAAGACCCTAGATTCCAAATCCAAGAAGTTAAAGGGTAGTCCATACAAAAGAACTACTAAGAGGGATGACACTCAGAAGAACCCATGTGGAATATCCAAACTTTCTGCAACCATTTCTAATGACATGTTTATTATTTTTCTAGAATATTTGGAAAGAATGATAAAACTTTAAGATAAATTGGATAAGTCTAATACAAAAGGAAAAGAAAAGATTCCACATGATGAAGAAAAAGTGAATAATAATTTGTATAAAAAAGTATAATCTTGTGTTAAAGAAGTTCTGTGTGAGAGATGTAAGATATATTATCACATTGCAAAAGGCTGTTTAACTATAATACTAGAAGAAGAATAATTCCTTAAGAGGAGTAATAATGTATCATCCGTGAAGGATATTAAGAAGAAAAATTATCCACACAAAGGGAAGATATCCATGATGCCTCAAAATAAATCAGAATAAATGTTCACTTGTGAAATCATAAAGACTAGAGTAAATAGAGTAACTTGGTTGAGAAAAAAATCTCAACCTTTCCGTGTGTATCAATAAATAAAGGAGGAGCCACCTTATTCCCTTAATCATTGGTTATTATATTTATGATTATAATGAATTTAACTGAAAGGTGAATCATTCTCTTAGAGGTATAATCTAAGATGCTATGAGGGATGTCCTTTTTCCTTTAATATCCAAGATAAGGAAGTCACCATCTTTTAATGATTCCTAAAATTGGTATTCAAATACAAACACAATGGAGGATCATTTTTGGAAGAAGCTGTAGATTCTATACTCTAGATAGCTATGATAAATAGGGTACCATCTTGGCTTGATATTATTTATGTTATCCTGAAGAACAAGTGTTCAATAGGATTATCCTTGGTGAAGTTGAGGAAGTTATCCAATGTGAATAGTCACAAGATGAAGAACCATTCAGTTGTTTTCTCCATATTGAAATTTATTGAAATCCATTCTTATTGAGATCCACCATTATGAAGATGTTGATGATTATTTCCCTTTAGGGGGAGACAAATGAGGAATGATGAAGAAACTTCCAGAATCATTATTTCAATTTTAACTAACCTGATTATTCTGAAAATTTCATGAAGATTATGTCATTGGAAAATGAGTTTAGGAGGTCAAGGGATAGATTCTGATGCTGAAATATTGGAAGGATTGTAAAATATTATGGGATGATACAAAGAATATGATTCAAAAGAAGATTATGAAGAAGAAATGTTGGATAAATAAAAAACATTTCAACCTCATAGGATAAATATAAGAGAAAAAATTGATCAATATAACATCATTAGGGATTATAAAACTCCCACATAGACAAGGAGAATGAGTAATGATAATATTCCTTCATATCAATTGTGGAACCAACCTCATTTGAAGAATATGTGAATAATGAATCATTGGTTAATGTAATTAATGAAGATCTCGATTAGATTGAAAAGAACCATTCATGGGATCTTATTACGTTGACCCAAAAATCACAATGTAATTGGAACCAAATGGATATTCGAAAACAAATTTGATAAGAATGGAAATGTGATTAGAAATAAGACATGCCTAGTGTGTAATGAATATGTAGACTAAAGGTGTTGATGTTGAAGAAAACTTTTCTCTAGTGACTAGAATTGAGTCAATTATACTTTTTCATGCTATGGAAATTCAAATAGGATACAAATTTTATCAGATAGGAATCAAAACAAATTTATTAAATTGAGTTCTTGAAGATGAAGTATACATTGAACAACCAATGAGATTTCTGATTAAAAATGATGAATAAAATGTTTGTAGATTAAATAAGGCACTCTATGGTGTAAATTAGGTACTACAATCATGGTATTATCTTCTGTATTATTATATAAAGAATCTCAAATTTAAAAAAGGGGTTTTCAACCACAACCTCCTTGTCAACAATTTAAAGGAAAATCAATTTATGGTGTTGGTGTATGTGGATGATATTATATTTGGTGGAAGCAGGCATAGATCAGTGGAAGACTTTTCTAATCACATGAAATTAGAATTATAAATTTCTATGATTGGTAAAATCACATACATATTAGGGCTATTGGTGACTTAGAATAATGATCACACTTTTATTTCTTAGGAAAATTATGCAAGAGTTCCACTGAATAAATTTAATATGCATGACTCCAAACTAATGTCGACTCTGATTTTGGTTAGATCAGAACTTGGAAAGCATGAGGATGAGACATCTATGGATCCCAACATATATAATAGAATCATTTGATTCCAATTACACTTGACTTCAACATGGAAAGATATCATCTCTGAAACATGCTTAGTGTCCCTTTCTCAAAGTAATACGAAGTAAGAACATATGGTGGAAGATAAAAGAATCATGAGATATATTCTAGGAACTTACAATTATGGATTATTCTTTACTATAGGGAGAGGTAATAAACTATCAACATTTTATAATGCTGACTGAGATTGATATATAGATGATAGAAAGTCTAGAACTGGTGGAGCATTCTTTATTAGAAATAAATGTATTGGATAGTTGAGTTAGAAATAAGAAAATACTTCTCTTAGTACTTCTTAAGCATAGTATATCTATGCTACAAAGGATTGCACTCAAATACTGTGGATGAAAAAACAACTGACTAATATAAAAAATGTGGTGAAATAGCCAATGTTGTTTCACTACAATAATAAGAGTGCAATTGAGAAGTGGAGTATCATGACTGTGTAATGTGTTGATGGTGATCTCTGTAACTACATCAAATTTCATTGGAGAATCGTGAAGGGAGGAACACTGCGAAGATGTTTTTGAAAGATACTGAAAATACATTGAAGATATTAAATCATCGTGAACAACTAATCTTATAAATACAAGGATTCCCCCACTTCCCTAAATATGAAAACATTATAGAAAATACATAATCGCTCTGATTTCATGAAGGAAAGGGAGATCCATGAATCTAGGTTTCTACACGAGCTTGATCATCATGAAAAGACTAGTTTAGAATTGAATGATGCCAATTCTTCTATGTATTGAATGGTTCAAAATGATGGGGTGTTCCGTTTTGGTTCAATGAGCTTCATGAACGTATTTTGTTCCACGAAGGTATGGTACTTTGCGAAGGTAGTGAACTTCATGAAAGGAATTTTTTCACATATGGTTTTAAGTGAATAGTTACTTCAAAGTTTATCAACTCAAGTCTATGGTGAAAGTAGTATCTTGTACTAGATAGGGAAAATGAATTTAATTCCAATCCATTGAAGAGACCTTCAAGCCGATAAACTGAGACAAAATTCTCTCAAAGGAGTGAGCTTGGGGGAGTCGATGGGAGTGTTCCAAGGGATACAATGAGATATCCGTAAAATATTGTTAAGTGTGCTTTACATAGAGTGAATGTGTCTAAACTTTTTTATTCCAAAACTAGTGATGATTAGTGGACTTAGGTATGACTGACACACTATCAGCATATGCTCCTTGGACTAGCCCTTAGTAGCGAACCAAGTAAAATTGATGTGTTTTCTATCTGTATATGAATGTTTGATTTCTGATCGAATCCATCATAAAGGTTTAATGAGTTCCTACCAATGTCAAAATAAGATCCTTTATATTAAAAGAAAAATTTGTCACCCTGATTCACCCCTCACCTCTTAGGGTGTTCTGGGTTTCTATACATAGGTGAATAAAGGGATACTGTATTCATTAAGAAGAAATAAGTAAGGATGGTAAGTTAAATATAAAGAGAGATAAAAGGTAATTCGATACTCTTTACATGGTCACATGGTTTGGCTTCATGGTTGTCCAAACCATGTTCCAAACATGCACACCCCACTATCCAGGGAGCACACCCCACACAAACTATAGTTCATGGTTATAAAAACTATGTGTAGGCTGTGCAAACCCTTTATCCTAGCCCCACATGGCCCAAGACACCCTTGAATAGTTTAGAAAAACCATGTGCCACCGTTAAAGAGATGCACTACTTGAGGTGCATGGTTAGAACTGACCATGTTCTGACCATGTGCCTCTTCTGTTTTATACATAAATCAGAGCTATGGGATCTGAACAAGCCCTAGACACTCTGGAATCCTTCCTTAAGCAATTAGAGACATTTATAAGGATAAAAGTAGGGATTAAAAATAAAAACAAAGGGTTCTACACCTCAAGTTAAATATAAGATCTTACAGTCTTTCCCTTTGAAGAAAATCACCCCAGAGTTTCCCTTCTAAGGGTGGTAAAACATCATATGAGAATAACTTTGGCCACTAAGCATGTACATCAACCTCTCAATTCTAGGCTGCATCCTATATGCGGTCGTACTTCTATAGCACATGTACTATAGGAACCAACCTTCCTAAAAAATCCTTCATGCTCTGGTCCATGATAAAGATAGGATTATACTCAAAGGAATCATCTACCTCTAACTCAACCTCATCAGGATGAAAATATGATTTAAATCTACATAGCACTAGAGAAGCTGTAAAACATGGAAGATGTCATGAATAGACTAGTACCTCTGAGGTAACTACAACTAATTAGATACTATAACAACTATCTTAACAAACTCAAAAGGTCAAACGAATTGAGGCGAAAGCTTCCCCTACCATCTAAATCATCGATTCCCCAGTCTAAGAGACACATTTAAGAGAACCCAACTCACCACCTTGAACTATAGCAGTCGATGGTGACGATAAAAATATAACCTCTACTTAGACCGAGTTGTAGACATCTTCTTCCTAATCAAATCAACCTGGTATGAAGTATCCTGATCAAGAGGAAGTCCAAGTAGCACTGTCTCACCTACCTTTAACTAGAACAAAGGTGAATGACATGGACTACCATATAAGGCCTCATAGGGAGCCATCTGTATCATATATTGAAAGCTATTATTTTAGGTGAAACCTAAAAGAGGTATATATTTATCCCAAGAACCTCATAAATAAAGTACACATACTCAGAGCTTGTACTCTAAAACCTGTATCATCCATTTTGAATGACTATTAGTCTAGGGGTGAAAGGCTATTCTCAAAAGCACCTGTGTGCCCAAATATTTATGTAACCCATGCTAGAACCTAAACATGAAATGAGAATACCTATTAGAAATGATAGTACACGGAACCCCGTGTAGGTGTATGATCTCATGGACATACAATATCCAAATCTCATCCACTAAGAAGGTCCCTCTAATTGGTAATAAATAAGAGACCTTCATGATCCTGTCAATGATCACCATACTACATCACTGTTTCAAGGGGATATTGGTACGCTAGAAAAAAAAAACATCATGAAACCATCCTATTTACACTTAGGAATGTGAAATTGAGGTAGAATCCCCACTAGCTAATGGTGTTCTACCTTCACCTACTGACAAGTGGAACATCAAACAACAAAAATAGCTATCTCTATTTTCATATGATGCCACCAATATTGGTGATGTAGATCATGATACACATTTATAAACTCAGGGTGTACCTACCAATAAGAAGCATGAGACTCTCATCATTTACTAACCGATTTCTGTAATAAATCAGTGTCATCCATGGATGTGTAAGACCTCATCCTAATCAATGATCCAACCTAGTGGCACATCCTCACCTAAAAGACTCTCCCATAGGACTAAGCACTCGAGATTCAATAACTGCCTCATATTCACTCTCTCTATAAGTGAAGTGGTCACTAATAATGATGAAAGTACAGACTATTAATGTTGGTATTGAACCTCTAAATGTATCATAAAATACATGTCCATAAGATTAAACTCTCTAGCGACCTCCAGAATATCTTGTGTATGAGTCCTTTATCTCAGAGAATATGTTATAACATTGCCTTTCCCTGGAATACAGGAAAGATTAAAATTGAAGTACTAATGGTATTAATACCACCTTCTCTACCTAAGGTTCAAGTCACATTGTGTGAAAATGTACTTGAGGATTATATGTCCTGTAAATGCCAAAAAATTCTCTCCCATCAGTTAATGGATCCAAAAATGCAAAGCATGAACCACAACTACTAACTTGAGATCATGCATTGAGTAATTTATCTCATGTGGTCTCAACTGAAGAGACCCATATGAAACAACTTGATCTTTATAAATCTTAAATGATCCCAAACTGATACCTAACGCATCAAAATAGATTATATAGCTTCTTCCCAGATCTGGTAGAATTAGAATCATTACTAAATTTAGTATCCCTTTCAGCTCTTGAAAGGATGTATCGTAGGCTTCTGACCATAATAATTTTACACCCTTCTTAGTCAAGCCCATAATAGGTTCTTTTAGGTGTTAAAATTTGAATTTGAAGTTCCTATAATAACTAGATATCCTCAAGACACTATATATATAAAATATGTTCTTGGGATTCTCCCAGGCAACTATAGCTCTCACCTTCACTGGGTCAAAAGAAACCCTTACCTCTAAGATAATATGGATAGAAAAGTTCACTTTATTAATAAAAAAGTTTCATTTAGAGATCTTAGTTTACAGATGGTTCTCTATTAGTGTATCCATAATTATCTAAAGATGTTTGGGATGTTCATGTTGAGTATGAGAATACACCAAGTTTCATCTACAGAGACTAATACAAATGAATCCAAATACTGGTGGAAAACTCGATTCATTAGATCCATAAAAATAGACACCATGTTCATAGACCGAATGACATAACTAGATAACCATAAAGACCATTGAAACTACATAACACTATATGAGGTATTTCTGTAGGTATAATTAAAACTTGGTGATAGCCTGACCTCAAATCAATATCTGAGAAAACCTGAGATCCATGGAGCTAATCAAAGAGGTCATTCATATGAGAAATAAGATACTTATTCCTCATAGTAAGTTGATTCAAATTACAGTTATACACACAAATCATGAAGGTTTATTCCAGATTTTTTGTGTTAAGGACCGGTGAACCCTAGTGAGAAGTACTGGTCCATATAAAACCCTTAGTTTCCAATTCCCCCAACTATTTCTTGAGCTCCTATAACTCAGTAATAGCCATCCTAAATAGAGGAATAGAAACTGATGAATATAATGGAACTATATTAATATTGAATTGAACCTATCACTCAGGAGATAAACTAGAAAATTCATACACAAATACATCCCTAAAAAAATCTAATGTAGGAGGGAAATTGGCCTGATGTATTCTATAATCATCCATCTAAAGGGTAGATATCTGGGTTGTCACTCCACCTATCTCATGATGATCTAGTCCAGTTATACCTAACTAGACATCACACCAACCCTTATGAACATAAGTACCACCCTCTAGTGATATAAATGACACCCTGTAGTGATAACAGTCCATATAGGCATGATAAGGAACTAATCAATCCATTCTGAGAATAATGTTGAAACCTGACATGTAAAGGATGAATAAGTTCCATAGAAAATAATAACCACATGTCTCAAGGGGAAACTCCATACATTGAAATACACTCTAATAACATATACCAAAAGGGGTTTCAGGGGTCATCACCCCACACATGCACTGGATTTCAAACACGAGGCATTCCATGATAGACACAAATATAAAATAATTTGAATCTATTGTGTCAAAAAATAACATACCAAGGTAGACGCTACTAAAATGGAAACCCCAAACACTAGAAGGTATATGATTCTAATCCCTCAAAACATGCTACATTGTATAATCCTAACCCATCTCAGGGTCTTGATATATAGTATGATTTCCTTGAGGAGGTCCGCTTTGCTGATGTTTCACAACTAGTGTCTGACTCCCCCATCCATGACCACCTCCTCATCTCCCTGCTTGAAGAAGAGAAGGTAATCCTGCTTGAGGAATTGGATTCAGTGCTGATCCTATCTCACTGGCCACTGGAGGAAATATTCTACAAAACCACTATAAATGGAGCATCCTACCATAGAATTATCACTCAAATGGGCCCCTCTCACATTGAGGATTCATGTGCCCCTACTTCCCGCACTAATGAAACTCTACAAAACTGCCCATATGTGCACTATGATCGGTACATACCTCATGAGAGGTCTTTAAGAGAAACCTCCAATGACCAAATACTACAATATTGGGCTGAGAAGCTGGTCCAATCTGATCCAAACTCTCAGATCCCATCAGGTTACATTCAGTAATAAGATCCTGATTCACTATATCATACACGGTAGTCAATAGAAAAATTTTCACCTAAAAATGAATAGGATTCCAGAGCCCATCCTCAAATTGACTCACTTTATATGGATCATCATTGGTATAGATAGGGAAAAAGTGATGAAGCTTTAAAAAATGAGATGAGTAATCCATAATAGAGATAAAACCCTATTGTAGGTCCATAAAATCTTTTGCATGATCAACCCTTAGGTTCTCATGGAAGAAATAGTCATAAAAGACTGTCTGAAAACCAACCCATACCATACCCTGATGATGATCCACCTGGGTGATAACATACCACCACCGCTTAGCAGAGTATTGAAAAATATACATAGAGATATTTACTCTCCTATCAGGAGGTGAATCCAGGTGATCATAAATAGTTAGTATGACCTCTATCGAAGACTCTACAACCTGAAGACCTCTATCCCCTTAAAACATGGGTGGATGCTTCTTCTATAACTCTCACATTAACTCTTCTATATAATAGGTAAGTCATGGATCTCCCCATATAGTTTTCATAAGCCGCAGAAATTACACTCAAAACTAAGCATTATTTCCTACATCAGGGATAGTAGGATGTTCCATAGGTGGAACTACTGGAGGTAACACTGGTGGCTTAGGGTCAAACACCTTTAGAGCATGGTCTTCACCACTCTACTATCACACGACTTGAGGGATTATTGGTGGCATGGCTCCAAAAATTTCAGGCATGCACCTTAGAATTTTTTTATAAAGGTAATATTAAAAACATAAGAATATGAAATCTTCCTATACAAGAATCACAGCTATCTTCTTTCTCCTAAATCCAAGTTTTAGTGTTAAGAATAATCATAAATAACAAAAGATAAACTACCTACTAGCCATTACAAAGATTAGTTTTGGTTCAATCTCTCTATTTTTCTATAAGGGTCCCGATATATGGACTATAAATTCCAAGTTATAGAGGAAAACACCCTTTAAATTGAAATAATAATTCCCATTTAATGGTGACCATATTTGAATTTATGATTTATCAATTATTTCATATACATAATAAAATATTTAACTGACCTACCATTTACAATTTATACAAGTACATGATTTATAAATTTCAATTTGGTAGTTCATTTAATTATATATAGACCTTTACATTCAATAGAAGAATGTAATAGGTAGAATAAGATGATTTGAATACATGAATCCTAATTCCCAATTTACACATATACATTCACTCTTTAAATTAAAAATGAATTTCATGTATTCAAAATCAAATAACATTTCATTCCATGTAACATTATTTATATAACTCAAACATGTGATAATTGGATAATTAAGGTTCTATTATAAACCTACACAAGAAAAATAAAATATTTAGATTTATTAATAAACTTTAATTACCCGTGATCTAATATCCTTTTTCCTAAAGAAATGTTAGCTACAAAATAGATATATCACTTAAGGCACATACAAAAAGTATCATGCAATCAGGTAATGAAACCAACATGGAATGGAATAATTCGTGGAATATTAGTCCTATAAGGTGCCTAAAATGATGCATGTTCAATATTTTTTTACTGTATCAGGATAAGGATAGAATTTAATCTAGCATCATAAAAATAATAACATCACAAATCATGTGCATCACCCAATGGTGGAATCATATTAACTGTAATATAAATATACAACAACATCAAGTCCTATCTCAGGTAATTAATATTTTATCCCATACATGGGTAAGCTATTCCCATGTACATGACCATTAAATTTTTTTGACGTGTCCTAGTCTCCTTTTTACCATAAAAAAATATTAAGGCAAATAAAAGAAACCTCTAATACCAATTTGTAACATGTTAACTTGGGAGGCACTAAATGGAGCCCCGATCCAATGGGTCATAGAGCCTCAAGCATGCATCTTCGTACAACAGAGGACTCCAACTAGTACCTAGGGTCTAATGTGGTACACATGGGTGACTATACCCTCATAACCAGAGTATTAAAAAGGTGAAATAAATAGATAAATAAAGAATGAAGGAAAAATATCAACTAACAACAGAAGGTAAATCATCCATATAATAATAATAATAACAAAACCATCAGTAGTGTAATACAGTACCATATATGAAATTATGTAATTTCATGTAAATAGAAAGGAATAAGAAATATGTAATCGACACACATACATACAGGTATATTAAAAGAACAAAAAAAACTAAAAGACTATATCCAAATAGCATCATGGTCCATACTTAGTCTTGGACTCCCCCACACTTATGGTATAATCAATCAAGTATCAGAAATTGGGCACTTTCCCCTATTCCTACTTATATCCATGAAGTCTGTTCAGGTACCAATCGGTGACCTGAATAGGGTGTGATATACTCTCAGTAGACCACTACCAATACCATCTATAGAAAACATAACCTATGCATATAAACCATAATCGTGTGTAGGTATAATATGCAATATGTAAAATGTATAATATGTATAAGAGTCTATGAGAAAAAGCTATAATAAGAGAGGGATACAATAGGTGAGTGTTAATATATAAAAATGGTCAAAAATATGTAGTAAATTGCTTAACATATGACACATATTAATAAAGTATCAGACCTACATGGGCCAGGTCCAAAGGCAATATCTAGGGTGACCTGTATATGGAGATGTAAATGTATACAAAATCCATAGGTTCCATACCTCAATCATCCTCATTGGTGCTATACCGTAAATAATCATACCTAAGGGTCACAGGTGCCATACCTTGATCTCCTAGTTGGTTCCATACAGTTATGAAATAGGTTCCATACCATTATAAGAAGTCAATTTCAAACTGAGATATCTAACCACAAGAAGTTAAAAATAATAAAAATGAAAAGGTATATGTTAGTATCCATACATATCCACAATTATCTATTAATCAATCATCTAATCATTTATAATAGCATTTAATGACATGGAAAATGATTCATGATCATCTCCAACTATCTAATTTAATTCATATAGGCTCCCACTACAAGGGTGGTGAGAACACACACAAAAATGACTGGTTTAACATAGATAAGATAAAGGAATGAACCACTTAGGTGGCTCAGGTTGAGGTTGAAAAACCCAACCATGATTAGGTGCTGTAAGGGTGAAGTAAATTAGGATCATTAATTAATTTAAGGCTTTTCATTTAATTTAGAAGGAATTACCAGAAGGTCCAGTGTGTGGCATGAACGCGTTGTGAAAATAGAAAAAAAATCATTAGAGAAAAAGTATAGACCACCTACCTTATCCCTATGGTAGAATACTCATCATGTATTGGCCTAGGGTCAAGATAAATTAGAATAAAATGGAATAATAGATGAAAGACATGAAAATAAGAAATAAGAGCTTAAAAAAACTATATTTATGGGAAGAAAAATGATAAAATAAGCTAAAGGACTCAAGAGATTACCAGTGGTGATCCAACGTGATAGACAACACTCGAATTAGAGGATGGATGGAGAAATGAATTAAAATCCCCGGGTAAGATTGAGGAGATATTTATGAGAGAAGAGAGGGATACTGTGCACATGGAGAAGAAAAAAATAAGGAGGGTGAGTTAAATAGAAAGAGGTTAAAATAGGAAATTCACTACTTTTTAAGTGACCACACAGTTTGGCTGAACGATTGGTAATCATACACCAACCATGCGCACCCCACTACCCAAGGAGTACACCCCACATGGCCTGTAGTGAATGGTTATAGAAACCATGTGCACCCTTTATCTTAGCCCCGTACACCCCAATCCCCCATCATAAGGTTTTGATAAACCATGAGGCAACCTTGTAGGGACACATAGTTTGAGGTGCATGGTTATCACTAACCGTACACCACTCTAATTTTCTCCGTAACTCAAAGATCTAGGCTATTAACATGATGAAAACACTCCTAAAACCTTCTTTAAGTGATTATGAAAATTTATTAAGATAAAATTAAGGATTCAAACTAAAACAAAGGTTCCATATATCAAGTAAAATTCAAGATCTTACAAGAACAATCGTCATTGACATGTTTTTCATTGTTTTTATGGTATCCAAAATGAAAAAAATTTAAAGAACATAAGGTTTATTACTTAATTAAAAATAAAAGGAATTTTTTTTGAATAATTTAAAAAAATATATCTTTGATAAGAAAAGTTACCAAGGGTAAGTTGCGTGTGAATGGAACATAATGACATTGAATCAATCTTTGTTGAAAAATAAATAAATTCAATTCTTATTTATAAGATATGTTGAAATATATAGTTAGTGAAGTAAACAATTTATATTTATAATCAAGATAAACATGAATATATTTTATAAATGAATATTATAGATCATTAAAATAAATTAAAATCAATAAAATAGAAGATAAATTGTTAGAGTATTGATGCTAAAAACATGGTAGGTAATTTTTATGTGTTATTCAAATAATATGGAAGAAATTATATAGAAACGATGATAATGCAGTGGTATGAAAAATAATTAATGGATTTTAAGGAGTCTATTATAAATAAAAGCCTCATACTATGGAAAATAAGGTCTTTTTATGAGATATATTCTCATTTGATGATATCAACAAGTGAAAAATAAAGAGATAAAACTATTAAATTTATTTGAATAAGGAATTCATTTGAAAAACATGAAAAGAGAGATTATAAGAGATGATGATGAATAAATTCTACAATTATGGTGGAATATGAAACATAAAATATATACACGAGGAGACTATGATGTTTAATAACTAGAGAGAACATAATTGGTTATATAAAAAAGGAGAAAACTATAAATTTTAGGGTCAATTATTTAAATGTGCTAACTATTTTCATATGGAAAGGTATTAAAACACCGTTGATGTTGAAAGAAAAATTAAGAATGATATGATACTTATGAAAAAGGGAAATCATGTTTATAATAAAAATAAATATGTTAATAGATTCAATAGAAATTATGTGTGTATTTCTATAAAAACTATCTTGGAAGGAAAATAAACAATAATGTATGTTCATGGTGGAGGGTAAAAACTTAACTATATATCTAGAAGTTATGGACTAGAGACCAACTCATCTATAGATTAAGGATGAAAAAAATAAGAATTAAATCTAATATGGAAATATATTGAATTCTCTTGGAAACTTAGTAAAATTAAAAATTGTTCATCATAAGGATTTATATTGGAATCAAGGTATAAGTAATCAAAAACCATGTATAATTAGAGTTATTTAGAAAAATCCAATATAGTGAAGGCCTAGAAAAAATGCATGATATTTAAAAAATGGGTGGAATAAAGAGATCAATGAAATTTTGTATAGTTTAGTATGACATGAAGTTTACCCCTATAATATATCATGTAAATGATTAAATTTTTTTTAAATATGAAAGAAATTTCATATTTCAGATAAAAATATGAAAGTTGAAAAAGTATGGGGGAGAAATGATTTATTAAGAAACTAAAATGGAAGGAATAATTAATCTCGAAAAGGGTTTAAAGATCATGTATTATTTCGTATAGGGAGAGAATAATTCTTCGAGACTTTATCAATATGATTAAAAATAAATAATTAAATAAATAAATAATAAATAGACTCTCAATAAAGATAAAATGAAATAATTTTATTGATAAATATTGAAAAAGTTAAATAAGAAAATTATGCATGAGATATAAGTGTTATCATTTATTTTATAGGAGATATAGATATTCCTTATAAAAGAACATTTGGGGAGAGATCATTCTTATATAGTGAAGTAGATTAATCCTAATTCTGTTAATGTAAGTTTATGAAAATAGAAAAAAATGTAGAATACTCTGAATGAATTTGATGGAAACATGGTACTCTTTAAAATATAATTATTTAAAATTATATATATTAATTTATATTCAAAGAGATATATAAATTTTTATAAAATAATTTATTTCAAAATAATCACAAATTTCTCCTATATAAAACATCTCCCATAAAATTATAGAGTTTATGATAAATAATATCATTTATTTTTTGTATTTGGTGATGGATTTGAGATTCAAAATATTTATTCAAGATTTAGTATCTTAGGGAGAGTTTATTGAACTTTTTTTATATTACATGAATGGGTGAGAGAATGGAATTTAAATAATTGATTGATAAAGTTTACTGATATTTAATAAAATTATATAAAATAAAAATTTATGATTTATTTGATAAAAAAATTCGATGGAGGGTATTATTACAACCAACGGTTGTGCATGAGTTTTATTTATTTAAAAAAATTTGAAAAAATAAAATTAACCATCAATCAATTAGAGAAGATGGTATTGGAGTTGGTTAAGAATTGAAAATATTATCAATGAGAAATAATACCATTATATAAGTATATAATATATAATCTCTTAAATATGACTAATATAAGTATCATATTGAAACTCAAGTAACAAGGGGAATGACTCTAATTCTAATATGAAACTCATATGCCATTTGAAAAGGTTATAGGTCAAAAAGGGGAAAACCCACCATGAAATTATGAAATCGTCATGAAATTTATGAAGGAAAAAAGAAAACATATATTAGGTTGAATGGAATCTATTCTAAAAATTGTTTTCCTTGTGGAAAAATTATAAAATCCTAAAGAATGGAATTTGAAGATAAAATAGAGATTCTAGTATGGGTCATGTGCCCCATTCCAAAGTTCAAAGAATATATTTCTATAACGAGAGATGCAGGGCGGATGTTAAATTTAAACATGGTTACCCACAAGGTATCATGGAAAATATTTATGATTTAGTTATAATTTCATGATATTATTTTCATTTAAATGGAATTAATTTTAATAAATTTTATATGAATTTATTTCTAATTATTTTAGTTGAATGAGATATGCATTGAATTAAAATATAGATTATATCAATAATTTTATGAGATATATCACACCATAAATTGTTTATTTATTATAGAAATATGGTAGAGATCTCTTTATTGGAGTTTACTATGGTGAAATAATTCCATGGTGGAGTTAGAGAGAGAAACTACACCTATTAACATTATGAAGTATCTTATAAATTCTCTCATGTTTTGGATATAATTTTAATGAAATGTTTGAAAAGATTTCATTGATTATAAAAGTAGGTTATATTGGTTTAAAGGGTAATATTTTAATAGATGAACCTATCTATTAATAGATTATTGATTGTTTTAAAGATAAATATTTCACAATATGTTCTAGTTCATTAAATGAGGAGTTTTTAATGGAAACAGAACTATTTGATTAGATATGATAGATCATTTATGAGGGTGCTATTGGTGTAAATAATAATTGAGTTTAATTTCATAAAAATGAAAAATATAAAGATATAATCAAATAATATTTAGTGGGTATTACTCAAATTAAATTTTTGAGTATGAATATATCATGATGGAGTTACAACATAGAACGATTGTTGACTTTCTTAAGGAATTTGTTGAATAATTTACCTTTAAAATATGTCATGATGTTAAAGAAATTATATATATGGTTTTTGAGTACAAAATAAGAATAAATAAGACAAAAATTATTTTAAATAAAATAAGTGCACCTATGAAATGACATTGAAACATCTGATCAAAAGTAATGGAAGAGAACAAGATAAAGTGTATTAAAAACCAATTCTCCTAACATGCAATTATTATAATAATGTTTCTATTGAAATATGATCTCATTTTTGTATAATACCTATTAAATAAAATGGAATAACTCTCATGATAGTTGGACATTCAAATATTTCATAGGATGAAGTAGAAACACACGGAGAACATTGTCTCTCTATTTTTGGATCTATGGTTCATTTTTTTATAATTTTATCATATTGATATTTTAAAGGTCTATAATCCTATAAACTATGTGATAATACTCAATAAAGTAAGAAAATAAATATAGATTAATGGAATGAACCTATGTATTGGTAGTAAACTAATAAGAAAATTTTAATAATATGATAATGGGTTTAGTAATCTAGACATGGTAATTGTGAGTTGTCCTTTTTCCTTGGATTAACTCATCCACATTGGAGGGTGAACCAAGTAAAAATATATATTTTATTATGAATTAATTTTTCCATTTTTTTAGTAATTTATAGTATTCATCGACTAATTCATTTTATAACTTGAAAAACATATCAAAGAAAAATGTATTTTTTGAAATAAATTTCACACCATAATTCACCCCTTCTCAATCTATAGTCATCAAACAGAACACCTTAGTTCCATTCTTAAATTACATTTTTTTATTGAGGAGTAGTGTGAGTTAACTTGGGTTAATGTTGGGATTAAGTATGAGTATCTTAGTGAATTATTTTCATGTTCTACATGGGTAGTGATTCCTTACATTATTTATATTTATGGATAGTGGATCCTCTTTATGTGTTGTTTAAGCATGGTAAATCTAGTGATGAGTTACAATAGGTGAGGTCAGTTAATCACTCCTAAGAGAATATTATATAGTTGTACATACTAATAATATAGAGGGTTATTATCCTATTAGGTTCATCAATGTAAATCAATGTCCATGATAGTACTGTATATTATACAAGTACAACATATGGAATCAACAATATATACTTTCAAAAAAACCTATGGGTGAATTTTTTACATTCAGTTTTAGATTGATTTTTTTAGTGAGCAATAATTAAATAGATTTTTATTTTTTATTTTTTCAGTGGGTATAAATATTAAATCAGATGATTGGGAAAGGTGTTATATTAGGTTTCATAGATTCCAAGGGAAACTGATGCCATTGGTAACTTAGTAGTTGTGCATCAGGTACTATATGTTGTTTGGTGGATTTGTAGAAAATTATTGACCCCACCGAGTAATCTATGGTAGGGTATTGAGTACATGGTACCTAGGAGGGGGGGGGGTGTGGTAGTTAAATAAGGGGTCTCTTAGATAGGACATAGGGTACTAATTACCCTATATAGCCTATACAATGTTTTTAAATGGAGGAAAAATTTTATTTTTGGGTTTTTAATTAAAACACTCCACTCAGGGTGCTTATCCTAGCCGGTGCACTAAAAGGTGAGATTTATCTTCCCATAAATATCCCCTCACTTATCTTCCTTCATGAATTTAAGGGATTTTATGTTTCTATTAATTTATTGAGAATATTTTATTTTCTGTTTTCTTATTATTTTTCCTCCAGTTATTTATATTTAATTTCAGTATAGTAGATTAGGGATTTAATCATTAATTCCAGTGGTTCATGGCAGAATCACATCAAAATAATAGGTATTTTACTTATAGTTTCTAAATGAGTCTTAAAGATAATGGGAACATGAGGTTTCACACAATTTTGATAGATCTAAGATACTAACTCAATGATTCTTGGATTTTCATAAATTTTAAATAAAATTAATAGACTAATTAATATTGGTGTTTGAGAAATTTATCACTGGTGACCTCAATGGTGTAATAGGAATCATATACTTCTCATTACATGTGTTCTTAGAGATAATAAATGATAAGGTGGTATTTCATCTATTATATCTTATTTCATTAATTTTGTATTTTTTATGAAATTAATTATAAATTGAATATAATTGATCAAATGATGGATTTGATGTGATAAGATATTTAAGATGTGATGGTGGTCAAGGATGACAGACCAAATTTGTTATAGAGGGGGAAAATCCATGTTTTAGGTAGGTTATGTCTAATTTTACCTACATTTTTTATGATTCTACATATTATGTTATGTTTAAGTGGGGTTATGTTGGTATGATGACCAAAGGAAGCAAAATGTAGGGCTTCCTCATGTGGTGTGAGACAACTGAGGTCTGTTATACTTTTAGTAGGACCTAAAAGTGTTTTCTATGATTATGTAGCCAATGAGTGCTATGTTTCCAAACAGAAAGTCTTATTTAGAGTTAAGGTAGAATCCTATTGGGGTTTTGACTATAAAAAACGCCTCTTAGGACAAAGGGTTTCCTTATACATTAGTGGGTGTTCTTTACCTTGAATGATAGGCTAAGGGTGAGTATAAAGGGTAGTTTATTTAGAAAACTTGTGGATTTTTTTATCTAAGAGTTGAAACATTTGGTATTGAATCAAAACTTTTAATTTAAATATTTAGAAGCCTAATTCAATTATGGATGATTTTTTTGATGGGTTTTATGATTTGACCACATGATGATCTATTTTCCTTAAGGGTTTATGTGTGATATGGGTTAGTGATGAGACTCTTTGGATGGGTTGTCTAAGAATAGGAAAATTGAGATATGTTTGTGGGATATGAAATAAACCAAATACGGTGTTTTATAATAATTATTGATGAACTTTAGGGTTGGGTATCATTATAATTACTATGATATTAGTTTCCTTTGAGACTGTACGAATGGTAATTATGATTTGTGGATGAGGGGTCAACATTACCTAACTGGTGGGAATCAAGAGAGATAGGTTGGGCCTAGAATGGATGAGTTGCACTGAGTATATATTTTTGTAATAATAACGATTTTACAGAATATCCCATGTAATTTGGGTTTTTATGATCTCAAATACAATTCAAATGTTACTCATGTTTTTGTTTTTTATATGTGTTCATTAGGTTTTATCATTATTTTAGTTTACTGTATATAAATTTTTAATTTCGGAAAGTTAGATAATTTTTTTCATTTTTATAGAAAATAGGTTATGTGATACATTTGGTTATATGGATAAATATATATGTTGATCAATATGCTACGTTAATTGTTCACGTGAAGGATTCACCAATTTAAAGATCCTACATCATGAAATCAGCTATGTGGAAATTGCCTACGTTGATAAATCAAATATGTGAGCAATCAAAAATGTAGATTAACTGGCTATGTGAATCGATTACATGGAGTAATCAGCTATGTGATTTGGATACATGGTGAAATAAAATACCCAGTTCCAAATGATTATGCAATTCATTTTGGCTATGTCAAATTTGGTTATGTGAGAAAGAATCCTCCATGAAAAAAATCAGCAACAAGTAGAAGGCCTATAAAAACTTATCTATGTTGATAAATTGGCTACATGAATAATGGATAAATGGATCAATTAAGTTAGGTGAATTTAAATTTGTGGAATTCAACTATATGGTGATATAGAATTGGCTGCATCATTCTATAACTTTCTATTTATTTCCTTTAGTGCTCTTTTAGTGGAAATTACAGTGGAAATTAATGATTTCGTGCATGCATTAAGTACTGGATTACCAATTTATGGTAAAAATGATTATAAAAAGTTATAAGTATCGAGAAAACAAGTCACTAAAATTAAAATTTAATTTTTAGTACTATTTACAAGGTATTTTTAAGAAAAGGATGCATGGAGTATAAGTATGAGATTAGACAACTCAAGGAATGTTTGGTTTCCAAAGATAGTTTTTCCAGGCTAGTTGGGATCATAGATACCGAAACTGACTTGATCAAAAAAGTACACCTATTTCACCACATTAAATATTTTATCTATGAGGTGAATAATTAAGATCTTGAGGATATGAAAGATCAAATAGATAGACTAAGAGGAATCTATGCTACTAGATCTGAAATCAATGAGCTTGTATTGATAGTTTCATTTCAATGAGATATGATTAAAAATATTTTTATTGTTCAATATAATATGAATTAATATTTCCTTGATGATATTTAAGATTTAAGACAGAAATGAAAGAGATATTACACACATTGAGAAGTATTTTTTAACCTAATTTGAATTTATCATTAGGTTTCAACCATATGTTACACCTATTTTAGATTCTGCATTGGCACCTAATTTCAAGAATTAGTTTGATCAGATATCTTCAAAGTTGAATTATAAGTCTTCTTTAATTCAATATCTTCAATTAGATATGTTCACACCTGTGCTAATGAAATATTTGAATAAAGAAATTTTGGCTGAGTTTCAGGACACTAGAGAAGCTTTAAGAAAACATGGTGTTGGAACTGGAATGTACTTGAATGAAATGGTGTATTATCTAGAAGAATTAATGAGTTGAAATATAAAATAAATATCTGGATTTTATCAGGATGTGAAAGGTATGGTTTCCTAGTCAATTGGTCTAGTGAACATAAATATGTATCCATTTACAAATTTTCTAGACATAATTCATGAGGAAGTTGAGGGTCTGTACTCTAATTCTTCAATAGAGGACTCCAGTTACTCAAATTCTTAATCAACTCTAGTTATTCTATATGCACATACAGTTAGTGAGAATTTTCTCTACAAGAATCTCAGGATTATACCTTTAGTATAACATGTTGCTCATGTTACCGTACCAGCTCTAGTTTCACCTATTCTTGAAATTACTATACCTAGTACCTTAGTTCCACAACCTCCTCTTAGTGATATTCAAGAGGTTTTTCATGTTTTAGTAGAGTATAAAGAAAATATTTAAATTAATATATAGTCTATTAATGGTATCCCAATTAGTGTGAAAGGATATATTGACCATATTCTAAAGAAGATGTATTTAGTCCTTGTAGCCACTTCATCTATTGTGCATTCTACTCCCTTAGTTTGTTCTACACAAATTTCTTCCTTTAGATAGCTTGAATATTTTAAAGTAATACTAGAAAGAAATTTAGCAATAATTTACCAAATACATATATGATAATCTATTGGTATTCTAGAATTTATCAAGTCAGATATCATTAAAAGGATTGATATGTGTGCAGATGCTCAGAATTATCTTAGAGGTAGTAAGAATATCAGATCAGCTTCTATAGATACATTTAAAGGTACCATACATAGATTATGATGTACCTATAATTTATAAAATAATAATTCAAAGGTGGATTCTTCCTTAGATACTGAGAAATCTTGAGAAGAAGATTTAGCTTTGAGACCTCTAATGAAATTGGTCTTTATGCCTTCCGGTTCTTATGTTTTTAGTATTTCTTTAAACAATCATGAAGGAGTTATCAAACAAACTATTTAAGATCCAAGAGATAAATAAGTAGTTGGATATTCAAATCATGATACTATTTATATTGGGAAACCAGTGTTTCCTCCTGTGATGGACCCTCATACCACCTCTTGGACCTCTCTATCATTCAAAATTACTCCACTAAAAACTCCTTAATTTAACCCAACCTATATGCTCGGGTCTTCTGACTAGTGTGTTTTATATATAATTTTATGGGTGTTGATGTAATGTAATTATTTTTATAAATGTTTACAATCAATAAAATTAGTATTAATATATTTTTAATGTGTTTTTTACCAATTATTTTCATTTAATGTTTTTATCTTTTTATTTTTTTCTTAGTGACTGTTTTCATATATTTTTTATGACATTATTTATTTTATTGAATGTTTTCTTTTCAATTATATGAAATGTTAATCTTTCCACAATTCACATTCAGTTTTATCAATATACTTAACTAGTTCATCTTTATAAGTGATAAATTAAAAGTATTTTTTCTAATCCCCAGCCTTCCTTTTTAATGAAAAAAGGGAGAGAAGTTTAAGTAAAGTTTGATAAGAAGGGGAGAAGTATCCTCATCAGGAAATGTTTTCCCAAAGGGGATAAGTCTTTCAAAGTGAGATAAGTGTCTAATTAAGGTTTATAAGAAAAGGAAAAAGTAAACATTTTAAATGAAATATCTAAATTATTTAGTTTTATAAAAAATCCTATAAACCCTTCGAAATTTCATGAATAATTTATTATGGGTTTTTTGATCATCAAGAAGGGCGATATTATTAGACTACTAATGGTTTTACAATATATCCCATGTACTTTATGTTTTAATGATATCAAATACTATTCATATGTTATTGATGTTTTTGATTTTAAGTGTGTTCATTAGGTTTTATTATTATTTTTGTACATTCTGTTGAAATCTACAATTTCAGGAAGTTTTTTAAAAATATATCAAAGTATAGAAACTCAGCTATGTGAAGCATTCAGTTATGTGGAGAAATGGCTACATATAGAAATAATCTTTATAAATCGGCTGTGTGGAGGATTCACCTACATGAAAAAGATACGTTAAAAAATAATCTATGTGGAAGTTGGATATGTCGATAAATTTTATATATTATTAATTGAATACATAGATAAAAAAACTACATGAATCAGTTATAGGGAGTATTTAGATACACGATTTTGATATGTGGTGAAATCAGACATGTGGTTCTAAATGGCTACATAAATCATTTTTATACATCAAATTTGGTTGCATGAGAAAGAAGACTATGTGAAGAAAATCAGTTAAAATAATAATTCCGATGAAAATATAGATACATGGATAAATCAACTACATAAAGAACAACTATGTGGATCAATTTGGATACATTAATTAAAATTAGGGGAATTCATCTACATGATGATCCAAAATTGTCTATATCATTCTCTAACCTTCTATTTATTACCTTTAGTGTATGTTCAATGGAAATTAATGATGTCATTCGTGCATTAAATTTTAGATTACCTATTTTTTGGCAGAAAAGATTATAAAATGATCCATGTACTGAGAAAAGAAGATAGTGCAATGATAAATTAATAGTCAGTACAATTTTCATGATTTTTCCAAGAAAAAGGAAATTTGTAATTTAATTACAACCCTAGATTTTATAGATCTGATGTTGTATGGTTAAAATATATGTTTTTCATGATTTTTCATAGTATTATAGAAGATAATATAGAAAATAACAAAATAATTTTCACTCTTGACTCTCACTCTCAAAATCTATCTTCGTGCTTCTCTGTTTTTAAGTAAGAAGGAAAAAAACAAGATTCAACTCTATATCTATGCTACCAAGATCACCTTTGTTGTGTTCAAAAGATTCCCCTCAAGATACTAATTTTTATAATAATATCTCCCAAATATTTATTATCTTTTTCTAGTTGTATTTTCAATTGTGAGATTCATCTATAAACTATATATTTATTCTCTATCAATCTCAGTAAATGTTCTTAGTAAAAGAACCTTGAAAGATGATATTTGTAAATAATTTATAGCATCTAGTTAAAATAACTTGGTATTGTACCAAATGTCAATTGATTGAACTTAGTCATGAAGTCCCTAGGAAATTGATGATCAATCCTTAGAAAAAGGATCTTTCTAGTGAAAATCACTAAGCACTTGGAGTTGAGCATTGGTGGAGTGGACTAAAAAATTTATGTTCCTCAAACCACTATAAATATATGGTGATTTATTTCTTTTCTTTTTGATTTTATTTACACAATGTTCATGTGTTATGAAATGAATATAATTAATCATATCTCTAAATAATGTGGTTTTACATTAGAAGTAAACTTCATGAACTAATTCACCCCCTCTTGAGTATTAGTGGAGTCAGTCTGTAAAAAACATATGGGTGCACTTGTAATGTGCTAAGTGGTTTAATGTTACACACCGATTACTTCAAGCGGAGGTGGTAATGATGTAGATCCTTCCTTTCAGAAATTTATAAATGAGATGATTGTAATTATAAGTAGATAGGTTAGTATAGGATAAGCTAGTGTCCCATATGATTGGTTTTAGATGGGTATGTGGAGGTTAACTTATTATCCCATATTGATGGTGTATGGATGGGTTTATAGAGCCCAACCTGGTATATTGATTGTATTTAACCATAAATGTGTTATTAAATGCCAACCTAATATTCCATATGTGTGGTATTAGAAAGGTATGTAAAGTTTGACCTAGTATACCATATTCATAGTGTATGGATGAGTTAGTGGATTCAATCCATGTATCCTAATTATAATTGATCAAGGAGGATTTGGTGGTGGATAAACTAAAATCCCTTATACATGGTGTTTTATAGATTGGTGGAGGCTGACATAGTATCCCATATTCATGGTGTATATATTGTAAGAGTGGGAGACCTAGACCCAACTTGATTATTTGATTAAAATATCTTTTATATCGAGAGTTATGGATGATTATTCATTACCATAATAGAGTTATTACATTTTTTATATACTATTAACTAGGTAATGTCCTTGTATTATTTTTCATATAAAATGGTTGTAATGTTTTTTGACAAGAATGCGACCCTCAATATACAATGTCAATAATATTAATAAAATGTCATATAGTAAAGATACACCATTTTTTAACCTATGAAATATAATAATAAATCAATTTCATTTCGTATTAATTAGATTTTATGGATTCTTATTCAATATAATAATTTCATATCATTTTTCAATAAAAAAGAAAAAGATTTATTTTAACTAGATTATTTTTCGTGAATTATATATTTCTATTAAAAATATAAATTTCTAAATGTTGGAAGATTAATTTTATAAATGGACCTCATTTTTGTATTCAACAAGTCAAAATTATATAAGGGTGATTTTTTGAGATTTTTCAGAAAGAGTTGATTTTTGGTTGAAAAGTTAAAAATACCAATCTTGTAAATGTTATCAAATTGATGAAATTAAAATGATATATGAAGTACTTAAAAATCTATAAAACATATTTTATATACTAAATATATATATGAAATAAAATAAATAATTTTAAAACATTATGTTGAATTTAGAAACCTATGTTGGTCATTTTCATAGCTAAGTAATGTTTTATTTAAAAAAAAAACTAATTTTGATTCTTTTCTTTTAATTAAGAAATTACAAAGTAAAATTAGGTTATGGATTGTTTTGGAAGTATCATAACTATTTTTTATTCATATACCCATAAATTTTTTGAGTATCAATTCTATATATGATTATGGTAAAAATATAAATTTTATCCTTAAAAAGTCATTTTTATAAAAATTCCTTTCTGTTTCATTTTATTCATTTAAAATAAAATTAATTATTAACTACATGAGAAATTGAATATTATATAATTTATTACATATTTTTAATTATAAGTATCCATTTTTTTAATAAATTCAATTTCATTTTTGTTTATAAAAAACCACCATGGTAAATTGTTAGTCAACTTAATAGATGGTTAAATTAGGTAAAAGGATTAAAACTATGAGATAAGTTCCCAATATCTTATATATAATCTTATTAGATGAGTGGATTTTGAAAATATATATATATTAGTATATTTTTGGCTATTTTTACCAATTTTCTTTTAATGATATTTTAATATTATTTTAAAACTATGATTATTTACAATAGCGTCACTTCCATCACTTATTAATGGATCCCTTTTCCCCTCACTTCTCCAAACACTTTGAGAACATTAACTAAATAAATATTTACCCAAATAAATCACAAAATATATTTTCTATATCTTATATTTAGTGGTCTTTCCAAAATATAAATCCAAGATGCCTTAAGGTTTAAGCCAAAGGAAGATTTCCAAAGAAGTGGTAAAAGTATTAACGAAGTTCATTTATGTTTCTTTCAACCTATACCTCCTTAAAATATATTATAACCATACTACTATAATGAAACCAATATGTTTAATATAATAAAAGTTATATCCATTTTTTTTCTCTTTTATATCTAAATGAAAATGAAAGCATCGCTCATTCATATGTGAAAACTACCACCTCCATGAAGTGAAATGTTATAGTTTTCATCACCGCCTCACATGGATGGTTATATATATAGATTTAATAAATAAATATTTTATTTATTACATAATTATGACTCTTTAATTATAAATTATTATCTACATTCCTTCCATCCTGTAACAGCCCAAGATTTTATAAAAAAAATATTCTTTTTAATTTTATTAATGTCTTGTGTTGTACGCTACACCAAAAGGAGCTTGCACAACACACATCCTTGACTTGACTTGCATTACACGCAATCGCGACCTTCCTCGATAGCGTGTGTAGTACGCAATACCGAGTTTCACTAAACAACGATATGCTATAAAAATATTATTAAAACTAGCCGTTATGAATAGTAATAACCACTTTTTGAAATCCAGTAAATCTTATTTTTCAAAATGAACTTTATTTTTGGATTCGGAGTATCGAATTTAGCCTAAGGTGAAATTTTGGTACTTTTCGGATAACTTTCATATTCTGATGAATAGTGAAAATTACTAAATTATAATTAAAAACAACTTTTTTAATCGAAATAATTAATAGTGATAAATCATTAATTTGAGTGGTTTTAAAGTATATTTAGAATATATTTTTACAATTTAATACAATGTTGGTCATTGGATGTAGTTTCACATTTAAACTAGACATAAACAAGTGTCAATCTTTTGATAGATATTGTTTCTTAAAAACACGCTATTTGTTTTAACAGCGGGATTTAATTATAAAATTAATTAATGCAACTTTTATGTTATGAATTTGGTAAAATAGACTTCATTTTTGAATTCGGAATATGAAATATAGCTTGGGATGAAATTTTGGCATTGTTCTGAAAAACATCAATTTTTGATGAATAGTGAAACTACTAAGTGGTAGGTTAAAAACTTAATTTTACCGCTTCTGTGAATGGAATTTCGAAAATCCGAGAGACACGGTTAATATCAAGGACTAAAATGTGGTTCAATGAGATGAAAATAATTTTTTGGTGAATAGTAACTTTTTACTTTTTTTTACCACGGTTAATAGTAAATAAGGTAACTAAGGGTAAATATGATATTAATATTACCCTAACACATGTCCTAATTCTATTGGACAAGTGTAATTCGACCAAAAACAAACTTAGGAATAAAATATGACCATTTAGGCCCACTTGGATTAGATTAGGACATTTATTATTAATTTATTTAAAGAAGGGTTAAAATAGTTAAAATCAAAGTTTAATAAGTAAATCATTTTTAATATGGGGTTATACATAAGATAAATTCGACTATAAATATTCATTAGAAATCTAAAACGATTTACTACATGATGGTATTTTATTTGTAATTTTTAGACATCAAATAATATAATTTATTTATGACACAAAAATGATGCAGTAATTATCTTATTAATGAAATATTGACATAATTGATAATATAAATACCAAAATAAATGCAATTTAAGACTTTTTATGAATTAAACTAATTTTATAGGTTACTATGATATATTAGTGTTGATTTAATCAACTTGGTTCGAACATATAATTCTGTTATGACTTTAAAAAAAATCATATATCAAATAGTGTCAAAATTGACACAAAATAGTTTTTAAATCAAATATTATATTATTAATTGTTATTTTATTTCTAAAAATCTAAGGTTCGGCCAAATGACTTAGATAAGGATATATGTATTAATAATATACAATTTGGGGTCCGTTTGGCATGTTATAGTAAGTTTATTAACCATATAGTGAAAGAAAACAAAAAGACACGGTAAAAGTTAAATTATTTAACTTAGAGTTAAATCTAATTGATAAGGTTAAAATAATACCCTAAACTTGTCTAAATCCTATTGGTTGATAGGATTTCGACCCATCCCCACTTTATCTTCGAAATAAGACCCTTTGGAACCATTATAAACCGATTTTGACTTTAATATAAAATAATATTTTGAGATATTCCTAAGGTGCCCCTCTCCTCCCCTATAAAAGGACACCTCCTCCCCCTCCTCCTCACACCAATTTGAGCACTCAAGCTCGGCCAACCCCTGACAATTTATCCTCTCCACTTCCCTAGCAACATCCTAGAGGTTCTGGTCTTCCTCAAAGACCAATTTTAGTGCCCTAAGAGGAGGTCTCAAAGAGGCACTTCAAAGAAGAGGTAATTACCGTTACCAATTCTTTCATCTTTATTTCTTCTTCCACTTCTTCTTCTTAGGTTGTTTCATTATGAAGTAATAACATAAGTATCACTAATATACTGATATGTTATTATAAGTATGAAACAACCCTATTTCACCATCTATCCATCCTACGGAAAAAGAAATCACCGTGCGTGCGTACGTACGGAATACCGTCTCCACGCCGTGGTGTAATCTATTTTCCACCACCACCTTACATGGATGGGTATAATGGTGTAAAGAATAACTATACATAGTTATTACAACATCATATTGATTCTGATATATTGTATAATACACTCCAATTCAATTCAATATTTATAGAAATGATATCATCGCTCGTGCGTACGTACGGAATACCGTCTCCACGATGCGATGAGATTCATTCTCCATGTTAACCATTTAAGAATGATTATAATGTATATATAAGAAATAATAATGAAATATATGACATTATAAAGCTACTGGATTTATGTATATATATACATATGTATGTCATCTACTTACTTCCATTTCAAGACAATAAGGAAAGAAAAACAGCGTTCATGCGTACGTACGGACTACCGTCTCCATGAACGGTGTTTTTCATTTTATTTATCTATCTATTATATATATATATATACTGAATATATATGATATATAAATCATATTTTATATTCTGGAAGTAAGTAAATCATGATATAAGTAATAATGATGTCAAGAACAACAAGTCAAAACACCTACGATAAATGAAACGATTTTACCCAAAACGCTTCTTTAACATGGAATTTACAAAAGAACGGGTAATATAATGTCATAAGTGAACCATATATGATATCATAACAATGAATATGATTCTGTAATAAGTCAGTGACATTATTTAAATCATTATACAGGAGGTTCGGACACATACGAAGCAAATTGGACCTAAGGTAAGGGAAATATCACAATCTCATTTTTATCCGAGATTGTTTATTCGTAAGTATTTACTGGGGTGTATTTTATCATCCACATCCATGTTCCCTCAATATGTAATATTGTTTCCATCCACTTGCAATATTTTAAATCCAATTTTACCCTTAGGTGAGTTTTTAGTAAATAATATGAAAGGAATCTTTTGTCGTTTTTCCGTACGAGGTACTTTTTGACTTTTCCGACAAAAGTACGAAGAATGTTTTTTTTAACTTATACGGCACGAACGGATTTATACTGTTTTATAAAGCCTTATTTTCATGAAGCTTCCTCTAAAATATTTCATGACTATTTTCAATAAAATCTCTTTCTTTTAAAATTGCATGATGTTTTGTGAAAAGAAATTGATTTTGAAGAAGAAAGGATATTTTCCTCAAGAATTCAATTCAAGTGTTTTATCAAAATTATTTTCCATATAAGATAATAAAGGGTTCTGTTTCTATCCATATTTTTACATTGATTTGACTATGTTTTGATGAAATTATGTTTATGAATTCCTTTATCTTATATGAATGGTTTTATGATGTCATGTTGTTTAAGAATCCCATTTTTATTACATGGGTTATGCAATGATGTATGATTTATGATTTTGTGGCACACATAAGAAAGGATTCATTAAGAGATGGGTGGGACCTATATCTCCCTCCAATGCATTGGGTAAAGATTTCATATCTCATGAGATAGACATGGCTGGAATGGTAGGTTATACCGGTTCAGTGAAACAGGACTGAAACGAGGATTACTCGATTCAGAAAGGGACTTTGTCCACTAAGATAGTCTTGGCAATGAGTCTTGACTAACAAGAAATGATTCTCTATGATTATGTGTGTATGCCACAATGAGTAATGTTTTATGTAAGGGTTTCATTTTCACTACTATGATTTATCCCATGTTATGAAATTATGCTCTCTTTTGCAGGTTAAGATTTCCAAAAATGTTATGTTCTTATGAAAATTATGTGATTGATATTTATTTTGTTTACCCTTACTGAGCATTTGAGCTCACCCTTTTATGTTTTCTTTTCCCCAGGATATAAGGAAAGGTTTTAGGTAAAAAAAAAGGAAGATCTTTGTGGGAGATTTTGAAGATCTTTCACCAGGATTAGAAGATTACGTTCCGAGTTTCCAAAGACACTAAACTATTACGATCCTTGTGTGTATATTTTTGTTATGTATTAAGTATTCCGCAAAAGTAATGTAATGTTCATGTACGTTAGGCTTCGGGTCTCTACAGTTGGTATCAGAGGAAAGGTTTAGTCAACCTTTGGAAACTAGGATGCGAAAACGTTAGTGAGATCCCTAGAGATATTTCTAAGGTATGTCTAGGGATGTCCCTAGGGATAAGTATACGTATAGGTTATAGTAATAGAATTACGCTAACGATCATAGAATTAAACCTAAGATGTTGGATATTGAAGGTACTCCCCCTTTATTATGTTGTTTTCCCTAGCATGATTTTTGCCTCTCACACTATTCTTTTTGGGTTTTAGACGATGGCTGGAACCCGAAGGAACCGTGTTGATCAATGCAATGGACAATGCAATGATTTCCCTCCTGAACAAACAAATGTTATGGGAGATGGAGTGCAAAATCTTATTGATATACTTACACAAGCTATGAATCATTCTGGACTTCCAAATGAGCAGAGAAGGGAACAATATTCTATTGAGTCCTTCATGAGGCAACGTCCACCTTCTTTCAGTGGGTCTTCTGATCCACTTGTGGCTGAACAATGGATCAGTACTACTGAAAAGATATTTTCAGTTCTTCAATGTTCTGAACATGATAAAGTCATCTTAGCAGTATATCGTTTGGAAGGTGAAGCTGATCAATGGTGGAATCTTATCAAGAATACGAGGCCAAGAGATGAAATTGAGTCCATGGAATGGGACGAGTTCAAGAACTTGTTTTTCAGTAAGTACTTCCCTCGTATTCTTCGAACAAAGATGGAGAAAGAATTTCTTGAACTGAAGCAAAGGGACGATGAATCTGTTGGTACCTATGGAGCAAATTTTACAAGACTTGCAAGGTATGCTTCTGGAATTATCATCCAACCTGAAAGTAAAGTTGATCGATTTTTCTGTGGCTTAAAACCAAGTCTTCGAAGGGCATTAGCTATAAGAGACTTCAGTAGCTATGAAGAAATTGTGCGTTGTGCTATCAAGGTAGAAATGGAAGTTGGTGTTACATATCTATCTCATGGTTTTGACAAGAAACGAAAGATGGAGTTCAAGGAGAAATCTCAGAATAATGGTGAAAAGAAGATGAATGTTTCCTTATGCACAAAGTGTGGAAAGAAGCATGGTGGAGATTGTCTAAAAGGGACTAGAAAATGTTTTAAGTGTGGAAAAGAAGGTCATCGAGCAGCTGAGTGTCGAAGTAATGGAAAAAGGGTTTCTAATGATGTGAATAAAGCAAACACTGCAGAGAACGCACCGCCAACACTTCAATGCTTCAAGTGCAAGGAAATGGGGCATTATGCTAATAATTGCCCTAATCCAAGGGTTAGTGATGATCAACATGAGCAACCACTGAAGGCAAAGGACAAAGGGAAATCACATGCGATCACTATTGGCAATGTTGAATATGACAACGATGTGGTGGAATGATTAAGTGTTTATGTAATGGGATTCCAAAATAATGTTGTATCATTGAGTATTGCAATATTTATTGATGTGGTATTCAAAGTGATTGAGATATTTTTTGGAAATAAGATGATATGCGCATAATGAAGACGAGAAAATGAAATGTTTAATAGTATTCATGAGCTCATGATTGATATAAGGACTAAGTGATATCATGGTTTGAGTATATAGAATTTTGAGGATTTTGGTATATGGAAAGTATTAACTTTTAACTGCACTCATGTTTTCACTAAGGTATTCAAGAGAATACACGATTAAGGACTTTGAATGTTTGGAATGTGACCAACAAGACATATTTTATGATATGTGGGGATCAACGACAGTATTAAATCTCTGGTAATCGTTGTCACTATATTATGAGAGTGGACTGCAGTATTATAAGCCTAAAGATTAGACTGGATTATGTTGGACATAAGTTAGTATTGTTTAAGGATAGAAGATTTTCGATATTATTGATGGGATGTTATAGTAACGTAGTTTTAGAAAAAGGGACAACCTGCAGGACGGGCGACAGCCCATCGCTTCGGACAAGGCTGTAGGAATCGAACCCACAACCAAAGTGCGACTGGCCTTTATCGCCTACCACTGGCCTACAGGAAGTCCCTGTTTAGTAAAAACTAGTTTTATTATATTAAGCAGTATGATATATGAAGTATAAGTCCATTTTAGGAACTATATATGATTAATCTCACTATAGAATGACTTATGTATATTTAATAACTTTTGCTTACCTTTTGTTTGAGATAGATGGAATGACCCGTCATTCTATCACATGATCTGCTAACACTTCACGAATAACAAATTCAACTTCATTTATTTAAGAGATGAAGTGGAAATTGTTCAAGGCACGAACAACAGTGATATTGTATCAAAATAAAGTAAGTATTTATTCTAATTCAAATTTTCAACTTTAGGGAAATGATCTTGAAAACCAAAAATGTTATCCTAGTGATCTTATACCTGATGAATCAGATGGTACCTTAGATCGTCACAAATTTATGGATTTGTGATTACTGGATTTTCCATAGCCATGTTCTCTACCACTCTCCATCAGAACATGATGGTTATATTTCTCTTCCATATCCATATTTTCACCTATGTGGAAACCCAGTGATTAGTTTATTTGGGTAATCGTTACATTTCATACTTTAGTTTTTAAAGCCAAGTTTTGGTATTCCCTTTTACGATGTGGGTTTCTATTAAAGAAACTTTCAAATAGTAAACCATTTATAACCTCGACGAATTTCGAGGGAGAAATTCATTTTAAGGGGGGTAGAATGTAACAGCCCAAGATTTTATAAAAAAATATTCTTTTTAATTTTATTAATGTCTTGTGTTGTACGCTACACCAAAAGGAGCTTGCACAACACACATCCTTGACTTGACTTGCATTACACGCAATCGCGACCTTCCTCGATAGCGTGTGTAGTACGCAATACCGAGTTTCACTAAACAACGATATGCTATAAAAATATTATTAAAACTAGCCGTTATGAATAGTAATAACCACTTTTTGAAATTCAGTAAATCTTATTTTTCAAAATGAACTTTATTTTTGGATTCGGAGTATCGAATTTAGCCTAAGGTGAAATTTTGGTACTTTTCGGATAACTTTCATATTCTAATGAATAGTGAAAATTACTAAATTATAATTAAAAACAACTTTTTTAATCGAAATAATTAATAGTGATAAATCATTAATTTGAGTGGTTTTAAAGTATATTTAGAATATATTTTTACAATTTAATACAATGTTGGTCATTGGATGTAGTTTCACATTTAAACTAGACATAAACAAGTGTCAATCTTTTGATAGATATTGTTTCTTAAAAACACGCTATTTGTTTTAACAGCGGGATTTAATTATAAAATTAATTAATGCAACTTTTATGTTATGAATTTGGTAAAATAGACTTCATTTTTGAATTCGGAATATGAAATATAGCTTGGGATGAAATTTTGGCATTGTTCTGAAAAACATCAATTTTTGATGAATAGTGAAACTACTAAGTGGTAGGTTAAAAACTTAATTTTACCGCTTCTGTGAATGGAATTTCGAAAATCCGAGAGACACGGTTAATATCAAGGACTAAAATGTGGTTCAATGAGATGAAAATAATTTTTTGGTGAATAGTAACTTTTTACTTTTGTTTACCACGGTTAATAGTAAATAAGGTAACTAAGGGTAAATATGATATTAATATTACTCTAACACATGTCCTAATTCTATTGGACAAGTGTAATTCGACCAAAAACAAACTTAGGAATAAAATATGACCATTTAGGCCCACTTGGATTAGATTAGGACATTTATTATTAATTTATTTAAAGAAGGGTTAAAATAGTTAAAATCAAAGTTTAATAAGTAAATCATTTTTAATATGGGGTTATACATAAGATAAATTCGACTATAAATATTCATTAGAAAGATAAAAAGATTTACTACATGATGGTATTTTATTTGTAATTTTTAGACATCAAATAATATAATTTATTTATGACACAAAAATGATGCAGTAATTATCTTATTAATGAAATATTGACATAATTGATAATATAAATACCAAAATAAATGTAATTTAAGACTTTTTATGAATTCCACTAATTTTCTAGGTTACTATGATATATTAGTGTTGATTTAATCAACTTGGTTTGAACATATAATTCTGTTATGACTTTCACAAAAATCATATATCAAATAGTGTCAAAATTGACACAAAATAGTTTTTAAATCAAATATTATATTATTAATTGTTATTTTATTTCTAAAAATCTAAGGTTCGGCCAAATGACTTAGATAAGGATATATGTATTAATAATATACAATTTGGGGTCCGTTTGGCATGTTATAGTAAGTTTATTAACCATATAGTGAAAGAAAACAAAAAGACACGGTAAAAGTTAAATTATTTAACTTAGAGTTAAATCTAATTGATAAGGTTAAAATAATACCCTAAACTTGTCTAAATCCTATTGGTTGATAGGATTTCGACCCATCCCCACTTTATCTTCTAAATAAGACCCTTTGGAACCATTATAAACCGATTTTGACTTTAATATAAAATAATATTTTGAGATATTCCTAAGGTGCCCCTCTCCTCCCCTATAAAAGGACACCTCCTCCCCCTCCTCCTCACACCAATTTGAGCACTCAAGCTCGGCCAACCCCTGCCAATTTATCCTCTCCACTTACCTAGCAACATCCTAGAGGTTCTGGTCTTCCTCAAAGACCAATTTTAGTGCCCTAAGAGGAGGTCTCAAAGAGGCACTTCAAAGAAGAGGTAATTACCGTTACCAATTCTTTCATCTTTATTTCTTCTTCCACTTCTTCTTCTTAGGTTGTTTCATTATGAAGTAATAACATCAGTATCACTCATATACTGATATGTTATTATAAGTATGAAACAACCCTATTTCACCATCTATCCATCCTACGGAAAAAGAAATCACCGCGCGTGCGTACGTACGAAATACCGTCTCCACGCCGTGGTGTAATCTATTTTCCACCACCACCTTACATGGATGGGTATAATGGTGTAAAGAATAACTATACATAGTTATTACAACATCATATTGATTCTGATATATTGTATAATACACTCCAATTCAATTCAATATTTATAGAAATGATATCATCGCTCGTGCGTACGTACGGAATACCGTCTCCACGATGCGATGAGATTCATTCTCCATGTTAACCATTTAAGAATGATTATAATGTATATATAAGAAATAATAATGAAATATATGACATTATAAAGCTACTGGATTTATGTATATATATACATATGTATGTCATCTACTTACTTCCATTTCAAGACAATAAGGAAAGAAAAACAGCGTTCATGCGTACGTACGGACTACCGTCTCCATGAACGGTGTTTTTCATTTTATTTATCTATCTATTATATATATATATATATACTGAATATATATGATATATAAATCATATTTTATATTCTAGAAGTAAGTAAATCCTGATATAAGTAATAATGATGTCAAGAACAACAAGTCAAAACACCTACGATAAATGAAACGATTTTACCCAAAACGCTTCTTTAACATGGAATTTACAAAAGAACGGGTAATATAATGTCATAAGTGAACCATATATGATATCATAACAATGAATATGATTCTGTAATAAGTCAGTGACATTATTTAAATCATTATACAGGAGGTTCGGACACATACGAAGGAAATTGGACCTAAGGTAAGGGAAATATCACAATCTCATTTTTATCCGAGATTGTTTATTCGTAAGTATTTACTGGGGTGTATTTTATCATCCACATCCATGTTCCCTCAATATGTAATATTGTTTCCATCCACTTTCAATAGTTTAAATCCAATTTTACCCTTAGGTGAGTTTTTAGTAAATAATATGAAAGGAATCTTTTGTCGTTTTTCCGTACGAGGTACTTTTTGACTTTTCCGACAAAAGTACGAAGAATGTTTTTTTTAACTTATACGGCACGAACGGATTTATACTGTTTTATAAAGCCTTATTTTCATGAAGCTTCCTCTAAAATATTTCATGACTATTTTCAATAAAATCTCTTTCTTTTAAAATTGCATGATGTTTTGTGAAAAGAAATTGATTTTGAAGAAGAAAGGATATTTTCCTCAAGAATTCAATTCAAGTGTTTTATCAAAATTATTTTCCATATAAGATAATAAAGGGTTCTGTTTCTATCCATATTTTTACATTGATTTGACTATGTTTTGATGAAATTATGTTTATGAATTCCTTTATCTTATATGAATGGTTTTATGATGTCATGTTGTTTAAGAATCCCATTTTTATTACATGGGTTATGCAATGATGTATGATTTATGATTTTGTGGCACACATAAGAAAGGATTCATTAAGAGATGGGTGGGACCTATATCTCCCTCCAATGCATTGGGTAAAGATTTCATATCTCATGAGATAGACATGGCTGGAATGGTAGGTTATACCGGTTCAGTGAAACAGGACTGAAACGAGGATTACTCGATTCAGAAAGGGACTTTGTCCACTAAGATAGTCTTGGCAATGAGTCTTGACTAACAAGAAATGATTCTCTATGATTATGTGTGTATGCCACAATGAGTAATGTTTTATGTAAGGGTTTCATTTTCACTACTATGATTTATCCCATGTTATGAAATTATGCTCTCTTTTGCAGGTTAAGATTTCCAAAAATGTTATGTTCTTATGAAAATTATGTGATTGATATTTCTTTTGTTTACCCTTACTGAGCATTTGAGCTCACCCTTTTATGTTTTCTTTTCCCCAGGATATAAGGAAAGGTTTTAGGTAAAAAAAAAAGGAAGATCTTTGTGGGAGATTTTGAAGATCTTTCACCAGGATTAGAAGATTACGTTCCGAGTTTCCAAAGACACTAAACTATTACGATCCTTGTGTGTATATTTTTGTTATGTATTAAGTATTCCGCAAAAGTAATGTAATGTTCATGTACGTTAGGCTTCGGGTCTCTACACATCCCATCCATTATAAAATGGAAATGTCGTTGGTGTGTACATGTGGATTATCACCACCATTGAATGATGTATTTAATTTTTCCTAACCACATCACATGAGTGGTTATAAAAGTTTATTTAATGTTTAAAAATAATTATTTTTATATTATTAACATTTCAATGATTATGGAACCATGGTTACTTTTACTAGTGTCAACCTACCCAATCCATTTTGGAAATTATTAACTAAATGACCCAAAATGTATTACATGAACTTAACTGATTTAGTAACTAACTAAAACATGATAATAATTAAAATAAAATGAATAATAATAATTTAATAAACCTCAAAAATATACTAAAGTAAGTAAATATTTTTTATTATATTATTATTCATTAAATTAAAGGATGTACATGGCGAGTCGATACTCTAGGTATGATATTTTTCTTTAAAAAATGTTTTAATGTTTTTATATCAAATCATTATTTTCCATATACATGTTATTTTAAATTATTCAAGAATTTTATTCCTTAAACTCAAATTATTTTTCAAAATTATTTTCAAATATATTTTAATTTTATTACAATGTTTTAAAAAGTAATCATTTTAACAATTCCCATATGTGTCATTTTAGAGTTTTTTATAAATGTATTAATAGATTTTTATTACATTTACCATATAACCAAATTTTACCAAAATCTTGAACATTATTTTTTATGGATATTATTCTAAAATGTTTTATGGATTTAGAAATTAAATTCAATTCCAATTGTTTTACGGATTTTTTATATAGTTATCAAAATAAATGGATATTTTATTTCATTTTTATGAGATGTTTTAAGGTGATTATGATGATTTTTTCAAATTTGTTTTATGATCAAATGTGAAATATTATATATGTCTTGTTCATATAATAGTTATTGGAAATTATTGATGATCATGGTTGGTACTGGTATATATTCCTCCAATGTATTGTGTAATGATTTGTTCTATATAGAAATGACGATTAGAATTAACTGATTCGAACTTATTACGTAAAGGTGAGATGAAAATGAATAGGGGTAATGAATATGATTTCTATGATTTTTATATGATTTTTATGACTTTTAAATGTTTCTATTGAGTGAATATTATTTTCACATGTGTATATGTTTTATTCATGAACTCAAAGAATTATTATTTGAAAAGGTAAATTTTTTCATGGGGTTTTCATGTTTTTCAAAGGACCCAATTAATTTTATATCCTTAACTATTTTTTTTTCTCATCTTATGTTACACCGAAGCTTCCATTAAAGTAAGTATGATTTTCTATCTAAAGGAACAATAACATAATGCACATATCTTTATTCAATAATATGATTAAAAAATAAATTAAAATATTTTATAAATTAAATTTTATGAAATTAATTTAATATTTTAATTTATTTTTTAAAAATTAGATTAAGTTGATTTTTTTGAGATTTTTTAGAAATTGTTGATTTTTGGGTGAATAGTGAAAAATACTAATTTTTCAAAAACTGTCACTTTTATGAAATTATAATGATATAAGAATAAATTAAAACATCATGGAACTATTTTTATATAACGAATATAAAATTAATAAGTAATATAATGCATATAAAAATATAATGTTGATCTTAGAAATATATGCTTAACATTTTGGAAATCTAAGTAATGTTGTCCAAATAAAAATTGTTTTTATTTATTAACTGTTAATAAAGTATTTACAAGTATCCATTAAATTTTGGTTATATTTTAAGGAAAATAATTTTACTTGAATTTAAAATAATACCAATAATTCCATTGGAATCATCATTATACTTGATTTTATTATATAGTTATTTTTATGCTTTAAACATACATTTTTCTATAAATGTTTTTCATTTAGTTTTACAAATATATATTTAATGTAATTTTTAAAAATTCTAAAAATTGAATCTTATAAAATGTATTCCATATTTTTAATCATCATAATTAATATTAATTAATATTTTCAACTTACTTTTTGATCATAAATAATAGTAACCATGGAAAATATTTATCACTTCAGTTAAGTGTAAAATGAGTTAAAAGGGTTTAAAAGTGATAAATCTTCAATACAACATAAAAACTTTATTAAATATAATATTTTGGTTGTATTTGTACCTCAAAATTATCATATTTTAATCTATTTTACTTTTTTTCCACTTGAAAAGTGTAATAAATATATTATATAATAATGTATCAAGTATTTACAAGTTTTCCACCCACCTCATTTATAAAACGGAACAAACTATCATCTCTTATCTACACTACTTGAGCCACAAAGATAAAAAATTCCTATACATATTCCATCCCAATATCCCTCCCCAAGTCATAGATGTCATGGTATCACTAAAAGACAACTTCAAGAAGGCTTAAGGTGTAAGCTAAAGGCGGTTACCCAAGGAAGAGGTATATGTTCTTACCGATATTTTTCACACTCATATATTTTTAAACCTCTTAAAGATATTAATTAACCATAATAAAATAATTAAATTAATATATTAACCATACTAAGACGTTTTTATGTAAATTATACATCAATTTTATATCTCTTTTACTTCCGATGGAAAATGAAAACATCGCTCGTGCGTATGTATGGCCAATCGTCTACATGTAGCAGTGTAATTTAGGTTTCATCAACACTTTAGATGGGTTTTAATAAATATATAATTAATGAATATTTTTGATATTTAGGAAATAATTGTGATTCTTTAAATATAATATTTCATTTTCCTTCTTACCCATCCATTTGCTGGAGAATGATAACATTGTTTGTGAATACATGTGGTCCACCACCTCCACAAAACAATATGATTTTTTTTATATAACCACCATGCATGGATGATTATAAAATTTAATATAATAAAAAAATAATATATTAATTAAATCATTAAAATTCTAGAGACGATGGACCAATTTTATAACACCTTTAACCAAGGTCAATATACAGAAGCAATTTTAGAGAAATTGGATGAACAACCTTAATTGGTCTAAGTAAATAAGAACTATTCAATTAATGGATGTAAAATGATTAACAAATAACCATAAAAAATGAAATATATATGAAAAATGTTCTTTATAATTTATTTAATAAATTTAAATTAATTATTTACAAGTTTATAATGTGTTTGACCAAGTGGAAGTCCGAGATACGTATTTATTCTACAATCTCATTTTTATTCCCGATTATTTATTCTTAAATTTCCATTGAAGGAAATTATAAGTTTTTTCAATTTTAAAATAAATATATTTTCTTATAATATGAATATATATGGGGGTTTATATGTTTTTATCTCATTATTATCTCCTTGGAACTTAATATGATTGATAAAATGTTTTTTTAAGAAAAGATGACCATATTTCCTCTTTGGTCAACAAAATTTTTATTCCATGTACATGCTTATTAAAATATGTTCATTAATGTAATTTTCAATGATAAAATTATTATTTAAATTCATTTTCAACTATATATTACCTATATTAAAAGGTTTAAAAGAAATATTTTTTTTTAAACGGGATACTTTTGACTTTTTTCCAAAAAAGTAAAAGGAATATTTGTTTTAATTCTTACAGAATGTAAAATTTTTCCTACCATCATAACTATTAATTATATTGAGGAACCCCTTACAAGTTTCCATGTTTATTTTCCAAGAAAATAATTTTATAAATATTATGTAATTTTTTATTTAAAATTTTATTAAATAAAAAGAATATTTTTCCTATGTTTTCAATAAAAGGCTCAAATATTATTTTAAATGTATATTAATATATGTCAGCATATTTGATTCTTATGCTTTACTAGGAATATAATCTAATGATACCATCTACCTTATTTATCATGATGAATTATGATCATGGTTTCCTATTTATTTACTGGAGAAAATATTAACATTTAATATGTCGGTTTTCAGTATGAATGTTTATGTTTATTATCTATTAAAATATTATTTATTTATTTCATGTGAGGAATAAAATGGACTTTGTATGTGATGGGAGAGGCCTATTATAACCCTTATATTCATCAATAGGTCTCATGAGACAAACTAGTTTGAGTATTTAGTATATTCCTAACGAATTTATGAATAATGTCTAAGAACAAGGCCTTGATGGTATGATTATGATGTCTAAAATTATGAATTTTATTACTGAGAAACAAGTTATTGTTATCCATTTGATTATTTTTGTTATTATTTTATTCATGGATATATTCCCCTTTTATGATATTAGTTATATGTAATATGTGATTATTTTTTATCTATACAATTTTATTAATGATTTATTTATTCTATGATAGATTCTATTATATGATTTTCCTTACTGAGCATCCAAGCTCACCCTTTATTGTGTTTTCTTTTCCCCAGGATACTAAGAAGGGATATATGAATGATTTATGGATATAATAGAATAAATAATAAATAATAAATTTATCACTTGAATTTTATGTTTTATTTCATGTTTTCAAATGTAATTTGAGAATAATGAATGTATCTAGTCCCCCAAGATTGCTAAAATGTTTGATCCTTATATATATAATATCTTATATCTTATGTAAATATAGAAAGATAACCATCAGATCTATGTTACTGAATTTAGGGTGTTACAGTTTGTATTAAATTAATTTTAGAATAATATTTTGAGTTTAGATGTAGGAAAAAATAGATTAAAGAAAATAACCCTATGAAATATTTTAGAGATAAGTCTAAGTACTGGAAAATTAATGAAGTTTTGGTAAGGTGGAAAATATATGGTTTTCTAGAAATTAAATCCGTCTCTAAATATTGGAAATTGGATGTAGCTATGGAATAAAATCAAATAGGGGTACTTTGAAAAAGGATGCTTGAGTTTCAAATTGATCTTCACTCAGTGCGCGATTAGTGGGACTAATACTACACAACTGTATAGACACTGGGATATCTAGGGAGACACACATTCCCAAATATGATTCTAAAAACATAATAATTACATTTATAGATTCGATAAATATAAACATGACCTAATTTTATCCATCCAAAACATGCAACATCAAATGGAAATATTGTATCACTTACACACCCAAGGAAATTTTAGTTTTAGGGTTTTATAGAATTTAGAAAAAATCTTACATAATAATAACCATGCCTTTAAGTGAACATTTTTCCCACTATACCCATATGTTCTTATTCCATAGTAAGTCTTCAACATCATCCATAAAATTATTCTCAAATGAAAAATTTCCAGAAAAAAATAATTTAACATAATTTTTCATAACCTAGGGAAATGAAAAACATGATAAGGGTGAGATCAAATTCTCAGTAAGGGTAAACATAACCTATAATAGCTAAATATCATCTGTGATCATAAAATGTGCATAAAGGTATGATGAAATAATAAAATTACATGAGCACAACATAATATAATTCATAGCCGTAAAACATGGATCATAAATAATGATAGATGAAATAAATATGTTACAAAATAAGAGTTATGTAAGTCAATAACATTGATCCATGTGAAAATAATCCTTGAGAAAAAGGATCCATTCAAACTCATAACAGGAATGGATAAAATGAATTGGTATCTTCGAATATAAAGAATTGATAATGGAATATTGTAACTGAATAATTCCAATATCTCTCAAGAGTAACCTATAACTAGTATAATTTGTTGTCTCTCAGGAATAATGTATAATCAGTTAACTATGTCATGTATTAGGAGTAAAAAAACCCTGTTATCTCTTAGGAGTAACTTCCATCCAGTTAACTCTGTATCATTACCAAATGCATTGGAGGGATATAAGCAAACCACACATTATATATAAAAAAAAAGTACCTTAAGAATTTGGGTTCACATAAAAATCCTAAAATAATCATTAATGTATAAGTACTAAATTATTAAAAAAACACATGTATTATTGTATTTCAACAAAAATGTCATATCTTTATTTACTGTTAAAAAAGAAATGGGTTTCCTGAATATATCTTTAAATCATAATCCTAAAAAATTAATAAAAATTAAATGAGTGATATCATAGGAAAATATCCCCAATAAAGCATAAAAATAATTATTGGATGTTGAAATAGATAAAAACATCGTTAAAAGGACATTTAAATCATTTCTTAGAAAATAGTGGAAAATAACCATTTATTTCGATACTTATAAAAACTAAAATAATAATAAAATAACTAGAAAATGATTTTATTTGAAAAGAATCCTGGGGACCTATAAAGAAATATTCAAATAAAATAATGGTCATGAAGGTGATAAAATCATTTCATGTCACAAATATTAAAAATAAAAATTCTTTTTAAACTTTTATAATGAGAGTCAAAAGTGACCCATGTGGAAAAAATAAGAAATTTACTTTTTAAATCCACTTTAAAGAAGGAAATAGATCATTGAGAATAAATTTATGAAATAATTTATGATTTTAAAAGAATATTCTTGAAATAAGATAAAGAACACAGGGGAAGTGTTTGGTTAAAAATCATTAAAATCATTGTAGTAATTTTTTTAAAGTAAATCCATTTAGGTCCATTAAAAACCAAAAACCATTTGAAAGAAAGAACATATAAAGGAACATAAAATAACATGAGTATAAATAGAGTCATGATATTATATTTCAACAGTTAGTATATACAACACCTAAATGAATATTAGTTCAATAATCAAAGCATGTCTCAAAGAAGGATGTTTTGGATCAGAAACCCTTATAACTCAAGTAATACATCAATCAAAAAGACATTGAATGAGGGAAAATAACATGATTTTATAAAACAAAAAATTTCTATGAAATAATATTTTATAAAACATTTGTGGGGCAGTAATTACACCATATAAAATAAGTCACAATGCATAACAAGGATTATGTCTCAAATAATTGAAATTGATACCATGAAACCCTTAAAACTATTATAAAATTTGAATAAAAATACCATGATATTGAGAACTTAAAATAAACAATAAACATCATGATAAAAGATTCATTCATGATATAATATCTGAATATGTAGTATATACTTTTTATAAAAGGAAGTTGGTGCATAATACAATTCATGTCTCAAAGAAATAATGTTGAGACGAATAATCCTTAAAAAATGTTATTTAAATGAAGTTAAAATTAATCAACAACTGATTATGTGTATAAATTATAAAATAACATAAAAAATTGGAAATTAAATATAATATAATTATAGGTAATTTCACACATAATCTTGTCATAACATAGTAATGAAGTATAAGCATAACCCAATGAATGTAAATTGAGTTAAGAAAATCCTTACCTCAAGTCTATAATTTATAAGTATGTTCATTATATTTCTATGTAGTAAAGTTATATTAATTATTTAATTTCATAAGAAACATTTGATGGTATATTATGTAAATACCCATAATTTCCATGTAATTTTTTAAATATATGGGAATTTTACAAGTCCGTGAAAGCTGACGACGCATGATTCTGAGCCCCGAAGTGTCCAGAATGAATTTCTAAACTTTTATTCAGGTATGTTCAGTAAATGTATGAGCGAGTTTTTATAACTTTTGAACCAGTGCTCAGAATTAAAATCTGAGGGCACCGTTGAAATCGTAGCACCGATGTTCTCTTAAAGATACTTTCACCTCGACGGAAGTTGGTCGAGGGTGGAAGTTAGTCTTTGTGTTTTTTCGTGGAAATAATAAAATAAAATAAACACATGTTTTATTTTATTTTTTTGTAACCACCCTCCATGTGGAAGTTGGTAGTGGGGACCACCAAACCTAAACCTCCCATGAGAGGTTGTGGTGGTGGGAACCACCCGAGCCTAACCTCCCATGAGAGGTTATGTTGGTGGGGACCACCTAAGGTTTAAACCCCTTAAACCCCTTGAACTCCCTCATAATGGGGAGAAAACCCTTTGATCTCCCTTGATTAGTTCAGCCAACCCTTCCCTTGATTAATTATTCCACCCACCATAATTAATTATGATTTTCTAATTTTAAGCCAAAAAACTAAATAATAGATATCATAATCTATTATTTTGGTTGGCTATTCATTTGTTAGCAAAGGGTTGGAAAAGGAGGATTGGGAGAACTTGGGAGAAAGCTCTCCAATGAAGAACACTCCGCCAACGAAGAACGCCGACCTCCTTCGAACTTCTTCCTCGGGACTTCTTTCGACAAGGGACATCCTCATATATGGCGAATCGACGTCCACACTTCCTCCTCATTGACGTCAATGAAAAATACGAGGTAGGAGTGTGTTTTGAATTGAGCAACGTTGATTCTTCCTTCCATTGTTGAATTGATTCTGTTGACCCTCTTGCTACTGAACTAATGCAGTGGGACTAGGTCAAACTAACACGTCTCTATTCCTTCGCCATTCTTGTGAATGTTTGGTGTGTTATTCGCGTTCTTCATGAGTGATGAACAAAAGACTATTTCATGATCATTTTGTGACACAACGATTCCATATTGAAGACCCAACATCATGATGACCTAGCGGAGGTGCGACGACGTTAATAAATGATGGATCAGACCGGAATGGGAACGACCATTCTTCGACCATTCTTCCAGAGGGTGAATCAAAACATGTTTTTAGAGCCGATCAGAGGCCCAAAAACAACGAAGACAACCTCAGGGCATCAGGGATACCAAGAGACTGGAGTTTCGTGGCGATCAGACTGTCAGAACGAAGAATGGACTTAATGGGAGGCACGCTAGTGAGAAACGTCGTTTCTGGAAACTTCCAGAATACATGACGTGTACTTCCTAAGAACATGTCATGTATTACGGGCATTCTGTGGCTAGGTTTTTGGTCATCATATGGGTATCACATGACATGTGACCCCGGTCACACAGCTTGTACTCTCTACATAGCATGTGAGAGGCGGCTACGCGAGACTCGGTGCGTATTCTAGGAAATACACGGACACGGGAAGAATTACATGGCATAGAGGCACGACGTGTAATATCTACATAGCATGGAAGAGGTGGCTACGTGAGACTCAGGCATGTATCCCAAGGATACACGGACACACGGTGGAGTACACAGGCATGGACTCCACCACACAGCCAGGCAAGGCCAGTGACATGGGCTACCCCGTGTACTAGTTACACGAGTTGGCATACATGGGTTGAGGCCATGTATGGGCACATGGCCGGCGTACACAGAGCCGACCCCAGTTTCTCAGACATGGAATGTAACCATACCACATGCCATGTACTTATATTTTTATACACGACCAGCTTTATGACACGGGCCATCATACACGAACAGTACTCGTGGTCTGAAGACACGACGTGTGACCTTTCTTCATGCCGTGTACTTTTTGGAAAAAGGATTTGTCCCCCTATCCACCATATCTTGTACATGTTTTTATGGAGTATTGACCAGTGTCTTGTGGAGCAGATCCTCCCAGAGACTAGATAGAATAGTGTGGGAACCTCGTAGTTGGCTGTGACTTGACGACTAATGACCTTTTTAGACTCAGAGTGACTGGACGGGCCCAGTGGGGAGAGCCTTTGTGACGCGGAAGACCCACGGTGGGGAGCGCCTTGGTGACGTGGTATACCCACGATACTCTAAAGAAGGAGTAACTTAGCAGACTACGAGGGGGAGTGCCTCTATGTGACGCGGAAGACCCACAATACTCGACAGGAGGAGTACCTCACTAGTCACGAACTTGACAGGCCCAGTGGGGAGTGCCTTGGTGACGCGACAGACCCACAGTGGGGAGCGCCTTAGGTATGTGGCATACTTACGGTACTCAACAGGAAGAGTACCTCAGTAGGCACAGTGGGGAGCGCCTTTGTGATGCGTCAGACCCACGGTACTCGACAGGGGGAGTACCTCAGCAGTCCAAGATTAGTGGGAAGCACCTCTGTGTAACGCGGTAGGCCCACTATACTCGATAGAGGAGGAGTCCTCTAGCAGCCGAAGTGTTCGATGATGTGACAGGGGATGTTACTTGATACTACCCCTCGAATAAATCCTGGTGTGATCTGAGTTAGTACCTCTGTGTTTTCCTCATGATTGAGATGAATTACTTGATAACTTAGGTATATCTATGGGCATATACCTAAGTAGGTTTATCTGTCAAATTCATACTTTGTGGTTTATCCTTGGTGTATTTTGTGAGACCTTGAGGGTCTCAGGGTGCCTACTTGGTATCGTTATACTCACCCCTACACGGGTTATGCCCACACCTTGTTGTGTTGGATGAAGATAACGGAAAACACTGACTGGGGTTGAGAGTACCAGGACTGGATGGTACCTAGAGGTGGACCATATGGCGTGTCGGTACACAGAGGAGACAGATGGACGTGGAGTGCTGAGGAGTCGAGCTATACCTACCCTTCAAGTAGGTTCCGTGGTGGACGATCCAGGAGCTTATATTCACCCTTCAGTTTTTTTGTTCTTTCCTATTGTACTTGTACCTTTCTAGTTGTGCTTGTATTATGACCCCTTTTAATTACTATAATCACTTTGTTTACTATTCAGTTTACTTGAGTTCGTATCTTTCTATGTGCTTGGATGTGTGTGTTACAGGTTATAATGGAAATGCCTTCCCAGTTTTAGGGAATACACCTTTGGTGCTAGTCGCTAGCCCCTGGCCTATGAAAGGTGGGCTTGGGGTAGTCATGGAACGGGCCCCAGGGGATGGGTCATGAAAAATTGGTATCAGAGGAGTCGGTTCTACCGCAGAACATTGGACTCTGATATTTTCTATGAAGAAATATTGTTAAGGGTAATGAGTGCGGTTTTTAGTTCAGGGAGTCCAGTGTTAGTGCGGCGGCCGACGTATCCATACACCAGGACCCTGAATTTTGATATCCGACTTAGTGAATGAAAACAATGATTGCTTGTATGTTTTCAAGAGTCTTCTTTGTTAACTCTTTGAGTCAGCTCACCAGGTCAGCTCACCAGGTATAACTTATTAACCATGGAACACCTGTTTCTTTTTAGGATGCCTCCACGCAGACAACTAGCTAGGGTTCCGAGAGTTATACGCACTGATAGCCCACTAAGTGACGAGGCCTCGTTGGATGTCCCTTTTCCAGTAGAGGCACCAGCGGATGCACCCGTGGTACCATTACCCATTGGGCCACCGATGCAACCAGCCCTAGCAGTAGACGGTGCATGCTACTTGAGTGCATTGCATGAGTTCCAGTGCCAGAGGCCACCCAGTTTCATGGGAGAGACAGACCCACAGGCGGCTGAGGATTGGATGGAGGCTGTAGTGAGAGTCTTCAGACTTGTAGGGACACCGTCCAACCTCATGGTGATCCTTCCTGCCAGAATTCTATAGGCAGTGGTAGACAGATGGTGGAGCTTGATGCTCCAAGTCCACGATGAGGTGACGCTTCTCTGGGCAGACTTTGAGAGCCTGTTTCAGGAAGAGTTTGTCCCAGGGACTCTTCGCGCAGTGCACATATATGAGCTACTTCGTCTACAATAGGGTAGCATGATAGTAGCTCAGTACTCAGCAAGGTTTACTCACCTATAAAACTACTCCATAGATATGGTGCGGGACCCATTCTTTAAGGCCTGGACCTTCGAGCAGGGGATCAGGTAGGAGATCAGGGCTTTGATGATCTCACTCAGTATCCTGACGTAGGTGGGGGTATTAGAGAGATCCCTCTTTATGGAGAGTTTCCTTGATGAGCAGTCACCAATAGCGAGACCCACTACTAGTCATCACGTAGAGGGGTCTTCTGCAGTTGGCAAAAGACATATGTCGCAGAGGTCCACGAGGACCAGACCTACAGGTAGACAACCGCATGACTCATGATCGGTTGCATAGGGAACCTGAGGTAGAGACATACATGCTAGTAGTGTGTAATGTTTCTCATACAGTGGGCAGGGTAACATGGCTCGTGACTATCCGACCCGTTGTACAGATGATCAGTAGACGGTCGAAAGGACCACCTAGGCAGAGATAGAGGTTCGACCGAGGTGGTCCGCAAGGAGCATGCGGACATGGTAGAGGTGCTGGTCGTGCAGCTGGTGGTGGGAAACGATTCAATATATTACCACCACCACCCCCAGGAGGTCCACCCCGACCGCAGGGAGTAGGTGTATAGGGGAGAGCTCAACTCCAGGCAGTTGAGGCCTATGACCATGGCGCTCTGAAGATGATATGAGGTATGGTCTGTGTCTATTTCACCTTAGTTGTAGTACTTATAGACACATGTGACAATCATTATTTTATTTCCACTACCCTCGTTCGGAGCTCAGAGATTCGGATCGAGTCGTTGACTCGATCCTTATGACTAGAGACTCCTACGGGAGTAGGTTCAACGATTACGCACTGGTGCAGGTAGTGTGAGCTTACTCTAGGAGGTGAGAGCTTCGGCTGTGATATTCTAATAGTGGTGTTGAGGCCTTAAGATGTCATCTTGGGTATGGAATGGTTGTCTACATTCCATGCTCAAATTGACTGTATTAGGTGAAAAGTGAGATGTGTTCGCACAGATGGGACCAGGTTAACCTTCACCAGCGAGAAGGGAGCCTTTACAGCAGAGGATGGACTTTCTCGGAGGAGGGTGCATCCGATCACTCATCAGTTGGCTAGCCTTACTCTTGGAGCTATTGATGTGGAGAGTCTGAGTTATCCTGTAGTGGTGGAACATTACACGGATGTCTTCCCTGATGATGTTCCAGGTCTACCTCCTCATAGAGAGGTGGACTTTTATATTGACTTATACCCCGGGCCGGCACAGATATCTACACCAGCGTATCAGATGGCTCCCACAGAGCTTCATGAGCTGTGGGTACAACTAGAGGACTTGTAGGGGAAGGGATTTATCCGGACCAGTGTTTCACCTTGGGTAGCCCCAATTTTGTTCTCTATGAAAGCAGATGGGAGCTTGAGACTTTGTGTCGACTATCGGCACCTGAACCAGGTGACTGTTAAGAACAAGTACCCAATCCCGAGGATTGACGACCTCTTTGATCAGATGAAGGGAGCATGGTGGTTCTCAAAGATAGACCTTAGATCAGGCTATCACCCGCTCAGACTACGAGATGAGGATGTGCAGAAGATAGATTTCAGGTGTTAGTATGGCCACTACGAGTTCTTGGTTATGCCATTCGGCGTAACCAATGTTCCAGCAGTGTTCATGGGAATCATGAACAGGATATTTCATCCATACCTTGATCTCTTTGTAGTGGTCTTCATCAACTAAATTCTGATCTACTCGACTACTGAGGAGGAGAATGTCTATCATTTGTGGGTATTACTGGATACACTTCGAGAGCACTAGCTTTATGGTAAGCTCTCAAAGTGCCAGTTCTGTATCCGAGAGATTCACTTCCTGGGTCATTTCATATCGAAGGCTAGAGTTGCCGTGGATTTAGCGAAGATTGAGGTGGTACTTTCTTGGGATCCACCTAGGAGTGTGACGGAGGTACGAAGTTTCTTGGGTTTGGCTAGATACTGCCAGAGATTTGTGCTAGATTTCTCCAAAGTTGCATCACAACTTTTAGAATTGACGAAGAAGGGGCAACCCTTCATATGGTTGGAGAGATATCGGCAGAGCTTTCAAGAGCTGAGGTAGAGGATGACTAGTGCCCCTATCTTGAGGCTTCCAGAAGAGGGTGTAGGGTACGTAGTTTACTATGATGCATCAGGGACCAGACTTGGATGTTTCCTGATGTAGGAATGACCAATGATTGCATATGGTTCTTGATAGCTTAGACAACATGAGTAGAACTATGCTACCCATGATCTGGAGTTAGCAGCAGTGGTCTTTTCCTTGAAGATGTGGTGACATTACTTGATGGGTGAGCACTTTACAGTGTACTTTGACCACAAGATTCTCAAGTATATATTCTCTCAGAAGGACATGAAATTGATACAGTGACATTGGCTTGAGTTCCTCTAGGTATATGACTTCAATATAGTCTATACTCCTGGGAAGGGGAACTTTGTTGCAGATGCACTCAATAAGAGATCTGGTATACAACTGCTTGGAAAGGTGATAGAGCAGCTGGACACTTTGCAGATATCCTTTATGGATAGAGATGGAAAAACTTTTCTACAGTCTCTTACAGTCACCCCCACTTCTTTAGAAAGTCAAGGAGGCGCAACGTGGGGATGCTGACTACAAGGATCGATGTGCTCAGATATCCACAGGATAGGCACCTAATGAATTTTCTGATGGTGGGGATCACATCATCCTCTTCAGAGGACGTACCATGGCACTAGTGTCACTTGATAAGGGAGTGTTGATGGAGTTCCACACTTCCCCTCTTACGATATACCTAGGAGTGGAGAAAATGTCCCAGGATATCCAGCGACAACACTGGTGGTTGGGAATGAAGAAAGCAGTAGCAGAGTTTGTCTCTCGATACCCCACTTGTCAGCAAGTGAAGACAGAGCATCAGGTACCAGCAGGCTTGGTTAAGCCTTTAGAGGTCCCAGAGTGGAAGTGGGATGAGATATACATGAATTTCATGATAGGTATTCAACGTACATCCAGGGGACACGACTTGATTTGGGTGATTGTTGACCAACTCACCAAGTCTGCCCACTTCCTACCGATCAGAGAGCAGGGTTCAGTAAGGAGCTTGGGACACCTCTATGTGCAGGAGATTATGAGATTACATGGATTACCCTTGACAACTGTCTCTGATTGTGATGCACATTTTAATTCCTAGATATGGAAGGGGTTATAGGAGTCTTTTGGGATGCAACTTCGTTTGAGAACTGCCTTTCATCCTCAGAAAGATGGTCAGACTGAGCATACCATTCAGACCCTCGAGGAAATTCTACATGCATGCGTCCTCTAATTTGGTCGTAGCTGGGAGGATCACTTGCCTTTGGAGGAGTTTTCATACAATAATAGCTATCACTCTACCATTGGGATGGCACCTTTCGAGGCATTGTATGGGCGACCTGGTAGATCACCCTTCTGATGGATTGACCCTGGGGAGTCAGCACTAGTGGGACCAGAGATGTTATAGGATACCATGAAGAAGGTGTAAATCATCCAGAAGCAGATGAAGACTGCACAGAGTAGGCAGAAATCATATGCCTATTGGAGATAGAGACCTCTAGAGTTCGAGGATGGCCACCATGTCTTTCTATGAGTCTCACCTCAACGAGGTTTTTAGAGATTTTTCCAAGGCGGAAAGTTATATCCGAGGTTCATCGGAACTTTTCAGGTCCTCAGTAGAGTTGGAAATGTGGCATAACACTTAGCTCTTCCACCTCAGTTACACCAAGTGCACGACGTCTTCCACGTATCCCAGTTGATAAGATACATGTATGACCCTTCCCACGTCATTGACCACAGAGAGTTAGATGTCGATGATGGGGGGAATTTTTTGAAGGTTCTAGTGAAGATTGAGGATCGATAGGAGTGGGTCCTTCGTGGATGGTTGATTCCTCTAGTGCGAGTTCATTGGAAGCATGGGAACCTCTAGGAGAGCACATGGGAGTGGGAGGCTCAGATGCGTGCTCAGTACCCCCAATTGTTTTCTTATTTTGAGTTGTGGCTTATGAGGACGTAGAGCCCTGAGGTGGGGAGAATGTAAAGACCCAGAATTTACATGTAATTTTTTAAAAATATATGGGAATTTTACGAGTCCGCCAAATCTATCGACACATGATTCTAAGTTCCGGAGTGTCCATAATGAATTTCTGAACTTTTATTCGGGTACGTTCAGTAAACATATGAGCAGGTTTTTCTAACTTTTGAACTAGTGCTCGGAATTGAAATATGAGGGTACCATTGAACTCATAGCACTGGTATTCTCTTAAAGATACTTTCACCTTGACGGCAGTTGGTCGTGGGTGGAAGTTAGTCTTTGGGTTTTTTTCGTGGAAATAATAAAATAAAATAAACACACGTTTTATTTTATTTTGTTGTAACCACCCTCCATGTTGAAGTTGGTAGTGGGGACCACCAAACCTAAACCTCCCATGAGAGGTTATGGTGGTGGGAACCACCCAAGACTAACCTCCCATGAGAGGTTATGGTGGTGGGGACCACCCTAGGTTTAAACCCCTTAAACCCCTTGAACTCCCTCATAATGGGGAGAAAACCCCTTGAGCTCTCTTGATTAATTATGCCAACCCTTCCCTTGTTTAATTATTCCACCCACCATAATTAATTAAGATTTTTGAATTTTACACCAACAAACTAAATAATAGATATCATAATCTATTATTTTTGTTGGGTATTAATTTTTTGGAAAAGGGTTGGAAAAGGAGGATTGGGAGAAATTGGGAGAAATCTCTCCAACGAAGAACGCTCCGCCAACAAAGAATGCCGACAACCTTCGACCTTCTTCCTCGGGACTTCTTCTGACATGGGACATCCTCATCTATGGAGAATATTCATCTGTACTTCCTCCTTGTCGACATCAATGAACAATACACGGTAGGGGTGTGTTTTTAATTAAGTAAAGTTGATTCTTCCTTAAATGTTGAATTGATTCTATTGACCCACTTTCTACCGAACTAATGCGGTGGGACTGGGCCAAACTAACATGGCTCGGTTCCTCTGCCATTCTTGTGAATGTTTGGTGTGTTCTTTACATTATTCATGGGTGAAAAAAGAACATACCGTTTCAGGATCGTTTATCGACGCAACGATCCCAGATTGAAGAACCAATATCACAATGACCTAGCGGAGGTGCAACGACGTTAACAGACGATGGATCAGACCAGAACAGGAAAGACTATTCTTCGACTATTCTTCAAGTGGGTGAATCAAAATGTGTTTTCAGAGCCAATTGGAGGCCTGAAAACAACGGAGATGACCTCGGGGCATCGGGGCGACCAAGAGACTGGATTTTCGTGGTGATCAGACCATTAGAATGAAGAATGGACTTGACGGGAGGCATGCTGATGAGATGCGTTGTTTCTGGAAAATTCTAGAATACCTGGCATTTACTTCTGAAGAAAACGTCGTGTAGTATGAGAGTTCTGCGGCTAGGGTTTTGGGTGTCAGATAGGTATCACACAACATGTGACCCCAGTCACATGACGTGTACTCTCTACATAGCATGGCAGAGGTGGCTATGCGAGACTGGGCGTGTATTCTGGGAAATACACGGACACGGGAAGAATTACATGGCCAAGAGACATGGCGTGTACTCTATACATAGCATGGTAGAGGCGGCTATGCGAGACTGAGGCATTTATCCTAGGGATACAAAGACACATGGTAGAGTACACGAGCATGTACTCCACCACACATCCAGGTAAGTCCAGTGACACGGGCTACCCTATGTACTAGTTACACGGGTTAGCGTACGTGGGTTTAGGCCATGTACGGGCACATGACCAGCGTACACGAAGCCAACCCCAGTTTCTCGGACATGGAGTGTAACCTTACCGCACAATGTGTACTTATCTCTCTCTATAAGACCAACTTTACGACACGGTCCGTCATACATGGACAGTACCTGGGGTCTGAAGACACGGCGTGTGACCTTTCTACACACGATATACTTTTTTTTGGAAAAAGTCTTGGTCCCCTTGTCCACCATATCTTGGACGTGTTTTGATGGAGTATCGACTAGGGGCTTGGGGAGCAGATCCTCCTAGAGACTAGAGATCATAGTGTGGGAACCTAGTAGCTGGATGTGACTTGACGACTGCTGACCTTTTTTGACTTGGAGTGACTGGACGGGCCCAGTGGGGATTACCTTGGTGACACGACAGACCCACGGTGGGGAGCGCCTTGGTGACGCGGCAGAACCACGATACTCGACAGGAGGAGTACCTCTGTAGGCTACGTGGGGGAGCGACTTTGTGTGACGTGGAAGACCCATGGTACTCGACAGGAGGAGTACCTCACCAGTCACGGACTCGATAGGCCAGTGGGAAGATCCTTGGTGATGCGGTAGACCCACAATGGGAAGCTCCTTAGTGATGTGGCAGACCCATGGTACTCAACATGAGGAGTACCTCAACAAGCATAGTGGGGAGCGCCTTGGTGACGTGGTAGACCCACGGTACTCGACAGGGGGAGTACCTCAACAGTCCAAGATTAGTGGGAAGCACGTCTGTGTGACGCGACAGACCCACTATACCCGATAGAGGAGGTGTCCTCTAGAAGCTGAAGTGTTAGATGATGTGACATGGGATGTTACTTGATACTACCCCTATAATAAATCCTGGTATGAGCTGAGTGAGTACCTTTGTGTTTTCCTCATGATTGAGATGGATTACTTGATAACTTAGGTATATGTACAGGCATATACCTAAGTAGGATTATCTGTTGAATTCATAATTTGTGGTTTATCCTTGGTAGATTTTGTGAGACCTTAAGGGTCTTGGGGTCCCTAATGAGTATCATTATACTCACCCTTACATGGGCTATGCCCGCACCTTGTTGTGTTGGATGCAGACGACGAAGAACGCTGACTGAGGCTGAGAGTACCAGGACTGGAGGATACTTGGAGGTGGACCATACGACGTGTCGGTACGCAGAAGAGACGAGTGGACGTAGAGTGCTGAGGAGGAGAGATATACCTACCCTTCAGGTAAGATCTGTGGTGGACGATCCAAGAGCTGCTATTCACCCTTCAGTTGTTTTGTCCTTTCTAGTTGTAATTGTACCTTTCCAGTTGTGCTTGTATTCTGGCCCCTTTTACTTACTATACTCACTTTTTTTACTATTCTATTTACTTGAGTTCGTATCTTACTATGTGCTAGGTTGTGTGTGTTACAGGTTATAAAGGAAATACCATCCCAATTTTAGGGAATACGCCTTTGGTGCAACTGGCCATCCCCTGACCTATGGAAGGCGGGCTTAGCGTAGTCACGGAATGGGCCCTGGGGGATGGGTCGTGACATGTTAATTTATCATTAAAAAATTCATATCATTTATTATAATGACATATTTAATTAATTAACCGGTTATTTCCACATTGGGTATTTTGAGAACGTTCAATTCTTAATTGAAAAAAAACTTTTATAGGTTGATCGTGGACAATGGGGATATTATTATATCATATGTATAATAAAAATCATGAGATAATTATAATTTTTTTTCATAAAATACAATTTTATATTCACACATGATTGACATATGTGAAAGATGAATCACATCATTTCATGGTGGCAGTATTCCACATGTACACTCGAGAAATATTATAATTTTTATGGGAAGAACAGTAAGAAGTTAAGTAATATATTATATTTACAAAATCATAATCATGTCATCAATATGATATATATTTATCAAATCAATCATAGTAACTATCCTTGTGAGGTGGTGATAAAAAAATTAAACACATCGCTTCATGGAGGTGGTAGTCTACACATACACACAAATAGTTATTTCGTTCCCAATAGGATGGAAAAGAAGATAAATAAGGTTGTGAAATTAACATAATAAAATCTTAGTATATGTTAGATACTAATGTTATTGTATTGGAATAGTTAGGACTAAATTAAATATGGTAAAAGAATAAGTAAAATGAAATAGATCAGTTAAAATGATTACCTCCACTTTGAGTGACCACCTTTATATTTCTTCTAAATACCATAGGGATGTAATTTTAAAGAGAAAATAACATCTATTAGTAGTATATGGATTCAGATTTTTTTTCTGGGCTTCATTTTACTAAGTGACTCAGGGTGTTGTGTATATTAGAAGAGTGGTAGAGTCATTTTATAGTGAAGAAAGGACTCACTTAGAATACTTAAAAGATATAATAATTTTTTTTCATGTGAAAGCGAAAAAAGTGGCCAAACTTTTGACCCCAAGATAGGGTAGTTTTGAAATACTTTCAACCAATAAAATTTGTATAGGTTTATGTTTCATTTTAAATCATATCTTTGGGTTTAACCCCTTAATTAACCAATTTTAACGTTAACCATGATTACAACGTTTTCAATACTAAAGGGTTATAAATTTACATATAAGGTAAAATTTAGCTTAAAAAAGTTATAGGGTTGAAATTTTAGAGCATATCCTATCCTCATTATCCTCTTTCAAGATTTTAATGATTTTTAAATCATTTAATAATATATTATTTAACATAAAATTCATTTAAAGACATTTTAAGAATTATTCACATTTTTTGAATTTAGTAACATCAAAAAAGGTATGTAATTAAAATATAAATTCATTTTAAATAAATTATAAATTATAATTATCCATAAAATTATTTTTATAGGATAATTCATCAAAAAATATCACTTTATATGTTTTAAAAATCATTTTCTTTGATTTTAATATTGTTTACACAAGTACTATGTCAACGTTGTGTAAATATTCAAGGTAATTAAACAATAACTTAAAAAATGAAAGTAAATTACCATCATAATAATAAATTAATTATTTTAAAATCAAACTTTTATATTCATTCATAACATCTTCTTATCCCTATGTGAACATATAATATAAATTAAAAGCAAGAGAGTGACATTTTGGATTTTTACTTCACTTAAAATAATATAAATGTCTTTATAATAAACCAATGGCACAAACAAGTCATATTTTCAAATATATGAAGTTTTTGGTTGAAATATATTGATAAAATTGAAATATTTTAGGTGTTAAATATATTTTTAATTCCTTATCACATTTTTTAAACCTTAATTACTCGATCTTCCATTACTAAAGTGATAAATATTTACCACAATTACTATCAAAACTAAAGTTAACCTATTTACCAAACATGGAACTCAAGATTCCAAATATGGAATAAATTTCTCAATATTAATTTTCAAGAATTTTTTCTGATAAATTTTAATATAAATGTGTAAAACATAATAATTGTTTTTAGAAAATGCGTTTTAAGGCAAGAAATGAACTTTTATGAAAATAAAGTATAAAGATGATTCCTATGTAATTAACTATATTATTAAATACAAAAGTTTTAATATATTAATTTTTGATAAAATTCAATGAAAATTTTTACTTTTCAATTAAAATAATTTATAATTTTGTAAAAATCTATATTTTTTACTATTTATAGAAAATTCAATTTTTTTCAAACAAAATCCCAAAATTTCACCTCAAGATAATTTTGATATGCCAATTTAAAAAATTATATAATTTTTATAGAATCAAATTTCTAAAAGTGGAAAAAATTAATTACTATATTCACTAGAAAGATTCAATAAAAACCATTTTTGGTGAAAATATATTTTTGATGCATAAAATCACTTTACTAGAAATTGAGTGCTTATTTCATAAGAATCAATAAATACATTTTTATTAAGTAGTACCATTATATATATATAATTCACAATTCAATTAGTCCTATTTATATCTTACAATTCAACGGTTAGGTTATAATGGTCATAGTTAAATATTAATATTTTATGGTTTGTTTAAGCTTAATGGTTTGTGTAGTATACAATATCAAATATAGTGTTCTTTTAAAATTTCATGGTGTTATATTATACTTCATTTAACAAATTTAATCCTTAAAATTTTATCTTCATATGTGCAGTCAAGGGTTTAACAATTTAAAATACCTTTTTTTAAAAACATACATTATTAAAAGGGTTATATAATGTTTGTTCTTAAAAGAGGGAAAATCAAATATGAAGTTCATCTGGAATAAAAAATAAAAAATTTTCAAAAAAGGATAACATTAGTGGGAATGGAAAATATGGACATGGATGAAAAAAACGACTTTCAAAAAATGTTGGAGTTTGATAGAGGACATTAATCAAAGGAATTTTAATTATCACAAAACCATAAACCAATGAGGTGTGAAAAAGGATATCAATTTATTAAATGTTAATTTAATAAGATAAATTTTTTATTTTAGGATCATTTTCATATAATTGAGAAATTACTTTACCATTTATACAAATAACATAAGAAAATATAATTAATTGATTTTGTTTAAATCGTTAAATTCAATTTTATCATTTTTTGGTGTGTTCCAATTAGTTTCCACATTTCTATAAGCTTTTACTCCAAGTGATGTGTATGGATATTTAATTCATGAAGCACTATAATCAACTTCTAATTGACCATGAGTTATATAAAAGGTTGAAAACCATTTATTCTTATCTTGATAGAATATAAAATGTTTATCAAATGGTAAGAAAATACCCAAATTCCATAAACCTTCACATGAATAAATAATACATTAATCTCCAAAATTGATCAATAATACCTAAAGTTCACATTAAATCATTCTAAAAATAATTAACCCTATATCCCAAATAACATCAATAAAAACACATTAACCTAAAATTTTATCTTATAACATTCATATTACATCTCAAAAATAAAATAAAATTAGTACCAAATAATCCTTTAGGTTTAATCACATGATAAACCTATGAGTTACATGTACTTAAACTGAATAAAACATCTCCAAAAATATAATTATCATATTAAAATACCATTACAAAAAACATTGAAAGGGGAGCCTATGCATATGAATATATGATCAACCTTAAAAATATAAACCCATGATGGTATCCATAACTCTTAAATTAACTTCAAATGAAATCATCATAATCTCCAAAGTTATATAAACCCCTATCTGATACCAATTGAGACATCCAGTGAGACTCGCACTCCCATATCAAGTGCTAAAAACAAAATCTTAATATTTATGGATTTGATTCAAAAAAATGTGACCCAATTTTATCCATTAATAACATTCAAAATCAAATAGAAATATTATATCACAAATAAACCCAATGAAATTTTATATTTAAAGTTTTATATATTTAGGGAAAACTCTTACATAATAATTCCCATTTATTTAATTGATCAATTTTTCTACTACACCCCTCTTTTATTATTCCACATTATATCCTAAACATATCCCATAAAATTATTCACACATGAAAAATTTATAGAGAAAGTTCATGTAACATTTTTATTCATAACCTAGGGAAATGGAATGCATAATAAGAATGAGCTGAAATGCTCAAAAAGGATAAATAGAGATATTAATAATTGAAATTCATGAGTGAGAATAATATGAGAGTAAAGGTATAATGACATAACCAAAGTACATGAGAATAAAATAATAGAGTTAATACCTATAAAATGTGGATCATAAATCATGATATAAGGAATTAAACTTTTATATAAGACAAGATTCATGTACGTCAATAATCATGAGCCATGTAAAAATAATCTTTTAGAAAAGGATCCATTAAAAGTCATAAAAATCATAAAGAAAATGTATTAGTTTCTTGTAATATAAAAAATTCATCATGGAATCACCTAACTAGATAATTCCCATATCTATTAGGAGTAACCTATAATCGATAAACTGTGTTGTCTCTTAGGGGTAACTTAAATTCAATTAAATTAGTCCTCTTTTAATAGTAACATAACTATCGTCTCTTAGGAGTGAATTCCATCCAATTAACTCTATATCATTACTCAATGCATTGGAGAGATATAATGGAACCACCTTTCACATATCAAATAAATTCCACTAAGTATTTGAGTTTACTCTCCAATACCTATTTCATAAATAATGTATAAGTACTATATCATGGAACAGAACACATGTAATATTTTATTTGATCAAAAATATCATAGCTTGATTCACCTATGAAAAAGAAATAGGTTTTCTAAAAATATATTTAAATCATCATTATACAACATTCATAGAAAGGAAGTTAATGGTATCATAAGATCACATCCCCATTGAAATATAACAACCATAAAAAGATGTTTAAATAGATGAAAATATTTTTAAATGTACATTTAAAAAACTTCACTGAAAATAATGGAAAATACCATTTTCTTTAATTACCTTTAAAGAATAAAAATTACAAAAAATATTGAGAAAATGATTTTAATTGAATATAATCATGGTTTATTGTAAAATAAACTTCAAACAAAATAATTTTCATGGTGTTGGCAAAATAATTTCATGCTGTAAATATTAAAAAAAATCATTTTCAAACTTTTTTAATGAGAGTCAAAAGTGACCAATGTGGTAAAAATTAAGAAATTTTTTCTTTAAAGCCTTTTAAAAGATGACCAAGGATTAAGGAAAATTAATTTAGGAAATTATTTGTGGTTATAAAATAATTTTATTGGACTTATATAAAGAACATAGAGGATGTGTTTGGTTAAAATTATTTAAAATCTTTAGAGAAATGTTTTTAAATAAAAACCATTTATGATAATTTAAAATCCCAAAACTTTTGAAACTAAGAACATACAAATGAACTAAAAATTCCATGACTATAAATATCTTTATGATATTATATTTCAAGAGTCATTATATACACAATATAAATGAATATAGGTTCATTAATAAAATGATGTCTCAAAGAAAGAAGTTTGAGATGAGAAATCCTTATAACTAGGAAAATGATTGAATCAAAAAGTAATTAAATGAGGGAACATAACATGATTTGATAAAACCAATTACTTATATTTCATAATATTTAAAAAAAATTCATGGGGTAGTAAGTAAACCATATAAAATAAATCATGGTGCATTACATCAATTATGCCTCAATGAATTAAAAATGAGACCATGAAATCCATAGAAACTTTTATAACATTTAAATCAATATATCATGAAATGGATAACAAAAAAACATTAAATATCATGATCAATGATTCATTAATGATATAATATATTAATAGGAAACATATGGACATTATAAAAGTATGTAGGTGAAAAATACAAGACATATTTCTAAGAAACAATATTGAGATGAATAATCCTTACGAATATCGTATCAATGATGTTAGAATTAATCAATGAATTGATTATGTTTAGAAGTTTTAAAAATATGTTAAACAAATATAATTAAAATATTATAAAATCATAGGTAATTTTAAACATAATCTTGGCATAACATAGTTAATTAAGTATAAGTATAACCCAATGAATGAAAATTGAGTTAAGAAAGTCGAGACATGCTATGTACATCCATTGATTTCATTTATAATAAATTTATTTTAATTATTTAACTTTTTAATAAAAATTTAAAATATTATTACATTATTATAAAATGAAGTATTTCATTTATTACAATGACATATTTAATTACTTAATCAGCTAAATCCAAAACGAGTGTTTTGAGGATGTTCAGTTCATAATTGAAAAATGACTTTGGTAGGTTGAACATGGTAAAAAGGGTATTTGTTCCATCATATATAGAATACTAATAATGAAAAAATTATCAAATATATACATAAATTCAATTTTATAATCATCGATGAATGGAAGATGTGAAAAAATGAATCACATTTCTTCATGGATATGGTATTCTACAAGTAGGCATGAGCGAAAACATAATTTTTTAATCGGTAGAATAGTGACAAGGTAAAATATATATTATATTTAAAAAATAATAATTATTTCACAAATATAAAATATATTTTTCAAATCCATCATATTAATCATCCTTGTGAAATGAAAATGAAAAACAATACACATCATGCTGTGAAAGTGGTAGTCCACATGTATGCCTGAACAATAATATTGTTCCCCATAAGATGGAAAAAAAGATGAATAAATTTTTGACATCAAAATAATAATATATTAGTATGTGGTAGACACTGATGATATTATATTATAATGGTTAGGATAGAATTTTAAGAGGTAAAAAAATAAGTATAATGAAAGAGATCAGTTAAAACGTTTTTTCTCAACTTTAACAGACCTCCTTTGGAATTATTCCTAAGGACCCTAGGGATGGTTTTATTAAGATAATAGAACCTATATTACATATATAATGATTTATAGAAGTTATTTTGTCAAGGTGTTTTTGATCCTAGTGGCTCAAGGTGGTGTGAAGAATAGACGAGAGGTGGTCTCCATTTACATTGAAGGAAATAACACACATAGAATTACTTAAAAGTTATAATAAATTATTTTTCTTATGAAATTGGCACATAATGTCACATTTTTTTAAAACTATAATAGTTAAAGGTTTAAATAATTTCAACCAATGAAAATTTTATAGGTTTATGTGGAATTTTAATCATTATTTTTTCCAATTTTATGCTTAACCATAGTTACAACTATTTCAGTACTAAGGGGTCAAAATTAAATTATAAGATAATAATTGGCTCAAAAAAGGTAAAGGGATGAAATTTATTTCCATATCCAATCCCCCTAGTTATATTTCAATATTTTGAAGATTTTTAATTACTTTAATAATAAAGTATTTAACATAAAATACCATTATATCCCTTTTAAGAACCATTCACATATTTTCACTTTAATGACATAAAAATGCATGAAATTAAAATATAAAATATTTTTTACATAAATTATAAATAACTATTAAATATAAAATTAACATGAAACAATAATTTATAAATATTATATTTTATATTTTTAAAATAATTTAATTTTATTTTTCTAATGCTTGAACAACACTGTGTCATAGCTGTGTAAGAATTTAACATGACTATACCATCAATAAAAAATAAAAATAAATTACCATAATAAAAATAAATAAATTATTTTCCAAATAAACTTTTAGATTCATTTATAACATCTTATTTTCCCTATTTGAACATATAAGATAAATAAAATGCAAGAGAGTGACATTTTGGAATTTTTCTTTACTTAAAATAATATAAAGGTATTTATAAAAAAAATGGAAAAAATGATTTATATAAAATTTTTAAAAGGGGTGGTATAACTATACTCATATAATATAAACAATTAAGGAGTTAGATATATATTTTTTAATATTTATCAAATTATTTTTAAACTTAATTACCCCATTTACCCTTACCGAGGTGAAAAATATTTACCATGATTACTATTCATTATAAATAAAAATAATGATATGCTCTTTCAAAAAATTCAATTTTATAATTCCAAATATAGAATAATTTTTTAAATAAATCAATTTTATTCTTAAAACACATTGAAAATTAATAGTTATTAAATATTGTTTAAGCCCACAAATGAACTTATATACAAATCATGTATAAATATAATTCCTATGTAATTAATTTTATTAATTATATCTAAAGGATATATATGTTAATTTAATATAAAATTAAAATTATAATCATAAATTTAAGTGAAAATAATTTATAGTTTTACAAAAATCATTATCTTTCACTATTCACAAAAAAATCAATCTTTTCAGATAAATCCCAAAGTTTCACCATAAGATAATTTTGATATACTAATTTCAAAAATTTCATCCTTTTTATAAAATAAAATTTCTAAATGTTTTATAAGTTAATAATAATATTTTCTCAAAAGGAGTAATAAATCCTTTTTTTGAACAAAACATATTTTTTAAGTAAGAAATGTTTTTACTAAAAATTGAGTGCTTATTTATTATGAATTAATCAATATATTTATATTGAGAATGATTTTTTTATATTTTGTAAATCAGTTACTCCTATTCATGTCCTATTATTATTTTAGTAGGTTATAATGATCATATTTAAATAATAATATTTAATGGCTTGTTTAAGCTTGAAGTTTCATGTTACATACGCTATCGAACATAGTTTTCTTTTAAAATCTTGGTGTGTTACAAATAATCTCAGAAGATATTCATTGGTTAATTCACATGATATTTATAAAATATTATGAATGGTTTTAAATCATTTATGGGTTTTGATGATATTCCCAAATATACTAAGCTTATGATTCTGAGATTATCTATACATAAATTTTCAATTCATATCAAGTGATACATAAAATTTAGAATTATGAACTATAATTTAAAATTCTGAATATTATATCTATTTAAGAATATGAAATTAAATAGAAATGTATCATATTTAATGGAATTTAAACTGTATTAATTCATGTTATCTATGTATGGATTTTCCTCTTAGAAAATACAATGAAGTTAGAGTTAGAGCTGAAAAAATTATAACTATATTGGTGAAGTTGAATTAGTTTATAAATAATAGAATTTCCTATATGGAGTATCCTACTGATCCCAAACATGGTGAAGTAATATTGGACCACTTCATGTGATAGTATCCCCTATCATTCAATTAGAATATTATTCCACTTGTAGCTGAGAAATGGTTTAAGTACCTAGAGAAGATTTTTCTTACTTTGGAAAGTATGGAAAGAGAAAATGTTATCATGGTGGTATATTTTCTTAATAGAGACACTAATAAAAGGTGTCCATTGAACCAAAAAACTAAGAAGTTGGAGGAAATAAATAGTATTAAGTGAAATAATTTCAAGGATATATTATTTGAAAAATATTATTCTAATGATAACTGAATTGATATGGAGAGGAAATACCTCAATAAAAGAAAAAAGTAAGTTGAAAATGTTTTTAAATATGAATATAACTTTACAAGGCTAGAAACTCATGCTAAGGATTATATAACTAATACAAGAAGTAAGATTATTCACTTATTTTATGGGATAAATACTAGATTTTGAAAGGAATTAGTACCTTAAAATTTTTTAGTATATGGGTATATAATATAATGTGCCATCATGATAAAGAAATAATTCTCCAAGTTTTAGGTTATCCAGGGAAAATAATAAATGATATGGGTGACTAAGAACTTTTGGAAAATAAATACAATATAAGAGAATAAGAGAGGGTTTAATTTTCCGACTTGTAATAATTTTGGAAGGAATTATCATGGAACATGCTTGATTGGAATGGGAGGTTTCTTAAAGTATTGATAGAAAGAACATTAGGATCATGATTTCAATATTAATAAACAAGCTACCAATGTACAATGCTTCAACTATAAAGATATGTGACACTATTCAAATGAATTATCTAAGAATCAAGGGACATTTACATAGAAAAATACAATGGGGAAAGTTAAAGATTATGGGATCACAATATTTAAGGATGATGTTCCTAAAGATGCGATGGCATGTAATTTGATCATAACCTGAAATTTATCTAATGATTTATTTTATTCTAGATCTTCAAACACTTTTATATCATTAAGTTTTTCCAAAAATATTATATAATTCCATAAGAACTTAAGAAGGGAGTCATCAATAAAGACTCATAGTGTAAATATTAGTATAATAAGGATATGTTAGTTAGTTCTCATTATGATAGATAGACATACCATATTTGAAACATTTATTATTATAACTATTATTGAATTTTAAATAATCCTTGGTATGGATTAGATTTAAAATTATAATGGGAAAATTATTGTAAAGATAAGGATATTAAAATTCATGATAGATACATGTAATCTCTATTCTTCCTTAGAGATACTACACCATATAAATAATTTAAGGATCCAAATCCAGTATCCCTCCTTGAAGTTGATACAAAATTCATTAATATGGGGATATGGGATACTTATTATATATAATAATATCATTTATTTTTCAAATATTGATATTCATTTTGGGTATCATCAAATTCAAGTAAATATGGAAGATATTATAAAGGAAACTTTTTAAGTGAGTGATGAAAAATTATGAATTTACAGAAATACCCTTTAGATTGACTAATTCACCCTCAGTTTTATATTTTATGAATAGAATATTCATGGATTATCTTGAAAATTTTATTGTGTTATTTATTTATGATATCTTGGTATGCTCTAAAATCTTGGATGAGAATATGTAACATTTTAGAATCATTATTAATACTCTTATAAAAAATGTTCTATATGGAAAATTTAGAAAATGTGAATTATGGACAAAGAAAGTTTCATTTCATTATCATTTTGTCTCTAAGTATGGAATATCAATTGATACTTCAAATATAAAGGTAGTTATATAATTTCCAACATCAAAGAATACAACTAAGGTATGTAGTTTATTTAGATTATCTTGCTACTATTGAATATTTGTTCAACTTTTTGCATGATTGGTTACCTGTTAACTATGTTAATAGCTAAAGGAGTTATATTCATATATCTAGATAAATGTAAAGATTTTTTAAAACAAAATAAAGGGGATATTATCCAACGTAATGATATTAAGTCTACCATCAGGAATGGATGGATTTATGATATATAGTGTTGCATAATAGAAATGAATTATATGTTTCCTTATAAAGAATGATATAATTTTTGTATATGAATTTATGTAGTTAAAGTTTCATGAATATAATTGTCCGACACATGATCTTGAGATGTAATCCATAATCTTTGCATTGAAGATATTGAGGAATTACCTTTACAGTGAATGATATGAAATATATATAGATCAAAAAAGTTTTAAATACATATTCTCATAGAAGGAACTCAACATGAGGCAAAATCGATGGTAAAAAATACTCAAGGATTATGATTTCTTAATACAATACCTCCTTGGGAAGGAAAGTTAGTTGGTTAATTAATTGAGTAGGAAAGACCATGGATTTTTGACTAAAATGAGGATTAACAAGGATCCTATAAAAATAGATTTAGTAAAGTTGGATATTCTAATTGTAACACCCCAAGATTTTATAGTATGTATTTTTTAAATTCAACATCTTTGATAGATTTTGTTGCATACAACACCGAGCTTAAATGAACCATGATATACAATTAAGTATTAACATAAATGTTGGAATAGTGATGTGACCCTTAGAAATAGTAATATAGCCATTAGAATAATAACGTCACCTATAAAATGATAAATAAAATTTAGGTATCTCATAAATGAAAATATTATATAATTACATCATAGAATATGTAAATAAATGTTTTCAAAAATGATAAATTAAGTGTTGGTATTTTTTTGAAACATGAATATATAATTAATTTATTTAATTAATATAATAATTTAAAATAAAATTTATTTTCATAAAACATATTCATAAATTAATATTTTGTTTCATTATAATTATAAGTTAATTTTATGAGACCATAATTAATTTTTCAAAGTGTCCTAAAATCAGTTATAATATTAAAATTAGCATTTTTCGAAGAAATGATGATTTTTTTTAAAAATTAATTTTATTATATTTAGATTTTTTTTTCATAAAATGGAGTCCATTTTTTAAATCTACACATTTAAAAATGTTTTGGGTTATTTTTTTTTTTCTAAAATAGTTGATTTTTTGGTGAATAGTGAAACAAAGTAATTTACGGTATTTAGCATTATAAGTAAATAAATGAATTTTTTAGTCATAGTTTATTCATGGATGATTTAATTGGAAGTTATATAAATCTCAAATTCTATATATACTATATTTACCAATAAGAATCAATACTATTGATTTTCTTGATAAAAAATAATAGACCAATGAATAAAATAATAAAAAAACACCTGTGTTCTCCACTATAAATACCACCCCTACCACAACTTCTCCTCATACCTTCTAAGATTTGGATATAGATTATATTCTACCCAATTACTCTCCCAAAACTATCCCTAATGTTATGTTATTTATGGTCTCACCAAAAGACAATTTTCAAGTGCCTTAAAAAGGTTCTCAAGGAGACGACACTCAAGAGGTAAAACCCTCCCTCTTTCACTTTAAATTTATTTTATTTTCTTATCCTTACCTCACCTCAGCTATACAAAGTGGAATTATAACTAAAGTATCATAAATATACTGAAATTTTATTATGTTAATGTAATATGTATTATCGAATCCCTTCTCCTCTCCTTTTATTTAAAAAATGAAAACATCATCAGTGAGGTGTCGATTCACCGACTTCATGGACAAAGAGTTTTCATTTTTCATTACTTCCATCATGTATGTCATTAAACCATTTTTAAGGTTAAAAAAATTATAATATGTGTATTAAAACTTATTTAATTTTCTATAACTAGTATAAAAACATATTATTAAATAAAATGACTTGTTTGTGATGGCTATAAAAACCGCCAAAATAAACTAATCATTTTTTCAATCAACAATTTATGTAACGAATAATCCTCATACCATATAAAAAATGATATATAAGGAACATTTATAATACTGTAATTATATTATTATCATTACATTCAACTTCTAGAGTTTTTTTTCCATTTTTCAATAACTCCCATAATTATACATAAGGGAACCAATGAATCTAATTTGATTATCCAAGACATTAAGTACAAGTGTAGAACACTTTCAAACATAAGGTAAGGGTTTTTCATCTCACTTTTATTTTTGGGAGATATGCCTTGTCCACCACTTACTAATTGTGTGTAGTGTATGTATAATGAACTTTGATATATAATATCATGAATTTATTAATCTTCATGGTATCCAGTGTTTAATTTGATGATCATTAATTTTATGGGGCATACGGTTCATCTTTTGCATAGTGGTAAGGGAATTCTTAACCCAATTTACATTATTTGGGTTAAACATATACTCCAATAATTATGTCACTCTATGATTATATGTTAACTGAATTTTTATTATATTAAGTCGTATTTACACTTTTTAGGCAGATTTTCATCTAATACTCATAATTTATTCATTTGTTTAAATCTCACACATTCTTTAAAAAAAACTTTTTTAAATATTTATTTTTTAAAAATGTACAAGAAATGTTTTTAAGCTTATATTATATGAGATCATTTTACCTCTTTCATGACACCTTAATGTTTTTAGGAATCATTAATAAATTTACAAGGTTATTTCCAAGGAAAAGTTTTTCTTTTATAATTATGTGGTTTTTAAGAAAATGATTCCAAAGTAAAAAGGGTATTTATATCAAGAAATTTTCAATGATTTTGTTAAAGTATTTTCATCCATTTCAACACCCTCTGTTGAATCTTATGATTAATTGATGTTGATATCTTATGATACAATATACCATATTTTATTCAATGGTTTCTGATCATTTTGACTGAGGATGTTCTATCTTGAAACCATTCTCCATATTACTCCATATAGTTTATTATTATGTTTTCTGATTGGGAAAATTATTTACATTTCATATGATAGTTTCAATATGAATGTATATGTTGATTATGTTTCAGCCCTTTCATAGGAGGAAATCATTGGACTTAGTAAGTGTCTAGAGGGGCCCATTATATCCCCTAGATGCATTGGTAGGTCTCATGAAATAAACTAGAAAAGGTTTTGGCTGAGGCATTACCCATTTATGTAGAATTCTTGGCCGAGACCTTAATGGTATATTTATGATGTCCCACATTATGCATTCCCAAATTATGATATTAGTTAGTGATAATCCATGTGATTATTAGACTAGCATAATATAAATGGGTAATTATTATTTTTATGTGATTATTTATATTGTGTTATTTAATCAGCTTTTATTCCTACCATATTATGCTCAAGATTATATTTTAATGTAATGAATTTTTATTTATTCACCTTTCCTTATTATTTATGATTATTTATGATATATTTTGTTTTATTATTACCCTTACTGAGAATTTGAGATCACCCCTTTCTTATGTTTTACTTTTCCCCATGATTCCAAGATGCATATTATGTTTGACATGCATGATAATCTAGGAGAATAGGGGTGTCTCCAATTGAGTTACTATTTTTCAATTAATTTTAATTTGTAATGTAATGATCATGTTTGTATCTAGTTTTACAAAGATACTAAACTATTCGGTACTTCAGGATGAGATTTCATTCTTTATTATGCCAATGTAATACAGTAAGGAACCGACTCTCGACTAATGGGTTCGGAGATCTTACCATTGATATCAGAGGAAGTTTAGTATAAAATTTGGAAACTAGATTTAAGAAAACATGGATCGAGGTAATATAACCCTATAAATGACTCTGATAATTTCCCCAAAATTAACCAATATTATTATTTATAGAATAGTTATACCAAAATTTTAAATTTACATTAAGTGTTTCACTAGTTTTAGATTATAAATTATGTTTTATAATGGTATGATCTAATCTAGTGTATGCAATTATTTAGAAGTATAGCCTAGTGGAAGGAATGAAAACCATATCAAATCACATAATCCTTTTAGGTATTTACATCATATGAAATATAATAATTCTAGAGCTAGAAATGAAATAGGAAATGAACAATATATAACTATACTGGGAGAAATGACCCATGTTATGGGAAATAACCTTACTCATATGGAGTATCTTGATCCACAACCCACTGGAAGGATTTTAAGGAAACTTTATTAGAAAAATATTTTCCTAGAGAACAAAAAGCAGATATGGATAGACAATTATTGAGTTTGTAAAAAAGGAAGAATAAAATGTTGATAATTATGAAGCTAACTTTCCAAGGTTATCTAGGAATGCTATACACTACATACATAATCCAAAGAGTAAGATTGAACATTTCTTTGATGGGATTAAACCAATACTTTGAAGGTTTATAGTCTCTTAAGAATTCTCATCATATGAGGATATAATATCATGTAGTATTAAGAAAGAGAAATAATTATCCATGTTTTAATACTTCAAAAGGAAGCAATATGAGAAAAGTATAACATAGAAAATGATGGTTAAAGGGACGAAGGGAAAGAAGTATTTTCCCACATGTGATAATTGTGGAAGGAAATGCCCTGGTGCTTGCTTAAAGGTAATGAGAGTTTACTAGAAGTGTGTAGAAAAGGGAAACCACACACATGATTATAAAGGAAAGAAATAATTCATCCAATGATTCAACTATAAGAAGATGGGGTAGTACATAAATAAATGTACTAAGAGTTAAGGGAATGTCGCTCAGAAGAAGAAGAAAATTGATCAAGGTCAAGCTTATGATGTTACTATAGTCGAAGTGGAATAATTAAAGTATTTGTGTTTTTGTATTCAATAATTATACTATAAAATTATTCTAAAAATGATATTCTAGTTATAGGAATCATGAGATATATAAGGATATTACTGTAGTAGTTCTTTTTTATGGAATCATAAGCATGTAATGAATAACACTAGTAACCAAGAAAATTAATTCTTTTGTAAGTTGATCTATTGGAAAACACATTATTTGGGAAAGATAACCCCAATTATGTTCCTGATATTGAGATAATAATGATAAAGGTATTTTTATGGGATAATATTAGTGACCATGAAATTGGTTAGTTTTTGTTATCTCTGCATGGTTTACTATATATGTTTGGATTTAAGGAATATATTTGAAAGCATGAGATTTATTTTTGTAAGAATTCATTTTTTATTAAGGTTTTAAGGATATAAAGTTTTTCATATATTTGGTATGTGAAAATAAGGGATAAATTATGTTTTTTGGGGGATATAATGTTAAGTTGATTATGGAAATTTAGTGACCTTCCTTCAATTTGTTTTGGAATTTAAATTTTGAAAAATGTATTTTGAATGAGTCTTAAGGTAAATACTTATGGAATGGATTAAGCTGATCTTTTAATATTATTATGTGATGCTAAACTATGATTAATCATATTGGATAACATTTTATAACCATTTTTATTTTGGTAAATATTAAAAGGCTGAAGGAATTACTTATATATTTTGTGATAGAAGTTCTTTAGGCATAAAAACTCATCTTTAATATCTGTATTTTTGTATACTAAATGAAGTGGAAATAGATAAAAGTGCATCCAGGGGATAAGATTATTCTTATGACATGAAAATAAATCAAGTAAGTTTTTTTCTTAATTTCCTATCTATATAATAAAAGAATACCTCAACTCTAGGAAAGTGATTTTGGAATAAAAACATTATCTATTTACTTTACTTATAAAGAAGTAAATGGTCTTGAAACTGATAAAAAATTTAAGGTTTTGAAATGGTATAATTTCAAATGACCATGTTCTCTTTCACTCTCCATCAGAACTTGATAGTTATATTTTATTCCATGTCCATATTTTCACTTTTCTCTATTGTTCTCCTATTCTAATTCCTAATTTTGTGTTGACCATCACATTTTTATTTCCCTCTTATTAAGAGGATTTTTTATTAACCCTATGTATGATATGGGTTTCCCACGAAGGAATTTTCAATTATCAAACATTACATTTCAAAGTATAATTTCAAATTGTGAGGACACAATTTATTAAATGAGGTGATAATGTAACACCACAAGATTTTGTGTTATGTATCTTTTAAATTTAATATCTTCGATATCTTAAGTTTCATGAAACAATGAGCCTAAACAAACCATGATATACGATTAAATATTAACATAACCATTGGAATAGTGGTTGGCCATTAGAAGTAGTAATTTTTCCATTAGAATAATAACCTCACCTATAAAATTATAAATAAAATTTAGGTATATTACAAATGAAAATGCCATATATTTATATTAAATAAAAATTAAATAATTTTTTTTAACATTGATAAATTAAGTGTTTGTATTTTTGTGAAATGTGAATGTTTATTTACAATTTTATAATTAATATAATAATTTTTAAAAAAATATTTTCATAATATAGATTTATAAATTAATATTTTGTTTCATTATAATTATAAGATAATTTTATGAGACCATAATAAATTTTTCAAAGTGTCGTAAAATCGGTTATACTAATAAAATCTATATTTTTCAAATAAATTATGATTTTATTTAAAAATTAAATTTTATCATATTTAGATAATTTTATTCATAAAATGGATTATATTTTTGAAATCTAATTTTTAAAAATGTTTAGGGATATTTTTTTTATTTTTCTAAAACAGTTGAATTTTTGGTGAACTGTGAAATACGATAATTTACGGTATTTTGAATTATAACCAAATAAATGAATTTTTGAGTCATGATTGAGTCATAGATGATTTAAGTGGCCATTATCTAGAAATAAAATTCTATAGTTACTATATGTAGTCATAATAATCAATACTATTAATATTATTGAGCCAGAATAATAAGCCAATGAATAAAATAATCAAACAACACCTCTCTTATCCACTATAAATACCACTCCTCACCACCCCTTCTCCTCATACCTTATAAGATTTTGATATTGCTTATATTTTTCCCAATTCATCTCTCATAAATATTATATAAGTTATGGTATTTATGTTCTCACCAAAATACCATTTCCAAGTTCCTTAAGGAGGTTCTAAAGGAGACAACACTCAAGAGGTAAAACCCTCCATATTTCTCTTTTAATTTTTTTCTTTTTTTATCCTTCCCTAACCTACCCTATACAAAGTGGAATGTTAACTACAATATCATACATATACTGGAATGTTATTAAGTTAATGGAATATCCATTATCAAATCCATCCTCCTCTCCTTTTATTCCAAAAATGAAAACATCGTCCATGAGGTGTCGTTTCACTACCTTCGGGGATGACGAGTTTTTTCTATTCATTACCACCTTCAAGGATAGTTATTAAAAAAATTTATGGTTGAAAAATATTATCATATGTGTATTAAAACTTATTTAATTCTCTTGAACTTTTATATAAAAATAGTATTAAATAAAATGATACTAGTTCTTGATGGTCGTAAAAACCACTAAAATAAACTAATCAATTTTATTAACATTTAATATAATGAATCATCCTCCTACCATAAAACCAAATGATAAATAAAGACCATTTAAAATAATATAACTATATTAATATCATTAAATTCAACTTATAGAGTTTTTATTCTATTTTTCAAGAACTCTCGTAATTATACACAAGGGAACCGACCATAATACCATGGAACAAACGCACCCAGAACAATGAAATTAAACATTATAAATCATCAGAATGGATATAAATGAACTTAATAAAACTATGATAAATAAAATATTTGTTTAATAAGTTATTAATTAAGTAATTAATTAATCCAATTTTATTACCCATGATATAAAGTACAAGTGGATAATGCTTTCAGACATAAGGTAACAATTTTTCATCTCACATATATTTCAGTGAGATATACCTTATTCATCACTTATTTATTACGTGTGGTGTATATATAATATCCTTTGAAATATCATATCATGAATCTATTTATCTTCATGGTATTAAATGTTTCATTTTATGATCTTTAATTTTATGGGGAATACGATTCGACTGTTTTCATAGTAGTAAGATAATTCTTAACCCAATTTCTATTTTTGGGTTAAACATCTACTCCAATGATTTTGTAATTCTATGATTATGTTTCAAATGAATTTTGATTATAAAAATTTGTATTCACACTTTTATATATATATTTATAGAAAATAAATATAATTGATTCATTTGGTTAATGCTGATATTTTCCTTAAATAAACTCTTTTAAATGTTTCTTTTTTTCCAAAAGTTATAAGAAATATTTTTTTAACTTATAACGAATGAGCATATTTTCCCAATTTCATGAAAACCATAATATTTTCCAAAATACTTTAAAAATTTACAAGAATATTTCAAAATAAAATGTTTTCTTTTATAATGGTATGGTTTTTAAAAAAATGATTCCAAAGTAAAAAGAGTATTTCTCACAAGAAATGTTCAATGATTTTGTTAGAGTATTTTTATCTTTGTCAACACCCTATATTGAATCATATTTTTAGTTGATTTTGATATCTTATGATAAAATCTACCATATTTTATTTAATGGTTTTTGATTATTTTTATAGGGGATGCACTATCTTGATACCATTTTCCATATTACATTGGATAGTTTATGATTATGTTTACTGATTAGGAAAATTATTTATATTTAATATGATAGTTTCAATATGAATATATATATTGATCATGTTTCACCTCTTTAATATGAGTGATTCATTAGAAGTAGAATGTTTTGGGCGGTGCCTGCTATAGCCCCTCAATGCATCAATAGGTCTCATGAGACAAAACCAAACTAGGTTTTGACCGAGGCATTACCCATTTATGTAGAATTCTTGGCTGAGTACTTGATGGTATTTTTATGATGTACCACATTATTAATTCTCTCATTATGATATCAGTTATTGATAATCCATGTGATTATTCGACTAGTAGAATATCCATGGGTTGGTATCATTTTCATGTGATTATTTATATGGAATTATTTGATCAGATTTTATTCATACCGTATTATTCTCAAGATTATTTTTTAATGGCATTAATTTTTAGTTATTCATCGTGACTTATTGTTTATAATTATTTGTGATAGCTTCTACTGTATTGTTACACTTACTAAGAATTTTAGATCACCACTTTCTTATTTTTTATTTTCTCCAAGATGCTAAGATGTATATTATTTTTGACATGCTGGGATAATCTAGGAGAATGGGGGTGTCTAAAATGGAGTTATTATGTCGTATTTTATTTCAAGATGTAATGTAATGATTATGTTTGTATCTAGTTTTCCGAAGATATTAAACTATTCAGTCATTGAGGATTATACTTCCTTGTTTATTATGCTAATGAAATAAACCAAGGCACCAGCTCTGGGATATTGGGGTCAGGGTATTTATAGTAATCATTAATGAAGGGGGAAATCACATTAATTCAAACATATTTATAAACCATCCATATTAGATAAAATAAACATTTCATACCAAGATTATACTAATATTTAAAAGATAATAAAATTTAAGAGTGATGTGAAGTTGGAATATTTTATTTATACAGATGGTCTATTAAAATTTAGAAGTAGGATACATGTTACATCCATATATGAGATAAAAATTTAATTATTAAATAAAGATCATAGCTCAAATTTCTCTATACACCCTGGTAGCACAAAAATGTATTGGGATTTGAAGAAACATTTTTGGTGGGAAAATATGAAATGGGTAATTAAAAACTATGTACCAAGATTCAAGGTTTTTGAATAGAAAACGACTAATAGACAACATCCCAAATGATTAATGCAACCATTACATATTACTGTGTGAAAATTAGATGATATTATTATGGAATTTATCATTGAATTTCGATTTTTTTTAAATATAATGATTCTATATGGGTTATTGTTTATTTTCTTTCTAACTCTTCACATTTATTCACTATAAATAAAAATATACCTCTTTATTTCCTTACATAACTATATATTAATAACTTTTTGAGAAATCATGGTGCACCTATTTTGATTTTATATAGTCATGAACCACAGTTTATATCGAAACTATAAAAGATACTTTAGAAGTCTCTTGAAAGGAGGCTACATTTGATCACCTCCTATCATCCTCAAGATGATGGATAGTCTAAAGGAATATTTAAGCATTAAATGACAAGTTGATTTCATTATCATTTGACTTTAATGGTATGTTGGATAGGGATATACCATTTGTAGAATTCGAATATAATAATAGATTACATTTAATAATTAAAATTACCCCATATAAAGTATTTTATGGGAAAATATTTCATACACCAACTCATTGGGATGAATTTAGGGAAAAGAATATTTTAGATCCAGAACATGTTGATAAGAAAATGGTTAAAGTGAAATCTATTCAGAGTCATATTAAGGTATCCAAAAGTAAACAAAATATATATTATAATAACCAGAGGAAGGATTTTAAATTTCAATTGGGCGATCATGTTTTATTGAAGCTATCTCAATGGAAGGGTTTTATAAGGTTTGGAAAGAAAGGGAAACTATGTCATAGGTACATCAGGATTTTTGAAATTATTAATATAATTAGAGATACGACATACAATTTTCTAATGCCACCTAACCTCTTTAAAGTTCATGATGTGTCAGATATCTCCTTATTGAGGTAGTATATTCCAGGACCAATGCATGTTCTTTTTCTATGAGGAAATATAATTTTAACCTAATTTATCTCACCGTGATAATATCATGTATATTCTTGACACTCGAGATCAACTGTTAAAGAATCAGAAGACTCGATTGGTGAATTTTCTTTGGATAAATCATTAAATAGAAGATCCAAAATGGTAATATAAGGATGTTATGATGATAAAATACCCAAATGTTTTCATGAGTCTACATTTAAAAAAAATTGGTTGAAATGTTTTAAGGAGGGAAGAATATAACACACAAGCATCAGTTATAGTAACTATACACTTCTTTATAAAGAAAAAAGAGCATAAAACACATAGATTTATTCATGAATGTGATTAAAACATAAATTAAAAAAAAATTGATTTAATTTTATGAAATTAATTTAATTTTTGAATTTATCACATCAAAATTATCTTCTAATTATTTTTTGATATTTTTCAAAAAGAGTATTTTTTTGGGTGAACGGTGAAAAATACCAATTTTACAAAAGATATCAATTTTATGAAATTATAATGATATAAAAATAAAATTAATGGTTTTAGAACCTTTTATATAGAACAAATATATATTAAATAAGTAATATAATACATATAAAAATATATTTTTTACTTAGATATATATTCTTAACATTTTGGAAACATAAGTAGCATTATTGTTCAAATAAAAACTGTTTTTAGATCTTATATCTTAATCAAGTATTTAAAAGGTTAATTATAGTTTTTATTATTTAAAGTAAAATAAGTATCCTTTTATTTAATATAATCCAACTAATTTTATTTTAATCAATACTATTCTTAATTTTTCTATAAAAACATTTTTATTCTTAAAATTATCATTTTTATAAAAACAGATTTAGTTGAATTTTATGAACATATATTAAATGTAATTTTTATCAATTGTGGAAATTTAATCTTGTAAAATAGATTTCATATTTTGAATCATTATTATTAATTATTGGTAATAATTTAAACTTATTCTTTGATCATAATTAATAGTAACCATGGTAAATGTTTATCACATTGTTTAAGGGTAAAATGATTTAAAAGGTAAAAAAATAAAGGGATAAAGCATCAAGATAACATAAAAATACAAACCCAAATATAATTTTTTAGTTTAATTTATACCTTAACCTTATAATATTTTAGTATATGATATTTTGGAGCAATTTTACTTAAGTGATAAATATATTATATATTAAAGTTTAAAGTATTTATAAGTTTTCAACCCACCTCACTTATAAAAAGGTACCCCTATACTCACTTATATACACTACTTGAGAAAATTAAAACCTATAAAAATAACTTCCCAAAATACATCCCAACTTCCTAGAGGTCTTGGTATCACAAGAAGCCCATTACAAGAATTCCCAAGGTGTAAACCATTGGTGGTTTTCAAAAGAAGTGGCATATATTGTTACCAAGATTTTTCAAGTTCTCATCTTCTTAAACCACATAAAAATATAAAATAACCATATTATAATAATTAAATAAGTATATTGAAAATAAGTATATATTTTTTATATTAATGGTACATCCATTTTCTAGATTCTTTCTATCCTATATAAAATGAAAACATCGCTCATGCGTATGTATGATCTACCATCTCCATGTAGCGATGAAATTTTATATTCATTAACACATTAATAGGAAGGTTATAAAGATGAAATTAATTAATATATATGATATTTATTCCATAATTACAATTCTATAAAAATAATATATCATCTACCTTTTTACTCATCTATTAGTTAGAGAATGATAATTTTGTTTGTGCGTATATTTGGACTAACAATTCAACAAATAGATTTTATTTATTTATAGATTACCAATATTAATTTTCAATTATAAAATTTTATATAATTATTTTTTTGTGAAATTAATAATATTATGGAGGTAATGTAAACATTTCATAAAAAAATTGACCATGGTTAAAATAATGAATTATTTTTGGAGAGACTGATCGAACAACCTTAAGTGGTCAAAGTAAACAAGAACTACTCAATGAATGGATACGAAATGATTATAAAATGATCATAATAAATTAAATATAGTTGAAAATTGTTATTAATAAATTATTTAATACACTTAAATTAATTATTTTGTGGGATATAACATATTTGACCAAGTGGAATTCATAGGCAAGGGTTTATTCTACAATCTCATTTTTATTTGGATTATTTATGTTTAATTTATATTACTATAAATTATAAGTTATTTATATTTTAAACAACAATTTTTTTGATCCTATATTTATCGATCGAGTTTACATGTTTTAATTTTATTTTCCTCTATTTAGTACTTAATACAATTGAGAAAACGTTCTTTAAGAAAATCCAACCTTATTTCCTCTTTGGTTTATAAAGTTTTTTTTCTATGTCCATGTTTCTTAAAATATTTCCATGAAAGTAAATTTCTATGATTTAATTCTTATATGAATTCATTTTCATTATTATTTTACTTCCTTACAATGTATTTAAAAGAAACATATTATCTTATTTCGAACTAGGTGCTTTTGAATTTTACCAAAAGAATGAAAGGAATATTTTTTTAAACATTTAACGAATGAAAGATTTTTCTTAACATAATAATTATTATTTTAATCAATTCTTACTTTAAAAGTTTACATATTTATTTTCAACGAAAATAAAATTATGAATATTCTTGAAATTTTTATTTAAAATGTTACCAAAATAAAAGGATATTTTTCTCATGTTTTCAAAGATAGGTTCAAATGTTTTTTAAATTTATTTTTATCTAAGTCAGTATCCTATGTTAAATATTATTATTTATAGGTGATATAAATTAGTAATACCATCCAAATTATTTATCTGGATGGATTATGATCATCTTGTTCGATTTATTAAATGGGGAAAATATTAAAATTCGATATGCTAGTTTTCCATATGAATGTTTATGTTGATTATGTATTGAATTGTTATTAATTTATTTTATATAATAAAATCATTTGACTTAGTAACTGATATAAGAGGCCTATTATACCCCCTTGATACAATGATGGGTCTCTTGAAACAAACTAGTTTGGGTATTTGGCATATGACTTACCTATTTATGTATGATATCAAAGAAAGATGCCATAATGATAATATTATGATGTCTGACATTATGAATTTTATAATTATGAAACTATTTATTGATACCCAAGTGATTATTTTTTCATCTACGGATATATTTCAATTTTATGATATCAGTTATATGTAAAATTTAATAATTATTTATCTTTTCTATATTATTCATGTTTTATTTATTCAGTGATAGATTATGTTGCACTCTTTTCCTTTACGAGAATAAAATATCACATTTTTTATGTTTTAATTTCTATAGTATACCAAAATGGGTTATATGAATGGTTTTAGGGATATACTAGATGAAATTATAAATTTATCACTAGAATTTTAAGTAATATTTCTTAATTTTAAATGTAATGTGAGAATTGTTTTTATATTTAATCTCATAATGGTGCTAAACTATTTGATACTTCGAGATGAGATCTCTTGTATCCTGAGAAAATGTAATAATATAACCACCATTTCTGGGTTATTGGTGTCGGAGTGTTACATCCCACATTTTCAAATATTTTTTTATAGGGATAAAGGATAAGTGGTTACATTTTAACGTACTATTTTTTTTAAATTAATATATTTTTAAATCGAAATGGGAATTTATTTATTAAAATTTTTTATTCCATATAAAAGGCAAACCCAAAGAACATGGTAATAACATGTCATGCTCAAAAAGGCTGCGGGTCTTGAACCCACAACTGAAGGGTGATAAAGGCGAAATGTCTACCATTAGCCTATGTGATATCCTAGTTCTATCTTTCATTTTTTATATGTACATTTATTTCATGTAATAAATCATATCATATAAAATAATATATTCTCATTATACTTTTGAATTTAGTATGTTTAATTTAGGAATTAATGTATATTATATTTATAGGTTAGATATATTCCCTTAACATTTTTTATTTTGATTTATTAAATAATTATGAAATTATTTGATATATTACAAATGGAAATTTATGTTACATTTATGTATTTGTGTTTTATAAATAATTTTATCATGCCGTAGAACAAAATTATGGTTTAAATTTGAAAAATTAAATAGTTATTATTTTAAATAATTTCTTTTTCTATGAATTATATTTTTTATTTAAGATTTAGATTTCTAAATTTTAGAATTTTAATTTTATAAAACAAAATTTATTATTTTATTCATTATGTAGAATTTAACATAAAAAGAGTTTTTGAAATTTTTCTCAAATATTTGTTTCTTGGTGAATAGTAAAACAATACAGTTTTTATAACCAATGATATCTTCTATGACATCATTATGATATAAAAATATATGATGCTTTTGAAAAGACTCAAATATTATACTATACTATAGATATCATACAAAAAATTATTCAATTCATATAGATAAGAGTTTTTTGTATGAAAAAATTGAAAATAATTATAAATGCAAACACAGTGCATACATAGTAGTAGAGAAGTAAAATATGATATCATAAGATAATAATTGAGAAGTAAAAAGTATTTGGTAAACTTGGTTAATAAAATTGAATTAATATTTATTATTTTTATTTAAAAATATGAAACTTAGAGTTATATAACAAGAGAGTTATCCAAATTCTTATGTAATTATTGTGAAAAGCTATAAAAGTCAAAATAACATGAAATAAGTTGTCATGCTATGGATGAGTTTAGAAATAACTTATGAAAAAATATATACAATAACAATGATTTATAATACTTATTTTACTATTAATAATTTATTTCAAAATTTTTATACCATTATAATTGTCTAAAACATTTATGATTTGATGGAACAATGTTTATTAAAATATAAGGAAAATTATAGAAATTATATTAAATGTACATTTAATAATATAATTTGGATGAATTATTATGTTCCAAGAATTTTTTAGATAAATATAATATATTAGTGATGTGTTAAAATTTTATATTCTAATACTATTACTATCTTGATGTTATTTGAATAAAACTATGTGAATTGTCCCAAAAATGACTAATGGTATATTATATTAAATAATATTTTATTTTGTGGTTCAAAATTTAAAATAATATTATATTTGTACAATTGAATGGTATAAGGTCTATAATATCAACAATATTACACTTATGAGGCAATTTTACTTTTATAGTAAATTTCTTTACTCCTATAGAGTAAAAATTATGATATCATGGTAATTGTTAGAAGTGTTAACATGGGGGTTAAAACTATGAGATAATGGTGAACCATCACCTAAACTTGTCCAAATTTTATTTTATGAAATTATTTTTACTCACCCACATCCTTTATTAATAATATTTCAATTTTTTATACATGAACATGAAAAATAATTTATATTAATTCCATACATTAAGTAATTCCAAGGGTGCCCCGCCCATCACATTTTAAAAAAGAACCTACTATCCTATATTCTTTACACATTTTTATCACTATAATTCAGAAATTACCTACCCAAATATCTCACCAACATATCTCACCACTTCATATAGTTCTCTTTCTCACCAAAATACCAACTGATAATATTAAGGTGCAAGACGAAAGTGGTTTTGTAAAGAGGAGTTAATCTTATTAACTAAGAATTTTCATTTTACTTCTTCTTATACCTCATTAAAATATTCATATAACATTATGATATAATGAAATAATTATCTACACTACACTAAAATATTATTATGACTATTGTACAATATATTTTCATCTTTTTTTCATCATATGGGAGATGAAAACATTATCTATGCACATGTGTGGACTACCACCTCTACAAAATGATGTGTTTCATTTTCTATAACCTCATATAATAATAATTTTAATGATGGATTTAATCTATATATATTTTATTCATGAAATAATATCATTATGGAAATATTTTTAATCATAAGTTTTTTACCCTTCCATCTGATGGAAAATGATAACTACGTTCGTGCGTATGTGTGAATGGCCCCCTCTATGAAGCAATGTGATTTGGGTTTCATGTACGCCATTCATGGATGGTTAAAAAAATATTTTTAATGTGTAAAAATTTTAATTATGTTCTGATTAATATTTTTTAGATAATGGAATAATAAACAATTTGACCATGATCTACCTACCAGAGTCATTTTTTAATTATGAACTGAACATCCACAAAACAACTCAGGTGGACTTAACACATTAAGTAATTAAATATTTCATTGAAATAAATGAAATAAATATATTATTGATAAAGTAATAAACCTATAAAATAGTATTTAAAATTAAATAATTAATGCAATTTAATTATATAGGATTTGAGGGAAAACATTGTAAATCTGCACTTGACATAAGGGGTTTATTACCTGAATTTCCATTAACTAGGTTATAATTATACTTCATTGACTATGATATGAAAATATTGTGTTATAAATTAAATATTATTGAATTATGTTTTTATTTCGAATTGTTTATTGTTGTTTTCAAAATGATACACAAAATCACTTCATTGAATAATTCTAACTTCAATGATACGACTATTGTAATGATTAATCATCTCAATATTATTTTTTTGAGGCATTGTAACAACAAAATATTTTATTATATGTATCCGTCTGAATTTTTTTTCTTCAACATAGGAGGTTTCACACAATACCATGCTTAAAAGAACAATGATATATAATTAAATATCATTAATTTAAAACAAATGTTATAACCTAGCTATTTAATTAGGGGGAATGAGTAGTATTGACATGATTATGAAATTTATATATTAAATATTTAATCAAATGTTTTGAAATTCATCCAAATGATTTTATAAGAATAAGATAAGATTGAATCCAATTTTATGCATTAAAAGGCTATATTTTTAAAAAGGATATTTTACCACCTTTTAATAGAAAACTTGTTTTAAACATAGATTTTGAAACTTTAATAAATTATATTTGACAAAATAAACATTATTTTTCAAAATTTAATATCAAAATTTACTTTGGTTAAATTTTTGGTATTTCTATGATAGGTTTCATTTTTAATGAATAGTAATGTGACCGTTAGAATATTAATGTGACCATTAGGAATAGTGATGTGTACATTAGGATAATAACATCACTCATTAATGTATATATAAAATTTATGAATATTATATATAGTAATATGATATAATAGTATCATAGTATAAGTAAATAAATTTTTAAAAATTATTAATTAAGTGTTGATATTTTTATGAAACATAATTGTTTATTTTCAGTTTTATAATTAATATAATGATTTAATAGGAAATGTTTTTTCTTAAAATGTTTTAAAAAAATTAATATTTTGTTGTATTAGGATTATAAGATAATTTTATGAGACCTTAATTAATTTTTCAAAGTGTTATAAAATTATTTATAATTTTAAAATTGGTATTTTTAGAGTAAATGATGATTTTAATTAAAAATTTAATTTCTCATATTTAGAAAATTATTCTTCCAATTATGCCTTCATGGATGGTCATAAAACCATTTTATGGTTAAAATAAAATGTAAAATATGTATTAAAACTTATTTAATATTCTATAACCAGTATATATATACATAAGATGAATTTATAAGATAAAACTAGTTCATGATGATCGAAAAAATGCCAAAATAATCTAAACGATTATCACTAATGTTTTATCTAATGATTTATCCTCATAACATATAACCAAATGAAAAATATACCCATTTTATGTTCCTTAAATTAATTAATAAAATATAATTTCAATTCTGGACAACTATTCTCATTTTACATGATTGTCATATATATATACAAGTAAACCGATCATGAAAACCAAAGAAACGAATGTTCCTGGACGATAAAATTATATCATATAACTCATCAAAAAGGAAAAAAATGAACTTAATAAAATTTTAATAAATCTAATAAATGTATAAATTGTTCTGAATTAATTAATTAATGGATTTAATCTAATTATCCAGGACATTAAGATCAAGTGCAAAACACTTTCAGACATAAGGTAAGGAACTTCATCTCAAATTTACATTTCATTGAGAATTACATGGTATTATGAACCTAATAATTATTATGTGGTGTATATAAATCCCCTTTGATATCATTTTTAATTTTAAATTATATTTCTATGAAAAATCCATATTATTATATCGTGGCTATGATTATTTTTATAGAAGTATTCCATTTTACATACGATGTTTATTTTGAATGTTTTTTTAACTGGAGAAATATTGATTAATCTGTATCCTATAATAAATAAGGATATTGAAAAGGAATATTATTATTTAATTAAATATAAGTATAAACAATTCTTTGGACTTGTAGTGACATGTGGGGCCCGTTATATCCCCTCAATGCATCGACAGGTCTCCTGAAACAAAACAGTTGGTGACAAACCCTCCGTGTTTGTTTCCAAAAAGAATTAAATGGATTTTTACCCACATAATTAATCCATATTGATGGTATGACTGTTAATGTTTCATATAGATGATGTATAAATAATAATCATTTTATTTATTCAGTATTCAATTATTACTTTCCTTTATTCTTTCACTTTTGACAAAATCTATGGATGAATTATAATTCTAGGTGTATTGATGGAATGTGTTGTTCATATTATTTACCTTTCCATACTATCTATTAATTTTTTATTTAATTAACTTATTATTGTTTTATATAACAAATACTAAGAATTTTAGCTTACCCATTTATTTGTTTTCCTTCCCCATTTTGTGAAGATGAAATCTTTGAATAAATGACAAGAAGAGTTTATTTTCTTGTGTATTGTTCTATGTTTAATTACCATTGTAATAAGGAACCATGTATGAATATAGTTTCTTCATTACTAATAAACAGAATGATCCTTAGTGATGTGATCTCTTATATATATTCCATTGTAATAACACAACCACCGACTCTGGGCTACTGGGGTTGGGGTTTTTATAGACATGTCTTGTGTTATGCACATAATTCCTTTTATAAGGTGTATATTATTGAGATATTATATCATGAATGAATCTTCTATCATGATATTAAAATTTATTTTTATGTTATCCCTTTCATGAGATATTGATTCGAATGTTATAAATGTCTCAAGGGTCATCATGGTCTCAATTTCAATTCTTTGAGACGTAAATCATGTTATGCATAGTTATTTATTTTATATAGTGTACTTTCTAAATAATGAATCTGTTTTAACATATTAAATCATGTTAAAAGTTGTTTTTACATAATAATGTTATGTTTCTTCATTAAATTTCTTTTTTATTAAAGTATCACCCAATTTGAAAAGGTTTCTCATCTAAAACTTTATTATTTGTGACATATTTTGATTGATGCACCAATATTCATTTATATGTTATATACATTAAATATTATCATATAATATAATGCCTCTTTTTATAATCATGGAATTTTATTATCATTCTTATGTTATTTCATTCAAATAGTTTTAGGTTTTAAAAGGCTCTAAAATGAGTATTATTAAAAAGCATTTTTAATGTTTTAATTTTTTTTACCAAAATCTTCCTCTATGTTCTTTATCATATTTAAATAATGTTATTTAAAAAGAATAAATTAATTCATAAAGTTTTTTTCCATTATTTTTAACTTATTTTAAAAATTTTAAAATGAAATTTCATAACATTTTCTGTATGGGTCACTTTTGAGTCTCTTTACAAAACATTGAAAAGAATATTTATTTTTAACATTTACAAGATGAATAGATTTTTCCTTCCATAATGAACATTATTTTGACTGAGTATTATTTTATAATTTTCTAAGTTTATTTTCAAATACAATATTTTTACAAATATTTATGAATTTTTTATAAAATATTATCAAATTTAAATTATATTTTACTATTTTTGCAGAGAATTGTGTTAAATATTCTTTTGAAGGTATTTTCATCCACATAAAAATTATTTAATAATTAATCTAATTCATTGGGAATATGATATTATGATACAATCCATATTATTTATCTAGATAGATTATAATTATTTGTTTAAATAGATTATCATGAAACCTGTATATTTTCCATAGGTAAAACAAGCAATGATTGAATGAAATATTTTGTTAAAATATTGATAGTGAAAATAAAAGCTTATATTTTTTTATATTCATGTATGCTAATTGGAAATTATTGACAATGTCTAGTGATCCAAATATAACACATAATGACCTGTGAAATTTATATAACTTATATGATGTGTGAGCCCCATACAGATCTCCAATGCATTGGGTAATGTTCCTTTTATTTAAAAATGAAGGATGGATTTAGCTGGGGAGGTCTATCCTATATATTTGATTAGACTCCAGTTATCTTTTATACATGAACATGGGAAATTGAGATAACATTCCAAGATACCAAAAATAATTTTCTATGTTTTCTTTGAATTTTTATTGGTTCCATTTATCAATATTGACATCACATGGCTCATCATTATTGTTTCTTGTGAATCTTTTCTTTGTTAAATATTTATTCCATGTCACATTTTTAATGATCATGGTTTTTATGGGTATGAATTATCATATATAATCCTCATTCACTTTGAATATGTTCTCATCCCCTTATTCACATCTTGGGATCAATAGATATATTTAATTGTTAATGCCTATGTTTACCCTTATTTATTATTTGATCTCATCCCTTTCTTATATTTACTTTTCCTAAAGTTATAATAAATTTTTTAAGAAATATATGTTTTTAAGTGTTTCATTTGGTTGATTATGAATAGTTAATGTGGAATAAGAAAATATGGGCATATTTTTAAATTTTTTCACATAAATACATAAGTGTTTTTATGTAAGAGATTTTTCATAATTATCTAAAACCAAAATACTAAAATTTCCCATGGTTTTTATGCGGTCCAATATATTCCAATTATGTTTTTAAGTTTATGTTGATGAAAATTGGGTTATCATTATTGCTATCAAAGAAAGAAATGTAATGATTATATTTTTAACATAATATCTGAGAGTGTGGGATAATGACTGTTATAATTAAAATTAGAGAAAAGTTTTAGATAACTTTAGAGGTTATCATGAGTAAGATGACGATATTTTAAGAGTTATTGGAACCATCATGGGATAATAAGTCTAAGGCCGATCTTTTATTATAGGAATAAATACACTTTTGAGGTTTTAAGTTATGTAAATTTACGGTGCAAAATGATATTTAGGGAGACATATGATTGAGGTAAATTTCACCCTTAGGTTAAAACATGTGATTTATAATAAAGATAATTTAGGAATAATGTTATTATGTTGGGGTAAAATATGTATGGAAAAGGTAACCTCCAAGGTTGACGAGTTATTTGATATTGAGGCACTCTGATTATTTAAAATAATGATTGATTTATCTTTAGGAAGAATATATGATCAAATTATACTATTAATTGGGTTTCAATTTAGCTAAGAAAATATTTTAGGTGTTTTATATTTACATATTTATAGAATAATTTTAATTGATTTTTGTTATTATATTATCTAGTACTAATTATTTTGTTTTTAGTAAAGATAGAAATATTTACATTTCATTATTTTATATACCTCATAGTCAATTAGAAGTTGATTATAGTGCCTCATGAATTAAATTTTCACACACATAATTTGGAGTAAAAGACGAGGTAAAGTAGGAAAAAATTGAAACACAAAAATAAAGGATGAAATTTAATTAATATATTTGATGAAAATAAAGTATATATATTACCTTATGTTCTTAGTCTAGATGGTAAAGAAATTAATCAAATCAAATAAAAGTATCTTGAAATAAAAATGTTATACTATTACCTTCATTTATAAGGAATTTATGGTCTTCTTAACCCCTTATTGATTTAGGGTTTTTTAATCATTGACTTTCTCATGATCTTTAAATTTCTTATGATCGATGTTGTCTATCACTTACCATCATTTTTTGGACATTAATTTTCTCATCCATGTTTATATTTTCCTTTCTCTATAATTTCTCTTTATTAAGGTACTCGATCATGTGTTATTCTAGGTAACCATCATATTTCCATTATCCTATTTTTAAAAGGAAGGTTTATTATTCCTTTTTTCCTATATGGGATTTCAATAAAAGTATTTTTCCTTTCATGATAATATGTTTTATTCTTCCCTCAAAATTTAATTTGTATAACCTTTATATATTTATAAAAGTTACATTTTTTGGATTTATTTTGAAAAATATTTTTTTCCTAAAGTCTTATTTCACCGATTAAAATTGATCTTGGAAATGTTATAAATATTTGTTTTCCAAGGTCAAGTTAAAATCCAGAGGATGTAATTTATTTAAGTGGGTGTAACTTGACCCAATCATTTTATATATATTATTACATGATTCTTAAACATGAATAACCAATAATTACAACAAAAGGATCATAAATTCATTCTATCATCAGAAGAATAGGTTCATAATACATATAAGGAAATTAAAACATGACATCGTTATTTAATTTTTTTCATTGTGAGATCCTAAATCCATTCAAGCTCTTAAAACATTATGGGATAACCTAGGGAATACATTAATTAAAGGGATGAGATAAAAATCCTAGGAAGGGAATAAATATGATAAAGAATCATAATATGTGATCCTAGGGTATAATAAGATATCATAATAGATAAGGTACAAGAGAAATCAATTGGAAGTATAACATAAAGAGCACAATTTCATAATGTCATGGAAACTTGAGAAATTGGTAATGAAATAAACACAAGTCAAAGATAACTGCCAATACAACATCACATGGTGGAAATATTTCCCTAATAGATTAGGTTTACTCCCTAATCCCATACATGAAATCTCATGAGACTAAAACATTACCCAATGAATTAGAAGGCTATAAAATTCCAGAACCAACTATCAAATTCATTTAATTCACATGAATATGTGAACCACATAAGGATATCAATCACAATGCATAACTATAATAATTTCCTATAGAAATAAATGGGTTACATAATCTTATCTCATAACATAATCAAAAGAGATTAATGAAAGAAGGAATTTGAGAGATGCTTATAAGGAATATATTACCCAGTCAAAGGAAAAGAGAATAATTTAGGTATACATGTGAAAGACATATATACATAATTTATATCCATTAAACAAAATTAAAGAGAGATAAAGCGAGTTAGAGAGAGAATGTTCATAACCTTTAGAAAAGGATGCGTTAGAAAGATCCCTTACCATATGCCCAATTCATCACATGCATTATTTAACTCTATGAATAGTGATATTAAGTTAATTATATATCCTATTAAAAACATTTTTCTATATTATTAATCCTTTTATTTCAGTCATTAATTTTTCATATTAAATTACTTGACCAATTAATTTAATGTCATACATTTTAATGATAAACATATTATATGTCTAAAATAACATTGGTAAATTGAGTAAGGTTAAAGAGATTATTAATTACTAATTTCCATAATGTTAAAAATGATATAATTATAATTTCATACATAAATTATACTATTTAAACCATCCATGAAATATGGATATGAAAAAGAACTATATTATAATCATGGAGATAGTAGGTCGTACATATGCATGAGTAACGTTTCTAGTTTTAGAAGATCATGATGGAAAAAAGAGAAGTTTAATTTTATATTTAACGTATTATAATTATATCATAAATATAATATTATTTCTTTAAATACACTTAAACATTCCATTCATGTGATTCGTTAATAAAAATGAATCAAATTACTTCGTGAGGTGGTATTCCATCGTACACACAAACGACATTATCATCTATTCAATGAATGATAAGGTAAGATATTATATGATATATTTATTTCCCAGAATGGTTAATATTTAATTAATATCATATATAAACATAAAATTAATCTTTACTACCTTACATGTAAAGGGTAAGTGAAAAAAGAATCGCATTGCTTTGCGATGTGGTAGTCCACTGAACACACGAGCGACATTATTGTATTATCTAAAGAATGGATAGAAAGAAGTTATATATGATATTATAATTACCAAATAATAATTATATCATAAATATAATATATAAAAATTAGATAAATAATTATATCCAGTTGTGAGAAGCAGTGATGGAAAATGAATTATGTCGGTTCCTAAGGTAGTAGTCTTCCTTACACATGATCAATAGTTTCGTTTCCCATTCAAGGGAGGAGGAGATGGGTGTATATTGTTCCATAAAAAAAAATTTAAGTATATTTAATAAAATTAGGTTATTATATCAGAAATTTTTAATAATTTTTTATGGATGTGTAATAAGAAATAAAATAAAATTCTCAGTTAAAGACACTACATATTCTTCAGACATCGTATTTTGGTTTTCTCCAAAAGCCTTTCAGGTTGGATTTATGACAAAAAAGTATCCTAGGATGATGGTATGGAATTAATGAAGTGGTTTTGGTATATATTAAGGGAAAAATGGTTTATGTATGTATAAAAAGAAGAGAATAGGGGTACCCTTTTATAAGCGGGGGAGGGGAGACATTTGGAATTTTTGAAAAGAAATAAATCCACCCATGTTTTTCTCATGCCACAAGGCCCAAAAATGGACCATTTCAAATCCTTAGAATATATAAGGTCTAAATATTGAAATAAAATTAAATTTATATAGGTTTTGGATCATTTATAACCCTTATCATTTTAGTTTAACCCCCATGCAAACTTGTTTTTACCTTAACCACGGTAAATAATTTTTACTATTTCACTATTAATTATAGTAAAAAAATAATTTGACCTTATTAGATAATATAAATTATTATTTTTACAAATATAATATTCATTTTTCCAAATTCAACTCATATAAGTGTAATAATATTATTTAAAATTAAACCCGCATACGTGTCGAAGAAATGACTTTTCCAAAGAAAAAGTGTCAAAAGTTTAAATAGTTTTTATATCATAATTAAATATGAAATTGATTGCAATGACCTAAATTAGTTATATTGTAATATAATTTAACTAATTTAAATTTAAAACTAATTTAAAATATAATTTAAATTTATAAATAATTTAAATGAAAAGGCAGTTTTCAATAAATATCAGTATTTTTCACTATTCATTAAAAAAAAATCATTTCAAAAAGTTATAAAAAATTAATAAAAATATAATTTTTACATATATATTTCAAAAATGAAGTCTATTTTGTAAAATAAATGTTCTAAAATTATAAAAAATTAATTTTAAATTATATGCACAACGTGTGACTAATACATCTTTTAGAAAAATACAAATTTTCAGAAAACATTTCTTTCTATTTTAAATGGTTATTATTTTATTTATAATCAATATATAACCATTGAATTTATTTTATAAATCTGTAAAAATTAGTTTTATAATTTAGTTATTCCTATTCATACCTGCTAATTTAACAGTTTTGTTATAATTGTCATGTTTAAATAACAATATTTTAAAAGAGAATCATATATTGTTTAAACCCAGTGTTTCATAAATCACAATAAATCAAAGAAATTTAATTTATTTAAAAATAAATATATCATAAAGTATTGGGGTGTTTCATTATCTTCTAATATAACTGTTTCATGTCATATATTATTTGAAATATGATGTTCCTCTATTAAAATCTCAAGTTGTTACATTCTACCCCTTAAATAAATTTCATCCTCGCAATTTATTATTGATCTAGGTAATCAAGTGTTTTAAATTTGAAAAAACCTTTATTGAAAACCCATATAGTAAAAATGGTCAATAAAACTTACTCTTGATAAGATAAAAGTGGATGTACAATGATCATCTAGAATAACACATTATTAGGTTTCTATGTTGGAGAACATTGATGGGAGATGAAAATATGGACATATAATAGAATACCAACTCCCATGTATTAATAGATAGTGATAAAGATCATTGATCATAAGAAGGTGAATGTTTATGATAAATTCAACAACCACAAAACCATAAATCTATGATGAATTTAGAAACCATTGATTCATCAAATATGAAGGTAATAGGGTATCTTTTTTTTGATGATCCTTTTTATATATTTAAGGGGTTCTTTCTATTAAGATATACAACACCAAAAAATATACCTACTTAATATATTTTTATTTCATAAACACAATTTCATCCTTTAATTGCGCTTTAATAAATTTCCACTTTACCTCTTACTCTAAGGAAATGAATATCCAATATGATTTGTTATGTCTGAAGCACTAATATTAACTTTTAACAGATCATAATATCTATAAAAGAGAAACAAGACGAACATCCTATATTTATTAAAACCCAAACTGTTAGCACAAGATAAGATAATAAACAAAAATAATATTAATATATTAATCTCCAAAATTCAATAATGCAACCAAAGGTTTAACATAGATCATTATTTAAAAAAATAAACCTATATCCCAAATAACCTCAATAACCTCAACATGATATATGGTTTTAACCTCAATGTTTATCTCATACCCTTTTAACGTATATCTCAAAAACATAATATAATTCTTTCAAAATAATCATTTATGTTAAAAAAATGTTATATATAATTCAACTTAATAAAAAATATCTTTAAATATCATTAGTCACCCCAAAATCAAATAACTTGACAATATAATATGTTTCCCAAAATAAACTTAATATTTAACCTTAAAACCATATAAGTAAAAACAAAGTTATACTAACTAGTACATCACGTTGGCTAGTTATAGGTATTGTACCTTTATTTCCCTTTTGTTATGGGTTAAAGTCTCATAGCCTTACCAGATGTGATGAGTTGTCACCCAACTTAGGGGCTGTACTTTTTCTAAAACTAAAGAAAAACTTATGTGATCAACATATTCATAATTCTCCATGAACATATAATATTCTCAATAATTTGATGATCATCTTAAAAAATAACACTAGTCATCAAATAATTTTTTAAAAAACTAAGGTTTTTTATAAAACTTATTCTTTTCCACAAAATCAACTAGTTAACTCAACATCAAGAACATATAAAATATTTTCTTTTCTATAATTATGTTTTTTTTCATAGAGTATCACCTTTTCATTAAATCACTTTTATAGGTCATTCAATATATTTTTGAAAATTATTAATGAAAATCTTCTACTAAAAAATCCCTATATATATATATTATTATCAATTTCATTAACCAAACATTTCATTTTTCCAAGATAATTACTTTTTTTGTGTCTTTATTTTTCACACTCAAAACATATTTCTATTTCTATGATACATTCACTTGGAATTTTCTTTCCATATTATTTATATATAGGAAATAGAATCATCAGTATTCTATGGTATCCACTACCTGAGCTCTTAGAAAATTTTATCCTCTTCTTCTTTGGTGACTTCAGGAGTGTCAGAATATATGTACAGTAAGGCCCATTTTCATGTACCAGGTAGTACTTGAGTTAAGCCTGATGCACCTTTTTTCAGAGTTATTACCCCTAGGTTGTAAGATCCCAACCTTTTTTTGAAGATTCCTTGGGGTCGTTTATTGGTACAATTTTTTTCTTATGTTGAGTACTTTTCATGGTTTTTACTTTGGGGTGTTTTGGGTGAAAATTTGAAAAGAACGGTGGAAAGAGGGAAATGTATGGTTGGTGCATGATTTTACAAAACCATGCACCCTATCCCAGAAAACTGTGGAACCCTCGATAGTGGGGATTTGAACTATTAGTTCATGGTTTTTCAAACCATGTGACCTCTTAGGAGAAACTGTTCACCCCCCAGAAGAGGTGCATGATTAAGCACATGGTTAGGGGAAACTGTGCGGCCCGAGTAGCAAACTGTGCATACAATATTTTAGTCCCCCAAAAATTATTAAACAATTTCCCAAACCCCATATAATACCCCCAAATTCTCTATCTCAACCCATAAATGATTTTACTCAATTCTAGAGCCTCTAGGAGGGATTCCAAGGCTGTCTAACCTCTATTCTTGGTAATTTGAAGCATAGTTGGTAGATGTGCATCTCTTTGGGTATACGGTTTCTTCCCAAATGATCTCCTATTATTCTCCCATTCTTATGGTGGGTTTCTATCCTATGTTTTGTTTGATATAGATCTATATTTGGGGAATATTGATCAAGTCTTATGGATATAGATCTGGAATTAAGGTATCACTATTTTTTCAATCATGTATTTAGGTTTTATATTTAGATCTCGTGCTACATCATTATTCCGTCAAAATTGGGGATTTCTGTTGGGTGATATCTCATCAAAGAATCAAGATATGAGGTATATTATTCAAATCCCATAGTCTTGATATCAATTACATGTATGTGATTTTATAATTTCTAGAGTTCATTTAGCATTTGAAATTCCCAAATTGAATTAATTAATGTGGTCAATTAATTAATTTAGGAATTAGGTATTTGATTGAATACTGGAATTGTGAATTGGGATAATTAATTGATGAATTAATTATCACAGTTTTGAGTTGTGGAATTGAGGATAATGAACCATGAGTTAATTATCAGAATGATGAATTGTGAATTAAGAATAATTTATTGTTGAATTAATTATTAGAATATTTTGATTATTTAATAGTAGTAATTAATTGATGAATTAGTAATGGGAATATTTATGGTTGTGCATTTGATTAATTAATTGTTGAATTAATTAATGTAAGCGATTGAATTAATTAATTCGTTAATTAATTATTGGAATTGTGGAGATGAATTAATTGTTGAATTAATTAATGGGATTGATGTGATAAAATAATTATTGAATTAGTAATGTTTTTGGTGTAGTTAATTAATTGTTGACTTAATTAATGGAATTTATGTGACTAATTAATTTATGAATTAATTAAAGGAATTTTCATGATTAATTATTTTTTGAATTAATTAATGGAGTTTCAATGATTAATTTATTATTGAATTAATTAATTTTATACATGTGATATATGTTATATATGTGATATATGTGATGCATGTGATATATGCGATACATTTGATATATGTGATGCATTTGATATATGTGATTGATTGAGAAAAAGGGTTGAAGGACACATAATGATGCTCCAAATACCCACAGGGTCATAGAAATGGCATTCTAGACCCATGGAATGCATGGAATTTTTATGGGATGGGGACCGATGCTCCAAATACCAATGATGTGTGGGACATGGATTGATTTTTCAAATACCCACAACATGTGTGATAGGGACTGATACTCCAAAATAATCATGAGGTGCTAGACATGACAATGTACACATAAAATAGTGGCATTGGATTGTGGTTCCAATTAGTCATATCTTGAATTGAAATGAAATGGATAATCAAACACCATTTGTTAAATGAATTTTGAATTGATAACATGAAATGGTTAAGAATTCATCATGGGATGAAGAAAGAATTGTGGTTTGGGTGTCCTCAGGAACTCAGGGGGGGGGGGTTATGTGGTTAAATAAAGAATAAATGATAATGTTATAACTATTAACTTATGCATTATAATTATATATTTATATAAATATATACACTGATATTGACTAGATATTGTTTTAGACACCATTGGTGGTGTCCTTATGAGTTTTAATTTCACCCTACTTGGGATACCTAATCGATACCTGAATAGATTCCATGTTTTCTAGACTAGATAAGGGAAAAGGTCTTATATTAGAAGGATAATTTTGGGGATAAAGCATGATGAGGGAACTAGACATGGTTTATGAATTTCTTGAGAGTTTTCTGTGTCTTCATTTTTTATTTGAATTTTGACACTTGGCATGTAATTTATCATAGCCTATCTACTATTCAGTTTTGATATTGTATTTCCAGTTTTGGGTCATCTTGTAATATTGATAGAAATTTGATTGTGGTTACATGTTATTCAGTTATTGTTTATTATTTTCCATTGGTGTATTATTATGATAAAATAGGGTATAGTTTCCCCATGATCGATATTATACCCTCACATATAGCTGATAACCTCTGACATATGGAGAGGTGTGACTGAGGTCATGTGGTGGATCGACTCGAGGCTACTTTATGTGGAACCCAGGCCATGATATTACAAAGTTATATCACATGACTTTTATTTTATTTTTATTTTGTATAACTATTTGGGAAAGGTTGACAGGAGAATTGGAAGATTCGAGCTTTGGTTATGAGCTCATTCATGGGAGTTAAAAACCCATGTATGGGGGGATACCCAAGTACCCAGGGTGGAATTATTGTTATTAATGTTTGTTCTTACAGTTGAATATTATTTCAATTTGGGTGACACACTTATTGTGCGATGGGATTATTATTTCAGAAAATTATTGAGAATTGACTCATGGACCAGTATGGCATGAGAGTCAAGTTTCATGCATCATTCTTGGATCTTATGATTGTTATGACGTGCATCATTTTTTGCACACATGAAGAAATGAGTTTTGGGTAAGTTGTTGAACTTGAACAATTTTTCCTTGATTGTGAAATTTAAATAAAAATGGTTCCTAATATGAAATTAAAAATGGTAAAATTATGCAAGGTTAGAATAAATGGTTGTCTAATGAGAAACTTGATATGATAATGAGAATTACCTTGATAACCAAGACCTAAGTGTAGGATGGTTAAGGGTAGTAATAGCGCCTCAATTTTGACCGTATGGAATGGTTTGGGTAAAAGTCTTATTGTGACTTGTTGTGATGTTACTCCTATGTAAATGTGAGAAATTAGTGTAATGTGTCCTAAGACATGTATTTGAAATTATATAGAGTATGCCTCCATGATGAAGCTTGTTGAGAGGATGACCAGAGGAAATGTCTAAGGATGATCCTCCAATGAGGGAACCAAAGGCACTGATAGTGTCAGGTGAGGAAGTCATAGAGAATTTGTGAGAGAATAGTTCCTGCTTCATGAAAATTATGGAAAGAGACCCAGGATGGGTTGTGAAAAGCATGTATGATCTGACAAGAGATTTTTAGTTGCAACGCCCTTTGAATTTTACTGGAGGGGGTGGAACTGAGGGAGATGAGTTCTAGATTTATTTTATCCTATATATACATGAACACTTATAGAATTCTACTAAGAACAGAGTCGAATTGGATGCCTACATGTTATGTGGTTAGGTAAGGCATTTGTGGGACATCCAGGCTCAGGATGGAAAATTGGAATCTATATAATGGGAAAACATTCAAGAGAATTTCCTAGATAAATTTTATCTAGACACACTAATATAGGAGAGAGTAGTTGAGTTAATGAGGTTGACTTAGGGGAGTATGTCCATAATGCACTATGATGGATGCTTTATAGATTTTCAGAACTTTGTTCCAGTGTTGGTAGTATATGAGGTTACTATGAAAAAGTAGTTTTAGGATAGACTTAAGTGTGATATTAAGTCCCATGTTAATATCTTCAGGCTAAGGAAGTTTGTAGAAGCAGTTAAATAGGATCTTATATCTGAGGGGAACCTAAAGGATTATTCTAGTGTTAGACATGTGGTTTCTACTGGATGATTAGGAGGTGTAGCTTCCAATAGTATGAAACATCATTATGGTAACATTAGTTAGAGTAGTGGGAAGAAAAGTTCCCAGTTAGGGGGATCAATTACACCGGATCTTACCTGAGTTCTTTAAAACCAGTGCATTAGGCTGAGATACTTTCATAAACATTATCCATGACTACTAGTAGAGTGATGATCTTGTAGAAAGATAGGTAATCTATAGATGTTCTTTAATAACACTTGACAGATGAGTAGTGATGGAGGATCTAGATGGAACTAGGGTGCAGGAAAGGGGATCTTCTACACCCTATCAGTCTGGTAGCTGGAGTTCTACAAGCTGAGGTGGTAAAGGTAAAGGACATGGTGATTCTAGGAATGATCACCCATATCAATAGAGTGGTGTAGCTTAGGTGTGTTCTCCATATCATAGAGAAGAGGAATAAGATAGTTTCATGTGGTGTAGCATACACTTGTGGATAGTAAGTCTGGACCATCAACAATGATAGGTACTATTCTTATAGATTCTACACTTGGTATTTCATTATTTGATACTAACACCTCTCATTTATTTATATCTACAAAACTTGTTAATGGATTGATCATGGTAGTGGAGTTTGAGAGCAGGGTGTTGATGATAGATACACCATTGGGAGTAAGGACTAGAGACATATGTTTGTTAAAGGGATGTTCTCTTGATATTAGGGATTATCATTTTATATGGGATATTTAAGTTCTTGATATGTTAGGATTCGACCTAATTATGGTTATTGACTGTTTAGTAGTATACCAAGCCTACATTGACTATTATCAGAGGAAAGTGACTTTTACATCTCCTAATAGTGAACTTTATATTCACCATGGAGAGTGAGAAATATTGGAAGGTTGAGGAGGGACAATTACTCAGAAAATTGGAGATCTCGTAGCCTAGGTTGCTGGTCTATTGCTGGATGATGGAGGTGTGAAGTAAGATGCCTTTCAACCTATAGTGGACTAGTTTTAGGAAGTGTTTTCTGAATAATTATTAGGGTTTCCACCTGAGTGATATGTGTAATTCAATTTTGAGATCATGTCTATGGCTGATCCAGTTTTAATTACACCATAAAAAATGGAACTGAAAGAGCTTCAATAGCTCCAGAATCAGTTGGAGGAGTTAGAGGATAAGAGATTTATCCAACCATTTAAATCTCCTTGGGTTTTACCAGTGTTGTTTTCTAATAAGGATGATGGGTGTTTGTGCTTATGTGTCGATTAATAGAAGTTGAACCATATGATAGTGAGTAACTTGTATCCTCTTCCATGTATCAATGATCTGTTTGACTAGTTGAGAGGATCTAGTTTCTTTTCCAAGATAGACTTGAGATCAGAGTATGATCGGTTTAGATTTCTGACTTCTAATATATCAAGGACTACTTTCAAAATTAGGTATATAATTTTTGAGTCCTTCATAATTCCCTTTGGGTTGAAAAATTCCCCAACAGTGTTTATGTCCTTATTGAATAAGATATTTCATCCTTAACTAAATCCATTTGTGGTAGTGTTTTTGGATGACATCTTAGAGTACTCCAATACTCATGATGATCATTCCAAACATCTTGACATCATTCTAAGTACACTGAGAGAGAATCAACTATACTCCAAGATATGTAAATGTCAGTTTTGGATCAATTAGTTACACTTATTAGTTCACATCATCTCGGAGGAAGGAGTGTTAGTGGACCTAGAGAAGGTGTAGGTAGTTGTATCTTGGGTGAATCTTAAAAATGTGTTCAATATCCACAATTTTCTAGCGTTATCTTGATATTATCATAGGTTTATATATTAATTTTCATGATTAGAAGTACCACTTACGAGCTTGACCAAAAAGGGGATAAAGTTTGAATTGTCAAAAGCATGTGATAAAGACTTCCAAGAGTTAAACAAGTGCTTGAAATCGACAATGATATTGATCTTACTTGAGTTGGGTGAGGAGAATGCGGCGTATTATGACACTTCTAGGATAGGGATTGGAGAAGTGTTGATTCAGGGAGATCGAGTTGTAGCATATGGGTGTTGAAAGTTGAGGCCTCATGAATAGGACTACCCTACACATGACCTTGAGTTGGATGTAGTATTTTATGCTTTGAAGTGTTGGCAATATTAACTCGTGGGAAATAAGTCTACTGTGTATTTGGATCATAAGATCTTAAAGTATATATTTCTATAGTGATATTTTAATCTACAGAAGTGGGGATGGTTTGAGTATATGCAGTTGTTAGTTTTTGATCTAGAATATATGACCAAGAAGGGAAAATGTGTAATAGATTCTTGAGAAGGAAAACTCAGACTCAGACAGTCCATGAGTCTAGTTCTAAGTGGAATATGATGACTTTACTAGATGAGATGCATGTTATTGTTTATGGGAGTCAAGAGCATATAAATCTCGGTTAAGTTTCAATGGACTATACACTTTTCAGATAGATCAGAGACAAAACATATGAGGATCCAGAGTGCATGACCTTGAGATAAATCCTGGAAGGTGGTGAGTCACCTTCATACTGAAGCATATATGAGTATGCGATCATCTATGTCAAGAAATGGGTTGTTGTGCCTATGACCACGTAGGAGAAACTGATGCGTGAGCTTCGTTCATCGAAATGGGTGATATATCTAGGTGTGACTAAAATGTACCATGACATAAGATGATATTTTTCATGAAAAAGGAGGTAGTAGAGTTCGTGACATGATGCTACACCTGTAAGCAGGTGAAGGAAAATGATCAATGACCTGGAGGATTTATATATATGTTATTCATTACGGAGAATATGTGGGATGGCGTGACTATGGATTTCATAGTGTGTCTCCTGATGATGACTCTAAATAATTAATCTATTTCGGTTATTGTGGATCGACTAATGAAGGTAGCACAATTTTTAATGGTATGAGAGACTTTAATAGTGGAGCAATTGGGAGAAATGTACATTGAAGAGATAGTTCGTCTATATGGAGTTCCATTCACTATAGTCTCTGACCATGATTCATGCTTTAATTTTTTCTACTTTTGGTAGGGCTTATAGAAGGAGATAGGATCATAGGTTTTGTTGAGTATATAATTCCACCCACAGAAAAATGAGAATTTAGAGAATACTATACAGGTTCTTAATGATATTCTATGATCATGTGTTCTTAACTTTGGTGGTTCATGGGAGAAGAACCTATATTTAGTGGAGTTCTCCTATAACAACAATTATCAAGAAACTATTCAGATGGCACTGTATGAGGCACTTTATGGTAAGCTATGTACTTCTCCTCTATTCTTGATGGAGGTAGGTGAGTCATAATTGTTGGGGCTGAGTCTCATGTAGGAGACATCATAGCAGGTACAACTGATTCAAAATAGTATGGTTACAAATCATATTATAGAAAAGTTGTATAATGATAGGTGATGATGAACCCTGGAGTTTACAGAGGGTGATGATGTATTATTTCTTGTGTCACCCAGATTGGATCACCACAGGATATGAAGATAGGGAAAGTTGGCACCTAGGTTTGTTGGACCATTTGAGGTTGTGGAGAGAATCAGGCCAATGGAATACCAATTGGAACTTCCAAAAAAATATATTTCTATGAATGATGTTATCTATGTGTCACAACTTCAGTGGTATCACCCTGACCCTTCTAATGTGATTGAGGTGGATAATGTTGATCTTGAGATAGATGTTTCCTTTGAGGATCATCTGATACATGTGTTGGATCATAGTGAGAAAGTGATGATGGGAAATATTGTGCCTAGAGTATGTGTATTGTGGAAACATGGTTGTGTTTAGGAGTAAAGTTGGAAGAGAGAATAAGATATGAGGTATTAGTGGCCCAACATTTTTGACTTAGAATCTTAGAGATGTTGGGAGTAAAACTTGTGGAGGAGCTATTATACGGTGGGAAGATTGTAAGATCCCTACATTTTTTTGAATATTTATCAAGATCATTTATAGTTACTCTTTTTCCTTATGTTGTGTACTTTTTATTTGGGTTTTACTTTGGGGTTTGTTGGGTGAAAATTTAAGAAAAATAGAGGAATGTGGGTAGTGGACGGTTGGTACATGGTTTTACCTAACCATACACCCTATCCTAGAAAACCGTGATACCCTAGACTGTGGGGATTTAAACGAATGAAACATATTTTTTCAAACCGTATACCCTCTTAGGAGAAATCATGAACCCCCCGCCCCCTAGAAGAGGCGCATTGTTAGGGGAAATTGTGTTCCCCAAGTAGCAAACTGTTCATACAGGATTTTAATGCCCTGAAAATTATTAAAAAAATTCACATACCCCCATGTAATACCTTTTAATTCCCCAGCATTACCCAAAGATGTTTTCACTCAATTCCAGATCCTCCTAGAGGGATTCCAAGGCCGTCCAACCACTGTTCTTGGTGATTTGAATCTTTGTTTTAGATCTGCAACTCTTTGGGTATGTAGTTTCTTCCCAAATGATATCCCATTCTTATCCCATTCTTTTGATGGGTTGTTATCCTTTGTTTTATAGGATCTAGATCTATATTTGATGAATCTTAATCTTAGATTGTGGATCTTGGTCTATAATTAAGTGATATTGATTTGGTCAATCTTCGATTTAGGTTTTAGATCCAGATATCATGCTACATCATTATTCCGCTGAAATTGGGGATTTTTGTTGGGTGATCACTCATCAACGAATCGTGGAAGGAGCTCTATTATTAAAATCCCATAGTCTTGATATCAATTACGTATAAGTGATTTTATAATTTCTAGGTTCGTTTAGTATTTAGAATTCCTAAATTGAATTAATTAATGCGAACAATTAATTAATTGAGGAAATGGGTATTTTATTGAATAATGTAACTGTGAATTGGGATAATTAATTGATGAATTAATTGTCAGAGTATTTAATTGTGTAATTGAGGATAATGAATTGTGATTTAATTATTGGAATGACGAATTGTGGATTATGAATAATTAATTTTTGAATTAATTATTAGAATATTTAGATTGTTGAATATGAATAATTAATTAATTAATTAGTTATGGGAATATTTGTGGCTACAGATTTGATTAATTAGTTGTTGAATTAATTAATGAATGTAATGTGATTAATTAATTAGTGAATTAATTAATGGAATTCTGGAGATTAATTAATTGGTTAATTAATTAATGGGATTTATGTGATAAACTAATTGTTTAATTTGTAATGTTGTTGATATAGTTAATTAATTAATCGAATTTATGTGACCAATTAATTGTTGAATTAATTAAAGAGATTGTCATGATTAATTAATTTTTGAATTAATTGATGTAATTGATATGATTAATTAGTTGTTGAATTAATTAATGTGATATATGTGATATATGTGATCTATGTGATACATGTGATATATGTGATACATGTGATATATGTGATACAAGTGATATATGTGATTGATTGAGAAAATAGGGTGTGGGATATGAAATGACACTCTAAATACCCATGGGTTCTAAGACATGGTGTTCTAGACCCAAGGCATGCACACCAATTGTATGAAGGACTGATTATCCAAATACCCATGATGTGTTGGATAGAGACTAATCCTCTAAAAACCCATGACACGTGAGACATGGAATAATGCCCCAAATAATCACGGGGTTCTAAACATGAAGATATACACCTAAAATAGAACCATTGGACTATGATTCCAAGTATCTATATCAAAAATTTAAATATAATGGATAATGAAAGACCATTTTTTAAATACATTACAAATTGATAATGTGAAATGGATCGGACTCTGACACGAGATGAAGTAGTTATTTAGTTTCGGGTGTCCTTGGGAACTCGAGGGTTTATGTGGTTAAATAAAGAATAAATGATAATGTGATATCTATTTACTTATGAATTGTAATTATTTATTTTTTACAAATTCATACACTAATATTGATGGGATATTGATTTAGACACAGCTAGTGGTGGCCTACTGATTTGTACTCACACCCTACTCAAGCTTCCTAATTAGTACCCAAATATATTTCTTGTTTGCAGGACAGGATAATGGAAATGGTTCGGTGTTAGATGTATGATTTTGGTAATGGAGAATGATGAGGGAACTATACATGGTTCAAGGATTTCTTGGTCATTTTCAATGTCTCCAATTTTGATTTTCATTTTAACACTTAACACATACTTTAGCAAGGCATATCTACTGTTCAGTTTTGATATTGTATTTACATTTTTAGGTCATCTTATGATATCAGTACTATTCTATCTATAGTTATATGTTATTCACTTATCGTTTCTTATTTTACACTGGTTTATTACTCTAATAAAAGATGTTATAGTGTCCCCTTGATCAATATTAGACCTTCACTACTAGTTGGTAGCCTCTAGTATACAGGTAGGCGTGCTAGAGGTCATGTGGAGGACCAATTTGGGGCATTGATGTGTGGCACCGGAGTCAAGAAATTACAACGGTACATTTGTTCGGGAACCATATCCACTTATAGTAACTAGACATGGATATAATTTCTTACAAACCACTCATTTTATACTTAACCAAAATTCTAGTATATTTTTCTATACCTAGTCTAATTCTTAGACATAGTCCTAGGGTTCTCCCTAAAAGTTTTTTGTCCTCATTCAAAAGGTTAACTAAACCTTTCCTCCAATAACAATTTTAGCGACCCAATATATTTAAACATATTATTATATGATTCTTAAAAAAATAACCAATAATTACAAAAGAAGGATCATAAATTCCTAATATATTTGGAAGAATGGGTTAATTATACATAGAAGGAAATTTAAACATTGAATCCTTATTTAATTTTCCATTTTGATCTCTTAAATCAATTCAATCTCTTAAAAATTCATGTGATAACCTAGGGAATACATGAAATAAATGGGTGAGCTAAAAAGACTAGTAATGGAATAAAAATAATAAGGAATCATAACATGTTAGTCAATGGTATAACATGATATCATAAAAGAGAAGGTACATAGGAAATAAAATGGAATCTTAACATAAATATCATGGTAAAATAAGATCATAGAAACATGGTAAAGTGGAGATGACATAGAACTTGACATAAAAATAAGTCAAGGATAACTTCTAAGATAATATCAAATGGTGTACATAGTCCCATAATAGATTAGGTTCACTCCCTAATCCCATACATGATATCTCATGAGACTAAAGCATTACCCATTTCATTGGAAGGATATATAATTCTAATCCCACCCATAAAATTCATTTAATATATAAGAATATGTATTCCACATAAGGTTATCGATAATAATTCATAAATATAATAATTACCCATAGAAATAAATGGGTTTCATAATATGGTCTCATAACATAATAAAAAGATATTACTTAAAGAAGGAATTTAAGAAATGGTCATAAGAAATATATTAAAACATTAAACAAAGGGATACTAACACAGGTATACATGTGAGAGAAATATATACAGAATTTATAATCATTCCATAACCTTAAATAGAGATAAAGTGAGTTAGATATATAATGATCATAACCTGAAGAGAAAGGTGGGTTAGAAAAATCCCTTACAGTATGCTCGATTCATCACGTGTGTTGTTTATCTCAATAAATATAAAAATTAATTTAATTATTTAATTTCTTAAAAACCTTATTCAATCTTATTATTCATTTTATTTTATTCATTACTATGTCATATTAAATTACTAAACTAGTTAATTTCTTACTAGATGTTTTAACGATAAACGAGTCATATATCCAAAATCAATTTTGTAAATTGAATAAGGTCAAATAGATGATTAATTTATCATACAAAAAATGGAAAACATGATATAATTATCATTTTTATATATAAATTAAACTTTTTAAACCATCTATGAAATATGTTTATGAAAAATGAACCATATTATAATAATGGAGATGGTAGGCTGTACATATGCATGAGTAAAATTTACATTTCTTAAAGATCATGATGGAAAGAAGGTAAGTGTTATTTTAGATTTCCAGGATGATAATTATATCACAAATATCATATTATTTATTTAAATAATTTTACACATAAAATTCATGTGATGTGGTAATAAAACCGATCACATCATTTTGCGAGGTTGTAGTCCGTTGTACACACGAACGATGTTATCATTTATTCAATAAATAATGAGCTATGAAAGTATATGATATATTTATTTTAAATAATGATTAATATTTCATGCATATTATATATAAAAATAAAATTAATCCTTATTACCTTCCATTTGAATCATATGTGAAAAATGAATCACATCACATTGCGAGGCAGTTGTCTGTGGTACACATGAGCGATACTATCATATTCTATATGGAAAGGAAAGTAAGAAGGTATGTATTATATTATAATTAAATAAGTATAATTATATAATAAATATAATATATAAACATTAAATATTTCATTACATGCATCCATGAGAAGCGGTGATGGAAAATGAATTACGTCAGTTCATGAGGCCGTAGTTCGTCGAACACACGATCAACAGTTTCACTTTACATATTTGGGATAAGGAGATGATTTTAGGTAATGAAATTAACATTAAATAAACTCAGTATATAAAAGATACTGATTTTATTATATGTAACACCCCAAGATTTCATAGTGTGTTATTTCTTCAAAATAATTCAATAACTTTCACTACACGCAACACCGAGTTCAAGCGCACCATGATTTACCAAAAAAGCTGTTAAAAAGAGGTTATGAATAGTATTAACTAAATTTTAAACTTTATATAATCCTTATAATTTTAGAATCCATATTATGAGTTTCTTAGACATAATTCATTTTCAGTATTTCACTTTTACCAACTTTTAATAGTGAACCCTTTTTAAATAAAATATTTTAAACTTTTTGACTAAATGGGGACATAAAAAAATTTAAAATGAAGCTTCCCAAGCTTTCACGGTACTCTTTCCTTTGAATAATATAGTAGTGTGTGTTGTACGCAACTTTGAGTTCTAACACACACCACAACCAATCAAACTAGCCATTATGAATAATAATACCTACTTTTTGAAATTTTATAAATTTTATCTCTCAAAATGGACTTCATTTTTGGATTCGGAATAACTAATTTATCCTAGGGTGAAATTTTGGAACTTTTCGGATAACACTTATATTTTGATGAATAGTGAAAATTACTAAATTTTAATTAAAAACAACTTTTTTTAAACAAAATAATTAATAGTGATAAATTATGAATTTGAGTGGTTTTAAAGTATATTTAGAATATATTTTTACCATTTAATACAATTTTGGTCATTAGACATAATTTTACAATTAAACCGGGCATAAACAAGTGTCAATCTTTTGATAGTTATTATCTCTTAAAAACACGCTTTTTGTTTTAACAACGGGAATTAATTTTAAATTAATTTTTGCCACTTCTGTGTTTTGAATTTGGAAAAATGGATTCCATATTTGGAATCATGATGTTAAAATTATGTAAATAGGTAACTTTTATTTTTAGACATTTTGAATAATTACTTCGGTAAATATTTTATTTACTATGGTTAAGGGTAAATCCAGTAAATAAGGGTTAAAATAATAATACTATAATAATACTAAATTACCCTAAAACGTGTCCTAGCCTTATTGGTTGATACATGTTAGACCATAGTAATTTTTGGGTCGATTTTGGGACCCCATGGAGCCACTTGTGGGTGATAGGGACACTTTATTTTAATTAAGTTAAAATAAGTACAAAAATGATATAAGCATATATCTTTTACAAAAACAATTTTTACATAGGGTTATATATGTTGGAATTTTGACTATAAATATTCATTAGAAATATAAACAGATTTTCTACATAATTATATTTTATTTATAATTTTCAGACTTTAAATAATTTAATTTATTTATGACACAATTATGATACAGTAATTACCATAATAGTGACAAATTAAAATAATTGATATTATAAATACCCAAATAAATATAATTTGAGGATTTTAATGAATTACAATAATTTTATAGGATAATATGACATATTAGGATTTATTTAATTAACTTTGTTCGAAGTAATCATCCTGTTATGAGTTTCAAAAAAATCAACTATTGAATAGTGTCAAAATTGACAAAAAAGAGTTTTTAAAACAAATATTATATTATTAATTGATATTAAATTCCTAAAAATATAAGGTTCTGCCAAGAGACTTATATCATGATAGTTATATCATTAATGGACCACTTGGGTGTCTTTTGGATGTATATAGTAAGTTTATTAACCATATAATATAAAAATACAAAGAGACATTGTAAAAGTGAAACTAATTAACTTAGAGTTAATACTTAGAGATAAGGTTAATATAGTAACCCAAACCTGTATAAATTATATTGGTTGAATGGTTTTAGACCCATACCCACCTTAAAATTTAAATAATCAACTTTGGATCCATTAGAAACCGAATATAAATTTATTATAAATTAATATTTTTAGATTTTCCAAAGGTGCCCCTCACCCCTCTTATAAAAGGGCACTCCTCCTTCTCATTTATTCACACATTAAAAGCCTTTTGGTTCGGCCAAAATCTGCCCACATACTCTACCAACTTCCCTCATTACAACCTAGAGGCCTTAGTTGGATCAGAAAGCCAACCTAAGGATCCCTTTTGATCAAATCAAAAGGAAGAACCCGAAGAAGAGGTAATGATTTCACCACCCTTTTCCAAGTTTCTTTCTTCTTCCAATTCTTATTCCTTTGTTATTACCATTATAAAATAATAACTCTAGTATCATATATATACTTTTATGTTATTATAAATATGGTACAACCATATTCAGTATTCTATCCACCCTTTGAATAACATGTCACCATACGTGCGTATGTACGACTTACCGTCTCCACATCGTGGTGTAATTGTTACTCAATATATTATTATTTGGATGGGTATAATAATGATATGTAATTCATGTAAATAATAAATATATCATGATAATGATTCTGTATATATGATATACTATCCAATTATATATTATTTTAATATCAAAAGAATGATATTTTTGCTCGTGCGTACGTACGGATTACCGTCTCCACGACGCGATGAGATTCATTTCCAAGTTCACCATTCATCGACGATTATAAAATATATATTACTAATAAGTATGTAATATATGACATAATAATTCTACTGTAGATATATATATATATATATAAGGATTTATGTACTGACATACATCTTATTCACTTACTTCCGTTCAATACTATATGAAAACAGAAACAGCGTTTATGCGTAAGTACGGACTACCGTCTCCATAAACGGTGTTTTCCATTTCATATATATGTCTATTATACATATTTATATTCCAAATATATATGATATATTTATCATGTTTTATATTCTGGAAGTATTTAAATCATGATCTAAGTGATACAACCAAGAGTGACAAGTTAAAACACGTACGATAAAGAAAGTGATTATTACCCGAAATGTTAACTAAACATGGAAATTATTATTAAATGGGTAATATAAAGTCATAAATGAATCATGTATGATATAATAAATAGTAATATGGTTCTTTTATAATTTAATAACATACTACTATCTTCGTACATGAGGTTAAACGTACCCTCGACTAAAGGAAAGTGCAAGGTAAGGGGTTTTCATCTCACTCCTTATTCCCGTGAGATCCATGCCATATTTCCACTATTACCTTTTGTGTGGTGTCTGTACTACCCATAATTATATTCTTTGTGTAATACACTTTAATTTACGTGTATTTACATATTCATTGTATGATACCTCTTTCATGGGTTGTATGTTTCGTAAGTTACCAAACTGGGAAGGGTTAATATAACAATCTCTTTATTATCTGAGGTTGTTTTTACATAAGTATCTACTAGGACATATTTATTATCCATGTACATGTTTTATGAAAGAGTTTTAAAAGGGATTATTTTAAGGTACTTTTTACTAAAACATAATTTCAAATGTTTTAAATATTCATTCTTCTAAATCTTTCTTATTAATGTCCATGTCTTCAAAATGGTTTTTAAGGATTTATTTATATGGACATGAATGTTTTTTTTAAAATGTTAATTCCTTTCAAAAGTTTCAAAGTGGTATGGGACACTTTGATTCAAAAATGTCTTTAAATGACTTCTTTTATAAATTGTGTGACTTTTAAATGTTTTCATGAAAAAGGGGTATTTCTCTCAAAGAGTTTTACAAATCAATCTCTTCTATGTCAAAATCCTTTAATGGATTTTAAACTTGTTTTGAAGTTGATTTATCATGATAAAAATCTTCCATATTGTGTTGAAGGTTTTGTGATATATTTGACTGTGGATATGTTATTTTTATACCATTCATGGTTTAGGGGTAATGCATTGACATTTATCATTCTAGTTTTAATACAAATTTTTATGTTATATTTCATCCTCTTATTAAGACGAATGTGTTGGACTAGTATGTTCCGGGTTGGGGACCGGTAAAAGTAAGCCCTCCGGGTTAGTGTCCAATTATTAGAGGCACTCCAGGTTGGTGTCCGGTTATTAGAGGCACTCCAGGTTGGTGTCTAGTTATTAGAGGCACTCCGGGATGGAGTCCGGTGACAGAGGCTCTCCGGGTTGGGTTCCGGTTACAGTTATCCCTTAGGTCTTGGCACAAGGCCTCGACACAGAAATTAAAGTTCGGCATCATGAATTCCATCATTATGAAAGTGGTTAGTGATATTGTATGTGATTATTTGATTAGTAGAATATCCATGTGAATAAGTAAATGGCATTATTTCATTTTATTTCTGCCATATTATACTGAAGCTCATGTTTAAAAGGATTTTGTTTTAGTTTTATACATTTCCTTAAATGTTTATGCTTATTTTTGAAAGTTTCCGTTGTATTTCTTACCCTTACTGAGCATTTGAGCTCACCCCTTTCTATGTTTTATTTTTCCCAGGATTCCAAGAAGTGTAATGTGATTGATATGCAGGGTTAAGACAAGGGAATATTGGAATTCATAAAGGATTATTTATATTGTTTTGTATATTATGAAGTGTAATGTAACATTCATGTATGTAATCTATTTTCCAAGACTGCTAAACTGATCGGTTCTTCGGGACTTGGTTCCTTGTAATCATGCCAATGTATTAAAATATTGCACCGACTCTGGTTCACTGGGGTCATGGCGTTACATTATATCAAAATGATTTATTAAAATTTTAAATATATGGAAGATGAAATAAAATAAAATTCTCGGTTAAGGGAATTACCTCTTCTTCAGACAAATTCTTCTAGTTTATACCAAAATCCTTCATAGGATGGATTTATAACCAATCCATATCTTCTAGGATGAGTTTATATAATTAATTAATTGATTTGGGTAGGTATTGGGTGAAACAATGGGTTTTGGAAGTGTGAAAAGAAGATGAGTGGGGGTGGCCTTTTAATAGTGAGGGAGAGGACACCCTTGAATTTTTTGAAAAGAGAGTACTCCACCCACATTTTTTTCTATTTCTGAAAAGCCCTAAAATGGTCCATTTTTGAACCTTAAAATAAATAAGGTAAACATATAACCATAAAATATTAATTAGGAAAGCTTTGTGTCATTTTTACCCCTTATAGTTTTAGTTTAACCTCCATTTAAACATGTTTACACCTTAACCATGGTAAATAATTTTTACTATTTTCACTATTCATTATGGTAAAAAATTAAATTGAACTTATTAGGTAATATAAAATTTTTTGATTCTAAATATTTAATAGTTTTTTTAAAATTTAACTCACATAAGTTTTATAATTTAATTTCAAATTAAACCTATAGTCATGTCGAAAAATGGATTTTCCAAAGAAAAACATTCAAAGGTTCAAAATATTTTTTTATATCATAATTCAATATGAAATTGATTCAAATGACCTAAATTTGTTTAATATTAATATAATTGAACTAATTATACTTTAAAAATAATTTCAAATATAATTTAACTTTGTAAAAAAAATTAATTAAAGGATTTTTTCAATAAAAATCAGTATTTTTCACTATTCATAATTCATAAATCTTTTTAGAAAATTCTCAAAAATTCACTAAAAGATAAATTTTAAATTTAGATATAAAAAATTAGGTTTATTTTTAAAAATAAAATTTCTAAAACTAGTAAAAATTAATTTTAAATTATGTGTGTAAAGCATGACTAATCTGCCGTTCATAAAAATACAGTTTTTTAGAAAACATTTCTCTCTCTTTAAAATGGTTATTATTTTATTTCAAATCAATAGATAAAAATTGAATCTATTTTATACATGTGAAAAATATAAGTTTCATTATTTATTTATTCCTATTAATACCCACATATTTAATAGCTTGGTTATAATGGTCATGTTGAAATAATTATATTTTAATATAGTATCACATTTCCTTTAAACCCAATTTTGTGTGCATAACTAGCTATCAATGAAATTGAATTTATTTAAAAAAATTGATCGTAAATTATCACAATGTAACATTCTATTTTAAGTTTGATGTTTCATTTCATATATGCTTTCCAACACGATGTTCCTCTTTTAAAATCTCAGTGTGTTACTAGGGGATAATGTTACATTGCATTATTTTTAAATAAATATATTTTTCAATCCTGATGGGATCTTTTTATTAAAAAATATTCTTCAATATAAAATGGTATCCCATAGAATAGGGAAATAAACCATCACGCACGGTAAGGCCATGGGGCTTAACTTGTGACCAAAGGGTGACATGGGAACAATCCCCACCATTAGACTATGTATTGTCTTGGTACCATCATCCATTTTTTAAATATAAATTTATTTCGTTTATTAAAGGATATAATATAATAAAATTATATACTCGTTTACTTTTAATAATATCATGTTTTCTTAATGACCACAATTATTTTCAATTTATAAGTTAGATATATTCCATTAACATGTTTTTTATTTTGATAAATTAAAAAGTATGAAATTATTTGATATATCATAAATGTAAATTTATGTTAAATTTATTTATTCTTATTTCATAAATAATTTTATCAAGGTAAAGTACAAATGTATGGTTTTAATTTGGAAAACTATAGTTGTTAGTTAAACTAAATTTTTTCCCATGAATTACAAGGATTTATTTAAACCTAAAATTTATACATTTTAGAAGTTTAAATTTATAAAATTTTAATATTCTTTTATTAATCATTTTTAATTTAACTTAGGTATATTTTTTATATTTTTGTAAAATAGTTAATTTTTCGGTGAATAGTAGAACAAACCAGTTTTTATAAAAAAATATATCTTATATGAATACATTATGATATAAAAAATTATGAAACTTATGAAAAAAATTAAATATGATAATATAATACAAAAAATATAATACAAAAAAGTATCAATTATTATAGATTATAATTTTTTACAAGAAAAATTTGAAAATCATTATCAATTTCAACATCTTGCTTTTACAACAATGGAGAAGTATAATTCGATGTCTTATGATAATAATTGAGATTGAAAAATTCATTGGAATACTTTGTTAATAAATATGAATTATAATTTTTTATTTTGATGGATATATATTAATATTTTAGTTATATAAGATGTGACTTATCCAAATTCTTATCCAAGGCTAGAAAAGTCAAAAATAATATATTAAATAGGTTTTCATGATATGGACCATATAAATAAATTTATTTAAAAAAAATTATTTTTAATAATTTTTCTGTGTTATTAATTTATTTTTTAATTTTGAAATTATTATAATTTCCCAATAAATTCATACTGTGATGGTGTAGTGTTTATGAAAAAGTAGAAAAGTTATGTTAATGTTATTAAAAATATTAAAAATATAAAAATTTGGTTGAATGATTGTGTTACATAGTATTTTTGATGAATATAATATATTTGTGATTATTTAAAAGTTCAAATTTCAATTCCATTACTATCTTATGTCATTAAAGTCAAACTATTTGAATAGTCTAGAAAATGTCTTTAATGGAATATTATGTTAAATAATATTTTATTTAATGATTTATAATTCATAAAAATATTACATTTATCCTAGTGAATGTTATATAGTCAGTAATATCAATAATTTTCTACTTATGATTCAGTTTCCATTTTATAGTATCTTTATTGAATCCTATAGAGTAAAAAACTTTGATATCACGGTAATCATCAAAATGGTTAACGAGGGGTTAAACTAAGAGTTAAGGGTGAAAAAATTGCCTAAACTTATCCAAATATACTTAATGAGAGGATTTTACTCATCATAATAATACTAGAATTGGAATGTATCTTTTTTTCAACATGAACATGATAATTATTTTATCTTAATATAATACTTTAAGTAATTCAAAGGGTGCCCCTCCCCTCACTTATAAAAAACATCTCCAATCCTATCTTCCTCACACCTTTTTGAGAAATATATTTCTTATAAAACATATATAAATCTATAACAAACATCCCTCACCACTTATTATAGGCCTTGGTCTCACCAAAATAGAAACCTAGAAGTCTCAAGGTGTAAGCTGAAGGTGGTCTTCTAAAGACGAGATAATCGTCTTAAATGAGCGTTTTCATTTTATTTATTATTCTACCTAATTAAAATTTTATTAAACCATTATGATATAGTAAATAAGTATCTCCACTATATTGAAATTTTATTATGGATATGGTACAACCATTTTTCATTTCTTTTTTCCATTCTATGGGGAATGAAAACAATATTGGTGCGTATATGTGGACTACGACCTCCATGAAACGATGTGTTTATTTTTTCATTACAACATATCAGTTTTATTTATAATAGTGGTTTTAATCAATATATTTTATATTAATTACATAATTTTCATTATTTAAATATAATATATGATCTATTTTTATTTACCCTACTATCCATTGGAAAATGGTAACATTGTGTATGCGTATGTATGGATTACCACCTCCATGAAGTGATGTGATTTTTTATGGATTATTCATCCCAATATTGTTTCTTTGAGACATGTCTTGTATCATGTTCCAACTTCCTTTTATAAGGTGTATATGATACATATTGATATATTGTAGAATGAATGAATCTTTGATCATGTTTTTCAAGGTTCCATTAATGTTCTATTTTTCCTGAGATATTTATAAAAATGTTATAAATGTTAGAAGGGTTTTCATGCTCTAAATTTCAATTCTTTGGGAAATAATTCATTTTATACACCATGATGTATTTTATATGGTGTACATACTACCTAAAAATGTATTTTAACGTATTATTTCTTGGAAATTATGTATTTCACATAATCATGTTATGATACTTCATTCAATATCTTTTTGATTCAAGTATTACCTAAGTTTCATGGGTTTCTTATATCAAACTCCCTTCTTTAGGATGAGTTTTGATTGATTAACCTATATTTATTTATATGGTGTATACATTTATTATTTAAATATAATATCATATATATTTTTATACTCATGGTATTTTATCTTCCTTACTAGATTCTTTCATTCAAACATATTTCAGTTATAAAATGTCATAAAAGGATTTTTTTGAAAACATAATTTTAATATTTTTAAATAATTTTAACTGGACTCTTCCTCTATGTTTTTGTATCATATATGAATAATTTTGTTTTATAAACATAAATTATTTCCTAATGTTATTCTCTAAGATCATTAATATTCTTTTAAATGGTTTAAAATTAAATTTATAAATGATTTCCATATGGGTCACTTTTAAATCTCTTTAGGAATGTTTTAAAAGGATGTTTAATTTTAACATTTATGACAAGAACAAATTTTTCCTACCATCAAGAGAATTAGTGTTTTTGAATATTATTTTATATGATTACACAATTATTTTCAGTGAAATGTTTTTCCAAATATTTTGGAGATCTTTATAAAATATTATCAATAGAAATGGGTATTTTCCCATATTTTAAAAGAAATATTTTAAATGTTATTTTAAAGGTACTTTCATCCATGCAAAAATCCTTTAGTGATCCTTTTACTTAATTGGGAATATAATATTATGGTATCACCCATTTATTTTATTGGATGTCTTATAATTATTTAAAAAAAATATTATCATGATTCTTATTTTTTAATGGGAAAATCAATCTATAAAGTAATGAATTATATTGTTAAAAAATTGATGTTGGAAATTCAGGCTACCATGTGTTATACTCATGTATAGTAAAGGGAAGTTATTGATGATTATGGGTGAGATGATATATCTCATTAAGGTAGGTGACCCCAATATAGATTATATGATTGGTGAGCCTGATATAACTATGCAATGCATTGGGTAATTTTCTTTTTCTTTAAAGGAAAGAAATAGATAGTTAACTGAGGAAGTTTCTATTATAAATTTAACTGACATCAAATAATTTTTGACATTAGTGAACATGTGTGATGAATATAATGTTCTCAGATAATAGTACATTTTATCTATGCTTACCATGAGTTTTTAAAGGTTCCTTTGATCAATATTGACATCACATGGATCATGATTATTTTTTCATATGACTCTTAGCTTTGTTAAATATTTATTCTGTGCCACATGCTTAAAAATCTAAGTTTTTTGGGTATTAATTCCATTTTTTAATGCTCATGTAATTTTAATTTGTTCTCACACACTTATTCTCATACTGTGCTAACTGAAGATATTCAACTTATAATTCTTATGTGTATCCTTTCTGATCATTGATCTCACTCCTTTTTAATGTTTCAATTTCCAAAAGTTATAAAGAAATATGTTAAGTAAGATATGTCTAGAAGGTTTTCTTATGGATGATTATAAATACTTAATATTGAATAATAAAATATTGTTAATGTGATACAAATTATCACTTAAGGAAATAGATATTGTTATTTAAGATATTTTACTAATTCTATAAATCTCTAACCCTAAAAGGCCTTTAGGTATGTAAGTGATCCATTTTTTATGATGTTTTCAGTTTTTAATGACTAAAATTTGGTCATGATTATTTTTATCAATTCCATAAATGTAATTATTATTTTTTTAGCATTGGATCTAAGGGTGTGGCTTCAGGGCTATTATATACATTAACAAATTCAAAGTTCCAGTTAGGGAAAATTGTTTTTAACAAAGAAAGAGCATTAATAATAAAAAATAATGTAAACATAATTACATGTTTTTATGGAAAAAATGTACACTCAATGGAAGTGTCCACATTTTTTTGGTAATGGTATTCCTAACTCTCTAAATCGAAAAACCTAATAGATTATGAGAATTTAAGAAGGTTCAAAATCATTACTATTAAACTCAAAATTTTAAGATTGGTTATTTATTGGTTTTTATAGTTTATATCAAATAAAATTTGAAATAAATATGTTTTTTGAACTAAATATGAGTATATGGGTGTAGGGTGTCATCTTTGGTATTAGAGAAAGGTTTAGATAACATTAGAGGTTATGTTTTTATTAATAAAATAAAATTTAGGAGTGTTTAATTATATTTATACAATCATGATATAGTCAATGATGGATTACACATTTCTTGATTTAATGTATGTCATTTTCTGATTGGTTTTCCTCCTATGTAATAGGGTGAATGATTTAGGAAGATAGTAATAGAACAATATCATTTTATATCAACATCTTGAAATGTTTGGAGTTGGAACTGGGTAGTTTGTGGCTATATTAAATCAATTAACATAGGCTATAAATGATGGAATCTGATGTGGCCTTAAAAACACAAGTTTTTCTACATCATTTTATTTATTTATTAATTATTTAATTAAATATATTTACACTTTTTATTAAATAATGGAACTTTTTTATTTTATAATTAAATTTGTTATTTAATAAATTTTTATAATTTATTGCATATTTTAATCCTTAAAATAATTAATTTATTTCTTACTATAATTGTATAGTCTAATAACTTTTTATTTAGTTTGGTGTTTTTGTTTGCATTTTTTAATAATCTAACATTAATTAATTAATTAATTAATTTTTTTTACACATAAATAATGTAGCTTAAATTTAGTATTTCATGTTTTAAATGTCAATTAATTTAAAATAGCATAATGTATTAGCCGTCTTTAAAAAATTCATTAATTATAAATATAAGATTATAAACTTTCTACATTTATTAAATATCTTTAATTTAATTTAATTGATTAACTTAAGTATTTAATAACAAATTTACAAACAGTTTACCTTATTTAATTTAATTTTTTAAAGTAACTATTTTAAATAAATTAACTTTCTTATATAATTTAAATCTAGTTTTTATTTTATAATTTAGTTGCTTCTTAATTTTAAGTTTTACTTTAGTTCTAATTTAAGTTTAATTAATTGAAGTTAATAATTATTTAATTGAAGTTTTATTTTTTTCATTTGTTATTATTTATGCTTTTAAGTTGTTTATAATTGTCTTAATAAAGTTTAGTTTTTTAATTAGTTATCAGTATGTATCTTAGTTTGTGTTTTTTATCTGCATATTAATAAATTTTATTTTTACATAAGTTCATGGTGCCATCGTCAATTCCCATCACGGTTTCACCCCTCTAAATTGCCACTGTAACCTCTCTTGCGTCTAGTTCTCTCCCTCATGGTCTCACTGTTTCCAGCCCGTGCCACAGAAACTCATCACTCACCGCCCCTTTGTTGTTTCACATTAAAATTGTGCCACCGTTTTCCTCATCCAAACACAGTTTTCTCCTTCTCACCGAAAACCCAACTTCTCACTATAATAGACACCTTGAACCACATCTCGAACCAGATTTAAATTAGAGATCTACAATTTACTTCAAAATCATGTCAAATCGGGAGAATGTTAAACGTTGCTGGATTAAACCACGTCCCTCATCCACATCCGATCTGTCACCTACCTGAGTAACTACTGTAGTTATCACCGTGCTAGGTTGAACCCAGAAACCCTCCATTGCTAGTTTATAGCTGGACCACAAAGTTTCCTTTAGGCGCTTCTTGGAGGCTGGTCCGTTGGAGTTGGGTGATGCCATCCTTAGAGCTACTAGTTTCACCACACTGAATCGATGAAAGGAGGATTCCTAACCTGCTGCTGCAGATATCAGAAGTGATGCATCATGGTGTTGGTGTTCACTGCGTGAGGAGTCAAGCAGGATAGTCGGTCATTGCCACTGCTTCTTGAGGAAGGGCCTCACCACTGCTTCTCATCTAAGCTGGAGAGAAGAGTCTGCCACTAAGAAGAAGAAGCTGACGCCCACTGAGTCACACGTCTGAGGAGGGTATCCATCGAGCAGCGCCTTTTTGGAACTGTAGAGATCCGTTGTGTCCTCCCTTATAAGGAATCTGATTTTCAGCACCGAAGACCCCCCCTTCCCCTATTATGCACCATAGTTTGGGGGAGGAAGAAAGAGTTCGGCAGAAGACTTCGTGAGCTGAAGGAGGGATCCGTCGTCGGTTTGTGGAGTTACCAAGAGAAGCCGTGCAAGCAGGTCAATGTCGATGGAGGCCAAGTGATGCTTTGGAAGTCTGTATCTCATCCTAATTGCATTTCATTGGATCTAGAGAAGAACCTAGAGCCATGAGTAATAACTTCATTGCATCACTAGAGGAGTAGTAGGGAGCCATGCTGCTGCTTCTAGAAGATGAACCAGAATTGAGAAAACTTCCTCCCCTGTAGCGCCGATTTGGGGGGGAAGAGATAAGTTTAACTAAAATAATATAACAAAAAAAAAACAAATAATTAATATATTAAACAAATTAATATAATATAATATATAATAATTTTAATTTATAACTATTATAATATTATTAAATAAATTAGTTATTAAATTATATTTAATATAAAATAACAAGACTTATTAAAACTAAAATAATATTCAATAAATAAAATTAATTATTAATATTAATTAACATATTTAAATTAACATATTAATTATAAATCAATTTCAAAAAAATAAATAAAATAATTAAATTAATAAAGTAATTTATTTGGATCTAATTTAATAATATAATTAAGTTATACTATCTAATTTTTAATAATACTTACACTAATTAAAATACTTAATTAATAAAAATAAATTAAAAATTTAATAAATTTTATCCAATTAAAGATTTAATAATAAATTAATAACTATAATATTAATAGTTATTATATTAAATAAAAATTATCAACTTAAGTATTTATTAATTAACTATAATTAACTTTTTAATTTAACTTTAATTTAAAAAATAACTATAATATATTATTTATTTTATTTGTGTTTTTTACCACTTGTTTTGTTCTCTACTGTGCAGGTTAATTCAAGAGACGGGAACATATCCATATTCATTTAACCAAATTACCGGAATTTAGTTACATATGCAAAGACAGCGCGACATGTCAGTCATGAAAAAACACATGTATACAGTGCACACATGAAGGACACTTAAAGTCAGTGGAAAGCAGGGGGTGACGTGCGATAGATGACAGTGGGATTAAAATCATAGTCGCAACAGATTGGGTGGGGAAACTCATTAACTCGAACGAACACAATATTTTTGAGAGAAAAGACTCCCGGGAGATAGTATAGCGTTTCGAGAGAACTGGAGTCGCAAAGGAGCAAGCAGTAGTACATGATCTTCATCATCCGGGGAGGAACCTTCTTCCTCTATTTTTAAATGTTTTACTCATTATTTCTATTGTTATATTGAATATGATCCTAGTATTACTTTGAGTGTTCAGGAGTTTTGACATTTTACTGGTCATATTTTCTTTTTCTTCATATTATTTCTCTCAACGAGAATCTGATTCTTTCGGTGAGATTGAATCTTATTCTCAAATATTAAATTGAATCCACACTATTTTGATCTTAATTTCAAACTCAATGATATTTTGGAGAGATTGATCATTGATGATATCTATCAAACTTTCAATTCAATTTAACATGTTCAGAAACTTTTAGTCAGAAAGATTTCTCTTGATATCATTTTATCATTTTTCTGTCTTAATGTTTTTGAAGTGGCGAACTTCAAAAACTTACAGAGCAGTGTGTTAATATTCTAGCGAGGAAGCATTGATAAAAAATTTTAAGGTGTTAATTCAATAAGATGAAAAACATACTTTTAAATTAGTAGAATTCAAATCTGTTGAGAAATCATTTTGATCAATCCTTTGCACTCCTGTCCCATTGCATTTCTACTATTACTCTCACTTTTCCTTATTTTGGTTTACATTTAGTTTAGTAAATATGAAATCATCTATCATGTTTCATTAATTCTTAATAAAATAAATAAAAAGTTTTATAAATTAAAAATATGTTTTCACCACTGTTGAAAACAATGGAGATTTAATATTCAAAAACTTTTGTAATACTTACCAGCCTTCACTGTGGATTGACCCCGCACCATTATGCTAGTGTAGGTTAATAAATGTAATTTTGAGGGTCGTGATGACCATTAGTCTCATCAGAATACATGAAATAGAGAAACTGAATTATCTATAGAGGAACATCTAGATATTATAGCATTTCATGAAACAACACCCTCTAGAATTTTCTGAAATTTATGAACCCCTGGTAGATGAAGAATGGATCAGTTCATGGAAAAAATGTTTAATATTTTGGGTTATTTAGAGAATGAAAAGGTAACTATTATAGTTTTTCATTTGGAAGGAGAATGTGATCCTTATTTGTCTTTAGATGAAAATTTTATAGAGAATAATGAATTTTGTAACATGGAATGAATGGTATTTAAATATCACTTTATTAATAATTATTTCCCTAAATTTATTCAACTTATAATGGAAAGGAAATTTCTAGAGTTGATGCAAAGGGAAGAAGATTTTGTTTTCTCTTATGAAGAAAATTTTAACATATTGGATATATATACATAAAATTTCATTCTAAAACATGGGATTAATATTTATTTCTTTTAAAAGGGTCTGAAACTAAGTATACAAAGAGTGTTTACCTCTCTTGATTTTAATAGTTATGAAGAAGTAGTTTGATATGCTAAGAAAGTTGAGATGGAGTTTGCTGAAACTTATATATCTCATGACATTAAGAATAAGAAGCAGTAAAGGTAGAAATCAAAGGAGAAACAATGAAAAATGAAACCTTTAGGTAATTTAATACATAAAAACTTTAGTTTAATAGATCACTATGTGTGATAGCTTGTTTAATTCATAACACTGATTTTCAAGTGTACTAAAATTTACTATAAAAGTATTATTATTTAAATGTGATAATTATAAATTTATTTTTAAATAAGTTGTATGAATAGGAATAATTTTTTTAAATCTATATAAAAGTTTTATATAATTCAAATTTAATTATTAATTCTTAATAAATAAGTACTCAATTTTCACTAAATTCATTTTATGCTTCTAAAATATGTTTTCTTAAAAAATGGTTATTATTACATTTTGTCTATAGAAATTATTATTTATTTATACCATATTTAGAAATTTTATTTGATTAAATTAATATCAATTTTGAAATAATAATTTCAATATTATCTTAAGGAGAAATTTTGTGATTTGTATGAAAATATTTACTATTAAGTGAACAGGGAAAAATACCATTTTTTGTAAAAATGTCATTTCTTTTCATTAAATAAATTAATTTAAAAGTACAATTATGTATTGAATTTGATATTGAATTAAAAAATTAATAATTATTTATAAATAATTTAATTATTTATATAAGAATCATCAATTTAATTTATTTTGTTATAAGTTTATTTTTGGGCTAAAAACACATTTTTATAAAAATTGTTTTTCATTGAGTTTTATGAATTTATAATAAAATTGATTTATCAAAAATATATATTTTTTTCATTGAAAAATGGATTACATATTTGGAATAAGGAGGTATAATTTTGGTAAATACATATCTTTTATTTTTGGTTATTATGAATAGAAACCAAGGTAAATACTTTTCGCCTTAGTAGGGGGAAAATGTTTAACATGTTTTAAACTATGAGATAAGGTTTTCAAATCTCTCTAAAACATTATTTTGTAATATTGGATGAGTGGTTTTCATAAAAATCCATTATAATTTTTAAAATATAGAAATTGTATTCCACATTACTTATACTATAACATTTATAGTATTTTAATAAATGGATAAATACAAAATGTCACTCTCTTTATTTAAATTTCTCATATATGGTTTTATTGGGATAAAAATAGTTTATGAATAAATATAAAAAAGTTAATTTTAACTTATATAAACTATTTTTATGATGGTAATTAATTTTTAATTTTTTATGGTATAATTAACTAAAATACTTATGCAACGCTGACTCAATGCTTGTGTAAACTGTTGAAAAAATCAAGTAAATAAATTTAAAAGCATGATAAGAAATATGATTATGATGAATTATGGTTTTAAAAGAAGTTTTTATTTATTAATAATGTATATTTTTTGGTATTATTTTTAATATTTTAAATCCACTATAATTATCATGTTTTTAATTTCAAATTAAATGAGTAGTTCAAAAAACAACTTTAATGATATTTTATGATAAATAATATTTTATAAAATGATTTAAAAATAATAAAAATATTGAAAGAGGATATTGTTTCGGTGCGGATGTGCGTCGGGTTACGCTGTTCCACCAGGACGCGTTCGCGCGTGCACCCGTCAACCCGAGGGGATGGGCGCGCGGCTTGTGGTCCCGCAGTCCCGCTTTCCAAAGGCGGGCGGCATCCGTCCCTTGTTCAGGGGCGTCTGCTCCTTGATCGAAACCGGGATGATGGGATGTCAGCTCCTCCTTCCGTGGACGTCTCCTCGGAACTCGTCGCCTAATCCGGGTCTCCCTCATAGATTTAAGAATGTTCGTGAATCTCGTTCCCAGCGCCATGTCTCCATGGACACCGGTTAATTACGCTGCTTCCGCCCGGACGCTCCAAGGAGTCTAGTCGGGGCAGCAACCTGCGGTGAGGAGACCTGGTGGCTCTGGGTGTCGGGGGCGTGTCTTAACACTGCGCCTCTGCATGTTTGCCTTCCGTCCCTAATAGGGCTCCTCGAAGGCGTGATGGCCTGAGGCATCCCGCACTGGGTGCGGGGAACTGTGTTACCTGAGGCTTTCCTCAGCTTCCCATGTTTAACACGGGGTATGCCGCGGGTTTAACGTCCAGCGGGGACGGCATCGGACTGATCAACACGAGGAGTGGACCAGATGACAGAACCCCTTGCGGGGAACCTCCGACGCTGGGGCCAGCACATGGGCGGCTTCCCGAGTGAAGTGGAGTGGAATGAAGTGGCATGACCCCACCGGGATGTGGCGGCCCGGGTAAGGATCAGGGTGGATGATGGAGTGAGGAGCTTGGACCCCGTGGGGGCTTCCTACGTACCGCGCGTTAGCGCGGATCAAAGTCAACGTAGTTCGAACATACAGTTTAACGTCATGCTGGACATCGGCAAGCCGACTCACGAAGAGATCGAGGCCGCTGGGCGGAGGATTGAACCGAACCACCTCGCACAGAGGGGGATGGAACGGCCGGGTGGATCACAGTTTTACGTCATGCTGGACGTTGGCAAGCCGAATCATGAAGAGATCGAGGCTGCCTGGAGAAGGATTGAACCGAACCACCTCGCACAGAGGGGGATGGAACGGCCGGGTGGATCACAGTTTTACGTCATGCTGGACGTTGGCAAGCCGACTCACGAAGAGATCGAGGCGATGGGGAAGCACAATGGAGATACACACGTGCAGTCCCCCACAGAGGCGGATTCATAGGTGAATCAACGCAAGTGTGAACCCGGGAGGGGTCCACTGATGGACGAACCGACGTAAATACGACCGGGACGGCCAGGTGGCGGGCTTGAACCTCGAAGAGGCTTCCTACGTACCCTGTTTAGAAGACAGGGATCAAAGTCCACGTAGTTCATTCTGTTTGCAACACTCTACCCCCGTGGGCGAAGGCCACTCCAATCCCGACATCCCTGCAGAAACGAGCGGGTGGGGGCCACATCCAAACTGGGGGGACCCTGCGTGCGAGACACGGGATCAGGTGATGCGGACGGTTTAACGTCTTGCCGGATGAAGTACAGTTTAACGTCGTGTGTTGAGGACGAAGCGGACGGTTTAGCGTCTTGCCGGACGAAGTACAGTTTAACGTCGTGTGTTGAGGACGAAGGTGCTTGGCAGTTTAACGTCTTGCAGCGCGGACGATGGTGCAGTTTAACGTCGTGCGGGACGTAAACGCCTGGCAGTTTAACGTCTTGCAGCGCGGACGTGGCACAGTTTAACGTCATGTTGGACGTATGCAGTTTAACGTCGTGCAGGACGATGAAGCCGCTGATAGGTCTGTGTCACTTCACGCGAGCCTAGGGGGGCCGCATGGGAAGACGACGGACGTTGCGGGCACCCGGGATGAAGGTCATCGGGCGCCACGCAGGCGGGTACCCTCAGGGGGTCAAAGGGGGCGACCCTGGCAGTTTGCGCGCAAAAGAGGAGCTTTGCGCGCAATACCGCGGGTCGGCGCGCAAATGGGCGGGCTGGCGCCCAATTGGGCCAGCGCTTTGCGCGCGGATGATTGAGATTGCGCGCACCGGGCTTCGGATAGCGCACGGGGGAAACGGCTCATTCTTTAATGAATGGCCACTTTGAAAATGGGGGGTGCGCGCAATCGGGATGGATTGCGCGCGCCCGGGGGCAATTGCGCGCAAGAGGCTTCTTTTGCGTGCAAATGCCTTTGAGTGTGGGGTTATTCAAAGGAAAGGAGCCAAAGGGATTGCGCGCGAAGGCGAACCCCGAGGCTTTCTTGCGCGAAAGAAAAGAGGTTACCTGAAGATCAGCATTGCGCGCGGAAGGGGTTGGATTGCGCGCACGAGAGACCTTTCGAATTCTGGCAACCTTCAAAACGTCGGGGGTCGCCTTATATTTATAGGCAACCCTGGGCGCAGAATCCAGTTCGCGGGCGCGAAATTCTCTTCGTGGGCGCGGAATCGGGCCCGGTGCGCAAGGGAGTCGCGCGGGCCACGGGCGCGCAAAATTGCGCGCCGACCCAGCGCATTGCCGCATCCCGGGAGGTTTGCGCGCGACTCATTAACTTTGTGCGCAGGTCTCCAAAATTCTGCGCAAGACCTCCGGGCCCTCCGAAACATGCTTCCGAATCCAAATATGACCTCGCTTTCCACATCCGGAGCTTCGTTTGGGAACAACGGACTTTTCCGGCGTCTACAAAAGCCCCCCCTCGGAATCTGATCGGCGAGAGGTCGCAACGATCGGGTTCCGAGGGAGACGCCGGAATGCCGAAGTCCTGGGTGGCGCGGGACTGTGGCGCGCAAAAAAGGGCGTCGGGCGCGAAATTCGCCGCTGCGGTCGCGCAAAGCGTTTTCCGCGCAGCGCGGACCCCGGCCTCGCCTATAAATAGGGGCCCTGGGTCCCCCGCACCGTACACTGGCCTTCCGCGCGATAAGACTCTAAGCTCTCGTGCGCGAATTTGCCTTTTCCGGCGCAGAATTCGCCCGCTCATCGCGCAAACTTGTCCGGAATTCGGCCTGCTTTTGCGCGAACACCCGGGGTTTTACGCGACGGACTTCCTGATTGCGCGCCGTCCACTAGGATTGCGCGCCAACTCTCAAGCTTCTCTACCAGCCTCGTTCGCTCCCGCACGCTTCATCCCTTTACCCGCACGACTCCCGAAGCTTCTGAGATGGCCGCGAATCAAGGAAATGAGGGGGATGCCACCACTCGCAGAGCTGGGATGGCGACGAACGAGGAGGTCTACAGAGCCAAGGAGATTGTTTCCAACAATCAATCCTTGTTCGACTTGCTGACGCCGGCCCAGAAGACATATCCGCTGTCGGACAACCTGCCGCTCTGGAACTTCGGCATCCTAGATGAGGTTCCGGTGCCAGGGTTCGAGGTTGATGCGCCACGGTCCTGGGTGACTCGGGAGGACGAGCTTCCCCACTATAACATCACCAACAATGGGCATCCTGCCAGGGAGACCAGACACTTGGAAGTCTATGTCCTGAACCCGAGGACGCGAACCATCGCTGGGGGTGAGCCTACTGCGGAGAACTCTCCAGCCCTCTACTCGAGCATATATCGCCAGAGTGTCACCGACGACACCAAGGGCTGGCTGAAGGACTGGGACTTGCGATCCGGGGGCAATTTCACCAGTGAGTGGGCTTGGGCGTTCTGGGTACGCCACACTTGCGATCACTTCGCGGAGGAGCTGCGGTACATCGGCCTGTTTGAGGTGGTGTGGACGTCGCAGTTCCACTTCTACCAGCAGTCTGAGCTCGGGCCAGAGCTGTTCACCCGCTGGTCCCCGGATACCAACACCTTCCATCTTCACCATGGGGAGGTCGGCATCGGTCTCTGGGACATCCACTGCATCGGAGGTGTCCCGCTGGAGGGCTACCAATACGATGAGTTCCTGCCTCCGAAGAACACCTGGGAAGACAGGTCACAGACTCCCATTCTGACCTGGCATCTGCTTGACCTGGCTACGCAGCGGCTCGGGATCAAGGACTTCCAGAAGGACATAGCCTACAAGGAGTGGTTCGACCAGTTCTTGGAGCATGACCCGGCGGTCAAGATGCCAGGCAGAGGGAAGCGGTGCCCGACCGCGGCTCAGAGGAGCCAGAACGGGTCGTACTGGTGGGTCCTGGAGACGGGCGACTACCACTGATGGGGGTACCGCGTCATCGAGGCCCGGGACCCAAATGTCCGGTACGCGGCGTTCCTGGCCGCCTTTCTGAGTGGGTGGCTCCTGCCTGTGCGGGACGCGAGAATGGGCGTCCGCCCGGCGACACTGGCGATGGTGGGCGCTATGGCCGCCAACAAAAGATACAACCTCGGGGTCCCAGTACTGGCGAAGCTGTATGCCATCCTGGGACGCATCTCACGAGGGGGTTCGCCAGGAAGGATCTGTGGGCCCTTCCAATTCTTCCACGGCTGGGTGGCTGCTCACCTTGGTGGGTACACATTTCCGAACGCCATCATTCCTCCGGGCAACGGCCTGCGACCCTCCCTGATGAACATTGCGGGGGTCGCTCCGATGACCCTAAGTGAGGAGGGCGTGAGGATTCGGATTGGAAATCACGCCAATTTCAACTTCAGCCCGTTCCCCACTCCCGTCGGCCAGATGATCGACAATGGGCAGGGTCCGCTGGAGCAGCATGAATACTTCCTGAACATGCGGGGCGGGGTGCTCGTGGCTCGGATCGACGGGAAGGTGATCTGCGAGCCTTACGTGCCAAACCGGTTCGCCAGGCAGTTCGGGTGCCTTCAACGGATGCCGAAGAGGGTATTCACTGCTGTTCGGGAGGAGACGAACCCCGGTGTCCTTCGCCAGATGTGGCTGATGTTCGTCGCCTTTGGCTCTGGCGACGTCATCACTCTCCCTCCTACCTGGGTCGACGCAGGCCTGGCAACCGAGTACGCCGAACACTGGGCCATCGCGTACCCCGAGGGGCTTCTACGGAAGCCAGTTCGACGGCTCGAGGTCACCCGTGCGGAGACCGGGCGTCAAGGAAGGAGGCGAGGCGCCATTACATGGGGGAGAACGGAGGCGCGCCAAGCAGCGGAGCCGGCGCGAGCAGGGACTTCGGCGGCGGGCACATCGCAGGCTGCCGCTACGACCTCGGCGCCCAGAGAGGGGGCACGTGCGGTGGTCGAAGAGCGGCCCGGGAAGCAGGTAAGGCGTCTGCTCGAACCCTCCCACGATGCAGTCTTCCCGGCGCTGTGGTCGGCCTGGATGACCCTGCGGCAGTCACTGGGGACCGACGCCATCTGGCGAAAGATACTCAGAGAAGGAATCCATCTGCCAGAGGTCGGGCGCCTCCATATCGCCGACAGGGTGGACTTCAACCGGCAGTATGCGTATCTGACGGCCATGGACGAGTACGCGCACCAACGTGGTCAGCGTGCGGAGCCATCCCTTCTGGTGAAGGTGATGCTCGGTCTAGAAACCTCTCCAGAACAGATGCCGCCGGCGGAAGATAACAGTAGCAACGACTCCGAGGAAGAGGAGGAGATGGGGGAGGATGAAGGCTCCGAGGGAAGATCCCATCAGGGGAGCCCGCGGGAGAGCGGCGAGGTGGCCGGCTCTGACAATGTAGATGTCACTGAGCTCCTCGAGGTCCGCTTCTATCCCTACTCAACCTGCTTCATCCATTCTCTTATGCAACTTCTAACCCATTTCTCCACATTTCTCAGGAGCGCACGGATGTTGGTCAGGCGTCCTCAGCGGGAGTAGGAGAGGCGCCAGCAGGACAAGGTGGGGGCCAGACCCCCATCATTGAACTGACAAGCGCTAAGGGGTCCCCTGCTGCAATTGCTCCTGCGGCGGCCGGGATAGCGGAAGATGACGCTCTGAACTCCCGTAAGTCTCCTTACTTTACTGCTAGTGCTTGCCGTTGACGATCCGTGACTAACCACGGCATGCCCTGCGCAGTGATCTCAACGCTGGAGGCTCGTCGGGTTGCCGAACCCGGGCCATCCACGAGTGGACCGGCGGCAGACATGCCGCCTGCTCTGGAACAGACTTCCCACACCGAGCCGGCCCCACCAACTGCTGATCAAGGGGCTACGGACGTCGGCGGTGCTGACATCGGAGAGAGGTCGGGGGCTGACGAGGGTGTCAACGCCACTGAGGAGAGAGAAGAAGGTCGCCCAGATGTTGGGGAACCTATCCCCCATGAGGACATCCCAGGGGAGGACCCTGCAGTAGACCTGCTGGCTGCCTTCCCTGCCTACCGGCCTGCCGACCCCGAGGAGATGGACGACTCAGACGCGGAGGCGGTCGAGGAGATCCGGATAACGCGCTGCAGGGGGTGGAAGTGCATCCAGCGCTTCCTCAAGCGAGACCCATCGGAGTGGCTGGGGCGCATGGGATCACTTCAAACCTGGCTGCGTTTCCTGTGTGCTGGGGGAGCTGATGCTCAACGCCTCCATCTGACGGTCCGTGATTTCATGGCCGAAAAGATGCGCTAGAGCTGCCGGCGTGCCGACGTCGCACAAAGTCGGGACATGTCGGAGAGCACGCGGGCGCTCCTCGCGGCGGAGCAGGAAGTCCGGCGTCTCGAAGGGCAGGCGGCAGAGAAGGAGGCCTTCGTCGCAGCGTGTACTGAGCTTGTGGAGCAACTATCAGCCCAACTGATCGACGCTCAGGTACAGCTGACGGAGGCGGGCCAACAGATGGTCACACTCCAAGTCGAGCGGGAGCGTGCACATGCCAGGATCGACGAACTGCGTGCTGCGACCGCCGACAAGGAGAAGGCACGCAGAGAGCGAGAAGCAGCCCTGGAGGCCTCCAGCCAAAGGGTAGTGGCGTTAGAAAGACTTATCCAGCACGCTAATCCCTAAGGGCTTTGTTTTTTCCATTCCCAAAACATTTGCTTCCGCTACTCAATATTTCGATCCATTTGTATGAATCACCATATTTATCTGCGTCTTTTGGTTTAACATGCTCGACCACAATTCATTGTCTTGCGGGAGCGTTAACCAAGCGTCAGGCATCCGCAATTGGGCCTGGATTTCTAGAGAAAAGAGGGAGGTCATTCCTAGGAAAGGAGACCTCAAGCCTAATCAATGTATCATCCCCCCAACTTGTTCTGACACACGAGCGGGACAATGCTAGGGGCGTTGAGATTTTATCCGAACATAGGGAAATGAGAAAGGGTGAATCGCGCGTCCCGAATTCAGAAATCCACAACGGTTGGCCTTCCAGGAAATTCCCAAGACGGCAAGCGGACAATGGATCAATCGACCATACTACTGTGATAGACGGACCGAAGGTCATCATCCATATTGCAGGAGGCGGATCACATGTCATCATCAATGCCGCTTTGGGGGTTCCTTCAGGCACAAGGGTGGAAATCCAGATCAACAGGGCATGCGAAGCGTGGGGCGAAGTGACGATTTGTTCGGATAGAATCCAACGCTCTCAAAATTGCGCCACCGTGGGGAAAGCGTATTAGGCGGATGTACTAATCTGGCCGTGAATCACCCAAATTCTCAGACAGAACCCCTTTGACGAGGAAACCGTCGCTTCCCATCATTGCGATGGGGCATCCCGAGCTGAATCGGGGAGAATATCACAACTACACCACTCTACCCGAAGTCAGGCCAGACGGCCGGTGACGAGGAGGGGCGGAACTTAGCGATCCCTGAGGCTGGACCCGAGTCGAAATGCCCGGGCGTTCCTACGTACTCCATCAGGCTGGAGATCAAGCCATACGTAGTTCTTGAGAGGCAGTTTAACGTCATGTAGGATGTAGAATCCCATTTGGGGAGATCTTAGTTTAGGGTCGTAGAGCTCGGACCATAGGGGGAGATCTTAGTTTAAGGTCTTAGAGCTCGGACCATAAGGGGAGATCTTAGTTTAAGGTCTTAGAGCTCGGACCATAAGGGGAGATCTTAGTTTAAGGTCTTAGAGCTCGGACCATAAGGGGAGATCTTAGTTTAAGGTCTTAGAGCTCGGACCATAAGAACCTCAAAGTACGCCGCATCGTGGTCCTATCCCCTGGATATGCGAAGATGCACTGAGGGATAGTGTCAAGAGTGTCGAGATTTTGCCTGGTCAGAATGGGGGGTGGAAAAAGTGATGTGAATCATGCGGCCATTCACTCAAGGACTGGGGGCACCAGCGTAATGATATGGGAGTACTGCCGACCGTGGCGGAAAAGCAGCATCAATATCGCACTAACCGTTGATGGAATGAGGCAGCAAACGAGCATCGACCGCTCAATCACAGGATTCATATCGATTTGCTGCCCGAGGCCATTGGGGGCACCAGCCCGAGTCGGTGGGAGAGCACTGAGGCATTGTGTCCAACCGTTCACGGGGGCTCCACCCAGGGCGTAGGCGATGGGTCCGAATGAAAGGGAGCACGAAGCCTGAAAATGGAAGGAACCTGACCAAGCTAAACCTGACCCTCCTGGCAATAAACTAGAGTACTCTTGACACCAGTGGACCACTGCAAGGGGTCGAGGGACACGCCTTGAGGGTGGCCTGAAGGCGGCGGACTCCCCAGAGAAGGGGGGAATCTTTAAGAGGTGGGGGGCTGGACCCGAAGTTTCAAACATCCGGGCGTTCCTACGTATCCCATAAGGATGGGAATCAAGCCACACTTAGTTCTAGAAGCGCGGTGCAACACAATCGGGCACCAGCGCGGGGAAGGGTGCGGGTCTGACCCTCGCACACAGAAGAAGCGGTATTTGATATTTCTTGTTTGTCCTAAAAGATGGATGGTTTTTCGTGCAGCGACATGCCTGTGATTAAGGAATCCCTGGCGTCGCCACAATAATCAAGCCATGAAAGGCATTGATGAATGGTGTGGTTATTAACCAGCGCCCAACGTGAGTGTCCCCTGAGGAGAACATCACGATGCAGTGCCGTTTCTCGTCGGGCAGCCAAGACGATCACAGTTTACGGTCGTGTGGTAGGACCAGACAACACAGTTTAAGGTAGTGTGGTTCAGACCATGGAGGAATCCGCTTATCGCGATACGGAGGACTCAGCGGAGGTGGGAACATACCCAGCCCTGCGGTCACGCACGATTCCAGGAGAACGATCCTGGGATAGGGGCCTGCGTATGTCCATCACCCGAGGGGCAGAGATGCTAGCTTCCAGATATACTGGGCCCAAAACGCGATTGTTCGGGAGACTCCTTCCTCCTTGTGGGGACGAGGGTCCAGCTACACATGTCCCTTAGGGAGGACATCAGCATATATCCTTGGTGCTCAGATCGTGGGAGCCTCGACAGACACCATTACTCTGGTTGGCCTGCCTAACGTGTAAAGGTGTACTGAAGGTCAGTATGAAGAGAGTGTCGAGATTCCACTACATCGCACAAAGGCGGAGTGTAATGAGGACCGCACAACCAATGTTCGGAGCCTAAAAGAGCCGACATGGCAATCAAGGATGTCGCTGACCATATTCTCAACACAACATCCGATCGCGTCAGCCTAGAACGGGGCAAGCAAACGAGCATCAACCGCTCAATCGCAGGATTCATATCGATTTGCGGCCCAGGACTCGCCGGTAAATCGACCCGGAGCGGTAGGAGAGCACTGAGGCATCGTAACCAAACCGCTAACGAGGATCCCTTTGAGTGAAGGCTCGAACAAGAGGAAGCGCGCGGCCCGAAAAGCAACACAGGACTTGCCGGGATTGCATCCGACACTATGGGTCATAGGCCAAAGTACCCAAAACATGTTAACAGATCACCGGGAAGGGTCGGAGGACTCACCCTGAGAGCAATCAAAAGACAGCAGATCCTTGTGATCAACCAAGAGACGGGGCTGGACCTGAAACACAAGTGTCCAGGCGGTCCTACGTATCCCATAAGGATGGGAATCAAGCCGTACGTAGTTCTTGAGAGGCAGTTTAACGTCATGCAGGACGATGAGGGGTGTGAGGTAGTCCTACACACGGGGGAGGCGTACGGCGCGGCCAGTAGACCGACGTGAATGAGGACATAATCTCCCGCTCACGTCATACGCCTCGCACAAAAAGGAGGGGAACTTGGGCCAGAGACCCAACGCGGGATAGGGATTCCCGGGAAATGGGGCTGGGCCTGAAACATGAATGTTCAGGCGGTCCTACGTATCCCATAAGGATGGGAATCAAGCCGCACGTAGTTCTTGAAGTGCAGTTTAACGTCGTGTAGGACGAAAAGAGAGAAAAAAGGGGGAGCAGAAGGCATCCCCAAACGTGGGGGGCGTACAGCGTGGCGAGCAAACCGACGTGAATGAGGGCATAGCCCCACGTTCACACCATACGCCACATACCCAGAGACAACTGGTCCAAGGGCCCGAGATGGGATGGAAATTCCCGAAGGATGGGGCTGGTCCTGAAACATGAATGTTCAGGCGGTCCTACGTATCCCATAAGGATGGGAATCAAGCCGCACGTAGTTCTCGAGAGGCAGTTTAACGTCATGCAGGACGAATGCTGAACAGTTTAACGTCTTGTAGCTCGGACGTAGTACAGTTTAACGTCGTGTTGGACGAATGCTAAACAGTTTAACGTCTTGTAGCTTGGACGAGGTACAGTTTAACGTCATGTTGGACGAAACACTTGGCAGTTTAACGTCTTGCAGCGCGGACGATATGCTAGGCAGTTTAACGTCGTGCAGCTTGGACATATGCAGTTTAATGTCGTGCAGGACGTCGGCAAACTCAGACAAAGTACTGCTTGAGGAACCTAGCGTTGGTGGGAGGAGTGACACGCTCACCATCCATAGTCGCTAGGGAGTACGCGCCATTGGGATAAACTTTGTGGACGACAAGAGGTCCCTCCCACTTGGGCTCCAACTTGGGTGGCTTCCTGCCGGGGATCATTGGCGCTCTTAGGGCTAGCACTAGGTCACCCTGCAGGAAAGAGCGGAGGCGAACCTTCTTATTGAAAGCTCGAGCCATTCTGCTTTGATGCCTCTCCAAGTTGTGCAAAGCGCGAAGTCTATTCTCATCCAGTGCTTCCAACTCGACTAGGCGGGCTTCAGCAGCTTTGTCCGGCGCTTGCTGGTCGTAGACCGCAGTGCGCAAGGACGGTAACTGGATCTCGATGGGCAGGACGGCCTCAGCTCCATACACCAGGGAATAAGGGGTCATATGGGTGGAATTGCGAGTCGTCGTCCGATAAGCCCAGAGGGCGTTGGGGAGCTTGTCCGGCCAACTCTTCTTGTTCTGACCAACCATTTTTTGCAGAATGTTAGAGAGGGTTTTGTTAAACGCCTCGATCTGTCCATTCGCCTGCGCATGATAGCGAGATGTATGGTTCGAGCGAATGTTGTACTTGGCGTACAACTTCTTCAACTCGGCTGCTCGGAAATTGGCTCCGTTATCCGTGAGGATAGCGTGAGGCACTCCAAATCGATGAATGATGTTGGAGGTCACGAAGTCAGCGATCGAACAGGATTTGACCTCTCTGAGCGGAATCGCCTCTGCCCATTTGGAGAAGAAGTCCGTGGCGGTGATATGAACCGGCACTGGCGAGCTGTCGCCGGCGGGTAGGGTCCCACAATGTCCATCCCCCAGACTACAAAGGGCCAAGAATACCTGGTGGTATGGAGAGGCTCTGGCGGCCGATGCACAAAGTTCGCATGAACCTGGCACGCATGGCACCTCCTGGCATACTCGATGCAGTCATGGATCATGGAGGGCTAGAAGTATCCCAACCTCCGAATCTGGTGGGACAGCTTCGGCCCAGTCTGATGGGCGCCGCATGAACCAGCATGAACCTCTTGCATGACTCGTGGGATCTCAACTCCCTGAAGGCAACGGAGGAGAACACCATCAAATCCGCGTCTGTAGAGGATCTGCTCCAGGCCGGGACTGCTCTGGAGGACAAACTGCGATGCACGGCGTCGAACTCGCTCGCGCTCGGCCCGATCTGACGGGAGAATGCCATGTTGGAGGTACTCAACCAAGGGCGTCCTCCAATCAGGGACTGGTTCGACTGCCATATCTGGGGTACTCGGGGCTCCGGGCGCAGGGGCAACCGCGGTGAGATTACTTACCGACGGGTCGCGATCTCCTTCCGGGATAACGGGAGCGATGAGCCTGCGGTGCGTCACGCGGACGATCAGGTTGTCCTGTTCAGGCTCTGCAAGTGACGCAGCAAGGCTGGCCAAAGCATCTGCTCGACCGTTCTGCGACCGGGGAATATGGACAATCTCTGGCCGAGAAGGGAACCGAGCCATCATAAGGAGGGTGCACTCCAGCAGTGGCACAAGTTCCGGCTTCCTGACAACATAGTCGCCATTGATCTGCTTAACAACTAGCTCGGATTCCCCTTTCACGCACAGATGGGGCACGTCGATCTCGAGAGCTAACTCGAGGCTGGTGATGAGGGCATGGTATTCCGCCTCATTGTTGGTACAGCCCTCTGACAACAGGAAAGAGTACGGCAGTACGGCTTGCTCCGGGGTAATGAAGACGATACCCAAGCCCACTCTGTTGAGCTTAGGATTATCGAGTCTTCTACCGGTGGGGCTCCGGGAGGCACCATCAAAGTGCATCTGCCAGCATGGACCGGCTCGATCGACCGAGAGGATGGCCTCATCAGGAAAGCCTAGATCCAGCGGCTGATCCGCGGAGGTTGGGTGAGCAGCCAGAAAGTCTGCCAATGCTTGCCCTTTGATGGCCTTCTGAGACACATACCTGATGTCGAACTGCTGGAGAATCACAGCCCACCGCGCTAGACGGCCAGTCAACATAGGCCGGCTCAGGATATATTTCAACGGGTCTACCCGAGAAACCAACTGTACCTCATGGTGCTGCAAGTAGTGCCGTAATTTCTGTATGGCAAATACGAGCGCCAGGCAGCTCTTCTCGATGGGGGAATACCTAACTTCCGCATCGAGGAGCATGCGACTGAGGTAATAGAGGCTATTCTCTGTTCCCTCGTTGTTCTTCTGGGCGAGAAGGGCGCCAAGGGACCGTTCCAGGGCGGTCACATAGAGGACCAGCGGCTTCCCGGATACAGGCGGCATCAGAACCGGAGGTTGCAGCAGGTACTGCTTGATTTCCTCGAAAGCGGTCTGACAGTCTTTATCCCATACATAGGTGGCACCTTTCTTCATGAGCCGAGAAAAGGGCTTACACTTGCCGGCCAGATTCGCGATGAATCGGCGTATATAGGCTAAGTGGCCTTGGAACCCTTGCAGTTCCCGGATGTTACCTGGGGGAGGCATCTGGCTAATCGCCCTGATCTTCTCTGGGTCAATCTCAATACCCCGGTATCTTACCACAAATCCAAGGAACTTTCCGGAGGTGACCCCGAAGGCGCACTTCAACGGGTTCATCTTCAGGCAGCGAGACCGGAGGAAGATGAACACTTTCTCAAGATCTTTGAGATGGTCCTGACGCTGGCGCGATTTGACTACCAAGTCGTCGACGTAGAATTCCACCAGTGTGCCGAGGATTGGCTTGAATATGCGGTGCATTGCCCGTTGATAGGTGGCACCTGCATTCTTCAGGCCGAAAGGCATGACCCGGTAACAGAAGGTACCTTGGGGGGCCCTGAAGGCAGTGAACTCCTCATCCTCAGGGGCCATCCGAATTTGGTTGTATCCGGAGTATCCATCCATGAAGGAGAGGGCTTGGAACCCTGTCGTGGCGTCAATCAACAGCTCTGTCACTGGAAGGGGAAAATCATCCTTCGGATAGTGGCGGTTGAGATCGCGGAAGTCGATGCAGACTCTGATCTGCCCGTTCTTCTTCCTGACCGGCACAATGTTGGCCAGCCATTTGGGGTACTGGACTTCCCTCACGAAGTTGTCTTTGATAAGCTTGTCAACTTCGGCCTCAACCATGGCACCATGGAATGGGTGCATCTTCCTGGGAGGCTGCTTGAACCCGCGATGGTTCGCCGGGAGACCAAGGCGGTGGACGGCTACCTGAGGATCTAGCCCCGGCATCTCGTCATAGCCCCAAGCGAACACATCACGGTGCTGCCTGAGAAAGTCCACGTACTGCTGCCGCTCCTCAGAGGTCATGGCGGCACTGACCAATGTGGGTCTCGGATCTGCTTCGGTTCCAAGGTTCACTTGTACTAACTCATCGACCGTGGCGGAGACGCCCTCCTCAAAGGCTGGGGGTGCATCTTCCACGTCCTCTCCACTCGGGGAGGGATCGTCCACGGGAGAGGCTACGTTAGCAACTGCATTGGGGCTACCAGATCCTGCTGGGCCGCTGGTGCTGGCATGGGCGGTCGCGGTCATCTCATCAGGAGACTCACAAGCCGTCGAGACCATGGCTACGTCCAACCGTTGAATCGGGAGGACATAAGCGTCATCCAAACTTGCCCAGGGATCACTTGCAACAGCGACAGGCTCGACCTCACCTGCCAGGATCTGCTTATCCTTGCTCTTGTAATAGTCCGCGTCCAGATAGCGGGCTTCACATGAGGCAAAAGGAGAGGCATCTCCCTGAAGCACGCCTACTCGACCATTAAGGGAGTATTTGAGGCATTGGTGGTATGACGAGGGAACTGCCGCATGAAGGTGGAGCCAGGGCCTGCCCATCAATGCGTTGTACGCGGTGTCTTGAGAAACTACCATGAATTCGGTGTTGGAAACCAAGTCACCGAACTGGGTCTTCAAACGTATCTTGCCGACCGGGGTTTGCTCGGTGCGGTCGTACCCCTGGATCCTGAGGTCGGAGGGAATCAAGTCATCCTCAGACAACCCCAATCTCCGGAGCGTCCGAGTGGGAATCAGGTTAATCCCGGACCCTGTGTCGACAAGACAGCGCCGGACTTCAAGGCCATTGAACTGGCCAGTAACATACAGCGGACGAATGTTCCCCTGTATAGGAGGGTCTTCATCCTTACCAGAGAACGAGATAACTGCCTGGCATTCGGCGTCCTCAATCGTTTCAGCGTGAAAGGCCTCTACAGCCGCAACCTCTGTCTCAAACTGGAGGGGGCTCTTCAGGGCTTCAGCGAGTGCCTCGCGCATCTCAGATGACATGCACAGAGCCTCAAGGATGGAGAGTCTCGCTGGGATGTCGGCCAAGTGCTTCAGGACATCATACTTTTTGGCCAAGCGCGAGCCCCTGGTTGCAGGAGGTTGCTCTGCGGTTGGAAGCATGACGGGCCTTGCCGGTTGGGCCGGCGGCCGACTGGCGCTTGGCGCATCTCGCTGTTCATTGGTTGAAGCCCGGGAAATGGTCACCGTACTGGGGTCAGGAGGCCGGGATGGACTCGTGGCAGGGCGGAGCTGATCGCGACGCGGCTGAGGCGGTTCTGCCTGATCCCATACCACAAACAGTGGCGGAGGCGAATCCGTCATCCCCGGATGGGGGGGCTGCGCATGCTGAGCTCGGTTTTGGGCCTGCTGCCTGGTCTCAGTGGCGTGCACGGCCTGGCTGGAGGTACCAACTGCTGTGCCCCGACGACTCCTGTTGTTGCGGCTCCTCCAACGGTGGAGACGACCGGGGACACTAGGGAGGTCCACCTGGTGTTCTTCAACGTCGGGAACCGAAAAGGGATTTACCATCTCAACGGTATTAACCGAAGCGTACCCAATACTGTCATCAGACGAATCATTCACCACTGGGCGGATCCGAGGAGGGATCCCCATCTCTGGGGGCATGAAATCGCCGAGAGTGCGGGATAGTGGCGGAATTGGCGGGGCGTGCTCTTCCTTCTTGCGCCGCCACCGTTTGCTCTTCTTGGAAGAGGCAGGCTGGGACGACGATGCCGAAGCAGCACCCGCAGATTCTGGGGGCTCAGGCTGATTCAGGCGCGCACGGATGATTCCATGGGCGCGAATGATCGTCTTGCGGGCCATCCAGTTTTTATATTTCTGGGATCCGCGGTCGGAGACCAGCTGCCATTCGTCCTCATTGCCGCTATCGTTGTCTGATCCCACGAACACGCCCGCCACTTGTGCTGGAGCTGGGCCCAACCTGATTACATTGTTGTTAATCTGGTCTTGGAGCCAATCCTTAAACACATAGCACCGCTGGATGGTGTGCCCCAGGGCCCGATGGTAGGGGCAGTAGCGGGGGTTATCCGTGAGATGTGCCTCCTCCGGCCTCCAACACTTAGGCAGTCGCACAATCCTCTGCTCCAGGGCGCTCCGGAAATAACCGGGGACCTGATCCTCGTGAAATGAGTAGGTCAGGTATCGCGGGCCCCTGGGAGCGTGGTCTTGATGAGGGGCTGGAGGGGCCTGCCGAGGAGGTGGACCCTGATTATCTCGCCTGGGTTGCGGCGGTACATTACGCGGAGGGGCTGGCCGGTTCTGGGGCTGCCGCTGCTGGGCTGGGAACTGAGCCCGTGGAGGCGGATTATTGTGAGGCTGTGGAGCTGGTCTCACCAGCAGCAGCTCCAACGGCCTGGGAGCCTCTATCTGGGAGACAGCAGCGGGCTCAGCCCTGCTGGCTCTCCTTGCAGGAATCATAGGAGGCAGCGGGTGTGCCTGGCTGGCCTGTTGCAGGGCTTCCTCAAGACGTTGAGCTTTGTCTGAGAAGTCCCTGAACCCTCCGGGGTAATTCTGAGTGATCGAGGAAGGGACCAACTCGGTCTTGACGTTCCCGACGCACATTGTCAGCAACTGCTCCTGAGTCAATGGCATGTCAAGGGAATACGTGAGACCCTTCCATCGGGCGACGAAGTCCATGACTCGCTCGTCAGGCCTCTGCTTGCACTTGAAGAGGTCTGCGATACTCGTCTTCCGGGTCGTAGAGCTGAACTGGTAGAGGAACTGTCTACGAAGGTCCTCCCAGCTGGTTACCGACCCGACGGGGAGCTGGATGTACCAGACAAATGCTGGCCCTTCCAGTGTCTGGACAAAGCAGCGAAGTTTAGCGGCCTCTTGCTGCGCCGGAGTCCCCAACATAGGCCCGCACCTCGAGTTGAAATGGGCCAAATGCTGTGGCGGATCTCCAGTCCCGTTGAAGGGGGAAAAAGTGGGATTCCCGAATCCCGGAGGCACCGGCATGTCATCCACCCATGCTGGGTATGGCTTGCCGTCCGGTGGGATTGCCACTTGCCGAGTCTCCAAGGCTTCCAAGCGGGCGATGAGTGCTGCCATCGGATCGTCCGGACATGGGTTCCAGTCCTGGCGAGGATCTCTAACCACGAGCGCATTGCATGGCCCTTCAATCGGGTCGTCGAACTCGGCAGCTTGTGGGATGGCGGGTGGAGCGGCCCTTGGGGCAGCGGGAGGAATCCGAGCGGGGTCTCTCAGGTAGTCACGCCGCTCGGGAGGGTGCGGTGAAACATACCGCGCCCTCTTGCCATAGGCGATGGCCTCTCTCCTGTCGGCAAACACGGCATAATCACGGTTGCCCGGGAGAGCCTCATCGAGGGGTGGTTGTTCCTGTCCCTGCTGTCCTGGCCTAGGATCACCGTAGTCAGGCCGTCGTTCTGCAGCGCGCTCGGTGAGGAGCTGGTCAACCAGCTTCTTCTGCTCGGCGAGCTGTTGACGTAGCGTAGCCTTCTCGGGATCCTCATCCGCCCTCTGCGTGGAGGCAGATGGGTCGGCGGGCTTTATAGCCTCGCCATGCTCTTTACCTTTAGTGACGTTTCGACTCAACGTCAGTGCTTCAGTGGGTGCGGGGAGCCCCAGGAGGTTCCTCTGATGACGAGTAACTCTCACCGATGGATCCAACGACGGCTTGTCTTCAGGGGAAGAGCCCCCGTCGAGAAGTTCCAAGTCGTTCCCTTCTCCCGACAGGTCAGCCATATTGACCGTTTCCGTCCCTGGGGATATACCCTCAGGGCCGCCCAGTGAATCGGGCTGTCGGCGAATCGCACCGAAGCATAGGGCAGCGTACTGCCCCCATCCACGGATATATACGTGGGAAGTGGCTTCCTCGATAACCTTGCGGAGTACTTGAAAACACTCAACGCATCGTTGTTGGAGGGCCTCGTGGTGCCCAAATGACCCGGGGTGCCGAACCGCGGGGAGCGTGGCCAGGTCAATTTGACGGCACTTCTCACCAATATCCTCCAGGTGTACTTGAATCATGGGAGATGGCATTTGTAGGCGGTGAAGACGGGATTGAGTCTCCCAGAGAGTTCGGCGGAAGCATTTGAACTCATCCGGGGTGAGCGATTCGGGTGCATCAAAGTCCGGTCCTGCGACTGGCCAAAACTTCTCAGGGAAGTGGCCCTCTGCAAGGACGGTCCAGAAACTCCACGACTCAAACTCGGGACCCATGTCTCCTTGGTCCTCTTCAACGACTGGGAATGGACGGGGAACCGACAGTGGTGCCGAGGCGGGCCGCCGGGCCGACGGGCTGGCCGGCGGTGAATACGGCGAGCAGGCCGATTGGCCTCCATATCCCGGGCCGCCCTCTGAGGGTGGAGGTGCCCTGGCTACCACATCACGATAGGACGGGCCGGCGAGCGAACATCCTGCCGTAGCGGCGGTGCTCGCCGAGGGTGCACTAGATCGTGGTTCGACCGTCGGTCCCCAGAAAAGATCTCCGGCTTCTCCGATCGAGGTAGAAGGCGCTTCCAGAGGGGCCGGTACCAACCGCAAGCTTGATCCTTGGGGGTCTACCAGGCCCTCGCTACTCCGGATATACCTTCGGAGAGAAGCGGGGATAATATCGATCTCGCTCTCGGGAAGTACGAGGCTGACGTGCCGCATTCCTACCCTTGCCCTTGACTGGCGGGATTGGGGGAAGGGCTCTGTCGCCGAATCATACTCCGCCTCTGAATCAGAGAAACGAACCGGTCGGATCTCTGTCCGGAATTCCGTAACATTCTTCCCTCGGCGTCGACGCCTCGCCCTCCTGCCCCTGGGTGGTTCTTCGGGGCATGGCTGATCTCTGTCCTAGCGTCCTCCGGCCGCACTGGTGCTGGGGCCAAGAGGACCGGAAACCAAGGTGCGAGGGGCACCGGGATAGATATCAAAGGGGACGCGGGAAGAGATGCTTCCGGGCAGGCCTCCGGGCCGGGATCGGAAGGTGGGATGACCCATGCCTCCTGGATCGGCCACACGGAGTAGACCCTGTTGGTGAATAGCGCTACCGCGAGGTGGTCCGCGGTGGCTATTGTCTGTACCAGCAACCAGGAGAGTCAACCCAACCTTCCTTTGGGGCGGTCGGGGCCTCGATCCAGGTCGGGCATAGAAGTTCCCCTGCTCAGGATGCGCAGGGGCCTGGCGACTGGAGCCAACAGTGTCTTGGGCCGATGCGGCCGCTGTTGCTAGGGCCCCAAGGTGGGCATCCTCTTCCGCTCGAGCCCGACGTTGGCGTCAGGACAAACGAGTCGGGATGAGCGGCGCGGGCAGGTGGAGAGCCCGTTCTTCGACTTGAGAGGCCTGGCGGCGATGTCGCCGTGGCCTGACAGGAGCCCTCATCGCGGATCCCTGGGGCGAATCCCAGATAGGGTGGTCCCGGGCATCTTCCACCTCATCCGCATAGGGGAAGGAGTTGTCGGAGCGCTCCGGGGATAAACTCCCGAAGCGGTTGGACGTCGAGGTAGGCAGCGGTGCCTCCCTGCGCGGCCCTCGGGGGCGACGTTGGTGGTGAGGTGCAGCTCCCTCGAGGTCTAGGCGAGCCATGTCCCTGGTGGGGATGACTCCCTCTTCCTCATATCTCCGCACCAAGTTGTTGATCACCCTTCTTTGGATGACCTCCGAGGGGGAGAGAGGGCGTGGTTGCCCCGCAGCTGCGGTTGCTGGCACGGCTGTGGAACGGGCGGGACCGCGTGGAGTAGTCGCGTCGGTGTTTCCTCTACCCCTGCGCCAGTGGGCGGGTGGCGATCGGGCACTGGATTGGGCGACCTGATTTTGGTCTTCCAACACCTCTGAAAGCCATCGGTCTTCGTATTGAGGAGAAGAGATTCACGTCGGGTTGACCATTTTTCTGTTTCGGTGCGGATGTGCGTCGGGTTACGCTGTTCCGCCAGGACGCGTTCGCGCGTGCACTCGTCAACCCGAGGGGATGGGCGCGCGGCTTGTGGTCCCGCAGTCCCGCTTTCCAAAGGCGGGCGGCATCCGTCCCTTGTTCAGGGGCGTCTGCTCCTTGATCGAAACCGGGATGATGGGATGTCGGCTCCTCCTTCCGTGGACATCTTCTCGGAACTCGTCGCCTAATCCGGGTCTCCCTCATAGATTTAAGAATGTTCGTGAATCTCGTTCCCGGCGCCATGTCTCCATGGACACCGGTTAATTACGCTGCTTCCGCCCGGACGCTCCAAGGAGTCTGGTCGGGGCAGCAACCTGTGGTGAGGAGACCTGGTGGCTCTGGGTGTCGGGGGCGTGTCTTAACACTGCGCCTCTGCATGTCTGCCTTCCGTCCCTAATAGGGCTCCTCGAAGGCGTGATGGCCTGAGGCATCCCGCACTGGGTGCGGGGAACTGTGTTACCTGAGGCTTTCCTCAGCTTCCAATGTTTAACACGGGGTATGCCGCGAGTTTAACGTCCAGCGGGGACGGCATCGGACTGATCCACACGAGGAGTGGACCAGATGACAGAACCCCTTGCGGGGAACCTCCGACGCTGGGGCCAGCACATGGGCGGCTTCCCGAGTGAAGTGGAGTGGAATGAAGTGGCATGACCCCACCGGGATGTGGCGGCCCGGGTAAGGATCAGGGTGGATGATGGAGTGAGGAGCTTGGACCCCGTGGGGGCTTCCTACGTACCGCGCGTTAGCGCGGATCAAAGTCAACGTAGTTCGGACATACAGTTTAACGTCATGCTGGACATCGGCAAGCCGACTCACGAAGAGATCGAGGCCGCCGGGCGGAGGATTGAACCGAACCACCTCGCACAGAGGGGGATGGAACGGCCAGGTGGATCACAGTTTTATGTCATGCTGGACGTTGGCAAGCCGACTCATGAAGAGATCGAGGCTGCCTGGAGAAGGATTGAACCGAACCACCTCGCACAGAGGGGGATGGAACGGCCGGGTGGATCACAGTTTTACGTCATGCTGGACGTTGGCAAGCCGACTCACGAAGAGATCGAGGCGGTGGGGAAGCACAATGGAGATACACACGTGCAGTCCCCCACAGAGGCAGATTCATAGGTGAATCAACGCAAGTGTGAACCCGGGAGGGGTCCACTTATGGACGAACCGACGTAAATACGACCGGGACGGCCAGGTGGCGGGCTTGAACCTCGGAGAGGCTTCCTACGTACCCTGTTTAGAAGACAAGGATCAAAGTCCACGTAGTTCATTCTGTTTGCAACACTCTACCCCCGTGGGCGAAGGCCACTCCAATCCCGACATCCCTGCAGAAACGAGCGGGTGGGGGCCACATCCAAACCGGGGGGACCCTGCGTGCGAGACACGGGATCAGGTGATGCGGACGGTTTAACGTCTTGCCGGACGAAGTAAAGTTTAACGTCGTGTGTTGAGGACGAAGCGGACGGTTTAGCGTCTTGCCGGACGAAGTACAGTTTAACGTCGTGTGTTGAGGACGAAGGTGCTTGGCAGTTTAACGTCTTGCAGCGCGGACGATGGTGCAGTTTAACGTCGTGCGGGACGTAAACGCCTGGCAGTTTAACGTCTTGCAGCGCGGACGTGGCACAGTTTAACGTCATGTTGGACGTATGCAGTTTAACGTCGTGCAGGACGATGAAGCCGCCGATAGGTCCGTGTCACTTCACGCGAGCCTAGGGGGGCCACATGGGAAGACGACGCACGTTGCGGGCACCCGGGATGAAGGTCATCGGGCGCCACGCAGGCGGGTACCCTCAGGGGGTCAAAGGGGGCGACCCTGGCGGTTTGCGCACAAAAGAGGAGCTTTGCGCGCAATACCGCGGGTCGGCGCGCAAATGGGCGGGCTGGCGCCCAATTGGGCCAGCGCTTTGCGCGCGGATGATTGAGATTGCACGCACCGGGCTTCAGATAGCGCACGGGGGCAACGACTCATTCTTTAATGAATGGCCACTTTGAAAATGGGGGGTGCGCGCAATCGGGATGGATTGCGCGCGCCCGGGGGCAATTGCGCGCAAGAGGATTCTTTTGCGCGCAAATGCCTTTGAGTGTGGGGTTATTCAAAGGAAAGGAGCCAAAGGGATTGCGCGCGAAGGCGAACCCCGAGGCTTTCTTGCGCGAAAGAAAAGAGGTTACCTGAAGATCGGCATTGCGCGCGGAAGGGGTTGGATTGCGCACACGAGAGACCTTTCGAATTCTGGCAACCTTCAAAACGTCGGGGGTCGCCTTATATTTATAGGCAACCCTGGGCGCGGAATCCAGTTCGCGGGCGCGAAATTCTGTTCGCGGGCGCGGAATCGGGCCCGGCGCGCAAGGGAGTCGCGCGGGCCACGGGCGCGCAAAATTGCGCGCCGGCCCAGCGCATTGCGCGCATCCCGGGAGGTTTGCGCGCGGCTCATCAACTTTGCGCGCAGGTCTCCAAAATTCCGCGCAAGACCTCCGGGCCCTCCGAAACATGCTTCCGACTCCAAATATGACCTCGCTTTCCGCATTCGGAGCTTCGTTTGGGAACAACGAACTTTTCCGGCGTCTACAGATATGTGTAAGTATAAATGGTAAAACATAACACCCATTTATCATTTTTGAGATACATGTGACCTTAGAAGTATATTTTTAACACTCAAATGCTAAAAATTGTGTTACCACAGTTTTGGTTAAAAATAGTTAACAAAGGGGTTAAAACCAAGTATAATCTTTAAAATGATACAGAAAGATATGTAAATTTTATTTATTTATTATATTTCAAACATATACTATTTTTTAATCCATTTACATATAAAATAATTATATCTGATAAATAAATAAATTATATTAAAATCATTATGTAATTCCATGCATGTCCTCTCCACACTTACAATAGTGAAACTAATCTCCTCCATTATTAAAAAAATTGAGTATTTGAGATAAAAAAGTACCTAAATTAATACCTTAATAGATTTATTTTCTTTATCCTAGAGCTTCTGGTTTCCCCTAAGTTCATCTTATGAATTCATAAGTTGTAATCCAATTATGGTCTCCTAAAGTAGAGGTAATAGTCTTAATCAAATACTTTAATGTTTATTTATTATTTTAACCTATATAAATATATGGTATCCATCCAAAAAATTAATTTAGAATATTAAATATACTAAAATTTTATTATATTGATGTAAAACCATTATCATCCGCCTTTACATCAAATGGTAAATGAAAGTATCACTCGTGCGAATGCGTGGACTACCACCTCCACATAGCGATGTGATTCATTTTCCAACACCACCTCTCATGAATGGTTATAAGGAATGATTTAATAAATATATATTATATTTAAAATTTAATTAATTAAATCTATTTATAAGATATCATTTATCTTCCTCTTCTTCCTTTCATTATAAAATGGAAATAATGTTCATGTGTACATATGAACTATCATCTCCTTGAATGGTGTACTTCAGTTTTCTATCTCAACCTTTTATAGATGGTTATAAACCTATATATAATGAATATATATGATATTTATATATTTAATAAAATTTTATATATGATTAACCATGATAAAATTACATGTAATAGTACATATGAAATGAAACATACATGAGAAATGCAGCAGTTAACACCCGAAATGCTGAAATTAATAGGGAATTGAAAATAAACAGGTGTTGAAATGTTATATGTGGATCATATATGATATTATAATAATATAAATTATTCTGGTATAGACTTATAATAAATTTAAGATAATTATATATGAGGTTAGAGTGCTTATAAATCAAGTCAGACTCGAGGTAAGGGTTTCTCATCTCACTTTTATTACTATGATACATATGTCGTATTCCCCAATTGTTTCCTTTGTTTGGTGTATACATTAAAAATGATTTTATTTCATTATTATTTTCAATAAAACTATATAGATTTATAAATTTATATATGGTTCTCTCTGTCATTATTCTTTTTTTCATAAATTTTTAAAGTTGTATGGGTTTTATGTTACAATCTCACTTTTTATGGGGATTATTAATTATTAAAATGTAAATGATGAAATTATATTATTTATATCTCTAAAATAATATGTATTTTATATTTCTGTAGTTATTTCTATATATTACAAGTTTTTATTTCATTTTTCTCCCAAAAAATACTCAAAATTCCAAAATAATATTTTTAAGGAAAACAGACTTCATTTCTTTCTTTAGCCCCAAATATTTTCTTACATGAACATATTTTAATTAAAATGATTCCAAGAATTATTTTAATATTATATAGATATATTTTAATGTAATATTTACCCATATTTTAATTTATATAGTTTTTAGAGTATTTTTTCCCTAAATAAAGCATTTTTGACATTTTACTAAAGGTGTAAAAGGAATATTAGTTTTAACGTATACTATACAATTGGATTTTCCTATAATCATGACCACTCAATTCTATGAATAATCCATTAAAAGTTTCCATGGTTATTTTCAAATAATTTTTTTCCTTAATATTTCAAACACAATTAGATTTTAAATAATTTATTTCAAAATGAAAATGGAATACTCCTCAACAAAATATTTCAACGATCTTTTAAATGAATTTTCATCTTTGATAACATCCTATGATGTTACTTATGATTCAATAGGGATATTAACTTATGATACCATCCTATTTATTTCTATATATGGTTTATGATTATGATGATGAAATATTGATGAAAACCATTCTCCTTCCCATGGATTAATATATAATGAAATGGAAATTTTTTTGATGATCTTTTTCAATATATATGAATGTATTATGATTATGTGAATGGTGATTCCATTATAATCCTCGAATTCATTGGGTAAAGATTAATGTTTTATTAGATCAAAGGGTTTATGAAAGGTTATCTGAGGGCCATAAAGGGTACTTTGACATCCCAAACCCCATTCAATCCTGAGTAATTGAACCTGGTTATCCACATAGGCTCAAGCACACCTACCCATACGCCAAAGGATACCAACTAGCAGCGAGGGCATAGAGTGTGATTATGAATAGATAATTACTTCTAGTTAGAGTAGAAAACAATATGGATAATAGATGAATAAAAGGTGGAAGAAATATAATAATAAATAAGAATTGAAATGTAAATGAACATAAAAATCCATGTAATAAATAATCAAGCTAATAAATGTAAACTGTATCATATAAAAAATGATGATTACATGTCTCTACAAAAATAAAATCAAGAATAAATGGCTATAAGAAGATAGTGAAATACATGATATAAAAATGAATTAAAAAGAAGAAAAAACTATCCAAGAATCATGAGCACTAACCCGATCATATGCTACAAAGATCCCATCATAAATCAAGAAAGTTACGTGTCCATGGTGGGATGCTTTCCCTTTCCCACGCATGCTATCATAAAATATGCTCTAGTGACAATGGTGGCCCAGATAGGGTGTGAGATAAATCTCATTAGGCCACCAACAACAATGTCTATACAAATCTAGAATGTGAATATAAAATATATAGTGTGAAGGTATATAAAAGTAAAATAGTACAAATAAACAACTCATACCTGCTTCAGCCTAAGTTGGTGTCTGAACATGTGACAATTTAATTAATTATGATTCAGTTTATAATAAAGAGTTCATGTATAAATGGTATCATCAGTACTAACAAGGTAATAATAATAATAATAAAGGATCCCAGGTGTAACCAATGTATCCTTGACCTCAGGGGTTAAGCCAACTCATAATAGTATCACATACAGTCTATATATATGGGGTCTTAGTGTAATCCAAGAGGTACACCCAAGGAATTCCACTATAAATTAGTGTAACTGAGTCCATGGATCTTGTCCGTAGTCATCCCTGGGTAAGCATAAATGGGACCAGTGTTGTGAATCCATGGTGCCGCATATCCAAAGACATAAATTTGAATCCAAGGAGTGTATCTAATACATTAAAATATCTAAAAAAGGTGTCAATCGAATTGTTGGTACAACATCATGGATTTTATGTAATAATAAAAGACCAAATTCTGTGGTAGGTATTTCCCATGAAAATAGGCTCAACGAATCAGAATATAATCCATTGAGTACACAAGGAATTTCCTAAGGAATCGAAGGAAATATCATGTCTGATTATTCCTAAAAAGATAAAAACATTCCAAAGAAATAGCCACCTCACACTCATTCTATCTATATCATATCTACTCATAAGATATGTAATAATAATTCCAAGAAATAATTCAATAGGCTCATTCCATTACCTTTAATTAAACATGACAAGATGAATTAGGGACATGTAACCATTTATCAATTCAATTACGTATTCATTTATTAGGCCCACTCCATTAACTTTCATTAAACATGAAAAGGTTAATTAGGGACATGAAACTGTTTATAAATTCTTTTATAATTTAACTATTCCAAGTGATATCTATAAATATATACTTTCTGTAATAATCATTTAAAGATTTATTAATTATGTAGGAACACTTACCGTATCAAGATTAAGTCAAATGCACCCGAATAGTTCCACACATAAACCCTACCTGGGTCACCAAGGGAATAAAATAGAATGAACCCTACTTGGGGTGGTAAAAAATAATGTCTCAACCTCCAATGATATCAATAAGTTTCATTTGGGCTCTAGAATACCATAGAGATAATTAAATACAAATAACATGAATTTTAGAGGATATTCCTAGTGAAACAAGTGTAAAAAATAATGGAAAAAATTTTATATATGACAAGAAATTAAGAGATGAGTTATAGAGAACATTACTTATGCATTTAGTAGATTCCTCATCAAGTATTTTTCCTTATTTTTCCTCGGATCAGAAGAAAATGGAAGAATGGATGAACGTTCTTAAAATAGGGCATATAATCTCGTACCAAAATAACATCATCGATAGAAATAATAATGAATAAAGGATCTTAAAGAGTGTATCATTTATTGAAAAAAATACAATGATATTAATGGACCTCTATTTGGAGATTAGAGAGAAGAATTATAAATGAACCTACGTGTAAGGGGCTTGTGATCTCTTCATGGTAGAAAAAGGAGATGATGTATGATATAATAAATAAATAAGAAGGAGGGTTAAATTTATAAGGATTTATGGGAAAAAAGAAATTTTATCCATCTTACAAGGCCACATGGTTTGGCGGCATAATTTTCTAAAATAGGCACCAACCGTGAATGATGTACCGCCTCAATACCCCCTTGCACGGTCATGGCGTATGGTTAGAAAAGTCGTGCACTGACTGTGAGTTTTCTGTAATGACCTGGAATTCTATCAATGAAAATTTCCTTTCTTATAATTATTTCATATAGTATAAATCACATTAAACCACATATAGAACACAATACAAAATTTATAAATAAATAATGAATGAAATAAGAGGTATTTCTTGAAAATAAGAAAGCAATACCAATGTAATAATAACTTGACCTTTAGAGTAGAAATATGTCCCTTATGAATAATAAACCGACCAATAGAATATTAACCTAACCTATACAAGTATAAATAAAATTTAATCATGTTATTAATGAAAATATGATATATTTATATCATGGAATAAGTAAATAAATTTTTTAAAAATGATAAATTATGTACTGATATTTTTTCAAAACCTAAATGTTTATTTATAATTTTATAATTAATATAATGATTTAAAAGAAAATTTATTTTCATAAAATATATTCATAAATTATTATTTTGTTATCTTATGATTATAATATAATTCTATTATACCTTAATTAATTTTTCAAAGTGTTACAAAATCAGTAATAATTTTAAAATTGGTATTTTTCAAATAAATATTTATTTTATTTAAAAATTAAAATTATTATATTTATAAATTTTTTTTCCTAAAATTGATTAAATTTTTTAATTCTACACATAAAAAAATGGTAGGATTGAATTTTTGGGTTTTTTCTAAAAAAGATGACTTTTTTGTGAATAGTGAAATACAGTAATTTACAGTACAAGCTAAATACATGAATTATTGAGTCATGGATGATGTATGGATGATTTGAGAACCTTTGGTTAAAAATAAAATGCAATATTTACAATAATTATCCACAATAATACACACTATTCATAGTCTTAATCCCAAAATAATAAACAAATGAATAAAATAATCAAAAAACTCCCCTCTACTTCCCTATAAATACCACCCATCACCACATCTTCTCCTCACATCTATTAAAACTTGAATCTTTTCTATTTTATAAAAAATACTCTTTCCAACCCTCTTCCCCACATCTAAGTGGTTATGGTCTCAACAAAATACCAAAACCAATTTCTCTAAGGAGGTTCTCAAGGAGTAGAATTCAAAAGCTAAAATCCGATTTCGCTTTATTTTATTTTCACTTTCTTTTCCTTTATTATACAATCCTCACCTCATATATAAAAAAATGAATGATAACCCCAGTATATTATATATATTTTAATTTTATTATTTTAATGTAAAATCTACCATCAAGCCTCTTCTCCTCTTCCTTTTAGTCTAAAAATGAAAATATCATCCTTGAGGTGTTGATTTATCACCTTTGAGGATGAAAAGTTTTCATTTTCATTTAACACCTTCAAGGATGGACGTAAAACCATTATAATTTATGGTTAATATTTTAAAATATTTTTTATATACTTTTTTATTTTCTAAAACTAACTTTTATACACAATAATAAATAATGAAACAACACTAGTTTGTGATTATTGAAAAACTGCTAAAATAATCTAAATGATTATCACTAACGTCTTATATAATGATTCATCCTCACCCAAAATATCCAAATGAATTATATTAAAATTTAATCTTATGTGTGTTAATTATGAAAATATATATTAAATTATAGATATATATTCCCATTTCACATGATATTTCATTCATGTATACAAGTAAACCAATCATAAAAACCAGGGAAACAAATACTCTGAGAACAATGAAATTGTATCTTATAACTTATCCAAAGGCCATAGATAAACTTAATAAAATTATAATAAATCTAATAAATGTTAAATTGAGTCTGAATTAAATTATTAATAAATATAATTTCATTATCTTGGACATTAAGATCAAGTGAAGAACACTTTCAAACATAAGGTAAGGGATTCTACCCAAAACTCCATTTTTCCTCCGTGTTACTCTTTATTTCTCTTTAACCCAACTTAATTATTATTTATTTTTATGAAATTATTCCAAATTATGTTTTCCTGTTCCAAAATAAAGTATCCAGATCATATCATATATCTTTTATGGGTAAATACATGTTTTAAAAAGTTCCCTTCTCAATTCACCCCGATAAGAAATATTGATTTAGGGGAACTTCCCAATTTCTGACCCATTTTTAAGTACACTCCATAATATTTTTAAGTCACCATTATTTTTTAAAATCAATAATTTTATCATTAAATACTATCTTGGTTAATTTAAGGTTTTATGTAAACAAATATTTCATTTATTATGTAAAATATTTTTACTATTTTCTTTAAAATTCACTAAAATGTTTCATTTATAATGACTCTTAAACACTCTTGTTACATGTTTTCACTTCATTTTCACATCACATATCATGATATATTTCTATTTTACCTTATTAATGTCCATGTATGATTTAAATCCATTCTATCTTGGACACCATTATGATATTCCCTTTTATTATTCCTTATGAAATGATTATGATATCCAATTCTTTCCATGGCCAACCCTTATGTTTGATTCTTCATGTACCACACATATGCATGAACATGTTATGATGGGTGCACCCATATATAATTTTAATGCATTGGGTAATGTTTAGTCTCATGAGACAATGATAAAAAAATTTACTGAATATTTTATTGATAATAAATGACATAATTACCTAACATTGTATTAAATATGTTTATTTATCAAATATTGGGGATTAGATCATTCATTTCAAAATATGATGGAAATTCCTTCTTTTCTCATTAAATATAAATGTAGTATTTCATCTATAAATAATTTTATCTATCTTATTAGAACATAATTCTTTTAATATTGTTCCTAAATCAATGGGTTACAAATTTAATTTAGGACATCTGAGCTAGATCATGTGTTTGATTGGAGTAAATGGGCCATGAAGTCATAGATATACTAGACCCTCCAGATTAGGAAGTAATTTAGTATTTGGTTCATAACTTATTTATAAATTATTCTATAGATCCCAAATTTGTATAGGATCTCTAGGATCCAATTTCTAAAAAATAATCATTTTTATGGATAGCTAGTTCAGGCATTTTTTGGATAATAATGCAGTGCATGTTGGCTTAAACTATTTGGTTGAATTTCTCTATTTACACATGAAAACCCTTATAACCTAGAGTCCCATCCTTTCAATAGTTTTTTTTCATTTGGAGGGGTCTGGAAGCACCATATAGAATTGGGAGCAGAGGAGATGTAGTGCCATTCCATTTAAATTCACTATTTGAGGAGGGAAGCTATCAAGCTAGGGCCTCCCCCAAAATACTCTTCTTTTCCACTTCTTTATTTTAATATTTTTATTATTGCAATAAACTTCATAGTTTATATTCCATTTATTATATTTTTCTGAATTTTATTATTATTTAATTCAATTATTTGGTCTAGAACTCATGAGTAGAAACATGATTTGGTAATACCCATTCTGAACCTTTATGAATGCAATTAGTTTCTACGATGACTACACCGCCTATGGAAGATTAGTTTTTCCTAATAATTGATATCCTACTCTATTAATTTAATTTTTTTAAATCAAGAGATACTTTAATTTACATAATATGATATATTAATTGATCTTTTAAATTAAAAGAAACTAACCAATAAATTGAACATTAACAATAAAACACACGAGGTCTAGATTTGTGTAAATTGCGAGAGTGCAATCTTAATCAGTAAATAAACTAAATTGGATAAATTTGTAGAGTTAAAATATAAGACATAAACTCATTTTATCCTTATTTATAGAATGTTTATATTCCATAATTTACTAATAACCATAATATATCCTTATAATGATAATCAAATTAGGGTGCTGTGATTGCTTGTCCTGAAACTATCCTAGGGTTTAATTCACTTAATATTTATGGTAAAGTTAATTATCCTAGTGTTTGTGGGTTAAAACATTAAGGGATCATAATTAAGTGGATATTAGTTTAAATATTAATGATTAATATGAAAGTGAAAAGGTGTAGTTTTATTGATTACTATTTCTAAAAATAGTTTTCAAAAACAACTTTTTGTTTGGCTTTATCAATCTCATTTCAAAAACAAAAGAAAAAAAATTAATTCTTCTTCAAACATACTTATTCAATCTTTATAAAATGAAACTCCCCATCCTTTTATGTATTGTGTTTCTTCCCCTTTATTTTATTTTCAAAATACCTTTAATATTTTATTAAATTTAATTCCTCATTTGAGAGACGACCTTGGTCTACCACTATAATTCACCTAAGAAGTAAAGAAATACATATCATTTGAAAGTTATCATGACAATGATTTTTATGCATCATGCTGGGAAATGGAGTGAACCCGATTCCTTTATGAGATTTTATGGAAACACTACTATTTATTATACATTAATATAATATTTATTACATGATATCTCAATTAATACAACCCTAAAAGATTGAGTAGTATAGTGTCTTTAGAAATTAGGTACATTACATAGCAACTTATAACATGGGATACAACAACATTATTAAAAACTTCCTTGACATGATCATAATAATCCATCAAACATAAAACTGCATGGGATATCCTGAGGACATTCTTAAAAAAGGGTGAGCTATAAATTATATTAAGGGAATAAATAAGGCATGACATGAATAATACAATACATGTTAGACAATATGTATATCAATGGGTCATAAACAGAATATGAATAATAAGTTATGATATAACATGATAATCATAACATGGGAAAAGTGGAAACAACTTAAAAAACTGCATCATAAATAGATCAAGGCTAAATCTGACAAGACCATAGGGTGGAACAAAGTCACATAATGAAATTAGGTAAACCCTCATCCCAACATGATGTATCATGATACTAAACAATACCCAATGCATTGGAGCGCTATCAGGGTGCACGCTTCACAATCATTTCATTCTCATGCTTATGTGTGCCACCTAGATTATATAACATGGATTTATTCAACATCATAATTTATTCTCAGATCAAGTAATGTAAAATAAATAAATATAAGTCTCTAATAAAAATATATATGTGTATAAAGGTGAATACCATTGATAGAAAAATGGGTATGGTATTCACTACATAATTATTTTGGCATGGAAAACCATAGTGCGATTTTGGCAGTATAACGACGTCATATAGAAATTCATAAAATGGGTTAATGAGAGTGAAAGAGGTGTCTCATAATTTAGACATGAAATGGACAGCAATAGGGACATTTAAATACATTCCCCAACATAATCAATTGGAATTAGAAGACATAACATAATAAAGAAACTTGATGAAAGAGGAGAAAGAAAAAGAACCCTTTAAAAAATCCACCATGGAAACATGTGTACATAAAGGTTCACATAAAGGATAAATGAGATTGATAGGGGATATAATCATTTATAAATAAAATGTACAGTAATGAGTATATGTAATAACATATCCCAACATAATAAAATTGAAATTAAAATACATTACATTAAAAGGAGTGCTTGATAAAATATTAGAGTAGAAGATAAGGTTCCCTTACGGAATTTCAGCATAGTAACAATTTAATAAATGGTAAAAATGATATAGGATAAATGATCTATCATTAAAATAAAAACCATTTTATAATGATTTAATATTAATAAATTAACGGGAATATAATTAATTGAAATTAAAATGACTAATTTTAAAGGAAGTTCTTGAATTGAAAAGAGAGTAGAGGAATCTGTTACTTTATTGTGTGATCTCAAAGGATTGAGAGAGGCTTCTTGGGAGCTTGGGGTAACCATTGGAGGACTCTAGAGAGTATATGGATGATTTTGGATATGCTTCAAGGAGTTTTAGTGAAGATTAATGGGAGCTTGGGTGGGTTTATATAGGAAAAGCGGGGGATTTCATTATTATTTAGGTTTTGGACACTACATATTAAAATATTCAAAACCAAAAACCATACAATGGTTTTTACCATGGATTCTAGAAAATTTCAGTGTATTAAATTATTTTATAAGTCCAATGGATGAAGATAAAAAAATAATTCAGTTGCTTATATGGAGATGATTCACTCTCAAAGAACGGATTTTAAAATCTTAAAATATATTATAAGTCTTGGATGATTCATTAAGTGTTTATAAAATAAATAAAATAAACATAAAATTACATTATTTTAAATAAAAAATATATATTTGTCTTCGGATATTTTTTATGGTATTTATTACATAACTATTGGGCCATTATGATATCATAAAACACACCGTATATTTATATGGTATTTAATTTTTACTAAAAATTTGTCTGTCACAAAAAATTAATAAAAATTCAATGTTTAATAATTTAGACATCCTGATACCAAAAAAAATATTCATTTTATTTAAATAATTTTCTAAATATGTGAATTTTTACTTTTAAAAATAAAAACTAACATTTACTGAAAATTGACGGTTTTTGACAATAACAGTTTTCGAACCCAAATAAAAATTATATTTGACTTCATAAAAATTATATGAGAATTTATATTCAATAAGAGTTATTTAATAATAATATTTTATTAAAATAGTATTTATTTAAAAAATCAATTAATTCATAAAAATAGATTTCTTAATTGAATTTGAATATTAATGAAAAAATATTATTCGGGCTTTAAAAATAATTTACAAAGTAAAAATAATAAGATAAAAATATATGCATTATTTTATAAAAAAGTAATGTATATATTACTTATTATAGGGTCTTAATACATATCCATTTATTACACCTGTATATTCCCTAAGAATAAGGTGCACGATGGTGGGGATTTCATGGGTATGTTTGATGAACATGGTTTGGGTCGTGATCTTGATGATATTTTACTTCTATCGTAAATGGTTTTGATTATTATTAAGTTGTTGGATCTTAGTTTGGGACTAGACTATGGAAAGTCTAATAAATACTATCTCCTTTAGAAGCTCTGATAAATAGGCTTCCTGGGGTACAATCCTATTGTTTGAGTCCATCACTTTCTTTGTCTGTGAAAAATGGATTTGTTAAAACCTTATATTTATAATAATAATGTGATCACTATTAAATGACTATATTATCAAGGGTAATGATACTTAACCATCATTTAAATCCAATTGGATATAATAAAAAAATAATTGAATGTGTTTTCTATAACCATAAGATATTTAATTCAATCAAAAACGAGTATTTTATTCATAAAGGTTCATGTCATTACAATATTCCTCCCTTTAAAAATTTCACCCATAAAATTTTCTTTTTGTATACTATAATATATGAGGGTAACTTTACTTCGTCACTTCCCCTAGTCCCCATGTTTCTTCTTCAAACTTTTGGTTTCTCCAGAACAATTTGAATAAGGGTATTGTCTTATTTCTTAAGAAGTTTTCTCTATGATATAAGATCTTCACCAACTAATCCTAATTGTAAAGGTCATTCTATAATGTTACCACCTCAGGATTGGGTACATGTGATGGGTTTGATATGTACTTTCTTAAGAGGGATATATGTAATACATCATGTACTTGAGATAAATTTGGTGGGAGTTCTAGTCAATATGATATTACTCTAATGCGATCAAGGAATGAAATGGGCTGATGTACCTTAAAATAAGATTACCCTTCTTCTGAGATCTTATCACGTTATTCCATGGTGATATGTGGAGGAATACTATCTTCAACATCAAAAAATATCTCTCATAAATGATTGTAAGCATAGCTCTTTTGTCAACTCTGAGTAGCCTGGATGTGCTGCTGAATGGTCTTAACTACAGGACCCCAAAATACCCTGGGAGGGGAGTGGTGAATCAGGGTATCAATGTTTTCTTTTAAAGTGATGGATCTTATTCCCACATTGGTAGGAACTAGTTAAACTGGTATAATGGATAAGAATATCAATTAAACAATCACATGATGAGAAACCACACAACAATTTTACTTAGTTCACCACTAAGGGCTACGTCCAAGGAGAATACACTGATAGTGTGTTGGTCTTACCAAGATCCTGTAATATTTACTAGTTGCGGAGTACAAAATTGTAGTCACAGTCACTCTGTGCCAGGATCAATACCTTTACAATGTTTTAGGGATAGCAGACTACGTCCCTTAGATCACTTCCATCGACTCCCCTAGATCACTAGTTTGAGAGAAGTCAAATTCAATTTATCAAATTGAAGATTACTTCAATGATTTGGTATTAAAGTATTTTTCAATAACTTATCATGAGACTCTTATTTCACCTTATACCTGAGTTTATTCTGTTTTAAATCCCTATCCCCTTAAACTAAATGTTCAAAACTTCCCTTCGTGAATCTCCTTTAGGAACCACACTCCTTTGTGAAGCACCCCTACCTTCGCGGAACAAACTATCTTCACAAAGATTTCTTACTATTTTGGAACAAAATGTCTTTGTGAAGCTTCCTTACATTCATCGAAAAACATTTTTTAAGCTTTATATATAGCATAGAATACCTCATAATTGCGAAGTACCCTTAAAAAAAAGCATTGAACATCAGTTGAGACTTGTAGTCTCTTCGCGATGCTCAATAACACTGAGAAATCCCGATTCGTGAAGCTCTTCATGAACTCAACGAGTTTCAGGATTATCATTCAAAAAATTCAATCTAAGAGAAGAGGGGTAGCCTCATATTTATAGGATCCACCGTTCATGAAGCTGCACCACCTCTTTGTGGATTTTTCCATATCATCACCAAAAAATGTATTTGCAGCGATCCTCCTTTTGCAAAGAACCATGGAAGATCTCTGTTCACAAATCTCATCGTAACCACATAGTCTTCCATAAAAAACCCTTTGCGGTACCCATAAATTTCTCAATGCATTTTTTCAATAACTGTAAATCTCTAAAACTTATAATTACGGAGAACTCCATCTCCATTCACGAAGCCTATCATAATCGCAATGTACACCGTCAGAAAAATTTATGTCTTCGCAAAACAAAACTCACAAATCCCATCATCTCGAAACTCATGACTTTTCCATATTTTCATAAGGCATCCAAGAAAAACCACTTTTTTTACATTTGAAATCAAACTTTAAAATGTTGGACCTCAAAAATTTGGCAAAAACTGGGAAATGAGTCCACCTTTAATACTGCTTTCAGATTAAATTGTATGATACCTTTCTTTGAAATGGTTCTAATCTTCCATGTGAGGATTGACAAAAAACACAAACCATTCACCATTTCTAACATAGGACAACCTTGTTTCATACAATCTCCCCATTTGGGTTTGTTGGCAATATGTAGATAAATTAAATCAGATCACCAATCTCTATTAAAACCTTATCCGTAAGAATCAACTCAGCTAACACTATAAATCTACGTGAGCAATGATCGGTGTTGAAAACAAGAGAGAAGACACGAATTGTGTTCTCATGTGTTTAAATGAAAGATCTGGCTACTTACTCATAACACCAGAATACATTTTTGACCAAATGTAAATTTTTTAAATCCTCTATTCTGTCTATCTTCTTTCAACCAAAAACACCACACTAACCACACTCTATAATCCTCATTGAATTTAGAAATTTCTCCCCCATTGACAATAAACCCAAATACCAATAATCATCCATTGTAGATCTCAGAACATACTCCCACTAGATCGTATCTCCCCTATAAACCTATATCACTTCCACAAATGGATAAAAATAGTTAAAACAACTAGGGAGAGGGGAATATCTGTAACCTCCTCATGCACTAGGAGGTGGTTGAACACTAAGTTTCAACCGATGTTTCTCAAACATAATCACTAATAGTGTCTTGGTCATAATGTCATCTACTTTCTCATCATTTCCCACAGGGTCCATTTTGATCATTCCTTGTTCAAATTTTTCCTTGATGAAGTGATATCTTATTTCAATATGTTTCATACGAGAATGCTGAAAAGTATTCTTCATAAGATTAATTTATCTCTTGTTATCACAATAAATCACCATTGGTTGTTTCACCTCATCACCTATGTCATATATTTACCGCTTTATCCAATGTAACTAAGTGAAAACATTGGTAGAGGAGATATATTCATCTTCAATAGTATTAAGAGAATCACTTTCTTGTTTCTTTCCTAAACAACCCACAAATTTATTCCCAATATAGATTGATCCACCACTGGTGGACTTTCTTTCCACTACATCTCTAGCCTAGTCAGCATCATAAAATGATGATAGTTCACTCTCTTTTCCTTCATCAAAGTATAAACTATAATTATGAGTACCTTGAATGTACCTCAAGATTTTTTTCACTACCCTTATATGTTTTTCCTTCAGATTACTCTAAAAATAGGCCGCTAAGCATGTTGCAAATACAATATCTGGTCATGTTGTAGTCAGGTAAAATAAGCTTCCAATGATCCTCCTATACATTGGGGGATCCACTAACATCCCATTATCATGATTTATGAGTTTTGTTCCCACTATAATCAGAGTCACCATTGGTTTGGAATCATGAATTTTAAATTTTTCAGAAACTCTTTTGCATACATTTATGATGAAAAGAAAGTGTAATCCTTATTCTGAATCACCTGAAATCCTATGAAGTATGTGAGTTCTCCAATCATTGACATTTAAAAATGAAAATTTCATGTGATTGGGAAATTCATCTAGTGATACCTGCCTGCTTCCACTGAAAATAACATCATCAACATATACCAATACCATGAACCAATCTGTCTAAGAATTATTCACATAGAGATTGTGATACAATCCTCTCGTTTTGAATTCAAGACTTTTTAGATAAGAATCCAGTTGAGAGTACCACACTCGTGGATCCTGCTTCAGACCATATAATGCTTTCTTTAATATAAATACCTTCATTTCCTCATTTCAATGAAAGAAACCCACCGGTTTTTCAATGTAGACTTCTTCTTCAAGAACACCATTTAGGAATACTATCTTGAAATCCATTTGATACAATTTATACCCTCTTTGTATTTCTGTGGCAAGAAATAGCTTGATTGACTCCAGTCTAGCCATTGGAGAAAATGTCTCCTCAACATCGACACCTTCAATCTTTGAATATCCCTTACATACCACTCATGTCTTATTTTAGATTACATTACCATGATCATCATATTTGTTCTTAAGGATCCACTTAGTACCAATCACATTGTGACCTTTGGGTCTCTTGACTAGATCCTAGGTCTGATTCTTGTCAATCTGTTGTAACTCTTCATTCATGACTTTCAACCATGAGTCATATTTTGAAGCCTCTTCATATGATGATGGTGCCACAACTAATAATAATGTAGATTGTTCATTATTACTAATTATCCTTGTTTGTATGGGTGAATTCCTATCCTCAATGATGTTAGATTTTTCAATATCCTCTCTTCGATTTCTCATGTGAGGTTCAGTCGAATTATCTTCATCCATGGGTTCCTCTTATGATTCCTCTTCTAAGTCAACATAATGATGTGACTCATGATAATTTTTCAAACCTTCCTATACTTCTGCATTTCCATTTGATCCATGTTCAAATTCTTCCTCATCTTCTATCTCATCAGCATAGTAATTCCTTGAACCATTTTTTGTTTTCACTTCAATGATCTTAACGTCACTTCTTTGCATAATCCTTTCCAAATTCTTATTGAAACACTTTTAGGATTTTCTCTTTATTGGATACCCAAGGAATATTCCTTCATCTGCATTGCCACCATATTTCTCTTGATTTACTTATTTGTTTCTGATGTAACATTTACTTCCAAAAACATGAAAATATTTCAAATAAGGATTCCTTCCCTACCATAATTCATATGGTGTATTCTTCTCTCCCATATAAAGCCCCATTTTATTCTGAATGTGCATTATAGCTTCAAAAACTTATTTCTAGTAATGGAGAGAGATACGACTCTCAATCAGCATATTCATGGCCATGTTGTTCACCTATAGATTTTGGAACTCAACTACACCATTTTTCTATGGAGTTATCATAGCAACAACCTCATGCTATATTACATGTTTCTTCAAGTAATTTTTAAACTCAATGGATGTGTATTTACCTCCATTGTCAGATCACAGAACTTTGATTGACCTTCCAATATCATTCTCAGTGATTCGGCGATAAGTTTTCATGAAATCAATCACTTGTCGTTTCTTGTGTATAAATATCACACATTCCATTATACTGTAATCATATATGAAAATAATGAAGTACCTTTCTCTCTATTTTCCAACAATATTTATTGGGCCACATAAGTTTGTATGAATGAGATAAAAAAAATTAGATGCTCTTTTCTTCTTTGGATGATAGGAACTACAAAACAGCTTCCTTTGTATGCAATCATCTCATGCCTTTTCTTGTTCACACTTCAGGTTGGAGATATCCATGAATATATTCAGCTTAAGTATCTTTTCTATGTCTTTTTGATTGTTGTTCCCCAATCTATGATGCCACATGTTGTCTTCTTATTCCGTTGTTAGATAGAAATTTTTCTCTTTATTGTAATCCTGATATAAGTTTCCATCTGTTCTATATCCCTTAATGAGAGAGTTCCTTGTATTTACCTTTATAGTGCATCCCTTTTGATTGAACATCACTGTAAGCTTTGATTCACAGAGTTGAATCACTCTGAGGAGATTGTGATGCAGACCATCCACTTAAAGGACTTCAGTTTTCTTCAGCTCTCCATTAGCTAGATCAGTACTTCTACTGCCTTTGATCATCAAAGAACCATCATTATCGAACCTCACTATTCCATCGACCATTTTCTTAACCTTCATTAATAGATCAGTATTACCAATCATGTGGTACGAACATCTGCTATCAAGAATCCAAGTGCTGTTTTTATTTGTAGATTTAATGGCAACTTCTGCAATATTTTATTTTTCAATTTTCTTCTTTTCTTTCCATGATATATTGTATTGATTATAGGACACTGATTACTTTTTCAATTCTCTCTTCCATCTACATGGGTTATTCATAATTATACTATTCTTCCAAAGGATAAAAACTATTTGAGATAGCAATATGGTCTGGTTGGAGAGTATTCATCTATCTCTGAGTGTCGTAGGAATGTCTCCTATCATTCCTCTACCTGTAATATACAACTCTATGGACAAATTTAGAATAATGAACATAATGTCTATAGAAACTATTACTTATATATGATGTAATATATGAATTTGTTCTCCTTATTTAAACTCCTAGAAATTCCCCAATCAGATAGCTCCTTGCCTCTTCACAATATGACATTGTATGACCCAAGTATCTACAGAACTAACATGTCATGAGAGGAAATGTCTTCTCACTTCTGTTTTTCCTCATGGATTCTTCTATTGGAAAATAGTTTCACTGCCTGTCATTTCTGAAAGCTTGTGGATACTCTTCAGTTCTCTATTAAGTTTGATTGAAGGGTCTCCTTTTCATCATTTTTAATGGATTTTCAACATGATCAACTTTCAACTTTCCTTTATTATGGTCCACATTATATGTTGCATTTTATGTTTTGACATCACATACAATTCCACTATTTACCATGAAAGCGGGTCTTTGAATACTCAAAATCTTTTGAACTCCATCAGAGCCATGTTTTTTTCTCCAGCAGCTCAGCATCCAAGAACCTTCCAAATTTTATTTTCTTCTTTTATTCTTTTGAATTTGACTCACTTTTGAATTTAATCCTAATAATAACAACTTATTATTCAAGTCCGTTGATAGTTTTGGACTTATCATACAGTCTTGAGGTAAGCTCATTGATGACCTTATCCTATTATTCAATTCTGATATTTTGTTCCACTACATCATGTGTGATTTCAAGGATTAATGATTGTACATTAACTAGTTCTTCTAGTCATTCAATTTCATCTTCAATCTAATCAACATAATCTGATGATTCTTCCACCATTTATTTTTACTTATTAAATCTTTTACATTTATTCTCAATATTAAAAAATGCATCCTTAAGTTGAAACTTGAGATTGAAATTAATGGTAATCTGATTATCTCTAGCTTTATTTGTCGATGGTTCTGACATTTCAATGGTATCCATCATGAAGCCTTGTTTTCCAATTTTAAATTCTAGTTATTTATCTTCACAAAATTTATTATTATCATCTTCATCTTCATATATAAAAACTCTTCTTCTAAATTTTCTTTCTTGATTTGAAGTCCCACTTTTTGAAAAACCTTTTATGAGGCTTTTTGGTATTTTCAGCATCACTCTCTTCATTATCGAACTTTCTTGAGCATTGAGAGGCAATGTGACCAACTCTAACACAACGAAAACAAATTAGGGGTAACTTAACTTTGAATTTACCTTTTCCTTTATTTAGATTCTTGGAAATGAGAGAAATAATTTATTTTTCCTCATCATCACTGTCACTACTATCACCTATGATTTTAAGGTTTTCTATGGATTTTAATTCCATTTTATTTCGTACACGAGTCATAGAATCATTTGGTTTGACTCTCATCTCATATGGCACTAGGTTACTCAGCAGATCATCCAGGGAGAGTTGAGAAATATCCCTTTACTCAAGGGTTGGAACCTTCACATTGTAAAGGGGTGGAATTCTTCTCAATATTTTCTTTACAATATCAATATCTTTGATTTCTTTTCCCATACCTCAAATTTCTCATACCATTTTAGTAATTCAATTGAAGAAGGAATCTGCATTCTCCTCAGCATGCATCTTCATATTGTAAAACCTATTATGAAGGAATTGTAGTTTTTACTCCTTCACTTTACTAGCTCCTTCATAAACATTTTAAAGTTTTTCCAAAATAGAATTTTATGAGGTGTAACTCATCACCTTTAAATAGATTTGATCAGAAAGATATGTGGTGAGAGAATTCTGTGCTTTAGAATCTGCATCAAGAATTTTCCTGTATGTATCAGTCAAAGATAGCCCTGTTGGATTAGTAACTTGAATTCCTTACATGGTAGCAAAGAGGACTTCTATTCCAATATATATTAGATGAGATTTCATTCTGCGCTTCCGAATCTGAAAATTACTTCCATCAAAGATGGGAACTCCCCTAACATTGACTGAATGCTCCATGATGCAACATGGAAGGTTTAACACCAGAAACATTTACCCTCTGACACCACTTGTAGGACCCCAAAACATCCTGAGAGGGGAGTGGTGAATCAGGGTTTTGACCATTTATTTTAATGTGATGTATTTTTTACCACTTTGGAAGGAAATAATTAATTCTATATGATGGATAAGAATATTAATTAAAAAATCACATAAAGAGAGACCACACAATACTTTTACTTGGTTCACCACTAAGGGCTATGTCAAAGAATTGTACATCTATAGTGTGTATGTCATACCAAGATCCATTAATCTTCACTATTTATGGAGTAAAAAAGTTTGGTCACAGTCACTCTGTTATAGGATCAATTCATTTATAATGTTTTAGGGATAACACACTACATCCCTTAGATCACATCCATCGACCCCCCTAGATCAATTCTTTGAGATAAGTCTAACTCACTTAATCGACTTGAAGGTCACTTCAATGATTTGGAGTTAAATTATTTATGTATGACTTAACATGAGACTCTATTTGCACATTATACCTGAGTTGATGATATTTTAAATCCTTATCTACTTAGAAAAAATGTTCAAAACTTCCCTTTGTGAATCCCCTTTGTGAGCCACACTCCTTCACGAAGCACCCCTGCCTTCGTATAACAAACTGTCTTCACAAATCATCCTTACCTTTGTGGAAAAAACTTTGTGATGCTTTCTATGTCAATGTGGAATAACTCATAATCGCAAATTACCCTTAAAAAAATCATTGAACATCATTTGAGACTTGGATTCTCTTCGTGATGCTCAAGATCGCTGAGAAATCCTGATTTTCGAAGCTCTTCACAAACTCAAAGAGTTTCCATATCTTCCTTTACAAACATAGATGCAAGTGAAGAGGGGTATCCTAATATTTATAGGCTCATCCGTTCGCAAAGCTCCACCACCTTTGTGGATTTTCAGGATCATCATCAAAAAATGTCTTCACAGTGCTCCTCCCTTTATAAAGAACCATATAAATTCTCTGTTCACAAAGCTCATTGCAAATGTAGAGTCTTCCATCAAAAACCCTTCACAGAACCCATCAATTTTTCAAAGCATTCTGTCATCAACTGGAATGCTCTAAAACTCGTAATTGCAGAGAAATGCATATCCATTTGAGTGGACCATGATAATTGTGAAGCACACAATCACAAAACTTTATGTCTTCACAAAACAAAAATCGCAAATCCCATCTTTGTGAAACTCATGTCTTTTCCACATTTTCATAAGGCCTCTATGAAAAACCACTTTGTTTGTTTAAAATCCAACTTCAAATGTTGGATCCAAAAAATTTGGAATAAACTAGGAAATGACACCACCTTCAATACTACTTTTGGCTTGAACTGTATGAAACCTTTCCTTGCATTATCCTAGATCCTCTATGTGAGGATTGAAAACAACAAAAAACCATACACCATTTATAGCATATAATAACATTGGTTCCAACAATAAAATTATCCACCATTTCTTTTACCATTTTAGGACCTAAAATTTTTTGTTCCCTAGCTTCACCCCAACATGACAATGTTCTATAGATCTTCCCATAAAGGGATTCATATGGATCCATTTGGATGCTTGAGTAGAAATTTTTGTTGTAAGAGAACTCTACAAAAGGAAGATGTTGGTATCATCCATATTTGAAGTCCATTGAGAAAGCTATCAATATTTCTTCAAGTGTTTGGATAGTATGCTCATATTAGCCATCAGTTTGAGGGTTATAATCCGTACTAAATTTCAGATTAGTGTTTCAGGCATGCTTGATACTTTTACAAAACAAATAGGTGGATCTTGGATCTCGATCAGACACAATTTATAGTGGTTCTCCGTACAGCCTTACAAATTCTCTAATTTTTATACTTTCCAGTTTATCTAGTGAGAAATCCTATCGAATTGCAATGAAGTGTGTCCTCTTTACACCAAAAAAAACTAAGTGATTAGAAAGGGGTATATCCCCTTCTAAACACTTTAGCAGTGATTGCCCAAAACCACTGTTAAAGTGCCCACCTACTCCTATTAGAGGTGGTTCTAGATAAGCGCTGGTAAAATGGTTCTATGTTTACTTGTGGTTAGATTATAAGGGGTTTTAACCCCAATTAATCTCACCCAAAATTCACCCAAAACAGGTCAATTACAGGTGGTTCTAATCGCCCATAATTTAAGGATTCAATTAGGGGCGGTTAGAACCACCTCTAATTGAGGCCCTAAATTCAAATTTAGGGGTGGTTATATAACCTCCCCTAATATAGTCTTGTCTTTTTTTAATTGGACAACCCCATTAGCCACATGAAACGGCCCACCCGACACCCATAGAGGCCCCCCTGACACCCCTCACACACCCCAGCTAACACCTAGACAAGCCCACCTGACGGCCAGGACACGCCCCTAATGCTCCAAACACACACACTGATAACCCCCCATTGATGCCCCACACACACCCCACCTGACACCCAGGACACACCCCCCTGACGCCCCCAACACACACACACATGCTACCCCCCCATTGATGCCCCTCACACCTCCCACCAGACACCCAGACAAGCCCACCTGACACCTAGGACATGCCCCCCTGTTTTCCCGAACACACACACGCTGGCACCCCCGTAGACGCCCATGATAAACTAGGACACCCACCTAGAAAATGACCTTAAATCCCGGTGCTGACACAACCCCATGTGCGCACCACCCACGATTGGGAAAGGAAAAAAATTGAAGTTGGGAGGATTCAAACCCTATTTCGATCCCTCATATGCAGATATATTTTACCAACCAACCAATTTCACATTTGATATAATATAGACAATATTTTATATTTATTTACATATTTTAAGTTATGTATACTTATATACAAAAATATTATATATATAAATATAATTATATTTGTGTATATAAATATAAATAATATAATACATTTTGGTATATATAATATATTTGTTTATAATATTTATATATAATATATATAAATAATTATATTTACATGTGTAAATATATATTTATACATTTATATTTGTGTGTGTGTATTTATGTATTTATAAAATATTTATAGATATAATATAATTATAATATATATATATATATATATATTTAACACCCCAATATTTTATAGTACATTATATATTTAATGTAATTTAATATCTTATATTGCACACAACACCAACTTGGCTTGCGTTATACACAAGATTGAGTTTCTGCGAAACAACACGTTAGTATTATTATTATATAAATGATATATTTATTTATCAATTAGTTATTGTAATATGAATAGTAAAAAATAAATTCTAAATTTTATTTATAATTTTTTCACATAAATAAAACATATTTATAATGAAATGTGTAATATTTGTTAATATAGTTATATATTTAGAAAAACTATTTTCTCCAAATAACTACTTTTTATGTCCTTTTGTGAATAATAATAAAATTAATTTTAGACACTATTAAAAATTGAATTTTTTAAAATAGACTTCATTTTTGAATTTGGAATATCAAAATTATCTTAGGTTTAGTTTTTAGTATTTTTCTGAAAACATTCAATTTTTGATGAATAGTGAAAATACTGCATAGTACATAAAAACCAACATATTCATTTAAATAATTATTTTAAATTAAAATTTTTCTTAAAGTAAAAATAGATACATAATACATATATTAGTCCAATGTAAGTCATTTGAGTCATTTTATAATAATATTAGATATATAAAACTTTATTGAACCTTTTTAACATCTTTTTACCTACATTCTAGGCACATTTACCCACCTTCTAGAACATTTGTAAATTTTCATAAAATGTAATTTTACCGATTATGTCAATTGAATTTTAAAAATCTGACAGACATGGTTTTCATCAGTAAGTAAAATGTGGTTTAAGAGGATGAAAATAATTTTTGGCGAACAATAACTTTTGAATTTTATTTACCATAGTTAAAAGTAAATAGGTTAATTAAGGGAAAAAATAATATAATAATATAAAATTACCCCAAAACATGTCCTAATTCTATTGGATAAGTTTTTATGGACCAAAAAACAACCTTAGGACAAAAATAAGATCCTTTATGATCCATTTGGGTTAGATTAGGACATTTGTATATTATTTAAAGAAGAGTTAAAAGTGTTAAATTAAAATTTTCATAACTAAACCATTTTTAATATAGGGTTATACATAAGATAAATTAGACTATAAATATTAATTAGAAAGATAAAAATATTTTATACATCATGGTATTTTATTTTTTAAAGTTAGACATTAAATAATTAAATTTATTTATGACACAATGATGATGCAGTAATTAATTTATTAATGAAAGATTAAAATAAATGTAAATTGAAACTTTTTATTCCATACACGAATTTACTAGGTGAATTTGACATGTTAGAGTTGATTCAATGTATTTTTTTAGGTAATCAAGTTGTTATGACTTTCACAAAAACCAAATACTAAATAGTGTCAAAATTGACATAAAAGAGTTTTTAAGACAAATACTATTTTATTAAATGATATAATATTCCTAGAGATCTAAGATTTGAAAAAAGGACATGGATAATGTTATATATGTCGTTAATTAACCACTTTAGGTTCACTTGTAATTTTATATTAATTATATTAACCATGTATTATAGAAATACAAGAAGACATGGTAAAAGTTAAACGATTTAACTAAGAGTTAAATCTAAAAGATAAGGCTAATATGGTGACCTAAACTTTTCTAAAACCTACTGGTTGAGAGGATTTAGACCCATACCTACCTTATCCTATTAATAAATCCAATTTAATCTATTAGAAACTTAAAATTATTTTATAATAAATTAATATTTCAAGCTCTTCCTAAAGTGCCCCTCACCTCTCTTATAAAAGGGTACTTCCCCTGATCTCAATTTCACACCTCCAAATCCATTTGTATTGGACAAAACCTACTAAAATATACTCCTAACTACCCTAAATTAAAACTATAGTCCTTAATTTGATCATAAATCCAACCTAAGGATCCATTTTGTTCAAATCAAAAGGTAGCACCCGAAGAAGAGGTAATTATTTCATCACCTCTTTCAAAGTTCTTTTTCTTCTTCCAATTCCTTTTCATTTGTTGTTTCCAAACTAAAATAACAAATCCCAGTACCTTATACATACTGATATGTTATTATAAATATGGTACAACCATATTTATTATTTTATCCATCCTATTAATGACAAAGTCACCATACGTGTGTACGTACGGCCTACCGTCTTCACGTCGTGGTATAGTTTTTTTTCAAAACATCATTATTTGGATGGGTATAATAATGAGTATAATTGATGTAAATAATAAACATAACATGTTAATGATTCTGTAAATATAATATACCATCCAATTACATATGATTTCATCATCAATAGAATGATATTGTCACTCGTGCGTACGTACAGCTTACCGTCTCTATGACGCGATGAGATTTCGTTCCCCATAATAACCATTCAAGATTAATTTTCATTTGATAATTAAAAATAATGTTTAAGAAATTAATATAATTATGTGTATGAATCAAATACATCCTATCCCTAACAAACATCACTTACGTAACAAAATATATAAAGGAAAATGAATCATTTAACACCTAAAACAATGATAATATTGTAATATTATTAAAAAAGAAATATTAGAGGATAATATATGATATCATATTTATGTATATGGTTTTTGTATAATTTAATAACAATGATATAACCATTATACATGAGGTCAATTTACCCTCGACTAAGGAAAAGTGCAATGTGAGGGTTAATTTTACAATCTCTTCATTATCTGAGGTTGTTTATACATAAGTATCTACCGAGACTACTTTATCATCCACATCCATGTTTCATAAAAATGTATTTCAAAACATTTTTACTATTTCCTAGACCATGGGTTAATGTAATTTATAAACTTTTTTTTACTTTTTATTAATTTTTTTGAAAGGAATCTTTCATTCGTTTTCTGAATAACGTGTTTTATGACCTTTTCGACAAATTAAGGAAATATTTTTTTAACTTGTACGACAGAAGTGGCTAATTTTACACCGTTATAACACCTTAAAATATTCCCTTACAAGATTATATGAATATTTTCAAAATAAATGTTTTCTTTTATAACTATTCTACTTTTAAATTATTTCTAAGTAGAAAGAGATATTTCTCTCAAATAGTTTTTGGATTGATTTCATCTATGTCAACATCTGTTGCTAGATTTTATGTTTAATTAAAGTTGATTTATTATGATATAATAAAACATATTTTATTGATATTTTTATGATATGTTTGAATGTGGATATGATATTTTTATGTCATTCATATTTTATGGTTAAAATATTAACATTTCATATGTCAGTTTAATGTGAATTTTTATGTCACGTTTCACCCTTTTCATATGAGTAATGCATTGGATGTAGTAAATGACTGGCAGGGCCCGCTATAGCCCCTAGATGCATCAGTAGGTCTCATGAGACAAACTAGTGTCATGGCACAGGGCCTTGACAAAATTTATATTTAGGATCTTGGCACAAGGCCCTGACTTTGTGGTTAAGATGTGTGACATTATGCATTCCATCATTTTGAGATTAGCTATTGATATTTCATGTGATTTATTCGACTAGTATAATATCCATGTGAATAAGTAAATGAAATTATTTGATTTATCTTTTATATATTATTTTATAAGGCTTGTGTTTTATTCTTATACATTGCCTTAAATGTTTGTGCTTATTTATGATAGTTTCCGCTATATTGTTATCCTTACTAAGCATATAAGCTCAACCCTTTCATATGTTTCCTTTTTCCAAGGATACAAAGTAGTATATTATGGCTGACCTGTAGGGATTGGCTAAGGAATATGAGTGTGTTCAATAGAGACACAATGTTTCCTTTTTTCATTTCATAATGTAATGTGGAAATTATGTTTGTAATCTATTTTCCAAGACTGCTAAACTAATCTGTCCTTTAGGACTTGATTACTTATAATCATTCCAATGTATAAAAATAATGCACCGACTCCAGGGTTTTGGGGTCGATGTGTTACAAAATATAATTATTTTCATATACTTATATATATATATGCGCGCGCGTGTGTGTGTAACAATCATATTATTAATTATTAATTATTATTTTAATTATTTTTTAAACTTTAACAATTATATGTTGGTTTTATAGATACTATAAATTTATATATTTTATGTTTTATATTATATATATATTATATTAAAAACATTTATATTATATATTTTTGTATGTAATTATATAAATTTATATTATATAATATACACACATATATAGACACACACAAAAATAAATACATTCATATAATTGGAAATATAAAATATAATTAAATGATATATATATATATATTTTTATATTTACTAAATTAATTTATAATTAATATGGTATACGAATATATATATAAAATAATTATATAATATATATAAATTTATATATATAATAAACTATATATAATATATATATATAATATAAATAATATATATATATATATATTTAATTTCATCTATATTTTATATATTTGTATACATAATATAATATAAATGTATTTATACATAAATATACAATAAAAATGCATTTAATTTAATATATATATATATATATATATATATAATATAAATCATAATATAAATTTATTATATTTATAGAACCATATATAAATTTTATATATTTGAATAAATATATTTATTATTACATTTATATTATGTTTACCAATATTTATATATGTATACATTTTTGTTTATATTTATAAGAATTTATTTAAAGTATTTAGATAATGTATTTATATATATATGTGTGTGTTTATAATGAATTTAAATACATTTATATAACGTTCTTATGTAATAAACACACACACACATGCACACACTCACATATATATTATAACATTTTAATTTATATGAGATTTATTTTTCAAAATAAATAAAAATTATGTCTGGTTAAAAATCCCTCTAATCAAATGGATTAGCGACAGTTCATGAACCCCCTATAATTTCTTGAATTAGAGGGGGTTGAAAACCCCCTCGAATTTCTTAAATTAGAGGTGTAACACCCCAAGCTTCTATGGTATGCTTCTCTTTGAATAATGTGATAGAGTGTGTTGTACGCAACACCGAGTTCTAACACACCATAACCAATCAAACTAGCCGTTATGAATAGTAATACCTACTTTTTGAAATTATATATATTTTTATATTTTAAAATGGACTTCATTTCTGGATTTGGAATATCGAATTTAGCCTGAGGTGAAATTTTGGTACTTTTTGGATAACTTTCATATTTTGATGAATAGTGAAAATTACTAAATTTTAATTAAAAACAACTTTTTTAATCAAAATAATTAATAGTGATAAATTATGAATTTGAGTGGTTTTAAAGTATATTTAGAATATATTTTTACCATTTAATATAGTGTTGGTCATTGGACATAATTTTACAATTAAACCGAACATAAACAAGTGTCAATCTTTTGATAGTTATTATCTCTTAAAAACAGGCTTTTTGTTTTGACAGCGGGAATTAATTTTAAATTAATTTCTTCCACTTCTATGTTTTGAATTTAGAAAAATGGATTCCATATTGGGAATAAAGATGTTCAAATTGTGTAAATAGGTAAATTTTATTTTTAGACATTTTGAATAATTACTGCGGTAAATATTTTATTTACCATGGTTAAGGGTAAATCTGGTAAATAAGGGTTAAACAAATAATATTATAATAATACTAAATTACACTAAAACGTGTTCTAGCCTTATTGGTTGATACCTGTTCGACCATATGCATCTTTGGGTCGATTTTGGGACCCCATGGTGCCACTTGTAGGTGATAGGGACACTTGTTTTAATTAAGTTAAAATGAATACAAAAATGACACAAGCATATATCTTTTAGAAAAACAATTTTTACATAGGGTTATATATGTTGGATTTTAGATTATAAATCTTCATTAGAAATATAAAAAGATTTCCTACATAATGATATTTTATTTATAATTTTTAGACATTAAATAAGTTAATTTATTTATGACACAATGATGATGTAGTAATTACTATAATAGTGAAAAATTAAATTAATTGATATTATAAATATACAAATAAATATAATATGAAACTTTTAATGAATTAAACTAATTTTCTAGGATAATATGATATATTAGTATTGATTTAATTGACTTTGTTCGAAGTAATCAATCTTTTATGAGTTTCAAAAAAATCAACTATTGAATAGTGTCAAAATTGACATAAAAGAGTTCTTAAAACAAATATTATATTATTAATTGATATTAAATTTCTAAAAATCTAAGGTTCGGCCCAGAGACTTATATCATGATAATTTCATCATTAATGGACCACTTGGGGGTCACTTGGATGTATGTAGTAAGTTTATTAACCATATTATATAAAAATACAAAGAGACATTGTAAAAGTGAAACTAATTAATTTAGAGTTAATACTTAAAGATAAGGTTAATATAAGTACCCAAACCTGTCTAAATTCTATTGGTTGAGTTGTTTTCGACCTATCCCCACCTTAACATTTAAATAATTAACTTTTGAGCCATTAGAAACCGAATATGAATTTATTATAAATTAATATTTCTAGCTTTTCCAAAGGTTCCCCTCACCCCTCTTATAAAAGGCACTCCTCCTTCTCATTTCTTCACACCTTCAAAGCCTTTTGGTTCGGCCAAACTCTGCCCAAATACTCTCCCAACTTCCCTCACTACAACCTATAGGCATTAGTTTGATCAGAAAGCCAACCTATGGAGCCCTTTTGATCAAATCAAAAGGAAGAACCCGAAGAAGAGGTAATGACTTCACCACCCTTTTCCAAGTTCATTTCTTCTTCCACTTCTTCTTCCTTTGTTGTTACCATTCTAAAATAATAACTCCAGTATCACATATATACTGTGATGTTATTATAAATATGGTACAACCATATTCATTATTCTATCCACCCTTTGAATAACATGTCACTATACGTGCGTACGTACGACTTACCTTCTCCACGTCGTGGTGTCATTGTTATTCAATATATTATTATTTGGATGGGTATAATAATGATGTGTAACTCATGTAAATAATAAATATTACATGTTAATGATTCTGTATATATGATATACCATCCATTTATATATTATTTTAATATCAAAAGAATGATATTGTCGCTCGTGCGTACGTACGGACTACCGTCTCCACGAACGCGATGAGATTCATTCTCCATCGTAACCATTAAAGTATAATTATCATTTGATGATTTAAAAATGATTTTTAAGGACTTGATATAATTCTGGATATGAATAATATACAACCTATCCTTTACAAACATCTCTTACGTAACAAAACATATAAAAGACAAGTAAGTTAACACCCGAAACAACGATAATACTAAGATATTATTATCAAATCAATATTAAAAGATCATATATGATATCATATTAATGTATATGATTCTTGTATAATTTAATAACAATTATTTAACCATTATACAGGAGGTTAAACTACCCCAACCAAGGAAAAGTACATGGTAAGGGGTTTTCATCTCACTCCTTATTCCCGTGAGATTCATGCCATATTGCCACCATCACCTTTTGTGTGGTGTATGTATTGCCCATAATTATATTCTTTGTGTAATACACTCTAATTTATGTGTATTTACATATTCATTGTATGATACCTCTTTTATGGGTTGTATGTTTCATAAGTTACCAAATATTTAAGGGTTATTTCACAATCTCTTCATTATCCGAGGTTGTTTATACGTAATAATCTACTAGGATCTCTTTATCATCCACATCCATGTTTCTTCGAAATGTATTTCAATTTTTTTTTACTATTTACAAAGAATATGAGTTAAATTCATTTATACCCTTATGGGTTTATAAAGGAATCTTTCCTTCATTTTCCAAACAAGTCACTTTTAACCTTTTTGACAAATTTAAGGTAAGAATGTTTTTTTAACTTATACGGCGGGTGCGGCTATTTACTGCCATTATAAAATCGTCAAAGCTTCCCTTATAAGATAATAAGAATATTTTCAAAAAAATGTTTTATTTCATAAATATAAGACTCTTAAATGATTTTAAAATAGAAAGAGATATTTTTCTAAAATAGTCTTGATTTCATCTATGTCAACATCCTTTGATGGATTTTGAGCTTATTTGAAGTTTATTTATTATAATACAAAACATCTATATTTTATTGAAGGTTTTGTGATATTTTTGACTGTGGATAAGTTATTCTTATGTCACTCATGGTTTTTGTATAAAGTATTGACATTTCATAAGTTATTTGTAATCCGAATGTTTATGTTATATTTCAACCTTTCATTCAGATGAATGTATTAAAAAAGTATGTTCCGGGTTGGGGACCGGTAAAAGTAAGCCCTCCGGTTTGGTCTCCGGTTATTAGAAGAACTTCGGTTTGGTCTCCGGTTATTAGAGGAACTACGGGTTGGTGTCCGGTTATTAGAGGCACTCTGGGTTGGTGTCCGTTTATTAGAGGCACTCCGGGTTGGGTTCCGGTTACAGATAGCCCCAAGGTCTTGGGACGAGGCCTTGACAAAGAAATTAAAGTTTAGCATTATGAATTCCAACATTATGAAAGTGGTTATTGATTTTTTCATGTGATTATTCGATTAGTAGAATATCCATGTGAATAAGTAAATGGCATTATTTCATTTTATTTATTCCATACCATGTTGAAAGTTCAAGTTTGATAGGCTTTTGTTTTAGTTATACATTGCCTTAAATGTTTATTCTTATTTATAAAATTTTCCGCTATATTGTTATCCTTACTGGGCATTTGAGCTCACCCCTTTTCTATGTTTTATTTTTCCCAGGAAATGAAGAAGTAAATTATGAATGACCTGCAGGGATATTATGTGGGGATATGAGTGTGGATTATGGAGACATTATGTTTTTGTAGTAGTTTTTAATTTTATGATGTAATGTAAAACTTATGAATATATCTAGTGTTTCCAAGGCTACTAAACCAATCGGTCTTTCGAGATTTGATCTTTCTTGTGATCATGACAATGTTATGTAATAATGCACCGACTCTAGGTAACTAGGGTCGGGGCGTTACAGTTGGTATCAGAGGAAGTTTAGTAAAAACCTTGGAAGCTAGATTTAGATAAACTCTGATTAGAGCACATAGATTTAAGATGAATTTTGAGGATTAGTATAGAAGAACTTCCTAGAATTTTGGTATTGTAGAGATTTTGTGAGTTTTCCGATAAATACATCCCTGTCTGGATACGAGCAGGTAGAGGCGGCTCTGGCATAGATGTACCTAGGGGTAAAACCCGAAAACACCGCTTTGAGCTAGACTCGAACGAGAACTGGTGCACGACAGCGGGCTTTGCTGCACTCTTGGTTACGACACTCCCGGGGGATATGATTAGGATAACTCTCATTTTCTTTACAAATCATTATGAAGGGATTATGAGTATATACTTCCTCAAAGAAAACATTTTTATGATTATGTATTATATCCATAAATAGTTCAATTTATGTTAAGTGTTTTATAAGTATGGGATTATGTATTTTGATTCATAAACTGATCTAGTTTATGCAATTGTTTAGAAATGGTGCCTAGTGGAAGAAATGGAAACCATATCAATGCACGCACTCCATGTAGGGATTGCCCTCCTGCTCAAGATAATTATAGTGGGGCTGGTGATGCAACTGGTGCCGCTCAGCTAATCACCATACTGGGACAACTTACTCAGGTTATGAATAATAACCTTACCCGTATGGAGCACCCTGATCCACAGCGTGGAGGATCAATGTTAGATCGATTCATGAGGCAACAACCACCAACGTTCAATGGGAGTACAAATCCCTTAGTATCTGAGCAATGGATAAATTCCCTAGAGAAAATATTTCAGGCTTTGGTGAGCAGTGAAAGGGAAAAAGTTATCATGACAGTTTACCGCCTCACTGGAGATGCTGATCAATGGTGGTCATTGATTCAAAACATGAAGGATGATGATGAAGTATCAAATATGGAATGTAGGGAGTTCAAAGATCTGTTTTTAGAAAAATACTTTCCTCGCGACCATCGAGCAGATATGGAAAGGCAATTTCTGAGTCTGAGACAAAAGGAGGATGAGAATGTCACAAAGTATGAGGCTAACTTTACAAGGTTAGCAAGGTATTCTAGAGATTATATACGTAACCCAAGAAGTAAGATTGATCGTTTCTTTGATGGGTTAAAACCGTTTCTTCATCGAGCATTAGTCTCACAATCCTTTTCGTCGTACGAAGACATTGTCTCATGTGCTATCAACACCGAAAAGGAATTCTCTAAGTCTTATGACTTTAAGGAAAAGCAAGAGAAGAAGAGAACTGCTGATCAATCTGGGAATGGAAATAAGGGGAAGAAGGGAAAGGTTGAATATCCATCTTGTGGTAAATGCGGGAAGAAAAATCCTGGTACTTTCTTGAAGGGAATGGGAGTCTGTTACAAGTGTGGTGAAAAAGGCCACCAATCTCGTGATTGCAAGGGGAAGAAGGAAGCTACCAACGTTCAGTGCTACAATTGTAGGGAGATGGGGCATTATGCAAATGCATGTCCTAAGCGTCAGGAGAACTTACCTTAGAAAAGGCCAAGGGATCAAGGCCAGGCTTATGCTATCACTACTGCTGAGGTAGAAGCTCCGAAAGACGTGGTGGCAGGTAATTTAATGGTTTCCTCACGTTTAGCAAATGCATTATTTGATTCTGGATCATCGCATTGTTTCATATCTTCCCAGTTTTCTAAGAAAATTAGATATTTCCAATTTGATTTAATAAGGGAGTTGTCAGTTAAAACTCCTAAGGGAAGTATCATTGCAACAAAGTTTTGTGAATCAGTCCCCATTAGAGCACATAAATGTTCTTTATCTGCTGATCTAATCGTCATACCTATGATTGAGTTTGATATAATCCTCGGTATGGACTGGCTTTCGGTCTATGATGCGAATATTTATTGTAAGAAGAAAGAGGTTACGATTCTTGATGATAATGATAAGGAACAACTTATCTTTAGAGCAGAATCGTCACCACCTAATTCTTATTTAGATCCACCCCCAGTAGCTCAACTTAATTCAATTATTGGGGAGGAAGAGAATGAAATAACTGTCAGTGAGGAAAGGAATGTTCAAATAGAGGATGTACCTGTTGTGAAAGAATTTTTAGATGTATTTCCGGAAGATTTACCTGGACATCCTCCAGAACGAGAAGTTTGGTTTTCCATTGATTTGATTCCTGGATCAAGACCTATATCGAAGACCCCTTATAGAATGGACACTGTAGAATTAGTTGAACTAAAGAAACAACTAGAGGAATTGAGTAATAAGGGATTTATTCTCCCTAGTGTTTCTCCTTAGGGATCCCCTGTTCTTTTTGTTAAAAAGAAAGATGGATCTATGAGGTTATGTATCGACTACAGGGAGATCAATGCTATAATGATAAAGAACAAGTATCCCCTACCTCGTATTGATGATTTATTTGACCAACTACATGGAGATCAATACTTTTCAAAGATTGACCTTCGATCTGGATACCATCAGTTGTGTGTAAAGAAGGAAGACATTCCGAAGACAGCATTTCGAACCAGGTACAGGCATTATGAGTTTACTGTAATGTCATTTGAATTGACTAATGCACCCTCTATATTCATGGATCTGATGAATAGAGTTTTCAAGGAGTATCTCGATGAATTTTTGGTGGTATTTATTGATGATATCTTAGTATACTCTAAAAGCTATGAAGATCATGAAAATCCCTTGCGCATTATCTTGAAGACTCTGAGGAGGCATGAATTATATGGGAAGTTTAGCAAGTGTGAATTCTGGCTTCAGGAGATTTCTTTTCTTGGCCATATTGTCTCTAAAGATGGAATCTCTGTTGATCCTTCTAAGACCAAGGCAATCCAAGAATGGACAGCACCTACGAGTATAACTGAGGTACGTAGTTTTATTGGTTTGGAAGGTTATTATCGACATTTCGTCCAGAATTTTGCCCGATTGGCTAACCCATTAATGAAGCTCACACGTAAAGGGGTTAAATTTGTTTGGACAAAAGAGTGTGAAGAGTGTTTCGAAGAACTGAAGAGAAGATTAGTCAATGCTCCTATATTGACTCTACCATCGGGGAATGATGGGTTCGTTATTTATAGTGATGCATCAAAGAAAGGAATTGGTTGTGTCCTTATGCAGAATGATAGAGTTATTGCCTATGCATCACGACAGTTGAAAATTCATGAACAAAACTATCCTACTCATGATCTCGAGTTAGCAGCTGTGATCTTTTCTTTGAAGATATGGAGGCACTACTTCTATGGTGAAAAATGTGAGATTTATACTGATCTCAAGAGTTTGAAGTGTATTTTTTCACAAAAAGAACTCAACATGAGGCAAAGGAGATGGCTTGAATTACTCAAGGATTATGATTGCACGATACACTACCACCCGGGGAAAGAAAAACAAGGTGGCAGATTCTTTGAGTAGAAAAGACAATGGAGTTTTGAACAACATGAGAATTGAAAGGGATCCAATTTTCATGGATCTAGTGAAGATGGACATGGGAATAACTAGGGAAGGTGAAACATCAATGCTTTTTCAAATGGTTGCCAAACCATCTTTACTAGAAAGGATTAAGAGTTCTCAGACCGATGATGAAGAATTTCAAAAGAAGATTAAAGCTGTGAATGATGGGAGATTGAGAGACTTTGTATATGAAGATGGAATTTTGAAATTCGGGAAGAGACTTTGTGTTCCCGATATACCTGATCTAAAAAGGGAATTGTTGGATGATGCTCATAGTTCCAATTTCTCTATACACCCTGGGAGCACCAAAATGTATAGAGATTTGAAGGAACATTTTTGGTGGGACAACATGAAGAGGGAGATTGCTGATTTTTGTGTCAAGATGTATGGTTTGTCAACAAGTGAAAGCTGGAAGACAACAACCTGGAGGAGTCATGAAACCTCTTCCCATACCGGAGTGGAAATGGGACAATATTACGATGGACTTTGTCATGGGGCTACCAAAGACTCCTAGAAGGAACGATGCAATATGGGTTATTGTTGATCGTCTTACCAAGTTAGCACATTTTCTTGCTATAAGAGAAGATCTACCCCTGGAACGTCTAGCAAGACTATATATTAATGAAGTTGTGAGACTTCATGGAGTACCCCTATCAATTGTTTCTGATCGTGATCCCCGTTTTACTTCAAGATTTTGGAAAAGTCTTCAGAAATCCCTAGATACTGAACTTCATTTGAGCACTGCTTACCATCCTCAGACAGATGGACAATCAGAACGGACTATTCAAACCTTGGAAGACATGTTGAGATCTTTCTCAGTTGACTTTTAGGGTATGTGGGATCAATATTTACCACTGGTAAAATTTTCCTATAACAATAGCTTCCATTCGAGTATTCAGATGGCACCATATGAAGCGTTATACGGGAAGAGATGTCGTACACCAACCTGTTGGGATGACGTTGGTGAAAGAAAACTTGTAGGCCCAGAATTGGTGGAGGAAACAGTGGAAAAGGTGAAGGTAATCCAAAATCACATCAAAGCAGCTCAAAGTAGGCAGAAGATCTATGCCGATAATCGAAGGAAGGATTTGGAATTTCAAGTCGGTGATCATGTTTTCTTGAAGGTAACACCATGGAAGGGAGTCATACGTTTTGGTAAGAAAGGTAAATTGAGTCCCAGGTACATTGGACCTTTCAAAATTATAGAACGAATTGGGGCTGTGGCTTACCGATTGGCAATGCCGCCAAGTCTCTCCAAAGTTCACGATGTGTTCCATGTATCTCTGTTGAGGAAATACATGCCTGACCCAACGCATGTACTCACCTATGAGGAATTAGAACTGGAACCCGATCTTTCCTATTCTGAAGAGCCCTTCAGGATTCTTGATACGAGAGAACAAGTACTGAGAAATCAGACGACGCGTCTGGTAAAAGTTTTGTGGAGAAACCATAAGATGGAAGAGGCAACGTGGGAACCTGAGGAACTTATGATAAAGAACCAACCGAGTCTTTTCATGTGATAAGTATTCTAGAAATTTCAAGGACGAAATTATTTGAAGGAGGGGATAATTTAACACCCCAAGTTTCTACGGTACGCTTCTCTTTGAATAATGTGATAGCGTGTGTTGTACGCAACACCGAGTTCTAACACACAATAACCAATCAAACTAGCCGTTATGAATAGTAATACCTAATTTTTGAAATTATATATATTTTATATTTTAAAATGGACTTCATTTCTGGATTTGGAATATAGAATTTAGCCTAAGGTGAAATTTTGGTACTTTTCGGATAACTTTCATATTTTGATGAATAGTGAAAATTACTAAATTTAAATTAAAAACAACTTTTTTAATCAAAATAATTAATAGTGATAAATTATGAATTTGAGTGGTTTTAAAGTATATTTATAATATATTTTTACCATTTAATATAATGTTGGTCATTGGACATAATTTTACAATTAAACCGAACATAAACAAGTGTCATTCTTTTGATAGTTATTATCTCTTAAAAACACGCCTTTTGTTTTGACAGCGGGAATTAATTTTAAATTAATTTCTGCCACTTCTGTGTTTTGAATTTAGAAAAATGGATTACATATTTGGAATCATGATTTTCAAATTGTGTAAATAGGTAACTTTTATTTTTAGACATTTTGAATAATTACTGCGGTAAATATTTTATTTACCTTGGTTAAGGGTAAATCTGGTAAATAAGGGTTAAAAAAATAATATTATAATAATACTAAATTACCCTAAAATGTGTCCTAGCCTTATTGGTTGATACATGTTCAACGATAGGCATCTTTGGGTCGATTTTGGGACCCCATGGTGCCACTTGTAGGTGATAGGGACACTTTTTTTTAATTAAGTTAAAATGAATACAAAAATGACACAAGCATATATCTTTTAGAGAAAATTTTTTACATAGGGTTATATATGTTGGATTTTAGATTATAAATATTCATTAGAAAGATAAAACGATTTCCTACATAATGATATTTTATTTATAATTTTTAGACATTAAATAATTTAATTTATTTATGACACAATGATGATGTAGTAATTACTATAATAGTGAAAAATTAAAATAATTGATATTATAAATATACAAATAAATATAATATGAAACTTTTAATGAATTAAACTAATTTTCTAGGATAATATTATATATTAGGATTGATTTAATTTACTTTTTGTGAAGTAATAAATCTGTTATGAGTTTCACAAAAATCAACTATTGAATAGTGTCAAAATTGACATAAAAGAGTTCTTAAAACAAATATTATATTATTAATTGATATTAAATTCCTAAAATTCTAAAGTTCGGCAAAAAGACTTATATAATGATAGGTTCATAATTAATGGACCACTTGGGGGTCTCTTGGATGTATATAGTAAGTTTATTAACCATATTATATAAAAATACAAAGAGACATTGTAAAAGTGAAACTAATTAATTTAGAGTTAATACTTAACGATAAGGTTAATATAAGTACCCAAACCTGTCTAAATTCTATTGGTTGAGTTTTTTTCGACCTATCCCCACCTTAAAATTTAAATAATAAACTTTAGAGCCATTAGAAACCGAATATGAATTTATTATAAATTAATATTTCTAGCTTTTCCAAAGGTTCACCTCACCCCTCTTATAAAAGGGCACTCCTCCTTCTCATTTATTCACACCTTCAAAGCCTTTTGGTTCGGCCAAACTCTGCCCAAATACTCTCCCAACTTCCCTCACTAAAACCTAGAGGCATTAGTTTGATCAGAAAGCCAACCTATGGATCCCTTTTTATCAAATCAAAAGGAAGAACCCGAAGAAGAGGTAATGATTTCACCACCCTTTTCCAAGTTCATTTCTTCTTCCACTTCTTCTTCCTTTGTTGTTACCATTCTAAAATAATAACTCCAGTATCATATATATACTATGATGTTATTATAAATATGGTACAACCATATTCAGTATTCTATCCACCCTTTGAATAACATGTCACCATACGTGCGTACGTACGGCTTACCGTCTCCACGTCGTGGTGTAATTGTTATTCAATATATTATTATTTGTATGGGTATAATAATGATGTATAAATCATGTAAATAATAAATATAACATGTTAATGATTTTTTATATATGATATAACATCCATTTATATATTATTTTACTATCAAAGGAATGATATTGTCGCTCGTGCGTACGTACGGACTACCGTCTCCACGAACGCGATGAGATTCATTCTCCATCGTAACCATTAAAGTATAATTATCATTTGATGATTTAAAAATGATGTTTAAGGACTTGATATCATTCTGGATATGAATAATAAACAACCTATCCTTTACTAACATCTCTTACGTATCAAAACATATAAAAGGCAAGTAAGTTAACACCCGAAACAACGATAATACTAAGATATTATTATCAAATCAATATTAAAAGATCATATATGATATCATATTAATGTATATGATTCTTGTATAATTTAATAACAATTATTTCACCATTATACAGGAGGTTAACCTACCTCAACCAAGGAAAAGTACAAGGTAATGTGTTTTTATCTCACTCCTTATTCCCGTGAGATTCATTCCATATTGCCACCATCACCTTTTGTGTGGTGTATGTACTGCCCATAATTATATTATTTGTGTAATACACTATAATTTATGTGTATTTACATATTAATTGTATGATACCGATTTTATGGGTTGTATGTTTCATAAGTTACCAAATTGGTATGGGTTATTTCACAATCTCTTCATTATCCGAGGTTGTTTATACGTAATAATTTACTAGGATCTCTTTATCATCCACATCCATGTTTCTTCGAAATGTATTTCAATTTTTTTTACTATTTACAAAGAATATGAGTTAAATTCATTTATACCCTTATGGGTTTATAAAGGAATCTTTCCTTCATTTTCCAAACAAGTCACTTTTAACCTTTTTGACAAATTTAAGGTAAGAATGTTTTTTTAACTTATACGGCGGGTGCGGCTATTTACCGCCGTTATAAAATCGTCAAAGCTTCCCTTATAAGATAATAAGAATATTTTCAAAAAAATGTTTTATTTCATAAATATAAGACTCTTAAATGATTTTAAAATAGAAAGAGATATTTTTCTAAAATAGTCTTGATTTCATCTATGTCAACATCCTTTGATGGATTTTGAGCTTATTTGAAGTTTATTTATTATAATACAAAACATCTATATTTTATTGAAGGTTTTGTGATATTTTTGACTGTGGATAAGTTATTCTTATGTCACTCATGGTTTTTGTATAAAGTATTGACATTTCATAAGTTATTTGTAATCCGAATGTTTATGTTATATTTCAACCTTTCATTCAGATGAATGTATTACAAAAGTATGTTCCGGGTTGGGGACCGGTAAAAGTAAGCCCTCCGGTTTGGTCTCCGGTTATTAGAGGAACTCCGGTTTGGTCTCTGGTTATTAGAGGAACTCCGGGTTGGTGTCCGGTTATTAGAGGCACTCCGGGTTGGTGTCCGGTTATTAGAGGCACTCCGGGTTGGGTTCCGGTTACAGATAGCCCCAAGGTCTTGGGACGAGGCCTTGACAAAGAAATTAAAGTTTAGAATTATGCATTCCAACATTATGAAAGTGGTTATTGATTTTTGCATGTGATTATTCGATTAGTAGAATATCCATGTGAATAAGTAAATGGCATTATTTCATTTTATTTATGCCATACCATGTTGAAAGTTCAAGTTTGAAAGGCTTTTGTTTTAGTTATACATTGCCTTAAATGTTTATTCTTATTTATGAATTTTTCTGCTATATTGTTATCCTTATTGGGCATTTGAGCTCACCCCTTTTCTATGTTTTATTTTTCCCAGGAAGTGAAGAAGTAAATTATGAATGACCTGTAGGGATATTATGTGGGGATATGAGTGTAGATTATGGAGACATTATGTTTTTGTAGTAGTTTTTCATTTTATGATGTAATGTAAAACTTATGAATATATCTAGGGTTTCTAAGGCTACTAAACCAATCAGTCTTTGGAGATTTGATCTTTCTTGTGATCATGACAATGTTATGTAATAATGCACCGACTCTGGGTAACTAGGGTCGGGGTGTTACAAGAGGGGGTTCCCAAACCCCTCTAATGTCATAGATTAGTGGGGGTTCACAACCCACTATAATTTCTTGAATTAGATATGGTTTAAACCCCCCTCTAATATAAGGGATCCATGATTCATAAACCCATCTAATTTATTACATTAGAGGATGTTCAAAATACCCTCTAATGTTATACATGGGGGGGGGGGTTCAAAACCCCCTAATATCCAAACGAATATATATATATAGTGCCTCTTAAATCCAACCAGACATATAATACCACTAATTATTGAATTAGTGGTGGTTTTGACATAACTAACTCTACAACCCAACCAAATATTAAAAAAATGCTAAAAAATTAGAGGAGGTTATGAACCCCCTATAAAGTTGATGATTAGAGGGGGTTGTGTAGAACCCCCACTAAAATGAAATTAGAGGGGGTTATGAAGAACCCCCTCTAAAAAACCACTGCAAATCTGATGTTTTTTTGAAGTGTTATAAGATGATCCACAACAACCCAGATAGCCTTGTTTATTTTGGATGTATTTGGAACTTTAGTGACAAAGTCCATTGTGATGTTGTACCATTTCCATATTGGTATGGGTAATGGTTGCATCATCCCCTTAGATTTATGCCTTTAAACCTTCACATTCTGACTTACAAGGCACTTTGATGTAAATTCTGAAATATCCTTCATCTTGTTATCCCTCCAATAGTGCTCTCAAAGATATCAATACATCTTTTCCTTTCTTGGGTGAATTGAGAAAGTCGAACTATGTGCATCATCCAACAGTATATTGTTTGACTCGTGATTTAATGAAACACATAGTCTTGACCCAAATCTAAAAATTCCTTCTTCATTAATATTGAAATCCAAGGATTTCCCTTTTCATACCATTTACAATTTCTTAGTAATTTCCACATCATATTTTTTATCATCCTTTAACCTTTACAAAAGAGATGGTTGAGAAATAATTTGAGAAAGGATTAATGATGTTCCTTTATTTATGATTCCCATGTTAATACTCTTCAAATCTAAGAATATTGGATACTTCTCAATTCACATTGATGATAGAATTTATAGATCCTTTCTACTTAGAGTATCCTCAACTTTGTACACTTTCCTAGGATGGTAGTGGATTGATAGGTCATAATCCTTGATGATCTCTAACCACCTTCACTGAAACATATTATGATCATTCTATGTTAATATATATTAGAGGCTCTTGTGATAAATATATATCTCACACTTTTCCCCATAGATATAATGCCGCCATAATTTCATCACAAAGATCACAAATTCCAACTCTAGATCATGCATGGGATAGTTTTTCTCATGAATTTTCAACAACCTTGAGGTGTAGGAAATGACTTTGTTATCTTTCATCAACACACATCCCAATACCTTATTTGAAGAATCACGAAAAATTATGAAAATTTCCCCACTTGTTGGTAGTGTGAGAATAGGGAAATTGAAAAGCCTCCTTTTCAACTCCTTACATATTTTTTTACATTCATAATTCTAAGAATATTTGACTCCCTTATGAGTTATCTTGGTAAAAGGGTTTGAAAATCACAATAAATTTTTAAAAAATCGGCGATAATATCCAGCTTACCCAAATAAGCTACGAATATCTGTCACAAATGACTCCCTCATCCATCCATCAATTGATTTTGTCTTTGAAGGATCCATATATATCCCCTTTATTGTGATGATATGCCCCAATAATGAGACTTTATTCAACCAGAACTCACACTTGTTGTACTTTGCATAAAGCTTCTTCTTTCGTAAGGTCTTTAGCATAGTGCTCAGGTAAAGACCCGTAAATTTCAAGGAAATTTTTTTTCTTAATTTTCTTGGGAACTTTACAATAACACAGTTTCTAACGGCACCTGATTCCAAGGCCCGGTGTGCCCGGAATCATTTTCCGAAGTTTGGCTCGGGTATGTCCAGTGAACGGACGAGCGGGTTTTTCTAACTTTTGAACCGGTGCTCAGAATCGAATTCTGAGGGCACCGATGGAATCGCAGCACTGGTAATTTCTTAGAAATGCATCTTTCGGAGTTGTGTTTGCTCGGTTGTGGTTTTTAATTTTTGGGCTTAAAGTTAAGAAATAAAATAAATTGTACGACAAACTTTATTTTATTTCACTTAAGCCGCTTGGAAGCCACTTGAAGCCACTTAAAGCAGCTTAAGCTGAGTTGATGCGGATAGGGTGCTATCCAGAAATATCCTACCCTCTTGGTAGGATATTTGTGAGGTGGGGCCCATACGAGCCCCACCGTTTCTTTCCGCTAAGTAATGCACCCCCGAAAACCCGTCATTATGAAAGTCAACTGACGCGTTTTCTTATTTTCTTAACGCACCAATTAATTGGGAGGTTTTTTTCGTTGAATTAATTGGGTGGTTTATTTTGTTGAATTAATTCTATGAATTAATTCCGTTCGTTTCTTAACACGTTTTCGATTTTTAGGCATGTTAATAAAATAAGTCCACCACACCTTCCTTTTGAAATGGTGTGTTAAACCTCTAAATAACCTCTAAGGATCTTCCTCCTTCTTCGCGAAGAACGCGAAGAACGCGAAGAACGCCGACCCCCGATGAAGAATGCCGAACCCGCGGAGATCTGCGACGCGACGCCGTGTAACGCGATGCCGACGATTCTCCCTCCGCGACGCTTCTTCCGCGACGATCCAACCCCGCGACAACCTTCGATCGACAACGTCAAGGTAGGGGACTGCGGTCCTTTAATTTCATTTGTGGATTATAACTCGATATGGATTTAATTATTAAAATTAAATCTGTTGTTTCTTGGTCCTCGGAGTTCGTCGACGCAACACCGGATACCGCAACGCGATGCTCCACTTGTTCCGCGACGGTCAATTCCGCGAAGAACGTGCGTGCGACGACTTGACGAGGTAGGGGTTTTATTTGTTTGATTCGTGAATACCAACTTGATGATCTTCGTGAATTTAAACCATTTGTTATCGAATAACGTGAGGGGGTCGGACCGCACAAACACAGCCGACCCTCCTCCTTAATTTCGTGATGGTTCCTTTGTGGTTGGTATGGGAAGGCGTGGTGCCGTTGCACCACGCGGTTTCATGCGGAAGGTTATGCGCGGCGCCGTCTCGCGGCGCCGTGGAAGGAAGTTTAAGAATGCGACGCCGTCGCGCTATGTCGAAGAAAACCAAAGAACCGCGGTCGGAGTCAGGCCGCGACGAAGGGGCGCGGCGCCATCGGGTCGCGCTGGAAAAACTACAAAGACGATGCTAATCGTTTTGACGTGCGGATTGACGGGCGACGACGAAGCATGCCGTTTTGGCGTTTGAATCCCTTTGCAGTGAAGGTGGGGTCCCGGGGGGACCATAGGCGAAGATGGAAGGAGGAACAGACCACCGAAGCGCGTCTGGTGGTCCGCGGAAAGCGGTGGCGGCGGCGCGCCACCGGAAGGGAGGCTGCGGGCGGTTCGCCGCCGGCCTCAATTAGCGGCGAAGTGCGGGGGAGCCGCGCACCCCGCCCGCGGTGTCCACTCGACCGCGATGGCCGAGCCGCGGCTGGCCAGTCGGGCCGGACCGAGCCAAAATGTGCCGGGCCGGGCCGGGCCAGGCCCAGCCAGGTCAGACCCGGGTCGGGTCGACCCTGTTCGGGTCGACCCGGTTCGGCCGACCCAGGGGGGTTGGGCCGGGTCGGCCCAGGCCCAGACCCCCTTTTTCGGACCGTTTTCGGTCTTTTTCCCGAACTTGAGCTACGGGCCTCCGAACAACGCGCCGTCAGGGGAAACACGATCCTTGGATCGAGACGGTCGTTTCGGTATACTACACTCAAGGTTTCAGGATACTTTGGGTTCGGTCGGGTTGGTTCGTACACGAAACCAACCGGGCCCTCGGAGAGGAAACGCTCATATCCCGAGTTCCGGACGTCCGATTGACGTGTCGTCGACCTTGATGGTTTCCTCTAAGGGATACAGATCTTTTGGCTTACTCCGCTCGAGGTTCGGACGCAGTTGGATTACAGTCGGGTTGGTTTTGACTTAGAAACCAACCGGGACCCTGGGACGAAAAGGCTAATAACTTCCAGACCGGGCGTCCGATTGACGCGTCGTCTGTTGCGTTGCGTTCCTGTTGACGATACAGAACTTTTTCCATCCTCCGCCCGAGTTTTGGATGCAGTTGGGTTATAGCCGGGTTGGATTGTACCCGAAATCCAACCGGGCCCCTAGAACGGAAAAAGATGATATCTTTCAGACCGGACATCTGTTTGACGAACCGTCTGCGGTGTTGGTGATCTTGTCGAGAAGCGGTCCCTATGAGTATACCCCATGAGAGTTCGGGGTACAGTTGAGATACGGCTGGGTTGGTTCGCTTACAAAACCAACTGGGCCCCTGGGAAGAAAAGGCTAATAACTCACAGACCAGGCGTCTGATTGACGCGCCGTCTGTTGTGTTGAGACCCTAGTGAAGAGGAGGTCCTTGAGAGATACATCTTTGTTGGACTTGTGATGTTTTGGAGTATCGACCAGTAGCTCGTGGAGCGGACCCTCCCGGAGACGAGCATACTGTGTGCGGAAACCCTAGAGCCGGTTGAGATTTGACGACTGCTGATCGAACGACTCGGTGTGTTACGGATAGCCCAGTGGGGAGTGCTTGGTTGTAGCGGCAGACCCATGACAGAGGTGCTCTTGGTTGTAGCGGCACAGGGGAGCGCTTGGTTATAGCGGCAGACCCACGACAGAGGTGCGCTTGGTTGTAGCGGCACATGGGAGCGCTTGGTTGTAGCGGCAGACCCACGACAGAGGTGCACTTGGTTGTAGCGGCACAGGGGAGCGCTTGGTTGTAGCTGGAGACCCAAGACAGAGGTGCGTTTGGTTGTAGCGGCACAGGGGAGCGCTTGGTTGTAGCGGCGAACCCACGATGGAGGAGCGCTTGGTTGTAGCGGCACAGGGGAGCGCTTAGTTGTACCAGCAGGCCCACTGTACCCGACAGGAGGAGTACCTCAGCAGTCTTAGGTCAGTGAGTAGCACCTCGGAGTCGTGACAGGACCACTGTACACTCCAGAGACGAGGTTCTTCGGCAGTTACGGTTTCGATAATGAAAATCCTGGTTTGAGCTGAGTCTATGACCTTTGTGTTTCCTCATGATTGAGATGGATTACTTGATAACTTAGGTATATGTATGAGCATATACCTGGTAGTGTTTATCCGTTGGTTTCATAACCCTTATGTTTCCTCATGATTGAGATGGGTTACTTATTAACTTAGGTATATGTATGGGCATATACCTAAGTAGAGGTTATCAGTTGAGATCTTCTTTGTGGTTATCCTTGTTGGTTTTAGTGAGACCTTGTGGGTCTCGGGGTCCCTACTGAGTAGCTTATACTCACCCCTACACGGGCTATGCCCGCACTAAGTTGTGTTGTTTGTAGACGACGGACAACGCTGATCATGGTGGAGGCTTGCAGAGCAGGACGATACCTGGAGGTGGACCACTGGGCGAGGTGTACTCGGAGCGGTAGGATGGACCCGAGGAGCAGTGGAGGCTTTCTGTACCCACCCTTTAGGTGGGACTTTCAGAGGACGGCTTGACATTGCAGCTTTACTTTTCAGTTTCTGTTTTTCCCCTTTCAGTTGTACTTTACAGTTGGGCTTGTATTTCTGGCCCCCTTTACTTTTCTGCACTTACTGTTGTACCAGCTTTTACTCAGTGTTTACTTCTTCCGCTTGCTTACTCTGTGGTGATTGTTTAATTGTCAAAGGAAATGCCTTCCCTTTTCCAGTATTTAAACCTTGGTGCTAGTCACCAGCCCCTGGACTATGGAAGGCGGGGTTGGGGTAGTCACGAAACGGGCCCCGAGGACGGGTCGTGACAAATTGGTATCAGAGGAGTTCGGTTCTACCGCAGAACTTGGGACTTTGATCTTTTTATGTGAAGCAATAGTTTTTAGCGTATTGGGTGTGGTTATCAGTCCAGGGAGTCCAGTGTTGGTGCGGCGGCCGACGTATCCGTACACCAGGACCCTGACAACTGATTTCCGACCTTGTGCACGAAAACAATGATTGCGTGTGTGTTTCCAGAAGTTTTTAAATGTCAGCTCAAACCAGGTCAGCTCACCAGGTATAATCGTTTGACCGTGTCACGTTGTTTCTTTCAGGATGCCTTTTCTCGGACGACCAGCTACAGCCCAGAGGGATGTGCGTTCTGACATCCTGCAGAGCGACGAGGCTTCGGTACAGGGCCCTCTTGCAGTTGAGGCACCAGCGGAGGCACCAGCGGTACTACCATATGTTGGGCCACCGATGCCACCATCCCCAGCAGTAGGCGATGCACGCCACTTGAGTGTGCTGCATGAGTTCCAGCGCCAGATACCACCCAGTTTCCGGGGAGATACAGACCCGCAGGCAGTTGAGGATTGGCTGGAGGCTGTGGTGAGAGTCTTCAGGCTAGTGGGGACGCCGACAGACTTCATGGTGATCTTTGCTGCCAACCTTCTTCAGGCAGCAGCAGGCAGGTGGTGGAGCCACTTGTTCCAGTTTTGCGATGGGATGAACTTCACATGGGAAGACTTCGAGACCTTCTTCAGGGTAAAGTTTGTGCCAGTAGCTCTACACCCCGAGCGTGTACAGGATATTCTGCCTTTGCCGCAGGGTTTTCGATAAGTAGCTGAATCATCTGTGGGAAGTAGGCAGATGATGCAAAGGTCCAAGAGGACTAGAGCCAGCCGTACGAGGAGCAGGAAGTGTTATGAATGCGGCGGAAAGGGTCACCTGGCACGTGACTATCCGACTCCTCGTACAGTTGATCCGCGGGCTTTGGAGGAGCCACCGAGGCAGAAGCAACGGTGGGTGCTTGAGCAACAGCCGAGCAGTGGACAAGGCAGTAGAGCTCCGGGAGCAGGTGGACCGGAGCAGAACTAGTGGATACGTCTTTTGTACTTATAGTTCCTTTTTGCTATGGTGTAGTGTCTTTGTATTATGAGCTGTAATAATAAAAGACGAATACCCTTATGATGTTTTCATTCCTGTCCTCTTTTGTGTTGTTAATAAGGGGTTCCGGTTTAGACTGTTGACTTGACCCTCACTTGTGAGACATCTACTGGAGGAGACCCAGTTACCACACACTGATGCCGACAGTGTGACTCAACCCTTGGAGGCGAGAGTAACAGCTGGATCTCTTGGTAGTAGCGTCGAGGCCTTACGACGTCATCCTTGTTATGGATTAGTATCATTCATGTCGGGATTGACAGTATTAGGCAAAGGAAGTGGTTCATCCAGGGGATGAGACCACATTTCTCTTATAGGAAAAGAAGAAATCTTAGCAGCTCTTGTGGGACCAGAGATGGTCCAGGCCATGATAGAGAAGGTCCAGGTCATCCAGGAGTGGATGAGGACAGCTCGGAGCCGGCAGAAGTCTTATGCTGACAGGAGGCAGAGGCCACTGGAGTTCGCGAATGGCGACCACGTCTTCTTACGGGTCTCACCCTGACGTGAGTTACGGAGGTCTGGCCGAAGCGGCGGGTTGTCTCCACGCTTCATCGGACCATTCTAGGTCCTCAGCAGGTTTGGCAAGGTGGCTTATCGCCTGGCTCTACCACCTCAGTTGCACCGGGTGCACGACGTTTTCCACGTATCTCAACAGAGGAGTTACGTGCACAACCCAACACAAATATTTGACCATGAGGAGCTGGTCCTTGATGATGGGGCGGCCCTTGCGGAGGTCCCAGTGGTGATCAAGGATCGACAGGAGCAGGTCCTACGTGGACGATCGATTCCTCTGGTGCGCTTCAGATGGCAGCACGGGAACCTCCAAGAGAGCACTTTGGAGCGGGAGGCTCAGATGCGTGCTCAGTACCGCCTTTGTATCCCTAGTTTGTGTTGAAGCTTTACAGGGACGTAAAGCCCTGTGGTGGGAGTAATGTAAAGACCCATAAATTTCAAGGAATTTTTTTTTCTTAATTTTCTTGGGAATTTTACAAGAATGCAGTTTCTGATGGCACCTGATTCCGAGGCCCGGTCTGCCCAAAATCATTTTCCGAAGTTTGGCTCGGGTACGTTCAGTGAACGGACGAGCGGGTTTTTCTAACTTTTGAATTGGTGCTCAGAATCGAATTATGGGGGCACCGATGGAATCGCATCGCCGGTAATTGCTTAGAAACGCCTCTTCCGGAGTTGCGTTTACTCGGTTGTGGTTTTTAATTTTTGGGGTTAAAGTTAAGAAATAAAATAAATTGTACGACAAACTTTATTTTATTTCACTTAAGCCGCTTGGAATCCACTTAAAGCCACTTAAAGCAGCTTAAGCTGAGTTGATGCGGATAGGGTGCTATCTAGAAATATCCTACCCTCTTGGTAGGATATTTGTGAGGTGGGGCCCGCATGAGCCCCACCGTTTCTTTCCGCTAACTAACACACCCGTGAAAACCCGTCATTTTGAAAGTCAACTGACGCGTTTTCTTATTTTCTTAACGCACAAATTAATTGGGTGGTTTTTTTTCGTTGAATTAATTGGCCGGTTTATTTCATTGAATTAATTCTTTGAATTAATTCCGTTCATTTCTTAACACGTTTTTGTTTTTTTGGCATGTTAAAAAAATAAGGCCAACACACCTTCCTTTTGAAATGTTGTGTTAAACCTCTAAAGAACCTCTAAGGATCTTCCTCCTTCTTCGCGAAGAACGCGAAGAACGCGAAGAACGCCGACCCCCGACGAAGAACGCCAAACCCGCGGAGATCTGCGATGTGACGTCGTGTACCGCGACGCCGACGATTCTCCCTCCGCGACGCTTCTTCCGCGACGATCCAACCCCGCGACAACCTTCGATCAACAACGTCAAGGTAGGGGATTGCGGTCCTTGAATTTCCTTTGTGGATTATAAATCGATATGGATTTAATTATTAAAATTAAATCTGTTGTTTCTTGCTCCTCGGAGTTCGTCGACACAACGCCGGATACCGCGACGCGACGCTCCACTTGTTCCGTGACGGTCAATTTCGCGAAGAACGCACGTGCGACGACTTGACGAGGTAGGGGTTTTATTTGTTTGATTCGTGAATACCAACTTGATGATCTTCGTGAAATTAAACCATTTGTTATCGAATAACGCGAGGGGGTCGGACCACACAAACACGGCCGACCCTCCTCCTTAATTTCGTGATGGTTTCTTTGTGGTTAGTACGGGAAGGCGTGGTGCCGTCGCACCACGCGGTTTCATGCGGAAGGTTATGCGGGGCGCCGTCGCGCCGCGCCGTGGAAGGAAGTTTAAGAACGCGACACCATCGCGCCGTGTCGAAGAAAACCAAAGAACCGCGGTCGGAGTCGGGCCGCGGTGAAGGGGCGCGGCGCCATCGGGTCGCGCTGGAAAAACTACAAAGACGATGCTAATCGTTTTGACGTGCGGATTGACGGGCGACGACGAAGCATGCCGTTTTGGCGTTTGAATCCCTTTGCAGTGAAGGTGGGGTCCCGGGGGGACCATAGGTGAAGACGACAGGAGGAAAGGACCACCAGAGCACGTCCGGTGGTCTGCGAAAGGTGGCGGCGGCGGCGCGCCGCCGGAAGGGAGGCGGTCAGTGGTTCGCCACCGACCTCAATTAGTGGCGAAGGGCGGGGGAGCCGCGCACCCCGCCCGCGGTGTCCGCTCGGCCGCGCTGGCCGAGCCGCGGCCGGCCGGACCGCGCCGGGCAGGGCCGGGCCCAGTGGGGTCGTACCCGGGTCGGGTCGACCCGGTTTGGCCGACCCAGGGGGGGTCGGGCCGGGTCGGCCCGGGCCCAGACCCCCTTTTTCGGACCATTTTCGGTCTTTTACCCGTAACTTGAGCTACGGGCCTCCGAACGACGCGCCGTCAGCGGCAACGCGGTCCTTGGATCGAGACGGTCGTTTCGATATACTACACGCAAGGTTTTGGGATACTTTGGGTTCGGTCGGGTTGGTTCGTACACGAAACCAACCGGGCCCTCGGAGCGGAAACGCTCATATCCTGAGTTCCGGACGTCCGATTGACATGCCGTTGACCTTGATGGTTTCCTCTAAGGGAGAAAGATCTTTTGGCTTACTCCGCTCGAGGTTTGGACGCAGTTGGAGTACGTTCGGGTTGGTTTTGACTTAAAAACCAACCGGGCCCCTGGGACGAAAAGGCTAATAACTTCCAGACCGGGCGTCCGATTGACGCGCTGTCTGTTGCGTTGCGTTCCTGTTTACGATACGGAACTTTTGGCATCCTCCGAACGAGTTTTGGATGCAGTTGGGTTATAGCCGGGTTGGATTGTACTCGAAATCCAACCGGGCCCCTGGAACGGAAAAAGATGATATCTTTCAGACCGGACGTCTGTTTGACGAACCGTCAGCGGCGTTGGTGATCTCGTCAAGAAGCGGTCCCTATGAGTATACACCATGAGAGTTTGGGGTACAGTTGAGATACGGCCGGGTTGGTTCGCTTACGAAACCAACCGTGCCCCTGGGACGAAAAGGCTAATAACTCACAGACCGGGCGTCCGATTGACGCGCCGTATGTTGTGTTGAGACCCCAGTGACGAGGAGGTCCTTGAGAGATACTTCTTCATGGGGAATGTGATGTTTTGTAGTATCGACCAGTAGCTCGTGGAGCGGACCCTCCCGGAGACGAGCATACTGTGTGCGGAAACCCTAGAGCCGGTTGAGATTTGACGACTGCTGATCGAACGACTCGGTGTGTTATGGATAGGCCAGTGGGGAGCGCTTGGTTGTAGCGGCAGACCCATGACAGAGGTGCGCTTGGTTGTAGCGGCACAAGGGAGTGCTTGGTTGTAGTGGTAGACCCATGACAGAGGTGCGCCTGGTTGTAGCAGCACAGAGGGGCGCTTGGTTGTAGCGGCAGACCCACGACAGATGTGCGATTGGTTGTAGCGGCACATGGGAGCGCTTGGTTGTAGCGGCAGACCCACGACAGAGGTGATCTTGGTTGTAGCGGCACATGGGAGCACTTGGTTGTAGCGGCAGACCCATGACGGAGGAGCGCTTAGTTGTAGCGGCACAGGGGAGTGCTTAGTTGTAGCAGCAGGCCCACTGTACCCGACGGGAGGAGTACCTCAGTAGTCTTAGGTCAGTGAGCAGCACCTCAGAGTCGTGACAGTACCACTGTACACTCCAGAGATGAGGTTCTTCGACAGTTACGGTTTCGATAATGAAAATCCTGGTTTGAGCGGAGTCTCTGACCTTTGTGTTTCTTCATGATTGAGATGGATTACTTGATAACTTAGGTATATGTATGGTCATATACCTGGTAGTGGTTATCCGTTTGTTTCATAACCCTTGTGTTTCATCATGATTGAGATGGGTTACTTAATAACTTAGGTATATGTATGGGCATATACCTAAGTAGAGGTTATCGATTGAGATCTTCTTTGTGGTTATCCTTGTTGGTTTTAGTGAGACCTTGTGGGTCTCGGGGTCCCTACTGAGTAGCTTATACTCACCCCTGCACGGGCTATGCCCGCACTACGTTGTGTTGGTTGCAGACGACGGACAACGCTGATCGTGGTGGAGGCTTGCGAAGCAGGACGATACCTGGAGGTGGACCACTGGGTGAGGTGTACTCGGAGCGGTAGGCTGGACCCGAGGAGCAGTGGAGGATTTCTGTACCCACCCTTAAGGTGGGGCTTCCAGAGGATGACTCGACGTTGCAGCTTTACTTTTTAGTTGCTGTTTTTCCCCTTTCAGTTGTACTTTATAGTTGGGATTGTATTTCCGGCCCCCTTTACTTTTTCGCACTTACTGTTGTACCAGCTTTTACTCAGTGTTTACTTCTTCCGCTTGCTTACTCTGTGGTGCTTTTTTACTTTTCAAAGGCAATGTCTTCCCTTTTTCCAGGATTTACGCCTTGGTGCTAGTCGCCAGCCCCTGGCCTATGGAAGGCGGGCTTGGGGTAGTCACGGTACAGGCCCCGTGGGCGGGTCGTGACAGCTCATATGCTACTCATTCTCATCCTTGGTTATAGAATATATTAGAATATCATCTATAAAAGCTACCATGAATTTATTGAGATAATCTCTACAATATCTATTCATCAATTCCACAAATATTTTGGAGCATTAGTAAGCCTGAATGGAATCACTATGAACTCATAGTGCTCGTGCCTCGTACAAAAAGAAGTCTTGGGGATATCATCCTTCTTCACCCTAACTTGGTAATATTTGTTCCATAGATACACCTTGGAGAAGTATTGTGCTCCGCATATATGATCAAACAATTCATCAATCCATGGAAAATAATACTTGTTCTTTATCATGATATTTTTAAGATCATGATCATCAATGAAAAGGTGTATTGACCCATATTTCTTCTTGATGAAGAGGATTGGTTAACCTCAAGATGAAGCACTTGGGAATATGAATCCCTTATCTAGATTCTCATATAGTTCTTTCTTCATATCCTCAAGTTCCACAACATCCATTCTATACGGAGTCATGGATATTGATAATTCCCCACGTATAAGTTTTATTAAAAATTTGACCTCTCTTCTAAGAGGAATACTAGACAATTCTTCGAGAAACACATCGGAAAATTCCCTCACAATAAGCATCTCTTCGAGGATGATCCTTTCCTTAGACTCAATCATTTTAGCTAGATATTCTTACTCATATGTCAATAATATCCATTCTTGAGATGATGGTACTAAATAAGATTCATCCTCCTCCTTTCACTTGTATAGAATCAGGGGTTTATTTTCCATATAAAGAGTTACTTGCTTCTCACAAAAATCTATGTTGGATCTATATAGGGAAAGCCAATCCATGACTAAAATTTGCAAAAAATTCCACCAAAGGCAGTATTACAAGGTTCACCGGGATGTTTATCCCACAAACATTGACATCAGAGGAGTTATATACTTGGGATGCAATAATTTCCCAATTTTTCATTTTCACTGACATCTCTACTTACATTATTTTTGGTGGTGTTTGAATAATTATAATAAAATTTTCTGATATGAAGGGATGAATAGAACCAGGGATGATAACCCTACCTTTAACTTTTTGATACTAGTTCTACTTTATCCAATATAAACTTAGTAATGAGTATTTTTAAACTATTAAACACATAAAGGGGAATCCAATTACATTAAATGGATAACTTATAATTTACATTTATCTACTTAACTTAGGATTTTCTAGCCTTCAATCTATGTTATCCATGATCTATTTCTAAACATATATTCTTATGGGATTTCTTATTCCCTTAATAATGGTTCGTAATGAGGTTATGAATTTACTTAGGCATATCCCTCGGGAGTGTAAAAAAAATTGTGCAGTAAGGACCGTTGTCATGTACCATATTACCCTGAGTCAGGCCCGAAACATCATGTCAAAGTTTTTAACCCTAGGTAAATCTGTACCAGAACCACGTCCACCTATAGTATCTAGATAGAGATTTATTTTCTTGATAAACCAATTAATCTATACTTAATAAAAGTTATAAAAGTTCTCTTATACATAGTCTTATCTCTAAGTCATTCACAAGAGTTATCTAATGCTAAGGCTTTCACTATAGTTTTCTATTAATAATCCAAAAAATAACTATACCTGGCTCTGATACCAACAATGGAAACCCTACTCTTTAATACACATTAATAGATAATTTATTACATTATATATCACTTAATACAACCCCAAAATATTGAGAACTATAGTGTATTTGGGAATTATTTACATTACCTAACAATCTAAAACTTGGGATACAACAACATTATTGAAAACATCCTTGACATGATCATAATAATCCATAAAACTTAAAACTGCATGGGATATTCTAGGGACATACATAAAAAAATGCTGAGCTATAAAGCCTAGTAAGGGAATAAACAAGGCATGAAATGAAGAATAAAATAAATTTTCTACAATTGGTATATCAATGGGGGCATAAAAGCAATATGATTAATAATGCATGATATAAAATGATAATCATAATTTGGGAAAAGTGAAAATACATAAAAGGAATTCATCATAAATAGAGGAAGGCTAAACCCACCAAGACCCCATGGTGGAAAAAAGTCACATAAAGGAATCAGGTACACTCTTATCCAAACACGATGTATCATTATACTAAACATTACCCAATGCATTGGAGTGCTATTAGGGATCACCCTTCGTAATCATTTCATTCTCATTCTTAAGTGTTCCACATAGATCATATACCAAGGATTCATTCAACAACACAATTTATTACATGATAAAGGAATTTTGTTACATAAATTTAATTATCTAATCAATAATAATATGTGTATAAAAGTTAATATCCTTGATATAATAATGGGTATGGTAATCACCTACAATTATTTTGGCATAGAAAATCATAGTGCAATTTCAATAGCATAAGGATGTCATATAGAAATTCATAAAATGGGTTGATGAGAGTGAAAGGGGTATATCATTAATTATACTTGAAATGGAAAGTAATAGGGATATGTAAAGACATTACCTAATATAATTAATTGGAAATAGAAGGTGTAACATAACAAAGAAACTTGACGAAAGAGGAGAAAGCAAAAGAACCCTTACAAAACTTCAGCATGGTAATAGGTGTGCATAAAGGTTCATAAGAGGGATAAATGAGATTTATTGGGGATCTCATAATTTATACATAAAATGAACAATCAGGGGGATATTTAATAATGTATCCCAATATAATAAAATTTAAATTAAAATACGTATCATTAAAAGGATTTCTTGATAAAAGAAGAGAGTGGAAGATAAGGTTCTCTTACGAAATTTCAGTATAGTAACAGATTAGGAAATGGTAAAAATGACAGAGGGTAAATGATCTAAATTTAAAATAAAAACCATTTGAAAATATGGGAATATTATTAAATTAATTTAAATACAATCAATTGAAATTAAAATAACTAATTTCAAAGGAAGTTCTTGAATTGAAAAGAGGGGAGGAGAATCCATTACATGAATTTGTGACACCAAAGGCTTGGGATAGGCTTCTTGGTATATTTGTGGAACCTTGAGAGGAATCTAGAGATTATAGGGTAGAGTGTGTATCTGATTTAATGAGTTTGATTGTAGAGTAATGGGAGTTTGGGTGGGTTTATATAGGAAAGGAGGGGGATTTCTTTTATTATTTTGATTCTGGATAATACATATTAAAATATTCAAAACCACAAACCATCTCATGGTTTTTCCCATGGAATATAGAAATGGGTTGTGTATTATATTATTTTATAATCCCAAGGGCTGAGTATAATAAAATGATTCCTTTTCTTATGTGGAGATGAGTCACACTCTCAAGGAAATGATTTTAAAATCTAAAAATATAATATAAGTCTTGGAGGATTCATTAAGGGTTTATAAAATAAATAAAATAAACATAAAATTAAATTATTTTAAATAAAAAACATATATTTGGACAATTATAAATTTTATAGTATTTATTACATCTCTATTGGTCCATTATGATGTCGTAAAACAAACTATATATTTATTCGGTATTTAACTTCTACCCAAAAATTTTACTGTCTCAAAAAATTATGAAAAATTCACCATTATATAATTTTGACGTCCTGATTCCTAAAATTAAATTTTATTTATCTAGATAATTTTATAAATATGTGAATTTTACTTTAAAAAATAAAAACCAATATTTATTGAAAAATGAAAGGTTTTGACGATAACATTTTTTGAACGATAATAAAAATTACATTTGACTTAATAAAATTTATATGAACATTTATATTTAATGAAATTTATTTAATAATAATATTTAAAAAATAATAATATTTATTTCAAAAATCTATTAATTCATCAAAAGATATTTCTTAATTTAAATTGAATATTAACCAAAAAAATATTATTTTTACATTAAAAATCATTTACAAAATGACAATAATAGGATGAAAATATATTCATTATTTTATAAAAAAAGTTAAATTCATCCTAATTCTAGGGTATTGATACATATCCCTTTATTACACCAGCATACACCATAAAAGTAAGGTACGTGATGGTGGGGATTTCTTGGGGCTGTTCATTGAACATGGTTTGGGTTATGATCTAAATGAGCTTAAACTTCCCCTGTAAACAGTTTCGCTCATGGTTAAGTTGTTGGATATCAACATTGGATTGGTCTAGTAAAAATCCCATAAATACCATCTCCCTAAAAATCTCTGAAAAATGGGATTCATAGGGTATGGTCATACTAGTTGGGGCTATTAATTTCTTTTTTCTGTGAAAAATGGATTTGTTAAAATGCTATATTTGTACTAGTCATGTGATCATTGTTCAACGACTATATTATGAATGGTAATAATACTTAACAGTCATTTAAATACAATAGGATATAATAGAACAAAAGAAGTTAATGTTTTTTCTATAACCATGAGAAATTTAATTCAATCAAAAAGGGAAATTTTATTTATAAAAGTTTGGGTCATTACAGATTTTTTCTACCTTGTGAAATGGTCTTGGCCTTTATCATTGACTCATCCTTAGGTCATGTTTTGTGTTTTCTCTACATTCCTATGATTCCATGATTACATGTCCCCATGCTCTACATGTTATGATTCCTTATGTTTATTCATGTTTCATGTCTTTTTATATCATCTTGTTATTCCTTCGAACCCATGTACATTGATGTAATCTTATGTTTATACCCTTCTTAGACTTTTTATATCATCCATTTTGTCAGGTATTTTCTAGGTTATCCTTTTAAGAAGTATGAGATCAATGGAATATAGGATCTCTTTTTGGATGATTAAAATAATGTTGTTTTATTCTGTTTCTATGTTTTCAGTTTTATGTAGGTAATCATCCAAAGAAACTAGACTTTACGATCCTTAGTTTGTAATTTTATGGTTAATTATGCTTAAAAACATGTAATAATATGGGTAAAATGATAGGGTAGATATAGTTTGTATCTGAGGGTAGCCTGGTTATTTTTATATACTAGGTCTAGAAAGCTTTAGTAAGAACCCTCGAGATAATTCTATCCCCATGGATAACCTAGATTGAAATATAGGGCATCAAAAGTTATGATATACTTTTTATCTATAAGTTTATACTTCTATATTCAATTTTTTATTTTTTATATGCTTATTAGTTAAGAATTCAATACCCCCTAATTTTAAATTATTTTCTTAGTTAATCAATGGAAATAGGATAACTTATGCCAACAATCAATATGATATGAAATGTGATGATTTCCTTAGTGATATTCCAAATATGAAGGTAATGGGTGGTCGAAAATTCATGATAGTACTTGCTCAGCTGGATCAAGTTATGAATAATAACTTGAATAATGTGGAATTCCCTCCTTCTCATAAGATAAAGAAAGTTGTTGTCGAATCCTTCATGCAAAAAAGGCCTCCCATATTTAGTTGATCTTACGATCCTATCATCATAGAATAATGGATTAATTCATTTGATAAGATATTCCCAGTCCTCTAGTGCTCAGAAGAAGAGACATTTGTGCTAGCGGTATGTCATTTTAATGGGGAAGCTAATTAGTGGTGGAAACTAATAAAGAACACAAATTATAAGGAGGAAATTTATTCAATGGAATGGGAAGATTTCAAGAAAATATTTATCAATAAATATTTTCCCCAAACCCTTAATCTCAAGATTGAAATAGAGTTCCTCAGACTAAAGTAGAAGGAAGATGAGTCTATCAGGGCTTATGATGCAAACTTCACAATAATTGAATGATACAGATCCAGATTTTTCATGAACATCAAAAGCACAGTGGATCAATTCTTTAGCAGACTAAATATAATTCTATAAAAACATTGGAGATTGAATACTTCAATAGTTATGAGGAGATTTTCTGTTGTGACCTTAATTTCAAATGGAGATCGGAGACTCTTAGTGGTCTCATAGGATCAGTGAAAAAAAGCGGAAAATGGAGTTTAGTATGGGTGTATCAACATATAAATCCCATGATGGAATGAAGTCCCAAAATAACATGTATAAAAAGTGTGGGATTAATCATCATAGAAACTAATTAAAGGGAAACAAAAGATGATTTAAATTTATAATAAAGGTGAATATAGCTAATAACTGCCAAAGGTATATGAAGAATCCCACTAATGCAGAATTAGATAGGAAGGTTCTGATCAATACTCAACCTATAGTGCGATGTTTCAACTATAAGGAACATGGGAATTACGCAATGAATTTCCCTAATCTAGGTGTTGTTGTAGGAAATCAACATCACCAAACTCTAAGGCATAAAGGAAGGGCATATTCTATCACTACTGCTGAGGTGGAACCCAATAATAATGTGGTGACACGTACGATGGTTATTTATTCATAAATAGAAAAGGTATTATTTTATTCTGGTTCTATGAATTCATTCATATCATGAAAGTTTAGTAGAATTATTCAAACAAAACCTCAAAATATGGAGTTTAAATTTTCTGCGAGAACAACAAATGGGGAAATTATTGAATCCCAAGTATATAACTCCTCCCTGGTTAATGTTTTTGGAATGAACCTCCAAGAAAATATTTTCTTACTACATTTTGTGGAAATTTATTCTATATTGGGAATTAATTAACTATCTTATACAAATACAACATCAAATATCAATAAAGGGAGATCACTCTTCACATCCTGAGGTATCCTCCAATTCTGTACAGGTGTAAGGAGGAAGATGGAACTTTTTTAGAAGCATCATCTAAATTGTGGATATTATTTTTTTATTAGCAAGCATATCTAGATCAAATGATTGAGACAAAGTAGAGGATTATTCATGAAGACATGCTCATTGTGAGGGACTACAATGATGTGTTCCTCAAATATTTTCACAGTCTTCCTCCTATTCGAGAAGTTGAGTTCTCAATTGATCTTATTCTCAATTCTATAACTATATCAAAAATACCTTATAGAATGTCCACCATTGAGTTGGAAGAATTAAAGAAGTAGTTTCAAGAGAATCTGAAAAAGGGTTTTATATGCTCGAGTACTTCACCATGGGGTGTGTCAGTCCTATTATTCAAGAATAAGGATGGATTAATGCGCCTATGTATTGATTATCATGAGATCAAAAAAATAATGATAAAGAAAAAGTATCCCCTTACATGGATAGATGACTTGTTCAATAAACTATGTGGGGACAAGTATTTCTCTAAGGTGGAACTTCAGTTAGGATATCACCAATTACATGTGAGGAAGGATTATATTTCCAAGACTACCTTTCAAACGAGGTATAAATACTATGAGTTAATTGTGATGCCATTAGGACTGACTAATGTTCTAAAACTTTTCATGGATTTAATGAATAGATTCTTTAGAGATTATCTTAACAAAATTGTGGTAGTCTTTATTGGTGACATTTTGATATACTCCAAGAGAAATGAGGAATAATGGGAGCATTTTAATTCTATGCTGAAGAATTTGTGAATGGAGAAACATTATGAAAAGTATAGTAAATGTGATTTTTATATAGAGTAAGTATCATTCTTAGGGAATGTTATCAGTAGAAAAGGAATATCTATGGCCCCTTACAAGATAGACAAAATTGAAGAGTACCTATAAAATAATCTTTAACATAGATACATAGTTTCCTTGGTATAACTGGGTATTATAGAGGATTTTTGAAGAACTTATCATGATATTCAAACCCAATAACCATACTGAAACAAAAGGGAGTGAAGTTTGTATAGACTAGTGAATGCAAAGACTGTTTTAAATATTTTAAAAATAGTATTATCACTGCACCAATACTCAAAATTCGGACAAGTGGGTAACTCTTTGTGGTGTAAAAAAATGATTAAAATATAGGATTAGGTCATATACTAATTAAAAATGATAAAGTGATAGCCTATGCCTCAAGAAAGTTAAGAATTCATGAGAAAAACTATCTCATGAATGATCTGGAGATGGCGGATGTGATCTTTTCATTGAAAATATGGAAGAATTATCTCTATATGGAGAATACGAGATATATATTGATCATAAGAGGATCAATATATATATTCACATAAAAGGATCTTAATATGAGCTAGCATAGATGGTTAAATATCATCAAAGATTTCAACTACTCAATCCACTAACATCCTGGTAAAGAAAATAAGGTGGTAAATTCTCTAATTAGAATCAATGATGACAATTGAAAAGGATCCAATATTCTTATATTTTCAAAGTATGGACATGGGAATCATTAATAGAGGAACATTATCAGTCCTTTCTCAAATGATTTATCAACCATCCATCATGGATAAAATAAAGGATTCTTAAAGAAATGATGGGGAAATTAAGAAAAAGGTGGAAGCTATTAGATATGAGAAATCCTTAGAGTTAAAAATTTATGAGGAATGAATCATGATATTTGGGTCACGAATACGTGTACCATCCAATCCAGAGATAAATAAAGAGATTCTGAATGATGAAAATATCTCAACATTCTCTATTCAACTAGAGAGCCCAAAGATGTATCAATTTCTTTGAGAGCACTACTGGGGGGGACAATATGATGAATGATATCACTAAATTAACATCAAAGTGTCTGATAGTGAAGGTTTAAAGGAAAAATTATAAGGGTATGATGCAACCATTACCCATACCAACATGTAAATGGGAAGAAATAACCATGGAAATTTTTAATGGAATTTAAAAGAAATCAAGAGGAAACAGTACTATATGGGTTGTTATGGATACTCTTATAAAGACAAGACACTTTATCACAATTTTAGATGACTTCTCACTAGATCAACATGCACAAATATAAAACAGAGGATTGGTAAGGTTGTATGGAGTACCAATATCAATTGTATCTGATAGAGATTTAAGATTCACCTCAATGTTTTATAAATGCCTCTAACATGATCTAAATAATGAGATAAAATTCAATATGACCTATTATCCTCAAACTGATGGCCAATCTAAGAATACTATTCAGAAGCTGGATGAAAAGTTGATAGCATGTTCTATGGACTTTAAATGAGGATGGGACCAAAATTCTCCTTTGGATGATTTATCTTATAACAACAGTTTCTACTTCAGCATCCAAATGGCTCCATCTGAATCCCTTTTTGGGAAAATATGTAGAACATTGACATGCTCAAATGAAGTTAGTTAATATAAGATGCTCAGATCTGGAATGGTCAAATAATTATTGGAAAAGTTGAAAACCATTCAGCAGCACATTAAGGTTTCCTAATGTCGACAAAAGAGATATGTGAATAATCATCTATGAGACCTTGATTTCATGGATGGATACATGGTATTCCTCTACATATCTTCACGGAAGAGAATCATGATATTTGGGAATAAAGGGAAGATGATTCCTAGGTATATCGGCCCCTTAGTGATTCTTGATCATGTTAGATTTGTGTCCTATTGAATAAAATTTCCACCAACCATTTCAAAAGTACATGATGTATTACATGTATCCCTCTTGAGTAAGTACATACTGGATCCCTCACATGTACTAAATTTAAAGGTGATACATTTATAAAATGATCTCTCTTACAAGAAGTAGCTAGAAAATATTTTGGACCATAGAGATAAATTATTATGCAAAAAGACTACTCACCTAGTCAAATAACTATAGTGGAACCATAATTACGAAGATGAAACATGGGAACTAGAGGAATCAATGAAGGATGAGTAATATCACCTATTTTCCCCTTAGTTTGTAAAATGAAATTTTGAGGGTAATTTTATAAGGGGGAAGAATGTAACGACCCAAAATTATATCAATGAAAATTTCCATTCTTATAGTAATTTAATATTTTATAAATCACTTCAAATCACATAGAGAACACAATACAAACTATATAAATGAAGAATGAATGAAATAAGATATATTTATATAAATTAAGAAACCTACACCAAAGGAATAATTAATTGACCTTTGGAGTAGTAATATGAACCTTATGAATAGTAAAACATCTAATATAATAGTAACCTCACATATTAAAGTATAAATAAGATTTAGGCATCTTATAAATGAAAATATGATATATTTTTATCACAGAATAATTAAATAAATGTTTTAAAAATGATAATTTTTTATTGATATTTTTATGAAACATAAATGTTTATTTCAAATTTTATAATTAATATAATGATTTAAAAGAAAACTTATTTTCATAAAATAGATTCATAAATTATTTTTTTATCTTATCATTATATGATAATTTATGCGACCACAATCGATTTTTCAAAGTGTTATAAAATCATTTATAATTTCAAAATTGGTAATTTTCATATAAATGATGATTTTATTTAAAAATTGAATTTCTCATAATTAAAAAATTATTTTTATAAAATGGTGTCCATTTTCAAATTATACACATCAAAAATTGGTAGGGGTGAATTTTTGGGAGTTTTCTATAAAAGTTGATTTTTTGGTGAATAGTGAAATACAATAATTTACGGTATAAGCTAAATACATGAATTATTGAGTCATGAATCATGAATGGATTATGTAAGCACATAATTTTAAACTAATATGAACTATTTACTTTACTTAGTCACAATAAGCAACACTATTCATCGTCTTGAGCCAAAAATAATAAACAATTGAATAAAATAATCAAAAAACACCCCACTCCTCCACTATAAATACCACCATCACTACCTCTTCTCATAACACCTCTTAATCCTTGAATTTTTTTAAATTTGTAACCAATAATCTTCCCAATAATCTTACCCATATCCATGATATTTTTCTCTCAACAAAATACCAAAAAAAATTTCCCTAAGGAGGTTCTCAAGGAGAAGAATTCAAGAGGTAAAATCCTCTTTAACTTTATCTATTTTATTTTCAATTTCTTTTCCCACCTAATCTGTCTAAACATGAATGATAAATCAATTATATTATATATAATATAATTTTATTATGTTAATGTAAATTCTACATTCAATACTATCCTCCTTTTTATTTTATTCTAAAAATGAAAATATTGTTCATGAGGTGTTGATTTATCGCATTCGAGGATGATATGTTTTCATTTTACATTATCACCTTGAAGGGTGGACATAAAACTATTATAATGGTTGGTATGTATTGTAAAATTTATGTTATAACCATTTTTTTATTCTAAAAAAACATTTACATACAATAATTAATAATGAAACAAAACTAGTTTGTGATGATCTAAAAACCTCCAAAATAATCAAAATGATTATCACTAACATGTTACCTAATGATTCATCCTCACCCAAAATAAAAAAATGAATTATATAACTATATAATATTATGAATGTTCATTAATAATATATAACTTAAATTCTATATATCTATTCCCATTTAATATGATATTCCATACATTTATACAAGTAAACCGATCAAGAAAACAAAGGAAATGAACACTCCTCGAACGATGAAATTGTATCTTATAACTTATCAAAAGGCCATAAAATGAACTTAATAAAATTATAATAAATAAAATAAATTCTAAATATGTTCTGAATTAAATTATTAATGAATCTAATTTCATTATCTAGTACATTAAGATCAAGTCCAGAACACTTTTAGACATAAGGTATGAGATTCTACCCGAACCTCCATTTTTTCCTTCGGGTTACTCTTTCTTTAAATTTACCGCAATGTAATTATTATTTATTTTTATTCACATAATATAAATTCTATTTATATTTCCAAATTCATGTATAGAGACCATATAATCCTTATTTTATAGGGAAATACATGTTTTAAAAAGGTTCCTTTATCAATTATTCCTAATAAGCAAACCTGATTAAAGGGAACTTCTTGATTTATGGACCATTTTTAAATGTACTCAATACTCTGTTTTAAGTAATAATTATTTTTCTAGAATGAATAATGTTATCATGAAAAAATATCTTGGTTTATTTATGGTTTTATGTAAATAAATATTCATTTTACACTTTAAATTCTCTTTAATATTTTCCTTAAACCACACTAAATTGTTTCATTTCTAATGTCTCTTAAACACTCTTATTACATGTTTTCACTTCATTTTGACATCACATATCATAATGTATGCATATTTTTCCTTATAAATGACCATGTATCATTTAAATCCATTATTTCATGAACACCATTAATATATTCCCTTTTATTATTCCTTGTGACATGATTATGATACCCAATTATTTCCATGGGTAACCCTTATGCTTGATTCACCATGTGAAAAACATATGCATGAATATGTTATGATGGGTTTGTCCATATAGAACAACAATTCATTTTTTAATGTTTAGTATAATGATATGTCATGTTAGGATAGAGAGTGAACCAAATTCCTTTATGGGACTTTGTCTGCCATGTGTAATGGTCTTGGCAATTATCCTTGACTCATGATTATGTCATGTGGTGTGTTGTTGCCACATTCCTATGATTCCAATATTACATGTCCCTATGCTTTATATGTCATGATTGCTTATGTTTATTCATATTCCATTCCTTTTTATATCATCACGTTATGCCTTTGAACCCATTTACTTTTCTTTATTCCTATGTTTATACCATTAGTGGGATTTTTAGCTCATCCCATTTGGCATGTATTTCCCAGGTTATCCGAAGTAGATGTTGGAGATCAATAGAAGTTAGGATATCTTTGTTTATTATTAAAAAAAATATTTTTTATTCTACTTCCATGTTTTCAATTTTATTTACCTAATCGTTTAAATACATTAGACTTTAGGATCCTTGTCTTGTAATTTGATGGTTAATTATTCTTAAACTTATGTAATAATATGTGTAAAAGGATAGGGTTTCTATATTTTCCGTCTATTAAAAACTATAAAAATATGTCATGGGTGTGTGTCTTGGGTTGCATGGTTAGGGAAAAATTGGTTTCTTACAGTCTTTCCCCCTTAAAATAACTCATCATCTTTTTTTTCTTCCAAGGGTGGTAGAACACTTCCTAAGAACAACTCTGACCACTGAGCACATACATCGGCCTCTCGATCCCAGGTCTCATCATGTACACATCTGTGATTCTATCACACCCATGCTAACGGGAAAAGCCTACCTTAGAGATATTGTTTACTCCAATCAACAATGTGTGTAGGATTCTCTATAAAATAATCATTGACATCCAATTCAACTTCTTCGGTGTCAAAAGTATGAAATGGGTTGGCATGGTAATGAGGAACCTATGAAACATGGAATAATTCCTGCCTAAAATGATACCTCTGAGGTAACATCAATTGATAGGCTTCCAAACTAACTCTATTCAAGATCTCCAATGGATCAATGAAAGTAGGCGACAACTTCTTTTGTCTCTGTATCCATCTATGCCCATGGTTGGGTGATACCAACCAGAAAAATGACCCCCTTCATCAGTAATCTATGCCTAGACTAAGGGTCCCATCCTCCTTATTGGAGAAAAGAATAGGTGAACCCTAAGATGAAGTAATAGGGAAGATAAAACCCTTTGATTCTAAATCCTCAAACTATCTTCGAATCTCCTAGAGATTAGTAGGTGCCATCTTGTATAAAGGAATAGATACTAGAGATTACCTTGGAATAAGCTCAATTATAAACTCTACTTATCTCTGAGGAGGTTTTCCAAAAAAACAATCCATAAAAACATAACTAAACCAATCCACCACAGGAGGAAAATATATCATACACATCTTCTGATCATCCTAGAAATTCCTATAAATCATAGAGGTCACTCCACCTAGATCACAATTATTTGGTCCAACTCTATTGTCTTGGACATTCCACTTACCCTTGTAAAGATAACTATCACCCTTCAGTGATGTAAACGATACCCTATGGTGATATTCGTCCACATAGGCATGCCAAGGAACCAACTAATCTATCCTGAGAATGAAATATAATCCCATAATCTTGAGAATGAAGAAGTCCCATAATGAATGAGCACTTCCTACCTTTAGGGTAAAGTCTTTTTAGTGGAATATACCCTCTGACTGCACACCCAATGACGTGTCTAGGGGAATCACCCAAAAAAGTGTAGAATTCGCAGCCCAAAGCTTTCCATGATCGATATTGAGATAAAGGAGTGTGAGGAACCTATATAGAATGAATAAGATACAATAATAGAGATTAATAGAATATTACCATGTAAAATAGATGATCTTATACTCTTCTCATCGGGTATATATAGTAATGCATTAAAATGGCCTAATCCAGAACCCTAAGCTACAACTGGACTACCCTGAGTAGGTCTTATTTTCCTGCACTAATAATCAAAATTCTGTCTACCTCATCCATGACCTCCTCCTTTGCCTATTTGGATAGTACTACTCTATATTCATTCTTAACATGGTGTAACCGACCCCGCTTCTGAAGGTAGAGCTAGTGCAGGCCCACTTCCACTTGAAGATGAAAAAGGTTTAAAAACATTTGAAGATGACCCATCTATCCACATGAATGATACTCAAGTGGGTATCTATCACACTGATCCTTCAGATGAACCTACCGTCCACATAGATGAGATATAATAGAGCTTCCAGTGTGGGTACTTTGTCCACCACATCCTTGACGACAAACTTAAAGGCTATGATTCATGCTACTGAAATAAATAATTACATGGATTGGCATTGAACCTTTATTCCCAATACTATCATTTTCTCTCAAGTTATTCATAGTGATTAAATCTTTGATCAATATCTTAGAAAAGGTAGATAGATGAAAGACATACACCTGTGAGTAGATGGAATACTTTAGTCCATCTATGATGAGTCTCTCTTATAATTGTGCATCACTGGAAAGAAGATTTATGAAACATTGAAGTTTACTGAAACATGTTGAATAGTTAATGATAGACATAGAAACCTACACCAGGTGTATAAAATCCCTAGCTCAATCAAATCTTAGCATATGAGGGAAAAAATAATCATTATAAGGATGTTTGGAAGTCCACCCAGACCATGCCCTGATGACAACCAGACTGAGTAATCACAGCCAACCAGTGCTTGGTAGAATCACACAACATGTAGGTGTTGATATTGACCCTCATATCTGGAGGCATATCTAAATGCAAGAAGATAGATAGAGTGGATTCTATCCATGACTCAGCAGCTTATAGACCACTATACCCTAAGAATATGGAAGGATTCTACTGTTGGAACTCATGAGTTAGATTTGAAATCATAGATGTAGTTTGTTTATCACTCTACATAGACTACATCAAGCACAAAATAATTTCTCGAAGATAAGAATCAGTTATCAGTTCAGGTATAGTAGGTAGTGCCTCGAATGTAACTACTGAAGGTATCAATGGTAGCTCAAAGATCACAACCTCAGGATAATAGTCATCACCACCTTCCTAGAACATGACTCAAGGACGTCATGGTGGAATAGTTATATAATTGTCAATTACATACCTCAAAACAAGATTTTAATGAATATAGAATCACTAATGGAATAATAACATAAGAATAAGTGATCAATTCCCAAAATACTACCCCAAATACCTTCTTATAAGGAAAGGGTATTGGTATGTGTTGAAGTTTTATTTAAAGGGGTTCTAGTATATTGAGGGTCAATTAAAATTAATGTATGGAAACAATCTTTAAATTACACTTAGACTCCCCATTTTTTGGAAACCATTTCATTTATAATTTACAATTTACATTTCATGATCATAAGTGATCTATATACATAGAACAAGGCTCGATTAATTAGATATTCATTCATAGTTTATACAGGCCCATACACTTTATAAATTGAAATTAAAACCCATTTAATTATAACCAACACCTCACATATGGTCTCAAAATGTTAGGGGTGATATATGATGGAATGATTTCATTTAATAACTCCTTACAATTTATAAGGTCTCATACACCTTATAAATTTAAATTGGCAGTCATGAAATCATAGTCAAAGTTCATCCCATGTAACCAGGGTTACATAGCTTACATTGGTTTAAATTGGATATTTAAGATTCCACCATCAATATATATAGGAAAGCACTATTTAGGTTGATGCTAACATTTTAAAAATTCAATTTCCATTCCCTGTAGAAATTTTTAATAGCACAGACATATATAACAACAATGAATCACTCAATAATCACAAGAAAAATAGGAAATGAAAGAAATGAAATGAACCTATATGGAATGACATATGCAAGGAATGTGAATCCTAGGTGCCTATAATGATGCATGTAATAATTCTACTTGTTGAACAAAGACAAGTAATAATCTCCATAAATCATATAAAAGAATGAATTTCATGTACATCACCCAAGGGTGAAAGTATGTAAACTGTAATAAGAGAAAAATATGATGATAATTTAACATTCATAGGTAACTTGGTATTTACCACGAATGTAGGTTAGCTACTCTCATCCACAGTTTATGACCAAGTTACAACATGTTCCTAATATCCTATCGAAATTTCTTAGGCAATATGATAAGAAAAGAAACACCTATGATACTAATTTGTGACGTACCAGACCCGGTTCACTCCAAAGTAACCTAACATGGCCGGACACTTGGTCGCAAGCATGCCTCCAAGTACACTAAAGACTACCGACTAGCAACAAGAACATAGGGTGTGATTGTTGGGAGACTATAACCTCTTGTTAGAGTGGAGAATAGTAGAGACAATAGATGAATAAACAATGGATGAAGTATAATAATAAATATGACCAATAGCATAAATGAATATAAAAATAGATTTAATTAATAATCCAACCAATAAATTTAAATTTTATCATATAAAAAATGATGATGGAATGTCTCTACATAATGAAAATCAGGAATAAATAGCAGATGGTAGATTGTGAAATACATGATATAAAAAAGAATAAAAAATAAATAAAAACTATCCAAGAATCCCGAGCACTCACCTGATCATCTTTTACCAAGCTCCCATCCTAAAGAAATCAAGTAGGGTGTCCAAGGCTAGAAAATTACTATTTTCCACACCCGAAATCATAAAATCTACATGGATACCAACAACGACTCAGATAGGGTTGGAGATAGATCTTAGAAATCTACCACCAACTACGTCTATACATATATAGTATATGAATATAAATTGTATAATGTGTAGGTATATAAAATTAAATAAATACAAATAAAAAACTTATACCTGCTTCAAACTTGGTTGGTGTTTAAACATGTGATCATTTAATTAATTATGATTCAATTTATAATAATTATATCATGTATAAATGGTATCATCAGTACTAACAAGAGAATAATAGTATTAAAATATCCAATCTTTAACCAAGGAATCCATAACCTCAAGGGTCCAGCCAACTCATAATAGCATCACATGTAGACTGGATATAAGGGTTCTGAGTGTAATCCAAGTGGAACACACATGTAATTAAACTATAAACGATTCTAATAGAGGCCATGGATCTCTTCCATAGTAATCTTAGGATAAGAATGAAAAAGCCTTGTGGGGTGAATCCATGGAACCACGTGTCTAAAGACATCAATCTAAATCCAAGGAGTGTATCCAAGTAATTCTAATTTTCAGAAAAGATTTCAAGAGAATCATCAATACAAATCCAATGCATTCATGTAATAAGATAAAGAATAGACTCCATAGTGGGTATATACTATGAAAATTAACTCAATGAATCAAATTTGAATCCTATGAGTACATAAGTAATTCCCTCCTGAATCTAAGACTGTATCAAGTCTAACCATTCCTATAAAGATGAAAGGGTCCAAAGTAATTAGGACCTTATAATCACTTAATTTATATCATATGTAATCACTGTCCATGTAATACTCATGTCAAATAACCATTCAATAGTCTCATTCCATTAAATTTCATTAAACATAACAAGGTGAATTAGGGACATGAACCATTTATCAATTCAATCACATAATCATTTATTAGGTTCATTCTATTACCTTTCATTAAACATGACATGGTGAATTAAGGATATGGAACCACTTATCAATTCTATTATAATTTTAATAGGCCAAGTGATATATATAAATATATACTTTAGATAACTTCATTTAAAGATTTATTAATTTTGTTGGAATAATTACCATATCAAGATCAAGTCAAATACACTCAAACGGTGTTGTAGATAAACCCTACATGGATCGCCAAGAGTATAACATAGAGCTCTCACAACTTTTGGTGGTTAAAAATGAGGTCTCATCCTCCAAAAAATATCAATATGTGTCATTTGGGCTCTAGAATACCATACAGACAATTTAAATTAAACATATGCATTTTAGGTGGAACACCCAGTGAGATTGACATGTGGTAGAATGACAGAAATTTATTGATAGAAAGACTTTAAGGGATGAGTCATAGAATACCTATCTTATCCCTATAGTAGATTCCTCACCTAGTATCTGCCCATAGTTTGTCCCATATCAGATGAAAATGGAAGAATATATGAATGGTTTAAAAATAAGGAATATAAGATTACATAAAAGTAGTGTCATCAATAGGAAGAAGAAATATGAAAGGAGCCTAAGTAGTGAAGAACATACCAAGAGAAATAAAATGAGAGAAAAGAATCTCGATTCGGAGTTTGGAATAAATAATTATTAAAAAACCTAGGATGAAGTGACTTGAGATCTCTTCACAAAAGAAAAAAAGGAGCTTCAGTTAGATAGAATAAATAAATAAGTAAGGTTAAAGTTATAAATATTTAAGGTAAAAATGGTAAATTTTCCCAACTTTTAGGGGTTTTATGGTTTAGCCGCATGTTTTTCCAAACCATTCACCAACCATGTTCTTTGCATTGCCTCAATACCCCCTCACACGGTCATATAACATGGTTTAAAAAACCAAGTGCGAACCATGTGTCTTACATATATTAAAACCTATATAAATATTTAATAGGAATGAGGCATGGGTCGCATAGTTATGGAAAACCATGTGTCCCACTTCTACTCACTAAACAACCTGACATGGTTAGGAAGAAATCATGCGGACTGGGTTGCATGGTTTATACTAACTGTGAGACCCAGTTGTTTCTTCCAATGGTCAGGGTTTTAGGCTCTAAACAATCCCTGGACACCCTCAAAACCTCTGTGACCTCTTTATTCATTCATATTGTGTCCATGAAACATAATTAAACTGGAAATTAAAGGATCCATACCTCAACGAGAAACCGGTTTCTTATAGGTACATAGTAGGTTATACCAATCATAAAGAAGGTACATGAGTGGTTATCCAAATACTAACATGTGGTGAATGTCTTGGTCAATAGAATTAACATAACATTTGAATGATTATGATTATGACAGAGTATATTTCAATTAATTATGACATGATATTATTCCAATGTTATTCTCTCATGTCTCATGTTCTTTTATTCATTTGTGATTCAAATCTATTGAACTACCAATATTTATACCATGACTTGTGTTTATGATTTTTGAATTTCTAGGAAATATTTATAACTATTAAGATCATGTTATCAAACACTTATTCTTATGTTATTCCTAAAAATTCACATTGATTGATATCTCTATTGTTTACCCTTATTGATCATTTAATACCACCCTTTGTGATATTTCCTTTTTCCTAGGATATGAGGAGTGGTTTTAAGTATGATATGACAAAGTAGGGTGCTAGATGTGAAGTTTTTAGTGGGAGATGATGTATATATTTTATAAACTATTTTTTTATGTATCAAAGTTTTCAAATACACTAAACCTTTATAGTTATGGAATAGATCATAATTTTATATAATGAATATTTATCTAATTAGATGTAATAATTATGTATGTAATGTTTAGATCACCTTAGGTAATCCTCCACAATACCTAAATGTGGAAAGAAATATTTTAGGTAATTTTTAACAGTATTAGTGAAGTGTATCAGTGTGGTAAGTTTAGTCATTTGACACTTGATTTTAAGTAAATGTGTTTTAATCACACCAATTATGGGAAATCATATGTTCAATTAGTAGTGAATTTTTTTTGATTGCAATTATTTGGTTCATTATGTGAACTTATGTCCAATGTTAGTTACTCAAGGTGGGAATTATCATGTTACAAAGAATAATGGTTGAAAATTTCATTTTCTACTACTATGATGGTTACTGGGCCATCAAATGAAGTGGTGAAAAATCTAGGGAGATCATTATTTTCTTGATGATCGATCTGAAGTATGGATATAATTAGCTAAAATTAGTGAAAAAAAATACATTCCATGGATTATTATTTTTGGGTATGACCATTATGATTTTATGGTTATTCTGTTCAGGTTACCAAATAAACCCTTTGTAGCTTGATAAATTCTTGGTGGTATTTATTAATGATATTATGGTGTGTTATAAATTTTATTTGGATGCTAAGAAATATATAAGTATTGTTTTTCAGACATTAAAAGTAAAGAAGTATTATAGAAAATTCAGAAAATGTGAATTTTGGTTGTAATATATTTCTTTACATAGAATTGTTAAAAGTAATTATGGCATAAAAATTATCCTTATAAGAAAAAATTGGTAGAATAATTGTTAAGGACTAATAATTTTATTGAGACTCATATTTTTCTTAGACTAACGGGTTATTACTTATAATTTATTGAAAATTTATCACAGTTTTCTAATGCACTAACCATGTTAAAGTTAAATTGATTTAAATTTATTTTGATAATCAAGTGTGATGAATGTTTACAATCATTTAAAAGATGTTTGGTTAATGATATAGTAATATCCCAACCATCAAAAAACATTGACATTATTATTTATAGTGAGGCTTTATTGAATGAACTTGGTTTTGTTTTAATATATGATGATTAGGTAATTGCATATACATAACAATAATTAAAAACACATGAGTATAATTATCCAATTAATTACCTTTTTCTTACAGTTTTAGTTTACAATTTAAAAATTATTAGGAATCATCCATATTGGGAGAAAAATGATATAGTCATGGATTATAAAATCTTGAATTATATATTCCCTTAAAAAGAGTTGAAAATGTGGCAAAGTAGTTTCTTAGAACTAATAAAGGATTATGATTATATAATTAACTATTATCCAAGTAAATAAAAAAAGTTTGTATATTCTTATAGTTGAAATGATAATGCATCGTTAACCATTATACATTTGAAACATGATCAAATCGTTAAGGATTCCATGAATCTAGGATTGGAAGTTGTATATTTGAAACCCCCTTATTTTGTATAAAATATATTAATAGTATTCCTTTCCAAAAATAAATAATAATAAACAAAATGAATATTGTTTTTTAAGAAAGAATATAATTTTTCATGGAAGGAAATTTTTCTATGATTAATATTGATAAAGAAAATGTTATAGGTTTTGGAAATTTATTATTTATTATTGATTTATTTTTAGTTGAAGAAATAATTATTCAGTGCGGCTAATAGTTATCCATTTTTTTCATCTTGATAACCAAAAGATTAATAGGTACCTTGAATAATTTTATTAATTGGAAGGAATTAAGAACAAAACTACTGATTTTATTTTGAAATTTTTAACTTGTCAAAGGTTTAAAGATGAATTAAAATTACTGAAGGTAATGTACAACTGTTTCTAGTTCCTAAATAGAAATGGGAGAATATACACATAAACTTCATGGTGGTATTATGAAACACTTCTCTTGTTAATAATTTTATATTTTTTATTATTATTTTATTGAATACATTTTATCATTTTCTTCCTATTAGAGATTACATGTATTTATATCATCTTTCTATAATACATCTTAAGAATATAGTTAGGTAACGGGGAGTTCCTCTCTCTATTATATATAATCATTATCCTAGATTTACATCAATTTTTAATGGAATTTATAAGTCATTAGGTACTAAATTAGGTTTTAGTATAGATTATCATCCTTAATTAGAGGGGAAAGTAGAGCTCAAAATTAAGATGTTATAGGATATCCTCCAGGATTACAAATTGGATTATCAGGGTAGTTGGTATCAACATATTTTTTTAGTGTGATTTTATTATAATAATAGATTAAATTTTTTAATACATATGAAACTATTTGATAAATTATATGATAAGTGGTGTTACAATGAAGTGTTTTAGTATATAGTTTGGGTATTAATGTTTTTAGGATTAGAATTGGAAGAAGATATAGTAAAAAAGGTAGAGATTATTTATCACTATATGAGTGCAGATCATAGTGGGAAGAAAATATATAGCGATAAATAAAAGAAAAAAAATTCTCTTTAGGTAGGAGGTCGTATATTCCTTATAATATCTCCATGTGAAGGAGTGATGCATTTTTGTAAGGAAGTGAAATTAAGCCCATAGTTTATTGGTTTGTATCAAATTTTGATTAAAGTGGGAGAATTTTATTATTGAGTAGCCTTTTTTTGAGTTTATCTTAGGTACATTATTTCATTCTTGTTTTTTTGTTGTTGAAATAGGTACTAGATTCATCTCATGTTTTGATCCCTCAGGTGGTATAGTTATAAGAAACTATTTTTATTAAGGAAAATCTAGCTAGTTTTCACGATCATAGATAGAAGGTGTTATAGAATAAGTTGATTCACCTAGATATAGTTTTATCGAAAAACCATATCACATCATTAGTAACATGGTAATCTAAAAATTAAATTATATAAAAATATCCTCACCTATTTATTAATGAATTAAATTTTTTTATTTAATTTCAATAGAATGGGAGAGTGTGGAAACCCAGGTAATGTTAATATTAAATCTATTTCATATTCTATTAATGTTTATAATTAGATTTTGTAGATTTATTGTTTCTTATTAGAAACACACATGGTTTCACCTAATGTCTTAATTTGGAGGGTTTAATGTCTGCACAGTCAATCACATCATATTCACCACTTTCTCCCTTAACGGGAAACTCCCAATAGTTCCCACATCCATAATAGAGTATAGACCTAATTTCGAATGGCAGTTGGTACTTTGGGGTTTTATACCTAGTGAAACTTAAGAATTAACATTGGTTATGTGGATTAGATATCGGGCTCGTCAAACCCTTTGGGGGGAATTATTTCTTATTCTAGGACTCTCTTATCAATTTAAGATATGTTTGATAATATCTTCTGAATCCTGATACGAGACCATTTACCCTAAAAAAGTGATCAGGCGTTGCATCCTTCCATATGTAAAGGGGGTTATATTAATGAGAACATCTATATGTATTCAATATTCCTTATCCATTTCCCCTTATTTCTTAGTAATGGGTTGATTCTTATATTTTGAAACTATATAACTAGGAATTATATATTTTACAGCCATCTAGGTAGGTGATTAATATTTTCAGGATGGGATTGAACCATCATGAGGCATCCTATATATCCTATTTCTAATTGGAATCAAAACCCACATAGTTTTTTATACCTATGCAGTTTAAGTTCACGAGGAAAGGAAATATATGAGGGAACTTAGGCATTGAGTATAGATATTGAGCCTTAGAGAGGTATCCTACGTATTCTGTTTATTGTAAGAATCAAAGTCATCACTGTTTGATCATACCCTCGGGACATACCCTGAGGTGGATGCCTTTGTATGGGGGTAGTCATATCATGCCACTGATTGGGGAATATACATTGAGGTTTCCCTGGAGGGGGGAGATTCATGATGTGAATGATATGATCATTTAAAATCACTAAGACCATAGGAACAATTCTTGATTTGAGAAACAAGGGATATCAAGGGATCAATCTCATTGTTTAAATATTTTCGACTTATTAATTGGGGAAGCTATAATAGATTGTTTTATATGGATCTCATGGAATATGAAGGCATCTAATTTATCTTTCTTGTAGTAGGAATCAATGTTCTCATAGTTTAGTTGGATTCTCAATCCACTGATGGTTGAGGAAGGGAGATAAACCCACATGAGATTTTGGGTCCCATGGGTTTGAATGTCAGAGACATGGAAGGACTTACACAAAAGTGTATTAATATTAGAGCTTCAGTCTTAAGAATGAATCCTACATATCCTATTTAGATAAGAATCATGGTTCTCATAGTTTATTTTTATTTTCAATCTGATAATTGATGAGGCAGGTATATGAACCCATACGAGAGTTTGGGTCCCATGGGTTTGAATTTCAGAGAAATGGAGGGACTTAGACTGAAGTGGATGACTATTAGAACTTGTGCCTTAATAAAGCATCCTACGTATCCTGTTTAGATAGTAATCAGATTTCTCATAGTTCATTTGGGGGTATGCCTGAATAAATCCACTGGAAAAGGTAATCATATCACAGGATGTCTATATGACATGTCCAAATTATCTTCCTGACATGTATGGAGTGTCCGTATGACATGTTTGAGGATTTCAAGACACATCATAGTTTCATAGATGACATGTAAAAAGAAAATATTATGATCTAGTTGACTTATTTGGAGGATGACACATGATTTTTATAGCATGTCTGGAGGACTTTTCATGATATGGATAGCATGTTCAGAGGGCGTCACATGACCTAGTTGACATATCTGGGGGACTTCACGTGACTCAAATGACATGTATGGAGGATATCACAAGACCAGGGTGACATGTCCGAAGGGTGTTGCATGACCTAACTGACATGTCTGGAAGAAGTCTCAAGACCTAGGAAACATCTCATAAGGACTCTGCATGGCTTGCGTGACATACCAAAAGGACTCTTTAAGACTTGGGTGAAACGACCTGATTGTCTTTTAGACATGTCTAGGGTGTCTGTATGACATGTATGAGGATGTATGGACATGTTATAGTTTCCTAGAGGGAATTTCTAAATACAATCACATGATCCATATGACTTGTTCGTAGGATGTCACATGATCTAGATATCATATCCATTGGATGTCACATGATCAAGATAGCATGTGTAGATGGCATTTCATGACCTATATGACATGTTTGGAGGGTTTCTCATATCTTGTATGACATGTTAAGAAGACTTTTCAAGACATGTTTGACATGTTGGGATGGTGTCTCATGACTTAAGGAACATGTCGAGGGGACTTCACAAGACTTGGTTGACATGTATGGAGGAATTCAAAAGTCTTGTTTGACATTAAAAAATGACATAACATGATACAAATGGCATGTATATGGGGTGTAAAATGACTTTGGTGACATGCACTGGTGTTATCACATAAAATAGGTTGGTCATGTGAAGTGAAAGAAGATTAGCGTATCTATCTTTTCAAAATTATTCTATCTTTTTAGTACTTTTTAGTATTTATTTCATATGCTCCTCAAGGTTTTTCAAGAATTACCTTATGTAGGTTTCCCATGTTCCATTAGACATGAGGAAACACCCTTTAATTATTTGTATAACAAAAAAGAAGTCCTTCGCATGATATATAGTGTGATCATGTGAAGCACATATTCATTCCTCATGATCCCTTAGGTCATGTCTCAGATTTTACTCGATGGAAGACCCTTCTGATCGTGTAAATTTATACATAGAGAATTCCTATCCAATACTCCCATGTAAAAACCACCATCATCTATGTTTTTTTGATGAGGGGGAGGAATTTATAGGACTCTTCACCCCAGTTATACACCACCTTATGAGGAGCGTATCTCTTAAATATGATATGAAGTTGATTGAGGTATTTTTTGAATCACGTACTTCGCATGATCCTCCTGCGAGTCATCCATGGAATCACATAATAACAATGAACACAAAATTTTTTCTACATCTCCATGTTTATTGGACCCTATATGATCAAATGGATTTCACATAACCATGTTTATATATCAAATGATCTTTTTAGAATTTATCCAAAATTCTCGATAGCCTTTATGAGATAAGAAATCCCTTAGAAAGGATCTCACATGATTGAAGAATACTTTTTTGGTTCCTTTCATGAGACTAATATTTCCAATGAGAGTCTATTCATGAGATCACGCTGGATTGTTGAGTGGTCTTCGTGAGATTGATATGGCTTGTTTGGGGGCCTTCTCATGACCAATGGTGATCACCTAGGGTGCATAACCCTTTTTTCATGTAGATTAGTGAATCCTCCCTTTGAGAGTGGCTTCATCCTTTTCCCATTTTTCCATCATTATTTTACAAGGGTAGGGGATCTCGTGAGATTGTGCGAGCATTGTCAGGGATAGTCACTCAGCTTGTTTGTGATGCATCATGTGATTAATTCTAGATCTTGTGATTGTGCAACATCATTATCAGGAAAAATCACTCTTCTTTTCTATGGAGTCAAAGGGGCATCATATTTTTAAAAATATGTGTTTGAGTATATTTTCATGATGAAGGTGACATGCCAACATGATCTCATGTAAAATTGTGGACATGTCACTAGGGAGATTTGTGGGGTCTTGAAAATCACATAATAACATTTCACAAAGGTCCGCATACCTCTATATCACATGAGGATTTTTCCTCTTTCTGAATTTATTTTATAAAGGGATTTAAGGTAATTTTCAGGAATCTATCTATTAAAAAATCACATGATAAGAAGAGATTTTTTGGAAGACTTTGGATGACCAACAATGCTTGTATAGACACCTTCGCATGAATAGGATGGTTCATGATTGGGGATTCACTTGAGCAGATCATGTGCAACACATGAAACATTTACATGACCTCCTATGGTCATGTAATCACATGTCCTTCTGGAGGTTACATGATCTACATAATTTAGCCACATAGAATTCATGCTATTCCATTTTTTCCACATAAAATAATACCCATGAATAAGGAATTTCAGCCATTATAGATTTTCTAATTCCCATTTAGAGGGCATGAAAATTTTCCTCCCATAAAGAGTTACATATGTAGGGACAAGGACTCAATTTTGAGGAAAGTAAATGATCTCCTGAGTCCATAGAGATTCCACGGATTGGTGTCTTGGGTGGTGTTTGTACTTCCAAGTGACCATTATCATTTTACAGGATATTCAATAAATTGGGTGGTGTCAGGTAACTCATTTCACCGGTGACCTAAAATTATAAATCTCTTGAAATTTATTCCATTGTGTGAATCCTTCGCAAGACATCATCTAAAGATAAATTTCTCAATACCTCTTCATAAGAACTGATCATAAGATTACTTTGTGGAAATGTTTCATGAGAACCTTTTCATGATATTCAATAATACATTTGTGCCATGTGTCTACTTTGTCTCAGAACTTGTTCAAATGAATAACAAACTAATTTCTAGAAATTTCTTGAACCTTGACCTAAGTCCTTGAACATATATTTGTATTATTGGATTTTCATGATCCATTCAATCAGCTGCATGATCACTTGATCATCATATTGTTCAATTGACCATCCTAGGGTTACATAATCACAAGTATTATGTAATCTCAAGATACTATGTGGGTCATGAGATTTGTGAGACTTCTACGTTTCATGGAGTTCTCAAAGCCTTTATTAGTTCATGTGTTCAAAAATCACTTTATGGTTCATGCAATTTTCATGATTCTTTTAGAGTCATGCACCACTTTTGAAAAGTTTATTTAGTCATTTGACATATTCTTCTTGTTTTTATATAGATGGATTCTAGTTCTCATAAGTATTTAAATAAGGAGATATATATAGTGGTGGCTTATCAAAACACCATTTTTGAAAGTTTGGATTATAACTTGCCTATCGTTGTTGAGTCATCGAAATATTCCTTGTAGATTTAATGGAGAAAAATATTATGGAATATCCAATATTATATTTCCCACCACTTTATGGGTTTGGCCTTAAAAATTCTTCTCATATCCTTCCACCACTATCATTAATTGTGCCTTTCTCTTGGATTCAAGTGACCCGTAATACCTTTCAGGAATAAATCTTTTATATATTTCATTTCATTACTGAGGAGAAATGCTCAAATGGGTATATGATGAAAACTATTAACATGTATTTTGGAAAGAACTATCATAAAATTGATTTAGACATCAACATGTACCACTCAATAATGAGGAAATTTTAGAAAAAATTGGTTTGGGTGGTTTCCTAACTAAGAACTTCAATTAGGGGAGGGGGGGCTTTAGAATGGATTGGGGTTAGCCCTTTTGGGTGATGTATATCACCTATGAATTTTCCATGGAGTTGAAATAGATCACGATGTATGAGACTGTGTATATTTCACAAGACTTCACCCACTATAACAAGGGATTGATGGTGAACTTGGTCAGTTGCTGGTGTCCATATACAAACACTTTCCACCTGACTCATGGTGAGGTGGGTATCAGTCTCTGAGAATTCTAGTATATTTGTGGTGCACCCACTTTAGGATAGATGTATGATGAGTTTTTACCCAACCATTAATGCGGGATAACATGCAGAGGACCCATCCTCTTGCCAGGGAGTTGGTCATGTTAGCTGATAAGGACCTTGAGAAGGTTCCACTTCCTAAGGAAGATATCATGTTCAAGAAATGGGAAGGATATTTCATCAAGAAAGTATGTTCTGAACCAGAATCCAAGTGGACAAAGGCTTTCCCCATGAAATAATCATGCAACGTTAAGGGTTATTATTGGCCCATAGTTGAAGAAGGTTCATTCATGAGTCGAGTATGGGAGGTTATTTCTAATGTTAACTAGGCCATTTAGTTGGATAGATTTTTTCTATTTATCTAAGTGGGTACCTTCTCTCAATGAAGAAATAGAGTGCAGGTAGAGGATCCACATTTATAATGGTGGACTCAATGGTAGGATAGTAGGGAATTGGGTTAGCAATTCCTCTATTGGCCAAACTATATTACCTCATGTTCCATATTTGTAAGGGAATATCACCACACATAAATTTTGGTTCCTTTTAGGTATTATAGGGTTGGATGGGGGATCATCTGGGTGGTTATGAGTACCTAATAATCTAGATCATCCCTAATTTTTGTGTCAAACTTTTCTTGTTGTTCATTAGTAGGGTAAGGTATGTCACACTAATGGATTTTGTGATTAGGGAATTCCTAAGCCGTTATGTCCACTTCTGCTTCAAAACATATAGGAAAATGTCCATTGGTAGTATTTTTGACAATGGAGGGGGAATCCTTGAGTCTCTATCCTATATGATTTCAATTCGCGAGGGAATAATTTCTACCCTTATTGATGGGATAATTCTATATGAATGTTATGTTCCTTGTCAGTTCAGTCATCAGTTTTAGTGTATTTAGAATAAATTTCCTCCCCTCTTTACGTTTGAACTAAGAATCATCTAGTGGTGGCTCTCCAGTTCTAGTTGATGTTCACTAGGGATGAGACTCAGGTCTAAATATACTTCCCTATAAGAAATGGAATTATAGGTTTGTCTCGACATTATACCAATATTTGGATTCACTCATATCTGAATGGGAAATTATCTACATTAGTACCGATGGTTGAAAGGTTTACACTGATTAACAAAGATAATCCAAGGAAAAGAAAGTAGCCTACTTTGAGTGGACCAACAACCCCAATAGTACCTCACAAGAAAGTGAAACATTCACAATAAATTTGTTTTCCGATAGAAGCATATAATAGAACAACTATGCTGGGAAAGACACCTATGAGTGGATCAATGCCTGCACTTTTATTTCTTGCTACATTTTAGTGATAGATGATCAGGAGGACTAATTATATTGCTGTGCTCTAGGGAATACTATGCAAGTATCCCTAAGGTTTAACTTTCAACGACCATCCCACTAAGGTCAAGGCCTTCCTTTGAGACCTTGATGCAATGTTGTAAAAAATAAAGGGTCAGATCAACTATTCGCTTTTGGTGCAGCAAATGGTGGTTCAAGGCATGTTGGAGGTTTTCATGGAAGAATAGAACTATCCCATCATCTATAAAGTGGTAAGATTGATCTTTACACTGTATTCAAAGGGACATGATGTTTTTGAAACTGTAATGACATATTTTTAATTTCCATTGATATTTCATGAAGCTGTAGAAGACCATCCGCTACCACCGTCCGTAGAATATTCTCTTAGGGTATGGACACTGGAGATAAATTTAGTAGTGAACATGGAACTAGTGAATAGGGTTACCCTAGTAAACTAGATCTGATGAGGTTGGTGATTTTAATCCCTAGGGTGTCAGAGTCTATACTTAAATCAGTTCCATTCTTAATTCCCTATGTGTCAACACCTTTTGAGTAGAATTCTGTAGAGAGGAAATGAAGAAGGAATAAATCTAAGATATTAGATCCTTCTCCCTAAAAATATTCAAGTAGGAATTTTTACCTTTACCTATTTTAGAACATTCAAATAAATCATTCTGGTTTTTAAAAAATAAACAGTTCTCCACTGATCCCGCCTTGGGGAACATCCATATGTTCTTGAGAATACGAATTAGAATTCTATTGATTTAGTATAACTTTCACTACTAGGACCAACCCATTAAGAATTAGAGGTGGTGAAAGTACTGGATTAATTAGACCCAACACTTTCTACTAATATCCTAGTGGTTGTTCCATATGAACCTTCATAGTAGAACACAATACTAGTTGAAATTGACATTGGTAGCTACTCTACTATTCATTTATCTTTGATGGAGCTTAATTTTGGAGAAGGTGAATAGTTCTTCAGAAACTATAAACATGGTTCAATTTGTGTCATGCTGTCTAACATTTATTTCAATAATACTGCCCACTAATGTGGTGATAAAAATATGAATTTATTGAAATTAATGGTGGTTACACCTTGAAACTCATCACAATAGAGTATTTCCTCTTCATTGGAGGATGGGGTTAGGGAAACAGAAATTTCCAGTAACACAACCGAGAAAGGTATGTTTCCAAAAGTAGTTATATTTTTGGTTTACTATATGATATCATTCTATTTATACTTTAAATTGACAAAAATTTGTGCCTCTTATTATAGTTTCTTCACCCTATATCTCAGAAGTTTCAGTCCCTTATTCCCTGGTAATTCCTTTGATCAAGTCAACCAATGTAGAGGTTGGATCTCTACCCACATCATCGAAGACCACGATCATGACTCCCTCACATAATGACTTAGTTCCAGAATATATTCCTATTCCGAGGCTCAGATTATTTCAAGTTTAAGAGCCTCTATCAATTTATTTGTTGATGTTGCAGAAAGTGTGGAGGGATATTTGAACCTTAATGTTTGAGACCCATTTGGAAGGGCTGAAGGACTAACTAGGTCATCTTCAGTTCATGTTTACCACCCTTGGTTATGAGGGTTTTGATTATATCACTTTTCAAACCTGGTTAAAGGAAGATATATCTATGAGGGAGAAAAGGAGGGACCTTTAATTAAGGATATCAGTAGTTAAGGCTTCCACTTTACTAATAAAAAGTTAGTATGATGTCGTGAATGAAGCTTCTCGTCCTGTAGTGGAGGTGGCTGCTGACAGAGATGTGGTCAGTGCTAGGAAGTTTGTAATCAAAATTTTAAAGTGTGAAATTAGATGTATTTAGGGAGAGATATCTTGGTTTCAACATGCACTTAAAATATTAGATAAATATATATTAGAGAAACCGGTTCTCCTTGACATGGAGGAAAAAGCTAGGCTTGATGCTGTTGGTAGGACGGAGGCGCTGTAGTGGATTAAAGAGGTGGAAACTGAATCTATTGACCAATTGAACCAATCCATTTCATCCATGGAGTAAACTTATACATATATCATGGAATACTCTAAATTAAATCCATGATGAAATTATAGTTTAGTGACTCTTCCTTTATTTGTGTATTCCTGGGAGAGACTCAGGTATGTGGAGATGCCCCTTCTTCATGATATCAATGAAAAAATATTACGAGATTTAAATTTTAGTTTACAACATTATTTCATTAATTATGTATATTTCATTTCATTGGTATAATTTATTATGAATCATCAATAATAACCATCCTTTGTCAAATTCCAAATAAAACTAAATGCATGGATTTCAATAATTAAATTACAATAGATTTTTCTTGATAAATTCTCATGAATTTCCACCATCATGATATTATTTAATGATATACCTACTCTAGTTTTCTTGAGATCACCTAATTTGAAAAAAGATAATTTGGGAAAAATATATGTCCCAGAGATAGAATTCTCTAATTTGTTTCTCAATTCAGTGGACTTAGAGAGCATATTTAGATTTTTTATAGAGTAAAATAATGATCCCTACAAGATTTAAATATTATTATTTATATTTCCCTAACTTTTGTCTAAGATTAATATAGGGAAAAGCTTAGCAGGTGTGGAATTGGATTTTTCACAAGCTTCCCTACTATGGGGTTTTGACCTAACATGTTTTGTGCCTTTTCTATAATATGAGTGCTCAATTTTTTCTTGACCATGAAAAGAATAAGTCCAGTGTATAGAGAATCAACTTTTTCCCTGGACACTCTTTCTGGGTTTTCAACATAGAAAGAATTGTGTCTCTTTCAGTTCACTATTTTATTGTCTTGAAAATTAGACCATTATTGTGCAATAGTTTTGGGTCCTCCAACTCGAAACTTCGGCTACTAGTAATATAACATTCATGGAGTAATGTTATCGAAGTGTTTTAATGTCATTTGATAACTAAATTTTCTATAAATTTTAACATCATATGGTAAGGAAATATTTCTTGATGTTTATTGTCTATCAGTAAGGATGTATTCCATGAAGTTTAACATTATTTAGAGATGAAATATTCCATGTAGTTTAACATCATGTTTTAAGGATGTATTCCATGTAGTTTCATTTAATATGGTAAAGAAATTTTCCATGAATTTTAACATCATTTAGTAAGGACATCTTACATGTAGATTAACATCATGTGGCAAGGATATCTTCCATGATGTTTAATATCATGTAGTAAGAACGTATTTTGTAAAATTTAACATCATGTGGTAAGTAATTACACCATTTAGTTTAATGTCATGTGGTGAGGAAGTCTTCCATGATGTTTAACATCATGCAGTAAGGACATCTGTCATGAAGTTTAACCTCATGCGGTAAAGACGTATTCTGTTTAGTTTAATGTCATGATGTAAGGAAATATTCTATATAGTCTAACTTCATTCAATAAGGACGTATTCGGTTCAGTTTAACATCATGTGGTAAACACATCTACTATGCATTTTAACAGTATGTGGTAATCACATCTTCTATGAAGTTTAACATCACACAGTAAGGACATCTTTCATACAGTTAAACGTCACGTGATAAGGAAATCCTCCATGAAGTTTAACGTTATGAAGTAAGGATGTATTCCATGCAAGTTAACGTTATGTGGTAAGGAAATATTCCATGAATTTTAGTTTCATATGAAAATTACATCTTCTGTTTAGTTTAACATCATGCGATAAGGATGCAAAAATACTATGTAGTTTAATTTCTTGTTGGTAGGACATGATTGGTGAATATTGAATGTAGTAGACATGTAGGGTATGGCACAAAATGATCAAAGGTGATGAGTTCTAATGTGGTGTTTCCATGGATCATGAGGATTTAATTTCCTTTACTATAAGGAGAAGATGCATCTGGTTGGTCAGTCAAATCCCTTAGGAGATGCTAACATGGTCAAACAGAGGTGTCCACACTCTTTTCCCTAGGCCATGAAAGATTTCAGAGATGGTATTGGTGGATAATGAAATATTAGTGAAACTAAATCCACCTTGATAGTTGGAGTATGGATGGTGTAATTGATAACCCAAAAGTTTGAATCAATGAATATAGAATGGGAAATACATACTGAGGATGACCAAAAATACCCTACAGTGTTGAGTTCAACCATGGTGTTACCAAGGCCAATGAGGATTGGAGTTCCTTACTTTAAAGGATGAGATACCTCTAGTTGGTAGGTCAAAAATCATTAAGTATGAACCCATAGGACTTACATGTGTGGTCAAGTAAAGGGTACCACACTCTTTTCCAAGGGAAATGAAAGATTTTTGAAGGCTAAAATGTCTGGGTGATGAATTGGGGTATGGAGAAAAGGACAATCTAGGAAGGGTTCTATCACCCTAAAGCAGTTGAGATTTAGGTTGGGAGCCTTTTTCCCTATGCCATGTGATCTCCAGTAAAATGGTGTGAGCCATTAAAAGATGTTGGAATGGAGTGTTTCATTTCTTATTTGAAAAAGGGGATAATCCACTATGATATGATGTTGTGGATGTTAGATCCACTTGAATAATATGATAATGGGAATAATAAGTCATGGTCTAGGAATATCTGAGTAACTGTAGGTGGGAACCAGTGGGTATAGGTCTATCATTAGTGATGTAAGGAACTTATAATGTTCCACATGGTTAGGAAAATTGACCATAGATTTAAGGGGGCCTTCATGGGATCCAAGGGTCTGTTTGGATGAACTAGTCTTCATTACTAATTTTGTATGGGGAAGAGCCCATAGAAAAGAAACCTAAGATCCATTGGATCATATAGGAAGAATACCATCTCAAGGAACTAGTTTTCTCAGCTCATACGTCCAAGGAACGAAGTTTTTTTATGGAATATGTAAGATTCATGAGGGGTTTAATCACCCTAAAAGTTGTGTCGCTGCCTAGTGAACACCTTATCACAATAAGGAGATGTGACAAACCATTACTTTAAATTTTTCTAGTTCAATAGGGTCCAATAAGAATTGATCAGATCTTACTAGGTCCACAAAGTGGACCCTATGATCTTTATTCCTTATTTATTTAAACTCTAAACTTTTCCTAAACTCTTGAGATAAAGAGTTTAGTGAGTGGTGACTTGAATGTTTATCAAGTAACCATTTGCAGGTTTTCATACTAACAAGATTCATGTCTCTTTTACTAGCCGTGTTAGGGTCTTGTGACATAGACCATCCATGGATAAAGTTTAAGGTTGTACAACATTGACCAAGACATTTTACTTTCATGTTAACATCATGAGATAAGGATTTTTTCCTTCCATTTTAACATCATGTGGTAAGTACATGGGAACCGATGTGAAATTGTGAATGATATTTGTGGAGAAATGTTTCACTGGTTGGGGGAATTTAGATGTAGGGAAGGCCTTTTACCCATGTATAAGATTTTTAATGGGTATCCATATACCATAACACCTTTTTCATGTATTGATATTGTACAAATTTAATCCATATATAGATCTTAATAATGCATAGGAAGAGTGAGATTATATGTATTGAACCTCTTTAAATAGAGGTATATGATACTTTTATGGCTTGGTTTTATTGTGTTTCCCTATGCATATTATAAGGGAGTGAATCATTGCATAATCATCTCCTTTAATGAGATCCTACTATGTAGAATCAATTAATATATAGGGTATAGGGGTGACTATCTTAGGAATATTGGATCTTTTTATAAGATTTATACATTGAAATTGAAGTGTATAAGGATATGAGGCCGTAATCCTACTTTGAATATGGGTACAATGCACATACGTGTAACATTAAGGGAATATGAATCCACTTGAATAGTTAGGTTATAGAAGATGTAAATCCTAACACATGAATATATGAGTGAATTGGAGGTGGAAACCAGTGGGTATAGGTCCACCATTGATAATGGTAGGAGCCTGTAATGTTCAATTTAGTGAAGGAAATAACTCCTGGATTTAATGGGGGGCTTCCTAGGATACAAGGGTTCATTAAGAAGAACAAATCCCCATTACTAGTCTTCTATGGGGAAGAACAAAAAGAAATAAATACTAAGGTCCATGGGGTTCCAAGATAAGGCTATCAACTAAAGGAACTAGTTCTTTCAACTTATATATTGAAGATATGGAGTTGGTTTATGGAAAACATAAGATTCAAGAAGGTTCTGAACACCCTAAAGGCTATGCTAATGTGTATTGAACACATTCAAGTGAAAAGTGATAAACCACTAGATTATTTGATACGCAAACATCATAGGGGTTGATCTGTTCAATGTAAATACTTTTTTTTTCATACAGTTTAATGTCATGCGATGAAGATGTGGTTGTGAAGTTTAAAATTACGCTACTAGGACATGGTTCACAATCTAAGGTCTGTCTCATTCATGTTGTCCAAAGAGGCTTTCTGGGTTCCCTAATATTTCATGATCCATACTCGATGTGAGAAATAAAGGATGAATGGGTAATCGATGAAGCCATGAAATAGAGAGTATTAAATGGATCGCTACATAGCTCTAGCCCATATAAAGTTATGGGTGTATTATTTTTTTTTTTTATATTTCGGTTGGACCCATGATCAGAGATATGGGCATCACTATGTATCCTTTGATGATAGTAATCAATCCATAAATAGTTCTTGAATGGGAAAATCTCTATGTTGGTATTGAACCATACATAGAGGGAGCATTGTTCCCATTTATTATTATTGATGGACCCAGGATTGGAGATCCACACATCACTATGTATACTATGATGATAGGAATCAAGACATACATAGTTCATGAATGGGAAAATATCCATGCATGTTTTACTCACACATAGAGGGGGAATTGTTCTCATTCATTATTATAAAAGGACCTGGATTAAAGATCTGGGATCACAACATATCCTATGATGATAGGAAAAAATTCACACATATTTATTGAATGAGAAACTCTCAAAGAATTTCTGATCCATATGAAGATAGGGGCATTGTTCTCGTTGACTATTATAGCTAGACCTAGGATCGGAGGTATGTGTGTCACTACATATCATGTGATGATAAGAATCAATCCACACATAGTTCTTGAATGGGAAACACTCCACATAGGTCTGACCCATACATAGAGGGGATAATTTTCCAGTTGATTATTATAGTTGGACCTAGGATTGAAAATTAGGGCATCAATACATATCATGTGATGAAAGGAATAAAGAAACACATAGTTATTGAATGAGCAACTCTTTAAATAGGCATGGACCATATGAAGAGGGGAGAATTGTTCTCGTTTATTGTTGTGGATGGACCCAAGATTAGAGATATTGTGATGACATGAATCAATCCTTATATAGTTATTGAACAGGAAAATCTCAATGCAGGTTTGACCCATAAGTATAGGAGGTAATATTTATTGTTTATTATTGTGGCTAGACCTAGGATTGATGATTATCATGTCACTATGTATCCTATGATGATAGAAATCAAGAAACATGTTGTTCTGGAATGGGAAACTCTCCACACAGGTCTGACCCATATCCATAGGGAGGAATTTTTCCCATTTATTATTATGGATATACCTAGATCTAGGAATCACTACATATCATGTGATGACAAGAATCAAAGAACACATAGTTCTTGAATTGAGGTGTGGACGGATACCATCACCAAGGATAGTGGTCCCCTCGAGTGAGTCCCATAGTAATGTGTAGTTTTATGTCAAGAAAGAGACATTAACCATGCATTTAAATGTCATGCCATAAATATGTATGGTGTTCCTTTTAAGTTATTTCATCTAGGATGATATGTATTGATCATGCAGGGAAGCCTTTACCAAAATTCCTAATCCCATGTGAGCTATGATCACTGTGAGAAATAAGTAATGAAAAAAAATTCTATCACCAGATAAAAGAGATTAAATAAAAAGAATGGGATATTTTATATCTTTTGGTGGATAGTCCAAGCTGTAGGATCTAGGAATATCTATTTATCTCATTAGAGTGAGAATCAAGATGTATAAAGTTCTGAAAAACCATGCAGTTTAATGTCATGTTTTATGGATGTCATCTATGCATTTTAACATTTTGTGGTAAGGAATAAGGTTACCCGACATGAAAAAGAAGTATTGAAACCCTATAAATGTTTTTTATGAATTCAAGAAATCATCTTCTGAGATGCATCCCATGTTTTTGATACGTGGATTCCAGAGCAAGTTTCCAAAGGTATCCTATTCTTAGTACAGAGGTTAAGAATAAATTTTAACATCACATCACTACTGGAAAATTGCCCTATACCCACGGTTCAAAACCATGGGTATAGCCCCCAAAACCGTGGGTATAGGCTATACCCACGGTTTTGGGAACCGTGGGCTGGAATAGCGTCGGGATAGGGGGGTCACCCTATACCCACGGTTTGGAGAAACCGTGGGGATAGGTTTCACACAGCGTGGCAAGTGCGTGGCCACGCTGGCAACACATTGACCCCACGGTTCTCAAACCGTGGGGATTTTAATTCTCAAAAAATATCTGCCGCTGGGTATCGAACCCAGGTCTCCCATTAGGCGAGCCGAATTGGAAAAATTATCAGACCAACCAGGAAATTGTTATATTTTAATATATAAGCATATATCTGGGTATATATATTAATACGCTGAATTGAATTTTAAAAAAACCTCCAGCGGGACTCGAACTCGCGCCTCTTCTAAGGAAGCTCGCATGAGCAATTTCACCGAACCAACTAAGCTGTAACTCGCAACTGTTATATTAATATGCATTTTTATATTTATATTAATATTATCCACACGGTGCATATTAAAAATTTGCGGTCAAGGGGATTTGAAACCGCGACGTCCGGCATATGAGCTAAACGGATTGACCAACCAAGCTGCCGATTTTTTCTGTATATTAATTTTTATAAACCTAAATATATGAATTCAAATCATTGGTAAAAATTTCCCCGCCAAATTGTTTTTGTCTTCCCGCGCTATTTTTTTTTGCCGCCATAGGCTATCCCCACGGTGCTACCAAACCGTGGGGATAGGCCTTCGATTTTTTTTTATCCCCACGGTTTTTGAAGAACCGTGGGGATAGCCCTAGAAATAAATACCTATACCCACGGTTTTGTAAAACCGTGGGTATAGGGATTCAAGAAACACTCTATCCCCACGGTTTTAGGAAAACCGTGGGTATAGGTGACCAATACCCACGGTTTTCTAGAACCGTGGGTATAGGTTCCCACACTATACTTATACCCACGGTTTTCTAAAACCGTGGGTATAGGGCACCCCTATACCCACGGTTTTTCCCAAAACCGTGGGTATAGGTCTCTTTTCCAGTAGTGCATGCTGAAGAGGTTCCCACATAGTCTGATGTCTTATGACTGGGATGAATATATTGTGGTCGGACCCAAGATTTGGGATCTAGGAATCACTATATATCCTATGATGATAATAATATCCACATGTAGTTCTTGAATAGAGAGATTTACTATGTGGATCTGACTCCTACACAGGGATGAGGGCACTTAATTTCCCTTTTTCATAGATCTAGATCATGTGCATTGGGTTATATGAGATGTAATGTTTTTTCATGTTGTTTAACATCATATGGAAATGTTGAATAATATCTTGTAGTTTTAGGTCACACAACTAGAATTGTTCATGTTGTTTAGTGTCATGTGATCGGGATGACTTCATTATAATTTAATATCATGCGGTCAGGATGTAAGATGTCATACATTTTAAATTCTAACATCCAACACTTTTTCTATGCAGTTTTAACATCATATGGTAATGACATATCATGAAGTTTAACATCATGTAACTAGGAAATATTCCTTGTAGTTTTATCATCACTCGATCAGGACGTATTATGAACTTTTACTTCATCTGACCTAGACGATGGATGTTTGATGGAATCTATGAAATGTATTTCTTAAGAAAAATCACATTGGTGGGGTGGGGGGAATGATGTGCTCCCCACCCATTGTGGCCAAGGAGTATGGTCTATTAGAATAGACATTATGCATGATGTAAGTCCCTTCCCATTTGTGTTCCAGATTTAGAGGCTTCTTTCCTAGTATCATTAGGGTTCTAAGAGACAATACCAGTTATCCTTGATGGAATAAACATAGGTGAATATTTTTATTGAAGTCTCATATTATCAGATTCTAAAAGACTTCAAGGTTATTTAGTGTATGAATCCTTTTCTCATCGAGCCATTACAACTCATCTAGCAGATTTTTCAACCACTCATCATCTAAGAGTTGTCCAAAAATAGATGTTTAAAGTGAGGGAAACTGTAATTCTATGGGTAAAGCTATCATGGTTCCATAAACAAATTAATTCAGAGTTACTTGTGCAGTAGTACACATGGTTCTAGGGTAGGTCCACAAAGCATGGAAGAGCTTGTCCATACATTAATTCTTGTCCTTATTCACCATCTTTTGGAGTGTATTTTATAGCCTTATATAAAGACTTAATTTTTCCATTTTACAATGCATTATACTAGGATGAATGGTTGGACTCGATGTTGTAATCCTAGTGTAATTTATTCAAATAAATATAACATAAGTTGGTTCATTTTTCCTTAAATATCATGTGAGGGACTCAGAATCTTGTGAAGATATTGGAATTCATTAAGTCAATGATGTTCTTCATCCTGAATTCCTTGCGAGGTAATGCCTTAGCCTATTTGTAAAATAAGTAGGCAGTATTAAGGATGTGCTTAAACTACTTAGTTGTGGATAGGGGATATGGTCCCACAACATCCATTCCCCATAGAGAAATAATCTAGGAATATTTAGCTATATTCAATAATTATGTGTGTTTATGGATGGAGTTTGCATGAATCTGGCATACATGACATTGGTGGTGAATTCCAAACAATCTTATATCATTTTTCCAATACTAACCAAGCCTCATAATTTGGTGGGGGATTCTGGTCTCAAACTGATGGGAATCATAATATACTGCATGGTCATCTTCCATTATGACCTAAATAACTCTTTATGATATGAATCTAAGGTGGATTCCACCAAAGGCTCATTTTTAGAATGATTTTTTCTCATTTAGGTCACCCGAAGGGTAAAGTTTTCTACTGGACACCGAGTCTGTTACCTACTTTCTTGATCCATTGAGAGATTCCCATTTTGGAGATAATAAATTATGATATCCATCTATCCAAGGGTGGATATCGATTATTCCCACTCTAGGGATGTGTTGATATGATTTGTTTCTTCCATGTCACCAAAGATGATCGATGGAACCATACTTTGGTGCATGATGTGGAAGCCCACCTCATCTTGATCATGGTCAGCTAGGACTATGGTTTCATTATCTAGTTCATCATCACAAGCATTTTGTGATTTAGGGACATGATATAATGTTGGTTTAAAAGGAAACTCTGCCATCATTTCTATTATATAGCCAATGATAGAGGGAAATTATTTTTCCTTGATATAATATTCCCTGTTGATCAACTTTATCAATAGATATGAATCCCATTTGATGTTTAGGTAGGATATCAACAAATGCAGGTCTAGTTCGAAGCCAAAAAAGAGGGATTGGTATTTGAACTCATTATTAGTGAAACATTTAGATAGTGATAAAGAGTAGATAAAAATTCCTTTTTCCAGAGAAATGAACAAAATACCCCGAACAACCCAATTAAAATTCATGTTTTCAATAATTTTTCCAATAGGACTTCACGAGGAACTATTAAAATACATATCCCATTTTTGGGGAGTTCCATAGGCATAAAATACTTCTTTGTATGAATGTTTGATGTCTAGTGGTGTACTTTCAAGGGTGGGGTGTGCTACATGGAAATTAGGTAGGGCATTCCCTTTTACTTCCTTCTATTACAAAAACTAGATTTCATATTTTTTTATAATAACATCCCATTAAACCAAATTCCCAGTCAACATAGGATGACCAAAGATATACTTGAGTGGGTCGATATGAGAGACCAATTGTACTTCATGGTGATGCAAGTAATGCCTCATCTTTTTCACTGCAAATATGAGAATGAGGTAGTTCTTATTAACATTAGAATACTAGTTCTTAGTTACTAGCATCATTTAACCGAGGTAGTAGAGACTTTTCTCATTCCATGCATAATTTTTCTATGTGAGGAGAGCACCAAGTGATCGTTCCATGGATGCCATATATAAGATGAGTGAATTTCCTTCCACTAGTGGCATCAAGACTAGTGGATACTTCATGTACTACTTAAGACTCTTAATGGCTTCTTGGAAGTCCTCATCCCTTCGGTAGATGACTCGCTTTCTCATCAACTTGGTGATGGGGAGTGATTTTATAGAGAGGTTAGCTATGAAAAACTGAATATAAGTGATATTCCCTTGGATCCCCCTTAATTATTTTAGATTATGCAGTGGTGACATTGCTATAATTTCACTAGTCTTTTCCAGGTTGACCTTGATGCCATGATGGCATACCAAAAATCCAAATAATTTCCTATATGTTACCCCAAAATAACTTTTTAACAGATTCATATTCAAACTATACTGCCAAAACATTTCAATGATATTTTGAAGATCTGTAAGGTGATCACATAGCTGTTGAGACTTGACCACCAGTTCATTGACATAACACTCTACTATTCATCCCAATAAGGGATTAAATATATTATTCATGATGTGTTGATAAGTATCACCATTATTATTTAACCCAAATGGAATGTCATAATAGAAAAATATCCCCTAGGGTGCTTTGAAGGTGGTGGATTCCTTATCTTTAAGGGCCATATTTATTTTATTTTACCCTAAATATCAATCCATAAAGGAAATGGATTTGAAGAAAAAAGTTTCATCAATGAAGAGTTCTATGATCGAAGGTAGGAAATCATCCACCAAACAGGGTCAATTAATGTCTCTGAAATTAGTGCAGACCCTAGTCTACCCATTCTTGTTCATAATAAAGATGATGTTGGTGAGCCATCTTGGGTATGAAACTTCCTAGAACAATTTAGTTTTGATCAAATTTTCAACTTACAATTCTGCATTAATATCATGGGAGGGGTGCATCCTCCTTTCTACCTTCTTAAAACCTCTAGGGTCATTTGATAAGACCAAATGGTTCATAGAAACATTGGGGTTTAGGCCAAGAATTTCTGTATAATTCCAGGAAAACATGTATTTATTTTTATTTATAAATGAAATGTACATCTGTTGATCCTCAGGATGTATGGGGGATACTAATCAATGTGGGCCATGGGTCTTCTTTTATTCACATATTTACCATCCTGATCTCGTCGATGGTGGTGGATACACCTTCCGAAAATGTAGGAGGGGCATTCTAGTGGTCATCCCCTTCTTCTTACACCTATGATTCTAGAGAGTAATTTTTAGAAATGGTAGATATTATGGGGGAAAATATATCATTTTCCAGGTGAGAGAGGTCATAAAAAGATACATGTTTATCCTGAACTACTAGAGTCGTTGTAGAGAGATTATAGAGATAATTATTTTCATTTACATTGTCTATAGGGATAGAAGGAACATGGACATCTAGGATTAAGTATACTACCTCAATCAAGTTTATGGGTAGCACATAATAACCATCATGTACACTCCAGGGATTTTCATGTGTGGTCCCCTAGCCATTGTTGGCTGATACCTAGATATTATCATCCACCATTAGTTATTTTACCTACCTTTAATAAAAACCTGCCTCAGTATATATGAATCTAAAATACTTGAAGGGAGTTTTGTGACCATATAGTATGTCGACCTTCCCATAGATTGGGTATTTAAAACACTGGTGAAATGTTGATGGTACCACCACATGGCTATGAAGCCAAGGTATTCCAAGTAGGAAATTATAAGCGGACTCTTATTGAATAACCATGAACTCTGTATTATATTTGAGATCCCAAAACTGAGCATTGATCTTGATCTTATCAGGAGGTCTTTTCTCATTCTTATCATACCTTTAAATGGATAGCTTTGTAAGATATTAATATCCCTTGATATATCCCAAACATAAAAGGGTATGAACTCAGATGAGTTTGATCATAGAACCATTTTCAATTAGATCACTTCACATTTGACACCACCAATTTTTCCTAAAATGTACAGGGCTCTAATATTTCTTGGGATGACCTCTTACTGATACAGCTCTGTGAACAAGATGGAAACATGGAATTCTGATATCATACTCTCCACTTGATAAACCATGGATATAAAGAATTTTATATTTAATTCTTGGGGACTATAGAGGGATTTTATGTGTTCCTCTATGAGTTATTTTGAAAGATAATGTGAATCAATAACTATGAGTTTGATTATAACTACCACCAACTATTTAAGAATATTATTCTTTTGAGCCAAATGTTGGTGATTCCCAAGGTGGTGTTTCTACCTATTATATGTCTTGGGAGCTGAGGAATTTTTGGTGGATAGTCCTGTTTCTTATGTATAGGTTGAGGGAGAATCCTCTTCTAGTTAAATAGGTCGCACCAACCTTCCCCATTGTTTGGGATGATCAGAAAAACACACCCCCACCAATCGTTCATGTAAGATGATTGGGATGGGGTGGCCACTGGAGGGATATGAGACACTTTAATGTTTTTTGTCTTGATGGAGTTCTCTTCCATGGGTGTCAGCTATATATATGTTCTATTTTTGTATGTGAAAGAGATATTGGGTCTAAGAACACCCATGCTCTCCCCTGTATCCTCGATTCTTGTGCCTTTGACTTCCAACTCCCTGATTCGGTAAGGGGAAATAATTCTTAAAAGAAAATTAATCCCCAGAGAAGTTATCTTCTAAGTAAATTATATTAACATAACCAAATATGATCTCTTCATCTGATTGTTTTTCCATTTAATGGGGTGATTCCCATTCTTTCGACATTACATGAAATAATTATGCAAGAGTCAGAACATTCATAGGTGATGAACATGACTCTTACTCTTCTATATATTATTTTTTATCCTGATTACATAGACCTTTTGGATTCATATTCTATGTCCCCTACCAAGGTGATGATATCATTATGGGTTTTCAAAATTATGTTCTCAGGGTGGCATGAGCCTGATCGATTGCCTTTCTAGTCATCCAGTTATCAAACATATGACCATGGTTGGTTGGAATTTTTTTCCAGTCACCCTTATCATCAGGTTGGGAGATAGATACAAAAGTAACCTATTTCAAGGAATTTTAAAACATCACCTATCCATAATCAAATATTCTTTAGACCACATCTTTAAAGGGAAGAAATCTTGTATGGTGTGACCAACCCTCCTATGGAGAGAGTAGCAGTCGAGATGATCAGTGAGGTTGACCTCCTTGGGTATACTAGGATGAGACATCTTGAGTAGGTTATTTTACATGTATATAATGAAATAACTAGGGAAATACTAATTTTTAGAGAAATTATGATTTATTCATCCATTCCTAAAATCACGGATAACCCGTATCTCCTTTATCTTCTAGCCAAGGGTGATTTTGTTAGTGTTGCTGCTTGATAGGAGGCACTGGATGATCTAGGACATACCTGGGTGTTTGAATAGGCACCTCTACTAAATTGAGGGTAAAAGTGGAAGTCTCTACCTTTCCCAAATTATACCACATTCTGAGGGCATGGGAATAGATTTTTATTGGTTCCACTGCATGGAATCTTCTAGGAATTGTTCCATTTCTGCAAACTCACAGAATCCACCTATATATGTCATCATGATCAGAGGTGTTTTCAACTCATCCCTAATATTTTAAGAAAATATTTATAGAATTTTTTCCTATGTGAGGGATCTTGAGTGAATAGGTTAACCCTTACCATATGGATATTAAGTCAGACACCCTCTCATTTTCGTGTTGCTTGTAGTATATCTAGTTGACAATTGTCATTTTCCTTAGTGTAGAGATGAAATGATAAAGTAATTTAAAATAAAGATCTTACCGTACTATAATGGATCATGATAAAAGGACATTGTAACAAAAAATGATGTCCTTATCAGATTCTATATAGAGCATATCATCTTGGTCGCCTCCTATTGATCTCGAGGTCCCATCATTATACCGCACCAGGACAAAAAGTGTATGAGATGCTATTTTGGATCTCCCATACCATCAAAGGTTGAGAAGATAGGATTTCTAAAATTGGGTGGGGTAAATTTACATCCATACCTTTAGGAGATGGATTCTTATCAGGCTGTACAAGTGCCCATCTTCTTTCCATGGTTTCCATTAGAGTAGCCATAGATTCAATATCATTGAGCAGTTCCAGAGGTACTAATTTCTGAGACACCTCCTATCTATAGGGAGTGGGTGGGTCTTTATGAGGTGTCCCAATTTTCATCTCCCACTGATTATTGATACATACTAAGATAGAATAATCATCTTATAGAGGGACGAACTATCACCATAATGAAGGGAAGTCTCAATCATTTTCAACCTCTTAATCGATGCGTAATAACTACCTAGATCCAGATCCATCCCAATGCACAAATGATGATCTTATAAGATAATTGTATCTTTCCTGATGTGTGTGAGGAGGGATATTCATATCTTCTTGAATATAATACCATGTGGGAATGATCCCCTGATTAGTTCCTCATTGAGTTATTAAATATTTTGTATATATTTCTCATACTGTGCTAGACATTCCTCTATGGAAGTAATTTCATATCATCTGGGTGGCGAGTGGATTAAAACTACACCTTTCCATTTATCCTTGGTGGTTTCTTACCATATAGGTGGAAACCCATTATTCATAGGTTCTCAGTTTTGGTTCCTACTTTGATTCTGCATATGTGTAGCCTTGGTTTGTGCATCCAGATCAACCTCCTCTCAATGTATATTTCCTATATATTACCCCACCATATTTGTTTCTTGATCTACATTATCTATTGTGTTAATGGTGAAGAAACTCAATGAGGTGTATTTGGAAATGGTATTCATCCCATTACTCTCAACACAATAGGGTAATTCTGTACTGCTTGCATTGTGGTCATTTTTCTAACCCTTGTCCATATTGGACCATCTTGGATTATGACCCCTACTGAGTTTGATTTCCTTATTTATATATTCCTCTTGTCTTGGTTTGTGACTAGTGACCTCAAGGGAGTTTCCAGTCATGTTTTTAGAATGGGTCATGAATAGAAAAGGTTCATCTTGGGGTAGGAGTAATGGTTGGGATGCTGGCTTTCTATATTTATCCACCAACATATAAAAGATTTATTCCATCCATGGTGATTATAATGATGAAAATTACCCCATTTCTATGGTCTGGGGCCTATTTGGGGGCGTGATTGGTGAGTTATGGTCCTATTGTTGAGGTTTTGATGATTTTGGTCAAGGATTTGATGACTCCTAGGACGAGAGTTGAGAAATAAATGCCCCATCATTATGGGATGAGTTTGATCTAGAACCACCACTAATTTATCCAGGTTCCTCTTGGGGTGTGATAAACCTGGTGATGTTGATTAAGAAAAAAATTCTCCCCACCCTATGGGATGTGGTTGGTTTACAACTTTGCAGATATTTCATGAATCCTCTCAGGAATTGATGATCTGAGAAGTGGATGTGATGGTAAATATTCCCCCCGGCCTTGTGGATTGGGTACACTTTTGGACAGATACTATGGAAACAACTATTGTGAACCATTTGATTTGGCTCAATTGTGCTCATGTATAAGCTGTGTATAATGATATCCCATGATGAGAGTTATTTTATATGGTAATTTTTCAAGATGGACACAACTTTAGATTCCATGTTTGAAATTCATTTATTGTTTTCCATGGGGACTATCTAAGAATATTTTGGAAGTCATCTCCCTCTCTTTGAGATATATTTTCATCTTTAAAGAAGGGGTATTTTTTGTATTGACCAACTAGCATGTGCATCACCTACTCCCCTGATTTCTCAAGATGATATGACATTATTGGATGCCATATACGGGGTGTTATGTTATTATAAGGGTGTGGTGAAGTGAAACACTGCATAATTTCCCCATCCATAAATACACATACCGGATGATTCTTCGATGATCCGAATCTGAAGAGTTTTTATGAAATGGTAGAAATCATGTTGTAAATTTATATTTTCCTTTTCCAATTTCATGTCCCAGGCCACGAAGATAGTAGCCAGGTCCATTTGACAACAAAGTATGTTTATGTTCTGAAGGTTTCCCTTTTATATTGGACAAGGGATGTGTTTAACCTTCAATCACTAATGAGTTTCCCACATATTATGGTGTAGGTAAGACATGAAATCCTTCTCTACCCCATATGAGATCTCATAGTCAGAAGTATAAAGGGGATATAACATGTTGGGGAGGTTGTTTCTGGTTAAATATATCCATATATCCCTGTCGGCCACCTCACCATCATACTTACATGCCTCCACCTGGTCAGACCCAAAAAGGTCACTTCTCTAGGTCACCTCCAGAGTGTTGTAAAGGATTTATTGTAGTTTATGGGGAACTATATACGGTTGACCCAAGGGTTTTGAGCACCTCTCTATATTAAGGTTCCTCAATTTGTATCACTTATATATAAAGAGGTTTCTGGGAAAGGGGAGGATTTCCTTGTTGAAAGTAGATATCAGCGTGGGAAGGTCAACAAAAATGTATATCAGGAGTAGAGTCCCTATGGTCTATCTCTATACTACCATGAGGAGGAATATCATGGTAATTATCACTTTATTATGTGGTTGAAGAGATGATATACCCTTGAGTTGTTTTTATATTCGTTGAATAGCATCAAGGACACTATCATTGAGTAGACCAGGAATATGAGCCTCATTCTGTGTCATGGACAGAATATGCCAACCAACGTTTTGGGGTTGAGAAGGTATATAAGCATACTCCATGATAGTTTAAAAAATATGTATATAACCATATTTTTCTATGGGAATATGATCCCACTGTTGAGAATCTGCTGGAGTATGTCAGTGATCTTCTGTATTGTTAGTAGGAATATGAGCTTTGCCTAACGGTGATTACTGGAATATGTTGATAAAACATGGATGAAGTGGGTATCTAAGCATGGTTCAAATATAAATTCCCAATAAAAATATTCCTAAATACCTCTATAATGGGAGGAGGGATGTGATCCTCTTCATGTATAGCCTCTGAAGGATTCTTGCACAATCATTTATCTACTGAAGTAGCAATATTAGCCTAAATTACCTGAGATAATAGAATATTATGATAGGAATATGAGCCTATAACAAGGCATGTGTCACACTCACTTGGTGATAACCAGTTAGAATGAGAATATGAGCCTAGTACTATGCCTTTATAGTATTCCATCGATCTTTTTCGATAGGAATATGAAAATTCCCAGAGGCTTGTACTGCTATCACTTGGTAAGCCCTAGTTTGAACTAGAATATAATCCCAATCCAATGCCTTTGAAGTATGATTCAAGTCTTTTTTATAGGAATGAGAGCCTTCCCAAAGGAATGTGATTCTTTTACTTGTTGATCCCATTTTGGAATGGGAATACGATCCTAGTTTGGTGCTTTATCCTTTACCAGAATATGTTCATAGTCCTCCTGGATGGGAACAAGAATGTAAGATTTCTCTAGAGTATCCACTTGTTCATACTGATTAAAGTGTTGTTCTTTTATAGATGTTAGTATATGAATATGAACCAACCCTTTTATCTGTACTAGTTCTATAATATGTTGTAGAGCTCTACATCTATTTTTAGAATGTAGTGACATTTTAGTAAAGAGTGCACATCGATTTGTGATAGTAGATTTTATTTCTCTAATATATACGGGAAGATATATTTAATTGAAGAGGGGATATAAGAACACTCCATTTCTTTTTATACCATAAGAATATTTCAATGATCTTCATGTATATGGGAAGGAATATGTGCCTCCCCATGCTTGTTATAGGAATATTTCTATATAATTGATTAAAGTGAGTAGGGATGTGAGCTTGGCCACAAGCTACCACCAGAATATGTTGACATGATTCTTTAGAGGAAGTGGGGATATGATACCACTCTTATTTTTCCAAACATTTTTTCCTACCATGAATTTCTTGGTACACAGGAATAATTATCCAAGGTGAAAATGTGTTGGTTGGTGCCCTCAGCAGGCGACTGAGGGGCACTAGTGGGATGATGTTAGAGATAGAGGTAGACATGAGCCTTCCTTAGTGGATATTGAATTGTAATGGTACCATAATTGAATCCATTTTCCACCTTCTATAGATATGAAAGGTGATAATTTTCACACTATAGGTATTAACTTTAGAATCGATTGACAATAGAAATGAGCACCACTAGTTTAACTAAATATTTCATTGGATGAGGCAGACTCATTGAATTTAGTGTCTGGAGACCCTTTCATAAATCCTTGAGGTTTAGGAACATATCATGTTGTTTTTATTCTCAGACCATCATGTTTTCCACTTGTAGCTAAAGGTGTCGAGTGGGTGAGGTCATTTTGAAACACACATGGGTTGCAACCATAGTTGATGTTCCATAATAGTTTCTAGATGAAGGCATGATCATTGGTCGGGTACTATTTGTGAGAAAAATATCTAGTCACAAATTCAACAATGAACAAGGTCACTGATTAGTTCATCATTTCATGTGAAAAAAAATTTCAGTTAGATATGCATAGTAAACACATTTTTCCTTTCTTATTCCCAGTTTAACCATTTTCCCATGTGGAATTGTCACAGTAAGAATAGAATTATTTCATGGGAAGCCTAGTTATATGGGATTTCACACAATTTATACCATTTTCCTTTTAATAGAGTATGATAAATGAAATAGCTTGATTCATGATCAACCAATCATTTTTTATATGTGAAATTCACGTGGGGTTCACAATTTTTGTTTTCGATGAAAAAAATGTGAGCTTTCTCCTAAAGGGTTATTGAGGGTAATTTAATGCATGTAAAATAGTTCACATTAGATTTACCACTTTTATCCTTAATGGGAAACATACACTGGTTTCCACACCCATAATTGTGTATGGATCTACTTTTCAAAGGAGGTGGTACTTTGGGGGTTCAGACCCAATGGTTAATAGGAACTCAGATTGGTCAAAAGGATGGGAGGCTAAGCTCATCACACTCTTTAGAGGGGGGGGGGGGGTGGTTATTTCCTATTTGAATAATCTCTTATAGATTTAAGATATATTCGATAATATCTTCCTAATCTCAATATGAGACTAGTTACCCTGACAAAACAATCAAGTGTTTCATTCTTACATGTGTAATGGGGGTTCAATTAATGATACCATATATATATATATGAGGTTCTTCATCTATTTACTATCATTTATTAGTAAATTTTAGCTGCTTATATTTTAAATCCATATAACTAGGCACTTTTTAGTTTAGTATCATCTAGGGAGGTGATTAATATTTCAATGATGGGATTGAACCTCCAAGAGGTATCCTACACATCCTATTTCTAATAGGAATCAAAACCCACATAGTTTGATTAAGCCATGTAGTTTACCATCACGCGGAAAGAACATATATGAGGGAACTCAAGAATCATTTTTGGAGATTGATATTTAGGAATTCATCCCACACAACCTATTTATAGAAGGAAATGGAGTTATTGTAGTTCAACTACACCATGGGGACATACCCCGAGGTGGATTTCCTTGTAGGGGAAGTCATATCATGCCACTGATTAGGGATTATACACTAAGGTGGCCCTAGATATGGAATATTTATGATGAAAATGGTATAATCATTACAAATCCATAAAAATACCTGAGCCATGCTTCGTTTTATAAATAAGGGATAACAAGGGATAAATCTTATTGTATACAAATTTGGGAATTACGCACTAGGGTGGCCCTAACGGGGTCTTTAATATGGAGCACAAGCCTTAAGAAGGAATCCTACAAATTTTTTTTATATTAGATATCAGAGTTCTCATAGTTCAGTTGGCTTCCCAATCCACTAATGGATGAGGCTGGGAGACGAACCCAAATGAGAGTTTGGGTCCCCTGGTTTTGACTGTTGCATACATGGAGGAACTTACACCTAAGTGGGTTCCTATTGAATCTCCATCCTTAATAATGAATCCTACATATATTTTTTAGATAAGAATCAGAGTTCTCATAGTTCATTTGAATTCTTAATCCGATGATAGATGAAGCAGGGAGATGAACCCATAGGAGAGTTTGGGTCTCATGGGATTGAATGTTTGAGACATGGAGGTACTTACACCATAGTGGATTATTATTGGGGTTAGGGACTTAATAAAGCTTCCTATGTATATTTTTTTTAATAGAAAAAATGTTATCATGGTTTATTTGGATGTATGACCAAATATGTCAACTAGATAAGGTTATCATGTCCCACGATGTCTTCCTAACATGTTCTGATTGTCTTCCTGACATGTCTAGGGTTTCTGTATGACATGTATGTGGATGTCTAGACATGTCTTTATTTTCTAGAAGACATGTATAAAGGAAATTTCATGATCCAGTTGACTTTTCCAGAGTATTTTATATGATATGGATAACATGTTAGGAGTACGTTACATAATTTGGATAGCATGTTTGGAGGATGTTGCATAACCTATATGGCATGTTAGGAGGACGTTGTTTAATATATATGACAAGCCTAGAGGACATATAAATACATAGGTGACATTTATGCATGGTGTCTCATGACCTAGATGACATTTTTAGAGAATATCCTAGGACTTGGGTCATATGTATAAACGATTCCACAAGACCTAGGTGACATACTAAAAGGAGTCTACATGACATGGGTGACATGCCCTAATTGTCTTCTTGACATGTTTTGGGTTTCTATATGAAATCTATAAGGATATATGTATCTATCCTAGTATCATATCTGACGTGTCTAAAGACAATCACATGATCTAGAGGAATCTTCTAGATTACATTTTCTACTATGGATAGAATGTCCAAAGAGCATCGTGTGATTCAGATAGCATGTCTAGAGGACATCACATGATCTGGATAACATGTTTGAAGGACATCACATGATTTAGATAACATGTATGGAGGGTGTCACATGACCTGGATGACATGTTGATATGAATTCAGAAGACTTGGTTGACTTGCCCGGAGGGTGTCTCATGACATATTATACATGTCAAGAGGACTTCACAAGACTTGGTTGACATATCTATATGACTTCACAAGACTTGGTTAACATGTCCAAAAGATATAGAATGATCCAAATGGCATGTATGGAAGGTATCACATGACTTGGGAGACATTCCCTTGTGCTATCGTATAATATTGGTAGGTCATGAAAAGTGAATGAATATTAGAATCTATTTCCTCGCATACGAATTCCATATTTTTAGTGTTTTTCAATATTTATTGAAAATGTGCCTCACGGTTTGTCAAGAATTATCTTATGTAGGTTTCACATGGCCTAGTCGATATACTGAAAATCCTTCCCATGATTTGGATAGAACTCTATAATTTATTTATTTGATCTATAGGGAGATCACAAAAAGAACATGTTCATGTTGTTTGATCCCTTAGGACATACCCTATATTTTCATTGGTGGAAGACCCTTGTGATCGTGTGACTTTACGCTCTGATAAGTCTTCTTTTGTGCACCCATGATGCAGTCGTCTTCTATGTTTTTTTAAGGAGGAGTAATTTATAGGCCTGTCAACTCCAGTTGTTATCCTCCTTTTATGGAACATATCTTGAAAATATAAGTTGTATTTGATGGAGGTATGTGTGCATTATGAAATTTGAATAATCCTTCCATGGGTCATGCATAACATCACATGATAATAGTGACCAAAAGAACATTCCACCATCACCATGTTTATTGGACCCCAGCCGATTGAAGGGATTTTTCATAACCATTTTGAAATGTTAGATTAAATTTTCACCATTGAGATGACATGGATGATAACTTTCACGAGATTTGGACGCCTGTAGAAAGGCTCTCGTGTGATCAAAGAAGACTTTACTAGGGTCTTTTATGGGACTAAGACAGTCTATTAGAGGTCATTCAAGAGATCATGTTGGCTTATTGGGGATATTTGAGTTATTGAGATGGATTTTCAAAGGGACTTTGTATGATCAATAGTGACCAATTATGGTGTATAACCACATTCGTATAAATATTAGTGTATCATAACTTCATGGGAGGATTCCACCTTTTCCTTTTTTATTTACCTCTATATTTTACAAGGGTATGAGATCTCATGACATTGTGTGATCCTTGTCCTGGAAAATAACTCTACTTGTCTATGATGCATCACGTGATCAATGCTAGATCTCGCAATGGTGCATAGGAATTATCACGAACAATCCTTATGATTTTCTATGCATTCAAATGGACATCATATTATTAAATATATGTGTTTGAGGTAATTCAAAAGATGATGGTGACACACTAACATGACCTCATTTGGAAATGTGGGAATGTCTACATGGAGATTCATGGGGTCTTAGGAATTGCATAATCACATATCCTGAAGTTCCAAATACCTATCCATCACATGAAACTTCCACCTATTTCTGCCTTTATTTTATAAAGGGATTTGGGGTGATTGTCAGGCATCTATTGATTGACAAGTCACATGATCAGATGAACTTTTCACATGACCACTAGTTCTTATCTAGATTACTTCAAAAGAACATGATGGTTATTCAAAGGGGAATCATGTAAGAAGATCATGTGTAATTCATGATCTTTTCTCATTACCTTATAGGGTCATGCGATTACGTGTACTTCTAGAGGTCACATGATCTGCGTGATTCAATTGCCTATAATTCATGGTACTACTTCCTTTTTTTTGTATAAAATAATAGCCATGATTTGGGTATTTATTCCATTATAGACTTTCCAATGCTCATTTTTCAGGTTTCATCATTAATATTCAATATAATAATTTCATATAATTTTTTAGTTGAAAAAGAAATATTTTTATTCTAACTAAATTATTTTCCATGAATTATATGGTTTATTTTAATGTTATATTTCTAAATTATGGAATATAAATTTGATAAAATAGACATAAATTTTGTATTCAAAAATTCTAAATTATCATAGGGAGAATTTTTTAGATTTTTTAGAGAGTTAATTTTTGGATGAATAGTGAAATATGCGGATATTAAAAATACTATCAATTTTGTTACATTAGTAAAAAAAAATTTCTTTAAAATATATGATTTTTTTCTATAATATATATATTTATATTTAAGTATTTAAATAAATCATTTAAAAATACATTATTGAATTTATAAAATTGTATTGTTCATTTTGACATCTAAGTAATGTTTTATTTTGAATAAGAACTGTGTTTGATTATTTTCATTTAATTATGTAATTAAAAGGTTACATTCTGTTATATTTTTTTTTATCAAAGTCACAAAAATATATATATTTTTAAAAAAAATATTCCATTAAATTTCACAAGGATCAAATCTACACATGATTTTGATGTAAAATTAATTTTTATGCTTAAATTACATTTTTTTTATAAAAACTGGTTTTTGTTGAATTTTATGCATATATATTAAAATTAATTTTTAACACCTATATAAATTTAATATCTCATATGGATTAAAAATTTTAAAAATAAAGTTTAAAATGTGATAATGTGGTCCGTTTCATTTTTTTTCATCAAAATAAGATACCATTGTAAACTGTTAGTCACACTAGTAAATGGTTAAATGAGGTACAATCATTAATAAAACTAGATAATGTCCAAATTTCATATATTCAATCTTATTAGATGAGTTTAATTTAACTAAACGCATATCATACTTAAAATTGGTCATTTTTGGACAAATTTTCATTGAATGGTACCTTAATATTTTTAAAACATTGAATATTTACAAGAGTGACCCTCCCCTCACTTATAAATGGATTTCAAAAATCACGTCTCTACACCCATTGAGAACCATAATTCAACCAATATCTACCAACATTTCTCTACAAAAATCTTTCAAATTATTATAGATTTTGGACTTCTCAAAATACCAATCTAATAAGGGTTATGGTGTAAGCCAAAGCAGGATTTCCAAGGAATAGGTAAAAGTCATAACCAAGTTCTTTCAAGTTTATTTATTCTTCCACCTATGTAAAATATATTATAATGATTCTTATATAATGAGATTAGTATATTTAATATACATAAATGTTATTATGTTGATGATACATCTATTTTCTATCAACATTCTATCCAATGGAAAATGAAAACATTGCTCATTCCTATGTGCCGACTACCACCTCCATGAAGTGAAAACCTTCAATTTTTATCACTACATCACATGGACAGTTACAAAGACAGATTTATTGAATATATATAATATATATGGAATCATTATTATATATCAATGATAAAATATTATCTAATTTCCTCCCCTTCCATCAATTGGAAAATGGAAATATCTATTGTGTGTGCATACATACTACTACTTCCATTAAAAATTGTATTTAGATTTTCATAACCTCCTTAATTAGTTATATCTAAATTTATATCTAATGTATAAAAATTATTATTATATTATAATTAGTTTGGTGATCATGTACCATTACCATTTTTACCAGGTTCACAATAGTGAAGTATTTTTGGAAATTAAAAATCAAATGACCTCAAAATGTAAAACATGAAGTTAACTGATTTAGTAAAAAAATATAAAATTTTAATTATTGAAATAAAAGGAATAATAATAAATTAATAAAAATGAAAAATGATACTAAAAAATTAAATAATTTATACAAATTTATATTTGATTGAAGTAAATGATGTACGTGGTAATTTAGGACTCAAGTTAAGGGATTTTTCTATAAAACCCAGTCCTAAAGTTTTCATCTAAAATATTTTTCATCAATATCCTTTTCCTTTTAAATATTTAAATAATGTATTTACTTATGGTAAAATAATTTTCAAAATTCATTTTGAACTATCTTTTACTTTCATTATAGTTTTTTTAAAATAAATCTTTTTTTGTACTAGTCAATCTTGAATTTATTTTAAAGGTTTTAAAAGAATATTTTTTGAATTTTTTGCATGAAAACCTTTTCCCATAACCATGATCATTCTTCATTATTATATTTTTAAAAAATATTTCTTATTTTTTAAAATTAAATTTAATTATCTGTGTTTTAGGGATTTTTTCGTTTTTAAAGAGTTATTAAATGAAAATGACATTTCATTTTATTTTTATGCGATGTTTGAAAGTGTCTTTGATTATAGGTTTAACTGAGTTTTATTTTGAAGAATGAATAATTATATATGTTTTGATTAAATAATAAGTATTGGTAATTATATATGATTATGGGTGGTCCTGGGATATATCCCTATAATGCATTAGGCAAGGATTAATTTTCATGAGAAATGATGTTTGGAATTAACTGATTGTAAGTTTTTCTATACGAGTGAAGGATGAATGAGAATGGGTGATAAGTATGATGTCCCATGATACATTATTTAATTTCTCTACCTTCTATGGGCTTTGATTCTTTTCTTTGAGAAAATTATATTCTCACATGTGATTATGTTTTATTTGTGAACTCAAATCTTTATGATTTGAAAAGGGTAAATTTTCTCAGGATTTTTCATGTTTTTCAATGGATGAATAGGTTTAATTTATTTTTATATCTCTCAATGAGATTTTTTTATGATCCTAAATTTTTAAATATTTTAAATAGGGATTATGGGTTAGTAAGTACATTAAAAAATTAAAAGCCCCAGTTATGGATAGTTTTTTAAATGAATAATGCATGTAATTAATGAAACAGGTATGTAAACATAAGAACCTATTTTTGTGGAAACAATTTCCATTGATTGGAAGTTTTAATGTTTTTATGTAATTGTTTTCCTAATTCTATAAAACTATAAACCTAAATGGTCATGGGAATGTGAAAAGGTTCAAAATCCATTCTATTAAACTCAACATTATAGGTTTGGTTATTTATAGGGTTTTTAGATGATATCAAAGCCAATGTGGAATGAATGTGTTTTTAGCATTAAATCTAGGTAAACATGACCGAGGTGTCATAATCATATTGACATGACACATATGATGTCTAAAGATCAGGATATTGGTGTTAATATTCATTGAGACCTATTTTCATGAGGTTGACACATGTTGATATCTATTATAGGAGGTCATGAGGATTGAACCCCAATTGGAACATCACATCTTATGGGTATTATTGGATGCCCCTATCTATAAACATGTGTATTGGTATCATTACTTAATATCATTATTAATGTTTATCATTTCATCACATACGTCAATTTATGATAAACCCCATGATAGTTTATGTTTTATATGAGTTATCTTGTTACAGGTGCGTCATCAGTGTTATGGTGTTGATTAAATGGTCCAAACAATATTGTTCACTTTTAAATATAAGAAGAATATATCTTTGGATATTTTAATGTATATTATTTCCTTGACTAAATCTATATAAATGGTATATAAAATTATGTACATACAATAATTTCAAATATAGATAAATAAAACATTAAAGGATGAAAACACAAGGTATGAATCATGAATTATCATATATAAAAGATAAAGAGATTAAATTATAATATAATTTTTCTTAGGTAGTTATTATAGCTATGAAATATTCTTATATATTTAGTGGTACTGATGTGTTGTGAGATGCTCATTTCGGTCTTTGAGTATGACTCAATTCTGTCGACATAAGGTCCTTGAATGTTTGTTTCCTCACGGATTTCGGGGATGACCTCCTGGACGGGAGATTCAAACGTTACGATCGGTTTCTAACGGGTTTGTTCGTAGAACCGGAAACATCCAATGATTCCACATCCGTTTGGACCTAATTTCCAAAGGTAGGCGCTCATTAGTTTGTGGACTAATGAGGCTTAGGAATTTGCATTGGTCGAGAGGATGGGAGGTCGGACTCATCACACCTTTTTGAGGGGAATTATTGTCTACTCCGGGACTCTCTTTATGGATTTAAGTTATGTTCGTGAATCCTTATTACATTACCAAGTATAAAATGAGATTTCCTTAAGTTTTAACAATCAATGATTAAATATGCGAGAAATTTAGAGAATATTTTATATGTATTCGAGGTTCTTCATCAATAGAGAATCATCTGTATCTATTTAGAGATTCTTGGTCAATGGTATCCTTCAAAACATTTATATAAAAGTCTCTTGGTCATTATGATGACCAGGCTGGTTTTAAAGCCACTCAGTGGGGCACTTGAAGTTTATCATCATTCAGAAGGACAGGGATTATTTCAAAGTTGGGATCGAACCCATAAATGGGCTACCTACGTATCCTTTGTTTTGGAAAAGGAATCAGAACCCACGTAGTTCGAGTAATGGAGTATGATGTTTATGATTGATGGCTCAAAGAAGAATTTCATAATTACTTTTACACTCTAAGCTCACGTGAGTCATGCTCGGTGTGAGAAACAAGAGGTATTAGTAAAAATTAGACAATTGTGCCATGAAAGATGCAATCATAAGAAATTGTTTGGGGCTTAGGTATGTATGACTGCCCAGATAGATGAAGGTTTAGGATTCACTTTTAGGGAGAAAATCCAGGAACAGGGTCCATAAAGGTATATGTGCTTTATGGAGATTTGAATACTCTAATCTTGGGGCTTACTTTTAAGGAGGATGCCCAAATTAGGATGGGACTTATGATTGGGTTTTACTCCGGAAAAGGAAACCCAAATCAAGGGTAAATTAGGACTGGTTAAGAGAAATTTAAGAAACCTGGGGCTTACTCCTAAGGAGGATGCCCAAGGTTTATGACTGGGAATTATTCCTGAAAAGGAAGCCCAGGTTAATGATTAAGGCTTGGGGCTTACTCCTAAGAAGGATGCCCATGATTTATGACTGGGACTTATTCCTGAGAAGGAAGCCCAGGTTAGGGGACTTGGTTTGAGGCTTACTCCTGAAGAGGATGCCCATGTTGTGAGATTGGGATTGGGGATTACTCCTAAAGAGGATGCCCAATTTAAGGAATTAAGGTTTGGGGCTTACTCCTGAGGAGGATGCCCAATTTTGGGAACTTTAAGAATTTGGGGCTTACTCCTGAGGAAGATGCCCCGATTAAAGGACTTATAACTGGGGATTATTCCTAAAAAGGAGACCCAGGTTAAGGATTCTCTCATCTTTAAAGGATGAGGTTGAATGAATGAACTCTCCATATTTAGTGACATAAGTATATTTAAATCACTAGGTTTTGAGAGATATTCCACAGAATTCCTTTCAGATAAGAAAGTCAAATCAAGAAATCATGCCATAAATGGCTTTGAAGAGTGTCTCGAAGACTGAATCTTGAAAAGGAAAGGTGTGATGGCTTAAGAGGGGTGACATGGGCAAGATGGGTACCCAAAAAAAGTAGGGGCGCACAAGTCTTGAAAGGCGTGCAAGTATTGCGGCGGCGCACAAATATTGGTCACGCAAGTATACTTGCGCGACATGAGGGGTACTTGCGCGATTCTCAATCGGATTTGAAATACTTGAGCGACTTCTTTTTAATCACTTTAGAATCCTCTTGAAGTTCTTCCAGAAAAGGGACGCGCAAGTTATATTGAATGAAATAAGTCGGCGTGCAAGTGTTTGATAAGTTTCAACACTTAGGCCTTCCTTCTTCTCTTTAGATCTTCCGTTCTAGGTAAGAAATTACCTTAGAAGTGTTCCGGAAGCTTTGAGAAGAGACTTGGGCGTTGGGAGCTTCAATCCGAGTTTCTGGAAAAAGATCCTCTTGAATGGGGGGCCCACAGGGTCTATTTATAGGCAGAAGAAGACCCTGGGCGGTTACCGAGCGGTTATCACTTAGGTCGTGCAAGTCACTTACACGACCATAAGGCGTCATGCAAGTAGACTTGCACGACCACTAGGCAGCGCGCAAGTACTTGCACGACCACTAGGCGGCGCGCAAGTGTACTTGCGCGACTATGAGGGAACTTGCGCGACCTATGGGAAATGTTCTCCTTGTTCATCCCTTTGTCGATTTTTGATGTTTCTTCAAAGTATGAATCACTTTGAGCTCAGATATTCCCCTTTTCCGATCTTTAGATTCTGTGACGAAAGGAGCGTCAACAAAAGCCCCCCCTCAGAGTTGGATCCAGAAATAAATGAGGATTTGACTCTGAGTAAATTGAATACATTCAAAGGAAAAGGGGGCGCGCAAGTCTTCAGGGCACAGAGGGCAGCGCGCAAGTGTGCTGGAACTTGACTTTTATTCAGAGTTCCTTTGTCTTTTGTGGTCAGTTTAAAGTCATGCATGTCGGACATAAAGGGGATAATGTTTAAGGTCGAAATAGCTTTGACCAAAATGGATTAAAATTGATTCAATTCTTTGACAATTTATCTGAAAACATATTACCATACTCAAGTATGAGAGAAAAAAAATGTAAACTATGGATTAAGAATATTTGAATCTGAGGAATGATATGAAAAAGAGCTAAAAGGCATTAGAAGAAGTAGTTTCCAAGAATGAAGTTACTATTATTTAACAAAACCCGTTAGGGGGTTGAAATATGCAGGGCCACCTATGGGCATTGGCTGCATGGTCAAATAAATAGCATCTTTTGGCTGACAAGTCTGTTATGTGGACTGTTTATGCAAGGCCACCTATGGGCACGTGCTGCATAGTCAGGCAAAAGAACTCCCATAAATTTAATTTCCTAGTGTTAAAAGCCAGTGAAAGTTTATGGAGATTCAAATTTTCTAAAGTATAGAGTTTGTTGTATGGAAAGAGGTACTTGAATATGGAGAAGATATTTCCGAACAAGAATATCGAAGAACTGGATGAACATCACTCCTACGAAGGTCTGACCCAAGCGTAGGGAAGAAGAATAAACCATAGACTTGAATACTTTCAGATCATGAAAAAGGATATGGGACAAATATGTTAAGGATGGATATTTTTTTTGCGGATCCCTACATACTGTCGTTTAAGACAAATAAGGAAAAAAGAGGAACTCTTCCCAAGAATGAAGTTACTATTATTTAACAAAACCCGTTAGGGGGTTGAAATATGCAGGGCCACCTATGGGCATTGGCTGCATGGTCAAATAAATAGCATCTTTCGGCTGACATGTCTGTTATATGGACTGTTTATGCAAGGCCACCTATGGGCACGTGCTGCATAGTCAGGCAAAAGAATTCTCAGAAGTTTGACATTTTTGTGATTAGAAGTCATGAAAAGGGTTATGAAGATCTGAAAATATTTAAGGTTAGTATTATAACACATAAATATGGGTATTGTCCAATGTATATAGAGATACATAGGTCAATGAAAACCATAATCATGTTGTGGCTGGGTCCTGAATTGAAATTTTGGACTTCACTACGTATCTCATAAGAATGAGAATCAAGCCATACATAGTTCTTGAAATGAAATTTTAACGTCATACAGGACGAAAGTATGAGAAATATTAGTTTAGGGTCATAGAATTCGGACCATAATAATGAATACACAGTGTGTGTTTTCATGAGGACTTCTCAGCCAAGGGACTGAAAGTGAAATTTGGGGTTAGGCCCAAAAGACTTGGGACTGGATTCGAGGGACACTCGAATGTTCCTACGTATCCCATAAGGATGGGAATCAAGTCCACGTAGTTCTAGAACTACCCTTTGTACAAATTTGGTTCGTACATGTGAAGGGTGAAAGGGGACTTTAGTGCAATGATGGTTTAACCTGAGATAAAAAGTTTAGGCATTACCATGTATGTACGTAGTCTTTTTGAAATGAAACATGATTGAAAAATCAATGTCAATAATAGTTCTCTCTCAAGTGAAGAGATCAAAGAATATTGTAGTTTATTGTCGTACCGGACAAAAGTGTTGTATAGTTTAACGTCATATAACAAGGACGAAAGTGAATCAATGTAAAGATATTGATTCCAGGGGCGGTTTCACGAATCAACATCATTTGAGATGGTAGTGAACCGATGTGAAGAGACTGTTTTTGGGCTTGAACCCTGGGAGGTTGCCTACATACCCAGCCTGGAGGGCAAGGATCGAAGTCCGCGTAGTTCAATTAAAGAATGAATTAATGATCAAGTTGTTCTTGGGGACAACGATCTAATTAAAATGTTGTTGGGACTTAAACATGGTTAGCGGCCCAAATGGAGTGTTATGGTTGATGTTCGCTCTAAGATCACGTGAGTCATACTCGGTGTGAGAAACAAGAGGTAATAACAACCTTAACGATGCATAGTTTAATGTCATGTAGGACATATCAAGGACTTTCTGTACAGTTTAGCGTCATGTAGTTAGGAAGATGGGGACAATACAGTTTAACGTCATATTGGACGAAAGGGGACAACGATCTAATTAAAATGTTGTTGGGACTTACACATGGTTAGCGGCCCAAAGGGAATGTTATGGTTGATGTTCGCTCTAAGATCACGTGAGTCATACTCGGTGTGAGAAACAAGAGGTAATAACAACCTTAATGATGCATAGTTTAATGTCATGTAGGACATATCAAGGACTTTCTGTACAGTTTAGCGTCATATAGTTAGGACGATGGGGACAATACAGTTTAACATCATATTGGACGAAAGGGGGACTGTGCAGTTTAATGTCATGCAGTAAGGACAAAAGAGTGTACCATTTTAACGTCATGTCGGATGAAAGTGCGAATAGTTTAAGGTCATATGCATGGACCAGGGATGATGCAGTTTAAGGTCATGCTGGACGGTTTAGGGAACTTTTTCACAGTTTAATGTCGTGTGGGACAAAGTTGCAGTTTAAAGTCATACTGGACCATTTCTGTATAGTTTAAAGTTATATAGCAAGGACGAACTGGTGCTGTACAGTTTAAAGTCATGTAGCTAGGACTAAAGTGAACCAATATGAGGATATCAGTTCTGGGGACTTTTTTACAGTTTATCGTCATGCTGGACGATGAAAGTGCCACACAGTTTAATGTCATGTTGCTAGGACACAATATAGTTTAATGTCATCTTGGACAAAATATAGTTTAATGTCATCTCGGATGAAATATGAAACTTCTGTACAGTTTAATGTCATGTAGATAGGACATGTTCTTTTCTACAGTTTAACGTCATGTTGGACGAAGTTGCAGTTTAAGGTCATACTGGACCATTGCTGTATAGTTTAACATTATATAGCAAGGACGAACTGGTGCTGTACAGTTTAAAGTCATGTAGCTAGGACTAAAGTGAACCAATATGAGGATATCAGTTCTGGGGACTTTTTACAGTTTATCGTCATGCTGGACGATGAAAGTGCCACACAGTTTAATGTCATGTTGCTAGGACACAATATAGTTTAATGTCATCTCGGACAAAATATAGTTTAATGTCATCTCAGACGAAATATGGAACTTCTGTACAGTTTAATGTCATGTAGATAGGACATGTTCTTTTCTACAGTTTAACGTCATGTTGGACGAAGTTGCAGTTTAAGGTCATACTGGACCATTGCTGTATGAACCAATTGTAAGAGTCTTGGTTCTGGGAACCATATTTTGTGTTTATAAAAAATACTTCTTCAGAAATCTGGCATTAGTTGGAGTCATGATATGTTCTCCATCCATTGAGATTAGAGAATACGCTCCATTGGAGTAGACCTTATGTATTGAATAAGGTCCTTCCCATTTTGGTTCAAGCTTGGGAGGCTTCTTTCCTGGTATCATTGGTGCTCTGAGAACCAATACCAATTCTCCCTGAATCAATGAACGAAGATGAACTTTTTTGTTAAAAGATCGTGCTATTCGATTCTGATAGATTTCCATGTGGTGCAAAGTGCACAATCTTTTCTCATCTAACTGTTCCAATTCATTCAACCGCTTTTGGGATTTCTCATCTGTAGATAACTGATCACAAATGGCTATTCTGAGTGAGGGAAATTGAACTTCAATTGGTAATACTGCTTCTGTTCCATATACCAATGAATATGGAGTTGACCGCGTCGCATTGCGAGTGGTAGTCCGATAAGCCCATAAAGCATGAAAGAGTTTATCAGGCCATGAACTCTTATCTTTATCCACCATCTTTTGCAGTATATTTGAAAGAGTCTTGTTGAAGGCTTCTATCTGGCCATTTGCCGCCGCATGATATCGAGATGAATGGTTGGACTTAATGTTGTATTCTTGATACAATTTCTTTACCTCAGAAGAACAGAAGTTGGTGCCGTTGTCCGTCAATATGGTATGAGGGATACCAAATCTAGTAACGATGTTAGACTTGATGAAGCTAACAATGCATTTAAAATTGACTTCTTTGAGAGGTACTGCCTCTGCCCATTTGGAAAAGAAATCAGTAGTAGTAAGAATGTACTTAAATTGCTTGGCCGTAGCTGAAGGGTAAGGTCCCACCACATCCATTCCCCATGTGGAAAATGGACACGAGTATTTAGCTGTATGAAGCAGCTCTGGAGGTTGATGAATGAAGTTGGCATATACTTGGCATGAATGACACTTCTTTGTGAAATTAACACAATCTTGTATCATTGAAGGCCAAAAGTATCCAAGCCTTCGAATTTGATCAGATAGTCTATGTCCAGACTGGTGGGCACCACAGACTCCTGCATGCACTTCTTTTATGACATCCATTGTCTCTTCACCATCAATGCATCTGAAGAGAACTCCATCAAAACCACGTTTGTAGATAATTATCTCGAGGTGGTTTGGGCTATCATAAAGAGTAAAATTGACCACACGTCACCGAATTTGTTCTTCCTCGGCTCTATCAGGTGGAAGGGTTCCATTTTGAAGGTATTCCCTGATAGGTGACATCCATCCTGTAGTATGACCATACGATTCAGGAATGGGACTAATTTCATTAATTTCCTCTGTTCTAACTTGAACATAAGGTGAAATTGCATGACGGTGGGCAATATTGATGGTTGTCTCATCCTGATTTGGATCTGCTAAAGCTGTAGCTATATTAGCCAGTGCATCAGCTTGAGCATTTTGTGATCTTGGGACATAAGAAAATGTCGGTTCTGAAGGGAATTCCGACATTAACTCTCTGACGTAATCATACAAAGGGATTAATTCTTCTTTTCTGATGGCATAATCCCCATTGACTTGTTTGATTACCAGGTCTGAATCACCTTTCACTTTTAAGTGATTCACTTGTGCTTGAAGCGCTAACTCCAAGCCTGTAATGAGAGCATGGTATTCAGCTTCATTATTGGTACCACCTTCCCACAACAAAAAGGAATAAGGTAACACTTCCTTATCTGGAGAAATGATCACAATTCCTAAACCAACTTTGTTGAATTTAGGATTTTCCATTTTCTTTCCTGTTGGACTTCTAGAAGCACCATCAAAATACATTTCCCATGTTTGAGGACTCTCTTGAATAGAGAAAACTTCCTCATCAGGGAGTTCGATATCTGAATACGTGTCTTCTACTGAAGGATGTTCAGCCAGGAAATCAGCCAGAGCTTGGCCTTTAATTTCCTTTTGAGACACATACTGAATGTCGAATTGCTGTAGAATAACCGCCCACCTTGCCAGACGTCCTGTAAGCATTGGACGACTAAGGATGAATTTGAGCGGATTATTACGAGATACCAATTGGACCTCATGATGTTGCAGGTAGTGTCTCAGTTTCTGAACTGCAAAGATTAATTCTAGGCAGCACTTTTCAATACTTGAATACCGGGTTTCTGCTTCAAGCATAGTTCTACTGAGATAGTAGAGACTATTTTCATTCCCAACATCATTCTTTTGAGCGAGAAAGGCACCCAATGATCGCTCTAAAGCTGTCACATAGAGGATAAGAGGTCTACCCTCAACAGGTGGCATGAGTACTGGTGGACTCAAGAGGTATTTCTTGAGGACATCAAATGCTTCTTGACATTCTTCATTGCACCTGCATTCTTTAAACCAAAGGGCATCACCCGGTAACAAAACACACCTTGAGGAGCTCTGAAGGCTGTATATTCCTCATCTTCTGGGGACATTTGAATCTGATTATATCCAGAATATCCATCCATGAAAGAAAGTACTTCATAGCCAGCCGTCGCATCAATTAAGAGTTCTGTAATCGGAACTGGGAAATCATCTTTAGGACAATACTGATTAAGATCTCTGAAATCGATGCAAACCCTAATTTGTCCATTCTTCTTCTTTACAGGGACAATATTAGCCAACCACTTGGGATATTGAACTTCTCTGACGAAGTTGGCTTTGATCAACTTATCCACTTCAGCTTCAATTTTGGAAGCATAGGTTGGGTGTGTTCTTCTTGCGTCTTGCTTGAATCCTCGATGTTCTTTTGTTAAACCCAAATGATGAGTAGCAACATCAGGATCAAGCCCAGGAATTTCTGTATAATTCCAAGCAAAAATATCTTTATTTTTTTTTAGAAAAGAAATATACATATCTTGCTCTTCAAGGGTCATGGCCGCACTAATTAAAGTGGGGCGTGGATCCTTCTCTGTACCCAGATTTACTTCTCTGAGTTCATCCACAGTGGTAGAGATACCCTCTTCAAATGCTGGAGGAGCATCTCTAAGATCTTCCTCTTCCTCTTCATCATGTGTTATTTCTTCCGTTTCTACTTGAAAAGTAGATGAAAAAACGAAATTCTCATGATCATAAGAAATGTCAAAATTTTCACATTTTGAAGAAGAAGCTTCCATTTTCGACCCTATTGATGATAAAGGGTCTTCTTTGGGAATAAAAGAGGAGATGATGGATCGATAATCGACATCATTATTCACCTCTGGTGTTGCTATAACTTCTTCTGGCCTGATTAGCGAAGTATAGACTTGTTGGATTTCAGCAGACGAAATGAAAACGTCACCACTTATGCTTTCATCGTTGCTTGGTGAGTTACCAATTTCTCCCATGTTGTCTGGCTCGATTGCCGTAATTGACATTATGGATATTTCCATAAGAGTATTTTGATTTGGGCCTATTTTGTCAATTTGACTGATAGGTAACACATAATCTGTACTCACATGTGAAAATGGATTTATTGGAATTTTTTCCAAACCATATGGAGCATTAACTTTGGTAATTTCCTTCATTGTAGATTTTTCTCTTCCCTTCATGTGATAAAATTCCGCCTCAATGTATTGAGACTCACATGTCTTGAATGGGGCCTTATCACCATACAATGTTCCAACTTGACCATCGAAACAGTATTTGAGACATTGATGGTATGATGACGGAATAGCTGCATGCTGATGTAGCCAGGGTCTTCCAAGCAAGATATTGAAAGCTGAGTCTTGATCAACAATCATGAAATCCGAATTGGAAACAAGATCTCCAAACTGAGTTCTGAGTGTAACTTCTCCCAGTGGTTCTTGTTCATTTTTATCATATCCTTTTAACATCATGGTAGAAGGAGATAAATCAGATTCCGTGAGGCCTAATCGACGAAGTGTACGAATGGGCATGAGGTTGACTCCTGAACCATTGTCAATGAAAGCTCTTCGAACATCTACACCATTGACTTTTACAGATAAGTACAAAGGTTTTATGTGCCCATGCACAACATCATCTTCATATTTATCAGTAAAAGATATCACTGCATGGCATTCTGCAGGATTATTCTCTATGTGATAGATTTCAGCTGCAGCAATTTCATCTTCAAACTCCTGAGGACTTGACAAAGCTTCGATAAGTGCTTCCCGAAGATCTTTTGAAAGATTCAAAGCATCCAAAATTGATAACTTGGCTGGTACTTGGGCCAAGTGTTTCAATATATCATACTTTTGATCTAGAGGTCTGCGTTTCCCAATAGAAATATTCGGTTTAGCAGGTACCTTGGAAGCAGATGCTTTGGAAGCTGATGCATCTTGTATTGAAGTTGGCAACATCCTTGGTTTTGGAATATTAGACTGATTAGATCCATTTACTTTCTGAGATAAATAAGATGGAACCTTTAATCGGTCTTCCAAAATAACTGTGCCAAAACTGAGTTGGCCATTGGTAGAAGAACTTGCTTGTTCTTTTTGAGCTCGCTGAAGGGCTCTACCATGAGTTTCTGCTGCATATACAGTGCTAGCAGGGGTAGAATTAGAGTAGTGGCTTCGGAAAGATCCACGTCTTCCCCTATATCCTGAACCTCTAGAACTTCCTCGGGTTCCCTTATTTGATACAGGGAATTCAGACTCATCAAGACTAGAATATGGATCTGTTAATTGAATCATATTAACAGAACCAAAGATTAACTCTTCGTCTGATAAAGACTCTGCCTGGTTAGCCTGTTTAGGCTGTGCCGTTTGATGGGGCGGTGCCCGTGGATTTGAAGTAGATGGCATGAAATCTTCCAGAGTCAAAGACAATTTAGGCTTTGATACATACTCATCTTCTTCTGATTCTTCTTTCTTCTTTTAATTGCGCTGCCCTTTTGAGGATTTGTCTTTTGATGGAGGCTTTACTGTAGCTTTTGTAGGAGACACAATTGGCTTCTTCAATTGTGTTCACAAAATGGAATGGGTCCGATTGATTGTCTTTCTGACCATCCAATCATCATATTTTTTTCGCATTTTTGCTTTTGACTTCTTTCCACTCGCCTCCTTCCTCTGGATCTGTAGCGGTAATACACGCTACATGAGCTGAAGAACCCTTCAATTTGACTTGTCCCAAGTCGACCATCTTTTACAGGAGGTCTTTAAAGACAAAACACTCCTAGATGGGATGCCCCAACATTTGATGAAAGGGACAATAATTGGGACGGTCTTCATCTCCTTCCTTGTTTGGCCTCTTGGGCACTGGTAATTGAACCAAATTATTTTCCAGAGATGAAATGAAGTAACCAGGAACTTGCTCACTTCGGAAAGAGTATGTTTTACTCTTCATATCCTCAAATTGTTTTCGTCGTTGATCTCTTTGATCATTTGGACGAAACGGCCTTTTTTGTTGGCGTTCAGGAGGTGGAGTCCTTTGAGAAGATGAAGGTTTTGAAGTAGATATAGGTACAAGTGCTTGTTTAAGCATAACTGTAGCAGTTTCTGCTTCACCCATTCTTCTTCCTGGAGCTGATGGAATTAAACGAGATTTAACCTTAGCCAGTATAAGGGAATCTTCAATTTGTTGAGCGATTGAAGTAAGGTCTCGAAACCCTCCTGTGTATTTCACAGGGATCAATGGCGTGCGTAATTCGTCACGCAAATTTGCCACACAGATTGGAAACAATTCCTCCTGAGGGAGTGCTAAACTCAAGGAATACGTTAATCCCTTCCAACGAGCAATGAAATCAGAGACTCTTTCATTCTCCCTTTGCTTGCAGTTTGTAAGATCGAAAACTGTCGTTTTTGGAAAAGTTGAGCTAAACTGAAGAAGGAATTTTTGACGAAGATCCTCCCATCCGATGACTGATCGGGATTGCAAGCTTGTATACCAGACAAAATCTGGTCCTTGCAAGGTTCGCACGAAGCATCTGAGTTTCACTGCTTCTTACTGCTCTGGATTTCCCATCATAGGATCACAACAAGACACGTAATGCATCAAATGTTGTTCAGGGTCGCCTGATCCATTGAAAGTAGGGAAAACAGGGTTTCCAAAACTGGATGGAGGAGAAATTGAATCTACCCATTCAGGGTAAACTTTCTTTTTAGGTTGAACTTGCGCCCGTTTCCCTTCCATAGTTTCTAACCGAGCTGTTAATGACTCAATAGTAGTTATTAACTTTTGAGAAACATCAGTTTGAACTTGGTTTTGGGTAGGTGCAATGAATGGAGCTTGGACAGACGTGGTGGTTGGTACTGCAACTGATGGTAGTGCTTCCAACCGTTGTTGCGTTTGACCCATAGGATTAGACCTCTGAGGGTGTACTGATAAAGGAGGATATTCCTGATCCATCTCAGTAGTTACAACAAATTCCTTTGGCTGTCGGACTTCAGCATTCTTAAGAAGAAGACTACTCTGAAGTAGTTCTGCATTCAACCTTCTTAATTCTTTCATTTCTTCCTCCTGTTGTGCAAACCTTTGCTCTAATGAGAGCGATTGACCTCCTTTAAAGGAAGGGTGAGAAGTAACCTGATTCTTTCCTTTCCCCTTATTGGATCCTTTTCGGAGAGGGGGAAGTGGGTTACTTGAAGGAATACCCAAATTTTGGGTAAGCCTTTGATTACGTGTATGCACACCTTCTTCATTTAGGTCTGTGTGCGCAACTTCTTGAGCAGGAACCTCTTCGTCTGATCCCTCTGATTGAGCCTCATCTGGTGAATCAGCAGCAACGGCATTGATGACATTAATGGATGCATATTGCATGGAATCCTTTCTATCAGCATTTCTGTGATATTGTCTTCTTCCATGCCCATGATGAGACATGGAATTCCGTTGACTTGATCCCTCAGGAACTTCTTGGAAAACCGTCACTTGGATAGAATCTCCTGATAGCTTGGCTCTTCGTTCCTCTTGAGGATTATTCCCTAATCGAGAGAATACTGACTTTCTCTGAGGGAGGGATTGAGGATTTGAAAAAGTCCCCAGTCCGGTGGACTGGGGGTGTTCCTGCTGCTTCCGCTCAACTCCTCGAATCCCATTTTTTGACTCTGAGGGTTGGGTTAGAGAAGTCCCCAGTCTGGAAAGCTGGGGTGTCTCTTGACATGCTATGTCTGAGATCTTCTTAAAATCTCTCTTGATCTTGCGAATATTAGTTCGGAAATTAGCTGGATGCATTAACCTGTATCCACTTTTATCACCTGGTTCAATAGATCGTTGGATGATTTCCGAAACTTTTGTCATTTGATGACATGTTTGCTCCAGACGAGAGGCTTGTGCAATATTCTCTCCTGCTTGATGTAGGAGCAATTCAACAACTTTTTCTTTATATACTTGATTTTGAGAGGAACTAGTTGAAGCCTGTTCTTGAGCAAGCTTTTGATTATGAACAAAGCCCATTGACTGTGGCCGGCCATGGGCAATAACATTGCATGAGACCATTTTCGGCGGGCTTTGCTGACCGGAAAGCACTGTGAAATGTAGTGCTCCATGAACACCCCATCCTCTTATATGAACATCAGATGGAGCATTGGAAATTAACTGATGCAATTTTTTTAGTGCGCCAAGGCATGAACGTTGAAGGGTTCTTTGTTGCTTTTCAGCCTTCGAATACCGAGAGACTGATAGAGATGCCAAATCAATCTGGCGTTGTAACCCTTCTATTATCTTAATATGATTTTCATAATCACCGTAAGATAATACTTTCTTCTTCAATTGACAAAGAGTCTTCCATATGTTGAGACGAATATCATGGATTCCATCATCCGTCAACATCTTTGGAATGTCGTACTGGGAGTCAGCCAAAGGCCAAAACATGACTGGTATTTCACCTTTTTCCAGTTTTTTACTCATGTTCAACATTTCCTCTTTATCATTAAATGAAGATTCTTCTACCTGTTTGGACCAGAGTTGGTGTTTCCTTGTTTCTTCATCGGATTCAACAAGATTGGTAGAGATATCACTATTCATGCTGGAAGATGAATGACCCAGGGATGGTTCGGAGAATAACCTGAACCCCAGGCTATCTTCTGATGGATAAAGAGTTTCACCTACCGATAGTAAAGCTTCAGACATGACTGGTTTTATGTTTTCAAGTGCCTCGAGATAGGAGGGCTTTCTCGTCACTACATTGCCTTCTGAAGAATTTTCGAGACAACGTGAATCACTACCGCGGAGAGGACTTTCGCAGCGAAGTTCATCACCATGAGGAGGACTGTCATGATGGGTTACAAAAAAAGATGAAATCTCTTGCTCCTTGGTCTTCTGACCACACAGAGGGTTCCTGTGGCTCTCATCTGAAGAAGAAACTTCGAGATTGACCGAATTTTCATGAAGCAAGTCTTCATGAGGAAGTGTATGTTGAAGACCTTCAGAATTAATGTTCCCATTATTGGGAACTGAGGGAGTAGAATCTTGAATTCCGACAGATAAATGTCTGAGGGCTTCAAGAACTCCAGCATCGATCAAGGCTTGGTTACAGATTGGCCTTTGATCTCCTGAGTGTGCTGGGCGGATCTTTTTCTTAGATGCCTTCTTACTTTCTTTAGAAACCACTTGATGACGAAAGTGATTGCTCTGAGCAGGTGTATGTGCCTGATCAGGAAAGATGGTCAGGTTAGGCTGACGATCTCCACTCAAATCAGGTGTATGTGCCTGACTTGGTTGTCCGTATGATATGGGGGAGTATGCCCCATAACCCTCTTGGACTGGAACAAGTATGTGTGTCTATTCCGGAGTGAATCGTTGATGTGTCACTCCACTGCTAGGGATAGATTTATGTGTCTGTCCCTGTGATGATGCTGAAGCTATTATGATATCCTGGCAAGCATCCAGAATATGAGCAGGAATTTTCTTCTGCTCTTTCACCATTGACAAAATATGTTTGGTGACTTCAGCCGCCGGAACGGGGATATACGTCCATTCCGGTCTTGGAGTAGGTGTATGTGCCTGCTCCCGTCCTCCTTTTCCTGTCAGTGAATCCTGACAGTACTCAAGTGTGGAGGTAGAGAGTTGAGTCTGCCTCCTGTTTATCGTCGGGACTTTCCGACTGACTTCTCTGTGCGCTACCAAACGAGACTGTTGGTAGGCTTGATTAGTATTAGCAGGTGTATGTGCCTGCTTATTACACTTCGGAAAACGCGGTTGACGAGATCCATCATATGTAGTCAGACGAGCCTGCTGACTAACTGGTGATGTATAAGCAAGTGTATGTTCATGCTTATAGTACTCCGCCGGAATTGCCTGGCGGGATTGGCTTGATGCTGCCAGACGAGTCTGCTGGACAGCGGAATTAAAATGGGAAGGTGTGTGTTCCTACTCGTTGTTTGCCACCAAGTTAGGTTGGTGGACTTCTCCGAAGATGGCAGGGATGACAACCTACCCATTGTTTACTGGATTCCGTCTCTGGCGGTTCATCTTGCCTGCTCGGGTTCGAGGAACCTGAGCTGAATGCCTGGAGTCGGTACCCTCATCATGTTGAGGGCGCACTACCGCATGAGTCTGGCGGCGATTGTTGATGGGATCCCTTGAGAAGGACTCCTGTTTTTTTTGAATTAAGGTCCTGCGGGACCTGCTCATTCACTTCCTCAGAGTAAGGGAGTGAATGGAAATTGCGTTCCGGGGATAACGACCCGAACCGGTTGGAGACGGTAGTCAGCACCGCCTGCTTCTTGATCGCTGGCCGCCGTTGTCCGGATGACCAGGTAGAGTTATTAACTTGGAGGGCTTGACGAGCGGCCTCCAGAGTTGGGATAGTACCGTTGCGACGGTACTCCTTAACCAGTGCATTAGAAACCCAGCGTTGAAGACACTGAGTTGGTGATGTCATCCTAAGAGCGGATGACGTTTCAGCAGGAGTAGCAGCATTGGTTTTCACAGCAGCAGACCTCACTGTAGAGGTGTTCACAGCAGCAGTATTTACAGGGGTGAATTTAAGGAAAGCCATTTTGCCGAAGATCTTGAGAAAAGAGTGCCTGTTCCATATAACAGACATAATCAAGATGAATCTGGCCACTGCATATTTTGGATGAGCACATGTCAATTATTGATTTGTTGGCCCAAGGGGCCTAACAAATAAGAAAAACATCATTTTAACTTGGATAAGGATTCACGTCGGGTTCACCATTTTTGTTTCCTCACAGATTTCGAGGATGACCTCCTGGATGGGAGATTCAAACGTTCCGATCGGTTTCTAACGGGTTTGTTCGTAGAACTGGAAACATCCAATGATTCCACATCCGTTTGGACCTACTTTCCAAAGGTAGGCGCTCATTAGTTTGTGGACTAATGAGGCTTAGGAATTTGCATTGGTCGAGAGGATGGGAGGTCGGACTCATCACACCTTTTTGAGTGGAATTATTGTCTACTCCGGGACTCTCTTTATAGATTTAAGTTATGTTCGTGAATCCTTATTACATTACCAAGTATAAAATGATCTTTCCTTAAGTTTTAACAATCAATGATTAAATATGCAAGAAATTTAGAGAATCTTTTATATGTATTCGAGGTTCTTCATCAATAGAGAATCATCTGTATCTATTTAGAGATTCTTGGTCAATGGTATCCTTCAAAACATTTATATAAAAGTCTCTTGGTCATTATGATGACCAGGCTGGTTTTAAAGCCACTCAGTGGGGCACTTGAAGTTTATCATCATTCAGAAGGACATGGATTATTTCAAAGTTGGGATCGAACCCATAAATGGGCTACCTATGTATCCTTTGTTTTGGAAAAGGAATCAGAACCCACGTAGTTCGAGTAATGGAGTATGATGTTTATGATTGATGGCTCAAAGAAGAATGTCATAATTACTTTTACACTCTAATCTCACGTGAGTCATGCTCGGTGTGAGAAACAAGAGGTATTGGTAAAAATTAGACAATTGTGCCATGAAATATGCAATCATAAGAAATTGTTTGGGGCTTAGGTATGTATGACTGCCCAGATAGATGAAGGTTTAGGATTCACTTTTAGGGAGAAAATCCAGGAACAGGGTCCATAAAGGTATATGTGCTTTATGGAGATTTGAATACTCGAATCTTGGGGCTTACTCTTAAGGAGGATGCCCAAATTAGGAGGGGACTTATGATTGGGTTTTACTCCTGAAAAGGAAACCCAAATCAAGGGTAAATTAGGACTGGTTAAGAGAAATTTAAGAAACCTGGGGCTTACTCCTAAGGAGGATGCCCAAGGTTTATGACTGGGACTTGTTCCTGAAAAGGAAGCCTAGGTTAAGGATTAAGGCTTGGGGCTTACTCCTAAGAAGGATGCCCAAGATTTATGACTGGGACTTATTCCTGAGAAGGAATCCCAGGTTAGGGGACATGGTTTGGGGCTTACTCCTGAAGAGGATGCCCATGTTGTGAGATTGGGATTGGGGCTTACTCCTAGAGAGGATTCCCAATTTAAGGAATTAAGGTTTGGGGCTTACTCCTGAGGAGGATTCCCAATTTTGGGAACTTTAAGAATTTGGGGCTTACTCCTGAGGAAGATGCCCAGATTAAAGGACTTATAACTGGGGATTATTCCTAAAAAGGAGACCCAGGTTAAGGATTCTCTCATCTTTAAAGGATGAGGTTGAATGAATGAAATCTCCATATTTAGTGACATAAGGATATTTAAATCACTAGGTTTTGAGAGATATTCCACAGAATTCCTTTCAGATAAGAAAGTCAAATCAAGAAATCATGCCATAAATGGATTTGAAGAGTGTCTCGAAGACTGAATCTTGAAAAGGAAAGGTGTGATGGCTTAAGAGGGGTGACATGGGCAAGATGGGTACCCAAAAAAATTAGGGGCGCGCAAGTCTTGAAAGGCGCGCAAGTATTGCGGCGGCGCGCAAATATTGGTCGCGCAAGTATACTTGCGCGACATGAGGGGTACTTGCGCGATTCTCAATCGGATTTGAAATACTTGGGCACTTCTTTTTAATCACTTTAGAATCCTCTTGAAGTTCTTCCAGAAAAGAGACGCGCAAGTTATATTGAAGGAAATAAGTCGGCGCGCAAGTGTTTGATAAGTTTCAACACTTAGGCCTTCCTTCTTCTCTTTAGATCATCCGTTCTAAGTAAGAAATTACCTTAGAAGTGTTCCGGAAGCTTTGAGAAGAGACTTGACCGTTGGGAGCTTCAATCCGAGTTTCTGGAAAATGATCCTCTTGAATGGGGGGCCCACAGGGTCTATTTATAGGCAGAAGAAGACCCTGGGCGGTTACCGAGCGGTTATCACTTAGGTCGTGCAAGTCACTTGCACGACCATAAGGCGTCATGCAAGTAGACTTGCACGACCACTAGGCAGCGCGCAAGTACTTGCACGACCACTAGGCGGCGCGCAAGTGTACTTGCGCGACTATGAGGGAACTTGCGCGACCTATGGGAAATGTTCTCCTTGTTCATCCCTTTGTCGATTTTTGATGTTTCTTCAAAGTATGAATCACTTTGAGCTCAGATATTCCCCTTTTCCGATCTTTAGATTCTATGACGAAAGGAGCGTCAACAATGTTATATAAAAATTTTATTCATAGGTTCCAACAATTCAGAAGATTTAGAGTTTATAATAATGTTAGCCCCACATGCATGGGTTACTGAGCATTCAACTGTAAATGATCATGAGTGATTAAATAAAAAAATTATTTTATATTATTAATGTTTTAAAAAATAATAATTATATTTATATATCATGGTATTTATAATTTATTTTTGTATAAAATTTTATTATTAGAAAAATTGATTTTCAAATGAACATTATTTATTCAAAGTTTTTCAAACTTATTTTGGAGAAAGGATATGAGTAAATTGTTTGTGTTTCAAAAAAATACATATTAGATTTTTCAAAATTCTATTATAAAATATTAAGGACATGTAAGGCATATTTACTAAACCATTCATGTATTTTTGGTCCGGTTTAAGAGTATAAAATTATCCAGGGACAAAAATCCAATTTGAAGAAGTTTAAAATAATTATTTAATCTCATTTTAGAGGAATGTATAATGTGTAAGATATCATTCACAAATTTAAACTCCCCTATGAAGTATATCATGTTTCAGAGTGATAACATGAAGGAGGAACATGTTTTGATCCATTTTCCTCATAAATAGATCACATGTTCTTCATGGGATATAATGGGAATCATAATGAACATAATACTTTCATGAAATCACACAAAGTCTATATTATAGTGAAACAATCGTTTCAATGAACATGTAGATGATCTTGTGGGATACTTGTTTATTTACTTTGACCCATGATGATCTAAATACAAGTGGATCATGTCAGGATCACGTCCTACCACTGTGGTATATGTGTTTATCATTTTAATTTTTTTCTTCATACAGATCATTTTAATTGAGCATGATCCAATGATGAGCACAATTATTGATATACAAAACCTAGTGTTTTAAATAAGATTCTACCAAAATGTTTTCAAAAAACCGTTAGTAAATTTTCCACCATATTTGGGTTACTTCATTGATATCAAAATGGTGATGTAATATTAAACTTAATTTTAATAATTAAATATACTATAATTTAAGTGTTGATATGTTCTAAAATCTATGAATAGTTCTTCAATTCGATGATAAATTGTCATGAAATGGCCATCAAAAGATCGATTGTTTTTTTTTATTTTTTACAAAAGGGGGGGGGGGTATACCAGGCCAAATTCATGGATGTGGTGTTTTTTATTTAATTTAGAGGGATTACGGTCTTGATATTTAGGGATATGGAGTTTTGAAGTGCTAGACAAACTGATGTTTTTGGGTTTTACCCCAAAAATTCATGTTCATCTGGCATATTTGTGGTTTGCAAAATAACACTTCATGTGGCGTTTTTCTTCCCCCCATTTCCTATTTTCTATTTATAATTATATATATATTTCTTATGTTATATTTATAATTATCTATATATATATATTATTTTATTTATGTATATATATTTTTATAATTTTAAATTTATAAATACATATTTATAATTATATTTATATATAAATACATATGTATAACAATAATTATAAATATATTTATAAATTGAATTAAAAATAATTTCATTTTCAAAAAATATATTTATAAATATATACATATATTGAAATTAAATTTAAAATTATTAGGTGTTTAATTGTATATTAAATCATATAATTATAAATATATTTTATCAAATGTTCATGTACTCAAGTGGTATAGGATCTTATTTAGCATCCAAAAGGCCCAAGATCAAATCTAGGTGGGGGTAAATTTCCGAGTTATTGTAGTAGTATTGTAGCATGTATCATGTAGTACCGTAGTGGTAGAAACTATTCATCTAATTTGGGCCTTTGAGCCATCGGTTTGGGTCTATGGGTCTTTGGGTCTTTGGGACACCGAGGGCCTTAGGTCCACTAATGGCCTTCTAGTTATAGGGCTTTCAGGTCACATAGACCCAGAAGCAACCTAGAGGGACCACATAGGCGGATGCCCAGAAGAGGATTCAGAGAAACATAGAAACCACCAAAGTAGAGATAACTAGATTATAAGAATGAGAGGGTATGACAACTACCATTGTTACCAAGCACCATGCAGCTCTACACTAGGCAATGCTAGCTTATCATCGATGCGAGGTGGGGAGCTAAGTGCTTTCAAGATATAGATGCTGGGGAGTGGTTGTTTCAAGTTGTTAGGTGTTAGGACTTCAAGGTCATGTAATCGGCCTTGTGCATTTTGGTCTAAAGGTTTTTTATGGGCCCTATGTCTTGGGACTACCTGACATTTAAGGGTTCCTCCTCAACCCTTAAAAGGGGGATTATCCAAAAATCAAAAAAATATAAGACCTTCGGGCTTTCAAAGTAGTATAAATATATTTTAAATGTATATATAAATATATGTTAATAATAATATAATTATAAATATATTTATATTTATTTTATTATAAATATTTATTTATAAAGATAGATTTATGATTATCTTGTTATAAATATATTTATAATTATATAATTATTAATATATTCATTAATAAATAAAAATATAATTACAATTATAAGTAAATATTGTTATATAAATATATCAGAAATTAATTTATAAATAAATATTTATTACTATGAAAATATAAATATATTTATAATTATATAATTATTAAAATATATTTACAAATAAAGTTACAAAATATATATATTTAAATATAAAAATTTATATTAACTAAATTAATTAATGTGATTAATATAATATATATTTAAAAATATAATTAACATTTAAAAATATAATTAATATAATTTAAATTTTAAAATAAATAAATAAATTTACATAATTATAAATAAATAAAAATGTATAGAATTATAAATAATTATTTACATAATTATAAATATATTAAAATAATTCAAAAAATGTATTTATAAATTTAATTATAAATAAATATAAATATATATAATTATAAATAAAAACGTGTTTATATAAATAAAAATATATAATTAAAAATATATAATTAGAAATATAAAATAATATTAATAGTAAATATATATATTATTTAAATATATTTGTTATAATTTTATAATTAAGAAAACATATAATTTTTTATTTATAATATAAATATTTTTAAAAAAATTATGTATATTTTTTTATAATAATAAATATAAAATTATATTTATATATATTAGAATTAATAAAATTCAATTATAATAAAATAATTAATAATATTTCGTGATAATTGAATTAATAATATAATACTTAATACGAAATATTCCCATAAATTATTTAAACTCAAAATGAAATGTTTTTAAACAATAGATTTTGTGTCATGTAAACTATTATTTTTTTATTATGTTTTTGATTTTCTTTTCATCTTTCAATAATTTATTATATGTTTACTCAGTGTGATAATTTTCATTTAGATTGTATTTATACTTTATAATTTATATGTTTTCGAAGTCGCATACATGAAACATAATAATGTTACAAGTATGTGGCTTTGAAAGTCTATAAATTATAAAGTATAAATAAAATTTAAATGAAATTCATCATATAGACTAACTATAGAAGAAACCATTGGAAAATGAAAATATTTTTTCAAATAAAGTTAATGAAAAATAATTTTAATGGTACTAAATATTTTTGTTTTAAAACATAACAATTGTACATAATTGTTTTTGACATTTCCTTGACTACTCGAAATGAGATCTCTAGCAATAGAGTAAATCAAAATTAAAGGTACATATCACATTTCCATAAGTGAATGGAATGTCACAATAATTAATAAGTAAAAATGTTATGTTATTAGAAAACATACAAGATACAAATTGTAAGTACAATCCAAGCTAAACTTTAAACTATTCAATGTTTGTTGTTATTTATTAATAGTTCATGTAAATTAGTTTTTCTTTTCTATATTTTTAAATTTTTTTGTCTAAAAAAAATTAATTATCTCAATAAATAGGTTTTTTAATATATACAATGTGACATTGAAATACATCATCGTCGATGCCCCACAGTACCAAAACCCAAAATATAATCCTACTACCCACTCCCCATCAAACGTCTATGTCTCTCCAGTGTCCTAGCTATAGGCACGAGTTCCTCCTATTGTAATGTTGTAGGTGCCTCCAAATGTTGTTGTGTAGAGGACTTCATGACATCATATGTAAAAGAATTCCCAACATCATATGTGGAGCCATATGGACATGAAGCTCCTAATTATAGTGGAAGTGTGATATCAAAGAAGTCATCATTGGTGGGAGTGGGGGCCATCACAAGCTGTGTTAGAAAACCCAGATCATAGTCCATCATAGTTAGATGATATAGAGATGGTATATGTGGCATAAAAAAACTCCCCCATCTATGCAAGATCCTCAGTCTATTGTGCATGGTCATCTCTCTATAGTGTAGATGCATCTGTAGGAGCCTCTATCGGACATCTCTATACTCACCTATGCAATCGCCTATGTACTCATCCCTATCCTCTAGATGGAGGTGGTGGTGGAAGTGCATCATCCCCAATAGGCAGTGTAGGGACATTTTCATCCCCAGGAGCCTCATCTAGAGCATGTGAATTGGGATATAACTATGCATACTCATCAAAGTCACTCTCACGTATGAAATGGGGAGGATCTATGAGAGCCACTAGATCTAGGTGAACTACATCCCACCTCATAAATTCCTCTTCTTGAGGATTTTTTATATGTACAAGATGATCGAGGACATCCAAATACAAATGAAAAAAATATTCAAATTAATATGAAACATGAGAAAAACAAGTATATTAAATATTATTAAGCATCTTGATTGCTTATCCCTTGATGTGTAAGATACAGGATCATGTGTCATCGATACTAGTATGAATAACCCTCCTGATCATCAAACTAATATCATATTTTGGGAAATCCATATTGAATTATACCGTATTGGGAATGCAATTCCCAATACTCAATATAAAGTGCCTGAAATTGCAGACATCTCATCGTTTGTCTACCTATAAGTATAATGGAATGTAACCCATAAACCTATCATGGTGACATTGTTATATGATATATATTTTAAAAAATAGCATATGAATCAGTCTGGATGGTTCCACTCAATGATATGGAATTGGATGAGTGGCCCCACTCTAGCACGATCACCAATCAAAGTTGTGTAGTATGGTGGAAGGGATGCATAGACAAAAACTGTATATAGGGTCTATGAAACTTGAAATGTAAACTCAAAATATAATTCATAAATTATCATGATAATTGTAATGACCCAAAATTTTGAATAAATTTCTTTTCCTGATTTTGTGTGTTATTTAATTTTACATTCAACAAAACTATTTCATTTAATAAAATGAGTATAATTAAAGTGAGACCGTTGGGTTTTGTCTATTATATGATCATTGGTCAGTATGAACGTTGTAAAATAAATGTTGTGATCATTGTCTCTAAATAAAAGTGACCTTGGTTAATTAATATGGAAAGAAGATTCGATGGCCTCATCCAGTAGTCTCAGGCCGATCGAAGCCCATCTGAAAGAACTTTGGAAGGAGGTAGCACCACTGGGCTTTTCTCTAGACCAAACCCAAGCCGAACTTCATCATGTGAAGCAAGAACAAAATCTCCTTCACGAGAAGTTCAAGCTGATAGAAATCACCACTCAGGCAATGTTGGCTGAGCCACCCTCGGATTCTCTCACCATAGCACACCTTACACTTTGGCCTTATGATGGGTTTATAAGCGGCTATGTAAGAAGATCGTAACTACTTTGTGTAATCCTTTGAGATAAATAAAATTGTGTTTTCTTCTTATGGTGAAGTTTGTAAATTTTCAAATGTCTAGATAAATGTAAGATGTATATTATTGTTGAATTAAAAAAAGGGCATTTTAAAATATTTTTGTAAACCTTAAATTATTAATGATGTGTAATGATTTTAAAAAAATGGTCTTATACAAATGTGTTTAGTAAGAAATTTAGAGTCTAATAAGATCAACTTAATTTTTGGTGAATAGTAATTTATGAATAGTGATTTTACGCTTAAGATTAGTAATGTGACCAAATGGATTAGTAATCTCACTTAAAGAAAGTATTAATATAATTTAGGCACCCTGATTAAGTAATGTGCTGCAAGTCATTTTTTTCCATTTTCTAAAGACCGTTTTAAGGGTTTTCGGTACCCAATACATGACTTCACCACTTGCACATCACCACTTCACAACATCATGAATTCACCATTACAAAACTACAAAATAGCATTAACACCACCACACAACAATTTCAACTGAATCACTAGTTTAACACTTCATCACTAACACAATCAAGGTTGAGAGACCATGAACCACGAAACACAAACATATCACGCACCCTGATCCGAAGACAACCACGGCCGTTCCTCATTCATCAAGGCTGCGTCCTCCACTAACCGAAGGACTGCCCAAATCAGATCAACCATCTCCAGAATCACCAGCACCAAATAATCACCAATAAGGAAATAAACTTCCTTCATCTGGAAAACTATACCGCAAGCAACCACAGATTCCAAAGATTCACCAACACAATAGATAAAATCATACCGTAAGCAACCACAGTCCATCCTTCCATCCAGAAAAGATAAAATAATAAACAAAGTTTAACCAAATCAAAGGGTCAACACATGCAGAAACTGAAGATCCAGAAGACCAAAAATATGAAGAAGAAGAAAACAGAAGCTCTGACTCCAGGATGATTCCCGAATCCCAAATCCCTTCGCTGCCACCTGTTCAGAGTCGAAGACTACAGAAAAAAACCACTTGCACTCACCAGAAGCAAAACGATGACCTCAGGTTGTTGGATCTGGAGCCTCAGTCGCAGAACGTCACCACTCCACCAATAAAAACCCTATTAATCAAGGGGAAATCGAGAAAGGATGGCAAATGGTGAAGCCGACCGAACGAGGCTGCCAGACGATGAAGCCAACAGATCCACCGAGCACAGGGGTGGCCACCGTGAAAAGATGAGCAGAAGAAGGCGGTGGCAAGGAGATAACCCTAGTGCAATGCTCTGCCCCTTACGGTCTCATCCCCCACAGTAACCATATTAATAATGTGATTCAACAAAATAGGTAAATAACTGTTTCATAAATTATTAGTCAAATATTAGTTTTTTCAGGTGAATAGTGTTTTTTAATTAAAAATTAAATTTAAAATATTTATAAAATTATTTTTATAAAATGTAGTTCATTTTTGAATTCAGAGCATCGATATTATGTTAAGGTAATTTTTGGGGATTTTTCTGAAAAAAATGAATTTTCGGTGAATAGTGTTTTTATTTAAAAATTAAATTAAAAATATTTAGAATATTATTTTTATAAAATGGAGTCTATTTTTGAATTCATTGAATTGATATTATGTTAAGGTAAATTTTTTGGGATTTTTCTGAAAAAGTTGAATTTTCAGTGAATAGTAAAAAAACAGTTTTAGGGTTTCGATATGTTTAATGACATCATAACTACATCATGATGATTTCATGAGATATTTTAATGGATTTTCGACTTATGAATTGTAATATAAGGTATGAGGTGTCCCAAGTGTCCAATTCCATGAGGAAATACCACTTGTTTTTTCAATACCACCAATGAGGTGTGCTTTGGCCATTAATGCCTTGTCCCCTCACTTCCCCTATAAATACAAAGTAATCCTCTCATAATTTCCATTCCAAAATCCTCCTCAATAAGGTTATGGTCTCCTTACCTTCCAGTGAGTCCTCCCAAGGTGCCCTGAAGCCCCCCCAAGGTCCCAAACTTCAAGATTTCAAAGTTACTCTTCAAGGTAAGGGATCCTACCTCTCACTTTCTTTTCAAGTACTCTCTTTTATGTAATTTCTTTTATGATCCATGTTCTTATGTTGGGGATGTTATTTTATATTCATCATACTGTAACTTTCATGTTCATATGATGAGAGACCCCCTATTTCTCTCATCATTTCATTTTATGAATGTTTAAGTGGCGCCGTTAGGCTGCCGAATTTTTGTAATGAATTCTTTCACCCTTCTCATTTTCAAGTTCTATTTTCATGTCAAGTCTTTCAAGTTACTTTTTATTATGTTGGGGTATGATATCTATATCCATAATACTGTCATTTTTATATTCATATGATGAGAGACCCTATTCGATCTCATCAATTCATCTTTTTGAGTTTTAAGTGATGTCATTAGGCAGCCGAATTTTCATAAGAGAAATCTTATTTTTTTTCTTCCTTCCATGTTTTTAATTTCATATTTTATGTATTTAAAATTTCATTACCATGTCTTTAAATCCTTTATATTATGTTACCCTACTGTTTTATGGATCATTTCTTAGTGGGTGACCCATGTCCCTGCCCTTTTCAATGTTTTCTAAAACCCTATAACATAGCCGTTATGCTGTAGAATTTTCATCTCAAAACGTCTTTCTCCTTTTCTAAAACTATTTTATTTTATTAAGTTAATACTCAAAGATATTTCTTCTAAAGGGGTATTCACATATATATCAAAATTTTCTATTTTAATTCTGGTATTTACATACATAAAATCCGCTTTCCTTTTCCGTGGGTTTAAAGTGACATAAAGATAATGTCTTTAAAGCAGTTTTTAAAACATTATGATTATGAAATGAAACCCATTTATTTTATGCTATTTGTGTTATTTAGGAAATGTTTATGATGATATATGTGGATCACATGATAAAAAAGTCAAATTAAGGGTGCGCCCTAATAGCGCTCCAATGCATTGGGTAATGATGTAATCTCTAACGATTACAATTTTAACGATACCTTGGTGAATAACCTTGGTAATTGCTATTTTAATGACACCTTGGGGATTACCTTGGTGATATGTTCTTGATTGTATATGTTAAATGTTTTAACCACATCTTCATGTTATGTTTCAAGTTCTTTTCATTATGATATTCCTCATTGTCTCTTTCTCATGCCTTAAAGTTATTTATCATGACCTTATTGATGTATCTCATGTTCACATGTAAAATGTTTCTCTTGTTTCCCTTACTGGGCCTTGGGCTCACCCTTTCATTTGATGTATTCTCCCGGGTTATGAGATGCTATAATTAACTTAGTATGAACAATGAAAAAGAATTTCAAGTGTTTAAGAAGAATGTTTTATGTCGTCGTGTATTAAGTTCCTCGTTTCCAAGACACTAAACCTTAAAGATCCTCAGTTTTGTAAAATGTAATTAAAATTTATGTTATAAAAAGGCGGGATGTCATAGTTGGTATCAAAGGTAGGTTTAGTTATTTGTGGAAATTAGGATATGAAAACATTAGTAAGGACCCTATAGAAAATTTTAAATATATGAAATACTCCTGGTATTTTGGTGAGTATTGAGGAAGTGGTTTATCAAGCAAAAACATCCCTCTCTGGATACGAGCAGGTAGAGGTGGCTATGGCATAGATGTACATAGGCGTAAAACCCGAAAACACCGCTTTGAGCTAAACTCGAATGAGAAATGATATATGAAAACGGTACTTGCTGCACTCTTGGTTACGACACTCCCAAGGGATATGCTTTGGTAAATTCATAAGCTTAGTATGGACCATTATTAAAGGAACAAAGATAAAATAAAATAAAGATTCACACAAGAATATATGATCATGGATAACCTAGATTGGACCCTAGGGGATCACATGTTAGGATATACCTTTCTTCTACAAGTTTATCCTTCTATGCTTAAAGTTTCGTTTTCATGATTATTGGCAAAGTATTTAAGCCCCCTAATTATACTTTCTTTTCTTAGATAATGGCGGGAAATAGAAGAACATGTCCCAATAACCAATGCGATAGGAAATGTGACGATTCCCTGATTAATATGTCAGAGACCACGAGATATCAAGTTGAACATATTGTGATTATGCCAAACCAGCTATAAAAAATCACAATTAATAATTGGTACCTAGTTGAATGCCCAAATTCATCAAGGAAGAGGAAGACAAAGTATCAAAGATGTTCATATGATAAAGTTGATAGGGGAAAGAAGACCCAATTTCCTTTGTGAAAAAAGTGTGTAAAGAGGCACCAAGGAAAATGCCACAAAGGAACTGAGAGATGTTTTATGTGTGGGATGATAGGGTTAAAATTATCCAATTGCTTTAAAAAAATGGATAATGGGATGAATGGAGATAAGGTTCAATCTAATGTACCTTATACTTTTCAATATCGTAAATATGGAGAATTTGGACATTATCCATGACAATTCCCTCTTGGAAGGGATGAGAATAATGATGAGCATCAACAATATTCAAGGACAAGGGAACAATTCAAGTCCTATGTTGAGATTGATCATGATGACTGAAGTACATGTAGATTCTTCGCAATAATTTTCTATGTCATGTTGTATTTTAGTTCGTGCTCTATGATCATATCTTTAATGTTTTCTAAGAACATCGAGTCACTACCTAAGATGGTTTTATATCATTAAAGAAAACATATATTGTTATATATCACATGTTGATGTTGTGAATCTGTTCTTCATAAAAAATGATTAGGGGATTAAAAGATGAATATTATTTTGGAATACATTCACTAATTTGGGAACCCTATATGATCAAGGTAAATAGATTACTACGGTATTTTCTTTGAGAAGTAAAGGTTGAATTATATTTTAAATAATCGATGAATTTAAGATGAACTTATGGTAATTTAGGTTTCTTCTAGAAATGATTAACCTATCTTGGGGAAAATGAGATTAAATTAGTTACTTTTGTTATAAGACGATAAGAGCGATTGATGTTGTTTGGAGATGAATGATAAAGTTTATGTTAGAAGACTATGTTATCAAATCCTTCTTATATTTGTGTTTCAATCTTAGTTTAGTTTATTTTGAGGAATTTTAATGACAGTTATTTATGGAATGGTCTATGATGAACTTTGGGTAGTACCGTGGAATTTTGGAGATTAAAAGTAGTTTCCCTTCCTACGGGGTTCTTTCTTTTTGAAGAGTTTTTTTATCTTACCCTTTCTGTTTTGGGGATAATGTTTAAAGATAGAAGAAATAGATAGTTAATCTTTTGTGGATTATGTGATTCTCTAGAAGATGATTCTTGTGATTTTTATCTGACCAAGTCCTTTTGAATGCTCATTGTTTGGAGAAAAGATTAGTCTTGGTAGAAACTTATTAAATGATGAAACTCTACTTGAAGGTCAGTATATTTCCTTATGTTTTTTTCAATGTAGTAAATGAATTTATCAAATTATTAAAGAGAGCGTAAAACAAAAATGTTGTTGGTTTAAGTTTCCTACTCGGTAAACAAAGACCATTTAAACACATCATATGTTTGTGATTTTCTGGTGGTTAACTTTCTCCTAAAAATGTTTTCTATCACTCTCCATTAGACCTTGATGGTTTGTTTTTCCTCCATATCCATGTTTTTCATGGAATCCTAGTATCTGTTGTCTCGGGTGACATTTATAATTCCCTTTCTTTCTTTTAGAGTAATAGTGTTACTGACTCTTTTTCCGATGTGGGACTTTCAATGAAATTTCCAATCCTAATTTTAAAAATTGTGAGGAAGCAATTTCTTAAGGGGGGAAGCATGTAACGACCCAAAATTTTGAATAAATTTTGTTTCCTGATTTTGTGTGTTATTTAATTTTATATTCAACAATACTATTTAATTTAATAAAATGAGTATAATTTAAGTGAGCCCATTTGGTTTTGTCTATTATATAACCATTGGTCAGTATGACCGTCGAAAACTAAATGTTGTGATCATTGCTTCTAAATGAAAGTGATATTGGTTAATTAATATAGAAAGAAGATTTGATGGCCTCATCCAGTAGTCTTGGGCCGATCGAAGCCCATCTGACAGAACTTGGGAAGGAGGTAGCCCCATTGTGCTTTGCTCTAGACCAAACCCAAGCCGAACTTCATCGTGTGAAGCTAGAATGGAATCACCTTTGCGAGAAGTTCAAGCTGATAGAAATCACCACTCGGGAAATGTTGGCCAAGCCACCCTCGGATTCTATCACCTTAGCACACCTTACACTTAGGTCATATGCTGGGTTTATAAGGGTCTATGTAAGGACACCGTAACTACTTTGTGTAATCCTTTGAGATAAATAAAATTGTGTTTTCTTCTTATGGTGAAGTTTGAAAATTTTCAAATGTCCGGATAAATGCAGGATGTATATTATTGTTGAATTAAAAAAAGGATATTTTAAAATATTTTTGTAAACCTTAAATAATTAATGATGTGTAATGATTTTGAAAAAATGGTCTTATGCAAATGTGTTCAGTAAAAAATTTAGAGTCTAATAAGATCAACTTAATTTTTGGTGAATAGTAATTTATGAATAGTGATTTTACGCTTTAGATTAGTAATGTGACCAAATGGATTAGTAATCTCACTTAAAGAAAGTATTAATATAATATAGGCACCTTGATTAAGTAATGTGATTCAATAAAATAGGTAAATAACTGTTTCAGAAATTATTAGTCAAGTATTTGTTTTTTCGAGTGAATTGTGTTTTTTAATTAAAAATTAATTTAAAAATATTTAGAAAATTGTTTTTATAAAATGGAGTTCATTTTTGAATTCAGAGCATCAATATTATGTTAAGGTAATTTTTTAGGATTTTTCTGAAAAAAATGAATTTTCGGTGAATAGTGTTTTTATTTAAAAATTAAATTAAAAATATTTAGAAAACTATTTTTATAAAATGGAGTTAATTTTTGAATTTGGAGCATCAATATTATGTTAAGGTAAATTTTTGATATTTTTCTGAAAAAGTTGAATTTTCTGTGAATAGTAAAAATACAGTTTTAGGGTTTCTGTATGTTTAATGACATCATAACTGCATCATGATGATGTCATGAGATATTTTAAGGTATGGTCGACTTATTAATAGTAATATAATGTATTTGGTGTCCCAAGTGGCCAATACCATGAGGAAATACCACATATTTGTCCAATACCACCAATGAGGTGTCCCTTGGCCATTAATGCCTTATCCCCTCACTTCCCCTATAAATACCAAGTCATCCTCTCATCCTTTCTATTAAAAAATCCTCATAAAAGAATTTATGGTCTCATTACCTCCCAAGGTGCCCTAAATCCCCCCAAGGTCCCAAAATTCAAGATTTCGAAGTTACTCTTCAAGGTAAGGGATCATACCTCTCACTTTCTTTTCAAGCACTCTCTTTTATGTCATTTCTTTTATGCTCCATGTTCTTATGTTGGGGATGTTATTTTATATTAATACTACTTTCCTTTTAATTTTAATATTATGAGAGACCCACTCTTTCTCTCATTATTTAATTTTATGAATGTTTAAGTGGCGTCGTTAGGCTGCCGAATTTTTGTAACAGATTCTTTCACCCTTCTCATTTTCAAGTTCTATTTTCATGTCAAGTCTTTAGAGTTCCTTTTTATTATGTTGGGGTATGATCTCTATATACATCATACTTTCCCCTTTATGTTCATATGATGAGAGACCCTATTCTATCTCATCAATTCATCTTTTGGAGTTTTAAGTGACGTCGTTAGACTACCGAATTTTCATAAGAAAAATCTTATTTTTTCCTTCATTCCATTTTTTCATTTCATATGGTATGTCTTTAAAAGTTCATTACCATGTACTTATATTATTTATATTCTGTTCCCCTACTATTTTATGTATCATTTATGAGTGGGTGACCCGTGTCCCCTCACTTTTCAATGTTTTCTAAAACCCTGTAACATAGCCATTATGCTGCAGAATTGTCGTCTCAAAATGTCTTTCTCTTTTCCTCAAATTCTTTTATTTTATTAAGTGAATACTCAAAGATCTTTATTCTACAGGGGTATTAATATATATATATATATATATATATATCAAAATGTTCTATTTTAATTCTGGGATTTACATAAATGAAACCCACTTTCCTTTTCCGTGGGTTTAAAGTGACATAAAGATCTTGTCTTTAAAGCAGTTTTTAAAACGTTATGATTATGAAATGAAACCCATTTCTTTTATGATATTTGGGATATTTATGAAATTTTGATGATGATATATTTGGATCACATGAAAATAAATACAAATTAAGGGTTCTCCCTGATAGCGATCCAATGCATTGGGTAATGATGTAATCTCTAGAGATTATAATTTTAACGATACCTTGGTGAATAACCTTGGTAATTTTTATTTTAATGACACCTTGGGGATTAACTTGGTGATATGTTCATGATTGTCTAAGTTAAATGTTTTAGCCACATATTCATGTTATTTTTCATGTTCTTTTGTTTATGATATGCCTTATGATCTCTTTATCATGCCTTAAAGTTATTTATCATGACCTTATTGTTGTATCTCAAGTTCACATGTCAAATGTTTCTCTTGTTTCCCTTACTGGGCCTTCTGCTCACCCTTTCCTTTGATGTATGCTCCCAGGTTATGAGATGCTATAATGAACTTAGGATGAACAATGAATATGACTTTCAAGTGTTTAAGAATAATTTTTTATGTTGTCATGTATTAATTTCCTGGTTTCCAAGACACTAAACCTTAATGATCCTCAGTTTTGTAAAATGCAATGAAAAGTTATGTTATAAAAAGGCGGGATTTCAAAATAATTCTACTAAGATAACATTGAAATATCAAAAAAAAAGAAATAAAGAAATTTAATTTTACAATAAAAAATGTTAATATTCAACTTAAATCAGTAGATTGTATATCATCAAATATCTATCAAAATATTTGAACACTATGTCTCGTAGTATGCGAATAATGATGAGCCTGAATCCACCTATTTAAAAAGAAATAGTATATGAAATTTTATAAAACACATTTATAAATTAACTAAATAACACAATGTAATTATGTCAACATACTATAATCCCTGAAGACAATACTGTAATAGGTGTTATGGAAGTAGTGAGACAAATCTAAGAGTGATGCATGGAAAATTATCCCAGGACCACATTTGTACCAAATCCATACAACCTACAATCTTCTACATATAACATCGAAAACTTGTATAGAGAAATCTATACATATGTGACAAAAAATAATACCCCTAAATGTATCTCCCTATCTACTAAAGATCCTCAAGTAATGGTTGGTACATCATGTTTACCAAGGGGGTAGAGTTTTCCACACACATCATGCCTCTGATCAGTCACAAAATATATGAACATGTGTTTCAAATAAGTGTCTCCTCATCTGCGTCATCAATAATGATGGTAAAATGATCATCAAGCCACCCCATGCGCAAGTGGGAACCCCAAAGGACACGTGGTATGCTGATGATGTCCTCACCTAGTATGCATTGTATAATAACACACTAGCCTCCAATAGTGGCACCCATAACTGCCTATTTAATGATGGGTAGACTAAATCAAAATATGTATCTACTAATTACAGTGAAATATTTTCAAATTATAATGAATTACTTATTTACTAATAAAAACTAATAAATTATTGTTTACAAATAATTAATCGGTAATTTGAATGAATTAGTTACAAATTACACTTGAATAATTATTAATTATAATTAAGTAATACTAAATTTTTTACTAATTCCAGCTATGTAATTACTAATTAGAGTTATTTAATTACTAATTACATTTAATTAATTAATTAATTACCAAGTACAATTAATATAGTACAAATTAAAAATAATTAATTGCTAATTACAATATTTTATTTACTAATTACAATTAAATAATTTATTATTAAACTTAATTAAGCATGAATTACATTTAGTTAATTATTAATTATAGTTAATTAATTACTAATTAAAATTAATTATTTTATAATTATGTTAATTTATTTGCTAATTACAATTAAGTAATACTATCCAAAAAGCCTATACCCAAGTGGTTGAGGCTCCTTCTTGGCATCCGAAAGACCTATGATCAAATTCGACTGGGAGTGAATTTCTGGGAAACTCTAGCATTAATGTAGAAAATACTATAGTGGATACTGTGTGGTACAATAGTAACAAGAACTATTCATCTGATTTGGGCCTTCAGACTATAGATACCAAGAAACAGCCAGAGTATAAAACATGGGAGAAGGCCAACCGTAGGATTCAGAGAAAGTAGTAACCACCAAATTACATATAACCTGATTGGAATAATGAGAGGGTTTTGCAATTTCCATCGGTACTGGGCACCGTGCATATTTTTACGAGGCAATACTAGCTGATCATCCATGCAAAGTGGGGAGCTTGGCACATTCAAAGATGCATATGCTGGGGAGGGTCTATTTCTACTATAGTCCAGTCTTGGGCCTTCAATTTCTTGTATTGGTACTTATGCCTCTGTTCCTTCGGGTCATGTTTGGGCACTCTTCCTTAGGCCTACGGGTCATGTAAGGGTTTCCCACCAACTATAAAAAGGGGGATTATCCCAAATAAAATAAAACTTATGGCCTCTAGGCTTTCAAAGTTAATTAAGTAATATTAAATTAATTACCAATAACAATTATGTAATTACTAATTAAAATTATTTAATTACTTAATTAATGTATTTACTAATTACAGTTAACTAATTCGTAATTAAAATTAATAAATACTAAATAAATTAATATTTACAACTAATTAATTACATAATTATGGATTACAATTAAAAAAGTACTAATTGAAAATAATTGATTTATAATTACAATTTAATCTTTAATTATTTAGTAATTACAATTAAATAATTAAAAAATAATATTAAATAAGTACAAATTACAATTATGTGATTACTAATTACACTTATTTAATTACTAATAACATGTAATTACTTGAATAGTTATGATCATGTATTTGGTAACTCAAATCCATGACTGTATATAATTTTATTAAAATATTAAAGGCATACATACACACACAACATAGACAGAAGGCTTAAATTTTTGCAAATCCATAAGGCCAACATCCAAAGGATCAAAATCCTAGAAACAAACACACCTACAATACAACCATAATGACTTCCAACAACTGCAAACCATGAAGAAATAATACACCCGACCACAATGATGAGGCTAACCGAAAAAACTCTACATGAGGACTCCATCATGAATGGAACACCGAATACTATAGACGTTCAACAATGATCACCTGAGGATTTCATCATTCCCTTTAACATAATCAATATCACAATCTTTATCACACCCGATTATCATCATTAGAGGTTCTGATCTGCACGTAATCTGTGGGAGTTATCACCATCAGAATCCCATACCACCGAAAACCCGTTTAACTGAAGAACATCACAACAAGAGACATCCCATTCCACCTCTAGTTGTCCCATATATTCCAGTGTCATCGTCACTTAAAAACAATTTTTTGCATCGTGCAGCTCCAACACTTTTGGGTTGTGCCAGTAATATGCATCCTTACCTAAGGCCCAAGAACATCTACCTCTTTTCACCAGGACACTAACTCCTACATCATGAAATTGGTTCATCTCCAACCTGATAAAATTTTGCACTCGAGACTATCTATCACCTACACCTGAGGTCAAGACGAATGCCAACTCACACCCCTAAGATAGAAGCTTCTAGAGGATAGTTGCATCCCAAGGATATGGTCATCACCATCATCTCGTTGGGCCACACATATAAATGAGAGTTAGGAGGGGTTTTATAGTGGAGGGATGATGAGGCTTTGGAGAATAATCACAGTTCTTTCAGGAGGGAGGATCGCAGAGCGAAGTAGAGGAGAGGAGGTCAGACGAATAGGGGAGGTGGGGGGGGGGGGGTAGATCTCCTTTTATGGGGTGTTAATTTGTAGGTTCCACTTTAAGTGGCACCAATATACATTCAAATTAAAAAAGGGTGCCACATGAAGTGGTGCTTAACCCACCCATTTCCCAAAATAAAGATATCCACACCCATTTAATTAAATAATAAACACATTCAATATTATGTTGTTTTAGGTCTACCATGCATCTCCTTTTTTGTAAAAAATTTAAATCATTTAGCCTATTGTGTTAATTAGAGTGGAAATATTTCATAAAAAAAATATTTTTTTTCTAAAGGGGCATGTATGGGGTGGCTACCACTGATGACCCTAGAACCCCCATGTGGCACACTTCCTACCCAACTTTCTCAATCTATATGCCTCATTCAACACCTGATAAATATTCCAAAGGGATATTTAATCCCTCAAAAGACCTAGAAAAATATAAAATAATTTGAAAAAAATAAATATGAATATATATAATTCATTAAAAATATTCCATTTATTATATGATGTATCATTAATTATTTGAAAATATTTTAATTCTTCTATAATTCATTAAAATTACCATCAAGTAAAACTTTAGCTTATTTAAATTTTATTTTGAAGTTTTATGTGTTTCGACTAGTCATTAAGAGAGATCAAAGTCGTGTATGTTTTGGTAGATATTTATTCAACTTAATTATTTCATTCATGTTTAGATGTGTAATGCTTATTTATTGAAATTTATTATTTTAAAACTCTAGAAACATCGCTCCATATTAAATATGTGTAATGGAAAACATTTTTATATTTGAGTGTTAAAATTAAATTTCCACATCTTGAGTTTCCCTCACCTATGTGTGATTATACATTGTTAAATAGGGGCCATTGCAACGACGCATTTAGATATGAGGACTGACATAAACTCAAACAAGATATAATACATGATATATTATAAGAGTTATAATTTGAGTTATTATATAACTTAAGGATTTAATTAATGATCTTATATCCATCATCTTCTTGATTGATAAAACAGTAGTACACAAATCATATTCATGTCTTCGTGTATTTATTTTTTCCTGGATGCTTAATTATTTTTTAATGCATGGATGATACATGATCACATATGATAATTAATGTGAATACATAGATACAATGAATAAATATGAGAGGAATTATTAATTTTTATTCATGGTTGAAATTAATAATGATATTATATAATAACAATCATGATAAATAAAATCATATTTCATTCATAATGTAAGAAAAAAAACTATAGAAATTCCTCAAAGTAAATATCATGTCACAAATTCAATCCCCTACTTATGTTAGAAAAAAACCATAGTTCTGTGTTCATGTAAACCATAGATATGGGTGGATCCTTTTAATGATGAGTTTTAATAAGAGTGATAGGTTAAGTTAATTAAAATTTTAAATAAAGAATTAGTCATAGCTAGCTTGGTGAAATTTTAGAGATATTTGTTTAGCAGATCCCAGTTTTGAATTCATACGCGATCGAAAAACACTCAAAAAGTCATGTTTCCATGAGCTAATGATTTTTTCTATGTAAAATATTCATTAAAAATATCTTGTTAGTGTCATATCAACAACTTGGATTATGAAGAGTGGGTATAAGGTGTAACGACCTGAACATTTATAAATAAAATTCCCCTTAAGATTTAAATTTAATGTCTTCTTATTTATTATGGTTATAAAAACAACATGAACTTATTTGGTTTTATTATATCCTATTATATTTAAAATACCATTAATAATATAGATGTTGAACATTGATCACATGATTAGTATAAATATAGTGTTTTAATAAATCCAATTGACATAGACAAAGGAAGTGATAACCTAAACTAGTAGGATCATACCATATATAGCCCATTTATCAGAGGTTATAAGGGAGACAGATCACTGAAATTTGACCTTTACTAAGAACAAGCGGATATCCAACAACTTAATCCCAATATAAACAATTTATGGGATAATTTCAAGCTTATCGAGATCACACCCCAAACCATTTACACCGAACCACCCCATGAAAGTCTCACCATTGCACCCCATACTCTTTGGGTGTTTTATGGTCTATTAAATGGAAATGTATTAAGACCATAATAATAATAATATTTATATTTTAATTTCAATATAATAATTTCTTTATTTTCTTCTTATCATTGCTTTATATTTTTTTATTTTATACAATAAAAAACCAATTTTATTTTTAATTAGTATTGAATTTCAGTTAAGAAATTTATTTTGACGGATTATTGGATTTTTGAAATAAATAATATTTTAATTATATATTATTATTAAATAATCATTATTAAATATAATTTATCATATAATTTTTAAGAAGAAAAATATAATTTTTATAAGGGTTCAAAAACTGTAATTGTAAAAAAACCCCATCATATTTTAATAAATGTAGATTCTTATTTTCAAAGTGAAAATTCACATATTTTGAAAATTAATTTGATAAAATTATTATTACTTTTTGAATCATAATTTCAAAATTATCCAATGGTTAATTTTTCATAATTTTCTAAGACAGTCGAATTTTTGGGTAAAAATTAATTACAGAATAAAAACACAGTGTGTATTATGACCCCATAATAAAAAAACGTGATATAATAAAAACTATAAAGTATATCCAAGACCAAATATATATTTTTTTACTTTAAAATAATTTAATTTTATGTTTATTTTATTTATTTCATAAAGACTTCATGAATCCTCCAAAACCAATAATATATTTTATGGTTTTAAAATCGTTTCATTAATAATATGACTAACATCCACATCATCAAGGGTATTATTTTATTAAGTTTTTACCTTATACTTATAAAATAATTAAAAACACCCATATTTGGTAGAAACAAAAGACAAAAACCACTGTAAGTTTTGTGCTTTTGGTTATTTTATTATACAGAGTCCAAAACCTATGTTTCAGAAATAATAAAGAATTCCCCACTCATTTCATATAAAATCCCACCCATGATCCCATTTATCTTCACAAAAAATCCTTGGATCACATCCTTTTCCATCCTTCACCTCTCTATAGTCCTTAAAAGGTTCCCCAAGCTCTTAAGATTCTCCTCCCAAACATTTGGAATCACACACTCAAGTAAGGGTTCTTTTACTTCTCATCTTTATTCAAGTTTATTCATTATATTATGCCCTCTATTTACAATTACTATTGTTGGGAAATGTTTTTCCATGTCCCCATCACTATCCATTTGAATTAAAAATTATGGGATACCCCTTTTTCTCTCATCAAATTATTTTATTAATCTTTAAGTGATTCCATTATGCTGTCAAAATTTCACCATGATTTTCCATGCCAAAATAATTGTGTAGTGAATACCATACCCATTACCTATTAAGAGTGTTAAACTTTATAAACTTATACTTCATTATTGGGTACTTAAATATATTCATTACACACTCCATTTTCCTGGAATAAAATATGATGATGAATGAATCTATGTTGTATGATCTATGTGGCACCCATAATCATGAGAATGAAATGAATGTGATGGGTGAGACTGAAATTATATAGCACTCCAATGAATTGGGTAATGTTTAATATAATGATATGTCATTTTAGGAGGTGGAGTAAACCTGATTCCTTTATGGGACTTTTTCCATCATGATTTCTTGGAAATTATCCTTGAATTAAGTTTATGATGCAATGTTTTAAGTTGTTTCCCCATTTCCCATGTTTCCTTTATGTTATCGTGCTATATCATGCCTCATTGTTCATGTTTATGATTATCACTCCTTTTATGACCCATGGATATGTATATTGTCTAACATCTATTCATTTATTCATTTTATTCTATGTTTATTTCCTTACTGTCCTTTATAGTTCACCCCTTTCTTATGTATTTCCCCAGGTTATCCCATACAAGTTTAGGTAAAATCTTGTTAAGAAGTTTTCAATAAAGATGATGTATTCCCTATTTTATGTTGTTCTTTAATGTACCTAATTACCAAATAAGCTATACTTCTCAATCTTACATGTTTTATTTAGTGTAATATTATATAATAAATCATGAATTAATGTGTAATATAGAGCAGGGTTGTTGTAGTTGGTATCAGAGGAAAGTTTAGTTATTTTTGGTATTACGATTAGAAACACTATAGTGAAAGACTTAGGGATAATAATTTTTATAAGAAAACATCCCTAAATTTAGGTAAGTATATAGTAATAGGTATATCAAGAAAATATATCCATTTATAGATACTACAATTGGATATGGATTTAGAATAAATGTACATAGGGGTAATACCCGAAAACACCATGTTGAGATGGACTGAACTGGGAACTAGTGCATAACAACATGCATTGCTACACACCTAGTTTGAAATTCCCTGGTGATATACTTTGGTAAATTCATAATCTCATTGTAAACCATTATTAAGTGAACAGAAAATTCCCATAAGAGTCTGTGTTAGGAAATAGATCATGGATAACATATATTAAAGCCTATAAATTCATAAGTTAAATAAATACATTTAATTTATAAGTTATACATTTAACGTCATTGGATTATAATTTATGTGCTTAATAGTTCAAAAATAATCACCCCTAATTTCACTTTATTCTTTCCAATTACCAGAAATAGGAGGAATTAGGTAAACAACCAATGTGACTGAAATGTGATGACTACCTAATAAGATTCCTAACACAATGGGATTGGGAATGTGAAAATTGTGATAATACTCTCTTAGTTGACTTAGGTTATAAATAGAAACATGGACTAGGAGGATTTCCCAAACCCCCCTTAGAATGAGCAAGCTAAAATTGAGATATTTATGTGATAAAGGCCTCCAACTTTGAATAGATCATCTGATCCCTTAATCGGGGAACAATGGATCTACTCCATTGAGAAGATCTTCTCCATCCTTCAATGGTTCGAACAAGAGAAGGTTCTATTGTTTGTTTATCTTATGGAGGGATAAGATGATTAGTGGTGTAAATTGATCAAGAATATTAAGTCTTCGGAAGAGATCGGAGTGATTGGGTGGAAGGAATTTCAGAAAATGTTTTTCAATAAATATATTCCTCACACTCTTCGACATAAAATGGAAATGGGTTTCCTTTCCCTCAGGAAAAAGACAACTAATATATCAGAGTGTATGATTCAAAATTCATAATACTGGCATGACATGACTTTGACTTTGTTTCTACCCCTTAATGTAAGGTTGACCACTTTTTTGGTGGGAAAAAACCTATTCTATGAAAATCCTTGTAGATATGATATTTCGATAGCTATGAAGAAACTGTCTAATGTGCCATAAAATTAAAATTGGATATCAGAGATTATTCAGGGTATCATGGGGATAAAAAGTGGAAAGTGGAGTTTAATTGGTGTGGTACGATGGATAAATCTAATAGTACTAAGAAATTTCAAAACCCCATAGTCAAAAGTGAAGAAATAAGCACCCAAGAAATTTCCTAAAGGGAATGAGGAAATTTTTTAGATGTGGGAATAAAGGAAACCTAGAAAGTGATTTTCAATAAGAGAAACCCACTAATGTGATGGAGGAAAGAAATTATTCAGTAAACCCTCAATGAATTGTTCATTGTTTAAAATGCAAGTAACCAAGACACATTAAAAAACAATTCACTAAACCAAGGGTTTTTGGAGATAACCAACAACCTCCAAGGTAGCAGGGGTGAGATTTTTCCATCACAATCGCTTAGGTTGATCCTGGCAGTGAAGTGGTGACAGGTAGGCTAGTTATTCATTCAAGAATGGAAAACATAATTTTTAATTCTTTGTTAAAAAATTACTTGATATAAAGAAAGTTTAATAAAACTATTGTAACACCATTATAAATCATGGAAGTAGAGAAGTCAGTGAAATCAATAAATATTGAAATTATTTCACCCCAAGTATATAAATCCTCCCCTATCACAATTTTTGGGATGAACTTACCAACAAAAATTTTCATACTTCCTTTGGTGGAATTTTATGCAATTGTGGGTATGCATTGGAATTCACTATATATAGCCAAAATAAATTTCTATGGGAAGGAAATGACTCCCTGTATCATGAATCTACCTCCCAATTCTATACAAGTGAAAGGAGGCATATGAATCTTATTTATAACCAACATCTCAAGAATGAATGTTATTTCCCTATTATAAATCATATCTATCTCAAATTATTGAGTCTAAGGAATGAATAATCCTTTAAGACATGCCCATTTTGAGGGAATACATTGATGTGTTTCCTGAAGAATTTCCTGGTCTTTCTCTTAACTGAGAGGTTGAATTTTCAATCAAGATTACACCTAGGGAGTTACCATTATCCAATACTCCATAAATAATGGCTAATATAGAACTTGAAGAGATAAAGAAAAAACTTCAAGAGAATCTAGATAAAGGGTTTATATGACTAAGTGCGTACCCATTGGGTGAACTAGTCATCTTCGTTAGGAAGAAGGATGGGTCAATGCACTTTTTCAATGATCATCATGAGCTAAACAAGATCACGATAAAAAAAGTATCCTATACCATGGATTGATGACTTGTTAGATCAGATATTAAGTGCACAATAATTATTTGAGTTAGATCTATAGGCAGGATATTACCAAGTTAGGGTGAAGGAGGATATCCCCAATAATGCTTTCCATACAAGGTACAATCACTATTACTTTATAGTAATTCCATTTAGAATCACTAATTCTCCATCAATCTTTATGGACATGATGAAAATATGATTTTTCTATTTCCTTGAATTTTTTTGGTAGTGTTTATAAATGATATTCTAATATACTCTAAAATAACATAGGATCCTAAGAAGTATATGATAACTATTCTAAAGACCTTATGAACAAATAAGCTTTAAAACAAATATAGAAAATGTGAGTTTTGGTTGAAGGAAGTATCATTATTGGGGAATATTACCACAATAAATGATATATCTATGGAACCTTCAAAGACATATTTAATTGAAGGACGGATGAAGTAAATATATACGATGGATATATGTTTTTTTTCATGGGTTACCTAGGTACTATCTATGATTTGTGAGAAATATATCTTTATTTTCAAACCCTCTAACCAAGATAACTTGGAAGGGAGTCATGTTTTTATGGAATGATGAATATGAAGATAGATTTAAGGAGTTAAAAAAGAGGTTTATCAATTCACTTGTACCCACACTACCTACAAGTGGAGAAATTTTCATGGTATTCATCAATTCGTTGAAGAAGGGATTTGGCTGTGTGTTAATGTAAAATGAAAAAGTGATAGCCTATGTTTCAAGGTAGTTGAAAGTTCACGAACAGAACTACCTAATGCATGATCTAGGGTTGGATGTAGTGATCTTCACTTTTAAAATATGGTGGAATTATCAATTTGGGGAGAGGTGTAAAATATATATGGATTAAAAAATCCTCAAATATATATTCACACAAAAGAGATAAATATGCACCAATGATGATGGTTAGAGCTGATCAAGGACTATGAATGCTCAATCCACTAGCATCCTAGGAATGAGAATAAAGTGAAATATGATCTTAGTATAAAGGATCCATCAATTTTATCATTGATATGAATTGTTAAGGATTTAATATTCTTATATTTGAAAAGGATGGACATGGGTGTCATAAAGGAAGGAACATCATCAATCCTTTCACTAATTTTTTCTAAAATGTCCCATCTAGATAGGATAAAGGATTCTAAAAATGATGGTTTGGAAATTTAGAAGAAATTGGAAACTATAATTAAAGGGAAATTCTGAGAGTTCAATGTTAATGAATACGGAGTTGTGAGATTTAGGTCAAGACTATATGTACCATAAAATCTCAAGTTAAATAAGGAGCTATTAGATGATACACATAGTTCAACTTTCTCCATCCATTTAGGAATCACAAATATGTATCGAGATATCTTAGAGAAATTTTGGTGGGATAATATGAAGACTGAGATCGCAGAATATACATCAATTTTTTTTTTCATAATAGTAAGTGAAGTTGGAAATGAAGAAATCTAACGGGATGATGAAACCATTACCCATACTTCCAAGGAAATGGGAAAAACACCATGGAATTTTTCACTAGTCTTCCAAATACATCAAGAGAAAATAATTTTATATGGGTTGTAGTGGATCATTTTATAAATAAATCACACTTCCTTTCAATTAGAGAGGATTTTTAATGATATAAATTAGAGAAGTGGTGAGGATTTATGGACACCACTATTGATTGTTTTGGATTGAGACACAAGATATACCTCCTAGTTTTGGAAGAGTCTCCAACATGCTCTAAATACTGATTTGAAATTCAACATGGATTAACACCCCCGAACTAATGGAAAATATGATTGGAATATCTAGACACTCGAGGAAAAGTTGATATAATGCTTAATTGACTTCAATGGATGATGGAAAAAACATCTTCCTTTGGTTGAGTTCTTATAAAATAATAGTTTCCACTCAACAATCCAAATGGATCCGTATAAATCCATTTATGTGAAGAGGTTCCAAACACCTACATGATTGGATGAAGTTGAGGAATTAAAACTTCTAGGTCCTAAAATGGTTCAGGAAATGGTGGGAATTGTTAAGACCATTCAACAACACATCATGGATGCTCATAGTTAACAGAAGAGCTATACAGAAAATCATAGATGAGAACTAGACATTGATGTTGTAGAAATGGTATCCACTTTATATCTCTAAGTGATATGGTTATGAGCTTTATTAATAAGGGAAATATTAGTCCAAGATACATCAGCCCCTTTAATATCCTTGATTTCATCAGAGTAGTGACTTATCAACTAACACACTCACCCAACCTATCTCAAGTACATGATATATTCCATGTATACCTCTTAAGGAAGTACATAATAGACCCCTAAAATGTAATTAATCTAGAGGTGGTAAGATAGAAGAATGGTCTATCATATAAGGAGAAGCTGGTAATGTTCTTAGATCATAAAGAGAATGTTCTACAAAATAAGATAATTCACCTTGTCAAAGTACTATGGAGAAACCACAAGTTTATATAAGCGATGTGGGAAACTTATGAAATGATGAAACAAAATTAATCTCATCTGTTTTAGTGTGTGAAATAAAAATTTCAAGGGAAAATTTTATGAAGGTGGGATGATTGTAACAACCTGAAAATTTATAAATAAAATTCTCCATATGATTTAAATTAAATGTGGTATTATGGTTATAAAAAACACATGAACTTATTTGATTTTATTATATCCTATCAGATTTAAAATTCCATTAAGCATATTTACCATTCATATTATATCTGTTGAATAGTGATCACATTATTAGTATAAATATAGAGTTTAAAAAAAATACAATTGACAAAAAAAGTAATTGATGACCTCAACCAGTAGAATCATACCATATGAAGATCACTTATCAAAGATTCAAAGGGAGATAACATAACTAGTATTTTCCATTGACCAATCCCAAGCTGAGATCCAACAACTTAAGCATGAGTGATACCATTTATGGGAGAAGTTCAAGCTCATCAAGATCACGACCCAAACCATGTATACCAGATCACACCATAAAAATCTCACCATCGTACACCATACTCTTAGGGTGTTTTATGGTTTATTAAAGGGATATGTTTCAAGACCATAATAATATGAATATGTATATTTTATTTTCAATATAATAATGTTCATATTTTCTTCTTATTGTTGGATTATAAATGTTCTTGATTTTATATTATAAAATATAAATTGTATTTTTAATTAGTATTCAATTTCAATTAAAATAATTATTTTGATGAATTAATTTATTTTCAAAATAAATAATATTTTAATAAAATATTATTATTAAATAATTTTTATTAAATATAAATCATCATATAATTTTTATGAAGTCAAATGTAATTTTTACAAGGGTCAAAAAACTTTTATTGTCAAAAAAGACTATTTTTTAATAAATATTTATTATTATTCTAAAAGGTAAAATTATTATATCTATAAAATTATTTTCAAAAAATTAATGTTTCTTTTGAATCATAACGTTAAAATTATCCAATGGTTATTTTTTCACAATTTTATAAGACAATTGAATTTTTATGTAAAAATTAAATATGGTATAAATATACATTGTGGATTATGAAATCATAATAACCCAAAATTGATGTGATAAATACTATAAATGTTATTCATAACCAAATATATGTTTTCCCTTTAAAATAATATGATTTTATATTTATTTGATTAATTTTATAAAGCCTTTACGAATCCTCCAAAACTATTAATATACTTTAAGGTTTTAAAATCATTTTCCTTAAGAGTATGACTCACTTCCACATAATCAAGGGTATTATTTTATTATGTTAGTCCCTTATATGTATAAAATAATGAAAAAACCCTCTTTGGAAGAAACCATGGGAAAAACCATGGTAAGGTTTGTGGTTTGTGGATATTTTATTTTATAGAATCCAAAACCTAAGTTTGATAAATAATAAATAATTCTCCACTCATTTATTATATAAAACCAAACAATATCACATTTATAATCAATAAAATTCTTTAGAGAACATCCTTACTATACCCTACCTTCTCTAGAGTCCTCCTAATGTTTTCCCAAGATCTTAAGAAGCACCTCCCAATCATTTGGAGTCACACACTCAAGTAAGGGTTCTTTTCCTTATCATCTAAATTCAAGTTTCTTAATTATGTTATGCTCTCCATTTCCGATTATTATTGTTGGGACATGTTATTTACATGTCCTTATAACTGTAAATTTGAAGATGAAATGATGATACAACCATTTTCCCCCCATCAACCCATTTTATGAATCTTTATGTGATGTTGTTATGCTGCTAAAATTTCACTATGATCTTCCATTACAAACAATTGGGTAGTGAATACCATGCCTATTTCCTGTAAAGAGTTTTAACCTTTATGAAATTATACTTCTTGATTGTGGAATTAAATGAATGTATTACACAGTTATTTTTCATTGAGTAATATATGATAATGAACGAATCCATGTTGTATGATCTATGTGGCACAGTTAAGCATGATAATGAAATAAATATAATGGGTGTGCCTGAAATTATATAGTGCTCCAAGGCATTGGGAATGTTTAGTCTCACGAGACAAAACATTGGGATAGGGAGAAAACATGATTCCTTTATGGGATTTTTTCCATCATGATGTCTTGGGAGTTAGCCTTAACGTATGTTTATAATGTAGTGCTTTATGTTATTGCAACATTTCCCTATGTTTCCTTTATATTATCATGTCATATCATGCCTCATTGTTTGTGTTTAGTATTATCACTCCTTTAATGATCCTATCATATTCCTATTGTCTAAAATGAATTAATTTTTTCATGTTATTCCATATTTATTCCCTTACTGGGCTTCATAGATCACCCCATTATTATTTATGTCCTTTGGTTATCCCATGCAGTTTTAAATACAAGCTTGTTATGGATGTTTTAAAAAAGATGATGTATTCCCTAATTTAAGTTGTTATGTAATGTAAATAATTACCAAATACACTATAAATCTTGATCTTCTAGGTCATATAAAGTGTAATATTATGTAATAAATCATGAATTAATGTTTCATAAAGAACATGATTGTTATATAAGGATCCTTTCCACTATAATATTCATGAAACTGAATATTCCAAATCTAATTATTTAGGGATATTGGTATTTTTAGAAAATAATGGGAGACATTTAATATGATCAAGTATATAATGTCTAAACAACAATTAATCATTGTATAAGTAATAATATAATAAATATATTTTATAGAAAATTTATTGAAATTTCATAGAATCACTATGATAAATATTAGATAATGATCATATCCGTACCAACATAAATTTCCTATAGTGGAATAGGTATTTATTCATAATAATATAACATGCAATTAAATATTATTTAACTAAGTACCCACTACCAAAGAATCTACCTTTAGAAGAAAGTTATTTTGAAAGGAATTATTACATGAGACTCATAAAGTATGTATTTGATGTTTAAATCATCATGTTATCATTAACGTCTTCTGAACTATGAAACCAACATACATACATGAATGTTTAAATCACTTTGAATCATCTCTAAGAAATATATGATAAGAAAGTTAATGAAGAAAATAATTGAAATTATCATTATAATGAACATGTTCATGTTGGAAGATGGTATCTAGGATGATATATATGTACCCAATATGATAAAGATTATTGATCAATCAACAAAGATATGATTCAAGTTGAATAATGATCTTTCGATACAACCCATTATTTCATCCTTACCATCAAGTTACTCTAGTTTCACTGAGAACTATAAACTGAATATAATAGTTAAATCAACTCAATAACCAAAATATATGTTTTTACAAGTTGATATGAACTTACAAAAAGACAAATCTTTAGTTTATATAATTAATAAAAATAAAGAAAAACCAAAAAAATAAAAATTGTAACCCCAATGGCACCATTGAAATATACTTCTATGAAACCAAGGATAAAGAGGGAGATAATTGAACAAGTGGGTATTTTCTATCTATAGGGAATGAAATGCCACAAAAGAGACATGAAAATGAATTGAAGAAAAAAATATGAAAAATAATAAAGTTCTGGTATATACATCATTGTAAGAATGTTTTTTGGCTACACTTATTATGTATTAGATATAATTTTTGACACACATTTCTATCCAAATATAAGTTTTAAGAAATATTAGAATGAATATAAGAGTGAATTAAATATTTATGTTCTTGATGGAGTTTGACTCATATGTTATTTAAACATGATCTTATCCTTACATTACCTAATGGATTTTTTATTTTATTTGTAAAATATTATTATATATTTTGTGCTTCCATAAAATGTATCTTTTTATAAATTTTAGACACAGTAATAGTTTATTTAAATTATAGTAGTAAAAAAATTTATGGTATACCATACTCAACTAACTGTATAATTATACATGAGTAAGAAATATCTTATATAAAAAAGTAATGGAGAATATGAAAAATAAGACTCTAATAATAACTTGTTTTGGAAATATAATATTTGTTAAGATAATATTTGGAAAATTTAAACTCAAAGAGAAATTTCATAAACATACCATGAAGAGTGTTTAGAATATTTGAGATAAAATTATAAGGTATTTATATATTTTCATTTAAGGTGTAGTGACAAAGACACATTTTGGAATTAAATGAGATAAATCCAGCAAGACTTTGGAATTATTTAAAAAATATATGATCACTATTTTAAGTATAATTTGATGTTAAATTCATGCACATAATGAGATTTTATTAAGAGATTTATGAAATCTAACTGAAGTGTAGAATGATATTCTTAAAAATATTGAAGATTATTTGGGTGGGTGAACCAAAAAATATATTAACCAAGAACTAATCAATATTTTAATATGGATTAGAGATTATTCCTAAAATTGTATTTCATAATAAAAATAAAAGTCAGGATGTTAACCAAAGGAGTAATAAAAACATACATTTCATGCGGGGATTAATGAGAAGTCTTATAAATCATTAAATTATTCCATTATTCCATTGAAGAAATTATTTAAAAATAGTGATGTTGATGATTACCCATAATCCAATTAAAATGAAATATAGACTTATATAGGAGATATAATATTAAATAAATTCATGATATCATAAATTGATGTGTTAAGATGTAAATTATTTGTTAAGGATAATTATAGAAAATATATTTAATCATGAATTATAATGTGAATCTATATGAATTATCCAAAAGTTATAATTGATATTACACTATGCCTAAGATATAAATTTTATAGTCAAGTTAGATATTATATGTTTATGGTAAAGGTGACCATTTAATTTAATATAGTAAGAGTAGTATAGACTTTGATAAAGTTAAGGATACGGTTTCAAAAGTAGTTTTCAAAGAAACAAGTTCCACAAGGACCTAAAATAAATAAATATCTAGAGGTAGATACAACAAAGGATAGTTATAAAACCGAAGTGACATGGTTTTATAATCAAAATTTTTTGTGATATATTATTTATTATGAATATTTATATCCTTCAAATAAGTAGTAAATAAAAAATTTGCAACAAATAGGCAATTGAATATGATTTCACAAATAGATTCCATATAACAAAATCAAGTTGATACATTGGTAGTATCTCTATATGAGGTAAAAAACCACTATGTTTCAAATAGTTAGTAAAAAAATATATACCTAAATGGTAATTTATGTATAAGTAATTTTTTATTAATTATTTTTGATTACTCAAAATGTTAACTATGTGAAACCTTTTCACCAATAGAGATGATGAAATACATTTCTATTCTTATTTAAATAAGAATTATACCATGATTATCATATAAATGGTTAACATATCCATTTATGGATAATATAAAAACTTTAATCATGGTTTTTTTTTATTTTTAGATGTTTTTATAATTGGTTAGTGGGATTTACCATTTAATATATTTTGATAATATTTGGAAAATAGATATGAGTCATATTTTTATTTAACACTTAGTTAAGAATATTTCTATAACTTAGAAGCTAACATTATACAAAAAAAATGTAAAACCTCAACCAAAACCACCGGGTCTAAGCCAAGGGTTCCACACAAACTCATGTGTGCCTCCTTGTATGCAAGAGTTTTCTTATTAGTGGTGAGGGCCTACAGAATAGCATGGGGTGACAATGCATATAGTAAAAGGTGAACATTAGATTATATAAATAGATGGATTCTAATAATAAATAAATAAATTATAAAAAATAACCATCATAGTAGTAGAATATAAAAATATAACCAATAAAGTAGTAGTGTGGCATGCCAAATAAAAAACCAATAAGTAAAAAAGGATCCAAAGTAAGGTAAGCCAAAAAATAAATAAAAGGAGAAGCTATAGATATCTATTCCAAAATCTATCCAGAAACATCCACATATACCTATCTACTTGCTCAACCATCCACCATAGAGCCCTATCACTTATCTAAATCCTTGAACACGAAATCTACAAGCGAACTAAAATTCCCAAGTAGGGTATAAGTACAAGACATAGTAGGACACCACCAACAACACTTAATATAAGTGAATAACATATAAAAGTGAATTCCATGAAAGTAAACATGCTATATATATCAAAACAATATATCAAACATTTCTAAAACATATGTTGGGTCCTTAGAGTTCAGCTCTACCAATCTAGGCTCCATTTTAGAAGTAACATCAGTTGTCCACCTAACACATCCCCCCATTGAGTAGGGATGCTCCTAAAAATGGTTTCCATATCCCATAATCAAGGGATAGTACTATGAATTCCACCCTCATGCATAAATAATCCCTCTCTAGGGGATTTTCCACTACGCTCTAACAATATTATTAACTACGGAAGACATAAAAACATCAAAAATGTTAGAATACTAAAATCATAGATCAAAAATCACTTAAATTTAAATATTATCATCATTAAAATAATCCTTATGCAGGAAAAACAAGGATAGGTCCTAGATACACTAGTAGAAGTGATGTTATAAATCATCATACATAGGTTTCATAGGGCTAAAATTTATCACCATTAATCATTACAATAACCCATATAGGACACATGAGAAATTTAAGGGGTTCTTACATCAAGTGAAAGAACGGTGACCAAGGACAGGGTCTCCATCCAAGTCAAGAAGAACAACTAGATCCTAAAACCATTCATTGTTTTATACATTTAGATATCTAGGATTAAGAAAAAAGTTTAACCACAACTATAAAGTTCAAGACATGATCAACTCAATAATGAAGATCCATTTCTAAAAAAGTTCTTGGTCCAAGTGTTGCGTTAAAGTGAAATCCTAAAATCCGAATTTCTATTCTATCAACAAACATAAAACCCCTATTAGATCATTCCAAAACCCTTATCATTGACTAATTAGTTGAATGTATAATTTATTTTGATCAATTGTAAGTTGATATAATTGATCATGATTGAATAAGACTTTATGTGATTAGATATGAAGGATCCAAAAGGTGTTCGGGCATTATAGAAGGGAGTTAGAAGGGTGAGGAGAGCTTAAAATCACCTTTAGAGAGTCTAGGGTTTGGATAAGTAGGAAGGTGATGGATGGGAAAAGAGAAGGGTTCTTGATAATTAAATCTAGTAGAACTGGTTATATTCATGACATAAATTTGGATTCATATAGTGAATTATTAGGAAAAATAATGCACCAAAGAACCTATATCCTTGACTTAAAATCCCAAATCCCCATTCACATTGTGAATTTTACTTTCTTATCATATATCTATTTCATGTTGGGAATTTTTTGTTCAGGGATTCCGACTAGAAACCATGCACATCAGGAATATCCATTCACAATGTAAACCACTCCCATAGACAAAATTTCTATCCATTAAGATATTTTATTATCTGAACACCCCTAACAAGCCTTAAATAGTTTAATTACACTTTTAAGATGAGATAAAACATAATACTATGTGTACCTTGAGATTTAAGATGGCACAAATCTCCTACTATAATGACTTATCATCCTTGATAAGTGTCTCTAAAGAAATTTTTAAATAACTTGGGCCACTGTACACAAATGCATGTCTCCCACTGCTATGCTTCTTACAAAAATGCTTATGCTTCCATTGAGCTTGATCTAAATGAATTTCTTACCTCCCATAATATTATTACTTTGGTACACTATCTAAATAGGTATCTTATCAAAATATGCATAAGGTGCTATCTAAACATCATTATAATCATGAAAATGTGCATTATCAGGATCACACGTCCATAGAGGAGACACATAGAATGCCTTGTGTATACCTTTATAGCATGGGAAATAATCCAACCAATAGGATACTATTATAATTTGTTTGATAATCTAAAATGGAAAAATATACCATAATGAAAACTTAACTTACCTCATTATATATCTATTCCACAACCAAGGGGACACCCTCAAGAAGACATTATCACCTACAGTGAACTCCAAGAGTCATATAATTTGGTTGAAATAATACCACTTCCAATTCCAAGCCATAACCAATAACTTTGGAAACAACTAAACCTTATATGAGGTCTCCTATACCATAATTGTCCCAAAAACTAAAGACCCACTTTCCTTATTTAAACAGATATTTGAATGACATGGTTGACCATATAGAGTCTCAAATGGATCTATCTGAATCAAGTAATTAAAGATGTTAGTATAAGAAAACTCTATCAAAGCCATGTGATCATCCCAAGAACCTTTGAAATCTAGAAAATATGCTCAAATAATTTCATCTAAGGTTTGGATAATCCTTTTTATTTCCCTTCAGTCTAAGGATGAAAGGTTGTAGTCTGCTTCCACCAGATACCCATCTCCTTCTATAATCCTTGATAATACCATCAGGTAAACCAGTTTTATATATTTGATTCAACACTTGATAGGAACTCTATGATTCTACATGATCTCTTAAATGTAGATATTTCATAGATCATCCATTGAGTTTATCTCCCATAAAGGTATTAAACAATATACCTTTTTCAACCACTATAAAACCACTCATACGATGTATCAACCCCATGGGGTCTAGGATAACCCTTTCATGAATTCTATTTTCACCTCATCAACCTTACACATAAGAACTATAAATGTATAGAGTAACTCTGCAAGTCTCTAATACTCATCCTTGATTTTTTTAAAATTTATACAATGAGAAAAAAAATCATACAATGTCTCTCTTCATGTAAATCTACCAGAAATGCTACTTGAAATTGTGATACATCGTGGTCTAACTTGATTTCACTGGCCACTGTGAAGCCTAATAGGATCTCATCAGCTCCTCTACCATGGAATATAGAACCATTACCCTACAATGAACCATAATTACTTCATGTCTATCCAAATACCAACATAAAATAGATAAACTTTCTTTTAAACTCTTATAAAAAAAGATACACTCTAGATGAAACTCTTAATTGGTATCCACTCATTCTTCCAATGTGGACATGATCACTAAGTTTTCACAAACTACTAATCATCAATCATCAATTGTGTTAATCTTACAGTCCACCAAAAATTCCACAAGCTTCCATCCAGAAAAAAATTCCCATTCATATAATTCCTATTTTTTTTGGTCAAAGTATCTATAACTACATCTACTTTCCAATAAGAATATTATATATTTAAGTAAAATGTATAAAAATAATCTACCAGACACCTATGATTAATATTCAGGTCACAATGGGAAGAAATATTAGACACTCTTGGGGTTTTTATACATTAAAAATCACTCACCGAAGAGATCGTCACACAAACATTTCAGTACATGGACCATGACCAGTATCTCATTATTGTGTGTAGGGTAGTTATTATCAGTGGGTCACTACTAAAGATACCCTTAAGTGACTACATTACCAAATTACATCATAAAATATCCTAGGAAAATACCTAAATCATTATAGTATATAATATAGACATCTTTAGGCTCATGAAGGATCAATATTAGAGCTGACATCATCCTTTTCATTATCTTTAAGAAAAATTATTGACACTTATCTTTCTATTCATACTTTACTCCCTTACTATTAAGTGCATTCATGGGTTCTTCCAAAATATGATAAAATAAAATAATCTATGTAAAAAATGTTAAATTGATGGACACTATCATCGACCCCGAATGGATCCCCATGAACCCATGATAACGGTCCAACTTTAGTGTATCATGGGAAAACTCCTCAAATAAGTGGGTTGTGAAGGTAAATCATGTCAGAGATTCCTACCCATAATCCTCCATCAATACACCCCACCATCATCCAACAACACCTTAAAGTATAAAGGTTTCAAGCATAACCTTCCAATCACTTGGTGTCTCTTTAAAATATCAAATACTCTCTATAAATTATATACATTACTCTATGTACGGGGGGCCTCTGGGGCTCTGGAAGGAATGGGGGTGCGGTAGATGAATATCACACACAGCTTAAAACATGATCAACCGACCACTATAGGATCCTCTTCCCATAATATAGACTTGTAAATAGAGTCCTGGTTGGATTGTTTATAACATTTGACCCACTGGAGAGACCGAGGGAACCTGCTAAGTCACATCTTCCTACATAACTTGTGGAGAAATTGGTTATGTGAGACTTAAATGGGGAGATACATCCTAAAATCATATAATAAACCTTAAATAAATTCATAACATAAACAAAAGTACTCATACAAGAAGACCGCTAATAGGTCATTGATATAAAAGAGTTTAAAACAAAGTTCAACTTAAGAGGACACACTTAAGAACAAATGAATCATCCACTAAGAACCACCCAAAACCCATGTAAATCTTACAGTACCTGCTCATTATTCACAACCAAAAATATATAAACTCAATAATACGACACAACAAGATCAAATAATGAATATAAAAAATAATTCACCAAATCACATATAATAATTTTATCATACATTTAATTATTTGGGCTCTATCTAATTCAAGTATTAGGTATATATGGAGTGTAAACCTATGTTCCTATAATTATGATTCAACACACAAAAATTCACATATATGAACATATCATCATCAAGTTCATCAACCAAGGTGAATTTAATCAATAGTAACATCAAAAAGAAAAACATAATTCCCCACTTTATGGAAACTCAAAGGTACACATTACTTTGATGGCTAGACACTGACATAATTCCTATGCTTAAGTCCCAAGAATCCTATTTCTTTTATAACATATCCCAAATTTAGGAAAAAAATTAAACAAGTTAGTGAACCTAATCCTATAATACCACTGTTGTGACACCCGGACCCAAACCACCAAGTATGAGCCAGGGGTTCCACATGATCTCATGTGTTCTTCCCCATACACAAGAGGTTACAAACTAGCTCCAAGGGACTACATAATTATGTGGGTATACTATTCCATTAGTACCTAGTGAACATTAGATTACATAAATAGATTTATTAAAATAACCAATAAATAAATGGTAAAATAATAATTATCAGATTAGCAGCATATAAAAATATACCCCATTTAGTAGTAGTATGAAATACCAAATACAAAAACCAAAAACAATAAAATATCAAGAGTATGGTCAGATAGAAAAATAAAAGTGGTCATTATTGATATCTAGTCTAAAATCCATCCAACAATATATGAATTTTTTTTCATACCTGCTCATCATCCACCATAGGTCACTTTCCCTTCAATAGATCAATGAGCAAGAAATCTCCAAGTGCACCGAAATGCCTGAGTGTGGTGTAAGTTTAATGCTCAGTAGTACACAACCAATGACTCTTAACATAAGTTTATTACATATACAAGGTCATTCGTTGAAATTAAATAGGGTAAAAATATCATAAAAATATATCAAAAATTTTTAAAACACACATTGATTCCTCAAAGACTGACTTTACCTACTTCAACCCCATACTAGAAAGAAAATTTATAATCCTTATGACATATCCCCCCTCCCCTCACTGAATTATAGTACCAAACATGAACGACACATCCCTTCATTAGGGGATAGACCAATGCATGACAACCTCACACCTAGAACATCCCTCTTAGGGGGGGATTTTCTACTAGAATCATCTTTCATGATTATCTATAGAAGACAGATGAACACCACATATAATAAAATATGTAAATGGAAGATCAAACATCACATTGATTAAAATAGTATAATCACTAGAAAAAACCATATTAATGAACCATTAGAATAACTCATGTCTACACATGCACACCCCATTTGGTAAAAAATCTATAATATTTTTATCAAGGCTATAAATGCACACTTAAAATCATGCCAATAAGTTTTATATCATATGTGATATAGTTAAGGGATTCTTAACACAAGTGATAAAATAATGATAAAGTAAAGGGTTAAAATCCAATTATAAATGAACCACCATATCTAAGAACCATTCATGTTTTGACACATTTATAATCCAAAGATTTATTCATAAGAAGAATCAAACAATAACATTTACTCCATAAACAACTTAATAAGGAAGATCTCTTGATGACAACGGTCTGGGTCCATGCATTACGTAAAATCTAACTCCTGGAATCCAAATTATGATTCTATCAACAGTTATGAAAACCCTCAGTAGATCATGCCAAAACCCTCATATCTAACCAATACATCAAAGATATAATTTATTTCGATCAATAAGAAGAGGATATAATCAATCAAGATCAATGAAGAAATTATAGGATTTGATGTGTATGATTGAATGGTTGTTCGAGCAAATAAGAGATGATTTTGAAGGGTAGAGTAGATCCCAAAATTCTCTAGAGAGAGCCTAGGGTTTGGAGTAGTTGTAAGGGAGATAGATGAGAAAATAGAAGGGTGATGGGTTATTAAATCTACTAGAATTATCTACATTCATGATGTTAATTAAAAATTTATTCCATTAATTATAAGGAAAACTAAAACCCTAAAAAATGAATTAACTTATTTTAAAACCTTAAAGCTCCATTCTTGTCGTGAATTTTAATTTCACATCATAAATTCATTCCATGTACTAAATTATAGGTTCATCGATTCTTCCCAAAATAAATTCACATAATGGATATTCATTCATGGTGTAAACCTCTCTTATATCCAAAATAACAAGTCTTTTGGCCATTTCCTTCTTTGTAAATCCCTAACATGACTCATGTCATTTAATTACACCCACATGATATGGGAAAAAAGATGAGGCATACCTTGAAATTGAGGATATTACAAACATGATTTATAGAGACTGATATATCTGGATTAATAGACTAATTGAAAGTATAAAACATGATAAGGAATTTAAAAAATAAAAATTGAGACAATTTTAGAGGGAATTTTTTCCTATGTCACATGGTATAAATCTCCCTATGAATATGTATTTAAGTAGTTAAAGGAGACTAAGATGATGAATAAAACTCTATATGATTCAGTGATGGGATCTATCACATATTCTATAAAATGTACTAAGATGTGATATTTATCATATATATAAAATTTATCAAATATATATTGAAGAATTACATTGGTAGAATGTCAAAAAAATACAATATCACTTAAGAAAGGACAATAGATAAATTCCGGGTTCTTAGAGACGATGGAGAGCTAATTATACAGGGGATATAAAAATCTAGCATTAAAATAGATCAATTTTATCTAGTATTATTATTGATATAAGTAAATGATAAAGATAATATTATTATATTTATTGGTATAAAATTATAAAAATACCAAGAATTTAGGGGCTTCTAACATGGTTAAATAATCAGTAATAAATACAACATTATTTTGGGTATTTTAGTTATACTGAGAAAATATTTGTTATCATAATAATCGATATCATAAAAATATTATATCATCAGTAATTGAAACAAGGATCCTAGTTTATGGGAGTTGTTAAAATATATGATTCAAGAAATCATATCGTTTTAAGATATGATTTCATAGGAAGTAGTGTACCTAGAAATCTATATGTGGAATCCCTAGTGACTAGATTCATTCCTCAAATGGAACATGAATATCATGTGAGAGCTAATAGGTTAATGGTTAGTAAGTTGGATCGTGTATAGGAGGGAGTATTATGAGAGTCATCTCCCATGACCCAACTTATGTCATTCTTTTTTTTGTCCATATCCGTTATACAAAGAGTTATGCATGATTTTTCATACATTAAAATTTGTAATACTTCTACATATATTATTATTTTTTGGTAATTTATTTATATAATTCATCATATCAAAATGTTTTAATAGTTTCTTGATATAATATGAATATCATGATACTATGAGATAAATCTTTAATATATTCCCTATGGTGTAGATACATCATACTAACATGAAAAAAATTAAGTCATATTATTAAGTGATGGGGGATCATTTTCATTGAGACTTCATCTCATCACGTACTAACTTGGTGATCTCGAGTATAGAAGATCATGAGGTCCATCCCACCAATTGAAAAAAAACACATTTTTGGGTCATAGAATTTTATATTTTAGTTCTAATAATGAATAAAACCATATTAGTTTATGTTTTTGGTGAGGTAACTTTTTTTAGGTGTGTCATTGGTGGTATGAAATAGATTAAATGATGAAGCATTTTTTTTCACTTCAAAATATATAAAGACTACATCTTTGACCATTCATTAGAGATATTAGTGCCATGATTAAATCCTTATACATGGTAGATGAATGAAATTATATCTAAAATATTGAATAAAATATAATGAAATCTAGGACACTCAAAGTATACATCACGTGTTAAAGGATATAAAAGTTAACGATATAATATTACACATTAAGTGTTCATAGGAGATTTAATAGATATGACTCATCCTTATCTCTTTAGGGTCTATGATTTATTTCTAGATACTGATCTTGTTCTATTTTTATGAATAAACGCTATCAAGAAAATATCATAGAGGATCACACACAAAGTGTCACTATAAGTTCCACTAGTTTAAAAGAATATAATTTTTGGGTAAAGTAGGCCGCACATGTGTGGGTCAGTGAACATACAAGTGAGAATAATAATAATTAATTAATAAATTAAAATTAATTATAAGTTATTTATGTTTATAATAATAATAATAATTTTATATATTTATCAAGGTATTCAAATGTTATTTAAGAAGAAAAACTGAATATAAGAAAATTAGTTTTTTGAATCAATATTATTTATTCAAGGTTTTTTAAACTTATTTGAGAATAAAAATATACTTTAAAGGTTTATATTTTATCACATGAAATATGATGGGGAGAAAATTAAATGATTAAATAATCATGACATTTACATCACATATAATGAGTGATTCATATATTTTTAGGAAGATTTAAGTGGTTATACATCACTAAGTACCTTGCTGAAATTTTTAGAAGTTTAACCTAACAATTTAAGGTCCTTTTAGAGACTTGAATTTTTTATCAATTCCATTTAATGAGTTTATATTCCCCCTAATTTATCTCTCATTTTGTAGAGTGAGAAATTTAAGAAAGAATAGTTTTCAGTCAATTCTACATCATGAGTTGTTGACACATTGTTCACCTGAAAAAGAGAAATTTTAAAGCACTAAATTACTTATAGATTACACATTAAGATTGTAAAATGGTACACCAAGAGATTTGATGCATTATGGGAAGATATATCAGTATACTCATTTAGTTCTATTGAGCTAAATTGATCTAAAGTTGAGAAAATCAGTCTAGGATCACATCCTATCAATAAGGTATTTGTATTTATCAATTTGATTTATTTATCTAAACATAAATTTAAATGAACGTGATTAATGAATGAATCCAAATTATAGAAGGTTATATCTAGTGTTTCAACATGATATATGACCAATTTGTTTTAAAAAAATTATTTAAGAAGGCTTCCTATGTACTCAGGTCCCTTCAACTCAGAGGAGTTAGTATAGGTAACCAATTATCCACATTCTAATTGAGAAAAGATATTATTATGAAGGATAACTTAGGGTATCAATAGTGTATTTAAGTTAGTGAATTTTTACCTATAATCCCAGATGAGATCAAGTGTGTGTGGGTTTGTGGAGGAAAACCTTGTTTTCCAATGGGACTCAAGTATATACATTTTAGTGAAAGCTAACCCAATAACCTAGAGTTATTTGAGTATAGACTGGCTGATAAAGGTTAAATTGGATTTTGAGGATGCTTATGATCTTATAAGTAGATGATTATGTAATGAACCAAAGTTTAATATATGGAAATTACTTTCTTATAAATAGGTCATATAATAACATGAAATCAAAACACAATGAACTACTAAGTATTGTGTGACCTTTAAACATAATATTTTCACTTCTGTTTTTCGAATTTTGAAAATCTGATATACACGGTTGTGATCAGTAAGATGTTTGGAGTCTGATAAGACAAACTTAATTTTTTGTTAATAGTAACAGAACCTTATGAATAGTAATATTACCCTTATGAATATTAATATGACGCTTATGAATAGTAAATTATCCATGTAAATAGTAACCTTACCAATGAAAGTATAAATAAAATTTATCCATCTTATAAGTGACAATATGATAGTGTTGGTATTTTAATAAGTCATAAATATTTAGTTAAAACATTATGAATAAATCAATAATTGAAAACTAAAATTTATTTTCATAAAATGTATTCATAAACTATTTTCTTAATTTTCTATGATTATATGATAATTTTATTAGACCTTAGTTAAAATTTCCATGTATTATAAAATCAGTTATAATTTTAAAATATGTAGTTTTCAACTAAATAAGGATTTTATTTAAAACCAAATTTTCCATATTTAGAAAATTATTTTCATAAAATGGAGTTTTTTTGGATTATATGCATTTAAAAATTGTTAGGGTGATTTTTTGGTTTTTTTCTGAAATACTTGAATTTTTTATGAATAGTAAAATATGATAATTTACAATAAGTGCTAAAACCTAAATTTATGCATGATTATCGAGTTATGGATGATGTAAATGGACATTTGTTGAACTCACATGAACATATTAATATTTTTGGTCATTTAATCATCACTAATTCTTGTCTTATGGAGAAATAATAAACTAATGATTAAAATATTAAGAAAACCCTCCTCCCCTCCACTATAAAAACTACCCACACTCCCCTATTCTCTTTACTCTTATCAAGCCTTTTTAATTGCCTAAATTATACTAAAATATATCCCTAATACCCCCCACCACTTCCATCAGACTTTGGTTTCTTGAAAAGACCAAATCCTCTCCTCTTAAGAGGCTCTAAAGGAAGATTAATTTAAGAGGTAAATTCCTCTTTTCAATTATTTTACTTTATTCCAATTTCATTTGTTTTCTTTTCAATACATACCTATATATACTAATAAAAATTTTATGAAAAATATAGTACCTTATATTTAATGAAATATCTTTATGACAATGGAATAATTTATTATCGTCTCTCCTTTACCCTTCATTTATACTAGTAGTACAAACACCATCCGAGATGTGTTAATTTACCACATTCAAGGAAGAAGTGTTTTCAATTTCCATTAACATCTTAAATTATAGTTTTGAAACCATTATTATGGTTTAAACATACTATAATATATGTATTAGTCTCATCTATGGTTCTTGAATCTTTTTGTACACATGGTTTTGATTTATAAAACAAAATGTGTTCGTTGTGATGAAAACCCACAAATTAACCCAAAAGGTTATCACTAATGTTTTATATAATGATTCATCTTCACTCCAAGAAACCAAATAAAATTTACAAACATGTAACATTTTAGATGTTGAATAATAAAATAAAACTCAAATTCTAGAAAACCATCCTCCTTTTACATGATTATCCGTTCATGTATATAAGTAAACTGATAATGAAACAAATGGACCCAATCAATAAAATTAAACCTCATAAGAAATCAAAAAGGTTATGAATGAAATCAAAAAGATTTTACAAAATCAATTAAATGTATAATAGATTCTGTAATTATTAATTAATGAACCTAATTTTATTATTCAGGTCATTAATATCATGTGGAGAGCACCATCAGACTTAAGGTAAGGGATTCTACCTAAACCCCCATTTTTCCTTCGGGTAATTCTTACTCTCTTCCTACCCAAATTAAATCCTATATTCTTTTTATGTACATACTCAAGTTTTTTTAATATTTTAATCTAATGAATCAATATCCATTAATCATTCTATTTTGGGGATATACATGATTTTTAGTGATTCCCTCCTCAATACTTCCTGATAAGCAAACCCGTTTTAAGGGAACTTCCCGAATTCTTACCCAATTTCAAGTGAACTCTACCATATGTCTAAATACGCCATAGTTTTTATAAAATCAGTATTTTTATTAATAAAAAATTATCGTTTCACTTCTATTATTATATAAAATATTAATCTCTTTTATGTTTTAAATTTGCTTTTATATTTTCCTTTAACCACACTGAAATGTTTTAATTTGAATGCTTATTAAGTACTCTTTTTACATGTTATTACTTCAAGTTGACATAACTTTTCATTATACATGAATATTGTACCCTATGATTTTACATTCATGATATAATTCTTTTTCTTCAGGGGAATCATTATGATACTCAAAATTACTTTGCATTATAACATGATTATGATACCCATTTATTTCTGTAGGTACCCTTATGTTTATATATGATTGAGTATGTATGATTCTGTATGTGGCAAGAATATTCATAAACATTTTATGATGGGTGCACCCTGATATTTCTCCAATTCATTGTAAAATTTTTTGTCTCATGATATGTTATGTGCAATAGTCTTGTCGGTTATCCTTAACTTGTGATACCATGTGCAACGGTCTTGAAGGTTGGCCACGACTTGTGATACCTCATGCAATGATATTGGTGGTTAACCTTGACTTGTGCTCCTATATGTGCAATGAACCTCAAATCATGCTATATTAATGTTTTATATTACTTCCACAATACTATGATGTCGTGTTTATATGATCCCATGTTATATATGTTATGGTTACATATGTTCAATTACGTTATATACATTTTTATATCATTATGTCAGGATTCCTAACCAATGTCATAAATCCTTATTCGTATGATTAATCACTTACTGAGATTTTAGATCATCCCTTTGTTCATGTTATCCTTAAGTTTTCCTATACAGATGTATGAGGACAATTTAAGTTAGGAGCTCATTATGGAGATTAAATAAAAATTTGTTTTTATGATGTTTGAATCTATACTTAGTCTTCCAAGATACTGGACTTTATGATCCTTGGTTTGTAATTTGATGTTTAATTGTGATTAAAATCATGTAATGATATATGTAAAAGAATAGGGACACTTTATATGGTATTAGAGGATGGTCTAGTTATTTTTGGATATTATGAATAGAGAACTTTAGTAAGAACATTAAGGATGTGACTAAGTATAAGAAAACATCCCTAAATTTTGGTAAGTATAGAGTAATTTGTTTATCAAGAAAATACATCCCGATTTGGATACAAATAGGTAGAGGTGGCTCTATCATAGATGTATCTAGGGTTAAAACACGAAAACACTTCTTTGAGCCAGAGTCGAATGAGAACTGGTGCATGACAACGGGCCTTGCTGCACGATTGGTTAGACACTCCCTGGGGATATGCTTTTGTAAATTCACGAGCTTGATACAATCAATTATTAAGGTAATAAAAAAATATCCCATAAGAATATAAGTTAAGAAATAGATCAAGGATAACATATATTTAAACCTATGGAATCACAAGATAGGATATATTCTCATTTATAAGATTATCCTTTTAAGTTCAAATTTTCCTTTATGGTTTTTAGATAAGTATTCAAGCCCCCTAATTGTATGTTATTTTTCTTAGTTAATGGTGGGAAATATAATAAAACATGCCAAAAATAAATGTTATAGAGAATGTGAATATTTCCCTAATGATATTCTAAATATAATGGGAACGGGTGCTCAAAACTTCATGATAGTACTTGATTAGCTGGCTCAAGTTATGAATAATAACTTGAATCATGTGGAATTCCCTCATACCCCAAGGAAAAAGAAAGTTTCCATTGAATCCTTCATGCGGAAAAGGCCTCCCATGTTTAGTGGATCTTTTGATCCCCTCCTCTCGAAATAGTAGATTAACTCCATTGAAAATATATTCTCTATCCTATAGTTCTTAGAAGAATTTAAAGTCATACTGGTGGTATATCAATTTGATAGGGAAGCTAATCAGTGGTGGACACTGATCAATAATACAAAGTCCCAAGAGATAACTGATTCCATGGATTGGTAGGTATTGAAGATTTGTTTTTTCAATAATTATTTCCCTTGAACCCTCCAGATCAAGATGAAAAGTGAGTTACTTGTACTCAAGAAGAAGTTATATGAGTCCATTGGGGATTATGAAGAAAAAAATCACAAGGCTTTCAAGATATGCCTCTGGCTTTGTCATGAATACTGAAAGCAAGGTGGATCACTTCTTTAGTGAACTAAACCCGAGTCTATGAAAAGCGTTCAAAATTCGAGACTTTGACATTCATGATGAGATTTTCCATTGTGACCTCAAGGTTGAAATGGATATCTAAGACTCCTAGTGGTCTCATGGGACTAGTGACAAAAAGTTTAAGATGGATTCTAATATGGGTGGTTCAGAAAATAAATTCCCTGATGAAAAGAAGATCGAACATCCCATGAGCCAAAATTGTTAGAAGAAGCTTCATGGGAACTGTCTAAAGGGAACCATGAATTGCTTCAAATGTGGAAGAATGGGACATTTGGATAAAAACCAATGAAGGGATATTAAGATTCATGCTAATGTGGAAGAATAAAGGAAGGTTTAGATAAATGATCAGCCAGTGGTGAAGTGTTACAACTATAAGGATCATGGTAATTATGTGAATAATTTCACTAAGCCAATGGTTGTTGAAGTAAATAAACAACAAACTCCAAGGAAACAAGGAAGGTCTTATGCTATCACTACCACTGAGGTGGATCCGGACAATGATGTGGTGACATGTACACTAGTTATTAATTCAAGAATAGAAAACATACTATTTGATTCTGGTTCTATGCATTCTTTTTTATTTTGAAAATTTAGTAGAACTATTCAAACACCACCTCAAAATTTGGAGGTTAAGTTTTCCGTGAGAATAGAGAATGGGGAAATTATTGCATCCAATGTTTATAACTCCTCCCCAGCAAATATTTGTGAACTGAAAATCCCATAAAATATTGTCATACTTCCTTTAGTGGAGTTCAATGTTATCTTGGGCATGGATTGGCTAGATTTATACAAATCCAACATCAACTTTTGGTAAAGGGAGATCACTCTACACATGCTGAAGAATCCTTCGATTCATTATAAATGAGGAAGATAAATCTCCATTAGAATCATTATCTCAAGTGGAGATATTACTACCTTATGAGAAAACATGTCTATCTCAAATGATTTAAATAATCGAGAAGATACTTCTCGAAGATATGCCCATCGTGAGGGATTACACTTATGTATTCCATGAAGAGTTTATTGTTATTCTTTCTGATCAAGAGGTTGAGTTATCAATTTAACTTATTCCTAGATCACTGCCTATATAAAATACACCTTATATAATTTCCAGTGTAGATCTGGAAGAGCTAAAGAAGTAGTTACATGAGAATTTGGAGAAGGGTTTTATATGCCTGAGTGCTTCACCATGGGGTGAACTAGTCCTAGTTTTTAAAAATAAGGAAGGATCAATGAGCCTCTGCATTGATTATCATGAGATCAATAAAATCACAATAAATAAATAATATCCCCTACTTCATATAGGTGACTTGTTTTATCAGCTTTGTGGGCCAATTATTTCTTTAAGGAAGACCTTCGATCGGGATATCAATAATTAAAGGTAATGAAGGATGATATTCCAAATACTTCCTTTTGAATGAGGTATGGATACTATGAGTTCATATTTAAGACCTTCAGACTCACTAATTATCTAGTATTTTTGATGGATTTAATGAACAACATCTTTAAAGATTTCCTCATCAAATTTTTATTGTCTTTATTGATGATATTATGATATACTCCAAGAGAAAGGAGGAATATGAGGAGCATTTCAATACTATGCTAAAGACTTTGTGAAGGGAGAAACTATATAATAATTAGTGTAATTGAGCGTTGTTGATGGAAAAAGTATCATTCTTGGGGAATGTTATCACCATCAAAGGGATATCTGTAGTCCCTTCCAAGACAAAGGCAATTGAAGAGTGGCCCAGAACAAAATCTTTAACAGAGATCCATAGATTCCTTGGTTTAGCTAGGTATTTCTGATGATTTGTGGAGAACTTTTCATGATTTTCAAACCCAATGACCGTGATGACACGAAAGGGGGTGAAGTTTGTATGGACTCAAGAATGTGAATATTTCATTAAGGAGTTGAAAACGTGGCTTATCACTATGCCAATGCTCACACTCCGAATAAGTGGAGAACTCTTTGTGGTGTACAGTGATACATCAAAGAAGGTACTAGGCTATGTGATGATGAAAAATGATAAAGTGATAGCCTAAACATCAATGCATCTAAAAATCCTTGAGAAAAACTATCATATGCATGATATAGAGTTGCGATCTGTGATCCTTGCATTGAAAATATTGCAGCATTATTTCCATGGGGATAAGTGTGAGGTATATACTAATCACAAGAGTCTCAAATATATATTCACACAAAATGAGCTTAATGTTCCCCAACTAAGATGGTTATATCTCATCAAGGATTATGACTGCTCAATCCACTACCATCTCGGTAAGGAAAATAAGGTGGAATATGCTCTAAGTAGAAAGGATCCTGTATCTTTTTCAATGATGAGAGTTGAGAAGGATCTAATCTTCTTAGATTTGCATTGGATAGAAATATGAATCATTAAGGAAATAACATCATCAATCCTTTCTCAAATGGTTTCTCAACCATCCCTAATAGAGAAAATAAAGGATTCTCAAAAAAAATATGTGGAAATTCAAAAAAGGGTGGAAGATTTTAGAAATTATAAATCCTCTAAGTTCAAGATTTATGAGTAAGGAGTTGTAAGATTTGGTTCATTAATATGTTTACCATATAATCCAGAGATAAATAAAGAGATTTTGAATGACACACATAGCTCAAACTTCTCTATTCACCCAGGGAGAACATAGATGTATCAAGACCTCTGAGAGAACTTTTAGTGGGACAATATGAAGAAGGAGAATGATGAATATACATCAAAGTGCCTTATATGTCAACAAGTGAAGGATGAAAGGAAAAAATTATTAGGGGATGATGGAACCACTACCCATACCAACATGGAAGTGAGAGAACGTCACTATGGAATTTTTCACAGGACTTCCCTAGAAATCTATAGGAAACAATGTTATATGGGTCATTGTGGATCATCTTACAAAGAAAACTCACTTTATCAAAATTCTAGAGCACTTCCCTTTGGATCAACTTTCATATATATATATATATAATAGGTGGTAATTATGAATGTATTACTACTATCTACTGTATCCGATAGAGATCTGAGATTCACCTTGATGTTCTAGAAAATTCTACAACATGCTTTAAGCCCTGGACTGAACATCAGTATGGACTATCATCCTCAAACTGATGGCCAATCTGAGTGAACTATTTAGAAATTGGAAGACATGTTGAGATTGTGTTCTATGGACTTCAAAGGAGGGTGGGACCACCATATTCCACTGGTTGAATTATCTTATAACAAAAGTTTCTGCTTTATCATCCAAATGGCACCATATGAAGACCTTTAATAGAAATGGTTTAGAACACTGGCATGTTGGGATGGATTTGGTGAGCATAATCTGATAAGACCTAAAACGGTCAATGAAATGGTGGAGAATGTGAAAACCATTCATAAGAACATCAAGGAAGCACAAAGTCAACAAAATCGTTATGCAGACAATCATAGATGTGATCTTGAGTTCAAAGTTGGAGACATGGTATTTCTCTGCATATCTCCATGGATGAAGGACATGAGGTTTGGGAAGAAAGGAAATCTATGTCCCCGGTATATCATCCACTTTGGGATTATTGATCATGTTGGAGTTGTGTCCTGTCGACTAGAACTTACAACTTCCATGTAACGCCCCGAACCTATTGACCCAGAGTCGGTGCATTATTTTAATACATTGGCATGATTACAAGGAACCAAGTCCTGAAGAAACGATCAGTTTAGCAGTCTTGGAAAATAGATTACATACATGAATGTTACATTACACTTAATAACATACAAAACAACATAAATAATCCTTTATGAATTCCAATATTCCCTTTTCTTAACCCTGCATATCAATCACATTACACTTCTTGGAATCCTGGGAAAAATAAAACATAGAAAGGGGTGAGCTCAAATGCTCAGTAAGGGTAAGCAATACAACAGAAACTTTCAAAAATAAGCATAAAAATTTAAGGAAATGTATAAAACTAAAACAAAATCCTTTTAAACTTGAACTTCAGTATAATATGGCAGAAATAAAATGAAATAATGCCATTTACTTATTCACATGGATATTCTACTAATCGAATAATCACATGAAATATCACTAACCACTTTCATAATGATGGAATGCATGATGCCAAACTTTAATTTCTGTGTCGAGGCCTCATGCCAAGACCTTAGGGATAACGGTAATTGGAACCCAACCCGGAGAGCCTCTGTAACCGGACTCCACCCCGGAGTGCCTCTAATAACCGGACACCAACCCGAAGTGCCTCTAATAACTGGACACCAACCCGAAGTGCCTCTAATAACCGGACACCAACCCAGAGGGCTTACTTTTACTGGTCCCCAACCCGGAACATACTAGTCCAACACATTAATCTTAAGAAGAGGATGAAATATAACATAAAAATTTGTATTAAAACTAGAATGAGAAATGTCAATACTTTACCCCTAAACCATGAATGGTATAAAAATAACATATCCACAGTCAAATATATCACAAAACCTTCAACAAAATATGGAAGACTTGTATCATGATAAATCAACTTCAAGACAAGTTTAAAATTCATTAAAAGATTTTGACATATAAGAGATTGATTTGTAAAACTCTTTGAGAGAAATACCCCTTTTTAATGAAAACATTTAAAAGTCACACAATTTAGAAAAGAATTCATTTAAAGAAATTTTTGAATCAAAGTGTCCCATACCACTTTGAAACTTTTGAAATGAATTAACATTTAAAAAAACATTCATTTCCATATAAATAAATCCTTAAAAACCATTTTGAAGACATGGACATTAATAAGAAATATTTATAAGAATAAATATTTAAAACATTTGAAATGATGTTTTAGTAAAAATTACCTTAAAATAATCCCTTTGAAAACTATTTCATAAAACATGTACATGAGTAATAAATATGTCCTAGTAGATACTTATGTAAAAACAACCTCAGATAATAAAGAGATTGTTAAATTAACCCTTCCCAGTTTGGTAACTTACGAAACATACAACCCATGAAAGAGGTATCATACAATGAATATGTAAATACACGTAAATTAACGTTTATTACACAAATAATATAATTATGGGCAGTACATAGACCACACAAAAGGTAATAGTGGAAATATGGCATGGATCTCACGGGAATAAGGAGTGAGATGAAAACCCCTTACCTTGCAATTTCCTTTAGTCAAGGGTACGTTTAACCTCCTGTATGAAGATAGTAGTATGTTATTAAATTATACCAGAACCATATTACTATTTATGATATCATAATTGATTCATTTATGACTTTATATTACCCATTTAATAATAATTTCCATGTTAAGTTAACATTTTTGGTAATAATCACTTTCTTTATCGTACGTGTTTTAACTTGTCACTCTTGGTTGTATCACTTAGATCATGATTTAAATAATTCCAGAATATAAAACATGATAAATATATCATATATATTTGGAATATAAATATTTATAATAGACATATATATGAAATGGAAAACACCATTTATGGAGATGGTAGTCCGTACGTACGCATAAACGCTGTTTCTGTTTTCATATAGTATTGAACGGAAGTAAGTGAATAAGATGTATGTCAGTACATAAATACTTATATATATATATATATCTCCAGTAGAATTATTATGTCATATATTACATACTTATTAGTAATATATATTTTATAATCGTCGATGAATGGTGAACTTGGAAATGAATCTCATCGTGTCGTGGAGACGATAATCCGTACGTACGCACGAGCGAAAATATCATTCTTTTGATATTAAAATAATATATAATTGGATAGTATATCATATATACAGAATCCTTATCATGTTATATTTATTATTTACATGAATTACATATCATTGTTATACCCATCCAAAAAATAATATATTGAATAACAATTACACCACGACGTGGAGACGGTACGCCGTACGTACGCACGTATAGTGACATGTTATTCAAAGGGTGGATAGAATACTGAATATGGTTGTAACATATTTATAATAACATCATAGTATATATATGATACTATATTTATTATTTTAGAATGGTAATAACAAAGGAAGAATAAGTGGAAGAAGAAAGGAACTTGGAAAAGGGTGGTGAAATCATTACCTCTTCTTCGGGTTCTTCCATTTGATTTGATCAAAAGGGCTCCTTAGGTTGGCTTTCTGATCAAACTAAGGCCTCTAGGTTGTAATGAGGGAAGTTTGGAGAGTATTGGGGCAGAGTTTGGCCGAACCGAAATGCTTTGAAGGTGTAAAGAAATGAGAAGGAGGAGTTCCCTTTTATAAGAGGGGTGAGGGGCACCTTTGGAAAATCTAGAAATATTAATTTATAATAAATTTATATTCGGTTTATAATGGCTCCAAAGTTTATTATTTAACTTTTAAGGTGGGTATAGGTCAAAAAAAATTCAACCAATAGAATTTAGACAGGTTTGGGTTACTATATTAATCTTATCTTTAAGTATTAACTCTAAGTTAATTAGTTTCACTTTTACAATGTCTCTTTGTATTTTTATATTATATGGTTAATAAACTTCCTATATACATCCAAACGACCCCCAAGTGGTCCATTAATGATATAAATATCATGATATAAGTCTCTTGGCCGAACCGTATATTTTTAGGAATTTAATATCAATTAATAATATAATATTTGTTTTAAAAACTCTTTTATGTCAATTTTGACACTATTCAATAGTTGATTTTTGTGAAACTCATAACAGGATGATTACTTCGAAAAAAGTTAATTACATAAATCCTATATGTCATATTATTCTATAAAATTATATTAATTCATTAAAAGTCTCAAATTATATTTATTTGGGTATTTATAATATCAATTATTTTAATTTGTCACTATTATGGTAATTATTGCATCATAATTGTGTCATAAATAAATTAAATTATTTAAAGTATAAAAATTATAAATAAACTATCATTATGTAGGAAATCGTTTTATCTTTCTAATTAATATTTATAGTCGAAAATCCAACATATATAACCCTATGTAAAAATTATTTTTGTAAAAGATATATGCTTATGTCATTTTTTTACTTATTTTAACTTAATTAAAATAAAGTGTCTCTATCACCCACAATTGGCTCCATGGGGTCCCAAAATCGACCCAAAAATGCATATGGTCGAACATGTATCAACCAATAAGGCTAGGACACGTTTTAGGGTAATTTAGTATTATTATAGTATTATTATTTTAACCCTTATTTACCGTATTTACCCTTATCCATGGAAAATACAATATTTACCGAAGTAATTATTCAAAATGTATAAAAATAAAAGTTACCTATTTAAAGAATTTGAATATCCTGATTCCAAATATGTAATCCATTTTTCCAAATTCAAAACACATAAGTGGCAGAAATTAATTTAAAATTAATTCCCGTTGTTAAAACAAAAAGCGTGTTTTTAAGAGATAATAACTATCAAAAGATTGACACTTGTTTATGCCCGGTTTAATTGTAAAATTATTTCCAATGACCAAAATTGTATTAAATGGTAAAAATATATTCTAAATATACTTTAAAACCACTCAAATTCATAATTTATCACTATTAATTATTTTGATTAAAAAAAGTTGTTTTTAATTAAAATTTAGTAATTTTCACTATTCATCAAAATATAAGTGTTATCCGAAAAGTTCCAAAACTTCACCCTAGGATAAATTCGTTATTCTGAATCCAAAAATGAAGTCCATTTTGAGAGATAAAATTTATAAAATTTCAAAAAGTAGGTATTACTATTCATAATGGCTAGTTTGATTGGTCGTGGTGTGTGTTAGAACTCAAAGTTGCGTACAACACACGCTACTGTATTATTCAAAGGAAAGCGTACCGTGGAAGCTTGGGATGTTTCATTTTAAATTTTTTGATGTCCCCATTTAGTAAAAAAGTTTAAAATATTGTATTTAAAAAGGGTTCACTATTAAAAGTTGGTAAAAGTGCAATACTGAAAATGAATTATGTCTAAGAAACTCATAATATGGATTCTAAAATTATAAGGATTATATAAAGTTTAAAATTTAGTTAATACTATTCATAACATCTTTTTAACAGCTTTTTTTGGTAAATCATGGTGTGCTTGAACTCGGTGTTGTGTGTAGTGCAAGTTATTGAATTATTTTGAAGAAATAACACACTATGAAATCTTGGGGTGTTACATTCTCCCCCCCTTCAATAAATTGCGTCCTCGCAATTTGAAATTGTTCTTCCAAAAAATAAAAGGTTGAATATAGAAAATATCTTTGTGGAAAAACCCACATCGGAAATTGGGTTACTAAAATTTAGTCTTAATATGAGGAAGAGAGAAATGGAAGGGTCACCACCAAATTATGATCTCAATTAGGAGAACATTGGTGGCAATTAGATTCATATAATTGGATGAAAAACGTAAATATTTATAGGTAGTGATTGAGGTCATCAATCACAAACAAGTGTAAAATTGAGGTCCTTAAATTCATCAATCTATGATGATTTGAAATACCATCGATTCAACAAAACATAGGGTATTAGGATAACACATTTTTGGTTTTAGGATTCCTTAAATAAAGTATAAGAATTAATTTCTTCATAGAATAAGAGAAGAAGAAAAATATATTCTTGACAAGTAGAGTTCCATCCTTTAACTAATTTCTACCCCAGACTCATCTTTCACTTTAAAAGATAATAGAACTTAAAAATAATATTCTATTTATACTATTCGTATAGGGTTAAAAAAATGAATTTATAATTCATCTAGAAGAACCATTAAAAAATGACATTATTCAATCCCGGACATCATGTGGGTCAGTGGTAGGTGATACACCCTTGTCGCCCTTCGGTTGTGGGTTCAAGTCTCGCGGCCTTGCCAGATGCGACGGGTTTCCGCCCAACCTCCAGGTTGTCCTTTTATGGAAATCCAAAATAATCCAAACTAGAACTATCCAAAATACTTCAGTCCAAAATTTATAAGGAAGGTAAACACAATAAATATCCTTTTTTCCGCGTAATAACATGTGAACACCTTCATCATGTATTCATTAAAAACAATGCAATATCCTGAATTACCATAAAACCTTATTGATTACATTCATGATCCCTTATTCCTTAAATAATAATAGATATACTCCTTCAATCCAAAAATGCTTTAAACCCCAACAATGATGGAATATACAAATCATTAATCGGTTTCAAGGTAGTCAAGAATATCCAATATAATTTATCCAAATCAATCATGTATTATTCTAAAATCACTACCTCAGTATCAGAATTATATTGTGGTTTATCATTCTCTCAACCATATATTTTCCAAAAATTTATCCTGTTATTGAGTCATTTTTCTTTGTTCCACACAATCTCAAGTCCTTAATGAAATAGTACTGCAGTACAATCCTTATATACTCCATAATTATTATAACAAGTACATTGTTGATACAAAACTCAAATGAAATAATCAACATAAGAACTCTAATCATTTCTCTTCATCTGTGGTAGTATCATAACTTGATTGTTATCCAATAGCATCATTTGTGGAATAGTCTGATGACTGGGACATAGGTTCGCGTAGTGTCCAAACTCCTTGAAAATGAAGCATTGTACATTTGAAACCATTTTCTTACCCTTGCAGTCACGTACTTTGTTCCCTTTTCCTCCACACTTATAACAAACTCCCATTCCTTTCAGGTAAGTTCCAGGGTGTTTCTTCCCACAGTTATCACATATGGGAAAATTATTCTTTTCCCTCTTCCCTTTACCCATATTTCTCTCTTCCATCCTTTTATTCTCTTGCTTCCCTTCAAAGACATAGGACTCTGAGAATTCTTTACTCATCTTATCAACACATGATACTATTTCTTCATATGATGATAATACGTGGGAAACTATTTCCCTTCTAAATTCTGGCATAGGACCATGAAATATATGATCCTTCTTACTCTTTGGATCATACATATTACGGGAGTTCACATTCCTTCTACTGGGCGCCATTTCTATACAATAGAAAACTAGTTCAGTTTATGTATTGCAATGAATAATTACCAAACTTGTAAAATACCTAACACAAATTGAATAGTTTATGGATATAATCCATAATCATAAAAATGTTTTCTTTGAGTAAGTACATACTCATAAGCCCTTAATAATGGTTTGTAATGAAAATGAGAATTATCCTAAGCATATCCCCAGGGAGTGTCGTAACCGAGAGTGCAGCAGGGCCTGTTGTCATGCACCAGTTCCCATTCGAGTCTAGCTCAAAGCGGTGTTTTTGGGTTTTACCTCTAGGTACATCTATGCCAGAGCTGCCTCTACCTTCTCGTATCCAGACAGGGATGTATTACTCAGAAAACTCACAAAATCCCTACAATACCAAAATTCTAGGAAGTTCTTCTATACTAATCCTCAAAGTCTATCTTAGGGCTATGTGCTCTAATCAGAGTTTATCTAAATCTAGTTTCCAAGGTTATTTCTAAACTTCTTCTTATACCAACTGTAATGCCCCGACCCCAGTGACCCAGAGTCGGTGCATTATTTTAATACATTGACTTGATTACAGGGAACCAAGTCCCGAAGAACCGATCAGTTTAGCAGTCTTGGAAAATAGATTACAAACATGAATGTTACATTACACTTCATAACATACAAAACAACATAAATAATCCTTTATGAATGCCAATATTCCCTTGTCTTAACCCTGCATATCAATCACATTACACTTCATGGAATCCTAGGAAAAATAAATCATTGAAAGGGGTGAGCTCAAATGCTCAGTAAGGGTAAGTAATACAACGGAAACTTTAAAAAATAATCATAAACCTTTAAGTCAATGTATAAAACTAAAACAAAATCCTTTTAAACTTGAACTTCAGTATAATATGGTAGAAATAAAATGAAATAATTCCATTTAGTTATTCACATGGATATTCTAATAATCGAATAATCACATGCAATATCACTAACCAGTTTCATAATGATGTAATGCATGATGCTGAACTTTAATTTCTATGTCGAGGCCTCATGCCAAGACCTAAGGGATAACTGTAACCGGAAACCAACCTGGAGAGCCTCTGTAACCGGACTCCATCCCGGAGTTCCTCTAATAACCGGACACCAACCCGGAGTGCCTCTAAAAACCGGACACTAACCCGGAGTGCCTCTAATAACTAGACACCAACCCGGAGGGCTTACTTTTACCGGTCCCCAACCCGGAACATACTAGTCCAACACATTCATCTTAAGAAGAGGATGAAATATAACATAAAAATTTGTATTAAAACTAGCATGAGAAATGTCAATACTTTACCCCTAAACCATGAATGGTATAAAAATAACATATCCACAGTCAAATATATCACAAAAACTTCAACACAATATGGAAGATTTGTATCATGATAAATCAACTTCAAAACAAGTTTAAAATCCATTAAAGGATTTTGACATAGAAGAGACTGATTTGTAAAAATCTTTGAGAGAAATAACCCTTTTTCATGAAAACATTTAAAAGTCACACAATTTATAAAAGAAGTCATTTAAAGACATTTTTGAATCAAAGTGTCCCATACCACTTTGAAACTTTTGAAAGGAAATAACATTTTAAAAAAAACATTCATGTCCATATAAATAAATCCTTAAAAACCATTTTGAAGACATGGACATTAATAAGAAAGATTTAGAAGAATAAATATTTAAAACATTTGAAATGATGTTTTAGTAAAAAGTACCTTAAAATAATCCCTTTGAAAACTCTTTCATAAAAAATGTACATGGATAATAAATATGTCCTAGTAGATACTTATGTAAAAACAACCTCAGATAATTAAGAGATTGTTAAATTAACCCTTCCCAGTTTGGTAACTTACGAAACATACAACCCATGAAAGAGGTATCATACAATGAATATGTAAATACACGTAAATTAAAGTGTATTACAAAAAGAATATAATTATGGGCAGTAAATACACCACACAAAAGGTAATAGTGGCAATTTGGCATGGATCTCACGGGAATAAGGAGTGAGATGAAAACCCCTTACCTTGCACTTTCCTTTAGTCGAGGGTACGTTTAACCTCCTGTACGAAGATCGTAGTATGTTATTAAATTATACCAGAACCATATTACTATTTATGATATCATACATGATTCATTTATGACTTTATATTACCCATTTAATAATAATTTCCATGTTAAGTTAACATTTCGGGTAATAATCACTTTCTTTATCGTACGTGTTTTAACTTGTCACTCTTGCTTGTATCACTTAGATCATGATTTAAATACTTCCAGAATATAAAACATGATAAATATATCATATATATTTGGAATATAAATATTTATAATAGACATATATATGAAATGGAAAACACCGTTTATGGAGACGGTAGTCCGTACGTACGCATAAACGCAGTTTCTGTTTTCATATAGTATTGAACGGAAGTAAGTGAATAAGATGTATGTCAGTACATAAATCCTTATATATATATCTAAAGTAGAATTATTATGTCATATATTACATACTTATTAGTAATATATATTTTATAATCGTCGATGAATGGTGAACTTGGAAATGAATCTCATCGCGTCGTGGAGACGGTAATCCGTATGTACGCACGAGCGAAAATATCATTCTTTTGATATTAAAATAATATATAATTGGATAGTATATCATATATACAGAATCATTATCATGTTATATTTATTATTTAAATGAATTAAATATCATTATTATACCCATCCAAATAATAATATATTGAATAACAATTACACCACGACGTAGAGACGGTAAGCCGTACGTACGCACATATGGTGACATGTTATTCAAAGGGTGGATAGAATACTGAATATTGTTTTACCATATTTATAATAACATCACAGTATACATATGATACTATAGTTATTATTTTAGAATGGTAATAACAAATGAAGAAGAAGTGGAAGAAGAAAGGAACTTGGAAAAGGGTGGTGAAATCATTACCTCTTCTTCGGGTTCGTCCTTTTGATTTGATCAAAAGGGCCCCTTATGTTAGATTTCTGATCAAAATAAGGCCTCTAGGTTGTAATGAGGGAAGTTGGGAGAGTATTGGGGAAAATTTTGGCCGAACCTAAAGGCTTTGAAGGTGTGAAGAAATGAGAAGGAGAAGTTCCCTTTTATAAGAGGGGTGAGGGGCACCTTTGGAAAATCTAGAAATATTAATTTATAATAAATTCATATTCGGTTTCTAATGGCTCAAAAGTTGATTATTTAAATGTTAAGGTGGGTATGGGTCGAAAAACATTCATCCAATAGAATTTAGATAGGTTTGGGTTACTATATTAACCTTATCTTTAAGTATTAACTCTAAGTTAATTAGTTTCTCTTTTACAATGTCTCTTTGTATTTTTATATTATATGGTTAATAAACTTACTATATACATCCAAAATACCCCCAAGTGGTCCATTAATGATATAAATATCATGATATAAGTCTCTTGGCAGAACCTTAGATTTTTAGGAATTTAATATCAATTACTAATATAATATTTGTTTTAAAAACTCTTTTATGTCAATTTTGACACTATTCAATAGTTGATTTTTGTGAAACTCATAACAAGATGATTACTTCGAAAAAAGTTAATTAAATCAATCCTAATATGTCATATTATCCTATAAAATTATTTTAATTCATTAAAAGTCTCAAATTATATTTATTTGGGTATTTATAATATAAATTATTTTAATTTGTCACTATTATGGTAATTACTACATCATAATTGTGTCATAAATAAATTAAATTATTTAAAGTCTAAAAATTATAAATAAAATATCATTATGTATGAAATCTCTTTATCTTTCTAATTAATATTTATATTCGAAAATCCAACATATATAACCCTATGTAAAAATTGTTTTTGTAAAAGATATATGCTTATGTCATTTTTGTACTTATTTTAACTTAATTAAAATAAAGTGTCCCTATCACCCACAAGTGGATCCATGGGGTCCCAAAATCGACCCAAAAATGCCTATGGTCGAACACGTATCAACCAATAAGGCTAGGACAAATTTTAGGGTAATTTAGTATTATTATAGTATTATTATTTTAACCCTTATTTACCGGATTTACCCTTAACCATGGTAAATAAAATATTTACCGAAGTAATTATTCAAAATGTCTAAAAATAAAAGTTACCTATTTACACAATTTGAACATCCTGATTCCAAATACGGAATCCATTTTTCTAAATTCAATACACAGAATTGGGAGAAATTAATTTTAAATTAATTCCCGTTGTTAAAACAAAAAGCGTGTTTTTAAGAGATAATAACTATCAAAATATTGACACTTGTTTATGTCTGGTTTAATTGTAAAATTATGTCCAATGAACAACATTGTATTAAATGGTAAAAATATATTCTAAATATTCTTTAAAACCACTCAAATTCATAATTTATCACTATTAATTGTTTTGATTAAAAAAACTTATTTTTAATTAAAATTTAGTAATTTTCACTATTCATCAAAATATAAGTGTTATCCGAAAAGTTCCAAAATTTCACCCGATGATAAATTCGTTATTCTGAATACAAAAATGAAGTCCATTTTGAGAGATAAAATTTATAAAATTTCAAAAAGTAGGTATTACTATTCATAACGGCTAGTTTGATTGGTTGTGGTGTGTGTTAGAACTCAAAGTTGCGTACAACACACGCTACTGTATTATTCAATGGAAAGCGTACCGTGGAAGCTTGGGATGTTTCATTTTAAATTTTTTGATGTCCCCATTTAGTCAAAAAGTTTAAAATATTGTATTTAAAAAGGGTTAACTATTAAAATTTGGTAAAAGTGCAATACTGAAAATGAATTATGTCTAAGAAACTGATAATATGGATTCTAAAATTATAAGGATTATATAAAGTTTAAAATTTAGTTAATACTATTCATAACCTATTTTTAACAGCTTTTTTGGTAAATCATGGTCCACTTGAACTCGGTGTTGCATGTAGTGCAAGTTATTGAATTATTTTGAAGAAATAACACACTATGAAATCTTGGGGTGTTACATTCCATGTCTAAAGTACATGATGTCTTACATGTATCCATATTAAGAAAGTACATACCAGATCCTTCACATGTACCGTCTTCATAGGTGGTATAGTTGGAGAATGATCTTTCTTATAAGGAGAATATATTGAGGATCTTGGATGGTACAGATAAAGTTATGCAAAACAAGGCTACTCACCTGGTCAATGTAATATGGTGGAACCATAAGTATGAAGAGGAAACATGGAAACTAGAGGAGGAAATGAAGGAAAATTACCCACACCTATTTACGACATAGAACGTAAAACAAAATTTCGAGGGTAAAATTTCATCATGGCGAAGAATGTAATGGAACAAATTTTATTCAATGGAAATTATCTTCTTATAATTATGTCATGTAATCACATGAAATCACAACACAATGAACTACTAATTACTATGTGACCTTTAAACATAATATTGTCAATTCTGTGATTTGAATTTTGAAAATATGACATTCATTGTTGTGATGAGTAAAATTTTTGGAGCCCTATAAGACATAATTAATTTTTGGCGAATAGTAACTATCCCTTATGAATAGTAATTCTAGCCTTATGAATAGTTTTATGACCCTTATGAATAGTAAATCGGCCAAGTAACTGGTAACCTTACCAATGAAAGTATAAATAAAATTTATCCATCTTATAAGTGACAATATGATAGTTTTGGTATTTTTTATAATTCATAAATTATTATTTTGATGTCTTATGATTATAGGATAATTTTATGTGACCTTAATTAATTTTTCGAAGTATTAGAAAATCAGTTATAATTTTAATATATATATTTTTTATGAAATGATGATTTTATTTAAAAATTAAATTTCCCATATTTAGAAAATTATTTTCATAAAATGGAATTAATTTTTTTTATTCTACACATAAATAAATGGTTAGGTGAATTTTTAGTATTTTTATGAAATACTTGAATTTTTTATAAATAGTAAAATATGATAATTTACGATAAGTGTTAAAACCTCAAAATCTGCATCATTATTGAGTCATGGATGATGTAAATGGCCATTGTTTTGAACTCACATGAACTTATTACTATTTTTGGTCATGGAATCATCACTATTTATTGTCTTATAGAGAAATAATAAACTAATGATTAAAATATTATGAAAACCCTCCTCCCCTCCACTATAAAAACCATCCACACTCCCTTATTCTCTTCCCTTCTATCAATCCTTATGACTTGCCTAAATTCTACTCAAAAATCTCCCCAAGATCCTCCCACAAAATTGACATCCCTTGGTCTCTTGAAAAGACTAAATACCTTACCCTTATGATTCTCTCAAGGAAGATTAATTTAAGAGGAAAATTCCACTTTTCAATTATTTTACTTTCTTATCAAGTTCCCCTGTTTTCTTTTTTATCATTACCTATCCTCATCCAGATTTTATGACAAATACAATACCTTATATGTAATATAATTTTTTTATGATAATGGAATAAGTTATTATCGTCACCCCTTTACCCTTATTTTATACTAGTAGTAATAACATCATTCTATATGTGTTAATTTACAACATTTAAGGATGATGGGTTTTCAATTTCCATTAATGTATTCAATTCTAGTCATGAAACAATTTATATAGTTGAAACAGACTATAATATATGTCTTATGTATCATCTGTGGTTCTAGAATATTTTTTTACACGTGGTCTTGATTTATAATGAAAAATGTATTCATTGTGATCAAAAACATCCAATTTACCCGAAAGGTTATCACTAAACTTTTATATATAGATTCATCGTCACTTCAAGTGACCAAATGAAATTTACAACCATGTAACCTTATGAATGTTAAATAATAAAATATAACTCCAATTCTAGACAAACATACTCATTTTACATGATTATCTATTCATTTATATAAATAAACTGATCATGAACCAAACAGACCCGAACAATGAAACTGAAACTCATAACCAATCAAAAAGGTTATTAATGAACTCAAAAAGGTTATAATAAGTCAATTACATGTAAAATAGGTTACATAATTATTAATTAATGAACCTAATTTGATTATTCAGGTCATTAATATCAAGTAGAGAAAACCATCATACTAAAGGTAAGGGATTCTACCCAAACCTCCATTATTCCTTAGGGTAATTATTACCCTCTTCTTACCCAAATGAAATCCTATATTCTGTTTATGTACATATTCTAATTTCTGTTTATATGTCCAAAATCATGTATCAACATCCATTAATCATTCTCTTTTTGGGATATTCATGCTTTTCAGTGATTCCCTCATCAATACTTTGCGATAAGCAAACTCGTTTTAAGGTAACTTCCCGAATTCTTACCCAATTTCAAGTGAACTCTACCATATGTTTTAATCCACCATTGATTTTATAAAATAATTATTTTTATTATGAAAAAATTATTGGTATACTTATGGTTTTATATAAATTATTATTCCCTTTTATGTTTTAAATGACCTTTGATATTTTCTTTTAACCTCACTAAAATGTTTTAATTCTGAAGTTTCTTAAGTACCCTTTTTTACATGTTATTAATTCAAGTTGAAATCAATTTTCATGATACAAGCATATTCTACCCTATGATTTTCCATGAATTATATACTTCCTTTCTTGCATGGGAATTTTTATGATACTCCCATTTATTATTCTTTATGACATGATTATGATACCCATTTATTTATGTGGGTAGACTTATGTTTTTTTATGATTGATTATGTATGATTATGTATGTGGAAAGAATATTCAGGAAACTTTCATGATGGGTACACCTAGATATCACTCCAATTCATTGAATAAAGTTGATCCCCATGAGATGTTATGTACAACGGTCTTGGCGGTAATCCTTGACTTGTGCTACCATGTGCAACGGTCTTTGTGGTTAGCCATGACTTGTCCTACCATGTGTAACAGTCTTGGTGGTTAACCATGACTTGTGCTCCTCTAAGTGAAACGAGCCTCGAATCATGATAAATTCATGTTTTATGTTGTTCCACATTACTATGATTCATTGTTTATATGATCCCATGTGTTGGTGCCAAAATTTGGAACAAAGCAAAAGGCCTCATGACAGCCCCACAGACTACCTCCCAAAGCCCCTTCACGGAGTTCCCCAGCACCGCGGCTGCCACGAAGTAAAGAAGGTGGGAGGCCCCATGAACACATTTTACATTCACGATCTCGTCGCGAAGCCAAGGAGGCAAGAGGATCCACAAACTCATTTGACGTTCGTGAGCCCGCCGCAAATCCAAGGAGGTGGGAGGCTCCACGAATGCATTTGACGTTCACGAGCCTGCCGCGAAGCAAAGGAGGCAGGTCACTCTGCAAACCCATTTGACATTCACAGGCTCACCACGAAGCCACCAAGCCCCTCTTCGTGCCGCGTGAGCTCTGATCTGTGGTGCCCCTTACCTATAAATACCAAGATCCCCCAGATCTCTCCAGACGGACAATTAGACCTTTCAGATTCTCATCTCCCAAATCGCGAAGCACTCTTCCGCTCGGTGAACCATGAGCTGTGCGATGTACTTCTACTTCGTGAAGTACCTCCCCATTGTCTCATTTTGATCCCCTCTTCCAAGAGGGATGCCTTTCGTGAGGCCTAAGGGATTTCGCGAAGGAAGGGGATCCCCAAGGGGACCCGGGTTGTCATTGAGCGTTTATGCTTCGCGAAACACCCTTCATGTACACTTGATCCATTTTCTAAGGAAAGATCACTGTACTTTGCAAATAATATTGCTTCCCGACATCCTGCTTCGCGAGGCACCTTTACTCTACGAGGCTATGCTCCGCGAATGCCTTTCCACTTCACAAATCACTTCCCATTTTCACCTCCACCCCATGCTAAGGCTAAGGCACCCCACTTTGTGAAGAACACCCCTTCGTAAGTGCTCTCCACCATGGAGAGAAACCGGGCTCCATAAGGACCCTGCCCGTGAACCCCTCTGCTTTGCAAATCCTTTTCCTGTATGACCTTCCAGGTTTTCACGATGTGACTTCAAGGTCCCCTGGACACCACTTCCTATAGCATTGCTGCGCTTAATGCTTCTTCACATAGGAATGCTAATGGATATTGATTCTTCGCATAGCCACACTAACATGGACCCCTCAGTGGATCACTCCATAACACCCTCGAGTCACGGCATTGCCAATGAATTCCCTTAACCAAGGTGTAGCGGGTACCGGTTATGTAAGTCCTAGGGGTGCAGAGTGAACCTGCCTCGTCCGAGCTGCACGACGTTAAACAGCCAAGCGCCATCATCCTCAACACATGACATTAAACTGTGACCATGCCCCCGTGCATCCTATGCATGGTTCCCCACCACGAACATTCTCCATGCCCACTCATCTCCACGAGGATGGGATCAACCCTCACAGGGGATGATATCCTCCTTGTCGGAGTGTCGTTTGTCCATAGGGAAAGGGCATCCACCTATGTGTAAGCCTCTGTCCTTTCTTGCAGGAGGTAGTACCCCTACTCTTCCTATCTTCTTCCTCCCTAGGGTCCAATAGGGGGGTGGCACATGGGATTTTTCACCCTTTCCCTCTCCCTTTGGGCTTCATCACTCCCAGGCCTCCATCCTGAAGTAAGACCCAATCTTCCTCTCCTTGGGCCGCCTAGAGCCGAATCCCCATTTCACTTCCCACGGAGGCACCTTTCACAACATGATTGTTAGGTCTTTGCTACCTCTTGTTTCCCACACCGAGCATGACCCACGTGGGCTTAAAGTAATCATTGACTATTAAATCCATCTCTCCTGAACTATGAGGTCTTTGATCCATGTTATGGCATGGTGCATAGGAAGCCTCCACAAGGTTCAAGCCCATCACCTGGTCGTTCCGACCCCCTTCACGTCGGTTCGACCCCATCCCGCATGACGTTAAACTGTATTTTCCACCATGAACTACGAGTTATTTGATCCATGTTAAGGCATGGTACGTAGGAAGCCTCCCCTAGGTTCAAGCCCATAATCCGATCGTTCCAACCCCATTCACGTTGGTTCACCAACATCTGGGCAGCCTAGAGTGTGAGCCGCACACCCATTCTGAACTACGAGGACTTTGATACATGTAAAGGCATGGTATGTAGGAAGCCTACATTAGGTTCAAGCCCAACAACCATTGGCACGAACCATATCCCTATCGGTGCGCCAATCCCCATTAATACCTTGGGTAGCCTAGAGTGTAAGCCCCAGACCATCATGAACTGTGGGGACTTTGATCCATGTCATGGAGAAGTACGTAGGAAGCCTCCCTGAGGTTCAATCCCAACACCCATCGGACCAAGGTCCACCTTCACATTGGTTCTCCGACACACAATCCCAAACTACGGGGACTTTGATCCATGTCAAGGTGTGGTACGTTGGAAGACGTCCTGAGGTTCAAGCCCAACACCCATCAGACCAAGGTCTATCTTTAAGACGGTTCTCCGACATACCATCCTAAACTACGAGGACTTTGATCCATGTCAAGGCATGGTACGTAGGAATCCTCCCTGAGGTTCAATCCCAACACCCATCGGACCAAGGTCCATCTTCATGTTGGTTCTACGACACACCATTCCGAACTATGAGGACATTGATCCATGCCAATTCATGGTATGTAAGAAGTATCTTCGAGGATCAAGCCCAAAACCATTATTCATCTTGATCCTTACCTTGGATGCCACATCCCGGAGAGATCACGCCACCTCATTCCCCTACATAGCATTCGGGAAGCCACCCACATGTTGGCCCTGATATGGGTGTTCCCTCTGGGGGATTCCTCTGTCTGATCCACTATAATCAGTGTTCTGATCAGTCCGATTTGTCTCTACTGGATGTTAAACTTGCTGCATACCCTGTGTTAAACACTAGAAGCTAAGGAAAACCTTAGATACATGCCTATGGCATATGATTCCCCACACTTGATGTGGGATGACTCGGGCTTCGGCTCCCTCAAGAAGCCCTATAATAAGAGAAATAAGAGAGACACACCAATCCCCAGCATCCAGACATGTCTGTGATGCCCCAGCACGACTACTCCCCTAACTGAAGGTTACTGCCCTGATCGGACCCCTTGAAATGTCCTGACAGAAGCAGTGTAATTAACCGATGTCCATGAAGAGATGGAACTGGGAAGAGTTTCACAAACAACATATTAAATCTATGAGGAAGACCCGGACTAGGTGACGAGTTCCGAGGAGGAATCCATAGAAGGAAGAATGGACATCCCATCATCCCGTTTCGATCAAGGAGAAAACGTCCTTGAACAAGGAGAAAATGATACCCACCTTTAGAAAGAGGGAATTCAGGGTAACAAAATCCGCACCTGTCGCACTCAAGAAGACAGACGTGTGCTCCCCGAAAAAAGCGTCGGAAATAGAAATGGTGAACCCGACGTGTAAGACTTCTCCTTAATATTGAGATTAGTAATGCTCGGGGCATCCATAGATTGACGTGTCACTGGATCCAGCTATCCGACGCCAGGTCCCGCCATGAAAATAACAGGCCTAGCATGAAACTCACCAGAAGTTGGGGCAGTAGAACATTAGGCATCCCGTTCTACGATGTTATCAGTGTGGATCCTACTTACCGACCACAGAAGATGGAATGGAGTTGGGGCACTGGTTGTTGATTTATTTTCCTAGCAGTGTTAATGAGTTAATATCCCTGCTTTGAGGAATCAGGTTGCTGCCATGGGAACATGATCACCACCCGCCCACCTACACAGATGCAGGGGAAATGCCAGCACAACTACTCTGCGTGGCTAGAATGCTGCCACTATGATGTCGGCATCCACGACCGTGGGGCCCCCTCTCCCCATCTCCCCATATGAATTCATACAAAGGAGGGTGATTAACGACCTCATACGTCATTACGAGGAGGAGGGCATAATCCCAACCCGGGATATGGCCCGCCTGGACCTGGTGGCATCCAGGCCCCATCGTCAACGTCTCCCTCGAGGTATGCGTAGGGAGCCGCTGCTCCCCACCCCAACATTCAATCATTTTGGGAGCTTGTACCCAGATCTCTTTGACGACTCCCTACCTTACACTGATGAGGTGGGTGACGTCCGGCCCAGACTGGTCAGAGTCTCAGTCCAGGGGATCCCAGTGAGGGCCCCCACCCAGCCACATCAACACTGCCACCCGTCCTTTCCAGAGGATCAGGAAAGCTACGCACCTACGCCACCAGCACTGGCTCATCTGACCCGACGCCGACGTCGGGCATGAGATGAGGATGCCCACCAAGGGGTATCAACACCAACGGCTACTGTGGCCCGAGCCACTGCCGACGCATATCATCAAGTCCCTACACAAACTGAGCAGGGGCGCTTATACTCCCAACTGGGATCGAGGCCCCGACATCCCCATAGGTAGGCCGGGTCGACTCTCTGGGTTGCAGGCACAAATGGGGGTCGCTGTGAACCAACCCGCAACAAAGCCACCTCGTACGGAGGTCTTCCCCGTACCACTACCATAATGAGCGTGGATCCTCCCCTCTTCAAGGCTCAACATGGAGGTCTGCCCTATGCCACCCCCAATTTGAATGAAGGTCTACCCCGCGACAGTGATGTTCGGTACGGAAGCCTCTCCCGTGCCCATCACACTGGGTATGGAGCCCTTCCTCCTATCCCCGACCATCTATGTGGAGACATTACCCATCTGGTCCCCCTCCAACGTGGGGATCCTCCCTATGTTCTCTCCATAGCTGGCGAAGGTCCTCCTCATCCTAGAAACCAGAGGTGTGAAGGCCATCCTCATTCCACCCGCACCAAGCATGGAGGTCCTCCCCATGCTCCGGTCGGTGCCAGTGGAGGTGTTGCAAGCTCTAGTGCTGTTCATGGAGGTCCTCCCCATGTCCCCTTTCACATTTTTCCTGGTGATCCTCGCACCTCGGTTGTCTCAAGTGGAAACCCTCTCCACCTGGGCATCATTGTGGTCAAAGGACTAGATGTTGGAAATTAGCCCTATCCCGAGGAGCCACCCAGGGGCATGAGGGCAGGTTTTCATCGCCACAATAAGAATCATGGGAAGGTCCGTACGGAGATCAAACCGGTCCACTTCTCATACTCTCAAGCGGAGTGCAAATCAGCTCCGGAACCCTCCCCTCGCTCATCCGAGTCATGGTCCGGGGCAGGGACGAGGCGCATCAGCTTGGTGCTCCCAGAGTGCGAGGTCCACAACATTCCTGCTTCCCTCCGCAGATTTATCAAGGAGGATGAAAATCTAGAGACCCCACAGGTTACGGTCGTGCAACCACCACCATCATCATTGGAAGTGCTTTCTAGCTCCCCAAGAGATCACAGAGAGATATTCTAGGGATCAATGGTAGGAAAGTAGCTGTGCGACCCACCACTAGAAGCCATGGCCCCTGATCCAGGAACGATGGTCGTCAGCCCCTCTTACCATGACATAGAGTCCAGGTCGCTCCACTCTTCAGAGGACAACCCGAGAGTCGGTGGCCGGTCATCCCATTCACCGTATTCCCCATCAGATAACTTTACACCCCAGTAGTCTGCCTCAGTACCGTTGCTAGTTCCTCAACCACCCCCAGTTGGCGAATGGGGCATTCAAGGGCTAGATCCTGAATTTGAGTTGAGGAGCTTCTGGAGAATTCTTGCAGTGGACCACTTCCCTGAGAAGTTTTGGCCTGCCGAAGCATGGGATTTTGGCATACCTGAGTCCCTCACCCTAAAGGAAGTTGAGTGTCTTCATTACACCCTCTGGGCAACGCATTTTAGTCTCCGTCATCAATGCGTAGTATATCCAAGAAGCCAAGCGCATTTAGAAGTCATTAGTGAGCAGTGTCGTCTGGTCGATTTAGCTGCACTCCATATGGCCCAGTGCCCTGAGTCACCAGGTCATCGTGAGGCCCTCCAGCAGTAGTGAATTTAGAGTATGAAGGTGCTCCGCAGAATTATCAGGGAGGATACCCCCCACATGCAAGTCCATGGATGGGGGCAGTATGCTGCCCTCATCTTCAGTCCTATCCGACGGCAGCATGACTCACTATGCGATATTGAGGACATGCCCCCAGGAAGGGTTACGTTCCACATCGCCAATGTCATGGACAAGGAGGACGAGCTAGAGTTTTTTGATGGAGACTTACCCCCTAAGGGTGTGTCACAACTGTTGGACCCATCAGGGAGGATTAACCGTTAGCAGAGGAACCACCTAGGTATCCCTACGCCCACCGAGTCGTTGGTACTCAGTAGAAATACCGGTAATGGAAAAGATCCCGTTGGAGCTGTCAAGCACTCTGACCCATCTGCCTTAGTGCAGCTGAATCCAAATCTCACGGAAATAGGGCACATTATGTCTCAACAAACCCTCCCAAACGGCACAACAATCTATGGAATCCGGCCCGGGTTCCCCTAGCTTCCCCGCAGGCCGCTCCACCAGTCGTTCCACGAGGCTTTGAACCCATTTACCGTGTAGAAGAGCCCGACAATGCACTTGTGGTTAGGGATCCCCATCAAGACATGGACCCCCGCCTGGATGATCTTATAGCGGCACTCATTACCCACCTTGAGGCATTGGAAACGCGGTAGGTGGCAATCCCACCAGATGGCAAGCCATACCCGGCCTAGCTGGATGATATGCTGGCACCTCCAGGTTTCGATAATCCCACCTTCTCCACCTTTAAAGGGACAGGGGACCCGCCACAGCACCTGGCCCACTTCAATTCGAGGCATGGGCCCATGTTGGGGAATCCAGCGCAGCAGGAGGCCACCAAGATCCACTGTTTTGTTTATAAACTGGAGGGGCCGACATTCATCTGGTATAGCCAGCTCCCCGTTGGATCTGTGACCAGCTGGGAGGACCTTCACAGGTAGTTCCTCTACCAGTTCAGCTCTACCACCTAGAAGACCAGCATCGCAGACCTCTTCAAGTGCAAACAAATACCTGACAAGAAAGTCGCGGACTTTATCGCCCAGTGGAAGGGAATCACATACTCCCTCGACATGCCACTGACTTAGGAGAAATTACTGAAAATGTGAATAGTGAATGTCAAGACGGAATTTTTTCCCTCCCTGATCACTCAGAACTATCATAGAGGGTTCTGAGACTTCTCAGATAAGGCCCAGCGCCTCGAAGAAGCCCTACAATAGGCCAGGAAGGAACATCTGTTTCCCCCAGCAATCCCAGCAAGGAGAGATGCTAGAGCCGAGCCCATTACAGTGGCCCAGATAGAGGCCCCCAGGAATCTAGAATTGATACCAGTAGCACCAGGCCCACAACCTCATAGAGGCCCTCCGTCTCAGGCACAGCCTCCGGCTCCACGGTGTCCTCATAATTGGCAGGCGCCTCCGCGTAATGCGCCGCCACCACCCAGGACGGACAATCAAGGTCCACCTCCTCGGCAAGCCCCTCTAGCTCCTCGTCAATCCCAGGCTCCAAGGGCTCCCTATCCAGAAAGAAGAAACCGTACTTACTCGTTTAGCGAGAATCATGGCCCTGGTTACATCCTTAGTGCCCTAGAGCAGGGGATTGTACACTTTCCTGAGTGTAGAAGGCCGGCAGAGGAGAATCTCACCGATCACCCCAACTACTACCCCTATCACCGGATTCTGGGGAACACCCTCAAGAAGTGCTATGTGTTTAAGGACTGGCTCCAAGATCAGGTCGATAACAACATAGTCAGGCTGGGCTCGGCCCCAGCACAAGTGGAAGGTGTCTTTGTGAGGACCGAAAGTGGTAGCGATGGAAAATGTGAGTGGCAGCAGGTTCCCAACCGCAGATTTCAGAACCATGATGACTGGATAGATCGTAAAACGGTCACTCATGCCCATGGAATTATTTGTGCACACTTGAACCAGCTGGAGCCTTCAGAAGCAGCGACTACTACTTCTGCATCATCATCTCATCCGACCTCCTCCCAAAAGAGTAAGCATCGGTAGTGCAAGAAGAAGAAGCGTGCCCCGCCAATGACATTGTCACCCCGCACTCTCGGAGACTTCATGCCCCCTAAGATCAGGATCCTTCCCATGATCCGCCTAGTGGTGGGTTATTCATCAAGTGATAGTCAAGGGTACACTTCGTTTAATACCGTTGAGTTGGTAAACCCCTATATGACTCCTGATGTGGGGGAACACCAGAAGAACCTCCCCAACGTCCCCAGCCGACGTTAGTGTCGGTAGAGACATGACTATATGGGTTGTCGAGTTTCATCAGTCGAAACCTCTAGACAAGACGTGCATGCCACTGAGACCAGACAGCAGGCCCAGCATGCACGACCTCTTTATTCGGTGTCGTCAGGACCACCTCCACCACCGTTTGTGCTACTGGATCAGGAAGAGCCGCCTCAGCCGCACCGCGACCAGCTTCATCCCACTACTAGTCAACCTTAGTTGTCAGGACCTTATCCGACAGCTACTCTTCAAGCTTTGACTAGTGAGCAATGGAACGTGCCCACCACCAGCCAGTCTCCAGTCCAACCGACAGGGTCCGCCATGCCTCCAATCGCAGAGCAGCCTCCTGTAAGCAGTAGTTCACACTTGTCGCGGAAGTATGATGTTCTAAAGCATCTTGCCGGCATCATAGAAAGGTTTTACATCCTTAAAGCCCTTCTCTTGTCGTCAGATATGCGTGATCCCCTCGCTGAGGATTTAAGGATCCCCCTCCAGTTTGAGACAATGTTAGCAGCTGCAGAAGCCTTCCATGATGAAGCATTTGAGAATGTCGAATGCCATGCCATCATTTATTTCTCAGGAGAGGACAAGGGATCTCCCATACAGAGGCACATCCACCCACTGTACATCACCAGCCAATTCAACGACATTGAGGTTTGCCGCTGTCTTGTTAACACTGACTCTGGGATCAACCTTATCCCAACGCAGACACTGTGGAAGCTGGGGTTATTCGAGGATGACTTGAATCCCTCCGATTTAAGGATCCAGGGATATGACAGGACAAAGAAGACCCCGATTGGAAAGATCCAATTAAAGACCCAGTTCGGTGGGCTAGTTTCCAGCATCGAGTTCATGGTTGTCTCCCAGGACACCGCGTACAATGCATTGATGGGTAGACCATGGCTCCACCTACACTCAGAGGTCCCCTCATCATATCACCAATCCTCAAGTACTCCCTTAATGGTCAAGTAGGTGTACTCCAAGGTGATGAATCTCCTTTCACCTCTTGTGAAGCCCGCTATCTGGATGCTGACTATTATAAGAGCAAGGAAAAGTAGATTCTAGAAAGTGAGGTTGAGCCCGCCCCGGTCACAAGTGACCCTTGGGCAGGTCTATATGACGCCTACATCTTCCCAATCCATCGATTGGAGTCCACAACCCCCAACATGGGGCAATGATTTTTCATCTCTGGTATAAGAAGAAGGCATATTCCCAAGTCCAAGCGACGGTGGAAAATCACCTTGTACTCCTACAAAAACCAGGCTCAGGTGATCCCGGAACCTCCTACCCCCATACGGTACCGAGATTTCCTCCTCATGGCGATGGCAGTACATCATACGTGTCTATTCTTCCAGGATATAATTAACCGGTTCAATCTAATGCACCACTATTTCTTTGATATCATCAAGCATGGCCTCTTGGGCTGAAGGCCATATGGGGTTGGATCGGCTTCTTTCATCACCATGGTCTCAGCGGTGCGTGAATCTTCCGATGCACTGTCCATTGCAGTCCAGGCTAGTACCAACCTCCCGTCAGGTTCCTCTGACCAAGGGGAAGCTCCACCCACTGGGAATCCCTCCTCCACAAGTGATAGAGAGGATTTGGAGGATGATCCCCCTACCTTTGAACAAGGCGTCTCTACCACGGTCGATGAACTAGTACAGGTGAAGCTTGGTAGCGAGGCAGATCCAAGACCCACATTGATCGGTGCCGCTATGTCCCTCGAGTAGTAGCAGTGGTACGTGGACTTCCTTAAATAGCATTGTGACGTTTTCACCTAGAGTTAAGACGAGATGCCGGGACTAGATCCTTAGGTAGCCATCCACTGCCTCAGTCTCCCGACAAACCATCGTAGGTTCAAGCAGCCTCCCAGAAAGATGCACCATTCTCACGGTGCCATGGTTGAGGCCGAAGTTGACAAGCTCATTAGAGGAAACTTTGTCAAGGTGGTCCAGTACCCCAAATGGATAGCCAAACATCGTGCCAGTCAGGAAGAAGAATGAAAAAATCAGAGTCTTCATCAATGCTTCCTCTCAAAATGGGGATGACCTTGTTTGGTTAAGGATCAAACATTCCAAACGGTTTCTAACGGGTTTGTTCGTAGAACCGGAAACATTCAATGATTCTATATCCATTTGGACCTACTTTCTAAAGGTAGGTGATCATTAGTTATGGACCTATGAGGATTAAGAATTTTCATTGGTCGATAGGATGGGAGGTCGGACTCATCACACATTTTTGGGGGAAATTATTGTCTACTCTGGGACTCTCTTTATAGATTTAAGTTATTCTTGTGAATCCATATTACACTACCAAATATGAAAATGATCTTTCCTTAAGATCTGACAACCAATGATTAACATGTATGAGATTTAGAGAATCTTTTATATGTATTTAAGGTTATTCATCGATAGAGAATCATCTATATTTGTTAGAGATTCTTAGTCAATGGTATACTTCAACACATTATATAAAGATCTATTGGTCATTAGGATAACCATACTAGTTTTAAATCCACTCACCGGGGCACTTGAAGTTTATTTTCATTCATAAGGACATGGAGTATTTCAGAGTTGGGATCGAACCCACAGATGTGCTACCTAAGTATCCTTATTAGAAAAGGAATCAGAACCCATGTAGTTCGGGAATTAAGATATAGTTTAACGTCATATAGGATGGATGATAATGAATGAGTGATGGGCTTGAACCTCAAAAAATCTTCCTACGTACTCCACTTTTAATGTAGAGATCATATTCCACATAGTTTGGTTGGGAATTGTGGGTCTTACGTATGATTAACATCCCAAAGAGACGTTTCATGGTTACTTTTACACTCTAAGCTCACGTGATTCATGCTCGGTGTGAGAAACAAGAGGTATCAGTAAAACTGGAAATTTGTTCCATGAAAGATGCGGTCACAATGAATGATATGTGGCTTATGTATGTTTGATTGCCCAAATAGATAAATATTAAGACTTACTTTAATGAAGAAGCCCATGAGAAAGGTCCATAAAGGAATATGTGCTTTATAGATATTTGGATACTCTAAATTGGGGCTTACTTTTGAGGAGGATGCCCAAATTAGGAGGGGACTTGTGATTGGGTTTTATTCCTGAGAAGGAAGCCCAAATAGAAAGAAGTTAAGACTGGTTAAGAGAAATAATGACTGGGGCTTATTTATGAGAAGGAGGCCCAGGTTAAAGGGACTTGAGAACTAGGGATTATTCCTGAGAAGGAGGACCATGTTAATGGAATTTGGGATTTGGGGCTTACTCCTAAAGAGGATGACCATATTTGGAAACTTGGGGATTACTCCTAATAAATATTCCCAAATTAGGGAACTTGGACTGGGGCTTACTCCTAAAAAGGAGGCCCAGGTTAGGAAATTATGATAGAGGATTACTACTAAAAAGGAGGCCCAGGTTAGGGGAATTATGACTAGGGATTAATCCTGAAAAGGAGACCCAGGTTAAGAGAACTTGAACTGAGGCTTACTCCTGAAAAGAAGGCCCAAGTTAGGAAATTATGACTGGGGATGACTCCTGAAAATGAGGCCTAGGTTAGGAATTTATGACTGGGGCTTACTCCTCATCAGGTGGCCCAGGTTTGGAGACTATGACTGGGGATTACTCTTGAAAAGGAGGCCCAGGTTAAATATCTTCTCATCTTAAAAGATGAGGTTGAATGAATGAAATCTCTCACATTAGTGACATGAAGATATGTAAATCACTAGGTTTTGAGAGATGTTCCACAGAATTCCTTTCAGATAAGGAAACCAACCAAGGAATCCTACCATAAATGGCTTTGAAGAGGATTCTGAAGGCTAAATCTTGAATACAAGATGTATATTTGAAGAAAAGAGATGAATGGACAAGAGGGACACCCAAAAAAAGGTAGGCTCGCAGGTCCTGTTTGGGCGTGCAGGTCTTGGTCGCGTAGGTATACCTGCGCGGTACTTGGGTACTTGTGCGCCGGTCAACCCATAGGGTAATACTTGGGAGATCCTTTGCTCAAGCCCTTAGTATCATCTCTAAAGGATTCTGAAAGGGTGGCGTGCAGGTTTTGTTGAAGGGATAAGGCGGCGCGCAAGTGTGACCATTTCCTATAAGGGCTGGACACTTAGGCGCACAGGTGTTGATGAATTTCAACACTTATGCCATGTTCCCCCTCTTTATATCTTCCATTCTAAGTAAGAAATCACCTTAGAAGTGTTTGGAAGACTTGAATAAGAGAATAGGGTGCCGAGATCTAAAATCCAAGTTTCTGGATCCGAATGGAAGGGGGATTTGACTCTGAGGTAAAGTAGAAAACCAGCTTTTAAATTTTTACCTAATCCAATGGTTCTAGTAAGCATAGTTTGATTTTTTATAGAATTATAAAAATAACCATTAAAACATCGAATATTTTTATTTGCTCAATATTACCTAAATCATACAAAATGTATGTTTAGTGAGCTAGGACATGACTTTTTTTCAGAGTTCCCTTGTCTTTTGTGGGAAATTTAAAGTCATGCACATCAGACATAAAAAGGATGATGTTTAAGGTCGAAATAGCTTTGACCGAATTTATTAATGTTGACTCAATTCCATGAAAATTTAACTGAAAACATATTACCACACTCAAGTATGGAGGAAAACATGTAAACTATGACTTAAGAAATTTTGAATCTAAGGAATGATTTGAAAAAAGGCTAAAAGGAATTAGAAGAAGTATTTCCCATGAATGAAGTTACCACTATTTAACAAACCCGTTAGGGGGTTGAATTATGTAGGGCCGCTTAAGGGAATTGGCTGCATAGTCAAATAATAGCATCTTTTGGCTAACAGGTCCGTTATTTAGACTACTTATGCAAGGCCGCCTAAGGGAACGTGCTGTATAGTCAGGCAAAAGAACTCTCAGAAATTTACTTTTATACTGCTAAAAATCTAGTGGATGTTTATGGAGATTCACATTTTCCAATGCATAGAGTTTTCTGTATGGAGAGAGGTACTTGAATATGGAGAGTATATTTTCAATCAAGATTGTCTAATAATTGGATGAATTCCACTCCTACGAAGGTCTAACCCAAACGTAGGGAATGGAAATATAAACCATAGACTTGAATACTTTCAGATCATGAAAACGAGTATGGGAAAAATATGTTAAGGATGGCTATTTTTGTAGATCCCTACATATTGTCCTTAAGACAAATAAGGACAAAAGAGGTTTTCCTCCCAAGAATGAAGTTACCATTAAATAACAAACCTGTTAGGGGGTTGAATTATGCAGGGCCACCTAAGGTCATTGGCTGCATAGTCAAATAATAGCATCCTTTGGCTGACAGGTCTGTTATATAGACTTTTTATGCAAGGCTGCCTAAAGGCACGTACTGCATGGTCAAGAAAAAGAACTCTCAGGTATCAGATATTTTGTGACCAGTAGTCATGAAAAGGGTTATGAAGATCTGAAAGTATTTAAGTTTATGAGTATGACACATCACAATGGGAATTTTTCAACTTATGTAAAGATACACAGGGCAATGATAACCATAATCATGTTGTTGCTGGGGCCTGAATTGAGGCACTGGACTTCACTACGCATACCGTAAGGATGGGAATAAAGCCATATGTAGTTATTGAAATACAGTTTAACATCATGTGGGACAAAAGTGTAGAAGATCTGAGTTTAGGGTCATAGAACTCAGACCATTATAAGGAATACACAGTGTGTGTTTGTTATAAACCTAATGTGAATGAAGACCAGGGTTTTTGTAAGGACCTGACCCCAGTTTCCCGGAGCCGGTGCCTTGTTTGATTACATTGGTATACATAAAAGGAATATGAATCCCGAATGACCGAGTAGTTTAGTATTATTGGAAACAAGATTCATACATAAGTTCAATATTACAACTTGAAGAGAAATTCAACATGGAAACTCCTTAGACAACACCCATAAATCCTTGGTTATTTCATCATTTCATTCATAATAAGCTTATTCATGTCCTGAGAAAATGAAACATAATAAAGGTGTGAGATCAAACAATCAGTAAGAGTAATCAATACAGAGGAAGATAATATAAACATTAGTCATGGTGAATAATTGAAAACACATGCCTTTAATAATAAACATGAACACGTTATGGCAGGAATATGACCTGAGTAAATAATTCCATAATAAAACATAATCATGGGTATTCTACTAGTAGAATAACCACATGAAATATCAATATCTGAACTCATAATGATGAAATTAATAATGCTGGACATTCTGAAACATTTTGTCAAGGCCTCGTCCAAGACGTCTAATGATTAAGGCCTCGGTCAAAATCTATATCACATTAGGAAAGGCCTCGGCCAATTCCACGTCTATTTGTCTCATGAGACCTACCGATGCATCGAGGGGATATAGAGGTCCCCAACTGTCACGTAATAAGTCAAATGAATTCCTCATATGAGTGGGGATAAACATAAACAACATATACATTCATATTGAAACTATCATATGAAATGTAACAAACTTTCCCCAATCATTAAAGATAAAATACTAACCATTCCGAGTAATATGGTGAATGGTTTTAGGATAAATCATCCACAATAGAGTTAGTCATAAACCATTAAATAAAATATTTTAGATGACTTCATAAATTATTAAACCCAATAATACCATGGAATCAACAAGAGTGTTTAATTAGATGAAAACACTCTTATAAAATCATTAAGTAATTCTTGAGATAAATACTCTTTTATTTTGAAAAGAAGAGTTCTTTTGGAAAAATATTTTTATAAAACCAGAAGTTTGGTAAGATAGTATTTCATAATAAAATGAGTATTTTTATAAAGATAATGGTTTCCAAAAATAGATTATAGAGTACCCCTATAAATAGATATGAATAGGAGAAATTCCATTGAATCGGGCTTGTATTTTGGAAAAATTTTGAAAGTTCCTTTTAAAATGTGTATATATCCATAAAACGAGGAAGGATTATGGGTTTTAAACATATATATGATACTCACACATAATATATGAGGAGTAAATAACAATACATAAAAATTTCATTGAGGTATTTAGACAATGAAAGTATCTCGAATGAAAATGGAAGTTCAGGTGGAAAAACCCTTACCTTAACTCCAAACGTGTTCTGCTCTTGTACTTAAGCTCATGGAATATTAAATTATACTTGTTAAAAACTTATTTCAGAACCTATTATACATGTATTTAGTTACCATAATTCTGGTTAGTTCATTTATGTCTTGATTGATAAGTTATTTTATTGAAATTCGTTGTTATGGGGTGTTCATTTCCTTTATTTTCATATTCGGTTCACTTCTATTTAAGTAATGAAGTGTAATGGATGTAAGTATTCAGAATTGAAATTATATATTATTTATGAACATAAATAGGTGTTATTTTTTATTTATATAACTTATTTACATGGAATGAGGATGAATTATCATATAGAACTTTAATGATAATTGTTTTGGTTAATTTGTGGGTTTTGATTACAACGAACTCATTTTTCTTTATAACCTAATACCATTTGAACTAAGGGATTACACAATATTAAATAGGTTATATTATATATAATAATCTGGTTCAACCATAACAATAATGGTTTCATGACCATAATTTATAATGATAAAAGAAATCGAAAGTCCATCGTCCTTGAATGTGTAAAATTGACACATCTCGGATGGTGTTCTTGCTACTAGTAAAAAAGAAGGTAAAAAGGGTGAGATGATGATAATTTATTCCAATATCATGAAAAAATTCCAGTGCATATAAGTTACTGGAGTCATCACAAAATTTGGATAAAGAGAGGTAATAGAAAAAGAAAACAAATGAAATTGAAAGGAAAGACAAAGAATTGAAAAGTGGAATTTACCTCTTGAACCAAACTTCCTTGAGAACCTCCTTAAGGGAGAGGTTTTGGTGTTTTAATAAGACCAAATATTTCTGGACGTGGGATTGGAGGTTGGGAGGGTATTTGGCCAGAATTTGGAGAAGGCACAAGGCTTGATAGGAGTGATTGGAAGAGGGGGTGAGAGGGGGTTTTTATAGTGGAGGAGAGAAGAGATTTCTTAATATAAAACTCATTAGTTTATTATTTATTCACAAGACAAGTAATAGTAAGTATTCTATGACCAAGATTAGTAATATTATCATGTGAATTCGGATTAAGGATGGTTCCATTAGCCATGATGCTAGGAATATTCTATTTAGCTTATAATGTATATATACGGTAAATTACTGTATTTTACTATTCATGAAAATATAACGTATTTAAAAAAAATCCCAAAAATTCATCCTAACCATTATTCAACGTGTAGAATCCAAATATGAATATCATTTTTAAAAAATAATTTTCTAAATATTATTAATTTAATATTTAATTAAAATCATAATTTTTTCCTACACCTTTTATGCCAGGGCACGCGTGCGCGTGTCTGTCACGCATGGGAGGACGCGCGGCTCCTTTCCCAGCATTCCTGCTTTCCAAAGGCGGGCGGCATCCATTCCTTGTTCAGGGATGTCTGCTCCTTGATCGAAATCGGGATGATGGGATGTTGGTTCTTCCTTCCGTGGATTCCTCCTTAGAGCTCATCACCTAGTCCGGGTCTCCCTTATAGATTTAAGATGGGTTCGTGAAGCTCGTTCCCGGCGCCATATCTGCATGGACGCCAGTTAATTACGCTGCTTCTGTCGAGACGCTCCAAGGGGTCTTGTCAGGGCAGCAACCTTCGGTGGGGATAATGGTCACGTTGGGGTGTCATTGGCATGTCTTGATGTTGGGGATTGGAATGTCTCTCTTCTGTCCCTTATCACAGGGCTTCTCGAGGGCGCGGAAGCCCGAGGCATCCCACATCAAACGTGGGTAATGTGTACCATCTGAGGTTTTCCTCAGCTTCCCATGTTTAACAAAGGGTATTCCACGAGTTTAACATCTTGCGGAGACGGACCAGACTGATCGAAACACTGAGAGTGGATCAGATTGAAGGACCCCCTGGGGGGAACACCGATGTTGTGGACAACACGTGGGCGGCTTCCCGGATACTATGGAGTGGGATGGGGTGGCATGATCTCACTGGGATGTGGCGGCCCGGGTAAGGATCAGGATGGATGATGGAGTGACGAGCTTGAACCTCGTGTAGGCTTCCTACGTATCCCCAGGATAGGGAATCAAAGTCTGCGTAGTTCGGTGATGCGGTGGGACACCTGAAGAGGCGACCTGTGAGAATGGACGCATGGATTGGAGCCTGGAGGAAGTAGATCTCTGGGCTAGGGAATGAGCTTCCGAAGGAAAGTGGGCTTGAAGGGGGAAGTCAGGATGAAACTTGGGTGTGAGTCATGGGGCTTATGCTCTGAGATGGCCCAAGAGGGGGAATGCGGTTTAACGTCATGTGGGACGAGATGCAATTTAATGCCATGCGGGACGAGGGCATACAGTTTAACGTCATGCGGGATGAGGAATCTGGGGATTACGCTCTGAGGTGGCCCATGGTGGATATGAGGCTTATGCTCTGAGGTGGCCCATGGTGGATATGGGGCTTACGCTCTGAGGCGGCCCATGGTGGTCGGGGAACTGACGTGGAGATGTCGGAACAACCGAGTGGTGGGATTGAACCTCGTGGATGCCTCCTACGTACCATGCGTTAGCACAAATCAAAGTCCACATAGTTCGCTGGTATGGGGATTACACTCTGAGGCGGCCCATGGTGGATTTCAGGGTCGATGCGCGCTCTAAGCCCACGTGATTCACGCTCGATGTGAGAAACAAGAGGCAGCAGGGACCAGACGATCACGTCGCAAAGGGTGTGTCTGTGAGAAGCGGAAAGGGGCTTACGTGTGCTTAGCAACCCAAAGAGGAAACAGGGGATTACGCATGATTAGCGGCCCTAGGTTCCGAGGCTTACTCCAAGATGGAGGCCTGTGCTGCGACAAAGCACAGTGGGAAAGGGACTCCACTGGATTTGGCAGGAGGGAAGTACGGAGGTGCATGGGTGAAACCTTCCGTAAGGGAGGCTAGGGGATTACACTCTGAGGCAGCCCTTCCCCCGTGGAAAAACGCCACTCCGACAAGGAGGATCTCATTCCATGCGACCATTCCTGTGGAGAAGAGTGGCGTAAAAAATGTCCGAGCTGGGGGGACCCTGCGTGCGAAGCACGGGGTCGGACCACAGTTTAACGCCATGTGTTAAGGACGAGGTGCTTAGCAAATTAACGTCCTGCAGCTTGGACGAGGTGGGTTCGCTCCACACCCCTAGGGCTTACATGCCCAATTTCCTCTACCCCTTGAGGGAGGGAAGGCATCGGCAAGGCCGTGGTGAAGGGGGGCCGCCGGGTGAACCATTGAGGGGTCTACGTTAGCGTGGCTATGTGAAGAAGCAATAGCTGTTAGCGTGCATATGCGGAGAAGCATAAGGCAAAGCAACGCAACGGGAAACACCACCCAAGGGACCTTGAGGTTACTTCATACGAGCCTGGAAGGCCGTACGGGAAGACAACGCTTGGCACGCATGCCCGGAAGGGGAGACATCATGTGCCGGCATGGAAAGGCAGCCAAGGGGCGTCAAGGTAAAGGGGTCCTAGGTGTTGCGCGCAGAAAGAAGGTTTGCACGCAAAACACCGAGATGGCTCGCAATAGGGCTAGAGGATTGCGTGGATAGGTGATTGAGTGCAAGGTATTGCACGCATAGAAGGGGATTGCGTGCAAGGGGGAAACGATTTCGCGCAAGGAAAGTACCCGGAGGAGTGGGAAAATTCAATTAAGCCAGAGGAGTTGCGCGCAAAGGCGATCCCCGGGGCAAGGTTGTGTGAAAAGTGGAATTACCTGGAAGTCATTTTTCACGTGGGGGGAGTCTAATTGCGTGCATGGGAGCCATTCAGAATTTTGCAACCCCAAACCTTTTTGGGGTCACCTTCTATTTATAGGCATCGGTCGACATGGAATCCAGGCGGCACGTGAAAGTTTCCACGACGGGAACCGTCGGTGCAAAAAGATTCACCGCGCAGAACCGGGGCACACTAAATTGTGCGCGCCATTGGCTCGATTATGTGAATCCCGAGAATTCTTCGCGCGCACATCATTATTTTGTGCAAGTCCTCCTTTATTTCGTGCACCACTTCCCGGGCCTTCGGACCGGGCCTCTGATTCCGAATAGGACTTTGCTTTTCCATTTCAAAACTTCTTTTAGGAGTTACGGACCTTTTTTCAGAATCTACAAATGACGCCCCTCAGAATTGGATCGGCGAGAGGTCACAACAGTCAGATTCCGAGGGAAACACCGAAGCAGGGCCACTCCTGGGCGCTTAGCGCGCAAACAAGAAACGCAGCGCGCAAAATGACATATCGGCGTGGAATTTGCTTTCCGCGCGGCACGGAACCCTAGCCTCACTTATAAAAAGGGGAGCTGGGTCCCAAATTCAAACTCCATCTTTTCCGCGCGATAGGCTTATCACTCTCATGCGCGAAATTTCTCCTATGGCTGTGCGTAAAAATGCTCTGGAAGGGCGGAATTCCTTCCGAATTTTGGCCTTCCTTGCACGCCTACTCGGTATATCCCATGATTAGCGTGCCGATTGCACGCCCATCTTCCGGATTTCACACCGCCACTTCAGATTTTGCGCTGCACTCTCCAATTCCGCACACTACATCCTGGTTTCGTGAAACTCCCGAGATATTCGAGATGGCCGCAAACAGAGTTGATGAGGGGGAAGCTTCCCCTCGTAAGACCGAAATGGCGACGGACGAGGAGGTTTATGGCGCCAAGGTGATCGTTTCCAATAACCTGACCTTGTTCAATCTGCTGACTCTAGAAGAGAAGAAGTATCCCCTGTCTGGCAACCTCTCGCTCTGGAATTTTGTCATTTTAGAGGAGGTGCCCCTTCCGGGTTTTGAGGTGGAAACACCGCGGTCATGGGTGACCCGGGAGGAAAAGATTCCTCGCTAAAACATCACCAACAACGGCCTTCCTACCACGGAAACCAGACATATGGACGTATACATCCTGAAACCGAGGACCAGGACCATTACCGGGGACGAGCCTGTCGCAGAGAATTATCCGGCCCTCTACGCGAGCACGTTCCGTCAGAGCGTCACATATGACACGAAGGGCTGGCTAAAGGATGGAGACTTGTGGTCCGGGGGTAACTTCACCAGCGAGTGGGCCTGGGTGTTATGGGTTCGCCATACCTGCGACCAGTTTGGGGATGAAATGCGGTATATTGGCCTGTTCGAGGCAGTATGGGCGTCGCAGTTCCACTTCAACCATCAACCTGAGCTCGGGCCAGAGCTATTCACCTGGTGGTCTCCTTATACCAACACATTCCACCTTCATTATGGGGAAGTTGGCATCGGTCTCTGGGACGTTCACTGCATCGGATGTATCCCACTAGAGGGCTACCAATACGAAGAGTTCGTTCCTCAAAAGAACTCCTGGGAAGACAGGTCAAGGACGCCCATGCTGACATGGCACCTGCTGGAGCTGGCCAAAGAGAGGCTGGGAGTCAAGGACTTCCTGAAGGACATTTCCTACAAGGTCTGGTTCATCCAATTCCTTGAGAAGGATCCGACCGTCAAGATGCCGGGACGGGTTAAACGGTGCCCAACTGCGGCTTAGAGGAGCAGGGATGGGTCATACTGGAGGACCCTGGAGGTGGGGAAATACCAATCATGGGGCTACCGCGTCATTGAGTCCTAGGACCCGAAAATCTGGTACACCGCGTTCCTCGCCTCCTTCCTGAGCGGGTGGCTCCTGCTGGTGCGGGATGTGAGGATGGGCGTCCATCCAGCAACACTAGTGATGGCGGGCGCCATGGCTGCCAACAAACGGTTCAACTTGGGGTTCCCCATTCTGGCCAAGCTGTATGCCATCCTAGGATGCATCTCACGAGGGGGGTCACCTCGGAGAGTATGTGGCCCCTTCCAGATCTTCCACGGCTGGGTGGCGGCTCACCTCGGCGGGTACACTTTCCCAAACGCCATCCGTCCTCCGGGAAATGACCTGTGACCGTCCTTGCTGAACATCGCAGGGGTGGCGTATAACGACCCATACTTTACATACATTGTTATTACTTCAGAATTGAATCACACTTATTATAACATATAACAAAACCAAGAAAGGACCGTATAGGTATAGTGTCTTTAGAAACTGGGAAACATAAACAACTGGTTCATAAAGCATCTACTTTGCCTCCCATTTATTTCATCATATCTAGAGTCCCTTTTTGGAATATTATACTTAATTACCTTCTTCCTGACCAGGGGAAATAAAACATACAAAAGGGTGAGCTCAAATGCTCAGTAAGGGTAAAAAAAAGAAATATCAATCACATCATATACATAAGCACATAACTTTTGGAAATCGTAACCTGCAAAAGAGATCATAATTTCATATCATGGGATAAATCATAGTAGTGAAATGTAATCCCAATAATCATAACTTAAAACATGAAACTTTGTGACATACACACATAATCATAGAGAATCATTTCTTATTAGTCAAGACTCATTGTCAAGACTATCTTAGTGGACAAAGTCCCTTTCTGAACCGAGTTCACTCCTCGTTTCAGTCATGTTTCACTGAACCAGTATAACCTACCGTTCCAGCCATGTCTATCTCATGAGATATAAAATCTTTACCCAATTCATTGGAGGGAGATATAGGTCCCACCCATCTCATAATGATACCATTCTTATGTGTGACACAAAATCATAAATCATACATCATTTCAAAACCCATGTAATAAAAATGGGAATCTTAAACATCGTGACATCATAAAAAAATTCATATAAGATAAAGGAATTCAAAAAAATATAATTCCATCACAACATAATCAAATCAATGTAATAATAGGGATAAAAACAGAACCCTTTATTATCTTAGATGGAAAATAATTTTGATAAAACAATTGAACTCCATTCTTGAGGAAAATATCCTTTCTGCTTCAAAAACACTTTTCCTTTCTTAACATGTCGTACGATTATAAAATAAAAGAAGTTGATTAAAAATAAACTTGAAAACTTGTAAAGGAAGCTTCTTGGAAATAATTTTTTAAAAATCCATTAATGCTGTATAAGTTAAAGAAAACATTCTTCGTACTTTTGTCAGAAAAGTCAAAAAGTACCTCGTACAAAAAACGACAAAAGATTCCTTTCATATCTTTTACTAAAAACTCACCGAAGGGTAAAATTTGATTTAAACAATTGTAGGTGGATGGAAATAATATTAGATATTGAGGAAACATGGATGTGGATGATAAAATACACCCCAGTAAATACCAAAGTACAAACAATCTCGGATAAAAATGAGATTGTGATCTTTCCCTTACCTTAGGTCCGTTTTGCTTCGTAAGTGTCCGAACTTACTGTATAATGATTTAAATAATGTTATTGACTTATTCCAGAATCATAATTATTTTTATTATATCATATATGGTCATATTCTTAGCTTTTTAGTAGTAATATTTCATTGCTACTTGTTATTCGGGTGTCTATAACTTTTTGTTCTTATGAGTGTCTTGTCGAATAAACTCTTATTATTCTCTTTAGGTTATAGATAACTCATTTCCAGAATGTTATTAGTGTAATATATATCATATTCATTCATTCAATTCATTTATATAATCATTATGAAATGAAGATAATGTAGAACGAGTCGCATCACATCGTGGAGACGGTATTCCGTACGTACGCACGAGTGATGATATCGTTCCTATGATCGTGGAATTGTATTGGAGTGTATGTATACTATTTAAGAATCAGTATCACTTTATAATAGTCATATATTGTCATTATTTACACCATCATACCCATCCAAGTAAGGTGGTGGTGGAAAATAGATTACACCACGACATGGAGACGGTATTCCGTACGAATGCACGCGCAGTGATTTCTTTTTCCGTAGGATGGATAGATGGTGAAATAGGGTTGTTTAATACTTATAATAACATATTAGTATATGAGTGATACTAATGTTATTACTTCATAATGAAACAACTAAATAAGAAGAAGTGGAATAAGAAATAAAGATGAAAGAATCGGTAACGGACATTACCTCTTCTTTGAAGTGCTTTTTTGAGACCTTCTTTTAGGGCACTAAAATTGGTCTTTGAATAAGACCAGGACCTCTAGGATGTCTCTAGGGATGTTTAGAGGAGGAATTGGCAGGGGTTGTCCGAGCTTGAAGGCTCAATGTGGTGTGAGCAAGAGGGTGAGGAGGTGCCCTTTTATAAGGGAGGAGAGGGGCTCCTTTGGAAAAACTAAAAATATTATTTTATTATAAAGTCAAGTTCGGTTTTAAATAGCTCCAAATTGATATATTTCGAAGCTAAGGTGGGGAGGGGTCGAAATACTTTCATCCAATAGAATTTAGACAAGTTGAAGTTCCTATTTTAACCTTATCATTTAGATTTAACATTAAGTTAAATAATTTTACTTTTACCATGTCTTCTTGTGTTCTTATACTACAAGGTTAATAAACTTACTATAAGCAGCCAAACGAACCCCAATTTGTTTATTATTAATATATATAACCTTATCTATGTCATTTGGCCGAACCTTAGATTTTTAGGAATAAAATAAAAATTACTAATATAATATTTGTTTTAAAAACTATTTTATGTCAATTTTGACACTATTTAGTAATTAATTTTTGTGAAAATAATAACAGAATGATTAGTTCGAAAAAGGTTAATTAAATCAATACTAACATGTCATATTAATCTAGAAAATTAGTGTAATTCATAAAAAGTCTCAAACTACATTTATTTTGGTGTTTATAACATCAATTATGTCAATATTTGATTAATAAGATAATTACTGCATCATCTTTGTGTCATAAATAAATTAAACTGTTTAATGTCTAAAAATTACAAATAAAATACCATTATGTAGGAAATCGTTTTATCTTTCTAATGAATATTTATAGTCTAATTTATTTTATGTATAACCCCATATTAAAAATGATTTACTTATTAAACTTTGATTTTAACTATTTTAACCCTTCTTTAAATAAATTAATAATAAATGTCCTAATCTAATCCAAGTGGGCCTAAATGGTCATATTTTATTCCTAAGGTTGTTTTTGGTCGAATTACACTTGTCCAATAGAATTAGGACATGTGTTAGGGTAATAATAATATCATTTTTACCCTTAATTAACCTATTTACTTTTAACCGTGGTAAATAAAAGTAAAAAGTTACTATTCACCAAAAATTATTTTCATCTCATTGAACCACATTTTAGTCCTTGATATTAACCGTGTCTCTCGGATTTTTGATATTCCACTCACAGAAGCGGTAAAATTAAGTTTCATGAAAAATTCAGTTTTTTTAACTACCACTTAGTGGTTTCACTATTCATCAAAAATTGAAAGTTTTCAGAAAAATACCAAAATTTCACCCTAGGCTAATTTCGACATTCCAAATCCAAAAATGAAGTCCATTTTGAAAAATAAATACTATAAAATTTTAAAAAGTTTTTATTACTATTCATAACGGCTAGTTTTAATAATATTTTAATAACATATCGTTGTTTAGTGAAACTCAGTATTGCGTACGACGCAAGCTATCGAGGAAGGTCGCGATTGCGTGTAAAGAAAGCCAAGTTAATGTTGTGTGTGGTAAAAGATTCATTTGATGATTTATATAACATAAAAACAAAATATTTCACATAAAAGTCTCGGGTGTTACATTCTACCCCCCTTAAAATTAATTTTGCCCTCGAAATTCATCACTTTGTAATAAACAGATGAGGATACCTCTCCCTCATCATATCCTCAAGCTCCCATGTAGCTTCTTCTAATTGGTGGTTCCTCCATAAGACTTTCACCAAGCGAGTGGTCTTGTTTCGTAGGACTTTTTCACTACGATCCAGAATCTCTATCAGCTGTTCTTCATAAGAAAGATCTTACTCCAGCAGTACAACTTCTGAGCTGAGTACATGTGAAGGATCAGGTATGTACTTTCTCAGGAGAGATACATGGAACACATCATGTACTTGAGAGAGATTCGGTGGAAGCGCCAATCAGTAAGCTACCTTCCCGACACGATCCAGTATTTCGAAAGGACCGATATATCTAGGGCTCAACTTCCCCTTCTTCCCAAATCTCATGACTCTCTTCCAGGGAGATATTTGTAAGAACACTTTATCACCCACTTAAAACTCTAGGTCTTTTCTTCGGTTGTCAGTATAACTTTTCTGTCGACTCTGAGCTGCTCTTATGTGTTGTTGAATAGATCTGACCTTTTCTGCCATTTCATCAACGAGATCAGGTCCTAATAGCTTTCTTTCCCCAACTTCATCCCAACAAGTTGGAGTCCTGCATTTCTTTCCATAGATAGATTCATAAGGAGCCATCTGAATACTGGAGTGAAAGCTATTATTATAAGAAAATTCCACCAAAGGTAGGTGTTGATCCCAACCACCTTCGAAATCCATAGAGAAAGCTCTCAACATATCTTCTAGATTTTGAATTGTTCTCTTAGACTGGCCGTCTGTCTGAAGATGATAAGTAGTGGTAAAACTCAACTCTGTATCCAGAGTATGCTGAAGACTTCGCCAGAACTTCGAGGTAAATCTAGGATCCCGATCAGATATAATAGAAAGTGGTACTCCATGCAATCTTACCACTTCCTTTACATATATCCTGGCAAGCTGATCCAGAGAGAAATCCTCTCTAATAGCAATGAAGTGTGCAGACTTGGTAAGACGATCAACTATGACCCAGATAACATTATTGCCTTTGGATGTTTTAGGAATTCCTGTGACAAAGTCCATAGTGATGTTTATCCATTTCCATTCGGGTATGGGTAATGGTTGTAACATCCCCTTAGACTTATGTCTCTCAGCTTTAACTTGCTGAAAAACCAAGCATCGAGAGACAAATTCAACAACTTCTCTTTTCATGACATCCCACCAGAAGTACTCTTTCAGGTCCTTATACATCTTCGTGCTTCCAAGATGAATAGATAATGAAGAACTATGAGCCTCATCCAGTAGCTCCTTCTTTAATTCAGGGATGGGAGGAACACAAACCCGATTCCTGAACTTTATTATCCCATCACAATCATGGTTGAATTCAAGAACCATTCTCACCTTCTTTTGTAACTCGAAATCTTCTTTTTGTGCCTCTTTAATCTTCACATGTATAGAAGGTTGAACATTCATTTGAGAAAGATAAGATTTTTCCCCTTCCATTATAAATCCAAGATCCATCCTTTGTAAATCCATAAATATTGGATCTTTTGTGATCCTCATCATGGATAAACTAGCATGGTCTTGTCGACTTAATGCATCTTCCACCTTGTTTGCTTTCCTAGGGTGGTAATGGATTGAGCAGTCATAATCCTTAATCGGCTCCAACCATCTTCTTTGACATATATTCAGCTCCTTTTGTGTGAAAATATACTTTAAACTTTTATGATCAATGTAAATGTCACACCTTTCTCCATAAAGATAATGCCTCCAAATCTTTAATGCAAAGATTACCGCAGCTAACTCCAAATCATGTGTTGGGTAATTTTGCTCATGTATTTTCAACTGTCGTGAGGCATAATCTATCACCATATCATTTTGCATAAGAACACACCCCGATCCCTTCTTGGATGCATCACTATAGATCACAAACCTTTCTCCACTACAAGGCAGTGTGAGCACAGGTGCACTGGATAACCTTCTTTTCAACTCCTTGAAATTCTCTTCACATTCCTCCGTCCAAACAAACTTAACTCCTTTCCGAGTCAACTTGGTGAGTGGATTAGATAATCATGAAAAATCTTTCACAAAATGTCGATAATATCCAGCCAAACCAAGAAAACATCGGATCTCAGTCACTATTGTTGGTCTCAACCATCTTTCGATAACCTCTGTTTTTGCTGGATCCACAGATATCCCCTCTTTTGAGATTATGTGACCCAAAAAATGAAACTTTTTGAAGCCAAAATTCACACTTGGTAAATTTGGCATAAAGTTTCTCCTTTCTTAGGGTCCTCAATATAATTCTCAAGTGATCTTCATGTTCTTCCTTGCTCTTTGAATAGACAAGAATATCGTCTATAAAGACTACCACAAATTGATCAAGAAAGTCTCTAAAGACTCTATTCATCAGATCTATGAAGATAGCAGGGGCATTAGTAAGACCAAATGGCATCACTATAAATTCGTAGTGTCTATACCTTGTACGAAAATCCATCTTTGGTATATCCTCCCTTTTGACCCTTAATTGATGGTACCTTGAACGAAGATCAATCTTGGAAAAGTATTGAGCTCCGCGTAGTTGGTCAAATAAGTCATCAATGCATGGGAGAGGATATTTGTTCTTGATAGTGATCTTGTTAAGTTCTCGATAATCAATGCAGAGCCTCATTGATCCATCTTTCTTCTTAACAAATAGAACAGGTGCTCCCCAAGGTGACGCCCTAGGGCGTATGAATCCCTTATCAAGATTTTCTTAGAGTTGCTTCTTCAATTCCTGCAACTCAATTGGGGCCATTCTATAAGGTGTCTTTGAAATAGGAAAAGCACCTGGTATGAGTTCTATTGAAAACTCAACTTCACGATTTGGTGGAAGACCCGGTAATTCCTCCGGAAAGACATCATCAAACTCCCGTACAATGGGCATATTCTTAATCGTGAGTTTCTCACCAACCATTTGAGATAAATAACCTTCATTTAGTGGAATCAATACCCATAAAATGGAAGAAATTTCAACTGGAAGGTTATGTTCATCCTTGCATCGATAGACGATCATAGATTGATCTGGAATATGAAATGTGAATTCCCTTCTTTGGAAATTGATATGAGCTCCATGTAGAGAAATCCAATCCATGCCAATAATCACATCAAATTCCACTATAGGAAGGATCACAAGATTTGCAGGAAGCACTTTCCCACAAAATTCAATCGGAGAAGAATTATAAACTTTTGATGCGACTGTTGTGACATTAGGTGTTGTCACAGCTAACTCAACATCTAATTGTTGAGGTAATACAATGATAACCTTAGAAAATTCTTCAGAAATAAAGGAGTGGGTGGATTCAGAATCAAATAAAACATTTTCTACTTTAGAGTGGATGGTAAGTGTACCTTTCACCACATCGTTATCGTACTCCAAATCGCTGATAGAAATTGCATGTGACTTTCCTTTGTCTTTAGCCTTAAGAGTTTGTTGACGTCGGCCATCATCATCAACCCTTGGATTAGGGCATTTATTGGCATAATGTCCCATCTCCTTGCACATGAAACATTGAAGTGTAGTAGGTTCATTCTGTGTATCCCTTCCTCTGTTTGCATCATTAGACATCTTGTTCCCATCATCGTGGAATTCAAATGCCCGATGACCTTCCTTTCCACATTTGAAACATTTACTTGTCCCTTTAAGACAACTCCCTCCATGTTTCTTTCCACACTTTGAGCATAAGGGAAAGCTCATCTTCTTTTCAGTGTGCTCTTTAGATTTTCCTTTGAATTCCATTTTCCTCTTCTTATCAGACCCATATGACTGATGGGTTACTCCAATCTCCATCTCAACTTTGAGAGCACATCGAACGATTTCCTCTTAGCTATTGAAGTCCTTTATGGCTAAGGCCCTTTGAAGACTTGGTTTTAAGCCACTAAAGAATCTATAGATCTTACTCTTAGGTTGGATAATAATACCAGAAGCGTACCTTTAAAGTCCTGTAAAATTTGCTTCATAGGTACCAACAGATTCATCATCCTTTTGCTTCAGTTCAAGAAACTCTTTCTCTATCTTTGTTCGGAGAATACGAGGGAAGTACTTATTGAAAAATAAGTTCTTGAACTCGTCCCATTCCATGGACTCAATTTCATCCCTTTGCCTTGTATTCTTAATAAGATTCCACCATTGATCAGCATCACCTTCCAAACGATACACTGCTAAGATGACTTTATCATCCTCAGAACATTGAAGAACTGAAAATTTCTATTCACTAGTACTAATCCATTGTTCAGAAACTAATGGATCAGTAGACCCACTGAATGAAGGTGGACGCTGTCTCATGAAGGATTCAACAGAATGTTGCTCCTTACTTTGCTCGTTTGGAAGTCCTGCATGATTCATAGCTTGAGAAAGTTGTGTGAGCATGGCTACAAGATTCTGCATTCCAGCTCCCATAACGTTTGGTTGCTCAGGGGGACAATCATTGCATTGCACATCGCATTCCGCATTAACACGATTCCTTCGGGTTCCATCCATTGACTAAAACCAAGAAGAATAGTGTGAGAAACACTAATTATAATAGGAAAACCACATAATCAAGAATAAGATTTCACACTTAAGGTCTTATCCTAGGTTATTCATGGCCATTTCTAAAACACTAAGATTGTGTTCTATGCTTAGAATTATCCTTTGGGTTCTTACTAAGGCTTTCGCATCCTAGTTTCCAAAGGTTGAATATACCTTTCCTCTGATACCAACTATAACGACCCATACTTTACATACATTGTTATTACTTCAGAATTGAAGCACACTTATTACAACATATAACAAAACCAAGAAAGGACCGTATAGGTATAGTGTCTTTAGAAACCGGGAAACATAAACAACTGGTTCATAAAGCATCTAATTTGCCTCCCATTTATTTCATCATATCTAGAGTCCCTTTTGGGAATATTCTACTTAATTACCATCTTCCTGGCCTGGGGAAATAAAACATACAAAAGGGTGAGCTAAAATGCTCATTAAGGGTAAACAAAAGAAATATCAATCACATCATATACATAAGCACATAACTTTTGGAAATCGTAACCTGCAAAAGAGATCATAATTTCATCTCATGGGATAAATCATAGTAGTGAAATGTAATCCCAATAATTATAACTTAAAATATGAAACTTTGTGTCATACACACATAATCATAGAGAATCATTTCTTATTAGTCAAGACTCATTTCCAAGACTATCTTAGTGGACAAAGTCCCTTTCTGAACAGAGTTCACTCCTAGTTTCAGTCCTATTTCACTGAACCAGTATAACCTACCATTCCAGCCATGTCTATCTCATGAGATATAAAATCTTTACCCAATGCATTGGAGGGAGATATAGGTCCCACCCATCTCATAATGATATAATTCTTATGTGTGCCACAAAATCATAAATAATACATCATTTCATAACCCATGTAATAAAAATGGGAATCTTAAACATCGTGACATCATAAAACAATTCATATAAGATAAAGGAATTCATAAAAATATAATTCCATCACAACATAATCAAATCAATGTAATAATAGGTATAAAAACAGAACCCTTTATTTTCTTATATGGAAAATAATTTTGATAAAACACTTGAACTCCATTCTTGAGGAAAATATCCTTTCTGCTTCAAAAACACTTTTCCTTTCTTAACATGTCGTATGATTATAAACTAAAAGATGTTGATTAAAAATAAACTTGAAAAATTGTAAAGGAATCTTCTTAGAAATAATGTTTTAAAAATCCATTCATGCCGTATAAGTTAAAGAAAACATTCTTCGTACTTTTGTCGGAAAAGTCAAAAAGTACCTCGTACGGAAAACGACAAAAGATTCCTTTCATATCTTTTAATAAAAACTCACCGAAGGGTAAAATTGGATTTAAAAAATTGTAGGTGGATGGAAATAATATTACATATTGAGGAAACATGGATGTGGATGATAAAATACACCCCAGTAAATACCAAAGTATAAACAATCTCGGATGAAAATGAGATTGTGATCTTTACCTTACCTTAGGTCCATTTTTCTTCGTAAGTGTCCGAACCTCCTGTATAATGATTTAAATAATGTTATTTAATTATTAAATAATCATAATTATTTTTATGATATCATATATGGTCATATTCTTAGCTTCTTAGTAGTAATATTTCATTGCTACTTGTTATTCGGGTGTTTATAACTTTTTGTTCTTATGCGTGTCTTGTCGAATAAATTCTTATTCTTCTCTTTAGGTTATAGATACCTCATTTCCAGAATGGTATTAGTGTAATATATATCATATTCATTCATTAAATTCATTTATATAATCATTATGAAATGAAGATCATGTAGAACGAGTCGCATCACATCGTGGAGACGGTATTCCGTACGTACGCACGAGTGATGATATCGTTCCTATGATCGTGGAATTGTATAGGAGTGTATGTATACTATTTCAGAATCAGTATCACTTTGTAATAGTCATATATAGTCATTATTTACACCATTATACCCATCCAAGTAAGGTGGTGGTGGAAAATAGATTACACCATGGTGTGGAGACGGTATTCCGTACGTACGCACGCGCGGTGATTTCTTTTTCTGTAGGATGGATAGATGGTGAAATAGGGTTGTTTCATACTTATAATAAAATATCAGTATATTAGTGATACTTATGTTATTAATTCATAATGAAACAACTAAATAAGAAGAATTGGAAGAGGAAATAAAGATGAAAGAATCGGTAACAGACATTACCTCTTCTTTGAAGTGCTTCTTTGAGACCTTCTTTTAGGGAATTAAAATTGGTCTTTGAATAAGACCAGGACCTCTAGGATGTCTCTAGGGAAGTGGAGAGGAGGCATTGGCAGGGGTTGGACGAGCTTGAATGCTCAAAGTGGTGTGAGCAAGAGGGTGAGGAGGTTCCCTTTTATAAGGGAGGAGAGGGGCTCCTTTGGAAAAGCTAAAAATATTATTTTATTATAAAGTAAAGTTAGGTTTTAAATAGCTAAAAATTGATATATTTAGAATCTAAGGCGGGGATGGGTTAAAATCCCCTCATACAATAGAATTTAGACAAGTTTGAGTTCCTATTTTAACCTTATCATTTAGATTTAACATTAAGTTAAATAATTTTACTTTTACCATGTCTTCTTGTGTTCTTATACTATAAGGTTAATAAACTTACTATAATCCACCAAACGAACCCCAAGTTGTTTATTATTAATATATATAACCTTATATAAGTCATTTGGCCGAACCTTAGATTTTTAGGAATAAAATAACAATTACTAATATAATATTTGGTTTAAAAACTATTTTATGTCAATTTTGACACTATTTAGTAATTAATTTTTGTCAAAATAATAACAGAATGATTAGTTCAAAAAAAGTTAATTAAATCAATACTAACATATCATATTAATCTAGAAAATTCTTTGAATGCATAAAAAGTCTCAAATTACATTTATTTTGGTGTTTATAACATCAATTATGCCAATATTTTATTAATAAGATAATTACTGCATCATCTTTGTGTCATAAATAAATTAAATTATTTAATGTCTAAAAATTACAAATAAAATACCATTATGTAGGAACTCTTTTTATCTTTCTAATGAATATTTATAGTCGAATTTAGCTTATGTATAACCCCATATTAAAAATGATTTACTTATTAAACTTTGATTTTAACTATTTTAACCCTTCTTTAAATAAATTAATAATAAATGTCCTAATCTAGTCCATGTGGGCCTAAATGGTCATATGTTATTCCTAAGGTTGTTTTTGGTCGAATTACACTTGTAAAATAGAATTAGGACATGTTTTAGGGTAATAATAATATCATATTTACCCTTAATTAACCTATTTACTTTTAACCGTGGTAAATAAAAGTAAAAAGTTACTATTCACCAAAAATTATTTTCATCTCATTGAACCACATTTTAGTCTTTGATATTAACCGTGTCTCTCGGATTTTCGAAATTCCACTCACAGAAGCGGTAAAATTAAGTTTTATGAAAAATTCAGTTTTTTTAACTACCACTTAGTGGTTTCACTATTCATCAAAAATTGAAAGTTTTCAGAAAAATACCAAAATTTCACCCTAGGCTAATTTTGACATTCTGAATCCAAAAATGAAGTCCATTTTTAAAAATAAAAACTATAAAATTTCAAAAAGTAGTTATTACTATTCATAACGGCTAATTTTAATAATATTTTAATAACATATCGTTGTTTAGTGAAACTTGGTATTGCGTACGACGCAAGCTATCGAGGAAGGTCGCGATTGCGTGTAAAGAAAGCCAAGCTAATGTTGTGTGTGGTAAAAGATTCCATTGATGATTTATATAACATAAAAACAAAATATTTCACATAAAAGTCTCGGGTGTTACATGACGCCGATGACGCTCAATGAGGAGGGCGTGAGAATCCGCATTGGCAACCACAACAACTTCCACTTCAGCCCGTTCCCCACCCCAGTCAGCCATATTGTGGACAATGGGTGAGGCTCTCTGGAACATCATGAGTATTTATAGAGTATTCTAGGCGGGGTGCTTGTGGCTCGGATCGACGGGAAGGTGATCTGCGAGCCTTACCTGCCATCCCGATTCACCAGGCAATTCAGGTGCCTCCAACGAATGCCGAAGAAGGTATTCATGGCTGTCTGGTAGGAGAAGAATCACTGCGTTCTACGTAAGATGTGGTTGATGTTTACCACTTTTGGCTCTGGCGACGTCGTTACTCTTCCTCCCACCGGGGTTGATGCTTGCATAGCAACCGAGTATGCCGAACACTGGACCATCGCGTACCATGAGGGGATTTTACGCAAGCGAGTCCGGAAACTCGAGGTTACTCGCGCAGAAATCGGGCGACGAGGGAGAAGGCAAGGTGCTTCTAGAAGGGGGAACCATGGGTGCATCAGGCAGCGAGGCCTACGCAGGATGGGAATTCAGTAGCGGGAACATCACACAATGTCGTCGCGACCTCGTTGCCTGTAGGGGGTCACATGAGGCGTCCATGGAGCTTCCCGAAAAGCAGATAAGATACCTGCTCGAACCTTCCCAAGATGCAATCCTCCCGGCACTGTGTTCGGCCTGGATAACCCTGCAGAAATCACTGGGCGTTGAAGCCATATAGCAGAAGATAATGCAAAACGGGATCCACCTGCCATAGGTCGGGCTCATTCGGGTTACCGACCGGGTAAATTCCCATCAGCGACATGATTATCTGATGGCCATGGACACATACGCACGCCAAAGGGGTCGGCGTGCGGAGCCACCTTTCCTAGTGAAAGTGATGCTCGGCCAGAAGCATGATCCGAGAGTGATGCCGCCGGGAGAAGGTGACAGCGACGAGGAGTCAGAGGGGGAGGAGGAAACCAGAGAAGACGAAGGCGAAGGAGAAGATGAAGAAGAAGGAGAACCCAAAGGCGAGGGGTCGCAGGGGGTGACCTACCAAGGGAGTCTCCGAGAGAGAGGCGAGATTGTCGGTGCTGATCTCGACATAACTGAGATACTCGAGGTTTGTCTCTATCATCATTAATTTCTTTTTTTTTTACATCCATTCTCCTTTTCAACTTCCAAACCGTCTCTCTGCCTCACTCAGGAGCGGCTAAGTGTTGGACGGGCGTCCCCACTAGAGGAGGGAGGAGAGGAACTGGTGGGACAGGATGGAGATCCAACAACCATCATTGAATTAACAAGCGCAGAGGGGTCTCCCATCATGGTGGCTCCTACAGCGGTCGGAACACTGGAGACCGATGATATAGACTCCGGTAAGTCTCACGCTTCACTACTAGCACTTGTTATCAAAAGATCCCAACTAATCAGTATACGCCTTGCGTAGTGATCTCATCATTGGAGGCTCATCAGGCTGTGGAGCTTGGGCCGTCCGTGAGCGGACCAGTGGCGGACATACCACCTCATTCAGAACATGCCCCCTACACTGAGTCGACCCTGGAAATTGGTGAATAGGGGGCAGCAGACACCAGCGGCGCTGTTCTTTAGGCGAGGCTAGAAGATGACGGAGGCATCGTCATTGATGGTGCGAGAGAGGAAGGTCGCTCAGACGTCAAGGATACTATTCCTCATGAAGACATCCCTGAGGCAGATCCTGCTGCTGATCTGCTGGCTGCCTTCCCTATGTACCGACCCGCTGACCCTGAGGAGGTAGATGACTCGGACTCAGAGGTAGCTGAGGAGAGCCAGATGACACGGCGCAAAGGGTGTAAGTGTATCCATCGCTTTCTCAGATAGCCCCAGTCAGATTGGATGAGGTGGATGGGATCACTCCAGACCTGGCTGCACTTCCTGTGCACCGGAGGGGCTGATTCTTAGCGCCTTTATCTGACGGTCCATGATTACATGGCCGAGAAGATACACGAGAGAAGCCAGTGCACCGACATTGCCCGGTGTCAGGAAAGATTGGAGAGTGACCGAGCTTTGCTGAGGGCATACCAGGAGGTCCGGCACCTCAAAGGGCAGGCGGCAGATAAGGAGGCCTTCATTGCAACATGCTCTGAGATTGTGGAGCAACTGGCGGACCAGTTGGCTGACGCACAGGAACAACTGATGGACGTGAGTCACCAGATGACCGTACTTCGAACCGAGTGGGCGCGGTCACAAGCTAGGATTGGCGAGCTGCGCTCTGCGGCGGCTGATGAGGGGAGAGTCTTCAAGGAGCGAGAAGCGGTTTTAGAGGATACCCGCCAAAGGGTAACAGCACTGGAAAGGTCGATTCAGCACACTGATCCTTAGGGGATTTGTTTTGGCCATCTCATGAACCTCTTTCTTGTACTGCTCATGATCTCAATCCAATACATGGACAAATCCATTCATCTGTACCCTTCGTTTAATATGATCAACCATAATTCCTAAATGAATAACAAATCACCCCTAAGCTCTTGTGGGTCGCACCCAATGCGAGAAGCAAAGGATACTCGTGCTATCATTTCGTCCAACTATGGGGCATTGACCAAGCCTCAGGCATCCGAAATTGGGCCTGGATTTCTGAGGAGAATACCTCATATAGATTGATATATCACCTTCTCCACGTGCTCTGACACACGAGCGGGGCAACGCCGGGGGCATTGAAATCCATCCGAACATAGGGAGATGGAAAGGAAAGGTGACTCACGCTACCCGAATTCGGAACAATGTGGGGCGCGACGATGGAGGATAACTATTAACCGTGATAGAAATGCAACATCCATATCGTGTTGGCCCGGAGTGCGGATAATAAATGAGGGCTGGCCACTGACCATGTTCGCAACATGGGTCCTAACTCAAATATCGCCGGTCAGTTTCCCGGAACGTTAGCCCAGGACAACATGCGGGCTATAGGTCTATCATCCATATTGCTACAATAGGCAGACCAAAGTCTATCATCCATATTGTGGCAGCAGGTAGACCAAAGTCTATCATCCATACTATTAGGGGGTCCCGTCAAACATGACCAGTCCTCCAGAACGTTGGCCTAGGACAGTAGGTGGACCGTAGGTCTATCATCCATACTGTTAGGGGGTCCCATCAGACATGAAAGAGAATGAGGATCTGAATAAAGGGGTACACAAAGCATGGAAGGTGGAGTGGTGGTTTGTTCGAATAGAGTCCAACACTCCCGAAATTGCACCACCGTGGCGGATGCGCATTAGGCGGACGTACCAACCTGATCACGGGTCGTCCCAATTTTCAGGAAGGACCTCTCTGGTGAGAGAACTGCCACTTCCCATTATTACTATGGGGCATCCCGAACTTGTTCAGGGTAGATGTCACGATTATGCCACTTCCCATGACGTCAGGACGAGGGGCCGACAATAAAGAGGGATGGGGTTTGGTAATCCTTGGGGCTGGACCCAAGACAAAATGTCCGGGCGTTCCTACGTATCTCATTAGGATGAGAATCAAGCCACACGTAGTTCTTGAAGCACAGTTTAACGTCATGTTAGATAAAATACAGTTTAACATCGTGTGGGATGGGGGACACATCTCATCTAGGGATAGGCACGACACGACAAGTAACCTGACGTGAATGAGGACATAATCCCACACCACACTGTACAATCCCACAAGAGAGACTGAGTCGTGGAAAGCCAAGAAAAGGATCTTAGTTTTAGGTATTAGAACTCATACCAAAGGAGAAGGGGAATGGGAGACACATGGTAAAGCGGTTGCAAAACCCAACATGAATGGGGAAAATCCCTGCTTACTATGTGCTCATGGGGACACGTTTAGGTCGAGAGACCGAACACGAAAAGTTAGGCTGGGCTTGCGGGGAAGTTCTCAGGCGCTCCTACGTATCTCATATGGATGAGAATCAAGCCATACGTAGTTCTTTAAAGGCAGCATGGCGCGATATGGCGCCTATGCAAAGGACGAAGGAGTCATGCGGGTCTAGACCTCGCACCAAAAGAAGTAGCATTTGATATATATTTTTGGTTCTTGAAGGTAAATGGTTTTGTCTTTTGTGGGGCGACTGGCCTAGGGTAGAAATTACTGGTGTCTCCATAATAATCAAGCCATAACAGGCATTGACAAGCGGCATGGTAATCGACCAATACCTGGCGTGATGTCCCCCATGGGGATGTCATCACAATGTAGTTCCATTTTTCATCATGCGGCCAGGATGATATCATCACAGTTTAAGGTCGCGTGGTAGGACCAACGACACAGTTTAAGGTCGTATAGTTTGGACCAAGAGAACAGTTTAAGTTTGTAAGGCTTCGACCAACAGCACAGTTTAAGGTCCTATGGTTTGGACCAACATCACAGTTTAAGGTCGTATGGCTTGGACCAACAACACAGTTTAAGGTCGTATGGTTTGGACCAACAACACAATTTAAGGTCATAAGGGTTGGACCAACAACATAGTTTAAAGTTGTATGGTTTGGACCAACAACACAGTTTAAGGTCGTATGGTTTGGACCAACAACACAGTTTAAGGTCGTAAAGCTTGGACCAACAACACAGTTTAAGGTCGAATGGTTTGGACCAAGAGGAACACGCATGATGCGATAAAGCATACCCTATGTGGGTGAGGGTGTAATCCCATACCATCACCGCGCGCGGTTCCGAGAGAGGAGCCTCGGGCCAAAGGGGCCAACGAGGGTTCAACAATCAGGGGGGCAGGAGATGCTAGCTCCCAGCTACGCTGGGCCTGAAACGTAATGTGTGGGTGACTCCTCGTTCCCCATGGGGATGAGGGTCATGCTGCACGCAACCTGTAAAGAAGAAACCCAAGCACATACTCTAGTGCTCAGATCGCGGGAGCCCCGAGAGAAACCGTTACGCAGCTTGGTATGTCTGATGTGTGGGGGTGTAATTAGGGTTAGTACAAGGAGTGTCGAGATTCCACCTTGACACGGTGGGGGAAAAACACAATGTGAATCATGCAACCAAAATTCAAGGCCCAAGGAAGATGGCGTGACGACTGAGGATTACTGCAGACCACGTTCGCAACACAGCATCCTGTCACGTTAGCCTAGAAGTAGGGGCAAACAAATGAGCGTCAACTGCTGACCATATTTTCAACATGGGATTTGTATCAATTTGTCTCCCAAAACCCTCGGGGGCGTTGGCTCGTGATGGTAGGAGAGCCCTTAGGTGTTGTATCCATGCCGTTCTCGGGGGTCCCTCCAGGTGTGAAGGATGGTGGGGCCTGAATGAAGGGGAACACGAAGCTTGACAAGTGGACGAAAACTTATCTAAGTCGAATCTGACACTCCAGGTCCTAGACCAGAGTACTCTGAACACATTAGCAGACCACTGGAGAGGGTCGAAGGGCTCAGTCTGAGAGCGGCCAAAAGATGGCGGATTACCGAGGGAAGGGCAGGCCAAAAGACCGAGGCAACCAGGAGATCATGAGATCTCCTAAGAGACGGGGCTGGACCTGAAATCTAAGTGTTCAGGCGGTCCTACGTATCCCATAAATATGGGAATCAATCCACACGTAGTTCTTGAAATCACAGTTTAACGTCATGTCGGATGAAATATGGATCTTAGTTTTAGGTCTTAGAACTCAGACCAAGGAGCCCAGATGTAGGGAAAAGTGTAGTTTAAGGTCATGCTGGACCGGGTGCAGTTTCAGGTCATGAGGGACCGTATAGTTTAAGGTCATGCATGACCATAGGAGGAGAGAAGAATGGGGATGGGCCCAAGACGAAATGTCCAGGAGTTCCTACGTATCTCATTAGGATGAGAATCAAGCCACACGTAGTTCTAGAAATCACAGTTTAACATCATTTTGGATGAAATATGGATCTTAGTTTTTGGTCTTAGAACTCGGAACCTAGAGCAGTTTAAGGTCGTGCGGGACCGGGTGCAGTTTAAGATCATGCGAGACCATAAGAGGATCTTAGTTTTAGGTCTTAGAACTCGGACCCTGGTGGAGTTTAAGGTCATGCGGGATTGGGTGCAGTTTAAGGTCATGTGGGACCGTATAGTTTAAGATCATGCAGGACCACAGGAGGAGAGAGGACTGGGGCTGGGCCCAAGATGAAATGTCCGGGCGTTCCTAAGTATCTCATTAGGATGAGAATCTAGCCACATGTAGTTCTAGAAATCACATTTTAACATCATGTTGGATGAAATACGGATCTTAGTTTTAGGTCTCAGAACTCGGACCCTGGTGCAGTTTAAGGTCGTGCGAGACCGGGTGCAGTTTAAGGTCATGAAAAACCATAGGAGGATCTTAGTTTTAGGTCTTAGAACTCGGACCCTGGTGCAGTTTAAGGTCGTGCGGGACCAGGTGCAGTTTAAGGTCATGCAGGACTGTACAGTTTAAGGTCATACAGGACCACAGGAGGAGAGAGAACTGGGGCTGGGCCCATGACCAAATGTCTGGGCGTTCTTATGTATCTCATTAGGATGAGAATAAAGCTACACATAGTTCTAGAAAGCACAGTTTAACGTCATGTTGGACAAAATATGGATCTTAATTTTAGGTCTTAGTACTCAAACCCTGGTGCAGTTTAAGGTCGTGCGGGACCGGGTGCAGTTTAAGGTCATGTGGGACCGTAGGAGGATCTAAGTTTTAGGTCTTAGAACTCAGACCCTGGTGTAGTTTAAGGTTGTGCGGGACCAAGTGTAGTTTAAGGTGATGTGGGACCGTACAGTTTAAGGTCATGCAAGACCACAGGAGGAGAGAGGACTGGGGCTGGGCCCAAGACGAAATGTCCGGGCATTCCTACATATCTCATTAGGATGAGAATCAAGCCACATGTAGTTCTAGAAAGCACAGTTTAACGTCATGTTGGATGAAATATGGATCTTAGTTTTAGGTCTTAGAACTCGGACCCTGGTGCAGTTTAAGGTCGTGTGGGTCCGGGTGCAGTTTAAGGTCATGCGGGACCATAGGAGGATCTTAGTTTTAGGTCTTAGAACTCTGACCCTAGTGTAGTTTAAGGTCATGCGGGACCGGGTGCAGTTGAAGTTCATGTGGGACCATAGGAGGATCTTAGTTTTAAGTCTTAGAACTTGGACCCTGCTGCAGTTTAAGGTCGTGCGGGATAGGTGACTGACTAGTACTAGGCACGTCTCACTGTTCACTAGTCGAAGCCCGGGAGGTGGCTGCCACGTTAAGACCGGAAGGCTATAGTCGGTCGGTGGCATGGCAGGGCGAGTTGCGACACGGACGAGGTGGTCCCGCCTAATCCAGGAACACGAACGGTGGTGGAGGTGAACCTTTCGACACCGGGTGAGGGGGCTGCATGCGCTGATCTCTGTATCGGGCATGCTGCCTGGTCTCAGTAGCGTGCAAGGCATGAATGGAGGTGACGACTGTCGTGCCCCGGCGATTCACGTAGCCACTTCTCCGCCGACGTTGGCGATGGCTAGGGACACTGGGGAGGTCCACCTGGCGTTCCTCATCGTCGGGAGTCAAAAAGGGATTTACCAACTCTACGGTGTTAACCAAAGCGTACCCCGGGCTTTCACTCGAGTAGTCATCCACTACCGTACGGAGTCTCGGAGGGATCCCCATCTCTGGGGGCATAAAATCGCGAAGCGTGCGGGAAGATGAAGGCACTAGCAGGGTGCATTCTTTCTTATTGCGTCACCATTTGCTCTTCTGGGAAGTGGTAGGCTAGGACAACGATTCCAAAGCGGCGCTCACAGATTCTGAGGGCTCTGGCTGACTCAGGCGGGCACGGATGATGCCATGGGCATGGGCGACCGTCCTGCGGTCAATCCAGTCATTATACTTCTGAGACCCACGGTCGGAAACCTATTCCCACTCATCCTCCTTGTCACTGCAGCCATCTTATCTCACGAAGACACCTGCCACCTGCGCCAGGACTGGGCCCAACCTGACTATGTTGTTGTCAATCTGGTCTTGGAGCCAGTCCTTGAACACATAGCATCACTAGATGGTGTGACCCTAGATCTGGTGATAAGGGTAGTAGTTAGGGTGATCAGTGAGACGCGCCTCTTCTGGCTTCCGGCACTCAGGAAGCCGCACGATCCTCTACTCCAAGGCACTACGTAAATATCCGGGGACCTGGGCCTCGTCAAATGACTAAGTCTGATTCCTTCTGTCTGGAAAGGGGGCTCTTGGAGGCTGACCATGACCAGGGGCTGGAGGATCATGCCGAGGAGGCGGAGCCTGATTATCTCACCTGGGAGGTGGCGGTGCGTTACGCGGATGCGCCTGCCGATCTTGAGGTGGTCGCTGCTGGGACGAAGGCTGTGCCCGTGGGGGTGGACCCCTATGGGGCTGCTGAGCTGGCCTTTTTGGTAGCAACTCTAGCTGTCTGGGGGCCTCTATCTGGGCTACAACAGCGGGCTCGGCTCTGGTGGCTCTCCTTTCAGGGATTACAGGAGGCAGCGGGCGTGCCTGACTGGCCTGTTGCATGGCTTCTTCGAGGCGTTGAGCCTTGTCCGAGAAGTCCCGGAACCCTCCAAGGTAATTCTGGATGATTAGAGAAGGAACTAGCTCTGCCTTGATGTTCCCTACACACATTGTCAGTAATTTCTCCTGAGTTAGTGGCATGTCAAGGGAGTACGTGAGCCCCTTCCACCGGGTGACGAAGTCCACAACCCGCTCATCGTGCCTTTGTTTGCACCAAAAGAGGTTTGCAATGTCCGTCTTCTGAGTTGTGGAACTAAACTGGTAGAGGAATTTCCAGCGAAGATCCTCCCAGCTAGTCATAGATCCGATAGGGAGCTGGCTGTACCAGACGAATGATGGTCCTTACAGTGTCTGAATAAAGCAATGGAGCTTGGCAGCCTCCTACTGCGCCGGAGTCCCTATCAAAGGCCCAAACCTCGAGTTGAAGTGGCCCAAGTGTTGTGGCGGGTCTCTGGTACCGTTAAAGGGGGATAAAGTGGGGTTCCCAAATCCCATCGGGACCGGAATATCATCCACCCATGCTGGGTATGGCTTGCCGTCCGGTGGGATTTCCACCTGCCGAGTTTCCAGGGCCTCTAAGCGGGCGATGAGTACTTCCATCAGATCGTCCGGACGCGGATTCCTGTCCTGACGGGGATCTCTAACCACAAGCGCATTTTCGGGCTCTTCAATCTAGAAGTCAAGCTCATCAGCTCGTGGGGCGGCTGGCAGAGCGACTCTCAGGGCAGCGGGAGGAAACTGAGCAGGGTCCCCCAGGTGATCCTGCCGCTCGGGAGGGTTCGGCGAGACGTATCGTGCCCTCTTGCCATGGGCTCCGGCCTCTCCCCTGTCGGCGAACGCGACATGGTTGAGGTTTCCCCGGGGAATCTCGGCAAGGGGTAGGTGCTCCTGCCCCTGTTGTCCTATCCTAGGATTACCATAGTTAGGCCTCCGCTCTGCAATACGTTCGGCCAAGAGCTCAACAACCATCATCTTTTTCTCAGCAAGTTGTTGGCATAGCGTGGCCTTCTCGGAGTCTTCCTCTGCCTTCTACACCAAGGAAGATGGGTTGGCAAGCTTGACAGCCCCGACATGCTCTTTACCCTTGCCAATGTTTCGGCTCAGTGTTAGTGCCTCAGTGGGTGTGGGGAGACCTAGGAGGCTCCTCTGGTGGCGAGTAATACTCCTAGACGGGTCCAATAGCAGCTTGTCCTCAGGGGGTGAGTCCCCATCGAGGATCTCCACACCATTTACCTCATCTGAAAGGTCAGCCATGTTGACTGCCACTGCCCCTGACGACGTTCCCTCAGGGCCGCCCAGTGTGTCGGGTTGTTGGTGGATCACAAAGAAAAGAAGGGAATCATACTTCCCCCATCCGCGGATGTGAACGTGGGGGGTGGCTTCCTAGAAAACCTTGAGGAGTACTTGAAAACTTTGGACGCATTGTTGCTGGAGGGCCCTGCGGTGTCCAAGTGACTCGGGGTGCCGAACAGCAGGGAGCGCTGCCAGGTCGACCTGACGGCACTGCTCACTGATATCCTCGAGATGTGCTTGACTCTCGGGATAAGGCGCTAGCTGACGGCGGAGACGTGAGTGAGTCACCCGAAGATTCTGGCGGAAACATTGAAACTCTCCCAGGGTGAGTGACTCTGGCATATCAAAATCTGATCCTGCGACCAGCCAAAACTTCTCGGGGAATTGGCCTGCTGTGAGGACAGTCCATAAACTCCATGACTCCGGTTCAGGGTCCGGACCTTGCTGCCCCTTCTTGTCAACCGAGAATGGACGGGGAGCTGGCAATGGCGCCGAGTCAGGTCACCGGGCTGGCGAGCTGGCCAGCGGGGAATACGGCGAACAGGCCGATTGGCCGCCAATCCCTGAGTCGTTCTCCAAGGGTTTCAGTACCCTGGATGCCACGTCGCGATAGAATGGGCCATCGAATGGGCCTCCTGTCACAGTGTCGGTGCTCGCCGAGGGTGTGTCGCCTTGCGAGTCTTCCGTCGGTCCCCAGTAAAGTTCCCCACCCGCCCTGACTGAGGTGGAAGGAGCTTCTGGGGAGGCCAACGATAACTGCGGGTTTGACCCCTAGGGGTACGCCAAGTCCTCGTCCTCCTAGATATACCTTCGTAGGGAGGGGGGAGTCATAAGGATATCACATTCGTGGAGTACGAGACTGACGCGCCATGTACCCATCCCTAACCTCGACTCAAAGGGCTGGGGGGGGGGGGGGGGGAGGTTCCATCGTTGAGTCATATTCCACCTCGGATTCTAAGAAACAGACTGGTCTAATTTCCGTCCGGACTCCCCTGACATTCCTCTTACGGCGACGACGTCCCGTCTTCCCACCCATGGGTGGCTCCTCAGGGTAAGGATGATTTCCGTCAAGGAGTACCCTGACCGAAATAGCACTGGGGCATAGGGGACTGAAGGCCGGGGTGCGAGGAGCACCAGGATAGATGTCGAAAGGGATATGGGGAGGACCTCCATGTGGGAGAGTGACCGGATACGCAACGACTCCATACTCACGGCCAGCGGTAGGGGGAGTGACCTCATACCCAGTGTAGTGGGCACTGGGAAGAGTTATAACTGGAGCGTAGCTATCACGGAGAAGCCTTCGACTTTCCAGATCAGTGACACAGAATGATCCTTCATGGTGGGTGGCACTACTGCGGATTGGTCCGCGGTGGCCATTGCCTGTACCCATGATTGGGAGAGTCAACCAAAACTGCATGTAGGGAGGTCGGGGCCTCGATCCCAGTCAGTCATGTGACTGCACCTGCTCAACGTGTGCGGGGGTCTGGTAACAGGAGTCAACAGCGGCTCGGGCCATAGTGGTTGCTGACGTTGATGCCCTAGGACGGGCATTCTCTTCCGCTTGCACCCGATGCTGGCGTCGGGTTAGACGGGTTAGAGCTGGTGGTGCGGGAACAAAGATTGCCTGGTCCTCGGCCCAAGGAGTCGGGAGATGATGTCGACGTATCCTGGCGGGGGTTCTTGCCATTAACCCCTGGGACGGGTCTCTGATCGGGCGGACCCGGACATACCCCACCTCATTGGCGTAGGAGGTGGATGTGTCAAGGCACTCCGGGGATAGGCTCCTGAAGCGATTGAACGTCGGAGTGGGGAGCGGAAGCTCCCTGCGCGGCCCTCGGGGGCGGCGACGATAGTGAGGTGCAACCGCCTATAAATCCAAAGGGGCCATGCCCCTGGTGGGGATGATCCCTTCCTCGTCGTACCTATGAACCAGGTCATTGATCACCCTTTGCTGGATGATTTCTAACGGGGAGGGGGGGGGGGGGGTGAGAGCGCCCGACAGTCGTGGAAATCGGAGCCGGAGTGACTATGGAAAAGGCGAGACCGAACGGGGTAGCTGCGTCGGTACTACCCCTGCCCCTGTGCTGGTGGGCAGGTGGAGATTGAGCTCTGAATGCAGTGATCTGATTCCTGGAAGCAGGGAGATGAACCCATTAGTATTAACAGGAAAAGAAATCGACAACCAATAACCCAACGTCATTCCGTCTTCCGTAGTCGGCGAGATGGATCCATGATGATGACGCCGCAGAATGGAGTACTCAACATTCTGATAGCCACAACCTCTGGCGGGTTTCACATCCCAGTGATAGGTACCCCGGACCTGGTGACACGCTAATCTTCCGACACCCCGAACGCTACCTGTCCCCATATTGAGAAGAAGAGCTTCACGTCAGTTTCACCATTTTCTGTTTCCAACGCATTAATGCTGGGTCGCGCACACACGTGTCTGTCACGCATGGGAGGACGCGCGGCTTGTTGCCCCGCATTCCCTCTTTCCAAAGGTGGGCGACATTCGTTCCTTGTTCAGGGACGTCGGCTCCTTGATCGAAACCGGGATGATGGGATGTTGGTTCTTCTTTCTGTGGATTCCTCCTCGGAGCTCGTTACCAAGTCCGGGTCTCCCTTATAGATTCAATATGGGCTCGTGAAGCTCGTTCCCGGCGCCATATCTGCATGGACGGCAGTTAATTACACTGCTTCCGTCGAGATGCTCCAAGGGGTCTTGTCGGGGAAGCAACCTTCAGTGGGGAGAATGGTCACATTGGGGTGTCGTTGGCATGTCTTGACGCTGGGGATTGGCATGTCTATCTTATGTCCCTTATCACAGGGCTTCTCGATGGCGCGGAAGCCCGAGGAATCCCACATCGAACGCAGGGAATGTGCACCATCTGAGGTTTTCCTCAGCTTCCCATGTTTAACACGGGGTATGCCGCGAGTTTAACGTCTTGCGGAGATGGATCAGACTGATTGAAACACTGAGAGTGGATCAGATTGAAGGACCCCCTGGGGGGAACACCGATGTTGGGGCCAGTACGTGGGTGGCTTCCCAGATACTATAGAGTGGGATGGGGTGGTATGATCTCACCGGGATGTGGCGGCCCGAGTAAGGATCAGGATGGATGATGGAGTGACGGGATTGAACCTCGTGGAGGCTTCCTATGTATCCCTAGGGCAGGGAATCAAAGTCTGCGTAGTTCGGTGATACGGTGGGACACCTAAAGAGGTGACCTATGAGAATGGACGCATGGATTGGAGCTTGGAGGAAGTAAGATCTCCGGGCTATGACATGAGCTTCCCAAGGCACGTGGGATTGAGGGGGGAAGTCAGGATTAGACGTGGGTGTGAGGCATGGGGCTTATGCTCTGAGATGGCCCAAGAGGGGGAATGCGGTTTAACGTCATGCAGGATGAGATGCAATTTAACGTCATGCGGGATGAGGGAATACAGTTTAACGTCATGCGGGATGAGGAATCTAGGGCTTACGCTCTGAGGCGGCCCATGGTGGGTATGGGGCTTATGCTCTGAGGCAGCCCATGGTAGATATGGGGATTACGCTCTAAGGAGGCCCATGATGGTCGGGGAACTGACGTGGAGAGGTCGGAACGACCGGGTGGTGGGCTTGAACCTCATGTAGGCTTCCTACGTACCATGCGTTAGCATGGATCAAAGTCCACGTAGTTCGTTGGTATGGGTCTTACGCTCTGAGGTGGCCCATGGTGGATGTCCTGGTCGATGCGTGCTCTAAGCCCACGTGAGTCATGCTCGGTGTGAGAAACAAGAGGCAGCAGGGACCAGATGATCACGTCGCAAAGGGTGCGTCCGTGAGAAGCTGAAAGGGGCTTACGCGTGGTTAGCGGCCCAAAGAGGAAAGAGGGGCTTACGCATGATTAGAGGACCTGGGTGCCGGGGCTTACTCCAGGATGGAGGCCCATGGTGCGACAAAGCACAGTGGGAAAGGGACTCCACCGGCTTTGGCAGGAGGGAAGTACAGAGGTGCATGGGTGAAACTTTCCGTAAGAGAGGCTTGGGGCTTACGCTCTGAGGCTGCCCTTCCCCCATGGACAAACGCCACTCCGACAAGGAGGATCTCATTCCATGAGACCATTACCGTGGATACGAGAGGCGTAAAAAAATTCCATTCTGGGGGGACCCTATGTACGAAGCATGGGGTCAGACCACTGTTTAACGTCATGTGTTAAGGACGTGGTGCTTAGCAGTTTAAAGTCCTGAAGCTTGTACGAGGTGGGTTTGCTCCACACCCCTAGGGATTACAAGCCCAATTCCCTCTACCCCTTGTGGGAGGGAAGGCATCGGCAAGGCTATGGTGAAGGGGGGCCGCAGGGCGAACCATTGAGAGGTCCACGTTAGCGTGGCTATGTGAAGAAGCAATAGTCGTTAGCGTGCCTATGCGAAGAAGCATAAGGCAAAGCAACACAATGGGAAGAACCAACCAAGGGACCTTGAGGTTACTTCGTATGAGCCTGGAAGGCCGTACAGGAAAACAATGCATGGCGCACATGCCCGGCAGGGGAGACATTAGGTGCCGGCGCGAAAAGGCATCCAAGGGGCGTCAAGGTAAAGGGGTCCTGGGTGTTGCGCGCAAAAAAAAGGTTTGCGCGCAAAAATAAGGTTTGCACGCAAAACACCGGGATGGCGTGCAATAGGGCCAGAGGATTGCACGGATAGGTTATTGCGCGCAAGGTATTGCACGCATAGAAGGGGATTGCACGCAAGGGGGCAACGATTGCGCGCAAGGGAAGTACCTGGAGGAGCGGGCAAATTCACTTAAGCCAGTGGAGTTGCGCGCAAGGTATTTCACGCATAGAAGGGGATTGCGCGCAAGGGGGCAACGATTGCGCGCAAGGGAAGTACCAGGAGGAGCAGGCAAATTCACTTAATCCAGTGGAGTTGCGCGCAAAGGCGAACCCCGGGGAAAGGTTGCGCGAAAAGTGGAATTGCCTGGAAGTCATTTTGCGCACGGGGGGAGTTGAATTGCGCGCACGGGAGCCGTTCCGAATTCCGCAACCCCAAACCGTTTGGGGTCGCCTTCTATTTATATGCATTGGCTGGCGTAGAATCTAGGTGGCACGCAAAAGTTTCCGCAATGGGAACCTTCGGCGCGCAAAGCTTCACCGCGCGGAACCGGGGCACACAAAATTGCACGCGCCATCAGCTCGATTCTGCGAATCCCGGGAATGCTTCACGCACACATCATTATTTCGCGCAAGTCCTCCTTTATTTCACGCACCACATCCCAGACCTCTAGACTGGGCCTCTGATTCTGAATAGGACTTCTCTTTTCCATTTCAAAACTTCTTTTATGAGTTACAGACCTTTTTTTCCGCATCTACAATAATTTATTATCAAAAACCAGTTTTAAAACATTCATTAACTTATTCTAAAATATAGGTATATCATAATTTCAACTTAAAAATTATTTTTATATTATCATAGGTAAGGTTACTATTTATTAGGCTATATCACTATTTCTAAGGACAGGTTACTATTCATAAGGGTAGGTTACTATTCACAAAAAATTAAGTTTTCCGTATTGGACTTTAAATAACTTACTGATCACGACTGTGTATGTCAGATTTTTGAAATTCACAACATAGAAGTGAAAAACGTATGTTTTAAGGGTCTCATAGCACTTAGTAGTCAATTTGATTATGATATATTTATAAGAAATGAATTTCGTTTAAAAAAACTATAGGGTTGTTACAGTTTTCATACCACATTCATGTTTTCACAAGGGGATTTTTTTAGCCAAGGGACTGAAAGTGCAATTTGGGGTTAGGACCAAAGACTTGGGGATGGATTCGAGGGACGCTTGAATGTTCCTACGTATCCCATAAGGATGGGAATCAAGCCGCACATAGTTCTTGAAATACCCTCTGTAGAGATTTGGTTCGTACAAGTGAAGGGTGATAGGGTACTTTAGTGCAATAATGGTTTGACCCAAGATAAAAGGTTCGAGCATTTCCATGTATGCAGGTAGTCTTTAGAATATAACATGATTGGAGATCAATGTAAATAATTATTCCCTCTCAGGTGAGGGTGTCAAAGAATGTTGTAGTTTATTGTCGCACATGACAAAAGTGCGAACAGTTTAACATCATATAGCAAGGATGATAGTGAACAAATGTAAACAAATATTGGTTCTGGGGGAGGTTTCACGAATCTACATCATATGAGATGAAGGTGAACTGATGTGAAGAGATTGGTTTTGGGCTTGAACCTTGGGAGATTTCCTACATACCCAGCCTTGAAGGCAAGAATCAAAGTCCGCGTAGTTCGATTAAATATTGAATTGGTAATCAAGTTTTTCTTGAGGAAAACGGCCTAAAAAATAGTTTCGGGACATACACATGGTTAGCGGCCTAAATAGGGTGTTATAGTTGAAGTTTACTCTAAGATCACGTGAGTCATACTCAGTGTGAGAAACAAGAGGTAGAAACAACCTTGACGATGCATAGTTTAATGTCATGTAGGACATATTAAGGGACTATGGAGTTTAAAGTCTTACAATGAGGACTATTGGTGTTGCACATTTTAGTGTCATGTAGTAGGGACAAAATATAGTTTAACGTCATGTAGGACATATTAAGGGACTTTGTTCAGTTTTATGTCATGTATGACAAATGAGCAGTATAGTTTAACATCATGTAGGAAAAATATAGGGACACAGTTTAACATCATGTTGGACATGAACATAGCTTTATGTCATGTTGGACAATAAGGGTGTTGTATAGTTTAGCGTCCTGTAGCTAAGACGATAGGGACAATATAGTTTAACATCATGTTGGACGAAAGGGGGATTGTGCAGTTTAATTTCATGTAGTAAAGACAAAATAGGTGTTGTATAGTTTAACGTCATATAGCAAGGATGACATAATTTAATGTCATGTTGGATGTAAGTGAAAATATTTTAAGGTCATATGCATGGACCATAGAAAGGAAAATGCAGTTTGACATCTTGTTGAACGTAAGAGACTTCTGTACAGTTTAGCGTCATGTATCTAGGACGTCACAGTTTAATGTCATGTTGGACGTAAGGGACTATTCCATTTAAATTCTTGCAGCAAGGACAACATAATTTAATGTCATGTTGGACAATAGGGTATTTTTGTTACATGAAATACTTCCTCAAGAATCTAGAATTGGTTGGAGTCGTGATGAGTTCTCCTCCATTGATATTAAAGAATAAGCTCCATTGGAGTAGAAATTATGTATTGAATAAGGTCCTTCCCATTTTGGCTCTAGCTTGGGAGGTTTGTTTCTGGGTATCATTGACGTTCTGAGAACCAATACCAATTCTTCCTAAATGAATGAACGAAGATGAACTTTTTTGTTGAAAGCTCGTTCTATTTGATTTTGATAGACTTCCAAATGGTTCAAGGTGCACAATATTTTCTCGTCTAATCGTTCCAATTCATCCAATTGATTTTGAGATTGTTTATCCATAGATGAATGATCACAAATGGATACCCTGAGTGAGGGTAATTGAATCTTAATGGTCAAGACTGCTTCTATTCCATATACCAATGAATATGGAGCTGACCGCATTACAGCGCGGGTGGTGGTCCGATAAGCCCATAAAGCAGGAAAGAGTTTATCAGGCCATGATTTCATATCTTGATCCACCATCTTTTGCAGTATTTTTGAAAGAGTCTTGTTAAAGGATTATATTTAGACATTGGCTGCTGCATGATACCGAGACAAATGGTTGGATTTGATTTTGTATTCTTGATACAACTTCCTTACATTGGATGAATAGAAGTTGGTGCCATTTTCCATCAATATGGTATGAGGGACACCAAATCTGGTAATTATGTTAGAGTTGATGAAGATAACAATGATTTTAGAACTAACTTCTTTGAGAGGTATTGCCTTTTCCCATTTTGAAAAGAAGTCAGTAGCAGTAAGAATGTACTTAAACTACATGGATGTAGCTGAAGGATAAGGTCCTACTACATCCATTCCCCATGTGGAAAATGGATATGAGTATTTAGCTGTATGAAGAAACTATGTGGGTTGATGAATGAATTTGGAATATACATGGAAAGAATGATACTTCTTTGTGAAATCAACACAATATTTTATCATTGAAGGCCAAAAGTATCCAAGCCATCAAATTTGATCAGATAGTCTATGTCCGGACTGATGGTCACCACAGACTCCTGCATGCACTTCTTTAATAACAACCATTGTCTCTTCACCATCAATGCATCTGAAGATAATTCCATCAAAACCACTTTTGTAGAGAATTTTATCTAGGTGATCTGGGCTATCATAAAGAGTAAAATTGACTACACGTCATCAGATTTGTTATTTCCCGGCTCTATCAGGTGGAAGTGTTCCATTTTGAAGGTAATCCCTAATAGGTTTCATCCATCCTGTAGTATGAAAATATGGTTCCGGATTGGGACTAATTTCATTGATTTTCTCTGTTCTAGTTTGAACATAAGGTGAAATTATACGATGGTGGGAAATACTGATGATTGTCTCATCCTGATTTGGATCTGCCAGAGCTGTGGCTATATTAGCCAATGCATCAGCTTGAGCATTTTGTGATCACGGGACATAAGAAAATGTCGGTTCCGAAGGAAATTCCCCCATTAACTCTCAGACGTAATCATACAAAGGGATTAAATCTTCTTTTCTTATGGAATAATCCCCATTGACTTGTTTGATTACCAGGTCTGATTCACTTTTCACCTTTAATTGATTCACTTGTGCTTAAAGTGCTAATTCCAATTCTGTGATGAGAGCTTGGTATTATGCTTCATTATTTGTCCCACCTCCCAACAATGAGAAGGAATAGGGTAACACTGCCTTTTCCGGGGAAATAAGAACAATTCCTAACCCAACCTTGTTGAATTTAGGATCTTCCATTTTTTTCCCTGTTGAACTTCTGGAAGCACCATCAAAGTACATTTACCATGTTTGAAGACTGTCTTGAATAGAGAAGACTTTCTCATCAGGAAGTTCAATATCTGAAGATGTATCTTCTACTGAAGGATGTTCAGCAAGGAAAATAGCCAGAGCTTGGACCTTTATTTCCTTTTGAGACACATACTAGATATCAAATTGCTACAAATAACTGCCCACCTTTCCAGATGTCCTGTAAGCATTGGACGGCTAAGGATGAATTTGAGCGAGTTATTATGAGATACCAATTGGACCTCATGATGTTGCAGGTAGTGTCTCAAATTTTGAAATGCAAATATTAATTCCATGCAGCACTTTTCAATACTTGAATATCGAGTTTCTGCTTCAAGAATAGTCCGACTAAGATAGTAAAGGCTGTTTTCATTCCCATCATCATTCTTCTGGGCAAGAAAGGCACCCAATGATCGCTGTAAAGATGTCAAATAGAGGATAAGTGGTCTTCCTTCAATAGGTGGCATTAATACCGGTGGACTCAAGTGATATTTCTTAAGAATATCAAATGCTTCTTGAAATTCTTCAGTCCACTAGTAGGTGACTCACTTCTTCATCAATTTGGTGAAGGGTAAACTTTTTCCTGCCAGATTGGCGATGAAACGCCGAAGATAGGGTAAGTGTCCTTGAAGTCCTCTCAATTCTTTCAAATTTAAAGGAGGTGACATACAAAGGATTGACTTTGTCTTCTCATGATAGACTTCGATACCACGATGGCGTCACTACTGGAAAACGGGCCTATACCCACGGTTATCGAAAACCGTGGGTATATGGATAATATGGTGACCTATACCCATGGTTTTCGACAAAATCGTGGGTATAGGTTATTTTTGAAGACCAATACTCACGGATCTGCAAAACCGTGGGTATAGGTGATTTTTTTTAAGACGTATACCCACGGTTTGGCGAAAACCGTGGGTATAGAGTTTTTTCGGCAGACCTATACCCACGGTTCTTCAAAATCGTGGGTATTGTGGTTTTTTTTGGAAGACCTATACCCACGGTTTTAGAGAACCGTGGGTATAGCTTTCCCTCCATAAGGCGGGAACTAAAATTACGCGGGACAATGAAAAAAGCCATGGAAGGAACTCAGGTATTATTAATATATATAGACTTATACAAATAAAGGTTCAAAAAATTCGTACAGGTGAGTTGGTAAGCCGTTCGTTTGCATACTGCTTAGTCGCAGGATCAAATCCTTGCGGCTTTTATTTTTCTAAAATCGTGATTAATATTAATATATTAATATAAATGTAGATACAAATTAACGTAAAAAAGCTTGCTTGGTTGGTGAGGCGCTGGGATTTCTTTGCGACAGACGCAGGATCAAAACCCGGTAGCCACTTGTTTTCATAATACGGTCCTAAATTAATATATATTTAAAGATATAGACATATAATAACATAAGTGGAGTAGCTGGAGTGGTGTGCTGCTGCTGAAATGAGTAGCCTCGGTGCGAGATGGTACAGGTTCCACTCCTGCGGGGTGGAGGATTTATATATTTTTACCCACGGTTTAAAAACCGTAAGTATAATCCTGTGACAGCATGGATGATGCCTTGACACGGTGGACAAAAAAAATACGCACGATTGAAAAATCGTGGGTGTAGGTGAGCACCCCTATACCAACGCCACTCAGCCCCACAGTTCCCAAAACCGTGGGTATAGGCTATACCCACGGTTTTGGGGACTATACCCATGGTTTTGAACCGTGGGTATAGGTATTTTTTCCAGTAGTGCGTACAACAAAGCCGATAAATTTTCCTAAGGTTACCCCAAAAGCACATTTTAAGGGGTTCATCTTCAAATTATGTTGTCGAAGTTTGTGGAATATGATTTCCAAATCAGCCAAGTGATTAGAACATTGTTTGGATTTAACCACCAAAATCATCCACATAACATTCAACAAATTTCCCTAAAAAGGGTTTGAAGATACGGTGCATGGCACATTGATATGTTACGCCTATATTCTTCAAGACAAAGGGCATTACCTGATAGAAAAACACACCCTGAGGGGATCTGAAAGTTGTACACTCTTCATATTCTGGAGCCATTCGGATTTGATTATATCCAGAATATCCATCCATGAAGGAAAGTGATTCATATCCAGCTGTTGCATCAATCAAGAGTTCTGTAATCAGAACTAGAAAATAATCCTTAGGAAAATGCCGATTAAGATCTCTGAAATCAATGCAAACTCTAATTTTCCATTTTTCTTTTTCACAGAGACAATATTTGCCAACCATTTGGGATATTTAAGTTCTCTGACGAAGTTATCTTTGATAAGCTTATCCACTTCAGCATTAATTTTAGAATCATAAGTTGGGTGTGTTCTTCTTGCGGCTTGCTTAAATCCTAGATTTTCTTCTGGAAAACCCAAACGATGAGTAGAAACATCAGGATAAATCCCTAGAATTTCTATATAATTCCAAGTAAATATATCTCGATTTTTCTTTAAAAATGAAATATATATTTCTTGCTCTTCAAGAGTCATGGACGCACTAATTAAAGTGGGGCGTGGATCTTCTTTTGTACCAGGATTTATTTCTCTGAGTTCATCCATAATAGTGGAGATACCCTCTTCAAATTCTGGAGGTGCATCCCTGAGATCTTCCTCTTCTTCTTCAACAAGTGTTACTTATTCTGTTTCTACTTGCATAGTAGATGATGAAGCATAATTTCCATGATCAAGAGAGATGTTAAAATTTGAACATCCTAAAGAAGAAGCTTCCATTCTTGACCTTATTGATGATGAAGGGTCTTTCTTGGGTAATAAAGAGGAGATGAGGGATTTAGAATCAACATCATCATTCACCTTTGACATTTCTATATCTTCTTCTGGCCTGGTTGGCGAAGTATAGACTTTATGGATTTTAGCGGATGAAATAAAGACATCTCCATTTGATCTTTCATCATTGCTTGGTGAATCACCACTTTCTCCCATGCTGTCGAGCTTGATTGCCGTAATTGACATTATGGGAGTTTCCATATGATTATTTGGATTCAGGTCTATCCTGTCAATTTGATTGATAGGCAACACATAATCTGTACTCACATGTGTGAATGGGTTTACTGAAATCTTTTCCAAACCATATGGAGCATTAATTTTGGTGACCTCATTTGTCTTGGATTTCTCCTTCCCTTCCATGTGATAGAATTCCACCTCAATGTATTGAGACTCACATGTTTTGAATGGGGTCTTATCACCATAAAATGTCCCAATTTGACCATTGAAACAATATTAGAGACATTGATGGTATGATGAAGGGATAGCCGCATGTTGATGTAGCCAAAGTCTTCCAAGAAAAAAAATAGAATTTTTTATCGTGACCAATAACCATGAAATTTGAACAGGATACAAGGTCTCCAAACTGAGTTCCGAGTGTAATCTCACCCAGTGATTATTGTTCATTTTTATCATATCCTAGCAACATCAGAGTAGAAGGAGATAAATCAGATTCTGTGAGGCCCAATCGACAAAGTGTACGAATGGGGATGAGGTTGAATCCTAAACCAATATCAATAAAATCTCTTCGGATGTCCACACCATTGACCTTTCTAGATAATTACAAAGATCTAATATGTCCATTCACAACATCATCTTCATCTTCATCTGTAAAAGATATCACTACATGGAATTCTGCAGGATCATTCTTTACATGGTAGACTTCAGCTACAACAATTTCAGTTGCGAATTCTTAAGGACTTGACAAAGACTCAATGAGTGCCTCCCAAAGATCCTTGGATAGATTCAAGGCATCCAGAATTGATAACTTGGACGGTACTTGGGCCAAATTCTTCAAGACATCATATTTTTGATCCAAAGGTCTCTGTTTCCCAATAGGAAATGTTGTTTCGCAGGTGCCTTAGAAGTTGATGCTTTGGAAGTAGATGATTCTTGTATCGGGGTAGGATTTGGAAATACTCCTGGGTTTAGAAGATTAGACCAACTATGTCAATTTACTTATTGAGAGGAAGAAGATAGAACCTCTAAACGATCCTCCAGAATAACTTTACCAGGACTAAATCTGCCTTGCGTGGAAGAATTTGCTTGTTCTGTTTGAGCCCGCTGAAGGGCTCTACCATGAGTTTCTGCTACATACACAGTTCTAGTAGGGGTAGAATTGGAATAGTGGTTTCTGGGATATCCACGTCTTCCTCCATATCCCAGACCTCTAAAACTCCCTCTAATTCCTCTATTTGATACAGGGAACTCAGTCTCTTCAAGATCGAAGTTGTGACTGGCATAAGGATCTGTTAAATGAACCATGTTAACAGAACCAAAGATCAAATCTTCATCTGATGAAGATTTTGCCTGATTATCCCGTTTAGGCTATGCCATTTGGTGAGGCGGTGCCTGTGGATTTGAAGTAGATGGCATAAAATCTACCAGAGTCAAAGACAACTTGGGCTTTGACATGATCTCATCTTCTTCTGATTGTTCCTCTTTCTTTGAATTATGCCCTTTCTTTGAGGATTTTACCTCTAGTGAAGAGGGTTTTGCTGTGGCATTCATAGAAGAAGACAATTGGTTTCTTCAATTGCGTTCGCAAAATGGCATGAATTCGGTTGATCATTTTCATGACCATCCAATCATCATATTTTTGCACATTTTTGTTTTTTACTTCTTGCCAATCGCCTTCTTCCTATGGATTTGTAGCAGTAACACATGCTACCTGAGCTGAATAACCATTCATTTTTTACTTGTCCCAAGTACACCATCTTTTTTAGAAGGTCTTTGAAGACAAAACACCCCGGAATGGGATGCCCCAACATCTGATGAAATGGGCAATAATTGGTATGGTCTTCATCACCTTCCTTGTTAGGCCTTTTGGGCCTTGGAAATTGAACCAAATTATTTTCCAGAGCCGAAATGAAGTAACAAGGAACTTGTTCATTTCGAAAAGACTAAACTTTTCTCTTCATATCCTCAAATTGTTTCCATATTTGATCTCTTTGATCATCTTGACGAAACGGCCTTTTTTGTTGATGCTCAGGAGGTGGAGCCCTTTGATAAGATGAAGGTTTTGAAGTAGATTCAGGTACAGGTTCTTGTTTAAGCGTAACTGTAGCAGTATCTACATTACCCATTCTCCTTCCAGGAGATGATGGAATTACATGAGTTTTATCCTTAGTCTTCGCAAGAGAGTCTTCAATCTGCTGAGCAATCAAAGTAAGGTCTCGAAACCCTCCAGTGTATTTCACAGGGATCAATGGTGTGCATAATTCATCATGAAAATTTGCCACACATATTGGAAACAACTCTTCTCGAGGGAGTTCTAAGCTTAGGGAATATGTTAATCCCTTCTAGAGAGCAATGAAATCTGAAACTCTTTAATTTTCTCTTTTCTTACAATTTTTAAGATCAAAAACTATTGTCTTTGGAAAAGATGAGCTGAATTTAAGAAGTAATCGTTGACGGAGATCCTCCCACCCGGTAATTGACCGGGATTGCAAGCTTGTATACCAAACAAAATCAGGCCCTTGTAATGACTGTACAAAACACATGAGCTTAACTGCATCTTGTTGCTGAGGGGTTCCCATCATAGGATCGCAACGAAACAAAATATGTTAAGTGTTGCTCTGGATCTCCCGAACCATTAAAGATTGGGAATGTGGTACTTGAAAAATTTGATGGGGGAAGAATTGCATCAACCCATTCAGGGTTAGATCTCTTCTCTTGTTGGATTTGTGCACTCTTTCCCTCCATATATTCCAAACGAGCTGTTAATTACTCAATGGTAGTTATTAACTTTTGGGAAACATCCGGTTGTTCTTGGACCTGAGCAGGTGCAATAACTAGAGCTTGGATAGATGTGGTGGCTGGTACTGCAACTGAGTATAACACCACCGGTTGTTGTTGCACTTGACCAATAGGATTAGACCTGTGAGGGTGTACTAGTAAAGGAGGATACTCTTGATCCATCTCAATAGCCGCAACAAATTGCCTTTGCTGACTGACTCCAGCACACTTAGGAGGAATACTACCTTGATGTAGTTCTACATTCAAACTCCTTAATTCCATCATTTCTTCCTCTTCTTGTGCGAATCTTTGCTCTAGTGAGAGTGATTGGCCTTCTCTAGAAAAAGGGTATGTAACCTGATTCTTTCCTTTCCCCTTGTTGGAATCTTTTTGGAGAGGGGGAAGTTGGTTATTTAAAGGAATACCTAGATTCTGGGTAAGCCTTTGATTTCTTGTACTCACACCTCCTTCATTTTTGTCTGTGTGTACAACCTATTGAGTAGGAACATCCTCATTTGATACCTTTGAGTGAGCCTCATGTTCTATAGGATCAGTGACAATGGCATTGATGACATTTATTGATGCATAATGCATTGCATCTCTTCTATCAGCATTTCTATGATATTGTCTTCTTCCATGTCCCCGATAAGACACTGCCTTCTGTTGAGTTGATCCCTCAAGAAATTATTGACGAACCGTAATTTGGAGGGAATATCTTGATAATTCGGCTCGTCGTTCCTCTTGGTGCTTCTTCCCTAATGGAGAGAAGACTTACTTTCCTTGAGGAAGAGATTGAGGATTTGAAAAAGTCCCTATTCTGGTGGACTGGGGCTGTTCCTACTGTTTCTTCTCAACTCCTCGAATCCTATTTGTTGATTCCGAGGGTTGGGCTAAAAGAGTCCCCAGTCTGGCAAGCTGGGGAGGTTCTTGAGCTGCTACATCTGAGACATTCTTAATAGTTCTTCTGATCTTGCAGACTTTAGTCCGAAAATTGGCTGGATGCATCAAACAACATCCAATCAAATCACATGGATCAAATGACCGTTGAATGATTTCTGACACTTCTGTCACTTGATGATGCACTCGATCTAAAAGAGAAGCCTGTTCGATATTCTCATTGGTCTGATGTAAGAGAAATTCGACAACTTGTTCTCTCTATTCCTGATTTTGAGAAGAACTTGTTGAGGCCTGTTCTTTAGCGAGCCATTTATTACAAAAAAAGCCAATTGGCTGTGGCCGTCCATGGGAAATAACATTTCATGAGACCATTTTTGGCAGGATTTGTTGGCTGGAGAGTATAGTGAAATGTAGTGCTCCATGAACACCCTATCCACTGATATGAATATTAGATGGGGCATTGGAAATTAACTGGCACAATATTCTTAATGAACCAAGGCATGAATGCTGAAGGGATCTCTATTGCTTTTCAGCCTTTGGATATTGAGAAACTGAGAGAGATGCCAAGTCAATTAGGCATTGTAACCCTTCTATTATCTTGAAAATATTTTCATATTCATCATAAGATAATATTTTCTTTTTCAATTAAAAAAGAGTTTTCCACATGTTGAGACAAATATCGTGAATACAATATTCCATCAACATTTCTATAATGTCACATTGAGAGTCAGCCAAAGGCCAAAACATGACTTGTACTTTACCTTTCGCCAGTTGTTTTCTCATATTCAGCACTTCCTCTTTATCATTCAATGAAGATTATTCTACCTGATTAGACTAAAGCTGGTGCTTATTTTTTTCTTCATCAGATTCAACAATATTGGTAGAGAATTCATTTACCAAATTAGAAGATTCATGACTCAAGGGTGGTTTGGAGAATGACCTACACCCTAGGATATCTTCTGGTTGAGAAAGTATTTCACCTGCGCTTGGTAAAGCATCTTACATGACTGGCTTCACATTTGTAAGTGCCTCAAGATAAGAGGGCTTTCTCGTTACTTCATTTTCCTTTGAAAATTTTTCTAGGTAATGCGAATTACTACTGCGGAGAGGACTTTCTAAGCTAAATTCATCATCATGGGGAGGACCACCATGGTAGGTTATAGAAAAAGATAAATCCTCTTGCTCCTTAGTCTTCTGGCCACACAGAGGGTTATCGTGGCTCTAATATGAAGATGATACTTCTAGATCGACCGAACTATCATGAAGAAAGCCTTCATGAGGAAGTGTCTGATGTAGACCTTCAGAATTAATGTCCCCATTATTTGGAAATGAGAGAGTAGAATCTTGAATTCCAATAGATAATTGTCTGAGGGATTCAAGAACTACAACATCGAGCAAGGCCTTACTACAGATTGGCTCTTGATTTCTTGACTGTGTTGGAAGGGGCTTCTTCTTAGATGCCTTATTACTCACTTTAGGAACCACTTGTTGAAGAAAGTGGTTATTATGGGTAGGTGTATGTGCCTTCTCAAGAGAAATAGTCAGGTAAGGCTGATTATCTCCACTAAAATCAGGTATATGTTCCATGCTTGGTTGTCTGTATGACATGGGAGAGTAAGCCCCACAACCCTCTTTGAATAGAACAGAGGTGTGTATCTATTCCATAGTGAACTGTTGATGTGTCACTCCACTAGTAGGGATATATTTTCATTTCTTTCCCTATGATGCTGCTGAAGTTGTTATAATATCCAGGAAGGAATCTAGAATATGAGCATGTATTTTCTTCTTCTCCTTCACCATTGTTAGAATGTGTTTGGTGACTTCAGCTACCAGAACAGGAATCTAAATCCATTCCATGCTTGGAGTAGGTGTGTGTTACTGCTCCTGTACTCCATTTCCTGTCAGTGAGTTCTGACAGTACTTATGTGTGGGGGCAGAGAGTTGAGTCTTCTCCAATTTTGTCATCGGCACTTTTTGACTGACTTCTCTGAGTGCTAATAAACGAGACTGTTGGTTAGCCTGATGAACATTGACAAGTGTATGTGCGTGATGTGTATTATTCGTCAAGTATGGCTGATGATTTTCCTTCAATACTGCTAGATGAGACTTCTGACAGAATTTTTGCTTGTAAACAGGTGTATGTTCCTGTTTATTAGTTGCCACTATATCATATTGGCGACCTTCTTTGATTATAGTCAGATGAGCCTGCTGAGTAGCTGATGAGTTATAAATAGGTGTATATTCCTGCCTATAATACTCCGTCGGAATTTCCTGGCGGGATTGGTGTGCTGCTGCCAGACGAGTCTACTGGACAACAGGATTAGAATAGACCGGTGTATGTGACCCCTCATTGCTTTCCACCAAGTTAGGTTTCTGGACTTCTCCGAAAATGGAAGAGATAATAAACTACTCACTATTGAACGGTCGTCGCCTCTGGTGGTTCATCTTGCTTTCTCGGGTTCGAGGAACCTGAGCCGAATGCTTGGAGACGACAACCTCATCATGTTGATGGCGTACTGCCACACGAGTCTGGCAGAGATTGTTTGTGGGAGCCCTTAGGAAGGACTCCTGTCTCCTTGAATTAAGGCCTTGAGTGACCTTCTCATTCACCTACTTATAATATGGGAGGGACTGGAGATTGCGTTCTTGGGATAATGACCCGAAACTGTTGGAGACGGTGGTTGGAACCACCTACTTCTTGATCACTGGTCGTCATTGTCCAGACAACCAGGGTGAATTATTGACTTGGAGAGCTTGTTGAGCAGCCTCCAGAGTCACAATGGTACCATGTTGACGGTATTCCTTAACCAGTGTTGTAACACCCCAAGATTTCATAGTGTGTTATTTCTTCAAAATAATTCAATAACTTTCACTACACGCAACAACAAGTTCAATCGCACCATGACTTACCAAACAAGCTGTTCAAAAGAGGTTATTAATAGTGTTAACTAAATTTTAAACTTTATATAATCCTTATAATTTTAGAATCCATATTATGAGTTTCTTAGACATAATGTAAGAACAAATTCATTTTCAGTATTGCACTTTTACCAACTTTTAATAGTGAACCCTTTTTAAATACAATATTTTAAACTTTTTGACTAAATGGGGACATCAAAAATTTAAAATGAAACATCCCAAGCTTCCATGGTATGCTTTCTTTGAATAATACAGTAGCGTGTGTTGTACGCAACTTTGAGTTTTAACACACACCACAACCAATCAAACTAGTCGTTATGAATAGTAATACATACTTTTTTAAATTATATATATATTATATTTCAAAATGGACTTCATTTTTGGATTCGGAGTATCGAATTTAGCCTAAGGTGAAATTTTGGTACTTTTCGGATAACTTTAATATTTTGATGAATAGTGAAAATTACTAAATTTTAATTAAAAACAACTTTTTTAATCAAAATAATTAATAGTGATAAATTATGAATTTGAGTGGTTTTAAAGTATATTTAGAATATATTTTTACAATTTAATATAATTTTGGTCATTGGACATAATTTTACAATTAAACCGAACATAAACAAGTGTCAATCTTTTGATAGTTATTATCTCTTAAAAACACGCTTTTTGTTTTGACAGCGGGAATTAATTTTAAATTAATTTATGCCACTTATGTGTTTTGAATTTAGAAAAATTGATTCCATATTTGGAATCAGGATATTCAAATTGTGTAAATAGGTAACTTTTATTTTTAGACATTTTGAATAATTACGACGGTAAATATTTTATTTACCATGGTAAAGGGTAAATCCGGTAAATAAGGGTTAAACAAATAATATTATAAAAATAATAAATTACCCTAAAACGTGTCCTAGACTTATTGGTTGATACATGTTCGGACATAGGAATATTTGGGTCGATTTTCGGACCCCATGGTGCCACTTGTAGGTGATAGGGGCACTTTATTTTAATTAAGTTAAAATGAATACAAAAATGACACAAGCATATATCTTTTAGAAAAACAATTTTTACATAAGGATATATATGGTTGATTTTAGATTATAAATATTCATTAGAAAGATAAAAAGATTTCATACATAATTATATTTTATTTAAAAATTTTAGACATTAAATAATTTAATTTATTTATGACACAAAGATGATGCAATAATTACTATAATAGTGAAAAATCAAAATAATTGATATTATAAATACCAAAATAAATATAATATGAAACTTTTAATGAATTAAAATAATTTTCTAGGATAATATGATATATTAGGATTTATATAATTGACTTTGTTCGAAGTAATCAATCTGTTATGATTTTCACAAAAATCAACTATTGAATAGTGTCAAAATTGACATAAAAGAGTTCTTAAAACAAATATTATATTATTAATTGATATTAAATTCCTAAAAATATAAGGTTAGGACAAGGGAGTTATATCGTGATAGGTTCATCATTAATGGACCACTTTGGGGTCTCTTGGTAGTATATGGTAAGTTTATTAACCATATAATATAAAAATACAAAGAGACATTGTAAAAGTGAAACTAATTAATTTAGAGTTAATACTTACAGATAAGGTTAATATAAGTACCCAAACCTGTCTAAATTCTATTGCTTGATTTGTTTTAGACCTATCCCCACCTTAAAATTTAAATAATCAACTTTGGAGCCATTAGAAACCGAATATTAATTTATTATAAATTAATATTTCTAGCTTTTCCAAAGGTGCCCCTCACCCCTCTTATAAAAGGGAACTCCTCCTTCTCATTTATTCACACCTTAAAAGCCTTTTGGTTCGGCCAAACTCTGCCCAAATACTCTCCCAACTTCCCTCACTACAACTTAGAGGCATTAATTTGATCAGAAAGCCAACCTAAGGAGCCCTTTTGATCAAATCAAAAGGAAGAACCCGAAGAAGAGGTAATGATTTCACCACCCTTTTCCAAGTTCATTTCTTCTTCCACATCTTCTTCCTTTGTTGTTACCATTCTAAAATAATAACTCCAGTATCATATATATACTGTTATGTTATTATAAATATAGTACAACCATATTCAGTATTCTATCCACCCTTTGAATAACATGTCACTATACGTGCGTACGTACGGCTTACCCTCTCCACGTCGTGGTGTAATTGTTATTCAATATATTATTATTTGGATGGGTATAATAATGATGTGTAACTCATGTAAATAATAAATATAACATGTTAATTATTCTGTATATATGATATACCATCCATTTTTATATTATTTTAATATCAAAAGAATGATATTGTCGCTCGTGCGTACGTACGGACTACCGTCTCCACGAACGCGATAAGATTCATTCTACATCATATCCATTCAAGTATAATTATCATTTGATGATTTAAAAATTATTTTTAAAGACTTGATATCATTCTGGATATGAATAATATACAACCTATCCATTACAAACATGTCTTACGTAACAAAAAATATAAAAGAAAACGAGTAAGTTAACACCCGAAACAACGATAATACTAAGATATTATTAACAAAGTGAAGTTAAAAGATCATATATGATATCATATTAATATATATGATTCTTGTATAATTTAATAACAATTATTTCACTATTATACAGGAGATTAACCTACCCCAACCAAGGAAAATTACAAGGTAAGGGGTTTTCATCTCACTCCCTATTCCCGTGAGATTCATGCCATATTGCCACCATTACCTTTTGTGTGGTGTATGTACTGCCCATAATTATATGCTTTCTGTAATACACTCTAATTTATGTGTATTTACATATTCATTATATGATACCTCTTTCATGGGTTGTATGTTTCATAAGTTACCAAATTGGTAAGGGTTATTTCACAATCTCTTCATTATCCGAGGTTGTTTATACGTAATAATCTGCTGAGATCTCTTTATCATCCACATCCATGTTTCTTAAAAATGTATTTCAAAACATTTTTACTATTTTATAGAATATGGGTTAAAGTCATTTATACCCTTTTTTGAATTTTTATAAGAGGTTTATAAAGGAATATTTCTGTTGTTTTCCAAACAAGATTCTTTTTAACCTTTTCGACAAAATTAAGGTAAGAATGTTTTTTTTAACTTATACGGCGGGTGCGGTTATTTTCCGCCGTTATAAAATCATCAAAGCTTCCCTTACAAGATAATAAGAATATTTTCAAAAAAAAATGTTTTATTTCATAAATACAAGACTCTTAAATGATTTCAAAATAGAAAGAGATATTTTTCTAAAATAGTCTTGATTTCATCTATGTCAACATCCTTTGATGGATTTTAAGCTTATTTGAAGTTGATTTATTATGATACAAAACATCCATATTTTATTGAAGGTTTTGTGATATTTTTGACTGTGGATAAGTTATTCTTATGTCACTCATGGTTTTTGTTTAAAGTATTGACATTTCATAAGTTATTTGTAATCCGAATATTTTTGTTATATTTCAACCTTTCATTCAGATGAATGTGTTAGACAAGTATGTTCCGGGTTGGGGACCGGTAAAAGTAAGCCCTCCGGTTTGGTCTCTGATTATTAGAGGAACTCCGGTTTGGTCTCCGGTTATTAGAGGAACTCCGGGTTGGTGTCCAGTTATTAGAGGCACTCCGGGTTGGTGTCCGGTTATTAGAGGCACTCCGGGTTGGGTTCCGGTTACAGTTAGCCCCTAGGTCTTGGGACGAGGCCTTGACAAAGAAATTAAAGTTCATCATTATGCATTCCATCATTATGAAATTGGTTATTGATTTTTCATGTGATTATTCGATTAGTAGAATATCCATGTGAATAAGTAAATGGCATTATTTCATGTTATGTATTCCATACTATGTTGAAAGTTCAAGTTTGAAAGGCTTTTGTTTTCGTTATACATTGCCTTAAATGTTTATTCTTATTTATGAAAGTTTCTGCTATATTGTTATCCTTACTGGGCATTTGAGCTCACCCCTTTTCTGTGTTTTATTTTTCCCAGGAAGTGAAGAAGTAAATTATGAATGACCTGAAGGGATATTATGTGGGGATATGAGTGTGGATTATTGAGACAATATGTTGTTGTAGTAGTTTTTCATTTTATGATGTAATGTAAGACTTATGAATATATCTAGTGTTTCCAAGGCTACTAAACCAATCGGTCTTTCGAGATTTGATCTTTCTTGTGATCATGCCAATGTTATGTAATAATGCACCGACTCTGGGTAACTAGGGTCGGGGAGTTACAGTTGGTATCAGAGGAAGTTGGGTACAAACCTTGGAACCTAGATTTAGATAGACTCTGATTAGAGCACATAGACCTAAGATGAACTTTGAGGATTAGTATAGAAGAACTTCCTAGAATTTTGGTATTGTAGAGATTTTGTGAGTTTTCCGAGCAATACATCCCTGTCTGGATACGAGCAGGTAGAGGCGGCTCTAGCACAGATGTACCTAGGGGTAAAACCCGAAAACACCTCTTTGAGCTAGACTCGAACGGGAACTGGTGCACGTCAACGGGCCTTGCTACACTCTTGGTTACGACACTCCCTGGGGATATTCTTAGGATAACTCTTATTTTCTTTACAAATCATTATGAAGGGTTTATGAGTATATACTTCCTCAAAGAAAACATTCTTATGATTATGGATTATATCCATAAATAGTTCAATTTATGTTAAGTGTTTTATAATTATGGGATTATGTATTTTGATTCATAAACTAATCTAGTTTATGCCATTGTTTAGAAATGGCACCCAGTAGAAGGAATGAGAACTCTAGCAATGCACATAATACAAAGAGAAAGAATGATCATATCTTTCATGGTCTTAAGCCAGAATTTATAAGAGAAATAGTATCGCATGTATTATTATCATATGAAGAAATAATATCATGTGTTGATAAGATAAGTAATGATTTTACTGAGTCCTATGGCTTTTAAGGGACGCAAGAGAATAAAAGGATGGAAGAGAGAAAGATGGATAAAAGGAAGAGGGAAAAGAAGAATTTTCCCATATGTGATAACTGTGGAAAGAAACACCCTGGAACTTTCCTGAAAGGAATGAGAGTTTGTTATAAGTGTGGAGGAAAAAGGGCACAAAGTACATGACTGCAAGGGTAAGAAAATGGTTTCAAATGTACAATGCTTCATTTGAAAGGAGTTTGAACACTACGCAAACCTATGTCCCAGTCATCAGACTATGCTGCAAATGATGCTATTGGATAATAATCAAGTTATGATACTACCACAGATGAAGAGGAATGATTATAGTTCTTATGTTGATTATGTTAATTGAGTGTTGTATCAACAATGTACTTGTTATAATAATTATGGAGGATATAAGGATTGTACTGCAGTACTATTTCATTAAGGACTTCAGATTGTGTGGAACAAAGAAAAGTGACTCAATAGCGGGATAAATTTTTGGAAAATATATGGTTGAGAGAATGATAAACCATAATATAGTTCTGATACCAAGGTAGTGATTTTGGAATAATACATGATTGTTTTGGATAAATTATATTAGATATTCTTGACTACCTTGGAAGTGATTAATGATTTGTATATTCCATCATTGTTGGGGTTTAAAACATTTTTGGATTGATGAAGTATATCCAGCATTCTATATGTAATAAGGGAGCATGAATGTAATCAATAAGGAATATGGTAATTCAGGATGTTTTAGTGTATTAAAAGAATACATGATTAAGGTATTCATATGCTATTACGGGGTAAAAAGGATCTACATTATGTTTACCTTCCTTATAAATGTTGTACTGTGAGTTTGGACAGAAGTATTTTGGACAGTTCTAGTTTGGATTATTTTGGATTTCCATAAAAGGACAACCCAGAGGTCGGGCGGCAACCCGTCGCGTCCGGCAAGGCTGTGAGACATGAACCCGCAACCGAAGGGCGACAAGGGTGTATCACCTACCACTGGCCCACGAGATGTCCTGGATTAAATAATGTAGTTTTTATTAAAAGATCTTGTAGATGAATTATAAATTCGTTTATTTTGGAACCCTGTACGAATAGTGTAAATAGAATTTTTTACGTTCTATTATCTTTTAGAGTGAAAGATGAGTTTTTGTTAGAAATTTATTAATGGATAAAACTCTAATTATAAAGTAAGTATATCTCCTTATGATCTTATCCGATCTCATAAATAAATTCCTCAACATTAAGAAAAGGAACTTAGAACAAAAATGTTGTCCTAGATGGTACCTTAAATCATCAATAATTTATGGCTTTGGGATTGTTGGCCTTTTCATAGCCATGTTCTCTACCACTCTCCATCAGATAATTGGTGGTTATATTTTTCTTCCATATCCATATTTTCCTACATGGAACCCTAGTATGTGTTATTTTCGGTAATCTTCATACTTTCCACTCTTTATTTTAAATAGAGGCCTCATTAATTCATTTTTCGATGTATGATTTCAACTAAGATATTTTGAAACATCAAAAATGTGTTATCCTAATACCCTATGTTTTGTTGAACCAATGGTATTTCAAATCATCATAGATTGATGAGTTTAAGGACCTCAATTTTATACTTGTTTGTGATTGATGACCTCAATCACTACCTATAAATATTTACGTTTTTCCTCCAATTATATGTCTCTAATTTCCACCAATGTTCTCCTAATCGAGATCATAATTTGGTGGTGACCCTTTCATTTCTCTTTTCCTCATATTAAGACTAAATTTTAGTAACCTAATTTCCGATGTGGGTTTTCCCATAAAGATATTTTCTATTTTCAACCTTTTATTTTCGAAAAACAATTTGAAATTGCGAGGACGCAATTTATTGACGGAGGGGAGAATGTAACACCCCAAGATTTCATAGTGTGTTATTTCTTCAAAATAATTCAATAACTTTCACTAAACGCAACACCAAGTTCAATCGCACCATGACTTACCAAACAACCCGTTAAAAATAGGTTATTAATAGTGTTAACTAAAATTTAAACTATATATAATCCTTATAATTTTAGAATCCATATTATGAGTTTCTTAGACATAATGTAAGAACAAATTCATTTTCAGTATTGCACTTTTACCAAATTTTAATAGTGAACCCTTTTTAAATACAATATTTTAAACTTTTTGACTAAATGGGGACATCAAAAATTTAAAATGAAACATCCCAAGCTTCCACGGTACGCTTTCTTTGAATAATACAGTAGCGTGTGTTGTACGCAACTTTGAGTTTTAACACACACCACAACCAATCAAACTAGTCGTTATTAATAGTAATACCTACTTTTTGAAATTATATATATATTATATTTCAAAATGGACTTAATTTTTGGATTCTGAGTATCAAATTTAGCCTAAGGTGAAATTTTGGTACTTTTCGGATAACTTTAATATTTTGATGAATAGTGAAAATTACTAAATTTTAATTAAAAACAACTTTTTTAATCAAAATAATTAATAGTGATAAATTATGAATTTGAGTGGTTTTAAAGTATATTTAGAATATATTTTTACCATTTAATATAATTTTGGTCATTGGACATAATTTTACAATTAAACCGAACATAAACAAGTGTCAATCTTTTGATAGTTCTTATCTCTTAAAAACACGCTTTTTGTTTTGACAGCGGGAATTAATTTTAAATTAATTTCTGCCACTTCTGTGTTTTGAATTTAGAAAAATGGATTCCATATTTGGAATCAGGATGTTCAAATTGTGTAAATAGGTAACTTTTATTTTTATACATTTTGAATAATTACAGCGGTAAATATTTTATTTACCATTTTTAAGGGTAAATCCAGTAAATAAGGGTTAAAAAAATAATATTATAAAAATAATAAATTACCCTAAAACGTGTCCTAGACTTATTGGTTGATACATGTTCGGACATAGGCATATTTGGGTCGATTTGGGGACCCCATGGTGCCACTTGTAGGTGATAGGGACACTTTATTTTAATTAAGTTAAAATGAATACAAAAATGACACAAGCATATATCTTTTAGAAAAACAATTTTTACATAAAGATATATGTGTTTTATTTTAGATTATAAATATTAATTAGAAAGATAAAAATATTTCCTACATAATAATATTTTATTTAAAATTTTTAGACATTAAATAATTTAATTTATTTATGACACAAAGATGATGCAGTAATTACTATAATAGTGAAAAATCAAAATAATTGATATTATAAATACACAAATAAATATAATATGAAACATTTAATGAATTAAAATAATTTTCTAGGATAATATGATATATTAGGATTGATATAATGGACTTTATTCGAAGTAATCAATCTGTTATGAGTTTCAAAAAAATCAACTATTGAATAGTGTCAAAATTGACATAAAAGAGTTCTTAAAACAAATATTATATTATTATTTGATATTAAATTCCTAAAAATCTAAGGTTCAGCCAAGGGACTTATATCATGATAGTTTCATCATTAATGGACCACTTGGGGGTCGCTTGGAAGTATATGGTAAGTTTATTAACCATATAATATAAAAATACAAAGAGACATTGTAAAAGTGAAACTAATTAATTTAGAGTTAATACTTAAAGATAAGGTTAATATAAGTACCCAAACCTGTCTAAATTCTATTGGTTGCATTGTTTTCGACCTATCCCTACCATAAAATTTAAATAATCAACTTTGGAGCCATTATAAACCGAATATGAATTTATTATAAATTAATATTTCTAGCTTTTCCAAAGGTTCCCCTCACCCCTCTTATAAAAGGGCACTCCTCCTTCTCATTTATTCAAGCCTTCAAAGCCTTTTGGTTCGGCCAAAATCTGCCCAACTACTCTCCCAACTTCCCTCAATAAAACCTAGAGGCCTTAGTTTGATCAGAAAGCTAACCTAAGGAGCCCTTTTGATCAAATCAAAAGGAAGAACCCGAAGAAGAGGTAATGATTTCACCACCCTTTTCCAAGTTCATTTATTCTTCCACTTCTTCTTCCTTTATTGTTACCATTCTAAAATAATAACTCCATTATCATATATATACTGTGATGTTATTATAAATATGTTACAACCATATTCAGTATTCTATCCACCCTTTGAATAACATGTCACCATACGTGCGTATGTACGGCTTACCGTCTCCACGTCGTGGTGTAATTGTTATTCAATATATTATTATTTGTATGGGTATAATAATGATGTGTAACTCATGTAAATAATAAATATAACATGTTAATTATTCTTTATGTATGATATACCATCCATTTTTATATTATTTTAATATCAAAAGAATGATATTGTCGCTCATGCGTACGTACGGACTACCGTCTCCACGAACGCGATAAAATTCATTATACATCGTATCCATTCAAGTATAATTTTCATTTGATGATTTAAAAATAATTTTTAAGGACTTGATATCATTCTGGATATGAATAATATACAACCTATCCATTACAAACATGTCTTACGTAACAAAAAGTATAAAAGAAAACGAGTAAGTTAACACCCGAAACAACGATAATACTAAGATATTATTAACAAAGTGAAGTTAAAAATCATATATGATATCATATTAATATATATGATTCTTGTATAATTTAATAACAATTATTTCACTATTATACAGGATATTAACCTACCCCAACCAAGGAAAAGTACAAGGTAAGGGGTTTTCATCTCACTCCCTATTCCCGTGAGATTCATGCCATATTGCCACCATTACCTTTTGTGTGGTGTATGTACTGCCCATAATTATATTCTTTGTGTAATACACTCTAATTTATGTGTATTTACATATTCATTATATGATACCTCTTTCATGGGTTGTATGTTTCATAAGTTACCAAATTGGTAAGGGTTATTTCACAATCTCTTCATTATCCGAGGTTGTTTATACGTAATAATCTACTAGGATCTCTTTATCATCCACATCCATTTTTCTTAAAAATGTATTTCAAAACATTTTTACTATTTACTAGAATATTGGTTAAAGTCATTTATACCCTTTTTTGACTTTTTATAAGAGGTTTATAAAGGAATCTCTCTGTCGTTTTCCAAACAAGGTGCTTTTTAACCTTTTCGACAAAATTAAGGTAAGAATGTTTTTTTAACTTATACGGAGGGTGCGGTTATTTTCCGCCCTTATAAAATCGTCGAAGATTCCCTTACAAGATAATAAGAATATTTTCAAAAAAATGTTTTATTTCATAAATATAAGACTCTTAAATGATTTCAAAATAGAAAGAAATATTTTTCTAAAATAGTCTTGATTTCATCTATGTCAACATACTTGGATGGATTTTAAGATTATTTGAAGTTGATTTATTATAATACAAAACATCCATATTTTATTGAAGGTTTTGTGATATTTTTGACTCTGGATAAGTTATTCTTATGTCACTCATGGTTTTTGTCTAAAGTATTGACATTTCATAATTTATTTGTAATCCGAATGTTTCTGTTATATTTCAACCTTTCATTCAGATGAATGTGTTAGACAAGTATGTTCCGGGTTGGGGACCGGTAAAAGTAAGCCCTCCGGTTTGGTCTCCGGTTATTAGAGGAACTCCGGTTTGGTCTCCGGTTATTAGAGGAACTCCGGGTTGGTGTCCGGTTATTAGAGGGACTCCGAGTTGGTGTCCAGTTATTAGAGGCACTCCGGGTTGGGTTCCGGTTACAGTTAGCCCCTAGGTCTTGGGACGAGGCCTTGAAAAAGAAATTAAAGTTCAGCATTATGCATTCCATCATTATGAAAGTGGTTATTGATTTTGCATGTAATTATTCGATTAGTAGAATATCCATGTGAATAAGTAAATGGCATTATTTCATTTTATTTATGACATACTATGTTGAATATTCAAGTTTGAAAGGCTTTAGTTTTCGTTATACATTGCCTTAAATGTTTATTCTTATTTATGAAAGTTTCCACTATATTGTTATCCTTACTGGGCATTTGAGCTCACCCCTTTTCTCTGTTTTATTTTTCCCAGGAAGTGAAGAAGTAAATTATGAATGACCTGCAAGGATATTATGTGGGGATATGAGTGTGGATTATGGAGACAATATGTTGTTGTAGTAGTTTTTCATTTTATGATGTAATGTAAGACTTATGAATATATCTAGTGTTTCCAAGGCTACTAAACCAATCGATATTTTGAGATTTGATCTTTCTTGTGATCATGCCAATGTTATGTAATAATGCACCGACTCTGGGTAACTAGGGTCGGGGAATTACAAGTGCATTTGACACCCATCATTGAGGACACTAAGTAGGTGATGTCATCCTCAGAGAGGAATATAATCCAGCAGGATTAGCAGCAGAGGTTTTCACAGCAGAGGCATTCACAGGTGTGAAATTTAGAGAATCCATTTCTGTAATGCAGAAGATCTTGGAAAAGAGTGCCCATTTGATATAACAGACATAATCAAGATAAGTTCAGCCACTACATCGTTTGGATGAGAACATATGTTTATTGATTATTTTGTTAGACCTCTTATTGAGTTTAAATAGAGGCCTAACAAATAAGTAAAATATCATTTTAACTTGGTTAAGGATTCACGTCGGGTTCACCATTTCTTTTTCCTCTAGAAATGGGGATTACCTTGTTTTCTTAAGGTTCAAACATTCCAATCGGTTTCTAACAGGTTTGTTTGTAGAACCAGAAACATCCAATGGTTCCATATCCATTTGGACCAACTTTCCAAAGGTAGGTGCTCATTAGTTATGTACCGATGAGGCTTAAGAATTTTCATTGGTCGAGAGGATGGGAGGTTAGAATCATCACACCTTTTTGGGGGGAATTATTGCTACTCCGGGACTCTCTTTATAGATTTAAGTTATGTCCGTGGATCCTTATTACACTACCAAGTAAGAAAATGAGCTTTTCTTAAGATCTAACAGTCAATGATTAATATGTATGAGATTTAGAGAATATTTTATATGTATTTAAGGTTATTCATCAATAGAGAATCATATGTATTTGTTAGAGATTATTAGTCAATGGTACCCTTCAACACATTATATAAAGATCTCTTGGTCATTATGATAACCATAATGGTTTTAAAGCCACTCATCGGGGCACTTGAAGTTTATTATCGTTCAGAAGGACATGAAGTATTTCAGAGTTGGGATCGTACCCGTAGATGGGATACCTACATATCCTTGTTAGAAAAGGAATCAAAACCCACATAGTTCGGGAATTAAGATATAGTTTAACATCATATAGGACGGATGCGAATTAATGAGTGATGGGATTGAACCTCATAAAGGCTTTCTATGTACTCCACTTTTAAGGTAGAGATCCAATTCGACGTAGTTTGGTTGCGAATTGTGAGGCTTACGTATGATTAACGGCCCAAAGAGATGTGTTGTGGTTAGTTTTACACTCTAAGCTCACGTGAGTCATTCTCGGTGTGAGAAACAAGAGGTATTAGTAAACCTGACAATTTGTGCCATGAAATATGCGGTCATAAGGAATGATATGGGGCTCATGTATGTATGATTTCCGAAATAGATAAATATAAAGACTTAATTTAGAGAAGAAGTCCGGGAACAAGGTCTATAAAGGTATATGTGCTTTATGAAGATTTGGATACTCAAACTTGGGGCTTACTCCTGAGGAGGATGCCCAAATTAGGAGGGGACTTGTGATTGGGTTTTATTCCTGATAAAGAATCCCAAATCAAAAGAAGTTAAGACTGGTTAAGAGAAATTATGACTGGGGATTATTCTTGAGAAGGAGTCCCAGGTTAAAGGGACCTGAGAACTAGGGATTATTCCTGAGAAGGAAGACCAGGTTAAGGAAATTTGTATTTTGGGCTTACTCCTAAGCAGGATTCCCATATTTGGGAACTTGGGGCTTACTCCTAAGAAGGATGCCCAAATTAGTGAACTTGGACTGGGTCTTACTCCTGAAAAGGAGGCCCAGGTTAGGAAATTATGACTGGGGGCTTACTCCTGAAAAAGAGGCCCAGGTTAGGGGAATTATGACTGGGGCTTACTCCGGAATAAGAGGTCGAGGTTAAGAGAACTTGAATTGGGGATTACTTTTGAAAAGAGGGCCTAATATAGGAAATTATGACTGGGGCTTACTTCTGAAGAGGAGGCCCAGGTTAGGAAATTATGACTGGGGCTTACTCCTTAAAAGGAGGCCCAGGTTAGGGGACTATGACTGGGCCTTACTCTTGAAAAGGAGGCCCAGGTCAAAGATCTTCTCATATTAAAAGATGAGGTTGAATGAATAAAATCTCTCACCTTAGTGACATGAAGATATGTAAATCACTAGGTTTTGATAGATGTTCCATAGAATTCCTTTCAGATAAGGAATCCAACCAAGGAATCATGCCATAAATGGATTTAAAGAGGATTCTGAAGGCTAAATCTTGAAGAGGAGATGTAGATTTGAAGAAAAGAGAAGAATGGACAAGAGGGACACCCAAAAAAAGGTAGGCGCATAGGTCATGTTTGGGAATGCAGGTATTGGTTGCGCATGTATACCTACGCGACACTTGGTTACTTGCACGCCGGTCAACCCATAGGGTAAAACTTGGGAGAGCCTTTGCTCAAGCCCTTAGTATTATCTCTAAAGGATTCTGAAAGGGTGGCATGCAGGTTCTGTTGAAGGGACAAGGCGGAGTGCAAGTGTGACCATTTCCCATAAGGGATAAACACTTAGATGCGCAGGTGTTGATTAATTTCAACACTTAGGCCTTGTTCCCCCTCTTTAGATCTTCCATTCTAGGAAAGAAATTACCTTACAAGTGTTCAGAAGACTTCAAGAAGAGACCAAGGCACCGAGAGATGAAATCTGAGTTTCTGGATTTTTGGTCCTCGAAATGAGGGGCCCACAAGGGGTATTTATAGGCTACTGAAGACCTTGGGTGAATATCAAATAGGGCGCACAAGTCATCTGCGCGCCCAATATGTGGTGCGCAAGTATACTTGCGCAACCATGATGAAACTTGTGTGACCCATTCTTAAGAAAATCCATGTTCATGCCTTTGTCAATTTTTGATGCTTCATCAAATTATGAATCTCTTTATGATAAGGTATTCCCCTTTTTCAGTCATTAGACTTTTTGATGGAAAGGAGTGTCAACAATCAACTTCCGAGATCTCAACTGTCACTGTCCGAAGGACGATTTTCCACTTCCGGTGACAAAATTGTTGATAGATGCTATGGCCGGGTTCCAAGCCCTCTCATTCATGGATGGTTATTATGGATATAATTATATCCGGGTAGCCCCCAAGGATGAGGATTCTAAAACTTTCAGAGCACCTCAAGGTACTTTTTGTTACCAGGTTATGCCCTTCGGCCTGAAGAATGTAGGTGCCACCTATCAGTGATCCATGCATCGCATATTCAAACCAATCCTCAGGACGTTGGTGGAGTTCTATGTGGATAATCTGGTGGTCAAATCTCATCAGCACCAGGACCATGTCAAGGATCTTGAGAAAGTGTTCGACTTCCTCCATTCCCGCCACTTGAAGTTGAACTCGTTGAAGTGTGCCTTCGGGGTCACCTCCGGGAAATTTCTTGGTTATGTTTTCAGATACCGAGGCATCAAGATTGACCTAGAAAAGATCAAGGACATTAGCCAAATGCCTCCCTCGGGCAATATCCGGGAGCTTCGAGGTCTCCAAGGCCACTTGGCCTACATACGCCGATTCATTGCGAATCTAGCTGGCATGTGTAAGCCCTTTTCCCGACTCATGAAGAAAGGCTCTTCCTATGAATGAGACGAAGAGTGTCAGGCTGCTTTCGAGGAAATCAAGAACTATCTCCTCCAGCCTCCGGTATTGATGCCACTCGTCTCCAAAAAGCCGCTGATCCTCTATGTCACTGCCCTGGATCAATCTATCGGTGCCCTTTTCACCCAGAAGAAAAACGAGGGGACAGAGAATAGCCTCAACTACCTCAGCTGCATGCTCCTCGATACGGAGACCAGATACTCCCCCATTGAGAAGAGTTTCCTTGCGCTCGTATTTTATGTATAGAAGTTGCGACATTACCTGCAGCAGCATGAGGTACAACTGGTCTCTCAGGTAGACCCGCTGAAGTAAATTCTAAGCTGTACCATGTTGACTAGATGACTAGAGTGGTGGGCAGTGATCCTCCAGCAGTTTGACATCAGGTTAGTGCCATAGAGGGCTATCAAGGGGTAGGCATTGGCATACTTTCTAGTTTCCCATCCAACCTCCACAAAATAGTCCCTGGACTTGGACTTTTCCAATGAGGCAATTCTCTCGGTAGATCGACCCATCCCATGTTGGAAGATTCATTTTGATGGTGCCTCTAGGATCCCTACCAGTAGGAGACTCAATGATCCTAGGCTCAACAGAGTAGGACTGGGCAGTGTCTTCATCACCCCGGCGCAAGCCATCCTGCCGTACTCATTCCTGTTGTCAGAAGGCTTCAACAACAACGAGGCAGAGTATCAGGACCTCATTACTGGTATTGAGCTGGCCCTTGAGATCGATGTGCCTCATTTTCATGTGAAAGGGGACTTCGAACTAGTCATCAAGAAAGTCAACATCGACTACGTTGTCAGGAAGCCAGAGCTCGCACCATTGTTGGAGCGCACCCTCCATCTAATGGCCCAGTTCCCTTCTCGACTGGAGGTTACCCATGTCCTTTGATCACAAAATGGTCGAGCGGATGCTTTGGACATCCTAGCCGCATACCTTGCAGAGCCCGAGAAGGATGATTGGATTATACATGTGGCCCACCGGAGAGTCATTTCCCCCGTCACCCTAGAGGATGACGATAGCCTGTGAGTAAGCCACCTTACCACTGAATCCCCACAAAAAAACCGCTAGGATATTCAGATAACGTGGTTGAAGCGACTCCCAACTGGAGGTCCCCTTTTGTCGAGTATCTCCAAAATGGTTACCTCCCAGCTGATCTGGCCAAGAACGAGCAAATCCGATGTCACGCGCAATAGTTTACCCTCCAGAGTGGTCCCAGTCTTGAGAAGATACTCTATAAACGCGGTTTCAATGGTGTTATCCTCCGTTGCATCCAAGGAGTCGAGATTCCACAGGTCATGCAAGAGGTTCATGCTGGTTCCTGTGGTTCCCACCAGGCTAGGCTGAAACTATCCCATCAAATCTGGAGACTGGGGTACTTTTGGCCCTCGATGATCCATGATTGTATCGAGTTTTGCAAGAGATGTCACGGGTGCCAAGTTCAGACTAACTTCGTACATTGGCCGCCAGAACCTCTCCACTCTACCAAGTACTCTTGGCCATTTTTGGTGTGGGGACTCGATGTTGTAAGACCATACCCACCGGCGACAGCTCGCCAATGCAGGTTCATCATGACCGCCACAGATTTCTTTTCCAAGTGCGTAGAGGCAGTTCCACTCAAGGAGGTCAAGGCCCGTTCCATCATTGACTTCGTGAGCTCAAATATCATCAACTAGTTTGGATTCCCTCATGATGTCCTCACCGATAACGACACCAACTTCCGAGCAGCCTAACTGAATAAACTGTACTCCAAGTACAATATCCGTCCGAACCATACCTCCCGCTATCACGCACAGGAAAATGGGAAAGTCGAGGCGTTCAAAAAAACCCTCTCTAACATTTTACATAAAATGTTTGGTCAGAACAAGAAGAGTTGGCCGGACAAGCTCACCAAAGCCCTCTGGGCCTATTGGACGACGACTCGCAATTCCACCCAGGTAACCCCATATTCCTTGGTGTATGGAGCTGAGGCCTTCCTTCCTATCGAGATTCAGCTGACTTCGTTACGCACTACGGTCTATGACCGGAAGACGCCAGATAAGGTAGCCGAAATCCGTCTGGCTGAATTCGATGCACCTGACGAGAGTAGGCTCCATACCCTACACAATCTGGAAAGGCACTATAACAAGATGGCTAGAGCCTTCAACAAGAAGGTTCACCTCTACTCTTTTCTGCAAGGTGACCTGGTATTGGCCCTCTGAGCAACAATGATCCCCTGTAGGAAACCACCAAAGTTAGAGCCCAAATGGGAAGGACCTTACATAGTCCACAGGGTTTACCCTAATGGAGCATACTCCTTGGTGGCCACGGATGGTGAGCGTATAATGCCTCCCACCAATGCCAAATTCCTCAAGTAATACTTTGCCTGATCCCCTTGGTCCTGCATGACCATAAATTGGATGGTCCTCCACAACCTTAAACTGGATGGTCCTGAATGACCTTAAACTGGATGGTCCTGAACGACCTTAAACTGGATGGTCCTGCAGGACCTTAAACTGGATGGTCCTGCACGACCTTAAACTAGATGGTCCTGCACGACCTTAAACTCGATGGTCCTGCACGACCTTAAACTGGATGGTCCTACACGACCTTAAACTGGATGGTCCTGCACGACCTTAAACTGGATGGTCCTGCAGGACCTTAAACTGGATGGTCCTCCATGACCTTAAACTAGATGGTCCTGCACAACCTTAAACTGGATGGTACTACAGGACCTTAAACTGGATGGTCCCGCACAACCTTAAACTGGATGGTACTGTATGACCCTAAATGGAACGATGGTACCGCATGACCTTAAACTGGATGGTACTACAGGACCTTAAACTGGATGGTCCCGCACAACCTTAAACTGGATGGTACTGTATGACCCTAAATGGAACGATGGTACCGCACAACCTTAAACTGGATGGTACTACAGGACCTTAAACTGGATGGTCCCGCACAACCTTAAACTGGATGGTACTGTATGACCCTAAATGGAACGATGGTACCGCACAACCTTAAACTGGATGGTACTACAGGACCTTAAACTGGATGGTCCCGCACAACCTTAAACTGGATGGTACTACAGGACCTTAAACTGGATGGTCCCACACGACCTTAAACTAGATGGTCCTGTATGACCCTAAATGGAACGATGGTACCGCATGACCTTAAACTGTCCTATCCTTCATGACTTTAAACTGCGCATCGTCTTGCATGACGTTAAATTGCATCCTAAGAACTACGTATGGCTTGATTCCCATCCTTATGGCATATGTAGGAACACTCAGACGCTTCGTTTTGAGCCCATCCCCAAACTCTTCTTTTCGACTGTTCCCTCTTGGTATAGTTCTTTCGGAGGATCCTTTCATGATATGGGCTTCCTAAGCCCCACACATACAAGGGTTATAATGGTCACACCATGTGCCCACTCCCGTTGTTCTATCCTCCCGTGTCCTCACCGCCAGACGTTAAACTACATGGCCTTTAAGAACTATGTATGGATTGATTCCGATTCTTATGGGATATATAGGAACGCCCGGACATTTCGTCCGTTGGCCCAGCCCAAATGCAAGAATCTTTCCACTGTGTCAAGATGCATGGAAAGGGTGAAATTTTCCCCTAATTTACATCGATCTAATCTCGATCCTTCCGTACGTCCCGCTCCCTGGAAACGTTTGCCTCTTTTAGAGATTGGTATAGCTATACTTCACCCACTCCTTGACTGGGAATCCATTACCTTCCCCGTCCGGAAGGCCCCCTAAATTGTATGGATGCTAGGCCTAAGGGATCTCTTACCACTTCGAGCCAATTCCCTCAAGGATTCTGATCAACAAGCCGATATAAGTCCTGTATTTCGAATGTGGTCAGCAGTTGATGCTCATTTGTTGATCCCATTTAAGGCCACTATAGGGACGCTGTGTTTCGAACATGGTCAAAAGCTATCCTAGATCGTTAAGGCCACCCCAAGAAGTCCCAAAAATCGACTGTAGTGGTTCATTCTTTCCCGTTGTATCTCCAAGCGATGAACTCCCTCTGGGCGATGCCAACTATCAGGCCCCTTGGCCTTCCCAGGGCCCTTGACCCAGGTTCTCTCTTATGGGATTGTGTGGTGTGGTGTTTTATTATGTCCTAATTCACGTTGGGTTTATCACTATGCCGTACACATCCCCGGATGAGACACCTTATCCCCTCATCCTCACTTCAAGACGTTAAACTACAAACTGGTCAGGCCTTCATGACCGAGGCCTAGCCTTAGCCCCCTTGGCCTTCTCGGGCCCCCAACCCAAGCTCTCCCATGGGAATGTATGGTGTGGTGCAGGACTACATCCTCATTCACGTCAGTTTATTCACCTTTCCATACACCTCCCTTGTTTGGGGGTATCCTACTCCCCTCCTCGTCCTGCACAACGTTAAACTGCATCTTGAGAACTACGTGTGGCTTGATTCCCATCCTTATGGGATACGTAGGACCACCCTAATGTCTAGAATTTGGGTCTAGCCCCATCCCCCGGAAATCTCCATTTCACCTTAGTCCCTTGGCCTACCCATTTCCTGGATATGGGGTATATGGCATTGTATGGGATTATGTCCTCATTCGCGTCGGGCTTGTAATGACCACGCCATGTACCTCTCCCTCCTGAGCCACCACGTCGACCCTTTTTGGTGGTTCACCAATGTGCCTAAGGGTACTCTGATTCAGTACCTGGAATGTTGGATTCTGCTCAAACTTGTTTTCACCCGCTTTTTAGGATTTGTGTTTTCCTTCATTAGGGCTTTTATCACCTTTAAAACTTGAAGGGACCCCCAAAAACAGAATGGATACCACACCTATGGGATCTCCTACCATTACGGTCCAACGCCCCTGAGGGTTTTAGACAACAAATTGATACAAATCTCGTGTTGTGAATATGGTCAGCGGTCGATTCTCATTTTTTGTCCCAACTCAGGCTAACACGATATGGATGCTATGTTTCGAACATGGTCAATAGTTATCCTCCATCACCACACCAACCCCATTAAACCCAAAATTTTGGTTACATGAATCACATCCTTATCCAACTCATCATGTCCAAGTAGAACTTCAAAACACTTAGTACTATTCCTCAGTGTGCATCCGCGCGTTAGGAGGACCAAAGGCGTGATAGGGGATCCACACCGGTTTCCCTTTAGTGTGCGTTTCGGGTATTGCAATAGACATATTCCTCCTTTGTTCCCAACACCGAGTTTAAAATCACGCGGGATTAGGGATCGGGTTGAGGTCTGCACTTACATGGAGGATTTTTCGCTCCTCTACGGTCTGAGCTCTAAGACCATAAACTAAGATCTCGTTAGGAACTACGTACGTCTTGATTCCCATTCTTATGGGACACATAGGACCACCCGAATGCCTCATCATCGGGTCCAGCTCAGTTGGGAGCTAGTTTCTCCTGCCCCTTTCCCTCTTACCCATATTTGGTCCCCTTGGCCTAAGTTTCCCCTCTCAGAATAGCGTACGGTGTGATATGGGATCATTTCCCTATTCACGTCAGGGATGTTCTATTACACTGTACACATTCCCCACCTAGCATCATCTCTGCTATGTTTGCACTACACAATGTTAAAATTCATGCTTGGTCCTATCACATGGCCCTAAACTGTGACATTATCGTCCTGGCCGCACGACGAAAAACGACACTGCATTGTGATGACCTCATCATAGAGGAAATAACGTTGGGTATCAGTCATTTACCGTACCATTTTTCAATGCCTGTATATGGATTGATACTTGTGGTGAATCCAGGTTCTGATAACCTAGGCCTGTCGCTTCACAAAAGAAATACTCACCTTAAAGGATAAACAAGATCTATCAAATGCCACTTCTCTCAGTGCGAGGTCCACGCCTGCACGCCCCTTTTTCCTTGGCACCGATACCTCATCATGACCCCCTCAATAACTATGTGTAGCTTGATCCCCATTCTCATGGAGTACATAGGAATGCTTGTGCATTTTTCCTCGGGCCTAGCTCAATTATCGTTTTCAGTCCCTCGACCTAAAAACCCTCTGAGGAACACATGGTGGTCGGAACCCCCAGTTCCCATTCACGCCGGGTATTTTTAGTTTCCCCACCACGTGCCTCCCGTGTTTCCTACCACCTATGGTCCGAGTTCTACAACCCTAAACTATGATCTCCCTACGGGAAGGGGCTCAACCCCCTTATCTAATACGTCTCATTGGCGTATTTGGATGCGTTTGAAAAAGAGCCCAAATGTCATTTTTTCATGGAGACAACCCCCTAGTTCCATGACCAAGCTTCGTGAAGCTTGCTATTTGGATCCTCATCCTCTTCCAAATTCGAAGGGACCCCCTAACGGTCCAGTCCCATGCCGCATCGGCTCACCTACCGTCATGGGCCAATGCCCATAAGGATCTCTGATGACATTTGCGATAGGTCCCGTGTTTAGAACATGGTCAACAGTCGACCCTCATTTGTCTATCCCCATTTCAGGCTAACACGATATGGATTCTATGTTTCAAACACAGTCAGCAGCTATTGTCCATAGTCAGATCGCTATCATTGTGATCCAGATTTTCAGCGTCATGATTCACACATTTCCACTTCCTCATGTCCAATTGGAATTCCAACATACTCAGATTCACCTCTTCACGCATTTAGGTGCACTGCATGGAAGAGTTAGCATCATTGGGCCGATATTTAATGAGCATCCCTTTTCCCCACCATGTCCCTTTCTGTGTCGGGAAAGTCCCACCAATACTTCTTGTTTCCCACATTGAGCACGACTCATGTGGGATTAGTAGTTTTGGTAGGATGTGTACCGGCGCAACCAGGCTTCTTATCGTCCTGCATGTTGTTAAAACGTTCTTCCAGAACAAAGTGTGGCTTGATTCCCATACTCATAGGATACATAGAGACACCCTGGTATTTTTCCTAGGGTCCAGCCCCAGGAATCATAAATCCTATTCTTCTCCCTTTCCGTCCCCCTGGCCGGACCCCCCGTAGGGAACCAAGTAACTGCAAATCTACCCCAAACGAGTTCAGGATGCCCCAAAATGACATTGGGAAGTGACAGACCCCCTCTTTAGAGATGCCACATTTGAAAGAAGGAATGATCCATGATCAAATCGATGTGCCCATCTAGAGTACTCCCACCACGGTGGCGTAATTTCGTGAGTGATGGACTCTTTTTGAACAAACACTCACTCTATGTTCCACACTTTCTGTGCCCCTTATTCAGACTCTCATCCTCTTTCATGTCTGGAAGAACCCCATAATAGTGTGGATTCTCGATCTATGGGCCGCCTACTATCCTGTGACAATGTTCTGGAAGACTAATGGATGACATTTGCGATAGGTCCCATGTTTCAAACATGGTCAACGATCGACCCTCATTTGTTTGTACCCACTCCAGGCTAATACAATAAGAATACTGTGTTTCGAATGTGGTAAAAAGTTATTCTTTATTGTCACAGCACCCCCACAATGTTCAGAATCCTAGGTATCATGATTCACACTTCCCATTCACATCTGTTCGAATTGACTTCAGCACCCCTGGCGTTACACCATTCGTGCACAAGAGCATGTGAGGGAAACAGTAATTCAAATGTTTTGAGAACTTCATTCTCCACCCAGGCCTCTACCATTTCCCTAGAAACCCAGACCGGTTATCCAAACCCTGGATGCCCGAAGCCTGGTTTGCACTCCTACGTTTGGATGGTGTGATGAGCTAACCATACCTTATTTCTCACATTGGGCTTGACCCACGTGAGCTTAGGGAATGGTCACTGGATGCTCCGTGAACATCACATGGATGAAGTAAAACAATGTGAACAACAAAACTCGTATATGCTACAACATTCAAACAATCAAAGCACGGAAGTATGTTTAAGGGTTTGTAATCATTATAGTACCCGAGGGTCAACTCCCCCCATAGATGGATTGAACTCATCGAAGGAACATTGTAGCTCCGCCACCCTCTAACTCGTGGCGTCCAAGAGATGATGCCTCTTGTTCACCTCCCGATCCTCCTCGGTGGCGAGAGGGAACAATTCATTGGCCAAAATTTGGGCCTGGTCCATGTCGGCCCGGATAGAGATCATCTCCCGGAAGCTCACGTCAGGCCCTCTTTGGATTTTTCCAGTTGGGCCTTCAGTCTTGATATCATCTCAGATTGCACATTGAGGGAGGTCAAGTGCTCGTTCTCCCGGTTTTGCAGCCGCCGGACTTTGTGTTCAGCCTTCTGAAGCCTCTTGATATTTATCCCCTTCCTTCGCTTCCAGCCCACACCAAGGTCTCGGTCATACTTTCGAATATTCTCCACCATAAGATCTCAGATGAGCATGTGAGGATGTTAGGCATCCACTACCCCAGCACACAGTTCATGCAGGCGCGAGTGAATTCTATCTATCTCACTCAAGCATAGCAGTTGGGATGTGTCATCGATGAAGCGCTTGATCATCTTCCACGATCGTCGATGGAATATTTTTCTATCCTCCTCGTCGGAGTCCATCTCGTACCAATCGGCATGATTGGCAGGCTCGTATAAAGGGAATTCCCCTAGGAACTCCTCGGCCGGGTCCACGTATAGTGTCATATCGGGCATGGTGGGGCCTGAATCATCTGGTTGATCCTCATCATTGGATCCCACCTCGATGATCTCAGGCGCAGTCCCACTGGCGCCCCTCCAGTGGTTAGGAGCGATACGGTTTGGTCTGGCTGGATGTTCCCCTCCACGACCATCGACATTCCCCTGGAAAGGGCACTACCAGAAGCCCCGACCAACTTTGCCGTAGCAGCCCATGCCAATTGAAGGATTGTACATGCCAAGAAGGGGATGTGAATGTTAGTTAACATGGTCAGGGGATGATAGTTGTGGATGCAGTAGAGAAGACTTACAGAGTTCAAATCCCTAGTCTAGATCTCGGGCTAATATCGTCGGAACCCTGAGACGTGGCCCCCCATATATGGTTGGCAGGTCTGGAGATTTCAGGGGAGCCGCCTTGACTGTCCCAGCCCCGCCAGACAAAAAAGTTGATGTAGCCACAGGTGTGGATCCTGACAGTCCTACGTCGGCACCCGCTGAGGGGCGAGAATGAGGTCTATGCACAAGGTCCTCCTTCATAGTACAGATACTGATAAGGAATCCAGAGTAACCTAAGGGCAGACTCTGGAGATAGAAATTGGGATTTTACCACGAGAGTCTCCGCGAAATCTTTGAGATCTGAGGACTGGTCGCCAAATTCACCCTCCTCTGGCGGACTCTCCCTACCAGCCTGGTCTCCCTAGGAGGACTCGTCTGATTCATCCAGTAGGGGGAATTGCTCCCTCAGATCAGCGACCGATAGCTGTGGAGGGACCGTGCGATCCAACAGCACCCTGACTCGGTCTGTCATCAAATACAGGGAACCTCGGGAATGGATGAAGTCCTCCAGCTCAGCTATGTATTTCTCTACCTCTTCCTTGGATACTGCAAAGCCGGATCTAATAGTTCCAATCCCTGAAAAGTCCATCCCGAGGCCATTGAGGTGCTTTCATAACCCAGATGGGCCAAGGAATTTCCGGTTGACCTCCCAGATGTCCCAGGGCTCTGGGAAGTTAGTATTCTCTGGCATGTCAATGTGGCGCAACCGTTTCCCTGGGGCCTGAGTGGAAATCCTGCGGAACCCTCTCGGTGGCTACCCCTCTGGATGACTCTGTTCTGTTGGGACCACCAGCTCCGATGCCGCTGCCGGACCCACTGCTGGTGCTCCCTTCTCAACTGGTGCAGGCACTGTCGCTACAAGCAACCCCACCACCACGAGATGCCTTTATCGCCTTTCGGCCCCATCCTCAAGGTTGGAGAGGCTCTCCCTCACCTACGAGGATGGTTGGCCACTTTAGCATCTCCCCCAGGTAGGCCGCCTCCCAGCTATGGGTGTATTCTTTTATCATCCCAAGGATGGTGGTCGGCAGAGGCAATGCATTCCGCATCTTCCCATCTTCCCGTGTGAGCATGAGCCACATCTGCCTCATCACACACTAGTGCTCCTCATAGAGCACCCCTAGATAGACCTGCGGGGTTAGCCGATGCAGGCACTAAAATTTCTTGGCGAACTGGTGTGGGGTGTACGGCTCGTAGAGGTGCTCGTGGTCCACCCTGGCCACCAGAACTCCAACTCGAAAGGCTAGGAGGTAGGCTCGATGCTCTTCTGTTCCCTGGACATCATCCGTGAAGGCCCCCGTCAGCAATGGGAATGGGTGGAAATTGAATTCCTCTACCCTCCACACCCATTTTAGAACCGATGGTGTGGTCATCTTGGTTGGAAAGCTCCCCGCGACATTCAAGATTGAGGGATGAAAGTTTGACTCCAGAGGTGAGATGGGGTTCAGATAATCATAGATCCCCCTGATGTGTGCCTCCATCTACCCGTATAAAAGGTGTAATGACCCGCATACCCTCTGTGGCCTTTTCCCCTCGCTGATGTGCCACAACACTTTGTACAACTTGGCGAGCATCGAGATCCCTAGGTTGAACCACCCTCCTGTCACCAAAGAGGATGCCATGATGAAAGTGTTTGTCCACACTCCCATGTTTGTATCCCTCACCGGTAAGATCCAACCACAGATGAGGGCTGCGATGAATACTACTATCCTGACTATTGGTCCTTATTCAGTGCTGACACTGAACCCCCAGGTCTTCCACTGGATATTCTCCAGCAGTCGCTAGTATGAGTTTTCCTTGCTCCGGGAACCCTTCGGGCAAGTTCAAGGCCTCACCATAAATTGCCTATTTTCTGGGAAGTTCAAGAACTTCTTAAACCAGATCTTGAAGTGGACATCCCTCACTGCCTCCTTGTCCTCCCCGCTCATGAGCTCTATCAATGCCATCGCCAGACGTGCCATCTACTCTGGATCCTCCCACGCACCCATGGATGGGAGGAATTCGTTGTACATCACCCCCAGTATCAGGACCCCCGAGATATGATGCAGGTCCCATAGGCTGATGCCGACCTCCCCATGATGCAGGTGAAAGGTATTGGTCCTCAGTGACCACCGGCCCAATAACTCCCATATCAACTACTTCAACAGGTAGATATGGAACTAGGAATCCCAATCTGCCTCATATAGGCCCACTCTTCTCAGCTCTACCCCTAACTCCTAGCATGAAGCACCTACCCAGTAGGCCCAAGCCCAATCATCGGTGAAGTTGCCACCCTAAAACAAGTCCTATTCCTCAGACCACCCCTTATTTGGGTTCCCAAGCGCCACCTTAGGGATGGTTCGGTATAGTGGAGGGGATATCTCTGGCTGTAGTGCCCTCCAGTTGATGTTTTCAGGTGATTGTACAGACATTCGGTGACGGCTGGCATGAAATCCTCCAGGGGATGACCATCGGGTGCCCTGAACCATCAGTGCTGGCACAACGTTCTCCGGAACCAGTAAGCTGGCTCATCCCTACTTGCTGCAGGGATGAATAAATCATCCCTCAGCCCGAAGCCATACAGAGGCAACCTCCTACACAGCGGATAGTTCTTTTTTGCTCTCGGATAGCAGCTCAACCAAAGAACTTTGGTCCAAGTGGCTTAAAACTAGCTCTCCTAACCCCAGGATATTCGCCATTTCATCCCTCTAGGCGGCATCCACATGGACCCCCTGGGAAGCTTCTTGGTGGGACATTCGGTTCTGGAATATGGATGTTTCCCTGGTTGGTTCGCGAAGATCATTAATGAAGCGAGTTCGTGAAGGCTGCTTGCAAAGACTGTTCGTGAAAGAGCTGCCTCAGCATTCAAAGCCATATCACGGAGTGCAAAAACGGAGTCAAGGTCTCGTTGTGCACCGTGGTGTCTCAATTCGCAGATATCACTCACGGAGTACGCAGAACTTCGTGAATCGAGAGTTCTAGAATAAAAGATCGTCGAGAAAGGAAAGGACAAAAGAGAGGGCTGACCCCTATTTATAGGCGATGACCTTTGGAGCTTTGCGGTGCATCCATTCCGCATGGAGCTTCGTGGCGCGCGTGGCCCGCGCATCCCCAGTCTGCCTTGTGATCACACCTCACGAATCCACACCACGAATGCCCTAAGATTTTAGCGATTTCCCTCATACTTCGACCCTTGATCTCTCCGAGGATCCAAGTATGAGGGGGGGGGGAATTTATTGGAACCAAAATTTGGAACAAAGAAAAAGGCCCCAAGAAAGCCCCACAGACTGCCTCGTGAAGCCCCTTTGTAGAGTTCCCTAGCACCGCAGCCACCGTGAAGCAAAGAAGGCAGGAGGCTCCGCGAACGCATTTGACGTCCGCGAGCCCTCCGCGAAGCCAAGGAGGCGGGTGGCTCCACGAACGCAATTGACATTCGCGAGCCCGCCACGAAGCCAAGGAGGCAGGAGGCTCCGTGAACGAATTTGATGTTCACGAGCCCGCCACGAAGCGAAGGAGGCGGGACACTCCGCGAACCCATTTGACATTGCGAGCTCGCCGCGAAGCCACTGAACCCCTATTCACGTTGTGTGAGCTCTGCTCTACGGCACCCCTTTCCTATAAATACTGAGCTCCCCTTGAGCTCTCTAGATAGACAATCTGACCTTTCAACTTCTCATCTCCCGAATCGCAAAGCACTATTCCGCTCGGTGAACCATGAGCTATGCGAGGAACTTCTACATCGCTAAGTACCTCCCCATTGTCTCATTTTGTTCCCCTCTTCCGAGAGGGATTCCTTTCATGAGGCCTAAGGGATTTCACAAAGGAAGGGTATCCCCAAGGGGACCTGGGTTGTCATGGAGCGTTAATGATTTATGAAATGAACTTCATGTACACTTGATCCATTTGCTAAGGTAGGATCACTTTACTTTGATAAGAACATTACTTCCTAAAATCCTACTTCGTGAGGCACCTTTGCTCCGTGAGGCTTTTCTCCACGAATGACTTTCCACTTTGCTAAGGACCTCCCATTTGCACCTCTACCCCCATGCTAGGGCTAAGGCACCCCACTTCACGAGGCACACCCCTTCACAAGTGTCCTCCACCATGCATAGCAACTGAGCTCCATAAGGCCCCTTCCTATGAACCCCTATGATTTTCAAATCCTTTTCCCGTACGACCCTCCAGGTTTGGACGATTCGATTTCAAGGTCCCCTGGACACCACTTCCCGTAGCTTTTTTGCGCCTAATGATTCTTCGCATAGGGATGATAACGTCTATTACTTTTTCACATAGCCACGCTAACGTGGACCCCTAAATGGATCACTCTATAACACCCTCCAGTCATGGCATTGCTGGTGCCTTCCCTTCACCAAGGTGTAGAGGGTACCGGTTATGTAAGTCCTTGGGGTGCGGAGTGAACCCGCCTCATCCGAGATGCACGATGTTAAACTTCCAAGCGCCATCATCCCCAAAACATGACGTTAAACTGTGACCATGCCCCAGTGCGTCCTACGCAGGGTTCCCCCCCCCCACAGACATTCTCCACGCCCACTCGTCTCCACGGGGATGGGATCAAACCTCACAGGTGATGATATCCTCCTTGTCGGATTGGAGTTTATCTGCAGTGAAAGGAAATCCACCTCGGTGTAAGCCCCTGACCTTTCTTGCAGGAGGTCGTACCCCTACTCCTCCTATCTTCTTTCTTCCCTAGGTCTAAGAGGGGTGGGGGGGGGGGGGGGCACATGGTAATTGTCACCCTTTCCCTCTCCCTTTGGGCTTCATCACTTCCAAGCCTCCATCCTGGAGTAAGACCCAATCGTCCTCTCCCTAGGCCGTCTAGAGCCTAAGCCTCATTTCACTTCCCACTGACGCACCTTTCGCGATGTGATCATCAGGTCTTTGTTACCTCTTGTTTCTCACACCAAGCATGAATCACATGGGCTTAGAGTAAGCATTGACTATGAAATCCATCTCTCCTGAACTACGAGGCCTTTGATCCATGTTAAGGCATGGTACGTAGGAAGCCTCCCTAAGGTTCAATCCCATCACTCGGTCATTCTGACCCCCTTCACGTCGGTTCCCCCCATCCCGCATGACCTTAAACTGTATTTTCCACCATGAACTATGAGGTATTTGATCCATGTCAACGCATGGTACGTAGGAAGCCTCCCCGAGGTTCAATCCCATCATCTGGTTGTTCCGACCCCATTCATGTTAGTTCACCAACACCTGGGAAGCCTAGAGTGTAAGCCCCACACCCATTCCGAACTACGAGGACTTTGATCCATGTCATGGCATGGTACGTAGGAAGCCTCCACGAGGATCCATCCCAACAACCATTGGCCCGGACCATCTCCCTGTCAGTGCAACAAGCCCCATTAACACCTTGGGCATCCTAGAGTGTAAGCCCCACACCATCATGAACTATAGGGACATTGATCAATGTCAAGGTGTGGTACGTAGGAAGCCTCCCCGAGGTTCAAGCCCAAAACCCATCAGAACAAGGTCCATCTTCACGTCGGTTCTCCGACACACCATCCCAAACTACGGGGACTTTGATCAATGTCAAGGCATGGTACGTAGGAAGCCTCCCCGAGGTTCAAGCCCAACACCCATCAGAGCAAGGTCCATCTTTACGTCGGTTCTCTGACACACCATCCCAAACTATGGAGACTTTGATCCATGTCACGGCATGGTATGTAGGAAGCCTCCCTGAGGTTCAAGCCCAACACCCATCGGACCAAGTTCCATCTTCACGTCAGTTCTCCAACACAACATTCCGAACTACGAGGACTTTGATCCATGTCAAGGCATGGTATGTAGGAAGTATCTTCGAGGCTCAAGCCCAAAACCATCGTTCATCTTGATCCTTACCCGGGCCGCCACATCCTGGCGAGATAACGCCACCTCATTCCCCTCCATAGCATTCAGGAAGCCACCCACGTGCTGGCCCTGATATTGATGTTCCCTCCAGGGGATTCCTCCATCTAATACACTATACTCAGTGTTCAAATTAGTCTGATCCGTCTCCGCTGGATGTTAAACTTGCGGCATAACCCGTGTTAAACACCGGAAGATGAGTAAAACCTCAGATACATTCCTATGGCATATGATTCCCCTTGCTCGATGTGGGATGGTTTAGGCTTCTATGCCGTCGATAATCCATATAATAAGGGAAAAGATAGAGACACACCAATCCCCAGCATCCAGACACGTTACTGATGCCCCAGCATGACTACTCCCCTAACCTATGGTTTCTGCCCTTACTGGACCCCTTGGAATGTCCTGATAGAAATAGTGTAATTAATCGATGTCCATGAAGAGATGGCACTGGTAAGAGTTTCAAGAACAACGTATTAAATCTATGAGGGAGACCCGTACTAGGTGATGAGTTCCTAGGAGGAATCCACGAAAGGAAGAATCGACATCCCATCATCCCGTTTCAATCAAGGATCAAATGTCCCTGAATAAGGAGCGAATTCCGCTTGCCTTTGGAAAGTGGGAATGCGGGGTAACAAAATCTGCGCCTGTCGCACTCAAGCAGACGGATGCACGCACCCCAACGAAAGTTTTAGAAACACCAAGTTATACATGTTATGGTTCCATATGTTCAATTACATTATATTCCTTTTTATATCATTATGTCATGCGTCCTAACCAATGTGTTAAAGCTTTATTCTTATGCTTAATCCCTTATAGGGATTTTATCTCATCCCCTTGTTCATATTATCCCTAGGTTATTCAATGTATATTTATGAGAACAATGAAAATTAGGAGCTCATTATGGAGAATAAATAATTTTTTTATGAAGTTTGTCTATGTACCTTGTATTCCAAGATACTAGAATTTACAATTGTTGGCTTGTAATTTGATTTTTAATTATGCTTAAAATCATGTAATGATATATGTAAACGTATAGGGTCGCTTTAGATTATTTTATCCACCATTGTGTGCTTATTTTAGGCTATATAATAGTATTGTATGAAGTAGGTATGATTAAAATATCTGGGAGGCTTCTTGAGAATTTTATTGTCTAAATAACATGACAAAATGTTATTGTTTATAGATTTTTTTCCATTCATTAAATGAATGAACATATATGGTGGTTATTATTTTCCACCATGAGAAATATTTGGATTGGTGTAGTGTAGCCCACCAGCTCTAAAATAGAGTTCAAAACATGCATTAAAGGGAATAATTATATTTTAATCAAATTAATTGGTGAAAAATACACCTGGTATATGAGGAACATAAATATAACTGTTTATTGCATGCTTGATTGAGGCAGATTCTAGTTAATTTTGATGCTTCTGTATTGATAAGGAAGATACCTTTGATCAGATTAGATAGTAAAGTCAAGAAATTTATAGAATTTATTTACATTGAGTTTGTTGGGAACTAGTAAAGTCTTATCCTTTTGATGTTGGAGGCATATCATATGAGGTATCTTAGAGGTAAAACCTAAGGCATCCCATGTTGGTAATGTGGTTTTTGACCCTAGGGGAATAAGTATTCTAAATATTTTTACCTTAGGTATCATATGTTTATTGAATGGGGTAGAGATTCTAGATCTGGTCATATGTTTAACGACATATGGGGATAGGTAGGACACAAGTTCAATGTATTGTGGGGATAGTTAGGTACCAAGATTAATGTTTTATAGGGGAATGTAGTCCACATGTTTAACATATTTTAGGGAAAATTGGGTCATTGGTTTAACATTTTTTGGAGATAGGCGGGTAACAGGTTTAACGTCTTGCGGGGATAGGTAGGTTATAGGTTTGACATCTTGTGGGAATAGCTGGGTCACATGTTTAACATATTACATGGATATATAGGTCATACATTTAATTTCTTGTAGGGATAGTTAGGTTACAAATTTAACATCTTATTGGGAGAGGTGGTTCAATGTTATAACATCTTTTGGGGACAGGTAGGTCATATGTTTAATGTATTATGGGGATAGGTGGGTCATATGTTTAAAATATCATGGTGAAAAGTGATTCATTGGTTTAATGTCTTGTGGGGATAGGTGGGTCACATGTTTAACATCTTGTGGGTATAGGTTGGTGGCCAAGTGTGTCCCTAGGGGGGAAGATTCAACACTTGGTATTTGGTAGAGTGTTAGGGTATCATGATTGATACTTAGGGAGATACCACAGATTTGTTGTTATGTCAGTATTGAACCTTACGGAGATGTCCTATGTACCCTATTTGGGAGATAGGGATCAAAACTAACATGGTTTTATGATGTAGTATAAGGTCATGTGACAGGACTAATCCATCCAATTTAATGTTATATGGTAAGGAAGATCATGTCGTAAAAGGAGTGGAAATGAGGGATGATGTTGGTATTATGCATTAAATATTCCTGGGGGTACTAGCTGAAGGGTGACATCCCACAGGAGGGGAGGAGTGTAATCCAATGATTATCTTATACGGATAATCATATTATCATCACATTATGAAAGGATATAGTTTAACATCATGTGTTGGTGATGTTGTCATGTGGTTTAATGTCAAATGACTGGGATGTGGGGCTATGAATTTTTATGGAATAATGCTTGAATATAGAGAGACCTACACCTAGGGTGACCATTTCAATGATGGATAGGAAGATCAGGGAAAATTCCTATCTACTAGGAAAGTTTTATAGTTTCCATTGATGATGACACATGAAGGGATTACATGTATACTACTCATACACCTCTCGGATGGGAATAATGTAAACACTATTATGGAGGAGTAGAAATGAGGGGCCCCAATGTTAGGGTACCTATTATTAGGAGGAAAAGGAATTAGATTACCTATTATTCAGAGCTAAAGGTAAGGTAATGGTATAGGATATGCTTGAATAAACGGGGGAATACATAATTTTTTATGAAACTTATCGCATGGGAATTCAGGATGTGGGTGAAAGAGCTTTGGATGGGTAAATGGCCCATAGAAACACGAATTTTAGGAAAGGGTTTCAGCTAAAAGGATGAACCATAGAGGCCAGGGTGATAGGTTTCAAAAAGGTTGGGGCTTCACAAAAGTTGATCGATTCATGAAGGATAGGGTTCAAATAAAAGTGAATGTTTTATGAAATAGGGTAACACTTCCTTGAAGTGAATCCTTGGTTACCATGGTATTGGTTTCATGATGGATAATTATCTTATGAACCCAAAAGAGTAAGAAAGGGATTCCTTATTATGTGAAGGGAATGGACCTTCATGAAATTCATCTACACAATGGTTGGAGGTTCTCAAGAACCCATGGGTGGTAGTGTAATGACCCGAAATTTTGAATAAATATTATTTCCTAATTTTATGTGTTATTTTATTTTATTTTTATACTCAACAAAAATGTTTCATTTGATAACATGAGTATAATTAAAATGATACTGTTGGGTTTTGACTATTATTTGACCATTGGTCAATATGACCACTGGAAACTAAATGTTTTGATTACTATCTCTAAATACAAGCAATCTTGGTTAATTAATATAGAAAGGAGATTTGATGGCCTCACCCAGTAGTTTTGGACCGATCGAAGCCCATCTAACAGAACTTGGGAAGGAGGTAGCACCACCGGGCTTTGCTCTGGACCAAACCCAAGCTGAACTTCATCGTGTGAAGATAGAACGGGATCGCCTTCGCGAGAAGTTCAAACTAATAGAAATTACGACTCGTGCGATGTTGGTCGAGCCTCCCTCAGATTCTCTCACCTTAGCACACCTTACACTTAGGTCCTATGCTGGTGTGATAAGGGGCTATGTAAGGAGACCGTAATTGCCTTGTGTAATCCTTTGTTTTAAATAAAAATTTGGATTTCTTCTTATGATGAAGTTTATGAATTTTCAAATGTCCGGATAAATATAGTATGCATATTTTTGATAAATTTTAGAGAAAGGATATTTTAAAAATGTTTATGTAAACCTTAAATAAATAAAAATGTGCAATGATTTTCAAAAAATGGTCTTCTACAATTATGATCACTACGAAATTTCGAGTCTAATAAGATCAACTTGATTTTTGAGGAATAGTAAATTATGAATAGTGATTTTACGCTTAGGATTAGTAATGTGACCAAATGGATTAGTAATCTCACTTAAAGAAAGTATTAATATAATCTAGGCACCTTGATTAAGTAATGTGATTCAATAAAATGGTTAAATAACGGTTTCATAAATTATTATTCAAGTATTAGTTTTTCGGGTGAATAGTGTTTTTTAATTAAAAATTTAATTAAAAAATTTAGAAAATTATTTTTATAAAACGGATTTCATTTTTGAACTCAGAGCACCGATATTATGCTATGGTAATTTTTGGGGTTTTTTCTGAAAAAATGAATTTTCGGTGAATAGTGTTTTTATTTAAAAATTAAATTAAAAATATTTAGAAAATTAATTTTATAAAATGGAGTTCATATTTATAATCAGAGCGTTGATATTTGGTTAAGGTGAAATTTTGGGATTATTCTGAGAAAGTTGAATTTTCGATGAATAGTGAAAATACAGTTTTTAAGTTACGGGTGTCTAATGACATCATTAAATGATGTATTATGTATATATTCAATATGGTCGAATTGTGAATAGTAAGATAAGGTATGAGGTGTCCCAAGTGGCCAATACCATGGGCAAATACCATGGGAAAGCCCATGGGTTTTCCAAAACCACTAATGAGGTGTCGCTTGGGCATTAATGCCTTGTCCCCTCACTTTCCCTATAAATACCCACCCATTACTCCTTTGGTTTTCACTCCCAACTCTCCCCCAACGAAGTTCTGGTCTCCTTACCTCCCAAGGAGTCCTCCCAAGGTGCCCCCAAACCCTCAAGGTCCAAAACTTTGAGTTTCAAGAGTCACGTTTTAAAGTAAGGGATCCGACCTCTCTCTTTCATTTCAAGTAATCTCTTTTATGTCATTCCTTTTATGCTACATGTTATTATGTTGGAGGATGTTCTTTTATACTCATCTTACTGCACTTTTTATGTTCATATAATTAGAGATCCCCTCTTACTCTCATTATTTCGTTTTATGAAGTTTTAAGTGGCGCCGTTAGGCTGCCGAAATTTTTGTAACGGGCTCTTTCTCCCTTCTCATTTTTTTAAGATCTATTTTCATGTAAAGTATATCAAGTTCCTTTTTTTTATGTTGGGGTATGATCTCTAAATTTATCATACTGATATTTTATGATCATATGATGAGAGAACCAATTTTATCTCTTCAATTCAGTATTTTGAAGTTTTAAGTGGCGCCATTAGGCTGCCGAATTTTAAAGTGTTTCTTCACCCTTCTCGTTTTGAAGTTCTACTTTCATGTCAATTCTTTCATGTTATTTTTTGTAATGTTGGGGTATGATCTCTATATCTATCATACTGGAATCTTATGTTCATATGATGAGAGACCCCATTTTATCTCTTCAATTCAGTATTTTGAAGTTTTAAGTGGCGCCGTTAGGCTGCCGAATTTTTAAGTGGTTCTTCACCCTTCTTGTTTTGAAGTTCTACTTTCATGTCAATTATTTCAAGTTCCTTTTTGTTATGTTTGTAACGCCCCGACCCCAACTACCCAGAGTCGGTGCATTACTTCGTAACATTGGCATGATCACAAAAGATCAAGTCTCGAAAGACCGATTAGTTTAGTAGCCTTGGAAACACTAGATACATTCGTAAACGTTACATTACATCATAAAGTGAAAAACTACAATTACAAAGTCTCCATAGTCCACACTCATATCCTCTTCTCACAATCCCTGCAGGTCATTCATAAAATACTTTTCACATCCTGGAAAAAAATTAAAACATTGAAAGGGGTGAGCTCAGATGCTCAGTAAGGTTAACAATATAGCGGAAGCTTTCATAAATAAACATTAACATTTAAGGCAATGTATAACTAAAACAAAATCCTGTTAAACTTGAACTTCAACATAATATGGCAAAATTAAAATGAGATAATTCCATTTACTTCTTCACATGGATATTCTACTAATCGAATAATCACATGAAAAATCACTAACCACTTTCATAATGTTGGAATGCATAATGCCAGACTATCATAACCACGTAGCCAAGGCCTCGTGCCAAGACCACAAATAAGATTTTGTCAAGGCCTTGTGCCAAGACACTAGTTTGTCTCATGAGACCTGCCGATGCATCGAGGAGCTATAGCGGGCTCCACCCGTCACTTATTAAGTCCAATGCATTCCTCATATGAATAGGTTTAAACATTTCATAAACCATAACATAATCATATCACATAAAACATGCATAAATGAAACATAACATTTCAACATTTCAATCACAAGATATCAATAAAACACATTCATATAATAAAAACTCTTTCAAAACCATTTTCAATACCAAAATAAAAGAAATTCAAAACATTGTATTTATTTTTCATTAAAAAAAAGTGATGGCTTATAGAGGAAGCCGAAACTCAAATAATGGTCACGGCGGCGGAGAAGTCATTGTCGCCGCATACGTACGACAAAAACATTCCCTTTTGTCGTTTAGTAAACGCTTCGTATAAAAAAGATTCCTTTTGAATAAACTTAAAAGTCAAAGTGGTTTATACACCGTATAAAAGAAATTTGTGTATAAAACCAAATATGCCTCAATGAAAGGAGATTGAGACGAAGTCCTTACAAAGATCATTTTTAAAATAAAATAGATATATTATGTGTATTCACTATAGGTACACATAAAGAAAGTAAAAATACAAAATAAGACATAATAATATCATGTCATAATTTGAAAGTAGGAGATTAACCCAAAGAATGGAAGTTGGGTTAAGAAGTTCCCTTACCTCGTGTCTGACTTGACTCAACCGTTCTTTAACCTCCTGAATAATAAACTAGAGTTAATATATACCTTATTAAGAACAATTTTCAATTTCATTATCTTTTTTATATCACTTATTACAATGATATGAACATTATGTAATTATTTAAGTTAATAACGGTCGTTTTGTCGATCTTTGGTACTTGAGTCAACAATAAACTTCTTATAATTACAAGTTGTTCATGTGGTGAAATATCCATTATATCCAGAATTATATTAATGATGTAGATATCATATATATCATATATATCCAGTATATACATTCATTCATAATATTACGTAACATTTAGAGGTAAGAAATGAAATGCACCGTTCATGGAGACGGTAAGCCGTACGTACGCATGAACGCTACTTTCATTTATATTTCGTATTTAATGTAATGAAATCATAATTATATAAAGGTATAATATAGTTCCAGTATAATATCATATATAATATCATTTACTCCATCCTTTATACATCCCACATATGGCATTAACGCATCAAATCACTTTGAGGGGGCGGTAGTCCGCACTTCCTAAAATGAAATTATCGCATTTTACCCATAATGGAAATCATAAAGTATGCCATAAATGAGAAATACAGAAGCATAAGTAAAACATAAACATATTATATATCATATATAAAAATAGTGACATCTTAATGGCCACCTTTGAAGGTGTTATATGAGTGTTGAACAATCATCGTTTCGTGAGGCAGAAATTCGCCATCCACAGAAACCGTATGTTCTTTAACCATTAGATGTAGGTGTGTGTAAGTGTAACTCGAATCCTTCTTATAAAAACATTGTAGTATATTGAGGATACTGGTGTTGTTACAAAAGAAATGAATAAAAAGAGTTTAAGGGGTTGGAGAAGAAAAATAAAACAAAACAACATTAGAGAAGACATTACCTCAAAATCGGGTAACTCTTTTTGATTTGAGCCAAAGGATTCCTTGGGAAGAGTTATGTCCAAAGTGAGGCTTCTAGGAGTAAGGGAGGGAAGTTGGGAGAGTATTTGGGCATAGTTTTGCCGAGCCAAATGGCTTGAATGTGTGAATAAGGTGGGAGAGGTGGGGGCCTTTTATAAGTGGAGAGGAGGGGCTCTTTTGGAAAGATTGAAATATTACATTATTATACAATGATTTTTCGGATTCTAAAGGTCCCACACTTATATAATTCGAGGATAAGGTGATAATGTTTCGAAATATCCTCATCCAATAGGCTTTGGACATGTGTAAGCCTTGGATTTTTCATTATCTTCTCATTTTATTTAAATCGTTAAATAATGAGGTCATCGCTGCATCACAATGATGTCATAAATAATTTAATTTATTTAATGTCTAAAAATTATAAAACAAATACTATGATGTAGGAAATATTTTTAGCTTTCTAATGAATATTTATATTCAAAATGTGGACTTGTGTAGCCCAACTTAAAAACTGTTTTAGTAAAATAACTCATGTTTTTGTCAATTTAATTTTAACATTAAATAAATATATATTAATGTCATTTTCCAACTAAAGTGGCTCCATGGGGTCCCCAAGTTGACCCATGGGTTTTCTTGGTCGGCCATGACTCATCCAATAGGATTAGGACAAGTGTCATGCCCATCTCATATTATTAAAACATTATTTGTACCTTAAACTACACTAATTACCTCTAATAGCGATTAAGAACTTAAAAGTTACTATTCACCAAAAAATTATTTTAATCTCATTGAACCACATTTTACTTCTTAATGACAACCATGTATGTCGGATTTTTGAAAATCAAATCACAGAAGTGGTAATATTTAATTTAAACGAAAAATCAGTTATTTAACTACCACTTAGTGGTTTCACTATTCATCAAAAATTGAAGTTTTTCAGAACAAAGCCAAAACTTCACCCTAAGCTATAATTGATATTCCGAATTCAAAAATGATGTATATTTTACAAAATTCCAAACATATAAGTTTCATTAATTAATTTTATTATTAATTCCCGCTGTTACAAGAAATAGCGTGTTTTTAAGAAACAATTTATATCAAAAGATTGGCAATTGTTTATGTCCAATTTCAATGTTAAATTAATTCTAATGACCACCATTGGATAAAATTGTAAAAATATATTCTAATTATGCTTTAAAACCACTAAATAGTATAATTTATCACTATAAATTATTTTGATTAAAAAAAGTTGTTTTTAAGTATTTTTCACTATTCATAAAAAATTAGAAGTTCTCAGAAAAATACCAAAAATTCAACATAGGCTAATTTCGATATTATGAATACAAAAATGAAGTCCATTTTGAAATATAAGATTTATATAATTTTAAAAAGTGGTTATTACTATTCATAACGGCTACTTTGATTAGTCACGGTGTTTTAGAACTCGAACTTGCGTACAATGCAAGCTATTGCATTATTGAAAGAGAGGCGTATTGTGGAAGCTCGGGGTGTTACATTCTCCCCTCCTTCAATAAATTGCGTCCTCGCAATTTGATATTTTTCTTTGAAAATAAAAGGTTGAAAAGAGAAAATACCTTTGAGGAAAACCCACATCGGAAATAAGGTTAATAAATATATAACATTAAAAGAACGAAAGATAAGTACAAAGGTCACCCGAGATAGACCATACAAGGATTCTATGAAAATATGGATATGGAGGAGAAACAAACTATCAAGGTCTGATGGAGAGTTGTAGAAAACAGGATTAGAAGAAAGTTTAACTACAAGAAAATCACAAACTTGTGATTGGTTAAACGATCACTGATTCCCCAGTAGGAAAAGTTAACTGACAACGTTTTTGTTTTAAGTTACCTTTTATAAAGTTGAGGAATTTATTTAGGAAGTTTACTACGAATGTAAGGAAATATACATACTTGTTATGTATACTTTCATTCTTTAATAAATTTTTACCACAAACCCATCTTTTACTCAGAAAGGTAATAGAACTCAAAAATATTCTATTTATCTTAATTGTATAAGGTTCCAAATGTTAACACATACCATTTAGATTAGTAAAATTATTTTGTAATAACCAGGGACTTCCTGTAGGCTTGTGGTAGGAAATAAAGGCCTGTCGCACTATGATTGTGGGTTCGATTCCTGCAGCTTTGTTCGACGCGACGAGTTATTCCCCACCCTGCAGGTTGTCCTTTTCTTAAAACTATAGTATTATAATATTCCAAAAATAATCTTCAGAAATTCTTTAACCTTAAACAATACTATCCAAAGATCAACTTAATCCACTCCATCCTTTATAGTTATCCAAAATACCTCTGTCCAGACTTTCTCTAAAAGGTCTCTTAATTCCAAAATCAATTGTAACATCAGATTCCCCAAACAAAGAAAAGTTTCTCTTATTGTCACATACTAAAAATATGATTACCTTAATCATATTAAAACCTTACTGAAATTAACAAGTACTGCAGTACAATACTTATATATATATCACATTATTCTAATAACCAGAATATAATCCATGAGTCCAAAAGCACCAATACATTAGTTATTCTGCTTCAACTATAGTAACAGCATAAGATTGTCCTTGATCCCTTGGCCTTTTCTAAGGTAAGTTTCCCTGACGCTTAGGAAATTCATTTGCATAATGACCCATTTCTCTACAATTGTAGCATTCAACTTTGATAGCCTCTTTCTTTCCCTTGCAATCACGAGCCTGGTGACCCTTTTCTCCACATTTATAACAAACTCCCATTCCTTTTAGGCAATTACCAGGGTGATTCTTCCCACAATTATCACATAATGGAAAATCCTTCTTTCTCTTTTTCCCTTTATATGTCTCTTGTTCCACCATTCTCTTCTTCTCTTGCTTTACTTTGTTGTCATAAGACTTAGAGAATTCCTTTTCTGTCTTGATAGCACACGAGACAATATCTTCGTATGATGAGAAGGATTGTGATACTAAAGCTCGACGGAGAAATGGTTTTAACCCATCAAAGAAACGATCAATCTTACTCCTTGGGTTACGTATATAATCGGCAGCATGCCTCGCTAACCTTGTAAAGTTAGCCTCATACTTTGCGACATTCTCATCCTCCTTCTGCCTCAAACTCAGAAATTGCCTTTCCATATCTGCTCGATGGTCACGAGGAAAATATTTTTCTAAAAACAGATCTTTGAACTCCCTCCATTCCATATTCGATAAGTCATCATCTTCCTTTGTGTTTTGAATCAGCGACCACCACTGATCGACATCTTCAGTGAGGCGGTAAACTGCCATGACAACCTTCTCCCTTTCGCTACTCCCCAAGGCATGGAATATTTCCTCTAAGGAGTTTATCCATTGCTCAGCTACTAAAGGATTTGTACCCCCATTGAAGGTTGGTGGTTGTTGCCTCATGAAACGGTCTAGCATTGATCCTCCACGTTGCAGATTAGGGTGCTCCATACGAGTAAGGTTATTATTCATAACCTGAGTAAGTTGTCCCAGTATGGTGATTAGCTGATCGGCACCAGTTGCATCACCAGCCCCACTATAATTATCTTGAGAAGGAGGGCAATCCCTACATGGAGTGCGTGCATTGATACGGTTTCCATTTCTTCCACTAGGCGCCATTTCTAAACAATTTCATAAACTAGATTAGTTTATGAAATAAAATACATAATTCCATATTTGTAAAATACTTTACATAAATTGACCTATTTATCGATATAATCCATAATCATAAAAAGAAATGTTTCCTTTGAGGAAGTATATACTCATAACCCTTCATAGTGGTTTGTAATGAAAATGAGAATTATCCTAAGCATATCCCCCGGGAGTTTCGTAACCAAGAGTATAGCAAGGCCCGTTGTCGTGCACCAGTTCCCGTTCGAGTCTAGCTCAAAGCGGTGTTTTCGGGTTTTACCCCTAGGTACATCTGTGCCAGAGCCGCCTCTACCTGCTCGTATCCAGACAAGGATGTGTTGCTCGAAAAACTCACAAAATCTCCACAATAAAAAAATTCTAGGAAGTTCTTCTATACTAATCCTCAAAGTCTATCTTTGGGCTATGTGCTCTAATCAGAGTTTATCTAAATCTAGCTTCCAAGGTTAGTACTAAACTGCCTCTGATACCAACTGTAACGCCCCGACCCCAGCTACCCAGAGTCGGTGCATTACTTTGTAACATTGGCATGATCACAAAAGATCAAGTCTCGAAAGACCGATTAGTTTAGTAGCCTTGGAAACACTAGATACATTCGTAAACGTTACATTACATCATAAATTGAAAAACTACAATAACAAAGTCTCCATAGTCCACACTCATATCCTCTTCTCACAATCCCTGCAGGTCATTCATAAAATACTTCTTCACATCCTGGAAAAAAATTAAAACATTGATAGGGGTGAGCTCAGATGCTCAGTAAGGTTAACAATATAGCGGAAGCTTTCATAAATAAACATTAACATTTAAGGCAATGTATAACTAAAACAAAAGCCTTTTAAACTTGAACTTCAACATAATATGGCAAAAGTAAAATGAGATAATGCCATTTACTTCTTCACATGGATATTCTACTAATCGAATAATCACATGCAAAATCACTAACCACTTTCATAATGTTGGAATGCATAATGCCAGACTATCATAACCACGTAGCCAAGGCCTCGTGCCAAGAACACAAATAAAATTTTGTCAAGGCCTTGTGCCAAGACACTAGTTTGTCTCATGAGACCTGTCGATGCATCGAGGAGCTATAGCGGGCTCCACCCGTCACTTATTAAGTCCAATGCATTCCTCATATGAATAGGTTTAAACATTTCATAAACCATAACATAATCATATCACATAAAACATGCATAAAGGAAACATAACATTTAAACATTTCAATCACAAGATATCAATAAAACACATTCATATAATAAAAACGCTTTCAAAACCATTTTCAATACCAAAATAAAATAAATTCAAAACTTTGTATTTATTTTTCATTAAAAAAAAGTGATGGCTTATAGAGGAAGCCAAAACTCAAATAACGGTCACGGCGGCGGAGAAGTCATTGTCGCCGCATACGTACGACAAAAACATTCCCTTTTGTCGTTTAGTAAACTCTTCGTATAAAAAAGATTCCTTTTGAATAAACTTAAAAGTCAAAGTGGTTTATACACCGTATAAAAGAAATTTGTGTATAAAACCAAATATGCCTCAATGAAAGGAGATTGAGACGAAGTCCTTAAAAAGATCATTTTTAAAATAAAATAGATATATTATATGTATTAACTATAGGTACACATAAAGAAAGTAAAAATACAAAATAAGACATAATAATATCATGTCATAATTTGAAAGTAGGAGATTAACCCAAAGAATGGAAGTTGGGTTAAGAAGTTCCCTTACCTCATGTCTGACTTGACTCAACCGTTCTTTAACCTCCTGAATAATAAACTAGAGTTAATATATACCTTATTAAGAACCATTTTAAATTTCATTATCCTTTTTATATCACTTATTACAATGATATGAACATTATGTATTATTTAAGTTAATAACGGTCGTTTTGTCGATCTTTGGTACTTGAGTCAACAATAAACTTCTTATAATTACAAGTTGTTCATGTGGTGAAATATCCATTATATCCAGAATTATATTAATGAAGTAGATATCATATATATCATATATATCCAGTATATACATTCATTCATAATATTACGTAACATTTAGAGGTAAGAAATGAAATGCACCGTTCATGGAGACGGTAAGCCGTACGTACGCATGAACGCTACTTTCATTTCTATTTCGTATTTAATGTAATGAAATCATAATTATATAAAGGTATAATATAGTTCCAGTATAATATCATATATAATATCATTTAATCCATCCTTTATACATCCCACATATGACATTAACGATTCAAATCACTTTGAGGGGGCGGTAGTCCGCACTTCCTAAAATGAAATTATCGCATTTTACCCAAAATGGAAATCATAAAGTATGCCATAAATTAGAAATACAGAAGAATAAGTAAAACATAAACATATTATATATCATATATAAAAATAGTGACATCTTAATGGCCACCTTTGAAGGTGTTATATGAGTGTTGAACAATCATCGTTTCGTGAGGCAGAAATTCGCCATCCACAGAAACCGTATGTTCTTTAACCATTAGATGTAGGTGTGTATAAGTGTAACTAGAATACTTCTTATAAAAACATCCTAGTATATTGAGGATACTGGTGTTGTTACAAAAGAAATGAATTAAAAGAGTTTAGGGGGTTGGAGAAGAAAAATAAAACAAAACAACATTAGAGAAGACATTACCTCAAAATCGGGTAACTCTTTTTGATTTGAGCCAAAGGCTTCCTTGGGAAGAGTTCTTCCCAAAGTGAGGCTTCTATGAGTAAGGGAGGGAAGTTGGGAGAGTATTTGGGCAGAGGTTGGCCGAGCCAAATGGCTTGAAGGTGTGAATAAGGTGGGAGAGGTGGGGGCCTTTTATAAGTGGAGAGGAGGGGCTCTTTTGGAAAGATTGAAATATTACATTATTATACAATGATTTTTCGGATTCTAAAGGTCCCACACTTATATAATTCGAGGGTAAGGTGATAAGGTTTCGAAATCGCCTCATCCAATAGGCTTTGGACAAGTGTAAGCCTTGGATTTTGCATTATCTTCTCATTTTATTTAAATCGTTAAATAATGAGGTCATCGCTTCATCACAATGATGTCATAAATAATTTAATTTATTTAATGTATAAAAATTATAAAAAAAACTACTATGATGTAGGAAATCTGTTTAGCTTTCTAATGAATATTTATAGTAAAAATTTGGACTTGTGTAACCCCACTTAAAAACTATTTTAGTAAAATAACTCATGTTTTTGTCAATTTAATTTTAACATTAAATAAATATATATTAATGTCATTTTCCAACTAAAGTGGCTCCATGGGGTCCCCAAGTTTACCCATGGGTTGTCTTGGTCGGCCATGACTCATCCAATAGGAGTAGGACAAGTTTCATTCCCATCTCATATTATTAAAACATTATTTGTACCTTAAACTACACTAATTACCTCTAATCGCGATTAAGAACTTAAAAGTTACTATTCACCAAAAAATTATTTTAATCTCATTGAACCACATTTTACTTCTTAATGACAACCATGTATGTCGGATTTTTGAAAATCAAATCACAGAAGTGGTAATATTTCATTTAAACGAAAAATTAGTTATTTAACTACCACTTAGTGGTTTCACTATTCATCAAAAATTGAAGTTTTTCAGAACAAAGCCAAAATTTCACCCTAAGCTATAATTGATATTCCGAATTCAAAAATGATTTCTGTTTTACAAAATTCCAAACATATAAGTTGCATTAATTAATTTTATTATTAATTCTCGCTGTTACAACAAATAGCGTGTTTTTAAGAAACAATTTATATCAAAAGATTGGCAATTGTTTATGTCCAATTTCAATGTTAAATTAATTCTAATGACCACCATTGGATAAAATTGTAAAAATATATTATAATTATACTTTAAAACCACTAAATAGTATAATTTATCACTATAAATTATTTTGATTAAAAAAAGTTGTTTTTAAGTATTTTTCACTATTCATAAAAAATTAGAAGTTCTCAGAAAAATACCAAAAATTCAACATAGGCTAATTTCGATATTATGAATACAAAAATGAAGTCCATTTTGAAATATAAAATTTCTATAATTTTAAAAAGTGGTTATTACTATTCATAATGGCTACTTTGATTAGTCACGGTGTTTTAGAACTCGAACTTGCGTACAATGCAAGCTATTGCATTATTGAAAGAGAGGCGTATCGTGGAAGCTCGGGGTGTTACATTCTCCCCTCCTTCAATAAATTGCGTCCTCGCAATTTGATATTTTTCTTTGAAAATAAAAGGTCGAAAAGAGAAAATACCTTTGAGGAAAACCCACATCAGAAATAAGGTTAATAAATATATAACATTAAAAGAACGAAAGATAAGTACAAAGGTCACCCGAGATAGACCATACAAGGATTCTATGAAAATATGGATATGGAGGAGAAACAAACTATCAAGTTCTGATGGAGAGTTGTAGAAAACAGGATTAGGATAAAGTTTAACTACAAGAAAATCACAAACTTGTGATTGGTTAAACGATCACTGATTCCCCAGTAGGAAAAGTTAACTGACAACGTTTTTGTTTTAAGTTACCTTTTATAAAGTTGAGGAATTTATTTAGGAAGTTTACTACGAATGTAAGGAAATATACATACTTGTTATGTATACTTTCATTCTTTAATAAATTTTTACCAGAAACCCATCTTTTACTCAGAAAAGTAATAGAACTCAAAAATATTCTATTTATCTTAATTGTATAAGGTTCCAAATGTTAACACATACCATTTAGATTAGTAAAATTATTTTGTAATAACCAGGGACTTCCTGTAGGCTTGTGGTAGGAAATAAAGGCCTGTCGCACTATGATTGTGGGTTCGATTCCTGCAGCTTTGTCCGACGCGACGAGTTATTCCCCACCCTGCAAGTTGTCCTTTTCTTAAAACTATAGTATTATAATATTCCAAAAATAATCTTCAGAAATGCTTTAACCTTAAACAATACTATCCAAAGATCAACTTAATCCACTCCAACCTTTATAGTTATCCAAAATACCTCTGTCCAGACTTTCTCTAAAAGGTCTCTTAATTCCAAAATCAATTGTAACATCAGATTCCCCAAACAAAGAAAAGTTTCTCTTATTGTCACATACTAAAAATATGATTACCTTAATCATATTAAAACCTTTCTGAAATTAACAAGTACTGCAGTACAATCCTTATATATATATCACATTATTCTAATAACCAGAATATAATCCATGAGTCCAAAAGCACCAATACATTAGTTATCCTACTTCAACTGTAGTAACAACATAAGATTGTCCTTGATCCCTTGGCCTTTTCTAAGGTAAGTTTCCCTGACGCTTAGGAAATTCATTTACATAATGACCCATTTCTCTACAATTGTAGCATTCAACTTTGATAGCCTCTTTCTTTCCCTTGCAATCACGAGCCTGGTGACCCTTTTCTCCACATTTATAACAAACTCCCATTCCTTTTAGGCAAGTACCAGGGTGATTCTTCCCACAATTATCACATAATGGAAAATCCTTCTTTCCCTTTTTCCCTTTATCTGTCTCTTGTTCCACCGTTCTCTTCTTCTCTTACTTTACTTTGTTGTCATAAGACTTAGAGAATTTCTTTTCTGTCTTGATAGCACACGAGACAATATCTTCGTATGATGAGAAGGATTGTGATACTAAAGCTTGATGGAGAAATGGTTTTAACCCATCAAAGAGACGATCAATCTTACTCCTTGGGTTACGTATATAATCGGAAGCATGCCTCACTAACCTTGTAAAGTTATCCTCATACTTTGCGACATTCTCATCCTCCTTCTGCCTCAAACTCAGAAATTGCCTTTCCATATCTGCTCGATGGTCACGAGGAAAATATTTTTCTAAAAACAGATCTTTGAACTCCCTCCATTCCATATTCGATAAGTCATCATCTTCCTTTGTGTTTTGAATCAGCGACCACCACTGATCGGCATCTCCAGTGAGGCGGTAAACTGCCATGACAACCTTCTCCCTTTCGCTACTCCCCAAGGCATGGAATATTTTTCCTAAGGAGTTTATCCATTGCTCAGCTACTGATGGATTTGTACCCCCATTGAAGGTTGGTGGTTGTTGCCTCATGAAACGGTCTAGCATTGATCCTCCACGTTGAGGATCAGGGTGATCCATACGAGTAAGGTTATTATTCATAACCTGAGTAAGTTGTCCCAGTATGGTGATTAGCTGATCGACACCAGTTGCATCACCAGCCCCACTATAATTATCTTGAGCAGGAGGGAAATCCCTAAATGGAGTGCGTGCATTGATACGGTTTCCATTTCTTCCACTAGGCGCCATTTCTAAACAATTGCATAAACTAGATTAGTTTATGAAATAAAATACATAATTCCATATTTGTAAAATACTTTACATAAATTGACCTATTTATCGATATAATCCATAATAATAAAAAGAAATGTTTCCTTTGAGGAAGTATATACTCATAACCCTTCATAGTGGTTTGTAAGGAAAATGAGAATTATCCTAAGCATATCCCCCGGGAGTGTCGTAACCAAGAGTATAGAAAGGCCCGTTGTCGTGCACCAGTTCCCGTTCGAGTCTAGCTCAAAGAGGTGTTTTCGGGTTTTACCCCTAGGTACATTTGTGCCAGAGCCGCCTCTACCTGCTCATATCCAGACAAGGATGTGTTGCTCGAAAAACTCACAAAATCTCCACAATAACAAAATTCTAGGAAGTTCTTCTATACTAATCCTCAAAGTCTATCTTTGGGCTATGTGCTCTAATCAGAGTTTATCTAAATCTAGCATCCAAGGTTAGTACTAAACTTCCTCTGATACCAACTGTAACGCCCCGACCCCAGCTACCCAGAGTCGGTGCATTACTTCGTAACATTGGCATGATCACAAAAGATCAAGTCTCGAAAGACCGATTAGTTTAGTAGCCTTGGAAACACTAGATACATTCGTAAACGTTACATTACATCATAAAGTGAAAAACTACAATAACAAAGTCTCCATAGTCCACACTCATATCCTCTTCTCACAATCCCTGCAGGTCATTCATAAAATACTTCTTCACATCCTGGAAAAAAATTAAAACATTGAAGGGGTGAGCTCAGATGCTCAGTAAGGTTAACAATATAGCGGAAGATTTCATAAATAAACATTAACATTTAAGGCAATGTATAACTAAAACAAAATCCTTTTAAACTTGAACTTTAACATAATATGGCAAAAGTAAAATGAGATAATGCCATTTACTTCTTCACATGGATATTCTACTAATCGAATAATCACATGCAAAATCACTAACCACTTTCATAATGTTGGAATGCATAATGCCAGACTATCATAACCACGTAGCCAAGGCCTCGTGCCAAGACCACAAATAAGATTTTGTCAAGGCCTTGTGCCAAGACACTAGTTTGTCTCATGAGACCTACCGATGCATCGAGGAGCTATAGCGGGCTCCCCCCGTCACTTATTAAGTCCAATGCATTCCTCATATGAATAGGTTTAAACATTTCATAAACCATAACATAATCATATCACATAAAACATGCATAAAGGAAACATAACATTTCAACATTTCAATCACAAGATATCAATAAAACACATTCATATAATAAAAACGCTTTCAAAACCATTTTCAATACCAAAATAAAAGAAATTCAAAACTTTGTATTTATTTTTCATTAAAAAAAAGTGATGGCTTATAGAGGAAGCCGAAACTCAAATAATGGTCACGGCGGCGGAGAAGTCATTGTCGCCGCATACGTACGACAAAAACATTCCCTTTTGTCGTTTAGTAAACGATTCGTATAAAAAAGATTCCTTTTTAATAAACTTAAAAGTCAAAGTGGTTTATACACCGTATAAAAGAAATTTGTGTATAAAACCAAATATGCCTCAATGAAAGGAGATTGAGACGAAGTCCTTACAATGATCATTTTTAAAATAAAATAGATATATTATGTGTATTCACTATAGGTACACATAATGAAAGTAAAAATACAAAATAAGACATAATAATATCATGTCATAATTTGAAAGTAGGAGATTAACCCAAAGAATGGAAGTTGGGTTAAGAAGTTCCCTTACCTCGTGTCTGACTTGACTCAACCGTTCTTTAACCTCCTGAATAATATACTAGAGTTAATATATACCTTATTAAGAACCATTTTCAATTTCATTATCCTTTTTATATCACTTATTACAATGATATGAACATTATGTAATTATTTAAGTTAATAACGGTCGTTTTGTCGATCTTTGGTACTTGAGTCAACAATAAACTTCTTATAATTACAAGTTGTTCATGTTGTGAAATATCCATTATATCCATAATTATATTAATGATGTAGATATCATATATATCATATATATCCAGTATATACATTCATTCATAATATTACGTAACATTTAGAGGTAAGAAATGAAATGCACCGTTCATGGAGACGGTAAGCCGTACGTACGCATGAACGCTACTTTCATTTCTATTTCGTATTTAATGTAATGAAATAATAATTATATAAAGGTATAATATAGTTCCAGTATAATATCATATATAATATCATTTACTCCATCCTTTATACATCCCACATATGGCATTAACGATTCAAATCACTTTGAGGGGGCGGTAGTCCGCACTTCCTAAAATGAAATTATCGCATTTTACCCATAATGGAAATCATAAAGTATGCCATAAATGAGAAATACAGAAGCATAAGTAAAACATAAACATATTATATATCATATATAAAAATAGTGACATCTTAATGGCCACCTTTGAAGGTGTTATATGAGTGTTGAACAATCATCGTTTCGTGAGGCAGAAATTCGCCATCCACAGAAACCGTATGTTCTTTAACCATTAGATGTAGGTGTGTGTAAGTGTAACTCGAATCCTTATTATAAAAACATCCTAGTATATTGAGGATACTGGTTTTGTTACAAAAGAAATGAATAAAAAGAGTTTAGGGGGTTGGAGAAGAAAAATAAAACAAAACAACATTAGAGAAGACATTACCTCAAAATCGGGTAACTCTTTTTGATTTGAGCCAAAGGCTTCCTTGGGAAGGGTTCTTCCCAAAGTGAGGCCTCTAGGAGTAATGGAGGGAAGTTGGGAGAGTATTTGGGCAGAGGTTGTCCGAGCCAAATGGCTTGAAGGTGTGAATATGGTGGGAGAGGTGGGGGCCTTTTATAAGTGGAGAGGAGGGGCTCTTTTGGAAAGATTGAAATATTACATTATTATACAATGATTTTTCGGATTCTAAAGGTCCCACACTTATATAATTCGAGGATAAGGTGATAAGGTTTCGAAATCTCCTCATCCAATAGGCTTTGGACAAGTGTAAGCCTTGGATTTTGCATTATCTTCTCATTTTAATTAAATCGTTAAATAATGAGGTCATCGCTGCATCACAATAATGTCAGAAATAATTTAATTTATTTAATGTCTAAAAATTATAAACAAAATACTATTATGTATGAAATCGTTTTAGCTTTCTAATGAATATTTATAGTCAAAATTTGGACTTGTGTAACCCCACTTAAAAACTGTTTTATTAAAATAACTCATGTTTTTGTCAATTTAATTTTAACATTAAATAAATATATATTAATGTCATTTTCCAACTAAAGTGGCTCCATGGGGTCCCCAAGTTGACCCATAGGTTTTCTTGGTCGGCCATGACTCATCCAATAGGAGTAGGACAAGTGTCATGCCCATCTCATATTATTAAAACATTATTTGTACCTTAAACTACACTAATTACCTCTAATCGCGATTAAGAACTTAAAAGTTACTATTCACCAAAAAATTATTTTAATCTCATTGAACCACATTTTACTTCTTAATGACAACCATGTATGTCGGATTTTTGAAAATCAAATCACAGAAGTGGTAATATTTCATTTAAACGAAAAATCAGTTATTTAACTACCACTTAGTGGTTTCACTATTCATCAAAAATTGAAGTTTTTCAGAACAAAGCCAAAATTTCACCCTAAGCTATAATTGATATTCCGAATTCAAAAATGATGTCTATTTTACAAAATTACAAACATATAAGTTGAATTAATTAATTTTATTATTAATTCCCGCTGTTACAACAAATAGCGTGTTTTTAAGAAACAATTTATATCAAAAGATTGGCAATTGTTTATGTCCAATTTCAATGTTAAATTAATTCTAATGACCACCATTGGATAAAATTGTAAAAATATATTCTAATTATAATTTAAAACCACTAAATAGTATAATTTATCACTATAAATTATTTTGATTAAAAAAGTTGTTTTTAAGTATTTTTCACTATTCATAAAAAATTAGAAGTTCTCAGAAAAATACCAAAAATTCAACATAGGCTAATTTCGATATTATGAATACAAAAATGAAGTCCATTTTGAAATATAAGATTTCTATAATTTTAAAAAGTGGTTATTACTATTCATAATGGCTACTTTGATTAGTCACGGTGTTTTAGAACTCGAACTTGCGTACAATGCAAGCTATTGCATTATTGAAAGAGAGGCGTATCGTGGAAGCTCGGGGTGTTACAATGTTGGGGTATGATCTCTATATCTATAATACTGGACTCTTATGTTCATATGATGAGAGAACCCATTTGATCTCTTCAATTCAGTATTTTGAAGTTTTAAGTGGCGCCGTTAGGCTGCCGAATTTTTAAGTGGTTCTTCACCTTTCTCGTTTTGAAGTTCTACTTTCATGTCAATTCTTTCATGTTCCTTTTTTGTTATGTTGGGGTATGATCTATATATCTATCATACTGGAATCTTATGTTCATATGATGAGATACCCCACTTGATATATTCAATTCAGTATTTTGAAGTTTTAAGTGGCGTCGTTAGGCTGCCGAATTTTTAGGGGATTCTTTCACCCTTCTCATTCTTTTCAAAGTTCTACTTTCATGTCAAGTCTTTCAAGTTATTTTTAATTATGTTGGGGAAATATCTCTATATCTATCATACTGAAATCTTATGTTCACATGATGAGAGAACCTATTTTATCTTTTCAAATCTTTTTGTTTGAAGTTTAAGTAACGTCGTTTGGCTGCCGAACTTTCACAAGAGAAATCTAATTTTTGTATTTCTTCCATGTTTTTCATTTCAAATGGTATTTCCTTGAAATTTCATTACCATGATCATGTATCCTTCTTATTCTGTCCATCTACTGTTTTATGGGTCATTTATGAATGTTTGACCCATTTTCCCTCTCTTTTTAATGTCTTCTAAAACCTCGTGACATAGCTGTTATGCTGCAGAATTTCCATCTCAAAATGTCTCTCTCTTTTTCTAAATTTCTTTTATATTATTAAGTGAATACTCAAAGCTCTTTCTTATAAAGGGGTATTCACATATATACCAAAATGTTCTATTTTAAATTATGGTATTTACATACATGAGACCCACCTTCCTTTTCTGTGGGTTTTAAAGTGACGTAAAGATCATGTCTTTAAAGCAGTTTTTAAAACGTTATGATTATGAAATGAAACCCATTTATTTTGTGCTATATGGGTTATTTATGAAATGTTTGATGATGATATATGTGGCTCACATGATAATAAAGGCAAATTTAAGGGTGCGCCCTGATAGCGCTCCAATGAATTGGGTAAAGACTTAATCTCTAGAGATGACCATTTTTAACGACGCCTTGGTGAATAACCTTGGTAATTTTTAACGACACCTTTGGGATGGACCTTGGTGAAATGAAACGATTGTCAATATTAAATGTTGCAGCCACATCTTCAAGTTATGAAAAATGTTATTTTTATTATGAAATGCCTCATGATTTCTTTCTCATGCCTTAAAGTTCTTTTCATGTCCTTATTGAAGTATCTCAAGTTCACATGTAAAATGTTCATCTTGTTTCCCTTACTGGGCCTTTTGCTCACCCTTTCTTTTGATGTACGTCCCCAGGTTATGAGATGCAGTAATGAACCTAGGATGAACATAAGGAGAAGCCTTTCAAGTGTTTAAGAGGAATGTTTTATGTTGTTTTCATGTATTATGTTCCTAGTTTCCAAGACACTAATCCTTAAAGATCCTCAGTTTTGTGTAATTTAATGAAAGTTTATGTTATAAAAAGGTGGTATGCTATAGGTAGTTTTTTGAAATATGGTTACCTTTGGTCATCCATATCCTATCTCACTCATAAATGTTTTGAGATTCAAAAATTCAATTATTTTCCAGAAATATGAAAGGTCATGTAACCTAAAATATAATACATGGGGAGGTATTTATAGGACCAATAAAGGATAGATAATAAATTTCATGATAAATAGAGGCATTAATGGAAGATTATGGGTTTTTTGAAGGAAGAGGTGTTATGTGAATATACATACAATGTGCGGGGGTTATCACCTCAAGCTCCATATAACCGTATGACTTCCATGAACTGGAGATACATAGCGTGGAGGTTACCACCTCAAGCTCTGCATGGACACATGACTTCCATGAACCAGAGCTACACTGTATATAGGTTACTTCCTCATGCTCCATGTGGCCATTGATTTCTGTGAGCTTCAACCATTCATAAAGGTTTATACCTTCATGAACCCAAACCCTTAAGTGTATTTTTGAGGCCTTTTGGCATTAATTTTATTCAATTGGGCCATTAATTCCTCAACATTTCCCATGACACGTGTTAATATGCATGAAAAAATGAACCCCCTTAGAATTGGATCTGATAAAGGAGGGAAGGGTCCGATTTTGAAGGAACAATTCTGAAAAATTGGAAATTAGAATGTCATATTCATGAAACTCGGTCAAAAACTATGTCTATAAATAGGGGTGGTGGTCTTATATGGGACCAAAAGAGTTTCACCAAAGATATTCCAATGGTCTCTTTTCACAAAATAGAATACTTTCATGAGTTCTTTGTGACCTTAATCCTCACTTATTATAATGCATTCTGCTTTTGTGAACCACATCCTGGTGAACAAAATTCTGTGAGTTTGAGAACTTTCATAAACCAAATTTCCTGAACATGTTATATAAATTATCTAAGTCTTGGATAAAATGACCACCAAAGGTGATAAATATTTCACCAATTGTTGAAGGGAGATGGATGAAAACCGCCTGATTAGGGAGATATCCTTGAGTGTCTCAAATCATCATACACTAACTACATTTATGATGGAGGCTCAATAATAATACCCATTGTGCAAGAGGATGTTGTTGTATGGTTTTGGACCAAGGGATGACGTGTTCGTTCCCAATGCCGATCGAGATGAGTCTACCTGATGGTCCAGGAGTATTCCAGGGAAGTACTAGTGTCACATGGATATTGGAGGTCACAATATGAAGGACTGTGATTCTATTACTGCTCATACCCTATGTAACCACAAGAATAACATCAACTAGGAGGAATTTGTGAAATTTTCATCTCCTTTGCAATGTGATTTCATTCTCAAGGAAGTTTTGAAAAACAATCTCAAAGGGTGGACATAAGCGTAGGACATAATCTAGGGTTGTAACTTTATGGATGAATGGGCCTAGGAATACTAGTTATTCCATTCCTATCACAAATTTGAGTTGAAGATAATGAAATTTTCTATTTACAAGGTAGCATGGAAATCACAGTTCTAGGTTTACCACCACCAGAGCTACATAAAATAGCTATTGGGAAGGTGGTCACCCAAGGCCAGCATGTTTCACCTCTATCACGGGAAGTTCGACATTGGTTTATGGGATCTCTACTAAATCATGGGAATCCCCAATTGGGGAGAGATGCATGATGAGTTTCTCCCAGTTGATGATGTCTGGGATGACCAGGAGAAGATGCTAGTGATCACAAGGGTGTTGTTGTGCTTGGTGTTGGGGGAGAGTGTCTAGAAACTAGGGATTAAGGAAATCCATTTAAATCAATGGTTTAAGTATTTTCAAATTGAAATAGTGGATATACTACTAGGGATATCACATTAGTTTCCAAATGAAATTCAATGATGTAATTATAACTTGTATTAGAGAATCATATAGGTGATAGAATAGAGGTTGTGGGGATACAATGTGAAGCCCAAGGCACCCATAGTCAAGCTAGTAGGGTTTATCACTACACTGATTATAAGTAGATGTTACCAATTCATGATGCACACATGGGGGTGTGGCCAAGAATCCTCATCATTGCAGAAATACAGGATATGGGGAAATACATCAACATAGAGTTATCAGTCTTGGATAAGTTTTACAAAGTTAAGTGCCACATCATCCATGGGGAAACCCTCCTCAGTGGGTGTGGACCCCTTCATTTCCTATATCGTTGGATTTCCATACACATGGAAGGATGTGAGTATCCAAACCCTATCTCCCCTCTTGGTACAAAATTATAACCATAAATCCTTGACATCACATGGGTTTGGCCTATTTACATAGGTTTGGTTGACATCCGAGCAAGTGTAGGGATGGTAGAACACTTTATATTCCACACGTTTCCCCTCCCAATGGAAATATTAACTGATTACTTCATGGGGACAATTTTTTAGTGTCCATACCTCATGTATTTTCTAGGAGGGGTATTTATTTCCAGAGTAGATTACAAGGTGATCTGTGAGCTATACACACCATTTCTGTTTGTGAGGCAGTTCTCATGCCTCTTATGGCTCACCTTGAGGGTATACAAGGGGGTAAATGGTGAACTACACCCCTTGATTCTTAGGAAAATATGGCACATGTTTGTGTGTGAAGATATTAGGGGATAAATGAGTTTCCATGACATACTTCCACCAATTATCTCATCCAGGAATATGCAGTAATCTAGGAGAGCACGTATCTTAGGGACATGAAAAGGTAGTGAACCACTCAGGTTGATGAGTAAAAAGTGCCCCTAAACCAATGAGTTTGACAGTGAGCGGCAGGCAGAGCATGTCATGGAGGTAGATCTAGGCTAGCAGGTAGAGCAATGATAGTATCTCTAAGCATGCCTGGTCTTACACAGGTAGAATATTTTTGGATGAGAGAAACAACAATCTAAACTCTCCCATGTATGTGTCTTTGGGAGGAAGACATAAAATCTGTATCAGTTTCGATGGCACACATCCAGGTTCCGGGGAAGATAATGCATCACCCTAATGTTCATAGTGATGTTGTTTTCCCCAATTTCTAAGAGAGCTAGGGGATCCGAATAAAAATAACCTCTCTCCATGGGGTATGTAAATGTCTAAATATTAAGGGGATATCATTGCTGGGTTGGTCCATGTAAGGGTATGTTTCCATGTCCCACAAGACGAGGCAGTTCAATACATGGAAAAGCAAGAAGACTTGGTCCATTCTCAATACATTACCCATCCCCTAACTAGCCAAGTGAAGGTTTTTATTGGAATGAATTATCCACCATATCTCTATGAAGGTGAGATAGCCTCATGAACACCTATAGAATAGGGGTTAGAGGAGTCATGGTGGTGTGATTCCTATCAATAATCCCCTAGGGATGGAGATATTTCTGTTTATTAGTTAAATATTATGATATTATGTGTCTTGGATACTAATAAATCCCTAAGACTGTTATCCAATTACCTTTTAAATTATATAGGAATCAACAAGAATAGATTAGGTAAAGGTTAATGATGAAACTTAGGAAAAGGATGAGGGGAAAACAACCCATGATGGGGTGGCTTCTAGGCCTCTCCCTTTTGTTTTGGTCATAGGAGGCCAACTATCAGTTAAACTGGTGCCTAAATCAGAGGTAATAACTCAACAGTACCAAGCATTGCTCAGTAACCCTTTTTCAATTGTATGGAGTTGATAATTAATGCTTTAAAATATGATGAAATATTTGTTTTCATTTGGATATATTCAGCACATAAATCCATAGGGAATCTTCTAACAGCTGGGGTGCCTACTACTGGGGGAATATTTTCTCCAGAGGGATTACCCATGAACATTTATATGTTTCTAGTCAAATCATACTACTCCTGTAATATTTCTCCCACTTTTAAAAACCCTTCCTTTTTTTTGTTTTTTATCCCCATAATTCATGTTCTGATAAATCCTTGATTTAAATTTTAGTTCAAACTATGTTTAGGGATCATCCATCAGATCCAACACATGAATTAGAAGAGCATGAAGTCAAAGTAGTGACAGTGGGAATTGCTATCCTGAAATAGATAGTCAATAAGGTTGTGATTGATGGTCCAACCATGGTGGTTCCCTAGGAAGAAGCTAATGAGATTGGAAACTTAATGGGGAGGGGGGGGGGTTGAATTTTTTGCAAAAGTAGAGATAGTCAAGGGGGTATGATGAACATTCATACCTTGGAAATTCCAATAGAGGTGGTTGATAGAGATGAAACTTATACAATTTTGGGTAAGATCATGCCACATACAAAGGTGGTTGAGGAGGATATGATGGATGATCCTATGTAAAAAGTTCCACATGAGGTGGATGTGGATCTCAATGCAGGTAAATGATATTGAGATGATAGGGTTTTCCCAATACTTGGGTATTAGCCTACCTGAGGGCTTGCCTGAAGATGATCTTACCACTGATGTATTATAGGTTTTCCCTTAGTATGATCTAGTGTCACCTGAGGAATTTGAGGATTCCTAATTGGATGCTACAGTGGAGAACCGAGTTGTCTGATGCAAGGTGTAGAGGAGTGTATGGAATTTCATCACTCTCACTCCACTAGTAGATCTTCCAAATTGGATGTGATATCTTTACCACTAGTTAGTCAGCCTAGGGACCAATGAGGTTGATTCTGATGACCTCTATTAACAATCTTAGGAATTACTCATTGAATAGGAACTTGGTGAGTCGAAGGAGTTCGATATAATGTAGTGAAAAAAGAAGACTGATGGTACTCAGACACTCAAGGTGACTAAGGAGGAAATTAAGAATTTATTGGAACCTGCATGAGAGCATGAAACCATTATCACTGATCAATAAGTGATCATAGAAAAATTTAGGCTCAGTGGTACTGGATGAGGCTTGGGTAGTGGATGTTGAATATATGGTAGATAATTACCAATACGAGATGGATAACATGAAAATTATGCTTTAAGAAGTTCTCCCTACAACCATGGAGGTTGCCGATCTGGCATAGTAGTAGTAGACTGTAGAAGATACTCAATAGAGACCAACTAAGACCGAATTCCCAATCCCTAGGGTTGATACATGAGGAGTTTAATATTGTCCTAAAATAAAGTAGAGACTCAATTTATTTTAATTTCCACTTGTGTCCAAATATATTTTTTACTACATATCAATCACATCAATCACATCAATAAGAAAACAAAAAAATAACCCCTAAGTCCACATTAGTCATAATTAGTATCAGAAAAAGGGAAAAATAGAAGATTACTAAATTATATTAGAGTTTCGGATAAGGGTTGAACCCTTGGGGTTTAAACTTGTTTATTATCCACTGGGAGTTCCCTAACTAAGAAAATTCTAGTTGGAGCATGAGATCTCTGCATTTTTGATTTTATTTTTTCAAATGTGAGCTAGTGCCCAAATGGGGAAAACATAGGGGCATTTAATTCCACTCGATCTTAGGGAAGTGAAAAGAATAAATTGGGAAACCCAAGATTTGGAATAGGAAAGGGGAGATGTGATGATGGTGGATAACTACTAACCATGTTTGAAAAACATAATACATTATAGTTTTACTGAGGATGGGGATGAACAAATGAGGGTTTCCTATTGACTATGTTCGAAACAAAAGATCTATTAAAATATTTTCAGGAGTCTTTTGAAACATTTTCCTAAAATAGTAGGCGATCTAGTAAGGCCACAAAACGTTTCTATTATGGTTCCCCATTCAGACATGAAAAATGATCAAGATCTAAATCTAGGGAGACACGAAGTGTGGGAATGGATTTGAGAATGTTTAGATAGAGTTCAACACTCTCAAAATTACACCACTGAGGATTTGAGGATATTTTGGTAGTGTGTTAGTATAAAAAAGGTTAGTAACATATTCCAAGGTGGGTGAAATCTTGGATACCAAGGGATTAAAGAATTCAAGTGGTGTGGCTGGCAATCAGCACTGATAAAAGGAAATATATTTTCAAGAAAGGGACTAAGATGATTTCCAGTTTTACATCATTCCTTGAGGTGAATGGAATATAGTTTAATGTCATGAAACAAGGTTGTTGAAAACATACTTTACCATTTTATGTTGAGGACTATGAATCACATAGTTTAATGTTGTGTGATTAGGAAGTTCATATCATAGTTTAGCATCTTGTAACTTGGATTTTTATAGTGCAATTTGACATCTTTTGTCAAGGAGGTTTGTATCTCAGTTTAGCATCGTATGACCAGGATGTGTGAAATTTTATGAATAGATCCCATACAAGAAATACATGAGTGGAACCTCATAGAGGATCTAGTGGGGAAAAGGGAGATGATATTTTGTCTTTAAGTTTTTCATGAACTGATGGGTTCTATAAGAACAGTCAAGTTTTTTCTGTGGACCAAGGTGGGTCCTACTGGTTTTTCACCATTTTATTTAAGTCCTATATTTTTTACAGGTCATGAAAGTGACCTAGTGGGTTGGGATTTTGACTTTTTTCTCAGGTTTCCCCTATGGTTTATCAACCACATAGATGTATGTGCTTATTTTATTGATCCGTTTAAGGTATTATCAGTTGGATCAAGATATCACAAATAGTTTAAGGTCATAATTATTTCATTGAGAGTCAAAAAATGTTTAAGGTTATATTACATGGATGATGGGTTGGAAATAGTTTATGTTCATATTTCTTGGACCATGGGGTTGTATCTCTAGGGAGTGTTCATAGCATGGAAGAGAGGTCACCTGATGTTAAGAAGGATCAAAGGTGACCCTCCCAAATAGAACGTCCCTAAGAAAAATTTCAAATAGTTTATGGTCAGGATGCTTGGACCATGAATCCTGGTTTAATGTAGTAGATTTTGATCCCTAGGGGAACCCATGTTTCCCAACGTTTCTTAGGTAAATTCATCCCCAACTCCTAATACCACATTAGCTATTCTCAATGCAAGAAAAAAAGAGTGGTCCAATGTTACCATTGTTTGTAGGGGGTCTAAGAAATAAGAGGAAGAAGTGACTGACTTGTGGAAGTTCTGTGAGGGTCGATTATCACTTCTAATACTTGGATAGTAAATAGGGAATGAAAAATGGGAAATAAAAAACTATTGAACTTGTTCAAAACATAGGTTATACAACATTTTTGGTGAATAATGGGTTGAAAAAATAGGATATTGAATATTTAATAAGTCAAAACATGGGAACTACCATTTATTACCAAGGATCCTTCTGGAAATGAGACTAGGTTGGAAGGTGAGATAGTGTGTCCTAAAACCATTTCTATCAGTAATCCTATCTAGATCTAGAGGATAATTATTATCCAAATCAAAGAAAACATGAAGTGTGGAAATTTAGGTGTGGAATATCCTAGAGGCAATGTTGAGTACCCTAGATCTATCCTTCCACACCCACAAATGCATTGGATGAAAATATGGGTAGGTAAGGATCAAGCCAGGACTAAAGGGGAAGACCTTGGAATGAGTTGGATGTAGGGATGGACCAAGGATAAGAGATCCATACGTCACTACATATCCCATGGGAATGGGGATCAAGCCAAAAATAATTCTAGACAATGGTATAGTATGAGAATAACATTAGAAATGTGGAATCCACTCTAGAGAGGAAATAGAGTCACCTAATAGTTATCATATGAGGCATTCTATATTTATCTCATAGGGTAAGACTTCAGTTTAATGCCATGTTCTATGGTTGTTGGTCTTTTTCATATCATATTTTTCATATTTATAGTCCCATATTTATATAGGGTAAGTCTATTGTTTAACATCATGTTCTAAGGAAATGGGTTTTCATTCATCCCATATTTTTCATATGAGGCATCCTATGTTCATCACATAGAGTAAGGATATATTTTAATGTCATGTGATGAGGATATTAGGATTTTTAATTAAGATTCAAATATATTGGACTATGGTTGGTACTAGTTTATGATCAAGGATCTTAAACCAAAGAGTGGGTTTTTCTTAATGATGATTGTGTGGTAAGGAAGAGTGATGAAATGGTGTGAAAGGAGTTATAAGGAGATCCATTCCACACAATATTTGAAGGAAAACTATACACAAGTTGATATAATGATACCAAGGGAGGAAATACCCCATTATGAGTTGATAATCGGTGATGAACCGAGGATATAAGATCTGGGTGACACTACATATCCCATGGTAATGGGAATCAAGCCACATTTAGTTCTGGAACACAGTGTGGTTAAAGACCAATGATGGTAAGGGTTGGTTCTCTTGAGTGAGAATTCAATGAAATAGAGAAGGGGAAATTCCTTTTATGAAATGTCAAGGGTAAAGAAAACATTGTGAATAAGGGTTCAGTGAACATAGTTTATGGTTATAATTCATGGAACCGAATGGGTACACATACTTCGAGGATTCATGGGTGTTTACTAAGAGCTAAAACTCGATGTGAAGAAGGAACCAATGGGGGTCTTCACCACATAATGAAATCCCATAACCATTTTTACCCAATTTAAGGTCATATGTATTGGACTAGGGGAGGAGACAAAATAGGTTGGTGTTGAGGATGGACCCAGGATGTTAGATCCATGTGTCCCTACATGTCTCACCAAGCATGGGAATAAATACATATGTAGTTATGGAAAGAGGCATGGTAGGAGACAAATGATGGAAAGGTGGAGTCCTATATTGAAATGACATTGAATTATCTCATAATTATAATATGAGGCATCATATGTTCATAACATAGGGTATGGCTATAGTTTAATATCTTGTACTGAGGATGTTGGTTTTTGTTCATCTCATATTTTTCACATGAGGCATCTCATTTTATTTTTGGTATGGATACATTTTAATGTTATGTGAAGAGGTTGTTGGTTTTTTCTTATATCATATTTTTCATATGAGGAGTCCTAGTTTTATGTTAGTTAAGGATATAGTTTAACTTTGTGTGCAAAGGATGTTTGTTTTTTTCATCGCAAAATTTTCACATGAGGAATTTGGATTTTAAATGGGGTAATGATACAATCAAATGTTTTGTTTTGAGGATGTTGGTTTTTGTTCATCTCATATTTTCCATATGAGGAATCCTAATTTTATATGGGGTAAGTATAAAGTTTAATTTCATGTGATAAAGATGCCAGGCATTGTAGTTTGGGATTATACAACTCAGACTATAGAAGATACTAGTTTAATGTTATGAAACTCAAAAGAACAAGTGTTACAAAATTTCCAAGTTCATAATACTTAGAATATATAGACTATAAACAATTTAAGGTCATAATCATTAAACCGTAGGTGTTTTTGTTAGTTTATGATCATAGAGATCGAACTGGAAACATTCATGCAAAGGAATGTTTGAGAAACTTTTCATCAGTTGGAGGTGTGATATGTTTTATATTCATGACGATTAACAAGTTTTCACTTTTGTAATTGAACTTGTGGATAATGTAAGGGCCTTCACACTTTGGATTCAAATTTGGTGTATTTTTATCTGGGTATCATCACTGTTTTGAGAGAATGTACCATGTCACCTTGGAGGTAGGAGAATAGGAAAACCTTCTTATTGAACAGTCTTTATACCCTATTCTAGTGCTTCTCTATGTTGGGCAAGGCCTGAAGCTTAGTTTTCATAAGGGCTTCCAACATAGTTAGATAGACTTCTTCCATTCTGTTTATTGTATGTTTTTCATAGAAAACGATTTGGAGTGATGAAAAATGAACCTCAATAGGTAAAAATTTATCTATTATATACACCAAGGAGTATGGGGTATCTTGGGAAGAATTTCGAGTTGTTGTACGATAGGCGCAAATGGAATTTAATAACTTTTTAGTATACATTATTTTGTTATGGGCCACCATTTTTTGCAGGATTTTAGAGAGGCTCTTATTGAATAGTTCAATCTACCCATTTTATTATACATGGTAGCAAGAAGTATGGTTGTAAAGGAAGTTATACATGGAATATAGTTCCATCATATCAGTAGCCTGAAATTTGGAGTCTTTATCTATGAGAATAGTGTGAGCCACCCCATACTAATAGATGATGTGGGAGTTCATGATCTCAATCATTGATTGGATTTTGACTTATTTGAGGGGAAACACTTTTGAAAATTTTGAAAAAAGTGTTTTGTGGTAAAAATGAACATGTATTGTTGAGTTGTTGCTAGTGGGTAAGGTCCTACAAAGTCGAGTCCCCAAAATGTAAAGGGAAAAGAATATTTGTTAGAGTGGAGAAGATCTGGCGGTTGATGCATGAATTCAACATGGATCTGATACACATGAACCCTCTTGGAGAATACAATGTGGTTATGAACCATGGTGGTCCAAAAGTATCTAAATATTCAAATTTGGTAGGAGAGCTTCAACCTTTATTGATGGGTGCTAAAGGATCCAGAATGGACCTCTTGGATAACCTGAGGTACCTCATTTCCTTAGATAAAATGGAGGATAATTCTATTGAACCCATGACTGTAAAAGGTTTTCTGATGTTTAAGGCCACTCTATAGGGTAAACTACAATGCGCTATGGTGGATTCACTCATGATCAACTTAGCATGGTAGGAGAATTCCATGGTGGAGATACTCGATGAAGGGAGTTTTCCAATTAGGAATTTCCTTGAATATAGGGAAATTTGAGGGTCCAGGAAGAGAAGTATGAGTAGAAAGATGACATGCCTATTTGTTTTCATCATCTGAGGTTGTTGGGGTGATAACCCTTTGGTGTGGAACATGAATAACCAGGTCATCCTGGTTGGGTTTTGAAATAGATGAATCCATGCTTTATAAAGAACTAGATTGACTATTTTACGACTAAGTAACATTGGTATCCTTCACCAAGGAAGTTAATTACACCATCAGCTGATGTGTACATTCCACCAGTAGAACAAGATCTCTCTTTATTATGACATTCACCTTGATCTATTTGATGACTATCTCATAGTTTCCCTTCATGTGTAAAAATGGTACATTAATATTTAGGTTCAAATCAAGACCAATAATAAGAGACTTATATTATGCCTTATTATTAGTGTAACATTCTCAAAATATTAATGAGTATAGAAATATGGAATGTTCTGAAATAATGAAAATGATCCCCAAGCCTACCATATTGAGCTTGGGGTGGTTGAGCCTTAAACCGATCAAACTCCAAGAGAAACCATAAAAATACATCCGCGAACATGGTGCAATATAATCCACAGAGAGAATAAATTTATCTAGAAAATCGACATCCAAGGGAAGTCATTTATGGGATGGATGTGCAGCTAGAAAATCTACTAGTTCTGGGACTTTAACAGCCTTTTTCTAGACAAACCTGATAATGAACTTCTAAAGGATTACTTCCCATCATGACAATCATCCCATCATCATGGGGAGATTGAGGATTTACTTTATTGTGTCAACTTGGGAAACTGACTATATCTCATGGTGATTTAAACAATGTCATAAATTTTTTATTTTAAAGACTGATGTGAGGAAACTCTTTATGATAGAGGATTATTTAGTCTTTGTGTCATGGAGCATGCAACTGCGATAATATAGGTTTTCCCCTACCATCATTATTCTTTTGGACTAAAAGGGAACCAAGGGACTATTCAAGTGTGGTCATGTAAAGGACCAAAGGTTTTCCTGAGATGGGTGGAATCAGAACTATAGAAAGTATAAGGCACTGTTAAATATTCTCAAAGTTAGTATGGAAGTACTTATCCCACAGGTAAAAAAATCCTTTTTTTCACGAGCCTAGAGAAGGGATTACACTTATTGGATATATTTTCAAGAAATTGGAGTATGTATGATAAGTGTCCCTACAGTCCTTGAAACTAATGGATATTTATTAGGGGAATCATTGAATGGGTAGCCTTGATTTGATCTAGGACAATGTTGATGGATTTTTATATTAGGAAAAATCCAAGAAAGTTTCTAGAGGTCAACCAAAATTCACATTTTAGAGGGTTTGTATTCATGGGTTGGGAGTATAGGGAGTTGAAGAAATTCTAAAGATCCTTGATATAGTCCTCATACTGGTGGGATTTTATGACAAGATCATCTATATAACAGGACACCAATTCTCTAAGAATCAGATTAAAGATATGTTGCATGGCCCGATAGTAATTTCCTTCATCATTATTTAAGAAAAAAGGAATCACCTGATAGCTGAAAGTTCACTAAGGTACCTTGAAGGAACTGTCCTCCTCTTCCTTTGGAGCCATACATATCTATTTATACCTGGAGTATCCATCCATGAAATTGAGGGTCTAGAACCTATACATTTCATAAATCAATAGCTCAATCACCAGAAGTGGAAAGTCATAGTTTGGACAATGGTGATTGAGGCACTTCAATTCAATACAGACTCTCATCTTCCCATTATTCTTCCTGATTGGGATAATGTTGTCCATCCATTTAGGGTACTGGACCTCTCTGACAAAGTTTTATTTAATAATCTTGTCAACTTCAGCCTTGACCATGGAACTATGGGAATGGTTCATTTTTATAGGATGATGTTTGAGCCTATGGTGACCCACTGGGAGGTGAAGGTGATGAATGAAAACCTAATGGTCTATCCCTATCATATCATCATAGCACCAATAGAACATTTCATACTATGGTTTCAAGAATGACACACACTATTATTTCTCCTCTAACAATATACATGCACTGATTATTGTTAGACTTAAATCTTTTTAGTGTTGAGATTCACCTGATTTAGATCATCAGTTGTGAAAATACACCCTATTCAAATACATGATACACATCATCCAAGTCTTCTTTGTTAACTGATATATGTGGAAAATTGGGAGAAATTAACTTTTCTAGATCAGTGGACCGAGAGGCATAGATAGTGTTGACTATTGTGGAAACAAAATCCTTGACCAAGGGTTCCCATTCTATGGGGATTATGAAAAAAGCTATCAAGACAATCCCATTCAGTTTCTAACTATGAGGTCCACTCTTGAAATTTAGGTAATGTTTATAAGTCACATATCATCAAGTCAACCCTTATTTTTGGAACAAGTGGGAATGTGGTGAATCAGTGTCTATGGAGGTAAATTTTTAGTACTTAAAAGGAGTAGGGTATTTTGGTATCAACCAGGCCTATCTGGGGTAGATTTATGAGGTAATATGTGAGAATTCCTTCTTGTAGATGATGAAACAACCTCCTTGGTCTGGTATCATGGGTTCTAACTGATAAATCTGTAGAACAAATCTATCATTGATGTACTTCCATGGATTTTTTGTAGTAATTGTTTTATCATCGGAAGAATTGATGCACTCAACCTTGTTGGTATAAACCTTATATCCCTCAATTTTTTAGTAACTAGTATCCAAATAATGGGACTCATATGAGTCAAAGGGGGATGTGTCACCCTAGATTACCCTTACTCGGCCATCCAAGGATTATTTGAGGCATTGCTGGAATGAAGAGGGGACCACTGCATAAAAATAAATCTATGGACATCCCAATAGTTCATTGTAAGAAATATCAAATGAGACTACCATAAATTTAGGGCTTTATACCAAGCCACCAAATTGAGAGTTCAACCAAATATTTCCATGTAGCATCTGATCACTCTTATCATACCAATGAATTATCAGGTTAGAGAGAGTTAGATCTTCTTCTACCATTCCCCACTTATGGAGAATATTTTTGGGTATACGGTTGATCCCATAGTTAGTATCCACTAAACAATAGCATATTTCCATACCGCTGAATAGGGATGTGATATACATTGTGTGTATGTGACCATGGATGATGAAACCATCAAATTAACTGAAAAAACGAGATGATGGAATGAAATTAATCTCATTTTGAATATTCTATGTATTATTCCTCGGTACCACCTACCTTGGAATCAAACTAAAGGGGTGTTTTCAATACTTTGACAAGGGACTCATGCATTTAATTTGATAGGATGAGTGCCTTAAGAATCGAGGGCCTCATGGGTATGCTTGTGAGGTATTTCAATACACCATACTTCTATTATAGGGGAATATTTTTTCCTACAGAGGGTCATTATTTAGCATGGGGTGTAGTATATGCCATTTATTGAGGAGTTGAGGATTGGAGAGTTCTAGGAATATTATTCTACTGGTTAGATGGTCTACTCTGAAAATATGGTGATTGGGAACCTAACGGATGGGATTGGGCCCTAGATAGATGTGGATGATCATGGAATGCTCGAGGATGAGTGGAAAAATCAATAAATATGGTCTATTATGGATGAGTACGTTCTAAACTCAACCAGGAGGGTTGTTTCGGCTGACCCTTGTGAAATGTGTGCTACCTGGTCTTAGGGGAATGAACAAATTGGTTTAGATTTCCAATCTAAGTATTTTATCTACCAGTGTAGCCTTTTCCACTTCTTCAACGACATCTCCTAGTAGAACCTGATTAGGTCACATGTTGTTCGTCATTACTATGTATTTTATAGTGTTCCACCAATTTGACCATATTCATAGATTTTTACTCCTTTTCCTCATTAGAAGAATAGTCTAATACTAGATGTACCTTGGGTTCATCTCCCAACTCAAGAGGCATGAAGTCCCCAAGGGTTCAAAATGGTTTTGGTATTGGTGGGTGACTTTTATTTCACTCACGCTATCGATGTCTGTTATTATGAGACTTAGAAAGTAGTGGCACAGATATAGAGGCAACATATAGAGGAGGTTCAATATTCGTAGGAAAATCTAGCCTACTCAAATGGGTGAAAAATATAACTTGTGTGTGAGGGAATAACTTATGATAAAAATAGTCATTTTACTTATTGGTTCTACCACTGGGGGGCCTATTTCCACTCACTAGAGCCTTCGTTGTCACTATCATGGTTAGTGGAGACATGTGCCACATGTTATGAAACATCACCCAATTTGACTAAGCCATGATATAATTGGACCTATATCCAATCTTTTAACCCAAAGAATTCATTGATGGTGTATCCATGTATTCTAGGTTATAGGTAGTGATCTTCATGATTGGTACTTTTGGCCTCCTAGGGTCTCCTATATTCCAAAAAAAATTGGATACCCTTTTTTATGGAATTGATGAAATACCATGGTACCTATGCATCCTTGAAGGAATAAGTTTTTTTATTCATTTGGATGAAATAAACCCTTGGATCATTTCCCTAATGGGGGGATGGGGAGACATTATCTCGACAAGGAGGTAGTGATTAGTGAATTTGTGTTTGGTAGGGCTACAACAGGTAAGGTTGGAGAGGTTCATTCAATATAGGGTTTAACAAGAGGATTAGTTTAGGGATCTCAGTGTGTGTGGCTATTCCCGTATTAGCTTTTATAGGACTTTTTATGGGTGTTGGAAGGTGAAATGGTTACAACTGTTGTTTGGTACACTATGAGGGTTCTTCCAGACACTGATATTAATAGGATAACTCCCAAAATATTCTCAGGTAGTTTAGGGAGATGAGGGCAGGGACCAGTTCATCTTTAAAATTATCCACATACATTGTGTGAAGCTATTCTAAGGAAAGAAACATATCAAGAGAATACGTGAGTCCCTTCTATTGAGACATGATTTCAGAGACCCTATCATCATACCTCTTTTTTTATTTTAAGAGGTTGGTGATGAAGGTGTTTCATGAGGTGGAGAAGAACTAGTTGAAAATCTATCTAGGGAGGTGTTCTAAATCAACAATGGACCCTATGGGTAGCTGATTGTACCAGGCGAACATAGTTTATTCTGGACTCTAGAAAAAAGCATCAATGCTTGGAAGATTCTTTTTATTTTATACTGCCAAACATTTGACCACACCTTGTGGAAAAATGATCTAGATTTTGTAGTGGATCATCCATCCCATTAAATAGTGTGAAGTTGGGATTACTAAATTTTGGGGGTGCTTGAACATGATCCACCCATGATGGGTATGGTTTTCCTTCTTATATAATTTCTAGTTGTTTCATTTTTAGAGCCTCTAAAGGTTTAAGGAGAGAGTATTTCATGTCATTTGGTGAGAATTTGTGGTCACTAATGTGTTTAAAGTCTCATCAAATTGAGAGGTATCATATTCTTGATCCTGAAGAGGGTACACACATTACTTGGGGGTGATGGGTGAATCATATCTTGATTTTTTCCACAACACCCGGCCTCTTACCTGAGCAGGTTCATGGGACCACCAAGTTCAAATTGAGGCACCTAGACAAGGAGGAATGGATTCCCTAGTGGAGGATAGATGGGGTCCCATATGGAATTAACAGGGACCAAGCGCTTCTTGGTAATAATCTCAATAGTGAACCTTTTATAGTCCTCCAGTTCCTAAAGCAAGGTGTCTGTCTTGAGGATTGATTTAGTTTCTGCTGTAACCTTGGATGGGTCAATGGGATGATTATATCCCTTTACTTTGTCAACGTATCAAGGAAATGGTGGAAAATCTCATTGAGGGTCTCCCAATGCATGATTCCATTATTTATTGATGAGTACAGGTGCTTGGAATGGGTGTATTATTGGTACGCTGTCACCTCTTGAGGTGGGTTATCCCTATCATGCACCACATTAGTGGCCTGACTTCTCTAATCCTTATGAGGGTCAATAGTGACCACATTCAATGTAGAAGTAGTTGGAGGGTAACCTTCACTGTCCGTGGGTTGTATAGATTGACAGTCTTATTATTTCTATTAGATAAGGCTGAAATGGAGGGAAACATACTCCCCCTATCATTTTATCTACACACGTTGAGTTGAATCTACCCTAACTCACTAGATAATAGTGAGGATCTTAATATAGGTTTACTGAAGATTCTGGAAATAATAATAAGAGTTAGGATGAAGAGGTGCTGGGAGAACTATGATATCAACCCTGTTGAATTTTTGGTGAATGGAATCAAGGTGATTGTGGCTTTCTCAATAGGTTTAATGATGGTTCCAAAGGCATTTGAATGTATTCTAGATATTATGGTAGAAATAGGCCACTTATACCTCAGTGAGGGACTCTGAGATAAATTATTTTTTGGGTTTCATGTGGAGAAAACATGAATGGTAGCTGGTCAGTAAACAAGAGTCTCTATAAGTCCTCTTATTCATTACTTATCAGATTATCCTGATCTATAATGGCCCAATCCCTGATCAATATCGGTTAAAAAATTTGTGGTGAAATTGAAACATACTGTCTTTGATATTGATTCACCAGGAGAGGGGTTACTGCATGGGTCAAAAAACCACTACATATTGGAATTTCTCTTGGAGGTGGTTCTGACATCAAGATCATATCGATATTGGAAATGGTCTTTACTATCTCCTCATATGTGAGAGATACATCTTTCCTTTGAGGTTGAGTGAAGTTATCAGCATCAACTGAGGGAATCAAATCGAATCATGAAATCTCTCTGACATAAAGTGTTGAGATACAGAGTAAGGAAACTAATGGTGGTGGAGATGGTTACACTACGAGTCCATAGAATGAGGCAAGAACATCCTCCACCTATAGAAAGATATAGTGGTTTTTGGGGATATTTTGGACCTCATATTCCATAATTATAAGCTTCAATCAATTGGATTATTCCCCCATCTCTATAAGAAGGGGTTAAGGTCCCCTCTTCGATTCATCCGTCTCTTCAGAGTCTGAGAGATTTATGGGGACATGATGGTTCACAAGATCTAACACCTGACAGTGTGGTCTTCTCCAATCACAATCAATTGAGTGTTTCTTTGATTTCCCCCATTTTCATTGTGACCTGCACCAAATGTATATCTCACATGATGGTTGTTATCCTTTATAATCGGGATGGTTTTCAGAGTAGGGAATGTTTCTCAAATGAGGAGGACCTACACACTGGTTAGTGGTGGTTCATGTAGGACATCTGCACTGGTGTTCCTCATCACATGATAACCCATAATGATTTCTATTGTCACCAGTGATTATGAGAGTCAACCTGACTTACCTGAGAGGAAGCTGGGGTCTTAATCCTAGGAAGAAAAATAGGAATCCCCATGTAGTAGTTGTATGGATGTGAGGGAATACATTGGAGGTGGTGAGAGACACTGGCGATAAATAATATACCTCATGTTGGGAAATGTTTTGGGTCTTCCCCTGATGTTGAGATTGGGTGTTTTGGATTAGGGTCAGTTATGAAGGTATAGATTCAACCTGCATATTAACATGTTGGAAAAGTTGGTGTTCATGCTGATGTAGCCAGGTGGGTGCCCATCTAAGAAACACCTGATTAGTTTCCATGATGGGTATGGCTCAAGAATCTCCTAACTTGTTATAGGGGTGTGAGATATCACAATACTTTAGGGATAGGCTCATTATGCTGGTTTCCATTGGATTTTGGGTGGTTTCCCCCTTCATATCCCTTGAGGGAGGCATTTTCCATAATAAACCATGTCTTTAATACACATTAATTCATGATTTATTAAATTGTAACACACATAATAAAACATGAAATATATCAAGGTCTAGTTTCTTTGGGAATTATTAACATTACAAAACAACTTAAAATAGAGGGTATATTTCCATTATTGAAAAAATCCCTAAGATTCTAATAATGTTCTTTTGTACTTAAAACATCATGGGATAACCTGGGACATACATAAGACTGGGGAGAGATATAAATCCTAATAAGGGAATAACCATGTAATAACAGTAAAATAGTATTACTTGTTAGACAGTAGGTATATAAATGAGACATTATGAAGTTAAAAATGTTAAAGAAAACTCTTAAAAATTGGTTCAAAGGAAAGGTTTATGAAATGGATAATAACATCAACCTTCTTGAAACAAAACTTAACCAACTTCAGAATATCAACTCTTCTTTAAACTATGATCAGGACCCTCAACAGGAAATCACCATTTCCTCTAAGATAATTTCTTTAATCAACCTAAAGGATAATCTCAAAAAACAAATCTTCAAAGCCAAGTGGCTTAATGATGGGGATAGTAATACTAAATTATATAATGCTTTTCATAGGGTTAGGAAAGCCTATAGACCCCTATCGTTTCTCAGAAATGGGGACCAAATTCTTGAAACTGATGAAGGAATTTCCAATCACTTAGTCTCTTATTTTGAAAAAAATTTCAATGGTGATAATATTGATAAAGACCTCAAACATGACATCATTCCTTCTCTGGTTTCTGAGGAAGATAACACTCTTCTGAACAACATCCCCTTTGATGATGAAATCAGACACACTGTCTTCAGCATTAATCCTGACAGTGTTCCGGGACCGGATGGTTTTAATAATGTATTCTATCAAAGACATTGGGATACTCTTCAAGAAGATGTTTGTCATCTGGTTAAATCCTTCTTCTCCAAAGTTATTATTCCTCAAGGCCTTAACTCCCAATTTCTAGTTCTTATCCCCAAAATGGAGAATGGTGATATGATTCAAAACTTCAGACCCATTTCCCTTATCAATTATCTTTTAAAAATCATCATGAAATTGATTTCCAATAGAATGAACTCCATTTGTTTCAAAATAGTTTCTTGGAACCAATTTTGTTTCATAAAAGGAAGACCTATTCAAGAATGCATCTGTCTGGCCTCTGAATCCACTAATCTTTTAAACAAAAATAGTAGAGGGGGAGTGTTGCTATCAAACTTGATATTGCGAAGGCCTTTATACAATTTATTGGAGCTTTATGTATAATGTTATTTCACAATTCGTCTTTAATGAAATTTTCATTAATAGAATTAAATATTTATTCAACTCTGATTACATCTCCATCCTCATTAATGGATCTCCTAGAGGCTATTTTAACTCCACTAAAGGTGTGAGGTAGGGTGACCCTCTCTCTGCTATTTTATTCTCCATTGCGGAATACTACCCGAGTAGGTTGATTACCCAGGAGATTGATAAAGGAGACAAAAAACCTATCTCTACCTCCAGAAATTTACAAGTTCATTCGCATCTTCTTTATGCTGATGAAATTATTCTTTTAACCCAGGGAGACAAAAGGAACATTCTCAAACTTAAAGATATTCTGCTCCATTACCAGGAAATCTCTGGTCAACACATCAACTGGATTAAATATTCCATCATTTTCAGTAAAGAATTTCCTCCCGGATGAAAACTTTCCAATCTAACATCTTGGGAATAAAAGAAATCTCTCTCCCCTTTACCTATATAGGTGTGCCGATATTTTTGGGAAGACCTAAAGCGGATTACTTCTCTCACATTACGGATCATACGCTTAAGCACCTTTCCTCCTGGAAGGGTAAGTCCCTTTCGATGGAAGGTAGAATTTGTTTTGTGAAATCTACAATTGTTTATAAACTTGTTTATTCAATTATGATATATAAATGTCCAAGAATTCTTTTAAAACGCCTTAACACTGCTATTAAAAATTTTGTTTGGACTGGTAGCACTATGGAGAGGAAGCTGGTGACTATCCCCTAGACCTCCTGCTGCAAACCTATTGATAAAGGGGGGATTGGCATAAAAAATCTCTCTAAATTCAATGAGTCTTTTCAAGATAGACTTACGTGGAACATAATTCACAACACCTCTCCCTCCATGAATTTCCTCAGAACTCGCTTCTTTGACAAGCTTAGATAAAATCATCTCTATCCTCTTATGTCCTCCATTTGGCCCTCCATCAAAAGCACCTTCATGTCTATTATGTCTAGATCTAGATGGATAGCCTCTAAAGGATCCAGCTTAAAATTCTAGTTTGATTATTGGACTGGTGTTCCCCTGATCTCATTGAAAGATACTAACCAACCCTCTCCCCATCTTCATGACTCAATTGACTCGATCATTCATATATATAATCTTGATATCCCTGAGAATATAACCCAAATTGTTGATAATTATCACTTGGCTAATACTAATGATTTACTTATTTGGTAACTGGTGCACAATGGGATCCTTAACTCCAAAAGCTATTATAAGTTCCTTTTCAACAATGATGACAATATACACCCCTGTCTAGAAAATTTTAACAAACCCTGGATAAAACCCTCAAGATTTACTTTAGTCTGGCAGATTTCTCATCAAATAATTCCCACAGATAACTGCTTACAAACGTTCAGAATAACCCTTTGTTCAAAATGGCGTATAAGAAATCAACAGAGAGATGATATTAATCATCTCTTTCTCTCCTGTGACACAGCTACCGCTCTCTAGCATTTTATTCTTGACATTTTTGAGTGCAGATGGAATTTATTTGACACCATCAACATGCGGATTCATAATTTCCTGAAGCTGTCTACGTCTCAGCAAATCAAAAACCTTTTGGTTGTGGAAGTTTCGGAACTTCTTCACATTATCTGGTATGGTAGAAATGGATTAATTTTCCACAATAACTCTTTTAAAATTAGTGCAGGGAAAACGAGAATCCTCCTGGCTATCTGCAAAGCGTCTTCTATCCAAAAAGATCACTGCAACAATTTGGTCAGTGACCTTGGGATCCTTAGACATGTTGGGGTGGAGGAGATTTACCATCTTCCCCACTCTACAATTGATGTTTTTTGCTCCCCCCTCCGGGATGGATTAAAATCAATGCGGATGGAGCCTCCAAAGGAAAACCGGGACCAGCGGGATGTGGTGCTATCTTCAAAAATCACCTGGACTAGATCCTTGGATGATTTTATGGATCTTGCGGTTCCGCTACTACTTTCGAAGATGAGATGATGGGTGTCATCCATGCCATCAACTTTTCCAGACTACACAGCTGGGAAAATATTTGGATTGAGAGAGACTCTACTACAATCATTCAGGCCATCTGGAATGGTACAATTCACCTTGATTGGCCTCTTACTTCGCACTGGATGGACTGTTTGAATTCGCTCATTGGGCTTAACTTCATCGCCTCTCAAGCCTTCCGCGAAGCCAATATGATCACTGATGGGATGGCCAATCTTGGAGTTACTCATGAATTACATTGGATGAATGATCTACCTTCTGAATTAATCCCTTATTATGCACGAAATTTCTACAAAATACCTTCCTTCAGACTTGTGTAACCCCATTCTTTTTTATCAATAAAATTTTGTACCTTAAAAAAAATCATAAACATGAAAAATGGGCATGATATAGAATGATAACATAAATGAAACATGGGAATGTGGAACTAACATAAAACATGAAATCATAAAAATAAGTCAAGTTTAACCGCCATGAAAACACAACATAATGTTTTTATGATTACCTCCCACTCACCATACATGGAATTTCATGAGACTAAAACATTACCCAATGCATTGGAGTACTATTTGGGCACACTAATCATAATCATATCATGTAAATGCATTAGTTTTCCACATAGGTCATTTAAATAAGCACATATTTAATACAAAAATAATTGATTTTCTATTTAATACATGTACGCTACCAATAAAATAAGTATAATTTCATAAAGGTTAACAACATTGTTAGGAAATGGGTTTGTGTATTCACTACACAACTATTTGGCATGGAAAATCACAATGAAAATTTGGGACCATAATGGGGGAAAATAAATGTTCATGGGAGGGATTAATGAGAATGAAACGGGGCTCTCATCATTTATACATCATAATTATAGTAAGGGGGATTTGGGAAAACATATTCCAACATTATTATTTATAGAAAAATGTTTAATATAATGAAGATTCTTGAATAAAGTGGGGGAAAGAGAGGATCCCTCACCTTTAGAGGGTGATTCCAAAGAATGGTAGGAGATTCATGAGAGCTTGGGGGAACCTTGAGAGGAATTTATAGAGGGTAGGGCAGAGTAAATATGTGATAAATGGTTTTTAGTGAAGAATAATCAGATATTGTGTGGTTTTATATAAAAAAATAGAGGTGAGTTCTTTATTATTTCCCAAACTTAGGTTTTGGAATCTATATAATAAAGTAATCAAAACTAAAAAACTTTCCATGGTTTCTTCCAAAGGGATGTCTTTTTAATTATTTTATAATTAAAAGTTCCAAACTTATGAAAATACTACCCTTAGTGATGTGGAAGTGAGAAATGCTCTTAAATAAATGAGTTTAAAACCTTAAAATATAATATAGGTTTTGGAGGATTCATAAAGGGTTTATAAATTTATTAAAATAACCTAAAAAACATTAATGTAAATGGGGAACACATATTTGGTTGTACATACCCTTAATATCCTTTATTACATCAATTTTGGGTCATTATGATTACATAATACACATCGTATATTTATACCATATTTAAGTTTAACCCGAAAATTCAACTGTCTCATAACATTATGAAAAATTTACTATTTGATAATTTCAAAATTATGATTCAAAAAAAATATATTTTTATTAAATAATTTTCTAAATATGTGAATTTTCACTTTTATAGAAACGATTGACATTTATTGAGAAATTCTTGGTTTTTTTGACAATAAACTTTTTTGAAGCCTTATAAAAATTATTTTTGAGTTCATAAAATTATTTTATAAAATATAATTAATAAATACTATTTAATAATTATATTTTATTAAAATATCATTTATTTTAAAAATTTATTAATTTATCCAAAGGAATGACTTAATTGATGTTACATATTACCCAAAAAATATAATTTTTGTTTTATCAAATCAAAAACAAAATAATTTATAATGTAATAATATTAATAATTAAATATAACAATTATTCTATTAAAAATACGACATACATATACATATTATTAATTTCTTGAAACTTATCATTTTATTACACTAGAAAACTCTCTGAGGGTAAGGTCAGCGACTTTCATGGGGTGGTTCAACATACATGGTTTGGGATGTGTTCATAATGAGATTGAACTTATCATATAAATTGTTTCACTCATACTTTAGTTATTGGATTTTGGATTGGGATTAGTTGAGGGAAATTACTAGTGATTATATCTCCCTTAGAAGCTCTGATAAATGGGCTTCATAGGGTATGACCCTACTGGTTGAGGCCATCGCTTCCTTTATATCAATTGGATTTGTGAAAACCCTTTATATATACTAATCATATGATCATTGTTCAATAGATATATTATCAATAATTATATTGATTAATGATATTTTAAATCTAATACGATATAATAAAACCATGGATGTGAACGTTTTTTCTATAACCATAATACATAATAAGACATCTAATTAAATCAAAAGGGACTTTTTTTATAAAGGTTAGGGTCGTTCCAATATTTCCCCTTTTATAAATGTCTCCCTAAAATTTTTAATTCACCTACTAAAACTAATTAGGGAAATTATGTTTCATCAAATCCTCCAATTACCACATCAATTATTCAAACTTGTGGTTTCTCCATAGCACTTTTACATGGTGCATTGTCTTATTTCATATAACTTTGTCTCTATGATCTAAGATCTCAATCGAATGATTCTCATATGAATGATCATGCTACCAGAATGAAACCTTTGTATTTAGAACATGTGAGGGGTATAGTATATACTTCCTCAAGAGTGATATATTGAATACATATTTTACTTTATATAGGTTAGGTGAGAGTGATATTCAATAGTACACCACTCCGATGCGATCTAGGATCTCAAAGGGACCCATGTATCTTGCACTAAGCTTTCTCTTGCTCCCTAATCTCATGCCTTTCTTACATGGAGATAGATGGAGGAATAAATTGTCTCCATCCTCAACCTCTAATTCTCTTCAACTATTATTAGCATAAATATTCTATCAACTCTGAGTATCCTTGATTTTCTGTTGAATGTTCTTGACCTTTTCCACCATTTCCTCGACCATTTCAAGACCTCTTAGTTTGTGTTCCTCAAATTTATCATATCATGTAGGTGTTCCACACCTCTTTTCATAAAGGGATTTATAGGGGGACATTTTTAAGCTTTATTGGAAACTATTATTGGATAATAACTAAGGCATAAGAAGATGTTGACACTATCATCCTTTTATGTCAATTAAGCATGGTATCAACATTTTCATGAGTGTCTGGATAGTTTTCTAAAATTGATAATTAGTTTGAGGGTGATAATCCCTGTTGAAGATCAAATCAGTATTTATAGAATTTTGGAAACTCTTCCAAAACATGTTGGTAAATCTTGGATCTCAATCAGATACAATCTATAGTGGTGTTCCATGCAAGCTCACCACATCTCAAATGCATATCCTCACAAGTTGATTGAGTGAGAAGTCCTCTTTAATTGTAATGAAGTAAGAATAATTTTTAAGAACATCTACCCTAACCCATATAACATTATTCTCTCTTTATTTGTTTATAAAACCAGTGAAAAATTCCATGGTTATTTTTCCCATTTCTTTATAGGTATGGGTAATGGTTGCATCATTCCCTTTTATTTTTCCTTGTATGCCTTCACTTTCTGACTTACATGACACCTTGATATATATCCCACAATATCCTTCTTAAAATTTTCCCACCAATTTTTCTATTATAAATCTTGATACTTATTTTTTATCCTTGGATACATGGATAACTTCAAGCTATCTGCATCATCCAACAAATCTTTTTTTAACTGAAGATTTCATGGGACACATTATCTTGACCCATATCATACAAACCCTTCTTCATTAATTTTCAACTCTGAGTATTTCTCTTTTCTTATAGCTTCTAACTTCTTTTAAATTCCTACATCATCTCATTTACCCTTATTTATCATATCTATAACATATGTTTTAACAATCATTTGTGAAAGGATTGATGATGTTCCTTTATGATTCCCATGTACATGTTTTTCAATTCTATGATTATCATATCATTCTCAATTCTCATCAATGGTAAAATCTCAGGATCCTTTCTACATAAGGAATTTTTCATTTTATTTTATTTCCTAGGATGGTAGTGTATTGAGTATTCCTAGTCCTTAATTATCTCTAACCAGCTTTACCGATTATATTCATCTCATTCTATGTGAATATATACTTGAGGCTCTTATGACCCATATATATTTCAAAATTCTCCCCAAAAGGATAATTATATTAGATTTTCAATGTGAGGAACTCTTTATCGAGATTCATATCATGTGTTGGATAGTTATATTCAAGAAAATTCAATTTCCTTGAGGTGTATGCTATCACTTTTTCATTCTTCATTAACTCACAACCCAAGTCCTTCTTCAAAGAATCACTGTATACCATGAAAAGTTCCCCTATTATGGGTAGTGTAAGTATAGGTGTAGTGATAAGACTCTTTTTCAACTCCTTTAAGCTCTCTACACATTTAGTATTCAAATAAATATGACTCTATTTCAAGTTATTTCGGTTAGATGGTTTGAAAAAAGTGAGAAATTTCTCCCAAATTGATGGTAATACTCAGATAATCCATGGAAACCATGGATTTGTTTTATAGGCATTGGCCTTAGACATCTATCAATTGATTCTACCTTTTAAGGGTCCATAGATATCCCATTACATGTGATAATATTCCCCAACAATGACACTTCCTTCATCTATAACTCACATTTGACATACTTTTCTTAAAGATTATACATTCGTAAGGTCATTAGCACAACGATCAGATACCCATCATTCTCCTCCTTGATTTTGGAGTATATTAGAATATCGTCAATAGAGATTACCATAAAATTTTCAAGGTAATATCTAAAGTATACATTCATAAAGTATATGAATATTTCTAGATAATTAATGAGTCCTAATGGAGTTAGTATGAACTCATTGTGCCCATACGTTGCATATAATGTAGTCTTGGGGATATCATTATTCTTCACCTATACTTGATAATACCCCAACCAAAGATCCAACTTATAGAAGTATTGGGATCCCCATAGCTAATCGAAAAAGTCATACTCCATGGTAGAATATACTTTTTCTTTATCATTATCTTGTTGAGATCACAATAATCCATTCAAAGACACATGGACCCATCCTTATTTTTGAGAAAGATGACTGGTTCACACCACAGTGAAGAACTTGGGTGAATGAACCCTTTATCAAGATTCTACTTTATTAATTTCATCTTCTCCTCAAGTTATACAAAATTAACTCTATATGAGTCTTGGGTTATGGAAACACCCTTGGTGTAATCTCTATTGGTAATTCAACCTCCCAGTATGGAGGAACACTAAATTTTTTAGTAAAGATATCAGAGTACTCCCTCACAATGGGAATATATTCAAGGATAATATTTTCCTAGAATCAATTATTTAGTCTAGATATTATTTTTCATAGGGAAATAATATCCATTCATGAGATGTTGGTGCTAAAGAAGATTCATCTTTCTCTTTATAGTTGTATATAATTGGAGGGCGATTTGTGATATAGAGAGTGATTTTTTTCTAATGGAAATTTAAGTTGGTTCTATATATGTAAATATAATCCATACCCATAATTGAATCAAATTTCACTAAAGGGAGTATCAAAAGTTTTTCTAGGTATCTAATACCTCAAATTTTGATAGATGATGAGTTAAATACTTGGGATGCAACAGTAACCACATTTTCTATTTTCACAAAAATCGTAAAGACCTGGGAATTTCAAGGAATTGTTTTTGAAATGCTTGGAATTTTACGAGTCTGTGGCTTCTGATGATGCTTTCTTCGGAGGCCTGGTGTTCCCAGAATCAATTTCCGAAGTTTAGCTCGGGTAAGTTCAGTAAACGAACGAGTGAGTTTTTCTATCATTTGAACTGGTACTCAAAATTAAAATCTGAGGGCACCGATGAACTCGCAACGTCGATAATTTCTTAACTTGATCCTTACCGTAGTTGTGTTCCCAATGGAGGAGAAGTTAATTATTGGGGGTTTATTTAAGAAGTAAGTAAAAATTGTCGGAACAATTTTTATTTTATAAGGAGGTCATTCCCTCCCATGGGTAGTTAAGGGTGGGGCCCATAGCCACCTAACTACCCAAGTGTGGATGTTAGAGAGGTGGGTCCCACATGAGCCCCAACTATTTAATTTCCCCTAAACTCATTAAAAACCCCTCATTAAATTGGCAACCCCCCCATTAAATGCCAATCTCTCCACCTCACTCCATTAATTCTTGTCAACCCATAATTTAATGAGGATCCTTCCTCTCCCCCCCCTTTTGATTTAATTGCCAACGCGTTTAATAAATTTGGACCTTACCTCTCCCTTCTTTAATTGATTGTCATCAAATTTTATTTAATGTGGTGATTTAATTTTGGGAGAGTTGCATTGCATGTGTAATAAAATAATAGGAGGAGCCTATTATTTTATTAAGGGGGAGAGCTTTCGTTGTGTAAGGAAGATTGATAGAACTCTTGAGGTTTTGGAAGAATTACGGCCTCCGATGAAGAAGGATGAAGAACGCCGATTCCTCGAAGAACAACGATGCGCCACCAATTCTCTTCTCCGGGACAAGAGAGAAGACACTGCTTCCTCTTTAGCGCATGCCGATGACACCAACGAACCCTTTCCCTATGACGCTGTCTACCGTGAAGCCGTCTACCGCGACGCCGACGATTGTATTCAATTTTTGAGATAAGGGAATTTGTATATTTCATTATGTGATCTATACCCTCGGCATGGCATGCAATTGTTGGGTGATGTTTTGAACCACTAACGCGGTGGGTACGGACTAACGAACAAGTCCGAACCCACCACTATTTTGTTCTTGATGCGCAGAATATTTGGAAACAATGAAGCGGGACCACAATGGAGATTGGAGGCCTTCGCAGTGATGTATAGGTCCCGAGACGACTGCAGGCGCAGACAGGAGTAAAATCGGACCACCAGAATGACTCTGATGGCCTACGGAAGCCCCCAGCGGTGCAGGGCATCAGCGCGGCGGCACCGGCAGCCAGCACCGGCCGGCCCCCTGGAGGCGGCGGCACCCCTGTGCGCCGCCGGCCGAAGCCCGCCGTGGCAGAAGCTACTACGGCGAGGGTGGGAACCCACGGCCGCGCGAGATCCATGTGAGCCAGTGGCGCCACCCTGGCGCCTCGTTCGCGGAAAGCCGGGGCCGCGCCCCCCGCGCGGCTCGCTGGCCGAGCCGGCACACCCCCCGGCCGGGCCGAGGCGGGTAGCACGGACCGGGCCATGCCGGCCAGGCCAACCCGCGCCCATCAGGGCCGGACCCGGACCCGGGTCGGGTTGACTCCGTTCGGGACGACCCAAGGGTGTTGGGCCGGGTCGGGCCGGGCCCCGACCCCCCACTTCGGACCATTTTCGGTATTTTGCCCATAAAATGAGCTACAGACCATTGATCAACGCACAATATGTTGCGTATGAATACTTGGATCGAGACAGTCATTTTGGTATTTTACACTCAAGGTTTGAGTAATGTTTGGGTATGACTGGGTTGGTTCGAACCCGAAACCAATCGGGCCCTTGGAGCGGAAACACTTATAACTTAAGGACCGGACGTCCGATTGACATGCCGTCAACTGCATTGAATTACTTTAGCTGAGACGGTTATTTTTTAATACTCCACTTGAGGTTTTGATGTAGCTGGAGTACAGTCGGGTTGGTTTTAGCTTAAATACCAACCGGGCCCCTGGGACGGAAAAGCCAATAACTCTCAGACCGGGCGTCCGTTTGACTCGCTGTCTGTCGCGTTGAGTTCCTTTTGACGAGAAGAAACTTCAGAATACACAAACTCTGGACTTCGTGTAGTTAATGTATAGACCCCCCTTTTACTCATGGAGCGGACCCTCCCGAAATCGAGTACGCTGTGTGCGGGAACCCTAGAGCTCGCTGCGACTACGACGTCTACCGTACTAGGATCCTCAGTGGGTTCGACGATGATGACTTCCATACTAGGATACTCAGTGGGTTCGATGAAGATGACTTCCGTACTAGGATCCTCTGTGGGTTCGACGACGACGACTACCATACTAGGATCCTCTGTGGGTTCGACGACGACGTCTACCGTACTGGAATCCTCCGTGGGTTTGACGGCACTAACTTCTTGTACTGGGATCCTCCGTGGGTTTGACAACGATGACTTCTATACTTGTATCCTAAGTGGGTCCGACAGACTAGCTGGTCTTGTATCCTGAGTGGGTCTGACAGCTTGGCTGGTCTAGTATCCTATGTGGGTCTGACAGCTTAGATGAATCAGTGACTACATATGATCATCACTATCACTCTACGAAAGATGTATACCTGTGTGAGCTGAGTCTTGATTTTTTTTCAATCATTATCATCGATGTGATTGAATTGCTTTCCTGTGTGGACTGGGTTGTGCTTTCCTGTGTGGACTAGATTGTGCTTTCCTTTGTGGACTGGGTTGTTCTTAGGCTCGGGAGTTGGATCCGTCTTGTAATTGATGACTGAGGTATATGTATGGGCATATACCTAAGTAAAGTCGGTTGATACTTTGTGTTTGTATCTTTCTTTTGTGGTTTATCCTTCGTCGATTATGAGAGACCTTCGGGGGTATTGGGGTCCCTACTGAGTATCGTATACTCACCCCTTTACGTTGTGTTGGATGTAGACGATAGACAATACTGATCGAGGTGGAGGCTTGTAGAGCTGGACGGTACTTGGAGGTGGACCACTTGGCGGGATGTACACGGAGCGGACGACCAGACCTGAGGAGCTGAGGAGACTATATGTACCCACCCTTCAGGTGGGATTTCTAGAGGATGATTCAGTGTTACTGTTTTACTTACTGTTGTTGTACTTTCCTTTCAGTTGTACTGTATTTTCAGTTGGGTTTGTATACTGGCCTATTTACTTTTCAGTACTTACCTTGTACCCAGTTTTACTTAGTGCTTACTTCACTTTCATACTCTGTTGTGTTTGTTTACTTTATAAAGGAAATGCCTTCCCTTTTATCGGGATTTATGCCTTTGGTGCTAGTCGCCAGCCCCTGGCCTATGGAAGGCGGGCTTGGGGTAGTCACGACACGGACCCCGAGGACGGTCCGTGACAAACATCTCTACTTCAGTTATTAAAATTTTTATCATAATTTTTATGTTTTACATATGTTGTTTCACTATCATACTTCATCTAATTTAACTATCACTAAACATTGTGATAAACTCTTTTAAAGATGGTATACTCTCCCCACTATACTCTAATCGACCCTCATTTCCAGTCTGTAGCCTCTAGTACATGAGAAGGTGTGCTTGAGGCCATTTGGACCCATGGTTCTGGTTACTTATCAACAAACTAGGCCAAGGACCTCACAACGTGTTAACAAATATATTGACCCACTCCTTTCATACATAGATATTACATCTAAATAGATGAATATTCATTTTACAAAAAAATAAATCTAGTATCAGATGGGTTTAGTGGGTTTGAAAACGTAGAAACAAAAACAACTAGTTTATAAAACATCTACAATGTCTTCCTCTTATTCCTTTATAACAAGAACCCTTTTTTACATATCAAAATTAATTCATTTCTTCATATCCTGGGGAAAATAAACATACGAAAATAGTGAGCTAAGATGCTAAATAAGGGTTAAAAAGGGAGGTATGAATCATATCATAAAAATAAGAGTATAAGGATCTGAATTCAACATTTTATAAACCATACACTACATATCAAATATCATAATCTTGAGTCATAGAATAAATCATAAAAATTCATAATCAAGAATCATAAAAGAATAAATTTAGAAAAAACATGGAATTGTAGAAAACCCATAATCATAGAAAATAATAACATATGTAGTCAAATATCTTTTTCAAGACTACAATAGTGGAATGGGTTAAATCCCCAAAACATTATGGTAGTCTTGGTTCACTTGCAAGACTATCATGGGAGAGAAGGTCCATTACTAAATAAGTTCCACTTCTTGTTTCAGTCCTATATGAACCGAGTTCAATCCCCATTCTAATTGTCTCTATATAATGATATATAAGATCATTACGCAATGCATTTTAGGGAGATATAGGTCCCATAATTCAAATAATTTAAACCATAGATATGTGTGCCAAAATAACATAAATCATTCATCATAATAGAACCCATGAAAAGAAATAGGTTTTATAAATACAATCCATAACAAACATAGACCAAACATAAAATTAATATGGATAATTTCCTTGAATAATTTCCACATTAAATAATATTTAACATCAAATAATTTTATCTTATATGGAAAATAGTTTTTAGGGATCACTTGAAATAATTATTGAGGAAACTATCCTTTCTGTTTTGAAAACTCTCTTTTAAATACCACAAAATTATAAAAGAAAACATTTTGATTGAAAATAACCTTGTCATATTGTAACGAAATATTCAATGAATTAAGGTTTTATTATGATTAGAAATCCTTCTCATTCTGTATATATTAAAAAAACATTCTATTCATATTTTTATCGAAAACATTATAAAGGAACCTGTTTAGAAAATGAAAAAAATAATCCTTTTAATTTAGTTCGTAAAATAAAATAATTATTTAAAATTACATTAAACAATCATAATGGAAAAATAAAAACATTTTTTGAAACAATTATAGGAATCATGGGCATGGAAGAAAAAGAGAGTTATAATTGAAATTTTAATCGAATACTTTTTTAAAAAGAAAATATCTTATAAATATCATATAATTTAATTGAGCATTAATAAAGTCAATTGATTATTTATATTTGATTTAAATATAAATAAAAATTTATAAATGAAATAGAAGATAATAAAAATCCAGTCCACACATAATCATAGCATGACATAATCAATGAAGTAGATGGTTAACTGAAATAATGGAGATTGGGTTATGAATTCCCTTACCACTTTGTAATCAGCTGAATCATAGGCCCATAAAAGAAATAATTACCAAATTAGAAATTAAATAAAACTAATATAATTAGATTCATAATATTATATATCAAATGGATTTATATAAACCATACAAAAGAAATAAGTGGTGAATAAGGCATATATCTCATTGAAGAAAAAAGGTGAGATGAGAAACCCTTAACTTACACTTCCTTTTGGTAGAAAGTTATTTATAATACTGTATAATTGTTTTTAGAATGTTATTAACTTATTAATGAACCATATTATTATTTATTAAATCATATATTATCTTTTTATAATATTTTATTACCCATTCAATAATAATATCTCAATATTTTCATTATTTCGGGTAACAACTGCTTTGTTTTTCGAGTTTTTTTTAACTTGTTATTAGTTGTTCCTCAAAAAGAGATCATGATTTAATAATAACCATAATTTATAACATGATATAAATATCATATATGTTCACATATATATATAGTTATCTATAATATTTAGTGATAATAAATGGAATATAATGTTCATGGAGATGGTAAGTCGTACGTATGCATGATCACTGTTTCTATTTTTCTGTCATATCAAAAGGAAGATAATTAAATGATATATGTGTATATTATAATTCTAGTATCATTTTATCTCATATATTAAACATAAATTTATTAAACACACCCTTAATACATTCCATGTAAACCGTGAATGAATCACGTTGCTTTGGGGAGGTAGTAGTCCACACATCCATAAATGATGTTATCTTATTCCCACAAAGTAGAAATCATGAAGGTATGTGTCATATAATAATTAAAAAAATCCTAAATACATTATAAATACCATATATATCATATTTAAACTATAAATATATCATTATTCCCAACCTTGAAAGGTGAAAATTGAATAACAAACAACATTAGTTTGTGAGGCTGTAGTCTTCCACACACACAAACGATGATTTTGTATCTCATTTGGTGGAAGTGTGTAAATTTTTAGGTAACAAATTTTAAATAAAATAATATAAGTATATTTAATATAATTTAGTAATTATATAATAAATATATAATAATAATTTAAGTGTTCTAGAAAGTAATAAAACTAATGTATTTGTTGAAGAATGTTACCTCTTTTTGGAGGGATTCCTTTAGATCTATTATTAAAGAGTCTAGGATTTATATTTTGGTGAGAAAAGAAGAACTCAGACATATTTGGAGTGAATATGAGATTTTTTCTCATATATTTTAGGAGACTAAACTATTTTGAGTCAAAATGGGGTGATATTTATACTTGAGGAGAGGCGGGTTTAAGTTATTAAATAATTATTATTTAATGTTTAAAGCTAACCACATTGAGGTGGAATTAATATATGAAACTTTGTATGATAATTAATGATTTAAATAATGTTTAGGGTTGATAAATACCTCATAAACACATGTAATTTCGTACTTTTCAGGTATTTTATGCTTTTACTTTTTAACTTTAACCCTTTTAATTATTATACTCCGGTAAATAATTTTTTTACCATAGTAAAATTTATATGTAAAAAAATTATAAAGATATTAAAATGTAATATGGAAATTATGATTAAAAATATTTAATCCATTTTACCAAATTAAATTTACAAAATTGGAAGAACTAGATTTAAAATGATGCTTGCAGATGCAATGATAAAACCTGTTTTTAAAGTTCAAAATTTTGAAATTTTTTAGTATTAAATTTCAATGTGAAATTGATTCCAGTGACCTAAATTAGATTTATTAATATATAGTTAAACTATTTATACTTTAAAAATAATTTAATATATAATTTAACATTATAAATTATTTATATGAAATTTCAGTTTCCAATTAAAATGCAGTATTTTTCACTTTTCATTAAAAAATGGAATTTATCAGAAAAATATCAAACATTTAACATAGGATATTTTTGATATCCCAATTTTAAAAATGAAGATTATTTTCTCAAATTAAATTTATAAAATTTTCATAATTTATTTTTAAAACAAATGCTCCATTAAAAGGCGGTAAAATTACATTTCAGAAAAATATAGATTTTTATGCTTAAAATTGTATTTATTCATATCTTAAGCCTATAAAACATATTGGATGAATTTAAAAACCTTTGGTCGAATATATAACATATAAATTTAATTAATATTTATCAATAATTGTGATTAATTTAATTTATTAAGATAAAATTCTATTGTGATCATAAAAATGGTTTTTTATAAAAAAAACTCCGTTTATGTTGAATTGGTTTTAATTTTTCACTTCTAATTAATTAGTAACCAATGAATTATTTTTATAAAAATCTATATAATATATTTTAATAATTTATTTAATTCCATTCATTATATTTATTCTAATATATAAGTCATAATTTGTTTAATATCTCTGATTTGTGAAAAGTAAGCCATTAAAGATATAAAATTTATTAAAAAAAAGACACAGAGTAAAACATTGGGGTGTTAAATTATACCTCCCTTTAAATTAGTTTGACCATAAAAATTCATTACTTGGATATAAACAGATGAGGATACCTCTACCTAATCACATTCTTAGGCTCCCACAATGCTTCATCAAATTGGTGATTTTGCCACAAACTTTAACCAACTGAGTGATATTGTTTTGAAAACCATTAACTTTATGATCTGGAATATCTACCTATTTTCCCTTACAATAAATATCGTGTTCTAATAGTATCACCTCTAATTTTAGTACATGTGAAAGATATGTTATGCAATTCCTCATTAGAGATACATGGAATGCATCATGAACTTGAGGGAGATTCGGTGGAAAATCCAATCGATAAGATACCATAACGATATGATCAAAAATTTCAAAAAAATTGTGTCATAAAATATTTGAAATTTCACATGAAAATCAAAGATGGTTGTTTGAAAATTTCCTTTTGGGAAAACCCACATCAGAAAAGGGTTCAATAAAATATCCTCTTAAAAATAGGGAAAGTAAAAGGTTAATGTCACCACATAAATAGGTTTCTGATTAGAGTAATATTCAAAAAAAGTGATAACATGGACATGAAAGATAATTCTAACTATCAAGTTTTGATTGAGATTGATAGATAAAATGGTCATTATAATGATAATGAAAACAAAACCATAGACCAAATAGGTGTGAAAAAGGACACTCATATAATTGTAAATGATGATAATTGAATATCATTTTATAAAAAAAATCACTTAAGAAGATATAATTACTTTATTTCATCTATAAGTAAAATATAACTCTTTGGTCATGTATTTATCAATTTTTAATTCATTTATTACACCAAGGAATGAAGTTGAATTTGTAATTTCTATAGAACTAGTGGATCATAAGTTCTGTAAGGGGATGAAAAGTCATTCTTTATGTCTCTAGTTATCATCACAACAAAAATGGTTAGAAGATGTTATTCAATGTACATAAATATTCATATGATTTGGTAATAAATTATTATCTAAAACCTTATCCAATGTTCAACATAAAAACAATTTCATAAATTTTTAACCTTATGAACCATCCAAAAGACTAAAATCAAAAAAATTTGAAAGAAAGTTACTAAATTTACAAAATCAACTTATCATTAATCTCTAAAAAACCTAATTAATCTCTTAATTATCATATACAAAACATATGAAGAGAATAATCAGGTATTCTCTTTAAATATGGTGATAACCTGAAAAATCAGATTGTATACACACGCTTCATCATTCCTTAAATAAGAATTTTTATATGAAAACATTTTTAGTGGAATCTTCAGTTCATCCTTGTACTGATAGAAAATTTTATTTCATTATTCTACAATCCTAATAGCTAATCACATGAAATTTGACTAATAGATGATGAATACGGTTTTCATAGTGTTTTTATTCAAAATCAATCATGAAATTCCAAAAAAAGTAGAGGAGGTTAAATTCTACCAAATTATCATGGTTCACTCCATCCATTATAATAGAATATGATATCCCTTTTTTTATTTATACTTTGAGGTTTTTGTGGATTTCTATCCAAATTAGTTCTTTTATTAGGGAAATTGTTATCATAATGTTGAAAATCATTGAAATTGAAAAAATGAATTATGGCAGGTGAACCCTGTAGAGATTTTCCTTTATTCCCATAACTTTGGAATTAAAATTCCTGATGAACTTATTTCCCACAATTAAAACATTTATCAACCCCCTTAATAAACTTTTATCCATGTTTCGGTCCATAATATGAGCATAAAGTAAATCTAATATTTTTATCACTATAGTTTTTAGAGTTTCCTTTCAATTCTATCCTTATTTTATTATCATGACTATGAGATTGATTAAAACATTCAATATCCATTTTTTCATGAAGAATAAGAGGATGGTACATACTAAAAAATAATTTCTCGAACTCGTCCTAATCTATATAGTCAATTTTATCATGTTTCCTTGTATTATTAATAAAGTTCCACCAATTATTATCTTATCCTTTCAAGAGATAAGTTCCCAACATAATTATTTTTTATTCTAGATAATAGAGAATGAAAAATCTCTTTTCAGAGGTACATATCCATTTCTCCGCAATAGAAGGAATGGTTATTCCACTAAAATAAGGTGTAAGTTAACTTAAAAAGGATTCAAGAAAACATTATTCCATCCCTTGGACATTTGGAAGCTCATCATGATTCATGTATTGACATAGTTGTGTGTAAATTTAAATGAGTTTTTTTATTCCATATCCTTTTTCATTTGTTTTATCAGGAGGGTGATCATTACATTGTCTATTGCATTCTTCATTAACACAGATCCTTTGGGTTATATTTATTGACTAAAACCAGAATGTAGAGTGTGAGAAATACAAATCATGGTTATAAAACCACATAATCAAGGGAAATTGCTTATAAAATTTTAATCTATGAAACCATAGGTTTTACTTTGTTTTTTCATGATCATTACCAAAAATCTAGGATTGTAACCTAGACGCATCCTTAGGGTTATTACTAAGTTTTTCACATCATAGTTTCCAAATCATAAGTAAACCTTTACTATGATACAAACTGTAATGACCCAAAATTTTCGTACATTGATAATACATATAAATAGATTAATTTTCATATTATAACAAAACCATGACATAATAGTATGGTTTTAGTGTCTTTCGAAACTTGGAAACAAAAACAACTAGTTATTAGAAATTCTACATTGTATCATACTTATACCTTCGTAACTAGAAACCTTTTTGACATAACAAACACAATACCTTTGTTCATATCATGGGGAAAATAAACAAATGAAAAGGGTGAGCTTAGATGCTCAATAACGGTAAATAAGGGATATATGAATCATATTATTAACATAAGGTTATATGAATATGAACATAACATTTTAAAAACTGTATATTTCCAATCAAAGATCATAATATTAAGTCATAAAATAAATCATAAAAATTCATAAGATAGAAATCATAAAAGAATAACGTTGGAATAAAACATTGAATTGTGGAAAACCCATAATAATATAAAATAATTTCATTATTAGTTAAGTATCTTTTACAATACTATCATAGGTATCACTACCCAAACCATCATGGTAGTCTAGGTTCACTCCCATGAATATCATACCAGAAAAAGTCTATTACTTAATCAGTTTCACTTCATGTTCCAGTCCTGTCTGAACTAAGATCAATCCCCAGTCTAGTCTTGTCTATCTCATGATATATAATAACATTACCAAATTAATATGAGGAAGATATAGGTCCCACCCATCACATGATAAAAACAATACATATGTGTTCCATAAGAACATAAATCATTCACCATATCAGAACCTATGAAAAGAAATAAGTTTCATAAATATCAATCCATGATAAATATAAACCAACCATAAACTGAATAAGGATAATTTAATTTAATAATATCCTCAGTAAATCATAAGTTACATCAAATGATGTTATCATATAAGGAAAATAATTTTGAGATATTACTTGATGTAATTTTAGAGGAAAATATCCTTTCTATTTTTTAAATTCCATGCAATTATAAAACAAAAAATTTTCATCGAAAATATCCTTGTAAGATTATAAAGAAAGATTCAATTAATTAAGGAATCTTGACAGCCAGAAATTCTACTAATTACATATATATAAAAAAACATTCATTCCATATTTTTGATGAAAAAGTCATAAATGTACCCTTTATGAAAATGATAAAGAGAATCCTTTTAAATTAATGTTGTAAAATTAAAACATGAGAATAAATTAAATAAAAAAATAATAATACAACTTTTAAAAAAATTAGAAACAATTTTAAGAAACATGGACATGGAAGAAAAAAGGGAGTTTTAAGGGATTCTATTTTTTTTAAAGAAAACCCACTATAAATATCATATCATTGAAGTGAGCATTAATAAAATTAATTGATTATATTTATTATATATAAATACACATAAAAAATTTAAAATTATACATAAGATAACAAATATTTATCCCATATATAATCATAGAATGAAATAGTCAATGAAGTAGAAGGTTGACCCAAAGAATGGAAATTGGGATATGAACTCCCTAGCCACTTTATAATCAGTTGAATCCTATGCCCCATAAAAATAATAATTATAAAATAAGACATTTAATTAAATAACTATAACTATATTAATGATATTATATATCAAATGGTTGTATATATACCAAAAACAATAAGTGGTGAATAAGGAATATATCCCATAGGAGAAAAAAGGTGAGAAAAAAACCCTTACCTTATACTTCCTTTTGGTCGAACATTCTTTAAACTCATGTATAAATGTTTTAATAATGTTGTTAAATTATTCTATAACCATATTAATATTTATTATATCATATATTTTCCTTTTATAACATATTATTACCCATTTGTTAGTGATGTACCAATATTTTTCTTATTTTGGTTAATAACTACTTTGTTTTTTGAGTATATTTTGACTTGTTATTTATTGTTACTAAAACATATATCATGATTTAATAATATTGATAATTTAAAAAATGATATAAATATCATATATATTAATTATATATGTATTTAAAGTAATTCATAATATTTATTGATAGGAAATGGAATATATTGTTCATGGAGATGATAGGCCGTACATACGCAAGAACACAAATTCCATTTTCTTGTCATATTGAAAGAAAAAAAGTAAATGATATATATATATATATATATATTAATTATAGTATCATTTTTTCATATATTAAACATGTTTATTAAACCCATACTTAAACCATTCCATGTAAATAGTGAATGAATCACATCGCTTTGAGGAGGCGGTAGTCTACATGTCCACAAACGATTTTATCATATTCCCACAAAATGGAAACCAAGAAGGCATGTTTTACATAATAATTCCAGAATCCTAAATAAATTATAATTATCATATATATCATATATAAAATATAAATCCATCATTATTCCCAACCTTGAAAGGTTTTAGTGGAAGAACAAACAACATCGGTTTTCGAGGTGGTAGTCCTCTGTACACATGAATGATGATTGTGTATCCTATTTTATGGAAGTTTGTAAATTTTTAGGTCATACCCTTTACATGAAAAAATCTCAGTATATATTGAATATACTATGGTTATTATATAGAAAATATATAATAATAATTACTGTGGTATAGAAATAAATAGAACAAATGTTCTCGTTGAAGAATGTTACCTCTTCTCCATCAACCATCCTTTAGATCACTTGTTAATGGATCTAAGATTAGTCTTTTAGTGAGAAAATAAACACTTGGAAATGGTGAGAGTGAGTGGGAGAGTTTCTTTCAGATATTTTAGGAAGTTAATGTCTTATGAGTCAAAATTTAGTGGTGATGGGTTGTATTTATACTTTAGGAGAGGTGTGTTTAAGTGATTAAAAAATTAATTATTTTATGTTTAAATCCAACTATATTGAGGTGGAATTAATTGAAATGAATTTCTGTAAAAATATGGAAAATTATATGTAATTTTTTGATCATTTGGGATTATTTAGAGTCTGCGAAAATTGATGGTGCACGATTTCGAGGCCCAGTGTGCCCGTAATGGATTTTTGAAATTTTATAAGGTACGTTCAGTAAACCCGCGAGCGACATTTACTATCTTTTGAAATGGTGATCAGATTAAAAATATGAGGACACCATTGAATATATAGTTCCAAGATTCACAAAAGGGAGGATTCAATTTGATCGCAGTAGGTCGGGAGAAATAGTTAGTTTTTGGACTTTTTAAAGAAATGTAAAATAACATGTAATTTTTATTTTATTTCCTTTTTCTTCAATAGATGAGAGGCAGCGGCGGGACCAGTGACTTGTTAAGCCATTTAATGGCTTGAATCATTAACTACGTAACTCCACCATTGTGAATTAAAAGAGGTTCATTAATTCATTTAATGAAGCTCATTAATTCTTCAATGCATTACTCTCCTTCCACCCTCCTATTTAAGTGAGGCTCGGGGTGGAGTATTGACACGACTTCTTCAAGAGAGGAACCGTTGGAGGACTCATGCGACACCTTCCATCGACGTAAGTGAAAGCTCGATCAGTTGTGATCTGGGATGGACAAAATGCCGATGGATTTCTTCCTCAATGAAGAACAAAGGACACCAGCGAAGAACCACCTCGTGGACGAGACCAAATTCAGTGAGCGGTGATGAGTGCCACTGAATCACGAACCGATGACAATGACAAAGGAGGTTCCATAGATCATCATCAGCGGATGTCTAATACAGGTAGGGGTTTATATTTGAATGTGGTTTAACATTATTTAAATGTGATTAAAATTTTTCCCGCTTGTTATAATGCTAACGCAGAGGACGCGAACCAAAAGAACAAGGCCTGAACCCTCTGCTGCTTTGTTTATCATTGCGTTCTTTGGGGAAGATTTTACCAATTTGATGGAAACATGAGACAGAGGGTCACACTGGGACGATGGAAATCCGAGAGGCCTATAGGCACAAACGACACCAAGAGTGAACCACCATAGAAAATTCGGTGGCCCGTGGAAAGAATAGCTGGCGCACCATACCGACGGTGGCCGGAGGAGCCCCGTGGAAATCGGCCACGGGCGGTGGAGAGGCAGCGCGCCATCACGTGCCATAGTTGTTAGAGGTAGCCGTCCTGACCCGACAGTGCAGGATAAGGGCGGCGCCCGCCGGTGGCAGTAGCCACAGCCAACGGGCCGCGGCAGGAGGTGGCCGCGCAGCCCCGCGCCGCGCCACGTCGGCTGGAGACCGGTCGACCATCTAGAAAAATGTTGGACGCTTTGGGGCAGCACCCCACCATCTAGATGAAATGGTCCCACGTTTGTAGGGCTATTTATAGAAAAAGGTTCGCCATCAGGCGGACCGGGCTGGACCCGCGACCCAGTGGGTGAGCTCGGGTAAGCTGAGCCCCACCCGGCGGGCCGTGTCAACCGCTGCCCGGGCCCGCGAACCAATCGGGCCGACCCTGATAGGGCGGACCTAGTGAACTAGGCCAAACCTTAACCAGCCGGACCAAGGCGTGGTCAGGTAGACCCCAGGACCCATTGCGTCGGGCAAGCCAGATCGAGTCGTACCGGGCCTAGACCCTACCAACCCCCAAATAAAGAAACGTCCATAACTGACGAACCGAGTGTCCATTTGAGACATCATTAGTGGTGTTGGGACCTTTTTTTGGGATGTGGTCCCTTCGGCATATTCTGGAAGGCCCAACCGATCCGGGCTAGACCGAGGTACGATCACCCCTGTTTCACGGAAAGGGGTGTAACTAACAGACTGGGCGCCCGATCGACGCGCCGTCTGTGGCATAAAGACCCTTTTGACAAGACAGTACTTTGGAGATACTCTAAGTGATTTTTGATGTATTTTAATGTGATACCTGGGTTGGATTAGACTTGAATCCAACTGGGCCTTTTTTTCAAAAGTTCCCTATATCTCACAGACCGGACGTCCGATCAACGCGTCATCTGTCACGTTGGGACCCCTATGACAGGGCGGTCTCTTGGGTATGATTTTTTCAGGACTTAGTACTTATTAAAATATGATTTTTGGCTTGAGGATAAGAGTCTTCTGGAGATCAATCATGCTTCCTATGGGAATCTAGTGGCTAGATGTGACATGAAGGAGAAGAGTGACCAATACAGGTCAGCATCAGAAACTACAGAGTGGGGTGATCTAGCTGTATGACTAACCATGCCTACCTCTATACCAGCAAACAATATGAGGCAGAACTAGTGACCACTACATGTCCGAAATAGTGACCAATACAGGTTAGCACCAGTGACCAATACGGGTCAGCACTTCTGACCAATACAGGTCATCATCTAGTGACCAATAAGGGTCAGTTTATAGTGACCTATACGGGTCAGCAGTGGAGTAACTATGGATAGGATGATCTGGGTTTTCGACTAGTTATCCCTGTCCCAATAACCTAGAAGTTATACCGTTAGAGTGAGATGTCTCTTTTTCTTTGTGCTTCATGATTTAGATGATGCTTGTGATATTACCTTTGTGGCATTTATTATGATGTTTTACTTTTGGATTATTGAGAGACATTCTGGGGTCATGGGGTCCCCTAATGAGTTTTTATACTCACCCCTGCATGGGCTCCGCCCACACATGTGTGTCTGGTGTAGACTACTGACATTATGAGGCAGATTTTGGAGGTTCAGGACTTGGTGGAGCTTAGTAGACAAGAGTAGTCGAGATCCTATTCTTCAACTTCATTCATATAGCTACTACCCTTCAGGTACAGCTCCAGGGAAGATGCAATAGTTGTTTACTTTCTTTTCAGTTCCTATGTCTTGTATTCCAGCCCCATGTTTTCAGTTTTCAGTTGTACTTGTGGTTGTACTTTACTCTCATGTTTATACCTTACTTTTTTTGGTTTTTTACTTCAGTTGCCCCTTTTGAGTTTTTATAGATCTCTAAGGAAATGACTTCTCTATTCTGGAAAAGCCTTCAGGTGATAGTAACCAACCTCTGGCCTATGGAAGGCGGGCTTGGGGTAGTCACGTCCAGGCCCCATGGGACGGGTCATAACAAAGTGGTATTAGAGGGCGGTTAGTTCTACTAGAAGAACTAAGATTCAAATTTTAATGAGGAAATGGTTTAAAGTGTCTCTAATTCAGTTTTTAGTACAAGGAGTCTAGTGTTTGTGCATCGGGCTATGTATCCATACACCAAGACCCTAAATTTTGTTTTCCCAACTTGATACATGAAAACACAGGTTGCTAGTGTTTTGAAAAGTTTTCTTGATATTTCTTGAGTCAGATCACTAGGTATAACTTATTAACCATGGAACATGTGTATATTGTAAGATTCTACCATGAAGACAAGAATCTAGGATTTAGGTTATAGATCACGAAAGTGGGCCACCGAGTGACGAGGCATCAGTACAGGGACCACACACAGTGATGGAACCTTCAATTTGTGTACCAGCAGCACCACCACCCATTGAGTGGAAGATTCTACCATTGGATCATGCAAACTGATTGAGCACATTGCATGAGTTCCAGATATAGAGGCCTCTAAGGTTTCGTGGTGAGAAAGACCCCCAGGCAGTAGAGGACTGGCTTGATACGGTTTTGCGGGCCTTTCTCTTAGTAGAGACATGCACTGAGCTGATGGCGATCATGGCTGCTAGCCTTCTTCAGGGCTCGGTAGAATGATGGTGGAGCACAACACTCTAGGTTCATGAGGAGATGACCCTCACTTAGATGGAATTTGAGAGACTTTTTAGTGAGGAGTTCATGCGAGCGACACTACACTTGATGCGTATTCGGAAGCTGTTGGATCTATAGGAGGACATCCAGACTGTGGCTCAGTACTTGGTGAGATTTACTGACCTCCCCCGATACTCCACCGACATGGTACAAGACCCTTACTTTAGGGCCTGGAACATTGAGAAAGGGATCCAACGAGAGATCATAACTATGACAGTTTATATTAGCATCCTGATGCAGGCTGGGTGCTAGAGAGAGCTTTGCTGATCGAGAGATTCCTTGCCGAGAAGGCAGTAATAGTGAGATTCCCTATAGGAAGATAGGTAGCAGTGTCATCTGCAGCTAGCAGTAGACAGATGATGCAGTATCCCAAGAGTGATAGACCTTCTGAAGGGCAACCCCAGGATGCAGGGTTAGAGGTACGAGGATCGAGAGTTCGAGAGATCCACTAGCAAGGCATGATCTGTTTTTCCAATGAGGGATAGGATCATAGAGCTCTTGACTTTCTGACTGCCTGCAAAGATGATCGGAATATGTTGAAGGGGCCACCAAGGTAGTGGAAGTGGTATGAGCATGAGAATCAGCTATGTGGAGACGAGGCAGGGGAGTAGGATGTGCATCGGCAGGTGGTCTGGGTCACCAGGCACTACCACCACCACCCCTAATTGGTCTACCATGAGCTCAGGGAGTAGGTGAATGGGGACAGTCCCAGCTATATGTAGTAGAGTCTCATTATCCTAACATCCCTGAGATGATATGAGGTATGATCTAGATCTTCTATACTTTAACAGAAGTGCTTATCAACACATGTTTTGTCCATTCATTCCTTTCCATGGACTTAGTTCAGGACTCTGAGATTCCAAATAAGCCTTAAGCTTGACCTTTGTGTTTGGATACTTCTACAGGAGGAGATTCATTGTTCACACACTGGTGCTAACAGTGTGATCTTACTCTTGGAGGAGAGAGTTTCAGATGAGATCTTCTAGTAGCGACGTTGAAGCCCTATGACATTATTCTAGGCATGGATTGTCTATCTGCAGTTCATGCACAGATTGACTACTTGAGATGTACAGTGCGATGTACATGCAGAGATGGAGGCCAGTTTTCCTTTGTTGGTGAGAAGAAAAATAGAGCCACATGAGATGGACTTGTTATAAAGAGGGTGAAACTGATTACATATCAGCTAGATTTCATGAACTTTGACACAATGGATGAGTTAAGTCCATAGTTCCCAGTGGTGGTGGAAGAGTATGAGTATGTCTTTCCAAAATATGTACCAGGACTACCTCATTGTAGAGAGGTAGAATTATATATTTACTTGAACACAGGAATAACACTGATATCTACACCATCATATCGGATGGCCCTTGCAGAGCTCTGGAAGCTAAGGGTATAGTTGGAGGACTTTCCGAGGAAGGGATTTGTAAAGCCCAGTGTTTCTCCATGGGCATCCCCGATGTTGTTTTCCAAGAAGGAAGATGGTTGGTTGAGGCTATGCAAGGAATTTTGGCGCCTAAACTATGTGACTATAAAGAATACGTATCCTCCACCAAGGATTGATGATATGTTAGATCATTTGAAAGGAGAGAAGGGGTTCTCTAAGATAGACCTCAGATAATGCCATCACCATCTCAGGGTACAAGACGAGGATGTAACAAAGACAGCCTTCAGATGTCGGTATGGCCATTATGAGTTCTTGGTGATGCATTTCGGAGTAACCAGCACTCCAAAAGTGTTTATGGGGATCATGAATAGGATATTTCATTCATAACTCAATCGATTTTTGGTGGTCTTCATCGACGACATCTTGGTGTAATCCGCATTTGAGGAAGAGAAGACTGTGCACTTGAGGATAGTTCTGGACACACTATGGGAGCACCAGTTATATGAGAAGCTCTCGAAGTGTGAGTTCTATATATGAAAGGTCCACTTCCTAGGACACATCATCTTAGAGGCTAGAGTTGTAGTGGATCTAGTGAAGATCGAGGTAGTACTTTCTTGGGATCCACCTAGAAGTGTTGATGAGGTGCAGAGCTTACTTGGATTAGCAGGCTACTATCAGAGCTTCGTACCCAATTTCTCCAGAGTAGAATCACCTATGACTACCTTGAAAAATAAAGGGACACCATTTATATGGTCAGATACATGTCCGAAGAGATTTAAATATATGAGGAAGAGCTTGACCATCACTCCCATCCTGAGGTTGCTGGAGGAGGGCACTGGCTACGTGGTTTACTGTGATGCATTAGGGACTAGACTCGGTTGTATCCTATTGCATAATGATGCAGTGATTGATTATGGCTCATGAAAGCTAAGGCCTCATGATCATAATTATGTGACTCATGACATGGGATTGGTAGTAGTATTCTTTTCACTGAAGATGTGGCGACACTACTTGATGGGAGAGCGGTTCAATTTTTAATCATACCACATGAGTCTCATATATATCTTAACATAAAAAATATGAATCAGAGACAATGAAGTTGGATATCGTTCCTCAAGGAATATGAATTTTAGGTAGTCTATACTCCTAGGAAGGGGAACATAGTGGCAGATGCACATAGTCGGAGATCGAGTTCGTAGCTACTGAATGAGGCTTCAGAGAAGTTAGCCTCACTTTAGATATCCTACATGGATAGAGATTAGAGAGTCTACCTCCAGTCTATGGTAGTTTTCCCTCCACTCCTTGAACGAGTTAGGGAGGTGCAACATAAAGGCAACAGATGTGAGGATACACATGCTCAAATATCCTCATGCCATGCACCTAACATATATTCTGATGGTAAGGATCACACTATCCTTTTTAGAGGATGTGCAGTTGTACCAGTGGAGCTATGAGAGGATTTGATGAGCGGGTTCCATACATCCAACTTGGTAGTACATCCAGGCCTAATGAAGATGTATCAGGACCTCTAACGTCAGTACTAGTTTCCAAGGATGAAGAAAGTTGTGGTGGAGTTTGTTTCTAGATGCCTCACTTGCTAGCAAGTGAAGGTTGATCACTAGGTACGAGTAGGCTTGACCCAACCCCTCAAGATACTAGAGTGGAAGTGGTAAGGGATATTGATGGACTTCATGATGGGGTTACCATGTACATACAGAGGGAACAATACCATCTGGGTGATTATTGACCGACTCACCAAGTCATCCCACTTCCTTTCTATTCAAGAGAAGGGTTCAGTAGAGATCTTAGGACGTCTCTATGTTCAAGATATCGTGCGACTTCATGGGGTGCCATAGATGATAGTCTCAGACCATGACACATGATTCACATCCCGATTTTGGAAAGGATTTTAGGAGGCCTTTGGGACTTAGCTTTGTTTAAGAAAAACTTTTAACCCGCAGACAGATGGTCAGACTGAGCAGACCATCTAGACCATGGAGGACATTTTCTGTTCACGTGTCATTGATTTTGGTCACAGTTGTTAGGACCCTATACCCTTGCTGCAGTTCGCGTACAACAACAGCTGTCACTCCACCATTGGTATGAACCCTATTGAGGCATTGAATGGATGACCATGCAGATTGTCCTTGTACTGGACAGATCTAGGAGAGACAACACTCGTGGACCCAGAGATGGTATAGGCTACCACTAAAAAGGTGCAGGTCATCCGAGAGTGGATGGAGACTACACAGAGCTAACATAATTCCTATGCTGATAGCCGATGGCGACCACTATCATTCAAGAGGGGGACCACATATTCTTTTTATTCTCCCCTCGACATGGACTACAGAGATTTGGCTGAGGCGAAACACTCTCACTGAGGTTTATCAGACAATTCCTGTTGCTTCGGAGGATTGATAAGGTGGCGTACCACTTGGAACTACCCCAAAGATAGATAGGGTGCACAAAGTCTCCCACATATCCCAACTGAAGAGATATGTGAATGACCCATCTCACATCACTGACCATGGAGAGCTGGATATTGACGACGAGGTGACTTTTGCAGAGTACCCGGTGGAGATAGAGGATCGACAGGAGTGGATCCTTCGTGGGTGTTTTATACCTCTGGTGTGCGTTTTGTATCATCATGGGGATCTCCAAGAGATCACATGGGAGCGAGAGGCTCATATGCATGCCCAGTACCCCTATTTGTTTGTGTATCATTGTTTGGATTTTGGGGAAGTAAAGCCCTAAGGTGGGGAGAATGTAAAAACATGGAAAATAACATGTAATTTTTTTTAATTATTTGGGATTATTAAGAGTTTGTGAAAATTAAAAGCACATGATTCCCAGGACCGGTGTTCTTGGAATGGAATTTTGAAATTTTTTTAAGGTACGTTCAGGAAATGCAAGGGAGACATTTTTTATCTTTTGAACTGGTGCTCAGATGAAAAATCTGAGGACACCTTTGAATTTTCTTCGCTAGGATTCCCTTAAGGGAGGCTTCACTTCAACCACAGTAGGTCAGGAGAAAAGTTTATTTTTTGGAATTTTTAATGAAAAGTAAAATAATATGTAATTTTTATTTTATTTTATTTTTCTCCAACAGATGAGCGGGAGTGGCGGGATTGGTGACTTGTCATGCCATTTAATGGCTTGACTCATCAACTGCATAACACCACCGTTGTGAATTAAAAGAGGTTCATTAATTCATTTAATTCACCTCATTAATTCTTCAACGAATTACTCACCTTCCCCCCTCCTATTTAAGTGAGGCTCAGAGTGGAGTCTTGACACAACTTCTTTAAGCAAGGAACTTTTGGTGGAGTGGCGTGACACCATCCACCAACAGAGATGGATGCTGAGGAGGTAGCGATTCGGGACTGATGAAACACAGATATATTTCTTCCTCAATGAAGAACGACGGACGCCAGCGAAGAACCACCTAGATGAGGAGATCAGATTCAGCGAGTAGTGACGAGCTCCACCGAATCACGAACCAACGACAATGAAAAAGGAGGTTCCTCCAATCGTCATCAATGGACATCTAATCCAGGTAGGGGAATTATGTTTGAATGTGGTTTAACATTATTGAAATATGATGAATAATTTTCATGCCTGTTATAATGATAATGCAGAGGGTGTGGGTCAAACAAACAAGGCTCAAATCGTCCGCCGCTTTGTTTATCGTTGCATTCTTTGGGGAAGATTTCCCCAATTTGACGACAACGAGCGAGAGAGGGTCACACTGTGATGGCGGAAGTTCGGGAGGCCTATAGGAAAAAAAGACACCAAGAATGGACCACAAGAGCATGTCAGGTAGCCCGCAAAAACAACTGATGGCGCACCATACTATTAGAGTCCGGCGGTGGCCAGAGGAGGCCCATGAAAACTGGAAGCGAGCGGTGGGGAGGTGGCGTGCCGTCATGCACCGTAGTGGCCAGAGGCAGCTGGCCCGAGCCGGCCGTGCAGGAGAAGGGAGACGCCCCTAAGCGCTGCCGGTGGCAACATCTGTGGATAGTGGGTCGCAGCAGGAGGGGTAATGCCCCACCGGCCCGAAAAAATGACCCCACATCCACGGGGTCAGCTGGCGAAACGATTTTCCATCAGGCGGACCGGGAAGGACGCGGGCCGACTGAATGGTCCAGACCCACATCCCAACGGGCCAGCGCGGGTGGGCCGAGGCCCACCCGGCGGGCAGGGCCAACCACGACCAGGTTCACAAACCAGCCGGGACAACCCTGATGGGCCGGACCCAGTGAACCTAGCCACCACTTAACGGGACAGACCTGGGCGAGGTTAGGTAGACCTTGGGACCCATTGCGTCTGGCTGGCCTGACCGAGTCAGACCTAGCCCAGACCCAACTGACCCCTGAATAATGAAACGCCTGTAACTGATGAACCGGGTGTCCGTTTGACACGCCATAAGTGGAGTGGGTACCCCTTTTTGGGAAGCGGTCCCTTTGGCATATTTTGGCAGGCCTAATCGAACCGGACCGGACTGAGGTGTGATCACCATCATTTCACAGAAAGAGGTGTAACTAACAGACCAGGCATCCGATCGATACGCCGTCTGTGGCATAAAGACCCTTGTGATAATGAGGTCCTTTGGAGACACTCTAAGATGGTTTTGACAGAGTTTTACATGCTATTTAGGTTGGATTATACTTGAATCCAATATGGACCTTTTTTCAAAAGTACCCATATCTCACAGACTATGCGTCCGATCGACGCAACTTCTGTCATGTTGGGACCCCTATGACGGGGAAGTCCCTTGGTTATGATTTTTGTGGGACATCGTACTGGTTGAAATATGACTGATGGATTGAGGAGAAAACTCTTCTGAAGATCATGTGTGCTTTATGCGAGAATCTAGTGTTTAGCTGTGACATGAAGAAGAAGAGCGACCAATAAGGGTTAGCATTAGAAACTACAAAGTTGGATGATCTAGTTGTATGACTAATCATCCCTAACTCGGTACTAGTGACCAAAACGTGTCATCACCAATGACCAATACATGGCAGCACCAGTGACCAATACGAGTTAGCACCAGTGACCAATACGGGTTAGCACCAGTGACCAATACGGGTCAACATCTAGCGACTAATACGGGTCAACATACAGTGACCTATACAAGTCAGTAGTAGAGTTACTATAGATAAGATGATCTAGATTTATGACTAGTCATCCCTATCCCAGTAAATTTGTAGTTATACCATTATAGTGAGATGAATATTTTTATTTGTGCTTCATAATTTAGATCATGCTTGTGATATGTCCTTTGTGGTATTTCTTGTGGTGTTTTCCTTTTTGGATTATTGAGAGACATTCGGGTGCCGGGGTCCCCTACTGAGTTGTTATACTCACCCCTACACGGGCTCCGCCTGCACGTGTGTGTGGTGAAGACTACTGATGCTCGGAGGCAGACTTTGGAGGTTCAAGACTTGGTGGAGATTGGTGCGACAGAAGCAGTCATGATCCTATTCTTCGACTTCAGACTTATAGCTACTACCCTCCAGGTAGAGCTCTAGGGAAGATTCAATATCTGTTTACTTTCTTTTTAGTTTCTAGGGCTTATATTCTGGACCACTGTTTTCAGTTTATAGTTGTACTTATGGTTGTACTTTACTCTTGTGGTTATACCTTAATTTTTTTGGTTGTTTACTTGAGTTTCCTTTTTTTTGAGTGTGTATAGATCTCTAAGGAAATGTATTCCCTATTCGGGAAAATTCATCAGGTGTTAGTTACCAACCCCTGTCATATAGAAGGCAGGCTTGGGGTAGTCATGCCAGGGCCCCGTGGGATGGGTCGTGACAAATTGGATGATAATTATTGTTTTAAATTATGTTTAGGGATATTAAATACCTCAAAAACACATTTAATGTTGTATTTTTTAGGTATTTTAAGCATATACATTTCAACTTTAACCCTTTTTATTATTTTACCAATAAAAAAGTAAAAAACCTTTTTACCACAGTAATGTTTTTATGTATACAAATAAAAATAACATCACAAAATAATTTTAACCTTATGAATAAAGATATGGAATCCATTTTACAAAATTTAATACACAAAATTCTAAAAATTAGATTTAAAATGAATCCCAGAGATGCAACTAGAAAATAGGGTTTTAAAGTTCAAAAGTTCAGATGTTTGAAATGTTTTTATATCCAATTTCAATGTGAAATTAATCACAGTGACCTAAATTGGATTTATGTTTGTATGATTAAACTAATTATATTTTAAAACCAATTATATATATAAATAATTTTACAGTACAAATTATTTATATAATTTTTTTTTTTCAATTAAAATGCCTAATTTTTCATTTTTCATCAAAAAGTGAAACTTATCAGAAAAATTCAAAAAATTCACCATAATATAATTTTGATATCCACATTTTAAAAATAATTTTTATTTTGTTAAATAAAAAATAAAAATGTTTCAAAATGTGTTTCAAAAAGTATAAAAATATAAAATTATACAAAATAATAAGATATAATTTCTAAAAAATTTCAATAAATGGGTACTGTAAATGTTTTGGGTCATTTTAAACCCATATCTTTTTAGTTTAACCCTCAGTAAACCCATTTTACCTTAATTGTAGAAAATAATTTTAAGTAGTTTTACTATTTATTATGGTAAAAAATAAGGTTAACTTATTAGATAATATAAATTATGAGGATTAAAAATAAGGAATCCATTTTTAAAAATTCCATTCAAATTATTTTATTTTTTTATAAAAAAATAATCCCACAGTTGCAAAGAGAAAGTGGTTTTCTAATGATAAAATGTTCGAAATATTAAAATATTTTTATAGAATAATTCAATATGAAATTGATTAAAATGTAAATATTAGATTAATAGATATATAATTTAACTAATTTAACCTTTAAAACCATCTTAAAACATTTTTTTGTATATAAATTATTTAAAATAAATGACAATTCTTAATAAAAATCATTATAGTGCACTATTCATTAAAAAACTAATCTTCCTATAAAATTCTATAAAATCCTCCCTAAGATAATTTTTAAAATATCATTTCAAAAAATAATTTCATTTTTCAAATAAGGTTTCTAAATTTTTCAAAAAATAATTGTAAAATAAGTGTGAAAAATATGAAAAAATTGTTTTTTTAGAAAAATACAGTTTAAAGTGAAAAATTGGATTAATTATTATGTATTGTAATAAAAACATAATTTTAATTTTAAAATATTTTTTTGAACATATAATATATATTTTTAAATAAAAACATTCACTAAAATTTATTTATTTATTATATTTATATAAAACATGTTTGTGTGTATAAAAATATTTTTATAGAAAAAGATTTACCTTATTTTAAAAATTGGATTTTTATTTTTATTTATAATTAATTTGTCACCAAATAAATCCATATATATTTTCATAAATTAGTTAATAATATTTGTACCCACCATTCCAATTTCTAGGTGTAAACTGTAACACCCCAAGATTTCATAGTGTGTTATTTCTTCAAAATAATACAATAACTTGCACTACACGCAACACCGAGTTCAAGCACACCATGACTTACCAAACAAGCCGTTCAAAAGAGGTTATGAATAGTATTAACTAAATTTTAAACTTTATATAATCCTTATAATTTTAGAATCCATATTATGAGTTTCTTAGACATAATACAAGAACAGATTCATTTTCAGTATTGCACTTTTATCAACTTTTAATAGTGAAACCTTTTTAAATACAATATTTTAAACTTTTTGACTAAATGGGGACATCAAAAAAATTTAAAATGAAACATCCCAAGCTTCCACGGTACGCTTTCCTTTGAATAATATAGTAGCGTGTGTTGTACGCAACTTCGAGTTCTAACACACCACAACCAATCAAACTAGCCGTTATGAATAGTAATACCTACTTTTTGAAATTATATATATTTTATATTTTAGAATGGACTTCATTTTTGGATTTGGAATATCGAATTTAGCCTAAGGTGAAATTTTGGTACATTTCGGATAACTTTCATATTTTGATGAATAGTGAAAATTACTAAATTTTAATTAAAAACAACTTTTTTAATCAAAATAATTAATAGTGATAAATTATGAATTTAAGTGGTTTTAAAGTATATTTAGAATATAGTTTTACCATTTAATATAATTTTGGTCATTGGACAAAATTTTACAATTAAACCGAACATAAACAGGTGTCAATCTTCTGATAGTTATTATCTCTTAAAAACACGCTTTTTGTTTTGACAGCGGGAATTAATTTTAAATTAATTTCTGACAATTCTGTGTTTTGAATTTAGAAAAATGGATTCCATATTTGGAATCAGGATTTTCAAATTTTGTAAATAGGTAACTTTTATTTTTAGACATTTTGAATAATTACTGCGGTAAAAATTTTATTTACCATGGTTAAGGGTAAATCCGGTAAATAAGGGTTAAAAAATAATATTATAATAATACTAAATTACCCTAAAACGTGTCCTAGCCTTATTGGTTGATACATGTGCGACCATGGGCATCTTTGGGTTGATTTTGGGACCCCATGGATCCACTTGTAAGTGATAATGACACTTTATTTTAATTAAGTTAAAATGAATACAAAAATGACACAAGCATATATCTTTTAGAAAAACAATCGTTACATAGGGTTATATATGTTGGATTTTAGATTATAAATATTCATTAGAAAGATAAACAGATTTCCTACATAATGATATTTTATTTATAATTTTTAGACATTAAATAATTTATTTTATTTATGACACAATGATGATGCAGTAATTACTATAATAGTGAAAAATTAAAATAATTGATATTATAAATACCCAAATAAATATAATATGAACCTTTTAATGAATTAAACTAATTTTCTAGGATAATATGATATATTAGGATTGATTTAATTGACTTTTTTCGAAGTAATCAATCTGTTATGAGTTTCACAAAAATCAACTATTGAATAGTGTCAAAATTGACATAAAAGAGTTCTTAAAACAAATATTATATTATTAATTGATATTAAATTCATAAAAATCTAAGTTTCGGCCAAGAGACTTATATCATGATAGGTTAATCATTAATGGACCACTTGGGGGTAGCTTGTATGTATATAGTAAGTTTATTAACCATATTATATAAAAATACAAAGAGACATTGTAAAAGTGAAACTAATTAACTTAGAGTTAATACTTAAAGATAAGGTTAATATAAGTACCCAAACCTGTCTAAATTCTATTGGTTGAGTTTTATTCGACCCATCCCCACCTTAACATTTAAATAATCAAATTTGGATCCATTAGAAACCGAATAAGAATTTATTATAAATTAATATTTCTAGCTTTTCCAAGGGTGCCCCTCACCCCTCTTATAAAAGGGCACTCCTCCTTCTCATTTTGTCACACCTTCAAAGCCTTATGGTTCGGCCAAACTCTGCCCAAATACTCTCCCAACTTCACTAACTACAACGTAGAGGCCTTAGTTTGATCAGAAAGCCAACCTAAGGAGCCCTTTTGATCAAATCAAAAGGAAGGAACCGAAGAAGAGGTAATGATTTCACCACCCTTTTTCCAAGTTCCTTCTTCTTCCACTTCTTCTTACTTTGTTGTTCCCATTCTAAAATAATAAATCCAGTATCATATATATACTGTGATGTTATTATAAATATGGTACAACCATATTCAGTATTCTATCCACCCTTTGAATAACATGTCACCATACGTGCGTACGTACGGCTTACCGTCTCCACGTCGTGGTGTAATTGTTATTCAATATATTATTATTTGGATGGGTATAATAATGATGTGTAACTCATGTAAATAATAAATATAACATGTTAGTGATTCTGTATATATTATATACCATTCATTTATATATTATTTTAATATCAAAAGAATGATATTGTCGCTCGTGCGTACGTACGGACTACCGTCTCCACGAACGCGATGAGATTCATTCTCCATCATATCCACTCAAGTATAATTATCATTTTCTGATTTAAAAATGATGTTTAAGGACTTGATATCATTATGGATATGAATAATATACAACCTATCCATTACAAACATGGCTTACGTAATAAAACATATAAAAGAATACGAGTAAGTTAACACCTGAAACAACGATAATACTAAGACATTATTAACAAAGCAAAGTTAAAAGATCATATATGATATGATATTAATATATATGATTCTTGTATAATTTAATAATAATTATTTCAATATTATACAGGATTTTAACCTACCCCAACCAAGTAAAAGTACAAGGTAAGGGATTTTCTTATCTCACATTCAATTCCGTGAGATTTCCATTATTCGCCACTAAATTATTGAAAGTGGTGTATTGTGTACTGGCATTTGATATATATTATCATGATTATCTTTATATTCATGTTATTCTGTAAATAATTTGGTGGTTATTAACTTTTGGCCATATGACTCAGTTGATTAACGTGGCAAGGGGTTTTCATCTCACTCTTTATTTCCGTGAGATTCATGCCATATTTCCACTATTATCTTTTGTGTGGTGTATGTACTGCCCATAATTGTATTATTTGTGTAATACACTTTACCTTATGTGTATTTACATTTTAATTGTATGATACCTCTTTCATGGGTTGTATGTTTCATAAGTTACCAAATTGATAAGGGTTTACTTCACAATCTCTTTAATATCTGAGGTTGTCTTTACGTAAGTATCTACAGGGACATATTTACTATCCACGTCCATATTTCATAAAAGAGTTTTCAAAGGGATTATTTCAAAGGGAACTTTTACTAAATCATCATTTTAAATGTTTTAAATATTTATTCTTCTAAATCATCCTCATTTATGTCCATGTTTTCAAAATGGTTTGTAAGGATTTATTTATATGAAAATGAATGTTTTAAAAGTGTTAATTCCATTCAAAAGTTTCAAAGTGGTATGGGACACTTTGATTAAAAAATGTTTTTAAATGCCTTACTTTCTAAATTGTGTAACATTAAAATGTTTTCATGAAAAAGGTATATTTCTCTCAATAATTTTTTAAAAAAACATTTTCATCCATGTCAACATCCTTTGATGGATTTTAAGATTATTTGAAGTTGATTTATTATGATATAAAACTTCCATATTGTAATGAAGTTTTGTGATATGTTTGACTGTAGATGTTTCATTTATATAGCATTCATGGTTTATGAGTAAAGTATTGACATTTCGTATGCTAGTTCAAATAAGAATGTTTATGTTATATTTCAACCTTTACTTCATATGAATGTGTTGGGAAAGTATGTTCCAGGTTGGGGACTGGTTAAAGTAAGACCTCCAGGTTGGGGACTGGTAAAAGTAAGCCCTCCAGGTTAGGGACTGGTAAAAGTAAGCCCTCCGGTTTGGTCTCCGGTTATTAGAGGCACTCCGGGTTGGTGTCCGGTTATTAGAGGCACTCCGGGTTGGTGTCCGGTTATTAGAGGCACTCCAGGTTGGGTTCCGGTTACAGTTAGCCCCAAGGTCTTGGGACGAGGCCTTGAAAAGAAATTAAAGTTTAGCATTATGTATTCCATCATTATGAAAGTATTTATTGATTTTTCATGTGATTATTCGATTAGTAGAATATCCATGTGAATAAGTAAATGAAATTATTTCATTTTACTTTTTCCATACTATGTTGAAGTTCAAGTTTAAAAGGCTTTTGTTTTAGTAATGCATTGCCTTAAATGTTTATGCTTATTTTGAATGTTCCGCTATATTGTTATCCTTACTGGGCATTTGAGCTCACCCCTTTTCTATGTTTTATTTTCCCCAGGATGTGAAGAAGTAAGTTATGAATGACCTGCAGGGATATTATGAGGGGAAAATAGTGTGGACTGTGGAGACATTATGTTTTTGTAGTAGTTTTTCATTTTATGATGTAATGTAAAACTTATGAATATATCTAGTGTTTCCAAGGCTACTAAACCAATCGGTCTTTCGAGATTTGATCTTTCTTGTGATCATGCCAATGTTATGTAATAATGCACCGACTCTAGGTAACTGGGGTCGGGGTGTTACATAAACTATTATATTAAATAATAATATTTTTGTAGTATCTCATATTTCATTTAAACTTGGTTTTTCATGTAACGCAGGACAAAATAAATGTTCCGTGTAACATAAGATAAATTCAGCAATGAATATAATAAAAAATTTATAAAATATTTAATTTAATTGAAAAAAAATATTTCAAAAAATCCAGGGGTGTTATATTCTACCCCACTAAAATAAATTGTATCCTCACAATTTGAACTTGTTCTCTGCAAACAAGGGTTTAACATTTGAAAATTTTGTTGTAAGAAACCCACATTGTAAAAAGGTTAAATAAAACAACCTCTTGAAAAGATAGAATGGGATGTGAGAATTTCCACTGTAATAACACATACAAGATTTCCATATAGAATAACTTAAGTGAGAATTGATAACATTTACGTATAAGATACAGATAAAACCTAAATATTAATGGAGAGTGATAGAGAACATAGTTAAGAGAAAGTTAATGAAAACAAATCCAGAAATTTGTGATTGGTGAAGATACCATTTATTTATAAAAAATGAAGTCAAATGTTTAAATTTTATTTCAATATCCTTTTCTTAAAGTTGAATATTTTTCATGAGAAGATATACTTAGTTAATTTCATCACATTTTATATTCACAGTCTCAACATTTGGTTGTTCTTTGATTAATTTTCACTTTATCTCTTACTATAAGAGATGATTTTTATGCTTGACGCACCAGTGAATCATAAGATCCATAAAATAATGATAATTCATTCCTTCTTTCAATAGTTATTATAAAAAATATAATTTTCAGAACATATTATAAAATAAAATACAAAGATCAACTTAATCCATTTGATGAATAGTTATCCTTAAAGATTCTCCATGTTTAACCAAAATTAAAATCCCTAAAATTTAGAAAAAATGTCACTAAATTTATAAAATAGTTTTCATTAACCCCCAAACAAAATAAAGTATCCCTATTTTCATATACCAAATATGTGAATACATTGACCACATTTTCTCTTGAAACATGGTAATATCTTTAATTACCATAAAAACTTTATCAAAATATACCCGCTTTAAAAAATTAACTCTGTCCTCATTCCTTAAATAAAATAAATGACTATTGAATATATTTCATAAATATAAAAATGTTATAAAATCCACCAATGATACCATAAAATAATTTTCAATATAATAATTAATTAGTTCAAAGTTAATCAATACTATCTAATTTACTTTAACCATATCAATAATCTCTTTTTCCAAATTAAACACCATTTCCTCAAAATCAAGAACATATTATTAGTTATATAACCTTATTTAAAATATCACCTTTATATTAAATAAATTTTCTATGCCATCAGTACCATTTATCATATAATTACAACTCCTCAATGAAAACATATTGAGGAACAATCTATTGTTATTTAATGATTCTAATAACAAAAATTACATTGATAAAAATATAATTATTTTAATCCCAACACTTAAATACATGAATAATTTTAATTTATTAACACACACTATTAACTAGGATTTATTGTCTTATTAATTAAAACTTCATTCCTTTCATATTTCATTTTTAGTCTCTTAATCATCAGTAATATAACCATTACTCATACAACCTTGTTGATTCTCTTTATGACATTTACATTTAGAATAATTATTTTCATAATTCACATACTTTCCTCATTTTAAATATTCAACCTTTAATGATATACTAGGGAAAGCATTATTCTTTTTTTATCACATTAACAACAATATTTATTTTTCCTCCACAATTAATTTCTTTGTTTCCATCATTTCAACACAAAAAAATCATCATATTCTTATAATAAATAACATTTGATGATTATTCTCTTATTATCAACACATAGGAAAATAAATAATCTTTCCTTCATGGTCTCCACCACACTATCTCTCAATTAAATATATCCTTATATTTTTTGTGAGTCTAATAGTTGTTTAATATGAAATTTGTTAATAATATATGATGATAACTGATTAGGAATAATCACAATATTCTTCACTGTAGTTATAATCTCATTTAGTTTATCATTAACAAATTTTATATCATATTCAGTATTTATCCAGTTCCTTTTTTTCCCATTATTGAATAAAACCAAAAATCGTAGTGTGAGTAACCATATTCATTGTGGGAAACCCCATAATCATGAAAAATTAGCTAAATGATTTATAGATCATGAAACCTAATGTTCAATATATGATACCTTAGAAATAACCTAGGTCATTCATAGTCATCATTTAAATCATTCATGACGATAAATAAAGATTTTATAAACTTCCAAATTATATCCTCTGGGAGTGTCAACCGAAGTGTGAAACAAGGTCCATTGCCATGCACTAGGTGATAATTGAGCCTAGCTCAATGAACCCTTTTTATAATTATTACCTCTAGGTACATTTGTGCTAGAGCCACATTAACTTATAGTATATATAGATGGATATAGTTGATTAGAAACCAATTTTCCTAACCTTTACTGAAATTCAAGGACATTTTCATTTAATTTTAATCATTATTAGACTTATTGGGTTTGATAACCCTAGACATATCCTTCGACACATACCTAGGGATCTCCATAAAAGTATCTCATCATAGTTTCTAGAGGTTGAATAAAAATTTCCTATGATACCAAATACAATGACTCAAACTTTTCAAAAAATGGATATTATATTACAAAAACTAATGCCTGAGTATCAAATTGGTTTTGTGACTTTGGATAATAGGAACACAATCCTCTTATTTAGTGAAATTTATTCAATTTTTCCCTAAAATATATTCCCATTTACTACTCCTCATAGAACTACCCTAATTAAAACCTTTCTTCAATACATGGGGATAAGAAACATATGAAAGGGTGGTATTTTATGCTTAGTAAGGGTAAACATTAGAAAATAAATAAAAATATTGTGACCATATGGGTGTAATAACATGAAAATAAATGGCATCCTACCATTTTATTACATAAATTTTCATTACATAGTACAAATATAGGATGTTTTAAAGTTTAGTTTCTTTTAAATAAGGAACATAATATATGAAAACCTAAAATAATATTCTAATTAAATTTAAAGGATTCTTAATTAGTTTATAATAAGTACATTTAAATCATCTCATAACCTGAGGACATGTATCAAAGGAAAAGGTGAGAATAAGGCCAAGTAAGGGAAAGAAAGGGAAATAATTTACATGTGATCTTGAGGAATATCAATAAGAATATGAGGAATATAATTATGGAATGAGAAGGGGAACACGAGATATATCATAATAAAAATAACATTAATCATAACATGAAATTTTGTCTACAAAATTTAAATGATAAATTCAAAAGCATAGCACCAAGGTTTTTCACCGAGGTTTTATAAAAACAACCAAGGTTATTCACCAAGGTATCATAAAACATGTCATATATAGAGATTATATTCTTTACACTATTTATTGGGTAACTATCACGGAACAACCTTCATATGTTTTAATATATTTTATCCACATCTATCATAATAAAATGCTTCATAAATAACCCATGGAGAATAAAAGAAATTGATTTCATTTAAAAACATAGTGTTTCCAAAGTTCTTAAAGATAGAATCATTATGACATTTTTAACCCACAGAAATTAAATTTAGGTTTCATGTATATTAATACCATAATAAAAAAAATCATCTTAACATCTTGGTGAATAACCCAAGAAAATAAAGAGGTTTGTGTATTCACAAAAAAAGTGATTTTTTGAGGAGAATAGAGAAATTATGAGAAGTAAATTTAGTATTATAACAAGTATAAAACATGGTTTTATAAATGGGTAAATAAGAGGTTACAAGGGTCTACAATTGATAAAACATAACTTGGTAGTAATGGTATGAATAAAATTGAAATAAGAGAGAGTAATAATGATTATTATAAGTGTATAATCCTAGGTATTTATATAATAATACCTTTTCATATCTATTAATATTTAGGAATAATATATTAATTTTTTTCTGATAGCGTACTCAACACATAACAATGGGATTATTTGAAATATGACCTTGCACACAACATTGAGTTATACCACAAAATAATACAATAATAAAATTATTATTTTAAATAGTATTTTATGCCTAGCCGTTGTATTGGAAGGAATTAATATAACTAACTACAATATGATTATACATTTTTATATGTTTTTACATTTATCCAACAAATTCTATAGGCTGAAAATGAGAATGAATTCAATTTTAAGTATAAAATCCTCTAATATTTTTAAAAGGTCTCTATATATCCTTTTGATGGTGAACCCTTTTTAGATATATATTTTTTTCAATTTTATATGTTATATTTGAAAAAATAAATTTCATCTTTAGATTCATAGAATTAAAATTTACTTTGGTAGAAATTTTTGTGTTTTTTATGATTAAATTCATATTTTAATGAATAGTAAAAATACAACATTTTAATTCAAAACTGCCTTTTCATCTAATTTATTTATATAGTTAGATTATTATTTTATTTAGTTCCAAACTTTTACTGGATTATTTTATTATAATTTAATACACTTTTGGTCATTTTATGTAATTTCACATTGAAATTGGACATAAACACATGTCAATCTTTGGATAGTTTTTACTTCTTAAAATCCCACTTTCTGGTTTTGACAATGGGAATTAATTTTAAATTAATTTCTTCAAATTATATGTTTTAAATTTGTAAAAATTGATTTATATTTTGAATCATAAGGTCAAATTTTTTTAAATAGGTACCTTTTATTTTTGGACATTATGAATAGTAACTTCAGTAATTATTTTATTTACCATAGTTAAAGGTTAAATCTGGTAAATAAGGGTAAAAAATAATATTATAATTATATTAAACTACCATAAAACTTGTCTGAATCCTATTTCATGAGATAGTTCCGACCATGGGCATCCTTGGGTCGATTTTGGGACCCCATGGAACCACTTAGTTGTGATAATGACATGTTATAAGGTTATATAAATGATATGCTTGACTATAAATAGTAATTAGAATGCTGAAAATATTTTCTATTTCATTTTATTTTATTTTTAATTCTTAGAGATTAAATAAATAATTTTATTTATGACAGATTGATGATGCAGTGATTGCTTCATTAAAAGAGTATTTAGATAAATGATATTATAAATGTTAAAATAAATATTATTCGACATAATTAATGTCATAAACTAATTATCTAGGTGAATATTACATGTTCAACTTTATTATATGTTTTTTCTAAGGAATGAAGTTGTTATGAATTTGTAAAAAATTCACATATGAATAGGGTCCAAAATTGACATAATTCATAAATAAAAATATAAAATAGCTTATTAAATGATATTAAATTTTTAAAAATATAATATTAGCCAAAATGGTTAATATAAGTCCAAATATGTCATTAATTACTCGTTTTGGGTCATTTGAAATGATATGGTAATTACATTAACCCACGATGTGTAAATAACATGATATCATTATACGATTGAAAAGGGTAAAATAATGGTTAAACAAAACAATAAGGATAAAAAACATTCAAATATTTTTGAAAAAATTATTGGATGATGTCTATTAGAACAAAAATCATCGTATCTTAGAATTAAATGATTTTTGGTCTTTTTTCTATCAGAATTAAATTTATAATAAAATAATATTTCAAGAGCTTCCTAATGTGCCCCTCCTCCCTATTATAAATAGTCACCCCCTATTCCCACTAACTCACACCTAAGAAGCCCCTTGGATCAACCAAATTCTTATAAAATAATCTTCCAACATCCCTACCTTCATCATAGAAGCCTTACCTTGGGCAGAAGGAAATTCAAGAAAGCCTTTTGGCTCTAATCAAAAGAAGATACCTGATTTAGATGTAACGACTTCTCTCAAGTTCTTTTCTCTTATTTTATTTCTCCACTCTCAATGATAATATTATTATATTATTACATAACAAAACCAATTTACTAAATATACTAGTATGTTATTATGTAATTTATTTGAACCACACTTACAGAAACCTCCATCTAATTGATACGAACATACTATTTCAATGTACGATGAACTACTGCCTCACAAAACGATGATTGTTCAATTTTTTCCTATCACCTCTCATGGTGGTAATTATGATGGAACTATATAAATATATGATATATATTATATGTATATTGTCTCTATGATTCTGTAATTTTTCTTTACAACATACCTTTATTCCTTCCATGATGTGTAAATACAATAACTTTATTTGAGGAAGTGTGGATTAACACCTCTTTAAAGTGATATGACTTGTTCATGATATACATGGAATGTATAAATGATATTTTTTATTAAAGCTATGAGACATACATGACATTAATATAATACTGGTATAATTATATACATTTATATCATTTGATTATCATTATTTTAATATGAAAACGAAATGAAAGTAACATTCATGCGTACGTACGGACTACCATCTCCATGAACGGTGCATTTAATTTCGTATCTAAAAATATTACGGATATTGTAAATACACATATACTTGATATATAAGATATTTAAATCATGAATAATCTTCTAGAGATGATTTAATTTTGACTATATGGACAATTTATACCAAAACAAGTTCATTTTAGACTCAAGTACCAAATATCGACAAAACGACCAATATTAACCTAAACAATTATATAATTTTTATAACATGGTAATAAGTCATATAAAAGGAATAATAAAAATGAAAAACGTTATCAATCAAGTAAACATTAACCTAATTTTAATATTCCAGAATATAACTATTGTACGTTATCAGTCAGACTCAAGGTAAGGGAAATCTTAACTCAATCTCCATTCATTAAGATAAATATCCATGTAATTAGTTTTGTTTTCCAAGAATATGACCGAATGAAATATGATTGGTTTACACTGAATATTCACTAGATGTGAGTGTATTTATATTTGTGACACATAGTTATTTCAATGATTTATCTTTAATCTAATGATACAATCTTTGTAAGGGACTTCATCTTAATTTCCTTTCATTAAGGAATATCTTCTTTTTATGCACAATTATAATCCTATAATGTGTATATAAAACCCTTTGGAATATTTTTGTCATGAATTAGTATATTCTCATTATATTTAATGTTTTGTTTAATTTTATTACTTAATGATTTTTATTTAAGTGTACTCATGTGGTAAGGGACTCTTTAACTAAAACATAATTTCAAATGTTTTAAAGATTTTTTCATTTAAAACCATCTATTTCATGTCCATATTCTCAAAATGGTTTTTTAGAATATATTTATATATAAATGAATGTTTTAAAGTGATAATTTATTTCAAAAATTTCATAGTGGTATAGGACACTTTGATTCGAAATTATCTTTATTAAATGTTTTAAATTGTTTTGGAAGTTGGTTTAATATTACTATATATTAAAATTATCTCTTGTGGTTGCAGTGTAGAAATATTATTTTTCCTTTAGCTTATTTTAGGTGTTTTTATTACAAAATGTTACTTAGACATTTGAATAGCGGTTACATGGTAAACCAAGATGGGTGGTTATGTGATAAACCAAATGATGGGTGGTTTCGTGATTAACCAAGGACAAGTGGTTACATTATAACTTCCAATGCATTGGGTATAGAAGTTAGATGTATGGATATTCCATTTAGTGATATGTATGGAAGTCGAAGGAATGGTTATTTCATTTATGTATGTTTATCTACCAAGTTACCTTTATATGTTATATGTTTCTTTCTATGGTATTTATGGTAATATTTTGGTTACAAAAAGGGTAAGTAATGAGATTATATTCATTGAAGTATATTTACTACTTCTTAAAAATGAAAAGTATTACATTATGATAAAGTATTCACAGTTTTTCATGTTATCCCAAGACTAACCGTTTTCTTTCTTTGTGTAGCCCTTACTGATCTTTTTATACTCATACCATGTTTTTAAATGGTTTTAATAGGTCTGAAAGAGGAATAGAGTCAAGGATGAGATCAAGTAAAAGTCATTATGTTTAAAACATTGAACAAAACAAGTTTTTTTTGAAAGAGTTTTTGTTTTATGAAAAAATGGATAGTGATTATAACTATCTACCAATAATATTCATGTTCTTATGTATAATCTATGACCTAATTCTCTAAATATCTAAACCTGAAAATATCCTTGATATGAATTAAAATTCAAATTATTGACATAACTCAAGATTATGTAATGTTCAAGATCAGGTCCATATAGTTCGTATCAAAGGTCCATTTAGATAAATTTAGGTGTTATAATATGTTTAATAGAATATACATAAAAGATTATTACTTTATGGTCAAATTGAAATGATATAGAATTTGAAAATTACCACGTTTCTTCATCTAAGATGTGTTTGTTCAGAATGGTTTTCCATATAGGAAATAAGGTTGTTGTAATGGGAAGGAATACATAGAGAAATAACCATCAAAATAAACATTATAGGATGGTTAAAATCAGAAATGAATAGATTTTTGTAGTGATGGTTTAGTTGAATCAAGTGATAAATGGTGGTGGTATCCATGCACAAGATCAACTAGAACAACTGCATAGGTATATGTTGATCATAGAGAATTTCATTAGGAAACTTCCCCCATCATTCAGAGGATTATCTAACCCTATGCAAGCTGGATGCGGGATTAAATAATTGGAAAAGATTTTTTATGTAATAGGGTGTTCAAAAAATCAAAAGTTTAATCTTTATATTTATTGTTTTGAAGGTGAATATGATAAGTGGTGATCAATGATTAAACATATTAGAGGAATTAAAGAGATTGTCGCCATGGAATGGGATGAATTTAAGAATATCTTCCATGAGAAATATTTTTATAAGGCTATTCGACTTAGGATGGAAAATAAATTCAGGGAAATGAGACAAAAGGAGGAATATTTGGTGGCTGTATATGACGAAAATTGCACCCGTTTTTCAAGGTATATCCCAAATTTTATCCGGGATATTGATAGTAAGTTAAATCGGTTTTAGTTGGGATTGATGCCAAAATATTGAAGGGTGTTAGCTTCCCATGAGGTCAAAAGCTATAAGAAACTTTTTTGATGTGATGAGAAGGTATAAATTGAGTCTTATGATTAGCATATATTCCATGATATCAAAAAAAATGATCCAATAGGCATGAAATGGGAGACAATTCATCGAAGAAACCTGGAGGTAAGAAAATCAAATTTACAACTTGTGAGAAGTGTGGTAAAAAGCATCCTGGAGAATATCTCTCAAATTCCGAGAAGTGATTCTGATGTGTTACGACTGGCCATATTACTCATAACTGAAACAAATATGATCAGATAGGAAATAAAAAACAAGTGGTAAGATTCTTTAGTTGCAATGAGTCAGGACATTATGCCAATGTTTGTCCAAAGTTGAATACCCAGGCTGTAAAATAACAATATCGAATGAAGAAGGACATATAAAAATCATTTTCAAATACTACAGTTGATGTGGGACTATCAAATGATGTGGTGACAAGTACGTTACAAGTTCCTTCCAAATATGACAGTACTCTATTTGACTATGGACCTTCACATTCCTTTATTTCTAAGAGATTTTCAAGTAAATTGGAAATAGAACCTCATGAATGTGATATAGAACTTTTAGAAAAAACTCCTGCTGGAAGTATTAAAGAATCCAATATTTATGAGAACCATCCTATTGTCATTAGTGGGATAGTCTTTCATGCAAATCATGTTGAACTATCTCTAGTGAAATTTGATATCATTTTGGGTATGGATTGGCTTTCAGTTTATCATACTAAAATATATTTTAAATCCATGAAATTTTTATTCAATGATTTATTACCTTTGGTAACATATCATGAAGTTGAAAGATTTACTAATTATGGTATTAAAAGTTACCCATCTCATGTTTTTGAAAATAAAGAAAAAAATTTGATTAGTAACATTCCAGTAGTGAATGAATTCATATATGTTTATCCTGATGGATTTCCTAGTATTATCCCTAATTGGGATGTTGAATTTACTATTTATTTAGTTCCTGATGCAAAACTGATTTCTAAACCCCCTTATCGAATGGCTCAAGTAGAACTGGTGGAATTAAAAAAAATATTTTCAAGAATTACTTGATAAAGGTTTCATTCGACCTAGCACTTCACGATGGGGTACACCAATTTTATTTGTGAAAAATAAATATGGTCCTCTAAGACTATGTATTGCTTAAAAATCCTTTAATATGATCAGTATTATGAAAAAGAATCCTTTTCTTCATATTGATGATTTTTTTTGATCAGCTCCAGAGAGCTTAGTATTTTTTGGAGATTGATTTGAGGTCTGGGTACCATCAGCTATAGGTGAAGGAGGATGACATTCATAAGAAAGATTTACGAACAAGATATGGGAATTATGAGTTTTTAGTTATGACCATTGGGTTATCTAATGAACCTTATGTATTTGTGAACCTCATGAATGGAGTCTTCCATCAGTTTCTGAATCAATTTTTGGTGGTATTTAGAGATTATATTTAGGTATATTCTAAAAGCTGAGAAGAAAATTAGAGTAACTTAAGGACTATTTTGAAAACCATAAAATAAAAGAAACTATATGGAATGTTTAGTAAGAGTTAATTTATGTTGTTAAACATTTCATTCCTTGATCATATTGTTTCAAAATATGGCATAACTATTGACCCTTCTAAAATAGAAGTTTTTGAAGAGTTTCCAAGACCTACCAATACCACAAAGATTCACAGTTTTCCTAGACTAGTGTGTTATTACCAAAGTTTTATGGAAAACATTTATCAGTTATTTATCCCACTAACAAAGCTAACATGTAGGGGAGTTAAGTTTATCTAGGAAAAATAATGTGATGATTTTTTTAGGAACTGAAAAGAAGATTGGTAAATGCTCCAGTTTTGGCCCTGCCTTCAAGAAATGGTGAATTTGTTATATACAATGATGTATCATTGAAAGGACTTAGTTGTGTCCTAATATAGAATGATTAGTTAATTTCTTATGCTTCACATCAGTTGAAACCTTATAAGTTAAACTAACCTACACATGATTTAGAATTAGCTGTTGTTGTTTTTGCTATAAAAATCTAGAGGAATCATTTATATTGTGTAAAGTGTAAAATATATACTCATAACAAAAGTTTTAATTATGTATTCAATTATATAAAATTAAACATGAGATAGAGGAGATGGATATAATTAATCAAGGATTATTTTTTCACAATTCATTACCATCCTAGAAAGGGAAATAAAGTGGATGATACTTTAAGTCAAAAGAGTAATTTTGTATTAACCATGCTACATTTAGAATGAGATACTTTGGTTTTTGATTTGATGAATTATGGAATAGAAGTTGTTGGTGTATGGAATTACTCAATTATTTTTCAAGTGGAAGTAAAATTATCTCTATTAGGTAAAATTAAGTAAGTGCAGAAAGAATATTGTTTGTTGTAGAAAATGGTAGAATTGTTTCATAAGGGTAAGTTACTTGAATTTAACACTGATAAAGACTATTTTTTGAGGTTTGAAAAAAGATTATTTGTGCCTTGTGATTCACATTTGAATAAATATTTGTTATGTTAAGCTCATAGTTCTCCATTTTAGTTCATCCTGGTAGTACTATGTTGTACAAAGATCTTCTGGATTATTACCAGCGGGATGGAATGAAAAGAGATACTACTGACTTTGCTGTGAATTATTTGACTTGTCAATAGGTTAAAGTAGAATAGAAGTTACATAAAGGGATGCTTCATCCTTTTATAGTTCCAGAGTGGAAATGGGAAAATATATCAATTGATTTATTAGTAGGATTACTAAAAACATATCAAGGTAACAATGAAATATGGGTTATTGTTTGTCAATTGACTAAATCTACTGATTTTATTCCTATTTGAGATACTCTGTCTCTAGACCAACATTATCAGTTTTATATTAAAGAGATAGTCAGGTTACATGGACTTCTCCTATCTATTGTATTTGATCATGATCCTAGATTCACTTATTACTTTTGGAAAGGCCATCAGAAGTCAATGAGAATTGAATTAAATTCCAGTACAAATTATAATCCTAAATAAGATGGGCATTCAGAATGAAAAATTTAGACCTTAGAGGATATACAATGTTCTTGTTTAAGGGATTAAAAAGAAAGTTGGGATCAATATCCTTCTTTGGTTTATTTTTCATATAATAATAGTTTTCATTCCATTATAATGATGGCACCATTTGAATTATTATATAGAAAGTGGTTTTGAACTCCATTTTTTTGGGATGAAGTAAGTGAAATGAAGTCGATGGGACCAGAATTGGTAGAAGAGATGGTATAAAACGTTCAGTTGATTTGAAATCACATGAGGATAGCTTAGAGTATGAAAAAAAATTATTTAGATAACCAGAGGAAGGATCTTTCTTTCTAGGTAGGTGATCATGTCTTTCTTAATGTTTTTCCATGGAAAAGTGTGATGTGTTTTAGTAAAAATGGGAAGCTGAGTATGAGGATCATTAGGCCATATGAAATCCTGGTGATAGTTGGATCAGTTTAATTCAAGTTGTCTTTACCTCCAAGTTTATCCCAGGTAAAAAAATGTTTTTCATGGTTCAATGTTGAGCAAGTATATGCCTGATCCATCTCATGTTTTGAGTCCAGAGGTAGTTCAGTTGGAAGAGAATATTTCTTATTGGTAACAACAAATACAGATTATTGGCCATAGAGAGAATGTGTTGATAAATATGGTGGTTCATCATGTAATGGTTTTGTGGATAAACCATATGGTTTAAAATTCAATGTTGGAATTTGAAAATGATATGAGGGACAAATACCCCCACTTATTCGATAAGTAAATAAAATTATAGGGACAGAATTTCCAAAAGGGGGAATGATGTAGTATCCCAAGTATTTATAGAATAATACCTTTTCATAATTATTAATATTTATGAATAATATATTAACTTTTTTTTGGTAGCATACTCAACACGCAACAATGAGTTTCTCTGAAATCTTATGTTTCACACCACATTGAGTTATACCAAAAATATAATAAAATAATAATATTATTATTTTAAATAGTAGATAACACCTAGCTGTTTTATTGTCTGGAATTAATAGAACTATGTAAAATATGATTATAAATTTTCTTTATATGTTTTTACATTTATCCAACAAATTTTAGAGGCTTAAAATAGAATGAATCCAATTTTAAGTATAAAATACTCTAATATTTTTAAAAGGCCGTTTTACTGCCTTTTAATAGAAAACCCTTTTAGAATCTAGTTTTGTCACTTTATATGTTATATTTGAAAAAATAAACTTGTTATTTATAATAGGAACATCAAAATTTACTTTGGATGAAATTTTGGCATTTTTTGATGAAATTCATATTTCAATAAATAGTGAAAAATGCTGCATTTTAAATCAAAAATGACTTTTCATATGTTTTAATTTTATAGTTATAATTTTCATTTAATTGGGTTTAAAGTTTAATTGGATTATTTTTTTATAATTTAACAAAATTTGGTTAATCATAAGTAATTTCACATTGAAATTGAACACAAACACATGTCAATCTTCTGATAGTTTTTACTTCTTAAAAACCCGCTTTCTGGTTTTGACAATAGGAATTAACTTGAAATTAATTTCCTCTAATTATGGATTTTGAATTTGGAAAAATGGATTCAATACTTGGAATCATATTTTCCAAATTGTGTAAATAGGTAACTTTTATTTTTGGAAATTATGAATAGTAACTTCAGTTATTATTTTATTTACCATGGTTAAAGGGTAAATATAGTAAATAAGGGTAAAAAATAATATTATAGTAATATTAAACTTCCATTACACATGTCCTAATCCTATTGAATGAGATATTTCCGACCATGGTCATCCTTGGGTCGATTTTTGGACCCCATGGAACCACTTGGGTGTGATAATGACATGTTATCAGAATTAATTTAAAGTAAAGAGAAATATAAAATAAACTTGTATCTTTTACTAATTTTTTTAATATAGGGTTATATAAATGATATATTTGACTAAAAAAGTCATTATAAAGATAAAAATACTTCATAAATTATTCTATTTTACTTAAAATTTTTAGATATTAAATAAATAATTTAATTTATGACACAATGATGATGCAATGATTGCTTCATTAATAACAGATTCAAATAAATGATATTATAAATATTAAAATAAATATTATTCGATATAATTAATGTCATACAATAATTATATTAGTGAATATTACATGTTATTATTTATTCAATGCATTTTTTGAAGCAATAAAGTTTTTATGAAATTGTAAAAAAGTCAAGTATGAATAGTTTCCAAAATTGACATAATTCATAACTTAAAATATAAAATAATTTATTAAGTGATAATAAATTACTAAAAATATAATATTCAGAAAAATGGTTAATATAATTCAAAATATTTCATGAATGACTCTTTGTGGTTCATTAGAAATGATATGGAAATTACATTAACCCACAATTTGTAAGTAACATGATATCACTATAAGATTATTAGGGGTAAAATAAGGCTTAAACCAAAATTATAAGGATAAAAAAATATTCAAAACATGTCTAAAAATTATTTAATTATAGTAATTCTAACCAAAATCATCTTATATTCTAATTAAATTAGTTTTGGACCTTTTTAATTTAAATTGAATTTAAAATAAAATAATATTTCGAGACCTTCCTAAAGTGCCCCTCCTCAATATTATAAAAGGACACCCCTCTACCCACATACTCACACATTTTATGCCCCTTGGATCATCCAAATTATACTCAAATAATATCCAAAAATCCCAAAATTCCTCATAGAAGCCTTACCTTAGGAAGAAGGAAATTAAATAATTCCTTTTGGCTCAAATCAAAAGAAGTTACCCGATTTAAAGGTAACATCTTCTCTCTAGTTCTTTTATTTTATTTTCCTTCTACTCTACATATGCTATTCTTATTATATTATTACATAAAAAAACATTGTAATAAATATAATAGTATGTCATTAGGTTATGGATTCAATCTAAACTTACACACAACTTGATCTAATGGATACGAACATATTGTTTCTGTGTACGGTGAACTACTGCGTCACAAAACGATGATTATTCAGTTTTCTCCTACCACCTATCATGGTGGACATTATTATGGAAATATATTTATATATGATATATATTATATTTATATTGTCTCTATGATTCTGTAATTTTTATTTACAACATACCTTTATTCTTTCTAAGATGTGTAAATACAATAATTTCATTTGAGGAAGTATGGACTACCGCACCCTCAAAGTGATATGGCTCGTTCATGCTATAAAATGAATGTATAAATGATGATTTTATTAATCCTATAAGAATTAAATTAAATAAATATAATACTAGTATTATAATATACATTTATATCATTTGATTATTTTTCTTTTAATATGACAAAGAAATGAAAGTAGCGTTTATGCGTATGCACGATCTACAATCTCCATGAACGGAGAATTTCATTTATTAGCCCCAAATATTATGGATATTATAAATACATATATACTGGATATATATGATATTTAAATCATGAATACTATTCTGGATATTATTTACTTTTGACTACATGGGAAATTTGTATCAAAACAAGTTTATTTTCGACTTAAGTACCGAATATCGACAAAACGACCGATATTAACTTAAATAATCATGTAATTTTTATAACATGTTAATAAGTGATATAAAATGAATAATAAAATTGAAAAAGGTTCTCAAGGAAGTATAAATTAACCTAATTATATTATTCATGGATATGATGATTTTATGTGATGAGTCGTACTCAAGGTAAGGGAAATCTTTACTCAATCTCCATTCATTGAGTTAAATATCCATGTCATTGATTTTTTTTCCAAGAATATGTCTGAATTAAATATGATTGGTTTACAATGAATACTCACTTATATTTATTGTATTTATATTTTTCACACATAGTTATTTCATTGATTTATGCTTAATCTAATTATACTATATTTGTAAGGGACTTCCTCTCAATTTTCTTAATCTAATGATACGATCTTTGAAAGGGATTGATTATCAAAAACATCATTTTAAATTTTTCAAAGATTTATTCATTTAAAACTTTCTATTTCATTTTAATGTTTTTAAAATTGTTTTTAATAATTTATTTATGTGTACATGAATGTTTTAAAATTATAATTTATTTCAAAAGTTTCAAATTGGTACGAGACACTTTGATTCAAAAGTATCTTTATTAAATTTTTTAAATGGTTTTTTAAATGGGTTTAATATTACTATATCTTAAAATTATATCTCATGGTTGTAGTGTGGAAATATTATTTTTCCTTTATTCTTGTTTTATGTGTTTTTATTATTAAACCATACTTGGACATTTGACGGGTGGTTACATTATAAAAAAATATTGTTGATTACGTGATAAACCAAATGACGGGTGGTTCTGTGATAAAACAAGGATGGGTAGTTATGTTATAACCTCCAATGCATTGGGTATGAGAGTCAGCCATATAACTATTACATTTAGTGATATGTGTGGAAGTCCACCATATGTTTATTCCCTTTAAATATGTTAATGTCCTAATTAACATTTTTATAGTATATATTTCTTTCTATGGGATATATAATAATATTTTGGTTAAAAAAAGGGTAAGCAATGAGCTTATATTCAGTGAAGTATATTTAATACTTCTTAAAAGTTAAAAGTATTACTTTATGATAAAGTATTAAAGGTTTTTCATGTTATCACAAGACTAACAGTTTTCCTTCTTTGTGTACCCCTTACAGAGCTTTTTAATGCTCATCCCATGTTTCGGAATGTTTTTCTCAGGACTTGAAGAAGAATAGAGTCGAGGATGGGATTAAGTAAAATCCATGCTATTTTAAACATGGTACGAATCATGTTTATTTTTTAAGATTTTTTTTTTATGAAAAAAATGGATAGTAAGTAGAAGTGTCTACTTATAATATTCAAGTTGTTATGTATAAGATATGGCATAATTATCTAATGCTCTAAACCTAAAAAGATCCTCAATTTGAATTAAAAGTAGAATTATTAACATAAATCAAGATTATGTAATTTTTAAGGTCAGTGCCTTATAATAAGACATATACAAGAAATGGTTCTTAAGTGAAATAGAAAAGATGAATAATTCCCTTACCTTAAAAAATAACTCCTAGATATTGAGGAATAGAATCCTAGAGGATTAAGAACGCCATAGGAGGGCTACCTAGGAGGTGAAAATACCATATATTCACGGGGTATGGATTTTGAGTGAATGTAAATGCATAAATGGGTGGGTATTTATTGAAAAAGTGAAGGATTTGTTTACTAATTTCCAAATATAGGCCTCAAAAATCTAGGTTGTGAAAAATGAAAACCCATGGGCTTGACCTTGGTTTTTTACCACGGTTTATGAAATATGGGAAATATTTTTTGTTATTTTACTCCAAAAGAGTATATCAAAGTTTTATATTACTTCTTTGGGCATGGAAAAGTAATGGTTCCACAAAAATAACGTTTTTAATGTTAATGATTCCATTTTAGAATTTAGAAAGTAAATTATAGGTTTAAAAATTGATTAAATTTTTTTAAAATACATGATATTAATAAAATAACATATTTTAGGGCATGTATTTTGGTTAATTAGTTATTTAATCATTATTACATAATTATGAATTCATTAAACATACCGAAAACATCATACTATATTTTTACTATTTATAAAAAAATAAATTATTTTAGAAAATTCTTTTAAATTCCCCCAAACCAAATATCATGATGATGATTTCAAACATGAGGTTTATTTTATCATAATAATTCAAAAAATATGATTATTTTAACTTATATATATATAAATCCTTATTTCATAAAAATAATATTGGGTTGAAATTTCATTGTAATATTTATGAAAATTAAAAAATTTAAAGGACATAATAAAATTATTTTATCATTTATATTAAAATAAAATCATTTTTATATTAATATTTTATGAAAATAAGATTATTCAAAATAAATTAGTATATTATTAATATTTTACCTTTTCTGAAAAGTACAATTTGGGTTCGAAAAGTCATTTTATCAAATTTTTCTAATATTTAATTAAGTAAATCTATTCATAAAATGGAATTGATCTAATAAAAATATATTTTTACAATGTAATTACATTTTATGTAACTATGGCTGGGACATGTAATCCCTTATAATAATCGCATATGACCTAAGGGTATGATTTGTGAGGATGATATTTTCTTGGGGTGGATCAACTAAGATCACCTGAGCCGTCTTTTCCACTAACATAAACTTCTCCCATAGGAAATAACGTTCAAGATTCCCTTGTTAAAGCTTTCCTAGGACTTGGTCAAGGGTAAACCCCAATGATGCTACCTCCCTCCCTTGTTCTAACAAATGGGATTCATATGACATGACTATACTGGTTGATTTCATCACTTATCCTTTCTATATTAATTGTACATCTTCATTTCTACTTATACCCACTAATCATAACATTAAAATTATTACCATGAGTAGAGTTCTCAATGGTCATATTGACTAGTGGTCGTAATTTTCCAATGGTCATAATTCACTAATTTTCATATAACAGTTGAATACAGATGGTCACATTTCACTTTATATTCCCTTAATTATTAAAGATTTGTGTTTTTTGTCTATAATATAATATAAAAAACATCTTTATGAAACAATTATCATTCCAAAATTTTGGTTCGTTACATTTTTCCCCACTTAAGTAATTTTTTCCCTGAAATTTCAACTAGTTATCTCAGTTGTGAAAAGGTGTGGATACATCTACATCATTATTTCTTCCTTTTCCCACATCAATTCATCATATTTATAGTTCCTCCACAACACTTTGATGAGGTTTGTAGTTTGTTGTGTAGAACCTTGTCACTACTTTCAAATATTTCAACTGAATGCTCCTCATAAGAGAGGTCATGTTCTAGTTATACCACCTCAAGATTCAATACATATGAAGGGTTAGGTATGTACTTTCTCAAGACTGATATGTGGAATAAATCATGAACTTGAGATATATTTGGTGAAATCCCTATCCGATATTCCACTCCTCTTATGTAATTAAGGATTTCATAGGGGCCAATGTACATGGGGCTAAACTTCCCTTTCTACAAAAAATTCGTGAATCTATTCCTTGGTGACATTGAATGGAACACATTGTCACTAACATCAAACTCTTATTCACTTCTACGGTTGTTAGAATAGCTCTTCTATTGACTATGAGTAGTATTTATGTGATTTTAGGTAGCAAAAACAATTTATGTCATCTCATTCACAATATCAGGGCAAAAAACCTTTCTCTCACCAACTTCATCCCAACAAGTAATAGTTCTACAATGATTCCATTATAGAGTTTCATAGGGTTCCATTTGAATACTTTTTTAGAATATGTTGTTTTATAGGAACTCAATTAATGGGAGGTCTTGATCCTATCCAACATTAAATTCCATTAAGTATGTTCTTAGAATGTCATCAATTGTCAGAATTTTCCTTCCATATTGGCCATCAGTTTATGGGTGATGAGATATGTTAAAAGTCAATTCATTATTCATAGAATGTTGAATACTTATCTAAAATTTATTTTTGAACCTATCATCATGATCATATATGATAGAAAGTGGCACCCCATGTAGCCTCACCCCTTCTTTTATATATATCTTGGATAGTTGGTCAAGAAAGAAATAATCATGAATAGCGATCAAATGGTCAGTATTAGTGAGTAAGTCCACTATAACCCATATAATATTATTTCCTTGGATGATCTTAGGGGATGAGTAAAAAATTCCTTAGTGACATTTTCCCACTTCCATGATGGTATGGTTAGTGGTTGCAATACCCCTTTAGAAAGTTTTCACTCCACCTTCACTTGCTAACATACCTAGAACTTCATATTATAGTAAAAAATTTCCCTTTTAATGTTATCCCACCAACAATGATCATGAAGGTCCTTAAACATTTTAGTACTTCTAGGATGTATAGAGAATGTATAGATATGAGAATAATCCATCAGTTCCTTCTTTATTTCTGGAATAGAAGGGACACATATCCTTGTACGAAATTTCAGCACACCTTCTCGATTAATTTTGAACTCTGAAACCTCTCATTCATTACAACCTCTATCTTATTTTTTAATAAGGGATATTCTCTTCGATCTATCTTGATATTATATAGTAATTATGGTCGATAAATCATTTGGGATAGGTTTATGATTCCCCATAACATACAAATGCCATGTCCAGTTTTACTAGGAATTTGATCAAAGGATCTCCTTGAATCCTCATCATTTATAGAAAACACATTGTTTCCTAAAAAATGCATCAATGAAATTGTTTTATATTCTGGGGTGATAATTAATTGAACCATCATAGTCTTTATGAAGTTATAACCATATACTTTATCTCATTTTAAATTCCTTTTATGTGAAAATATAATTCAAACTTTGATGGTATGTGTGTATATCACATTTCTCCCAATAAAGATAATTCCTCTATATCTTCAGAGAATAAATAATTGCATCAACCTCCAGGTCATTTTTGGATAATTTTTCTCAAGAGTCTTTAACTAACGAGATTCATACTCAATCACCTTATTATTTCTCATGAGGACAAACCCAAGACCTTTTATAGATGCATTGCAAAAAAATAACTAATCCTTCTCCGATAGAGGGTAGAGTTAACTCAGGTGTTTTAACCAATATCTTCTTCATCCCTTGGAAAATATCTTCATACTACTTTGTCTAGATGAACTTATCCCCATTTCGAGTTACCTTGGTTAGTGTATTAAAAATTCATGATTTTGTTTCAAAAACCTCTTATAATATCCTTCTAAACTAAGTAAACTATGAATATATGTTACTATTTCATTAGGAAACTCCTCCAAATCATTTTTTCTTAGGGTTAACAGTGATTTATTCAATGGTTACAATATTCCCCAATAAAGAAACTTATTGTAACCGAAATTTACATTTGTTGAACATTCAAAATATCCACTCCTTCGTCATATATTTCAATATAACCCTTAAAACATCCTCATGATTCTTGATACTTTTGAAATATATCTAAATATAATCAATAAAATATACCACAAAGTTATCATGGTAGTCCATAAATAATATATTCATAAAATACATAAATATGTCAAGAGAATTAGTCAAGTCAAAGGGTATAACAAAAAACTCATAATTCCCATATATTGATTGGAAGGAAGTATTTGGTATATATTATTTAGTCACCTTCAATTGATGATAACTCGATCAAATACGAATCTTGGAAAATAATTGAGTCCCACAAATCTAGTCAAATAAATCATTAATCCTTGAGAGGGGGTACTTCTTCATCAATGTGATACCATTAAGTTCTCTATTTTCAATGTATAACCACATTTATCTATCATCCTTCTTCACAAAGTGAACAAGTTCTCTGCATGGAGACACACTTGGTTGGATAGACCCCTTCTACAAAATATCTTGAAGTTGTTTCTTTAATTCATCCAGCTCCAAATTTTACATTCTATATTGGGTATTTGACATCTTCTTGGATATAGTTATGAGTTAAATGGAGAACTGTACCTATATTTCTAGTGGATGACCAGGTAAATACTTTTTGAACACATCGAATTATTCGTGAATGATGGGGAAATTTTATATTCTTAAACTTTCATTTACTTCTTCTTATTTAATAATCATCTCAAAAAATTCTACAGGAGGTTCTTCTAGATAAATATCAGGTCCTGATATATATCCTTTGAAAATAACTATAGGTTTTCTATTCAAGAATACTAATATTTCCTTTCTTCTTTATTTGATATTATAATTATACTTTGAGGGCTAGTACATCCCTAGTATAATTTTTAATTCCATAATGGGAATGACTACTAGATTTGTGATGAGATTTTTCTCAACATAGTCAATACTAGAGGTTCTATACACTCTTGATTCTTGGATAATCCCTCCATGAGTCTTGACTGATAAAACTACTTCTACCAGTTTATGTACTAAGTCTATATTCTTTGAAAACATGGAGGAAATAAAGAAATGCATAGAAATAGAAAAAAAATTACTTGATAGCTTTGAGAGAACAATTATATTACCTTCCACCATATCATTTGAATCTTCTACTTCATCCACCATGATAAAAAATGCAAGACATTGTTCCACTGACCTATGATAATGTTGATGGTGATTCCCCTCCATTACCTTATGATTTGAGAAGTGATTGGAAAGTGGAAAAGCTATCTACACTTATATAATTAGACATCAGGATGACCTGAAACCGTCTTCCCTTTTTCATTAGTGTTGAGAAGATGAGGGTTCACCTCATTATGAAAGTTCTGTGTTATATAGTCATCTCTTCTAAAATTGTAACATTTTCCTCTTCTGACCAATTAGTTCCCTTAATGCTTCTACCCACATTTTTTTCATGTGGGATGTTTCACTTGATTTCCTCCTCTTCCATGATAAATGTTCCTCATAATGTTTGTCTCAAAAGATCTCTTCTTTTAATTCGATTTATGTGACCATTGCATCTCTCCAAACTCAAGTTTATCATTCAAAGAACTCTACACTATCTCCTAATAGATATGACTGTATCAATTGGATATATTCCTTTGTATATGGAGTGTTAGTCCACTGAAGAATATATCAAACATTACATTAGGATCCTTAAAAAAGATAGTGGTGTAACTAGAAATCCTTGTAAAGGTTATCCAATAGATTTTCAATGATTCATTTTCCATCTACATCATCTCAAGTAATTCCTTATACATTTTTGTTTGCATAACACAAGGAAAATATTAAATTAAAAGGGATCCACTGAACTCTTCCCACTCCATATAATCAATCTCCCTTCTTGGTTTTTTGTTTTTAATCAGCTCCCAAAACTGATTAGCTTCTCCCTCTAAGTGGTAAACAACTAGGGTGACTTTCTATTATTTTGAGAAAACTAAGTACTAAAAGATATTTTTCTATAGGGATTAGACATTGTTTCACAATCAATGTGTCAGTAGAACCAATAAAAGAATATGTTCATTTATGCATGATGGACTCAAAATAAATTTGTTCCCTTCGAGGTGAATTTAGTCTCCTAGATTGATTCAAGTTATTGCTTATAACTTGAGTTAGTAGATTCATCATTTTCATGATGTTTTCCATTTTGGTGTCTATTGGAGGTCGTTCAACACATAGTCCATTGTGCTCATAATTTAAACGGTTCCTTATATTCCGTCATTTTCTAAAATAAGAAAAACGTTGTGAGAAACAAGTTTCTTTTAAGAATATTATAATTATAAAGGAATTTTTATTTCTTTAAAATTCATGCCTAAATATGTTATTCTATAAAAATAGATAAATTTTATATAAATACTTCATAATGGTTCATAAAAATCTTGTGATGAACCAAACATATCCCCTGTGATTTTGAATCTAGGAGTCCAGCAAGGCCCATTTTCATGCACCGGTTCTTGTTTGATTCTAGCTTAATGTAGTGTTTTCGAGTATTACCCCAAGATACATCTATTCCAGAGACACATCCACTTATTCATATCTAGATAGATATTTCATTACATGGAAACCACTTACATATTATTTAACCAAAATAATAGGATATTTTAATTTATTTAAGATTTTTTCTAGGTTCTTCCTAAAGTTTTAAAAACCTAATTTACACAAATAACTACACCATACTTTGATACCAACTATGGAATTATAAATTTTTATTACATAACTTTTCAATACATTGTACAAATAGAGGATATTTTATTGTTTAGTTTCTTAGAAACAAGGTATATAATTCATGAAGTCATAAAAAATTATTCTAATTCTATTTAAAGGATTATTAATTGGTTAATAATAAGTAAATTTAACACATACCATAACTTGGGGATATAAATCAATGTAAAGATTGATCATAATCCCCAGTAAGGGAAATAAAGGGAAATAATATACACGTGATCTTAAGGAATATCAATAATAAAATGGGGAATATCATTGTTGAATGAAAAGGGATCATAAATAATATAATAATAAAAATAAAATTAATAATAATTGGAAAATTTTTCAAAAACATTTAAATGATACATTTATAAGAATATTAACAAGCTTTTACATCAAGGAGTCATAAAAATTAACAAGGTTATTTACCAAGGAATCATAAACCTTGTCATCTCTAGAGATTAAATTTATCACCCAATGCATTAGAGAATTGTTAGGGAACACATTTCATATTTTTTAATTAATGTGAGACACATATATCATAATAAAACCTTTTATAAATAACCTAAGGATAAAAAAATAAACAAGTTTCATATAAAAAACATTGTGTTTAAAAAGTTCTTAAAGGCATGGACATTAGGTCATTTATAACACACAAAAGGAAATACAGTTTTAATTTATGATAAAATAAGAATAAAATAATTAATTTTCATATATAGGTGAATACCGATGGAAAATAAAGTGGTATGGGTATTCAATAAAAGAAAAGAAAATATAATTTATTGAGGAGAAGAGAGATATTTTGAGATGTAAATTTTCCAGCATAACAGGTATAACACGTGGTTTTAAAAATTGGTAAAATGAGATGGGACAAGGGTATCCCACTAATAAAACATCACTTAAAATTAAGGGTATCAATAAAATGGAAAAACAATATATTAATCATATTTATTAGAATACATAATCAAAAATAGATCATCAAATTGAAGAGAAAAGAAGAATAGTTATCTTACCTTGAAAAGTAACTCCCATATCTTGAGGAATAGAACATTTGGGGCTTGAGGACACCTTGAGAGGGATCCATGTGAGGTAAAAATACTATATATTCATGGAATATGGAGTGTGAGTGAAATGAAATGGAGAAATTGGTGGGTATATATATCAAAACTGGAGGACTTGTTTATTAATTTCCAAATATAGGCCTTGGAAATCTTGGTTGTGGGAAATGAAAAACCATGGGGTTGAACACTATTTTTGACCATGTTTTTTGAAATTTGAGGAATATTTTATGTTATTTTAATCTAAAATAGTCGATCATAATTTTATATTACTTATTTGGTCATGGAAAGGAAATGTTTTCATAGAATAATGTTTTTCATGTTAAAGTTTATATTTTAGAATTTGGAATGTAAATTATACGTTTATAAATTGATTAAAATATATTAAAATAAATGATATTAATAAAATAAAATATTTTAGGTCATAGAATGTGATTAATTAGTATTAAATCATTATGACATAATTACAAAGTCATTAAACATATTGAAAACCTCAAACTGTATTTTTACTATTCAAGGAAAATAATGTATTTGAGAAAATTATCATAAATTCACCCTAACCGAATATCAACATGAATATTTCAAAATATATGTTTATTTTATCATATTGATTATAAAAATTTGATAATTTTACCTTTTAAATATAAAAATCCATATTTATTGAAAATATTAGCGTGTTAAAAATGTAAAGTATAATTTTCAACAATTAAAATTCTTTAAGGACATAATAAAATTATTTTATAACTTATCATATAATATAGGTGTTTTTATCATACTATTTCATTAAAATAAGTATTTTTTATAATAAATTAGTTTATTATAATGATTTATACTTTTTCTTATAAGTATAATTTGGGTTCGAAAAGTAACACTATCAAATTTATCTTATATTTTATTAAGTAAAACGATTCTTAAAATAGAATTGATGGAATAAAAAAATTATTTATAAAAAGGGAATATAATTTAAGTAACTAAGGATGGTACATACAACCCCTTATAACACACATGTATGACATAATGGTAAGGTGTGTGATGTTGATAGATTCATGACATGTTTCAGCTAACATCGCATGAGTGGTAATTACCACTAACTTGAACCTCTCATGTAGGCGATTTAGTTTAATCTTCACTTGTTAAAGCTAAAACTGGAATTGGTTAAAGGAGAAACCTAGTGATTCCACATCTATCCCATGCTTTTAAAAATGGGCTTCATATGAAATAACTCTACTAGTTTAGGCCCCCAATTATGCTTTATGCATTAACTATCCTTTATCATTTCTATGTATGAAAACTCATCATAATGTAAAAATTATTATAAACAGTATAATTCCCAATGGTCATATTGAACAACAGTCATAGTTTAACAATAATTATATAATGGTCAAATTAAAATGGTCAATTTCCCTTTGGATTCAATTAATTATTAAATAGATATGGTTTCGTTATGTATAATATAATATAACAAACATATTCTGAAAATAGTTATCATTCAAAACATCTGGGTCATTACAACATAGCATATCAATGTTTAAAATATTGAGTCATGAAATAAATATTTAATGTTCATAAGACATGATTCATAAGGAAATGAAATAAAATGATCCATGTGATAATACCATTGACATATGATATAGGATTATGGAACACACATAAGCATAAAGCATCATTTACTTAGTAGTAATGGATCATTACCAATCCTATGATAGTGGAATGAGTTTAATCACTTAATAATCTTAGTAGTAAAGGTTTATTCCCAAGACTATCATAGTGGGCAATTCCCCTTACTAAACCCAGATCACTCCCCATTCCAGTCCTATTTGCCCCATGATATACAAATCTTCACCCAAAGCATTTGAGGTAGATATAGGTCCCACACATCACATTTTGAAAATCATATGTATGTGTGCCACATGATCATAAAATATTCATTATATCATAACCCATGAAATGAAATTGATTTTATAAAAATTTAATCATATCATAACCTATGTAAAAGTGATGGTCTTCATAATCATTTCATCATTTTGTCATATCATAACCCATGGAAAAATATACAATTTTCATAATCATTTTATCATGAAATAACTAATGAAAAACAAGTGGCTTTCATAAATATTTTATCACGGTATAAACCATGGATGATAAATAGGTTTCATAAAAATATTCCCATCATAAAAATAAACCATTTAGAGAAATAATAAGTTTTGTATTCTTGGATCATATCCCTAGTAAGGCATAAATAATATCAACAGATGTTATATTAGATGGAAAATGATTTTGAAAGATCATTTAAATCACTTCCTAAGGAAAATATCCAAAACTTTTTAAAAAACACTTAAAAAGATAAATCATTTTAAAAATAATTTTCATTGTAAATAACCCTAGAAACTTATAAATAAATAATTACAAATAATTTAAATCAATTTTTTGATGAAAATATCATTTTTTTAATTTTTTAAATAATAAATTTTGTTCAGAATAAGTTTATTTAAAAATAAACTTGGAATATTATAAATGAAGAAACAAAGAAAATAATTTCCATGATAGCTGGAAATTCCATTCATACCGTACACATTAATACAAATATTTCTTTCAAATTTTTATTAAAATCTAAGTGGGAAATTTTTGAAAAAATAAAAAGAATATTTATTTAATTTTTTTAAGAAGTAAATAATGAGAAAGAACTTATTTAATAAATAATTTTAATAATTATAAAACATTTTTGAAAAGATTTTTAGAAAACATGGTTTTGGAAGAAAAATGATTTTTAATTGAACAAGGAAACAAATATTACTTTTCTTAAGAAAATATTTTGAACTGTTGGGTATAAAAATAAAAGAAAATGAATGGAAACCATGTTTTATCTATAAGAAACAAGATTAGAAGAACATATATGAGTTTTTTAGAGATATATCATAAGATTTCATAATTTTAATCATAACCATGCATAATCCTGATAAACGATGAGATTGTAACATAAAACCTTTACCACTTTGGTAACATTGAATCATAATCCCCATGAAATAATAATTTTTTGTGAAACTCATAATGTCATTATAATAACTAAATTTATGATATTAAATGTAATATGGTATGTATAGACAACTCATAAAATAATATAGGTGCATAAAATAATATTTGTCTTAGAGAAGAAAAATTGAGAAAAAAAAATCCCATACCCCTTTGGTAAAGTCTGAACCATTAACCAAATGAAAGAGAGGTACTAAAATCGATATGTAAATCCCAATAATTGTTATTAAAATAATCATAAAATAAATTCAAGGTTAGTATATATGAAACATAAATAAATAGGTTGTGAATATGGTATGTGTCTCATAAAAGGGAAAAAGCGAGATGAAAATCCCTTACCTTAAGTCTCAAATTCCCTTGTAGACATTTAAGGATCTTGTATAATAAATATAATTTTATTATAAATCTATTTAAGAACCATAATTATATATATCATAACATATATTATTTTCTTATGACCTCTTATTACCCATTTATTAACAATTCTATGTTAAAGTCATATTTCAGGTAATAAATACTTTTTTTTCATGTGTGTTGTGATTTGTTATTTTTTGTAATATTAATATAACCATAGTTAAATCATATAAATAATTTTAAACATGATATAAATGTCATATATATTTATTATATATGAATTTATCATAATTCATAAAATATAGAGTTAGAGATTGAAATACCCTGTTCATGGAAATGGTAAGCCGTACAAACACATGATTTTTGTTTCCATTTTCTTGATGAAATGAAAGAAATAATGATAAATCATCTATTGACATGAAATAATAATTTTTATTTCATATATATCAATTTTTTTTAAACCTACACTTATTAACTTTTATGTAATGAGTACGTGAATAACAAATCACATCTCTTAACGAGGTGGTAGTCCGCCATACACAAGAACGATGTTATCATATCCCCCACGAAATGGAAAGTAAGAAAGTATATGTGATATAATAAATTAAAAAATATAACTACATTAAAAATATAATATTCATTAAATTAATATTTCATTATTACCATTCAAGTAAATTAAATATGAAAATCACATCAGTTCACAAGGAGGTAGTCCGCCGTACAAATGGTCGATATTATTATTTTCAAATGGGATAGGATGTAAAAATTTATATGTTTAATATCATTAAATAAGTATAAAAATGTCATAAAAATCATACATTATCACTAAATCCATCATTATATCCATATATGAGTGTTGGGGATGGAAAATGAATAACATCTGTTTGCGAGGCGGTAGCCCACCATCCACATGAATAATGATTTCATAACCCATTTGATAGAAGTGGAGATGATTTTAGGTCATTAAATTAACTTTAAAAAAATCTCAATATATGTATTATATTTAGGTTATTATATAATCATAGTGTTATAATAATTTAAGGTGGTGGTGGAAGAAATAAAATAAAAATGATCATTGAACAATGTTTTCTCTTCTTTGGGTAACCTCCTTAGGTTTTCACAAAAAGCCTTAATAGGTTGGATTTATTCCCAAAATAATACATATAGGATGATAATATGTAATTAATTATTTTATTTGGGTAGGTATTTTCTAATCTAACGGGGTTTGGAAGTGTGAAGTGGAAAGGAGAGTGGGTGACCTTTTTTAAGTGAGGTGAGCGGTACACTAGATATTTTGGAAAAAAATGTACACCCACGTTTTAGAAATGAATAAAGGGTCAAAATTGTCCTATTATATAACAGGTAAGATATAATTTCTAAATGGAGCCACAAAATGGGTGTTGTATATGTTTTTTTTTCATTTTTAACTCGTATTGTTATAGTTTAACCCCACGATAAAACCATTTTTACCCTAAATGTATAAGATTATTTTAACTATTCATTATGGTGAAAATTTAGTTTACCTAATTAGATAATATAAATTATTCCAAATAAAAATATAGAATCCATTTTATAAATTTAATTAATATAATTGTAAAAACTTAATTTAAAATTAATCCTATATTCGTGATGAGAAATCGGTTTTTGAAAGTGAAAATATCCAAAAGTTTAAAACCTTTTTATATCAAAATAAAATATAAAATTGATTCCAATTACCTAAATTGGATTAATAGAAACATAATAGAAATAATTTTACCTTTAAAACCAACCTAAAAAATATTTATGTTTTTAAATTCTTTAAATGAAATGAAAATTCCCGATAGAAACAATTATTTCTCACTATTTATTGACAATTTATCTTCTTAGAAAATTCTCAAGAATTAAAAATATGATAGTTTTAAAATACTAATTTTAAAAATTGATTTAATTTTTCAAATTAATTTATAATTTTTTTTAAATATAATTTTGAAATAAGTGCACAAAATAAGATAAAACTATTTTTTGAAAAATACAGTTCTTAAGAAAAAATGGATTTATTCCTATTTCTTATCTACAAAACAAATAATATAAGTGTTAAAATATTTGATTTAATATATAATATTAAAATTTCAATAAAACTATTCAAAAAAATGATATATTTAATTTTTTTACCTAAAAAATATTTTTGTGTATTAAAATAGTTTTTAAGAAAAATATTTCTTTTGTTTTCAAATAGATTTTTTTATTTTCCTTTATAATTAGTTATTCACCAAATAATTCACCATATATTTTCATAATTTAGTTAATCCTATTAGTAACCTCCATTCCAATTGTTAGGTGATAATTATCATATTAAATATAAATATTTTAGTAGAATGTCAGGTTTCATTTAAACTCGGTGTTGCATGTTGTAACACCCCGAGATTTTCTGAAAAATATTCTTTTCATTAATGTCTTGTGTTATACGCTACACCAAAAGGAGCTTGCAGAACATGCATCTTTGACTTGCCTTACATTACACGCAATCGCGACCTTCCTCGATAGCGTGTGTAGTACGCAATACCGTGTTTTACTAAACAACGATATGCTATTAAAATATTATTAAAACTAGCCGTTATCAATAGTAATAACCACTTTTTGAAATTTTGTAAATTTTATTTTTCAAAATGGACTTCATTTTTGGAATCGGAATATCGAAATTAGATTAGGGTGAAATTTTGGTACTTTTTGGATAACTTTCATATTCTGATAAACAGTGAAAATTACAAAATATTAATTAAAAACAACTTTTTTAATAGAAATAATTAATAGTTATAAATTGTTAATTTGAGTGGTTTTAAATTATATTTAGAATATATTTTTACAATTTAATACAATGTTGGTCATTGGATGTAATTTCACATTTAAACCAGTTATAAACAAGTGTCAATCTTTTGATAGTTATTATCTCTTAAAAACACGCTATTTGTTTTGACGACGAGAATTAACTTTTAAATTAGATAATGTAACTGATATGTTTTGAATTTGATAAAATAGACATCATTTTTGAATTCATAATATCAAATATATCTTAGGCCTAATTTTTGGTATTTTTCTGGAAACTTTCATTTTTTGATGATTAGTGAAACCACTAAGTGGTAGTTAAAAAAACTGAATTTTTCATAAAACTTAATTTTACCACTTCTGTGAGTGGAATTTTGAAAATCCGAGAGACACGGTTAATATCAAGGACTAAAATGTGGTTCAATGAGATGAAAATAATTTTTGGTGAATAGTAACTTTTTACTTTTTTTTACCACGGTTAAAAGTACATAGGGTAATTAAGGGTAAAAATGATATTATTATTACCCTAACACATGTCCTAATTCTATTGGATAAGTGTAATTCGACCAAGAACAACCTTAGGAATAAAATATGACCATTTAATCCCACTTGGATTAGATTAGGACATTTATTATTAATTTATTTAAAGAAGGGTTAAAATAGTTAAAATCAATGTTTAATAAGTAAACCATTTTTAATATAGGGTTATACATTAGATAAATTAGACTATAAATATTCATTAGAAAGCTAAAAAGATTTCCTACATAATGGTATTTTATTTGTAATTTTTAGACATTAAATAATTTACTTTATTTGTGACACAACGATGATGCTGTAATTATCTTATTAATGAAATATTGACATAATTGATGTTATAAATACCCAAATAAAAGTAATTTGAGACTTTTTATGAATTAAACTAATTTTATAGGTTAATATAACATGTTAGTATTTATATTATGAACTGTTTTCGAACTAATCATTCTGTTATGAGTTTTACAAAAATCAATTACCAAATAGTGTCAAAATTGACATAAAATAGTTTTTAAACAAAATATTATATTATTAATTGTTATTTTAATCCTAAAAATCCAAGGTTCGGCCAAATGACTTATATAAGGTTATATATATTAATAATAAACAACTTGGGGTTCGTTTGGCTTGTTATAGTAAGTTTATTAACCTTATAGTGTAATAACACAAGAAGACACAGTAAAAGATAAATTATCTAACTTAAAGTTAAATCTAAATGAGAAGGTTAAAATTGATACTTAAACTTGTCTAAATTATATTGGATGATAGGATTTAGACCCCTAAGAACCTTGGATTTGAAATATATCAATTTGGAGATATTAAAAACCGAATTTGACTTTATAATAAAATAATATTTTTAGTTATTCCAAAGCTGCCCCTCTCCTCCCTTATAAAAGGGCACCTCCACCCCCTCTTCCTCACACCAATTTGATCCATCAATCACGGCCCACCCCGGCCAATTTCTCCTCTCCACTTCCCTAGAAACATCCTAGAGGTTCTGGTCTTCTTCAAAGACCTATTTGAGTGCACTAAAAGGAGGTCTCGAAGAAGCGCTTCAAAGAAGAGGTAATGCCCGTTACCGATTCTTTCATCTTTATTTCTTCTTCCACTTCTTCTTCTTTAGTTGTTTCATCATGAAGTAATAACATCAGTATCACTAATATACTGATATGTAATTATAAGTATGAAGAAACCCTATTTCACCATCTATCCATCCTACGGAAAATGAAATCACCGCGCTTGCGTACGTACGGAATACCGTCTCCATGCCGTGGTGTAATCTATTTTCCACCACCACCTTACTTGGATGGGTATAATGGTGTAAATAATAACTATATATGATTATTTTTAAGTGATATTGATTCTTAGATAGTATACATACACTCCAATACACTCCCACGATCATGAGAATGATATCATCGCTCATGCGTACGTACGGACTACCGTCTCCACGACGCGATGAGATTCATTCTCCACGTTAACCATTCATTAATGATTATAAAGTATATATAATAAGTAATAATGAAATATATGACATAATAATGATACTGGATTTATGTGTATATATATGTATGTCATCTACTTAATTCTATTTAACTCAATAAAAAAACGAAAACAGCGTTCATGCGTACGTACGACCTACTGTCTTCATGAACAGTGCATTTCTATCTATTTACTGATTTAGTAAATATATGTATATTATGAATATATATTATATGTAAATCATGTTTTATATTCTTGAATTAAGTAATCATGATATAAGTAATCATATGAATAATTACAAGTCAAAACACGGACGACAATTGAAATAATTTTACCCAAAACGCTCTTTAACATGGAATTTACAAAAGAACGGGTAATATAAAGTCATAAGTGAACCATATATGATATCATAACAATAAGTATGATTCTTGAATAAGTCAATGACATTAATTAAATCATTATACATGAGGTTCAGATACTTACGAAGAAAATCAGACCTAAGGTAAGGGAAATATCACAATCTCATTTTTATCTGAGATTGTATGTAATTTGGTATTTACTGGGGTGTATTTTATCATCCACATCCATGTTTCCTCAATATGTAATATTATTTCCATCCACCTACAATTTTTAAATCCAATTTTACCCTTCGGTGAGTTTTTAGTAAAAGATATGAAAGGAATCTTTTGTCGTTTTTCGTACGATGTACTTTTTGACTTTTCCGAAAAAAGTACGAAGAATGTTTTCTCTAACTTATACGGCATGAATGGATTTTTAAAACATTATTTCCAAGAAGCTTCCTTTACAAGTTTTCAATTTTATTTTTAATCAACCTCTTTTAGTTTATAATCGTACGACATGTTAAGAAAAGAAAAATGTTTTTGAAGAAGAAAGGATATTTTCCTCAAGAATGGAGTTCAAGTGTTTTATCAAAATTATTTTCCATCTAAGATAATAAAGGGTTCTGTTTTTATCCCTATAATTAAATTGATTTGATTATGTTGTGATGGAATTATATTTTTATGAATTCCTTTATCTTATATGAATTGTTTTATGATGTCATGCTGTTTAAGAATCCCATTTTTACTACATGGGTTATGCAATGATGTATGATTTATGATTTTGTGGCACACATAATAATGATATAATTATGAGATGGGTGGGACCCATATCTCCCTCCAATTCATTGGGTAAAGATTTTATATCTCATGAGATAGACATGGATGGAACGGTATGTTATACCGGTTCAGTGAAACATGACTGAAACGAGGAGTGAATTCCCAAAGAATATTTCATAGGAGTGTCAAACCAGTTGTGCCACAAGGCCTGTTCCGTGCACCATATTCCCTTGAGTCAGGCCCGGGTCATCTTGTCAGAGTTGTTACCCCAAGGTATATATGTACCAGAGCCACATCCAATTATAGTATCAAAATAGGGATTTATTGCTCGGAAACCACTTAATCAATCCTTTACTAAAATTCTAAGGCATTTTCCTAAATGTTAACTCATCTTTTATATTTACCCTTAGAGACATCCCCATATATAACCTTATAAGTTTAACTAGGGACCTAATTAATGTTTTTCTCATCCTAATTTAAAAAGGACGACTAGAAATTTCATTTGATACTTACTATAGTGTCCCAGGAAATAACATACATGGATATTACATCATTTTATAGGAATATTCAGTATATTACAAAAAAATTCCCATTATTTGGAAACATGGAAACAAAATCATCTATCATGGTGAAAGATCTTTAACATATCCCATAATTATCTCTACATTTATTAATTATACATAAAACCTATAATAAATACCTGGGGAAAGTAAACATAAGAAAGCGGTGAGATTAGATGCTCAATAAGGGTAAATAAAGGACATTTAATAGCATAAAATGAACAAAAGATTATGGAACTTGAGCATAAAAATTAAAAAATATAGCCTATATATTAGATATTATAATAAATATTGATGGTTCATAAGACATGAATCATAATGAAATATAGAAAAAAATCTATGCAAGCATAATATAGGAATAAAATATGGAATTATAAAAAATATAGAAGAATATAAAAACTATATATCAAAGAGGCCTACCAAGTCTATTTTACCTTGGTTGGTTTGGGTTAATCACCTATATAGCTACTTCCGGATTGGGTTTCCCTGTCGTGTACCCTCTTGTTTCAGGTTTGGGATATACTCTAGTATAACCTCTTATTTTGGTCATGGGATGTCCTCCCATGTAACCTCTGGTTTCGGGCATGGGATTTCCTCCCATTTACCCTCTTATTTCGGGCTAGGGATGTATTCCCATGTCCCTTCTTGTTTCACACTTACGATGTTCTTTTGTATACAGTCTTCTTTCAGTCATGGGATGTCCTCTTATATACCCCATTATTTCGGTCTTGGGATTCCCTCCCATGTACCCTTTTATCTCATAAAGCATTTAGAATTACCTAATTCATTGGAGGGAGATATAGGTCCCACCCATCACAAAATAAAATCATACATTTTTGTGAAAAAAAATCATCTTTTCATAACCCAACAAAATAGATGGGATTTATAAACATAAAATCACAATCGATGAAATTAAATGGGTATCATTAACATTTCATCACATCATAACCTACGAAAAATTGTTATGTTTCAAAATCATTTTATCAAAGCATAGACCATGAAGAGAATCGGGTTTCAAAATCATATAATTAGTGGAAGTGAAACATGTGTCATAAGAATTATTAAATCAAACCATAAAACATTCAATAAATAATATGAATGTAACCTTTGGATAATTTTCTGTAAGGTATTTATTAACATCAATATATGTCATCGTAGATGGAAAATAACTTAAAATGTTATTTTGAAAACATTTCTTGTTAAAAATATCATTTCTTATTTGAAAGGGTATTTTAAAACATAAATCCATTTTTAAATCCATTTAAAAAAAAATACTTTGAATACATAGAAAGAAGGATTGAAATCATTTTGAAAACCTTATTCCATGAAAACATTTAAAATAATCTTGAAATAATTTTGAAATTTGTTTCCTTGAAATAATATAAAATAAGATTAAAATCATTTTAAAAACTATTTTTCGTAAAAACATGTAACATAATCTTCAAAATAATTTAAAAATAAAATTCAATGAATAAAATTTGAAAACCAATAAATAAATCTTGAAAAAAATTTGAAACATTTTTCATAAAAATTACTTTGGAATATTATAAAAAAAATTTGGAAAATGTTTGAAAATTTTTTTCCTTGAAAACTCATAAAATAATATTGAATTTTTTAAAACCATTTCTTTGAAAATACTTTGAAAACATATAAATAAGTATTTTAAACATTTGGAAACACATTTAAACTGAAAACATATAAATAATATTGATTTTTTTAAACCATTTATTTGAAAATACTTTTAAAAAAACTTTCTTAAAAACAAACCTTTTAAATAAGAAAATAACCTTTACAAAAATTATGGCGGGTAAATATGTATATTTCTTAGTATGTAAAAAGAACATTCATTTTTCATAATAAAAAGTGTATAAAAATGAACTGTTCAGAAGATTAAAAGAAGATTCATTTGAAACCATTGGTAAAAGACAAAAAGGGGAAAATATTGTTTCAATGATTATATTATAACAGTATAATATTCTATGAAACCCTTTTTATAAAATATGGTTTTGAAGGAAAACAAATTTCCGACTGAAGATAGGGTAAAGTTGGGAATTCTTAAAAACACGTTCTTAACTATATTTTCTACCAAAGAGTAATATAATTGTACCAATACAAGTATAAATAATTAACAACTAGATTAAAATAAAATTAATGAATATTCTTGAGATATGGATTATATGATTTCATTCATGAAAGCATTGACATAAACAATCTCAATAAGTGATGATATTGTATTAATAAACTCTTATTATTTAGTACCTTTGAACCATGAAAACATGTAAGAATGTGGAATTAAATGAAGTTTAAAATATCATTAAGTGAATTATATTAAAGATATTACATTTCAAATAGAATTATATAGTCCTCAAAAAAATAATATTTGTGCATAATAAAACATGTGTCTCAAAGATGAAAAATTTAGATAAAACTTTCTTACCGATTTGGTAACTTTGGAAACATTAACCCCATGAAATAAAGATAATATAATGGATATGTAAATACCTATAAATTTAATTATAATAATAATTTAATACATGAATGGGATGTATGAAAACCATATAAAAGTAATGGGTGGTGAATAAATCATGTATCTCATAGAAATAACAAGTGATATGAAATCCCCTTAACTTGTGTCTTGACTCTCGTCGTACTCATGGAAAAATCATGTATAATAAAAATAAATTTATTATAAATAAATAATATAACCATATTATTTCTTATAATATCATATAGGATTTTATTATGTACTTATATTACTTTCTTGTTAACAATTCTATGTTATGTTTTCACATTAGGTAATATCCGCTTTGTTTTTCATATGTGTCTCAATTTGTTATATCCTTGGTCCTTATACTTATATAATGATTTATAGAATATAAAAATTTATTTAAATATTATTTATATTCATTATATGTGTATTATAATAATCGATAGAATATATAATTATGAAACAGAATACACTCTTCATGGAGACAGTAAGCCGTACATACACATGAACACTATTTCAATTTATTTTTCATGTTGAAAGGAGGAATGAAAAAGAAATATATGTATGTATATGTATATATATTTATATATATAATTATTAAATTAGATTAATTATATCATATATATATAATATATATTCACTAAAACCATCCTAAATACATTCCATGTAGTGTATGAATGAATCCCACCACTTTGAGGGGGTGGACTAGGGGGTGGTTGTCCACACTTCCTCAAATGATGTTATCTTATTAACCCAAAATGGAAAGTATATTTAAGTGTGTTTTAAAAGAATTATAGATGTATATATACATAATAAATATAATATATTACATATATAAATAGATTTTCCACCATCATTTCCACCATGAGAGGCGGTAAAGGAAAAATGAACATTCATCATTTCGTGAGATATTAGTTCGCCATACATGTAAACAGAATGCCTGTTACCCATTAGTTGGAGGTCTGTGTAAGTGTTGTTAAAAATATTATCATAAAAACATAATAGTATATTTAGGATACTTTTGTTTTTGTAAATTCATGGAGTAAAGATAGTATAGGGGGTGGAGAAAGAAAATAAAAGAAAGGAGTTTAAAAGAAGACCTTGCCTCTTCATCGGGTAACTCCTTTTAGTTTGTGTCAAAAGGAATCCTTGGATTACATTACTAAAAAATGAAGTCTTAAAGAATGAATTTATGGATTTTTTGAAGTGTATTGGGAATATCATGGATGATAATATGTATTTTTATTGGTGTGAGTAAGAGGGAGAGGTGGTTGCCTTTTACAGGGAAGGGAAATGACACACTTGGCATTTTTGAAAACAAGTTCGGTGTACCCATGTTATTACATAACAAAAGTAACACCAAACCAACCAAACTAAATAATGGAAGGTTAAATAATGAATAATATTCATCCCATGGGAGTTATAAATGTTTTTAGATCGTTTTGGGTATTAAATTTAAGGGTCAGTACTTTATCAACATAATATTTCTCTTAACCATTGTTATTTATTTTAGTCACTTTCCATAATAATTTGGGTAAAAATAAAAACTTATTATACAGTATAAATTATTATAATTAAAAATATGGAACATATTTTTAAAAATTATATTAAAATAATTTTCATAAATAAATTTAAAATTTATCCTTCTGATGGGATGACACTGTGAGTTTTTAAAGTAAAAACATCGAAGTTGTTTCTATGTTTTTATAACAAATTTCAAGTGAAAATTGATTCCAATGACCTAAATTTGTTTATTTGATAAAAAAATATCTAATTAATATTTGAAACCAAATTAAAATATAATATATACTTATTAATAAATTATACTAAAGGGTAGTTTTGAATTACAATCCGGTATTTTTCACTATTTATCTAACAATGTATTTCTTAGAAAACCCCTAAAAATTCACATAATTTAAAAATTCTAAATTCAAAAATGAAGTTTATATCATCAAATTAAATTTATAAATGTTTCTATTTATTTTCACAGAAGTAAATGAAAATTAGTTTATTTTAGAAAATACTATTTTTAATGATATAAGGACTTTACCAAAAATAATATCTTTCATCATCAATATGTTTTTTTATATAAAACCATCATAAAAAATATTTTAAATGTAGGTATCACTACTCATATTACTATTTTTAATGGATATAGTGTAATTATTTCATTTAAATATTTATAACAATAAAAAGGGGTTCTGTAGAAACTCAGTGTTGCATGTAACGTACGCCAAGTTAGTGTTGCTTGTTGAGTATACGAAGTCAGTGTTTCATGTAACTTAAGACATGTCACAAGTTATCCTCGAAATTCATTGTAGAGAAATATAATATTTATATTGTACGTAGTGCATTATTAACTTGGTGTTTCATATAACCAAATCCAAACATAGTTCATTAATATAAAATGAACTATTTTCTGTGTTATGTGAAATTAAAAATATCACAAAGGTTAAATTAATTCAAAAAAAAAATAGTTCAAAAAATATAGTGGTGTTACATATGTGTTGTTCATAAATGTATGTCATATTTAAATGTTATTCTATCATGGATCATTTTAATTGATTCATTTAAGATTCATGTCCTATGTTATCCATGGTTTATTCTATAATTCAAGATTAGGATCAATGGAATATTGGGTATGGTTTTGAAATGTTATGATCATGTCCTCATTCCATTAAGTTCATATAATTATTAATTAATCATTTATTTGTCCCTTAGTTACACATATCAAGCATCTAGAAAATACCTTTATTATGTTTATATTCCATAAGATATGGAGATAGTTTGTAAGTATGATATGTATATAAAGGGTTCTAGTTGTGAATAAAAAAGTGGGAGATAATATAGATCTCTTAGGAACAAGTTTTTCTATGTATCAAAGTTACAAAATACACAATACCTATATGATTATTACATGGGTCACAATGTTATATATTAAATATTAATAAAATAAGATGTAATATTTATGTATGTAAATTATGGGTCATTATATAATCTCACTATGATTTATAAAAATATATCACAACTATTTGATGTCCTTTAGAATACTGGTAAGTACAACTATGTTCGATAATTATCCCCCTTGTGTTATGAAAAATATAGATTAGGGTATTGAAAATTTGTATAGATGTACATAATTTTCTTGTAATTGTGTTGGTTAGTAGTTAAAACTTTTTAAAAAATATTGGTTGGAATAATGAAAAAGTATTCCAAAATAAGACTAAAATGGTTATAAAAATAAGAAAAATATAATATAACATAATATTTATGTACTTTGGGAATAATCGCTACATCAATATCGAGTAAAAAACAAATTCACTATATTTGGATCAATATTCTAATTAAAAATTATACATTGTAGGTACCCTATATCAAAATGAACTCTTAATTCAACACAAAGAAATAGTTACCGTGGTTGATATAGTCCCAGTTATACACATTTGGCCCACAATTCTTCAATAATGGTAAAATAATTACTCATAACTATAATAAACTATTAATTTTACTAGTCAGCTCTACTATATTAACTATGCCAAAACCCACACTGCTAATGTACCTTGTTTTTGTTGTTTTTGGTCAGTTTTCCTACCATATAGTCAACTAGGATTTGGATTAAATTAATTTGATAGATTGGGATCCACCATTCTAATAAAATATATTTTGTTTGAACGTGGGAGGTTAGTTCTAGCATGTATTGCCAATACGATTTCATTAAAAATCCATGTTATTATATAAGTCCTATTATTTTATTTAGATACTCTAGGTTTGAGGGAGGTGAGTGTTTATTCATTTATGGTATTTTATATAAAAAAATATAAATTTAAGTAATTGGGATTCAGTATAAGTTAATTTATTCATTTTTACATACTTCCCTCAACAGTGTCATATATGGCATGAAGTTTTTCCTCCACACTTGTGGATCAATTAATGATTCAATGTATTGTTTTTAGCATTTAAAATTTTATGTTTTTTATTTTCATGGAAAAACTAATGTTGTAAAAAGGGATATTTTAACATTTTCAGTAAATTTTTTTTTGAAAAAGTAAATTCCATTGAAATGGATTGAAGAATCATATTTTTTTTTTGTAAAATGTATTTTTACATTTTATAAATTTATTTTTACATTTTATAAATGGATTTTTAAATGAAAAAATGAATTTGAAAAAAGTTTTTTTTAATTTAGTTAAAGAATATTTTATAAATCATGGTTTTGGATTTAGAGGGTTTTTAAAAACCTATAAAATTTAACCATTAAAATTTTGAATTAAGATATGGGTATATCAACTAGAGAAATTTGTGTTAACTATTATAAATGAATTTAACTTTACTCAAGATCCAATGGGACTCCAAAATAATTTTAAAAATCCCTTGGTTTACTTCTAAAGCACAACAATATTTTCAAGTACATTTTAAAATCATTGAGTAATGAGTGATAACCCATGACACTTTTATTTTAAAGAAAAATTATGTTATTAATCCATGAATTTTATAGGATTAAGTTTTATTAATTCTATATAATACAAGATTTAAATTTTATTTCTTAGGTTTGAGTCTATTTTCATTACGGAAAAATAGTCCATGGTACATTTGTTTTGGATTATTCAGTTTAGAGGAGTTTTTGTAGTAATGATATGTTTTTTGATAGTGTAAAAATTTCTGTATAAGGAATTTAAATTCTTAGTTTGAGTTTATTATGAAGTTTATGATTATAAATGTGAAGTGTGATTGAATGAATAATCATGGATTTGATTTTGGAGGCCAAAAAGTTTTTATAGTGGCAATATTTTAACAATAAGAATTCTTGAGACTAAATAGAATTGGAATTTAATATTTAAATGAAATTAAGGATGGTAAATTTTGGATAAATTTATTATCCTTTTTTAAAAAGGGATAAAAAGCTTTATTTTAATGGGGAATAAATATTTTTATTACTATATGAACCTTTAGCTATAATTTTATAAGTGTGGAAAACCATTTAATATATTTTATAGAATAAATTAATGTTTATTATGGTTTATGATATGGTATCATGACCTTAAAATATTTATAAAATTCTATAAATCATATTTGGCATGTTAACAACTCCAAATCTCTTGGATACATGAACTTTATCTCATGAAACATCAATTAGGTTGGTCTTAAATTTTATTATTTACTATAGGGACACCCTAGGTTATTTGTCAATGATCATTTATGTGTTTAGATTTTATATTTTAAATATTCCTTATAAAAAGAAACTAACGTAAATATGTGTTGGAAATAATTCAATGGACTCTAAATGAACCAAACAACTTGAATTAAACATTTTAGTTTTGTAAAATGACGTGGGTTTCAAAAGATGTTTGATATGGTGTGGAATTTTCCAAGTTCCAAGGCCAATCCATTTTAAGGCTCAAAGTGAATTCCTAAATTCTATAGGTTTGTAACTAGTGATAAGGTATCCATTTTAATTTAATAATAATTATTTTTCCAAATATATAAGCAAAAACAAATTAAATAGTTAGTTATGATAACCTAAAATAGCCTTCCAATAACTTTATAATTCGTGAGGTTAATTGAGACATTCTAAAGTGGTAATAAATACAAGTATTTTTTATGTTCATATAATTTTTATCAAAACTAACACACACAAAAAAACTTTAATAGAAGTATACATATGACTAATTCAGATATGTAACCAAAGTTTATCTTTATTTATTAATTAATGGGATGAACGATTCATAAGGCAAGAGACCTAAAAACTAACATTTATATATATACATAAGACAAACAGAAGTAAAAAATTCATTGAGAAACCCATCTATGTGTAAGAAAATAGAGAGAACAAACAGAACATGGACCCAAGGAGCTGTATTGTTTCCAGGAAGTAGAAACCAATGGGGCGTAATGAATACTCCTATATTCCTAGGCTGATAGAGACTCATTTATCCAAATAATATAGAATTCCCAAGGCTTCTAAGATCCAGACAGTGGTAGTTAAGGAGGTCCAGCTACTGGGAGACACTAAGTCTCAAGAGAAAGTAAAAGAGGCCTTTAAGGTAGAAGGTACCTCTCTAGCTTTAGAGATCAATCAATTGGATGCATTCATGATGATGTAGGGCCGAAAAAGGGATATGCATCTATAATATGAGGAGGAAATTCTGGTGAGGGAGAATTCACTCCCCCAGGTCAGTAACGAGGGTAGGTTCTATTGAATTAATTTCATGTCAGAAGGCCTCAGATTTGGATAATAAGATGGATATAATCATTCAATATGGTGAAGAAATGAAGGAAGTTGTTTTGGTGAATAAGGTGATGAGGTAATATATTGATCAAATTATGGAAATACTTATCCATGTGTAAGTTACCAGGGAGAAATATGACTGGATTCACAAGCAAGAATGCATTTTGGTTAGAGGTTTCAATATGGGGAAGATTAGAAAAGAGTAGTACATTCAAGATTGGGATCATATAGAAAATTATTTTGACTATATCCTAAAAGATTATCTAGATAGCTAGGTAAATTCATTTCCCTGGAAACTATTTAGGGAATGTGATACAAACTATCTTCATCTTGTTTTTAATAAGTTAGTAGTAAGATTTTATGTTTGATCTTCTTTAAATGTTAGGGTTCTAGCATTCCCCTTAAAGGTGTATGAAAAAAAAGTTAATTAGGTAGAGGAGTGTAACAAAATGGCATACATCACCTTATCACCTCCTCAAAAACCGTTATCATAAACTAAGAATACCTTTCTACCATATTGTAACATTTAGTTACCATTCTAACTGGAATACCTTAAATATTTTCTTAGTTTTTCCATTACTTTGACATGGTAGGGTGAAGTTCAGATTGGGAGGATACCTATAATGTTGAAGATAGAGATTTTTTGGATTCTAACCTTCAAATAGACTTTTCATGCAGAAAGACAGAGGGTTACATGTTGTGTAATAGGATTACACATCATGTAATGAACCTGTAAATAGGTCATGATTAGATTCACACTGTGGTGGGTACAATTTGTGAGTTTTCACTACACTACATGATAGAATTAATGATCAGTTTCTAAGAAAGTGTGTTTGTTTTTAATGAAAAACGATACACATTTTGAAAGTTACAAAACCTATGTATTACATGTTGTGTATTTGTATTAAACATCATGTAATACCCCTAATGGATTTTTATAATAGGCAGTGTGGATAGTTAATTCATTGTGTCTCCTCTCTAGTTCCATCTCCCTTGACCAAAGGCTTTCATAGGCGATCTTGAATATGTCCAACCCTTTCAGATCCATTCCTTTGGTGTTTGATTTTCATTTCACATGTGGTGTGATTCTTGGGTAAGTGTTTTCTCTCATTCTTTAGGTCTATATCTTTATACTATCTTGGGGTTTCAATGGATCATCTTGGAATTGATGGATCTATTACCTGTTGTATTGAATCTTGATTCTTGGTTGAGTTTCGAGGTCTTCTACACATTCGTTCTTGTTGATAGGTTCCATTTCTAGTTTTGAGTTTCAGGAAGGGGTAGGTGGTTCCATTCTGATTAACCAAATTGATTATTCCTAAAATGCTTAATTTATTTCAATTTCTAATTTAAAATAAATTTTTCACTTTTTCTTTCATTTAAATTAATAAAACGCGATTTTAGTTAATCAAGAGATTTGAAATGGGTTTGTCCTGAAAATTTGGAAAACTTACAATTCCATTTAATTAGGGTGTGTTTATTGAAGTTGTCCAATTTAAATTATTAAATTTAAATTTTGTATTTGATAGAAATTAATTCAATTAAACTATTGCATTTAATTGTGGAAAATGAATTGTGAAAATGATTTAATTGGTTTTGAATGGATTTCAAACTTTGTAAAATAAATTAAAATGAATTTATAGAAACTGTGTGGTTTTATCTTGTGAAAGGGAATGATTTTGATTAAAAACCATTTTGTTTTTAATGGAAAATTGGCATTTTAAAATTGAAGAATGAGATTTAATTTTATTTTAAGAAGTCTCAAAATAAATTTCCCATTATGTAAGATCACATGCAAGCCTTTGGTAGTTGGCGATTTATTTGGATATAATCTGTGCTATTGCAATGTTCTAAAATATACATGTGGTAGGTCACATCCTCAATGGGAGGGTTACGTGTCATCTCTAGATAGTGTTAGGGGGTACCTGAGTATACTCATTTTATTAAGATGAATTAGAGAGTGTGTAATCATATAGTTGGTTAATATTATCATATCTACTTTGCAGATGACCATGTAGCTTTCTTGTTTATTTACATATGAGATTAAAATGTATTCCACTATTGTAAAACTACTTTACATGCCTTTTCTGGATTTACATAAACTGTTTTATGTTGCTGCTTAATTTAAGACATTATTTTTTAAATATCCCATCTATTGTAAAGTAATGTACATTCTTTAAATGTATTTTTCCATCATTTTGAAACTATATAACATGTGTTTTTTATCATTTCTACCAGGGTGAGACCACAATATGTGTGTTGATGTGCGCTGATGGTCACATTGTAACCCACATTCTTGCCTTCCAAAGGTGTAAGACATCCATCACCTCTTCAATTGTGTTTTCTTCTTGATTGAAACTAGATAATGGGATGTTAGTTTCTCCTTTAGTGGATTTCTCCTCATAATTCATAACCTAGTCCAGGTCTCCCTTATATATTAAGATGTTGTTCGTGAAATTTGTTCCTGGTGCCATCTCTTTGTGGTTGTCAGTTAATTACACTGCTTATTTCAAGATATTCCAAGGGGTCTTGACAAGGAAACAACCTTTGATTAGGAGAGTATTCGTGCTAAGGAATCTGTGGAATGTCTTGACGTTGAAACACTAAAACACCATTATTCTTCCTCATTAGAGGGATTCTTAAGGGAATAGAAACCTGAGGATTCCCATACCAATTTTGGGGTATCTTATTCTAGATACATGTCCACAACGTTTTTCTCAGCTTCTCAGGCTTAATATGGGGCATGGAGTGAGTTTAATGTCTAGTGGAGATGGATTAGATTGATCAGAACACTTATATGAGTCAAATAGATGGGTATGTACCTAGGAGGGCGCACCTAGGAGATTTATCTAGTGGATGGATCAAAATACCCAATGTGGATGGACAATGGTTTGCATGTCCCAAAGAGGGAATATTTCACATTGTGATGGCTGATCTAGAAACCAAAAAGGATGGATCAGGGAGGTGCACCCCAAAAAGGTGAATGCCAAGGTTTACCATTGTTTTGGATTGAACCTTATGGAGGCATCCTATGTACCCTGTGTAGAATATAGGGATAAAAAACATCATATATTGAATGGATGATATAGGGATTATGAACTAAGACGACCTAACCCATATGGGTAATGTGACCCCACCATGATAATAGTAAGGTGAAGGAGTAGATGGATGGATCTTATGAATGGTTAGCTGCCCATATGAATTTCCTGATCCCACTGGGATGTAGTGGACCGTGTGAGAATCAGGATGGATGTTGGAATATTTAATTATGTAGATGAGATTAATGGGTTGAAACCGACATAAAGACGATTATGTTGGGCTTGAACCTTAGGGAGGTTTCTTATGTATCCTCGTGGTAGGGAATCAAAGTCAATTTAGTTCTGGAGATGGGGTGATGAGTCACCTGAGGATGCGACTCGTGAGAATGGACACATGGATGATACATGAAGGATATTGAACCTTGGGTTGAGGCATGATCTTCCCACAAACATTGGGGATCAAGGGAGAGACCGAGATGTGGAATAAATGATGATATTGAACCTCATATTGGAATCCTACATATCTCTGGGGTAGGAAATCAAAGTCCACATAGTTCAGAATGGGGTATAAAATCAGGGTGTACAGAAAGGATAACGACCTGGAGACATACTGGGGCTTACACATGGTTAACGGCCCATCAATAGAGGGATACTCCTAGTTAGAGGAGTATGGACAGAGTGTGGGGATTATACATGGTAAGATTCCCTAGTGGATCAGAACACCTCCGGGATGCGGATCCAAGAGATGTTCCCCATAAAGTGAAAATGTCACATCATGAGGTTACATCTCTTGGAGTGAGCACCAGAGTTTACCGTGAATGGATCAGAACACACTATGGGAGTGGAACTAGGGTGGTGTCTTCTATAAAGGCAAGATGTAACACTATGTTGGATGATATGGACACCAATAGAGGTGTATCATAGAGGGTGCACCCCTAGAATGGTGCACCAATGTTTACCATTGTTTGGGATTGAACCTCAAGGAGGCATTCTACGTACCCAGTGTAGAATATTAGGACCAAATAAAACATATTTTGAGAATACTGTTTAACATCATGCGGCAAAAAAGGGGCATAGAATTTAAAATCATGCAGGATGAGTAGTGAACTTACATGAAATGGATGGAACTGGTGGGTGATGGGCTTGATCCTTAAAGAGACTTAAAAAGTACCCTTATTAGAAGACAAGGATAAAAGTCAATGCGGTTTGGTAGAATGGGGGTAAGGGTCTTATATGTGGTCATCAACCCATAGGGAATGTCCTGGTCGATACTTACTCAAATCCCACATGATTCATTCTTAGTATGATAAATAATATGTAGCATCAGACCCGACGATTGTGTCTCCAGAGGTTCTTCCACAAAGGATATTGTGCGGGTCTTACGAACTGAGGGGCCCCAGTGAAATGGAAATTGGGACTTACTTCTGGAGGGAATCCTGACGAGGGTATCCAAATGTATGAGGAGGTTAAAAACATCATACAAGGAATACCCTATCAAGGAATGTTTATGGTCTTGTGTAGAGGATGCCTGATGCAAACATGGAAACAAATCCTGTAGGGAGAGAAGGTGGATTGGAAACATGGGAAGCCAATAGATCTCGATCTAATCCTCTCTTTGATCCACTCAGGCCTACCACGCATGCAGAAACCCACAGTTTAACATCAAGTGTTGGGGACCAAGGTACTTGGCAGTTTAATGTCCTCTAGCTTGGATGTTGAGGATTGCCTTCTCACCCCTTGGACTTACACATATTTTACAAACCTGCACTTGGGGGAGGAAAGGGACATGCAATTATTAATGGGAGTGAGGTGGAGGTGTTGTCAATCTAGGGGTCCACATTAGCATGGCTATGCGAAGATGAAATTTCCATTTTCATGCCTATATAAAGAAGCATGAGGCAGGGTAAACTATATGAAACACCACTCAATGAACCATTAAATCGCTCCGTACAAGCCTGGAGGGCCATAAGGGAGAAGGGTTCAAGAAGCAAAAGGCTTCATAGAGATGGTCTATATGAAAATATTGTGCTTCATGAAGTATGGGGTATTCATGAAGGAAGGGTGCATCATGAAGGAGAGGCTTGGGTGGAACATAGAATCCCTTTACCAAATAGCACTTAATGTAGAGAGTGCTCTATGAAGGCTTAATGTTTCATAGAGGCTAAAGAAACTCTAAAGGTCTCCCTATTTTTCGAAGGTTGTAGGACTTTACAAATGGAATCCCCACCCTATGCAGAGGCCATAAAAAACCATAGGAGGAAAAACTTGCACAACCTAAGAAAATTTGGTGATCCGACTTTGGGTTCATGAATAGCTTTGTGAAATTAGTGTTGGGATGGTGAATGGTTAGAGTAAAAATGGATTGGATAAGGGGTGAGCCTTCTATTTATAGGCAGTGGAGGTCGATGGGTTTCACTGGGCTAGTTGTGAAGAATAATTAGGCACCAAAAATAAAAAGTGACACCACATAGGAAATAAGTTTTTGGTTGTATCACGAAGGAAAAGTAACGCTATGAAGAACATATTTTCATGGGCCAGTCCGCAAAGGGTGCTAGACACTGTGAAGGACATACATTCATGAGATAGTCCATGAAGGGAGATGGACACCGTAGAGGAGATATATTTGATAATGGGTCTACAAAACATTCTTATAGATAAGATTTGATAAACAAATCCCATCGATGATTTTAGAAAAAATACAAGGCCACTCGGGTCTGCATTTGATTTTGAAGTAGTCCTAACATTATTCATCCCTTCAGTGGAAAGACATTTGGTGCCAATAATGTTTTGTTTAAATATGCTTTCAAATTTCCAAACATATTTATTTTTGAAATTTTAAAGTTTCTCCTATAGATAATATATATTTTTCATCTATTATGTAATATTTGGTGGTATCCTACTAGGGTTATGTTCACACCCTACTTTTTACATCGGGTGTTCTTAGACTTTCTTGTTCTAGGTTCAAGTAAGGGGAAATGACCTATTAGAGGTGGATCTAGCTGTTGAACCTTGGTCATGGTGATTTGTGTCCTTAGGGACTTGGGATTTTTTCCCCTCTTGGTACTTTGGTTGTAATACATTGGGGTATTTATTATTTGTTGTATTCTGGTACTTTACTCCCAGTGGAGTTTCTTGTATATGCATATTGACTTCTTTGTCTTTATTCCTATGTGTTTTTAGGGAAATTCATTCCCACTTGCATGTTGTCTGATGCTAGGTGCTATTCTCCAAGCAACGGGGATTAGGAACTCCCTTTGGGATATGTAAGGTATGGATTGGTTATCAGGTTACTAGGGTACCTGGGTTGGTTTTTGAAAAAATTGTATCATAGAAGGATGTTGAGATATTTTATTGAAGTCAGTGTGCATTTGTCAAATATTTTCAAGACTTAGGAGGTATTTGAAATTGAGTGCCAAAACATCTCTAACCACAATGAAACTTTAGTCACCAGGGGTGGTTAGGGAAGGGTTCCTTATGGATTAATTATTTTGTTTTCTCTATTCTTATTTGGGTAGAGTGAATGCAAATCTGGTTGTTGCTTCTATTGGGATTAATTTCCCTCATTACTCTATTTGAGCACTACCTAATTTATTAAACATTTTCTGCTTTTGTTGTGTATAATCATGCCTTTTAGAAGACATGAAACATAGTTCTAAGAATAGGCTGCTGTTGAACCTCAGCCAGAAAATCCTATTGTAGATCCAAATCTGGTTGAGGTGATTGTGCACACTGTCCATGCTCTGGGATAGGAACCACCCCAATCCCTGCTCAGGATCCAGCTGTGGATCCTCAAGGGGATGTTCTTAAAAATACTTCTAAAGAGTTCATTCACTAGAATCCACCAGTTTTCAAAGGCTCCATTGATCCTCAACATGTTGAGTAATGGTTGAGAAATAAAGAACATCTATTTGAGTTCTTGAAAATAACAGATGTTATCAAGGTAAAGTCTACCACCATCACACTGGAAAGACCAAGTAGAAGATAGTGGGACATGATAGTGAAGTAAGGAAAGCGTGCGGGATAATATTGGAAGGACTTAATTTCCATTTTCACTAACCAGTTCTATCTAGATTCAATGGTGTTGGCCAAAGATGTGGAGTTTTTCAAGATTGAGAAAGCTGAAAACACCGTGACCGAATTTTCAAATCGCTTTGATGAACTAGTGCAGTTTTCTTTTAATATTGTATATAATGATAGTATAAAGGCTCAACAGTTTTATTTGGGTCTTCAATCAGATATATGTTCTTAAGTTTTCTTGATAATTCTTCCCACTTGTACTTACTTTATGGAAAGGGAAATTATGGTTGAGATAGGCCTAGTTCTAATGTCGGGGTTGATCGGAGTTCCTTTTTCTCATAGTGGATGCATTGGTTCCTTCAATGGAAAACAGAAGCGTGATGTTTCTCATAGTAGTTATCAATTGAAGATTACTTACAGATGTCCTACAGTTCAAGGAGGATGTTCATTGACTTGATATTAATGTGGAATTCCATGAAATTCTAAGAGTGTTTTCACTGAGGCACCCAAGAAATATAGATTATGCAGACATTTAAGGAACTTACAATGATTCTGTGATCATTTTTCTACTCCATATAGTCGAACATTATCATTATATCCTCATAAAACTACATGGAAACCAGATACTTAATATTCAAAAGAGTTCCATCCAAAGGAATCTAGAACAAAGATTCAACACGTAGTGGAAGAGTCTCCCGAGGAAGAAGACATGGGTCCAATGACCATGAGAGGTACCACTACTATATAATCATAATTAGTGACTACTCTATTTGATATTGGTTTATCTCACTCCTTTATTTCAACCCGTATTTTTAATCATATTAATCTTCATATGGATATTTTATCTTGTGTTGTGGATATTACTACAACCCTTGGTACAAAGAGATAGTAGGGTCTCTATAGTCTTGCACGGGTCATTTATCTATGAGTTGTCGAACTAGCTTGGTGTTTTCTTTTCATCAACATGAAATATCTTGATATTATATTCGAAATGGATTGGTTCATTTCCAATAAATCCCGAAAGGATTGTTAGCTTCGACAAGTCTACTTAATGACACCTAGTTGTGAATCTCTAGTATTTTAAGGAGATTGGGAACCGAGGTCGAGAAGATCAATACCTTCTTATCCATAATTGGGAAAGTGATATCATTATTATTTTTATCTGTAGTGGATATATTTGAGTTGTGATCTCCCTCTAGTCGTCGTCATGTTTCCCAATGTTTTCTCTTCAAATTTCTCTGGTCTTCCACCAGTAAGGGAAGTTGAGTTCTCAATTTAATTAGTTCATAGTAGTCAACTAGTTTTAATTCCCTCATATCTCAAGACACTAGATGAATTGAAAAAGTTGAAGCCTCAACTGTATGATCTCCCTGAGAAAGGATTTATACGCTCGAGTGTGTCATCTTGGATAGTACTGGTTCTCTTCGCTAAGAAGTATGATGGATATCTTTTATTATGTATTTATTATTAGAAACCTAATCATGTCATGATAAAGAACATGTATCAATTTCAATGGATTGATGGTATTTTTGATCAGCTGGAAGGTGTGGTGTTGTTTTCCAAGATCAACCTTTGGTCTGGTTACCATCATTTGAGGATAAAAAAATATAACATTCTGAAAACCACCTTTTTCGGATGGTATGACCATTATGAGTACTGTTTTATTCCCTTTGGTCTGAAAAATGATCCTATAGTTTTAATTTATTTGATTAATAAGATCTTCTATGTGTATCTGGATACTTTTGTAGTAGTCTTTGTGGAAAACATCCTTGTTTACCCTAAATCCAAGTAGGAACATGTGCATCATCGAAGAATAGTTCTAATTATGCTGAGAAGTCATCGAATCTTTTCCATTCTCTAGAAATGTGTCTTCTGGATTCAGGAAGTGAAATTATTAGAAAACATGGTGTCTGAATAGGGTATATCATTTGATCCTGAAAAGGTGAATATTGTTATGAATTTGGGGAAATAATGAAAATTCATCACAATTTTGAGCTTCATGGGATTAGCAGGATACTACAATAGTTTCGTGAAAGACTTATTGATGTTAGAATATCCAATAACTAATATTAATTGGAAGGGGGTGATGTTTTCATGGGATTATAAATGTCATAATTCCTTTCTTGTGCTGGAATGTGTTTTGACTATTGTGTATGTGTTGACTGTTCTAGAGTTTGGGAAGGGATATGTGGTCTTTTGTGATGCATCGGGTTCAATATTGGGTTGTGTTCTTATGCAGGGTGAACATATAGTGTCTTATGGATCTCAAAATAATAGGCCACATGAGAATAATTACCATACCCATGATCTAGACCTTTCATCTATAATGAATACACTTTAGATTTAGAGGTTTTACCATTATGGGGAAAGGTTTACCATGTTTTCGGACCCCAAAATCTAGAGTTATATATTCTATCAAAAAGACATGAATCTTCACCAGTGGTATTGGGTGGAGTACCTGTAGTCATTCAAATTTGAAATCGTCTATACCCTGAGGAAAGGGATTGTCATTGCAGATGCATTAAGTAGGAAAACTCGAACCCAAGAAGTGAAAGAATATTTGGAAGAGTGGAATTTTATGGCTCTCTATGCACAGTTCCATATTGGAGTTGAGGAGAAAGGGTTTGAGGTTTCATTATCCAATATTCAGTTTACATATTCTATTTTTGTGATTGTTCTTTAGGTTCAATATCTTGATGAAGATTTCGGTAGCATTATGGACTCTATTTATGATGGGGAGATAGTTTCCCAGTGGTTGTTCTCCAAAGAGGGTGTTCTATGCTATCTAAATCACTTCGTTGTGCCTTTAGTGGCAAGGAATGTTATGATATGGTATTTTCATAATTTCTAGTGGGATGTGTGCCCAGGAACCACAAAAATGTTCTATGATATGTAGTGGAAGCTTTAGTGGCCACGTTTGAGGTGAGACATTACTGAGTTTTTACGACTTTTCTATATGTGTTAAGTAGGTTAAGGCTGAGAACCAAAAACCTTCATGTTTACTTTAACAAATTATAGCCCCTACTTGGAAGTGGGATGAGACCTCTATGGATTTTGTGGTCAGGTTTCCACATACCCAGAGAAAGAAGATTGCAATATGGGTTTTGATTGATAAGATTACCATGTCGGTTCACTTTATGACCAGTCATGATACAAACAAGGTTGAGGAGTTGGGAAGTATCTGGGTGAAATATATTGTTTGTTTGCAAGAAGTTCCATATTCTATAGTCTCTTATAGGGATCCTTATTTTACCTATCAATTTTAGATAGGCCTTCATGTGGCACTGGGATATCATCTTCATTTGAGCATGTCCTACCATCAATAGTTGGATGGCCAGATAGAAAGAGAAATACAGATTCTAGAGGATATGCTTCTTACATATGTTCTTGACTTCGAAGGGTCTTGGGATGATTAGCTGGGACAGGTTGAGTTCTCTTATAAAAAACAGTTTCCATTATGAGATTAGTATGGATCCTTTTGAGTCCATTTATGGCTAGCCTTATAAATCTATATTGTACAGGTCGAAGGTTGGTGAATGTTCCTTAGGTGGACCAATATTGGTGCAGGAGACAAAAGCTAAGATTCACCAGATTTTTTGGAGAATGTTTAAAACACAGAGCTGATATAAGTCCTATGATGATCGACACCATAGACCTTTGGAGTTTTTAGTTGTTGATCAGGTGTTGTTGAAATTTTAACCATAGTTAGGTCATCAATGGCTTGGGAGGCAAGGGAAGCTTGCTCTTCATTTTGTGGGACATTTCAAGGTTGTTGAGGAGGTAATGAAAGTTGCATACCATCTGGAACATCCACCAAATCTGATATTGATACATTTCATGTTCTATGTATCACACCTAAGAAAGTATCAATCTGATCCATCTCATGTTTTGAGCCATAGTGATCTTGAGATTGAACATAATTTATCCATGACAGATCGACCAATCATGATAGTTGATTCTGAAACCAAGGTACTTCATGAGAGGATGATACCTTAGGTTTTTGTGATTTGTTATCATGGTTTTGATAATCATGATACATGGGAATGAAATGAACCTATGAGAGAGTAGTGGTGTTATTTTTTTGGCATGGAAGCTTCTTTAGAGGCTTTTTGGGGACATAAATGTTTTATGGTGGGGAGGTTGTAACATCCCATCACCATTCTAATATTTATGGATTAAAATTTGTCTTAGTTTTTACTTTTCTTTTATGGGTTCATGTGAATATTATAATGGGAGGATACCTATAATAGTGAATTTATAGATTTTTAGCATTCTCACCATCAAATAAAATTTTCATGTTGATTTCCAGAGGGTTACACACTGTGTAACAGGCGTGCACATCGTGTAATTGTCCTAAAAACAGGTCATGAATGACTTCATGTTGTGATGGGTACAAGTCATGAGTTGTCTCTACATACCATGATGGAATTAATGGTCATTTTCTTACCTAGAGTGTTGGGTTTTAATGCAAAATGGTACACATTTTGATGGTTATAAAACTCAAGTATTACACATCATATAATACGCCGACAACATTTTTAAATGTGGTAGTGCATATAGATATTTATTTTTGGCTCCTCTCATGTTCCTTATCACTTGACTAAAGGATTTCCCATGTGATCTGGAATCATTCCAACCCTTTCCGATCCATTCCTTTGGCAGTTGATCATTTTTTTCCTGCAATGTAATTCTCAATTATGTGTTTTCTCTCGTTCATCTGGTTTCCCTCTTTCTTATCTCTTCAGTTTTTGATGGATCATCTTTGAATTGATGCACTTATGCCCTATGTCATTGGATATTCCTTCTAGGTTGAGTTTTGAGGTATTCTACACCTTCGTTTTCATTGACGTGTTCTATTACAAGTTTTTAGTTTTGGGAAGAGGTAGGTGGTTCCATCCCAATTATCCAAATTGATTATTCAAAAATTTATTGATTTATTTCAAATTATGATTTAAATTAAATCTCACACATATTATTTTATTTAAATTGATAATATATGATTCCAGTGAATCGAGACATTTGAAATGGTTTTGGTATGAAAATTTTGAAAACCCTAAATTCCATTGAATTGGGGTGTGTTTATGGATGTTGGATGATTTAAATTGTTGAATTTAAATTGTGGATTTGATAGAAATTATTTCAATTAAATTTTTTAATTTAATTGTGGAAAATAAATTATGAAAAGGATGGAATTGGTTTTGAATGGATTTAAAACTTGTGAAAATGGCTTAAAATGATTTAATAAAAACTCAGTGGGTTTATCTTGTGAAAAGGAAATTCCTTTTTATTAATTTTTTTTTGTTTTTAAATAGAAAATTGGCCTTTTTAAATGGATGAGTCTGATTTAATTTTATTTTAAGCAGTTAAAAAAATAAATTTCCATCATGTAAGAGCATATGAAAGCCTGAGGTAGTTGGTGAGTTATTTAGATTCACTCTATACACATACTAAAATCTAAAAAATACATGTGGTGGGTAACATGCCCAATGGGAGGGTCACAAGTCGTCTCTGGATAGTGTTATGGGGGACATGAGTATACCCATTTTTTCAAAGAACACTTAGAGGGTGCAGAATCCTAGAACTGGTAAATACTATCTTACTTACTTGGAAGATGACCATATTTCTCGCTTTTTTATTTATATATGATATATAAATGTATGCCAATGTTGTAAAATTGATTTAAATTCATTTATTTGATTTACATAAAATTATTTATGAAACATTTTTATTGAAGACATTATTTGAGAAACATTCCATCTCTTTTAAAGTAAAGTATGTTCTTTAAAAGTATATTCCCATCATTTTGAAACTTTTTAGAATATTTTGTTTAAATATTATTTTAAATTTCAAAACCTATTAATTGTAAAAATATGAAATATTCTCCTTTTGATAATCTATATTTAGCATCTATTATGAAATATTTAGTGGTATCCTACCGGGATTAGGTTGACACCCTACTTTTTTTCCATTGGGTGTTTGTAGACTTTATTCATCCATGTTCAATCAAGGGGAAATGACCTCTTGGAGGTGGATCCAGCTATTGAACCTTGGTCATGGTGAGTTCTGACCATAGGGACTTGGGCTATTTTATTTCAAGTTTGGAACATTGGGATTTTAATTCCTTGTTATATTCTAGTACTTTACTCCCACTGTTGTTTCATGTATATGCATATTGATTTTCTTGTCTTTCTTGTACTATATTGTTTTGGAAAATTCATTCCCACTTGAATTTTGCATGATACAAGCTTCTAGTTACCAGCCCATGTGGATCAAGAATTCCCTTCAGACTATGTTAGGGCTGGCTCGGTTATTGGTTTACCAGGGTACCTAGGCTGTTTCATGACACATATAATTGATCCTTAACATTACAAATAAAAAAAATACAATGATTAGTTTTACTCAAAAAGAGTTTCTAGGGTGTGATAATTATAATCTGTAACACCCCAAGCTTCCACGGTACAATTATTTTTAAATAATTCAATAGCTTGCACTGCACACAACAGTGAGGTCGAGTGCACCATGATCAGTAAAACTAGCCATTTGAAATGATATTATGAATAATATTAACAAAATTACAAAATTACAAAATTTTATTTTTTCCAAAAAAATATATTTGAATTCGGAATATCAAAATTATCTTATTGTGATTATTTGGTTTTTTTTCTGAATAGTTTCTATTTTTGATCAGTAGTGAAAAATACTGCATTGTTGTTGAAAACTTAATTTTTCATTTAAATAATTATTTAACATTAAAATTATTTTAGAGTCACAAAATATAAGTAATAAATTTTTAAAACCAATGTAGGTCATGGAATCATTTTTATAATAGAATTAGATATAAAAAATTATTGAACTTTTGAACGTCACTTTTACCTGCCTTCTAACCACGTCTACGGATTAGTATTAAATGTAATTTTACTACATCTATGAATTGAATTTATAAAAATATGCATACATGTTTTTAAGTTATATGAAAAATTTGGTCTAATAGGATCAAAATAATTTTGAGTGAATTGTAACATTTGGATTTTATTAACCATGGTCAATGGTAAATATTATAATTAAAGGTAATGTTAATATTATAATAATATAAAATTACCATAAGAATTTTCATAATTTTATTTTATAGGATTTGTTCGACCAAAATGAACCTTATGTCGAAAATATGATTCTTTTTAAGCTACTTGTGTTAGATTAGTGTATTTTTTATGTTTTATTTAAAGAAGAATTAAAAATGGAATATTCAAATTTTAATTACAAATCATTTTAATATGGGGATATACATAAGATAAATTAAACTATAATTAATAATTTTAAGGATAATAAATTTATCTTCATCACAATTTTTTTTAATTTTTTGAGAATAAATAACTTAATTAAATGTTTGTATAATAATTATGCAATAACTGTTTAATTAATATAGATATCAAATAAATGATATTAAAAATATTAAAATAAATACAATTTTACTTAATTAATGATAAAAATATATTTTATAGATTTCTTCGATATGTTAGTGAAAAATATTAAGTATTTTTTTGATGTTATCATTTTGTTTTGTTTTTTTAAAGGCAAATATTGAAACGTATCAAAATTGACATAAATGATACATTAAAATAAATAATATTTTAATGTGGTATAAAATTCATAAAATATATATTTATTCCAAATAACTAGTATATTGTTTAATATTTCATAAATTATCAAATTGGGGTCCTTTTTTAATTTTATAGTTACTATATTAACCATATAGTGTCAAATGACAAGTACACACGGTAAGAGTAAAACTATTGAGCTAAGAGTTAAATCCAAAAGACATGGTTAATTTTGAAACATAAAAATATCTAAAAATAATTGGTTTAGAGTATTATGTCCCATCCTTATTTTATCGTCTAGTAAACTCACTTTTAGGATATTATAAATTGAAAAACCATTTATATTAAATTAATCGTTTTTGAGTTTCCAGAAGTACCCCTCCCCTCTCTTATAAAAGGGCACATCTCTTTATATTTTATCCACACCTCTAAATCCCTTTGACTTGGAAAAACCCTGCCCAATTATCCTGCCAACTTCCCTCACTTCATCTTAGAGGCCATACTTTTCTTAGAAATCCAACTAAATGAGTCCTTTTGGGAAAATAAAAAGGAGATGTTCGAAGAAGAGGTAATTATTTTACCAATTCAATTCAATTTATTTTCTTCTTATACTTCCTATTACTATATTTTTTCCTCACTAATGTAATAACTATAGTATAATATAAAAATTTTAGATATTATTATGATCATGGGACAACCATATTCTACTTTTTATCCATCCTAGGAATAACAATATCACCATGCGTGTGTGTGTACAACTTACTGTCGGCACATCGTTGTGCATTTTAATACTTAAAAATACATTATTTGGATGGGTATATTGGTTAGTATAATAGATATGAATAGTGAATATTATATGGTAATTATTCATTATAAATAATATACTATCCAATTTCATACCATTTAGCTGTTAAGGGAATGATACTGTCGCTCGTTCGTACGTACTGCATATCATCTCTAGACGTGATGATATTTATTCTCCACTATAAAAATTTAAGAATTATTATGAAAAAGTATAAATTAATATAATATTTTTGAAATTAATATACTTCTCCATATGAATATGATATATCTTATTTATAAGCAACATTACTTACATGATAAAACAATCATAGGAAACCAAGGTAGTTAACACATGAAACAATGGTAATACTAAAATATTATTAACAAAAAGATATAATAAGATCATATATAATATAATAAATATTAATATATTCTTGGTATAACTTAATAACATTCCTTAACCATTATACATGAGGTTAATTCACCCTAAAATAAAGGAATGTATGAGGTAAGGGTTAATTTTGCAATCTCTATATTATCCGAGATTTTTTATATTTAAGTATTTACTAGGAAATATTTATCATCCATTTTCATGTTTATTAAAAATGTATTTCAAAAAATTATTAATATTCTTTCACAATTGTTTAAATAAATCTTTACCCATGTTCTATTTTATAAAATGGATTCTTCTTTTCATTTTCTGTATAAGGTACTTTGTTTGTCTTATTTGATAAAGTACGAGAAGAATGTTTTTTTAACTTGTACTGTGTCAGTGGATTTTTCTTCCATTAGGGAGACTTAATGTTTTGAATCATTGTTTACATGATTACAATGTTATTTTTGAAAATAACTATTTTCTATTAAAATTGTGTGGCATTTTAATGTTTACAAAGTAGAATGATATTTTTCTCAAAGAGTAATAATGATTTTACTAGATTATTTTCATATATATCAACATCCATTATTAGATCTTATGTATAATTGAAGTTAATTTCTTATGATACAACCTTTTATATTGTATTGAATGTTTTATGATTATTTTGACTAAGGATTTACTTTTTTAATACAATTCATGTTTTATGGTTAAAGTATTAACTTTTTGTATTCTAATTTTAATATGAATGTTTATGTTGATTATGATTTTTACCTTTTCATATGAGGAATTAATTAGATATACTAAGGGATATGTGGGGCCCACTATAGAAACTTGAAGCATCGGTAGGTCTCATGTGACAACGAGTTTGGGTTTTTACCCATTTATTCATGGTCAAGGAATTAGGCCTTTATGGTATAGTTATGATTTCCAGCATTATGCATTCCCTCATTATGAAATTAGTTATTGGTATTACATGTGATTATTGGACTGGTATAATATCAATGTGAATATTTAAGGTGAATTATTTTATTTATTATTAACATACTATGTTGAATACTATGTATAAAAGTATTGTGTTTCCATTTTACACCTTTCATTAAAATTTTATTCCTATTTATGATATATTCCTCTTTATTTTCTATCCTTAGTAAGAATCTAATATCACCCCTCTCTTATTTTTCATTTTCCCCAGGATTCGAAGAAGTATATTATGACTAATGTGTAGGGATAGTGTATGGGATTTGAGTGTTTTCAAATGAAATAATATGTTTATTTTCATTTCAAGATTTAATACAAAACTTATAATTTTATCGATTTCTTCTAAGGCTACTAAATCGATCGGTCCTTCGTGATTTGATTTCTTGTGCTCATGCCAATGTCACAACATAATACACCGACTCTAGGAAATTGGGGTTAGGGTGATATAATTGGTATCAAAAAATGATTAGTACAGATGTTTGAAACTAGATCTAGAAAAACATTGATTAGGAAAAATTACCCTAAGATAGACTTTGAAAATAAGTATCGAATAATATCCTATAGTTTTTTTAAAACATATATTTTGTGGGTTTTCTGAGAAATACAGATCTGTCTAAATAATATTAGAGGGCGTAGTTCTGGAATAGATGTACCTAGGAGTGACAATGCCGACATGGTGTTCTGGGCCTGACTCGATGTTACCTGTACATGACAACATGCCTTACTGCGCACATGGTTTGAAAATCCTAGGGGATATGCTTAGGATAGTGTACATTTTCTTTATAAACCATTATAAATGATTTTTGAGTACATATGTCCCCAATGAAACCATTTTTATGAATATGGATTATATATGGATAAAATTTTCAATTTATGTTATATATTTTACTAGTTTAGAATATGCATTATGATTCCTAACCTAATCTAGTCTATGTTGTTATTTAGAAATGGCACCTTGTGGAAGGAATGAAATCATATCGATAAACATAATCCATGTAGGGATTGACCTACTATGAAAGATAATGATTTTGGAGATAGTGATACAATTAGTGATGAAAAACTTATAACCATACTGTAACAGTTGACTCATGTTATGAAAAATAAACATACTTGTATGGAGAACACTGATCCAAAAAAGGAAGGATCAATGTTAGACCACTTTATGAGACAATACCTCTAACATTCAATGATACTACAAATACATTTGTTTCTAAATAATGGATAATTTCCTTAGAGAAAATATTTCATTCTTTTTAGAGTAATGAAAGGGAAAACTTTTTCAAGGATGTTTGTCAACTCTTTGGAAATTCAGATCAATGGTGATCACTAATTCAAAACATAAAGGAAGATAAAGAATTATAATATATGGATGGAGGGAATTTAAAGAACCATTATTAGAAAAAAACTTTCCTCTTGAACAAAGAGTTGATATGGAAATGTAATTTCTAAGTCTGAATAAAATGGAGGATAATAATGTTGCAAAGTATGAGGCTAACTTCACAAGGATGGAAAGGCATGCTTCATACTACATACATAACCCAAGAAGTAATATTGATCTATTATTTGATGGGTTAAAACCTTTCCTCCAACAGGCATTGGTCTCACAATAATTCTCATCATACGAAGGTTTAGACTCCTGTGCTACTAAGATAGAAAAGGAATTATATAAGTCTTATGAATTTAAAATAAAGAAAGATAAGAAGAGGGATGCTGAACACTCTAGAAAAATAATTAACGGGAAGAAGGGAAAATTTGACTATTAACCAAGTAGTAATTTCGGAAGAAACACCCCAATACTTGCCTAAAGGGGATGAGAGTTTCTTAAAAGTATGGAGAAAAAGGACACTAAGCTCATGAATTCAAGGGAATGAAAGATTATACCAATGTTCAATGCTACAATTTTAAAGATATGAGAAATTATAAAAATTATTTTCCTATGTTTCAAGGAAACATGAACTAGAAAAGGATAAGGGAGAAAGGCCATGATTTTGTTATCACAACTATTGAGGGTGAAGTTCCTAATGATGTAGTGGAAGGTACTTTAATATTATCCTTAAATTTAGCAGAACCATCATTAGATTCTGGATCATCTCATTCGTTTTGTTCTTATCAAATTTATTTAAAAATTATATATTTTCAATTTACATTAACAAGGTATTTGTTAGTCAAAACCCCTAAGGTAAGTATCATTGAAACAAAGATGTGTTAGACCGTACACATTATAACAGATAAACATGATTTATCAGCTAAATTTATCATCATACTTATGGCCAACTTTGATATAATCCTTGGCATGGATTGGATATCAAAATATGATGTGAAAATTAATTTAAAGAAGAAGGAAGTTAGGATTTGTGAAGAAGTTGTAGAATCCATTATCTTTAGATTTGAAACTTTATCATTTGATTATTACCTAGATCCACCCCTATTAGCTATATTGAATAAGATTTTTGTGGAGGAAGTGGAAATAATATCTAGGTATTAAGAAATAAATATTCAAATTGAGGGTTTACCTATTGTAAAGGAATAAATTGACGTTTTCCCTAAAGATTTACTTCGACATCCCCCAAAGTGTAAAGTTGAGTTTTCTTATATAATCCTCGATGGAAGTCCAACATCAAATAATCCCAATATAATGGATACAGTGGGATTATTAGATCTGTATAAACAATTAGAGGATTTGAGTTATAAGTAATTTATTCACCCTAGTGTTTCTCTATGGGGAGCCCTAGTTCATCTTGATAAGAAGAAACATAGATCAATGAGACTGTGAATTAACTATAGAGAAATCAATTATATTACAATAAAGAACATGTATCCTCTCTCTCACATTGATTATTTTTTTGATCAACTTCATGGAGCTCAATATTTCTCAAATATTGAACTTCATTCGAGATATCATAAATTGTGTGTATAGAATTAAGATATTTGAATGAAAACATTCCTAATTAGGTATAGATATTACGAGTTTACAGTATTCCCATTTAGACTAATTAATGTACCCTCTGTTTTCATGGATCTAATGAATAGAGTCTTCAAGGAATATCTTGATTAATTTTTTTGTAGTATTCATTAATGATATATTGGTATACTCAATAAGATACGAAGACCTTGATATCCACTTGTAGATTGTTCTGAAGACTCTAAAAAGAAATGAACTATATGGGAAGATTATAAAGTATTAATTTTATCTTCAAGAAATTTTTTTCTTTGCCAAATTGTCTCGATGGCTGGAATCACTGTTGATCCTTCAAAGACAAAAGTAATCCAATAATGGAATGAAGGGAAGAGAATAACCAAGGTACGAAGATGTATTGGTTTAGAAGGTTAATATCTATGTTTCATACATAATTTTATCTGATTGACCAACCCATTAACCAAGCACACATGTAAAGGGGTAATGTTTATTTGGAAAAAAGAGTGTGAGGAATGTTTTAAATAATTGAAGGGAAGATTAGTAAATGATCATATATTGACATTAAAATATGGTAATGATCGGTTTGTGATTTATAGTGATGCATCAAGGAAAGGACATTATTGTATCCTTATGCAGAATGACATGGCTATTTCTTATGCATCATGGAAATTAAAAATTCCTGAAAAAAACATTCCACCTCATGATATTGAGTTATAAATAGTAATCTTTGATATGAAGATATGTAGACACTATCACTATGGTGAAGGATGTGAGATATATACTGATCACAGTAGTTTGAAATATATTTTATCATATAAAATTCAAAATGAGACAAATAATATGGATTGAGCTACTCCAGGATTATGATTTCCTAATACACTACCATGAAGGGAAGGAAAATAAGGTGAAAGATGCTTTGAGCAGAAAAGACCATGGAGTTATAAATAAACTGAGTGCTGAAAAGGATGTTATGTTCATGGATCTAGTAAATATGAATGTTGGAACTATCATCCAAGGTGAAACATCATTAATTATTAAAATGGATGAAAAACAATCATAAATGGAAAGGATAAGAAGTTTTTGGTCTAATGAGGAGGATTTGAATTAGGAAATTAAATCTATGGTTGATGGGAGATTGATCGACTTCATTTATGTAGATGGATTTTTGAAATTTGGGAAGAGGCATTATTTTCCTGCTATACCTCAGCTAAAAAGGAATTATTGGAAGATTCTCATAGCTCTAATTTCTCTATACACCATGGAATCCCTAATATTTATAGATATTTTAATGAACATTTTTTCTGGGACACCATGAAGAGGGAGGTCCCTGATTATGTGTCGAGATGTTTAGTTTTTCAATAGGTGAAGGCTTGGAGACAACATCCTAGAGGATTCAAGAAACCTCTTCACATATCTATATGGAAATGGGATGATATTAGGATGTGATTTTTCATGGTACTACAAAATAATCTGATAATAAATGATGTGCTATGGGTTATTGTTGATCATCTTACAAAATTATCATATTTTCTTACTATAAGAGAATATTTACCACTTAAATGTTCAGAAAGACTATATATTAAGGAATTTTTAAAACTTTATGATGTACCCCTATTGATTGTTTCTGAATATGATTCCCATTTTACATCACAATTCTAGAAAATTATTTTGAAGACCCTAGATACTGAGCATCATTTGAGGACTATCTACCACCCTCAAACTGATGGACAATCAAACCAAACTATTCAAATTTTATAAGACATATTGAGATCTTGCTCACACTATATTCAAGGTATGTGAGATCAGTATTTACCACTATTAGGACTTTATTGTTACAATATCCTCCATTAAAGTATTTATATGGCACTATATGAAGTTTTATATGGAAAGCGATGTCATACACCAACTTGTTGGGATGATGTTCGTGAAAGAAAATTCATAGTACCAGAACATGATAAGGAAATTGTAACACCCTGGCCCTTATAGACCAGAGATGGTGAGTTAATTTATAACATTGGTATGATTAAATGGAATAAAATACCGATGAACTGATTAGTTATAATCCCTTAAGAAACTAGATACATTTACAGTACCCATTTTACAATGGAAAAAAAACAAAATATGCTGCATAACAAAAGCTAATAAACTGCATCCTTGAAAACTCAATAAATGATTTTTTCTTCATAACCTAGGGAAGGATAGAAAATAAATGGGGTGATCTCAAATTCTCAATAAGGGTTATATATATAAGAATCATGAATCAATAATAAGTTAATCATAACTAATTTTGAATAATCAATATGGCATGGTGAATAAATAAAAAACACACGCCTTTTGAAAAACATAAAATGAAAATGCTTGCATAGATTTTGTCATAGTGAAAACCTCATGGATAATAATTAAAAAAATGAATAAAGAGAATGATTATTGTTTATAATTCATGTATCTGTAACATGAACCATTATACAATCGATATGGTTTAAGTTTGTGGGTAAAAACCCGTCTGATTTTTGGAAACAAACTCAAAGGGTTTGTCACCAACTGATTTGTCTCATGAGACCTATCGATGCATCGAGGGGATATAATGGGACCCACCCATCAATTCCAGTACAAATAATTCATTATTCAAATATATAATACAATAACAATATTCCTTTGAAATATCCTTATTGAGTAGAGGATACATATTCATCAATATTTCCACAGTTAATGTAACATTCCCCATAAAAAGCATATGTAAAATGGTATACGACTAATAAAATAATCATATCTATGTAACAAGAATATTGATATATAATTTAATTAAAATTTCAAATGAAATATAATCAAAAAGGGACAGTAGTTACACAACCAAAGAATGATTAGGTGCACAATACCATGTAAATCACAATGGAATGGAAAATGAAACAAAGTACCTCAAAACATTGTAATCAATTGAGTTAATAATCATCATGTGAATCACTGAATACCATGAATATAAATAGACTAATGATATTATATATCTAATGGAAGTAAAAATACACCCCAAACAATTAATATGTGGAAAATAATGGAAATCTCATGGAAATTAAAGTGTGATGAGAAACCCCTTAACATAATCCTGAATGTATTCTGCACTTGATCTTAATGTCCCAAATAATTAAATTATATTTATTAGTTATGAATTATAGAACCTTATATACACGTAATTTATTTATTATATCTTTATTAAGTTTATTTATGGCTTTTAGATGGGTTAAGAGATTCAATTTCATCTTTTGGGAGTGGGCATTTTCTTAGTTTTTATTTTCAGTATGATTCTATAAGAGTATGGAGGTTCATGTAAAATGTAAATTGAAATCCAAAATTGAATTAAGAAGCTTTAAATGATCATATATTAGGTTAAATGATAATATAAATCCGTTGTTTATTTTTGGAGAGGATGAAACATTATATAAAATTTTAATGATAAATGCTTGGATTATTTTGACGGTTTTTCGATCACCACGAACTCAAGTTGTTTTATAATTAAATAACTTGCGTAAAAAATGACTAAAGAAAATTAAAAAGGATATATTTCATATATTATGATCTGGTTATACCTCAGAAATGGTTTCATGACCATAATTGATAACGATAACAGAAATTGAAAACCCGTTGTCCTTGAATGTGAAAAGTTAACACATCTCAGAATGTGTTTTTGGTTTTAGTATAAGAGGAGGGAGAAAGAAAGATGATAATGAAATATTACATTATCATAAAAAAATTATAGTACATGTAAGGTACTATAATTGTCACAACATTTGGATGAGTTGAGGCGGGGAGAGAGAAACAAAATAATTGAACTAGTAAAGGAAGTTGAAAGGAAAAGGAAGAGAGGTTTACCTCTTGAGTACTCCTCCTTGATAATCTCTTTAAAGCCTTTTTTTTGAATTTTGGTGAGAAACAATGGTATTATATGTGGGGGGAAGTCTTGGAAAGTGTATTTTGCAGAACATAGGCAAGGCTCAAAGATTGAGTGGCGTGAGAGGAAGACGGGGTGAGGGGCGGTTTATATAGTACAGGAGAGGAGAGGTTTTTCATTATTTTAAACATTGTATTAATATTTTTCCTAAGACAGGGAATAGTATTGACTCATGTGAACAAGAATTTAAATAAATCAATGTGAGTTTGAACTAAGTGTGCTTACCTTATAAGAAAATCATCCATTACTAAAAATCATGTATTTAGCATTTATCATAAATTGTCGTATTTTACTATTCATGAAAAATCAATTGTATCAGAAAAAACCCAAAAAATCACCCGTAAACATTTATTGACATGTTGAATCGAAAAATGAAATCCATTTTAGGAAAATAATTTTCTAAATATGATAATTTTAATTTTTAATTTGAATAACCGTTTACTAAAAAACAGTCTTTATAATTATAACTGATTTTATAATACACTGAAATATTAACTAAGGTATTATTAAATAATACTAAAATAGTAGGACAAAAAAATATTTATTTAGGAATATATTTTATGAAAATGTACTTTATTTTAAATCAATTTATTAATTTAAAATTGTAATTTAATATTTACTACTTAAAAAAATACCAACACTTAATTATATAATTCTACTTTATTTATAAGGTTCCTAAATTTTATTTACACCCTCATGGTTAAAGTTACCATTAATAAGATTCATATTATTTTTTATAAGGTTAACATTGCTATTCATAAGTGTACGTTACTATTTATATGGGTAAGTTACTATTCATAATGTTATGTTACTATTCACTAAAACATATGTTAATTCTATCAGACTCCAAATATCATACTGATCACAACTGTGTATGTCAATTTATTAGAATTCAAAACATCGAAGTTGAAAAATTATATTTAATGTCTAGGTTTTTATAGAAAATCAAGTAGCAAGGAGTCATATAATGAAAAAGAAATAGGGTTACACGATTAGAAAGGATGGAAATTTAAACTTATCACATTGAAGAGTAGGAAACATCTCATAGGGTATACTGAATGATAAGTGAAAGTATCACAAGGGGCTCCCATATTTGCAAGGAAATAAACAAGTTATTTGGCTTCGTGATAGACATGTGTTATAATATAATGCATTAAAGCGAGAGTATCCAGACAATTTATCCATTCATATGTGAGTTTCCATGCAAGATGGATCTAACCCATTCTAACTACTTAGGAAATAGAGAATGAGTCACTTTTAAACTAGACTTTATTCCAATTTATTTGATGAGAAAATTCAAATGCCTTGATAAAAACCATTATTTTTGCCTCAAGAGTAATGGAATGTCCACATGAGCCATGAACCCCTGCAAAGAAATCACCATTGTGATCTCTAAAGGATATTCCATTTCCATCAGATCCTGGATTTCCTCTCGAGACGCCATATGAATTACATATGATCGAGCCTGCAAATGGAGGTAGCCCGAAGACCTCCATGGTGACTAGTTGTTTAGAATAATTACCAGGAATATGTTGTTTTCTCAGAACTGTAAAGTCTCTATTCGAGTTATCACAATTATCATCGTGTAAATGGTTATCCTATTGAGTCGCGATCAGAATCTATGAGAATGCAGCTTTTTGGCTGAAGGCATCATTTTCATGTTGAAATTTTCTTTTTATCCATCATATAATATGGAAAACTTCAGCACATGAAACTAGGAAGAGGATACAGACTTGACTTGAGAGGTGAACTGTTGATATTTGAAGCAGAAAATCCGTGATGTGGGATGCGTGTGGAGGATGAAGTTCAAGTAGAGAAAAAATTGAATTCCAGAGAGAGGTGGTGATCTTGTATGACAAAAAGAGGTGATTTATATCATCTCGATGCGGATGAAATAGTGCACACCTAGGGTAGAGGGAGACTCCACTGTGTTGTAGGTTGTCTTCCACTATAATCTTATTAAGGTGGAGGCACCAAAGTAGTGTGAATTGAGATGGTTGTAACCATCTTTTATTAAAATTCCCAATTATAGTACAGTTTCCTAACTAGAGGTGATTATAAAATTTATTGGAATCTAGAATACCAGTTTCCCTCAGTTCCCATATGATAATGGCCTCTATGTTTAAAAATTCATAAGAGGAAACTTTGAGGTCAATCTGAGGTGGAAACATGTTAGTCTGCTGAAGTTGTTCCTTAATGGTGGTATTGTAGTCTGTATCTCGGTCTTGAGTGTTAATACTATCAATCAAGGGGGAGCCTATCCAATTATCCATTCAAAATTTTATGGGAATAATTCACACTTAACAAATAGTGAGATTTCATGGTGATCTTTTTGAAAATCCTTTTGAGACTTGGCCAGACCAAGGATTGCATGTAATTCATCCCTCCTTCAATCAACCTGCTAAGGAATTTGGCTTTAAGGAAATCAAGACAGTGTGATTTTTCATTAATAATCCTCCAAATAAAATTTTCTTGAAGGAATTGGTTGAAAAGTTCAATTTTTTTTAATTCCAATTCCTCCCATGGTTTGTGGAAAGAAACATTTCTTCCAAGGGGTTGTAATAATTTTCTTTTCAAGAATAGTACAACTCCACAAAAAATTCCTCATAAGGGAGTTGATGGTTTTAATGGTGGAGGTAGTCTATGATTACACCATGAAGGAGTAAACATGTTTTTAGGAAATCACATGTCTAACTAAGAGAATCCATACCACCATTGAGAGACACTTTCCTTTCCAGTTTGAGAGGGTTAATAAAACATAGATCACCACATCTAAATAATAAGAGGAATGAGGTCTTCCAAGAAACTCGGGAACCCATGATAGATCAATTATAGGGATACCAACCTTATGCCAAGAGCCTACATCATGCAATGTTTCTTAAAGGCAGAGATATTTTTCCCAAATAAAATAAACAACTTTCTCCAGTTGAACTCCTTTCCAGAAACTCATTCATATTAAAGAATGGTTTTCTTGATATTTTGGATTTTCTACCCATCTCCCAGAGTAAATAGGATAATTTCATTAGAAAAAATAAGGTGAGATGGGGAATATATACATCTAGCTACTCAAATTGTTTTGATATCTCCTTCTTGGTCCTAGTTAGGTATCATTATACTAAGATAGTCTTCAGTGATTGCAAAAATGATAGCAAAGAGTGGGTCTCCTTGCCACTCTCCTATAGTGAATTTGAAGTAACCCTCCGGAGATCCATAAAAAAATATGGATATGTGAGAAGAGCTGATAATAGTGTTACTCTAATGAATTAATCTCATATGAAATGAAAAATCAGGCAGGACTCATCCAATAAATCCCCAATCAATGGTGTTGAAGGCCTTCCTGATATCAAGTTTAAGAGAAATGTTTCCTCCACTTGTAGTCTTTTTAAGGATATTAATACATTCAGAGGCAGTAAGAAGACAATCCTAGATCCTTGTTCCTTTGAAATAACTGAAATAATTCTAACAGATGATTCTCTCAGTAACATGAGCAAGACGATTGGCTAGAATTTTGGTGGTAATCTTGTGTATAGTGTTGATAAGAGCCACAAGCCAGAATTAACAAATATCACTTGCATTTTCCACCTTAGTAATTAAATCAAACAATTGAGCATTTTGTTTTTGAGAATGAGATCCATCAGTGAAGAAATGCCTAACCAGATTATGAACATCATTGTGGATGACATCCCAATAGAATTGGAAGAAATGGTTGGTGAAACCATCTGGTCCCGATGAACATTCCTTTTTATGCCCAAAAACAGCATCCCTAATATCAATGTATGTTAGAGTTGAGGTGAGAAAAATGTTATCATATTTAGTGAAAATATTTGGGATAATGACCTCCATAAATTCCTCAATTATTTTGGAGAAATTAAAGAGATCCATGTAGAAAGAAACAATATGGTTGGAGAGGCTTTGTCAGTCATCAAGGATAATGTACCCATCCTTCAATGAAGATATGAGTCTATTGACTTTTTTTCTTTTTGAAGTGAATTTAAGAATTTGGTGTTTTTGTCTCCATCATAATCCACCTAACTTTGAATAATTATTTTTTGATGTTCTCTCTAAGAACAATGATTTTCCTAAGTTCAGAGGATACCCTCGCCTCCAGCTCATAATTAGTAAAGAAGTTGCCGGTGCTAATGGATTCTTGAATCCCATGATGTGTATTTTCCAGAGATTCAATTTCCTGATCAAGAAGGATGAACATTCTCTTGATCCATTTCTTCAAATTCATCTTGAGAATGATAATATTTGGAACACAAGATAAAGGATTGTGGTTATGGTCATCAATGGCCCAAGTATCTCTGAAAAGATGAGATCATTCTGAAAGGGTAGTCAAAGCATTGATAAACCTGAAAAGTAGAATTTTCCTTTCTCCTTTATCAATGAAATTAATCATACTTGGATGATGATCTGAATTATGTCTCACAAGAGTGACACATGAGATGGTTTTACAAATCCCAAGAATGTTCTCATTGGAAAAGATACAATCAATTCTATTTTCCCTCATGCTATTAAGATGTTTCCTGTACCAAGTGTACCTGGCCCCTAAATGGTTGATCTCAGTGATATTGGAATCTTCAACGCATGAACTAAAATCTTTCAGAGAAATGGCACAAAAGGCATGCCCATGCTTTTCATCTTCAGAGAGAATAACACTGAAGTCCCCCATAATAACCCATGGTTCAGAGATGTAAATTGATAGGTTTTCAATATGTCTCTATAGAGCTCTTATGATAATATATTTATTAGAGGCATAAACCATCAAGTAGTAAATATTATAACCAGTTTTGGAAAAACCATCAAGTAATAACCTGCTCATCCACAGAAATCAGAATAGGATTATCAACACTATTGCGAACAAGAAACTATAATATTCCCCAACCGGAATCCTATACATAACTAAGCAATGAATATACCATGCTCTCAAGAGGAGAACCATTATTAGTGGCCTTGATTTTTGGTTAAAAAATCCCAATAATGTCATATTTGTATTTACCCACAAGTGTCCTGAGGGAACATAAATTTTCAGTATTGGATAGTCCCTAGAACATCCAAAACAAAATCCTCATTTTAATTTGCGTTTGGGGGTAAGGCCCCCTTTTTCTCTTTTCCCACTAGCTTTATTTCTTCCAGACCTCCTCAGGTATGGTTTTGTAGATGCAGATGTGGGAAGTATCTTCATTGGGGTAGCTTAAGAGTAGTCTTGACCAGCATCCCCATTGTTGTTTCTGGCCTCTGTTTTTTAGGGAGTATCCTCAACCAACTAGTGATTCATGTTTTGGATCAGGGTGGTGTCCAACATTTGATGGGGAGAGAGAATGTTGGCCTCTGTAGATGCAGTATCATTGTCTAAGACCTCATTTACGTCTGAACTGATTATGTCCAACGTGAAGACCTCATATTTCATGATGAATGCAAGAGTAAAGGTATATTTTCAAAACTTATTAAGATCATTGATCTCACTCTACTTGTTAGCCGGTATCACCCATATTTGATTGAAAGCAGCAACATATTTGCAAAGGCAATTTGGCTCCTCTTCTTCAGTAAGATCAACCCTGTTCCGGCTAGAGCTAGATGGGTGATTAGATGAGGCCTTTTTTAATGTCTTAGTATCACTTTTTCTAACATATTTAATTTTGGCATTAGTCTATCTTCATGGAAATTCTGTCAATGAGGCATTGTTTGATGTTGGCTAGACTATTTTTTGAAGAATTCGGAATTTATCAATGATCTGTCCAACCATCCTAAAATGCTCTCAGTATTTAGGTACATTCTTTAATTTGAATCTAACTTCAATAATATTTCCATTAACATCTCGGGACACATGTTCAGGAGCTGTGGTTTCCATATAAATCTCAATAAGAACTCCTACGTAGAGTCCAAGGTCACTAGTAATTCTTCAGTTATCAATCCTTAAAGGTTTCCCAATGCAAGAAGATAAATCATTGAGAATTTTTAGATTCCAGTATGTCCATGGGATTCTATGAATTCTTTCCCAAATTTGAGCAATGGAATTCTCTTGTGTGAACAAGTTGAAGTTCACATCCCACTCTGATAGGTGAAATACTCCTGGTTTTATGTTGAGAGATTTGAGTCTCCAGATCACATTCAAATATTCATGTTTTTGCAAAATAACCTGGAAGTATCCCTTTCCAAGAGGAATTAAATTCCAGTTGAAGAAACTATAATAGTGTGAGATACATTGCTTGAGATATGTGAATGATCAGGGCATTGAACCTATTTCATAAGAGATGTGACTGATTACCATGTATTTTCAAACCTCTATCCTTTTCATAATCGTATCATAGTCAACAACGACCGTGATGACACCTTCTCCAGAGCATATTATAATGGGTGATTTTCTTTGGGCTATCGAAATGGAAAATGATCCTGCAAGGGCTTCCGCAAAGGAAATCTCCTTACAGGGAAGAAAATCCAAGTCATAGCCAGCTTTAGATTTATTATATTGAGGCAAGAATGATCTCTCCCATTCTGGATTAAAAAAATCCATTTAGTTGAAAAATTAGGCCCAGATTTGATCTTCTGAAAGTCGCCTTGCCGAGAAAAACATAGTGTTGTTTTGTAGTGAATCGGTTTTGTGTGCATATAAACTATCTAATGAATTGAAGTTATTTAAGAAGAAACATAGAATAAAATATTGGGTTGTTATATTCTTCCCACATTTATAAATTTAGACATTTAAATTTTTCATCTATAAATACCTCTAAAAATATGTGGGTGGTTCTTCGTCATAACATCCTTAGGTTCCCATGTTTCTTCATCCATTTGTGGTTTCTCCAATGAACCTTTACAAGTATAGTCGTATGATTTCTCAAAACATTCTCTCTAGTGTCAATAATATTGATAGGATCTTCCCAGTAAGACATATCATGTTCAAGTTCTATATCTTAAAAGGTGAGTACATGCATTGGGTTTGGCATGTACTTTTTTGACAATGAAACGTGGAACACGTCATGAACCTTGGAGAGATATGGTGGCATTGTTAAACGATAAGATACCACTCAAATTATTTCTAGAATTTCATATGGGATGATGTACCTAGAGCTCAGTTTCCATTTCATATCTAACCTTAAGACACCCTTCCATGGAGATATATTCAGAAAGACATGATCTCCAACTTGGAATTTCAAACCCTTTCTCTATTATCAAGCATAACACTTTTTCCTACTTGGGGATACTTTAATATGGACCTGATTTTTTTTACCATTTTCATTGTATCTTTAATAAGTTCTAGGCATATAAGATTCCTCTCGCCATCTTCATCTCAACAAGTCGTAATTCAACACCTCTATCCATTTAATGCTTTATATGGCGCAATTTGAATGCTAGAATGGAAACTATTATTGTAAGAAAATTCCACCAAAGGTAAGTAATGATCCCACATACCTTGAAATTCAAGTGATAATGATCTCAACATGTCTTACAAAAATTTAATAGTCCTTTCAGATTGTCCGTCGGTTTGGGGGTGATAAGCAGTTCTCATATGAATCTCAGTATCCAAAGCCTTCTGGATACTTTTCAAAAATTTTGATGAAAATTAGGAATCTCGATCAGACAAAATTGATATAGGTGCACCATGAAGTTCGAAAAATTAATTAATATAATTTATTTCCTAGTTCTGAAGTGGTAAATCCTCTCTTATAGCATATAAATGTGTCAATTTTTTAAGACGATCAACAATTACCCATATTGCATCATTCTTTCTAGGTGTCCTTGTTAGTCCTGCGACAAAGTGCATCGCAATGGAATCCAACTTCCATATTGGAGTAAGTAGAGGTTTCTTGGACACTTTAGGATGTTTCCACTCAGCCTTCACTTATTGGAAAACTAGACACCTTGACACATAGTGAGAAATTTCTCACTCCATTTTATCACACTGAAAATATTCCTTCAGATCTCTATACATCATAGTGCTACATGGGAGTATAGGGAAATTTTAGCTATGTGCATCATCCAAAAGTTAACTTTTTTGATCAGGTACTAATGAAACACATAACCTCTTTCCAAATTTCAGAAAACCATCCTCATACAGGAAGTATACCAATCTACCATCCTTAATATCTTTAATTTTATTTTGTTTATTCTCATCATCAGATTGATAGATTTTTATCTTCTCTAGTAAATATGGTTTAACAATCATTTGAAAATGTAAAAATTTTCCCCTTCCTTAAAAATTACCATATCCATATTTACTAGATCCATGAATATAGGATCTACCTCAATCCCCAGTTAGGTCAAAATTCCATGATCTTTCCTACTTAATGAATATTCAACCTTATTTTCTTTTCTGGGGTGGTAGTGTATTGAATAATCATAATCATTTAGTAACTTGATCCATCTCTTTTTCCTCATGTTGAGTTCATTCTATGTAAAAATTTATTTCAACCTCTTGTGGTCCATATATATCTCACATATTTAACCATAGAGAGAGGGTATCTATATTTTTAAAGAAAATATTATGGCTGATAACTCAAGACCATGAGTTGGATAATTTTCTCATGAGTCTTCATCTTCCTTGATGCATAATAAATAACTTTATCATACTGAATATGAAAAAAACTTAATCCATTCTTGGATGCATCACTGTATATCACAAATCCATCTTTCGTCTTGACAAAGAGAACAAGGGCTCCCTATGGGGAAACAACAGGGCGAATAAATCCTTTATCACTCAATTCCCCTTGAGTTATACCAATTACATAGTAGGTATTCTATACAAATTTTTTGATATAGGTCCTAAACCAGGAATTAAATCAATAGCGAACTCAACTTCCCTCTCAAGAGGATGCCTAGGTAAATACTCTTGAAACACATCAACATATTGTTTCACAATAGGTACACCCTCAATTTGAATATTTCTTTCCTCAATCCAATACATCGAGTTATCATTCTCCCCCAGAATTGCATTCAGTAGAGCTACTAGGGGTGGATATAAATAATAATCAGATGGTGATGTTTCTGCTCTAAATATAAGGTATTCTACATCATCCTCAAAAACGGTAACTTCATCTTATAATAGATATTTATATCATGATATGAAATCCAATTCATACAAAGGATTATATCAAATTAAATAATGGGTATGAAAATAATACTAGTAGATATGGAAAATTTAAGTTCCAAAATGGGAACTACCATACACATATTTGTTGCAACAATAATTCCCTTTAAGAGTTTTGACTAAAAACTCAATTATTAAATTAAATTGAGAATATCTAATTTTCATGGAAAACTGGGAAGATATAAATGAATGTAATGATACAAATAGGGATTTATTTTCTATGAAGACCCACATATTATATACCTTACCAAATTATAGGACGTTACTCTATGATTATCCAAAAATTCTATCTTAGAGTTATCTTCCCTAAGCCATGTTTCCTAAATCGATCTTCCAATGTTTCTAAAAAACTTCCTATTATACCAACTGTAAGGCCATGAACACTATAGCATGGAGCCAGTGCATTAAATTATTACATTGGCATGATTAAAAGGAAAACATTATCAAAGGACTTATCAATTTAGTAGTCTTGGAGAAACTATATGCATCCATAGAATGCATTTTACACTGGAAAATGAAACAAAATATGATACATAAAAAATATAATAAACCACATCTTTGAAAAATCAATAAATGAACCCTTATTCACAAATAGGGGTAGGAAAACAAATGATATGGGTGGGATCAAATTCTCAATAAGGGTTACATATAGAGAAATCATGAATAAATAATAAGTTAATCATAACTAATTTTACATAATCAATATGGCATGGTGAATAAATGGAAATCACAAGCCATTTAAAAAAATAAAAATGAAAATACATCCAAAGATTTTTTTATAGTGAAAACCTCATGGATAGTAACAAATGAATACTGAATAAAGAGAATGATTACTATTTGGATGCCATGTATCTATCACATCAACCATTATACCGCCATGATGGTTTAAGTTTGCGGGTAGAAACTTGTCTAATTTTTTAAAAAAAACTTGAAGGGTTTGACGCCAACTGATTTGTCTCATGAGACATATCGATGAATCGAGGGGATAAAATGGGCCCCTCCCATCACTTCTAGTCCAAAAAATTTCTTATACAAAGAGATAATACAAGAATAATATGTGTTTTTAATATCCTTATTGAGTAGAGTATACAGATTCATCAATATTTCCACAGTTAAAGCAACATTCCACATAAAAACCGTATCTAAAATGGTATACGACTAAGAAAATAATCATATAAATGTGTACAATAATATGGATATATAATTTAGTTAAAATTTAAAATGAAAAATTATCTCAAAGGGGTCGTAGTTACACCACATAAGAATGATTGGGTACACAATACCAAGTAAATATCAATGGAATAGAAACTGAAACAAAGTCCCTTATAACATTGTAATCAATCGAGTTAATAATCATCAAGTGAATCACTAAATACCATGAATATAAAAAATCATGATATTATATATCAAATGGAAGTAAACATACACCACATACAAAAAATACATTGTGAACAATGGAAATATCCCAGAAATAATAGTGAGATTAGAAAAACCTTACCTTAAGCATGAATGTATTATTCACTTGATCTTAATGTCAGGAATAAAAAAATTAGATTTTTTAATTATGAATTAAAGAAAATTATATACAGTAAATTTATTTATTATATCTTCATTAAGTTCATTTATAGCCTTTTATATGGCTTAAGATATCCAATTTCAAACTTTTGGGAGTGGATGTTTTCATAGTTTTCATTTTCGGTTTGCTTGTATAAGAGTATAGAAGTTCAGGTAAAATAGGAATTGAAATACAGAATTGAATTTATGAGTTATTATTTATCATCCATAAGTTTCAATGATCATATAAATCCTTTGGTTATTTTGAGATTGTATGAATCTTTATATAAAATTTTAATGATAAATTCCTGGATTATTCTGATCGTTTTTCGATCACCATGAACTCATTTTGCTTTATAATTAAATACCATGTGAAAAAAATAAGTTAATCCTATCAGACTCCAAATATCAAACTAATCATAACCGTGTATACTTGCTTTTCATAATTTCCAACACATAAGTGGAAAAATTATGTTTAATGTCCATGTTATAACTATATCATTACAACATTGTATTTTTTAGCCGTGACTCAGTGTTGTGTTCATAAAATCTCTATAATGAAATGAAATTATTTAAGAAAAACATACCTTTAAATATTAGTGTGTTATAGAAATTACAGAAAATGTAAAAACTATTCAAACCCATATAAAAAAATCTCAAAGTAGGAAAAAGAGCTATGCTAATATCTAAAGGAAGGATTTGGAATTTCAAATGGAAGATCAGGATTTCATGAAGGTATCTCCATGGAAGGGTGTTATAAGATTCAGTAATAAGGTAAAATGAAGTCCCAGGTACATCTGAACTTTCTAAATTATAGAATGAATTGGAGTTGTAGCATACTTCTTGGAAATGCCGCCAAGTTTCTCTAAAGTTCATGATGTTTTCCTCGTATCAATATTAAGAAAATACACAACATACCCAATACATGTAATCATCTATGAAGAAATAGAAATTTAACCTGATCTATCTTATTTTAAAGAGCCTATATAGATTCTTGATACCAGTGAATAGGTGTTGAGAAATCAGATGAATCGTCTAGTAAAGATCTTTGGAGAAACCATAAAATGGAAGATGTGACACGAGAACTTGAAAAATTTATGATGAAGAAGAACCCAAATATTTTTATGAAGTGATATTATAGAAATTTCACAGATGAAATTATTTGAGGAAGGGAATAATATAAAAACTCAAGATTCCATGATATGCTTATTTTTAAATAATTCAATAGCCTGCGCTGCACGCAACACTGAGTTCAAGCGCACTATGAACTATCAAACTATCCAGTTGAAAAGTTTTTATGTATAGTATTAAAAAAATAATGAAATTTATAATTATTTTTCAAAATATACTTCCTTTTTGAATTAGGAATATCTAATTTATCTTGTGGTGATTTTCTGGTATTTTGTTGAAAAGTTTCAAATTTTGATGAATAGTGAAAATACAACATTCTTGTTAAGAACATACTTTTTTATTTAAAAAATTATTTTACATTAAATTTATTTTAATGTCACAATAGATAATGAATACATTTTTAACCCAATGTAGGTCATTGGAATCATTTTTTTAATATAATTATATATAAAAATTTGTTGACCTTTTGAATGTCACTTTTACCCGCCTTCTAACCACATTTGCAGATTAGTATTAAATGTATTTTTACCACTTATATGAATTGAATAAGGATGTGATATTTTTATACAAATCATTTTTATTGTTAATGTATTAACATTTCATATGATAGTTTTAATACAAATATTTGTGTTGGTTAAGATTGTCCCCATTTCATATGAGGAATGCATTGGACTTAGTAAGTGGTGTGTTTGGCCCGCTATATCCACGAAATGCATTTTTGGGTCTCTTGAGACAAACTAGTTTGGGGTATTAATCATTTATTCATGGTAATGGCATGAGTCCTTGATGTTGTGGTTATTATGTATGACGTTATTCATTCCCTCATTATAAAATTAGTTATTGATATTACATGTGATTATTCAACTAGTAGAATATCAATGTGAATATTTAAATGGAATTATTTTATTTATTATTACCATATTATGTTGAATATTATGTTTAAAAGTATTGTGTTTTAGTTTTATACCTTACCTTTAAATTTTATGCTTATATATGATATCTTCCGCTAAACTGTTTATCCTTACTGAGAATCTGAGCTCACCCCTTTATTATTTTTCATTTTTCCCCAGTATGTGAAGAAGTATATTATGAATGATTTGTAGGGATATTCTAAGGGATATGATTGGCTTTAAAGGAGATAATATGTTGTTTTTAATTTCAATATTTAATGTAAATCTTATGATTTTTTCTAGTTTTTATAAGGCTATTAAACTAATTGGTCCTTCTTGATGTGATATATTGTGATCATGCCAATGTAATAAAATAATGCACTAAATCTGGGTAATTGGGGTCAGGCCGTTATATAATCCCTATAGGATCCAAAAAATTTCCCAATTTAAGACCTCTATAAAATAATCGATATCATTATAGAGAGAAATATAATATGAAATTAATATTTTTATCATTTATATTCAAAGAATAAAAAGAATAAGAATATACCAAATTATAACATATATGTAGCGAAGATATAAGATAAAAAATTAGTGAATATGTAGTAATATATGAATATGTGATATAAAATTAAATTCATAACAAGGAATAAAAAATTTATATACTTGTGGTCCAAAGGATTGAAATCATAAGATCATATAAATAGTATCTATGCATGTGTCACCCCCTCTATCATTCCCATAAGCATAATATGAACTATATCCATCTATACACTGTAATTTTTAGGTGAAATATCATCTTGTACTATCATAAGGTCCATATCAAGGAAAGTTATATTAGTTTCTACTAGGTATATGGAGAAACCCCATAACCTAGCATTGAACTTTTCATTAGAACCCTCTTAATACACAATGTATCTCAACAAAGAGGTTATTTGAGAAAGTAGTGGATTCAAGTCATATAATAAATATCATGAAATCATACACTATCAAACATATTAAATTATTTAATAAGGTTTAAATAACAATAAATTTAAAACATATTATTTTTAAAAAAACAAACAAAACTATAAAAAATCATAGTTTATTGAAAATTAGTACTCTACACAAGGAAACCATATAACAGTATGAGATTTTAAAATATGGACATCATATCTGATAGTGTATATGAAAGGAAACACCTGGGGTTGATGGTAATATAACATCCAAATAATTTATGGGATATTTATTTTTAAATAAAATCATTCTCTTCAATATCTTTCAATGCATGAAACAACAGGTTTCAAAAAACATGATACTCTATTAAAATATTATTATTTTAACATTATCGTTATAAATAAGATGTTAAATTAGTGGATATTAATAGTAATAACTAAAATTTGAAAATAATATTTCCTAAAAATTTATAAATTAAATTAAATGGATATATTTTGATTATAAATAAATTAATAATCTTTCAAAATAAATGAAATATTTTTAGAAAACTTTATTTTTGTCTAAAAGGTTGTTTAGTTGTGCTTTTCACATATACATAAAAATTAATTTTTAGAAAAATTTGAAAATTAATTTTGTAAAATGAAATTTATTTTTAAAATAAAAATATCAAAATTATCTTAGGGTACTTTTTTGGGTTTTTTCTTAAAAGTTTTATTTTTTTATGAATGATGAAAAATACGTAATTTTCATTAAAAACTACCATCTCATTTAAATAATCCATAATGTTAAATTATATTTTGAATTGCTTTTAAATTAAAATTATTTCAATTTTATATCAATTAATACAATTTAATATATTTGAAAAATTTTCAATTTTAAATTCTTTATAAAAAATATGTAAACATTTGAACTTTTTCTCTTTAAATACTAGCCATCTCATCGCATCAGTGATATTAATATTAAATTAACCTTTTCCAATTATTTAATTTTATTTTAGAAAAAATTATTCCATATTTAGAATTATAATAATTTTAATTATCTTATAATATCAAATTATTTTTTGACCAAAATGGATAGTGAAAACAATAAAAATTAATTACAGTGGTTAAGGTAAGAATAGATTTACTAGGGTTTAAACTAAGAAGATAATGAATACAATATCCTAAAATTTTTTATAAAATATATTGGTCTAAATGTATGTCTAAATTATTATGTCTATTATAGATAATGGTCCATTACTGTAAAGTTTTGACATCAAATAAAAATGGGTGGAAATCATTGTTTTAAAAAATTACAAGTGTGCCGCTCATCTAACTTATAAAAGGCCACCCCTCTGCTATCTTCTTAAAAAAATAAAACCTCATTGGTTCATAAAATACCTTCCCAAATCACTTAAAAAAATTTCTAATCTCACCCTAGAGGTAGTAATTTTGGAATTAATCCATCATAGGATGGATTTTCTACAAACCTAAGGAGGATACCTGAAGAAGATGTAACATTATTCAATGTGCATTTTTATTTTATTTATTCCTCTACTACATTGAATTATTATTAAAAATGAAAATATAATAACTCTAGTTTATTCAATATACTAATATTTTGTAATGTTAATTTCATTTCCTGCAACCACCCAACTTATATCAAATGAGTTATGAAATCATTACTCTTGTGTACAACAGACTACCGCTATGGGAATCGATGTCATTCATTTTTCCAATACCACATCTCATGATTGGGTATGATGATGTATATAAAGTATATATATACAAAAGATATTTATATAATAATTATAAATATAGATTAATTATATGATATATACCTATTTTAGTTTCTATTCCATAAGATATATGATAATACTGCTCATGTGTACGGTGGACTACCGCCTTGCGAAGTGATTGGATTCATCTTTCACTAACAATTTACAAGGAAGGTGATAAGGATAATGTTAATAATTACATGTGATATAAATGAAATAATTTTTATATTAAGTATATTTTTATTATTATAAAAATATAATATATATCATTTTATTTCATACCTTTTCAGTCAATTATTGATGATAAGGACATTCGTGTACATGTGGACTACCGCCTTCATAAAAGAATGTGACTCTATTTTCATAACCACACCACATGGATGATATATTAAATTATATTTAAAGAAATATTATGGTATATATGATAAAAATATCATTTTTAATTATAATATATTACTTCCATTCTTTCAATAATGATCATTGGAAAATGGAAACATTACTCAGGCGTTTGTAGGACCTAACATCTCTAAGATAGTAATATACTACATTTCTCAAAAACAAATTTTAGTATTGGTATTAAAACAATAATTTATGTATAAATATGATAATTATTTCATTATTATTATTTTTTAGAGGATGAAACTATGTAATATGTGTAAGAGAAATATCTTCAAGGACAAAATACACATGAGAAAGAAGGCAATTAACACCCGAAACAATGAAAGTAATGAAATATTATTAATTAATGGGTGATAATATTTTATAAAAGGATCATATATGATATTATAAATAATAATTGTTTCCGGGTATAATCAAATAACTTGTTAAATCTACTACACACAATTTTAAATAACATTCAAGAAAAATGAAGCATCATGTAAGGGACTTTGTTGTAATTTCCCTTTATTGAGGAATATTGTAATATAATACACATAATTTAATTTTTATAGTGTATATAATGACAAGTAATATCAATATTAATTAATAATTAATGGTATTTTATGTATCAATTTTAATTCGTTCACTCAAGTGGTTTTTAATTGACAATTACAAAGTTGTAAAATTGATTGTGCAGTCTGAATTTCTATTGTGATAGTTAAATTTATTTTCAAATAAACACTCACATCTGATCATTTTTTATTTAACATTAAATTTATTAAATATTCATATTATTTTATGATGGATATTATTATTTATAAAATCGTATACTATTTTTATACATGGTATTTAATTTGAAAGGTATTTTATGAATTGAGGAAATATTGATAAATATGTATCCTTTACTCAATATAAACACTCAATGATAAAAAACATTGATTATGAAATAAATATATTATTTGATATATGATATCATATTTGGAAATTTATGGAATAGGTGGTCTTCAGTTATAGATATTCCATCGATGCCTCGGTAGTCTCATGTGACAAAATAGTTTGTCAAATCAAATGGGGTTTTACCCAGTAATTTTAAACTGTCTTGAGGATAGATCATGATGGTAATGGTATCATATTCTTGGGAAAAATGAAATGAAATAATAATAATTTCTTTTTTTTAGTGTTATATTTTTTTTATCCATGATATTTTCACTTGGATATTATCTATGGATTCATTTCAATCTTAGTTTTTTTATTAAATAGAATGTGTTTTCAGTTATTCACCTTTACATATTTATTCTTAATTATCCTATAATGATATTAATTTAATTTGAATGGAATGTGTTTTTATTTATTTACCTTTCCATTTTGATTATCATCCATGAGACTTTCACATTAATATTATTTCTGGATGAACTTTTTTGTCAGTTTATTGATTACATGGAATGTGTGTTATATTATTTACCTTTCCTTGTTGATAATGCTTATTTATTCATGATAGTTTCAATTTTACATAACCCTTATTAAGTATTTAATCTCACACATAATTTATTTCCATTCCAAAGGTAATGAATAATAAATCATTGAATGAGTTTTCAAGGATGTAGTTCATCTAATTTTGTTATGTATTATGTTTTATTTTCCATTCCTAATGTAAAATGGGTATCATGTTATTATATAGTTATCCAAAACTGTTGAACTAAACATTCCTATAAAATTTGATTCCTGTTATTAATACCAATGTAATAAAGTAAGACATCATATCTGAGATACTATAGTTAGGGTCGTTACCATTGGTAGTAGAAATTTTTTTCTAGAAACCTTGGGAACTAGATTAAGGAAAACAAATATTAGGGAATATAAACCTATGATATACCTTGAGGAAAAGTATAGAATATAATCCTAATGTTTTTTAAGAAAGATATTATGTGGGGTTTCCTAGAATAAATCCATTTCTAAATACTAAAAGTGTATTTAGTTCCAACACAGAGGTACCTAGGGTTAATAACTCTGAAAAGGGTGCATTGTACTGAACTCATTTATCATATAATACATGAAAATGGGCCTTACTGCATACCTGGTTCGACAACCCTGGAGGATATACGTAGGATGACTAAAATTTTGTTTAAAAAATAGTGGGATGAAATTGAAAATAAATATATCCTCAATGAAATCAATATTTTTATTTTTAGATTAATAGTGCATAAATTTTAATTTTTTGTAAGTGTTACAACATATTTTGAAATATAAAATATTATTAAAATTTTATAATTTTCATAGATAATCATGTGTATGAAATTTCCTATAAATATATCCTATAAGGATGAAGAGTATCAATAATCATAGAAATTTTAGATATTTCCCTACTGAGGAAGCCTATACATATGGTTTTAGAACATAGAAAATTATAGATATATTTGGACATATAAATATTCTTATAAAAAATATCCCCTCCTAGGCAGAGAAAATCGTTCCATAAAATGATTCTTCTACGTTAGATAAAATTATATGATAGAGGCCCATATCTTTTAGTGGGACTAATAATCCAATGGAAGCTAATAAATTTATTAATTCTATAGAGAAGATCATTTTATCCTGTAGATACAGTTAAAATTAAAAGTTCACACTTGTAGTGTATGGTCTCAAAGGTGATACCGATCAATGGTGGTAGTTATTCCGAAATACTAGGGATTAAGATAGAATAGAACTCATGGAATGGAAATAATTTTGTGGAAATTATTTGACAAATATTTACGTCATGAGACAAAAACTAAGATTAAGATAAAGTACCTTAGCTTAAAAAAATTATGAATAAAGTGTTGTATATTTTGAAGATACCTTTACATGTTTATCTAGGTATGCTATGGATTAAATATGAAACACTAAGTGAAATATTGACCATTTATTTTTAGGGATTAAGCCAATCTTCAATTGAAATTGGTCTCTTAAAATTTATTCATAAGATAAAATAGTTTTATATGTTATAAAGTCATATAAATAATACTCCAAGACTGATAGCTTTGAAGGGAAGATGTTAAGAATATGATGACAACGAAAATATGGATAAAGAGAAAGTGAAAGATGGATTTTTACACATGTGATAACTGTGGAATGAAACAAAATAATAATTACATGAATGGAATGAGATTTTTCTATAAGTGTGGAGAGAAATGACATAATTCTCATGATTAAAAGGGAATGAAACAAATTTACAATGTGAAATATGTCCACTATAAGAATATTGGGCACTAGAAAAATGAATTCCCACAACGTCAATGAAATTTACCTAAAAATAATCTAATGGATCCTGGTTAAACTAATGATATTGATATAGCCAAAGTGGAATGATTAATGCACTTGAGTATTTGGATTCTTTTAATATGTTGTAAAAGTATTTTATTGATCATTTTGATGTTATAAGAATCATGAAATGTATATATATTGTACTGAAGTCCTATTTCTTATAGGGTTTAAAAGAATGTATTTCTTAGTACCAAGAAAAGTGATTCAATGGAATGTTTGAATCCTTTAAAAACAAAAGATTATGGGAAATATTACCCTTAATATGTTATTGACATTGAGATAATGATTTTGGAATAAAGAGATGATTGATATGGATAAATTAAATTGTAAATTGTGGTCTTCCTTGGAACTGATTAATGATTTATTAACACAGTCATTTATTTTATCATTGATGGAGTTAATAATATTTTTGGGTTTAAGGAATATATCCAATAATCTTTTATTTATTTAAGGAATAAGTAATCATGAATGTTTTAAATAAGGTTTTATTGTAGTTCATGTGATTACCCAGTTTCAAGAGAATACAAGATGTAGGTATTCACAAATTTGGTATGTGAGGATTAAGATATACTTGATATTTTTTAGTGGATTAATGTTACTTTCATTTTGGACATTCAGTGACCTTCATTCAAAAGATTTTCCTCTTAATCACTCGGAAGGATCATAAGGTTATCTATTTATGAAATGGTTTATATTGAAAATTTGTTGAGGTTCAAGAGATTAATGTATTACATCAATATATGGAGATTTATGCATATTGTATTACCTCTAATAACCATTTTTTTCATAATAATAACAAGAGACTGATAGAATGACTTATCATTATATTTTGGATATTTTGATCCATTAAAAGTGAATTTTAGGGCTTTAGGAATAAAATATTCATTTATGGATATTCATTTCTTGGAGTAAGCAATGAATTTGAAACTAATCGATGCACAACCAAAGGATGAATTTATTTATATTAAATAAAAATATTTCAATAAATTAATTTTCATTATATTCTTAGTGAGTGAAATAATTCATCAACTATTGATAAAGGATATTGATAGAAAAATGATGTCATATTTTCTTAATTTTAATGATATTAATGACCTTTTCACACCTATTTGGTTTATGATTTTTTATTCATTAAACATCTCCAGATAACCCCATTTCTTGTGATAAATGTTCTCTATATGTCTATATTAGTACTTTGGAATTAGTTTTCTGTTCTATTTCCATGTTTTCACTTCCCACCTATGTTATCTGATTTTGGAAACCTAGTTTGTGTTATTCTAGATGACTTTCATACGTAAAGTTATTTTCTTAATATGATTTTTAATTAACCCTTCTTATTATGTGAGTTTCTATGAAGGAATTTTCAAATTAAAAACCCTTGATTATTGAGACGAAGATTAAATTGTGAGAACAAAATTTATTTATGGGGGGTATAATGTAACACTGTGAGATTTTAAAATATTAACGCCATATCTGATAGTGTGTATGTCATGAAACACCAAGTATAGAAGGTAATATAACATCCCTATAATTTAAAATATATTTATTTTTAAATAAATAAAATATCATTGAAATCTTTTAATCCATGTAACACTGAGTTTGAATGAAATATGATACTCTATTAAAATATTTTTATTTAAACATTCCAAATATAACCTATACATTAAATTGGAGGGATTGAATATTACTAAATAAATAATGAAAATTATATGGTTTCAAAATTTAATAAATAAATTAAATGTATATGTACTGATTATATATAAAATAATAATCATTTGAAATTAATTGAAATATATATTTTAAAAATGTATTTTTTTTCTACAAAGCGATTTAGTCTAACATTGTGCATATTATTCAAAATTAATCTTGAACACTTTTGGAATAAGTATTTGATAAAATAAAATTCATTTTTAAATAACCCTTTAAAAATTAGGTTAGGGTTATTTTTTGTTATTTATTTTTAATGTTTCATTTTTTGATGAATAGTGAAAAATGCAGAATTTTAATTGGAAAGTACCTTTTTGTTTAAAGAGCTTATTATGCTGAATTATATTTTTAATTGGTGTGTGTCACATCCATGAAATCTTTTAAATTTATTTTTCATTTAATTTCCATTATTTTTTTTGTTTCTGGGGGTTTCCATTCATTTTGGTGGAAATGGAGGGTTTTCAAAATTTGGCCAAACCGTGAGCCCAATTCCAGAATTAAAAATAAATTTTATTTCTTTTATAACACCTTCATTTTTCAACATTTATCATCCATTAAAATTATTACATGGACTCCCTAGACCTATTAACACCACCATATCAATTTATACCCTTTATGAATCCATAATCATGGAGGATTGGGGTTTTTATTGAAGGAGTTGGTCCAACCCGAAATCCCATTTCTAGTTTTAGAAAAACATATTGTTTATTTAATATCTTATTCAATTATAACTGTTTATTGGGGATTCCACATCCAAAAAAAGACCACAGAACCTAATCTATCCCACAATCTCTTCTCCCTCTTTTTGGTGCTCATTTGCATCACAGAACAAGTTGAAAATTATTTAGTTTCCTCAATTCGAGCAGATTTATAAAGGTAATTTGTTTCCATCATAATTTTTTTTATTTATCACTATTTTTCCCCATTAAAATTAATACATGATCACCTTATCCTTTTTTTAACCTACCTTGAATGTTTTGAGGTTTCAAAACTCAGATACTGTTGTATTTGTGGCGATATTTACAATATCCCTCAAGTAAGTGGGTCTCTTCCATTCTTCTTTCATTTTCCTTAGGGTTACATTCAATGTGATTATGTTTTCTTCCCTTATCCTTGAGTTTCCTAATTCACAACAAGTAGGGTTTGAAATTAGGTTTTTATATTGTGTTTCATGGTATGAAATTTTATTTTATGTCTGTTTTATCTTTCTTGAGGTGCGGCTGTGGTGCGTTTGAGTTTTCTCACAAAGGATTCTAGGGTTTTCATTACTTTGGTAGGCGATTCCATATTTACTAAATATTTGTGTCTTAACATGATGAATTTATCATATTTTCAGGTTTATCTCTCTTAATTATTACTGCCAAAAGTAGTTTTAGATGTGTTTGTATTGCAAATGAATTTTAAATGCCAATTTTCTGTGAAATTGAGGGGTTTTCATAGAAATGTTTTATTGGTTTATTTGGGGATTCCCTATAACTACTTAGTTTATTTTATTGAAATTTATTAGGGCTCTTAATTATGTTTTGAATGTTTATCCACCTTGTTTTCTACTGCGATATCTTATATTGGTGACATTTGATAAGTAAAGGACTTTTGGGCACCATTTTGGTGCTAAATTGGTTGTTTTACATGGCTATTTCATGTTATGACTAATGAGGTTGTATTATAACTCATGTAATGGATTTATAGAAATTTTTTTAGAACTATGAATTATTCTTTTGAAAATTTGAGTGTGAACATACTGTGCAAATTAGAGTTTTCAAGGATTTTTGGGTGCAAACTAATGCTGGTTTTTGAGAAATTGTTTTATAGAAAATCAAAGTGTTTTGTTGTGTGTTTTAAGTGGTATTAAGTTTGTTTAGAAACTATACTATTTGAATGTGACTATTAGTGGTTTTTTATATGAAAAATTATTTATATAGCATTCTGAAATTGTTTGATCACAAAGGGGGAAGACCGAGTACCTAGGTGGGGCGGATGTGTAATAGTATGACTAGTGGACCAGACAGGTTTTGTCCCTATTTCACATAGAATTTGGATAACAAAAACTATAACTAAACTATATGGATGATTTTTGGGGACCAATAGGTTATTTGTGTGTTCCCTACTAGTAGATCGTGCATGAGAATGGATTTTACTATGGTTACTTTACACCGAGGTACGAGGTACATGGGGCCCGAGACTATTTTGTGCCTAGGGGTGTTCCCGATTTTGTTAATCATTGGATTTATGGTATTTAACATTTTTTATTCTATGTTTGTTAGTAAATTAAAGAATCTAAAGTTTCTATTTAAATGTGTTATCATTCAAAAAATATTGGATTGAAAACTATTTTCAATTGAAGGTTGCATTTCTTGGAATTTTAACACTGCTTTTCCTTGCATATTAAAACTACTTATCTTTTCCCATTGTATTACATGATCTTTGGAATCATTGGGTGATATTATATTGGGATTAGGCTCACACCCTAATTAAACCCCTTGGGTGTAATTAGACTTTATTATTCTTGAATCGGGTAAAAGGAATGCTGTGGGTGATGGCGGTCCGGGGTGTTAGTCCCCATCCATGGGGAGGAGTTGTGGAGATGGATTGTGGGTTATCACCCCTATCCTGTAGTGCCCATGGGGCTGAATTGATACTGTTTATTTGTTTTTGTGGACCTTTTTTATTGAATTTGATCATATGTATTCAGTTCTGGATTTTTTTTATAAACCTTTTTTGGTATGAATTTTTCAGATTCAGTTTATCAAATGTTTTGCTCTTTTTTATATACATATTTGGGTAAATCATTCCCAAACCATGATAAATGATACCCAATCACTTGTTCCATCCCATGGGGATAAGGAACTCCCTTCAGGCCTTGGCACATGCTGGGTTTTTTGCTAGTAATAGTGGAAACAAGATTTGGTTCGTGAGAAAATGGTATCAGAGGAGGATCACTCTACTTGGGTCATGTTATTTGGGGAACAGTTAGGATGGTCTGGGTTTGGATTGGTGGGACATTACATTCAGGTTATAGGTAGTGTTCCTGATCACTGCACCTAATGACGGGATTCAAGTCGCCAGGTGAAGTCAGAACTTATCTGTGTCCTTTGGTTTTCTTGGTTTGATGATTGTTAGGGGAAATGAAAAGAGAGTTGGGTTAATGGTCTAAGTGAGATCATATGGCCTAGAAAGTCATTTGGAGCCAGTGATATTTCCCTAGAACACATCCTATGATGGTTGAGGGATTGGAATATAGATTCCAACCATATGTCCATGTCACCTACCGAAGCTAGTTTCCCCTCACACTATCTTGTGTTCTTTAGTATTGAAATCATTTATGTTTGATTTTAAAGAAAAAAAGACATGGTTTTATGAAGCATAAAGTTTTGTGAAATAATATTTACAATAAAGTGGTAAGGGTTTGATTTATAGAATAGTGGAACTAAATTTTCAGAATTGTTTTGAAATAGAAAATGGTGTTCTTACACCCCATTTTAAAGCAGTAACTATATTAAAGTTGGTTTTGAAAAAGTGTTTCCAATATAATTTTCCAAAAAAATTGAATGGTGTTTTAATGGAATGATATGTTTTGAAATTGATGTGAATGACTTGAAATTGAGTTATTATCTAAATTATTGTGACTTTCTAAAAAGTTTTGTAAGATTTAATTTTCGATTTTTGATTTTTTGGTTTGCGGTCTTGAGAAAACTTAAGTATTGGATGACTATTTTGGTTTTGAAAAGTTGGACGATTTTTTGTTTTAACCTTTGATATTTTCGTGAGAGACAACATGCGTGGGGTTATATGGGATGATGGATGGTTGATGGCATGGCTGGATGAGTGCTAGGATGGATATGAGGAGGGTTCCCGGTGTGGCACAGAAACATGCATCTGTGAGGCCCATGGGGTACCATTAGTGGATACGCTAACCGATGAACCGTTTATTTTGAAAAAGATGATTTTAAAGGAAAACATGATATCTTGAGGACTATTTTGGGATGGTGTGTATTATTTGTTTTTGAAAATTTTGATGTTGTGGGTTGATTTGAGTCTAAGAACCCCTCTTGTTTGAACTGTACTTTGGGTTTGTGTTTGGTTGGTAAGATGGGTTGAAGGGCCGGTTAGTGGTCTCTTCTGAGAAATGTTTTGGGATTCCTTTATAGTGGTTCCCTTAATGTGTTTGGATCATGTTTTTGGAACACCTTGACCAATGGACTATCTTGGTTGGGTCCTAGGGTTTTCTCATTGGATAACATACAACCCCATTAAGGGTTAGTGCACTACTGAAGTGAAACCTGTATTTTTTCAACGATAGAAAATCCCCCAATTGATAAATGTAAGGAATATTTTTTCATGATTTGTAGAATGAATTTAAACCCTTTCCATTTTGGTTTTTAAGATCCTCTTGTAGTGGGATAGTTCTCATGGAAGGTTGAAAAAGACCATAGTTTCTTAAGTTACCTGATTCGTCGAAGGTGAAAGTAGTCCAGGATTTTCCATGGGGATGAGTATCTAGATGGTTTCCAAGAGGGCCTCTGGGTCCTTCGTAGTCTCTTCGATGCAGGGGTTAATGTTAAGCCACATATGTGAGAAATATAATCATGATGGGCTGTTATGGACATTTTATGGAATTGTGTGATCTTTGAGTACGTTGCATAAGGTCTGCCCTCAAGGTATTGTTTCTATCAGTTGCATTGGTCGTGTTAGGAGACATGTTGTGATGTTATGTGCTCATTTGATTATAAAGGTGAAGTTGTACAATCTTTTGTGGGTCTCTGTTTTGTCAGAAGTTTTCCTCCTTTCAAGAAATCTCGACATCCCTTGTTTATAGGAAGGTGTTTCTATATATCCATTCCTCCTTCTGTTTCTCATCCGAATAAATAAGGGGTGATGATTGTGAATCTTCTAAGACCTTGTTTCAGTGAAATTTAGGGTTAAGGAAATATGAGTTTGTATTGTGTTATGTATTTGTAAACTTTTATGGGATTACAGTGTAGTTTTTTGTGGCACAGAAATAATAAGTTCCATATGGGGGTTTCCAAGGCCTAATTGTGAGGCCGAAGATGCTTCAATCTTTTGGGCTACAGCCATAGGCCTTGGAGTAAAGATGGCACGTAGTCAGGGGAAGTCCTAGGGTTGTTCAAACCCTTTTACAAAGTCATACCCTCAGTATGAAAGATTTGAATAGTTTAAATCTCTTGTTTCATCGTCTTCCCTCTATTTTTCTCATTCGGTGGAAATATGTAGATAGCCTCATGCCCATGTTATCACCCAATTTCATTCTTTTCCCCATTGGTTTCCCTTGAGTTTTTGAAGTATGGTTGGGAATTTGGATTGATAGGTTGATATCATTTTTTCTGCATGGTTATTTGTAACCATGCAATAGAAAACCATGAATTTAAAAGGATCCACACGGTTATCGCATGGTTTCTCCAATGGTGTGGATTAACCATGCGGCCGTCCCAACTCTTTAAATTTGGGGTCTTCCTATGCCGGCCCATACTAGTTAGTTAAGATGGTTGGTTTTTATGGTGGGGAGACCCACTATGATTCTCATGTATTTTAATTTCGATATTTTGAATATAGGTCTACCCCTTATACCGAGGAGTCCGTTCGGGCCTCCCCCTATTAGTGTATCGATCCTATCTCGAGAAAATTCGAGTTGTCTCTTATAGAGGGGAGCCTATTTGTGTCTCCCCATACTAGTTACTCAAATTTTTCCTTGTTGTTTTCTTGGTGGTAGGTAGTCTTTTTATGAGCTATATAACTACCTACATCTTCATTGGGTAAATTTTTGGAGTGGATAATTCCAAAAATTCTAGTAAAATCAAGGTATGTGTATCCTTGATCGTTGTTGTTATTCGTTCGGGTAAATTGATGGAATCATGTTCAGATAGTGTTTGATGAGCATTATTTTGGGGTAAAATATTAATATACTTTGTCATTAAAGGATGTGGTATATATTTTGGTTGGTGAGAGTGTTCCTTCATTTATTGGTCAATTGGATATGTTTTGGCCTTTTGGGGGCGGGCGAAACTTGGCAAAGAAGTCCATTTTGGCCTTACAGTTGGGTTTGGTTTTTTGCGTTTGGTCTTACTGTGGATTTACAAGGGAGGAATGTTTTATGGTGGGGATAATTTTCACTAAAATTAATTATTTTAAATGTATTTTTCATTTAATTTCCATTTATTCTTTGTTTTGGGGGTTTTCCATTCATTTTGTTTGAAATGGAGGGTTTTCAAAATTTGGGCCAAACCATGGGCCCAATTCCAGATATAAAAATAAATATTATTTATTCTATAACTCCTTAATTTTTCAACATTTTTAATCCATTCTAATTAATACTTGGCCTCCTATGACCTATTAACACCACCGTAGCAATTTTTACCCTTTAAGAATCCATAATCATGGTGGATTGGGGTTTTTATTTAAGGAGTTGGGCCACCCCGAAATCCCATTTCCAGTTTTAGAAAAATATTTTGTTTGTTTAATATATTATTCAATTTAAACTATATTTATGTGATTTTACCTCTAAACCAATACCACTAAACATAATAGATCCCCCAATATCTTTTTCCCATCATTGGAGCTCATTTAATTTACAAAACAAGTAGAAACTTCTTAACCTTCCACAATTCTAGCAGATTTATAAAGGTAATTTGTTTCCATCACAACTCCTTCATTTATCACTCTTTGTTCCCCATTAAAATTCCTACATGATATCCTTATCCTGTTTTGAATCTACCATGAAAGTGGGGATGTTTTTAAATTCAGCTACTGGTGTATTTGGGGCGATTTCTACAAGATCCATCAAGTAAGTGTGTCTCCTTCATTCTTCTTCCATTTTGCATAGGGTTACATTGAATGTGATTAGGGTTTATTCTCTTATCCTTTAGGTTCATAATTACCAGAATATATGGTTCAAAAATTATGGTTTGATATTGTTTTTCATGGTTTGAAATTCTGGTTTTAATTATGTTATATCTTTCTTGAGGTGCGACGGTGGTGCATTTGAGTTTTCACACAAAGGATTCATGGGTTTTCATTAATTTGGTAGGTGATTCCATGTTTATGAAATATTTGTTTCTTAGTGCACTATATTTATAATATTTTCAGGTTTATATAATTTTATTATTTCTTCTAAAATTAGTTTTAGAGGTATTTTTATTGCAAAGGAATTTTAAATGCCAATTTTATGTGAAATTGGGGTTTTTCATAGAAATGTTTTATTGGTTTATTTGGGGCTGCCCTATAAATGTTTGGTTGATTTTATTGAAATGTATTAGGGATAAAAATTATTTTTTTAATGTTTATCTATCTTTTTTAATGCTTTGAAATCTGATTTTGGTGATGTTTGACAAGTGAAGGATTTTTGGGCACCATATTGGTGCTAAATTGGTTGTTTTACATGGGTATTTGATGTTATTCCTAATGGGGTTGTTATATAACTCTTATAATGGGTTTATATAAATTTATTGGTCACTATGAATTCTTTTTTAGTAAATTTTATTGTTCACATAGTGTGAAAAGTGGGGTATTGAAAGAGTTTTGGGTGCTTAATAATGCGGGTTTTTGAGAAATTGTTTTATGGAAAATCAAAGTGTTTTGTTGTGTGTTTTAAGTGGTATTAAGTGTGTGTAGATAATGTACTATTTTAATGTGACCAGAAGTGCTGTTTTATATGAAAAATTATTTATATATCATGCTGAAATTTTTTTGAGCACAAAGGGGGAAGCCTGGGTACCTAGGTGGGGAAGATGTGTACTAGTACAACTACTGGACCAGATGGGGTTTGTCCCTATTTCATGTAGCATTTGGATAAAGAAAACTCTAACTAAACTATATGGATGATGATTTCGGACCAATAGGTTATGGGTGTGTTCCCTACTAGTGGATCACGCATGAGAATGGATTTTACTATGGTTACATTACACTGAGGTATGAGGTACATGGGGCCCGAGACTATCTAGTGCCTAGGGTGTTCCTGATTTTGTTTCTCATTGGATTTGTGATATTTACCATTGTATTAGGGTTTATTTGGAAGTAAATGACTGTACATAAAATTTCTATTTAAATGTGTTAACATTCTAAATATTTTGTATTGAAAACTATTTTCAATTGAATGTTTCATTTCATGGAATTTTAACACTACTTTTCCTTACGTATTAAAACTGCTTGCTTTTTCACATTATATTGCATGATATTTGGAATCATTGGGTGGCATACTATTGATATTAGGCTCACACCCTACTTACACCCCCTGGGTGTAAGTATACTATATTATGCTTGACTCAGGTAAAAGGAAGGCTATGGGTGATGGCGGTCCAGGGTGTTCATCCTCATCCATGGGGCAGAGTTGTAGAGACGACTTGTGGGTGATGACCCCTTGTCGTGTGGAGTCCTTGGGGAAATATTGATACTATTTATTTATGCCTTTGGAAATTTTTTATTTAATTTGATCATATGTATTAATTTCGGTATTTTATTATAAACCTTGTTTGGTATGTATCTTTCAGATTCAGTTTATCAAATGTTTTGCTGTTTTATGTATACATATTCACGTAAATCATTCCCAAACCAAGATAAATGATACCCAGGCACTTATGCTAGCCCGTGGGAATAGGGAACGCCCTTTGAGTATTTCCACGGGCCAGGTTTGGTGTCGATAATAGTAAAGACTAGATTCGGTTCGTGATAGTGAGTAAGTATCATTATTTTAATTTTAAATTTTTTAATAAAATTTATTTAATTGGAATAATTTTCTTATTGAATTTTGAAATAAAAACCTTGTAATCTTTTGAACATTTTCCATTTAAAACCCCGCATTCTCATTGAATACACAAGATTAATTTTAAATTATAATTTTCCAATTATATGAATGTGAATTGGAAAAATGTATTACATTTTTGGAATAATAATAATTTATATTATCTAATAATTTCAACTTAATTTTTGACCAAATTGAATTGTGAAAACAAAAAAATATAATCACTACGATTAAGATAAAAATGGATTTACCAGGGGGAGTTAAACTAAGAAGATAAGGGTCAGAATGACCTAAAAACATGTATAAGATCTATTTTATAGACATATATCAAACATATTAGTTATATTATCTATAATTTTCCATTAGTGGATCCTTTTCACTTAAAAAAAACATGGTTGGAATTCATTATTTTGAAAAATTATAAGTGTGCCACTCACCTCACTTATAAAAGTTGACCAACTATCATCCCTTCTTCACACCATAAAACCTATGTTTTTTGTCCGATACCTAACCAAATAAATTATCAACTTCCCTAATCTGATCCTAGAATCCTTAGGTTAGGAATAAATCCAACCTAGGAAGGATTTGGTACAATCCTAAAGAGGATAACTGAAGAAGTGTAAACGATCTTCAATGAGAGTTTTTACTTTATTTATTCATCCACCTATTAAATTGTTATTAAAAAATAATGATATAATAACATCAGTATATTCAATATAATGAGATATTTCATATTAAGGTAATCACCTAAATTAACTCCCACTTCCATCCAATGGGTTATGAAATCATTATTCGTGTGTACAATGAACTACTGCATCATGAACCGATGTCATTTGTTTTTCCATTAAAACCAATAACAGTTATGTTAAATTATGAATATAAAGTATATATATAATATTTATAGCATAATTATACCTATAGATTAGATATATCATATATACCTTTATTTACATTCCATATTCTAGGAGATACGATAACGTCGCTCGTGTGTATGGTGGACTACCGCCTCTCGAATCTATGTGATTTGTCTTTCACTAACGCTTTAAATGGAAGGTGATAATGATATAGTTAATGATTATATGTGATATAAATGGCACAATTATTATATTAATGAAATATTCATCATTATTAAAAGATAATATATATCATTCTATTTCTTACATTTTCACATAATGGAAGATGATAACGTCGTTCATGCACATGTGGACTACCACCTTCACAAAATGATATGACCCTATTTTAATCACCACATTAGATGGATGATATATATAAGTATATTTAATGAAATAATATATAATATATGAAATAAATATCATTCTAGAAAGATAATATATTACTTACATTCTTTCTATAATGATAATTGGAAAATTGAAATGTTACTCATCTGTACATATGGCCTACTATATCCATGATAATAACATACTGCATTTCTCAAAACCATATTTCATAATTAGTAAAAAAATTATGATTGACATATTAATGGGATAATTATTTCATTATTATTATATCAAAGTGGGTGAAACTATGTAATATGTTATAAAATGACATCGTTAATGACAAAACATGCATGAGAAAACAAGGTAACTAATAGATGAAATAATGAAAATAATAAAATATTATTAGTGAATGGGTGATAAGACATTATAAAAGTATAATAAATGATATTATTAAAATTAATATAGTTCTGGTGTATGTTAATAACCTATTTAAAACCACTTTATATGAGGTTAAATAATGTTCAATGAAAAGGAAGTGTGAGTTAAGGGACTCGATCCCAATTTCCCTTCATCGAGGCATATATTAATTTTATACACCTAATTTATTTTATATGGTGCATATAATACCCTTTTATATTTAATATCATGATTCAATTATAATTCATGGTATTTTAAGTTTCAATTTTAATAAATTCATCATTGTAGACTGGACAAGAAAATTATCAAGTGGTAAAAGTTATTGTGAAATCTCACTTTCATTTGGGATTGTTAACTTCCTCTTGAAACAATCACACTCTGGTGATCATTTTTCATTTAAAATTCAATTTATATTAAATATAAATATTTTTATATTATGTTTTTTATTATTTACAAAATAGTAAAATATTTTTACATATGATTCTTAATTCAATGTTATTTGATTAAGTGGGGAAATATTGATAAATCTATATCCATTAGTCAATATGGATACCTGATAAAAAGAAAAAAATTTACGAATTAAGTTGATTATTTTATATATGAGTAATTATTTGGATATGCATGGCGCTAGTTGAGATCAGTTATAGATATCCCCTTGATGCATCAATAGTCTCATTAGAAAAATCAGTTTTCCAAATTAGATGTATTTTTACCCAGTTGTTTGCAACTGTCTTGAGGACAGATCTTGAATGTAAAGGTATCACATGTCTAGGAAAAATAAATTCCAATATTTAGTCACTTACTACATTTAGAGTTCAATTATTATTATTCATGATATTTTCATTATAATATTATCTATGGATTCATTTCACTCTTAGTTTATTACTTGGATGAAATGTTTTTTTCAGTTATTTACCTTGCCATATTAATTATTATTCACCTTACCATAATAGTAAATTTATGTAAATGGAACGGTTTTTTGGTTTGTTACCTTTTCATATTTATTATTATCTATAATATTTTCACATTGATGTTATCTCAGGACATACTTCCTTCTCAATTTATTGATTACTTGTAATCTGTGTTCAATTATTTACCTTTCCTTGTTGACTATTCTTATTGAGTCATGAACGATTTTATAGTACATAACCCTTACTGATAATTCTAGATCATGCTTATTTTTTTCCCTTCCACATTACATGATGAAGAAATATTTGGTTGATATTTCAAGGATGCAGTTGGATTAATTTTGTTATATATTTTGTTTAATTTTATATTTCCAATGTAAATTTTTTACCCTATATGTATCTTGGTCTCTAAAACTACTAAACTGATAATACATTTCAGATTTTATTCCATTTATCTATTCTACATTTATAAATTAGGACATTAGATCTGGTCTTCTGGAGTCAGGTTCATTACAATCGTACTTTGGATCAGGAAATATATTGGGTAATGTTTTTATTGCACTCGGGAGGAGGTAAAAAACTATTTAAATATTATTGAATGAGAAAAAAACAAAATCCCCATCATAAGAAGTAGTTAAAAAGATCCATATTCAAGCATGAAAATAGGGATATGATAAAATTAATGGAATTTTATGAGAACTTAGTGGGCGTAAAAAATAAGAAGGTTGAAACTACTTAATGAAAAATAAATCCAATAAGGGATTAATAATATTGGGAGAGGCCTAAGAAGGAGTTGATCTGTAAGGATGTGACAGTCTAAGTTCATGGGTGATGAATAAAAATTACCCCAAATCATGTAAAGATTTTAAATTTTAACACTATTTTATTCATAATGGGTCACATTTTTTAGGCGAATGGTTTTTTCCAATTTATGAACCATAAGTATGAATTAATAAATAAAAATTATTACCCACACTGTTTGGTCACCTTGTTAGACTAACCGTGCATAAATAATGAGAACAACACTGAAAACCATGACCTGAGAAACAAAATTTCACCATCATAAAACCATACACCCATATTTTTCAACATGGAAACTTCCTTATAAATTTTAAAATTTTGACAAATATTTGTATGATAACAAATAAAAAGATTAAATAAAAAATTATATATCTAAAAATTTCATCATCCTTGTTGTTATTCTCTACACCATATCAATGTATCCTCTTATAATGTTTACTTAAAAATTATCCATATTAAAATGGGTTAGGTTATTGATCCCTAATTTATGATTCAACCTACCATGTTTCATTGGAATCACAATATTTTCATAGATCGTGAAGCAATTGAATTGATTTTCATGACAAATATTTATTCTAGAAAACAATAATTTTTAATACTTTCTTAGTTACAGTAACATCATGCTTAATCTTTATTTCATACCATTTCAATACATGGGAAGGACATGTACAATACTTCTTTAATTTGGAGGAATGTTTTAAATTATAACTTCTTTTTATTCAATAATGTAACTCCTATTTATATGAAATTATTTTTATCCATAGAATGGTTTTAAAAGGAAAAAAACATTGGAACTAATATACCTTGTCTTCACATCCATTAGTGTCCCATAAAATATGATACTTTATGAAACACCTAATTATTTTCTAAAAATTCCCAATTCTTGATGATCAATACATGAATTTTGGATATTTTGGTCTTCCACTTCATATTTACAAATTAGTTGGATCATTTTTTGTCATCTCTTGAACTATTCACTGTATTTTAGAGAAAGTACCGTTGTTCTTAACCTAAAAAAGTGTAGAATGATACGATCAACCATATAAATCATTAAGGGGATTCATTCTAATTGAATATTAATTGTAATTTTTATCAAAAAAAATTAAAACAATGGGATATTTGTATCCCAAGATTATCCAAAATCAATTACCAATTCCTAGATCATATCCTTTAGTATTTGGATACATATTTCCATTTTTTAATCCATTTTTGGATGAAAAATCATGAAAATCATTACTTTGTTTATGATATCCTCTTAGAGTCCTTTTTTGAACATGGTGGTGAGTAAATGATCTTGATTAGAAATGATTATAGAAGGTTTCCCATGAAAATTCACTATCTCTTATACATATATCATTCCATGATCATTAATATTTATAATATATTTGATAAAAATATAACTTTGTTTATTTAATTTTTAGATTAGTTTTTACCACAATAATATTCTTTCTATGATGGGTACTGGGAAATCTTATTATAATGTCTATAGATATTATATCACATTTCTTGGTAAGAGTATATAATAGTTGGAGCATACCTAATGTATTCAGACACTCCAAATTCAATTATTATAATTTGATGCATCAATATATATACTATGTTATGTCCCTTATCATACTAGGCCTCCTACAATATCACAATACATATTAGTCATTCTGAGATGAACTTCCCATTCTTATTAATGTGAATCCTTTGTACTGTCTATTTCATAGAAAATGAGACGGTATAATGATTCATAAAAACAATTATACCATTATGGTAGATAATACTCTCATTTTTGGTCTCCCAAATATTCATGAATCCCTTAATTCACTGAAATTTATCTCTTTCTAGATTATTATGATGACTCAGCTCAAGAAGGGCGGGTGTAATATAAAGTTTATCCAAAAAACCAACTCTCTATTTTCTATCAACTAAGGGTGAATTTATATAAAAATTCTTTTTAGATTATATTTATAACTGAGATTATTAAATTTATACATTAGTAACATCATTATTTGGTTATAGGCAATTACATTCCCATTAACAAGTGTATTGGTGATATTAAAATCAATTTTTTGCAATTACTCCAACAATAAACATTGTCTAAAATTCAAATATTTTTAAGGAAAAATAAATCATTGACTTTTGGGATCAATGTAAAGATAAAAACACCACCAAAGGAAAGTTTCTAATATTTTAAAAAATTTATAACTACTACTATCTCAATATCTAAATCCAAACAAAAATTTACTCAAAATAGGTGAGAATTATATTCCACCAAATGGAAAACTTTAATGAGTAGATATAAAAACCGTATATATGATGAATAAAAATATATCATATAAACTTCTAGAGGATTTTGAAAAATTAATACTAGATCCAATTTCAATATCTCATTCAACTAGTCAAATGATTCAGACATTTTAGGGATCTATTTAAAATTTTTATATTATGAGTAATGGGATTCAAATGTAATGAATTTTTAGAGAAACCCAAAAGGAACTATTGGTAGTATCATACTAGAGAAAAGTATCGTTGTATATCATGTAAATTATTTGGAACTTCCCATGATAAAATTACATTCTCCTTCTCTAAATCAATTGAAAAGCCTTATTTTGACATAATATTCCCTTATCTAATTACCTCTTGAATATTGATGGGATGAAATTATATTTATTCCTATAGAAAGTGGTATTAGGTAATGATCAAAATATTTCTAAAATTATGTTCATGTTACACTCAAGATATAGAAAATAACTAGATGTCATCCAAAAAACATGACAATGGAATCAAGGTATTGATGGATAAATTTATTCATTGGATACATAAATAAAACATGGGAATTTTTTAATCCAAATAACATCACGATATAATCAATGTGACCACACATAATTCAGATTTTGTTATTTGGTGTATCAAATTTCATTTAATTAAGTTGAAAATATTCTGATTGAACATTAATGTTAAAAAAAACCCTGTCCCCTTTTAGATGGTGGATGTGATTATAAATATATGTAAAATATTATTTATTATTTATATTCACATGATTAAAATTCATGTAATCAAAATATTGGAATAATATTCCATCATGTTTTATTGAAAAACAGTAAAAGAGTTTCCAATAAAGATATGATAGGATGAATAAACCCTTTATCTTTAGGAAAATATTAGTGCATTTTCAACTTCATTAACATAGTTACAGCCATTATTATAGTGTTAATGATATAAGGTTTTACATAATAATCACATAAATATATTATTGAATATCTATATTTAGAGGAATCATAATGAAAAAATCACTAAAAACATCATGTGAAACACCCCAATCTGAATCCCCAAGTCCAGGACATAGTGCTCCATGACCTCATGCATGCATCCCCAATATAAGAGGTTAATATCTAGTTGAGTGGGATAAAGGGAAAGGTAGGGAGACTATATTCTTATTATCAATATACACTACTCCCATAAATATATAGAAATTAATTGAACTCTAGAAGTTCATAATGTAAGATAACTGAAAACAGTATGTTTAATAAATATTGTATACATGGAGTCATAAAAATTCATACAAAATATCCCTATGTGTTGTAGTACAACCCCATGTGTAAAGAAAATTTAAATTAAAGGTACATTATGTAAATAATCTAAAATCCCTCTCGAGCTCACATTCATCACCCAAGATCCTCATACTCTACATTCTGATACAATTCCTTTAATTATAACTAGTTCATATACTATAACGTTTTTATGAGAACTAGTATACTCATGAATGTTTTCAGTATAACCAAATTAATACACACCAAATTTATCCTTAAAATAAGTGAAAAAATATATAAAATTTTACTCCATTTCAAGAAGGTAAATTCATTAGTAAACAATCATATTTTGGGCCGTTATATGATAATTATTCTTCCATGAACCTTAGCTATACCTTCTTCAATGCCAGTCCAGACTTAAGGTCATAAGTATTTGTTTCGTGAATGGGATATTTCCATGTGGTCCAAAAATTGACTCCAAAAATTCATCCAACTATCATATATCCTCATTTCACCTTTAATGAACGACTCCACCCAAGTCCTTAAGGGAATTCCAAACTCCACATTTTAGGCGTAGTTACATACCTTCCCCAAAAAATCACTACCTCATAGTTATTTCTTTTCACATGATGCTATACACATCTATCACAGCTAAATAATTAGAGCTTAATAATGTGTATTAAAATTCTGTATTAGTACAATGTACTAACCATTCTAAATCATGGACCACTTAAAATATCACATTTTAATTACCACATCAACTTAAAATTTCATGTTTTAATAGTAACCAAAATGCCACTAAGATCCATAGGGTGAAAAAAAATTTCGATGATCCCTATCAAAGGATAGAAGTGTCAATTTCAGAGAAAATATGTTATCTTTATATCCCAGGAAGCGTTTCCACGGGATATGCACACATCTACTTATAAGGAAAAACATAGTAAGGAAGAAGAATTTATTATCAAGAAAGGTATAATAAGACACCCACACACTCACACCCATATATTGATCATAACAATTAGTTGTCTCACAGTCCACATAAACACCATTATTCATTTAATTCCATACATTTTCATATAATGGTCATAAGGGGTAAGAACATGATACCTTAATAGAATTGATTACCAAAGAAAAGAATTTTTATCTGAATCAAGCCTATCAATAAAAAATTCCTCGATATATCCTCAAATAATTACATGGGTATTTTAGTATTATGATATAATAATAAGGAAATGACAAGTGTGTGAATTCTATTAGACTTTCCCTATGAGAACTACGATCACTAATGGATATAATTACAAGTAAGGGAAGGAGAATGATGCATAATAGATATAGTCTCTAATACTAGAACAATATATGAATTCTTAATATGATAATAATAAATCCATATATGTAGCCATAAAATACATGATATATGATTCATCCATGGAAAAATTGGAATTTTAGCTAGATCTGCTATGACTTACAGTATTGAAGTCACCAAATTGACCAGATCTTATAATATTGAATATATGAGGAAAAGGTATCCAAATAAACCATATAAAATCCTATATGATCATTTTGGATGAATTTGGGTTGAGAGAAGTGAGTTAGATATCAAATAGTGTCTAGATGGTGAAAAGACAAGGTTCCCCAAAATTAAAAATCTACATGGGATCCACTTACTAGCCGATAGAGGGTTTACAAAAATCTAGAATCTCTAAAAAGATCTCAGTATACTACAACATTACACCATATACCCACTGGTTCTCTAGTAGCTACCCAGAAATCCTCACAATGCTATATAGTCTCTGGTCTATCCATCAGCAGGCCGATGGTGTTGTATTATCTTACTGGTATGACTCTAGTGGTTCCCAAGCCACCGGTTCAAGTATAATTCCTAGAACACTAAAATATATTCCACATAACACCTATAACAAAAATAAAATACTGAAAAATTTATGAATGATATTCCAAAACTAAAATAGGTTATACCTTTAAATTTGAGAATGTTAAAAATATCCCAGTGTAATGATATCTTGTTCTCAAAAAGGACACAAAGGGTGTTACTCGAACCACTCAGGGCCATGGGACAAAAAATAAAATTATTACACCCATTTTTGACCTTGGATATGATACTTTGTCCAAAAATCAAAAAACAAGGGTATCTTTCTTCCTTCAAAACTTCTTTTTTCTTTGGTCTATTATATGAATTCGATGATCCCTGAATGATGCATCGGGTTCCAAATAAATATCCTTACAATCAATTACATGTGTAGGATGAGGATTGTAATTCAAAATATATTATTGATTTAACACATTATGTTAATGCTTATATCATGGAGGAATTTATAATTGATAATCAGCTATCCAAATGCTTTTAATGTTCTCGAACAGTCCCACAAATAGTGACAACAATTTTTCATGATTCTATAATCATTGACACCACAAACCGAGGAGAAAAAAATTATAAAACACTATATTCCAAATTTTAATACAAAGATCATTGTAACAATATATTTTTTTTATAAAATTAATATTTTGTTCAATAGAATTTACGATAGACAACACCAAGCCTAAAATAACCCTGAAATATTATTACTTATATATGATTGTTAAAAAATTCCTAAAAAATTAGCTAGTATGGATAAGATTAATCAATTTATAAAATATATATAAGACCAAAAAAATATAAATTTATTGATAAATTCTTAGTAAATAATCACAAAATTTTTAGTAATGTCATTTTATTCTTTAAAAGAACATCTTCTTCAAAAATCGCATTTATTTGTTTCATGAAAAAAATATTATAATTCATTTATAGAAATTTTAGAAATTTAATTTTATAAATAGGATATAAATTTAAAAATCAATATATAAAAATTATATTTTGATAATATTTTTGTTATTTTTTTAAAGAGTTTGATTTTTCAATGAATAGTTAAAATTATGGATTTTTCTTGAAAAATGTATTTTATTTTCAAATATTAACAAAGAAATATTCTATTTTGTGTTAATTTTAAAATTCAATTAGTTAATTTTTATTATATATAATCTAATTATGGTATTTATAATGAATTTTGAACCTAGATATAGATATACAAAATTTTATAATTAAAATGACATTTTTCCAAAAAATCATTTTTCATCACATATAACAGGTCTAATTTTAGATTAAATTTTATCACTTCTATGAATTTAATCATGAAAATGGATTATATATTTTTAATTAGGAGGTCCAAATTTGGTAAATAGATCTCATTTATCTTTATTCATTATAAATAGTTACTATGGTAAATAATTAACACCACGGTAAGGGTAAATTAGGTAATTATGGTTAACAATATTATATTAAAAATAAGTATTAACCCTAACACCTACCTCTATCCAATTATATGAACAGTGTTCAACAATATTAATTAAATAATTTAATATGTGTCCACATGGTGCTAAATTTCTTTTATTTTAACCATTATAATATTTAATTAAAATATGAAGACAAAAATGTCACATTATTTATTTTATTAAATATAATTTTTTATGAAAGTCATACAAACAACATATGTTCTATTATAAATATTAATTATATATATATAATATTTTTCATAATGTTAATTTCTTTCTAATTTTTTTAAATAAAATATTTATCATAAAATCTTAAGAAACACTGACACCATATTTATTTATTTAATAGAAAAATAAAATAAATGAATATAAAAATGTTAAAGGTAATATAAATTGATTCAATTGTTGAGTTCCAAAAATTTATTAGATAAATATAATAATTTAATAATTTTTTACAATATTATATTCAAATTTCATTTTTGTCATGTTTTTTAATGATAATTTGAAAGAATTGTTCCAAAAGTTACATTAATGAAATTTTACAATAAATATTATCTTATAAAACGATCTAAAATTAAAAGGAAACAATATTCATCTGAGTGAATGTTATATTTTTAAATATATCAATTAAATTCCATTTATAGAAAATATTTCCTTTTATTGTATCCATATTGACCCTTAAAGTGTAAAAATAATCCTTTTTTGGTTATTGCCCAAAAACGGTTAATACAGGTCAAAAAAAAGAGATGAGGGTAAAAATGTAATATAAAATAGTCCAAATTTTATTTTATGATTGAATATTAACACATAATAATATTATATTCAAATTATATTAGTTTTGATCCTTCTTTTAAAGGAAATTATTTTATATTAATTTAATACTTTAAAAAATTACAAAAGTGCCCCCTCACTTGTTAAAGAAAATTGCTTATCCACTATTTTTATATATTAAAAGCCTTTTTTCAGAAAGATACTAACCAATTACCTTAATTTATTATCTCCCCATATCCTAGAGTCCAATTTTTGATTATATAACCCTTCTAAGATGTATTTTGGTTAAAACCAAAAGTGGTTTTCTGAAGAAGAGGTATTGTTCTTAATTGCTCATTTGGTTATATCTATTCTTCCACCACCATAAAATATTATTCAAACATGCTAATATAATATAAAAAGTATATATCATACATTGATATATTATTTTGTTAATTTAATAACCTACATACCTCTCTTATTCCATCAATTGGGAAATGAAACCATGGTTTTGAGTGTATGGTGGATTACCGTCTCACAGACTAATGTAATTAATTTTCCATCAGTGCTTCTCACTGATATTTATGATGATTATTTAATGTATATATATGATATTAATGAAATATTTATCATTATTTAAAATTATAATTTCCTATATTTTCTTACCTTTCTATTCGTTGAAGGATGATAACATCATTCTGGTGTATGTGTGGATTACCACCTCTATTAAGTGATGTGATTCATTTTACCTTACCACATAACATGGATAATATATATAAGTTAATTTAATGAAATAATATGATATATATGATATAATTATAATTATGGAATGATAAAATAAAAATTATATTCTTTCCATCATGATCGTTGAAACATTGAAATGTTACTCATGTGTATCTATGAATTACCAACTCTATGATTATAATGATGTTCTTTTTTCATAACCTCAATTCATGGTTGGTTATAAATATGTAATTGATATATAAAAATAATAATTCTGACATTATATATATATATATTATTAAATAATGATCACATTGACCAGATTCAACATGATAATGTCATTTTGGACTTATGAGCCGAATATCATCATAAATTACAAGGTTAAATTATATGACTAATTAATTTAATAGAACATGATATTAAATAAAATAAAAGAGATAATAAAATTGAAAAAAATTATTATGAAATTAAATAATTAATAAAATTTTATTATTCATAGGGATATCTAATGCATGTGTAGATTCATGCTTGAGGTAAAAAACATTCTTTTAAAAAAAATCATATTTTAAAGTTTCCATTCCAACTCTTTTTCTTCCATGAAAATTCTATTATAAATGTTTCAAGAAAATTATTATTTATGAATAAATGTATTCTAAAGGAATTTTTTTATCACATTAATCTTTATTTACAATTCCTTAAATGGTTTAATTTTAATGTTCTTTTCACAGGACACATTAAAAACTCCTTCAAATATTTTCCTAATTTATTTTATAAATATTTCTCTCCAATGTTTATTTTCTTAACTTATTTATAATTATATTTATATAGACATCATGGAATTATGTTGGAAATTTTATGCCACATTTTAATATATTTAATTTTTTTTCAAAGGATTATTTTTATGTATTTAAAACAAATTACTTCCTTTACAAAAGGAAAATAGAATGTTTCATTTTAAAATGTACAATGTGAACGAATTTTCCCACAACCAAGCCCAATTATTGATATTTGGATTTTCCTGTAAGAATAGTTTTTTAAATAAAATCCATTTTTCTATTTATTTTTTTAATTTTATATTGTGATTTAAATGGAATGAATATTTTTATATCTCGAAATTTTTGGCTTGTGGGTTAAAGGGATCTCTTGCAACCAACATATTTCTTTAGTGTAGGATATTTCTCCCTGTAGCTCCACTTTTTCTCCCTATATAATGTTATGGAATGATTCTAAATTATATATATATATATATCTAAAAAATATTAATATATTATACTCACTTCATTATTGGGGAAATAAATTCCGTAGGTTCATTTATCACATTCCTTCATTGTGAAATTTTATTTGATTATGATATGAGTAATGATTTTGAAAACCATTTCTTTACATGGGTAATTATTATGTTTAATAAATATTATTTAATTAATTTTATAGGAAACATAATCAGAAACATGTTATGATTTGTTCACATAGATAACTCTCCAATGAATTTAGTGATGTTTTTATCTCATGAGAATATATGTATGGGATTAGGGAGTAATACTAATCCACTATGGGACTCTACCAACCATGTGATGTTGTATTGGTAGTCATCCATAAATTATTCTTATATCATGTTTTGTTTCTATTCCACATTTCCAATGTTTCACTGATATTATGATACCATGTTATTTATGCTACGATGAAATGTGATTACTCAAGAGCTTATCTTTTACAGCATGTATATACTAATTATTAATGGGGAAATTTATAAATTTTTTGAATTTTTTTCATATATTTTTCATGATTTCAGAGGAAGATTTATGATTTTTATCATATCATTATGAAATATTATAAAATTATTTATGAAAATAAATCGGCTGAAAATATATGCCCTTGGTTAATAAAATGTTTATTTTGAGCCAAAGTTTATTTTTAGAAAATTATTTTTCTTATAATTATTCATGAGCTAATATATATTTTTTAAGTTACCTATTTTAATTTATATGCTTATCAAATGTATTAAATTTGTTTATTGTGTTTTAAGGATGAGTGGGGAGAAGGACGAGGTCAGGATAAAAATTCTAAAGATATGTCAAGAAAGGAAAACTTGTTTTATCATAAAAGATTTTTTGTGAGGAAAAAATGGATACTAAGTGGAGGTATCCACTTTATTATGTAATATTTATTTATATAAGTTTGATGGAAAATTTTTCTAAAACTCTAATTTATAGAGATCCTGAAGTGTTATATAATAATATCTTGACTTAAAACTCAAGATTATTTATTATTTAAGGCTAGGTACTTATAAATTATATCAGGGGAAATGCATAGATAATATTATATATTAGTATTAATGACATTTTGTGAGAAACATTGGGAAAAGGCTAAGTACATGATAACACCATAATTTTGTAGTAATATAGAGATTATGTGATTTTACTAGCCACACAACCTTGTTAGGATACCACAAGAAGACCCAGTTTTTTAACAGATACATCTAGGCGTAATAGCTTGGAAAATAGTTGGTTGAGTATATCTCAAACATCATTCTGGTGCATGGTGAGTGTGCCCTTAATACATAGATGGTCTGACACTACCATGATATAATATTGGGTTAATTCAAATTTTCTTTATGAACATAAAAAAGTATTTGGATAGATTATGGTCATGGATGACCTAGGTTAAACCTAACATGTCATAGATTTAATAGAAGGTGTTATGATTTTGAAATCCTATAAATGGTTTTCTACAAGTATTATTATTTTTTCTCACACCATGGGTTTTGGATTTAATCAATGGATGGAACCATTGTTAATGATGTTAAAGTTTAATTTGATGGAAAATACTATGATTGTTGGAAAAAAAATGGGATAATGATTGAATTGACAGAAATTATGATTTTTCATAATCAATTATAAAGATATATGATTTAAAATATACCATAAATAACCCTCAAACTCCACAAATAAGAGATGGGTATAGTACACTAAGAAATTGGGTGGTGGAGACTATAGAAGAAAGAGGGAAGAACTTCCATCATGCCATAAATGAGGAAAGAGACAATAAGGATAATGTCTCAAAGGGATAATAAAATATTTATTTATGTGGAAAATAATTTCATAGAGAAATAAATTATTTTGAAAAAGCAAGTAGTTTAATGGAGAGGAATAAATTTCATCGTAGGGATCTAACTATAGTAAATTGTATTAAATATTGTGAACCTATGAGTTATCCGAGTCATTTACCACTTTTAATGTTTTACTCCTTGAACAAGGAAGGACATATTTTATACCAATAATAAAAGGGAATGCGTTGAAGTATTTTGAATTGGGATTCAATAATTATATTGTAGAAGTATTTTTTATCAATGGTATTTTGGTTATATGAATAATGAAACATCTATGGATTTTGATAATTTCTACAAGAATATATTTATTCATGTAAGATTAATTTAAGAGTCATGGATACCACTGGAGATGGTATTTTACGTGATGGTATTATGTGATAGTATTTTATGTGATGCTATTTTAACGTTATTAATAAATTTTTTTGGAGTTGTTTTATTTGGTTAATGTATATGAAACCCTTACATCAAGATGAATTATTATTTGGGTATGAATTATATTCTCATACGTTTAAACATATTTATAACCTTCAGGGTTTTTATAATTTTTTATCATTAATCCTATTATTAGGTATGTCTATCATATTTATAGGATTTTATAAGAATTATTTTAATATAGTTTTAGTAAAAAATTATAACATGTCACATCTGATATGGTTATGAAGATTAAACCCACAACCTGAAGGGCGAAAAGGGTGTAATGCATACTACTTGTCTATGTAATGTCTTGGATAATATGAATTTTTTGAAATTAATGTTAGAAAAAAGATTAATTTTATTTTGGGAATATATATTATATCATAGTGATAACCATGGGATTTAATAGTTATTTGGTTCTTATGGGAGTAATTATATTTTAGAATAATTTTAATTTTTTGGGAACCTTATATGATCCAGGTAAAAATGAAATTATGTATTATATTTGTGGAATAAAGTTTGAATTATATATAGGAATAAAATAGTATTTTAATGGGTCTTTCTATTTATTCATGTTATTTATTAAAATTATTATTATATCATATATATTGTATGATTAGGATATATAATTTTTTTGTATGAGACATTAAGAGTGATTGATGTTAATTAAAGATAAATGTAAATTTTATATTTGAATAATATGTTATCAGTTCATTCTAATTTTTGGATTTCAATTTTAGTCATGAGTATTTGATGAATTTTAAGGTCATTAACATATCAAATGATCTATGTTGAACTTTGGGTGGTATTATTGAGGATTTGGGTAATAATGTTGTATTTATTTATATGCTGGTCAATTAATTTTTATAATTATCTTGTGATAACCATTTTGGTTTTCGTTAATATTTATAAACAGGAGGAAGAAATTATTACCTTTTTTTGGATTATGTGATGTGTTATAAGTTAATTTTACTGATTCATTTATGATAAAACCACCTTCAATACTCATATTTTATAGGAAAAGATGAGATTACGATAGAAATTGATTGAAGTATGAAATTATATTTATTATGTAAGTATATTTCATTTTTTCATCATTTATATTTTAAAATAATTTTTGAACTCTATAAAAAAGTATATTCATACAATATTTTATTCTTCTTACCTTTATTTCTGAGGAATCAATGGTCCTTTCCCCACATCCAAGTTTTATGTTTTTGGGGATGTTAACATTATATTTATCATTAAAATTATTTTTATCAATGATCTCTATCAGACCCTATAATAAGTTTGAAATTAAATTTATTCTCCATTTCCATATTTTCACTTCCTACTAATATTATCCTATTTTTATACCTTTTTATATAATGACCATCATAATTCCTTTTCCCACTTTTCAAGAGGAAGTTTTATTAAAATGTTTTATGATGTAGGATTTCAATAAGGCTATTTTCTGATATTAAACCCCTATTTACCAAGCCTATTTTAAAATTTTAAAGATTTAATTTATTAAATTGTGGAATAATGTAACACTATGATGTTTAAAAAAAGAAAACTATGTTCGATATCGTATATGACAGACAAAATTGAACCTAAATGAACTGTGAAATATTATTATTTAAATATGATTCTTATAACCTTGAAATTAACTTAACTAAAACTAATAGGATAAATAAGGAAAGGAAGATGCGAGGGTTGGGCTATTCCCGACCCCCCAAATTTATTAGAAAGAAAAAAAGAGACACAAAAGACAAGGGAGGGGAGGGGTCAAACGACCCACACCCAAAGACCCCTTACAACCAACGCCCAAAAAAGAAAAATCAAAAAAAGAAAAGAGAAACCATGCAAGAACACCAAGGTCCAAACAGAAACCAACACCATCATCCAGCAGTACCCAGCATCCAGCAGCTCGCTACCAAGAAATAACCAGCTTCCAACCTCGTAAAAACCAGCATCCAACAACTTCTCACCAAAACCAGCTACCACCAGCAGCACATAACCATCAGCACCAGAAAACTTCATCGCATTCCAGCCAAATAGCAACCATCCCACAACAGCATTACCAAAAAACACAACCAATCCAGCAACATCTCCATAATTACCAGCTCCCACTTTCATCCAAGGACCAACTAGCTCATCCATCACCACGACTCCAGACAGAGACATTCCCCACAGTACAGAATCACTAGCACCAAACACAAGCACATCATTCTCAACATATCTCAGCTATGTAACACACACAAGACCATCAAAACACACCCAAAAGCACCACCAGGGGTGTATAATCACCAGCACCGCAACCCAAACATCCCTTCCAGAAAAAGGCAGTCTCCAGCCAAGAATAACAGTAGAAAACTGAGGACAGAAGAATCCATTTTGATACCCAGACGAGCCAAAGACCATAAAAACAACCAGATACCAGCACCGCTTAAGCCACCTCGCGACAACATCATAAAAAGTAGACAAATCCAAGGAACCAAAAAACCAAACCTGAACCCTATGCGTGAGTCTTTGATGATCAGATCTGTAAGCACAATCCATAGGACCAAGCACACCACCAGCAGATCGACGCCAAACCCTCTGGATCCTCTGCGCAGACCAGAAACTGTTCGGCATCTTCTGCACCATCTGCTGCCGAGTCGAGATCATCTGCGCCTCCTTGCCAAGACATCTCACAAAAACCGCAACTCCAGGAATCACCCATCGGAGCCAGAAACCATGAATCCAATACCTGCAACATCGATGGGGACCCGGACTCCGTAGATCCTCCCAGGGGCCAGGATCTGCAACAAGGAATCCGATCTCCAAGGAGACATTTTCTTCTCCGCAAGCCAGATCGGACCGATCCAAAACCACAACAACCCACTCAACCTTCAAATTCGATGAAACGCAGGCACGCCAGTAGAGAATCCCATCCAAAGCTGAGATCCAGAGCAAGGAACTGAGAGAACGAAGTAGCCGAAGACCTGACGCCATCGCCGTCTTGAGGCCAAAGAGCGTGATCAAAGAGACCCATCGCCGGGGAAGCGAGAATCCAGCGCCAAGATCCCGAGAAGAAACCCAGGGAAGACCTGGAAGAAGCGTCGAGTGAGAGCGAGATCCGGGGGAGTGCGCCGCCATCTTTCCTTCTCAATAGATTTATGAAATAAATGTAAATTTCATTCCAAATATAAATTCTTTGATAAAATCATAGTGAATAATCAATAGATTTTTAGTAAAGTTATTTTTCTCAAAAAATACACTTTATTCAAAAATAAATTTTACTACTTTTCCTGAGAAAATGTTAATGTTAATTTATAAAAGATTTACAAATTTTATTTGATAAATATTATATCAATTTTAAAATTAACATATAAAAATTATTTTATAATGAATGTTTGATATTTTTCAAAAAAGTTTTTCTCTTTAATCAAAAGGGAAAACTACTATTTTTTTATAGAAAAATTTATTTTAGTTTCAAATATTGACAAAGAAAATTTCAATTTCAGAATTATTTGAATATTTATTTAGTTATGTTTTATTCAAAATAATCTGATTATGGTCTTTTAATTGAATAATTGTATGTATTATAAAAAAATCATACTTAAAATGGTATTTTATGGGAAAAAAATTTGTGATCGCATCTTGAGGTTCTAATTTTTTTTTTACATTCTTCCAAATATGTTAATTTTATCTTGAGAAAATAGACTCCAAATATGGAATTAGGAGTTAAAATTATCAAAATATTCCCTTTTTTACTTTTAGTCATTATAAATAACAACTATAATAAATAATTATCACCACAGTAAGAGAAAATCATATAATTAACGTAAACAATAATATGATAATGACCAAAATTTTACATTAAAATATTTACTTTTTGCAATTTTTGGGAGTGTAATATGTTTGTGTCCATGTAATTATTGAATATATGGCATATTGATTTAATATTGATTTGATTTTTACCTTTATAATATTTAAGTAAATAATAATGGGATAAAAATACACTTTCTTGATTTTAATAAATATATTTTAATATGGGATTGGGATAAAAACATATTATTTTCAGTGAAAATAATTATTTTTAAAGATAAATGATTTTATTTTATCAGTGAAATCTATTTTTAATTTCCAGAAAATATATAATTACATTAAATATTAATTCAACATTGACACAATATTTATTCAATTAACAGAAATATAACATAGATAATTCTATAAATATAAAAAGTAATTTAAATTGAATTAATTATCTTGTTCCATGAATTTTTTAGATAAATATAACCTTTCAATGACTTTTTAAAGTATTATATTCAAATTCAATTTCTTTCATGTTGTTTTCAAAGTCAAAATGAATGTATTGTTCCAAAAGTAACATTAATGATATATTATAATAAATAATATTTTACTAAATGATTTAAAATTCATAAAATCCCTATATTTATCTAATTGGATGGTATATTTTCAAAATATCATTTACGGTCAATTTATGAACAAATTTTTGTTTTATATTAACAATATAGACATCTAAAATATAAAATCCTTTTTTTATTAAGGTAATTGTTAAAAAGGGTTAACAAAGGATAAAGATAGTGATAAGGGTAAAATGATAATCTAAACTTGTACTTTTTTTGGATGAAATTATTTATAATTGGTATTATAAATTATTAATATTATAATAGTTTGTATCCAATTTTCTAATAAAATATTTTTATATTAATTTAATATATTATGAAATTCAAAAAGTGACCATCCCCTCACATATAAAATGGTGCCTCCTCTCCACTTTTTTTTTAAAAATTCAAAATCCTATTCATTTAGAAAATTCCTTCCAAAATAAATTTCATAAATTCCACTACCATGTGCTATAGACCATGGAAGGATTAAAAATCCTCATGGGGAGGCTTTTGGTGTAAACCTAAAGAGGTTGTCTAAAAAAGAGGTACCATTCTTAATTGAGTGTTTTGTTTTATTTATTCCTTCCACTCCTTAAAATATCATTCAACCAAGAGGATATAATTAAATAACTATTTTCTGTATAATGAAATTTTATTTTGTTAATGACATAACCTATATCAATATCATCTTCCACCAAATGGGAAGTGAAAGCATCTTTGGTGTGTAAGGTAAACAACCGCCTCATGAACTAATGTAATATGCTTCCATCATCGAATATCATGAATATTTAAGATGATATGTTTAATGTAAATATATTATATTAACTAAATATTTATCATTATGGAAAATTAATATATCATATATTTTCTTATCTTTTCATTTATTGAAATATGATAACATTGTTCATGCGTACGTGTGGATTATCACCTCCACAAAGAGATGTGATTCATTTTTATTACCACATCATATGGATGGTATATATAAGTTTATTTATAGAAATATTTTGATATTTATTTAATAATAATATTTTTTTAAGGATACAATAATAATTACCTTCTTTTCATCGTGATTGTTTAAAAATTGAAATACTACTCAGGCATACATACATCCTATTGTCTTGATGATTGTAGCATAATTCATTTTTCAAAATCATATTCCATAGTTAGTTTTAAAAGTATAATTTTTGTATACAATTTATAATAATATCAATATTGTTATTCTAGAGGTTATTAAATTATTTTACCAGAGTCAACCTACCAAAGTCATTTTTGAATTACAAGACGAATATCATCAAAACACCTAACATAGAGTCAAGTGATTATGTAATTGAATATAATATGTTAATAGATAAAATAAATTGGATAATAAAATTTGAAAATTTTAATAACAAATTAAATAATTCACATAAGTTTTTTAATAATGGAGATATATAATGCATATGACGATTCAATATCACTACATGATATATTCTTTAAAAAAATCCTCTTTTAATGTCTCCATTCCATCACTTTTTCTTTCATGTATGTGTTCTTCTAAATTTTTCATAAAAATTAATATTTATGATTAAATATATTGTGATGTTTATTTTTTAAAATATTTAACATTCTTTAAAAAATTTATATAGGTAATCATTTTATGGTTTTATTCAAGGGACACATTACTTCAAAAACTTAGTTTTAAATGTTTCAAATATTTATATTCTAAACCATTTTCTTCTATTTCCATATTATTAAAATTATTTGATTAATTTATTTATATAAAAATAAATTAATAATAATGGAAATATTATGTTTTTTTTAATTTATTTAAATGGTTTTGAAAGTAATATTTTTATAAATTTTCTACAGAACAATTTTACTTTATTTACAAAAGAAAAAAGGAATATTTTATTTAAGAATATATAGTTTCAATAATTTTTACTTCCACCATTACAATTATTTGATATTTTTATATAATTTTATTTATAATTTAATTATTCAATGAAAAAATCTCTTTCACCTTGTTCTATTTATTTTCAAAAAGAGTTTTAAATGGAATTGATATTTTGATATGTGATTTTTTTCTTATGGTTATAAGGGTTCTTTCTGTGAAACCATATTTCTTTCGGTTATAAACTTTGTATCACTAGATAAATTTCTCTCCCTATCTATTTATATATATTAAATTCCTTTAAATTAATTATTTATATCTATCAAACATATACCAATAATATTCTACCATCATTTGATGGGGGTAATAAATTCCTTATGTTAATTTTTAAAATTCCATCATTATGAAATTTCACTTCATTATTATATGAGGAAATATTATGAAACACATTTCATTCTAGTGTTAATTGTTATATTTATATATTATTATTGATTTCATGTGGTTCCAAACATAATTTTGAACATGTTATGATGAGTGTGTACATATAGCGATCCAATGCATTTGGTAATTTTTTTCTATTGAGACATTATGTTAAGGATTAGAGAGTAAAACTAATCTACTATGGGACTCTGGCTACCATATGATATTTTACTAGTAGTAATCCTTGATATATTATTATTTCATATGTTTTGTTTCATTAAAACATCATATGTTTTTGTTATATAATGATACAATTTTATTTATGCGATGCTCCCATGTGATTACTTATGAGATTAAATTTGAGGGAAAGTATATGATACTCCATAATGATGAAATGTATAAATTTTTTTGATTTTTTTTTCATAGTGTTTTCATGATTTAAAATAAACCTTTATGATTTTAATATTACCTTGAAAAATTATTATGACATGTTTTATGACGATATTTTGTTAGAAATGTTGATATATGTGTTAATAAAATGTTTATTTAGATAGAAAGTTTACTTTTTAAGACGAAACATTTATTAAGATTATTCACAAACTAACATGATTATTTATTTCTTTTTGTGTGTCCCATACAAAGATTTATGTTCTCATAACATAATTTAAAATGTTTTATAAAAGGTTTTATGGATTAATAGGGAAAATGAAGAAGCTAAGATGATAATTTTGATAGTATGTCATGAAAAAAACAAGTTATATCATAAAATTATGGTTTTGTAGAAAAAAAAGGATACTATGTGTGGGTTTCCACTTTGTGATGTTATATTTTTATATATAAGGGTGATGGACTAATTCATTAAAAATATACACTCTAAATATATTAAAATTTAAGAGAATAAAGAATTGACTTAAATATAATGATTATGTAATGTTTAAGGATGGGTCCTTATAGTCTACACCTATAATTAGCATATGAATGATGATTGTTCTATGTAGTAATCAACTAAATTTTGAATAAACTACACTAGCTCAGAGATATACTACACCACACTCAATCTAAAGATTGTGATCTCACCCAACTCATGAAAATATAGTAGTGAATGAAACAATTAATCATAGACAACCTCAAATAGATATATCTGGATTTATGACTGAAAACTATTGTTAGATACTAACTCATATATGGAACGATATCATCCCATAATGCAATAAAATTTATAATTCATTCCATGAGCATATCTTCTAAAATTTGGATCATCATTTTTGACTATCCATCCTTTGGGGATGATATCTATACTCAGCTTCAAATTAGTCCCCTTTACTTTATAAAAGGTATTCAAAAATTATGACATAAAATAATCCACTCAATCAGATAATATGCTCCTACGTACTCAATGAAACTGCACTATGTTTTAGGTATAGAGCTTTCCTAACTCATCCATTAGACGAGCCTCTCAAATCAGAAAGAAATGTTCCACATTTTTCAGCATGTCTACTACAACCTATAAAGAATATCGACAACTTGAGGTCCCAAGTGACCCAAAAAAAATTTCATTATAACCTAATACCACATCCTAATAGAAATGGGAATAGGATGAAGTAATACACATAGTCATTGATGTTCATCATCAATCATATTAGAGGGTAGAAAATGATAGAAAAAACATATAATGACCCTCTTCATACCTGATCACCTAAAACAACATCCAATTTTATGAAATATCTTATCTGATCTTGGTTTCATTTCCCACTGTGATTCATATGATACCCTCATTAGTTCTTCTCTCAATAGAGTAAGTACTACTACTCAACTATGGATGTAGATCACGTTGTTAACATCTAAATCTCATCAGCTCGATCTGTTCTTGAATTAATAAATATTCACAATAAGTAACCTACTGGAATTTCACTTGGTTCACCATGGAATATGTGATGAGTAAGTGAGCACATGTCCCCAACCATTATTTCTCAGAATCACCCATCAAACAATCCATTAAGAAGTTCATCAACATCCACTCTTCTTTTAAAAATTCCACTCAAATATCCGGCATCATACTACTAAGAGAATCTTCAACAAAATTCCCTTTCCATTGGATGTAATACTTCATAAATACAAACATCTATAGGTACATAAAAAATTAATATACTAACGTTTTATGTTTCACTAAGATAAGATATGCTATATTCTCTTATTTTCCATATAAATGAAAAATCTCTTATCAAAAAGATAATTTCACCATCATTTCAGGGAATGAACCATAATAGAAAACTACAGGTCATGAGTAGTGTAGTTTCAGAAAATGGGTTATAGCTGATAAGACCCATAATCCACTTCATAATCTATTTGTATCAATAAATCTTGAATTCCAATACCTGAAGAACCATATTAAACTATATAACAAACCCTAGACCTGAGAAAAATAAAAAATGGAGTAGATGTGGACCTTAATTTAGTCTCTTGGAAATATTCTTTTCACTTGTTCATCCATTAAAACTATACACCCTTTTGGGTAGTCCTGGTCATAGGTGATACTAACTATGATAATTCTTGAATGAACTACCTATAGTATCCATCCAAAATATAGAAAATAAAAATCTTGAACAAATTTCTTGACCCTGACCAAGACAAAAATGGCTCTACCTTCTACAAATAAATAAATATTATAGACTAATAATTAAAATTCCCTAATAAATATACCTTTTGGATCCAAAAATGATACATTTAAATCACAGAATAAAGCCAATGTGCTAAAAGTGTACTTACTATTATCTTGAGGTGGGTGGCATGAAACAACGAGGCCTGAAACTATATCAGAATATAATCAATGTATAAAATTATGATCGAGTCCAAGTATATGTGAAATATTTGGTTTATTATATCCATGATCAATTCTTCTACACTCATCATCCCAAATGGAATTGATAGATACTCATATAACACATATCTGCTATTAAATGCTATCTTTGGTATGTCATCTTATGTAACCTAAAGTTGGTGGTAGCTAAAATAGAATTAAATCATTTATAACCACCAAGATCCCATTAGATAATAAAAAAATCATTAATACTTTAAATATTATATTTCTTCTTTACTGTGACATATTTCAACTTCATATAATCCATGCACAACTGAAGGCTCCCACACACCTTCTTTGTGAACAAATGTTGGGGACCCCAAGAAGAATTTCATAGTTAAATATATCCTTTTATTATGAATCATCAAGAAAAAAATTTACCTTAAGACCCAATTATGTTATGAAATATATATTTTTCAAATAAATTTATTTTAATTTGATAGGTTGTGTTACACACAACACAGAGTTTTAAAAAAACATGAAAAAATATTAAATTATTGTCATTTAATATAATAGTTATCACATAGTTGTTGTAATTGAAGATATGAATAAAATTAACTAAACTATGAAAATAAATTTTTTCCACATGCATATAAAATTATTTATTAGTTGACCAGTTATTTAGAGATGAAAAAAACAACTTAAAAATAAAACAAATATTTTTGGGAAAAAACATTGTTATGCACACAAATGTGTTTTCTCTCAAGAAATAAAATAAAAAATATTTGGTTAATGAATTTAATGAAATTTATACACTCTATATTAAATAAAATTTTAAATACACATCTTATGTGTCTTTTAGGCATGTGCTAACAATAAATCCAATTTTAATCCTAAAACTGTATTTTTCTAAAAAATAGTTTTTTCTCCTTTTTCACACTTAATTTAACAATTTTTTTAATAAAATTCTTTAATATTTATTTTTCCGAATGAAGTTAATCTTTTAAATTAAAATTTTGAAATTATCTCGGAGTTAATATTTGTAATTTCCTGAAATATAATATTTTCTGTGAATAGTGAAAGAACATATTTTTATTAAAAACTATATTTTCATTCAAATAATTTATAAGATAAAATTTTATTTTAATATGTATTAAAAAATATAATTAGTTAAATAATATATCTAGTAATATAGTTTATGTAATTTGAATCAATTTATTATTGAATTATTAAATAAAAAAGTTTTAATCTTCTGATGATTTTCTCTTTGGAAAACCTCTTTTTCATCGCGTCTAAGAGTTTAATTTTAAATTAAAATGTTCCAATTATAGTAATTAAATTTGATAAAATTTATTATATATATGGTATCATAATAGTTTATATCATATAATAATGTAAATTTAATTTTTGTTCATGATGAATAGAAAATGAGTAAAAATTTATTATCATTGTAAATGTTAAAATAGGTTTACTAGGGAGTTAGATAAAAACGATATGGGGGGTAAAATGAAAAATAAACTTTTAAAAAACACATTATATGGACTTATTTAGACCTTATAAACTCTAATATTTGATAATGGACCATTTTTTAGACTTTTGCATATGAAAAAATTTGGTATACATTATTATTTTCAAAAATTCCATGTGTATCATATCCCCCATTTATAAAAGGATACCACCTCCCCTCCCCTCTTCAAAACTAAAAAAAATTTGAATTAGAAAATTCATACCCAAATGTCTTAAATAATTCCATACCCACATCTTAATTTAATTTTGGAGATCATAAATCTAATCTAAATGTGAATTAGGTTAAACATACAATCGTTATCCGGAGAAGAAGTATGGTTTTGAACTATATGTTTTTGTTTTAATTATTATTATAATTCATTAAAATATTATTAAAATAGTCTAATGTTATAACAAAATTATCTTAAATATACTTATATTTTATTATGTTAATTTAATAACATATATATATATATATATCCCCCCTTTTATGAAATGGAAAACGAAACCATCTGTTGTGTGTAAGTTGGACTACCTCCTGACGAACCGATGTAATCTATTTTCCGTAAACACATATCAATGATAGAAATAATGATATATTGTATATTTATATAATATATTTATTATATTTTTATAAATAATTAATTATAATAACACATAAAATTATTACCTCACAACCCATTATAAAACATTAATTTTTCTTGTATGTACGGTGAACCACCACCTCACGAACTGATGTGATGTGTATTTCATTTATGTTTTCTTGGATGAAAATGAGGATATATTAAATGAATATATATTATATTTTAAACATAATTATATATATTGAATAAATTTATCACATATACCATCTTACTTTCCATTACGTGGGGGATATGATAGCATTGTTCGTGTGTATGATGAACAATTACTTCATGAAACGATGTGATTTTGTTTTCATTAATGCTTTATGTGGAAGGAAATAAGGGTTTTTTAATAAATGTGATATATATTACATAAGAAATATTCTATTAATCTAATATATTATTTTAATTTCTTTCATCCCATTCATTTGGAAAAACTAAACAACATACATGTGTACGTATGGCCTACTGTCTCTAGAAACGGTGTATTTCATTTTCTATCTCTAACATCAACAAATTAATAGAAATAAATATAATATATATATATATATATATATATATTTACATCATGTTTAAAATTCTATATATTATGGAACCATGATCAATTTAAGAGTACCAAAAATAAAAAATCAACACATACACAAAAACAATATAGTTATTACCAAAAATTCGTTTTTAACAAGGAATTTTTAATAAACATGAAATAAAATGTCATCATAAGTAAATCATATATGTTATGATATATAAAATTATTATTCTAAAATATATTTAAATTCATATTATATTTATTATACAAGATTTGTAAACATGTACAAAGTAATTAGAGACTTATGGTAAGGGATTTCCATCTCACTTTTTAGTTCTGTGAGAAAAATGCCATATTCACCACCTATTTATTTTATATGGTGTATATACTAGCCATTAATTTATTTTATGATTTTATCCAAAAAATTATTATGATATAAATATCAATTTGATTATCTATCTATCATGTGGTTTATGGTTATAATGTTACCCTCATGGTAAGGGATATTTATCTCAAATTACCTTCATTGGGTCAAACGTTATGTTATGCACCTATCCTCTTCTATAAGGTGTATATAATTACTCTTTTATATTTTATATCATGAATATCCTTATTTTATAATTTTTAATGTTTCATTATGTGTTCTTATTTAATGTGGCCTAAGATTTAAAATATTCCAAAGTGGTAAAGGTTTGATGTTATAATCTCATTATTTATTAGGATTCTTTATGATTATTCTTTTACTGATGAAATAATATGTTCTATATAGAAGTAAAATAATGACTTTTATTATCCTTCAGGAATTTAATGAGAATAATTTTTTTCATCCATTTTCCTATCTTAATGTGCTATTGATTCTAAGAGAATTTTTTTATGAAAACTGTCTTTATTTCTCTCTTCAGTTTAAAGCACTTTTTCCTTCCATATCCATATTTTGTAAAAATGTTTTAAATTTATTTTAATGTTTATATAAGATTTTATAAATTAATTTTTATCCTTTTTGTATTTTTACAACAAATTTTAAAATTAATCTTAATTCCCTTTTCAAAATAAAGACTATTTGGATTTTACTAAAAATTGAGAAGGAATATTTGTTTAAACGTTTACGAGATTTCCCACCCTCATGAAAACTAATTTTTTTATGGAATCCATTATATTTTTAAATGTTTATTTTAAATGAAAAAGATTTTGAATATGGTTTATGTTTTAAAAAAGTCATTTTCAAAGTGGAAATGGTGTTTTCCTTAATAAATATTTTAAATGATTTTTAAAGATTTGTTTATAAATTTTCATGTTTATTTTAAAATAAAATCATTTAAAAAATATATTATGAATTTATAGCTCTGAAAATTCTGTTTTCCATGAAATTTTATTTTCTTTAAAAATAGCCCCAATGATTTTTCTTTCAAAATAATTTTCCATCTAAAATAAAATCATACAATGTTTTTTAATATTTATTAGGGATATAATCTAATGATCCAATATTTATTCCTTATTTTTATGGTTAATGATGGAGAGATTTTTATGAAACCCATTCATTTTACAAGGGTTATTCAATGGTTACAATATCCCAAAAATTACATTAAGTTACTAATGAGACTCTTATTTTAAAATTAATTTTTTATTATGAGTACATAAAAATAATTTTACATTTAATTCAAATAATAAATATCATGAATTGATATAAATTAATACAATAAGGAATAACTATGGAATATAAAAATGTAATAACATTACCTTCACTAAAACAAAATCCATAGGCTGGAAATCCCCCAAGAAGATAATCCCTTCCATAAAGATCATAAAAATAAAACGAATCATTATGAATGTAAGAACCTTTTTAAGAATTTTAGTAAGGTGTAAAGAGATAAATATTATGTATTTATAGGGAAATATGACTGTTTTTATGAGTAATGTTGTCTAATATGGAATGTGTGTATTATTCCCATTAATCTATAAGAATGTTGGTCATTATTAATGTTTTTGTTATAATAATGTGGATGTTGGGAGTATATTATTAATGTATTTTTGGACACTCTATAAATATGTAATTAAAATTCATTTTTATGATAAATTTATTTCTTTTAAATAAATTTATTTTCATGAAATTATCTTATAAATCACTTTTAGAAGTAAAAACATTATCGTTTTGGTAATTAATTTTTACAATTGTCAAAACATTAGTTATGTCCTAAAAATTATTAATATTAAATATATTAGTATTTTTATTTCAAATACATTACTATAATAATTAGATTATTATTTTGATAAAATAAATTTATGTTTTTCTGAGAACATCATAATTTGATTAGGGTGAATTTATGGTAATTTTCTAAAAAATTTGTTTTTATGGTAAAAAGTTAAAAAGATTGTTTTTATGAAATAATATCACTTTTATGTAATATTAATAATATGATCATGATTTAAATTTTTTTTAACCCATATTATTGATGAAAATTTATTTATGTAATTATATAATATATAAGGTGTTAGACATATAAACACATGACTAGTATTTTCAAAACCATGATTTTAACATTTCCAAAAAAACTTTTTTTATTAGTTATACACGTATCAGATAAGAATTTATTTTTACCAATTTTATAAATTGAGTAAATTATAATTTATTTAATATCTGTAATTATAATTTCCCAATTAATTTGAAATTTCATTTTCATTTTCATGTATAAAATAATTACCATGTAAAAAAAAGATTTACCCAGTATAGGTAATATAGAGTACTCAATTAAAGTTTAATAGTAAAATCATAAAATAATAAAAAATTAAAATGTTAAATCAATATTTTATATATTTAACTACATTGTGTATTATTTAAAACATTAATTTGAATCTATTTATTTTAGAATTAATGCAACCTAATAGTGGTTATCATTAAATATAAAATAATCATTTTTTAATCACTTAAAATCACCCCTACCCAATTAAAAATACCCCATTCCCACCTCCATTTACACACAAAAGAATTTAATAATTATTTATCCATAAATTATCCTCTAAATTTTATTTTAAGGGTGGTTCCATGGTTCCAAGGAGTCCATCTCTGGCTTTAAGAAGCCTTTTCCCAATGTAAGGGAGCCACTCCTTCTCCTATTTATTCAAGCACCCTAAATATGTAATACATTTTATCTCTATATTCTAACTGATGAGATATGATTCTACACATCCATATTACATAAATTATGATGTAAAAGTGATGGTAGTCCATTTTCAATCTCATTAATCCCTCCCATGATTCATTATGCACCCCTGTTATGTTGTTAAAATTATTTAACAAACTTTTATTCAAGAATCATATCTGTCGTAGGCTATTTAGTTCCAAATGTTTCATGTTTTATTATGTTTTTACATATCTCTATTAATTCTATTATGATTTCAAAGTGATAATATAACCCTTTAACTCTCATTAATCCCTCTCAGGATTCATTATGTAACCCCGTTATGACACTAAAATTATCTTGTGATTTTTTTCATGCCAAACTTTTGTATTATGGATAGAATTTCTATTTACACTAAAATTTATTCATTTATACACACCTAATATTATAATTATTTGGATATAATGATTTATTTAACAAACACACCATTATTGTGGGGTTAAACTTAATGACATAAATTATTATATTATATGAACAATGTGGAACACTTATGAATGTACATAATATGATTATGAATTGGTGCATATAGATAGTGCTCTAATGAATTGTGTAATGTTTTAATCTCATGATATTCAATGTATGGTTTATAAGAGGTAATCTTATGAACACTATGTTATGATGTATTATTGGTTAACCTTGACCTATGCATATGTTTTCAAGATTAAAGTTGTTCAAATTTTCCAATTTTTCCTTTATGTTATCATGTTATATAATGACTTATTATTCAAAATTTTGACTATTGTACCCTATTTTGTTTCCTTTGTATTCCTATTGACTATTATGTTATAATTAAATCATGTTATGATCATTATTCACTTACCAAACTTTATAGATAACCCCTTCCTTACGTATATCCCCAGGTTAACCTATATAGTTTTAAATGAATGGTGAAAATTTAAGAGCATGTTAAGGAAGTTTTCAATAATATCATTGTATCCCGATTTTATGATTTTATGTTGTGTATCTAATATCTAAAACAAACTAGTAATATTTATCTTCTCAGTTGTATTTAGTGAATCTTTATGTAATAAATAATGATCAATGTGTAATAAATAAAAGGGTTGACGTAGTTAGTATCGAAGGAATGTCTTGTTATTTTTGGGATTAAGGATTGAAAACTCTAGTAAAATACATAGGGATAATACTGAGCATAGTAAAAAAACATAAAATTTTGGTAAATTATATAGTAAGTGGTTTCTAATTAAATAAATCCAAATCTATATATAATAAGTGGATGTGGCTCTTGAATATATTTAACTAGGGGTAAAAACCTCAAAAACATTTTATTAAACTAGACTCAATCAAGAACTGGTGCATGACAACAGGTCTTGTTTCACACAGGGACTGAAACTCTCTGGGGATATTTTTTGGTTATAATATTTTTATAAACCAACCTGAAATGATGTGTAAAAGGAGTATATTTTTTCTTAAAATAAATAAGGGATTAAAATATTTGAACCCATAATCCCTATGTTAGAAAAATAAAATCATTATAATTATAATCACCTTTGTAATTTATTACCCTTACATGTCTTAAAATCATTCTTCCTATTATATATGTTTTTATTTTAGCTTATGGATAGAAATAATAGGTAATTAAACATGTTTTAATTTGGTTATAGAAAATTAATTTCTTGTTTTAGTTTTGTATTTTAAAATATAAGTTATCAGATATAAGGAAATAACTCCTATACAAAATTATTGTCAGTAAAAAATGATTTAATCTTCAATATTTTTCAAAATCTAGTGTAATTTATTTTGATTTTTTTTAATATTATACTCTCCTACAAGAAACTATTTTTTCTCTCAAACACTTTTATTTTGAATTTTTATATATGATGTTGAATTTACAATTTGATTTCAAAATATCAATTCTATCTCACTATCATCAAAGGAAACAACACCAAGGGATTACAAATTTCTATATTAGAGTTAAAGAATTTATACAAAAGGATGAATTAAATATCATAAAAATTATAAAAGTCCCTTATCGTTGGAATGAAAGGTATATCAGTTAGATAAAATTGTAAGGATACAGTTTCATTATTGGTTGTAGAATGTAACACCCCAAAATTACATCAATTTATTAGTATAAATATTATTTTATAATGAATTTTTTTATTTTGAGAACACTGAAATACTATTAAATTTTATAAAAAATCTACTCATAACGTTTTTATATAGAATAATTAAATCAAAAACTGTAAAGACACATACACAAGGAATAATAATACATTAATTAAAACAAACTCCATAGGCTTGAAATCCTATAATAATATCACCCATGTGAAAAATATTATAAAAAGGAAAAGAAGTATTAGTAAGACAATAGAAATTATCAAAGGATGTGTAAGAACCTTTATAAGTCATGAATTGAGGGACTAAGAGATAATTATGATGCATTTATAAAGAAATAAGACTGTACAACATGAGGAATGTTTTCCAATGAGACTAGTAAAATTATGGAAATTAATCAATAAGAGTGTTTGTCATTATTATTATTATTGGTTTAATAAAGTTTCTATTGTAATTATTTTGTAAATGTATTTTTAGAATCCACATAAATATGTAACTAAAATTATGTTTTATGAAAGATTTATATGTCTCAAATTTATTTTATTCGGATTTAATTGTTATATAAAACTCTTTTAGATGATAATATAGGGAAGTCTAAAGTAATTTTTATAATGGACAAAAAGTTCATTATGTCATAAAAACTATTAATATAAAATGAAATATTATTTTCATTTAAAATAAATGATTATAACAATTTGAGTATTATTTTGAATAAATAAATGGAATTTTTAGTTTCATCACATCAGAATTATATTAGGGTGAATTTATTATAATTTTATAAAAAACATTATTTTCTGTGTAAAAAGTGAAAATACAATTTTTAAGAAATAACATAAATATTATAAAATAATAATTATATGATAATGATTTAAAATTTATTTACACTTATTCTTGATAAAAATTTATTTATGTGATGACATGATACGTAAGGTGTTACACTCAAAAACAGATGCCTCACATTTTGAAAACCATGATTTTAACTTGTCTAAAAAACATTTTTTTGAGTTATAAACATATCACAGTAGAATGTATTTTAACCATGTTTATAAATTGAATAAATTAAAATTGATTCAATATTTGGAATTATTAGGTCCAAATTAGGTACTAAGGTCATTTTTATTTTTAGGAACAAAAAGGTTACTATGGTAAAAAAAGATTTAGCATAGTATAGATAAAATAATATAGTGGGTAAAAAATAAAAAGGAAAAACATAAAAAACCTAAAAAATAAACATTAAATGGATGGTTGATGTATTTTAAATCCTTAACCATCTAATAAAACAATAACGTTCATCCAAAAACACTCGAATTAATTCCACCCAATTGCAGTTATCCATAAATAAAAAATAGTCATTATTTAGTCACATAAACCCACCCTTCTCAAATATATATACCCCCATTAAATCAAACAATTCCATAAAAATCCATTTATAATGATTTATCTCAAAAAATTTCCTCTCAAGAGTCTTTATAATTTGTTTTCATGGCTCAATGGAGTCCCTCTCTAGCTCTAAGAAGCATCCTCCAAAGTTAAGGGATCCTCTCCTTATCCTCTTTATTCAAGCACCTTATTTATGTAATGCCTCTTGTAATTTAATTTATATTGATTGGATATTATTTTAAATATACCTATTAAATAGATTATTATTTAAAAGTGAATATATACTAATTTCACTCTCATTAATCCCACCCATGATTTATTATGTACCCCCCTTTATGATGTCAAATTATCCTTCAATATTTCCATTCCAAGCATTTATTAAAGAACCCTTTCTGTCTTATGACTTTTAATTCACATATTTTGAAGTAGGATATTGTTATTACATATCCCTATTTCTTATATTATTATTTCCATATTAGGAGAGACCCATTTACCTCTCATTAATCTCACCCATGATTCATTACGTACCCCTGTTATGCCCCCAGAATTATCCCGCATTTTTCTCGTACTAAAACTTTGTATTGTGAATTCCATAACCATTTCCACTCAATGGTTTTGAAATATAAATTCCTAACATTATTTTATATTATAATTCAATTTATGCAAACCAAACTCCTTTATCATGGTGTTGAAATATTCCAAATAAATTTTGGGTTATATGATCCATGTGGAACAATTATGAATGTACAAGATATAATTATGAATGGGTGCTCCTAGATAACACTCTGATGCATTGGGTAATGTTTTAATATAATAATATTCCATGTATTGCGAATGGGAGATTTTCAAAAGCATGATATTTTATGATTTATCAGTTTTTAACCTTGACTTATTTATATTATGTCATGTTTAAAGTTGTTTCCACATTCCAATATTTCCTTCATATTATGATGTTATATAATGACTCATTATTCAAAATTATTATTGTAATCCACTTTTATGTCTCATTGATATTACTATTTAGTTTCATGTTATACATATATCATGTTATGATCATTATTCCCATAATGGTATTTATGGATCACCCCTTCCTTAAGTATTTTCTTAGGTTATCCCATACAGTTTTAAAAGAATGATGAAAATTTAAAATCATATTATATAATTTTTTCATAAATTCATTTTATAAATGTTTTATGATGTTATGTTATGAACTTGATCTCTCAAATAAAGTAGTCCACTAGATATTCTAGGTTGTTTCATGTTAAATTCAATGTAATAAATTATAAATTAATTTGTAACAAATGAAAGTTATTTAATAGTTGGAATCAGAGTAAATTCCTGTTTTTTTTGGATTAGGATTTGAAAATTCTAGTAAAATGTTTAAAGATAACATTTAACATATGAAAAAATTAATTTTTTTTTGATGTATAGAGTAATTGGTTTCCATGAAAATGCATCCCTCTATAGATACTATAAGGGGACATGGATATGGCATAGATTTACTTAGGGGTAACAACTCAAAAAACACCATGTTGATCTAAACAAGATTCAGAATTGATGTATGACAAAGGGCCTTATTGCACACCTAGTTTGACCCTCCCAAGAGATATGCTTCGGTTATCATAATATTTTTAGAAACCAACATGAAAGGAGTCTTAAAATGTGTAAATGTTTACCTTAAAATAAATAATGTATTTAAATTCATGATCCAAGAATTCCAATATTGTAAAAAGTTAATTTTTAGTATTAAACACAAATTTCTAATTTATTTTCCTACCTATTCTTAAAAGTAAAATTATTATTATATAATTTTTTCTTTAATCATAGGGATGAAAATATAAAGTTATAATACATGTTATAATTTGGTTATAAATAATTAATTATGTTTTTTTAACATTGTCTTTTCAATGATAAATTATCATATATATGGAAAGAACTATTGCACAACATTATTATTCCTTCCAGATTATTTAATAATCAATATTATTATAAAAGATAGTTTTAATGATTTCTAAGGTTTTACAAAATATTCATCAATCCTATAAGAAACTATTTAATCTATATGAAATCTTTTATTTCTCTAGAAATTATATGGACCATGGTTAATTTACAAGATTATTTGAAAACATCAATTCTATAATTTATCCCAACAAAGGAAACACTATGGAGGGCTTGAAATTTCTATATTGGACTTGAGGAATTCATACTGAAGGATTAGTTAAATAAAATTATCATTAAGAAACACCCTAATTATAAGGAACCAGCCTTAAAACATTACAGAATCATGAATTAAATGAATAATTCACATAGAGGATCTTTTCAGGTTTAGAGTTTTAGAGAATTAGGACATTACTATTACATCTCAAAATATTACAAAGTAGACACTTCTAATAAGTTTCCATAAAATAAAAAATCTTCAAAAGAAACATGCCTAGTTCCATGTTTTATATAGAATGGCTTTCTTGGATCCCATCCTTGACCCTATTCATCTTTAAGCCCTATGGAAAACATTTCAAAAACTTTGGATGAGCATGAAAAGCCCAGTAAAGGATACACAAAGAAGGAAAACTATTAGTATTTTAAAACAACAAGTAAACCATGAATATTTTATCAAAGTAATAATTTTCACCTTTACGAAGTAGTAAATACTCTTCACTGAATAAAATATCACCACTTATCCTTGGTATCCAAAAGATTACCAAAAACCCATATAACGAACACATAACATATAAAGGTAACTTGGGAGATAAACATACTTAAATGGAATAACCATATGGTCGACTTCCACACATATCACTACATGGAATAGTCATACGGCCGAATTCCATACCCAATGCATTGGAGGTTATAATGTAACCACCAATCCTGGTATTCACGGAACCACCCATCATATGGTTTATCATGTAACCACCTATCAAATTTCCAAGTACCATTATATAATCATAACTTATAAAACAATTATAAAGGAAAGAAAACATTTCCACATTTCAATCACAATATATAACTTAAATATATTGAAATAACAAATCCATTATCAAAACCATTTTTAATACCAAATACATAAAAGAGTATATGGTATTTATTTACTTTTAAAAACATTACGGCTTGTTGAGGAAGCCAAAGATCAAATAATACTCAGGACGGTGGAAATGTCGTTGTCACCACTTATGCTAAAAAGAAACATACTTTTTATCGTTTAGTAAAAGAATTATTATAGAAAATATTCCTTTTGAATAAAATTAAAATTCAAAGGTATTTATACGGCGTATAAAAGAAATTTGTGTATAAAACAATATATACCTCAATTAAAGGAGATTGAGAAAAAGTACCGTTCAAAGACGATATCCTTAGATTAAGGATAAATCAATTATGTAATTATGTGTGACAAAGATAAATACACCCAATATAAGTGGATATAAAGTGTAAAACAATCAGAGTTCATTCACACATTTTTATATCATGACATGATCAAAAATTAGAGTTTTAACCCAAAGAATTGATATTGGGTTAAGAAGTTCCCTTACAAAAATTTGACAGCCTAATGACATCACTTTAATATTCAGAAAATGATTTGATGAGACAAAAAGGGTATCTCATAAATTGGTAATAACATTTACATAAATAAGGATATATAATAACATACCCAAAAATAATAAGATGTAAATTAAAAGACATAACAAAAAGAAGCCTTTTAAAAAGAGGAGGGTGAAAGGTTCCCTTACCGACTTGAATAACTTTCGAAACGTACCACCCAAGAAAAAAGGACTATAAAAAATTGATGAAAATAATCATAAACGAATTTATATTACACAAAGATTATATTATTGGGAAGTACATACACCACTCAATGGAAATGGTGGAAAATGTAGCATAAATCCCACGGGAATAAAAGTGAGATAAAAAATCCCTTACGAAAACTCGTCAGCCTAACGGTTCCACTTAAAACATCCAAAAATGGATTTATGAGATCAAATAGGGTCGCTCATAATATGAACATAAAAATTATATAATGAGGAATATAAAAGAGCATCCCCAATCAAAAGAAATAGGAGCTTAAAATAAATTACATAAAAGAGAGTACTTAAAAAAGAAAGAGAGAGGTAGGATCCCTTACCTCAAGTCCGACTTGTCTTGTTCGTTTCTTTAAATTCTTTAATAATAAACTTTGGTAAATTTATAATTGATTAAGGACCTCCTTTAAATATTATAATTCAGTTCATATAACATATTATAATGTTATAATAATTTTTTAATAATGTGATTTCATATCAGACGTTTTTGTCGATGTTCGGTACATGAGTAAAAAGTGAACTTGTTGGAAAATAATTTTACATGTAATTATAATTACATCATCTCCAGACTATTATTAATGATTTAAATATCATATGTATCAATTATATATTCATTTTATACTATTCCATAACATTTTTAGATAAAAAGAAATGAAATGCACCGTTCATGGAGACGGTAGGCCGTACGTACGCATGAACGCTACTTTCATTTCTTTGGAACATTAATGGAATTAAAAATAAATGATATATATATATATATATATTATAATTAAAGTATAATATATATGTTATATAGTTCACATAATTTCATCAATTTGACTATTTATACATTCCATGTATTGCATGAACGAGTCACATCACTTGAGGGGGCGGTAGTCCACACTTCCTCAAATGAAATTATCACATTTGCACAACATGAAAAGCATAAAGGTATATATTGAATATAAAATACAGAAGAATAGAGAGGAAATAAATATAATATATATAATAAATAAATATAGTTCCGTCATAATGTTCACCATGAGAGGTGGTAAGAGAAGATAGAAAAATCATCGTTTCGTGAGGTAGTAATTCGCCATCCACGGAAACAATATGTTCTTTAACCATTAGAAAGAGGTGTGTGTAAGTGTAGCTTTACTAACACTTATAATAACATCATATTATATTTAATATACTTTTGTTTTTATAATAGAAATGAATAAAAATATTTTTGGGGGTTGGAGAAGCAAAATAAAACAAAAGAACATTAGGGAAGACTTTACCTTTAAATCGGGTAAATCCCCTTTGTTTGAACCAAAAGGTTTTCTTGAAGAGATTTCTACCAAAGGTAAGGATTCTAGGATGAAGAGGAGGATTTGGAGAGATAAAATGATCCGATTTTGTCTGGGCCAATGGCTTTAGAGGTGTGGGTAAGGAGGTAGAGGTGGGGGACTTTTTTAAGAGGGAGGAGGGGCACTCTTGGAAAGTCATGAAATGTCACTTTATTTTAAAATGCTTTTCGGATTTTAAAGGGCCCAAAAAGATATATTTCGAGTATAAGGTGATAAGGGTTATTAATCCACCCATCCAATAGGTTTTTGACAAGTTTATGGCTTAGATTGTACATTATCGTTTCATTTTATCTAAATCGTCCATTAATGTGGTAATCGCTGCATCATCATGGTGTCATAAATAAATTAATTTATTTAACGTCTAAAAATTATAAAACAAATAATATGATGTTGGAAATCTTTTTAGATTTCCAATTAATATTTATAGTCAAAAATAAGACTTGTATAATCCCATGTAAAAATTGTTTTTTGTAAAACAATACATGTTTGTGACATTTTTATTTTAACTTTAAATAAAAAGTTATTAATGTCATTTTCTTACCCAAGTGGGTCCATGGGGTCCCCAAGTTGACCCATGGATTTTCATGGTCGTCCATGACTCATAAAATAAGGGTAGGACATGTGTCAAAGTAATTTAATATTATTATAACATTATCTTTACCTTAAATTACACTAATTAACTATAATCACGATTAATAAAACTTAAAAGTAACTATTCACCAAAAAATATTTTCATCCCATTGAACCAAATTTTACATCCTAATTAGAACCATATATGTCGGATTTTTGAAATTCAAATCACATAGGTGGTAAAATTTCATTTAAACGAAAAATCAGTTTTTTAACTACCACTTAGTGGTTTCACTATTCATAAAAAATTGACATTTTTCAGAAAAATACCAAAAATTCACCCTAAGAAATATTTTATATTCCGAATTCAAAATGATGTCTATTTTACAAAATTCAAAACAAATAAGTTTCATTAATCAACTTAATAAGTAATTCCCATTGTCAAAACAAATAGTGTGTTTTTAAGAAACAAAATATATCAAAAGATTGACACTAGTTTATGTCCAATTTCAAAGTAAAATTATTTACAAAGACCACGATTGGATTAAATGGTAAAAATATATTCTAATTGAACTTTAAAACCAATTAAAAAGATGATATAATCATATAAATAAATTATATTAAAAAGTGGTTTTTAATTAAAATACAACCCTTTTCACTTATTCATTAAAAATGAACTTTATCGGAAAAAAATAACAAAAACAAACACAAAGTGATTTTTGATGTCCCGATTATAAAGAAGGATTTTATTTGGTCCAATATAACATATAATACTGTCAAAAAGTGGATTTAAAAAGGTTTCTCCATTAAAAGGCGGTTAATCGACCTTTTAAAAAATATTAGAATATTTATCCTAAAATTAGTTCCATTCGCATTTTAATCCTCTAACATTTATTGTAAAAAAGTAAAAATATTTGATAAACAAATATAATCATTTTTTAGATAGTTCTGTTCATTCCGGCCATTACAACGGCTAGGCGTTAACTACCATTTAAAATAATATTATTTTATTATTAGAGTGCAACGTAAGATTTCAAAGAAACTCGTTGTTGCGTATTGGGTACGCCATCGAGCATAGCATTCCCTTTAAAGTAATATTAATATTTTATTCACAAATATTAATAAATATGAAAAGGTGTAATTCTTTATTTACCAGGGATGTTACATCCTTCCCCCCTTTTGGGAATTGCGTCCTCGCAATTTTAAAATTGGGCTTGGAAACTTCATTGAAAGCCCCCCATCGGAAAAAGAGTAAATTAAACTGTCACTTTAAAAGAAAGAAAGGGAAGTACAAACGTCACCCGAGTTAACCCATTCTAGGATTACATATAGTAAAACATGGACATGGAAGAGAAAACAAAGGGTCATGTTCTGTTGGAAAGTGATAGAAAACATGATTAGGAGAATGTTAACCAAAAGAAAATCACAAACTTGTGATGGGTTAAACGGTATATGATTCCCCAGTAGGAAAAGTTAATGGACAACATTTTGGTTTTAAGTTACTTTTCATTGAGAAATTTATTTATGATCTTAACTAAATCCTAAGTAAACATACTTACTTTTCATGTATACGTTCATCTCTTAATATATTTCTTACACAAACTCATATTTTCTCCAAAAGACGAGTATTTAGGATGACTTGTTCACATTAAGAGCGCTATAATAAACTTCTAGAGAATCACCTAATCCTTAAAAGGGAACTATATATTTCCCATGTCTTTAGACCCTTACAAAAACCAAAATTGTTAGAACAAGATCAGATAATCCACAAAAGTATAATCCTTTATATAAAGAAAATCTATTCTTAATCTCCAAAATTTGTTCAACAAAACCCAAAGTTCAACGAAGAACATTCGATAAACAATTTTTCCATGAAATTCTTAAAAGCAAACCAAAATAATATTGAAACACAAATATTTGAAGGATTTAATCACATAGTCTTCCAAGGTAAAAACTAACATTTATCTCCAAATAACATCAGTGGCTCTTAAAGTATCATACTAAAAAGTAATTAACCTAATCATATATCCTTCAGGATAGGTAAATCGTTTCCTAGATAACCCAAAATCAACTTATTCATGATTTATAAAATTATATAAATAAAAATAATTTTTCATAATAACCAGGGACTTCATGTAGTCCAGTGGTAGGCGATAAATACCAGTCGCACTTTGGTTGTGGGTTCGATTCCCACAGCTTTGTCCGACGCGATGGGTTGTCACACGGTCTGCGTGTTATCCTTTTTCCAAAACTATATAATCCTTAAAAAATTCCCCAAAAAGAGATAAAATCTTCAAAAATAACCATAACATAATTTAACCTCAATTTAACCTCATTCATTTCATCTTCCATCATATAGTAACCCATAATTACCTCAAAAGTAAGGATCATATAAACACTAATGGTTACCATTATAATTATTACCTGAACTTCCACATCGAGTTGGTTCTCTCGTACATGATGCATCAGAGAACTCACCAAGGTTCAAGTGGTTAATCATGACTCCTTGATAGCTAGTTTAGAATAACCATGATATTCCTCATTGAATCCCCCATTTCATCCAGTCTCTTAATCAGAGAACCACCACAGTTTCTTTCAAATCCATTGTCACTTTGGTTCCTGCTACATCCATCCATTTACTAAAACCAAAAATGTATGTGTGAGTATATCAACAAAATTATCATGTACTAATGACGAAGATAAACACTAAGATATACTTACTCATTCACTTTATCTAGAACTATGAAGCTTACTGAAATCCAAACCATTATGGTAATGTCACTTATGCATAGAGAATACCATAACCTCTAAAGTTATCTAAACTGACCTTTGATACCTACTATAATGACACGGCCTTAAAACATTACATAATCAAGAATTAAATGAATAATTCACATAGAGGATCTTTTCAGGTTTAGAGTTTTAGATAATTAAGACATAACTATTACATCTCAAAATATTACAAAGTAGACACTTCTACTATGTTTCCATAAAATAAAAACTCTTAAAAAGAAACATGACTAGTTTCATATTTTAGATAGCATGTCTTTCCTTGATCCCATCCTTGACCCTATTCATATTTAAGCCCTGTGGAAAGCATTTCAAAAACTTGGGATGAGCATAAAAATCCACATAAAGGATACCCAAAAAAGGAAGACTGTTAGTATTTTAATACAACAAGTAAACCATGAATACTTTATCAAAGTAATACTTTTCACCTTTACGAAGTAGTAAATACTCTTCACTGAATAAAAGATCACCAATTATCCTTTGTAACCAAAATATTACCATAAACCGATATAAAGAACAGATAACATATAAAGGTAACTTGGGACATAAACATACTTAAATGGAATAACCATACGATCGACTTCCCCACATATCACTACATGGAATAGATATACGGACGAATTCCATACCTAATGAATTGGAGGTTATAACGTAACCACCCATCCTGGTATTCACATCACCACCCGTCATATGATTTATCACATAACCACCTGTCAAATTTCCAAGTACCATTATAAAATCATAACTCATAAAACAATTATAAAGGAAAGAAAACATTTCCACATATCAATCACAATATATCACTTAAATATATTGACATAACAAATCCATTATCAAAACCATTTTAAATACCAAAATACGTAAAAGGGTATATGGTATTTATTTACTTTTAAAAACATTACGGCTTGTTGAGGAAGCCAAAGATCAAATAATACTCGCGGAGGTGGAAATGTCGTTGTCACCGCGTACGTTAAAAAGAAACAAAATTTTTGTCATTTAGTAAAACACTTCGTATAGAAAACATTACTTTTGAATAAAAGTAAAAGTCAAAGGGATATATACACCATATAAAATAAAGTTGTGTATAAAACAAAATATACCTCAATGAAAGGAGATTGAGATGAAGTCTTGTTCAAAGACGGTATCCTTAGATTAAGGATAAATAAATTATGTAATTATGTGTGAAAAATATCAATACACCCAATATAATTGGATATTACGTTTAAAACAATCAGAGGTCATTCACACATATTCATATCATGACATGATCAAGAATTAGAGTTTTAACCCAATGAATAGAAATTGGGTTAAGAAGTTCCCTTACAAAAATTCGACAGCCTAACGACATCACTTTAAAATTCATAAAATGAGTTGATGAGACAAAAAGGGTATCTCATCACTTGGTAATTAATTTTACAACAATAATTATATAGAAGAACATATCCCAACATAATAATATGTAAATTAAAAGACCTAACAAAAAAAGTCTTTTAAAAAGAGGAGGGCGAAAGGTTCCCTTACCGACTTGGGTAACTTTCGAAACGTACAACCCATGAAAGAAGGACTATACAACATTAATATAAATACTCATAGAAGAATTTATATTACAAAAATAGTAGAATAATGGGCAGTACATACACCACTCAAATGAAATGGTGGCAAATGTAGTGTAAATCCCATGGGAATAAAAGTGAGATGAAAAATCCCTTACGAAAACTCAACAGCCTAACAGTGCCACATAAAACATCCAAAAATGGATTTATGAGATAAAATAGGGTCTCTCATAATATGAACATAAAAAGTACAGAATGAGGAATATAAAATAACATCCCCAAACATAAGAAATAGGAACTTAAAATAAATGACATAAAGGAGAGTACTTAAAAAAGAAAGAGAGGTAGGATCCCTGACCTCAAGTCCGACTTGTCTGGTTCGTTTCGTTATATTTCCTGAATAATAAACTTTGTTCAATTTATAATTTATTAAGGAACTACTTTAAATATTATTATTCAGTTCATATCACATATTATAATTTTATAATAATTGGTTAATAATGTGAGTTCATATCAGACTTTTTTGTCGATGTTCGGTACATGAGTAAAAATTAAACTTGTTGGAAAAGAATTTTCCATGTAGTTATAAGTAAATCATCTCCAGAATAGTATTAATGATTTAAATATCATATATATCAAGTATATATTCATATTATACTATTCCATAACATTTGGAGATAAAAAGAAATGAAATGCACCATTCATGGAGACGGTAGGCCTTACGTACGCATGAACCCTACTTTCATTTCTTTGGAACATTAATGGAATTAAAACTAGATGATATATATATATATATATATATATTATAATTAAATTATAATATATATGTTATATAGGTCACATAAGTTCATCAATTTCATTCTTTATACATTCCATGTATTGCATGAACGAGTCACATCACTTGAGGGGCGGTAGTCCACACTTCCTCAAATAAAATTATCGCATTTGAAAAACATGAAAAGAATAAAGGTATTTATTAAATATAAAATACAGAATCATATAGAGGAAATAAATATAGTTACATCATAATGGCCACCATGAGAGTTGGTAGGAGAAGATAGAATAGTCATCGTTTTGTGAGGCAGTAATTCTCCATCCACGGAAACAATATGTTCTTTAACCATTAGACGGAGGTGTGTTTAAGTGTATCTCGAATACTTCTCATAAAAACATACTATTATATTTAAGATACTGTTTTTGTTACAAAATAAAGGAATAAAAATAGTTTAGGGGTTTGGAGAAGCAAAATAATACAAAAGAACATTAGGGAAGACTTTACCTTTAAATCGGGTAACTCCCTTTGGTTTGAACCAAAAGGGTTTCTTGAAGAGATTTCTGACTAAGGGAAGGATTCTAGGATGAAGAGAGGGATTTGGAGAGATAAAATTATCAGAGTTTGTCTGAGCCAATGGCTTTAGAGGTGTGGGTAAAGAGGTAGAGGTGGGGGCCTTTTATATGAGGGAGGAGGGGCACTCTTGGAAAGTCATGAAATGTCACTTTATTTTAAAATGATTTTCGGATTTTAAAGGTCCCAAAAAGATATATTTCTAGGATAAGGTGATAAGGGTTATAAATCCACCCATCCAATAGGTTTTATACAAGTTCATGGCTTAGAGTTTACATTATCGTTTCATTTTATTTAAATTGTTCATTAATGTGGTAATCGCTGCATCATCATGGTGTCATAAATAAATTAATTTATTTAGTGTCTAAAAATTATAAAACAAATAATATGATGTAGGAAATATTTTTAGATTTACAATTACTATTTATAGTAAAAAAATATGACTTGTATAACCCCATGTAAAAATTGTTTTAGTAAAACAATACATGTTTGTGACATTTTTATTTTAACTTTAAATAAAAATTAATTAATGTCATTTTCTTACCCAAATGGATCCATGGGGTCCCCAAGTTGACCCATGTATTGTCTTGGTCGGTAATGACTAATCTAATAAGGTTAGGACATGTGTCAAGGTAATTTAATATTATTATAACATTATCTTTACCTTAAATTACAGTAATTACCTTTAATCGTGATTAATAAAACTTAAAAGTTACTATTCACCAAAAAAAAAATTTCATACCATTGAACCAAATTTTACATCCTAATGAAAACCATGTATGTCTTATTTTTCAATTTCAAATCACAGAGGTGGTAAAATTTCATTTAAACGAAAAATCAATTTTTTAACTACCACTTAGTGGTTTTACTATTCAAAAAAATTGATGTTTTTCAGAAAAATACCAAAAATTCACCCTAAGATATATTTGATATTCTAGATTTAAAAATGATGTCTATTTTACAAAATTAAAAATATATATGTTTCATTAATCAATTTAATAATTAATTATCGTTGTTAAAAAAATAGCGTGTTTTTAAGAAACAAAATATATCAAAAGATTGACACTAGTTTAAGTCCAATTTCAAAGTGAAATTAATTCCAAAGACCACCATTGGATTAAATGGTAAAAGAATATTATAATTTCACTATAAAACCAATTCAAAATATGATCTAATAATTTAAATAAATTAGATTAAAAAGTGGTTTTGAATTAAAATACAACATTTTTCACTTATTCATTAAAAATGAACTTTATGGAAAAAAATAACAAAAACATACACAAAATAAATTTTGTTGTCTTGATTATAAAGAAGGATTTTATTTGGTCCAATATAACATATAAAATTGTCAAAAAGTTTATTTAAAAATGGTTCACCATCAAAAGGTGGTTAATCGAGCTTTTAAAGAATATTAGAATATTTAGGCTTAAGATTGGATCCATTCACATTTTAATCCTCTAAAATTTATTGTAAAAAAGTAAAAATATTTGAAAAACATATATAATAATTTTGTAGATAGTTCTGTTCATTCCCACCATTACAACGACTAGGCGTTAACTACCATTTAAAATAATATTATTTTATTATTGGAGTGCAACGTAAGATTTCAAAGAAACTCATTGTTGCGTATTGGGTATTCCATCGAGCAAAGTGTTCCCTTTAAAGTAATATTAATATTTTATTCACAAATATTAATAAATATGAAAAAGTAATATTCTTTATTTACCTGGGATGTTACACTAATATTTTTAATTAAAGGTATCAATCAATAAAATAAAATTGAGGGGACACATTTTATTAAATGGGGTAAGAATAAAACACTCCAAAGATCATTTATGGTATTAATAGAACGCTTATCTTATAAGGAATGTGAAATTACAAGGACATAGATATATTTTTACATTTTCAAAATAATTTAGACATATTTTTTTGATATGGAATAATATAATGAGGAATATTAAAGGGATATACATAGGGAATAGTAATACCTTCATTAAAAAATAGAATTGGCTTGAAATCCCTAGAGAAGATTGACCCTTCCCTGAAGTTTGTAAAATGGATAAGAAGAATTAGTAAAATAATATACATCATTAAAGGACATGTAATAAATATTATAAGTATTTTAGTGAGGTATGAAGAGATACTTATGATGTATTTATAAGGAAATATTTCCATTCGGTATGAGGAACATTGGACTGTATGACCATTGTGCATCATCATCGTAAATCAAAAAGTTGATTGGTCATTATTATTGTCATTGGCTCAATAAAGTGGTTTATGTGATTATTTAATAATTGTTTTAGAAAATATATAAATATTTAATAAACATTTAGTATTATAATAAATTTATAATTTATTAATACATTTTATTTTCATGAAATTAATTTATAAAACCCTTTTAGTTGATAATATAAATTAAATAATTCCTAAGTAATTTTTATAATGGTACAAAAGTTTTTCAGGTCATAAAAAATATTAATATTAAATAAATGAGTATTTTTATTTTAAAAAAATTATTATATTATTTATAGTATTATTTTGATAAAATAAATTTCATTTTTATAACATTGGAACTAGCTTTGGATCAACTTATGATAATTTTTGGAAAAATTGATTTTTGGGGTGAAAAGTGAAAATATCATTTTTTTATGAAGTACCATAACTATTATGAAATAAATATTATATGATCCAGATTTAAATTTTGTTAACCCATATTTTTTATTGTATTTTATTTACATAATTAAATAATATATAAGGTGCTACACTTTGAAATATAGTTCTAGTATTTTGAAACCAATGATTTTACCTTTTCTAAAAGACATTATGAGTTATATGTGTATCAAATTATTCTTGATTTTTAAAATTTTTATAAATTGAATATAGTAAAATGGATTTCCTATTTTTAAGTATATGGAGAAAATTATTTTACAAGTTTATTTTTATTATTATGTCCCAGAAAAATAACATGATAAAAAAAATATTTACCACAATTTAGGTAAAATAATTTAATGGGTTAAAGTAAAATAGTAAAAGTATAAAATAAATAAAAACAGAAAACATTAAATGGGTGGTTTATGTTTTTGAAATAATTATCATTATTTTAAGAATTTAATTATCTAAAAAACATGGTAATTAATTCCACCAAATATTTTTTAGCCTTAGATACAAAATAATCATTATTTAATGACTTAAACCAACACCTCCTCAGTATAAATATCCTCATTCCCTCCTTAGTATACACACCAAAGCCATTAAAAATTATTTATCTCAAAATTACCATTTAAATAGTTTCTACGAGGCGGTTCCAAGGTTTGAAATAGTCCCTCTCTAGCTTTATATAGCATCCTCCCAATGTAATGGATCATTTCGTTCCCATCATAGTTCAATCACCTTCATTATGTAATGAATTTTTTATTTAAATTAAAATTGATATTGTATAATTATCCACATCTCCCTTAATACCCTTAATATTTCCATCTAACTAGTGACCCATTTATCTCTCATTAATCCCTCCCATGATTCATATATACCCTAGTTATGATGCCAAAATTATCCCATGATTTTTCTATGCCAATCTGTTGTTCAAGAACGTTTCATTTATTATGCATTTTAATTCCCAATTATTCATATTGGATTTTCTTATTCCATATCCATATTACTACCCTTATTATTTAAAGGTCATTATAAACCATTTTACCCTCATTAATCCCTCCCATGATTCATTATTTTCCTCTGTTATGTTTCCAAAAATATCCAATTATTTTTTTACAAACATTCTTATCGTTATAATTTTCACTAAAGTGTATTCAACTAATAATAGATAACCATAATTGATTTTCTAATTCAATATATTTTACGCACACCCCTTTATCTTCGGGTTAATATTTATGAAGTATATTTTTATGTTATATGATCCATATAGCACAATTAAATTATATGATTATGAACGAGTGCACCCAGATAACACTCTAATGAATTGGGAAAAGTTTTAATCTCATTTTATTACATGTATAGAGAATAGGATGTTATAATAAGGACACTACAATATGATTTCTTTGTGGTTAAGAATGACTTATTAATATCATGTCATTTTTAATGTTATTTCCACATTCCCATGTTTCCTCTATGTTATCAAGTTATATCACGTAACACTATTCAAAATTATGATTCACATCCCCTTTAATGTCTCCATGATATTACTATTTACTAACATGTAAAAATTAGATCATTTTATGTCCATTATTACCTTACTAGTCTCTATATATCACCCCTTTCTTATGTATGTCCCTAGGTTATCCCATACAGCCTTAAAATAATGGTGAAAATTTAAGGTCAATTTAAGGAAGTTGTCGTTAAATACTTTTTTCACCTATTTTATGATGTTATTTTATTTAACCAATAACCTAAAGAAACTAGGATTCTCTATATTATGGGATTTATTAGGTAAATATTTATCTAATAAATCATGAATGAATGTGTAATAAGGTAAAGGGTTGTCATAATGATGAACTGATGAGATAATTATGAGACCCATTTCCTTTATATGGGTTTTATTATGGTGTAATGTTTTATGAAACCCATTTAATTTCATGGGTTTTGATGCAATGAATGTTTTATTATATTTTATCACACCTATGTATGGTTTTCATTATGTGAGGGTGGTTAATTTATAACTAATGATGGTGGTCACATTATATCCAAATATGGGTGGAACCTATATCTCCATCCTTTGAATTAGATAATGATTAATGTTATATGATATCAAAGTGTACATGGTAGGTTATCCCAAGACAGAAATAGGGTATATATAAAGTAATCCCAAGACCAAAAGAGGGTACATGAGAGGGTATCCCAATCCCAAAGTAGGCACATTGGTTGTTATCCCAAACCAAATATTTTATGAATTTCTTGGTGGATATCCTTGAGGTAAGATTTTATTTTTTTATGTGTATGCCAAAAATATATATCTTTGGACAATGTTATTCTGTCTAGGATCATGTTATTTGATTCCATTACAATTCATTTCTTATGAACTACCTAGATTTATGACATGAATCACAAATTTTATTGTCATGTTCTCATACACCTATGATTATGTTATATTGATATATCCCTTATTTACCCTTACTAAGGATCTTATCTCACCACATGTTATGTTTCTTTTCCATAGGATATTAATAAAGGTATTATGTATGATACATATATAAAGGTTTATAGTTATGATGAACAAAATGAGAGACGATGTAGCTCATTTAGGGTCCAGTTGTTTACATGTCGATGTTTCCAAACACATTGTACGTACATGATTTTGGTGTTGATTGTTATATAATAATATGAATATTCATCTACTAAGATGTAACATTTATGAATGAGAAGTTTTTGTCACTAAATTTGGTATCAAATAAAGGTTTATTAATCCCTTGGAAACTAGGATGAGAAAAATTTAGTGAGAACCATCTGGATAAGTCTACAAATCGGAAAATATCATGGATTATTGGTGAGGGATATAGTGAGTGGTTTTTAGGAAATTTAATCCCTATGTGGATAATATAAGTGTCTATGGTTCGGCAATAGATGTACCTAGGGGTAATAATTTTTAAAAAGGAACATATATCTTGACTCGAGCATTACTATGTACATGACGAAAGGAATTATAGAACACATGGTATGAAACTCTTGAGGGATATGATTTGTAAATTAAAAAAGTTTTGAAAATGATCTTCAAGTATTTGAATAAAGACTATGGATGACATAGGTTATTACTATTGTTTTATAGACTGAAAATAAGGTTTCATGATTTAGACATCCTGTAAGTGATTTTTTACAATTATGTGGTTTCCCACAATGATTACTATCTATCACACTATGTTTTTAAGTTTTCATCAATTATGGAAACTAAAAGGGAATAGATTGATGTTGAATTTTCCAGATAATGTTTTGATCATAAAATAAATGTGATGATGACTGTAGTGAAATATATTGTTATGATGACTAATCAATTATCATGATAAAAGATTAACAACTTTCACCATAATCGACTCCTAGAAACACCAAGGAAGAAAAGTATATTGTTTACCGGGAGATCAGGTGATGGATATCACAATGAAAAGATTATTTAGTTTTCTATATGTTGAGAATGTGGGAATCACCCAAGTGAATTTCTTAATGGGATGAGAAGATGTTTTGTGTATAGAAAAGAAGGACCCAAATCAATTAGTTTCCAATTAAAAATTAAATTCTTACATAATTACATGGTTGAGAATAATGGTTTCCAAAAGGCATTATAATTGTTTGAATGTTATAAATGAATATAGTATAAGAATAATTAAAATAGATTTCATAAGGGGGATGCTCATGATGAGAATTGGTATAGTGGTGTGAATAATGGTTATACTACTGATGATGAAGATACCACAAAGGATAGATGAAAGGTAGGGGATATTCTAAGATAATTTTTTCTATTAAATGTGATAGTCATGATTGAATTAAGGATGATTAATTTTATGACATGATTTATATTTTTATTGTTATAAATAAGTATTAAGCAATAAGATGGTGAATCCTAGTTAATGGTTTATGAATGATGTGTAATGATTGAAGTTTATGTTTTTGGGAATTCCAGAATTATGTTATATGAATCATGAAATATATAAGGATTGTTCTAAATAAGTTTTTTATTAAGTATTTCAAGAATATGTTGAATGGTAATAATTATTTAGAAAATCGATTTAATGGGAAGGTGAAATTTTATGGAAAATAGATGATTAAGGGAATATAACCCTTAATATGTTCTTAATATTGAGGAAAATGGTGCTTAGTTTGGATAAAGAAACGGTTGACATGGATAAAGTAATCTAGATAGTATTTATGACCCTAGATGTGATTAATGATTTTTTTAAAAAGTGTTAAATGTTATCATTTCTGGATTTTACAACTTTTTTGGATTTGTTGCACATATTCAATAATCTATGGTTTAATTTATCAAATGAGGTAGTTGTATGTTTATATTGAGGTTTTATGATAAATATGGTTATTAACATGCTTCAATATAATATAAAACCAAGGTATTCAAATATTTGAGGTGTGACCATCGAGATATAATTATTGATATTTGGGGGATCAATGTTATGTTGATTTTGTAAAATTTAATAATCTTCATTATAATTTTGGAATTTCGAAAGGGCCATAAGGGTAACCATTTATGAAATGGTTCAAAATGAATTTTTGAAATTGTTTTAGAGATTGAAATATTAATACACCAAAATAATATTTATCAATATTGGAAAACTAGTGCTAACTATATTTTTATGATGATAAATGGAGATATAAGGATTGACTTATTATCCTATTATAGATTATGTGATATTTTAGTACATCACGCATAACAAGTTTATCTTTATTTTTTGGAGTAAGAGATGAAGTGGAAATTGATCAAATATAAACAAAAGGATGAAATTTTATTTACGATACAAAGGAGATTTAGGATCTAGGTATATAGATATATAGGTCCCTTTGAAATTCTTGATTGTGTTGGGATTATAGCCTATCGATTGGAACATGAACCAAACCTATCTTAATTATAGAATTATTTCCATGTATCTGACCGAAGGTAGTAAATACCTGATCCATCATATGTACTGAATTCAAAGATCATACCATTTGATCGTTTTATTTATTGGATATAAAAAAATAAAATTATACTCAATATCATATAGATAAAGTTCTATGAAACAAGAAAACTCACTTCGTAAAAGTTTTGTGGTGAAACCTTTAGCTTAAAAAAGATACATGAGAACTTGAGCATGTAATAAGGCAGATGTATCCTCATTGGTTTTTATCAGAGTGTTTAATTTTGAGGAAAAAATTCTTTACAAAGGTGGTAGAATGTAATAACCAATGATTTTATGAAAAAAAAATTTCAAATAAATTTAATTTTTTCAATAACTTACATTATACACAACAACAAATTTTACCAAAACATGAAGTACTATTAAAATATTTTTATTTAATATAATAATTACACCTAGATATTGTAATTGAGTGTATGAGTATGTTGAAATAAATTATGAAAATATCTATTTTACAAATGTATATAAAAATATTTATTTAGTGACTATTCAACTATTATTTAAAATTAAAAATATTATAAAATAAAGAAAACTATTTCATGAAAATAAATTTTTATGAAAACAAATGTGTTTAATCTTAATAAATTAATTACATAATTTTTTTGAATTTTTTTAATGAAATTTATATATTATATATTCAATCAAATTGTGAACATTCATCTTATTTGTTTTCTTGGAATTAGATAAGAATAACTCAAAACAATTTTTTTTTTCTAAGAAATAGTTTTGTCACACTTTGTGGACTTATTTTAAAATTAAACTTTAACACCTTTAATAAGATTAATTTGAAAAAAATAAATTCATTTTTTAAATCATAAGGTCTAAATTATATTGGAGTGAATTTTTTATAATTTTCTAAGAAGCTAAAATGTTCAGTGAATAGAAAAAAATACTGGTTTATATTAAAGAAAATTTAATTATAATTCCAAGAATTTACAAGTTAAATTTTATTTTAATATGGTTTTAAAAGAGAAAATAGTTGAATTATATATCTATTAATCCAATTTTTAAAATTAAAATAAATGTATTATTTAATTTTTATATAAATTGTTTTTAAACTTTTGAAGAATTTCTCTTCGGAAAACCTCTTATTCATCTTGTATAGTGGTCTAATTTTATGTTACATTTTTTCACTTCTATTAATAGAATTTGGTTCAAATGGATTAAATATTTAAATTAAAAATAATTTATAATGTATAATAATTGAATTTTGTTTTTCAAAATGACTAGTATAAATGTTGAAAATTAATTATAACAATAAGGTTATACAGATTTTACTGGGGGTTAACCTAAAATGATAATGATTAAATTGGCCCATAATCTAGTCCAAACCATTTTTTATATCGATATTTATTCCTTTATAATCTATTTTTTTAATTTATCATTTTTTTCCATTTGGAATGTTAATAACATGGGTTCACTTTATTCTTTTGAAGTATTACATGTATGTCCTCTTCCCTACTTATAAAATTAAACCAACTGTCCTCCACTCTTCAGACATCAAAATCCATTTGTTTCAAAAACAACATTCCAAAATGTATTCCTAACATCTTTATCCGCATGCTATAGCCTAAATTGAGATCATAAATTTAATCCTGGAAGTATTTAGTTTAAACTTATAGGGGTTGTTTGAAGAATATATAATGTTTTTAACTATTCTTTTTTGTTTTACATCTTCTTATAACTCATTGAAATATTATTCAAATATGATAATATATTTAAAAAATAATATCCTATATAATTTTATTTTATTATACTAATTTAATAACCTATATCCATCTCCTCTTCAATAAAATGGGAAACAAAACCATCAAGCGTGTGTACATTGGACTATGGCCTCACATACCCATGTTATTCATTATCCATCACTACCTATCATGGATGGATATAATGATATATTTATTTTTTATAAATTATATTTATGACAAATCTATACCACTGAAATTATAATAAAACAAATAACTTCTTACCTCCCAGCTTGTTGGAAAACAATCACATCGCTTGTGTGTACATTAGACTATTGCCTCATGAACTGATGTAATGTTTTTTATTTCCAATATAATTATATGTAAAAAGGATATATTAAATTAATATATCTCATATATAAAACAATTATACATCTTGATAAATTATATCACCTATAACTTCTTACTTTCCATTCTATGGGGATACGATAATATCGTTCGTGTGTACAATGAACTACTGCCATGCGAAGAGATGCGATTCATTCTTTAATAACACTTTGCGTGTAAGGTAATATGGGTAAATTTAATAAATATATATGATATATATTACCAAAAAATTATTATTTAAAGGTAATATTTTTTAAAATTCTTTCTTTTTATCCTTCAAAATAAAATGGAAACAGTGTTCATGTGTATGCATGACCTACCATATCCATGAACTGCATATTTTATTTTCTATATATAACATTTATTGATTACATTAAATACACATATAATGAATATATATGATATTAATATACTATTTAACATTTTGGATATATGTAACATTGACCAATGTGATAGGTCTAATGATAAAAAACCAAAACACGAATGAAAAACAAAGTAGCTATTACCTAGAACATGATTTTAACAAGGAAATGTTAATAAAAGGTTAATAAAAGGTCATAAGTAAATCATATGTGGTATGATATATACATGAAAGGTTATTTAATAGATTTATAAATAAATTATATTTTTTTAAAATAATTATTGAACAACTATGAAGGACGTCGAGACTTATAGTATGGGATTTCTATCTCAGTTTTTACTTCTATGAGATACATGCCATATTAACCACCTATTTATTTTGTGTAGTGTATATAATTTCCATGAATGTATTTTATGACAATTCTCCTGAAAATTATTTGGATTTACAAATCCATTATATGATCTCTCTTTCATTGTGTTTATGGCTCAAATGTTACCAAAGTGGAAAGGTATTTTTGTCTCAATTTGGATTCATTGAGACATAAGTTATGTTATGTACCTGTATTCGTCTATGAGGTGTATATATTAACCATATGAAATTTTTTTATCATGAATATATTTATTTTCATGATATTAAAATTTAATTATTTTGTATTCTTTAATGGTGTATGTGATTCAAAAAATACATAAGTGGAAAATAATTGATGTTACAATAACATTATTTATCAAAATTGTTTTTTAATATAATTTCAATGATGAAATATTATGATTTATATTTCATAAAACTCATTCATTTTTTTATAATCTGGTCATTTATTATGAATACATATTTTTTTGTAATATTTCTCCCCTTACAGGCTCATGATTCCAAAATAATGTTTTTAAGAAAACCAACATAATTTCTCTCTTCGGACGAAAATCCTTTTTTTCTTCCGTATCCATGTTTTAAAAAAATGGTTTCCAAAATTTTTTAATGTCACTATAGGATTTTTAATGTAATTTTTACCCTTATTTAAATTTTAATTTTTTTAAAGGAATATTCATATCTCATTCAAAATATGGCTCTTTTGGAATTTACTGAAAATGTGAATGGAATAATTGTTTTAACATGTATGGAATTTCACACCATTATGAATAATAAATGTTTTAAATATTCCTTTAAAATATTAGAAGGATATTTTCAAATAAAACTAGTTTGAAGATGATTTTTGTTTTTATAAAGTTTTTTTCTCCAAGTGGAAAGGATATATTTCTCAATAAATGTTTAAAATTATTTTAAAATATTCATTATTATGTTTTGATGGTTATTTTAAAATAAAAATACTTCTGAAATATTTATTGAATTTATATTTTTAAAATGGTTATTTTCAGGGAAATTTTATATCCCTCATGAAATATTCCACGTTATTTTTCTTTCAAAATAATTTTTTATCTTTGACTATATCATTCGATGTAACTTTATATTTACTGGGGATATAATACAATGATACCAAATTTATTTTTTCCATTCATGGTTTATGATGAAGATATTTTTATGAAACATGATCTAATTCCATAGGTTGATATGATTAATTGATGAGATAATTATGATACCCAATTCATTTTTATGGGTTGGGATATGATGTAATGTTTTATGAAACCCATTCATTTTCATGGGTTCTAACATGATGAGTGTTTTATTATATTTTGGAACACAAATTTATCATTTCTATTATGTGATATTGTTTAAATTATAACCAATTATGTTGGCCACTTTTTAACCAAATATGGGTGGGACCTATATCTACCTCCAATGCATTGGGTGATGATTAATGTTATATGAGCACAAAGCATACATGATAGGTTCTCCCAAGCCCAAAAATGATTAAATAAGAGGTTATCCCAATACCTAAAGAGGGAAAATTATAGGTTATCCCAGGCTTGAAGTAGGTACATGGATGGTTATTCCAATCATAGCATGTTACAAATATCTTGGTGGATAGCCTTGGCATAAGATTTTTTTGTATATATGTGTATTCCAAAAAATATATATCTTATGAATTTTTTATACCCTAATGGATCATGTTCTTTGTTTCAATTATTATTAATGTATTATGAACTACCAACATTTATTCCATGACCCATGTTTGTAAAATATGATATGCGGCGTATGGGTATTAAATTTTATTCTCCTATAATCATACAAATATGCTCCTATTACATTGATATCCCCCTTTTTTACTCTAATGGAGCATCTAAAATGACCCTTCATTATGTTTCATTTCCCTAGGATATGAAAAATATATTACATATCATATCTATAAGAAGGGAACTTGTTATGAAGTACTTAGTGGGAGATGTTGTAGCTCATTTATGGAATAGCTTTTAACATGTCCAAGTTTCCAAATTTGCAAGACCTAAAAATTAATGGTATGGATCATTATGTTATGTAATTAATATTCATCTAATATGATGTGATATTTATGTGTGAGAAGTTTTTGCCTCTATATTTACTTATTTATACTCTAATTTTTCCATATAATAACCATTAATTAATATAGTCTATGCATATTTAATGTTTTTAATCTCAAATTCAATCATGCTCTCAAGAATAAGATATTATAAATCATCCTGAAAAACATAAGTAGAACGATCCAATAAGGGAGTAAGAGAGGATGAAACTATAGACCGATATTCAAAAATAATTATATATTCCACCAATTATATAATAGATCTAACCAAGATACGGTATGGTCTCACTCTACTTTCTCTTAAATCCCACTCTATTATAATGAAATACTTATTTCTCATAGGATTGGTGAAGATCACCCATCTTCGATAACAACTGAATTCTGTTCAATAAAAAGTCAACCAGTCAATATCAAAAATCACATAAAATATATTCATCTAAAAAATCAAAAAATAAACCAAATTTACATACCCAACAACTTCAATGGGACACTATACACCCCACTAGAGATTATCTATCATCCTTCTGAAGGAAGAGTTATTAAAATCCAACTCAGGGAAGGACTTATTTGGAAAGTCAAAACCTACCAAACAATTAGTGGATTTGAAAGAAAGGGAATATCACGTGTAAAATTAATTATTGTAAAGAATAAATATAATCAATACCTTACCTCAAAAATCAATAGTCCCTCTATATAATCAGTTTGATCCTAATTTACCATATAAATCGTGATTTCATAAGTTCCAAAACCTTTCAACATATGTCCATGAAATTTCTTGGTCACTAAATTATATGGAGTATACATTCTCAGCTAAGGTTCCCAAACCATATCTTTACATGAAATACCTGATACATTCCATGATAACATTAAACAAAAGTACTAAATATGGCTTGTTATTTCACATTGATGAAAATATGAATATGGTTTCAAGAAATACATAGTGTAATAATTAGTTTCCTATAGTTACAACACTTGGTAGTACCTCCTAACACAAAGGGAATGAAAGATACCTTACTCTTATTTGGATATCCCTTACTTCCCTCAAGAATATCCTTTGACTTAATCATTATACATGTTGAATGTGCATCGAAAATAATACTCCAAATTGCACTCAGCGGTCCATTGAGATCTAGAAGAATAATTTATCTATTATATACCTCCAGGACCCTATCAATCATGAGGTCTTTTAGATTCATATCTAAATATGTTACTTGGTAAAAATTTAAAACCTAGAACCTGAACTCAGGTTTAAGGATACTATCATATTTACATGCATTTTGTACCTCCATCCCATCCAAGAGAGGAAACAATACAGTAACTCTATAAAGATAATATAATAATAATGCACAACAATCATTACTTATTGATGATCCATGTATTCTAGAACATGATCTAGATTATGTGTTTTAAGAATAAATTCCTTAATTAAATGTTTATTGATGATATCCCATGTCAGAAAGTCACACATCATATCTTGATTCATCATGTTCTGCCACCTAGGAGTGAGTCCCTGGAACCTAACATAATCTAATTTCAACCAGGGATCCTTTAGATTTTCTTTTAATTAAAATATTACTTAAATGATTTCTAACCAATCCTCAGTTTCTAGGGGCCTCCAGGACCCTGGAATATTGGGGTATGATGAAGTAGGAAATATTGAGAAAAATCAACGATAGTCATCCCACCCTTATAAGATCCTCTTCCATTGAAACGCAATAGCTGAAAGACTCCTTCCAAAAGTTTTTTATTTTCTTGGAATAGTGTAGAGATTTATAGTGCTTTATCATTTTCATCCTCATGCATGTTTTCAAGAACTACTATAGTTTCCTCCCTTATGGTGTAATTTTGAACTATTTACATAGGTGGTTACCTAAAATAATGATGTGGGAAAATTCTCTAAAATGCCATAATGAACATATAGAAACTGTAGAGACCCGAATCCTGACGTACATGGACATTACATTACTTTTGCGTAATACTTAGTACATAACAAAAACACACACACAAGGATCGTAATAGTTTAGTGTCTTTGGAAACTCGGAGTATAATCTTCTAATCGTGGGGAAAGATCTTCAACATCTCCCATAAAGATCTTCCTTTTTATTTTACCTAAAACCTTTCTTTATATCCTGGGGAAAAGAAAACATAAAAGGGTGAGCTCAAATGCTCAGTAAGGGTAAACAAAGGAAATATCAATCACATAATTTTCATAAGAACATAACATTTTTGGAAATCTTAACCTGCAAAAGAGAGCATAATTTCATAACATGGGATAAATCATAGTAGTGAAAATGAAACCATAACTTAAAACATTACTCATTGTGGCATACACACATAATCATAGAGAATCATTTCCTGTTAGTCAAGACTCATTGCCAAGACTATCTTAGTGGACAAAGTCCCTTTCTGAATCGAGTAATCCTCGTTTCAGTCCTGTTTCACTGAACCGGTATAACCTACCATTCCAGCCATGTCTATCTCATGAGATATGAAATCTTTACCCAATGCATTGGAGGGAGATATAGGTCCCACCCATCTTATAATGAATCCTTTCTTATGTGTGCCACAAAATCATAAATCATACATCATTGCATAACCCATGTAATAAAAATGGGATTCTTAAACAACATGACATCATAAAACCATTCATATAAGATAAAGGAATTCATAAACATAATTCCATCACAACATAGTCAAATCAATGTAAAAATATGGATAGAAACAGAACCCTTTATTATCTTATATGGAAAATAATTTTGATAAAACACTTGAATTGAATTCTTGAGGAAAATATCCTTTCTTCTTCAAAATCAATTTCTTTTCACAAAACATCATGCAATTTTAAAAGAAGGAGATTTTATTGAAAATAGTCATGAAATCTTTTAGAGGAAGATTCATGAAAATAAGGCTTTATAAAACAGTATAAATCCGTTCGTGCCGTATAAGTTAAAAAAAACATTCTTCGTACTTTTTTCGGAAAAGTCAAAAAGTACCTCGTACGAAAAACGAAAAAAGATTCCTTTCATATCCTTTACTAAAAACTCATAGAAGGGTAAAATTGGATTTAAAAAAATTGTAGGTGGATGAAAATAATATTACATATTGAGGGAACATGGATGTGGATGATAAAATACACCCCAGTAAATACTTACGAATAAACAATCTCGGATAAAAATGAGATTGTGATATTTCCCTTGCCTTAGGTCCGACTTGCTTTGTAAGTGTCCGAACCTCCTGTATAATGATTTAAATCATGTTATTTACTTATTACAGAATCATATTCATTGTTATGATATCATATATGGTTCACTTATGACATTATATTACCCGTTCTTTTGTAAATTCCATGTTAAAGAAGCGTTTTGGGTAAAATCGTTTCATTTATCGTAGGTGTTTTGACTTGTTGTTCTTGACATCATTATTACTTATATCATGATTTACTTACTTCCAGAATATAAAATATGATTTATATATCATATATATTCAGTATATATATATATATATAATAGATAGATAAATAAAATGAAAAACACCGTTCATGGAGACGGTAGTCCGTACGTACGCATGAACGCTGTTTTTCTTTCCTTATTGTCTTGAAATGGAAGTAAGTAGATGACATACATATGTATATATATACATAAATCCAGTAGCTTTATAATGTCATATATTTCATTATTATTTCTTATATATACATTATAATCATTCTTAAATGGTTAACATGGAGAATGAATCTCATCGCATCATGGAGACGGTATTCCGTACGTACGCACGAGCGATGATATCATTTCTATAAATATTGAATTGAATTGGAGTGTATTATACAATATATCAGAATCAATATGATGTTGTAATAACTATGTATAGTTATTCTTTACACCATTATACCCATCCATGTAAGGTGGTGGTGGAAAATAGATTACACCACGGCGTGGAGACGGTATTCCGTACGTACGCACGCGCGGTGATTTCTTTTTCCGTAGGATGGATAGATGGTGAAATAGGGTTGTTTAATACTTATAATAACATATCAGTATATGAGTGATACTGATGTTATTACTTCATAATTAAACAACCTAAGAAGAAGAAGTGGAAGAAGAAATAAAGATGAAAGAATTGGTAACGATAATTACCTCTTCTTTGAAGTGCCTCTTTGAGACCTCCTCTTAGGGCACTAAAATTGGTCTTTGAGGAAGACCATAACCTATAGGATGTTGCTAGGGAAGTGGAGAGGATAAATTGGCAGGGGTTGGCCGAGCTTGAGTGCTCAAATTGGTGTGAGGAGGAGGGGGAGGAGTTGTCCTTTTATAGGGGAGGAGAGGGGCACCTTAGGAATTCTTAAAAATATTAATTTATAATAAATCTAACCCCACTTACAAACCTCCAGAAATGACTCATATTCGAAGCTTAGATGAGATAGGGTTGTAATCTCATCAACCAATCAAATTTAGACATGTTTGGATCTTATTTTAAACCTTATCAATTAGATTTAACTCTAAGTTAAATAATTTAACTTTTACCGTGTCTTTTTGTTTTCTTTCACTATATGGTTAATAAACTTACTATAACATGCCAAACGAACCCCAAATTGTTTATTATTAATATATATATCTTTATCTAAGTCATTTTGCCGAACCTTAGATTTTTAGGAATAAAAGAACAATTAATAATATAATATTTGATTTAAAAACTATTTTGTGTCAATTTTGACACTATTTGATATATGATTTTTGTGAAAGTCATAACAGAATTAAATGTTCGAACCAAGTTGATTAAATCAACACTAATATATCATAGTAACATAGAAAATTAGTGGAATTCATAAAAAGTCTTAAATTACATTTATTTTGGTATTTATATTATCAATTATGTCAATATTTCATTAATAAGATAATTACTGCATCATTTTTGTGTCATAAATAAATTATATTATTTGATGTCTAAAAATTACAAATAAAATACCATCATGTAGTAAATCTTTTTAGCTTTCTAATTAATATTTATAGTCGAATTTATCTTATGTATAACCCCATATTAAAAATGATTTACTTATTAAACTTTGATTTTAACTATTTTAACCCTTCTTTAAATAAATTAATAATAAATGTCCTAATCTAATCCAAGTGGGCCTAAATGGTCATATTTTATTCCTAAGTTTGTTTTTGGTCGAATTACACTTGTCCAATAGAATTAGGACATGTGTTAGGGTAATATTAATATCATATTTACCCTTAGTTACCTTATTTACTATTAATCGTGGTAAAAATAAGTAAAAAGTTACTATTCACCAAAAAATTATTTTCATCTCATTGAACCACATTTTAGTCCTTGATATTAACCGTGTCTCTCGGATTTTCGAAATTCCATTCACAGAAGTGGTAAAATTAAGTTTTTAACCTACCACTTAGTAGTTTCACTATTCATCAAAAATTGATGTTTTTCAGAACAATGCCAAAATTTCATCCCAAGCTATATTTCATATTCCGAATTCAAAAATGAAGTCTATTTTACCAAATTCATAACATAAAAGTTGCATTAATTAATTTTATAATTAAATCCCGCTATTAAAACAAATAGCGTGTTTTTAAGAAACAATGTCTATCAAAAGATTGACACTTGTTTATGTCTAGTTTAAATGTGAAACTACATCCAATGACCAACATTGTATTAAATTGTAAAAATATATTCTAAATATACTTTAAAACCACTCAAATTAATGATTTATCACTATTAATTATTTCGATTAAAAAAGTTGTTTTTAATTATAATTTAGTAATTTTCACTATTCATCAGAATATGAAAGTTATCCGAAAAGTACCAAAATTTCACCTTAGGCTAAATTCGATACTCCGAATCCAAAAATAAAGTTCATTTTGAAAAATAAGATTTACTGGATTTCAAAAAGTGGTTATTACTATTCATAACGGCTAGTTTTAATAATATTTTTATAGCATATCGTTGTTTAGTGAAACTCGGTATTGCGTACTACACACGCTATCGAGGAAGGTCGCGATTGCGTGTAATGCAAGTCTTGTCAAGGATGTGTGTTGTGCAAGATCCTTTTGGTGTAGCGTACAACACAAGACATTAATAAAATTAAAAAGAATATTTTTTTATAAAATCTTGGGCTGTTACATTCTACCCCCCTTAAAATGAATTTCGCCCTCGAAATTCGTCGGGGTTATAAATGGTTTACTATTTGAAAGTTTCTTTAATAGAAACCCACATCGTAAAAGGGAATACCAAAACTTGGCTTTAAAAACTAAAGTATGAAATGTAACGATTACCCAAATAAACTAATCACTGAGTTTCCACATAGGTGAAAATATGGATATGGAAGAGAAATCTAACCACCATGTTCTGATGGAGAGTGGTAGAGAACATGGCTATGGAAAATCCAGTAATCACAAATCCATAAATTTGTGACGATCTAAGGTACCATCTGATTCATCAGGTATAAGATCACTAGGACAACATTTTTGGTTTTCAAGATCATTTCCCTAAAGTTGAAAATTTGAATTAGAATAAATACTTACTTTATTTTGATACAATATCACTGTTGTTCGTGCCTTGAACAATTTCCACTTCATCTCTTAAATAAATGAAGTTGAATTTGTTATTCGTGAAGTGTTAGCAGATCATGTGATAGAATGACGGGTCATTCCATCTGTCTCAAACAAAAGGTAAGCAAAAGTTATTAAATATACATAAGTCATTCTATAGTGAGATTAATCATATATAGTTCCTAAAATTGACTTATACTTCATATATCATACTGCTTAATATAATAAAACTAGTTTCTACTAAACATGGACTTCCTGTAGGCCAGTGGTAGGCGATAAAGGCCAGTCGCACTTTGGTTGTGGGTTCGATTCCTACAGCCTTGTCCGAAGCGATGGGTTGTCGCCCGTCCTGCAGGTTGTCCCTTTTTCTAAAACTACTTTACTATAACATCCCATCAATAATATCGAAAATCTTCTATCCTTAAACAATACTAACTTATGTCCAACATAATCCAGTCTAATCTTTAGGCTTATAATACTGCAGTCCACTCTCATAATATAGTGACAACGATTACCAGAGATTTAATACTGTCGTTGATCCCCACATATCATAAGATATGTCTTGTTGGTCACATTCCAAACATTCAAAGTCCTTAACCGTGTATTCTCTTGAATACCTTAGTGAAAACATGAGTGCAGTTAAAAGTTAATACTTTCCATATACCAAAATCCTCAAAATTCTATATACTCAAACCATGATATAACTTAGTCCTTATATCAATCATGAGCTCATGAATACTATTAAAGATTTCATTTTCTCGTCTTCATTATGCGCATATCATCTTATTTCCAAAAAATATCTCAATCACTTTGAATACCACATCAATAAATATTGCAATACTCAATGATACAACATTATTTTGGAACCCCATTACATAAACACTTAATCATTCCACCACATCGTTGTCATATTCAACATTGCCAATAGTGATCGCATGTGATTTCCCTTTGTCCTTTGCCTTCAGTGGTTGCTCATGTTGATCATCACTAACCCTTGGATTAGGGCAATTATTAGCATAATGCCCCATTTCCTTGCACTTGAAGCATTGAAGTGTTGGCGGTGCGTTCTCTGCAGTGTTTTCTTTATTCACATCATTAGAAACCCTTTTAACATTACTTCGACACTCAGCTGCTCGATGACCTTCTTTTCCACACTTAAAACATTTTCTAGTCCCTTTTAGACAATCTCCATCATGCTTCTTTCCACACTTTGTGCATAAGAAAACATTCATCTTCTTTTCACCATTATTCTGAGATTTCTCCTTGAACTCCATCTTTCGTTTCTTGTCAAAACCATGAGATGGATATGTAACACCAACTTCCATTTCTACCTTGATAGCACAACGCACAATTTCTTCATAGCTACTGAAGTCTCTTATAGCTAATGCCCTTCGAAGACTTGGTTTTAAGCCACAGAAAAATCGATCAACTTTACTTTCAGGTTGGATGATAATTCCAGAATCATACCTTGCAAGTCTTGTAAAATTTGCTTCATAGGTACCAACAGATTCATCGTCCCTTTGCTTCAGTTCAAGAAATTCTTTCTCCATCTTTGTTCGAAGAATACGAGGGAAGTACTTACTGAAAAACAAGTTCTTGAACTCGTCCCATTCCATGGACTCAATTTCATCTCTTGGCCTCGTATTCTTGATAAGATTCCACCATTGATCAGCTTCACCTTCCAAACGATATACTGCTAAGATGACTTTATCATGTTCAGAACATTGAAGAACTGAAAATATCTTTTCAGTAGTACTGATCCATTGTTCAGCCACAAGTGGATCAGAAGACCCACTGAAAGAAGGTGGATGTTGCCTCATGAAGGACTCAATAGAATATTGTTCCCTTCTCTGCTCATTTGGAAGTCCAGAATGATTCATAGCTTGTGTAAGTATATCAATAAGATTTTGCACTCCATCTCCCATAACATTTGTTTGTTCAGGAGGGAAATCATTGCATTGTCCATTGCATTGATCAACACGGTTCCTTCGGGTTCCAGCCATCGTCTAAAACCCAAAAAGAATAGTGTGAGAGGCAAAAATCATGCTAGGGAAAACAACATAATAAAGGGGGAGTACCTTCAATATCCAACATCTTAGGTTTAATTCTATGATCGTTAGCGTAATTCTATTACTATAACCTATACGTATACTTATCCCTAGGGACATCCCTAGACATACCTTAGAAATATCTCTAGGGATCTCACTAACGTTTTCGCATCCTAGTTTCCAAAGGTTGACTAAACCTTTCCTCTGATACCAAATGTAGAGACCCGAAGCCTGACGTACATGGACATTACATTACTTTTGCGGAATACTTAGTACATAACAAAAACACACACACAAGGATCGTAATAGTTTAGTGTCTTTGGAAACTCGGAGTATAATCTTCTAATCGTGGGGAAAGATCTTCAACATCTCCCATAATGATCTTCCTTTTTATTTTACCTAAAACCTTTCTTTATATCCTGGGGAAAAGAAAACATAAAAGGGTGAGCTCAAATGCTCAGTAAGGGTAAACAAAGGAAATATCAATCACATAATTTTCATAAGAACATAACATTTTTGGAAATCTTAACCTGCAAAAGAGAGCATAATTTCATAACATGGGATAAATCATAGTAGTGAAAATGAAACCATAACTTAAAACATTACTCATTGTGGCATACACACATAATCATAGAGAATCATTTCTTGTTAGTCAAGACTCATTGCCAAGACTATCTTAGTGGACAAAGTCCCTTTCTGAATCGAGTAATCCTCGTTTCAGTCCTGTTTCACTGAACCTGTATAACATACCATTCCAGCCATGTCTATCTCATGAGATATGAAATCTTTACCCAATGCATTGGAGGTAGATATAGGTCCCACCCATCTTATAATGAATCCTTTCTTATGTGTGCCACAAAATCATAAATCATACATCATTGCATAACCCATGTAATAAAAATGGGATTCTTAAACAACATGACATCATAAAACCATTCATATAAGATAAAGGAATTCATAAACATAATTCCATCACAACATAGTCAAATCAATGTAAAAATATGGATAGAAACAGAACCCTTTATTATCTTATATGGAAAATAATTTTGATAAAACACTTGAATTGAATTCTTGAGGAAAATATCCTTTCTTCTTCAAAATCAATTTCTTTTCACAAAACATCATGCAATTTTAAAAGAAAGAGATTTTATTGAAAATAGTCATGAAATCTTTTAGAGGAAGATTCATGAAAATAAGGCTTTATAAAACAGTATAAATCCGTTCGTGCCGTATAAGTTAAAAAAAACATTCTTCGTACTTTTTTCGGAAAAGTCAAAAAAGTACCTCGTACGAAAAACGAAAAAAGATTCCTTTCATATCCTTTACTAAAAACTCATAGAAGGGTAAAATTGGATTTTAAAAAATTATAGGTGGATGAAAATAATATTACATATTGAGGGAACATGGATGTGGATGATAAAATACACCCCAGTAAATACTTACGAATAAACAATCTCGGATAAAAATGAGATTGTGATATTTCCCTTACCTTAGGTCCGACTTGCTTTGTAAGTGTCCGAACCTCCTGTATAATGATTTAAATCATGTTATTGACTTATTACAGAATCATATTCATTGTTATGATATCATATATGGTTCACTTATGACATTATATTACCCGTTCTTTTGTAAATTCCATGTTAAAGAAGCGTTTTGGGTAAAATCGTTTCATTTATCGTAGGTGTTTTGACTTGTTGTTCTTGACATCATTATTACTTATATCATGATTTACTTACTTCCAGAATATAAAATATGATTTATATATCATATATATTCAGTATATATATATATATAATAGATAGATAAATAAAATGAAAAACACCGTTCATGGAGACGGTAGTCCGTACGTACGCATGAACGCTGTTTTTCTTTCCTTATTGTCTTGAAATGGAAGTAAGTAGATGACATACATATGTATATATATACATAAATACAGTAGCTTTATAATGTCATATATTTCATTATTATTTCTTATATATACATTATAATCATTCTTAAATGGTTAACATGGAGAATGAATCTCATCGCATCGTGGAGACGGTATTCCGTACGTACGCACGAGCGATGATATCATTTCTATAAATATTGAATTGAATTGGAGTGTATTATACAATATATCAGAATAAATATGATGTTGTAATAACTATGTATAGTTATTCTTTACACCATTATACCCATCCATGTAAGGTGGTGGTGGAAAATAGATTACACCACGGCGTGGAGACGGTATTCCGTACGTACGCACGCGCGGTGATTTCTTTTTCCGTAGGATGGATAGATGGTGAAATAGGGTTGTTTCATACTTATAATAACATATCAGTATATGAGTGATACTGATGTTATTACTTCATAATGAAACAACCTAAGAAGAAGAAGTGGAAGAAGAAATAAAGATGAAAGAATTGGTAACGGTAATTACCTCTTCTTTGAAGTGCCTCTTTGAGACCTCCTCTTAGGGCACTAAAATTGGTCTTTGAGGAAGACCAGAACCTCTAGGATGTTTCTAGGGAAGTGGAGAGGATAAATTGGTAGGGGTTGGCCGAGCTTGAGTGCTCAAATTTGTGTGAGGAGGAGGGGGAGGAGGTGTCCTTTTATAGGGGAGGAGAGGGGCACCTTAGGAATTCTTAAAAATATTAATTTATAATAAATCTAACCCCACTTAAAAACCTCCAAAAATGACTCATATTCGAAGATTAGATGAGATAGGGTTGTAATCTCATCAACCAATCAAATTTAGACATGTTTGGATCTTATTTTAAACCTTATCAATTAGATTTAACTCTAAGTTAAATAATTTAACTTTTACCGTGTCTTTTTGTTTTCTTTCACTATATGGTTAATAAACTTACAATAACATGCCAAACGAACCCCAAATTTTTTATTATTAATATATATATCCTTATCTAAGTCATTTGGCCGAACCTTAGATTTTTAGGACTAAAAGAACAATTAATAATATAATATTTGATTTAAAAACTATTTTGTGTCAATTTTGACACTATTTGATATATGATTTTTGTGAAAGTCATAACAGAATTAAATGTTCGAACCAAGTTGATTAAATCAACACTAATATATCATAGTAACCTAGAAAATTAGTGGAATTCATAAAAAGTCTTAAATTGCATTTATTTTGGTATTTATATTATCAATTATGTCAATATTTCATTAATAAGATAATTACTGCATCATTTTTGTGTCATAAATAAATTATATTATTTGATGTCTAAAAATTACAAATAAAATACCATCATGTAGTAAATCTTTTTAGCTTTCTAATGAATATTTATAGTCGAATTTATCTTATGTATAACCCCATATTAAAAATGATTTACTTATTAAACTTTGATTTTAACTATTTTAACCCTTCTTTAAATAAATTAATAATAAATGTCCTAATCTAATCCAAGTGGGCCTAAATGGTCATATTTTATTCCTAAGTTTGTTTTTGGTCGAATTACACTTGTCCAATAGAATTAGGACATGTGTTAGGGTAATATTAATATCATATTTACCCTTAGTTACCTTATTTACTATTAACCGTGGTAAAAATAAGTAAAAATCTACTATTCACCAAAAAATTATTTTCATCTCATTGAACCACATTTTAGTCCTTGATATTAACCGTGTCTCTCGGATTTTCGAAATTCCATTCACAGAAGCGGTAAAATTAAGTTTTTAACCTACCACTTAGTAGTTTCACTATTCATCAAAAATTGATGTTTTTCAGAACAATGCCAAAATTTCATCCCAAGCTATATTTCATATTCCGAATTCAAAAATGAAGTCTATTTTACCAAATTCATAACATAAAAGTTGCATTAATTAATTTTATAATTAAATCCCGCTGTTAAAACAAATAGCGTGTTTTTAAGAAACAATGTCTATCAAAAGATTGACACTTGTTTATGTCTAGTTTAAATGTGAAACTACATCCAATGACCAACATTGTATTAAATTGTAAAAATATATTCTAAATATACTTTAAAACCACTCAAATTAATGATTTATCACTATTAATTATTTCGATTAAAAAAGTTGTTTTTAATTATAATTTAGTAATTTTCACTATTCATCAGAATATGAAATTTATCCGAAAAGTACCAAAATTTCACCTTAGGCTAAATTCGATACTCCGAATCCAAAAATAAAGTTCATTTTGAAAAATAAGATTTACTGGATTTCAAAAAGTGGTTATTACTATTCATAATGGCTAGTTTTAATAATATTTTTATAGCATATCGTTGTTTAGTGAAACTCGGTATTGCGTACTACACACGCTATCGAGGAAGGTCGCGATTGCGTGTAATGCAAGTCAAGTCAAGGATGTGTGTTGTGCAAGCTCCTTTTGGTGTAGCGTACAACACAAGACATTAATAAAATTAAAAAGAATATTTTTTTATAAAATCTTGGGCTGTTACAGAAACACCATTAATGGCTTAAATGACTACATTACTCATGAAATATTTAGGCACATTAGTCAGAATCATTTTATAGAAACTCATTTTAAGAGGATTCCTATGTCTATAACACAAAACCCCTTAAATAAACCCATCTCACTTGTAGAAAAACATTAGTTATAGTTATACATATATAATAAGGTATAATAAAATCTTTTTCAAATAATTAAATATAATATATAATAAATTAAGAAACAACTAGAACACATATTTCTACTATAATCTTACTGATTAAAACATTATCAGTGAGAAGTAATCATATCCATGGCATGAATCTGAAGTGTTTAATCATGATGCATGAACAATATAAAATACCATAAATCATAGAAATATAATAATACTCATGATCAGCATGAAACTAAAATTGGAAACTGATAGAAATAATACCATAATTAGAAACTTAGAGGTCCGTTACACATGAGAAAGGGAAGGATATGTGTGAGTCCCATACCAGAGTTCAACATAACCAGCATCCTTTCTAAAATGAACACAAAATAACCTATAGAAATAATGAAGAATAATTTTAACCCGCTCCGATACCATTTTGTAATACCCCGACTCAAATCACCAGGTTTATTTAGTAGTGTTATATGACCCCATGCATGGATCCCTATACATAAGAGGATACCAAATACTATAGATGGAATTATGGAAACTTTTGGTAGACCATACCCTCAATGTAAATAACAATTAATTCCATAGATGAATATAAATAAACAGAAACCAAGGGTTGAAAAATATAGTCTAGTTTTTTATTGTATCAAAACAACATACAAGTATTAGTAAAAGATAATCCAAAATATTTTGGAGTGTGTTAGATCAATATATAGGGTAATGGAAAAATAAAAAAAGAAACACTATGAAAATAATTTTTAATCCAGACCAGTATCACTTTCATCACCCAAGATCCTCCTGCTTAGCTGCCCAACATATGGTCACTTCCCTTCACTGGTTACTAGACCATAATATTTGCATGTGCAGTGGGGTTCCCATGCTAGGTGTTAGTATAAACTCAGTAGGACACCACTATTTCATTTTTAGCATAAACTAAACTATATATATAATTTTATTCCCAGTCAATAATGTAAATTTAAAAATAAACAAGCATGTGTCAAGTCATCATGCACTAACCAAGAAACCATGATCCATGACTCTTCTTAGTTCAACAATATTTTAGAATAATGGTATAAAGAAATTTTTTATATATATATCATGTCATTTAGTCCACATGGTTTCTAAAAATATTCATCCAATTATACTATATCCATGTCCAACCATTAAGAAATAATTCTGCACCCACCATTACGGTAAAGTGATTATCCACCTTTAAGGAATCGTTATCTAGATTATCTATCAAATAATCAAATAATTCTTATTCCCATCAGAATAATAGTATTCACACATGAAATGACCAAATCATTAGTGCTCTACTCATGCTCATGGATATTCCCCATAATTAAAATGTACTACCAATTCTAAATGAATGAAATATTTTAACATATTATAGTAATTCCCATATCCACATAATGTTATAAAATATAATTCTAATCATAATGAAACCAAGATCCATTGGCTATCAATATCATCATTTACTCTCTTCCTCTAAAGATCTATTTATAAATATCAGAGTAACTTGGTTATCTTGATTTCTGAAGGGGTGTTTCGATGGGTTATGCACAAATCCACATACAAGGAACAACATAAAAAGGCACAAGCATGTTATATAATGAAATTTATCATGGTCCACACAAAAACAAACATATGAAACATATAATGAAATGTTATCATGTGAAACTCACACAACCACATGCATTTCATATCATATATTTTCATGGAAAGGCCTTATGTGGTAAGGACTTCGTACCATAAGCGAATCAATAATGGTAATTGATTTCAAGACCACACATAAAAAATATATAAATCTATCACTAAATCATCACATGAGTATTCTAGTATGATCAATGATGAAGAACACAACAAGGGTGAGAATCTTATTAGAATTACCCAATAAAGACCACTGTCACCAATGGATCTAGTTTTGACCATGGGAGGGAGAATGATACTTATTAGATCTAGGATTATATCCTTCATATATACATGAATCCTCCATTATATAGCATAGGAATATATAGATATTTCCATTGAATTCTCTAGGAACAACATAAGTATTGGATGGGTCATACCCAAATCCTTATTTTTCATGATTGATGATTAATCTAAGTTATACACCAAAATAAAAATCATGATCAATATAATTGAATCAAATAATATATAATGTCGATAAATGATGGAACTAAAGTGCATGATCATAACATATTATTTATAATTAATTTATGTAATTAAATAATTACCATGTGATAAATTCTTTATTCTTTGATGGATATGAAAATGTATCTGCATAGAATCATTACTGCATTGTAGGAATCAAGAATAGATTCCCCTAGATGTGATCCACATGTGTTCCTTGAATCTCTGAAAATAAAAATACAAATCCTCACGTGAAAGAATGGTAGATCCTATCACTTGCATCATTTTATATTGATAAATTAAGAATAACTACCAATGGATTCGCCTTGATCTCTCTAATATTTAGAGTTGAAGTTGGAGGAAGATCACTCTCTTTTCCTAAGATCATTCATGAAGTGGGATTTTTCTAGGGGTTCAGAGGATTATCTCCGGATCTCGTCTTGCTAAAAACAAAATGAATTGGATCTCATAATAATATAATATTATCTGGTTTATATAATACTAGGGTTAGAATAAATAATTTCAAAATATCCCTTTATTATTTATTTAATACCCACAGAAACCCATGTCTATAATAATAATAATAGTACATATTGACATGTTATAAACTCATGAATTAAATTAAATATAATTTATTCAAATAATATTCAATATATATTGTTTCTCATCATACCATTAAACTCATCCTTCCATTACTTCATAATATTGATTGGTCAATGAATAATTAATATTTATTTAATAAATAAATATCTCAACATTATTAGCCAATAAATAAACAAATATTACATAAACAAAATAACAAAAAACAAATATTTATTAAAGCTCATCTCATATAATATTCTCTTGAATAACTAGTGAGAAAATATATGAGATCAATAAAAATAATAATAATTAAACGACGTGTGAGAATAATATTTATTCATCTTATTAAATAATAAATAGTTATATATTATTAAACATGGATTCTAGATACACTTAGTGAGTGACCCTCATGACCTATTTCTCAATTTTGTTTGGAAAAAAATCATAAATTCCAATGATAGAATCTTGAAATATTCCAAGGAAACCATAGGTATTGATGTTAATGCCACCACAAAATAATAACTCTTATAGAAATATAATGTGTAATGAAATCATTTTTTCGTGATATCTCTAAATAATTAGTTTTCATGATTGACCATCAACCTTGGTTCTCGATGTCTATTTTATTGAATTTCCAGAAATCGAACTTGCCTATAGAACACTGTGGCTATGAATTTTTTTAGACTATATCATTTCCATTAATGGGACTGAAATATCAACTTCCATTATATAACAGAAATGAAAAATCCTTTATTTCATTATTAATTAATGATATATTACTCATGACGAATTCAACATATCCAATGTCACTGTAAACATATTTCATCATGGTTTTCATTAATAAATAAATGTTTGTGACTTATACACCAATTAATAATATTATTAAATTATAATGATCAATATAGTCATCTATAGATAGAAACATCCAATGAAACATATAAATGTGGATTTCCTACAGGAAAGTATAATTCACATAACATCCTATACTAGATATTACCAAGAGAATACACCATGAGATGGTTCCTAAATGTCTTATGAGTCTCTACCTCTAATCGCCTAAATCTTATCTGTCCCTCATAAAATTTCATCTAGCTATAAAATATATATTTGATATTACTATCATCCCACTTATGGCTTCTCATCATAGTGGGGAACTGCTACAAACTTTCAATGTCACAACTGATCTTATAAAATTATGAAATCATCTATTACATAGAATAATAATAATTATGTAATAATGAGGTTATGAATATTAAAAAATGGATACAAGTTATCATAAAGTGTGGAAAAGTTGTTCTAGGGAACCAACATCAATAGACTCTCACATGAAGTGGAGCTAACAGCTAACAACCGTTATTCCTATTACACTTACATGATACTCATGATTCTGCTAAGATATGCCTTTAGTCAGGGGTACTCCATGTTTTTTCTGTGGGAAATATTCTTACATAAACATCACCCCTCTAAGAAAAATCCCCATATATTTGATACTTTTGGAGTATGTACTTTGTCTGTTGGTGTGACATTTTCTCTTTTTCCAGAGCACCCACTACAGTATTATCACAATACAATATGATAGGGTGTTTACTACTTCGTACCACATCGAGCTCTTAGAAAAAGTTTCCTATCAAAACAGAATCCCTGTAAACATTATAAATCACTATATAATCAGACTCCCTTGTTGAATTATTGACAAAAAACTTCTTTGAATACTTCCATCTCACAGATCTTCTGTTGAGACAGAAAGTATATCCCGACTACGACTTCAGATCATTCAAATCTATTTAAAAAAAGAATCATTATAGACCTTGATGAAAAACTTTCCTTCTCCTCCATACACTAGAAATATATCCTTAGTTCTTCTTATATATTTATGTATAACCTTAATTATATACCAATTCTATTCTTCGTGATAAGTTGGATATCTGTATACTATGCTCAATGCATAGGTAACATCATGTCTAGTACAGAACATGGCTAACATGATTGATCTTATCATTGAAGTATAGGGTATGTTACTCATTATCTATTTCTCCCATTATATATGAGGACACATTTTATTAGAAATATATACACTATGTGACAATAGAAACACTCCCTTCTCAGATTGTTCCATACTAAATCACTTTAGCATCTGGCCAATGTATGTACTTTGAATTAATCCAAATAGCCTCTGATATCTATCATAGAATATATTTATCCCATGAATATAGGCTAATTCAACTAATTCCTTCAAGGAAAAATAATTTTTTAACAAGTTTTACAAAGATTGTGATATTGGTGTGTCATTTCTAATAAGCAATACATTGTCAATATATATTATTAGGATAACAATTGTATTCTCACTAAACCTCTTGTAAACACATGTCTCACATTCGTTATTTATAAAACCAAATTCTTTTATAGCTTCATAGTGTAGACTATTCAATGAACTAGATTCTTTATTTAATCTACAAATGGTTCTCTAAAACATTCAAATATTTTTAGCATCAGCTAGAGCCACAAACCATTCTGGTTGTGTCATGTAAACAACTTCTTAAATGTTCCCATTAAGGACAGATGACTTGACATCCACCTTCCAAATTACATAGTAATGGTATGACTATATTTAAAGTATAATTTTTAAGTATTTAAAAATAGAAACTGGTGAAAATTATTCTCATAGGAAATTTACTGTTTCTATTTAATCCCCTTAGCTACTATCCTTGCTTTATAGGTATTTACTTTACCTTCCATGTCTATTTTTCTCTAGAATACCTATTTTCACCCTACATGCTTTACATCAACTAGAACATCGATGACAACCCATACATGGTTATGATACATGAAATCAATTTCATTATTCATGGATTATTTCCATCTTGCGGATCTTGAAATCTTTATTACCTCTTTATAGGAGAGAGTTTCAACATTGTCAACCAATAACGTTTCACATTATTTAGTGACCATAAAACTATATATATATGGATATCTTACCTCTCTAGTCCTCCTACATAGTATATATATTTCCAGAACTATTTTTTCCAAGGGGACCTATGAAATTTATTCCTGTATCAACTCTGGTTTTTTGTGAGCATTAACTTTATCGAATTCAATCTTTCTCCCAGTTTCCTTTTTGAGTTTGTGTTGCCTATTAAGGGAAAAAATTATAGGGAAAATAAATTCCTTTTACAAGGGGTTGCATATTAGTATCCCTTTGTTTCCTTAGAATACTCTATAAAGATACAATTTGGGTTCTGAGGTGTTATTTTGTTTATTGATAAGTTTTTAACATAACCTCGCATCCCCATACATGCATATGTGACAAAAAAAATTTCTTTCCACTCCATAACTCAAAGGGAATTCCATTTGCTGCTTCAGTTGGTACTCATATTAATTAGTATGTCGCAGTTCTTAATATATATCCACAAAAGGATAATGTATGATCTTTATAACATATCATCAAACTTACCATATATAACAAGGTACAATCTATCAATTCACATACACCATTCCAATATAGTGTGTAAGGTAGAGCGAGTTAAGTGAGACTCCCAATCTCTCATAGAAAGTTGAAAAAATATTATTTGATATATTCTAAACCTCGATCTGATAGAATACTATTTATCATCTTTCCATGTTTATTATCTAGTTCATTCTTGAATTCATTAAATTTATCAACGGAATCAAGCATGTAACTAATAAAGTATATAAAGACATATATACTCAATTCATCAATAAAAGTTATGATGTAAGAATTCCCACATCAAGAATCTACTAGAAATAGTCCATCCACATAGGATATGTTATCTGGATCATTCACTCTATCCACCGAATCATGGTTTGATCATTTTACCTTGTAAAAAATAATGATATATTTAAACTGGGTTTAGCACATAAGATTCTAAAAACCATATTGATAGTTATTTGTAAAATGATTCATGTTTACTTGACCAAGATGGTGATTAAATAACTTGGTGTCAGATAAGTCATCTAAACATGATTAATTATCTATTTAAAATACTTAGATTACATAATTTAATACATAAAGACCATTATTTAAATTCTCCATACCATATATTATGTTGTCTTTATAAAATAAATAAATTTTACCACCAAACATGAAAATAAAACCATCAGAATCATGGAATAATATAGAAATTATATTCTTGGTAAAATTTGGTATATAATAAAAATATCTTAAAACCAATATCATTCCTTTTGGAAATTAAATTTGGTATACTCCAATTAATAGAGTAGGAAGATGCACGCCATTTGCATCTCACAAACCCACCGGTCATCTAACAATATTTCAGAATCTATGTGGTTCCTATATTTGTATACAGATGTGAGAACCAAATGATTAATCGAATACCCAATAAGTAGATATTGAAATATTACACTTGATAATGAATGAAAATTTAGCTTCTCTTTGATTCTGGGTGTATTTATTCTTCTTATGTCCTTTCTTTCCACATGTAGAGTATAATGCCTCCTTTTCCATTCCCTACCCCCAGAACTTCTTCTTGGAAGGATGGTGCTCTAGATCTTTAGACTTTTCATGAGTCCTAGGCCCTTAACATTGTTCAACCTTTTCATATTCATCATAAGGATGATGGGGTTGTCAAACACCATGTTCTTATCCACTTGTAGAATTAGATTAATAATTTTTGGAAGAATATCCTCATTATTGATCAAGTTATAACTAATAATAAAACTTGATAAGGGCTTGGTTAGTGAGAAAAGTATAGATCTATGTGCAACTCATTTGTGAATTTTATCCATAATATGTCAAATATTTAAATTTAGCTAATAAGATTGACTACAGGAGGCCAATATAGTGTCTAATATCCAAGATTATCTATAAAAAGAGATGTGGTTATCTCATATCTCTCTTGTCTTGTCTTCTCTTGATAGAGATCCTGGCAGCGAGACATCATGCTATATGAATCCATGCCCTCATGTTTCTTTAAAATCTTATTAGAAAAGGATAATAGAATGAAACACCTAACATCTATTTAATCATTTAAATGTTTATGACAGAGATTCAACTCTTTCTCAATATCCTCATTACTAAACACATCTAGAATAAGTTCTTTTATAACATATAATTTAGTTTCATGGTGTTGGATAATGAGTAAGCGGCTTCGCTAATATTGAAAAGTTGTGTCTGTGAAAAGTCTATCCTTATCATGTTTGGATCATAGTGATATTTTTGAAGTAATTTTTATTTCTATTTATAAAATTAAGATGAGAATATTTTAATACTTTATTAGATAATATTTAGAATAATAAATATATATTATCTTTATAATTCTCCCACTATTTTATCAAAACCCAATATCCCCCACCATTGGATTTCGAATATCCAATTTGTGGGAAAAGATTGTGGTAAGGATCCATATTCCCCTTATCATAGCAAAAAATATTTCCAATTAAAATTTTTGAAGGGTTTTAGGTAGGAATTAAAAATTCTAACTACATTACTCATAGTTCCATGATCTATTGAGTGGAATTCCTAAGCTTAAAATCCTTGAATTGGATTTCTTGAACCTTTTACTATTATATACACAAAGTAATTATTTGGAATTCAACGGTTGATGGGAACTAAGACAACCAAAAACTTCAATATAGAATTACCTGATAATTGAAATCACCCAAACATTGTCTTGTTCTTTGAAGTGTGATTTGATTTTAAATGAAGTATTGGTAGGGTACACTGACATAATATATATAATTGCGGGATTTTATCATTATGTGTAAATTTAAAATTATTATCTTTATTACATACTATTTAATATTAAGTTTATTTACATAAGTTATTAACCATGATTGAGATAATATTTCCCCATAATATAATTTATTTTTGTTCTATCATTCATTATTGTTAATTCATTAATTCATGTAATCATGAAAAAACATCCATAATAAAATTTCCATGAAAATTGAAATAAATAAAAAAATAAATTCTTTTTTATCATTAACAATTAATAGTGGTTATGTTATATAGCATACGATATATTAAACGTCAATATAAGGGGAAAATAACTTGAACCATTTACCGTTCATGTAGAAGCTTTCAACCTTTCCACCTATGTATCTCTCTAGAAGTTGTTTCTCGTCCACTCTAAACATGAAATACCTCTACTATATTTAGATATCTATATATTTTATATTATTTTACTCACATTCACATGAGGTAACCAATTAATTGGTGAATGGGTTTACATAAAAGAAACCAAGGGAACATATTCCCTTACATAATGATATGAGATATGATATGCAGACCAAAAATTTAATTTATTTATAAAATAAGTGGAACTAATCAAATAAAAAGTTGTGGTGTATTCTCATGATCATCCACATGCATGTGACAAATTACACACTTAAAAATATGAGAATTTAATTATAATCATTCTTATTTAAGATTAATTGAATTCGAATCAATTAGTTATCTTCTTAAATCAATCAATTATTTTTCTTATTTATCATTAATATTTCTCTTTAGATTCTCATACATCAAAATTTTAAACAAAATAAGTAAATTTATTTAACAAAATTGTGTACAAAATTAATGTTAGAGTTAACATAGTGAGTATCTATCCAATCTACCCAACTTGTATTATACTCGTATACTATTTACTCTTGTGACAAGTGTCATACATTACTTATCACATAATTTCCTGATGCGTGATATAAATATAATGACCACATGAAACACATGGTATTTATGTACTGTGTTATACTTAAATGTGTGTATAGAAATAAAAATAATACGGCTTATATATCATCTACAGATCTAAAGATTATTATGAAATTAATTAGATATATATATATATAACCCTTCACAAGGAATGTACTTTCAACTTAATGAACACTGTAAATACTTTTTGAAATTTTTTGAATAGTATATCCTATTAAATTTCAATTCAAAGTAATTTGGTAAAGGTACACAACATGTACATTAGAGCTATATGGATTTCATTTTTCTCACTATCTATTCAGGGTAAACATGTAGTGACTCATCATGTAATCAAGACGTAGAAAAGGTTGGAGTACAGGACATTTACATGTCTTATACGACGTGTTGCCTTTGAGTTACCTGACCACATGTCATGTAGGTCATGAAAGAGAATACACATCCCATCTGTGACTAAGGGAATAAAAGTAATGTACTAATTTTACTTGTTGAATACCCTGACTGACCCTGTGCCAGGATGTCTTAGTAAACACATGGAGTATAATTAATTTCACCACATTTAATAAATGAATACGAATTGAATTAATTTCTAATTAATTCTGGGTGAATTAAATACTGGTAAACAAAATGTTCCTTCAAGTTACACAATGTGTACTCTTCTACTATCCGTCCAAACAACTCGGAACCTCTGGGTGAGATTTTTGAATTATTTTTTTATAAAATCAATAATTTTTTTTATATTTACAAGGAATAAAGAGGAAGAAATAATATCTTTCAATTAGGATTAATGAAAAAATAAACTAGAATTGAAAAGTAAATTAGAAATGCGTAAATCAATCAATGATATTTAAGTAATTATAAATAATAATGGGACCGATCTAATACCACATGATGGTTCTAAGCATAAAAGAAGTATCATATGGGTCATGTAAAACTCATCTTTGTTTCATGATCAATAATTAATCTGAGATTTACACTATGATAAATTTTTTGATCAACAGAATTAAATCAAAGAATATAGATAATAGTTAAATTATGGAACCAAAGCATAATATCAAGAAATATTATTTATAATTAATTTAACAAATTAACAAATTACCTTGTGTTAAATTATTTCTTTATTGATGGATCTGATAAAGGATCTATATCATACCATTATTGAGTTGTAGGAATTAAAAATGTATTCTCTTAAGTGTTGATCCACATGTGTTCCATGAATCATCAAACATCATCACAGGAATATCTTGGTATGATCATGGTGATCCAACCATATGTGGTGTTCTCATGTGATCTCCCTGAGAATCACTTCCAAAGGAATCTCCTTGATCTCTCTAAATTCATGATAGGAAGGTGGAGGAATATTTCTCTTTGTCCCAGGGAGCATTTCGGGAGAGGGGGATTTGTAGGGATTGAGAGGATTCTCTTCAGATCTCATTGTGGACAACACACAAAAAAATGGATTTCATAATAAAATTATATAATTTGGTTTATATACCTCTAGGTCTAGAATAAATAATTTCACAAATCCCCATTATTATTTATTCAATCTCGGTCAGACTCTATTTCTATAATAATAATAATATTATTTCATGAAATGTGCTAAACCCATTAATTAAAATAAATACTATTTAATTAAATAATATTTCACATATATTATTTCTCACTAGACCAATAAACATAGTTGTCCCATCACCAATAATATATATCAGGCCTTGAATAATGACTATTTTAAATTAAAAAATATCATTAAATTATTCTCCATTAAAGAAATAAATAATATATCCATCAAAAAGAAAATATATATATATTATATATTCAACTCATATTATATTATCTCTAACATCCTTGACACTAGTGCAAAAACCCTTTTTAGAGTCGTTTTTTTTAATTTTTAACATCGGTTATAAACCGACGTCTTTATAGGAGACATTAAAAATACAGTTTTCACGCCGTTTCATAGAAACCGACACGAATAATAATTCGCTTATGAGCTTCGGCGTCGGTTTTATAAAAAACCGACGCCGAAGCTACATTTAGACATTATTTTCCGCGCCAGTTCATTAAAAAACCGACGCAGAAAATAGAGTCGACTAGGTTTTCGACATCGGTTTTATATAAAACCGACGCCGAAATATCGGTTTTCCGCGTCGGTGTTTCTAAAAACCGACGCCGAAACTAATTTACACAGGATTTTTGGTGTCGGTTTTTAAAAAAACCGACGACGTAAATAATTTTTTTTAAATATTCGGCGTCGGTTTTTAAAAAAACCGACGCCGTAAATAATTTTTTTTTAAATAAAATACATATATTTTCTCCTCCAAAAAAATCAGAACCCTGAAAATAAAAACGAAGAATACAAAAACAATTAAACAGCTTTAACAGAAGTACTTGAGAAAACTCAAAGTAAAGAAGAATTAAAATACACGTACCTACATGGTGCATTTTCTTAATCTAACCATACTCAGTATCAATCATTGTAAGTTTCCTCCCATAGATAGCACCAATCCTGTCAAAACAGTAATGAAACTAAGGAGATGTGCGTGAAAAAATCAATCCAAGATATTAGTGCAATGAATAAACATTAAATGAAAATGTGTAATTTATTTGAATCATTAATTTTTTCACAAAGTATATTACCAAAATGAAATGTTACGACTCCTGATCAAAATTCCAGGAACACTCAGCCGATGCAACCTCTTCCTCACCTCCCCCACTGAAGATGTTGGGGGTGTCTTTTCACCATAGGATCCCCACCACCCCCAACCTCAGGTTTTTATATTTTCTCTGTATAGACGTGCATTACCCATTCACTATTGCTATTTGTTTAAGTTATGGAATAACAGAGAAATAAGTTTGAGTGCAAAAAATAGGTTAGAAAATTGAAATCAAATGCAGATTGAAGAGACATAAAGAAACATACCTTAAAAATTGACGCCTTCTATTTTATCTTTGTGCAAACCCATTAAGCGTTGTTTCAGGTATTATGTGATATGCTTCTCGGCAATCATTTTCCGATATTTATTTGCATAAAAAATAAAAAAGTCCTAGAAGATATTGATGTGCATGCAAGGGAGACAATTTTTAGTGTTTGTGAATGTTATTTCGCTATACGAATCTCTATGTTCATGATCCAAGTACCACCCTCCAGATCTGTCACTGTACAGACAAATGATTTTAAGAAATAACAATGAAAAGAAATATAATAACTAATTCTGAATTAAAATACACGTACCTGAAATATACGACATGCTTATTGTTGGTTATTGTTGAAGGATTCAATTGATTATTAGTAGATTCAATAAAACAGTTTTTTCCGAGGCACTTAAGAAAACTCAGTAAAGCAGAATTAAAATACACGTACCTGAAATATATGACATGCTCATTGTTTGTTATTGTTGAAGCATTCATTTGATTATTATTAGGTTCAAACACCTAATATATCATAAGAGTTAGTTTTTTAAACCCATATATATTATTATTTATAAATATTAGTATATACATACCTCAAATCTTAATCAGACTTAACAAATAGTCTGCAAAAGTAGATTGAATATGGATCATATCAGATTGAGAATATGACTGTGAATCATTGAATACCTACAATAATATTGAATGATATGAAATTAATAAATAGAAGAAAGTGGATGAAAATATATAAAAAATTTAATACAACTAACCTTATGAATATCAGTAGTTTCCCCAGTTGTGATTATCTCGTACATAAATCGTAGAATATAATAACCACATTCCACATGTCCATTTTGACGATGACACTGCAGTTATAAAACATTTAACTAATAATGAAACCTAATATATAACAAAAATATAAAAACTAATTACCTGTACTTCCATATATTTGATTTTCGTTGGTTTCTTTTCCTCTGTAAAATGTTTCCATGAACTACACTTTTTTATATAAGAACTAATAAAACTTGTGTAAACAATTAAAATTAAACATAACAAACTTCTAAAAATAAAAAAACAACTTACCTGTTTAATAATTTGGAAAACGGTTTACGCACTTTTCCTAATAAAGAGAAAAACCAATATAAGGTGCATTCATTTGGGAAAAATACACCTAACATCCAATGCCCCCAATAATACAAAAATTTCACAATTAATGACATTATAATGATCATGAGTTCAAAATTATGTTGATATTCTTACTTATCAAGAAATGGAAAAAACCAGCACTGAATCTCTGTTTGTGATAATCTCTCGGATATATATTGAACTCTTTCATCATTTTTCACATGTTTGACTTCCAAGGAAATGTAATCTGGATCTATAAATCTGTAAATGCTTGTAGTTTAATTTTGTAAAAGAATCATGTATAGATACCTAATTTAAAAAGAAAATATAGTTAGTCAATGACATAAAAATATTTTATTAAATAAATAGCAATTAAAACGTCAATTTACTTACATGGAAAACAACTTCACCACATTCAGCCCGATCTCTTCATAATTAACTAAATTCATGATATCTTCTTTCAATATTCTCAATTTATAATTTCTTCCACATATATCGGACTTCATCCGAAACTCATAGATAAAATTCAAGGAAGAAGAGCACTGAGATAATCTTTTCAACCCAGAAGAAATATCAGAAGTATCTAAAGCCGACTGTTTCTGAACATTTTGCTGCATTTGTACAGTTTCTTTTGATTTCAGATATTCCTATATAAGTTAAATGTCAGAAAACATTATAAGTAATTTGGAATAATTTCTAATTACTATTTAAAAAAACTCATACCTCATGTGAAATATAACGAAGAAGTGCAGTTGGCCAAAGTAAAAAATGGCCCATACATTCCCCAACACTGGTGATCTCCGTAGTAGGAAATGGTAGTAGAGCATTAGGATCTATAATAACAAGTACTGATACTCTAACCTGACCCATCTGCATAGGCTGATGATGTACCGAGTCCCCCAAAAAATACACTTGTCCTAACGCAACAATATGTACATTAGGATCTCCCGCAAACAACTCACAATATAAGGTTCGATCCAATGGAGGAGGTGGAGGCTCAAAGTTAGCAGGTGGGGCAGGGTAGTCAGGGTGAGCAGGCTGAGAAGTCAGAAAAATGAAAAGGGTATATTAGTGTTTAAAATTTATAACATAGACAAATTGATTAAAAATTAAATAAAATAATATACCTCAAATGGTTGCGCAGACGGGGCAGGGTAAGTAGATGGGGCAGGGTAGTCCGGGTGAGTTGGCTGAGAATGTTGAAAAATGAAAAAGTTATATCAGTGTTTATAATTTATAAAATAGAAAAATTGATGACATTAAATAATATACCTCGGAAGGCTACCCAGACGGTGTTGGGTAAGCATATGAGGCAGGATAGTCTGAGTGAGTAGGCTGAGAATGTTGAAAAATGAAAAAGTTATATCAGTGTTTATAATTTATATAAAAGAAAAATTGTTAACAGTAAATAATATACCTCGGAAGGATGAGTAGACTGTGACTGTCTTGCCAAGTGTTCTAATAAAGCCTTCTGTACTGCTGCTTGAATTTGATCACCCATAGACCGTTTCATATCCTGCAGCTCTTCTTTTAAGGATTCGATATCCGGGTCTCTTGGTTGCTTACTCTTACCAAAAACCTTCTGAATACTAACACCCGCCTGATATCCTCTAACACGGCCGGGGTGTTCATCCTTTCCCAAAGAAGTGGCTAGGATATCCATCCTACCCTCGGGGATAAAAGAGCCATGTGTCTCTTTCTCCTGAAGTTCATCCTGAAATGAAAAATAAAAAATTTATATTAGTGTTTATAAATTATAAAAAAGGAAAATTGTTAACAAAGAATTAATATTTACTTACAATTCTATCAGCCACTTGATGAGCTTCGTCTGTAAGATATTGTTCATTTTTTCTTATTCTTGCTCGTTTCCATTTCTCATGGCGAGTGGGAGGAGATGGAGGACCATACTGGACCTCTTCTGAACCACTACTTGATCGAGCTCTTAATGCTTCAAATTTTTCTTCAATAATTTTCTACTCCAAATACGAGTATCCTCCACGTGATAAAGTATGAGGGTATACATTTTTCAACTGGATCTCCTGATGAGATCTTCTGGAGGCATGTTACATAAAAATAAACACATAAGTAATAAGGAAAATATAGCATCAATTTTAAAATATAAAACAATTACAATACCTGAAATTTCTCTTCCTGACGACTGTCAACAAATAGCTTCCATGTTTCTTCATCTATATATGGATACTTAAGACATGGTCTCTCAAACCTTCTCTTTCCAAAAACATAATCTTTTGTCAGTTTGTTTTTAAAATCTCTCCATCGAACCGCCGCTAAAGAGAGATGTCTTTTCCTAATTTCTTTAGTTTCCTCAAAATTGAATGTCATCTGTAATTGAAAAAATTAAATATTTCATTTAAACTATATAATATTAAAAAAATGAGATAAAATAAATAAATAAAGATATTTTACCGTCACGGCCTCCCAAAGCTGTTGCTTCGCCGTCCTGTCCACTGACTTCCAATCAGGATATAAAATACTAATCCTGCAACGGCTCTGCATCGCTATATAACTGACAAACTGAACTGCATTTGGGCCAACTGCATTATTATTATCATCAAAACGAATGTGTGATTTGTCATCATCACGAGCATGTGATAGTTTTGGTAAATGTGTAATACCACGTTTACCAACTAGAGAACTTGATTTTTGAGTAGTAACTGGAGAAGTCTCCTCCGCCGAGGACGCATCAGTAGTCCTGCAATTTTGTTTATAAATTAACAGTTTTATTTCATTAAATATGTATATTACTGAATATTTAATAATATTTCAAAATAGATATACCTCGGTAACTGCTCCTCTCTATCTGTATTTGACATTGCTACTAGAAAGTGTAATGAAATTTTGGGTACCTGCATATCATTAGAAAACTGAATAATTAGAAACAAGGAAATGAAAAATGAATATGTAAAAATAGAGGCATGCATTTGTAAGTTTTAAAAATAGACACAAAATATAAATATTTACAAGAAAAATTAGGAGACTAATTTAGTGTTTTCCCACGTCCCTTTATCATGATCGGTACTTACTGCATGCACTATGTCTGTCTTATATTCATTGTAATCATCTAAAAATTGCATAATAGATGAATAAGGCTAATGTAAATCACTAGCATCATCAGAATCATCATCATCACCAAAATGATATCTTTTCCCTTGAAAAACAACTGACAACTGATCATTCGACGGATCAATGACATAAAATACTTGTTTTGCATGTGTCGCCAAGATAAATGGTTCTTCATTGTGATTAAATCTTTTCAAATAAACCAGTTTAAACCCATATTTATCATGTTTCACGCCACTATTACTATCAACCCAATTGCACTTAAAAATAGTGACTCGAAATTTAATATAATCAATTTCCCATATGTCTTCAATAACTCCAAAATATGATGTTGATGCAGAAATTGGGTTTTTATCTTTGGCACTCGAAAAATGCACTGCTTCAGCGAATACCATCACACCACTATTCTGAACGGTACTCTTGTCATCCAGGTTTTTTGTGTAAAATGTGTATCCATTGATATCAAAACCAGACCAAGTGATCACATTAAAAGATGGTCCCCCTGATAACCACTTCAATGTTTCTGATACAGATATATCTGGGGTGACTTTCTCTTTAAACCATGAAACAAATGTCTTCTTATGCTCAATCATCAACCACTTTTCATTTCTTTTCTGATATCGTAACTTTAATTCAGCAATATGTGAGGATATATATGGTTGAACCTCATCTGTGTTGTTCAAAATGTATAAATGTGCTTGCATCACTTCATCACGTGGAATGAACTTTACCTTTAAGCCTCGAACCCCTCTACCTTCTCTGTCAACTGTCATATGTCGAGATAGAGGGAGACCAATATGCTCCACCTCATTCAAATAATCAGTACAGAACTCAATCACCTCTTCTGATATATATTTTTCAACAATAGAGGCCTCTGGTCGATAAGGATTTTTAACATATCCTTTCAAAATTTTCATATATCTTTCAAAAGGATACATCCATCTTAAATAAACAGGCCCACACATTCTTATCTCACGCACCAAATGAACCAATAGATGAACCATTATATCGAAAAATGTGGGTGGGAAATACATTTCTAGTTGACAAAGAATAAGAGTTGCTTCATTATCCAACAAATCTAACAAATTTGGATCAACGACTTTGCTACAAATGGATTTAAAGAAATTACATAACCTGATGATTGTCTTCCTGACAGCTTTCGGTAATATACCACGCACTGCTACTGGTAGAATTTGTTGCATTAACACATGGAAATCATGTGATTTCATACCTATTAATTTACAATCATTCAATGAAACAAAATTATTCACATTTGAAGAAAAACCGTTGGGTACTTTAATACCATGAAGGCACTGACAAAAATTCATCTTTTCAATCTTGATTAATGTGTGACAAGCCGGAGGTAAATATGTTCTTTTTCCTTTCACGGCGGGAGCTAACTCCAAACGTATTCGCATTAATATCAAGTCCAATCTAGCATGTAATCAATCTTTTGTCTTTCCTTTTATGTCTAACAATGTTCCAATCAAACTATCACATATGTTTTTCTCAACATTCATAACATCAATGTTATGTTTTATATCTAAAAATCTCCAATAAGGTAGTTCGAAAAAAATAGACTGCTTCTTCCAGATATGTTTTTGTAAACCAGAACTTTTTCTCTTTCCAAATGTTGAATCAATATCTTTCACTCTGTCATAATATTCTTCAGCTGACAATGGTTGAGGGGGGAGGTTGTATTCTTGTAAACCGTTAAATGCTTTTCTCAATCTACGATAAGGATGATCAATTCGCAAAAATATTCGATGTCCCATGTACACTGTCTTTCTTCCATTCTGCAATTGATAATATGAGGTTTGTTCTTCACAAATTGGACATGCTTTATGTCCCTTAACACTATATCCAGATAAGTTTCCATATGCAGGAAAGTCGTTTATAGTGAACATTATCATAGCACGCAAAAGAAAATACTCTTTCTTGTATGCATCGAAAACTGTAACACCTTTCTCCCATAGCAGTTTTAAATCCTCAATCAATGGTGTAAGATACACATCAATATCATTTCCCGGTTGTTTTGGTCCAGAAATCATCAAGCTCATCATAACATATTTTTTCTACATACATAGATGTTGGGACAAGTTGTAATGTACCAGCAAAACAGGCCATGAACTATGTTGGCTACTGAGGCTCCGATATGGATTCATTCCATCAGTACACAATCCCATTCTGAGATTTATAACTTCACTTCCAAAATCATGAAATTTTTTATCAAAACTCTTCCACTGTGGTGAATCGGCCGGGTGACGTAAGTTACCATCAGAAATGCGCTCATCTGAATGCCATCTTAACCTTTTTTCATCATTTGAATTTTCAAATAGACGCTTCAAACGAGGAATAATTGGAAGGTACCAAATTGCTTTAGATGGAGTTTTGATTTTGGTACCTAAAAATAAATCAAAATTGAATTATCAGAATTGTTTGAAAAAAATATTGGATGGTATCATTGGAAAGTAAAAAAATTGATTTTTCATAACGTTACATGACATCACCTGAAAATGAATCTGAGTTGACTTTCTCATCCATATTATAGCACGATGTTCCACATGTAGGACAACTTGATAAATGTTCATTTTCTTTCCTATACAGTACACAATCATTGGGGCAAGCATGTATCTTTTTATACCCCAATCCCATTGGGCATAATATTTTCTTCGCCTCATAATTGGAATCTGGAAGCCCATTGCCTTATAGAAGAAGCTCTTTTAAAAGCTCAAGTAAACTGGAGAAACTTTTATCACTCCACCAATTTTTTCTTTTAAGTTAACTAATCTCAAAACTGCTGATAACACTGTATATTTACTACAACCTGAGAATAGTGGTTTCTCAGAATCTCCATACAATCGTTCAACAGTTGGTGTTTTTTCGATGGTTTCAACACCTAAATCATGAATTAATTCTTCAATACGATCCTCTGCCTCATTATGAATATCATCATCAACATTAGATGTTGAATTTTCAGTTCTTTCACCATGCAAGATCCAACGTGTATAATTAAGGCTAAAACCATAACAAATGAGATGATCCTTGATTTCTCTGAAGTTTAACTTTCTCATATTTACACACTTCACACATGGACAGAAAATCAAATCAATATTTTGATTATGTCGTTTAGTAAATTCCAAAAAATTGTCAACTCCTCTTTAATATTCACTAGGAGTTCTTCATAGATAAATCCAATTATGATCCATTAATACCTGATATCACAATATAATTGATGAATATATTAAAACATAGAAACATTTAAATATCTATCAGATAAATTGTAAACAAAAACATATTCCATAAAAACTATTGATAATCAGATAAAAGACATCAGATATGAAACACGTTTACAAATAGAGTAAACAGTTTATTTTCATATTATATACATGTGTGTTAACAACATTCTAATTTCATAAAAAATTATAAAGTATCAAAATTTAAAAAATAAGATCAAGAAAGAAAATGATAAGTCATTTCAATCAATGATGTAGTTTAAAATAAAATAAATTAATGATTGGTTCTTTGATTATTCTGAGGATATTATTGAACATGATGAAGAGTATGTTAATAAAATACTTCTTATTTTTGTGAACATAATAAATGAAAGAGTCAAATACAAAGATAAAATTCCTCAATATTTAAATTTTGGTCGAAATTGACATTTTGCAGTTGGGTCACATGGTAAAATATAAGACATCCAAATAAGTGTATCATTCATACTGGCTCAGTTGGTTTATTTATCTCATAAGGTTATTTATAATATGGTTTTACTCCAAATAGTGGGTATAGTCTCCACATTATACGTTTATAAACCTATAATGATGCTTAGGAGCCTCAATTATATTGGGACGCATGCTTGAGTTCATTGGTAATATGACTCATGGCATTAGTTTATGATCCCTCACCACTGACACTTGATGTGGTTTCCCATGATTTTTTTCTATTCTCCCACATAGTTTTTGTAAATTATATGTCATTATCATTTTATTATATCTTTATATTGATACTAAGACACTTCTCTTTATCCATATCTAACAGATCAATTCATTTCAATTCCAAATTTCAGTGGATAATCACCATAATACAATCTATATTATTTTATTATTGAACATATAATACATAATACATATTCTATCAAGGGATTTAGGTGTCATCGGCCCAAAAACAACACCATAAACTATCTTGAGTAACATCAATGATTTTACTTTTTCTAGATTATTTTTTTCTTTCCAATATTCCCTTTTATAAATGAATCACCTACATAAATTTCATCAATTGTGATTTTGGGAAGGTCTAGAGAACTATTATTACTGGAAATGATTTTTTTATGGTTTTTCAAGAACCAAGATGAGATTCCATCTAACCAGAAACCCAACACAGTCTGGGATATGGCCTGAAGGGCATTCTTGATCCCCCAAAGCTGGAAACTACTATAGGGAATCAAAAGAATAAAAAAGGAATGATTTATCCCAAAAAACTACCAAGATCAATATCTAAACTGAATACACGGTAGAACTAACAATAATAAATATCAATTAATACATAACTAATCCAAATACAAAAACTTCAAAATAAAAAAAAACGAAAAAAAACTTATGATACACCATGAAATCGTGATCTCCATGTGACCTCTTTGTCACCACCAAACACAACGCCAACATGCTCTAATGGAATATTTAACTATAAATAATAAACTACAAAATATATTAGGTCAACAAATGTTGTTTGGAATAAGTATGATGTGATCATAAATATCTCAGTAGGTTATCACACCCTATTCAATGCATTTCCTTTCCAAAAAAGTCCAAAAAAGGTTAAAATACATATATAAAGTAGGATTTTAATTATTCTAAAAAACAAAACAGATATTTCCACAAATTCCCTTTTTTTAAAAATCACACATGCATCCTTTCTTTTCAAAAATGGTTTCACAATAAAAATTCATTTTAAAAACAAAACAAAAAATATAATTTATTACTAGATGATCAAATAGTGAATATAATGAATGTAAATGAAACAAATAATATGATATAAACTTGAAGGGATAATGACCAATAAGAAGTATAAATAAATAGAACATACAGATAGATAATAAATGGAATCTTTTAAATATATCTAGAGGAAATCCGTGGAGGCACTCAGTTTGGAATCAAATACCAGTATATAGTGCAAATCCATAGTCAATAACCAGTTTTCTGTTATAAACTATCCAATCTAGTGGCACATCCAAATAATATTCAACCATTTCCATGTATTGACCCACTTATACATTTCAAGTGCAAAAATGGTGTGATAGCAATAGAGAAACAGGAAGAACACTTACCAGAAATCGTGCAAATGAAAAAAACCTTCAAAAATGTTCATCCAAGATCGTAAATCAAGTTCGAAGGTCGTCGGGAGTCCGAAGTGCAGCCGCGGAGCTTGATTTAGATGATCGAACAAAATAAGGGTTTCGGCCGAGATCGCAAATTAGGTTCCAAGGTAGTCGGATGTCCGAAGGGCCGCAGCAGACCTTGATTTCGACGATGGAAAAAAACGAGGGTTTCGGGACAGCGGAGCTTGATTTCGACGGTAGAACAAAATGAGGGTTTCAGACCCCGAATAATTTTATAAGAATTTTCGCGTCGGTTTTAAGGAAAACCGACGCCGAAAATTTAAAAAAACATTTCGGCGTCGGTTTTTAGAAAAACCGACACTGAATGTTTTTTTAAAAACTATCTTCCGCGTCGGTTTTTAGGAAAACCGACGCCGAATGTGTTTTTTCACCGTCGGTTTTCAGCGTCGGTTTTCCTCAAAACCGACCCCGAAAATAAAAATAAAAACTTCCGCGTCGGTTTTTTTGAAAACCGACGCGGAATTTTTTTTTAATTATTTTCCGCGTCGGTTATTATAATAACCGACGCGGAAAATATGTTAACTAATATTATTGGCGTCGGTTTTCTTCAGAACCGACGCCATTAATTCCCCGCACATACTATTCGCATCGGGTTTTAAAAAACCGACGTTATTACGCCGACGCGAAAACCCGTATTTCCACTAGTTTGAAATCCCAAAAATGTGATCCACCATAAGAAAAAGCGGTGTTTTGGTATAGACCCACTTAGAAATAACCTATAGAAGCTAATTGATCAATCATATATTCAATTGGTGAAATGATATGGTGGAGGGATCCAAATTATTTTCATGAAATCCTATCTATTCATTCTATATGAATTATGGATGAGTTAAGTGAGGGATATATCAAATAAGTGATACAAGGTGAAAATACAGGCATTCCCCTAATTGAAAAATTTTCCTAGGCTCCATCGGAGGGATGATAGATCCTGACAGAGCTAATGATACTTCCCCTTTCCACTAGAGGGCTAGTGGTTCTCCAATAGCTAGCGAGTGAGCCTCATTAAGCTAAAGATACTCTTTTCTATCAATTAAGTGTCATATGGGTCTATACATGATATTTGATAGGCCTCCAATAGCACTCAAGATGCAAGTCTAATGATTTCCCCTAGAAATCCAACATCTAGGCCCATTTATACATTATAAACCTCTAAAATAACAATAATAATTCAACCAAAATACATAAAAACAAAGGATTGATGTATCTTTAAATTTAACAACCATGAATTAAGGAATTTCCTCAATAAAGAAACAAGTTCACTTTCTAAAGACCCTTTATCAAATTCCATCAAAAGGGAATATATGAAACATCATAACTCTATAACATCAAAGATTGGATGTATAACTCTAATTTCTCTCAATAACCATTCATTTTTAAATAAATGATTACACCAATTAATATAATTTAAGAAAAACCTATTGTGATAACAATCAATTAGAACATTTAATGTAACCATCCAGTCCATCCTCAGAATAACCTAAAAAATATATATTTTAAGAATCATAAAATCTCATTCCTAATTACTTTAGATATTATGATAGAATTAGTAAGAAATTTAAATCCATGATATTTCCACTTTATTAGTAGAGTTTTAATCTTCATCACAATTGTAATTGGGTAAAATAGGTGATTCAATAAATATTTATTATGATTAGATATCTAAGAGTGTGAGAAACCTATATCAAATAAAGAAACAACCATAAATAATTCAATGATTATTGTACCATGCACTATTTTAAAATGTGTTTATACTCAATAGGATTTTTATCTATACCATAAAATCTCTCATATCTAGGAAGCGTCAAGGGCCATATAATAACATAATTTTCATGGAACACCCTAGACCATCCTTAATTTGGGCACCTTGTTAGGCCCATGGGGATTCCCTAATCCCCTTAGGATTAAAAAATTTCCATAAAATCAAGATACAACCATTAGTAATGATTTCCCCAGATATATAAATATAGGAAAAATTATTTAAAACCATAAATAAGACATGAACATTCCATACAATATAATTACATTCCAGAAAATAAGTAAATCCAAAGTATAGGGAAAACTGAAAAAAATCACAATTAAGACAATCGAAAACATTATGATAAAAATAGTAAATACGATTACCATATAGTAAAAAACACTAATAAATGATCAATGAGTACAAGGAGGCTTAAGTGGTTGGTATAACCATGAAACCAACAATAACGATGAAGAAAACCCACAACTATTGATATACCTAGAAAAGTATGAAAAATACACATTAAATTACATAAATAAAAATCTATAAACTAAATACCAACCATGACACCCAAAAGGGATGAAGTTATATATGAAATGATAATATACATGAGCATAATTTCCTACTAAGTATTCTCATAATATCACAAGAATAAACATTAAAAATAAAAAATATTTCATTCTAGTTTGAAACTATAATTAGAATATATGAATTTTATTTTCTTATAAAATTATCATGTGAATCATTTTAAAACTGTTCATTAAAAACTAGAGGTTTACACTTTCTAGTATAAAATTGAAATAATGATTTTTAGGAAAAAGAAACATGTGGTTTGGTAAAAAAACATTTAAAATATCCATTACATGGATGTGAATGTGTGAAAAGTAAAATAAAACTTCTTATTAAAAGGGATGAAAAAATTATTGAATATAGTTCCCATAGATATAGTAGTAAAACATATATAATAAATTCATTTTGGGAAACTAGGATCTCCAAGTAAAATCTTGGATAGAGTTAACATAACAAATATAAAGAAAGATTTTTTTTTGATAACAAAGAACATTTCCTAACAATCTGTATTACCCTGAATTATCTAACCTAATAGAAAAATCCAATAAGCAGTGAAATGAATAACTCAATGCCACTAGACAAAGTGTGATACTAAAATAGTGATGTTTGTTCTCCTAGAATTCATACCTAGATTCCAATGTCTTACCATGATATATAAATGGATTTCAGTTGAAACAGTAGTCACATAATAATATATATTAATAATACCATTCACAAACTAGTATAAATATTACATTCGAACATCATTAACATAAATTGACCCTCTTAATCAAAACACATAAACAATATACAATAACATTCATTGGATATAATCCATGTGCATGGAAAAAGAAACTATCCATTTTAAAAATAAAATGGGAATGTATCAAAGGATTTATATATTTAGAAAAACCATTTTGAAATTTCCCACTAGGTTTAATATGAACACATTTTGAAACATGGTTATAAAAAAATCAACATCAAAATAAATTAACATCATAAAATAATCCAATAATTTGAGTAGTTCTCATTCCATAAGAGATAAAGAGAACCGATAATTCAAAGGGGAAAAATTTGAGTTGATATATGACTAAAATACCACTTTGTGTAAATGAAATCCACATCAAGGGACATACATAAATTTTATTAAACAATGTGTTTGAATTGAATTTGAAATTATATTTGGTCTTACTATTTTAAGAGAGAGTCCTTTCAACAACCATTATAAATCATAGAAAACTATATTTATTTAAAAAAAATTAGACATACATGGTAGAGTTCATAAGACATTAAAAACATATCTTAAAAAAATAAGTAATTATTATGCAATGATTATATAGATATGAAAGGTACTAAAAAGCTCTAATTTTGTTGGTTTCAATAATGACAGTTTTATCAAAGAAAAAATATTAAATGAAGCATTATAAATCTAATAGATACCGTAAAAACATCAGAAATGAAAAACCACCAAATAAATTTCAATCAATTATGAACACTAGGCCATCGAGACCTCACTAGGTTAGAGCAAGATGGAAGAAGAAGGGAAATGAAGTGAGAGAATGGAAACTATATGAACTTACCATAAAAAAATCATTACTAAAAATTGATTAAATGACTTTAAATTAACAAGGGAGATATGGGAACACAAAAGAAGAAGAACATGGGGTTGAGGAGCTTGAATTAGGGGGATAAAGGAGGCCTTATGGGATTATTTTCATAAGGTAAAAAAGCAATTTAATAATTTCAATTAAATTGGGATGATCACATGGTTTATCCAGATAGATTTCTACAGCATGCATCAATAGTGTGGATATATCTACACACCTAGAGCACTTTCTATGTGTATGTCTCATTCATTGGTAAACCATGAATCAACTACGTGATTCACAACTAGCATAAACTATCATTATATTTTGTTTCTTCCGTAATCTTTTTACTAACTATGTATAAATCATGTAACCTGTGATAAGCCCCAAAACTATCTAAAGTACATTGGGAATTAATCCAAAAGTATAGACAAACAATAATGAACTAAAAATAATTAATAAAATAGAGTAATGTGAGGATGAGGTGTGGTAGTAGGACTCACTCCTTAATTGTCTTTTTTCCATTAAAATAACTAAATCACCCTATTCACTCCTATTATAGGGATACTATAACCTTGGAAGAATTCGATTACTGCTATGTTCATTTTGGAGTATAATATTATGCAACACTTCTTTGAGTATGATTAAATCTATTAAAACTGCATTGATAGACTATTTTACCACATTTGTGGAAAACATTAGGGGGATATTGAAACACATGCCTAGTTTTTTCCAGCCTTTTCACTAATGGAATATCAAAGGGCCTATCTGGAGTAGAATTTATTTGGAAAGTTGAGAGGAATTCCTTGAACTACCTACACTAATAATTTATTTCATCCAAATTATATTTATATTCATAAAAAACTCATTTACAATCATTGGGAACAAGATAAGATGTTATAACCATTCTTGAAAATCCATCTTCTTTCGTATCAATCATTAATGACTTATCAACCACCTCAAAATTTGTGATTAATTTCAATGAGAAGACACTCATTTATATTTCTATAAAAATGGAAATTTCTGAACATTGAGCCTTTAATGTGTCATTTTTGATCATTTATAACATTAAATAATTAATAATTTTAAAATTGATTTCATATTTTATCACTATCTCATTTCATTTTTGGAGGAAAACTCCCTTGAATTGTCCAATTCCATTTTATTAGGGTATAAATATTGAGAAAAAAATACTTTAAAACAATTCAAGATAACTTTTAATGTAGCATTTCTTAAAAAATATATTTCCACCATTTTTATCTAGGCCCATAATATAATAACATGTCACAGTTCAATTTATATACTTTTGGTGTTTTAAGAAATATTAATGAACTCTTAATCATCTATCACCATCCTTGTGTTTCAGAGGATCATTTATTCCTTGAAAAGGGAGGGGATTATAGAATAATAACTATTGGTAATGATCCCTTAAATTGGATAAACTAGGGTCTCATCCCCAATAATAAGAATGATAGTTCAAATGACTAATTTTATACAATACTAATAAATAGGATGATTATCCTATAGAAAATTATCTACTAATCATTCTGGTTTATTCATAATAAATATTTTGGGAGGCAAGAAACTATATGAAATTAGATAAGAGAGAAAAAATATACGAACAAAATAAATTACATATATATAATATTAGATAAATATGATCAATTTAATGCATAATAGTATCAAAAATTTAAAAGACCATAATATTCAATAGAAGATGAAAATGTAGCAAATAATAATATTTTTTCATTATATATATTTTGGTTACATAGTTTCCCAAACTATTCACTAAATATAAAAAAACCATTAGGCTAATGAAACTGTTGAATCAAAAGATTTACTTTATACAAATTCTATCCTTTGTTTTGAAAATAAAAATAATGTTTGTTAAATTCTATGTTTGACTAACTCTATAATTCTTAATATTTAAAATGTTTTTATAGATAACACTAATATTTATAGGATATATAAATCATTACAATTGAATGAATATGAATTTTATATTTTATAGAAAATATTATTTTTGTATATTAGAAAAACTTAGTTTATTCAATTAGAATGAATTATTTTTTCCATCATAAAAACATAGTTTATTCCATCAAACCAACATAGTTAATCTAGAAGAATAACATAGTTTATCCTATCAGATGAAAACTGTTTAGTCCAAAAGATTATCTATGTTTAGTTTATCAGATGAACATAATTCAGTCCATGAGATGAATGAATCGTAACAAATTGCCAAACAATGTTTAGAGCATTGGGCTAACAAAGATAAAATATTGGACGAAATGGTTTAGTTCATTATAGATATTAAGTTTATAAAATTAGACAAATGAAGTTTAATTTATCATATTATTAATGTTAAAAATAAAAATATAATGTTATTTTTACAATAAATAATATTTTATAGCATTTTAATGATTCTATCAAAATGACCATAGGATGAATTCTATACAGATCATGCTAAGAAATTAGGATGGATGTCATCCAATGATATTGTATAAAATATCATGAATAATTGAATATGATCATTGAAGGTGTTCTTATAAATAATGGTGTATTCAAGGAGCTGAGAGATAGTTCTTTTGTGACTCAACCTATATGAAACTTACTTTACTCTAACATATTGTTACTTATTATTTACAAATATTTTGAGAGTTTTAGTTCTATGTAATCTAAGTGAGTATTTTAAATTTATTTGATTATTTTTAATTTTTATTCATTATGTCTGATACAGATTTAGATTGAGGGATTACATGGATAATAATAATATTGATTCCGATTAATCTGATTGAGGGATTCTAGGGCTAGGATGATATAGATTCTTCTCTGGTTTGATCTAGTGATTTTTTTGAGGAATGAAAGAGAACTTTATAGATTTGGTAAAACCTTAGATACATAAATTATTAGATATACAATTAATTGACATTTAAGGTTAAATTTTTTTCCATTTTAAGAAAACTATTGTAATTGTTTTTTACTTGTTTTATAAAGTTTCATTTTTGACTTTTCTCTTGAAGTTTATTTTTCCTACTAGGAATTTCTATAGAAAGTTTTAATTTTAAAAACATAAAAAAACAATATTATTTTGGGAAATATATGTCTCTGATATATAAACTTTTAATATCATACAATATTAGTGCATGATTAATCTAAAATAAGAGTTTTGAGATTTTAGTTAGTATAAATTTTTAAACTACAATTCACCCATATTTGTATTATTGTATTATTCTTTGATCCAATAATTGGTATCAAAGGAGCTTCTACTACTTAAACATGAAAAGTTTTTAGTTTTATTATTTTGAAAATATTTATAAGTTTATATATATTTTTTATATACACGTTTTTTAAAAAGTCATGATACAACAATGTGTATTTTTTAGTAAGATTTTTTCTTGTATCTTCAAAATGGTTGGTCTAAATGTTGGAACTCTTGAGAACATAAATCCCAGAACACCGTCGATTTTTGAAGAATATTATTATGAGTATTGGAGAGATAAAATAAATACCTTTTTTATTAATAATAGTTTTGATAACCTTGTTATACTGACTATAAATCATAATATTTTTGAGAATAATGTTTCTATATTTAATAATCAATAGAATAAAAAATATCAACTAAATTTTCATATAAGAAAAGATATTTCCAGTCCTATGATAATAAATATCTACAGTTAAATATCTTCTTATGATGTTTTTAATAATATATATAAGAACTGGAAGTTACTCATTTTGGAACCTCTAATGTGATTGGGGCTAGATAAACTATGATAAGGGTACACTATTTTTCTTTTGATTTATTTCCTAGAAAATATGTTGTAAAGATGAAATTTATGTTTAAAAAAATTTTAACAGTTTACAACCTTTTGGGGAAAAGGATCTTGCTGATGAAATATTTTCTAGAGAAGATAATTGAGATCATTCCTTGGAATGGGAGTTAAAATGAACAGTTTTGGATTATAAAAGGAAGACAAAAAATTTAAACATAGATTATTTGGTTTGAACTCTTAAGCAGTGTGAGAGTAGTATAAAGAAAGATGCATAGAAGATGAAGAAAAAAACAGAGTAGCTTTTTCTAGTACTTTGAATGTTACTAATAATGTATGTTTAAATGAGAACATTTATAGATCTTCATAGAAAAATAATGTCAAATATAAACCTGATTATTTTTTCCTTGAACAGTTATAATATAAGTTTTCTAATCATTCTAAGAGAACGAACAAGATTATTAGTAAAAAAATATTTTTGATATAATTAAGAGAAGAATCATGAAGACAAAAATGAATAGAAATATTCTTTTGAATTTTTTTCTATGGTTCAATAAGGATTTTAATATAAGGATATACTTCCCAAGACTTAATAGAAAAGATAATAAGGTTATTAATTTAGACCAAAATTCTATAAAGGTATAAAAAAAGCATGAAAGCCTTAGACACATGGATTGTATGTGGAGGTGATACTTCATTCTAAATCTATTCTGATAGTGCATGTGAATATCCAAAGAATATCATTTTCTTTTCTAAAACTTCGATGAATAAAAATTAAATTATATCAATGATTTATATTGAAACCATGAATAAAATTATATTAATTGAAAAATATATTGATTTTGATATTAAAAATAATTATATATCTCCTAATAAAAAATATACTTCATCAGAATAAGATTATACTTTTCCAAATTTTGAGAAATTTTAGAGTGTTTCTACCTTATTAGAAAAGGAAAATTTAATAATTTCTAAAAAGATAAAAATGATAAGGGAGAACATTCCCAAGTAAATCCAATAATTTATTTACATAATTCTGGAATTTATTATCTTTCAATAGAGCGTGAATTGTATGGCCTTGAGAAATTTGATTTTCTAAAATATTTATAAAAATAAAAACATTAAAAAGATAAACAAAAATCTAATTATTCTACTATTTATAGTGATGATAAAAATTTAGTTTTTAAATTAAATTATGATATTTTATATTTAAAAAGGATAATTTCAAAATTTACTACTGGTAATGAAAATTTGGATAAAATGTAAATAAATATTAAACCAGATAGGAATGTTTATGATTTTGATTTTACTAATAATAAACCATATTTTCAAAATGAGTATTTCATTCTGAAAAGTGCCCAATTATGAACTAAATGTCAAGGTTGAGGAGATTGGAAAAATAGATGTTCTTTCAATAAGTGTAATATTTATTCTTCCATAGAGCTTAATTTTCAAAATAATTTACAATTTATCAACATAGTAAAGCTAGAAAGATATGGATTCATAAAATATTATTTTAAAATAATGAAGGACCTAAGTTGGTTTGGGTTCCTAAATACTAATATTCTTACTTTTAGGATAATAGGAAGTTTACCAATAAATACTAATATTTTGATCATGGATAGTGGTTATACTAGAAAAATGACCAGTAACAAGGATATCACGAAGAATATTATTAAAATGAATGGTGGAAAAGTCATTTTTGTTGAAAATTCATAAGGAGTGATTTTTGGAATAGGTAATACTGTTATTTTAGGAAAAGATTTATTTTTTTAATGTTTTATTTGTATTATGAAGTAAGGACAACCTTTTTATCATAATTCAATTATGTGATGATGGATATCTTTTTAACATCAAGAATGAAAAATGTACTATTGATAGTTAAAAATATATGTTTACACTTTCTACCAATAGGCATCAGAATGTATACAAAGATAACATTGAAGACCTTAAGTGAAATTATCTACCTTGTATTAGTGAAATTGAAGTTAAATCCTAGTAATTTAAATGAATTTTAGGGAAATCCAATGTAAGAAAGCTAGCAAAACTATCTAGAAATAGACAAGTTAGAGATCTACTAGTGCTTATTTTTTATTCTTCTAAAGGTTGTGATACTTGTCAATTTGGAAAGAAACAAAATTCATCCTTTAAGACTATTAGTTATGTTTCAAATTCTAATGATTTATATTTAGTTCACATTGATTTGTTTGTTCGTACAATTACTAGATGAATTCATGGAAAATAATTTGTTTTTTAGATGATGAATACACTAAATATACTTGGGTCTAATTTCGAGAAAAATATTCCAGAATCCATTTTATGTTTTAGAAATTTTGTATCCCATGTTAAAAATTAGAATCATATACCCTTGTTAACTATTCATATTGATCATGGTAGAGACGTTGAAAATTATAATTTTGAAACATTTTATAGTAAATAATGTATAGTTTATAACATTTAAGCACCTAGAGCTCTATAAAAAATGGTGTAGTTGAAAGGAGAAATAGAATTATTCAGGATATTTGAAGAACCATGTTTAGTCAATAATATGTTCCTATAAATTATTTGGACTGAAGCTATTCATACTTCCATTATAATATAAATTCTTTTTTACTAATATAATTTATTAATGAAACACATTTTGAGTTATGGATAGGAGGAAAACCAAAACATTCATACTTCGAAGTTTTTTGGTGAATGGTATTCATTTTTAATACTAATGATAAGTTATATGAAATTTTTCAAAAACCCATTTATTGAATATTTTTAGGTTATTTCGCCACAAGTAAGGCATACAATGTTTTTTATAATTACACAAGTGATGTAGAGGAAACAATGCATGTTATATTAGTGAAACTGATCCTTATGATTTCAAACAACCTCATCTCACATCTTCAGATGCAATTTTTAAAAAGGATTTTCAACTCATGTTGGAAAATTATTTCTTCTAAGAGAACAAATCAAGGAAATATTATGGAAGACCTATCTCTAGAACAAATTGAACTCATTGTTGAAGAATAGAGTCCAAAAAATCTACGGAATTAGTTAATTATTTTGAATCATCCTATTGATAATTTCAATGGAGATATAGATCAACTAGTTAGAATAGTAAACCCCTTTTTAATGGAAATTGAAAATTGTTCATTTTAACGAAAATTAGAATCTAAAAAAAAATGAAGAGGAGTTTGGTAATGATGATTTGATAAAATCCACTAACATTGAACTCAATGAAGTCAAGAAGAATAATGTATGGACATTAGCTGAATTCCCTAAAGATATTTTTGATATTGGTGTAAAATGGTTTTTGTGAAACAAGTGTTATGATAATGGTTTTATAGTTAGAAATAATGCTAAATTTTTTCCAAAGGGTTATATCCAACAACAAGGAATATACTATGATGAAACATATGATCTATTAGTAACACTTGAATCTATTAATAGTCTTATAGAATATGCAATATTTCTTAATTTTAATCATTTCTAAATGGATGTGTAGTGTCCATTTCTCAATGGACAAGTATATGTGGATGTTTATATTGAAAAACCCACTAGTTTTGAAAATATATAATCTTAGAATAATGTATTTAAACATAGTGATGAAATATATAGACTTAACAAATCCCCTAGAGACTAGAATGACAGATTAATAATATTTTTATTAAAAAAAATTGTTAGAGGTACTGTTTATTGGTGGTATCAAAATATTTGTGTGAAATTAATGGTTGATGAAGGTACAACTAGTTCATGGTGATTTAGAGCTCAAAAAATAAAAAAAACACCTCTACAAAGTCTACTCCATGAAGCTCACTTCCTTTTAGAATTAGAAAGAGCATACGATGCTCCCCAACCATGCACATCCTATTTGCAACAACATTTGGAGTCATAGAGAACATTTAGAATGTGTGGACAATTGATAATGTCTTCCTGAGTTTTAAAGATTCACACCCATTCTTGAATCTCACCAATTATTTGTAAATCATCTCCAATCTTTGATAATCCCCTATCCTATAAGTACCCACCTCAGTTTGATATTTTATGAATGATGAACCAACCCATCATCTTATGAATGGCTCTGAGTTTTCTAACCCCAAGATCTATACGAACCAATGTGAAAAAGGATCATCCAATGTATCTTATAAGTGTGAAATTAATTTCCATGTCTTCTTGAATTCCTCCACCTAAGGTTGGGTGACTTTTGGGAAGGAGTATTCCCTTTGCGATGGAAGAAGGATCTTTATGGATCTTGAGGTTTTGCAATGCATTCAACCTTCTTGAAACACTCTCCTCATGAATCAGGACTAGAGTCTGAGGGAGGATCTCCCTATTTCATAGAGCATACTACTTTGTGAATCCCCTAACCTCCATGAATCACCTAATATTCACAAAGAATCTCTTTTCAAGGACCCATTATTTGAAAAACCCCTCTCTTAGTAATCTCCATGGTTCCTCCTATCTAATGACACAACTTGATGATGGTTGAGAATCCAAGGCCCCCATGTTAATGCAGGTCCGGTTTAGATGCACCTCGAGTCACCAAGTGACATGTTCCACCCACACCCATGTCTTCCCACTACACCCAAAATGTGGCTCTAGAATCCCACCCAACATTTCTTCTCAACATCAGTATCGAATTACGCATGGATTCTCAACATCTGTACCATAATGTTGGCCTCATGATTGACCAATCCTCCCGCCATTATATGTTGGTGGTGCCAAATCCATGCCCCGAACAAAGACGTATGATCAGTGGTCACATAATGAAATGAACCAAACTGTTATCAGTGGAATTTCGATCCTCTTATAATACTTTCATATAGTATAAAACATATAAAGTAACTTAGATAACACAATAAAAAGTTTATTAATTAATAATTAATTAAATATAAAGTATTTCTAGAAATTAAAAAATCTAAACCGAAGGAATAGTAACAAAGATCATATGAATAGAAAACCATCCAATATATTAGTAAATTAACCATTGGAAGTAAAAAATAAAATTTATTTTTCTTATGAATGAAAATATGATAAAGATATTTCATTAAATAAGTACAAAAATGTTTTAAAAATGATAAATTAATTCTTAGAACTTCTGTAAGTCATAAATATTTAATTAAAATTTTATAATAAAATTAATAATTTAAAAGAAAATATATTTTAATAAAATTTATCCATTAATTTATATTTTTTTATTTTGAATATCATATAATTTTATGAGACCTTCTTTAATTTTTCAAAGTGTTAGAAAATTTGTTTTAATTTAAAAATTTGTATTTTTCAAGCAAATAATGATTTTAATTAAAAATTAAGTTAATCATATTTAGAAAGTTATTTTCATAATTTTTTTTGAATTCAACAAATTGTAATATTGTTAAGGTCAATATTTCGGATTTTTCTAAAATTCTTGAATTTTTTTTGAATAGTAAAATAGGGTAACTTACGGTATATGTACATTATAAGTAAAATACACTATTTTAGGATTCATGAATGATTTGAGTACCAAAATATTGATTTATTCTTCTCTCATTAATTTAATCAGTCCCGGAATCATCACTATTTCTTATATTGTGTCAATATGTTAACCTAATGGATAAAATAATGAGAAAACACCCCTATCCTCGACTATAAATACCACCCCCACCACCTCTTTTACTAACACATATAAAGATTTTATTCTTTTCCAAATTATTCAAAAGTATCTTTCCAAGACCCTCCTCCATGTCTAGGATCCCTTTATATCATCAAATGACAAAAACCTTTACCCTAAGGATGTTCTCAAGGAGGAGATATTTAAAAGGTAAAATCCTCATCCTTTTTCTTTTAATTACATTTTCTTTTCTTATTCTCTCCTAAAATTATCTATCTAAAAGTTTATAAAAACAAAATTATACTTTATATAATTTAATTATATCCTGTAATGGAAGATACATCATCAAAATCCATTCTCTCTGTCTCTTTTATTCTAAAATTGAAATCATCATCTGTGATGTGTCAATTTACCGACATCATGGACGATGTGTTTTCATTTTCCTCTAAAAAATTTAATTATGTTCATAAAAAACAATAATGGTTGGTACATACTATAAAATATATTTTATAACCCTTTTTATTATTTTAATCCAAATATATACCTAGTAATAAATGATAAAACAAATCGAGTTTTTTGTGATCGAAAACCAGCAAAATTAACCCAAATGATTATCATTAACTATTTATATAATGATTCATCATTAATAAATTTAATAAAATGATATATATAACCATATTAACCTATGTATTTTCATTAATAACATATATTTTCAATTATGGATAAATATACTCATTCTATATAAACATCCATACTCAAATTCAAGTAAAATGATCATGAAAACCAAGAAAACAAACACTCTCGAATGATGAAATTAAACTAAATAAGTAATAAAAAATACCATAATTGAACTCAATAAAACAATAATAAATATAATTCATTTTTAAAATTTTCTAAATTTTTTATGTAATTAATTCAATTTAATTATACATGGTGTTAAAGTAAATAGAGCGTTCAAACATGATGTAAGGAGATTCTCGAACCCAACTCTCTTCCTTTGAATTTTTTTTTCTTTCGCTCCATTTTCAGTATGGATATTCCATTAATGTTCATTAAATATCATTTATTTATCCTTCAATTTTCTTTTCTGGATATACATGCTTCTAATTTTATTTTATGACAAAAGAAAATATTTTTTTCCAAAATAACTATTTCTTATAAAAAAAATGTTTTACTTCACTGGTTATTGATTCTTGTTCACTAAAGATTAATGATTCTAATACCAAGTATGTTATTCAATTTTTATATTTGGAACAGCGGTGTTTATAAATGAATGAATTATTTTTGAACCCCATTTCCTTTACATGAGTTATTTTGTGTCCATGATTGATATATGTTCTATGTGGCATGTATGATAAGGTAAATGTAATGATTTGATGGGTGTACCCAGAATTATATAGCGCATGTGAATGATATGATGTGAAAGGTGATACCAGAATGGTATAGCACTCTGATTCATGGGTTAATGTGATATATCTCATTATATAATGTTTTCTATGTGTGTTAGTTGACAACTAATACATGATGTTTTCTTTTTATTGTTTTCCACATTCCTATATTTTATCTAATTCTTCCTCTCGTGATTAGGATCCTATGCCTATATTAGGATGACAATGACTATTATCACACCATGTTATATCGATTCATGTTCTTATCTATCCTCTTACTAGTAATTTAGAACACTCCTTTCTTTGATGTATATCCCCAAGTGAATACTTGTACTAAGGAAAAAATGAGGTCCAATAAGAAGCTAGAGAAGAAGGAATTAAATAAATGTTTTTTTTCTATTATTAAAATATTATATATAGTCCTAAATTTCCCAGGAAACTAAAACATTGGATCCTACTTATGGAATGATTTTATTTTTTTCATCAATAAAATAATTTAATAATATATGTAATAAAATTAGGGTCGTTTTGGTTCGTGTGAGAGCAAGATTTAGTTAATTGAGGAATTAGGATTAGAGAACATTAGTTTCAACCCTTAGTAAGGGACAAATAAAATGTAAAAACACAATAAGATTTATTTAGAAAAATTTTAAACCTAGGGATCCCACAAGATATTCCATTCGATTAAATTTCACAAATTAATAAATTATTTATTTATGAACTTTTGACTTACGTTTTTTATCCATTTATATTTTTGAAAACGGAGGGAACCAGGAGAAACCATTCCAATAACCCATGTGAGGAACAATACAACAATTGCCCGAATGACATTCCTAATGCCTTGGGAGGTGGAGTTCAAAATTTCATGGTGATGCTTACCCAGCTGTCTCAGGTTATGAACAATAACCTGAATAATTTGGAATTTTAGCCTTTGCCTAAGATGGAGAAACTAGCTATTGAGTGTTTTATATGGTAATTACCACCGACATTTAGTGGATCTTTTGAAACACTAGTCACAAAACAGTGGGTAAACACAATAGAGAAAATACTTTATGTTCTTCAATATTTTGTGATGGATAAGGTGACTCTGCCATTTACTATTTTGATGGAGAGGTCGATAAATTGTGGGATTTGATTAAGAATGCCAACCTAAATGATGAAATTAAAGATGTGTAGTGGTAAGATTTTATGAAAATGTTTCTGAACAATTACTTCCCTCAAACGCTTTATATATATATGAATAGATAATCCATAAAGATGAACCAAAAAAAGGTGGATCTATCAAGGCCTATTAATAAAATGTTACAAGGATTTCAAGGTATTATTTGGGGTTTTTTTATCAACAATGATATCAATATTCACATATTATTTAGTTGATTAGAAAAACACCTTAGAAAGGATCAAGGAATTCAGTACTTTAAGAGTTGTTAAGAATTTGTTCAATGTGCTCTCAAATTGGATATGGAGTTTGGATAATTGTCACATGTCTATGGTGATAAGAAATGTGTGATGGAGTTTCAAACTAGGGTATATAATGAAAAAGGTGGAATGAAATCCCAACAACCCACATGTCGAAAATGTGGAATGACGCATCATGGGATCTATCTCAAATGGATGTGGAACTTCTATAGGTTTGGGAGAGAATAGAACTTGGATATTGAATGTTTAAGATACATAAAGAATACATTGTACACAATGGAGGAATGGAGAGCACCACACATGGTCCAATTCTACAACTGTAGGGAGAAAGGGAACTACACATGACAATGCACTAAAACTCTAGTCCTAAAGGGTAATCATCATAATCATCTACCAAATACAAAGGAACATGGGAAGGCTTATTCCATCACTACGATTGAATTGAATCATGAAAGAATATTTTTACAAGGTACACTTCCTATTCACTCAGAAATAAAAAAAGTGTTATTTGATTATGGTTCTACGCATTCCTTTAAATAAATCAAGTTTACTATAACTATTGAATAAAATCCCCAAAACCTTGAAGTAGATATATCTATAAAAACACCAATTTGAAAAATCATAGAATCCCAGGTGTTTGAGTCTTATCCTATTGGAGTATGTTGGAAGATTCTGCAAATGAATCTCTTGATACTTCCCCTGGGAGAGTGTGATGCTATAATGTGAATGGATTGGCTCCCGTTATATAAATAAAATATAAACTATTGGGAAAAGGAAGTATATTTTCATATTCTAAACCATCCCATGCTCCCTTATAAATGAAAGGAATATCATGAATCTCTTTTAGAAAATCATTCAACATTTTGGGTGTTTATTCCCTAGGAAGAAGCATACCTAACTCAAATGTTTTCTTCCAAGGATGGTATCAATCTAGGGTTAATTACCATTATGAGATAATATATTTTTGTTTTTTCATGAATAGGTACCTAGAAATCCCAAATTTAGTAGGTAGAGTGATTAATAGAACTCATACATAGAGCTACTCCTATCTGAAAATGTCCCTATAGGATGGCCCCTATCCAACTAGAGGAGTTAAAGAAGAAACATCAAGAGCACTAGGACAAAGGGTTCATATTCCCTAGTGAATCACCTTGAGGTGTGCCAGTACTCATTTTAAATAATAAGGAAAGATCAATCTGGCTATGTATTTATTATTGGGGACTCAATAAGATCACCATAAAGAAAATTATCATCTTCTATTGATTGATGACTTGTTCAATCAGTTTCAAGGAGATTAGTACTTCTCAAAGGTGGATCTTCATTTCAGATATCATTAGATAACGGTGAAGAAGGAATACATTCATAATAATACCTTCCCTAAATGGTATGGGAACTATGAGTTTTGGGTTATTCCATTCAGAAGTACAACTTCCCCATAAATCATCATGGTTATTTATTATATTCTTTAGACATTACCTCAAAAAATTTATTGTAGTGCTTATTGAGGAAATTCCCATATACTCCAAGAAAAACTATGAACATTGAGAACATATAATTATTGTTTTGGTGACATTGAGAAGGAAAATTTGTATTTCGAGTTCTTTAAGTATGAATTTTGGATGTAGAATGTCACATTCTTGGGACATGTGAACATAAGGGAAATAATTTATGTGGATGCTTAAAAATGTAATTGAGAAATTTCCGACACCCTCTAGTTTCATAGAAGTACATAGTTTTTCTAGCTTATCTGGGTAGTATCGACATTTTGTAAAAAATTACTCATCATTTTCTATCTCTCTAAAGAAGTTAACAGGGAAAGGGGTAAAGTATGTCTAAATGGCAGAATGTGATGAACACTTCAACGAACTAAAGAGAATGCTGACCACTGCACCAATAATCACATTATCTAAAGGTGTAGAATGTTTTGTGATATACAATGATGTTTTGAAGATATTATGGTGTAGTGTACTCATGAAAAATGATAAAGTGATAGCCCATTCTCACGAAAGTTGAAGATCCATGAGCATAAGTACTCGATGCATGATTTGGAGCTAAAAACATTGACTTTTGCCTTTAAAATCCTGAGACACTACCTCTTTGGTGAGAAGTGTGACACACATACACATAAAAAGTTCCTAAAGTATATTTTAACACAAAAGTATATCAACCAGCCTCAAAGGAGATGGTTAGAGAAAATAAATCACTTTAATTTCTCTATTCATTATCATCCTGGTAAGGTGAACAAGGTAGGAAATTCTCTTAGCAGAAAAGAACCTTCTAATCTCTACAAGTTGTGGATTGAAAAAGACTCTATATTCTTAGACATGAAAAGGATGGATTTGGAAATAATAATGATAGGGAATACCTCATACCTTTCCCAAATGATTTCCCAAACATCTATCTAAGAGAAGATTAAGGTGACATAAAGGGATGATATAGAGTAATAAAATAATATCAATTCATTAAAGAAAGCGAAGCTACAAGAGTTCCATATTGATGATGATGGTGTGATTATGTTTAGAATAGGGATTTGTGTTCCTTCATCACATGATATAAAGAGGGAGAAATTTGATAATGGGCATATCTCACTTTTATCCACACATCTAGAAAGTACAAATATATACCATGATCTCATAGAACAATTCTAGTGGGACAACATAAAGAAGAAATTGATGATTATATCTCAAGTTTCTTGATATGTCATAAAGTTAAAGCAGAGTGATAGAAGTCCAAATGGATGATGCAACCATTTCCAATACCAACGTGGAATTAGAAGAATGTAGCTATGGACTCCTTCACAGGTCTCCTGAAGATATACAAAGGAAACAATGTAATATGGGTTATTGTGGACCGACACTAAGACTACCCACATTATTATAATTCTGGAATATTTATTTCTCAAACAAATTTCCATTATATATGTGAAATAAGTGGTTATCCTACATGTGGTGCCACTTTCAGTCTTCTATAATCATGATCCAAGGTTCAAATCTACATTCTAGAGAGGTCCCAAAATTCCTTAAGTATTTAATTGAATTACAGTATGACCTAAAATCCCCAAACAAATTTTCAATCTAAAATTACTATTCATACACTAGAAGAAGAGAGAAGAACATGCTCATTGGATTTAAATGGTGTATGTGATCAATTTCTCCCATTTGTTGAGTTCTCTAACAACAATATCTTCTTCTCGAGTATTCAAATGGATCCAAATGAATCTCTATATGGAAAGAGAAATAGAAATCCAATATGTTGGGATAATGTGGGTGATAGAAATATATATGGACATGATATTATGCAAGATATGACAGAGAATGTTCAATCCATCCAACACCATATCAAATAATCTCATAGTCATTAAATGATTTATTCTGACAACCATGGATGGTACTTGGAGATCATTGTTGGAGATAATATCTTCTTTCAAATATCACTCTGAAAAAGATTTATGTAGTTTCGAAGGAAAAGGAAGCTTATCCCAATGTATGTTAGCCCCTTTGAGAAACTTGATCACATAGGAGGAGTGTCCTTAAAGCTTTCACTTCCACCATTTATGGATCAAATCCATGATGTGTTTTATGTATCTCACTTGAGGAAGTATAGACCAGATCCTTTACAAGTACTAATCTCAAAGGTGGTACAACTAGAGGATGGTCTCTCAAACAAGGAGAAACATGTAAAGATTCTAGATTGGGGAGAAAAGGTTCAACAAAACAAGGTAACCAACCTTGTCAAAGTGTTGTGGAGGAACCATAATTATGAATAAGTGACTTGTGAACTATAGGAGGCAATGAAAGAGAATTACCCTCACCTATTTATGTAAAATGAAAATTTTTATGGTGAAATTTCAAAAGGGGGTATGAATATAATGACCCAAAATTTTATTAATTGAATTTCACCATTCTTTTAATAATTTCATATAGTATAAATAAATAAAAATTACATATACAACACAATACAAACTTTATAAATGACGAATGAGGTATTTCAAGAAAATAAGGAACCTATACCGGTGGAATAGTAACTTGACCATTGGAATAGTAACATGACCCTAATGAATAGTAAACCCTCCAATAGAATATTAACTTAACATTTTAATGTACAAATAAAATTTTGGTATCTTATGAATGAAATTGTGATATATTTATTTCAAGGAATAAGAAAATAAATATTTTAAAAATGATAATTTAAGTGTTGGTATTTTTCTAAGTCATAAATATTTAATTATATTTTTATAATTAATTTTATAATTTAAAAGAAAATATATTTTCATAATTTTTTTTCATAAATTAATATTTTTTTTCTTAGTATTATAAGATAATTTTAGGATACCTTAATTAATTTTTTAATGTGTTATAAAATTAGTTTTAATTATAAAATATGTTTTTAGAGTAAATTATTATTTTAACAAAAAATTTAGTATCTCATATTTATAAAATTAGTTTCATAAAATGGAGTTCATTTTTTAATTCTTCACATCAAAAAATGTTTAGGATGAATTTCTTGAACTTTTCTAAATTACTTGAATTTTTGGTGAATAGTAAAATACGGTAATTTATGATATATATATATATATATATATATATATATTATAAGTTAAATATACTATTCCTTGAGTCATGGATGATGTAATCACCATAATATTTAAATATCATTCTCTATTTTCATTATTTATTCATGAAACCATCACTATTTATTGTCTTTTGAAAAAATAATATACTCACCCCTCTCCTCCAATATAAATAACTCCTCTCACCACCTCTTCTACTCACACCTCTCAAGCATTGAGACTTGTCCAATTTTTACTCAAGTATATTCAACATAACCACCCCCATGTCCATGAGCCCTTTGTCTCATCAAAATACCAAAACCATGTCCCTTAGGAGGTTCTCAAGGATGAGAGATTTAGGAGTTCAATTCCTCTTCCCTTTTATTTTAATTTTTATTAATTTCATTTTATTTTCTTATTAATTCGACACATCATATATAAAAATGTTCATGATAGCTCTGATATATTTTATATACTGTAATTAAATCATGTTAATGAAATATCCATCATCAAACTCCTTTCTCTCTCTCTCTATCTCTCTTTTATTCTAAAAATGAAATCATCACCCGTGAAGTGTCAATTTACTGACCTCGTGGATGTTGCATTTTCATTTTCCTTTAACACCTTCAATTATGTTCATTAAACTGATATAATGGTTGTTAAATAATGTAAAATATATTTTTGAACCCTTTTTATTTTCGGTAAATAAAATATTTACACAATACTAAATGATAAAACAAATCAAGTTTGTTGTGATCGAAAACAACCAAAATTAAACCAAACGATTATCATTAACTATGTATCTAATGATTGATCCTCATTCAATTTAATCAAATGAAATTTATAAACATATAAACCTCTGGTCTTTCATTAATAAAAAATATTTTCAATTCTGTAGAATTATACACATTAAACAAAATCTTCCATACTCGTATTCAAGTAAACTGATCATGAATACCAATAAAACAAACACACCCAAATGAAGAAATTAATCAATATAACTCATAGAAAAGACTATAAATGAACATAATAAAACTATAATGAATAAAAGTCTTGTATAAAATGTTATATATTTGTCAATTAACGAATTTAATTTAATTATACAGGACATTAAATAGAATAAAGAGTTTGGACATAAGGTAAGGGGATTCACAAACCCGACTCTCTTACTTTGGGTTTTCCATATTTCACTCCATTTTTAGTATCAATTTTCCATTATTTATTCTTAAATATTTTTTTATCTGTAGCTTTTATTTTATATATATACATGCTTCTAATCTGATTTTATGAAAAGTGAAAATCGTTTTTTTTTTCAAAACAATCCGTCCTTATAAAAAAACATGTTTTACTTCTCTCAATATCTATTATTATTCACTCAATGTTAATGATTTTTATACCAAGTATGATATTATATTTTTATATTGGGAAACCTGATGTTTTTCATTAATGTATTCTTTATGACATCCATTTCCTTTCCATGGTTTATTTTATGTCCAAGTATGATATACATTCTATGTGGAATGCATGATAATGTAAATCTTATGATGTGATAGGTGTTCCTAGATATATACAGCTCATGTGAATGATAGGATGTGATGGGTGTTCTTGGAATTTTATAGTGCTCTAATTCATTGGGTAATGTGATTCATCTCATGTGATAAAGTGATGTATGGATGTTAATTGACCACTCAGACATGATGTGTCATTTTTATGCTTTTCCACATTCCAAGCCTTTATCTAATGCTTCCTCTCATGATTATGATCCTATACCTATGTAATGATTACAATTATTACTCTCACCACATGTTATATTGATTCATGTTTTTAATCATCCTCTTCCCAGGATTCTATCTCACCGCTTTCTTTTATTTATATCCTCAGGTGATTATTTATACTAAGGTGAACATGAATGCCAATAATAAGATAGAGAAGAGGGAATTAATTAAATGCATATGTTTTATTTTATTAATTTTATGAGTGGTAATAATTTTCCCAATACACTAATCCTTTAGATCCGGGTGGTTTAATGCTTTTATGTTGTTTGTATTTAAAATGATGTAATAAGATATGTAAGAAAATTGGGGTCTTTATACATAATCCAATGGGGTGTGGAGTGAGTCCACACACATCTGAGATGCACGATGTAAAAATGCCTATATATACATTTGAGTCATACGATATTAAACTACACAAAATCTTCCTTAACACATGATAGAAAACTATAGTCTTATCCTATGAAATAAACAAAGGATGCTCTATTTACGAGTGCAATGGGATTACCCCCACACCTCGACCACTCTAATGGAATGAGATCCTACTATGTTTTAAATGTGTAATCCCCAAACCATTCCAAATTAGATAAATCCTATTGTGAAGGGATGATTCAATGCATAATCCCCCCACTATCCCTCGTCCAATCTCCTTATACGACACGAGCATCATTATCACATGAAGTTAAGCTACATGGATCGTTCATATCACATTAAGTTAAATTTTAAAATTGATCTATTCATGTTGTTATATGTGTGTTATAATATAGTATATAAAAAGACTCATGAAAGATCAATCCCAATCAACAGTATATCTAGGTTCTCCCTCTCAGGGACACACCTCCCTGATCTAGCTTAAGGGAAATTCTGATCAAACATCCAGATTCATATGAAGGGGAATTTAGAGTCATCCATCCAAGATCCATCTCAAGGGATATTCTTTTTCACCACTCATGGGTGACATATTCCCTCCTAGGTACACACATCCTTGATAAACTTTAAGGGGAGTTATGATCAACCATCTAGATTCATATCAAGGGGATTTCCAACTCATCCATCTTAGATCCATCTCAAGGGATGTTTTGGTTCACCACTATGGTGTGACATCATATATAATAGGAACACACCTCCCATATCCACCTCAAAGGGATTTTTAAAGAACCATCTATATTTGTATCAAGGGGTGTTCCGACTCATCCATACGAGATTCATCTTAAGGGGTGTTCTGGTTTACCACCCAGGTGTGAAATCTTCCCTCCAAGGGATGCACCTCTTTAATCCATCTCATGGGGCATTTTAATCAACCATCCAGATTCATCTCAAGGGGTGTTCCGACTCATCCATCCTAGATCCTTATAATGGAAAATTCTTGTTCACCACCCATGTGTGAAATCTTCTCTCAGAGGGACACAGCTCCCAAATCTAACTCAAGGGGGGAATTCTGATCAACCTCACAGATTCATCTCAATATTCATTCCAAATAATCCATTATAGATCTATCTTATGTGGTGTTCTAGTTCACTACCCCAGTGTGACATCTTCTCTCCAATGGATGAAACACCATGATCCTCATTTAGGGGACTTCTGGTCAACCATCCAGATTTAAATCATGGGTAGTTTTGACAAATCCATTCCAAATACATCATAAGGGCTGTTTTTGTTCACTACCCAGGTGTGACATCTTCCATCCTAGGGACACAACATTAAAATATACCTCAAGGAGAATTCTGATAAACCATATATATTTTTATTAAGTGTAATTCAGACTCAACTATGCTAGATCCATCTCATGGGGTTGTATGGTTCAAAGCCTAGGTGTGACATATTCCATCCTAGGGACACACTTCCCCAATCCACCTCAATGGGCATTCTGATCAACAATACAAAATCATCTCAATGGGAATTTGGATTTTTTCATTCAAGATATATCTTAAGGGGAATTCTGGTTCACTAATCATGTGTGACATCTTCCATCCTATGTATAGTCCTCCCCGATCCACCTCAATGGGAATTCAGATCAACCATCTGGATTTGTGTTAAGGGGTGTTTTGAACCATCCATCCCAAATCTATCTCAAGAGACATTCTAGTTCGCCACTAAGGTGTGACGTCTTCCTTCCTAGGTACACACCTATCAGATCTTCCACAAAGGGAATTTTGAACGATCTATCAATGGTTCACCTCAAGGGGCGTTCTCACCCAACCTCCAAGGTGTGATGTCTTCCCTCATAGGGACAGACCTCCCAGATCAGTCTTAAGGGGAATTCTGATCCATCCATCATATCCCCACAACACATTAACCATGTACCTATCACCACAAGATGTTAAACATGTTCCCCAATACATCTTAATAAGATGTTTTGATCCGTATCAATGGGATGTAGAACATGTGACATGATCCAAACACCGACCCCATGAATAAGTGTGATATTATTAAGGTGAAAAGTCTTGTAGAATTTATTCCCATTCCGTTTTTACAAATTGATTTCTGTGGAATGGCTTGGGATTTTCTCATTAAGATTCCTCATATTAGATGACCTCTTCTGAGGAAGAATAATTGTGACAAATTCTCCCTACATGCAAACATTCTTAATTATGCTCAGTGCAGGTACTCTCCAAATAGAGGGTTTATTCACTATCTAGATGAAAAAAATATGTATGTATAGAAGTAGTGTAATTAACCAACATCAATAAAGAGATGTCATTAGAAATGAGTTCCACAAACATGAATTAAATGTACAACGGAGACCTAGACTAGGTGAATATATCCAAGGAGGAATCCATGGAGGGAGAAACTGAAATCCCATCCTCCAATTTTGATTAAGTAAAAGAAATATTTGTTGATGGTGAAGAATGATTCACACCTATAGAAAGTGGTAAAGCGTGGAACCAACTACGTGTGTCATGTGTGGGCCACCGTGAAAGCATAAAAAACATAAATGGTGAACCCAAAATGAAACAATTCTCCTTAATAAGAATTGGTAGAATTGGGTCAACATGAAATTTTCTTGTCACCGAATCCAGATATCTGGAACATGGCACCACCAAGAAAATGATGGACCCAACATAGAAATAACCAGAAATTAGGGAAGACAATAGTTGGGCATCCTTTATTTCCTAAATTTTTCACACAAATATCTCTCCATTTATAGAGGAATGGATGATACTGGGGAATTAAGAATCAATTTCACTGTTCTCTTACTGATAGATGAATTTACTTTCCTTATAGGATTCACATAGTAGGAATCAATATCCCATTGCCCACATGCGCCGAGGTAGGAGAACCAATGATGCAGAAATCCCACACGACCACTCTCCCACCATGAATGTACCCAAAACAGCAGTTGTGGCTTCATATAATGGGTTACCACAACCAGCATCACCTTCAGATATCATACAAGGAGGGTGATCGACAATCTCATACATTGGTATGAGTAGGAAGGGGTCATTCCCACAAGGTAACTGGTCTACTCAGACCGCGAGGTATCAACGAATCACCATCATCGCCACCCCTAGGTTCGCGTAGGGAGTAACCACTCCCCATTTGAATGAGAATTTACTTCAGGAGCATATCCCTAGAGTGATCCTTCGACTCGTTCCCCTACACCGAGAGGTGGGGGATTCTTGAGTTATCTATTCCATGAATATTTACCAATACCCACAAAGGAGGGCTCCCACCAGTCCTCATCAGTTCAAGCAATGATATGTCACTCAGGCCGAAGAATATGTGGCATTTTCCCTTGTCCCACTGGCCCAAATTTGAACCACCCACCACCAACGTCAAGGATAGGGTCATGATAATTTCCAATAAGGGTATCGTCTTCCATGGATCTAATTGCACTGACCACTGCCCGCAGATTCTGCTAGAGGCCTAAATAGAGACCTGTCATAGCCTAATTAGGATCGAGACCCCATCCACCACATAGGAAAGAGAAGTTGAATTTTTCAATCACTGGAACCATCTATAACCATAATGTAATAACCCACGATAATGAAACATAGCTTGGAGGTCCTCCTGGCACCATTAAAACCCAAAGTGGAGGTCCTCTGCTTTCTTTTACTAGACACTATGTGGGCCTACCTCGTGCTGTCACCAACCAAAGTAGAGGTTCTCCCCACTCTATCAACACCCAGTACGAGTGTATTATATATACTATTGTCTATCATTATAAAGGTCCTTTTTGTGCCCATTTCAACTGGAATGAGGATCTTTCTTGTGCTCCAACCAAGAAGCATAGAGGACTTCCACAAACTGGTGTTTCACCCTTACCTAAGAGACTATACTGGGGAAGAAGGGAAAGAACTCTTCGTAGAATGCATAATCATGGAGGATGTTACGTCTTCTTTTAACTCATTGATCTATCGAAATCCAAGGACACAAATGACTCGGTGATGGTGTTCCACCCCAACTACTAGATTTTGGGGAAGGATCCTAATAGGTGAGACTCTCCATCTTGGAAAGTGAAGTCCACAAGATCACTAGAGCTCTCCATATGTACCTGAAGGTGCATGAATATGTGTCCCCCTTCTATGGGATCATGGTGAAACCATATCCATCATTTCCCATCTCCATATATACCTATACCCTGGACAATTTATAGTTGCTCTGGTTTGGGATGAATCTTTCAGATGGGGGGAAATGTTCTATGGCATAGATGTCTGAGATACATATGAGCACTATAGGCCCTGCACATGGGGTAATGATGAATAATCTATCCTATAAGTATGTGATGATATGGTTGGAACCACACCCAAGGTACTTCCCTGTGTATAGTGAACATATTTCTCGTGAAATTGTTACTCTAACAGCTATCCAAATTCTAAACTAGTCTACATCAGTACCACCACCCATCTCTTGAACAACCCTAATTAGGGCTTGGGCCAACCAATAATAGGTATATGAGAAATAGGAAATGTGGGAGGTCCTAGCTACTCACCAGTTTTCGATGATGTTATGGTCGTATTCAACTCCAAACTTTTACATCTTAGAGTCATTCATAGAGGTCCAAGCCATGTGTTTTCACCAAACCATTTGGGTGATTCTTCAACACCTCCATGAATATTAGTTGTTGTATCTGAGAAGCCATGAAAACCTCAAGGATATTGACCATCAGTGTCGATGGGTTGAGTTGGAAGCACTCCCAGGGGTTCAATTCCCTAAGTAGATCGTCTACCATTATAACATATAAAAAAATTATGTCAAGATCCATGTTGTGCTCCAATGGATAATGGAGGAGGTGTCTCCACATGTGTATATCTGTTAATGGGGACAATATTCTTCTCTCCACATCAACACTATCATGTGACTACCTAAATTAGCCACCAACGATGACAATTCTCTTTTGGGTATAGTTATAGTAAACATGGTTGTTCCCAAGCTGCATAGAGATTGGGAAACTAACACAGAGTTTAAAAGTGATGATATTCCACAAGGGGTAGTGCAGTACCAGAAGGACCTGTATACATGTGTCTGTACCTTCCAGCAAAGGAAAGTGCTCAGACTCAAGGATCCCGCTGATGGGGAAACACTTCCTTCCCATGAAAACATCTACAAGTATAAGAAGTATATTGGTCCCTCTGATCTATCCAAGTTCATGCTGAAGATAGAGGAGGATCCCACTATGGACACCTTACTCCAAAAGGTAGTCGAGCTGAAAATAATAATCGATGAGCTCATTGATGGCTGGTGTCTAAACTACGATGCTGCCCAATGATATCTCATTACTCCAATAGTGGGTAAATACGTCCTCCTTGGAATGTTTCCCCTATCTATCCTAAAAATATTGTGCATCCAGGTAGAGAAAAGATAATAGGAAAGGGTTTCTTTAAAGTTTTCAATATATGAGTCATCGAACCCTCATGAGAAACATGATTATCATCATTAGGATATAGGTTGAGCTACTTGAAAGGCGTCTGAGACTGCTTTCCAAGTCGATGATCTTTTCAATGGATTTGTGTTCATGAATACCCATCAAGAAAAAGGTCATCACCAAGATAATTTGATAGCTACTCTCTCCACTCCCCTAAACACTATGAAGATGCAACAGGTGGTGATACCACATGATGGAAAGAAATATATTTCATGGGTCAATGAAATGGGAGAACACCCAAATTTTTAGAACCCCAGATTTTCAACATTTAATGGGATGAGTGAGTCATTGTAGCATTTATGCCACTTCATGTTAAGGACTGGACCCATGTTTTGAACTCCAAAGTTGAAGGAGGATGTTAAGTTCCAATGTTTCAACTAATCATTGGAAGGATGTATTTTAATTTCGTATAGACAGCTACCTATTAGGTCCATCACTAGTTAGGAATACCACCATAGAATGTTCTTCTAACAGTTCAGTTCCACAACAGACAAGAAAATCATTGATGAGCTCTTCATGTGCAATAAAGGGTATGATAAGGAAGTCACCAGGTTTTCCCCTGGTGGAAAGGCCTCATGTACTCACATGACATGCCACTAACTTGGGAAAAGATGCTAACGAAGTGATTGGGGAATGTGAAGACAATGTTGGTTCCTACCCTCATCCCTCAGAACATCCCATGAGGGTTCTGAGATTTTTTTGATAAGGACCATCTTCTAGAGGAATCATTATAGTATGCTAAATTATCACACTTAGTTCCTCTTCTCACACATAAGAAAATGAATTACGAAGAAGAGATTGCTTTTATATTATTGGGAGAGGCCCCAAATTGAATGGAGTTTTTAGAAACTCTAACTGAATATACTCATTCTACATATCCTTAATAAGATAACCCTCTCCCAATACCTAACAATCAGGAATCACCTTGCCAATTGCAACTTCCTAGATTGGAGAATGTGGCTCCAGCCCCCCCCCCACCCCTCATTAGGTTCCAACCCCATTTAAAAACTAGGAATCTATAGTGAAATTTCTTGGATGAAGATATAGTATCTATTTATTTAAGTATGACCAAGTCCCAGGTTATCTCCTTTTCACCCAAGAAAATGGAATTCATAAATTGAAATTGTGCATATGGCCTTAGGAAGTTGGATGCACTGACTGCCCCAACCACTAATGTTACCATAGGATTCTTATACAGAACATGAAGATGTTATATGTGTTCAAGGATTTGAACTATGAAAAAATGGATAATGGTTTAGTCTAGTTGGAAAATGTTCTGACATAGGTGGTTCACATCTCCATTGAGCTCGATAGGAATACTTAGTGTTTAAGTGAATGGAAGGAAACTTCCATCCGTGGAAAACAGAAGTATAATGACTTGTTAGATCGTAGAGATATCACTTACACCTATGTTGTCATCTATGTCCATTTAGGTAGGCCAAATCCTTTTGTAGCTTCCATGACTCCCCCAAATGTTGCCTCACTTTCATCTAAGTCTTATAAGAGAGGGTACCAATGGTTCAAGTGAAATAAGAGTCGTTTATGAGTACCAAATCCATCATGCACTCTCATCATATTCATGCCTCTAGAGTTGGGAAATACACATAGTGTATTATCAATACTATAAGAAACCTATGATGATGAGAAGTATTATGACTTCATGAATTTCATTATGTTTCTAGACCAATTCATATTTTTCAATGAAGAGAAACACCTAGAAAATACCCCAGGTTCCTCTATCCAATGCCATCGAATGAGTGTTCAAGGATATGGAAAACACCAAAACTTATATGCCATCACCTCAAATCAATCTGTACAAGATATTGAGATTATGTTGTAGGGTTTTCAAAGTGATCAACAAACACAGCCTCCCTGAATCACTCTTTTAGACACACCTCCATTACCCACTTTGTTGACCGACCAAGTAGATTAGTTGTGACCACACTATAATTAGATGTTTCTAGAGAGTGGTAAGTCTTTTTCAGCCAAAAATCATTCAACACTAGTTTTCAGTGAGTTTGGTAGTCAGAAAAAAGGTATTTCTAGTACTAGAAAGAACTCAATAGCACAACCAATTTCACTCATTGTACCCCATACTCATGAGCATCCCCATGGGGGAAGAAATGCATACTTGGCATGGAAGTATGACATGTTGAAGAAGCTCTCCATAATACAAGAATGGATCACAATTCCCGAGACCCTCCACTTGTCGAAATAAATGCGTGAGACTCCTACGGAACACTTGAGAATACCCCTATAGTTCGAAGTATTGCTAGTTTCCATGGAGACCTACTATATAGCGGAGGTCAAAATAGATGAATTTCAAGCCATCGTCTCATTCTACAGAGAGGATAAAGGAGCTCTTATACTTGGGAACAACCCCCCGCTATACATATTAGGAAAGTTTAATAGAATGGTGGTACTCCAATGCCTACTGGACACAGGTTCATGGATGAATCTCATCCCAACATGGCCACTCTTCAATTTGGGGATGATCAGAGAAGACCAGACTCCTTCCCACATAATAATTCAAGGTTATGACATGAATAAGAATTGACCTTATGACATGATTTGGTTGAATAACTAGTTTCGTGTAATAGTTTCAATCACCAAATTAATATTAGTCTCCCAAGATACCACAAACAATTAAAATTTTGGTAGGCCTTGTCTTCATTTTCTTGTTGAAGTCCCCTCCTCATATCACTGGTTCCTAAAAAACTCCCTCATCAGTTGAGTAGGGGTAATACATGGTGATGTATCTTACTTTGGATCCTATAAATACTTCTATTACAAGATAGAGGGAAGTAATATTAATATTAACAAGGTTTAATGTGCAACTATCGTAGCCGATCCATCGAAATATTTGGATGATGCTTTCATCCTTAGGATTCTTCGGCTGGAACCTACTCTACCAGACCTGTGAGCTTGTATTTTCATATCTTAGAAGAAGGGTCATGGTGTCCCTAGAATGAGGGAGCATCCATGGATTACCTCATACTCTAAAATGGGACATGCCCAAGTGATACTAGAATTTCCCAGTACTTTACGATACTGAGAGGTTCATCCTATGGCCACCATTCCATGGAATTTCCGCCTATTTTATAGGGATAGAATAAATCAATGGAAACCTACTCACAACTATTACTTTGAAACAAATAATAGACCTCATGATTTAAGGCCTTATGTAATTGAATTGATAGCCTCTGTAGATATTGTCTTATTAAAGAAAATCCCTATAGTGAGGGGTTTATATCTTCCCCATTAGGTAGTAGTGCCCCTCGAAGCCAACCAGATAGTGAGTGTCACCTCTTACTACTGATTCTCTAACCTTAGATGAAGAATGGGATTTGAAAGATGATCCTCATATATTGGAATAGTTTGTCTCCAACACTGCCTATGAGTTGATTCAGTTGAACCTTAGTGCTAAGGTAGATCCAAGACCAACAATGATCAGTACAACTATTCCCCCATAGGAGTAGTAGTAGTATGTGGGATTCCTGAAGAAGCATTGAGATAACTTCCCTTGGAGATGAAGAAAGATGAAAGGACTATACCCTCAAGTCCCTATCCACTATCTTTCTATTTTGGATAGCCATCGGGGATTCAAGAAGCCACATAGAAAAGCTCACCCTTCTCACGGTGCCATGTTCAAGGATGAGGTTGATATGATTATCAAATAAAACTTAATTACGGATGTATAGTAACCCAATTGTTTATCGAACATCATCCAAGCTAGTAAGTAGAATGGGAAATCATAGTTTGTATCAGATTTTGATCCTCAAACTCCATTACCTGAAGGATTATTTTCCCCATCTAGTGACAGATCTGTTTATTGATTCTACAAATATGTTCTAGGCCCTATCCTTTATGGATTAATACTTTGGGTAAAACCAAATCCAAATGGACACTAAGGTTGAGTAATCTACCACCTTCAGAGTTCCATGGGGAACCTTATTCTACCAGGTGAAGCTATTCAACCTAAAGAATACACGATGAAATTATTAGCGAGTCGTGCACTACATCATCAAATTGATTCGCAGAACATTAGTTTATTGTTATGTGGACTAATTAGTGGTAAAATACCGATAGTGTCAGGACTATCATAGAGACCTTGAGAAGGTGTTCATCTTCCTTTTCCCCCAACATTTGAAGATGAACCATTAAAACTGTACATTTGGGGTTACCTTTGAGAAGTTTCTCAGTTTTGTCTTCAAATATAGAGGCATTGAGATCAATCCATAGAAGATCGTATCCATTAACCAAATGCCTTCCTCGGTAAAACATCAAGATATTAGGGTCCTCTAAGGAAACATAACCTATGTAAGTCGATACATCATCAATCTAGTAGGAAAGTGTATGCACTTTTTGAGGATCATGAAGAAAATAAAAAATTCCTAGTGGGATGTGGAATTTCATACCACCTTTGAGTAAATCAAGTAGTATCTACTACATCCTCAATTTTTAATGCCTCCAATCTTAGGGAATCTTTGGGTCCTCTATGTGACTGTCCTAGAATAGTACCATGGTGCCATTCTCTCCTAGAAGAAAAAAGAAGGAAAATAGAACTATATATATTATCTCAATTGAATGAACCTAAACAAGGATACATGATACCCCCTTATCAAAAATATTTCTATAGTGCTGGTTTTTGGGGTGTATAAGTTGCGACATTATCTAAATCATCATGATATCTAAATGGTGTCTCGAGTAGACCCACTATAGTATATAATGAATCACCCCATACTGATAGGACAACTGTAAAACTAGGTAGTGATCCTTCATTAGTTCTACATTCGGTTCACTCTAAATAAATTATTTTAGGTTCAGGCATTGGTAGACTACTTGGATTCTAATCTATCCCCTGGAGAACTATCCATACATTTAAATTTCCCAGAAGAGGCCATCATCTTAGTGGATCAGGCTATGCATTACTCACAGATTAATTTTGATGGTGCATCTCAGATCCCAACTAGTATAATGAATAAAAAATACCATGCTCAATAGAGTAGGCCCCAATATATTATTCATCACATTGAAACTATAAATCCTTCCATATGTATTCTTATTTCCTGATGTCTACACCAATAATGATCTAGAGTATCAGGATCTCATCACTAATCTTGAGAGATCTGTAGAGACTCACGTCCCCTATATACATGTGAAGGTAGAATCCTAGTTAGTCATCAAACATATTAATAGTGATTACATATTATTAAAGACAAATATCATTCCCCTACAAGAGTGCACTCGTCAGTTTATGGCCATGTTCCCTGGTCATCACTATTTGATTCATATCCATTATTCATAGAATGGTTGACCCAATAACCTACCCAGTTTAGCCAACTACCTTTCTGACCATGACCATGGGGACCTATTAATTCATGTGGAACATCAGAGAGTTAATTCTCCCATTATTATAGTTGATGAAAATAGGATGATAGAAAACTGGTTGGATGATGGTGCTTCCACATTGAGAACCCTAGGTTCCCCCATAGTAGAGGAAGAAACTAATAAGATAAAACCTTTCTTTGAGTAACCACAGTGTGGCATTATTTTTCCAAATCAAGTTGACTGTGAGATAATCCATTGGCATGTAGTGTAGTTCACCCTCCAGAGTGGGCCAAACATTCAATGGATTCCTTATAGATGTGGTTTTGATGGAATTATCCTTTGTTTTTGTCACGACCCAACCCTACCCGGGCTCAATCCGCAACTACCCCAAGCCCGCCTCCATAGGCCAGGGGCTGGAGACCAGCGCCAAAGGCACAACAACTCGGGGAGGCCTTTGCCTAAGTACCTGTACACACACACATATCACACTCAATGCAAAAGTGCAGAGTAAAAGAAAATACAAGCAGAGTAAAATGCACCTACTATATATATAAACCACAAAGTGCATCGACCTCTACAGTACAAAGAAAGTGTTGAAAGTAACTGAAAAGAAAAGGGTCAAGACATGCGCCCAACCAGAAAAGTGACACAACCCGGCAACAGGTAAACAAAAAGGGAAACAGCTGGAAGGGTCCCCCACCTGGAACCTGACTCCAACCACCGCACGCGGTCCACGCTCCTGATCTCCTAAGATCCACTGATGTCATGACCAACCTGTCCGTCTTCTTCAAGGGCACACCAGGTGTGGGAAAATCCCAAGCAGGGGTGAGTATAAAAATACTCATTAGGATACCCCGAAGGACCGAGGGGGAAAAAGAGGAGGTACTGAAGGGTGAGTAGTATAGCGAATAGGGAAATGTAAAGGTGTACAACAGAAAGTGCAGTAAAGAGTACAGTTAAGAGTCCAGCTCAATCCAACAAGAGGAAAGAAGGTAGACTCATCCTGAAACAAGGAGCTGGAAACATTGAGAAGATGAACTTCTCGTCAAGTCTTCGCTACCTATAGCAGGAGAGTAGACTCGTCCAAAAACGAGAAGCTAGACACGGAAATCACGTGGCATACCCCACGCGTCTTCGCCACTCCTGGAAGGAGAGTAACCAAACCCAAGAAGTGGGTACTAGAACAAGGTATATACAAATACATATTGTCAATAAGAAGCCCGAACAAGATCATAAGGGGAACTCCATCCCCTAGCTCAGCCCAATAAAACAGTAGCCAACAGTCCCAGAAGTAAACTCATTCAATGCCCAGCATCCCGCACGTCTTCCCTGAACCGCAAGAAAAGGGGCGCAATCACCGCAGCTCGACACTATCCTCTTTGGGTGGCACGGACTCGCCCACACAGTTTTAGATCGCGTCACAAGAACGCGTCTCGGTGGGGAAAGTTCCCGTCATACTTGAGAGTTCTAGGGAAATTCAAACCAGACATCGTCACTACCCTGCAGTCGAGAGGTCTTCTCAAAGTCAAAGCCATCACAACATTGACCCGTATAACCAAGGGTCTCGCTCTGGTAATCATGGAGGAAATCCATAGACTAGCCTAGTAGAAAGGACTGAGCCTGGAATGTCAATAGGTGTCCCACTTCCCAGCCCTGCTGGAGAGTAATTCATAACCAGATATTGGGTGACCCACTGTCCAACCCTGCTGGAGGGTAGACCTTAATATATCATCAGGTGACCCACTTCCCAGCCCCACTTGAGGGTAGACCTTAATACATCATCAGGAGACCCACTGCCCAGCCCCGCTGGAGGGTAGACCTGGAATAAGTCGAAAGGCGACCCAATGCCCAGCCTTGCTGGAGGGTAGACCTAGAAGAAGACGACAGGCAACCCACTGCCCAGCCCTGATGGAGGGTAAACCCGGAACAAGACGAAGGGCGACCCACTGCCCATCCCTGCTGGAGGGTAGACCCTCAAGAGTCGTCGGGTGACCCACTGCCTAGTCTCTGCTAGAGGGTAAACCCTAAACAAGTCGACATGCGACCCACTACCCATCCCTGCTGGAGGGTAGACCTAAAACGAGACGATGAGCGACCCACTGCCCAGCCCTTCTGGAGGGTAGAACCTCAGGAGTCGTTGGGTGACCCACTTCCTAGTCTCTGCTAGAGGGTAAACCATGAGAAGTCGATGAGTAACCCACTGCCTAGCCCCACTGGAGGGTAAACCCAGAACTGCTCTGGCCATCTCTACTGGATGGTACAACATTGGCCAACCGAACACGGAGTGGGTATCGCGCAACCATCAGACTCTAGAACAAGACCAGGGGAAACCACTCAACCCTACTGATCTAAACCATCGAGCATAGAGCCGGGGGGAAAGCTCAACCCCGCTGGTCAACAAATGTGAACCGAGGGACCCTCTACATCGCGAGAGGTCAAAGGTGCGCAAAGAAGAACATGGAACACACATGGGGCCCACACGATGTGTGGCCCCAAGGTAACCCCAACCAAGAACACGAACGGTCTCAGGTACAAACCACACATGCCGCCAGGCACTCCCTTATACTCCCAGAGTATACCTCATTTTTATCCCAAGGGCTATCGTGCACACGACACCCAACGTCAACGCAAAGGCATGACGCAGAATCTCCAACTTGCCACCTCAACGACTGGGGAACGGCCAACCACATCTATTCAAGCATTACTTCACTCAAACAGGAGTGCACACGATCACATTCCAAGGGTCCGCTACAAACTCAGTAGAAGAACCACCCCCAGGGCACCTTCACATTTCCACATTTAATAAAATCGCGTAAGAGGCTCTGCACGCCTGAAGAGATTACATCGTTGTAATCCTCGCGGAAAGACATGTGAGATAGACTACATATTCTCCTCAAATGGATATCTGATGGAAATGTCTCCAACACTGCTTCATGCCCGAACGGCGTCCCGTGATCCCGAGCCTCGTCCCGGAAAATAGTTTGGCGAATCGCACCAATGTGATCCCCTCAGGAAAACATGTCAAAAGCGCTACTCACATGAGTGCAACAGATACCCGAATAAAAAGGTGCATTCTGGGGCCCCACACACGAGCGGTGCTTCATGGGACCTGCAACCCGGTCCCGAAACACAATGAACGGATCATACCACTGTGATCCTCTAGAAAAAGCACATAAGATTGACTATTAACTTGTCCAAAACGGTTTCCCGGTGATAAAGATGGAAAAATCACCGTCGACGCCCAAACGACCCTCGTGGGCCCCGCACCATCGTGCCGAAATCGAGCGGGAAGATTGCACCATTGCAATCCCTTCAGAAAAACATCCAGAATTGATTGTTCGTACGCCCCGAACGGACGCCCGATTAGAAAGTCGTGAAACGCTGCACCAAACTCAAAAGACGGTCTGTGGGGCCTGCACCTCAACTTTTGCCTCAATGTCCAAAACCAAACTTTAAAACTCCGGCTCAGTGCCAGGGTCCCAATTCCACTTACGGCACTCAAAACAGATGTCGGACGCATCTGCGCCGTCCAAAACAAGTTCTCCCGGAAAACGTCAAACCACTTCACATCGTGTCGCGCCTCCGAGGCCCCTCGTTTCTGGAATTAAAAATTTCAGAAACCATATCAAAAATTATGCCTCGATCCAAGGAATGTGTCGTCGCTGACGGCTCGTGAATCCAACATCTGGTCCGCATTTTATGGGCCTTTTAAATTCCCGTGAAAGAAAATAAGGTGGGTCGGGTCGAATTGGCCGGCCCACCCTGTCCGAACCAGCCCGCGGTTCACCGCGTGGGCCGGCCTGGCTCGCCCTGACCGGATTGATCCGGTCCAGATCTCTTTCCACGGTGACCCACAAAGGGCGGGTCGCAGTCTGCCACCGGGGTCACTACCCCCAGTCTCCCCTCGTGCTCACCGACCGGCTGACAATCGGCCGATCCTCCTCTCGCCCGACAGCGCTCGCCCGCCGCCGTGATCGTTGTACGCATCCAAAGCCGCCACCTTCCGTCAGATAAACCCACTGCCGCCGCCCTGGATCAGAGCCGCGCCGCCCTGGAAAGCTCAACGGACCGCCGCGGGTCGCTGAAAAACACCCAAAACCCCGCAAATTTTCGCAACCTTCGGCGAACGATTATGAACACATCGGAACTCGTATTTCATGTGCGAAAGAAGCGTTTGAAAGATAAAAATGTGTACTATGAAATCATGGGATTTTCTTGAAGAAATAGAAACAATTCGACACTATATTTGGGTTTCAAATGAGGCTCAAGAATTAAAAACGAAACAACAACTGCTTACCTCGCAGGGCTCAGCCCGAAGCTTCTCGGTCGATCCGCGCATTGCCGCCGTTGCTTCCACCTTCATTAGGAGGGATGGAGGAGGAGTAGAACTTGAAGGAGAGGAGAGTTTCCACCAGGGAAAGGAAATGGGGAAGGATAGGGGGTTGGTTTAAATAAAGAAAATTAATTAAAAAACATAATTAATTTAAAACTCCCAAATTCACACGTATCCGAAACGCTCGACGGGGTCGAGGTTAAGACTCCCCTAGGGTAAAAACCACCTCCCGAGAATAAAGGAAGTCTCATAATTTTAATCTGAGGCCCCTATCAAAAGTTATAAAACTGAACGTCTGAGGCTTCCAAATTATGAAAATGCCCCTGGGGACATTTTCCACTAACGGCCCGCGCCCGCAAAACTTAAACCCCTCCTATGGTAAACGGAACGCTCTGAACTCAACGGTGCCCTCAATTTTCTAGTCCGAGCAACCGTTTAAGAGATACTTGAGCTTCACCCTTAAATGAATAAATTAATTATTTAATTTATCCGTTTCTTATTCCAGAAGCAAGCGAGGGGTCCAAACGTCCCGCACTGGCATGTTTTATGTCGTTCCAAGGGTAAACACCCAATTCCAGACCCATCTGTACACTCAGATCCCTGATCCGGATCACCTTTTAGGAGTTAACCCATTTATTTGGTGTTTCCAGTGTGAATACACTGAAAATTTAATTCCGGACACACCGGGGCTTGGAATCGCACGCCGTCTGAAGGCGCTGATCTAGAATAACAAGAAATATTCCAAAGTCTTTCACAAAAAAACTGGGTTCTTACATTATTCCCTCCTTGAGTCTTTTCATCCCCGTAAATAAAAACCAGGGAATAACTCAGGGTATTAATCCCACACCTGGCTCCCCCATACCCAAAAGAAGTCTCGCACAGCTCTACGCCACCGCACACAGACCAAAGGATTTGATCTGTCCACGTGAGGTCTGCCCTCACCGCTGACGTGCACATAAGCATGCACACTTCTTCTCAGGTGTGTCACGTGGGAGATTTCATGCACCCAAACCAGACCTTTGGGTCAGGGAAATGCGGTAGGGAACCTCGCCATCCCTTTTCACGGTCTCACACGGCCCGAAGGCTCTCGGGGGTAGGTCACCTCTCCGATCGAACCTCTGCGTCACACGCTGCGACTGGAATCACTACCCACACCTGGAACAAGGCCCGCTGATTCCCTCCTTCAGAATATCCATATGGTGAAATAACCAAGGATATCTAGTCACACAAGGTTTCACAGTCGATGTCCCATGACCAACACCCTCTTACACTCTCGAAAGGCGAAGGAGTCGCTACCATCGACGAAAGAGAAAGGTTCCACGCCCTCTAACATTCTGACACAGGGCCATACCGACACCCCATGTCACCCCGATAACACCTCAAGTAAGGAGCGGAGAGAAAAGCATTACACACCCAGAGTCTAACAATTCTAGTGAAAAAAGTAGAAGAGCCATATAGTGTTCATCTTACCTCCTCATGCTCTACAGGATCATAGACATCCAAATCACGCGGCTGTCCGCGGTCCCAACTGTCAGCTCCCGGAGCTTGTCGTGGACCGACTAGTGGTGATGGGAAGACCTTGTAAAGCCGTCCCCCACTACTAGCTCCTCCTGCTCCTCTGCTAGCACCACATCCCTTGGTACTACTCCGATCACGGTGCTTCCCCTGTAATGGTGGTGCACCTACTGCCTACCTGAGCCTCTCTGCATGCCTGGTAAGGCAGTCCCGTGCCAAGTGACCTCGCCCATCACAAGCATAACACTGTCACTCCCTTAGCTGTCCTGGTGCCCTCTGGCGTCGTTGTGGTGTTCGAACACAGCCCGAAGCCCACTCACAGAAGGGAACCTTCGGCTGAGGCCCTGCACTTTTCCGCCATAGTGGTATACGACCACATCTCCAAAACTGGTAGTGGAAAGGCCACATGCATCGAGGTCCTGCTTGCCGACGCCCACTAGTTGCGACATACATCTCGGCTCCAACGTGCCTGCTACCACCACCAACTCTAGAACGTGACAGGAAGCCCTCTGTCACCAGCGCCTTCTCTAGCACCCCAGAATATGTGGAAATGGCCAAGGGTACTATGATAGCATGAATCTCTCGGCGGAGACCCTTCTGAAAATTCCATGCTCGGAAGTTGTCGTCATGGACCAAGTCCGGGTAAAAGCGTGCACGGTCTGCAAAACTAGTCGCGTACTCGACCACCGTTATCTCTCCCTGTTGAAACTGCAGGATATCCTGGATCCAAATGGAGTGCAAGCAGGAGGGTAAAAATCCTCATGGAACAACAACTGGAAGTCTCCCCATGAAAGCGACGACTCATCAAGAAACTGAGTCACCAGACTCAACCAACGCCAAACTGCTCCACGAAAAAGGGTGGCTGCCAAAGCCACTCTCTGATCTGTTGGCGTCTGTAAAAGCCTGAAAAGGAAAACTACTACCTCGAGCCAAGCCTCTGCTGCCTGAGGGTCTGGCTCACCACTGAACCTTAGTGGTCTCTGCCGCTGGAACTCACGGAGCGCGCTCAACCTACGCTCAAGCCCCATATTCTCTACTAAAGCTGTCTGCTGCTCAACAGGTGGGGGTGCTGCTACCGGCCCACCCTGAGAAATGGGATCGCATGATGGGTCCTGGACTGTGGCCTCGTAGATCACATGGTCGTCATCAAGAACCAAAGATGGTATCCTGGCTGGCTGTCTTCACAGAGACATCCTAAATATTATCAAGGAGTGCCGAAATCAGATGAGCATATATGTATATACCAATAACCATGATGGGGAGCTAACTCAAGAAGGACAGTCAAAGACTCAATCTTATGTGATGCACAAACCAATTTCCCTGAAACGAGTGTCTCAGCATGCCGAGTTGACAAGCGGGTTATCATGGTCCTGGTGAATGGATACGTCGGTCGCCACACCATCACTGGACTCCCTGTCCTGAGAGCCTCTCTCGAGACACGTTAACAATGTTGCCCTAAATCCCAACCAATTCCTCTTTTAGGGATGTACGAACAGCATCCCAAGGAATGAACCACCTCTGATACCACTTTGTCACGACCTGACCCTACCCGGGCTCGAGCCGCAACTACCCCAAGACCGCATCCATATGCCAGGGGCTAGCGACCAGCACCGAAGGCACAACAACTCGGGGAGGCATTTTCTTAAGTACTTGTACACACACATATAGCACACTCAATGAAAAGGTGCAGAGTAAAATAAAAGACAAGCAGAGTAAAGTGCAACTGCTATATATATGAACCACAATGTGCATCGACCTCTATAGTACAAATCAAGTGCTGAAAGTAACTGAAAAGAAAAGGGGAAAAAAGCACCCATCTAGAAAAGTTCCACAACCTGGAAACAGGTAAACAAAAAGGGAAATAGCTGGAAGGGTCCCCCACCTAGAACCTGACTCTGACCACCGCACGCGGTCCACGCTCCTGATCTCCTAAGCCCCACTGAAGTCACGACCAACTTGTCCATCGTCTGCAATGGAACACCAGGTGCGGGCAAAGCCCAAGCAGCAGTGAGTATAAAAATACTCAGTAGGATACCCTGAAGGCTCAAGGGATCAACAAATGAGGTACCGAAGGGTGAGTAGTAGAGAAAACTGGGAAAAGTAAAGGAGTACAACCGAAAGTGCAGTAAATAGTATAGTAAAGAGTCCAGATCAACCCAACAAGAGGAAAGAAGGTAGACTCATCCAGACACAAGGAGCTGGAAACGGTGAGAAGATGAACTTCTCGTCGAGTCTTCGATACCTATAGCAGGAGAGTAGACTCATCCAACCACGAGAAGCTAGACACGGAAAGCACGTGGCATACCTCGGGCGTCTTCGGCTCTCCTGAAAAGAGAGTAACCAAACCCAAGAAGTGGGTACTGGAACAAGGTATATACAAATACATATTCTCAATAAGAATCCCGAACAAGATCGTAAGGGCATCTCCATCCCGTAGCTCAGCCCAAGAAAAGAGTAGCCAACAGTCCCATAAGTAAACTCCATCGATGCCCAGCATCCCGCACGTCTGCCCTGAACCGCAAGCCAACGGGCTCAATCACCACACCTTGAAACTATCCACTTTTGGTGGCACTGACTCGCCCGCACGGTTTCAGATCACGTCACAAGAATGCGCCTCGGTGGGGAAAGTGCCCCTCGTACTTGAGTGTTCTAGGGAATGTCAAACCACACCTTGTCACTGCCCTGCAGCCGAGAGGTCATCTCAAAGTCAAATCTGTCACAACACTTACCCGTATAACCAAGGGTCTCACTCTGGTAATCACAAAGGAAAGCCACGGACTAGCCTAGTAGAAAGGACTGAGCCTGGAATGTCAACAGGTGTCCCACTTCCCAGCCATTCTGGAAGGTAATTCATAACCAAATATCGGGTGACCCACTGCCTAGCCCTGCTAGAGGGTAACCCCTAAAACATCATCAGGCGACCCACTACCCAGCCCTGCTAAAGGGTAGACCTTAATACATCATCAGACGACCCACTGCCCAGCCCCGCTGGAGGGTAGACCTTAATACATCATCAGGCGACCTACTTCCCAGCCCCGCTAGAGGGTAGACCTGGAATAATTCGACAGGTGACCCACTGCCCAGCCTTGCTGGAGGGTAGACCTAGAAGAAGATGACGGGCGACCCACAGCCCAGCCCTGCTGGAGGGTATACCCGGAATAAGATGATGGGCGACCCACTACCCAGCCCTGCTGGAGGGTAGACCCTCAAGAGTCGTCAGGTGACCCACTGCCTATTCTCTGCTAGAGGGTAAACCCTGAACAAGTCGACAGGCGACCCAGTACCCAGCCCTGCTGGAGGGTAGACCTGAAACGAGACGACAGGTGACCCACTGTCTAGCCCTGATAGAGTGTAGACCCTCAAGAGTCATCGGGTGACCCACTTCCTAGTCTTAGCTAGAGGGTAAACCATGAGAAGTCGATGAGTAACCCACTGCCTAGCCCCGCTGGAGGGTAAACCCAGAACTACTCTGGCCATCTCTAATGGATGGTACAACACTGGCCAACCGAACACGGAGTGGGTATCGCGCAACCATCTGACTCTGGAACAAGACCAGGGGAAACCACTCAACCCTACTGATCTAAGCCATCGAGCACAGAGCCGGGGGGAAAGCTCAACCCCGCTGGTCAACAAATGAGAACCGAGGGACCCTCTATGTCGCGAGAGGTCAAAGGTACGAAAAACAGAACACGACACACACATGGGTCCCACACGACGTGTGGCTCCAAGGAAACCCAAGCCAAACGCACGAACAGTCTCAGGTACAAACCACATGTGCCTCCAAGCGCTCCTGTATACTCCCAAAGTATACCTCATTTTCAGCCCAAGGGCTATCATGCATATGGCACCCAACGTCAACGTGGAGGCATGACGTAGTATCTTCAACTTGCCACCTTAACGACTGGGGAACGACCAACCACATCTATTCAAGAATTACTTCACTCACACGGGAGTTCACAAGATCTCACGCCAAGGGTCCACTAAAAACTCAGTAGAAGAACCGCCCCCGGGGCACCATCACATTTAATAAGATCGTGTAAGAGGCTCTGCCCGCCTGAACAGATTACACCGTTTTAATCCTCGTGGAAAGACATGTGAGATAGACTACTTACTCTCCTCAAACAGATATCTGACGGAAAATTCGCCAACACCACCTCACGCCCGAACGGCATCCCGTGATCCCAAGCCTCGGCCCCGAAAACAGTCGGGCGCATCGTACCAATGCGATCCCCTCGAGAAAACATTTCAAAAGCACTAATCACAAGAGTGAAATGGATATCCGGAGAAAAAGGTGCATTCCGGCGCACCGCAAACGAGGGGTGCTTCGTGGGACCCGCAACCCGGTCCCAAAACACAATGAACAGATCACACCATTGCGATCCTCTCAAAAAAGCACAAAAGATGGACTATTCACTTGTCTAAAACGGTCGCATGGTGATAAAGATGGAAAAATCACCATCAACGGCCAAACGACCCTCGTAGGCCCCGCACCATCGTGCCGAGATAGAGCGGGCAGATTGCACCATTTCAATCCCCTCGGAAAAACATCCAGAATCGACTGCTCATACACCCCGAATGAATGCCCGATGAGAAAGTCGTGAAATACTACACGCAGCTCAAAAGACAGGCCATGGGGCCCACACATCAACTTCGGCCTCAACATCTGAAACCACACTGTAAAACTCAGGCTCGGCGTAGGGTCACAACGCCACTAACGGCACTCAAAACGGACGTCAGACGCGTCTGCGTTGTCCAAAACAAGTTCTCCCAGAAAACATCAAACCCCTTAACATCGTGTCGCGCCTCCGAGAACCCTCATTTTAGGAACTAAAAATTCCTAAAACCATCTCAAAAAGTCTTCCTCGATCCAAGGAATGTGTCGCCGCTGACGTCTTGCGAATCCGACATCTGGTCCGCATTTTATGGGCGTTTTAAATTCCTGTGGACAAAAATGAGGTGGGTCGGGCCGAATCAGCCGACCCACCCTGTCCGAATCGGCCCGCGGTTCACCGCGCGGGCCGGCCTACCTCGTCCTAACTAGCTTGAGCCGGTCCGGCTCTCTTTCCAGGGTGACTCGAAAAGGGTGGGTCGTAGTTTGCCGCCGGGGTCGCTGACCCCGGTCTCCCCTCCTCCTCACCGACCAGCCGACAATCGGCCGGTCCTCCTCTCGCCCGACCACGCTCGCCCACCGTCGCGCTCTCCATCCGCAGCCGAAGCCGCCGCCTGCCGTTAGATGAACCCACCATCACCGCCTGAGACTAGAGCCACGCCGGCTTGGAAAGCTCGTCGGACCGCCCCGGGTCGCCCGAAAACTCCCAAACCCCCCCCCCCCCAATTTCTGCAACCTTCGGCGAACGATTACGAACACATCGGAACTCAGATTTCAAGTCTGAAACAAGAGTATGAAAGCTCAAAATGTGTACTATGCAAACATGGGATTTTCCCGAAGAAATAGAAACAATTAGACACTATATTTGGGGTTCAAAGGAGGCTCGGGAATTAAAAACGAAACAACAACCGCCTACCTCGCAGGGCGCATCCCGAAGCTTCGCGGTCGATCCGCGCTTCGCCGCCGTTGCTTCTGACTTGATTGGGAGGGATGGAGGAGGAGGAGACCTTGAAGGAGAGGTGAGTTTCCTCCAGGGGGAAGAAAATGGGGATGGAGAGGGGGTTGGTTTAAATAAATAAAATTAATTAAAAAAACTTAATTAATTTAAAACTCCCAAATTCACCCGTATCTGAAACGCTCGACGGGGTTGAGGTTAATCCTCACCTAGGGTAAACACCACCTACCGAGCAGAAATTCAGTCTCAGAATTTTAATCTGAGGCCTCGATCAAAAGTTATAAAACCGAACGTCCGAGACTTCCAAATTACGAAAACACCCCTGGGGCCATTTTCCATTGACGGCTCGTGCCCGCAAAACATACACCCCTCCTAGGGTAAAAAGCACGCTCTGAACTCAACGGTGCCCTCAATTTTCCAATCCGAGCCACCGTTTAAGAGATTCTTGAGCTCCAACCTTAATCGAATAAATTAATTATTTAATTTATCCGTTTCTCGCTCCAGAAGCGAGCGAGGGTTCCAAACGTCCCGCGCCGACATGTTTTATGTCGTTCCTAGGGTAAAAACTGTTGGGCGGAGAAAAAGGGAGTGATGGCAAGAGGGGGGGTGAATTGCCTTTTAAAAAAATGATTAACAAATTAAAATCAAAGTTAAAGGTGCAGCGGAAATAAAGAGGCAAGACACAAGAATTGATAACGGAGTTCGGCCAAAAACCCGGCCTACGTCTCCGCTCCCAACTCAACCGTTGAGAGATTCTACCGCTTGCTTTTCAATGGTTGTAGCAAGAAACCCACTAGCCTTTTTACAGGTGAAGGCTAGCTCACCTATTACAGCTTGCTTTTAATGGTTAAGCAAGAACCCACTTACTTTTAATGGTTGAGTAATAACCCACTAGCCTTCTTACAGGTGAAGGCTAGCTCACCTTTGATTCAAGCCTTTTGAAAGGTAAGGCTTGACTAACCTCTTCACACCTTGAAGGTGGTGTGAGAACCCAAAAGAATGGAGGATGAGAGAAGTGGGAGTTTGTAGGCACAAACTCAATTTTAAGCTCAAAATGATAAATAATGAAAAACCGTAATGGGAGAAGCTTTGGGCGCCAATGATTGATGAAGTTGATGAAGTGTGCTTCCCAAGCTCCTTTGGTGGTGCTCCTTGGATGTGGAATTGATATGGAGAAAGTGGGGTTCCTTGGAGGAAGTCCGCCGGAGGTTCGCCAAATGATCAACAATGTGTCTGGGGGCTTGATTATGGTTCCACTCTTGTTCCTTAGGCTTCCGGGGGTTCAAGGTCCTTTATTTATAGAGGGGGAACCCTCATATGGCCGTTGGAGGCCTTCGGAGCCGTTGGAGAGGCTTTCGGAGACGTTGGAGGCCAAGTGGACAGGCTGGTCAAAAGCCCAACGGCTAGTTTGACTGGCTCCACCGGCTGACCGGTGCAGAGCCACCGGTTGGCCGGTGTGTGCAAAATGGAGGAGGGTTTCTGTCCAGGCGCCACCGGCTGGCCGGTGAGGAGGCCACCGGTTGGCCGGTGGTGAGGCAGTAGCTTCCACTATTCATCTGGGTGCCACCGGCTGGCCGGTGCTGAGGCCACCGGTTGGCCGGTGCTGAGGCAGTGGCTGGACTCTCGGTCTGGGCTCTACCGGCCGGCCGGTGCTGAGGCCACCGGTTGTCCGGTGCTTAGACAGTGGCTGGACTCTTGGTCTGGGCTCTAGACAGTGGAGAGCCTTTCTGTCAAAGGTCCATCGGCTGGCCGGTATCATGCCACCGGTTGGCCGGTGGACTGAAAACAGTCCAAGTAAACTTCTTTGCCACTTCTTGCTCCTGAAATCATGCCTAACAACAAAAACACTTGAAAACAAGATTAGATAAATAAGAAGGTGATTGTGATCATGAAAATCAAACCACGAGGGGTTTGAGAGGTACAACAATCTCCCCCTATTTTGATGATCAGAATCACCAAAACAAACAATGTAGAAAATGAAATGAAAATCATGCTTTAAAAGATTTCTCCCCCAATCAATCAAGAATTTCTCCCCCTTTGTGATTATCAAAATAGCACGGGGCATAAAACTTGATTGAGGGAAAAGTTTGAAAAACAGGATAGAGATTTTAATCCAATTGAAATTTTTGAAATTCGAATTGAAAGTTTTGAAAAGAAAATTGAATAACAGTTTGAATTGAAAGTTTTGAAAAGAAAATTGAATAACAGTTTGAAAAATTTGAAACCAAGTGTTGAAATTTAAAGTTTGAATCGAAAATTTTGAAATTGAAATTAAAAGGGTTTAAACGATCCTAACCCCCCTAAATAAAAACAACAAATCACCGGGGAGAGGTTTTTGAAACCGAGACAAATTTTGGCCCGGAGAGACTCGCTAAGAGGGATTTTTCAATCCATACTTTTCTAGTGGCGGGTCTTCTCCTAAAAAATTCATCGCTAAAGAAAATACTTTTGGGACGGCCATACTGGGCATTTTTGCAATTGCACTCATAAATTAAGTGCCCGGGTTTTTTGCAATAATTACAAAATTTGTTTTGAGAGCTCCCCCTTACAAAAATAGTTGGAGCATGGGAAGAGGAAGCTTGCTTGGAATAGCCAAGCCCTTGGGTGGTTCTAGATATGCGTTGGGAACCTAGGAGTTTGGTCAAATTTTGTTCCCCTTGGGAGAACTTGGCTAAGGATTCCCTCAAATCTTTGATAGTTGATTCCATGGAATCAATATCGGGAAGATTTTGGATTTTGAGGGACATCTCTTCCTTCTCTTTGAGAAGTTGTTCTTTTTCGGAAGAGAGTTTTTTGAAATTCTTTTTTAAAGAAACAAATTTGGAAGAAAGTTCGTGAAAACCTTCCTCCAATTGGTCTCGCGCATGTTAGAGATCCTCATAAGATAGATTATTAAAAGAATTTGAAGAACTAGAGGATGAGGAGTCGGAAGATGTTACCTCATGGAATGCCATTAGGCATTTGTTACCATTGTCGCTCGAGGAGGAGGAGGAGGATGAGGAGCTATCACTTCATGTGGCCTTGAATGCCTTCTTTTCTCCTTTTTCTTGGCCTTTTTCTTGTTGAGTGGGCAATCGGGCTTGTAATGGCCCTTCTCGCCACACCCATAGCATGTTACCTTAGGCTTGGATTTTTCGTCGTGTTTTTCCTTGCGAACCTTGCGGGATTTCTTCTTCTTGTGCTTCTTCATAAACTTGTGCATCTTGCGGGCAAGATTCTCCATTTCGGAATCGCCGCTTGAAGAGGAAGAAGATGAGGAGGAGGATGAGACTTCTTCTTTTTGTACCTTGAAGGCGATGTTCTTTGGGATTTTGATCGGTTTGCCTTCCTTTTCAGCTTGCCTCCTCATGGTGATTTCATATGTCATGAGGGATCCAATGAGCTCTTCGACCGGCATGTTCTTGATGTCTTTGGCTTCTTGAATAGCCGTGACTTTTGGAGCCCATGTGCTTGGAAGGATCCATAGGATCTTCTTGACCATCGTTTCTGCAGAAACATCATCACCAAGGGACTTTCTCCCATTGAAAACATCAGTAAAACGCGTAAACATTTCAGTAATATTTTCAGATGGATGCATGGTAAAAGACTCGAAATCTTGACGATACATGTCCAATCGAGTATCCTTGACTTTGTTGGTCCCCTCATTGGTATCCTCCAAAAGTTTCCAGATTTCGTGTGAGGAGGTGCATGTGGAAACTTGATTGAACTCATTTCGGTCAAGGCCGCAATGAAGAGCGTTCATGGCTTTGCCATCAAGCTCGAAATTTTTAATATCGGCTTGGGTCCATTTGGATTCATCGGGGGAAGAGAGAGTGTAACCTTGAATGACAATTTTATAAATGGGATATCTTATACTTATAAGAAAAGTATTCATGAGGGTTTTCCAAAAATTATAGTCGGTTCCATCAAAAAATGGAGCACGACCCAATGAAAAGCCTTCGGGGGCGAAAGAGGTTGAAACCATCAAAAAGATCTTGAATTTGAAACCGGTTAGGGTATTACTCAAATTTTTCCTCTGATACCAATTGTTGGGCGGAGAAAAAGGGAGTGATGGCAAGAGGGGGGATGAATTGCCTTTTAAAAAAATGATTAACAAATTAAAATCAAAGTTAAAGGTGCAGCGGAAATAAAGAGGCAAGACACAAGAATTGATAACGGAGTTCGGCCAAAAACCCGGCCTACGTCTCTGCTCCCAACTCAACCGTTGAGAGATTCTACCGCTTGCTTTTCAATGGTTGTAGAAAGAAACCCACTAGCCTTTTTACAGGTGAAGGCTAGCTCACCTATTACAGCTTGCTTTTAATGGTTAAGCAAGAACCCACTTACTTTTAATGGTTGAGTAAGAACCCACTAGCCTTCTTACAGGTGAAGGCTAGCTCACCTTTGATTCAAGCCTTTTGAATGGTAAGGCTTGACTAACCTCTTCACACCTTGAAGGTGGTGTGAGAACCCAAAAGAATGGAGGATGAGAGAAGTGGGAGTTTGTAGGCACAAACTCAATTTTAAGCTCAAAATGATAAATAATGAAAAACCGTAATGGGAGAAGCTTTGGGAGCCAATGATTGATGAAGTTGATGAAGTGTGATTCCCAAGCTCCTTTGGTGGTGCTCCTTGGATGTGGAATTGATATGGAGCAAGTGGGGTTCCTTGGAGGAAGTCCGCCGGAGGTTCGCCAAATGATCAACAATGTGTCCGGGGGCTTGATTATGGTTCCACTCTTGTTCCTTAGGCTTTCGGGGGTTCAAGGTCCTTTATTTATAGAGGGGGAACCCTCATATGGCCGTTGGAGGCCTTCGGAGCCATTGGATAGGCTTTCGGAGCCGTTGGAGGCCAAGTGGACAGGCTGGTCAAAAGCCCAACGGCTAGTTTGACTGGCTCCACCGGCTGACCGGTGCAGAGACACCGGTTGGCCGGTGTGTGCAAAATGGAGGAGGGCTTCTGTCCAGACGCCACCGGCTGGCCAGTGAGGAGGCCACCGGTTGGCCGATGGTGAGGCAGTAGCTTCCACTATTCATCTGGGTGCCACCGGCTGGCCGGTGCTGAGGCCACCGGTTGGCCGGTGCTGAGGCAGTGGGTGGACTCTCGGTCTGGGCTCTACCGGCCGGCCGGTGCTGAGGCCACCGGTTGGCCGGTGCTTAGACAGTGGTTGGACTCTTGGTCTGGGCTCTAGACAGTGGAGAGCCTTTCTGTCAAAGGTCCATCGGCTGGCCGGTATCATGCCACCGGTTGGCCGGTGGACTGAAAACAGTCCAAGTAAACTTTTTTGCCACTTCTTGCTCCTGAAATCATGCCTAACAACAAAAACACTTGAAAACAAGATTAGATAAATAAGAAGTTGATTGTGATCATGAAAATCAAACCACGAGGGGTTCGATAGGTACAACAAAAACCTTATTCCGGACCCATCCGTACACTTGGATCCCTGATCCGGATCACCATTTTGGAGTTATCCCATTTATTTGGCATTTCCAGTGTGAACGCACTGAAAATTTAATTCCGGCCACACTGGGGCTTGGAATCGCACATCGTCTAAAGGCGCTGCTCTGAAATAACAATAAATATTCCAATGTCTTTCATGGAAAAAACTTGTTTCTTACAGTTTTATCCATGTAGATAAGATTCCCCAAGTTATACAGGAATTTATTTCTAGTTTCTAGGGTTCCAATCATACATGATTGAATTTTTCCCACTTTATGCAATGATTGGGCTACTTCTGGACCACCATTTTCCATGAATGCATCATGTACGCCAAGTGGTGCCATTGGTGTTAGATCCGTGGAAAATGTTTTCATCAATTGCCAGTGATTCTACACAGCACAATGTATTCTTATCCCACTGCATTATAGGGACTCGATGTTGTCACCACATATCCTATAGTGATAACTCTCTAGTGTAGATTCATTCCGAAAATGATAGACTTCATCTAGAAGTAGGATCAAGTGATTCCCATCAAGGAAGTCAAGGCCCTATCCATTTTTGAATTCATGATCTCCCACATCATGCATCGATTCGATGTCCCACATACCATTCTCATATATAATGATACCAACTTCCGGGATTCCAAGTTAAAAAGATTGTACAAAAAGTTCAAAATATTGGGTCAAACTATAATTCTCGGTATCACAAGCTAGGAAATAGATAGATAATGTCATTCAACAAGACCCTCTCTAACATTCGGACGAATATGGTGGTCCAAAATAAGAAACATTACAAAGAAAAGATCCCCAATTCCCTCTATGGTTATCATACAATGACCTGAAATTTAACCTAGGTGTCACCATATTCTCTGGTGTAAGTTATAAGGGTAGACCATACCATTTTGGTTCAGTTTCCATCACTCCCAATAGTTTTATTTGACCAATAGATTTTGAAAAAAAGTAGAAAAAGTCTTTCTAGCTAAGGTGGAATCCATCAAAGAGAATAGGATCCAGGACATTCATAATCTAGAGAGGCACTGGAACATAGTAGAATGAGAATATAATATGCAGGTTCATCTCCACTCCTTCCTCCAAGGTGATAGAGTGTCGGATCTCAGAACTCCAATGATACCTAGAAAGAATCCACCAATGTTGGAGCCCAAGTGGGACATACCGTACATAATATACATGTTCTATTCCAATAGTGCATACTCTTTGATCACTTTGGATGGAGAGAATATTACACCTCCCACCAATTTCATGTTTTTTAATTAGTATTTCTCATAAAGAGCTTTTTGCATCCTAGTTTCATGATACTAAACTTCCTATCCACCAACATCCTAGTTGCATGATGTTATACTACACATCCCGCATTTTCCTTTTTTTCATGTCAAAAAACTGAAAAAAAACATCCTAGTCACAAGATCCTAAACTATGGGATAGGTCCTGATAAAATGACATTAAAATGTACAATGTGTCGTTATCACCGTATGACGTTAAAATGAATGTCTACATCCCGATCACATGACATTAAACTGTGTGATTGGTTTGAACACTATGACCTTATAATATGATTCTAAGTCTAAGCATCATGACATTAAACTATATGTGGGTCTTTATTGGGAGTGTGTTGTGTGAAATGGGCCTCCTTGGTCCTCATTCACGTTGGGTTATAATTTTCATGCCATGCACGTACCTTTTTGAATACTTCACCTCATTGTTAGAACTCAAGGACCTTATACTAAGAGTCTATTTCCAAGAATCACGACTTTATACTGTGTATGAGTATTCTCAAGAATGTGTGGTGTGGGGTTGGGCTTCCTTGTTCATCATTCACATCATGGTTATCATACCACTACACTACAGATAACCATTTGAGATACTCACCCCCATAGTCTGGGCTCTAGGACCTTAAATAGGAAGTAACTCTATAGTCCAAGCATCATTACTCTGAAATATATGAAAACCTTCCCCGAAATATGTGTTGTGGAGATAGGCCTCCATGGAATTCATTCATTTCCAATTTTTCATCTCACTATGCCACATAAGTATTCTTGGGAATGTTAACATCATAAACACATGACATTAAACTACAGTCTTACCCTGAAAAGGTTCGGGACACATCTTAAAGATATATGACTTTACCCCAAATCAAATTGTGATGCCCCATGTAAGAAACATGGGATGAAATAACATCATCATCCTCAATACATAATTTAAAACTATGATATTTCCTTATAAAATATATATATGCCTCTGAATAAGATATGTGGATTAACCCATGCTCTGAAAAGGCGATGCCCCATGAAATCCATGGGATTCCACAAATTAACTCAAAAGAGATGATCTCCCCTATCGGTATCGCTCTCCTACCACACCACATTCCAGAACAATGTGTGAATTAATTCCCATTCTTATGGGATATGTAGTGACAAGTAGATTTCTTATCTCTGGTCCTAGCCACAAATTTATTGACCCTTCTTCCCCATGTCCTTTCTTAATATCCAATAATTATAACCTCAAACTATATGAATTTCTTCCCAAGGTGTACGTGTGGTACATGAGCCTCCTCGGTTTTATTCAAAACCAATTTTTACCTTTTGTGTTGCATGCATATACTCTAGGAGTGAACATTCCCTATAGTCCATGATGCATGAAATAAAACTATTTTTCATGGCCCCAACTGCACGACCTTATACTATGTGTGATCCTTTGTACGAATGTGTTTTGTGTTAGTGGGATTACATTTTGTTCACTAACATAGTGTTTGTCAATCTGACACACTAACCATATTCATTTGTGATACTCTAGACAGGTCTAAAATCTATGACCTTAAAGTAAGATCTAATGGTATGATATTTAAAACCTCAAACTAATAGCCTCCTTTTAGCCATGATTCATGGCCTAAAATGTACTCGAGTCACCCAAAATGTGTGGTATGTGGAATTGGACCTCCCTGGTCTTCATTAAAATCAATCTAGTAAATCTACCCCACTACCCACATCTGTTTGAAATTTACCCAGGTTATTCTACCCTAGGTCATGCTAGGTCCATAGAACACCTCAGAAACCCAAATATAGATAATGGGTTTGATTACAACTTTCTAATAAGCCTCATTAGTGTGACCAAATTCACTGTGGTGTGGAATCTATAGTGTTGAATCCCACAAAAATATTTCCACAATTCGTTTCTATACTTCAAGTATTTATCTATTTTCATTTTCATCATCCTGAAAATCCAAATGGACCCTCATACGGTTATCGTATCTAGAAAAGTATAACCTCCTATCCTGGGATACAGTCTTGATGGATCTTTGGCAACAAACAATGGGTCTTGTTTTTTGAATTTTTTTGGAAGTCGATCCTGCATTTTCTGACCCCATTTATGACATGTGTGTTTGGGGTCCCTATGTTTCAAATAAGGTTAATATTCGACCCCTACCTGTCTATTTACCCATTTTCTAATTCTCAAAAGCCATGGATTACCTCATTTCCACCACCCTATGTCATGATGTAATCTCAATATCCATGGTTTCACCATTCAATGCATCTATGCATGTAATGTTGGTAGGTAAGTGTTACTAGGAGTTCTCTAACCCTATATCTCATCATCATATTGTGTTCATCCACATGTTAGGGAAATCCCCATACCACTCCTTGTTTCCCAAACTGAGAACCACTCACATGGTCTTAGGTGTCTTTGTAGGGTGTGTACCCACATGGTCGACCTACAAAAGATTTATTATATGAACTATATGACCTTAGACTAGTATTATATGTCTATGAATCACGAAATTAAACAGTGTGAAAGTCTTCCCATAGATTATATTGTGTGGCACTAGCCTCTTTGTTCCTCATTAACACTGGGTTATTACTATAGTGCCACAGATACCCCTTTTGGTTTGAATACTAACCCTAAGGATTGAACTCTATAACCATAAACTAAGGATCCCAAGTCCAAGAATAGAAACTTTGAACTATATGTGAGTCTCTTAAGGATTATGTGGTGCGGTGTAGACCTCCTTTTCCATCATTCACGTCATGTTTGTCACTCTAACGAGCAAAATATTTCTATTTTATAAGATCCCATGGTCCAAAAATTATGAATTTAAAGAAAGATATTACACTCTAAGAATAATGACTTGAAACTATGTTTAATTCTCCCTAGGAATATCTTGTGTAGACCAGACCTCCTTATCCATCAATAATGTCAGGTTTGTCATTATGATAGGCTACATATATCTGATTGATGAACCCATCAGGGTCTAATAATTACAAAAATAATTATGTTCCTTTTTAATCCTAGTATTTGTGTGGTTCACGATCCTCCTTATCACCATTCACATTAGGTTTATCCTTTCCCATTTCACTCATATACCCTTAGAGAATACAATTACCATGTTTAGTCCAAGTTACATGAATATAAACTATTTTCCTTGTTCTAGATAATATTTTCTTAAAATATTTACATTGACCTCCAAAACTATTTGTTAATTGATTCCCATCCTCATTTTATACATAGTGACATGTATACTTTTCATCTCCAGGCCCATCTACAAAATCACCGTAGAACTATTCATTGTCTATGATACAATCACCTAAAATACCCTACAGGCCTCCCTCTAGGTATATATCCCATTTAATTTCTATTCCCCATTAGTGAGAAAGGATTTCCTCATAAACATATTTGACGATATAATATCTTTAGTTAACAAAATTAAAATGTAGTGTTACCCCAGAAATTTTTTGGATTACTCTAAATGAGATATGATTATACCATAAAAAAAATCGAGATACCCCATATGGAGTATACAGGATGAAAAAATACCAATATCCTATTCCCAAAATGTTAAAATATATCCATACCCATCATAAATTTTTGATTCCTCATATCCATGTACGATAAATTTTTTTTAATCTCTCTTCATAGAGTATCCCCTTATCAGCAATGATCTTCTACTTTGTCGTGCCTTAAGTCAAATCCTCACAACTCTAAAATATGTGAGAATCCTACTAATAATATATGGTGTGGAACTAAGCCTAAGCCTTATAACTCTAAATGGTTTGATAATCCTCCTAGGAATATGTGGTGTTGCACTGGGCCTCCAATGACCTCATTGAGGTTGGGGTTTTCATATCTCCATGCTAGACATGTCTGTTTGGAGAACTCAATGATCAAAACTCTATGACCTTAAACTAAGATAAAATCCCAAGTCCAAGTATCTTAAATTTAAATTTTTTGATGTTTATTTTAGGTATGTTTTATATGGAATCAGGTGGCCTCTTAGGCCCCTTCATTCATGTCATGTAACATTACTTCATTGTCACATACATTCATTTGAGACACCCCACCCATGGCATGTTCAACATGACATTAAATTGTTTTCAAGAGGATCATACTCTATCACCTAAAATTAATAGTATGGTCCACAAAACATGACCCTTATCTTTATCAAACATTCCCTAGATTCTATCTCTCAGTGTAGGGTCTCCCATTATGTTGTCATCCTTCACCCGTAACCTCTACGACTGGGTGGGTGTCAGCCACTTTGGTTCACTACTCCTATTTTGAATGATGAGAAACTAAAACTTTACCCCATTCAATAAACATGAGATACACTCTTGACATGATATGATGAAGAAATGATGTTTTTTTTGGGAACATAATCCTGATACACTCCATGTCTCAGTCAAATGACATTAAACTATGGGAAACATCCAAATCACATTACATTAAAATTTACAACGCCTTGTCCTCACTTTTCGACGTAAAAAGTAATGTATACCATATTCACTATACAATGTTATAATTCATGTCCAATGTCTTCATTGTAGGAAATAAAACAGTATGTTATCCTATTCCCTCACAAAAAAAATCACTTTCCTTTGGTTCTTGTCATCTTTTTCATCATTCAATCAGTCGTTAATTGACATCGAAGATAATTCTTTCCCCAGTAATTGATTTTAAATCTTAATCATACTGATACTCCCACACTAATGTTCCATGTGTCATGATGGAATAATTTCAAGATTTCTAGAATCTATTTTAACATTCCATCACTTAATCTCTATGCTTTGTGCTCCCCTCATTTGGATCATTTTATTCATCCATGTCTAAAAAGACCTCCAAATAGTATGGTATCTATCCAAGTCTCACCTACCATGCTAGTTCAATGCCCTGTATGAATTTTGATGATATTTAAAGATAATTACCATTCAATGGTAAACCCTCATTTTTTTGTCCCCATTCCAAGCTAGTGATATGGATTTCTTTTTTGAAAATGGTCAGTAGTTATCCTATATCATTATTCCACACTCCTTGTGTTCTGGGTTTTGAGTATTTTGATTCACACGCGACATTCCTTTTTGTTTGGTTCGAATTCAATTCCCCTATCATTATCCCATTTTTGTGATAGAGCATACCATAAAATAAAGTTAGCTATTCTAAAATCCCCTTTCTACAGTCTTAGATTCTCATAGAATAGAAACTATCTTATAAATGAGCAACATCATGGTCAACCATTATTTCTCACACCATGAATGGATCATATGAGATTAGGGATTGATAATTGGTCATATCATGCATATTATTTATGTGACTAAAATAAAACCATGTTTAATAATGAAGAAATAAAAGGAACCAATGTTTTAGAGGTTTATTGACATGTTGGATCCTATCCTTTGAAAAGTTACTTAAAAATTTTACCTTGGTGATTGAGTGGTCGAGATCATATATCCTTTATCCAGTGGCCTCTAGGATCCACTACCACAACACTAGGTCTTATTTCTCTTCATCAACCAAAGATAATACATCATCACCCCTAATTCACTACCAGTTCTATTCATATTAGCACCCAGCCACCATGGATGTCACCTCAAACACCTTGTCCTTGACCACAGTGAGTTAGGCCTTCAGTTTTTTGACAAAAGCAGTTAAGGAAGAAAAAACCATTTTGTGATCCTTTTTCATCCCCTCTAGGTGGTCGATATCTATTTTAGCCTCCTTATGAAACTAAGAACCCTTGGACTTGTGAATTTTCTAGGCCATGTCGAGTCTTTGAAACTCTGCATGTTCCCTCTAGATGAGGAAGTCTCGTGCCAACACATGAATGTTTCTAGATTTCACCCCACCAGTCCTCAGAATGACTGAAAAATGGTATAGATATCCTACCCATTGTGGTAGTTCATCTATCTAGGTGCAGGTGATGAAATTCTGCACATAACTCTATGCCTTGCAGTGCATGATCTGATTTTACTTAGTGGTATTAAGGCAAGAATCATCAAAATATTTGGGTATCAAAGGTTTGTTAGAATGAAAGACTAATAATATATTATTGAATGGATCATCCATGTGTAGTTCCTCATATGTGAGTAGCTAGAAAACTATTCCATCTTTGGGAATGAGCAGCTGGAGAACTATATCAGGGAATACTTTCCCACTAGACATTTCATTAGCAACAAAATCCACTGTCTACCCATGTGGTGCCGCAAGGAAACGACATTCAATGCTCCCTCGGCTGCCATCACTCTCGAGGAAAGAACATCCAATGAAACTTTCAAAACTTCTCTAGGAAACGAAATAATTTTCACCTCCTCCATCATGTCTTCAACTCCAATAGTTTCTCCTAGTGATGCCTCTATGATCAGATCATCCTCTACAACTCTTTCGGTCTACTATTTTATGGGCCACATATTGAACTCGTCTATTTAGGGCCTAGTCTCAATGGTTACCTCCAGTGGAGCCTCTATGGTTGTCCCAAGCACCATGTCATTCTATTACATCTTTTTGGGAGAGAAACATCCTCCCCCAAAATTTTAGCATGAGGCATGCTCAATCCAAGTTCTGATGCTGGTCAATGAATCCCAAGCAATGTTAGAACTTTCATTCCAAAATGGGCCTCTAAAATGTGGAATGGGAAAGAAAAATAGTCAAGGGCATATAGGAAGAGGATACTTACAAGATTTTTACACTCCAACTAGGATTTCCTAGAGGTTCATAGTTAATCTCATAATAAGGGTTCCTTATGCAATCGTTTCCCTAATTATTGGAGCCAACGACTGGCCACTCACTATTGTGACATTATATAGGGACCCCACACTTTACCTATTAAGGGTTGAGGTCCCATCACCTTCCTTTTATGGTCCATCAAGGACCTCCCCCTCCCCAGTTCTGGAATCATGTGCATGTGGAAAAAAAGTTAGACAACCATTCTATAACTGGTTATATTTGAGGAATATAAGATCCCTATATTTACCTGGTCGACAGAAACACAACTCTTATAGGGGGGACTCAGTAAGCATAGTTTCCACAAGAATCATCCAAATCACTGATAAATGGATCATGTTAAGATAGCTTAGTTGTCAAAATTTATGGGGGAGAGGTCATGTTTAGAAGAACCTTCACCCAGCTGGTCAATTAACACATAGTGACCCATAAATGTACAAGGTCCTCTAGATCTGCTATGTATCCCCTTGCCTCATCGTGGAAAAGATAGAATATGGGATTATCATGACCAATTCTATAAAGGTACATCAATTCCATATTGGTATGCTACAATAGTCCATGATTATTGTAGAACTATCCATAGATGTTCATATTATCCTATGCTTCGGGGAAAAAATCACTTTGGATATCCGCACATCGTAGCCACTTCTCGAGATCATGGAAAATTGTCCTTGAGACCACCCAAAAAGTATCACCTTCCTCATGATTTTACTTCCCTTGTAGTATCAAGTATGGTGATGCTCCTCTTCATGAAGCTCTCACCTATCTAGGGAAATGGACTACTAGACCGACTGCTACAACCCTACCTACTAGGATATCTCTTCCACCACATCATACTCCAACCACTACTCAACCTCATACCTGTGGTTGAAGGTTCATCTGATCATTGGCTTGGGTGGACCACCACTTTAGTGTATCCCCATAAAGTGCACTCACATAGCTCTATGTTTAGTCATGGTTAAGCCCATACACCATAGAAGGTGGTGGAAGATCGTTCAACATATTCCCATCCTCACCTGTTTACATGTTCCAAATCATTTTCAACACCAATTTTTATAATTCATGCAACACCTTTATGAATACCTTTGGTGTAATCCTATCTAGAAAGTTGAAAAATATCACAAATTGGTATGTATTTTTCAGTTCATATATTAGATCAAAGTAAAGTCTATCTACCATTACCCCAACTCAAAAGGCCAAAAGGTTTTATCTCCTCTCAATGGTTCTCATACCATCATTGGTCACTACCCCCATTGAATGTGGTAATGGATGGAATATGAAATTATCCACCATATTGAACTTCAAGAACATGTACATCAAACTAAAATTGAATGGACAACTACCTGTGATTTTTAGGATCTTCAGCCATAATGTTGTAGTATGAGGGGAAATGGGGTTTAGATACTTATAAACCCCCATGTATGAATCCACATAGCTATACACGAAATGGAGAGTCCCAAAAAAAGGAGAAATATATTTACTTCGCGGATGTGGAAGAGTACTTTTTACAACTTCACTGGAACCAGGAAAACCAAATTCATGAACTGCCTTGTTTCTATCATCACATCCATTATATAGGATCTAAACTTCACCCCTAGAGAAACCCTTTTTTTAATATATTACTACTACATAGTTTTAATGATAAAAACTATAATAGTGTGCCAAAACAAGGATAAAAAGGTTTAATTTATTGAGAAAATTATGACAAAAAATAACATGTAAATATGAAAACAAAATCATTATTTAATTCCCTATTCTCTTGCTTCTTAGTGGCCCTCATATACTCCTTGGTACAATTAGTCTCCTGAGGATATACATCAAAGAATATTGTGAGCTAAAATCCTAGTAAGAGGATAGATATGAACATGAGCCAATATAAAATGGATTTCATAATCATCATTATAATAAAATAATTAAGGTATCATCATTATATGCATGATATAAAGACATAGATAATGAAATGGAATGCGGCAATAAATAAAAATGAAACATCATTTATTAGTAGTGAAAATCACACATATTTATGAGGAATGATAGCATCATACTCATGCACAACATTTGAAAATAATCATAACATCATTATTGTGAATAGATATAGCCTTATGTTAATGAATATTTATCCTTATCTCATGTGATGCATCACATTACCCAATGAATTGGAGTGCTATATAATTTTTGGGGCACCTGTCACATCATCACATTTATATAATCATGCATTCCACATAAAACATATATAAATCATAGAAATAAAATAAACCATGGAAAAATAATGGGTTTAATGTAATACATTCTTGAATAAAATTTTTGGATTCCCAAATGAGAAAGGGAAATGCATATTCGGTATAAGAACCATAACACTTTAGTGAATAAGACACAATCTCATGAGATGTCAAAAAGTGTTTTAGAAAGAAGAGTACTTTTGGAAAATATTTTTCATTTTCATAAAATAATATTAGAAACATTTATATCCCATAAAAAAGGTTAATAGAAATACAATTATAATTTAGGAGTCTAAAATGCACATACACACTGTCATTTTTCATGAAAGAGAAGTCACCCAAAGAAAAGAAATTGGATTTGAGTATCCGCTTAACTTTTTTCTGAATGCTTACATATCATTTATATAATGGATAATAAAATTATATTCATTAATTAATAAATACAGAAACTATTATACATTTATTTTATTTATTATAATTTTATTAAGTTCATTTATGGCCACTATGATGAGATATAGAGTTTAATTCTGTCATTTGGAGAGTGTTTGTTTCTTTGTTTTCATGATCAGTTTGTATATATACAAGTATAGAAGTCCATGTAAGATGTGAATAATTCTCAAGAATAGAAATTATATCTTATTACTAAACTTATAGAAGTTTAATTGTTCTTATATATTATTTTTTCTATATATGAGGATGATTCATTAGAAACAATTTTAATGGTATTTGTTTGGATTAATTTTTTCAGTTTCTGATCACAATGAAATGATTTTGTTTCATTATTTAATATTACGTATATATGTTACATAAAAAACATAAAAAATGTTATTTAATAAATTTAAAAATATAATTTAAACCATATAATGGTTTTATGATCATTCTTCAAGGTACTAAAGGAAAATTAAAAATTGTCGTCCTCGAATGCGATATATCAACACCTCATGAACGACATTTTTTTATAATGAAAGGAAGAGGATAAAATATTTGATGATGGATTATTACATTATTATAACAACATTAAATTATATATAAGATACTATAGTTTTCATACCACTAGAATTAGGGGATGTGAATAGAGAATAAGAAAATACATTAAATGAAAATGAAAGTGGATTTTACCTCTTGAACTTATTCTCCTTGAGATCATCCCTAGGGAAATTGAATTTGGTATTTTGTTGATTCCAAAGTCTCATTGGAGTGGAGAAAGTATTTTTAAGAGGATTGGGTAGAATTTGGAAAATATTCAAATATTTGGAGGTGGGAGGAGAATAGGTGGTCATGGGTGGTATTTATACAGAATGAGAGGGGTATTTTTTCATTATTTTATTATTTTGGATCAAGAATAACAATAATTTAAACCTTATAAATAAATATATTAAATCATTAGGGATATTTTGATATTATGGTCTTACATTAGCCATACATAATCTAAGACTCAATAATTCTTCTATTTTTTAAATACTGTAAATTACCATATTTCAGTATTCATAAAAAATCAACTATTTTAGAAAAATACAAAAAATTTACCATGACCATATTTTAAAGTATAGAATTAAAAAATGAACAAAATTTTAAAAAAAATTATAAAAATTATAAATTTAATTTTTAATTAAAATCATCATTTATTTAAAAAATACCAATTTAAAAAGTATAACTGATTTATGACACTTTGAAAAATTAATTAATATATCATAAATTATCTAATAATTAAAATAAAACAAAATATTAATTTATGAATATATTTTATTAAATGAAGTTTTATTTTAAATAATTCTATTAATTATAAAATTGTAAATGAACATTTTTTTTTTCTAAAAATATCAACACTTAATTTTTTATTTTCAAAATATTTATTTACTTATACTATGATATAATTATATAATATTTTAATTTATAAGATTGATAAATTTTATTTATAATTTTATAGGTGAGGTTACTATTTTATTAGAAGGATTACTATTCCAAATGGTCACATTAATATTCCAAAGGTCAAGTAACTATTTCGTTGTTGTAGGTTCTTCAATTTCTAGTAATACCACTTATTTGATTCTTAATTCATGAAAATAATGTTTTTATTGGTCTCTATATGATATGTAGGTGTTTTATACTCTATTGAATAATTATAATAAGTCAAACATTTCCATTGATAAAATTTATGATCGTTACATCTCCTCTTTTGAAATTTCACCCTCAAAATTTTATTTTGTATAAATAGGTGAGGGTATTTCTAATTCATCACTTCTTATCGTTCCCATGTTACCAATTTGTACATATTGTTCCACCATGGTACTTTTAATAGATGAGTAGTATTATTGTGTAGAGATTTATCTATATGATCCACAAACTTCATCGACAACTCCTTATATTAGAGATCATTTTCCAATTGTACCACATCTGGATTTAGTACATGTAATGGATCTGGTATGTTCTTCCCCAAGAGGGATACATGGAATAAATCATATACATGAGACATGGTAGGTGGATGTTTTAGTTGATAGGCCACAACACTAACATGATCAAGAATATCGATGGGGCCGATGAAACTAAGACTCAACAATACTTTCTTCTCAAATTTCCTAATCCTATTCCATAGAGATATGCGGAGGAATTCCATGTCTCCAACCTCAACCTTTAAGTCCCATCGACAATTTCCTACAAATATCTTTTGTCGAATTTGGGATGCCATGATGTTTTACTGAATGGTTTTCACATTTTACACCATTTCTTCTATAATTTAAGTTCCTAGAAGATTATGTTCACCAACTTCATCCCTTAAAGCTGGTGAAATGCATTTTTCATATAAAGGGGTTCATATGGAGCCATTTCGATGATCGAGTGGAAACTGTTGTTCTAAGAGAAATTGACCAGAGGTAGATGTTGGTGCCATCCCTTATTGAAGTCCACAGAACATTATCTTGACATATCTTCCTATGTCTGAATAGTCCATTTAGATTGGCCATCAGTTTGAGGATGATAAGTCATAATGATTTTTAGCTAAGTGCTTAGAGTATGTTAGATACATTTCTAGAACATAGAGGTGAATGTAGGATCCTGATCGAATACAATCAATAGTTGTACTCCATACAACATTTCCACTTATTCGACATATATATATACATGTTTATCTAGTGAGAATTCTTATTGAATTGCGATAATGTGATTTTTCTTTGTGAGGTGATCCAAAATAACCCATATAGCATTGTTTCCATTGGATATCTTCAGAAGTTTGGTGAAAAAGTCTCTGGTGATATTTTCCCATTTTCACCATGGTATGGGAAATGGTTTCATCATAACCTTAGTATTTTCTCGTTTATCCGTAACTTATTAACATACAAGGAACATTGATGTATATTTAGTGATCGCCTCCTTCATATTGTCCCTCCAATATTTCTCTTAGTGATATTGATACATCTTTGTGTGCCCTTTGTTAATAGAGAATGATGAGCCATGTAGATCACTCATAATCTCTTTCATTATCTCTGGATTGTATGGTACACATATTCATGACACAAATCCTATAGCTCCTTCCTCGTCAATTTTGAACTCTAAGGATTTCCCCTTCCTGATGGCTTCCAACATCTTCAGAATTTACACATCATTACTTTAATAATTCCATATTCACTACATGAGGGATGGTTGAGAAACCATTTAATAAAGAATTTATGATGTTCCTTCCATGATTATTCCCATTTCTATCATTTAAAAATATAAAAATATTGGATCCTTCTTAGTTCTCATCATCGATAATGTTGTAGGATCCTTTCTACTTAGATCATCCACCACTTTATTCACTTTTCTAGGATGGTAGTGGATTGAGGAGTCATAATCCTTGAGGAGATCTAACCATCTTTTTTGGTGTATATAAATCTCATTCTATGTGAATTTATATTTCATGTTCTTATCATCATTATATATTTCATAATTCTCCCCACACAATATTTTCAATGTGAAGATCATATATTCCAACTCTTGATCATGCACGAGATAGATTTTATCATGAATTTTAATTTTCCTCGAAGCCTAGGCTATAAATTTTTCATTTTTCAATAGTATATAACCTAATACCTTCTTTGAAGGATCACTGTATAGCACAAATAGTTCCCTACTTATCGGAAGTGTGAGTATCGGTGCATTGATAAGCATCTTTTTCAAATATTTGAGGCATTCATCACATTCATTAGAGTAGTGAAAATTTTCTCCCTTCTATTTCAAATTTTTTATTAGGATTGAAAATTGTGATAATTTAATCACAAATCAACAGTAATACCCAAATAGAGTATGGAAACTATGTATCTATGTTACAAATGTTATCCTGGTCCACTCTTTGATTTCCTTTGTCTTGAAAGGGGCCACAAATATTCATTTTATGGTGATAACATGCCCCATTAATGATACTTACTCCATATGAAACACTCATTTACTATAATTTTCATATAACATCTCCCTTAGAAAGGTCTTTATCATGGTATTAAAATTATTCTCGTATTCCCCTTTTTATTGGAGTATATTTAAATATTATCTATAAAGAAAACCACAAATTGTTTTGTGTTAATATCTAATGTCTCTATTCATTAGGTCTATTAATAATAATGGATCATTAATGAGTCTCAAGGGTATCACTATGTACTCATAGTGTCCATACCACGTTTGAAAGGTTGTATTTGGAATATTTTCTATCTTTATATTTAATTAGTGATATCCCGACTGAAGGTACACCTTAGAGAAATTCTAGTCACCACATAGTTGATTGAACAATTAATCTACCCATGGAACGAGATTCTTATTTATCATGATTTTTTGAGCTCATGATTTAGAGACCCGGTTTTTTCATTTAATATTTGTGGAATATTTCTACATATGTTTAAAGATATAGGCACTGAGATGGAATGCAATTCCGAGGCTCGGTGTGCCCAGAATATATTATACAAAAATATTATGTATTTTTGTACAATTCATGAAACAGAGACAAGATATATCATAAATGGTTGATCAGATTAGAAATATGATACCACGGTTGAGATAGAAACATGGTTTTTACCCTACGCGTGACAAAAAACATGTCATCGTGGGATGTTCAGACCCCTCGCTCATTAGAGGTACGTAAATGGATAAATTAATTTATCAATTCATTCATTTAATATCTCAAACCCAAATAACTCTCAAACAGTAACTCAGATTGGAAATTAGAGTCCATGGTTGTGTCCAGAGCGTGCTGTTTACCCTAGGATAGGTATAATATTTGTCATCACAAGACTTATATAAAAATGTCCGAGAGGGAAAAACAGTAAATAAGATAATGAAATTAAATTGTTTTATTTGAAACACTACTTGTAATAACTTCCAAACAGAGACTCGAAGTGGAAATATGAGACTGCTGTTGAGTTAGTAAAGTGGTGTTTACCCTATGGATGACTTTAGTTGAGAGGGCGTAAGAAGATTCGAATTTCGTGTCTTCCGACAGTTTTCTATAAATAGGGAATTAAAGTAATTAGTAGGGTTTTCTCATTTTCCATCTCGAATGGAGAATCTCTAGATTATGGTGATTCGACATCCGAACGTCATCATATCGCGATGAAACTTTAGATGTTGATATATCAGGGCACAAAGAATGCAACGACAGATCCAGATTCAAGGAAGGATTTCTATTTAAAATTATGTAACCTCCTGTTTAATATTTCATCATCAGAAATCCATTCTGTTTTTCAGATGCAATGTAATCCTATACGGATGGAAAAATGAACAATGGACATCAACTATTTAAATTTCTGATTTCTCATTCTTTATGTTCTTCATCCACCAACTTTTCTCCTTGCCACATCATGGACAAATCGAGGAGCAGGGCATATGTTTGCGAATCTATCGACACAAGGAGTCCCTATCTATGTTTGAGTTCATGTTTCCGGTGTCAGAGGAAGGATAGTGGAGATTGGAAGTGGTAGTTACTTTTCATGACGCTGAAACAATGAGGGATCGTCAAGCGGAGTCAAGCGTTGTAAAGGTCTCGTCCCAAGGATTCAAGATCTTGTCCTGGATTACGTTTTGGACCACCGGAGTGATTGTGGCAGTCCGTAGAATTTTTATGGAGGATTCATGGAAGCTCCGACGGTGGTCTGGAGTCTCCAGCGGGGGTCTGGCATCTCCAACGGTGGCCCGGTGGCTCTGACAGCATCAGTTTTCAGCAGGGTGGCGACTGTCTGGCCAGAATGGTCCGGGGGCATTTAAACCCCCATATCTTTCAAACTGGGTTCTCAATTTACGTGTCGTCTATGGAAACATGAACCTTACTTCATGGAAGATATTTTGAGGCCACTTCGAAGACATTTTGTTTTGGGATCAATACTCTGGGGCCCAAAATGTCTGTTTTTAATAATATTAATATAATTATTATTATTTGGGAAACTTGTATCGGACCGTACATCTCATACGAAATCCGATTGACGCGCCGTCAAAGGCGTTGTGACCATGGAGTTGAGGCAGAATTTTCAAGGCATGTTTTGGGCGCTTAAACTGAAACAGTGGTGTGGGACTCACACGGTCCGTTTTAGGTGTTTCTTGTGAAATGTGACATTTTCACCGAGAATCTATTTTGGAGGATTGAGTAGTCGATCTTCTGTGTTTTTCTGTGAGGATCGCAATAGGGTGATCCACCGGACCAAATTGGGGGCCAAGGTGTTGGCCCCACGGGATGTCATTCGAGTGTATTGCATCGTTTTAGGACTTCTTCATCAAACATCTATTTGGGGAAAGTGAATAGTCTACCTTGAATGTTTTTCTACAAGGATCACAATGATGCAATCCGTTTGGATGTGCAGAGCCTTGTCATGATTGGTAGTGATCGAGTACTGATCGATCGTTTGTGGTGAAAAGAAACCTTTTCACCGGTATTCCATTTGGAGGAATGAATATTATATCCTGTGTATTTTTCTAAGGGGATCTTTATGGAAGGATCCATGTGATGTGTTTCGGGATTGAGTTGTGGGCCCCATGGGGTACTATTTTTGCGCAGCACAGTGGAATGCAGATTCTTCACTGGGAGTCCATTTTGGGCGAATAAATAGTTGATCCTATGTGATTTTTGACAAGGATCACAATGGTGGGATCAGTTTGGTTATCTAAGACCATTTTCAAGAGGCATGTTCGTAGACTTAGGTTTTCACCCTTCGGATTAGTAACGAGCAATGTGCGCTCATCAGCCTTTTTTCTAGAGGTTCCATATACTCTGGGAGTACATTGGCATACCTTGTGAGTACTAGTTAGTAGTTTAGAATCCATGTTTGGTTAGGTACATGGCCAGACAATGAGGAGGGTTCACATGTTGTGTGGGATCCACATGCACTATCTACCACTAAAAATATTCTACCTCTCGTATCTCTTTCTTATGAACTTGGATTTGGCCTATGAGTAGCCTTTCCTAAGTGTTTCTATAGGTAGGACTTGATGGTGCCCTATGTAGTGGATTTCTAGGCACAATGTGAGATGTTGCAAGTGTGATGCCTATTTGAGGTGATTCTTGATGATGACAATGATGGTAGTGGTGTTTTCAGAATCAAAAAAGGAATCCCAACTTACCCTCCAGAGAGGATGGGTAGTGGCATTCTCCAGTTACTCTTTCAAGGCTTACCCTCTAGCGGAGCTGGGCAGTGGCATTCACCGATCTCTTTTGGGCTTACCCTTCATCGAGGCCAGGAAGTGGCATTGGCCAGTTACTCTTTCACAACCTACCCTCCAACATAGCTGGTAAATTGTGTTCGGTGATCTCTTTTGGGCTTACCCTCCAGCGAGGCTAGGTAGTGGCGTTTTCCAATTACTCTTTCAAGGCTTACCCTCCAGCACAGTTGGGCAGTAGTGTCCACTGATCTCATTCAGGGCTTACCCTCTAGTGCAGTTGAGCAGTGGCATTCGCCAGTTACTCTTTCAGGGAATAGCCACTAGTTGGGTAGGGCAGTGGGTTCGCCGATGATTTTTATAAGTACATCCTCAAGCAGGGCTGGATAGTGGGTTCAAGACTTTTTTACATGAACTCATTTCTATATGGAATGGTGAAGAAATGTTCTTGAAGTGACTTTGGACTCTCAAGAAAGTGGGGTTCTTTCCCACCAAGACAAATATTTGTGATGCAACCTAAAACTGTGCGGGTAAGATATAACTTCCTAGAGAGAATAGTATCAGGTGTGGTGATTGAGCCCCTTTGACTTGTAGTTCAGGGCATATGTGAGGGATGCTGGGTCATGATCTTGTTTTCTTCTAGAAATATTGGCGAATATTTTCTTGGTATGAGCTAGTGATATGGAGATCCACTTACCCTCTCATTTGGTTTCCTCTTGTTGAACATATATATAAGATTTTGCAGTACCCACTCCTTGGGATTTGGTTACTCTCCTTACAAGTGAGGTGAAGATACGCGGGGTATGCCACGTGATTTTTATGTCTATATTCTCATAGTTGGATGAGTCTACTCTAATAATATAGGAAGCAAAGATTGGATGAGAAGTTCATATTCTCACCATTTATAGATCCTCATGTTTGGAAGAGCTTACTACACTTCTTTGTTGGGTTGACCTGTAACATTTTACCATACCTTGTTCTATCTACTGCTTCCCTCTTTAGTACCTCACTTGATGCTCCCTTGAGCCTTTAAGGTATCATACTGAGTATTTTTATACTCACCCCTTCTTGGGATTTTCCCGCACTTGGTGTACCCTTCCAGAAAACGGACAGGTTGATAACGACTTTAGATGAGCATAGGGATACGGGGTTCTTGGACTGCATGCGGTGGTCGTAGCTTGGGATCTAGGAGCAGTGTTTTCTCTCAAATATTTTACTTTTCCACCTGTTTTTGTGCTGTGACACTTTTCTGGTTGGGCGTGTATTTTTCCCCTTTCCATTTCATTTTACTATTATGTAATTGTACTATTTAGAGGTCAATGCATATTTTTGGCTTATATATAGTAGTGTTGTATATTTCTTTCTTTTCCCTCTCCACTATTTGCATTGATTTTGCTGTGTTTGTGCATACAGGTAATTAGGAAAGGGCCTCCCTGAGTTTGTTATGCCTTCGACGCTAGTCGCCAGCCCCTAGACTATGGAGTTGGGCTTGGGGTAGTTACGGCTTGATCCTTGGTACGGTTCGGGTTGTGACACATGATAATAAATTTTGAGGCACATAGATTCATCTTTCTTCTTGATGATGAGGACCAGCACACCCCTTGGTGAAGTAGTCAGTTATATTAAACCATTGTCTAGATTATATTGAAATTGCTTCTTGAATTATTCCAACTCAATGGTGGCCATTTTTTTATGGAGTATTATATATCTTTAGAGATTTGGGAATGATTTTAATTGATAATTCAACCTCTTGGTTAGGAGGACGTCCATAAAATTATTCAGGGAATACATTCGTGTATTCCCTCACAATGGGCATGCCTTTGAGCACGATTCTATCCTTTTCTCAATAATTTGATCAAGATATGCTTTATCATAAGGGAATAATATCCAAACATGATATAATGGTTCATAAGGTGATTTATCCTCATACATACACATTTATTGTGTTTATGGATGCCTTAGAATGTGAAGTGTGATATCCTATTCTTGATAGTTGATGTTGGTTTTTTATTTGGATATCTAATCCATGCCCAATATAGAATAAAACTCCACCAAAGGAAGTAAGACAATATATTATAGGAGTATCAGTCCACAAAATTTAACTTGGTAGGAGTTTTATACTTTGGATGCAATAATTTCCCCATTTTATGATCTCAGAGATTACTCAACCTCGATATTTTTAGTTGGTGTTTGAATAATTCTACTAAACTTGAAATGTATGAAAGAATGCATAGAACCAGAATCAAATAGTATTTTCACTATTCTTTAAAGTACAATAAGAATACAAGTCACCACATCACTATTGGACTCCACACTAACAGTAGTGGTGGCATAATATTTCCCCTGTTCATTTGGATTTGGTGGCTGTTGACACTAATTACCCTCAATGACTCATAGTCTGGTTCACTTTCTTGTATTGTGCCCTTTCTCCAAAAAATTGATGCATTGGACCATAGGTGGTTCCCTCGTTTCCTCCACCACATTCTCCAACTTCCTCAATTATCTTCGAAATTCATGAGCTTGGTGGTCTTCACTCCCACACATGAAGCATTTCCCCATCCCTTTGGCAATTCCCATGATGCTTCATCCCACATTTTTGACATCGGAGTGGTTGAGTTTTCTTTCCAAATTTTTCATTAGATCCTCCATCTTGATATTCCATCTTTCAATTCTAATCACCATATCCATGGAAACACGCTCCAAAATATATCTCCACTTTTAGAGAAATATGGAAAGCATCTTCATAACACCTAAATTCCAAAATTTCTAGATCCTTTTAAAGGCGTGGATTTAAACCACTAAACAATCTGTTTATTTTTTCATCATTATTGAAAACAAGAAATGATGTGTACCTTAAAATCCTTGTGAAATTTTCTTCATAAGTCATGACATATTCATCATCATTTTTATTTTTCTCTATAAATTCTATCTCTATCTGTATAAAAAGAATTTAAGGGAAATATAAGTTAAGAAATAATTTCTTAAATTCTTCACACTCCATCTCTTAAATTTCATTCTTTGACCTAGTGTTCTTAATCAACACCCACCATTGATTGACTACTCCATCTAAATGATAAATATCCAGAGTCACCGTCTCTATATCAGAATAGTGAGGCACATAAAACATCTTATCCATCAATTTGACCAACTATTTTTAATCTAGTGGATTATAAGAACCAATAAATTTTAGTGGTCATTTCCATATAAAAGAATCAATATCCATCTCCCCCTATTAAGTGAAGGATGAAGTTCTACAATATTCTAGTCATTCTTCATAGATTGAGATAGTTGGGTAAGAATCTCCATGAAATTTGGTATCCATATTCTAAGGCATGGGGATGTCATTCGTGCATTAACTACATTTTCCCTCACATGGATTGTTGACCGGGTTTCTCCTACTTCTCACTATTTTCTGAAATAGAAAAAGGTTTGAAAAAAACATTAGTCAAAAAGTAAGTAATAAATATTTTATTCCATTTTGAAATTAATTCTAAAAGAATATCTTGTGGGATCCCAATTTCTATAATTTTTCTAAAACAATTCTTCATGGTTATTTTCTATGCATAGTCTCACACTACATGTTTTCAATACTGTTCTTTAATCATAATTCCCAAATTAACTAAAATATTCTCTGATATAAACTATAATGACCCTATTTTTTCTTATATTACTATTAAATAATTTTAATGATAAAGAATATAATAGTGTTACAAAACCAAGATAAAAATGTTTAGTGTGTTGGAAAAATTCAGACAAAATATAAAATTAACAAATTAAAACATAAAAATTATTAAATTTATTAATCTCTAGCTTCATAGTGGCCCTCATTCACTCCTTAGAATAAGTTTTCACCTAAGGATATACATCAAAGAAAGGGGTCAGCTAAAATCCCAATAAAAGGTTAGATAATAACATTAATCAATAAATCATGGATGATCACAATCATCATAATCATAACATAAGTAAGGGATCATAATCACAATCATGAGTGGAATCTATAGATAAAGGTATGGAATGTGGCAATGCATAAAAATTAAACATCATATTTTAGTTTCCAAATACAACACATAGTTGTAAACAAAGCTAATATCATGTTCAATCATAACATTTGTGCATAATCATACAATAATCACAGTGAAAAATCTAGAATCATGTTTACACATATTGCAACTTATCTCATGAGATAAATCACATTACCTAATGCGTTGGACCACTACATAATTCCGGGCACATCTATCACACTATAAAATTTGCATAATCATGATTTCCAAATATATCAACCATAAAAATAAATTATCTCATGGATAAGGAAATATTTTAATTTCATATAATCCTGAATGAACATTTGTGATTCCCAAACGAGAATGGAAAAAAATATTTGTTATAATAATATTCACAAATGGGTGAAAGAAGAAAGAATCTCAAGAGAAGTGAAAATGTGATTTTGAAAGAAGATTTCTTTTATAAAATCATTGTATTCCAATAAACTAGGTTAGAAATATGTCTATACTAGAAAAAAAATAAAGTAAAATTATAGTTTAGGTGTATTAAATGTACATCTATAATAAAATTTGTCATAAAAGAGGAATAACTAAAATAAAGGAAATTGGGTTAGATAATCCTCTTACTTTATGATTGAATTCTTTATTCACATTAATATCATGGATAATGAAATTATATTTATTAATTAATAAATAGATAAATTATTATATATATATATATTTATAGTAATTTTTTTAAGTTCTATTATGTCTATTATAATGAGTTATAGAGTTCAATTATGTCGTTCTGAGAGTGTTTGTTTCTTGGTTTCCATGATCGGTCTATTTTTATAAAAGTATAAAAGTTAATGTAAGATGATAATAATTTGATAGAATTGAAATATAATGTTACTAGTGAACTTCTAAAAGATTAATTATTCATATATATCATTTCTTTACAGATATTAGGATTACTCATTAGATAAAATGTTAATGATAGTCTTCTAGATTAATTTTGGCAATTTTTTATCACAACAAAATTATTTTGTTTTTATTATTTAATATTACTTATATTTTTTAGTTCCAAAACATTAAAAATAATGTAACATAAATTTTACACTATGTTTCTACCATTATTATTGTGTTTTGACAATCTTTGAAGGTGTTAAAGGAAAATGATAACTTTTCATCCTTGATGTCAATACATCAACAGCTCGAGGATGAGATTTGCATTTTTAGAATAAAAGGTAGAGAAGAAGAGGATTGATGATGGACTATTCCATTAAAAAAATAAAATTATAATATATATATGATACAATATTTTTAATGAAACTTGGATTAGGGGAGGTATGGTGAGAATAAGAAAATAAAGGAACTTAAAAAGAAATAAAAAAGAAAGTGGAAGAGGATTTTACCTATTATACTTCTTGTCATTGAGAACCTCCATAGGGAAATTAGATTTGGTATTTTTTTGAGAAAAATTATTTTGTACATGGGGAAGAGTATTTTTAAGATTATTGGGAAGAATTTGTACAAGATTCAAATCTTTTGAGGTTTGAGAAGAATAAGTGGTGGGAGGTGGTATTTATAGGGGATGAGAGCGGTGCTTTTTCATTAGTTTATTCATTTTTTTTATTATTTGTTCTCAAGACTATCAGTATTTTTAACATCATCACTAAATATATGAAATAATGAAGAAAATTTTGAGATTATTGGATTACATCATCCATACATCATCAATGACTCGGTAATTCATGTATTTGTTAAATACCATAAATTAATGTATTTCAATATTCACAAAATATTCAAATATTTTATAAAAATCCCAAAAACTAAACCTAACCATTTTTTTATGTTCATAATTAAAAAATTAAATCCATTTTACGAAAATAATTTTCTGAATATATGAAATGTATTTTTTAATTAAAATTATCATTTTTTCGAAAAAACATTTACCGAATTTAAAATTATAGCTGATTTCAAGAAACATTGGGAAGTTAATTAAGGTCTCATAAAATTAACATATAATCAAAAGTAAAAAAATATTAAATTACGAATATATTTTATGAAATTATATTTTTATTTAAATGATTATTTTAATTATAAAAATTTAAATAATCATTTATGCTTTATAAAAATACCAACACTTTATTTATCATTTCTAAAACATTTATTTACTTATACTATGATATAATTGTATCATATTTTAATTTATAATATGGTTAATATTTTTATACTTTTATTTGTAATTTTTCTATTCTATTGTTTGTATTACTATTCCTAATGGCCACATTAATTTTATAAAGGTCAAGTTACTATTCCATTGGTATATGTTCCAAAATTTGTATAAATACTACTTACTTCATTCAATATTAATAAAAATAATGTTTCTTGATATCTATACTATTTATGTGTTTTATACTATATATATATTAATTATAATAAGGTAAACAATTCCATTTATAAAAGTTTGGTTTGTTACAACCCCCATGTGCATATCTATCACCATGAGAATCTATACATAAATTAGTGTTGCGATGATCCCTGCTAGACTGATCAAAGGTTGAGCCTCGACCATGAAGTTGTATCCCTACATCTATCATTGGAACACCTCTAGAATCCTCCAGTAGGGAACCTATTTGCTCCATTGATACCCCCCAACACATGTGTGAGTCATAGTTGGAAACTTCTCTGCTGGATCCACTCCTTCAGCCGACTCTATTGGAACCTCATTCAGGAAGTATCCAAACCACTGTTTGAACAAGATAGAATTCATCCCAGGTTTTTTTTCACCCCTCTCCTACACACTGAGGCCAAAAACCACTCTTGATAATCCCACACATTCTTTTCACGGAAGAACTCCTATTACATCACCTATAAAATTGGTATTTTTGTAATATGATGAAGTTCCCAGAGGCGGAAGATGAACATTCCATGGTGGAGATGAAACATGTTGGTTCCCAGTGGACATCTTCTCAATAGCATGGGAATAATCTTCTGGGGGGTGGTAGACAAGGAACTATGAATCCCATGCTTCTTTATAGAGCCCTAATTTCTTCATATCTCTTTCAAAATCATGACATTACATGTACGCCTAGTATTCCAATCCCTAATCATCCATGAAGTTTCAATCCTGGAACAAATCCCCAATTTCATTCCACCCTTTCAAAAAATTCTCAAATCCTGCTTTGAGGATCATCTGATACTACCGTAGGAATAAATCATCCTTCGTCCTATACCCATAAATGTTGTTCATTTAGTTATTGATAAGGTCTGCAGTAAGTGGTACATGGTCATTCTAGATGTGGCTCGTTGTAGCCCCATACCAGTAATACTACCCTAGTATTCCCGTAGACCATTGATCTCATTCATCTCTACTCACTATCATGATGAAGACATCATCTGTCAGACTAAAGCCATAAAGCGATACAAGTTTTCACAATGGGTATTCCTTCTAATCCGCTATCAATAGTGTGAGGAGTGATTCATGGATTCATTCACTTAAGATTCTCTACATGATCATAATGTTCACATCCATATCATCCATTTAATAAGTATCAGCATTGAATCCATTAAAAACCATTTTATTCAAGACATAGTTGATCTATTTATCTTTGATAGATAAGGTCATTCACTGAGCCTGATCATGGATCTCTTGATCATGGAATTCTATTTGGGAAGATGTAGTACATGATGTTCAGTTCATTGAGAATCATTCACTTTGAAAGGTTACAAATGTTAAATTCAATAAGAAGCATTCATTAAGATATTGAGATTCACAAAATTATAGAGAATTATATATTCTTCATGAAAAAATGTATTGGTTTTTATGGGGCCTACATCCACTATTTATAGGCATACTGCTGGATCAAAAATTGATATTCCCATCACAGAGTGACCATCATAAACAGGATCTGTGAGTGTGATTCACAATTTATCTTCATGAAAGGGATTTGATTAAAAATATTTAGTTATTCTCCCTTAGAATTTGACCCTCTTTTTCATGTCAGCTTCTATTCTGTGGGGGTGGGGGGATTTGTTTGTGTTGAAATATGTGTTCCACCGGAATGGTCGAGGAAGGAACTACTAATTCAGGGAGAATCCAAGATCAAAGGGCTCAAAAACCCTCTAAGGAGTCCTATTAATGAATGTCACCTCCTTAGAAAAACAACATGAACTGATGAAGATACCCATCTATGCACATTCTCCATGCAACAACATTCAGAGTCATGGAGTGCTTCTTAAACCCAAGAATGGTTGACAGTGTAATTGTGAGTCTGGTAATGCCACGAACATTGCAAAATCCCACAAATATTTCCTAAATCATCTCCAAAATTCATGAAACCCCATGCCTATAAAAATCCAAACTATCTGATATTTTAAGAATGGTGAACCGACCATTTGGATTTGGAATTTCTCTCAATTCGAGAACCCCAGATCATTGAAAAATAAAGAGAAAATGGATCATACAAGGTATCTTAGCTTCATGAATCCCCTTTACACATGTTCCTGAATTCCTCCACTAAATATGGGGATTAATTTTTCAATGTAATACACATTTCATGATGGACTGAGTTCCTCTATGGAAATTGAGGCTTCACAAAGCATTCCAACTTCACGATGAACTCAACTTATGAATCAAGGCCTCTGTATGAGAAATGGTCTCCTTGATTTAGGATTCCAACTAATATGTGAGTCACTTGACCTAAATAATCACATAATATCCACAATTCACCTCTATTTAAGGCAACATGATTCATGAAACACCTATTTTGAGCCTCTCAATGGTGCCCCTCTTCTATTGACCCTACTTCATGAAGGTTGAGTGCCCCGAGCCTCCACACCAATCTAGGACCAGTTCGGTTACACCTCAACCCCCAATGTGACCAGTTCCACCCACTCATGTGTCTACCCACTTCACTCCAAGTGTGGTTAAATCTTCCCACCCTCATTTCTCTTAACTTCATAGGTACTGTAATCCCAATTTATTTTCATTATAGGGACCATAATTCAAACCTCATTATTGAACACTCCTATCATCGTTGTATGCTAGCGATGCCAAATCCATGCCCCACCAAAAGGCACATGAGTGGTGGCCACATAATCCCTAGGGGTGAGGAGTGAGTCCAAACCCATCCGAGCTATAAGGTTTAATACTGTCTATCTTGATTTCCTAGTCATATGATGTTAAATGGAACAATAACATCCCCATAACATGATGAAAATATATAGTCTTACCTTGGGTGATAAGCACCTAATGCTTTGTGTATGAGTGGCATGGGATGACTCCCATAACTATACCATTGACTTAGAATGTGATCCTCCTAGGAATATCAATTTTTAAGACTCACAACATTCCAAAAAAGATAACTCCTATTGAGGAGGGATACTTAATTGTGTTATTCCCACACCATCCCTCATGGATTCTCCTTACATGACATTAGTGTCCTTAATATGGGAAGTTAAACTACACAGATCAGTCCTATCACATGACCATAAACTGAATAATTGAACTACATGACTTTTGATTTGTATATTCAAAAAGATATATAGGAATCCTACCCAAGGTTCAATTCTGACCAATGGTCATGCTAGGTTCTCCCTCATAGGGATACACCTCTTTAATATGTATCAACGAGAATTCTGATCAATGATCTAGGTTCATCTCATGGGGTGTTCTGACTAATCCATCTTAGATCTATCTTAAGGGATGTTCTGGTTCACCACCAAGGTTTGACATCTTCCTTCCTAGGGGTACACCTCCACTATGCACCTCATGGTTCATTCTAATCAACCATTCAGATTTTTCTTAAGGGTCATTCAGACTCATCAATATCAAGTCTATCTCAAGCTGTGACATCTTCCCTCCTAGGGACACACCACCCAAATCCATCTTAGAGGTCATTTTGATCAACCGTCCAGATTCATATCAAGAGTAGTTATGACACATCCATCCCAGATCCATCATAAGTGGAATTCTGGTTCACCAACTAGTTGTGAAATATTCCCTCCTAATCCACCTCAAGGGGCATTCTAATAAATTTTACAGATTCATCTCATGGGGAATTCAGAATCTTACATCCCATATTTATCTCAAGGAAAATTTTGGTTTACCACCCTGGTGTGATATCATCCCTCCTTGGGACACAACTTCCTGATGCACCACAAGGGGTGCTCTGATCAACCATAGACATTCATTTTAATGGGAATTCTAAATCATCCATACTATATCAATATAAAGGGGAATTCTTGTTTTCCACCAAGGTGTGAAATCTTCCATCATTGGGATGAACCTTCCCAATCCCCTCTAATAGAATTATAAACAACCATCCAGATTCATCCCAAGGTTCATTATAACTCATCCATCCCAGCTCCATCTCAATGTACATTCTGGTTCACTACTATGATGTGTCATCCTCCCTCCTAGAGACACACCTCCATGTTCTGCCTCAAGGGGTGTTTTGATCAACATTACAGATTCATCACAAGGTGTGTTCAAACTCATCCATCCCAGATCAGTCTCAAGGGATGTTCATGTTCACCACTTAGGTGTGACATCTTCCCTCTTAGGGAAACACATCCCTGATCCACCTCAGTGGGTTTTCGGATGAATGGTCTTGATTCATCTCAAGGGAAATTCTAACTCATCCATCCGAGATCCATATTAAGGGGCTTTCTGTTTCACCACTCATGTTTGAAATCTTCCCTTACAGGGACACACATACTTGATCCTCATTATGGGGTGCTCTGAATAACCATCTGGATTCATCTCAAGGGGTGTTTAGACTCATCCATACTATATCCATCTAAAGGAAAATTCTGGTTCACCACCTAAGTGTGGCATATCCCTCCTCCGGACACACCCCCAAGATCCACTACAAGGTGTATTCTAATCCATCCATAAAGGCTTCACCCAAAGGGGAATTCTAACAAAATAACCCATGTGTGACATATTCCCTTCTTGGGATGCACCTCCTAGATCCATCGTAAGTGGTATTATGATATATCCATTTTGTGTCCACAAGGAATTAGTCATGTTACAAACTCCATGAGATGTTAAAGTAATGGCTCGATTCATCTCACATAGATGTTCTGATCCATCTCTAAAGGACATAGAAATTTTGAAATGAACAAAACAAATACCCCATCAACATGTGTGGGATTCCAAAGGTGAAAATCCTTGGTAGATTTATGCCACATACACTATTACCTCATAATAGAAATGAGGTGCCTTGGGCCCCATCTATTAAGATGCCTTATATAAGATTCCCTATTAGGAAGAAGAATATAGGTGATCACGACTTCCAGTGTCCATACATTTATAATGATGATCCACATAACAAATCTCAAAACTGAAGGTTGGTCCCCATTCTGGAGGAACACATTATGTCAAGACAGAAGAAGTGTAATTAACAATTGAACATAATGATATGGAACCAAGAATGATTTCCATGAACATAAATTAAATTTCTGAGGGAGCTATAGTCTTGGATATGATATCCATGGAGGAATTTATGGAAGGAGAAACCAATATACCATAATTATATTTTGATAAAGGAGTAGTCATCATCATTGAAAGTGATGAAACTATCCTACCATTAGAAAGTGGAAAGAGGGTAAATAGAGACACACATCATTCGTGAGCCTCAATGAATGTGTCAGAAACACAGATCCGACACATTTTATTAATAATTTTTTTAAAATACACCACCATTATTCAAATTTTTTTCGATGACATTATATTTGGTTCAAATATATTATTTTTAAAAATTTTATTCTGGATCTTATGTAATATATGTTTGAGATGACCATGATGGGTGAAATTATATTATTTCATGGTTTTCAAATTTCACAATGACAAGATTGAAAATTTTATATTTCAACATAATTAAATGAATGGTCATCTTAAGAAATGTGGATATTAAAATACTAATAGTATATTCACTCCTATCATAACATAAAATTCATTAGAATTTATGAACTTTGGAAACTAGTTGATGAAAATATTTTTTGAGGAATAATTGGTAGTTTATTATACTTAAAAACCAGTCATCTAGATTTGATGTTTAATATATGGTTATGTGAAAGATATCAAGAAAATCCAAAAGAGTTCCATTTAAAATAATTAAAAATTCTTTTTCATTATGTTATGGAAAGTATGGATATATTTATTTTATTTTTTTCATGAACTGATTTTGAATATAATTTTTTCACAGATGATGACTTATTTGGTTTTAAAATGGAAATAAAATGTACATTTGTCACTTTTCATTTATTATTAGAGGATTTAGTTGGTTGGACTTCTATGAAAAAACATCCTACAACTCTTTCTATTGTTGAATCTAAATATGTGCTAGTTGGAAGTGGTTGTGATCATGTTCTAGGGACGTAATACACACTCACTAACTTAGGATTGAGTTTTTAGTAAAACTCCAACTTTTTGTGATAATTAAATTTCCATTGCATTAAGTAAAAACCTAGAAAATCAACCATGAGCTAAGAACCATGATATAAGAAACCATTTTTTCAGGACAAAAAAAATGAGATATCATTTTATAATACATTGGAACATAAGAAAAACTTGGTGACATATTTATAAAACCTCAAAATTCTAATAGATTTGAATATATTGAACAGAATATAGGGATGGTCATTACAAAATTATCATTTATATATACTTCTCATTTACTAATATCTTTATGTAATAAACTCATTTTCAAATAGGGTATACATATTTTTATTTTAATAAACAAAATAGATTTTCTAAAAACTGTAGTTTTTATGAAAACATTATTTTAATAAACAGTTTAGTTTTTATAAAATATATCGATTTTCTGAAAACATTAGTTTTTTAAAAATATTTAGTTTTAATAAAAATACTATCTTTTGTAAATATTATTTTTTACTAAAAATTTTATTTTTTCAAAATAATTTATTTTTACTTAATACTTCAGTTTTACTTAAAACATCAGTTGTACTTAAAACATCAGTTTTACTTAAAACATCAGTTTTACTTAAAACATTAGTTTTTATAAATTATTATGTTTTTATAAAAATATTGTGTTTTCTATGCCAACGAGCATGAACCCAAGTGGTAGAGGCTCCTTATTGGCATCCAAAAGACCCATGATCAAATCTCGGTAGGGGAAGAATTCATGAGTATTGTAGAAGGGTACTGTAGAAGTGCGGTAGCATCGGCGGAACTGCAGTAGCGGTGGAACTGTAGCGGAAGAGGGTACTATAGTAGATATTGTAGTGGAAGTGGTACTGTAGAAGCCAAGTACTATAGATGTAATATTCACCATAGGGCCATTTGGGCCACAAAATGGGCTTTCATTCCATTTATTTAGGCCACTTGGTCTTAGGACATCAAACTATGTAATGGGTCTCCCTCTACCTAGACAGAAAGAGGTCTTTACTTTAATAATAATATTTAGGTTTAGGCCCTAACCTATATTTTTTTGTCTAAATTTTTAGTTTTACAAAATTATCCAATATCGGAAAAAACATTTTTTTATAAAATAATAAGATCAATTATTAAACGAACATTCCAAAAGAAAGAACTAATATTACTATGGGAGGTAATTTATAATATTTAGTTTCTTATTATCTTTTATTCTACTCTATCTTATAATTTCATAAAAATTATCACATTTCGAAAGGTTTTAAAATATTTAAAAATTTCATTATCAGACAAGTATTTTTCTAATGATATATTTCTTAAAAAATCATCAAGAGTTTAGAAATTATGTTTAATATTTCGATTATGAGTATTAAACATCAAAAAAAATTAATTTTAATTTTAATACATGATATTTTTTTAATTGAAAGAGTACCCTCGAATCCTATAAATAAAATTGTGGGTCACCACATCCCACATTGATCTTACTAAGTTATCTAGAATCATGTCCCTTAAATCTCTCATGTGTCTGATTGTTCTATTTTCATACAATCATTTATTCTTCATCTAATCAGTTATCTTATTCAATTTTATTAAAATTGATTGTTCTGATGATATTACAAAAATACAAGTGGTGATGGGATGTTTGATAGAAAAGTATTTGTTTGATAAAAAAAATTCCTTACTGAAGGATGCTGTCGTAATTCAGGGATGGAAAATGTCTGTATTGAAAACTAATATTTTGATCTTCACAACCCATTAATAGTAAATAATTATTATTTTGTGGTTTTAGTGTTAAATATAATATGGATGTTTTTAATTTTAATTTATTTTATGAATTATATATCTTTAATGATCAACAACTGTATGATTTAGTGGATATTCCACAAGAAGTAGAAGAATATTTATCTACCCATAGAATTTTGGACCGGATTTATATTTTTATGATGCATGTGGTTCAGACTTATTTACTTCCATTATTTGAAAAGATAAGGAAGTATTTTTATCTAAATATCTATACTAGAGTTGTAACTTGATGTGGCTCAATTTTGACACTATTTTCCACATCCTTTTTATATTTTTATTGACTTTGTTTTACCAAAATGTTGTTTTTTTGTAAAAAAATGATAATTGTTCTGATTTTGTAATTTTCTATGTAAAATATTCATTTTTAGTTTAAATCATGTGTTTTTATCATTCATTTTTATCTTTTTAAATAATTCTTAAATTAAATTAGTCCGGTGAATTTGAATTTTATTTATTTATTCTTTTATCTTTACAAATTTTTCATTCTCGTTAGTTTATTAATTCCTTAATTTAATTAATTAATTAATTATTATTTAAATTTTAAATAAATAAATCATTTTTTTCTTTAGTCTTTTAATAATTAAATTAATTTTAACAATTTAAGTTTATTCAATTAATATTTCTTATTCCTTAATTTACATTATTAATTATTTAATTAATTAGTTAATTAATTTATGTTAGTGACTTCAAATGTTTTAATTTGTTCCTTATTTAATTTTTTTATAATTTTTATTACAAATAAATTCATTATTTTAAATAAAACACAATTAATTTTATTATTTAACTTTGTTTTATTTATTTAGTTTTTAATTCTATTGAATTTAATTTTTTAATCAATTTTTAGTTTTATGAAATTTTTAATTAATTTAATTTTTTGTCATGTTTATTTTTTAGGTGTTGCTGTGTACTGTGGTTTCTCCATTGTCACGATGGCACGTCTCACCATTTCCCGTGGTCACCACTTCCGCACAATCCATTGCATCCCCTCCAAACAGTGGCACCGTATCTCCTTGCTGTCCCACCTCATGATGAGACTGTGAGCAGCCTTCACGGTACCACTCATCCAACTTGTCCCATCATTTTAGCCTCACAGTGAGACTGTGAGCATCCTTCATTGTTCCACTTCTTTCTACCCACCGTATCCCACCCCTTTTCCACTGTTTCAACCTCATGTTTTCAATTTCTACAATCTCACCGCTCCTTCACACAGAAACACAACAGTCAAAAAATGAACTCATGTTTCCTAGCAAAACTTCTTTCACCAATCACAAACATAAACATTGAAGCACAAACATAGCAGTAGGAAGAAACAAATCACTATAAAACTCAAAATTTGAATGATAAACAACAACCGAACATACTCAAATGCATAGATAAAAGAAATTTTAGATTAAATTACCCAAATATCAAACAGAATCGCAATCTAGACTCCTCTGTCAGCATCGCCCGAACTGAGCCCGCCTCTTACTTCATACCTCGCTGCTCACATCGCCTCCCTGCGCCATCTGCCTCTACATCACCCACACCACTCCCCCATTTCTTCTTTAATTTTATTTTTTTATTTTTATTTTATTTTTTATATTATATTATAATATATAATAACGTATATATAAAATATATAATTACTATATTAACATATATGTAGTACTACTAATTTGACATATATAATAACTTATAATGTATATAATAATTAATCCAAATAATATAATATATACTAATAATATTAAATTAAGTACAATTTTTATAGTTATGTTATATTATATATACTTAATAAAATTAGTAATAATAATATTAGATACTGTTATTTTTATTAATTCTGACTGCTGATATAAATATTTAGTATATATAAAGATAGTTTCATTTTTTGTATCTGACTCATGTGTGTTTCTTTGCAGATGGAGGGTTGCAGCTCACCGTGCGCACACCATTTCATTCAGTTTGGAGCAACTGCTCCAGTGACCAGTGTGGGAGGAAGCAACACAACTAAAGTTCCATGTGGAGACCAATGAACACCTCGAGAGAGGTTCTAGATACTTCAACTCAGTCATTACCATTCTTGATGGGCATGAGATCATTCTTAGACACCCAGGGCAGGACCTGAGGGGAGTAAGATCAACTGAGACTAGAGGGAGATGGCATCGATAGAGGAGGCATCGATCCAAACATGGGGAGGGTAGCAGGAGGAACATACAACATCACATCAGAAGCAGATTGAAGGATGGAGCGTAGTAGATCGAGAATTTTCATACCACTATTCCCAGGGTGGGACATCGAGCAAATCCAAGTATCGCATCCACCATTGAGCGGCATGGATTAGAAATTTCAATAGATCGACCAGGGAGACAAACATCTTTATTTTTTGTTTGCTCTACTCTTCCGCAACGTATTTCAACATGAACTTCATTGATATTATTTCTATTTTTTCATTTAAACCAACCATTATGTCCAGCTATATTCCTTCAGGGGGGATAAGCTGGTTGATTATATTTTTTAGTCTGATTCATACATTGCCTCATTTTCTGGATTGTCTCTCTCACTGTTTGTAGAACTAGTTTATTTTCAAAACAGTAAGTTTGAGTGAAAAATGATCTTGTTTTAATATTAAGGAAAACTGTTTCAATTTTAGAAACTCACTGAAAAGTGATTCGTTCTCAAATGATATAGAAACACTAAACTCAACTAAAAAGTTGATCCCAATGACATCTCACTTATTGACTTCATTGGATGGAATTATTTTTACATTTGAAGGACTGTAATGGTTATTTCATCAAAAACTGACTAGACTAATAATATGGCTAGTTACTTTAAGTCAGGTCCATATTTCTTAAACATCAGTGCATGAACAAGGCTAAGAAATATCGAATTGGCCATTGTACTTTCTCCCCTATTCATCTATTGGTTGTTTTCACCACAATTTCTCTTGTTGTCTTGTCTGCTTCATTTAACTCACCAATTCACCTTCACTTCTTCACACAATAATTCTCACTCACTCCACTTCACCACCACCAAATTTTTTTTCTTGTTCTTGTGTGTGTTTTTGTTTAGTTTATTTTTTTTAGATCACCAAACACAACATTATTCCTCCCTGTGGTTCGACCCTATCTTTCCACTGTACTAAGTAATAATTAGGTTATAAATTTTAGTTTGTCTCCCACGCCCAATGATGCAAGAGCGTGCTAATTTTGGTGTCATTGTCAGGGAGCCTAGGTGCGATATTAAGAAAACAAAAATTAACATAAAAAAGTATAACAAAAAAATAAACAAAAAAATATTTAAAAAAATATGCAAAAAGAAAATTGAAATTCAAAAACAATTGTGAACCTGCTTCATGCTAACAAGGTCTAAGTATGAATTCTTATTACCTGGTAACCCTAAAATTGATAAACACTCCAAGGAAGGAAAAAAACAAAGACAAGGTCAAAATTGAAGATAACAGAAATGAAAACATGAACAATCCACTTCCTGAACATTTGAACCAACCTGCAATGATGAGCCCACCTGAGATTGAGTTAGCTAAGAGGCACAGTTTGAGAGAGTTGTTCCTACCTTCAGTGTCTAGTAACCCTTAATGAATTATACTCTCTCTCAGGTATAGGAACTAAAAAATCAATATATCCAAGATTATTCAGCTACCTACCTTCAATTGAATTCCTAGTGAATACTCTCTTGACTTCATTAAAGCCTTCAACTATAGTGTCCAACAGCTACCACTTAGGGGTCTCACTGAAGAAGAGATTAAACTGAGAGTGTTCCCCTTCTTCCTCAATGGAAATGCGAGGTATTGGATTCAATAGTTAGAAGAATAAATCTTTGTCACTTGGGATCAAGTTTACAATACTTTCACAATGAAATTCTATCTTAGGAGGTTGACATATGAAATTACTCACAAAATTCTGGATTCCTTCAGGATGAAGGAGAACTATTTCATGAAGCTTGGGATAGTTTTAGAGGTTTTCTTAGACAATTTCCAAATCATTAATGTACACCCCAATTCCTCATGAAAACCTTCTACAATAGTCTCACCCCTTACCACCAAACCTTGGTGGATCAGTCTTCTGGAGGAGACTTTAGTGACAGGACTGCTGAGGAGCTCAAACAAATTTTTAATACCTTAGCTCAAAACTCCCAGCAGAAATTCTCTAGGAGGAGACCCATTGATAGAAAGGAAACCACCCTTTCTATTCAAGATGAAGCCCAAGATGTTGGGTTATTTAATGAGAACCCACATCAAACCCTTAAGGAGTAGTGCCACCACTATGGAATGTATGGCCATTCTCAAACCTGTTGTTCAAACTTCGATATGCTTGTTCAGCCTCATGAGAGTGCCAACTTTGCTGGTTATGGACCTCAGGTGAAACCTAGGGAAGATCCTTTTTCCAACACCTACAATCAAGCGTATAGAAACCATCCGAACCTTTCATGGAGGGAACAGGGAGTCCTCCGACCCACTACCCCTCCTGGATTCCAGTAGCCCCGTAGGCAGCAATACCAACCGCAACCCCAACCCAAGGTTGAGTCATCCAACATAAAAGATGTGGTGAGAGACATGTTCCATTAGTTTATAGGTTTCTTTGATGAAAAAAGACCAAAAATGATTACGATAAAGTTCAAATGGATGCTAGAATGAAGAACATGGAAATTTAAATGGGGCAATTGGCAAGGGATGCAAGTAATATAGAAAAGGGTAGGCTGCCCGACACCACTGAAGCTAATACTAGAGAAAATTATATGGTTGTGACCACCATAAGTGGTCTCAAAACTCAGAAAGACCCTAGTAAAGAACCCCAAAATGTTGAAAATGAGAAACTAGATGATGCTGGAACCTCAAATCTGAAAGAACATGAATATGAAAAACTGAACAACACCACTATAATCCCTCCAGTTCCTACTGTCCCAACTCAAAAACTCGAAGAAAATGGCTTGAAAAACAAAGAAAACAAAGGGATGAAATTTTTTGAAGAGGAATATGTTGAGATACCCACAATTGTTAGCAATGTTTCCCCTATAATCCCCTTCCCACAAATAATTAAGAAGCCAATTCATGATTCTGAACTGTTGAATTTTTTTAATGTGGTTAAAATGCTAAACATTGATATCCCATTCATGGAATACATGAGTCAAATCCTATTATATCTGAAATCACTCAAGAAAATCTGAGCAAACAAAAATACAATGGAATCATTTTCGACCTATAGCCTAACAGTGGAGTGGAGTGTATATTTGGAAAATTGGATACCTCCTAATCTTCAAGACCCAAGAAGATTTATCATCCCTTGTACCTTTGGGGATATAGGTGGTGAGTTCAATTGATTGTGTGATTTGGGTTCTAGCATCAATCTGATTCCCTTTTCACTTTTTCAGCACCTAATATTAGGAGTTCCCCAACCCCACACTGTTGTGTTCCAACTTACTGATAGGTCCATTACTCATCCAGTGGGTAGGGTCGATGATCTGTTAGTGGGAGTAGGAAAACTATTATTGTCTATTGACTTTATTATCCTTGATATAGAGTGTGAATATGAGGTTTATATCATTCTCGTTAGGCCCATCCTAGCCACAGGGGGAGCTGTGATAGATGTGTCTAAGGGGAAACTGATTTTTAATATGGGTGAACAGTAAGAAGAATTCAATGTGTTTAAGAAAATCCAAGAACCCACCCACCCGATCTACCCAAAAGATGAGATATTATTTGCTGAGACTACTGTTGATAAGGATGAAGAGGATTTTCTGAGGATGATAGCCGAAATCAATTATGAACTTGAAATACCTGCTACTGCTTGCATGGGGATCAACTCAAGTAAGGAGAGAGAATTGGTTGATGAATACGAGGGAGAGTTATTGGAGAACCTATATGAGTTTGTTTTTTAGCACATTATTACCCCGATAAAGGAGTCTATGTTTGAGGAGATATCTTTTGGAAACTCTAGTACTGTGGAAAAAGCCTTCTCTACTACCTTTTTCAAGAGGTAGCATGAAGACCTTGGGCCATCACGGCCCATGTGTGTTCCTTCAAGAAAGTCACCACCCACCATTGAATTCAAACCCCTCCCTTCCCACCTCAAATATTCCATTCTAGGATACAGTTCCACCCTTACTATTATCATTTCATCCAATCTGGAAGTGATTCAAGAGAAAAATTTTCTTAGTGTTTTGAAGAAATACAAGTTAGTAATAGGCTGGTCGATTTCTAATATCAAGGGGATAAGTCCAGCCTTATGTATGCATAAAATTCCCCTAGAACCTGAGTGTAAGCCCAGAGTAGAATCCTAAAGAAGACTCAACCCAAACATAAAGGAATTCTGAGAGAAGAAGTGATTAGGTTTCTTGATGCTGGAATAATTTTTCCAATTTCTGATATCCCCTGGGTAAGTCCTATCCAGGTGGTACCCAAAAAGATTGGAGTGACAGTGGTCACTAGTGAAAAGAATGAGAAAATACAAACAAGATCAGTGGATAAAATGAGTGGCTGTATAGACTATAGGATTTTGAATGCTGCCACAAGAAAGGATCACTTTCCCATGCCATTTTTAGATCAAATGTTAGAGGGATTAGTTGGAAATGAATTCCTCTTCTTTCTTGATAGTTATTCTGGTTACAACCAGATTTCCATTGCACCTGAGGACCAAGAGAAAACCACCATCACTTGTCCATTTGGGACATTTGACTAATGACAACTCCCCTTTGTCTTGTGTGGTGCTCCCACTTCTTTTTAGAGGTTCATGATGGAAATTTTTTCAAACAAGATCGAAAGGATAATTGAAGTGTTCATGGATGAATTTTCTATTGTGGGAAAAAACTTTGAGATCTGTTTGAAAAACCTAGATTTAGTGTTAGAGAGGTTCCAAGAGACTAAAATAGTATTAAATTGGGAAAAGTGCCAATTCATGGCCACTGAAGGCATAGTTTTGGGACACAATGTTTCTATGAAGGGGCTGGAGGTTGATAATGATAAAATTGAGGACATATAAAAGTTCCCCCACCTAAAAATGTAAATGTAATCAGAAGTTTCTTAGGTCATGCTGGGTTCTATGGGAGGTTCATTAAGGAAATTTCTACTATTACTAGACCCATGTGCTCCCTGCTGGTTAATAACAAACCATTTGTCTTCAATGAGACATGCCTAGATGCCTTTAATTTTGTCAAAGAGATGTTGACTACTTCACCTGTAATCACTACTCCTGACTGGAAGCTTCCTTTTTAGGTTATGTGTGATTCTAGTGAATTTGCAGTAGGAGTTGTTTTAGGGTAGAGGAAGGATAAGAAACTTCATGTTAATTTTTATGCAATCATGCTGCTAGATGATTCCCATAAGAATTATTCTACCACTAAAAATGAGTTGGTTGTTGTGATGTTTTCTTTGGAAAAGTTCAGAAGTACTTGATATGATCAAGGATCATAAATTTCATAGATCATTCAGCCCTAAAGTACTTGATAGCTAAAAAGGACTCAAAACCCAGACTCATGATGTGGACTTTACAGTTATAGGAGTTTGATTTAGTGATTAAGGATACGAAAGGGGCTGAGAATGTAGTTATAGATCACATGTCCTGATTTCCCAATTCACCAAGTAAGGAACCAAAAGAGATCAACACTTCTTCCCCTGATGAAACATTGTTTGCTACCTCTATGCAGTAGTCTTCTTGGTTCGCAGACTATGCCATCTTTTTGGCCGCTAGATCCATGCCCAAGAATCTATCACAGAACCAGAGGAAGGGGTTTATATCTAATCTTTTGGGATGACCGTCTTCTCTTTAGGATATGTGAAAATGGTATTTTGAGATGATGCGTGGTTGAGGATGAAATTTTTCCCATACTTGGGATATGCCATTCATAACCTTAGGGTGGACACCCTGGAGGAGAAAGGACTGCTCAAAAGGTCCTACAGGATGGTTTTTATTGGCCAACACAGTTTAAATATTCTAGAAGTCTAGTCATTGGCTGGGAGAAATGTAAATTGTTGGGAAATGTTTGAAGAAGGCATGAACTACCCCCAAAAGATATTCTGGAGGGTGAAATCCTTGATGTGTGGGGATTAGACTTCATGGGACCATTACCATCCCATTATGGGAATGAGTACATTTTTGTTTACTGTAGAATACATGTCAAACTGGGTTGAGGCAGTAGTTCTTCCTGACAATTCACCTGCTAGTGTTGTGAAATTCATCAAGAAAAACACCTTTTCCAAATTTGGTGTGCCTTAAGCATTAATCACTAATAATGGGGATCACTTCAAGAATTATAAGTTCAAAGGTTTAATGGAGAAGTATGAGTGCTCAGATAGTACAGAAACCACTTATCACCCACAATCTAGTGGGAAACCAGAAGTTTTAAACAGAGAGATCAAATATATTTTAGAGAAAACAATGTCTATCTCTAGAAAATACTAGATAAAAAAGTTTTATGAGGCCCTTTGGGCATAAAGAACTACATATATGACTCCTATAGGGATGTCCCCATATAGGCTACTCTTTGGTAAACATGTCATCTACATGTTGTGTTACAACAGAGATCTTATTGGGCAGTGATGACACATAACATTGATTTTTAGTGTGATGGAGCGAGGAGATTGTTAGGGATGAGTGAGCTAGAGGAGATTAGAAGAGAGTCCTATGAGAATGGTGAAATTTAAAAAGAAAGAGCAAAGGATTTTAATGACACAATCATTCAAAATAGTAATTTCATGATTGGTGAGAGGGTCCCGCTTTCCATTTCAAGATTGAAGCTGTTTACAGGAAAGTTGAAATCCAAGTGGTCAGGACCCTTTAAAATTGTTAGAGTCTTGGTTAATGGAGCTATTGAACTAGTTAGAGAAGAGAATCGATCATTATTAGTTAATGTTCAAAGAATAAATCACTTTTTGGAAGGTCATCCAGAGGGATTGGCTACCCTATCTCTGTTAGAATAATGAGTTGTTTCAAGTCTAACTGAGGACTATAAACTCAGTGTTGCATGGGAACTAACCCATGGAATCTTAGTTATTTTCCTTTTATTTGTGTTCTTTAATAAAGTAATCCATGCTACTTGTACTCAAGTTCAATTTATTAACTTCTTGATAGTGCTTTATGACCTTTTGTGGTTTTAGAGAGAGAGTTGTTGCTGCCAGAAACATGGACAAGAAAACCCAAGGGATAAATCCCCTACATCCTATGGATAACATTTCATTCTACTTACTCCCTCATGTTACTTATCTTGAAATTAAAACTCTGAAATCTTAGTTTAGTTATTTGAACATGTAGTTTAATCATGAGGGGTAAACATACAACACTGCTAAATAGGATCTGTTGATGGAATCCACTGTTAAAGATCCCATAATTTAGGGAAGTGTTGTTCTTCCCTTTTTCACTTTTAATTACCTGCTTAATCTTCACTGTGAATTAAGTGTGGGTTAATTCCCCCTTACCTATGAAAAATGAACATGTTCTCTTGTATGGGTGTTTAGCTACTTGTATCTAGAGAGTAAAAAATCTATTTTGAACTGATTTGTGAAACATTCTTGTACCCACTACGTTCAATTTCATTATGCTGTTTCTGCACATCACTACTAATCATGCTACTATTTGAAGTATATTGAGTAATATTTTGTCTAATCATAAAAAATTCAAATCATGGGAATTTTAGGAATAGAAATACACTTAGTTGCTGGTGATGTTTGGTGGGGTTGGGTTCTTCTATTTTTGTTTGTTTGTGTTTTTATTTTCATTCACTTTTTATTTGGAAAAGAAAATTTTTGAACCTCATTGCTACCCCTCCATATCCTTTTTAAGCTGAACTGTCCATTAATATTGAACTTCAACTTTATTCCACCTTAGAATTAAACATTGGTGACACTGTTGGGTTTTATGTGTGGGGGAGAGGGGTCATTCTAGTGTCATGTCAAATTCCCCATTCTTGAACCTGAGTTTGTTTACAATAAATGGTCATTTTTTTTCAATATTCTCAAAATTACTTCCATGAAATTTCAAATTCTATCATTACCTAATGGTCATTGGAGGTTCACTGGTATTTCAATTATGTCTTGTTAGTGGATAACTATTTTCTGGTTATTGATTGTGGAACTTAGTTAGAAACGGTTAAGCATGAGTGATTGCTGAGTTTAATTGTTCATTGTCTCTATGAACCTTTCTGTTTAGGAACTGAGGATGAGAGTGTGACAAGATAGGTTTTGTAGGATGATGTTCATGACTTAGTGTAACTAGAAGTTCTCACTGGATCCTAGGGGACTCACACCTTTTAAAAAATAATAATATTCCATAACATTAGGAAGTTAACTCGATAGATTATTCATTAAGTCCTTTGTAACTGGATTAAAATGGGAAAATGGGATCCCACGGTGAGTATATGAGACAAAGTGCATTGGGTGCATTTCTGGGAATAAATAAATCCAATTTCAAAATTAATAAGTGCTATGAAAAATGATCTGCACATGGAATATGGATGGGAAAGATTAAAATAAAGTGCCCAAATCAAAAAAATGATCTCATTAAGGTGAGGGGAATTTTGAACCCAGAAGAATAAGGGAGCAATTTACTTGGTTAATTTTCATTTGGGTTGAATCAATAATGTGAAAACAATTAATGGAAATTAATTTTTGGGACTAGGGAGAAGGTGATAATGGAAGGTTCCCTTGGTTATGTTTTCAGTTCCACTTCATCTAACCTTTTATAACTCCTTAAATTAGAACATTAATTGGAAGGTGAAGTAGGATAGTTAATGAATACACATAGGAGGTAAGAAATACTTGACAGTGTATGAATTTGTGAGGATTTTGACTTCTAGTGAGTATTTGATGCTATAAAGGACATTATTTTTTAACACCATTGAAAAACCTGACTCATTGTTTGGTCTTTCTCCTCTTGGTGTTAAAGTTTAATCATGAACTTTTTGATCTATAACTCACAAATCATCATTCTTTTTTAAAGTCTAAGGCATTTACTTGTTTGAGGACAAACAAGGTTTTAAGTGTGGGGGAGTTTGATGTGGCTCGATTTTAACACTATTTTCCACATCCTTTTTATATTTCTATTGAATTTTTTATACCAAAATGTTGTTTTTTAGTAAATAATTGATAATTGTTGTGATTTTGTACTTTTTGTGTAAAATATTTATTTTTAGTTTAAATTATTTGTTTTTAGTATTCATTACTGTCTTTTTAAATAATTCTTAAATTAAATTAGTCCTGTGAATTTGACTGTTATTTATTTATTATTTTATTTTTTAAAATTTTTAAATTCTAGTTAGTTTATTAATTCATTAATTAATTTAATTAATTCTTTATTCTTTAAATTGTAAATAAATAACTCATTTTTGTTTTTAGTATTTTAATAAATAAATTAATTTTAACAATTTAAGTTTATTGAGTCAATATTTCTTATTGTTTAATTTTCTTTATTAATTCTTTAATTAATTGGTTAATTAATATAAGTTAGTGACTTTAAATGTTTTAATTTGTTCTTTAATTAATTTTTTTATAATTTTTAATACAAATAAATTCATTCTTTTAAATAAAACACAATTAATTTTATTATTTAACTTTGTTTTATTTATTTAGTTTCTAATTCTATTCAATTTATTTTGTTAATCGATTATTAGTTTTATAAATTATTTAATTATTTAATTATGTGTTATGTTTATTTTTCAGGGGTTGTTCCGTGCCGTGGTTTCTCCACGGTCATGGTGTCACATCTCACCATTTCCCACACTCACTGCTTCCGCATAATCCACTACATCCCCTCCAAATAGTGGCATTGTATCGCCTTTCTATCCCACCTCATGGTGAGACCGTGAGTAGCCTTCATGGTGCCACTATACCAACCTGCCCCACCATTTTACCCTCACGGTGAGACCGTGAGCATCCTTCATGGTGCCACCGCATTCTACCCACCGTATCCCACCCCATTTCCACTGTTTCAACCTCATGTTTTCAATTGCTACTGTCTCACCGCTCCTTCACGCAACAACACAGCAATCAAAGAATCAACTCTAGTATCCCAGCAAAAATTCATTATCCATTCACAAACATCAACATTAAAGCACAACCATATTAGCAGGAAGAAACAAATCACTAGAAAAATAAAAATTTGAACAAATTACCACAACCGAACATACTCAAATGCACAAATTGAAGAAATTTTAGAATAAATTACCCAAATATCGAACTAAATAAAAATCCAGACTCCTCTATCTGGATGCTGAACTGAGCCTACCTCCTACTCCATACCTCACTGCTCGCCTTGCCTCCCTGTGCCATCCGCCTCTGCATCACCCAGACCCCCTCCCCCATTTCTTCAATAATTTTCTTTTTTATTTTTATTTTATCTTTATATTATATTATAATATATAATAACACATATATATATATATATAATATATAATTACTATATTAACAAATATATAGTACAACTAATTTAAAATATATAATAACATATAATGTATATAATAATTATTCCAAATAATATAAAATATACTAAAAATATTAAAGAAAATAAAATTTTAATAGTTATGTTATATTATATATACTTTCTTATATTAGTAATAATAATATTAGATATTATAATTTTAATTAGTTCTAAGTAGTGATACAAATATTTAGTATATATAAATATAGTTTCATTATTTATGTATTTGACTGAGGGGCATTTTTTTGCAGATGGAGGGTTGTAGCTCGCCGCACGCGCACCATTTCAATCAGTTAAGAGAAACTGCTCTAGTGACCAACGCGGTAGAAAGAAGCATAATTAAGGTTCCATGTGGAGACCAGGGAACATTTCAGGTGTGGTTCTAGAGACTTTTATTGGGTCATTATCATTCATGATGGGAAAGAGATCATTCCTAGACACCCAGGGCAGGACTTGAGGGAATGAAGATCAATTGAGACAAAGGGGGAGCAGGAATTGATAGAGGAGGCATCGATCCGGATAAATTATTTTGAGGGCGGGGGGATAAGATGGTTGATTAGATTTGTTAGTCTGATTCATGCACTGCCTCATTTTCTGGATTGTCTCTCTCACTGCTTGCAGAACGAGTTTATTTTCAAAACAACAAGGTTGAGTGAAAACCGATATTGTTTGAATCTTAATGAAAACTATTTCTATTTTAGGAACACACTGAAAAGTGAGTCATGACCAAATGATAGAGATGCACTGAACTCAACTGAAAGGTTGAGCCTAGTGACAAATTACTACTTGACATCATTGGATGGAATGATTTTTACATTTGAAGGACTGTAAGTGTTATTTTATCACAAACAGACCAGATGAAAAATCTGGCTGGTTACTTTAAGTCAGATACTTATTTCTTAAACATTAGTTAATGAACAAGGCTAAGAAATATCAAATAATCTAGTGGACTTTCTCCCCCTACTCATATATTTGTTGTTTTCACCACAATTTCTCTTGTTTTCTTTTCTACTTCCTTCCACTCACCAGTTCACCTTCAGTTCATCACACACTAATTCTCACTCAGTCCACTTCACCACCACCAATTGTTTTTGCTTTTTCTTGTGTGTGTTTTTGTTTAGATTATTTTTTTAGATCTCCAAACACAATATGAGTCCTCCCTATGGTTCGACCCTGTCTTTCCACTGTGCTATGTAATATGTAGGTTATAAATATTCGTTTATCATTTATTCCCAAAGACACACGAGTATGCATAACTCCATGGATGTAGGGGTATATTATTCTATTTAAATGGGATAAAGATACATTGAATGTTTTAGATATCTTTATGTTTGACTTATTAGTAAATTTGAGGAAGTTTAATTTGGTGAAGGTTTTTTTCAATAGAAGAAGCTAAGAGAAGTTCCATGTTGTTGGAGATTTTTAATTCCCCTGTTTCATAGAAAAAATATTATTCCATTGCATGATTGTGATGAAGATTAAAAATTAGGTTGTTATGGTAAAACCATAGTTTTCCTTAATTAGTGAAGAAACAATTACTAGAATGATGTTTATTTTTGTGAATGACCTTAGGAAAAGTGTTCGAATGTCAGAAACGGTTGTGTCTGATATAAAAATATTACAGCTAAAAGAATATATTTAAGAAAAAGGAAAGAGGGTTCTTCTCCATTGAGGACAATGAATAATTTTTTGGGTATGTCTAGTGAGGCATATAATGAGTTGATGAAACTGAAATTTGAAAAGAAGCCAAGTGATCTAGTTTTTTTTTGGAAAAAGTAGTGGCCTTTGTGATTAAAGAAAAAAACTCATGAAAATTTATAGGATGAAGATAAAAGAAAAATAAGAAGAAAATATTTTTTGAAATGAGTATCTTGGAGATTTTGATGAATGTTATGAAAAAATATCATGTTGAAGTAATTTAAATCCCTCCATTATAATTTGTTTAACCAATTCCTCAAGTGAATGTTCCTCCGTTCTATTTTGGTCAATCTGTTCCAACAGATATTGAAAGAGTTAGAAATTCAAATTTCCCTTCTCTTATTGTGAAAGATAAAAATATTTTTTTTGAATTAGAAATGTATTTTTAAGAAAAAATTGAATATAATGTTCATAAAAAAAAGAAAAAATTCTACAAATCAAGATATAAAAAGTTATGAGCACTTGGATAGAGTTTTAGAAAAATATTGACAAGAATATTAAGAAGAATAAAAAAAAGAATAAAAAAGTATAAGAGAGTTTTTCAGAGTCAGCCCTTTTCTCATATTCGTCCAATAAAGATTATAACTTATTAAGAAATAACTAATGTAACACCCCAAGAGTTTATGATATTTATCCTTTTAAATTTAATCTCTTTGATATCTTATGTTACATGAAACACCGATCTTAAACGAACCACAATATACTATTAATATTATTATTTAAAATGAATGTGTATCTTAATTATTAAATTGGTTGTTAATAATTGGATTAACTAACTTATGAAAATTTATTATTGAATTAATTAGCTAAAAATTAAATATAAATAAATATAAAAACTAATTTAATATAAAGGAAATGTTTCTATAAAAACTATTTAAATGCGCAGAAGTGTGTTTTATATCCATAAAACAAAAAAATCACTCTCTTTCAATTATAGTAATGAAATGTATATATAATATTTAATATAGTTTTTAACATTCATCCATTGTATTTTCTAGACATGATATAAGAATAAATCTCATTTTACACATAAAGGATGTATTTTTATGAAAAGACGGTTTTATTACCTTTTAATGGTGGACATGTTTAAAAAAAATTTGACACTTTTATAAATTACATTTGAAAAAAACTTATTATTTTAAATAAGAATATAAAATTTTATTTTGGTTGTATTTCTGTTATTTTCTATTGTGTTTTATATTTTAATGAATAGGGATAAAATATTGCTTTTTAATTGAAAACAACGTTTTCTTCTATATAATTTAAATTTTTAAATTAAAATTCTAATTGATTTTAATGTATAATCACATTAAAGTTTTTCCTTTTAACTTAATTTAGGTCATTTTAATCAATTTAACATTTAATTTGTATATAAAAACATTTCAGTCTTTTGAATGGTTTCACCTAAAAAACATGTCTTCTTGTTCATTAAATGTGATTAACTTTAAATTAATTTTATATAATTATGTGTTTTTAATTTTGGAAAATAGATTTCATATTTGGAATTATAATCTCCTAATATAGTACATATGTCCCTTTTATTTTTAGGACAAAATGAATAGTAACATTAGTATTTTTTATATCACCATGGGTAAGGGTAAATTGGATAATTAAGGGTAAAAATAATATAATAAGAATTATAAAATTACCCTAAAACTTTCCTAATTTTATTATATGAGTTAAAACTGACCAAATTTATCCTTTTCATGATTTTAGGGCCTCCTGGTGCCACATGGATGACTTTAAGCCTTTTTAATATTTATTACCAAGGGAAGTCCAATATGTCACACTCATATATTAAATAAGAATATTTTTTTAAATATTTTTATTCAGAAGATATACCCAACTGAAAATAGTAATTTTATTGATAACTTGTTTATATGAATCATAGAAATTTATTTTTTATTTTTAGGAAATAAATAATTACTTTAAAGTCTTACACAATGATGATGTAGAAATTGTTTAATTAATATAAACATCAAATAAATGAAATAAAAACTATTAAAATAAATATAAATGGAGATAATTTATCTAATACAATAATTTTATATATTAAATAGACATATTATAGATGATTTAAAGTTTTTGTTTTGAATTTATCTTGTGTATTGATATTTTTAAAAAAAAAGTCTAGTAATGAAAAGTGTCAAAATTGACATTAATGATATTTGAAAATAAATAATATTTTATTAAAGGATATAAAATTTATATAAATCTTGAAATTGAAAAGTTCATTTAGATCGGGATTAAAATTTCATCCATGACACATTTATTTTTATTTTTTATTTTTATTTTAAATTTATTAACACTTAAAGAGTAAAAAAGAGAGGTGGTCCCGATAAGAGTTAATGTGTTTAACCAAGGGTTAAAGCCAAAATATAAGGGTAATAATGTGACCTAAACTTGTATAGAAAGTATTGGTTGAGATGATTCCAACCCATACTTATATTATCTTTGAAATTACTCACTTTTTATCAACTTAAAAGTGAAAATTAATTTCTATTAATTTAATATTTAGATAGTTTCAAAAAGTGTCCCTCTCCTCTATTATAAATGGGAAACTCCTCCATCACTTCATCACGCCACATTAGACCTTATGTATCATCACAAAACTACCCTTTCATCATTATAACTTCCATACCTTCATCTTAGGATCCATAATTAAGGCATAAATTCAACCAAGGAAGTCATTTTATGTAAATCATAAAGAGATACTGAATGAAAAGGTAACATTTATCAATGAATGTTTTTTGATTTATTTCATCCCCAAAAACTAAAATTATTTTTTATTTATTGTATATATAATAACATATGTATCCTCAATATACTATAAAATCACAGTTAGAGGAAAAACCTCTGACCATTTATTAAGAAAGGAAAAGTAAAGTAAACAAGCACAATAAACAAGAAAAACCAGTTACATATCATATGAGTCATACCCCTCGCCACACCCATGATATAATACTTCCTCCGCAGTAGCTGATTCCCATTTGACACTTTCATAGTGCTTCAAGAGCTTATCACACATCCGTTTGAGATTCGGGTTCTCTAATGATATCAACTCCCTAAAGGATTTCCTTATAGAGGATCTGGTTGACACCGACTTTGGCAAGTCAAAATAAACCTTCCTTGTTCTTCGTTTAACTAGAGAAGGTTACTCATTTCCAGATTTCTTCTTCCCATCCTTGAAAACATCACTAAAGGAAGTCTTGAAAAAATCACAATTATTTTCATTGTCACTATCTGATACGTCTCCCCATTGTCCGGTGATGACCATAGCATGGAAAGAATCAATCATGGTCTGGTTCTGCTCATATGGCCCATTAGGATCAATCAAATCCAAAAAATGTAGAGGGTCTAGAAAAAATGACCAGCATCCACCTCCTTCCTCAAAACATTCTCTTTAACAATCTGCATGTTGTGGCCTTTCATCATTTGATTACACCCATTCATCTCATAGTGACCCAATTCTTGAAATCGATTGGAAGAATCAATTGTGATCTGAAAACAACAATCAGAAACCGGATGCATGTGAAAATCCTCAATGGATGGATGAACGGGGAGTGCATCATGGACTTACGCATCAACTGAGCTCAATTCCAGCTCTCCCTCCTTCTACTCAACATCACCAGCTTTGATTATCCCACTAACATCCTTTCCTGCACAATACTGAGCAACTCGCTCTTCCCCATGCTGTAATACATCCCCTGAAGAAGCAGGCACTCCCAACATGCCTCCAATTCCATTCCCAGAACTTGATTCATCCATACCAAAATGATTCACACTAGTAGTCAGTATAAGGTCTTGATTCAATCTATAAAACACCATAGCAATAGAAGGATTAGGGAATTCCCGATCCTACCTTCCCAGAGATGAATCACCCAAACTATCAACAGTGCCATGCTTAGCTACATCAGAACACATCTGTCCTTAACCATATCACCTACTATGCCTCTACATCGAAGCCGTCGGCCTTCTGCTTCTGGATCCATGAAGATAGTGACCATCCGTTTGACCAAAACTAAAACAAGTCAAGAAGTAATCAACCCAATTTTCCAACACAACAGCTTTCCTCCATCGGAACTCCTCGCCAATAGTAATCTGAATCTAGTCAACCAGTGGCTTCGAGGCATCCACCTCAACACAAAGATGAGGATTAACTGGATGACTCGTAGAGGATGTTCGAGAATTTGAGCAGAGGAAACAACCAACTAGGTTCCCTAACATAAAAATTATCAAAGGATTTTGAAAATGAAAAGGAAGATGAGGCAGGCTTACCCAGGTCGCTACTGAAGGAGGATCCCGATTCATACAGAGATCAAATGACCATCGGAGAAGGAAAAATTTTCATATGTTGCATCTACAGGGATCTCCAGACCATGTGAAAATTAAGTCTTCATCCGAACCAAAATGAATCATTATATGATGATTGTCAATAAGCCCTAAAACTGCATGTTCATTCAGATCACAGTCATAGAACCCAAGGTGATCAAACTCATCAACCAAAGGCCTTCAATGATAAAAGCGAGAAACCAGGTTCAAATCCAAGAAACCCTGGGATGTAGAGAATTCCCTTAAAGATATATAAAGCTGAGGGACCACAAGATGAATATCTAGATCTTTCGGGCTTAAAGGAATCGCGGGTATGTCCGGTAGGTAGATAGGGTTCGAAAATGGTACAAATGACGCCCGCGACACCAGGGGCGGTGGAGCCAAAACATCCTCCCCCATCCCACCACCAGGAAGGGGCTAAATCCTACATTGGGCATCAACTAGGGTTAATAAATATGTTAATATGTTTTAATATTATGTTTTTTACCTACACTAACATAGACATCCATCAAATGGGATATGCAATAACCGTTCATGTGTATGGCGGACTACCGCCTTGCAAAACAATGTCATTAATTATTCCATTTCCTTGTTTAATGGTTGATAATAATGATGTATTTTATGTTTTATATGATATATATGATTGATTTATTCATATTTAATTATTATATAATAGATAACTTCATGCTTTCCATTTTTTTTAAAAATGATAACTTCCTTCGTGGACATGTGGACTAACACCTTCTCAAACCGATGTGATTCATTCACAATTTACATGGGATATATTAAGTAAGAGTTTATTAAATTTATATGATATATATGAAATAATATTTCTACTTTAAATATATTATTTACATTTCTAATTCAATATGGCTATAAAATGCAAAAATCATTTATGTGTACGTATGGTCTACCGTCTCCATGAATATTGTATTTCATTTTCTATTTCCAAATTTTATAGATTATTATAAATACATATATACTGAATATATGTCATATTTATTTCATGGTTATCATTCCAGAGATGATTAATTCTATATATAAGTAAGTGGATAAAAAATATTTCAATTCAAAAGACATGTGAAAAACATTGTGATTATTACCCAAAACATAACTTTAACATGACATTGTTAATAAATAGGTAATAAGATGTTATAAGAAAATCACATATTTTATTAAATAAATGAATATTATAATTACCCTTGACTTTTGAAAATATAATTACATGATTTTAAGCATAATAAGACATCATATTATAATCCAAGGATCATAAAGACTAGTGTTTGGGAAGACTAGGTAAATAAAACTAAAAACATGGGACTAAATTAAACATTTCGTTATTTAATCTTCATAAAGAGGTCCTAAATTTAATTTTCCTCATACATATTCATAGGATAACCTAGGGATAACATGATGAAAGTGATTAACTAAAAATTCATGTAAGGGAATAAACATAAGAACAATGCATTAACACATTAGTTAGAATGCATGATATAATGATATAAAAAAGAGAGAAACATATGGAATAATTTCATAAAGAAATTGGATCATATAAACATGAAATCGTAGAAATTTTTCAGAAACATAAAACATGAATTTAGCCTAATTCAAGGCTCTTTTCACATAGCGGAGCAAAGCTCAAGGTTAACCACCAAGACCGTTGCACATGGTATCACGAGTCAAGGTTAACCGCCAAGACCGTTGCACATAACATCTCATGAGACTCAACTTTACCCAATGCATTGGAGAACAACCATCATAACATTTTCATGAAAATTAATTCAACATATATAATCATACATAATTAATCACACATAAACATTAGTTTTACCCATGGAAGGAATTGGGTATCATATTCTTTTCATAAAGCATAAGAAATGGGAATATCAAAAAATTATCCATGAAGGAAATGAATTAGATAATGAATATAAATTAATAAGATATAATATTCATATATAATGATAATTAATTTCAATTTTAATTGATAACATTCAAAAATAGAATTTAAAAAACATTAGAATTAAAATATTTTAGTGTCGTTTAAGGAAAATATCAAAGATCACTTAAAATAGAAAAGGGAATAATATTTTATATAAAACCAGAATTGAAACAAGATGGTTTTAAAAATAAAAAGACCAGTTTAATAAAAGTAATCATGTATTAAAACATATTATAGTTTTCACCTAAAATTGGGTTAGAATTCAGGAAGTTACATTAAACGGGTTTTCTTATCAGGAAGTATTGAGGAGGGAACCAATTAAAAATGTATATATCATAGAAAAGATAATAATCAATTGAAATTGTTAAATGATTTTGGATAATTTAGAATATGTACATAAAAAAATATAACCTCATTTGGATAAAAAGAAAGATAGAGCAACCTGAAAGAGTAATGGAGGTTCTGGTAGAACCCCTTACTTTAAGTCTGATGGTGTCTTTCACTTGATCATAATTTACTGGATAACCAAATTACATTCATTAATTAAAATTTCTAGAACCTCTTATTTATTCAATTGTTTTATTATAACCTTATTAAGTTCATTCAATACCTTTTTGATTGGCTAATAGGTTCAATTTCATTGTTTTGGAGCGTTTGTTTCCTCGGTTTTCATTCTTTCTTTACTTATATATATGTAAGGATAAACATGTAAGTTGAAAATGGATGTCCATAATTGAATTTTTATGTTATTAGTGAACATACATAATATTAAATGGTAATAAAATTAATTTGGTTATTTGGAGTGAAGATGAATCATTATACAAATCTTTAAGGAAAACTATTTTGGTTAATTGGTGGGTATTAATCACAATGAACACATTTTTCTTTATAAATTAATATCATGAGAAGAAAAGAATCCAGAACCATAAATTATACATAATACATATATTAGAATCGGGTTCATCTATATAAATGGTTTCATGGCCAGAATTAAAGATGATAACAGAAATTGAAAACCCATCGTCTTTGAATGTGATAAATTAACACATCTCAGATGGTGTTTTCATTTCTAGTATAAAAGGGGGGGGAAGGTGAGATGATAATGAATTATTCCATTATCATATGAAAATTATAGTACATTTAAGGTACTATATTTATTGTTTCCGATGCTTTCGTCGGGGCGCACGCATCCATCCGTCCGCGGAGGAGGACGCGCTGCGCTTGTTGCCCCGCATTCCCGCTTTCCAAAGGCGGGCGACATTCGCTCCTTATTCAGGGACGTCTGCTCCTTGATCGAAACAGGATGATGGGATGTCGGTTCTTCCTTCTGTGGATTCCTCCTCAGAACTCATCACCTAGTCCGGGTCTCCCTCATAGATTTAGTACATAGTTCGTGAAACTCTTCCCAGTGCCGCTTTCCATGGACGCCGGTTAATTACACTACTTCTGTCAGGACATTCCAAAGAGTCTGGTCAGGGCAGCAACCTTCAGTCGGGGGAGTAGTCACGTTGAGGCATCAGTAGCGTGTATGGATGCGGGGGAACCTAGCATGTCTGTCTATTATCCCTGGTCACAGGTCTTCTCGAGGGTGTGGAAGCCCGAGGCATCCCACATCGAGCGTGGGGAATTATACGCCATAGGCACATATCTGAGGTTTTCCTCAGCTTCCCGTGTTTAACATAGGGTACGCCATGAGTTTAACGTCCAGCGGAGACGGATCATCTTGATCAGAGCATTATCTAGAATAGATCAGATCGAGGGATTTCCCTTGAAGGGATGCCGATACCAGGGCCAGCCCATGGGCGGCTGTGAAGAGGAGCGTACCGACATGGTCTCACCGGGATATGACGGTCTGGGTGAGAATCAGGGTGGATGATGGGTAGATGAATGAATTGGAGGGTGGAATGGCAAGGAACCATCGCAAGGGAAATGGTGAAGTTGGGCTTGAGCCTTGAAAGGGCTTCCTACGTATCCCCGTGGCAGGGAATCAAAGTCTGTGTAGTTCGGGATGGTGCTGGTGAACCGGCATGAGGGTGGACCTTGGTCCGATGGGCATCATCAGCGAACTGACGTGAATGGGGAGGACCAGGAGGGTCCTAGTGGTGATGGACTTGGACCTCATGGAGGCTTCCCACGTACCATGTCGTGACATGGATCAAAGACCACGTAGTTCACAGGTGCTTCGTCGGCGAACCGACGTGAAAGTGGACCTTGGTCTGACGGGTGGTGGGCTTGAACCTCTAGAAGGTGTCTTACGTACCATGTCTTGGCATGTATCAAAGCCCTCGTAGTTTGGATGATGGAATTCGTCAGCGAACCGACGTGAAAATGGACCTTGATCCGATGGATGTCGTTAGAGAACCAACGTAAAGGTGGACCTTGGTCCGATGCGCCAGCGAACCGATGTGAGGGTGGACCTTGGTCCGATGAGAGATGGGCTTGAACCTCAGGGAGGCTTACTACGTACCATGCCTTGGAATGGATCAAATACCTCGTAGTTCAAAGGGTTTCATCAGTGAATTGACGTGAAAGTAGACCCGTGGGTCCACTAGTGGTGGGCTTGAACCTTGGAAAGGTTTCCTACGTACCATGCCTTGACATGGATCAAAGTCCTCGTATTTCAAAGGATTGATGGAATATAGTTTAAAGTCATTCGGGACGGTAGTGAACCCTGACGTGAATAAACGATGGGCGGTGGGTGTCGGTGAACCGACGCAAATGAGGGACCTTGGTCCGATGGGAGATGGCTTGAACCTCTGGGAGGATTCCTACGTACCATGCCTTGACATGGATCAAAGTCCTCATAGTTCGGGTGAAAATGGGGGGGGGGGGGGTTGGCACACCGACAAGGAGACAGTCTGGGCCAATGATTGTTGTTCCTGAACCTCGGGGAGGCTTCCTATGTACCATGCCTTGACATGGATCAAAGTCCTCGTAGTTCGGGTTAGTCACAACGGCTTGACGTCGCACTGGAATGCAGTTTAAAGTCATGTTGGACGAAGGTAGAACTCAACATGAATTAGATGATGGATGGGCTTCAACCTCGTGGAGGCTTCCTACGTACCACGCCTTTGCATGGATCAAAGACCTCATAGTTCAAATGGGAGTGCGGTTTAATGTCATGCGGGACAAGGGGAATACAGTTTAACGTCATGCTGGATGAGGGTATGCAGTTTTACGTCATGCTGGACGAGGGCGTGCAGTTTAACGTCATACAGGATGAGGGCGAAACTCGACGTGAATGAACGGCTGAGTAATGTGGCTTGAACCTCATGGAGGCTTCCTACGTACCATGCCTTGACATGGATCAAAGTCCTCGTAGTTTTCTATGGGTGGGGGTCAGGGTCTGTGCTCACTCTAAGCCCACGTGAGTCATGCTCGGTTTGAGAAACAAGAGGTTGCAAGGACCTGATGATCACGTCGCGAAGGATGCGTCCGTGAGAAGCGAAGAGGGGCTTATGCGTTAGGCGGCCCATGGTGCTGGGACTTACTCCAGGATGGAGGCCCGGAGTGTGAAAAAGTGCAGCGAAAGAGGGATTTGGGACCAATGATAGGAGGTGCCTCGTTCCCTATCACGCCCTCCACTGACCTTGGTAGTGGGGAAGTACGGAGATGCAGGGGTGCAGCCATCCGTTGGGGAACTAGGGTCGCCCTTCTCCTGAGAACATACGCCACTCCAATAAAGAGGATATCATCCCTTATGGACGAGTGCTTCCTCTCCTGTGGAGACGAGTGGCGTAAAAAATGTTCGAGCTGGTGGGACCCTTCGTGAGAGGAACGAGGTCGGGTCATAGTTTAACGTCATGATTTGAGGACATAATGCGTGGCATTTTAACGTCCTGCAGCTCGAACGAGGTGGGTTAACTCCGCACCCCTAAGACTTACATAACCGGTACCCACTGGTCCTTGGGGAAGGGAAGGTACCAGTAAGGCCATAGTCAAGGGGGGTTGTGGAGCGAACCATCAAGGGGTCCACGTTATCATGGCTATGCAGAGAAGTAATAGTCGTTATCATGCCTATGCGAAGAAGCATTAGGTGAAGCAATGCTACGGGTGGTATTGTCCATGGGACTTTGAAATCACATAGTGCAAACCTGGAGGGTTGCACGGGAAGAGTAATTGCCAAGCAAAGGAGTGTTCTTTGCGAAGGGGTGCCTTGGCCTTAGCATGGGGAATAGGTGTGAGTGGAGGGTGCTTCGCGAAGTGGAACAGTATTCTCGGAGCACTTCCTCGCGAAGAAGGGGTGCCTCGCGAAGTAGGGTGCGGCGAAGCAGTGTGCTTCACGATGCGTAGAGATCCTTCCTTAGCATAGGGATAACTAGTACAACTTGGGTGTTTCGCGAAGCATAAAAGCTCCGCGGCTACCCTAGATCCCTTGGGAATCCCCTTCCTTCGCAAATGCCCTTGAGCTTCGTGAAGGGCATCCCTCTCGGAAGAGGGGCTCAAAACGAGACAAAGCAAAGGCGTCTCGTGAAGTAGAAGTACCTCGCGGAGCTCATGATTCCCGGGGAAAAGAGTTCTTTGCGATTCAGGAGAGGATAAGCCGAAATGTTGGATTGTCCATCCTCGGGACTCAGGGGGAGTCTAGTATTTATAGGGAAGGGGCGCCGCGAAGCAGAACTCACGCGCTGCCTCAGGTGCTTCGCGGCGCGCTCGCGAACGTCAACGTCGTCCGGGAAGAGTTACCGCCTCTGGAGCATCGCGACGGGCTCGCGAACGTCAAATGCATTCGTAGAGAGTTACCGCCTCGGGAGCTTCGCGGCGGGCTCGCGAACATAAAATGCGTTCACGGAGAGTTACCACCTCTGGAGCTTCACGGCAGGCTCGGGATGCTCCGGGTGCTTCGCGTCGGTGCTTCGTGAGGTAGCGTGCTAGCCTAATTATTTGTCCCTTACTTTCGCGCTATATTTTGGCGCCAACAAATTCCCCACTCAGACTTGGAGCCGCGGAGGGTGAAGGGTTGAAGTCTGAGGGAAAATCGCCAAAAAAAATTTGGTTCACGATGCAGCTTCGTGAAGGGGGCCCGTAGTGTTGACCGGGGCCACGGATCTGGACGTGCCGCGATGCTCCAGGGTCGTGGCCTATAAATAGTGGGGTCGACCTCTTTTTTCTTCACACGACTTCCTTGTATTTTTTTGCTCTCAACTTCGCGAAGCTCCGCGTACTCTGCGACACCCCTCCACGAATCGAGCTTCGCGGCGAACCGCGGGTCTCTGACTCCGTGTCCGCTCCAAGAGAACTTCTGATTTTCGGCCTAGGCCAGACTTTGCGGCTTGGTCTCGCGACCGACCTTCGCGATCCGGCTTCGCGATCTAGCTTCGCGATCCGTTCTGAAAAAATTCTTTTCTGAGGGCCGGAATCGAAATGGCCCGTCAAGAGGCTGTATTGGGGGTGCTTGCAGATGCCGCTCATCGGGATGAGATGGACAACTGTCCAGGCCTTGGGGAGATGGTCCGAAGCCATTCAGACCACGCTTATTTGACAGATCTTCTATCAGAGGGTCAGAAGGATTATTCGCAGTGCAAGAAACTACCATTGTACGTCTTCGGGTTGAGGGATGACGTCTTCATCCCTGAGGCGAGTAGGGACGAACCAGCTTGCTGGTTCAGGAGCACACCATGCCAACACCAATGGTTCAGGGAGGCCGACGGTCATGCGAAGGAGGACTTCACACCCGTCACTACTGACTGTCTCTACAACCATTTGAACGATATTGATGGGAAGCCACTACAACCGGAGACGTCCCCTCCTATCTACCGCACCATGCTGAAGGCGGATTTGCAGGATTCGAAGAAGGGATGGTCTGATGAGTGGGACCTGCGCCAGGGAGGCAACTTTACTGATGACTGGGCCAGGGCCTACTGGGTAGGTGCCTCATGCGAGGAGTTTGGGGCCGAGATGAGGAGAGTGGGGTTGTATGAGTCGGCACGGGCCTCCCAATTACACATTTACCAACCAAAGCAACTGATGTCGAAATTGCTGAGCAGATGGTCGTCTAGGACCAATACCTTTCACCTGCATCACGGGGAGGTGGGAATCATCCTGTGGGATGTACACCAGATTTCTGGGGTTCTGATCTTGGGAGCCATGTATGATGAGTTCCTCCCTGTCATGAGCGCGTGGGAGGATACAGAACAAATGCCGCGACTGGCGTCAGCGTCGATGGTGCTCATCCCTGGAGAGGACAAGGAGGCAGTGAGGGATGTCCATTTTATGAGATGGTTCAAATTCTTCTTGAATTTCCCAGAGAATCGAGAGTTCCCTTCGAGGCCTCTAACTTGTCCGAGGGCGGCCCAATGGGGCAAGGGGCACTCGTATTGGCAGGTCTTGGAGGACATCCAATGGAAGACTTGGGGTTTCAGTGTCAGCATTGAACAATAGCCGATAGTCAGGCTGGCGGCATTCATCACAGCTCTCATCTATGGTTGGATCATACCGGTGAGGGATACAAGCATGGGGGTGCGGCCCAACTTGTTTATTATGGTGTCCATGTTGGCCATGGGGTAGCAGATCAATCTGGGGATTCCGATTCTTGCCAAACTGTACAGAATGCTGCGGCACATTAGCGAGGGCAAGAAGCCTCCAAGGATATGCGGGCCCTTCCACCTCCTATATGTGTGGATCGTAGCGCACATCAGGTGGATTTACAAGTATCTAAACCCCATTTCGCCGCCGGGATCGAACTTCCGCCCCTCCATCCTGAACGCGGTCGAGAGTTTCCTGTTCAAACTAGCCATGCTGATGGTGCTGAATCGAGGTGGAGGGTGGATGAGTTTAATTTCCACCCCTTCCCATTGCCGATGGGGATACTTACTGATGACGGGCGGGGAACGGAAGAACATCGGGCTTACCTCCTGGCCTTTCTAGGTAGAGTTTTGGTAGAACGAATAGATCGTGAGCCACTCTGCGAACCGTACACCCCGCATCGGTTTGCGAGGCAGTTCCAGTGCCTCCAGCTGCTGGCCCCATAGGTCTACTGGGAGGTGCGTCACGAGGATCACCCGTGTGTGATGAGGCAGTTGTGGCTCATGTTCACATGGGATGATGGGAAGATGCGAATTGCATTGCCTCCATCCACCACCGCTTTCGGATTGGTGAGGGAGTATGCTATTAGTTGGGAGGATGCTTACCCAGGGGAGATGCTGAAGTAACCAACTATTCGGGTCGGTGAAAGTGGGCCTCCTCTATCTCGAGGTCGGGGTCGGAGGGCAGCTAGGGCCTCTCGCGGTAGCGAGGCTGCCTTGGCGGCGAGACCCACACCGGTCGAGGGTATGGCAGCAGCAGTGGATCCGGTGATTCCGAAATAGCAGGGCCATCCAAAGGGGAATCCACTGAGGGGATTTCGTAGGATATCCACTCAGGCTCCGGGGAAGCACCTGCGTCATATCGACATGGCATAGGATGTCATCTTCCCTAAAGCCTGGGACATTTGGGATGTCAACCAGCAGTTCCTCAGCCCACCTGAGATTTGGGCCCACCTGAATCGCCTCCGGATGGAATTACCAGGCATAGGCCCAGTCCGGGCTAGATTCATGGCATCTCCGGTGGAGGCAGAATAGTACCTAGACAAGCTGGGGGATTACGTCCACTCCAGTGGTGTCCCCCACCCAATGACAGACCGGGTGAGGGTACTATTGAATCAAACAGTCCCCCCACAGTTATCTGTTGCCAATCTGAGGGAGTGCTTCCCCCTGCCGGAAGAATCAAGGGACTCCTCTCGGGAGGATGAGGATGGAGGAGGGAGTCCATTGGAGGAGGGAGAGGTCGGAGATCAAGGCTCAGATTCCGACGACTTCACGGAGGCTCTCGTGGTAGCCTTCCGGACTTCTTTCCTTATGATCCGTTCTTGGGTCACTATGGACTTCTCACCGATGTTTGAGCCATGTAGGAGGAACTTGTTTGTAGGCCTCATTCTCACCCCTTGGCGGGTGATGATGTGGGACCTTCAGAACTCGCGCCTATGGTTGCGTCCAGTTCCGCGTCTGGTGGGACCAAAGCACCCAAGGTTGCTCCTACGGAATCTCCAGACCTTCCAACAGTATACGGGGGGCCTCGCCTCGGTGTCCCGTCATTACCGGCTCAAGAGCAGCTCCAGGAGGTCGATCTCCATAAGTTTCCTCTACCAGTTTCCTCATCGTCACATGTAGACTATGCCCGCCAACTAATGTTTATGTCCCTCTATGTCGTACAGTTCTCCGACTGGCGTGGGCTGCTACAGCAAGACTGGTCGGGATGTTTGGTGGCGTCCTTCCTAGGGGCATGCCGGTGATGGTGGTGATAGTCCCCCCATCTCCTCAAGCTACGATACACATCATCACTGGTGGGACCACCAGCAGGGTCGTGCCTGAGGTCATCGAGGTGGACTTCGATGAAGAGGATCAACCGGTCGGTCCCAGTCTTGTCACGCCTGCTTCAGCGCCAGGTGTCGTACTGGATTCAACACCAGATGTAGATCCTGCTGAGGATTTATTGTAGGCGTATCCCATGTACGAGCCTACCAATCGCGCAGACCGGGACGAAGCGGCCTCTGATGAGGAAGACAGCAGCATAGTCCGCCTCCGGTCGTGGAAGCTAATCACGCGCTTCATCAAGGACACCCCCAAGCGCAATGGCTGGAAGAAATGGACAGACTTCACTCGCGGTTGCACGAACTGTGCGCTGGGGGAGTAGATTCCCAACGTCCTCACGCAATCATCCGAGATCTTATGGCTGAGAAGATCCGGGAGCATGATCGTGGGCTCAGCGTGGGCTGGCAGCGGAGGAAGGTGACCGACATCATGAAGCTCCAGGAGGCTGAAGGTAAGGTCCAACAGATGCAGACCCGGGAAGATGAGCTTTCAGCCTCTCTTAATGCACAATCTGAGCTGATCTCACGGTTGAAGGCCCAGCTGGCAGAGGCAGAAGAGCATATGAGGCAGGCCTCTGGAAAGATGGTTGTCATTCAAGCTAGCGTAGAGAGGGCCAAAGCCAAGGCTGACGAACTGCGCCTCGCCGCTGCCGAGGAGGAGCGGGAGCTAAGTCAGCGGCAGCAAGCCTTGGACTCCACAAGCCAACGGGTGGCGGATCTGCAATGCTCTTTTGATGGGTTCAACCCCTCCATGGGGGGAGTTAACCCCCGGGTATTGTAACAAACCAAAAACCTTTTATTGGTACTTTCGTGCTTCAATTTTTTCTTTCTTTGTTTTGAATGACGTAGCGCTCACGATTTCCACTGTTTGAATCGCCTTGTTACATCCCTATAATGTTTGAGGGACGTTCAGCGACAATTCCCCAAGCCCACGTGGGTCGAGCCCGATGTGAGAAACAGGAGATAGTTTCCTTCTCGTCCCACCTAACATAGGAGTGGAGACCATACTCCGGGCATCCAGGATTTGGATTACCAGTCCAGATTTCCGAAAGATGGGAGAGGCTTGACCGGAGAAGGAAGTTTCCAAGACAGCCGAATTACCGTACCTTCAGCGTGCTCTTATGCACGAACGGTGCAACGCCAGGGGCGCTGAAATCGTTCCAAAAAGATGAAAATGGGAAGTGTGAATCACGATACCCAAGATTCGGAGCACTGTGGGGATGGCATGACAATAAAGGACAACTGTTAACCATGGTGGAGAAGCGATATCCTTACTGCGTTAGCCTGTAATGGGGACAAAAATGAGGGTCAACCGTTGCCCATGTTCGAAACACGGGACCATGTCACAAATATTGTCGGTCAATCTTTCGGGACATTAACCTAGGACAGTTGGCGGACCATAGTTCAAACATCCATACTGTTAGGGGGTCCTTCCAAACATGACCAGTCTATCGGAACGTTGGCCCAGGACGGTAGGTGAGCCGATGTGGCATGAGAACGGGCCGTTAGGGGGTCCCGTGAGACATGAAAGGGGACAAGGGTCCGAATAAGGGGCACGCAAAGCGTGGAATATGGAGTGATGGTTTGTCCCAACAGAATCCAACACTTAGGTAGTTACACCACCATGGTGGGAGAACACCATATGGGCGCATTGGTTTGATCATGGATCATTCCTTCTTTCAGACAGGGCCTCTCTGGCGAGGGGGTCTGTCACTTCCCAATGGGATCTTGGGGCATCTTGAACTTGTTCAGGGAAAAATTACAGCTACATAGTTCCCCCCGAGGGGTCAGGCCAGAGGGCCGGAAATGGGGAGGAACAGGATTTTGCGATTCCTAAGGCTGGACCCTAGGTGAAATTCCTGGGTGTCTCTACATATCCCATGAGGATGGGAATCAAGCCATACGTAGTTCTGGAAGCACAGTGCAGTCAAAGACCAACAATAGCAGGTGAAATCCTCTTTGTTAGAGGCTCTGGTGCATCCCATGATTAACATGGGGCATCTTGAACTTGTTCAGGGTAGAACCGCAGTTTAGTGCCATGCATTGAGGACACATAGACTCCTGTAGTCTAACGTCATATGATAGGACGTGGAATAAAAGGGAAGATCCCAGGGAGTGTGCGGTGTGGTAGATATGAAACCGACGTGAATGAGGACTTGGAGTCCAAATCACACCACGTACCCCCGAAGGAAACTCTTCAGGTCAAAGGACCAAGAGTGAGGATTAGGCTGGGCCCAAAGTAGAGTGGTCGGGCATTCCTACGTACCCCACGAGGATGGGAATCAAGCCATACGTAGTTTTGAAAGCATAGTTTAACATCATGCGGGACGATGAGAAGCCTGGATGTGTTGGTACACATCCCGCCAAAACTACTAAGCCCACGTGAGTCGTGCTCGGTGTGGGAAACAAGCAGTAGTGGTGGGAATTTCCCAACAAAAAGGGGAAGGTTAGGGAAAAGGGATGCTCAGTGAATACCATCCCAGTGACACTAACATGATCATTTAGCACACCTAGATGCACGAAGATAAAGAGACGAGTATGATGGAATTCCACTTGAACATGAGGAAGTGGAAATGTGTGAATCATGGAGCTCGAGATTCAGATCATGATGATGGCAGCATGACGATGGAGGATAACTGTTGACCGTGGCGGAAACCCAGCATCCATACCGCGTTAGCCTAGAATGGGGACAAACAAATGAGGGTTGACCATTGACCATGTTCGAAACACGGGACCATGTCACAAATGTTGTCAGATATTCGTAAGGACGTTGGCCCGAAACGATTGGAGGGCCCTTAGGTCCAGCATTCATGGAGAGCCCTGAAGCCTAGTATCCATGTCGTCCGAGGGTGCTTTTGGATGTGGAAGAGGATGAGGATCCAAATAGAGAGCTCACGAAGCATGGTCACGGGATGAGGAGGATGTCCCTATGAAAAACCCACACTTCGGGCTCTTTGTCAAAACACATCTGAATACGACAACGAGACGTATTAGATAGAGGGAGCAGATTCCTTTCCCATAGGGAGATCTTAGTTTAGGGTCGTAGAATTTGGACCATGGATGGGAGGAGACATAAGAGGCACATGGTGGAGTAACTAAAACACCTGGCGTGAATGGGAATAGGGGGTGTGTACGGTGCGGTGAAAAACCTGACGTGAATGAGGACGTAATCCCATATCACACCTCATGACCCCCTTTGGAGAGGTTTTAGGTCAAGGGACCAAAAGAGAAAGTTAGGCTGGGCCCGCGGGGAAGTGCCCGGGCGCCCCTACGTATCTCATAAGGATGAGAATCAAGCCTCACGTAGTTGTTGATGGACCTTAGACCATAAATGGGTAAAGGGAGCAGGGGACGCATGGCAACAAGACCTGATGTGAAGGAGGACCTAATCCCTACTAACCATTCGTTCTCTGGGGAAATGCTCGAGTCGAGGGACCGAACACAAAGGTTAGGTTGGGCCCGTGGGGAAGTGCCAGGGCGCTCCTACGTATCTCATGAGGATGAAAATCAAGCCAAATGTAGTTCTTAAGGGTGAAATGGTACGATACTAGTGCCGGGAGAAAAGGGGAGTGCGGTCGTGGCCCTTGCACTAAAAGAAGCGGAATTTGATAAATCTTGTTTGTTCTTTAAGGTGAATGGTTTTTTTTTGTGAAGCGACGGGCCTAGGGTAGCAGGCCCTGGTGTCGCCATAAGAATCAAGCTGTGATAGGCATTGAAAAATGGCATGGCACGTGACCAATACCCAACGTGATGTCCTCTACAATGAGGTCACCACAATGCAGTGCCGTTTTTCGTCGTGCGGCCAGGACGATAATGTCACATTTTAGGGTCGTATGATAGGACCAAGCATGCATTTTATCATCATGCAGCGCAGACGTAGCAGAGACGATGCTAGGCGGGGAATCTGCGCAGTGTTATAAAACACAATTGATGGAGACATGATCCCACATCATATTTTACGCCACTAGGAGAGGGAGACCTTAGGCCGAGGGGCTTATATAGAGGTAAGAGGTGAAACAGGGGGGAGACTAGCTCCCTAAATGGGTTGTACCCGAAGACATGGTGTCCGGGCGGTCCTACGTATCCCATGAGGATGGGAATCAAGTTGAACGTAGTCCCAGATGGATCTTAATTTAAGGTCATAGATCTCGGACCATGGGAGCCCCGAAGGACGCCATATTGCAGCTTTGTCCCCCTGACATGCAAAGGTGCACTGAGGGATAGCGCCAAAAGTGTCAAGATTCCACCTGGACATGATGGGGTGGAAAATGATGTCAATCATGCAACCAACATTCGAGGACTGAAGGGGCTGGTGTGACGACAGAGGATTACTACTGACCATGTTCGCAACACAGCATCTTGTCGCGTTAGCCTAAATGGGGACAAACAAATGAGCATCGACCACTGACCGTATTCGCAACGCGGGATTCTATCGATTTGTTCTCCAAAACCCTCAGGGGGGTTGGCCCTTAACGGTAGGAGATCCCTTGGGCATTGTATCCAGGCCGTTATTGGGGGTCCCTCCGGGTGTGAAAGGTAATGGAAGCCCAAATGGAGGGGAACACAAATTTTGACAAGTGGAAGTAACTTGATCAAGTTGAATCTAACATTTTTGGTCCTAGACCAGAGTACTCTTAACACATGGGTGAACCACTGCAAGGGGTCAAGAGACTCAACTTGAGGGTAACAAAGAGATGGCGCGTTCTCGGGAGAAGGGGGAATGATGCCCAAAACCTTGTATCATACCTATATATCCCCCTCCTGGAGAGGGATAGGCCAAGTGGCCTAGGTGACCGGGAGATCAGGAGGTCTCTAAGAGGTGGGGATAGACCCGGAGACTAGACATTTAGGTGGTCCTACGTATCCCATGAGGATGGGAATCAAGCCACACATAGTTCTGAAAGGTGCCTTTTAATGTCATGCGGGACAAGAAATAGGAGGGCTAACTCTCAGAACGGGGGTGCGCGTGGTGCAGAAATTGCAAACCCGACGTGAATGAGGACATAATCCCGCACTACGCCATGCGGTCCCGTAGTCGGGGTCCCGATGGCGGAACCAGAGAGGCGAATTAGCTGAACTCAAGCTGGACCCAAAGACAGGAGGTCTGGGCATTCCTACGTATCCCATTAGGATGGGAATCAAGCTGAACGTAGTTCTAATACGATCTTAGTTTATGTTCATAGAACTCGGACCATGAATGGTATCAACCTCCCAAGTTAGTGGAGACGTTAACCCGATCCCTAAGCCCATGTGAGTTAAACTCGGTGTGGGAAACAAGGGGGGGATCCTTATTGCATACTTGGGGCGTCCATCAGAGGGAAGTCGATAGAGAGCCCCGAAGGACACCTTTGACGCGGCTTCTTTCCCTAACACGCAGACATGCACGGAGGAAAAGTACCAAGAGTTCCGAGACTCTACTTGGACACGGTTAAGTGATGAAGGGTGTGAATTGTGCACCCGACATTTTGGGCCTAATGGGTTGGCGTGGCGATAGAGGAAAACTGTTAACCATGGTGGAAACGCAGCATCCATATCGCGTTAGCCTGATGTGGGAACAACAAACTAGCATCGACCGCTAACCATATTCGCAATGCGGGATTTTATCGATTTGTTGTCCGAAACCCTCGTCGGCGTTGGCCCGTAACAGTAGGAGAGCCCTTGGGCGTAGTATCCAGGCCGTTCTTGGGGGTCCCTCCAGGTGTGAAAGATGATGGAAGCCCTGATGCAAGGATACACAAAGCCTGGAAAGCGGGTGCGGACGTGTCCGAGTAAATCTTGGCATTCCAGGTAATAAACCGGAGTACTCTTATGCACATTGGTGAACTGCCGAAAAGGGATCGACGAAATAGCTCAGGAGGGAGAAGTACATGGCGTGGTCATTACGAGACCGACGTGAATGTGAAAATAACCTCACGCCACACCATACACTCCTATAAGAGAGGACCTGGGCCGGGGCCCGGAAAGGGCAAGGGGCCTGATGGTTAGGCATTGGTCAGGAAGGCCTGACCTTCTTTCAGTTTAACTTCTTGCAATGAGGATGAGGGTCGGGGACCCAAGGAGGACAAGGGTCCTGTGGCTGGGCCTCGTAAGGGAAGGAGTACGGCATGGTACATGATCCCTACGTGAATGAGGACGTAGTCCCACACCACACCTTACACCCCGGGTAAGAGGTTGGGCGGAGGGGCCCAAAAAGGCCAAGGGGCCTAAGGTCAGGCATCAGTCAGGAAGGCCTGACGGGTCTACAGTTTAACGTCTTACATGAGGACGGGGGTCGGGGACCCGAGAAGGCCAAGGGGCCTGAGGCTGGGCCTCGTAAGGGAAGGTGTACGGCATGGTACATGATCCCGACGTGAATGAGGACGTCATCCTACACCACACCGTACACCCCTATGGGGAATCGGGGCCGTGGGCCCGATCGCTAGCACCACCCGGGGGGAACTTCGGGATGGGGTAGAACGAATCATTGCACTCGATGTTTGGGGCATCTCGGGGTGGACCCGAAGATCCAGGACACTGTTGACCATGTTCGAAACACAGCGTTCCTATGGTGACCCGGTATGGGAGAAACAAATGAGCATCGACGCTGACCAAATTCGCAACGCGGGACTTGTATCGGCTTGTTGCTTGAAAAACCCTCGGGGGCGTTGGCTCGTATCTGTAGGAAAGCCCTTGGGCGTAGTATCTAGGTTGTTATTGGTGGTCCCTCTGGGTGTGAAAAAATGATGGAATCCTAGTCAAGGAGTGGGTGAATCATAGCTGTATCCATCCACGAAAGAGGAAAACATCTCCAGGGAGATGTGCAGCCGGGTTAAGGCTTGCTCGATGTGAGTTGGGGCAAAAGTGTGCACCCTGCCATATGCCTTGACCCGAGGGGAAGATTTTGGATTTTGGGCTGGGCCAACGGACGAAATGCCCGGGTGTTCCTACGTATCCCATTAGGATGGGAATCAAGCCATACGTAGTTCTTGAAGGCCATGAAGTTTAGAGTCATGTGGTGAGGACGTGGGGGGATAGAAGAATGGGAGTGGGCACATGGTGCAACCCTTACAATCCTTGTGTGAGCGGGGTTGTATGAGCGGGGCTAAGAAAGCCTACCCCTCGCTACACAAGGAGCCTCCGAGGAAACTATTCCCAGGGGGGATAGTGGAAGAGAAAAGCTTGGGGCTGGGCTCAAGACGAGGCGTCTGAGCGTTCCTACGTATCTCATGAGGATGAGAATCAAGCCACACGTAGTTCTTGAGATGCAGTTTAACATCATGTGGGACGAGAACGCATCTCATTTGGGGACACATAAGGTACGACAAGTAATCCGACGTGGATGAGGACGTAGTCCCACTCCATACCGTACAATCCCTCAAGAGGGTAAGTCGAGGACAACTGAGGGGCCTAAGGCCAGACCGCGGTCAGGGAGACCTGACCAGCTTGAGTTTTAACATCTTGCGGTGAAGACGAGGTCGTGGGCCCGAGGAGACTAGGGGCCTGAGGCTGAGCCTTGGTCAGGAAGGCCTGACTGGCTTGCAGTTTAACGTCTTACAGTAAGGACGGGGGCCGGGGGGCGCCCGAGTAGGCCAAGGGGCCTGAGGCTGAGCCTCGGTCAGGAAGGCCTGACTGGCTTGCAGTTTAACTTCTTATAGTAAGGATGGGGGGAGATCTTAGTTTAAAGTCATAGAGCTCGGACCATTTTGCAGTTTATCGTCTTGCAGGACGAAGATGCAGTTTATGGTCGTGCAGAACCTTATAGTCTAAGGTCGTGTTGGACCATAACGTGCAGTTTAAGGTCATGTGGGACCATAACCATACAGTTTATGGTCGTGTGGGATCAAGGTGCAGTTTAAAGTCTTGCTGGATGATAATGTACAGTTTAACGTCATGAAAGACGAAGATGCAGTTTAAGGTCGTGCAGGACCCTAACGTGCAGTTTAAGGTCATGCGGGACCCTCTCGCAGTTTAAGGTCGTGCAGGACCCTAACGTGCAGTTTAAGGTCATGCGGGACCCTCTCACAGATTAAGGTCGTGCAGGACCCTAATGCGCAGTTTAAGGTCATACGGGACCCTCTCGCAGTTTAAGGTCTTGCAGGACCCTTTTGCCCTAGGCAAAGTATCGCTTAAGGTACTTGTCATTGGTGGGAGGGGTTATGCGCTCTCCATCCGTGGTCACCAAGGAGTATGCTTCATTGTGGTAAACCTTATGGATGATATAAGGCCCTTCCCATTTGGGTTCTAATTTGGGTGGTTTCCTACCGGGAATCATTGGCGCTCGAATGTCCAGTACTAGGTCGCCTTGTTGGAAAGAACAGAGATGAACCTTCTTTTTGAAGGCCCTCACTATCTTATCCTGATGCCTTTCCAGATTGTACAGGCCACAAAACCGGTTCTCATCCAGTACTTCTAATTCAGCTAGACGGATTTCGGCTACCTCATCGGATGTCTGGTGATCATAGACTGCAGTGCGTAACGATGGAAGCTGGATCTCAATGGGTAGGATGGCCTCAGCTCCATACACCAGGGAATATAGAGTCACCTGGGTAGAGTTGCGAGTCGTCGTCCGATAATCCCAGAGGGCATTAGGGAGATTTTCCGGCCAACTTTTATTATTCTGACCAACCATCTTCTGCAGAATGTTAGAGATGGTTTTGTTGAATGCCTCGATCTATCCATTTTCCTACGCGTGGTAGCGGGAGGTATGGTTCGACCGGATGTCGTACTTGGCATACAATTTCTTTAGTTCAGCCGCTCGGAAGTTCGTGCCGTTATCGGTGAGGATGGCGTGAGGGACCCCAAACCAGTGGATAATATTGGAGCTCACAAAGTCAACGATGGAATGGGCCTTGACCTCTTTGAGTGGAACTGCCTCTGCCCACTTGGAGAAGAACTCTGTAGCAGTCAGGATGAACCTACACTGGCGGGCTGTTGCCGGTGGATATGGTCCCACTACATCAAGTCCCTATACCGCAAATGGCCAAGAGTACTTGGTGGGGGGAGGGGCTCCGGCGGCTGATGCAGGAAGTCAGAGTGAACTTGGCACATGTGGCATCTCTTGGAATACCCAATACAATCGTGGATCATAGAGGGGTAGAAGTGCCCCAACCTCCGGATTTGATGGGACAGCTTCGGCCCAGCTTGATGGGCGCTACAGGAACCGGCGTGAACCTCTTGCATAACGTTAGGTATCTCTACTCCCTGGATGCAATAGAGGAGGATGCCATCGAAACTCCGCTTATAAAGGATCTGTTCAAGACTAAGGCCACTCTGGAGGGGGAATTGCAGCGCGTGGCGTTGAATTCGCTTGCGCTCGGCCCGGTCATCTGGGAGGCAACCATTTTGGAGGTACTCAAAAAAAGGTTCCCTCCAGTCGGGAGTGGCTTCAAACACTATGTCTGACGAACCCGAGACCCCTGACATGGAGGGTCCGGCGGTGAGATGACCTACCCGCAGGCCATCATTTTCCTCTTGGGTGATGAGGGAAATGACTCTCTGGTGTTCCACATGTATGATCAAATCATCTTTCTCGGGTTCTGCGAGTGACGCGGCTAAGCCATCCAAGGCGTCTGCTTGACCGTTCTGTGACCATGGGACATGGGTAACCTCCGATCAAGAAGAGAACTGGGCCATTAGGCAGAGGGTGTACTCCAGCAACGGTGCAAGCTCCGGCTTCCTGATGACATAGTCGCCATTAACCTGTTTGATTACCAGCTCAGAATCTTTCTTCACATGTAGATGGGGCACATGGATCTCAAGGGCCAACTCGAGGTCAGTGATGAGAGCCTGGTACTCTGCCTCATTGTTCGTACAACCTTCTGACAACAGTAACGAGTATAGAAGGATGGCTTGCGCTGGGGTAATGAAAACAATACCCAGGCCCACTCTGTTGAGCTTAGGATCGTTGAGCCGCCTACTGGTGGGGCTCTGGGAGGCGCTGTCAAAATGCATTTTCCAACACGGGACGACATGATCGACTGAGAGGATCATCTCATCAGGAAAATCCAGGTCTAGGGATTGATCCATGGAGGTTGGATGGGAAGCTAAAAAGTCTGCCAACGCCTGTCCCTTAATGGCCTTCTGACGTACGAACCGGATATCGAACTTCTGGAGAATCACCGCCCACCGTTCTAGTCGGCCAGTCAGCATGGGGCGGTTCAGGATGTACTTCAGTGGGTCTACCCGGGAGACCAATTGCACCTCATGGTGTTGCAGGTAATGTCGCAACTTCTGCATGGCGAAGACGAGCGCAAGGCAGCTCTTTTCGATAGGTGAGTATCTGAACTCTGTATCGAGAAGCATGCGGCTGAGATAGTAGAGACTGTTCTCAGTACCCTCGTTATTCTTCTGGGCGAGCAGCGCACTGAGGGATCTTTCCAGGGCGGTCACGTAAAGGACCAGCGGCTTTCCAGAGATGGGTGGCATCAAGACAAGAGGTTGGAGCAGATACTACTTGATTTCCTCGAAGGTGGTTTGACACTCCTCATCCCATTCATAAGCGGCGCCCTTCTTCATGATCCAGGAAAAGGGCTTACACTTGCCGGCCAGATTCATGATGAATCGGCGTATATAGGCTAAGTGGCCTTGAAGGCCTCGAAGTTCCTGAATGTTGCTCGGGGGAGGCATTTGGTTGATGGCCTTGATATTATCTGGGTCGATCTCAATACCTCGGTATCTAACAATGAAGCCCAGAAACTTCCCAGAGGTGACCCCGAAGGCACACTTCAACGGGTTCATCTTCAGGTGACGGGAACAGAGGAAACCGAACACCTTCTCAAGGACTTTGAGATGGTCCTAGCGCTGACATGATTTGACTATGAGATCATCTACGTAGCATTCCACCAATGTCCTGAGAATCGGCTTGAATATGCGATGCATGGACCTTTGATAAGTGGAACCTGCATTTTCAAACCAAATGGAATAACCTGGTAGCAAAAGGTACCTTGGGGAGCCCTGAAGGTAGTGGACTCCTCGTCTTTGGGGGCCATCCAGATCTGGTTGTACCCGTAATACCCGTCCCTGAAAGAGAGAGCTTGGAACCCAGCTGTGGCATCAATAAATAACTCTGTCACCGGGAGTGGGAAGTCATCCTTTGGGCAGTGGCGATTAAGATCACGGAAGATGATGCAAACTCTGATCTGCCCATTATTCTTCCTGACTGGCACAATGTTGGCAAGCCACTTGGGGTACTGGACTTCCTTAATGAAGTTGGCTTTGATAAGCTTGTCAACTTCGGCCTCAACCATAGCACCATGATAAGGGTGCATTTTCTTGGGAGGCTGCTTAAACCCACGATGTTTTTCCGAGAGGCCCAGACGGTGAACGGCTACCTGGGGATCTAGTCCTGACATCTCGTTGTAACTCCAGGCAAACACGTCACGGTGTTGTTTGAGGAAGTCTACGTACTGATGCCGCTCCTCGGGGGACATGGCTGCACTGATCAATGTGGGTTTCGGATCTGCCTCGCTACCAAGGTTCACCTGTACCAGTTCATCAACCGTGGTAGAGACGCCTTCCTCAAAGGCGGGGGGAGAATCCGCCGGGTCTTCCACCCCACCCGTGGGGGGATTTCCCGCGACGGGAGATACTTCTAGGCTATCAAAACCTGAGGGGAATCTACTGCCAGCTCGAGCAGTAGTGGTCATCATATCAGGAGACTCACTTGCCATTGAGACCATAGAAATGAAGGCAGTCGACTCTATCCCATCTAGCCTCTGGCCTAAGGGGCCAAGTTTGATGATATCAAAGCAGTGGTGACGTGTCAACCTTAGTCGGTGGATTCCAGCCTGGCGGAAGAGACATGTATGGTGTACCACCATTTTCATAAGCTTGACATTCCGGTACTGTACAGGGGTAGGAGGTTCCGGGATCACCTGAGCCTGGTTGATGTAGGAGTACGAGTTGATTTTTCGCCGTCACTTGGACACGGGAACATGCCTTCCTTGTGTACCCAAAACAATGAAACATTTCCCCATGTCGGGGGTCATGGCTTCCAATCGGTGGATTGGGAGGACGTAGGCATCATCAATGCTTGCCCAGGGATCACTTGTGACCGAGGCGGGTTCATCCTCACTTACTAGGATTTGGTTATCCTTACTTCTGTAATAACCCGCATCCAGATAGCAGGCCTCACAAGAAGCGAAAGGGGACGCATCCCCTTGGAGCATGCCTAATCGACCGTTGAGTGAGTATTTGAGGCACTGGTGATACGACGAAGGGACCTCTGCATGCAGATGGTGTCATGGCCTACCCATCGACGCGTTGTAGGCGGTGTCCTGAGAGACGACCATGAACTCGGTGCTGGAAATCAAGCCACCGAACTGAGTCTTCAGGAAGATCTTGCCAACTGGGGTTTGCTCGGTCCTGTCGTACCCCTGTATTCTGAGGATAGAGGGAGTTAAATCACCTTCAGACAGACCCAACTTTTTCAACGTCCGAGTCGGAATTAGATTGATTCTGGAACCCGTGTCAACGAGGCAACAGCGGACTTCCACACCATTGAAGTGGATAGTGATGTACAGCAGGCGAATGTGACCCTGTATAGGAGGGTCCTCATCTTCACCGGAGAACGAGATAACCGCCTGGCATTCAGCGTTTTTAATCGTCTCTGTATGGAAGGCTTCTGCAGCTGCTACCTCCGTCTCAAACTGGAGGGGGCTCCTTAGGGCCTCGGAAAGTGTCTCACGCATTTCGGATGACAGGCGAAGGGCCTCAAGGATAGAAAGCCTTTCCGGAATGCCGGCCAGGTGCTTTAGGACATCATACTTTTGTGCCAAACGTGAGCCTCTGCTTACAGTAGGTCGTTCAGCATTTGGAGGCATAGCGGGTCCTGCTGGTTGAACCGGCGATCGGCTAGTACTGGGTACATCCTGCTTCCAGCTAGTTGAAGCCTGGAGAGTAGTCGCCGGACTAGGATTGGACAGCGGAGGCTGGCCTGTAGCCGGGCAAGACAGACTATGATACGAACGAGGCATCTCTCCCTGATCTAGTAGCACAAACGGCGGTGGAGGTAGAGCTGAGGGCGTTAGATGGGGTTCCACGTGCTGAGCTCTGCGCTGAGCCTACTGTCTGGTCTCAGTAGCGTGCACGGCTTGGCTGAAAGTGCCCACTGACATACCTCGATGACCGGAGCGGTTTCGATTCCGCTGACGTTGACGTCGGCTGGTAACGTTGGGGAGGTTCTCCTGGCGTTCCCCATCGTCAGGAGTCATATAGGGCTTTACCAGCTCCACGGTGTTAACCGAAGCGTACCCCTAGTTGTCGCTCGAGGAATCATCCACCACTGGGTGGATTCTGGGAGGAATCCCCATTTTAGGGGGCATAAAGTCGTCGAGAGTAAGGGATGACGATGTCAACAGAGGTGCGCGTTGCTTCTTCTTGCGTCGTCTTTTCTTTCCCTTTTGGGAAGAGGTCGACTATGAAGACGATGCGGAGGTACCGACTACTTCTTCTGAAGGTTCCGATTGCTTCAGATGCGCCCGGATGATACTGTGGGCATGAACGACGGTTTTTTGATCCATCCAGTCGTCGTATTTACAGGATTCGTGGCTGGGAACCTGCTGCCACTCGCCTTCACTGTCGCTGCAGATCTCTGATCATACAAAGACACCCTCCACTTGTGCTGGTGCCGGGCCCAACATGACTATGTTGTTGTTGACCTAGTCTTGAAGCCAGTCTTTAAACACATATCATTGCTTGAGGGTGTTCCCCAGAATCCAATGATAAGGGCAGTGGTTGGGGTGATCGATGAGATTCGCCTCTGCCGGCCTTCTACACTCGGGCAGGCGCACAATCCCTTGCTCTAGAGCACTTCGGAAGTAGCCAGGGACCTGATTTTCGTTGAACGAATAAGTCTGGTTCCTTCTTTCCGGATAGGGGGCCCTGGGGGCCTGACCCTGACGAGGGGCCGGAGGGGCCTACCGAGGAGGCGGCACCTGATTGTCTCGCCTGGGTGGCGGTGGCACATTGCACGGGGGAAGCTGTCGATTCTGAGGCAGTCGCTGCTGGGTAGGAGCCTGTGCTTGAGGTGGAGGACCTCTGCGGGGTTGCTGGGATGGTGCCACTGGCAATAATTCCAGCTGCCTAGGGGCTTCTATTTGGGCCACCGCGGTGGGTTCTGCCCTGGAGGTCCTCCTGGCTGGGATCATAGGGGGCAACGAACGTGTCTGACTAGCCTGTTGCAGAGCTTCCTCAAGATGCTGAGCCTTATCTGAAAAATCTCTGAACCCTTCAGGGTAGTTCTGGGTAATCAGGGAGGGTACCAGCTCTGTTTTAACGTTCCCCACACACATCGTTAGTAATTGCTCCTGAGTCAGTGGCATATCGAGGGAATACGTAAGTCCCTTCCACCGGGCGATGAAATACGTGACTCGCTCATCAGGCCTTTGCTTTCACTTGAAGAGGTCTGCAATGCTGGTATTCCGTGTGGTGGAGCTGAACTGGTATAGGAACTACTGGAAGAGGTCCTCCCAACCGTTCACTGATCCGATAGGGAGCTGGCTGTACCAGACGAATGTTGGACCTTCCAATGTCTATACGAAACACCAGAGTTTGGCGGCTTCTTGCTGAGCCAGGGTCCCCAGCATGGGGCCACACCTGGAAGAAAAATGTGCCAAGTGTTGTGGCGGTTCCCCTGTCCCATTAAAGGGCGAGAAAGTGGGGTTCCGAAAACCCGGAGGTGCGAGCATATCATCCACCCACACGGGATACGGCTTTCCATCCGGTGGGACCGCCACCTGCCGCATTTCCAACGCTTCGAGGCGGGCTGTGATTGCCGCAATAAGATCATCCGGGTGGGGGTCCCTGTGTTGACGGAGATCCCTAACCACAAGTGCGTTTCCAGGTTCTTCAACACGGTAGATGGCTTCGGAAGCTCGTGGATCAACTGGCGGAACGACCTGTGGGGCGACTGGGGGAACCCAGACTGGATTCTTCAAATTTCCCAGTCGCTCTGGGGGGTTTGGCGAGACGTATCGCGCCCTCTTGTCGTAAGTTCCAGCTTCTGCCTTGTTTGTGGCAGTAGCATGATCAGGGTTGCCCGGAGGCATCTCACCGGGGGGAAATTGTTCCTGTCCCTACTGCCCCGGCCTGGGATTACCATAGTCGGGTCTCCGCTCTATGGCGCGCTCAGCCAAGAGATCGTCAACCAGCCTCTTCTGCTTAGCAAGCTGCTGGTGTAACGTGGCCTTCTCGGGGTCTTCTTCCGTTTTCTGCACAGAGGAAGACGGGTCGGAGTGCTTGACGGTTCTGACGTGCTCCTTACCCTTTCCGGTATTTCGACCGAGTACCAGCGACTCGGTGGGTACGGGGAGGCCTAGCAGATTCCTCTGCTGACGGGTAACCCTCCCTGATGGGTACAGCAGTGGAGGTACGCCATCGGGGGGTAAGTCTCCATCAAGGAATTCAATCTCTTCTTCCTTGTCCACTACATTATCCATGTGGACCGAGACCCCTCTCGAGGGCATGTCCTCGATGTCGCATAGCGAATCGGTCTTCCGTCGGATAGGGTCGAAGAGGAGAGCGGCATAGTGTCTCCAACCACAGACTTGCACATGGGGGGTATCTTCCCGGATGATTCTGCGGAGTACGTTAAAACTCTGAACACATTTTCGTTAAAGGGTGCTCTTACGGCCTGGCGACTCGGGGTGCTGGGCCACAAGGAGTGCGATCGAATCGATCAGGCGGCATTACTCGCTGATTTCATCGAAGTGCTCTCGACTTCTGGGGTACACCACCAGTTCGCAACGAAGGCGGAAGTGTGTCGCCCATAAGGTTCGACTAAAGAACCCCACTTCATCAGGGGTAAGGGACTCTGGTGTGCGAAAGTTCAGCACTGCCGTTGGCCAGAACTTCTCCGGGAAGTAATCCACTACAAGAATACTCCAGAAGCTCCTCGGTTTGGACTCGAGGTATGGACCTGCATTGCCCCACTCATCAACCAGGGGCGGCTGAGGGAACGGTAGCGATACCGAGGCGGACCTCTGGGATAGTAAACTCGGCGGCGGAGAATACGGCGAACGAGCTGACTGACCACCGAATTACAGGCCATCCTTTGAAGAGTAAGGTGACCTGGCCACAATGTCACGATACGATGGTCTGATAGCCACGGCTACTGTGACAGGTCATGTCATCCCTCTACCGCCGTTGGCCCCCAAAATAGCTCTTCGTGATCTTTGGTATAGGTAGAGGGCGCTTCTGGTGACAATGGCGGTGATTGCGTGGTCGAGACCTATAGAATTCCCAAGATTTCTTCCTCCTGGATGTACCTGCAGAGAGAGATGGGAATCTGGTGGACCTCATATTCTGGGAGAATGAGGCTAACGCATCTGGTTCTTGCCCCAGTCCTTGATAAGGAGGAGCGGGGAGAAGGTTCCATCACTGATTCGCATTCCACTTCAGAGTCGGAGAAGCGGGAAGGTTTGATCTCCACCCGGGCCTTCCCAGGACTCTTCTTGTGGTGATGACGACCCGCTCTCCTGCCCTAGGGTGGCTCTTTGGGACAGGGTTGATCCCTATCATGTAGTCTCGGGGTAGCGCTGGCGCCGTGGAAGAGAGGACCCCCACTCGAGATAGCCGAGGTGCGAGGGGAACCGGGGCAAATGTCGAAGGGTACATGGGGAGGACCTCCATGGACAGCACCCATGTGGGCGGAGCCTCTGTTGCAATCGGCAGGAGCATGGGGAGGACCTCCATGGTCGATACGGGCGGAGCGAGGCTGACCCTCACTTCTCGAGTTGCTGGGGCGAGGAGGACCTTCTCCGGTTGCAGAGAGGACGTAGGGAGGGGCCCCATGTTGGAGAAGGACTGGATGGGAAGTGCCTTCAGATCGGCGGTCAGGGGCAGGAGGATGGACTCCATACCCTGTATAGTGGGCACGGGAAAGGTTTCGGCGCCGAGCGTCACTACCGCGGGGCAGGTCTTCCTTCGGGATGGGGGTAGCACGAGGCATACCTCCATGAAGAACTTCGGAGCGGGGAAGGCCCAAGCTCTGTGGAGTAGTGGTACATGGAGGGCCTCCGTACGGGGTGACATCACCGCGGGTTAGTTCGCGGCGATCACCACTCGGACCTGCAACCCGGAGAGTCAACCCAGCCTGCCCGTGGGGCGGTTGGGCTCTCGATCCTAGTTGTGTGTAGGAGTGCCCCTGCTCAGTGTATGCAGGGACTTCATGATGCACGTCGGCGGTGGCGCGGCCCACTATAGCTGTTGACGTCGACGCACCTGGGCGAGCGTCCTCAGTCCGGGCTCGGCGCTGATGTCGGGTCAGACAAGCTGGTGCAGGTGGTGCAGGGGCGTGGCCTGCCTACTCTTCCTATGGAGTCGGACGGCGGCGCTGACGCGGCCAGGCGGGAGCTCTTTCTTGGAGACCTTGGGTTGGGACCCTGAGCGGGATGAGCCGTACAGCGCCCGCCTCATCAGCGTAAGGCGAGGAGTCATCAAGGCATTCCGGGGACAGGCTCCCGAAACAGTTGAACGTTGGCGTGGGGAGAAGGGGCTCCCTGCGCGGCCTGTTAGGGCAGCGTTGACGGCGAGGCCCGGAATCCTCCAGGTCTAGGCGGGCCATATCCCTAGTTGGTATGACCCCTTCCTCCTCGTACCTGCACACGAGGTTGTTGATAACCCTTCGCTGGATGACCTCTGATGGGGAAAGGGGGCGTGGGTGCCCCATATTCCGCGATGTGGAGGCCGTCGTGGCGGTAGCGGCACTGTGTGGGGTGGATGTGGAGATGTTGCCCCTGCCCATGCATAGGCTAGCGGGCAGTGATCGTGTCTCTGTAATAGCAACCTGGTTCCTGAGAAACGAAGGGATCAACTCATCAGCACTGGGAGGAAAAGGATTGACAACCAGTGCCCCAACGTCCTTTCATTCTCCACGTCTATAAGAAGGATCCATGCCAACACGCTGCATAACGGAGTGCCCTACGTTCTACTGCCCCAACTTCCGGTGAGTTTCACGACAGGCCCGCTATTTGCTTGGCGGGACCAGGCGCCGGATATCTGGATCCGGTGACACGTCAATCTACTGGTGTTTCGAACACTACTAATCTCCATATTGAGGAGAATAATTTCACGTCTGGTTCACCATTTCTATTTCTGACGCTTTCACTGGGGGTCGCGCATCCGTCCGTCCGCGGAGGAGGACGTGCTGCGCTTGTTGCCCCACGTTCCCGCTTTTCAAAGGCGGGAGGCATTCGCTCCTTATTCAGGGACGCCTGCTCCTTGATCGAAATGTGATGATGGGATGTCGGTTCTTCCTTCTCTGGATTCCTCCTCAGAACTCGTCACCTAGTCCGGGTCTCCCTCATAGATTTAATACGTAGTTCTTGAAACTCTTCCCAGTGCCATGTTTCCATTGACGCTCGTTAGTTACACTACTTCTGTCGGGACATTCCAAAGGGTCCGATCAGGGCAGCAACCTTCATTCGGGGGAGTAGTCACATTGAGGCATCAGTAGAGTGTATGGATGCTGGGGAACCTGGCATGTCTATCTATTATCCCTGTTCACAGGGCTTCTCGAGGGCGTGGAAGCCTGAGGCATCCCACATCGAGCACGGGGAATTATATGCCATAGGCACATATCTGAGGTTTTTCTCAGCTTGCCATGTTTAACACAGGTTACGCCGTGAGTTTAACGTTCAGCGGAGATGGATCAGCCTGATCAGAGCATTATCTAGAATATAACGGATCGAGGGATTTCTATAACGACCCATACTTTACATACATTGTTAATACTTCAAAATTGAAGCACACTTATTACAACATATGACAAAACCACAAAGGACCGTATAGGTATAGTGTCTTTTGAAACTGGGAAACATAAACAACTGGTTCATAAATCTTCTATAGTGTCTCTCATTTATTTCATCATATCTAGGGTCCCTTTTAGAATATTATACTTAATATCCATCTTCCTGACCTGGGGAAAAGAAAACATAAAAGGGTGAGCTCAAATGCTCAGCAAGGGAAAATAAAGGAAATAAAAATCATATCATATCTTTTTGAAAATCAAAACCTGCAAAAGAGATCATAATATCTTAACATGGAATAAATCATAGAAGTGAAAATGAGATCCCCATAATCATAACATAAAACTTGAAACTTTGTGGCATGCACACATAATCATGGAAAATCATTTCTTGTTAGTCATGACTCATTTCCAAGACTATCTTAGTGGACAAAGTCCCTTTCTGAATCGAGTAACCCTCGTTTCAGTCCTATTTCAATGAACCGGTATAACCTACCATTCCAGCCCTATCTATCTCATGAGATATAAAATCTTTACCCAATGCATTGGAGGGAGATATAGGTCCCACCCATCTTATAATGAATCCTTTCTTATTTATGCCACATAATCATAAATCATAAATCATAGCGTAACCCATGTAATAAAAATGGGATTCTTAAACAACATGACATCATAAAACAATTCATATAAGATAAAGGAATTCATAAAAATATTTCCATCACAACATAATCAAATCCATGTAATAATAGGGATAAAAACAGAACCCTTTTATTATCTTAGATGGAAAATAATTTTGATAAAATACTTGAACTCCATTCTTGAGGAAATATCCTTTCTACTTCAAAAACACTTTTCCTTTTTTTAACATGTCATACAATTTTAAACTAAAAGAAGTTGATTAAATAATAAACTTGAATACTTGTAAATTAATCTTCTTGGAAATAATGTTTTAAGAATCCATTCATGCCGTATAAGTTAAAAAAAACATTCTTCGTACTTTTATCGGAAAAGTCAAAAAGTACCTCGTACGAAAAAACGACAAAAGATTCCTTTCATATTCTTTACTAAAAACTCACAGAAGGGTAAAATTGGATTTAAACTATTTTAAGTGGATGGAAACAATATTACATATTGAGGGAACATGGATGTGGATGATAAAATACACCCCCAATAAATACTTACGAATAAACAATCTCAGATAAAAATGAGATTGTGATATTTCCCTTACCTTAGGTCCAATTTGCTTTGTACGTGTCCGAAGCTCCTGTATAATGGTTTAAATAATTTTATTGACTTATTCCAGAATCATACATATTGATATGATATCATATATGGTCATATTCTTAGCTTCTTGATAGTAATATTTCATTGTTACTTGTTACTCGGGACTTTATTGCCTTTTGTTCTTATGCGTGTTTTGCCGAATACATTCTTATTCTTCTTTTAAGGTTATAGATACCTTATATCAATAATGGTATTAGTGTAACATATATAATATTTATTCATTAAATTCATTTATATAATTACTATGTAATGATGATCGTGTAGAACGAGTCGCATCACATCGTGGAGACGGTATTCCGTACGTACGCACGAGTGATGATATCGTTCCTATGATCGTGGAATTGTATTGGAGTATATATATATTATTTCAGTATCAATATTACTTTATAATAGTCATAAATAGTTACTCATTACACCATTATACCCATCCTTGTAAGGTGATGGTGGAAAATAGATTACACCAGGGCGTGGAGACGGTATTCCGTACGTACGCACGCGCGGTGATTTCATTTTTCCGTAGGATGGATAGAAGGTGAATTAGGGTTGTTTCATATTTATAATAACATATCAGTATGTAATTAATACTGATGTTATTACTTTATCATGAAACAACTAAAAAAGAAGAAGTTGAAGAAGAAAGAAACTGAAAAGATCGGTAATGGATATTACCTCTTCTTTGGAACGCTTCTTTGAATCCTCCACTTAGGGAACTAAGATTGGTCTTTGAAGAAGACCAGGACCTCTAGGATTATTCTAGGGAAGTGGAGAGGAGAGAATGGCAGGGGTTGGCCGAGCATGAGTGCTCCAATTGGTATGAGGAGGAGGGGGAGGAGGTGCCCTTTTATAAGGGAGGAGAGGGGCACCTTAGGAATATCTCAAAATATTATTTTATATTAAAGTCAAAATCGGTTTATAATGGTTCTAAAGGGTCTTATTTCGAAGATAAAGTGGGTATGGGTCGAAATACTATCAACCAATAGGATTTAGACAAGTTTAGGGTATTATTTTAACCTTATCAATTAGATTTAACTCTAAGTTAAATAATTTAACTTTTACCATGTCTTTTTGTTTTCTTTCACTATATGGTTAATACACTTACTATAACATGCCAAACGAACCCCAAATTGTTTATTATTAATATATATATCCTTATCTAAGTCATTTGGCCGAACCTTAGATTTTTAGGAATAAAATAACAATTAATAATATAATATTTGATTTAAAAACTATTTTGTGTCAATTTTGACACTATTTGATATATGATTTTTGTGAAAGTCGTAACAGAATTATATGTTCGAACCAAGTTGATTAAATCAACACTAATATATCATAGTAACCTAGAAAATTAGTTTAATTCATAAAATGTCTCAAATTACATTTATTTTGGTGTTTATAACATTAATTATGTCAATATTTCATTAATAAGATAATTACTCCATCATCATTGTGTCCTAAATAAATTAAATTATTTAATTTATAAAAATTACAAATAAAATACCATTATGTAGGAAATCTTTTTATCTTTCTAATGAATATTTATAGTCGAATTTATCTTATGTATAACCCCATATTAAAAATGATTTACTTATTAAACTTTGATTTTAACTATTTTAACCCTTCTTTAAATAAATTAATAATAAATGTCCTAATCTAATCCAAGTGGGCCTAAATGGTCATATTTTATTCCTAAGTTTGTTTTTAGTCGAATTACACTTGTCCAATAGAATTAGGACATGTGTTAGGGTAATAATAATATCATATTTACCCTTAGTTACCCTATTTACTATTAACCGCGGTAAAAATAGTAAAAAATTACTATTCACCAAAAAATTATTTTTATCTCATTGAACCACATTTTACTTACTGATATCAACCGTGTCTGTCGGATTTTCAAAATTCCATTCACAGAAGCGGTAAAATTACGTTTTATGCAAAATTCAGTTTTTAACCTACCACTTAGTGGTTTCACTATTCATCAAAAATTGAAAGTTTTCAGAAAAATACCAAAATTTCACCCTAGGCTAATTTCGATATTCCGAATCCAAAAATGAAGTCCATTTTGAAAAATAAAATTTATAAAATTTCAAAAAGTGGTTATTACTATTCATAACGGCTAGTTTTAATAATATTTTAATAGCATATCATTGTTTAGTGAAACTCGGTATTGCGTACGACGCAAGCTATCGAGGAAGGTCGTGATTGCGTGTAAAGTAAGACAAGCAAGTGTGTAGTGAAAGATTCCTTTGATGATATAAAAACAAAATATTACTCATAAAAATCTCGGGTGTTACATTCTACCCCCCTTAAAAAGAATTTCGTCCTTGAAATTCGTCACTTTGTAACAAACAGATGAGGATACTTCTCCCTCATCATATCCTCAAGATCCCATGTAGCTTCTTCAAATTGGTGGTTCCTCCATAAAAATTTCACCAATCGAGTGGTCTTGTTTCGTAGGACTTTTTCGCTACGATCCAGAATCTCTATCGGCTGTTCTTCATAAGAAAGATCTTGCTCCAGCGGTACAACTTCTGAGCTGAGTACATGTGATGGATCAGGTATGTACTTTCTCAGGAGAGATACATGGAACACATCGTGAACTTGAGAGAGATTTGGTGGAAGCGCCAATCGGTAAGCTACCTTTCCAACACGATCCAATATTTCGAAAGGACTGATATACCTAGGGCTCAACTTCCCCTTCTTTCCAAATCTCATAACCCTCTTCCAGGGAGATATTCGTAAGAACACTTTATCACCCACTTCAAACTCTAGGTCTTTTCTTCGGTTGTCGGCATAACTTTTTTGTCGACTCTGAGCTGCTCTTATGTGTTGTTGAATAGATCTGACCTTTTCTGCCATTTCATCAACGAGATCAGGTCCTAATAGCTTTCTTTCCCCAACTTCATCCCAGCAAGTTGGAGGCCTGCATTTCTTTCCATAGAGAGCTTCATAAGGAGCCATCTGAATACTGGAGTGAAAGCTATTATTATAAGAAAATTCCACCAAAGGTAGGTGTTGATCCCATCCTCCTTTGAAATCCATAGAGCAAGCTCTCAACATATCTTCTAGGGTTTGAATTGTTCTCTCAGACTGACCATCTGTCTGAGGATGATAAGTAGTGCTGAAACTCAACTCTGTATCCAGAGTATGATGAAGACTTCGCCAGAACTTCGAGGTAAATCTCAGATCCCGATCAGATATAATAGAAAGTGGTACTCCATGCAATCTTACCACTTCCTTTATATATATCCTGGCAAGCTGATCTAGAGAGAAATCCTCTCTAATAGCAATGAAGTGTGCAGACTTTGTAAGACAATCAACTATGACCCAGATAGCATTATTGCCTTTGGATGTTTTAGGAAGTCCTGTGACAAAGTCCATAGTGATGTTTTCCCATTTCCATTCAGGTATGGGTAATGGTTGTAACATCCCCTTAGACTTCTGTCTCTCAGCTTTAACTTGTTGACAAACCAAGCATCGAGAGACATATTCAGCAACATCTCTTTTCATGCCATCCCACCAGAAGTATTCTTTCAGGTCCCTATACATCTTCGTGCTTCCAGGATGAATAGAGAATGAAGAACTATGAGCCTCATCCAGCAGCTCCTTCTTTAATTCGGGGATGGAAGGAACACAAACCCGATTCCTAAACTTTATTATCCCATCACAATCAAGGTTGAATTCAGGAACATTTCTCACCTTCTTTTGTAACTCGACATCTTCTTTCTGTGCCTCTTTAATCATCACATGTATAGATGGTTGAACATTCATTTGAGAAAGATAAGATTTTTCCCCTTCCATTATAATTCCAAGATCCATCCTTTGTAAATCCATAAATATTGGATCTTTTGTGATCCTCATCATGGATAAACTAGCATGGTCTTGTCGACTTAATGCATCCGCCACCTTGTTTGCTTTCCCAGGGTGGTAATGGATTGAGCAGTCGTAATCCTTAATCAGCTCCAACCATCTTCTTTGACGCATATTCAACTCCTTTTGTGTGAAAATATACTTTAAACTTTTATGATTAGTATAAATATCACACCTTTCACCATAAAGGTAATGCCTCCAAATCGTTAATGCAAAGATTACCGAAGCCAACTCCAAATCATGTGTTGGGTAATTTTGCTAATGGATTTTCAACTGTCGTGAGGCATAAGCTATCACCATATCATTTTGCATAAGAACACACCCCAATCCCTTCTTGGATGCATCACTATAGATCACAAACCTTTCTCCACTACAAGGCAGCGTGAGCACAGGTGCACTGGATAACCATCTTTTCAACTCCTTGAAATTCTCTTCACATTCCTCTATCCAGACAAACTTAACTCCTTTCCGAGTCAACTTGGTGAGTGGATTAGATAATAGTGAAAAATCTTTTACAAAACATCGATAATATCCAGCCAAACCAAGAAAACTTCGAATCTCAGTTACTGTTGTTGGTCTCGACCATCTTTCGATAACCTCTATTTTTGCTGGATCCACAGATATCCCCTCTTTTGAGATTATGTGACCCAAAAATGCGACTTTTTGAAGCCAAAATTCACACTTGGTAAATTTGGCATAAAGCTTCTCCTTTCTCAGGGTCTTCAATATAATTCTCAAGTGATCTTCATGCTCTTCCTTGCTCTTTGAATAGAAAAGAATATCGTCTATAAAGACTACCACAAATTGATCAAGATAGTCTCTAAAGACTCTATTCATTAGATCTATGAAGATAGAAGAGGCATCAGTAAGACCAAATGGCATCACTATAAATTCATAGTGTCCATACCTTGTACGGAAAGCCGTCTTTGGTATATCCTCCCTTTTGACCCTTAATTGATGATACCCTGAACGAAGATCAATATTGGAAAAGTATTGAGCTCCGCGTAGTTGGTCAAATAAGTCATCAATGTGTGGGAGAGGATATTTGTTCTTGATAGTGATCTTGTTAAGTTCTCGATAATCAATGCAGAGTCTCATTGATCCATCTTTCTTCTTAACAAATAGAACAGGTTCTCCCCAAGGTGACGCACTAGGGTGTATGAATCCCTTATCAATATTCTCTTGGAGTTGCTTCTTCAATTCCTGCAACTCAATTGGGTCCATTCTATAAGGTGTCTTTGAAATTGGCAAAGCGCCCGGTACGAGTTCTATTGAAAACTCAACTTCATGATTTGGTGGAAGACCCGGTAATTCCTTTGGAAAGACATCATCAAACTCCTGTACGATGGGTATATTCTTAATCGCGAGCTTCTCACCAACCATTTGAGATAAATAACCTTCATTTAGTGGAATCAATACCCATAAAATGGAAGAAATTTCCACTGGAAGGTTATGTTCATCCTTGCATTGATTGATGATCATATATTGATCTGGAATATGAAATGTGACTTCCCTTCTTTGGCAATTGATATGAGCTCCGTATAAAGAAAGCCAATCCATTCCAAGAATCACATCAAATTCCACTATAGGAAGGATCACAAGATTTGCAGGAAGCACTTTCCCACAAACTTTGATCGGAGAAGAATTATAAACTTTTGATGCGATTGATGTGCCATTAGGTTTTGTCACAGCTAACTCAACATCTAATTGTTGAGGTAATACGGTGATACCCTTAGAAAATTTTTCATAAATAAAAGAGTGGGTGGATCCAGAATCAAATAAAACATTTTCTACTTTAGAGTGGATGGTAAGTGTACCTTTCACCACTTCGTTATCGTACTCCACATCGCTGATAGAAATTGCATGTGACTTTCCTTTGTCTTTAGACTTAAGATTTTGTTGACGTCGACCATCATCATCAACCCTTGGATTTGGGCATTGATTGGCATAATGCCCCATCTTTTTGCACTGGAAACATTTAAGTGTAGTAGGTTCATTCTGTGTATCCCTTCCTTTGTTTGCATCATTAGACATCTTCTTCCCATTATCGCGGCATTCAAATGCCCGATGACATTCCTTTCCACATTTGAAACATTTACTTGTCCCTTTAAGACAACTCCCTCCATGTTTCTTTCCACACTTTGAGCATAAGGGAAAGCTCATCTTCTTTTCAGTGTGCTCTTTAGATTTTCCTTTGAATTCCATCTTCCTCTTCTTATCAAACCCATGTGACTGATGGGTTACTCCAATCTCCATCTCGACTTTGAGAGCACATCGAATGATTTCCTCATAGCTATTGAAGTCCCTTATGTCTAACGCCCTTCGAAGACTTGGTTTTAAGCCACTAAAGAATCGATCGATCTTACTCTCAGGTTGGATAATAATACCAGAAGTGTACCTTGCAAGTCTTGTAAAATTTGGTTCATAGGTACCAACAGATTCATCATCCCTTTTCTTCAGTTCAAGAAACTCTTTCTCCATCTTTGTTCGGAGAATACGAGGGAAGTACTTATTGAAAAATAAGTTCTTGAACTCATCCCATTCCATAGACTCAATTTCATCCCTTTGCCTCGTATTCTTAATAAGATTCCACCATTGATCAGCATCTCCTTCCAAACGATACACTGCTAGGATGACTTTATCATGTTCAGAACATTGAAGAACTGAAAATATATTTTCAGTAGTACTAATCCATTGTTTAGCAACTAATGGATCAGTAGACCCACTGAAAGAAGGTGGACGCTGCCTCATGAAGGATTCAACAGAATGTTGCTCCTTCCTTCGCTCGTTTGGAAGTCCTGCATGATTCATAGCTTGAGAAAGTTGTGTGATCATGGCTACAAGATTTTGTATTCCAGCTCCCATATCGATTGGTTGCTCAGGGGGACAATCATTGCATTGCCCGTTGCATTCCGCATTAACACGATTCCTTCGGGTTCCAGCCATTGACTAAAACCAAGAAGAATAGTGTGAGCAAAACTAATTATAATAGGAAAACCACATAATCATGGATAAAATTTCACACTTAAGGTCTTATCCTAGGGTATTCATGGCCATTTCTAAAACACTAAGATTGTGTTCTATGCTTAGACTTATCCTTAGGCTTCTTACTAAGGCTTTCACATCCTAGTTTCCAAAGGTTGACTATACCTTTCCTCTGATACCAACTATAACGACCCATACTTTACATACATTGTTAATACTTCAAAATTGAAGCACACTTATTACAACATATGACAAAACCACAAAGGACCGTATAGGTATAGTGTCTTTAGAAACTGGGAAACATAAAAAACTGGTTCATAAATCTTCTATAGTGTCTCCCATTTATTTCATCATATCTAGGGTCCCTTTTAGAATATTCTACTTAATATCCATCTTCCTGACCTGGGGAAAAGAAAACATAAAAGGGTGAGCTCAAATGCTCAGAAAGGGAAAATAAAGGAAATAAAAATCATATCATATCTTTTTGAAAATCAAAACCTGCAAAAGAGATCATAATATCTTAACATGGAATAAATCATAGAAGTGAAAATGAGATACCCATAATCATAACATAAAACTTGAAACTTTGTGGCATGCACACATAATCATGGAAAATCATTTCTTGTTAGTCATGACTCATTGCCAAGACTATCTTAGTGGACAAAGTCCCTTTCTGAATCGAGTAACCCTCGTTTCAGTCCTGTTTCACTGAACCGGTATAACCTACCATTCCAGCCCTGTCTATCTCATGAGATATAAAATCTTTACCCAATGCATTGGAGGGAGATATAGGTCCCACCCATCTTATAATGAATCCTTTCTTATGTATGCCACATAATCATAAATCATAAATCATAGCGTAACCCATGTAATAAAAATGGGATTCTTAAACAACATGACATCATAAAACAATTCATATAAGATAAAGGAATTAATAAAAATATTTCCATCACAACATAATCAAATCCATGTAATAATGGGGATAAAAACAGAACCCTTTTATTATCTTAGATGGAAAATAATTTTGATAAAATACTTGAACTCCATTCTTGAGGAAAATATCCTTTCTACTTCAAAAACACTTTTCCTTTCTTAACATGTCATACAATTTTAAACTAAAAGAAGTTGATTAAAAATAAACTTGAATACTTGTAAAGTAATCTTATTGGAAATAATGTTTTAAGAATCCATTCATGCCGTATAAGTTAAAAAAACATTCTTCGTACTTTTGTCGGAAAAGTCAAAAAGTACCTCGTACGAAAAAACGACAAAAGATTCCTTTCATATTCTTTACTAAAAACTCACAGAAGGGTAAAACTAGATTTAAAATATTTTAAGTGGATAGAAACAATATTACATATTGAGGGAACATGGATGTGGATGATAAAATACACCCCCAATAAATACTTACGAATAAACAATCTCGGATAAAAATGAGATTCTGATATTTCCCTTACCTTAGGTCCGATTTGCTTTGTACGTGTCCAAAGCTCCTGTATAATGGTTTAAATAATGTTATTGAATTATTCCAGAATCATACATATTGATATGATATCATATATGGTCATATTCTTAGCTTCTTGATAGTAATATTTCATTGTTACTTGTTACTCGGGTCTTTATTGCCTTTTGTTCTTATGTGTGTTTTGCCGAATACATTCTTATTCTTCTTTTAAGGTTATAGATACCTTATATCCAGAATGGTATTATTGTAACATATATCATATTTATTCATTCAATTCATTTATATAATTACTATTTATTGATGATCATGTAGAACGAGTCGCATCACATCGTGGAGACGGTATTCCGTACGTACGCACGAGTGATGATATCGTTCCTATGATCGTGGAATTGTATTGGAGTATATATATATTATTTCAGTATCAATATTACTTTATTATAGACATAAATAGTTACTCATTACACCATTATACCCATCCTTGTAAGGTGATGGTGGAAAATAGATTACACCACGGCGTGGAGACGGTATTCCGTACGTACACACGCGCGGTGATTTCATTTTTCCGTAGGATGGATAGAAGGTGAATTAGGTTTGTTTCATATTTATAATAACATATCAGTATGTAAGTAATACTGATGTTATTACTTTATCATGAAACAACTAAAAAATAAGAAGTTGAAGAAGAAAGAAATTGAAAAGATCGGTAATGGATATTACCTCTTCTTTGAAACGCTTCTTTGAATCCTCCACTTAGGGAACTAAGATTGGTCTTTGAAGAAGCCCAGGACCTCTAGAATTATTCTAGGGAAGTGGAGAGGAGAAAATGGCAGGTGTTGGCCGAGCTTGAGTGCTCAAATTGGTATGAGGAGGAGGGGGAGGAGGTGCCCTTTTATAAGGGAGGAGAGGGGCACCTTAGGAATATCTCAAAATATTATTTTATATTAAAGTCAAAATCGGTTTATAATGGTTCCAAAGGGTCTTATTTCGAAGTTAAAGTGGGTATGGGTCTAAATACTATCAACCAATAGGATTTAGACAATTTTAGGGTATTATTTTAACCTTATCAATTAGATTTAACTCTAAGTTAAATAATTTAACTTTTACCATGTCTTTTTGTTTTCTTTCACTATATGGTTAATATAGTTACTATAACATGCCAAACGAACCCCAAAATGTTTATTATTAATATATATATCCTTATCTATGTCATTTGGCCGAACCTTAGATTTTTAGGAATAAAATAACAATTAATAATATAATATTTGATTTAAAAACTATTTTGTGTTAATTTTGACACTATTTGATATATGATTTTTGTGAAAGTCATAACAAAATTATATGTTCGAACCAAGTTGATTAAATCAACACTAATATATCATAGTAACCTAGAAAATTAGTGTAATTCATAAAAAGTCTCAAATTACATTTATTTTTGTGTTTATAACATTAATTATGTCAATATTTCATTAATAAGATAATTACTGCATCATCATTGTGTCATAAATAAATTAAATTATTTAATGTCTAAAATTACAAATAAAATACCATTATGTAGGACATATTTTTAGATTTCTAATGAATATTTATAGTCGAATTTATCTTATGTATAACCCCATATTAAAAATTATTTACTTATTAAACTTTGATTTTAACTATTTTAACCCTTCTTTAAATAAATTAATAATAAATGTCCTAATCTAATCCAAGTGGGCCTAAATGGTCATATTTTATTCCTAATTTTTTTTTGGTCGAATTACACTTTCCAATAGAATTATTACATGTGTTAGGGTAATAATAATATCATATTTACCCTTAGTTACCCTATTTACTATTAACCGCGGTAAAAATAGTAAAAATTTACTATTCACCAAAAAATTATTTTTATCTCATTGAACCACATTTTACTTACTGATATCAACCATGTCTGTCAGATTTTCAAAATTTCATTCACAGAAGCGGTAAAATTAAGTTTTATGCAAAATTCAGTTTTTAACCTACCACTTAGTGGTTTCACTATTCATCAAAAATTGAAAGTTTTCAGAAAAATACAAAAATTTCACCCTAGGCTAATTTCGATATTCTGAATCCAAAAATGAAGTCCATTTTGAAAAATAAAATTTATAAAATTTCAAAAAGTGGTTATTACTATTCATAACGGCTAGTTTTAATAATATTTTAATAGCATATCGTTGTTTAGTGAAACTCGGTATTGCGTACGACGCAAGCTATCGAGGAAGGTCGTGATTGCGTGTAAAGTAAGCCAAGCAAGTGTGTAGTGAAAGATTCCTTTGATGATATAAAAACAAAATATTACTCATAAAAATCTCGGGTGTTACAATTTCCCTTGAAGGGATGCCGATACCGAGGCCATCCCATGGGCGGCTGTGAAGAGGAGCGTACCGACATGGTCTCACCGAGATATGATGGTCCGGGCGAGAATCAGGGTGGATGATGGATAGATGAATGAAGTGGAGGGTGGAATGGAAAGGAACCATCGCAAGGGCAATGGTGAAGTTGGGCTTGAGCCTTGAAAGAGCTTCCTACGTATCCCCGTGGCAGGGAATCAAAGTCCGCGTAGTTCGGGATGGTTTCGGTGAACCAGCATGAGGGTGGACCTTGGTCCGATGGGCATCATCAGCGAACTGACGTGAATGGGGAGGACCAAGAGGGTCTTAGTAGTGATGGGCTTGGACCTCATGGAGGCTTCCTACGTACCATGTCGTGACATGGATCAAATACCACGTAGTCTACAGGGGCTTCGTCGGCGAACCGACGTGAAAGTGGACCTTGGTCCGACGGGTGGTGGGATTGAACCTCTGGAAGGCTTCCTACGTACCACGTCTTGGGATGGTTCAAATTCCTCGTAGTTTGGATGATGGAATTCATCAGCGAACCGACGTGAAAATGGACCTTGATCCAATGGATGTCGTTAGCGAACCAACGTAAAGGTGGACCTTGGTCTGATGCGTCAGCGAACCGACATGAGGGTGGACCTTGGTCCGATGAGAGATGGGCTTGAACCTCAGGGAGGCTTCCTACGTACCATGCCTTGGAATGGATCAAATACCTCGTAGTTCAAAGGGTTTCATCGGTGAACCGACGTGAAAGTAGACCCGTGGGTCCACTACTGGTGGTCTTGAACCTTGGGAAGGTTTCCTACGTACCATGCCTTGACATGGATCAAAGTCCTCGTAGTTCAAAAGATTGATGGAATACATTTTAACGTCATGCGAGATGATATTCAACCCTGACGTGAATAAATGACGGGCGGTGTGTGTCGGTGAACCGACACAAATGAGGGACCTTGGTCCGATGGGAGATGGGATTGAACCTCTGGGAGGATTCCTACATACCATGCCTTGACATGGATCAAAGTCCTCGTAGCTCAGGTGAAAATGGGGGGGGGGTTGGCACACCGACAAGGAGACGGTCTGGGCCAATGATTTTTGGGCCTAAACCTCGGGGAGGCTTCCTACGTACCATGCCTTGACACGGATCAAAGTCCTCGTAGTTCAGGTTAGTCACAACGGCTTGCCGTCGGACTGGAATTCATTTTAAAGTCATGCTGGACGAAGTAGAACTCGACGTGAATTGGATGATGGGTGGGCTTGAACCTCGTGGAGGCTTCCTACGTACCACGCCTTGACATGGATCAAAGACCTCGTAGTTCAAATGGGTGTGCAGTTTAATGTCATGCGGGACAAGGGGCATACAGTTTAACGTCATGCTGGACGAGGGTGTGCAGTTTAACATCATACTGGACGAGGGTCTGCAGTTTAACGTCATGCTGGATGAGGGCGTGCAGTTTAACGTCATACGGGATGAGGGCGAAACTCGACGTGAATGAACGACCGAGTAATGTGGCTTGAACCTCATGGAGGATTCCTACATACCATGCCTTGACATGGATCAAAGCCCTCGTAGTTCGCTATGGGTGGGGGTCAGGGTCGGTGCTCACTCTAAGCCCACGTGAGTCAAGCTCGGTGTGAGAAACAAGAGGTTTCAAGGACATGACGATCATGTCACGAAGGATGCATCCGTGAGAAGCGAAGAGGGGCTTACACGTTAGGCGTCCCATGGTGCAGGGAATTACTCCAGGATGGAGGCCCGGAGTGTGACAAAGCACAGCGAAAGAGGGATTTGGGACCAATGATAGGAGGTTCCTCGTTCCCTATGACGCCCTCCACTGACCATAGTAGTGGGGAAGTACGGAGATGCAGGGGTGCAGCCATCCGTTGGGGAACTAGGGTCGCCCTTCTCCTGAGAACATACACCACTCCAATAAGGAGGATATCATCCCTTGTGGATGAGTGATTCCACTCCTGTGGAGATGAGTGGCGTAAAAAATGTTCGAGCTGGGGGACCCTTCATGAGAGGCACAAGGCCAGGTCACAGTTTAACGTCATGTTTTGAGGACGTGATGCTTGGCAGTTTAACGTCCTGCAGCTCAGACGAGGTGGGTTCACTCCACACCCCTAAGACTTACAAAACCGGTACCCTCTGGTCCTTGGGTAAGGGAAGGTACCAGTAAGGCCATAGTCAAGGGGGGTTGTGGAGCGAACCATCAAGGGGTCCACGTTAGCGTGGCTATGCGGAGAAGCAATAGTTGTTAGCGTGCCTATGCGAAGAAGCATTAGGCGAAGCAACGCTATGGGTGGAATTGTCCATGGGACTTTGAAATCACATCGTGCAAACCTGGAGGGTCGCACGGGAAGAGGAATTTCCAAGAAAAGGAGTGTGCTTCGTGAAGTGGAGTGCCTTGGCCTTAGAATGGGTCATAGGTGTGAGTGTAGGGTGCTTCGGGAAGTGGAACAGTATTCACGGAGCACTACCTCGCGAAGAAGGGGTTCCTCGCGAAGCAGGGTGCTGCGAAGCAGTGTGCTTCGCGATGCGTAGTGATCCTGCCTTATCATAGGGATCACTAGTACAGCTTGGGTGTTTCGTGAAGCATAAACGCTCTGCGGCTACCCGGGTTCCCTTGGGAATCCCCTTCCTTCACGAATGCCCTTGACCTTCGCGAAGGGCATCCCTCTCGGAAGAGGGGCTCAAAACGAGACAAAGAAAAGGCGTCTCACGAAGTAGAAGTACCTCACGGAGCTCATGATTCCGGGGCCAAAGAGTGCTTTGCGATTCGGGAGAGGAGAAGCCAAAAGGTCAGATTTTCCGTCCTCAGGACTCAGGGGGAGTCCAGTATTTATAGGGAAGGGGCGCCACGAAGCAGAACTCGTGCGCCACCTCAGGTGTTTCGCGGCGCGCTCGCGAACGTCAAAGTCGTCTACGAAGAGTTACCGCCTCTGGAACTTTGCGGTGGGATCGTGAACTTCAAATGCGTTCGCGGAGAGTTACCGCCTCTGGAGCTTCGCGGCGGGCTCGCAATGCTCGGGGTGCTTCACGTCGGTGCTTCACGAGGCAGCGTGCCTGCCTACTTTTTCGTCCCTTCCTTTCGTGCAATATTTTGGCGCCAACAGTTATCATAACATCTGGATGAAATAGGGTGATAAATGAAAAAGAAAGAATCGAAATTGAAAGAAAATAAAAGAAATGAAAAGTGGAATTTACCTCTAGAATATAACTTCCTTGAAAAAGAATTTAGGGAAGATGATTTGGTCTTCTAAAGAGACCAATGGATAATGGGTGTTGGAGAGGGGATTAGGGATATACTTAAGCAGAATTTGGACTAGGCACAAGGCTTGAGAGGTGTGAGGAGAGGAGGTAAAGAGGGGTCGTATTTATAGGTGAGTTGAGGAGGGGTTTCCCATTATATTAATATTTAGTTTCATATTTTTCCTCAATACAATGAATAGTATTCATTATTTTGAACCAAAATAGTAAATAGTGCTTGGGAGTTTGAAAGAATATCGATTTAAATCATCCATGACTCAAGCATGATGCAGAAATTCATTTATTTAGCATTTATTGCAAATTATTGTATTTTACTATTCACAAAAAAATCAAGTATTTTAAAAAAAATACCAAAAATTACCCCAACCATTTTACAATCTGCATAATAAAAAAATGAAATCCATTTTTTGAAAATAATTTTTCAAAATATGTGAAATTAAATTTTTAAATAAAATCATAATTTACATGAAAACTAAAAATTTTAAAATTTAAAATGCCTTTCTAAAACTATGAAAAATTAATTAAGTTCTCATAAAATTATATTATGATCATAATACCTCAAAATAAAAATTTTGGAATTCATTTTATAACAATAAATTTAATTTAATTTAATTTAATTAATCACAAAATTATAATTAATTATACAAGACTTACAAAAACACCAATAATTATTAAAAAAAAATTATTTACTTATACTATGATATAATAATATCACATTATCACTTATATTATGGATAAATTTTATTTATAATTTCCATAGTGAGGTTAAAATTCAATTAACCAGTTTACGATTCATAAGGGTCATATTACTATTCCAATGTTAAAGCAACTCTTTCATCTGTATACTTTTCTTATATTCTATAGGTGCCTTTTGTTCCACTCTTTCTTTATTTATGAGGTTTTATTGAGTTATATATGTAATATTAAATGATTATAATATAATACATAATTATAAGAAGGTAATTTCATTGATAAAATTGTTTTTCATTACATCCCCCCTTTATTTCTCCCTCAAAATTTCATTTTACATTCTACGCTATAAACTAGTGTGGGCCCTTTTTCTTCATTGCCTCCTCCAATTACCATGTTTCCTATTAGTACTTATGGTTCTTCTACAGTACATTAACTTATTGAGTAGTCTTTTTTACATATAAATTTATCTCTACAATCTATCATCATCACTCACTTCTCTTTATAAGAAAGATCATTCTCTAATTGTACCACCTCTGAAGAGAGTAAATGTGAAGGGTCTGGTATGTACTTCCTTAAGAGGGATACATGGAATATATCATGTACATTAGATATGGTAGGTGGAAGTGCTAGTTGATAGGCCGCAACTCCAACATAATTAATAATCTCAAAGGGGATGATGCACCTGGGACATAGATTTCCATTCCTCCCAAACCTCATGACCATCTTCCATAAAGATTTGCAGAGGAATACCGTGTCTCTAACATTGAACTCAAGGTCTCGTTGACAATTGTATGCATAACTCTATTGTTCAATTTGGGATGTCTTGAGGGGATTCTAAATTGTTTTCACATTTTCCACTATTTCATTGACGATTTCAGGTCCTAATAGCTTATACTCAGTGACTTCATCCCAAAAAACTGGTGTTCTGCACCTTTTCCCATAAAGGGATTCATATGGTGCCATTCAGATATGGGATTGGAAACTATTTTTGTATGAGAATTATACTAGTGGAATATGTTATTCATACCCTCCTTTTATGTCCATATAACATGATCTCAATATATCTTTCAATGTTTTAATAGTTCACTTAGATTGGACATCAGTTGGAGGATGATAGGTTGTACTAAAGTTCAGTTCAGTGCTTAGAGCATGCTGGATACTTTTCCAGAACATCAAGGTGAATCTTGGATCTCTATTTGATACTATAAATAGTGTTAATCCATATTTCCTTACAACCCATTTGATATATATCTGTGCAAGTTTATTCAATGAGAAGTCCTCTTGAGCTCTGACAAAGTGATCCGTCTTTGTAAGACAATCCACAATCACCCATTTAGCATTGTTTCCTCTAGATGTCCTTGGAAGTCGAGTGAAAATGTACATGATTATGTTCTCCTACTTCCATGTTGGTATGGATATTTTTTGCATCATCCCCTTATAATTTTTTCTTTCATCATTCACTTTTTTACATACCAATCACTTTTATGTATATTTAGAAATCTCTTTCTTCATATTGTCCAACGAAAAGTTCTCTCGGAGATCTTGATGCATCTTTGTGATCCCTGGGTGAATAGAGATGGTTGAGCTATGTGGATCATTAATAAGATCCTTCATTATCTCTGGATTAGATTTTACACATAATAATGACCCAAATCTTACAAATTCTTCCTCATCACTCTTGAACTTAGATGATTTACCATTTTTGATGGCTTCTACCATTTTCTGAATTTCAACACAATTTCATTGAGAATCCTTTATTTTCTCAATGAGGGATGGATGAGAAATCATTTGAGAAAGGGTTGATGACGTTCCTCCCTTAATTATTTTCATGTCCAAACTCTTTAAATCTAATAATATTGGATCCTTTTCAACTCTCATCACTGATGAAGACGCACGATCCTTACTACATAGAGCATCTTCTAACTTATTTGCCTTACTAACATGGTAGTGGATTGAGCAGTCATAATCCTTAATGAACTCTAACCATATTCACTGGAAGATATTAATAATTTTCTGATTGAAAATATATTTTTGACTCTTGTGATCAGTATATATCTCACACTTCTCCCCATGAAGATAATTCCACCATATTTTCAACACAAAGATCATGACCGCCGACCCCAGATCATGCATTGGATAGTTTTCTCATGGAGTTTCAGTTTCCTTGAGTCATAGACTATCAGTTTATAATTTTTCATTAGCACTCCACCAAAGACTTTTTTTAAGTCTCATTTTATACCACAAAGGGTTATCCACTTATACGAAGTATGAGTACTGGTGTAGTGATAAGACTCCTTTTGATCTCCTTAAAGCTTTCCTCACATTCTTAAGTCCAAACATATTTATCCCCTTCTATGTTAGCTTGGTAATTTGGTTTTCAAGTCATGAAAGGTTATTCATAAATCATGGATAATACCCAATAGTTTCAAAAAACTACAGATCTACATTATTGATGTTAGCCTGGGGCACTCTTTAATTTCCATTGTCATGAAAGGGTCTATATATATTCCTTTACTAGTGATAAAATTCCCCAATAATTATACTTCCTCGATCTAGAACTCACATTTACTATATTGTTTTTGAATATTATCCCTTCACAAAGTTATATACACTATATTAAAATGCTCCTCATGTTCCTCCTTGCTCTTGGAGTAAATCAGAATATCATCAATAAGGACTACCACAAAAATATCAAGGCAATATATAAAGACTCTATTAATTAAATCTATGAATATTCATGGAGCATTAGTGATTTTGAAGGGAATAACATTGAACTCATAGTGTCCATACCCCCATTCAAAAGGCAGTTTTGGGAATAGATTCCTTCCTCACCATTAATTGATGATATCATGACCAAAGGTCCACCTTAGGAAAATAACTAGCCTCATATAGCCGATCGAACAAGTCATCTATCTGAGGCAGTGGATACTTGTTATTTATCATGATTTTATTGAGGTCACAATAATCAATGATGAGGAATATTTATCCATCCTTCTTTTTATCAAATAGGACTAGTGCACCCCATGGTGAAGCACTCAGGCATATAAAACCCGCATCCATATTCTCATGTAACTGCTTCTTCAGCTCTTCCATCTCAATAGTATTCATTCTATAAAGTGTCATTATATTAGTATGGATCCAGGAAAAAGTTCCATTAAGAACTCAACCTATTAATTAGGAGTAATTCTAGGAAATTATTTAGGGAATACATTAGTGAAATCCATCACGATCAGAATATCTTCAAGAATTGTCATCTCTTTTCTCTCAATAATTTCAGAAAGATATGCTTTCTCAAAATGAAACATTATCCACAATTGAAATGATGATATTCATCTTCCCCCTTACACTTGTATAATATTTAAGGATACTCTAGGATGTGAAGAGTGATCTCCCTTTCCAAATAGTTAATGTTTTATTTGTATAAAGATAGTAAATACATGCCCAAAATAGCATCAAACCCCACCAATATATGTATGAAAATATTTTATGGGAGGTTCAATCCACATAAATTTATTGGGGAGGAGTTATAAGACTTGGATGCAATAATTTCCCTATTCGATGTTCTTAGAGATAACTCATCATCCAAATTTTGAGGTGGTGTTTGAATAGTTCTACTAAACTTTCATGATATGAAAGAATGCATAAAACAAAAATAAAATATTATGTTTACTATTCTTGAATGAATAACTAGCATACCTATCACCACATCATTGTTCTGATCCACCATAGTAGTAGTGATAGCATTATCCCTTTAATTTTTCCTTGTATGTTGTTGTTTCTTTCCTTTTACAACCCTTGGATTAGGGAAATTGTTCACATAATACCCAAGTTAAATGAAGTTTTAACACTAAACTATAGGCTGAGTATTGATCTGAACATTAATTCCTTCTTCCATGTTAGTGGGATTCTTCATTTCCCTCTGGAATTTTTTAGCTATATGTCCCACTCTTCCAAATTTGAAGCAATTCCTAGTTTTATTTAGATAGTTCCCAGGATGCTTCTGCCCAAAATTTTGAAACATGGGATGTTGGATATTCTTTCCATCATGGGGTTTATTTTCAAAACAAAACATATTAGACTCCATTTACGACATTTTTTCACCAGGACCATGAAGATATTGAGAATCTTCGATCTCCATTTGAACCATGTGGACAGAAAAAATAATCTCCTCATAACTTTTGAAGCCTTTAATCACCAACAATTTTCATTGACTTAGATTTAGTCCACTAAATAAGTGATACACCTTGCTTTCGGTTTTCATGAAAAAGTCAGAGGTGTATCTTGCAAGCCTAGTGAAGTTTTCTTTATATGCCCTGATAGACTCATCTTCCTTCTGCTTAAGTATGAGGAACTCTCTTCCTATCATGATATGGAGGGTTCTAGGGAAACAATTATTGAATTTTTTTTAAATTATTCCCAATCCATGGAATCAATTTCCTCATGTGACTTCGTATTCTTTATCAGTTCCCACTACTGATCAACTTCCCCATCAAAATGATAGACCACCAGTACGAATTTATCTTCTTTTGAGAACTATAGAATAGATAATATAATTTCAATGGAGTTAATAAACTATTCCATGAGGAGGGGATCAGAATATCCATTAAACATGGGTGACCCTTTCCACAAGAAATATTTGATGGAAACTTTCTCTCTTCTTGGAGGAGGAGGGTATTCCACCTGATTCACAATATTATTCATAACTTGAGCCAGATGAGAAAGTACATTAATAAATTTAAAGACCCGTAAAATTCAAGGGAATTTATTTCTTAATTTTCTTTGGGATTTTACGAGAACGCAGTTTCTGACGGCACCTGATTCCGAGGCCCGGTGTGCCCGGAATCAATTTCCGAAGTTGAGCTCGGGTACGCTCAGTGAATGAACGCGCGGGTTTTCCTAACTTTTGAACTGATGCTCAGAATCGAAATCCGAGGGTACCAATGAAACCGCAACACCAGTAATTGCTTAGGAACACCTTTTCTGGAGTTGTGTTTGCTCGGGTGTGGTTATTTTAAAAAAATGGTTAACTAATGAATAAAATAAAAGTTGTTCAACAATTTTTATTTTATGTTCAAAGTAGTTTAAACATACTTATGGAAGTTGAGGTGGGACCCACTATAACCTAACCCCTCTTGATAGGATATTAGTGAGGTAGGCCCCACACAATCCTCACCTTTTCAACTTCCTAAAACCCCCATTATTTTGTAACACACCCGCACCCCCTTATTAAATGCCAAGTCAACTCTCACATTAATTGGACTGTTAAGACTCTTCAATTAATTCAATTAATTGAATGAATTATTTTGAATTTCAAATGGAATATTGGCTTGTGTGTGTTAATTAAATAAGACAAAGTCTTATTTCATTAGGGGTTGCTTCGTTGTGTTGAGAGGGACAGTTCCACGAAGAACTTCATCTTTCTCCTTGAAGAACGCGAAGAACACACCGACACCGACGAAGAATGCTAATTCCTCGGAGATCGACGATGTGACGCCATGTACCGCGATGCCGAAGATCCTCTTCTCTGCGATGCCGTGTACCACGACGTAGACGACGCATACAGATCCTCCTTCCGCGACGCTGTCTTCCGCGATGTCTTTTTTTTTGCGATGAACCTCATTCGACGACTTCATCGAAATAGGGGTTAATTTTTTGTTCGTGATTTCTTTGTTGTTCATAGACTTTTATATTGGGCCGCCTGTTATCGTAATAACGGGAGGAGGTCGGACCACACGAACACGGCCGACCCCCCCCCCCATTGATGTTGTACTTGTTGCGGCACGAGCAAAGGCAGCGCGGTGCAACGACACCATGCGGAAGCAAGAGGAATGGGAGAAGATGTGCGGTGCCGTCGTGTCGCGCCGTTGAGGCCGAACGAAGCCACAGAGCTGTCACACCACGCCGGAAAACCACGAAGAAGCCGAGGCCAGAGCGGGGCCATGGCGGAGGGGTGCGGCACCTTCACGTCGCGCCGGTCGGACAAGGCCGCGACCTATGGTCGTGGTGGTGCGGGGAGCGGCGGCCAGAACCGCCGGCTGCCGGTGCAAGGAGGGCGGGACCCGCGGGGGGGGGGGGGGGGGGGGGGGGGTGGGCTCCCACGGTGACACACCGCCCGGCTTGGCCGGCCGGTTTTCGAGAAATCCGGGGGTCGTAACCCCGGCTGGAAAATGGCGGGGCCCCTCGTGGAAGGCCGTTTCTCAATCAGGGGGCAGCGCGCCCCCGTTTCCGCAACGGCTCGGCCAGTGCCGAGCTGGCCATGCGGGCCGCGCCCGCGCCAGGCCAACCGGCCTCCCTGGTCAGAACGGCCGCACCGGGCCGGGCCGCGCCCTAATGGGCTAGACCCGGACCTGGGTCGGGTCGACCCAGGGGGTCTTGGGCCGAGTCGGTCCGGACCCAAAACCCCCTATTTCCGGACATTTCCGTTCAAACACCTGTATCTTGGGCTACAGACCTCCAATCGATGCACCGTCAGTTGAGATGAGATCCTTGGATCAAGACAGTCGTTTTGGTATATTAAACTCAAGGTTTTGGAAAACTTTGGGTACGGATGGGTTGGTTCGAGCACGAAACCAACAGGGCCCTCAGAGCGGAAACGCTTATAACTTGAGCTCCGGACGTCCGATTGACATGCTTTCGACTTTGTTGGATTCCTCTTAGTGGGACAGACCTTTTGGATTACTCCACTTGAGGTTTGGATTAAGTTGGAGTGTGTTCAGGTTGGTTTTGACTTAAAAACCAACCAGGCCCCCGGAACTAAAAAACCAACAACTCTCAGATCGGGTGTCTGATTGACGCGCCGTCTGTCACGTTGAGTTCATTTTGTCGAGACAGAAATTTGGGATACATCTACTCCAGACTACATGTCAGTTGATTTATTGACCCCCTTGGCTCGTGGAGCGGACCCTCCCGGAATCGAGCATGTTGTGTGCGGGAACCCTAGAGCTGGCTGCGACTACGACAACGATGATGACTACACTGAAATCCTCTGTGGGTTCGGCAGCAACGATGACTGCACTGAAATCCTCCGTGGGTTCGGCAGCGATGAAGACTACACTATAATCCTCCATGGGTTCGGCAGCAACAAAGACAGTACTGAAATCCTCCGTGGGTTCGACGACGATGACTACCGTTCTTGTATCCTACGTGGGTCTGGAAGTACTACTGTCCGTGTATCCTACGTGGGTCCGACAGTGTTTGACTCTGTTCTTGTATCCTACGTGGGTCTGGCAGAGTAGCTGGTTTTTTATCCTACGTGGGTCCCATATTACATGAATCAGTGTGTATATCTGATCATCTCTATCACCTTACGAAGATGTATACCTGTGTGAGCTGAGTCTTGACTTTCAATCATTATCTTCGATATGATTGATTTTCTTCCTATGTGGATTGTGTTGTGCTTTCCTGTATGGATTGGGTTTTACTATCCTGTGTGGATGTGATCGAACTTGGGCTCGGATGTTGGAGCCAAACTGGAATTGATGACTTAGGTATATGTATGGGCATATACCTAAGTAGTGTTGGATGTTACTTCGTGATTGTATCTTTCCTTTTTGGATTATCATTTGTGGACTCTGGGAGACCTTCAGGGGTCTCGGGGTCCCTACTGAGTAGCGTATACTCACCCCTGCATGGGCTATGCCCGCACTACATTGTGTTGGATGAAGACGACGGACAACACTGATTGTGGTTGAGGCTTCTGGAGCAAGTCGGTACTTGGAGGTGTACCACTGGGCGGGACGTACACGGAGCGGACGGCTGGACCCGAGGAGCTGAGGAGGCTATCGGTACCCACCCTTCAGGTTGTACATCCAGTGGACGGCTCGACGTTGCTGCTTTATTTCAGTTGTTGTACTTTCTTTCCAGTTGTACTTTACTTTCAGTTTGGGTTTTTATTCTGGCCCACATACTTTTCCACACTACTATTGTACCCATTTTTACTTAGTGTTTACTTCTGCTTGCTTACTCTGTGGTGATTGTTTACTTTATAAAGGAAATTTTTTCCCCTTTTTGTAGGGATTTACGCCTTGGTGCTAGTCGCCAGCCCCTAGCCTATGGGAGGTGGGCCTCGGGTAGTCACGGCATGGGTCTCGAGGATGGGTCGTGACAAATTGGTATCAGAGGTATGGCTGAAAGATCCTATTCATGAGACTCAAGAACACCACTGGAGCATTGGTTAGGAGTGGAAGTGAGATGGGATATCTATGGACTTCGTGAATGGACTTCCACGTACTTCTAGAGTTCATGACTCCATTTGGGTGATTGTCGACCGACTCACCGAGTCAGCTCTCTTCTTACCCATCAGAGAGCATGGCTCAGTGTAGAGCCTGGGACGCCTCTACGTTCAAGAGATCATATGGATTCACAGTGTTCCATCATCTATCGTCTCCGATCGAGATTCTCTCTTTACTTCCCGACATTGGAAGGGGTTGAAGGAGTCATTCGGGACGCAGCTACGACTGAGAACCGCCTTTCACCCTCAGACGGATGGTCAGACGGAGAGGACCATTCAGACTCTCGAGGACATGCTCTGTGCATGTGTCCTCGACTTTGGTCGCAGCTGGGAGGACCACCTACCCTTGGTGGAGTTCACATACAACAACAGCTACCAGTCCACCATCGGGGTGGCACCATTTGAGGCATTGTACGACCGACCTTGCAGATCACCTCTATGCTGGACAGACCTTGGGGAGTCAGCACTTGTGGGACTGGAGATTGTCCAGGCCACGATAGAGATGGTCTAGGTCATCCAGGAGTGGATGAGGACAGCTCAGAGCTGGCAGAAGTCTTATGCTGACAGGAGGCGGAGACCACTAGAGTTCGAGGATGGCGACCACATCTTCTTACGGGTCTCACCTTGACGTGGATTATGGAGACTTGGATGAGGTAGCAAGTTGTCTCTGCTCTTCATTGGACCTTTTCAGGTACTCAGCAGGATAGGCAAGGTGGCTTATTACCTAGCTCTACCACCTCAGTTGAACTGGGTGCACGACGTCTTCCACGTATCTCATTTTAGAAGATACGTGCACGATCCGACGCATATCATCGACCATGGGGAGATGGACATTGACGATGGGGTGACTTTTGCGGAAGTCTCGGTGGAGATCGAGGAGCGATAGGAGCGGGTCCTACGTGGGAAGTAGATTCCATTAGTGTGCATCAGATGGTAGCACGGGAACCTCCAGGAGAGCACTTGGGAGCGGGAGGCTCAGATGCGTGCACAGTACCCACATTTGTTTCCCTAGTTTATGATGTATCTTTACAGAGATGTAAAGCCCTGAGGTGGGAGTAATGTAAAGACCCATAAAATTCAATGGAATATTTTTCTTAATTTTCTTTTGGATTTTACAAGAACGCATTTTCTGACGGCACCTGATTCTGAGGCCCGGTGTGCCCGGAATCAATTTCTGAAGTTTAGCTCAGGTACGTTCAATGAACGAACGAGCGGGTTTTTCTAACTTTTGAACTGGTGCCCAGAATCGAAATCCGAGGGAACCAATGAAACAAAACCACTTGTAATTGCTTAGGAACACCTTTTCTGGAGTTGCGTTTGCTCGGGTGTGGTTATTGTTTTAAAAAAAGGGTTAACTTATGAATAAAATAAAAGTTGTGCAACAATTTTTATTCTATGTTCTAAGTAGTTTAAACATACTTATGGAAGTTGAGGTGGGACCCAGTATATCCTAACCCCTCTTGTTAGGATATTAGTGAGGTGGGCCCCACATGATCCCCACCTTTTCAACTTCCTCAAACCCCCATTATTTTCTAACACACCCGCACACCCTTATTAAATGCCAAGTCAACTCTCAAATTAATTGGACTGTTTAGACTCTTCAATTAATTCAATTAATTGAATGAATTCTTTTGAATTTCAAATGGAATGTTTTCTTGTGTGTGTTAATTAAACAAGACAAAGTCTTATTTAATTAGGGGTTTCTTCGTTGTGTTGAGAGGGAGAGTTCCATGAAGAACTTCATCTTCCTCCTTGAAGAACGCGAAGAACGCACCGACACCGACAAAGAACGCCGACCTCCGACGAAGGACGATGAAGAACGCTAATTCCTTGGAGATTGAAGACGCGACTCCGTGTACCGCTATGCCGATGATCCTCTTCTCCAAGACGCCGTGTACCGCGACATCGACGACGCTTACGGAGCCTCCTTCTGCGATGCCATATTCCGCGATGTCTTTTTTTTTCGCGACGAACCTCGTTCGACGACTTCATCGAAGTAGGGGTTAATTTTTTGCTTGTGATTTCTTTGACGTTCATCGAATTTTATATTGGGATGCCTGTTATCGTAATAACGGGAGGTGGTCGGACCGCACGAACACGGCCGACCCTCCTCCCCCTTTGATGTTGTACTTATTGCGGCACGAGCAAAGGCAGCGCGGTGCAACGGCACCGCGCGAAAGCAAGAGGAACGGACGAAGATGCGTGGCGCCGTCGCGCCGCGCCGTTGAGGTCGAACGAAGCCGCGGAGTCATCATGCCGTGTAGGAAAACCACAAAGAAGCCATGGCCAGAGCGGGGCCATGGCGGAGGGGCGCGGCAACGTCGCACCGCGCCGGTCCGACAAGGCCGCGGTGGTGCGGGGAGCGGCGGCCAGAACCGCCGGCCGCCGGTGCAAGGAGGGAGGCACCTGCGGGGGGGGGGGGGGGGGTTCCCGCGGTGACACATCGACCGACTTGGCTGTCCGGTTTCAGAGAATGCCGGGGGTCGTAACCCCCGACTAGAAAATGGAGGGCCCCCCTCATGGGGGGCCGTTTCTCAATCAGGGGGGGGGGGAAGTGCGCCCCCCTTTCAACGATGGCTCGGCCAATGCCGAGCTGGCCATGCGGGTCACGCCTGTGCCAGGCCAACCGGCCGCCCCGGTCCGACCAGCCGCACCAGGCCAGACCCTGACCCGGGTCGGCTTGACCCATTTTGGGCCAACCCAGGGGGTCTTGGGTCGAGTCGATCCGGGCCCAAAACCCCCTATTTCCGGACGGTTCCATTCAAACGCCCATATCTTGGGGTACAGACCTCCGATCGACGCACCATTAGTTGTGATGCGATCCTTGTATCGAGATGGTCGTTCCGGTATATTACACTCAAGGTTTCGGAGAAATGTGGGTACGACCGTGTTGGTTCGAGTACGAAACCAACAGGGCCCTCAGAGCGGAAAAGCTTATAACTTGAGCTTCGGACGTCTGATTGACGTGTCGTCAACATTGTTGGATTCCTTTTAGTGATACAGACCTTTTGACTTACTCCGCTCGAGGTTTGGACACAGTTGGAGTGTGGTCGGGTTGGTTTTGACTTAAAAACTAACCGGGCCCCTGGAACGAAAAAGCCAATAACTCTCATATCGGGCCTCTGATTGACGTGTTGTCTGTCATGTTGAGTTCTTTTTTTCGAGACAGAACTTTGGGATACATTAAATCCAGACTACGTGTCAGTTGATGTGTCGAACCCCTTGGCTCGTGGAGCGGACCCTCCCGGAATCGAGCACGCTGTGTGCTGGAACCCTAGAGATGGCTGCAACTACGACAACGATGATGACTGAACTGAAATCCTCCGTGGGTTCGGTAGCGACGATGACTGCACTAAAATCCTCTGTGGGTTCGGCAGCGATGAAGACTGCGCTGAAATCCTCCGCGGGTTCGGCAGTGACGAAGACCGTACTGAAATCCTCCGTGGGTTTGACGGTGATGACTATTGTTCTTATATCATACGTGGGTCTGGTAGTACTACTGTTCATGTATCCTATGTGGGTCCGGCAGTGTTTAACTCTATTCTTGTATCCTACGTGGGTCTAGTAGAGTAGCTGGTTTTTGTATCCAACGTGGGTCCCAGCTTATATGAATCAGTGGCTATATCTGATAATCTCTATCACCTTACGAAGAAGTATACATGTGTGAGCTGAGTCTTTACTTTCAATCATTATCTTCAATATGATTGATTTGCTTCTTGTGTGGATTGTGTTGTGCTTTCCTGTGTGGATTGGGTTGTACTATCCTGTGTGGACGTGATCGAACTTGGGATCGGATGTTGGATCCTAACTGGAATTGATGACTTATGTATATGTATGGGCATATACCTAAGTAGTGTTGGATGTTCCTTCGTGATTGTATCTTTCCTCTGGGGATTATCCTTTGTGGATTCTGGGAGACCTTCAGGGGTCTCGGGGTCCCTACTAAGTAACATATAGTCACCCCTGCACGGGCTATGCCTGCACTACATTGTGTTGGATGCAGACGATGGACAGCGCTGATCATGGTTGAGGCTTATGGAGCAAGTCGGTACCTGGAGGTGGACCACTGGGCGGGACGTACACGGAGCGGATGGCTGGACCCGAGGAGCTAAGGAGGCTATCTGTACCCACCCTTTAGGTGGGACTTCCAGTGGATGGCTCAACGTTGCTGCTTTACTTTCAGTTGCTGTACTTTCTTTCCAGTTGTACTTTACTTTCAGTTTGGGTTTGTATTCTGGCCCACTTATTTTTATGCACTACCATTGTACACAGTTTTACTTATTTTTTACTTCTGCTTTCTTACTCTGTGGTGATTTTTTAGTTTAAAAAGGCAATTTTTCCCCTTTTTGTCGGGATTTACACCTTGGTGCTAGTCGCCAGCCCCTAGCCTATAGGAGGTGGGCTTGAGGTAGTCACAACATGGGTCCCAAGGACGGGTCGTGACAATAATGTTTTGAGCACCCATTCCCATTATATTAGTTATATAATTAGGGAAATCATCACATTTATTATCATATTGGTTGTGGGAAGATGTTCTTATATTTCATAACATTAACAAAGAAAAATAACATACAGTTAGGGGGCTTGAATACTTAGCTAACAAGAATAAAAAATAAACAGTCAACATAAAAGGATAAACTCATAAAGGAAAAGTATATCCTAACTTGTGATTCCCAAGGATTTAATCTAGATCAACCATGATCTGGTTCCTATCATATATTCTTATGGTATTATTTTTCCCCCTTAATAATGGTTCATCCTAAACATATGAATTTACCAAATAATATCCCCTTGCAGTATCGAACCAACAGTTTAGTAAGGCCCATTTTCATTCACCAGTTCTTATTCGAATCCAACTCAAGGTGATGTTTTCAGGTTTTACCCCAAGATATATATGTGACAGAGCCACATCCACTTATTAATATCCAAATAGGGATGTATTTTCTCAACAAGCCACTCACTCTATACTTACCAAAATTTAGGGATGTTATCTTCTACTTAGTCTCATCCTTAAAGTTCTTACTAAAGTGTTTTATTCCTAATTTCCAAAAATTACTAGCCAATCCTTTGATACCAACTATAGAAACACTATATTTTTACACATATCGTTACATGATTTTAAGTATAATAACACATCATATTATAGTCCAAGGACCGTAATTTCTAGTGTCTTGGAAGACTAGGCACATAAAACTGAAAAATGAGACTAAATTAAACATTTCATTATTTAATCATCATAGTGATCCTAACTTCAATTGTTATCATATATATTTATAGGAAAACCTAGGGATAACAAGAACAAATTGATGTGATAAAAATACTAGTAAGGGAATAAAAATATGAACAAAGAATTAACGCATTAGTTATAAGGGATTCCATAATGATATAAAATGGAATAGAACATATGGAATCATAAAATATGAACATGGGATCATATAAACATGGAGTAATAGTAATGTGTAAGAAAAATAAATAAAGACTTTATAATGATTCAAGTATTATTAAAAATAAAGTAGCATAAGTCCAGGTTAACCACCAAGACCGTTGCACATGGTAGCACGAGTCAAGGCTAAACTCAAAGACTATTGCACATAATTTCCCATGAGACTCAACTTTACCCAATCAATTGGAATTATATCTAGGTAAACCCATCATAACGTGTTCCTAAGATGATTTCCATATACATAATCATACATTATCAATCATACTTATACAGAAGGGTTACCCATGGAATGAATTGGGTATCATATTCATGTCATAAAGCATAAAAAGGGTTGTATCATAAAAGTGTCCATGATGGAAAGTAATTAGATCATTCATGGAATTTAATAATGTATAATAGGAATATATCATTAAATGTGATGTCAATTTTTTTTCATAACATGAAAAAAGAGCATTTAAGAAAGTTTAATATAAAAACATTTTAGTGCGGTTTAAGGAAAATATCAAAGATCATAAAATGTAGAAAAAGGAATAATATTATATATATATAAATATGTGAACCAAGAAGGTTTTCATAATAAAAACAGTGGTTTTATAATAGTAATTTGTCTTAAGAAATATTATATTATGCACTTAAAATGTTGTAAGAATTATGGAAGATCCCATAAATGGGTTTTCTTATTGGGATGTATTGAGTGAGGAACCATTTAAAAACATGTAAATCGCCAAAAGATAATAAGTAATTGAACATGATACAAGAATTTGGAGAATTTAAACTATGTATTTAAAATGAAAATATCACTTTATTTGGGTAAAAAGAAAGATAGAGCAACCCGATGGAATAATGGAGGTTCAGGTAGAATCCCTTCCCTTAATTCTGATGGTGTCCTTAACTTGATATTAATGTTCTGGATAATCAAATTTCATTCATTAATTAATATTTCTATAACCACATCTTAATTTAATCGATTTAGTATAACCTTATTAAGCTCATTCTAGACATTTTTGATGGTTTAGGAGGTTCAATTTCAATGTTTGGGAGCATTTGTTTTCTTGGTTTTCTTGATTGGTTTACTTAAATATAAGTTAGGATAAACTTGTAATATGAGAATGGTTGTCTAGAGTTAGAGTTGTATTTTATTAGTGAACATACAAATGATTACATAGTTATAAAATTCATTTGGTTATTTGGAGTGAAGATGAATTATTATATAAAACATTAATGATAAAGGTTTTGGTTAATTGGCGGTTTTTAATCACAACACACACATTTTTTTTATAAATTAATATATTGTGAGAAAATATTACAAAACCTTAAATTATACATAATAAATATATTATAGTCAGTTCAAACATCAAAATGGTTTCATGAAAAGAATTTAATATTGTAATTGGAATGTAAAATTCATCATCCATGAATCTGATAAACTAACACATGCCCGATGGTCTTTTCATTTCTTGTATAAAATGAGGGGAAAAGAGATATATTGATGAATTATTCCATTATAAAAACAAATTATAGTAAATTTAGGTTACTGGATTTATCAGAACATTTTGATGAAATTATTTGAGGGAAGAAAAAAAATAAAAAGGAACTTGAAAGAAAATAAATGAAATGAAAAGAGGAATTTACCTCTCGAATATATCTTCCTTGATAACTTCATTAAGGGATATGATTTGTACTCTTGATGATATACATGGCTGATAGAATTGGGAGACGGACATAGGGAGATATTTGAGAAGATTTTGGACTAGTTATAAGGCCTGAGATGTGTGAGGAAGGAGGTAAAGTGGGGTGGTATTTATAGTGGATGAGGGGAGGGGTTTCCCATTATTTTAATCATTAATTTTATATTTTTTCTCAATAATATTAAAATTATTGATTATTGAGACAAAAAATAGCAAATAGTTCATGTGAGTTCAAACCAATGACCATTTACAGCATCCATTACTCAAGCATGAGACATAAATTAGTTTATTTAGCATTTATCGTAAATTATCGTATTTTACCTTTTATGGTATTGTAATATTTTCCTATATCATGATGCTATAATGTTTTGAATATTCCATTAAAATGTTACAAGGTTCTTATTAATTTAAATTTTTTCTTTTAAAATTACATGGCCTTTTAAATAATAGTTTTCAATGTAAAAAGGAGTATTTATCTCATGAATTTTCAGTGATTTTATTAGAGTATTTTCATATATGTAAACATCCATTGTTGAATTGTGTGTATCACTGAGGTTTATCTATTATCATATCATCTAACATATTTTATTAAATGGTTTATAGTCATTTGTATTGTGGATGTGCAATTTTAATACCATTCCAAATATTACTCATAATGGTTTGTGATTATGTTTACTGATTGGGGAAAGTTATTTACATTTCATATGTATATGTTATTTACAGGTCACCCCATTTATATAAAGATTGAATTGGAATTAGTAATTTATGTTTGATGCCTTATATAGAAACTTGATGCATCTATAGGTCTCATGAGACAAACCAGATTTGGGTTTGGTCAAGGCCTTACCAACTTATTTTTAGATGTCTTTTCTGAGTCCTTGACAGGAAGTTTTAGATGTCTGGCATTTCTCATTCCATCATTTTCTAATTTTTTATTTATTTTTATGTGATTCTTTAACAAGTATAATATCCATTATTAAGTTTACTATCTCAGGTGATTATTTAAATGAAATGTGTTTATTTTATTTACTTTTACATATTGTTTATTCTATATTTACTCATATATTTCAATGCATTCTTACTCTTTGTGTGCATTTGATCTCACCCCTTTCATTTGTTTCATTTTCCCCTAGAATTCTAAGAATTATGTTATGAATGATTTTTAGGGTTACACAAAGGGGGAATAATGATAGAATCAATGAAACACTTTTTGTATTTTATGTTTTAAAATGTAATGTGGATTTTATTTATGTATATTGTTTACCAAGACTAGAAATCCAATCATACCTTTGGGATGAAATTATTTGTATCTTATTCTAATGTAATAATGTTAGACCCCAACTATGGGCTACTATGGTAGGGGTCATTATAGTTGGTACAAGAGGATGTCTTGTATAAACCATGGGAACAATATTTAAAAAACCATTGATTAGAGAACTAAACCCTACGAAAAAATTTGGGAATATATCCAAATAAAATTAGCTTATGATTTACAGATTAGTTATAACAAAATTTTCAATTTATCTTTTGTGATAAACTTGTTCTGAGATTATAAATTATGTTTCATAATTTTTTGAGGCAATCTAGTATATTCCATTTTTTAGAAATGGAACCTAGTGTAAAGAATGGAAACCTTTACAATGCACGTAATCCGTGTAGGAATTTACCCCCAATAAAAGATATTGATGTTGGAAATAGAGATTAAACTGATGATGAACAACTTATTTATATAATGGGAAAACTTACTCATGTTATAAACAATAAACTTACCCATATAGAGAATCCTGAACCACAACAGGGAGGGATAATGTTAGACCGCTTCACGAAATAACAACCTCAGTCATTAAATGGGACTAAAAATCCATTTATATCTATAAAATGGACAAGTTCCTTAGAAAAGATTTATCACTCTTTGGGAAGTAACAAAATAAAGAAGGTTTTATTGTAGTTTATCATCTATTAGGAGATGATGATCAATGATGGCCATTGATCCAAAACAAGGAGGTGGAGAAAGAAATAAAAAACATGGAATCAAATGATTTTAATGAACGTTTTTTAGAAATATATTTTACCCACAAATAGTGATAAGATATATAGAGGAAGTTTATAAGACTGGGAAAAATAGAGGATGATAATTTTGATAATTATAAATATAGTGTTACATGGTTAAAAAGTAATTATGTGGACTACATAGGTAATCTATATAGTAAGATTGATCGTTTCTTTGATGGGTTAAATCCATTTATCCGAAGGGCACTGGTCACCCAAAATTTCTCATCATAGGAGGATATAGTCTTTTGTTCTATCAATAAAGGGAAATAATTTTCAAAGTCTTAACACATCGAAGTTAAGTAAGAGAACAAGAGAAATATAGATAATGATATGGATCAAGGAAAGAAGGGAAATAAGTATTTTCTAATATTTGATACTTGTGGAAGGAAATACCTTGACACCTTCTTAAAAAGAAAATGAGTTTTCCTTATGTGTGGTGATAAAGGCCTTCATGATCATGATTGAAAGGGAAGGAATAAATATACCAATGTTAAAAGATAAAATTATAGAGAGATGGGAAACTATGAAAATTAATTCCCTAAGTTTCAAGGAAATATAGAGCAGATAAAGTAATGGGATCAAGGTGAAGCTTAATTTGTTACTACCATTAAGGTGGAATAGTTAAAGTATTTGTTTTTGTAGATATATGAATCATAAGATATATAAGGATTGTATTTCCCTATTTCTTTTTTATGAATTTTGAATAATTCATCCTCTCATTATAGGTTTAAAGGTGATAAAGGTATTAATATTTTTGGTATATGAAAAAGAGATCCACATTTTTTTGTTTGGGAAAAATTTATGTGATGTTGATTTTGTAAATCTAGTGACCATATTTATAAATATGTGGACTTTGAATTTGGATAGATATATTTTGGATGAGTTTTGAGGTTGGAATGGGTTAAGTAGAACATTTTATATCAATGTTCGATGTAACACCATAGAAGTTTGTGAAATGTTTTTTTTCGAATCAATTTACCTGTTTTTATATTTTTCATTTCACACAAGAGTGAAAGATGTTTTTTACATTAAATTTCTATGTTAGGATTGATTTATACAAAGAAAATTAATTATTAACTTCTTGAAACATAATTTTTAGATCTATCTACATAGAACACAGATGTTATCTTGTGTTACATTCAAGACAGACTTTCCTCAATGGATTACATAACACAGAAGACTGAGTTTTTCCAAAAAATAATATATTAATAAAAATATTATTATTTAATATTGAAAGATATAACCTAGAAATTAACTTGGATGTCATTTATAGGATTAAATAACTTATGAAAATACATTGTTGAATTCATTGGTTTCAAATTAAATAAAAATGAATATACTAACCAATTGAAAATAAATGGAATATTTTTATAAAAATTGATTTTATGGTCACAATGGAATTTTTTACAAAGAGATTAAAATAATTTCTCTTGGTTAATGTTATTAAGGAAATATATATTTTATATATTCACTAAAATATTTTTTAAATTCACCAAATATAGTTTAAAGACATAAGATAGAAACAAACCCAATATTAAACATAAAAACCTATATTTTTATAAATGTAGTTTTATGCCTTTTAATAGATAACCAATTTTAAATATAAATTATGGAAATATTATAAATTTTATATGAAAAAATATACTACTTTTTTAAAAAATATTCAGAAATATTATGTTAGTGTGAATTTTTGGTATATTTCTATGAAGTTTCATTTTTTGATGAAGAGTGAAGAATACTGAATTTTAATTCAAAATTACTTTTCCATATGATTTATTTATATAGTTAAATTACATTAATAATTGGTTTTAAAGTATAATTATATAAAATATACAACAACTAATCAAATTCTGGTCATTTTTATTGATTTAACTTTTAAATTATATATAAAAACATAACAAACCATCAAATATTTTTACTTTAAAAACCTATATTATCATTCCATCTAAAGGATTATTTTTTAATTAATTTCTACCACATTTGTTATTTTAATTGTAATTATGGATTAAATATTTGGAATAATAATAATTTATAATGTATAATAAGTTCAACTATGTTTTGTATCAAAATTATTAGTGAAAGTGATTAAAATTAATTAGAACGACTAAGAGAATAATAAGCTTAAGAAAAGACTAAACCTTAATCTTATGGTAAAAAAAGACCTATAAAATTATAAGAAATACATTAGATGTTCATATATGGAACCTATGATTACATTTATTATATTGGGATCATTATTTGATCCTATTTTCTTAGAAAAAACATTGGAAAAATTAACTTTCAAAAAAATTACAGAATTCCACTCCTCCTCCACTGTAAAAAAGAACTCACCCCTCCCCTTATTCACACCTATCATTCCCTTTGGATTTCCCAATATATACTACAATATTCTCCAAAAATACATTCCATATTACTAAAAGCTTAAATTTGAGAATAAATCCAATGAAGTGAGCCCTATTTTGCAAACCAAAAGAAGTTACCAAAAGAAAAGGTAACATCCTTCCCCATGATCATTTCGTTTATTTTCTTCTTCCACCACCTCAATTATTATTATTCCATGAATATATCATAACAAAATTATCTTACATATACTGATATGTTTTTATTTTATGGTTTTTAATTTCACTTAGACACTCTTCCATCTAATGGGTAACAAACATAACATTACTGTGTATGACAATCTACTACCTTACCAAACGATGTTGTTCGTTTTTCCTTTACAACCTATCATGGTTGAGAATTATGATGGAAAATGTATTTTTATATTTTATATACAATAATTATGATGCTTTTATTATTCTATAATTATTATATAACACATACCATAATTATTTCCGTCTTGTGTAAGTAATGTAATTTCGTTTGGGAAAGTGTGGACTACTACCTTCTCATAGCGACGTGATTCGTTCACACGTTACATGGAATGCATTAAGGATACATTTAGTGAATGTATATGAAATATAAGAAATATTAATTCTAATATAATTATAATATATATATATATGTAATTTTATTTTATTATTTCAATACAACAATAGAATGGAAACATCATTCATCCGTACGTGCAGTCTACCGCCTCTATGAATGGTGTATTCCATTACATACTTCTATCATATATAGATGATTTTAAATAAATATATACTTAATATATATTATAATTATACCATGTTTTATATTATTACATTAACTAAATCATGTCCTATATAATAGGATCAAGAATAACTGGTCAAGAAATATACAAAAAATAATGTGGATAATACCTGAAACATAACTTTTACTTGGAGTTGTTAATAAACAGGAAATATAAAGTCATAAATAAATATTATATGGTAATAAATATATATACATAGTAATATGGTTCTATATTAGATGTATAATAAACTTTTATTTATTATATATGAGGTTTTAATTTGTACGAAGAAAGTCAAGACATAAGTTAATGGAATTTCATGTCACTTTTTATATCCTGAGATACATGCCATATTCACTAGTCACTTATTTTGTATGGTGTATATAATTTCCATGAATGTATTTTATGATTACTAATATGATATTTATGGGTATTCACAAATCCATTTTCTGAAATTTTTTTAATGGGTATTGTGGTTCAAAAGTTATTAAATTGGTAAAGTAATTTTTTTCTCAAGTTTCTTTCTCTGAGATATGTGCCATTTTATGATCCAATATTTTCTTTGGGGTGTATATAATTTTATTTGAATGTTATACCATGAATCTCTTTATTTCATGATATTTTAATCCTCATTTGATGTTATTATCTCATTCATATTATGGGCCAATGTTTTAAAAGTTGCCAAATTTTATTACTGAAATCTCATCATTTCTCAGGATTGCGTACGATTATGCTTCCATTGATGAAATATTATAATCCATCTCTTAAGGATAATAATGAATTTTTTTATTCTATATTTATCCATCATATATTCATGTATTAGTACCATTATGTCACTCTTTGGTGCTTAATATAATTATGTAAATGTTTTTTTAGGAAAATCAAACTTTATTTCTCATTTTGGGCGAAAATCCATTTTATTTCAAAACCGTGTTTTATAAAAAATGGTTTTTTCAAATGTTTTTCTATTATTATATGATGTTAAAAAAATTACTATTGTTTAAATTTTTTAAAAAATATTTTTAAAATTAATCTTTATGTCCTTTTATGATCAAGGCACTTTTCTAAATTTTTATGGTGAAAAAGGAATGTTCGACATTTATGGTCTGACCTGCCATCACGACCATCATTTACCTAAAGATTAATTTTTATGTTTAAAAGATCATTTTAAGAATTTTTTTTGAAATATTTAGGATTTTTATTATTTTAAAGTAGTTTTAAATGAATGAGGTTTTTAAAATGATTTATTTTTTAAAAAAACATTTTTTAAAGAGTAAAATATATTTTCAGAGAGATAAATTTTAAATTAAATTATAATGTATTATTTATAATAAATGTATTTCTGAAATGTTCTAATTAAAATTATTTTCAAGAAAAGAGATTTTTTTGTGAAATGTACCATGTGATCATTCAAAATACTTCTCTATCTAAGATGAAAAACATTTTTATAGTTTCTAAATTATATTCATATTATTTCTTGAATGGTTTATGTTTTTATGGAATAATGTTTATGATAATCACTTATCTTAAATAGGTTATATTCTCTTGAACACCACTTCTTTTCGCGGGTTATAATTTGATGAAAAGATTATTAAACCTACACCTTTTCCACATGTGATTATGTGATTGAACATTAATGATACCCATTTGATTTCATAGGTCATGATATGATTAATGTTGTGATATCTTGTAGCACATGCATGTATGATTTCATTATTTTGCTTTTTTGAAAAATATCTCCCTCCAATGCACTGGGTAATGAAAAATATTTTATGATCTCAAGAGGGTACATAATAGGTAATTCTAATCCTAAAACATGAGGGAATATTAATGGCTAATCAAGAGGGTACATGGGAGGGAATCCCAAGCCTGAAATAGGAGGTTACACATGAGGGAATTCAAAGATCAAAACAAGAGGGCATCACAAGCCCAAAAAAGATGGTACATATATGAAAATATCAATACCAATGTAGGTACACAGTTTATTATCCCAAGCCTAATAGGTTGTGAAGTTATTGGTACGTATCCTTGATATAAGATTTTCTATGCTTATGTATATGCAAAAAATTCCATGTATTATTCTTAGGTTATGTTTTCATGGTTTATACTCTTATTTCACATATTATTCATGTCTTTTGAGATGTCAATATTTATTTCATGACTAATGTATATGATCCTTTATATGAATGATATGATCTTTAATTGATATTCTTGTACCATTATTCTCATGTCATGGTTATGTATCTCATTTTTATCCCTTACTTAGAATTTTTGCTCACCCCTTTCTTATGTTCCCTTTCCCTAGGAAATGAATAAATATTTTAGGAAGAATTACTAGAGGGGAATCTATTTATGGGAAATATTGAATATCTTTTACCTATTTAGAATATTTGTTTTCTATTTATTCATGGAAACTAAAGTATTATGGTCCTCAAGCATGTATTTATGTGATATTATGACTATTCATTTAAAAGGATGAAATATCCTTGTATGTTAATCCTGGATCCCTATAGTTGTTAATAAAGGAAATGATTATTCACAATTTTTAAAATAAGATAAGAAAACATTATTGAAATACCTATGTATATTTATAAGGATATTTCTATGGATGTCTTTAAATATAAATCTAATGGTATGGAAAATTCTGGAAAAATATCCAAGAATTTTTTTAAATGATAGATTGGTTGGTTTCCAAGAAAAAATACATATCTACATTCTATAAGTGGATTTGGATTTATCAAAGATGTACCTAAGGGTAACAAATCTTAAAAGGTGCGTCAGACCTTACTTGAACATAAAATGGTAGATGACAATGGGCCTGGATGCAAACCTGGTTTGACACTGTTAGGGGATATGCTTTGGGAATTAACAAACTCTTTAAGAACCATATTGAATTATTTAAGTAGAATATGACTATGAATAACTTCGTATAATCCTAATGTGACATATATTAAAGAGTTGGGATCCATGATTTAGAAATAAAATAATTAGTTTTTCAAGATTATGTGGTTCTCCACTGTGATGATTGTTTCTTCCTCTATGAATTTTGGTTTTAGTCAATAGATGGAACCCAATGGAAATGTGTTAATGGAGAACGCAATGGAAAAATAAATTATTTTCCTCCCATGAAACCTAATGTTATGGGATATGGAATGAAAAAAACTATTTATACTATCAAAAATATGTTCTCAAGCAATGAATCATGCTCATCTTACAAATGAGATAATAAGTGTACAACATTCTGTTGATTCCTTCCTAAGGGAACACATTCCTTTCAGTGGCTCATCTGATCCACTTATGGATGAATAATGGATCACTTCCATTCAAAATATATTCTTTATTTTCTAGTGTTCAAATAATAAGAAATTAATTCTATTAGTTTATCATTTATAATGAAAATCTTACTAGTGGTGGAACATAATCAAGAATACGAGGAAGCATGATGAAATTGAATCCATGGACTGGGATGAGTTCATGGAATTATTCTTCACTAAGTACGTTCCTCATGTTCTTCATACAAATATAGAAAAATAATTCCCAGAACTTAAGAAAAAGGATAATCAATTCATTGGTTCCAATGAAGTAAATTTTACATGGATTTTGAGGTACTCTTCATGTGTTATCATCCAACCTAATTAAAAAATCGATTGACTAATTGGTGGCCTGAATCATTATCTTCAAAAGGATTTTACTATAAGATACTTTAGAATACCTGATTAATTTTTTCTCTATGATATCATGTTGTAAATATAGGATAACATTTCATATCAATCTCATGTTTTTGACATGAAAAGGATGATAGAGTACAAAGGAAAATCTAACAACCATGGAGAAAAGAAAATGAGCCTTCCATTATACACAATGTGTGGGAAGAAACATGGATGGAATTATCATAAGGGTAATAATAAATGTTTTTTAGTGAAATGGAAGGTCTTATATATGTAGAATGTCTATGTAAATATAGGAATTTAGATAATGATGTGAATAATGAGAAATCCCAACTGAATAAACCCCCACATACTTTAGTGTTTCAATTGTATATATTTTATCCATTATGATAAAAAGTTCCCCAAAACAAAGAATAATGTGGATAATAATACACAAATACCTCTAAAAAACTAAAAATATAATTTTTTGAAATCACAATGGATGAAGTGAATCATGAAAATTAGGTTACTCTTATCATCTCCTCCTTAGTTGGGAATTTTAGGTTTTATTTTGTATGATTAAGCCCTATTAAAATATTATTGTTCATCTATTAGTGATGATTCATGTGGTTATCTCCCTATACTTGGATTTTGGATTAATAAAATAAACTTTTATATTATATCCATACAAGGATGGACCCAATTTTCCAAAGAAAGTTTTCTGGTTTAAGATAAGATCTTATTTAAGGAATAAAGTGTGAATTATATTTTCAAACAGTTATAAGGATAACCATTTATGAAATGGATTATGTTAAAATTTGGATAAGGTTTTTGATATTAAAGTATTATATCACAATATTAGGATTCATTCATGTTGGATAACTTGTTCTAACCTTTTTTGGTGAGAAAAACATATGGAATGGCCTTTCATACTATTAATGGACCTTATGACCTGTTAATGCTTTAGGAATGAAAATTTCACCTTCTTTTCATGAAATGAGAGATGATGTAGAATTTTTTCAAAGAAAAGCGAAGGTTAATTTTTTCTTGAAATCACGTAAGTGTATCATTTCAAGAAAATATTTAAACTTTAGCAAAAAAAATCTTGAAACAAATTTTTTTATCATAGTACCATTTTTTCCTATGAATCAAATGGCCCCTTAGATCATGACAAATTTTTTTGGTTTTTGATCATTAACAATATCTTGAACATGTTTCTATCACTCTTAATCAAAAAATTATAGTTTTATTCCACTTATATTTCCATATTTTCCCTTCCCACCTATGTTATCTAATCTAGAAATATAGTAATATGTTATATTGTGTAACCATTATGTTTCCATATTTCCCTTTTTAAAGGATGTTTTAGTATTCATTTTTACGATTTGGGTTTCTATGAAAGGAAATTTAAAATATTAAACATTATATTACCCAGGATAATTTCAAGGGATAAATTAATTTAATAGGGGTTATAATTTAACATCCCTATATTTAGTGAAATATGATTTTTTTGAATTAATTTTATATTTTTGATATTATTCATTTCAAACAACCCTGAAATTATTTTTTATATTAAACCACTATGTTTGGATTGGATTATATGAAACAAAAAATTAATAATGACCAAAATTCAACAAATAGTTTAATATTCACTACATGGAACACCAAGGTTAGCTTACATTACATACAGGACTGACATTCCTTGATGGCTTGAATAACATGGAAGACTGAGTTTTACGGAAGAAAAATATATTATTAAAAATATTTTTACTAAAAAAATAATAAATAACCTAGAATTTATTTTTGATGTTATTAATAGGATTCACTAACATATGAAAATACATTATTTAATTAATTCCTTAATATTTTATTAGAAATGAATATAAGAACCAATTGAATATAAAGAGAATGTTTTTTATAAAAACTAATTTTATACTCACAAAATAATTTTATCCTAATAAATTAAATTAATTAATATTTGTAAATTATGTTTATTAAATAAATATTATATATATTGAAATATATTTTTTAATTAATAGAATATATTTGACTAGAATAAGAAATGAACAAACCCAATATTAAACATAAAAACATATATTTTTGTAAAATTAATTTAACCACCTTTTAATGGAGAACCTATTCTAAATCTATATTTTGTAACTTTTTTAAATTTTATATTTACAAATAAAATAAATTTTTAAATAGAAACATAATTATTATGTTATTGTGAGTTTATCATTTTTTTGTGTAGTTTGATTTTTTTATTAATAGTGAAAAATATAGAATTTTAATTCAAAACTTATTTTTCATCTAATATAGTTATAAGGATAAACTATATTAATAATTGGTTTTAAAGTAAAATTATATCAAATATACCTAAATTAATCCAATGTAGGTCATTTGGATCAATTTAAATTTGAAATTATAAAAAACATTAGTAAAGATTTGAACATTTTTACTTAGAAACACTATATATTCATCCCATTTGAGGGATTAATTTTAAATTAATTTCTACCACTTGAGTGATTATAAATTTGAAAAAATGGATTAAATATTTATAATAATGATTATTTCTAATTTATAATAAGTTAAACTAAATTTTTCTGAGAAATTTTAGTGAATGTGATTAAGATTAATTATAGTGACTAAGAGACAAATTACCACAATAAAAGACTAAACCATATAGTTAATGAAAAAATGACCTATATAATTTTCTATAATAAATTGGATGTTCATATGTTTACCTTATCCTTACTTGTATCATATTATAACCACTAGTGAAGGAACTTTTCATGGGAAAATGTGGGTTGAATTCCCTTTCAAAAAAAATTCAATAATACCCCTCCTCTTCTACTCTAAAAGGGAGCTCAACCCTTTCCATTATACACACCTCTCAAGCCCTTTGCATCACCCAAAATCTACTAAAATAATATCTCAAAATCCCTTAATTATCCTAGAATACTCCCTTTGGGTATAAATCTAACCAAGGAATCCATTTTGGGAAGGAAAAGGGGTTACCCAAAGAAGTGGTAACATCCTTCCTCAAGATCCTTTATATTATTTTCTTTATCCACCACCTAAATAATTATTCCTACATGATTATATTAGAAAAGAATTATCATAAATATACTTATATGATTTTATTACAAGGTTTATATGTTCACGTACACATACTTCTATCGAATAGCTAATGAACATACAATTCATGTGTATGGAGAACTACCGCCACACGAAACGATATTGCTCGTTTTTTCCATTACCACCCCTCATGGTTGGAAATTATGATTTAAAATATATTATAATATGTTATATATGGTATTTATGATTTATTTATTTTTATTTAATTATTATATAACACATATAGTCATGCATTCCATTTTGTGTTAATACAATAATTTCGTTTGGAGAAGTGTGGACTACCTCCTCCTCAAAGGGATGTGATTCGTTCACACCATACATGGAATGTATAAAGGGTATATTTAGTAAAAATATTTTATATATATGAAATATTATTTCTAATGTGACTAAAATATATATATACAAGTATGACATTTAATTTCCTTCTTACAGCATAACAATAAAATATAAACATCGTTCATGCGTATGTTTGACCTACCATCTCCATGAATGTTGATTCGATTTCATATTTATATATTATATAGATTATTATAAATATATATATAATAAATATATAGGATATCTATAACATTTTTTCAAATCTGGAAAAAATAATGTAATGGTCTACGTAAGAGGATCAAGAATAACAAGTTAAGACATATACGAAAAATGAAGTGGATATTACCCGAAACGTAACATTAACATGGAGTTGATAATAAATGGGTAATGTAACATCATAGAAAAATAATATTTCATATTAGATATAATAATATTGTTATATCATATATTTATAATAAACATGTATTTATTATATAGAAGGTTTTAATGTGTACTTATAGAGTCAAGACATATGTTAAGAGAATTTCATCTCACTTTTTATTTTTGTGAGATACATGCCATATTCACCACCAACTTATTTTGTGTAATGTATATACTACCAATGATGGTATTATATAATTATTTTAATTATATTTATGGGTATTTACATTTCCATCGATTGATCATTATTCAATGGGTTTTAAGGTTCAAAATTTACTTAATTGGTAAAGTAATTTTTGTCTCAAGTTGCATTCATTGATATACATGCCATGTTATGCACCTATATTTTTCTATGTGGTGTATATACTACCCTTTGAAATATTATATCAAGAATCACCTTATTTTATGTTATTTTAATCTTCATGTAATTTTTTTCTCGCATGTAGATTATTGGTCAATGTTACCAAAGTTGGAATATTTTATTGCCAGAATCTAATCATTTACCAGGATTATTTATGATTATGCTTCGATTGATGAAATATTATTATCCATACATCAAGAACAATTGTGAAGTTCAATACCCTCTAGTAATCCATGATATCTTAAATTATTATTAACATTTCCCCACTATCCAGTACTTAGAATAATTAATAATTTTTTATGAAAATCCATCATTATTTCTTTGTTCCGTTGGAAATCTATGTTCCTTAAAAATAGTGTTTTTAATAAATTCCACAAATGTTTTAATATTATCCTATTATGTTTAATGAAAATTTTTACCAATTTTTGACCTTATTAATTTTTTTTCAATGGAATCTTATTGTCATTTTTTGATCAAGGAACATTTTAAAAAATTTAAAGTGTAAAATGAATGCTCAGAATGTACTAAATTACCCAATATCATGAATGTAATTTATTTAAAGTATTATTTATAATTTTATAAGTTTATTTTTACAGTAAATGTTTTCAAAATATTCAGGATTTGTTATATTTTAATGTGGTTTTTAATATCCTGAGTTGGGGTTTACATAAACTATGCCCTGAGTTGGTGGGTCACATAGCCTCAAAGAACCCATCCCTGTATCCCTGAGGCTGCCGACTAGAAGAGAAGCTATAAAGGTGGTACGATGGGGAGACTAGAAACTCATATCAGAGTGGAACAACAGATACAACAATAAATATAAAACATCAAAATAATAATATAAACAGAATGATCAATAAACAATGAAAGCACAAAAAATCATAAATAATGGATAAAGCGGTGAAAAAAATAAATAGGAACGAAAAATTGATTAAAACATCAAAATCTCTATGGAAGTGTCAATACATGATGCATGTAATGCTGATATATATAAAAAGAGAACATGGGAAAAATTATACAATCATGATACATAATATTACATAAATAAAAAAAATATGGTCCACTAGAATCTCGAGCGATTGCTCAGTCCTCTGTTTCTAAGATCCAACTATAGGAAATAATTTGAAAAACTTGTAGAAGGTAGATTTCCCTTATAAAAACCTATAGGTAGATAATCTTCTTGGGTACCAAGGGTAGTCTGATTAGGGTGTGAGATAAATATATTATAAGGCAACCACCCAGGGTGTCTATGTGTAATTCAAGAAGTGATCATAATTAAAAGTGTGAAGGAAATCATAATAATTTAAAAATATTGAATAAACAATGAACCAGACCACTCATGTTCTTAAAGGACACCCAGAGGCTATACTTTCTTTAGCTCAAGGCCTAGAGGTGAGTATGATCTTATACTATATATATAGTAAATTTATATAAATATAGTATAATTATATATATTTAATTCAACTATATGAACCTAGTATTTACGGATATAAGTGTCCAAATACATAGAATACTAGTAGATGGATGTACTAGGGTGTAACTCAGACATCCATGAACAATATAACATGCCTAAAGCCCAAGAAATAGGTTATATTCCCAATATCCAAGTAATAGTGTGAGACATCATTCATGGCACTCAGGAAAGTGAGTTAACCACATTTTCATCACTCTAAGAAAGAAACATAGTGCATTAAGACCAACGTCGTACTAGTGTTAATGGTGTGAGATGTCATGCTCAACATCATATGTAAGGGAGTGTGATACCATCATTCTCAATCGGTCTCTTACCATCATGTGTCTGCCTTTATAGAGGCATATTCATATTTAAATATATATCATGATGAAAAATGTAACATCCGGGGTAAATAAAGAATAATTAATTTTCATATTTATTAATATTTGTGAATTAAATATAAATTTTACTTTAAATGGGATGCTATGTTCGATGGCTTACCCGATACGCAACAACGGGTTTCTTTGAAATCTTACGTTACAAACTAATAATATAATAATAATATTTTAAAAGGTAGTTAACACCTAGTCATTGTATTGGCAGGAATGAAGATAACTAATTACAATATAATTATAAATGTTTCTTAAATGTTTTTACATTTATACAATAAAATCTAGAGGCATAAAATGTGACAGAATATGATTTTAATCATAAATACTCTAATATTCATTAAAGGTCCAATTTACCCCCTTTTGATGGAGAACCCTTTAAAAATCTAGTTTTTGTCACTTTTATATGTTATATTTGACAAAATAAAATCCTTATTTAGAATTAGGACATCAAAATTTACTTTGGGTAAAATTTTGGTATTTTTCTGATAAAAATCATTTTTAATGAATCGTGAAAAATACTATATTTTAATTCAAATATTAATTTTAATATAATTTATTTATTTGGTTAGATTATATTTTTAATTAGTTTAAATGTGTAATTAGATTATATTTTTACCATTTATTCCAATGTTGCTCATTAGAAGTAATGTCACATTGTAATTGGACATAATCAACTGTCAATATTTTGATAGATATTGTTTCATAAAAACACGCATTTTGTTTTTCCAACAGGAATTAATTTTAAATTAATTAATCAAACTTCAATGTTTTGAATTTTTTTAAAATAGAAATAACTTTTGAATTCGGAATATCAAATATATCTTAGGCTTAATTCTTGGTATTTTTCTGACAAACATCAATTTTTGATTAATAATGAAACCACTAAGTAGTAGTTAACAAACAGACTTTTTCATTTAAATTAAATCTTACCGCTTCTGTGAATTGAATTTTGAAAATCTGACATTCATGGTTTTTATTAGTAAGTATAATGTGGTTCAATAAGATGAGAATAATTGTTGGGGAATAGTAACTTATGCCATTAATTTACAATGGTAAAAGGTAAATAGGGTAATTCAATGTAAAAATAATATCATAATAATAAATAATTACCTTAACACTTGTCTTAAACTTATTGTATGAGTTATAGAAGACTAGTACAATCCATGGCTGAGATGTTTTCCCTTTTAAATCCACTTGGGTAAGATAATGATATTAATAAAAAAAATTTAAAATAAAAATATCATAAACTTGTATTATTTTGAAAAAACAATTTTACTGTGTGGTTATATAATTTATATATATTAATATAAATATTAATTAGAAATATAAAACGATTTCCTACATCATGGTTAATTTTTTATAATTTTTAGACATCAAGTAATGTAAATTATACATGACACAATAATGATGCAATGTTTACCTCATTAATTAATGATTTAAATAAATGAGATTACAATGATTAAAACAATATCCAAAACCTATCCAATTATTATTGGATGATTTTATTTGGACCTTGAGTCATCTTATCATCGGCTATAATTAGTTTTTTACCTTTATAAACTAAAAATTAGTATATAATTAAATAACATTTTCACATTTTCCTAAAGAGCACCTCCTCTCCCTTATAAAAATACCTCACTTCTAACCAATTACTCACACCTCTCAAGCCCCATGGATCGTACAACCCCTGACCAAATAAGCTCTCAAGATTCCTCTCTTCCTTTTAGAAGCCTTACCTTAGGCAGAAGGCACATCAAGAAGTCCTTTTGGTTCAAACCAAATGGAGTTACCTAAATTAAAGTTTACAGTTTCTCTTAAATTATTCTCTTTTATTTTACTTCTCCAACCACTAAACTCTTTTTATTATTTTCTTTTGTAAAAAAACCAGTATCCTAAATATACTAGGATGTTTTTATGAGAAGTATTTGAACTACACTTACACACACCTCCATATAATGTGTAGAGAACATACTGTTTCTGTGGATGGCAACTAAGGCCTCACGAAATGATGATTATTCAATTATCTCCTACCGCCTCTCATGGTGGCCATTAATATGGAACTATAATTATATATGATATATATTTTGTTTATTTTTATTCTTTATTCTTCTGTATTTTTCATTTATAATAATTCCTTTATGTTTTCCATACTGGGAAAATACGATAATCTCATTTGAGGAAGTGCAGACTACCACCCCCTCAAAGTGATATGACTCATTCATGCCTTATGTGGAACTCATAAAGGGTAGAATTAATGAAATAATATATGATATTATATTTGAATTATATTATAATTATGTATCATTATTTTTTCATTCCATTACAATACGAAATAAAAATGGAAGTAGTGTTCATGCGTATGTACAACTTACCGTCTCCATTAACGGTGCATATCATTTCGTATCTGCAAATGTTATGTACGATTATAATTACATGTATATAATGGATATATGTGATATATATGATATCTAAATCATGAATATAATTTTTGATATAATGAAATTTTGACCACATTAACAGCTTGTAATTATAAGAAGTCAATTTTTGACTCAAGTACCAAATATCGACAAAATGACCGTTGTTAAGTTAAATGATTGCATAATGTTTATAACTTTCTAATAAGTGATATAAAATGAACAATAAACTTGAAAAAGGATCCTAATCATGTATAAATTAACATTATTTTATTATTCAGTACATTAAAGAATGAACGGGTCAAGTCGGATACAAGGTAAGGGATTTCTTATCTCACTTTTATTTCCGTGAGATTTCCATTGTTCGCCACTTATTCATTGCATGTGGTGTATTTTGTACTAAAATTTGATATATATTATCATTATTCTCATTATATTCATTTTATTCTGTGATTAATTTGGTGGTTATCAACTCTCGGTCATACGTTTCAATTAATTACAACATGGTAAAGGGTTTCATCTCACTTTTTATTCCCGTGAGATTCATGCTATATTTGTCACTATTTCCATTTGGGTGGTGTATGTACTGACCCTGAATGTAATCTTTGTGTAATATACATTCATTTATGGGTATTTAAATCTTCATTGTATGATCCTTTTTTCATGTAGTGTATGTTTCATAAGTTACCAAATCGGTATGGGAACCTTTCACCCTCCTTTTTTTTAAAAGACTTCTTTTTGTTATGTATTTTAATTTACATCTTATTATATTTTCATATGTTATTATATATACTTATTGATGTAAATTTTATTTCAAAGTGATGATATATCTTATTATCTCTAATCAAATCAGTTTCTGAATTTTAATGTGACACCGTTAGGCTATCAATTGTTTGCAAGGGAACTTCTCAACCAAATTTTGATTATTTGGGTTAAACATGTACTTCTGGAATATGTCATACAATAAATATGTGAGAATTACTAATTATTTTTTACACATAATATGCACTTATAGTGGGTGTATTATTATTTTTCCCACAAAATTATTTAATTGATTCATCCTTAATCAAAGGATACCGTTTTTATAAGGTCTTTCGTCTCAATTTACATTCCATTGAGTCTCCATTGTTCTTATGCACCAATTCACATTGATATAGTGTATATACTATCCTTTGGCATATTATATCATGAATAAATTTATTATCATGATATTATAATTTTTTGATTAAATTTTATTCCTCAATTATTTTTATTCAGTCATCTCTCATTTGGTCAAAAACTCCTTAACTAGAATATTGTTTTAAATATTTATTCTTCTAAATCATTATCATTAATGGCCATGTTTTAAAATTGGTTTTTAGGATTTATTCATATGGACATTAATGTTTTATTATGTAAATACCTATAAATGATTTAAAGTGGTATGGGACACTTTGATTTAAAAATCTCTTTATTAAATGGTTTTGAAAATGGTTTGATAGAGCATTGATTTTGTTGATATCTTAAAATGATATATTGTGATTAAAATGTGAAAATGTTTTATTTACTTTATATTTTTTGTATCTGTAATGATTTTATAATGGTACTTGGATATTTTATAGGTGGTTACGTGATTAACCAAATGGAGGGCGGTGTCGTGATAAACTAGGACGGGGGTTATGTTATAACCTCCAATGCATTGGGTATGGAAGTCGACCGTATGACTATTCTATTTAGTGATATGTGTGGAAGTCGACCATATGGTTATTTGATTTAAGTATGTTCATGTCCCAAGTTACCTTTATATGTTATGCATTCTTAATATGAGTTTTATGGTAATATTTTGGTTACAAAAGGGTAAGTAATGTTCATTTATTCAGTGAAGAGTATTTACTACTTGATTAAGGTGAAAAGTATTACGTATGATAAAGTATTCATGGTTTACATGTTGTTTTGAAAAAATAACAGTTTTCCTTCTTTGTGTATCCTTTACTGAGCTTTTTATGCTTATCCCAAGTTTTTGAAATGTTTTTCATAGGACATAAAGTGGAATAGGGCCAAGTACGTGATCAAGGAAAAGTCATGTTGTATAAAACATGGAACAAGAAATGACTCATTTTTTTAAGAGTTTTTATATTGTGAAAAAATGGAAATTGAGTAGAAGTGTATAATTTGTAATTTTTAAAATTTAATTTAATAGTTATGGAATGATTCTCTAAAGAATTAAACCTGAAAAGATCCTCAATGTGAATTATTCATTTAATTCAAGTTTATGTAATGTTTAAGGTCGGGTCCTTATAGTTGGTATGAAAGGTCGGTTTAGACAACTTTAGGGATTTGGAGTTTTCCTTAAACCCATGGTTAGTCCCAATGTCTATTATTTCAGTTAAATCCTTATTTTATAACTTTTTCAGATCAAGGAATGTCAGTTACAAATGGAAGGAGAAGGATCTCAAACTACATTCCTATCTCTTCCTGATGACATGCTTGCAATAATTATTATGAAGTCATGTTCATATGATTGTGAATCGTTTTCTAGCATACAAATCACTTCCAAGAAGTTGTTTGAGATATCAAACACATCCACTATACCTCTATATCATCATGGATCACGGGTTGTATTTAATAAATTCCTATTTTCACAATACTCTCATATTTTCAAGAAAGCTAAATATTATCATTGAATTTACAAATATTTTACCTTATCACAAGATTTTGAAGCATATTATGATTTGGAAAAAGATGATGAAGAAGGAGAACCTTGAGCAACCTATTTATATTTTCTTTTAAATTATAGTCTCTCAGCATGTATTTATGGTATTTTAAAAGGACTATTGATTGAATGTTTCAACTCAAACTCAGTCTGACTGTTTTATAAAAATATAGTTTTATTAGATGTTTTGAAATTAAATTTTATACATTATTATATTCTGAAACTATTTTTCTTTGAACACCCATATGACCCATGTTGTACAAGGTGTATTTGGATGAAGGAAGAAAATTATTTTAAAGGATCTCTAAATCATTTTTTCAATGCATGGACCTTCTACCTACATGAACAAGATGATGATGAAACCATATGGACACCATGATCAAGGTATGATGTTATTTCTTTTGGGAGTATTTTTTTTATAATATGGAGGTGAAAAAAATGAAAATATATAATATGATGAGATCTTAATGTATTGGGATGAAAATAAAATGAATAAGAAAACCTTTTAGTTTAAATCATGTTAGGGTTATTTTTGAGTTTTATAAAAATGACTACCCGTAAGATGGGTGACAACCCGTCGCATCCGGCAAGGCCGTAGGAATCGAACCCATAACCAAAGGTCAACAAGGGAACATTGTCTACCACTATCCTATGTGAAGTCCCTGTTTAGTATGACTTATTATTTTTAGTTAAATAATTTTATGGAGCAAGAATAATTGGATTTTGGGAACTTATGATTTTTCAAATGGATATCCGTAATATAAGAAAACGATTTGGTGATTAAGTGATAAATGTTATATTGTAATATGTTCTATATTTTGGGGAACATTATGTACTTAAGGGAAATAAAATACTATGGGATCTTATTTGTGGAGTAATGGTTGAAATTTTATTTGGGAAGAATCTATGTTTTTCTATGGAATTAAGGTGATTTCGGTTATTTATGGAAATGATTAACCTATCATAGAGAATATGTGATTAGGTTAATTACTTTTTAGTATGAGACTTTAAGAGTAAATAATGTTATTTGGAGATAAATTTTATGATTTATCTTGGAGGACTATTTGATTAAATCCTTCTATCATTTGGGTTTCAATCTTAGATTGGATTAATTTGAATAATTTTATAGACAGTTGTTTATTGAATAATTTTGTTGAACTTTGGGTATAGTTTGACAAATTTTGGAGATTAAGAGTAGTATTTCTTTTTGTAAAAGATTATCCTTTTTGGGAATAATCTAATATTGTACTAACCATTGTGGTTTTTGTTAATGGTTAAAGACGTGGGAAACATATAGTTCATATTTTTTGGATTATTTTAACCTCTAGAAGTTGACTATTGCACTTTTAATGTGAACAAGTCATCCTGAATACTCATCGTTTGGAGAAAATATGAGTTTGTGTTAGAAATCTAGTAAAGAATGAAATTCTACATGACAACTAATTATGTTTCATTATGATTTTAGTTAAGATCATACATAAATTCCCTAATTAAAGTAACACAAAAACGTCTTTGTCTGTTAACTTTTCCTACTGGGTAATTAAAGACCGTTTAATCATCACAAGTTTCTGATTTTCTGGTGGTTAACTTTCTCCTAATCATGTTTTCTGTCACTCTCCATCAGAACTTGATGGTTTGTTTTCTCTTCCATATCCATGTTTTCATGAAATCCTAGTATCTGTTGTCTTAGGTGACCTTTTTACTTCTCTTCCTTTTTTTAATGTGATATTTTTATTCACTCTTTTTGTGATGTGGGACTTTTAATAAAGTTTCCAAGCCGAATTTTAAAATTGCGAGGACACAATTCCAAAAGGGGGAGAAGGATGTAACATCCCAGGTAAATAAAGAATAAGAAATTTTCATATTTATTAATATTTGTGAATTGAATTTTAATTTTACATTAAATGGAATGCAATGTTTGATGGCTTACCTGATACACAATAATGGGTTTCTTTGAAATATTATGTTGCACACTAATAATATAATAATATTATTTTAAATGGTAGTTAACGCCAAGACTCTGTATTGGCGAGAATGAAGATAACTAACTAAAATATGATTATAAATGTTTTTTAAATGTTTTTACATTTATCTAATAAATGTTAGAGACTTAAAATGTGCATGAATCCGATTTTAAGCATAAATACTCTAATATTCATTAAAGGGTCAATTTATCGCCGTTTGATGGAGTACCCATTTTAAATACAGTTTTTCTCACTTTTATATATTATATTTGACAAAATATAATCCTTCTTTAGTGTCGAGACATCAAAATTTACTTTGGGTAAAATTTTGGTATTTTTCTGATAAAATTCATTTTTTAATGAATAGTGAAAAATGCTGTATTTTAATTAAAATATGCCTTTTAATATAATTTATTTATATGGCTTTATTATAATTTTAATTGGTTGAAAAGTGTAATTACATTATATTTTTACCATTTAATCCAATGTTGGTCATTGGAAACAATTGCACTTTGAAATTGGACATAATCAACTATCAATCTTTTGATAGGAATTGTTTCTTAAAAACACGCTTTTTGTTTTGACAACTGGAATTAATTTTAAATAAATTAATCCAAATTCTATGTTTTGAATTATGTAAAATAGGAATCAATTTTTAATTTGTAATATCAAAAATACCATAGGCTGAATTTTTGGTATTTTTCTGAAAAACATCAATTTTTGATGAATAGTGAAACCACTATGTAGTAGTTAAAAAACTGGCTTTTTCATTTAAATGAAATTTTGCTGCATCTGTGAATTGAATTTCGAAAATATGACATACATGGATATTATTATTAAGTAAAATGTGCTTCAATAAGATGAAAATAATATTTGGTGAATAATAACTTTTGACTTTTATTTACCACGGTTAAAGGTAAATAGGGTAATTCAAGGTAAAAATGTAACACCCCAAGCTTCCACGATACGTTTCCCTTTGAATAATGCAATGGCGTGCATTGTACGCAACTTCGAGATTCTAACACACCACAACCAATCAAACTAGCCGTTATGAATAGTAATACCTACTTTTTGAAATTTTATAAATTCTATCTCTCAAAATGGACTTTATTTTTGGATTCAGAATATCGAAATTAGCCTAGGGAGAAATTTTGGTACTTTTCGGATAACTTTCATATTTTGATGAATAGTGAAAATTACTAAATTTTAATTAAAAACAACTTTTTTAATCGAAATAATTTATATTGATAAATTATGAATTTGAGTGGTTTTAAAGTATATTTAGAATATATTTTTACCATTTAATACAATGTTGGTCAATGGAAATAATTTCAAAATTAAACCGAACATAGACATGTATCAATCTATTGATAGTTATTATATCTTAAAGACACGCTTTTTGTTTTGACAGCGGGAATTAATTTTAAATCAATTTCTGCCACTTCTGTGTTTTGAATTTGGAAAAATGGATTCCATATTTGGAATCAGGATGTTCAAATTGTGTAAATAGGTAAATTTTATTTTTAGACATTTTGAATAATTACTTCGGTAAATATTTTATTTACCATGGTTAAAGGGTAAATCCGGTAAATAAGGGTTAAAAAATAATATTATAAAAATATAAAAATTACCCTAAAACGTGTCCTAACCTTATTGGCTGATAAATTTTCGACCATAGGCATCTTTGGGACGATTTTGGGACCCCATGGTGCCACTTGTAAGTGACAGGGACACTTTATTTTAATTAAGTTAAAATGAATACAAAAATGACCCAAGCATATATCTTTTAGAAAAAAAACTGTTACATAGGGTTATATATGTTGGATTTTAGACTGTAAATATTCATTAGAAATATATAAAGATTTCCTACATAATGGTATTTTATTTATAATTTTTATACATTAAATAATTTAATTTATATATGACATTATGGTGATGCAGTAATTACAGTAATAGTGAAAAATTAAAATGATTGATATTGTAGATACGCAAATAAATATAATTTGAGAATTTTTATGAATTAAACTAATTTTCTAGGATAATATGACATGTTAGGATTGATTTAATTAACTTCTTGCTATGTAATCATTCTGTTATATTTTTTACAAAAATCAATTATTGAATAATGTCAAAATTGACATAAAAGAGTTTTTAAAACAAATATTATATTATTAATTGATATTAAATTCCTAAAAATCTACGGTTCATCCAAAAGACTTTTATCATAATAGGTGTATCATTACTGGACCACTTGGGGGTATCTTGGCTGTATATAGTATATTTATTAACTATATAATATAAAAATACAATGTGACATGGTAAATGCCAAACTAATTAACTAAGAGTTAAAACTAAAAGATAAGGTTACTATAATGACCCAAACCTGTATAATTCTATTAGTTGAATGGTTTTAGACCTATCCCAACCTTAAAATTTAAATAATAAACTTTGGAGCCATTAGAAACCGAATATTAATTTATTATAAATTAATAATTCTAGCTTTTCCAAAGGTGCCCCTCATCCCTCTTATAAAAGGGCACTCCTCCTTCTCATTTCTTCACACCTTCAAAGCCTTTTGGTTCGGAAAACCCCTGCCCAAATACTCTCTCAACTTCCCTAACTACAACATAGAGGCCTTAGTTTGATCAGAAATCCATCCTAAGGATCCCTTTTGATCAAATCAAAAAGAAGAACACGAAGAAGAGGTAATGTTTTCACCACCCCTTTTCAAGTTCGTTTCTTCTTTCACTTCTTCTTTCTTTGTTATTACCATTATAAAATAATAAATCCAGTATCTTATATATACTTTGATGTTATTATAAATATGTTACAACCATATTCAGTATTCTATCCACCCTTTGAATAACATGTCACCATACGTGCGTACGTACGGCTTACCGTCTCCACGTCGTGGTGTAATTGTTATTCAATATATTATTATTTGGATGGGTATAATAATGATGTATAATTCATTTAAACAATAAATATAACATGATAAAGATTCTGTATATATAATATACCATCCAAGTATATATTATTTTAATATCAAAAGAATGATATTGTCGCTCGTGCGTACGTACGGACTATCGTCTCCACGAACGCGATGAGATTCATTCTCCATCGTATCCATTCAAGTCTAATTCTCATTTGATGATTAAAAATAATTTTTAAGTAATTTATATCATTCTGGATAGGAATAATATACATCCCATTAATAACAAATATGGCTCACATAACAAAGAATATAAAGTAAAATGAACCCGTTAACACCAGAAATGACGATAATTCTAAGACATTATTAACAAATCAATGTTAAAAGATCATATATGATATCATACTAATGAACATTATTCTTTTATAATTAAATAACAATTATATCACCATTATATAGGAGGTTAACCTACCGTCGACCAAGTAAAAAGTAAAAAGTAAGGGGTTTCTTATCTCACTTTTAATTCTGTGAGAATTCCATTGTTCACCACTTATTTATTGCATGTGGTGTGTGTACTATCCATGATTGTATTAATTGTGTAATATAATTTAATTTTTGGTTATTTACATCATCATTTTATTATCCTTCTTTCATGGGTTCATGTTTCATAAGTTACCAAATGAATAATGGAATTTTAAATTTCAATTTCCACTCATTCGGCTTTACGCATACTTCATTGATTATTTTACTCCAATATTATGTGTGGAATCACTATTTATTTGATTATGTCATAATTTCCACTCCCCTTTCTATGGATATAATTTTGATACACATAATCACTCTATTGATAATTTCTCAAGTCATCGATATGAATTTGATAAGAGTAATTTTAACTCATTCTCCATTTGTTGAGTTAAACATCCAATTCATTGGTGTTGTTTTTACAAGATTTTGTGTGATTGTCCTTTGATTTTTTTACACTGAATATCCAATCATATTTAGTGTATTTTTATTTTTCACAATAACTATGTCTTTGATTTATCCTTAACCTATGGATACAGCCTTTATGAGAGATTTCATCTCAATTTACATTCCATTGAGACTTCTTTGTTGTTATACACCAAATCACTTTTATGTGGTGTATATAATGTACGTTGACATAGTATATCATGAATCCCTTTATTCTCATGATATTACAATGTTTTTATTACATCAATTATTTGTATTCAAGTGTCTCTCTTTTGGTTAGAAACTCTAACTAAAATACCATTTTTAAATGTTTTAAAGACTTATTCTTCTAAATCTTGCTAATTAATGTCCATGTTTTAAAAATGGTTTTATGGATTCATTTATATGGAAATTAAAGTTTTAAAATTAAAACTCCTTTTAAAAGTTTCAAAGTGGTATGGGACACTTTGATTCTAAAATCTACTTTAAATGGATTCTTGACAAATAGTGTGACTTTTAAATGATTTCAAGAAAAAGGTGGATATTTTACTCTAATTGTTTTGATGATTATTTTCATCTATGTCAATATCCTTCATCATTCTCGATTGAGGTTAATATGATACAATAAAATCTTCCATATTGTATTTAATGAGTTATGTTTGACTGTGGATGTGCTATTTTTATACCCTTCATGGTTTGTGGATAAAGTATTGACATTTCGTATGCTAGTTTTAATACAAATGTTTATGATATGTTTAAAAATTTTCATATGAGGAATGCATTGGACTTAGTAAGTGACGGGTGGAGCCCGATATAGCTCCTCGATGCATCGGTAGGTCTAATGAGACAAACTAGTGTCTTGGCATAAGTCCTTGACAAAATATTATTTGCAGTCTTGGCACGAGGCCTTGGCTATGTGGTTATGATAGTCTGGCATTATGCATTCCATCATTATGAAAGTGGTTATTGATATTGCATGTGATCATTAGACTAGTAGAATATCCATGTGGGTACGTAAATGGAATTATTTTATTTTATATTTTCCATTTTATGCTGAAGTTCAAGTTTAAAAGGCTTTTGTTTTAGTTATAAACTGACTTAAGTGTTTATGCTTATCTATGAAATCTTCTGCTATAATGTTATTCTTACTGAGCATCTGAGCTCACCCCTTTCAATGTTTTATTTTTCTCAGGATTATGAAGAAGTAATTTATGAATGACCTACAGGTATAGTACGAGGGGATATGAAGAAAAGATGTTTTTTTATGATGTAATGTAAAACTTTATGATTGTATCTAGTGTTTCCAAGGCTACTAAACTAATCGGCCTTTCAAGACTTGATCTTTCTTGTGATCATGCCAATGTTATGTAATAATGCACCGACTCTGGGTAACTGGGGTCGGGGAATTACAGTTGGTATCAGAAGAAGTTTAGTACAAACCTTGGAAGCTAGATTTAGATAAACTCTGATTAGAGCACATAGACCTAAGATGAACATTGGGGATTAGTATAGAAAAACTTCCTAGAATTTTGGTATTGTAGAGATTTTGTGAGTTTTCTGATCAATACATCCTTTTCTAGATACGAGCAGGTAGAGGTGGCTCTGGCACAAATGTACCTAGGGGTAAAACCCGAAAACACCGCTTTAAGATTGACTCTAATGGGAACTGGTGCACGACAACGGGCCTTTCTACACTCTTGGTTACGATACTCCCAGGGGATATGCTTAGGTTAATTTACATTTTCTTTACTAACCGATTTGAAGTGTTAAATATATAATATGAGAGTAAATGACCTTGGTTAATCCTAATGTGTTTCAAATTGAGAATATGGTGGCATGTTAATCTCTAAATGATTTTATGACTACTGTTACTCACACAATGCTTTCTGGTTTTAGTCAATGGCTGGATTCCAAGGAAGTCATAGTGACTTTGAGAATGATGTAAAAGGTGGGAATGTTGGTGGAAATGAGAAAAAAATGGAATGTTGATAGGCGTAAAAGATATCATCTTTATTCCAAATCAATTTTCAAAAAATATGATCAAAAATATATATATTAACCAATTCCCGGACTCAAAAAAGAAGAGAAAGGTGATGAATGATAAGAGATTCAGCAGTGGAGACCATGGAGAAAGGAATCCTCAATTTCCATCATGCAGGAAATGTGGAAGGAGACACCCAAGAAAGTGTCTCAATGGGAAAATGAAATGATTTACATGTGGGAAGTAAGGACATGAAGTGAAGAATTTCCGAAGAAGAATTAAGAGTACTATGGAAGAAGATAAAAATGGTCCCAAGAGTCCATTTATAGTCATTTTCCGTAAATGTAGGGGACCTGGCCAATACCCAAGTGAATTCCCTATTCTATAGGATATTTTCTTGGTCAAAGAAGAAGCTATGTGGAAATAAATGGTTGGATAAATTTTTAAAATGTATTAGTTCTCCTTGTTTATGGGTTTACTTTGGAATAATTTTCTCTTGTATTTGTAACCCTGCAGTTTTCCATGTGAGAATGATATTTGAGGAATAATTATCTCTTCTCATGTGGATATAGGTATAAATAACCATTTGGTTTTATATGATCATTGGGGTTTGAGAGAATTATACGTTATTATAATTTGGGATGAAAATTCAAGGTATGATATAACATTTGTGGTTAAATTATGTTATTGTATTTTGAGGAATTTATCTCATTTTGGTAATATTATAAAATATAGTTTTTGAAAAAGGAAAACACGTAGACCATGTGACAACCCATCGCATTGGACAAAGCTGTGGGAATCGAACCCACAACCAATGTGTGATTGGGATTTATCGCCTACCACTGGACTACGTGAAGTCCCTGGATAGTGTGACTAATTATTTTTAGTTAAATGATTTTATTGATCAATAATAAGTTGATTTGGGTTCTTATGTCTTATTAAATGAATACCCTTGGTATAGGAAAATGATTTGGTGATTAAGTGATAGATGTTATTTTGGAAGTTGTTCGCTTTGTTGTGAACACTATATTCCCAAGGAAAATAGAATAGTATGGGATTTCATTTGAAGAGTAATGGTGGATTTTTATCTATTTTTTTATTATGGATTTATAGTGATTTGGGTTTTTTATGGAAATGATTAGGTTAATTACTTTTAAGTATGTGACTTTAAGAGTAATTAATGTCATTTGGAGATACAATTTAACGTGGAAGACTACATTCTCATAAGTTTTGAGTTTCAATATTAGTTTGGATTATATTGAAGGATTTTAAGGACAATTGATTATTAAATGATATTTATTTAACTTTGGGGTATTGATGGTTTAATTTTCGAAATTATGATTAGTTTTTTTCTCTAATGGAATATCCATTTGGGTGGTCATCAGATATTATACCTACCATTTTGGTTTTGATTAATCTCTAAATACAAGTTAAATATATAGTTTATCCTACATGGATCATGTATTTCTATAGATTTTTATTCTAGCTCTTTCATTGTGACCAAGTCTTCCTGAATACACATTGTTCAAAAAAAAAGTTAGTGGTAAAAATTTATTAAATAATAAAACTCTACTTAAAAAGTAAATATATCTCTTTATGTTCTTAGTCAATATCATAAATGAATTCCTCGTCCTTATGTAATGTAACTTAAAACAAAAAAAATGTTTTTTGTTTACTTTTCCTACTGGGAGACTAGGGACCATTTTTCCCAACACAAGTTTGTGATTTTCTTATTGTTAACTTTCTCTTGATCATGTTTTCTATCCCTCTCCATCAGAACTGAACGCTTAGTTTATCATCCATATCCGTGTTTTCCTACATGGAATCCTAGTATGGGTTATCTTGGGTGACCTTTATACCTCCCTTCCTTTCTTTTAAAGTGATAGTTTTATTGACTCTTTTCCTGATGTGGTACATTCCAGTATATTCGCAAGAAAAATTTTAAAAACTTGTGAGGATGCAATTTGTTGAAGGATGGGAGAATGTAACACCCCAAGCTTCCACGATATGTTTCCCTTTGAATAATGCAATGGTGTGCATTGTACGCAACTTCGAGATTCTAACACACCACAACCAATCAAACTAGCCGTTATGAATAGTAATACCTACATTTTGAAATTTTATAAATTATATATCTCAAAAAGGACTTTATTTTTGGATTCGTAATATCGAAATTAGCCTAGGGTGAAATTTTGGTACTTTTCGGATAACTTTCATATTTTGATGAATAATGAAAATTACTAAATTTTAATTAAAAACAACTTTTTTAATCGAAATAATTTATACTGATAAATTACGAATTTGAGTAGTTTTAAAGTATATTTAGAATATATTTTACCCATTTAATAAAATTTTGGTCATTGGACATAATTTCACAATTAAACCGAACAAAAACAAGTATCAATCTTTTGATAGTTATTATATCTTAAAAACACGCTTTTTGTTTTGACAGCGGGAATTAATTTTAAATTAATTTCTGCCACTTCTGTGTTTTGAATTTGGAAAAATGGATTCCATATTTGGAATCAGGATGTTCAAATTGTGTAAATAGGTAACTTTTATTTTTAGACATTTTGAATAATTACTTTGGTAAATATTTTATTTACCATGGTTAAAGGGTAAATCTAGTAAATATGGGTTAAAATCTAATATTATAATAATAACAAATTACCCTAAAACGTGTCCTAACCTTATAGGTTGATACATGTTCGACCATATGCATCTTTGGGACGATTTTGGGAACCCATGGTGCCACTTGTAAGTGATAGGGACACTTTATTTTAATTAGGTTAAAATGAATACAAAAATGACACAAGCATATATCTTTTAGAAAAACAATTGTTACATAGGGTTATATATGTTTTATTTTAGACTATAAATATTCATTATAAGTATAGAAGGATTTCCTACATAATGGTATTTTATTTATAATTTTTATACATTAAATAAGTTAATTTATATATGAGACAGTGGTGATGTAGTAATTAGTGTAATAGTGAAATATTAAAATGATTGATATTGTAGATACCCAAAAAAATATAATTTGAGACTTTTTATGAATTAAACTAATTTTATAGGATAATATGAAATGTGAGAATTGATTTAATTTACTTTTTTTATGTAATCATTCTGTTATGATTTTTACAAAAATTAATTCTTGAATAGTGTCAAAATTGACATAAAAGGGTTTTTAAAACAAATATTATATTATTAATTGATATTAAGTTCCTAAAAATCTAAGGTTTGGCAAAAAAACTTATATCATGATAGTTGTATCATTACTGGACCACTTGGGGGTCTCTTGGATGTATATAGTATGTTTATTAACTATATAATATAAAAATACAAAGTGACATGGTAAATGTCAAACTAATTAACTAAGAGTTAAAACTAAACGATAAGGTTAATATAATGACCCAAATCCGTATAAATTCTATTGGTTAAATAGTTTGCGACCTATACCCACCTTAACCTTTAAATAATAAACTTTGGAGCCATTAGAAACCGAATATTAATTTATTATAAATTAATATTTCTAGCTTTTCCAAAGGTACCCCTCACCCCTCTTATAAAAGGGCACTCCTCCTTCTCATTTCTTCACACCTTAAAAGCCTTTTGGTTAGGAAAACCCCTGACCAAATACTCTCTCAACTTCCCTCACTACAACCTAGAGGCCTTAGTTTGATCATAAAGCCATCCTAAGGAGCCCTTTTGATCAAATCAAAAAAGAAGAACCCGAAGAAGAGGTAATGTTTTCACCACCCCTTTTCAAGTTCCTTTCTTCTTCCACTTATACTTTCTTTGTTATTACCATTCTAAAATACTAAATCCAGTATATTATATATACTGTGATGTTATTATAAATATGGTACAACCATATTCAGTATTCTATCCACCCTTTTAATAACATGTCACCATACGTGCGTACGTACGACTTACCGTCTCCACGTCGTGGTGTAATTGTTATTCAATATATTATTATTTGGATGGGTATAATAATGATGTATAATTCATGTAAACAATAAATATAACATGATAACGATTCTGTATATATAATATACCATCCAAGTATATATTATTTTAATATCAAAAGAATGATATTGTCGCTCGTGCGTACGTACGGACTACCGTCTCCACGAACACGATGAGATTCATTCTCCATCATATCCATTCAAGTATAATTCTCATTTGATGATTAAAAATAATTTTTAAGGACATGATATCATTATTTATATGAATAATATACATCCCATTAATAACAAATATGTCTCACATAACAAAGAATATAAAGTAAAATGAACCCGTTAACACCCGAATTGACGATAATTCTAAGATATTATTAACAAATCAATGTTAAAAGATCATATATGATATCATAATAATGAATATGATTCTTGCATAATTAAATAACAATTATTTCACCATTATACATGAGGTTAACCTACCGTTGACCACAGAAAAATTACAAAGTAAGGGGTTTCTTATCTCACTTTTAATTCCGTGAGGATTACATTGTTCACCACTTATTTATTGCATGTGGTGTGTGTACTGTCCATGATTGTATTAATTGTGTAATATAATTTAATTTATGGGTATTTAAATCATCATTTTATTAACCTTATTTCATGGGTTCATGTTTCATAAGTTACCAAATGAATAAGGGAATTTGAAATTTCAATTTCCACTCATTCGGCTTTACGCATACTTCATTGATTATTTTACTCCAAGATTATGTGTGGAATCACTATTCATTTGATTATGTCATAATTTCCACCCCCCCCCCCTTTATGTGGATATAATTTTTATACACATAATCACTCTATTGATAATTTCTCAAGTCATCGATATGAATTTGATAAGAGTAATTTTAACTCATTCTCCATTTGTTGAGTTAAACATCCAATTCATTGGTGTTGCTTTTACAAGATTATGTGTGAATGTCCTTTGATTGTTTTAAACTAAATATCCAATCATATTTATTGTATTTAAATATTTCACACATAACTATGTCTTTGATTTATCCTTAACCTAAGGATACCGCCTTTTTGAGAGATTTCATCTCAATTTACATTCCATTGAGACTTCTTTGTTTTTATACACCAAATCACTTTTATGTGGTGAATATAATGTACATTGACATAGTATATCATGAATCCCTTTATTCTCATGATATTAAAATGTTTTTATTACCTCAATTATTTGTATTCATGTGTCTCTCTTTTGGTTAGAAACTCTAACTAAAATACCATTTTTAAATGTTTTAAAGACTTATTCTTCTAAATCTTGCTAATTAATGTCCATGTTTTAAAAATGGTTATAAGGATTTATTTAAATGGACATTAAAGTTTTAAAATTAAAACTCCTTTTAAAAGTTTCAAATTGGTATGGGACACTTTGATTCTAAAATCTATTTTAAATGGATTCTTGACAAATAGTGTGACTTTTAAATGATTTCAAGAAAAAGGGGGATATTTCACTCTAATTGTTTTGATGATTATTTTCATCTATGTCAATATCCTTCATCATTCTCGATTGAGGTTAATATGATAAAATAAAATCTTTCTTATTGTATCGAATTAGTTATGTTTGACTGTGGATGTGCTATTTTTATACCATTCATGGTTTGTGGATAAAGTATTGACATTTCGTATGCTAGTTTTAATTCGAATGTTTATGTTATGTTTAAAAATTTTCATATGAGGAATGCATTGGACTTAGTAAGTGACGGGTGGAGCTCGCTATAGCTCCTTGATTCATCGGTAGGTCTCATGAGACAAACTTGTGTGTTGGCACAAGGCCTTGACAAAATATTATTTGTAGTCTTGGCACGAGGCCTTGGCTATGTGGTTATGATAGTCTGGCATTATGTATTCCATCATTATGAAAGTGGTTATTGATATTTCATATGATCATTCGACTGGTATAATATCCATGTGGGTAAGTAAATGGAATTATTTTATTTTATCTTTGCCATTTTATGTTGAAGTTCAAGTTTAAAAGGCTTTTGTTTTAGTTATAAACTGCCTTAAGTATTTATGCTTATCTATGAAAGCTTCTGCTATAATTTTATCCTTACTGAGCATCTGAGCTCATCCCTTTAAATGTTTTATTTTTCCCAGGATTATAAAGAAATAATTTATGAATGACCTGCCGGGATAGTATGAGGGGATAAAAAGACAAGATGTTTTTTTATGATGTAATGTAAAACTTTATGATTGTAACTAGTGTTTCCAAGGCTACTAAACTAATCGGTCTTTCGAGACTTGATCTTTCTTGTGATCATGCCAATGTTATGTAATAATGCACCGACTCTGGGTAACTGGGGTCGGAGCGTTACAAAAAATAATATCATAATAATAAAAAATTACCTTAACACTTTTCCTAACCTTATTGGATGAGTAATGGCCGACCAAAAAGATCTTTGGGTGAGACTTTTGTCCTTTTAAAACTACATGGGTAAGATAATGATATTAATAAATGTTTTTCAAAGTAAAAAATAAAAATATCATAAACTTGTATTGTTTAGTTAAAACACTTTTAATGTAGGGTTATATAATTGATATATTTGACTAAAATTATTAATTATAAATATAAAATGATTTCCAATATCATGTTAATCTCTTTTTATAATTTTTAGACATCAAATAAATAAAATTATATATGACACAATAATGCTTCAGTGTTCACCTCATCAAAAAATGATTTAAATAAATGAGATTATAAAGATTAAAGAAATATCCAAAACCAATAAAATTCATATTGGATGATTTAATTTAGACCCTAAGTCATATTCTATTTGACTTTAATTAGTTTTGGACCTTTAAAAATAGAAAATCATTATATAATAAAATAATATGTTCACACTTTCCTAAAGATCCCCTCCTCTCTCTTATAAAAAGCCCCCACTTCTATCCAATTTCTCACAGCTCTCAAGGCACTTGGATCGTCCAAAAACTGCCCAAATAAGCTTTCAAGATCCCTCTATTCCATTTATAATCTTTACCTTAGGTATAATGCACTTCCAGAAGTCCTTTTTTGGTTCAAACTGAAGAGAGTTATCGGAATTAAAGGTAATAGTTTCTCCTAAATTATTTTCATTTATTTTACTTCTCCAACCCCTAAACTCTTTTTATTCCTTTCTTTTGTAATAACAACAGTATCCTCAATATACTAGGATGTTTTTATGAGAAGGATTATAACTTACACACGCCTCCATCAAATGGGTAAATAACATACTGTTTTCGTGGATGGCAACTAACGCCTCACGAAACGATGATTGTTCAATTATCTCCTACCGCCTCTCATGGTGTCCATTAAGATGGAACTATATTTATATATGATATACATTATCTTTATTTTTTTCTTTATGATTCTTTATTTTTCATTTATAATAATACCTTTATGGTTTCCATAGTGGGTCAATACGATAATCTCATTTGAAGAAGTGCGGACTACCGCCCCCTCAAAGTGATATGACTCATTCATGCCTTATGTGGAACGTATAAAGGGTAAAGTTATTGAAATTATGTATTATATTATACTATAATTATAGAATACTTATTTATCATTATTGTTTCGCTCCATTACAACATGAAATAGAAATGGAAGTAGCATTTATGCATACGTACATGTTACCGTCTCCATGAATGGTGCATTTCATTTATTATCTCCAAATGTTTTGTACTATTATAAATACATGTATATAATGTATATATGTGATATATATGATATATAAATCATGAATATAATTCAGGATATAATGAACTTTTTACCACATGAACAACTTGTAATTATAAGAAGTCAATTTTTGACTCAAGTACCAAATATCGACAAAATGACCGCTATTAACTTAAATGATTCCATAATGTTTATAACACTGTAATAAGTGATATAAAAGGAATAATAAACTTGAAAATGGTTCTTAATCAAGTAGAAATTATCTTTAGTTTATTATTCAGGAGATTAAATAATGAACGGGTCAAGTCGTACACGAGGTAAGGGATTTCTCATCTCACTTTTCTTTCCGTGATATTTCCATTGTTCGCCACTTATTTATTGCATGTGGTGTATTGGTGTTGATGCTCCTTTCCTTCATAGAGTCTAACAACTGAAAAAGGGAAATACCTTAGTCTAATGTGATTCATCCTTTGAAGAAACGTCAAAAATTGATAAAGTCATGAACAATTATTTCTTCACACTTGGACTGCGCAAGTTCCAAGACAGTCGCGCAGGGTACTTGCATGTCGAAATGTGGCGTACAGGTCAATTGTGCGCCCTCTTTGATTTTCACCCAAGGTCTTCCCTGGCCTATAAATGCCCCTTTTGGGCCCCCCATTTCGAATACTGAAAAATTCCAAAACTCATATTCGAGCTCCCGGCTCCCTAGTCTCTTCTGAAAGTCTTCCGAACACTACTAAGGTAATTTCTTACCTAGAATGGAAGCTCTAAATAGGGGAAACAAGGCCTAAGTGTTGAAAATCATCAACACTTGCACGCCTAAGTGGCCATCCCTTAAGGGAAATGGCCACACTTACGCGCCGCCGTATCCCTTCAATAAAACTTTCATGCCACTCTTTTGGAAGCCTTTAGGGATAATACTAAGGGCTTGAGCCAAGTCTCACCCAAGTATTACCCTAAGGGTTGACCGTCGTTCAAGTACCCATGTGTCGTGCATGTATACTTACGCGACCAAGACTTGCGCTCCCATGCAGGACTTGTGCGCCTCTCCCTTTTTGGGTGCCCCTCCTGCATATTCACTTGATTTATTTAAATACGCCTATCCTTTTCAAAATTTAGCCTTCAAAACCCTCGTCAATGCCATTTATGGCATGGTTCCATTATTGGATTCCTTATCTGAAAGGAATTTTGTGGAACATTTCTCAAAACCTAGTGATTTACATATCTTTATGTCACTAATGTTAGAAATTTCATTCATTCAACCTCGTCCTTTATAGATGATAGGATCTTTAACCTGGGCCTTCTTTTCCGAAGTAAGCCCCAGTCATAATTTTCTTTATCTTGGGCCTCCTTCTCAGGAGTAAGTCCTAATCTCAAAATACCTAAAATGGGAATCTTTCTTAGGAGTAAGCCTCAAGTCCCCTAACCTGGGCCTCCTTTTCAGTAGTAAGCCCCAGTCTTCAAGTTCCCTTAATTTTGGGCATCCTCCCCAAGAGTAAGCCCCATGTTCCAAATTACCTTAACTTGGGCCTCCTTCTTAGAAGTAAGCCCCAGTCATAATTTCTCTTGACCAGTCTTAATTTACTTTTTATTTGGGATTCCTTATCTGGACTAAAACCCAATCATAAGTCCTCTCTAATTTGGGCATCCTTCTCGGGATTAAGTCCTAAGTAAAATATCTAAATCTCCATAAAGAACATATACCTTTATGGACCTTGTTCTCAGGTTTCTTCCCTGAAGAAAATACTAATCTTCAACTATCTAGGCAGTCATACATACAAAATCCCTGCATCATTTCATATAAATTGCATCTTTCATGGCACAATTGTCTGGTTTTACCAATACCTCGTGCTTCTCACACTGAGAATGACTCACATGAGCTTAGAGTGTAAAAGTAATTTTGAAATATTTCTTTGAGCCATAAATCACGCATAAACCTCATACTTATTTACTCTAACTACATGGGCTCTGATTCCTTTTCTAAAACAAAGGATACGTAGGTAGCCCATCTGTGGGTATGATCCCAGCTCTGAAATAATCTTTGTCCTTATGAATGAAAATAAACTTCAAGTGCCCCGCTGAGTGGCTTTAAAACCAGTATGGTTATGATAATGACGAAGAGATTTCTATTTAATGTGTCGAAGGATACCATTGACTAAAAATATCTAACAAATACAGATGATTCTCTATTGATGAAGAATATAGAATATATATAAATGATTCTCCAAATCTCATACATATTAATCATTGATTCTCAGATCTAAAGGAAGGATCATTTTCATACTTGGTAATTTAATAAGGATTCATGAAGATAACTTAAATCTATAAAGAGAGTCCTGTAGTAGACAATAATTCCCCTCAAAAAAGGTGTGATGAGTCTGACATCCCATCCTCTCGACCAATGAAAATTCTTAAGCCTCATCAGTTCGCAACTAATGAGCACCTACCTTTGGAAAGTAGGTCCAAATGGATATGGAATCACTGGATGTTTCCGGTTCTATGAACAACCCCATTCGAAACCGCTTGGAATGTTTGATCCTTAAAAAAACAAGGTCATCCCCATTTCCAGAGTAAACAAAAAATGGTGAACCCGATGTGAACCCTTATACAAGTTAAAATGATGTTTTACTTATTTTGTTAGGCCCCTATTCAAACTCAATGAGAGGTCCAACAGAACAATCAATAACATATGTGATCATCCAAAAGATGTAGTGGCTGAAATTATCTTGATTATGTCTTTTATATCAAACATTCAATCTTGTCCAAGATCTTCTTCATTACAGAAATGGAATCTCTTAAGTTCACGCTTGTGAATACCTCTGCTGTGAATGCCTCTGCTGCTACTCCTACTGGATCGTCATCCGCTCTGAGGACTACATCACCTACCCAGTGTCTTCAACGCTGGGTATTGTTGGAACCACTTTGTGTATAAGGTTGTATTTGTTGTCAATAGTTGTCAATGCAGATCAAAATGAAGGAGATCATGAAGTACTCCGATTAAGTAGAGGAGTGGTGATTCAGACGATTGTTGTACTGATCGGAAGTTCAAAGAACATGTGTCAAAGGTGATACATTGTTTACAACAATGCAGAATGTGAGGTATAATCCATCCAAGGATGATCAAAGAAGAATGAGGTTTTTGAATCGGTTTGCATGAAGTACATCATACCGGTTGATGAAGAAGACAATGTGCAATGATTGGACTTCTGAGATAGTCATGAACATCACATTGTCATAGAAGATGATGATGCTAAAGTTGTTCCTTCAAAGACTACATATCACAATAGTGGAGGTTGTGATAAAAGTAGAAGATTTGTTGAAGTATACAGATCACCATGATGAAGCGCTGTTGAGGTGATCGTCCTTGTCAACAAAGCAAACAAACGACATACAAATTTGTTGTCAAAATAGTTTCTATGGAGGCAGGTCGAGTTCGAGGACTGTGGAATAATGATCCATGTTTTTATTCAAGGAACGTCGACAAAGGAATGGATGATCTGGAGGCGGACTAAAAGAGCAGATACAAGGTGGCGCCGTTTTCCAGTGTTTGCCAAATTTTTGGGCCTCAAAATCGGAAAATGAAGTCATGGATTGTCTACAAAAAGAGGTTCGCACAAAAAGGAAGTGGTGCGTGAAATATAAGAGGCTTGCGCGAAATACTTAAGTTAGGCGCGAAAAACAGCAGGATGCGCGAAATAGTTTTTCGCACAAACAATGTTTCGAAATCAGAGAGGTGAAAAATGGCAAAGGCATGGGCTGCGCGGAAAATCAGGGATGTGCGCGAAATACTTAAGTTGGGCGCGGAAAACAGCAGGATGCGCGAAATAGTTTTTTCGTGCAAATGATGTTTCAGAATCAGAACGTTGAAAAATGGTAAAGGCATGGGCTGCGCGAAAAACCGGAGCTGTGCGCGGAAAAATGGGAATGTGCGCGAAAACTGTTGTGCGCAGAATAGCTGGGTGAATTTTTCGCGCAATCAGCGTATCGAATCAGAAATACTGAAAATCGGCAAAGGAAAGAGGCGTGCGAAAAATCGGAGATGTTCGCACCATGTGCGCGGAAAATCAAACTGCTGCGCGTAAAGTTTTACGCGCAAGAAAGAGGGTTTTACGCGCAGGATCAAAAACGTCTATAAATATGAGGTGAACCCCTCTCATTCGGAGAGGCTCGACACTTAGACAAATCCTGAGCTCCGGCGCGCGGAAAAATTAAGGTACAGAGGGTTGCGCGAAAAAGAGGGCGTTGCGCGAAAAAGGAAAGTTTTGCGCGAAAAAGCAGAGTAGCGCGAAAAGCCTTTTACGCGACAAAAGTTATTTTTACGCGCAAGGTTTGAATTTTATGCGCAAGCTCCCGGGAAGGGTGCGCGGAAAATTTGGGGGTCCCGCGGGCCTTTTGATAGGTGCTTAGCACTCTCAAATCTTCTTTGCGAAGAGAAGAAGAACGATCGGGCAACCAAAATCTGATCTGAACAGAGAGAGAAATATATCGATACACTCAGGTGTCAGAATTGGGAATTGAAGGAAGAGAAGGAGATTTAGTGCATTCAGGTATTGCACTGAAGTAGAAGATTGATTTCAAAAGAGCATCAACTCAGGACTCTAATGCAAGCAAAGTCTCATGCTGAACAGGAGACAAAGACTTCAATGCATATCTATTGAAGAGACCTTCACGTCTATAAACTGAGTGAGACTTCACCAACGGCAGTGAGCCAGGGGGAGTCAACGGGAGTGACCCGAGGGACGCAGTGAGCTATCCCTAAACAATTGTAAAGGCAGTGAGCCTGGGACAGAGTGTCTGTACCCGAACATTTGTATCCGCAGCTAGTGAAGCATAGTGGATTTAGGTACGACCGGCAACCTGTCGGCGTATACTCCTTGGACGTAGCCCTTAGTGGTGAACCAAGTAAAAATAGCTGTGTCATCTGTCTCTGCATGTGAATGTTTAATTGCTGATCATATCCATCATACAGGTTTAAGTAGTTCCTACCAACGTGGGAACAAGATCCACAACTTTAAGAAGAAAAAGTTGCCACCCTGATTCACCCCTCCCCTCTCAGGGTGTCCCGGGGTCCTTCAGGTATCAAATGTGCTGGTTAAGTAATACCGTCAAAATGGTACTATTATGACTCTGGAGGCCGCTCGACAAGCCCTCCAAGTCAATAATTCACCCTGGTCGTCCGGACAGCAACGACCAGCGATCAAGAAGCAGGTGGTGCCAACCACTATTTCCAACTGTTTCGGGTTGTTATCCCCGGAACGAAATCACAAGTCCCTCCCATATTCTGGGGAGGTGAATGAGTAGGTCCCTCAGGGCCGTAATTCAAAGAGACAGGAGTCCTCCCCGAGGGCTCCCATCAACAATTGCCACCAGACTCGTGTGGCAGTGCAGCCTCAACATGATGAGGGTATTCCCTTCAGGGGTATGGCTCATGTCCATCAGACCTGAGCACACAAGACGAACCGCCAGAGGTGAAATATGGTCAACAGTGAGCAGGTTCTTATCAATTCCATTTCCGGAGAAGTCCACCAACCTAAATTGGTGGAAAGCAATTAGCGGGCACACACACCCATCCGTTTTAATTCCGCTGTCCAGAAGACTCATCTGGAAGAAACACGCTAACACCACCATGAAATTCTAGCGAATTAATATAGACAGGAACATAAACCTGTTTATAAGTCATCAGCTAGTCATCAGGCGCGTCTGACTACATACGATGAAGCCCACCAACCCAATGTGTTGACAACTGGTAAACATGCACATACACCTTCTTACACTCATCAATCCTACCAGTAGCCTCATATGTCATTATTTAAAGAATATTTTCAACCATGTTTGGTGGAGTACAATCAGTAGGCACATACACCTGCCAGTATTGATCAAGATTACAAACAGTCTCGTTTGGTAGCACCCAGAGAAGTCGGTTGGAAAGCTCTGTCAACAAAAAAGAGGCAGATTCAACTCTCTACCCCCACACTTGAGTACTGCCAGAATTCACTGACAGGAAAATGAGGATAGGAGCAGGAAAATACACCTACTCCAAGCATGGAATGGACGTATATCCATGTTCCAGTAGCTGAATTCACCAAGCATATTATGTCAATGGTGAAAGATCAGAAGCAAATCCCTACTCATATTCTGGATTCCTGCCAGAGTATTGTAACATATTCAGCAGCATCACAGGGCAAGAAATGAAAATCTATCCCTATCAGTGGAGTGACACATCAACAGTTCACTCCGGAATAGACACACACCTCTGTTCTAGTCCAAGAGGGTTGTGGGGCGTACTCCCCCATATCCTACAGACAACCAAGTCTAGCACATACACCTTATTTAAGGGGAGATAATCAGCCTAACATGATCATTTCTACTAAGCAGGAACATACACCTTCCCATCATAACCACTTTTATCAAAAAGTGGTTCCCAAAGAGAGTAATAAGGAATCTAAGAAAAAGACCCGTCCAACATAGTGAAGAAATCAGGGGCCAATCTGTAACAAGGCCTTGCTCGATGCTGGAGTTCTTGATGCACTCAGACAATTATCTGTGGCAACTCAAGATTATACTCTTTCAGTTCCCAATAGTGGGAACATTAATTCTGAAGGTCTTGATCAGACACTTACTCATGAAGGCTTGCTTTATGAAAATTCAGTCGATCTCAAAGTTTCATCTTCAGATGAGAGCCACAAGAACCCTCTGTGTGGCCAGAAGATCAAGGATCAAAATGTTTCATCTTTTGCTATAACCCACCATGGTGGTCCTCCCCATGATGACACATTTAGCTACGAAAGTCATCTCTGAAGTAGTAATTCTCATTTCCTAGAAAATTATCCAATATGTAATGTAGTGACGAGAAAACCCTCTTATCTTAAGGCACTTGAAAATGTGAAGCCAGTCATGTCTGATGGTTTACCAATAGCAGGTTAAATACTTTCTCAATCAGAAGATAGCCCGGGCTGTAGGTCATTCTTCAAACCACCCCTGGGTCATTCATCTTCTATTTTGATTAGTGAATTCTCTACCGATCTTGTTGAATCTGATGAAGAAAAAAGGAAGCACCAAATTTGGTCTAATCGGGTAGAATAATCTTCATTTAATGATAAAGAGGAAGTAATGAATATGAGAAAACAACTAGCGAAAGGTGAAGTTCCAGTTATGTTTTGGCCTTTGGATGACTCTCAGTATGTCATTCCAGAGATGTTAACAGAATATGGAATTCATGATATTCATCTCAAAATATGGAAAACTATTTATTAGTTAAAAAATAAAATATTATCTTATGATGAATATGAAAATCTTGTCAAGATAATAGAAGGGTTACAACGCCAAATTGACTTGGAATCTCTCTCAGTTTCTCGATATTCGTAGGCTGAAAAGAAGCAGATATCCCTTCAGTGTTCATGCCTTGGTGAATTAAGAATATTGCGCCAATTAATTTCTTATAACCCATATGGTATTCATATCAGGGGATGGGGTGTTCATGGAGCACTACATTTCACTGTACTCTCCAGTCATCAAAGCCCGCTGAAAATGGTTTCATGCAATGTTATTGCCCACTTTCGGGCATAGTCAATTGGCTTTGTTTGTAATCAAAGGCTCGCTCAAGAAAAGTCCTCAACTGGTTCCTATCAAAATCAAGCATACAGATAACAAGTTGTTGAATTACTCCTGCATCATGAAAACGAGAATATTGAACAGGATTCTCATTTAGAGAATTCACATCATCAAGTGACAGAAGATTCAGAAATCATCCAACGGTCTTTTGAGCCGGTTGATAAGAGTGGATTTAGGTTGATGCATCCAGCCAATTTTCAGAATAATGTCTGTAAGATCAGGAGATCTTTCAAGAAATTTACAGATGTAGCAGCTCAAGAACCACCCCAGCTTTCCAGGATGGGGAATCTATTAACCCAACCCTCAGAATCAACAAATAGGATTCGAGGAGTTGAGCAGAAACAGCTGGAACAGCCCCAGTACACAGGACTGGGGACTTTTTCAAATCCTCAATCTCTCCCTCAGAGAAAGTTAGTCTTCTCTCGATTAGGGAAGAATCCACAAGAGGAATGAAGATCCTAATTATTAGAAGATTCCCTCCACATTACGGTTCGTCAATAAGTTCCTGAGGGATCGAATCAACAAAAGACAATGTCTCATCAAGGACATGGAAGAAGACAATATTGCAGAAATGCTAATAGAAGGGATGCAATGTGTTATGCATCAATCAATGTCATCAATTCCATTGTTTTCAATCCCCCAGATGAGTCTCACTCAGAGGGATCAGATGAGGAAGATCCCTCTCAAGAGGTTGTACGCACAGACACAAATGAATAAGGTCTGCGTACACAAAATAAAAGGATTACCCAGAATCTATGTAATCCTTCAAGTAACCCACTTCTCCCTCTCTGAAAGGTGTCCAATAAGGGGAAAGGAAAGAATTAGGTTACATACCCTTCCTCTGGAGAAGGCCAATCACTCTAATTAGAGAAAAGATTCTCACAAGAAGAGGAAGAAATGAAGGAATTGAGGAGATTGAATGCAGAACTACTTCAAGGTAGCCTTCCTCCTAAGTGTGCTGAAGTTAGTCAACCAAGGGAATTTGTTACGGCTACTGAGATGGATCAAGAATATCCTCCTTTATAAGTACACCCACATAGGTCTAATCCTATGGGTCAAGTGCAACAACAACCGGTGGCGTTATCATCCGTTGCAATACCAGCCACCACATCTGTCCAAGATCCAGTTATTGCACCGGCTCAGGTCCAAGTTCAACCGGATGTTTCCCAAAATTTAATAACTACTATTAAGTCATTAGCAGCTCGGTTGGAAGATATAGAGGGAAAATGAGCTCAAATTCAACCAGAAAAGAGTGCTTACCCAGAATGGGTTGATGCGATTCCTCCCCCATCAAATTTTTCAAGTACCGCTTTCCCGATCTTTAATGGTTTGGGAGACCCAGAGAAATACTTAACACATTTTTTTCTCATTTTGATCTTATTATGGGAACCCCTCAGCAACATGAAGTAGTTAAGTTCAGGTGTTTTGTACAGTCATTACAAGGACTTGCTTTTGTTTGGTATACAAGCTTGCAATCCTGGTCAATTACAGGGTGGGAGGATTTCCATAAATGATTCCTTCTTCAATTCAGATCAACTTTTCCAAAGAAAACAGTTTTTTATCTTACAAATTGTAAGAAAAGTGAGAATGAAAGGGTTTCGTATTTCATTTCTTGCTGAAATGGATTAACATATTTCTTGAGATTAGCACTCCCTCAAGAAGAATTGTTGCCAATCTGTGTGGAAAATTTGCTTGATGAGTTGTGCACACCATTGATCCCTCTGAAATACATATGAGGGTTTTGAGACCTTACTTTGATATCTTAGAAGATTGAATACTCTCTTACAAAGACTAAGGATAAAACTCATGTAATTCCACCAGATCCAGGAAGGAGAATGGGTAAAGTAGAGACTACTACAGTTACGCTTAAACAAGCACCTGTTCCTGCTTTCACCTCAAAACCTTCATCTTCTAAAAGGGTTCCACCTCCTGAGCGTCAACAACAGAGGCCGTTTCGTCAAGATGATCAAAGAGATCAAATATGGGAACAAATTGAGGATCTGAAGAGAAAAGATTACTCTTTCTGAAATGAACAAGTTCCTAGTTACTTCATTTCGGATTTGGAAAACAATTTGGTTCAATTTCGAAGGCCCAAGAGGCCGAACACGGAAGGAGATAAAGACCGCCCCAATTATTTCCCATTTCATGAGATGTTGGGGCATCCCATTCAGGAGTGTTTCATCTTCAAAGACCTCCTGCAAAAAATGGTGGACTTAGGACAAGTTATGTTTAAAGGTTCTTTAGTTGAGGTAGCATGTGTAACTGCTAAAAATCCAGATGGAGAAGGCGAGTGGCAAGAAGTCAAGAACAAAAATTTGAAAAAATATGATGATTGGATGGTTAGAAAAACGATCAACTGAACTCATGCCATTTTGTGAACACAGTTGAAGAAACCAATTGTGTCTTCTGTTATGAATGCCACAACAAATCCCCCTTCATTAGAGGGAAAATCGTAAAAAAACGACATAATTCAATGAAAGAAGTGAAATCAGAAGAAGATGAGATTGTGTCAAAGCCCAAATTATCTTTGACTCTGGCAGATTTTATGCCATCTACTTAGAAGCCATGGGAACCACCCCACCAAACGGAAAAACCTAAATTGTCTAATCTGGAAGAGTCTTCATCAGATGAAGAGTTGATCGTTGGTTTTGTTAATATGATTCATTTAATAGATCCTTATGCCAGTCATAGTTTTGATTTTGATGAGCCTAAATTCCCTGTATCAAATAGAGGAATTAGAGGGAGTTCCAAAGGTCTGGGATACAGAGAAAGACGTGGATATCCCATAAGCCACTATTTTAATTATACCCCTGATAGAACTATTTATGTAGCAGAAAGTCATGGCAGAGCCCTTCAACAGGCTCAAAAACAACAAGAAAATTCTTCCACCAATAGAAGACTCAGTCCTAGCATAGTTATTCTTGTGGATCGATTAGATATTCCACCTTCTTCCTCTCAGCAAGTAAATAGACCTATTCAGTCCAATCTTCCAAAGTCAAGAGTATTGCCAACTCCTACCCTGATACAAGATGCATCTACTTCCAAAGCATCAACTTCTAAGGTACCTGTGAAACCACATGTTCCTATTGGAAAACGCAGACCTTTGGATCAAAAGTATGATGTGTTAAAACACTTGTCCCATGTACCAACCAAGTTATAAATTTTGGATGCCTTAGATTTATCAAAGGATCTTTGGGAGGCACTCATTTAGGCTTTGTCAAGTCCTCAGAAATTTGAAACTGAAATTGTTGCAGCTAAAGTATACCATATAGAGAATAATCTTGAAGAATGGAATGCAGTGATATCATTCACAGATGAGGATGAAGATGATGTCGTTCATGGACATATTAAACCTTTATACTTATTTAGAAAGGTCAATGGTGTAGACGTCCGAAGATCTTTCGTTGATAATGGTTCCAGAGTCAACCTCATCCCCATTCGTACACTTCGTCGATTGGGCCTCACAAAATATGATTTATCTCCTTCTACTTTGATGTTACAAGGATATGATAAAAATGAACAAGAACCCCTGGGCGATATTACACTCAGAACTTAGGTTTTAGATCTTGTATCCAATTCAGATTTCATGGTTGTTGATCATGACATAGCCTTCAACATCTTGCTTGGAAGACCCTGGCTACATCAACATGCAACTATACCTTCATCATACCATCAATGTCTCAAATATTGTTTTGATGGTCAAATTGGTACATTTTATGGTGATAAATCTTCATTCATAACATGTGAATTTCAATACATTGAGGTGGAATTCTATCACATGAAGGGTAAGGAGAAATCCACAGCAAGGGAGGTTACCAAGGTTAATGCTCCATTTGGTTTGGAAAAGATTCAAGTAAATCCATTTACACATGTGAGTGTAGATTATGTGTTGCCAATCAGTCAAATTGACATGATAGAACCAAATAAAAATACTCTTATAGAAACCTCCATAATGTCAATTATGGCAATTAAGCTATATAGCATGGGAGAAATTGGTGATTCACCAAGAAATGATGAAAGCTGAAATGGGGATGTCTTCATTTCATCTGCTGAAATCCAGAATGTCTATGCTTCACCAACCAGGACAAAAGAAGTTATAGCAATGTCATAGGTGAACGATGATGTCGATTCTCAATCCATCATCTCATCTTTATTACCCAAGGAATACCCTTCATCATCAATCATTTCGGAAATGGAAGCTTCTTCTTCAAGATGTTCAATTTTCAACATCTCTTCTGATCATGGAAATTCTACTTAATCATCTACTATGAAAGTAGAAACAAAAGAAATAATACATGTTGAAGAAGAAGAGGAAGATCTTAGGGATGCTCCTCCAGCATTTGAAGAGGGTATCTCTACCACTATGGTTGAACTCAGAGAAATAAATCTGGGTACAAAAGAAGATCCACACCCCACATTAATTAGTGTGTCCGTGACTCTTGAAGAGCAAGAGATGTATATTTGATTTTTAATGAAAAATGGACATATATTTTCTTGGAACTATACAGATATGTCAAGGTTTGATCCTGATGTTGCTACTGATCATTTGGGTTTGCCAGAAGAACATCGAGGATTTAAGCAAGCCACAAGAAGAACACACCCAACCTATGCTTCCAAAATTGAAGCTGAAGTGGATAATCTTATCAAAGATAACTTCATCATAGAAGTTCAATATCCGAAGTGGTTGGATAATATTGACCTTATGAAAAAGAAGAATGGACAAATTACAGTTTTCATTGATTTCAGAGATCTTAATCAGCATTTTCCTAAGGATGATTTTTCAGTTCCGAGAACAGAACTCTTAATTGATGCGACATCTGGCTATGAAGCACTTTACTTCATGGATGGATATTCAGGATATAATCAAATCTGAATGGATCTAGAATATGAGGAATATACAGCCTTTAAATCCCCTTAGGGTTTGTTTTGCTATCGGGTAATGCCCTTTCGCCTGAGGAATGAAGGCGCAACATATCAGCGTGCCATGCATCGTATCTTCAAACCCTTTTAGGGAAGTTATTTGAATGTTATGTGGACGATTTGTTGGTTAAATCCAGGAAATGTTCTAATCACTTGGCTGATTTGGAATTCATATTCCACAAACTTCGGCAACATAATTTGAAGATTAACCCCTTAAAATGTGCTTTTGGGGTAACCTGGGGAAACTTTCTCGGCTTTGTTGTACGCCATAATGGTATTGAAGTCGATCCTGAGAAGAAAAACTCAATCCTTGGTATGTCACCTCCTCTTAATTTGAATGAATTGAGAGGACTTCAAGGACACTTAGCCTATATTCGGCGTTTCATCGCCAATTTAGCAGGAAAAAGTTTACCCTTCACCAAATTGATGAAGAAGGGAGTCACTTACCAGTGGACTAATGAATGTCAAAAAGTATTCAATATTCTCAAGAAATATCTCTTGAGACCACCGGTGTTAATGAAACCTATTGATGGAAGACCATTTATCCTCTATGTGACAGCTTCAGAGCGATCATTGGGTGCCTTTCTTGCTCAGAAGAATGATGATGGGAATGAAAACGACCTCTACTATCTCAGTCAGAATATACTTGAAGCAGAAACACAATATTCAAATATTGAGAAGTTCTGTCTAGCATTAATCTTTGCAGTTCATAAGTTGAGACACTACCTGCAACATAACGAGGTCCAATTGGTATCTCACAATAACCCTCTCAAATTCATCCTTAGTCGTCCAATGCTTACAGGACGTCTAGCAAGGTGGGAAGTTATTTTGCAGCAATTTGATATTCTGTATGTGTCTCAAAAGGCAATAAAGGACCAAGCTCTGGCTGATTTCCTTACTAAACATCCTTCAGTAGAATATACATCTTCATATATTGAACTTCCTGATGAGGAAGTCTTTTCTATTCAAGATAGTCTTCCAACATGGGAAATGTACTTTGATGGTGCTTCCAGAAGTCCAACAGGGAAGAACATGGAAGATCCAAAATTCAACAAATTTGGGTTAGGAATTGTGCTAATTTCTCCAGAAAAGGTAGTTCTACCCTATTCCTTCTCATTTTTGGGAGGTGGGACAAATAATGAAGCAGAATACCAAGCTCTCATCACAGGATTGGAGTTGGCACTTCAGGAACAAGTGAATCACTTAAAGGTGAAAGGTTATTCATACCTGGTAATCAAACAAGTCAATGGGGATTATGCTATCAGAAAAGAAGAGTTAATACCTTTGTATGATTATGTCAATGAGTTAATGTTGGAATTTCCTTCGGAACCAACATTTTCTTATGTCCCGCGATCACAAAATGCTCAAGTTGATGCATTGGATAATATAGCCACAGATCTGGGAGATCCAAATCGGGATGAGACAATCATCAGTATTGCCCACCGTCGTAAAATTTCACCTTATGTTCAAACCAGAATAGAGGAAATCAATGAAATTTTTCCCATTACTAAACCATATGGAAATACTACAGGATGGATGACACCTATCAGGAAATGCCTTCAAAACGAAACACTTCCACCTGATAGAGCTGGGAACGAACAAATCCGACGACGTGTGGTCAATTTTACTCTTTATGATAGCCCGGATCAGCTAAAGAAAATTCTCTACAAAAGAGGTTTTGATTGAGTTATCTTCATATGCATTGATGGTGAAGAGACAATGGCTATCATGAAAGAAGTGCATGCAAGAATCTGTGGTGCCCATTAGTTTGGACACAGACTATCTGATCAAATTTGAAGGCTTGGATACTTTTGGCCTTCAATGATACAATATTGTGTTGATTTCACAAAAAAGTTGCATTCCTGCCAAGTACATTCCAACTTCATTCATAAACCCCCAAAGTCTCTTCATACAGCTAAATACTCGTGGCCATTTTCCACATGGGAATGGATATAGTGGGACCATATCCTTCAGCTAAAACAAATAAGTTTAAGTATATTATTATTGTTACTAACTTATTTTCCAAATGGGCAGAGGCAATACCCCTCAAAGAAGTCAGTTCTAAAATCATTGTTAGCTTCATCATGTCTAACATCATTACCATATTTGGTGTCCCTCATACTATATTGATGGACAATGGCACCAGCTTATGTTCATCCAATATGAGGAAGTTGTATCAAGAATACAACATCAAATCCAATCATTCATCTCGGTATCATGTAGTAGCCAATGGCCAGATAGAAGCTTTCAACAAGACTCTTTCAAACATACTGCAAAAGATGGTGGATAAAGATAAGAAATCATGGCCTGATAAACTCTTTCATGCTTTATGGGCTTATCGGACCACCACCCAAAATGCAACGCAGTCAACTCCATATTCATTGGTATATGGAACGAAATTAGTCTTTCCCATTGAAGTTCAATTACCCTTGTTCAGAGTAGCCATTTGTTTTCAGTCATCTATAGATGAACAATCTCAAAAGCGATTGGATGAATTGGAATGGTTAGATGAAAAAATATTGTGAACCCTACACCATTTAGAAGTCTATCAGAATCGAATAGCATGATATTTCAACAAAAAAGTTCATCTTCATTCATTCATTCAGGGTGAATAGGTATTGGTTCTCAAAAATCCAATGATACCAGGAAAGAAACCTCCCAATCTTGAGCCAAAATAGGAAGGACCTTACTCAATACCTAAGGTATACTCAAATGGAGCTTATTCATTAATCTCAATGGATGGAGAACTCATCACAACTCCAACCAATTCCAGATTTATGGAGAAGTATTTTGTGTAACACAAATGCATAATACGTCCAACATGATGTTAAACTGTGTTGTCCTATCTATATGACGCTAAACTGCGTAGCCCCGATCCATGCATATGACCTTAAACTATTCGCACCATTCGTCCAACATGACGTTAAACTGTGAAAAATTCCATAATACGTCCAACATGATGTTAAACTCTGTCCTCTTTTTTCCTTACTGCATGTCGTTAAACTGTACAGTCCGCTTTTCGTCCAACATGACGTTAAACTGTATTGTCCCCATCGTCCTAGCTACATGACGCTAAATTGTACAGAAGTCCCTTAATAGTTCCTACATGACGTTAAACTGTAATTTTTCCATGTTACATGACACTAAACTGTGCAGCCCCAATAGTCCTCACTACAATACTTTAAACTGCATAGTCCTTTCATATGTCCCACATGACATTAAACTGTGTATCTTTAAGGTTGTTGCTACCTCTTGTTTCTCACACCGAGTATGACTCGTGTGAGCTTAGAGTAAACTTCAACCATAACACCCTCTCTGGGCCGCTAACCATATGTAAGTACCAACACCATTTGTAGGTCGTCGTTCTCAAAAAAACAACTTGATTACTAATTTATTCTTTAATTGAACTACGTGGACTTTGATCCTTGCCTTCTAGACTGGGTATGTAGGAAACCTTATAAGGTTCAAGCCCAAATCCAATCTCTTCGTGTTGGTTCACCTCCTTATCATATGATCTTGATCTGTGAAGCAACCCCTAGAACCAATATTTTTACATTGGTTCACTATGGTCCATGCATATGACCTTAAACTATTCACACTTTTTTCATGTACGACAATAAACTACAACATTCTTTAACACCCTCACTTGAGAGGGAATCATTATTTACATTTATCTCCAATCATGTTATATTCCAAAGACTACGTGCATACATGGAAATGCCTGATCCTTTTATCTTGGGTAAAACCATCATTGCACTAAAGTCCCCTTTTCACCCTTCATATGTACGAACCAAATCTGTACAGAGGGTATTTCAAGAACTACGTACGTCTTGATTCCCATACTTATGGGATACGTAGGAACGTTCGAGCATCCCTTGAATCGATCCCCAAGTCTGTGGGCCTAACCCCAAATTCCACTTTCAGTCCCCTGGCTGAAAAGTCCCTATGAAAACTCACACGGTGTATTCATTATTATGGTCCGAGCTCTAGAACCCTAAACTAATATTTCCTATACTCTCGTCCCACATGACGTTAAACTATATTTCAAGAACTACGTATGGCTTGATTCCCATCCTTATGGGATACATAGTGAATTCCAACATTTCAATTTAGGACCCAGCCACAACATGATTATGGTTATAATTGATCTATATATCTCTTTAATCCATTGGACAATACCCATTTTCATGTGTCATAATCTTAACTTTAAATACTTCCAGATCTCCATAACCCTTTTCATGACTTCTGGTCACAAAATGTCCAATTTCTAAGAGTTCTTTTTCCTGACTATGCAGCATGTGCCCTTAGGAAGCCTTGCATAAACAGTCTATATAATAGACTTTTCATCCAAAAGATACTATTATTTGAATATGCAACCAATGTTATTAGGTGGCCCTTCATAATTAAACCCCCTAATGAGTTTTTCAAATAATGGTAACTTCATTCTTGGGAGGAAAACCTCTTTTGTCCTTAGTTGTCTTAATGACAATATGTAGGGATCCGCAAAAAATGGCCATCTTTAACATATTTTTCCCATACTCTTTTTCATGATTTGAAAGTATTCAAGTATATGGTTTATATTTCCCTTCTCTACGTTTGGGTAATAACTTCATAGGAGTGACATTCATCTAGTTCTTATAAAATCTTGTTTGGAAATATCTTCTCTATATTCAAGTCCCTCTCTCCATACAGCAAACTCCATGCTTTGGAAATTTTGAATCTCCATAAACTTCCACTAATTTTTTTAGCAGTAGAAAAGTAAATTTCTGAGAGTTCTTTTTCCTGACTATGCAACACATGCCCTTAGTTGGCCTTGCATAAATAGTCTACATAACAGACCTGTTAGCCATAAGATGTTATTATTTGACTATGCAGCCAATGACCTTAAGCGGCCCTGCATAATTCATCCCCCTAACGGGTTTGTTAAATAGTGGTAACTTCATTTTTGGGAACTACTTCTTATAATGCCTTTTAGCCATTTTCATATCATTCCTCAGATTGAAAATTTCTTAAGTCATCGTTTACATATTTTCCCTCATACTTAAACATGGTAATATGTTTTCAGATAAATAATTAAGAAATTGAGTCAATGTTAATTCATTCGGTCAAAGTTATTTCGACCTTAAACATTAGCCTATTTATGTTTGACGTGCATGACTTTAAACTGCCCACAAAAGATAAGGGAACTCTGAACAAAAGTCAGGTTCCAACTCACTAAACATATATTTCGTATCATTTTGGTAATATTGAGCAATTAAATATTCAGATTTTGTAGGGTTATTTTTTATAATCCTAGTAAAAATAAAACTATTCTTACTAGGCCCATTGTCTTAGGTAAAAATTTAAAGCAGGTAGAAAAATAAGGCATGCACAAATGATTGAAGGTGAAAGTGTTTTTCATTGATGCTCAAGATTTAGAAGGACATCCACAGACTGGAGTCTCTTATCTTTTTCAGGAATTAAAAAAGGCTTTCAACATAACTCTTTATTTGATTTACGGCATCCCAGGCTTCATCAGCTGTCACCTAGAATTCAGCCATTCAAATGGATAAAATAAAAGATATAGTGATACTAGATCTTCTTGGAACAATTTTAAAAGAATGTTCTTGAATGCATTTTGATAAAATTTTAGGCTGATCAAACAGTGACTCTATTTCTATCCAAGAGACTTGGAAGATGGATACATGGATTTGAGAATGGATCATTAGAAGTAAAGATCCATTTAGAGAGAGTACTCTTTTCAAATATTGTTTCTAATATCATAATAATCTTCTCTCCATCAACCAGAAGTGGAAAACATATCATCCCATGGTTTTCCATTTTCATATCTGTAAAAAAATGGCATGAAAGAAAAATTTGAATGTTCACACCATTGTTGCCGCTCTTAATGCACAACATAACCGAAATAGAAGAGTAGTAGTGTGGTTGCATCTTGGGCATATAGTTCTTTATATATGGAATGTTGAATCCTTGCAGATGACCATTTCCATACAGATGCAAGTAGATAATTTGTGGAAAATTGACATGATATATCTTCAAGTACATGGCCAAATCTAGGAGAGTGTTGTTAATCATATCATCAATCCTCTTGCTAGCTAGTTCAGCAACCATTACAATTCTTCTAGGAATCATTGAATCTGCACAAAGGTCGAATAAATTAACTCTTAAGAAAGTTAATTTTTCATAAAATTTGTGAAGAAAGGTGAAAAAATGGCTAAGGCATTAACGCGCGCAAGTCCAAAGTTGGCACACAGGTGTAACAGTGTTTCACAGGTATTTGGCGCATAGGTATCACTGCGCAGGTCAAATTACCTCTGAAGAAGCACTACATAGAAGAGAAGCAAAGAAACCACGGAAAATCGGCAACCTGCGTGACGAAAGAAACTTGCGTGACGAGAGCTCGAACTGTTAAATGTCAGGTGATTTTCTCGAGAATGCAGCAATATTTATAGGCAAGGATGCAACCCTTCACGCAGAAGCCTGCGCGGATCACCATTGTGCGCCATCATTTGCGCTCTTGAAACTTGCGCGCTGCATGTTCCTTGGTTTTCCTCTTTACCTCAGAGACAAATCCTCATTTCATTTGGATCCAACTATGAGGGGGGACTTTTGTTGACGCTCCTTTCTGTCACAGAGTCTAACAACTGAAAAATGGAAATACCTTAGTCAAAAGTGATTCATGCTTTAAAGAAACATAAAAAATTGATAAAGTCATGAACAAGGATTTCTTCACACTTGGACCACACAAGTTCCAAGACAGTCGTGCAGGGTACCGACGTGCCAAAATGTGGCACGCAGGTCACTTGCGTGCCCTCTTTGATTTTCACCCAAGGTATTCTCTGGCCTATAAATACCCCTTGTGGGTCCACCATTTCGATGAAGGAAAAATTCCAAAACTCATATTCGAACTCCCGACACCCTAGTCTCTTCTAGAAGTCTTCCGAACACTTCTAAGGTAATTTCTTACCAAGAATGGAAGTTCAAAACAGGGGAAACAAGGCCTAAGTGTTGAAACTCATCAACAATTACACGCCTAAGTGGCCAACCATTAAGGGAAATAGCCACACTTGTGTGCCGCCTTATCCCTTCAATAAAAATTGTGTGCACTCTTTTGGATTCCTTTAGGGATAATACTAAGGGATTGAGCCAACTCTCTCCCAAGTATTACCCTAAGTGACGATCGTCACGCAAGTACCCATGTGTCACGCAAGTATACTTGCGCGACCAAGACTTGCGCACCCACGCAGGACTTATGCACCTCTCTCTTTTTGGGTGCCCCTCCTTCCTATTCACTTGCTTTCTTCAAATCCACCTCTCCTTTTCAAAATTTAGCCTTCAGAACCCTCTTCAAAGCCATTAATGGCATGGTTCCTTTATTGCATTCATTATCTGAAAGGAATTATATGGAACATTTCTCAAAACCTAGTGATTTACATATCTTTATGTCACTAAGGTTAGAAATTTCATTCATTCAACCTCATCCTTTAAATATTAGAGGATCTTTAAGTTGGCCCGTCTTTTCAAAAGTAAGCCCCAGTAATAATTTTCTTTAACTTGGGACTCCTTCTCAGGAGTAAGTCCCAATCTCAAAATCCCAAAAATTGGCATCTTCCTTAGGAGTAAGCCTCAAGTCCCCTAACCTGGGCCTCCTTTTTAGGAGTCATCCCCAGTCTTCATGTTCCCTTAATCTTGGGTATCCTCCTCGGGAATAAGCCCCAATTTCCAAATTCCCTTAACCTAGGCATCCTCCTTAGGAGTAAGCCCCAGTCATAATTTCTCTTGACTAGTATTAATTTACTTTTGATTTGGGCTTACTTATCAGGAGTAAAACCCAATCATAATTTCTCTCTAATTTGGGCATCCTTCTTAGGATTAAGTCCTATGTTAAATATCCAAATCTCCATAAAGCACATATACCTTTATGGTCCTTGTTCCTGGGTTTATTCCATTAAGTAAATCCTAATCTTCATCTATCTGGGCAGTCATACATACATAATCCCTACATCATTTCTTATAAATTGCATCTTTCATGGCACAATTTTCTATTTTTACTGATACCTCTTGTTTCTCACACCAAGCATGACTCACGTGAGCTTAGAGTGTAAAAGTAATTATGACATCTTTCTTTGAGCCATCAATCATGCATAAACCTCATACCTCCTTACTCGAACTACATGGGTTCTAATTCTTTTTCTAAAAAAAAATTATATGTATGTAGCCCATCTGCGGGTACGATCCCAACTTTGAAATAATCTATGTCTTTCTGAATGAAAATGAACATCAAGTTCCCCATTGAGTGGATTTAAAACCAGTATGGTTATCATGATGACCAAGATATTTCTATATAATGTGTTGAAGGATACCATTGAGTAATAATATCTAACAAATATAGATTATTCTCTATCGATGAAGAACCTCGAATACATATAAAAGATTCTCTAAATCTCATAGATATTAATCATTGATTGTCAGATCTAAAGGAAAACTCATTTTCATAATTGGTAATTTAATAAGGATTCATGAACATAACTTAAATCTATAAAGAGAGTCCCGGAGTAGACAATAATTCCCCTCCAAAAAGGTGTGATGAGTCCGATCTCCCATCCTATTCACCAATGAAAATTCTTAAGCCTCATCAATTCACAACTAATGAGCACCTACCTTTGGAAAGTAGGTCTAAATGGATATTGAAACATTGGATGTTTCTGGTTCTATGAACAAAACCATTAGAAACCGCTTGGAATGTTTGAACCTTAAACAAACAAGGTCATCCCCATTTCCAGAGGAAATAATTGCGTACTGACATTTGATATTGTTGATGATGATTTTCGTCACAGAGTCTAAACGAATTGAAAAGGGAAATCCCTTGAACCCAAAGTAATTCATCCTTTGAGGAAACATCAAAAATTGACAAAGGCATGAACAAAGATTCAAATGCACTTGTCTTGCGCAAGTTCCACCAAGGTCGCGCAAGTATACTTGTGCGCCACCTAGTGGTCATGCAGGTGACTTGTGCGCCCTATTTGAATTTCGCTCAGGGTCTTCTCCAGCCTATAAATACCCAATGTGGGCAACCCATTTCAGGAGGAAAAATTCCATAAACTCAGATTTGAGCTCCCGGTGCCCTAGTCTCTTCCCAAAGCTCTCGAACACTTCTAAGGTAATTTATTACCTATAACGGAAGATCTAAAGAGAGGGAGTAAGGCCTAAGTGATGAAACTCATCAACACTTGCGCGCCTAAGTGGCCAGCCCTTAAGGGAAATGGCCACACTTGCGCGCCGCCTTACTCCTTCAACAGAACTTGTGTGCCCCTCTTCTAGAAGCCTCTAGAGATAGTACCAAGGGCTTGAGACAAGTCTCGCCCAAGTATTACCCTAAGGGTTGAACTTCGCGCAAGTACCCATGTGTCGCACAAGTGTACTTACGCGACCAGGACTTGCGCGCCCACGCAGGACTTGCACGCCACCTTCTTTTTGGGTGCCCCTTCTGCCTATTTCACCTCTATTATGCCTATCCACCTATCCTCTTCAAGATTAAGCCTTCAGAACTCTCTCCAAATCCATTCATGGAATTATTTCCTTGTTGGATTCCTTATCTGAAAGGAATTCTGTGGAACATCTCTTAAAACCTAGTGATTTACATATCTTTATATCACTAAGGTCAAAGATTTCATTCATTAATCCTCATCCTTTATGATGAGAGAATCCTTAACCTGGGCCTCCTTTTAAAGAGTAAGCCCCAGTCCAAGTTCTCTTAATTTGGTCATCCTCTTCAGGAATAATCCCCAAGTCCCATAACCTGGGCATCCTTTTCAGGAATAATCCCCAGTAATAATTTCACAAATCTGGGCATCCTCATTAGGAGTAAGTCCCAAGTTCCCAAAATCCGAATTTCCTTAACCTGAGCTTCCTTTTCAGGAGTAAGCCCCAGTCATAATTCCCTTTAACCTAGGCCTCTTCTTTAAGAATAAGCCCCAGACATAATTTCTCTTAACCAGACTTAATTTACTTTTTGATTTGGGCTTCCTTCTCAGGAGTAAAACCCAATCATAAGTCCCCTCCTAATTTGGGCATCTTCCTCAAGAGTAAGCCCCAAGTTAGAGTATCCAAATCTCTATGAATTACATATACCTTTATGGACCTTGTTCCTGGGTTTCTTTCCTGAAGTAAACCCTAATCTTCATCTATTTGGGTAGTCATACATGCAAAAGCCCCACATCATTTCTTATGATGGAACAATTGTCTGGTTTTACCAATACCTCTTGTTTCTCAAACCGAGAATGACTCACATGAGCTTAGAGTGTAAAAGTAATTATGACACCTTTCTTTGAGCCATCAATCATAAATAAACCCCATACTTCTTTACTCGAACTACTTGGGTTCCGATTCCTTTTCTAAAACAAAGGATTCATAGGTAGCCCATCTGCGGGTACGATCCCAACTATGAAATAATTCAAGTCCTTATAAATGAAAATATACTTCATGTGCCCCACTGAGTGGATTTAAAACCAGTATGGTCATCATAATGTCCAAGAGACTTTTTTATAATGTTTTAAAGGATACCATTGACTAAAAATCTCTAAACAAATACAGATGATTCTCTATCGATGAAGAACCTTGAATACATATAAAAGATTCTTTAAATCTCATACATTTTAATCATTGATTGTCAGATCTAATGAAAAGCTCATTTTCATACTTGGTAATGTAATAAAGATTCATGAACATAAATTAAATCTATAAAGAGAGTCCCGAAGTAGACAATAATTCCCCTCAAAAAGGTGTGATGAGTCCGACCTCCCATCCTCTGGACCAATGTAAATTCTTAAGTCTATTTAGTTCACAACTAATGAGAACCTACCTTTGGAATGTAGGTCCAAATGGATATGGAATCATTGGATGTTTTCAGTACTACGAACAAACCCGTTAGAAACCACTTGGAATCTTTGAATCTTAAATCAATGAGATCATCCCCAATTCCAGAGGAAACAAAAAATAACAAATAAGTAAAACATCATTTTAACTTGGTTAAGGATTCACGTCGGGTTCACCATTTTTTGATTCCTCTAGAATTGGGCATGATCTCATTGATTTAAGATTCAAACATTCTAAGTGGTTTATAATGGGTTTTTTCGCAGAACCAGAAACATCCAATTATTCCATATCCATTTGGAACTAATTTCAAAAGGTAGGTTCTGATTAGTTGTGAACTGAAAAGACAAAAAGAATTTACATTGGTTGAGAGGATGGGAGGTCGGACTCATCACACCTTATTGAGGGGAATTATTGTCTACTCTAAGACTCTCTTTATAGATTTATGTTATGTTCATGAATACTTATTACATTACCAAGTATGAAATTGATCTTTTCTTTAGATCTGACAATCAATGATTAATATGTATGAGATTTAGAGAATCTTTTTTATGTATGCGAGGTTCTCCATCGACAGAGAATCATCTATATTTGTTTAGAGATTCTTAGTCAATGGTATCCTTTGATAACTTATAAAAAAGTCTCTTAGTCATTATGACGACCATACTGGTTTTAAAGCCACTCAGTGAGGCACTTGAAGTTTATTGTCATTCAGAAGGACATGAATTATTTCCTAGTTGGGATCGTACCCACAGATGGTCTACCTACGTATCCTTTGTTTTAGAAAAGAAATCAGAACCCACGTAGTTCGAGTAATGAAGTATGGGGTTTATTTATGATTGATGGCTCAAAGAAAGGTTTCATAATTAGTTTTACACTCTAAGATCACATGAGTCATGCTCGGTGTGAGAAACAAGAGGTATTGGTAAAACCAGACAATTGAGCCACCATAAGAAATGATGTGGGGATTATGTATGTATGACTTCCCAAATAGATGAATATTAGGATTTACCTCAAGGAAGAAACTCGGGAACAAGGTCCATAAAGGTATATGTACTTCATAGAGATTTGGATACTCTAACTTGGGGCTTACTCCTGAGGAAGATTCCCAAATTAGAAGGGGACTTATGATTGGGTTTTACTCTGGAGAAGGAAGCCCAAATAAAAAAGTAAATTAAGACTGGTTAAGAGAAATTATGACTAGGGATTATTCTTAAAGAAGAGGACCAGGTTAAAGGGAATTATGAATGGGGCTTACTCCTGAAAAGGGAGCCCAGGTTAAGGAAATTCAGATTTTGGGAACTTGGGACTTACTCTTAAGGAGGATGCCCAGATTTGGGAAATTATGACTGGGGATTATTCCTGAAAAGGATGCCTAGGTTAGAGGACTTGGGGCTTATTCGAAAAGAGGATGCCCAAATTAAGAGAACTTAGACTGGGGCTTACTCCTTAAAAGGAGGCCCAGGTTAAGGATTCTCTTATCTTAAAGGATGGGGTTGAATTAATGAAACCTTTGACCATAGTGACATAAATATACGTAAATCACTAGGTTTTAAGAGATGTTCCACAGAATTCCTTTTAGATAAGGAAGACAACAAGGAAATAATCCCATGAATGGGTTTAGAGAGAGTTTTCAAGGCTTAATGTTGATGAGGATAGGTGGATAGGCATAAGAGAGGTGAAATAGGCAGAAGGGTCACCCAAAAATAAGGTGACGCGCACGTCCTGCGTGGGCGTGAAAGTCCTGGTCGTGCAAGTACACTTGCGCGACACAGGGTTACTTGCACGAAGTTCAAAACTTAGGGTAATACTTGGGAAAAAATTGGCTCAAGCCCTTACTACTATCCCTAGAGGATTCCAGAAGAGGGGTGCACAACTTCTATTGAATGGGTAAGGTGGCGCGCAAGTGTGGCCATTTCCCTTAAGGGCTGGCCACTTAGGCGCGCAAGTGTTGATGAGTTTCAACACTGAGTCCTTAATCCCTCTCTTTAGATCTTCCGTTCTAGGTAAGAAATTACGTTATAAGTGTTCGGAAGCTTTGAGAAGATACTATGGTTTCAAGAGCTCAAATCTGAGTTTTTGGGATTTTTCCTCCTGAAATGGGGGGGCCCACATGGGGTATTTATTGGTTGGAGAAGACCCTGAGCGAAATTCAAATAGGGCGCGCCAGTCACCTGCACGACCACTGGACGACGCGCAAGTATACTTGCACGACCTTGGTAGAACTTGCGCGACCCAACTGCATTTTAATCTTTGTTCATGCCTTTGTCAATTTTTGTTGTTTTTTAAAGGATGAATCACTTTGGGTTTAAGGTATTTCCCTTTTCAATTCATTTATACTCCGTGGTGGAAAAAAGTGTCAATAGTTTTATAGTTATATTTTTCAATCCTCAACTTCCTTAATGCATATGCAATTACATTATCATTTTTCATATGAACACAACTTAGTTCTTTATTTGATGCATCAAAATATATTGCAAACCCATAATTTCCAAATAGTAAACTCAAAACTGTATCATTTACCAACTTCCTCTCAATTCTTCAAAACATTCCTCAAATTCCTTTTTCCATATGAAATTGATCCATTAACATGTAATCATGGTAAACAGGTTTTCCAATCAGGAAAAATTATGAATTAATCACCTATAGTTACCTTCCAACCCAATGAAACTATGAACCTAAAGTATGTTTTTTGGTGTAGGCCATTCAATAATGACATTTTTCTTTATGGGGTCAGCTGAGATTCTATCCTTTGAGAAAATAGGTCCATGAAAAGAAGCTTCTTGAACCCAAAAATCACACTTAAATGTTTTTCCATATAAATATTTCCTTCTAAGAGTCATAAGAATGATATTTATGTTATTATCGTGGTACTCATATCTTTTAGAATTCACCAATATATCTTTATCTAATAAAAATATAAAAACATAAAGATATTCCTTGAATACTCTCTTCATTGGATCCATAAACATATAGGGTGAATTAGTTAATAAAACTAGACGTACAATAAACTTGAACTGTCCATACCTCATTTGGAATGACTTATTTATAATGTATTCCTTTTTTACGTGCAATTGATGACACCTTTAACAAAGGTTAATCTTTGAAAACGATTGATCTCCATGAATTTGATTGAATAAGTCATTAATGAAAGCCATTAGATACTTTTTATTTATCGTCGTAGCATTGATTTTCTTATAATCAATACATATCCTCAGGGATACATTCTTCTTATTAACAAAGATAAATAGGGATTAACATGGTGAAACAACAGTGAAAATAAATCCCTTATCACATAGCTCCTCTAGATTTTTCTTCAACCAGACTAATTCCACAATGGTCATTCAATAGGGTGTCTTAGATATTATTATTGCATCATGGATTAAATAATAAAACAGAAAACTATTCCCTAGTTGATGTCTAGTCAATTTCTTAGGAAATACATCAATGTATTTTTGTATAATAGGTACAACCTAAATTTAAATATTACATTCTCTATCCATATACTTTTTTCCCTTCTTCCCTAAGAATCTCATTTAGAAGAGCTACAAGGGGTATATCTATACATGACTCATATGATGAAGTCTTCACTCTAAAGATAAGGTATTCTATATCATCATCATGATTTTTAATTTTCCTTCTTCTTATAATAAATATTTTAATCATATCTTAATATTCATTCCATACCAAGTATTATATCAATGTCAACCATTAGTAAAATAATAAAGTCCATAAATAGTGATTTTTATGTGTCATAATGGGGATTTCTTAACACATCATCATTTTAGTATGAATTCCACTATGATTTTTAACTAAAAAATTCATTCAAAAGGTGATAGGAAAATCTATAATTTTCTTAGAAAATTTAGAAGATATAAAAGAGTGTGAATATCTAGAATCAAATAAATCATTGGATAGACTTGAGGAAATGATTAAAGTACCTTCCACCACATCATTGGGTACTTCCACCTTAGATATGGTGATATCAGAATCTTGTAATTCTCCCCTTATCCTCTTATGTGGTAGATTCCCTCGACTACTAGGAAAAGGGTTTGAATAATTCCCAATTTCATTACATTTTATGTATAAGATAGATGTGTTTTCTTTATTCCCTTTTCATTGTTTCTCATTGATGGCACTCAACACATATAACAAAATCCAATTCCCTTTAATCATTTTCTGGGATGATTCAATCCACTATTTTCACAAGATAGAAATTTATTCATTCTCTTATTATTCTTTAACACATTCCCTTTTTCTTTCTTCTCAACTGACCTCTTATTTTCTTGATTTTCCTTGAAAATATAGCATCTGGAAAATTTATCCTCTGTTTTGGTGAAACATAAAACTATTTCATCATATTATGTAAATTTTTTAGAGAATAATTCTCTATAAATACTTCTCTTAAGTCCTTCAATGAAATGGAAAATATTTCTTTATCTCTTATGTATGTAATCTATAGCATTCATGGATAGCCTTGTAAAGGTTTCCTCATACTCTAAAATACTTTCTTCTTATTTTTTCTATATGATAAGGAAATTTATCTTCATTTAAATTCATTTATCATGAGGGAAATATTTTACAAAGAATGTCTTCTTAAAATAATTCAATTCCAGTGTTATGTTTCCCCATCCTTGCTAGTATTTTGGATTAATGACTACCACTGATCAACATATCATTTGATATAATACACTAAAATTGTAAAATTTTCCTTTTAATTACATCCCAAGGCTAGAAATGTATTCTCATAGGACATAATCCATTTCTCAGATACCATTAAATTAGTGGTCACACTAAATGATGTGGGCTTCAGTCACATAAAGAGATCCATCATAGGAAAGTCATACTATGGAACAAAAAGTTTCTCTATTTAAGAAAGTTTATTTATTATAACCTGATTAAGTTAACCTAGTATATTTATGATCTACTAAGTTCCAATACTAATGGTATTGGATTTCTCAGCAAGTAAATATCTATATTGACCATGAGTATTGATACTCTTTATTCATCCATTCTCTATTTCTAGACAATGGAATATATTGGATAAGCTTATAAAATTATGAATTTTAAATCATAATTTATAATTATAAATTAGGTGTAACATTTAATATAAATACAAAATGTATTCATTGTTAATATGAAAATAATAAATTTGGTTTCTTTGGGGAAATAATTTTTTTAATCATTCATAATGGTTTGTAAATAAAATGTGAAATATACTAAGAATATCCCATTGGATTGTCAAACTAGTTGAATAGTAAGGCCTATTGTTGTGTATCATGTAATGCTTGAGTCAATCCCAACCTATTTTTTTAAAAGCTACTACCCCTAGGCACATATCTATCAGAACAATGCCCATATGTAGTATCCAGATAGGGATTTATTGCTAAAAAACTGCAAAATCTCTACCTTTCCAAAACTTTTATATATTATTCTATACTTTTCATAAAATTTTAACATATGGTTATGTTCCCTAATTTCTTATTTCCTTATTAATGTTCCCAAGGTTTCTATTAAACCTTCTCGGATCCCAACTGCAATGAACCTGACTTGACTAACCCATGGATTATTTCTACTTTATTAAATTGGCATAGATAAAGGGGTAAAATATGAATGGTCAGAATAATTTAGCATTTTTGGAGAACAAGATACATATATATTATTACAATTTTATAGTGGTGATAAAAAATAATAAATAGTAACGGAAAACCTTTGGCATCCTTGAACTCATTCAGATAATTATTCTTCCAATACTGGGTAAAAGAAACAAATTAAGGGGGAGCTAAAATTCTCAATAAGGGTTACGTATAGAGAAATCTTTCATTAATCAATAAGGAATAATTAATATGAAAACTAAAGAACCGAAAACACAAACAATTTAATAAATAAACTATGAATTAAATGTATCAAAAGATAATATCAATGAGAAAATATCATGGATAATATCAATGATAATATCAATGAGAAAATCTCATGGAATACAAAGCTTTCACAACCCCAAGCCTACCTCCATATGCTAAGGGATAGTGACAAGTTCTAATAATACATAACTAAAATGGTAGGCCTTTTTCAAATGTATTAGCACACGCACACACAACCAACTATCTCCATGAAATAGTGTAGAGGAATATAATGTAAAAACTATATCAACAAGAGATAAACCAGACATTCAATAGACTCTTGGGAATACAATATAGTATAGTAGTTCAATCAGAAATGTGAATGGGAAAATACAAACCAAACTAGAAAAGATGTCTCAACTTGAAAAAAACTATAATATAATGAAATATGGGAAAGTCCTACTCCCAATCTCTAAGCTTGACCACTATATATTGTTAATGAATTGAGGTATCACTATTCTTCACTATAATCACTGATGATCTATCTGGAATCTACATAAGACATGACATGTGTGAGGAAATCCCATGTAGGGGTGAGTATATACATACCTAGTAAGAAGCCCTAGAACCAAAATGGAGTGATATAGAGATACAAAAATTGTCATCTCAACCCAAAGAAAGTGGGAAAAGAATCCTAAAAATACATATATATATATATTTGTAAACTCAAAAAGAAACCCAAATGCGAGAGAAAGGGGTTCTCTATCTCATAGACTAGCCAATGTTTATGGGTAATCCTGTATCTTTATAATTCAATAACTGAATCCCAACATCAAACGTAACCTCACCATAATATGAGTAGTGGGGATCAAACCATGTAGATTTTCACTACATCAGAGGAAGTAAACATTTTCTATAGAGGACCCACACCACATCAGAGCTCAAAGAGGATGGAGTACAACTCTATAGGTAGAGAATTCACACCATGTAATAATGAGATTACTTACCCTGTCTATATAAAGAAATGGGGAACCTACACCCTGGAGTGAAATGGGAGTACTTTCCTAAATATCTATTTGATAGCCTAAGTATCCTATGCATTTATGTGATCATGGAGTATTAACCCCATCATTTCTCTAGCAGTATAGGGAACCCACCCCTCTTGTAACAGGGGTGTACTAATGTAACACCCCAAGATTTTATCAGATAGATTATTTTTAATTTATTTGATGTCTTGTGTTGTACACTACACCAATATTATATTTCACTACATGAAAAACCAACTTATCTTGCACTATACACAGTTCTATTCTTGGCTTGTGTTGTTACACAAAATTTTATATTCTTTTGATATAATTCATTTCATGCAAGATCGAGTATAAGTGACTAACTAAATATTATTATAACATAGTAATTAAAATGGTGGGAATGAATAGTATTAATTGATTTATGAAAATATTGTTTACATATGTAATTAATTATTTATTTTTTGAACAATTATTTATAAACTAAAATAAAACTTTTTGTAATTAAAAGGAAATGTTTTTATAAAAAAAATTAAATGAAAATAAGTGAGTTTATAAAAAAATCACACTTTATTGATTTTTTTAATGAAATATATATATATATATAATATATTCAATATATTTTTTAAAATTCATTATATATGTTATCTATGTATGAAATAAGAACAAATTCAATTTTTCAGATAAAAGAAGTATTTTTCAAAAAAAATACAGTTTTACCACCTTTTGTTGGTACACCCATTTCAAATTTTGTTTTTGACACCATTATATGTTATATTTGTAATCCTAAATTTCTTATTTTGAATTGGGATATCTAAATTTTCTTTTTTTTTATTTTTTAGTATTTTTCTGATAAAATTTATTTTTTAATGAATAGTGAAATAATACAGCATTTTAATTCAAAACTTCTTTTTCATTTAATTTATTTATATAGTAAGGTTATATTTTTAATTTGTTTTATGTTTTAATAAGATTAATATTTTATCATTTAATCCATGGTTGGTTATTGGAAGTAGTTTCACATTGAAATTGGATATAAAAAAATGTCAATGTTTGATGGTTTTTATTTTTTTTTAAATCCTGCTTTCTCCTTTTGTCAACGGGGATAAATGTAAAATTAATTACTACTACTTCTGTGTATTGAATTTAAAAAATGGATTCCATATTTTTAATCAGTGGGTCCAAAATATGTTAATATATTTCTTTTATTTTTTTAATACTATGAATAGTGACTACGATAATTTTTATTTATAACAGTTAATGGTAAATCAAGTAAATTATGTCGACATACAATATGATAAGGAAAAAAAATTATCCAAACCCCTTCCAAAATCCTATTGGATGAATAAAAGTTTAAAAATATTAGATAAGGTCTTAATTGACTCATTTAATATACATTTGTCCATGAAAGTGATATAATTATAATTAAAACAAAAGAAAGTGACAACATGTCACCCTATTATCACTTATAAGTATAAGAATTTTAATGTAGTGATAAACTTGATAAAGCTATGAACTCAAAAAGTATAAAAAAATATAATGAAATTATATACAACACTTGAATTTATTTATTATTTTTGGAGGTTAAATATTTACCATAAATATGGACACAATTTGGATAGAGTAATTATTTTATTGAGATAAATCTCAAATAAATGATATTATAAATACTAAAATAAATATAATTTAAAGAATTATTGGAATATGAGATATTTATGGATTAATTTTACATTTTTGTGATTATTTAATGAATTTTTTTCGAATGTATCTAACTGTTATGATATTTTTATAAAGTCAACATACAAGTAGTGTCAAAATTGACACTACTGGTATTTTAAAATATACAATCGCTTACGAAATGGTATAAAATACCTAAAAATATAATATTCATCCAAATAGATAGTATAAGTCCAAATATGTCATAAATATATCTTTTTGGGTCTTTTTACATATTTTGATAATTAAATTAAACCACAAAGTGTACTAATAAAATATCATGTTAAGATTAAAAAGGGTCAAATAAGGGTTAAACCAAAACGATAAGGATTCAAAAATATTCAAAACCTGACAAAAAATTATTGGATGATTTTATTTTAACCAAAAATCATCTTGTATTATAAATAAATTAGTTTCGGATAATTATAAACTGAAAATAAATTTAAAATAAATTAATATTTCAAGACTTTCCTAAAGTGCCCTTCACCTCTCCTATAAAATGGAACTTCTCTTTATCATTTAATCACACCTATAAATCTCTTTTTATCAGCCAAATCCTGACCATTTACTCTCTAAATATACCTTTTTTCATCTTATAGGACATAATTTGGTCCTAAATCCATCCTAGGGAGAACACTTATGAAGATAAAAAATAGATACTCAAAAAAGTGTTAATTTTTTTATCACCTCTTTCAAAATTATTTTCTTCTTCAGCTTCCTCATAATTAGTTGTTTCATTATAAAGTAATAACCTCATTTTAAATAATATAAAAATATGTTATTATAATTATGAAACAACTATATTCCACCTTCTGTTCATCCTATGAAAGACAAAATCACCACACATGTGTACGTACGGCTTACCGTCCCCACATTGTGGTGTAATATTTTTTCATCACCAACATACCTGGATGGATATAATGATGTAAATAATGACTATATATGATTATTATAAAATTATATTTATTCTTAAATATTATACACCATCCAGGTCAATACCGTTCAACAATTATGGGAATGATATTGTTGCTTGTGCGTACGTACGGTATATCCTCTCCACGATGTGATGCGATGTGATTCATTCTATAAGATCCTCATTAAAGCATGATTATATAAATGAATTTAATAAATAAATATGATATATATTATTCTAATATCATTATTTAAATGATAAAACTATAACCTAATAAGATAAATAACAACCTATTCAACAAAACATGCATAAGAACAAAAAAGCAGTTAATACTCGAATAACGAGTAATAATGAAATGTTACTAACAAACAGATTAGAATATAATCATATATGATATAATAAAAATGACTATGATTCTATAATTATTAAATAAAATTATTTAAATCATTATACATTATCATTGGATACATACAAATCATCTCATACCTAAGGTAAGGGAAAATTTTGTAATCTTGTTTTTATCTGAGATTGTCAATTCCTAAGTATTTATTGGGGTATATTAATCATCCACATCCATGTTTCCTGAATATGTATTCCAAAATATTATTTATAACATTTTTAAACTATTTAATTTTTATTTTACCCATTGGATAATTTTTACTAAATGGTATGAATGGAATATTTTTTCGTTTTTGGTACGATATACTTTTTGACTTTTCTAACAAAAGTGCGAGGAGAATGTTTTTTTAACTTATACGACATGAAAAGATTTTTATTCTATCATAATTCCTTTTTAACAAGAAGATTAATTTATAATATTTCAAATTTATTTTCAATTAAACTCTTTTATATTAATATTTTTGGCATTTTGAGAAAAGAAAATGTTTTTGAAGAAGAATGGATATTTTCCAAAAGATTTAATTTTAAGTGTTTTATCAAAATTATTTTCCATCTAAGATGAAGGATATTTTTTAAATTATAATACACTATCTATTATTATAGTTAGACTATGTTTATGATGGAATTATATTTATGAAATATATTTTTTACATGGATTATGTTATGAAGGAATGATGTTTCAGAAACCCAATTTTATTCCTTGTGTTATGTTATGTTGAATAATTAATTTTTTTGTGGAAAAAATATATATGATTTAATTATGAATTATGTGGGAACTATATCTCCCTCCAGTACATTGGTCAAATATGGATAACTCATGAGGTATTTATGTAATATGTTGATCTGATTTCATGTTCATAATTCGATGCGTGGACCTAGTTTTCTTTTCCATAATTTTATGAGGAGACCTAGTTTCCATGTTTATATGTTTATGCAATGTCTTGGTTTCATGTCCTAAATTTTATAAGTGAACCTAATATTATTTATACATGTTCAAACATTTATAATTTTATGTGTATGCCACAATTTCATGTCTTATGTTACTGTTGTGATCTTATGTATTATGATCTTTTATTTTTCTTATGATTCAAGTTTTTCATTGATATGAAGGGAATGATATTGTAATTTTACGATCATGTACTCATAACAATTATTCTCATGTTTATGTTTATATATCACCCATGATTACCCTTACATAGAATTTTTTCTCACCCTTTTTATGGTTTCTTTTCCCAAGGTTATAATGAAAGGTTTTAGGTAGGAAAACTAATGGGGAATATCTTTATAGGAGATATATAAGATCTTTCTCAAAGAAAGAAGAATGTATTCCGAGTTTCCAAATACAATAAACTAATATGGTATTTTGGCATCTTTTTTTATAATGTATTATGTATTCCATAAATGAAATGTAATGTCCATGTACATCAAGCTTGGGTCGTTAGAACTAAACCCAGCATCTATCAAATGATCTTCCCTGATCAAAGTCATATTAATGCATTTCTTGAATGATCATCATTCACAGAACATCTCACATCATATCTCAAAATACACTATGAAGGATACCATTGTGTTATACATGTAAAAATACTAAATATTGGCTACTTGTGGGCCAAAATTCGATTCAAAATGAAGATGATATAAGAAGTAAAAGATTCACATAGGAGGGCATCACGTGTAGGGGGTCCACATAGAATATGGCCCTACTTTGCTGCCTAGTCGTGTTCTCCCTAGACACGGCATGGGAATTGATGTCTCTATTCCTGGAATTTTCTCTAGGATACACATTTTTTTGGACCACCCGAGGTCCTAGCTATTCATATCAACTTTTGTCCATGTACTCTAGTAAATAGTGTGTTCATACACATGGGGACCAACATGTGTATAGTTGGAACATGACATAGTATGATAGGTAGGGTCATATATTGTTTAGAAAAATCTACAAGAAGATAGATATTAAACTTCTCCTGAAACCTTAGTGTCACAACTAAGGGGATACACATCATTTATTATTTTGGGGTACATGAAGTGAAGTCAAGATTTCACAAACAGTCCGCACAATATCTAGATCCACACCCCTTGATTCGAATCACTCCCATAGGCTTCCAAAATCAGACGGAACCACCAATAACCATTTATTCGAAGCCTCCAGTGGCAAAAAATCAGATTATAGAAAGCTGCTCGATGAACGTGTCACCTCTCATCGCTAGTTGCACCTCAAATCGCCTCCCATCACTACATCAAATCTGGGATCCCTGAAAAACACACCTAAAATCTATATCAATCTATCAAAAAAAATTATTTTCTCATAGTTCACTCATCCACCATGAATTTGGGGTTCTGGTTTCACTTGAACACACTCGACAATGTTGAACCTTGGCCTCATAGGCCAACAGTAATGAATTTGAAGAATAGGTGTTGGAAAGAAATGATAAAAAAGGAAAAAACAACTGTTTCCATTACTTATTAGACAACGAAAATAGATCATGGAAACCATGGTGAGAACATGGAATAAATAAATAAATAAACTAACAAACCAATTAATTCGTTAAACTTTCTCATGCGAAGAATTTGATATTTCATAATCAAAATTAGATAAAAATTGATGCTCAGTCTTCTAATCAAAGGGTAGAAATCCACAATTGAAGATACCTACTTATAAAATTGATCAATAATTGGTGAAGAATGTGTTCTCTAGCTAAGTATAATACCTTATACATCATATTTCTCTCAATGCACCTTGATCTGATTAACATTCATCCTCCATTTTTGATCCAACAATGAAGAATATCAAATATCCAGTCAATCTTCATAGATTTTAAGTGGATAAACATGTATAAATGTTATAATGAGATATTGTTTTGATTATTTTGGGATATTTATATTTAAAATAAAATATGTAAATTTGATTATTCATTTTAATTAAATGTGCCACCAACGACTGCCTCAACTAGACATCTAGTGTTGACCACCATTAGGAAATTCATATGGGGAACCACACTTTCCAGACTCAATCAGGGTCCTAGATTTTAGATGTGAGGATCCATTTGGTATTTATTCAATAGTATGTGAAAAAATATATGGGCATGATTTTAATATATTAAATATTTTTATAACATCAATTCTAGGATCACTGGGCCTCATAATCTTATGTCGTCTTAGTTCCTAGCACCAAAAATATTCATTGAAATATTTAATAATATTATATTGAAAAAATAGGGTGACTATATTATCCCCCCTTCAAGTATTTTCATCCCATAAAATAAAAATCTAAACAAAAAAGGTTAGGATACTAATCCCGCATCTGGATATCCCACTCCTAGGATCTCTCCTTCATGCTCTCATCCTACCACAACACAAGAGACAAAAGAATAGTCTATCTTTATAGGATCTACTACTACCAATCTTCAATAACTAATGTGTACTCTACGAAGGTGTCTCCATCCTATATGTCCATCTCACCTCAGTCAATGAAGTCTGTAGGATCATGAACGTGTCTCTATAGTTGTAACACATAGAAGATTTTATGAACATGATCCAATTGTGGGGGTAAGGATAGGTCATAGGTTACCTCACCAACCCTCCCAAAGATCTCAAACTAACTAATGAACCTTAGGGATAACTTTCCTCCCGGGATAAAACTTTGCAATCCCCATCATGAGGAGAATTTCTTGATAACATGATATATATTCTTGAACTCTAAGGGAATATTATGTCGATCTATATAATATTTTTGTTATCTCAAGGATTTCCTAGATGCTCACGGATCACATAGAATTTTCCCAACTTCATTTTCACCATCTATGGCCCCACTAGAGATGTCTCTCCAATCTCAGTCCAACATAAGAGTGACTTGTAGGGTCTCACGTATAATGAATTGAAAGGATTTATGATAATAATAGTGTGATAAATGTAATTATAAGAAAACAATACCAACAAAAATTGATCCTCCTTGCTCTTTCCAATGTCCAAAACACAATCCTTTAGCATATCCTCCAACACCTGCTTAGTGTACTTGGTCTACCCATCCGTCGGGGGTAAAATCCCATACTCATCTACAACTGTATCCTAAATGACTATTGATGTACTCTTCACAACCATAATGTAAAACACATGTCTCGGTCATAGATAATAATTGAGGGTGACCCATATATCTGGATGATCTCCACATGTACAACTGTACCAGACTTTATACCAAACTCTTCTCCCAATTGGCAAGGAAGAGTACTAACATCATAAGTCTGTTAACTATCTCCTAGATGGAATCATGACCTATCACTATACATGGAATAACTATAACAAAATCCGTGGATATTCCATCATACATCCTCTCCGGGATCTCAATAGGCTATGTCATACTTTCCATAACCTGGTGATCATCATTCACCTATTGACATGTGAGACACTGAGAGATGAACTTGGCAACACTCCTCATCATGTCGGCCCACCAAAAATACCACCAAAGGTATGTGTACATATTCCCTAAAAAATATATACATCTAAAGGATAATTTTGAAACTCCATTATCACCTCCTCTCACATCACAACCAGAACCACCAACCAACCATAGAAAAGGATTCCATTTCCATCTCTATTAAAAAATCCTTATGGTGAATATCCTGAAGATATGTGTTCATAGAGAACCTCATAGTAGATGTTTCACAACTAATCCTCCCTCAAAAAATGGAGAATTAGAAGATTCAACAAAATTTACTAAAGATAATTTTCACCCCTCTCCTCCACTGGGGTCAGCTGCAAATAAGGCAACTATAATGACCCGAACTTTTGAGTAATATTATGTTTCCTGAAAATGTATGTATTATTATGTCATAATAAATAAAAAATATATAATTATAAATAAAATGTGACCATTGGTTTTTGACCATTATATGATCATTGTTCAATAGGACAGTTGGAAATATTAAAAAAAATTTAATGTTAAGATTTTCCTTTAAAATATAAATAATAATGGATATTTAATGTTGAAAGTAGAGTCGGTGGCCTCTTCCACTAGACTCGGTCCATACAAAGCCCATCTGTCAAAGCATAGAAAGGAGGTAGCATCATTTTTCTTTTCTCTGGACTAAGTCCAAGATGAGATTCAATATGTTATGATTGAATGTAATCACCTTTGGGAGAATCTCAAGCTGATAGAAATCACCACTGGGGTAATGTTGTCCGAGCCACCCCAAGATTCTATCACCATTGGACACCTTAATATTAGTTCCCGTGAAGGTGTTATAAGGGGCTATGTAATGAATCCTTATATACTTTTTGTAATCCTTTTGTATAAATAAATAATTTATTTCTTATTATGGAAAAACTTTAAATTTAAAATATCAAAATAAAAATAGGATTAATTTTTAGAAGTTTCAGATTATTGATGAATATTGAAAAAAAAGTGTTTTAAAATATTTTTTATACTTTAAATAATTAATAATGTGAAATGATTTTCAAAAAAATGGACATATACAGTTGTGATCAGTAATAAATTTAAAGTTTGATAAGATTAACATAATTATTAGTGAATAGTAAATTATGAATAATAAAATTACCCTTATGAATAGTAATGTGAAAAATGGAATAGTAACCTCACATAAGAATGTATAAATACAATTTAGGAATCTTGAACGGTGATATGATACAATATCACAAGTAAATAACTATTTCGAAAATTATTAGTTAAGTATTAGTATTTTTTCAGGTAAATAGTGATTTTACATAAAAATTAAATATATGATATTTAGAAAATTATTTTCATAAAATAGAGTTCATTTTTTAATTCATAACATTGATATTAGGTTATGGTGAATTTATGATATTTCTATAAAATGTTTTATTTTTTCGTTAATAGTAAAAAAATACATTTTTTGAGTTTTTGGTGTGTTTTATGACATCATTATGATGTAATATGTAATTTAAAATGATGGTCAACTCATTTGGATTAAAATATTATATTAGGTGTCCCAAGTGGCCAAAACCACGAGCAAATACTGTGGGAAAACCCATCGTTTTACAAATACCACTAATGAGGTGTCCTATGGAAATAAATAAAATATTCCCTCACTTTTACTATAAATACTTACCCATTCCTTCATTACATTCATTCAAAATTCCTCATAAAAAATATCTAGAATTTTTACCTCCCAAGGAGTCCTCCCAAGGTTCCCTAAATCCCCCCCAAGATTCCAACCTTCGATTTTTTGACGTTACTCTTCAAGGTATGGGAACTATTGACCCTCGTCTTTTAGTCAATACTTCTTTTAAGTTATGTATTTTAAACTTCCGTTTTCTTATGTTGTGGTATGTTATTATATATCCTTATTTCATTCCATTTTATGTCCAAATTAAGAGAGACACTTTTTTTCTCATCAACTATTTTTCTGAATTTTTAAGCAACATTGTTAGGATGTCTAATTTTCGTAAGGGAATTCACAACTTATCTTTTTCTCTTTCAAGTTATCTTCTTATGTGGTATAACATTAAAGTTTCAATAACATGTTATTATTTCCATTTTACTCTTCCCACTAAATTATTATGAGTATTTTATGAATGGGTGACATTTTTTCCCTCTCTTTTTAATGTTTTCTAAAACCATGTTACATAGTCATTATGCTACATAATTTTCATCTCAAAAATCTCTCTCTCTTTCTCAATAAATTCTCTTATTTTATTATGTCAATACCCAAAACTGTTTCATTTACTAAGGTATTCATCAAGACATAAAAATGATATATTTTATTCTTTAATAGACATACATAAAACCCCCATTCCCTTTCCATGGGTCATAAATGACATATGATTTTGATAGAATGCACTTTTTGGGATGAAGCTGGTGAGAGAAAGATTCTTGGGTTTGATCTTGTGAAAGTTATAATATAAATGTTTCATGCCTTCCAGCAACACATGAAGGATGCAAAAAGTTGGAAAAAGAGATATCCATACAACTTTCAAAGGGACTTGGAGCTTGATGTTGGCGATAAAGTCTTTCTTAGAATTTCACCTTGGAAGAGAGCTATGAGGTTTGGGATGAAAGGAAAGATCAACCATAGGTACATTGGCCCCTATGAAATCCTTGATCACATAAGAGTAGTGGCTTATCGGCTTTCACTTCCTCCAAATATAACACAATTTCATGATGTCTTCAATGTATCCCTCTTTAGAAAGTACATACCTGAAAATTCACATACTAAATCTAGAGGTGGTATAATTGTATGATGAACTCTCTTATGAGGAGAAGCTGGCGACGATATTGGATCATAGATACAAGGTTCTACAAAACAATACTACCACCTTGTTAATGTTTTGTGGATGAACCACAAATATAAAGAATCCATGTGGGAGCTAGAGGAGTCCTTGAGGTAGATGTACCCACACATTTTATCTTCAGAGAGTAAAAGTTGAAATTTCAGGGATGGAATTTATTAAGGGGGGAAGATTGTAACGACCCAAACTTTTGAATAATATTTTTTTGCCTAAAAATTTATGTCTTACTATTTCATAATCAATAAAAAATATATAAGTATAATTAAAATTTTACCACTGGGTTTGGACTATTATATGACCCTATTGGAAACAATAATAATTTTTTAACTTTATAATTGATGTTTAAAATATAAATAATAATGGATGATTAATGTAGAAAGAAGAGTTGATGGCCTCATATAGTAGACTTTGGATGTACATAGCTCATCTATCAGAGCTTCGGAACAAGGTAGATTCAATAGGTTTTTCTCTGGACCAAGCCCAAGCTGAGATTCAACATGTTAACTTGAATGTAATCTCCTTCGTGAAGAAGTTCAATCTAATAGAAATAACCACTCGAGAAATGTTGTATGAGCCACCCAAACATTCTATCACCATTTCACACCTTACTCTTAGGTCTGATGTTGGTGTTATAAGGGGCTATGTAATGAAGACTTAGTTACTTTGTGTAATCCTTTGTATAAATAAAATTATTATTTCTTATTATGGTAAACATTTTGAATTTCAAATATCAAAATAAATATCGGATGAATTTTTTGAAGTATTATATTATTAATTAATATTGAAAAAAAGAGTGTTTTAATATATTTATTATTCTTTAAATATTTAATAATGAAAAATTATTTCCACAAAATGGACATATACAGTTGTGATCAGTATGAAATTTAGATCCTGATAAGATGAGCATAATTTTAGGTGAATAAAAAAATTATGAACTGTAATATTAACCTTATTAATAGTAATGTTAAAAATAGAATAGTAACCTCACTTAATAAGGTATAAATATAATTTAGGCATCTTGAATGGTAATTTGATATAATATCACAAGTGAATAACTGTTTCAGAATTTATTAGTTAAGTATTACTAATTTTTCAGGTAAATAGTGATTTTACATAAACAATAAATATCTCATATTTAGTAAATTATTTTCATAAAATGGAGTTCATTTTTCAATTCATAAAAAATATATTAGGTTAGGGTGAAGTTATGATATTTTTATAAAATGTTTATTTTTTCAGTGAGTAGTAAAAATCCAGTTTTTTAGTTTTCAGTGTGTTTTGTGACATCATTATTATGTAATATGTAATTTAAAATTATGGTCTACACATTTGGATTAAAATATTATATGAGGTGTCCCAAGATTCCAAAACCATGTGAAAATACCATGGGAAATCCCATGGTTTTACAAATACAACTATTGAGGTGTCCCTTGGAAATTAATAAAATTTTCCCTCACTTTTACTATAAATACCAACCCATTCATTCATTACTTTCATTCCAAATTCCTCCTCAATGAATATCTGGTATTTTTTACCTCCCAAGGTTCCCTCAAGCCCCCCAAGGTCCCAACATTTGATTTTTTGAAGTTACTCTTCAAGTTAAGGGAACCTTTCATCCTCCTCTTTTAGTCGAGACTTCTTTTCTTTTATATATTTTAAATTTAAAATTTCCTATGTTGGGGTATATTATTCTATATACTAATTTCTGTCCATTTTATTTCCAAATAATGAGAGACTCTTTTCTCTCTCATCAACTATTTTTCTGAATTTTTAAGCGATGTCGTTATGCTGGTGAATTTTCGTAAGGGAATTCTCAAATTCTCTTTTTTTTTCTTTCATGTTCTCTTCTATGTGGTATGTGTTGGAAGTTTACATACCATGTTCATGTTCCATTTTATTCTATCCCAATACTATATTATGAGTGTTTTATGAATGGTTTAACCCTATCCCCTCTCTTTTTTATGTTTTATAAAACCATGTTACATAGCTGTTATGCTGCAGAATTTTCTTCTCAAAAGCTCTCTCTTTTTCTCAATAAATTATCTTATTTTATTTATATGAATACCCAAGAATATTTAATTTCATGGGGAATTAATCACGACATAAAAATGATATATTTAATTCTTTAATGTACATATATAAAACCCTCATTCCTTTTCCATGGGTTATAAATGATATAATGATCTTGTTTTTAAGAACTTTTTAAAACGCCATGATTTTGATATAAACCCCATATATATTATTCTCTATGGGTTATTTAGGAAATGTTTGATTATGATATATGTGGATCAAATGAAAATAAATACATCTTAAGGGTGTACCATAATAGTTATCTAATGTACTAGGAAAAGAAATTGATCTCTAAAGATGAATATTTTTACGATACCTTGGTGAATAACCTTGTAAATTTTTTTGACACCTTGGGGATGGACCTTGGTGATATGATTAAGAATTTCTAAATTAAATTTTGTAGCCAAATTTTCAATTTATTATTCATGTTATTTTTATTATTATATTCCTCTCTTTCAATTTCCCCTGTATTTATGTATTTCTTCAAGTTATTATTGATATAATAAGTTAATTGATTCCCTTGTTTACCCTTACTAGGCCTTATTCTCACCCATTACTTTGATGTATGTCCCTAGGTTATGAGATGCAGTAATTGTACATAGGATTAACATATATAGAATCCTTTCAAGAGGATTAAAATATTGTTATACATTTTCATGTATTGTGTACCTCTTTTCCAAGACACTAGACTTTAAAGATCCTCTATTTTTAAAATGTAATAAAAAGTTATGTAATAAAAGGGCATAATTCTATAGTTAGTATCAAATGATAGTTTAGTTATTTGTGAAAATTAGGCTATGAAAAAATTGGTAAGATCCATATAGAAATGTTTAAATATAGTAAAACATCCTGGTATTTTGGTGAAATATTAAATAAGTGGGTTTTGAACAAATAAATCCCTATTTGGATATGAAAAAGTGGATGTGGATCTGGAATAGATGTATCTAGGGTAAAACCCAAAACCCAACTTTAAGCTAGACTCGAACAGGAACTGGTTCACGATAATGGGCCTTGATGCACTCCTAATTTGACACTCCCAGTGCATAGGTTTGGTTAATCACATGCTTTATAAGAATCATTAAGAAGGATTTATAGAGAAATGTAATTGTTGTTAAAGAATTATTTGTTCAAGCATGATTTTTTAAGACATAAAAATACGTTAAGGTTAAATGAATCATAACTGAAATAAGCTTACGGCTATGATTTTATTCTCTTAGAAAATGTCCGGAAATTGGAGGAACTATGAAAATTGTGACCAAAATGGACCATGTGATGATAGCCCTCCGATGTAATCCAGAATAGAAACTTTCATGAGAATGATCAACTAACTGACTCAAGTTTTGAGAAATAACTTGTATCAAGCTGAGAGACCAATTTCACCATGAAGGGAACAACTTTCTATTGAGTCCTTTATGTGTCAAAGACCACCAAAATTCAGTGTATCTACTAATCCATTGATCACTGAATAGTGTATCAGTTCTATCCAGAAGATATCTTTTGTGCTCTATTGTTCAGAATAAGAAAAGGTCACCCGAGCTGTTTACCACCTAGAGGGAGAATCTGATAAGTGGTGGGAACCTATTTAAAACATGAGGATAAGAGTGGAGGTTGAATCTATGGAGTGGGAATAGTTTAAAGGGATCTTCTTCAATAAGTATTTCCCTCATTTGATGAGAAAAAAAATCGAGAAGGAGTTTCTCAAGATGAAGCATAAGGTGAATGAATCTATTGGAAGCTGCAAGCTGATTTTTACAAGATTTTATCGTTACACCTCAATATTTGTCATGTATCATAATGGTAAGGTTGATATATTCTTTGTTGTATTGAGAACTCAACTATGGAAGAATCTAGCCAACCTAGACTATGATAGCTATGAGGAGATTGTACAGAGTGTTATGAATGTCGAACTAGAGTTAGGTGAGACGTTGTTGTCTTATAAACCTAATGACAATAAGAGATAATTGGATCCAATCTTAGGGAGGATCTTTGATAATGAAATATGTGGAAAGAAAGTTCAACATATCACATGTAATAAATGTGGCAAGAAGAATTTGGGGAACTTCATGATCAGGATCAAGAAGTGCTAAAAGTGTGAAAGAGATGGCCATATCATGTGGAATTATCGTAGTGAGGTGAACCATCAACTTCCCAAAACTAATGACAAAGTTAATATGGTGAAGTCCCTACATAATGTACAATTATATAAGTGAGGATAGCTTGGTCACTATTACAATCACTGACCAAATCCTAGGGTAGTGGAGGGGAATCACCATCAACCTCAGCAAAGGCCAAGGGAGCAAGGTCACTCTTTTACTATCATGACAGTTGATGTTGAAGCTGAAAATGATGTGGTTTTATGTACTCTTTTTGTTCTATTAAATCTAAAAAGTACTTTTTTTATTCTAGTTCTACACATTCCATTATTTATTCCATGTTTTCAATGAATTTAAAATCAACCCCAGAATTTATAAAAGTAGAGTTATCAGTCAAGGTTCCTGGTGGGATTAACCAAGAATTGTCAGTGTTTAAATACTATATTATTTACATTAGTGAGAAAATTATTATCAAAAATATAGTAGTCATTCCCATGTTGGAATTTAACATTATACTAGGGATGTAATATATTTAAAAATATAATTCTAAGATCAAATGAAAAAGCAAGGAACCATCAGTAGTCTTGAATGGAAAACCTACATTTATCTTACAAGGAGAGTTATCTCAACCTGATCTTTGTCTATAAGAACCTCCTATATCATTCTTTATGGATTTAATAAGTGAGTAAAAATAAGGAAATGATATTATAATGATAGAAAATTTCCCCATCATCCAGGAATACATTGACATGTTTTTGGAGGAGTTACTTCAACCTCCCCCAGAAAGAGAGGTAGAGTTCCCTGTTGGAATCATACCTGGATCTCATCTAATATCAAAGACCCCATATAGGATGGAAAATGTGGAGCTGGAGAAATTAAATAAGTAACTCCATGATCTTATTAGAAGGTTTTTATCTTAATTGGTGTTTCTCCTTGGAAAAAACAGATTCTCTTTGTGAAGAATAAGGATGGATCAATGCAGCTATGCATTGATTATAGAGAACTGAATGAGATCATAGTGGAGAAAAAATACCCTCTTCCAAAAATTGATGACTTATTTGAACAAATTTTCAAGGCTCAATTATTCTCCAAGATCGATCTTTGATCTGTATATCATCAATTGATGGTGAAGAAGGAGTATATTCCAAAAACCTCCTTTCCATCAAGAGATAGGCATTATCAGTTTGTTGTTATTCCCTTTGGACTGACTAATGAACCTGCTATTTTTACAGATTTGATAAATAGAGTCTTTAAGGAATAACTTGACAAATTTTTCATAGTTTTTATTTATGATATTTTGAAAAATTACAAAAGTCACGAGGATCATGAGGATTATCTATGGGTTATTTTAAAAACTATACGAAAGGAGAGGCTTTTTGGAAAGTTCAGAAAATGTGAATTTTGGTTACAACAAGTTTCTTTCTTGGGGAACATTGTAACCAATGAAGGAATCACAATTAACCCTACAAATACAAAGTTTGTAGAGTAGTGTCCTCATCCTACAATAATAACTGATATTTGTAGTTTCCTTACATTAGTGGGATTTTATATGAGGTTCGTGAAAAACTATTGACAAATTTCTAATCCATCAACCAAATTAACTTGAAAAGGGGTCAAGTTCATCAGGAAAATTGAGTGTGAGGAAATTTTCCAAGAGTTGAAGAAGAGATTCTTTACTGCACCCCGGTTAAATTTTCCCTCAAGTGAAGAAGGATTCATTATTTTTAGCGATGAATCTACGAAATGGACTGGGTGCATCTTCATGAAAAATGACAAAGTAATTGATTATGAATATTGATAGTTGAAGAATCATGAGAAGAACTATACTATGCATGATATTGAGCCAGCTGCAGTTATGTTTTCCCTGAATTTATGGAGGCACTATATTTTTGGATAGAAATATGATATATACACAAACCAACAATGTCTGAAATATATTTTCGCACAAAAGTAATTGAACATGAGATAGAGGAGATGGTTGGAACTTCTTAAAGACTGATTATTCAATTCATTATCATCCTAGAAGATAAAACAAAGTTGGTGATGCATTAAGTAAGAAGGACCTAGTTGTTCTATCCATGGTGCAGATTCAAAGAGATCCCTTGATCCAAGACCTATGAAAATGGAAATTGTAATTATAAGGTAAGGGACATCATCAACCCCATCCCAAATGATTTATCAACCATCATTACTAGAAAATATCAATAAATCTCAAAGAGAATATCCTTTGTTATAAAAGAGGTTTGAGGTTGTGAAGGGTGGGATGTTTCTTGAGTTTAGTATTTATCAATAAGGTGTACTAAAATTTAGTACAAGACAATGTGTTCCATCTATTCTTGAAATAATGAAAGAGATGATGGATAAATCACATAGATCTACTTTCTCTATACATCATGGAATCATGATAATGTATAGGGACCTTCGTGATCATTTTTGGTGGGATAATATGAAATGGGAGATTTAAGGATACACAAAAGGTGCCTAGTATGTCAGCAAGTGAAGGTAGTGAAATAACTTCCTAAAGGGGTATTAAAACACTACCCATACCAGCATGAATGTGGGATAATATCACTATGGAATTTGTCACGTGTCTCCCGAGAAATTCCAAAGGAAATAATGTGATATGGGTTATAGTGTACCATCTCACCAAGACCCCCCATTTTATATCTATTATGGAAGATTGTTCTCTAGATAAAATTTCCAAGATTTACATGAAGGAAGTGGCAAGGTTGCATAGAGTTCCACTTTCTATTTTATCTGATCGTTATCCAAGGTTCACATCAAAATTATAGAGAATTATTAAACATTATCTATCTACCAAACATAATTTCAGTACGTCCTATCACCCACAAATTGATGGACAATCTAAAAGGACTATTCAAGCGCTCGAGGTCATGTTGAGAACATGCTCAATGGAATTTAAAGGTGGATGGGATCAACATCTATCATTAGTTGAGTTCTCTTACAACAATATTTTCTACCTGAGCATTCAAATGGCACCCTATGAAGCTGTATATGGGATTTGATGTAGAAGTCCTACTTTTTGGATGAATCTAGTGAGAGAAAGCTTCTTGGGTTTGATCTTGTGCAAGAGATGATAGAAAAGGTTCATGCCATTCAGCAACACATTGAGGCTGCTTAGAGTCAGCAAGCGATCTATGAATATAACCATCGAAGGGACTTGGAGTTTGATGTTAGTGATAAATTCTTTCATATAATTTCACCTTAGAATCGAGTCATGAGGTTTGGTAAGAAAGGAAAGATCAACCAAAGGTACATTTTCCCCTATGAAATCCTTGATCGCATAAGAGCAGTGGCCTATCAACATGCACTTCCTCCAAATCTAGCACAATTTCATGATGTATTCAATATATCCCTCTTGGAGAAGTACATACCTAACCCTTCACATATAAATCTAGAGGTGGTACAACTAGAACATGAACTCTCTTATGAGGAGAAGCCGATGAAGATATTGGATCGTAGAGACAAGGTTCTACACAACAAGACTACCACCAAGTTAAAGTGTTTCGGATGAACCACAAATATGAAGAATCCATGTGGGAGCCATAGGAGTCCATGAGGCAGAAGTATCCACACCTTTTCTCTTTAGAGAGTACAGGTTGAAATTTTAGGTATGAATTTTTTTATGTGGGGAAGAATGTAACGACCCAAACTTTTGAATAATATTTTTTTCCTAAAAATGTATGTCTTACTATGTCATAATGAATAAAAAATATATAAGTATAAATTAAATATGACTACTGGGTTTTGACAGTTATATGACCCTATTGGAAACAATAATAATTTTTTAACTTTAGAATTTTTTTTTTAAAATATAAATAATAATGGATGATTAATGTAGAAAGAAGAGTCGATGGCCTCATCTAGAAGACCTGGGACATACTAAGCCCATCAGTCAAAGCTTCAGAATAAGGTAGATTCACTGGGATTTTATCTGTACCATGCCCATGCCAAGCTTCAATATGTTAAGCTTGAATTTAATATCCTTCTAGAAGAAGTTCAAGCTGATAGAAATCACCACTCAAGAAATGTAGTCTGAGGTTCCCTAAGATTCTATCACTATTTCACACATTACTCTTCGGTCCTATGTTTGTGTTATAAGAGGCTATGTGATGAGGACTTAGTTACATTGTGTAATCCTTTTGTATAAATAAAATTTTAATTTCATATTATGGTAAATTTTTTGAATTTCAAATAACAGAATAAATATAGGATAAAGTTTTAGAAGTTTTATATTATTAAAGAATATTGAAAAAAAACTTCTTTTAAAATATTTTTTATATTTCAAAAATTTAATAATTTAAAATGATTTCCAAAAAATTGACAATAACATCTCTGATTGGTAAGAAATTTACAGTATGATAAGATCAACATATTTTTTGTTGAATAGGAAATTATGAATTGTAATATTACACTTATGAATAGTAATGTGACTAATTTAATAGTAACCTCACTTAAGAAAGTATAAATATAATTTATGCATCCTGAATGGTAATGTGATATAATATCATAAGTAAATAACTATTTTGAAAATTATTAGTTAAGTATCAGTATTATTTGAGGTAAATAGTGATTTTACATAAAAATTAAATATCTCATATTTAGTAAATTATTTTCATAAAATGGAGTTCATTTTTTAATTCAGAACATCGATATTAGGTTAGGGTTAATTTATGATATTTTTATAAATTTAACAACCCAAACATTTGTTAATGAAAATCCCTCTTGATTTAATTAAATGTCTTAATATGTGAAATGGTTATAGAAAATATTTACTTCATTGATTTTATGTCTATGGATTTTAAAATACCATTATGCATTGTGACCATTTCTAATATAGTCATTGAATAGTTATCACATGATTAATATAAATATAGGGCTTTAACAAATCCAATTTACTCAGACAAAGAAAGTGATGGCCTCATCCCGTATACTTGCCCCATATGAATCCAATTTATCAGAGCTCGGAAAGGAGGTTGCGTCTTTGGGATTAACTCTTGACCAAGCCCAAGACAAGATTTAATACGTTAATCTTGAGCATAACCACCTACAGAAGAAGTGGAAGTTGATAGAGATTACCACTTGAGTGATGTTATCTGAGCCACCCCAAGAGTCTGTCACCATCGTGCACCTTACCCTAAGGTCTTATGTGGGTGTTTTAAGGGGTTATGTGACAAGACCCTAGTACTATGATTTTGTACACTATTTGTTTATATAATAATGAATTTACTTTCATTTTATTATTATTACTTTGTAAATAGTTTTTAAAGCACAAATAGTATTTTTAGTTAATATTCAACTAAGAAATATATTTTGATGAATTAATGGTTTTTTGAATTAAATAATATTTTAATAAAGTATTATTATTATTATTAAATTAATTTTTATTAAATATAAATGATCGTATAATTTTATGAATGGAATTGTAATTTTTATTAAGGTTTGAAATCCTTTTTTGTCAAAACCCATGAATTTTTGATAAATGTCGATTTTTATTTTAAAAGTGAAAATTAACATATTTAAATAACTATTTATATAAAATGAATATTATTTATGGAATCAGGACGTTGAAATTATCCAATGGTGAATTTTTCATAATTTTCTGAGATAGTCAGATTTTTGGGTATAAATTAAATACTGTTTAAATATATAATGTGTTTTATGACATCATAATGAACCAATAGTGATGTAATAAAATACTATAAACTTTATGTTCGGCCAATATATGTTTTACCATTAATATAATGTGATTTTTGTTTTGTTTGATTTATTTTACAAAGCTTTAGTGGACCCTTCAAGACTTATAAAACATTTTGTCTTTTTAAATTGTTTTCCTTGAGAGTGTGACTCACCTCCACATAAGCAACACTATTATTTTAAGAAACTCGGACATTTGCCTTATAAAATATTTTTTTCCCCTCCATTTTTGAAAATACCATGGTCACAGAACATGGGATGGTTTTTGGTTTTGATTATTTTAATGTGAGGTGTCCCAAACCTAAATAATAAACAATTCCTTCTCCATTCCTATATAAACCCACCCAAGCTCCCACTTCCTCTTCACTCAAAGCCGTTGAAGTTCGTCAAACCTCTTCCATCCTCTCTCTAGATTCCTCCCATGGTTCTCCAAGCTCCCAATAAGCCTCTCTCAAGCCTCTCCTAAGCCTTTGGGATCACACTTCCAATAAGGGTTTTCTTCTTTTCTAATTTTTGTCCAATATTATTTAAGTTGTTATTCCATTTTAATTTCAATTATAAATGTTGGGGTATGGTTTCTCACCTCCCCCATACTACCCTATTTATGATTTAATGATGGTATACCCCTTTCTCTCTCATTAAATTCCTCCCATGTACACCCATTACTATGCCGAAATTCCAAAAGGAATTTCTCTCTCCTCATTTACATTCAAGCAATTATTTTGTATCATGAATCTAAATTCCATTACAATTGTTAGGAAATGTATCTATATTAGCCCTTACTGTACATTTCATGTACATATTATGAGACACCCCTTTCTCTCTAATCAACCATTATTATGAATTCTTATGTCACGCCGTTATGCTGCCGAAATTGCACCACATTTTTTCAAGCCAAATTCATTATCTAGTGAATACCATTCTCATTTCTCTATCAAGGGTATTCACCTTTATTCACATTTAATTGTTGATTATTGAGTTTCATGTATGAATTCCACATTCCTATATCATGGAATAAATGAATATGTTTAATGAATCCATGTTTTATGATCCATGTGGCACACTTATGCATGAAATGAAATGTCTAAGAAGGGTGCACCCTGATAGTGATCTAATGCATTGGGTAATGTATAGTATCATGATACATCATGAGCAATGGGTTTTGACTCATGATAATTCAAGTGAAACAAGGGGTTACTCATGCTTCATGTGCAATGAGGGTTTACTCATGCTCCATGTGCAATGAGCCTTGGCTCATGCTAATTCCATATTAAGTGTTGTTGCCTCATTTCCGTGTTATGATTATCATACTTTATCATACCTTTATGTTTATGTTTATCTCATGATCTATTGATATACCTATTGCCTAACATGTATTTTATTACTCATTTTATTCCATTTTTACTCCCTTTATGGGCTTTATAGCTCACCCTTTTCTTATGCATGTCCTCCGGTAATCCCATGCAATGCTAAGTAAGAGGGACTGTAGCGGTCATGTAAAGGAATTTTTCAATAAAGATGTTGTATTTCATGTTTTAATTTCTTATGTAATGATCCTAATCCCCAAATACACTAGGCCTCTTGATCTTCTATGTTGTATCAAGTTAATTTTATTTTATAAATCATGTTTAAGTTTATAATAAAAAGTAGGGTTGTTAAAGTTGATATCAACATATTAGTTTAGTTATTTTTGAGATTAGGATTAGAAACCCCTAGTGAAACCTTAGAGACAAGACTAAGTATAATAAAAACATCCCTGTGGTTTGGTGAGTATTGAGTAAGTGGTTTATCAAGAAAAGACATCTCTGTCTGGATACTTGCAGGTAGAGGCGTCTCTGGCATAGATGTACCTAGGGGTGAAAATCCTGAAAAGGAGTTTTGGGCTTGACCTGGGGTATCTTGGTACAAAACAACAGGCCTTGCTGCAGTCTTGGTTAGGAAACTCCCGGGGGATATTCATTGGTAAATTTACAAGATTAGTATGAACCATTATTGAGGGACTTAAAAAAATCCCAAAGAATATATGTTAAAACGTAGATCATGGATAACACAGACTGTAGTCAATAGATTCATAAGTAAAGGAAATAAAATATATTTATAAGTAATCTATTTTATTTTTGTCTTCGGTTTACCCTTTATGTTTTTAATAGTTTAAAAAAACATCTTCCCTAAGACTTTTGGATGATGTAAATGAGTAGAACCAGAATCAAAAAGTGAATGGTAGGGTTATCATCGATGGTTCTACTCATTATTTTATATCCCAAAAGATTAGTAGAACAATCCCAACACCACCACGAGTCATGGAAGTAAAGATTTTGCTGAGTACAGAAAATGGGGCAATCATTGCATCCCATGAATATAACCCATCCCCTATCATCATTTGTGGATTTAACTTCCCGGAGAACCTCATCATACTCCCTATGATGAAATTTGATGCAATTCCTAGCATGGATTGGCTTTCCTTATATAGATCCAACATAAATTTCGGTGAGAGGGAAATCACTCTCCATGTGGAGAATCGACCCCTGATTATGTACAAGTGCAAGGAGGAGGATGAATCTTCTTTAGCTCCATCATCTCGAGCATGGATATTACTACCCTATGAGCATATGTATCTAGCTCAGATGATTGAGTCTAAGTATGCAACCATCCTTGATGACATGCCTATTGTGAGGGAATTCGCTGAAGTGTTTCCCATGGAATTGTCTGGTCTTCCTCCTATATGAGATATTGAATTCTCAATTAACCTTATACCTGGGGAATTACCAATATCCACAACTCCGTATAGAATGGTTGTTGTGGATCTTGAAGAGATGAAGAAACAACTACAGGAGAATCCCGATAAAGATTTTATACGTCCATGTGCTTCACCATGGGGTGCACTAGTCCTCTTCGTCAAGAAGAAGGATGGGTCAATGTGCCTTTGCATCGATTATCATGAGATTAATAAAATTATGATAAAGAAATATTATCCTCTACCACGGATTGATGACTTGTTCAATCAACTTCATGGAGCACAATACTTATCCAAGGTAGATTTGCAATTGGGATATTATCAAGTAAGAGTGAAGAAGGAAGATATCCCCAAGACTTCTTTTCATACAAGGTACAAGAACTATGAATTCATAGTAATTCCTTTCGGACTCACTAATGCTCGAACAATCTTCATGGACTTGATGAATAGAGTCTTTAGATATTACCTCGAAAACTTTGTGGTAGTCTTTATAGATGATATTATAATATACTACAAAACCAAGGAGGATCATGAAGAGCATCTAAGAACTATACTAAAGACCATGAGAAAGGAGAAACTCCATGAAAAGTACTGCAAGTGTGAGTTCTGGTTGAAGGAGGTCTCATTCTTGGGACATATCATCACATGTAATGGGGTCTCTGTGGATCCCTCCAAGACAGCTGCAATAGAGGGATGGACGAGGCCAACATCGGTAATGGATATACATATCTTCATGTGTTTAGATTGATATTATTGATGATTTGTTATAAATTTATCACAATTATCCCACCCTCTTACCAAGATAACTCGGACGGGAGTAAAGTTTTCTTGGTGTTATGAATACGAAGAAAGTTTTAAGGAGTTGAAAAAGGAGGCTTATCACTATTCTCGTGCTCACTTTACCCACAAGTGTATAACTTTTTATGGTATTTAGTTATTCTTGGAAGAAGGGGATGGGATATGTGTTAATGAAAAATTAAAAAGTAATTGCCTATGGTTCAAGGCAATTAAAGGTTCATGAGCAAAACTATCCAACACATTACCACGAGTTGGCTGCAGTAATCTTCTCTTTAAAAATTTGGTGGCATTATCTCTTTGGAGAGAAGTGTGAAGTATATATGTAACACAAAAGCCTCAAGTATATATTCACATAGAAAGAGTTGAATATGCACCAACGAAGATGGTTAGAGCTGATCAAAGGCTATGAATGCTCAATCCATTAGCACCCTAGGAATTCGAACAACGTGAGAGATTCTCTAATTAGAAAGGACCCAATGTTTCTATAATTGATGAGAATTTAAAAGGATCCAATATTCTTAGATTTGATGAAGATTGACATGGGAATCATAAAGAAGTTATCATCATCCATCCTTTCACAAATGATTGCTCAACTGTCTCTTTTGGAAAGGTTAAAAGATGCACAAAAGGATGATATCGTAATTCAGAGGAAAGTGGAAGCTATCAGAAAAAGGAAATCCTCGGATTTAAATTTTAATGACAAAGGAATTGTGAGATTTGGGGAAATACTATGTGTTCCATCAAGTCTAGTGCTGAAGAAGGAACTTTTGGATGATTCACATAGTTCAAATTTATCTATTCACCCTGGAAACACAAAGATGTATCAATATCTCGAGAGTAGTATTGGTGGGATAATATGAAGAAGTAGATTGCTAAGTATACATCAAAGTCAATGGTGTGTAATCAAGTGAAGGAAGAGAGGCATAATTCTAAGGGGATGATGCAACCATTACCCATACCAGTATGGAAATTGGAGAACATCACCATGGACTTTGTCACCAGACTTCCGAAGACATCAAAAGGCAACAATGCAATATGGGTTGTTGTGGATCTTCTTACAAAGTCTGCAAACTTCATTGTAATTCAAGATGATTTCTTATTATATCAACTGGCACATATATATGTCAAGGAATTTGTAAGGTTGAATGGAGTACCACCATCTATTGTGTCTGATCGATATCCAAGATTCACCTCTATGTTTTGGAAGAGTCTTCAACATGCTCTAGATACTGAGCTGAACTTCAGTACGACTTATCATCATCAAACTAATTTCCAATTTGAGTGTATTATCCAAACACATGAGGACATGTTGAGAGAATTCTCAATGGACTTCAAAAGAGGATGGTATAAAAATCTTCCTCTAGTTGAGTTCTCTTATAACAACAGTTTCCACTCGAGCATCTGAATGGAACCATATGATTCCATGTATAGGAAGAGGTGAAGAAAACCAGCATGATGGGATGAAGTCAGTGAGCATAAGATACTAGGACTAGAAATGGTCGATGAAATGGTGGAGAAGGTGAAAACCATTCAGCAGCATATCAAGACATCCCATATTCTCCAGAAGAGTTATACAGATAACCATCGAGAGACCTTGAGATTAAAATTGTATACATGGTATTTCTATGCATATATCTATAGAAAAAGGTCATTAGGTTTGGAAAGAAAGGGAATTTAAGTCCTTGGTACATAGGCCCCTTAGAGATTCTTGATTGTGTCAGGACTGTGGCCTGTTGACTAGATCTTCCACCTACCATGGCCAAAGTACATGATGTATTTCATGTATCCCTCTTAAGGAAATAAATATCAAACCCTTCACACATACTCTCTTCATAGGTGATACAACTAGAGGATGATCTTTTTTATGAGGATCAACCAGTGAAGATCTTAGATTGTAGATAAAAAGTTATACAAAATAAGACAATTCCCATCATCAAGGTGTTGTGGCGAACCACAAGCTTGAAGAAGTGATGTGGGAATCGGAATAAGTGATGAATCAGAGATACCCTCATCTTTTTTAGTGTGGGAAAAGGAAATTTCGAGGGAAAAACTATATAAGGGGAAATGATTGTAAGGACCCAAACATTTGTTAATGAAAATCCCTCTTGATCTAATTAAATGTCTTAATATGTGAAATGGTTATACAACATATGCACTTATTTTGTTTTATTTTTATGGATTTTAAAATACCATTAAGAATTTTGATCATTGCTAATATAGTCGTTGAACAGTGATCACATGATTAGTATAAATATAGGGCTTTAACAAATCCAATTTACTCAGAAAAAGGAAGTGATGGCCTCATCCAGTAGACTTTCCCCATCTGAAGCCCATTTTTCAGAGCTTGGAAAGGATGTTTCCTCTTTGGGATTTGCTCTTGAACATACCCAAGAAGAGCATGAATATGTTAATCTTGAGCAGAACAATCTATTGAAGAAGTGGATGTTGATAGAGATTACCGCTCAAGCGATGTTATCCAAGCCACCCCAAGAGTCTGTCACCATCGCTCACCTTACCCTAAGGTCTTATGCAGGTGTTTTAAGGGGTTATGTAACAAGACCCTAGTACTATTATTATGTACATTATTTTTTTATATAATAATGTTTATACATTCAATTTATTATTGTTACTTTGTAAATAGTTTTTAAAGTACAAATAGTATTTTTAGTTAATATTAAACTAAGAAATCTATTTTGATGAATTAATGGATTTTTGAATTAAATAATATTTTAATAAAATATTATTATTCTTATAAAAACTTTTTTATTAAATATAAATGATTGTATAATTTTATGAATGCAATTGTAATTTTTATTAAGGTTTGAAATCCATTTTTTTCAAAACCCATGAATTTTCGATAATTGTCGGTTTTTATTTTAATAGAGAAAAGTTACATATTTAGAAAATTATTTAGATAAAATGAATATTATTTCTGGAATTAGGATATTGAAATTATCCAACGGTGATGTTTACATAATTTTCTGAGATGGTCAAAATTTTGGGTAAATATTAAATAACGTTTAAATATATAATGTATTTTATGACATCATAATGACCCAATATTGATGTAATAAAATACTATAAAAATTATCATCGGCCAATATATGTTTTAACATTAAAATAATGTGATTTTTTATTTGTTTGATTTTTTTTACAAAGCCTTAGTGGACCCTACAAGACATATAAAACATTTTGTCTTTTTAAATTGTTTCCCTATAGGGTGTGACTCACATCCACATAAGCAACCCTATTATTTTAAGACATTCTGCCATTACCCTTATAAAATATTTTTTTCCAATCCCCTTTGTAAAAATCCATGGGCACAAACCCTAGGCTGGTTTTTGGTTTTGATTAGTTTAATGTGAGGTGTCCCAAACCAAAATAATAATCAATTCCCCCTCCTTTCCTATATAAACCCACCCAAGCTCCCACTTCCTCTTCACTCAAAGCCTTTGGAGTTCGTCCAACATCTTCCCTCGTATCTCTATAATCCTCCCAAGGTTCCCTAATCTCCAAATAAGCCTCTCTCAAGCCTCTCCAAAGCCTTTGGGATCACACTTCCAAGTAAGTTTTTTCTTCCATTCTCATTTTTGTCCAATATTATTTAAGTTGTTATACCCTTTTAATTTCAATTATAAATTTTTTGGTATGGTTTTTAACCTCCCACATAATTACATCTTTATGTTTGAATTATGGGCTACCCCTTTCTCTCTAATTAAATTCCTCCCATGTACACTCGTTACTATGCTGAAATTCCAAAAGGAATTTCTCTCTCCTCATTTAAATTCAAGAAATTCTTTTGTATCATGAATCCAAATTCCTTTAAAATTATTGGGACATGTATCTATACTACCCCCTTACTTTCCATTACATTTAAATATGATGAGACACCCCTTTCTCTCACATAATCCATTTTTATTAATTCGTATGTCACGCTGTTATGCTGCCGAAATTGCACCACATTTTTCCAATCCAAAGTCATTGTGCACTGAATACCATGCCCATTTATCTATCAAGGGTATTCACATTTATACACATTTACTTATTTATTATAGAGTTTAATGTATTAATTACACGTTCCTTTATCTTGGAATAAATGACGATTTTTAATGAATCCATGTTTTATGATCCATGTGGCACACTTACGCATGAAATGAAATTTCTAAGAAGGTTGTGCCCTGATAGTGCTCAAATGCATTGGGTAAAGTATAGTATAATGATACTTCATGTGCAATGGGTGTTGACTCATGATAATTCAAGTGAAACAAGGGGTTACTTTTTCTTCATGTTCAATGATTGTTTACTCATGATCCTGTGAAATGAGTCTTGGATCATGATAATTCCATGTTATGTGTTGTTACCACATTTCCATGTTATGATTATCATGCTTTATCATGCATTTATGTTTATGTTTCTCTTGTTCTCTATTGATATTCCTATTGTTTAAGATGTATTTTATTCCTCATTTTATTCCATTCCTACTCCCATTATGGTCTTTATAGCTCACCGTTTTCTTATGCATGTCCTCAGTTTATCCCATGCAATGCTATTTATGAGGGAATGTAGTGGTCATGTAAAGGAATTTTTCAATAAAGATGTTGTATTTAATGTTATAAGTTGTCATGTAATGATCTTAATCCACAAATACACTATACCTATCGATATTCTATGTTTTATCAAGTGATTTTTATGTAATAAATAATATTTAAGTGTGTAATAAAAAGGTGGGTTGTTATAATAAAATGTTTAGTTTTTCAATGAATTGTAAAAATACTGTTTTTGAGTTTTTAGTGTGTTTTGTGACATCATTATTATGTAATATGTAATTTAAAATTATGTTTGAATCATTTGGATTAAAATATTATATGAGGTGTCCCAAGTTTCTAAAATTGTGGGAAAATACCTTGGGCAAGCCCATGGTTCTGCAAAAACCACTAATGAGGTGTCCCTTGGAAATTAATAAAATATTACCTCACTTTTGCAATAAATACCAACCCATTAATTCATTAATTTCATTCCAAATTATTATTCAATGAAAATATAGTGTTTTTTACCTCCCAAGGAGTCCTCCCAAGGTTCCCTCAAGCCCCCCAAGATCCCAACCTTTGATTTTTTTAAGTTACTCTTCAAGGTAAGGGAACCTTCCACCCTCCTCTTTTAGTCGACACTTCTTTTATGTTATGTGTTTTAAATTTCCATTTTACTATGTTGCGGTATGTTCTTATATATCCTTATTTTTTACCATTTTATTTCCAACATGTGAGAGAATCTTTTCTCTCTCATCAACTATTTTCTGACTTTTTTAGCGACATCGTTAGGCTGCTGAATTTTCGTAAGGGAATTCACAACTTCTCTCTTTTTTTCTTTCATGTTCTCTTCTATGTGGTATATCTTTAAAGATTCCATACCATTTTCTTATTACATTTTATTATTTCCAAATACTGTAATATGAGTATTTTATGAATGGGTTTCCCCTATCCCCACTCTTTTTCATGTTTTCTAAAACCATGTTTCATAGCTGTTATGGTGGAGAAGTTTCTTCTCAAAACCTCTCTCTTATTCTCAATAAATTATCTTATTTTATTTATATGAATAACCAAACATATTTTATTTCATGGTTTATTCATCATGAAATAAAAATGATATATTTAATTCTGGAATTGACATACATCAAACCCTCATTCCTTTTCCATGAGTTAAAAATGGTATAATGATCATGTTTTTAATCACTTTTTAAAACGCAATAATTTTCATATAAACCCCATATCATTTATTCTATATCGGATATTTAAGAAATGTTTGATTATTATATATGTGTCTCAAATGAGAATAAATACATATTAAGGTTGTACCCAAACATTTCTCCAATGTACTGGGTAAAGAAATTAATCTATAGAGATGACAATTTTTACGATAACTTGGTTAAAAACCTCAGTAATTTATTGACACCTTGGGGATAATCCTTGGTGATATGATTATTAATTTATAAATTAAATGTTTTAGCCACATTTTAAAGTTATTATTCTTGTTTTTTTATTATGGAATTCCTATATTTTGATTTCCCATGTCTTTATGTATTTCTTCAAGTTCTTATTGAAATCACAAGTAAACTGATTCCCTTATTCACCCTTTCATGGACTTATTCTCACCCTTTCCTTTGATGTGTGTCCCCATGTTATGTGATATAGTAATTTTACTTATTATGAACATATAAAAAAGACATTAAAGATGATTAAAATATTGTTCTATGTTTTCATGCATTATGTACCTTTTTTCCAAGACACTAGACTTTAAAGATCCTCTGTTTGTAAAATGTAATGAAAATTTATGTAATAAGAAGGCAGGATGCGATAACAACTGCTTGAACACCTCCTCCACAAAATGGGAATGTGACTTCCTTCCAAGGGTATATGCCACAAAATTTCCATTCCCAATAGTACAAACTATATTGAAGTAATAGTCCTTTAGTAATTGAAACTAGCGCCTTTGTCATAGATTCAAATATTTATGTTTGATGATTTACCTAAGAATCTGATGGTATGAGTAAATAAAAAGGAACTCTCCCAGAAGATAGTACCTCCAAATCTTCAAAAAAAATACTACCACTACCAACTGCAAATTTTTGAGACACGTAGTTCCTCCCATGGGGTCCCAACTACATCAAACCCTATGTGAACACTGACTACATCTACATCAACATGCAGCCTAGCCCAAATATATGTGCATCTTATTACAATACATAAACCACTCTCTCCTCCCGTCGTATCAAAACTGGATCGCTAGTTATACTCATCATAAACTCTTCAATGGCTCTCTAAAATTTCTCAGCCGAGTTAAATAGATAACTTTTATGCATCATGGAAGTCAAAGTCAATAAAATACTTCAGAATTCCTCCATAAACCTATTGAAGAACAATGTAAATCCAAGATAACTTTGCACCTCTATCAAGACCTTGGGTGGATAACAAGTAAGCATTGTATCAATATCCACTAGGTACATAGATAATCCATGCTTTTAAATGACATTCCCTAGGATATGAACCTCACAAATCCAAAATCGGAACATCAAGATATTTCCATAAAGTTGGTGGTCTGGAAGAAAGTCTATGACTATCCACAAGTTCTCTATGTCCCCCTCCCTCTAATTAAGAGTAGATGAGTATGTCATTAGTGAAGATTACAAAAAATCTATCCATGTATGGCTGGAATATCATGTTCATAATATCCATAAAGACATAGAGGGTATTTGTTACACCGAAAGGCATCACCACGAACTCATAGTGTCTATCATGACATCGGAATTTTAGTTTAGAAATATTATCCTGGTGAACAGTCAAATGGTTGTATCCATACCTGATATAGATATTCATGTACCATCTCATGCCACAAAAATGATCAAAGAGTCCATAAATCCTCGAAAAGGGCTAATTTTTATTTATCATTCACTAGTTTAGGTAATAATAAAGAAGATCTGCAATCTCCAATTTTCCTTTTTTCAAAAAAAAATAGAGGAGCCTATGGGGATACACTGGGTATAATAAAACCCTTATCTCAAAGGTCCTCTAATTGCACCCTCATCTCCTAAAACATGTTAGGGTCCATCCAATATGTTGTATAAGATATCATTATGGTCTCGGGTTTCACTTCATTGGAGAAGTCCATATTCTACCTCAAAGTTAGTCCTAGAACATACTCAAGGAAGAAATATATAATTTCCTCCACTAGAAAAGGAATCAAAAATTTTGAAGAGTCCAATACACCAGGGACTAAAGTTCCCATGAGATGGGTGATGGGTTTCACCATACAGAATGCAGGTCCACTCATTCTTACATGATATCTCAATCACCCAAAAAGGATCATCTTTCCTGTATTTTTTAATGAATTTGACCTATGTATGTTGACAATAAATCTTGTATCAACACATAAAAAACCAATCCATACCCAATATGTCATCATAAGGATTCATTATGATGACCAATAGATCCCATGTGAAACTCTCTCTAACAAGTGATAACTCACACTCCTAGAAGATATGTGATATTGAATAATCCATCCCTATAGGAATATCTAGCTAGAGAATATGGGATAAAGTCTCAATTTGGATCTATGTCACTCACATAAGGAAAAAGTAAATGAAAAACAAAAATGATTTTGTGAGGTAGTATTGAGGATAGAGTATAATAAACATAGATCATACATTATACCTTCTCATGTGTATCCCAGTAATAGCCTTTCATGGACTGCAACTGACCAGGACCCCAACCCCCAGCTCTTTGATCATGAAGTTTCTACCTATTGGTGGTGGTGGTAGGAGATCGTAACATCACCCTCAACCAACTGCTCCTCCCTTTGAAGCTTCTCCTACTCCTCTACCAGTACTGCCTCCCCAAATGATTCCCTATCTACATATGGGAGATCCCAAATCCTAACACCACATCTTCCATTGGGGTCCATCCACTTTTTTTTCAATCCTGATCCATGTGACCAATATCATTGAAAGCACAACATCTCCCCTCTGTAATCTGACTATATACTATACAGAATACTTATGACACAAGCCCATGCATCTGAGTTTGATAATGTATGATCTACTGGAATCTCATCATATGATTTTTTTACATGCTAAATACAACTCATTTATATGCTTCACATCGCCTACTCCAACTGACCAATTCCCCTCTTCTATGAATCTCCCAATCTCCAGATCTATCTTTGGCACTCCATCATAAGTGGGTAGGCATAAGGAGACCACACTGGCTCAAATGTCTCTTTATATACCCTTATTAGACTTCCTCTCTCAGAATAATCCATCTCAAACCATGTCAAGGGAGAACCACATAATTTCGGTGAACTTTGTAGCATACTCATATATTTTCATACTACCCATATACTGCTCAAGAAGAATCTAGATCCAAACTAAGTGCATGAAAGATGGATAATATTCCTCATGAAATAGTTATTGGAAGTTATACCATGAGAGTGTTGTCTCACCATGGGTGTCTGTAACCAAACCCTACTAGTGATAACCTTCTCCATGGAAAATATTGGATTCAAACACAACCATTTGATATTTTAGGGTCTGAACTTAGCTAATGACTCCTACCACAAACACAAGACAATCACCCACTACCTGGGGATCTAGATCATCACAGAACCTCAGCGGTCTATGATGCTAGAACTCATGGAGGACACTAAGCATACATGCATCCTCAACCTGAACTATGCTTACAAACTACCACTCTATGGGTGAGGGTGTTACTACCATCCCACCTAGAGGAAGCAGGTCATGGGATGGCCCCTGAACTGAGGCCTCATTACCCCTCAGATTATCACCAAATCGTGAATAAGTAACCTAGATGACTATCTTCGCGAAGGTATCTTTAAAGTAACAAATATGTTCAGCTATTAGATGAGCATATATATATGAGTATTTGAGTCATGAATGATAGTTTAAAGTTTCTCTTGTATATAAGTCATGTACCTTTTTTCCGTAAAAACCAATGTATCAAGATGCCCAGTCCACAGGAAGGTAATTTGAGTTATAGTGTATGGATAAGTCATCTGCTACACCAAAACCATGTTCCCTAACCTAAAAGTCACCCCTGAGAGACTCTAAAACTATTTCCCTAATTTCACAACAAATTTTCATAAGGAAAAAACTACCAACACCATCTTGAAGAAGAATCTCCCTACGATGCAACTCTGTAATGACCTGACCCACCAGGGCCCACCTCACCCATGGAAGTCTTAGCTGTCACAACCCTAGTATTACATCCATTATCTAGGGTCTGGAGACAAGTGTCGTGAAGGCATAACTATATTGTGAGGCCTTTTCCTAATTCACTTGTACATATGCACCTAACCAGTTCCATGAAATAGTGAAAATGGATATAAAGTAAAAACTATAATATCTAGTGATAAAAAACATATTTAATAGACTCAAGGTAATAAAAATGTGTTTGATAGTTTAATATGAAATATAAATGGTAAAACTACAGACACAACTTGAAAATAGGTCCCATCCTAACAAAATTGGACTATAATGAAAGTTAAGAGATTCATGTTCCCAATCTCAAAGCTCGATTATCGTATGTGTTCAATTCACCTAGGTATCACTATGATCCACTATAATCTTTTTTTATCTATTCATTATATTTTTAAAACATGACATGTGCTATAAAATCCCATGAATGGGTTATTATATACATTCCCAGTCAAAGGCTCTGAAACTGGTGGGGAGAGATAAAGAAATACAACAATAATCAGATCAACCCTATGAAATAGGGAAACAAAACCCAATAGATACACATATATATACTCATAAAGAAATCCAAATGAGATAGAAAGGTGGTCTCATTCTCATAGCCTAGATTAAGTCGATGAGTAATCCGACAACTCTGTAAGTATGACACAAATTCCCAATATCAAATGAAACCTCACCATTATATGAGTGTAGGTGCCCGCACCTCACATTGTGCTCCAAAGATGAGGGAGAACGCATATCTTATAGAGGACCCGTACCCCACCAGAGCTCCAAGATGAGGGATTAACTCTCTATAGGTAGAGAACACATGAATTATATTAAAGGGAGTATTGACCCCACCTATATAAAGAAATGGGGAACCCACACCTTTTTGTGATATGGGAGTACTGACCCCAATATCCCTATGATATCCTGTTGAATCCTTTCTCGAATGTGGTAGGGAAGTAATGACCCTATATTTTATTTGGTTTCATGGGGAACCTATTCCCTACTGTAATAGGTGAGTACTAACCCCAACATCTATTTGATGATCCTTCGATATCACTACCATCATCAACCATCTACTGAATAGTCTTCAAGTTTAGATTATCTCACATCATATCTCAAAAGACACTATGAATGATATTATACATGTAAAAACACTCAGGATATTCTAATCATGGGTCAAAATTAGAGTCAAAATAGGGATACGTGAAGTAGACGATTCACTTAGGAGTACATAGATTGTATGGGGTCCACATGACATATGGCCCCACTCCGTTGCTTGGTCGCGTTCTCAGTGGATGTGGATTATGAATCCATGTCTCTATAGCTGGAATGTCCCCTAGGATACATGGTGTGTATTCCCACATGAATCCTTGTCATGTGTCTCAACAGGTTCCCGGGTAATCTAGTATAAGGCATGCTGATCCACACAAGGCCCTGGGAAAGTGGAGCTAGCAGATGGCTTGACCACCAAGGGAGGTTCATATATAATGTATAACCATCTACATGGTGTGTGGTATTTAACTTTTCTTGAAACTCTAGTGTTGTATCCAGGGGATACATGTCGTGTGTTATTCCGGGATACATGATGTGTCGTCAAGAGTTTCGCAGACAGTACATGAGATTTATAGATCAATGCCCCTCATTATAAATTAATCCTACATAAAAAATTGGGGTTCAAAACCCATTGGTCAAAGGTACTGTAGCAATACTTTAGTGTACTGTAGCAGTGGCGGCACTGTAGCAACGGCGGGCACTGTAGCGGCGGTAGGGTACTGTAGCAGCGGCGGGTACTCTGTGTCACTATAGCAGCGCAGGTACTATTGTAGTACTATTCATCTAATGGGCTTTGGGCCAAAAATTTGGGCCTACAGGCCATGTAATGGGATAAATGTCCATCAGGCCTTCGAGCTATGTAATGAGTCTCCCTCTACCCAATTAAAGAGATATTTGATTTGATTTAATAATAAATGAGGCTTCGGCCCCAAATTTAAAAAAACTATAAATTAAGCCCATAGACCACATGGAATTAGAGGGAATCAACTCCAAACATTGATTCCTTACCTCTGGTGTCTAAAAATTAGATTTTGGTGATCCACTCGAAGACTGTGTTGCCTCCAATCACCCATAGCTCTTCACGGTGACTCATGTCACCACATCAAATCCAATGTCTACAAAGAAACCCCTTAAACCATCCCAATTTGTACACAAATCATTGATCTAGTTCTCATTCACACATTCAATAAAACGTCAGAGGTTTTGCCTTAGTCTGACCTACCCAATAATGTCAAACCATGGCCCTGTAGGCCAATTGTGAAGAATGTGAAGAACAAGTGGGGGAAAGGTATAAGAACAAAGGTGAAAACATCATTGGAAAAAACTTACTGGACTAATATTGGATATCATGGAAACTAGGATAATAACATGGAAAAGTCAATAAATAATTTAATAGAAATATTTAATTCATAAAACGGATCATTCAAATATTGTGAGATCACATAATAAAAAGAAGATAAAAATATATGCTTATTATTTTAGTCAAAGGGTAATAAATCCAAAATTGATGATCCCTATCAAAAAAAGGTATCTATTTTTGTAAATAATACATTCTCCATGGAAGGATAAGACCCACTGTGTATGTTTCCTCTTGATCTACCTTGATCCGATCAACTTTCATCCTCTGTTCTCGATCTACCAATGAATAACATCATAGATCCTCTCAATTATCTTAGATTTTAAGCAGATAAACATGGATATATATTATAATGAGGTATTTATAGATTATTTTAGGTTTTTCATGTTTAAAATAAAATAAAAAAATCATTTATTTTAATTAAACTTGATACCAATGACTTCCTCAACCGGACATCTGGTGTCGACCAACCTTAGGTCGAAGCTAGGGTAAAACACTTATTCTTGACTCAACTATGGAATCAGATTTTTCATATGAGAATTTATTATGTAATTATTCAATAATTCCTAAAAAATATCATGTGTTTGATATTATTATGTTTAATATTTTTTATAATTACAATTAATTGCTCATCAGGCCTCGAAATCTCACACCATCTAAATGCCTAACTCTGAAAATATTTCTTAAGACATTTGAAATTATTTAAAGATGAAAACGGGGAACTATAATGTAACAGAGTGAAATTTGGAATAAAATATATAAAAATATAGAGGATTAAAAAAATTGTGAGCTTATTAAAGATAAATTATAAGATTCCTTCAACAAGAGTAAAATTAATCCCAAAATAAAGTGAGATTGTAAAATAGATTCTTACCTCTTTGGTAACTTTAAAATTATAACCCCTTGAAAGAATGAAAATTTATTGAAAAATTTATAATAATAATAAATATTTATATGTTTTAAATACATCAATGTTCTGTTATATACACCACATAAAACGTAATAGGTGCATATTAACAAAAATGTATTAATGAAATGAAAATTGACATGATATCCCTTACCTCACACTTTCCTTTACTTGAGTGTTCAATAAACTCCTATAGAATGGTTCAAAACGCATTAATAAGTTATAATAGAACCATAATAATATTTATAATATCATATATTATCCTTTTATAACATCTTATCACTCGTTCATTAACATAATTTCATTATCCATGTTGTTTCCATTATTAATTGCCTTGTTTCCTCATGCATGTTTTGTCATGAATGTTCTGGATATTGAACATAGGATATATATCCATCATCTCCATAATTATATTAATGTTATAAATAATATTTTTATTCATTAAATGCATCTTTATTACCATCAATTAAAATTGTATATATAAAATGAATCACATCACTTCTTGGTTATGTTAAGTCGTATGTAAGTACGAGCGATAATATCATTTATTAATTGGAGAAATGGTAAGGAATTGGGTGATATATTAAGTTTATAGAATCAATATCATTTCATAAATATGAAATATATTCATTAAATTTATTCTTATTACATCCTTGTAAATAGTATGTAAAAAATGAATCACATCACTTCGTGAGGCGGTATTTTGTCATACACACGAGCGATGTTATCCTATTTTAAACAAAATGGAATGTTATAAGGTATACATCTTATTGTAATTATAGAATTATAATTATATCAAAAAATATATATTATATATACATTAAATAAATCATTATATTCATCCATGATATGTGTTGAGGGAAAATGAGTCACACTAGTTTGTGAGGTGGTAGTCTACCGAACACACGATCAATGATTTGATTTCCCATTTGATGGAAGAGGTGATGGATATAGGTTATCACAATAAAATAATAACATCTCGTCATAGGGTAGATATTTTTTTTGTTATATTATAATTATTTAATTTAATTTTAATTATATTTAAGAAGAAATTAAATAAAAACACTTGTTTAAGAATGTTACTTCTTCTTTGGAAAACTTCTTTAGATTTTCACCAAATCCTTACTAGGTTGATTTTATGATCAAATAAAGGCCTATAAGATGTTTTTAGGGAATTACGTAATGGGTTTGGGTAGTTATTTTCTAAACCAAATGGATTTGGAAGTGGTAAGAGGAGAGGAGGTGTGGCCTTTTATAAGTGGGAGAGGACACACTTGGAATTTTTGAAAGGAATGAATTACACCCACATTTTTCACTTTCCAAAAGGCTCGAAAATGAAAATTCTCTAAAAGTTTACATGATAAGGTCAATATATTTCCATAAAATATTAATTTTACATTTTCTAGGATACTTTTGACACTTATATTCTAAGTTTAACCCCTGATAAATCCATTTTCACCTCAACTGCGGTAATTAAATTTTACTATTTTAACTATTAATTATGGTCAAAAATTAAGTTAACCATACTAGATAATATTAACTATAATTATTACTAATATGGAATCCAATTTATCAAATTAAAATAAAATAAGGGGAATAATTTAATTTAATACATGGTAGGTTCGTGGTTGGGGGTACGAGGGAACGAAAGCTGCAAACGCAGAGGTTCAAAACCAGGACCTCCTCAAACCACCACCATGGGTACAGTTGGGGTGTAACTACAGAACTGCGCCACGTGGGGTAGAAATATTTAATTTAAAACAAAACCTACACATGTGAACACAAAATGGATTTCTAGAGTAAAAGTAATCAAAAGTGTAAAATGTTTTTATTTCAAAATTAAACATGTAATTGCATACAATAACATATATTAGATTAATTATAATATAATTTAACTAATTTTTATTCTAAGAGAGTTTTTAAAAAAATTAACTTGTAAATTATTTAATCAAAAAATGATTGTTTTAATAAAAATTATTATTTTTTAATATTCATTCAAAGATGAATCTTTTTAAAAAAATATCAAAATTAACCATAATATAATTTTGATGTTCTGATTTTAAAATTGAATTTAATTTGGTCGACTAAATTTTATAAATGTGTTAGATTTTAATTTTAACATAATTATGTTGGATGCGACAAAAAAATTTTTTAGAAAATATTTCTTTTTATTCCAATTTTTTTTATTTTTCATTTTGATGAATAGATACCCAATGATGAATTATAAACCATATATTTTTCATAATTTTGTTATTACTATTCATAACTTACATCATAATGCCTAGGTTATATTGGTCAAATTTAAATAAGAATATTTTAATAAATTATTTTATTTTTTTAACTCGATGTTGGATAACGATAAAATTAAATTTATTATAAAATAAATATATTATTAAGTCTCTAGGTATTATATTATGAACTAGTGGTTAATAAAATTTTAGGGTTAAAGATACAGATGTTTTGGGGGAATATATAATCTAATTAAGGTTTAATGTCATGTAGATTCAAAAGTTTTAGGAAAGGTGTGTTATTAAGAGTATATGATTAGTGTATATACATACTTGGATGTATGATTGTATAAATGATTAATGTTAATTGATGAAGGATAAATTGTACTTTGATAGTTTATATTTTAATGTTTTTTTAGTATATTTTAATAATGTTCAAGGTAAATTTTTATCTCTATTTTTTGGATTAGGATAAGAATTATTATAGAACCAAAATAAATGTTACCAAGGATAAACAAAGAATGATATAGGTTAAAATAAGATTTATGTAGGATGAAATAAATGAATTATAGGATAATAGGATAATAGGAGAAATATGTTTTAAGTCTGAATACTTTTTATGTTATTGATTATGATAATTCCCATATATTGTAATCCTTTTTCAACTCATGTTAAACCTTTTGGATTTCGTAATGTCTGAAACTTGGATTAACCATGGGTTCAAGGGAAAATATATAGATTGACACAATGATCACCCAACATAATTGGAGTTGAAGTGAGACACCTTATGATTATGAAAAACTAACTATAACGAAGTATTTCTAAAAATTTGAACATAAAATAATTCACACACACACTAGAGAAGATAAAGATGATGTATCTTGAGTGATCAAGTGATGAAGGTCATCAGACACATGATTATAAGGAAAATAGAGAAGTTACAAAAATATGATTTAAATTAATAGAGAGTTTTGACTTGTGTGACTCAATGCCCAATAAAGGGTCCAACGAGGGCGATAGTCCCCAAAAACCAATAGAAGAAGTAGAAGACTATGAAACTACTACTAATGAATCAGAGAGTGAGTTTTCAGTATATATTTTCTAGTTTTCAGTATCATGTAAGTTTTCACCAACTAATTGATATTTAGTGATAAAAAACCAGAGTGATATGAATATCATATAAATCATTTTCATTTTTTGTGGGAAGAAATTACTTGAGGATAAAGATCTTATCCTCTTATTATAATTCTATAAGAAATTAGGAATGGGTTAGATCTCCTTATAAATCACTTATAAAAATATTTCTTATAGATAAATATCATTCCACATTCTAAATAAACCAATGACCATCTAGTGGAGTATGGATTAACTATTAGTTACATATAGAAATTCCAATGATTCAAATTATGAGGATGCTATTTATTTAAGGTTGGATAATGTAAAACACTAAAATTATCATATATGAAAACCTTTAAATTAGTCAAAGTGTTTTATTTCTTATTACACAGACAACACCAAACTAAAATGAAACCATGTTATATTTAGATAAAATATAAATACTTAAGAATAACAAACAAATTGGTCTTTAAATTAGTGAGAATGAATAGGATTAACTTATTTATCAATTAAATATATATATATATATATAGAAAATTAAGGCTACTTATAATATGAATTAAATTCAATTAGATTACCAAAAATGACTAATAAGATCAATTACTGTTTAGAAAAGTATTTTTTCTAAAAAATTATCTTTTATGTGATATTAATTTCTATTTCAATAATAATTTTGATAATTATATGTTATTTTTCACATTAATAATTATTTAAAACCAATTTAGTTGTTAGGTGATATAAAATAAGATTAATAATAGTTAATATTTGAAATTTTCAATTTCATATTAAAACATTTTTTCAATTATAATTTATGATTTTATTCAAAATTCGAGTTAATAAATTTTGTAATTTAAAATTGATAAAAATTAACTTCATTTTTTATTTCCTCATATAAAAATTTACGTAGTAATAATTTTTGATCTTTTTCTAAAAATTATATTTTTAGATGACAAATATGGTTTTTATAAAACCTATACTTTGTATAAATTTATAATTATATTAGAATGAATAAGAAATTTATAAAACCTTTTAGGTAATATAATATTAATTTTATGAATAATATTATTCAATTTAATATATTGTTTAACTTATAAATACTAAGGAAAAAAATTATAACTAATTAAATTTTACTTCAATATAAAAAATTATTTTCAGTCTTTTCTTTGAAACATGTATTTTTTAAGGGAGATTTGGTTTTTTCTTGACATGGAATCCTCATATAATTTATTTTTTTAATAATAATTGAATTTATTTCATTATATAATTATTGAAGATAATTTTACTATTTATATAAATGTAAATCTTAAAAACACCATTTCTCTAAAAATTGTTTTTATACGATTAAGTGAATTTATTTAAAAAGTAACTTATCATACATGTAGAAATTTTATTTGGAATATGGTTTTAAAATTTAAAATCATAATTTTCAAATTATTTAATCAGGTCTATTTTATGTTACGTCATTAAAATTAATTACTATGTATAAAAATTATTTACGCTAGTAAAAAATAAAAATACTAAAAAAGTATGTTACTAAGGGGGAAAGGCCAAAACATGTTAAAAATATGTTTCCAAATGGATGTTTAAGTTATGAATTGACCAAAACTGAACCCATTTCCTCATTATTATTACATTTTGAATCCCTTGACCATTTAATAGGGAAATTTAATTATTTAAATTCAATTAGTATTTCCAAAACTATCCTTCTTTTCACTTATAAAAAGGTAACACTTCATGTACATCAAAAATCACCAACAAATATAATTTCACCTTTAAAATATATTATTATTATTCACATATAACCCTCCCCTATTTTTAAAATATTTTTTTCACTATTAATTATCATAATTAATCCATTTCCAAGGATACTTCCATGGAAAATTCAATCCCCCAACGTGGGTATTATCAACTACATAGTTTTTCCTCATACGTATATTCTATAAAATTTATACTTGAAACACTAATATAATGATTTTATTATCAGTTATATGCTATAATATTAATATATTGAGGGTATTATCCTTATTTATTCATATATCCCATCCATTAAGTAAAAAAATCATTGTCCGTGCATTGTGCACTACTCCCTCCAAGACACAACATGTTTCATTTTCTTTCACTCCTTTATGAAGATAGATCTAAGAATTGGGTTTAAGGATAAATATTATGTTTAGGATATTATTAATTTTAAGGTATAACATAATTAATAACCTATTAATTATATGATAAAAAACAATAATCAGTAATTTTTTTGTTCAAAATAAGAACAATAAAATGATAACCTTTTATTAAAATTGTGTAATGTTTTCACATCCATTACTTCTACTTATAATTAAATAAAATTATAATATATCACACAAATAAACACTAAATATGATTTTTTTTCCTCTGTCATAATGATAATACTACAAACCACCTCATAGTCATACATTAAATCATGGTATGATCATGTTTGTATCAGTTTAACCACCTAATTGGGAAATAATATGAATTTATATCTCGAATAACTATAGTAAAATAATTAATTTTATAATATGATATAGATATGTAAATAATTATTTTTTATTCTGAGGATGTAATATCAATATTTAATAAACCAATTAAGAAAACACCCTTATTCTTTAAGAATCACTAAAACATGGTCATTGTCAATTTCATCTATGTGGTCCATAACCAAAACTAACATGAAGTGAAATTATAGATCTATAAACAATATTGTACCCTAGATGGTATAATAATGATAGAATTTATAAAAAATTTATATACCAACAAGACTATTATGAATCTAGTACAAAGGATCAAAACTATAAATACCTACTGTGGAAAATCGATAGAATTCATATAGAGAATGAAAAATAATGAGGATTATAAAAGAAAATTTATATGAATAAGGTTAAAAATTAAGTGATTGAGAAATATATTTTTGTGATTGTTTACATTCACCAAATTAGAATCATCACTTCTAGAATCAAAAAATTTTATGAATCATGGGTATTACTTTCTCCATGAAAGTAATGAAGGATAAACATGGCTACATGGAGTTCAATAGGCTAGGTTAAATGGATCATGTGACCCCCAGGAGGACATGTGATCACATAACCCCAAGAACATCATGTGTAAGGATTATGAATTCTATGTGATCTAATAATGATCACAAGAATCCCCTTCAGTGAACCCTTCTAATCATACGAAGCCCAATCAGACAACCCACTTCATCATGTGAAGCCCTTCCAGAAAGTCCTATTGATTATACGAACCTCCATCAGATAAGTTACTCTAATAATGTGACATTTAAATATAAAATCACTTCAAAATCATATAAATCCTATTGTAGAAAAAATCTAAAAAAGTAAGAGGATTAATATGATGGAATTTATGTTTATTTTTACCTGAAGGGATTTTAAGACTCAAGTTATCAGTTCAACGATCACACGAGATCCTCAGTGGAATGTCATTCATTCCACCCAAAAGACTTTTGTCATGTCACCTTTATCATGTGAATCCACTTGAAAAAATCCATTTGATCATGAAACACCCTAATAAAAAATCAATGGAAAAATGTTTAAAGTCTTATAAAATAAATAATATAAGTAGAAAAAAGGAGGTACCCTCATATGAGGAAAAGTTACATTTTTATTAATGTGAAGGGGTTATTATCCTCATGTGATCAACCAATTAACCACGAGAAATCTCTTTTACATGCCATAATGATCTCAAAAAGGGTCTATAAAAGGCCATTTTGATCTCATGAACACCCCCAGACAAGTCTTCCTTGATCAAATGAAATCCTCTTTAATATGTGGCATAATTTAACAAAGACCCATAGATATGTCAGTCTGATATTTTAAAGGCTATTTTACATGTACAATTGAATATTTTAATGCCATTGACAAGCCATGGGTTAAATAAATATGGAAAAGGAGGAATGGTCATGTGGCCTCTATTTATTGTGCATCGTGGATAACCCATGATAGGATCACATGAATTATATGATGTGATTCTCCCTCCATCGAATGAAGCCCATATTTTTGATATACACACTGTGTGAAACGTTGTAGATATAGGGTTGTGAGGCCTATAAATTCCACCCCCTCCATCAACACAAAAACCCACACATAGGAGTGCATAGGTGAGAGTGTACTTCTCAGATAAAATCCATGAAATGTTAAGGGTCTTATACTAGATAAACCTGGGTAATGACTTAAGGGATTATATTCCATGTATATATGATTTTCCTGATAACCCTTTTGATCATGCTAAGGACTTTTGATGCACTGGTTTGATTATTAAAAAGAGTTTTTTCATATGAACATGGTCATGAAACATCCCAACAGGCCAATACCAGATGAACATTGATATATTTATAAAATAAAGGATGAAAAAGAAGGAAGCCTTATGTAAATATGGATACACTAATTCTCATGCGACAAGTTTATTTTCTTCACATTACCTATTAATTATTCACACAAAAGAAACTAGAAAACTAATCCATATCATGTGAAAACACCCATGAATTTCATCCATATCTTGTGAAGTCCTATGTATATGTTATCCATGTCACACATAGTCCTCTAGACATGTCATCCACGTCATTTTAAGTAATTTGGACATGTTATCCAAGTCATGTGAAGTCCTCCGAACATGTTATCCATGTCATGTAAAGTCTTCAAGATGTATTGGACAAGGTAATCAATGTCCTCATGAGATTTCATCTAGATATTATGACTTCACTATGACATTTCATCCTTGATCATTTAAGACCCTTGGATATGTATGCATCAATCACCTGAATACTCCCCTAACAAGTTAGATGGATCACATGAAAATCCTCATACATGTTCCCTAAATAGAAAGGACATGCCCATACATCCTTGGAGATCTTAGTAAGATAATAAGGACATGTCTAGTATACACTTAGGGCACGTCAAGAATACTATAAGGACTGGTAAGGTAGATACTCTGGGCATGTGAAGCAGACACCCTTGGACAAGTGAGACTTGTCTAGTAGTAGTACTTTGGTATGTTCCCTCAAAACATGAGAACCCCAAACCATATTATTTCATTTTGAATTATCCTTTCATATGGGATGTTTCCAAAACGAGTTAATAATTAATAATAATATAATCTTATGGGTATTACGGTATCCTCAAGTCATCCAGACATGCTCAGTTGGCCACTCATGGTTCCTACTCTTTATCCGTTAGAGGGAAAGGGTCATATATTTGATAATGGGAATCCACCTTGGTGTAAGTCTCTCCCATTATCAAACTCTATAAAAAATGGGACCCAAATACTCCTATGGTTTTATCATTATTTCTCATCCATCAGGAGATTGAGAAGATAATTGAACTATGAACACTCTGATTCCTAGTATAAGTAAGATATGTGGGATTTCTTATTAAGTAATGATCATTGTATCAAACAACATAATAGGGTCTCCCCAATTCATAATACCCATATCTATATACTATGAGTTTAATATTTTTATATCACTTGTTTGTCCAACTAAGAATCAGTCGTGTGATCTTAGGGATTTTAAATTCTCATATCACTAGCAACACAAGTTTTCCCAAGCTATGGAAACCATAGTGTGTAATCCATGTTCAATGAAATGATATGAATTCCCCCATATAACCGAATCCAACTTGAACAATGTCCCAATGGAATTTCTATATTGGTAAAACATGAGGAAATAACCCTCACATGCATTAATTATCTATTATCATCCTCAACTGGTTGAGGGAAGAACAGACTATGATTAATTTGATTCTTGTTATAAGAAGGATAGGTAGGATTCCTTCCTAAGTCTCAAGCTCCATACATGGGGCCTAAGTGTCCTCATAAATGTATTTTCCACATTATATTAAACTTCACAACATTTACCTAAACAAACTATATAGGTTTTCATTCCAATTATAAATAGGATAAGTAGAGAACCTCATGAAGGTTCAATCCCATTCTTGAAACACCAATCACCCCTAGACTGAAGTAAACTCTAGAGTGCCTATTTATAAAACATAAAATATAAGCATTTACCAATTGATAAGAAATAATGGAAATTGGATGAATAAACTCAGATACATATAGATGGTCTCATTAATAGAACTTCCTTTACACATAGTTGGATTCAACACCCAATCATTTTATTAGGGTAACCAGTCTCATATTAGGATCCGGAATAGATTCACTAACATATATTAAATCTATAAAAGAGTCCTGGAATAAGAAATAATTTCCCCAAAAAGGGTGTTATGAGCCTAAAATCCCATCCTCTTGACCAATGTGAGTTCTTAAGTATCATTGATATTGAAACCCCAATGATCACCTTCCTTAGGAAAGCATGATCTTAATCTTTTTGAATGTGGGAACCATTGGGTTTTTCTATGGATAATACCTACAAATATCATATACTATGAAACTATATTGATCCCCTCATTATCTTCCACCATACAAGAATATGAGGATGAAATATAAATAGTAAACCTTTTTGGAATATATCAAATAATAAAAATGATCGGCTGACCATATGTCATGCCTTTTTTGTATCCCCTTTTCAGATAAAAAATGGTGAACCCAATGTGAAACCATTCAATAATAAAATTTCACTAGGGTTCCCATGAAATAGGAGATTCTCACCATGAAAATTACATGGAATAAAATTGGTTAAATTGATAACAAGAAGTGAAAATTATGTTACCTGTGCATAAATGATTGATCATGTTTCACAATTTAGACAATGCCCTCATCAGTGACCTTTTTCATTATTGTATTCATGAGTATAGAAACATATCTCACAAGCATCTTGACCCGATATCATTTCTTCATTATGTGAAAATTTTGAAACCTCAACTATAGAAGTAACCTCCACAAGCTACAAAACAAACTCAACCACTGACTCTTTCAGCTTCAGGTGTAGAACATGATGGTTTGGAAATACCACTAACATGGTACGATATCAACCTTAGAGGCTACACGGAGAGGTCTCTAATAACTAAATCCAATAATTACATCTCATTAAATTAAATATGCAATTAAACTAGTGTCACTTGTCTCCACATCCAATCACTTTTGAAGATTAACCTTGGAGCACGACAATCAACACCTTACATTTCTTAAGAACATTGATCAAGGATTCAACTATAGCTACATCTAATTTTAGGATCTTACTAGGAGGGATCCTATAGACTTCTCTCACCTGATTCATCCTTCTAGTTCCCCTTCAGTTGCATCCTGAGAGAGCCACCTAACAAATTTCAACCCTGCACACTCATGAACGAGTACGAAGGATGTATCACTGAGTGTGTAATTTTTTTGATAAATGGGAGTGGGGTAATATCCCCAATTACAATGAAAAATAACTTTGTTAAATGTTGATAGTGTACATGAGGTAGGCTCATATCCTACTCACTTAAATCAATAATGAATGTATATTCCTGTAGCAATCATGGAGGAGGCACATATCCCTTCCCCCATATATGATGCTCATTAGAATATTCCAATGGCATAAGGAGGGAAGGAGTGGGATTATATCTCCTCTTCAATTGATGGAATATTCTAGTATATGTTGGTGACTGATAATTTGCTGGCCAACATTCCTACACATACATTGAAAAAGTTTCACTATATTCTAGAAATAGTATAATAGCTTTATTATTATATTCCATAACTAGTATTAATGTTCGAATAGACACATATCCCGATCCCAATAGCTAGAGTAAAATATCAATATGATTAGCATTAAAAGGTGGTTAATCCATAGAAAGATCATATTCTTAGTCTTTTACTAGATGATTATCAGCATATTCAGGTAAAGAACGAGGCACTAGATTGAGAACATATTCCTATTTATATTGAGGTTTACTAGCTTATTTTAGAACATGAATGGAGATATGTGCACATTATTTTAGAAAAAAGACTAGAAACATACTCTAGTGGTATAGCACTGAGCTCATATCCCCATTACAACAAGGGATCACAAGCTCAATTTGGAATATGCCTCAGGGCTAAGGAATATTCCTATTGAAAAACACCAATGTCATGATCCAAAGTCACATGAATATGTTCATATCCTTCCTCCAACTAAATTTTGTCAGTATAATATTGAAATCACCATAGATCAGGCTCATATCACTACTGATGAAGATACATGGAATATCCCATCATCTTATAGAATCCATGTTTATATCCTTATATTCATCGATGAATGACTGCACCAACATCCTTCCAATGAAATATAGGTGGATGGTCATATCCATTATCCAATTATAGAGTTCTATTAGTATATTCATATGGATAATTCATATTTAAACTATGTTTATACCCCTGCTTCATCCAGGGATGATAGGAATATTATGGAAACCACCGATAGGCAGGATCATATTCATGCCGATAATACAATAGCTCACTGACATACTCCAATTGCTTCTCAGCATTGTGCCCATATCTTCACAAAATGAGATGGTTATCAACATATTTGGGAAACCATCAGGAAATAGGATCATATACGTAATAAACAATAAAATGAAGGTTAACATATTCCAGTAATGATGCAGAATGTGGCTCGTATCCCTCATATTCTCAATGTGAGTGTCCTTCAGGCTATATGATGCATATGTGCAACACCTCTAGAGTCTATTGACTCTTAAAACTATTCAGAAGGAAATAACTACCTTTATATTCCTCCATGTGTTACTGTAGAGATAAATCATAGAGAATCTACTCGAAATGTCCAACATGGACAACCTCTCTATGGTAATATATATCCCAACCAAGGATATCCTCCCCTTTCTAAGACACCTTCATTTAAAGAGGTTCTCAAAACATAGAAATATTCATTTGGAGAGGTGATCAAAACAATAGGGTTATCCATATATAGTTACCCATAAACTATCTATAATACTAAACCATTGTTAGCAGGTGACCTAGAGAAGCAACCTCTATGGTCTGACCAGGTGGAGGCATATAATTATAAAGAAAAAAAGGATGAAATAGATATATGGAGATATCTAGATGAAAACAACCCCCAACCATGTTCTCTCCCATCGCCACTTCCAACTAAGACATCCCAAATGATCTAGAGAGGGATTTGAAGCCTTACTTATGTAAGAACATGTGGGAAACTCATCAGTGATTAAAGGTTTGACACGTCCCTTATCAGGGATATGAGGGTAATCTCCATATCATAAATAGAATATATTTTCAACTAGACATGGTCATGTTTTTTGTATCATGGAACCCACAGATGGAGGAGCATGAAAAATTCCTTTTACGTGTTTGTCTTCATATCATAAAAACTCTCTGTTGACTAATTTCTAGAGCCCCATCAAACATACGTATCTAAGGATGGGGAAAATATGGATCCTTTAACTTCGCTATGTCCCTATAATATTAACCCTCCCAAGATACGACATCTTGTAATGATATAACCATAGTAGAAATAAGGGGACTGGGTAATGCATGGGATAGTTGTCTAATACCATGAGATTCTCCTACTTTAATGGCACAACGACATCATGGATGGAGGGAAAGGGAAATCAAAATACACATAAGATGGTCACCCAAAAATTGAGAACATATTTCAGACACGGAAGCTAAAGTTTTATAATTCCCAAAAACATATTGTAGAAAATTACCCCTTCATATATATCCATTTCACCTAGTTCATACATGAGTAAAATTGCGCAAAAACAAATGGATCACAACATCAGGAATCATAGATTCCATCTAGGAATGAACTCATCCTATAGGGATGTTGGAATTTTTTCCACTCCCTCCACCCCTCAAGTTATCAAAACCTAATAGGATCTCATAAATACTGGAGGCAACTGCAACCCAACCCCATCCCACAAGGATGGGGGAATTTTTATCCCAATCACCACCACTAGGTTCATCACACCCCAGTAGGGTCCTAGAGAAATCAGTAGTGGTTATAGATCAACCACAACAGATATGTCTAGGGGCATTTGTATCTCAATTTCTGAATCAGGATCCCTCAGATCCTCCACTGTAATAATAAAATCCTAAAAAATGGGATAAAAATTCCAATATAATCCCTAAATCATCCCCAACACACAGAATTGGGGGAATTTTTATCATTATCATCACCCTAGAAGGAATCATCCTTTTTCAGGTTGGGAGGTAAATATCAATGGTCAGCATCCCATCTATTCCTCCCACCATGATTCAAACCTTTTCTCTTTTAGTCCTACTCATCCATTATGAATGGAAACTCCATTAAGGTTAATATTCATAGACCAAGATAGGGGGAACAAATGGAAAATTCAATCATACCTCAAAATCTTAGTAAGCTAAAATGTTCCAATATGGATGGGGTTTGTGAAATGAACCCAATGTAACCCTCGAAGGCGGAGTAAGCAGTGTAGAATCACCCTATTGTGTGGATTTTAATTGGATAAATACCATTTACTGGTACACCTTAGTGAATTTCAGCACCATCAATCTAGAAAATTATGTGTACTGAGATATAAACATATAGGAATGTATTGCAATAATTTTTTCTCAAAAGGTAGGTGATCTGGATACAAAAACTGAGGCTGCACATATATAGAATCAAAATTAAGGATTTTAGACCTAGAACAAATGAATGATGAATTTCCACCTCCATGGTAAAAAATTTGCAAGGATAAAGGGGAGGGTGTGGCTACATCACACTCACCACCCTGAGGAGAAAATAAATTATCTATAGAAGAAGCGCGAACACAATATGAGAATGAAATACAAAATCTCATACAAATCAATGACAAACTACTCTGGGGAAACATTCCTACTGGGTATTGTATTCATATAGGGGAAAAAATACCTCCTAGAACATATTATGAGATATCTAATCCCTTTGATAGACAGCATTAGAGCATTAGGCTGGCTCTGGATCCAAGCATCTTGTCTACATAAATGATGAAGTTGAGGATGATCGTGACTTTCCTTTGTTATGGCGATAACCTATCTCCTAGTAGGGTGATCATTTATTCCTAGAATGGATCATTAATAAGTGCTATATAAATATGGGTCCACCTCATCAAGCCTCACCCACTCCCTATAGATTGGAGGTGGTCCATATAGTGGTACATCCAAAACTCTTAAATTCCCATAAATCCCTAGCTTGTCAAATGGCAGACATGGAAGGGATACATGCACCCATGTAGCCTAAAAATAATACATATCACTAATGGGTGGATGATACTTTTCCCCTACCTAATATTTTAAGACCTATCTTCTCATCCTTGAATATTATAGGAGATCAAGAATAGAATTTCATGCACTTAATGTCCCGGTTTTTCCTGATGATAGTCACTTGATATCAACAAGAGGTGAATAAACTAATATGTTTTGTAAAAAATATAAAATTTCCAGCCATCATTTGGTACAACATCTTTCTAGTAAGATCCATTTTAGTATGGGAATACCTTCATCGACAAATAATTTATCAGTTCAACTCCACATTAATGAAAATCGTGATTTTTCGAACTCAAAAATTGAAAATGACATAAAAATGAGAGGGTTTATGAAATTATAATCAAAATAAAAGGTTTAAACTATTTACTAAGTATCCCTATATCATAATATAAATTACTATAAATCTATACTGGAAATAATTGGTATGAGTGGAAAACTCTTTTGCTCTCTATAGAGTATCTCAGAAGATTCCTTATGTTCACAGAGACAACACAATTCCAAGAATATTCCATTAAAAAACACTAGATAAATCTTGGAACATTCCCTCCACATTGGGAAAATGATTGGTAAGGTAGAGACTATTTTTTGACCCTCAAACTAGTAATGGTTCTCCTTCAAGCACCTAAGAAGGACCCAAATGGTCTGGCACCTCCCATCGAGTGGAATCAACAACGAAATCCCCCTAAGAAAGAAGCAAAAATAGGATCAGGGTATCTTGTTATTTGATTAATAGATGAATAAATCATATTCCTTATGAAATGTGTAGAACACTATTTATTTCCTTGACTCCATGGATTATATTCTATACAAGATACAAGATCCTTAGAAATCCAATGAGGTCAAACTCATTGATCATCCTAACTACTTATATTATCATATGAGTATGGGTGACACAATATAGGACTACATTGTATTCAAAGATATCCTCTAGAGCATGGTTGATTCTAGAGAGGTGATACTAGAGAAAACCCTGACATATGTGACCTATGTAACCTCCATTGTACTAGAAGAAGATGGTGAATCGTAAGAAGTTTTGGCTAGGAGTTGATATAAGATTGATAATCGGATGACTCAAAAGACAATTTAATAAGCCCATGTCACCTTGAGGGAATAACTTCAAAAACAAAAAAAAAGATCCAAATAAATAGTGAACCATCATTTAATACATCTCATGGAGGCAGATGTAATCATCATACAAATTAAAAAACACAAGAGAAAGATTCATATCCATCTCCTACACATGATCTGACTCTTACAGAATTCTTTCCATCATCATTCATAAAATGGGAACTACCCTAGAGAATGAAACCCTCATTAGATTAATAGCTCATTTTTTGTTCTTTTAATGTTTTTTAATTAATAGTTTCCCTCTGTGATGATGAATATTCCTTCAAATACGAGTTCACCATACCTGACTGGCGAGATGGAGGTTAAGGATGATGATTTCAAAGATACTAGGGATGACATGAGTGTGGTCGAACCTGATATTTTGTTCATATCACCATGAAAACCATATATTTTTTCGAGACTGATGGATGATCACTCTATTAATCCCATTATAAGCATGGAGATTCCTTATATTTCCAAGAAAACATCTATCATGAGCTTATCATGACCTGATGGAAGGAAAGTTTCTTACACCTACGGCATCCAAGAAGCTTTGGTAGGCTATTTCAAGAACCTCTTCTCCACAGGAACTCCTTTCATGTGAGTTGAAGTGGAAGAATTCATCAGACCCGTGATCACCTATGAGATTAATCAGAAACTTACAAAAGATGTGGCGAATGATGAGATTCACCTGGCTTTGAAACAAATCCACCCCACTAAGGCCCCGAGACCGGATGGTTTTCATGCCCTATTTTTTAAACAATACTGGAACATTGTCGGTCCCGACATCTGCATAATGATAAAAAAACATCTGGGAGGGGAATACAAGTATTTCCGCCATCAATGAAACTGTCCTCGTCCCCATCCCCAAAATCAATAAACCTCATGTGATATCAGATTTTAGACCTATCAGCCTGTGTAATGTCTCTTATAAGATCTTCTACAAAATCCTTGTCAATCAGTTGCACCCTTTCCTTCCTGATATTATCTCCGAAAACCAGAGCGCTTTTGTGGATAGGTGGATGATTACTAATAATGCAATTGTGGCCCATGAAGTTTTCCTCTCTATGAAAACGCAATCCACTGCGAAAAAAGGAACCATTTCCTGGAAACTGGATATGACCAAAGCCTATGATAAAGTGGAATGGAAATTCCTAAGAACTGTGATGCTGAGAATGGGATTCTACACTAAATGGAATGATATCGTCGTGTATTGCATCTCAACCATCTCCTTCTGAATCAAGGTCAATGGGGATCTCACCAGAGGATTCTCCCCAACCCGAGGCCTACGCCAGGGTTATCCTCTCTCCCCTTTTCTCTTCATCTTGGTGGCTGATGTTTTCTCTAACCTTATTTCTAGGGCTGCATCCTCGACGTCTATTCATGGAGAAAAGGTATGTCGTGAGATCCCAAAAGTGTCACATATCTTCTTTGCCGATGACTGCCTCTTTTTCTCCAGAGCCACTATTAATGAGTCTTGGGTGATCATCCACATGATCCAGCAATATGAGCGGGCGTCTGGACAGTCTATCATTCACGACAAATCGGAAATCTCCTTCAGCGCCTGGGTGCCTCCTTCCAAGAGAGATGAGCGTTGTGCATCTGTGGGATTTCATATGGTCGATAAACACCAAAAGTATCTTGGACTTTCTACGGTGATTGGCCGGTCCAAAAAAGAAATATTTGCATCTCTAGTGGAAAGAATTGAGAACCAATACAAGGCTGGACCCAAAAACGAATCTCCAAAACTGGAAAAGGAACCCTCATTAAAGCTTTCATCCAGTCTATCCCCAGCTACATTATGTCTACGTTTAAGTTCCCGGCAGCCATCGTCAACCTGATTCATTCTCATACTGCCAACTTCTGTTGGGGGAAAACGATGGAAGAAATAGACCCCACTAGGTGGCCTGGGAGAAACTCTACAAACCCAAGTTGGAGGGAGGGATGGGATTCTGGAACCTTCTTCTATTCAATAACGCACGGTTGGAAAAGAAATGATGGTGCCTTTTGAACCGTCCTTCATCTTTGTGTGTGCGGGTACTCTGTTCCAAGTACTTTCCCCACACGTACTTCCTTGGTTCCTTCTTGGCCCCCATCCTAGCTTCCTCTGGAGAAGTATCTGGGGGCCCGAAATCTCCTAGAGAAAGGGGTGGGCTAGAGGATTGGAAATGGCTCATCTGTCAACATCTGAACTGATCCCTGGATTTTCGATAAGGATGGTATGCGGGCCACATCCCCCGCCCAACCAGGTCTTAAAGACGCCACTGTCAACTGCCTCTTTTTGGACCAGGGCCCGGATTGGTGTGTGGAAAAGATCTTGGATTGGTTTAATGAATGAGACCAAAGAATTATCCGGATCATCCCATGTGTCCCTCATGTAGTCCCCAACCATCTTTTTTGGACTAATGATGTTTCAGGCGGCTACGCAGTGAGATCCGGGTACAGACTGGCTCTTGGAATTCACTCTCTCGATTGTGATGAGGGGCCATGGAAAGCTCTTTGGAAGCTCAATGTACCCCCAAAATAGGCTAATTTTGGTGGAATGTGTGCACGGGAACCCTTCCTACCATGAGCCTCCTTGTTTACCATCATATGGCCAGTACTGAATCCTGCCCTTTCTGCCCGAATATTCTTGAAACTCTTTGGCACGCCATCATTCACTACCCAGGAGCCAAGAAAAATTGGAATAAATGGGGCCCGCCTTCGGAAGCTTCAATGGACTTTGTCTCTGATCTCCCTGATCTTATGATGTGCTGGTGTTCCTCTATTTCAACAACCAATGAAATCTCTTGTTGTACCCTGGCCAGGATCATTTCGGTTCGGCGTAATGATTCAGTTTTCCACCACGTTCATCACCCTCCCAAGTTATGTATTGAATGAGAAACTTCATGGATTGAGGGCTGGAAGGACCGCAAAGGACACGTTATGCCAGGTGTTACCCCCTTCTGTCCCTCTCATTAGACCCCCCCATCGAAAAGGAGTATTAAGCTTAACGTGGATGCTTCTCTCCCCAATGATGGGCTCGTTTCTCTCGGCCTCCTGGTGCGAAATCATCTGGGGCAGATTATTGCGGAAAAATATGAATCCCATCAGGCCTTCTGGGAACCTGCATATGACAACCCTTCTTTCTATTACAACTTAAACATTCTTTATTACATATAACTTCACTTGATACAACAAAGAATATCGAGAGGTTTAGTGTCTTTGGGGCTTAGGATCATTACATAAAAACATTAAACTTGAAATACAACATCTTTATTGAAAACTTCCTTTACATGACCACTACATTCCTTCGTACTTAGCACTGCATGGGATAACCTGAGGACATGTATAAGAAAAGGGTGAGCTATAAAGCCCAGTAAGGTAGTACACAATGAATAACATGAGGAGTTCAATACATGTTAGGAAATAGGAATATCAATAGAGCATAAGAGTAACATGAACATAAAGGCATGATAAAGCATGATAATCATAACATGGAAATGTGGCAACAACACTTACCATTGAATTAGCATGAGCCAAGGCTCATTGCACATGGAGCATGAGTAAACCCTCATTGCACTTGAAGCACGAGTAAACCCTCATTGCACTTGAATTATCATGAGTCAACACTCATTTCACATGACGTATCATGATACTATAATTTACCCAATGCATTGGAGCGCTATAAGGGTGCACCCTTCTTAAACATTTCATTTCATGCATAAGTGTGCCACATGGATCATAAAACACGGATTCATAAAACATAATCATTTATTCCACGATAAAGTAATGTGGAATTAATACATGAAACTTTACAATCAGTAAATTTTCATAAAGGTGAATACCCTTTATGGAGAAATGGGCATGGTATTCACTACACAATGACATTGGCTTAGAAATTCGGTGTGATTTCGGCAGCGTAACAGCATGACATAAGAATTCATAAAAAAGGTTGATGAGAGAGAAAGGGGTTCCTCATCATATTTACATGTAATGGACAGTAAGGAGGTCATATAGATACATGTCCCAACAATTGAAAAGGAATTTTGATTCATGATACAAAAGTATTGCTTGAATATAAAAGAGGATAAAAAAGTTCCTTTCGGAATTTCGGCATAGTAACGGGTGTATATGGGAGGAATTTAATGAGAGAGAAAGGGGTCTCCCATCATTCAAACAATAAGAGGGCAGTATGGGGGAGGTGCGAAACCATACCCCAACATTCATAATTGAAATTAAAAGGGCAATACAACTTAAAGAAAATTGAAAAAAACGAGAAAGGAAGAAAAAACCCTTACTTGGAAGTGTGCTTCCAAAGGCTAGAGAGAGGCTTGTGAGAGGCTTCTTGGGAGCTTGGGGAACCTAGATATGATTATAGAGAGAGTAGGTCAGAGGTTGGACGAACTCCAAGGGCTTTTAGTGAGGAGGAAGTGGGAGCTTGGGTGGGTTTATATAGGAAAGGTGAGAGAATTCTTTATTATTTAGGTTTGGGACCCCTTATATTAAAATAATCCAAACCACAAACCATCCCATGGTATTTGCCCATGGTTTCTGGAAAAGGAAAGAGGAAAACAATATTTTACAAGGCCGAGGTCTGAACTTATTAAAAAATTAGGGTTGCTTATGTGGAGGTGAGTCACACTCCCATGGAAATTAATTTAAAAAGGCAAAGTGTTGAATAAGTCTTGAGGGCTCCATTAATGCTTTGAAAAGTAAGTCAAACAAACCCAAAACCTCATTATTTTAATGATAAAACACATTTTGGCCGAACATAAGGATTATGGTACTTTATTACATCACCATTGGGTCATTATGATGTCATAAAACACATTATATATTTAAATGGTATTTAATTTTTACCCAAAAATTTGACTGTCTCAGAAAATTATGAAAAATTCACCGTTGGATAATTTCGACGTCCTGATTCCAAAAATAATATTTATTTTATATAAATAATTTTCTAAATATGAGAATTTTCACTTTTAAAATAAAAACCGACATTTATAAAAAATTCACGGGTTTTGACAAAAATGGCTTTCAAACCTTAATAAAAATTTTAATTGCATTCATAAAATTATAAGATCATTTATATTTAATAAAAATTAATTTAATATTAATAATAATATTTTATTAAAATATTATTTAATTCAAAAATACTTTAATTTAATAAAATATAATTCTTAATTAAATAATAACTAAAAACACCATTTGTACTTTAAAAACTAATTACAATGTATCAAAAATGACTAGAAATTATATTCATTATTATATACAAAAATAATGTACATGAACATGGTGCTACTTATTTGTTACATAACCCCTTAAAATAGCCACATAAGACCTAAGGGTAAGGTGTGCGATGGTGACAGACTCTTGGGGCGGCTTGGATAACATCGCTCGAGTGGTAATCTCTATCAACTTCCACTTTTCCCGTAGATGGTCCCGTTCAAGCTTGACATAATGAAGCTCAACTTGGGCTTGGTAAAGGGCGAAGCCCAAAGACGCCACCTCTTTTCCGAGCTCCGAAAAATGGGCTTCGTAGGGGGAAATTCTACTAGATGAGGCCATCACTTCCTTTGTCTGAGTAGAAATGGCTTCGTTAAAGCCATATATTTATACTACTCAGATGATCACTGTTCAACAGCTATAAAAGTAACGGTCAGAAATCTTATCATAAAACCAAAGAAGTTTAAATCTTATAAAAACATTTTTCATAAAGAGGCATTTAACTGGATCAAGAGGTATTTTCATTAATGAAACTTTGGGTCGTTACAATATTCCCCCCTTAAGAAATTTCACCCTCGAAATTTTCCTTTTCCCACACTAAAACAAATGTCGGTAACTCAACTTCATCATATCCTCTGACTCCCAAGTTGCTTCTTCAAACTTGTGGTTTCTCCAAAACACCTTGACGAGGGGCATTGTCTTATTTCGTAGAACTTTTTCTCTACGATCTAAGATCTTCACTGGTTGCTCCTCATAAGAAAGATCATCTTCCAATTGTACCACCTCGGATGAGAGTACATGTGAAGGGTCCTGTATGTAATTCCTTAAAAGGGATACATGAAAGACAACATGCACCTTGGACATAGTAGGTGGAATTGCTAGTCGATAGGCCACAACCCCAACACGATCGAGAATATCGAAGGGGCCGATGTACCTTGGACTTAACTTACCTTTCTTTCCAAACCTCATGACCTTCTTCCACGAAGATATGCATAAAAACACCATGTCTCCGACTTTAAACTCAAGGTCTCATCGACGATTATCTGCATAACTCTTCTGTCGACTTTGGGCTACCTTGATATGCTGCTGAATGGTTTTCACCTTCTCCACCATTTCTTCGACCATTTTTGGTCCAAGCAGCTTACGTTCACCGACCTCATCCCAACATGCTGGTGTTCTACACCTTTTCCCATATAGGGCTTCATATGGTGCCATTTGGATGCTCGAGTGGAAACTATTATTATAAGAGAACTCAACCAGAGGAAGATTTTGATCCCATCCTCCTTTAAAGTCCATTGAGAACGCTCTCAACATATCCTCAAGTGTTTGGGTAGTCCGCTCGGATTGGCCATCAGTTTGTGGATGATATGCTGTACTGAAGTTCAGTTCAGTATTCAGAGCTTGTTGAAGAATCTTCCAAAACATAGAGGTGAATCTTGGATCTCGGTCAGAAACAATAGATAGTGGTACTCCATGCAACCGTACCACATCCCTGATATATATCTGTGCCAGTTAATCCAAAGAGAAATCCTCTCGAATAGCAATGAAGTGTGCAGTCTTTGTAAGACAATCCACAACAACCCAGATTGCATTGTTGCCTTTGGATGTCCTTGGAAGTCCAGTGACAAAGTCCATGGTGATGTTCTCCCATTTCCATTCTAGTATGGGAAATGGTTGCATCATCCCCTTAGACTTCTTCCTCTCTGCCTTCAATTGCTGACAAACCAGGCACTCTGATGTATATTCAACGATCTCCTTCTTCATATTATCCCACCAAAGGTTTTCTTGGAGATCTCAATAAATCTTTGTGCTCCCTGGGTGAATAGAGAAATTTGAACTATGTGCATCATCCAAAAGTTCCTTCTTCAGCTCCGAACTTGATGGAACACATAGTCTTTTCCCAAACCGCACAATTCCTTCTTCATTAACATTAAACTCTGAGGATTTTCCCTTTTTGATAGCTTCCACTTTTTCTTGGATTCCTGCATCATCCTTTTGAGCATCCTTTAACATTTCCAAAAGCGATGGTTGAGCAATCATTTGTGAAAGGATTGATGATTTTCCCTTCTTTATGATTCCCACATCCATCTTCATTAAGTCTAAGAAGATTGGATCCTTCTAAATTCTCATCATTGATAGAATCGCTGGATCCTTTCTACTTAGGGAATCCGCCACCTTGTTCGCCTTCCTAGGGTGGTAATGTATTGAACAGTCATAATCCTTGATGAGCTCTATCCATCTTCTTTGGAGCATATTAAGCTCTTTCTATGTGAATATATATTTAAGACTCTTGTGGTCAGTATATATCTCACATTTCTCTCCATAGAGAAAATGACGCCAGATTTTCAAGGCAAAGATCACCGCCGCCAACTCCAGATCATGCGTTGGATAGTTTCGCTCATGGATTTTCAATTTCCTTAAGGCATAGTATATCACTTTATCATTCTGCATTAGCACACATCCTAAGCCCTTCTTCGAAGCATCACTGAATACCACAAAAAGCTCCCCACTTGTGGGTAAAGTGAGCACGGGTGCAGTGATAAGCCTCTTTTTCAACTCCTTGAAGCTTTCTTCACATTCATCACTCCAAGAAAACTTTACTCCCTTTCGAGTTAGCTTGCTAAGAGGGTTGGACAATCGTGAGAAATTTCTCACAAATCGTCGATAATATCCAGCTAACCCCAAGAAGCTACGGATATCAGTTACCGATGTTGGCCGCGACCATCCCTCAATTGCATCTATTTTGGAGGGGTCCACAGATATCCCATTGCTTATGATGATATGGCCCAAGAATGAGACCTCCTTCAACCATAACTCACACTTGTTGTACTTGTCATAGAGATTCTCCTTGCGCAAAGTCTCCAGTACAGCTCTTAAATGCACCTCATGGTCCTCCTTGGTTTCGGAGTATATTAGAATATCATCTATAAAGACTACCACAAATTTGTCTAGGTAATCTCTAAAGACTCTATTCATCAAGTCCATGAATATTGCTGGAGCATTGGTGAGTCCGAAAGGCATTACGATGAATTCATAGTGCCCGTACCTTGTACGAAAAGCAGTCTTGGGGATATCTTCCTTCTTCACCCTTACTTGATAATATCCCGACCGCAAGTCCACCTTGGAGAAGTATTGTTCTCCACGCAGCAGATCAAACAAGTCATCGATTCTCAGGAGAGGATACTTGTTCTTTATCGTGATTTTGTTAAGTTCACGACAATCGATGAAAAGTCGCATTGACCCATCCTTCTTCTTGACGAAGAGGACTGGTGAACCCCATGGTGATGCACTTGGGCATATAAACCCTTTATCCAGATTCTCCTATAGTTGTTTCTTCAGCTCTTCAAGCTCAACAACAGACATTCTATATGGAGTCTTGGATATTGGTAGCGCCCCTGGTATAAGTTCAATTGAGAACTCAACATCTCTTCTTGGAGGAAGACCAGGAAGTTCCTCGGGAAATACTTCAGCGAATTCCCTCACAATAGGCATTTCTTCATGGGTGGTTTCTTCCTTGGACTCAATCATCTGAGCCAGATATGCGTTCTCATAAGGCAGTAATATCCATGCTTGAGATGATGGAGCTAAAGGAGATTCATCTTCCTCCTGACACTTGAAAAAAATCGGGGGGTCGATTCTCCATATGGAGTGTGATTTCCCTCTCCCGAAAATTTATGTTGGCTCTATATAAGGAAATCCAATCCATGCCAATAATTGCATTAAATTACAAAAAAGGGATTATGATGAGGTTTTCCGGGAAATTCAATCCACAGATTATAACAGGGGAGGACTTATACTCATGGGATGCAATGATTGCCCCATTTGCCGTACTCACCGACATCTTTAATTCCATGATTTGTGGTGGTGCAGATATTGTTCTACTAAACATTTGAGATATAAAAGAATGCGTAGAACCTGAATCAAAAAGTATGTTTGCTATTCTTGAATGAATAACTAGCGTACCTGTCACCACTTCGTTGTCAGGGTTCACTTTGGCAGAAGTGATGGCAAAAGTTATTCCTTGATATCTTGGAGTTTGCTGGTTGCCTACGATAACCCTTGGATTAGGGCAATGATTTTCAAAATGACCCGGCTCTTTGCATTTGTAGCATTGAACAATGCGTTGAGGTTCGAACGGAGCGTTCCTCTCCTCTGTCGCAGCCGTGGGTCCTTCTTGCTGACAGTTAACAGCTAGGTGCCCTTCTCTTCCCCACCTGAAGCATTTTCTTGTCCCCCTAAGGCAATTTCCAGGGTGCTTCTTTCCACACTTTTGGAAAGTGGGGTGCTGGAACTCCTTAGCACCGTTGGATTTATCCATCGGACCTCCAGCATTGAAGTCCACCTTACACTTCTTGTCCCCATGATACCCCTGTGATTCTCCGATCTCCATTTCAACCTTGAGGGCACATCGGACAATTTCCTCATAGCTGTCGAAGTCACGGATCGCTAATGCTTTCCGCAAGCTAGGTCTCAGCCCACCAAAGAAGCGGTCAACCATGCATTCGGGGGTAACGACAAAGCCGGAAGCGTATCATGCAAGCCTTGTGAAGTTTTCCTCGTATGCTCCCACAGATTCTTCATCTTTCTGCTTGAGGGAAAGGAAGTCCCTTTCCATCTTAAGACGGAGGGTGCACGGAAAATATTTATCGAAAAACATCTTCCGGAATTCCTTCCATTCCAAAGCCTCGATCTCCTCCTCAGGCTTCGTATTTTTGATCAACGTCCACCATTGATCAGCTTCACCCTCCATACGATAAGCCTCCAGGAGAACCTTCTCTTGTTCAGAACATTGAAGGATAGAGAAGATCTTTTCAATGGAGTTGATCCATTGCTCAGCGATCGTGGGGTCAGATGATCCACTAAAAGTAGGAGGCATTTGTCTCATGAAGCTCTCGATAGCGACTTGTTCTTTCTTGGGGGGGGGGGGGTTGAACGTTCCTCTTGACCCGTGTTTCTATTAAAAACTTGAGTTAGCTGAGAGAGAAGCGTGACAAAGTTCGCGATTCCTGCTCCCATTGGATTGGGAATCTCATTAGTACAATCATCACACTGATCTTCACAACGGTTGTTAGCCCGAGTTCTCCTATTACCGGCCATTGGATGGAATAAAAGGAAAGTTAGGGGTAACACATAAAGGGTAATATAAAGACAAAATTTGATGAATTATAAATAAACTTTAATCTCTTTATCTCATGAGTCTATAGGATTCAATCCAGTCTTTTCATGATCTTCCTTCTAACATATATTCTTAGGGGAATTTTTCCCTTAATAAGGGTTCATACTAAGATTGTGAATTTATCAAAACATATCCCCCGGGAGTGTCGTAACCAAGATTGCAGCAAGGCCCATTGTCGTGCACCATTTCCCATCCGAGTCTAGCTCAAAGCAGTGTTTTCGGGTTTTACCCCTAGGATACATCTGTGCCAAAGCCGCCTCTACCTGCTCGTATCCAGACAAGGATGTATTTGTTTGATAAAACACTTACTTAGTATTTACCAAAACTTAGGGATGTTTTTATTATACTTAGTCTTGTATCTCAGGCTTTACTAGGGTTTCCTAATCCCAAAAATAACTAAACCTATCCTCTGATACCAATTATGACAAACCTGCTTTCTATTGCAACTTAAACATGCTTTATTACATATAACTTCACTTGATACAACAAAGAGGATCGAGAGGTTTAGTGTCTTTGGGGCTTAGGATCATTACATAAAAACATTAAACTTGAAATACAACATCTTTATTGAAAACTTATTTTACATGACCACTACATTCATTCGTACTTAGCATTGCATGGGATAACCTGAGGACATGCATAAGAAAAGGGTGAGCTATAAAGCCCAGTAATGGAGTACACAATGAATAACATGAGGATTTAAATACATGTTAGGAAATAGTAATATCAATATAGAATAAGAGTAACATGAACATAAAGGCATGATAAAGCATGATAATCATAACATGGAAATGTGGCAACAACACTTAACATTGAATTGGCATGAGCCAAGGCTCATTGCACATGGAGCATGAGTAAACCCTCATTGAACTTGAAGCATGAGTAAACCCTCATTGCACTTGAATTATAATGAGTAAACACTCATTGCACATGACGTATCATGATACTATACTTTACCCAATGCATTGAAGCACTATAGGGGCGCACCCTTCTTAAACATTTCATTTCATGCATAAGTGTGCCACATGGATCATAAAACATGGATTCATAAAACATAATAATTTATGCCACGATAAATGAATGTTGAATTAATACATGAAACTTTACAATCAGTAAATGTGCATAAAGTTGAATACCCTTGATGGAGAAATGGGCATGGTATTCACTACACAATGACATTGGCTTAGAAAATCGGTGTGATTTCGGCAGCGTAACGGCATGACATAAGAATTCAAAAAAAAGGTTTATGAGAGAGAAAGGGGTTCCTCATCATATTTACATGTAATGGACAGTAAGGAGTTCATATAGATACATGTACCAACAATTGAAAAGGAATTTAGATTCATGATACAAAAGTATTTCTTGAATATAAAAGAGGAGAAAAAAGTTCCATTCGGAATTTCGGCATAGTAACGGGTGTACATGGGAGGCATTTAATGATAGAGAAAGGGGTATACCATCATTAAAACAATAATAGGGCAGTATGGGGGAGGTGAGAAACCATACCCCAACATTCATAATTGAAATTAAAAGGGCAATACAACTTAAAGAAAATTGAAAAAAATGAGAAAGGAAGAAAAAACCCTTACTTGGAAGTGTGCTTCCAAAGGCTAGAGAGAGGCTTGTGAGATGATTCTTGGGAGCTTGGGGCACCTTGAAAGGATTATAGAGAGAGTAGGGCAGAGGTTTGATGAACTCCAAGGGCTTTTAGTGAGGAGGAAGTTGGATCTTGGGTGGGTTTATATAGGAAAGGTGAGAGAATTCATTATTATTTAGGTTTGGGACCCCTTATATTAAAATAATCCAAACCGCAAACCATCCCATGGTATTTTACCATGGTTTCTGTAAAAGGAAAGAGGAAAAAAATATTTTACAAGGCCAAGGTCCAAACTTATTAAAAAATTAGGGTTGCTTATGTGGAGGTGAGTCGCACTCCCATGGAAATTAATTTAAAAAGGCAAAGTGTTGAATAAGTCATGAGGGCTCCATTAATGCTTTGAAAAGTAAGTCAAACAAACCCAAAACCTCATTATTTTAATGATAAAACACATATTTTCCGAACATAAGGATTATGGTATTTTATTACATCACCGTTGGGTCATTATGATGTCATAAAACACATTATATATTTAAATAGTATTTAATTTTTACCCAAAAATTTGACTGTCTCAGAAAATTATGAAAAATTCACCGTTGGATAATTTCGACGTCCTGATTCCAAAAATAATATTTATTTTATCTAAATAATTTTCTAAATATGTGAATTTTCACTTTTAAAATAAAAACCGACATTTATAAAAAATTCACGGGTTTTGACAAAAATGGATTTCAAACCTTAATAAAAATTTTAATTGCATTCATAAAATTATATGAGCATTTATATTTAATAAAAATTAATTTAATATTAATAATAATATTTTATTAAAATATTATTTAATTCAAAAATAATTTAATTTAATAAAATATAATTCTTAATTAAATAATAACTAAAAACACCATTTGTACTTTAAAAACTAATTACAATGTATCAAAAATGACTAGAAATTATATTCATTATTATATACAAAAATAATGTACATGAACATGGTACTACTTATTTGTTACATAAACCCTTAAAATTGCCGCATAAGACCTAAGGGTAAGGTGTGCGATGGTGACAGACTCTTGGGGTGGCTCAGATAACATCGCTCGAGTGGTAATCTCTATCAACTTCCACTTTTCCCGTAGACGGTCCCGTTCAAGATTGACATAATGAAGCTCAGCTTGGGCTTGGTCAAGGGCGAAACCCAAATACGCCACCTCTTTTCCGAGCTCCGACAAATGGGCTTTGTAAGGGGCAATTCTACTGGATGAGGCCATCACTTCCTTTGTCTGAGTAGAAATGGGTTCGTTAATGCCATATATTTATACTACTCAGATGATCACTGTTCAACAGCTATAAAAGTAACGGTCACAAATCTTATCATAAAACCAAAGAAGTTGACATCTTATAAAAACATTTTTCATAAAGATACATTTAACTGGATCAAGAGGGATGTTCATTAATGAAACTTTGGGTCGTTACACTGCAGTTGGTGAGGCCTCTGCCATCCTTGTAGGAATGATTCTTGCTACAGAACGTGGATGGGATGATATCATCATTGACTCTGACTTCCTCTCTGTTATCAATCCCATTAACCACAATGAAGTTGGACTCCAGCCCTTTGGCTTCATCATCAGGATAATCTGCTCGCTGTGCTCAGGCTTCTCCTGTTGTGCCTTGTCATTTACCAAAAGGGAAGGAAACAATGCAGCTCATCAGTTGGCATCTTGAGGCCCCATCTATGTCAACCAGCTATGGATTGAAAATTTTCCTTCATGTCTCTACTTATGTACGGCTTCTGATCTTTTTCATTAATATTATCCTTCCTTCTTCTAAAAAAAGGGTGCGATAAGAGTGAAAAAAGGACTCTTGGCAAGATCATGATCAAGGCTCAATTTTGGGATCTCACATCTAACACTATGTTCATGGTTATCCAGCAATAAGTGATTTTTAATGTCTTACTTAGAAGACATTAGCTTCATATCCATGTAGCGATACCTTCAACATTTCATCAATGCATAAAATACTCCATCAATGAGAAGTTCGACATACTACATGGTAACAGAACCCCCTTAAAGTCTTGTGAAGCCATATTTTATGAGGTAGGTTTCTATAATAAGGAAGTAAAACAACCAATGGAAGATAAAGATATGCAGGTCGAATCCCCTAATGGATTGGGGAATACCCCTGTTAATCAATGGATTATGCTCGGTAGTGATTATATGCTACCCCTAAACCTGATTGGGTTAGCATATTTAGTACTATTAAGCTATGGTGAATCGCCAACTTCATCAGATCATGTCTGTGTGATAGCAGTCATGTTAACTAAAGTATATTCATAAAAAGTGTATCAAAACAATTCTCTCTCAAGATATAATAATTATCTAAACCATCAGAAAAAATTAATTATTCCCACAAGATATTCTCTATAACTTATGAGGTCCAGGTTCCTCCTTCCCCTAGTGGCAGTATAAAAAGCAAGAACACCCAAAATATCTCTGTGATGTCTCTTAAAGATTAGGAAGACAACGTCTCTTCCCATTCCATATCTTACCACAACACTGACAAATATTCCTATTTATTACCCACCATGTCAAAAAAATTACCCATGGAAACATATATGGATGGAGAAGAGGATGAACTCAAACAAATTCCTCCCCACATTTGAGGAAGGAATCTCCACCAATATCCATGATCTTGGGTGGGTGAATTTTAGAATAGAAGAACACTCATGGACTTTGTTGATTAGTTCCTCTATTCCTATCAAGGATAAGGATATGTATATTTCATTTCTAAAGCATCATCGATACATGTTTTCTTGGAAATATAAATAAATTCCCAAGATAAACCACGATGTGGTTATCCATCACCTAGGCTTAACTAATGACAATAGAGGTATCATAAAGGTATCGGGGAAGATGAACCCATCTCATGATACTAATTTATAATCAGAAGATGAAAAATTGATCAAAGAAAACTTTTTTTGGTTGAGAAGTACCAAAAATTTCTCTCCAACATCATCACTACCAATAAATATAATGGACAGATCAGGGACTGTATCAATTTTAGAAATCGTAAAAAACCCTACTTAAAGGATGATTTCTCATTGCTGGTTATATAATTTTTGATCAATGAAACTTCCCTATTCCAATTAATTTCCATTATGGATGGATATTCATGGTATAATCAATAAAATATATCCCCTGATTATGAGGAAATCAATTCCTTCAAACACCTTATGGGATAATTTTCAATCATTTCATTCCCTTAGGATTAAATAATACTAGCGCTACTTACAAATTCACCATAAATAATTTATATTAAACCTTCTTGGGAAAAATAATAGAATGTTATGTTGATGACCTGGTAGTCAAATATTTATGGTGATGTGATCACCTCATGGATCATCAAACTATCTTCAGAAAGTTGTTGTATCATAGTTTGAATATGAATCCTTTGAAGTGTGATTTTTGGGTAATGTCAAAGAAATTCCTTGTATTTTTTGTATCCCACCATGTCATGGACTTTGATCTATAAAAGGCTAGTGAAATCATATCAATTTCATCCCCTTAGAATCATAGAGAATGGAGGGGGGTCTAAGGAAACCTTTCTTACATTCAATGTTTCTTAGCTAACATGGCTAGAAAATCTATACCCTAAACCAAGTTAATGAAGAAGGGATTCATCTACCTATAGGATGAGGAAATCCAAGAATCCTTTAAGAATTTTAAGTAGTAGTTATTACACACACTAGTGTTAAATTTTCGAGGAGGATAAAAGTAACTTATCTTATATGTGGATTCCATGGAATGATTTATCAGTGCTATCCACACACATAAAAACAGTGCAGGGAATTGAAACAATATCTACTATCTTAGTCAAATGATTATAGGTACGATTCCTAGTATTCAAAAATCAATAAGAACAACCTCACACTCATCGTTGAAGTGAAATATATGAGGCATTACTTGTAGTATCATGAATTCCACTTGGTCTCTCGTATTGACCCACTCAAGTACATCCTTGGAAACCCAATGTTGAATTGGAATTTGGTCTGATGTGCAATTATTCTACAATAATATGACATACATTTTATATCATAGAAAGTAGTTAATGGGTACTCCATGGATGAGTTCTTTATAGAACATTGTTCCCTATAAATCACACTAATAGACTTTAAACATTTAGAAGAAGAGGTTTTCAATTCCCATGACCCTCCCTGAATATGGGAAATTTATTTTGAGGGTGCTTCTGAATTTCATATTGGAAAGATGATGGAAAACATGAATCTTAACAGGGTTGGTATAGGGATTTTATTTGTTTCCTTGGAAAATGAAATTATTCCCTACTCTTTCTCATTATCTAAAGGCTAGCCTAATAAGGTGGAAAAATACCAATCCCTTATTAATGGCTTGGAATTGTCTCTAAAGCTACAGATAGCCTACCTGAAGAAAAAATCAGACTCAGAGATAGGGATCAAACAAATCAATAGTGAGTATTCCATCAGGAAGGGAGAATTTTATCCTCTCATTGATTACATCAAAGGTATGATAGAAGAATTCCATTTTGAACCAACATTGAAACATATACCTCAATCAAAAAATGCATGTGCTAATATACTGTCAAATATAGTAATAATTGTAGGATCGAAATAACAATGTAGATGCTCAATATTCAAGAGGGGGGGTGAATTTTACACTTTAAAAAATTCCTTTGGAACCTTTAAAGTTGGTTATGGATAACTATGTTTTCCTTAGACAAGGAAAATCTAGGTTTAACAAAGTTAAACTAAGCAAATTCAAAACACCTTTGTTCACCAACTGAAGATTTGAAACCAAGGTTTACAATATAAGATTCTACCTTAAAGCGTATAGAATCTTAAACTAATCAGAGTACAAGTTTAAGGAAATACAAGAATGTTATACTTTCCTTACAATACAATATGCAGCGGAAAAACAAGTAGTAAGACTACAAGTAAAAAGATATGAATATTTTAACCCAAATAGAAGGGTATCCAACAACCTTGGATAAAGGTACCTTGATTTATACTTTCAAGCAAGTCTTTCTTACCCACACCAGGGTAAGACCTCGATACGAAGATCGAAATCTCTATCTTGCTATCCCCGAAAGCCCTCAACTTCAAGGTAGTTGGAACCTATGTCTTCCTCAGCAAGGAAGCCCTCGAACTTCAAGGTAGTCGGCACCTCTGTCTTCCTATCCCCGGAAGTCCTTGAATGTAATCACAAACATCTGGAGTCGCACGAAGCAATCTGAACCAGCAGTTCAATACGCACAAGGCATGAAAAGATTCTCTCTCTAGAAAACACTTTAACAGCGTGTGTTCTCTGGATCGATCAACTTCATTCATTCAATTAAATTGTCGAGATTTTTCAAATGAGCTCCTATTTATAAGAAAACTTCCAACGGTCGGCTCCCTCTTCCAACGGTCATATTTTCCATGAAATTCGGAGGGACCTTTACACGTGTAACTCAACCAATGGTTAATTAGAAACAGAATAGATGACATCGTTTTATAACAAACCATGTATAACTGAATGTATGACATCATTTTGAAATGAAGAATATGTAAGTAAAATCTAATAAATATTTTAGAGTGTAAGCAAGTCAAAAGTTCGGAGTCTAACCAAAATGAATTTCGGAGTCTATGATTAATAAGTATTCGGATTCTATTTTATAGGAATTCGGAGTCTGGTTTCACCAGAGATCGGATTCTAAACTTGTTGAGTTCGGAGTCGAACTGCTTAAGAGTTCGGAGTCGAACTGTGTAACAGTTCGGAGTTGAACTACTTAAGAGTTCGGAGTCGAACTTCTTCAGAGTTTAGAGTCGAACTTCTTCAGAGTTCGGAGTCAAACTTCTTTAGAGTTCGGAGTCAAACTACTTGAGAGTTCGGAGTCGATCTTCTTCAGAGTTCGGAGTCGAACTACTTCAGAGTTCGGAGTAAAACTTCTTCAGAGTTTGGAGTCGAACTACTTAAGAGTTCGGAGTTGAACTACTTAAGATTTTGGAGTTGAAATTCTTCAGAGTTCGGAGTCGAACTTATTCAGAGTTTAGAGTTGAACTGCTTAAGAGTTCGGATTCAAACTTCTGAATAGTTCAGAGTCGAACTTCTTCAGAGTTTGGAGTCGAACTACTTGAGAGTTCAGAGTCGAACTTCTTCAGAGTTTGGAGTCGAACTACTTAAGAGTTTGGAGTCAAACTACTTAAGAGTTTGGAATCGAACTTCTTCAAAGTTCGGAGTCGAACTGCTTAAGAGTTCGGAGTCGAACTTCTTTAGAGTTTGGAGTTGAACTACTTAAGAGTTCGGAGTCCGGAATTCGGATTAGAACTACATTACAGATCACATCCAGAATTCGGATCCTAAAAAACAGAATGCTCCAAATCTTTTCATTATATGGCTCCGGGATTTTGGGTATGAATCTAGTTTTTGAATTTAAGAAAAATATTGCTATGTATAAGAAAATCCAGGTTAAGATAAATTTCCTTAAAGAAGTAAATTTTCCTTATGGGGGTAAAAATAATATTTTCTTAAGTAAAAGGTGTTTGTGATTTTCAAAACAAGAAGGAATGAAAAAGTCATAAGGAAAACCTTATTCACTCAACAATAATCCTGGCCAACCCCGATTAGGATAAAGTATTTTTTTGAATCTTGCACAGAAGGGTGGTCTCATGAGCCATTGTTTGTAACATGGAGGAAATAAAATAGGAAAACACTATCCCTAAGCATGATGAATTGATATCCACCCATGTATAGATGGATAATATAGTCTATTACCTCTAAAATGGGATGCTCAGGTTAGATCAAGCCAAAAGGTAATAGAATCCACACCGATCATCAAACATTACCCTTTGGAATGGTCCAAATGAGAAAAACACCTCTACAAATGAGTCTTTGATGGAATCCTCATCGGATACACATAAGTAGAGATTCCCACCATCATGGAAGAATTCCATGATGCCTTCAGTGTCACTCATCAGTTTTGGACCAGACTCTCCAAAATAATTTAGAGGCTAGGTTACTACTAGAAAAAAATGATATGGGACTATGTGGAATTCCTTGTAAATTTAATTCATTCCAGATTCATGGAAACATCAACCAATAACCACTATACATTCTATATATAGCTAAATATTACTTATCATTTTCCATATGGGGAATATATTTTACAGATAAGTAGTTTTGAATGATTACATCATTAACAGATTAGATGTCCCTCACAAGATTTTGATGAAAATGGAACCTAATTATTTTCTTCTAAATTAAATAGATTATACATGGAGTACAACATTAAATCCAAACATTCATCCCACTATCATATAGTTAAAAATGGAATGACATAGGCCTTCAATAAGACTATAAAATATACTCTATAAAATATTGGACAATGACAAGAATCTCTGGCCGGACATGTGCCTTCATTATTTATGGGCCTATCATAGCACCATGTACACTACTACACAAGAGACTCCATATTCTTTGGTCAATGGAATTGAACAAATGTTTCCCATTGAATTCTAGTTTCCCTTGATCTGAATAGATATATGTGTAAAATTCTTAAATGATATGAAATCAAAAAATTGGATCGATGGGTTGGAATGAATTTATGAGAAAAGGTTTCATACACTACACTACCTGATTGTTCATTAGAATCAAATCACATGATCCTTTAATAAAAAGTTTTAGTTCCACTTATTCCTTTACAAAGAGCTATTATTGGATCTTAGTACCCCAATGATACTAGGAATGAAACCTCCAAAGTTTGAACACAAGTGGGAAGGTATTCACATCATACATAATATCTTTTCTAATGGATCTTACTCATTGTCCAAAATTAATAGAGAATGTGTTAAACCCCCACTAATGAAAGGTTTATCAAAAATAACTTTCCATAGATTCTATTTGGGATTTAAAGTCCTACCATCAAGACACTAAATTGCATAGATTTTTTCATCCTTACCATAAGACATTAAACTACATAGAATACATCCTTACCACATGATGTTGAACTACATAGAATATGGCATTACCGCATGAAATTAAACTATATAGAATATATCATAATCACATGATGTTAAACAACCTGGGGAACATTACTCCATAGATGATTCATTGCATAGAGCTGTATCTATGTGAATGAAAATTGAAGTACCCATGTCCTTGTGTGTGAGTTTGATCCACATAGGTAATATCCCCATTCAAGAAATATGTGTGGCTTGATTCCTTCTTTAATAGAATATGTAGTGACACCCATTTCTTAAATCCTAGGTCTAGTTGCTATATAAAAGAAAATAATTCCCTCCTATGAATTTGGGTTAAATTATTATGGAGAGTTTTCCATTCAAGAACAATGTATTTCTTAGTTACAATTACAATATGATATGTAGTGACACCTAGATCTCAAATCATGGGTTTGACCACAATATAAATAGTAAAAATTGTTCTCCTATCTTTATATGGGTGAAGCATGCATAGGGAATTTTCCCTTTCAATAACTATGTGTGGCTTGATTATTACTACTATAGGATACATAGTGAGACCTAGATCTTCTTTATTGGGTCTAGAGACATCATATAGAATGATAAAAATACACCCCTCTCTATATATGGGCTAGACCTATGTATGGAACTATCTATGAACAATGTGTAGATTGATTCCTATAAACATAGTTTATATAGTCATGCATAGATCCTCTATTCAAATCCCAATAACATGTTATCACCACTCCCAATGATGATCCTCCATGAGAGTCAAATCCATGTAGATTCTAAAATCTACAAAAAAACTAAGAACAACACCATTTGTTTCTCATCATGTACTCTCACATGGATTAATCGACTATCTAGTAATGCCTTGTTTCTAACACTGATAATGGCTCATGTGAGTATAGGGAACCCAGAAACATGTTCTGGTTGTCTTGACCATGATATGTATTGGATAGAGAACTATTTTATAGTTGCATTAAATTAAACCATGTGACAATGTCCTTGTTTCATGACATTAATATGTGTCTCAATTTCCTAGTTTTATGTCATTAAACTACATAACAAAAGGTCTTCATGCTAAATAGATCACCCTCGATGACTGTGTATTCATGAATTATATGTCATATCCATTCACCAAGATTTTTTTTTGATACATGACAGAATAGACTTTAGTGTTCTCAAAGCCTTCTTGAACCATACATTATACATTAACCAACATCATATCTTCGATATCTAATTTAATACCAATAAATTACTTGTGTTTATATTTTTCTCTTGGAACTTCATAACCACTAGGCTCTCTTTCTCCTAGTTCTCCCTTGAAGAAAATTGTTAATGGGGACTTGATAATATAATTGGGCCCCATTAGGATTTTCAAGTGAATGATGAAATTACCAATATATTGTTCCTAGAGGATGTTTAGTCACAGAGTAGAGGCACCCCTTATACGAAAGAGTTGTCATCCTAAATGTGTAGAATATGGGATTCCACCATTATCAATGGATGACCTATACCCACTAGTTTCCACCTCCAATTAACTCAGATATTTTTAGTTTATGATTTAAAATTCCCATAACACAACAATTAAATTCAATTCAGATAACATTGATGTTAATCATCTATACATAATAACCATTATCAAACAATGATTATGACATTGCATTCTAATACTCTTTCATTATAGGATATGTATCCCCCATGAATACATAACTTCCATAATATTTGAACTCCATTTGGATGCCTCCTTTTAAAACATCATTCTCTAGATACATATCTTTCATTTTCCCCATGTCCAAGAGGGGTAAAGAATTAATCAATAGTCTATAATTTCATATTACAAGACTTGGTAGACAGAATCTAAATTATAGGTAATTTATATCAGAACTACATATGGATTGATTCTTGTTACTACATGATACATAGTGACACCCTAATATTTGATCCCGGGTCCAGTTGCAATGTAAATGATAAAAATTCCCCTCCCCTTGAGTATGGGGAAGACCTGCCCAAGGTATTCTCTAAAGTCAATATTACATAGGGATTGATTCTCATAATTTGGTATAAATAATGATGCATGGATTCCCAATTTTTGGCCCATCAATGAATTTTCATAATTCCCAACCATGTACCTTGATGAAAACCATGTTTTTTTGGGGACCCCCACCCATATAAAAATGTGAGTATCCCCACAGATTCCCTATCATACACTCTCAATTCCTTAATTGAATGTCCATATATTCCTTGTTTCTCACATTGATTATGGATCGTGTGATCTTAGGTAACATGGAAATTCACTATATCCAATGATATCTAGGTGTGTTCTATCCAAAGATAGGGAACCACATCATCGTTTCATGACATTAAATTGAACGACAATTTCTGAGTCGCATGATGTTAATTTTTACAATGAGAGGTCTTCACATTAAATAGATCATCACCTATGATTATGTTTTACTCAAGAATCACATGTTTTATCCCTTCACCTAAAAATGGGTTCAGTACATGCTGGTGTAGACTTTATGGTTCTTGAACCATTCTTTAATCTTAAATTATATATTGGAAAACTTCATATATTTAATATATGAGTTTTTACCAACCAATTACCCAAGTTGATATCCTTAAATTGGAAACCCATGGAACATGGGATCCTTTACCCCAGGTTCTCCCCTATATAAAACTATTAATAGGGACTGCATAATCTAAAGGGAACCTACTAGGATTCACTGGTGAATGACACAAATCCAAAGAGATTGTTCCCAGAGGAAGGTTTTTCCCCAGAGGAGAGTCCCCTATTAAACCTAGGAGTTATTTTCCTAACAACAAGGAATATGGGCTTCTTCCATTATCAATGGAACACTTGTACCCATTAGTTTCTAACTCTATCTAACACATATATTCTCGGATTATGATTTCACTTCCCATAACCCAACTATTTATACATATTCAAATGACCTTGATGTTATTCATCTGTGCATCGTACCTTTTTTTAAATAAATATTATAACATTGTATTCTTATACCCCTTTATCCTAAGGTATGAATCTTATGTGAACATCAAAATTCTATAATTTAGTCATTCATATTGATAAAAACATACTTACCACATGATGTTAAACTAAAAGAAATATTTCCCTATCACATGATGTTAAACTACATGAATGATATATCCCCACTACATGATGCTAAAATGTGAAGAACATCACCCATAATAATTACTAATTGAAGGAAAAATATTCCCTAACCCTAGTCAACCTGGGTATGGGGTTATTCCATCATCTTTTAAGCACCTTGATCCATATATCACACTTTGTGTCTTTAGAAACTCATATTTCCTCCAACAATTCATAGAACTTGAAAAGAAGAAAATATTTCTATGTTTGGCCATGAAAGAGGTGGATATGCATAAGGTCCTTAAACCAATCAACCAGAGGCATATTGGAGCTACAAAAAGTCATTTTGATCCTTGTGAGACCTGACATAATCATAGTTTATCCCATCACTATAGAGTGATTCACAATCATTTTTTTCAAGATTTTCTCATACCATTATTCATGAATTAAGAACCTTGAGTCATGATTTAAACACTTTCATATTCTTATCAAAAGGATGTTGGAGTAATATTGACCCTAGTAACCCTAATTCATATATTTTGTAACACTAACTCATGTCGGGTCCACATTTATCATGAACTTAGGCTGCATGAAATTTGATCCAAGTAGAATCGAATACAACATTACCCTTCGATGGTCCAAATTACCAGAACCAAAACTGCTATTGAAAGAGACATAAAACGTGTTTGGTTGAAACCCACAATAGGAGGTCTATGAAAAAATAAAGTCTCCTCTCTATAAACACTTCATCTTTAAAACATAGTAAAAAGTTATAGAATAAATAACCTATGACTAAAGCTCAGGGGGGACACTATGTGGCCCTAGTAAAAGTCAAGTTATGCTCGTTGTATTCCTAGTTGAAGAAAAAGTTAGAGAAATAATTTTCCATATCTCCTCATCATTATAATGTGTTTAGTAGGAGGTGACACACCTTTTAGGATTCTCAAAGCCTTCTTGAATATTTCATTTTCTATAAAATAGCTCCACGTATTTTAATTCTATTCTAACACAACAAATTATTTGAGTTGATATCCTTCTCCAAGAACTCCATACCCTCAAGTTATTTCTCCTTGTTATCCCCTTTAGAAAGCTAGTAAGAAGTACTAGTTGATCCAAGGGGATCCTAGTAAGATTCTTTGGTGAATGAAAAAATGTCAAAGATCTTGTTCCTGGAGTATGTTTGGTCCCAGAAGAGATTCACCCTTAAACCCAATAGTTATTGACCTAAATATAAGGTATATGGTATTTCATCATTATCAATGGTTGACCTGTACCCACCAGTTTCCTCCTCTACTTAACTCAGTTATTCCTGAATCATTATTTACAATCCTTATAACTATAATATTCAAGTATATTCTACATACTCGATGTTATGTGACCATGTAATGTACCCTTTCTCAAAGAAGTAATGTGATATTATATTCCTAAACCTTTTGATGGCCTACACAAATAAACTCAAAACCACATGTCGTAGGTACCGAGCTTCTCAAAAATAAACTAAACTTACATATGGTGCTAGAACTATTCTTGGATAAGCCTTTTATCAATATCCCACTTCACCACCCAAATTCTTTAATCTTCAAAAATATTCCAGGACCCTTAGAAACAAGTGACAACCCCTTTACATGACCATTAAAATAAGAATTTTTTACTTGTGTATAAGGGAACATGACCAATTAACCAAAGGTTTCTTCTCCTTATAGGAGTGGACCTCCAATTCTTGTGAGCCACAAAAACAATGTGGAAGAACTTATAAACTTTAGGTTTTTTTATTCATCCCCAACATATCATCCCCATTCCATATTCACCAATTAAATCTCCTAGATCAGTTATTTACACAACCCATATTCAAACTATCCAAGTGGACTCGACATCCTTAATTTTTCACCATATAATCAAAATAAATCTCAAAAAGGGTTCAAGGTGTCATCATTCATCATGGATATTTATCCTTCATGTTTTATAAAATAATGAATGGTTCCAGAACCCTTTATAAACATTGATTATTCGGAATATCAATTAAGAATCCAGGGTATAATAACCTTTTTTGGACACTCATTATTCAGAATCCCATCAATGATGCAGGGTTATCAAATACTTAATTAATACCAATACTTCACTCCCATAAATATAACCTATGAGCTAAAATTCCTTAAACTATATGGATAGAATCTCTGAGCTGAAAGACCCTAAATTGCATCATCCAAAGGTCCAAGCTAAAATAATTTAAACTACAACAATAGAATATCCGACATAAATGACCCTAAACTATAAAAACATAAGGTATGAGCTAAATGAACTTAAACTAAAATAATATAATGTTCTAGATAAAATAACCTAAAATTATATAATAGATGGTCCAATATAAAAGACCCTAAACTACATAAATAGAATGTTTGAGTTAAAAGACCTTAAACTACAAAAACATATGGTCTAAGCTAACAACCCCTAAACAATAGAAATAGATGGTATGATATAAAAGACACCAACCTAATGAAATATATGGTAGAAGCTAAAATACCCTATAATATATAAATGGACTAATATTAAAGACCTTAAACAACCAATTGAAATAGATTAAATTATTTCCATGTTGAAAACCCGAAAAGAGAATCCTAGGAAAAAGTCGAGTTTTGGCTCCCTTGAAATGCACTTTGGGTGATCTATGATATAATGAGAACCCATGAAATGGATAAGGCCTAAAACTTTTCTAGTTGAAAACCCATAAAACGGTGTCCTCATAAAAAATATAAGTTCATTCCCACTAATCTCTCCCCATATGAAGCTTGTCAAAATGGTTGTGCAATATAAAAAGATGTAAATCTTGTATGGATATTTATTTGTCACTAGAAAAATCAAACTATGCTGACTACGTATACTAACATGCATATAAATTAGATTTATCTCCCACTATGACATATATTCACCGATTTTATCCTTTTAAACTAGGTGATCCTAAAATAATAGAGGAAGATACATCAATGAGGTATCTAATTTTTCTAGTTATTCATCAGCAATTATCAACAGTAATCTGTTATGATTCAATAATTATATCCATGTTTTTTTATTTACATGGTATTATTCAAATGATATCTAACTTTGATGATCCACATGATATCAAGTCAATGAAATTTCATGAACATCCTGAATGAAAGAAATAATCATAGGGATGTGTAATGTTCGAAAAGGTTTGTATAATGATAACGTATAAAAATAGGGAGGAGTCTTTACTACCCAGAGACTCTCCAATAAATCCTCAAACAAACTAAGGTTCATGGAACTAAAGGCCCCTTATGTAATTTGTTATGAAAAAGATATGAAAGATGATGATCATACTCAAGAGTTTTCTTTTGTAGTCAAGAAATGTTTTTTAAGAATGTAAATCACATCACTTTTTATTTTATTGAAATTAGGATTGACCATCATATTCAAGAGAACCTAACTAACAATGCTTGAGAAGGACCATCGTATTCAGGAGAACCTGGATGAAAGAGAAGTCTCATCAGATTCAAACTTAATTTGGAATGAAAGGATCGATCGTATTGAGAATACATCTTTCTAGAAGTAAATGGTCATCATATTCACACTAGATTCGATATGGAAGAAGTGATCATAATGGGTGAATCAGAGTCTACATGAATATGATAAAATAAATGTGATGATTCTTTTCTTGTCTTGGATTTCTCATAAATCAAAAGTATATTGCGAAACTTGTGATTTAAACATGATGAAAGATAAGGGGAGTGTTTTGTGGGTCCTTGAAACGTGTGTTCTGGTTTTAAGAATCACCGCTTCTGGTAAGTTTCCATTGGATTTATTCATGGAACTATAAACTTCCAACAATTATTTATCCAAATGGGACCTTCTTTCCAAAGTTAGGTGTTCGATAAGTTTAGACTTTACGATACTTAGGAACTTACATTGGTCAAGAGGATGGGAGGTCAGACTCATCACACCCTTTGGGGGGGAATTACTATCTACTATGGGACTCTCTTTGTATATTTAAGATATTTTCATGAATCCTTATTAATTCACCAAGCATAACATATGTTTCCCTTAAAATTTACAATCATTTATTAACATGTGTAAAATTTATAATCATCAGTATTCATTAAAGGTTCTTCATTAATGGAGATATCCGTATGTATTCGAGGTTCTCTATCAATGGTATCCTCTAATATAATATTTCAAGAATCTTTTAATCATTATTAAAATGATTCTGGTTTTTTAATCCACTTAGCGGGGCACTGAGGAATTTATTTTCATCCAGGGAGACGAAGGTTTGTTTAGATATTATGATCGTACCCATAATATGGGCTACCTATGTATCCTTGTGAAAGGAATCAGAACCCTCATAGTTTGGTGCAGCTTAATGGGACACACCATGCTTTTTAAGGTCACGTGATAAGGACCTAGCCATAAAATTTAATTTCATGTGGTATGGACATATAAGAGATAGGTTCTTAGTCAATGTTTGGTGTGGTTTTTATACCTAAGAATCCTAAGGAATGTAGAATGAATATGGGTTTCCATGTTAGATTATACGCTGTTGAGAATATGGCCCAAGGAGAACAGGGTGGATTTGAAGTGTTGGGTTTGAACCTCAAGGAGGCTTCCTACATATCCCATTTGGATGGGAATCAAATCCCATATAGTTCAATGTGTCTCAAAGGAGAGTATTGTCCTTTGAGATAAAAGATATTGGTCTTACTTCTTTTAAAGGATGCCTTGATGACTTAGGGGTTTAATTTGGGGCTTATTCCTAAAGAGGATGCCCAGATTAAGGGAATTGGGGTTGGATTCCTAAAGAGGATATCCAGTAAGCTCAGGCCCCAGGAAGGATTCCTACGTATCCCAATTGTGATAGGAATCAGAGTTCTCATAGTTCATTAGATCAGGAAAATGTTGTGACCATGAAAAATCTATAAGCCCACGTGAGTCATTTAACACCCGAGACTTTTATGTTAAATATTTTGTTTTTATGTTATATACATCATTAAATGAATATTTCACTACACAGAACACTATCTTGGCTTGCTTTACACACAATAACGACCTTCCTCTATAGCTTTCATTTTACGCAATATCGAGTTTCACTAAACAACGATATGTTATTAAAATATTATTAAAACTAGCCGTTATGAACAGTAATACCCACTTTTTGAAATTTTGTAAATTTTATTTTTCAAAATGGAATTCATTTTTGGATTCAGAATATCGAAATTATCCTAGAGTGAAATTATGTTATTTTTCTGAAAACTTTCAATTTTTGATGAATAGTGAAAACACTAGGTTACTATTTAAAACCCGAATTTTTATTTAAATAATTATTTATTTTATTTTAATTTATTTTAGGTCAAATTTGATACATAAAACCTATATAAGTTCAATGTAATTCATTGGAGTCATTTTATAATAAATTTAGTTATATAAAAAATTTATTGAACTTTTCACCGTCTTTTACCCACCTCCTAGGAGAATTTGGAAATTCACATAAAACTTAATTTTACCGCTTCTGTGAGTGGAATTTAGAAACTCTGAGAGACACGGTTAATATCAAGGAGTAAAATGTGGTTCAATAAGATAAAAATAATTTTTGGTGAATAGTAACTTTTTACTTTTTTTTTACCATGGTTAAAAGTAAATAGGGTAATTAAGGGTAAAAATGATATTATTATTACCCTAACACATGTCCCAATTCTATTAGATAAGTGTAATTCGACCCAAAACAAACTTCGGAATAAAATATGACCATTTAGGCCCACTTGGATTAGATTAGGACATTTATTATTAATTTATTTAAAGAAGGGTTAAAATAGTTAAAAGAAAAGTTTAATAACTAAATCATTTTTAATATATGGGTTCTACATAAAATAAATTCGACTATAAATATTCATTTGAAAGATAAGAATATTTCCTACATAATGGTATTTTATTTATAATTTTTAGACATTAAATAATTTAACTTATTTATGACACAATGATGATGCAGTAATTATCTTATTAATAACATATTGACATAATTGATGTTATAAATACCCAAATAAATGTAATTTGAGACCTTTTATGAATTACACTTATTTTCTAGGTTAATATTACATATTATTAGTTATTTAATTAAATTTTTTAGAACTAATCATTCTGTTATGATTTTCATAGAAATCAATTACCAAATAGTTTCAAAATTGACATAAAATAGTTTTTAAAACAAATATTATATTATTAATTTTTATTTTATTCCAAAAAATCTAAGGTTCGGAAAAATTACTTAGATAAGCTTATATATATTAATAATTAACCACATGGGGTTCGTTTGGATTGTTATAGTAAGTTTATTAACCTTATAGTGTAAGAAAACAAGAAGACACGGTAAAAGTAAAATTAGTTAACTTAAAGTTAAATATAAATGATAAGGTTAAAATAGAAACCTAAACATGTCTAAATTCTATTGGATGAGATTATTTCTACCCATACACACCTTATATTCGAAATAAATCAATTTGGAGCTATTAAAAACTGAATATGACTTTATAATAAAATAATATTTTTAGTTTTTTCAAAGGTGCCCCCTCTCCTCCCTTATAAAAGGGCACATCCTCCCTCTCCTCCTCACACCACTTTGAGCCTTCATGCTCGTCAAACCCCTGCCAAATTCTTTTCTCAAATTCCATAGAAACATCCTAGAGGTCCTGGTCTTCTTAAAAGACAAATGTTTGTGCTCTAAGAGGAGGTTAAGCAGAGGCGCTTCAAAGAAGAGGTAATGTCTGTTACCGATTCTTTCAACTTTATTTCTTCTTATACTTCTTCTTATTTAGTTGTTCCATTATGAAGTAATAACATAAGTATCAATCATATACTGATATGTTATTATAAGTATGAAATAACCCTATTTCACCATCTATCCATCCTATGGAAAACGAAATCATCGCGCGTGCGTACGTACGGAATACCGTCTCCACGCCGTGGTGTAATCTATTTTCCACCACCACCTTACTTGGATGGGTATAATGGTGTAAATAATAACTATATATGATTATTGTAAATTGATATTGATTATTAAATAGTATACATACACTCCAATACAATTCCACGATCATGGGAATGATATCATCCCTCATGCGTACGTACGGAATAGCATCTCCACGATGTGATGCGGCTCATTCTACATGATCTTCATTGCATAATTATTATATAAATTAATTTAATTAATCAATATGATATATATTAAACTAATAAAATTCTGAAAATTATGTATCTATAACCTAAAAATAAATATAAGAATTTATTCGAAAAAACACACATAAGAACAAAATGTAATAAACACCCGAATAACAAGTAGCAATGAAATATTACTAATAAAAAGCTAAGAATATCACCATATATGATATCGTAACAATGGTTATGATTCTGGAATAAGTAAATAACATTATTTAAATCCTTATAAAGGAGGTTCGGACACGTACGAAAAAAATCGGACCTAAGGTTAGGGAAAATCTCACAATCTCATTTTTATCCGAGATTGTTTATACTTCAGAATTTACTGGGGAATATTTATCATCCACATTCATGTTTCCTAAATATGTAATATTATTTCCATACACATACAATTTTTTAAATCTAATTTTACCCATTGGTGAGTTTTTAGTAAAACATATGAAAGGAATCTTTTGTCGTTTTTAGTACGAGGTACTTTTTGACTTTTCCGACCAAAGTACGAGAAGAATGTTTTATTAACTTATACGACATGAATGGATTCACAGAACATTATTTCCATGAAGATTCTTTTACAAGTTTTCAAGTTTATTTTTAATCAACTTCTTCTAGTTTAAAATTGTATGACATGATAAGAAAGGAAAAATGTTTTTGAGATAGAGAGGATATTTTCTTCAAGAATAGAGTTCAAGTGTTTTATCAAAATTATTTTCCATCTAAGATAATATAGGATTCTATTTCTCTCCCTATTTTGATTTGATTATGTTATGATGGAATTATTTTTAGGATGTTCTTTTATCTTATATGGATTATGTTATAATGGCATGATGTTTAAGAATCCCATTTTTATTACATGGGTTATGCTATGATGTATATTTTATGATTTTTTGGCACACATAAGAATGGTTTTATTATGAGATTGGTGGGACCTATATCTCCCTCCAATGCATTGGCTAAATATTTATATCTCATGAGATAGACATGGACGGAACGGCAGGTTAATCGGGTTCAGTGAAATAGGACTGAAACGAGGAGTGAACTCGGTTCGGAAATGGACTTTGTCTGCTAAGATAGTCTTGGCAATGAATCTTGACTACTAAGAAATGATTCTCTATGATTATTTATGTATGCCACAAAGTTTAATGTTTTAAGTTATGATTATTTGGATTACATTTCACTACTATGATTTATACCATGTTATGAAATTATGATTTCTTTTGTAGGTTAAGATTTCCAAAATGTTATGTTCTTATGAATATGATGTGATTTATATTTATTTTTTTTACCCTTACTGAGCATTTGAGATCACCCTTTTGTATGTTTTCTTTCCCCAGGTCAGAAATAAGGTTATTAATTAGTACATCCCAAAAGGGACTCTAGATGGGATGAAATAAATGGGAGACAATGTAGATGATTTTATGAACCAGTTGTTTATGTTTCCCAGTTTCTAAAGACACTATAACTATACGGTCCTACCATGGTTTTGTTATATGTTGTAATAAGTGTGCTTCAATTTTTAAGTATTAAAAACTTATGTAAAGTATGGGTCGTTATAATCATGCTTGGTGTGAGAAAGAAGAGGATATAAAAGATTCAAAAAAGGAACCCACACTTTCCCTCCACCGCTGGTGGAATAGGGCGCACCTATGGCGGCCAGGGTGGATGGGGTCGAGGCGACCCAGGAAGAGGGTGGCATACGAGCCTTCCCCCTCGTCAATTTACATTAGACAAGGGTCCAATGGAAGGAAGAAGGGATGAATGTCAGGGGATTACACCGGGATGGCTTCCCATGGAGACAAAGCTCATTGGGTGAGGTAAAGGGTAACGAGGGTCCATGTGCCCACCTCTCCTCTAGTCTTTGGCACCGAAGAAGAGAGGAGGAGAAATGATGCTACCTCCTGCAAGAAAAGGTAGGGGCTTATACCAATATGGTTACCCTAAAATTGATCTTGGTAGGGGAGGGAGACTTCTCTTATGTTTGCGTAGAAAAGGAAGTGTGAACCATACCTTCTTTACCAGATACCTGAGGTTCCAGATCGCCTATTTGAGAAGAGAGAGGCTAGGACCCAACCCTCCTCTAAACCGGGAATTTCCCAACATTGTTCCTGGTAGAAAGGTCCATGTGACTATAGATATACAAACCCACAGACACTCCATGAATCCTAACCCCATTACAAAAAAAGGGTGAGAAACCTATGACTATGGATATACAAACCCAAATAGGTGAAAAGCTAATGTGCATTTTCCAAAGGTTTGATAATTCAAGAGGTTTTGGTGGAGGCTTCAACTTAGTACCTTTCAGATTAGGGAACCAAGGAATGATATACTGTAACACCCCAAGATTTCATAGTATGTTATTTCTTCAAAATAATTCAATAACTTTCACTACACGCAACACCGAGTTCAATCACACCATGACTTACAAAAAAAAATCCATTCAAAAGAGGTTATGAATAGTATTAACTAAATTTTAAACTTTATATAATCCTTATAATTTGAGAATCCATATTATGAGTTTCTTAGATATAATGCAAGAACAAATTCATTTTCAGTATTGCACTTTTATCAACTTTTAATAGTGAACCCTTTTTAAATACAATATTTTAAACTTTTTGACTAAATAGGGACATCAAAAATTTAAAATGAAACATCCCAAGCTTCCACGGTACGCTTTCCTTTGAATAATACAGTAGCGTGTCTTGTACGCAACTTCGAGTTCTAACACACACTACAACCAATCAAACTAGCCGTTATGAATAGTAATACCTACTTTTTGAAATTATATATATTTTATATTTAAAAATGGACTTCATTTTTGGATTCGGAATATTAAATTTATCCTAAGGTGAAATTTTGGTACTTTTCGGATAACTTTAATATTTTGATGAATAGTGAAAATTACTAAATTTTAATTAAAAACAACTTTTTAAATCAAAATAATTAATAGTTTTAAATTATGAATTTGAGTGGTTTTAAAGTATATTTAGAATATATTTTTACCATTTAATATAATTTTGGTCATTGGACATAATTTTACAATTAAAATGAACATAAAAAAGTGTCAATCTTTTGATAGTTATTATCTCTTAAAAACACGCTTTTTGTTTTGACAGTGGAAATTAATTTTAAATTAATTTCTTCCACTTCTGTGTTTTGAATTTAGAAAAATGGATTCCATATTTGGAATCAGAATTTTAAAATTGTGTAAATAGGTAACTTTTATTTTTAGACATTCTGAATAATTACTGCGGTAAATATTTTATTTACCATGGTTAAGGGTAAATCCGGTAAATAAGGGTTAAAAAATAATATTATAATAATACTAAATTACCCTAAAACGTGTCCTAGCCTTATTGGTTGATACATGTTCGACCATAGGCATCTTGGGGTCGATTTTGGGACCCCATGGTGCCACTTGTAGGTGATAAGGACACTTTATTTTAATTAAGTTAAAATGAATACAAAAATGACACAAGCATATATCTTTTAGAAAAACAATATTTACATAAGGTTATATATGTTGGATTTTAGATTATAAATATTCATTGGAAAGATAAAAAGATTTCCTACATAATGATATTTTATTTATAATTTTTAGACATTAAATAAGTTAATTTATTTATGACACAATGATGATGAGTTAATTACTATAATAGTGAAAAATTAAAATAATTGATATTATAAATACCCAAATAAATATAATATGAAACTTTTAATGAATTAAACTAATTTTCTAGGATAATATGATATATTAGGATTGATTTAATTGACTTTTTTCGAAGTAATAAATCTGTTATAAGTTTTAAAAAAATCAACTATTGAATAGTGTAAAAATTGACATAAAAGAGTTCTTAAAACAAATATTATATTATTAATTGATATTAAATTCCTAAAAATCTACGGTTCGGACAAGAGACTTATATAATGATAGGTTAATCATTAATGGACCACTTGGGGGTCTCTTGGCTGTATATAGTAAGTTTATTAACCATATTATATAAAAATACAAAGAGACATTGTAAAAGTGAAACTAATTAACTTAGAGTTAATACTTAAAGATAAGGTTAATATAAGTACCCAAACCTCTATAAATTCTATTGGTTGAGTTTTTTTCGACCAATACCCACCTTAAAATTTAAATAATCAACTTTTGAGCCATTAGAAACCGAATAATAATTTATTATAAACTAATATTTCTAGATTTTCCAAAGGTGCCCCTCACCCCTCTTATAAAAGGGAACTCCTCATTCTCTTTTCTTCACACCTTAAAAGCCTTTTGGTTCGGCCAAACTCTGCCCAAATACTCTCCCAACTTCCCTAAATACAACCTAAAGGCCTTAGTTTTATCATAAAGCCAACCTAAGGAGCCCTTTTGATCAAATCAAAAGGAAGAACCCGAAGAAGAGGTAATGTTTTCACCACCCCTTTTCAAGTTCCTTTCTTCTTCCACTTCTTCTTTATTTGTTCTTACCATTCTAAAATAATAACTCCAGTATCTCACATATGCTGTGATGTTATTATAAAAATGGTACAACCATATTCAGTATTCTATCCACCCTTTGAATAACATGTCACCATACGTGCGTACGTACGGCTTACCGTCTCCACATCGTGGTGTAATTGTTATTCAATATATTATTATTTGGATGGGTATAATAATGATGTGTAAATAATGTAAATAATAAATATAACATGTTAATGATTATTTATATATGATATACCATCCATTTATATATTATTTTAATATCAAAAGAATGATATTGTCGCTCGTACGTACGTACGGACTACCGTCTCCACGAACGCGATGAGATTCATTCTCCATCGTATCCATTCAAGTATAATTATCATTTGATTATTTAAAAATGATATTTAAGGACTTGGTATCATTCTGGATATGAATAAGATACAACAAACATGGCTTATGTAACAAATCATATAAAAGAAAATGAGTAAGTTAACACCCGACACGGCGATAATTCTAAGATATTATTAACAAATCAATGTTAAAAGATCATATATGATATCATATTAATATATATGATTCTTGTATAATTTAAAAACAATTATTTCACCATTATACAGGAGGTTAACCTACCCAAACCAAGGAAAAGTACAAGGTAAGGGTTATTTCACAATCTCTTCATTATCCGAGGTTGTTTATACGTAATAATCTACTAGGATTTCTTTATCGTCCACATCCATGTTTCTTCGAAATGTATTTCAAAACATATTTATTATTTACAAGAATATGGGTTAAAGTCATTTATACCCTTGTTTTACTTTTTATAAGAGGTTTATAAAGGAATATTTCCGTCGTTTTCAAAACAAGGTCTTTTTTAACATTTTCGACAGAATTAAGGTAAGAATGTTTTCTTTAACTTATACAGTGGGTGCGGTTATTTTCCGCCTTTATAAAATCTTCAAAGCTTTCCTTACAAGCTTATAAGAATATTTTCAAAGAAAATGTTTTATTTTATATGGCTCTTAAATGATTTCAAAAATAGAAAGATATATTTCTCTAAAAAGTGTTTTGATTTCATCTATGTCAACATCCTTTGATGTATTTTACGATTATTTGAAGTTGATTTATTATGATATAAAACTTCCATATTGTAATAAAGTTTTGTGATATGTTTGACTGTGAATGTGCCATTTATATAGCATTCATGGTTTATGAGTAAATTATTGACATTTCGTATGCTAGTTCCAATAAGAATGTTTATGTTATATTTCAACCTTTACTTCATATGAATGTGTTGGACAAGTATGTTCCAGGTTGGGGACTGGTTAAAGTAAGACCTCCAGGTTGGGGACTGGTAAAAGTAAGCCCTCCAGGTTAGGGACTGGTAAAAGTAAGCCCTTTGGTTTGGTCTCCGGTTATTAGAGGAACTCCGGGTTGGTTTTCGGTTATTAGAGGCACTCCGGGTTGGTGTCCGGTTATTAGAGGCACTCTGGGTTGGGTTCCGGTTACAGTTAGCCCCAAGGTCTTGGGATGAGGCCTTGACAAAGAAATTAAATTTCAGCATTAGGTATTCCATCATTATGAAAGTGGTTATTGATTTTTCATGTGATTATTCGATTAGTAGAATAACCATGTGAATAAGTAAATGGAATTATTTCATTTTATTTATGCCATACTATGTTAAATGTTCAAGTTTAAAAGGATTTTGTTTTAGTTATACATTGCCTTAAATGTTTATTCTTATTTATGAAAGTTTCCGCTATATTGTTATCCTTACTGGGCATTTGAGCTCACCCCTTTTCTATGTTTTATTTTTCCCAGGAAGTGAAGAAGTAAATTATGAATGACCTGCAGGAATATTATGTGGGGATATGAGTGTGGATTATGGAGACAATATGTTGTTGTAGTAGTTTTTCATTTTATGATGTAATGTAAGACTTATGAATATATCTAGTGTTTCCAAGGCTACTAAACCAATCGGTCTTTCGAGATTTGATCTTTCTTGTGATCATGCCAATGTTATGTAATAATGCACCGACTCTAGGTAACTGGGGTCGGGGCATTACATATACCCTTCCATGAATGGCTGTAAAGAGGGTACTTGAGTTGGTATGAAATCTTTATACCAAGCTCTACGACGATGTTTCCTCGTCCAATTGTGTTGTGAAGGTACCCTGTATTGATGTACCACACAGTTGTACCATGCAGGTATACTATGCAGGTGTGGTGCATATGTATGCCGCTTAGGTGTGGCCTTCAGGTATGCCGAGCAGGTGTGGCCCACAGGTATGCTGCATAGGTGTGGCTCGCAAGTGTGTATGATGACTAGAGAATGTATTTCATATAAGAGAACTAAACCTATGTAAAAATTGTGAAAATAATTTCAAAACATGCTTATCCAATTTAATTATCTCTTCTTTCATACTTTAGAGAGCTACCTGATACAATTTGGGGGATCATGGTGAAATAGCTACACACTGGGAGAATCTGAGAATCTATCAAATTTTTCAGTCTTTTAAATGGGGAGCCCAAGGGTCTTATTTATATTCTTTTATGGGTTTTGTCGAAGGAACGTGGTCCTCGTAGATCCTCCATGTAGCTTCTTCACGCATCTCTATCGTGTAGGTGTGCAGAAATTATTCTGTTGCGCAGCTCTGTCGTGCAGCTCTGTCATGCAGGTCTGTGGTACAGGTCTGGAGCACAGGTCTATCACACAGTTTTTCTGCATATCCCTTTGGATGATTTGGCTTTCCATTTAATTATTAGAACATTTCCGTGGTATTATGAAATCTATAGGGATATATTCATAGCCTTTTTTTGTTCTTAAGTGGTGTCAAAAAAATCCCCCCTTTTGGATTGGATCCGACTTGAAAGATGGTCGAGTCCTGAGGTAAAAAAATTGGGAAAATACTTTGGGTTAATTACTGGACTGCACAGGTTTTCCCCAGAGCTACTTTGCATAGGTACGCCACATAGTTTTTTCACGTAGGTTGGTTCCGCAGGTTCACATATTTCTATAAATAGGTTCGATCAATTGCAATTTTTTTTCACTCATGCCTCTAAATTTTCCATCTCTCGTTGCATGGCCCTTTCTTATAGCCTTAATGTGTTGTGCTATCACATAGTCTCCTTGAAATTTTCTGAAGGTGAAACTACTTTGGCGATGGAGCTATGGGAAAGGACTTCGTCAAAGGAGTTTTGAGAGGATCCTTGTCAAAGGAACTATGTGACGGACCTCGTCGAAGGACCTACATGAACAACTTCCTTTGAAAAATATTATTTTTTATTTCCTTCCCTTTGAGTTTAATTTTAATTAAAAATCTCAACCTAATATGGGATGTTAGGTAATTCCTTTTATGAAAAATGGCTCTTTTGATAACCTCTAATGAAGAAGCTAAATCTCATCAAAATGAAATAATAAAGATCGTCGGACCAGGATACTATGATGTTTTTGAAAGTACTCTTCCTAATATATGTAAGGGTTTAATTCCATATCAACATGAATATCCAAAAAGTCCCTACCTACCCCTATATGGTCATGGGATTTTACAAGATTCCCATGTTCCATCTGTAAAGAAATATTTTAAAAAGAATTGGTTTCTTCAATACTGTAACTGTAACTGTATGAATATTAGTGCAAGGAGGTTCCAGTACTTGAAGGAATGGTCCATATTAGTTGCATCCTACATCACAGTGGTTGTAATTCGAATATGAAGGATCATGTTATATATTCCAGGCCACATTTCTATGATTCAACTTTCCAGTCTTCTCAGACAAATCTGTCTAACGGTTGGAAGGAAGACTATGATCTTCGTTCTGGGGGAGGTGTGAAACCTGAATGGATGTGGGCATTTTGGGTGTGTAGGACTTGTGCGGAATTCAAGAAAGAGTTATCAGATGATCATGTCTATGAATCCAGGAAAACTTATGTTTATAAAAATTATTTCATTCTTGAATTACTATGCTGATGGAGTCTACAAATCAATTCCTTAAATTTGACGCATGGTGAAGTTGGTATTAGTCTCTAGGACACCTACCAAATAACTGGAAATCCCATTCTCTAGGAAATTTATGATGAGTTTATTCTATCAGCTACGACATTGGTTAATATTACCAGAACACCATTGTAGGCTTATGAACTATTCAAAATAGAAAACAAATTACCCAAAGACAGGAAATATATTCATTCTAGGGTGTGGATGAAAGCCTTTTTATAACAATCAATAGAGAAAGGTCCCTTCTATGTACACCATACTATTTGTCCTTTTGTAGATAACCGGGGTAGTTCAGGCACATATTGTCCTCCATTGGAGATAGGTGACTATAAGAACTAGGGATACAAAGTCAAATCTGATATTGATGCAATGATACTCTTATCTTCCTTCATTACCATGTGGCTTATCATTTACTAGCTTCTAGTTCATGAGTCGGGAGGTGGTTTAAGGCCGGGGACTTTTGTTATCGCAACTAAATTAGTAGAGGGAATGTATATTGCGTTAACAACTCCAGTATTGGCATGAATTTACAATTATATTCTACATCTATACAATGCGGATGATCCATTTAGAATTACAGGGTCGTTTCAAGAGTTATGGGGATGGATTGTCACACACTTTTATTCATACTAAGTGTTGAATTCATTTAGAGTCTCCAATGGTCGATTCACCCCATTTTTATAGAAATTTTTTGGTATTCAGCCTCAAAATTTGAGACATGATGTAGTGCTAAAGGCATTGAATGTCTTAGGAGAATTAATCTTCTTTCCTTTTGGTAGCCCACAAACTGGATCATTTATTGATGATGGTAAAGAAAAGAATTATGATATGAGGTCCTATATGATAGCATTCAGGGATGGTGTTTTATCGACTAGGATTGACGGTGAAATTATATGTGAGCCTTACATCCCATATAGGTTTTCTAGTCAGTTCAGATGTCTTCAAAAATCAAACTCTTTTCCACCCACATATGTTAGACATGAGAAACAACCAATGGAAGAAATACAATAAAGGATTCTAATGACTTTAGAGGCATCCAAATTGTCAATTATGTTACCTCTACCAAATTCATCAATCGGATTGGAATATAGATATGCAAAATCTTGGGCTTCTTCATATCCTCAAGGGGCTTTGAAAAAAGAAATATTTTTAGTGGCATCTACAATGACTATTGAATGTGGAAATAGTGGTAAGAAGTCCAAATCCAGAGATGATACAGAAGTTTAAGATGATTTAGATCCCTCAAAAGAACTTCAGAGGAGGTATACTAGGAAGGCCAGGGCTTGAGAAGGAATACCTCCAACACCAAGGAAATCTAGTTGCCTCCATCAAACAGAGGTTCGAATTCCATCTATTGAACTCTCTGAAGAAGAAAGTAGGCCTGAAGAGGCTCACCAGTTAGAAGGTGTTGAATCTCTTCCACAATCAACCATACCAAGATTGAATTATGTGCTACCTTAATCCAGTCATCATTGGAAGAGTGTGAATAGTGATCTTAGGTATGCATGGGAATTCCTCCAGCATGGCATTCGAATACCAGATGTTGCTGACATTAAGGCACCTTCTGAATGCAATTTGGATAATAACCTAGCTGAATTATAGGATTATATTGCGGATATGGAGGCTTTTATATACTCAACTGATGAACAAATCCAAGCCTCTAAACGAGTATCTAATATGATGGACTTAGGAGTACATGAAGGGGTAATTAATGACCTTGAGGAGCAGTGGGATACTTATGTTAATACTAAGAATGTATTTTCCTTTTCTTTTGTCTCAACTCTTCTTTACCATTCATTATCATTAATCTTGATGAAAATGTATTTGTGCAGCTTGAATGTAGGGAATGAAACTCCAGACCAATTCTTGAATAACCAAAGTATTGGCCTACGGGCTCTTCCATTGATGTAATGAATGATCCTCCCAAGTCTCCAGAACATTATCCATGAGTGAGATTTATGACTGGGGTAATGGCGATGGATAATCCTCATCCATTACCTCAATTTTCTCTTACCAAGAGGAGTGTTTCAATTTCTCCCCAAGCTTTTGAAAATAAACGCAAAAGAGAAATGAGATTAATCCGACGTGTTCACCAAAGGAGTAAGTATTTATACTGTTCCTAGAGAATGTAACTTTCTCAATACACTTTGATAATCACATTTATCCTTTTGTAGGATCTGTTTCTCTCTCTTCTCTCAAGGGACTAAGATTTGATTCTTCTAGACCAGAGAAGGAAACCCTAAGAGAAACCAAGTTCATTTTGATGAATTTACTATCTTAGCAGATAAATCATTAAAATATTAATCTGTACTCATTCCCAACTCTACTGAGAGAGTGAAAAGTCATGGTAAGATCAAATACATTTCTCTTGAATATTAAAATATTTTCTAATATTATTCTTTTCAACATATTTCAAATCAGTTTCCTTTGCCAATGGGTTCTGAAATAACTAATGTTGATATTCCTATTGCTTCAGAAGAAAGGAATGATAACCCAGGACAACCTGATATAAGTACTGATGTTGGCCCAAACTTGGCAAGACCTGATGATGTTGTACCGATTGAAGATCCAATGGAAAATAATGTCAGCAGAGCCAATTTGGGAATCAACCAACGTTTTGTTGGATACCTTAATTGGTGAGGACACTATAACATTCTAAGCCTCATATACTGAAATGAAGGAATCCCTTAATCGAAATATTGATATTCCAGGTTGCATAAAAGAGTTTGGGAATTTTCATGAGGAATTACAAGGACATAAGTCCTTATTATTGCATTTTCCATACACAATTATTCTTCTTTACTTGGTTCATTACATCAAATTTTACCTTATGCAGCTTTATCTGTAGAAAATGATGTAAAGGCTCTTCAGAAATGGTGAATTCTACTCTATCCTTCTTCTGTTGGAGCAGGAGAAATACCTATAGATAACCCTCTATCGAGAAATGCTCCAGATCCTTCAATTATGACAACTAGGAAAACTCAGGAGAGTGTCCCTTATCAAGAAACATCTACTCAACATGTTGAAGCTGAGAATAACAGGGATGAATCCAATCAAACAACTGACTTATTATTAGGTAAATATCATTGGTTGTCTTTAATCATACTATGTTTCTGCCATATTATGAATCTGAAAATGAACTTGATTTATTATTTAGGGTTATTACCATCCACAATTATATCATAAGGTTAAATTTCCATGTTGTCTCAGACAGTAATAGAAGTTGAAGATTCTATTGTTCCAAGAGAAGCAGAACAAGGCAGCTCCTTAAGTGATCTATTTTTAGAGTACATATTACCTCATGGTACTGACTTAGATTCAGACTTAAACATGAAAAATTCTCTTTGTATGGCATGTAAGAAGACTTGGAAACATATATGGAGCATAATTACTGAGAATTATTTAGATGAACTGTCATCCCATTTTTGAAAAATCCTAGTGTTATTTTGAGTTTTGGGATTTACTGGATTTAATTATCAACAACTCTATCATGCAATGAAAGAGACCATTCGCCGACGGGAGTCAGAGCATAAGCTGCAGCAAGATTTTGAAAAGTCTAAACGATTCATCAATGTTGAGATCTTATGATATGCAGTAGGTGAGGCAGAGGAAGATCATTACAAGAAATCAATCAAAATCAACCAAAAAATCAAAGAACCCCAAGGAGTCATTATATCTTCAAAAAAAATGGATATTGTTCATATAAAACTTGAGAAATTGAACCATACATTAGTAGAAACCCAATTAGAGGGGATAACTACCATTTCAACAACTAAGGAAGTATTTCGTCGGGCCGAGGAGGCTAGATTTTCTCAGCTATCTCAACTTTAACAGGCAGATGATAATGCTTAGAAAGCTATTCAACAAATGGAGATTCATGTTGAGAGTTTATTTTGATATATGATAGAGATCCTCCATTCTGTGGATGTCCCTCTGATTCCATATAAATGAAATATATTTCTTTTCTTCAATCATACGCATCTTCATTCCTATTTTCCATGATTATAATATTAAAGGTAATTATGATGATGATTTTTTTTAAAACATCAAACATTCATTTTAAACAATCATGATTACAATGACAAAAAATGGGGGTGCTCATAATTTTCTTATTAAGCCAATGGTCCTAATGATCATAGTTTGATTTTATTGTTGGGGTTATATGGACAATCACAAAAATTTCATATCTTTTGACTTATTTTTTTTATATTGCTCAATATTTCCTAAATCATACAAAAATGTATGTTTAGTGATCTGGGACTCTACTTTTGTTCAGAGTGCCCTTTGTGGGTTCACAATAAGGTGAGAACCACGTCTTTTGTTATTGGAAGTTTTAGAGTCATTCATGTTGGAATATAAAGGGTTAGTGTTTAAGGTCGAACTAGCTTTTAACATAAATGTGAAATTAAATCCCAAACAAGACTCAGTGACTAAGAATTTCTAAAATATTCTTTAAATGTTTCTAAGGGGAATCTTGAGCCATGCTTTTTATGGTTACAGAATTTAAAACTTGTATCAAAAAATGGGGTATTCTCTTACAAGAACGAAGTTACCATTATTTTAAAACCTCGTTAAGAGGGTTATAATATGCAGGGACAACTGGGTAATATACTACGTAGCCAAACAGTTGTATCTTTTGACTGACATGTCTGTTATGTAGGACAATTATGCAAGGCTGCCTAAGGGAACGTGCTGCATAGTTTGGCAGAAGAGTTCTTAGGAATTTATCATTTTATCGTTGATAGACAAGGGAAAATAAGATTTGGGTGACTTAAGACCATAGTGGGTGGTTTCCCAAGGAAATGGATTTTAATAATAAAGGGCTATTTTTTGTCGACGTATGTCATGAATAGGAAAACCACTTCTATACAAATTTTTTGTATGAATAATGGTTAAAATTTATCTGGAGGGGGAATATATGATATAAAACTATGCAGTTTTAAGTCATGTAGTGAGGAAATTGTACTGTGTAGTTTTATGACATATAGTGAGGAAATTGTACTATGAGGTTTTAAGTCATACAGTGAGGACATTGTACTATGCAGTTTTATGTTATGAAGTCAGGGCATTGTGTGTATTTAATTTATGGTCTTTATCTTTGACCAATGTTATGGGAATAAATTTTTTTGATAATTGTTTTGGAAACATACTACCATATTCAGGTATGGAAGGGAAAATTATAAACTGTGTTTTGGGAATTTCTAGATCTGAATAATGACATGGGGAAAAGGGATAAAGGCATTAGAGGAAGTCTCTTACAAAAAAAGATGTTACCATTATTTGAAAAACCCGTTATGGGGGATATATTATGTAGGTCCACTTGGGGAATATACTGCATAGCCAAATAGTGGCATCTTTTGACTGAAAGTCTCGTTATGTAGGAAACTTATGCAAGGCCACCTAAGGGCACGTGCTGCATATTCAGGAAAAAGAGTTCTCATGAATTTTGACATTCTATTTCTTAAAGATGAAGAAATTTTATGGAGATTCAGATTTTACAAAGCATAGAGTTTGGTTTATGGAGAAAGGTACCTGAATATGGAGAGGGTATTTCCAACCAATATTTTCAATGAATCTTAGGAATAGGATGGTCGTACCCAAATGTAAGAGTTGTGGGGTTTGTAGTTTTAGGTCATACAACTAGGACCAGAAATTGTAATATTATATGATATATGGCCAAGTGATTCCAAGGTTATTTCATATTGTTTTGAACACATGGAGAGGGTAATGTGTAAACCATAGTCTTAAAGACATTCAGATCGAGAGAAAGATAATGGGACAAATATACCTGAATGACTGTTTTAAAATACAGATTCTAGTATATTGTCATCAATGTTTGATGGGGAAAAAGACACTATATCTAAGAACGAAATTACCATAATTTGACAAACCCATTATGGGGGCTGTAATATGTAGGTCCAATTGGGGAATATACTTCATAGTGAAATAGTGGCATCTTTTGAATGACATACATGTTACGTAGGAAACTTATGCAAGGCCACCTAAGGGAATGTGCTATAGTGTCAGAAAGAAGAGTTCTCAGGTATTATAAAATATGTCACCATAAACCACAATAAAGATTATGAAGTTATTAACATATTCAATATTAAGAGTGTGAAATATGGAAGGAGGTAATTCTCAATGCATAGGAAGAATATTTGAATATGTATTGACCATGAATTTGGAATACCTTACATAGATTTGATTTGTATGTATAATGGGGACATTATTTGTTTCTCTTGGAATTGTTATGGTGATGTGCAGTTTATGTCATACAGTGAGGACATTGTACTATGTAGTTTTAAGTCATGGAGAGAGGACATTGTACTGTTCAGTTTTAAGTCACGAAGTGAGGACATTGTACTGTGCAGTTTTAAGTCATGTAGTGAGGACATTGTTAATCCCACAATTAATTAAGACACCTTATTTATACAAATAAACCTTTTACCCAATTCATAATACCACCTAAGATATTATTAGTGTGACAAACAAGGAGAAGTAAGGGTTTCTTCTATAACACAAAGGTGACACAAGTGAATAATATCGGTGTTAGATTTCTATGCAGTTTAACGTTGTACGGTAAGGACAAAGATGAACCGGTGTTAAAAGAAATACTTGTTGTAGCTGGACTAAGGGATAAAACCCATCTGTAACTATGTGTCTTGCTGATGGAAATAATCAAGCCATATCTAATTCATTAAGTATTCCTTGTATATTTAATGATTCTTACATAAGGAATAAACGGAGTTTTTTCATCATGGTTGGGCCCAAGATAAGAGATCTTGGTATCTCTATGTATCTCATATAGATGAGAATCAAGCTGTACGTAGTTCTTTAAACGTTCAATTCCCATACCAATCGAGTTGACATGGGATATGGTGGCTTTAATACATTCTAGAAGAATGATTAAATTTAAGACACAAAATGGGATGAAGATCAAATTATGTATCTTAAAATCACACTCTATATAGATCTAGTTCATATACAGGAGAATAAAAAGGGAAATATAAATTTTGTGATTGTGGTTGGGCATAAGATTGGAGATCCATGTGTCTCTACGTATCTCATATAGATGTGAATAAAGCCACATGTAGTTATTTAAATATGGTCTTTATGCAGATCTGACTTAGACATAGGGAAGAGAAGGACTCATGTGCCACTGAGGAATAGAAATGATGTCCATGATGCTTTCTTATGTCACCTCCTGACTTTAAGTAGAGAAAATGTTAGTCGTATAGTTTAATGTCGTGTTGATGACAAAGATGCTACACATTTTAACGTCATGCAGCATGGACGCTTATGATTGTTACTTAGTTTAACGTCGTGCAACTAGGACTTTGTACTGTGCAGTTTTAATGTCTTGAATTAAGGACATGGGGGATGTGTAGATTTCAATCTTACAGTGAGGACTATAGATACTATTTAGTTTATCGTCATGCAGCTAGGATGGTGGTGCAGTGCAGTTTAATGTCTTACAGTGAGGATGTAATCTGTGCAATTACACAAAGTATTTCTTCAAGAATATATCATTAGTTGGAGTTATAATGAGATCTATATCCATTAAAATTAAGGCATACGCCCCATTTGAGTAGGCTTTATGTACGGAATAAGGTTCTTCCCACTTTGGCTCAAGCTTTGGAGGTTTCTTTCCTGGTATCATTGGATTCCTAAGGAATAATACCAATTCTCCTTGAATAAATGAACGAAGGTGAAATTTCTTGTCAACTTATCACACTATTATGTTCTTATATACTTCTAAATAATGCAAACTATGAAATATTTTTTTGTCTGACCTCTTCAACTCATAAAACCATTTCTGAGACTTCTCATCTATAGAAAATTGATCACAGATTGCAACTCTGAGTAAAGACAGTTTCATTTAAATTGGCAAGACTTCTTCTGTTTCACAAACCAATGAATAAAGAGTTTTCTGGGTGGTAGTATGGGTAGTAGTTTGATAATCCCATAAAGAATTCAAAAGTTTATCATTACAAGACTTCTTATCTTTATACAACATCTTCTGGAATATATTTGATAGGGTCTTATTGAAGGCCTCTATCTGTCCATTGGTCGTTGCATGATAGCGAGATGAATGGTTGGATTTTATATTATGTTCTTGATATAACCTATTTACCTCAGCAGAAAACAAATTGGTACCATTTTCCATCAAAATAGTACGAGGGACACCAAATCTGGTGATGATGATAGTTTTGACAAAACAAACTATTATTTTGTCTCTGACTTCTTTGAGAGGTATTTACTTATCCAATTTAGAGAATAATTTAGTAGTAATAATAATATATTTTAACTGCTTAGCTGTAACTGGAGGATAAGGTCCTACTACATCCATTCCCCATGTGTAAAATGACCAGAAGTATTTAGTTGTATGTAGCAACTCCGGGGGTAGTTGAATGAAGTTGTAATGAACTTGGAAGGGATGATATTTCTTAGTGAAGTCTATACAATCCTGCATCATTGAAGGCCAAAAGTATCCAAGATTTCATATCTGATTAGAGAGTCTATGCCCAGATTGATGGGCATCACAAGCTCCTGAATGCACTTATTTCATGATAGTTGTAGTCTCTTCTCCATTAATACATCTGAGGAGGATTCCATCAAATCCTTATTTTTAAAGGATCTTCTGGTGATCTAGACTATCATAAAGAGTAATATTTAATGCTCATCGTCAGATCTATTCTTTTTTATCCCTATCTGGTGAAAGTACCCCATTTTGAAGATATTCCATGATGGGTGTTCTCTATCCTATGGCATGACCATATGGCTCAAAAATAGGGATAATGTCATTAATTTCATCCATTCTAGGTTGAATGAAAGGTGAGACCATACAACTATGGGCTATGTTAATGATTGTATCATCCCTTTTTGGATCTTTCAGGGTTGTAGCTTCATTAGCCAGTGCATCAACTTGGGCGCTTTGTGATCGCAGGACATAAGACAATGTCGGATCTGAGGTAAATTCATCTATTTACCCTCTTCCGTAATCACAGAAAGGGATAAACTCTTATTTTATGATAGAATATTCCCTATTTATTCATTGGATTACCAATTCTAAATCACCCTTCACTTTTAAGTGATTCACTTTCACTTAAAGGGACAATTCCAAGACTGCAATGAGAGCTTGATATTCTGCTTCATTGTTGGTACCACTTTCTGGCAACACAAAAGAATAAGAAAATACTACCTTTTCTGGGGAGATAATTATAATTTCTAACCCAACTTTGTTGAGTTTAGTGTTTTCCATTATATTTCCTATGGGACTTCTGGAGGCGCCATCAATGTACATCTCTCATGTTTGCGAATTATCCTTAATAGAGAAGTCCTCTTAATCAGGAAGTTTAGTATTCAATGATATATCTTTCGTAGATGGATGTTCAGTAAGGAATTTAGCCAGATCTTGGCCTTTTATTGCCTTTTGAGGCACAAAATGGACATCAAATTGTGGTAGAATGACTTCCCACCATTCCAGACGCCCTATAAGTATAGTACGACTGAGGATAAATTTGAGAAAATTATTGCGAGACACTAATTGGACCTCGTGATGTTGCAGGTAGTGCCTCAATTTCTGCACTACAAATATTAATTCCAGACATCACTTTTCAATACTTGAATACTGAGTTCCTGCATCAATCATAGTACGACTGAGATAGTAAAGGTTGTTTTCATTCCCAACATCATTATTTTGGTAACGGAAGGCACCTAGTGATCACTCTAAAGGTGTCACATAGAGGATAAGTGGTCTTCCTTCAAAATATGTAATTAATACCCGTGGACTCAATAGATGTTTCTTCAGGGTATCAAATGATTCTTGGAAATATCCAGTCCATTGATAGGTGACTCTTTCTTCATTAATCTGGTGATGGTAAAACACTTTCTTTCCAAATTGGCGATAAATCACCTAATATAGGACAAATGTCCTTAGAGTCCTCTTAATTCTTTTAGATTTTGAGGAGGTGACATTCCAGGGATTGATTTGGTTTTCTCAGGATCAACTTCAATACCAAGATGATGGACAAAGAAGCCAAAGAACTATCCTAAGGATACCCTGAAAGCAAATTTCAAGGGGTTCATCTTAAAACTGTGTTGACAAAGTTTATTGAATATGATCTCCAGATCATCCAAGTGATTGGAATGTTGTCTGGATTTGACCACCAAATAATCCACATAACATTAAATAAATTTCCATAAAAAGGGTTTGAAGATATGGTGCATGGCATGTTGGTATGTTTCACCTGCATTCTTTAAATCAAAGGGCATTACCCGAGAGAAAAACACACCTTGAGGAGCTCTGAAGGTTGTAGATTCCTCATCCTCTTGGGAAATATGTATTTGATTATACCTAGATCATTCATCCATGAAACAAAGATCTTGATATCCAGTTGTTGCATCAATTAAAAGCTTTATAATCAGAACAAGAAAATCATCTTTAGGACAAGGCCGATTAAGATCTCTGAAATCAATGAAAACTTTTATTTTCCCATTCTTCTTTTTCACATGGAGAATATTGACCATCCATTTGGGATATTTACCTTCCATAAAAAATTTACCCTTTATAATCTTATCAACATCATCTTCAATTTCAGAGTCATAAGTTGGGTGTGTTCTTTTTGCTGACTGCTTGAATCCTCAATGTTCTTCTGGAAAACCCAAATGATGAGTGGCTACATTGGGATTAAGACATAGAATTTCAATATAATTCCAAGAAAATATATATCCATGTTGCTTTATAAATGAAGTATACACCTCTTTCTCTTCAGAAGTCATGGACGCACTAATTAGAGTGGGGCGTGGATCTTCCTCTATACCCATATTTATTTCTCTGAGATCATCCACAGTGGTAGAGACACCTTCCTCAAATTCTGAAGATGCATCCCTGTGATCGTCCTCTGCTTCCTCATCACGTATTACCTCTTTTGTTTTTACTTTCATATTATATGATGAGGAAACACTTCGAGAGTTAGAAGAGGAGTCAATATTTGAACATCCTGAAGAAGAGGGCATCATATCTGACCCTACTGATGATGAAGGGTCTTTCTATTGTAATAAAGAGGAGATGATGGATTGGGAATTAACATCTTTTTATTCTTCTAGCATTGCTACAACTTCTTCTAATCTTATTGAAAAAGTAGAGGCTTGTTGTAGTTCAGAAGATGATATGAATACATCTCCATTTAAGCTTTTATCACTACTTGGTGCATCAACAGTTTCTCCCATGTTGTCAGGCTCAATTTCCATAATTGAAATTATGAAAGTCACTAGATGAGTGCTTAGATTTGGGTTTACCCTTTCAATTTTATTGATAGGAAACACATAATATGTACGCAAATGTATGAATGGGTTTTCTGGGATCTTTTCCAAACCATTTGGAGAATTATATTTTGTTATTTCCTTCATCATGGACTTCATTCCTTTTTTGTGATAAAACTATGCCTCAATGTATTGATATTAACATATTTTGAATGGAGACTTATCACCATAAAATGTACCAATTTGGCCATTGAAACAGTACTTAATAAATTTGTGATATGATGAAGGTATGGCCGCATGTTGATACAACCAAGGCCTTCCAAGTAGAATATTGAAAGTGGTGTCCTGAAAAACAACCATGAAATCTGAATTAGACGCAAGATCTCCAAATTGAGTTCTGAGTGTAATCTCAACCAGAGGTTCTTTCTCAATCTTGTCATATCCTTGCAACATTAAATTGGAAGGATATAAATCAGATTCAGTTAGGCCCAATCAATGAAGTGATTGAACGTGAATGAGGTTGACTCTAGATCCATTATCAGTGAAGGTTTGTTAGATGTCTATGTCACTGAGCATGCCAGATAAATACAAGTATTTGATATGTCCATTTACAACATCATCTTCATATTCATCTATAAATTATATGACTACAGGACATTCTGCAAGATCATTCCCTATGCGGTAAAACTCAGCAGAAGCAACTTCGGTTTCAAACTCTCGAGGACATGACAAAGACTCAAAAAGTGATTCTCAAAGATATTTTGATAGATTCAAGGCAAACTGAATTGAAATCTTGGCCGGTACATGGACAAATTGTTTCAAGACATCATAATTTTGATCTAGAGGTCGGTGTTTCCTAGCATGGAGATGCAGTTTTTCAGGTGCCTTGGAAGTTGAGGCTTCTAGTGTAGATATACCCTATGTCGGAGCAGAAGCTGGAAATACTCCTAGATTTGGTAGATTATACTGGCTAGGTCTATATACTTACTGAGAAGAATATGGTGTGACATCTAAGCGGCCCTCCAAAATAATCATGTCAGAACCAAACCTGTCTTGCATGGAAGAAAATCCTTATTCTTGTTGAGCCCACTAAAGATCTCTCCCATGAGTTTCTACTGCATATACAGTTTGATTAGGGGTATAGTTAAAATGGTGGTTTCTATAATTCCCTTGTCCTCCTATGTATCCTCGACCTTGACCTATTCCTTTGTTTCGCCAATTAGGTACAAGGAACGCTGGCTCATTAAAATCAGAATGAACATTGGAAAAAAGATCCGTTAAGTGGATAACGTTGACAGAACCAAATATCAATTCTTCATCTGATGATGAATCATCATGACAGGTTAGTTCTGGTTGAACCATTTATGGGTTGGTGACTGTTCCTTTGAAGTAGATGGCATGAAATCTACCAAGGTCAAGGACAACCTTGGCCTTAACACAAGCTCATATTCTTCTGACTTCTCTTTGTCCTTATGATCTCATTTCTTTGAGGATTGACCTTTTGATGAAGGTGGGTTTAATGTGGAAGGAGTGGCAGAAGACACAATTGTTTATTTCAACTGTGTTCATAAAATGACATAAGTTTGGTTTATCATTTTCCTAGTCATCCAATAATCAGATTTCTACAAATTTGTATTTTTGACTTCCTGACATTCGCCTTTTTCCTCTAGATCAGTAGCAGTAACACATGCTACTTGGGTTGAAAAACTTTTCAATTTCATTTTTACGGATTCTACCATTATTTGCATGAGGTCCTTGAAAACAAAACACTCTTGAATGGGATACCCCAACATCTGGTGAAATGGAAAAAAATTAGAAGATATTCATATCCTTCTTTGTTTCGTTTATTTGGCCTTGGAAACTGAACCAAATTGTTCTCCAGAGCTAAGATGAAGTAGCCAGGAACTTTTTCATTTGATAAGGAATAAACTTTTCTCTTTAATTCTTCAAAATGTTTTCCCCTTTGATCTATTTAATAATATTGATGTGGTGGTCATTTCTTCTGATTCTCTAGAGGTGGATCCCTTCAATACAATGAGGGTTTTGAAGTGGAAGCAGGTACTGGTGCTGGATTGAGTGTAATAGTAGCAGCCTCTTCTTTCCCCATAATCCTTCCCAGATCTGATGGAATTACATGAGTTTTAGCCTTAGTTTCAATAATATAATCTTCTATCTACTGAGAAATTGAAGTAAGGTCTCGAAACCATCCTGTGTATTTTATAGGGATCAATGGTGTGTGTAACTCATCAAGCATATTTTCCACACAAATTTGCAGAAACTCTTCTTGAGGGAGCGCCAGACTTAAGGAATATGTCAATCCTTTCCATCATGAAATGAAATCTGAAACTCTTTCATTCTACCATTGTTCACAATTGGTAAGATAAATAACTGTTGTCTTTAGTAACGTTGAACAAAATTTAAGAAAGAATTTTTGGTGGAGATATTCCCATCACGTAATTGATCAGGATTGCAAACTTATGTACAAGAAAAAATTTGTTCTCTACAGTGATTGTACAAAACACATGAGTTTTACTACTTCTTATTACTGAGGATTACCCATCATAGGGTCGCAACGAGAAAAGAAATGTGTTATGTGTTTTTCTGGATCTTCTGAACCATTAAAGAATGGGAATGTAGTATTCAAAAAATTTGGTGGGGGTGGAATTAGGTCCACCCATTCAGGATAAGATTTCTTTTCCGGTTGAACTGGTGCACATCATTCCTCCATATCTTCCAATCAATTTGTTAATTCCTCAATTGTGTTTATAAGAACTTGGATAAAATCCAGGTGAGCTAGAACCTGTGTGGGTACAAAAACTCGAGCTTGAGCTGGTGCAATGATCAGAAAAACCACAGGTGGTGGTGCTAGTATTTTCCTTGGATAACTCACGGAATAGGCCAATAAAGATGTGTTTGATCCTGCCTTAGTTGTGTTCCCAATGAAGTTAATTCATTATCTGCATTTTTAGTTACTAAAAACCCTCTTTTTTGAGGAGCTCCTACATGATGTTCAAGTTGAGGACCTGTCTGGGGAGTACGTATAGAAGAAATGATGCTTCCAAGTGACTATGTATTGAGTCTTTTCAACTCTTTAATTTCCTATTCTTGAAGTGAAAATATCTCTTCAAGAGAAAGAGATTGACCTTCTCCAGTGTAAAAGTGAGATGCAATATGACTTTTACCTTTCCCCTTGTTAGATTCCTTTCAGAGGTGTGGAAATTGGTTATTTGAAGGTACACCTTGATTATGGGTAAGCCTCTGATTTTGTGTACGTACACCTTCTTAATTTTCCTTAGTGTGTACCGTATTATGAACAAGAACTTCATCTTCCGATTCCCCTAAACTAGACTCATTTTATGGAGGATCTTCTACAATGGTGTTAATTAAATTTGATGACTCATAATGCATTGATGGTATTATGTCAGAATCTTTGTAAGATAATCTCCCTTTTTATCTTCCATGAGACTTTGTTCTCCTATATGATGGATTCTTTGGAGCTGTTTGACGAACAGTAATCTGAAGGGAATCCTCAGATAGTTCAGTTTTGCACTTTCATTGTGGTTTCTTCCCTAATCATGAGAAAACTGACTTCCATTGAGGAGGGGATTAAAAATGTGAAAAATATCCTAGCCTTGTAGGCTGGGGCTATTCCTTTTCTTCTTCTTAAAATATTTGAAGATTGTTTGATGAATTTTAAGGTTAAATTAATTGAGCCTCCAGCCTTGCAAGCTGGGTGATTCATAAACTGTTATTGCTAAAATTATTTCAATTGCTCTTCTAATTTTGAGAATTTTGGTTTAGACATTAGCTGGATGAATTATTCAAAAAACACTAAAATCACTTGTTTCATAAGATCGATGTGTTATTTCAGAAATTTTCATTATTTGATGGCTGACATCCTTTAAGCGGGATACCTACTCAAGATTCTCAGATGCTTGATTTAAAAGTAACTCAAAAACTTCTTTTATTTGGTTCTGACCTTGATAAGAACTCGTTGAGACCTGTTCTTGAGAGTACATTCAATTACATACAAAATATGTTGATTATATCCAACTGTGGGCAATTACATTTCATGATACCACTTTTGGAAGACTTTACTTGTTCCGGAGTGTAGTGAAATGCAATTCTCCATGTGCACCCTATCCTCTGATACGAACACCAGATGAGGTGTCAAAAATCAACTGGCGTAGCCTATTTAGAGCATCAAGTCTTGCTTGTTGAAGGGCTCTCTACTGCTTTTCAATCTTTGGATGTTGGGAAACTGAAAGAGATGCCAAGTAAATTTTCCGTTGAAACCCTTCTATTACCTTTATATGATTTTGATATTCATCATATGGTAATACTTCGGTTTTCAAATGATGAAGATTCTTCCATAATTTGAGGATAACATCATGAATACAATCGTCAACCATCAATTCTGGAATGTTATACTGATAATTTTCCAAAGGCCAAAACATGAATGGTATTTCTCCTTTAGCCAGTTGTTTCCTTATGTTTAACATATCTTCATCATCATTCACTAGAGGTTTCTGCAGTTGGTCTGACCAAAGTGGATGCTCTGTATTAGAAGGAAAATAACCCAATGGAGGTTCGAAGAATGACCATTCCCTTAAGATAGCTTCTGTCTAAGAAAGTGTTTCGCCCGTCAATGACAAGGTATCAGACATGACTGGCCTTGTGTTTAAAGGTTCCTCTAGATAGGAGGGATTTCTCATTGCTACATTATCAATTATAGAATTATCTTAATAATTTTAAATACTACTACAGAGAGGGATTTCACATCATATTCCATGATGAAGAGGATCACCATGGTGGATTACAGCAAGGGATGAATCCTTTTGCTCCTTGGTCTTCTGGCCACACGGAGGGTTGTCGGGGATCACATCCAAAGATAGGCACTCTGGATTGACCTAATTTTCATGAAGCAAGACTTCATGATGAATTTTCCAATATAGAACTTCAAAATTACTACTATCACTCCCATAATTTGGTAATGAGAGGGTAGGATCTTGAGCTGCAATAGATAAATGTCTGAGTGCTTCAAGAACTCTAGCATTAAAAGGATCCAAATTTCATTTCTACTCTTGATTTTCCAACCAACCTTGATGAGGTTTCTTTTTGGATTCTCTCTTATACATATTTAGAGACTCTTTTTGGGAGAAGTGGTTATCATGGGAAGGTGTATGTGCCTACCTTGGAGAGGCCATCAGAACAGACCAATTACCTCTTATTGGATAGGGTGTATGTTATTGATCTTGTTGTCCATATGATATGGGGGAGTTTTTCCCATGACCCTTCTGGACTGGAACATATTTTTGTATCTTTTCACAGATGGAATGATGATGTTTCATCCCATATATGGGGAATGATTTTTCGGTATGTTCCCTTGTTACTGCTGAAGTAGTTTTAATAATATTCTGGCATGCTTCCAAAATATGGGTAGGAATTTGTGTCTACCCTTTCACCATTAATAAAATGTGTTTTGTGACTTCAGCAACCAGAAAAGGAATATACATCCATTCCATATCTGGAGTAGGTGTATATACCTCTTCCTGTCCTCCTTTTCCTGTTAATGGGTATTGACAGTACTCATGCATGGGGTGGAGAGTTGGGTCTGCCCCAGATTTGTCGTCGAAGATTTCCAACTGACTTCTTCGGGTGCTACAAACGAGACTGTTGGAAGGCTTGATAAACATTGGCAGGTGTATGTTCCTGCTGGATGTTTTTCATCAAGTATGGTTGAAGGAATTCCTTCAATACTGGTAGACGAGACTGCTAGTAGAATTGCTAAACGTAAGAAGGTGTATGTTCATTTTTACTAGTTTCCACCACAATTGATTGGAGGGCTTCTTTAAATTTAGTCAGACGAGCCTACTGACTTGTTGATAATTTGTAAATAGGTGTATGTGCCTATTCAAAATACTACACTAGTTTTCCTAGTGGTATTGGTGGGTCGCTTCCAGATTAGTCTACTGGGAAGTGGAATTAAGACGGACGGGTGTATGTACCTCTCGTTGCTTGCCATCAAGTTTGGTTGATGGACTTATCCACAGGGGGTGGAGATAAGTACCTACTCTCTATTGACTAGACATTGTCCCTAGTGGTTCGTCTTGTGTACCTGGGTCTGAGAAACCCGGTCCAAACATCCAAAGGCAACAACCCCATCATGTTGTGGGTTTACTGTCGCGCGATTCTCCTGGCGACGAATGTTGGTCGGAGTCCTTAGGAATGACCCTTGAATCTTTGAATGAGGCCCGAAATGACCTCTTGATAAACCTCCATGTATTATGGGAGTGACTTTCTGTTCTGGGGATAAGGACCCAAAACGGTTGAAAATGGTGGTTGGCACAATATACTTCTTGATCATCAGTCACCGTTGGTTAGACAATTAAGGATTGTTACCCCCCTGGAGGGCCTGTTGGGAAACTTCCAAGGGTGGGATTGTACTGTGTTGACGATACTCCTTTACTAGAACCTTAGAGACCCAGTATTGGATATGTTGGGTTGGTGATAACGTCCTTCCTATGGATGAGGATCCAGCTTGATCAGTGGTCAGGATTTTCACAGATGTCGTCTTGAAGAAATCCATTTTGGACTGAAGGGAGTTCTAAGGAAAAATGAGACAATTACAATAATCTCCAGTAAAGATACATCTTTTTTATGGATACATGCATGATTGATTCCTTTTTATTGCCTTCCTTTATCAATTGATAGGGTCCTAACAGTTGGGTAACATTATTAATTTGGTTAAGGATTCACATCAGGTTCACTATTTTTGTTTCGTATATCCTTGAAACATGTGTTCTAGTTTTAAGAATCACTGCTTCTAAGAGCATTCCATTAGATTTATTCATGGAACTGGAAACATCAAAAATTTCTTTATGAATATGGAACTTGCTTTCCAAAGTTAGTTGTTCATTATGTTTAAACTTTACAATACTTAGGAATGTACATTGGTCGAGAGGATGGGAGGTTAGACTCATCACACCCTTTTGGGGGGAATTATTGTCTACTCTGGGACTCTCTTTTTAAATTTAAGATATTTTCATGAATCATTATTAATTCACCAAGCATAAAAAAAATTCCCCTTGGAATTTAAAATCATTTATAAACATGTGTAAAATTTAGAATCATAAGTATGCATTCATGGTTCTTCATTAATGGATATTTCTGTATGTATTCGAGTTTCTCCATCAATGGTGTCCTCTAATATACTATTTCAAGATTATGTTAATCATCATTATAATGATGTTGGTTTCTTAATCCACTCAACGGAGCACTTTGAAATTTATTATCCTCCGGGGAGACGAATGATTGTTTTGAAATTAGGGTTGTACCCATAAAATGGGCTACCTACATATCTTTGTGAAAGGAATCAGAACCCTTTAGTTCGGTGTCACTTAATAGGAAACATCATACATTTTAAGTTCATGTGATAAAGACCTAGCCATACAGTTTAGTCTCACATGGTATGAAAATCTAAGAAAAGGGTGCATAGTCATAGTTTGGTGTGGGACTTATACCTAAGCAGCCCAAGGAACATGGAAAGAATATGGGTTTCCAAGTTAGATTATACCCTATTGGGAATATGGCCCAAGGAGAACAGGGTGGATTTGAAGTGTTGGGCTTGAACCTGAAAGAGTCTTCCTATGTATCCCATGTGGATGGGAATCAAAGGCCATGTAGTTCGATATGTTACATAGGAGAGTATATTCCTCTTAGAGAATAGAGTTTGGTCTTACTTCCTAAAAAGGATGCCTTGAAGACTTAGGGGTTTAATTTGGGGCTTATTCATAAGGAGGATGCCCAGATAAAGGGAATTAGGGTTAGATTACAGAAGAGGATATCTAGTGAGCTCAGGCCCCAAGAAGTCTTCCTACATATCAAAATTCTTATAGGAATCAGAGTTCTCATAGTTCATTAGATCGTGAAAATGTTGGGACCACAAAAAATCTCTAAGACCACGTGAGTCATGCTCAGTGTGAGAAACTAGAGGATGTCAAGATTTAGCAAAGGCACCCACACTTTTCCTCCCCCTATGGTGGAAGAGGGTTCAACTATGGCGGCTATGGTGGATGAGGTCATGGCGACCCGAGAAGAGGGCGACCTATGATCCTTCCCCATATCTAATTTACATTCTACAAGGGCCCAATGGAAGGAAGAAGGGATAGATATTAGGGGCTTTCACTAGGACGAATGCCCATGGTGACAAAGTTCAACGGGAGAGGGAAAGGGTAACGAGGGTCCATGTGCCCATCTTTCCTATAGTCATTGGCACCGAAGAAGAGAGGAGGAGCAATGATGATACATCCTACAAGATAACCTAGGGTTTTATTCCAAGTTGGTTACCCTAAAATTGATCCTAGTAGGGGAGGGATACTTATCCTATGGTTGTGCAGAAAAGAAAGTTTGAACCGTATCTTCCCTAACAGAGACCTAAGGTTCCAAGTCGCCTCTTTGAGAATGGAGAGGCCAGGACCCAACCCTCCTCCAAACCATGAATTTCCCAACACTGTTCCAAGGATAAAGGTCCATGTGGCTATGGATAGAAAAACCCTTAGACACTCCATGAATCCTGACCCCATTATGAAAAAAATGTTAGAAACATCTGACTGTGGATATACAATCCCAAATAAGAGACACGCTAATGTGCATTTCCTAAAGGATTGATAAGTCAATATGTGTTGGTGGAGGATTCAACTTAGTCCCTTTCAGATAAGAGAAACAAGGTAGGAGATACCCTTTATGAATGGATTTAAAGAGGGTACTTGAGTGGGCATGTAAGCTTTATACCAATCTCTACTGCAGAGGTGCCTCGCGCAAGTGTGTCATGCAGGTACCCCACGTTGATGTATCGTGTAGCTATACCACATAGGTATACCGCACAGGTGTGGAACATTGGTATGCCGCGTAGGGGTGGCCCATAGGTATGCCACACAGGTGTGGCGTGTTAGTTTGGCCCACAGGTATGCTGCACAGGTGTGGTGTGTAGGTGTGTATTATTACTAAAGAATGTATTTCATATTTTAGAACCAAACATATGTAAAAATTATTAAAAGACTTTCAAAACATGATTATCCCATTTAATTATCTCTTATCTCTTACTTTAGAGAGCTACCTGAGACAATTTGAGGGATCTTGGAGAAATATCTACGTAATGGGAGATTCTGGGAATATTTCAACTTTTTTAGTCTTTTAAATGGATATCCCAAGGGTCCTATTTAAAGGCATGGATGGGCCTGGTTGAAGGAACACGGTACGTGTAGATCCTCCATGTATCTTCTCTGTGATGCTCTATCACATAGGTGTGGAGAAATTATTCTGTCGCGTAGCTATGTCGCGTAGGTCTGTCGCGCAGGTCTGGGGCACAGGTCTATCACGCAGCTTTTCCGCACAACCCTTTAGAGGATTTTACTTTCTTATGAATTCTTCTAACCTTACCTTGGTATTTTGAAATCTATAGGGCTATCTTTGTAGTCTTTTTTTTCTTAAGTGGTTTCAACAAGGAGTAAAATATTTTCTTCCAATCGTATTTAGATTAATCATATCTGAATGGAAAGAAAAGGGTGTGGAGATTGTATTCAGCCTGATCGTATTGAGGCCAATTATATTCTAGAAAATCATATTTGGGCTGAATTGGAAAATAAAGGAGGTTGATGGAAAGTATGGGAAGTTATAATAATTTATAAGGAAAGATAGATGATACTAAAGAGGGTTTTTAATGTTTTCAAAATCATGAAGGAATTCATGATATAAGATGAAGTTTGTAAATGAATGAAGTTGTTTACATTAATCCATCATATTCACCATACCATCATATTCAGGAAAAAATTATTTCAACAAAACTAATGGGAAAATAATTGAGTTGAATAAGATGAAAATTATAATGACTGAGACCGATCAAAAATGTAGTAAACTATTTGATATTGTTGAATGAGTTTTTCAAAGGAAGTGTTTGGAATTTTAAATAGGGGGAGTTTGGTGAAAAATTACAGAATCTTAAGGTACTAGTTTTTTATCACACCAAAATCCAAAAGATATAAAACCTTGGTGATTGAAGATTATGGGTTGTAGAAAAAATAGATGAACTATTGTTTTTTTTCAAATGATTATATCAAGTGGATCAAGAAAAAAGTTGATGTAGATAGATGAATGAATTATTAAGGGGGGCCTAAAATTCATAGAAGTTGTTTTGTTTCTTTAGGTGGTTCAAGAGAAATAATTTTCAAGTCATATTTCTTATCATATTCATAAATTAGAATGGAGAAATATAATCAAATAGAGATATGTGAAGAATCTTATTTCTTCATTAATTTATAATCATTGGTACAGAGTATCATATTTAAAATCTCATATTGGGAACTTATATCCATACTGAAATATGAAAAGAAGGTATGAAGAAGAGATGAATTCATTAAGAGGATTTGTAAAGATTTGAGAAGAGTTGACAAGGTCAAGTTTCACCCAAAATTCAAGGGAAATCAAGATTTTTGATAAATTGGTTGAGCGTGAAAGTTTTTGGGATTCCATCCAAAACCACTTTTGGGTTTCCTATAAAAGGGAAAAGTACATTGTACTTTCACTAAATTCTGATGATGAATGTGTTTACAAAAAGGGAGATAAGATCCGACTTTATAGGGAGAGAAAGGATTCCCTATTAAGCCTTTGTTGACGAAGTTTTAAAAGATAAAATTGAATGGAGAAGAGAAAAGATCACAACATTATTCAAATGGTCATCATATTCAATTATCATTATATTCAGATGATTACCATTTTCATTATATTCAGTTGGTTATCATATTTGGATGTTTAATTGGATCAAGATTTATGTATTGGGATTTATGGAATGAGGAAAGAAGTATTCTAAATTGTCTCAATCGTATTCTAAAAGAGTTATAACTATCATATTGGGTAATCTTATCTGAGAATTGAATTTGATGAATCGGAGTAGGAATATAGGATTGGGTAATCAGATGGAAATCAATATAAAATTCCTTGAAGTTCTTACAATATTCTTGTTAAGAAATTGATGAATTGTTTTTTCAAGAAATACATTTTTTGAAATTCAAAATAATAACAGGTAACATGAATTGTTAGACAAATATTTTTTTACCTTATTTGTGCTAAGAGGGTGCACATGCACTATTGGATTACCTTCAAAGTGATACACTATTTAATGTGTATATACTACTCATTGAATTCCAAGTATTGGTTTATAGTGTATTTTGTGGTGTTGGATTATCTTCAGACCATACCAAGGACATAACAATTCGTATCGAATAGTGAACCTTGTAAATTATTATGTTTCTAGGGATGTGTGTATGAATTGTTTTAAGTAGGGATTGAAATTTTTAATAGGAGGAAAAGTTTGTTCCTAGAAACATAAAATAAATATTATCACTGATTCACCCCCCCACCCCCCTCTCCCTCTTAGTGATATAATTATCCTGGCTAGGAACTTGTGAGTGGTATCAGAGTTGAAGGTTCCGTTATCTTATTCTTTGATGAAGTTTTTAAGAGATGATTATAGAGAATATAAACTATGTTAATAGTTAAGTTATTATGGTTTTATATGGAATTAATTATCATATTTTGAATGATATAATGTTTCCTTATCTTATGTCAACTGGATATGATGTTCTTGAAGCTACAACAGATGGGTTTACTCCTATTGATGATAAAGTTACTCTTACATCTTTTGATAAGTAGAATATTGAGAATTATGGAAGGTCCAAGAATGCTATATTATCCTCCATTTTTTGAAAGTTAATTCCAAAGGGTGAAAGGAGTTGACACAGCCAAAGGTATATGAGATAAATTGAAAAACATATATAAAGGAACAAAAAAAGTAAAGAAAGCAAAGTTACAGATTTGGGGATTGAAATATGAAGATTTCAAGATGGGTGAGTATGAATCTGTTGGGGACTTCTTTATCAAGGTGAATTAAATTTTTAACACTATCATATTACTTGGTGAAAAGTTAGATGATTCTACAGTTGAAAATATCTTGAGAATCCTCCCTGACAAGATTGATGCAAAGGTTTCTTTGTTAGAAGACTTGAAAAGAAAATTAAAAAGTAGGAAGATGAATTTTCCCAAAAAAAAAAGAATTTTTTCCTAATTATAAGGTTGATCTGGTGAAATAAATTAATAACTTGAAGAAATAAATTTAGGAATAAAAGAAACATAATGAGAATCTGTAGGTGAAGCTAAAAGCAAAAGTAGAAGAGTTGGAACTTGTTCAAAAAAAACTCTCTATATTCTAAGAGAATGGTATATGTTTCAAAAACTCTATCACTGAAGTTAGTGAAAGATATAATATTGATAAACCTAACAAGGATAAAAAATTTACCTTCAAAGGTTGAGAAAAATTATGTAAGTGATTCAGAGGAAAAGTTGTGTGTGTGGCCAAGATTGAAAAAGTGTCAAATTTAGAAGTTTCAAAATACCCTGAGTCTGAAATTTTTTTATCTGGATCTAGAAAAGTTTAAAATAATTATGATTTCATTAAGGAATAAAATAAGGAGAAGAATATTATTGATAATAGAGAGTTTGGTGGTTCAAATAAGAAAGACAAGAAGGTTTCTAAGAAACATATTCACAATTTCGATCAGTATGGAAGTTTTCATGAAAATACTCATTCTATGGATACTACTGGTATTGTGGTAGATTTTGACACATGGAAAATATGTGTTGGTTGAATAAAAAAATTACTATTATTCAACCCATTATGGAAGGAAAAGTTTTAGGTTGAGTCAATCTCCTCAAATAAAGAATTCATAAAATGATGTTTTAAAGAAACCTAAGAAGGTCAGTGTGAAAGTGTAAAATAGGTTCCAAACATTAGAAACTATTATTCAAATATGTGGAAAACTTGGGAAACCTAAAAAAGATGTATTATTTGGTTACCAAAACAACAAAAGTTTCATAACAATTCTCAGATTCGAAAAGTTAAGAATGAAAAGGAAGAAGAAAAATATCTTGTTGATGAAACCTCATTGAAAGATTCAAAAGGATAATGACCTAGGATTCATGAGAGTGGTTGTTCTTATCATATGATAGGATATTTTAAGTTATCAACGAATTTGAAAGATTTTAAATAATGAATAGTGAAATTTGGAAATGATGAATCCTTGAAATTCTAAGGTGTTGTATTAGCCATTATTGGGAAATAAAAGATAAAATCCATGAAAAATTTGTATGTTGATGGCCCGAAACAAAATTTTCTAATTGTTTCACAATTTTTTGATGTTAGTAACAAATTTATCTTAAAAAAATGGATTTTTCATGAAAATTGAGGAAGATGGAAAATTTATTAAAAGAGTTCAATGTACAAAGGGAAAATTATTTAAATTTGCGGAAATACAAAACTCTTGTTACATGAGTATGGTGGAATAAATTCAATTGTGGCATTAAAGGCTAGGACACATGGTTCAAAGAAACATGGAAATATATTTAAAAGAAACATTGTATGATAAATTCTTGATTTTCCAAGATGAAGAGATTGGTGTTGCACTATTTTTTAGAAAGGAATGATAATAAAATCAGTGCATAAGAATATTGATATTTCTTCAAAAAAACCCATGGAGAATATTCATTCTGATAATTGTGTGTCGATAAGAAAACAATAAAAAAAATGGAGATAAGTACTTCATCACTTTCATTGATGATCTTACTCACATTACTTGTGTTATGAATACTACACATAAATAAAATTCTTTGAATTTTTTTAAAAGTTTCAAAAGTAAAGATGAAAAGGAATGTGAGTATTCAGTGAAGATGTTGAGAACTGATAATGGTGGTGAATAAATAAATGGTGAATTTGAAAGTTATCTTAATAAGAATGGAATTCATCATGAGTATAGTTACCCATAAAATCCTCAACAAAATGGGGTTTCTCAAAGAAAGACTATATGTTTGGTGGAAATGGGAAGAACCATGTTATATAAACATGGACATTCTCATTACTTTTGGAGGAAATAAATGAGTACTATTTTTTATATTCAAAAGTATTTATTCTATAGGACTAATTCAGATTTGAATCCATATGATTTTTTTTGTTGAAAAACATCAATTTTGAAACCTTTTAGAGTTTTTAGGATTCCATGTATTATAAAAAGAAAAGGTGAAAACTATAGAAAGTTTGAGTAGAAAGGTAAAGATTGAATATTTCTTGTATATGCTCCAGAAGGAAGAGGATATAGATGTTTCAAAAAATAAATATGAATAATTTTTTTTAGTTGATATGAAATTAATTTAAATATCTAAGGAAGATAGGTTTATTCGAGCTGATAAATAAGCTGAACAGGATAAGGAATGTTTTGAAAATAATTCTGATAAGGATACAGACAATTGTAATCCTACTCAAGAAGACGAGTTGGTCTTATATATTTTTAGTTCGAAGAACGATACTCGAAAATCTCACCCTAGTCCGAGGAAATAAGTGGAATCCCATAATGTTATTATTATCAATATCAAAAGGTTGAAATAAGATGAAAAAAAATTCTATTACACAAACTTCATTGTATTTGAAACTGGATCTGAATGATGTGAACGAATATTTTGAGTATTTGTAATGATTTGTGGTCATGAATGAAGAATTGGATCAGAATTAAAAGAATGATACATTGGGAATCATACCCAAGAATTAAAAATAAAACATTATTTGTAGAAATTTGGTTTTATAGAACAAGTTGAATGAAAAAGGTGAAGTGATATGAAACAAATAAATATTGGTTTGCAAAGGGTATTTTCAAATCGAATGTATTGATTTTTATGAAACCTTTTCTCTAATGGAAATGTTGGAAAAAATCATAATATTTCTTACTATTTTATCAAAATGTGGTTAAAATATATTTCAAATGGATGTTATATACGCATTCTTGAATGGTGATCTTGATTATGAAGTTAACATTGAACAACCTTGTAGATTTTTTGTTGGGAAAAATAAAAGGTATATGTGTAGATTAAAAAAGGATTTGTACGGGTTAAAACAAGATCTGAGTTCATGGAATTCCAAATTGGATACACGCTTAAGTAAAAAGAGTTTTAAGAAAGGAAGAGTAGATAAGAATATTTATATCAGAGAAAATAAATAGAATTACCTCATCATAATTATTTATATTGATGACATTATATTTGTTGGGAATGATGACAGAAGTTGTGAAAGATTTTATAAAGATATGAAAAAGTAATTTTAAATGTCCATGATGGAATAAATGAAATACATTCTTGTGTTAAAAATTATATAAAGGGAGAAACATGTTTTTATTCCTCAAGAAGATTATGATATGGAACTTCCTACGATGTTCAACCTTGAAAATTCAAAACTGATTTCAATACCAATTGCAGTGGGAAAAATTTTGAGTAAATATGGAGAAGTAAAATAATGTGATCGGAAAGTATTTTGAAAGTTGATTGGAAATTTTTTATATTTTACTACCTCAAGACCCAACATTGTTTATGTTTTTACCTTCTATGAAATATTTCAGATTTCAAAAAATTAATAACATTTTCTTACCAAAAAAATAATTCTCAGATACATCAAAGGCACAAAATATTTTGGAATTAGGTATGATAGCTCAGATACTGTTTATTTTTTTGGGTATCCAGATGCTGATTGGGAAGGAAATTTTGATGATATAATATCCAAATCTAGTGTATTATTATTTCTTGGAATGAATTGTGTTAGTTGGAATTCAATGAAACATAATTCAGTAACTATCAGTATGGCGTAAGCTGAGTATGTTGCTGCCACTCAAGTCACTAATCAACTTATGTGGATGAAAACTCAATTATAATACTTACCTATTGATGTATATTTACCCTAGATCTTGGTTTATTACAATCAAATTACAAGGAATCTAGTTCAACATTCTTGTTAAAAAACCATGATATCAAATATCATTTAATAAAAGACCTTGCAGAGAATAATGAATTGAATCTAGAGTATGTTCCAACATCAGAATAAGTTGTTGACATTTTCAAAAAACCATTACTGAAGGAATCCTTTTCTAAATTGAGGTTAAAAATGGGAATTCAACCTCTATCTCATCATGTTTTAGTTATGTGTTTTTCCCCTCTCTCATCTTACCTTTGGATAATGTTGTCAAGGGGGAGAAATAATTGTTTCCTAAATCTATCCTTAAAAGACATGTAAAAAGGGGGTGTTTTGTGTAAGCTATGAATTCATCATTATATTTTGTGTGAATTATTATAGTTTTTTGTTGGATTGATTGGAGGAAAAAATTTAATTTTATTCAAGGAAATTCAATGAGATGAGGAATAAAATGTGAGCAAGATAAAGATGGTTTTCATAATCACTACTTTTGGATAGAAAAGTTTCACTGTAAATGATTCTTGTTTATTACAATGAGTTAGATAACATAGGCTTAGAATTATTAACATGTAATCCATTTTTTGAGTATATAAATTTCCAGGATTTATGAATCCTGGTTGACAAAAAAATATAAAGGGGGAGATTCTTAGGACCAAGATAAAAAGTATGATGATCATATTCATGAGTTGTCTTTTTTTTCAAGAATGTTTTTTGAAGAAAAAAAATCATCCCACTTTGTATTTTGGTGAAATTAGGACTAACCATCATATTCAAGAGAAACCGACTCACAATTCCTGAGATGGTCCATTGTATTTAAGAGAAAATGGCTGAAAGATAAGTCTCATTAGATTCAAAGTAAATCTAGAATTAAAGGATCTATTTTATTGAGAATACATCTTTCTGGAAGTAAATGGTCATCACATTCACATAGAATTCAGTATGGAAGAAGTGATCATAATTAGAGAATCAGAGTCTTCTTGACTATGATAAAACAATTGCAATGATGCTTTTTTGATCTTAGAGTTATCATAAATAAAAATTATTGAAAATTATGATGCAATATTGATGAAGGAAAGGGGGAGTAAAATTGTTTCTTCCAATCGTATTCAAATTGATCGGATATGGATGGAAATAAAAGGGTTCTTGAGATTTTTTTCTACCTAATCATATTCAGGCCAATTGTATTCTATACAATCAGATTTGGGATGAATTGGAAATGAAATCTGGTTTATGAAAATGATGGGCAGTTATAATATATCCCAATAAAATCCATATGATGCTAAAGCTACACTTAAATGATTTTAAAGTCATGAAGCAAGTCATGATACGAGATGATATTTGTGAATGAAATAAGCTGCTAACACTGGTCCATATTATTCTACATTCCATCATATTCAGGATTTTTTTCAACAAAACCGATGGGAAATGAATTTAGTTGAAGAAAATTAAAATTGTAATGATAGAGACCAATCAAAAATTTTGTCAACCATTTAATATGGTTTAATGATTTTGTCTAAGGAAGAGTTTGGAATTTTAAAGCTATGGAGTTTTGTGACAAATGTCAGAAACTAAATGTACTGGTTTTCAGTCATACCAAAATCCAAAACATATAAAACCTCGGTGATTGAAGACGATGGGTTGTAGAATAAATAGATTAAATCTTATTTGTTTTCAAACACTTTTATCGAGTGGATCAAGAAAAATGTTAAATGATATGGATGGATTAATTATCCAGAGGTAGCATTAAATTTAAAGAAGTGTTTTATTTCTTCAACTGGGTCAAGAGCCATTATATTCAAGCCATCCTACTGATCAACTTCACTAATTACAATGGAGAAATAAAATTATACTAAGATATATGATGAATCCTACTTCTTCATTCATTTACAATCAATTGGTATAAAGGATCTTATTAAAAAAATTGTATTGGGAACTCGGATCTAGACTAGCATTTGAAAAGAAAGTTTGAAGAAGAGGTCAAGTAATTAAGATGATTTGAGAAGATTTGAGAATATTTGACAAAGTCAAGATACACCCTAAATTCAAGAGAAATCAAGATTTGGTATAATTTGGTTGAGAAGAAAAGTTTTTGGGTTTCCCTCCAGAACCACTTTGTGGTTTCCTATAGGATGAAAAGTAATTTGTACTTTCTCTAATTTCTGATAGTGGATGTATTATTCATAAGAATAGAGAGTAGCTATTACTTTTTATGGAGAGAAAGGATTCCATATTAATCCTTCATTGAAGAAGTTTCAATGTAGATAATTTAAATGAGAAGATATAGGATCACAATGTTATTCATCTCATCATCGTAATCAATGATCATCATATTTAGTTGATTACCATATTATTCTTGTCATTATATTTAGAAAATTATTGAATCGTTCTAGATAATTGAATCAGGATTTCCATATTGGTATTTCTGGATTGGGGAAGTATGTATTCCAAATTGCCTCAACCTTATTCTTATGGAGTTATATCTATCGGATCGGGAAATCAAATTTGATAATCGAATATGAGGAATTGAAGTGGGCATATCAAATTGGGAAATCAGATTGAATTATATATCAAAGTTCTTTAAGTTCTTACCATCTTATAGGTAGGAAATTGAAGAGTTTCTTTTTCAATGAATTACTTTTTGGGAATTGAATAAAAGCACAGGTAACATGCATTGTTACACAAATATTGTTTTAACCTATTTGGGATAAGTGGTTTCACACACACTGTTGTATTATCTTCAAAGTGCTACACAAGTGAAAGGGTATATCTTACTCATTTTATTCCAAGTATTTTTTTCTAGTAGATTTTGTAGTGTTAGATTATCTCCAAAGCATAGCAAGGATGTATCTATTCATATTGAATATTGAACCTTGTAAATTCTTGTGTTCTTATGAATGTGTGTCTTATTTTTTTCAAAAGGGATTGAAATATTTAATTAGAGGTGAAGGTTATTTCAAGGAAACATAAAAGAAAAATTATCACCAATTCACCCCCTCCCCATCTTCGTGATACAATTATCCTAAATGCGAACTTACATAATTTTCTCAGAGGATACCTTGAGCTCCACAGACTTCTTCTCTATAGAGGACATAGATTGGCATAATTGATCAATGGATTCAGATTCTATGACTGAAATCTACTGAAATGCTTCCACCCTAGAAATAAAATCAAGTATTTTCTTATCTTCCAAGTCAAAGATTCCTTTATTCTCTAAAAAATGTTTCTCCAAGGTTTTCAGTGGATGCTGTAATTGAGACAACACCATATTTAAAGATGTGAACATAGCATGAGGAAATTACCATTGATTAATTCATGGATTTATTAATCAAGTCATTGAGATGAGAAGGTCACATGCTAAAATCATGTAATCGATCCTTTTGAATGGTTCTCAAGATACAGTTATGTGACATAGTCTTGTGAAGCAGTCATAAGAGATAGTAGATTGCAAGAGCATTGAATTTCTAGGTCTCCTTTGAAATGATTGTCTCCCCACTCCCCTATTTATAAGGGGCCCCACAGAATACCAAAGGTAAACTAGAAGACTAAAATTTTCTAAGAACACTATCCAATGGGAGATTAAGGGACTTAGGAGGCTATTTACATTACTTAGAACCAAGTACTCATCCCTCATGAACTTTCTTATAGGTGGATTTTTGTATTCCTACAAAATTTACATCAACAATTCTAGGATATAACAAATACTCATACAATTAGTATTATTTTCTCTAAAAAAGAAAGGACAGAGAAACATGGATACTTAGATATTAGGTGGATAGGTTATGGGGATCATGTGACCACCATGAGGAAACTTGATCTCATAAACTTAGGAACATCAATCATCCAGATTATATATTTCACAAGACCAGATAATAATCACATGAATCTCCTTCGGTGAAACCTAGTGTTCATAAAAAAGCCCCATCATATAGCCCTCTTCATATCATGAATCCCTTTTGAGAAGTCTTCCTGATTATATGACCCTCTATCACATTAGTTACTCTAATTATGTGACATGTCAATCAACATGTTATTGAAAAGAATCTAATGACCATTTTAAAATATAAGTTGAAAAGGAGGTGTCTTCATGTGATGTAAGTTATGTTGATTTTTATATGAAGGGATTATAAAGATCATTTGATAAGTTCAACGATCACATGAGATCCCTAGTGTCAAGTTATCCATTCCATGCAAAAGGATTTGGCCATGTCAATTTCATCATAGGAACGACCTCTGACACATCCATTAGATCATGTGATGCCTTGATGGAATATCAATTGGAAACTACCGAGAGTCTGGTAACATAAAGAATAAAATATGAAAAAGGTGGTACCATTACGATAGGAAATGTCAATATATTTATCATGTGAATGGGTTATGCAGCTATTATGATCAGCCTATTGATCACAAAAACGCCATTTAAAATTCCATATTAATTTCATGAAGGGCCTCTAATATGCCAATTTGATCATGGGAAGGGCCCTAGAAAAGTCTTCCTTGATCTCATGAAAGCCTCTTCAATAGGTGACTTGGTTTCACGAATACCCCCAAACGTGTCAGCCTAATATTTCAAGGGTTCTTTGACATGTCAAATCGAATATACAAAATCCTTTTACAAGCCCTGGATTTAATAAATATAGAAAATATGGAACATTCATGTAGTCACTATTTATTATGCTTCATGGATAACTTAAAGTAGGATCATGTAAAATGTGTGATGTAATGCTCCCACCACTGACTGAAGCTTATATCTAGGATATACACGTCATGCGAATATGCATTGTTTTAAGGTGTTTAAGCGTACAGATTTCTCTCCCTCAGCCCAAAACACACACATAGGAGTCGAGAGGTGAAAGTGGACTTCTCAAAGTGGAAATCCATGAAATCAAGAAGTTCTTCAACTAGGTAAACCTAGGAAATGATTTAAGGGATTACGTGGAATTTATATATTCTTCACATGACCACCCTATTGATCATGTGAAGGACTTCCGATGCACTATAGAAATTATTCAAAGTAGTTTCCACATATCAACCTGGTTGTGTGATATCTCAACAAGCCAATAAATTATTAACATTGAAGAACTTATACGATAAAGGCTGAAAATGATGAAATTTTTACACAAATATGGACACGATGATTTTCATATGATGGGGTCATGTTCTTCATGTGACCTATTCATTTTTTATGCGAAAAACTATTAACATGTCATATAGGTCATGCGACAGCACCTAGTCATGTCATCCCTGTCACGTTAATTCCACTAAACATGTGATACAAGTCACGTAAATCCCTACATACATTCCATTCGAGTCATTTTAAGGGATATATAATCGTTATTCATGTCATGATAAGTCCTCGAGACATTTTATCCAAATCAATGAAAGTTCACTAGATATATCAGCCAAGCCACGTGAAGTCCCATGGACATCTCAGTCAGATCATGTGGTAGATCTCCAACATGTCATCCTTAATCCTATAATTACCTTGGATGTTTCTTTATTAATCACATGAATATTCCTTCGACAAGTCAGTTAGATCATGTTACCATACTCAAACATGTCTTCTAGAAACCCAGGACATCCCCAGACTTCCTCATGCATGCTAAGAAGACAACTAGGACATGTCTGGAAGACACTTAAAACTTGTCAAGAAGATAATCCAAACATGTCGGGCGGACACTCTAGACATGATAGGTAGAAACCCGCAAACATGTCATCCTCGCCTATAAGGAGTACTTAGGCAAGTTCTCTTGAACCATGTGAACCCCAAACCATGAGTCTTTGGTTGGTTATTCCCCATTTATATTGAAAGGGTCTATAATGGGTTAGTAATGGATACTTATACCATCAAATGGGTATAATGGGATCCTCGTGAAATTTACACAAGTTCAGCTGGCCACTCATGGTTCCCAATCTTTATCTGTCAGAGGGTAAGGGTCAGATATCTTACAATGGGCATCTATATTGGTGTAAGTCCCTCCATATCTCAAAAACTCTAACCCATGGGACCCAAACTATCATATGGTATTATCATTATTCCTCACCGATCAGTATATTGAGAATCTAATTTAACTATGGGGAATCTAATTCATGCGATAAAAAGGATATGCAACACTCCTTCCTAAGGCCCAAGTTCTATATCAAACACCCCATTAGGGCCACCCCAGTGCACAATCATATTATCCACATACTGTGAGAATAATAATTTACTGTCTCTTAATTCTCACACCAATAATGAATCATGTGGGTTTAAGAATTTTCAATAATCGTATCACTAGAATAATACATTTCCCTCATCCAGGGAAACCTCAATGTGTTAGACTCATTTAGTGAATTGATATAATTACCCCAGTACAAGAGAATCCATCCCAGTGTAATCCCCAAAGGCATTACCATACTGGTAAATCATGGAGAAATAACCCTCATGGGAATTAATTATCTATAACCATCCAACATTGGGTTTAGTTCAGATTGAACTATGATGACCCTAATTCCTGTTATAAGTAGGATACATAGGATCCTTCCTAAGGCTCAAGCTCCATAATTGGTTCCTAAATGCCTTCATATTTTTCATTTCTATATGATTTTAAATTACATAGCTTTGAAATAAACACACTATATTGTTTTTTTCATATAATAAACTCGATACATTAGACGCCTCAAAAAGGTTCAATCCCATCCTCGAAACACTAATCACCCCACTAAATGGTAGAAAAATCCAGAGTTCCTAGTTAAACAACTTCAAAATATACATTGATACTCATTGATAAGTAGTAATAGGAAATATATAGAGAACTTTTGATACATATATATATATATATCATAACATTAAAATAACCCCCTTTACACACAAAAGTATTAAACACTCAATAATTTTATTAGGGTAACAAATCATGTATCAAGATCTAGAAGAGATTCATTAACATTTATTCAATCTATAAGGGAGTCATGAAAAATTAATTAATTATCCCTAAAGGGTATGATGATCATGAGATCCCATCCACTCAATCAGTGTGAGTTTCTAAGAATTATTGGCCTTAAAACCACAATGATCGTCTTCCTTTGGAAAGGAAGCTCAGATTCATTATAGATTTGGGAACCATTGGGTGTTTCTACAGATAAAACCTAATGACATCATTGATGGTGAAACATTACTAATCCCATAACAATAAACCACAAAATTAGAATATTTTTATGAAATATAAATCTGATAGGTTAAAGTACATTCACATAATTCAGGGAAAGTGGTAATGATTTTCGCCTCAAATTCCTCTCTTTAAGATGCATTTGATATTATGAGCCAAATTTCATTTATGTGGTGTATGAACTAAATATTTGAGATATCATATCATTAATTATATTCTAATAATATTAATTTAAGTTCAATTATAGTCCATCAAATTCAAGGGGTTTTGATAAAAGTGTAACTCAAGATACAATATTTATCTTAGTCTCAATTCTTATTCTTTGAGACATGTTACATGTTAAGATCCATAGTTCCATTATATTGTGTATTAACTTCTCATGGATATGTATTTATCACACTCTTTATATTTCATGGAATTTAATATCCAAATCATGTTCCCTTATTCAAGTTTCTACTGACATATTTGTTTCCGCAATAGTAAGGATTCTTGGAAACCCAAATCCCCTTATTTGAGTTATAATGTTTAATATTTAACATTTTTATTTCACGTTTGGGTTCTCCCACTATAAAATTTTATGTTATTGTATAATCCTCTTGGGGAAAATGAATTTTAAATAAAAATAATCTTTTATAAATCTTTTTACAATGTGATTTTTGAATAAGGTATTTTTTAAAATATTAAAATGGGTTTCTTTCATTTTACTTTCACATGGTTTATCTTCCCCCGCCACATTTATCCAAGAAAAAACATATGTATTTTCGAGGCCCTATTATTTAATATTATTTACAAAAGTAATGTAATTCAAATATTTTTCACTTCACCATTTTAAAAATAATTTTGAAAATGACAAGTAATTTTCTCTTTTATATCAATGTTAAAAAATTATCTAAAATATATTTTAAGTTTTCACATCCATTTTTCATTTGATTTTCAAATAGATTTCACCGAATAAGGTTTATGTTTCACTATTTATACTATAATATAAATATATATATATGTGTGTGTGTGTGTGTGTGTGTGTGTGTTTTGGGGGAATTAACTGAAGATTCTAAATAATCCAATTCACGATATCTTCTTTGGTGGTATTGTTCAATCTTCGGTTGGTAATGATGTTCTTGAAACATGTTTACATCCTTGTAGGTTTCCTTTGTTACACTAGAGATAAAATATTTTGAAACCATCCGCCTTATTCCCATGGATGGATTATGATCATTTTTAAAATATTTATTAACCGTATACACATTTCTCTATACATTGTGAACATCACATCTTCCATAAGTCAGATTGATTATGTTCACCTATAAATAATATTATTATATTGCAAAGGGGGAAATTATTTTCATTATATGGGTTGTTATTTAAATATGGATGATTATTATAAATATGATTGTGTATTATTTAAAAATTAACCTTCTTCCTCTATATGGGTTATAATCATTTAATCCCTTCTATTAACATGGGGAAAAGTATTTGAATTCTTGATTATTATTGACTACTAAAGAAAGTTGATTATGTATTTGATTTTCATTTTTCTCAATATACAGATAACCCAATTTTATTGAGTAAGTGGTTCCTTATTAAGTGGAATAAAAGGAGCTAATGAATCTTATATTAATGCACTAGAATTAATTAGGAGATGGGTGGGAACCAGAATTATATATCTTCTTGATGCATTGGTGATTATCATGAGACAAAACGGGTTTGGGTATTTAGTGTATGCATGCCCATTTTATCAAGATTCATTGACATTGGTCTCATCTGCAAGTAATATTTCTTAGAATAAGGATTTGATAGTAGCGTTTTTATTTCAATCTTTATGTATTCCATCTATAAGATAATAGTATTATTGATATCCTTATTTACAATACTTATCATGGATATAGTATTGTCCAAGTTTTAATTTGGTTTTGTCTTCATATTGATTTCATATTCTTACTATAATATTTATTCAATGTTTATTCCATGACTTATTTATTTATATATTTCGCATACATATTTTTTTATCTCACACCTTTCTTGTGTTTCAATTTCCTAGGTTAGGAAGAAAATTAGTAAACATGACATGTTTTTAAGGATAGCATGTAGGAAAGAATTTATGGGAGATATTAAAAAATTATCATGAATTAAGTAGTTTCTTATATATAATGAAAAAAATATGTCTATTAGTTGAGAAATATATGGGATCAATTAGGTTATGATGTGTCCTAAATCTATAATGTTTTAAACATGACATGATACTTTGGATTTAAGATATTATAAAAATTTTATTGGTTTTGTAATTATTTATGGTAATATTCATTTTTTTATCTGGTATCAAATAAATTATGTAAAATATGTTTTTATGTCACCAGATTAGGTACTGTAGGTTTGGGGAATTATAAAAGTCTTCCAATGTGGCCTCTGAAACACCAAATTTCTCCCACAAATGATGATTCTTTATCACAAAATCCCATTTAGGTCCACATAGAATACACTGAATAATGACTGAAAAAAACACCACTCCCTTTGTAGTCTCACATAGTTTCTATGTAAACCAATTTCCTTCATCAAACTTCCTACCTTGTGTGCTCCCTATGTTGTTCACAAACCACCTATGTGATCACTGTTTACCTGCTATGTCATTTTAAAATGAACAAAAACATCCTTTGTGACCTCATGTTAATACTACACAAGAATCTATACATATCCAAAATTCCTTCTGAATTGACTTTCATAACAACTTCGATCTTTCCCCTACAGTTCGCACTAAAAAGTTTGGAAAAAAATGGGAAACTACAACACCTTACAAACTCCTATTGTATAAAAAACAATACTAGAAATTTTGTCTACCAGATTTTTCAAAAAACATAGCCAAACCAAAAAATCTTGAAACAACATTGAGGGGGAATTTTTCCCAACAATATCCCCCTTTCATTTTATCTAAAAAACATCAAAACTAATTATAAGAGTTTTTTGAAAAAACTTATGCACACACTTATTCAACAAGAATTCCCACTATACTACTCCATATAGTAATCAAATACTTAACCCCTACATACTTTAGTACTACAAGATACAATCTTAGCATGATAAAGAAGAGTACCATGAAAATTTCATCAATAAACCACATCATTTTTTAATCCACATTTTGGATATTTCTCAACACCAATTTCTATTGTGTACAGATACCAATTGTTATTCGTGATCGATACAAAATGATGCACAGATTATAGTTCATGGGAAGAAAAATTAACTATTTTGACTCTTTGGTATCTTTTTTCCACATGATTCATCATGTAATTACTCTCCCTTCTCAACAACATTACCCTATCAAGAACAAGACTTCTACCATTTGGTCAATGAACCCAAATATCACTCATTTATAGTCAGTAATATGGAAATGGAAAAAGATCATTACATATGGAAATTCACAACATACTTAAAAGAGTGGGATTCCTATATCAATTCTATTAAAGTATTGTGCATTAACTGAAATCCAAGATCCATACAATTCCTTTCGAAAGATTCCTTAGGTATGGCCTTTATGAAAATATTTGTGACATTATGTTTAGATTGAAAATAATCCAATATCACCTACCCATGATCCAATTTCTCCATAATAAATTGATATTTTATTTCAATGTGTTTTATTATTGAATGGTGGATAGAATTTTTTCCTTACATTTAGATCACATGAATTATCACAACTGATTCCAATCAGAGACTTCACATTAACTCTTAGTTTTTATAGCTATTGTATCATACAAAGTAGTTATATAAAATCTTGATTAGCCAAAATATATTCTATTTCTATATAGATTAATGAAATATAATATTTATTCAATATAAAGAATGAAATACACAATCTACCTAGATAATATGTACCAAACAATATAGAATTTTTTATTAATTAAACTAGCCTAATCAGCATCAGTATATCCAAATAACATTGATTTTAATGTTTTATTATCCAGACCCCAAATTTCCCAAAGGGCTTCTTTTTATTTATTTTTTGGATAATACCTCTTTTTAATGGGTTGAGAAGGAACGATTACATGACCCATATGCCCAATGGCACAAAGCCTAGTACATGACCCAAAGGCTCAGAGGCACAATGGTTGATACATGACCCTAAGGCCCAAATGTTTTATTATACAACAATATGAAATCCATTGTGCCATTTATATATCATTGTATTTGTCTTTACTATAATTATGAGAATTTAATTGAGATTACTTTGATAACATTTCACCTAAAAGATAGAAAAAACAATGTCGGGTTGTGTCAATGATAAGTAAAGATGGATTACAATGATTTTCCTATATGAAATGACATTGAACACTTTGCCTTCATCATCCCTTGAAAACTTCATCCGGGTAGTAAACAGAGTTGAAATTTCTATGAAATTTTCCATTTCAAGTCTTCTTATAACCTATTTGGCATACTTATATTGAGGGGTGAATATACCATTCCTTCCTTACGATACTTGTAGACTAGGGAAAAACATCTATTCTCTAATAATTGAAATTTCATACTCAAATTCCATGAATTATTCAAATTACTTTCACTGTGCTTTATTCGATCATACAAAAATTATTTCATCAGCATACACTTACACCATCATTATGTGATCACTCTAATTGTTGATATAGATATTGCAATCAACTCCACCATGCTAGATACTGAGATTTTTAAAGTATTTATTAACTCTTGAATACCATTATATGGGTTCCTTATTTATTCTATATAAATAATTATTCAATAAAGATATTTTTTTCATATTCATGGATGAAAAACCCATTTAGTTTTTTAATGTACACATCATATAAAACTTCATTCATAAATGATAAATTGAAATTATTCTAGAAAATGTTGAATTTTAGTTTCATTATAATGGTTAAGAATAGTTAAAATATATCTAGCCTTTCAATAGGTGAAATTTATCTTCTATATTGATGTCTTCTATCTAGAATTATTCCTTAAAACCCATTCATGATTTATTTTGAATCACCATTCCATCTAAATTCAACTTGTTATGAAAACCCCATTTGATCCCAATGGTGTTATTATTTTTTATCCTCCAAATAATATATCCTGTTTAATTATATTAAATTTGATCAAGAACATAATACAAAGATTGAACCCAACACTCTTCCCTGGTAGCTTCTTCAAAACACATTGGATCTACCTGAGATAAGAAAGTTTCTTGTTATATAGGCATAATTCTCCTTATCTATACTAGTATTTTTTGACCACTAATGATATTTTACCGATCGAATTTATCAATACTTCTTATATTATACATATATGTAGGTTCAACTTCCCCCATTCATCATCAGTGTCTTATTTTTCATCTTGTTTAGGCCCTTGTACTCCCCCTATTTGGATCAACTCTTCAATACTATACTCCTAAAACTTCTCACTATTTTACATAATATTTTACTCATTCTCCACTACAATGGCATCATTACATTCAATAGACATTCCTAGCCTCTTACTAAATAATTTATACTCTTTTCATTTACTTAAGTATCCAAGGAATATTCTTTCATCTCTATGAGACACAAACTTCTTATAGTTCTCCTTATTTAGAATAAAACAATTACTTATAGAGATTCAAAAGTACTCCAGGGACAGCTCTATTCCATACCACAACTTGTATGGGGTATTTTATTCTCATTGAAAAAATATCTATTATTAATGTATACCAATGTTAGAACTTCTTCTTTACAAAACACTTCTTATAGTTATTTTTCAATAGGCATTTATCTCACCATTTTTTGAGGATCTAGTTTCTCCTAACTGCCATAACAGTTTTCGTAGAAATTCTCACTACTATGACTTGATACCTTTTCATGTACATCTATATAATCCTCTACATTGATATTTTTAAACTATATACCATTTCTTATCCAAAAAAATCTATATTAGAAAATTTTTAGTATCCCTCTAATAGTGAGTAATGAAACCAAGTACATAATACTTATGAGTGATGAAAATTATCCATACCATCTTGTTATAATCATCAATGAAAATAATATAACACCTATTCCCATAAAAATCTCTTAGAGATATAGGTCCACACACAAAAAAATACACCAACTCAAGAACCCTTGTTGTCTTCTTCTCTTTTTACTTGAATGTTTTTCAATAACTCTTCAATTTTTGACAAGAATATCACATATGTGTATGATCACATGATAGTTTAGGGAGATCTCATGCTCCACCACTTTTCACCATATCTTCCAATGATGTTTGTCTAAAATGGCCAATATGTTCCTTCCATAACCAATTTTCATCTTCCTTAGAAATAAATAACATATCTTCTTCTACAATGATAAGGTAATGATTCCCCTTAATTTTATTCCCATACATAACCGCTACACCATATTTTATCTAAATGATACATATCTTCTTTGTGAAGTTTATCACATTGCACAAGCCGCATAGTTGACTAACACTTAGAAAATTTTGATTGATACCTTCCAAATCAAGTACATCTATATATCTCATATCTTTTTACCAAAAGTATTTTTTCATGAGGCAGTTCTATTTATTCCTCCATCACTTCCAAATCTAATGAACCTACATTTCTATACTTTATTCCTTTGAAAAGATCCTTATTTCCCATCATATGGTTAGTAAATTTTCTATCAGGGATCTAAAAAATAGAACGATATAATACTTTCAAGTCAATATCAAAAAAATTTACATTATTAACTCTTTTATTATTGATTCATGTGTTTTACTTCACATATGGTTTTGAATAACATGGTTGATCTTCTTCATAGTTCAATAGAAAAAATTTACCTTGAAAATATGAAAATTTATTTTGTGATTTCAATTCACCTTTTGATTCGTTAGGTTGTTTTGAATGACCTTTTTGGGTCATCATGGGAACATTACATTGATTTATTGATGATAAATAATTTTTCATGTTTTTATATCCTCAACACCAAAAAAAATTAACAATAAAAATCATTCCTAGAGTATTGACCACTATATATCTACATTTTCTTCTCCCCCCCCAACCTTTTATAACAACCCTACTCTTAATATCACACTTAAACATAATTTATCACATAAAACTATTCAGTTGATACAACATAGAAGATAGATATTTCTAGTTTCTTTGGTGATTAGGAACATTACATAACAACTTACAACATAAAACACAACATCTTTATTGAAAACTTTGTTTACATGACCACAACATTCCTTCGTACTTAGCATTGCATGAGACAACCTAAGGACATGCATATAAAAAGGGTGAGCTATAAAGACTATTAAGGTAATAACTAAGGAATAACATGAAGAATATAGTACATGTTAGATAATAGGAATGTCAACGTATCAAAAGAGAAACATGAACATAAAGGCATGATATAGCATGATTATCATAACATGGAAATGTGGAAACAACATTTAATATGATATTTTCATGAGCCAAGGCTCATTGAAAATGGAGAATGAGTAAACCCTCATTGAACTTGAGTTAACATGAGTAAAACCTCATTTCACTTAATGTATCATGATACTAATCTTTACCCAATGAATTGAAGTGCTATCAGGGCACACCCTTCTTAATCATTTCATTTCATACATAAGTCTGACACATGGATCATATAACATGGATTCATTAAACATCATCATTTATTCCAAGATAATGTAATGTGTAATTAATAAATGAAAGTATGTACTCAAAAAGTAAATGTTCATAAAGTTGAATACCCTTGATAGAAAAATGTGCATGGTATTCATTACACAATGACTTTGGCTTGGAAAATCACGGTGCAATTTCTGCCGCATAACGGCGTGACATAAGAATTCATAAAAATTGTTGATAAGAGAGAAAGGGGTATATAATCATACATAAATTAAATTGACATTAAGGGTTTCATAGAGATACATTTCCCAACATATGTGGTGGAATTTATATTCATGATACAAAATAATTGCTTGAATGTAAATGAGGACAGAGAAATTCTTTACGAAATTTCGGTATGGTAATGGGTGTACATGGGAGGTATTAATGAGAGATAAAGGGGTATCTCATAATTAAAACATAAATAGGACAGTATGGATAAGGTTTTAAATAATACCCCAACATTTCTAATTGAAAATTAAATGGTATAATAACATAATAAAATTTGGACAAAAATGAGAAAGGAAGAAATCCATTACTTTGAAGTGTGATCCCAAAGGCTTGGAGGAGGCTTGAGAGAGGATTATTGGGATCTTATGGTGACTTGGGAGGATTCTTGAGAGAGTAGTTTAGAGGTGGGTAGATCTATAAAGGCTTTGAGTGAAGAGGAAGTGGGATCTTGGGTGGGTTTATATAGGAAAAGAGAGGGAATTATTTATTATTTAGGTTTTGGGCACCACGCATTAATCTAATCAAAACCACAAACCAACCCATGGTTTTTGCCCTTGGGTATTTCCAAAGGGTAGTGGAAACAATATTATATAATTCCAATGGCCTAATGTATTAAAATATTAGGCTTTCTTATGTGGAGGTTAGTCACACACTCAAGGAAATCATTTTTAAAAAATAAAATGTTTTATAAGTTTTGGAGGGTCCACTAAGGCTTTGTAAATAAAATAAAATAATCATAAAATCGTATTATATTAATGGTAAAATATATATTGGCCGAAAATATTATTTATAATATGTTATTACATAACTATTGGGTCATTATGATGTCATAAAACACATTTAATAATTAAAACGTGTTTAACAAGGAAGGTGCAGGACTAGGCTGAATGCCCAGTCCCGTAGAAATTTATTAATAAAAAGAAAGTGCAAAGAATAGAAAAACTAAAAAGACAGCATACCACAAAACCTTACTTCCTCATACCTTAGAAAGCATCAAACACATCATCACCACCACCTTTTGAGAACTCATCTGGATCTGCCGACTCCCATTCAGATTGTGGAGCGTATTGATTTAACATGTGGATATACTGCTCCCGCAGACGTAACTTTGCTGGGGACATTGGCTCTTTGTTCTGTCATCCCTTCTTCTGATCGAAATCTTTCAGCTTTCCATTTTTGGTAGATGATCTGGTGGATATGGTCCTCCGCGTGTTGGAGTAGTCTTTCCTGGGTTTCCTCTTTGGTGGAGCAGTGGAAGCCCCAATACTCTCATCCCTCTTCTCCCCTTTCCTAAGAATGTCACTATATGTTTCCTTCATAGAACTCGTTAGTCTACCTCCTTGATTTTCTTTCCCCTCATCCATCCCTAGAGTGCCTTCATGCACCAAGGAGGGTGCAAACTTGGAAATTTGCTTGTTGACGTCTACATGTGTCAGACACGGATAAAGGTCCCTGCTATTCTGATTTTTGCAGCTTGCCACTACAAATTCCTGTCTGTTCAAAGATCTCTCCCTGACCTTCTGCTTCTCTGAATTATTATTTCCATTCAACACCCCCTCTGAGATTTTTCCAGCATCCTCCTCAGGACTTTCCTGCACCGTGTTCAACAAATCACTCCCTTGTAGCTCACCACATCCCTTATCCACCATTTGAAGCATGATGACAGGAGCTCCAGCAGCCCCTCCTATTTCCCCATTCCCGATGTTATCAGATATAACAGCACCAGTAGTAGCCCTATCCTGATGTGGGTAGGGTGCTTCCTGGTCATTGGAGGCCATCTCAGTCAAGCTTGCAAATCTATTATCCAGGGATACATCACTACCTTGCTTCAGCAGATTCTCACATCCTCCCTTAACCAGCTTCCATTTGCAACAATCAGTATCTGAACAGCCCTTTGTACTTCCTGAATCAACACCAGCACCATAATTGAGATCATGTTTCAGCCTTTTAAAAACATCCCCAACTGAGGGATTGACACCCTCATTGGTTTCCTCCTTCTGAACAGAATCAGTGGCATTGGCACTCGGGGCCCCGGTGCTTGCATCCTTCGCAGTTGTAATAACAGCAAGCTCCGTTGACCCACCTATCTCCAGTGACATACGTCGACCAGGAACCTCCTCCCTTATCGCAGCAGAATCCTTTCTATAGAAGGAATTCCGGCGGCAATGAAAGTCCGAGTGTCCAAGGCGATGAAAATTCGCACAATAAGGAGTCCATGACTCAAAGAAGACAGACTGATGCCATCTGATCTCATCCTCCACTTCAACGCAGACCGATTTAACTGGTTCCTTCGAGACATCTACTTCGATACAGATGCGCGGAGCAACAGGATGGCAGGAAACACGGGTTCTCATGTCCATACACAGGAAACACCCGATCAGATTTCCAATGACACGGAGGATAGCAGGATTCTGAAATGGTAAAGCAAGACCGGGGAGCGTGATCCATAACGCAGTGGTAGGAGGATCACGGTGGAGATGGAAATCAAAGGACTAGCGAAAAAGAGAGAATCTGGAACCATTAACCACCCTCGATGCAGAAGACCAGGCATAAATTAAGTCATCCACACAGGAGAAACGGATTTGGAAATGCCTCGTGTCTAAAATCCCTACAACCGCCTGTTCTTGAAGCAACCAGGTAGAGGTTACGAACCTGTGAAAGTTGTCCACTGAAGGTCGAGACTTTCCAAACCTTGCGACAAGGATGAGGTCCAACCGCGACACCGCCTTCGCGAACTCCAAAGAGGAAATCGGAACTGATATCTCACCATTCACCCGATTTGGCACCTTAGGGAAAACATCAATCTCTGGGAAGTCAGGGAAGGAGGAGGGATCCACACGCTGTGACAGAGGAGAGTCGTTGCCCCCATCTGGCCAAGGCACATAGGGGGCGCGCCGCCGCGAGGTCATGCTACGCCATCAAGGGTTTCGCCGGAAATCGCCGCTGCGAGAGATCCCATCTCAATTAGATGGATATCTAATTAAATAGTGTTTAATTTTTAACTAAAAATTCGATTGTCTCAAAAAATTATGAAAAATTCACCATTGGATAATTTTGAAATCCTGATTCCAAAAATAATATTCATTTTATCTAAATAATTTTCTAAATATGTGAATTTTTACTTTTAAAATAAAAACTTCTATTTATCAAAAATTCATGGGTTTTGACAAAAATGGATTTCAAACCTTAATAAAAATCACAATTGTATTCATAAAACTTATACTATAATTTATATATAACAAAAAGTAATTTAGTAATAATATATATTAAAATATTATTTAATTAAAAAATCCATTAATTCATCAAAATAGTTTTCTTAATTGAATATTAACCAAAAATATTGTTTGTGATTTAAAAACTATTTACAAAGTAACAATAATAAAATGAATGTATATTCTCTATAAAAAATAATGCACATAATCATAGTTCTAGGGTCTTGTTACATAACCCCTTAAAACACCCACATATGACCGAAGGTTAAGGTGTGCGATGGTGACAGACTCTTGGTGTGGCTCGGATAACATCACTCGGGTGGTAATCACTATCATCTTCCACTTCTCCCATAGATGATTCTGTTCGAGATTTCCGTGTTTAATCATGGATTGGGATTGATCAAGAGCGAATTCTAGTGACGTCACCTACTTTTCAAGGTCCAAAAAATTGGCTTCTTATGGAGGAATTATACTAGATGAGGTCATCGCTTCCTTTGTTTGATTAAATAGGATTTTTTAAAGCCCAATATTTATACTAATCGCATGGTCACTGTTCAACGAATATATTAGCAACGATATCAATTATTAAAGGTATTTTAAAATCAAAAATCATAAAACCAAAGAATTTCATGTTTTATATAACCATATTACATAATAAGATATTTAATTAGATTAAGAGGAATTTTCATTAACAAAATATTAGGTCGTTACAATCTTCCCCCTTAATAAATTTCTCCCTCAAAATTTCCTTTTCCTATACTAAAATGATGAGGGTAACTTTGATTCATCACATCCTCTGATTCCCACATTTCCTCTTTAAACTTTTGGTTCTTCCACAACACCTTGATGAGGGGTATTGTATTATTTCGTAGAACATTTTCCCTATGATATAAGATCTTCACCAGATTCTCTTCATAAGAGTGGCCATTATCCAATGGTACCACCTCTAGATTGAGTACATGTGATAGTTTAGGTATGTACTTCCTCAAGAGTGATACATGTAATACATCATGTACTTGAGATAGGTTCAGTGGGAGTGCTAGTCGATAGGCCAATGCTCCAATGAGATCAAGGATCTCAAAAAGGCCGATGTACCTTGGACTATGGTTTCCCTTCTTCCAAAACCTCATAACTCTCTTCCACTATGATATGTAGAGGAATACCATGTCTCCGACATCAAACTCTAGGTCTCATTGATGATTATCAGTATAACTCTTTTTTCTACTTTGAGTAGCTTTATGGTACTACTAGATGGTCTTAACATTCTCCACCACTTCCTAAACAATTTCTAGACCTAAGAGTTTTTACTCCCCAAATTCATCCCAACATGTCAGTGTTCTACACCTCTTCCCATGCAGGGATTCATAAGGAGCCATTTGGATGGTTGAGTGGAAATTGTTTTTGTAAGAGAACTCAACTAGAGGATGGTGTTGATCACATCTTCCTTTGAAGTCCATTGAGAATGCTTTCAACATTTCCTCTAGTGCCTGGATAGTCCGCTCAGATTGGCCATCAGTTTGAGGATGATAAGTTGTACTAAATTTCAGCTCAATATTGAGAGGATGTTGAAGACTCTTCCAAAACATAGAGGTGAATCTTGGATATTGATCAGATACAAATGATAGTGGTACTTTATGTAGCCTTACCACTTCCTTGATATATACCTGTACCAGTTGATCCAATGAGAAATCCTCTTGAATTTCAATGAAGTGTGCAGCCTTTGTAAGACGATCCACAACAACCCAAATATCATTATTTCCTTTGGATGTCTTCGGATGTCCGGTGACAAAGTCCATGGTGATGTTCTCCCATTTCCATGCTGGTATGGGAAGTGGTTGCATCATCCCCTTAGACTTCTACCTCTCACCCATCACTTATTGGTATATTAGGCATTTTGATGTATACTCAGCGATCTCTTTCTTCATGTTATCCAACCAATAAAGCTCTCATAGATCTTGATACATCTTTTTGTTTCCTGTGTGAATGGAGAAATTTCAACTATTTGCATCATCCAATATTTATTTCTTTCACTCTGGATTTTATGAAACACATAGAATTGTCCCAAATATCACAATTCCTTCTTCATTAACATTGAACTCTGAGTATTTTACTTTTTTTATAGTTTTCACTTTGTTCTAAATTCCCACATCGTACTTTTGAGCATCCTTTAACCTTTAAAAAAGAGACGGTTGAGAAATCATTTGTGAAAGGATTTATGATGTTCCCTTCTTTATAATTCCCATGTCCATCTTAATCAAATATAAGAAGATTATATCCTTTTCAATTCTCATAAATGATAGAATCTCTGGTTCCTTTATACATAGAGCATATGCCACCTTGTTTGCTGTCCGAGGGTGGTAATGGATTGAGAAGTCATAGTCTTTGATCAGCTCGGAACATATTTGTTGGTGCATATTCAAATAATTCTATGTGAATATATACATGGGTATTTTTTGATCCATGTATATTTCAAAATTCTCCCAAAAGAGGTAATGTCATGAAATTTTTAAAAGCAAATATTACTATAGAAAAATCCTGATCATTTGTTGGATAGTTTTGCTCATGAATATTCAATTTCCTTGAAGCATAGGCAATGACTTTGTAATTTTGAATCAACACACAACCCATGTCATTCTTCAAATCATCACTAAATAACACAAAAAGTTTTCCACTTGTGGGTAGTGTGAGCACAGACATAGTGATAACCCTCTTTTTGAACTCCTTGAAGCTCTCTTCACATTCATCATTCCAAGAAAACATTACTCCCTTTCGAGTTAGCTTGATAAGAGGGTTGGATTAACATGATAAATTTCTCACAAATTGATGATAATATCCAAATAAACCCATGAATCTACAGATATCCATTACTAATGTTGGCCTCAGACATTCCTCAATTGCATCTGTCTTGGAGGGATCCACAGATATCGCATTGTTTGTGAGGATATGTCCTAATAATGAGACCTACTTCAACCAGAACTCACACTTTCTATACTTTTCATAGAGCTTATCCTTTCTTAAGGTCTCTAGTATAGTTCTTATATTCTCCTCATGATCCTCCATGTTTTTGGATTATATTATAATATCATATGTAAAGACTACCACAAATGTTTTGAGGTAATATCTAAAGACTCTATTCATCATGTCCATGAATATTTTTGGATCATTAGTGAGTATGAAATGCATTACTATTAATTCATAGGGCCCGTATCTTATACAAAAAACTTTCTTAGAGATATCCTCCTTCACCCTTACTTGATAATATCCTGATCACAAATCCACATTGGAGAAGTATTGTGCTCCACATATCTGATCAAACAAGTCATCAATTCGGGGAAGAGGATACTTGTTCATTATCGTGATTTTTTTGAGCTCATGATAATCAATGAAATGGAACATTGACCCATCCTTCTTCTTGATGAAGAGGACTGGTGCACCCCATGGTGAAGCACTTGGGTGTATAAAACCTTTATCCATATTCTCTTGTAGTTGTTTCTTCAGCCACTCAATATCCACAATAGCTATTCTATATGGATTCTTGGATATTGGAAATTCCCTAGGTATAAGATCAATTGAGAATTCAACTTCTCTTCTAGGAGGAAGACCAGTTAATTCCTCAAGAAACACTAGAGCAAATCCCATTATAATAGGCATGTTTTCAAGGATGGTTGCTTCCTTAGACTCAATCATCTGAGTAAGATACGCATGCTCATAGGGTAGTAATTTCCATGCTTGAGATGATGGTGATAAGGAATATTCATCCTCCTCCTTGAACTTGTACAGAATTGGGGGTCGATTTTCCATATGGAGAGTGATTTTCCTCTCATGGAAATTTGTATTTCCTCTATATAGGGAAAGCCAATTCATGCCAATAATTACATAAAATTCCACCATATGGAGTATGATAAGGTTCTTTGGGAAGTTAAATACACAAATTATGATAGGGGAGGAGTTAGATTCATCGGAAGGAATGATTTCCCCATTTTCCATACTAACTAACATCTTTACTTCCATGATTTGTGGTGGTGTTGGGATTGATCTACTAAAAGTTTGGGATATAAAAGAATGCCTAGAACAAGAATCAAAAAGCGTTTTCACTATTCTTGAATGAATAACTAGAGTACATGTCACCACATTGTTGTTGGGGTTCACTTCAGTGGTAGTGATGGAAAAAGCTCATCCTTGCGGCCTTGGAGGTTGTTGGTTACCTCCAAAAACCCTTTTACTAGGGCACTGGTTTCCAAAGTTACCTGGTTTTTTGTAGTTGAAGAATGAAAAATGAATTGGGGGTTGAACGGAGTGTTCCTCTCCTATATCATAGCCATAGGTTTTTCTTGTCAGAAGTTTATGGCCAGGTGCCCTTCTCTTCCACACCTAAAGCATTTCTTTGTCCCCTTCAAGAAATTTCTAGGGTGATTCTTTCTCCCCTGTTGGCAAGTAGGGTGCTTGATTTTCTTAGCACCATTGGATTTATCCATTAGATCACCAGAATTCAAGTCCACCTTATGCTTCTTATCCCCATAATACCCCCTTCGATTCTCTGATCTCCATTTCAACTTTAAGGGCACATCGGAAAATTTCCTCATAGATCTCCAAGTCACGGATTGTTAGAGATTTTTGTAGGATAGGTTTTAGCCCACCAAAGAAGTGGTCAACATTTCATTCGGTGGTAATGATAAGGTTGGAGGAATATTATGAAAGCCTTGTGAAGTTTTCCTCATACGCTCTGATGGATTTTTCATCTTTTTTCTTGAGGGAAAAGAAATCCCATTCCATATTAAGTCGGAGGGTACACGGAAAATACTTATCGAAATGCATTTTCCAAAAATCATTCCATTCCAACACCTCGATATATTCCTCAGGATTCTTATTTTTTATAATTTTCCAACATTGATATTCTTCACCCTCTATATGATAAGCATCCAGAAGAATCTTCTCTAGTTCAGAACATTGAAGGATGTAGAATAACTTTTCAATGGATTGATCCATTGTTCGGCGATTGAGGGATCAGATGATCCATTAAAAGTAAGAGTACATTGTCTCATGAAGCTCTCAATTGCGACTAGTTCTATCTTAGGATGGGTTTAATGTTCCTCATGACCCATGTTTCTATTAAAAACAAGAGTTAATGGAGAGATTATCATGGAAAAGTTCTCAATTCCTACTCCCATCGGATTGGGAATCTCATTAGAACAGTCGTTACATTGATCTTTGCATCAGTTGTTAGCCCGAGTCCTCCTATTAATGGCCATTGGATAGAATAAAAGGAAAGTTATGGGTAACACATACATGGTAATCCAAATACAAAAATGGATTACTTATAAATTACTTTTATTTCCTTAACTTATGAATTTATAGTCTTTAATCTATGTTATCCACAAGATAATTCCCAAAATATATTCTAAGGGGAATTTTATTTATTCCATTAATAATGGTTCATACTAAGCTTATGAATTTACCGGAGAAAATCCCATGGGAGTTTAATAACCAAGAGTGCAATAAGGCCCATTGTTATTCACCAGTTCTCATTCGAGTCTAGCTCAAAGCGGTGTTTTCAGCTTTTACCCCTAGATACATATGTCCCAGAGCCACCTCTACCTACTTGTATCCAGATAGGGATGTCTTTTCTTGATAAACTGCTTACTCAATACTCACAAAAATTTAGTTATGTTTTTATTGTACTTAGTCTTATCCCTAAGCCGTTAACTAGGTTTTTGTAATCCTAATCCCAAAAATAACTAAACCTCCATCTGATACCAACTATAACAACCCTGATCTTAATATAAAAATTAAACATAATTTATTACATAAAACTCTTCACTTGATAAAACATAGAATATCAATAGTTATACTATCTTTGGGTCTTAGATACATTACATAAAAACTTAGAACATAAAGCACAACATCTTTATTGAAAACTTCTTTTACATGACAACAATATTCCTTCGTACTTAGCATTTCATGGGATAACCTAAGGACATGCATAAGAAAAGGTTGAGCTATAAAGCCCAGTAAGGGAATAAAGAAGTCATAATTTGAAGAATATAGTACATTTTAGGAAATAGTCATATCAATTTAACACAAGAGAAACATGAACATAAAGTCATGATATAGAATGATTATCATAACATGGAAATTTGGTAACAAAATTTAATATGGTATTAGCATGAGCCAAGGCTCATTGCACATGGATCATGAGTAAAAAATAATTTCACTTGAATTATAATGATTAAACACCCATTTAACTTGACAAATCATGATACTAATCTTTACCCAATGCATTGAAGCGCTATCATGGTACACCCTTCTTAATCATTTCATTTCATGCAAAACTATTCCACATAGATCATATAACATGAATTCATTAAACATCATAATTTATTCCATGATAAAGGAATGTGGAATTAATTCATGATACTCTATAATCAATATGTAAATGTGAATAAAGTTGAATACCCTTCATAGAAAAATGGTCATGGTATTCACTACACAATGACTTTGTCTTGGAAAATCACACTGAAATTTCAGCAGCATAACGACGTGATATAATAATTCATAAAAATGGTTGATGATAGTGAAATGGGTGTATCTTCATATTTAAATGAGATTTACATTAATGGGGTAATATATATTCATTACCCAACATAAGCGGTGGAATTTAGATTCATGATACAAAAGAATTTCTTGAATGTAAATGAGGAGAGAGAAATTCCATACAGAATTTCATCATGGTAACGGGTGTACATGGGAGGCCTTAATGAGAGATAAATGGATATATCATCATTAAAAAATAAATAGTAATGTATGGGGTAGGTGAGAAATCATACCCCAACATTTCTAATTGAAAAAAATGGTATAATAACATAATGCAATTTTGACAAAAATGAGAAAGGAAGAAATCCCTTACTTGGATGTGTGATCCCAAAGGCAAGGGAGAGGCTTGAGAGAGTCTTAATGGGAGATTGGGTAACCTTGGTAGGATTATATATCGATTAGGGAAGAGTTATGTTGAGCTCCAAAGTCTATGAGTGAATAGGAAGTGGGATCTTGGGTGGGTTTATATAGGAAAAGTGAGAGAATGCATTATTATTTTTGTTTTGGACACCACACATTAAACTAATCAACACCACAAACCAAACCATGGTTTTTTCCAATTATTTTTTTCAAAGGGGATTGAAAAACATTATTTTATAAGGCCAATGTCAAAAATTATTAAAATATTATGCTTTCTTATGTGGAGATGAGTCACACACTCAAGGAAATCAATTAAAAAAATAAAATGTTTTATATGTCTTGGAGGGTCCAATAAGGCTTTGTAAAATAAATCAAAAAAACCTAAAATAACAATAATTTAATGGGAAAACATATATTTTGTGAACATATCAATTATGTTGTTTTATTATATCACTATTGGGTCATTATGATGTCATAAAACATAATATATAATTAAACGGTATTTAATTGTTTCCCAAAAAATTGACTGTCTCTGAAAATTATGAAAATTTAACCATTGGATAATTTTGACATCATGATTCCAAAAATAATATTCATTTTATCTAAATAATTTTCTAAATATGTGAATTTTTTATTTTAATATAAAAACTGATATTTATCAAAAATTCATGGGTTTTGACAAAAATGGCTTTCAAACCTTACTAAAAATCAAAATTGTATTAAAAAAATTATACAATCATTTATATTTAATAAAAAGTAATTTAGAAATAATATTTTATTAAAATATTATTTAATTAAAAAATCCATTAATTCATAAAAAAAGATTTCTTAGTTGAATATTAACTAAAAATACTATTTGTGCTTTAAAAACTATTTACAAAGTAACAATAATAAAATGAATGTATATTCTCGATAAAAAAATAATGCGAATAATAATAGTGATAGGGTCTTGTTACATAACCCATTAAAACTCCCACATAAGACTAGAGGGTAAGGTGTGTGATGGTGACAGACTATTGGGGTGGCTCGGATAACATCGCTCGGTGGTAATCTCTATCAACTTCCACATCTCCCATAGATGGTTCCTTTCAAGCTTAACGTGTTCAAGATCGTCTTAGGATTGGGCAAGAGTGAATCTCAAGGATTCCACCTCTTTTACGAGCTCCAAAAAAAGGGCTTCGTATGTATAAATTCTATTGGATGATGCCATCTCTTCCTTTGTCTGAGTAAATTTGATTTTTTAAAGTCATATATTTATACTAATGATGTGGTCATTGTTCAAAGACTATATTAGAAATGGTAACAATTCATAACATTATTTTAAAACCCAGAATCTTTATTTTTTGAGAGTGCCTGGTCCCAAATTGATGAGTGTCGTAAGAGACTTCATGGACATATTCCATGATGGTAGGAATATCTCTCTATGCTATGCATATGAGAATGATTCTATCAAATACTTTATTTTGGATGGATTTTTGCTCATTTGGACCATCATCTGGGATAATGTTCATTGCACAACATCGATCATGTTCCCTTGTACCTTGGGTTTTTGGGAGAACTCTATTATAGAGATAATTGATAATGGGTTCCATCTATCCAGGGGTGGTTTTTGATTCAGCATACTCTAGGGTGGGGCTTACTTGATTGATTTCATTCAAATCACATATGAATATTGACAATACCATTCTTCAATTTTTGATAAATAAGATTTATTCCCCCTGTTCAGGGTCAGCTACGTTGGTGGATGTATTATCCAATGCGTTAGTGTGGGAATTATATGATCGGGGAACATGATGTAATGAAGGCTCAAAAGGGAACACTTCCATTTGTCCTATAACGTAGCAAGTGAGAGAGTCTAGTTCTTACTTTTTGATGAAATATTCAACCTTGGTATGTTTTATCACAAGTTCTGAATAACCTTTAATATCCAGGTAGGTTATATGTAGCTATAGGGCTAGTTCCAATCTAGCATTGATGGCTTTGTATTATTTCTCTTTGTTTGTGTGGCCTTCAGATAGTGAGAAAGATTTGGTAAAAATTTCTTTCTTTGGATATACAAATACAATACCTAAGACAACCCAATTGATCTTCATTTTTACATCCTTTTTTCAATAGGAATTTGGGGGGCACCTTAAAAATATATCTCCCATTTCCAGGGAGTTTCATGGGCATAGAATACCTCCTCATCATGAAGCTCAGTGTCCATCGGTGTATGTTATGGGGTAGGATGTGTTTTAAGGAAACCAGTGATGGATTTCTCTTTCAATGAATTTTTTGATATGAACTAAATTTCTTATTACTGTAGAATGATCTCCAAATGGTCCACGAACCCATCCAACATAGGACAGAAAAGGATGTACTTTAGAAGATCAATACAATATAAAATATGGACATTGTGATTCTATAAGTAATGCCTCAGAGTTTGTAATATATAGAAGAGTGTAAGGTTGTTTTTATAGACATAATAGTATCATGTATCAGTATTTAGCATTGTTCGGATGAGTTAGTAGAGTTGTTTCTCACTCCTCGCATCATTTTTCTATGTGATAAGGGTTCCCATCACTACTGGAAAAGGGACCTTTCCCAACAGTTGTGTACCAACGGTTCAATGAACCGTTGGCATATCTTGTTTTTCCCAACGGTTTATAGAAACCGTTGGGAAAAACCCCTCAAAGCATAGTTTTCCCAACGGTTTCATACAACCGTTGGGAAAGATAGGTTTTTCCCAACGGTTCCTAAGAACCGTTGGGAAAAGTGGTGAAAAATCTTGTTTTCCCAACGGTTCTATGGAACCGTTGGGAAATGTTGGTCATTCCCAACGGTTTTTAATAACCGTTGGGAAAAAAAAGCCCCAAATACCAAATCGAGCCAGCGGCCTCCCCACATTCCAGAAGCATTCAGTTCATGTCCTCCTGGAGCGATTCCTTGCAGAAGGACCTCCCAATCCCCACATCTTCCATCAGATCAGCACCTACCAGGTTAGACTCCTATATTTTATCAACGATATAGTTCCAGCTCTTATAAATCATATACTTCTATTCTTGATTTCGTTATTCCCAATTATTAGGGTTTTTGTAAAAATTTATGATTGTTTCATGGTGGTCATGTGCACCACTATAGGTACATTGATTCACTAATTTATTTTGGTATTTCCATAAAATTCGAATACAATTTATTAATGAATCAATGTTGAGTGTTAACATGACATTCATGTTCTTTATTTAAAGTGTAAACAAATACTTATATAGAATTTCCTTGTAAAACCTGATGGTTTAACTCTAGTTAAATGGAATCATAATTTTGTATGTTATTAATATTTAGTAATTGGTGAGGTGAATCATATATGTATATGAAAAATGGATCAAGATCATTTAGTATTGGATAGAATTATTCCCTAGTAATGTGAGACCCTTATGTTGTGGGGTGAGTATGGAGTAGTGAGATATATTGCTTGTTACTTACCTTTTTTCAATTCTATGAGGTAATGATGGCATGCACTCATTTTTTGAGATCTGTCAATGTTTTTATGGTTTTGATAGTGATCCATGATGTGTATCCTAGTATGTAAGATCCTCACTACTGGAAACTGGAGTTTTCCCAACACTTACATACCAACGGTTTGGTATAACCGTTGGTATTTGAGAGGTTTTGCCAACAGTTCTTGGAGCCGTTGGGGATCAAGTGGGCAAGTCTGGTCAAGCTCTAACGGCTAGTTTGACTTTGCTTACCGGCTGACCGGTGCTTGCCCACCGGCTGGCCGGTGCCTTGGAAGGTGGAGAGAGCTTCTGCCCAGGAGCCACCGGCTGGCCGGTGGGAAGGCCACCGGCTGGCCGGTGGTGAGACAGTAGGTCTCACTATTCCAAAGAGTTCCACCGGTTGGCCGGTGAGGAGGCCACCGGCTGGCCGGTGGTCTGGACAGAAGACATCCCATTCTGTCTGGGCCCACCGGTTGGCCGGTGGCCAGACACCGGCTGACCGGTGGCACCTGGCAGAGGGCAAGCCCTTCTGCCTTGTCCACCGGCTGGCCGATGGGATGGATCCGGCTGGCCGGTGCCCTTACCGGCTGGCCGGTGGTCCTACACCGGCTGGCCGGTGGACTTGAAAAAAGTCCACTTTTCCTTTTTTTTGCCACTTCTTGCTCCTGAAATCATGCCTATTAACAAGAACACTTGAAACAACATTAGATCACTATGAGAGTGATTGTGATCATTAAAATCCAAGAGAGTGGGGTACAACATTCCCTACTCTTCCTTCAAAAGTGATTGACCATGTGTTTTTAGGCAAGATGCGATGTGATTGTCCATGTGTCTTCAGGTGAGATGTACTATGATTTCCCTAGTGTTTTTCGATGAGGTGTGATGTGATAAGGCTATAATAAGATGTGGCATGTGGTTGGGGTCATGTAGGGTAGGAGGATGGCACAAGGTTGATGTTATTCATGTTCATGATACCCTACTAATATGGTTATGGGATGAGTCATGCTGTTATGTGATATAACACATTAAGTTCTTGTTGGTTTTACATTTTTTCAATAACACATTTGTATGTTTTTTTGACATGTGTAGTTGATACCTTGATTATTTTCTTCCTTTATCGTTTACTTAAATGTATATTCTATTATAGTTAATGCCTATTGAATTGTTTATGACAAAATGACTTATATAAATTCTTTTTACAGAATGGACAGAAGTTGGATGTATGAAACCGATCGGATCTCAGATGATTTTCAAAACAATTTGGAGAGCTTTATAGATTTTGCATTTGACAATGCTTCAGATAGTGGTCGCATACACTGCCCATGTTCCAATTGTGTTGGTAGACCTTGGTTGAGCCGTGAAAAAGTCAGCTACCACATAACCAAAAATGGGTTTCAAGCAAACTACTTTCTGTGGTATCACAATGGGGAGAAAACGAAATCTCAAATTGGTGATGATCGAAATGAAAAGACTGGAATGGAGAATTTGTTAGATGATCGGTTTCCGTTTATTCGTCATCATGAAAAAGAAAGGATTTCGACTCAAGAAGACTTCGATATGAGGACAGCTGATGCATCTAGTGAAAATGATGATATTGATAGGGTGAAAAAATTGAATGATGCTGCCACGACTCCAGTATATCGGCAATGCGATAAAATGAAGAAGCTGGAATTTTTAATCCGATTATTTCATGGGAAAACTATGTATGGGATTTCTAATACAGCAATCGATTACATTCTTACCCTCTTGAAGGATTTACTTCCAGATGATGCAGATATTCCCTCAAACCACTATATGGCATGGAAGTTAGTTGAGGAACTTGGATTTTCAAGAAACAAAATTCATGCTTGCCCGAAAGATTGCAGTTTATTCTGGGAGGAAACCGCTGAACGAAATGATTGTATAAAATGTGGCACATCCCGCTGGAAGTCAAAATCTGATGGAACACCATCCCGCGTTCCACAGAAAGTAATGTGGCACTTTCCATTGATTCCCAGACTCCAGAATCTTTTTATGTCTGATGACATATCAATAAAAATGAGATGGCATGATACCGAGAGAAAGAAGACTGATGATGAGTTGGTTCATCCTGCAGATGGATTTGCATGGAAGAGATTTGATGCTCGACATCCTGATTTTGCAGCTGACGTGCGTAATGTGAGGCTGGGTCTTTCATGCGACGGTTTTAATCCGTTTGGGCAGATGCTTACTTCGCACAGCACATGGCCAGTTTTTATACACATTTATAATCTTCCCCCATGGTTGTGTATGAAAAAACCTTTCACTTTCATGAGTATACTCATATCTGGTCCTTCTGATCCTGGCATTGATATTGATGTATACATGCAACCTTTAATAAAAGAGTTGAAGCTTCTTTGGGATGTGGGTGTGCGCACATACGATGCATGTTCGAAAGACATATTTCAGATGCGCGCTGCGCTTATGTGGACAATCAATGATTTTCCGGCTTATGCAATGATGTCTGGATGGAGCACGAAGGGGAAACTGTCATGTCCAGTTTGTATGAAGAATACACGATCCAGAAGACTGAAACATCGTTGTAGTTTCAGTTTTATGGGACATCGACGATTTTTGCCAAAGGATCATCCATATAGAATGAATCGTCGAAGATTTGATAATACTATAGAGACCGATGATCCACCTCAGCGTATGTCTGGAACTGATGTGCTTAATGAATTGAAAGATTTCAGTTTTTCGTTCGGGAAGGGTCAAATGAAATCTGGAAAGAGAAAGAATGTTTCCACAGAAACCTGTTACAATTGGAGGAAGAGGAGTATCTTTTTTGATTTGCCTTATTGGTCAACCAATTTGCTACGTCATTGCTTAGACGTAATGCATATTGAAAAGAATATATGTGAAATGTTGCTTTCAGTTCTTCTAAATGTCAAGGGGAAGACAAAAGATGATTTACGATCTCGACGTGACTTGGTGGATTGGGGCATCAGACCAGAATTGCATCCTGTGCGTATCAGTGAAAATAAATGGCAACTTCCATGTGCTTCTTATGTGATGACACCTACTGAAAAAAAACAATTTTTGGAAGTATTAGAGACTATTAGAGTTCCTGATGGCTATTCAAGCAACATATCTAAACGGGTCAACAGAAGAGAGTTGAAGCTAAAATCTTTGAAGACTCATGATTATCACGTTCTACTGCATGAGTTGCTTCCAATAGCAATCCGTCATCTTTTGTCCAATAATGTAAGGGTGGGTGTTATTCGGTTGTGCCATTTGTTTAGAGATCTTTGTGCTAAGAAGTTGTCGAAGTCTTTCTTGCAAAAAATGTTGACAGATGCCCCATTAATTTTGTGTGAGTTGGAGAAAATATTTCCCCCATCATTTTTCACATGCATGCTGCATCTGACTGTCCATATTCCAACTGAAATACTTCTCGGAGGACCTGTTTCTTTTCGTTGGATGTATCCAACTGAAAGAAATATGTTCACATTAAAGTCTTATGTTCGAAACAAGAATCATCCCGAAGGTTCTATCGTGAACGGTTACTTAGCTCAAGAATGTATGGATTTCTGTTCAATGTATTTGTCTGATCTTACTACAAGAATGAGCAGACCAATGAGAAATGAAGAAGAACAATATGAGCAAATTGAACCCAGTTTTCCATCACTTCCTCAAACAGGAGGAATTCCTGGATCATATACATTGAAGACATTAAGCAATGAAGAGCGGGAGATGGCACATCGCACAGTTTTGTTCAACTGTGATTTGTTCGATGACTATATCAGGTAACAAAATTGAATATGTATATCTTACATATATATCTGTTAAACTATTCATATTTTTTTATCTACAGGGAACATAAAACAATGATAAATAGGAAGCATCGTTCTTTATCTTTGAGAAGAAGAGAGACTTTGCATAGCAAAGAGTTTTCTGCTTGGTTAAAATTGAAGGTAAAAATATTACTGTTTAAATTAATTATTTCAATATTTACTTAAGTTTAGCTGTCATTTATATTGCAGGTATTGAGTTTGTCTGCTGACTCTGTCTCTGAGGAAATAAGAGCTTTGGCTTTTGGTCCTAATACCGTGGTTCGTGACTGTAAATCAATTGTTATCAATGGGTACAGATTTATTGTCACTGAACGAGCCAAAAACATGAGAACACAACATGATGGTATTATGGTTACTGCCACAACAGATTGTTATGCCAGCGCATCAGATAGTAGACCGCGACTTGAAAATGTGGGTTATTATGGAGTCGTTGAGAAAATAATAATATTGGATTATTACTCTCATGGACGAGTCACAATGATGAAATGCCATTGGTTTGATTCGATGACGAGACATGGCACATTTATTGATGATTGTGGATTTCGAGTAATTAATATGACCCGCACTCTTGCAACCGAAGAACCATATGTGTTGGCATCAATGGCTAAACAAGTTTTTTATGTCAAAGATCAACTTCAACCTGAATTTGGTGTCGTAGTTGAAGTAATTCCAAGACATATTTTTGATGATGCTGATGATGGAATTGACACTGTCCCTATTGCCATTGGAACCAATCCATTTATTTCTTTTGATGACTCCAATAGCTCAATTGTCAGAGTTGATTGTGAACCTGAAGTTGTGGTTGGAAATATATAGAATCAGTCATCCATGTTCTCAATTCTTTTGGTATACCTCGAGTTGGGTTGTTAAGGTTGGTAATATTCATATTTGTTTAGTATTGATCACAAATATGTTTTAGCTGACTTGACCGTTATGTGAATTTTCAATGTTTATTGGTTGCTGTTTTATTTGAATTGCATTTTCTAATTTGGAATTGAACTGTATTCAAACCAAATCAAACAATATTTCTAACTTGGTGAACATTACAACTTGTATGTTTTATTAAATTCATTCAAGCTCTTCTAAAACAATTGATAGCTAAATTACCAATGAATCCCCTCATTCCCTCATATATTTAGTTTTTTGGTTTACACATTAATTTTCTTTTTCTAATTAATTACATATTGGTTTTCCAATGCAGGAAATGAAGCCAATTGAAGAGAGACGAAGAAAAAAAATGGCGGAGAACAATCGTCGGATGGAGGAGCTGGGCATTCCACCATTAGTGCCTACAGTGAGTACTTTATTTCAAATATATATATATATATTTACAGAATATATAATGTCATGTGATTAATTTTTTTTGTAAACTTTTTTGTAGGATCCACCATTACGTCGACAGTTATTTGACGAGGAGCCTAGTACTGGTCCGAGTACTCAGGCCGGTGGTACGAGGAGGGTTCGTACCAGAGGTGGACATAGAGCTGCGCGTGCCCGACTAGACCCTGCCCCTCCCACTGACATTTCAGCCTTCCCACATTCTGATCCCGGTGTGTCGTTAGGGACACACGGGATATTTAGACCTCCCATGTTTTCGCTACCTTCTGCATCTTCTGCCCCATCATTTTCACATCCCATGATGATTCCCACTCCCCAGTCAGCATCAGGTCATACAGTTGTTCCATCTTCTTTTCCTTCTACTTCTGTCTCTCCGAGCTTTTATATTCCATCGTCTTCGACTCCCGTTCCACCAGAGGGTGTTCCATCAGGTTCTGTGGATCCGGCGCCACTCATTGATCAGACTAGCACAGGTATATTTATAAAACCCTATCAAATTTTTATAGTAATATTTATTTTCATTATAACATGTTTTGATAAAATATTTGTTTTTCTTTCATGACAGATACATCTACTGAAAGGAGGCGGGGGCGGGGCCGTACACGCATGCGTTCGGTGTGGAACCGTCGCACACAGGTTATGGTGGAATATAATGAAGACAATCAGATGGTTGAGAAAACAGGGCAGCAATGTCGGAGTTTTATGGCGACGCTTGCCAAATACTCCGACATCATTCCCGTCAGCCCGCTGTCGTGGAGACATTTGCCACATGAGGTCAAAGATAGAGCTTGGGCAGAGATATGGGTAAAAAAATCTGTTGTATTTAATGCCATGATTTTTTTTTGTATTTATATAAATTAATATTTTCATTTCAGCTTCGATTTAATTTTCCTGATGGTGAGGGTGCACGAATGGAACGTCTAAAGGATTTAGGCGAGCTTTGGAGAGCCTACAAGCATGAGCTGTATATTGGCTGGCGTGCTAGAGTTGGCACTGAGTTAGAGGCGGTACCAGTCGTGGATGATTGTCCTATAGAGCAGTATCGTCAGATGATTACTCATTGGACGAGTACCCAGTTTAAGGTATGAATTACATTTGAGGTATTTAAATAATAACTTTCAAGTTTTGCATTAATATTATCCTTTGCATTATCAAATTTTATTTAGGAATCATCTGGTAAAAATAAAAAAAACATTGATGCAAAAAAATACCTCCATACACTAGGACGCACGACGATGCCGGATCATGAGAGGCAGCAGGTATGACAATTGTTTATAAGTTTTCTTTACGACTTACATTTTCTTTTTTTTCCTCAATTATTTAATTATTTGCTGAAGTCTTTATATAAATTTTGTTTTCAATGTCATTGTAGAGGAAAGTACAAAATATTGAAGGACGTGTGCCTCGAGCAAAACTGTTTTGCTCGAGTAGACGAAAAAAGGATGGACGTGCTGTCAACGAAGCGACTCAGCAGCAGATTGTAAGTTTTAATCTGTTGATTTTATATTTTAATATCTATTTCGTAACTTAACAATATATTTATATTTGTAACAGGATGCTTTAGAGGCCCTCGATGCCCAAGAAGCAGACAATTTTGGGCCATCTGATCACTTACATCAGGTGTTGGGAGATGATCATTCTGGCAGAGTACGCTGCCGACCTAGGATAGCCCCGACGAGGTATTGGCCTGCCTCAGGTACGAGTTGTAGTGCCACCGAGCTGCAGCAAGTTAGGGCACAGGCAGAACAGGCTGAGAAAAGGGCCACAGAGACGGCAGAACAGTCTGCAAGGGCAAACAGTGCATTTATGAAATTTATTGAAGTTCTACGTCCAACACTTCCAGCAGAGGCCAGCCCAGCGATTGATGAATACATGTCGTCGATACATTCTATATATGGTGCACCAGGTGGCAGTTCCAGTGGTGGTCAGGCCGATGTCGAGCTTGAAGATGATGATGGCGAGCAGTCTGATTCAGAAGAGGATGGAGATGAGGAGGGCGAGGAGGAGGGCGAAAGCGAGGAGGAAGGCGTTGAGGAGGGTGATGACGATGAGGAGGACGATGACGAGGGCGATGATGATGATGATGATGGAGATGGTGATGCTGATGTGGGACATATTGATCCGTTACATTTTTGACTTGACATGTGATGTTTAATCTATTCTAGTTGTTGGTTTTATCTAGACTCGTAGTATAGTATTGGAGTTGAATTATTTTAATCAGTCGCCCGTATTTGTCGTCTGATTTCAGGCCATTCCGACATCGTTCGGCCCGTTTGGACCCCCCTCACGCGCGTTTACGAAGCGCGCGCATCACTTAAAACACGAATATTGAGCCGTACCGCGCAAACCGCACGTCCGATTGAGGTGCCGTCTGCGCGTACACGTCACGAATAATAATTAAAACGTTCCACGGTGGTTTCAGATCAATCTGAGGCCGTCCGCTATGAATTTGACCGTTGGACGCCCGTTCTGGCCGTTTATGACACCATAACTGCGTTGTCGGTCACCGCGGGCACACGACAAGTCCGATTGACGTGCCGTCTGCTCGACCACTTCAGAAATCACTCACCCGTATTTGTCGTCTGATTTCAGGCCATTCCGACATCGTTCGGCCCGTTTGGACCCCCCTCACGCGCGTTTACGAAGCGCGCGCATCACTTAAAACACTAATATTGAGCCGTACCGCGCAAACCGCACGTCCGATTGACGTGCCGTCTGCGCGTACACGTCACGAATAATAATTAGAATGTTTCACGGTGGTTTCAGCTCAATCCGGAGACGCGGTGTGGCCGACACCACTCAAAGTGTCCGTCTTTTGTTTCAAAAGGACGTCATTTTAAGTGAAAAGAATCAACTGGCTTACGGAAAACCGACCAAACGCATTCCGAATCTGTTGATAATTTATCCCAACAATCCATGGGTCATATGTGACGTGTACGAGCCAACCCGGGATGAATCCGAGTCGCGGTGTTGCCGGGATAAGTTTAAGTGGCTCTCTTTTGTTTAAAATGAACACCATTTTAAGTACATACGGAAAAACGACCAAACGGATTCGGTTTCCGTTGAAACTTTAGGAGAACGATCCATGGGTCATATGTGACGTGTACGAATCAACCCCGCCACAATCGGAGACGCGGTGTGGCCGACACCACTCAAAAAGTTTCGGTCTTTTGTTTCAAAAAGACGTCATTTTAAGTCCACCGGCCAGCCGGTGTGAGACCACCGGCCAGCCGGTAAGGTCACCGGCCAGCCGGATCCAGCCCATCGGCCAGCCGGTGGACAAGGCAGAAGGCCTTGCCCTCTGCCAGGTGCCACCGGTCAGCCGGTGTCTGGCCACCGGCCAACCGGTGGGCCCAGACAGAATGGAATACCTTCTGTCCAGACCACCGGCCAGCCGGTGCCTGGCCACCGGCCAGCCGGTGGAACCCAGACAGAATAGCATGCTTCTGTCCAGACCACCGGCCAGCCGGTGGCTCAGCACCGGTCAGCCGGTGGAGCCAGAGAAATCCCTTGCTTCTGTCTGGTGCACCGGCCAAACGCATTCCGAATCTTTTGATCATTTATCACAACAATCCATGGGTCATATGTGACCTGTACGAGGCAACCCGGGTTCAATCCGAGTCGCGGTGTGGCCGAGATCAGTCTAAGTGGCTCTCTTTTGTTTAAAATGGACACCATTTTAAGTACATACGGAAAACCGACCAAACGCATTCGGTTTCCATTGAAACTTTAGGAGAACGATCCATGAGTCATATGTGACGTGTACGAATCATCCCCGCCTCAATCCGAGCCGCGGTGTGGCCGACACCGCTCTAACTGTGTCTGTTTTGTTTAAAATGGACAGGATTATAAGTGAAAAGAACAACTGGCATACGCAAAACCGACCAAACGCATTCAGAATCTTTTGATAATTTATCACAACGATCCATGGGTCATATGTGACGTGTACGAGCCAACCCGGGTCAATCCGAGTCGCGGTGTGACCGGGATCAGTCTAAATGGCTCTCTTTTGTTTAAAATGTACACCATTTTAAGTACATACGGAAAACCGACCAAACGCATTCGGTTTCCATTGTAACTTTAGGAGAACGATCCATGGGTCCTATGTGACGTGTACGAATCATCCCGCCTCAATCCGACATGCGGTGCGGCTGACACCACTCAAAGTGTCCGTCTTTTGTTTCAAAAGGACGTCATTTTAAGTGAAAAACATCAACTGACATACGGAAGACCGACCAAACGCATTCGGATTCTATCGATACTTTAGCACAACGATCCATGGGTCATATGTGACGTGTACAAGTCAACCCCGTCTTAATCTGAGATGTGGTGTGGCCGACACCGCTCTAACTATGTCTCTTTTGTTTAAAATGGACATGATTATAAATGAAAAGAACAACTGGCATACGCAAAACCGACCAAACGCATTCGGAATCTTTTTATAATTTATCACAATGATCCATGGGTCATATGTGACATGTACGAGCCAACCCGGGATGAATCTGAGTCGCGGTGTGGTCGGGATGAGTCTAAGTGTCACTCTTTTGTTTAAAATGGACAACATTTTAGGTACATACGGAAAACCGACCAAACGCATTCGGTTTCCATTTAAACTTTAGGAGAACGATCCATGAGTCATATGTGACGTGTACGAATCAACCCCGCCTCAATTGGAGACGCGGTGTGGTCGGCACCACTCATAGTGTCCGTCTTTTGTTTCAAAAGGACGCCATTTTAAGTGAAAAACATCAACTGGCATACGGAAAACCGACCAAACGCATTAGGATTCTGTCGATACTTTAGCACAACGATCCATGAGTCAAATGTGACGTGTACGAGTTAACCCCGCCTCAATCTAAGGTGCGGTGTGGCCGGTATCACTTCAGGTGTATGTATTTTGTTTAAAATGGACATCATTTGAGGTAAAAATATATGGTATAGAAAAAACCGATCATATTATGAATTGAATTTCAGATTCCACGTATAATTGTCATCTAAATTTTAAATTGAATTCTATATGAATTATGTATGTTTATGAATTGTAATTTAATTATGGATTTGTATAGTTTCAGGATCCATTATATGTTAAATGTGTATGAATTTGTTCGTAATTGAATATGTATGTTTTATTTTATTACTGGTACAATAGTTGGATCGAAAATGAGGTGAAAATGAGGTGAAAATGAGGTGAAAATGAGGCCTGATGACTGGTGGTGATAGAAAGGGGACAGGGGCTGTGCAAATTGCAGGGTGCTGCAATTTGCAGCATAGGGTATGCCAACGGTTTTAAACCGTTGGCATATAAGTTTTAGCATGTCTTTTCCCAACGGTTCTAAACCGTTGGGAAAGACTTCACCAATTCCCAACGGTTTAAAACCGTTGGGAAACTGTTCCACATGGTATATCCCAACGGTTTGGAACCGTTGGGAAAATGTGTGGCATTTGGTTTTCCCAACGGTTCACCCAAACCGTTGGGGTAAGGGTAACTTCTATGGGGCTATTGCAACGGTTGCAAGTAAACCGTTGGGAAAACCTTTCCCAACGGCTTACTTCCCAACGGTTATGAGAACCGTTGGGAAAACCTTTCCCAACGGTTTCAGGGGCTTTCCCAACGGTTCTGAACCGTTGGGAAATAGTTTATTTCCAGTAGTGCATTGAGCATTCCATGGTGTCCACACAAAATATGAGTGTCCTTCCTTCCATTAGATCCATCATAACTGGTAGGTCTAATATATACTACTTGATAATCTTGAAGGCTTCCTGGAATTCATAATCCCACTGATAAGTGATACCATTATTCATTATCCTGATGAAGGGGAGAGCTTTTCCAATGAGGATGTCTATGAAACACCGAATGTTGGAAAGGTTCCCTTGGATCCCCCTCAGTTCATTAAGAATTATGGGGGTGGAATTTATAGAATAGAACTATTATTCTCAGGGCCAGTATTGATCCCATGTTGGAGTATAAAAAATCCAAGGTACTTCCCTGATGTTACCCCAAAGGCATATTTCAGTAGATTCATATTTATACTATGCATTCACAACCTGTCAAATACTATTTGGAGATCTATGAAGTGATCAATTCATTGTGAGGATTTGAAAACCAGGCCATCAATATTATATTTGGATATTATTCCCAAGAACAGCTTAAATATTTGATTCATGACACTTTTATATGTGGTTCCCATGTTCTTTAACCCAAAGGGCATGACTTGATAGAAGAATATCTCATGTGGCACTCTGAAGGTAGTGGATTCTTCATCTCCAGGGGAAATATTTATTTATTTGTACCTTGAATACCTATTCAGGAAATAAAGGTCTTGGAAGACCACTATTAGATCGATCATGATTTGTGTGATCAGCAATGTAAAATTTTCCCTTGCGCAATATCAATTATGGTCTCTAAAATCAATTTAGAACCAAATTTGTCCATTGTTTTTCTTTAATGGATGATGTTGGTGAGAAAATTTGTTATTTTACTTCTTGAATAATGTTTTTTTATCATTTTTTAAAATTACTTCTCTATATTGGTGGCATGATAGGGTTGTATCCTCTTGACTGCCTACATGAAACCTCGATGATCTTCAGGAAATCTGAGATTGAGTAGAGCCACATCTGTATTTAGTCTGGGAATTTCTGTAAAGTTCTAAGTGAACACATATTGGTGTTTCTTGAGAGATTAAATATAAGTATCTTACTCTTCTAGGGGAATGGAAGCACTAATTAGTATAGTCCATGGGTCGTCTTATGTTCCGATATTTACCTATTTGAGCTAGTTGATGGTGGCAAAGACACCATCCTTGAACGTGTAAGGGACATTCCTAAGGTCATCCTCATATTATTCCACCTCCGAGTATGTGGATAAATTTCATATGGAGATGGTAATATAGTGGAATATCTATCACTATTGGGTGATAGAGGCTATGAGAAGAGAAACTATCATCCTCCACTACTTTAGTCATTTTAGAGAGAGATATGTTAGAGCTGATTTCCTTTTACACTTTCACTAGGGAAAAGGGGATCTTGGACCTCTGGGGTCAAGTCTATCATCTTGTCCAGATTTATAAGAAGTATATAGTCTCCATCGATCATACTCAAAGAATTTTCATGGGTGGTCCCCAGTCCATTGGGGGATGAAACCTATATATCATCATCCATTGTTGGTTGTTTGACTCCCCTTTTATAGAAATATTAATAATCATATGTAGCTTCAATATTCTCGAAGGGAAAATTTTCACTATGTAGTATGCCAACCTATCCATCAATGGGGTATTTTATATACTGATGGAATATTGAATGTACCTCCATGTGCATATGGAGCTAGGGACTTCCATGAAGGACATTGTATGTGGTTTCTCACTGGATAACCATAAACATAGCATCATATGTGAGTTCTCCAAACTAATATTTGAGATTGATCTTCCTGATTGGTATTTGATCATGCCTATCAAAACCTTTAATTGTAATCTTTTTGGGAGAAAAATCCCCCTCTCTATATCCAAAATGTTAGAGGTTTCACACCAGGATAAGGTTGATCCCAAAACCATTATCAATTATATCCATTTATATGTCAACATTATTGAGTCTTCTTCAAATGTATAAGGGACTAATGTTCCCATGGATGAGATCTTATTGATCCTAGTTGGTGAATTAAATAGAAACATGTCATTTGAATGTCATGCTCTCCATTTGATTGACCTCAGCTGTAGTGACTTCTTTCCCTAATTTATGTGGGCTCTAGAGGGATTAAAAAAGTGTCTCCATTTGTTCCTTTGAAAGATGGAGTGAATCTAGGATTGAGAGCTTGGATGGTACTATTGTCAGCTATTTTAGAACATCATACTTCTATACTAGAGTTTGGTGCTTCACGATGAGGGGTTTCTCCTAGAAATGTGGTGTTAGATCCAAGGAATTTAAGGTGCATGGGCTTGATGCTTGTGAAAAAGTCAAGGGATCACCTACTTCTAGTGGTGAAGATCACGCTAGAGTTCCCTGTTTCCTAGTTTGATCGGATAATTGAACCCCCACTAGGAATTAATGTAATCCAACTAAGTGAGGTTGACCGTTGGAGGCTTCTGAGACACCTCCAAGTATCTTTTGGTCCATCTAGAATTCTTTACCTTGATTCCTAGTTCTGGATATGTACTCGGTGGGTATGTGGTCAAAATATTGGGTCCGACAACACCTGCACTATCCCATGTATCCTCAATTATTGCACATGTGGCCTCCTATTCCGTAATCATTTAAGGGAAAATCGTATTCTAATTTAGATTCATCATCATAGAAGGGGTCTACCAAGTGTATCATTTTGACAGAACCAAAGATGATTTCTTCATCTGATTAGGGTTTTGTTTAGTGGTGTGATACCCGTACTATAGATATCATATAGAAGAAGTTTGTAAGTGTGGGGGCTTATGTTGGAGCATAATGTGACTCTTCCTCCTCTATTCTTCCTACTTCTAGTGGTTGCACCAAATTTTGGGAGGCATATTTGATGTTACCTACCTAGGTGGTGGATATATTAAGGGTATTTGAAGTTTTTCTCTCAGGTTGGCATGATCTTGGTCAACTATTTTTCGATTCATCTAATTTTTGAACTTCTACTCATGCCTACCTATAACATTATTCCAACTATCCACTTCACCTGATTGGGCAATGGGTTTCTAGGACACCTTCTCTGGGGAGTAATCTAACACCACCTATCCATAATTGACCATTCCTTGAAGGATGTATTTGAAGATAAGGAAGTCATGGATATTATGACCCATCCTACTATTGAATGGTCAGTTTTTTAATGGTTAATGAGGTTGACCTCAATGGGCTTCCTAGGCTGCGGTAGCATGTGCAAGTTATTATCCATGGATTCCAAGAACTAATCAGGGACTTGTTCATTTTGGAAGGAGTATGATTTATTAATCCATTATTTAAATCTTGGGTTACCATGATTTCTCTCTACTTCAATCTGAGGGAAATTCTATGGTTTTCATCACTCTATAGGATGCACTGGGCAGTTTGGGACCTTCCTAGGTGCTTGGATGGGTACTATTGCTACCTTTATTTTGATAGTTGTAGCTTCTAATTTTCCTAGCCATTCCCCTATTCAATGGTCAGGAGTCGAGGTTTGGATCGAATTCATCGAATGGCATCCTCGAGACATGTTTTCGTTATTACAAACTCACAAAATTCAATAGGATACTTCATTGAGATCAGAGGTGTCTATAAATCAACCCATATATTTTCATCACAAAGTTCTAGTAGACTTTTCTATGAGAGAGGGATGCTGATTGAATATGTTAAACCCTTCCATATGTCTATGAAGTCAGACACACTCTCATTTTAACATTTTTTACAGTTCTTCATGTCAATGATTGTCATTTTCCTCAACGTGGAGCTAAAATGATAAAGGAATTTACAACAAAGGTCTTCCCATCCTGCAAAAAAAACATGTTGATAGACTATTATACCAAACAAAGGTTTTCCATGTCAGAGCCTATAAAAAAAGCTCATATTTTTTACCTCTTTTTGATTTTGAGGTACTATCTTCAGCCTGCATCAGGATACGAAGTGTGAGAGATGTTGTTCATGGTTTCCTACACCATCAAAAGTGGAGAAGGTTGGATTTCTAAAATTGGGTGGATGCAAAGTTTCATCCACCCACTCAGGATATAGATTATTTTTAGGTTTCATAGGTATGAACTTCTCTTCAATAGCTTCCTTTCAAGTATCAAGGTACTCAATGATGTTAAGAAGATATGGGGTTTTTTGAGATACCTCTCATTTACAGGGAGTGTATGGGGCTCGATAAGGTGTCTCTGCCTCTCTCTTTCTCCTACTTATTCTTGATCTGTCTTAAAACTAAATGATTAACCTGGTGAGGGATAGGTTTTCACCACAAATAAGAGATTTCAAGATCATTTTCAACTTCCTCATCTATGTAGACTAGATTCTTGGATCCAGAGCTAGTCTGATGCTTAGACACCAATCTTACTATTAGATCTTCTATGGGAGGGGTAATATTCACCTCATCCTAAAGATGATACCCAGTAGGAATATTTCCCCTGATTAGCTCCTCATTTTGTTTTCTGAGAGTTTTTATCTCACACTCATATTATGAAAATTGTTCCTCTATGGAAGAAACCTCAACTCTTTTGGGTGGTGACTGATCGCACTACGATTCAAAGTTTCATTTTCACCCTTACACAACTGTTCTAAACTATTTTTTTGTTTAAAATTATAAAAATAATAACAAATTTCAATTCATGTTTGATTTAGTAATTTTTTATTTATTACTAATAAAAATGGATATGATAATTTTTTTGATAATCTCATTGAAGGTGGAGGTGATTGGAGGTTCCATGATGATGTCCAAGAAAAATGGGCCAAACTGCACAGGATCCATGCACACTAGTGGACTAGACCGTATATTCCTACTAAACCGTGCCTTCCGGGGTCCATGATAATGTCCAAGAAAAATGGGCCAAACTGCATAGGATCCATGCACACTAGTGGACTAGACCGCATATTCCTACTAAATCAGCTTCCAAATGGGATGAAATTTTGTTTCCAGGTCCAAAATTTAATGGGATACATTTTATATGATAGACCCTAATCCTCATTTGGCTTCAAAGATGCCAATCCTAACTGAATCTGTCAAAAGGATCAAATCTGCACAAAGTCAAATGCGGTGTTCTATATTTTATCAATATCTCGAGTTGTAGTTGTCGAAAATGTTACAAATGTTTGGTGTAGATAGGAAAGTGGTGGGGAAACATGTTTCTAGTTTTTTCCAAATCTATATACCACTTACAAGTTGTTTAAAACCATGGTCTAAGTGGTTTTACACAATCTATGTGCCCAAAACCACCTTCCACTTTTCCTATAAAATAGAAGCTTGGGCTCCTCATTTGTAAGTTCGGCTAGGAGGAAAATCTATAGTATTTTTTAGATCCAAAGTATTCCTATCATCATTCAAGGAGTTCTTTAGTCCCCTATCCTCATAGGGGGGTCGAGGATCAAGGTTAAGTGCCACCCGATCTTCCTTCTCCTCCCGATGTTGAGCTAAACGGTGGATGATCATTTAAAGGGAGCTACAAACACTTGGGAGGGAGTTTCAGAACTTTTTATTCTAATGGTTTTGTGTAATTTTTGTGAAAAATATTTCACTTATTTATTATCTTGACATGATTATCCTCTTATTTCATTTCTATTATTAAAATTAAGTGAAACACTTTTTATTTTCAACATCGATTGGGTTGAGATTTCAAGTGGGAATCTTGGGTTGTTCGGATTGGACAAGACAAGAGTCCTATTTATCTCACACATATATAATATTTCAATATGATTTTGTATAATTTATTCTCTATTCTTGATACCAAAACCTTTACAACGCGATTGTTGTGTCAAGGGGTGGTTCTTTGAGCATCGTTTAAAAGGCAAGAGGGAAGTTGAGATCTTGACAGCCCTCAAACAATGAATTCCACTAAACCATGTGTATTTTTTAGAATGATGAACTCACCAAGATGTTTAGTGAACTTGAAATGATATCCTTATATCATAATTCTAAAACACCACTTTTAGTTATCAACTATTAAACTCTTTAAATCAATCCATTTTCTTAAAACTGTATTCTATCCACCCCCTCTTTTGTTATTATTATTCAAAATTCACACTATAAAACCACCAACTCTCCTTGAGAGATGACCTAGGTTCTTCCCTTTACTAAAAAATATTATTTAAATCACTATCAATTTTATGATTCATGACAATGCATTCAAATTTTGGTACTGTTTTCGTGGAGCGCTTCGTTTTTTAGAGTGTGTTTTTTATAATATATTTTTAAATTTTGTGAATATTTATTTACCTTTCCAATCCTTTTTTGTTCTATTTATTTTTTTTGTGAAGTTTTGGTGTATAAAGAGTTCTAATATGGTAGATTTACCTATTTTTGAACCCGAACCAGAGAGGATCCTACGTCAGTGACACCGAGACTTAGAAGAGAACCCATCGAAGAAGGACACACAAAACATTGACACTCTTCTTGATACTTCTTCTTATTCTTCTATAACCAATATCAAAACTGAAATAAACTTACATAACATGGTTGAAAATAACCAAACATTAAAATAACTAACCTCACTTGATGTTGATATCCAACCCACTTACATTCAAATGCAAGGCGAGGAACCCAATTTTGAACTAAAATTTGGTTTAATTCATCTACTACCAAGATTCCATGGACTTCCTAGAGAGGATCCACACAAGCACTTAAAATAATTTCATACTGTTTTCTCAAGATTAAAACCTGCTAATGTGGATTAGGAACAAGTAATGATTTGATCATTCCCATTTTCTTTAGAAGACGCTGCAAAATATTGGTCGTACTATGTTAATTCACCAATAAGAGGTTGGGCAGACATGAAATGCCTTTTTCTTGAAAAATGTTTCCCAGCCTCTCAAACTGCAACAATAAGGAAAGAAATTTTCGGGATAAGCCAATCTCAAGGGGAAACACTTCATGAATATTGGTAAAGATTTAAAATATTATTTTCAAGTTGTTTTCACCACCAAATAAGTGTTCAAATTTTAATTCAGTGTTTTTACGAAGGTTTAATTACTATTGATCGAAATATGATTGATGCTGCTATAGGTGGTGTGCTAGTTGATAAGACCCCAATTGTAGCAAGAAACCTGATTGAGAACATGGAACAGAACACTCAACAATTTGGTACAAGGTCCAGTGTACCCATTCAAGGTGTCCATGAGGTGAAAATTACTGAATTTGAGAAGAAGGTGGAAACAATGTTTGAAGAGGTAATTATCCTTTTACGATAACTCACTCTCTCTCAAGGGAAATCTCAAACTCCTCCTCCCATCCATTGCGGAATCTTCTCTTCTGACACCCATTATTCTTATTAATTTCCCCAATTGAGAGAAAATTCTGAGATTTGTGGCGTAATATTCCAAGGACGCCCCTATAACCAACACCTTAGGCAAGAACCATACTATCCATCCATATCTGGGGGAAAGACAACTGATACTATAGGAAAGGGGGTATTCAAACCAGCCTCATCAACCATGGAACCAACAAGTGAAAAGTATCCATCCACCACCACCACCCAGAAATCCTCAACCACCCCAAAGGCCTTTCCAACCACCCCTCCAAAACCTAAGGATATCCTAGAAGATATGATGAAATAAATGGATGCCAGCAATATTCAATTCAAAAAACCACCCAAGCAGCCATACAAGACCTCAAAACCAAATTAGGCCAACTTACTAACTTGGTGGGGGAAATTCAAAGTCATGGGTCAGGTAATCTACTATCTCAACCAGTAGTTAACCTTATGGATAAAGGAAATGTTATTTCCATCACCCTTAGGAGTGGAACTCATCTTGAAATCCAAATGACCACTCCAATAGAGTCATCCCCTCCTAAAGAAACCGCTGTCCCAACCACTGCTAAAAATGGTCCAAGAGACGAAAAACCTTGTCCTTAGAGAAGCCATTCCAAAGGAAAGAGTGTGACTATTGAGAAGTCTCATATCCAACCCATTCCCCTTCCTTTTCCCCAAAGGGCCACGAAACCTAGAAAACAAACGGAAACTAAACTCGATAAGGAAATTTTGGAGACTTTCAAAAAAGTAATGGTAAACATCCTCTTGATTGATGCTGTGAAGAAAATTCATTGATATGAAATGTTTCTAAAGGAGATGTGTACACACTAAAGGCAAATTAATGGAGATAAAAAGGTGAGACTGGGGAGGAACATATTAGCATTAATATATCCATCACTTCCCACCAAGTGAAACAATCCTGGGATAGTATCGATTCCATGCACCATAGGGGAGTATTCATTTTCCAATGCTATGCTTGATTTAGGTTCTTCTATAAATTTTATGCCTCACTCCATCTACTCCACATTGTAGGTCAGGGAATAGAATCCCACTAGAATTTTTGTTCAACTGACTAACTGGAGTACCGCACACCCCTCTGGTGTGTTAGAAGATGTTATTGTGAGGGGTCAAAATATTATTTTTCCTGCTGATTTTTATGTGCTTAAAATAGAAGATGATAGGATGAATGGACATTCCCTAATTATATTTGGGATACCTTTCTTGAAAACCACCAAAACCGTAATTAATATACATAATGGTACATTATCTATGGAATTTTGTGGTGACATAGTTTATTTCAACATCCTTTATGCCATTAAGCACCCCTCAGAAGAAAATTCCTCTCTCTCAGTAATTTCAATTGATGTACTCCCTTCCCTAGAAAATACTTCTTATCATTCCCCCGATCCCCTTTCTAAGTTTTCTTCATTGATTTAAATTCTAGGTAATGAATCATGCATTGATTGTTGTAGTGGTATAGAAAAGTTTCATGCATGTTTATTAATTGATGATTTCTTGAACACAGAGGATCTACTGGCCATCAATGATACTGCTAAGATTGTAAAAGCTCATTCCTCATTTGAGGATGATACCATTGAGTAGTTACATGAGATTAGTGATCTATCGCTTTCACACACACTCCCATTAATCCTAAATCCACCTGAATTGGAACTTAAACAACTACCTTAGTATTTAAAATATTCATATCATGAGAATGGAAACCGGTTTCCCATCATCGTTTCTAGTTTACTCCCTCCAGATCATGAATTGCGACTGCTTGAACTTTTGAGAGAGTATAAAAAAGCATTGGGATGGACACTAGCTGACATTCCTGGTATTAGCCCATTAATTTGTACAAATCATATTTTATTAAATGATGAGGCTAAACCAGTGAGGAAGTCACAATGTCGACTGAACCAAAACCTCATAGAAGTTGTGAAAAAGGAGGTAACAAAATTATTGGCTGCTGGAATCATTTACCCCATCTCTGACAGCCAATGGGTCAGGCCCATTCAAGTAGTTCCTAAAACAATTGTCCTTACAGTAATCAAAAATTAAAATAACGAATTGGTTCCAACTCGTGTGTAGAATATTTGGCGTGTCTGCATAGACTATCGCTGACTAAACCAACAAACTAGGAATAACCATTTCCCTTTCCCATTCATTGACCAAATGATAGAGAGGCAAGCAGGTAAGTACCACTACTGTTTTCTTGATGGGTATTAGGGATACATTCAGATCCATATTACCCCTGATGATTAAGAAAAGACAACCTTCACTTTCCCTTTTGGCACATTTGCATATAGGAGGATTTCATTTGGTCTGTACAATGCTCCAGGTACATTCCAGCGATGCATGGTTAGTATTTTTCGGATTACCAAGAGAATTTCATGGAAGTATTAATGTATGATTTAACTATTTATGGATCTTATTTTGATCAATGTTTGAGTAGTATTTATTTATTCCTACATCATTGTATTGAAAAGAATCTCGTATTAAATTATGAGAAATTCCATTTCATGGTGCGAAAAGGTATAGTTTTGGGACATGTAATTTATGGGGATGGTATCCAAGTAGATAAATGAAAAGTGGATGTCATTTCTTCCCTACCATTCCCCAAAAATGTATGGGATGTGCAGTCTTTCCTAGGTCAGGTAGGATTTTACCATTATTTCATTAGTTACTTTAGTAAGATTTCACTCCCCCTCTCCCGGGTACTCCAAAAAGAAAAGGAATTTGTTTTTGATAATGAATGTGGGGAAGCTTTTAATAAGTTAAAATGGAGTCTCGCGTCACCCTCGATAATCCAACCACCACGATGGGATTTACCATTTGAGATCATGTGTGATGCTTTTAACTATCCAGTTGGGGTAGTCTTATTATAAAGGTTTGATTGAGCTCCACATGTCACTGCCTATGCCTCGCGTACTTTGGACCCTGCCCAAGAAAAATACACCACAAATGAAAAATAATTCATTGCCATTGTGTTTTCCTTGGAAAAATTCAGGTTATATCTTTTAGGATCTAAATTCATTGTTCTCTCAGACCATGCTGCCATTTTGATATCTCCTTAAGAATCTGGAATCCAAACCATATCTCATTCTCTAGATGCTCCACCTTCAAGAATTAAATTTAGAAATTAGAGATAAAAAAAGGAGCAGAGAATATGGTTGCAGACCATATCAGTAGGATTCAATCATCCTTGGACATTGAATCATCCCCATGTATTCCCATAAATGACATGTTTCCTGATGAGAAATTATACTGAGTACAAGCTGTTATTCCTCAGTATACTGAAATTGTAAATTATTTGGTAGAATCTTGCATTCCTACAGATTTCAACAAAAACAAGGATGACCGTCTAAAACATGAGTCATGTTGGTAAATTTGGGATAATCCCTACCTTTGGCACACCTGTAGTGATCAAGTCCTTAGGTTTTGTGTTCCCGATTGTGAGTTTCAGTACGTCCTTAGGTTCTGTCACACTCTTTCTTGTGGGGGCCACTTTGTTTCCCAATGGACTTCTCGCAAGTTCCTCAATTCTGGTCCCTTTTGTCCCACTTTGTTTTGGGATTCCCATGACTTCTATAAATCTTTTCCTCACTGTCAATTAATGGGGAATGTATCTAAAAGAAATGAGATTCCACAAAAACCCATTCTCTTCCATGACATTTTCGATGTTTGGGGAATTGAATTTATGGGAACATTCCCCAATTCATTTTTTAACTTGTATATTCTATTGGAGGTGGATTATGTTTCAAAATGGGTAGAGGCACGAGCTATAAGTACTAATGATTCTAAGTTAGTTGTAGAATTTTTGAGAACCCAAATATTCTATAGGTTTGTTGTACCTAGGTTCATCATCAGTGACCAAGGTTCTCATTTCAACAACTGAACAATGCAATCACTTTTGTGTCAGTATGGGGTCAGTCATCGAGTGTCAACTGCATATCACCCACAGAACAATGGTCAAGCCGAGGCTTCAAATAGAGAAGTAAAACAGTTTCTTCAAAAAATGGTTCAACCTAATTAGAAATATTGGAGTCTTAGACTCAATGATTCATTATGGGCTTACCGTACTGCTTTCAAAACTCACATTGGCATGTCACCATATTGGTTAGTTTTTGGAATGAGTTTTCAGCTCCCTAATGAGATTGAGCACCAGGCCTAATGGGCCATCAAACAATGCAATTATAATCTTTATGGTGTAGGTACTCAAAGGAAGTTGTAGATTCAGGAGCTAGAAGAAATTAGAAGAGATTCATATGAGAACTCCATAATTTATAAGGATAAAACCAAGGCTTCCCACAACCACCTTATCCTTCATCACTATTTCCACATTGGGAAGAAGGTCATTCTTTATAATTTAAGGTGGAAGTTTCATCTAGGTAAGCTTCATTCCCACTGGTTTGGCCCATACATTGTTACTAATGTCTCTCTATTTGGTGTTTTCCATTTTCAAAACGAAGAAACCTAGCAAACATTCACTGACAATGGGAAGTGGTGGAAGCACTTCCATGAATCCATTATGGAGTTTCTGATGGATTAACTCCATGTTCAAGAAGCAATATATGAATGAAACTCACAAGGTTTTATCCTTCCTTCCCACATTATATTTTATTGCAGTGATGACACTACACACTTTAGGTGTGGTGGGGATAGGTACATTCCTAGGTTAGTTAGGAATTTTCGTCATCTTTCTTTTGTTTTTCTCTTTTTATCTTGCTGAATTTTATTGTTACTTTCCCCCTTCCCTTCCCCTCACCTTTGTTCCAGAATATCAATTTTTTTACACCCACTTAATCATAGAAAATTATGCTTGTTTAATCATGAAAGTAATTGATAATTCATGTGGAATATTCGTATTTCATGTTGTTTTAACATTCAAAAAAATTGATGAAATGTGAATTTCAGCAAGAATTCAATACCGTGGTGTGACATTCTATTGAAATTGGGTTTGATGTCGATGATATAAATGGTTGTATCATTTTGAAACCATTGAGAATAATGGTTCCCTTTTTGTTAATAGTTTAAGGGAAAATTGTGTCACTTAATCTCTCCACACATTTTTTCACCCAACCATGATGTGTGAAAATTTCTTACTTAATGGAAGGTAAATATAAGTTAGGTTTGTTTTTCTCTAATTTTTAAAATCATTTTTCCATACATTTTTTCCTTATATGATGTATTTCATTATTGTACCATATTTACTTATGTGTGTGTACCTGTTATATGACTATTGTATGCCCTCAAAAAAACAAAACAAAAGGTTGTATATTAGGAAGGTAAAAAACTACCCTTCCTAGACCTTGATCTTGTTATAAATATTACAATTAGTGTCATAAGAAGATCAAACATTGGTTGGGTGAAGAGTGTGAGATTTGTTCCAAGTGCAACTTTTGAAAAATTAATAAATGAGGGGAGTGATGAAATGTACAATGTATGGGGATATCTAGGTCGGGAGCTTATGGTTTGACTTTTGGGAATGCTTAATTGAGTGGGTCCCGATATTTGATTTCAAAGGATGTGGGACACGTTCAGTGGAAAGGATCTTGTAAGTAGAAAATTATTAAAATTACTTATATTTACCCAATAAAAAGTGGAATGAATAGAATGAAATGGTTGTCACACACACATGTGGAGAATTAGTGACACGATTAACTTTTGAATTATTTTATTTGATTGGTATTATGAATCTCTTGTAATTTCATTTGGATACAATTTTTGAGATATCTTTTTCCATGATCACTGAGAATAACTCCTCAGTGTGATTTTTGATTTGATCACATATTTATCAAGAATTAAATTTTCATTGAATTTTAAATCTTTATGAAGTTGGAAATATCTACATACATAATTTTTGGAATTAGGACATTTCCTAGGAGTGAAAATGTTTAGTTGTGGGGGGTGTGATCGCACTATGATTCACTATTTCATTTTCACCCTTACACCACAATGCTAAAATAGTTTTGTATTGAAAATTATAAAAATAATAACAAAATACACTTAATGTTTGATTCAATAATTTTGTATTTACTACTGTTAAAAAGTTCAATGATACTTTTTTTGATAATCTCATTGAAGGTGGAGGTGATTTAGAGGGTCCATGATGATGTCCAAGAAAAATGGTCTAAACTACAAAGGATCCATGCACAACAACTGCATATTTCTACTAAATCGTGCGTCCAAATGGGTTGAAATTTTTTGGGATGGTCCAAAATTGAATGGGATACATTTCAGATGAAGGAACCGAAGCCTCATTCGGCCTCTACAATGCCCATACGAATTGATATGTCTAAAGAATCAAATCTACACAAAGTCAAATGTGGTGTTCTATATTTTGTCTATATCTCGAGCTATAGTTTTCCAAATCGTGCAAAAAATTCGGTGGATATATTCAGGATGTGGGTAAACATGTTTCCAGTTTTTTCCAAATCTAGATTCGACTTAAAAGTGGTCTAAAACCATGGTCCAACTGGTTTTACACAATATATGTTCCCAAAAACACCTTCCACTTTGCCTATAAAATGGAAGCTTGAGGTCCTCATTTTTAAGTTAAAACAGGAGGAAGATCTCAGGTATTTTGGAGACCCAAAGGAGTACTCTCATAATTCAAGTAGTTATTGAGGCCCCTATCTTCATAGGGGGGTCAAGGATGGAGGCTAAGTTCCACCCGAGCTTCCTCCTCCTCCTGAGGTCTAGCTAAACGGTGGAAGATCATTTCAAGGGAGCTATAAAAACTTGGGAGGGAGTTCCAGCACTTGTTCTTCGACTAGTTTTGTGTAATTTGTGTGATAAATATTTTAGTTATTTATTATCCTGACATGATTCTCCTCTTATTTCATTTCTATTTTTAAAATTAATTAAAACACTTTTTATTTTCCACACCTATTGGGTTGAGATTTCAAGTGGGAATCATGGGTTGTTCTGATTGGAGAAGACAAGAGTACTATTTATCTCACATATACAAAATATTTTAGTATGATTTGGTAGCATTTATTATCAATTCTTGATACCCAAACCTTGACAACACGATTGTTGTGTCAAGGGGTGGTTCTTTGAGCATAATTTAAAAGGCAAGAGGGAATTTGAGATCTTGACAACCCTCAACCAAAGGATTCCTTTAAACCATGTGTATTTTTCAGAATGATGAACTCACCAAGATGTTTAGTGAACTTGAAATTATCTCCTTAACTCATAATTATAAAACACCACTTTTATTTATGAACTATTAAACTCTTTAAATCAATTCATTTTCTTAAAACTGTTTTCAAACCACCCCCTCTTTTGTTCTTCTTATTAAAAATTCACACTATAAAACCACCAATTCTCCTTGAGAGATGACCTAGGGTCATCCCTATACTATAAAATATTGTTTAAATCACTATCAATTTTATGTGTCACGACAACGTGTTTAGTGATTGGGATATAGCTACACATTTTTCTCTATCTTTAGCAGTGTTCTATCATAGAGGCAGTAAATCAATATTCAAAGGTTCTAGATTATGTATCCATCTTTGTTTATGGGTGTGTGAAGCCTCGGATGGTGCATCCATATCACCCTCCTATCAGGGTACATTTTTCTTGTTGCATCCCTCTATATTTGTGTCTTGATCCATGATGTATGTCATATTGATAGTGATGAAATTCACAAAGGAATATCTGGAAATGGTGCTTGTACTATTACTTTTGATTATACAGGATGATTCTTCACTTCCTTCATGAGGTCCATTCCTTGAACCCTTGGTCATATTGGTCTATTTTGGCTTGCGACCTCAGTGAGGTTTGATTTCTATAACCATACACTCCTCTCGACTTGGTATATGAATAGTGACCTAGATGGAGTTTTTGGTCATGATTGTCGAGCGAGCTCTGACCAGCAGAGGTTTTTCTTGCGGTGGGAGGAATAGGTGGGATACCAACCATTGATTTTTTCCTCCCAACCTAGATAATATTGATTCCTTCTGTAGTGATGTTGATGATGAAAATGACCCCAATAATGTGGGTTGGGGGTCGTTTAGGGCCGCAATTGGAACTGATTGGTCATGTTATTGAGTATCCAATGATTCCAATGAGGTATTTTATGACTTATGAGATGACATGAAGACATAAATTCCCTCATTTCAGCAGGGTGGGGTTGATATGTAATCATTATTGATTTCACCAAGACTCTCTCCAGAGATGATGTACCTAGTGATGGTGATTGAGATATAAATTCCCCCTGCCCAATGGGATGGGGTTTTTTGTAAAGGTGCTACTGGTATGTCCTAAATTTTCTCAGGAATTGACAATCCAAGAGGTGGAGGTGGTTTTATATATTCCCCCAGCCTGGTGAGATGGTTCCACTCTTAGACGGTTAATATGGCATATTTTACTACATTTCATTTAATGGGGCACAACTATGCTCGCGTAGGAGTTGGGAAACATGGAAGCCCGTGGTGAGAACCATTCTTTAAGGGAATTTGTATGGGTGATCATGCACTTTACACTCTATGTCAGAAATGCATTCTCATTTCTTTGAGGGGCCAAGTTAAAATACATTTTCGATATCCTCTCCCTTCATTCATGATATATGGGAACCGCTATAGAAGGGTTATTCTATTGTAGTGACAAATTAACTTAAGAATTACCTGGGCCCTTGATTTCACTAGAGGCTATGACATTACAGGACACCACATCTAAGGGGTTATACTATTCCAAGGGTGTGTCAAAGTTTAATGGTCCATACTATCTCCATACTTGAATACGGATGCAAGATGTGGATTTATAGATTCACTTTTGAATAATAGTGATGTAATGGCGGCAAGCGTGTTGCAGATTTGTGCCATTCCTTTCCAGTTTCGAATCCCAGGGCATGGGATAGCAGTCGGGTCTAAATGAAAATATAACATCTTTATTGTCTAAACGTTACCTTCATATCCTGGATAGGGTATATTTTTATCCTTCAATCGCTGATGAGTTTCCCATATAATTTGGTGTAGATACGAAATGAAATCCTTTTCTAGATCATCTGGGATCTCATAGTCAGAAGTGGTGAGGGGCCATAACATGATGGGGAGGTTGTTTCTGACTAAATCACTCCATATTCCAATGTATTCATTCAATTCATCATACATACATGAATCCATCTGGTCAAGCCATAGAAAATGGTTCTGAGGATCTCCTACTGACTAGAGTAGAGATATATTGTATGTTCATGGGGAACTATATATGGTTAGCCCCAATGTTTTGAGAACCTCTCTATATGAAGGTGTCTGATAATTTAACACCTCTCTATAAGAAGGTGTCTACGAAAGGGGAGGATTTTCTTGTCTATGGGAGATATCATTGTAGGGAGTTTGAACATGGTGGATGTCAGAAGTAGAGTCCTGGTGATCCATCATTACACTACAATGAGGATGAATTTTGTGGTAATGATTTTCTTTTAATTTGTTGGAATAGTTAACATACCCTTTTGGTGTTTAGAATGTGTCGTAAATGCTCTCAATGATATTATCATTGAGATGATTATAAGTATGGGTCATGTTCTATTTTTTGGTTGGTATATGTTGAACTATATTTAGAATTTTGCAAGTGTAGAGACCCGAATATTAACGTACATGGACATTACATTACATTTGCGGAATACTTAGTACATAACAAAAAACACACACACAAGGATCGTAATAGTTTAGTGTCTTTGGAAACTCGGAATATAATCTTCTAATCGTGGTGAAAGATCTTCAAAATCTCCCATAAAGATCTTCCTTTTTTTTCCTAAAACCTTTCTTTCTATCCTGGGGAAAAGAAAACATAAAAGGGTGAGCTCAAATGCTCAGTAAGGGTCAACAAAAGAAATATCAATCACATCATATACATAAGCACATAACTTTTGGAAATCTTAACCTGCAAAAGAGATCATAATTTCATAACATGGGGTAAATCATGGAAGTGAAATGTAATCAAAATAATCATAAATTAAAACATGAAACTTTGTGTCATTCACACATAATCATAGAGAATCATTTCTTGTTAGTCAAGACTCATTGCCAAGACTATCTTAGTGGACAAAGTCCCTTTCTGAATCGAGTAACCCTCGTTTCAGTCCTGTTTCACTGAACCGGTATAACCTACCATTCCAGCCATGTCTATCTCATGAGATATAAAATCATTACCCAATGCATTGGAGGGAGATATAGGTCCCACCCATCTCATAATGATACCATTATTATGTGTGCCACAAAATCATAAACCATACATCATAGCATAACCTATGTAATAAAAATGGGATTCCTAAACAACATGACATCATAAAACCATTCATATAAGATAAAGGAATTCATAAACATAATTCCATCACAACATAGTCAAATCAATGTAAAAATATGGATAGAAACAGAACCCTTTATTATCTTAGATGGAAAATAATTTTGATAAAACACTTGAAATGAATTCTTGAGGAAAATATCCTTTCTTCTTCAAAATCAATTTCTTTTCACAAAACATCATGCAATTTTAAAAGAAAGAGATTTTATTGAAAATAGTCATGAAATATTATGGGGGAATATTCATGAAAATAAGGATTTATAAAATTGTAAAAATCTGTTCTTGCCGTTTAAGTTAAAAAAACATTCTTCTCGTACTTTTGTCGGAAAAGTCAAAAAGTACCTCGTACCAAAAACAACAAAATATTCCTTTCATATCCTTTACTAAAAACTCACCGAAGGGTAAAATTGGATTTAAACAATTGTAGGTGTATGGAAATAATATTAAATATTGAGGAAACATGGATGTGTATGATAAAATACACCCCAGTAAATACCAAAGTATAAACAATCTCGGATAAAAATGAGATTGTGATATTTCCCTCACCTTAGGTCCGATTTGCTTCGTAAGTGTCCGAACCTCCTGTATAATGATTTAAATAATGTCATTTACTTATTACAGAATCATATTCATTGTTATGATATCATATATGGTTCACTTATGACTTTATATTACCCGTTCTTTTGTAAATTCCATGTTAAAGAGCGTTTTGGGTAAAATTGTTTCATTTGTCGTCCGTGTTTTGACTTGTAATTATTCATATGATTACTTAGATCATGATTACTTAATTCCAGAACATAAAACATGATTTATATATATATATATTCAGGATATAAATATATATAATAAATCATTAAATGGAAAGAAATACATCGTTCATGGAGACGGTAGTCCGTACGTACGCATGAACGATGTTTTCATTTCCTTATTGAATTGAATGAAATTAAGTAGATGACATACATATAAATATATAAATAAATCCAGTATCATTATTATGTCATATATTTCATTAGTACATATTATATATACTTTATAATCATTCATGAATGGTTAATCATTGAGAATGAATCTCATCGCGTCGTGGAGACGGTAGTCCGTACGTACGCACGAGTGATGATATCGTTCCCATGGTCGTGGAATTGTGTTGAAGTGTATGTATACTATTTCAGTATCAATATCACTCTATAATAATCATATATAGTTACTCATTACACCATTATACTCATCCTTGTAAGGTGATAGTGTAAAATAGATTACACCACGGCGTGGAGACGGTATTCCGTACGTACGCACGCGCGGTGATTTCATTTTTCCGTAGGATGGATAGAAGGTGAATTAGGGTTGATTCATATTTATAATAACATATCAGTATGTAAGTAATACTGATGTTATTACTTTATCAGGAAACAAATAAAGAAGAATAAGTTGAAGAAGAATGAAATTGAAAAAGATCGGTAATGGATATTACCTCTTTTTGACGCGCCTTTTCTTAACCTCCACTTAAAGAACTAAGGATGGTCTTTGAAGAAGACCAGGACCTCTAGAATGATACTAGGGAAGTTGAGAAGATATTTTGTCAGGGGTTGGCCGAGCTTGAAGTCTCAAAGTTGTGTGAGGAAGAGAGGGAGGAGGTGCCCTTTTATAAGGGAGGAGAGGGGCACCTTTGGAATTCTTAAAAATATTAATTTATAATAAATCTAACCCCACATAAAAACCTCTAAAAATGACTCATATTCGAATATTAGTTAAGGTAAGGTTGTAATATCATCAACCAATAGAATTTAGACATGTTAGGAATTTATTTTAAACATTATCAACATGATTTATCCTTATTTAATCAATTTAATTTTATTTGTGGTAATAAAATTCCGATTTTTAAATTATAACAAATAATTACTTATTTGTTGTGAATTGTCCATAATTGGATTCTTAATAACATTTTAGATCATATAAATTTAAATTTATAATTTTGAAATATTTTGTGATTTTTAATCAATTTTATAATATGTTTTGTTTTATAAAATAACATTAGTGTCAATTTTGACACTATTCATTTATTTGAATTTAAATAAAATAAATACAGAAGATATGTTCTAACTAAAAGTTTTAATAGATTCATAAAATTTCATATGTATATTAAAAATTATTGGAGCACATTAAATAGTTAATATAATATTTATTTTATTATTTTTGAAACCATTTATTTGGTTTATCTCTTAATAAAATAAATACTACAACATTTTTGTATAATTATTTAATATACTTATTTGTTGCATAAAAATTAAAAATAAAATCATATGATGAAAATAAATCTATTACCTTTCACAATAATACTTTTACTAGAATTTATCATCTTAAAATCACAATATTTAAATTGTTATATTTATTAAATTATGAAGGTGACAACTTTGGCATCATTTAAAATAAAATAATATAAGTGTCATAATCTCTTTTATAAGGCTCCAAATGGTCAAATATTAGACCATTGGATGCTTATGGTTTACATTTACATGGACAATAAGTTTTGGTTAGGTATTTGTGCATTTTATGATCACTATTAGTTTAATAAAAACAATATTCTTGATTTTTCACTAGATAAACAATGTCTGCATCACTATTGTGTCATAATTAATGATAATTATTTAATCCCTAAAAATTATAAATAAATTTATATGATGTAGATAATTTCATTATATTTCTGTAGACTATTCATGTTCAAAGTTTCGTGAAGTTTATCACTAAATTAAAATTAATATACTTATAAGATTTAAGAGAGTGACATGTTGTCACTTTCTTTGGTTTTAATAATAATTAAGTTATTTTCATGGAAAAATGTCCATTAAATGATTCTAATCCGACCATTAGGTGATATGGGTCGACGTTTAGTCATCCAATAGGATTTTGACATTTTTTAGGGTAATTTTAAAATATTATATTTACCCTTAATTACCAGATTTACCTTTAACTATGGTAAATAAAATTTACCGTAGTTACTATTCATAATTCCCAAAAATAAAAAGTAGCTTATTAACATAATTTGGACCCACTGATTCCAAATATGGAATACATTTTTCCAAATTCAATACACAAAAGATGCAGAAATTAAATTAAAATTAATCCTGTTGTCGAAAGAAAACGGGGTTTTCATTAAAACATTGCAAAAGATTGAATTGATTTAACCTACGAATTCAAGGTAAAATCAATGCTAATGACATACATTATATTAAATGGTAAAAATATATTCTATTTATACTTTAAAACCATTCAATATTATAATTTAACCACATAAGATATTACGATGAAAAAAAGTTGTTTTTAATTAAAATATAGCGTGTTTTTACTATTCATTAAAATATGAAAGTTATCGGAAAAATATCAAAACTTTATCTAATGTAAATTTTTATATCCTGATTCAAAAGAAGAATATTATTTTGTCAAATTGAACATATAAACATGTCAAAAACTATATTTAAAGTGGGTGCGCCATCAAAAGGCGGTAAAACTGCATTTTTTGAAAAATACTTATTTTACCTGAAAAATTTATTTTGTTCTTATAAAATGTTCTAGAAATGTGTAAGATGAATAATAAAGTTATAAAATTCAAAATTTAGTTAATACTATTCATAACGGCTAGTTCATGACAATATTATAATAATATAACATTGTTTATTAAAACCCGGTATTGCGTACAACACATGCTATCGAGGAAGGTCGCGATTGCGTGTAATGCAAGCCAAGTCAGGGTTGCGTGTTGTGAAAGAATCCTTCGTTGTTTAGTATAACAGAATACAACCATATTTCATTTATACATTTAATATATATATATATATATATATATACTAAATGTTGCGTAGAATAACTATTATCAAAATTATGTGTAACACGGTCCAAGAATAGTGTTGCATATATTGCAAGCTAATACGGTGTTGCGTATAGCACAGGGTAATCTTGGTGTAGAATACAACATAAGACATTAATGAAATTAAAATAATATTTTTCATAAAATCTCGGGGTGTTACATTCTACCCCCCTTAAAATGAATTTCGCCCTCGAAATTCGTCGGGGTTATAAATGGTTTACTATTTGAAAGTTTCTTTGATAGAAACACACATCGTAAAAATGAATACCAAAACTTATCTTTAAAAACAAAAGTATGAAACGTAACGGTTACCCAAATAAACTAATCACTGGGTTTCCACATAGGTGAAAATATGGATATGGAAGAGAAATCTAACCATCATGTTCTGATGGAGAGTGGTAGAGAACATGGCTATGGAAAAGCCAGCAATCACAAAGCTATAAATTTGTGATGATCTAGGGTACCATCTGATTCATCGGATATAAGGGCACTAGGACAACATTTTTGGTTTTCAATATCATTTCCCTAAAGTTGAAGAATTTGAATTAGAATAAATATTTACTTTATTTTTGTACAATCTCACTGTTGTTCGTGCCTTGAACAATTTCCACTTCATCTCTTATATAAATGACGTTGAATTTGTTATTCGTGAAGTGTTAGCAGATCTTGTGAGAGAATGACAGGTCATTCCATCTGTCTCAAACAAAAGGTTAGCAAAAAGTTATTAAATATACATAATTCATTCTATAGTGAGATTAATCATATATGGTTCCTAAAATGGACTTATACGTCATATATCATACTGATTAATATAATAAAACTAGTTTTTACTAAACAGGGTCTTCCTGTAGGCCAGTGGTAGGCGATAAAGGCCAGTCGCACTTCGGTTGTGGGTTCGATTCCCACAGCCTTGTCCGAAGCGATGGGCTGTCTCCCGTCCTGCAGGTTGTCCTTTTTCTAAAGCTATTTTACTATAACATCCCATCAATAATATCGAAAATCTTCTATCCTTAAACAATACTAACTTATGTCCAACATAATTCATTCTAATCTTTAGGCTTATCCATAATACTGCAGTCCACTCTCATAATATAGTGAAAACGATTACCAGAGATTTAATACCATCGTTGATCCCCATATATCATAAGATATGTTTTGTTGGTCACATTCCAAACATTCAAAGTCCTTAATCATGTATTCTCTTGAATACCCATTGAACCTTAGTGAAAACATGAATGCAGTTAAAAGTTAACACTTTCCACATACCAAAATACTCAAAATTCTATATACTCAAACCATGATATCACTTAGTCCTTATATCAATCATGAGCTCATGCATACAATCAAACATCTCATTATCGTCTTATCCCTTCATTATGCTCATATCATCTACTTTCCAAAAATACTGGTACCATTCATCACATACTTTCAAAACTTAAGGAAAGACAACAATTTAACAATCCTTAAATGTATCTTTATCCCATAGTACCATGATATTACTTATACAACATTACACTTGATAAACATGTAATCATTCCACTACATTCTTAAACCATTGACCGAGCTTCAACAATTCTTTCATCTCACATATCATTTGTAGTCTCATCATCATCATCAACATAAATACTACCCATAAGACCATACTGATTTTCTTCATGAGACTTTCCCTTAGGGCATTGGTTTGCATAATGCCCGTACATTCCACATTTAAAACATTTAACCATTGTTGATGTCGTAGCAATACCATTATCCTCATCCATGGTGTTAACTGAAACTTTTCCATTGCACTTACTGGCTTTGTATCCTTCTTTTCCACACCCAAATCATCTTCCAGTTCCTTTGAAACATTCTCCTTGATGCCTCTTCCCACATGATTTACATAGGGGAAATTGAACTTTCTTTCCTCTATGATCATCATGAAACTCCATTTTTCTCTTATTAGTCGAGTCAGGAAACTTAACAAATTTTACTTTATTGATCATATTATGAGATTGCTGATTCGGCATAATAATTATGTTTGGAATTCCAAATCCCATTTCATTTGATTGCTTACGAAGAATATCATTCCATTGTCCATCATATCCTCCATTATCGTGAATCATCTTGTTTCCAGCCATTTTCTAAAACCCAAAAAGAATAGTGTGAGAGGCAAAAATCATAATAAAGGGGGAGTAACTTCAATATCTAACATTTTAGGTTAAATTCTAAGATCGTTACTGTAGTTCTAGGACTATATCCTATATGTATACCTATCCTTAGGGACATCCCTAGACATAACTTAGAAATATCTCTAGGGATCTCACTAACATTTTCGCGTCCTAGTTTCCAAAGTTTGACTAAACCTTTCCTATGATACCAACTGTAGAGACCCGAAGCTTAACGTACATGGACATTACATTACATTTGCGGAATACTTAGTACATAACAAAAAACACACACACAAGGATCGTAATAGTTTAGTGTCTTTGGAAACTCGGAATATAATCTTCTAATCGTGGTGAAAGATCTTCAAAATCTCCCATAAAGATCTTCCTTTTTTTTTCCTAAAACCTTTCTTTATATCCTGGGGAAAAGAAAACATAAAAGGGTGAGCTCAAATGCTTAGTAAGGGTCAACAAAAGAAATATCAATCACATCATATACATAAGCACATAACTTTTGGAAATCTTAACCTGTAAAAGAGATCATAATTTCATAACTTGGGGTAAATCATGGCAGTGAAATGTAATCACAATAATCATAACTTAAAACATGAAACTTTGTGGCATTAACACATAATCATAGAGAATCATTTCTTGTTAGTCAAGACTCATTGCCAAGACTATCTTAGTGGACAAAGTCCCTTTCTGAATCGAGTAACCCTCGTTTCAGTCCTGTTTCACTGAACCGGTATAACCTACCATTCCAGCCATGTCTATATCATGAGATATAAAATCTTTACCCAATGAATTGGAGGGAGATATAGGTCCCATCCATCTCATAATGATACCATTCTTATGTGTGCCACAAAATCATAAACCATACATCATAGCATAACCCATGTAATAAAAATGGGATTCCTAAACAACATGGCATCATAAAACCATTCATATAAGATAAAGGAATTCATAAACATAATTCCATCACAACATAGTCAAATAAATGTAAAAATATGGATAGAAACAGAACCCTTTATTATCTTAGATGGAAAATAATTTTGATAAAACACTTGAAATGAATTCTTGAGGAAAATATCCTTTCTTCTTCAAAATCAATTTCTTTTCACAAAACATCATGAAATTTTAAAAGAAAGAGATTTTATTGAAAATAGTCATGAAATATTTTGTAGGAATCTTCATGAAAATAAGTATTTATAAAATTGTAAAAATCCGTTCGTGCCGTTTAAGTTAAAAAAACATTCTTCTCGTACTTTTGTCGGAAAAGTCAAAAAGTACCTCGTACCAAAAACAAAAAAATATTCCTTTCATATCCTTTACTAAAAACTCACCGAAGGGTAAAATTGGATTTAAACAATTTTAGGTGGATGGAAATAATATTAAATATTGAGGAAACATGGATGTGGATGATAAAATACACCCTAGTAAATACCAAAGTATAAACAATCTCGGATAAAAATGAGATTGTGATATTTCCCTTACCTTAGGTCCGATTTGCTACGTAAGTGTCCGAACCTCCTGTATAATGATTAAAATAATGTCATTTACTTATTACATAATAATATTCATTGTTATGATATCATATATGGTTCACTTATGACTTTATATTACCCGTTCTTTTGTAAATTCCATGTTAAAAAGCGTTTTGGGTAAAATTGTTTCATTTGTCGTCCGTGTTTTGACTTGTAATTATTCATATGATTACTTAGATCATGATTACTTAATTCCAGAACATAAAACATGATTTATATATATATATATATTCAGGATATACATATATATAATAAATCATTAAATGGAAAGAAATACACCGTTCATGGAGACGGTAGTCCGTACGTACGCATGAACGCTGTTTTCGTTTCCTTATTGAATTGAATGGAATTAAGTAGATGACATACATATAAATATATAAATAAATCCAGTATCATTATTATGTCATATATTTCATTAGTACATATTATATATACTTTATAATCATTCATGAATGGTTAATCATTGAGAATAAATCTCATCGCGTCGTGGAGACGGTAGTCCGTACGTACGCACGAGCGATGATATCATTCCCATGGTCGTGGAATTGAGTTGAAGTGTATGTATACTATTTCAGTATCAATATCACTCTATAATAATCATATATAGTTACTCATTACACCATTATACTCATCCTTGTAAGGTGATAGTGGAAAATAGATTACACCACGGCGTGGAGACGGTATTCCGTACGTACGCACGCGCGGTGATTTCATTTTTCCGTAGGATGGATAGAAGGTGAATTAGGGTTGTTTCATATTTATAATAACATATCAGTATGTAAGTAATACTGATGTTATTACTTTATCATGAAACAAATAAAGAAGAAGAAGTTGAAGAAGAATGAAATTGAAAAAGATCGGTAATGGATATTACCTCTTTTTGACGCGCCTTTTCTTAACCTCCACTTAAAGAACTAAGGATGGTCTTTGAAGAAGACCAGGACCTCTAGAATGATACTAGGGAAGTGGAGAAGAGATTTGTCCAGGGGTTGGCCGAGATTGAAGGCTCAAAGTTGTGTGAGGAAGAGAGGGAGGAGGTGCCCTTTTATAAGGGAGGAGAGGGGCACCTTTGGAATTCTTAAAAATATTAATTTATAATAAATCTAACCCCACATAAAAACATCTAAAAATGACTCATATTTGAATATTAGATAAGATAAGGTTGTAATATCATCAACCAATAGAATTTAGACATGTTAGGAATTTATTTTAAACATTATCAACATGATTTATCCTTATTTAATCAATTTAATTTTATTTGTGGTAATGACATTCTAATTTTTAAATTATAACAAATAATTACTTATTTGTTTTGAATTGTCCATAATTGGATTCTTAATAACATTTTAGATCATATAAATTTAAATTTATAATTTTGAAATATTTTGTGATTTTTAATCAATTTTATAATATGTTTTTTTTATAAAATAACAATAGTGTCAATTTTGACACTATTCCTTTATTTGAATTTAAATAAAATAAATACAGAAGATATGTTCTAACTAAAAGTTTTAATAGATTCATAAAATTTCATATATATCTTAAAAATTATTGGAGCACATTAAATAGTTCATATAATATTTATTTTATTATTTTTGAAACCATTTATTTGGTTTATCGCTTAATAAAACAAATACTACAACATTTTTTTATAATTATTTAATATACTTATTTGTTGCATAAAAATTAAAAATAAAATCCTATGATGAAAATAAATCTATTACCTTTCACAATAATACTTTTACTCGAATTTATCATCTTAAAATCACAATATTTAAATTGTTATATTTATTAAATTATGAAGGTGACAACTTTGGCATCATTTAAAATAAAATAATATAAGTGTCATAATATCTTTTATAAGGCTCCAAATGGTCAAATATTCGACCATTGGATGCTTATGGTTTACTTTTACATGGCCAATAAGTTTTGGTTAGGTATTTGTGCATTTTATGATCACTATTAGTTTAATAAAAACAATATTCTTGATTTTTCACTAGATAAACAATTTCTGCATCACTATTGTGTCATAATTAATGATAATTATTTAATCCCTAAAAATTATAAATAAATTTATATGATGTAGATACTTTCATTAGATTTCTGGAGACTATTCATGTTCAAAGTTTCGTGAAGTTTATCACTAAATTAAAATTAATATACTTATAAGATTTAAGAGAGTGACATGTTGTCACTTTCTTTGGTTTTAATAATAATTAAGTTATTTTCATGGACAAATGTCCATTAAATTATTCTAATCCGACCCTTAGGTGATATGGGTCGACTTTTAGTCATCCAATAGGATTTTGACATTTGTTAGGGTAATTTTAAAATATTATATTTATCCTTATTTACCCGATTTACCTTTAACTATGGTAAATAAAATTTACCGTAGTTACTATTCATAATTCCCAAAAATAAAAAGTAGCTTATTAACATAATTTGGACCCACTTATTCCAAATATGGAATCCATTTTTCCAAATTCAATACACAAAAGATGCAGAAATTAAATTAAAATTAATCCCGTTGTCGAAAGAAAACGGGTTTTTCTTTAAAACATTGCAAAAGATTGAATTGATTTAACCTACGAATTCAAGGTAAAATAAATGCTAATGACATACATTATATTAAATGGTAAAAATATATTCTATTTATACTTTAAAACCATTTAATATTATAATTTAACCGCATAAGATATTACGATGAAAAAAAGTTGTTTCAAATTAAAATATAGCGTGTTTTTACTATTCATTAAAATATGAAAGTTATCGGAAAAATATCAAAACTTTATCTAATGTAAATTTTTATATAATGATTCAAAAGAAGAATATTATTTTGTCAAATTGAACATATAAACATGTCAAAAACTATATTTAAAGTGGGTGCGCCATCAAAAGGCGGTAAAACTGCATTTTTTGAAAAATACTTATTTTACCCGAAAAATTTATTTTGTTCTTATACCATGTTCTAGAAATGTGTAAGATGAATAATAATGTTATAAAATTCAAAATTTAGTTAATACTATTCATAACGTCTAGTTCATGACAATATTATAATAATATAACATTGTTTATTAAAACCCGGTATTGCGTACAACACATGCTATCGAGGAAGGTCGCGATTGCGTGTAATGCAAGCCAAGTCAGGGTTGCATGTTGTGAAAGAATCCTTCGTTGTTTCGTATAACAGAATCCGACCATATTTCATTTATACATTTAATATATATATATATATACTCAATGTTGCGTAGAATAACTATTATCAAAATTATGTGTAACACGGTCCAAGAATAGTGTTGCATATGCTGCAAGATAATACGGTGTTGCGTATAGCGCAGGGTAATCTTGGTGTAGAATACAACATAAGACATTAATGAAATTAAAATAATATTTTTCATAAAATCTCGGGGTGTTACAGCAAGGATATAGGGCTGTTTTATGACAGTTTCTGGAACTTGTTTATAACCATCTAGTTTTGCAAGAGTGTGATCCTACTACTGAGAAGTTGCTGGAATATTCTTATTATTTTTCTCATTATTGGTAGTAATATGAGTCTATCCTGAGGCATGTTTCATTCTCAGTAGGTGATCCTCAGTCAGGATTGGAATATGAGCCTTATCACAATCCTTTGTAATGTACCACTGTCTATCTTTTTAGGGATATGATCCTACCTTGAGGTGTATGCCACTCTCACTTACTGATCCTTGGTTTGAGAAGAAGTATGAGCCAACTCTAAATATTCATTCCCTACTAGAATATGCAGACAGATCACTGGAATTATAGAAAGGATATGAACCTCCTCCCATATTACCTTGGAGTGATTCTAGTGCAGTCATTCATTGGTGTAAGTACGAATATGTTCATGGCTTCCATTATCTACTAGAATATGCCAAGAAGATCCACTGACAAGAATATGAGCCTATCCTGAGGCTTGTTCCATTTTCAATTGGTTAGACTCATCCAAAATGGGAATATATGTCTAATCTTGGAACTTTGGAGTGTGTCTTTAGACTTCTTTGACAGGAATATGATCATGTCCTGGGTCATTTTTCCCTCCCACTTGGTGGTCCCCAACCAGAATTATGATATGACCCCAATCCCTAACCTTTATAAAATGCCTCCAGAGTTTTTCTAAAATCATGTTCCCCTGACCTGAGGTATGTATTTCTCTCACCCGGTGAGCCCCTATTGGAACATGAATATGATCCCAGTCCGATGAATCGACCTTTATCAAAATATATCGATAATATGCCTGGATGGGAGAAAGAATATGAAATTTCTCTAGAGCAGCCACTTGTTTGTGATTATCACAGTGTGGAGTTTTCCTGGATGTAGGGATAGGAATATGATCCTTTCACTTCATCTAAACTAGGGTTGGAAAATGTAGGTGGAGTTCTTTAGCTATTGCTAAAATATATTCCAATTTTATCAAAGTCTGTATAGGGATATAGCCTAGAACTTTTCTATCTCTATTAATACTAGAATATGTATTTGATTAAAGAATGGATATTCACCAACTTCTATCCTCCTTGTGCCACTGTAATATGAAGATGGAACTCATACATGGGGTAAGGATATACACCTCCCCCATATTTATTGTGGGAATATACCCACAGACTTGTTCCAAGTGAGCAGGGAAATGATCCTACTTACTGGTTACTCTTACAATATATCATAAGAAATCATCAGCTAGAGTGGGGATATGATCCCTCTCTTGGATATCCAGTGTCTTCCTCATCTATTGTGTCTTCTTTACCTCACGTGCATGGGTGTCTAAGGTGGAAGCATGTAGGGTGGCACCCTTATCAGGATATTGGTGGGTACTGGTGGGATAATTATGATAATGGAGGTGTAAAGGTTCCCTCTTCAATAGCACCTAAACCAGACAAGAGTTGTATTTGACTCCCTTGTCCACCTTCATCAGAACCTAGAGGTGGTTGTTGTCATGCTCCGAGGATAATCTCCCAAAGTAGTTGGTTGTGTCAATGAGGTCCACTATCTTAGCTGAAGAATTCCCCAAACTATGTGGACTCGTCAGTTTTCATGCTTAAAGACCCTTGTGGGAAGCTTCCAGGGTCATGATTTTACCACATTGGTGGTACTTCTAGACCATTGCATTCTCCACCTGACGTCAAAGTTGTCTGGAAAGTGAGATCATTTTGCGACCTGCAAGAGTTACCGCCATAGGTGATTTAACAGAAAAGCCATTAGATGATGAACACATTATCATATATTGGGATTATATTTAAGGGAGGATTATTTTTAGACATCCATACAACAAGGAATAAGGTTACTAATTATTGAAATATCGTAGGCACAATGTGTGACCGATCAGGTACGCAAGGTTAACACAATTGTACTTTTACTCTTGATCTAACTATTCTTCTTTCTTAGACATGTAAAAGCAAGGATGAAATTATTTCATGAGAATCCAAATTATATACGATTAGTTGTATGAATAATTTTGGGTTTACTAGATTTGTTTGTCCGGGATTTTTAAAATAATGTGGCATGACGCATGATTAACTAATCATTCTGTTAACTGAGAGTTTCATGTTGGGTTCTCTATTTTTGATTTTGTATAGTGTAAAAAAATGGATCAACATATGATAACCCAATAATTCAATTATTAATAGATTCACATCAGGTTCACCCTTTTTTAATGAAGAAGAGGTGACCTGGAACCCTCGTTTGTGGTGGATTTCATTCGGTCTGATGGTTGGTTTTGAGGGGTTTTAGTTCATGCACAAATAAAATCATTGGGTGACTATTTCCATTATTAATGGAAACTCCCAAGGGTTACCTCATCTATAACTAGGTATGTACCTTATTTCTAAAGGTCAATGGTCAATTCAGGTTTTAAACCTAATAATCCTTGGGGACTCATGTTGGTCAAGAGGATGGGCAGTTGAGCTCATCAAATCCTTTTTTGGGGGAACTTTTCTACTACTATATGGATACCTTATAGATTTAATATGTGTTTTTGAATCTATCACTAATATTAATAAGGGATAATTACTATTACAAATCTATTTATAGGTTAAGACTCTTTTATATGTAGAAGACAGGGATCTCATTAGCGAATCCATCTGTATGTCTCTGGGGTTATTCATCTGCTTTCCTAGTAATGGGTAACTGTTTATGTTCTAAATTCATATAACCAGGTGATTTGAAATTTTATTCCACATATAGAGGCGATTAATATTTTGAGGAGTTGATTTAGCCATTATGAGGAGTCCTACATATCTTGGTTATTGCTGGAATCAAAACCCGCATAGTTTGTTAAACTGGTGTAGTTTAAAATCAAATGAAAAGGAAATTTTTGTGAGTGTTTAGGCATAAAATATTTGAGAATGATTCTTGAGGATACATCCTACGTATCCTAGTTATGGCAAGAATCAGAGTTATCATGGTTTGATCATTCCCTTGAGATTATCCCCAAGATAGATGTCCTCATATGTGGGATATTTCTATCATGGCACTCATTAGGGCTTACATACTGATACTTAACTGGATGGTGGAGATTTGAGGGGTTAACTATGTGTCCATTACGAATCCCTAAACTCATGTGATCTATGATTTATGTGAGAAACAAGAGATAACAAGTGATCAACATCATTGTTAATGGATGAAGGATTTTTAAACTGAGACTTCCCTTGGATATTGATATTAGGATCAAGCCATAAACAGGCATCCTACATATCCTAGTCATGGATGAAATCATAGTCATTGTGGTTCATTTGATTCATCAATCCACTGAGGGATGAGGTATAGTGATCATTCCATGGGAATTATTAGGTCTTGATGGTTTAAATGTCGGAGACATGGGGCCTACATTTAAATGGATTCTTATTTGATCACAGGCCTTAGGAAGTCGTCCTATGTATCATGGTTATTTGCAGGAATAAAAGTCCCCATAGTTCAGTATATTAGGGATTACATTCTAAGATTACCCTATATGTGGGACATATAATATTTTTTCATTGATTGGATCTTACACTCTAAGGTTTCCCTTGCCTTTGTAGAGTCTTATGATGCCAATGATATGATTATTTCAACTCCCTAAGGCCACGTGAGCAATGATTAGTGTGAGAAACAAGGTATGGAAAGTGATTAGTCTCAATACATATAGGAATGTGACTTAGGTACTAAGATAGCCCTTTGGATGATTATTATAGATGTTGGACCTTCAAGAGGCTTCATACATATCCTAGTTATGTTGGTAATTAGATTTCTTGTGGTTCCCTAGATTGGGGATTACACACTAACATTTCCCTAAGTTTGGGGCATACACGCTGAGGGTACACAAAATTATCAAACCTTGGGATTCCCTTAGTTACCTAGCCATCTTTCCTTCCTAGACTATATGAATTTTTACTTGACATACCTTTATTTTCTATTTCTACATGTCTCAGAATGTATGGAAGTGTCTTGTTATATCCATAAAATATCTAAATACAATCTTATGATCCAATTGGCTTATCTAAGGTTTTTCAATTGTCATGGATGGCATGTTTGATAGTCATCTCAGGATCAAGGTTGAATTATCCATAGGACATCATAATACCTAGAAAGTTGATCCTAGAGACCATCGCATGATCTCGACTAGCTTGTCTAGAGGGTGTTTCATGATACATATGAAAAGACTCGGTTTCATCATGAGAGATAGCTGACATGCATGAAGGGTATCGTGAGAGTCAATGCAACAGGTCTCTGAGGGTGTCGCATGTCCTGGATAAAATTACGGGGGGACAATGCAAAGCCCATCTTGGGTATTTGAGGGACGTCATAAGAACTGAGTGGCAGGCTTAGAGGGCTTCATGAGAGTCAGTTAACATACTCATGTTCTACTGTGATACTTTTATATCTTGAATTTGTGCCAGCATATGTATCGAGTAACATATATGAAGAACATAATAACACTTGGATGGTGAGACCAAATGGATTCAAGAGACTGGGGTGGTATTCTCATGGGGCACTATGTGACTTTCATTAACATGTATAGAAGACTTTTCATGATCCAAATAGTATAAAAATGGATTGTTGTCAGATATGGGTGACATGTCTTAGTGATGATGTCTTTACTAGGTAGTTCATGAGAAGTTCATGAGGATAATAATATATGTTCATCACAAATTCCCCCATCATTTAGTCTTTATTCCAGCCTTTTATCGCAAATTCCTTATATTTATTCAGTGTTAGCTCATTTTAAGTCTTGTGTGATCTATCCAATGTGCAGGATGTTCTTTGTGTGTCCCTCCAAAATTCCTTCACATGATCTATAGTGATCTTGTGAAGTGATTATGAATTCTCCATTATTTATTTATATATTTTCTAGATCTTACCTGATAATAATCTTTTTCCAGTCACCAGATCATCCAATGATAAATCCTCTCTAGCAACGGTGTGTCTAGGTGTGAGAAGAACGACCCTTTGTCTAGAGATTATTGATGCATTTTTCATGTTAGTGTGGGTGATTTATAGGCTTATCCTCCCAAGTAGTTTTCTAATTTTTGTGAAATGTATCACTCGAATCTAGGATGGAGTCAGCAGAGGGTCTCGGTTTCATGTGTCTTCATAAGTTCCTTCCATAGGTATCCTTGAATATGTTTCCTGATTTTCAGTGATCATGGGATCATCTCATCAGCATCTCCTTTATTTTATTATTTCCAATTAATGGGAATCTATTGAATCACATGTACATTTCATTGGACTTTCATATTATTAGGTTTACATATCCAAAGGCCTTTGTGAGATCAGGTCACATTTAGAAGGACTTTACCTAATCTTAGTGGACTTGTCTGGGAATTTCCACAAGACAAGGATAGCTTGTAAAGGGGGCTTTGTGGGATCAGTAAGATTTTGAAGGGGTATTTTGAGATAGTTCTTTAAGCATCCTTGTAATTTCATGAGAGTTTTAAAACTTTGAGAGGCTTTCTCCTACTCCTCATTTGTATTTCCTTTAGTTATTTTACAATGTTTGGGGAGTTTATAGGGTTGTTTGGGTGTCATTAGGGGAAATAACCTTACCTCCTGGTGATGCATCACAAGACCACAAAGGACTATAGAGATACGTGAGGATTTTACATCAAATTCCACATACTTTTCCTTAAGGATCCAATGGGTGATCATGCAGTTCCACATACATACTCGAGTCCCTTCATGTAATTATGATAAAAAGTCAGTGGGCTTTTGCAAGATGATGCAGAAAAGTCACTGGGGTCTTGAGGTGTCTTTCAAAACACCAAGGGCTCATTGCATGATTTATATGACAGCAAGAGGCTCCCACCTCCACCCCTTATCATTTTATTTTTTTATTTTATAAAGGCTTGGGGATATCATGTAGTTTTTTGAATATTGTCGATGAGAATCATTCTCCTCATTAGTGATGTTTCACGCGAGATTTACAACTAAAATAGGCTCCCACCTTTTGGATAATTTCCTCCAAATTTTTAATGAATTTTGGATGGTTTTTCAGTAATCCACATGCTGACAAACTACATGACATGGGGGATCTTATCTGGTTGCAGCTGTATAACCACTGATTGTCTAGGGTACCTTCTTGAGGGTAGTAGGACCTTATCGAAGGGACTTAATGGGACCATATATAGGCTATTCATTGCACATGGTATCTTTAAATGACCTTATTCTGGTCACATGATCATGTATACCTTGGAATATCATGTGATCCACAAGTCTCATCCACCTTCTCCTTCCTTTTCTTTTTCGGGGACAGAATACTTCAATTCAGGTATTTCCTCCTTTGTGAATTTGGTTATTCTCATTTGGCGTGCGTCAAAAGGGGTTTATAAATAAAACTTCACAATACCTTCATGATACACCACAATATTTTCCATTAACCCCAAATGAAATGTTGATGGTATCTTTGGTGGGATAAATCTATGTCTATGGAAATCACTAGTGATTCAAGAATTTGATAGTTATAATGAAATTCTATAATGTACCCTCAAATTAAAAATGGAGATGAATAAATATCAAGTGTCTCATGGATATAATATGTGGAAATTAGAGTTTAATTCTAGAAGTTTGATGGATAAATATAATGTTGTCATGAAATTTTAACATCCCACTTGTAATGAGTGTGTGAAGACGCGCCCCATAAATTTCCTGAAGGGGGTGAGGAAATGATTTTGGTGTGGGATAGAAGGGGACCTAACTTAAGATAGCTTATAAGAGAAACCCACCAATGTGATGAAAGAAATTAATTCTATGTTAACCTTATCCAATTTTCCAATGTTTCAACTGAAAGGAACATGGACACTATGTTATTTAATGCACTAAGCCAAGGGATTTCGATGACAACTAACAAAAAAACCCTCCAATTGCTAGAATGAAAGGGTAAGAGTCTACTATCACAACTGTGGAAGTGGATCCCAATAATGAGGTGGGGATAGGAATTCTATTTATTCATTCAATAATAGAGAATTTACTTTTTCATTATGGTTTTATAAGTTCTTTCATATCTCACAAGTTTAGTAGAACAATTGAAATACCACAAAAACAAGAATGGAAGTAGATATATCGATGAAAATAGAAAATGAGAAATTATTTCATCCCAAGTATATAACTCCTCCCCTATCAAAATTTGTGTGATGAACTTCCCAATGAACTTTTTTATACTCCCTTTACCATAATTTCATGTAATTCTAGGTATGGATTAGCTTTCCTTACAAAGAGACAGCATAAATTTTTGATAGAAGGGAAAAAACCTCTGTATCATGAATTTATCGATGATTATATACAAGTGAAAGGAGGTAGATGAACATTCTTTTGTATCATCACATAAATAATGGATATTATTCTCCTATGATAAAGTGTATCAATCTTTAATGATTTAATATAAGGAAAATATCATCATTGAAGACATTCCCATTGTGAGGGAATACATTAATGTGTTTCCTAAAGAATTTATGATTCTCCCCCCTAGTTAAGAGGTTGAATATTCAATTGATCTTATACTTATGTATTTTCGAATATCAAAAACACCATATATAATTGACATTTCTGAACATTATGAGCAGAATAAGAAACTATAGGAGAATTTGGATGACAGGTTTTTTTCCAAGTGTTTCATTGTGGGTTACACTCGTCGTCTTCATTAACAAGAAGGATGGGTCAATGAACCTATGAATTAATTATCATGATCTCAACAATATCCTGATAATGAAAAATAATCTGCACCCACAGATTGATGACTTATTCGATTAGCTTCGTGGAGGCTAGTATTTCTCTAAGTTAAATCTTGCATCAGGATATTATCAAGAAAATGTGAAAAATGAGGATATCCCAAATACTTATTTCAATAAATGGTATAGGAACTAAAAGTTCATAGTGATTATATTTCTAATCACCAATTCTTTGACATTCTTCTTGGATTTTATTAATAGAGTCTTTAGGTATTACATCAACAAATTTTTGGTAGTCTTTATTAATGATATTCTTGTCTACTCCAAAAACTAGAAGGAATATGAGGAGGAATTGAATATTTTATTGAGAACCTTGAAGAAAGAAAATATTTGTACAAAGTACAATAAATTATGTTTTTAATTGGATCAAGTAAAATTCATAGTGTGTGTCATCACCAGTAAAGGGATATATATAGATCTTTCAAAAATGGAGCTGATTAAAGACTGGCCTAGACCTACCTTTGTGATAGAAATATATAGATTCCTTGGATTAGCTGGGTATTAACACTAAATTGTGATAAAATTATCATGATTATCAATCCCCCTATCTAAGATAACTTGGAAAAGAGTCAATTTTTTTAGTATGATTAATGTGAGGAAATTTTTAAAGAGTTGAACAAGAGGTTAATCCCAGCACATGGACTCACATTACCTTACAATTGGGATAGATATTTGGTATATAATGATGCATACAAAAAGGTATTGTGTTATTTACTTATAAAAAATGAAAAATTTATAGTCTATACCTCCCGCTAACTAATGATCCTTGAGAAGAACTACCCAAATCATGATTTATAATTAGCTAAAGTGATCTTCGCATTAAATATTTGGAGACATTATCTCTATAGGGAAAAGTGTGATATATATACAGAACATAAAACACTAAATTATATATTCACCCAAAATGAGATTAATATGTTCTAATGAAGGTAGTTACTTTTTATCAAGGATTATTATTTATCAATCCATTATTATCTTGGAAATTCTAAAAAAGTGGTAGATTCTTTAAGTAGAAATGATCCCACAACTCTATCCATGATGAGGATCTAAAGGGATACAATATTATTTGATATGAAAATGATGGATATGGGAATAATAAAAGTATATTTATGGTGTCTCACTCAAATAAATACTCAACCATATATTCATGATAAAATCAAGGAGGATCATAAAGATGATTCATTTATAGAGAAGAATTTAGCAAATATTATAAAGTTTAACTTTACTGAAGATGGAGTTTTATGGTTTGGAACCAAGATATGTGTCCCATAAAAACTAGAACAGGGTAGAGAACTTCTAGATGATGCCCATATATCATCCCTCTCTATTCATCCTGAAATCACTAATATGTATAAAGAATTGAAGAAAAAATATGGTAGGATAATATGAATATATTGATTGTGGAATTTGTATCTCAATTCTTTGTATACGGGTAAGTCAAGGCCAAACAACATAAGTTTAAGGGTATAATGCAACCATTTACCATAAAATTATGGAAATGGGAAAAAATAACAATATATTTGTGAGTTCCTAGTCAGGATAGTTGTATCACTAAGAGTGGGCTAAATCAATGATACTTTTTCATTTATGTTTCCTTGAAATAGACTTTGACTCCTATTTAAGACTTTAATCTTTGTGGAAAAAAATTCATACACACATCCACAGAAACACAAGAATTTACATGGTTAACTATTCACTACAAATACCTACATCCATGTAATATTTTATAGAAAATCCAATACCACACAATCCACTAGAAAACAATCCTTGGATTAAAACGAGTAGGATATGCCCTTTCAATCTTGTAGTAATTTGAATAAAATCCAACAGTGTGCGTGCACCCTCTTAGCACAAATAGGGTAAAATAATGATTTTGTAACAATAAATGTTACATGTTATTATTTTAAATTCCCAAAATTTCATTACTTAGAAAAACATTTCTTCAATTTATTACCTAGAAGCTGGTAAGAACCTCAAGGGCTTTGATCTTAAATTAAAATTTGATTTCCCAGTTATATATACTCACTCTGATTTTCTAGTTCCAACTTCCCAATCTAATCTTTTGAGACCAAAATTCAAATCTTATTTCCAAATAAAATAGATATTTTACTGTTTGAATATGATTCAGACAATTCATAATTCCTTCTTCAGTCTGAAAATACCAATATAGAAATCCCGATCCAATTATCCAGGCTGATTCAATCATCATCCAAATACGATGACAAGTAGAATCTGATGATCACTGAATATGATGATCAATATAATAACATTGGTATCTTGTCTCTTATCCTTTCACTTCTTCCCATAAAACATTCTTCAACAATGAAACAATATTTAAATCCCTTTCTCTCCCTAAAAATTTGGAGCTTCTGCATCTTTAGTGAACAGTACCATCATGTTAGTAGTCAGAGAAAGTACAAAGTACCTTTTCATTTTATAGGTGACCCAAGCATGATTTTTGTGGGAATCCCAAACACTTTCCCGATAAAAAAAATTGCCCAAAATTTATATTTCCCTTGAATTTCTTGTCAATATTGACTTCATCAACTCTTCTCAAATATTCTCAAATATTCTTCACAACTTCATCTCTTCTTTAGACTTTATTTTCAAACACCATTCTGAGTCTAGTTTCCAAATCCGATTATGTTTCTATATTCTGATTGCCTAGTATGATTAGTATGAATTTGATGGCTCTTGACCCAATTGAAGAAACAAGACATCTTCTTTAAATATCATTCTCCCCCTTAATAGAACATTCATATATTTTATTTATCAATCCAGTTAAAAAACTAATTTCTTTTTCTTGAACAACTTGATTAATAAAAAAATAAATTCAAGCCTTTTTAAATGGTTGACTACATTTTATATTAAACTATGAAATTCATCTCCTTATTGATCACCCAATTCTTTTTCTTTTCCATTACATCATGAGATCTCAGAAAATTATTTTTCATAATATGATGGAATTATAAATCCAATCAAATATTTATTTCTAAATACGATACCACTTGAGAAACTTCTTTCTCTTTTCCCATCAACTTCATTCCCTAAAGATTTGTTTCTTTTGGATTTTTTCTAACTGAAAACCAGTACCATAAGTTTCTCACATTTTTCACAAACCTTCTTGCCCTTTATAAATTTGATGATCCCATGAATTGTTCCTTTGAATACAATGACAATCAGCTGCTACAGTTCCTGGCTTAGCAGCATCATTCTTTCTAACCCATCATAAAAATGATCCGGATGAAAATTATCTCCAACAACATTTTCTTATTTCCATCTAAATATGATCAATCTGAATATGATTAGAAACGTCTATTTTACTCCCCCATTCTTTAATCAATATTTCACCACAAGTTTCACATTTTATTTGTGATATATACGAACTCAAAGACCAGTAATGCATTTTCACATATATTTTATCATAGTCATTAATAATTTGATTCTCTTATTGTTATTACTTATTCCATATAATATTTGGTGTGAATCCAATGACCATTTACTTGAAATCATATTATTCTCCTAAATACGATCAACCCTTTCATTCCATAATGAGTGTGAATATGATGAGACTTTTCTTCCATAATTTCCAAATATGATGAACTTTTCAAGAATTGTGAATCTAATTCTTCTGAATATGATGGTGTGTCCAAAGTTCACCAAATACAAAGTGAGGTTATTTTCCCTTTCCTTTCAAGATGTACGTTCTTCTTAAACTTTATTGACAACAAAATACAACATTTGAAAACAATTACCTTCTTTATCATCTTGGTCCTAACAATATACCCCTTTGGATTTTGTTGTCAACCAAGTTTCATAAATAATTGAACTTTCTATCCTCAAGAAATAGATTACTTGTCAAAAATTCTAATCCTAAATGAGCTAACTCATTATATTAAACAATAATCATTGATAGAAAAACCATGTTTTCCAAAACAAGTTATTATAAAAAGCCTTCTTCTTCATTCTTCCACATGTTTCTTTTTCTTTATGAAATCTTAAACATTCCTAGAATACAAAAAAAAAATCCTACAACCACTCAACCAAATATTTAGAATATTTCATGCACAATAACATGTTGAATTCATAACTTACCTACAATTCCCTATTTGTACATGCATCAAATTGATAGATTTATGAAACAATTCAATTCTCCCCCATGACAACATTATCCAAAGGTAAGATGAGAGAGGGAACATAAACACATACCTCAACCTTAATGAGAAATAGTTTGGATTCCCATGTTCAAACTCAACATAGAAAATAATTCCTTTACTAAAGGTTTTGTGAAAATGTCAGCAACTTTTTTCGATGTAGGAATATATTCCAGCTTCAATTCATTCTTCTTCACATGCTCTTTGATGAAATGAAATTTGATATAAATATGCTTTGAATGATAATTTTTTACTGGATTCCTGGTGAGATTGATTGTACTTTGATAATCACAACCCAAGATAAAGGGTTATTTCACTTCAATAAGTCATTATTCTAATTGAGTTTTCATCCACATTAGGTGGTTAGTGGCTTGAGTTGCAGCAACATACTCAGATTCATCCATACTAAGAGTTACTAAATTATATTTATTTGAATTCCAACTAACATAATTCTTTCTTAAAAAGAATACTCTATAAGATGTGGATCTTCTATCATCAACATTTCCTTCCCAATTAGCATTTGAATACCCAAACAATTCAATACTATATGAGATTCCATACCTAATTCCAAATTCTATTGTGACTTTGATGTATCTAAGGATTATTTTTCCATCAAATAAATGTGATTATTTTATAGAACTCTTAAATATAGCACATAAGGTAACAATATAGAAAATTTCAGGTCTTGAGGTAATCAAATACAACAAACTTCCCATTGGCTTTCAAAACATTTTCTGATCATCTTCTTTTCCTTCTAAATATTTAAACAACTTTTTTCCCATTGATATCGATGTGGAAATAGGTTTTGAGTTTTCTATGATGAACCTCTTAATAAGTTCCTTAGCATACGTTTCTTGTGAAAAAAATGTATTCCTTACTTTGTAGGATTTTTAACCCATGAAATTATTTCATTTCTCCTTGCAAGGAAATTTCAAATACCTTTTTTATTTCTTCAAAAAATATTTCACAACTTCTTTTATCATTCCCATTAAATATAATATCGTCAGTATAAACAATTACAATGAACGGATACTCTTGTATTTCTTTGATGTAAAGATTGATATCCACACTTCCTTTAATAAAACTCATCTTCTGTAAGAATGTATCCAATTTGGAATACCATACCCAAAGACCTTGTTCTAGACCATACAAAGAATTTTTCAATATATAGACATTACTTTCATCTTTACCAATAAGAAATCCACAAGGTTTTTCAATTTAAACTTCCTCTTCAAGATCACCATTTAGGAATGTGGATTTGACATCCATTTGAAAGATCTTGTAACATCATTGTGCTACAATAGAAAGAAAATTTCTAATTGTTTATTACCTTTTCACCAGAGCAAAGGTTTCATAAAAGTCAATTCCTTGATTTTTTTAATACCCTTTTCACAATAATCTTTCTTTGTTTCTTATCACTTCACCATCTTCATTCAACTTGTTCTGAAAACCCCTTTTGTGCCAATAATGTTTTTGTTTTTTACATTGAGTATGATTTCCCATGTATCATTCCTTTAAATCAAATCCAGATCTTCATTCATGGCCTAAAACCATTCTGGATACTCAAAATATTATTTTATACCATTCGGCTCCACTTTTGAATACAAAGAAGTATGTATAATACCATTAGTTGTTCTTCTTGTTTGAACATTCTGGTGTTGATAACTAATTATATTCTGAGCTTCCACTTGTTTCCTCGGACTAGGATAATATTTTTATGTATATTCTTCATTACAAAAAATAGATGAATCTAGTTATTCTTCTGGAATAGGATTATAATTGTCTGTATCCTTATCAGAATTGTTTTCATTAACTTGCTCATCTTCCTTGTCTGCATGGATATGTTTATCTTTCTCTTACTTTTCAATTACTTTCACATCAACTGAATGAACAATTATTTTTGTTTCTTTTTTGAAAAATCTATATCCTCTTCCTTCTGAAGAATTTCAATAAAAAATTCCATCTTCACATTTTTTTCTCAAACTTACCAAAGTTTCACCCTTTTTTCTCTATAATACATCGAATCCTGAAAACTCTTAAGCCTTTCAAACATGGAGTGTTTCTATAGAAAAATTAATATGGATTAATATCTGAATCATTCCTATAGAAATATATATTTTTAATAAAAATAGAATTACTCATGTCTTTCCTCCAGAAGTATTGAGAAAGGCTATGTTTAAGTAACATGGTTCTTCCCATTTCCACAAGAATTCTATTCTTTCTTTCAGAAATTCCATTTTTTTGTGGAGGGTATGGGGAACTATACTCATGTTGAGTTCCATGATTCTCAAGATAAATTTAAAATTATTCACTTTTTTTTCACCACCATTTATTGTTCTCAACTTCCTCACTGAATACTCACATTCCTTATCATCTTTCCTTCTGAAACTTTTAAACATATTCAAATCATCGAATTTGTGTTTCATATACATAACACAAGTAATGAGATTAAAATCATAAATATAAGTAATGAAGTATTTATATATATTTTTTTATTTTTTTCTCATAGTCCCAAAAATATAAGAATGAATCATCTCAAGGGGTTGTCTTGAAAAAATCTCAACTCTCTTATGCACTAATTTTGTAATCATTCCTTTTTGATAAATAGTTTAACACAAATCTCTTATTCTTGGAAAATATGGAATTTCATGAACACTATTTATTTTAAATAACTTATTCATGTTTCTTTGACCCATGTGTCCTAGCCTTTCATGCCACAATTGATTCTCTTCCACTATACTCACGTAACAAGAGTTTTTTATTACACCAACCTGAAAAAAGATTCTTTTTACATGTTGGCCTCTTGTAACAATCTTTCCATCTTCATAAATCTTCACAAAACACCATTTTTTGAAGATAACATTGTTACCCTCGTCACATAATTGTGAAACACTTAGAAAAATGTGTTTTAACCCATAAACATACAAGGTTTTCTAGATTTCATCATTTCCTTCCTAATGATTGCTGATCCAACACCTTTGATTTTCATGGATTCATCATTTCCAAATGTCAATATTCCTTCTTTAAATTCATTTAAATTCTTCAAAAATTTCAACTCTCCTTTCATATGTGAATAACACCCACTATCAAGTATACATGTTTGTAATCCTTTTGTATATTTCAATTCAGTTTCAACAAAAAGATTCTTTTCTTATTTCTTTTATTTAATTACCTTCAACCTATGATAATTGTTGAGAAACTTTTGTTGTGCTAGTAACAAAACAATACATCATTTTCCAAGGTGTCCAATTTGATCACATCTTTCACAAATATTTTCCAATGTTTGGAACCTATTTTCAATCATTAATTCAACCTATTCAGGTTTCTTCAAAACAACCTTCTTAGAATTATTTCTTTGAGTAGATTGACTCCCTCTCATCCTTTTACTTCCATAACCAGTGTGATAATAGTAATATTTTTGATTCAACCAACACATATCTTTCATGTGTTCGAATTCACCATAATACTATAAATATATATAGAAAGAGTATTTGCCTCTAAAGATTCCATGCATACCAGAATTGTGAATATGTTTCTCAGAAAACTTCTCGTCTTTCTCTTCTGGTCCACCAAACTTTCTATTACCTTTATCATATCCTGAAGTATTTTTAATATTTTTAGATTTAGAATAATTCAACATATTTTTGGATATAGGGTTCTTTGTTACTTCTAAATTCTCAAATTTTTTGGTCTTGGCCACATACATAACTTTACCATATTTCTTATTTTCAGAAACAATTCCATCTTTATTGTCACCCTTTGAAGGTAACCTTTTTTTAACCTTCTCAGGTTTCTCATTTCGAGAACTTTCACCAACTTTAGTGATAGATATTTTGAAACTTGTATTCCTCAATTCATATTTAGATATATTTTGTTGAACAAGTTCCAGATCTTCTTCTTTTGACTTCAGCTAAACCTCCAAATTCTCATTACGATTCTTTTGTTCCTTGAGATATTTATTCAAACCATCAATATCTTTTACCAGCCTCACCTTATCTTCAAAAAAAATTATTGATTTCTTGTTTAGGAACATTCATCTTACATCTTTTTTTTTCAAGTCTTATAATTTTTCTCATACATTCTCTCAACTCTTTTTTCAAATGATATTCATGTTGAGTTTCTTCTTCTTTAAAAATACTACTACTAAATTCTTCATCATTTACAATGTCAATGAAAGTATTTTCAACACCACACTCAATAGATTTTTTAGATTTACCACCACCAACTTCTTCTTATTCTTCATCTTTAGATAAGAAGCTTATTTTAATTTTTCTTTCTTTGATTCATTGAAAGAAATTTCTATATCAAATTTGGTTTTACATTTCATATATTTCTCCATTATAATTTAATAAGTGATGAGATTGCAATATAAATAATAAATATATAATATTTCAGGATCTCTATATTCCAATGAAGAAACTTTTCATCAAAATTTTTGGGAAGAATTCTCAAGATATTTTTAACAATTATATGATCTTATAAATTTAAACCAAGACATCTGATATTGATAACAATGTCATTCACCTAGGTGAAGAAGTCCCCAATAGATTAATACTCACCCATCTTCAAATATTCATACTTTAATCTCCATATTTTAAACTTTTACTTCTTCACTTTTGTGTTTCCTGAATATATTAGTTTCAAATTATCCCATATACCTTTGGTTGTGGAAACTCCTTTCACCCTAAAGAATTTACTTTCATAAAGTGATGATAGTAAGTCATTCTTGGACCTTCCATCAGTCTCAAGGTTATTTTTATCGATAGATGTTGGAGGAAATTTATCATCAATGTAAGGAAACCCAACTGTTGTAGTTTCAAGAACATTATAACTGATATACATAAGATAAGGAAACATTCTATATTTATAGATATGATAATTCCTTCCATCAAAAATTGGAATACCTTTATTGTTCACACAATTGAAACTCTCCATCAAAATTTTCTTCAAAACCTTCAAGAAAGAATAAGAAAAGGGAACCGTCACATATAATACAACCTGTAAGTTCCCAATCAGGATAGTTGTATCACTGAGTGGGGGAGAATGTGAATTAGTGATAATTTTTATATTTTTTTTCCTTGAAACAACATTTTCCTCCTATTAAATATTTCAATCCCGGCTAAAAATAATTTATACACACATCTATAGAAACACAATAGTTTACAAGGTTCACCATTCAATACAAATAGCTACATCCTTGGTGTATTTTGGAGATAATCCAATATCACAAAATCCAATAGAAAAAATATCTAGATTACAATGAGTAGGATATTCCCTTTCACTAGTATAGCACTTTAAAGAAAATCCAATAGTGTGTGTGAACCCTCTTATCACAAATAGGTTAAAACAATAATTGTGTAACAAATCATGTTGCTTATGCTTTCACACCATTGTATTCCTTAGAAAAACAGTTCTTCAATTTCTTACGCAGAAGTTGGTAAGAACCTCAAGGAATTTGATCTACAATTAAAATTTGATTTCTCAGTCCAATATTATCACTCTGATTTTCCATATCTGATTTCCCAATCTGATCTACCCAGCCCGACATTTAAATCTAATTGCCCAATATGATAGATACTGCAATGTATGAATACGATTGATAAAATTCATAATTATTTCTTTACTCTGGAAAAAACAATATTGAAATCCTGGTCTGATTATCAAGCATGATCTACTGATAATCCAAATACGATGACAAATAGAATCTGATGATCACGAAACACAATGATCAGGTAAATAATGTTCTGATCTTGTCTATTCTCCTTTAACTTCTTCTTGTCTAAACTTCTCCAACAAAGGCTCAATACAAAAATCCCTTTCTCTCCTTAGAGAGTCGGAACTTCTCTCTCTTAAATGAATAGTACATCTGTGTCAGTAGTCAGAGAAAGTACTGAGTACTTCTCCCTTTTATAGGTAAGCTAAGGATGATTTGGGTGGGAATCCCAAAAACATCCCCACTAAAAAAATTCCATAAATTTAGATTTCCTTTTATTTTCATGTCAATCATGACTTCGTGAACTCTTCTTGATTCTTTTCGAATCCATTCTGATTTCTGAATACAGTCAGCATGAATCTGATGTATCTTGACCCACTTGAAGAAACAAGACATATTCTTCAAATTTCATGCTCCCCTAAACAGCACATTAATCTCTTTTATTTATCTCTACAATTATAATACACATTTATTTTTCTTGACCAACATTATTAATAAACAAATCGATTAAACCATTTTAAAATGGTTAAATACATTGTTTATTAAACTCTAAAATTCATATTTATATTGGTCACTCCATTCTTTTTCTTTTCTTTTCCTTCATCGTATCTCAGACAATTATTTCTCACAATATTATGGAATTCTGAATCTGATCAATAGTTTATTTTTAAATATGATACCACTTGAGAAACATTATTCTCTTTTACCATCAACTTCATTCCCTAAAAAACAAATTCTTTTCGATTTGGTTTTAACTAATAACTGATACCTTATATTTCTCACATTTGTCACAAACCTTCTCATCCTTTATAAATTGGTTATCTGATGACTTTCACCTTTGAATATGATGATGATCATCTATTACAGTTCCTGGCTTAGTAACATCATTCTTTCCATCCCAACCTGAATAAGATCTTATCAAATACTATATCTAGCAGCCTTTTCTTCTTTCCATTCAAATTAGATCAATCTGAATATTATTAGAAATATATCTTTTAATCCCCCTTTATTTCATCAAGATTGAACCACATGTTTCAAATTTCACTTGTAAAATATGAGAACTCCATGATCTATAAAGAATTGTCACATTTAATTTATTGTTGTCATGATGAATCTAATTCTCCCATTATGATTACTTCTTCTATAATGGATTTAGTGTGAATACCATGACCATTTAATTCTAGTAAGATTCTTCTCTTTAATACAATCAACCCTTTCATTCTGTATTTAGTGTGAATCTGATGAGACTTTTCTGCCATCTTCTCCGAATATGATGGACCTTTTCAATCATTGTTAATCTAATTCTTCTAAATATGATGGCAAATCCAAAGTTCACCAAATAAAAAGAGAGGTGATTTTATTTTTCATTTCAATCTTTTTGCTCTTATTAAACATTATTGACAACAAAAGACAACATTTAAAGAAAAAAATTACCTTCTTTATCATCTTGGTCCTAAAAGGATTTTTTCATTGGACTCCCCAAAACACCTAAAGGTCATAACTCCATCTGTTCATAGTTGGTCACCATAAAATTTAGGCACATATCAATACTATCAAGTAATATTTCTCTCTTTACCAACTCACTAAGATATACATAAGGTAATTCTCAAGACTACATGGAGTGCCACTCTCCATTGTATATAATCGAGATTTGAGGTTTAATTCAAGGTTTTGGGGGAATCCTTAAGTAAGAATTGAATATAGAATTGATCTTCAGAACTTATTATTACCCTCGAATGGATGGTTTGTCTAAAAAGAACATTAAAACTATATAGGATATTCTAAGATCATGTTTAAGGTATTTCCAAAGATGTTGGGATAGTCACCTTCCCCTGGTGGAGTTTTTATATAACAATAGTTTCCATTATAGAATACAATGGTCACCATATTGTTCTCTATATTGTAAGAGGTGACAGACTCAAACATGCTAAAAAGAAGTTATATAGTGGAAGTGTATGTGACCAAATATTATCCAATAGATTATATAAAAGCTTCAAACCATTTAACATCATATTAAATACACACAAATTTGGTTGAAAATATATGCAGAAAATCACCAACGTGGACTATATTTTTAGGCTAGAGACTAATTCTTCCTTTATATATTTCCATGGAAGAAAGATATGTGGTTTATAAATAAAGGAAATCTTATTCTAATATGTATTGGCCAATTTGATATCCTTGATTTCATCAAAGTAGTGACCTATCGACTAGCACTCCCACCAAACCTTTCTCAAGAACATGATCTGTTTCATTATCCCACTTGAGAAAGTACATATCAGACCCCTCACATGTATTAAATATAAATGTGGTACTATTATATAATGATCTTTCATATGAGGATCAGTTGTTGAATATCATATATTGTTGAGATAAATTTTTATGAAACAAGACGACTCACCTTGTCAAAGTATTGCGGTGGAACCACAAGTGTGAGGAAGATACATGGGAATTGAAAGATGAAATGAAACATAAGTACCCTAATAATGTTTAGTCTATGAAATGAAAATTTCATGAGACAAATTTTTTAAGGGGAATAATGTAACATCCCAAAATATTATAAATGAAATTCCCTTTGTGATAAAATTAAATACCCTATTATGTAATATAGTTATAGAATAAAAATTCAATTATTTGGTTATATCTTGTGAGATTTAAAATATAGTTAAGAATCATTATCATTGATAATATATCCATTAAATAGTAATTTTATTATTATTATATATTAAGGGTTATGAAAAATTCATTTTCCACATACAAAGGAATCCATGGTCTCAACCATTAGGATCATTCCCTATGAAGCCCATTTATCATAGCTTCCAAGGGTGGTAATATCTCTAGGATATCACTATGAGAAGTCATAAGACAAGATTCAATAACTAAATCATGAGTGAAACTATTTAAAGGAGAAGTTTAATATAATCAAGATCACAACCCAAACCATTTGTGTTCAACCACCCAAAGAAAATATCATCAACCCGCACCTTACCCTTACGGTGTCCAGTAGTGTCAAAAAGGGATATGTATTAAGAACCAAGTAGTATGGATTATTATATTATTTCATTTTTAATAAAATAATTATTACTTTTATTACTTTTTTAAATGATTAAATATAAATATTAAAAAATAAATATTTGATACAATGAAGTATAAACTGTATTTTTGGGAAATATATCGTTTAAATCAAGAAAAACTTTTAAGGAATTCAATAATTTTAGAAATAATTGATATTTTAATAAAATAATTTTATGAAATAATTTATATTCATTATAAATGATAATATAATTTTTATGAAGTCATCAGTAATTATTATAAGCATCTAAAAACTATTATTGTCATAAAAACTAGTATTTATCAAAAGATAGTGATTTAAATTTTAAAATTAAAAAAACTCTAATATTTAAATAATAATTTTAATAAAATAATAATCATTTCCTAAATTAGAACATAAAAATTATCCAATGGTAAAACATTCATAATTTTTTGAGATAACCAATTTTTCAGGTTAAAATCAAATATGGTATAATTATATTGTATATATTATGACATCATAAAAGCCCAAAAATGATGTAATAAATACTCTAAAGAGTATCCTTATCTAAAATAATTCTTCCCCTTTAAAATAATATATTTTATGTTATTTGATAAATTTTATAAAGCCTTTATGAGTCCTCCAATATATATATATTATATTTTAAGGTTTTAAAATCATTTCTTTAAGAGAATGACTCACTTCCATGTCACCAAGGGCAATATTTTAATGAGTTCATTTATGGAATTTTAAAATAATGAAAACCACTACACTTTGATATAAACCAAGGTAAAAAACTATTTTATGGTTTTTTATTAATTAATTTTATAGAGTCCAAAATAGAAGTTTAGGCAATGGTAAAGAACTCCCACAACTTTTCTTGTATAAACCCACCCAATATCCCATTTCTATTCACTAAAAACCCTTTGAGTGAAGCCTTACTATTACCTTCCTTCTGCAGACCACTCCCATGGTGCCTTAAATCTATCAGAATCTCCAACCAAGATTTTGGAAACATCCTCTCAAGGTAAGGGACCTCTCTCCCTTCTTTTTAATATAATAACTTTATTTGTATTTATCATTTTGAATCTCAATTGGTTATGTTTTAATGACTTTATAAATATCCCTTTGTTATATAATTTATTTTATTATAATGATATACCATTTAATACCTCTCTTTATACCCTTTACTTTTTTCGTTACAATATCAAAAACTTTTAAGGGGTCCTCTCATTCTCCTATTTATTCAAGAACCTATTTTATTTTATTCCTTATATTTCCATTTTTTTCATTATTGATTATGTTATTACATACCCCAATTACTACCCTAATAAAGTCCAAGTGATGAGATACCCCTTTAACTCTCATTAATCCCTCCCATTATTTATTATGTACTCGTGGTATGCTACTGAATTTATCATGTGACATTTCCATGCCAATCCTTTTTATTATGAACACCATCTCCATTTACAATCAAGGGTATTCACCTTGGCATAACCAAACTCATTTTATTTTGGACTTCAACGTATTTATTACACAATCCTTGATCTTGGAATTAAATATGATGAAATATGATCATATTTTGAATAATATATGTAGGTCATTTATGCATGTACATGATATGATTATGATTGGTGTGCCCAGATAACACTCAAATGCATTGGTTAATGTTTTAATATCAAGATATGTCATCTAAGGGAAATGGGAGGTTATCATAAGCACACTATGAAATGATGTATTGGTGGTTATCCATGAAGTATGCTTATGATTCCATTTTAAAATTTTTTCCGCAATATCATGTTGCCTTTATGCTATCATGTTATACCATGCTCCTTGATCATGATTATTATTCTCATATCTTATATTGCATTATTATACCTCTTGGCTCAAATGTATTTATTTATCCTATACCTTATTATTTTTATTCCCTTACTAGGATTTATAGCTCATCCCTTTATTATGTGAACCCCTAGGTTATCCCATAAAATTTTAGAGGAATGATGGATTTTAAGATCATGTTAAGGAAGTTTTCAATAAAGTCATTGTATCCCTATTTTATGATGTTATATTATGTACAAAATCCACTAAAGACATCAGGCCTCTCGAACTTCTAAATTTTATTAAATAAAACTTTATATAATAATTAAATAATTAATATGTAATAAATATATGGGTTTTTATTTTCATTATAATCAATTTTATATTGGTATTTTGGAATAAAAACATTTTATACTTGGGAAAACATTTCTTTTTGGAAAACTACATTTTTCCCATTTTGAAAGTTTCATTTTAAATTTAATTTGACAAATTATATGAATTGAATTTAATAAAATATATTACATATTTTTGATAATCATAATTAATAATTTTTAATAATTTCAACTTATTTTTTTTGCATAATGAAGAGTAAAAACTATAAAAACGGTTACCATGGTTAAGGTAAAAACAAGTTTATTGGGCGGGGAAAACCAACAGATAAGGTTTTTTTTTGAAAATTAAACTTATCTAAATCATATTTTATAGAAATATTTATACCTAATAATATCCCAAATTCTATTTTATATCAATTTGGAAGAAGTTTTCTTGATTATTAATTTATTATATTTTAATATTTTAAGAAATTACAAGTGTATCCTCTCTCCCACTTATAAAAGGACACACCTCATTTCTATTAATTACACCACTTTGAGGCATACTATCAAAAAAACCAAACCCAATTCTCTTATAAACTTAACTAGAAAATATTTATAGGTTTTGGTATTCTTAAAAGACCATTCCAAGGCTCCTTAAGAAATGATATAAAAGAGTCATACCGAAGAAGTGAAAATCATCATACTCAACCTCTTTTAATTTATTTCTTATTATACCTCCTATGATTATATGGTATTAATTATAAAATAATAAAATCAGTATAATAAATATAATGAAGTGTTATTTTGATTAAGTAACCATCATTATTCACCACAAATTGGATTGAATTTATTGTCTGTGCGTACGTCTCAACTACCACCTCCATATAATTATACAATTAATTTTCCATCACCATCATTCATGGATGGGAATTATGATGGGTTTAATGTTTATACATGATATATATGAAAAAAAATCTTCTGGTATTGTAATAAAATACCAATCACCGTACGTTTAAATATATTGGAAAAAAATAATGTTTCTCTAGTGTACATGTGGATTGCCACCTCCATGAAGTGATGTGATCCATTTTTCATTTCCACTTTACATGTATTGTTATAAGAAAACATTTAATGAAAATATATTATATATATTATATAATGATAATTATTTAATGGTGGATTATTATTTAACTTTTTTTGTTTCATCCTTCTAAATGTGAAAACATCATTCAGGCATATGTACTACCTATCGTCTCCATTAACAGTGTAAATGGTTTTTCTACATCTACTTTTTATTGATGACTATAAATATATATATATATATATATATAATTAATATATATGATTTTTATATCCTGATTAAAATTATGTAAATTATGGAACCATGATCAATTTATAAGGGTCAAATTGCCAAATAAAAATTCTCATGAAAAAGGAAATAGTTAACACCCATAAATGATGATTTAAAAAAGAATTACTAAACAATGGGTGTTGAAATGTTATAAGTAGAAAATATATGATATTATAGGTATTTAAATTATTCTATTATATAATATAATAAAATTTATTAATTATACATAATTTTATATTTCTTTCAAAGAAAGTTGAACTTGAGGTAAGGGATTTATGTTACAATCTCATTATTTAGCGGGATAGTTTATGATTAAGTTTATAGTGATGAAATTTTATGAACTATATCCCAAGAATTCCACATATTTTATTTTCCTCTAGTTATTTTTTAAGATTAAATGCTTTCATTTAATTTTAATCAATTTAATAACTCAATTTATTGAATGAATTTTATTAAGGAAAATAGAATTTATTTCTCTCTTTAGTAGAAAATATTATTTATTCCATATCCATGTTTTCTAAAAAAAATGAATAATATTTTTCTTCAAATATTATTATTTAAAGTTATTTTTACCCTTTAATGAATTTTTAAAAAATGGTTTTAAATAAATATTCTTACAACATTCCAAATAAGGTACTTTAGAATTTTTATCGAAAATGTGAATGGAATATTTATTTTAACATACACCGTATAAATATATTTTCCCTCAATTATGGCCACTAAATGCTTTGAATATTCATTTACATGTTTCCAAGGTAATTTTCAAAGAAACTTTTTCCCCTAAAATATGGAAAAAAATTAGATTTTAAATATTTTATTTCAAAGTGAAAAGTATATTTTCCTTGAGAAATGTTCCAGTGATATTTTAGAGTCATTTTTAATCTATGATATAATCATATGATATTAATAATTCTTTACTGGGGAAAATATCTAATGATATCATCCAATTTCATTCTTCATATAGATTATAATAATGATAATTTAAGGATGATTCAATGAAACCTATTTTTTCCCCATGGGATACATAAGTTATGATTAAAATATTATGAAACCTGTCTATTTCCATGGGTTATGCTATGATTAAATGATGAAATATTTATGAAAATTATTTCCTTTCCACAGGTTATGCTATAATACATGTTTTTTTATCTTGTCTCATACATATGTCTTATTGTTATTATGGGAATGGTGGTTTATATAGAAAACCTGACTTCTCAAACATAGATATTACAATATTTTTGTGGAATAGTTAATACATGACACAAATAGATACAAAAATACTGTATTATTTTAGTGACTTAGGAAATATGGAAACATAAACAGTAGTACATAAGTAAGATACATTATCACCCACTAGGTTCTTCTTGACTTGAACCCTTCTTAGACACATCAAACATAATAAATATATTTATAACCTTGGGAAAGGAAAAATAAAAATGGGCAACCATAGATTCTCAATAAGTGTAAACAAGAACTACTACAAAATTGTTCTCTAAAAGTGCCAAAAAAGGATATTATCAGTGGTAAAAAACGTAGATAATCGAAGCGCTGTTAAAAGCTCAAAACTTTTATTAGCGCTAAAAAGTGTTGTTAAAGGACCCATTTAACAGTGATAAAAAATAACTATTAAATGTGTCCTTTAATAGTTATTTTTTAGAGTTTTTAAATCCCCTTTTATCAGTAATTCTTTTAGTGCAGTAAATGAGGGCATTTAATATCACTAAAAAGTGATGATAAAGGCTCCACTGATAAAGGGTATATAATTTTTTTCCCATGCCCCACCCACTCCCCTTTATCAGTACTTCCCACCCACCCACCCCTTTATCATTTCTTCCCCCACCCCTTTATCAGTGCTTTAGTTCCCAGCCTCTCACGTGGGCCCCTGTCTCTAGTTAGTTTAGAACCCTAGACCTCCAGCTTATACACCAGTGCCATTTCCACTCCCCTGTAATATTTTGTTTCAAATTTTATGATATATCTATATATTTAGATATATTTCATCACATTTGTTTATCAATATATTTATATATATGTTTATATATTAATAAATATATAATATATGTAAATATGTTTAATAATTTATTTATAAAATTATATTTTTATGTGTGAATATATAAAAAATATGTATATATTGTTATATATTTGATTATAAATAAAATTACATTATTAAAAAGGATAAAATTTAAAATCCATAGTATAAATATGAATCTAATACTTGTGAAAAAATTCATTTACCACTGGAAAATGGTAAAAACACCCCCATAAACGAGGTTTAAAATCTAGTGAAAGTTAAAAAATTGGGTACTCGAACTAAAAACTCAATCTCGGAGGATTTCTAGGAATTTTTTATCCTTGAAAAAATATTGAAGAGGATCCTCACAATTATGATGACATAGATCTCATCGCAGGCTTAAATTTTATATGTGATAGAGCCCAAACGGACACACTGATCAAAAATTATAGTCATTTGAAGTTTGACTTTAGTTTTCACCTTATTTTGGATATTTTATTATTTTATTGATTTTTTTATCTTCATATTGATATTAAATGACTATTACTCGGTAATAATAAGATAATTGTTAATTAAAAAAATTAGTTATTTCATAATCCATCCTCACTAAATATATTACATTTTAAGTGTAAATGCCTATTTACCTTATCTAAAACATATTTCATAAAATATATATATTATATTTATATCAACATAAATATTAATATATTATTTTTAATGAAATATAATTTTTTTAAGTATACTTTTATCAGTGCTTGTAAAAAAGTGTTGATAAAGGGGGGAATTTATCAGAGCTTCTAAAAAGTGCTGATAACCCCCCCCCCCACATTATTAGTGGTTTTATATAAGCATTGATAGACAACCCCATTTATGGATGCTTGTAAAAGAGCACTGATAAAGATCCCCATTTAACATCACTATTTTATCACTATTGAAGAACCCCTTTAACATCGCTTTTTTAGCGCTGACAAAGGGGGTCTTTAAAATCATTTTTAGATATCACTGTTAAAGCCCTAGTGCTAGATAAACCCAATTCTGTAGTAGTGAAGGTAGATATTTAATAATAATCAGGATCATAGGGGTATGAGAACATGACCATAACATTAAAAGATTATACCCTACATATCAATGATCATAAACATGAATCATGGAATATATATTAGTAGTTCATAAGACATGAATAATAATAGAATAAAGATAATAATCTATTAAAGTGTAACATAGTAATAATACAAGGAATTTTGGAAGACACATAAACATATAAAATTACTTCCCTAATAATCAATTTTTCACTTCCAAGGCCATCTTAGTGGAACAAGTTCACTCCCAAAACCATCTTAGTAGTCAAGGTTCACTCCCAAGACCATATTAGTTGACATGGCCCTTTACTGAACCAATTTCACTCTATTTTCCTTCCATTTATATCTCATTAGATATAAATATTTACCAAATCCATTGGAGGGATATATAGGTCTCACCCATATCATATCGAAATCATACATATGTGTGAGACTAGATCATAAACATTAATAACATCATAACCCATGAAATGAAATTGGTATCATGAACATGTAATTATATCATAACCTTTAAAAAAGATACTGGTTTCATAATTATTTCATCAAATAATAACCCATGAAAATAAGCAGGTTTCATAAGCATATGGCACATGAAATTGAAATGGGTTTCATAAACACAATTCCATCAAAACATAATCAATTAAAAGAAATAATATGAATGAAACCTTTGTATAATTTCCAAATAAATTAATTAGTAACACCAATTAATTTCATCTTAGATATAAAATAATTTGGAAATAACTTTCAAAAACATTTTTTGAGGAAAATATACTTTCTTTGAAAAATTCATTTAAAAATATAAAACATTTTTTAAAATATTTTTCATTGAAAATTGATTTGAAAAACTATAAATGAAGATATTAAAAACATAAAACATTTTTCAAATAATTTTTCCTTGAAAATGAGATTAAGGTAAAAAAAATTAAAAAAATTGAAATTATTTTTTGAAAACTTGATTTTTTGAATAAAATAGCTTTCTGACCGAAGAGAGAAATAAGGTCATATTTCCTTAAAACATTTTATTAATTATCTAAAGTGCTGATAGAGGTAAAAATTTTCTAATACATTAATATATCCTGAATAAACAGAGTATAACAAAATTCATTATTTTTTTGATATGTGGATTATATGATTTCATTAATGGAAGCATAATCATAAACAATCCTGATAAACGATGGAATTGTTGCAATAAACTCTTACTACATTGATACCTTTGAATAAAAATCACCATGTTTGAAAATGAAATTAAATGATTCTAAAATATCAATAAAATAAGGATATTCATGATATAACATGTCAAATAGTAGTATAAATGCCTCGTAAAATAATATAGGTGCATAACAAAATATGTGTCTCAAAGAAGGCAAATTGAGACAAAACTACCTTACTGATTTGGTAGCATTTGGACCACAAATCACTATGAAATAGATATCATAATATTGGTATGTAAATACCCATAAATTTAAGTGTAAGGATCATATATTACATTAATGGGTATTATATACAACACATAAAAGAAATGAGTGGTGAATAAGGCATAAGTCTCATAGAAATAAAAGTGAGACTATAAATCCTCTTACCTTATGTATTGACTCTCTTCGTACTCATTAACTATTCCTATGTAATAAATATTGGTCTATTATATATCTATCACAAAACCATATTCATTTATGTCATACCATATATTATTTACTTACGGCTCTATGTTTCCCATTTAATAACAATTCCATATTAAAGTTACATTTCAAGTAATTACCGCTTTGTTTTTTCATTTATTTTGAATTTTTATATTTTTGTTCCAAATTATTAAATAATAATCCTTATAATTTAAACCTTGATATTAATATCATATATATTCTGTATATATATATTTATAACAATCTATAAAATAAATAAATAGAAAATTAAATACATTGTTCATGGAGATGGTAGGTTGTACATACGTATGAACGTTGTTTCCATTTCTTGTCGTATTGAAAGAAATAAAAGTAAATGATACATATATTATAATTCCAGTGGAATTATTATGTAATATATATCATATAAATTCACTAAACTCATCCTTAATACATTCTATATAAATTGTGTCTGAATCACATCGCTTTGAGGAGACGGTAGTCCGCACACCAACAAATGAAATTATCGTATTTACCTAAAATGGAAAGCCTGAAGGTATATGTTATATAATAATTTCAATGTCAAAAATAAATCATATATATAGTATCAAAAAATAAATTCCATCATTATTTCAAATCTTGAAAGGTGGAAATGGAAGAATGAGTGGTATCGGTTCGTGAGGTGATAGTTCATCGTACACACAAACGATGATTGTGTATCCCATTTGATGGAAGTGTATGTGACTTTAGGTTGAACCATTAGTAGAAAAAAATCTCAGTATATTGTGTATATTAATTTTAATATATAATCATGTAATAAGAAAAATTTATGGGGTGGAGAAATAAATAAAACAAAAGATCTTGTTGAAGGATGTTGCCTCTTCATTGGGATCTTCCAAAATGGAGGATTCTTGGAAGACATTAATGAATTTTTTTGGTGATTTGATAAGTATTTGGATGATAAAAATGGTATTTATAGTTGTGAATAAGTTAGGAGGTGAGTTCCCTTTTATAGTGGTGGAGGAGTGACATTCATGTAAATATAAAAAAGAAAACACTATTGAGAGGTCTCCATTACATAATTTGCCTCAAATGATTGTCCATTTTATATCCAAGAGGTTAAATGGGAAAACTATTTCCATAAAATGGATTTTGGACATATCTATAGGTTATTTGGCCCCTTAAATTATTGTTTAATAACTAGGGAGTCTTGTTTTTTACCTTAATTATTGTAATTAATTTTAATTAATTTCACTAATAATTTTCATGAAAATCTATGTTAACCTTATAAGAAATTATAAATTATAATTATTTCAAAAATGGCATCCATTTTTACAAAATATAATCAAATTAGTGGGAGAAATTAATTTAAAATTAATCTCACAGACGTGTCGCGATAATAGGGTTTTTAAGAAAAAAAATTAAGAGATTGAAATGTTTTTATATTAAATTTCAATGTGAAATTGGTTCCAATGACCTAAATTTTGTTAATTTATTTAAATTTTATCTAATTACACTTTAAAACCAAATTATAATAAAATTTAACAATGTAAATAAATTAGATGAAAAAAGCATTTTTGAATTAAAATTATGTATTTTTCACTATTTATTTAAAAATTACGTTTTTCAGAAGAATACCTAAAATTCACCCTAAGATAATTTTGAATTTTTGAATTCAAAAATTAATTTTATTTTAAAAAATTAAATTTATAAAATTATCTTAAATTAATTTTTTATTGTTCACAAAAGGGCATAAAAATCACTTCATTTGAGAAAATAGTATTTTCAAACATATAAATGCTTTACCAAAAATTATATATTTCCTTATAAATATGTTATATTTATATAAAACATTATTGATTCATAAATTATATTTCTCACTTTTCCATTCCTTTCATTTTGGAATTCAAAAACACCTTCTCAAAAACTTATTTACTAACTTTTTATGTCTTAAGTGTTTTAGAATGTTTTTGTAGAACACATATTCTTTTACTATACTTAAAATAAGATTTAATGAATTTAAAAAATAAAATTATAATTATCTATTATGATTATAATAATGAGACATTTTCTAATAAACATCATAATCACCCATATAAGATCATATGTTATATTGTTTTTATGAATATCGTAATCATAAACTCTTAAAAATCAGGTTGATATCAATATAGATAAACATAAGAAAAATATTTATAAGGGTTATCATAATGAAATTTATATGAAAGTACATCAGATTGAATTAAATTTTATAATCATATTCATAAGACTTATTTCTATAGTATGGAAAACTTTTTACACTATGATGGTGTAAACTATTATGACGTCAGACAATAAGTTATAATAGAGCCATTGAAGTGCCATGTTTCCAAGTCATTACAACAAAATTAGAGAAATATGGTTGTGGGAGATCAAGATGACCATTTAATGTTTGTATATAAATAACCAATCTTTTTATGAGTTTTTAGTTGGTTGATTACATTCTCTATCGATTTTTCTAAATCTTACATAGTTTGAACAGTTTATTCTTAGTCTCTTCTAATTATTTATTGCGAGTCATTCTAAGAAAACCTTGTCAATTTGTCTCTTTAAAAGAATTTTTGTAATTGTAAATATGTCAAATCACTGTATTTATTGAGGTATTATAGGGATAGTAAGATAGATAATTTGATCCATCGGATCAAGGGATACCAGGGACAGGTAGATAGAAAATATGATCATTATATTGAGGGCTTTTGGGGATAAGAAGACAGAGTTAATTTCGATCTTCATATAGATGGATTCCCTAGTAATGGAAGATAGAATTTTTTGTAAGTATAAAACATGTGATACCTTTAGTTTGGGTTATAGACTAACTTTCTCTTAAGGTTAAAATAGTTATATTTTTAATATCTTGAAATTCATTCTTTCTTATTTATGTTATTGTATTACTTGTTCCATAAAAATTGTTTAATTCCACAGCACATGTATAATATAAAGTGAATAATCATATTCATATTTTATTTTCTATTTTTTTTATCTGTATTATCTTGATTATGATAAAAACAAACCAATTTAATAAATCATATTTTTATTAATTACGATTCTTGTACACTGATAAATCAGACCCATAGTGATTTTGATATTTTACACTGATTTAATTATTTTATTTATGATTACGATTCTATAATCGTAGTGAGGTCTAAGTCTGATAAACCAAATTAAATATGCTTAGGTTTTTTAGTTTAATTATTTTAAATTATTTTAAAAAAAACTATTATTCACCACACTCTTGTAAGTCATCCATCATAAGTATATTCTGATGATCCTGAATAGTATATCTCTATATACTAATCCAAAAAATGGTATCAGAGAAGAATTCCATAGCTCAAATACTTGGTGAGCCTTTTTTTCTTTTCTATTTCATGTTTTTTTAAGTTTTTATATAAATTTGTTTATATAAAAAAACATTCACTAACATGTATTGTGAAAAAATAATATCCTTTACTTTTAATTATGGCAGGTCTTAATATTATATCCATATAAAATATTAGTGCTAATAAAAAACCTATCTTTTTTGGTGATGACTATGAGTACTAGAGATATATGATAAAGACTTTTGTTATTAACACTGGATTTGATAATTGTTTCATGTTGACTAGATATTATAAATATATTGATAATGAAGTAATAGATTTTACTCATCAAGAAAATTAGGAATATCAATTAAACTATAAATAAATGAATACTATGTTATATTCAATGAAAAGAAGTATCTATAGTCAAATTTCTTCATGTGAAGCTATGAACAGTATTTAGAAAAGTTAGAGGTTAAAATCTTCTAAAATTCTAATGTTGTTGAAACTCAAAGATATTTTCTAAGAGAAGATTATCAATAATTATATTTTATACCAGGTGAATTTTTTGATAAGATAGTTAATATATTTATGAAAATTATTTATAGTCTACAAGATATTATCTAGAAATGTTTGTATGATGAGATTCTTGTGGAAAAATTATTGATAACATACCCAATTATTTGTATTCTAAGAGAAATTGTGTGGATGAGATGATATATTTAAATAGTTGTACTCTTGATGAATTTATTGGAACACTTATGTAGTATGGAGGTAGGTTCAAAAGAGATTCTTAGAAAGAGATGAAGAAAAATGGTGGTGTTTCTTTTTCTACAGCATATACCTTGCCTTTTAAATCTCAAACTCTTGAAAATATTATTAAATACTCATGAAATAATAAAGTTGTTATTTAATCTGATTCAAGTGTTTCTGTGTATTATGAAAATGAATTAGAAAAAATTTCTAGAAGGATGAACAATACAATCAGAAATAATGATTTATAATACCAATATAAAAACGTTCATGAGGAAAGAAGTGATAATAAAGATGAAGTTACTTGTTATAAATGCAAGAAAGTTGTACACATTAGACTAGGTTGTCTTAAACTGAATAGGAAATAAATAAATTATAAGAATTCAGAAAGGAATGCTAAGAAATACGACAAATCCAAGGGAAATAAAGTTCTGAAATCTGATGAAGCTTTGAGTTCCAGTGGTGGTGAATCTTTAGAAAGTTCTTCAGATAATGAACGTTCCTAACATAGGAATATAGGGATCTTTGTAGATGTACCAATGGTTAATCATTTTTTTATGGAAAACGTACGAACTGATGAAAATCTTTTTAATATGTCTTTAAGTAAAAACTATCCTGATGATAAGGATTTTATATCTTTGGATGAATAATCATACTCATTTAGTGAAGATAATTCCCTTCCTTCTTATGATTAATATTCTCTCTTTGCAAAACATCTTGAAAATAAACATTGTAAAATTTTTCAAAAACATGAAAATTCTAAATAAAAACTTTTTATGGATGATTCAAGGATTAATGTTTTAACAAAATAAATAAAATTTCTTTCAAAATATATTTATGTGTCTATTTCGGAAAAATAAACTATTTCTAAAGATTTATAAAAAATAATATATAATAAAGATAATTTACAAACTAGTCTTGATAAACTAAGTTCCAAGACTGTTAAAAGTGAGGATAATAATTTAGTTGTAAAAGTAAATTATGATATTTCTTCTTTGGAAAAACTTATATAAAATTTTACCACTAGTAAAAAAATACTTGATGAAATATAAAAACAAATTCATCCTCATGGTACTAGTTCAAGAATGGGTTATACTAATATAAAACCAATTTTTAGAAACAAATTTTTTGTTCCAAAAATTTCCACTTTGTCCAAAAGTTTAAAAGTGGTTGACATTGGAATAATAATTGTTCCCTAAATAAAATTAAATAATTAGGTTTTCATAAAGTATATTTTTCAAAGGAAATGACATCTTCCTAAAATAAAATCGGACATATGTGGTAACCAGTTTTTTTTCTATCATTATTGGACCCAGAAAGGTTTGAGTTCTGAAAATATAATATCTTTTGATGTCAAGAAAACAAAGAAATTACCAGAAACAAAACCATACAGTACATGAATGGTGGATGTTCCAGGAATATGATTGGTAAAAAATACTTTTTTAGATATATCATAAATATGAGAGTTGTAAAGGTTACTTTTGGAGATAATTCTCAAGGATAGATTATTAGTATTGGTAATATCATTCTTATTCGTAGAGCTTTAATTTAAAATGTTTTGTTTATTAAAGGTATCAAGAACAAACTTATAAGTAAAATTCCATTATGTGATGAAGTTTACCATATGAAATTTATGAATGATTAGTGTTTAATACATAGTTCCAAGGATTAATTAATTATTTCTTCCAATTGGAATGAGAATGTTTACACACTAAAATTATAATACCTTATGATCAAATAAGTGACTTTCCTTATTACAATGGAAGATAAATATTGGTTATGGAATAGAATGTTAGGACACTAAAACCTTATAAACTTATCTAAGTTAACTAAGAAAGGACTTTTTAAGGATCTACAAGAAGTTTGGTTTGATTATTCAAAAGCCTATGACCCTTTAAAATATGGTATGAAACATAAGTCAAGAATTAAGTCTATTAATGAAGTCTCAACTTTTAAAGATTTACATTTAGTTCTCATGAACTTATATTATCCTACACAAACTATAAGTATTGGTGTAAAATACTATGTGTATTTCATTGTTTATGATTACACTAGATATACATGGGTTAAATTCTCAAAAATAAATTTTAAACCATTTTTATTTTAAAACATTTATATCCAAAGCTAAAAATTAGAAAAACATTACCTTGAAAACTATTCATAATGATCATGTTAGAAAATTTTTAATTTATTATTTTGAAAAAAAATTATAGTAAGAAATTTATTAAATATAAATTTTCATCACCTAGAACCTCCCAGAAAAATGGTCTAGTTAAAAGAAGAAATATAATTCTTTAATAAATAAATAGAACTATGTTGATTGAATACTCAATTACTAAAACATTTTTGGATGAAGGATTTATAAATACCCAATATACTATAAATAGAGTTTTCATTAGACCTTTTCTTATTAAATCTCCTTATGAGTTGTTTATATTAAGCGAATAAATAGTTTCTTACTTCATATTTTTTTGGTTTCAAAGTATTCATTCTGAATACGAAAGATAACTTACATAAATTTGAACCCAAATCCAATGAAGGTATATTTTTAGGTTATTACACTACTTATAAGTCTTATAGATTTTTAAATAATAAATCTTGTACTATTGAAGAAATAGTACATGTTAAGTTTAATAAAACTGACCCTTTTGTTTTCAAACAACCTCAACCCATATTTAATATATTTTAGGTGATGTGGTTATACCAATACTATCAATACTATAAAATGATTTTCCTATTAAATTTTTAAATGCCTCAGCTCATATTCACTATATGAACGATCTTTATAATAAATCTAAATAAGTAATATAGAAATAATTTGACTTTAATTTTATATAAAACATATTAAATATCAAGGAAGTATTTATAAATAAAAATAACCTTATGAAACTTTGTAACCGTGTTGGTTGAAATTATTTTATACATGAATCATATAATATAATATCCAAATTTAGTTCCACCTTTTTGTTTATGACACTATTTCAAAGAGATTTTATTTCAAAATAACATTTTTAATTAATAAATCAAAAATTTAATAATTCTAATGATAATTCACCTTAGCTTCTACATATTTGATCTTGGAGGACTTAGTGCTCTCTTTTTGTCTCTCTAAATAAATTCCATGCACTATTTGAAAATAATATGAACATTAATAAATTTTATTCATTATAATGTAAAGAATTATTAAAATAAGAAAACTTATGTGTTCAATATATTCTTTAAATTTTCTCTCACAACACTATGGATAGAGCATTGCCAATACAATGCCTTATCTATTGAAAAAAAAACACCCAACATCCAATGACCACTAATATAAAAGAAAATTTAATAGGAGTTTTTAATATGTTAAGTTCTATATAACACTTTGTAACAAAAAAATATTTCATAAATTTAAAGATATAGAAATATCCAACACTGAATGATGACATTCTTCTGAAATCTTTCAGCGATATAATCTACTCTTTGAGCATCGGTCATTGTTTTAGCTATTGGAGAAATAAACTGTGAGTCCATAAATTCATACACATCTATCTTTTAATGGTATGTAAAAATTTTATATTTATACCTAATAAAAATTATACATAATTATAAATTTTCAATAATTTAAAGGAACGAAAAAAAACTTAATCGACTTACATGGAAAAAACTTACATAGTGTTGAGGCCCAATTACTATCTAGTTATAAGCTCCATGCTATCACTTTTCAAAAGGTTCACAATAATTTCCTGCCCATAAATAGTATCATCAAATGTAATCTGAAATTCTACCAATAACAAATTAGAGTATGTTGAAAATCAATCAAGGCCAATGGAATCTGTATGTGAAGTCATGGAACTTTGAATTTTTTATTGTCTATACAATATTTCATTACCTTTAAAGTATTCCTGAAAAAATTAGAGAAATATATAAACATTAAAATGAGAAAAAAATTTACTAACAAAATTAAATTAAACATAACATATATACATACCTCTATGGTAATATTTTGAAGTACTCTAGATGGCCAAATCACCAAATAATTGATACTTTGTCCAACAATATTTTCCTTATTCATAGGACATAGTATTTTTTCTGATCTATCTATAATATTCTGAACAGTGACCCTCTGATGCTTTATCTCAATCTGGAGATAATGAATGGTATCACTAATATAATATATCCTCCCATATTCAACAATATTATGAGGATCATCATCAAATAAATCACAGTAACTTGGAAGCTATGGAGAAGGGGGTGTTCATGTAGGATGAGAAGTGGGATCTGCTGGTGGAGGTGGAGGAGTCAGATCAGTAGACCGACAGTGTCCTTGCATGTCTGAAAACATTTCCTCTATTTATGCTCTGATCCTGTCCCCTATTGTCGCTTTAATATCCTGAACTTTCTCTTCCAAAGATTATATTTTTTAAAAATAAAATCTCTATTGAAGAATAATACGAACGTGGAAACACTTTTCTTACAGACACACCTATCGGGTATCCTCATACATGACCTAGGTGTTTGGGATTTCTAAATTATACAGAAAAAATATCATGTCTACCCTCAAAAATAAAGATCCCTTTTGTGATCTTCTACCCAAGATAATCCTATATGGAATATTTGAAAAACTATATACTGAATCACAATATATAGAGTGTTTATTTAACTTCAATAAATAAATAAAAATCTTACAATCTTATCATCTATAAATCTTGACTCATTTGTAAGATATTGGAATTTTTTCACATTCAATTACTCTTCCATTTTTCATGTCTAGAGGGGGGAGGGGAAACCTCTCCAAATCCTAATGATTCAGCCTTCAAAATTTTAATTTTTTCTTTAGTCAAGTTTTATTTCAATAACATATATCATCCCTAAGATAATGTAGGAGGGTATACATTTTTATCTTGAATCTCCTGATGAGATCTCCTTTTATGCTATAAATTAATAATTAAAAATAATGAAATCAATAACATAGTCATTTTTATAAAAAAAACATTTGAAAAGGTAACATTGCACTTACCAAAAACTCATCTCATCACCTACTTTGAAGAAATTGTTTCCTTATATTAATTTATGAATGGATATATCTCACATGGATTTTCATATTCTCTACTCCCAAAAATGAACTGTGATGTGAGTGGTGATTTAAAATCCCTCCATCTTATAGCATCCAATGACATACATTTCCTCCTAACTCCTCTAGTGTCAGGTATATCATATTTCATCTGATAAGAAAGGGAAAAACATATATTACTACAGACATTATTTAAAGAAAAGTAAAATAATAACAAATAAGCTTACCAAAATGGTCTCCCATAATAGTGATAGTGTCATTTTCTCAAAACTTTTTCAATCAACAAACAATATACTAACTTTTATTTTATCTTGTACTGATACAAAAGTCTTGAATTGTTTTACCTTTGAGCCTACTGAAATATCATTATCATCAAAGTCCAATGGTATCCTTTATTCCTAGGTATATGAAACTACTAATTTTGGTAAATTTCTAGTCCCACATTTACCAACCATCGAACTCTTTTTCCCCCATAGAAGTACATGTCTTGGGTAAAGAAGGATGAATATGCTCATAAATAGGATAATGTGCATGTTTACCCTAGAGGTATGAGTATGATCATCTCCAGAAATTTGTGTTGGATTAGAGGATTGATCTGTCATCCTGAAAATCAAAGAAACATAAATTAGTAAAAAAATATAAAAAACCAACAATTACATGAAAATTAAAATAAATAAATTAACAATTATCAAATAAAAAGTAAAGTAAACTAAACATAACACAATTTTATCTATATTTATTATGGCTAACTAAAATTGAGAACAGTATTAATGAGATACGAAATGACATAAATGAATGAAAACTATCAATATTAAGGACATATGAATTGACATTATAAAAATTCACCAACTTTATAAATAAGTTTTCTAACAAAAATAAATACTTTATAATATAATATTATATAATATATTTTGTTTTTATTTAAAATTTAAAATTTAAATTATTGGTTTAAAAAAATCAATTAATAGATAAGATAATTAAGTGTATAAATGGAAAACTAGACAAAACTAAAATAATATAAAACAAAAAATTTAACTTATTAGTTTATACATGTTTTAATAAATATAATCAAATTAAAATAACTAACTTATGGAATTTAAAATAGTAAACCATAATTAGACATATATTACCTATAATATTAGTAAGGTACTAAAGATTTTTTACCAAATTCTTTCTTCGTGATCATTATTTATGGCACAAACCATGTCTTCTCCATGTTCATCAATATTATTTGTTAATAATTCTATGGATGTAGGGATCTCAAAAAAATATATACATTTTATTCACGTTTATCATCACCAACATACTATTCTTTTCCGTGTAAAATAATATCCCACTCTATATTGGATCAATCAAGAACATTGGGAAAAATCCATGTGTTTCCATGATGAAAGGATCATTTGTGTAATCTAGTTTATTCAGATTAACTAGTGTCAGTCCAAATTCATCTTGTTGGACATTGTTGTTACTGATAAAACATTAATAATTAAACACTAGAACTTGAAATTTAATGTAATCGACCTTTCAAATTTCTTTGATAACTTCATAATATTCAATTTATGTAAAGATTGGTTTTTTTTCTTTGGAACTTGATAAATGCATTGCTTTTGCGAACAACGACACACTACTATTTTGAACTGCACTTCTATGGTCCTGATCTTTAATATGAAAATTATATCCACTAATTTCATACTCAAACCATGTAATCAAATTTAAACTTGACATCCCACTAATCATCTCAATTTTTTGATGCATCTGGTTTCACGGTCTCTTTAAACCATGGAAAAAATTATGTTATGCTCATTCAAAATCCACATATCTTTCTTATTTGGATAACTTTGTTTCAACTCATTAGTATGAAATGTTATATATGGTTGACAATTATCTATATTATTCAAGATGTATAACTTTATCTTCTTTATTTATTCACCTATCAATTATTTGAACTTCAATTCATGGATACCCTTTCCCCCAAAATTAACTCTTTCATGGTGAGATGTAGGCAAACTGATGTGCTTCACGTCAGACAATTAGCTTGTAAAAAACTCTACAACCTCCATATAAATACACTTCTCAAAAATTTATGTTTCAGGAAGATATGGATTCTTAACATACCCATTCAATATCTTTATATACCTTTCAAAAAGATACATCCAACGTAGATATAAAGGTCCAAAAATATTTATTTCTTGCACCAAATGAACAATTAAATGCACCATGATATCAAACAAATGGAGTAAAATACATTTCTAATTGACAAAGTATAGAAACCACTTCATTCTACAAAATTTTCAAAGAATTCAAATAAATCACCTTATTAAAAATTGAATTAAAAAAATAACACACCTTCATGTTAGTCATTTGATAAGGGTGGGCTTTATTCCATGCAATGCAACTGGTAGGACTTGTTGCATCATGATGTGATAGTCATGAGATTTCATACCTGTCAGCTTCAAATACTTTAAATAAAAAAAATTACATTCAAAGAATTAATATGTGGAACTTTTATATCATGAATACTTTTAAAAAATATAGTTTTCTCCCTCTTGGATAAGGTATGCCAAGCCGGGGTTGGAATTATCTCCTTCCATGTGGAGTGGGATCCAAATCCAAATTTATTCCCACTGAGAGTAAATACATTATTTCATTCAACCCATCTTTAGTATTTCCTTTAATATCTAACAATATTCCAATCAAACATTCACAAATATTATTCTCCACATTCATTACATCAATGTTATGTTTCACCTCATGATATCTTCAATATGGTAGCTCAAAAAAATTGATCATTTCTTCCAAATATTTCTACCATTAAAAGATTTATATGTATTTCTGAATGTCACATCAATATTTTTCACCATCTCAAAATATTGATCTGTGGATAAAGGTTTTTTAGTAATATCAAATTCATGTGAGCTATTAAATGAATTTTCAATCTTCTATATGAGTGATCCATACGCAAATACTTTCAATAACCCATGTATACTATTTCCCTCCCATGATGCAGTTGACAATATGAAATCTATTCTTCATAAATTATACAATCTTTATGCCCCTTAACACTGTATCCAAACTAATTTTCATATGATATGAAGTCATTTATAGTTAACATAATCATTGTGTGTAGTTGAAAATATTCCATTTTATAAGAATCATACACCCTTATACCTTCCTCCTATAACAGTTTCAAATCATCAATTATTGGTGAAAAAATGTCAATATCATTTCTGAGTTGTTTTGGTCCACTGATCATTAAACTCACCATTACATATTTTCTCTTCATACAAAATTCAGAATAGATAAGTTCTAAATTTCCAATAAAATAGACAATGAAATCTCTGTGCTACTAAGAATTTGATATAGATTCATTCCATCTATGCACCGTCCATGTCTGAGATTTCAAACTTCATTTACAATGTAGGAAACCGGTGATCAATGTTCGTACGCTGTGGAAAATTATCTGGATGATGTATTTTTCCATCACATATCCAGTCATCATCATGTCATCATAACCTTTTTCATCATATGAATTAGTAAATAAACATCTCAAATGAGGAATTATAGGAAGATAACAAAATACATTGGTAGGGGTCTCTGAAACTTATGAATCATCCTGTGATAATTATTTCAACTTATATCATGATGTCCCACTATTAGGACACTATGACCGAAATTACTATTCTTTCCTATATAGAACACAACCATTTGAGCAGGAATGTATTTTCTTATACCCCAATCCCATTGGGAATAATATTTTCTTGTCCTTATAATGTGAATCGGGAATATCATTGTCTTTAGGAATAATTTCTTTCAAAAATTGTAGAAGCTATGTAAAAATATTGTCACTCCATCCATGTTTCCCCTTCAGGTTTACCAATCTTAACACCATCAATAAAATCATATATTCTGTACAACTTGGATATAATGGTTTTTTGAAATCACCATTTAAACACTAAATTTTTTGTTATCTCTCAATTGTATCTACATCAATGGCATGAATCATTTCATAAATTTTATCATATTTATCATCTTGTAAAGCACCATCAATAATAGATATGAAATTATTCCTGGTTTCACCATGCCAAATCCAAGGGTTGTAGATCGAATTAAAACTAAGAAAAATTAAATTATCTTTGATCTCTATGCTTTTCAACTTCTTCAAATTTAAAAATTTCAATCATGGAAAGTTAACCATGACATTTTTTGGAACATTTCATTTAGAAAATTATAAAAAATCATCCAAACCTTCCTCATATTCAGCACCTATTTGAGGTGTATTAATCCAACTTTGATTCATTATCTTTAAAAAATATCAAAAATAAATATAAAAAAAGGTAATATTTTATGAAATATTGAGATTAGAAATGACATAAAAAATATAGAAAACCATGAATGGAAACAATAGAAAGAAAATAAAAAAGTTTGATGATAAAATTAATTCATGAAGAAGGAATTACAAAATAGATTCCTTTAAAAAATATATCATGTAAAAATAAATGAATATAACCTTATGAAATTATTAAAAAATATGTACAACAATATCCATAAAATATATATAGAATGAGAACAACTAATTAATAGTTGATTATTAATGAAAATAAATATTTTATTATATATTTTAATTAACAATATAATCTACTCATAAATTTAATATTAGTTTAAAAAAATGTCACATTAAATAAAATCAAGAACTAATTAACACATTATAAAATCAGAAGTATAATATACAGTCCCAATTGTGTAAGGCATGCATTGATAATTCGACTTTAACTTCTTCCAACAAGATGAATACCTAAAAAATAGCTAACATGTTTGATTTTATTATTATTTTACTTTATTATAATGTTACTTTCTTATAATTGAATAAATCAACTGGAAAAAAAAAAGGAAATTATAATTTAAAATATAATTTATATTACACCGATCTCTATAAAACAAATATTTCAAATTCTACATGTCATAGTACCTTCTATTATCATTATATATGGTCATATGATATCAAGACAAAATTCATTACTAGAAAAAACATGGAAGATATCTATATGTCACAAGCAGATGGGTTAGTGAAACCAATTAAAGACTATAAGGTATGCATGTTTTTTAAATCCATTTAGGGATCACACAAAGAATCATAAAAAAAATATGTGTTAGATGAAGACACATGAGAGTTTTGTTTTATTAACAATAAAAATGATTTAAGAAATAATATTCAATTATATGAGTGACCCTTACATATGGGCTGCTGGGAACACTTATGCATCCCAATCATTAGTCAAATATTATAAATTTCATCCTTCTATTTGACTATTCATAAGGTTTTTCCCCTTCAAAGAAAATTTTTCACAAATTTTCTAGTGACTTATGAATTTCTATTATACCATCACTTTTCTTAATTCGTTGATCTTATATAATTTCGTCACATTAAATAAGGAAATATCATCTTTTAGGTATCTTAAAATTCAATAGACAAGATTCATTGTTTTGAAAAAAAAATAGAGGATACACTAATTAATACCTCATTTAAGTACTAAATCACTTCTTAGCATTAATATTTATATGAAAATGCCAGATCATTCAAGGTAAATGCTATCAAAGGTGGTTGAATCTAAGGGAAATTAGAAATGAATATCCTATAATAAATAGCTAGACCCTATAAACTATTACCCAATATAATATTCATTTGTCCCACCAATTAAATAATCCCCACAATATTTGAAGGTTTTACTAGTACCATATACTAATATGTTGAATCACCAAAGAAAAGAAACTCATTGTTTTTTATATAACATAATATGAATAAAACACCATAAATCTAAATAAAAACTCTTAAATAACATAGAAAAATATATATCAAATTAAAATTTAAAATCATAAAACAACTAATTAACATAATACAAAATATATTCAAACCTTCATGTGAGGAAATTGAAAATGAGTAGATCTATAACTAAATATGCACTGATGAAGATGAAAAACCCCAATATAGGAAGATAGTAATGTGAGGATGAAGAAGACCTCATTGAACAATAGTCAGTTAGATATGTGAATCCAAAGAATTAGAGAAAAGAGAGAAACAAAATAGTTTAAGGGTTAATTCAGATGCATAAACTGATCCTAATGAAACCCTATGGTTTGATTTAGATACTAAGGTGATATTTTGACCTACAAATCAAGGAAACCATAAATTTAGAGAATTAGTGAGAGAGAAAGGATAGGTTCATCACAAAACACATAGACTGCATAATGAAATCCTCGAGCGGTACATAAATTTTTAAAAGGTTTTTTAGGTCGGTTATATTATAACTGATGTGAAAAATGAATAGTATAGATTTTTTATGTCTGTTATACTATGACTGATGTAAAAAACCACACTTTCACATCGGTTAAATTATAAAACCATTGTGAAAGAGTGCCGAATATGCACTTTTTCACACCAGTTTTATAAAAACCAACCTGAAAAAGTAATTGGTCCATATTTTCACATAGGTTATAAATAACTTATGTGGAAACTATATCTCAAAAAATAATTTTCTACTAATGGGATTTAGGTGGTGAGGATTTTATTAAGACTATGAAATATGATCTCAATAAATTTTAAAGGAAAAAAGTATGTACTTTAGTTGAATGTTCTAAAGAAACTTCTATAATTGTAGTAAAATGGGTTTTCAAAAATAAATATGATGAAGATGAAATAACTATTAGAAATAAAGTAATAATTGTTTCTAAGGTTTATAATCAATAAGAAGGAATATAGTATAAAGAAACTTATGCATTGATAACAAGACTTGAAGAAATTTATATACTACTAGCCTTCACAACATTATTTAATTTTAAACTTTTTGAAATGAATTTGATGTGTTCCTTTCCTAATGGATATATTCCAAAGGAAGTTTATGTCAAACAAACCCCTAGTTTTTAAAATAAAAAACATCGTGAATATGTTTTTAAATTTACCAAAGCATTATGTAGACTTAAACAATCCCCTAGACCTTGGTATGATAGAGATGACCTAGTAGAGGCCAAAGATTTAATAATTCTTTATCCCAACACTTTATAAAAATAATAAATGAAAAGAACGAAAAATAAGAGGTAAATAGATTCTCATTTGTATGAAAATCAATTGAAAGGTATTGAGATGGCCTCTAAAAATTTTCTCTTACAAATTCACACATCAATCAAGTTAATTCATATGCTGGATTATCTTTTCAAGAAACTCAAATTTTTTAGGTTGAAATTCCTTCTGCCGCATACAAAGGAAAATGAAACATGGTTGATGAAGAATCAGCTCTGGTCCTTCCTGAAAATCAATCAAAATTGATACCAGCTAGAAATAATATTTTAATAATAGTAGGACATCTTGAATAATGACTTGATAAGGTAATTGATAAATAATTTGACAGTCTAGATAAACTAGAAATTGAAAAAGAAAAATAGGTAGAAGGTAGTGAAAAAAGTGAATAATAATAAATTGAAGAAGTGGATGAAGAATAGAATGAATAGGATGATGAAAATGAATAATATTAAAATAAATAGAATGGAAATAAAGAAAATATGATAATGAAAAAAACTCAATATGATAAGAAGACATCATAGTCATCATTATAAACTATTCCCTTTAAAACCGATAGGGGTAGTGAATCCAAAAAATTTGATGAATAAAAAAGAATCATCAAAAGAAGTTATGTCCTCATAAAAACAAGATGATGATGAGAATTAAAAAACCAAATACAGTGATAAACCAAACACCCTTAGGAAATCATGGAAATATCTTATGATAAGAAAGTTCCTCAAAACTTTTCTAAATAATGTTAGAAGGAAATGGAGATGAAGAAAAAGAATAAAGAAAAAGAATTCATATCAAATGATGCAGAATTAATTCTCTTGATATTCAAAGAGAGAAATCCGATTTTGTAGAACAAAAATTTGTTCATGGACTTGATTACATTTTCCATTATTTGAAAATATTGGAAGGAATTATTCTTTATTTTCCAAGACATGAAGTAATGATATAATTAATTTTTGAAAGTCTTGATCATAAATTTGAATCAATAATGTTTCTAATAGAGAAATTGATTCATATTGAGGATTATTTAAAAGTTCTTCAATAAAGATATCTAACTCGCAAAAAAAATTGTAACCAGATGGTGAATTGGGATCACCATGTTGATGATGATATTAAGTTACATGATGAGAATTTTGAGGATCTGAAGAATCTCATGAATGAATCCACATATTCATTCAATAAGTTGTCTCTATATTTGGAATATATGGTAATATTTAGGGAGAATTTCATAGATACAAATGATAACACTATTGGGGAAGGAAATTCCTCAAAAGGGAATATATGATACATGTAGTTAGAGATAACTAGACTCATGTATTATCAATAAAAAATTATTGTTTTTAAAAATAAGGATAGATAATTGTTTTAGAAATCCTAGGCTCAAGAAGAAAGACTATTGAAGATAGAGTGGGACTAAAATGTGTTTAAAAAGACAAAGAATTTTGTAAAACTCTATTGAATAAATATTTAAATATCTTTTGAAATATTTTTGTGATTGTTTTATAAAACATTTGAATAATTATTTCTAAATGAATTACTTCTCTAGCCAATTATGATTTGTCTGAATGTTTTCCAATTCCAATTGGTTCAATTTTATTCATATTACATCTATAAATGATTAATTAGTTCATTATATTGATTCATGTATTTTTTTATCTAACATTTTTTGGAAAATTTTAATTCTTTCCCATTCCTTTTTGAAAATAAAAGAGGATAATTTTTTTGAAAGGGGATAAATTTTTATGAGGTAAATGTTTACACAAAGGGGGGGAATATTCGATAAAGGAGGTGATTGTTATATTAAGTGGGAGAATAAAATATTTAGGAGAATATGTTATCCTAAGGTGGAGTTAATCTTATTCAGCATCATATTCTCTATATTATTCATATGAATTATAAACTCAGGGGGGAGATAAGTTTTAATAACAGACTCTGAATACAAATTATATAAAAGAAAAAGAACTCTAATTTTTTCAAAGTTATTTTACATTTAATTTTTTGGGTTTGTAATTTCAAAAGAGGGAAATATTGTCCAGTCTAAAATTTTATTTCTCACATTTCCATTAATTTATTTTTGGAAATTACAAACAACTTCTTAAAAAATTATTTACTTTCTTTTTTTGTCTAAATTGTTTCAAAATGTTTTTGTAGAAAACATATTCTTTTACAATACTTAGATTAAGTTTTAATGAATTATGAAAATAAACATAAAATTAGTCATTACAATTATCATAATGATTTTGTGTCTGATAAACATCATAATCAACCATATCATATTATATATTATATTTTTTTTTGTGACTATCATAATGATAATATCTTAACAATAAGAATAATAATGGTACCGATAAACATTGGACTAATATTCATAAGGGTTATTGTAATGACATTTATAAGAGAGTCTATTAGACTGACTTAAAATTTATAATTGTATTCAAAAGACTTATATTAATTTTATGGAATAATTTTTACACTCTGATGGTGTAAACTAATACAACATTAGAAAATCAGTTATAATAAAGATGTTGATATGACAGGAAACCATGTTTCTGTGAAAAACTCAAAAAACAATATTACCATTGGGAGATCAAGATAGTCGTTAGGGGGTTTCCTATAAATACCTGGTCATTTGAGAAGTTTTGATTGGGTTGATTATATTTTCCTTCAATTTTTATAAATCTTACATGTCATGAACAGCTTGTTCAGTCTCTTGTAGTTCTTTAGAGAGAGTAATTCTATAGAAACCTTTTCATATTGTCTTCTATAGATAATTTTTGTAATTGTAACTATTTTTGGTCATCATATTTATTGAGGGATTCTAGGGATAGGGGGATAGATAATCTAATCCATTGGATCGAGGGCTACCAGGGATAGGTTGACAGATAATTTGATCTTTGTATCGATGGATTTCGGGGGTAGGAAGAAAATGCTAATCTGATCTTTATATCAAGGGCTTCCTAGTTAAGGGAAGATAGACTTTCTTGTAATTATAAAACTAGGTATACCTTTATTATAGGTTATATACTACCTTTCTCTTAAGGCTAAAAGAGTTGTATTTTTAATATCTTGAAAGACATTTTTTCTTCGGTATGTTATTGAATTACTTGCTTCTTACAAGTTGTTTAATTCTGGAGCACATATATAATAGAATGTGAATAATTGTATTCATATTTTCTATTTTGTTTGTTTTTTCTGTATTATCTTTATTATGATAAAAATAATAAAATTGAATTAATCATGTCTGTATTGATTACAATTCTTATAATCTGATAAATCAGATCCATAATGATTTTGATATTTTACTTTGATCTAATAATATTATTTCTGATTACGATTCTATTATTGGAATGAGGGTTGAGTAAGATAAATAAACTTAAAGAGTCTTAGGGTTTGTTTAGTTTAACTCTTTAAATTATGTTTTTAAAAAACATTAATTCACCCCCCTCTTGTAAGTTATCCATCAAAATTATATTCTGATGATCCTAATCAATATATATCTATATACTAATCCAAAAATCACTATAAATAATATTTATAAACTAATTATTTCAATTAATATTAAAAAATTTAATTTATATGTTATAACTATCTCATTTAAATAATTATAATAATAATAATAAATATGGAGAAACTCATATTTTTATGTGATGAAAGACAATTGGATGTTTCATGTAGTGAATGCTCACATTAGTGTAGCATATAACGAAATATTTACTTGGTGTAGCGTGAAATGTAAGACATCAAATAAAATTAATTTATTTGTAAAAAAAAGTTTAATAAAAAAAATGGTAGTTACATTCTACCCACATTAAAATTAATTTATCCCTTGAAATTTTTCATTCTGATATAAAAAATGAGGATACGTATGCCTCATCATATCCTCAAGTTCTCACATAGATTCCTCTTACTGGTGATTTCTCCATAAAACATGTACCATGTGAGTGGTCCTGTTTCGTAGATCATTCTCTGTATGATCCATAATTTCAACTAGTTATTCCTCGTAAGAAAGACCCCACTCTAGCGGTATGAACTCCAAGTTCAGTATATTGGAAGCGTCATGTATGTACTTCCTTAGGAGAGATACATTGAACACATCATGGAGTTTAGAGAGATTTGGAGGAAGTTCCAAGTGATATCCCACCATCCCAATATAATAAATAATTTCCAAGGGACTAACATACCTAGGTCTTAGTTTCCCTTTATTCATGAATCTCACAACCTTCTTCTAGGGAGATATTCATAGAAACTCTTTATCGAAAAATTCAAATTACAGATCATGTTAATGGTTATCATTATAACTTTTCTATATACATTGATCTCCCTTTATTTTCTACTAAATGGTTCTAACCTTATTAGCCATTTTTTCAAAAATCTTAGGTTCCAACAGGTTTCTTTCTCCAACTTCATCCCATCGCTTTGGAGCTTTACATTTCTTCCCATAGAGGGCTTCATAAGGGGCCATCTTAATTCTTGAGTTAAAGATATTATTGTAAGAAAACTCAACTAAAGGAAGGTGTTGATCCCAACCACATTTGAAATACAATGAACAAGATCTCAACATATCCTTTAGGATTTGAATTGTTATTCCAAACTGACCATCTGCATTGGGATGATCCGCAGTGATGAAACTCAATTTTGTATTATGGTCTAGCTGAAGACTTCACCAAAACATATTGTAAACCACATATCCCGATCAGATAAAATAAAATGCAGTACTCCATGAAACCTTACTACTTCCTTAATGTATATCCTGGAAAGATGATTTAGAGAGAAGACTTATCTAATATAAATGAAGTGTGCTGACTTAGTAATTTGATCAACTACCACCCATGAGGAATTAAACCCCTTAGAGGTTTTGGGGATTCTAATGAAAAAATCCATAATAATTTTCTCCCATTTCCTCTCTAGTATGTAAAATGGATGAAACATCCTTGTATAAGTTTATCTTTCAGCCTTATCTTGCTGGAATACAAAACACTGAGATACAAACTTTGTGATATCTCTCTTCATGTCATCCCACTATAAGTGTTCTTTCAAGTCTCTATTCATATTCGTACTGCTAGGATGAATAGAGAATGACGGACTATAAGCTTCCTCTAATAGATCCATCTTCAAATTTGGTATGGATAGAAAACATACACAGTTCCTGAACCATATAATTTCATCTTGATCAAGGTTAAACTCATGAACATTTCTAACCTTCTTCTGTAGTTTTATATCTTCCTTTTTAACCTATGTAATCTTCACTTGGATAGAGGGTTGAACATTCAATTGATAAGGATACTATTTTTACCCTTCCTTCAAGATTTCCAAATCCATGCTTTGAAAATCAATAAATATTAGAAAATTTGTGATCCCAATCATAGATAAGCTAGCATGATCCTTTCAACTCAAAGCATAAGACACCCTTTTCATTTTCTGATGGTGGTAATGTATTAAGTAGTCATAATCCTTTATCATCTTTAAACATATTCTATGAATCTTATTCACCTCATTTTGTGTGAATATGTATTTCAATATTTTATGATTGGTATATATATCATATTTTTCTCCATAAAGATAATGTGTCCATATCTTTAATGAAAAAATTACCACAGCTAACTCCAAATCACATGTTAGGTAATTTTTCTCATGAATCTTCAATTTTTGTGAGGAATAGGCTATAAAAATTTTATTCTTCATATGAACACATATTAATCACTTCTTGGAATCATCTTTATAGATTGAAAACCCTTCTCTACTATTGGGTAATGTAAGAACATGTGTGTTGACTAAACTTATCTTTAGTTCCTTGAAATTTTCCTTAAATTTAACTATCCAGAGAAACATGGAACCCTTCTGAGTTAACTAGGTAAGAGGATAAGATATTCATGAGATATTATCCACAAACCATAGATAATATCTGGCTAACCAAATAAAACTATAGAACTCGGTCACCATTTTTGTTCTGGGATAGCATTCAATAGCCTCATTCTTTGATGGTATACTCTTATACCCTCTCTTGAGATTATATGACCCAAAAATTAAACCTTTCACATCCAAAATTCAAACTTTTTTAAAAATTGTATACTTTATCCTTCTTTAGGGTATTTGTTACAATTCTCCAGTGTTCATAAAGATCTTCCTTACTCTTTGAATAGATAAGAATATCATCTATAATGACTTCCATAAATGGATCGAGATAATCTCTAAAGACTATATTAATCAAATCTATGAAGATATTACAGGAATTAGTAAGACCAAAAGGGATCAATATATATTCATAGTGTCTATACCCTGTATGTAATACCGTTGTGGGTATATCCTTCTTCTTGACCCTCAATTGATGATATCCATAATGAAGGTCAATCTTGGAAAAGTATTGAGCTCTGTGAATTTGATCAAACAAGTCATCAATATGGGGAAGAAGATAATGGTTCTTGATCGTGATCTTGTTCAACTTCTGATAATCAATGTAGAGTCACATTGATCCATATTTATTTTTCATTAAAATAATAGGTACACGCCAAGGTGACATAATTGGATGAATGAATCTCTCAACAAGGTTTTCATGGAGTTGATTCTTCAATTAATTCAGCTCAATTGTCTCCATTCTGTAGGTAGTTTTTGAAATTGGTCTAGAACTAGGTGTGAGTTTTGTTAATAACTCAACTTTACATTTTTTTCGAAGTATAAAAAACTCTTCTAGAAAGACATCCAAAAATTTCTGAAAAATAGGCATATCAGAGATGTAGATTTTCCCCCTAACCTTTTGAGATAAACATCCTTTATAAATTGAAATTAATACCATTACACTATATGTAATATCTATAGGAATTTCATACTTATATTCACATTGATAGATGATCGTATGTTGGTTTGAAATATCAAACCTAACTTCCCCTCCTTGATAATTAATGTGGTTTTTTTGAAAATAAATCCAATACATGCCTAAGATTACATCAAATTCAACCAGAGGAAGAAGAACATGATTTTTACACAGTAAATTTCCACAAATTTCAATTGAAGTTGAATCATAGGCTTGAGATTCAATAATTTTACCATTAGGGGTTTGTACTGCTAATTCCACATATAATCATTTTGGTTGAATATTAATAACCTTATAAAATTCATTAGATATGAAAGAGTGGGTATATCCATAATAAAATAAGACATTATCAGTTCTAGAGTGGACTGTAAGTGTACCTTTCACCATGTCATTATTTCACCACTCATCAGAAATAGAAATTATAAGAGATTTACCCTTTTACCTCAACTTAAGAGGTTACTGACATCAACCATCATCATTAACCTTCTTGTTTGGGTACTGGATATCATAATACCCATTATCTATACACTTATATCACTAAAGTGGGGGACGTTAATTTTGTACAATTTTCTCTCTATTCGCATTGTTAACTAATTTCCTCTCATCACTTCAACAATAAAATGATCGATGACCTTCCCTTACATAATTAAAATATGTATTACACCCCTTAAGATAATTTCCTTCATTCTTCTTCCCACACTTAGAGAATAAATTAAATCTCATCCTCATTTCTCTATAGTTTTTATATTTTCCTTTGAAATCTATCTTCCTTTTCTTATCAAAACCATGAAATTGATACCTAAATACAACCTCCATTTCAACCATGATTACACAACGCATAATATCTTTATAGATAATAAAGTATCTTATGGAAAACGCCCTTCTAATATTGGGATTTAATCCATTAAAAAACCTATCAACATTACTTTCGGGTAGGATATGTAAGACCAGAATCATACCTTGTAAGTCTTGTAAAATTAGACTCATAGGTAGCAACAGATTTATCATTTCATTGCTTTAACTCAAGTAACTCTTTCTCCATATTTGTACGAATAATATGAGGAAAGTACTTATTGAAAAATAATTTATTGAACTCATTCCAATACATGGATTCAATTTCAACATGTTGCATAATATTCTTGATTAGAGTCCACTAATGGTTTGCTTCTCCTTATAACCAATAAATACCCAGAATGACATTCTCATGTTCTGAACACTAGATAACATAGAATATCTTTTCAATGGTACGGGGCCATTGCTCAGCAACTAGTGGATCAGAAGACCCACTGAAAGATGGTATATGTTACCTCATGAAGGACTCAACAAAATTTTGTTCCCTCTTTTTCTCCTTTGGATGTCCATAATGATTCATATCTTAATAAATTTGTGTGAGCATAGAAATTAGATACTTAATTATAGCTACTATAGCACTAAGATGCTTAGGAGAACAATCATTCCATTTTCTATCACAATCACCATCAATATAATTCCTTTAGGTACCATCTATTGACTAAAAAATCATAGAGTAAGAAAGAATAATCATAGTGGGGAACCACATAATCATGGAAAACCACTTATAAGATTTCTAAATTATGACACCCTAATTAATATATTACACCTTATGTTTATCCTAGGTTATTAATATCAAACTTTTATTGAAATCCATAATGATGTATCATGAATATTTTTTGAATTCCCAACTAATATCCCCTGGGAGTTTCAGACTAAGTGTGCAGTAATGCCCATTGTCTTCTATCAGTTCCTGATCAAGTCTATCTCAATACGGTGTTTTTGGGGTTTTTACCCCTATATAAATTTATTCTAGAACCACAAACACTTTTATAATCCATTAAGGGAATCATTTCTATGAAACCACTCAATATATCCTTTACCAAAGTTCTAGGACATTTTACTATGCTTGGACTCGTCCATAGACTTATCCTTGGATAAATGTTCTTAGAGAGCTCCATAACATTTTCTCATCCTAGTTTCCAAAGTTTATAAAACATTTTCTCTCATATCAAATATATAAAACCTTTCTTCTCATAAATATAAATTACATCATTTTTTCAGAATATTTAATACATTAAAGAAATATAAACCCAAAGGTCATATTAGTTTAGTGCCTTTGGAAACATAGAAACCTAAAACCTGGTATGTAAGTGAGCCACATTATCTTCCACTAGGATCTTCATGACTAGAACCATTCTTAGACACATAAATCATAATACATATCTTCATAACCTAGAGAAAGGAAACATAAAAAAGTAGTGATCTTAGATGCAAAGTAAGGGTAAATAAGGGAGATATTTAAGCATAATCATGATTATAAGGGTATGGGAATGTAATCATAACATTAGAAGATCATACCCTTCATATCAAAGATCATAAACATGAATCATGGAATAAATATTTAATATTAATAATACATGAATAACAAGATAATTGATATTATAATCCATTAAATCATAATACAGGAATAATACATGGAATTGTGGCAGACACATAAACAATAAAATTACTTCCATAGTAGTCAAGGCATTGTCTCCATGGCCATATTAGTGGAATGGGATCACTCAAAAAACCATATTAGTATTCAATGTTCACTACCCAGACTATCTTAGCGTACATAGTCCTTTAACAAACCATGTTTAGTCCACATTCCGTACATTTATATCTCATATGATATAAATCATTACCCAATGTATTATAGGGAGATATAGGTCTCACCCATATCATAAAGAAATCATACATATGTGTGCCACTATATCATAAAAATTTATCCAATAATAACCCATGAAATTAAATGGGTATCATAAAATTTAATAATAACATATCCTATGAAAAATAGATCGGTTTCATAATCATTTCATTAAATCATAACCCATGAAAATACGCATTTTTCATAAGAATATAACCTGTGAAAGAGAAACAGGTTTGATAAACATCATACCATCAAAAAATAAACCATTAAGAGAAGGAATATGAATGGATAATTTGGATACATTCCCTATAAATTCAAGAGTAACACCAACATATGTCATCTTATATAGAAAATAATTTGTAACTATCTTTTAAAAATATTTCTTGAAGAAAATATCCTATCTTCTTTGAAAAATGCTTTTTAAAACATAAAACTTTTTTAGAACACTTTTTTATTTGAAAATATTTTTGCAAACTTATAAAGGGATATTTTAGAACCATAAAATATTATTAAAATACTTTTTCCTTGAAAATTATCTTAGGATATCATTTTAAAACATTTTTGAAAACGTGATTTTTTGAATAAAACGGATTTATGATCGAAGAGAGACATAATGTCAAATTTTCTTAATTTTTTTTATTAATTATATTAAGTAAAAAAGAGTGTAAAATGTTAATAATACATGAATATATCATAAAGAATCAAATTATTATAAAATTTATGAGTTTTCTTGAGATATGGATCATAATATTTCATCAATGGAAGCATAACCACAAACAATCCCGATAAACGATGAGATTGTTGCAATAAAATCTTACCACTTTTGTAACTTTGAACCAAACTCCCCATGTAATAAAATGAAAAAACATGAAGCTTAAAATATAATTAAATGAATTATTTTCATTATATAACATTTCTAATGGTGTTATATACACCTCGTAAAATAATATAGGTGCATAACAAAATATGTGTCTCAAAGAAGGAAACTTAAGACAAAACTACCTTATAGATTTTTTAACTTTTGAACCATAAAACCCAATGAAATATAGATAATAAAATGGGTTTCAAATTACCCATAAATTTAATTATAATATTCATATATTAAATTCATGGGTATCATATACACCACACATAAGAAACGACTAGGGAATAAGGCATAAGTGTCGTGAAAATAAAAGTGAGACGGGAATCCCCCTTACCTTAGGTTGACTCTATTTGTACTAATTAAAGCATATTTTATAATAAATATAGGTTTATTATACATATTTCATCAAAACATATTAATTTATCTAATACCATATATTATTTACTTATGACTTTATATTAACCGTTTATTAACAATTCCATGTTAAAGTTACATTTTGGGTAATAACCGCTTTATTTTTTGCATGTGTTTTGATTTGTTATATTCTATGTATTCATACATATATAATCATATAAATAATGTAAAACATGATATAAATATCATATATATTATTTATATCTGTATTTATAATAATATATAAAACAATGAAATAGAAAATGAAATACGTCTTTCATAGGGAAGGTAGGTCGTACGTACGCATGAACGTTATTTCCATTTAATGACATATTTAAAGAAAAAAAAGTAAATGATACATATATTATAATTAAAATAGAATTATTATTTAATATATATCATATATTTCCACTAAATCCATCCTTAATATATTCCATGTAAAGTGTGATTGAATCATGTCTCTTTGAATAAGTAGTAGTCCACACGTCCATGGATGAAGTTATCATAATTCCACAAAATAGAAATAATGAATGTATGTGTTATATAATAATTACAGGATCATAAATAAATCATAAATATCACATATATAATATAAAAATATAAATTTCATCATTATTTTTATCCATTAAATGTTGTAATGTAAGAATGATCAACATTTGTTCGCGAGGTGGTAGTCCTCCATACACACGAACGATGATTGCGTATCTGATTTGATGGAAGTATGTGTGAATGTGGGTATAAAAAATAAAATAAAAATATATGTGTATATTTAGTATAATTAGTTTATTATATAATCATTTTATAAGAATAAATTAGGGTGTGTATAATGAAAAAAAATAAAAGAGCTTGTGGAAGAATGTTACATCTTCTTTTTGTAACTCCTTTTGGTTTACAGAAAAGGGCTTTCTTGGAAGGAATTATTCCCAAAGGTAGGATTATATTATTAAGGTAAGTATGTTTTTATTATATTTGGGAAGGGTTTTTATGATCTAAAGGGTCCTGAGAGGTGTAAATAAGTGAGGGGGATTAGTGACCTTTTATGGTGGAGGAGGAGTGTCATTCTTATAGATATAAAAAGGAAAACACTATTGAGAGGTCTCCCTTAAATAGTTTTCCTCCAATAATATTAAATTTTATAAAACATATGGTAAATTTCCTAAATATGTAAATAAAATTGGTTTTGGACATGTTTCTAGGTTATTTGGACCCTTAAATGAAAGTTTAACTACTAAGTTATCTTGTTTCTACCATAATCATTGTAATTAATTTTAATCACTCAGTAATATTTTTGGAAAAAAACCATCTTACCCTTAATATATATTATGAATTATGATTACTAAAAATATATAATCCATTTTTCCAAATTCTAATCACATAATTGACAAAAAATAATTTAAAAGTAATCTCGCAGAGGTTTCACGACTACGGTTTTTTTAAGCAGAAATGTTTAAAAGATTTAATTGTTTTTATATCCCATTTAAATGTGGAATTGGTTCCTATGAACTAAATTATTTTAATATATTGATCTAATTATTCTTTAAAATAAAATTAAAATATAATTTAATAATATAAATAAATTAGAATAAAAAGCATATTTGAATTAAAATTCATCATTTTTCACTATTCATCCAAAAAATGATGTTTTTCAGAAAAATACATAAAATTAAGACTTAGATAATTTTGGAATTATGAATTAAAAAATGGAGTTTATTTTATAAATTAAATTTATAAAAATTTTTAAAATTAAGTTTATTATTTTTTAAAAAAGGACATAAAAAGCAATTCATTTGAGAAAATAGTATTTTCAAACATGTAAATCCTTTAAAAAATTAAATATTTCATTATAAATATGTTTTATCTATATAACACTATTATAAATAATATTTATGAATTATTTATTTATATTCATATTGATAAGTCTAACAGCTATGTTATAACTATCTTATTTAAAAAATTATAATAATAAAATGGTTTTTATAGAAACTCATTGTTTCTTATGATGAAAACCAAGTCGGTGTTGTGTGTAGTGAAATATTATCTTGGTGTAGTGTATCATTAAATATTAGCTTGGTTTATCATGGAATGAAATACATTAAATAAAAATAATTTGTAAAAAAAGGTTCATAAAAACATGGGGTGTTATAGTCCTGTAATTATATATCACACCAATGCATTGGGTAAATATGGATATCTCATGAGATAATAAGGACTGGAATGGGGAGTGAACCCATTTTAGTAAGGGAATATATCAACTATGTTATTCTTGATAATGAATCTTGAATAAGGATATAACGGAATGGGGAGTGAACCCAATACACCATGGTAATCTTGGTAGTGATCCTTGACTTAGGAAATGATTTTAAATGATTATATATATAACAAAAACTTGTGTTTTATCCCAAAATTTTCTCTGAAGGATCATGTTATTTTATTCTATTATGATTCATGTCTTATGAGCTTCCAAACTTTATAACATGACTCAAGATTATGATCAATAATATGTTGGGTATGGTTTTAAAATGTTAATCTCATGTTCTCACACCCTTATACTCATGTTATTATTAAGTGATTATTTATATATCCCTTGTTTACACTTACTAATAATATGATCTCACCCTTTATTATGTTTCATTTCCCCAAGTTTAAATAATTTTTTTTAAGAATGATTTGTCTACGAAGTGTTCTAGTTATGAAGAACTTTGTAGAAGATTATTTGGATATCTTACAAAACAAATTTATGTATCCAAGATTACAAATACACTAAACCTATACTATTTTCTTATGAATTTTAATTTTATGTATTCAATATTAAAAAAACATTTAATATCTATGTATGAAACGTATAGTTCTATATAGTTTATATAATCATGTTTACTATCTATAGAAAAATAACTAATAGAATTGAGATTTGCAGAATCATCAATGGTCATGGGTACCTTGGATTGAAGAAAATAATCAATTAAAATGAAAAAAATTACACTTTTCAGAACCCACAAAATAATTAAAATAAGAATTAAAACCAAAAAAAATAAAATATTGAAGTGGAACAAGTAGAAGAATCAGAATATGGATTCAGGAAAAATTGTGTGTGAGTTTGTGTGATTAAGGATAACTTATATCTAATAGATAGGATAGGTGAATTTATATCAAACTAGGTGTTTCATTATATTGTGAATATTGAAACAAATATTTTCTACCCTAAAATCCATAGAAAATGTTCTATTTTTAATTTTTAATTTTTTTCATCATTTTAAGGAATAGTTTTTTGAGTATGAGAGGAATGAGTTTAGGGGTTAAATTATATTACATATTAATATTGTAGAAGTCTATTGGGAATATGATATTATTCACTCTTATGAAGGAATACTTGATCACTCTAGTTGGATTTCATTACACTCTGTTTTGTGAGTTGCACCATAATTCATGTTGGTTGAATCTACTTTACCTATAAATAATTATACCAAAAGTGAGGCATCACATTAATTAAACCAAATAAATCAAGAATAAAGTATTAAAACAAAGTTACCCCTATGGTGTAATGTGTTGTAAATTTTTCTATATACTTGAATTTGGTTTACATAACTAGTTGTATCAAGTCTAATACATTCATTCTAAGGCTGAATCTCTCATTCCCATTTAGACACCATCAGTGGGTGAAAAGATATTTAATAAATTTAGTGTTTCTCTGAGTTTTTTTAACAGTATCTAAGAGAGGAAAGTTAACATTAACCTTTTCAAAAGTATTGATAATCTATATCAATTTCATTATCAAGTGTTTAGTGTATTGATAAAGACTTTGTTGAAAAGTAATAGGAATTGAAGGATCAAGGGACTCCTTAGTGATTAATTGTTTACCTTTTTTATTTTATTTATCTTCACATGAATCAATTAGTGACTAAGAGAGAGATTTCTCAAGTTTAGGACATATAGTCTTTATAGATACATTAAAATTAGAAATTTATTTTCCCCTAAAGAGTGTAATGGGGCATATATTTCCTTTATCTTATGGATTTACAATAGGTTAGGGTGTTAGTTATCCAGAAATTTGCATATCTATCTCACCAATGGATCTTACCTGTTTTCTTACTTGAGTTATCAATTCTTATATTATTGATTTTGTGGTTTATTAGTGTTGAGAATAAGGGTGTGGATTTTTATCACCAGAAGTTCCATCTTATGGTTCACTATCATAGAAAAAATTCAACCATCAAAATCATATCTCTCTGATTTAAACATCCCCCATGAATTTGATGTCTATAACTGAGAAGTCTAACAAACCTAACCACCACGTCATGTTTTTATTCAACTCTGGTTCAAGTAACCTCACAATCTTCCTTCTAAGAAATGTAATAGTGAAACACGTTTATAAAAAATACACACATGAAATCACAAACACAAACATAGTGCATATAAGGATAACATGGTTTGGATATTCATCTTGTTTCCATGGAAGAACTCTGAAGTATATTTCATTTAATGAAACAAATAATATATGAGATAAAAGGACAATAATCATCTAATAATCAGACATAGAATTATGGAATAGGAAATATCACCAACACCTTAGTAGTTTCATCTTTTAGAACTTCTTCATTCCTTCCCCTTTGGAATTTCAACCTCTAGAACATTGATGTGCCCTAGTGTGTTCCTTTTAAATCCACCATTTCTTAACTCATCAATTCTCCATTAGTATTCATATATTACCCTCAAAATTATGGATCACAATTACTTATATATTCATTATAATTGGTCATCATAATAGTACATCCATTCAAAATTCATAGGTGAACTTCCATTGACTCAATAAACTAATGATTCCCAATAGAAATCGATGCTCTAATATACAAAACCCAATTAATAATTCATATTATCTTCTAATGGACATTGATGATTTTTCCACAACATTTACGTTACCAAAAATAAATGAGGAAATTAAAACCACATAATTACCAATGTCTTATCATCATAAATTTTGAATAACCTTCACTAGTTCTAGACTTTCATTCAGCATCTAGAAGTTATCCTTTACACCTACTTAATTCCTTTCTATGGAACATGACCGACCCACCAAGAACTACTATGTATATTCCTCCTTATAATTTCCATGCTTATACTAATTTTTAATTAATCTATCATTCATGAACTCAACTGAGTTCTTGTACTAGAACTACCATCTGGTGCATTCAACATCGAGTGTCATAGTGAATTCTACACCCAACATCCTTCCATTGAACTGATAATTTAAAGATTATAAAAAACTCATTCAACTATAATTGCTACTTCTAATGAACTGATTTCAATTACCTAAACCTAGAAAACCCATGGTGATAGTGAATTGTCCCCATCTGGACATCCCAAAGTTGTACATCCAGTGACTAGAGATTTAGAGTTTTAACACTTAACCAAGAAAACAACTTTTACACCAAACCAACAAATATCCCACTTAAGAATTTTTTTCACAAGTTTAGTCTTATAATCTCACACTCAAAGACTGTTCTCATTCTCACTAAAAATTACCAATGGTTAGATTATATTCACTCTCCTTCCAAATCAATATTTTGGTTGACATGTATGGTCATTTTGATCATCCAGGATCCCAATGAAATAATTTCTCCTTAGTACTCTAAAACCATGATCTATAATTTTATAAATCCATGAAACACATTTTCCTTCCTACAAATAAAATAGGAACTGATCTATCATCCTTCGAATGTGTTGAACCCCTTCAAAAATCCACTCCATACACTAATTACATTGATTTTATATTACAAAAAATATAATTCTAAAACTCTATTTCCCAATATTCTATGATCTAATATCTTTTTGGTACATAAAACTCCAATGAAATCATTGAAACTGACCTCCATTTGGAACTTTTGTAAAGTTTTATGTCATTAGTATGATGAAATCCCACTAAAACTCTCTTTATTGCAACCAATATGTGTGTGAACCTTTTCTACCATCGTATCTAGCCTCAATTATGACCCTTTAAGGATCCCACCTCTAATTCCATTGGAATTTACAATAATCTAATGATATTTTGATAATCACTAAAATGGATTCAGATGCCTCCAAATTCTCTACCAAACCTTTAAAAGAAACACATTTCAGGTACCAAGGTAGTCCTTATATGGTTCTAATGTGGATTTTGTTAAATTTTTCTAATAATTTACATATAAGAAAACTTGTTTGTTATATTTATATATATTTTGGAATAATCCAAAGATAAAACTATGATAAATGGAGTGTATTTATTCTCTATGTCACCTTATTCTATTGTTACACATTATTATTTTTCTATACAGAAAAACTCATCTATTATTTTTCTAGAACTCCCACTTGCTCTCCATTTTCTCATCTTCCATAACTTTCAATTAGTACACCTACATCATGATTCGTCTCAATTGTTTGGTGAATTTACTTTTAAGTACAGTGGATTTACCAAAGATAAACCATTAGAACTTTAACACTATTCACTATTATCGAAGATTACACTCACTACAACTTAGTTTATAAAATACTTTGAATGACTTATAATTATCATAATTCATTCTATATCACTCACATATTCTCACAAAAACCATTCCTTGGGCTCTACCTTTCAGTAATACAATCCTTGTAACGCCAATTATACTTCTGAATGTCCCCATCCGGAACTTCAAACCTATCCACACTTTATATAACCTTGAAGCCTCCAATGTGAATTCCCATGCCTTCCACAATTTATCCTTGTTTCTAGATAACCATATTCCAATGAACTGGGACCATGGAACACCTCACATACTTATATTCATCCTCTTTATGGAACAAATACCTTTCCAACATTCATGAAGCTTCTTGAACAAACACCTTTTGCACCTTGGAAATGAAACCCCATAGTCATTTTACCTCGCTCAAGATTAGATTTAGTAAACACTAGATAAAAATTTCATTCACCCCCCCCCCCAACTACAGGCTTGTAAAACCTCCCTAAATTGAACCTTATAAGAACAAAAAATTCCATCCTTGTTGATTTCTTGACTTCAACTTATAACTTACTTCATAACCATGGATACATCCTTCTAGGAACATACATCATCTATCATCTGGCTACATCATTTAGAAAATACTTATAATTTCTCTCATGGTCATCCAGTTTGATGTCCTTACCTCTAATTATATTCTATATCCCATGGAACCAAGAACCCTATAAGAGTAAAAAACTCAACATCCTTGAAACATTTTAACTTCCAACATTAGATAATAAAACCAGTGACTAACCCATTAAACACCATCCTTCAGGAACATAAGTGCCCACTGGATCCAAATGTCATTATGGATCAATGATTTTCTTTTGGAATTTCAGTATACTTTCACCATGTTCAGAATTACACTCCAATGAGCAGAATACAACATATAAAACATTCTAGTTAATTAGACTTTTGATATACCCAACAATATTGTAGATACCACTACCATAATTTAGTAAAATTATTTCGGTAACCTAATAGACCACATAATCAATAGAATCCAACAATCATTCAACCAAGTTCATCATTACATAATAAAAATAGAACATGACTCCATACTCATATTGATAAAATTAACTTCTAATATTCTATAATCCCTCTAGTACCATCGCTACAATTTGGGGGACATATTATAAGTCCTTGATAAACAAATCTATTAGTCATTCTACTACCATATTCTATTAATGAGTACTACAACCATGCTCTAATAAAAAAATTTAGAGATAAGGGAGTAGATTGTGACCATGGTATGTTTCATCCTACATTTCTCTCACATGGTGGAACTTTAATCATTTTAAGTATCTCCCTATAATCAAATCATCCCCAACAAAATCAATGTTTTGAACTGATAATTCCAAGAACCTAATAACTTTATTGGTTCATTTTCCACCTTTATCTATAGTAACCTCGTGATCTACAATATGATAATTGAAAAGGTGAAACAATCTCAGGAAAAATCCACACGTATAATCAAAAACAAAAGTACAGTGTGCACAAGGACTATGTGGTTCATATTTTCAAAGTACATCCATGGGAGAATTTTAAAATGAAATTTATTAAAGTAAATGACGTACATTTAAGATAAAAGGATAAAAAAACTTTTGATAATAATACATTGGCTAAAGGATAAAGAAGTCTAACTAATGCCTTAGTAGTTTCATTTTATTTACTCCACTTTTTGGCCTTCTACCTTCAATATTTTATTCTCCAGCACCTAGATATTTTTCATTCACACCAATATACTAATACCAAATTATATATTGGTCCTATATAGTCATTCATTCTGAAACTATTATACATACATGTGTGAATGTCTATTGACATAATAAATTAATGATTAAGTGTAGTAATCGACACACCTATTGAATATGTGAACAACATATTTCTATGGACACTGATGATTCTTCTAAAAATTTAATTTACTATATACACATGAGGACAACTCCATCATATCATCACCAGTGTCTTCTCATCATGAATTTAGCTCAACTGTTATAGACTCTATACTTTTGTTCATCTTTTAGAATCCACCCATTCTATATGTTGAACTATTTCCTCTAAAACATAATTGTTCCACCAAGTGATTCTCCAAAGGATCCCCCATAGCATTTCCACACTTATACTCCATTGTGATCCATTTATAGTTATAAAACTCAACTGGATCCTTTCACTGGATCCTATTTTGATGAATTCAACACCCAACATTATTCAAATAAATTTAAAACCCAATGTTCTTCTATTAAAATAAGACTTTGAAGATTCCATCAAACTTTTTCTCAGATAATGTTACTACTTATATTGAAATTAATTCATCTTACTGGATCTGGAAAACCCATGGTAATAGTGCATTGTCCCCATTTGGGCTTCCCAAAGTGTTACATCCTATGATTAAACTTTTATAGATTCAACACTTAACCCAGAAAATAATTTTCACACTAAACCCAATTGTTTTAACTTGAGGTTTTGTGATGTAATTTTTCTCACCATTTCCATGAGTCTTGGTATAGATTTGTGAAGAAAAATAGGTTTATTATGATTTTGTGTAGGAAGATAAGTATGTGTACCTTGGACCTGGTGATGCCATTTTTATTTAGGACATTTTGATTTACCTCCTTCTCAATATTGTGGTTGTTCTTTCCCCCGTGTATTAAAATTTTCCCTAATGTTTAATTTTATATAAGGGTGTTCTTATTGGAATGGACACCCAAAAAATAATAGTACACAAAAATCAGATTATTCTTAAATTCGGGGGTATTGATCATAAAAATGAGTGTTATTAGAAAAAATACTTGAATACATAAGAACATATTGATAGTTTATTTTACCTTTACATTGTTCCAATGTTATTAAAATTGAATTCATTTTATCATTCTTATTATACACCTTTTGTTTTAGGGAAGAAAAGTTTACCTTGTGTACTCCTCAAGTGAGTGTCATCACTCATATACCAAATTATTATAGATTTTGATCCATTTTTGTTATCAAGTAAAAAGTTATATTAGGAATCTTATCTATTATAGAACCACCATTTTTATCATTTATTAAGTCATGACTCATGGGGAAATTCCCCTCAAATAAGTATTATATTTATAGTTGTTCATTAATTTTGTGGTGGGGGAAACTACATATAAGTCTCTTAAATATCTCCCAATACATTAAGGGCCTCTCATTGTACTTAACTAAAAATATAAATTTAATTGATAATCAATATGGTTTGGGTGACATGGAAAATTTAATTTTTAAAGAATCATTTATGGTCATTAAAACCACTAATTATTGTGGGTAGATAGTATAATTAGTCTTTGGATACACCATCAAGGTATAAAGGTAAATCTATAAATTTTATAAGGTCCTTAGACACACTTTGGGTTTAGTGGATAAAATATTATATAAATATTTAAGTTGTTTGTGAGGTTCCTCAAAAAAAGAACATGGAATTTAGGGATGAGGTTAATGGGAACTAATATTAGGTAAAATTTGGATTCTTCCACATGGTATTGTATGTACGAAAGTTGGTACTCCACATTAGGTGTGGTTAGGTATTTTAAGGTATAGTTATTTGAATCCATGTTGTTATTATTTTATTTGGTTCACACTTAACTTTTGTTTTTATATATTCAGGATACATAATTGGTTCCTTGATGGTGGTTGATTTATCTATCCTAGAATACCAAAGGTTTATGTGAAGTGTTTTTCAACTTCTCAAACTATTTTATATAATTTAACTTTTCTAGAGTGGGTCATGTAATAAAATTTGAGTGAGGTGTAAAGTTTTTCTTATTTTTCATTTTTTATGAATAAAAAATTGAATATAGAGAGAGAGATAAATATACACAGTGAAGAAAAAAAGCAAAGGAAAATAAAATGGAAAATAATAGAGAAGGAATAAGAGAATGAAAGAAGAAAAGATAAAAAATATAAATAACTTTTTAAAAAAAATAATAAGTTAAATTAAAGAATAATAAGAGAGAGATGAAATCAAAATGAGTAAAAAATAATTAATCTTGGCTCCCTAGTAATGATGTTAAATTTTGATCATGTTGTTAAACGTTTCAAATTATTGTTTTTACTATAATTTATATTCTATATCAATAACCCTATGTAATATACCTAATAATACTTAAATAATTATTTTTTGAAGAATATTTAAATTATGTAAAATAAATTTAATTTTGGGAAATGGGGTTTTATATATTTACAATTCAATAAGGCATAAGAAAATGAGAAAATAAATAAAAAAAGTTAACAATTTTGATTGAGCATGATCAACCTGTAAAAACCCTATGATGTTCATCTATCATTGATTCAAGGGAAGAGTTTTGATCTTTTTAATCCATAACTTAAAATAATTGAAACTAAATTTTTATATGAGTTTTACTAGGATTACACCTAAGGTTTAGTTGAAAACATGATTTGATTCACCAACTACCACTGATGATCAATTGATTTCTGTCTGTCATCATAACCAAATACTCATAAATGAAACACACTGATAACATAAAGTGTATTTAAAATTTGTATCTTTCATAGAATAATATAATTAGTTAAATTTTCAATTTCATGTGTGTTTTAATGTGAATTTATCAACTAATAACTTCTATATAAACACCATGATAAATAAATAAAATTAAAAATATAGCATATAGGTGTGAATCCTCACATCAATGGGTACCCCCAAACATTATCCTTGGAAATTTAGAGTGATGTATTAGAACACAACTAAATTAATTCTAAATAATTTGGAAGATAATAATATAAACATAAAATTATAGATAGAATATACTTATAACATGATTTCAATGTTGGTATTTACATATAGATCCTCCCTAAATGATCATACAGAGCATAAAACTCCATATAAAGGAAGGGAGAAAATATATATAAAAATAGAACCTCCTAGGATTCTCTCTCTATCTCCCCCTCCCTCTAGTAGATAACCCTCTAGCAATAAGTTAAAGGGGGTTTTTATTAAAAAAAATTAAAAAAGGTAAATACAAATGAATTTAATACTCTATGGGACCTAGGTGAGTTTTTCGAGATATAATATTCCACCCACTATATTTGGATGGATGACAGACTTAGGTATTTAATATTGACCTGAAATTTGGTGGAGAGGAGGTCCTATGATTTAGTTTTCTAATATAAGTGGAATAAGACTAATTAAAGTTATGTATATAAAGATATGTCACAAATTTAAAAGGTGGTTAAAATATATCATTTCCATATTTTCTACTCATTTTGGGCCCCACTATAACTCTAAGGTTTGGATTTTATGTTAAACCAAATGAATCTTAAATAATATTTTATTTGAAAAACACAATACATTTCATTTTATTATTGATATTTTTATGTTTTATTTTTATGTGGACTTAACTTTTGAATCTCCATGTTCTAGTGAATTAAAGTAAACTAGAAACATTTTAGAGAATCTTGATGTCACGTTGATTACTTTCATTGAAAGATATAGTTGTTTATACTGATAATTTTTTATATATTTTCAATTAAACCTTAATAAATTGAAATGATGCCATTGAAGTCCATTATAATGACACTTATAAATAGGACTAAGTTTTCATGTAACAAAAGTGGATGAAAATCACACAATCATATTAAAGATATGTATCATATCATTACAATGAGATCTTCTGTTTATATTTTTCTTTCAGCATGATTTGGTAATAGATATCATTTGGTTAATTTTCATTATAAAACTCTTATTTTTTTCTATTAAATTATTCATTTTCTAATATTTATGATTGATGAGATTATGATGGGGAACCTACATTTATTATCATTGTGATTGAAGAATTTCTAAATCTGGGAAACAATATTTTCCAAATAGTAAACTTTGATTAATTCCAAGGTACTTAAAATTTCTTCTTATTGGTGATTTGGGAATAGTTCTTATGGATAGAGATAGATGACTCCTATGTTTCTAATGAATAATTTCTAGGTGGGTTAATTTAATTTATTTCTTATCTTAGTAAAATATATTTCTATGTTTTGAACTTCTTAATACCTTGGATCTAGTCTACTAATTCATCTACAAATTTGGTTTAAATGTAAGTAGTTTTTGTGAATAAATAGATTAGGTAATATTTATACTTTATAAGAGTGTTTGGATCATTATCCAATAATTCATATTTCATTTCTTATTGATATACATTAATTTTTAATTGTTTTTATCTATTTTTTGTTTAACTATTAATGGATATTTTTATTCTACATTTCCTTTTATGTTACTTTTTATTTTAATGAAAACTATAACTTGTGATCAACTTACAGTTAAGAGTGGGTGAGATTTCTATGTAAATATTTTGACTTCAATTCACCCCTCATAAATTTTCTATATCATTTACTATCTAGGATAATACTTAGTATCACATGTTATCACTTTTTCGTTACACTAATGTGTAAAAGAGAGTAGATATTTTGTTTTATATTAAAGTGATGAAAAATAAAACATTAGATAATATAAATCAAAGATAACCACTAATCATTGATGGATATGACTATAAGTACTAATAAGACTAGATAAATATGTTTTCATCAACACTGGAGTTGATAATTATCAGATTATTACATGAAATTGCAAATTTATGGATAATGAAATTTCTCAATTTACTAGAGAGGAAAATATTGTATATTGAACACTTTTTTGTGATGGATAGATAGAAATACTTATAGTGAGATATCATCATTAGAAACATCAAATTTAATTTAGAGGAAGCATAACAATATAAATTATCTACTTGAGAAATTATTGGACACGAAAAAATAAATACTCGAATTTTATTATTTGTAATTTAACTTTCTACATGGAGAATCAGTTTCTAAAATGCACCTATGATTTATGAAATTACTTAATGTCTAGAAATAATTTTATGAGAATTAATGAACATATTAACAAATCATTAATAAGATCATAGACATTCTTCAAAAATAGTGGGAATTTAAGAAGAAAGTGATTGATTATATAAATCATATTACTAATCTAAACCAATATGACTTGACTAGAAATTTTATACAGTATGAAAACCAGCTGAAAATAGATGTTGATAAGGAATGAAAGAAAAATGTAATTCAATTTTCATCAACTATAGATATCTAACTTCTGTTGTAAACACTACTAATCCTTATACTTTTAAGAAGTTTAGTTCAAACATCATTTATATGGAAACTATTTGAATGATAGTGAAAGTGAACAGACACCAATTATGAGATAGTTGAATAAGATTTATAGAAATAAGGACTTCTATAAATATCATCAAAATGATAAATATAATCATTACATAAAAAAATATTCCTAGGATATTATTTTCTATGAGTGAAAAAATTTAGGGCATATTAGACATGACTATCCTCCACTAAAAAGTAAGGAAAATGAATCTAAAATATATTCAAATAGAAAAAAATGAAATAATTTAGAGATATAGAAGATACATGGGGTGATATAAAAGATCCCTAATTGGATGATAACAGTGGATCAAATAGTTATAACAATTGGAAGATTTATGTTTTTTATTCAAAGGTACCATAAAATTAAACATGATTCATGGGAAAGACAATAGAATATTTTCCTACCAATTTATCTTTAGATTATGCCTATAATTTTTTATGAATGATGAAGATGATGATATTTCTCTATATTTTGATGAAATATTAAGATATGTGAATAATCTAGGGAATAAAAATAAAAAATTTAATAAATACATTGATTTAGATAATTTAGATCTTGATAAATCGAATGATATGATTTATAATATTACTTCCAAGTTAGATTCTAAATCTATCTTTGTTTCCAATAATGATAATTATAACATATTTGTAACACTAAATTCTAATGTTAGTAGTCTAAATAATCTTATATCAAATTTAATTTCTATTAGGGGGAACTTTGATAGTCTCTTAAGTTATTTTAAACCTAATATTACATATTCTAGAATATGTTTTAATTTTAAATGTAACACTTCCAATCAAATTATTTCATTTAAAAAAGATAGACTTTCTATAAAAAATATAAAGAGGGTGTTACTAGAGGAAATGTTATTCTTTGAACAAGGTTCAATCCTTTATATGTCATAGATCATATATTTTTAAAGAACTTATATCTATTCAACATTGTAGGGTGCGACCAATGTGTCTTCTTAAAGAATTATTTTCTAACATTTCTGGAACCATTAATGTTTGGGTACCAAAATTTTAGTCGTAATTATTTCAAGAAAGAAAGAAATGTACCATAAGTTGAAACATGTGGTACGTGGATAGTAATTGTTCTCTATATATGATAGGTATCATGTAAAAAATTAATATCTTAAAAAATTGAGGAGGATGTTCTACTTTTAGAAACAATGTGCAAGGAAAAATAATTGGTATTGGTAATGTTTCATTTCTCACTAAAACTCCAATATCTAATATTTATTATGTTTTTGGGATTAAGAACGGCCTCGTTAGTAATTTATAATTATTAAATTAAGGTTAATTTATAAAAATTGGGAATGATAAGCTTTAAATTGTTGATTTACAATACCTTAGTTACCAAAAATTGTATTTCCTTAGTGTAATTGAGGATAAATCTTGTCTTTGGCATGGAAGGTTAATATACTATAATATTTAGAACTTAGCTAAAATTTCTATGAAATGGTGACTGAAGGAGTTTCTATAAATTATGTTTAATTATTATATATCCTTTAACTCTTTCTAATTGTAATAAAAATAATATAATCTTTAATCATACCAGAGGAATATAAATTATCAAAAAATTATAGTTAGTGCACATGGATATTTTTTAACTTATAAAAAATGGATGAACCAAAGGAAAAAAAATATGTGTTTATCCTAATTTATGATTATACTATGTATATTAGGGTCAATTTTCTAGCACTTAAATTCGAAGTACTATTTTTTATGGTTTTATACCCTTTTCAGAACATGAAAAACAAACCTGTAGTCCCTATCTGCAGTGGGCATTGAAAAGAATTTATAAATCATAATTTTTAAACTTTAGAAGTGAACAAGACATTAATCATGATATATCATCACCAATAAATCCACAACAGAATTGTGTAGTTGAAAGAAGGAATAGAACCCTTCTTCAATTTCTCATACTTTTTTGTGAATGTTATGTTTCTAAGTATTTTTGGGATGAATCCATTGGTAATGTTTCTATACTATAACTTGATTTTCACTTCATTTGTTTTTAAATAAAACACCTTATGAACTAAATTTTGGTAGGAATCCAAAACTCAGTTACTTCAATGTTTTCATATGTAAATTATTCATCATGAATACAAATTATAATTTATATAAATTTGATCTTAAGGTTGATGAAGGTATTTTTATTAGTTATTACACCACTCGTAAAGAATTTCATGGTTCCTATGGAAATAGATTTTAATCAACCATTAGATAAAGAACAAAATTCATACTTACCTGAAGACGAGACAATATTAAGGGATCATCTTATTGATAGTATCATTAGTGATGTAGAACAACCAATTATAACTTGAAGTTACTTAAGAAATGAATGTTATCATCTTTCATTCCAATATTAATTAAATCCAAAAATAGAAGATAATTCCATGGTTGGATAGATTTGGGTTTTTTCTATGAAATAATAACTTGATTAATTCTTACAAATAAAGTTTTATACCATAGATAATAACCCTAAATATCTTTTAGTTATAGTATTACGGATGGTCTTCAAAAATTACCCACATGATAATAGATTAATTGATTGGAATAATGTGAGGATAGTTTCTAAGGGTTGTAATAAATAATTGCGCATAGATTATGGGGAAAATTTTCCACTTATACCTAGATTCAATTCATTCCAAATTTTATTATCCTTCATATCTCAAATGAAATTCACTCTATTTCAAATAGATGTAAATAGTTACTCTCCCAATACTTATTCTTAGGTTATAGTTTATATTAAATAAATTTATAGTTTTTAAGACATAAATTTTATAGAATATAAATTTAGACTTACCAAGGCACTATATATACTTAAACAAACCTCGATATCTAGGTAAGATTAATTTTATATATTTCTACTTAAAAGTTATTTTTTTAAAAGGAATTTAATATCCAATTATTTTTTTCAAGATATTTTATAATGAAACCACCATTATAAAAATATAGATTGATGACATCATTTTTAGATCAACCCAAAAAATTCTTTCTGGGAGTTTTTTGGAACTTATGAAAAGTGAGTTTTAGATAAATATGATCAGTGAACATAATTACTTTCTTGGATTATAAATAACTTAGTGACTAATAGGAAAAAAAATTACTCAATATAAGTACATCATATATTTACTTAACCTTTTGTCTTTTACAATTCTTATATAATTATTATGTAGGTATGTAGGTATTGTAAACATGACATTAGTGAATATGAGAAACTATTTGATCAAAAATTATTTATATTGATGATAAAATATTACACAATTTGATGGATATTCAACTGAAAATTATGTTTTCTATGTTCTTGTGTGTGATACTTCAAAATATCTCAAAGGAATAATATCTTAAGGTGGTTAACTGGAAATTACATTATATTATATGAAATTTAAAAATTAGAATTATTTGTTACTCTATATTAGAGTTTAGTATTATGATTTCTTCTCATACTGACTTTAGTGGATATAAAATAAATCATAATTTCACAACATGAACTTTTCAAGTTCTTGTAGAAGCTTTAGTCTCTTGTTCTAATAGTAAGTAACATCCATCCGCACTCTTTACTAATGAAGATGAATATGTGGTACCATGAAGATATTTTTCTCAAGTTTTGTGGATGAATCACACACAAATGGAATTTACTATTAATTTTACTCAAATTAGAATTCATTGTTATAACACATGCACTATCTATTTTTTTAAGAATACAGCACATTATTCATGAAATTAACACATAGATGTAATACACCACTTCCTTCAATATCATAGAAAAAATGATACATTATTCTTAAGTTTATTATAATTGAAGATAATTTTTCTAGAATTTACATTAAAACATTAAATTCTTATATATTTTAATATATTAAAAATAAGTTAGGTAAGATTAATATAAAGTGTTCATAACTTCCACTTCTTGTTTCATTATCTCTTGAAATTAAAAAAATTCTTGAGATAAGGGAAATTTATTTTATATAATGGTGATAAATTTTAAATAGAAACTTTATATTTTCTAGAATATCTATGAATGGAAATTATAATATTTTTCAAGAACATCTTCCAAAACAAAACTTAATAGAAGTTAACTTTTTCAATGAACTTAATTATAATCATCTTCCTAAATATATCATTTTCCCTACATTATTTTTAAAATTATTTGAATACCCCCTATATTTCAAATTTACTCTTATATTTGTTTAAGTTTACTTTAATATATGTAAACTTTAATATAAATTATCTTCTTATACAATATTTTTATTATATATTGACTATATGTGCATAACAATTTTCCCTTTTTCATTTTAAATTTACAATATTTTGAACCTCACCTTGAAATAGGGGATAATAATTTTCATTTTACAAAATATTGTATTAATATTTATATCTTCTAAGAGTTTTTATAGATGTTAAGGGAATATTTTCAATATTCTTTCAGGAACTACCATTATTTGAAGAAGATCGCCTATAGGAATCGGAGGATAATATCTAGAAATTTATTTATTTTTTTCATTTTACATAGACTTCTCTTATATATTCTTTTGTTTATTTAATTTATCCCAAAAGGGATAGAGAGGTTTTGGGTTTATGTTATTTTAGTATAAGGAAAATTTTATTCTATGATATGTAACTAAAATTTAATGTAGATGAGTTTATTCTTATGAATACCTTAAATATATTATTAGGGAGTACAGTTTTATGGAATTTATTGAAATTTTATCATTTATTTTAGATTTATTATATTAACTATCATAATGTTTCATAATTAATTTCTTCTTTATGAACCTCCTTTTTTTTCTTCTTGAAAATCACAATGAAAGGGAAATTTAAAAAATTGGAGAAATAATAACATTTACATTATTTTATTAAGGTTATAAATTGGGTATGTTTAGTTAGTTTTCTATTCTTCATTTAAAGGGGGGATTTTTTTATTAAGGGTTTGATTTTTTGTTAATAACATTGAGTGTTTCTTAATGGGAAGATTTTAGTCTCACAAATGTTATATCTAATGGATACATATCAAATGATATAGGGAGGTTTCATTTTTTCAAAATTATCTTTTCATTTGTGTCTTGTGATTCTAAAAACGATGGATATTGTTAAGTTAGGTGACTCTTATATGTTATATTTGAATCACAACACATCATTTTATTCTTGGTCTAATTTTAGGATTTTATATGTTCTTTTTGTATACAAACTTGACTTTTGATTCACCATGTTTTAGTGAATTTAAGTGAACTATATAATTTATATAGAATCATAAAATCTTTTAAATTAAATTAATTGGAAGATAGAGTTGTTGATGTTACTACTTTCAATGTTGTTGAAAATAAACCTAAAGAACTTGAAATATTACATTTAATGTTTGTTACAATGATGCCTATAAATTGGATCGAGGACTATATGAAGAGAAACAACTAAAAACAAGCAATAATGTTAAATATATACATCATATCATTTTCATAATCACTTCCAATTGTATTTTTATTTCTGTTTGATTTACTAAGAGATGCTATTTAAATAGGTTTCATTGTAAATCTATTAATTTTTCTTTATGATTTTTCATTATTTGATCTTTGTGAATGGTGAGATTCAAGTGAAGAATATACTACTTATGATCATTTTGATCAAATTGTTTCTGATTCTAGGAAACTACATCTTCTAAAATTTTAATTTTGATAATCTTCATGGTAATTAGACTTCTTACAAATTGGAGAGAGCGAACAGGTGCTTAGAATTAGAGTCGCCTATTTTTAATGTTTCTTTTGAATAAGTTCTAGGTATGAAACTTGGTTCTCCTGATAGGATTATTTAAAGGAGTTTTAATGTTTAAAACATTCTAATACCTTGGACCTAGTCTACTGATCCACGTACACTTTGTTTAAAAAGTGTAGAGTTCTTATGACTAAACTAATTTGATAATAAATATACTTTATAGGGGTATTTGTATTTTAATCCAATACTACATGTTTCATATCCCATTGAACAGGTTTAATTTATAATTGTGTTATTTTTATCAGATTTTTATTTAAATTTTGATAGTTATTTTTTCATTGTATTTACTATGATATTACTCTGATTCTATCAGAAATTATTTTTCCTGATCAAAATTCACTTAAGTGTGGTAAAAAATATATAAATCTATATTTTAATTCAAATCACACCATCTAGATTTTTCTATAGATTTTTCTTATTTGGGATAACATTCTACTCTAGTTCTAGTTGAATAAATTGTACCCTCATGAATCATTCATCCTAAGAAAATTTATTTTCAATTTTTAGTTATTGTATATACTATTTTGATAAAAAAAATATGAATAGGTAGTCTAATTGGGTTAAATTGTGACTTCACTATTTTAAGACGGTTTTCAAAAACATTAGTCTAAATATATGTAGATCTTTTCAAGGATGTAATAGTGGGATTATAACCCCATAAACAATATAAAAAATAATTTTTAAGGGTGAAAATAAATAATATATCATTATAATATCATGGTAATAGCTACATGCTCCAACCAACCTTCATCCCCCTAATCTCTTCTCCAAAAAACCACAACGTATGAATCCCTCTCTCTATAAATCACCAATAATAAAAAGTATAATGTATCTCTTCACTAATTTCTCAATAATATTCATAAAGATTACCTCCAATACAAGGTTCAATTACTAGATACCTAGAAGATCGATGATGGAGTAAAAAATAGTAGGGACAACTTTAGAGTGAAATTGATGGTCTTAACTCTAGGATTTATTAGGTATTTATTTACAGTTTGTTTTGCATTTTCTATTCTTTGTATTTCTTAATCACTATCATTAATTTTAATATATTCTCATTTTCATTACTAACTCTTATATTTCTATGGTGTTAGTTTTTTTTATAATCACAAAGGGGGATAAATTGATAAAACATTAAGTGTTCACTCTCATAGAGAATTAAATTGGATAAAATGGTAAACTTTGCTTTAAAGATGAAATTTAATTCGTCTTGTATTATTAATTGAAATAAATTATTTTATATTTTTAACATACCATGTCTAGATGTAAAATAGGGTAAATTTTTAGTTCATTCTTTAAATATGCTCAATTTTTTTCTTCGTTTTAATAATCACAACACACAATTATTATTTCTCATAGAATTTTACTCTGATGAATATTAAAATGTTTAAATAAACTACTCATATACTAAACATATATATAAATTAGTATTATCTAGACCTTAAAGATTCATTAAATTTAGAATATACCTGTAGAAAAAGTTACTCTACTAGAGAATTGAGTCACCACACTATCAACAGAAGATCTAGAAAACGTTAAGATTGATATAAGAGGTGTTATGATAATGATCACTTATTCCATATCTAAAATTAAATAATACACTTCAAATTTCATGATTAATATATTATTTTAAAATAGATTTAATTTGTGAAAAAAATATATGAAAATTCAAAAAAAATCTTGAAGATATCAGAGAAACTTATATATGGCCAATCAGTTAATACTAAATATCAAAGCTATCACAAAACAATTTTCTAAAATTTATAAAGATTTTATTATCTTGTAATATTTAATTAACCAATGAACACTTTCTAAAATTGTCATATTCTAAAGGATCTATAAAGGATAGATCGTATCAATCCTAATAAGAACTTTATCGATTAAAAATCCCTCTCTTTACTCTCTATGATAAGTTTTTTTCTTGAAGTTCTACTTATTTATAAAACACTATTAATTTTTCAATATCTCTCATCCTTTAATGATTAAAATAATTAAATATTTGAATTTCTTATAATTTTATCATAAAACTTCAATCCTTATTTCTCTTATATTTTTGTGTCTTCAAAATAGAATAAACTACACCACTTATTCCTCATTCTCATTCAGTTTATATTTTCAAAGTTGTCTTTACTACAGAATTGTTATAAAAGTGCCCACTAAATATAATCAATAAAAATATAGTAGAATCCGGTATAGTATCTTCCTATCACATAGTGTAAAAAAATAGTTTTCATGCATAATAACTTATTTATCCTTTATTTATAAAGATAATATAATTAATGATTATTAATCATGAAATCTATTATCAATCAAGTGTTCTTAACTTTCCTTTTTTCATTTCGATTATTATATTTGTTTTTTAGTTTTCACTCACTTAAATTGTGACCATATATTTAATCAAAACATCTTTTTCTGACATTTTCCTTTTAAGACATTTCAAAATTTAATATTGTTTAATTTTAATCCACCAAACTTTTTTGATTTGTAAATAGAAAATTTTTCATTCAAAAGGTTTAATTTTTTATATTTTTATAATTCACCCCTTAAAATATCTTATTTATTATAAAACATGATCCAATGATAACAAATAACACACATCATTTAAATATATTTATTTTAGGTAGTGATATCTTTGAATTGTAATCTGTGATATCGTATTATTTATAAAAACATAAAATAATTTTTGGATTAACTAAAATACCACTCATTGGTTTCTTAATCATCATACTGATTAAATATACATCAAATTGAACCAAAGTATTCAATGATAAATGCTGATGGAATCTAATTAATGATCAAGAAAATGTTTGAATCTATAAGATAAAATTACATAGATGATAAAGATGTTGGGTATGTTGGGTTTATTTTTAATGCTTTTTTGTTATTATTATTAGTTGAAAAAAGGATTATAAAGTCAAATGGACATACCATGAGAAAAATTAAAATATTACATTCAGATATGATTTAGATAAGAATGTTTTGTTGAAGTCAATATTCCTCATATATTTTTGAATTTGAAGAAAAGGGTAATGTTTTGAAACGTTTTGGTTCTTATTTGTAAGTTTCATGAAAAATATCGAGTAAAGGTAGATTTTTCAGAAAATATAAAAATCTTTTGAAGGAAAATATTTTCACGAAGAATGAACCATATGAAAAAAATTATAAAGTAAATAATTTATGAATATATGGTAGAAGAATTATTTTTAATACAAAGGAAATTATTTGTGAAAATAAGGTATAAGATTTAAATGAAGTAAACCTCTGAAAAAAGGAATAAATCTCATAAAGTAAAATGTTTTCTTAAATGAAATGATTTTCATAAATGAATAAATTTATACAGATCACATATAGAAATCATTTTTTGGGAGAGATTTCTATTTTTTTCATGGGTGGTGAATGGAAAATATTATGTTTTGTGGTTTGACATGAAGGAAGGAATGTCAATAATCTTAAAAGCATGTTTTCAAGGGAAATATGCCTATAAATAGACCCCTAATCACTTAATTATAGAATGATAAGTAATTAAAGTAACATTAGAGTGGATTAATCTATACATTTATGAAAATCATATTTGTGTGAAGAACTTAAGCAGTAATCCAAAACCCTGAATAAATTACACAAAAGATTGATTTTTGTGAAGAAATTATAAAACAGAAAAAACCATGAATAAATTATGTGGAAGTAAGAGTTATAGTAAGAACATATGAATTTAATAGTATATTGTATAGAACTTATGTGGTGAGTAGTCTATAACATGAATCTTACATGGTGATCAGGATTTATGTGAAAACCTAAAAATTAGTGTTTCTGGAGTTCAATATTATTACAATAGATTATTCATCGAGATCATATATTTCATTGGAGCCACATTATTTGGATTTCACTATAAATATCACATTGTATATTCTTATTCATATAAAAGATACCATCATGTTGATAAACTGATAAGACATCTATCTAAATCAGTGTGTGAAGGGGTAGTTAATGGGAGTATCTCAAGGTAGAAAGTGTGATAATTCCAGAAATAAATTGTAATGATAATGTTACTAGTATGGCTTAACCATCATTAAATTATTTTATTCATAAAACTAGTGTAGTGTAGTGTATTTATCCCAATTGACACAATGTTTGTGTGTGATTCTTGGATGTATCTCATATAAATAAACCAAGTAAAATTACTTTTCCTTGATTTTAGATTCAGTATTTGTGATTTTTGTGGATTTGAAATTAATATTGATAGATTTTACATGTTTTTACCAATAAGGTAATAAGGCTAACTGAAATTAGAGATACATTTCACACCCTAATTCACCCCCCCCCCCCTCTCTTACTCTGTTTCTAAGACACTTGGATTAAAAAAGTGGTATCATGGCCATGGGATACAAGTGTTGAATATATTATCTAACATTTATCATTATAGAGAACACAGTGAATGAAATATGGGTACTCTTATTCGATAGTTTCAATTACAAAATCTTGAATAATAGAATAAGATCACATTTACAGTCTCTTATACTAGAGGTTTTTTATACTTCTATACATGGGATACATGTAAGTGATGTTTCAAAATTTACTATGACTAAAGTAGACTAAATTATACTTGATGTAAATTACAAATCTCAAAATTCATTATATAGAACTCTGTCAAAATAAATTTACATGAATTTAATTATTTTTACAAGTTCAAAATCCATGAGGGACAAATTAATCAATAAATTTTAGGGTGTTAATAAGGTGAAGGAGGAAAATATGCATGTACTACACAACAAGTTTGATGATTTAAAAATGTAACCTGATGAAAATTTTATTGGATTCATCAACCAAATCATTGACGTTGTTGGATCTATTTATGCACTTAGTGAAGAAATAAAATATGTTGAGATTGTGAAGATGATTTATTAAAGGTTAACACATCTTTATAATTCAAAGGCATCTCATATTGAAGAGATAAATTTGTAAAAACTATCATTGGAAGATCTATAATTAAGTTGGTTGCAAATTAAATACATATAAAGTAATCAAGAACATCAAGTCAGTAAAATAATGGGATATAATTTAAATATATGGTGATACATTCAGTTTTTAGAGGTGAAACTAAAGAAAAAGATTAAAATTAACAATTCATATCTCTTGTGGTAAGGAAATTCACGATAAGAAGTGGTAGGCTCAAATTAAAGATATCTTTGGTGTGATTTTGTTGTCGTAAATTGTTTCTTCTAGAAATGGGGATGACCTTGTTTGTTTAAGGTACAAACTTTCCAATTGGTTTCTAACAGGTTTATTCGTAGAACCAGAAACATCCAATGATTATATATCCATTTGGACCTAATTTACAAAGGTAGTTGCTCATTAGTTGTGGACCTATGAGGCTTAAAAAATTTCATTGGTTGAGAGGATGGGAGGTCAGGCTCATCACACCTTTTTTAGGGGAATTATTACCTACTCCGGGACTCTCTTATAGATTTAAGTTATGTTCATGAATCCTTATTAATTCACAAAGTATAAAAATGAGTTTTCCTTTAGATTTGGAAATCAATGACTGATATTTATGGGATTTAGAGAATCTTTTATATGTATTTTAAGTTCTTCATCGATAGTGAATCATCTGTTTGTATTGGAGATTCTTAGTCAATGGTATCCTTAAATAAATTATATAAAAATCTCTTGGTCACTATGATGTCCATACTGGTTTTAAACCCACTCAGTGGGGAACTTTAAGTTTATTATCATTCAGAAAGACATGGATTATTTTAGAGTTGGGATTGTACCCATAGATGGGCAACCTATGTATCCTGGTTAAAAAGAAAGGAATCAGAATCCACGTAGTTCAATATGAAGGATATAGTTTAACATCATATGGGACGGGAAAGAATTAATGAAATATGGGATTGAACCTTATAAAGACTTCCTACGTACTCTACTTTTAAGGCAGAGATCAAAGTCCACCTAGTTTGGGTAAAACAAAATGGGGTTTATGCATGGTCAATGGCCCAAAAAGAGATGTAATTATTACTTTTACACTCTAAGCCCACGTGATTCATGCTCGGTGTGAGAAATAATAGGTATCAGTAAACTTGACAATGGTGCCACAAATGATGCAGTCATGAGAAATGATGTAGGTCTTACATCTGTATGATGGCCCAAGTAAATGAAGATCAGGACCTAGTTCAGGAAAGAATCCCAAGAGAAGGGTCCATAAATGTATTTGTACTATATGAAGATTTGGAATTTCAACACGGGACATACTCCTAAAAAGGAAGCCCAAAGTTAGAGGGACTTATGATTAAGTTTTACTCTTGAGAATGAAGCCCAAATGAAAAGAAATTAAGGTTGGGGCTTACTCCTAAGGAGGATTCCTAATTAAATGGAACTTATAACCTGGGTCTTAATCCTGAGAAGGAGGCCCAAAGTTAGAGGAAATTATGATTGGGACTTACTCCTCAGAAGTAGGCCCAATTAATTCCACTCAGATAAGGAATACAACAAAGGAACCATGCCATAAATGGATTTGAAGAAGGTTTTGAAGGTCATATCTTGCAGAGGAGAGGTGGATTTGAGGAAAGGATGTGGCTAGGAAAGAGGTCCGCAGGTATTGTTCTGGCATGCAGGTCCTGGTTGCACAAGTAGACTTGTGCGACATGAGTCACATTGGGCGAAGAAGAATCCATAGGGTAATACTTGGGTGACTTTGAACTCAAACCCTTAGTATTATCCCTAGAGGCTTCCAAAAGGTTGGCGCGCAAGTTCCCTTGAGAGGTAAAGGCGGTGCACAAGTGTTACCATTTCCCTTAAGGGATGGACACTTAGGCACGTAATTATTGATGAGTTCTAACACTTATGCCTTATTATTCCTCTTTAGAGCTTCCATTCTAGGTCAAGAATTACCTTAGAAGTGTTCGGAAGACGTTAGAAAAAGACATAGGTAACCAGAGCTTGAATCTGAGTTTTAAAAAATTTGTCCTTCAAATGGGGGGGCCTAAAGGGGCTATTTATAGGCCACTGGGCACCTTGGGTGAAAAAAAGGAATAGGGTGTGCAAGTGACTTGTGCGACCCATATGTGGTGCGCAAGTAACTTGCACGACACACACCAAATGAGTTCCTGGTTCATCCCTTTTTCAATTTTTTACGTTCTTAAAAGGGTGAACCTCATTGTGCTTAAGGTATTCCCCTTCTACATTCGTTGTAATCCGTGATGGAAAGGAGAATCAATAAAAAGTCCCCCCTTAGAGTTGGATCTGAGAGAGAGAAAAGGAAAAGAGGATTTGACTCTGAGGAAAACGAGAAACAAGGGTTTGGTGATGCGTAGGTGTTGGCATGTAGGTTTCGGCGCGCAGGTTTCATCGTGCAGGGTTATGGGATCACCTATATATATGGGTGTCACTTCATGTAATCCATCCTTCCTTCAAAGATTTTGAGCTCTCATCGCGCAAGTGTCATAATTTCCTCGGTCGATCGCTCTTCTTTGTGTTGCACATCTACAGTAAGGATTTTGACTTGCGTGCCAATACCTGCGTGGCATGACTTGCACGTCTTAATGCCTTGGCCATTTTTTGTTTTCTTCACATGTATTTCATAATAAAATACTTATTTAAAAGTTAACTGTTTGATCTTTTTATAGATTCAATGGCTCCCAAAAGAATTGGATTAGGTGATGAATTGGCCAACAAGAGAGTAGATGACATGATGAATGTCGTTGGCCATGATTATTATGAGATCTGTGATAGCACTCTCCCAGATTTGGCTAAGTACTTGAAGTAATATCATGCCAATTTCCCAAATATCATATACTTGCCTTTATATGGTCATGGTCATCTGCAAGGATTCAACGTTCCTGAGGCAAATAAATATATTCCTCATTCCGGGTTTCAGACTTATACCAATTTCTCTTCGACAAATGTCTCAGTTGCAGGATCATTTTTCAATTCTTGAATAGTGGAGAAAGCATACATAATGCATCATAGCCCATGTTCTCTAGATCTGAAGCCTCACAAGCCTGAGCTACAACCCCATTGTTATCCTTCTATTTTCTGAAATTCTCAGATGGACCAATCCAAGGGATGGAAAAAAAATTTGGATTTCCATCCTGGAGGAGGTGTGAAGCCGACTTGGATGTGGGCATATTGGGTGTGACAAACCTGTGCAGAGCTTTTTGAGGATCTAAAGAGAACTGCAATATATGAAGCCATCTAGGCTAGGAAGACATATGTCTACTGGAATGATAATTTTGTGCTGGAGTTAATTAGTCGTTGGATCCCAGAAACCAATTATTTCCATAAGACTCATGGAGAAGTATGCATCAGATTGTGGGATGTCTAAAAGATCTCGGGGGTTCTAATTCTGGGAGAAATGTATGAAAAGTTCATCCCTCTGAAGGTGACTAGGAATGATTCGGAGAAGACTCCGGCTTTGGCTCAAGAGTTATTGAAAATTTTCCACAAGATCAAGAATTCAAAGTCCACCAAAACTCATTCTAGAAAGGATATTAATCCAGAGGAGTGGATGGATATGTTTCTTATCAAGAAGAAGGAGAAGGGGCCCACCTGTACTCTTCCTACCATCTTCCCTAGAATAGAGAAGAGGGGTGCTCTTGGAAAATTCTGGCCAACTCTGGAAGAGGGAGAGTTTGAAAAGTGGGGGTATGAAGTGGATCAAAGAATCCCAAAGAAGACCCATATGGAGGTATTTTTAGCTTTTTGGATCAGTGTTTATCTTCTTCTAGTTAGGTATTCAAAGGGAGGTGTCAGTCCAAGGACCTTCATTGTTGCAGCAAAGTTGGATGAGAGAAAAATGGTTGGGTTGGCCACCCCGGTTTTGGCGGAGATTCATGAAAGCTTACTCCATGTCTATATGGGTAAGTCTCCTTTGATAATACTGGGACCATTCCAAGTTTTTTGGGAATGGATCGCCACTCAATTCAGGACATACGATGTACAGAGTGGAATACAGGTTCCTGGAAGCTCTCTTAGGCCATCGGTGCAGGCATTTTCTGGAATTTCTCCATTGTCCCTCAATTCCTATAATCTGAAGGTGGGGCTGAGCATGTTCAAGGAAATTCATTTCTTTCCTTATAGAAACTTGCCAACCGGGCGGTTTGTTGATGATGGAACAGCTAGCCTAGAATTGAGGTCATATATGATGGCTTGCGGAGATGGTGTGTTGGCCACCAAAATTGATGGAGAGATTATATGCGAGGCCTATGATCCATATTGATTTGAACACCAATACAAGTGTCTAAAAGAGATTTTTGTATCCCCTCTCATGCATGTCAGGTCAGAGTAGAATCCAATGGTTTCTCGACAACTATGGTTGCTGAAAGCTGTGGAGGAAACTGGGGCAGTGTTTGATCTACCAGTTACTGGAGCGGTGAGTCAATTGAGTACATGGTATGCCGAGAACTGGGTAGCATCATACCTTGAAGGGGTACTGAATCATCTGGTCCCTCAGTTGGGGACAAAGAAGAGAACCTTTAGGAAAGAAACCCTTCATCTAGAAGGTGATTCTTCCTCACCTAGATTTGATTCATCGGGTTCTTCACCCGGGGCTGATTCACCAGATTTTCAAGATGGGGATGATCAGGCATGACATGCGTCAAAGCGGCCTCGTGCCAGATATAATCCTCCTACCAGAGTAAAGATACCTACTCCATAGACTCCAGGTGAGTTATATCATTGAGGTAATTTAGTCACCATTATTTTATAGAGCAACAAGTTTCATTTTCTTATCCTTGATCTGTGATTTCAGGAGCTTGGAAGAAGTTGAAGTCCCAGATTATAGGACTCTCCTCGTGGACTTCTGGTGCACATGCTGAATATTTACGACTAGAGGTTGTCCAGAAATGGCGGAGTTTATATTGTGATGCTGAAATAGCCTGGATGGATTTATGCGAAGGGATAAATATACCTATATTGGGGAATCTCCAGGCTTCTACTGATATCTTCTTCGAGGATAACCCAAATGAAGTGCGGGATTGCATCAGAGAGCTGTAAATTATCCTATATGCCACGGATGATTCCATTACTATCACCAAGAGGGTGAAGCAAATGATGGATCATGGCCCCACTGAGGGTATTAGTGATTCAGTAGATAAGGAGTGACACGATTACGTGGCTCCTAAAGATGTAAGTTTCTTTCTTGTTTTCTTTGAAACTTGATTCTAGTCAAAGCTTTGTTACTCAAAGAAATTACTTACTTCATCCTGCAGCTTGTTAAGGAAGGAACTACTAAGGTCCCTTCACCGCGATATAGCCCTAGTGGCACCACTCTTGGAGCCACTAAACCTCCTCCTGAGCCGGGCATGGTATCTCCAGGCCAACAAGCCATGGATGAGGAGTTAAATAGGGGTTTTCATTCTCCAATACCTATATTTGGAGGTGATGATGTCAACACACCCAAAAAGTCCAAGAATCAAAAGCATCGAAGGAATAAGACCATATCCAAATTCTTCATCAGTAGTGGTAGGTCCTTCGGATAGTCATGAATCTTAACTCATGAAAAGGTTTCTCAAACTTCTTGGGATTTCAGGGGCTTCTTTGATTTCCCCTTTTAGGGAGAGGGCTGACCCCTCTTTGAGGACAATGGAGGGTTTTGGTGAAGATTCGCAAATTAATGCTAACTTGGATGCTCCTGAAGAAACGAGGAGAGAAGAAGAGCCAGCTTCTGTTCCCAGTACTACTCTTGTTGTTGTTGCAAGGAGAGAATAACCTACTTCTGGTAAATAAACAATACTCCATAGAACTTTTAATGAAGACATCAACTGACTTCCATTCTGTGATGCTTTAGGTTCAACACCTGCACTAGAACATTTGGAGACCATTTCAACTAACTCCGCAATTTTCTCTAAGGAAGTTGTTCGGGGTCGGAGGTCCCCGGAGGAGTGTAGCCAAGAAGACATGTAAAATTCTCCCACTAGTGAGACTAACTAGGAATATGAGATATCACTAGATTAAATTATTAAACTTGGCGCGTCTTTTGAAGAAATTTTAGATCATGTTAAATTACCATGTAATTTATAAGATCTTGGATGTGAGTGTTAGCCTTTGTCCCGTTAAAAAAAAATTATTACATCTCTAACCATGATTGGTTGAAATGTGCGTCTCCATCTGAATAAGCTGCTGATCTACTGATGCCTGAAGGGGGTAGAGACAACTCTATCATTGCAGAGACACTAGCTCAAGTAGATCTTAACCCGACAGAGCTTCCTGAAACCCGTTCTGAAAATCCTATTGAAGCTAGTAAAGATTGGGAGGAGCCTTCTCATGATACTGATATATCGTTGGGTAAAATATGATAATATTTGTGGTTGTACTTAATTTACAAGACAACTAATCAACTTTTGTTATCATTTGGAACTAACCAAAGCTTCCAATTGACTATTCAGGGTGGTCAATTTCAGTGGCTAGATCCGAAGGTGAAGCCTCAGCCTCTTCCCCAACAGGAGTAGAAATTGATGTACCAAGGGTCAGGGGGAAGGAGCAGAACAGGGAACTTCCTTAAGTGCATTAATCCCGGAATATATTCTCCCATAAGATAGTGATGCTGAATCAGACCCATAGGTGAAAAAGATGCTCCAATTATCATGTCTCAAGGCATGGAAGAACATATGGAAGATCATATCTGAAGTGACTCTTGAAGAGATGTCTTCGAAGATCCTGTGACCGCCATCCTTGTTCGTCATGCTAGGACTTGGTGTTTTTGGATATCAAGAGATCTATACCGCGGTGAAACAAGTACTCTTAAGGAGAGAGCAAGAGAAAAAGTGCCATCAAGATCTGATCAGAGTGAGGCTGGTGACCAATATTGGAAAATTTGAGGCTGCAGTGTCCCGAGATGAGGATGATCATGCTGCAAAGCTGAAGGAGTTGAATCATAAGATCAAGGAGAAAGTTGTTCAGCAGATGCACCTTCAGCAATAATTAGATGTCGTAACTGGGAAACTTGAGCAGCTTAACAATTCATTGTAAGGAGTCTAAATGAATGGTATGAAAGCCATCGCAGATACTAAGAAATCACTCCATCAAGATGAAAGGAGTGGAGTTGGTCGAGTGAATGAACTTCAAGTGGCTACTGATGAAGCTCAGGATTCAGTAAATCAAATGAAAAGTTATGTTGAATTCCTTTTTTAATTCTTGAAAAAGATAACATACTCCAATATGTGGATGCTCTTCCAATCTTGTGCATCAATGAAAAAGACATTTCATCTTCAATCATTTTTACCTGCATTCTCTTACTAATTAATTATATATTTTTTACCTAAGCCAATGGTCCTAGTAAGAATAGTTTGATTTTTGCTAGGATTATAAAAACAACCCCAAAAACTATGCATCTTTTATTGCTCAATATTGCCTAAATAATACAATATGTATGTTTAGTGAACTGGGAATTGACTTTTGTTCAGAGTTCCTTTTACAAGTTCCCAATTTAATGAGTACCCTGTCTTTTGTTGGAAGTTTAAAGTCATGTATGTTGGACATAAAAAAGGATAATGTTTAAGGTCGAATATATTTTACCAAATGGATTAAAATTAACTCAATTCCATGATAATTTGTTTGAAAACATATTACCACATTCAAGTATAAGGGAAAACATGTAAACTATGACATAATAAATTCTGAATCTGAGGGATGATATGAAAAAAAGGGATAAAATGCATTAGATGAAGTATTTCCTAAGAGTGAAGTTACCACTATTTGACAAACCCGTTAGGGGGTTGAATTATGCAGGGCCACTTAAGGGCATTGACTGCATAGTCAAATAATAGCATCTTTTGGCTGACAGGTTCGTTATGTATACTACTTATGCAAGGCCACCTAGGGGCACGTGCTGCATAGTCAGGTAAAAGAAATCTTAGAAATTTTACTTTTCTATTGCTAAAATCCAGTGAACGTTTATGGAGATTCAAATTTTCCAAAGAACATAGTCTGTTTTATGGAGAGAGGTACTTGAATATGAAGAGGATATTCCCAATCAAGATTGTCAAGGAATTGGATTAATGTCACTCCTATGAAGGTCTGACCCAAACGTAGGGAAGGGAAATATAAACCATAGACTTGAATACTTTCAAATCATGAAAAAGAGTATGGGACAAATATGTTAAGGATGGTTGTTTTTAAGGATCCATACATATCGTTGTTAAGACCAATAAGGAACTAAGATGTTTCCCCCCAAGAATGAAGTTACCACTATTTTACAAACCCGTTAGGGGGTTTGAATTATGTAGGTCCACTTAAAGGCATTGGATGCATAGTCAAATAATAGAATCTTTTGGCTGACAGGTCCATTATGTAGACTAATTATGTAAGGCTACTTAAGGGAACGTACTCCATGGTTAGGAAAAAGAATTCCTGGGTATCAGACATTTTGTGACAAGAAGTCAAGAAAATGGTTATGAATATCTGGAGGTATTTAAAGTTAGGAGTATGACACATAAAAATGGGTATTGTCCAATGCATGAAGGAGATACACTGACCAATTTTGACCATAATCATGTTGTGGTTGGTTCCAGAATTAAGATGATGGACTTCACTACATATCTCATTAGGATGAGAATCAATCCATATGTAGTTATTGAAATACAGTTTAAAGTCATGTGGGACAAGAGATTCGGAGATCATAGTTTAGGTTCATAGAGCTCGGACCATAATGAGGGAGACACATTGTGTGTTTGTTATAAACCTGATGTGAATAAAGACCAGGGTTTTCATACAACATTCATGTGCTTTCATGGGGACTTTTCATCCAAGGGACTGAAAGTGGAGTTTGGGGGTAGGCCCGAAGACTTGGGTATGGGTTCTAGGGATGCTCGAATGTTCCTATGTATCTCATAAGGATAGGAATCAAGCCATATGTAGTTCTTCAAATACCCTCTTAACAGATTTTCTTCGTACATGTGAAGGGTGAAAGGGGACTTTAGTGCAATGATGGTTGGATCCAAGATTAAAGGTTCAGGAATTTCCATGTATGCACATAGTTTTTGGAATATAACATGATTGTAGATCAATGTCAATAATGATTCCCTCTCAGTTGAGGGTTTCAGAGACTGTTGTAATTTTATTGTCGTACTGGTCAAAAGTGCAAATATTTTAAGGTCATATTCATGGACCAGTGCTGCATAGTTTAGCATCATGTAGCTAAGACGTATTATTATGCAGTTTAATATCTTGCAGTGAGGAAAATGGGGGACTATATAGTTTAATGTCATATAGAAAGGATGATGATGAACCAATGTGAATATATTGGTTTTGGTTAGGGGCTTCACGGATCAACATCATATGAGATAGAGGTGAACCGATGTGAAGATATTGGTTTCGGTCTTGAACCTCGAGAGGTTTCCTATGTACCCAGCCTATAAGGAAAGGATTAAAGCCCGCGTAGTTCAATTGAGAATGAATTGTTGATCGAGTTTTACTTGAGGACAACCCAAAGACGGTGTTGGGACTTATGTGTGGTCAGATACCCATAGAGGGTGTTATGGTTTAAGCTTACTCTAAACTCATGTGAGTCATGATCGGTGTGAGAAACAAGAGGTAACAACAACCCTAACGATGCACAGTTTAACATCATGTGGGAAAAAAGGGTGGTGTGCAGTTTAGCGTCATGTATCTAGGACTTATTGTATTTTAACATCTTGCAGGACATGTGCATAGTTTAACGTCATGTAGGACGTATAAGGGACTGTTTCACAGTTTAAATGTCATATGTCACAGACATGGGGTTCTTAGAAGTTTAACGTCTTGTAGCTTGGACGAACAGTTTAACATCATTTTAGATGATATAGGGGACACATTTTAACGTCAATTTGGACGGTAGAGGGGTTATGCAGTTTAATGTCCTACAGCGAGGACAAAAGGTACCATGCAGTTTAAAGTCATGCAGTGAAGACTATTGGGGACCATGTAGTTTAAAGTATTTCAGTGAGGACTATTGGGTGTATTTGTGTTACACAAAATACTTCTTCAAGAATATTGCATTGGTTGGAGTTGTAATGAGTTTTCCATCCATTGAGATTAAAGAATAATCTTCACTGGAGTAGACCTTATGTATTGAATAATATCCTTCCCACTTTTTCTCATGCTTTGGAGGTTTCTTTCCTAGTATCATTGGAGTTCTGAGGAACAATACCAATTCTCCTTGAATAAATGAATGAAGATGAACTTTTTTATTGAAATCTCATGTTATTCGATTCTGATAGACTTCCATGTGGTGTAGGGTGCACAATCTTTTCTCATCTAATCGTTCCAATTCATAAAATCGCTTCTGATATTATTCATCTATAGATAACTGGTCACAAATGGATACTCTGAGTGAAGGTAATTGAACCTCAATGGGCAAGACTTCTTCTGTTCCATATACCAATCAATATGGAGTTGACTGTGTAGTAGTGCAGGTGGTGGTGCTATAAGCCCATAAAGCATCAAAAAGTTTATCAGTCCATGATTTCTTATCATTTTCTACCATCTTTTTCAGTATGTTTGAAAGAGTCTTATTGAAGGGATCTATTTGGCCATTGGATGTTGCATGATACCGAGATTAATGGTTGTATTTGATGTTGTATTCTTGATACAACTTTCTCACCTCGGATGAACAGAAGTTGGTGTCATTGTCCGTCAATATGGTATGAGGGACACCAAATCTGGTAACGATGTTAGACATGATGAAGCTAACAATGCTTCTAGAACTAACTTATTTGAGAGTTATTGCCTCTGCCCATTTGGAAAAGAAGTCAGTATTAGTAGGAATATACTTAAACTGCTTGGATGTAGCCAGAGGATATGGTCCAACTACATCCATTCCCCATGTGGAAAATGGCCATGAGTATTTAGTTGTATGAAGAAAATATGGGGGTTGATGAATGAAGTTGGAACATACTTGGAAAGAATGACACTTCTTAGTGAAATCAACACAATCTTGCATCATTGAAGGCCAGACGTATCCAAGTCCTTGAATTTGACCAGAAAGTCTATGTCCAGACTGGTGGGCACCACAAACTCTTGCATGTACTTCATTCATAATAGCCATTGTCTCTTCACCATCAATACATCTAAAGAGAATTCCATCAAAACCTCATTTGTATAGAATTTTTTGGTGATTTGGGCTATCATAAAGAGTAAAATTGACCACACATCGCCGGACTTGTTATTTCCCAGCTCTATCAGGTGGGAGTGTTCTGTTTTGAAGGTATTTTCTGATAGGTGTCATCCATCCCGTAGTACGCCCATATGGTTCAGAAATGGGACTGATTTCATTGATTTCCTCTATTCTGACTTGAAAAAAATATGAAACTACATGAAGATGGAAAATACTGATGATTTTTTCGTCCCGGTTTGTATCTATCAGGGTTGTGGATACATTAGCCAGTGCATTAGCTTGGGCATTCTGTGATTGCGGGACATAAGAAAATGTCGGTTCTGAGGGAAATTCTTCCATTAACTCTTTGACGTAGTCACAAAAAGTGATTAACTCTTCCTTTCTGATGGCATAATCCCCATTAATTTGTTTGATTACCAAATCTGAATCACCTTTTACCTTCAAGTGATTCACATTTGCCTGAAGCGCCAATTCCAAGCCTACGATGAGATCTTGATATTTTTCTTCATTGTTTGTACCGCCTTCCAACAATAAGAAGGAATAGGGTAGCACTGCCTTTTCATGGGAAATAAGCACGATTCCAAATGCAAATTTTTTGAATTTAGGATCTTCCATTTTCTTCCCTGTTGGACTTCTGGAGGCACCATCAAATTAAATTTCCCATGTTTTAGGATTATCTTGATTAGAGAAGACCTATTCATCAAGAAGTTCAGTATTAAATGATGTATCTTCTGCGGATGGATGCTCAGCAAGGAAATCATACATGGCTTGTCCCTTTATTGCCTTTTGAGACACATACTAGATATCAAACTACTGCAAAATAACTGCCCACCTTGCCATACGTCCTGTAAGAATCAGATGACTAAGGATAAATTTGAGCGGGTTATTGTGAGATAACAATTGGACCTCATGATGTTGCAGGTAATGTATCAATTTATGAACTGTAAAGATTAATTTTAGGCAGCATTTTTCAATACTTGAATATCGATTTTCTGCCTCAATCATAGTTTGACTGAGATAGTAAAGGTTGTTTTCATTCCCAACATCATTCTTTTCGGCAAGGAAGGCACCCAATAATTGCTCTAAAGCTATCACATAGAGGATAAGTGGCCTTCCATCAATAGGTGGAATTAATACTGGTGGACTCAAGAGATAGTTTTTAAAGATATTGAATTCTTCTTGACATTCTTCAGTCCACTGGTAGGTGAATCCCTTCTTCATTAATTTGGTGAAGGGTAAACACCTTCCTTCCAAATTGGAAATGAAACGCCAAATATAGGCCAAGTGTCCTTAAAGTCCTCTTAATTCCTTCAAATTTCTAGGATGTGACATACCAAGGATTGATTTTTTCTTCTCAGGATCAACTTCAATACCACGATGGCGTACAACAAAGCCGAGAAATTTTCCTGAGGTTACCCTGAAAACACATTTCAATGGGTTCATCTTCAAATTATGTTGTCGAAGTTTGTTGAATATGATTTCTAGATCGGCCAAGGGATCAGCATGTTGTCTGGATTTTACCACCAAATCATCCACATAACATTAAATACATTTCCCTAAAGGGGTTTGAAGATGTGGTTCATGGCACGTTGATACGTTGCACCTGCATTATTCAGGCCAAAGGGCATTACCTGATAGAAAAACACACCTTGAGGAGATCTAAAGGTTGTAGACTCTTAATCTTCTAGGGCCATTCATATTTTATTATACCCAGAGTAACTATCCATGAAGGAAAGAGCTTCATATACAGATGTTGCATCAATTAAGAGTTCAGTGATTGGAACAGGAAAATCATCCTCAGGACAATGCCGATTAAGATCTCTAAAGTCAATGAAAACTCTAATTTGTCCATTATTCTTTTTCACAGAGACAATATTATCCATCCATTTGGGATATTGAACTTCTCTGATGAATTTAGCCTTGATAATCTTATCAAATTCAGCTTAAATTTTGGAGGCATAAGTTGGTTGTGTTCTTTTTGCTGCTTGCTTGAACCCTCGATGTTATTCTTGAAAACCCAAATGATGAGTGGAAACATCGGGATCAAGACCTGGAATTTCTGTATAATTCCAAGAAAATACATCTCGGTTTTTTTTTGATAAATTAAGTATACATTTCTTTCTCTTCAACAGTCATGGATGCACTAATTAAAGTGGGGAGTGGATCTTCTTTTGTACCCATATTTATTTCCTGGTGTTCATCCACAGTGGTAGAGATACCCTCTTCAAATGCTGGAAGAGCATCCCTGAGATATTCTTCTTCTTCTTCAATATGTGTTACTTCTTCTGCTTCTACTTGCATAGTATATGACAAAGAAGAATTTCTATGATCAGGGGAGAAGTTAAAATTTGAACATTTTGAAGAAGAGGCTGTCATTTCTGACCCTATTGATGATGAAGGGTCTTCCTAGGTTAATAGAGAGGATATGATGGATTGAGAATCGACATCATTATTTTCCTCTGGTATTGCTATAACTTCTTCTGGCCTAGTTGATGAAGTATAGAATATCTGGATTTCAGCGGACAAAATGAAGACATCTCCATTTAAGCTTTCATCATTTCTTGTCCAACCAACAATTTCTCCCATGCTGTCTGGCTCGATTGCCATAATTGACATTATGGAAGTTTCCATAAGAGTTTTTTGATTTGGGTCTATCCCGTCAATTTGACTGATAGGCAACACATAATCTGGATTCACATGTATGAATGGGTTTACTGAAATATTTTCCAAACCATATCAAGCATTAATTTTGGTGACCTTTTTCACCGTGGATTTTTCCTTTCCCTCCATGCGCTAAAATTCTGCCTCAATGTATTGAGATTCACATGTTTTTAATGAAGAGTTGTCACCATACAATGTCCCGATTTTACCATTGAAACAAAATTTTAGACACTGATGGTATGATGAAGGTACAGCCGCATGTTGATGTAGCCAAGGTCTGACAAGAAAAATGTTGAAGGCTGTGTCCCGATAAACAACAATAAAATCTGAATTAGATACAAGGTCTCCAAACTAAATTCTGAGTGTAATTTCGCCCAAAGGTTCTTGTTCATTCTTATCATATCCTTGCAACATTAAATTAAAATGATATAAATTAGATTTGGTGAGACCCAATCGACGAAGTGTACGAATAGGAATGAGATTGACTCATGATCCATTATCAATGAAGGCTCGTCAGATGTATATATCATTGACTTTTCCAGATAGATACAAAGGTCTAATATGTCCATGTACAACATAATCTTCATCTTCATCTTTAAAAGATATCACTGCAAGGAATTCTGCTGGATCATTCTCTATATGGTAGACTTCAGCCGAAGAAATTTTAGTTTCGAATTCTTGAGGACTTGACAAAGCCTCAATAAGCGCCTCTTGAAGATCTTTTAATAGATTAAAGGCATCCAAAATTGATCACTTGGTCGGTACTTGGGCCAAATGTTTCAGGAAATCATACTTTTGGTCTAAAGGTATATTTTTCCCATTAGGAAAATATGGTTTTGAAGGTTCCTTGGAAGTTGATGCTTTAGTAGTAGATGCATCCTATATCAGGGTAGGAGTTGGAAACATTACTGGATTCGGTGGACTAGACTGACTAGGTCTATCTATTTGATGAGAGTAAGAAGGTGGGACCTCTAAATGGTCTTCCAAAATAACTATGTCAAGACCGAATATGCCATGTATGGAAGAACTTTCTTGTTCCTGTTGAGCCCGCTGAAAGGATTTTCCACAAGTTTCCACCGCATATATAGTTCTAGCAGGGGTAGGATTGAAATATTGGATTCTGGAATATCCACGTCTTCCTCTGTATCCTAGACCTCTGTCTCTTCCTCTAATTCCTCTATTAGATATAGGGAACTTAGGCTCATCAAAATTAAAATTATCATTGGCATAAGGATCTATTAAATGAATCATGTTAATAGAACCAAATATCAATTATTCAGCTGATGAGGATTCTACCTAATGAACCAATTCATAATGTGCCATTTGGCGGGGCGGTGACCATTCTTTTGAAGTGGATGGCATAAAATCTACCAGATTCAAAGACAACTTAGGCATTGACATGAGCTCATCTTCTTCTGACTTCTCTTTTTTCAAATTACACCGCTTCTTTGAGGATTTTCCTTCTGGTGAAGGGGGTTTTTTCTATGGAATTCATAGAATAAGACACAATTGGTTGATTCAATTGTGTTTGTAAAATGTTATGAGTTCATTTGATCGTTTTCATGACCATCCAATCATCATATTTCTACGCATTTTTACTTTTGACTTTGTGCCACTCACCTTCTTCCTCTAGGTCAGTAGTAGTAACACATGCTACATGGGCTGAAGAACCATTCAGTTTTACTTTTCCAGAGTCCATCATCTTTTGGAGGAGGTATTTGAAGACAAAACACTCCTAGATGGGATGCCCCAACATTCGATGAAATGGGAAATAGTTGGGGAGGTCTCCATTTCCTTACTTGTTTGGCCTTTTGGGCCTTGGTAAATGAACCAGGTTGTTTTCTAGAGATGAGATGAAGAATCCAAGAACATGTTCATTCCAGAAAGAATAAACTTTGTTCTTCAAATCTTCAAATGGTTTCCTCCTTTGATCTCTTTGATCATATTGATGAGGCAGCCGTTGTTGTTGATGCTCAGGAGGTAGAGCCCTTCAATATGATGAAGGTTTTGAAGTAGAAGCAGGTAGAGGTTCTTGTTTAAGTGTAACTGTAGAAGTATCTTCTTTCCTTATTCTCATTCCTAGAATTGATGGAATTGCATGAGTTTTATCCTTAGTCTGTATAACAGATTCTTCTATCTGCTGAGCTATTGAAGTAAGGTCTCAAAACTCTCCTGTGTATTTCATAGGGATCAACAGTGTGCGTAATTCGTCATGCAGATTTTCCACACAGATTGGCAACAATTCTTCTTGAGGGAGTGCTAAGATTAAGGAATATGTTAATCTCTTATAGTGAGTAATAAAATTTGAAACTCTTTCATTATCCCTTTTATTACAATTGGTAAGATCGAAAATGGTCATCTTTGGCAATGTTAAGCTAAATTGAAGAAGAAATCTTTGATGGAGATCTTCCCACCCAAAAATTGACCGAGATTGCAAACTTGAATACCAGACAAAAGCAGGTCCTTGTAATGACTGCACAAAACACCTAAGCTTAAATGCTACTTTTTTTGAGGAATTCCTATCATAGGATCACAATGAGAAAAAAATGTGTTAAGTGTTGTTATGGATCTCCTGAACCATTAAAAATTGGGAATGTAGTATTCTCAAAATTTGATGGGGAAGAGATTGCATCCACCCATTTAGGGTAAGCTCTATTTTCTCGTTGAACTTGTGAATGCTTTCCTTCCATATCTTCCAACCATGTTGTTAATGACTCAATGGTAGTCATTATTTTTTGAGAAACATCTGGTTGAGCATGGACCTGAGCAGATGCAATAACTATAGTATGGATGGGTGTGGCGACCGGGACTGCCACTGATGGTAGTATTGCCGGTTGTTGTTGCGTATGACCCGTAGGATTGGACCTGTGAGGGTGTACTTGTAAAGGGGGATATTCTTGAACCATCCCAATAGCTGCAAAAAATTCCCTTGATTGATTAACTTCAGCGTGCTTAGGAGGAAGACTACCTTGAAGTAGTTCTGTATTTAACATCCTTAATTCCTTCATTTCTTCTTCTTGTCGTGTGAACCTTTCCTATAATGAGAGTGATTGGACTTCTCCAGAGGTAGGGTGGGGTGTAACCTGACATTTTCATTTCCCCTTATTGGACGCCTTTCGGAGAGAGGGAATTTGGTTATTTTAAGGAATACCTAGATTCTGGGTAAGCCTTTGATTTCAGGTACACACTCCTTCTTCATTTGTTTCTATGTGAACAGACTCTTCAATAGGAACCTCTCCATCTAATCCCTCTAAGTGAGCCTCATGTTTTGGGGGATGAGTGACAACGACATTGATGACATTTATCAAGGCATAACGCATTGAAACCCTTCTGTCAGCACTTCTGTGATACTATCTTCTTTCATGTCCTTAATGAGACATTGCCTTTTGTTTGGTTGATCCCTTAGGAACTTCTTGATGAACCATAATTTGGAGGTAATCTCCTGATAATTCGGCCCTGTGTTCTTATTATGGCTTCTTCCCTAATCAAGAGAAGACTGACTTTCACTGAGGAAGGGATTGAGAATTCGAAAAAGTCCCCAGTCTGGTGGATTGGGGTTGTTCCTATTTTTCCTACTCAACTCCTCAAATCTTGAATGTTGATCCCAAGGGTTGGATTAAAATAGTCCCCAGTTTGGAAAGATGAGGTGGCTCTTGAGCTTCTACATCTGAAACTTTCCTAAAATCTCTCCTGTTTTGTGAACTTTAATCCAGAAATTTCCCAGGTGCATCATCCTACATCCACTCAAATCACCTGGCTCAGATGACCGTTGGATTATTTCTGACACTTCTGTCACTTTATGATATGCCTTCTCTAAATGGGAAGCCTGTTCGATATTCTCATTTTCTTGATGCAAGAGTAATTCAACAACTTGTTTTTTATATGCCTGACTTTGGGAAGAATTAGTTGAGGCCTGTTCTTGGGCATGCCTTTGATTACACACAAACCCAGGTAGCTGTGCCCAGCCATGGGCAATAACATTGCATGAGACCACTTTTGGTAGGCTTTGTTGACTGGAGAGTTTAGTAAAATGTAGTGCTCCATGAACAGCCCATCCCCTGATATGAATACTAGATGGGGAGTTGTTAATTAATTGGTGCAACCTTTTCAATGTTCTAAGGCATGAACACTGAAGGGATCTCTACTGCTTTTAAACCTTTGGGTGTCGGGAAACTGAGATAGATGCCAAGTCAATTTGGAAATGCAACCCTTCTATTATCTTGACATGATTTTCATATTCATCATAAGATAATATTTTCACTTTTAAGTGGAAAAGAGTTTTCCATATGTTGAGACAAATGTCATGAATACCATCTTCTGTCAACATTTCTGGAATATCATACTGAGAGTCATCCAAAGGCCAAAACATGACTGGTATTTCACCTTTCACCAGTTGTTTTCTCAAATTCAGCACTTCGTCTTTGTCATTTGATGAAGATTCTTCTACCTAGTTGGACCAAATCTGGTTCTTCTTTGTCGCTTCATCAGATTCAACATGATTAGTAGAGAATTCATTTTTCAAATTAGAAGATGAATAAGCCAGGGGTGGTTTAGAGAATGTCCTACACCCTGGGCTATCTTCTTATTGAGAAATTATTTCACCTATTAGCGGTAAGGCATCAGACATGACTGGATTCACATTTTCAAGTTCCTCAAGATAATAGGGCTTTCTCGTTACTACATTTTCCATTGAAGAATTTTTTAGGAAATGCGAATTACTACTGCAGAGAGGACTTTCATAGCTAAATTCATAATCATGGGGAGGACCACCATGGTGGGTTGCAACAAAAGATGAAACCTCTTGCTCCTTGGTCTTATGGCCACGCAGAGGGTTATCGTGGCTCTCATCTGAAGATGATACTTCAATATTGACCGAATTGTCATGAAGAAAGCCTTCATGAGGAAGTGTCTGATGAAGACCTCTGGAATTATTGTTGTTACTTCCAGAATCTGGAAATGAGAGAGTAGAATCTTGAGTTGTGACAGACAATTGTTTGAGGGCTTCAAGAACTCCAGCATTGAGCAAGACCTTATTGCAGATTGGCTATTGATTTTTCAACAGTGTTGGATGGGTCTTTTTCTTGGATGTCTTCTTACTAATTTTGGAAACCACTTGTTGACTAAAGTGCTTATTATGGGCTGGTGTATGTTCATGCTCAGGATAAATGGTCAGGTTAGGCTGATTATCTCCATTAAAATCGTGTATATGTTCCCGACTTGATTGTCCATATGACATAGGGGAGTATTCCCCACAACCCTCCTGGACTGGAACAGAGGTGTGTATCTGCTCCGGAGTGACATATTGATGAGTCCCTCCACTGATAGTGATTGATTTATGATTTTTTCCCTATGATTCTACTGAATCTGTTATAATATTCTGACAGGTATCCAGAATATGGGCAGGGATTTGCTTCTGCTCTTTCACCATTGTCAGAATGTGCTTGGTGACTTCAGCTGTCGGAACGGGAATATCTATCCATTCTGTGTCTAGAGTAGGTGTATGTGCCTGGTCTTGTAATCCTTTTCCTGTCAACGAATATTGACAGTACTTATGCATAGGGGAAGAGAGTTGAGTCTGCTCTATATTTTTCGTCGGAGCTTTCCGACTGACTTCTCCAGGTGCTACCAAACAAAATTGTTGGTTAGCTTGATGAATCGCAGGTATATGTACCTGCTGATTGTTCTTCACCAAATATGATTGATGAACGTCTTTCAATACTGGAAGAGGAGACTACTGGCAGAATTGATGAGTGTAAACAGGTGTATGTGTCTGCCTATAGTACTCCACCAGAATTTCCTGTCAGGATTGATGGGTTGTTGTCAGACGATTTTGCTGGAAATCATGATTAGAACGGGCAGGTGTGTGTGCCTGCTTTTTGCTTTCCATCAAGTTAGGTTTATGGACATCTCCGGAGGGGGAAGAGGTAAGAACTTTCTCCCTGCTGGCCGAATTTCACCTATGATGGTTCATCTTGCGTGCTCGGGTATGAGGGACCTGATCCGAACATCTAGAGGTGATACCTTCATCATATTGACGGTGCACTACCGCATGAGTCTGGCGGTGATTGTTGGTTGGATTCCTCAGGAAGGACTCTTGTATTCTTGAATTGAGTCCTTGAGTGACCCTTTCATTCACCTCCCTGTAATATGGGAGGAACTGGTTGTTGCGTTCCGTGGATAACGACCCGAAATGGTTGGAAATGGCAGTTGGCACCACCTGCTTCTTGACCACTGGTGGTCGCTGTCCGGACAACCAGGGTGAGTTGTTAACTTGGAGGGCTTGTCGAGCGACCTCCAGAGTCGGGATGGTACTGTGTTGATGGTATTCCCTCACCAATGTATTCGAGACCCTGCGTTGCAGATGCTGAGTAGGTGATTTCTTCCTCAAAGTGGATGAGGATCTAGCAGGATTAGCAACCGAGGAATTCATAGATGTGAATTTTAAAGAATCCATTTCGTATTGCAAAGAGATCCTGAAAAAGAGTTCTTGTTTGATATAGCAGACATAATCAAGATAAGTTTGGCCAGACTACATATTTTAGATGATCACATATGTTATTGATTGCTTTGGTGGCCCTCATATTGAGTTTAATAGGGGCCTAACCAATAAGTAAAACATCATTTGACTTGGTTAAGTATTCACGTCGCGTTCACCATTTTTTTGTTTCTTCTAGAAATGGGGATGAACTTGTTTGTTTAAGTTTCAAACATTCCAATCGGTTTCTAACGGGTTTATTTGTAGAATTGTAAACATCCAATGATTCTATATCAATTTGGACCTACTTTCCCAAAGTAGGTGCTCATTAGTTATGGACCGATGAAGCTTAGGAATTTGCATTGGTCGAGAGGATGGGAGGTCAGGCTCATCACACCTTTTTAGGGGAATTATTACCTACTCCGGGACTCTCTTATAGATTTAAGTTATGTTCACCAATCCTTATTAATTCACCAAGTATGAAAATTATTTTTCCTTTATATATGGCAATCAATGATTGATATATATGGGATTTAGAGAATATTTTATATGTATTTGAGGTTCTTCATCGATATAGAATCATCTGTATGTATTGGATATTATTAGTCAATGGTATCCTTCAATACATTATATAAAAATATCTTGGTCATTATGATGACCATACTGGTTTTAAATCCACTCAGTGGGGAACTTGAAGTTTATTGTCATTCAGAAAGACATGGATTATTTCAGATTTGGGATTGTACCCGCAGATGGGCTACCTACGTATCCTTGTTAAAAAGAAAGGAATCAGAACCCACGTAGTTCAATAGGAATGATATAGTTTAACGTCATATGGGACGGGAAATAATTAATGAAAGATGGTCTTTAACTTTATAAAGGCTTCCTACATACTCTACTTTTAAGGCAGAGATCAAAGTCCACGTAGTTCTGGTAAAGAAAAATGGGGTTTATGCATGGTCAATGGCCCAAAAATAGATGTCATTATTAATTTTACACTCTAATCCCACGTGAATCATGCATGATGTGAGAAACAAGAGTTATCAGTAAACTTTACAATGGTTCCAAGAAAGATGCAGTCATGAGAAATGATGTAGGGATTACGTATGTATGATGGCCCAAGTAAATCAAGATCAGGACTTAGTTCAGGAAATAATCCTAGTAACAGGGTCCATAAAGGTATTTGTACTTTATGGGGATTTAGAATTTTAACTTGGGACTTACTCCTAAAAATAAATCCCAAAGTTATAGAGACTTATGATTGGGTTTTACTCCTGATAAGGAAGCCCAAATCAAAAGAAATTAAGGTTGGGGCTTACTCCTGAGGGGGATTCCCAATTAAAGGGAACTTATAACATGGGGCTTAATCCTATGAAGGATGCCCAAAGTTAGAGGAAATTATTATTGAGACTTACTCTTTAGAAAGAGGCTCAATGAATTCTTCTCAGATAAGGAATCCAACAAAAGAACCATGCCATAAATGGCTTTGAAGAAGGTTTTGTAGGTCATATCTTGAAGAAGAGATGTGGATTTGAGGAAAGGAGGTGGCTAGGAAGGAGGCACGCAAGTATTGTTCTGGCACGCAGGTCCTAGTCGCACAAGTAGACTTGCACAACATGAGTCACCTTGGTCGATGAAGAATCCATGGGGTAATACGTAGGCGACTTTGAACTCAAACCCATAGTATAATCCCTAGAGGCTTCCAAAATGTTGGCGTGCAAGTTCCCTTGATAGGGACAGTCAGCGCGTAAGTGTTTCCATTTCCCTTAAGGGTTGTACACTTAGGATGCAATTATTTATGATTTCTAACACTTAGGCCTTATTCTTCCTCTTTAGAGATTCCATTATAGGTCAAGAATTACCTTAGAAGTGCTCAGAAGACGTCAGACAAAGACTTGGGCGACCAGAGCTTGAATCTGAGTTTTTAAAAATTTGTCCTTCAAATGGGGGGCCCACAGGAGCTATTTATAGGCCATTGGGAACCTTTGGAGAAAAAAGGAATAGGGTGCACAAGTGACTTGTGTGACCCATATGTGGCACGCAATTAACTTGTGCGGCGCACACCAAAGGAGTTCCTAGTTCATCCTTTTGTCAATTTTTGATGTTCTTCAATGGGTGACTCTCATTGTGCTTAAGGTATTCCCCTTCACCATTCATTGGAATCTGTGATGGAAAGGAGCTTCAATATAAAGTTGTGAGCATTTTAGTGAGGTGTCGAAGTATATTTCATGGTGATGGAGTTAAAGAAGAATCCATATATAATCCATTTAGGATGTTTCCTCCTAAAAGAGGATTTAAACTAAGTAATTAATCTATATAAAAGTTTTAGAGGAATAAATTTGTGAGTAAATATGGTGATGATGAAGATTAATATTATTTTCAGGAATTAATAAAATAATTTAAGTTAGATAAATAATATTTTATGATTGATACCATTCAAAGAGAAAATATTGAAAGAGATGATGACAATCAGCCAGAAGTTATTGTTACTATCAAGGTAGAACTTTAGGGGGAACTTCAAGATATCAATATATAAAGAAATAAAAATTTAAATATTGGTGGATTTTTTAAATAATAATCAGAATATATAGATCATCATGAATCTAATATTAATTGATTATAAAATAAATTATAATATCAATCATCCTGTTAAGGAAACTCAAAAGAGAAAAGGTATTTTAAGCTAAATATTTAAGAATAGTCTAAAGTGATTGATGACCTAAATTATTTTTTAAAGGAGGGAAAAAATTATGATGAATACCTTGAATAATAGATTATTTCCTTATGGTATAAACTTGAATAGAAAAATAAATCAATTTATACAAATAAGAAGTTATAGTTTAAGAATTTATCAGATGAAGAATTAATAGAAAGGTTCAAATGAGGTTCAATATGTGTTTTAAATGTGTTTAATCATAAAATACCCAAGTACATGTGAAAAAGTGAAGCCGGATTCAATGTAAATTCATCAAAAGAAGTATTAGTGAAAAATTATAAAAATAGAAGTAAAAGATTAAAGATATTGGTTTTAATGCTATGAAATTAAAATTAAGGACATGGATAGCTCAGAATAACGGGGATTAGAGGGTTGAAGATATTTCTCAATCTTTTAGGTTATATCAATTACTAATTATCTATTCAAATGCTATAGATATATGAAAGGATGAAAGAAAGAATATATTTCCCCTAACAAATTTCCAATTTTGTGTCTATCTTGGTCACGCAATGTTTAATTGTGAAGACGCATAGAGTTATTTGAATGGATAAGCACATGGATGTTGGAAAAGAAAAATAAGACCATATACTTTACCCAAAAGAATAAATTTTGGGTATTAATTTTTTATTATAGGTAAATAAAACATGGGAATTACTAACATTGAGGTAACCTAACATTATTATATTGGGAAATAGATACTTCCCATTGGAAGAAGATTAAGAAAAGAGTGATAATACTGCCAATTATAGAGAGAAATAATAGATTCCATATTATTTCTCAACTCAATTAGTAATTTCTTGGAAATTAAAGAAGATTAATGAAAATTGTAAACTTGTTGAAATCACTCTTATAGAAATACATAAAAGTATCACCTGGATCCTTGTGGGTGTTCATACTACATGACAAGAAACCAAAACCACTCAAAATGTAAAGGGATGAGTTTTTGGAATAGTTTTATATAGAAATAAAGAATATTTTAAGATAAATAGAAGTGGAAATACCTAATATATATGTGACTGGATGAAGAATATGGATATTCACTATTTGTATGGACTATGGCACAATATCATGAGTATGAGTCAACTCTATGATATTTATCCTGATTTTACATTTATCAAAAGGGGGTGCTTGATATAAGGTAATGTTTAGAAATATCTCATGAAATTATGGAGGGAAAATGGTAATCTATACTTGGTGGATAGTAAATAAAATGCATGTCTCATTATAGTGTAAAAGGAGAACAACTTTTGGAACAAATCGCTAGGACACATTCACTAACATGTCATAGAGTACTTATCCAAGATAAAATTTTTAGTGTACATTACAAACATGAAGTAAAACCAGTAAGGGACCTATGATAAATTTCTATTTGGGAAACTAATTTGAAATCTTTTTCATAAAAGAATAAAAGGGAATCCAATCTAGTTGATCTAGTCTAAACTAATATATTTCATCCAATGAATTGACCAAACACATGTGGGTAGAATTATTTCAATATTTTATTATAATTATAGTAGAATTTAATTTATTATTTTCATTTATAAAATATAAATAAGTCATAAAATATGTAATTATGTATCAAAGGAGATTTAAAAATGATACAAGATGCAAAAAAATGTGATCTAACAATGGAATAGGGTACACATCTATTAGGGTGAAAAACTACCTCCGGAAATATGGAATTAAGAATGAGTTATCGTTAGGGAGAACTCCAAAATTGAATGGTATTTTGGAAAATTAAATCAAATGGTAAAGAATATGGCTAATTAATTTCTCATCAATAGTGGTGTCTCTCTCCACTTTTAAAAGGAGGTAGTACAAGTTGTAGTGTAAGTTGAAAACAAAGCATTACTAAGCCCTAGGAAAGAGATGAAACCCTTCTAAATGTGAAATGTATGGAATCCATCACTAAATAATTTTCCAATATTTATAATCATATCCTATATCTAAAATAAAGGGGTAAATAAAGGTAAGTTTACAAATTCAGAAGATGGAGTATTTTTAGGCTACTCGATAAATATATAGGCATAAAAATGATATAATAAAAGATATAAATAAGATTTTAGAGAGTAGTGATGTAAAGATAATTTATATAAAGGATTGAACTAATTATATATGCTTGAAGTTTTATAAATTATGTTAATATGATGATGAAGTTGGAAAAAAATATTAAGTTATATAAATTTACCTAGATGATGAAGATTATGAGGGTAAATCAGAGTAGGAAACAACTATTGAAAGGATTAAATCTATATATCATAAGAGAAATAAGAAAATGTAATTTAATGTTTCCAATATAAGAGTAGATATATTTTTGGTCTTACCCAAATTTACCCAAGTTTTTAGGGTTAAGAGATCACTTGTAATGTAGCTTGGGTTGTAAAATCCCCATATACCTAAGAAGAAACATATAGACACGTACATTATATGGAATGTTTTTGGATATTAGGTGGACAACTTTGGGTTGATTTTTTATGGGTTTAACTGAACTCTAATATACTTAAGTGAATTTAATTTAAAATAATTATTTTATCCTTGTAACGCCCTGACCCTACTTACCTAGAGTCAATGCATTATTACGTATCATTGGCATGATCACAAAAGATCAAGTCTCAAAAGACCGATTAGTTTAGTAGCCTTGGAATCACTAGATACATTCATAAAGTTTACATTACATGATAAAGTGAAAAACTACAACAACATCTTGTCTTCATATACCCTCATACTATCCCGGTATACCATTCATAAAATACTTCTTCATATCCTGGGGAAATAAAACATTCTAAGGGGTGAGATCATATGCTCAGTAAGGATAACAATATAGCAGAAACTTTCATAAATAATCATAAACATTTAAGGCAATGTAAAAATAAAACAAAAGCATTTTAAACTATAACTTTAGCATAATATGGAAAAGATAAAATGAAATAATGTCATTTAATTATTCACATGGATATTCTACTAGTCTAATAATCACAGGCAATATCAATAACCACTTTCATAATGATGGAATGCATAATTCCATACCATCGTAACCACATAGTCAAGGCCTTGTGCCAAGACTAAAAATAAGATTTTGTCAAAACCTTGTGTCAAGACACTAGTTTGTCTCATGAGACCTACTGATACATTGAGAATCTATATAGGGCTCCACCCTTCACTTACTAATTCCAATGCATTCCTCATCTGAATAGGTTTGAACATAACATAAACATTCGTATTAAAACTAGCATAAGAAATGTAAATACTTTCTCCACAAACAATGAATGGTATAAACAAAACACATCCACATTAAAACATATCACAAAACCTTCAATACAATATGAATGTTTTGTATCATAATAAATCAACTTCAAATAAGCTTAAAATCCATTAAAGGATGTAAACATAGATGAAATAAAAACTATTTCTGGGAAATTTATTTTTTTTAAATCATTTCAAAGTCACATAATTGTAAAAGAAAACATTTACTATGAAAATATTATTATAATCTTTTAAGGGAAGAATCAATGATTTTATAATGGTGGAAAATAGTCGCACCCACCGTATAAGTTAAAAAAGACATTCTTACCTTAATTTTGTTGAAAAGGTTAAAAAGGACCTTCTTTGGAAAACGACAGAAAGATTACTTTCAAACTATTTTAGAAAAAGTCTAGAAAGGGTATAAATTACTTTAACCAGTAGTCTATTAAATAGTAAATTTTTTTTGAAATACATTTTTAATAAACATGGATGTCGATTATAAAGAATTCCTAGTAGATAATCACATATAAACAACCTCGGATAATGAAGAGACTGTGAAATAAACCCTTAGCTTGTACTTTTCCTTGGTCGAGGGTAGGTTAACCTCCTGTATAATAGTTAAATAATTGTTATTAAATTATACAAATATCATATACATTAATATGATATCATATATGATCTTTTAACATTACTTTGTTAATAATATCTTAGTATTATCGTTGTTTCGGGTGTTAACTTACTCGTTTTATTTTATATGTTTTGTTACATAAGTTGTGTTGGTTATCCATAGGCTGTATATTATTCATATCCAGAATGATATCAAATTCTTAAACATTATTATTAATCATAAAATGAAATTATTTGTGAATGGATCCTATGGGGAATGAATCTCATTGCGTTCGTGGAGAACGTAGTCTATACGTACGCACGAATGCTACTTCCATTTCATTTTCATTTTAAAAGGAATCAAAACCAAATGATACCTAGGTATATTATTATTATAGTATAATATAATATGTTATATATGTTACTTATGTTCATTAACACCATCCTTTATATGTTCCATGTATGGTATGAACGAGTCATATAACTTTGAGGGGACGGTAGTCCGCACTTCCTAAAATGAAATTATCGAATATATATATATAACATGAAACACATAATGGTATGATATAAAATGGAATTACAGAAGCTTATATATAAAATAAATATCATTAATATCATATTTAATTATTTTTCCATCATAATGGCCACCATGAGAGGTGGTAGGAGATAATTGAACAATCATCATTTCGTAAGACATTTGGTTTCCATCCACAGAAACATTATGTTCTTCAACCATTAGATGGAGGTGTGTGTAAGTGTAGTTAAAATACTTATCATAAAAATATCCTAGAATATTTAGTATACTTATGTTGTTACAAAATAAAATAATAAGAATATTTTAGGGGTTGGAGAAGTAAATTAAAAGAAAAGAAGCTTAGAAAAATTGTAACCTTTAATTTGGGTAACTCCCTTTGGTTTGAACCAAAAAGGACTCTTAAAGTTCCTTATTCCTAAGGTAAGGCTTCTAGGAGGAGTATAGGGATTTAGGGAGCTTAATTGGGCAGATTTAGGATGCGACAAAAGGCTTGAGAGGTGTGATTAATTGGTTGGAAGTGGTGTCCTTTTATAAGGGGGGAGGGGCTCTTTAGAAAAAACTTAAAGTATTATTTTATAATAAAATTATATTCGGTTTATAATGGCTCAAAAGTATATTATTTAGAGTATAAGGTGGGTATAGGTTTAAAACAACTCAACCAATAAGTTTTAGACAAGTTTGGGTCAATATTTTACCCATATCTTTTAGATTTAACTCTTAGTTAAAAAGTTTGACATTTACCATGTCTCTTTATATTTTTATATTATATGGTTAGTAAACTTAATATAAACTTACAATATAACCCCAAATGATTCCTTAATGACATAAATATCATAAAATAAGTCTTTTTACCGAACCTTAGATTTTTAGGAATATTATATCAATTAATAATATAATATATTTTAAAAAAACTCCTTTATGTCAATTTTGACACTATTTAATAATTGATTTTTTTTAAAGTCTTAATAACTTTATTAATTCAAAACAAGTTCATTTACTAAATATTAACATGTCATATTAACCCATAAAATTCTTGTAATTCATTAAAAGTCTCAAATTATATTTATTTTGGTATTTATAATCTCAATTATTTTAATATTTCACTAATAAGGTAATTACTACATCATCATTGTGTCATAAATACATTAAATTATATAATGGCTAAAAATTATAAATAAAATAACATTATGTATGAAATTGTTTTACCTTTATAATGAATATTTATAATTGAATTTACCTTATGTATAACCCTATATTAAAAAAAATTAGTTATTAAACTTTGATTTTAACTCTTTTAACTCTTCTTTGAATTAAATAATAATAAATGTCCTAATCTAATCCAAGTGGACCATAGTGGTTCATATTTTATTCCTAATATTGTTTTTTTTTCGAATTATATTTATCTAATAGAATTAGGACATGTGTTAGGGTAATAATAATATCATTTTTACTATTAACTACCCTATTTACTTTTTACCGTGGAAAATAAAAGTAAAATGTTTTATTCACAAAAAATTATTTTTATCTTATTGATCAACATTTTAATCTTTTATATTAACCATTTCTCTTGTATTTTCAAAATTACACTCACAAAAGCGGTAAAATTAAGTTTTATGAGAATTTGCAAATTCTCCTAGGAGGTGGGTAAAAGACGTTGAAAAGTTCAATAAACTTTATATATATATATAATTATTATAAACTGAATCCAATGAATTACATTGAAATTATATCGGTATTATGTATCTATTTTGACATAAAATAAATTTAAATAAAATAAATAATTATTTAAATAAAAATTCGTTTTTAAACTATAACATAGTGTTTTTCACTATTCATCAAAAATTAAAAGTTTTCAAAAAAATACCAAAAATTTACCCTAAGATAATTTTGATATTACAAATTAAATAATTAAGTCTATTTCACCAAATTCAAAACATATAAGTTCCATTTGTTAATTTAAAATCAATTCTCACTGTCAAAACCAAAAGGCGTATTTTTAAGAAATAATAACTACCAAAAGTTTGACACTTGTTTATGTCCAATTTCAATGTGAAATTACTTACAATGTCCATCATTGAATTAAATGATAAAAATATAATCGATTTATACTTCCAACCCATTAAAATGTATAATTTTACAATATAAATTATTTTTATTTAAAAAGTTGTTTTCAGTTAAAATATATTATTTTTCACTATTCACCAAAATATGAAAGTTATTAGAAAAACACCAAAACTTTATTGAAAATAAATTCTTATGTACCCATTCTAAAGAAGAAGTTTATTTTGTAAAATTTAATATATAAAAGTTTCAAATATTGGATTTAAAAAGGCTTCTCCATTAAAAGGCGGTAAAATTGCATTTTTTGAAAAATACTTCTTTTATCTGAAAAATGTATTTTTTCTTACATTATTTATAAGAAACTCATAATATGGATTATAAAATTATAAGGATTATATAATGTTCAAAATTCAGTTAATACTATCCATAACCGCTTCTGAACGGCTTGTTTGGTAAGTCATGGTGCGCTAGAACTCAGTGTTGCGTGTAGTGAAAGTTATTGAATTACTTTGAAGAAATAACATACTATGAAATCTTAGTGTGTTACATTCTTCCCTCCTTCAATAAATTTAATCCTCGCAATTTGAAATTATTTTTTCAAAAATAAAAGGTTGAAAATGGAAAATACATTTGGGAAAACCCACATCGGAAATTAGGTTAATAAAATTTAGTCTTAATAATAGGAAAAGGGGAATGAAAGGGTCACCACCAAATTATGAACTCGATTAGGGGAAAATTGGTGGAAATTAGAGAAATATAATTGGAGAAAAAACGTAAATATTTATATGTAATGATTGAGGTAATCAATCACAAATAAATGTAAAACTTAGGGCCTTAAATTCAACAATCTATGATGATTTAAAATACCATCGGTTCAACAAAACATATGGTATTAGGCTAACACATTTTTTTGTTTTAATATCCCTTCACTAAAGTATAAGAATAAATTTCTTCATAGAATAATATAACAAGAAAAATATATACTTGACAAGTAGAGTCTCATCCTTTAACTAATTTCTACCACAAACTCATCTTTCACTCAAAAATATAATAGAACTTAAAAATAATATTCTATTTATCCTATTCGTATAGGGCTCAAAAAACAATGAATTTATAATTCATTGACGAGAATTTTTTTTTAAAAAAAAGACTACATTATTCAATCGAGGACATCACGTGGGCCAGTGGTAGGTGATACACCCTTGTCACCCTTCGGTTACGGGTTCAAGTCTCGCGGCCTTGTCGGACGCGATGGTTTGCCACCCGACCTCCGAGTTGTCCTTTTATTGCAATCCAAAAATAATCTCAAACTAGAATTAACCAAAATACTTCTGTCCAAACTCACAGTACAAATTTTATAAGGAAGTTAAACACAATGAAGATCATTTTTTCTGCGTAATAACATGTGAACACATTCATCGTGTATTCTTTTCAAACACTAAAACATCCTGAATTACCATAAAACCTTATTGATTACATTCATGATCCAATATTCCTAATAGAATAGTGGATATAATCCTCCTATCCAAAAATGTTGTAAACTCCAACAATGGTGGAATATACAAATCAATAATCAGTTTAAAGGTAATAAATAATATCCAATATAATTTATCCAAATCAATCATGTATTATTCCAAAATCACTACCTCCGTATCAGAACCATATTATGGTTTATCTTTCTCTCAACCATATATTTTCCAAAAAATTTAACCTCCTATTGAGTCACTTTTCTTGGTTCCACACAATCTCAAGTCCTCAATGAAATAGTACTGCAGTACAATCCTTATATACTCTATAATTATTATAACCAGTATATTGTTGATACAACACTCAAATGACATAATTCTCTAATAAAAACATAAGAACTCTAATCATTCCTCCTCATCTGTGGTAGTATCATAACTTGATTATTATCCAATAGCATCATTTTGGGAATACTCTGATGATTTGTACAATGGTTCTCATAGTGTCCCAACACCTTTCTAATGAAGCATTTTTCATTTGAAACCATTTTCTTACCCTTGCAGTCATGTACTTGGGGTCCTTTTTCCCCACACTTATAACAAACTCTCATTCCCTTCAGAAAAGTTCCAGGGTGTTTATTACCACTGTTATCACATATGGAAAAATCCTTTTTTCCCTCTTCCCTTTATCCATCTTTCTCTCTTCCATCCTTTTCTTCACTTTCTTCCCTTCAAAGCAATAGGACTCGGAGAATTCTTTATTTATCTTATTAACACATCATACTATTTCTTCATATGTTGAGAATACATGGGAGACTATTTCCCTTCTAAATTTTTGCTTAAAACTTTCAAAGATATGATCATTCTTACTCTTTGGATCATACGTATAGCTGGAGTTCACATTCCTTCTACTGAGCACCATTTCTATACAATAGCATAAACTAGGTCTGTTTATGAATTGCAATGAATAATTCCAAACATGTAAAATACCTAACGTAAATTGAATGGATTATAGATATAATCTATAATCATAAATTTGTTTTCATTGAGGAATTATATACTCATAAACACTTCATAATGATTTGTAAAGAAAATGAGAATTATCCTAAGCATATCCCCCGGGAGTGTCGTAACCAAGAGTACAGCAAGACCCATTGTCGTGCACCAGTTCTCATTTGAGTCTAGCTCAAAGCGGTGTTTTCGGGTTTTACCCCTAGGTACATCTATGCCAGAGCTGCCTCTACCTGCTCATATCCAGACAGGGATGTATTTCTTGGAAAACTCACAAAATCTCTACAATACCAAAATTCTAGGAAGTTCTTCTACACTAATCCTCAAAGTTCATCTTAGGTCTATGTGCTATAATCAGAGTTTATCTAAATCTAGCTTCCATAGTTTGTACTAAACTTCCTCTGATACCAAATGTAACGCCCCGACCTCAGTTACCCAGAGTTGGTGCATTATTACGTATCATTGTAATGATCACAAAAGATCAAGTCTTGAAAGACTGATTAGTTTATTAGCCCTGGAATCACTAGATACATTCATAAAGTTTACATTACATAATAAAGTGAAAAACTACAATAAAATCTTGTCTTCATATCCCCTCATACTATCCCTGAATGTCATTCATAAAATAATTCTTTACATCTTGGGAAATAAAACATTGAAAGGGGTGAGCTCAGATGCTAAGTAAGGATAACAATATAGAGGAAACTTTCATAAATAAGCATAAACATTTAAGGCAATGTTTAAATAAAACAAAAGCCTTTTAAACTTTAACTTTAACATAATAGGGAAAAGATAAAATGAAATAATGACATTTAATTATTCACATGGATATTCTACTAGTCAAATAATCACATGCAATATCAATAACCACTTTCATAATGATGGAATGCTTAATGCCAGACTATCATAACCACATAGTCAAGGCCTTGTGCCAAGACTACAAATAAGAATTTGTCAAGGCCTTGTGCCAAGACACTAGTTTTTATCATGAGACCTACTGATTCATTGAGGAGTTATGCGGGATCCACCCATCACTTATTAATTCCAATGCATTCCTCATATAAATAGGTTTAAACATAACATAAACATTCGTATTAAAACTAGCATACGAAATGTCAATAATTTCTCTATAAACCATGAATGGTATAAAAATAACACATCCACATTCAAACATATCACAAAACCTTCAATTCAATATGGAAGCTTTGTATCATAATAAATCAACTTCAAATAAGCTTAAATTCCATCAAAGGATGTTGACATAGATGAAATCAAATATATTTGAGAAAAATATCTTTTTTTAAATCATTTAAAAGTCGCATAATTTTAAAAGAAAACATTTACTATGAAAATATTCTTATAAGATTTTAAGGGAAGCTTCGAAGATTTTATAATGGTGTAAAATAGCCGCACCCACCACATAAGTTAAAAAATACATTCTTACATTAATTTTGTTGAAAAGGTTAAAAAGGACCTTGTTTGGAAAACGACGAAAATATTCCTTTCAAACCATTTTATAAAAAGTCTAAAAACGGTATAAATGAATTTAATCCATAGTCTAGTAAATAGTAAAAATGTTTTGAAATACATTTTTAAGAAACATGGATGTGGATGATAAAGAAGTCCCAGTAGATAATCACGTATAAATAACCTCGGATAATGAATAGATTGTGAAATAAACCCTTACCCTGTACTTTTCCTTGTTCAAGGGTAGGTTAACCTCCTGTATAATAGTTAAATCATTGTTATTAAATTATACAAGAATAATATACATTAATATGACATCATATATGATATTTTAATATTTCTTTTTTAATAATATCTTAGTATTATCGTCGTTTTGGGTGTTAACTTACTCATTTTCTTTTATATGTTTTGTTACATAAGTCGTGTTTTTTATCCATAGGTTGTATCTTATTCATATCCAGAATTATATCAAGTCCATAAACATTATTTTTAATAATCAAATAAAATTAGTCTTGAATGGATATGATGGATAATTAATCTCATTGCGTTCCTGGAGACGGTAGTCTGTACGTACGCACGAACACTGCTTCCATTTCATTTTCATTTTAAAAGGAATAAAAACCAAATGATACGTAGGTATATTATTATTCCAGTATAATATAACATATTGTATATGTTACTTATGTTCATTAAAACCATATTTTATAAGTTTCATTTATGGTATGAACGAGTCATATCACTTTGAGGGGATGGTAGTCCGCAATTCCTCAAATGAAATTATCGTATATATATATACAACATGAAAAGAATAATGGTATGATATAAAATGGAATTACAGAAGATTATATATAAAATAAATATCAGTAATATCATATTTAATTATATTGTCATCATAATGGTCACCATGAGAGGTGGTAGGAGATAATTGAACAATCATCGTTTCGTGAGGCATTTGGTTGTCATCCACAGAAACATTATGTTCTTCACCCATTAGATGGAAGTGTGTGTAAGTGTAGTTAAAATAATTCTCATAAAAATATCCTAGTATATTAATTATACTGGTTTTGTTACAAAATAAAATAATAAGAAGAGTTTAGGGGTTGGATAAGTAAAATAAAATAAAAGAAGCTAAGAGAAATTGTTGCCTTTAATTTGGGTAACTCCCTTTGGTTGGAACCAAAAAGGACTCTTGAAGTGTATTATGCCTTAGGTAAGTCTTTTAGAAGGAGTATAGGGTTTTAGAGAGATTAATGGTGCAGAGTTTGGACAATCCAAAAGGCTTTATTGGTGTGAGGAATTGGTTAGAAGTGGTGTCCTTTTATAAGGGGGAGGAGGGGCTCGTTAGGAAAAACATAAAGTATTATTTTATAATAAATTCATATTCGGTTTCTATTGGCTCCAAAGTGGATTATTCAAATTATAATGTGGGTATAGGTCGAAAAAAACTCAACCAATAAGTTTTAGACAAGTTTGGGTCACTATTTTACCCTTATCTTTTAGATTTAACTCTTAGTTAAATAGTTTGATATTTACCATGTCTCTTTGTATTTTTATTTTATATGGTTAATAAACATACTATAAACTTCCAAGATAACCCCAAGTGGTTCATTAATGACATACCTATCATCATATAAGTCCTTTTTCATAAAATTATATTTTTAGGAATATTATATCAACTAATAAGATAATATTTGTTTTAAAAACTCCTTTTTGTCAATTTTGACACTATTTAATAATTGGTTTTTGTTAAAGACTTTGTAACTTTATTAATTCGAAAAAAAATTATTTAATCAATAATAACATGTCATATTAACCAATAAAATTCTTGTAATTAATTAAAATACTCAAATTATATTAATTTGGGTATTTATAATATCAATTATTTTAATATTTCACTAATAAGGTAATTACTGCATCATCATTGTGTCATAATTAAATTAACTTATTTAATTTCTAAAAATTATAAATAAAATACCATTATGTAGGAAATTTGTTTAGGTTTCTAATTAATGTTTATAAGAGAATTTAGCTTATTTATAACCCAATATTAAAAATGTTTTAGTTATTAAAATTTGATTTTAACTCTTCTTTGAATTAAATAATAATAAATGTCCTAATCTAATCCAAGTTGACCAAAGAGGTTCAAATTTTATTCCTAAGGTTGTTTTGGGTCTAATTATAATTAGCAAATAGAATTAGGACATGTGTTAGGGTGATAATAATATCATTTTTACCCTTAATTACCCTATTTACATTTTACCGTGGTAAATAAAAGTAAAAAGTTACTATTCAACAAAAATTATTTTTATCTTATTGAACCACATTATTATCTTTGATATTAACTTTTTATCTTGGATTTTTAAAATTCCACTCACAAAAGCGGTAAAATTAAGTTTTATTTGAATTTGCAAATTCCCCTAGGAGGTGGGTAAAACACGGTGAAAAGTTCAATAAACGTTATATATATATACAATTTTTATAAATTGAATCCAATGAATTACATTGAACTTATATATTTATTATGTATCTATTTTGACATAAAATAAATTTAAATAAAGTAAATAATTATTTAAATAAAAATTCGGTTTTAAACTATAACTTAGTGTTTTTCACTATTCATCAAAAATTAAAAGTTTTCCAAAAAATACCAAAAATTTACCCTAAGATAATTTTGATATTACGAATTCAATAATGAAGTATATTTTACCAAATTAAAAATATATAAGTTGCATTTATTAATTTAAAATCAATTCCCGCTGTCAAAACCAAAAGGCGTATTTTTAAGAAATAATAACTACCAAAAGTTTGACACTTGTTTATGTCCAATTTCAAAGTGAAATTACATAAAATGACCATAATTGGATTAAATGGTAAAAATATAATCTATTTATACTTCCAAACCATTAAAATTTATAATTTAACAATATAAATTATTTTTATTTAAAAAGTTGTTTTCAGTTAAAATATAGTATTTTTCACTATTCACCCAAATATGAAAGTTATCAGAAAAACACCAAAACTTTATTGAAACTAAATTCTTATGTAACGACTCTAAAGAAGAAGTTTGTTTTGTAAAATTGAATATATAAAAGTTTCAAATATTGGATTTAAAAAGGCTTTGCCATTAAAAGGCGGTAAAATTGCATTTTTTGCAAAATACCACTTTTGTCTGAAAAATGTATTTGTTCTTACATTATGTCTAAGAAACTCATAATATGGATTCTAAAATTATAAGGATTATATAAAGTTCAAAATTCAGTTAATACTATTCATAACCACTTTTGAACGGCTTGTTTGGTAAGTCATGGTGCGCTAGAACTCGGTGTTGCGTGTAGTGCAAGTTATTGAATTACTTTGAAAAAATAATGTACTATGAAATCTTGGGGTGTTACATTCTTCCCTCCTTCAATAAATTGTGTCCTTTCAATTTGAAATTATTTTTCGAAAATAAAAGGTTGCAAATAGAAAATACCTTTGGGAAAACCCACATCGGAAATTAGGTTAATAAAATTTAGTCTTAATAAGAGGAAAAGGGAATTGAAAGGGTCACCACCAAATTATGATCTCGATTAGGAGAACATTGGAGGAAATTAGAGACATATAATTGGAGGAAGAACGTAAATATTTATAGGTAGTGATTGAGTTCATCAATCACAAAAAAGTGTAAAATTGAGGGCCTTAAATTCATCAATCTATTATGATTTAAAACACCATCGGTTCAACAAAACATATGGTATTAGGATAACATATTTTTTTTGTTTTAAGATCCCTTCACTAAATTATAAGAATTAATTTCTTCATAGAATAAGATAAGAATAAAATTATATACTTTACAAGTATAGTCTCATCCTTTAGCTAATTTCTACCACAAACTCATCTTTCACTCTAAATGATAATAGAACTTAAAAATAATATTCTATTTATCCTATTCGTATAGGGTTAAAAAAAATAAATTTATAATTCATCTACCGGGTTTTTTTTAAAAAAAATACTACATTATTCAATCCAGGACATCACTTGGGTCAGTGGTAGGTTATACACCCTTGTCGCCCTTCGGTTGCGGGTTTAAGTCTCACGGCCTTGCCGGACGAGACGGGTTGCCGCCCGACCTCCAGGATTTCCTTTTATACCAATCCAAAAATAATCTCAAACTAGAATTATCCAAAATACTTCTATCCAAACTCACAGTCCAAAATTTATAAGGAAGGTAAACACAAGGAAGACCCTTTTGTGGCGTAATAACATGTGAACACATTCATCATGTATTCTTTTAAAACACTGCAACATCCTGAATTACCATAAAACCTTATTGATTACATTCATGATCCCTTATTCCTTATAGAATACCGGATATACTCCTTCTATCCAAAAATGTTGTAAACTCCAACAATTATGGAATATAAAAATCATTAATCAATTTAAAGGTAATCAAGAATATCTAATAAAATTTATCTAAATCAATCATGTATTATTCCAAAATCACTACCTCATTATCCGAACCATGTTATGGTTTATCTTTCTCTCAACCATATATTTTCCAAAAATTTAACCTTCTATTGAGTCACTTTTCATGGTTCCACACAATATCAAGTCCTCAATGAAATAGTACTACAGTACAATCCTTATATACTCCATAATTATTATAACCAGTACATTGTTGATACAATAATCAAATGACACAATTCACTAATAAAAACAAAAGAACTTTAATCCTTCCTCCTTATATGTGGTAGTATCATAACTTTGTTTTTATCCAATAGCATCATTTGGGGAATACTCTGATGATTTGGACATTGGTTCACGTAGTGTCCCAACTCCTTGCAGATGAAGCATTGTTCATTTGAAACCTTTTTCTTACCCTTGCAGTCACGTACTTGGTGTCCTTTTTCTACACACTTATAACAAACTCCCATTCCCTTCAGTAAAGTTCTAGGGTGTTTCTTCCCACAGTTATCACATATGGGAAAATTCTTCTTTTCACTCTTCCCTTAATCCATATTTCTCTCTTCCATCCTTTTCTTATCTTGCTTCCCTTCAAATCCATAGGACTCGGAGAATTATTTACTTATCTTATTAACACATGGTACTATTTCTTCATATGTTGAGAATACATGGGATACTATTTCCCTTATAAATATTGTCTTAATACTTTGAAAGATATGATCCTTCTTACTATTTGGATCATACATATTGTTGGAGTTTACATTCCTTCTACTGGGCCTCATTTCTATACAATAGCATAAACTAGGTCAGTTTATGAATTGCAATGAATAATTCCAAACTTATAAAATACCTAACATAAATTCAATGGTTTATGGATAGAATCTATAATCATAAAGATGTTTTCATTGACGAATTATATACTCATAAACACTTCATAATGATTTGTAAATAAAATGGGAATTATCCTAAGTATATATCCCTTGGGAGTGTCGTAACCAATAGTGCAGTAAGGCCTGTTGTCGTGCACCAGTTCCCGTTCGAGTCTAGCTCAAAGCGGTGTTTTCGGGTTTTACCCCTCGGTAAATATGTTCTAGAGCCACCTCTACCTGCTCGTATCCAGATAGGGATGTATTTCTTGGAAAACACACAAAATATCTACAATAACAAAATTTAGGAAGTTCTTCTATACTAATATTTCAAAGTCAATCTTAGGTCTATGTGCTCAAATCAGAGTTTATCTAAATCTAGCTTCCAAGGTCTGTACTAAACTTCCTCTGATACCAAATGTAACGCCCTGACCCCAGTTACCCAGATTCGGTGCATTTTTACTTATCATTGGCATGATCACAAAAGATCAAGTCGGGAAAGACCGATTAGTTTAGTAGCCTTGGAATCATTATATACATTCATAAAGTTTACATTACATCATAAAGTGAAAAACTACAACAACATATTGTCTTCATATCCCCTCATACTATTCATTCCTGTCATTTATAAAATAATTCTTCACATCCTGGGAAAATAAAACATTGAAAGGGGTGAACTCAGATGCTCAGTAAGGATAACAATATAGCAGAAACTTTTATAAATAAGCATAAACATTTAAGGAAATGTATAAATAAAACTAAAGCCTTTTAAACATGAACTTTAGCATAATATGGAAAAGATCAAATTAAATAATTACATTTACTTATTCACGTGAATATTCTACTAGTCGAATAATCATATGCAATATCAATAACCACTTTCATAATTATGGAATGCATAATTCCATACTATCATAACCGCATAGTCAAGGCCTTGTGCCAAGACTACAAATAAGATTTTGTCAAGGCCTTGTGCCAAGACACTAGTTTGTCTCATCAGACCTACCGATGCATCGAGGAGATATAGCGGACTCCACCCGTCACTTACTAAGTCCAATGCATTCCTCATGTGAATAGGTTTAAACATAACATAGTCATTTGTATTAAAACTAACATACGAAATTTCAATACTTTCTCCTTAAACCATGAATGGTATAAAAATAACATGTCCACATTCGAACATATCCCAAAACCATCAATACAATATGGAAGTTTTGTATCATAAAAAATCAACATCAAATAAGCTTAAAATCAATCAAAGGATGTTGACATAGATGAAATCAAAACTATTTGAGAGAAATATCTTTTTTTAAATCATTTAAAAGTCACATAATTGTAAAAGAAAATATTTACTATGAAAATTTACTTATAATCTTATAAGGGAAGATTTAATGATTTTATAATGGTGGAAAATAGCCTCACCCACCATATAAGTTAAAAAATACATTCTTACCTTAATTTTGTTGAAAAGGATAAAAAGGGTCTTGTTTGGAAAACGACGGAAATATTCCTTTCAAACCATTTTATAAAAACTCTAACAAGGGTATAAATGAAATTAAACCATAGTATAGTAAATAGTAAAAAAATTTGAAATAAATTTTTAAGAAACATGTATGTGGATGATAAAGAAGTCACAGTAGATAATCACATATAAACCACCTCAGATAATGAAGAGATTGTGAAATAAACCCTTACCTTGTACTTTTCCTGGGTCGAGGGTAGGTTAACCTCATGTATAATAGTTAAATCATTGTTATTAAATTATAAAAGAATCAAATACATTAATATGATATCATATATGATCTTTTAACATTGATTTGTTAATAATATCTTAGTATTATCATCGTTTCAGGTGTTAACTTACTCATTTTCTTTTATATGTTTTTTTACATAAGTTGTGTTTGTTATCCATAGGTTGTATCTTATTCATATCCAGAATGATATCGAGTACTTAAACATTATTTTTAATCATCAAATGAAATTAGTCTTTAATGGTTACGATGAGGAATGAATCTCATTGCGTTCGTGGAGATGGTAGTCTGTACGTACGCACGAACGCTACTTCCATTTCATTTTCATTTTAAAAGGAATCAAAACCAAATGATACATAGGTATATTATTATTCCATTATAATATAATATCTTATATATGTTACTTAAGTTCATTAACACCATCCTTTATACGTTCCATGTATTCTATGAACGAGTCATATCACATTAGGGGGGAGGTAGTCCGCACTTCCTCAAATGAAATTATCATATATATATATATATACAACATGAAATGAATAATGGTATGATATAAAATGGAATTAAAGAAGATTATATATAAAATAAATATCATTAATATCATATTTAAATATAGTTCCATCATAATGGCCACCTTGAGAGGTGGTAGGAGATAATTGAACAATCATCGTTTCGTGAGGCATTTGGTTGCCATCTACAGAAACATTATGTTATTCACCCATTAGATGGAGGTCTGTGTAAGTGTAGTTCAAATAATTATCATAACAATATCCTAGTATATTTAGTATACTGGTGTTGTTACAAAATAAAATAATAAGAAGATTTTAGGGGTTGGAGAAGTAAAATAAAAGAAAAGAAGCTAAGAGAAATCGTGACCTTTAATTTGGGTAACTCCATTTAGTTTGAACCAAAAAAAACTCTTGAAGTGTCTTCTGCCTAAGGTAAGGATTCTAGGAGGAGGATAGGGATGTAGGTAGTTTAATTGGTCAGAGTTTGGATGAGCCAAAAGGCTTTATAGGTGTGGCTAATTTTTTAGAAGTGGTGTCCTTTTATAAGGGGGGGGGGAGGGGCTCTTTAGAAAAAACTTAAAGTATTATTTTATAATAAATTCATATTCGGTTTCTAATGGCCCCAAAGTGGATTATTCAAAGTCTATGGTGCGTATAGGTCCCAAAAACTCAACCAATAAGTTCTAGAGAAGTTTTGGTCACTATTTTTCCCTTATCTTTTAGATTTAACTCTTAGTTAAATAGTTTGACATTTACCATGTCCCTTTGTATTTTTATATTATATGATTAATAAACTTACTATAAACATCCAAGACAACCCCAATTGGTTAATTAATGACATACCTATCATCATATAAGTCCTTTGGACGAACCCTATATTTTTAGGAACATTATATCAATTAATAATATAATATTTGTTTTAAAAACTCCTTTATGTTCATTTTGACACTATTTAATAATTGATTTTTTTTAAGTCTTAATAACTTTATTAATTCGAACCAAATTAATTTAATCAATAATAACATGTCATATTAACCAATAAGATTCATGTAATTCATTAAAAGTCTCAAATTATATTTATTTTGGTATTTATAATATCAATTATTTTAATATTTCACTATATGGTAATTACAGCATCATCATTGTGTCATAAATAAATTAAATTATTTAATGTATAAAAATTATAAATAAAATCCCATTATGTAGGAAATAGTTTTATCTTTATAATTAATATTTATAATCGAATTTATCATATGTATAACCCTATATTAAAAATGTTTTAGTTATTAAATTTTGATTTTAACTCTTTTAACTCTTCTTTGAATTAAATAATAATAAATGTCCTAATCTAATCCAAGTGGACCAAATAGGTTTATATTTTATTCCTAAGGTTTTTTTTGGTCTAATTATACTTATCCAATAGAATTTGGACATGTTTTTGGGTAATAATAATATCATTTTTACCCTTAATTACCCTATTTACTTTTTACCGTGGTGAATAAAAGTAAAAAGTTACTACTCACCAAAAATTATTTTTATCTTATTGAACCACATTATTCTAATTGATATTAACCGTGTCTCTGGTATTTTTTAAATTCCACTCACAGATGCGGTAAAATTAAGATTTATGTGAATTTTCAAATTCTCTTAGGAGGTGGGTAAAAGACAGTGAAAAGTTCAATAAAATTTATATATAAAAAATATTATTTTAAACTAGCTTCAATGAATTACATTGAACTTATATAGGTATTATGTATCTATTATGACATAAATTAATTTAAATAAAATAAATAATTATTTAAATAAAAATTCGGTTTTAAACTATAACTCAGTGTTTTTCACTAGTCGTCAAAAATTACAAGTTTTCAAAAAAATACCAAAAATTTACCCTAAGCTAATTTTGATATTCCAAATTCAATAATGAAGTCTATTATACAAAATTCAAAACATATAAGTTGCATTTATTAATTTAAAATTAATTCCCGCTGTCAAATCCAAAAGGCGTATTTTTAAGAAATAATAATTACCAAAAGTTTGACACTTGTTTATGTCCAATTTCAAAGTGAAATTACTTACAATTACCATCATTGGATTAAATGGTAAAAATATAATCTATTTATACTTCCAAACCATTAAAATGTATAATTTAACAATATAAATTATTTTGAGTTAAAAAGTTTTTTTTGGTTAAAATATAGTATTTTTCACTATTCATCCAAATATGAAAGTTATCAGAAAAACACCAAAACTTTTTTGAAAATAAATTATTATGTCCCTATTCTAAAGAAGAATTTTATTTTTGTATAATTGAATATATAGAATTTTCAAATATTGGATTTAAAAAGGCTTCTCCATTAAAAGGCGGTAAAATTGCATTTTTTGAAAAATACTTCTTTCATCTGAAAAAATGTATTTGTTCATAAATTATGTCTAAGAAACTCATAATATGGATTCTAAAATTATAAAGATTATATAAAGTTCGAAATTCAGTTAATACTATTCATAACCGCTTTTGAACAGCTTTTTTGGTAAGTCATGGTGTGCTAGAACTCGGTGTTGCGTGTAGTGAAAGTTATTGAATTACTTTGAAGAAATAACATACTATGAAATCTTGGGGTGTTACATTCTTCCCTCCTTCAATAAATTTCATCCTCGCAATTTGAAATTATTTTTTGAGAAGAAAAGGTTGAAAATAGAAAATACCTTTGGGAAAACCCACATCAGAAATTAGGTTAATAAAATTTAGTCTTAATAAGAGGAAAAGGAAAATGAAAGGGTCCCCACAAAATTATGATCTCGATTAGGAGAACATTGGTGGAAATTAGAGACATATAATTAGAGGAAAATGTAAATATCTATAGGTAGTGATTGAGTTCATCAATCACAAACAAGTGTAAAATTGAGGGCCTTAAATTCGTCAATCTACGATGATTTAAAATATCATCGGTTCAACAAAACATATGGTATTAGGATAACACATTTTTTGTTTTAAGATCCCTTCACTAAATTATAAGAATTAATTTCTTTATAGAATAAGAGAAGAAGAAAAATATATACTTGACAAGTAGAGTCCCATACTGTAACTAATTTCTACCACAAACTTATCTTTCACTCTAAAAGATAATAGAACATAAAAATAATATTCTATTTATCTTATTCGTATAGGGTTCAAATAAATGAATTTATAATTCATTTACCAGAATTTTTTTTAAAAAAGAAAACATTATTCAATTTAGGACATCACGTGGTCCAGTGGTAGGTGATACACCCTTGTCGCCCATCGGTTGCGGGTTCAAGTTTCACAGCCTTGCCGGACGCGACAGGTTGCGGCCCGACCTCCGGGTTGTCCTTTTATGGAAATCCAAAAATAATTGCAAACTAGAATTATCCAAAATACTTCTGTCCAAACTCACAGTCTAAAATTTATAAGGAAGGTAAACATAATGAAGATCCTTTTTCCGTGTAATAACATTTGAACACCTTCATCATGTATTCTTTTAAAACACTAAAACATCCTGAATTACCATAAAACCTTATTGATTACATTCATGATCACTTATTACTTATATAATACTAGATGTACTCCTTCTATCCAAAAATGTTGTAAACTCCAACAATGATGGAATATACAAATCATTAATCAGTTTCAAGGTAATCAAAAATATCCAATATAATTTATCTAAATCAATCATGTATTATTCCAAAATCACTACCTCAGTATCAGAACCATATTATGGTTTATCTTTCTCTCAACCATATATTTTATAAAAAATTAACCTACTATTGAGTTACTTTTCTTGGTTCCACACAATATCATGTCCTTAATGAAATAGTACTGGAGTACAATCCTTATATACTCCATAATTATTATAACCAATACATTGTTGATACAACACTCAAATGACATAACTCTCTAATAACAACATAAGAACTATAATCATTCTTCCTCATCTGTGGTAGTATCATAACTTGATTATTATCCAATAGAATCATCTGGGGAATACTCTGATGATTTGGTCATCGGTTCACGTAGTGTCCCAACTCCTTCCAGATGAAGCATTTTTCATTTGAAACCTTTTTCTTACCCTTTCAGTCACGTACTTGGTGTCATTTTTTCCCAAACTTATAAAAAACTTTCATTTCCTTTAAGAAAGTTCTAGGGTGTTTCTTCCCACAGTTATCACATATGGGAAAATTCTTCTTTTCCCTCTTCCCTTTATCTATCTTTCTCTCTTCCATCTTTTTCTTCTCTTGCTTCCCTTCAAAGCCATAGGACTAGGAGAATTATTTACTTATCTTATTAACACATGATACTATTTCTTCATATGTTGAGAATACATGGTAGACTATTTACCTTATAAATGTTGGATTAATACTTTGAAAGATATGATCCTTCTTACTCTTTGGATCGTACGTATTATTGGAGTTCACATTTCTTCTACTGGGCGTCATTTCTATACAATAGCATAAACTATGTCAGTTTATGAATTGCAATGAATAATTCCAAACTTGTAAAATACCTAACGTAAATTGAATGGTTTATGGATATAATCCATAGTCATAAAGATGCTTTCATTGTGGAATTATATACTCATAAACACTTCATAATTATTTGTAAAGAAAATGAGAATTATCCTAAGCATATCCCCTAGGAGTGTGTAACCAAGAGTGTAGCAAGGCCCATTGTCGTGCAGCATTTCTCGTTCGAGTCTAGATCAAAGTGTTGTTTTCAGGTATTACCCCTAGGTAGATTTGTTCCAGAGCCGCCTCTACCTGCTCATATCGAGACCGGGATGTATTTCTTGGAAAACTCACAAAATCTCTACAATACCAAAATTCTAGGAAGTTCTTCTATACTAATCCTCAAAGTCCATCATAGGTCTATGTTCTCTAATCAGAGTTTATCTAAATCTAGCTTCCAAGGTTTGTACTAAACTTCCTCTGATACCAAATGTAACGCCCCGACCCAAGTTACCTAGAGTCAGTGCATTATTACATATCATTGTCATGATCACAAAAGATCAAGTCTCAAAAAACTGATTATTTTTGTAGCCTTGGAATCACTAGATACATTCATAAAGTTTACATTACATCATAATGTGAAAATTTACAACAACATATTTTCTTCATATACCCTCATATTATCCCTGCATTTCATTCATAAAATAATTCTTCACATCCTGGGAAAATAAAACATTGAAAGGGGTCAGCTCAGATGCTCAGTAAGGATAACAATATATCGGAAACTTTCGTAAATAAGCATAAACATTTAAGGCAATGTATAAATAAAACAAAAGTCTTTTAAACTTGAACTTTAGCATAATATGGAAAAGATAAAATGAAATAATTCCATTTATTTATTCACATTGATATTCTACTAGTCGAATAATCACATGCAATATCAATAACCACTTTCATAATGATGGAATGCATAATTCCAGACTATCATAACCACATAGTCAAGGCCTTATGCCAAGACTACAAATAATATTTTGTCAAGGCCTTGTTCCAAGACACTAGTTAGTCTCATGAGACCTACCGATGCATCAAGGAGCTATATCAGGCTCCACCCCTCACTTACTAATTCCAATGCATTCCTCATATGAATAGGTTTAAACATAACATAAACATTCGTATTAAAACTAGCATAAAAAACGTCAATACATTCTCCATAAACCATGAATTGTATAAAAATAACACATCCACATTCAAACATATCACAAAACCTTCAATACAATATGGATGTTTTTTATTATAATAAATCAATTTAAAATAAGCTTAAAATCCATCAAAGGATGTTGACATAGATAAAATCAGAACTATTTGAGAGAAATATATTTTTTTTAAATCATTTAAAAGTCACATAATTGTAAAAGAAAACATTTGATATGAAAATATTCTTATAAACTTTTAAGGGAATATTTGATGATTTTATAATGGCAGAAAATAGCTGCACCTTCCGTATAAGTTAAAAAGACATTCTTACCTTAATTTTGTTGAAAATGTTTACAAGGACCTTGTTTGGAAAATGACGAAAAGATTCCTTTCAAGTCCTTTTATAAAAATTCTAACAAGGTTATAAATTCATTTAACCCATAGACTCTTAAATAGTAAAAAAAAATTGAAATACATTTTTAAGAAACATCGATGTGGATGATAAAGCAGTCCTAGTAGATAATCACGTATAAACAACCACGGATAATGAAGAGATTGTGAAATAAACCCTCACCTTGTACTTTTCCTTGGTTGAGGGTAGGTTAACCTCCTGTATAATAGTTAAATCATTTTTATTAAATAATACAAGAATCATATACATTAATATGATATCATATATTATCTTTTAACATTTCTTTGTTAATAATATCTTAGTATTATCGTCGTTTCGGGTGTTAACTTACTCGTTTTCTTTTCTATGTTTTGTTACATAAGTTGTGTTTTTTATCCATAGGTTGTATCTTATTCATATCCAGAATGATATCAAGTCCTTAAACATTATTTTTAAACATAAAATGAAATTATTCTATAATGGATACGATGGGGAATGAATCTCATTGCATTCGTGGAGACGGTAGTCCATACGTACGCACGAACGCTACTTCCATTTCATTTTCATTTTAAAAAGAATAAAAACCAAATGATACATAGTTATATAATTATTACAGTATAATATAATATCTTATATATGTTACTTAAGTTCATTAACACCATCTTTTATATGTTCCATGTATGGTATGAATGAGTCATATCACTTTGAGGGGGCGGTAGTCTGCAATTCCTCAAATGAAATTATCGTATATATATACAACATGAAACGAATAATGGTATGATATAAAATGGAATTAAAGAAGCTTATATTTAAAATAAATATCATTAATATCATATTTAATTATAGTTCTATCATAATGGCCACTATGAGAGGTAGTAGGAGATAATTGAACAATCATCGTTTCATAAGGCATTTGGTTTCCATCCATAGAAACATTATGTTCTTCACCCATTAGATGGAGGTGTGTGTAATTTTAGTTCAAATACATATCATAAAAATATCATATTATATTTAGTATACTAGTTTTGTTACAAAAGAAAATAATAAGAGTAGTTCAGGGGTTGGAGAAGTAAAATAAAATAAAAGAAGCTAAGAGAAATCATTACGTTTATTTTGGGTAACTCCCTCTGGTTTGAACCAAAAGGAACTCTTGAAGTGCCTTATGCCTAAGTTAAGGCTTCTAGGAGTAGAAGAGGGATGTATGGAGCATAATTGGTCAGAGGTTGGAGATCCAAAAGGCTTGAGAGGTGTGAGGAATTGGTTAGAAGTGGTGTCCTTTTATAAGGGGGAGGAAGGGATCTTTAGAAAAAACATAAAGTATTATTTTATAATAAATTCATATTCGGTTTATAATGGCTCCAGAGTGTATTATTAAAAGTATAAGGTGGTTATAGGTTGAAAAAAACTCAACCAATAAGTTTTAAACAAGTTTGGGTCACTATTGTACCCTTATCGTTTAGATTTAACTCTTAGTTAAATAGTTTTACATTTACCATGTCTCTTTGTATTTTTATATTATATGGTTACAAAACTTACTATAGACTTCCAAGAGAACCCCAAGTGGTTAATTAATGACATACCTATCATCATATAAGTCGTTTGGCTGAATTTTATATTTTTAGGAATATTATATCAATTAATTATATAATATATTTTTTACAAACTCCTTTATGTCAATTTTGACACTATTTAATAATTATTTTTTTTTAAATTCTTAATAACTTTATTATTTCGAAAAAAAATCATTTAATCAATCCTAACATGTCATAGTAACCAATAAAATTCTTATAATTCATTAAAAGTCTCAAATTATATTTATTTGGGTATTTATAATATCAATTATTTTTATATTTCACTAATAAGGTAATTACTGCATCATCATTGTGTCATAAATAAATTAACTTATTTAATGTCTAAAAATTATAAATAAAATACCATTGTGTAGGAAATATTTTTATCTTTCTAATGAATATTTATAATGTAATTTATCTTATGTATTACCCTATATTAAAAATGTTTTAGTTATTAGACATTGATTTTAACTCTTTTAACTCTTCTTTGAATAATAATAAATGTCCTAATCTAATCCAAGTGGACCAAATAGGTTCATATTTTATTCTTAATGTGGTTTTTGGTCTAATTATACTTATCCAATAGAATTAGTACATGTTCTATGGTAATAATAATATCATTTTTACCCTTAATTGCCCTATTTACTTTTTACCGTGGTAAATAAAAGTAAAAAGTTACTATTCACCAAAAATTATTTTTAACTTATTGAACCAAATTTTACTCCTTGATATTAACCGTGTCTCTAGAATTTTCGAAATTCCACTCATAGAAGTGTTAAAATTAAGTTTTATATGAATTTGCAAATTATCCTAGGAGGTGGGTAAAAGACGGTGAAAAGTTCATTAAAAATTATATATATATATATAATTATTATAAACTAACTCGAATAAATTACATTGAACTTATATATTTATTATGTATGTATTTTTACATAAAATAAATTTAAATAAAATAAATAATTATTTAAATAAAAATTCGATTTTAAACAATAACTCAGTGTTTTTCACTATTCATCAAAAATTAAAAGTTTTCAGAAAAATACCCAAAATTTACCCTAAGCTAATTCTGATATTCTGAATTCAATAATTAAGTCTATTTTACCAAATTCAAAACATAAAAGTTTCATTTATTAATTTAAAATTAATTCCCGCTGTCAAAACCAAAAGGCGTATTTTTTAGAAATAATAACTACCAAAAGTTTAACACATGTTTATGTCCAATTTCAAAGTGAAATTACTTACAATGACCACCATTGGATTAAAGAGTAAGAATATAATATATTTATACTTCCAACCCATTAAAATTTATAATTTAACAATATAAATTTTTTTGATTTCAAAAGTTGTTTTCAGTTAAAATATGGTATTTTTCACTATTCACCCAAATATGAAAGTTATCAAAAAAACACCAAAAATTTATTGAAAATAAATTATTATGTCCCTATTCTAAAGAAGAAGTTTATTTTGTCAAATTTAATATATAAAAGTTTCAAATATTGGATTTAAAAAGGCTTCTCCATTATAAGTATTATATAAATTTCAAAATTCAGTTAACACTATTCATAACTGCTTTTTAACGGCTTGTTTGGTAAGTCATGGTGTTCTTGAACTCGGTGTTGCGTGTAATGCATGTTATTGAATTACTTTGAAGAAATAACGTACTATGAAATCTTGGGGTGTTACATTCTTCCCTCCTTCAATAAATTGCGTCCTCGCAATTTGAAATTATTTTTCAAAAATAAAAGGTTGAAAATAGAAAATACCTTTGGGAAAACCCACATCGGAAATTAGGTTTATAAAATTTAGTCTTAATAAGAGGAAAAGGGAAATGAAAGGGTCACCACCAAATTATGATCTCGATTAGGAGAACATTGGTGTAAATTAGAGACATATAATTGTAGGAAAAATGTAAATATCTATAGGTAGTGATTGAGTTCATCAATCACAAACAACTGTAAAATTGAGGGCCTTAAATTCATCAATCTGTGATGTTTTAAAATACCATCGGTTCAACAAAACATATGGTATTAGGATAACACATTTTTTTGTTTTAAGATCCCTTTACTAAGCTATAAGAATTAATTTCTTCATAGAATAAGAGAATAATAAAAATATATACTTTACAAGTAGAGCCCCATCCTTTAACTAATTTCTACCACAAACTCATCTTTCAATCTAAAATATAATATAACTAAAAAATAATATTCTATTTATCCTATTCATATAGGGTTAAAAAAAATGAATTTATAATTAATCTAGAAGATTTTTTTTTAAAAAAGACAACATTATTCAATCCAGGACATCATGTGGGCCAGTGGTAGGTGATACACCCTTGTCACCCTTCGGTTGCGGGTTCAAGTATCGCGCCCTTGCCGGACGCGACGGGTTGCCGCCCAACCTTTGGGTTGTCCTTTTATGGAAATCCAAAAATAATCTCAAATTAGAATTATCCAAAATACTTCTGTCCAAACTCACAGTACAAAATTTATAAGGAAGGTAAACATAATGAAGATCCTTTTTTCCGCGTAATAACATGTGAACACCTTCATTGTGTATTCATTTAAAACACTGCAACATCCTGAATTATCATAAAACCTTATTGATTACATTCATGATAAATTATTCCTTATAGAATACTGGATATACTCCTTCTATCCAAAAATGTTGTAAACTCCAACAATGATGGAATATACAATTTGTTAATCAGTTTCAAGGTAATCAATAATATCCAATATAATTTATCTAAATCAATCATGTATTATTCCAAAATCACTACCTCAGTATCAGAACCATATTATGGTTTATCTTTCTCTCAACCATATATTTTCCAGAAATTTAACCTCCTATTGAGTCACCTTTCTTGGTTCCACACAATCTCAAGTCCTTAATGAAATAGTACTGCAATAAAATCCTTATATACTCCATAATTATTATTACCAGTACATTGTTGATACAACACTAAAATGACATAATTTTCTAATAACAACATAATAACTCTAATCATTCCTCCTCATTTTTGGTAGTATCATAACTTAATTATTATCCAATGGCATCATTTGGGGAATACTCTAATGATTTGGACATCGGTTCGCGTAGTGTCCCAACTCCTTGTAGATGAAGCATTTTTCATTTGAAAACTTTTTCTTACCCTTTCAGTCGCGTACTTGGTGTCCTTTTTCTCCACACTTATAACAAACTCCCATTCCCTTCCGGAAAGTTCTAGGGTGTTTCTTCCCAAAGTTATCACATATAGGAAAATTCTTTTTTTCCCTCTTCCCTTTATCCATCTTTCTCTCTTCCCTACTTTTCTTCTCTTGCTTCCCTTTGAATCCATAGGACTCGGAGAATTCTTTACTTGTATTATTAACACATGATTCTATTTATTCATATGTTGAGAATACATGGGAGACTATTTCCCTTCTAAATGATGTATTAATAAATTGAAAGATATGATCCTTCTTACTCTTTGGATCATACGTATTGTTGGGGTTCACATTTCTTCTACTATGTGCCATTTCTATACAATAGCATAAACTAGGTCAGTTTATGAATTGCAATGAATAATTCCAAACTTGTAAAATACTTAACGTAAATTGAATGGTTTATGGATATAATCCATAATCATGAAGATGTTTTCATTGAGGAATTATATAATCATAAACACTTCATAATGATTTGTAAAGAAAATGATAATTATCCTAAGAATATCCCCCGGGAGAGTCGTAACCAAGAGTGCAGCAAGGCCCATTGTCATGCACCAGTTGTCGTTCGTGTCTAGATCAACGCGGTGTTTTTGGGTTTTACCCCTAGGTAAATTTGTGCCAGAGCCGCCTCCACCTTCTTGTATCCAGACAGGGATGTATTTCTTGGAAAACTCACAAAATCTCTACAATACCAAAATTCTAGGGTGTTCTTCTATACTAATCCTCAAAGTCCTTTTTAGGACTATGTGCTCTAATCAGAGTTTATCTAAATCTAGCTTCCAAGGTTTGTACTAAAATTCCTCAGATACCAAATGTAACGCCCCGGCCTTAGTTACCTAGAGTCGGTGCATTATTCTGCATCATTGGCATGATCACAAAAGATCAAGTCTCAAAAGACCGATTATTTTTGTAGCCTTGGAATCACTAGATACATTCATAAAGTTTACATTACATCATAAAGTGAAAAACTAAAACAAAATATTGTCTTCATATCCCCTCATACTATCCCTGCATGTCATTCATAAAATAATTCTTCACATCCTGGGAAAATAAAACATTGAAAGGGGTGAGATCAGATTCTTAGTAAGGATAACAATATAGCGAAAAAATTCATAAATAAGCATAAACATTTAAGGCAATGTATAAATGAAACAAAAGACTTTTAAAGTTGAACTTTATCATAATATGGAAAAGATAAAATGAAATAATTCCATTTACTTATTCATATGGATATTCTACTAGTCGAATAATCACATGCAATATCAATAACCACTTTCATAATGATGGAATGCATAATGTCAGACTATCATAACCACATAGTCAAGGCCTTGTGCCCAGACTACAAATAAGATTTTTTCAAGGCCTTGTTCCAAGACACTAGTTGGTCTCATGAGACCTACTGATGCATCGAGGATCTATAGCAGGATCCACCTGTCACTTACTAAGTCCAATTCATTCCTCATATAAATAGGTTTAAACATAACATAAACATTCATATTAAAACTAGCATACGAAATGTCAATAATTTCTCCATAAACCATGAATGGTATAAAAATAACACATCCACATTAAAACATATCACAAAACCTTAAATACAATATGGAAGTTTTTTATCATAATAAATCAACTTCAAATATGCTTAAAATCCATCAAAGGGTGTTGGCATAGATTAAATCACAACTATTTGAGGGAAATATCTTTTTTTTAAATCATTTAAAAGTCACATAATTGTAAAAGAAAACATTTACTATGAAAATATTCTTATAAGATTTTAAGGTAAGCTTCGACGATTTTATAAGAGCGGAAAATAGCCGCACCCTCCGTATAAGTTAAAAAATACATTCTTACCTTAATTTTGTTGAAAATGTTAAAAAGGACCTTGTTTGGAAAACGACGGAAAAAAACCTTTCAAACGATTTTATAAAAATTATAACAAGGGTATAAATGAATTTAACCCATAGTCTAGTAAATAGTTAAATTTTTTTGAAATTCATTTTTAAGAAACATGGATGTGGATGATAAAGAAGTCTCAGTAGATAATCACGTATAAACAACCTCGAATAATGAAGAGATTATGAAATAAACCCTTACCTTCTACTTTTCCTTGTTCAAGGGTAGGTTAACCTCCTGTAAAATAGTTAAATCATTGTTATTAAATTATACGAGAATCATATACATTAATATGATATCATATAAGATCTTTTAACATTTCTTTGTTAATAATATCTTAGTATTGTCGTCGTTTCGGGTGTTAACTTACTCGTTTTATTTTGTATGATTTGTTACATAAGTTGTGTTTGTTATCCATAGGTTGTAACTTATTCATATCCAGAAATATATCAAGTCCTTAAACATTATTTGGAATCATCAAATGAAATTATTCTTGAATGGATACGATGGGGAATGAATCTCATTGCGTTAGTGGAGATGGTAGTCCGTACGTACGCACGAACGCTACTTCCATTTCATTTTCATTTTAAAAGGAATAAAAAACACATGATACATAGGTATATTATTATTCCAGTATAATATAATATCTTATATTTGTTACTTAAGTTCATTAACACCATCCTTTTTATGTTCCATGTATGGTATAAATGAGTCATGTCACATTGAGGGGGCGGTAGTCCGCAGTTCCTCAAATGAAATTATCGTATATATATACAACATGAAACGAATAATGGTATGCTATAAAATTTAATTACAGACGATTATATATAAAATAAATATCATTAATATCATATTTAATTATATTTCCATCATAATGGACACCATGATAGGTGGTAGGAGATAATTGAACAATCATCGTTTCATGAGGCGTTTGGTTTCCATCCACAGAAACATTATGTTCTTCACCCATTAGATGGAGGTGTGTGTAATTGAAGTTTAAATAATTCTCATAAAAATATCCTATTATATTTATTATACTGGTTTTGTTACAAAAGAAAATAATAAGAAGATTTTAGGGGTTGGAGAAGTAAAATAAAAGAAAAAAGCTAAGAGAAATCGTTACCTTTAATTTGGGTAACTCCCTTTGGTTGGAACCAAAAAGACCTCTTGAAGTGCCTTATGACTATGTTAAGGCTTCTAGGATGAGACAAGGGATGTAGGTAGAATAACTGTTCAGAGGTTGGATGAGCCAAAAGGCTTTAGAGGTGTGAGTAATTGGTTAGAAGTGGTGTCCTTTTATAAGGGTGAGGAGGGGCTCTTTAGAAAAAACATAAAGTATTATTTTATAATAAATTCATATTCGGTTTCTAATGGCTCCAAAGTGGATTATTCAAAGTCTAAGGTTGTTATAAGTCTAAAACAACTCAACCAATAAGTTTTAGGCAAGCCTGGGTCACTATTTTACCCTTGTCTTTTAGATTTAACTCTTAGTTAAATAGTTTTGACATTTACCTTGTCTCTTTGTATTTTTGTATTATATGGTTAATAAACTTACTGTAAACTTCTAAGAGAACCCCAAGTGGTTAATTAATGACATACCTATAATCATATAAGTCCTTTGGCTGAACCTTATATTTATAGGAATATTATGTCAATTAATAATATAATATTTGTTTTAAAAACTCCTTTATGTCAATTTTGACACTATTTAATAATTGATTTTTTTTAAAGTATTAATAAATTTATTAATTAGAAAAAAATTCATTTAATCATTCCTAACATGTCATAGTAACCAATATAATTCTTGTAATTCATTAAAAGTCTCAAATTATATTTATTTGGGTATTTATAATATCAATTATTTTAATATTTCACTAATAAGGTAATTACTGCATCATCATTGTGTCATAAGTAAATTAAATTATTTAATGTCTAAAAATTATAAATAAAATACCATTATGTAGTAAATATTTTTATCTTTCTAATTAATATTTATAATAGAATTTATCTTATGTATAACCTTATATTAAAAATATTTTATTTATTAAACTTTGATTTTAACTCTTTTAACTCTTCTTTAAATTAAATAATAATAAATGTCCTAATCTAATCTAAGTGGACCAAAAAGGTTCATATTTTATTCCTAAGGTTGTTTTTGTTATAATTATACTTATCCAATATAATTAGTACATGTGTTATGGTAATAATAATATCATTTGTACCCTTAATAACCCTATTTACTTTTTACCGTGGTAAATAAAAGTAAAAAGTTAGTATTCATCAAAAATTATTTTTAACTTATTGAACCACATTTTACTCCTTGATATTAACCGTGTCTCTAGTATTTTCTAAATTCCACTCACATAAGCGGTAAAATTAAGTTTTATGTGAATTTGAAAATTCTCCTAGGAGGTGGGTAAAAACGGTGAAAAGTTCAATAACATTTATATATATATAAAATTATTATAAACTGACTCCAATGAATTAAATTGAACTTATATAGGTATTATGTATCTATTTTGACAGAAATTAAATTTAAATAAAATAAATAATTATTTAAATAAAAAATAGGTTTTAAACTATAACTCAGTGTTTTTCACTATTCATCAAAAATTAAAAGTTTTCAGAAAAATACCAAAAATTTACCCTAAGATAATTTTGATATTATGAATTCAATAATGAAGTCTATTTTACTAAACTGAAAACATATAAGTTTCATTTATTAATTTAAAATTAATTCCTACTATCAAAACCAAAAGGCGTATTTTTGAGAAATAATAACTACCAAAAGTTTGACACTTGTTTATGTTCAATTTCAAAGTGAAATTACTTACAATGACCATCATTGGATTAAATGGTAAAAATATAATCTATTTATACTTCCAAACCATTAAAATTTATAATTTAACAATATAAATCATTTTTATTTAAAAAGTTGTTATCAGTTAAAATATAGTATTTTTCACTATTCACCCAAATATGAAAGTTATCAGAGAAACACCAAAACTTTATTGAAACTAAATTATTATGTACCGATTCTAAAGAAGAAGTTTATTTTTTTTAAGTTGAATATATAAAAGTTTCAAATATTGGATTTAAAAAGGCTTCACCATTAAAAGGTGGTAAAATTTCATTTTTTGAAAAATACTTCTTTTATCTGAAAAAATGTATTTGTTTTTACATTATGTCTAAGAAATTCATAATATGGGGTCTAAATTTATAAGGATTATATAAAGTTCAAAATTCAGTTAGTACTATTCATAACCGCTTTTGAACGGCTTGTTTGGTAAGTCATGGTGCGCTATAACTCAGTGTTGCATGTAGTGCAAGTTATTGAATTACTTTGAATAAATAAAGTACTATGAAATCTTGGGGTGTTACAATCCTAGGTTATCACTTGGGGTGGATTGGATGCATTCCTTTTTTGACTATTTTAATTTCTTATATTTGAGATGGGTTCATTTAAGAAGATCAAAAAACATCATAATTTTCCGGTTTAATACGTACAGTCCCTAATACTAATCACCTATACACATGTAGGATCATATTTTGAGCACTCCAAGGTAAAATTTCGTATTAGAACCTGAAGTGTGCGGCCTTAAAATTCAAAAAGGACGAAGAAGTTTTAAAATCATCAAATGAAATTCTCAAGTAAAATATGTTATTAGAAATTAATAGAGTGATAAATAACATCCAATAAATCCCCTTGATACTCCATTGGATCAAACCATAATAGTATTATCCCTCTATTTATTATATGATCTCAATGGAAGCGAGAAGTAGACTCATGAGGGCGGAATTGAAGAAGTGAAAAACAATGAAATAATGATCACTCCACTGTTTTTTGATAATTTCACAAGGTTTGATGTGAATAAATTCAAAACTTGATGGAATGGTATCAATTTTATATTAATAAGAACATAATAATAGGATAAGAATAAATTTTATTAAGAAACTAAGGTGAATTATAACAACTTATATGTGAAAGACAAACTCAAGACAACAAAATTGCAACATAACATTAGAATGTAACAAAGAACCAAAGATGTTCAACTCATTCACTACCACAAACATAAATAGGAATTTCAAGAGGAATTTGACAATACCCCAACATTCCATGTCTTAAAAATTGAGTATGGTAGGCCTAGGGTGGTGGAAAGCTTGTGGAATTTGGACTTTTCCACCCTTGACCTGAAATGGCATCCAGCTTTCATCCACAAAACAGAGGCACCTAAATGAGATTATAGATGGCTGAATTGGAGTAGGACATACAATAATAAAATTAGTCACTGGATGTCACCTAAATATAAGTAAATTTTTATCCCAATTTGATTTTTTGTTTTCAAGATATGGTCGAAATGCTAGGATATTTTTCTGGGCCAAAGAATCTAGCCCAGAATTACATCTTCCACTTGGGCCGCCTGTAACTCTATTAAAAAATCCTAATTGGGTTGGTATAATTTTTAATTAAATTTTCCCCATGATGTATTCAATCTCTAGTTCAAGTTTTAGAATCATTAGACTTAAAACATGGATGCTAATGTACTTTTATTGGGTTGTTGTCCAGTTCGCTTCACCTAGAATACTCTTGGTTCAAGGCCCATTTTGGTGTTTTTCCAATGTGAATATTAGAGTACTCCAAAAGTATACATTATTCCTTATAGAATGGGAGACCTGAAAATAAAATATTAAAATAAAATAAATACCATTTTGAATGTTATTAGGTGTTAAAAAAATGTGCCATGAAATAGTGAATTTTAAGAAGGAATTACAATCATAATGTAAATTAATTTTCAATTTGTAAAATGAAATAAAAATGGTGTTTACGAATAATGAATCACATGAATATTATAATATAATAAATGAATATTATCCACTTTTATTGTCTAATCACTCCCCCAACTTCATTTTTTCTAGTCCTGAGAAAAATGTGTCCCAAAAATATGAAATTCGAATTACCTTTTCTGAAAACAATTTAATTCACATTTCTCACCCAAAGACCTCATACCGAACAATTATGAAACCCATATAAATAATTTAAAACAATATATTCCTGTAGGTATATCCCAAGACCAAGACCGTTCCTTTTTTCAAATTCATCACCACATTTCATTCAATTTCATTTTAGCATGATGATTTGTTGTACGTCACAAAAGACATGGGGATTTATCATTATTCAAGGGATAAAAGATGGAAGTGCTGGGTGGAATCACATTTTAATATTAAGCAGAGTATTCTTTTTTTCTAATTTTACCATGTTAATTGAAATTGAAGTCAATTGAGTGAACCCATGTAGAAAGACTTTGCCAATGCCTCCCAGGCTCAAAGACCTTAGGGCACCAAGTGAAACCCACATACTTGGGCATCATCTTGAGTTTAATCAATCAAAAAAATTAAAATTACTATAAATAGATTTAAAATGCCAAAATATGGGCTAGCCAAATATGGAGTCATGATCCCCATGTTCCAAAAGCCACACATTAGGTCAGTCCATTGCTCTGCGTGCAATAGAATTATTATTATTATTATTACTATTTTGATTTTTTTATTTATTTTTTATGAATACCAATGTTAAAATTAAAATTATCACCAAAACTATTCCATTTATTATGGGACCCCAATAAATCAATCTAATACCCCACAATCAAAAGTACATGCATTGTGTTTTGTTTTTAAATGGATAAACATATAAATGGTGAAAATCACATTAGACAACTACACTTTCCAAAATCTATGCTGATGAACTTAAACATGCATTAAAATAAAAATTAAGGCATGAATATTCAATTTCAAATTTTATAATGTGTATTATAATGTTCAAGGTTTTAGGAATTTTTTCTTCCCTGCATTTTTTTTCAAAACATTTTTATTTATTTATTTATTTATTTATTTATTTATTTATTTATTTATTTTCGCACACAAAATTGATTTTTATTTCACCCCCCCCCCCCCCCAACATAAAATAACACTATCCCCATTGTTTAAATAAAATAAAATCTAGAAGGGGATAGATGTTGAGAAGATGAGTTAAAAAATAAATTTGAAAATGAGAATCACAGAATGAAGTCACCTGGGGGATGAAGTTGAAGTTTATGTTGCTCTCATTTAATCCCTTGATCTCCATGTCACTTGGAGAAGCCTCATCAGTTATGATAGTTTATGTTTGTACGCATATGATTTTCCTAAAAATCCATCAATCTCAATAGCCCCTTAATCTCAAACACAACACAATTATAGCACTATGGAAACCCCTTTAAGTCCCTTTAAATAAAAATAAGAAAAAACAAAAGGAAAGGAAAAAACATACCTATTAAATTTTTCATACTTAACACAGAATCGAGGTATATAAATATATATATATATATATATTTAAATTACATATATATACAAATATATATATATAAACACTATTAAATATATATATTTATAAATATGGATGATATGTGTAGGGCGGGTCGTAGGTCAGTGGAAGGTGCGCTCCATTATCACCCGGAGGTCGCAGGTTTGAGTCCCGCCGAGGTTTTTTCTCCTTGAACTACGACTTTCCCTTTTGCGCATAAATATATACATATATATATATAATATTAGTATAAATATTTAAAAAAAATGAAGTGGTAATTAGTATGTCTCGTAGGTCAGTGGAAGGTGTTTGTGACTCTTTCCCAATGGTTGCGGGTTTGAGTCCCACCATGCCCGCCTTTAACATGCGAGGAAAACTTTTCCATAAAAATATAAATATTTTTTTTATTTTTCATGTTTTATTAAATATAAATATATATATATATATCATAAAATAAAATATTTATTACACAGAAGAACAAAATAAGTGAAAAAATTGAAAATAAAAGAAGAAACAAAAAAGAACAAAAAAAGATATGAAAATATTTTTTTGTTATATTGATATATATATTATATTGATTTTTTCAAACATAACTAAATAAACAAAAAAGTAGGAAAATAAAATAGAATTCATGTTGAAGTTGGGTTGCCTCCCAAAAATCACATACTTTAAAGTCGTTAGCTCGACTTGGACCCTAAATCTATCAACTTTTCTCTGGTTCACAGGTTGGATCAGTTAACTCCTCCTTTGTTTCTTGTTTATTGATTGATTCAATGAATGGTTTTAACTTATGACCATTGAATTTTTAGACATGAACACTAGTAGTATCCTGAATCTCTACTGCACCATGAGGGTATACATGATGCACTATTTATGGACCTAACCATCTACACCTTAACTTTTTCAGGTGTAAATGATGTTTTGAACTATACAAGAGCATGAATTTTCATGGTTCAAAGTTTTTGAAATTGATATTAAAAGATTAGTATGCTTTAAATCTATATTTTTTTATCCTTTAATTTTAATAAGCCTTCATCCTAAGTTCCTCAAGTTTGTTAAGATCTAATTTCCTCTTTTCTTCAGCCAAAGAAATGTCAATGTTTATTTATTTGATTGCCCAAAAGGTATTGTGTTCAATTTCAATAGGTAAATGGATTGCCTTTCCATAAACCAACATATATGGTGAAATTCCTTGGATGGTTTTAAATTTAGTACGATATACCCAAATGGAATCCAATAGTTTCTTAGACCAATCATTCCTTGAAGGATTGACAGTTTTTTCAAGAATTATCTTAATCTCTCTATTTCCTAACTCAGATTGAATATTGGTTTGAGGATGGTAGGATATTGAAACTTTGTTAGAAACCCATACTTAGACATGAGTGAAGATAATGTATGGTTGTAGAAATGGGTTCCTAGATCACTGATTATAGCCCTAGGAATTCTAAATCGAGAAAATATGTGCTCTTTCAGAAATCGGATTACAACATGATGGTCATTGGACATGGTGGGAATGGACTGTACCCATTTTGAGATATAATAAACTACTAATAGGGTGTAGAGATGTCCCCTAGAGTTTGTTAAGGGTCCCATAAAATCAATTCCCCAATAAAAAAAGATTTCAGTTATTAGAAAGGGACTGAGGGGAATTTGATTCGTTTTGGTAATGGATCCTAGTTTTGGGTATTGAGGACAACTTTGGAATAATTGGTAGGAATACTTAGTGAGGTTAGGCTAGTAGAAACCACATTTGAGGAACTTTTTAGTAGTTTTATTTGTGTAAAACTGGTCTCCACATGCCTCTCCAAGATAGAATTTTAGAATGGACTCTTGCTCAGACTCTGGAACACATCTCCTAATGATTTGATCAGGATAGAATGTGAAGAGGTATGGATCATAAAACACATAGTGTTTGATATTAGAAAGGAGATTATTCTTATCTTGGGTCCTGAGGAATTTTGTAATGTCACATTTCACCAAATGGTTTTCTATGTCATAATACCATGGGAAATCACTCATAGAATAGAGGTTCTCACTGAGAAATGAATCAGACATTGAAAGGTTATGTAAGTTGTATTTGAATTATATCCTAGAGAGATAATCATCTACAACATTTTCAACACCCTTTTTATCCTTAATGGTTAAATAAAACTCTTGAAGAAGAAGGACCAACCAAATCATTATAACTTTGGCATCTTGTTTTTTAAAAAGTTATTTCAGGGCTGAATGGTCGGTGAAGACAATGATGGGTGATCCTAAGATATATGACCTAAATTTATATAAGGAAAAGCCAACAGGAAGAAAATCTTTCTCAGTGGTGGTGTAGTTGACATGTGCTTCATTTAATGATTTTCCTGCATAATAAATGACACAAGGAATTTTCTCACACTGTTGTCCTAAGACTGCTCCTATAGAGAAGTCACTCTCATCACACATGAGCTCGAATGGAAGTTTCCAATTGAGAGATTTCATGATAAGTGTAGAGATAAGATATGACTTGAGTGTAGAGAATGATTCCTCATATATTTATGTCCTTAAAAATGTGTCATCTTTCACCAATATAATACAAAGTGGCCGAGAAATAGAGCTGAAATTCATAATGAACCTCATATAGAAACTAGCATGTCCTACGATAAACCTCACTTCCTTGATAGTTTTAGAAGAAGGAAGGTGAAGAATGATATCGACCTTAGCTTTATCAACTTCAATCCCTCTACTAAAGACAAGATGTCCTAGAACAAGTCATTCCATTACCCTAATTAAAATGGAATTTTTCTAGTTTAGGATGAGATTTATATCCTCACGTCTTGAAAAACCCCTTTCCACATTTAGAAGGCATCCCTCAAAAGTATCCCCAATGATTGAGAAGTCATCTATAAAGACCTCTAAATAATCCCCAACCATGTATAAGAAGATTCCCATCCTGCACCACTGGAAGGTATGAGGGGAATTACATAACCTAAAGGGAATGAGCTTGAAAGAAAAGGTATTTAATGGACAGGTGAAGGTTGTTTTTTCATGATCCTCTAAGGAGACATCGATTTGATTATACCCTGAGAATCTATCTAGGAAGTAGTAGAATTGATGCCCTGCCACTCACTCAAGGACTTGATCAATAAAGGGAAAGGGGAAATGGTCCTTCTTAGTACATGATTTAAGATTCATATAGTCAATACAGACTCTCCATACACTACTGACCCTTGTGGGGAGAAGGTCACCATCCTCATTGGTGATCACAGTGATTCCAACTTTATTTGGGACAACTTGATTTGGTCTTACCCACTCACTCTCAACAATGGGGTAGATGATACCTACTTTTAACAAATTAAGATTTTATTTCATTACCACGTTCATAAGATTTGGATTGAGTCTCTGTTGAGGTTAACCAAGTGGTTTGGATTCATATTCAAGAACAATCCTATGAGTTCCAATGAGTGGGTTAATCCCCGGATTATCAAAAAGGTTCCATACAATTTCTTTCTTATGATTTATTAGGACATCCAAAAGCATCATCTCTTTATTATCTTTAATATAGGAATAAATGAAAATATGAAAGGCTTGATTTTCTCCTAAGAACGCATATTTGAGTGATGAAGGTAGTACCTTAAATTTAAGATCAAATTGGTTATCACATTCCAAATAAGGATGGGACTTTGTATTGAACTCAGTTTCTTTTTCTAGATTTCTTGACACAATTGGTTCCTTGTGAACAGATTTTTCATCCACTAAATTAGCCATATCAGTGTATTAAATGGGTATGGAATCAATGTTATTTATTTCACCAATGGTATCATTGATTGGTGATTTGATAAAATCATCAAATGATCTATCTGAAAGCGATTCAATCTATGGAAAAAAATGTCACTTCTATAAACAAAAAAAACAATCTCTTATTGACTTAAACATCCTTCAATAATTCCTTGATGTTCCTGTACTTCAATACCAATAAAATTTACCTCATGGATCTCTTCATCATCCCCAATTTGAGAGTTTTCATTGTACATGTTCAGATCAAGACTCGTGTTTTCGAAGGTTATTGTCATGTTCCCATTCCTAACTCGGATGACTGAGTTGATTGTTGATAAGAAGGGATAATCAAGGATTATGGGGGTTTTCTCCCTAGGACCTAAGCTTTGGTGATTATCAAGTACAATTAAGTCAGCAGGGTAAATTAAATTTTCAAATTTCACCAACACATCCTTTCATATCCCCTTAATAATTCTAACACTATGATCAGCAAGTTGAAGAGTGAAAGATATGGATTGGAGTTCTTTGAGCCCTAACAGAAAATAAATGGCATAAGTAATGAGGTTCACACTAGCTCCTAGATCACAAATGGCTTTAAAAATTTTGTTCTATTGTAACTCAACATTGATGTATGGACATCATGGATCTTTCAACTTTGTAGGAATAGTCCCTTGAATGGTGGTGCTCACATTAGTATCCAAAAGGATTTGGTTTTTATGTGAAATTTTCCTTTTAAATTTGAAAAAGTATTTAAGGTACTTTGATTAGGAAGGAATGGTTTGGATTTCATCAAGAAGTTGAATGTTAAACTTAACATGACCAAAGATTTCACTCAAATTTTCATTCATTAATAGTTTAGATTTTATTCTCATGTATTAAGGAAAGGGAGAAGGTTGTTTGAGTGTTTGGTGTGGTTGTGTTTCATTCAAATACTCATTGGGTTTTCTAGAATCTATGGGTGGTTCTTCATCATTTTCATGTGTTTTTGAAGCTTTTAATGGTTCTATAATGGTTTGTTCAGGTTTCTATATGGATTTCCCAATTATTAAAATAGGTATTTCTTTTAGTTTTTCATGAGAGGTTTGCGTGTAACTAGATTATCCCCATAAGGATGAAGATGGTACCGCCTTAGTAGGCATGGGTTCCTTCCCAGTTTTAAGGGTTTTTAGTTCATGTTTAATGGATGAAACTTATGAGTTCATTTTATACATTTTCTTACACAACTTCTCACATATTGGGAGGGGAAAATATTGGGTAGGGGCTTGTGTTGGTTGGTTTATCCTAGGAGGATAATTTGGTTGTTGGACTGGTTGTTTAATGGGTTGTTGGTATTGGATAGGAGGGTGTTGGTATTGGATTGGTTGTTCTTGAAACTGGTTATGGTTTTGAAAATTTTGTGGAGGGTAGGGGTTTAGTCCCTGTGTATGACTAGGTTGTTGGTTGGGTTATTGGTTATCTTTCCAATAGAATCTTGGATAGTCATTGAACCTTGTATTGAAATTATTTTGGTACTGTGGCTTTTGAAGTTTAGAGAATTGACCTATGCTAGTGATCCTCTTAAAATAACATCTTTAATGGAAGGGATGGTTTTGCAGTTTTTGGTCTTGTGGTCATGTTTCTAACAAATTGTTCAAACAGGGTCAATAGTTTGAATTTCATGGACCTTCCAAAGATCGATCTCCTCGACCTACCTAATAAGTGAAGCGAGTTTTTCCCTGATAGTTTCTTCATCCCTAATAGTGTGAATTCCACTTGATTTGGGTGTCTTCTCATAGTAAGGTGATGTTCCCCATGTCTAGTTTTGTTCATCTAGTCCTTCTACATACTCATAAGCATCATTTGAGGCTTTGTTTTTAAAGGTTATATTACACATCATGTCACTGAATTGTTTGTTTCCTAGACCTAACCCTTCATAAAAAAATCAGAACTTGTTCTAAGATTGAAAATCCATGGTGAGGTACCATGTTGAGTGTGTATTTAAACCTTTCCCATGTTTCATAAAATGACTCCCCTTCTTTTTCAAAAAAGGTTTGTATGCTCTTTTTAAGTGTAATTGTTCTGTGATGGGGGAATTATTTTTTGTTAAATTCACTTTGAAATTGGTCACAGGAGTGGATTGATGTAGGTCTTGGATTAGTTAAACAATTATTTTATTGATCCTTTAGTGATAATGAAAGGAGACTCATCTTAGCTGACTCAAGTTGATGTGGTGGGAACATGGTTTTAACAATGTCATTGAACTCTTTGACATGAAGGTATGGCATTTATGAATCCATCCCATGGATGGTTGAAAGGTGGTTTAAGACATTATGTTTGAATACATAGTGGAATTAACCTAAGGAAGCATGCCTAATTCAAGAGGGTGAATTGGTCCAGGAATGTGTGAGGTAGTCATTAATGGTTTGATCAACTATATTCCCCAAGTTTGGGGCTTCCTCGTTTGGATTTCCATTTTGGTTCCCACCCAGGTTTATGATTTGGTTTCTTCGAATACCCTCCATTGAAATAGGCTCAATTTTTGACCCTGGATTATTTGGTATATTAGGATCTAATGTAAAGAGTTCCTTTGGTGTCCTTGACTCCCCAACCCCAGGACTATCCACCCTAACTAAACGGTTTGATTGGTTATGGGTATTGGCAGACATGGGCTAAGAAAAGTAAAAAACAAAAGAAAGGGGAAATGATAATAGAATTTGAGGTGAGAAAATATAAGGGGAATAATATAATGAGTATTTACATGACATACTTGGGTCCCTGGAAACGGATATAAAAATTGGTCTCACCCAAATTTACCCAAGTTTTTATGGTTAAGCAGTCGCTTGTAATGTATCTTGGGTTTTCAAATTCTCAGAGACCTAAGAAGAAACCTATAGACACGTAAATTATATGGATTGTTTTTTGATATGAAGTGGTCAAATTTTACTTAATTTTATATGGGTTTAAGTAAACACTAAGAGATATAAGTTAATTAAATTTAAAAGAATGAGTTTATCCTAGTTTATCACTTGGGGTGGATTGGATGCATTTCTTTTATAACTATTTCAATTTCTTATATTTGAGTTGGGTTCATTTAAGAAGATCAAACAAAATCATCACTTATTGGTTTAATACCTAAATACTATAATAATAATCACCTATACACTTGGAGGATCAAAGTTTTGAGCACTCCAAGGTAAAGGTTCGTATTAGCACTTGAAGTGTGCGGGCTTAAAATTCAAAAACGGATGAATATGTTTTAAAATCGTCAAATGAAAATCTCAATTAAAATAAGTGATTATAAATTAATATAGTGAGAAAAAACATTCAATATAGATCCTTTCTACACTATTGGATCAACCCATAGGAGTTTTATCCCTCCATTTATTCTATGATCTCAATGGAAGACAGAAGTAGACTCATGAGGGAGGAATTGAATAAGTGAAACACAATTAAATAATGATCACTCCACCATTGTGTGATAATTTTACAAGGTTTGTTGTGAATAAATTCACACCTTGAGGTAAAGGTATCAGTGTTATATTAATAATAACCTAATAATAGGATAAAAATAAGTTTTATTAAGAAACTAAGGTGAATTAGAACAACTTACATGTGAAAGACTAACTCAAGATAACAAAATCACAGCATAAAATTACAATATAAGAAAGCAAAAAATGTGATTAACTAATTCACCAACACAGCCTTAAATATAAATTTCAAGATTCATGGGTTGATACGCAAACATTCCATGTCTTTCCACATGAGTATGGTAGGGATAGGGTGGTGGAAAGCTTGTGGAATTTGGACTTTTCCACCCTTGACCAGAAATGGAATCCATTTTGCATCCACCAAATAGAGGGACCTAAATGATCTTATATATGGATAAATTGGAGTGTTCCATAGAATAATAAAATGAATCTACTGATGTCTCCTAACAGTATGTAATGTTTTAACCCAAATGGATTTTCGGATTTCTAGATATGGTCCAAATGGTGGGTTGTTTTTCTGGGCTGTAGATTTTGGCCTAGAATTAAATCTTCACCTTGGGATGCTAGTAAATATATTAAAAATCCAAATAATCTTGTTAAACTATTTAATAAAATTTTCCCATTATTTCATCTATCTCTAGTTAAATTTTGAGAATCATTGGACTTGAAACTTGGCCGCTACAATACTTTTATTGGGTTGTTTTCCTATTCACTTCGCCCAGAATGTTCTTAGTTCAAGAACCAATTTGGTGGTATTCCAATGGGAATATTCAAGTACTCCAAAATTATTAATTGTTCCTTATATAATTGGAGACCTTCAAATGAAATATGAAAATAAAATCAAGACCATTTGTTGTTCTATGATGTGTTTAAAAATGTACCATGAAATAGTGCATTTTAAGAAGAAATTACACTCATGTGAATTAATGTTTAATTTGTAAAATACACTAAAAATGTTTTTAATGAATAATGAAGAAAATGAATATTATAATATAATAAATGAATATTAGCCTCTTTCATTGGATAATCAATTTTTACCAACACAAACATGAAAGATCGGGAATGTAGATCATGTTTCTCTATTATCAATGGTGGAACCAATGTAATTTAAATAAGTGGTAAAATGGGTCATGGGTTTGATCCAAGAATGATTAATTATATCTAATTAATATGAAAAAATATTGGGAACTTATCAAGAGGCATGAACATAACAATGTGAATTGAAAAAAGTGAGTCTTCAAGAATAAATTTAAAGAGTATGGTAATGTGATCTGAAATAAATCATGTCAACTATGTAAAGGCTATAGAAAAATTGAAGGTGTTGATACTGAAGATAATTTTCCACAAATTTATTGAATTGATTTGATCAAACTATTCTTGGTGGTGCTTATACATAGAGTATTTATTAATTTTTAAATGGAAGTAAAAATATATAATTCTTTAATGGTGTACTCAAAGAGGACATTTATATTGAACATCCAATTGGATTAATAATTATAAATGATTGGTTCAGAGTGTTTAGATTTAAGAAATCCCTATATAGTCTAATATGATCACAATTAGCATATTATTCATGGATATACTTGTATTTAATGATGTTTGAATTCAAAATTAGTGGTGTTTATTTCATCTTCTATGTGAATATATTTAAAGAAAAACAATTTATGATTCTTATTTATGTGGATGATATTGTATTTGGTGGAAGTAAGAAGATATCTATTAAGTATTTTGATAATCTCATTAGTTCGGAATGTCAAAAGTCCATGATTAGTGAAGTCATATTTTTTAGGGCTGTAGGTTGTTCAAAATGTAGAATACACCTTTATCTCTCTAGTTAAATATGCTAGAAAGATATTAATGAAATTTGATATTCATGGATCCAAACCAATGTCAAATCTAATAAATGTAAGAACCATGATTGGTAATCATGAGGATGAGAAATATATGCATACTACCATGTATTGGAGACTAATTTGGATCATGTTATATCTAATAGTAACTCTATGGAAGATTGTTTATCAAACATGTTTAACATAACATTTCCAAAGTAATCTAAAGGAGGAGAACCTAAATATAGTGAAATAGATCATGAGGTACATCTGAGGTACTCATAATTTTTTATTATCCTTTTATGTAATAAAGGATCATGAATTATAATCTTGTTTTGAAGTTCACTTGGTCGGTGATGCGGTGGACCAAAAGTCCATAAGTGGTCGTACATTCTTTATTAGAAATAAATGTGTTGGATGGTAAATTAAAAAAGTGGAGATCACATATCTTAGTAGGGAAAATCCAGAATATATATTAGTAAAAAAATTATACACTCAATTTGATTAGATTAATTATCAATTGGAGGATACTGGTGAAGATGTGAAACAACCTATGGTGATATTTTGTGATAACAAGAGTACATTGAACTCATAAAAAATAAAATAAGATATTCTCATACTAAGCATATTTTAATCAAAAATCACTATATGAAAGAGAAATTTGTGAAAAGAGATATCAAATTGGAAAATGTTGGAATTGATCAACAAGTGATAGAAATCATGACAAATCCTTTGGCCACTCCAATATTTTAAGAGTCGGATGAACAATATTGTTCAACTTCCCCCCTCATCTTGAGGAGGTATATATATTCCATGTTCCCCATTTAAATATATTTCTTTATATAGATTTTAAATGTTAGAAAGGTTCTTTAAATTTATTATTTTTATAAATGGTGAGAATTACTATGATATTGGTGAAATTAGATGAAATATGTGATGGTAATGACATTCAATGGAATAGGGGGAGAAAATTCATGTTCTCCCTTAAATTGTATCTAAGAAAAAAGTATATATTTAAGAGGGAGTACATGGTATTAAAATTTAATTTGAGATAATATCCAGGAGGAATAAAATTCATATAAGCCTTAAGATTGGGGGTTCTGGAAAATTTTGTATTAGAATGGAAATGAATTATCTATGTCACGAGGCACATAATAATCTCTTAAACTCTTATTTTCTAAAACAATCATTTCTCTTGTATAATTAGAGTGATAAATGGGTCATTATAATGAAATATATAAGTATTAAAATGTTTTTGTAGGATTTAATTTCACTTGGGATTTCAAAAAAATCCATTAGGGGAGAATAGAGAAACCAATGTTTTTAATAATGAAGGTTAATTGAATTCAGGTCATTCTTGGGATAATTCTAGAATACAGAGGATGAAATTACTTTTTTGAAAAATATTTTGAGTATTTAGTGTTTATTTTCAATCCATTTTTTTAGTTATTCTTCCTATTTGAAAATGATTTTTGAATTCAAATAGATATTTCAGGGGAATATTTTAAATCTTACACAGATATCTGGCTGGAATAAGAAAAAACTTTAGAAGTCAATATTCCTTGTTTATTTTAAAATTACATGTAAAGGGTAAAGTACAGTGAAGGTTTGTAGTTTATGGTGAAGTTTCAAGAAATATATAGACTAAATTAAAAATTACATGAAAAGGAAGGAATCTTGTAAAAGAAAATATTTTCATGAAAGATAATATTTTCATAAAGGATGAACTTTACATGAAAACCGAAAAGGAAATTTATTATGAGTAGAAGGGAAAATTAAAATTTCATATGAAAAATAAATAATATGTTTAAAGAAATTAGAATATTTATGCAGATCAAATTTCATATCAAAGGAAGAAATCATGAAAAGGAAAGTATTCTCACAAAGGAATTGATTTTTTGAAAAAGATAAACATCATATGGACCATAAAAAGAAATAATTTTCATAAGAGAGATGGATTCTTTTTCATGGGAATCAAAAGGAAAATATTATATAAACTTGTTTTTCACAAAGGGGGGAATGGTAATCATTTATTAGGAATGTTTTTCAAGGAATATTTCCTATAAATATACCCCTAAGAAGTTCATTGGAGGAGGATAATGAATTAAGGGGATATTAGAGTGAATTATTCTATCCATTTATAAATAGAAGAAGACATATTTGTGAAAATAACAAACATAATGGACAGAACTATGAAGAAATTACTAGGAATAAATGGTTCTGAGAAGAACTTATGTGGTGAATAGTATGCCTCATAGAACTTATATGATGAATAGTCTATATTATAAATCTTACACAGAGATCAAGATTTGTATGAAAATCTAAACATAAGTGAATCTAGAGTTATAGATTTATATGGGACATTATTTATTAAGATCGTAGATTGTATTAAAGAATCATATTCAATATTTCATTATATTGATAATTAATACATTATTTTTTATCTATAAATGACCCCCATGTTGATAAACTGAGAATTATTCCATATGAACTAGATGAGTCATCATGAGTGTATCAAGGGAGGCAATGTGATAATCCCTAAAAAAGTTATAAAGTCAGTAATCCTACCATAGAGTGACCATGATAGAAACATTATATCCATAAAACTAGTGTATCTTAGTATATTTTGGAAAATTGACACATTGAAAGTGTGTTCTCTATGGACATGGCCATTAGTAGTGAAACAAGTAAAATTGTTTTAACTTTTTCTTAGTTTTATTATTTTTGATTATGGTGTATGTTCAATTAATTTTGATAGTTTTAACAAGTTTCTACCAATGTGGGAAGAAGATCTAATGATATGTAAGAAAATGTGCACATCCCAATCCCCTTCCCCTTTTGTGGGTGTGTTTTCGCCACTTGGTTTCAATAACAATGCAAACAAAACTAAAAAACTGGGATCATTAAAAGTGGTAATGAATATAATATCATTCTTAAATAAAAATAAAAAAAATATTTCACTATAATGTTTTTATATTTAATTAATAGTGATTTTAATTTCAACAAAAAAGGAAAAACCTATTTCATTGAAGTAATAATTTGAAACCTGGGTTCGGGTACCCACTACTATGGGGGTACTAGATACTAGGATACATATTTTTTATATGAGACACTTAGGTTTATATAAAAAAAGTTTTTTCCTCTTCAATTTATTTATAGACTATAAAATTACTAAACAATTTAGTGGGATCTTCTTATCTTCCAACACATTATATCACTTCATGATGTAAAGGAATGAAGATGGGGAATAAATATGTTTATTTTAAAATATATAATCAAATGAAATTATTTCTTCTTGAGAGATATACCTCCCTTTATATAGTCGTCATTTATTTTATTAAAGATTCTCTTATAGTCAAAACATTCAACCATGTTTTAGTTAACTATGGTTGTTTAAGTTGTATAGTATAATGTACAGCTTGAATATTACCCTTATAATTATTGAATGTTTTAATAATTAGAATCACTTAATACATATCATTATTCGGAATTGAAATCCAAATAGATAATAATAACATGAAAATTTTGAATGACGCAATCAATGATAATTTGATATCACATATCACTATTTTTTAGTAGTATTTGATGGATATGAAAGATAAACAAGGTTCAATTGGCCACCCCCATAAATCCCCCTACCCCTAGCTACACTTCTAATAAAAGGGTGGTGAATTCCTCCTTAATGGGTTTCATAAATGATAATCATAGTAAAATTGCAATAAATTTTTCTTTATCATCCATGCTTCTTTCTCCTTATCTAATATTAATTATAATTTTTTCCCAAAACGCGTTATTAGCACAAACACTAAAAAAAGAGAAAGTCATGTTTTAATTTAAATCCTTAATTTTACCTCCTAGTGGGATGTTTCAAATTATTTATATAATATTTTTTATTTACTTCTAGATTGGATGATTTTATCTAAAATGTTTAATTAGATCCATAAATATTGGATTGTCATCTGTTGGGATCGTATTAATTTCTTTATATTAAAAAATTTGATTGGTTAGCATAATTAATAAATTATTGTACCACAAAAAGTTTTAAAAAGAGTAATTCATTGTACTTATTTATTTATTTTAAACCCCATGTGAAAGAGTTCTTAACCAATTAAGGTGGGATTTAAAAAATATACAATTAGGTGATTTTATTAATTTTATGAACCTGATATTGGACATTTCATTCCTTATTACTATTATAATACATCCATTATAATTATAGAATCATATTTAGGTATAAATAATTATCTATAATTATTATATTAATTAAATTCATTTAATTATTTTATTTATTTTTAAAAATCTAAACTATTTTTGTATTCTTATTCTAAATAATATTAATCTATTTTTCCTAGTTGTCTTTAGGTCAATAATTTCAAAACTTGAATTCACCATACTAGATAATACCTAAAATAATTTTATTTAATGAAAAATTGATTTTCAAATACATATCAAATCGATGGATCTAACAAAGATAATTAAAGAGAATAATTTATAAATCCTTCAAAATAAATCCAAAGAGATTATCTTCTTAGAATACATCTCAACATGAGACTAAACTGTAAATACCATCTAGTAAGAGATCTAACCGAACTCTAGAAGAGTTTGAAAGAGAGATATAATCATCAAATGGAGATTTTTTTCCCACAATTCTTTTTAAATAGAATGATTTAAACTTAAAATAGTATAAAAGGGTCAGTGATTACAGTTCTTCTCTATATATAATTGTTTCATAATTAAATTATTTTGATATTGAGGTTATAGATTATTATATTCTTGAAAATACATATAGGAATTTTGATGCTTCTCATATAACCCTACAACAGATTTATTGCTTTCAAGGATATATAATATATTTTGATCCCATATCATCATTACTTTTATAAAATAAGAACAATGAAATATTGATTAAAAATAATTAACATTATCCCAATATTTCTATAGTATCATTTCCTAAAGTAAATTCTATTTTTCATGAAAATAATCACAAAAGTGGGTGAATCTAAGGACATGATTATCATGGTAGATGTGTTTTTAGTGGCATGAAAGGTTGAGTTTGTTGTTAAAACCATGGGAAATGTGAAAATTATTATCTGAATTAAATAAATATCAAATCAAGCACTCTAAATAATCCTGAAGATTATTGTTATAGGTTTAGTTATAGGGGATATTGGTCCCAAGTCTATTAAACCATAAAGCACCTCTGTAAGATTTATAAATCATGTAGCACCATGTGTCCATATGATGTTTGTGTAACATCCTAGCTTTTCTAAAAGGTATAGACCATTTTTTGGTATTAATTCTTTGATTTATACCTAATAATTATTCCAAATGGATTTATGGAGGTCATGAGGGAATCTAGGGCTTATTCACATCCCAGATCCCAAAAAATGGAGAAATAGATTGGGTTTCATGGTTAGTAGAAAATGTACCACCCAGCCAGCATGGTTTCCTTAAACCATGAGGCTTCAAATAGTGGGGTTTTGGGGACCACACAGTTTATCTGCAACCATGAAACCCCAATCGCATGGTCGTGTGCGATTGGAAACCCCTTGGACAATGGCCTTTCACATGGTTGGCGTATGGTTTGTCCAACCATGCGGCCAAACCATATACCCCTTCCTGTGTAAGTGAATTTATGGTTTTTGCTTAAGGAAATGTTTTATTTACCCATCTCTTCCACTCCCATTTCTATTGGAGAGAACCCTCATTCACCTCCAATAATCTCTCCACCCTCAAGATCTAGGGATCAATATATCTTCTTCATTCAGTCACCAAATCCATCATAATAGGATCCATCAAAAATCATGAGGTAAGATCTAAAATCCTCTTACATCCTTTTCTAGTTTCTCTCTTCCTATGTTGTGATTTTTTTGTGCAAGATCATTTTCCCCACTTTCAATGAATTTGATGGTTTCTCTGATAAACTTCATTCTAGATCGAATCAAATGTCGACACTTGATGAGGGAAACACTACATGGACAAGGTAGGTGGTCTAGTTTTTCCCCCATGTTTTGTTGTATTTTATAACTTACTCTGTTGTTTCACATGATGAATCCAAAGACACTTCCAAAACGTTAAATTAATTATTACAAATGGTTTCACATGTGTATTATGACCCTAGATTGTGGTGAATCACAAACTAGGTTGATTTAAAAGACCCAAGTGACCCCTTTGGGTATTTCTAGTTCATTATATCCTATCTTCTAATGTTCTAATTTTAGTCACCATTTTAGGTGCACCACCTCTCTGATAAATTCCTTAAACTAATGTTGGAATTTTTTAGAATGATGGTACATGTTTTTGGTTCCTATAATTCATTCCTTAATATATTTTTTTTGATGAATTAAATGAAATGGACTTGTTTAATCATGTTATAAAGGTTTTATTGCTAAATGGTATGGTTTTCCTAACCAAATCATACCATCACCTTTTTTCAAGGACTATAAAAGGGGTTCCAACGTAAGGACCCCTTATATGGGACCATCCTTCCTTAGATAGAATTTTTTAATTGTCTATAAATACGCTAAGGGAGACACTAGCTATGCCTGGGATGGGTTCACTGAACATTATTCATTTTTAACTATAGACAAGTGATACTGGTTCCATAGGGGATCTCCAGTGGATAGGATCGGTAGCATGATGGTTATACCATGACATGATAGAGACTCAGGCCCCTACATCTGATACCACGGATGAACTCTGAGGTTATTTTTGGATGTTATCACACTATTTCGGGAGTCGCACATGGGATTTCATTCACGGGTCTCCTTGGACAGACTCATATAGAATTTTTAATTTTACAGAGCCCTTAAAGAAATACTTAGGGTCCCACTCAGACCGCCTTGGATGGGATCAGGGTTCTCTAATTTAAAATTCAAAAAATGGTTTTAAATAAGAAATGAACCTTTGAAATTGGAACTTCAAGGATGTGTCTACAAATCTAGATAACAATCATGGGGGCATTCCATATTATTATACATTCTACCACTCACTTATTGTGCATGATCCCTTGGTCCATACACACTGATTTAGGCTGAAGAAAGTATAATTAGATGAGTTAAGTGGAACTCAGTCTAGTGGGATTATTTATTTATTTAGTTTTCTCTTGAATGTATTATAAATGGAACATTGTTCATTTATAATCCATGGAATGGATTGATCTAGACACCATTGGTGGTGGCATACTATGTATATCTCACACCCTACTTGATCCACCTTTGGTACCCAATTCTACTTCATTACTGGAGGTATGAATAATGGGAAGAAGGAAGCTTTCAATGCTTGGTTTATAGTTCTAGGATAGAGTATGAGGTTAGAAGACTGAGCCTATGCTTGAGATGTTAGTTATTGTAGTTTTTGGTCTTTTTGGTATTTTTGTATAGTATGTGGTATATATTTGTATCCCATGCTCCGTACATACTTGTTTTTTATATTTACTTGATAATAATCATCATTTTTTATCTACTTATTATTTAGCTCCTTCTTATTATTTATTTATCTTGCATTATTATTTATTTTGGTTCTGCTACTATCTGTCTTTTGATACTACTTCCACTATGGAGGTTATTGGTCCAGTCATATAGTTTCTACATGTATTGTTTCTTATTATATATATATATATTCTCCACTCTTATCAATGAGGGAATAATATCCATACAGACACTCCCTAGGCTCTCACTACTAGTCGAAAACCTATGGCATTCGGGGAGGAGCGCTTGAGGTCTTATGGCTCACAGTCTCGAGGAACCATTAAGTGAAATCTACTGAGAGATGCTAAAAAATGGTATCAAATGAATTTTTACTTTGTTCATACTTTCTAGATTTATATAGGAGACAAGGAGTATTGGAATTAGGTAATGATCCTATTCCTGAGAGTAGCTAACCCAGATACAGGGGAAACCCAAATTACTCGGGGTGGGTAAATGCTTTTATTTTCTTACGCTCCTATAGTTTCATGGATTTCACCATTGTTTGACTCACTTTATTTGTTTTGTTATTATTATTTATAAAATGTTTAATATCATGGGTTTATTTACCCTAGCCCATGAATATTAGGGAATATTAAAAAACATTCATCATACTAGAATCCATAAAATTCAAAATTTCATGCATTATGCTATGTCATATCTACTTTCTTCATACATCTCTTATATTGTATGTGCTTGTTGTGGTGCCTTGTTGGTTATGAATTATAGTTCATTGATTGATATATCTAGGAATGTTCTAATATTTCATGAAGAACTGGGAAAAAATAAATTACACTTAAAGTGCATGCCTTAACCTAACAATGTTTTCCTACATATGCTAAATAAGACACCTTAAGTAAATAGATATGGCATGTTGGGACAGGGACCATTGGTCACATGAACTGGAATGAGTTAAATTTAGGATTAATTGGATGTCACATTTCAATTTATTAGGTGTATGGGCCCTTATAAATTGTAAATGGTGATCCATCTAATTCAACCATTTAAATGGATTTAAAAACATAAAGGAATTCGAAATTAAAATGGTTAATCATTAAAATGAGATGGTCAACTTATACATGTGATAAAAGAACTTAACCCTACTTACCATAATAGTGAGTAATAGGTTGTGTCTCCTATGATCCTTCCATGACCTTTTCTAATCACCTAGACCTGGATCTTTGAGCAAGCTAAGGGTTTTGATGTTCTTGTAGGCATGCTTTGTATCTATGATTTCCTTATCACTTTTACTATATATTATAAATCCAATTTTAGTCTTTCTATTTGAAATTGTAGATATATTTTTGCACAATGACCTCCTATTATACACCTAGAGAGTGGAGATGAGAATACTCTTGAGGTAGTGGGCCCTCAGCCACCCGTGAAACCTCCTATAGTTCCACCTAAGGAACCACCTACAAATCTTATCCTAGAAACCGATGCTTAGTTATGTGACATATGTTTCTATATAATACAGTCTATTCATGGTTCTCCTAGGCCTAAATATACCATTGAAGAGTTGAACCGTGAGTTTAAGTAGTATCATTCTACCACCTTCTAAGGGGATGGAAAACCTCAAGCTATTGATTCATGGCTAGAGGGCATGTTTTCTATCTTAGAGCACATCGAGAAGCCTCTATAATGGAGGGTAAATCTCTCCAACTACAATATTCATGACTCTTACAAGAATTGGTAGGACATCCTTACCCAGGATGGTCAATATAAGGGTATGGTCTGGGTGGACTTCCAAACATCCTTCTTTGACTACCTATTTCCACAAAACTTGATAATATACCATGATCGGGAGTTCATACACATTTAGCAAGGTGACATGTTAGTGATGGAATAATCATATCACTTCACAAAATTATAGAATTTTGAACCAAACTTGTATGGTGAAGAGCTAGAGACTATGAGGTGACTCGAGGATGGAATCCCATACACCATCTGATCATAGGTGAATGCCTTTTGGAAAATCACCATTTTTGAGATAGTAAACAAATCCCTCATCACTAAGTGGAACCTAGGGGAATTTGGTAATGTGATCTAGGGAAGTTCAACTTCTTGTTAGGTAAGTGGTTTATCTAGCAACAAGAAATTTCATTTTGGGGGTACACGTGGGCAGTACCAGCAAGGTGGAATGCATCGATAGCTATGTGGTGTGTCACTGACATGTCAGGCCAAGACATAAAAATACCTTGTGTACAAGGAACCTGGTCAAGTGTCAGGGTTGTGGTGGTATGAGTCACCTCTAGTGTTTCTGTTGATCCTTTTATGCATTTCCCAGTGAATAGGGTTATGTTCCACCTCCACCTTCTGGTGAAGGGTTGGTGACTCCATGATAGGATAGAAGTTGGTCTTATACTAGTTTATCTAGTGAAGAATGTGGTCATGGTTATGGAATTCATGCCACAAAGTTTTAGCGTCATCAGAGTGGACCTGCTCAGGATACTTAGGTAGCATCTTAGGGTCATGGTTTAGTCCATATATATGTAATGTAGACTATTCCTAAGGAGAAGAGTTCAGTGACTTCTACTATAAGAGTTACTATTCTAGCAGCCTCCACTTTAGATTTTACCCTTTTTGATATAGGTTCATCACACTCTTTTCTATATGATGCAACAATGGGAAGTCTGGGCCTAGTAATAGAAAATTATAATGGTGTGATATCTCTTGACATGTCATAAAGAGTTTGAGCAGAAGGTATATTTCATTATAGGGAGATCCCTCATGAGATTTTTCGGAACCATTTTCTATGGAGTTTATTTGTCCTTGCGATGACCAGCTTCGACATCATTCTTGGTATGGACATGTTTGTTCCTTATCGAGCCCTTGTGAATTTTTATCTCCGTCATATTTCATTCACATCACTTTATGGGAGAATGTATATCTATAAGATAAAATGGGATATCTATGCAAGTCAAGTTATACCCAAGAGTACTGGGCTAGGTTGAGTGAAAACCCAGATGGAAAGTCTCTTTATGAGAAATTAGGGAATGAAGCTTGTGGATTTCCCTCTATTTTTGGATCATTTTAGGGATGTCTTCCTTGATGATTTCATCATCTTTCCTTATAAGATAGAGTTTTAGTACACCAACAAGCTTGTTCTATGTGTGACACCTTTGTCTATTCCCCTGTATAGAATGGAACATATAGTACTCCAAGAACTCCAAAATCATCTTGAAGATCTAGGGGAGAGGGTTCTATCTGACCCGACACATCTTCATGGGGTTCACCTATACATTTCTCCAATTAGGTGTAAATTACCCTTATATTGGGTGTAGATTACCACCTAATGAACTAGATCATGATAAAGAATCAGTATCCACTGCCTCGTATAGACAACCTCTTCGACCTGCTCTAGGGAGTGACAGTTTTCTCCAAGATCAATTTGAGTTTGGGCTACGATAAAGTGCATGTGAGGCCATAAAACATAAAACATATAGTTTTTTAGAGCAAGTATGGCTTGTAAAAGTATCTAGTAATATTTTTTGGATTTTATAAATGTGTGTTCAGTCTTTATGGCTCTGATAAATCAGGTTATCCACCCGTACCTAGATTCTTTTGTGGTGGTCTTAATAGATGACATCTTCATGTATTCTCACACCAGTCATGACCATGAAAATCATCTTGATATCATTCTGATAACACTGAGAGAACACCAACTATATTAAAATCTCAGTCAATTACACTATTTAATCAGTAAGATTCACTACATTGGTCGTATAATTTCATAGGTTGGTGTATCTATTGATCTATAGAAGGTGAGTGTCATAGTTTCATTGGAGCATCCCAAGAATATGTTTGAAATGTGAATTTTATTAGGGTTGGATGGCTATTATTAGATATTCATTCAGTACTACTCATGCTTGGAAGCTCCACTTATAGGTTTGATCAAGAAGGGTGTTAAATACGACTGTACTGAAGCTTGTGAGAAGACATTCAAAGAGTTTAAGGGAAGACTGACTTCAGCACTTACCCTAATTCTTCCAGAGCTGGGAAGAGGCTATAATATTTATTTTTAGGCATCGGGGATCAGAAAGGTTATATTTTAGATGTGTGGTGATCAAGTTGTGGAATATGGTTCCCTCTTTTTGAGGAATCATAAGTGTAATTACCCTACGCATTACCTCGAGCTAACTATTATGGTCCATGCTTTATATTATTAGAAGAATTATTTATTGGGTGAGAGGTTATTTTATTTAAATGGATCACAAAAGTTTTAAATATATCTCCACACAGCGAGACTTGAATCTCAAGCAGTGTAGGTTAGCTCAATACCTGCAGTCCTTCGACTTTGATCTTCATTATAAACCTAGGAAGGGTAATGTCATAACTGATTCCTTGATATGGAAGACTCAAATGAAATTCATAAATGAGGCCAACAGTAAGTGATATATGATGGATCTATTTTTTGAGTTGATCCTAGATGTTCAAGAACAGGACGGTCAACTTGTTTTAGCATCTCTTATAGTGGATTCCTCCCTTTTAGAGTGGGTTTAGATGAGATAGGTATCTGATTCCAAGGGCCTTACCTTGAGGGACAACATCACATGTGAGGACCTGATGCCTAGTTGGGTTGTTTATGGGAGTGAAACCCTACACTTCTATGGGTGTTCTTGGGTGTCTTCTGATATACAAGAAGATTTGATGAGGGGATCTCATGCCTATGTTTGGGATGTTTGTCCTAGGATTACCAAGATGTACCATTGATGATCATATGATATGTATTGTTTACTAGAGAAAAAAGTCTCTCCAAGGTAGGTATGTTCCTCTATTCCGATTGTTATGCCACCACGTCTACATACTGGATGATACCTAGGAGCGAGAGGCCGATGTACATGTGCAATAGCTGAAACTCTTCTCATATGATCCTTTACCACTCTCAAAAGGGAAACTTGGGGATGAGTGGTCTTAAGGAGGGGTGGTTGTATCATCTAAACTTTTCTAAAAGGTATATACCATTTATTTTTAGTTTAAATTCTTTATTTTCTCCCTAATAATGATACCCAATAGAGTTATAGAGGTCATGTGGGTGTTTAAGGAATGTTTGGATCCTGGATCCCGAGAAATTTGGGAAATAGATTGGACCGCACGATTATGAAAACCCATGTTGTTCGGCCCATATGGTTTTCCTCAACTATGTAGCTTTAGATAGTGGGGTTCTAATGGTTGCATGGGTTTTTCTAAAACTGTGTGACCCTAGGTACACAACCACATGGGATTGCAGACCCCCTAGACATTGGCCTTTCGCATGGTTGGTGCAAGTTTTGGCCAACCATGTGGCCAAACCATGCACCCTACCTATGTTGTTGAATTCCTAGTTTTTCCTTAATAAAATTTTTTATTTACCCCTCTCTTCTCCCTATCATTTCTAGTAGAGATCACCCTCATTATAATCCTATAATATCTCATTCCTCAATATCTAGGAATCAATATATCTCCTCTATCTGATCACTAAATCTATGACAACCCTTCTTTTTATTACACACTTAAACATGCTTTATTACATAAACTTCACTTGATACAACATAGAAGATCAAGAGGTCAAGTTTCTTTGGGGATTATGATAATTACATAACAACTTAGAACATAAAACACACAACATCTTTATTGAAAACTTCCTTTACATGACCACTACATTCCCACGTACTAAGCATTGCATAGGATAACCTAAGGACATGCATAAGAAAAGTGTGAGCTATAAATCCCAGTAAGGGAATAAACATGGAATAACATGAGGAAAACAATAAATGTTATACAATAGGAATATCAATAGACCACAAGAGAAACATGAACCTAAATTCATGATAAAGCATGATAATCATAACATGGAAATGTGGCAAAAACACTTACCATGGAATTAGCATCAACCAAGGCTCATTGCACATGGATCATGAGTAAACCCTAACTGTATAGGAAGCAAGAGTAACCCCTCATTGAACTTAAATTAGCATGAGTAAAACCCCATTTCACATGATGTATCATGATACTATACTTTACCCAATGCATTGGAGAGCCATCAGGGCACACCCTTCTTAAACATTTCATTTCATGCATAAGTGTGCCACATGGATCATAAAACATGGATTCATTAAACATCATCATTTATTACAAGATAAAGAAATATGGAATTAATACATGAAACTATATAACCAATAAGTAAATTTTCATAAATTCGGACACCCTTGATAGAGAAATGGGCATGGTATTCACTACACAAAGACTTTGGATTTGAAGAACGTGGTGCAATTTCACCAGCATAACGGTGTGACATAAGAATTCGTAAAAATGGTTGATGAGAGATAAAGGGGTGTCTCATAATATATACATGAAATTTACAGTAAGGGGGTAATATAGATACATGTCCCAACAATTGTAATGGAATTTATAGTCATGATACAAAAAAAAATACTTGAATGTAAATGAGGAGAGAGAAATTCCTTTCAGAATTTCAGCATCGTAACGGGTGTACATGGGAGGAATTTAATGAGAGAGAAAGGGGTCTCCCATAATTAAAACATAAATATGGAAGTATTTTGTAGGTTTGAAACCATACCCCAACATTTATAATTGAAATTAAAAGGGAATAACAACTTAAATAATATTGGACAAAAATGAGAAAGGAAGAAAACCCTTACTTGGAAGTGTGATCCCAAAGGCTCGTGAGAGGCTTGAGAGAGGCTTCTTGGGAGCCTGGGAAACCTTGGGAGGATTATAGAGATAGGAGGGTAGAGTTTGGACGAACTAAAAAGGCATGGAGTGAAGAGGAAGTGGGATCTTGGGTGGGTTTATATAGTAAAGGAGGGGGAATTGTTTATTATTTAGGTTTGGGACACCTCACATTAAACTAATCAAAACCACAAACCAGCCCATGGTTTGTGCCCATGTTTTTTTCCAAAGGGGAGGGGGAAAAAATATTTTATAATGAAAATGTCCTAAATTATTAAAATAATAGGGTTTCTTATGTGGAGGTCAGTCACACTCTCTAGGAAAATAATTTAAAAAGACAAAATGTTTTATAAGTCTTGAAGGGTCCACTAAAGCGTTGTAAAATAAATCAAAAAAACACAAAATCACATTATTTTAATGGTAAAACATATATTGACAAAACATAATGTTTATATTATTTTATTACATCACTATTGGGTCATTATGATGTCCTAAAACACATTATATATTTAAACGATATTTAATTTTTACCCAAAAAATCGACTGTCTGAGAAAATTATGAAAATTTAACCATTGGATAATTTTGATGTCCTGATTCCAGAAATAATATTAATTCTATCTAAATAATTTTCTAAATATGTTAATTTTTTCTTTTAAAATAAAAACTGACATTTATCGAAAATTCATGGGTTTCGAAAAAAATGGCTTTCAAACCTTAATAAAAATTAAAATTGCATTCATAAAATTATACGATCATTTATATTTAATAAATTTTAATTTAATAATAATAATAATAATATTTTATTAAAATATTATTTAATTAAAAAATCCATTAATTCATAAAAATATATTTCTTAGTTGAATATTAAATAAAAATACTATTTGTTCTTTAAAACCTATTTAAAAAGTAACAATAATAAAATGAAAGTATGTTCATTATTATACACAAAAAAAATGTACATAATAATCATACGAGGGTCTTGTAACATAACCCCTTAAAACACCTTCATAAGACCTTAGGGTAAGGTGCTCGATGGTGACAGACTCTTGGTGTGGATAAGATAACATCGCTCGAGTGGTAATCTCTATCAACTTCTAATTCTACCATAGGCGGTTCCACATGAGCTTAACGTATTCAAGCTCGAATTGGGATTGGTCATGAGTGAAGCCAAAAGATGAAACCTCCTTTCCAAGCTCCGACAAATGGGTTTCGAATGGGGAAAGTCTACTGGATGAGGTCATCGCTTCCTTTGTCTCAGTAAATTGGATTTGCTAAAGCCCTATATTTATACTAATCATGTGATCATTGTTCAACGAAAATATTAGCAACGGTCACGATTCTTAACGGTATTTTAAAATCCAAAAAAAATAAAACAAAATAAGTGAATATTTTGTATAAACATTTCAAATATTAAGACATTTAATTAGATCAAGAGGGATTTTCATTATCAAATGTTTGGTTCGTTACAAACTACACCCATTAAGAAATTTCTCCCTCAAAATTTCTTTTTCCCACTCTAAAAAAGATTAGGGTAACTCTACTTCATCACTTCCTCCGATTCCCATTTCACTTCTTCAAACTTGTGGTTTCACCACAACACCTTGACGAGGGGCATTGTCTTATTTCATAGAAATATTTCTCTATGATCTAAGATCTTCACTAGTTGCTCCTCATAAGAAATATAATCATGTAGTTGTATCACCATTGAAGAGAGTACATTTGAAGAGTTTGGTATGTACTTCTTTAAGAGGGATACATGAAATACATCATGTACTTTGGCCATGGTAGGTGGATGTTCTAGTCGATAGGCCACATCCCCGACACGATCAAGAATCTTGAAGGGGCTGATGTACTTAGGATTTAATTTCCCTTTCTTTCCAAACCTCATGACCTTATTCCATGGAGATATGCATAGAAATACCATGTCTCCAACTTTAAACTCAAGGTCTCGTCGATGGTTATCTGCATAACTCTTCTACCGACACTGGGCTGCCTTGATATTTTGTTAGATGGTTTTCACCTTATCCACCATTTCATCGACCATTTTTGGTCCTAGCAGCTTACGCTCACCGACTTCATCCCAACATGATGGTGTTCCGCACCTCTTCCCATAAAAGGATTCATATGGTTCCATTTGGATGCTCGAGTGGAAACTGTTGTTATAAGAGAACTCAACCAGAGGAAGATGTTGATCTTATCCTCCTTTGAAGTCCATTGAGAATGCTCTCAACATGTCCTTAAGTGTTTGGATATTCTGTTCAGATTGGCCATTAGTTTGAGGATGATAAGTCGTACTGAAGTTCATATCAGTATCTAAAGCATGTTGAAGACTCTTCCAAAACTTAGAGGTGAATCTTGGATCTCGATTGGACACAATATATAGTGGTACTCCATACAGCCTTACCACTTTCCTGATATATATCTGTGCCAGTTGATCCAATGAGAAATCCTCCCAAATTGCAATGAAGTATGCAAACTTTGTAAGAAGATCCACAACAACCCAAATTGCATTGTTTCCTTTGGATGTATTTGAAAGTCTGGTGAAAAAGTCCATCGTGATGTTCTCCTATTTCCATGCTGGTATGGGTAATGGTTGCATCATCCCCTTGGACTTCTGCCTCTCTGCCTTCACTTGATGACACACCAGGAACTTTGATGTATACTCAGCAATATCCTTCTTTATATTATCCCACCAATAATGATCTCAGAGATCACAATACATCTTTGGGTTTCCCAGGTGAATAGAGAAATTCAAACTATGATCATCATCCAAAAGTTCCTTCATCAGCTCCGAACTTGATGAAAAACATAGTATTTTCCCAAATATCACAATTTCGTCTTCATTAACATTGAACTTCGAGGATTTCCCTTTTCTGATAGCTTCCACATTCTTCTGAATTCCCACATCATCCTTTTGAGAATCCTTTAACCTTTCCAAAAGATATGGTTGAGTAATCATTTGTGAAAATATTGATGATGTTCCCTTTTTTATGATTCACATGTCCATCTTCATCAAATATAAAAATATTGGATCCTTTTCAATTCTCATCAAGGATAGAATCGATGGGTCCTTTCTACTTAGATAATCTATTACCTTGTTCTCTTTCCCATGGTGGTAATGGATAGAGCATTCATAGTCTTTGATTAACTCTAACCATATTCGTTGGTACATGTTCAACTCTTTCTATGTAAATATATACTTGAGGCTTTTGTGGTCTATATATATTTCACACTTCTCCCCAAAGAAACAATGCCGCCAAATTTTTAAAGCGAAGATCATCGTAGACAACTCCAGATCATATGTAGGATAATTATACTCATGAACTTTCAATTAACATGAATCAAAGGAAATGACTTTGTCATTTTGTATCAACACACATCCCAGACCCTTCTTAGAAGCATCGCTAAATACCACAAAAAGTTATCCACTTATGGGTAAAGTGATAATGGGCACAGTGATAAGCCTCCTTTTTAACTCCTTGAAGCTTTCTTCTCATTCATCACTCCAATAAAATTTTACTCCCTTCTGAGTTAGCCTGGTAATAGGGTTAGACAATCATCAAAAATTTCTCACAAATCATCGATAATATCCAACTAACCCCAAGAAGCTACGGATATTTGTTACCGATGTTGGCCTGGGCCATCCCTCTATTGTAGCTATCTTTGAGGGATCCACAAATATCTCATTGCTTGTGATGATATGGCCCAAGAATGAGACCTCCTTCAACTAGAACTCACACTTTCTATAATTTTCATAGATCTTCTCCTTTCTCAAGGTCTCTAGTATAATTCTTAGATGCTCCTCATGATCCTCCTTGGTTTTGGAGTATATTAGAATATCATCTATAAAGACTACCACAAATTTGTCGAGGTTGTAGACCCCAGAAAACGCGTCCCCAAAATTTTCCAAATGCTTCCATACATGATCCAAGATCGTAGTCCATTTCGCAAGCTTCGTTTTGGTAGGTCGTAGGGCCCGAACGGAGCTACGGATTAGGATTTATGGACGTTTGAAGATTGGCTGGAAATCTGGTTCGCGAAGCCCATTCGCGAAGCCCCCCTCCGTGATCACGGAGCGCCGCGGCGAAGTAATGAGGCGAGAGGCTCCGCGAACCCATTTGACGTTTGTGATGCGCCGCGAAGACCCCTTGTGAAGCACTAATGCGAAGCACCGATTCGAAGCACCCGTGTAGCGCGGTCCCGCGAAGCCCCGCCACGAAGCGCCCCGACCATCGCGGCCTCACGAAGATCCAGAGGCGGTGATGCTCCGCGAACGCATTTGACGTTAGCGAGCCACCGCGAAGCACCAGAGGCGGTGATGCTCCGCGAACGCATTTGACGTTCGCGAGCGCGCCGCGAAGCTCCTGAGGCAGCGCGGAAGTTCTGCTTCGCGGCGCCCCTTCCTATAAATACCTAGCTCACCCCCCTTCTCAGAGGACGGGCACGGCCACTTCGCCCCTTGGGTGGCTGCGCGGAGCTCCGCATTGCGGCTCCGCGAAGCCATGCTCCGCGAGCAGCTTCCTTCGCGTTGTTGCTCCGCGAGTGGAGGATCCGCGAGTCCATGCTCCGCGAGCCTATGCTCCGCGATGCTGCTCCGCGAGACCATGCTTCGCGAGAGCCCATGCTCCGCGATGCTGCTCCGCGAGACCAAGCTCCGCGAGACCCATTTGCTCCCGCGAGAGACCATTGCTCCGCGAGGCCATGCTTCGCAAAGCTACTTCGCGAAGACCTATCCTTCGAAAGGATCCCACCTTCGCGCCCACCGGTCCATACCGCGGGGGCTGCGCCCCCGCACCCCCATGAAAATTGGAGAGTTGCACCGCAAACTTTTCGGGCCGGGATGCCGGGATTTTCCATTGCGCCCTTATGCGCTCCCACCTACCACCTATGGAACACCATGATTTGAGATACTCCTCCACACATCATGGAACACCTTGAGTTGAAATATTCCTCTTGGTTTAGTTCCATGTTGTGAGTTGAGATTCTCATCATCAATTCCCCGAGTACCTCGAGTCGAACCATCCCTCAGGCAACTCCTCCAAACCCGATCACTTGGCTCCTATGCCAGGTTGAACCAGAAAGGGCCGCCCTTGCGTAAGTCCCAAAACCAACCATTTCTAGGAACCTTCTTCCTAATAGTCCTATCTACAAGACTATAAACTGTAGTACTCCCTATCTAACAAACGATAGGATGCCTCTCGCCCTATACGAGAGATGCCTCATGATCCAAGCATGAGATGCCAGCAGTCCTATCTACATGACTATAAACTGTAGTACTCCCTATGTTCCTAAAATAGGATGCCTCTTTCTCCAAGAAAGAGATGCCTTATGCTCCTAGCATGATATGCTAACAGTCCTACCTACAAGACTATAAACTGTAGTATACTCCCTATGTTCCTAACATAGGATGCCTCTTTCTCCAAGCAAGAGATGCCTTATGCTCCTAGCATGAGATGCTAATAGTCCTACCTACGTGACTCAAAACTGTAGTATTCTCCCTATGATCCACACATAGGATGCCTCTCTCCCTATACAAGAGATGCCTTATTCTCCTAGCATGAGATGCCAATAGTCCTACCTACATGACCCTAAACTGTAGCATTATACCTATCTAACAAATGATAGGATGCCTCTTGCCCTAAACGAGAGATGCCTTATGCTCCTAGCATAAGATGCCTAATGCCATGTTTACAGTGGCATAGTTTCAAGAGCGTTGGAATCCGTTCAAACATTCCAGCACTCCACCCCATGCTTTGTGTGTCCTTCATTTTGATCTGCATCCATTTCCAAAGTCTGAAGGGACCCCCTAACAGTATGGACGGTAGACCCATGGTCCCCCTACTGTCCTGGGCCAACACCCCAAAAGGCTTCAGGTGACACTTTGAGGTCCTGTGTTTCGAATACGGTCAGCAGTCGACCCCTCATTTGTTTGTCCCCATTTTAGGCTAACGCGATACGATGCTGTGTTGCGAACATGGTCAGCAGTTATCCTCTATCGCCATGCCACTCTCATCGCATTTCGAATGTCGGGCATGTGATTCACACTTTTCTTGTCCCTTTGTTTGGGCTGATTCCAACGCCCTTGGCGTTATCCCGCTTGTGCACTTGCGCATAGGCACATACCTCAACCCACCAGTGGGTTGGGATGTCCTCATGGCCAGACATGAGGAAGACATTACGAGCAGCTTCCTTGCGTAAGCCCCATTCACCAGTGCCGCTCCATAGCGGCACCCGGGCAGCTTCCTAGCGTTAGCCCCATTCAACAGTGCTGCTCCATAGCAGCACCCGGGCAGCTCCTTGCGTAAGCCCCATTCACCAGTGCCTCTCCATAGCGGCACCCAGGTAGCTCCTTGTGTAAGCCACATTCACCACTGCCGCTCCATAGCGGCACCCGGGCAGCTTCCTTGCGTAAGCCCCATTCACCAGTTCCGCTCCATAGCAGCACCCGGGCAGCTCCTTGCGTTAGCCCCATTCACCAGTGCCGCTCCATAGCGGCACCCGGGCACCTCCTTGTGTAAGCCCCATTCACCACTGCCGCTCCATAGCGGCACCCGGGCAGCTTCCTTGCGGAAGCCCCATTCACCAGTGCCGCTCCATAGCGGCACCCAGGCAGCTTCCTAGCATAATCCCCATTCACCAGTGCCGCTCCATAGCGGCACCCGGGCAGCCTCCTTGTGTAAGCCCCATTCACCAGTGCCGCTCCATAGCGGCACCCGGGCATCTCCTTGTGTAAGCCCCATTCAACAGTGCTGCTCCATAGCGGCACCCGGGCAGCTTCCTAGCGTAATCCTCATTCACCAGTGCCGCTCCATAGCGGCACCCGGGCAGCTTCCTAGCGTTAGCCCCATTCAACAGTGCTGCTCCATTTAGCGGTAAGCCATTCACACCCAATCCAGCGGTAAGCCATTGAAACCAACCAATTGGCGGTAAGCCGTCATCAGAAGAACTACGTGGTCTTTGATCCATGTCAAGGCATGGTACGTAGGAAGCCTCTTCAAGGCTCAAGCCCTAAATCATCATCATCCTTTTCTTTGGGCCTCCATCTTGGAGTAAGTCCCAACACCATGGGCCTCCCAACGCGTAAGCCCCTTTTCGCTTCTCACGGACGCACCCTTCGCGACGTGATCGTCAGGTCCTTGAGACCTCTTGTTTCTCACACCGAGCATGACTCACGTGGGCTTAGAGTGAGCACCGACCCTGACCCCGAATACCCATCTCAGTGAACTACGAGGTCTTTGATCCATGTCAAGGCACGGTACGTAGGAAGCCTCTATGAGGTTCAAGCCCACCCGTCGTCCATTCACGTCGGTTCCCATTCTGGTCCAGTGGTAAGCCATTGCGACCCACCCACGTCCAGCATGACGTTAAACTGCAATTCCAGTCCGACAACAAGCCGTTGTGACTAACCCGAACTACGAGGTCTTTGATCCGTGTCAAGGCATGGTACGTAGGAAGCCTCCCTGAGGTTCAAGCCCAACAAACACTGGCCCAGACCGTCTCCTTGTTGGTGTGCCAAGCCCCCATCTCCCATTGGACCAAGGTCCCTCATTTACGTCGGTTCACCGACACCCAATGCCCGTCGTTTATTCACGTCAGGGTTCACTATCATCCCGCACGACGTTAAACTGTATTCCCTAATCCGAACTACGAGGACTTTGATCCATGTCAAGGCATGGTACGTAGGAAGCCTTCATGAGGTTCAAGCCCACCAATAGTGGACCCCCGGGTCTACTTTCACGTCGGTTCACCGACAAACCCATCCAGTGAACTACGAGGTCTTTCATCCATGTCAAGGCATGGTACGTAGGAAGCCTTTATGAGGTTCCAGCCCATCCGTCTTTCACGTCGGGTTTCACCCCCGTCCAGCACGACGTTAAACTACACTCCGGTCCAGTGGTAAGCCATTGCGACCCACCCGTCTTTCACATCGGGTTTCACCCCCGTCCAGCACGACGTTAAACTACACTCCGGTCCAGTGGTAAGCCATTGCGACCCACCCGTCTTTCACATCGGGTTTCACCCCCGTCCAGCACGACGTTAAACTACACTCTGATCCAGTGGTAATCCATTGCGACCCACCCGTCTTTTGAACTACGAGGTATTTGATCCATGTCAAGGAATGGTACGTAGGAAGCCTTCACGAGGTTCAAGACCACCAATAGTGGACCCCTGGGTCTACTTTCACGTCGGTACGCTGACGATGCCCATCGGACCAAGGTCCACCTTCACGTCGGTACGCTGACGATGCCCATCGGACCAAGGTCCACCTTCACGTCGGTACGCTAACGATGCCCATCGGACCAAGGTCAACCTTCACGTTGGTTCGCTGACGACATTCATCGGGCCAAGGTCCAGCTTCACGTCGGTTTACCAGCACCATCCCGAACTACGCAGACTTTGATTCCCTACCACGGGGATACGTAGGAAGCCTCTTCAAGGCTCAAGCCCAACTTCACTGTCGCCCCCTGCGATGGTCCCATTTCATTCCCCCTCCACTTCATTCATCCATCCACCACCCATCCTGATTCTCACCTGGGCCGCCACATCCCTTTGGGATCATTCCATCCACCTCCTCGCTGCTCCTAGTGGCGTATGGGCCGCTTTCCATGTGTAAGCCCCATCATATCTCTGGGTCGTTGTCCTCTGCGTACACCCCGATTCATCACCCCCTCGAACTACGTGGGTTTTGATCCCTTTCCTCTACACAGGGTATGTATGAAACCTCCAAGAGGATCAATCCCAACCAATGGAAATCCATGGTGTATCCCATCCTTGGGTGCACTTCCCCTGATCCGCCCTTAGTGGTGTTCAGATCAACCATTACGGTGTGACATCTCCCCTCCATGGGGCGCACCACCTCAGATCCGTCCTCATTGTGCGTTTTGATCCATACCCTTGGTAAAACATCCAGGTGTTCCCTCTTAGGGATGTACCAATCTGATCCGTCTCTATGGGACGTCCTGATCAGCATCATTTCGTCTCCGCAAGACGTTAAACTCGCAGCCTACCTTGTGATAAACATGAGATGCCTGAGGAAAACCTCGGATGACACGCCTTTGGTGTAACCGTCTCTGCTAGACGTTAATCTTGCAACATACCCTATATTAAACATGGGAAGCTGAGGAAAACCTCAGATACATGCCTCGGGTTATGCACCCTTGAGATGCCCTCTTATGAGGAAGAATACAGGTTCCCCTATGTCCACGCACCCAGAGATGACCAGACATTCCTGATGTTACCGTCTACTCTGACCGAAGGTCGCTACCATGTCAAGACCCTATGGAAAGTCTTAACGGAAGTAGTGTAATTAACCGGCGTCCATGAAGATATGGCATCGGGAATGAGATTCACGAACAACGTATTAAATCTATGAGGGAGACCCAGACTAGGTGATGAGTTCTGAGGAGGAATCCACAGAAGGAAGAACCGACATCCCATCATCCCGTTTCGATCAAGGAGCAAACGTACCTGAACAAGGAACGAATGCCGCCCGCCTTTGGAAAGCGGGAATGCGGGGTAACAAGCAGCGCGTCCTCCACGGACGGATGCGCGTGCCCCGGCGAAAGCGTCGAAAATAGAGGTAATATTTAAAGACTCTATTAATCAAGTCCAAGAAGATTTCTGGATCATTAGTGAGTCTAAAAGGCATTACTATGAATTCATAGTGCCCATATCTTGTACAAAAAGAAGTCTTGTGGATATCTTCCTTCTTCACCCTTACTTGATAATATCCCAACCACAAATCTACCTTGGATAAGTGTTGTGCACCACACAGCTGATCGAACAAGTCATCAATTCATGGAAGAGGATACTTGTTATTTATCATGATTTTGTTAAGATCACGATAATTGATGAAAATCCGCATTGACCCATCCTTCTTCTTGATGAAGAGGACTGGTTCACTCCATGGTGAAGCACTTGGGCATATAAACCCCTTATCCAGATTCTCCTTTAGTTGTTTTTTCAACTCCTCAAGCTCTACAACAACCATTCAATATTGAGTATTGGATATTGAAAATGCCACGGGTATAAGATAAATTGAGAATTCAATATCTCTTCTAGGAGGAAGACCAGGAAATTCATCGGGAAACACTTCATTGAATTCCCTCCCAATAGGCATGTCTTCAAGGATGGTTGCTTCCTTTGACTCAATGATCTAATCTAGATACGCATTCTCATAGGGAATTAATATCCACACTTGAGATGATGGAGCTAAATAATATTCATCCTCCTCCTTGCACTTGTACAGAATCGGGGGTCGATTCTCCACATGGAGAGTGATTTCCCTCTCACGGAAATTTATGTTGGATCTATATATGGAAAGACAATCCATGCCAAGAATTGCATCAAATTCCACCATAGGGAGTATGATGAGGTTCGTTGGAAAGTTTAATCCATAGATTATGACAGGGGAGGAGTTATATTCATTGGATTCAATGATTGCCCCATTTTTCATACTCACCGACATCTTTAATTCCATGATTTTTGGTGGTGTTGGGATTGTTCTACTAAACTTTCGGGATATAAAAGAATGTGTATAACTTGAATCAAAATTTATGTAGGCTATTATTGAATGAATAACTAGTGTACCTATAACCACTTCGTTTTTGGGGTTCACTTTGGCAGTAGTGATAGAAAAAGCTCGCCCTTTCTACCTTGGAGGTTGTTGGTTGCCTCCAAAAACCCTTGTCTTAGGGCACTGATTTTCAAGATGCCCAGGTTATTTTCAGTTGTAGCAATGAAAAACACATTGAGAGTCAAATGGAGCATTCCTCTCCTCTGTCGCATTTGTGGGTTTCTCTTGTCAGCAGATAATGGCTATGTGCCCTTCTCTTCCACACCTAAAGCATTTACTTTCCCCTTCATGTAATTTTTGGGGTGCTACTTTCCACACCTTTTTCAAGTGGGGTGTTGGATTTTCTTATCACCATTGGATTTATCCATCAGACTGCCAGAATTGAAGTCCAACTTACACTTATTATCCCCATGATACCCCTGAGATTCACTTATCTCCATTTTGACCTTGAGGGTACATCGGACAATTTCCTCATAGCTATCGAAGTCACGGATCGCCAGGGCATTCCGTAGGCTAGGTTTCAGGCCACCAAAGATGCGGTCAACCTTGCATTCAGGGGTAACGACATAACCAAAGGCGTATCATTCAAGCCTTGTGAAGTTTTCTTGATATGATCTGATAGATTCATCGTCCTTCTACTTGAGGTCAAGGAAATCCCTTTCCATCTTAAGACGGAGGGTGCGTGGAAAATATTTATCGAAAAAATCTTCTAGAAATAATTCCATTCCAACACCTCGATATCCTCCTCAGACTTTATATTTTTTATCAATGTCCACCATTAATAAGCTTCACAATTCATATGATAAGTATCCAGGATAACCTTCTCTTGTTCAGAACATTGAAGGATGGAGAAGATCTTTTCAATGGAGTTAATCCATTTTTAGAAAATTGAGGGATCAGATGATCCTTTAAAAGTAGGAGACTTTATCTCATAAAGCTCTCGATAGTGACTTTTCCTTTCTTAGGTGTGGTTGAACATTCTTCTTGACCCATGTTTCTATTCAAATCTTGAGTTAACTGAGAGAAAATCATGACAAAGTTCACGATTCCCGCTCCCATTGGATTGGTCATCTCATTAGAACAATCCCCAAATTGATCTACACATAGTTTTTTAGCCTGAGTCCTCCTATTAACAACCATTGGCTGGAATAAAAGGAATGTTAGGGGTAACACATAAATGGTAAACCAAATACAAAAAAAAAATATGAATTTTAAATAGCTTTTATTTCCTTAACTTTTGAATCTATTGTCTTCAGTCTATGTTATCCATGATCTACTTTCTAACATATATTCTTAGGGAATTTTTTTTAATTCCCTTAATAATGGTTCATAAAAATCTTGTGAATTTACCAAAACATTTCCCCCGGGAGTTTCGTAACCAAGAGTACATCAAGGCCTATTTTCGTTCACCAGTTCCCGTTCAAGTCTAGCTCTAAGCGGTGTTTTCGGGTTTTACCCCTAGGATACATTTGTACCAGAGCTGCCTCTACCTACTCGTATCCAGAAAGAGATGTATTTTTTTGATAAACCACTTACTCAATACTCACCAAAACATAGGGATTTTTTATTATACTTATTCTTGTCTCTAAGGCTTCACTAGGGTTTTCTAATCCTAAACCCAAAAATAACTAAGCCTATCCTTTGATACAAACAATGACAACCCTGCTTTTTATTACACACTTAAACATGATTTATTAAATAAACTTCACTTGATACAATATATAAGATCGAGAGGTATAGTGTATTTTGGGCTTAGGATCATTACATAACAACTTAGAACATAAAACACGCAACATCTTTATTCAAAACTTCCTTTACATGACCACCACATTCCCACGCACTTAGCATTCCATAGGATAACCTGAGGATATTCATAAGAAAAGGGTGAGCTATAAATCCTAGTAAGGGAATAAACATGGAATAACATGAGGAAAACAATACATGTTAGATAATAGGAATATCAATATAGCATAAGAGAAACATGAACATAAAGTCATAATAAAGCATGATAATCATAACATGGAAATGTGGAAACAACACTTGACATGTAATTAGCATGAGTCAAGGCTCATTGCACATAGAGCATGAGTAAACCCTCATTGCACATGAATCACGAGTAACCCCTCGTTGCACTTGAATTATCATGATTCAACACCCATTGCACATGACGTATCATGATACTATACCTTACCCAATGCATTAGATCGCTATCAGGGCACACACTTCTTAAACATTTTATTTCATGCATAAGTGTGCCACATGGATAATAAAACATGGATTCATTAAACATCATCATTTATTCCATGATAAAGGAATGTGGAATTCATACATGAAACTCTATAGTCAATAAGTACCTCCAATGGCCCGAATTCCTTCATTTTTTATTGATTTTTGATAATCCAACTTTCAAGGGGTGAGGTAGAACCCTTACAAGGCCCATAGAAGTAAGTATTACATGGACTGTAGGCCTTAGGGTAATTCATTTCCCATAGGATTCAAACATTACATACAACCCTAGACTAACTACTTGGAACTGCTCCTCCCCAGTATCGTCATTATGAAATCAGCTCTCTACCTTTGCATGGTTGTTCGGCTAGGCATTCCGATGCATGCACAGGCTTGTCCCGGTGGCAGGTTCCATACCCTCTCATTCTTTCAATCTATTTAGATTCTGCTATAGTTAAAGATCCTTTCCCATCCTATTTTTTAGATATTGTTCCTTATAGTTTTTCTGGTTTTTATCTGCACTTTAAGGTGCCCTGAAGGCCTTGAGGTGCCCCGAAGCCCTTACTGACCCGAAGGCCTGGGTGGCCCGAAGGCCTTAAAGGACTCGGGGACCAAATCGGTGGCCCAAAGGCCCACACTGTGGCATATTCCCAGCTGCTACAGTTCCAAATAGTTCCTGCTACAGTTCCCGCTAGAGTGCCTGCTACAGTTCCCGCTACCGTACATGCTACAGTACTGCTACAGTGCCCCAGAAATGGAGCATCGGCCTGGATTTGATCCCGGGTTGCATGGATGCACATACGGAGTCCTTACCAACTTGACTAAGGCTCATGTGCAATAATTAAATGTGAATAAATTTGAATACCCATGATAGAGAAATGGGCATGGCATTCACTACACAAAGACTTTGGCTTGGAAAAACGTGGTGCAATTTTCGCAGCATAACGACGTGACATAAGAATTCATAAAAATGGTTGATGAGAAATAAAGTGGTGTCTCCTCATATATAAATGAAATGGACAGTAATGGGGTAATATAGATACATGTCCCAACAATTGTAATGGAATTTAGATTTATGATACAAAATAATTTCTTGAATGTAAATGAGACGAGGGAAATTCCTTTTGGAATTTCGGCATTGTAACGGGTGTACATGGGAGGCATTTAATGAAAGCGAAAGGGGTATCCAATCATTCATGCATAAATATGGAAGTATGGGGGAGTTTTGAAACCATACCCTAACATTTATAATTGAAATTAAAATGGCATAACAACTTAAATAATATTGGACAAAACTGAGAAAGGAAGAAAACCCTTACTTGGAAGTGTGATCCCAAAGGCTCGGAAGAGGATTGAGAGAGGATTATTGGGAGATTGGGGCACCTTGGGATGATTATAGATATGGTAGGGAAGAGGTTGGAAAAACTCCAAAGGATTTTATTAAAGAGGAAGTGGGAGCTTGGGTGGGTTTATATAGGAAATGAGGGGGAATTGTTTATTATTTAGGTTTGGGACACCTCACATTAAACTAATCAAAACCAAAAACAAGCCCATGGTTTGTGCCCATGTTTTTTGCCAAATGGGAGTGGAAAACAATATTTTATAAGTCCAATGGTCTAACTTCTAAAAATAATAGGGTTTCTTATGTGTAGGTGAGTCACACTCTCAAGGAAAACAATTTAAAAAGACAAAATGTTTTATAAGTCTTGAAGGGTCCATTAATGCTTTGTAAAATAAATCAAACAAACCCAAAATCACATTATTTTAATGTTAAAAAATATATTGGCCAACAATTATGATTATTTTATTTTATTACATCACTATTGGGTCATTATGATGTCATAAAACACATTATATATTTAAACGATATTTAATTTTTACCCAAAAATTCGATTATCTGAGAAAATTATGAAAATTTCACCATTGGATAATTTTGACTTCCTAATTCCAGAAAAAATATTCATTTTATCTAAATAATTTTATAAATATATTAATTTTCACTATTAAAATAAAAACCGGCATTTATCAAAAATTCATGGGTTTTCAAAAAAATGGCTTTCAAACCTTAATAAAAAATACAATTGCATTAATCAAATTATACAATAATTTATATTTAATAAAAATTAATTTAATAATAATAATAATATTTCATTAGAATATTATTTAATTCAAAAATCTATTAATTCATCAAAATAGATTTCTTAGTTGAATATTAACTAAAAATACTATTTGTGCTTTAAAAACTATTTACAAAGTAACAATAATAAAATGAAAGTATATTCATTTTTATACAAAAAAATAATGTACATAATCATAGTACTAGGGTATTGTTACATAACCCCTTAAAACACCTACATAATACCTTAGGGTAAGGTTCGTGATGGTGACAGACTCTTAGGGTGGCTCGGATAACATCGCTCAAGTGGTAATCTCTATCAACTTCCACTTCTCCCATAGGTGGTTCCGTTCGAGCTTAACATATTCATGCTCGACTAGGGCTTGGTAAAGAGTGAAGCCCAAAGATGCAACCTCCTTTATAAGCTCTGACAAATGGGCTTCATATGGGGAAAGTCTACAGGATGAGGCCATCGCTTCCTTTTTCTGAGTAAATTGGATTTTTTAAAGCCCTATATTTATACTAATTGTGTGATCACTATTGAATGGATATATTAGAAATGCTCATGATTCTTAACGGTATTTTAAAATCCAAAAACATAAAAAAAAATAAGTGAATATTTTTTATAACCATTTTATATATTAAGACATTTAATTAGATCAAGAGGTATTTCCATTAACAAATGTGTGGTTCATTACAAAATCGCTCACTGTTAGATCCATCGAAAAGCTTGAGGTAAGCTCTATAATACTCTTGATTCATTTTCAAGTTTCTCTCTTCCTATTTTATGTTATTTTGGTTTAGGCTCATTTTCCCCATTTTTTTGGAATTTTTTGGTTTCTCCAATAACTCTCATTCTATCTCTAATCAAATTTCGATGCTAGATGATGGAATCTCTATAGGGATGTGGTAGGTGGTTAAGTTCTTTCCCTGGGTTTTGTTGCATTTTATTAATTACGCCATTATGATGTTCACAGAACCAATCAATATATTCCTTAAAAAAATTAAATAAATTATTAAAAATGGTTTATTATGTGTATTATGACCCTAGATTGAAACAAATCTTTACTAGGTTGATAGTCTTGACCTATGAACACCATTTCGGTATACCCAGTATGTTATAGCCTATCATATACTATTCTAATTTATTAGTCCCCGTTTAGGTGTATTGACCATCTGATAAAATCCTTAAACTAATGTTTGAATTTTTTATAATGATGGTAAATGTTTTTAGGATCCTATACTACATGCCTCCTTTGGTCTTGATGAATTAAATTAAATGGCCTTGTTTAATCATGTTTTAAAGGTATTATTGCTAAATGGTATGGTTTTTCTAACCAAATCACATGATTACCTTGTGTTAAGGGTGATACAAGGGGTTCTGACTTAATGACCCATTGTAAAGGCTCCTCATTATTTTGATTGAATTTTATAATTATTTATAAATAAATCATGGGGGGACACTAGCGATGATAGGGATGGGCTCACCAAGCATTATTACTTTTTACCACTAGACGAGTGACACTAGTTTCATAAGGGAGCTCCCATGGATGGGCTTGGTGAAGTGATGGTTGTACCATTCCATGAGAGAGACTTGAACCCCTTTGTGTGATACTCAGGATGGACTCGGAGGTTAGTTCTTGATATTATCACACCATTCCTAGAGTGACACTTGGGATTTTAGTCATGGGTCAACTTGGATGGAATCCTATGGTATTAATTATTTTACAGAGCCCTTTGAGTGATACTTGGGGTCCCACTCAGACAGCCTTGGATGGGGTCAGGGTTCTCTTGCTTAAAATTCAAATAATTTTTTTAAATAAGAAATGAACCTTTGAAATTGGAACTTCAAGGATATGCTTTCCAATCCGAATCACATGCATGGGGATAGCCCATCTTCTTATACATTCTACTACTCACTTTTCTTGTGCATGATACCTTGGTTTGGACACATCAACATAGGCCAAATAAAGGATAATTGGATTATTGACCCAAGTGGAACATAATCCAATGGGATTATTTATTTATTTATTTCTATCTTTAATTTATTATAAATAGAGAAAAATTCATTTTATATTGCATAAAATGGATTGATCTAGACACCATTGGTGGTGGCCTACTAAATATATCTCACACCCTACTTGGACCACATTAGGTAAATAAGCATACTTCATGACTATAGGTAAATATAAAGGGAACCATCCAGCTTTTGATGCTTGATTTACAGCTCGATGATAGAGTACGGGGGAAAAGGACCGAGCCTATACTGAAGATTCTAGTTATAATAGTTATTGGACTTTTGGAATTTTTGTATAGCATATGGTATATGATGGTATCTCCTACTCCCTGAATACTCTTTTTTGTATAGTTACTTTATAATCATCATCATTTTGTATCTACTTATTATTTAGCTTCTTCTGGTAATTTATTTATCTTGTAAGATTATTTATTTTGGTTCTGCTGCTATCAGTCTCTTCATAATGCTTCCTCTACAGTGGGTTACTGGTATAGTAATATATTGTATTATTTTTCTATTTCTTATTGATTATATATATATTATTGTGCTCCACTCTGATCAGTGAGGGAATAGTCTCTCTACAAACACTCCCTAGGCCCTCACTACTATTTGGTACCCTTTGGTATTCTGGGAGGTGTTCTTGAGGTCTTGTGGCCCACCGTCTTGGGGAACCATTAAGTGGAATCCATGTAGGGATGGTACAATATGTTTTTGGTTTAAAATTTTCCAAATCTAATGTATTTTTGGGTAATTATAAATGTTAAGGAGTTTTTGAGGAGCCTTGAGATCATTTTGGTTAAATGGGATGAGTGTCAGGCCATATGTCCTTTGATAAATTCCACTGAGCACCCGATGAACTACAAATGAGTACCCTGTGGGTGATACAGTGAAGGTAGTGCCTATGGCTGGGTCACTGGGTGGTCGGTGACAGTTAGGAAAGTATCTAGTGCCTTACTAGTGGGGCCCACTAGGTACTTATGGGTATTTTTTTATTTTTAAATTAAATTAATTAATTATTTAAAATGATTTTTAAAATGATTTTTTTATCTCTTTTCCCAAAGTGTAAATTGAGTTCCCCTTACTTGGATTCTCATTATCCTCATTAAATTAGTGGTTTTCCTCCATTCCTCAATAGCTTCATGATTTTTTCATCACAGGAGATCAATATTATTAATTCTATGACTCCACTTCCCTCAATTCTTTATTTCAGACCTTGGCATGTTGTATATCATTGGTTATGGCTAATTCTATGTTATTTTCCATGTTTCTTGTTTCTATATATTTGAGGGTGAATCATTGGGTATTCTTTGATGAGTAGGTCATTACTAGGTCTATGTAGGTGTTCCATTACTTTTCCGATAGTATTTTCTTATCATGAATTCTTAATATGAAATGTGGGAATTGTTGCATTATTGTGTGTGACCTCAATTAGATTTAATAGGTTTTATTTAAATATATATGGAATGAACGGAATCCATTAGTTTATTAGTGGAAAATGTAAGGTGTGTGTATTGATCACCGATGACCTATTCCCTTATGAGGATTATTAGGGAACCCTGAATTTAGACCCAAGATAGGTATCTATGATTGAGAACCGACCCTGGTATATGAGTGTAGATCCCTAGTGTGCTCCTTACTGAGATATGGTTTTACTTAGCTGTTAGGATAAAGGTATAATGTCCTAGGAATAATAATTTGACATGGTTTGACAACTTAATATCATATACTTTGATATTTTATATGTTTATAAATGATTAAATTATATTCTAATGATATATCACCCAACATTTTATTTTTGTTGGTATATGGTTGTTTCTCATCTACCTATAACAAATTGATGGTGGTGTCACTTCCATCCATGGTATATTGGTGGTTTAATAACCACTTTGAGTAGGTTATTGGTATCTTTTCCACCTTAAAGAGCTCAATTAATCCATTTTTCATTGAGATACCGAAGAAATATAAATATCTCAACCACTTTGAAATGTTCTAATAGTGGTATATCAACCACTTGGGAAATTTTTCTAGTTGAACATTACCCACTTATGTGAGTTATCCTGGTGGTGTATCATATACCGAAGGATATATTCCAGTGGTATGTCGTCCACTTAATATTTTATACTAGTGTAGTATCAACTACAATATTTTTTATATAGGTGGTATATCATTCGTGTAAAGGATAGTACCCGTGGTGCATCGTCCACCTTTGGTTCCTAGTGGTGCATTGACTACTTGGGGATTTATGACAGTGGTATGTCTTCTACTTTGAGATTGATTCCATTGGTATATCATCCACTTATATGAGATGATTTTGTGGTTCCTCATTCATCCATATTATAATATGGATGTATATCATCCACCTGAGAATAGAAATGGTAGTGTATCATCTACCAAGGATTGGTGACTCCTTGTTCACTGGAGATAAATAATTCACCTATGATTTTGATTAAGTGATGTATTATTCTCCTAGATAACATGTTATGGTGATAAATTGTTAACCTATTTATGTTTGATGGTGAAATATTGTTCATTGTGACTAGTATATGAGGATTTATATATCTCTCTCCTTGAGGTGTGTGCTAAAACCATGGGTATATCATCCCATTCCGGTACAAGACAAAGTGTTGGAGTTGGTTCCCTTGAACCAACTATGTTGAACATTTAGTTACATGTATATTCATAGTCTTGAATATTAATAAATATCTTATCACATGGTGATTATTCTTACGCACAAAATTTAATGTAATTATGTACTTATAGTATATGTCACATCGAAATATCAGAGTAGTTCCTCACTATGATGAGAACCTTGAAGTGTGATGATGATATTCTTAAATATATGTTCTATAACTGGGTGAAATAATATAACAAGAGATATATGATATTGGCTATCAATTCTAGGGAATCATAAGACATTGAGACTTATTCTGATAAATTTCACCCAAGGTAATCTCCAAGAGAGGAGGTTATGAGAACTGAACCTCCAGTAGAAATTCCACATGTTTAATGTGTCATTAAAAATTCCTATCTATAAAAATGTCTATTGGTCCTTAGACTTGATATTTTTATTGATGAATATCATGAGTCATGTAAATTGATGTATTGATAAAAAGTATGGTGACATATGCTCCTAGATAGATAGGATATGTTGGGTGTGTCACAATGATATAAAATTAATGAATAAGTCAAGAGAGGATTTGTACATTATTAGTTAATGAAAGTATATATCTTTTTCCCTTTAATTGAAATGTGATTCACTGCTATGCATAAGGCATTTCTACTTGGTTTAAAATCTATAAAATGGTTTTTGTGGATGGTTTTTGTGGATGGTTTTTTCATAGATTTCACAAGTTTGATGTTCCTTAATAGGTTTTGTAGTAACCAGATGATGAAGCATGAAGTCTAGGAATTTTGGATATTCAGAATGGAATTGGAAGCTTTTGGACCCTTTTCCCCTGACTATGCCGGATTGGAGTCACCCAGATCAAGCACCGAGACATGAAGGATGGGCAATTTCAGGAATTTCAAAAAGAAAGGAAACCCACACGACCGTCGTATGATTATACAAACTGTGTTCAAACCGTGTGGGAGAATATTCCATTGAAAAAGTGGTCCTCACGGTTGGCGCACGACTTACCAAAACTGTGCGGCACCTCAGAGAAACCATGTGAGACATGCACAAATGGACAGAGACATCTTCACAGTTGGCGCACGACTTACCCAAACTGTGCGGCCCATCCAGGAAAATCATGCGGCTTTATGGATTTGAGATAGAGACATCCGTACGGTTGGTGCATGACCTACCAAACCGTGCACCCAAAACCATGCAGACTACTACAGCCTTCCCCTTTTAGCTTTTTCACTTTTCACCTAATCCTTGACCCGGGGTTCCCCTTTCTACCTGCTTCTGGAAAACTAGAAAAAGGTCCTTTCTAACTAAGAAGACCCTGTAAGTGAGCCTGGATAAGGAGATTATTGGATAGAGTAGAAGAAAAGGGCTAGGAACTAAGTTTTCTGTGAGTGGAAGGTTTTGGAGCACTTATTCTCTGAATTTTTGTTTTCCTTCTGTTTCTTCTATTTTCTATTGTAATGAACTCTCTTATGAATTTTAGTAAGTTTATTATCCTTTTCATCATGAGTATCTAGACCCCCCTTTGACACTTCAAGATTTCATAGTACATTATTTCTTCAAAGTAATTCAATAACTTGCGCTACACGCAACACTGAGTTCATATGCACCACGACTTACCAGACTAGTCGTTCAAAATCGGTTATGAATAGTATTTACTGAATTTTGAATTATATATACTCCATATAATTTTAGAATCCATATTATGTGTTTCTTAGACATAATATAAGATAAAAATAATTTTTTTCAAATAAAAGAAGTATTTTTAAAAAAATGCAATTTTACCACCTTTTAATGGATAACCCTATTTAAAACAAATATTTGACACTTTTATATATTAAATTTAATGAAATTAAATTCTTCTTTAGAAGTGGGACATAAAAATTTATTTTGGATAAATTTTTTGTACTTTTCTGATAAGTTTCAAATTTTGATGAATAGTGAAAAATACTAAATTTTAATTGAAAACAACTTCTTTTAATAAAAATAATTTATAGTGTTAAATTATGAAATTAAATGGTTTGGAAGTATAATGAGATTATATTTTTATCATTTAATACAATTTACGTCATTATAAGTAATTTCACTTTTAAATTTGACATAAAAACATGTCAATCTTTTGATAGTTTTTACTTTTTAAAAACCCGCTTTTTAGTTTTTACAACGGGAATTGATTTTAAATTAATAAATGAAACTTTTATGTTTTTAATTTTGTAAAAAATACTTCATTTTTGAATTCAGAATATCAAAATTATATTAGGGTGAATTTTTTGTATTTTTCTGAAAACTTTCAATTTTTGATGAATGGTGAAAAACAGTGCGTTATTGTTTAAAAACGACTTTTATTTAAATAATTAATTATTTTATTTAGATTTATTTAAGGTCAAAATAGATATATAATATCTATATATGTTCAATATAATTCATTGGAGTAATTTTATAATAAAATTAGATATATAAAATTTTATTGAACTTTTTACTGTCTTTTACCCACTTCTCGGAGTATTTGCAAATTTGCATAAAACTTAATTTTACCACTTCTGTGGGTTGAATTTTAAAAATTGGAGAGACACGGTTGATATCAGTAAGTAAAATTTGGCTCAATAAGATAAAAATAATTTTTGGTGAATAGTAACTTTTGACTTTTATTTACCACGGTTAAAATAAATAGGGAAATTAAGGGTAAAATGATATTATAATTACCCTAACACATGTCCTAATTCTATTAGATAAGTGTAATTTGACCAAAAAAACCTTAGGAATAAAATATTATCCTTTAGGTCCTCTTGGATAAGACTAGTAAATTTATTATTATTTAATTTAAAGAAGAGTTAAAAGTGTTAAATTCTGGTTTTGATAACTAAAACATATTTAATATAGGGTAATACATAAGATAAATTTGACTATAAATATTAATTATAAAGATAAACAGATTTCCTATATAATAGTATTTTATTTATAATTTTTAGGCATTAAATAATTAAATTTATTTATGACACAATGATGATGCAGTAATTACCTTATTAATGAATGATTAAAATAATTGATATTATATATACCCAAATAAATGTAATTTGAGACTTTTGATGAATTACACTAATTTTATATGTTAATATAACATTTTAGGGTTTATTAAATCCACTTTTTTCGAAGTAATCATGCTTTTATGATTTTAACCAAAAAAATACCAAATAGAGTCAAAATAGACATAAAATAGTTTTTAAAAAAATACTATATTATTGGTTGATATAATGTTCCTAAAAATATAAGTATAAGAAAAAAGGATTAAATAATATTATATATGTCATTAATGAACCACTTGGGATTCTCTTGGAATTTTATAGTAAGTTTATTAACCATATAGTGTAAGAATACAATAAGACACGGTAAAAGTTAAACTATTTAACTAAGAGTTAAATCTAAAATATAAAGTTAAAATGGTAACCTAAACTTGTCTAAAACCTATTGGTTGAGATTATTTAGACCCATAACCACCTAAGGCATGAACTAAGTTCATTTTGAGCCATTATAAACTGAATATTATTGTATAATAAGTTAATACTTTAATCTTTTCCAAAAGTGAGCCTTACCCCTCTTATAAAAGGGAACTTCCCCTTCTCTCAAAATCATACCTCCAAAGACATTTGGATCGGCCAACCCCATCCCAAATCTCCTCCCAACTTTCCTAAATTCAACCTAGATGCCTTACCTTGAGCATAAATCCAGCCTAAGGATCCCTTTTGTTCAAATCAAAAGGAAGCACCAGAAGAAGAGGTAATAACTTCCCCACCCTTTTTCAAAGTTCTTTTCTTCTCCCACTTCCTCTTTATTTGTGATTACCATGCCAAAATAATAACTCCAGTACCTTATACGTACAATGATATTTTTATAAATATGGAACAGCCATATTCATTATTCTATCCATCCTATAAATGATAGTGTCACCATGATGTTGACGCTCATTTCCATCACATAGTCCAATGAATGGAAAAGGGGAATACCTTAAGCACAATGAGGGTAACCCTTTGAAGAACATCAAAAATTGACAAAGGGATAAACCAGGAACTCATTTGGTGAACGCCGCACAAGTTACATGTGCACCACATATGGGTCGCGCAAGTCACGTGCGCGCCCTATTCCTTTTTTTGCCCAAGGTGCCCAATGGCCTATAAATAGCCCCTGTGGGCCCCCCATTGGAAGGACGAATTTTCCAAAACTCATATTCAAGCTCTGGTTTCCCAATTCTTTGTCTAACATCTTCCAAAAAAATTTAAGGCAATTCTTGGCCTAGAATGGAATCTCTAAAGAGGAAGAATAAGGCCTAAGTGTTAGAAATCATCAATACTTGCGCACCTAAGTGTCCAGCCCTTAAGGGAAATGGAAACACTTGTGTGTCACCTTTCCCTCTCAAGGGAACTTGCGCACAAACATTTTGGAAGCCTCTAGGGATGATACTAAGGGTTTGAGTTCAAAGTTTCCCAAGTATTACCCGATGTATTCTTCATCGCCCAAGGTGACTCATGTCGTGCAAGTCTACTTACGCGACCAGGACATGTGCGCCAGAACAATACTTGTGTGCCTCCTTCCTAGACAACTCCTTTCCTCAAATCCACCTCTCCTATTCAAGATATAACCTTCAAAACCTTCTTCAAATCCATTTATGGTATGGTTCCTTTGTTGGCTTCCTTATCTGAGAGTAATTTATTGGACCTCCTTCTCATAAGTAAGTCCCAATCATAATTTCCTATAACTTTGGGCCTCCTTCTCAAGATTAAGCCCCAGGTTATAAGTTCCCTTTAATTGGGAATCCTCCTCAGAATTAAGCCCTAACCATAATTTCTTTTTATTTGGGCTTCCTTCTCACGAGTAAAACTCAATCATAAGTTCCTCTAACTTTGGGCTTCCTTTTCAGGAGTAAGTCTCGAGTTAAAATTCCAAATCTCCATAAAGTAAAAATACCTTTATGGACCCTGCTCCTGGGATTATTTCCTGAACTAAGTCCTGATCTTCATTTACTTGGGCCATCATACATACATAAGCCCTAGATCACTTCTCATGACTGCATATTTCATGGAACCATTGTCAAGTTTAATGACTCCTCTTGTTTCTCACACCGATCATGACTCACATGGGATTAGAGTGTAAAAGTAATAATGAAATCTTTTTTTGGGCCATTGGACATGAATAAACCCCATTTTTATTTACCCGAACTATGTGGACTTTGATCTCTACCTTAAAAGTAGAGTACGTAGGAAGCCTTTATAAGGTTCAAGCCCATCTTTCATTAATTATTTCCCATACCATATGACATTAAACTATATCCTTCCTGTCAAACTACATGGGTTCTGATTCCTTTATTTTTAACAAAGATATGTCGGTAGCCCATCTGCGGGTACAATCCCAACTTTGAAATAATCCCTCTCTTTCTGAATGACAATAAAATTCAAGTGCCCCACTGAGTGGATTTAAAACATGTATGGTCATCATAATGACCAAGAGATTTTTATATAATGTATTATAGGATACCATTGACTAATAATATCCAATACATATAAATGATTCTCTATCGGTGAAGAACCTAAAATACATATAAAAGATTCTCTAAATTCCATACATATCAAACATTGATTTCCAAATCTAAAGAAAAACTAATTTTCATACTTGTTGAATTAAAAAGGATTCTTGAACATAACTTAAATCTATAAGAGAGTCCCGAAGTAGGTAATAATTCCCCTCAAAAAGGTGTGATGATCATGACCTCCCATCCTCTCGACCAATGAAAATTCTTAAGCCTCATCGTTCCACAACTAATGAGCACCTGCCTTTGGAAAGTAGGTCCAAATGGATATAGAATCATTGGATGTTTCCAGTTCTACGAATAAACCCGTTAGAAACCTATTGGATAGTTTGATCCTTAAACAAACAAGGTCATCCCCATTACTTGAAGAAACAAAAAAATGGTGAACTCAACGTGAATCCTTAACCAAGTTAAATGATGTTTTACTTATTTGTTAGACCCCTATTAAACTCAATATGAGGGCCAACAAAGTAATCAATAACATATGTGCTCATCTAAGAGATTTAGTCTAGCCAAACTTATCTTGATTATGTCTGCTATATCAAACAGGCACTCTTTTTCAAGATCTCTTTGCAATAAGAACTTGATTCTTTAAAATTCACATCTATGAATGCCTCAACTGCTACTCCTGCTAGATCCTCATCCGCTTTGAGGATGACATCACCTAATCAGCGTCTGAAAAGCTGGGTCTCGAATACATTGGTGAGGGAATACTGTCAACACGGTACCATCCTGACTCTGGAGGCCTCTCAACAAGCCCTCTAAGTTAACAACTCACCCTGGTTGTCCGGATAGTAACAACCAGTGGTCAAGAAGTAGGTGGTGCCAACCGCCATTTCCAACTGTTTCAGTTCGTTATCCCCGGAACGCAACAACCAGTTCCTCCCATATTACAGGGAGGTGAATGAAGAGGTCACTCAAGTCCTCAATTCAAGAAGACAGGAGTCCTTACTAAGGACTCCCACCAACAATTGCCACCATATTCATGTGGTATTGCACCCTCAATATGATGAGGGTATCACCTCTAGATATTCAGCTCAGGTCCCTCAGACCCGAGCACGCAAGACGAACCATCAGAGGCGAAATTCGGTCAATAGGGAGCAAGTTCTTACATATTTCACCTCCAGAGATGTCCATAAACCTAACTTGATGTCAAGCAATGAGCGGGCACACACACCCGTCCATTCTAATCCCACTTTCCAGCAGACTCATCTGGCAGCAACCCATCAATCCCACCAGGCAATTCCGGTGGAGTACTATTGGCAGGCACATACACCTGTTTACACTCATCAAGTCTTCCAATAGTCTCGTCTGCCATTATGGAAAGAAGTTCATCAATCATATTTTTTGAACACCAATTAGTAGGTAAAACACCTGTGATTCATCTAGCTAACCAATAGTATCATTTGGTAGCACCCGGAGAAGTCAGTCAAAAATCTCTGATGACAAATATGGAGCAGACTCAACTCTCTGCCCCTATGCATAAGTACTGTCTATATTCATTGACAGGAATAGGAGGAAAGGAGTAGGCACATACACCTACTCCAGAAATGGAATAGACGTATATCCCTATTCCAACAGCTGAAGTCACTAAGCACATTCTGACAATGGTGAAAGAGCAGAAGCAAATCCCTGCCTATATTCTGGATACCTGTCAGAATATTATAACAGCTTCAGTAGCATCACAGGGAAAGAATCATAAATCAATCTTTATCAGTGGAGTGACTCATAAACATGTCACTCTGGATTAGATACACACCTCTGTTCTAGTCCAGTAGGGTTGTGGTCCATACTCTCCCATGTCATACAGACAATCAAGTCGGGCACATAAACCCAATTTAAATGGAGATAATCAGCCTAACCTGACCATCTCTCTTGATCAGGCACATACACTTTCCCATAATAACCACTTTCATCAACAAGTGGTTTCCAAAATGAGTAAGAAGATGCCCAAGAAAAAGACCCATCCAGCATAGTTGAAAAATCAAGAGCCAATCTGCAATAAGGCCTTGCTCAATACTGGAGTTCTTGAAGCCCCCAGACAATTGTCTGCCGCAACTCAAGATTATACTCTCTCATTTCCAGATTCTGGAATTAACAATAATAATTTTGAAGTTCTTCATCAGAAACTTTCTCATGAAGGCTTGCTTTATGAAAATTCAGTCAATCTTGAAGTATCATCTTCATATGAGAGCTACAATAACCCTCTGTGTGGCCAGACGACCTAGGAGCAAGAGGTTTCATCTTTTGTTGAAACCCACCATGGTGGTCCTCACCATGATGATAAATTTAGATGCGAAACTCCTCTCCATAGTAGTAATTTTCATTGCCTGGAAAATTCTTCAATGGACAATGTAGTAACGAGAAAGACCTCTTATCTTGAGGCACTTGCAAATGTGAAGCCTGTTATGTCTGATGCCTTACCGCTAGTAGGTGAAATACTTTCTCAATTAGAAGATAGCCTGGGGTGTAGGCCATTCTTCGAACCACCCCTGGTTCATTCATCTTTTAATTTTACAAATTAATTCTCTACCAATCTTGTTGAATCTAATGAAGCAAAAAAAGAAGCACCATCTTTGGTCCATCCAAGTAGAAGAATCTTCATCAAATGACAAAGAGGAAGTGCTGAATATGAGAAAACAACTGGAGAAAGGTGAAATATCAGTCATGTTTTGGCCTTTGGCTAACTATCAGTATGATATTCAAGAAACGTTGACAAAAGATGGTATTCGCGATATTCATCTCAATATATGGAAAACTCTTAGTCACATAAAAGAGAAAATATCATCTTATGATGAATATAAAAATCATGTCAAGATAATAGAAGGGTTTCAATGCCAAATTGACTTGTCATCTATCTCAGTTTCCCAACACCCAAATTTTGAAAAGCAGTAGAAAGCCATTCATCGTTCATTCCTTGGTGCGTTGAAAAGGTTTCACCAATTAATTACCAATGCCACATCTCGTATTCATATCAGGGGATGGGGTGTTCATGGAGAACTACATTTCACTGTACTCTCCATTCAACAAAGCCCGCCAAAAGTGGTCTCAAGCAATGTTATTGCCCATGGCTGGCCACAGCTACCCGGTTTTGTGTGTAATCAAAGTCTTGCTCGAGAACAGGCCTCAACTAGTTTTTCCCAAAGTCAGGCATATAAAGAACAAGTTTTCGAATTACTCTTGCATCAAGAAAATGATCATATCAAACAGGCTTCTCGTTTAGAGAAGGCACATCATCAAGTGACAGAAGTGTTAGAAATAATCCAACGATCATTTGATCCAGGTGATTTGAGTGGATGTAGGATGATGCATCTGGCCAATTTCCAGACTAAAGTCCACAAAATCAGGAGATCTTTTAGGAAAGTTTCAGATGTAGCATCTCAAGAGCCACTTTAGCTTGACAAACTAGGGACTCTTTTAATCCAACCCTTAGGATCAATAGGAATGATTCAAGGAGTTGGGTAGGAAAAACAGGAACATCCCCAATCCACTGGACTGGGGACTTTTTCAAATTCTCAATCTCTTCCTCATAAAAAGTCAATCTTCTCTCGATTTGAGAAGAAGCCACAAGAGGAACGCAGGGATGAATTATCAGGAGATTCCCTCCAAATTAAGGTTCATCAAGATGTTCCTGAGGGATCAACCAAACAAAAGGAAATGTCTCATAAAGGACATGAAAGAAGACAGTATCGCATAAGTGCTGACAAAAGGGTTGTAATGCGTTATGCATCAATAAATGTCATCAATGTTGTTGTCACTGATCTCCTAGAACACTAAGGCTCACTTAGAGAGATCAAATGGATAGGTTCCTATTCAAGAGGTTGTACACACAGAAACAAATGAAGAAATTGTGTATACCCTAAATCAAAGGCTTTCCCAGAATCTAGGTATTCCTTCAAAAAAGCATCTTCCCTCTCTCTGAAAGGCGTCCAACAAGGGGAAAGGAAAAAATTCAGGTTACACCCCACCCTACCTCTGGAGAAGGCCAATCACTATTATTAGAGGAAAGGTTCGCATGATAAGAAGAAGAAATGAAGGAATTAAGGAGGTTAAATGCAGAACTACTTCAAGGTAGTCTTCCTCCTAAGCATGTTGGATTTAATCAATCAAGGGAATTTGTTGCAGCTACTAGGATGGATTAAGAATATCCCCCTTTACAAGTACACCCTCACAGGTCCAATCCTATGGGTTATACACAACAAAAACCGGTAATACTACCATCAATGGAAGTCCCGATCACCACACCTATCCAAACTCTAGTTATTGCACCTGATCAGGTCCAAGCTCCTCTAGATGTTTCTCAAAAATTTATGACTACCATTGAGTTATTAACATCTCGGTTGGAAGTTATGGAAGGAAAGCATGCACAAGTTCAACCAGAAAATAGATCTTACCCTGAATGGGTGGATGCAATCTCTCCCCCATCAAATTTTGTGAATACTACATTCCCAATTTTTAATGGTTCGGGAGATCCAAAACAACACTTAATGCCTTTTTTTCTCTTTTTGATCCTATGATGGGAACTCCTCAACAACAAGAAGCAGTTAAGCATAGGTTTTTTGTGAAGTCATTACAAGGACTTTCTTTTTTCTGGTATACAAGTTTGCAATCTCGGTCAATTACTGGGTGGGAAGATCTCCGTCAAAGATTTCTTCATCAATTTAGCTCAACATTTCCAAAGACGGTAGTTTTTGATCTTACCAATTATAAGAAAAGGGAGAAAGAAAGATTTTTATATTTCATTACTCACAGGAAGGGATTAACATATTCCTTAAGCTTAGCACTTCCTCAAGAAGAATTGTTGCCAATCTGTGTGGAAATCTACGTGATGAATTACGCACACCGTTGATCCCTGTGAAATACACAGGAGGGTTTTGAGACCTTACTTCAATTTCTCATCAGATAGAAGAATCTCTTATACAGACTAAGGCTAAAACTTGTGTAATTCCATCAAATCTAGGAAGGAGAATAGGGATAGTAGAGACTGCTACAGTTACACTTAAACAAGCACCAGTACCTGCTTCCAATTCAAAACCTTCATCATATCGAAGGGCTCCACCTCCTGAACCTCAACAAAAATGGCCGCCTCATCAAGATGATCAAAGAGATCAAAGGAGGAAACAGTTTGAATATTTGAAGAACAAAGTTTATTCTTTTCGGAATGAACAAGTTCATGGATACTTCATCTTGGCTCTAGAAAACAACCTGGTTCAGTTACCAAGGCCCAAAAGGCCGAACAAGGAAGGAGATAAAGACCTCCCCAACTATTACCCATTTCATCAGATGTTGGGGAATCCCATCCAGGAGTTTTTTATCTCTAGAGACCTCCTGCAAAAGATGGTGGACTCTAGACAAGTAAAACTGAAAGGTTCTTCAGCCTAGATATCATGTGTTACTGCTATTGACCCAGAGGAAGAAGGCGAGTGGCACGAAGTCAAAAGTAAAAATGCACAGAAATATGATTCTTGGATGGTCAGGAAAATGGTCAACTGAACTCATGCCATTTTATAAACAAAATTGAATCAACAAATTGTGTCTTATGCTATGAATTCCACATCAAAACCCCCTTCATCAGAAGGAAAATACTCAAAGAAGCAGTGTAATTTGAAAAAATAGCAGTCAGAAGAAGATGAGATCATGTCAAAACCTAAGTTTTCTTTGACTCTGGAGGATTTTATATCGTCCTCTTCAAAAGAAAGGGTACCACACCGCCAAACGACACATCCTGAATTGGTTCATCAGGCAGAATCTTCATCAGATGAAGAATTGATCTTTGGTTCTGTTAACATGATTCATTTAACAGATCCTTATTCCAATGATAGTTTTGATTTTGATGAGCCTAAGTTCCTTGTATCTAACAGAGGAACTAGAGGAAGAGATAGAGGTCTAGGATACAGATGAATATGTGGATATTCTAAAAATCCACTATTTCAATCCTACCCCTGGTAGAACTGTATATGCGGCAGAAACTCATGGAAAAGCCCTTCAACGGGCTCAATGGGAACAAGAAAGTTCTTCCAGACATGGCAGATTCGGTCCTGACATAGTTATTTTGTAACACCGGTTAGAGGTCCCACCTTCTTCCTCTAAGAAAATAGATAGACCTAATTGTTCTAATATACCGAAGCCAGGAGTGTTGCCAACTCCTACCCCGATACAAGATGCATCCACTGCTAAAGCATCAACTTCCAAGGAACCTGCAAAACCACATTTTCCTAATGGGAAACACAGACCTTTGTACCAAAAGTATGATGTCATGAAACATTTGGCCCAAGTACCAGCCAAGTTATCAATTCCAGAAGCCTTGAATCTATCAAAAGATCTTCAGGAGGCGCTTATTAAGGCTTTTTCAAGTCCTCAAGAATTCAAAACTGACATTGTTGCGGCTGAAGTATACCATATAGAGAATGATCCTACAGAATTCCTTACAGTGATAACTTTTAAAGATGAAGATGAAGATGATGTTTTAAATGGACATATCAGACCTTTGTATCTATCTGGAAAATTCAATGATATAGACATCCGATGAGCCTTCATTGATAATGGATCAGGAGTCAATCTCATTACTATTTGTACACTTCATTGATTAGGCCTCACCGAATCTGATTTATCTCCTTATACTTTAATGTTGCAAGGATATGATAAGAATAAACAAGAACCTATGGGCGAAATTACACTTAGAATTCAGTTTGGAGACCTTGTATCTAATTCATATTTCATGGTTGTTCATCAGGACACAGCCTTCAACATTTTTCTTGGAAGACCTTGGCTACATCAACATGTGGTCATACTTTCGTCATACTATCAATGTCTCAAATATTGTTTCAATGGTCAAATTGGGACATTGTATAGTGACAAAGCCTCATTGAAAACATGTGAATATCAACACATTGAGGTAGAATTTTATCACATGGAGGGAAAGAAAAAATCCACGGTGAAGAAGGTCACCAAAATTAATGCTCCATATGGTTTGTAAAATATTTCAGTAAATCCATTCATACATGTGAGTCCAGATTATGTGTTGCCTATCAGTAAAATTGATGGGAGAGACCCAAATCCAAACACTCTTATGGAAACTTCCATAATGTCAATTACGACAATCGAGCTAGACAGCATGGGAGAAATTGTTGGTTGGTCAAGCAATGATGAAAGCATAAATGGAGATGTCTTCATTTCGTCTGCTGAAATCCAACAATTCTATACTTTATCAACCAGGCCAGAAGAAGTTATAGCAATACCAGAGGAAAATAATGATGTTGATTCTCAATCCATCATCTCCTCTCTATCAACCCAGGAAGACCCTTCATCGTCAATAGGGTCAGAAATGGCAGCCTCTTTTTCAAAATGTTCAAATTTTAACTTCTCCCTTGATCATGGAGATCCTGCTTCGTCATATACTATGCAAGTAGAAGCAGAAGAAGTAACACATATTGAAGAAGAAGAGGAATATCTCAGGGATGCTGCTCTAGCATTTGAAGAGGGTATCTCTACCACTGTGGATGAACTCAAAGAAATAAATCTGGGTACAAAAGAATATCCTTTCCCTACTTTAATTAGTGCATCCATTACTCTTGAAGAGCAATAAATGTATACTTCATCTCTAAAGCAAAATTGAGATGTATTTTCTTGGAATTATATAGAAATTCCATGTCTTGATCCCGATGTTTCCACTAATCATTTGGGTTTTCCAGAAGAACATCGAGGGTTCAAGAAAGCAGCAAGAAGAACACACCCAACGTATGCCTCCAAAATTGAAGCTAAAGTTGATAAGATTATCAAGGATAAATTCATCATAGAAGTTCAATATCCCAAATTTCTAGCAAATATTGTCCCTGTGAAAAAGAAGAATGGACAAATTAGAGTTTGCATTGACTTCAGATATCTTAATCGGAATTGTCCCAAGGATGATTTTCCAGTCCCGATCATAGAACTCTTAATTTATGCAACAGCTATATATGAAGATATTTCCTTCATGGATGGTTAATTTGGGTATAATAAAATACGAATGGCCCCATAATATGAAGATTATATAGCCTTCAGAGCTCCTTAGGGTGTTTTTTTTCTATCGGGTAATGCCCTTTGGCCTGAATAATACAGGTGCAGCGTATCAACGTGCCATGCACCATATCTTCAAACCCTTTTTATGGAAATTGGTTTAATGTTATGTCAATGATTTGGTGGTTAAATCCAGAAAATGTGCTGATCACTTGGCCGATCTGTAAATCATATTCAACAAACTTCGACAATATAATTTGAAGATGAACCCCTTGAAATGTGCTTTCGGGGTAAACTTAGGAAAATTTATCAGCTTGGTTGTACACCATCATGGTATCAAAGTTGATCCTGAGAAGAAAAATTAAATCCTTGATATGTCTCCTCCTTGAAATTTGAAGAAATTTAGAGGACTTCAAGGAAACTTGGCCTATATTCAGCGTTTCATTTCCAATTTGGCAGGAAAGTGTTTACCCTTCACCAAATTAATGAATAAGGGAGTCACCTACCAGTGGACTGAAGAATGTCAAGAAGCATTCGATATCCTCAAGAAATATCTCTTGAGTCCACTGGTATTAATGCCACCTATTGAAGGAAGTCCACTTATCTTCTATGTGACAGCTTTAGAGTGACCATTGGGTTCATTACTTGCCTAAAATAATGATGCTTGGAATGAAAACAGCCTTTACTATCTCAGTCGGACTATGATTGAGGCAGAAACTCGATATTCAAGTATTTAAAAATGATCCCTAGTATTAATCTTTTCAGTTCATAAATTGAGACATTACCTGCAACATCATGAGGTCCAATTGGTATCTCACAATAACCTGCTCAAATTTATCCTTAGTATTCTGATTCTTAGAGGATGTCTGGCAAGGTGGGTAGTTATTTTGCAGTAGTTTGATATCTAGTATGTGTCTCAAAAGGAAATAAAGGGCCAAGCCCTGGCGGATTTCCTTGCTGATCATCCATCTGTGGAAGATACATCATTTAATATTGAACTTCCTGATGAAGAGGTCTTCTCTATTAAAGATAATCCTCAAACATGGGAAATGTACTTTGATGGTGCATCCAGAAGTCCAAAAGGGAAGAAAATGGAAGATACTAAATTCAAAAAAGTTGGGTTAGGAATCGTGCTTATTCCCCCAGAAAAGGAAGTGCTACATTATTCCTTCTTATTGTTGGAAGGTGGTACAAACAATAAAGCATAATATCAAACTCTCATCACAGTCTTGGAATTGGCGCTTCAGGCACAGGTGAATCACTTGAAGGTAAAAGGTGATTTAGATTTTTTAATCAAACAAATCAATGGGGATTATGCCATCAGAAAGGAAGAGTTAATACCTTTGTGTGATTACATCAGATAGTTAATGGTTGAATTTCCCTCAGAACCGACATTTTATTATTTCACACGATTAAAAAATGACCAAGCTGATGCACTGGATAATGTAGCCACAGCCCTGGAAGATCCAAACCGGGATGAAACAATCATCAGTATTGCCCATCGTTGTGTAGTTTTACCTTTTGTTCAAGTCAGAATAGAGGAAATCAATGAAATCAGTCCCATTTATGAACCATATGGTCATACTACAGGATGGATGACACCTATACCTTCAAAACAGAATACTCCCCCCTAATAGAGCCGGGAAAGAACAATTCTGGTGACGTGTGTTCAATTTTACTCTTTATGATAGCCTAGATCACCAAAAAATTCTCTAGAAATGAGGTTTTTATGGAATTATCTTCACATGTATTGATGGTGAAGATATAGTGGCTATCATGAATGAAGTACATGTAGGAGTTTGTAGTGCCAACTAGTCTGAACATAGACTTTCTGGTCAAATTCGAAGACTTAGATACTTCTAGCCTTCAATGATGCAAGATTGTGTTGATTTCACTAAGAAGTGTCCTTCTTTCCAAGTATGTGCCAACTTCATTCATCAACCCTCAGAGTTGATTCATACAGCTAAATACTCATGTACATTTTCCACATGGGGAATGGATGTAGTAGGACCTTATCCTCTGGCTACATCCAAGCAGTTTAAGTATATTGTTACTACTAATGAATTTTTTTCCAAATGGGAAGAGGCAATACCTCCCAAAGAAGTTAGTTCTAAAATCATTTTTAGCTTCATCAAGTCTAACATCAATACCAGATTTGGTGTCCCTCATACCATATTGATGGATAATGGAACCAACTTCTATTCATCCGAGGTGAGAAAGTTGTATCAAGAATACAACATCAAATCCAACCATTTATCTTGGTATCATGCAGTGGTCAATGGCCAAATAGAGGACTTCAATAATACTCTTTCAAACATACTGTAAAATATGGTGGATAAAGATAAGAAATTATGGCCTGATAAAAATTTTCATGATTTATGGGCTTATAGGACCACCACCCGCACTACTATGCGGTCTACTCCATATTCATTGTTATATGGAACAGAAGCAGTCTTTCCTATTGAGTTTCAATTACCTTCACTTAGATTAGCCATTTTTGATCAGTTATCTATAGATGAACAATCTCAGAAGCGATTTAATGAATTGGAATGATTAGATGAGAAAATATTGTGCACCCTGCACCACTTGGAAGTCTATCAGAATCGAATAGCATGAGATTTCAATAAAAAAGTTCGTCTTTGTTCATTCATTCAAGTAGAATTGGTATTGGTCCTCATAAATCCAATGATACTTGGAAATAAACCTCCAAAGCATGAGCCAAAGTGGGAAGGACCTTATTCAATACATAAGGTCTACTCCAATGGAGCTTATTCTTTAAATTCAATGGATGGAGATCTCATTACAACTCCAACCAATTAAATATTCTTGAAGAAGTATTTTTTGTAACACAAATACACCCAATAGTCCTCACTACAATACTTTAAACTGCATGGTCCCCTATAGTCCTCACTGCATGACTTTAAAATGCATGGTCCCTTTTTTCCTTACTGTAGGACATTAAACTGCATAGCCCCTCTATCATCCAACATGAAGTTAAACTGTGTCCCCTCTATCATCCAACATGATTTTAAACTGTTCGTCCGAGATTCAAGACGTTAAACTACCAATCACCCCATGTCTATGACACATGACATTTAAACTGTGAAATAGTTCCCTATATGTCCTACATGACATTAAACTATGCACATGTCTTGTATGACGTTAAACTACAATACATCCTAGCTACATGACGCTAAACTGCACACCACCCTTTTGTCCCAAATGAAGTTAAAATATGCATTGTTAGGGTTGTTGTTACCTTATGTTTCTCACACCGAGCATGAATCACGTGAGCTTAGAGTAAGCTTCAACCATAACACCCTCTCTGGGCTGCTAGCCACACGTAAGTCCCAACACCATCTTCGGGTTGTCCTCAAGTATAACTTGATCACCAATTCATTCTCAATCAAACTACGAGGAATTTGATCCTTTCCTTCTAGGCTGGGTATGTAGGAAACCTCCTGAGGTTCAAGACCAAAACCAATATCTTCACATAGTAAAGGTTGTTTAACGTCATATAGCAAGGAAGATGGTGAAACAATCTGAATATATTGGTTTCGGGTAGGGGCTTCACGGATCAGTCAGACTATGATTGAGGTAGAAACTCGATATTCAAGTATTGAAAAATGATTCCTAGCATTAATCTTTGCAGTTCATAAATAGAGACATTACCTGCAACATCATGAGGTCCAATTGGTATCTCGCAGTAACCCGCTCAAATTTATCCTTAGTCGTCTGATGCTTACAGGACGTCTGGTAAGGTGGGTAGTTATTTTCGAGTAGTTTGATATCTAGTATGTGTCTCAAAAGGCAATAAAGGGAAAATCCCTGGATGATTTCCTTGCTGAGAATCCATCCGCGGAAGATACATCATTTAATACTGAACTTCCTGATGAAGAGGTCTTCTCTATTCGAGATAATCCTCAAACATGGGAAATGTACTTTGATGGTGCCTCCAGAAGTCCAACAGGGAAGAAAATGGAAGATCATAAATTCAACAAAGATGGGTTAGGAATTGTGCCTATTTCCCCAGAAAAGGCAGTGCTACCCTATTCCTTCTTATTGTTAGAAGGCAGTGCAAACAAAGAAGTAGAATATCAAGCTCTCATCACAGGCTTGGAATTGGCGCTTTAGGCACAGGTGAATCACTTGAAGGTAAAAGGTGATTCAGATTTGGTAATCAAACAAATAAATTTGGATTATGCCATCATAAAGGAAGAGTTAATCCCTTTGTGTGATTACGTCAGAGAGGTAATGGTGTAATTTCCCTCGGAACTGACATTTTCTTATGTCACGTGATCACAAAATACCCAAGATGATGCACTGGCTAATGTAGCTACAACCCTGGCAGATCCAAACTGGGATGAAACAATCATCAGTATTGCCCATCGTCGTGTAGTTTCACCTTTTGTTCAAGTCAGAATAGAGGAAATCAATGAAATTAGTCCCATTTCTAAACCATATGGTCATACTACATGATGGATGACACCTATCAGGGAATACCTTCAAAACGGAACACTCCCACCTGATAGAGCCAAGAAAGAATGATTTTAGTGACGTGTGGTCAATTTTACTCTTTATGATAGCCCATATCACTAAAAAATTATCTAAAAATGAGGTTTTGATGGAATTATATTCAGATGTATTCATGGTAAAGAGACAATGGTTGTCATGAATGAAGTACATGAAGGAGTTTGTGGTGCCCACCAGTCTGGACAAAGACTTTCTGGCCAAATTCGAAGACTTGGATACTTCTGGCCTTCAATGATGCAAGATTGTGTTGATTTCACTAAGAAGTGTCCTTCTTGACAAGTATGTGCCAAATTCATTCATCAACCCCCAGATTTGCTTCATACAGCTAAATACTCATGGTCATTTTCCACATAGGGAATGGATGTAGTATGACCTTATTGTAGAGACCCGAATCTTGACGTACAAGGACATTACATTACTTTTGTGGAATACTTATTACATAACAAAAACACACACACAAGGACCGTAATAGTTTAGTGTCTTTGGAAACTCCGAACGTAATCTTCTAATCATGGTGAAAGATCTTCAACATCAGCCATAAAGATCTTCCTTTTTTTTCTTACCTAAAACCTTTCTTTATATCCTGGGGAAAAGAAAACATAAAAGGGTGAGCTCAAATGCTCAGTAAGGGTAAACAAAAGAAATATCAATCACATCATATTCATAAGAACATAGCTTTTGGAAATCTTAACCTGCAAAAGAGAGCATAATTTCATAACATGGGATAAATCATAGTAGTGAAATGGAATCCCAATAATCATAACTTAAAACATGAAACTTTGTGGAATACACACATAATCATAGAGAATCATTTCTTATTATTCAAGACACATTTCCAAGACTATCTTAGTGGATAAAGTCCCTTTCTAAACCGAGTTCACTCCTCGTTTCAGTCCTGTTTCACTAAACCGGTATAACCTACCATTCCAACCATGTCTATCTCATGAGATATAAAATCTTTACCCAATGAATTGGTGGGAGATATAGGTCCCACCCATCTCATAATGATACCATTCTTATGTGTGCCACAAAATCATAAATCATACATCATTGCATAACCCATGTAATAAAAAATGGGATTCTTAAACATCATGCCATCATAACATAATCCATAAAAGTTTGATATCATTTCATCATAAGAAACCATTTAAATCATAGAGACATATTACTTGAAACATACACATATGAAATAATGTCATCTTAGATGAAAAATAGTTTTGGCAGAACACTTGAAATGAATTCTTGAGGAAAATATCCTTTCTTCTTTAAAATAATTTTCTTTTCACAAAATTACATGAAATTTTAAAAGAAAAGGGTTTTGTTGAAAATAATAATGCAATTTTGTAGAGGAAGATTCATGAAAATGAGGCGTTAGGAAACCGTAAAAATCCGTTCACGCCGTATAAGTTAAAAATAACATTCTCCTCGTACTTTTGTTAGAAAAGTCAAAAAGTACCTCGTACGAAAAAACGACAAAAGATTCATTTCATATCTTATACTAAAAACTCACCGAAGGGTAAAATTGAATTTAAACAATTTTAGGTGGATGTAAATAATATTACATATTGAGGAAACATGGATGTGGATGATAAAATACACCCCAGTAAATTTCAAAGTATAAACAATCTCGGATAAAAATGAGATTGTGATATTTCCCTTACCTTATGTCCGATATGCTTTGTACGTATCTGAACCTCCTGTATAATGATTTAAATAATGTCATTAACTTATTACAGAATCATATTCATTATTATGATATCATATATGGTTCACTTATGACTTTATATTAACCGTTCTTTTATAAATTCCATGTTAAAGAAGCGTTTTGGGTAAAATCATTTCATTTATCGTAGGTGTTTGGACTTGTTGTTCTTGAAATTATTATTAATTATATAATGATTTACTTACAGAATATAAAACATGATTTATATATCATATATATTCAGTATATATATATATATAATAGATAGATAAATGAAATGAAACACACCGTTCATGGAGACGGTAGTCCGTACGTACGCATGAACGTTGTTTTCCTTTCCTTATTGTCTTGAATGGAAGTAAGTAGATGACATACATATATATATACATAAATACAGTAGATTTACCATGTCATATATTTCATTATTATTCATTATATATACTTTATAATCATTCTGTAATGGTTAACATGGATAATGAATCTCATCGCGTCGTGGAGACGGTATTCCGTACGTACGCACGCGCGGTGATTTCCTTTTTCCGTAGGATGGATAGAAGGTTAATTATAGTTGTTTCATATTTATAATAACATATCAGTATATAAGAAATAATGATGTTATTACTTTATCATGAAACAACTAAATAAGAAGAAGTTGAAGAAGAAAGAAATTGAAAAAGATCGGTAATGGATATTACCTCTTTTTGACGCGCCTTCACTTAACCTCCACTTAAAGAACTAAGGATGGTCTTTGAAGAAGACAAGGACCTCTATGATGATACTAGGGAAGTGGAGAAGAGATTTTTTCAGGGTTTGGGCGAGATTTAATGCTCAAATTGGTGTGAGGAGGAGAGGGAGGAGGTGCCCTTTTATAAGGGAGGAGAGGGGCACCTTAGGAAAATCTCATAATATTATTTTATATTAAGGTCAAATTCGGTTTATAATGGTTCCAAAGGGTCTTATTTCGAATCTAAAGTGGGTATGGGTAGAAATAATCTCATCCAATAGGATTTAGACAAGTTTAGGTTATTATTTTAACCTTATCAATTAGATTTAACTCTAAGTTAAATAATTTAACTTTTACCATGTTTTTTGTTTTCTTACACTATATGGTTAATAAACTTACTATATCAAGCCAAAAGAACCCCAATTTGTTTATTATTAATATATATAACCTTAGATAAGTCATTTGGCCGAACCTTATATTTTTAGGAATAAAATTACAATTAATAATATAATATTTGTTTTAAAAACTAATTTATGTCAATTTTGACACTATTTGGTACATGATTTTTATGAAATTCATAACAGAATGATAAGTTCAAACCAAGTTACTAAAATCAACAATAACATGTCATATTAGCCTAGAAAATTAGTGTAAGTCATAAAAAGTCTCAAATTACATTTATTTGGGCATTTATAACATCAATTATGTTAATATTTTCTTAAAAATGTAATTACTGCATCATCGTTGTGTCATAAATAAATTAAATTATTTAATGTCTAAAAATTACAAATAAAATATCATTATGTAGGAAATAATTTTATCTTTCTAATGAATATTTATAGTCTAATTTATCTTATTTATAACCCTATATTAAAAATTAATTACTTATTAAACATTGATTTTAACTATTTTAACCCTTCTTTAAATAAATTAATAATAAATGTCCTAATCTAATCCAAGTGGGATTAAATGGTCATATTTTATTCCTAAGGTTGTTTCTGGTCGAATTACACTTATCCAATAGAATTAGGACATGTGTTAGGTAATAATAATACCATTTTTACGCTTAATTACCCTATTTACTTTTAACCGTGGTAAAAAAAGTCAAAAGTTACTATTCACCAAAAATTATTTTCATCTCATTGAACCACATTTTAGTCCTTTATATTAACCGTGACTCTCGTATTTTCAAAATTCCACTCACAGAAGCGGTAAAATTAAGTTTTATGAAAAATTCGGTTTTTTTAACTACCACTTAGTGGTTTCACTATTCATCAAAAAATGAACGTTTCCAGAAAATACAAAATATTAGGCCTAAGCTATATTTGATATTATGAATTCAAAAATGACGTCTATTTTACCAAATTCAAAACATATCAGTTACATTAATTAATTTAAAAATTAATTCCCGTCGTCAAAACAAATAGCGTGTTTTTGAGAGATAATAACTATCAAAAGATTGACACTTGTTTATGTCTGGTTTAAATGTGAAATTACATCCAATGACCAACATTGTATTAAATTGTAAAAATATATTCTAAATATACTTTAAAACCACTCAAATTAATAATTTATCACTATTAATTATTTCTATTAAAAAAGTTGTTTTTAATTAAAATTTAGTAATTTTCACTATTCATCAGAATATGAAAGTTATCTGAAAAGTACCAAAATTTCACCCTAAGCTAATTTTAATATTCCGAATCCAAAAATGAAGTCCATTTTGAAAAATAAAATTTACAAAATTTCAAAAAGTGGTTATTACTACTCATAACGGCTAGTTTTAATAATATTTTAATAACATATCGTTGTTTAGTGAAACTCGGTATTGCGTACTACACACGCTATCGAGGAAGGTCGCGATTGCGTGAAATAGTCAAGGATGCGTGTTGTGAAAGCTCCTTTTGGTGTAGCGTACAACACAAGACATGAAATTAAAAAGAATATTTTTCATAAAATCATGGGGTGTTACATTCTACCCCCCTTAAAATGAATTTCACCCTCGAAATTCGTCGGGGTTATAAATGGTTTACTATTCGAAAGTTTCTTTAATAGAAACCCACATCGTAAAAAGGAATATCAAAACCAATCTTTAAAAACAAAAGTATGAAACGTAACAGTTACCCAAATAAACTAATCACTGGGTTTCCACATAGGTGAAAATATGGATATGGAAGAGAAATCTAACCATCATGTTCTGATGGAGAGTGGTAGAGAACATGGCTATGGAAAAGCCAGCAATCACAAAGCCATAGATTTGTGATTATCTAAGGTACCATCTGATTCATCGGATATAAGGGCAGTAGGACAACATTTTTGGTTTTTCAAGATCATTTCCCTAAAGTTGATGAAATTGGAATTAGAATAAATACTTTCGTGATTTTGGTATAGTCTCACCGTTTTTCATTCTTTGGAAAATTTCCACTTCATCACTTAAAGAAATGAAGTTGAATTTTTCATTCATGATGTGTTAGCAGATCATGTGATAGAATGATGGGTCATTCCATCTGTCTCAAACAAAAGGTTAGAAAAGTTATCAAAAAAAATACATAAGTCCATCTATAGTGAGATTAATCTTATATAGTTCCTAAAATGGACTTATACCTCATATATCATACTGCATAATATAAAAAAACTAGTTTCTACTAAACAGGGACTTTCTGTAGGCTAGTGGTAGGCGATAAAGGCCAGTCGCACTTCGGTTGTGGGTTCGATTCCCACGGCCTTGTCCGACGCGATGGGCTGTCACCCGTCCTGCAGGTTGTCCTTTTTTCTAAAACAATATTACTATAACATCCCATCAATAATATAGAAAAAACTTCTATCCTTAAACAATACTAACTTATGTCCAACATAATCCATTCCAATCTTTAGGCTTATCCATAATACTGCAGTCCACTCTCATAATATAGTGAAAACGATTACCAGAGATTTAATACCATCATTGATCCCCATATATCATAAGATATGTCTTGTTGGTCACATTCTAAACATTCAAAGGCATTAATCATGTATTCTCTTGAATACCCATTGAACTTTAGTGAAAACATGAATGCAGTTAAACGTTAACACTTTCCACATACTAAAATCCTCAAAATTCTATATACTCAAACCATGATATAACCTTCTCCTTATATCAGTCATGAGCTCATGAATACTATCATACATTTAATTTTCTCCTTATCCCTTCATTATGTGCATATCATCTACATTCCAAAAATATCTGAATAACCTTTCATGGATACTAGTAACATTAATCATACACTTTCAAAACTCACGGAAAGACAACAGTGTAAAAATCCTTAGATGTCTCTTTATTCCATAGTACCATGAGATTACTTATACAACATTACACATGATAAACATGTAATCATTCCACTACATTCTTAAACTATTGACCGAGCTTCAACAATTCTTTCATCTCACATATCATTTGTAGTCTCTTCATCATCACCCACATAAATACTACTCATACGACCATACTAATTCTCTTCATGAGACTTTACCTTAGGGCATTGGTTTGCATAATGCCCGTACATTCCACATTTAAAACATTTAACCATTGTTGATGTCGTATCAATACCATTATCCTCATCCCTGGTGTTAATTGAACCTTTTCATTTTCACTTACTGGCTTTGTGTCCTTCTTTTCCACACCCAAAGCATCTTTCAGTTCCTTTGAAACATTCTCCTTGATGCCTCTTCCCACATGATTTACATAGGGGAAATTGAACTTTCTTTCCTCTATGATCATCATGAAACTCCATCTTTCTCTTATTAGCCGAGTCAGGAAACTTACCAAATTTTATTTTATTGATCATACTATGAGATTGTTGATTCGGCATAATAATGATGTTTGGACCTCCAAATCCCATTTCATTTGGTTTCTCATGAAGAATATCATTCCATTGTCCATCATATCCTCCATTATCGTGAATCATCTTGTTTCCAGCCATTTTCTAAAACCCAAAAAGAATAGTGTGAGAAGAAAAAATCATAATAAAGGGGGAGTAACTTCAATATCTAACATCTTTGGTTTAATCTAATATCGTTACCATAGTTCTAGGACTATATCCTATACGTATACTTATCCTTAGAGACATCCCTAGACATACCTTAGAAATATCTCTAGGGATCTCACTAACGTTCTCGTATCCTAATTTCCAAAGGTTGACTAAACCTTTCCTCTGATACCAACTGTAGAGACTCGAAGCTTGACGTAAAAGGACATTACATTACTTTTGGGGAATACTTATTACATAACAAAAACACACACACAAGGACCGTAATAGTTTAGTGTCTTTGGAAACTCGGAACGTAATCTTCTAATCATGGTGAAAGATCTTCAACATCTCCCATAAATATCTTCCTTTTTTCCATACCTAAAACCTTTCTTTATATCCTGGGGAAAAGAAAACATAAAAGGGTGAGCTCAAATTCTCAGTAAGGGTAAACAAAAGAAATATCAATCACATCATATTCATAAGAACATAACTTTTGGAAATCTTAACCTGCAAAAGAGAGCATAATTTCATAACATGGGATAAATCATAGTAGTGAAATGAAATCCCAATAATCATAACTTAAAACATGAAACTTTGTGTAATACACACATAATCATAGAGAATAATTTCTTATTAGTCAAGACACATTTTCAAGACTATCTTAGTGGACAAAGTCCCTTTCTGAACCGAGTTCACTCCTCGTTTCAGACCTGTTTCACTGAACCGGTATAACCTACCGTTCCAGCCATGTCTATCTCATGAGATATAAAATATTTACCCAATGCATTGGAGGGAGATATAGGTCTCACACATCTCATAATGATACCATTCTTATGTGTGCCACAAAATCATAAATCATACATCATTGCATAACCCATGTAATAAAAAATGGGATTCTTAAACATCATGCCATCATAACATAATCCATAAAATTTTGATATCATTTCATCATAAGAAACCATTTAAATCATAGAGACATATTACTTGAAACATACACATATGAAATAATTTCATCTTATATGAAAAATAGTTTTGGCAGAACACTTGAAATGAATTCTTGAGGAAAATATCCTTTCTTCTTTAAAATCATTTTCTTTTCACAAAATTACATGAAATTTTAAAAGAAAGGGTTTTGTTGAAAATAATCATGCAATTTTGTAGAGGAAGCTTCATGAAAATGAGGCGTTATAAAACTGTAAAAATCCTTTCACGCCGTATAAGTTAAAAATAACATTCTCCTCGTACTTTTGCGGAAAAGTCAAAAAGTACCTCATACGAAAAACGACAAAAGATTCATTTCATATCTTTTACTAAAAACTCACTGAGGGGTAAAATTGGATTTAAAAAATTGTAAGTGGATGGAAATGATATTACATATTGAGGAAACATGTATTTGGATGATAAAATACACCCCAGTAAATTTCAAAGTATAAACAATCTCGGATAAAAATGAGATTGTGATATTTCCCTTACCTTATGTCCGATATGATTTGTACGTATCCGAAACTCCTGTATAATGATTTAAATAATGTCATTAACTTATTAAAGAATCATATTCATTGTTATGATATCATATATGGTTCACTTATGACTTTATATTACCCGTTCTTTTGTAAATTCCATGTTAAAGAAGCGTTTTGGGTAAAATCGTTTCATTTATCATAGGTGTTTGGACTTGTTGTTCTTGACATTATTATTACTTATGTCATGATTTACTTACTTCATGATTTACTTACTTCCAGAATATAAAAAATGATTTATATATCATATATATTCAGTATATATATATATAATAGATAGATAAATGAAATGAAACACACCGTTCATGGAGACGGTAGTCCGTACGTACGCATGAACGTTGTTTTCCTTTCCTTATTGTCTTGAATGGAAGTAAGTAGATGACATACATATATATATACATAAATATAGTAGATTTACCATGTCTTATATTTCATTATTATTCATTATATATACTTTATAATCATTCTGGAATGGTTAACATGGATAATGAATCTCATCGCGTCGTGGAGACGGTATTCCGTACGTACGCACGCGCGGTGATTTCCTTTTTCCATAGGATGTATAGAAGGTTAATTAGAGTTGTTTCATATTTATAATAACATATCAGTATATAAGAAATACTGATGTTATTACTTTATCATGAAACAACTAAATAAGAATAAGTTGAAGAAGAAAGAAATTGAAAAATATTGGTAATGGATATTACCTCTTTTTGACGCGCCTTCACTTAACCTCCACTTAAAGAACTAAGGATGGTCTTTGAAGAAGACCAGGACCTCTAGAATGATACTAGGGAAGTGGAGAAGATATTTTTTCATGGTTTGGCCGATCTTGAATGCTCAAATTGGTGTGAGGAGGAGAGGGAGGAGGTGCCCTTTTATAAGGGAGGAGAGGGGCACCTTAAGAAAATCTCAAAATATTATTTTATATTAAGGTCAAATTCGGTTTATAATGGTTCCAAAGGGTCTTATTTAGAAGCTAAAGTGGATATGGGTCGAAATCCTCTCATCCAATAGGATTTAGACAAGTTTAGGTTATTATGTTAACCTTATCAATTAGATTTAACTCTAAGTTAAATAATTTAACTTTTACTGTGTCTTTTTGTTTTCTTACACTATATGGTTAATAAACTTACTATATCAAGAAAAACGAACCCCAAGTTGTTTATTGTTAATATATATAACCTTAGATAAGTCATTTGGCCGAACCTTATATTTTTAGGAATAAAATAACAATTAATAATATAATATTTGTTTTAAAAACTAATTTATGTCAATTTTGACACTATTTGGTACATGATTTTTATTAAATTCATAACAGAATGATAAGTTCGAACCAAGTTACTTAAATCCACAATAACATTTAATATTAACCTAGAAAATTAGTGTAAGTCATAAAAAGTCTCAAATTACAATTATTTGGGCATTTATAACATCAATTATGTTAATAGTTTCTTAAAAAGGTAATTACTGCATCGTCGTTGTGTCATAAATAAATTAACTTATTTAATGTCTAAAAATTACAAATAAAATGTCATTATGTAGGAAATTGTTTTATCCTTATAATGAATATTTATAGTCGAATTTATCTTATTTATAACCCTATATTAAAAATGATTTACTTATTAAACATTGATTTTAACTATTTTAACCCTTCTTTAAATAAATTAATAATAAATGTCCTAATCTAATCCAAGTGGGCTTAAATGGTCATATTTCATTCCTAAGGTTTTTTTTGGTCGAATTACACTTATCCAATAGAATTAGGACATGTGTTAGGGTAATAATAATATCATTTTTACCCTTAATTACCCTATTTACTTTTAACCGTGGTAAAAAAAGTCAAAAGTTACTATTCACCAAAAATTATTTTCATCTCATTGAACCACATTTTAGTCCTTTATATTAACCGTGTGTCTCAGATTTTTGAAATTCCACTCACAGAAGCGGTAAAATTAATTTTTATGAAAAATTCAGTTTTTTTAACTACCACTTAGTGGTTTCACTATTCATCAAAAAATGAATGTTTCCAGAAAAATTCAAAAAATTAGGCCTAAGATATATTTGATATTATGAATTCAAAAATGACGTCTATTTTACCAAATTCAAAACATATCAGTTACATTAATTAATTTAAAAATTAATTCCCATCGTCAAAACAAATAGCGTGTTTTTGAGAAATAATAACTATCAAAAGATTGACACTTGTTTATGTCTGGTTTAAATGTGAAATTACATCCAATGACCAACATTGTATTAAATTGTAAAAATATATTCTAAATATACTTTAAAACCACTCAAATTAATAATTTATCACTATTAATTATTTCTATTAAAAAAGTTGTTTTTAATTAAAATTTAGTAATTTTCACTATTCATCAGAATATGAAAGTTATCCGAAAAGTACCAAAATTTCACCCTAAGCTAATTTTAATATTACGAATCCAAAAATGAAGTCCATTTTGAAAAATAAAATTTACAAAATTTCAAAAAGTGGTTATTACTATTCATAACGGTTAGTTTTAATAATATTTTAATAGCATATCGTTGTTTAGTGAAACTCGGTATTGCGTACTACACACGCTATCGAGGAAGGTCGCAATTGCGTGTAATACAAGGAAAGTCAAGGATGCGTGTTGTGCAAGCTCCTTTTGGTGTAGCGTACAACACAAGACATGAAATTAAAATGAATATTTTTCATAAAATCTTGGGGTGTTACACTTATCCTCTGGCTACATCCAAGCAGTTTAAGTATATTCTTACTACTACTGACTTTTTTCCAAATGAGCAGTGGCAATACCTCTCAAAGAGGTTAGTTCTAAAATCATTTTTTGCTTCATCAAGTCTAACATCATTACCAGATTTGGTGTCTGTCATACCATAATGATGGATAATGGCACCAACTTCTATTCATCAGTGGTGAGAATGTTGTATCAAGAATACAACATCAAATCCAACCATTCATCTCGGTATCATGTAGAGACCAATAGCAAAATAGAGGCCTTCAATAATACTATTTCAAACATACTACAAAATATGGTGGATAAAGATAAGAAATCATGGCCTGATAAACTTTTTCATGCTTTATGGGCTTATAGGATGACCACCCGCACTACTACGCGGTCAAATCCATATTCATTGGTATATGGAACAGAAGCAGTCTTTCCCATTGATGTTCAATTAACTTCACTCAGAGTATCCATTTCTGATCAGTTATCTATAGATGAACAATATCAGAAGCGATTTAATGAATTGGAACAGTTAGATGAGAAAAGATTGTGCACCCTGCACCACTTGGAAGTCTATCAGAATCGAATAACGTGAGCTTTCAATAAAAAAGTTCATCTTCGTTAATTCATTCGAGGAGAATTGGTATTGATCCTCAGAGATCCAATGATACTAGGAAAGAAACCTCCAAATCTTGAGCGAAAGTGGGAAGGACCTTGTTCAATGCATAAGGTCTACTCCAATAGAGCTTATTCTTTAATCTCAATGGATGGAGAGCTCATTACAACTCCAACCAATGCAAGATTCGTGAAGAAGTATTTTGTGTAACAAAAATACACCCAATAGTCCTCACTGTAAGACTTTAAACTGTACGGTCCCCAATAGTCCTCACTGCATGACTTTAAACGGCATGGTCCCTTTTTTCCTTGCTACAGGACATTAAACTGCATATCCCCTCTATCATCCAACATGACGTTAAACTGTGTCCCCTCTATCGTCCAACAAGATGTTAAACTGTTTGTCTGAGCTGCGAGACGTTAAACTACCAAGCACCCCATGTCTGTGACACATGACATTTAAACTGTGAAACTGTCCCCTATATGTCCTACATGACGTTAAACTATGCACATGTCCTACAATACTTTAAACTACAATACGTTCTAGCTACATTATTCTAAACTGTAAAGCACCCTTTTGTCCCACATGACGTTAAATTGTGAAATGTTAGGGTTGTTGTTACCTCATGTTTCTAACACCGAGCATGAATCATGTGATCTTAGAGTAAGCTTCAACCATAACACCCTCTTTGGGCCACTAACCACGCGTAAGTCCCAACACTATATTTGGGTTGTCCTCAAGTAAAACTCGATCATCAATTCATTCTCAAATGAACTACAATGACATTGATCCTTGCCTTCTAGGCTGGGTACGTAGGAAACCTCTTGAGGTTCAAGACCAAAACTAATATCTTCACATAGTAAAGGCTGTTTAACGTCATATAGCAAGGACGATGATGAACCAATGTGAATATATTGGTTTTGGGGAGGGGCTTCATGAATCAGTCGGACTATGATTGAAGTAGAAACTTGATATTCAAGTATTGAAAAATGATGCCTAGAATTAATCTTTCCAGTTTAGAAATTGAGACATTACCTGCAACATCATGAGGTCCAATTGGTATCTCGAAATAACCCGCTCAAATTTATCCTTAGTAGTCCGATGCTTACAAGATGTCTGGAAAGGTGGCTAGTTATTTTCCAGTAGTTTGATATCTAGTATGTGTCTCAAAAGGAAATAAAGGGTCAAGCCCTGGATGATTTCCTTCCTGAGCATCCATCCATGGAAGATACATCATTTAATACTGAACTTCTTGATGAAGAGGTCTTCTCTATTCAAGATAATCCTCAAACATGGTAAATGTACTTTGATGGTGCCTCCAGAATCCCACCAGGGAAGAAAATGGAAGATCCTAAATTCAACAAATTTGGGTTAGGAATCGTGCTTATTTCCCTAGAAAAGGCAGTGCTACCATATTCCTTCTTATTTTTGGAAGGCGGTACAAACAATGAAGCAGAATATCAAGCTCTCATTGCAGGCTTGGAATTGGTGCTTTAGGTACAGGTGAATCACTTGAAGGTAAAAGGTGATTCAGATTTGGTAATCAAACAAATCAATGGGGATTATGCCATCAGAAAGGAAGATTTGATCCCTTTGTGTGATTATTTCAAAGAGGTAATGGTGGAATTTCCCTCAGAACCGAAATTTTCTTATGTCACGCGATCACAAAATTCCAAAGGTGATGCACTGGATAATGTAGCCACAGCCCTGGAAGATCCAAACTGGGATGAAAAAATCATCAGTATTGCCCATCGTCATGTAGTTTCACCTTTTGTTCAAGTCAGAATAGAGGAAATCAATGAAATCAGTCCCATTTCTAAACCATATGGTCATACTACAGGATGGATGAAACTTATCAGGTAATACCTTCAAAACGGAACACTACCACCTGATAGAGCCAGGAAAGAACAATTCCAGCGACGTGTGGTCAATTTTACTCTTTATGATAGCCCAGATCACCAAAACAAATCTCTACAAACAAGGTTTTTATGGAGTTCTCTTCAAATTTATTGATGGTGAAGAGACAATGGTTGTCATGAACAAAGTACATGCAAGATTTTGTGGTGCCCACCAGTCTAGACATAGACTTTCTGGTCAAATTCGAAGACTTGGATACTTCTGGCCTTCAATGATGCAATATTGTGTTGATTTCACTAAGAAGTGTCCTTCTTGCCAAGTATGTGCCAACTTCCTTCATCAACCCCTAGAGTTTCTTCATACAGCTAAATACTCTTGGACGTTTTCCACATGGGGAATGGATGTAGTAGGTCCTTATCCTTTGGCTACATCCAAGTAGTTTAAGTATATTCTTACTGCTACTGAATTTTTTTACAAATGGGTAGAGGCAATACCTATCAAATAAGTTAGTTATAAAATCATTGTTAGCTTCTTCAAGTCTAACATAATTACCAGATTTGGTGTCCCTCATACCATATTGATGGATAATGGCACCAAATTCTATTCATCCAAGTTGAGAAAGTTGTATCAAGAATACAACATCAAATCCAACCATTCATCTCGGTATCATGCCGTGGCCAATGGCCAAATAGAGGCATTCAATAATACTCTTTCAAACATACTGTAAAAGATGGTGGATAAAGATAAGAAATCATGGCCTGATAAACTTTTTCATGCTTTATGGGATTATAGGACCACCACCTGCACTACTACGCGGTCAACTCCATATTCATTGGTATATGAAACAGAAGCAGTCTTGCCCATTGAGGTTCAATTACCTTCACTCAGAGTAGACGTTTTTGATCAGTTATCTATAGATGAACAATCTCAGAAATGATTTAATGAATTGGAATGATTAGATGAGAAAAGATTGTGCACCCTGCACAACTTGGAAGTCTATCAGAATCGAATATCACGAGCTTTCAATAAAAAAGTTCATCTTCATTCATTCATTCAAGGAGAATTGGTATTGGTACTCAGAACTCCAATGATACCAGAAAAGAAACCTCCAAAGCTTGAGCTAAAGTGGGAAGGACCTTATTCAATAGATAAGGTATACTCCAATTTAGCTTATTCTTTAATCTCAATGGATAGAGAACTCATTAAAACTCCAACCAATGCAAGATTCTTGAAGAAGTATTTTTTGTAACAGAAATACACCCAATAGTCCTCATAGCAAGACTTTAAACTGCACGGTCCCCAATAGTCCTCACTGCATGACTTTAAACTGCATGGTCCCTTTTGTCCTTGCAGTAGTACATTAAACTGCATAGCACCTCTATCATCCAACATAACGTTAAATTGTGTCCCCTCTATCGTCCAACATGATGTTAAACTGTTCTTTCGAGCTGCAAGACGTTAAACTACCAAGCACCCCATGTCTGTGACACATGACATTTAAACTGTAAAACAGTCCCCTATATGTCCTACATGACGTTAAACTGTGCACATGTCATGCAAGACGTTAAACTATAATACGTCCTAGCTACATGACGCTAAACGATACAGCACCCTTTTTTCCCACATGACGTTACACTGTGCATCATTAGGTTTGTTTTTACCTCATGTTTCTCACACCGATCATGACTCACGTGAGCTTAGAGTAAGCTTCAACCATAACACCCTCTCTGGGCCGCTAACCACGCGTAATTCCCAACACCATCTTTGGGTTTTCCTCAAGCATAACTCGATCACCAATTCATTCTCAATCGAGCTACGAGGACTTTTATCCTTTCCTTCTAGGATGGGTACGTAGGAAACCTCCTGAGGTTCAAGCCCAAAACCAATATCTTCACATCAGTTCACCTCAATCTCATACGATGTTGATCTGTGAAGCCCTTCCCCGAAACCAATATATTCACATTGGTTCATCATCGTCCTTGATATATGACGTTAAACTATACAGTCCCCCATTGTCCTCACTGCAAGACATTAAACTATATAGAAATACGTCCTAGAAACATGACGCTAAACTATGTAGCACTGGTCCATGCATATGAACTTAAACTATTTTCACTTTTGTCCCGTACGACAATAAAACTACAACAGTATATGATACCCTCACCTGAGAGGGAATCATTATTGACATTGATCTCCAATCATGTCATATTCCAAGGACTACGTGCATACATGGAAATGCCCGAACATTTAATCTTGGATCCAACCATCATTGAACTAAATTCCCCTTTCACCCATCACATGTATGAACCAAATCTATACAGAGGGTATTTCAAGAACTACATATGGCTTGATTCCCATCCTTATGGGATACGTAGTAATGTTCGAGCATCCCTCGAATCCAGACCCAAGTCTTTGGGCCTAACCCCAAACTCCACTTTCAGTCCCTTGGCTGAAAATTCCCCCTGCAAGCACATGAATGTGGTATGAAAACCCTGGTCTTTATTCACATCAGGTTTATAAAAAACACACAATGTGTCTACCTCATTATGTTCCGAGCTCTACGGACCTAAACTAAGATCTCCTACTCTCTTGTCCCACATGACGTTAAACTGTATTTCAAGAACTACGTATGGCTTGATTCTCATCCTAATGAGATATGTAGTGAAGTCCAGCATCTCAATTCAGGACCTAGCCACAACATGATTATGGTCAACATTGGTCTATGTATCTCCTTCATCCATTAGACAATACCATTTTTTATGTGTCATACTCCTAACCTTAAATACTTCCAGATCTCCATAACCATTTTCTTGACTTCTAGTCACAAAATGTCTGATACCTGAGAATTCTTTTACCTGACCATGTATCACGTGCCCTTAGGCGGCCTTGCATAAGTAGTCTACATAACGGACCTATCAGCCAAAAGATGCTATTATTTGACTATGCATCCAATGCCCGTAAGTGGCCCTGCATAATTCAAACCCCCTAACGGGTTTTTCAAATAGTGGTAACTTCATTCTTGGGGGGGGGGGAATTCTTTTTTCCTTATTGGTATTAACAACGATATGTAGGGATCTGCAAAAATAGCCATCCTTAACATATTTGTCCCATACTCTTTTTCATGATCTGAAAGTATTCAAGTCTATGGTTTATATTTCCCTTCCCTACATTTCGATCAGACCTTCGCAGGAGTGACATTCATCCAATTCTTTGACAATCTTGATTGGGAATATCCTCTCCATATTCAAGTACCTCTCTCCATACAACAAACTCTCTACTTTAGAAAATTTGAATCTCCATAAACTTTCATTGGCTTTCAGCAATAGAAAAGTAAAATTTTTGAGTGTTTTTAGACTGACTATGAAGCACATGCCCCTAGGTGGCCTTGCATAAGTAGTCTACATAATGGACCTATCATCCAAAAGATGTTATTATTTGACTATGCAGCCAATGCCCTGAAGTGGCCCTGCATAATTCAACCCCTTAACGGGTTTGTCAAATAGTGGTAACTTCACTCTTAGAAAATACTTCCTCTAATGACTTTTATCCCTTTTTTCATATCATCCCTCAGATTCAAAATTTCTTAAGTCATATTTTACATGTTTTCCCCCATACATGAATGTGGTAATATGTTTTCAAAAAAATTATCAAGGAATTGAGTCAATTTTAATCCATTCGGTCAAAGTTATTCGACCTTAAACATTATCCTTTTTATTTCTGACATGCATTACTTTAAACTACCAACAAAAGACAGGGTAATCATTAAATTGGGAACTTTTAAATGGAACTCTGAACAAAAGTCTAGTCCCAACTCGCTAAATGTACATATTGTATGATTTAGGCAATATTGAGCAACAAAAGATGCAAAGTTTGTGGGGTTTTTTGTATAATCCTAGAAAAAAATCAAACTATGATTACTAGGCCCATTGGCTTAGGTAAAAAAATAATATATAAGTAATTAGGAAGAGAATGTAGGTAAAAATGATTGAAGATGAAATGTCTTTTTCATTGATGCACAAGATTAGAAGAACATCCATAGATTAGAGTATGTTCTCTTTTTCAATAATTACAAAAGGCTTTTAATATAACTTTTCATTTGATTTACGGTATCCCGAGCTTCATCAGCGGCCACTTGAAGTTCATTCACTCGACCAGCTTCACTCCTTTCATCTTGATGGAGTGCTTTCTTGGAATCTGCGATGGCTTTCGTACCATTCGTTTGGATTCCTTACAATGAATTGTTAAGCTGGTCAAGTTCCCCAATTACGGCATCTAACTGTTGCTGAAGGTGAATCTGTTGGAAAACTTTCTCCTTGATCTTATGCTTCAGCTCCTTCATCTTTGCAGCAAGATCAGCCTCAACTCGGGACACCATAGCCTCAAATTCTCCAATATTGGTTAGCAGCCTTGCTCTGATCAGATCTTGATGGCACTTTTGCTCTTGCTCTCTTCTTAATATGACTTGTTTCACTGTGGTATGGATCTCTTGATATCCAAAACCGCCAATTCCTAGCATGATGAACAAGGATGACAGTCATGAGATCTTTGAAGATAGATCTTCAAGAGGCACTTAATATATGATCTTCCATATGTTCTTCCATGCCTTGCGACAGGAGAATTGGAGCGCCTTTTTCACCTCTGGGTCTAATTCAGCATCACTATCACATGGGGGAATATAGTCTAGGATTAATGCACTTAAGGAAGTTCCCTATTTTTCTCCTTCCCCCTTGACCCTTGGTACTTTACTTTCTACTCATGTTGGGGTTGAGGCTGAGGCTTCACCTCCAGATCTAGACACTAAAATTGACGGCCCTGCATAGTCAATTGAAATTTTTGGTTAGTTCCAAAGGATAAAAAAATTTGATTAGATGTCTTGTAAATTAAGTATATCCACAAATATTATCAGCTTTTAACCAAAGGTAGATTTGTAGCATGATAAGGCCCCTCCCCATCTATCCTATCTTCAACAGTATTTTCAGGACGAGTTTCAAGAAGCTCTGTTGGGTTAAGCTCCACTTAAGATAGTGTCTCTGCAATGATAGGGTTGCCTCTACCCCCTTCAGGCATCGGCAGATCAGTATCTTTCTCAAATGGAACTGCACATTTCAACTAATCATGGTTAGAGATGTAATAAAAAAATTTAACAGGACGAAGGATAACACTCACGTCCAAAATCTTCTAAATTACATGGTAATTTAACATGATCTAAAATTTCTTCAAAAGACGCGCCATGTTTCATAATTTCATCTAGTGATATCTCATATTCCTGGTTAGTCTCACCAGTGGGATCATTTTACATGTCTTCTTGGCGACTCTCCTCCTGTGACCTCCGACCCCGAACAGCTTCCTCATAGAAAATTGTGGAGTCAGTTGCAATGGTTGCCAAATGTTATGGTGTAGGTGTTGAACCTAAAGCATCATAGAATGGAAGTTAGTTGATGTATTCATTCAATGTTCTATGAAATATTGTTAATTTACCAGAAGCAGGTTCTTATCTCCTTGAAACAGCAACAGGAGCAATACTGGGAACAAACGCTGGCTCTTCTTCTCTCCTCGTTTCTTCAAGAGCAGCCAAGTCAGCATGAATTTTTGACTGTTCACCAGCACCCTCTGTTTTCCTCAAAGGAGGTTCAATCATCTCCCTAAAAGTGGAAATCGAAGAAGCCCTTGCAATCCCAAGAAGTATGAGCAACCTTTTCATGAGTTATGATTCATGAATATCCGAAGGACCTACCACTACTAATAAAGCATCTGGCTATGGTTTTATTCCTTCAATGCTTTTTCTTCATGGAATTTTTGGGTTTTTTGATATCATCACCTCAAAATATAGGTATTGGAGAATGAAAATCCCAGTTTAACTCCTTTTCCATGGCTTGTTGGCCTGGATATACCTCACCCGGCTAGCGAGGAGATTCTGTGGCTCCAAGAGCAGTGCCACTAGGGATATACCATGGTGAAGAGACCTCAGTAGTTCCTTCCTTAACAATATGCATGATGAAGAAAGTAATTTCCTTGAGTAACAAATCTTTGACTGAAATCAAGTTTCAAATCAAATAAGGAAAGAAACTTACATCTTTAGGAGCCACGTAATCGTGCCACTCCTCATCTACTGAAGCACCAATCTCCTAAGTGGTGTCACGGTCCATTATTTCCTTCACCTGCTTGGTGATAGGAATGGAATCATCAGTGGCATATATGAGCATTTCTAGCTATATGATACAAGACTGCACTTCATGGGGGTTATCCTCAAAGCAGATATCAGCAGAAGCCCAGAGATTCCCCACTCCAGGGATATGTAGCCCTTCACATAAATCCATCCAGGCGGTTTCAGCATCACAATATAAACTCCTCCATGTCTGGAAATCCTCTGGTCGTAAATATTGAGCATGTGCACCAGAAGGCCGTGAGGAGGGTCCTAAAATCTGGGACTTCAACTTCTTCCCAGCTCTTTCAATCATAGATAAAGGATAAGAAAATGAAACTTTTTGATCTATAAAATAATGGAGACTAAATTGCCTCAGTGATATAACTCACTAGGAGTCAATGGAGTAGGTCTCTTGACTCTGGCAGGAGGATTATATCTGGCATGAGGCCACTTTGACGCATGTCGTGCCTCATCATCCTCATCCTGGGAATCCAATGAATCAGCCTCGGGTGAAGAACCCGGTGAATCAGCTCCGGGTGAGGAAGAATCACCTTCCATATGAAGGGTTTATTTCCTAACGGTTCTCTTCTTTGTCCCCACCCGAGGGATCGGATGATTCAGTACCCCTTCAGGATATGATGCTACCCAGTTCTCGGCATACCATGTAGTCAATTGACTCGCCACTCTATCAAAAGGTAGATCAAACATTTCCCCGGTTTTCTCCAAAGCTATCAGCAACTATAGTTGTCGAGAAACCATTGGATTATGCTCTGACCTGACATGCACGAGAGGAGATACAACAATCTTCTGCATACACTTGAATTGGCGTGCAAATATATATGGAGCATAGGCCTCGCATATAATCTCTCCGTCAATTCTGGTGTCCAACACACCATCTCTGCAAGCTAGCATATATGACCTCAATTCTAGGATAGTCGTTCAAACCGCCCGGTTGGTGGGTTTTCATAAGGAAAGAAATGAAATTCCTTGAACATGATCAACCTCACCTTCAGATCATAGGAATTGAGGGACAATGGATAAATTCTAGAAAATTCCTACACCGATGGCCTAAAAGAGAATCCCGGAACCTGTACTCTGCTCTGTACAACATATTTCCTGAAGTGAGTGGCGATCCATCCCCACAAAACTTGTAATGGTTCCACTATTCTCAAAGGAGACTTACCCATATAGACATGGAGTAAGCTCCTGTGAATCTTTGCCAAAACTGGGGTGGCCAACCCAACCATTTTTCTCTCATCCAACTTGGTTGCAAGAACAAAGGTCCCTGGCCTGACGCCTCCCTTTGAATCCCTAAATGGCAGAAGATAAACACGAAGCCATAAAGCTAAAAAGACTGTCAGATGGGTATTCTCTGGGATTCTTTGATCCACTTCATACCCCCACTTTTCAAACTCTCCCGCTTCCAGAGTTGGCCAGAATGTGCCAAGAGCACCCCTCTTCTCTGTTCTGGGGCAGCTGGTAGGAAGACTACAGGTGGTCCCCTTCTCCTTTTTCTTGATGAGAAACATATCCATCCACTCCTTTGGATGAATATCCTTTCTAGAATGAGTTTTGGTGGACTTTGAATTCTTGATCTTGTGGAAAATTTTCAATAACTCTCGAGACAAAGCCAGAGTCTTCTTCGAATCATTCTAGGTCACCTTCGGAGGGATGAACTCGTCATACATGTCTCCCAGAATTAGAACCCCCGATATCTTGTAGACATCCCACAAACTGATGCCTACTTCTCCATGAGTCATATGGAAAGAATTGGTCTCTGGGCTCCAGTGGCTAATTAACTATGGAATAAAATTATCATTCATGTAGACATATGTCTGGCCAGCCCAGACGTCTTCATATATTTCAGTTCCCTTCAGATCCTCGACAACCTCTACACAAGTTGGTCACACCCATTATTCCCACATCCAAGTCGGCTTCACTCCTCCTCTAGGATGGAAATCCCGACTTTTTTTCCATCCCTTGGATTGGTCAATCTGGGAATTTTGAAAAATAGAAGGATAACAATGCAGTTGCAGCTCAGGCTTGTGAGGATTTAGATCTGGAGCACATGGGCTATGATGCATTATGTATGCTTTCTCCAATGTTCCAGCATTGACAAATGATCCTGCAACTGAGACATTTTTTGAAGAGAAATTGGCATAAGTCTAAAACCAGAAATGAGGAATATAGTTCTTTGCCTCAGGAACATTGACTCCTTGCAGATGACCATGGCCATATAAAGGCAAGTAGATGCTCTGTGGTAAATTGGCATGATATTTCTTCAAGTAATTAGCCAAATCTGGGAGAGTGTTATCGCAGATATCATAATAATCATGGCCAATGAAATTTATCATGTCATCTATTCTCTTGATGGACAATTCATCAGCTGGTCCAATTATTTTGGGATCCATTGAATCTGTACAAAGATCAAACAGTTAAATTTTAAATAATTATTTTTTTATGAAATACTTGTGAAGAAAACATAACATTTACAAGGCATTAAGACGCGCAAGTCATGTCACGCAAGTCATGCCATGCAGGTATTTCCATGCAAGTATTGCCACGCAAGTCAAAATCCTTACTAGAGAAGCGCAACACAAATAAGAGAGATCGACCGAGGAAATGAAGACACTTGCGCGATGAGAGATCAAAATCTTTGAAGGCAGGATGGTTTGCGCAAAGTGAAACCCACATAAATAGGCAATCCCGTAACCCTGCACGCTGAAACTTGCATGCCAAAACCTGCGCGCCAACACCTGAGCGCTGCCGAACCCTTGTTTCTCATTTTCCTCAGAGTCAAATCCTCTTTTCTTTTTCTGTCTCTCAGATCCAACTCTGAGGGGGGACTTTTTTTATGCTTGTTTCCATCACAGAGTCCAACAAATGGCGAAGGGGAATACCTTAACCACAATGAGGGTCACCCTTTGAATAATATCAAAAATTTACAAAGGTATGAACCAGGAACTCATTTGGTGCGCGCCGCGCAAGTTATTTGCACACCCCATATGGGTAGCGCACGTCACTTGTGTGCCCTATTCCTTCTTTCACCCAAGGTGCCCAGTGGCCAATAAATATCCCCTGTGGGCCCCCCATTTGAATGAAGAATTTTCCAAAACTCAGATTCAATCTCTGGTCACCCAAGTATTTGTTTGACATCTTCTTAATATGTCTAAGGTAATTATTGACCTAGAATGGAAGCTCTAAAGATGAAGAATAAGGCCTAAGTGTTAGAACTCATAAATACTTGCACGCCTAAGTGTCAAGTCCTTAAGGGAAATGGAAACACTTTCACGCCGCCTTTCCCTCTCAAGGGAAATTGCTCGCCAACCTTTTGGAAGCCTCTAGGGATGATACTAAGGGTTTGAGTTCAAAGTCGCCCAAGTATTACCCTATGGAATCTTCGTCGCCCAAGGTGACTCATGTCACACTATTCTACTTGTGTGACCAGGACCTATGCGCCAGAACAATAATTGCACGCCTCCTTCCTAGCCACCTCCTTTCCTCAAATCTACCTCTCCTCTTCAATATATGACCTTCAAAACCTTCTTCAAATCCATTTATGGCATGGTTTCTTTGTTTTCTTCCTTATCTTAGAGTAATTAATTGGGCCTCCTTCTTAGGAGGAAGTCCCAATCATAATTTCCTCTAACTTTGGGCCTCCTTCTCAGGATTAAGCCTGAGGTTATAAGTTCCCTTTAATTGGGCATCCTCCTCAGGAGTAATCCACAACCTTAATTTCTTTTGATTTGGGATTCCTTCTTAAGATTAAAACCCAATCATAAGTCCCTCTAAATTTGGGATTACTTTTCAGGAGTAAGTCCCGAGTTAAAATTCCAAATCTCTATAAAGTACAAATACCTTTATAGACCCTTCTCCTGGGCTTCTTTCCTGAACAAAGTCTTGATTTTCATTTACTTGGGTCATCATACATACGTAATCCCTACATCATTTCTCATGGATGCATCTTTTGTGGCACCAATTTCAAGTTTACTGATACCTCTTGTTTCTCACACTGAGCATGAATCACATGGCATTATAGTGTAAAATTAATAATGACATCTCTTTTTTGTCCATTGACCATGCATAAACCCCATTTTTCTTTACCTGAACTATGTGGACTTTGATCTCTGCCTTAAAAGTAGAGTATGTAGGAAGACTTTTTAAGGTTCAAGACCATCTTTAATTAATTCTCTCTCATCCCATATGATGTTAAACTATATCCTTCCTATCTAACTATGTGGGTTATGATTCCTTTCTTTTTAACAAGGATATGTAGGTATCCCATCTGCGGGTACAATCCCAACTCTGAAATAATCCTCGTCTTTCTGAATGATAATAAACTTCAAGTACCCCACTGAGTGGATTTAAAACCAGTATAGTCATCATAATTACCAAAAGATTTTTATATAATGTATTTAAGGATACCATTGAAAAAGAATCTCCAATACATACGAATGATTCTCTATTTATGAATAACCTCAAATACATATAAAATATTCTCTAAATCCCATACATATCAATCATTGATTGCCAAATCTAAAGGAAAACTCGTTTTCATACTTGGTGAATTAATAAGGATTCTTGAACATAACTTAAATCTATAAGAGAGTCCCGGAGTAGGTAATAATTCCCCTAAAAAAGGTGTGATGATCCTGACCTACCATCCTCTTAACCAATGCAAATTCTTAAGCCTCGTCGGTCCATAACTAATGAGCACTTACCTTTGGAAATTAGGTCCAAATGGATATAGAATCATTGGATGCTTCCTATTTTATGAATAAACCCCTTAGAAACCGATTGTAAAGTTTGAACCTTAAACCAACAAGGTCATCCCCATTTCCAGAAGAAACACATGTGTGTGTACATACGGCCTACCGTCTCCACACTGTGGTGTAATTTGTTATTCAACACTATATTAATTGGATGTATATAATGATGAGTAATATGTATATAAATAATGAAAATAACATGATAATTTCTCTGTAAAATTAATATACCATAAAATTCCACACCTTTTAATCATTAAGGAAATCATATTGTCGCTCGTGCGTACGTACGGATTACCGTCTCCATGACGCGATGAGATTCATTTCCACGTTCACCATTCATGAATGATTATAAAAATATATATTTTTAATAAGTATGTAATATATGAAATAATAATGCTACTGGAGAGATATATGTTTATCTATATGTATGTATGTACTTACATATATCGTATTCACTTACTTCCATTCAATATGATATGAAAACAGAGACAGCATTTATGCGTACGTACGGTCTACCGTCTCCATAATTGGTGTTTTCCATTTCATATATCTATCTATTATAAATATTTATATTCTAAATATGTATGATATATAAATAAAGGTTTATATTCTAGAATTATTTAAATCATGATCTAAATGATATGGTCAAGAATAACAAGTTAAAACACATACGATAAAGAAATTGATTATTACCCGAAATGTTAATTTAACATGAAAATCATTATTAAATGGGTAGTATAAAGTCATAAACGAATCATGTATGGTATAATAAATATGAATATGGCTCTGGTATAATTTAATAATATACAATGGTCATTATATAGGAGGTTAAACATACCCTCTACCAAAGGAAAGTGCAAGGTAAGGGTTATTTCCTCAATCTCATTATTATCTGAGATTTTTAATGTGTAAGTATTTACTGGGACATACATGTCATTGATACCCATGTTTCATAAAAATATTTTCAAAAGAAATATTTTAAGTTTTTATGTGAGGGTATATTTAACTAGATCATCATTTTAAATTTTTTAAATATTTATCTTTCTAATCCCTTTTAATTAATGTTTATGTTTTCAAAATGATTTTAAGGATTTATTTATATGGACATGAATGTTTTGAAATGATAATTATTTTCAAAAGTTTCAAAGTGGTATGGGAAACCTTTATTAAAAAGTGTATTTAAATTACTTCCTTTATAAATTGTGATACTTTTAAATTATTTCATGAAAAAGGGGTATTTCTCTCAAAGCATTTTACCGATCATTTTCATCTATGTTAATATCCTTTGATGGATTTTAAACTTTTTACGCATTACACATTTCATTTATTTCATTAACTCTTATTGAAAACCCCCATGGAGATTCATTAATTCTTTGACATGCACCCACGCTGATTATATTAAATATCATTTAATAAAACAATATTATATCCTCAAAATCCTGACTGGAAAAACTACACAGTATGTAATAATTAATACACAGTGTGTACTTGTTTTTCATAAAACTACATGGCATGTAATCATTAATACAAGGAATGTACTTGTCTTTCATTTCCTTTCCAAAATGAAAACTACATGGCGTGTAATCATTAATTCACGACGTGTACTTGTTTTTCAAAATAAAAACTACACGGCATGTAATCATTAATACATGGCGTGTAATTGTTTTCATTTTATTCTTCCTCCATCATTAAAAATGATTTAGTCTTCCTTGAATAATTATTAAACCACGTACAAGAATAATCTTTATTCTACTTGAGATACTTGGATACACTTAGTGTGTGAACCTCTAGGCCTCTTTCTCGTTGGCATTAGGTGGGCTTTCCTAAAGTCCAAGATTACTGTCTGGTAACGGGTCAAGGCACCCAAGAGAAATAAGTTGATTTCGCATTGACGTTTCACCTCATAAAAACTCTTACTATGTAATTTAATCTCTTTGTCTCAATATCTCATCAAGAAGGTTTCATGGAAGTGTTATAAACCTATATGCTTGATCTGTCATTCTTTGACTTCCAGAAATAAACTCTTCATTACACCATGGCCATGGAATTTGGGTGACAGTTCTATTTCAATCAAAGGGCTCGAGATATTTACTTCCATAAATATGGAACGGACAAATCCTTCCTCGACTTATCCATTAACAAAATGTTATTTTTGACGCACCCAACATACCCTACTTCCCGCCAACTGTCTACGTGATGGTTTTTGTCAGCAAATCTAAGTGCGCGAGTCATAACATGGGTTAATGATAATATTCCAGTCTAAGGACCATTACACACGCTCACAGATAGAAATATCTGATGACACCAAGACATGTGTAATTAATACTGGTAGGTATGTTCTCATAATCTCATATCTTGGAGATTACCAAGTGTGAACTCCATGAGAGAGTCTCATATTCTTACGAGTACTCGCACATGATGGTCTATATACTATGTGTCCTATCATAGTATTTCATCCAACCATAGAACTTTATTTAAGAATATTATTATATCATTTCAAGGTTCTCATCATAGAGGGGATATTCCATTACCTTATTAATGCAACAAATATTCCATGACATTATTATATTATAGTCATGCAGAATAATGAACAATATATAATAAGAGTACATTTATGTAGTCAAATTACAAACAGTTGGTTCTCAGGACACCAACTCTAACAGATGGTTCATGTAGATTCTCGACTAGTAGAATACTCCTGATTATGTTTTATTAGGGAATTATTTACTCAGCTCATATTCCTTCCATAAAGTGTTCATATTTATTATTTGTAAAGGCATGTGTTTTTATTATTCTCCATGACTAATGTTTATGTTATCTTTCTCTATATTTCTTACTCTTACTGAGTGTTTGAGCTCACCCCTTTCTTATGTTTTATTTTTCTAGGATGCAAAGAAGTATATTATGACTGGCCTGCAGGGATAGTATAAGGGATATGAATGTGGTCAATGGAGACAATGTTGTTGTTGTCTTTTATTTTTTAATGTACTGTAAAGTTCATGTATTTAATATATTTTACAAGACTACTAAACTGATCGGTTCTTCAGGACTTGATTCCTTGTAATCATGTCAATGTATTAAAATAATGCACCGACTCTGGGTAACTAGGGTTGGGGAATTACAGTTGGTATTAGAGGAAGTTTAGCAACAACCTTGGCAATAGATTTAGATAAACTTTGATAAGAGAACATTACCCTAAGATAGATTTCGAGGATTAGCATAGAAGATCTTCCTAGAATTTTTGTAATGTAGAGATTTTGTGTATTTTCCAAGAAATAAATCCTTGTCTGGATATGAGAAGGTAGAGGAAGCTCTGGCACAGATGTACCTAGGAGTGAAAACTCTGACAAGGAGTTTTGGGATTGACCCAGGGTATCCTAGTACATGACAACGAGCCTTGATGCACTCTTTTTTATGAAACTCCCAGGTTATATGCTTAGGATAATTCATATTTTCATTACAAGCCATTATGAAGAATTTAGTAGTAAATAATTCCTCAAAGAAAACATTTTATGATTATAAATTATATGCACAATCTTTTCAATTTACGTTAGGTATTTTGCAAGTTTGGAATTATGCATTGTGATTCATAAACTAACCTAGTATATGACATTGTTTAGAAATTGCGCCTAGTAGAAGTAATGAGAAGTCCAGCAATATGCATGATCGAAAGATTAAGAAGGATTATATATTTCATGGTATTAAGCCAACATTTAAAATAGAAATAGTCTCCCATGTATTATCATCATATGAAGAAATAGTATCATGTATTAATAAGATAAGTAAATAATTATCTTAGTCATATGGCTTTGAAGGGAATCAAGAGAAGAAAAGGATGGAAGAGAGAAAGATGGATAAAGGGGAGAGGGGAAAAGAAGGATTTTCCCATATGTGATAATTGTGGAAAGAATCACCTTGTTAAATGCTTAAATGGAATGGTAGTTTATTATAAGTGTAGAGAAAAAGGACACCAAGTACGTGATTTTAAGGGTAAGAAAAAGGTTTCAAATGTACAATGCTTCATCTGCAAGGAGTTGGGACACTACGCGAATCAATGTCCAAATCATCAGAGTATACCCCAAAATCTATTGTTGGATAATAATCAAGTTATGATACTACTGAAGATGAAGAGGAATTATTAGATTTATTATGTTTTTATAAGTATTGTGTAATTTTAGTATTGTATTAATGATGTAAATTTTATAAGAATTACAGAGTATATAAGGATTGTACTACATTACTATTTCATTAAGGACTTGAGATTGTGTGGAACCGAGAAAAGTAACTCAATAGCAGGTTAAAGTTTTTGGAAAATATATGGTTGAGAGGAAGATAAACCATAATATGGTTCTGATACTGAGGTAGTGATTTTGGAATAATATATGATTGATTTGGTTAAATTATATTGTATATTCTTGACTACCTTGAAACTGATTAATGATTTGTATATCCCATCATTGTTTGAGTTTACAAAATTTTTGGATAGAAAGAGTATATCCAGTATTCTATAATGAATAAAGGAGAATTAATGTAATCAATAAGGTTTTATGGTAATTCAGCGTGTTACAGTGTTTTAAAATAATATATGATGAAGTTGTTCATATGTTATTACGTGGAAAAAATGATCTTCATTGTGTTTACCTTCCTTACAAATTTTGGACTGTGAGTTTGGATAAAAGTATTTTGGATAAGTCTAAAGGTTAGAATGGATTAAATTTGACAATGGATACTATATTTATGGTTAAATAATTTCTTGAGACTATTTTTGGATTGTTATAAAATGGACAACTCGGAGATCGGGCGACAACCCGTCACGTCCGACAAGGCCACGAGACTTGAACCCGCAACCAAAGGGTGACAGGGGTGCATCACCTACCACTGGACTACATGGTTTCCTAGTTTGTATAATGTATTTTTTTTAAATATTCTAACAAATGAATTATAAATTCATTATTTTTCGAACCCTATACGATTAGGCTAAATATAAATTATTTGAATTCTATTATTTTTTGGAGTGAAAGTTGAGTTTGTGCTAGGAATTAGTTGAAGGTTGAAACTCTACGTGTCAAGTATATTTTTTACTCTTATTCTATGAATAAATAATTCTTAAACTTTGGGGAAGGGATATTAAAACCAAAAAAAAAATTATCCTAATACCTTTTTTTGAACCGATGGTATTTTAAATCATTATAGATTGATGGCTTTGAGGCCCTCAATTTTATACTTGTTTTTGATTGATGACCTCAATCACTCCCTATAAATATTTACATTTTTCCTCCAATTATGTGTCTCTAATTTCCACCAATGTTCTCCTAATCGAGATCATAATTTGGTGGTGACTTTTTCATTACCATTTCCCTCTTATTAAGGCTAAATTTTATTAAACCAATTTCTTGTGTGAGTTTTCCACAAAGTTATTTTTCTATTTTTACCCTTTTCTTTTCTAAGAATAATTTTAAATTGCGAGGACACAATTTATTGAATGAGGTTAGAATGTAACACCCCAAGATTTCATAGTATGTTATTTTTTTCAAAGTAATCCAATAACTTGCGCTACATGCAACACTGAGTTCAAGCACACCATGACTTACCAAACTAGCCATTCAAAAGTGGTTATGAATAGTATTAACTGAATTTTGAATTCTATAGACTCCATATAATTTTAAAATCCATATTATGTGTTTCTTAGACATAATATAAGATAAAAATAATTTTTTCAGATAAAAGAAGTATTTTTTAAAAATGAAATTTTACCACTTTTTAATGGATAACTCTTTTTAAAACCAATATTTGACACTTACATATTCAATTTAATGAAATTAAATTCTTCTTTAGAAGTGGGACATCAAAATTTAGTTTTTATAATTTTTGGTACTTTTCTGATAACTTTCATATTTTGATGAATAGTAAAAAATACTAAATTTTAATTAAAAACAACTTTTTTTAATCGAAGTAATTTATAGTATTAAATTATGCATTTGAATGGTTTGGAAGTATAATGAGATTATATTTTTATCATTTAATACAATTTAGGTCATTATAAGTAATTTCACATTTAAATTTGACATAAACACATGTCAATCATTTGATAGTTTTTACTTTTAAAAAACCCACTTTTTGGTTTTGACAATGGGAAATAATTTTAAATTAATAAATTTAACTTCTATGTTTTGAATATTGTAAAATAGACTTAATTTTTGAATTCATAATATCAAAATTAACTTAGGGTGAATTTTTGGTATTTTTCAGAAAACATTCAATTTTTTATAAATAGTGAAAAACACTGTGTTATTGTTTAAAACCGACTTTTATTTAAATAATTATTTATTTTATTTATATTTATTTTAGGTAAAAATATATACATAATACCTATATATGTTCAATTTAATTCATTGGAGTCATTTTATAATAATATTAGATATATAAAATTTTATTGAACTTTTTACCGTCTTTTACCCACTTTCTAGGAGCATTTTCGTATTTGCATAAAACTTAATTTTACCACTTCTGTGAGTTGAATTTTGAAAATCCGAGAGACACAGATGATATCAGTAAGTAAAATGTGTTTGAATAAGATGAAAATAATTTTTAGTGAATAGTAACTTTTGACTTTTATTTACCACGGTTAAAAGTAAATAGGGTAATTAAGGGTAAAAATGATATTATAATTACCCTAAAACATGTCTTAATTCTATTGGATAAGTGTAATTCGGCCAAAAATGACCTTAAGAAGAAGATATTATCCTTTAGTTCCACTTGTATTAGATTAGGACATTTATTGTTATTTAATTTAAAGAAGAGTTAAAAGTGTTAAATTCAAGTTTTCATGACTAAAACATTTTTAATATAGGGTTATACATAAGATAAATTCGACTATAAATATTCATTATAAAGATAAAAATATTTTATACATAATGGTATTTTATTTATAATTTTTAGAAATTAAATAATTAAATTAATTTATGACACAGTGATGATGTAGTAATTACCTTATCAATGATTGATTAAAATAATTGATATTATAAATACCCAAATAAATGTAATTTGAGACTTTTATGAATTACACTAATTTTATAGGTTAATATGAAATGTTAGGGTTGATTCAATAAATGTTTTAGATGTAATCATTCTATTATGATTTTAACAAAAAACAAATACCAAATGGTGTCAAAATAGACATAAAATAGTTTTTAAAAAAATATTATATTATTGGTTGATATAATATTCATAAAAATATAAGCATCGGCCAAATGGATTAAATAATATTATATATTCCATTAATGAACCACTTAGGATTCTCTTTTAAGTTTAGAGTAAATTTATTAACCATGTAGTGTAAGAATACAAGAAGACACAGTAAAAGTTTAACTATTTAACTAAGAGTTAAATCTAAAAGATAAGGTTAAATGGTAACCTAAACATGTCTAAAACCTATTGGTTGAAATTATGTCAACCCATAACCACCTAAGTCTCGAAATAAATTCATTTGGATCCATTATAAACCGAATATGATTGTATAATAAATTAATATTTTAATCTTTTCCTAAAGTGACTCTCACCCCTCTTATAAAAGGGCACTTCCCCTTCTCTCAAAATCATACCTCCAAAGCCATAAGGCTCAGCCAACCCCTGCCCAAATATCCTCCCAAATTACCTCACTTAAACCTATATGCCTTACATTGATGAGAAATCCAACCTAAGGATCCCTTTTTTCAAATCAAAAGGAAGGACCCGAAGAAGAGGTAATAATTTCACCACCATTTTTCAAAGTTCTTTCCTTCTTCCACTTCCTATTTATTTGTTATTACCATGCCAAAATAATAACTACAGTACCTTAAACATATTTTGATGTTATTATAAATATGTCACAACCATATTCATTATTCTATCCATCCTATAAATGATAATGTCACCATGCATGCATACATATGACTTACCGTCTCCACGTCGTGGTGTAATTTGTTATTCAACACTATGTTATTTGGATGTATATAATGATGAGTAATATGTATATAAATAATGAAAATAAAATAATAATTTCTCTGTAAAATTAATATACCATCCAATTTCACACCTTTTAATCATTAATGAAATTATATTGTTTCTCGTGTGTACGTATGGATTACCATCTCCACGACGCGATGTGATTCATTTCCACGTTCACCATTCATAGATGATTATAAAAATATATATTATTAATAAGTATGTAATATATGAAATAATAATTCTACTGGAGATATATATATTTATATATGTATGTATGTATGTACTTACATATATCTTATTTGTTGGGTCGGAGAAAACGAGGGAAGGATGGCAAGAGGGGGGGTGAATTGCCTTTTAAAAAAAAGGGATTAACAATTTAAAACAAATTGAAATCAAAGTATGTGCAGCGGAAAATTAAAGAGGCAATCACACAAGAAATTGATAACGGAGTTCGGCCAAAACCCGGCCTACGTCTCCGCTCCCAACTCAACCATTGAGAGATTCCTACCGCTTGCTTTTCAATGGTTTTAGCAAGAAACCCACTAGGCTTTGAGGTAGCACTAGGACCTATTACAGCTTGCTTTTGGTGGTTAAGCAAGAACCCACTTGCTTTTAATGGTTTAGCAAGAACCCACTAGCCTTTTTAACGGGTGAAGGCTAGCTCACCGAAAACTCAAGCCTTTTAAAAGGAAAGGCTTGAAGAAACCTCTTCACACCTTAATGGTGGTGTGAGAACCCAAAGAAAGGGAGATGAAGAAAGAGTTTGGGGTTTGTAGGCACAAACCCAATTTTAAGCTCAAAAAGAGATAAACAATAAAACCCGTATTTGGGAAGACTTGGGCGCCAATTTGATGATGGAGTTGATGTAGCGTGCTCTCCCAAGCTTCTTGAGGTGCTCCTTGGATGTGGAAGTTGGTTGGAGCACTTGAGGATCCTTGAAGGTGGAGCGCCGGAGGTTCGCCAAATGTGCAACAATATGTCCGGGCGCTTGGGTGATTGTCCGGGGCTTCCTTGGCCTTTATTTATAGGCATGGAACCCATTGGGGGCCTTCGGAGCCGTTGGAGAAGTCTTCGGAGCCGTTGGAGGCCAAAAGAGGGTTGACTGGTCAAAGCCAACGGCTAGTTTGACTGGGCTACCGGCTGGCCAGTACAGGGCCACCGACTGGCCGGTGCCTTGGCAGAGGAGGAGAATTCTGGTCCAGGCTCCACCGGCTGACCGGTGCCAGAGCCACCGGCTGGCCGGTGGCAAGACAGTAGCTCACACTGTTTGATCTGGGTGCCACCGGCTGGCCGGTGACAGAGCCACCGGCCGACCGGTGGAACCTGGCAGTGGGCAATGCCTCTGCCAGGTCCACCGGCTGGCCGGTGATATCACACCGGTTGGCCGGTGGACTGAATTTCAGTCCACTTGAGATGCTTTCTTGGGCCATTCCTTTGGAAATTTATTGCCTATCATCCACAACACTTAAAAACAAGGTTAGACAAATAATAAGGTGATTGTGATCATGAAAATCAAACAACGAGGGGAACGAGATGTACAACAATCTCCCCCTATTTTGATGATCACAATCACCAAAACAATTAAAGTAAAAACATAAATGAAAGGCATGCTTTTAAATGATAAATTGAAAATAAATACTAAGCATGAGAGAAAAGATTCCTCCCCCAATCAATCAAGAAATTTCTCCCCCTTTGTGATTATCAAAATAGCACGGGGCATAAAACTTGATTGAGGGACTAGAGATTTGAAAAAAAACAAGTTGAGATTTGAAAATCAATTGAAATTTTGGAAATTGAAAGATTGAATAACAGTTTGAATTGAAAGTTTTGAATCAAAATTGAAAATTTTGAAATTGAATTTGAATACCAAATTGTTGGAAATTTAGAAATGAAAATTTAAAAGAAAATTTTGAATTGAAAGAATTGAAACCAAGAGTTGAAAAAGAAAAATTTGAATTGAGAGTTTTGATACCAAGTGTTGAGTTTGAAATGAAAAATTTTGAATACACAAAAAGGCTTAAAAGATCCTAACTCCCCCTAAATAAAAACAATAAATCACCGGGGAGAGGAAATAAATTTTGGCCCGGAGAGACTCGCAAGAAGGGATTTTTCAATCCATACTTGTTTCATGGCGGGTCTTCTCCTATAGAATTCATCACTATAGTAAATAGACTTGGGTTGGCCATACCGGGCGTTTTTACAATTACATTCATAAATAAGGTGCCCGGGTTTTTTACAATAATTACAAAATTTAAAACTAGAGCTCCCCCTTACAAAAACAGTGGGTGCATGGGAGGAGGAAGCTTGGTTGGTGTAGCCAAGTCCATTGGTGGTTCTAGATACTCGTTGGGAACCAAGCAAATTGTTCAAATTTTGTTCCCCTTGGGTGAACTTAGCTAGGGTCTCCCATTGGTCTTTGATGGTTGATTCCATAGAATCAACATTTGGAAAATTTTGGATTTTAAGGGTCAACTCTTCCTTCTCTTTAAGAAGTTGTTCTTTTTCGGAAGAGAGTTTTTTGAAATTCTTTTTTAAAGCAACAAATTTGGAAGAAAGTTCATGAAAACCTTCCTCCAATCGATCTCTAGCGTATTGGAGATCCTCATAGGACATATGATTGAAAGAATTTGAATTTGAAGAGCAGGAGGATGAGGAATCGGAAGAAGTTACCTCATGGAATGCCATTAGGCATTTTGTACCTTGGTCGCTCGAGGAGGAGGAGGAGGAGGATGATGAGGAGGTGTCACTCCATGTCGCCTTGAGGACTTTTTTCTTTCCTTTCTCCTTGGCCCGTTTCTTGTTGAGTGGGCAGTCGGGCTTGTAATGGCCCTTTTCGCCGCACCCGTAGCATTTTACCTTGGGCTCGGATCTTGCGGTGGGTTCTTGCTTTCGCGCCTTGCGAGATTTTTTCTTCTTGTGCTTCTTCATAAATTTGTGCATTTGGCGGGCGAGATTCTCCATTTCCGAATCGCCGCTTGAAGATGAAGGAGATGAGGAAGATGAGGATGATGAGGAGGGGCTTACTTCTTTTTGTACCTTGAGGGCAATTTTCTTTGGTGTCTTGATTGGTGTTCCCTCCTTTTGAGCTTGCCTCCTCATCGTGATCTCGTACGTCATAAGGGATCCAATGAGTTCTTCTACCGGCATATTTTTGATGTCTTTTGCTTCTTGGATTGCCGTGACCTTCGGTGCCCATTTGCTTGGTAGGATCCATAGGATCTTCTTGACCATTGTTTCTGCAGAAATGTCATCTCCAAGAGATTTTCTACCATTGCACACGTCAGTAAAGCGAGTAAACATTTCAGAAATTGATTCATTTGGGTGCATAGAAAAAGACTCAAAATCTTGACGAAACATGTCCAATCGAGTATCCTTTACTTTGTTGGTCCCCTCATGGGTAACCTCCAATAGTTTCCAGATTTCATGTGCGGAGGTGCATGTGGAAACTCGATTGAACTCATTTCGGTCAAGGCCGCAATGAAGAGCATTCATGGCTTTGCCATCAACCTCAAAATTTCTAATGTCGTCTTGGGTCCATTTGGATTCGTCGGGGGTAGACAAAGTGTAACCTTGCATGACTATTTTGTAAATGGGATATCCTATGCTTCTCAAAAAAGTGGTCATGCGGGTTTTCCAATAATTATAGTCGGTTCCATCAAAAAATGGAGCTCGACCCAAAGAAAAGCCTTCAGGGGCGAAAGAGGTTGATGCCATCTTAATGGATCTTAAAATTTGTAACCGGTTAGGGTATTACACAAATTTCCCTCTGATACCAATTGTTGGGTCGGAGAAAACGAGGGAAGGATGGCAAGAGGGGGGTGAATTGCCTTTTAAAAAAAAGGGATTAACAATTTAAAACAAATTGAAATCAAAGTATGTGCAGCGGAAAATTAAAGAGGCAATCACACAAGAAATTGATAACGGAGTTCGGCCAAAACCCGGCCTACGTCTCCGCTCCCAACTCAACCGTTGAGAGATTCCTACCGCTTGCTTTTCAATGGTTTTAGCAAGAAACCCACTAGGATTTGAGGTAGCACTAGGACCTATTACAGCTTGCTTTTGGTGGTTAAGCAAGAACCCACTTGCTTTTAATGGTTTAGCAAGAACCCACTAGCCTTTTTAACGGGTGAAGGCTAGCTCACCGAAAACTCAAGCCTTTTAAAAGGAAAGGCTTGAAGAAACCTCTTCACACCTTAATGGTGGTGTGAGAACCCAAAGAAAGGGAGATGAAGAAAGAGTTTGGGGTTTGTAGGCACAAACCCAATTTTAAGCTCAAAAAGAGATAAACAATAAAACTCATATTTGGGAAGACTTGGGCGCCAATTTGATGATGGAGTTGATGTAGCGTGCTCTCCCAAGCTTCTTGAGGTGCTCTTTGGATGTGGAAGTTGGTTGGAGCACTTGAGGATCCTTGAAGGTGGAGCGCCGGAGGTTCGCCAAATGTGCAATAATATGTCCGGGCGCTTGGGTGATTGTCCGGGGCTTCCTTGGCCTTTATTTATAGGCATGGAACCCATTGGGGGCCTTCGGAGCCGTTGGAGAAGTCTTCGGAGCCGTTGGAGGCCAAAAGAGGGTTGACTGGTCAAAGCCAACGGCTTGTTTGACTGGGCTACCGGCTGGCCGGTACAGGGCCACCGGCTGGCCGGTGCCTTGGCAGAGGAGGAGAATTCTGGTCCAGGCTCCACCGGCTGACCGGTGCCAGAGCCACCGGCTGGCCGGTGGCAAGACAGTAGCTCACACTGTTTGATCTGGGTGCCACCGGCTGGCCGGTGACAGAGCCACCGGCCGACCGGTGGAACCTGGCAGTGGGCAATGCCTCTGCCAGGTGCACCGGCTGGCCGGTGATATCACACCGGTTGGCCGGTGGACTGAATTTCAGTCCACTTGAGATGCTTTCTTGGGCCATTCCTTTGGCAATTTCTTGCCTATCATCCACAACACTTAAAAACAAGGTTAGACAAATAATAAGGTGATTGTGATCATGAAAATCAAACAACGAGGGGAACGAGATGTACAACATTATTCACTTACTTTCATTCAATACGATATGAAAATAGAAACAGCGTTTATGAGTACATACGGCCTACCATATCCATAAATGGTGTTTTCTATTTTATATATCTATATATTTTAAATATTTATATTCTAAATATATATGATATATAAATCAAGGTTTATATTCTGTAATTATTTAAATCATTATCAAAATTATATGATCAAGAATAACAAGTTAAAACACGTACGATAAAGAAAGTGATTATTACCCGAAAAGTTAATTTAACATTAAAATCATTATTAAATGGGTATTATAAAGTGATAAATGAATCATGTATGATATAATAAATATGAATATGGTTCTGGTATAATTTAATAACATACAATGGTCATTATAAAGGAGGCTAAATGAACCCTCGACCCAAGGAAAGTGCAAGGTAAGGGTTATTTCCTCAATCTCATTATTATCTGAGATTGTTTATGTGTAAGTATTTACTAGGACATACATATCACTGATACCCATGTTTCATATAAATGTTTTCAAAAGGAATCTTTTATGGTTTTATGGGATGGTCTATTTCACTAGATCATCATTTTAAATGTTTTAAAGATTTATCTTTCTAAACCCTTTTAATTAATGACCATGTTTTCAAAATGATTTTAAGGATTTATTTATATGGACATGAATGTTCTGAAATGATAATTATTTTCAAAAGTCTCAAAGTGGTATGGTACACTTTGATTCAAAAATCTATTTAAATGTATTCTTTTATAAATTGTGAGACTTTTAAATGATTTCATGAAAAAGGAGTATTTCTCTCAAAGCTTTTTACCGATCATTTTTATCTACGTCAACATCCTTTGATGGATTTTAAACATGATTGAAGTTGATTTATTATGATAAAAATATTCCATATTATATTAAAGGTTTTGTGATATGTTTGACTGTGGATGTATTATTTTTATACCATTCATGGTTTATGGTTAAATTATTGACATTTTGTATGCTAGTTTTAATACGAATGTTTATGTTATGTTTCAACCTTTTCATATGAGAAATGTATTGGACTTAGTAAGTGACGGGTGGAGCCCGCTATAGCTCCTCAATGCATCGGTAGGTCTCATGAGACAATTAGACGTGGAATTGGCTGAGGCCTTTCCCAATTTGATATATGTTTTTGGCCAAGGACTAAATCATTTTTAGACGTCTTGGTCGAGGCCTTGACAAGATGTTTCAGAATGTCTGGCATTATACATTCCCTCCTCCAATGGCATTATTTACTCAACTCATATTCCTACCATAAAGTGTTCATTTTTATTATTTGTAAAGGAATGTGTTTTCAATTATTCTCCATGCCTAATGTTTATGTTATCTTCTGCTGTATTGCTTACTCTTGCAGGGTGTTTGAGCTCACCCCTTTCTTATGTTTTATTTTCCCAGGATACAAAGAAGTATATTATGACTGACCTGCAGGGATAGTATAAGGGATATGAATGTGGTCAATGGAGATAATTTTGTTGTTGTTTTTCATTTTATAATGTAATGTAACGTTCATGTTTGTAATCTATTTTCCAAGACTGCTAAGTTGATCATTCCTTCGGAACTTGATTCCTTATAATCATACTAATGTATTAAAATAATGCACCGACTCTGGGTTACTGGGGTCGGGGATTTACACCCCCTTGTGTTGGGGCTGGAAAAAATGTGGGTTCGTTAGAACTGATTTCTCTATTCTTATGTTTGTTCATCATCTCTCACCTAATTCTCCCAACTTCCGTGCCTTATTTCACCGGAAACCCCGTATCAGACCAAGAATGGAGTTTCCGGGGATCTTTGGGAGAATTAAGTCAAGGATATCCATGACCATTGGATATACTTTCTATTTCTAGAGGGCGGTTCCTAAATTAAGAGTCCACAGAAATCAATTTCTTGACCAAGGTATTGATTTCTACCGAATTAATCAGAACTCACCGACCAAGGGAGTTCTGACACAAATGAAACCCAGAAATGTGGGTTATTATGAAAAACACAACACAATATGGAATAAGTTTTAACATCCCACATAAATTTCCATCCTCGTCACATTTTTATCATTATCCATTAAAATCCAATTTTAAGTAATCTTCGATTTTGAAGTTAATTTGTAGTGAGTTAGATAAGTACAATAAATTAGTTCTCTTTTGAGATCCATCACTATGAACCAACAAATCATATTTAAATTTAGCATCTTCACTTGAGAAATTTCAAATCAAGAGATATAAATGCCTACATGGTTTCCCTGTGGACCAACCTCATACTTGTACACTATGCTAGTTACAAGTTAGGGAAATTAATTTGGTGTTGAAAACAACACTTCAGACAAAAAACAGGCCAAATTTTGGTGTCGTTGTAGGGGAAGCGGTTGTTTTTTTAATTTAATTAGAGTCATTGATTGAAAACAAAAAATAAAATTTTCTAAAAATTATTTTCTTCATCTCATTTTTTCTTTTCATTATTTTTTTCCTTTTACGATGGGTGTGTTGTTTATGTTGTGTAGGCCCGTAGGTGTATGAGTGGTCGGGTCACTCATTCCCATATTGTCGAGTCATCGGAGTTACACCCAATAGATTCAGAAATCAAATGAATGCTGTCTAAGAGACATCTTACACTTATGGGTGATCACAATGAAAATGATCTCGTGGCACATCAAGAGGAAGAACCAGGGGTTGTCCAATGAGTTGGGCAGCCATTATTTATTGAAGGAAATCCACCATTGGGTGTCGATGAAGAGTAGAATACGAATCCATCGGGGGCTTACATGGAATACCTACCAAGGAACTAACAGAGGCCACCGGCTCAATTAGTGATGGAGTTTAGGCAGTCACAGCCGAGGAAATATATTCCGCGGGAGAAGCCTCCCTATTTTCCTTAGAATCAGTAGTCTTATTATCCTCCGAAGTAAAAGCAGTTCATTCCCCAAGCACCTCAGGAACCGATACCGTCGCACCGTACTCTTATGAAATATGGATTACCCTCCATTATCGGAGCAGAAACTAGAATAGTAAGACCATCGGTGTAGGCCAAACATTTTGAGATCAAGCCGACGATTATTCAGTTAATTCAAAATACAGTTCAGTTCGGTGGCTTTCCAAGTGAAGGCCCAAATGCTCACCTATCCAAATTTTTGGAGATATGTGACACTTTCTAGTACCATGAAGTGTCAGATGATGAAATATGGATTAGGATGTTTCCCTTCTCATTAAGGCATGAGATGAAGGACTAGATCAAGAGGTTACCTTAGAGATCTATTCTTACCTGGGAGGCATTGGCCCAAGACTTTTTATCGAAATAATTCCCTCCCTCTAAGATGGTCACCTTAAGGAATGAAATCCATAACTTCCAACATCATGACTTGGAATCATTATATGAGTCATGGGAATGATTTAAGGCGATGCTGAGGATATGCCCACACCATGGACTGCCATTGTGGATGCAAGTCCAGACTTTCTATAAAGGTCTGACAACTAATACAAAGTATTTGGTTGATGTAGCTACTAGAGGGGAAGTCATGAGGAAGTCCCCTTAATAGCTTTTTGAATTGTTGGAATACATGTCAGCCAATAGTTTTCAGTGGAATTTTGAATGGGGAACTCAGAAAATGGGCGTGCATAATATAGATTCCACCACCATGCTTGTTTCTCAACTCGATTTCATCTCAAAGAAGGTCGATTATTTGAATCTAAAACATCCATCTCAAGTTAAAGTTGTCATTCAACCAGTATATAGTGATTGAGGTGACAACCATGCTGTGGGTGAGTGCCTAGGGGAATGTGCAGGAGCCTCTACCAGTGAGGTAAATTACGTTTCATATAACAGAGGACCCAAAAACTACCCTCAGTACCAAAACCAGGGGTGGAAAGAGACTCAAAATACAGGTTGGGGGCAGCAACATTAAAATCCTCAACTCCGACCACAAATACCACCTGGTTACAGTCAACAATAGTTTCGGACTTCGTATTTGAGGCAGCAACAGGGTAACTAATTTCAGAAAAGAGAATATCTAAATAAAGGGTATCAAAACCCTCGTCCTTCTCAACCATTGTGACATCCACTTCCCCAACAAGTATCCCAACAACCTCAGCAGGAACCTCCCTCAAGGATGGAGGAAATGATGTCTAAATTTTTAACTACTGCTAAAATAAGATTTCAAAACCAAGAGGCGTCAATTAGAAACCTCGAGAACCAGATTGAGAAGCTTTCCAATCAGCTCTCTCACAGACGGCCCGATACACTACTGGGAAATACTGAGAAAAATATAAGGGAGGAGGCTAATGCTATTATTTTACACAGCGGGAATGATCTAACGCTGAAGGTAACTATGAGTGAGGGTGATACAACATCAAAGCAGTTCACATTCTCTTCATGTAGAGAAGTCGCGGCTGAGGAATATTCCCCAAAACATGAGCTGGATAAATAACCGGAATACCCACAGTATAAGGGTAAAGAAGTGGTTAAAGCGTATGAACCTCCCTTGCCATTTCCAGTATGGGTAAAACAATAGAAGTTGGACCAACAATTTTCAAGTTCATGGAAGTCTTCCGGAAGCTTCACATCAACATTCCCTTTGTAGATTCATTGAGTCAAATTCCCACATATACGAAGTTCATGGAAGATATACTTTTAAATAAAAGTAAGATTGAAGACTTGGGCACCATTCCCCTGACCAAGGAATGCTCAGAAATGGTCCAACACACTCTCCCTCCTAAGATCTAGGATCTGGGAAGCTTTATTACCCCATGAACTATCGAACCTTGTGAGTTTGGCAAATCCCTTTGTGATTTGGGGGAGAGTGTTAATTTAATTTCCTTTGGAGTATTCAAGAATTTAGGGCTGAACGGTCTCAAGCCAACCTGAGTGGCACTCCAACTAGCCAATCGTTCTATTAAATACCCTAGGGGTTGTTGGAAGACGTGTTGGTCAAAGTGGGGAAATGAATTATGCCACTGGATTTCATTATCTTGGACATGGAAGAAGGCCAAGAGGCATCTTTGATTCTTACAAGACCCTTTTTGGCTACCGGGAAGGTTTTAATTGATGTGCACCAAGGCGATCTGATCTTCCATGTGGGTGATGAAAAAGTTTCCTACGACGTCCTCAAGGCGGTGAAACGGGTTTCACTGATGGAGCAAGAGGATTGTTGTGCCTTGACAACAATGGATGGCTTCTTAGGCATAGAGGAAGATGATATTCAATATTATTAATTCAGCAATGAACCAATTCTGGAGGGAGACCAGCTTGAAGAAAACTATAAGGAATTAAGCTTTATTGTATGCCAAGGTGGCCATTACTGGAAGAGGGTAGTTGTTCCGGATTTATTAGAGCAGGTTGAGGTCGAGCTGATCGTACCTTCCATTCTCAAGGCTCCCCATCTCGAGTTAAAACCTCTCCCTTCCTCGTTGAAATGTGGCTATTTGGGAGAGGAACATACACTTTCGGTGATCTTAAATGCCTTGCTCTCAAAAGATCAAGAAGAGTCTCTTATGAAAATACTCTGAAGGTAGAAACAAGCCATTGGCTAGATGGTCGCTGACCTTAAGGGTATAGGTCCCATAGTCTGCACCCACAAGGTACTTATGGAGGAAGGGGAAAACCCTTCTTGCTAACCACAATGAAGACTGAACCCCCCACCCCCTATGAAAGAAGTGTTCAAGAAGGAGGTGATCAAATTACTCGATGCTGGAATTATATACCCCATCTCCGACAGCCCATGGATGAGTCCCCTCCATGTGGTGCCTAAAAAGGGAGGCATCACAGTGGTGACCAATGAAAAGAATGAGCTCATCCCGACCCACATAGTTACGGGATGGTGGGTTTGTGTCAATTACAAGAGGTTGAATGATGCAACCAGGAAAGATCATTTCCCTCTTCCATTCATGGATAAAATGCTAGAAAGATTGGCGGGGCATTAAATTTAATATTTCTTAGATGGTTATTCGGGATATAACTAAATCTCTATCACCCCAGAGGATCAAGAAAAGAGTTCCTTTACTTGTCCTTATAGAACCTTCACCTACTGCCGAATGTCATCCAGGATGTGCAACGCTCCATCCGCCTATCAGAGGTGCATGTTATCCATATTCCATGATATGGCAGAGCAGATTCTAGAGGTTTTCATGGATGACTTCTCAGTATACAGGAAGTCATTCAGTACTTTCTTGATGAATCTAGATATGGTTCTTGAACGATGTGAGCATACAAATCTAGTTCTCAATTGGGAGAAGTTGCATTTTATGGTGCAACACGGAATCGTATTAGGACATAGGATCTCGATGAAAGGAATTGAGGTGGATCCGGAAAAAATTGAAGTTATCTTAAAGCTGGCCATTCCCACATCAGTCTGAGCAATTCGGAGATTTTTGGGGCATGTGGGTTTTTATCAAAGATTCATCCATGACTTCTACAAGATCGCTCATCCCTTAACCAATATACTAACCAAGGATGCAGTTTTTGAGGTTGATGATAAAGGTATTACAGCCTTACAAATTCTGAAGGAAAAACTAGTCATTGCACCCGTAATGATCGCTCTAAATTGGGAGGAGCAGTTTAAACTTATGTGTGATGTGAGCAATTATATCGTGGGGGTAGTGCTTGGACAGTGGTTGAACCATATTTTCAGACCGATCTATTATGCCAGCTAAGCATTAAATGAAGCGAAGTTTAATTACACCACCATAGAGAAAGAAATTCTATCTGTGGTTTTTGAGTTTTAAAGATTTCGCTCCTACTTAGTTCTTTCTAAAGTTTTGGTCTACACGGATCATGCCACATTTAAGTATTTTCTAAACAAGAAGGACGCCAAACCACGGCTCATCTATTGGGTGATCCTCCTCTAGGAGTTTGATTTAGAGATTAAGGATAATAAGGTCAGTGATAATGTGGTGGTTGATTATCTCTCCTGGCTAGAACTACCCCATTTATAGAGAGAAGAATACCAGGAGATCAAGGAAGACTTCCCTGATGAGCAGCTATTTTCCATTGGAGTACCACCTCGGCCATGGTACGCCGACCTTGCAAATTACTTAGCCACAAAAGTTGTCCACCCAGACTTATTATTTCAGCATAGGAAGCATTTTTTGTCATTGCTAAAGAGGTATTTCTAGGAAGACCCAATGCTCTTCCTCTAATGTGGTGATGGGTAATCCATCGTTGTGTCCCGAATGAAGAGATTCAAAGTATTTTGGAATTTTGTCACTCTTATCCGGCAGGAGTACATCATGGTCCATATCAAATAGTAGAAAAGGTTTTACAATCAGGATTTTTCTGTCCATCCTTTCATAAGGACACTCGTCATTTTGTCTCCTACTATGATCGGTGCCAGTGGACAGGAAAAGTGGGTCGTTGTGTCGAGATGTTGCATCACCTGATACTTGAGGTTGAAGTTTTTGACGTGTGGGGAATCGACTTCATGGGTCTGTTTCCCCCATCCTTTGGGCACATGTACATTTTGTTATGTGTCAATTAAATTTTCAAGTGGGTAGAAGTGGTGACAATGGCTCATAATATGGATAAGGTCGTCATCACTTTTCTAAATAAAAATATTTTCAGTCGTTTTGGGCCCCACGGGTGTTGATTAGAGACCGTGGTACACATTTTGAAAACACTCTCATGAAAAATTTTCTCTTAAAGTATGGGGTAAAGTACAACCAAGGGACACCATACCACCCTCAATCTAGTGGTTAGGTGGGGGTGTCAAACTGCAAGTTAAATAAAATATTAGAGAAAATGGTAGGCGCATCAAGAAAGGATTGCTCTAAGAAATTAGATGATGCATTATGGGCCTACCGGAAAAACTTCAAAACACCGTTGGGTATTTCACCTTTCCGATTGATCTATGGAAAACCCTTCCACTTTCCGGTGAAGATGGATAAGAAGGCTTATTGGTCTATCAAGGCCCTGAATTATTATCTCAAGGCTGCAGAAGAAAAGAGAAAATTCCAGTTTACCGAGCTTGATGAGATAAGTCGAGAGGCCAATGAGAATATAAAACTTTATAAGGAGAATATGAAGGTCGTCCATGACCACATGATCTTTTAGAAATCCTTCCGGTAATGTGATAAAGTCTTACTTTTTAATTCTCATCTGATGTTTTTTCCAAGTAAGCTAAAGTCCCGATGGTCAGGACCCTTTATAGTGATTACGATTTTCTACCATGGTACGGTGGATGTGGCTAGTGTGGTTGATCGAACATTATAGGTCAATATGAAGCACCCAAAACCTTAATTTAGTATGGAAGACATGGTGGGAACAGTTTCAACCATGCAATTGGGGTATCTCAAGGCCTAGGTAAGTCGATCTCGAGAATTTTAACGTAGCACTGATTGGGAGGTAACCCAAAATTCTGAAAAATTTTCTATTCAAATGATTTGTCTATTTGAGTGTGCCTAAGACTACATGATAGTGTGCTTTTCTTTCCCTTCTTCTTGTTTTGATTTTTCTTGCTTCACTTGTCTGGTTCTTGTGTCTTGCCAGCAGGGGCATTCATCTATTCCACACCAGCCACCTTTCCGCTCGTCGGGCTCTTGCACACCACCGGTTTTCCACACTTTACCGACATTCAAGGGAGCTTTTCAATTTTGTATTGTTTTCTATTCTTTACTTTTTCCCTCCATTTTCATGCTTCCTTTCCCACCCTTATCTACTTTATTACCCTCATGGGGGATCGTGCTTAGTTTTAAGAGTGGTGGAGGGCTCCTTTAATTGGCCCCCCATTTTGATTGATTTCGTTCCCAAGTACTTAGGGTAGCATGTTTTCTTAGGTGTCTCTAAAGGGTTGTTATAGATGCCATGGGTTTATATCAATTAGATAAAAATGAATTTTGGAAATTATCGCTGAAAATGGATCATATGTCCGGATTGTCAAACCTTGTTTGTGATGTGAATAAACCTTGAAATACTTGAAAAGGAACATTTAGCCATTCATTTAGAAAAACAGTTTGTTTAAAAATTATTTTTGTGATGGAGTAATTCGAATTGAGGAACCCCTTAAAATGGAAGTCAAATTGTGCATAAGGAGAGGTAAGGTTTCGAGAATTGTTGTTTCCGCACTAGTGGCTATTATGCGGTCTTAATTCCATGAACTCATAACTTGAAAAAACATTCTCATCATGTCTTGACATGAGAAAATTGGTCAAAATTTTATGCTAGTATCTCACCCCACTACAAAGAAAAAAAATCAAGATATGCAAAGGCATGCCCAATAATTTTGATGACCTTTCATTATGTTCCAAATAACGCAAGTAAATGAGGGTGTGTGACATATAAAAGTGATAGCTTGCCAATTGGCGACGACAAAACCTGGTCTTAACTAATCTGAGTGTATAACGAGATGAAAATGGAGGTAGTCACTTTATTTGAATGAAGAAGATAAAACTCGGTTTTAAGAAATATTTATTTATGAATGAATGGTTGACTGTTTTGGATTAAGCCTACTTTTTTAGCTAACCTCATAGACTTGGGGAACCATGAAGTACGAAGGCTGTAATTTTTAACGGTAATTAGTTCAAAGTTCATATTCATCTAATTGGTATAATTGGTAATGTTTCTACCTGTCTCTTTGGTAACTCCTTGGAATTGACTTTCTATGCCTTTGTTTGAGGAAAAACAACCAATCAAGTGTGGGGGAGTTTGATGCACTGTAGTGCATAAGGCATTTCCACTTGGTTTAATATCTATAAAATGGTTTTTTTATGGTTTTTTCATGAATTTAACAAGTTTGATGTTCCTTAATAGGTTTTTTAGTCACCAGAGGATGAATCAGGAAGTCTATGAATTTTGGAGATTCAAAAGGGAATTGGAGGCTTTTGGACCCTTTTCCCCTGACTATGCCAGATTTGAGTCACCCGGATCAAGCACTGAGACATGAAGGATGGGAGATTTTAGGAATTTTAAAGTGAAAGGAAACCCACATGACCGCCACTCGGTTATCCAAACCATGTTCAAACCGTGCGGGAGAAGATGTCATTAATAGAGAGGTCTGCATGGTTGGTGCATGAATTACCAAAACCGTGTGGACCTTCAGAGAAACCATGCGAGACATGCACATATAGACAGAGACATCTATACAGTTGGCGTACGGCTTACCCAAACTGTGTGGACCATCTAGGAATACTGTGTGGTTTTAAGTATCTGAGACAGAGCCTTCCACACGGTTGGTTCATGGCCTACCAAACTGTTCATACAAAACCGTGTGGACCACTGCAGCCTTCTCCTTTTAGCTTTTTCACTTTTCACCTAATCCTTGACCTGGGATTCCCCTTTATACCTACTTTTGGAAAACTAGAAAAAGGTCCTTTCTGACTGAGAATACCCTAGGGGTGATCTTGGATAAGGAGAGGATTGGAGACAGGAGAAGAAAAGGGCTGGGAACTAAGTTTTTTGTGAGAGGAAGGTTTTAGAGCACTTGTTCTCTGTATTTTTGTTGAGCTTCTGATTCTTCTATTTTCTATTGTAATGAACTCTTTTATGAATTTTATTAAGTTTCTTATCCTTTTCATCATGAGTAGCTAACCCCCCCCCCCCCCTTGTGTTGCGGTTGGGGAAAATGTGGGTTCATTATAACTGGTTTCTCTATTCTTGTGTTTGTTCATCGTCTCTCACCTAATTCTCCCAACTTTCATGTCTTATTTCACTGGAAACCCCATATCAGACCAAGAATGGAGTTTCCATGGATATTTGGGAGAATTACGACAAGGATATCCATGACCATTGGATATACTTGTCATTTATAGATGGAGGTTCCTAAATTAAGAGTCATTATAAATTAATTTCCAGACCAAGGGTTTGATTTCTACCGACTTAATCAGAACTCACTGGAACAAGGGAGTTCCGACACAAATGAAACCTAGAAATGTGGGTTATTATGAACAACACAACAAAATAGAGAATAAGGTTTAACATCCCACAAAAATTTCTAGCCCCAACACATTTTTATCATTATCCATTAAAATCTAGTTTTAAGTGATCTTTGATTTTGAAGTTAATTCGTAGTGAGTTAGAGAAGGGAAAGCAACTAGTTATCTTTCAAGATCCATCACTATAAACCAAAAAATCGTATTTTAATTCAGCATATTCACTTGAGAAATTTCAAATCAAGAGACATAAACTCCAACACAGTTTCCCTATGGACCGACCACGTACTTGCAGACTGTGATAGTTACAATTTAGGGAAATTAATTTGGTGCTGAAAACAACACTTTAGACAAACAACATGCCAAAATGAAACTATTTCATTAATTCCATGTCCATGGTGGTTTATCTATGGGTTCATTTTTGGAAATTCAAAGTAAAATATATTGAGTATAGTTTGGTAACACAAATGACGCAACCTGCTTGATAAGATATCGAGACAAATGGATTATATTATATGGTAATAATTCATAGAAGGTAGTCATAAATATGAATTATATTTATATATTTAGGATTAATAATGTGTTACAAGATACCACTTTTGGTTTATAATTTTAACTCACTACTATGAATATTAGAGCCTAGAGGGTCACATAAAAAAGTGTATTCGTAGATTCCATCAATTTGGAAAAATTGGAGTTCAAGATGAAGTGTCTCTCACCTGTAGGGACCAATGCATGTTGATGTGAATGATCACAGGTAAATTAATTAAATTAAATTAGTTTGATTGATAATTATGAAAATTGAATTTATTTCCCCTGGTATTTATATGTTATTTAACTACAAATAAGAGAATATGATAAATTATTGTCTTTTTAATGAATGTTACATGGTCAAGGTTCATTAAATTATTACAGAAGGAATTAGCCAAGTTAATGGATTATCATTCATCACATGTAATTTAATATTTTCACTGATGTGTAGTATACTTTTTTTGACATGTATGACACATTTACTTACTTATTTTTTCATTTTGAGTTGGATTAAGATGTTTAACTTATTCAGGAGAATAATTAAAAAATTTAAAAGTTAAATATAATTATTTAAGTTTTTTTATCCATGAATAGTAGGGTGGATATTTTCATGTATTTAGAGTGTTTATCTTTTTCATACCTTTTTTCAACCTTCTAGATAGAGAAATTTTAATAAAGGATCAATACATGTTTGGGGATCAATCCCGTGATCTTCTGGTGATCGTAGGAGCACCATAGGGACATTAATCTTCTATTCTAGCACCCAGGGATCAAAGAACAACATTTATGGAGATTTGGTACAAGTGTGGTTGATATAGAGGAAATCTGGTTTAGTTTATTGGATCTATGGTGATTCGGAGATGACTGATTATCACCAATATTGAAGTGTTCCAAAAAGGTACCATTTTAATTTTATTTTCATACTTAAATTTAATTACACAAGATCCTTAACATTAATTGGGTTTCACTATGAAAAATCATGTATCTTATGGTATATTATATGTTAAAAGATGAAAATTCATTTGTTTTCATGCTTCAAATACATACTTAATTTCTTCACAAAGTAGGTATGGTTTCCCATGGTTTGGAAAGAGCACTCTATGGGGTGACAAGTTATTTATTTATTGTTTTTTATATTACTATCATTTCATAGTGGTAATTAAACTATATTAATTAGACCTATTGGAGAAATCATTGGTGGTGGCCTTCTAAGTTGTACTAACACCCTTCTTAGGAGCCCTGGAATTCTAGCAGACTTTGTGTTTCATAACTCGGGTAAGGGAAAGGGCCCTAAATGTTTAGAAGGTTGAGCTAGGGGAGATTAGTGGGAGTTAATAGATAGACTTGGACAGATAATCAGGATCAAATTTAGATTCCAACTTTTACCTTTTATTTATTTTGGGATCAATGTATATAATATTCCCATAGGGGATCATGCTATACCTATATGAATCGTATGTCATGTACAATATCTCATTATGATATACCATGTGTTGATATATACTATTGATTGGAATTTATATATTATAGTTTTCCTTTTACATCCTATGTGTTATGATAACTAGTTTATGATATTTCTTCCATCGTGTCTATGGTAATTTTTTCTTGAGAATATAGTCTTCCCACATGTTATATATCAACCTTTGTTAATGATAGGAAGCTTATGGTATGTGAGGATGAATTTATGAGGTGTCCAGCACCTAGTTCTATCATAACAAAGGTAAACTGGGTAAGGGATGATAAAAAATATATCTTGAAGAAAATAAGAATGAATCAAACTTCACGAATACATCCTATAAAGGTAAAGAAAATGGGGATAATTTTATTGAGATTGAAAATCCATAAAATGATGATTTAATTTACCTAGAAGTGCTATATTTTACATGTGATTCTAATGATATAGTACCTATAAATAATTAATAAAATTTATAGTAGTTATGATGTATATTTAGAGTATACTCTATATGGTTTTTAATTTTTATGTTGATATATTTAAATTTTATAAAGTGTTTTTTATTAATATCATTATCTTTACATTGAAGTGTTCAAATGGATTGTGTAAATGGAATGGATATTTTCATACCAAATAGTGGAATAACACACACAATTATTAAAAATAAAAAATATTTCTCTAATCTAAATACAATAAGACCAATTGTGAATAATATATTTTGTTCGATAGATCTAATATAAGGGACTATTGAAACAAGTTTGTCTTTACATAATGGGAAAATGTTCATTATAAGAGAGGTTTTGTTTCCACAAAAATCCAAAATAAAATTATTCTATGATATATTCCATTATAGGTATGATACCCAAACTATATCTGAGAAAAATGAAATGTACACATGAATTATCTTCAATAAATTTGGTAAGATTATTCTACTAGATAAACTACCAAAATTATAATATGGATCAAATTATACATATATAAGTGAAATCAAACACATATGGTAGTAAAGAATAGACAAAAAATTGTTAATTTGTGGCATGGACAATTATATTTTCCTAGTTCAATATTGATTTGAAAAATAATTTAAAATTCTCATGGCCAATCAATAAAGGGAAAAAATATCTTTCCACTAATAAAAATTTCATGTTAGTCTCTTTCTATTGGAAATCTGATTATGAGACAATCGCTAGCTAACATTATGGCTAAAATTGCTAATTTTATTAAATGAATCCAAGGGGATATATCTGGACCAATTTATCTATAAATTGGACCCTCTAAATATTTTATAGTACTAGTTGATTCATTTTTAACAAGGTCACATGTATGTTTTTTTCAATGCTTAAGTTTTATGTTTTCATGATTTCTTTCTCAAATAATTGAATTGAAATCACAATGAATTGATTATGTCATCAAGATTATAAGGAATAATAATTATAGATATTTTACATATCAATATTTCAATTATTACTATATAGAAGTTTGGATTATAGTAGAGCTTCCAATCACCCATGTGCATACACAAAATGGTTTAGCTAAATCACTAACAAAACGCAAACAACTTATTACTAGACCATTGATAATGATTAAAAATTTATCTATCATATATGAGATTATAAAATATTGAATTATTTAAAATTAATTCACATCAAACCGATGGAATATCATAATTAATCTCTACTCTAACTGGAATTTTGTAGATCTTAACATCTCCAATTTAAGAATTTTTTATTTAGTAGTTTATGTACTGATTTCTCCCTAGAAGCATGAAAAAATGGGACCAAAAAATATATTGGGAATATATATATATATCTAATATATGAATCCCCATCCAATATCAAGTATCTGAAACCTCAAACAGTTTATATTTTTACAAAACAAATTGTTGATTTTCACTTTAATGAAGAAGTCTTCCCATCGTTATGGGGAGAAAAAAAAGGGAGGATATTTCCAAGAATGTGAAACCATTATTATATCTAATCCTCTCTTATGATAGTGTGATATATAAGTTAAAAATATTTTATATTTTCAATAATTATAAAATAAATTGATTGATTCGTTTATTAATACAAAGGTCTTGACTATATCATACATATCAATTGTAAATTCACCTACTAAATTTTATGTTCTGGAGACACAATAATATAATTATGTTTTATAAATGTCAAAAACACACCTAAAAAGTGGTATACCAAATGGATCTTGGTATATAAATCATCAAAAAAGAATAGAACTGGGTATAATTTAAAACCCCATTATGGAGGAATGTGTTCCAGAAGAAACAAATAATGTAATTATTCTTGAAGAAACTCATAATGAGGATCATAAAGATAATCCACATGATATAGAAAATCCAGAAAGTTTTCAAAATAATGAAATATTTTTTAATTGTTCCATTACAAGTGATATATTGGATTGAAGTAAAGTGAAAAATATTGATGAAATATTTTCATATTCTATAGCACATGATATCAGAAATGAAGGACCTAAACCAAGTTCTATCATAAAATGTTAAAAATGATATGATTGGAAAAAATGGAAAGACATAATGAAAATTGAATTAAATTCACTTAATTTACAAATGTTGTTTGTATATATCTTTCTTACATAAGATACTATGAATCATGTTGGATATAAATGTATTTTTTTGTTTAAATGTAATTAAAAACTAGATTATAAGAAACAAAAAATAATCTTATCACGCATTATTTTTTCCAAAGATTGAGAATTTATTATGAAGGGACACATGATCATCTAAAGGGAAAGCCTTAAAATCCATCAGGCTTAGGAAAGGGACATATAAGGGAAATGAACCACCCTATCCTCACACATATTCATCTCATCTCTATGTATCCCCAATCACAACTCTAGCATAGTAACAACAAATTCTCCTCACATTGCCTCCATTGTTGGAACTACATGCCTCCACCTAAAACCTTTCCTCCATTATTGTTTTCCCCTGTACGTACTCACTCCCCACTTTACTGATTCCCAACCCACTAAGAAACCACACAACCTCTCCACCAATCTCCCTACCTTTATATCTCTCTACTAGCACCAATCATCATCACACCTCCCCTCCTCTATCACCCACCATATGTTATCCATATTGGCTCATTCCTCTACTGCACATTGATAAACCATGATTTTATTGAATATTTTATTGATAAAAATTGCTTTAATTTTCTCACAATGATTTCTAATTGATGATTTAACCATAATTTGTAATTAGGTCAAAAAATTTCAAATTGCATGGAAATTATAGTTATTCCAATTTAATTGTACTTTATAATTTTTGTAATATACTTTTGTATTTTTAAAATATAAATTTTAAATTTTATGAATTCATCTTAAACATGTTGGGATAAAAAATTTCTTTGATGACTATAATATGGATCACAATATTAGATGGAGAACATGGGTCTACAAGGCAATGATGGACTCGATTCATCAATATGGACCTTAATTAAATAATTATGACATAACATTATCATCCTTTCATAGATTGAGTTGAAATTGTGAATAAAATAATAGGATTTAAAACCAAATATTTTGTTCAATTGGATTCTCATATAGTTCACTCATTTGGATGTTCAAAGGCATAGTATAAAAATAGGGAATTTGTTTTAATTGATTTTTTGACTTCCCTTTTTTTAAATTTTGTAACCCTAGCATCCCCTCCACTCTATAAAAATGAATTATTCAATTTTAGAGGTAAATTTTCAGATATTACATAGTTATTATCTAAAATATTGGTTTCCATATACTTCTCTAATTGATTGGATGAAAGAAGGCACACACACAAGGATCTCTTCCAAAAGGATTTTAATTTTTTACTTCTACATTGAATTAATTTGTTTTCACTAATGTAATATCATTTCCTTGTAAATTTAAATTTTTTTTTCTTTTATTAACCACATTTTCATATTTTTATTTCTTTTAATTCATTTTTTTGGAGTCTAATAGTGGAAATTATATTGGGTTTTACTCTTTCAAACTATTTCTTATCCATATTATCTCTATGATGATAACTCTACCCATGGAAGAGAAGTTCTCATTCATAGTTGATCTAATTTCTAATAACTTTAATTATTTATTTTTAATTCATGAATATAATAAAATTCATAAATTTTGATCAATTAATTGAGTATTAAAATTCTTAGTAACTTCATCAATTTTTACATTGGCTGATAGGGCATCATTGTGTGAATCATGATAGAAATACAATAATTGATAAATCTAATCATCTTAGAGATAAATTTGTAGGGTTAAATCTAGTACAATTACTCTATAGTTATTATTCCATGGGTGGATATGCTTAATTAATTGATTTTGGGTCCTGAAAATTCTACAGGAAAGAAGAAGATAATTCTATGAATTTGGAAAAGAGTAAAATAATAAACCCAAAGAATATTTTTAAGGAAATGATCAAAGAATGGGACACCACTAAGGAAGTATTTCTCCCGAAAAATAAAAAATATATGTGAACCACCACTACACATGGAATTCCACAACTCTATGAGTCTTCCCATGAACTTCTGGTGCCTACAAATGAAACATATTTTTTTGTGGAGCTGAACAGTGATTTCCACCCCCACGAATGATTGACCCCATGAATGAAAAATTATTTTCAGGTGAGGGTGGCTTTTTTCATCCCCTGTGAACAAAATAGTTCATGTACCTAGGAATTATTCATAGGATCCCATAAATAGAGGACATAATCCCCATTGTGACCAGCTAACCCAGTAGTCAGTTGCACTGCTCCTCTATAAAATTATGAGAGGGGGAGCAGAGGTGTGGAAGGATGAAAGATTGAAAGATGGTGTGGGAGAAATCCCATACCTAAATTACTTTATGGAAACATTCCCAAAAATCATATTCGGGTGGCCCTTTTTGGAAAAAAATCCTACAAACCATACACAAAATCCCCTTTGTAGAAGATTCCATGCAGAGTAAATGTTTTTTGCGACATGATGCATCATTTTCTGACCCTGTGAACAAATAAATTGCTTTGAAGATGGGCCCTTTTCGGACCCCTTTTTGTAAAACCATTTGTGTCTAACCCTATGTGGATGCTCTTTAATGGATGCTCATTTTCATACACTCTTTTACGGACCCCTTTGTGGATGATCCTTCACAGATTTTCCTTTGTGGAAAATATTATATGGACATTTCATTGTGGCCAACTCTTTATGGACACTTCTTCGAAGATTCTTCTTCATTAATGATCCTTTGCAGACAGCTCCTATACAACCATCCCTATATAAAAAACCTTATACACTCACTGGTCCATACTGCAGTGGTTACGCCCCCGCACCCCCACTTAGGGTTAGTGTCAGGATGTCTTCCTAGCCCTCCAATCCAACTCCTTTTCTATAATCCCCAACCCCCATCAAAAATAGAGAGTCTCACCATGAAATTTTTAGTCCAAATCATGGACATTTTGGGTTGCACCATATATAACCCAAACATCCAACCTCTATAATTCCATGTGTCTAAACATTCCTCATGAACCTCTTAAAATCCCATCACATGACTCCTCTTCTAGGTTGAACTAGAAAGTTCCCATCTTTTGTAAGTCCCACACCATCCATTTCTATCCATCTTACTCTTATTCTCCACGACTATATGATGTTAAACTATATGGAACTCATCCAAAACACATTATTTTAAACTGTATGGAACTCATCCCCACAACATGAAATTAATTGTACTACTAACATCCTTGCAACATGATGTTAAACTGTGTTGTCAGAATCCTCACTACATTACTTTAAACTATAGTATACACTATATTAAAAACATAGGATTCATCCTGTGATAAACACAATATGCCTTATATTCTAAGCTTAAGGTGACTCATGTAATAATCTTAAGATGGACATCAAACAACCAATAGGGAATCCCTCCTGGAGTAATCCCCTAGCCTTTTTTATGGGAGGAAGTTATGTTTCTCCAATTCGCCTCACCTGAGACATAACTAGATGGGTTACCAAATGTGACTATCCTAGATACCAAAATAAAGGGAATACAAGAATATTCAAATTCCTTTCTCTATCCTTTTAATCTATTATATCTGTCCACCAATGGACATAGTGGATCATGTGATCTTCAGATCTACCATTTCCTCTTGCTTCTCACACTAAGAATGACTCACGTGGGCTTAGAGGTTAGTGGTGATCAAGAAATCCACACGATCCCAAACCTTCAAATGGGACACTTCCATGCATAAGCCCCAATCACATGCTACACGGGCCTACTCCATAGGTGTAAGGCCCAAAATCTATTCAAATGGGAAGCTTCCATGCATAAGCCCCAACCACATGGGAATCCCCTAATTGTAATCTCTAACCATATCCACTAAATTCGGCCTCCTATAAGGCATAATCCCCAAACCCATGTCTCAAACCTTCAAATGGACATATTCCCAATGAAGCAGCACCTCAAGGGAATCCTTCTATGTTTAAGACTCAATCCAATCATGTCCCCTCAATTATTCTTCCTTTATAGGTGTAAACCCCAAAATTAATGAACTCTATGGGATTTGATTCCCAACTAACTAAGATATGTAGGAATCCTTGTTGAGGTCCATACCCAACAACCAAAATCACCCTAATTTTATCCAGGCCACATTTTGGTAGGTTCATATCCACCTTGGAGACCACATCTTTTCTAGGTACCTCAAGCCGCCTCGACGTAAGTCCCACACCAACCTTTTACTATACACCTTCAACCAATATTTCCTTTCCACAAGATGCTAAACTACGCGGTTTAGTCCTCATCACATAACCTTAAAAGGTGATGTGTCATATTTGAGTGGTACAAAACTACATGGGTTTTGATTACTATCATGAGGATATATAGGAATCCCATTTTATGGATTCGATCCAAACATCAAAAAAACTCAGTCTCTATGGATGATAGCACACTTCTGATTACCTAACCATGTAGATTAAACTAGCATCATCCTAATAAACTATCACAGAATATCTAATCCATCCATAAAAGGGTATTATTGATGTAAAACCTTGGATACATGCCAATATTCCTATAAATGGAGAACCTTGAATATATATATATATATATATATATGATTTCATACCCATTATTATTCATAATGGATCATTAGTCCAGGGTGATCTATGTATACATACTTTGGAATGAACAATGTATTCACAAAGATATCTTAAATATATAAGAGAGTCCAAGAATATGCAATTGTTCCCCTAAATAGGTTGTAATGATCCCAAATTCCCATCCACTAAACCAATGTGAGTTCTTAAGTATCATTGTTCATGTTTCCTAATGAACTCCTACCTTTGGAAAGTAGGTCCATGAATCTTCATGGATATGAGAGTCATTGGGAATTTTAGGCTCCACGAACAAAACCCGTTCGAGATCATTCAAAGATATTTTACCTGATGTCAGTGATGTCACACATTTTGAGCACTTACAGTAAACCATCTTGTTCCATGAATATTCTGTTGGAAATAATTGTACATAGACCATATGTTGGATTTTTTACCACAATAAAAGAAAGGTACCATTATTGGAATTTTTGAAGTCAACTTGGGGTTTAATTCTTACAATATTTATGGTCATGTTTATTTTTGTATCATTTAGGGGTTGAAAAAATTAGGGTATCATAAATAAATGGATTTAAATAAATAGATAATGATGAATGAATAATGGAGGTTATATTATATCAATTGTTTTTTTTTCATTTATGTGTTTTTAATTAAATTTTTTTCTAACTCCTCTTTTTTTCCAAAAATCATTTCATTTATTCCCTATACATTGTATTTTTGTGACTATCATTTGGAATAATATTAAAATATATATATCATACAAATTTAAACCCTAACCCTTTTAATTTTCATAAAATATAAAATACTAAAAATATAATAAATTAAATTAGAATATTGAGTGTTCGATGATAAGGATCCTTAATAGAGACAACCTAGGTCATTCCATGGGATTCACTTCATAAAAATCATAAATATTTTTATATAACGCATAAAAATGTTAATAAAATTATCATTATTACCAAAGGATGAATAATAATTTATTAATTATTTTTTTTATGGTTTTTAAAAAAAATATCTTTGTTTTTAAAAAATTATTAAAGAAATTTTCCACTCACCCTCACCATGGATGAGATTGTTTCTTTATTTACTAGGTAGGTGAGGTGATTTTATGAATCTAGTTATGGAGTGAGTGAATTCCAAGATCTCCTCAAGGACTAGAAGGAGTACCTCAAACAACTAGTTCTAGAATCCTTTGTCAAGGAACTGACTGAGTTCTCTTGCAATATTCTGTAGATTTATCAACAAGAGAATAAGGAACTAGAAGAGTATATTTCACTCCCTACCACATTCCAATAATAGATTTAAAAGTTTGAGGTCATATTATGTGATCATTAATTTCAATATATTATTAAAATCCTTTTTGATGAATGCATTCAAGAGAAAGAGCTAGAGTCTGAGTCACTAGAGGGAGAAAACATTTATTAAATGCACTTAATTTTGATTTATCTTTGTTGGAATCACCTTATCATTACTTATTTGATGAAAATCAAGATGTGGATGATCTATACACTACCCTAGATAATTATCAATAATTTTAATAAGTTTCCATTAAATAGATGGTGATATTGGAATTTGAAGCTAAATAATTCATAGTGTATTTTCCTAAAGAAACTGAGTCATATTCTATCCATTTTTTAGGGGGTATTTTGATATTAATATTTTTTTTCAATTCCATTAAAATATGAATATTATATGATTTTCCCCTTATTTGATCATCCGATATAGAAAAAAATGAGCAAAACTTGTAGAATAATGAAGAGACCGTGGAAGTAGTATCTAAAGAAAAAGAGGATGACCATTATTTTTACTTCCATAACCATGCAAGTTCTACCTGAATTAAATGGGGATGGATAAGTTTTACTCTATCTGTAGACTCATCAAAAAAAATTAAGTGTTTAAGATTGTAAGAATCCATATGTTATGGTTTATCTCAATGAAACCCAACCCACCATCATAGTTTGGATAAAAGTTGAAACTACCTTTTGGGGGTAGTCAAAACCCATATCCCACTTAGGAATCAAGACAAGATTTTTTCCATTTATTTTCTCGTTCCATTTCTATTTCATTTCATGTTATTATAATTTTGATTAAATTTTTAAATTTTTTCTTTAATTTATAGGTTTTAATTGGGTATATCCTAAGAGATAAACTCAATGTTTCCACTACCAATAAGTTAGGATGAATAATACATTTCTACATTAACTTGTTCAATATATAATCAAATTATTCATGCAAACATGATAAAATTATTTATGAGTTAAAAATGAGGTAGTAACAATTTATGTTTGTGGGATGCGTTCTATCCTGTTTGGGTGTAAATGTTTTTATACTTTTTATTTTTGGAGTGTTTTTGGAATCTTTAATCTACACTGAATATTCATCATTATATTTCATACTTGAATTAATTTTGAGATATTTGACTTTGTTTTTAAAGAAATTGATTTTTAAATGATTTTTGATAAGGAAAATTTTTCTAAGAATTTAATTTTCTAACATTTTTTGGGTTTGACCAATTTTGGAAATTAATTCCCATGAAACACTTTCCCAAATAATTTTTTCTGTCCTATGAGTTATTATAAACCAAAATTTACCTATTATTTCAAATAATTATTTCTTGAGAGATAATTGATTTTGTTTTATTATTATAACTTTAGTTTATATTTTTAAATCTATGATTAAAAGAAGTCACATTGATATGATCAAGGCATTTTTTATTTTTAAGATTTTATCCTTGAGACCCACCCTTACATTTGTATATTTATTTATGTTCATAGAGTCCAGGATTTAACATGATACAAAAAACTATATTAAAATTCTATTTTATCCTTCCTACCCTACTCTTGTTACTTTTCATGATATTCAATGGATTGAGTGTTAGGTATAGGTTTTCCTCAGTGGAATGGATGCTTTAGATTGAGGAAGTGTAGAGGTGTTTTTAATGGATATTGGGGAGAGACTCATGATGTATTTAATATTTAATGCTATTGTTTACCATTAAAAAATAAATAAAGAATAAAAAGGAAAAAAATCAGAAAGGAAAAAAATTAAAAAGAAAAAAAAATAAAAAATTTGAAAAAATGGGTTCTTTCATGGGCATGTCAAAAAAACACTCTTCTACAACTTTTGATCTTATTATAGATATTATAATTAGTTTCATGAGGATATAAAAAGGGGTTGGGAGATGAGTGTGATATTTTTTCCAAGTTAAACATCTAAAAAAATGAAAAAATGATAAAATAAAAAGAGGTTTTTTATTAATTATATTTATTTCTATATTTATTATTATTTTCGTTGAGTTGGGGAAATTTGGTAATTTCATATTTGGAAGATGATATTTAATTGAGCTAATTTATTGACTATCATGAAATGAGATTATGATTTCACCTATTTTTTAAGATGTATTGCATTTCATATAATTAGATACCCACCCTCAGCCTCAGATTCAATTGAGCCTAATTATAAATCCCACATGGTTGATGATGATTTTTTTCATTATGGTGTGTAGGTTTTAGATTGAATATAAGACTATTGTTAGGAGAAAATACTAAAGGTATGAGCATAACTCTAGATTATATTTCTCTTGAGTGAAGAGATACATGAATTTCCATGTGAGGCGGGTTTTGATTGATTCATGGATAGATTATTGAGGTTGAAAAAATTTCAATGTTAGAGAAGATGAAAGTAAATTGTGTTTCATAGATTTTACATGATAGATTCTAGTTTTGAAAAGATATCATAAGCATCCTCGTTATTGATTTTTGTGTGAATTTGATATGGATATTAAATAATGTTTTCATTAGTAGTGTAAAAGGGTAAGAGTGGAGGAGTTGATAAACCATGACATTTTTTAAATATTTTATTGATAATAATTGATTTAATTTACCCACATTTATTTTTAATTTATTGTTTAATATGAATTTTAATTAGATCATGAATTTTTAAATTTTATGGAAATTCCAATTTTTCCCTTTCAAATGCACATTAGTATTTTTGTTCCAAAATTTTACATGAATAATTTTAATTTAACATTTTATAAAAGAATTATACACATGATGGGATAAAACTTTTCTTATATAACCATAAGGTAGATAATAATATTTAATGGAGAATTTAAGTACACAAGTAAAATTTGGATAGGATTTTTGCAATCTGAAACTTCAATAATTAGGTCATAAAATTTTTATCCTTTATCATAATATTTTTAAATTAAACATAAATTAAAATAATAAAAAATGAATATTTCCTTAAAATAGATCCACAAGTGGTTAATTGGTTTGTATGGTCAAAGTCATGCAATAAAAATATGGATTTTTTTACTTAGTTTTTTACTTTCCTTTTGTTTATCTTATATAACCCTAGCCTCCCCTCCACTATATAAAAAATTTTTATTCACCTTTATAGGGGAAGTGTAACACCCCAAGATTTTGTGAAATATTTTTTTCAAATTAATTTAATCTTTTCCATATTTTATGTTACATAAAACACTATGTATATATTTCCTTATATGCAATACTAAGTTTTTCTTATGTTACACACCATAATGAGTTTCTTTGAAAGTGCTCATGACGCATAGTGCGAGCTTCACTGAACCATGAAATAATATTATTTTCAAGAATTCCATTATAACCTAGCCATTAAATAAGTGGGTATGAATATTATTAAATAATTTATGGAATATAGATATAAATTTTTTACTTATTATAAATTTATTTATAAATTCATAGAAAATAATCAATCAATTTTTAGTAAAATGATTATATTTATCAAAAATATAATTTCTTCAAAAATAATTTTATTTTTATTTTTATTATAAAATATTATAATTAATTTATAGATATTTTAGAAAATCTATTTGATAAACCGAAATTAATTTTTGTAACCATCATATCTAATTTTTATTATGGTGATATTTTTGGTTTTTTTGGAAAATATTGATTTTCCAGTAAATAGTGAAATACCGATTTTTTTAAAAGTATCATTTCATTTCAATAAATTTAGTAATTTAAATTACAAATTATGTTTTAAAGTAACATGGATATTATTTAGTAATATTTAATACACTTAATTACTTTTGAATCTACTTTATATTGTATTTTAGTATAAGTTTATTTTATGCATGAAAAAATACACCTCTAGAAACCTCACTTTTTCATCACCTTTGCGAGTTTTGATTTAAATTTAATTTTTTAAAATTTTATAAAATATAGTTGAAAAATAAAATCAAAATTTTAAATCAAAATTTAAAAATTATATTGGGATGAATTTTTGATAATTTTTTTAAAAGATTAATTTTTTATGAATAGTGAAAAATGTGGAATTTTAATTGAAACATCCTTTTTGTTTAAATTATTTATAAAGTTAGATTATATTTTAAATTGGTTTTAAATTAAAATTAGTTAAATTATATATCTATTAATATAATTTAGTTTATTTCAATAAATTTAATATTGAATTTTGATATAAAAACTTTGTAAAATTTTGAACATTTTCTCTTTAAAACCCCACTTTCATGTCACATCTACGGGATTTATTTTAAAGTAAAATTTTCCAATTATGATAATGGAATTTGGAAAAAAAATATTCCATATTTTTAATAAGAATAATTTATATTATCTAATAATTTAAACTTAATTTTTTTTCCAAAACTAATAGTGAAAACCATAAAAATTATATACCTAGATTAAGGTAAAAATGGGTTTACTGGGGGTTAAACTAAAACTATAAGGCTTAAAAATGACCCAAAACATGTGTAAATCCTACTTTTTTTACTATATTTACATCTTATATTTTCTAAATTTATAATATAAGGTCATTGTGAATCATTTTTCTTGGAAATTATTTTATTATTTTGGAGTCTTTTGGGAAATTTCCATGTATTTTCCAAATGGGTTCCTTTCCCCACTTATAAAAGGACACCAACACCTTTCACTTATTCACACATTCAAAACATTTTATTTCATACAAGACCTTACCAAAAAAAATTCATAATCCCCTCATATTATTCTATAAGAATTAGTTTGTATATAAATTCAACCTAGGAAGGCTTTTGTTGCAAACCTAAGGAGGATACCCGAAGAAGAGGTAATGTTCAACAATGAGTATTTTTGTTTTATTTCTTCATCCATACCTTCTATTATTATTATAACATGATGATATAATAACCTCAATATATTAAATATACCTATGTTTTTTTATGTTATGGTAATTACCTATATCCATCTCTATTTCCATCAAATGGTTTATGAAATCATCATTTGTGTGTGTGACGGACTACCACCTCATGAACTGATATCATTCATTTTTCCAATACCACCTCCCACAGTTGGGTATGATGATGGATATAAAGTATATATAGAATATTTATAACATTATTATACCTATGGATTCATTATATCATATATGACTTTTTAACTTTTCATTTCATAGGGGATATGATAACTTCATTCAAGTGTACGGCGGACTACCACCTCGCAAAGTGATGTGATTCATTTTTACTAAAGATATACATGGAAGATAATAAGGATAAAGTTAATTAATATATATTATATAAATAAAATAATTGTTATATTAATTAAATATTCATCATTTGGGAAAACATAATATATCATTTTATTTCTTACCTTTTCACTCACGGAAGGCTGATAACATTATTCGTGTATGTGTGGGCTACCGCCTTCACGAAGTGATGTGACTCACTCTTTTCATCACCACACCACATGGATGATATGTATAAGTATATTTAAAGAAATAATATTATATTTATGATATCATTATAATTATTTAAAGATAAAATATTACTTACCTCCTTTCTACAATGACGATTGAAAAATGGAAAAGTTAACCATGTGTACGTATAGTCTACCGTCTCCATGATCATAATGTAGTTCATTGCTCAAAACCATATTTCATGATTAGTCAAATAATAATAATTTATTTATAAATAATATAATTAGGTAATTATTATTTTTTAGATGATTTAACCATGATTATAGTAATAGGTCCAAATATAATAAATCAAAACATATACAAAAAACAAAGAAGATGTTACCCGAAACGTGATTTTAACATAGAATTGATAATAAAAATGTAATAAAAGGACATAATAAAATGATATATGTTATTATATATATATAATTATAGTTATTCAATATATTTATAAGAAACTTATATTTATTATACGGTAGGTTTTAACAAGTACAAAATAATTCAAGACTTGCGGTAATGGATTTCCAGTCTCTCTTTTATTTCTAGTAGACATATGAAAATTCACCGCTCATTTTTTTTTTGTGGTCAATATAAAACCTCTTTTAAATTTTATATAATGAAACTAATTATTTTTATGATATTTAAAGTTTTATTTCATTTTATTCTTTACTTGGGATTACGATTTATAAGATTACTAATGTGGTCAGGGATCTTTGTCTAAATTTTCATTCTTTGAGACATATTTTATGTTATGCACTTATATTATTTTATGAGTTGTCTATAAAACAACTTTGACAATGGATTTTATTTGGACCATGAGTCATAGGTGGTTTTTCTATTGTCCCCATAATAGCTAGTGGGGGTGACGCTTCGATGTGGACGTGGCAGATGGACGACCGACCAGAAGTGAGCACTGCTGGCGGCAATGGGTGAGAACGAGTCACCAATGGTTACGAATGACTGATGGTCGGGGCATGCTCTAATGGTAGGAACATGAATATGATCAGTTCAACAGTGTCTTTGGTCTATTAGGTGATAGTAGGGATGATGGAAATGGCATTCATGATGGAGATTGTTGTACTAGTGCTGGACTCAGCAAATTCGATTATTATGGAGTAGTTGACAACACTGGAGGATTGGTACAGTGATGTAGGTCAAGCTAGTTATGGAAACAGCATATGGGAGAATGGATAGAAGGAAATACTAACTATAGAGGTGGAATAAAGTTTGAGCACGGTAGGTGTGTCTGGAAATTTATAGTGTGGATAGGGCACATGAATTAGGTATGCGGGGTCTTTGGATCAGGGATTACGGGCCTTTATTATTGGGCCTTAGGGTCATTCAAAAAATAATAAATAAGGTTTGATGGGTGGGTTATCCCCTTGTAGGGATATGACTTTCCTTTTTGGTCTTTTTGTGATTCATTTGTGTGTTTTATGTAATTGTACCCCCAAATCACCTAATATTTAAGATCCATCTATCAATAAAATCATAACTTTTCTTCTCCACTAGATATTCATGATATTTACAAGTAATAGTACCATTTTTTCACTCTTTGGTACTTAAAATAAGTGAGAATTGTTTTAAGAAAATATGACTTTATTTCTCACCTTGGTTGAAAATCCTTTTTTCTTCAAAAATCATTTTTTCTAGAAAAATGTTTTTAATTTTTTTCATATTCTCAAAAGGATTTATTAAAGAAATTTGTACCCATTTTTGAATTGTAAAAAATATTTTTAAAGGAATCTTCATGCCTTTTTACAAACAATATACATTTGGATATTAAAAAAAATTGCTAAAGTAATATTTGGTTAAACATGCACAAAATAAATAGAATTTCCCACCTTAATGACCATTATTTAATTTGAAGCTTCCTTTATAAGTTTTAGAGGTTATTTATAAAGAAAAGGATTTTCAAAAAAATTATGTTTTAAAAACTATTTTTCAAAGATGAATGGATATTTTCCTTAATAATTTTTTAAAATTATTGTTAAACCTTCCTTTATAAGTTTTCAAGGTTATTTTAAAATAAAAAGATTTTGAAAATGCTTTATGTTTTATAAAGTGATTATTAAATAAATATTATTTTCCTCCATAAATATTTTAAATTATATTTCAAAATAATTTTCTATATAAGATGAAGTACTTTGGTGTAACTTATACTTTTATGGGGATATGAACTAAGAATTCCAATCTTGTTATTTCTCTGAATGGTTTATTATTGCAATATATTTGTAAAACCCATCTCTCTTCCACGGGTTTTACAATGATAAAATTTATTATGAACCCAATTCGTTTTTCATGGGTTATGCTATGATGAAATGATGGAATAATTATGAAAACTGTCTCTTTTTCCATGATTTATGATAAGATGAAATGTTTATTAACCTAATTACATATCATTGGTTATGATATGATGAGTTTTTTATAATATTTTACCACATAAATGTATGTATTATGTGATGGGTGGGACCTATATCTCTCTCTAATAAATTGGGTAATGATAAATGTTCTACAAACTTAGAGGGTATATGGGTGGTTAGTCCAAGCCTAAAAAGGAGGGTACACAAGTGGTTATCCTAAACTTAAAAAATTTGGTACATTAATGGTTATCCCTATCCCAAAGTAGGTACACAGGTGGTGATCCCAATACTAACATGTTATGAATATCATGGTGGGTGTCCTTGATAAAATATTTTTTATGCTTATGTGTATGTTACAATTACATTTATTGTGCTAATTTTATGCTCTCTTGGAACATGTTATTTGATTTACTTTTGATTCATGTCTTATAAACAACCAATATTTATTTCATGACTCGTTATTATGATATTTTATATTAAGGGTATGGTTTTTAAATTTTATTCTCATGAATCATACACTTATGTTCATGTTATGATTACATATATTCCTTGTTTACCCTTACTAAGAATTTTATCTCACCCCTTCCATTCCCTAGATTATGAATAATAGTTTTAAGTAGTGTATATTTGTGAAGAGTAATAAAGGGGAATATCTTTAAGGGATATGTTGAAGATATTTCACTAAATTAAATGATTGTGTTCCAAGTTTCCAAAGGAAATAAACTATTATGGTATTCAAGAATATATTTGTGTAATGTATTGAATATTCATAAAAAAAGATGTAATATACATGTATGAGAACCTTGGGATTATATAGTTGGTATCAATGGAAAGGTTTAGTTAAACTTTGGAAACTAGGATTAGAAATTTTTTTGATATATCTATAGATATTTATAAGGATATGTCTAGGGATGTATCTAAGGATAAATATAAGTATGAGTCAAAATATATGAAAATGTCCTTGAATTTTGGTAAAGGATAGTTCAAGTGGTTTCCAAGAAATTAAAGCCCTATATGGATACTACAAGTGGATGTGGCTCTAGCACAGTGGTATATAGGGTTATTAACTACAAAAAGGGTTCATTAAGATGGACTCAATCGTCACTTGGTGCATCATAAAAGGCCTTACTACACACCTAGTTTAACACTCCTAGTTTGACACTCCTAGGGGATATGTTTTGGAAATTCATAAACTCTTTAAGAACCATTATAGAGGATTTAAATAGATAATGACCACAAATGACCTAGATTTAGCCTAAGATGTCCTAGATTGAAAATAAGGTGTCATTATTTAGACACTAAATAAGTTATTTTTCATGATTATGTGGTTTTCAACTAAGATTAGGGTTTCTCACACTATTCTTATTGGTTTCGGTAAATAGTGGGAACCAGAAATAATGGGGTTAACATTGATTGTGATGGAAAAATTTCTAATGATAATTAAAATGGGATTATAATAGGAATAAAGGATATTTTAATTATGACTAATCAGTTATCAAGGAACATGATTAACAATGTAAATCTTAACTAACTCTTGGACTGACCAAAGAATATAAGGATAGAGTATTCTAAGGGTTAGGGTAGTGAATATCATGGAGGAAATAATATTCAGTTTTCAATATGATGAGAATATAGAAAGAAGTGCTCAGGGGAATGTATTAGAGTAATGGGAAGATGTTTTGAGTGTGGAAAAGAAGGATGCAAAGAAATTAATTTCAGAGGAAAAGTGAAAATCTTGGTTATCTCAATGAATTGTAATAATTGTCTCACTAAGTTATAATTGTTTGTTCAATGTTTTAATAATGGGAAGTATAGTCATTATGAAAATCTATTTCTTAAGGTGGGATCTTGTGAAGACAATCATCAAGGTTGTATGATTAATTGTTTTTTTTTTAGGATGATGAAGTGAATATGAATGATATATGAAAGGAAATAGGTATTAAGGAATAAGATGATGAATCCTAGTTAATGGTTTGAGAATGAAGTGGGATTATTAAAGTATTAATGTATTCGAATTTGAGGATTATTTTATATTAATCATGAAATATATATGGATTTTTCAGTATAAGTTTTTCATTAAGGATTTTCAATAATATTTTAAATGGTACTAATGTACTAGAAAAAAATGATATTTTGATCGAGGGAAATATAAGCCTTAATATGTTTCTACTGTTGAGATAAATAGGTGATTGATATGGATAAATTAATTTGGATAGTATTGATGTATTTGGAACTGATTAATGATTTTTGGAAAAAGTGGTTTATGTTATCACTAATAGAGTTTAAAAAAATTGTATTTATGAAATATGTTCAATAATCTATTGTTTTATTAAAGGAATGAGTAATCATGTATGTTTTTGATAATACTTTATGGTAATTCAGGTTATTTTCATGTTTCAAGAGAATACATAATGAAGGTATTCACATGCTTGGTATATAACAATCAAGAGCTACTTTATGATATATGGGGGGAATAATGTTATGTTGTTTTTAAGAAATCTAGTTTCCTTATTTATAAATTTTGAATTTTGGAAGGGTTATGATTTTAACCATTTATGGAATAGTTTATGTTTGATTTTTGATGAGGTTTTTGATATAAATGTATTATTTCAAAATAGGAATATTTATTCCTACCTTGTGATAAACATTTTGTTTTGATAATAACTAGTGACTAAATAAAAAAACATATATTTCTATTATGGATATTACCATCCACTAAAATTGAATTTTAGTTCTTTAGGCATAAAAAATCATTTTTTGATATTCATTTCTTGGAGAAAGAAAAGAATTATAAATTGATCAAAGCACCGAATGAAATTGTTATTATGAAATAGAAATATATCAAGTAAGTATATTTCCTTATAATTTTAGATATTAAAATAATTCCTCAACTCTAAGAAAGAGATATTAAAACTAAATTTTATCGTAATAAATTTATTTTTATTGAACTGAAGATCTTTTAAATCATCATAAGATTATGTTTTTATGCCCTTAACTTTCTATTGATCATTCAATTTCTTTTGATCAATGATCTCTATCACTCTCTATAATTATTTATGCTTTAATTCCATGTCTAAATCTTCACTTCCCACCTATGATATTCTATGTAGAAACCTAGTTATCATTTACTTTAGGTATCCTTTATGTTTTCAAATTTCTAGTTTTATGTTAATTTTTAGAATTCATTTGAATTATATGAGTTTCTATGAATGAATATTCAAATGTTAAACCTTTTATGACTGAGATGATTTTCAAGGGGAAAATCATTTTAAAGGGGGGAAGAATGTAACACCCAGAGATTTTTTTTAATTTTTTTTAAATGAATTTAATATTTTTGAAATTTTGTGTGATACAAAACACTAAGTATAGATTTAATTATAAGAAGCACTGATTTTATCTTGTGCTACACGCAACAATGAGTTTCTTTGAAATCATTTGTAACATGTGACATCGAGCTTCAGTGAACCATGAAATAATATTATTTTAAATATTTTTATTATAATAAAGCCATTAAATAGGAATGTATTAATAGTATTAACTAATTTATGAAATATACAAATAAATTTCCTACTTAATATAAATTTATTTAAAAATTCTTTGTAAATAATCAAACAATTTTTTAGAAAGTAATTATATTCATCTAAAATATGCTTTCTTTAAAAATATATTTTTATTTTTATGGGAAAATAATATAATTAATTTATAGATATTTTAGAAAAATTATTTGATAAAATGAAATTTTTTGTAACCATAGTATTGAAATTGACATATGGTGAAATTTTGGTATTTTTTGGAAAATATTTATTTTTCAGTGAATACTAAAAAATTCAATTTTTTGTAAAAATATCCTTTGTTTTCAGTAAATTAAGTAATTAAAATGAAAAATTATGTTTTAAATTAACTTAATTAATATTTAAAAATATTTAATCCACTTAATTAATTTTTAATCAAAATTATAATGGATTTTAGTATAAGTTTATTTTTTTGGTTTAAAAAGGGGTTTTTTCTAAAAACCATTTTAAAGTGCATAATGTTTCTTCATTTTAATTAATTAAAATAATCCCTAATGAGGAATGATTTAAATTAAATTTATATATTAATAAATAAATTTTAATTTATATTAATACACTGATTATTATTATATATATAGTTAAAATAAATTCATCTTGTTCTTGAATAAAATACACTTCTCGAAAACCCACTTCTTCATCATGTTTGAGGGTTTTATTTTTAATTTAATTTTTTCCAATTTAAAAAAATATTTGAAAAAATAAAATTCATTTTTAAAACATCATGTTAAAATTATTTTAATATTAATTTTATATAATTTAGTGAAAAGATTAATTTTTTGATGAATAGTTAAAATACTGAATTTTAATTCAAAACTGGCTTTTCGTTTAAATTATTTGTGAAGTTAAATTATATTTTAAATTAGTTTTAAAGTAAAATTAATTAAATTATATATCCATTAATATAATTTAGGTTATTTTAAACAATTTAATATTGATTTTTTTATATAAAAACTTTGTAAACTTTTGAACAATTTCTCTTTAAAAACATGCTTTCTCTTTACATCTACAATATTTCTTTTAATTAACTTTTCCTAATTATGAAATTTTAATTTTTAAATATGGATTATATATTTATAATAATAATAATTTATATTATATAATAATTTAAACTTAAATTTTTAACAAAATTAATAGTGAAACTAGTAAAAAATATTTACCGCGGTTAAGGTAAAAATGGGTTTACAAGGGGTTAACTGAAAAAGATAAGAGTTTAAAATAGTTTAAAACATGTCTAAATCCTATTTTATGGAAAACATTACATATTATACTTCCTAATTTAAAATATAGGGTCATTTGGAATCTTTTTTCATGGTAATGACTTTATTATTTTGGATTCTTTTGGGAAATTTCCCAATAGTTTCCAAGTAGGCTCCCTCCCCCCACTTATAAAAGGTCACCACCACCATTCACTTATTCACACATTCAATACCTTTTGTTTCATCCAATACTTTCAAAAAAAATCCCAAATTACCTCCTCTCATATTAGAATCCTTATTTTGGACATAAATCCGACCAAGGAAGTCTTTTCATGAAAACCTAAGGGGGATACTCAAAGAAGAGGAAACATTCATCAATGAGATTTTTGGTTTTATTTCTTCCTCAAAATAATTAAATTATTATTATACAATTATGATATAATAAAATTAGTATATTACATATAATAAGATGTTTTTTGTTAATTTTATTACTTAAAACCATCTCCACTTCCATCAAATGGATTAACAAATCATCGTTTGTGTCTACGGCAGACAACCACCTCACAAACCCTTGTCATTCATTTTTTTCATTACCAGACCTCACGGTTGGGTATGATGATGTATATAAAGTATATATATGATTTCTCTATAATTATTATTACTCTAGAGACATTATATAATATATAACTTTTTAATTTCCATTCTGTAGGGGATATGAAAACATCATTTGTGTGTGCAGCGAACTACTACCTCGCGGAGCGATGTGATTCATCTGTACTAATGCTTTATATGGAAGGTAATATGGATAAAGTTAATAAATATATATGGTATAAATTAAATAATTATAATATTAATTAAATATTCATAATTATTAAAATATAATATATCATTTTATTTCTTACCTTTTCACTCATGAAAATATTATAACAACATTCATGTACATGTGGACCACCATCTTTACGATGCGATGTCACTCTCTCTTTTCATCACCAAATAATATGGATGATATATCTAAGTATATTTAAATATATAATTTGGTATTTATGATTTTATTATCATTATTTAAAGATAAAATATTACTTTACACCTTTCCAAAATGATCGTTGAAAATGGAAATGTTACTCATGCGTAAGTACGTCCTACCGTCTCCATGATTGTAACATACTTCATTTCTAAAAACTATATTTCATTATGGGTTTTAAAATTATAATTTATGCATAAATATTATAATTAATTCATTATTATTATTATATATATTATGGAACCACGATCATATTAAGATTACCTAAAATAACAAATCAAAACATATATTAAAAAAAGCAGTTATTACCTAAAACATGATTTTAATAAGGAATTATTAATAAACGAGTAATAAAAGGAAATAATTAAATAATATATGGTATGATATATGTAATTATATTTCTTTAATATATTTATAATAAAATTATATTTATTATACATGAGGCTTGAACAACTGTGAAGGAAGTTGAGACTTACAGCAAGGGATTTATATTCTCTCTTTTATTTCTGGGAGACATATAAAAATTCACCAATAATTTATTTTATGTGGTGTATATAATCACCCTTTTACATTTTATATAATTAATCCCATTATTTTCATGATATTTAAAGTTTAATTTTATTTTATTCTTTATTTGGTATTATAAATCAAAACATTACTAAAACGGTAAGGGGTTTTTTTCTCAATTTTCCTTCTTTGAGACATATGTTATGTTATTCATCTATCTTATTTTATGAGGTGTATATAAAGACCCTTTGACATTTAATGTCATTAATTTATTTATTCTAATTATATTATAAGTTTAATTTAATTTTACTCTTTCATAGGGATTATGATTCAAAGTTACAAAATTGGTAATTATCTTATGTTACAATCTCATCATTTATCTAGATTATTTATGACTATGCTTCTAATGATAAAATATTATGATCCATATCTCAATAAAATCATGAATTTTATTCTTATATGTTTATTCATGATATTTCCAAGTAATATTACCATTTTACACCCTTTGTTACTTAAAATAAGTGAGAAAATGTTTTTAATAAAACCTGACTTTACTTCTCACCTCAGTCAAAAACTCATTTTTCTTCCATATCCAGGTTTTATAAAAACAATTAAAAATGATTTATCATTCCAAAAAATATTTATTAGAGACATTTTTACCCTTTTTTAATTTTTACAAAAAAAAATTGAAATTAATCTTCATATCATTTTTCAAATAATGCTTGTTTGTCTTTTACCAAAAATGTGAATGGAATCATAGTTTTAACATGTATTTCATGGATGGGATTTCCCTCCATCATGACCATTATTTTTTTAATATTCCTTTATATGTTTTCATGGTTACTTTTAATGGAAATAATTTTCAAAATGTTTCATGTTTTAAAAATGATTTTTCAAATATGAATGGATATTTTCCCCAAGAAATATTTTAAATAATTTTTAAATATTACTTTATATGTTTTTAACGTTATTTTTAAATAAAATGAATTTGAAATTATTTTATGAATTAAAAATTTATTTTCAAAGAAATTTTATTTTCCTCAGGAAATGTTTTAAATGATCTTTCAAAATCATTTTCTATCTAACATGACATCCTTTGATGTAACCTATGATTTTATAGGGATATTAAAAATGATACAATTATAATTTTTTATCTGAATGGTTTATGATTACATGATATTTATAAATATTTTTTCTCTTCCATGGTTTATACCATGATAAAAATTCTTATAAATCCCACTTCTTTTTCAACAGGTTATTCTATGATGAAATGATTATGAAACTTTTCTCTTTTCCATATGTTATAATGTGATGAAATATTTATGAACCCATTCCATTTAATGGTTTATGATATAATTAATGTTATATGATCTTATGAAACCAAAAAGTATGGATTATGAGACAGGTGGACCTATATCTCTCTATAATACATTGAGTAATGATAAATGTTCTACGAGCTCAGAGGGTACACAGGTGGTTATCCCTAAATTCAAATGGAGGGTACACGGGTGGTAATCCCAAGCCCAAGAAATAGGGTACATGGGTGGTTATCCCAAGCCTGAAGTAGGAACAAGGGTGGTCAGACCAAACCTAACATCTTATGAATGTCTTGGTGGGTATCCTTGATAGAATATTTTCTATACTTATATGTAGGCCACAATTCCATGTCTTATGCCAATGTTATTCTATCTTTACTCATGTTCTTTGATTTCCTTATAATTAATGTCTTATGAACTACCAAACATTTTTTCATGAATCAAGATTATGATCTTCGATATGCAGAGTATGGTTTGTAAATGTTATGCTCATATATCGTACCCTTATTTTCATGTTATGCTTATGTACCTCCCTTGTTTACCCTTATTGGGCATCTAAGATCACCCTTTATTATGTTTCTTTTCCCTAGGTTATAAATAAAGGATTTAATTAGGGTATGTTTGTAAAGATAACTAAAGGGGAAGATATTCTATTGATTTTTATTTTGATCCCCAGGCTGACCATATGTAAATCGTGAGATCAAGACATTAATCATATAATTTAATCAGCGTATAGATAAATTTATAGGATTTAAATATAATCCACATAATCAATAATTCTCATTTCCAATATGGATATGCTACCTTAGTTTCTCAGGGACCATAATTAATATTTTAGACCACAATCAACGCCTTGTGCCAGGATTGGAAGTCATAAAGTCAACCTAGTGTTAAATTCTTCATATCTTTGTGGTTGTTTTAATATACATAGGGTTTGTGGGTTGAAAAAACTAGGGGATTAAAATTTAATAGATTTAAATAATATAATATTAATAAATGAATAATGGAGGGGTGTATTAGATCAGTTTTATTTTTTCATTTAGAAGTTTTTAAATAAATTATTTTCTTGATATCCTTGTTTCATAAAAATCATTTTATTTATTCCTTTGAATTTACATTTTTGTGAATCTACTTTATATTCATATTAAAATATATATATCACACACATTTAAACCCTATCCCTTTAAATTTTTATAAAATATAAAATACTTAAAATACAATAAAGTGAATTAGATTATTGAGTAATCAATGATAAGGTTACTTAGGAGAGACAACCTAGATCAACCCATGTGCAGCACTTAGTAAAAAAATTATAAAATTTTTGAGATCACACATGAAAACTCTCATAAAAAATCTTCACCGATGTTTTCTATATGACTCTACTAAAACATAACTTCCTATGATTCCTTGACTTCTATCCACCTTCTTCTTATGATGGGCCACTACAACATCATCAGCCACCTCCACAATTTCTATATGTATTACTATTCTCGGGCTTAGTGTATTGGTTGGAGTTGGTTCCCTAGAACAAATTTTATGTTTACTTTTGATTTTTGCTATATTTGGTCTTTGAATATTAATAAATCTCTTGTCACATCATGTTATTTCTTCAGCATGGCAGTTTATGTGATAATGTACTAGGATACTTGAAACCCTAAAAGTATATACCAAATCCCTGTTATGATGAGATAATTAAGATGGTATGATAGTATATATTAAACCTATGTTCTATAGCTAGATGAAGTTATCTGAAGGGACACATATGATACTACATATTAGGGTTAGGAGCCTCATACGACCCTGATACACCATCTCATGGTGTTCTCCCTTAGTAATCTCCAACAACAGAGGTTATGAGAACAGACCATCTAATATGAATTATTCATGTTTTATGTGTAATTTCATATTATTATCTATGGATATGTGTAATGATCCTTTGACTCTAAGATTATTATTAATTTCCACCAGGACTCACATAATTAGATGTACTTTATAAACTGTGATAATGATCATTCATAGGGAAGTTGAATGTGTTGGGTGCATCATGAGTGGAATTACATTAATTAATATTGTGATATAGGACCTTTCCCTTCCATTGGAAGTTAATATATTTGACTATTTTATGGAGTTCGAACAGCCTACTAAGTCCATGACCATAGAAGTACATATCAATAGGTTCATTTTAAAAAGTCAAACAAATAGAGTTCAGCATATAGGTTGATGACACAATCTATGTAACTTTCTTAAAGTTAGATATAGTTATAAAGGGGTTATGTTATATGCTAAGAATTCATATGATATTGAATTTCCTTATGAAATTAACTCATTTTTATGTGGGTGTATTTTCATATTTCTAGACGCTAACCATGGGATTTAGGAGTCTTAGACTAATGCCACTAAGAAAGGGTATGGAGGGTCATGCACTAAGTGTATCAAAGATCTTAAGTTGAATTTTATAAGAGTTTAATGACTATATTAATATATTATTATTAGGTCCTAAGAATAATATTTAATTAGGTTTATTAGTCATTTGTAAGTATTTATTTATCAGCATATAATGTAGTGTCATTTATTAATTTAAATAAATAGTTTTTATACATGGTCTGGTAAATAATGAGCAGGAAGATGAGACTGAGTAATAGACTAGTGAGAATGGAATATTGTTTGAATAAATATTAATTTATTCATGAAAAATAATATTTACTTATTCTACAGGTTATGTGAAAGTCAAATAAAAAATAATAATGTTATTATTTAGACATGGTATACACTTAAGATTAAGAGAATATTAAATGATCTTTATGAAAATAGTATTTTAACCTTATATCTATAAATACCTAACTATGGAATTATATAAAATAAAAAATTTCATTGGAAAAGAAAAATATTTTTCACAGTATTTGGATCACTAGAGAATTCTCTCAACCGTGAGATATTTTCAAGAACACTCCAAGTTCTGTGAGTATTGACAATGCTCCTCCTCCATCTCTGACTATAAGAGAACCAAGAAAATCCAATAGAACTTTTTGGGATTCTAAGGTGAGATAAATAATGAATAGTTAAAGGTATAGGGATAGCCTCACTAGAATCCAAAAAACCCCATGGTGAAATTCATGGTTTCTGGGTACACATGAAGATAACTACTATATAGAATCTTTCCTTGATTTCTCAATCGTAATTATGGTCTGAACAAAAAGGGTCAACCGAACCTAACAAGGAATAAAGTATTAAAATAAAATTGAATTCTTTACCTATCCAAATTAATTATAAATTATATGAAAGATCTTATATTTATGGATTTAATGAATACATTTTCATCTAAATCTGAGAATAAATATAAATAAATTTATGGAAAAAAATTAGGCATCGCTCGACATGCTTCTGTTGTTCCCTGGAATGTTCAAGTGTTGTTAGAGTGGTCACATGTCTAATTTATAATTATTTATTTTTATTGATTGGTGTATTCATTTTTTGTTAGATTAATTTCTATTTTATTCATTCTTTAGTTTGATTGTAATTTATTATGATTGTTCACTTTCATGTAACCAAGAACATGTTACATATCGATGAATAATGTGTCGATAGAATCCATCAAGAGGTGTTGGATGTTTGGTTGGTTAAAATCAATTACATATCAAGTAATCAAGTACAACGAATATGGATGGGATAAGGGTTACATGGCCACACAAATTCAACAAGAAATATATTTATTAAACACAACAAGTTTTATGGAAAAACTAGTATGTGGATTTTCATATTACCTAGTATGTAGCTAGTGTACACACCGTGTAGTATGTGCATTTTCATTTCATAAGTCATGGAATCTACATGGTTTAAGACATGTTGTTTATTTATTACACAACATGTGGCATTGAAATTTGATCAATATGGTAATTAATTCACACAACATGAGGGTTGTGTAATTGATACGTACACGGTGTATTTAATACTTATGATGTGGTGGCCATGTAATTAATACACACGTGGTGTATTTAATAAAAATTATGTAGTGATGATTTAATTAATTCACATGTGATGTAATGCATGTGGTGTGTAATTAAATCACTTACAATGTAAATATTAAGTAAAATATAGTGTATTTAATTCACACACATCTTAATTAATTAATTCTCACATACTAAAATTAATTTACACATTGTCTAATTAACTGAGATGTGGTGTATTTAATTCAGGTTCATTGTAATTAATTAATTCTCATATTTTTTAATTAACTTACATGTTGTGTAATTAAGTCATAGGTTGTTTATTATTAATACACACATGTGGGGTTTATCACATGTAATGTAATTTATTAATTTACATGGAAATATAATTAATATCAATATTAAACTACATTATAAACAGTATTAAAATTGTTTAAATAATATTAAGTGTTATATTAATACCATAATAAATTAAGAAATACATTCCAAGTACACATCAAGTACTTACTAAAAGTATTTTTACTTCCATGGTAGTTCATATGAACTTTTAAGATATAGAATTATTTAATTAATTAGATTGATTAAATTAATTCAATCACGCTTTATCTTAATAAAATAATGAATTGAAATGAATGATAGATAGTGTGTAAATGTATGTTTGTTGCATGTGTGGATGATCATGAGCTTAGAAAAACCTATGTATCGATGGTTTATTTTAATTTAATTTAATTTCATTAGTTTTTTATTATTTAATATTATATTAAAATGACACTATGTGCTTTGTCCCCTCCTCTATTATGCTAGGTCCTAAGTGTCAGTGTTTTCTTATATGAAAACCATATAACCCATCCTTAGGTTATCCTCACCTATGTGTGAGTAATAGTGCATATAATGGATGGATATTCAATGAAAGTGGAGGTGGTTCAAGTTTTACCTAAGGTAAAACCTTTCTAGGAGATACATAGGTGTATAGGAGGAATGATAGAACTTGAATTAAGACTGCTTCAAGGAGTTTTTCCCCTAGGTTTAGAGTTGGTTTATCATCCATTAGATAAACCAACTATTAGAAAAAGATCAAGATCAAGACACTTTATTTATTTCTTTATTTTATTTTTATGGTTAATTATCTATTTTGATTGTATGGTGATCAGATTAAAAAAATTAATTAACTTGCATGAAAGATAGAATTAAATAAACTGAATTATGATTAAATTTTTATCTAGCCATGGTTAATTACTTAAGTAAAATCCACTTAATATTATCAATCCTATAGTTTAATAAAGTGGGAAAAATTTTATGAAAAAGAAAAAAAATCTATCAATTAAAATATTAAGTTCTTATAGCCATCCATTACTTGATTTAGAATATAATTAATAGTTTCAATGTACTTAAACAACCCTCTTTGGGGGGATTTAAACTAATGGGGAGTTATAGAGAAAGTTTTAAGTTGACTTAAACTTATTTATATTAGGTTGAATAGTCTTAAATAGGATTGGTATAAATCTGGAGATAATTTTTGAAGAAAACCAAGTCTAGGATTTCGGTATTGGGGATTCCACTAGATCATGGAGCTACAAGTCATTAGTTGGCAAGAACCTCCCTACCTAAATGCATTCAAGTAGATTGTTCAATCCTGTATGGGTTTGTGAGAAGGTAAATGTGGATTCTTGTCACTAGATTATCCATGAGATAGGATAATCTAAGTTCAATTGTAAAGGTTAGCGGGACGTGATAAAGTAGTGGGATACTAATAAATTAATATATTCACCACCTTTTATAATCAAGGAAATCACTAAATATATTCTCTATTAATTTTTTTAAAATTCCAACTGATACATTTTTAATGTTATCACCATTTTCCATACTATAGAAGGATAACATTATCACAATCATGAATTTCTAGAAATGGTATATGTTCTTGTGCATTATACTATTCCAAAATTGGATATTATATATTCTATAATCCATATTTCATAAGGCTCTTTCCAATGAGGATAGTAAGGAGGAACATGTTATCTATGAAAAATTATTATATGATGCACTATATGTCTAATGTTTTGTGTTATTTACCATGTCATGTTAGCTCCAGAAGTTGTATATGAAAATGGAAACATATAGCATGTAATATAATCTCCATTAGGGGAATGAGAGATATGATAGATATGAGATATCCAATGCATTATTAATATTCATTCTTGTAGATTCAACTCCATATGGAAATAATGTGATTAATATGGTTGAATACATGGATTTCTTGGAAATTCCAAGATTTATGCTACCTAATGAGTTTCACAGAGATATCATATTATCCTCACAACCTCAAATTTTCTCTAATTTTATTTTAAATTATAATATTGACAATAATGGGAAGTCACACCTGGAAATCCTCTCTCTAATTCAACAAGTCAATAAGGACATGAGGCATGAACATCGTATGGTCCTTATGGTGAATAAGAAGAAGTACATGGAAAGGTTCCATAAGACTCACTCTATGTCAATAGCTCCTAAGTTTCACTCTTCCAAGAAAATGAAGTTCCAACAATAAGAAAATTATGAAAATATCAATTTATTTTCATATGGAAAGAAAGGAAATTGGAATTAGAATTGTAATGAATTGGAGAAAAATTAAACTATTACATCTACATTAGGTATAGTATTTATTGTATATTTTTCAAGTCTTTCATATAAAAATAATAATATGTTCACAAATATTTACTAAATATATAATCCAAGGAAACATTACAAGAAGTAAAAATAATTATCCTAGAAGTTGATAAAAGATTTTTCTTACATCAATAGTGAGATATTCACAACTTCTAACTACCAATAATGGAATTATTAGAGTATTTATTGAGTGTTACCAATCATTTATCTCAATTTTTATTTATACAAAAGGAGTTTAATTTCATTTTTTAAATGAATTTTGTCTTGGTATATCATGCACAACGGGTTTTTTAGTAAATTCTTGAATCATAGATATCTATAGTGGTGAGTGATGAATAAAAAATATAAGACACTTACCCAGTTATGGAATAATATTTCTTCATCTATTATAGTTGACTAATATACCTAGAATAATTTTTAGTCTATAATGAGCTAAAACTCTTGTTATAATGAAAAAATTACTTAATCAGCAAATAAACTGTAACGACCCGAAATTTTGAATAAATTTTGTTTCCTAAATTTGTGTGTTATTTTATTTTATACTCAACAAAACTATTTCATTTAATAAAATGAGTATACTTAAAATGATACCGTTGGGTTTTGTATATTATATGACCATTGGTCAGTATGACCATTGGAAACTAAATGTTGCGATCATTGTCTATAAATACAAGTGATCTTGGTTAATTAATATAGAAAGAAGATTCTATGACCTCATCCAGTAGTCTCAAGCCGATCGAATCCCATCTGACAGAACTTGGGATGGAGGTAGCACCACCGGGCTTTACTCTGGACCAAAACCAAGCTGAAATTCATCGTGTGAAACTGGAACGGAATTGCCTTCGCAAAAAGTTCAAGTTGATAGAAATCACCACTCGGGAAATGTTATCTGAGCCTCCCTCATATTCTCTCACCTTAGCATACCTTACACTTAGATCCCATGTTGGTGTTATAAGGGGCTATGTAACGAGATCTTAGCTACCTTATGTAATCCTTTGATAAATAAAAGTTGTGACTTCTTCTTATGGTGAAGTTTGTGAATTTTCAAATGTTTGGAAAAATTTAGGATGTATATAATTGATGAATTTTGGAAAAAATGATATTTTAAAATATTTATGTAGACCTTAAATAATTACTGATGTGTAATGATTTTCAAAAAATGGTATTCAGCAAATGTGTTCAGTAAGAAATTTAGAGTCTAATAAGATCAACTTAATTTTTGGTGAATAGTAATTTATGAATAGTGATTTTACGCTTAGGATTAGTAATGTGACCAAATGGATTTTTAATCTTACTTAACGAAATTACTAATATAATATAGGAACCTTGATTAAGTAATGTGATTCAATAAAATAAGTAAATAACTGTTTCAGAAATTATTAGTCAAGTATTAGTTTTTCAGGTGAATAGTGTTTTTTAATTAAAAATTAAACTAAAAATATTTAGAAAATTATTTTTATAAAATGGTGTTTATTTTTGAATTAAAATCATTGATATTATGTTGAGGTAAATTTTTGGGATTTTTCTGAAAAAGTTGAATTTTCAGTTAATAGTAAAAATACAGTTTTAGGGTTTTATTGTGTTTAATGACATCATAACTGCATCATGATGATGTCATGAGATATTTTAAGGGATGTTCGAGTTATCAATAGTAAGATAAGGTATGAGGTGTCCCAAGTGGGAAATACCATGAGGAAATACCATTGGTTTTTCCAACACCACCGATGAGGTGTCCTTTGTCCATTAATGCCTTGTCCCCTCACTCCCCCTATAAATACCAAGTCATTCTCTCATAATTTCCATTCCAAAATCCTCCTCAACGAATTTCTGGTCTACTTACCTCCCAATTATTCCTCCCAAGGTGCCCAAAATCCCCCCAAGGTCCCAAACTTCAATATTTTGAAGTTACTCTTCAAGGTAAGGGATCTTACCTCTCTCTTTCTTTTCAAGTACTCTCGTTTATGTCATTTCTTTTAAGACTCATTTTATTATGTTGGGGGTGTTCTTTTATATTAATATTACTGTCCTTTTCATGTTCATATGATTATAGACCCCCTCTTTCTCTCATCATTTCATTTTATGAATATTTAAGTGGTGTCGTTAGGCTGCCGAATTTTTGTAACAGATTCTTTCACCCTTCTCATTTTCAAGTTCTATATTCATGTCCAGTCCTTCAAGTTCCATTTTCTTATGTTGGGGTATGATATATATATCTATCATACTTACCTTTTATGTTCATATGATTATAGATCCCCTCTTACTCTCGTCATTTTATTTTATGAATGTTTAAGTGGCGCCGTTAGGATGCCGAATTTTTGTAAGGGATTCTTCTACACTTCTCATTCTTCAAGATCTATTTTCATGTCATTTCTTCCAAGTTCCTTTTCATATGTTGGTGTATGATCATATATATCTATAATACTATCATTTTTATGTTCATATTATGATATACCCTTTTTATCTCATCAATTAATTTTTTTGATGTTTTAAGTAACGTCGTTAGGCTGCCAAATTTTTATAAGGGAAATATTATTTTTGTCTTCCTTTCATGTTTTTCATTTCATATGGTATGTCTTTAAAATTTCATTACCATGCTCTTATATCATTTATATTCTGTCCCTCTACTATTTTTTGGATCATTTATGAGTGGGATACCCATGTCCCCTCTCTTTTCAATATTTTCTAAAACCATGTAACATAGCTGGTATGCAGCAGAATTTTCGTCTCAAAATGTCTCTCTCTTTTTCTCAAATTATTTTATTTTTAATAAGTGAATACTCAAAGATCTTTCTTTTATAAGGGTATTCACATATATATCAAAATTTCCTATTTTAATTCTGGTATTTACATACATGAACCCCTTTTTCCTTTTCTGTGTGTTTAAAGTGACATAAAGATCATGTCTTTAAAGCAGTTTTTAAAACGTTATGATTATGAAATGAAACCCATTTATTTTATGCTATATGGGTTATTTATGAAATTTTTGATGATTATATATGTTGATCACATGATAATAAATACAAATTAAGGGTGTGCCCTGATAGCTCTCCAATGCATTGGGTAAAGACTTAATCTCTAGAGACGACCATTTTAACGATACCTTGGTGAATAACCTTGGTAATTTTTTAATGACACCTTGGGGATAGACCTTGGTGATACGGAAATGATTGTCTATGTTAAATTTTGTAGCCACATCTTCAAGTTATGAAACACATTATTTTTATTATGATATGCCTCATGATCTCTTTCTCATGCCTTAAAGTTATTTATCATGACTTTATTGATGTATCTCAAGTTCACATGTAAAATGTTTCTCTTATTTCCATTACTGGGCCTTCTGTTCACACTTTCCTTTGATGTATGTTCCCAGGTTATGAGATTCAGTAATGAACTTAGGATTTACAAATGAATAATCCTTTTAAGTGTTTAAGAATAATTTTGTTTTATGTTGTCATGTATTAAGTTCCTGGTTTCCAAGACACTGAACCGTAAAGATCCTCGGTTTTGTAAAATGTAATGAAAAGTTATGTTATAAAAAGGAGGTATGTCATAGTTGGTATCAAAGGGAGGTTTGGTTATTTGTGGAAATTAGGATATGGAAACTTTAGGAAGAACCCTATAGAAAAGTTTAAATATAGGAAATCTTCTTGGTATTTTGGTGAGTATTGAGTAAGTGGTTTATCAAGAAAATACATCCATGTCTGGATACGAGCAGGTAGAGGTGGCTCTAGTACAGGTTTACATAGTGGTAAAACCCAAAAACACCACTTTGATCTAGACTCGAACGAGAACTGGTACATGATAATGGGCATTGTTGCACTCTTGGTTACGACACTCACGGGGGATATTCTTTGGTAAATTCATACTCTTAGTATGAACCATTATTAAAGGAACAAATATAAAATAAAATAAATATTCACATAAGAATATATGATCATGGATAACCTAGATTGGAACCTAGGGGATAACAAGTTAGGATATACTTTTCTTCTACAATTTTATCCTTCTATGCTTAAAGTTTCCTTTTCATGGTTATTGGATGAGTATTTAAGCCCCCTAATTATACTTTCTTTTATTATTTAATGGAGGGAAATAGAAGAACATGTCCCAAAAACCAATGTGATAGTAAATGTGATGATTTCTCTATTAATATGAAAGAGACAACGAGATATCAAGTTGAACATATTGTGATTATGCCAAACCAGCTATCAAAAATCACAATTAATAATTGGTACCTAGTTGAATGCCCAAATTCATCCAGGAAGAAGAAGATGAAGTCTCAAGTATGTTCATCTGATAAATTTTATAAGGGAAAGAAGACCCAATTTCCTTTGTGAAAAAAGTTTGGAAAGAGGCACCAAGGAAAATGTCACAAAGGAACCAGGAGATGTTTTAAGTGTGGGATGATAGGGCATAAAGTAGCCAATTGCTTTAACAAATGGATAATGTGATGAATGGATATAAGGTTTAATCTAATGTACCTTATACTATTCAATGTCAAAAATGTGGAGAAGTTGAACATAATCCAAGGCAATTCTCTCTTGGAAAGGATGAGAAGCATGATGAGCATCAACAATATTCAAGGACAAGGGAACAATGCAAGTATTATGCTGAGATGGATCATTATGATTGAAGTACATGTGACTTCTTCGCAATAATTGTCTATGTCATGTTCTATTTTAGTTCGTGCTCTATGATCATATCTTTAATGTTTTCTAAGATCACTGAGTCACTACTTAATATTGTTTTATATCATTGAGGAAAACAACTATTGTTATGTATCACATGTTGATGTTGTGAAGTTGTTCTTCTTAAAAAAATGATTAGGGGATTAAAAGATGAATATTATTTTGGAAGACGTTCACTAATTTGGGAACCCTATATGATCAAGGTAAATAGATTACTACAGTATTTTCTTTGAGAAGTAAAGTTTGAATTATATTTTGAAGAATCGATGAATTTAAGGTGAAATTATGGTAATTTAAGTTACTTATGTAAATGATTAACCTATCTTGGGGAAATATGATTAGGTTAGTTACTTTTGTTATAAGGAATTAAGAGTGGTTGATGTTGTTTGGAGATGAATGATAAAGTTTATCTTGGAAGACTATGTTATCAAATCCTTCTTATATTTGGGTTTAAATCTTAGTTTGGTTTATTTTGAGTAATTTTAAGGACAGTTATTTATGGAATGGTCTATGATGAACTTTGGGTAGTACCATGGAATTTTGAAGATTAAAAGTAGTTTCCCTTCCTATGGGGTTCTTTATTTTTGAATATTTGTTTTATCTTACCCTTTCTGTTTTTAGGATAATGTTTAAAGATAGAATAAATAGATAGTTAATCTTTTATGGATTATGTGATTCTCTAGAAGATTATTCTTGTGTTTTTTATGTGACTAAGTCCTTTTGAATTCTCATTGTTTGGAGAAAAGATTAGTCTTGGTAGAAACTTATTAAAGGATAATACTCTACTTGAGGGTCAGTATATTTTCTTATGTTTTTTTTTCAATGTAGTAAATTAATTCATTAAAATTACGAAAGGGAACGTAAAACAAAAACGTTTTCTGTTAACGTTTCCTACTGAGAAATCAAATACTGTTTAACCCATCACGAGTTTGTGATTTTTTGGTGGTTAACTTTCTCCTAACCATGTTTTCTATCACTCTCTAACAGACCTTGATGGTTTGTTTTTCCTCCATATCCATGTTTTTCATGGAATCCTAGTATCTGTTGTCTCGGGTGACCTTTGTACTTCCCTTTATTTCTTTTAAAGTAATATTGTTATTGACTCTTTTTCCAATGTGGGACTTTCAGTGAAATTTCCAAGCTCAATTTTAAAAATTGCAAGGACGCAATTTCTTAAGGGGGGAAGAATGTAATGAACCGAAATTTTGAATAAATTTTGTTTCCTAAATTTGTTTGTTATTTTATTTTATACTCAACAAAACTATTTCATTTAATAAAATGGGTATAATTAAAATGAGACCATTGGGTTTTGTCTATTATATGACCATTGGTCATTATGATCGTTGGAAACTAAATTTTGTGATCATTGTCTCTAAATACAAGTGATCTTGGTTAATTAATATAGAAAGAATATTTGATGGCCTCATCCAGTAGTCTTGGGCCGATCGAATCTCATCTGACAGAACTTGGGAAAAAGGTAGCACCACTGGGCTTTGCTTTGGACCAAACCCAAGTCGAACTTCGTCGTGTGAAACTGGAATGGAATCACCTTCGTGATAAGTTCAAGATGATAGAAATCACCACTCGGGCAATGTTATCTGATCCTCCCCCAGATTCTCTCACCTTAGCACACCTTACACTTAGATCATATACTGGTGTTATAAGGGGCTATGTAACGAGACCTTAGCTGCCTTATGTAATCCTTTGATAAATAAAAGTTATGATTTCTTCTTATGGTGAAGTTTGTGAATTTTCAAATGTATGGATAAATTTAAAATGTATATAATTGATGAATTTTGTAAAAAATTATATTTTAAAATATTTATGTAAACCTTAAATAATTAATGATGTGTAATTATTTTCAAAAAATGGTCTTCTGCAAATGTGTTCAGTAAGAAATTTAGAGTCTAATAAGATCAACTTAATTTTTGGTGAATAGTAATTTTTGAATAGTGATTTTACGCTTAGGATTAGTAATGTGACCAAATGGATTATTAATCTTACTTAAAGAAAGTACTAATATAATATAGGCACCTTGATTAAGTAATGTGATTCAATAAAATAGTTAAATAACTGTTTCATAAATTATTAGTCAAGTATTAGTTTTTTCGGGTGAATAGTATTTTTTAATTAAAAAATAAATTAAAAATATTTAGAAAATTATTTTTATAAAATGGAGTTTATTTTTGAATTCAGAGCATTTATATTATGTTGAGGTAAATTTTGGGTATTTTTCTGAAAAAGTTAAATTTTCAGTGAATAGTAAAAATACAGTTTTAGGGTTTCAGTATGTTTAATGACATAATAACTGCATAATGATGATTTCATGAGATATTTTAAGGTATTGTAGACTTATGAATAGTAATATAAGGTATTAGGTGTCCCAATTGGCCAATACTATGAGGAAATACCATTGGTTTTGCCAATACCACCGATGAGGTGTCCCTTGGCCATTAATGCTATGTCCCCTCACTCCCCCTATAAATACCAAGCCATTCTCTCATCCTTTCCATTACAAAATCCTCATCAACGAAGTTCTGGTCTCCTTATCTCCAAATTAGTCCTCCTAAGGTTCCCTAAATCCCCCCAAGGTCCCAAACTTTAATATTTCTAAGTTACTCTTCAAGGTAAGGGATCATACCTCTCTCTTTCTTTTCAAGTACTCTCGTTTATGTAATTTCTTTTAAGCCCCATTTTATTATGTTTGGGGTGTTATTTTATATTAATATTACTGTCCTTTCCATGATAATATTATTAGATACACCCTCTTTCTCTCATCATTTCATTTTAGTAATGTTTAAGTGGCGTTGTTAGGCTGTCAAATTTTTGTAACAGATTCTTTCACCCTTCTCATTTTCAAGTTCTATTTTCATATCAAGTCTTTCAAGTTCCATTTTATTATGTTGGGTTATTATATCTATATATATAATACTTAACTTTTATGTTCATATGATTAGAGATCCCATCTTACTCTCATCATTTCTTTTTATGAATGTTTAAGTGGCGTCGTTAGGCTGCCGAATTTTTGTAAGGGATTCTTCCACCCTTCTCATTATTCAAGTTCTATTTTCATGTCATTTATTTAAAGTTACTTTTCTTATTTTGGGTTATGATCTTATATATCTATCATACTGTCCTTTTTATTTTCATATGATGAGAGACCCTATTTTATCTCATCAATTCATTTTTTTGAAATTTTAAGTAACGTCGTTAGGCTGCCGAATTTGTATAAGAGAAATCTTATTTTTGTCTTCCTTTCAAGTTTTTCAATTCATATGGTATGTATTTAAAATTTTATTACCAAGTTCTTATATACTTAATATTATGTTCCTCTACTATTTTTTGGATCATTTATGAGTGGGTGACCCATGTCCCCTCTCTTTTCAATATTTTCTAAAATCCTGTAACATAGCCGTTATGCTGCAGAATTTTTGTCTCAAAATGTCTCTCTCTTTTTCTAAAATTCTTTTATTTTTATTAAGTGAATACTCAAAGATCTTTATTCTATAAGGGTATTCACATATATATCAAAATTTCCTATTTTAATTCGGGTATTTACATACATGAAACCTATTTTCCTTTTCTGTGGGTTTAAAGTGACATAAAGATCATGTCTTTAAAGCAGTTTTTAAAACGTTATGATTATGAAATGAAACCCATTTCTTTTATGCTATATGGGTTATTTATGAAATTTTTGATGATGATATATGTGGATCACATGATAATAAATACAAATTAAGGGTTCACCCTGATAGCGCTCCAATGCATTGGGTAAAGACTTAATCTCTAGAGATGACCATTTTAATGATACCTTGGTGAATAACCGTGGTAATTTTTTAATGACACCTTGGGGATGGACCTTGGTGATACGGAAATGATTGTCTATGTTAAATTTTGTAGACACATATTCAAGTTATGAAACACATTATTTTTATTATGATATGCCTCATGATCTCTTCCCCATGCCTTAAAGTTATTTATCATGACTTTATTGGTATATCTCAAGTTCACATGTAAAATGTTTCTCTTATTTACCTTACTGGACCTTCTGATCACCCTTTACTTTGATGTATTTTCCCAGGTTATGAGATGAAATAATGAACTTAGAATGTACAAATGAAGAATCCTTTCAAGTGTTTAAGAAGAATTTTTTTTATGTTGTCATGTATTAAGTTCCTGGTTTCCAAGACACTAAACCTTAATGATCCTCAGTTTTGTAAAATGTAATGAAAAGTTATGTTATAAAAATGCGGGATGTCATATAAACCTTAAAAATTAAAGGTATACCAAACAAATATTCATAATAAGTTCATAAATCCATATATCTATTCTAAGGAGTGTTGGGACCAATATTGAATTTGTTGTCAATGAAGTGTCAATATTTGTTTAGTGTTTGTTTGGATGAAGTGGTGATTCTTATAGAATTGTCATGGACACATTTACTAAAATTTAATTTCATATTTTAAGGATAATTATCTGAAAAAATTGATGATTATAGAAGTGACATTAAGTTCTAATACTTGTTTCACTGATGAAACTTTGTCTACAACATATTGAAGAAGGATAAAGGTAATGTGGTAGTTCTATTATTACATGGTAATTAAAAATGAGTCCATAAAATAATATATAAATATATTTTCATGGTAAAGAAAAAAATTTATGGTGATTTTTTATTGGCTTGATATTATATTTTTCATTTAGAAAATATAATGGAATCATTTTTAGTAGGCTTAAATAAAAAATCTGGTCCAACTTTAGAGTCCACATAGACCAACTCAATCCCACACATGTGGCAGGAGGACCTCAACCATGAGGGAGAGGAGGTCCACTCAACCCACACAATGGAAGGTGTGAGTAGGTCCATGTTTAAGTCTCATAGAAGCACACACTCAAGAATGCATAGCTTTGGAAAGAATGTCAGTGGACCAACACAGGTGAGACCCGGCCCATGAGGTGGTATATGGGTGTGTCTGTGAGTGTTGATCCCTTGAAACCATCTTAAACAAATTGTGTAATTAGATAGCTTATTAATCATCACAAAACTTAATTAATTTTTTTAGGATGTAAACCCCAATACATTGTTCATCCATCATTAAAAATATATATGAATATATCATAGTATGTCAGCTGAGTTTGATCTTATCCATATAATCAATCTCTGATTTCATCTTCATTGTCCCTGATCCTCAATGGTGATCCAGTGCACCAGAGAACATTTTGAACATTTGGGGATCGAGCCCAAGACTACTATGGGTGTTATAAGGTTGAAATTATAGAGAGACGAGTCTTTAAACCTACATTCATGCAATCTTCATTTTACATGCATGTGGAAAACTATAATACATGCCTCGAATGAATGAAAATGAAGTTATAGACGAATTTGGTGAGAATGGATGAGTTTAAGGTTTAAGAATAAGGAGTATGATATGATTATCATCACATGAACATGAGGATCCATAAAAAACTAATAAAATATAAGACACTATGATTTTTTGTGTATGTTTATTTGATGAATGTCAAGATCATCAAGTGATATAAAAGTCATGTCACGACATATATTTCATAGTCCTTGACAAAACATTATTCCCAAATTTTAGGTGGTGTGAGGCATAATGATCCTTACCTATAAAAGGATGAGTTTGCGGCTAAGGTGAGTTATTGAGAATATTGAGAGGCTCTCTTTTTTTATGAAAATAGAGCACCACGAGAGACCAATTTCATGAAGAGAAAAAATCATGAAACTTATGCTTACATGAGGAAGAGTTGAATCCCATCGGTTTTTGACTTTTTTTTACATGATCAAATATATTCAAGAAGAATTTGTTCCACAAAGACATTCATAGGTGCACAATACCCTCACGTGTTATCTTCCAGACTTGTGTGAACACACTAAGAACCCATGCTCTTAACCATACCGGTTTGTGTGAATCATGTTGCATGTAAAAAGGAAGATAGTGCATATACAATATCTTGATACCTTTTGTAATATACTTTAATAAAGGATCCCATGAATAAGATAGTGAAATTACACCCCATTTGGGTTTGTGAAATCCGGACGGAGAAAAAAAGTGCATGTGTGTGCCCACATACATACATGAATGCATATACACATGATAATTTAACTTAAACAAAGAAGAAAAATATAATCACTATTAGATACCCAATTCATGTTCACTACAATGTAGAATGGAGTTTAATAATATAGTGATCATAAGAATATGTAATAATATAATATAAAAAATATTTTTTCTAGGGTTTAAATCATGAGATCCTATGAAATTCATGCATGAAGTATACTTGAAGGATTTTATTTAGTTGTGAAATTTATATCTTGAATAAGATATTGAAGAAAGTTTTATGCACAATTTTCACCCATTAATTAAGGATAAGACTTTAGTATCAGAAGTAAGAGTATCCTAAGAATATTTTCACTAAGGAAATTGATTAGTTATAGGTGATCAGAACTAGTTGATCAAGGAAAAAACCCATCCGGTGGTTTTTTGAAGATACTTGAAGGGTACATGAGAAAGTTTGATTCAGTGGGAACTTAAAGGAATGTCAACAGATCATCCTATAGTGGATAAAGCCATAGAGAAAGGTGAATTATTTCAGTTAGAACTAGGATATGGATAATTCTTTTAGTTAGATTTGAAAGTAGTGTAAGTATTTTGGTTGGAGATAGAAGCAGAAGGAGTCTATAGGTTAGAGGTTAAGTAAAAAGTCTCTCAGTTTAATCTAAGATCATAAGAATAGTTGGGGTTATAATAAACCGATGTAGAAGAGTTGGATTGATGGAGGGTATAACCAGGATAAACTATAGGATAACTACTAAGGGGTATAACCATTTAATCCCAAAATTATTGTAATTGATAATAAGATTATAGTACATAATCCATGTTAGGTATTATAACAACATTCTAAGGATTAGGACTTTGTATTGAACCTTATAAATACTATGTGGTTCTCCATATATTATTACTAATTCACATTAGGTGATATTGAGAGATGTCATAATAATGGATTTATAACCTTAAAAAAATCAATATGATGAATTCAAAAGTACAATAATTCATAAAATGATTGTACCAATGATTCCCCCCCCCCCTAAATAGAACCTAATATAGCATGGGGAACTAATGGTGGTATCAGAGTAGTAGGTTCCCTCTAAAGATCCAAGAAAGTCTTTATGAAGTGAATATTGTTGTAAATGAGTAAGCTAACTCATATGGATATTTCTTCCAAGAATCAGAATAATGGAAATAAGAGATAGGGAAGGAATTTGAAGAAGAATATTACAGTAAAGGAAAGGACACCACTAACTGAAGGCAATCAAAGTAGTGTGTGTTGCAATAATTCTTTCAATTATTATTCTTCTAATGAAACCTATTAAATTTGTGATGATGGTGGATCAGTTAGTGATATTAATTCTATATTCAATGGAAATATGAATAATATCCTTATAGAAGTGGTAAAACATATTTTTGCAGGAATCAAGAATCTTCAGGATGAAAAATTTCAGCTGGAATAAGATGATAATGTTATAGAAGTGGCACTAGATAAAAGGGATTCCATATCCAACACTCTCATAAAACTTTTGAAATAAATGGAAGATACAGTTTTTCTTTTCAATGAAAGAAATTTTGAAGTTGTTTAATAACTTAAAGGAAGTTTTTGGGAGAAATAATTCCATTAGATTTTATTTGTATAAGATTTCTGTAATTTTCAAAAATTACACAAAGTTTCTATGGTTGTAAAATCTTCTTAACTAGAGGATAAATATGATAGGTTAAAGTATATTGAAAACTCTTTTAAATAATCAAGAAATATGAAAGAAGAAAAAATGAATAGGTTAAAGGAGGATTGGGAAAATAAGTTGAGATCGGTTGAGGATGATAAGAATTCCATTAACATAAACTGATTAGAGCTGGATGTGAAATTGAAGAATCAGTAATCATCACAAGCTGTAAATTCCCATGTAGCTAGAAATAGAGATGCTACCACTCAATTTTTCTTTGAGGATCATGACACCAAGAAGAGCATGATATCATCATTTAATAAAATGGAAACATCCTCTAATAAGAAGGTATTCCATAACCTAGAAACTATCTTGTGTACTAATATTATTTCAACTTCTGATACAGGTTTTATATAGAAATCTAGGAAAGTATGGATATTAAAATATTATAATAAACCCAATACATCAAGGGTGGATGTGAAAATAAACATGACAATATATTCCCCAATAAGTGTCCAAACTATTGATGGTTCCACACAAAAATATCAATGCTCACAATCTATAAAATCTAAACACACTACACCAAAAATGAAGAGAAGAAGGCTCTTGGACAATTGTTTTTGTTGTTAGATATTTGGGAAATGGGAATTGGAATGTTTTAATAACATGTCAATTCATGAAAATAAAATAATTATATTTAATGGGTTAAAGGTTGAATAAAAGAGAATACATACACCATCGAAAAAAAATACATAGGAAAGGAAAGGTGACAAGTCAGGCTTGGGATGTGAACAAAACAATAAGACTATTATATAAACTAAATCTAAGAGGAACAATGAGATATCCTCTCCCACATAAAAGGTAGAAAAAAATGTGTCAATAAGATCACTACCACCTAGGAAAAATATGTCTCATTTTGAATAATTACAACAATAATAAGTATCTAGATAGAATGTATATTAAGGTGAAATATCTAAGTTTATAGGTTTTTTCTTATGCTATGAAAGTTATGGGAACACATCCTACTCATGATGGTATAACATGTTATTTCTAGTAATCAAGCATGATCCAAGGTGGGGTCATGGTGAATATATGATAACTATTTATCATAAAAATATGATTTTAAATAGAAATATCTCTAAGCTTCAAATTTAAAACATACATGAATGCTTAGAAGAAGTTTGTGGTTGGTGTAAGAATAAGGGTAACATAGCTGGGAAATTCATAATAATAATACCATGATATATTTCCTATGATGAGAAAGGGAAGAGGATTAAACAAAAAAATAGTGGGAAGTCAAGTTAATATAATGATAAGTTAACTGATATTAGGAGAAAATAATATCCAAGGTTCAGAGGAAGTACTCAAACTAAATGTTACTCCAAAAACCAAGAGGTCTATCCTTATTTCTGATTATTTCATGTGTTCTGAGATAACATTTAGGGAATTTAAGGAGATGGATTCATCCCTTTGGGGAGATCTGGTATGAGATAAATCTCTTAAATATTCACCACGCATTTAATGTAGGATTTCTAAACAGATTTATAAAATTAGAATATGAGGTATGCTAATCACACTTTTAACCATCATTTTTAATTGTAATATTCATATCAACTAAGGGGGAATTCTTGATTGATTAAAAGATAAGAAAAGGGGGATCTATATCTTTTGTAATTGAAATTTATAATGTTTTTATTGAAGAATGTGAAGGATTTTTCATTTTATTGATAAATCTGTTTACTTTCAACTCCTTAAATGAAACTTGAGAATTTATTATCATTATTTTACATTCATGGTTTTTTATGGATATCTTAAACATCCTAATTTATATCTCCCTTTTTTTCTTCATCATTCTATCACACATATAATTAGAGTTTATAAAGTATATGAACTTTTCCAATAGAACTATGTGATATCATTCCTCTCTTGGAACCATGAAAATCATTTTGAAAACTCCCTAATTATACTTTTAATATGATTGTAAATGGGGGAGAACTTTTTATCACACATATTTAATTTTAAATATATGAATATATATTGATAAAATAATTCAAAGGGGAGATTTTGGGGCCAGTGTTGCATTTTTTTTCAATGAAGTGTCAATATGTGTTTGGTGTGTTGTTGGATGAAGTGGTGATGCTTGGATAATTGTTATGGACGCATTTACTGGAATTTAATTCCATGATTTAAGGATAATTATCCTTCAAATATGATTACTACTGAAGTTATATTATGTTCCAATACTTGTGTCATTAATGACAATTTGTTTACAACATGTTAAATAAGGATGAATGGAATGTAGTAGTTATGTTATTGCATGATAATTAAAAAGGTTTACATTCCATAAAATATCCATATATCTACATGATGAAGAGGTAATTTGATAGTGAAGGTGGCTTGTATTGAGATTATATTCTACACTTATATAATATAATGGAAATATTTTTGAGTTGTATTATAAAAAAATGGGGTCAACCATGGAGGCCACATGGCCCAACTCAATCCCCCACATATGGGAGGAGTATCTCAACCATGTGAGAGAGGAGGTCCATATGACCCTCATAGAAGCATGTGAGAACAAGATCATGGTTAAATCACATAGGGGAATGCTCTTGAGTACACATATATTAGGAAATAATTTCAGTGGGCCAGCATAGGTGAGGCACGTCCCTTGAGGCAATGTGTGGGTGTATATGTGGGTGTTGGTCACCTCTAACCGGCTAGAACTGGTTGTGACATGGGATAAATTTTTAAGAACTAAAAATTAAAATTCATTTTAAATGTGGGATGAAATCACTATGGGTCTATTCATCTATCATTAAAAATATAGGGCTATATCATGTTCTATTTGATGAGTTTGATCTTATCCATATAATCAATCTAAGACATCATCTTCATCCTCCCTCATCCTTGATGGTGCTCTAGTGAACCTATGTTCATGTTGAATTTTTGATGATCGATCCTAATTATTCCATGGGTATTAAAAGGTCAAAATTATGAGGTGATGAGGCTTCAAACCTACATACATGAAATATCCATCTTACATGCATGCAGACAACTTGAAGACATGCCTTGGATGAAAACAAACAAAGATGCAGGGGACATTGGAAAGCATAGATGTTTTGAGTTTTATGAAAAAAAAAGTATCATATGATTATCATCACATGTACATGAGGATCCCTCAAAAATTTTGATAGATAAGATTCCATGATTTAAAGAATAAGTTTATTTTAGGAATTTAAATATCTTTGGGTGATATAAAATTCATGTCATTACATATCTTTTGGAGTCATCAACACAGCATTATTCTTAGAGTTAAGTAACTTTGAGGCATGGTGATCCTTTCCTTAAAAATAAGAGTCTATAGAAAAGGTGAGTTGTTGGGAATATTTAAAGGATCTCATTTTCAAAGAAAACATAGCACTATGAGACAAAAATTTCACAAAGAGAAGAAATTTCATATCTTATTATTGTGCAAGGAAGAGGAAAATCATGAGGGCATTTGACTTATATTTTACACACTCAAATTGATTCAAAAAGAACTTATTATTTGAATCCATTTGAAGGTGTACAATACCCTATCATGGTATCTAAATAAATTGTGTAAATTCACTAAGAACCCACAAACATAACCATTCTGGTTTGTGTGAATCTTGTTGCATGCAAGAAAGAAGATAGTACATATACAAGAGCTTGAGACCCCATGAAATATAATTGCATGAAGTCTTTCACATAGAATACAATGCACTCACCCTACATTTGAGTTTTTGTAGGTAATATAGAGAACAATGGTTTGTGTGCATGTTCACATGAATACATTAATGCATATGCACATTATAAGTTAACCAAAATAAAGAAGAAAAATAGAAGCACTATGAGATACCCAATTTATGTTCACTACAAGGTAGTGTGTAGTTTAATAATATAGTGACTAAAAGAAAATATAATAATAGAATATAAATATTATATGTGCTATAGTTTGAATCATGATAAGCCCATGTAGTTTAGTTATAGTGTACAATCCATGTTGTGGTGATAACCAACATGGAAAGGAGTAGTTCTTTGTACCAAACCTTATAAATATAGTGTGTTACACAATCTATTATTACTACTACACATGAGGTGAGGTTGATAGATATCACAAGAGTGGACTGAGAACCTTAATAAGTTCAGGAGGTTGAATTCAAAAGTAAAATAATTCATAAAATGAGTGTACCACTAATTCACCCCCCCCCCCTCGGTGGAACCTAATCCAGCCTAGGTAATTATAAGGAGAAGATATATTTGAATTCATTTACTTGATTTGATTGATTTTTGAATTCTTGATGAAAATTAATATACTTGGTAAAAGATTTTTTATATAAGGTTTCTCTCAAGAGTGAGACAAGATACAATCTTTTTCAGACTGAATCATTAGATTATATTGTTAACCATATTTTTCATTGATCATTTAAAATGTTGATTAATCATAACTCACATTACCTTATACTTGATGGTGGTATAAGGTGGATCAATGAAGATTCATATATATTACCTTAACTTCTAAAATTTATTCAATGCATGAGTTTCAAAATATTTACTAATAATATTCCAACCAAATTTATTAAGGTATATCATATAAATAATAAAAATGATGTGAATCCATTGAGATCACAACCTAATGGTGTCTAATAATAATCATTTTTTAAGCTTTAGTTAGCTTCAAATGTACATCAAATGATACATAATATGTATCTCAATTAATTATATTATATCCACTTAGGATATTAACATCCCTGAGATTGAAAGTCATTAATCATACCAACTATATTTATATACTAGAGAATATCTCTTTTTAGATAGTGGGAGTTTGATAGATTTTGGGGATTTCTAGGCTCCAGATGCACATAGGTTGGAATGGGAACAATAAACTCCAGAAGAGTTAGTTAAAGGAATTTTTCTATTGAAGCATATTGAGTATGAAGGATAAAATCATTATTATGGATTTATATTCACCAAATAGGGTGATATGTTATTATTGGAGAATAATTATTTCTATATAAAGAAATAAGTTGAAATAATATAATGTTGAAAATTTTTATGAATTCTAAAAGGGATACCATGTACCAAAATAAACTTCTATATTTTATGGTTGATGAAAATCCATTATTAGTATTCAATAAGAAATTATAAATGGATGGTTAAAGTTAGTACCAATAAGGCTCAATTATTTGGACCAATTCATCATGCCTTAATTCCATTTAAATTCTACTTTTCATAGCTTTGTGAACATTTTATTGGGAATTTTTTTCAAGGTAAATTTTCCTTGGAGGAAACCTTATAAATGATGTCTATATGACTTTTCCAAAAGGATATGTGACTTCATTGGATGTTGATAAGGAATTCATGTTACCTGGATCTATTTATACGTCATAATAAGCATAATGATCATAGCATATTTGTTTGGAATTAATGGTTTCTAGGTGTTAAAAGGTTAGTGGGAGCACTATAGTTTTCAAGATATATATGTTTTATAACATATTGAAAATAGATTATTATTTTTATTTTTAATTAAGTATAAGGTTAATTTTTTCAGCAATGAATTAAGTAGAAACCCAATTACTAAGGAACAAGATTTACTATTATAGATTAAAGGGTTTGTTTAATCAAATTTATTTACACAAGTTCACATGGTATTTAAGATGTACTGACTACTTATTCCTAATAGTGATTTGGAAATATATTTCACATACCATGGAGGGTACTTAACTTTGATATTAAGTATAATTAAAATAAATAAAATATAAAAGTATACTATGAGAAATGTATAGTTTTGTGGTCAAAACAATTTAACAGTGCTTGAGAAAGAAAAATAGGATGAGTTCCTAGTAAATAGAGAAATGAGAATACTAGTTTTTCAGGGATATAAAACTAGTCTTATTTTAGATCAAGTTGGATGTAGTATCATAGTAATGCTAAGTTAATATGCAAGTAAAGCATATTGTTTCTAGTAATTTCCATATCTATATAAATAAATTACATTTAGGCTTCTAATACAACTTAATAAGTAGCATACCAATGACCTATTCTGATCTTGGTTCATACCATTAGTTGGGTTTTGTCATAATCATAAAGATTTGATTGTGGTATTAATTGATATGTTAATATTTGATAAGTGAATATAAAGGTGGATAATTAGACATATAATATCTTGAGGGATTTCCTCAGAGGGATGAATTCATGGTAAGAAGAACTGCTATAGGAAATTATAGAAGTACTAATAGTTACCATATAAAATTTGGTAGTCCCAGCACCTAGATAATTTACTCAGTAAAATCAAGTTTATCATGTAAACCTAATATGAGGGATAGAGTTCAACTCTAGTGAAAGTGGGAGTCCAATGGATTTGATTCACAAAAAAAAATGTATTTGTACTTTTGATTACTGTTACATTCAATATTTGAATATTTATTAAATTATTATCACATATACCTCTAAATTAACATTTTTATTTTCCAGCACTTTTAAGGGGTAAGTGAGAACCCTCACAGATAAAGTAGATCAAGCATTAAAGGATACAACTGAATTATTAAACACAAGTCTAAGGTGGTTTGAATCTCCTTCCATAAATAGATTCCAAGGAAAGGAACTAACCTGGAAGTCTGGATCGGTCACTAGGATTTCTTCATAATGTCACGCTAGATAATCCAAAGATTTCATATACTCATATTTTCTAATATACTTTTCATTAAATCCTCTAACTAGTATGTGGTATTGCTTATCAATCCAATCGGCTTGCTCTCTAGTAATTTCCACTTTGATTAATCTTCCCATCATTTTATCAATATCTTCCCTCATATCATTGATCACCAGGGATGCATCCTTCATTCCTTCACCAGAATGCATGATTAATTCCATCTGCTTATCCAACTCCATGTCCTTCAGGCCCTGAAAACCACCAGGAGGCCCTACCTCACACTACTGTCTAGGGGTAATAATATCCTCCACCACTAGCATCACCTCCTTAGATTGCAAGTTCATCTCCTCATGTTGGTCCTCTACCTTTGATGTTTCTTCCTCTTTCTCTTTAGACTAGGTTACATCACCTTGTTAACCCTCTTCTCCTTCCACTGGCTGGATTACGTGCTCTTTGAGTTTCCCCTTCATCCATCCAACATCAAATATTTTATTATTGATAAAAAACAACATCAATTTCTAAGGGGGTCTAAAATAATGGAGACCCAAATTATCTCCTCTAATCAGGTTAGCCCCCTCTGGCTTGAAAATGTGGGTATTAGGAAGAATAGTTAGCCCTAATTCTGCTATGGATGTGAGATGATCCGCGACCTCGTTCCATTATCTCCAAGTGTGAGCCTCATGTGTGTTATTATTCAGAATTATTTTTCACTTTCTGACCGCATAAGATATGGACCAAGGGGTAACATGTCTTCCATGAAAAGTGTCATGGAGTATCAAAGAGTTAGTTTCCACTTGGGATATCTCCAGGTTTTCCTGCATGTATAGGGATAGGCCTTTAAGCATAGATATCGCCTTAGATGGAAGAGGGTCACTATTTCCGTAAGTCTCTGTAAGTGCTATAATGACATTCCCCCGAGTGTCCCACACCACACCCTCACCTCTCATTTTCCCAAAATGCATAAATTGTCTGTATTAATCTTATATCCCTCAATCTATGGGTGCCAACAAACCCATTGGACCTTTGGTTTGTTACAAAATACCTAGGCTGGAATGACTTATTCTTTGATAAGGTTCCTCAAGGGATCATAAATAGTGTCTCTGAAGAGGGAATACATGTCAATCAACAGGTTCTTGATACGTACAAAGATAATCCTTGAAGTAGGATTGAGTCCCTCATACCTGTCTTGGTTCCTTGCCTGCCATAGACACTAGAAAATGCCGCTAAAGATGATGGATCTCGCCATTCTTCCATGACCCAACTCTAAAGTCTCATTAAACCACCTATACAAGAAGGATTCCCCATCATGTGCATGACCATGGGAAAAAACAAGGCCACCAAAGAAGGCCCAGACATTTTGGGACCATTCGCCTTCAAAGAATAGATGGAACGTGCTTTTATCCCATAGAACTCTACAGCAGTGGCATCGAGAGGCTATACTAATACTAATCTTCATGATGTTATCATCTGTTGCCACCACCTATCTCCTTATTCTCCATGTAAGAAAATTTTACTTTGAAGGGATCCTGGTTCACTATACTGTGACATTCTAGTTGATGTGTTGGTCTTGATCAAACTGAAGCCTGTAGAAATCCCTGATGGTGAATTCCCCTGATGATGAGGCTCTAAAGATGCATTTTTCAGGCTCTGTACAGACGACTATTGAGTCGAAGATGACCCATTTCTCCTCATTTATAACTACCTTATAGAATTTAGGATAGAGGGATGCTTCTCTAAAGGAGATCATGGGGTCAGGACAGTAGGGGAAACCACTAATCGAACCTTCCCAATTGTGAGTCCAGAAAGGAATGTTACCTTCCCCAACGATCCAGTCTGAATGAGTTTGGAGGGAAGGAATGAGATGATGAATCTTGGTGAAGAAGGTAGAAGTATGTCCTCCAGTGTCTTCCAGATTGGCCATCTGTATATGAGGAATTTCTTTCCCCCAAAGCGTACATCCCTCAATTACTTCCCATGCGAGTCTTGCATGCATGCATTGTATGGTGTTGCTGAGGCTACTCACATTAATCCCCCCGTCATGAATTTTCCTTTCCATATTCTCCCATGATACCCAATTCCATTTACCTTCGGATATGGCATCCCAAACAAAACAAGCTAAGATCCTTTTGGTCGACCAGGCCTCCATCGGTCTAGGGAGGTTGGATTAATCTTTATGTCCCTTTGGTTTCACCTTATTGGATACAATACATCTCCTCAGGTCTCTGTTTTCCTTATTCCCTTTCTTCTATCTTTGACTGTGCAATCCTTTTATGGACCCTCCCAATCCATTACCATATTTGTATTGTCTAACGTCATCAGACTCAGTCTCAGAGGGACAATTGGGATTGCCTTCAAACTTACCCTCATTACTCAAACCTTCAAACAAGTTGTTTAAGTTTAGATAGGACAAATTCCTCCTCATGTTGGTTTCCTATTTGGAATTTAGCATCCTGCCTTTACTATATGAAGTCTACTCCCACTCCTATCCCTCCTTAGCCTTACTCTCTCCAGTAGACTGGATCCCCCTTTTATATTTTATGTTATCACCAGCACGCATTTCCATAGCATAGGTGCATGGATTTAGACTCGACTCACCCTTAGAAATTGGACCAATATCTCTAATAGAGTCCCCAGGAACCTGGGTCTTGGCACCTGAACCTTTTCCTATATGAGCTTCCACCTCTTAAACAGGACCCTCCTATATTATGTTTCTAGTTAGATCAATAACACTAACATTCTCTATCTCAATAGGTGAATCACCTATTGAAGCATTTTGTCTTCCTGGAATACGTGATGTCTTAGGACATGAAACATTCTGCATTCTGTTTAGGACACCCAGGTCCTACTTCAGGCACCCAAATATGTCCTCAACCATTGGTTTATCCCCACTCTTCCCTTCCTCGCTAAGGGAGTTCTTAGCATCATCGGTCATCAAGTGTGAAGCTACACTCTCCACCCAAAGTGGCTCAACTGCACCTTGCCGTCATCAAAACCACCCCCCTTCTTCGAGGGTTGTGCTTGGATGAAACTACACTCTCACCGGCATACTGAATCCAAGTGCCCAAGACAACCACAGAGACCACAGTAATCATTCCAGGTTTCATAGCATACCTTCTAGTTCCATAGGAGTTCATCTTGAATCTTGATGATAATGTAGTCTATAGGGTCCTTCGACAAATCAACTCCAACACAGATCCTCAGAGCGACTGGATGGAATAAATCATTGGTATGAGAATCAGAGCAGAGGTAGTTCCCTACCATGTTTCCAATCAACTAAATAACCACTTGATTCTGGAACGGTAAAGGGAGTCCAGGGAGAGAAATCCTTAGCACAGAGACTGTAGAGTCTCGCATCAGGTGGAAGTCGAAGGACCACCGAAAGAGGGAAAAACAGAAACCCTCTATACATCATGGAGCAGAATTCAAAGCAAAAACCTGGTCATCTTTGATCAATAAAAAAATTTGAATATTATTTGCATCTAGAAGACCAACAACCACAAAGTCTTTCAAATTCCAAGAAGATTGTGAAAACCTGTCAAAAGCATCAATGGATGGATGTTTCTTACCAGATCGGGCCACCAGAGTGAGCTTCAAGAGCGTTGAAGCTTATGTAAACTCCAATGAAGAAATGAGAACTGAGATAACTCCATCCATGCAAGATTTGACCTTAGGGATAACTTCGATTAAAGGAAAGAAAGGTACGGAAGACGGGTCAGTGAAGGGGGAGAAGCTAGGGTTACGGGAAGGAAGTGAAATCGAAGGAGGATCAACCCCCTCCTCTACCGTGGAGAACCGAGGAGGGACAGTGATGCCGCGGCCATGACCTACTCCATCGGGGATAAGGTAAGTGATAGGAAAGTGAGATCATTGATGGAGCGAGAAGCACCACCTTGATTATTATTATCACATATTGATCATTATTTAATCTGACAGTGTATATGATAATTTCCATGGATAATTATCACATCAAAAGTATATAGTAGTTCCCAAATATGATGAGATACTTAAAATATTGTGTTAGTATAACTTAAACCTATGTTATATAGATAGATGACATCATCTGAAGGGATAGATATGGTATATGATATTAAGAGTAGTGAGACGGCCACATTGGGATATAGTCAACCCTGATGTGGGGGATGAATTGGTGTTCAGAACTTTTTAACCAATTATAACTTTTTATCCCTATACCTCTTAGACATGTTATGATATTTATTATCTTATTATATTTTCCTTATTATATGAAATTATATATAAGCAATTAAATTATAGAACAAGATATTTTTATAAATTTCACTACTCAATAAGAGTAGATAATACTTTACTTGTATGGTGATAATCAATACATGGATTATCCACTATAAATGAGCTGCCCAATTATAGTGGTTTGGATAGAAAATAATCCTTATCCCAAGTGTGGTTCCCTTCACTTTAGTAGGGTGTGGAAATAATGTTTAATACTTGGACTGGTAATAACCTTGTCCAAATTTTATCTCTTTTCTGATTCTTTATACCGGATATGTAAACCATCTATAAATACTCCATTAGATACTTTGGACCACCAAGTAATACTTCCACCTATTAAGAATTACTTTGAATGTCACAATGTAACTTTATTCTTCTTTATTAATGTCTTACTTGCACAAAAACATAAAAGAAACTCTTATTTATCACAGTAGTAAATAGAATGTTTCTTTTCCTGCACTGGTTGTAAGACTTCTCTACAGATTCTCATTCTCTTTTTATATTCCATCTAGTGCACTATTTTTTTTTGGAAACTTCTTCATCTAATATTGTTTTTATGGTCTTGCCTGTCGGATGATTTTTTTTCAATGGCTATTCATCTAATCCCTTATTCTTCTCTTCTATTGGTACCTATTCATCTAGTTCTCATACTCCATCTCATCCATTCTTATATCTCTAGTATATATTCATTTTATCAATTCTTCTATTCTTTTTTTGGTGCTTGATTTCTTTGTTTGGTGCTTTCACTCTATCTGGTACCCCCTTCTTCATCCAGTAACTCTTATTATGATACATCGACCCAAATGAGAATTACTCTCAAGCTTCTTGGATGGTATTTCATCATGATAATCTAAGTCTTCATCATTACACATATTCCCAACCAATACATCTTATAGAAACAATAAATTTTCAATGCCTCTCTACCATTTTAACTAGGTCTCACTTCTCCAAATGTTAATATTGGAGAGAACACTTTTAAAATAAAACTTCCCACTTAATATTTGGGAAACCCACTCAGATATTGTCAACATTTGACCAACTTCAAACTTAAAGAAATATAGGAACTTTCCTTAGATCTCGGCATCAATTTGTTTCTTTAACATTCTAAAAATATCATTAAGAATCATGATTTTCCCCATTGGTTATTGAAATTTTTAATGTTTGGATCAGAAACATAACAATAAATGAATTTATAAAAACTTTGTAAAGACCATCAAACATTATGTTCGGCGATATTCATAATATTTATTCCATCTTGTTAACTTCTTCTGGTGTTCCTTCATAGCTTTATTGAAACATCTTAGAAGTCTTTCACGAGACTTTTCTTTCATCCGATAACTTCTTTGTATGACAAAATTGTTTGATCTTCCCTTGAAAGTATATCAAGAATACTTCTTTGGGTCTCTTTCATCATATGATGGTTTCTTAGATGATTTTTATTTTACCTTTATCTGTTTGGAAACCCCATTAAACTATATCCAATGATCATTTGAAGAATTATTTATAATAGAGTCTTTCTGATGACTTGACAATTTTGTATAATAGACTTCACACTTCCTTTCGTCAACTACAATTTCTTCAACACTTTCATTTTTCATTAACTTTAATTTCTTGACTTCATTTTTTATCTTTGTGCGGGTCCTTTAGATATAATGTTTATAGTTATTTGTTATAATTCACTCAGTGATTCAGAATGTTTAAGGACCATTTATCCACCAAGTTCCTCTGTATCATTCCTCCAACAAAAATCAATCTATAATCATAAAGCACATCATGAATTTCTCTACATTAAGGATCAAAAATGCATCAACTGATTATGATATCTATTACAAATGATTTTATATTCTTCCAAAATTTATCTTTAAATCACATCCAAAAAGAATTGTGATGTTAAATTAATTAACAACATATCACTAAGCATCAACTAGTATAGTTTTTCATATCATTACATGTCTAATGTAATAATAAATATAATCAGTCAAACATTTAATTAAACCTATAATCTAATCGACTTAGTCTGTTCAAATTAGTTTAATGTCACTATGAACATTCTTTTGGTGATCTCCCAATATTCCATCCAACTACTGAACTTTGCATCTTTTTCCAACCGATGGACTATTCCAGATGACTTTAAAGAGACTCATATGATGGACTCTATAAGCAAGAGTTTATAAAATTCCATCCATTAAGAACCCCATATAATGAAACAATTCAAAAACCTTCATCACCTTCATCAGAATACCTCAATTAAACTGAATCCATCTGATCACATTAGTACACTGGTCTCCACCATCAGTTCCTCAAGTCTTGATTTTCTTCTTTATTCCATCACATATTTATCCACCCATTCATCTCTTCCTTATCTTTCTCATAACAATTTGTTTTTAAAATTATTAAGTAAAAAACTTTAATTAAACATCATAATATTGATAAAAACATATTTCTATAAACATCGAGCACATGTTTGAGACATTAGGATCATATCATCAATCATCATAAGTAAAATCAAAGTATTCAAAGAAATTTAACCTTTAATGTAATGGATAATCTCCATCTACACTGAAGTAAATAATGCTATTTATATATTTCCTAATATAATAATATATAATCAATTACTTTATTCTTTATTGATTCATCCAAGCTACATTAACTTTATTACCAATCTTGGGTACTTCCACCAAACTGTTCAGTAACTTATTCATTATAGCTTTTTCATCATATTAACATCAATGAAATATTTCTACTTCATCAAAAATCTTTGATAACCAATGAAAACTATTTTCAACATATACAACTCACACAAAAAGTGGGTTCTTTAATATCCCCTTTGTATTTTTTTGGAAATACCTTCAATTCTCTTTGTAAATGAATATGTCTATATATTAATTTTTATCTTCTTTCTCTACCTTTATTTTCCTTCTTTCTCTCCCTTTATTTCCCTCCTTTATATCCCCATTACTTTTCCAAGATTCCAAAATTTTCTCACCCCCTTATTGATAAGAAATATAAAGTCTATGTGAAAAGGGTATCAGTTCATTCTTAAGCAATGTGTCATCCATCATTTAACTCTAAGTCTACATGATCCATGATCAGTGTATGAAATAAGGGTAATTGATTTAGACAAAAAAATTTCCTTTATAAAATGATCTTGATACCTCATATAATGATAACTCATAAACTTATCTTGAAGGATTTCCCACTTTTATTTTTAAGTTGAATATACCAATTGATATACTAAAAACTTTTATGATAGATCAACCTGAAACTTTTGCACATATTTCAACAAACAGATTAAAAAATCAAGTAAAATTACTAGGATAATAATCCTTGGATCACTTTCATACCTCAATTTTTTATCTCATTGATTAATTCAATCCCCCCAACTTGTGTTATGGTTTATTATTTTAAGTAACCAATGATGGGATATTTAAGAATGACAAACCTTTCCCAATTAATTTTCTGTAGGGACATTCTTGAATAATCATATTAGAGTAAGATAACAATTCTAGTATTAGCTTCATAGAGCTCTCACCTTGCTCGTGAAGACCAAATCGGGATCTTGCTGTGGCGGCGGCAGCCGCCTCTGCGCCGGCTCCTCCCCCTATAATGGGGGGGGAGCAGGTCTCGCCACCCATCAAATGGAGGTTTCCCCCATTCACCCCCTTCACGAAGACCGATTTACTCCCTCCTTTCCCTCAAGTCCCGCTGGAACCAAAAGTTCTGGATTTGCTCGAGGGATACCCTAACCTCCAGTTATCAGGAGGGGAGTTCTCAGAAACCTCGTTTCTTCTGAAGAACACATTAATTGATAGGTTTTTTCAGCAGCGACCGTTGGTGGATGCGTTCGATCGGCATGTCTTTGACTCCTGGGATTTGCTGGATAGGGCGACAGTGGGTCTGCTGGATAATCGACACATTATGATACGCTTCTCCTCGGAGGATGATCTCTTCAAGGCGTGGTCAAGTGCTTCCCGTAACTTCAACGGATTCTGATTTTTTCTCTTTCGATGGACCTTTGATTGGCATATGAAGCGTGATCCTTCAACCATAGCGACTTGGGTAAGTTTCCCAAATCTCCCCCTTCCATTTCAAAATCCTTCGGTTATGCGCATGCTAGGAAATTTTCTCGGTAGGTATATGTGCTCGGATTGTCAAACAGAGGCTCTATGTCATCAGATAAATCCCTGAGTCTGCGTTGAAGTGGATGTTGTAAGGGTACCATTCAATTATGTCTGGGTCACTGTAGGTGAGGAATATCAATGCAAACAAAGGGTCGTATATGAAAACTGGATGGATTATTGTTCTGGATGTAATCGGCTGGGTCATTCGCTGGAAGTTTGTCGTAGGGGGTCTCAGCGCATTCGGGGGAGGGGCATGTACCGCGGGAAAGAATATGAGGGACAGAGAATGGGAGAGACCTCCAACCAGAAGTCTACCGTGGAGGAAGGAATTATGGGTGGGGGAGATCCTGTTGGATGCTTGCAAGTGGAGGAGGTTGTGATTATCAGTGCAGACCCGTGCGAGGGGGCATTTGTGGCAGGGCCTAGTCGTTCTTCTCATGCGCGGTCTCCTGTGATGAAGACATTGGTCGCTCAGGCCAATCCATTGGTCGCCGAGGTGTTCAACAGATTGACACAGGACCTGGACCGCTCTTCACATGAACTCGGTGTGGAGAAGTGTTGTCTGGTGCGGCAATACTTGGTTAGTATGGAATTTTGGGAGGCTGGAAGCAAGGAGACTATAGTGTAGATGGAGAACAGGGGGAAGGAAGATCGGGCCATGTCAATGGGGCCGGATAGTGGTTTTTTTCAGTAGGGGGTGAAGGGGCCTCCTACGGAGGAGGATTGGCAATCGGGTAAGGGGAAGACTGGGGGGCCTGCTCCCAGTCCTCATCCCTTAATTACCCTTAACAAAAAATTTGAGCGGCTTGCTGAAATTGAATCGAGTGCTCCCCTCAGCGGCTCTCCGGTGGCAGTTCGGGGACGTGAGAAAGAGTCGAAGGATGATGAGCACTGTCATTCAGCAGATGAAGCTCCAAACCAGAAGACCAGGAGGATAAAGGAGAGGAAGGACTACTCCTCTCTTCCTCATCCTATGAAGACTCGATCGGCAAGGAGGATGAGTGACTTGAGAATGGCTACGGAGTCTTTGAACTACCTAAGGACTGGGGAGCATAATTGTCGATCCATGGTTCCCCTTTTAAGTTTTGATGAAGAGAAGATAGAACATGTCCTATTGCTCAATGATGATGAGGAGGAGGATGCTAGAATGATGGGAAGGCTTATAGAGGTGCCCCTGAATGAGGAGAAATATTCTTGGATCGATAAACAGGATTCTATTTTGGTAGGGGGTTTCAATCACGGGAAGATCAGTGTTGAGGAGTACATTCAAACATGGGATCAGCTTGTGTCTATTTTTGAAAAGCGGATTTTGGAAGACACGGGCTTTAACTTATCTTCCCTAACATGGGAATTATTTAGGGAAGAAGACTTAGGAAATATTAAGTTTCTAGTTAAAAACTTAGTTTAAGCTGGTGGTCGTGGTTGGCGGATGTGAGTGTTTGGGTTGTGTGAGCTGGAGTTGTCTCAGACCACTTTCCTTTGATGTTCGGTTTTTTTCTTGTTTTTGTATGATTTTGGACCAGCCCTAGAAGGGGTTTGGAGCATCAAGTCATCATTAATACAGGTACCTTGGAATTGGATGTTTGAGAGGGTATGGATTCGCCATCGGTTCTGTGCTCGTGCTTTTGTACGGGACTGCTTGTCGAGTGGCCTGTATTGATGATGGCTTGTTTTTTGGTCTACTTGCTGGGATGGGGTAGTCTGATTGTTTTACTCTGGTTGTATGTGGTTCTCACTTTTCCCTTTAAAAGTGTTTTATAATAAGAAAAGTAATTTTCAGTCAGTCAGTCAATATTAGCTTCATCATACTCCAATTATCACCCCCTCAAGTATTCTTTTCTTATGATCTTTATAATGAAAAATATATTTACTGGGTATGCTTTAGGATATCCATGTTTAGAATTCACTGAAATGGATCCTTTCTTATGTGATTTTCCATAGTTTAAAATTTACATATCTTCAGCAGTAATGATCCCCACATAATTTTTTTCCAATGTTCCATATTAGGAAACATTATAGGATGGATTCTTCCTTATCCTGACTATCCAAAGTTTGTATCCATTCTTTCAACTCGGTTTCTCCCCCTGTGATCATGCTTCACCTTAAATTCCCTATTTTTAAAGAAAAAATACAATACACCAAGGTTAAGTAAATAAGATGGATCTCCCCAAATTCTTAATGTGAACACCAAGGTTGAGATAGTTTTCTCAACCAAGTTGTTCCATATCATATAGTATTCATACTTTCTCACTTGAACATTAGTTCTGATTTATCTTAGCATACCATGGATCTTTTCACATTATCTTCTTCTTTGTGTGAAAAACTTTTATTCTTAATAACCATCAAGAAATATGTGTTCTTAATTCATTTAAGGAGTGCATATTGTTCTGGTAGAATGGTTAAATAAAATTTTTCAATACATACAACTTTTTACATCTCTTGCATAGATCTTATTTTACATAATAGTTTTTTATTGAAAACCTATCATTAAATTCGCCATCATCATATGAAATATTTTATTTTCCTTTTTCACTAGCCTTTGATTATGCTTCTTCCATTTTCTATATTCTCTACAAATCTTCTAGCTATATTACTAAAATATTATTAGGTACATTTGCAGTAAGTTTAGGTTTTCCAAATGGATTCTTCGAAGTGCCCTTATTCACATCATTTTTTCTAGGTGATGCACTCTTCTTCAACTTCTTGGATTTGGAATCCAAAAACTTCTTACCTTTCATACATGATGTCTTCTTAGGATATTTTTTGTCTACAACATTCTTATGCTTACTTCCTAAGGTTTCTTCTTCTTTCTAAACCAATATTTGTGGTATTCTTTTATTATCAATTTTAGATACATATCAAGATTATCATGTACCAATATTATGACTACCGTTATTTTATATATCATAGATATTTTAAAGTTTCAAAAATCTATTTTAAGTATAGATATTTTTCATACTTTGTGGATTTTATTTCAGCATCTCTACCTTAATCCCCCTTGACATGGGATTCCTTTATGCCTTTATATTTAGAGGTTTTTACTAAAAATATGACACACAATGCTTGAATTTATTGCAATACCAACATTGACCCATAAACCTTGACCTTATTATATCTTTTTTATGAAATATTTTGGTCTTATTCATAACTTTCTCAGATATTCATGCTTAATCTTCTTCCTTTCTTTCTCTTCTATTAAATATAGTTATGGTGGTAGGCTTCTTATCACCATTCTTCATTCATACTTGTATATATTTTTTTAATCCTATAAAAATCATGAAAAAATATTTAGAATCATTATTATAAGATCGTACAAATGGTATATATTTCATAATAGTTTCTTGAGATATATCATTGAATAAAGTCATGATCTTCTTATCATATGTTGGAGTTATTTTAACCTTAGAATCCTCCAATGATTATTAAGTACCAAAAAAACTTTCCCCAAATTTTGTTTAAGACTCAATATGGGCCTTCTCAAGATTAACAATCTTAACATCCAATTCTAGATATCTCATATTGAGGGTGTTCTTATGATATTCAATCAGAACCACCTTCTCTTTACAATCCTTATTTATCCTAACAACTTCATCATCATTCATCTAAACTTTTTTTTGTAATAATGAGTTAATTTCATTGATCTTATTTTTTTCACTTCCAATTGTAAAACCTTGACATTAATACTATTTTTCAACTTCTCTTCAAGTGAATTGATCTTCTCTTCAAGATCATTTTTGACTCCATATTTTTCTTCAACTTATTTGATCCATTTACTTTCAAATTATGAATAAATTATTTCAAGATCTATTTTTTATCAATGGATCCAACCTACTTGGAGATCTTTATACATTCTATAACTTTTTTGTAAATTCTTTTTCATGGTATCTACTTCTTCTTTATGTTTGGTTATTTCTTAATGCATGATTTCAATGAATCTAAAAACAAGGGAGGATATTTATTTGGTAATACATTTCAGAATATATCTTAATATACTAACTGATATTTATAAATAATTTATAGATCAATTATCATCACTACTTATGTAATATTATTATTCTTGAGGAAAGTTTGTACAAACATTTTCACATACCTTATGATCACATAATCTTTATATAAATACTGAATGGTGTCCTTATACTTGGTGGAAACATGAACAATATTCTCTTCATATTTTGAGAAATATTTGAATTCTTTTTTGTAATAGCATGGAGAAACTAATACTTCCACTTCTTTAGATGAGGGAGATATCTTATTCATCTTTATTTTCTATTTTTTCTATTTTTAATACTATACTTGGTTGAAATAGAATTTTTCTCTTTGATAACTGAATCTTAACCAAAACTACACTTCATTTTTAATATAAGAAAGAAACTAAAATCTTTAAAATGAGAATAATATTCAATATAGAGAATCCTATGTAGGTGAACCTTATCTCTGATACCACATGAGAGGACCACCTTGATACTCAACACTGAGAGGGGGTGTCTCAGTATTGGTAAATTTTTAACCAATTATAAGTTTCTATCCCTTTTCCTATTAGACCTGTTAGGATATTGATTATTTTAATCTCTTTTATTTATTGTATGCATGTATATGAAAGTAATTAAAATATGGAACATGATATTTTTATAAGTTTCAAAACTCAATAAGAGTATTTAGTCCTTGTTATGTATGGTGATGTTTGGTACAAGGAATTTATATTATAATTAGATACCCAATTACATCAGTTTAGATTAAAAACAATCCTTACCCCAAGTGTGGTTCACTACACTTTTGGAGGGGGTAGAAATAATCCAAAATCCTTAGACTAGTAATAACATTTTCAAGATTTCAACTCCTTACTAGTTATTTATATAGCTTGTGTAGAAAATCTCAAACTAATTCGTTAGATACTTTGCAAAACAAAGTAATTATTTAACATATTGAGACTTATGTTCAACATCATAGTGATACTTTATTCTTCTTTATCAATATCTTACTTGCGTAGTAGTGTACAAGAAACTCTTATTCTTTACAATAGTAAACAAAAATATTCTTTTCTTATAATATTTGTAAGACTTATCTACAACTTATTCTTCTCTTAATGTCTTCTTTCTAGTACACTTTCTATCTAAAAAATTCTTCATCAATTATTGTTCATTTGATCTATTGATTCAAAATGAAGAATAAGACACAATAGGGGTGAATAATACCATTTTAAAAATGATTATTAATTTTAAATAAATTCCCCTTGATCCTGGAAGATATAAATTTAGACTTTATTGAAACAGAGTATGCATAGGAAAATAAAATTAGAGGAAACTGTGAATTTTTATAGTGATTTGAGGAAAAAGGATCACACAATCCACTCCACCAACACTCTCTTTGAAATTTTGATGATTTTCACTAAAATATCCTTTTCCAAGGGATCTCAATAGTTAATTCTAAGAAACTAAAACTTGTTACAAAAGATTTTACAGGGATTTATAATAGAAAAATCAGTAATCCTCGAAACCCTCCACACCTGAGTGTTTAGAAATAATAGAAATTGTATTTGGTTAGAGAAATTATCTTTAAAAATTTTCATATATTGATGATGAAATTGACAAATAAAAAGATCATTAATAGAATATATTAATATCTTAAAATAAATATCCTCAAGAGTAATATTCCAATTTAATGTAGAATATTTTTCATATAAATCAATAGAAGGAAATAATTTAATCTTCATAGTACCAGGACATATAATTAGCTACAACTTATATACCTTTTCTTTTATTATATTATGTTATACTTTTCAGTCACATGTTATAGTTATTTGTCATGTTTATTCCCTTGTATTTTTATCTCACCCATTGTTTCATGTATTACCTAGGTTATCCCATGCATTTTTAGAAGATAAAATGGAATTTTAGAGGTCATTATAGAGAATAAAATAAGGATTCCATGTTTTAAGTTCCTTTGATGTAATATGAACCTAGTCTTCCAAATACACTAAGACTCATGATATTTTTGGTTCTACCTATTTAATATTTATGTTTTAAAATCATTTGATAATATGTTTTAAAGTTTTGGTTCACTATATATCTTACCTTGAAATTCTATCCAACATAATTTCAAAGGGGTCTTCCTTCATCTGATGGGTTCCTGGATTTTTTCTAGTTTTCCTTCATCTGATGAAACCTCAGAGACATGTTCTTCTCCTTTTATCTGAAGAGTTCCTATAAATCCATTTTTAATACTTATTTTTTCTTATTTATAATACTTTTTCTAATTCTATCACTTGGAGACTTCTATCCAATGTGTCTATTTAGAAACCTCAGAAACATCTATCTGATGATCACTTGAAAAATTTTCTAATAGAGTGTGTCTGATGACTCAATAAGTTTTTATAATAGAATTAATACTTTATTTAATCAACTAAAACTTCATCAATACTTTATTAATTCATAGGACACAATTTCTTAACTTCATTTTTTATCTTTGAATAAGTATTTTCGATAGAATTTGTATAGTTCTTCATTAAACTTCACTCAGAACTTAAAAATGTTCAGGAATCATTGTTCCAACAAGTTTCTATGACTCCTTCCTATAAATATGTTCAAGATTGAATCATGAAACACTTCATGATGTTTTATACATTATGGATTAGCAACGTATCACCTAATTAAGCTCTATTTTATAAAGTCTTTTATCTTTTTCCAAATATTATCTTTAAATCATAGCCAAAAATCATTATGATGTTAAATCAATAAAGAAAATATCAGTAATAATATACTCGTACAGTTTTTCCAATAATTTCGTATCCAATTTAACAATAAATGTAATCAATAAAACATTTAATTCCACTTCTCATATAATCGACTCATTCCATTCACATCAGTATGATGTCATCCTAAACATTATTTTATCTCCCCATCATTTTTCTGATAGATGAACTTTACAATTATGGTTCAACAAATGAACTATAATAGTTTAATTTGGAAATATTTTTCTAATGGACTCTATAATGAAGATTTTATAAAATCCCATCGTAAATTTGGATACATTTTGTTTATCATGAGTGTCATTACATTAATGAATACCGCAAGAGATGATTTTTTTCCCTTCATTTTGGAGTGAATATCTCAAGACCTTTGATAGAGTTTGAATATCCTGATAAATACATGTCCTTGAAAATACATATCTGCAATTTCATTTCAGGAAAATCAAATAAAGATATTTGAGTGTATAGGTTGATGACACAAGTTATGCAACCTACTTAATGTGAGATATCATGATAAAGGGATTATATTATATGGTAAGAATTTGTATGAGATTTAATTTTTTTGTGACATTAAGCCTTTTCTCTATGGGTTTCTTGGAATGTTTCTTTATGTTATCCTTAGACATTATGTGGATTTGTCTAATGCCACTGAGAATGGGACCTAGAGGTCCACACACTAAGTGTATATAAGAACCTTAGTTAATTTCTATATGATTCTAACAAGTATATTAAAATATTATTTTCATGTTTGAAGAATAATATTTAATAGGGTTTATTTTTTATCATTGTATAACATATTAACATTTATTTATTTAAATAAAAATTCATTATACAAGCTCTAATAAATAATGAGAAGTACGATCGGACCGAGTAATGGTCTATTGAGAATGGAATATTATTTGAATAAATATTAATTTAATAAATAAAAATAATATTCATTTAGTCTATAGGATATGTTCATGTTAAGTAAATATTATTATTATTATTTTGACTTGGGGTGTATTAGGGATTAAGATAATATTATCGGAACTTTATGAAAATAATATTCTAACCTTATCTCTATAAATACATGACTATAGAATTCTCTAAAATGTGAAATTCCATTTGATAAGACAATTTTTTCACAACATTTGGCTCTCTTAAAAATTCTCTTCGCCCATATATATTCTCAAGAAAGATTCTAGTTCTAAGATCATTGGTGATCCTCCTCCTCCCTCTCTATATATGAGAGGACCAATATAATCCAACATGATTCAATGGAATTATAAGACATGGTCAACAAAGAACGATGCAAGGCATAAGGATACCTTCACTAGCATCTAGAGTACCCTATAGTGATGTTCATAATTACTTGGTACATGTGTGAACCACTGCTAGAGGTAATTTTCCTTTGATTTCTCAATTGCAATGATGGTTTGACAATAATGTAGACAACATATTAATGATTCATACATAATAAACTTGGGGGAAACATGGAACATGATGTATCAAATGGAATGGTTTGATTAGTATGAACTTATCCTGAAAGGAATTTTGTACATGGGAAATGATCACACCTTGATAATCATTGTAATATATACCATAAAATTGAAGATTCATGATGTTATAATTTGGACCATTCAAGGAGTATACCATGTGAATGGTCTAAAAATAATATATTGTCTTTGGGAAAAGTTAATGACATTAGATGCAAGACTCACACTAATAATAGATTAACTAAGATCTTGAAGGGTGTGCTTATGGTGATGAATATAAAAAATATCTCGAAGAACTTGTATGTGTTTTTAGGTGTAATGTACAAGGATATATTGATATTTGTTGCATGAACAACCTCAATGGAAACATTTATGACATTATGGTATTGGAATCTTGTCCATACATCTAAACAACACAAAAAGATTATTTCTGATTAGAAATTTCTAGAAATACTTATAAAGGTATTCTACCCATTTTTTGAACTTTTTTTTGAGGAAGCAACACTTGTTAATGTTTTGAACGTTGATGATGAGGATAAGGTAAGTATTAGAATGGATACATTACAATGTTTAGTAAGATCCAGTTATATATCAATGAGGAGAAAGGTACTTTTTATAATTCATTGATGATTATTCTAGGGGATGTTGGGGGTACCCAATCAAGGGGGAGGTGGATGTTTTTGAAGTCTTTAAAACATTAAATGCATGGAAGGAGATTGAATATGGAAATAAGATCAAATTTTAGATAATTGACAATGGTAGAGAATATACAGGTGAGGGGTTTAATACTTTTTGTCAATAGGAAGACATCAAGAGACAATTAATAGTAGTGTATACTTCTTAGTGGAATGGAGTTGCAGAGTAGCTGAACATAACCCTATTAGAAAAAATAAGGGTGGTGTTGAACACTTACAAATATTCTTATACATTTTGGGAATCAGCAATGAAGACTGCCAGTTTTGTGATTAATCAATCTCATTTAATGGAAATTGATCTGAAAACATTGATGGGGATGTGTATTGGTAAACTCACTGACTATTCTTGGTTACATGATTTTAGAAGTCCTGTATATGCACTATTTAATGAGTAAGAAAGATAGAAGTTGGATGAAAGATATAGGAAATGTGTCTTCTTAAGATAAAATTTTGGTGTGAAGGGGTATCATTTATAGAAACCCACCTCCCACAAATTTATCATCATTAAGGAATAATGCATGAATTTTCATAGTCTTTTTAAAAACAATTTTTTTTTACTAAGAATATTATATAGGTTAACCTTAGGTTCTCTTCAAAAGAGGATTGCACAAGAAAACATTTTCCACTTTTTTAATTGTTTCAAGTAAGCTGATTTTTATTTTATTTGAAAATTTGAGAATTTAGAAGACAATTCAATGGTATAACTTTAAAATAATTTCTAAACGAGTGGGATTGGATCAGGCTTGGATAGACCTATTGAAATTCTATCATGGTTTCCAAATTTTACTTAACATTTTTTTCTAAACTGACAAGAGATAGATTTCACAATTTCATCCTCTTTCTCTCTCTTGGACATATGGTGATAGTGAGAGTGTTCCGAACTAAAATCTTATATAGGTCTACCCTCCTTACTTTTTTCATGAATATTTATACTTAACATCTTGATTTATTAGGGAAATCCTTAATCAGGTATTATTGTTCCATTAATTAATCAATAGTTCCAACTTATAATATCACACACATGTTGATGATCATCAATAACTCAAAACCTAACCCTAGAAAGTTCCATCGTACATAGACCATAATTGGGTTGAGGGGTATAAGTATTATCAACTAAGAAAATTAAAATTAATATAATCTAAACCTAATACAGTTTCATTTGGTATTAAAAAACAAAAATAGAAAATTATTACCAGAAATAAGAAGAAATAAAGTATTTTTATTGAATGAAGCACAAAAACTCAAAATTTTCATTTTGGTATAGCCTCCCCCTTTTTCGATCACTCAAAAAAATTACCCATCCACAGTTAGGGTAATAGAGTTAATGTAGGAGAAGGAAGGAATCATAAGAATTTAAAATAAAATAAGAGAAAAGAAAGGATAAAATCATGGCAATTTTAGTCTATAGTTTAATGCTTCCCTTTTTTGATTGATCCCCTTATGAATCCCCCCAGGTATTCTATTTATAGGCATAGGTCATTATTGTGTAAGTTTAATGTAACATCCCAGGTAAATAAATAATATGACATTTTCAAATTTATTAATATTTGTGAATTAAATATTAATTTTACTTTAATGGGGATACTATGTTCTATGGCGTACCTAACACGTAACAGTGGGTTTCTTCAAAGTCTTATGTTGCACACAATACTGAGTCATACTGAAAAATATTAATATAATATTATTATTTTAAATAGTAGTTAACGCCTAACTGTTGTAATGACAGGAATGAATATAACTAACTAAAATATGATTATAAATGTTTTCTAAATGTTTTTACAATTATCCAATAAATTTTAGAGGCTTAAAATAAGAAAGAATCATAT